>JASDFA010000001.1:111255000-116255000 GCA_035772735.1 Datura wrightii
CTTCCTTTTTGACGGTGCTGTAGTTCTTCTGGGCAGAATTCCAAACACCTGAAGTATACCTGACTAATTGTTCAAAATCCTCAGGGGATTTTCTTTGTTTCAGAATACCTCCATAGCCAATGTTAGAGGCATCAGTTTCAACAATCATGAAGGCATCCGGGTTGGGGATACCTAAACAAGGAAGGTCTTTGACGACCTTTTTGACTTTTCTGACTGCCCTGGTCTGTTCCTCAGTCCAAGGACAAGGCTTCTTCTTAAGCCTCTCAAACAATGGTTTGCAAATGTGCCTGACCTTAGGTATAAAATCGGCAACATAATTAATACTTCCTAAAAACCTCTGCAGTTGGGTT
The DNA here is from genome assembly GCA_035772735.1 of Datura wrightii. Lineage (NCBI taxonomy): Eukaryota > Viridiplantae > Streptophyta > Magnoliopsida > Solanales > Solanaceae > Datura > Datura wrightii. Next base: position 111,255,351 of record JASDFA010000001.1, read on the forward strand.
TTGTCAGTAATAACATCAGGGAATTTCTCTGAGAACTCAATGGCTCGACAAATGGGTTTGTAAGTGCCTTGGTATAAATCATGACCAAGAAATCTAATGCTCGTTTGGAAAAGCTTAATTTTTTTGGCACTGACGACCAAGCCATTTTTCTTTACAATATTTAAGAAAATATTGAGATGTTTAAAATGAGAATCTAAGTCCTCAGAAAAGATCAAAACATCATCTATGTAAACTATGGACATATAGCTTACATGATTGAAGATGTCATTCATGATTTTTTGAAATTCAGATGGGGCATTTTTAAGCCCAAAAGGCATAACATTCCATTCATATTGTCCAAATGGAACATTAAATGCGGTTTTATATTTATCTTTTTCGGAAATTTGTATTTGCCAAAAGCCTGATTTCATATCAAACTTACTAAAGATATTAGCCTTGTAAGTTCTTTTTAAAAGATCCCTTTTGTTAGGAATCGGGTAGCGAATCCATTTTAAAACTGAATTCAAAGGTTTATAGTTTATAACAAGTCTGGGAGAGCCTCTTTCCTGCTCCGCAGCTTTGTTAACATAAAATGCAGAACAACTCCATGGGGATCTAGAGGGTCTGATGATCTTGTTTTCCAAAAGTTGATTGATTTCCTTTTTACAGATTTCCATGAGTTTATGACTCATCTGAATGGGCCTAGCTTTGGTGCTAATGGTCCGTTCATTAAATCCATCTATATAAGGTAAATCAACAGTGTGGGCTTTTCTGGCCCAAAAGGCATTAGGAAATTCTGAGCAGATTTCAGATTTAAATTTCTCCTCGAGTTGGGCTATTTTACTAACCATTCCCGGGGTTTTTAAAATCTGCTCAATTCTTTTGATTTTTACTTCATCTTTCAAAAATCCAATCTGGTTAGAAAGATGAAATATTTTAAAAGCAGTTTTGTCATGCAAAAATATACTCTCATTTTTTGAAAGGGTTTTGACAAATGGGAACTCAAGATTTTTCCCCAAAATCTTGGTTCTGATTGATTTAAAACCTGAAATGAAGGGTTTTATTTGGGTGATAAAAGGGATCCCCAAAATAATCTCTTCATTAATATTTTTTGTAATAACAAAATCGTTTTTTAAACAAATTCCATTATTACAAATGTGAGCATTTGATAACTTGAAGTCAATCAAAATACGTTCACCTGTAGCACTATACAGCTTTGTAGTGCTCTTGGTAAGATATTTAGTTGGTACCAACCCTTCGATGATGCAGTACCTGTCTGCACCGCTGTCTAACAAGGCAATCTTATTCAAAGTTAGATCACCAATAATAAGCTTAATAAAAATATGTGAACTTTGTGGTTTCACCTGAGTGATAGCAAGAATTCCTGGTTCTTCATTACCTTGCTGTGAAGAATCTGCTTCTTCAATAATGTCTGTGTAATGCTTAGGAGAGTCAGGCTCTCTATCTGTGTCGGAAGATCTTTGGTCTTCTTTGATTTCTTTGAGCAACTTCTTAGTCAGCTTTTCGACTTCAATGCTGCTAAGTCTTGCCTTGATGTCTCTTACTTCATCTTTTAAGAGACTTATTTCTTTTCGGAGTTCTCCGATGGATGGTTCCTTACTCTTTTCTGAGTTGAATTTTTCCATAACTTGCTTCATGCTAAAAGGTGTAACCGTAGGTTTATCCTTTTTTTCTTTAAGCACGAGCTTTTGGAGTTCAAGAAGGTACTTCTTTCTCGCTTCTTCATCCTGAATATGCTCGATAGTGGAGAACAAGGTTTCTGCAGTTTTTTCTGATAGAACCCTGACAGAATTGTTATCACATAAGCAGAAAGCACCATTGCAGTTGCAATCTGTCGTTGATTCTTCTGAACCGGATCCTTGTGCTACATTTAAGTAGTCTTCATCTGATTCTCCTTCTTCAGAGGAGGAGTATTCTGATTCAGATTCTTCTTCTTCTAGAATAGAGAAGAGTTTCTGTTTTATTTCCTCTTCGACTCCGAGAAGATTTATTTTCTTTTTCTTTTTCCTGTTTCTTGGACAGTCAGGGGATTTGTGGCCTCTTTTGCCACATGTCCAGCAGGTGTCTTCAGTAGTCTGGGGTTTCCTTGACCCCCTTTTTCTGAACTTTCTTTCATCTTTTTTTTGCTTTGACCTCTCAGAGGTCTTCTTCTTTCTTCTGAAGGATCTATCTCCTTTCCTGGCATGTTTATCCAATCTGGACGAAGGAGGCTTTAATGCCGGAAAACCAAAATCTTGGCAGAAAGTTCCCAAGTCTTTGGAAGAATCCTTTTGATCCCGTTGGATTTGGTCTTTGAGCTTTAGGTCAGTGCAAAGCTCAAGAGCAACAACATTAATGAAACTGATAATGTCACCATATGCGAGTTCAGCATACGGAATCTTACCGTCATATCTATCTCTTATCTTGGATCTGACTTTCTCAGCAAAATGAGTTGGAAGTCCGCTGATGAATCTTTCTTTCCAATACTCACTATTGCAGTCAGTCCTTACCATGACTTTATTCAAGAACATATCTTTATACCACCTGAAATCTGTAAGTTTCTTGCAGTATAAGTTGTTCAAAATCTCCAAACTTCTGTCTTGGAACAATTTGGGTTCACCCACGAAGTGTTTAGCAATGCTGTATAACAAAGTTGTTGTAGCATCTTCTTGAATTTCTTGACTTACTGCCTCTTGGCCAGCTTCAATTTTGACTACAGTTTTGAGAGCTGTAGCATTAAGGATTTCATGCCTGTTAGCTTCCGTTAGGTAGTTATCCCACCAATTTTTTAGCATACCAGTGAATCCGGCAACAATGAGACTACAGGCTTCTTTGTCTGTAGAATTCTTCATTTTGTAGGCAGTGATATTCATGCCTATTTCCTGTAATTTGGCATAAATCTGTCCTTCAGCCATGCTATCAATGTTCCACTCTGTGATGCCTGCTCCGTCAGCAGTACCCTGTGGATAGAAATGATTTTCTTCAAATTGCATGTCCGGGAATGAAGGCCTCTTGTAGAAGTTTCTGTTGTTTTGGTATCTTTTGCTGGATTTTTCAGCAATAGTACCAATCTTCTGACCATTACTTTCTTCCTTGCTAAGGTTAAGTTTGGTCAGTTCGTTGCTAATCTTTTCCAGGAGACTCTCTTCTCTGAAATATTTTGGAAAATTCTTTTTGGAGAATTCAGGAAGTTTGAAGGGTGGTTCACTAATGGAGTTGTGACCGGTTATGGAAGAGCTTGGTTTTGAGAAAAGAGGGGTACTAGAAGTACTGGGAGAATTTTTGGTTTCTTCTATCTGTTGGGAAACAACATGAAGAACTTGGTTAGTATAATTATTCTGCTCGTAGATTTTATTTAAATCCTCGGCAGTAACTGGAGCTTTTGGTTGGTCCAAGAGTTTTTTGAAAGGAGTGGCTTTTATGGTCTCATTCCTGTAAGGTATGAGGATACCTTCCAGAGGAGGAGTAACAGAACGAACCGTTTTTTCTCTGGTGTGCCATTGTTTTACCAGAACCTTTAATGAGGAGCTGTTGTCTCCCATCTGACTTGTGATTTCAAACCACTTGAAAAACTCAAGGTTGGTCTTGAATCTTTTCATATCATTGTACCATTTGTCTCTGAACTTGGTTCTTTGTTCTAAGGTATAATTTGCTTTATACCATTCTTTTTTATCCCTGTGTTTTGGCAGGTTCCACCATTCGGATATCTTATTCTTATCAATCTCAAAATCATCATCTGAGGAGAGTGTAAGCAAAGAATATTTTCTCTTATGCTCAGGCTTCATATCGCTGGCAGTAGGGCTGATTGGCGATTCAGCCGAAGGTTCTTCATAGAAAACTCTGGGAATGGTGTGCGAAAAATCAACCCCGTGAATTTTCCCCGGCTCACCATCCTTTTCAGAAGAATTACTATCATTACCCTCCCGGGGACAAAAAGAAGAAGGTCCAGCCGAAGATATTCTTCTACTTGAAGATGCTTGGCTGAAAGAGTTGGATCTTAAAAACTTAAGGTTTATAGATCCATCTGGAAATTGGATAACCCTATCGATCTGAGACCGTTCGGGTTGAAGAGGGGTAGGGTTGGTGATGGAATCAAATTTCCATTCTTCATCAGACAAGATGTCGTTCCATCTGAGAAGTCTAGGAACAAAGGTGTTACTATGCTCTTGGTTAGCTTCCATGAGCTGGTTACCCCTTTGACACAAGCAGTAATAGCCTTTGGGGCTATAGTTGTTTTCATAAGCTTATAATATACCCTGTATATTATAGCTATTTCTCTGGTATCGATTTTGCTATTCATGTTCTTGGTCTTGACATTGAGAGTCAGAGTATCCAGGACATTGGGATCATGAATATCGACCGAGAAATTAGGATAGCAATTAAAGTATACCGGGCCATTGGCGAGGTTACTTTCTAACACTCCTAATAAAGAGTCATCAAAATTAAGCAGTCTATCATCTCTAAGAAGCAGACAAATAGGAATATTTAATCCTTTTCTAAAGAGAGGTTTAACAGCTATTTGAACAAGTCCGATATGCAAGAATTTAAAATCATTTTTAAATTTCTGAATATCAGCGGATATTAGAAGCTTTATGCATTCTAAAGAATTATTAATAGCAACTGTTGATTCACAGGTTTTGATATTATACTTCTTAAAGAATGAAAAGTTTCCGGTTTGGTAAACCTTTTCAATTGGTTCTCTTGGGATAGACCAATTTTGTAAATCATTTTCTATTTTTGAAATAGAAACATTTATGCTATTCATATCGTACACATGGTGATTCATGTTTAACACAGAATATCGCCTTTTGAGATAAGAAAGTCGAATTAAACATTGTTTTTATCTAATTAACTATGTAGAACAAATAAGTTAAACAACTGTTTTAGATTATTCGACCAGAATTAGTCATCAATACTGAATGAGTCTATTTAATGAGATAATACTGTACTATAAGTTATATGAATAATAGTAATACTCTTAAATTTTTAAATATTTATGTTTGAGATATTACATGAAAACTTTTATGGATATTACAATAGTTTCTGTGAAAAGACGCTACGGGGCCAAGAATCAAGCCTAACAACGCCTTCCCTCGGCAATAACGACGATTCCTTCAGGCTGGTCTAATCAGAGAAACTAAACACCGAAGTTTTCATAACCCAAACAAGTAAATATTCAAAATCATAAAAATATCACTATTAATCGTATAACAGAAGTACGGATATTACCTATATTAAATTTATCAGTACCCCATCTGGATTCAAATATTCTAATAGTATATTATCAAAATGTTCTAAATACTTAATTAAATCAACAAATAATTTAACTCATACTTTCAATCTCAGGCGATAAAATACTTACCATTGCAAATCGTAGGATCGCATGATGAATTGGTTTTAACTCTATGTTGCTCCTAGAGTAATTTCAGAATATTTCATTGACCCAAACTTAGACATAATTAATCTCAATCGAAAATGTCTATAACCAACACTTGAGGTATTTAAGATCACAATAGAAATGGATAGTTAGAAGAATGGGTCCAGACCCTGTGGGTTCGACAATCCAGTTCTTAAAAAGAGCCACTATATTACTAGCACGACCCGTACACTTGCGGACGCGCGAATCGGGCACGTCAAGTTTTTGGCGCCGTTGCCGGGGACTCGGCGAAGTTTTGATAATTTATCTGTTTTTGTGTGACTTTTAAATTTCCTTAAGTATTGAGAAACTTGGTCTTAGTCTACTTATTGCAGGTGACAGGTTGTCCTGCCGAGCTGGCTAGAAATAGAGAGCTTGTGGAACCGTTGTGTGAACCTGAACGTCAAATCCATTTGCGAAGGAGAGTAGCTCTAGAGCAAAAGCTTAAGAGACTTCAAGAAAAGGTACAACAACCACCACCCGCGGGACAAGTACAATTTTCATCAGAAGCAATGGCAGCAAGACCAGTTCGCGAAGTGGCAATCCCACTAGCGACGAATGTGACCTCTAGAATCCGTAAACCGGAGCCTGGAGGGCACTTTGAGCTTAAACAGAACATGGTGCAGCCGTTACATTCTAGTGGTCAATTCACTGGGATGGCACATGAGGACCTGCAGAAGCACCTACAAAGCTTTTTAGAGATTAGTGACACGTTTGTCCCCACCGGCGTGTCCACAGATTATGTCTGACTTACCCTCTTCCCATTTTCATTGTTGGGAGAGGCAAAAAAATGGTTGAAGGCTGAGCCACCGAACTCCATAACTTCGTGGAATGACTTGGCTAAGAAGTTCCTTTGCACGACTAAAGGCAATGTCAAGTCTTCAGCCCATGTCTGATGAAGGGCTTCAAATTGAGAAGAAGTTGGAGAAAGAGAGGAGTAGAGTGGAGGCTGTTTCCTCTAAACAGCAAAAGAAAAGGAGATGGTTCTCGAAAGAGAACCCAGGTATGAGGATGTCTTGAAAAGGACAGTCCACGTCGTGCCACGACGTAAAATAAGGCGCTGCTTGGGAGGCAACCCAAGGGTACCTCAGGTACAACTCGTAATTTTGATTTTTGTGTTGCTTTTGTTATTTTCATTTTGTTTGTGTTTTTGGTAGAAAGTTAAGAACGGATGGAGGGAAGTCTGAGTACCAAGACGGTGGAAGCTAAAGAGCATGAAATAGAAGAAGTGTGGGGTCGAACATCCATCTCTGGAACTTGAAAAGAAAGCATGCTTTTAGCTTGGCATAGAGGCTCAGGGAGTATTTCTCATCCTTTAAATGTTAATTTGAGGCTATGAGGACATAGCAAGACTTTAAGTGTGGGGTGAGAAAAATTTCTACATTTTTGTGCTTAACAAGTTTTTGGTGAATGTGATGCTTGTGTGAAATTTGGGAGAAATTTGAAAAATTTTTGTGAATTAAGCATGACTTCATCACCCGTTGGTTTTTCTTTTCGGTTCTTTTCCGACGGGGGGGGGGGGGGTCTTTGAACGGAAGAATAAATTTTTTTTTTATTTCCAATGTTTGTAGATAGTGTCTTTAGTCATAGTTAGGGACTGTTTCCGACGATGGATGGATGACGATCGTCTTGAGGAAAAATTGGTCGATACGCTTTGGGATTTTGAAACCATAACTAATTGGTGCTTGATTTTCTTGTTATGTGATATACGTGATTGTAAGATGCAAGTATGTTCGGTGTGAAGCATGCAGGTGTATAACTTTGTGTGAGACGCTTAGGCTCTTGAATTTGACTCAATATGATTGAAGCTTAATTCTGAATTCTTGTGATTAGCTGAGTAAGAGTCTGATGAATGTGTCTCGAATTGAGCATGTGCCATGAGTGTAAGGTTTTTGAGTATTCTGTGCTATTGTGGATTGTCTAGAACTTGCTTGGTGTGCTTATAAAACGAATGAAGGCTGTGAAGTGTAGGAGATGATCTAGGCATTTCTTTGAATGAACCAAATTTTTATCCCTCATTTTACCTACCTTGAGAAATTAATCCTAGTTAGCCCCATTGAGCCTTGAGCCTATTCTTTGATAGCTGCAACATAAGCTTAATCCTTTTTCTTTCATTAGCCTTGAATTGATCCAAAACTCCTAAGCGCTTAAGGGAAAAATATGAAAGAGTAAAGGAGTGAAAAGAAAGGAAAAGTAGCAAGTTGTAGAAATGGAGAAAAGGACAAAGGTGCACTTGTGTGAAAATGGTTGATTATTATTAAGGAGTTAGAAAACAAATTAATGAAATTGTTTTTTATAGAGCTCCTTACTAATAAGCTAAAAGTGCCTAAAGAAAGAGGAAAATAAGAGGAAAAAGAAAGATGAAAGGAGAAAAAGGTGAAGTAAGGGAAGGGAAGTTCGTAATGAAGGCGTGATGTATGAAAAGCTCTTAGGAAAGATAGTCACTATTACTGGGCATAATAGTACCTACCCGCACCTGAGTTACATTACAACCTAAAAAGTCCTACTTGATCTTACATTCATATATCCTTAAATTAGTGGAATAAAACACTAAGGGCAAGCTTATGGGTCATTACATGATGCATGTGAATTCTTTGTGAGAGTGAGCGTAATTCTATTCATGTACCCACATATGTTGTGATTTAAAAATTGTTTTTGCGTGTGAAATTGGGTAACTCTCTTTCCGTGAGGGCACATGTTAAATGAAGGATATAGTTCATGTTGGATTTCTTAATCAGTTGATTTGCATGAGTTTGCTAAGATTGAGAGTCGATTCTTGAGGTTAGGAAGTCTGAACATAGTTGTACTTCATTTCAATGATCAAATCGTGCATGCTCTATTTTTAGCTTGTTATCTTACGTAATCATTGTAGCCGTAGTTTGAATATTCTTGCTAAATGAGTTATGGATGAGTCTCCATATGCATGAGATGTAATAGGTTGTTCGAGTACGAACAAGACTTTAAGTGTGGGGTAGGTGATCGTGGGCAAAAATAGCATGCCCGAGTGATGCTTTGTACCTTAATTTAGTCTTGTTTATCTAAGTTATTTTATACATTTTCATGTGATTTTATGTAAATGTGAATATATACTAACCAACAAAATTATTCCTTGTTTTTGAAGGTTAATAATGCATTTGAAGAACTAATTCATGATTTGGTGAAGTGGAGGAATGGAATCAAGAGCAAAACGTGAAAGTCAACAAGAAAACATGCAATAACTGGCACCCTGCACGATAGGGGCCGTGGCACGCTGCCAACGCGGCAACACTTGGCCAAAAATTGCATTTTTTGGCACATTCCAGTGAGGGTACGTGTTACCAACGTGTCACGGAGGTCAAATAGGGCGTTCAGCTCCGTGACACGTTGCTGTTCCACCACAGGCCAAATTTTGCAATTTTTCAGCATAGTATAAATTGAACCCTTAGCTCCTAAAATCATTTGGTCACGATTTTATTCTGGAAAACGACCTAGGAGTGAAGGGAGTAGTGGGAGAACTCATCTAGGGTTTGTCAAATTCCCTTCTCATCTACCAAATTCATGTAAGTATGTTAGTTTAGTATTAGTTAATTGTAGTTTTACGAACATGAATGGCAAGAACCCTTCCTCTAGGGTTGAAGCCATGAATTATAATTGTGATTTTATGAAATTGTTTTGGAATTAAGTTATGGATTGTTTTTTTCGTCTTGCATTCTGGATTGTTGGTTGTTTTTATGATTGATCACCATGAAAGCATATTTGTTAGCTTGAGTAATAGCTTGAGAAAGCATTACCTAGGTCAGGACATGAGAATGTAAGGAGCATGTTTGTATCTCGGGAGAGATTTTTGTGTCAGGATACAAATATACCTAACACCGTGCTTGGTTGACACACGGGGGTTATGAAAGACCAACTTGGGATGTCACATCACCACTCGAAGAAGTAGTTGTGAGGCTAAGTTGAGTTAAATGGTTAGACGCACGAAAGTCCCTAATCGTTTCCCCGTAAACCACAACATAATTGATTGCCCGCGACTAGAAAATTAAACTCCTCGCTCACAATGATGCAGTGAGGCTAGATTGCCGTGTTTAGAGGCTCAAAAGACCATAATCATGCAATTCTAATTATGTGAAATAAAAATTGATAGTTCCATGCTTAACCCATTGCAAATCGTAGGATCGCATGATTAATTGGTTTTAACTCTATGTTGCTCCTAGAGTAATTTCAGAATATTTCGTTGACCCAAACTTAGACTTAATTAATCTCAATCGAAAATGTCTATAACCGAAACTTGAGGTATTTAAGATCACAATAGAAATGGATAGTTAGAGGAATGGGTCCAGTCCCTGTGGGTTCGACAATCCTGTTCTTAAAAAGAGCCACTATATTACTTGCACGACCTGTACACTTGCGGACGCGCGAATCGGGCACGTCAACAGCCATGCAGTGGACATCATTCTTTGGGTTCTAGACTGTGTTGCTATGTAATGTACCCTTTTGTCTAGGGCTTAGTGATGCTAACAGTTGTCCTAGATGCTGTTCGATTTGCTTGATAGTTGTTGCGTGGGACTCCACTCTCTAACCCATGCTCAATATATCACCACAGATTTCCTTTAACTGATCATCAATGGACCTCACCTTTTTCAGCATCTCAGCTATCATGCTCTCTAGCTTTGACTGTCTAGCCTCCCTCTCTCTTGAATTGGGAGGCACATATACTCCAGCTCGATTGTTGCAGTAGCCATCATTCCTTCTCCAATCTCATTCGTGCTCATGACCTCAGCTTTTGTCTTTATACCCATTTCGGTTGTAGTTTTCTCTGTATTGGTTCCGACCCTAGTTTCCAGAACCCTGGCACTGATTTTCTTATCCAGACGCTTGGGCATTGGCTCGGAATCTCGCCACCTAGCTATCCCGGAAATTTTTCTCCTCCTCAGAATTAGAGTGGTCTGCCCCTGGTTGCAGTCCTTATGTCCCCACTGTGTTCACCTTTTTAGCTCCAGCTCCCACAATATGCTTTGTTAGCATATCCAAACATGTGCTCATATGAGCCAACTCCTGGTCGCGTTCTTCTTCTTTCGTGCGTTGGTCTGTAGTCAAACCAACAACATATGTATCGTCCGCTACATCTGCCTCCCGGGTATGCCATGCGCTGTTTGTTGTAGTCACCCTATCCAGAATAGTAGCAGCTTGCTCCAAGGTGTGACTCATCAATGCTCCTCCTACCACTATGTCTGCTACAACTTTTATGTTATTTTTCAAAGACCTGTAGAAAATTCCCAACAAACTGTCATCTAGAATTTTATGGTTTAAGAACATTGTCAACTTCTTCTTGAACCTCAACCAAGTTTCATGAAGTTCCTTGGTTTTAAGTTGTCGGAAATTGTAAATCCCATCCTTGAGATGCAACATTCTGGAAAAGGAAAGAATCTCTCTAAGAAGGCCTGCATGAGTTCCCTCCAGTTGGTTATTGAGTCGTTGGGCAACTCCAATAACCATAAAGTGGCTTCCCCTAATAGAGAAAAGGAGAAAAGTCTGAGTCTGATGGCATCTTGGCTAACTCCAGGCAACCTGTACGCCTTGCATATTCAAACAAAGTTCATCAGGTGCAGGTTGGCATCATCTGTTGCATGACCACTGAACACCCCTTTCATGTTTAACAGTTGAATCATGGTGCTCGTGATGTCAAATTTTTGGCACCAGGGAGTAGTGGTGGTGGTACAATTGCTCCAGTTGACCCAACTTCATCAATGTCTAGGTCCTCATCATCGAAGAACTGAGGGGAAAATCTATGACCTCTGTTGCCCCACCCATCTCGACCAACATTAACAACCTCATCTCTGTCCTCCTCCGCATCCTGAACTGCAGCTTGTTGAGCTAGCTCGGCTTGCCTAGCTTCTTCAGCTATATGGGAATCTCTTTGTTATTGGTTTTCTATTCTGCACAGTGTTCGTTAAATTTTGGGGTTCAAGGGAATCAGGGGATTTACACTGCTCTGAGTGCTTGGCATTCACCGGGCAAAAACCTATGGGTATCACAAACAAAAAGAAAACGTAATTCAAGAAATAACTACCGAAATTCAAATGCAAGCAATTAATCTAGTCTTAGCTGTATTCCCCGACAACAGCACCACTTTTTGATAATGCTCAAACTCACACCTCCTTTTGAAGCATGATGCGAACATTGTCAACAAAGAACCTAACTAAGAGGTTTGGGTCGAACCCACAGAGAATATGGAAGATCTACACTAATATCGGTAAGTGAAGTTGTGGGTTAGTTACTCCAATTTCGGGGTTTCAGGAAAATAATAATTAAAACAACAATCAAAATTATGATGTAAATAAAGATTTAAGAATAACTAGGGTTTGTGTTCCCCATGGGTTCATAACTGCTTCGGGTATACAACTATGATCAATACCAATGCTTACTTGCAGAACTTATAACTAGGGTTTAACTAAATGACTGGTGCATCCCTATTGGATGACTATACTCAATCACCGAGTCAGGTCTCATGAGCAGTTTCAGACTATCCATTACGAATATATTCCAAATTTAACTATCATGCGACCACAACTCAAGTTAATACGATGATCATCAAGATCAAGGCTTTGTTGTAGTTCTCTTTTACTAATCTCTACCTCTCTAGACTCAAGCAAGTAAAGAATTTGGGCAAGTCCTAATGTTGCACACCATTAAGAAACATTTAAGCATGAAGAGAATACAATACAAGCATTTTACATTTGTTTTGAATAGCTTGTGTGTATCCCTAGCTCATTAATCTACCATGGTTCCCACAACCCTAGCTATGGAGGTTTTAGCCTCTCATAGTTGCAAGGTTGTGATATGCATTCATAATTAAACACATAATTCAATACTTACAATCGTAGATGAGAGAAAAGCTTCTTTGATTATATCAGAAATAATTCAAGAACAATTTACAAAGATCAGGAAAGAAATCAAGAAAACGTTAATAACAAGTCGATCAACTCAATTCTATGTTTTCCCTCGAAATCACTTCTCACTAATGTTCTCTCATTCTGTAACCTTCTATAACCACTTCTTCTGAAAATAAAACATAAAAAGTATTTATACAGACATAAGAATCCTTTTCCTAAGCAAACAGGGTAAATTTCCATAACTATCGCTGCTTGATCCACGATTGATCATACGACCCGTAGCAAGATTGTACGGGTCATACCTACTATCCGTAAGGCCTTGACTTGCTAAAATTTGGCTAAATTTTTGTCCTTAGTACGAATAGGGGTGTGTGTGTGTGTATATATATGAGAAACATCTCTATTAAATCAAAGATTAAAATTATAATATCGTTGATTCTAGGTTAACATATTATAATACAAGAGCGTTACCATGAGAAGATGGAGTATTTTCAGCAACACTAGGCATCCATGGTACTTGTAGTCCTTGTTTATGGACACTATTGGCATCACGGACCTAAATAATATTAAAACATTAAATACTTTTATAAGCTTAAAATTTTAAATACATGCTTCTACGAGTTGTACTTTGCTTCCGTGGCTTGACTCTGAGAACTCTGGATTTCTATGAAGTTTATCACAAGTGTGATGGTACGACTCGTACCTCTCAGCCACGACTTGTACTGTCTATCCGTATCAGGAGTATGTCTTAGTGAAATTTTCTTTGAATATTTCCATGACTCAATGTTACGACTCATACCTGTAATACCCGAAAGTGCCTAAGATTAAACCTGGGATCAAAATTTGAAGTTGGATGAAAACTAGAGAAAAATGCTCAAGATGGACGACCAAATGGATCGTTGGTCCAACCAAGGACCCATTGGAGCAAGACGTGGTTTCAAAAGCCCGGGTGGTAGTGGATATAATGTTTTATGATACAGGACCCGGCTTTCAGGCTCATACTCATCTTTAGACCATCTCAGAGTTCACTTTCAACTTGTTGGTGAGTCCTCATGTTCCGAGGGCCGTTTGACTAGACATTTATGTTATTTTATGTTTCAGTACTTGGCTGGGTTAGTTAGGGGTGTTGTCCCATCAACCCATCATATGTAGTAGAGTCTTTCAGACAGTATGTATTACTCAGCTTCCGCGTATGTCTAGTGATTTCCTATGTTATGTTATGTTATATATGCTTAGGTTTCCGCTATGCCTTATGTTCAGTCTTCTGCTTAAACTGAATGAAGTTAGATGTATGCTTATGCCATGGGTTGACTTGGGACCTCTCGGGGTTCCTTGTCCCGTATTATGATTCGGTTCTATGTTCCGGCCATGAAAAACATGGTATCAGAGCTATAGGTTTGAAGTGTCCTAGGGTGTCTGAAAGCAGCGTTAAGTATAGTCTTTTTCATGGGTGTGAAGTGCACCACACTTGTGACAAATAGGCTATGAGACATTTAGAAAATGTTCCCTTCTTTCATGATCCATGTCGTGCAATGAAAATTATTTCTATCCTTCTAATTCATGCTATTCAAGATTCCAGAATCATGGCTCCCAGAAGAATGAATGGAAGAAGAAATGGAAACGGTGAAGGCCACGTAGAAGGCAATGATCATGGGCATTAGCAAGCCCCACCTGTTTAGGAGCCCCAAGCACTAGAGCCAGTTGCCTAAGTGGAGTTTCAGGCGGCTATCCAGATGCTAGCACAGGCTTTGATTGCTCAGGTCAACTAGCAGGTTATTGTGCATATCCCACATAATGGCAATGCAGCAGCAAACCGGGTTAGAGAATTCTTGAGGATGAACCCTTCGGAGTTCCTTGGTTCCAAGGTGGATGAGGATCTGCACGATTTCATCGAGGAGATTCTAAAGATCACCCAGGTTATGGGGATGACAATCGATATTATGTTGATTTGTCCTCCTATCAACTAAAGGGGTTGGCTCACATATGGTTCAAGTAGTGGAGAGATTCTAGGGAAGTGGGTGCAGGCTCTATAGGTTGGGAAAAATTCCACGCGGCATTCTTGGATCGATTTTTCCCTCGAGAGATGAGGGAGATTAAGGTGGATGAGTTTGCTAACTTGAAGCAGGGTGACATGTTTTTTCAGGAGTATGCATTGGAGTTCACTAATCTATCTAAGTATGCGCTAGAGTTGGTGGTGGACTAGAGGGCTCGGGTGAGCCATTTTGTACATGGGGTGGTGAACTATCTGGATAAAGACTGTAGAATCTCCATGTTGCATCGAGGTACAGACTTTACCCGCATTGTGCTGCATGCTCAGCAAATGGAGTCGGTATATGGGAGGCATAGAGAGGCCAAGAGGGCCAGGATTGGCAGTTACGGGACTTCTCAAGTAAGATCAAGGGGGGACAGCGTCAGCAGTCCCAACACAAGTCTATTGCTCCAAGACCATCATAGGCCAGTATGCCATTCTAGATTCCAAGGAGATCGGAGGAGCAGGGCTTCCGATTCGAGAGGCTAGGGTAGTATGCAGATGGAGCGCACTTTCCCAGTTTGTGCGGGATGCGGCAAAAATCATCCTCGGAGGTGCCTAATCAGCTCGAATACTTGTTTCTGGCAATGGCAAACTTGGAAACAGACTCAGGGATTACCCTTCAGCCAAATCAAGGGTCGGTGGAGCCCATATGCCAGCAGCCAGTTCTGCTGCTCCAGCATCACGTCCCCCTCAGCAGGGTGCATCAACTAGTTCAGCCGGCGGTCAGCGTTAAAATAAGTTCTATGCTATAGCACCCCGTAAGGAGCAGGAGGTCTCCCCAGATGTGGTCACTGGTATGTTGCATGTTTTTCATATTGATGTTTATGCTTTGCTAGATCTGGGAGCAACCTTGTCTTTTGTGACTCCATAAATTGCTAGATGCTTTGGAGGTAGTCCAGAGACTGTCAGAATCATTTTTAGTTTCTACTCCTGCTGGTGATTTGGTAGTAGCTAGACGACTGTATAGAGGATGCCCGGTCACTATAGTACATAAAGTCACCTCCGCAGACCTTGTAGTGATAGCCATGATTGACTTTAACATTATTCTTGACATGGATTGGTTTTATGCATGTTATGACTCTGTAAATTGTAGAACCTGTGCGGTGGAAATTCATTTTCTGGGTGAATCAGTCCTGGAGTGGAAGGGTAGCTCGGTTGTACCAAAAGGTCGATTTATCTCATATCTTAAGGCCAGGAAGATGATTTCCAAGGGTTGCATGTATCATTTAGTTAGGGTTAAGGATGTTGAGTCTGAGAGCCCAACCGTCCAGTTAGTTCCGATGGTGTGTGAGTACCTAGAAGTATTTTCGGATGACTTACCAGGTGTTCCTCCTAAGAGGGAAATTGGTTTTTGTATTGATCTTCTACCTGATATACAACCTATCTCTATTCCTCCGAGCTAAAGGAATTGACGGATAAGTTGACGGACTTGTTAGATAAGGGTTTCATTAAACCGAGCAGGTCTCCACGGGGAGCACCAGTCTTATTTATCGGAAGAAGGATGGTTCGCTTTGGATGTGCATTGATTATTAGAATTTGAACAAATTCACCGTTAAGAGTAGGTATCCTCTACCCAGGATCGATGATTTGTTTGACCAACTTTAGGGTGCAAGGTGTTTCTCAACGATAGGTCTCTGTCTGGGTATCATCAGCTCAGGGTTCGGGAGTGTGATATCTCGAAGATAGCCTTCAGGATGCGGTATGGTCATTATGAGTTTGTTGTTATGTCTTTTGGACTAACAAATGATCCTGCACCTTTAATGGACTTGATGAACAGGGTGTTCAAGCCATACATGGACATGTTCGTGATCGTGTTCATTGATGATATCCTTATATACTCTCGGAGCTAGGAGGAGCATGCCGCTCATTTGAGAGTAGTGCTTCAGACCCTCAAGGATTGTCAGTTGTATGCCCAGTTCAGCAAGTGGGAGTTTTGGTTGAACTCCGTAGCTTTTTTGGGCCATGTGGTATTAGGCGAGGGCATAAAAGTAGATTCTTAGAAAATCGAGGTGGTGAAGAATTGGCCTAGACCGGTGAATCCTTCAGATATTCAGAGCTTCTTGGGCCTAACCAACTACTATTGGAGATTTGTTTAGGGTTTTTCATCAATCACAACACCTTTGACCAAGTTATCTCAGAAGAAGGTGAAGTTTCAAAGGTCGGAGGCTTGTGAGAAGAGCTTTCAAGAACTGAAGGCTCGACTCACTTCCATACTGGTGTTGACCCTACCCGAGGGTACGGATGGTTTTGTGGTGTATTTTGATGCTTCGAGAATCAGACTTGGGTGTGTATTGATGCAGCGAGGGAAAGTAATAACATATGCCTCTAGACAGCTAAAGATCCATGCGCAGAATTACCCGACCCATGATCTAGAGTTCTCAGTGGTGGTATTCGCATTGAAGATATGGCGACATTACTTGTATGGCGTCCATGTGGATGTTTTTATGGACCAAAAGAGCCTACAATATGTGTTCACACAGAAGGACCTCAATCTACGAAAAAGGAGGTGGTTAGAACTACTCAAAGACTATGATATGAGTGTTCTTTACCATCCGAGCAAGGCTAATGTGGTGGCGGACGCACTTAGTAGAATCTCCACGGAAAGTGTGTCCCATATGAATGAAGGAAAGAAAGAGATGCTGAAAGATGTGAATCATCTCGCAAGGTTAGGATTTCAGTTGGTTGACTCCATCGGTGGCGGTGTTGTTGTGCAAAGCGGATCCGAATCATCCTTAGTGACTGATGTGAAATCTAGACAAGATGAGAATCCGATTTTGGTAAAGCTGAAAGAAGTCATTAGAAGTAAGAAGGTGGAGGTCTTCTCCCAAGGGGAAGATGGTGTGCTTTGGTACCAGGGTCGTTTATGTGTTCCAGATATTGATGATTTAAGGAGTCGAATATTGCATGAGGCCCATGGATCAAGGTATTCCATCCATCCGAGTGCCACCAAGATATATCGTGATTTATGAGAAATCTATTGGTGGGATGACATGAAGAAGGATATTACAGAATTCGTGGCCAGATGCCCAAACTATCAGCAAGTAAAGGTCGAACATCAAAGTCCAGGAGGAGTACTTTAGGATATCAGCATCCCTACTTGGAAGTGGGAAGAGATTAACATGAATTTCATAACAGGATTACCTTATACTCGTTGACAATATGATTCCATTTGGGTGGTCGTAGATAGGTTGACTAAGACTGCACATTTCCTACCGGCGAAAACCACAGATTCAACAAATGATTATGCCAATCTATATATCTAGGAATTGGTTCGATTACATAGAGTGTCCTTGTCCATTATTTTAGACCGAGGTACTCAATTTACCTCTCAGTTTTGGTGGTCTTTTCAGAAAGGGCTTGGGACTCAGGTTAATCTCAGCACAGCCTTTCATCCGCAAACGGATGGCCAAGCGGAATCAACAATCCAGACTCTCGAGGAAATCTTGAGAGCATGTGTGATGGAATTCAAAGGTAGTTGGGTTGATCACCTTCCCTTGATCGAGTTTTCTTACAATAACAACTATTACTCCGGAATTAAGATTGCACCATTTGAGGCTCTTTATAGGCGTAGGTGTAGATCACCCATCAGGTGGTTTAAGGTTGGTGAGGCAACTATGATAGGGCCAGATTCTATACATGAGGCTATGGTGAAGGTTTAGTTTATAAGGGACAGGCTGAAAACCACTTAGAGTCGTCAAAAGTCCTTTGCGGATGTGAGGAGGAGAGAGTTGGAGTTCAAGGTGGATGATTGGATATTTCTGAACGTATCTCCCATGACGGGAGTAATGAAATTTGGGTATAAAGGAAAACTCAGCCCCCACTTTGTTGGTCCCTACCAGATTATGAGAAGAGATGGTAAGGTGGCGTATGAGTTTGAACTGTCCTTAGAGTTGTCTTTTGTGCATCCTATGTTTCATGTATCGCTTTTGAAAAAATGTTTGGGAGATCAAGCTCTAGTAGTCCTGGTGGACAGCATAGGTGTAAAAGATAGCCTTAGCTTTGAGGAGGTTCCGGTAGGATATTAGATTGTCAGGTTTGAAAGCTAAGGAACAATGAAGTAGCTTCGGTGAAAGTATTATGGAGAAATCAGCATGTTGAAGGAGCCACGTAGGAAGCTGAAGATATGATAGCGAAATACCCACATGTATTCTCTACCAGACTTGAGGTATCGGTTTTGCCCTATAGCTCTATTTAGTTTTCATGTTTAAATCATGTGTTCAAGTTTATTTTATGTATATGGTTGTATATGTGAAGCATGAAATCAATTCAGCTATGTGATATGAATCAGAGGTAGTCATTCCATTTGTTTTGGTTTAAATGATCAGTATTTGGGTGTATGGATTGCATGTTTTTGTTTTTCTGCTTGTTTCCAACATTCGAGGATGAATGTTCCCAAGGGGGAGATATTGTAATACCCCGAAAATGCATACGATTAGACCCAATTGAAATTTGAAGTTTTTTGAAAACTGGAGAAAAATGCTTAGGAAGGATGACCCAACAGATCGTGCGTCCAACCAATGACCTGTTGGAGCCAGTCGTGGTTTCAGGAGCCAGGGTGGCAGCGGATATAACGAATGGGTACCACAACTCGTTGGAGGAAACAATGAGTCATGGTGAGGCTCATTATAAGGAAAGGCTCAGGGAATTTAAGGGACAAGCAACAACTGAATCAACGGTCCGTCAGATCAAAGGACGAGTCGTCCTGTCGAGCCGTAGTTTGAATCCAGAAGCACAGCCTAGGCAGTGTAGATGACGGGCCATACCACGAGTCCTAGTAGCTTCCAATGACTCGTTGGTATGCCCATTGGTTTGACCTGTGCAGATTTTCAGGCTAAATTCATTAAGGGTATTTTCGACCTTTCTATGCTTTAGGCCCTGAAGTACGTAGTTTCATGTAAATTTCTAGATATAATAAGATAGGTTAAGCTCCTCTTTAATAGGCCATTCCCATGCACGCAAAATTTAGAGAATTCTAGAGAGATCAAGCATAGATTCAAGCTTTTCCCTATCAATTCATCCTTGAGCATTCAAGAACTTTAAAATCTGATCTTACCCAGGTATGTAGGGTTATTAATGGGTGTTTCCATTCATACCCATGCCCATTCTCTATCAATTTATGAAAATCTATCAAAAATCTCATGGGGTTTTAATTCAATTTTTGTGAAAATCTAATGATATTCTAATGGGTTATTATGATTTTGTGATTTGCATCATATTTTATGGATTTTTATCATAATTTATGACTATTATGATTGTAAAATTATTGATTTCGATTTCTACAATAATTACGTAAGATCTATGAGGAATCGATTTATGATCTATTCTTTAATTGTTGATATTTACAAAGCCAGCATGATTTATGATTTGAAATATGGATTTATGCAATTATCCATCATGGTTTGATGATTTACGAGTTATATGCATGATCTACAAGTATGCATGAACTCTACGATTTATGAAGTATGTTTTGGCCGACTCACGGGACTTATGTCATGGCTAGTTCATATATGTACAAGTATGTTTATGATTATCATGATTTAACTATCCCATGAATTCATGCATATTATACTATGAGCATTACATATGTTTTGGGAGTAGTATTGAACATCGAGTAGGTTCGGGGCCTAGGTTCTGCCCCGGATCTCATAAACTATGTGCCACCAAGGTATGTTGGGTCCTCCCTTGTGACTGTCCCCGGCCCAAATGGCCCTTTTCACGATAATATCACGCCCTTCATTGTTCTACCCTTGGCAAGGTATGAACGGCCTCCCGACTAGGTTTACAAGTCTGGCTCCATGTGTGCTCATATGGGGTATGTCAGTTAAGAGAATCTCCCACTGCTCCTCATGATTTATGCATGATTATGATTATGTATATTGGCTCAAGTTCTGTTCATTATCGCTTTCCTCTCATGCATATGATCATGAATGTTTTATGAATGATTTGAAAACTTTGAGCCTTACGTTATGTTACGGGGTTTACGATATGAGCATGATGTCCTACTCTTATGATGTATTTATGAATTTTATGTATTTTAAAATGTCTATATTACTTACCCCACATACTTGATACATTCCACGTATTGACCGCATACTTCCTATATTGTATCGTTTCATGATATAGGACCCGACTTTCAGCCTCATGCTCATATTTAGACCATCTCAGAGTTCACTTTCAGCTTGTTGGTGAGTCCTCATATTCCGAGGGCCGTTTGACTAGACATTTATGTTGTTTTATGTTTCAGTACTTGGCTGGGTTAGTTAGGGGTGTTGTTCCATCAACCCAGCATATGTAGTAGAGGCTTTCAAATAATATGTAGTACTCAGCTTGCGCATATGTCTAGTGATTTCCTATGTTATGTTATGTTATGATATGTTTACGTTGCCGCTATGCCTTATGTTCAGTCTTCTTCTTAAAGTAAATGAAGTTAGATGAATGCTTATGCCATGGGTCGACTTGGGACCTCTCAGGGTTCCTTGTACCGTGTTACAATTCAAGTCTAAGTTCGGATTGTGACAGTACCGGTGTTGTACGTCTCATACAGAGACTCGTAGGTTGCATTCTTCACAATCCAGCCATCTGCAACTTTTTACGGTTCTCAATTCGGCTCATACCATCAACATATGGCTCGTAGTGAGACTGACGTTAGCTCATTTTCTGCACTTTTAGGCTTCTTTTGCACATTCTTGCTCCAACACTTATTTATCATGTAATCAAAGAAAAAGTTCCTTATATCCATGTAAACACACCTATGTTCATGCTATTTTCTTAGTTTTGAGTGTCGAAAGTATTGTAAACTCACAGCACATCACCAACTCTTTTAATTCCAAAACTACATCATTTTGGGATATTTTTAAAGGGGGATTAGGCGTAATTAGTCAACGTTCCCCTCTCATTCTCTCTAGACTCTCAGAATAGATAGCAGAAGTTTCAAAAATTCTCTCAAGCCATGTTAGGGTTCCTCTGTTCGGCCTGATTCGCGCGTCTGCAAGTGTACGGGTCGTGCAAGTAATATATTGGCTCTTTTAGAGAACCGGAATGTCGAACCCACAGGGACTGGACCCATTCCTTTAACTATCCATTTCAAGTGTGATCTTAACTTTTGCAAGTGTTGGTTATAGAAGTTTTCGAGGGAGATTTAACTAAGTCTAGTTTTGGTCAACGAAATATCCTGAATTTACTCTAGGAGCAACGTAGAGTTAAAACCAGATAATCATGCGATACTACAATTTGCAATGGGTTTAGCATGAAACTATCAATTGTTGTTTCACATAATTATAATTTCATGATCATGGTCTTTCGAGCCTCTAAACACGACAAACTAGCCTCACTGCATCATTGTGAGCGAGGATGCTAATTTCTAGTTCGTGGGCAATTAATTATGTTATGGTTTACGTGGAAATGATTAGGGACTCTCGTGCGTCTAACCATTTAACTGAACTTAGCCTCACAACTACTTCTTCGAGTGGTGATGTGATAATCCTAGGTTGGTCTTTAATAACCCCCGTTTTATCAACCAAGAAAGGTGTTAGGTATATTTCTATCCTAATACGAAATTATATCCTGAGATACAAACATGCTCCTCACATTCTCATGTCCTGACCTAGGTAATACTCTCTCAAGCCAATGCCCAAGCTAACATATATGCTTTCATGGTGATCAATCATAAAAACAACCAACAATCCAGAATGCAAGACGAAAACAACAATCAATAACTTAAGTCCAAAACAATTTCATAAAATCACAATCATAATTCATGACTTCAACCCTAGAGGAAGGGTTCTAGCCATTCATGTTCGTAAAACTACAAGAAACTATAACTAAACTAATATACTTCCAAGAATTTGGTAGATGAGAAGGGAATTTGCCAAACCCTAGATGAGTTCTCCCACTTCTCCCTTCACTCCTAGGTAGTTTTCCAGAATAAAATCGTGACAAATTGGATTTAGGAGCTAAGGGACCTATTTATAGTAAATGGAAAACGTGCATAATTTAGCTTGTCGTGGAACGGCTTCGTGTCACAGAGTGTATCGCGGAGTACTGCCTCCATGACATGGAGGTAACGCGAAAGCTCTCTGGAAATTGCCTCCGGAAGCCAAAACTGCTGAGTGTCACCGCGTTGGCATCGTGTCACGCTGCTTGGGCAGCGCGTTGGCACACCCCTGTCGCGCAGCTGGCAAGGCGTGGCACGTTGCTGGCGTGCTGGTGCTGCCTGCTTGCCGCATCTGCTCGCGTGCCTAGCATAGCCGTGGCACAGCGCTGGGCACCGCACAGGCACATCGTGGCATGCTACCTGGCGCGGTCAGCCTTTCCATAGCCTACTCCTTGCCGACTCTCGCCCATTTCTCCCGACTCCATTCCGCTACTTCACAAACTTATAAATTAGTTCCTCAAAATCATTGAAACCTACAAAACAAGGACTAATCATATTGGTTAGCACATATATTCACATTTATATAAAATCACATGAAAATGTATACAATTACTTAGCTAAACAAGACTAAATTAAATTATCAAGCGTCACTCGGGCATGCTATTTTGCCCGAGATCACAACCCCACACTTAAAGTCTTGTTCGTCCTCAAACAACCTTTTACATCTCATGCATATGGAGACTCACACATCACTAATTTAGTAAGATAATTCAAGCTACGGCTACAATGATTACGTACGATAACAAGCTACAAATAGAGCATGCACGATTTAATCATTGAAATGAAATACAACTCCGCTAAGACTTCTTAACCTCAAGAAGCGACTCTCAATCTTAGCAAACTCATGCAAATCAACTGATTAAGAAATCCCACATGAATTATATCCTTCATTCAACATGTGCCCTTACGGAACGAGAGTTACCCATTTTCACATGCAGAAACTTTTAAAATCACAACATGTGTGGGTACATGAATAGAATTACGCTCACTCTCACAAATGATTCACATGCATCATGTAATGACCCATAAGCTTTCCCTTAGTGTTTTATTCCACTAATTTAAGGATGTGTGAATGTAAGATCAAGTAGGACTTAATGGGTTGTAATGTAAGCTAAGGGACGGGTAGGTACTATTCTGGCCAATAATAGTGGCTATCTTTCCCAAGCGCTTTTAATACATTACGCCCTCATTACGAACTTCCCTTCCCTTACTTCACCTTTTTCTCCTTTCATCTTTCTTTTTCCTCTTATGTTCCCCCTTTCTTTAGGCACTTTTATCTTATTAGTAAGGAGCTCTATAAATAATTTTTCATTAATTTGTTTTCTTACTCCTTAATAATAATCAACCATTTTCACACAAGTGCACCTTTGTCCTTTTCTCCACTTCTACAACTTGCTACTTTTCCTTTCTTTTCCTTCTTCTCACTCCTTTACTCTTTCATATTTTCCCTTAAGCGCTTAGGAGTTTTGGATCAAGTTCAAGGCTAATGAAAGAAAAAGGATTAAGCTTATGTTGCAGCTGTCATAGAATAGGCTCAAGGCTCAATGGGGCTAAATAGGATAATTTTTCAAGGTAGGTAAAATGAGGGATAAAAATTTGGTTCATTCAAAGTAATGCCTAAATCATCTCCTACAATTCACATCCTTCATTTCGTTTTATAAACACACTAGGCAAGTTCTAGGCAATCCACAATAGCACAGAATACTCAAAAACCTTACTCTCACATCACATGCTCAATTCGAGACACATTCAGGCGACTTTAACTCAGCTAATCACGAGAATTCAGATTAAGCTTCCATCATATTGAGTCAAATTCAAGAGCCTAAGTGTCTCAGACAAAGTTATACACTTGCATGCTTCACACTAACCACCCTTGTATCTTACTATCGTGTATAGCACATAACAAGAACATCAAGCACCAATTAGTTATGGTTTCAAAAACCAAAAACCTATAGATTAATTTTCCCTCAAGACGGTCGTCATCCATCCATCGTCGGAAATAGTCCCTAACTATTACTAAAAACACTATATACAGACAAAGAAAATTATTTTTATTCTTCGGTTCAAAGACCCCCTGTCGGAAAAGAACCGAAAAGAAAAACATCGGGTGATGAATTCATGCTTGACTCCCAAAAATTTCAAATTTCTCCCAAATTTCACATAAGCATCACATTCACCAAAAACTTGTTAAGCACAAAAATTTTGAAATTTTTCTCACCCCACACTTAAATCATGCTATGTCCTCATAGCATTAAATTAACATTTAAAGGATGAGAAATACTCCCTGAGCCTCTACGCCAAGCTAAAAGCATGTTGTCCTTTCAAGTTCCATAGATGGGTGTTCCACCCCACACTTCTTCTATTCCATGCTCTTTAGCTTCCACCTTCTCAGTACTCAGAAATCCCTTCCATTTGTGCTTAACTTTCCACTAAAACCACCAACAAAATGAAAATAACAAAACCAACACAAAATCAAAATTAACAAAGTGTACCCGAGGTACCCTTGGGTTGCCTCCCAAGTAGCGCCTTATTTTATGTCGTGGCCCGATGTGGACTGTCCTTTTTAGGACATCCTCATACCTGGGTTCTCTTTTGAGAACCATCTCCTTTTCTTTTGTTGTTTAGAGGAAACAGCCTCCACTCTGTTCCTCTCTTTCTCCAACTTCTTCTCAATTTGAAGCCCTCTATTAGACTCGGGCTGAACACTAATCATTGCCTTTGGCCCTGCACCTGTGTAATCCTCCACCCCACATTTATCCTCAGACAACACACTAACCTGACACATGTTTCTGCAGTGTGTGGATGTGTTCATTTCTTGGTAAACGCGGAAGAGTTCTTCTTCATCTTCGACCCTCATTTTCAGGGTCCCTGCTCTCAAATCAATCAGCGCTTCTCCGGTGGCCAAGAATGACCTTCCCAAGATTAATGGTACCTGGTCATCAACCTAAAAATCTAGAACAATAAAATCAACAGGTATAATAAACTTACCTACTTTGATGAGAAGGTCCTCTATTATTCCATCGGGTGTAACTCGCGACTTATCAGCCAGCTGCAGCATCAACCTCGTCGGCCTTGGTTTTCCCAACTCCAGGGTGTTGAATAAGGATAGGGGCATTAGGTTAACTACTGTCCCTAGATCACACAAAGCCCGTAGCACCTCAGCTTTACCAATTTGTATGGGGAGGGTAAAACTCCCTGGGTCTTTGAGCTTCTTCGGAATCTTGCTCAGTACCCGGTGACTGCACTCCTCAGTCAGTGCTACAGTCTGGACGTCCACCAACCTAACTTTGTTTGCCATCACATCCTTCAAGTATTTAGCATACTTGGGCATTCCCTGCAAAACATTAATAAGAGGCAAATTTATGTGAAGTTCTTTGAAGCTCTCAAAGAACTTTTTGAAGCATTCCTCCTCCTTGCTCTTTCTGAATTTTTGAGGGAATGGTGGTGGTGGTCTTTGTGCTGGATGCAATGAAGGTTGCGCATTTTGTTGCCCCGCACTCGGATTATATCCTGTGTTGGTGGATGGTCCTGGTCTAACCAACTCCGGTTGCACCTCCTTTCTTAGCTCTTTTGGCACTACATCAGCTAATTGCTTGTCGCTTCTCAGACTGATGGCATTGACCTACTGGGGATTAGGATCTGTGTCGCTTGGTAATCCCCCCTGCGATCTCATGTTTTGAGCAGCTGCTATCTAAACCACTTGTTTTTCAAGATTGCGGGTGGCCATTTGCTGATTCTTTAAGTCTGTTGCCATCCTCGCCTGATTTTCCACTAACTGAGTCTGGGTCTCCATGATTTTCTGCAATGTTTCTTCAATGCTGCTGCTCAATTGACCATCATTCTACCTAATTTGCTGATACTGCTATTGTTGAGGTTGCTGATAACTCTTCTTTTGGTTTTCACCCCAAGAAAAATTCGGGGGCCCAGCCAATTTCTATTGAAGTTGTTCCCAAAATTCTGATTCCTATGCACATTACCAACAAAATTGACTGATTCTGGATTGGCTCCACAAGATTCTGCATTGTGCCCATTATTACCACAAATTTCACACCAACTCGGAGCTTGCTGAACTGCATTAACCTGGCCCTGGTGTTGGTTCATACTCAGTTTATTGAACTGAGTCATCATTTGATGTTGGAACGAAGCTAACTGTGTTGCCAAGGCATTCAAACCATCTACTTCTATCAACCCCAATCTCTTTCCTTCCCCCCCCCCCCCCCCCCGATGACTCCCTGTGCCACTTTGGATTTCCTTGTGCAATTCTGTTCAACAAAGTGTACAACTCATCCAAGGCTTGCCCACCCGATGCAGAGTCCAGTAATATTTTTGTGTGTGGGTCTAGACTTTCTACAAAGGTATGAGCCAGCACTTCATTTGATTTCTGGTGATGGGGACAGTTTCTCAACAATGACTTGAATCTTTCCCAAGCCAAATATAAGTTCTCATCAGGCTTCTGCTTGAAACTGAGTATTTCACTTTGCAGCTTTGCAGTCTTGCCTGAAGGAAAGAATCTGATGAGGAACTTCTTAGCCAAGTCATTCCATAAAGTTATGGAGTTTGGTGGCTCAGCCTTCAACCACTTTTTTGCCTCTCCCAACAATGAAAATGGAAAGAGGGTCAATCATACATAATCTGTGGACACGCCGGTGGGGAGAAAAGTGTCACTAATCTCTAAAAAGCTCTGTCAGTGCTGCTGCGGATCCACATGTGCCATCCCAGTGAATCAACCACTAGAATGTAATAGCTGCACCATATTCTATTTAAGCTCGAAGTTCCCTCCAGGTTCCGGTTTACGGATGCTAGAGGTCACATTCGTAGCTAGTGGGATTGCCACTTCGCAAACTGGTCTACCTGCCATTGCTTCCGATGACAATTGTGCTTGTCCCGCGGGTGGTTGTTGTTGTACCTTTTCTTAAAGTCTCTTCAGCTTTTGCTCTAGAGCTACTCTCCTTCGCAAATGGATTTGACGTTCAGGTTCAAGCAACGGTTCCACAAGCTCTCTATTTTTAGCCAGCTTGGCAGGACAACCTGTCACCTACAAATAATCAGACTAAGACCAACTTTCTCAACAGTTAAGGAAATTTAAAAATCACACAAAAATAGATAAATTATCAAAACTTCGCCGAGTCCCCGGCAACGGCACCAAAAACTTGTTCGACCCAATTCGCGCGTCCGCAAATGTACGGATCGTGCAAGTAATATAGTGGCTCTTTTAGAGAACCAGAATGTACAACCCATAGGGACTGGACCCATTCCTCTAACTATCCATTTCAAGTGTGATCTTAACTTTCTCAAGTGTTGGTTATAGAAGTTTTTGAGGGAGATTTAACTAAGTCTAGTAATTTAGCTGGTAGAATGTATTTCCATAACCTTGAAATTGGCGTGATTTTAAAGATTTCACTAAATGAGTTAGCATTATTTTCAAATAACATGATCTTTAGAAGTACACATGATTGTCTTATGACTCATATATTTATACTTTACGATCTACCAGCATTCTCAGTATACTTAGTATCATTTGTATCATCAGTTTAATAAGTCCTATAGACTCTCAAGTCTTATAGATAGTCTATTAGTCTTAGGGCATCAGTTCTCAAGCTTTCAGTATTCTATTAGTACATAGTTAGTAAATTATCAATTGGGAGTAGTACTTAGCACCGAGAGGGTTAGGGTTCAGCGCACCTAGGTTTCCTAATCTACGTGTCACCATAGGTTATTTTCTCAAATCAGCCTTAGTGATCTCAAAACCTTGCCTTTATTGTCTGGCAAGGTATATTGGGTTCTATTGATAGGGAAGATACATCAAACTCCACGTTTAGCTATCGTGGTTATATGTTGGTTAACAGACTCTCCGACAATACAATTTCAATCTTCAACTATATCTATAGTTTTAGCTTTCAGTGCATGTACATGACCCTAAAAATTAGTTTTTCTATTACTTTTAGTATTTTCAAATTAGTAAGTTATCTTTAGTATTTATGCATTCAAATAAGGTCATTGTGCATCAGCTCAGTTCTACTTTTCAAATTTACTAGCATGTTTTATCCACTAGTTACACATCGCACAAACTAAGTACATTCAAATTACTGACCATAAATTCTTTATGTTTTATCATTTTATGATATAGATTCAAGTACTCAGGCACAGTATTCCAATTAGACTCGCACCAGCGTTAGCCACCAGCTGTTAATGGTGAGTCCTTATCTTCGGAGGACCGAAGTTATTTTCTTTTATTCAGTTGTCTTGTTTTAGTTATATACTTTGGAGTTTGTAGGGGACTTGTCCCAGTAGCTCATCAATTATTAGAGGCATTCAAACGAAACATTATTATTTCAGCTTATGACTTTGTGCTTATCTAGTTATTTCAAATTCAGTCTATTTCAGTATTTATTTATGAAATGTTTTACAAACTTTGTGCGCTTCCGCTCAGTTTTCTATTTTATGTAGATCATGATAGTAATTTTCCATACCAGGGTTAGCGTCACGACCCGAACGTAGACCCGGATCATAATACGGGACAAAGAACCTCGAGAGGCCCCAAGTCGACCCATGGCATAAGCATACATCTAACTCCATTCTCTTTGAGCGGAAAACTAATCGTAAGGCATAGCAGAAATGTAAACATATCATAACATAACATAACATAGGGAGTCAATAGACATACACGCAAACTAAGAGCTACATGTTGTTTGAAAGCCTCTACTACATATGATGGGTTGATGGGACAACACCCTCAACTAACCCGGCCAAGTACAGAAACATAAATAACATAAATGTCCGTCAAACAGCCCTCGGAACATACTCACCAATAAGCTGAAGGTGAACTTTGAGATGATCTATAGATGAGGATGAACATGAGAGTTGGGTCCTGTATCATGAAACAATACAGCATAGAGAGTATGCGGTCAGTACGTGGAATGTACTGAGTATGCAAAGTAAGTAAAACGGACATTTAAAATACATGAAAACTCATAAAACCTCATGAGAGTAGGACATCATGCTCATATCAGAAATATCATGGAATAACGTAAGGCTCAAGGTTTTCAAATCATTCATAAATCATTCATTTTCATAATCATAAGAGAAACTTTATCAAATCATCACTTGAGCCAATATCATGAACATCACAATGCATAAAAACATGCGGAATAATGGGAGGACTCGTAATAACCGACACCATCATGGTAGAGCCTTTCATGTTGCCCCAACTAACTCACTCAAGTGGGAAGAGTCCCCCCTGGCTTTCCAGGCGAGAGACGTGTGTTATGTGATATCACAAAAAGAGGAGATCATTATCATTGTAATGTATCATTATAGACCCACGGTGGCACGTGGTTATGAGACACCGGTGTAGTCCTTTGAACGTCGGGTTTCTCGATTCTAGACACAACTCCCAAAAATATGCATATAGGCTAATACATAAATCAATAACATCATTCATGTATATTCATGGCTAAAATAAACATTCATCATTCATTGATCCCCATTAAACATGATTAGCAAAGAATCAAAGGCCCTTTAGTCGGCCAACGTTATAAATCGATAAATCATGAGAATCATTTCATAAATCGTCAATCATTCATCATCATGTGGGAATTGCCCAATACTTTACCATGCTTTACAATATTCAATTAATTTGAAAACATGCTTATATACATGGGTAACTTGAGAACACGCTTTTCATCATCAATAGTTCATAAATCATGAGGCCCATGCATACTTGAAATCATGCACATAACTTGTAAATCATCAAATCATGTTGGGTATTTGAATAAATCCATATTTCAAATCATAGATCATGCTGGGTTTGTAAATATCAACAGTTGAAGTGTAGATCATAAATCGGTTCATCATAGATCATGCATAAGTAGGCTTAATTGTGTAGAGATTGAATTCAATAAATTTAAAATCTAAACTAGTTGTAAAATATGATCAAAATCCATAAAATATGATGTAAATCATAGATCATAAAAGCCCATTAGAAAATCATTAGATTTTTACAATAATTGAATTAAAACCCCATGAGATTTTTGGTAGAATTTCATAAACCAATATAGGATGGGCATGGGTGTGAACGGAAACACCCATTCGCAACTTTACATACCTGGTCTACGAAAATCCATACACTTCCTTGAATGCCCAAGAGGAAATTGGATTAGAAAGTCTTGGAATCACCTTGATCACCTCTCTATCACTCTCCTATTCTTTGCATGCATGAATGAGGATTTTAGGATAATTTTATCCTCTTAAACCCACCTTTCATAGGTAAAACGATGTAGTTTAGGACCCTTAGAGCATAGGAATTACGAAAAAACCCTTACTAAAGTCGCATGATTTTGCTGACTGTCAGTCCCCATGAGGGACTGGATGACTCGTCACCAGTGCCCACGACTCGTGGCCTTGACTAGTGAGGTACACAACCAAAAATACCATGAGACCCCACGGAGGACACCGCGAATCATGGTGAGTGACCACAACCTGTGGTCACCATCCGTAGCCTTCACTGGCCAATCACCCTTGCTAAGCATCCAGTCCAGGCCACAGGTGACCTCATGAGTCGGTTGCCTAACAATGACTCATGGTCATACCCGTGGTGTCCCCCAGGCCAGTCCATCTCCCTTCTTGACCATGAGTCACTTCAAGACTCGTGGTACCTCCCCACGGGTCACCTAACGACCCGTTCTATGACCTGGTGCAGAATTTCAATTTTTCTCCGTTTCAACTCCCGGGTCTGATCCTTGGGTTTCCGGGGTATAACAATATCTCCCACTTGGGAACATTCTTCATCAAATGTTAGAAACACACAGAAAAAGCAGAAACATGCAATCACTATATGCAAATACTGATCATTTAAGCTGAAAACTGACGGAATGACTACCTCCGAAAAGAACCACATAGCTGAACTGAATTCACACATCACATACATTTACCATAACATCAAACAAACTTGTGCACGTGAACTGAACATGGAAACTTTGTAGAGTATTAAGGCAAGAACTGATACCTCAAACTGAAACTGAGCCGGTAGGGAACAGGTGAGGGTATTTAGCCATCATATCGGCTTCGGATTCCCACGTAGCTCCCTCAACATTTTGATTTCTCCATAACACCTTTATTGAAGCTACTTCTTTGTTCCTTAGCCTCCAAAATCGATGATCCAATATCTCAATCGGAATTTCCTCATAGTTGAGGGTACCTCTCACACCCACACTTTCCACCAGAACAATTAAAGTTGGATCCCCCAAGCACTTTTTCAAGAGTGATACATTTAATACGGGATGAACTGAAGCTAATTCTTAAGGTAACTCTAACTCATAAGCCACTTTACCCATACGCCTCACAATCTGGTATGGACCAATTTAGTGGGGACTGAGTTTCCCTTTCTTTCCAAATCTCATCACTCCCTTCATGGGAGAAACCTTCAAAAATACCCAATCGTTCACCTCGAACTCTAACTCTCTCCTCCTCACATCAGCATATGATTTTTTGTGACTCTGAGCGGCTTTCAACCTGTCCCTTATCAATTGAACTTTCACCATAGCCTCATGAATCGAGTCTGGACCTATCATAGCTGCCTCACCAACATCAAACCATCCAATGGGCGATCTATATCTCCGCCAATAGAGAGCCTCGAAAGGTGCAATTTGGATACTGGAGTGAGAGCTGTTACTGTAAGAGAACTCGATCAGGGGCAAGTGATCATCCCGATTACCTTTAAAGTCCATCATGCAAGCTTTCAACATGTCTTCGAGAGTTTGAATTGTCCGCTCTGCTTGACCATCCTTTTGTAGATTCAATGTTGTGTTGAGTTTAACCTGAGTCCCAAGCTCTATTTGAAAAGACCGCCAAAACTGAGGTAAATTGAGTACCTCGGTCTGAAATGATAGACAAGGGAACTCAATGCAATCAAACCAATTCCCAGATATACAATTTGGTGTAATCCTCCATCGAATCCATAATTTTGACTAGTAGAAAATGTGTAGCCTTGGTTAACCGTCTACCACAACTCAAATAGAATCATAGTGTCAACGAGTAGGGGGTAGGCTTGTGATGAAATCCATATTAATCTCTTCCCACTTCCAAGTGGGGGTGCTAATATTCTGAAGTACGCCTCCCAGTTTTTAATGCTCAACCTTCACTTGCTGATAGTTTGGGCACTTGGCTACGAATTCTGCAACATCCCTCTTCATGCATTCCACCAATATATTTCCCGCAAATCATGATACATTTTGGTGGAACATGGGTGAATAGAGTATTTAGAGCCATGAGCCCGCATCATCCGACTCCTCAAATCATCAACATTCGGAACATATAGGCGACCCTGGTACTGAAGCATAACATCTCCCCCTTGGGAGAAGACCTCTACCTTCTGACTTCGAACGACTTCTTTCAGCTTTACCAAAATTGGATCCTCCTCTTGTCTAGCTTTCACATCCGTCACCAAGGACGATTCTGATCCATTCTGCATAACAACACCTCCATCGGCTGAGTCGACCAACCTTACTCCCAACCTTAAAAATCGATGGACGTCTTTCACCAGCTCCTTCTTTCCCTCATCCAAATGGGACACACTCTCCATAGAGTGCCTACTAAGTGCATCCGCTACCACATTAGCCTTATCTGGATGGTAAAGGACACTCCTATCGTAGTCTTTGAGTAGCTCCAACCACCTCCTTTGTCAAAGATTAAGATCTTTCTGTGTGAACACATATTGTAAGCTCTTGTTGTCCATAAAAACATCCACATGTACTCCATAAACGTAATGTCGATGATCTTGGGTAGAATTATATGCCCAAGTGATACTCAAATGCTTCATTTCGTCTTGTTTATCCATTGATATTTGTACATTTTCATGTGATTTTTAGTTAAAAGGTGAATTTATACTAACCAACATGATTAGTGTTGTTTTGCAGGAAAATTGTAATTTTAGAAAGCTAAGATGCATGTTGGGAGGAATCGGGAATGGACTCGGAAGCGAGTAGTGGAAAAACCCAAGGAAATGCAGCAAATAAAGGGGCCCCACGATGGAGTCATGTCACGCTTCCATCGCGGAGGCATTATGCCCTGGATGATTAAAATAGGCCAAGTTCCAGTGAAGGTGGGAGTTGGTGTCGTGGTACGTTGGCTAAGCCACGTGTTGCAATCTGTGGCACATTGGGCGTAATTAACTGGACGACCGGATTCCAGTGAGGGTCCATGTTTGTGGCATGTCATGGAGGCAGTGCTCCGCGATGCACTCCGTGACACGTTGCTTGTTATTTCGGGAAAAATTTCCACTAGTATAAATAGCACACTTAGGTTTATTTTTAATAATTCTAACTTGGTTGAGCAAGAACATGGGTTACTAGCAGTTGAGGAGACAAAATTCTTAGGGTTCTTCTCTATCTCTTTCTTCCTTATTTCAATTATTTGTATGATTTACACTCATTTAACGATGTTTAATCCACAAATGAATGGCTAAATGCACTTCTTGCTGAGGTTAAGAACATTTGTAGTGGAATGTAATTATTGATCATTTTGGTTTTTCATCTTTTCTTCTATGGTTGTTCTGTTAATTCTTGTTCTTACTGGATTAATGTGTGGCCAATATTAATGTATATCAATCCGGTTTGCGCTCGAAAGAGAAAAAATTGGAAAGTTGTGAATTGATAGGATATGATCTCTTCTTGGTTTGGGAAAATTGAGAATTGATTTACCTTCAGAATAGAAATATATCTGAAAGTCGTATTAGTCAATTAAGGAATCGGTTTTGTATGGATAGAACATGAATTTCATGTTACCACAGAAATGTAGGTGGAAGGTTCATGATTCTTAAGTTGGGTTAAATACGAGAGTTTTAATCCATAGGCAATAATTCTTGACTAGTAACCGAAGGAAAGATTAACCAATTTGTATCAATAAATTGCTTCCCTGCATGTTCGTTTTAGCCTCAACATGCTCATTACTATAGTTCAGACTCAATTTGTACATTTGTTTTAGATTAGTATAAATTAGGAAACAAACTCCCAAAATCTTCTTGAAACTGTTGTTTGCATTATTAGAGTTAGAGTTTATTAACACTTGATTTGATTATTACCTTGGTCCAGTCCCTGTGGGATCGATACTTGGCTACTCTAGCCATTTTACTACTTGTTCGACCACGTGCACTTGCGTGTAGGCATTCCAAACCACCGAACAGTCGATATATCTTCAGGGAAAATACCACTGTGGCCAATTCAAGATCATGGGTCGGGTAATTCTTCTCATGAACTTTCAGCTATCCAGAGGCATATGTTATAACCTTACCATGTTGCATCAACACACACCCAAGTCCAATCCTTGAAGCATCACAATACACTAATAATCCATCAATACCCTCGGGTAGGGTCAATACGGGTGCTGAAGTGAGTCGAGTCTTCAATTCTTGGAAACTCTTCTCACAAGCCTCCGACCACTGGAACTTTACCTTTTTCTGAGTCAACATGGTCAAAGGTGCTACAATAGATGAGACACCCTCAACAAACCTCCGATAGGATCTAGCTAGACCTAAGAAACTCCGAATATTTGAGGGATTCACCGGTCTAGGCCAATTCGCTACCGCCTCGATTTTCTGAGAATCTACTTTTATGCCTTCGCTTGATACCACATGGCCTAAAAATGCCACCGAGTTCAACCAAAATCCGAACTTGCTAAACTTTCCATACAATTGGCAATCCTTGAGAGTCTGAAGCACTAATCACAAATGATCGGCATGCTCCTCCTTGCTCCGAGAGTATATAAGGATGTCGTCGATGAACACAATCACGAATATATCCAAATATAGCTTGAACACCTTGTTCATTAGGTCCACAAAAGATGGAGGAGCATTTGTTAGTCCAAAAGACATAACTACAAACTCATAATGACCATACCACATCCTGAAAGTTGTCTTCGAAATATCAGACTCCCGCACTCTGAGCTGGTGATACCCGGACCTGAGATCTATCTTTGAGAAATACTTGGCACCCTGAAGCTGGTCAAACAATTCATTGATCCTAGGTAAGGGATACCTGTTCTTAACGGTGACCTTGCCCAATTACAGATAATCAATTCACATCCGTAGCGAACCATCCCTCTTTCGGACAAATAACACTGGTGCACCCCATGGAGACTTGCTCGGTCTAATGAAGCCCTTATCTAACAGGTCCTTCAACTTTTTTAGCTTAGCTAGAGTTATCCTATAAGGAGGGATAGATATAGGTTGGGTGTCGGGTAGAATGTCAATACCAAAATCAATGTCCCGCTCGGGAGGAACACTTGGCAAATCATCAGGAAAGACCTTTGGATACTCACGCACCACCAGAATTGCCTGGATTATCGGGCTCTCGGACTCAACATCCTTAACCCTAACTAGATGGTATATACAACCCTTAGAAATCATTTTCCTGGCCTTGATATATGAAATAAATTGACCTGCTGGTACATCCAAACTACCCTTCCATCCAAAAACTAATTCACCCGAAAAATGAAATTCCACCACAGGGGTTCTACAATTTACAGAAGCATAACACGCATACAACCAATCCATTCCAAGAATAATATGAAAGTCAATCATGGCTAACTCTACAAAGTCTGCAGAGGTGACTTTATGCAATATAGTGACCGGGCATCCTCTATACACCCGCCTAGCTACAGCCGAATCACCGACAGGAGTAGAAACTGAAAATGGTTTTGACAGAGTCTCGGGGCTGACTCCACAGATACTAGCAACATAAGAAGTCACAAAAGACAAAGTAGCCCCCCAGATCTAGAAAGGCATAAATATCAATATGAAAAACTCGCAACATACCAGTAACCAAATCCGGTGAAGTCTCCTGCTCCTGACGAGGGACGAGGGCATAAAATCTATGTTGACGCTGTCCACCACCCCCACTAGAAGATGCTCCATACGGAGCTGAATGTGCTAGAGCTGCTATTGTACTGGTAGTCTATGTGCGGCCCCTACACACCATCCTGTCTAGCAAATGGACATGATCGATGCATGTGGCCGGTTCCACCACACCCATAGCAAATATCTGAGCTGAGTAAACACTCCCCGACATGGCTCCTGCCGTACTTTTCGCAGGCTGGGAAGGTACACTCTATTTATGTGCCCCTCTGATCCCTCGATCCTGAAGCCCTGCTCTTATGATCACCCTTAGGTTTGGATGGAACACTAGCTGATGATGGTGCTGGAGCTAGTGACCGCTGCTGAAACTTAGGGTGGTGACCACTGCCGAATCTCTTTTGATTAAATAACATAAATGCCTGTCATAACGGCCCTCGGAACATGAGGACTCACCAATAAGCTAAAGGACAACTTTGAGATATCGGAACATGAGGACTCACCAACAGATGAGGATGAACTTGAGAGACGGGTTCTGTATCATGAAAGATACAACATAGAGAGTATGTCGTCAGTACATGGAATGTACCGAGTATGCAAGGTAAGTAAAACAGACATTTAAAATACATGAAAACTCATAAAACCTCATGATAGTAGGATATCATGCTCATATCATAAATATCGTGACATATCATAAGGCTCAAGGTTTTCAAATCATTCATAAATCATTCATTTTCATAATCATAAGAGAAACTTTTTCAAATCATCACTTGAGCCAATATCATGAACATAACAGTGCATAAAAACATGCGGAACAATGGGAGGACTCGTAATAACCGATACCATCATGGTATAGCCTTTCATGATGCCCCAACTATCTCACTCAAGTGGGCAGAGTCACCCCTGACTTGCCAGGCGAGGGACGTGCCTTATGTGATATCACAAAAAGAGGGGATCATTATTATTGTAATGTATCATTATAGACCTACGGTGGCACGTGGTTATGAGACACTGGCGTAGTCCTTTGAACGCCAGACTGCTCAATGCTAGACATGGCTCCCAAAAACATGCATATAGGCTCATACATAAATCAATAACATCATTCATGTAGATTCATGGCTAAAATAAACATTCATCATTCATTAATCCCCATTAACATGATTAGCCAAGAATCAAAGGCCCTTTAGTCAGCCAACATCATAAATCGATAAATCATGAGAATCATTTCATAAACCGTAAATCATTCATCATCATGTGGGCATTGCCCAATACTTTATCATGCCTTACAATATTCAATTCATTTGAAAACATGCTTATAAACATAGGTAACTTGAGAACATGCTTTTCATCATCAATAGTTCATAAATCATGAGGCCCATGCATACTTGAAATCATGTACATAACTTGTAAATCATCAAATCATGTTGGGTATTTGAATAAATCCATATTTCAAATCATAGATCATGCTGGGTTTGTAAATATCAACAATTGAAGTGTAGATCATAATTCAGTTCATCATAGATCATGCATAAGTAGGATTTATTGTGTAGAGATTAAATTCAATAAATTTATAATAGAAAATAGTTGTAAAATCTGATCAAAATCCATAAAATATGATGTAAATCATAGATCATAAAAGCCCATTAGCAAATCATTAGATTTTAACAACAAATGAATTAAAACCCCATGAGATTTTTGGTAGAATTTCATAAAACAATAGAGGATTGGCATGGGTGTGAAGGGAAACAGTCATTTCGTAACCCTACATTTCTGGTCTAAGCAAATCCCTACACTTCCTTGAATTCCCAAGAGGAAATTGGAGTAGAAAGTCTTAAAATCACCTTGATCACCTCTCTATCACTCTCCTATTCTTTGCATGCATGAATGAGGACTTTAGGATAGTTTTCCCCTCTTAAACCCACCTTTCATAGGTTAAAACGACATAGTTTAGGACCCTTAGAGCATAGGAATTATAGAAAAGCCTTTACTAAAGTCGCGGGATTTTGCTGACTGTCAGTCCCCATGAGGGACTGGCGGACTCGTAACCAGGCACATGAATCCTGGCCTTGAGTCGTGAGGTACACTGCCAAAAATACCATGAGACCCCACGGAGGACACCACGAATCGTTGTGAGTGATCACGACTTGTGGTCACCATCCGTAGCCTTCACTACCCAATCTCCCTTGCCAAGCATCCGGTCTAAGCCACGGGTGACCTCACAAGTCGTGTGGCCTTACCACAACTCATGGTCATGCCCGTGGTGGCCCCCAGGACATTCCACCTCCTTTCTTGACCACAAGTCAATTCATGACTCGTGGTCCCTCCTCAAGGGTCACCTAACGACCCGTTCTGTGACCTGGTGCAGAATTTCAATTTTTCTCCGTTTTAACTCCCGGGTCTGATCTTTGGGTTTCCGGGGTATAACAATTGGCTTGGGGTCTTTTGTGGCTATAGGCACCGTGTTGCGTTAAGGGTGAAGACTCAGGTTGTGATAAATATGATATCAGAGCATCTGGTTTAGGTGTGTCCTAGGGTGTCTGAAAGCCGCGTTGAGTAGAGTGTTTTTCATGGGTGTGAAGCACGCCACATTATGAGGAAAAGGCTATGGGAAATTTTAGAAAATTTTCCTTATTTCATGACTCTTATCGAGAGATAGAGAGTGAATATCTAGTCTATCCTTCTAACTCGTGCTCTACACGTTACAGACTATCCCACCCCAAAGAGCTAATGGAAGGAGGAATGAAAATGAAAACCAGTAATCCCGACCATCTCCAAAAGACCCTCTAAATGAGCAGGTAACATATGCTAAATTCAGAGCAACGTTTCAAATGATTTCCCATGCTATGACAAACTAGGTCAATCACCTAATGGATACACCTACTAATATGAACTTCACTCGGATGAATCCCTTAGAGTTCTATAGGTCTAAGGTGGTGGGGACCCTCAGGACTTCATGGATGAGATTTAGAAGCTCACCTAGATTATGGGTGTTACCTCCGTTATGAGTACATGCTTGGTCACATATCAGTTGAAGGGAGTGGACCAAATTTGGTGCAGATAGTGGAAGGAGAGCAGGTGAGTTGGTACAAGGTCAGCAGAGTGGGATGAATTTGTAACACTGCTTCTAGATAGGTTCTTTCCCTGTAAGATGAGGGTAGTGAAGGTAGAGTAGTTCATCAACCTGAAGTAGAAGTCCATGACAGTTCAGGAGTATGCCCTGAAATTTACTCAGTTATCTAGATATGCTCTAGAGATGGTTTTGGAACCTAGGGCTCGGTTGAGAAAATTTAATTTAGGAGTGTCAGCGGTAAAGGAGTGCAGGACCGCCATGCTCATCCCTGACATGGACACCACTAGACTTATGATCCATGCACAACATATTTAGGAGGAGAAGTGTCAAGTCTCAAGGGTGGACCCCGAATCGATACACGGGACTTAAAACCATGAACGGCTCAAAGCTAGCCCATGGTACATATATAACATGAAAGAGAGCATATTCAAAGCGAAAATAACTTGAACCCAGCATAAGCGGAAGTCTGCATAACATAACATAAAAACATAAGCATAAACATGATTCAACAATGTTGAACCATCTATGCATAGTTGTCTAAAAAGCCTTTAAACATACGATGAGCTAATTGAACAACTATCACGATCCGAACATAGGCCCAGATCTAGACATCCAACCTAGAACCATAAATGGCTCCAAGTCTACCCATGACATGAACATGAAAACTAAAGTGCAACATAATAAATGTGGAAATCTAACATTTGAAATAGCGAAAGTTTGAAAATTCAATAACATATGAATAACATAATAAGTAACACTAATCCAAAGCTGAATACATACTACATTTGATAAGCCTCTAAAATCTAACGAGTTGATAGGACAAGACCCCAACTAACTCACTAAATAACTGAAATTGAAAATAAACTGGTAAGAAGGTCCTCGAAGGATGAGGACTCACCAACAAGCTGGAAAATGCTAACTTTGAGGATCTGGCTAGCAGCAGGACTGAACCTGAACGTTCAAGCCTGTACCATGAAATAATATAGCATAGAGTATGTGGCCAGTACTTAGAATGTACTGAGTATGCAAGATAGGTAAAACCGCTAATTAAGTAAAACTGAAATCATGAATATCATAAAACATTTCGAGGTAAGATTTTGAGAGTAAGGGATGCATGCTATTATCTGAAAACATGATTTAAAAATAACTGAATATCATAACTGATCTGAATGATCCAAAGTTGAAACTGATAATAATAAGTAAGACTAAATATTAGGTAAAATCTGATGAAAACATAATATCATGTCTAATGAAAATGCATAACTAAAATCATGAGGAATAATGAGAGACTCATCATATAGCCGAAGTTACCATGATAGAGCTTACGTGGTCTCGACTATTACACTCAAGTGGGTAGAGCCGTCTAAAGCCTTGCTAGGGCTAAGAGTGCTACCATGATATTGATATCAAGCTAAAGGCCCCTCGGGGGCAGGGAAAGCTCACAAGGGAGGTCCCAAATAATATGACCATACCTACATTAGCACGTAGTTCTGAGGCA
The DNA here is from genome assembly GCA_035772735.1 of Datura wrightii. Lineage (NCBI taxonomy): Eukaryota > Viridiplantae > Streptophyta > Magnoliopsida > Solanales > Solanaceae > Datura > Datura wrightii. The sequence continues at coordinate 111,295,994 of JASDFA010000001.1, forward strand.
TAAGGCTGACTGAACCCTTAGCCTACTCGGTGCTAGACACTACTCCCGCAAACATGCATATGCTCTCCATCGTTTTTCAACAAAGCTAAACCATCATCTTGCAATGAAGCTGAATCATAATAGTACATGCATAATCTAAAAACATATCATGAGGAGCCTCGACTCAACCATATAACATGCTAAAAATGGGAGTCTAGACTCCAAAATCATGTGCTAAACTAACATCAAGAAATTGAAGTAAATCATGAAACATACTTGATCATATGGGATTGCCAAAACTTATATATGCTTTGAGATAGTCAAAATCATGGATATAAACATGGGCAATTTGAAATAATACTTTTATCATAGTCATTTCATCATACTTGAAGACATAGATCATAATTTCAACCTTTCATGAACTTTCATAATTGGGCATCATAATTGTAAGACTTTGAAATCATAAATTTGTAACTAAAATCATTATAAAACATGCATATGAATCTTAAAACAACATTAGAAACATGAATAGAATTTACCCATGATCGGTACTTAGAGAAATTCACAAATTGGGATAAAACCCTATAGATTCATCAACCTTGAATTACATGAATTTAGAAGAGGATTTGGGAATTAAAGTGAAGGAATAATCCCATTAATAACACTACATACCTGGATAAATCTGATTTCACACCCTTGCTTGATCGCCCAAGAGATTTGGGGAAGAACCTGGGGGATTCTCAAGCTTGATCTCCAATGGTTCGCTCTATTGCATGCATGGAATGGAAAGGCTTATGATAGGTTAAGTACTCTTAAAATCCTTCTAATTGATCTTAAAATGATATAGTTTAGGACCTAGGGGCTTAGGATTTATGAAAAAACCCTTACTAAAATGCAAAACAATTACTCACTGTTAGTCACCACGAGTGACATCATGACTCGTGGTGTACCTAACGACTCGTGGTGACCCAGTTGTGGTGAACACTTCCCAAAAATCAACACCGAAACCTGCTCCTGACCACAACCAACTCCACAAGTCATGGAGTCACTTCATGACTCGTGGCTTCCTTTCATGCTGTCTCTGAAACTCAACCCTAGGATCATTGGTCATCTTGACCACGACTCACCTACAATTTGTTACATTGAGCATGAGTCATTAATCCCATTGTGGTCACCCCCAGACCATTATTCGTCACCAATTCTCCCTTCACTTCACAAGTCACTTAACAACTCGTGAAGTCTACTCACGAGTCATTGGACGACTTGACCTGTAACCTAGTGCAGAATTTTCTATTTTCATCATTTAGACCCTCGGGTATGGTCTTAAGGACTTTCGGGTTATTAAAACAACACCCCCAACTAGCTCGCTAAGTTTGAAACTAAAAGACATAGGAAAAGAAACATAAACAAAAATGGTCATCCTCAGATCATGAGGACTCACCAAAACTGGGGATGGTACTGGACTGAAGCGGGAGCAAGCTAACGTTGGGACTGAGACTGGTCACTCAAACCTATATCATTAGACGATACAACATAGAGTATACGGTTAGTACTTTGAATGTGCTGAGTATGTAGAGAAAGTAAAACACGCCAGTAAGATGATAGTTCGAAATCATGAGTATGAAACAAGATAGAGCATGAGAGTAAGGGAAACATGCTCAAAACCATATTCTTGAAGTAATCATAATCGTGAGATATTCATCATAAGCTGAAACATAATGACCCAAGATTTAAAAATAGAAATGATATAATGTACCATACTTGAAATCATAAGTGAAAGCTCATAAACTAAACAATGGGTCAAATATGTCAAAAATATAGTATCATAAGTCATGAACATGAGTAACTTGAAACATGAGGAACAATGAGAGGCTTCATCATAACTGACACCATCATGATAGAGCTTACATGAAGCCCCAACTATCTCGCTCAAGTGGGCAAAGTCTTCCAAATCTTTCAAAAGAAAGGAACGATTAGGGTATGATGTCACTCGTGAATCCCTGTAGGGCTGGAACTTGAACATATACCTCTGATGGCATGTAGTTATTAGAGTCAAGGTGTTACCTGAACCCCTAGCCTATTGGTACTAGACACTACTCCCAAAACATCCACATGGATCATAATCATCATCGAGAAAACATACTTGACCTTACATGGGTTAGCTTAAAATTATGAAATCATAATCATTCTTGACATACGTGAACTAGCCATGAAAATAATGCCAAAATTGACCATGATAAAAAAAACTTGGTTGTTCATGAAATCCATACATACTTGAATAAGGCTTTATAATTCAAAATCACAAAATCATATGTTTAAGAATTCGTAATCATTCATGCATACTTTGATAATTCATCATACTTGAAATCATGAGCTCATAAACTTGAAATTCATAAATCATGCATAGTAGGGAGAAATCACCATAAACATGAAATCATCAATAAGTAAGAAATTTGAGAGTTAAATTTTCCCCAATAACCATAATTCATCAATTGGAACGTGAGAGAATTATTGAACCCATAGACCTATCGTGGATTATTTCATTGAATTGGGTCAAACCCTAAAATTTCACAATTTAGAACTTGAGAAGTAGAGATCATGAAATTGAACTTGAAAAGGACATGAGGGTGGAAGGATTTCCCCCATTCATAACCCTACTTACTTGGGCTTGACAAATCTTTAACTCGATTAAAGACCCAAAGGGAATTGAGATGAAAGAGATGATGAAACGCTTGCTTGACTTGAGGGAGAACCTATAATCTATGGTTGTTTTGAAAGAATGATGATTTAGGCTAGGTTAAACCATTTAATACATCCTTTAAGAAGCCTAAAATGATGTCACTTAGGGGTTAGGAGCTTAGGATTTATTAAAATACCCCTGAGACTTCGCATAAAAATTGTCCCGCTCAGTGCTACAGCTCGTCCTACGACTCGTACGACCTTACCATGATCGTAATACGTCTCATGGTCTCAGGTCCTGCCTCTGATTATTCTCTAAAATTCATGCCACAGGTATCTACCATGATGAATACCTCCTTACCATGGGTTGTACCTAGACTCGTGGTTCCTCACATCATCTCAGAACACTACTCTGAATCTCATTCTACAACCCCTGGTACAACTCATACCATCTTGCTACGAATCATAGGTCTCCGTCAAAGCCTAACTCAATCATTCCCTGAACCATGCTACGGTCAGTGGTACGACTCCTACCACCTAGCAACCATTCGTACTGAGGCCCGTACTGAGGCATATTGTAGACTTTTCTGCTAGTCAAATTCCAAATCCACAGTCTAGTCTTAGGAGACTTTGGGGTGTTACATTATATTCCCCTTGAGAACATTAATTCTCGAATGGAGACTAAATAAGCTAAAAAGGTAGGCAAAGAGCTGCAATCCCATAACTGAAAGCTATAGATTTGAAACTAACATAATGATTGACTCTGGACTGAGATATATGACGGAAATGAATTCATGAAATATACATGCATACCATGACATTAAAGAAACTTAGATACATGAACTTGACATGAAACTGAATAGAGTAATATGGAGGAAACTAGTACCTCATGTTTGAACTCAGCCAAAACGGAAAAGATACGGGTATCTAGCCATTATATCTGCTTCGGTTCCCACGTAGCTCTTTCAACAAGCTGATTTCTCCACAAAACCTTCTCCGGAGCTACTTCCTTGTTCCTTAAATTCCAAAATCTAACAATCAAGGATATCGACCAGAACCTCCTTATAGGTAAGGCTATCCTTCACCCCAATGCCCTCTACTAGAGAAACTAAATCTGGACCACCAATGTACTTTTTCAACAAGGACACATGGAAAAGTGAGTGCACTGAAGCTAACTCCGGTGGTAGTTCCAACTCATATGCCACCTTACCAACTAGCCTCAAAATCCTATTAGGACCAACATGTCATGGACTAAGCTTCCTTTTCTTACAAAAACTCATAACTCCCTTCATGGGAGACACCTCCAAAAACACCTAGTCATCGAATTTGAACTCAAGCTCTCTCTTCTTAACATCCACGTAAGATTTTTGACGACTCTAAGTTATTGTCAGCCTTTCCCTAATAAGCTGAACTTTCTTCATGGCCTCATGAACTGAATTTGGCCCTATCAACATAGCTTCACCTACCTCAAATCATCCAAAAGGTGATCTACACCTCCGCTCATAAACAGCCTCAAATGGAGCCATCTAAATGCTAGAGTGATAACTATTGTTATAGGAAAACTCGATGAGAGGCAAATGATCATCCCAACTACCCTTGAAATCAATCACACATGCTCTCAACATGTCCTCAAGAGTCTAAATATCTGCTCAGCCTGACCATCTGTCTATGGGTGGAAAGCTATACTAAGCTTCACTGGAGTACCAAGTCCCTTTTGAAATAATCTCCAGAACTGCGAGGTGAACTGAGCACCCCTATCTGAGATAGTGGATAAAGGTACTCCATGCAACTAAACCAACTCTAAATATACAATCTAGCATAACCCTCGGCTGAATCTATAGTTTTCACCAGTAAGAACTCCTTTGGATCATGGTACATCTTGGTGGTACTATTACTCCCTAAAAATGTTTTGGTGATTATTGATGTTTGTATGCTAGGATAAGGGAAGTACGGGTTGTATATTGGTTATAGATGACAAGGGAAATGTGTACGAATGGAAAAGAAAAGAGTATGTGAAGTTCATAAGTAAGGGTCAACTTTAAATGCTCATATCTCCCAGTATATATTGAATTAGAAACCCCACAACCTATCAAATTAAATATCTTTGAGTCTAGTTTTCAGAATATCAAACCGCTCATCAATCAGAGTTGGGTTTAAAAGTTATAGATATTTTATTGGAGCACTGTCAAACAGTGAGATGTCCACCGCCCTAAACACGGTCACCGCCCAAAAACCTTTATATTTTAAGTTTTGTGTTATGAAATCATTTTTAACATCTCCAGATATGAGGTTCTTGCTTACTCTCAAAAATCCTCTCTATTTTCCAGCAACAAAGCTAAGAAACCAAAAGGAATCCCTCAAGAAAACACCATCAAAACTCAAGCAAAAGTCCATGGAAGTGAAGGCAAATTTGTGGTGAAGTTGTTGCTGCCTTGTAGCTGCGTTTTTGGCAGTGTTGTTGTCGTGTCTTGCTGCGTTTGTGAGGTATTTCTAAGCCACATATATTCTCACTCTTGGTATGGATTATACGCAAGTATAAAAGGAGAAAATTCTACTACTAAACTTGCTTAAATTCATGAGTAGAAAGCTAGAAGTTAGAGGTGTATTTGGTGTGTTTGTGAACTGCTTCTACTGCGTTTTGGGCAGCAGGGTTGATACACTTTTGACAAGTAGTTGAGGTAAATTAATCCTATTTTTAACCAATAACAACCCCCCATAAAAAGGTAAGGATTTCGCCTCTTTTAAACCTCTCAAATTACTAAGTGAAAAGCTGAAAATTGGCAGCTAAGTGAGCTGTTGATGGACTTTTTGTGAGCTGAGTTTTGCTCGTTTTCCTTAGGATTTTTGGCTGTTTATTTTGGTGGAATTATACTTCATAGTTAGGGGATGAATTAACGCATAACTAAGGCAAAAATTCCTCTTGTTTCTCCCTCAAAGTTAGTGAAAACTAGTTGAGAAAATGGTTAAATGTTGTTGATGTTGCTGTGTTTTGTTGTTGGTATAGTGACTGCCTTTGGTTAGTTAATTTGGGCAGCATTTTATGATATATATTAAGCTTGTTGTTGGCCTATAAAAACATTGGATTAAGGTGGTTTAAGGCTGATCATTTAAATAGGAAATCGGCTAAACAAAAGTTCATTGGAGAAAGGTATGTAAGGCGCCCCATCCATCGTTCTTTTAAGCACAATTCGTGCATTGTGATTTGAATGAGCCAGAACCTCTTTACAAGTCTTGAGGCAGTATTTTATGCTTCATTTAAGCTTTAAAGATTCATGTTTTATTGAGGTTGAATGTTAAGATTACGCCTATCTGAAGTGAGGCATCTAAAGTTTGATATTGTGTTGATTGTTATCGTAGTTGTACATCGAGTTGGAGACCCCTCAGCGTGAGCATTGTTAGCTAGTCCTTACTATCTTTTATATATATATGTGTGTGTGTGTGTATGTGTGTGTGTGTGTGTGTGTGTGTGTGTGTGTGTGATGTTAAATGTTTAAAAGTCTGGTTGCTTATTTAATTAGGTGAAATAGCCAAGGTGATGATGTGTAAACGATTTTAAGCCGAGTAAAGACGTCGCAAGCTATTAAGGGTAAAAGAGCTTATTTAATTACGATTTCTTGGTTATGATTGTCCTTTAACTTATGTGCAGGTTATGAAATATTCCAGTCCAAGGGGAGATTTCATTATCCCTTTCCCTTAAGCCGAGCGACAAGCTTGCGAGTCTCCGAACTCTAAAGTCCCTTGAACACGATCTATAAATCTTGTTGAAACTCTTAGGTCATCCGAAGTTCCTTATGATTTAAACAAGTTTTCAATACATGCATTTAAGTTCTGTTTTCTATATTTACATGTTGTATGTTCTCACTTACAATTATGCATTACGAAGGAGGCCTATGCAAGCCACATATTTAGTATTCGTCATTTCTATGCTATATGTTTTAAGTTAGTCCAGTATAAGCCATATCGGCTCCATTTATGATTTTGTTTAAGATTTACTTATTTTACCTCGATGTGGTAGATTAGCTGGAGGTATTTTTATTTTACCCCGGTGTGGTACACCGACTGGATGGATTTTACCCCGATTTGGTACATTGACTGGAGGTATTTTTATTTTTACCCCGGTGTGGTACACTAGATGGATGAATTTTATATGGATTTTGAGGTCGGCTGTCCTTTGGCATTTCATTTATAATTTTTGTTGTGCATTAGATGATTGCATTTACACTTCAATATGGAGTTATTGTCAAGTTTCAGTTTCCAGGATTTCGGGTTATTAGTATTCCTTATTTCTATCTCAATTATCATTGTTATCTTATATGTTTATAGTTTTCATCCTTACATAATAGTACATTTTATTTGTATTGACGTCCTTTCATCTGGGGACCCTTCCTGCAATCGTGCTGCAGGTACAGGCCGAAGCTCAAATCATCATATGCAGTAGGAGCCAAATTTCAGCAGAATAGCGGTATGCTCCTCTCTTCCAGGAGCCATGTCCTATTTTTGACTATTTTGAGTTTTGTGTACAACATGGGTAGGGCGGGGCCCTTTCCCATGCATTTTAGTAATTTTACTCTATAGAGGCTGATGTGGACTAGTTTGTATAGTATTTTTGGTTATGTAGTCATGTTGGCTTTCCATTGCTCTATTTAGCTTTATTGTAGCTTTGTTGGCTTTCAGGTTGCATATTCATTATTATTGAGACATTATGAGTCAGGTATTTATCTTGGTTGGTTGTGACAGGTGGCTTTGTCAGACATAGTGTTACATTTATAAATATTATATAGTCGGCTTCTCGACCAATCTTGAATGGAGTGCCAGTTGTGCCCTACCCCAGTTTGAGGGCATGATAGACTTGGTATTAGAGCGAATTCATGTCCTAGGGAGTCCAAAAAGCTGTGTCTAGTAGAGTTTTGCTTATAGGTATGTTATGCACCATATTTATAATTAGGAGGCTACACGACATCTAACATTTGTTTCACTTCTATTACTAATAGTTTGTGCTATAGGGCGAAGTCATAAGTACTGTGATATCTAAATCGTGTTATTGTTTCAGAGTATTCCTGTGACAAGGAAGATGACTACACGATTGATTTGCATAGCCATTGGAGAGGGTACTAGTCGCCCTCCAGAGGATCAGGGAGACATGCCAGAGGCTCAGAGTACGTCTCCTGCCCCAGGTATTACAATTCCTCCAACACCGGTTAGAGCAGTAGAAGATAAACCTGCAGCTCCTCCCACACCAGCAGTACTTGAGGGTAGTTGAGTGGCAGACCCTCCCGCGCCTATGGTTCCTCTGGTTGTTCCGAATGGATAGGGTCTTGAGGGTGTTGTCCAGCTGATGGCTCGTATAGTCGTAGGTCAGGAGCAGCGATTAGAGGCAAAAGAGAGACATAGGTCCAGGCAAATGAGAGTTCCAAGGCCCGCGAGTTCTTGAGTTTGAGAACTCCCATATTCACCGAATCAGAACCGAGCAAGGATTCTTAGGAGTTTATTGATCAGATTTATAGAATGTTGAAGGTGGTGCGAGCTACAGTGACTGAGGAATTAGAGTTGGTGGCCTTCAGACTACGTGATGTGTCTATATTGTGCTATGAGGCTTGGGCTCGTTCCAGAGGAGCCGATGCACTGCCAACTGAGTTGTGAGAGTTCTCCAACGCTTTTATGCACCATTATCTACCCCGAGAGCTTCGACAGGCTCGTGCTGAGCAGTTTTTGCACCTAAAGCAGGGAAGTATGAGTGTGCGTGAGTATTGTCTTCAGTTTAAGTATCTTTCCAGGAATGCTCCGCACATGGTTTAGACGATGGAGGATAGAGTTCATTGGTTCGTGTTAGAATTGGGGCTTCATATAGCTTGAGATTGTTTGGAGGTATCTACTGAGGAGCATATGGACATTACATGAATTCAGGCTTTTGCCCAGAGGGCATAGTATTTAGTTCATCAATTATGGGATACTCGGAGATAGCAGGAGCAATGAAAGAGAGCGGATTGTAGGTCCTTATAGAGGGCCGCAGGGTAACCCAGGGGCTCAATCATCCAGGCAGTTAGTTAGGCCCGTAGGGAGTGCCCCACCTCAGTTTCAGGGACAAAGAAGAGACCAAGGCCCAGCTCTGTCTAAAATTCCATGACAGGAGCAGGCGGAACAGAGGAGACCACCATTGCTGCCTTGTTCTCAGTGTGGGAAATCTCATTCAAGTCAGTGTCATTAGGGGAAGAATGTATGCTATCGTTGTGTGCAGCAAGGCCACTTTATGAGGGATTGTTCAGATAGGGTTGATGTGGATCAGGAGCGATCAACAATTTCTTTATCATCCTCCATTCAACCTCCCAGACCTGATCCTCAGTTGGAAACAGGCCACGGTAGAGGCAGAGGGAGAGAGTCTTCTAGTTCTGGCCCAACCTGAAATCAATTTTATGCTTTGGGCAATCGATAGGACAAGGAGGCCTCACCTAATATTGTTACCGGTGCTTTGATTATTTATTCTCATGCAGTATATGTCTTGCTTGATACTGGTTCTACACTCTCTTATGTTACACCATTGGTTGCGAATCAGTTTGAGACAGTCCCTGGGTTATTATATATCCTATTTGTTGTTTCTATGACAATTGGCGAATTTGTGTTAGTTAGACGAGTTTACCAGAACTGTGTAGTATTTCTATGTGATAGATCAACATATATTGATCTAGTTATGCTTGAAATGGTTGATTTTGATGTCATTATGGGTATGAATTTGTTGGCGTATTGTTATGCTAATGTTTATTGCAGAGCTAAGGTTGTTAGATTCCATTTTCTCAGCGAGCCAGTCCAAGAACAACAAGGTAATGCCACTACACCTAATAGTCAGTTTATTTCATACCTTAAGGCTTAGATGTTGATATCCAAAGGTTGTATTTCTCACTTGGTTCGGGTAAGAAACTTGGAATGTGAGCCTACGACTCTAGTCAATTCCTATTGTAAATAAGTTCCTCGAGGTCTTTCTAGAGGATTTGCCTGGAATTCCTCCTAAAAGGGAGATAGATTTTGCAATTGATCTACTTCTAGGTATTCAGCCAATATAGATCCCTCCATATAGAATGGCCCCAGCAGAACTAAAAGAATTAAAGGAGCAGTTGACAAATCTTCTCCAAAACGGTTTTATCAGGCTTAATGTGTCGCCGTGGGGTGCATCGGTGTTGTTTGTGCATGTAATGCCCTAGACACCCTAAGAGTAAACCTGAGTGTCAAAATGGAAAAAATAGGATTTTCTGCACCAGATCACAGAACAAGTCAACTTGTGACCCGTGGGGTAGGCCACGAGACGTGAAGTGACTTGTGGGGAAGGGTCTGGACTTGATTGAAAATTTTGAAAAAATTAGGGAGAAAACGGGTGTGACCATGATTCGTAGTCAACACTACGAGTCGTGATGTGATCTGTGGTCAAGAACAAATTGAAGGCTGAGGAAAATATAGGCAGTGTACCTAACGACTAGGCACCATGAGTCATGGTGCATGCCACGACCCGTTAGGTGACCTATGGTCCAGTGTGCTTTGGGGAGTTGAGAAATTTGGTAGTTTAGTTGAAAAGTGGGTCACCACGAGTCTTTGGGTACACAACGAGTCGTGATGTTCCTCGCAGTGACCAACAAGAGGTTTATGGTAGTGCACTCGACGACCGTGACCACGAGTCGTGGTCACTAGGCACAAGCCGTTGAGTCGTTTGTGGGGACTGGTGATCAGTTTTCCCTGCGAGTTTATTAAGGGTCTTTCCATAATTTGCTAACCTCCTAGACCCTAAACTACATCTTTTTGAGTTATTGTAAGGGAATTTAGAGGGCTAAATGGTTTTCCCTTCATTCCCACTTAGATTTTCAGAAAATTTATGCAAGTTCTCTCTTAAGAACTCTCAAGCAAGGTCTAGGGTTCCTCATCCATTGCAGAAATTCAAGCTTTATTCGCCAGGAAATTTTAGCTAGGTATGTGGGAATTCAACAAGGGAATAGTTCTTCCCTTGCATCCCCCAAAATTCATCCTATTTCTTTATTAGTTCTAGCCTTGAAACTATCGTATGTCAAGAAATTATTAGTCAGACTTCGTTTAATTCATGTGGAATATTATTGTATGATAATTGTAGATGTTTTCGCCAGTTTGTGACTGTATTGGTGCTTGTTCCTATAAAGTAAATTATATCCCTAGCTCTTGAGTTAGCCGGGGGTTTGTCCCAACAACTTATTAGTTGTAGTGCCTTTCAGACACAGACTTGGTTTTTTTTCTGACTTGTAGTTTTGTTTAGATATTTCTTAACTTTATGATTCAACTTTATTTTCATAAATGCTTTATAGTTTACATTAAAGCTTCCGCTATATTAATATGTTTACTCAGACTGCCAGTGTATGATACACCAGGGGTCGACTTGGGAGTACTTGTGACTCCAAGTACCGTGTCCCGTCAGGGTGTAAGCTCGAGGTGTGACAAACTTGGTATCAAAGACCTAGGTTTAGAGTATCCTTGGATGTCTAAAAGATGCATCAAGTAGAGTCCTTTTCATGGGTATGAAGCGGGCCACACTTATGACGGGAGGCTACGAGATGTTATTAGGAAAACTCTCTTTTTTCATACTCTTTATCGTGCATTGAAATTCCATTCTAGAATCTTTCTCCTAACTCATGCTCTGCTTTGTTTTAGTGAATTATACCTCCATGATTTGGTAATAGAAGAAGGGCCAGTAACACTCACCGACTTGCCCCACCGGCTCCAAAATCCCCTCAAAACAACTCAGTGTCCACCTAGAGTTCAGGGCGGTTATCCAGCTGCTCGCTCAGACAGTTATCGACCAGGTGAACCAGCAGGTGCTTCCAATCAACAATAATGGGTTTGCAGTAGCAACCCGAGTGCGATATTTCATTTGGATAAACCCTCCAGATTTTCATAGATCTAAAGGTGGGAGAGGACCCATAGGAGTTTGTGGAAGAGATTAGAAAGATCACCCGAATTATGGGTGTCAGTTCCTCAGAGAGTGCCGACTTGGATGCCTACCAGCTGAAAGGGGTATCCCAGATCTGGTAGAAGCAATGGAAGGAAGGAAGGCCAGTGGGAGCAGGAACGATTGAATGGGAGGAGTTCAGTACAACCTTCCTAGATAGATTCTTCCCTCGGGAGCTGTGGGAGGTGAAAGTGGCGGAGTTCATGAATCTTAAATGAGGAAATAGGACAGTAGAAGAATATGCTCTGGAGTTCACCGGGTTTTCAAAATATACTCCAGAGTTGGTGGCCGAGGCAAGAGCTTGGATGCTGATGTTTGTGAATAGAGTTTCGAATTTGGTCCTTAAAGAGTGCAGGACAATGATGCTGATTAAGGATATTGACCTCTCCACCCTTATTGTTCATGGCTAGCAGATTAAGGCAGAAAAGCTTAAGGACATGGAGTGGAAGAACAAGCCGGCAAGGACTGACCAATTAGATTGTGGCCACTAGAGGTCTGGCGGTAGTAGCCGCCCGCAGCAGCAGCAACTCTAGAGGGCTCCAACACCCAGCTCAACTAGCTCCCCTACCTTTCGGTCCTGCCAGGATCGGATGGGTGGAGCATCTGGGTCTCAGTCCCAGAGCTACAGTGCCAACAACAGGTATCCAACTTGCCCTAAGTGTTGCAAGAACCACCCAGGAGAGTGTCTTCAAGGTCGAGAAGGTTGTTTTGGTTATGGACAACTTGGCCATCGGCTTAAAGAGTATCCGTCAGCAGGACGGGGAAGCTCACAATTCACTACCTCAGCATATCCATCAAGCCGACCTACTCAGTACGCAAACACTTGAGATACAGATGGAGGCTAGCACCAAAACCGTTTTTATGCATTGTCTTCTCGTTAGGATCAGGATAGCTCACTTGACATGGTCACGAGTATGTTACACCTTTTTCATCTAGACGTGTATGCCCTACTAGATCTAGGAGCCACACTTTCATTCGTGACTCCATATGTAGCATTCTAGCTCAATGTCAGTCTAGAAGTCCTCCCAAAACCATTCTCAGTCCCACCCCAATTAGCGAGTCAGTTAGAGCCAGCCGGGTGTATAGAAATTGCCCAGTCTCAGTCTTCAATAAGGTCTTTCCAGCTGAACTTGTAGAGTTAGACATGGTGGACTTTGACCTCATTCTTGTCATGGATTGGTTATACTCTGGTTATGCCTCCGTCGATTATAGAACTAGAGTTTTTAGATTTTAATTTCCTAATGAGCCAGTGTTAGAGTAGACAGGCAGTAGTTAAGCGCCTAATGGTCGGTTTATTTCCTACCTTAAGGCCCACAAGCTTATTTCCAAAGGGTACATTTACCATCTAGTTTGGGTAAAGGATTCTAGCTCTAAGACCCCAACTATCCAGTCAGTCCCAATTGTCAGCGAGTTCCCTGATGTATTTCCCAAAGATCTTCCCGGAGTTCCTCGTGAGCGAGAAATAGATTTCGGTATAGACCTTCTCCTAGTTACTCAACCCATCTCCATCCCTCCTTATAGAATGGCTCCTATTGAGCTTAAGGAGTTGAAGAAGTATTTAAAAGACCTTCTTATAAGGGTTTTATTAGACCTAGCATCTCTCCCTGGGGTGCTCCAGTACTATCTGTGCAGAAGAAAGACAGTACCCTCAGAATGTGCATCGATTTACTGTCAGTTGAACAAAGTCATAATCAAGAATAGAAATTCCCTACCCAGGATTGACAACTTATTCGATCATCTTTCAGGGGTCAACTGTTTCTCCAAAATAGATCTCAGGTCGGGGTATCATCAGTTAAGGGTCAGAGAGTGTGACATATAGAGAACAACTTTTAGGACCCGGTATGGCCACTATGAGTTCATAGTTATGTCCTTTGGACTCACAAATGCCCCTGCAGCTTTTATGGACCTGATGAATAGACTCTTCAAGCAGTATCTAGATATGTTCGTCATTGTATTTATTGATGACATTCTGGTATACTCCAGATATGAGGAAGAGCATGCTAATCACCTAAGGATAGTGCTTCAGACACTTAGAGACAGCTAGTTGTTCGCCAAGTTTAGCAAATGCAAATTTTGGTTGAAGTCCGTGACTTTTCTAGGTCATGTGGTCTCCGGTGAGGGTATTCAGGTTGATCCTCAAAAGATAGCAGTGGCAAAATATTGGCCCATACCTACCTTCGCAACCAAAATTAGAAGTTTCTTGGGTCTAGCCAGTTATTACCGACGCTTTATAGAAGGCTTTTCTTCTATAGCATCCCATTGGACTGGGCTAACTCAGAAGAAGGTGAAATTTCAGTCGTCTGATGCGTGTGAGAAGAGTTTTCAAGAGTTAAAAACTCAACTCACTACCACCCATTGTTGACCTTGCCAGAAGGATCAGATTGGTTTGTAGTATATTACAATGCTTCCAGAGTTGGACTCGGTTGCATTCCGATGCAGTGGGGCGAGGTGATAACCTACGCCTCCAGACAGCTGAAAGTTCATGAAAAGAATTATCCAACTCATGACTTGGAGTTGGAAGCGGTGGACTTTGCATTGAAAATATGGAGATACTACATGTACAGGGCTCACGTGGATGTTTTTACCGATCACAAGAGCCTTCAGTATATGTTCAGTCAGAAAGATCTAAATCTTTGTCGGATAAGGTGGATAGAGCTACTGAAGGACTATGACATGAGCATGCTATACCACCCGAGCAAAGCCAATGTGGTGGATGATGCCCTGAGTAGAGTGTCTATGGGGAGCGTGACTCATGTTTTGGAAGGAAAAGAGGAGCTGGCAAGGGATATCCACAAATTAGCTCAGTTGGGAGTACAGTTGGTTGATACAGCTAAGGGTGGAGTAGTTGTGTAGAATTGATCTGATTCCTCTTTGGTTGTTGAGGTTAAGTCCAGATAGGATGAAGATCCTATACTACTTAAGCTAAAGGAAGCAGTTATTAGAAAAGAAGTTGAGGCTTTATCCCAAGGGGGAGATAGTGTGCTCCTTACCAAGGTAGATTGTGCGTACCCGATGTGGGTGATTTGAGATAGTAGATACTGGCTGAAGCACACAGCTCGAGATACTCCATCCACCTTGGTACTACTAAGATGTACCATGATTCACGGGATATCTACTGGTGGAACGACATGAAAAGAGAGATCGCATAATTTGTAGCTAAATGCCCAAACTGCCAACAGGTCCAAGTAGAACACTAGAGACCGGGAGGTATGAATCAGGATATTACCATACCCACATGGAAGTGGGAACCAGTGAATATGGATTTTATTATGGGTCTACCTCGGACTCGTCGGCAGCATGATTTTATCTAGGTGATAGTAGATCGAATGACTAAGTCAGCACACTTCCTCCCAGTTAAAATACAGATTCAACTGAGGACTATGCTAGGATTTGTATCCGAGAGTTAGTCAGACTTCATGGGGTTCCCTTATCCATTATCTCAGATAGAGGTACCTAGTTTACCTCTCACTTCTAGAAGTCCTTTTAGAAGGGACTTGGTACCCCGGTCAAGCTCAACACAACTTTTCACCCGTAGACAGATAGACAAGTTGAGCGGACTATTCTGACCCTAGAAGATATGTTGAGAGAGTGTGTGACTGATTTCAAGGGCAGTTGGGATGATCACTTGCCTCTCATAAAGTTTGCATAGAACAATAGCTACCACTCCAGTATCCAGATGGCCTCGATTGAGGCATTGTATGGTAGGAGCTGCAAATCTCCTATAGGGTGGTTTGAGGTTGGTGAAGCTACTTTAATCGGGCCAGACTCATTTCATGAATCTATGTAGAAAGTACATCTCATCAAAGAAAGATTGAAAAGAGCTCAGAGTCATCAGAAATCTTATGCTAATGTGAGGAGAAGAGAATTAGAGTTTGCAGTGGATGACTGGGTTTATGAGAAAACTTCACCCATGAGAGGGGTGATGAGATTAGGAAAGAAGGCAAAGCTCAGTAAGATATTTGTGGGACACTAGAGAATTCTGAAATGGATTGGCAAGGTAGCTTATGATCTGGAATTACCTTAAGAGTTGGCATCTGTGCACCCAGTATTCCATGTGTCACTATTGAACAAGTGCATCGGTGATCCAACTTTAGTTGTACCATTGGACAGTGTGGGAGTGAAAGATAGTCTGTCATACGAAGAGGTCCCAGTTCAGATCCTTGACCATCAAGTTCGTAAGCTGAGAAACAAAGAAGTGGCTTCAGTCAAGGTCTTGTGGAGGAATCAGCAGGTTAAGGAAGCTATGTGGGAAGCCGAAGCAGATATGATGGCTAGATACCCACATTTGTTAATCTGGTTCAGTTTTAGTTGAAGGTATCAATTTCCTCCCTAAAATTTTTAGTTTGTGTATTCAAGTTTCTTTCTTGTAAATGAGTATGTGTATGATTAGTAAATTCAGTTCAGCCATGTAAATCAGTTCGGAGGTAGTCATTCCGTTAGCTTTCAGCTTTCATGATCAGTAATTGAATATAATGATTACAATTCTCTGCTTTCCCATGTGTTTCCCAACATTCGAGGATGAATTTTCCCAAAGGGGAGATATTGTAATGCCCCAGAAACCCTAAGACCAGACTTGGGAGTCGAAATGGAAAAAATACAATTTTTTGCACCAGATCACAGAATGTGTCGTCCTGTGACCCGTGGGGTAGGCCACGAGTCATGAAGTTACTTGTGGGGAAGGGTCCGGACTTGATTGAACATTTGGAAAAAAATAGGGTGACCACGGGTGTGACCAGGAGTCGTGGTCAACACTATGAGTCGTCATGTGATTCGTAGTCAAGAACAAATTAAAGGTCGGGGAAAATATAAGCAGTGTACCTAATGACTAGGCACCAGGAGTCATGGTCTATGCCACGACCCGTTAGGCGACCTATCGTCTAGTATGGTTTGGGGAGTTGAGAAATTTGGCAGTGTAGTTGATGAGTGGGTCACCGCAAGTTGTTGGGTACACCACGAGTCGTGGTGTCCCTCGTGGTGACCAGCAGGAGGTTCTTGGTAGTGCACTCGATGACCGAGACCATGAGTCGTGGTCACTGGGCGCGAGCTATTAAGTCCCTCATGGGAACTGGCGATCCATTTTCCCTGCGAGTTTACTAAGGGTATTTATGTAATTTCCTAACCTCCTAGACCCTAAACTACGTCGTTTTGAGTTATTTTAGGGGAATTTAGAGGGGCTAAACGGTTTTCCCCCTCATTCCCACTCAGATTTTAAGAAAATGTACGCAAGCTCTCTCTCAAGAACTCTCAAGTAGGGTCTAGGGTTCCTCATCCATTAAGCAATTCAAGCTTCCTTCTCCAGGAAATTTTAGCTAGGTATGTGGGAATTCAACAAGGGAATAGTTCTTCCCTTGTGTCCTGCAAAATTCCTTCTATTTCTTTATCAGTTCTAGCCTGAAACTATCGTATGTTAAGAAATTATTAGTCAGACTTCGTTTAATTCATGTGGAATATTATTGTATGATAATTATAGATGTTTTTCACCAGTTTGTGATTCTGTTGGTGCTTCTCCCTGTAAAGTAAATTCTAGCCCTAGCTCTTGAATGAAGAAAACTAGAATCCATAAATAGTGCTTAAATATCAAAATTTTGCTTGAATTTATCGGTGTTGGGGATTCCCATGTTGTTAGTTGTATTAAAACTCAGTCAGACTATTGTCAGTTCAGTTTCAGTAAAAATGTTACAATATCCAGTGTTAGTGAGAAATGTCAGCTAAATTGTTTGACTACAGAAATTTTTGAGGTGTCAGTAGTGCTCCCAATTATCAGAAATAGTCCCAGTATCCATTTTAGTGGTTCTTTAGGAGGTCATGACACTTTCAGATAAGAAGTTTTGACCAGCCTTAGGACCCCAACTTCAGAATTATAGTTTGTTCTTTAGAAGGTTACGACGCTTCCAGATAAGTAGCTCTGACAAATCTTAGAATCCAGTTACAGAATTTGAACCGATAAAGACTCTCAAGGTGCTTCCAGATGATATTCCTGACTAGTCTTGGGCCCAAGTTTCAAGCTATCAACTTAGTATTCAGTCTAGGACTATCCAGTGGGAGTATGACTTACACCGAGCGGATCGGGGTTCCAGCGCACCCAAGTTCCCAGAACTACGTTGCCACCATAGGTTATTTTTATTAGCCTCATGGCCCTAGACTTGTGATCACCCAGTTCATGCCTTTATACCCTAGCAAGGTATGTTTGGTTCTACCAATGGGGTGTATACATCGGACTCCATGTCTAGCTCACATGGTTATATGTCAATTATAGACTCTTCCACTAGACATCTCAGTTCAGTCTCATATCAGTTCAGTATAGTATTTCAAATTCAGTATCTCAGATTTAGGGCATGTCTTTGACCATCAGACAGGGTCTTTTAGACCATCTCAGTTATTACAGTTATTCAGTTTAGCAGCTACAGTTGGTCATTGCATGTGTGTTCAGTTCAGCATTTTTATTCCACTATTTTATGTCTCTCTCATTTACTCAGTACATTCAAAGTACTGACACATACCTTCTATGTTGTACCATTTTATGATACAACTGTAGGATCTCAGTCTCAGCCTCACTAGTCGATCGGTCTCAGAAGACTCCAGCTGCACTTTTAGTGAGTCCTTATCTTTCAAGGATGAAGATCATTTATTACCATTCTATTTTTTTCTTCATTATATACTTGGAGTTAGCTGGGGGCTTGTCCCAGCAACTCATCAGTTGTAATGGCTTTCAGACACAGACTTGGTTTTTTTTAGACTTGTAGTTTTCTTTAGATATTTTTAAACATTATGATTCAACTCTATTATAATAAATGTTTTATAGTTTATATTAGAGCTTACTCTATATTTACATGTTACTTAGAATGCCAGTGTATGATAGACCAGGGGTTGACTTTGGGTTACTTATGCCTCCAAGTACCGTGTCCCATCTGGGGTGTAAGCTCGGGGCGTGACAGTACAAAAAATAGATGGGTCGCTAGGAATGTGCATTGACTACAGATAGCTAAATAAGATTACGATTAAGAATAAGTGCCCACTTCCCAGGATTGATGACCTGTTTGATCAATTACAGGGTGCCAGATGCTTCTCAAAGATTGACTTGAGATCCAGGTACCATTAGTTATAGGTTAGGGAGGTTGATATCCCTAAGACTGCCTTTAGAACTAGATATGGCCATTATGAGTTCTTAGTGATGTCATTTGGGCTTACTAATGCCCCAGCAACTTTTATGGATTTGATGAATAGGGTGTTTAGGCCCTTCCATTATGTATTTGTAATTGTCTTTATCGATGACATCCTGATTTATTCACCATCAGAGGCTGAGCATGCATATCACCTGAGAGCTGTGTTATAGACTCTCCAAGATCACAAGTTGTACGCTAAATTTGCTAAGTGTGAATTTTGGCAACATCTGTGGCTTTCCTTGGTCATGTAATTATAGCTGAAGGTATAAGAGTGGATAGTCAGAAGATAAAGGCAGTAAAGAGTTGGCCCAGACCCTTGAATCCTACAGAGGTTTGTAGTTTTCTAGATTGGAAGGTTAGTATTGCAGATTTGTAGAAGGTCTTTCTACTATCTCCACGCCATTAACTAAACAGACTCATTTAGCAACGAAGTTTTAGTGGTCAGAGGCGTGCGGGTGCAGTTTTTAGCAGTTGAAAGATAGGTTGACCTCAGCACCTATCTTCACTCTTCCAAAAGGTACAAAGAGTTATGTGGTTTATTGTGGTGCCTCCAGGATCGACTTAGGTTGTGTTTTGATGCAACATGGCAAAGTCATTGCCTATGCTTTAAGGCAGTTGAGGAAACACAAGCAGAATTACCCTACCCATGATCTAGAATTGGCAGCGGTGGTGTTCGCGCTAAAGATCTGGTGCCACGACCTATATGGGGTACATGTTGATATTTTTACAGATCATTAGAACCTTCAGTACCTATTCCAGCATAAGGAGTTTAATTTACACCAGAGAAGGTGGTTAGAATTGCTGAAACATTATTATGTTAGTATTTTGTATCATCCGAGCAAGTCAAATCTTGTAGCTGATGGGATAAGTCACATGTCTATGGGTAGTTTGAGTCATATTCCGATTGATAGGATTGAAATGACGAAGACTCTACAGCATTTGGATGACTTACATATTTGATTACTAGATGCCAAAGATGGGGGTGTTATTGTTCAAAACACCGTAGAATCGTCCTTGGTAGCGAAAGTTAAGCAACGACAATATGATGATGCATATTTAGTCTTACTAAGAGATAGTATACCACAATAGAAGCAGAGCCTATTTGATTGCGGACATGATGGAGTTCTTAAATTTCAAGGCCATCTATGTGTGCCTAATGTGGGTGAGCTACGGGAATAGATTATGAATGAAGCTCATTACTCTCGGTATTCAATATACCCAGGTGCCACGAAGATGTATCGTGACCTGAGGCAGCTATATTGGTGCAATGGCATGAAAAAGGACATCACAGGTCTTGTAACTCAGTGTCCTAATTTCCAGCAGGTGAAGGTTGAGCAACAGAGGCCTGGAGGTCCGATGCAGGATATAGAAATTCCAGCCTGAAAATGGGCGGTGATTAATATGGATCTTATTACAGGATTGCCTCGAATGAGTAGGAGCATTATTCTATCTATATAATAGTTGATATATTGACTAAATCAGCTCATTTCCTTCTAGTTAGGACTACATATGCTGCAGAAGTTATGCTACTCTTTATATACGGGAGATAGTTCGCCTACATGGCATCCCTTTATCCATTATTTCGTACAGAGGTGATCAGTTCATAACAAACTCATGGAAGTCGTTCCACAAAGGCCTGCGCACCCAGGTAAGCCTCAGTACCGCATTTCTTTCTCAGACAGATAGACAGGCTAAATGCACCATTCAGACGCTTGAAGATATGTTGCATGCCTGTGTTCTAGATTTTGGCGGAAGCTGGGATGATCCTGTTTCTTGATTGAGTTTTCTTGTAATAATAGCTACCAAGCGAGTATTCAGATGGCCCCATGTGAAGCTTTATATGGGAGAAAGTGTAGGTTTCTAGTGGGTTGGTTTGAACTCAACGAGACAGAGTTATTGGGGCCAAACTTATGCAACAGACTATTGACAAGGTGAAACTCATTAGAGATCGACTTCAGACGGCCCAGAGCAGGCAAAAGTCTAATGCAGATGTACGCCATCGAGCGCTAGAGTTTTCTGTTGGTGATTGGGTCTTCCTGAACGTGTTGCCTATGAAAGGAGTCATGCAATTTGGCTGAAAAGGCAAGCTGAGCCCTAGATATGTTGGGCCTTACAGAGTTATCTGCAGGATAGGCAAAGTATCCTATGAGTTGGAATTGCCACCAGAGCTAGCGGTAGTCCACCCAGTATTTCATGTATTGATGTTGTGGACGTGTATAGGAGACCCACTCGCGTTTTTCCTGTTAATAATTTCCAGATTTCTGAGGATATGACCTACATCGAGGTCCCAGTTGCTATTATAGATTGGCAAGTCAGGAAACTCCGGACCAAATAAGTCGCCTCTGTTAAAGTATTATGGTGAAGTAATAACATCGAGGAAGTGAATTGGGAGCCTGAGGAAGAAATGAAGAAGAAATATGCTAACCTATTTATGATGTCGATGTTATATTAAGGTATGTGTTTGATACCTAAGTTACTGAGTATCTATTTTGAAGCATATTAAGAGAAATTAATTTCCCTTCGGGGACGAATGTTTCTAAGGGAGGAGGAGGGAGAATATTACGCCTCCTAAAATTTTTGGTCATTATTTGATGTTTGTATGCTAGGTTAAGGGATTTACGGGTTGTATATTGGTCATATATGACAACTTAAATATGTACGAACGGAAAAGCAAAGAGTATGTAAAGTTCATAAGTAAGGGTCAATTTTAAATGATCATATATACCAATATATAATGAATTAGAAGCCTCACGACCTATAAAATTAAAGGTATTTGAGTCTAGTTTTCAGAACATCAAACCTCTTATCAATTGGAGTTCGGAGTAGAAAGTTATAGACGTTTTATGGTGGCACTGTCGGACAATAAGGTGGCCACCACCCTAAAAACGGCCACCGCCCAAAAACCTTTATATTTTAAGTTTTGTGTCACGAATCATTTTCAACATTTCCAGATATAAGGTGCTTGCTTACTCGCTGAAATCCATTTTCTTTTCCAGTAGAAAATCCTGAGAAACCAAGAGGAATCCCTCAAGAAAACACCATCAAAACTCAAGCAAAAGTCCATGGAAGTGAATGCAACTTTGTGGTGAAGTTGTTGTTGCCTTGTAGCTGCATTTTTAGCAGTGTTTTGGTAGTGACTTGCTGCGTTTCTGAGGAATTTCTAAGACACATGTATTCTCCCTCTTGGTAGGGATTATATACAATTATAAAAGGTGAGAATTCTACTACTAAACTTGCTTGAATTCATGAGTAGAAAGCTGGAAGTTAGAGGTCTATTTGGTGTGTCTGTGAACTGCTTCTACTGCGTTTTGGACAGCAAGGTTGCTGCATTTTTTTACAAGAAGTTGAGGTCAATAACTCCTATTTTTAACTAAGAGAAACCCCCCAGCAAAAGCAAGGATTTCTCCCCTTTTAAACCTCTCAAATTGCAAAGCAAAAACCTGGAAACTGGCAGCTGTGTGAGCTGCCGATGGACTGTTTGTGAGCTGAGTGTTGCTCGTTTTCCTTATGATTTTTAGCTGTTTCTTTTGCTTAAATTATACTTCATATTGAGGGGAATAATTACAGCATAACTAAGGTAAAATTTCCTCTTGTTTCTCCCTCAAAAGTCAGTGAAAACTAGTTGAGAAAATGGTTAAATGTTGTTGATGTTTCCGTGTGTTGTTGTTGGTACTGTGACTGCCGTTGGATAGTTATTTTGGGCTTCATTTGGTTCTATAGATTAATTTTTTTGTTGTCCCATAAAACCACTGCATTAAGGGGGTTGAAGACAGATTATTTAAATGGGAAATGGGCTAAAGAAAAGTTCATCGGAGAAAGGTATATAAGACGCCCCGTCCATCGTTCTTTTAAGCACGATTCGTGCATTGTGAATTGAATGTGCCAGCAATCTCTTCAGAAGTCTTAAGTCAGTATGCTAAGCTTCATTTAAGCTTTAAAGTTTCATGTTTTATTGCGGTTAAATATTAAGATTATGCCTAGCTGAAGTGAGGCATCTAAAGTGATATTGTGTTGATTGTTGTCGTAGTTGTACATTGAGTTAGAGACACCTTAGCCAGGGCATTGTTAGCTGTTCCTTACTGTCTGTTATATATATGTATATATATGTGATGTTAAATGTGTTTAAAGGTATGGTTGCTAACTGAAATTGGTGAAAGAGCCAAGAAGATGACGTGTAAATGATTTTAAGACAAGTAAAGACGTCGCAAGCTATTAAGGGTAAACAAGCTTATTGAATTAGGATTGCTTGGTTATGGTTGTCCTTTTTATTATGTATAGGTTATGAAATCTACCAGGCCAAGGGAAGATTTCATAATCCCTTTCCCTTAAGCCGAACAAAAATCTAGCGAGTCTTTAAGCTCTACCGTCCCTTTAACATAATCTATAGATCTTATTGAAACTCTTAGGTCATCCGCAGTTTCTTATGATTTAAACAAGTTTTGAATACATGAATTTAAGTTCTATTTTCTATCTTTTCATTTTGTATGTGCTCACTTGTAGTTATGCATTATGAAGGAGGCCTATGCATGCCACATATTTAGTATTCGTCATTTCTATGCTATATGTTTTAAGTTAGTCCAGTATAAGCCAAATTGACTCCATTGATGATTTTGTTTAAGATTTACTTATTTTACCCCGGTGTGATACACATGATGGAGGTATTTTTATTTTACCCCGGTAGGGTACACCGGCTGGACGGATTTTACCCCGGTGTGGTACATCGGCTGTATGCATTTTCATTTTTACCTCGGTGTGGTACACTGGCTGGATGAATTTTATATGGATTTTAGGGTCGGCTGGTCGTTGGCATTTCAATTATAGTTTTTTTTGTGCATTAGATTATTGCATTTACACTTCAATATTGAGTTATTGTTAGGTTTTGATTTTCATAATTTTGGGTTTTTACTATTCCTTATTTCTGGCTCAGGTTTCATTGTTATCTTATATGTTTATAGTTTTCAGCCTTACATACCAGTACATTTTATTCGTACTGATGTCCCTTCATCTGGGGACCCTTCCTGCAGTCGCACTGCAGGTACAGGCCGAGGCTCAGATCATCAGACGCAGTAGGAGCCATATTTCAGTGGAATATTGGTATGCTCCTCTCTTCCAGAAGTCATGTCCTAGTTTTGACTATTTTGAGTTATGTGTAGATCATGGGTAGGCTGAGGTCCTGTCCCGTGCATCTCAGTTTGCTTACTCTGTATTGGCTGATATGGACTAGTTTGTATAGTAGTTTTGGTTGTGTAGTCTTGTTGGTTTTCCATTGATCTGTTTAGCTTTATTGTAACCTTGTCATCTAATGTGCTGTGATTTTATGAAACTTTCGATCCTTAAAACCAAGAAATTATGCACATTCCAGGTATGTTTATATGAGTATGATGTGTTTTGTGCTTAATGTGCAGGAAAATAGGTTTGGAAGTGAATTTGGTCAAACTAACGCTAAAAATAACTGAAAGCCAACTGCCAGACACTTAACGAGTCGTTGGCAGGAGGCACGACCCCTTGCTTAAGGCGTGGGCAAAAGATGGATTTTTGAAGAAGCAAGGTAGTGTACTTGACGAGTTAGAGGAATGACTCATTACACCTAGTAACGAGACGTGAGATCAACCGTTAGGATCCGAAGAGAAAATTTCAACAAAGTGCCAGTGAAGTTTACAACAGACATAACGAGTCGTCATGAAATGGAACGAATCATTGGTAGGCTACTAAAACCATCCACGAAGTGCATTGGACTTTTTGAGGAACTAGACCACGAGAGACCTAACGACTCCTGTTCAGGCAGGACGAATCATTAGGTGACCCATTGCCACAACTGGGTGCGATGCTGAGGACAACTAATGTAAGCAAGGAACAACTCGTCAGAAGGCCAAACGACCCATCACCTAGTCCGTTGCCATTGCCGACCTGGTTTTCAATTTTATTTAGGAAAAGGATTTCTTAGAATTATAAATACCCAAATTAGGTTTATTTTTAAGAGATGATTCTGGAAGGATTTTTAGGCGATTTTTGAGACGAATTTCCTGGAAGTTAGAGAACGATTTTTGAGAGAATTCTAGAGTAATTGAGAGAGCCAACTTTATTAGTTTTTAACAATAATTTTGATATTGATCAATTGTTCTTGATTCAAGAAATGAAAGCAACATTGAAGTTTTATTCATCTATTGTGGAGTTGTTATTCAATCTACGTGGTATTTATTCTACAACAATTAATAAGTTGCAATTATGATTTCTTCTATATTTTGTGATTGCGGTAATACAAGAATGAGTAGATAAAACCATAAACTAGGTTTGTCGGAACAAAGATGAATTAACACATATAGGTAAAAACACTTAGTGATTCTTGAACGGGCTTTTATGCATGTATTATTTTTTCGTTCGTCTTGATTGATTCTTGACTGCTGCAAATGTTAGGACTTGCCTTATTCTTACTTACCAGACCAAGGAGGTAAAGAATGGGAAAAAGGATTAACAATGGAGATTTGAGTCTATCAACCCTCATCTAATAGCTTGAACTTGTCCGGGGATAGATAATCTGATATTAAGCGTAAGGGTCAAGTAAAGTGCACCCGTATATGAACCAAGTTACGTGGTGAAAATCATCTAGATAGGGGACCAACCATTTAGGTGAATCTAACTTATCAATATTGCATGTTGAACACCGGAATAGATCACTAGTGTAAAAGCCTTATGGTTATGAAATTTGGGGAACACAATCCTAGTCAAATCGTTAATTGAATACAAACCAAATTTGATTTCAAAATTCAACAATTTTACTTTGTTTGTTATTCTATATCTTCCCCCCTTTGGGAATAAGTAAATCAATCGTAATAGTTATTCTCCTTAACTTAAGTTGTTACCATATTTCCTGTGGGATCGACCTCAACCTTTGTTGGGTTCTATATTTGACAATCGATCGCTTATATCTCAGTTGCGAGGTGTAATTTGGGCGACATCAAATTTTGGCGCCATTGTCGGGGACTACAGCTAAGGCTTTTGTTAATTGTATTGGCTTTACTGTAGGTTCTTGTTTCCTTTTTATGTTTTTACGCCACTTTCGACGCTTAAAGCCAAGAAATTATGCACATTCTAGGTATATTTATATGGGTATGACGTGTTTTGTGCTTAATGTGCAGGCGAACAGGTTTGGAAGTGAATTTTGTAAAATTAATGCTAAAAATAATTGAAAGGTGACTTCCAGGCACTTAACGAGTCGTTGGCAGGAGGAATGACCCATTTCTTAAGGCGTGGCAAAAGATGGATTTTTGAAGAAGTAAGGAAGTATACTTGACGAGTTGGAGGAACGACTCGTTACACCTGGTAACAAGTCGTGAGGTCAATCGTTAGGATTCGAAGAGAAAATTTCAACAAAGAGGCTAGTGAAGTTGACGACAGACATAACGAGTCGTCATGAAATGGAACGACTCATTGGTAGGCTACTAGAACCATCCATGAAGTGCACTGGACTTTCTAAGGAACTAGACCACGAGAGACCTAACGACTCGTGTTCAGGCACAACGAGTCATTAGGTGACCCGTTGCCACAACTGGGTGCGATGCTGAGGACGACTAATGTAAGCAAGGAACGACTCTTCAGAAGGCCAAACGACCCGTCACCTAGCCCATTGCCACTGCCAACCTGGTTTCTAGTTTTATATTAGGAAAAGGATTTCTTATAATTATAAATACCCAATTTTAGATTTAATTTTTAAGAGACGATTCTTGAAGGATTTTTAGGCGATTTTTTAGACGAATTTCCTGACAGTTAGAGAATTTTTTGAGAGAATTCTAGAATAATTGAGAGAGCCAACTTTATTAGTTTTCAACTATAATTTTGGTATTGATCAATTGCTCTTGATTCAAGAAATGAAAGCAAAATTGAAGTTTTATTCATCTATTGTGGATTTGTTTTTCAATCTGCATGGGTTTTATTCTACAACAATTTGTAAGTTGCATTTAGATTTCTTCTATATTTTGTGATTGCGGTAATACAAGTATGAGTAGTTAAACCCATAAACTAGATTTGTGGGAACCAAGATGAATTAACACAGATAGGTAAAAACACTTAGTGATTCTTGAACGGTGTTTTATGCATGTATTGTCTTTCCCTTCGTTTGGATTGATTCTTGACAGTTGCTAACATTAGGACTTGGCTTATTCTTACTTACTAGACAAAGGAGGTAAAGAATGGGAAAAGGGATTAATAATGGAGATTTGTGGCTATCAGCCCTCATCTAATAGCTTGAACTTGTCCGGGGATAGCTAATCCAATATTAAGGGTAAGGGTCAAGTAAAGTACACCCATATACGGACCAAGTTGCGCAGTGAAAATCATCTAGATAGGGGACCTACCATTTAGGTGAACCTAACTTACTAATATTGTATGTTGAACACCGAAATATATCACTAGTGTAAAAGACTTGTGGTTATGAAATCCTAGGGAACACAATCCTAGTTAAATCGTTAATTGAATACAAACCAAATTTGATTTCAACATTCAACAATTTTACTTTGTTTATTATTCCATATTTTCCCCCCTTTGGAAATAAGTAAATCAATAGTAATAGTTATTCGCATTAACTTAAGTTCTTACCATATTCCCTGTGGGATCGCATTAACTTAAGCTCTTTGCCACAAATTCAGGTCCTTCTGAGTAAACACATATTGAAGGCTCTTATGGTCCGTGAACATATGCATATGCAACCCATATAGATAGTGCCTCCAAATATTCATGGCAAACACCACCGCTGTCAACTCTAGGTCATGCATCAGGTAATTCCTCTCATGAGTCTTAAGCTGTCTAGAGGCATAAGTGATGAACTTACCATGTTGCATCAACACACATCCAAGGCCAATCCTAGAGGCATCAAAATATATAACGAAATTATTCGTTCCTTCTGGTAATGTCAATATTGGGGTTGAAGTGAGTCAAGCTTTTAACTCTTTAAAACTCCTGTCACAAGCATCCGACCACTTAAATTTGACCTTCTTCTTGGTCAACTTAATCAATGGAACTGCAATGGATGAAAATCCCTCCATGAACCCCTTGTAATAGCCAACTAAACCCAAAAAGCTCCTAATATTAGTGGGTCTGACATGTCAAGGCCAATTCTTCACTGCCTCTATCTTTTGAGAGTCTACCTATACACCCTTGCTAGACACCACATGACATAAGAATGTCGTTGAGTTCAACCAAAACTCACACTTTCTAAATTTAACAAACAACTAATGATCCTTGAGAGTCTACAACACAATCCTTGAATAAGTAGCATGCTCCTCCTCACTCCGAGAGTATATGAGGATATCATCTATGAAGACAATAACAAACCTGTCCAAGTACTGTTTGAACACCCTGTGTATCAAATCCATTAAAGCTACATGAGTATTTGTTAATACGAAAGACATAACTACAAATCCATAGTGATCATAACGAGTCCTGAAAGTTGTCTTCGGTATGTCACTCTCCCTAACTTTGAGTTGTTGGTAGCCGGATCTGAGGTCTACCTTTAAAAAGCAGTTAACACATTGAAGTTGGTCTAACAAGTCATCAATTCTAGGTAGGGGATACTTATTCTTGATTGTGACCTTGTTCAATTGTAGATAATCAATGCACATCCTAAGGAAACCATCTTTCTTCCGAACAAAGAGAACTTGAGCACCCCATGGGGACTTACTAGGCTTGATGAAACCCTTATCTAAATGATCTTTCAACTTCTCTTTCAACTCCTTTAGCTCAACTGGAGCAATTCTGTAATGAGGAATGGATATGGGTTGCGTATCAGGGATAAGATCAAAACCAAAGTCAATCTCTCACTTGGGAGGGACTCTTAGTAGATCATATGGTAACACCTCCAGATACTCACATACTATGGGAACTAACTAAAGAGTCGGAGCTCAAACGTAGAATCCTTGACCTAAACTATATGGTACACACAACCCTTGGTGATCATCTTCCTGGCCTTAAAATAGGAAACAAAGTGACCAACAAGCACAACTGCACTACCTAATCGATAGGACCTCATTGGTAAGTGCTACAAGATCTCGTGCATTGGAACCCATGGTTATGGACCCGAATCCGTTAGTATGGAACATTTTCTTTTCCAAGTGAAATCCGCTCGTATATGAAAGAGCGAAAAAGTGCTTTCGTTGTTGTGGAATAAGAAGCCTTCGTATCGGGTTCTACAATTAACTGAGGCATAACAATCATGTAAATAATCCATACCAAATATAACATCAAAGTCAGTCATATCTAACTCCACCTTAGGTCGGTTGAGGTGACTTTCTATATATCCTTTGAGCTAAAACTGACTTACCGATAGGAGTAGAGATTGAGAAGAGTTCTAATAGGATTTCGGGTCTGACTCTAAAACTAACAACAACATAAGTAGTCAAAAAATATAAGGTATCCCCTAGATCTAACAATGCATACACATCAAGATGGAATACTCGTAACATACCAATTACCACATCAGGAGAAACCTCCTGCTCCTAACAAGATGATAGTGCATAGAACTTATTCCTGCGCTGGCCACCACCTACACTAGAAGAGGCGTCCTTCTGAGGTGTGTGACTTGCTGGAGCTACTGAAGTAGTAGCTGGTGCACGACCTCCATGGTTGACCTACCTAGCCAAAGGAGAATACCTTTGTATATGCTCAGGCTTCCCACACTCGAAGTAAACATCTAAACCAACCAAGCACTCGCTAGGATGCTTCCTTCGACACTTCCTACAAGCTATAAAAGTGTGCTCCCCTAACATGCTCCTCTATCCCCTAGGGCATAATGCTCTACCTCTCTAATTTTCTCGAGTTCTGGACAGAACACTAGCTGATGATGCTGCTGGGGCTAACAACCTTTGGTGGAACTGAGGGCAATGTCCACCATCATACCTCTGTCAAAAGTGCCCATGACTCCCTGTCCTAGTCCTCTTGGCCTCTCTCTCCTTTTCCCTCATCTGCTCTGCTTCTATCTGGTGGGCATATATGACCAATTGGGAGAAATGTATGTCATTGATCAACATGGCAATCCTAAACACCTTGACCATTTAATCTACACCACACCATTCACAAACTTGCTCATACGAGCTCTTAGCTCAACAACCATCTCTAGCATGCACTTGGACAACTAGGTAAACTCCAAGGCATACTCTTGAATTCTCCTATGGTTCTGCCTCAAATTGATGAAATACGCCACCTTTGCCTCCCTCAACTCCCTAGGGAAGAACCTACCCAAAAAAGTATTCACAAAATTACCCCAACCAAAGGGAACGTCTCTAACTCCCCCACTATCCTTCCATTAACAGAACCATATGTGAGCGACCCCCTTCAGATGATAGGAGGCTAAGTCTGCACCCTCCTCTTCAGCCACCCCCATAATCAAAGTGATCTTTTGCACCTCCTCAATAAACTCGTGTTGGTTCTCATCTACCTTCGACCCAAGAAACTTAGGCGGGTTCATCTTTAGGAAGTCTCGCACTCTCGCCTTTGTTGCATATCCATCATAGGGAACATGGGCCACTGCCTGCTGGTTGACCTGAGCGGTCATGGCCTATGCCAACATCTGAAATGCCACCCTGAGCTCTGCATGAGTGACATGATAGGGCAAGGGATCCGCGGGAGTTGGTGGGTCTTTCTGATACCCATCTCATTGCTATTATGATGGCCATTTCAGTTGTCATTTCTCCTTCTATTTACCCAGCGTGGAGGTATATTTCTCCAAATGTGTATAGAACGAGTTAGAGGAAAAGAGAGATACTTCATCGCACGACATGGATCATGAAAGAAAGGAAATTTCCTAACAGTCTTGTAGCATTCTCCCCATAAGTGTGGCATGCTTCACACCTATGGAAAAGAGTTTACTTAACGCGACTTTCAAACACCCTAGGACACACCTAAATCTTTGCTCTGATACTATGTTTTTCATGACCCTAGCTAGGACCTCGGATCAAGAAACGGGAGCTAGAACCATGAATTGCTCCAAGCTAACCCATGGTACATATATAGCATAACCTAAGAGAATAATCAAGAAGAAATCAACATAAACATGGATAAATGGAAGACTAAATATCATAAAGAATAAACAAAAAAGCGATAATATCTCCATGCTAAATTACAAAGCTAAACATACTAACTCTATATTTGAAAAGCCTCTACTATCTGATGAGATGCTAGGACAAGCCCCCAGCTAACTCCAATTCTAAAGCTGAACTGACATAACATCAAAACTAAATGAATATTCTTAGAAGATGAGGACTCACCCAATAGGGACTGAACTAGACTAATATGGGAGTAGGACTAACGGCTCGGCTGACTCTGATTACTCGAACCTATATCATGAAAGGATATAGCATAGAGTATGTGATCAATACTTTGAATCTACTGAGTATGTAAGGTAATTAAAACATGCTTAGTAAAACATTAGCTAAAATAATGCATATAAATCAAATAGATCATGAGAGTAAGGACTACTTTCTAAAGGCCATATATCTGAGATTTACATAATCATAAGCTATTTATCATAATTGAAAATAATGACCCAAGATTTAAAAATAGAAATCATATGACTTTTCATGCTTGAAATCAATCAAAAAGCTCATAAACTGATCATTGGGCAAAATATGCTTTAAAACATATATAATAAGTCGTGAGTATAAGTAACTAAAATCAGAAGGAATAATTGGAGACTCGTCATAACCGACAACCACCATATATGAATTCATGATGATCCCACGTCTTGCCCATGTGGAGGAGAGCCATCCTAATCTTTGCCAAGGCTAAGGATGAATCGTGCAAGGGAAGCACTCTCTTGAGAGGTCCCAATAAGAGTATATCCTACGTTGCCGCATAGTTCAGAGATCGGGGACCTCGGAACCCCTATCCTACTCGGTGCAAGTCTCTACTCCCAAAACATGCATATTGCTCATATAATCATATTACCAAAACATAGCTTAAATCTAAACATTGGGAGTCTTGACTCCAAAACATATGATAAACTAATCTTGTTAGCCTCGGCTAAAATCATAATAAGCATACTTAACTTGCATGGGCTTGCCCAATCATAAAATCATGCATACTTGAAATAGACGTCATAAGTCAAAATCATGGAATCATAAGTTAAGAGTTCATAAACATTCATGCATACTAGATAACTCATCATGTTTGAAATCATGGATTATAGGCTTGAATTTTCATAAAACATGCGTAATTGGGAACAATTTCTTACAACTTTAAATCATGAATTTATAGTCAAACTGAGTGTAAAATCTTCCCATTATACTTAATTCATACATTAGAACATGATAGAATTTGACCCATAATGTCACGCCCCACCTTGGGAGGCATGACTGGCACCTGGTGCCCTATTAGGTCTTGAACTGCTAGGCTGACTAAGCCTAAGCACCTCTGGTGCAGGGCTGACTCTAACTCCAGAATCAGGAAAACAACGGGCTATATTGTGGCTGTAAATACAACCCCAGCTGAAAAGGCCTATAGCCACCTATGAAAGTAAACAGCTAACCAAAGACAAACAGTCATAGGGAGTCATATGCGGCCCAACAAGGCCACCATGATATCTAGATCTAACTGAAAAGTAAAATCAGATGCTAAACTAAACTATGACCGACAAGGCCGCCAATCAACAGCTAAACAAGGCCCCACACGGCCAACACGCATAATCTAAAATGCATATGGCCCCACACGGCTGATATCATCTAACCATAAGGAAGTAACACAATCTGCAAGCCTCTAGGAGTAATAAGATGGTCAGAACAGGGCCCCGACCTACCCATATTGTACAAACAAAAGAATTAAACCTCTATCACACAAGCTCCGAAAGAAGGGAGTTGACGGCTCAGTACGGATGACTAGAACTACGAGGGACCTGCTCATAGTCTATCTGCACCTGCAGGAAAGTAATG
The DNA here is from genome assembly GCA_035772735.1 of Datura wrightii. Taxonomy (NCBI): domain Eukaryota; kingdom Viridiplantae; phylum Streptophyta; class Magnoliopsida; order Solanales; family Solanaceae; genus Datura; species Datura wrightii. Next base: position 111,328,684 of record JASDFA010000001.1, read on the forward strand.
CAGCGCACTAGAAGAGGCCGTCAGTACCACAAGTACTGAATATGTAAGGCAGTAACTTTAAATGATTGAAAGTAGGGAATATAACTGACGATGATTGAAGTAAAGAAAACGGACTGAAGATGACTGAAGTAGTGAAATTAGGGCTAAACATAACTGTAATAAGGAGGATAGGGTCATACCTTAAAAATGAGGCGTCTTACTGTCTAACTATCAGTAACTAAAGCAAACATAAACCTTACCTGGCCCTCTTAAGCCGGAAGGTACAATTAGCACATAATAACCCACCTAGGCCCCCATTAGCCCTACTGAGTACACCTCAATCTATATACCCCTATCCAGGTCATACTAAGTCAACTACCAGCTTTGAGCGTCTTGCCGATCCCCTGGGTCTGGAACTGGGCCCGCTCGACCCCTGAGTGTAGTTGTATCTGAGTTTGGACGACTCCTAATATCTACACTTCAGGCGTAAACGCTCGGCGGGGGTGTGTATAAGGCCAACCAAAGCATATGAGGATCTGGATCCCCATCTCGCCCCTTGCGGATGGCATGCCGCTCCGTAGAGTGATGAATCCTCGCCCCTGGCGGGCGGAGACATAGTTATTAACCCTGGGGTGGTCACGGAAGCTATACAGGTGTAATCCAGCTCAAAACAATAAAAATTACAAGCCTCGAATGACAACAACAACTAGACATGATAACATACTCCTGACATGCTTTACTGGGATTCATACTGGACTACTATGCTGAAGAATCTAACTTGCCAAAAGAAAATGCCTTAACATACCTCGTTCGCTGTATACCGATTAACTAACAAGTTTCAGCTCGTGTTCAACTACCCTTCTCATCTGTGATCATATTAACGGAAGAATAGGGCTACTTTATTACTATATTCGAAGAAAACGATAACTTATATATGTGTATATATATTGACTATACTTCAACTTATCGAAAGACGATCAAAAACTTGTAATTTCTCGGGAGTCTAGAAGGGAGAAATACTTACTTTAGGCATGTGATTGTATTGACACTAGTTTGAAATAATTCCACCAAGTTAAACTCGACGGGACGACAATTCACCGGGCGTATTTTATGAAAATAACTCCGCAGTGATGCTCTCTGCAGCCTTATACTTCACTACCCGGAGTTAATTTAGATTTGGACGGCGTTTAGCGGCGTAATCGGATGATTTTCAATAGTTTCCCTTCGTTCCTACCTATTCTGGCCGAGAATACATGAGAAATGAAATAACATCAAAGTGTGAGGTCTTTATATACTTGAGACGGCGGACAAGGCAACGTGGCACTCTGCCGGTTGCACCGATTTACAGGCGTGCAACTTTGGGTAACACGGAGGGGGATGCTACGCACCACTTTGGGAACGCAGAGGGGGCTTCTCCGTGCTACTTTTCCCCTCTGGGAAACTTGGTTCGGCCTCCTCCTGTGAAATCCTGACTTGCCACCCCTTCGGCCTTTCCCCGGGCCCTTTCGTCGTACGTATGGCACTCTAAAACTCTCAACCAACATACGAGTAGGCCGACTAAACATTAATACCTTATGGGGTGTAACATCCTCTCCCCCCCACCCTTAATAACATTCTTCCTCGAATGTTAACTTCTACTTGCAAGAACCTTAATCTTGTAATTATTTATTCTGGAAAAAAAATTTCGGCCGAGTCTCCCCTGTAATATGGACTATCCAAAAACCCTGAAATGCAGAAAAGTCCAATACAGGTACTTCACACAATACTATAGCGTTCACTTCACAATAGACTGAAGTAAATTATCTCACATATACATGTATATAATGCAACTTATGAAACAACAACAACACTATACCTCTAGCTGCACAATCTGACTAAGTCAGAAATAACTGAGGATATCTAGTTTTCATAGCGTCTTTTGCCTCCCAGGTGATCTCCTCTTGGTCCTTATTCCACCATAACACTTTAACGGAAGCAACATCTTTAGTTCTTAGTCTGCGGATCTGCCGATCTAGTGTGGCTACTAAAGCTTCTTTGTATGCTAACTCCTCAGTGATTTGGACGTCTTTGACTGGGACAATCTGAAAGGGATCTCTTATGCACTTCCTCAGCATTGATACATGAAAAACTGGGTGAAAGGATTCTAATTCTGGAGGTAAATCCAATTCATAAGCCACCTGGCCTATCCTTTGGTGAATCTGTTAAGGCCCAATAAACCTCGGGCTGAGCTTGCCTTTTTTACCAAATCTCATCACACCCTTATCGGTTAAACCTTCAGGAATACCCAATCACTCACATTAAACTCTACGTTTCTCCACTGCACATCAGTATAAGATTTTTGGTGGCTCTGAGCAGTCAGCAGACGTTGCCTGATAAGCTTTACTTTCTCTTTTGACTGATGAATAATATTTGGCCCAATCAATGCCGATTCTCCTACCTCAAACCAATCAGCTGGAGAGCTGCACTTCTGCCAATATAATGCTTCGTAAGGAGCCATCTGAATTGCTGAATGATAACTGTTATTATAGGCACATTCAATAAGCGGTAGATGTTCATCCCAGCTTCCTCCAAAATCTAGCACATATTCCCGTAATATATCATCGAGCGTCTGGATTATACGTTCTGCCTTGAGGATGGAAGGTTGTGGTCAGGTTAACCTGCATCCCCAGGCCTCTCTAGAAAGACTGCCAAAATTTAGCTATAAATTGTGCCCCTCGGTCAGAGATAATTGACAACGAAACACCAATCAGACTATTTCTCTAATATATAGCTCAACATAATCTTCCGCTAAAAAGGTAGCCCTTACTGGCAGAAAGTGAGCTGATTTTGTAAACCTATCAACAATTACCCAGATAGAATCATATTTACGCCTGGTATGAGGTAACCCTACTACGAGATCCATGTTAACTGCCTCCCATTTCCATAAAGGCACCGCTATATCTTGGGTTAGTCCTCCTGGTTTTTGATGTTCAGCTTTCACCTGTTGGCAATAGGGACATTGAGCTATAATTCTGCTATCCCCTTTTTCCTTCCCGACCACCAATAAATCTCTTTTACGTCATGGTACATTTTTGTCGAACCTGGTTGGAGAGAGTAATGGGCATAGTGTACCTCTCCCATAATTTGCTGGCGAAGCCCTGCCACGTCTGGGACGCAGAGGCGATCCCTATATCTCAAAACTACGTTCTCGGTTACTTGGAATCTATCACTTCCCCTCGTTGGACCCTATTTCAGAGTTGAACCAGGCTAGGATCTTCATACTATCGTTCTTTCACTTCCACAACCAATGATGACACTACGGTATTCTGGATTACCACTCCATTGTCTCCTAATTCTACTATACGAACGGCTAAACTGGCTAGCTGATGCAATTCTCAGGCCAATTCCTGCCGCTTGGGCAGTAACTATGCTAGGCTTCCAATGGATTTGAGACTAAGGGCATCTGCTACAACATTGGCCCTTCCTGGATGATATAAAATATTCACATCATAATCTTTTAACAGCTCCAACCAGCGACGCTGCCGCAGATTCAACTCTTTCTGGGTGAAAATATACTACAGGCTTTTGTGATCAGTGAAAATATCTACTAGGACACCATACTGGTAGTGTCTCCATATATTCAAGGCATGAATCACCGCGGCTAATTACAGGTCATGGGTAGGATAGTTCTTCTCATGCTTCCTCAGCTTCCTGGAAGCATAGGCAATAACCTTACCATGCTGCATCAAAGCACATCCTAACTTAACACCTGAAGTGCCACAATAGACTGCATAACCCTCTGTACCTTCTGGCAACGCTAGCACGGATACTGATGTCAATCTGTCTTTCAGTTCCTAAAAGCTCTACTCACATGCCTCAGTCCAATGGAATTTTACTACCTTCTGCATCAATTTGGTTAAAGGTGCTGCTAAAGTGGAAAATCCTTCCATGAACCTTCTGTATTACCTGGCTAACCCCACGAAACTACGTATCGCAGTTGGAGTGGAGCTCTAGGTCGTGTTTTCACTGCCTCTATCTTCTACGTATCTACCTGTATACCAGCATCTAACACAATATGTCCTAAGAAGCTACTGAACTCGGCCAAATTTCACATTTAGAAAATTTTGCATATAGCTGGAGATCTCTGAGAATTTGGAGCACTGTCCATAGATGATCATGGTGATCTACCTCTGAGCGGGAATACACTAGAATATCATCTATAAATACTATCACGAATAGGTCCAAGTATGTTCTGAAAATGTTGTTCATCAGGTCCATGAACACTACTGGGGCATTTGTCAGTCTGAAGGACATGACTAGAAATTCAAAGTGGTCATATCTGGTCCTGAAGGCAGTCTTTGGAATATCTCTTTCACGAACCCGAACTTGATGATATCCTAACCTTAAGTCAATCTTTGAAAAATACCTCTCTCCCTGTAGCTGATCAAACAAATCTCTATTCTGGGAAGTGGGTACTTATTCTTGATAGTGACTTTATTCAGCTGTCGATAATCTATATACATACAGAGGGAGCCATCCTTCTTCCTCACAAACAAAACTGGCGCACCCCATGGTGAGGTACTCGGCCTGATAAAGCTCTTGTCTAGTAAATCCTTTAATTGTTCCTTTAGTTCTCTGAGTTCAGCAGGAGCCATCCGTTATGGAGGAATAGATATAGGCTGAGTTCCTGGTAATAGGTCAATTGCAAAATCAATTTCCCTTTTTAGGGGAATACCAGGAAGCTCATTTAGAAATACGTTGGGGAATTCATTAACCACTAGAATAGACTGAAGGGTTGGAGGCTCTGCCCGAACATCCTGAACTTTGATAATGTGCACCCTTTTGATATCAATTTTCTCACCCGAAGATAGGAAATAAACCTACCTTTTTGCATGGCTGTACTATCTTTCCACTCCCGTACTGTCTCCCCTGGAAAGTGGAACCAGACACAACATTCGACATTGGCATAGCATGGAACTAGTCAATCCATATCCATAATGGCATCAAAATCAACCATTTCTAGCTCAATCAAGTATGTCGTAGTCTGACGACTGGCAACCTCTAGTGTACACCCCCGATAGACCCTTCTGGCTATAATCGAGTCACCAATGGGTGTAACTGGCAACCTCTAGTGTACACCACCGATAGACCCTTCTGGCTATAATCGAGTCACCAACGGGTGTAGACATTGAGAAATGTAGCTGAAGCAATTCTGGCATAATACTAAACTTTTGAGCCACTAACGGTGTAACATAGGACAAGGATCATCCTAGATCTATCAACACATAAGCAAGATGAGAGCAAATGTTCAGCATACCTTTCACAACATCTGGTGACGACTCTAACTCCTATTGCCCCCGTAGTGCATAAGTACGGTCAGGGATGGCACCTGAACTGGAGGCTCCTAATCTGCCTCGGCCTCTGCCGACTGAAATTCAGGGCCCACACCCTGTCGGGGATGCTGGAGCTCGTGATCCTGCGGAGGACCTATCCGTTGATACTGGTCACCCTGACCCCTAGCTGGACAATTCCTCATCTGGTGACCCTTCTGTCCATAACTGTAGCATGCGGTGGAACCATACCTGCATGCTTCAGAGTGGCGTCGACTGCAAATAGGGCAAAGTGGTATTGTAAACCCACTCTACTCCACTCTCCTTTGCTACTGTGAACTTATTTCTCACGAACCTTCGCCAGGCTCTGGCTGCCCTCGGTGACTAGACCTGCTCGTCTGCCGCTGCGATGGAGGTGGGGGTCTAGGCGACCTATCTGATAACCGTGGCCTAGGTCCTCCCCTAAACTCCTCCTGTAATTCACCCGATCTGTCCATGCGGCGCTGCTCCTGACTTGTCCTCCTAATCTCCCGTTGCCGTTGTTTGATACCCTCAATATTCTGAGCAAAAGCCTACACATGTGCGATATCCATATCCTCTCGCAGTGTGGCTGTGATGCAGGTCTTAACATATTCCGGGTTCAGCCCCATAATAAAGTGGTGTACCTTGGCTGGCATTGTGTCCACAAAAGCTGGCGCATATCTAGCAAAGGAATCAAACCGCATGGCATATTCTTGAACACTCATCGATCCCTACTCCAAGTGAAGGAATTGATCAACCCGGGCCTGTCGAATCTCCCCCGGTAGGTAATGATCGAGGAAAGCCTCTGAGAAGCTGGGCCAGGTCGGAGGGGAAACATCTCTCCCTCGACACCTTTCCCAACTCTCATACCACAGCACAGCGATGTCCCATAGCTGGAATACCGCCAACGCAACCGACTCTGTGGGTGTAGCATGCATTACATTGAAAATTCTCTACATCTGGTCTAAAAAGTCCTGAGGGTCCTCTGTCTGATCTGTCCCTGTGAATAGCGAGGGACTTAGTGCTACGAACTATCGGACCCTCGAGCTACCAGGCCCTCCTAAGGATTCTGCAACTGTAGGTGGCACTGGCTGGCGCTGAGCAGCCATCATCTAGGCTAGCATAACCACCGCGCTCCTAACCTCCTAGTCGGATGGTATAGGTATAGAAACTGCCGGAAGCGGTGGCTTCACACCGGCTGTCCCAAGTGACTCCTGACATGGTGGAGACTTTTGGGAGGTTGAGAAGATACCTCCGTATTGTCCTGAGATCGGGCTGATTCTGACCGAGGCTGATGCACCCTACTGGTGCCCTCTCCTGCTGCTACATCTAGCCTCCTTCCTGTCGTAGGGTGTCGCGGGTTCGAAATTTCTCTGTAAAAAAAACAGTATAATGAGCTTAGGGACTCAACCCTATACTATAACGCTCTATAGCACGACTGATTAAGAAAAAAGAGTAACCATCCTATCATGCCTTGCAGCCTCCTACCTATAGTATGTGGTGCACAACACATCCATAGACAAGGTTCTACTTAGCACAGCTTGTAGACTCTCTGGGATATGACCTGCTCTGATACCATGTTTTTCACGCCCCGCCTTGAGAGGCATGACTGGCACCTGGTGCCCTATTTGGACCTGAACAACTAAGCTGACAGAGCCTAAGCACCTCTGGTGCAGGGCTGACTCTAACTCTAGAATTAAGAAAACAACGGGCTATATAGCGGTTGTAAATAAAACCCCCGGCGACAAGGCCTATAGCCACCTATGAAAGTAAAAAGCTAAACAGAGACAAACAATCATAGGGAGGCCTATGCGGGCCGACAAGGCCACCATGATATCTAGTTATAACTGAAAAGTAAAATCAGATGCTAAACATAACTATGAACGACAAGGTCGCCAATCAACAACTAAACAGGGCCCCACACGGCCAACACTTATAATCTAAAACACATATGGCCCCACACGACCGATATTATCTAACCACGAGGAAGTAACACAATCTGCAAGCCTCTAGGAGTAATAAGATAGTCATAACAGGGCCCCGACCTACCCATACTATACAAACAAAAGAAGTAAACCTCTATCACACAAGCTCCGGAAGAAGGGAGCCGATGGCTCTGTACGGCTGACTGGAACTAGGAGGGACCTGCTCCTCGTCTATCTGAACCTGCAGGAAAGTAATGCAGCGCCCAGAAGAGGGCGTCAGTACCATTGGTACTGAATATGTAAGGCAGTAACTTTAACTGACTGAAAGTAGGGAATAGAACTGACAATGACTGAATTAAAGAAAACGGACTGAAGATGACTGAAGTAGTGAAATCATGGTTAAACATAACTGTAATAAGGAGGGTAGGGGTCATACATGACAAATGAGGCATCTTACTGTCTAACTATCAGTAACTAAAGAAAACATAAACCATACCTGGCCCCCATAAGCCGGAAGGTACAATCAGCACAAAATAACCCACCTGGGCCCCCATTAGCCCTAGTGAGTACACCTCAATCTATATACCCCTATCCAGGTCATACTGAGTCAACTACTAGTTATGAGCATCCTGCCGATACCCTGGGTCTGCAACTGGGCCCGCTCGACCCCTGACTGTAGCTGTATCTGAGTCCGGAGGACTCCTGATATCTACATCCTGGGCGTAAACGCTCGGCGGGGGTGTGTATAAGGCCAACCACAGCATATGAAGATCTAGATCCCCATCTTCGTCCCTTGCGGATGGCATGCCACTCCGTAGAGCTACGTATCCTCGCCCCTGGCGGGCGGCGACACAACTATTATCCCTGGGGTGGTCACGAAAGCTATAAAAGTGTAAGCCAGCCCAAAACAATAAAAATTATGAGCCTCGACTGACAACAACAACTAAACATGATAACATACTCCTGACATGCTTCACTGGGATTCGTACTAGTCTACTATGCTGAAGAATCTAACTTGTCGAAAGAAAATGCCTTAACAAACCTCGTTCGCTGTTTACCGATTAACTAGCGAGTTTCAACTCGTGTTCAACTGCCTTTCTCAACTGTAATCATATTAACAGAAGAATAGTGCTACTTTATTACTATATTCGAAAAAAACGATAACTTATATATCTATATATATATATATATATATATATATATATATATACCGACTATACTTCAACTTATCGAAAGACGATAAAAAACTCGTAATTTCTTAGGAGTCTAGAAGGGAAAAATACTTACTTTAGGCACGTGATCGTATTGACACTAGTTTGAAATAATTCCACCAACTTAGGCTCGGTGGGACGATGATTCGTCGTGCATATTTTACAAAAATAACTCCGCAGTGATGCTCTCTGCAGCCTTATACTTCACTACGCGGAGTTAATTTAGATTTGGATGGCATTTAGCGGCGTAATCTGATGATTTTCAATAGTTTCCCTTCGTTCCTACCTTTTCTGGCCGAGAATACATGAGAAATGAAATAACATCTATGTGTGAGGCCTTTATATACTTGAGGCGGCAAACAAGGCAACATGGCACTCTGCCGGTCGCGCCAATATACGAGCATGACACTTTGGGTAACGCGGAAGGGGATGCTCCGTGCCACTTTGGGTAACGCGGAGGGGGCTGCTCCGTGCCACATTTCCCCTCTGGGAAACTTGGTTCGGACTCCTCCCGTGAAATTCTGACTTGGCACCCGTTCATCCTTTCCCCGGTCCCTTTCCTCGTACGTATGGAACTCTAAAACTCTCAACCAACATACGAATAGGCTGACTAAACATTAGAAACTTATGGGGTGTAACACATAAACATAGCATAGATAATTTCATAGAATTGGGTTAAAACCCTAGAAATCAATACACTTGATTAGAAACTAGAATTTATGAATTAGAGGGGAAATTTAGGCATGAGGGTAGAATAAATCCGCTATTCATGGCCCTACATACCTAGGTAAACTGATTTCTAAGCTTTCCCTTAACACCCAAGAGGATAGGGGACGAAATTGAGGAGGGACTCTAGCTTGACTTGGAAGAGAATTTGAATGCAAAGCACGAACGAGAGCATAATGACTTAGGCTAGGTTAAACCCTCTTAAAAAACTCTTTCCCAAGATTAAAATGATGAAATTTAGGAGCTAGAAGCTTAGAAATAATGAAAATACCCTTAACGAACCGGCTAGAGAAAATCACCATGCCAGTCCCAACAAGGGACTGGACGATTCATTGGGTCACTTGACGACTCTTCAATTCTTCTCGTCGCCACTGGCTAACATTCCAAATTTCTGATCTTTCCTACTAACGAGTAAGTTAACGAGTTGTTAGGGACATGCTGACCTGTTCCATCAATCCGTTCTGAACACTGGAAAATCAACCTTTCTTCACCTCTACTCACTTGATGGGTCACACCACAACTTGTGGGGTGACATGACGACTCATCGTCCCATTCGTCAAGTCCCTTGGGAACCAATATTTTTACCAACTCATGCACACACGATGGGACACTCAATGATCCGTCAAGTAACTTAATGAGTTACCTGACGCGTCATTCTGTCACATAGTGTAGATTTTCCTATTTTCTCTGATTCAACCCTCAGGTCTGGTCTTAGGGAGTTTTGGGGTGTTATAATAGTCTTGCAGACCATTAAAGGCTACCATTTATTTTCTATGTTTTGCAACTATGAATTCTTGTAGAAATCAGTAACATTCCTTGGTCATGTCATCTCCAACGAGGTCATTCGGTTGATCCTCAAAGGTTAAAGCGGTTAAGAACTAGTCAAGACCCACCTTTCCATTTAGACATTAGGAGTTTCTTAGGTTTAGTCGATTATTATAGTTTGTTTGTGGAAAGATTTTCCTTTATTGCTTCTCCTATGTCCAGATTGACTCAGAAAAAAAGTCAAATTTAGTGGTCTGATACTTTCAATAAGGGTTTTCAGGAGTAGAAGACTCGACTCACTACTGCCCCAATTTTGATTCTACCAGAATATTTAGATGGGTTGTTGATTTATGGCAACGCCTTCAGAATTGGCCTTGGTTGAATGCTAATGCAACATGGAAAATTTGTAGCCTACACTTCCAGACAGCTCAAGGCTCATGAGAAGAATTACCTAACCCTTGAGTTGGAAGCAAAAGTTTTTGCCTTAAAGATTTGGAGGAACTACCTCTTTGGTGTTCATATAGATGTGTTCACTGACCACAAAAGCCTGTAGTATTTTTTCGGTCAGAAGGATTTGAATCTTCATCAGAGAAGATAGATTGAGTTGTTGAAAGACTATGACATGAGTGTATTGTACCACCAGGGTAAAACCAATGTAGTGGCCGACGCCCTCAGTAGGTTATCAATGAATAGTGTTACTTATATTGAGAATGATAAGAAAAAGATGGTTAGAGATTTTCATAGGCTGGCACATTTGTAAATTTGTTTTGTTAATTCATCCAAAGATGGAGTTGTAGTTCGAATTATTCAGAGTCTTCTTTTGTGATGGATGGTAAAACAAAGCAAGATGATGATCCAATATTTCTTAAGTTGAAGGAAGCAGTCCTCAAGAAAGAGGTGAAAGCATTCCCGAAGGGGGGAATGGTATGCTCTGTTATCAAGGCAGATTGTGTATTCCAGATGTGGATGATTTGAGGCAGCAAGTATTAATTGAAGCCCACAACTCTTGATATTCTATTCATCCAGGTTCCACCAAGATGTATCATGATCTATGGGAAATCTATTAGTGAAATGGCATGAAGAAGAAAATTGCAGAATTTGTGGCTAAGTGTACAAATTGCCAACAGGTGAAGGTTGAGCATCAGAGACAGTGAAGAAATGGGGCCATCTGCATGTTGGAGTAACTGTTATTGTAAGCAAACTCAACGAGAGGCAAGTGATCATTCCAGTTACCATAGAAATCCACCATGCAAGCTCTAAACATGTTGTTTAGAGTCTGAATTGTCTGCTCAGTCTGACCATCTATCTGCAGGTGAAAATTTGTGCTAATCTTAACCTGAGTACCAAGCCCTTTTTGAAATGACTTTTAAAGTGAGGTGAACTAAGTAACCTTATCAGAAATGATTTAAGAAGGGGCTCCATGCTGCATGACCAACTCCCCAATGTAAAGTCTAGCAAAATCCTCAACTAAATATGTGGTCCTAACTAGTAGAAAATGTGCTGACTTAGTCTCCGGTCTACCAATACCCATATAGATTCATGTTGTTAGTGTGTACAAGATAAACCAGTAATGAAATCCACGTATATCTCTTCCCACTTCCAAGTAGGAAAACTGATAGCATGTGCAAATCATTACAAGTTGCGGTCTCAGCCATCATCTTAGTGAGCTTGGCTCTCATCCTTTCTAAGGCTTTTCCTTGTTCCATAAGCTAGTCCCTCATTAGTTACATCTGCTCCAGGACCTATTTTACCATATCACTCATTTGAGCATGATGTTCCTCCTCCTCATTATTCCTATAAGCATAAAAAACAATAGGAGGACATAATAGGGATATGGGGAAGGGGAATAAGAATCTGGGAAACTACTCTAATGGCCATCCAGACCACCAAATACACCACAAGTATGACAGTGTTGCCACAAGTGGGGTCCTCCATAATTCAAACATGAATCACCAAAATATGAATACCCATCATTTGACCCATTTACATTCCAAGATATCATGTTAAGAAGAGTGGTGAAATAATATAAAAAATAAATAAAAATCTATTTGATATACTTATAAAAGTTTAATACTTGAACAAAAAAAGAAAACAAATTTATAATTTGGAAAAACTAATAAAAACTAAATAGAAAAATAAAAATTCAAACCAGCAAAACAATCTTCGACAAGTCCCCGACAACGGTGCCAAAAACATGATGTTTCCAAGTGCATGTGGTCATCAAGTAATATAGGACAATGAAATACCCCGATATCATACCAACAAAAACTTAACAAATTAATTCCTTAAGTGTAAACTTTTATTTCCCTATTCAAGTAAACACAAATAAAATGAGGAAATGGTTTTGAGATTATTTTTCTAACTTTTGAATTCAAATTAAATTAAGAACTAAATGTGTTTGTACAATATTTTGTAATTCAAATGATGAGAGAAATCGAGAATCTTGGCACTTTTACTTTTAGGTTGAGTTTTAGGATTCGAATATTCTAGACAATATTCTTCTAAATTTGCTAGTTGTAAGACTCGAAATCACTTCTCAACTATTCTCCCGAATAGCCAAAAACTATCACATGAACCCTAACATTTATCTCCCTATGGTTGCAGGAGAAACATGAGATGACCGTTGAAGCTACTTGGTTCAATTGAATAGGGTTGCAGGGTATATCCTATCCTCAACAACGAAATCAACTTTTGAGCTATCAAACGAGATAATTAAAACCTATTCTATGCTTCCTTTTAACCCTCATTAGTTCCCTCTCCCAAGTTCAACCAATGAGCCAACAGATAATATTCGAAAGGTGATCAGTGTAATGAATAAGCAATGAAGTCAAGTAAGCATAAACAATCCTAAAAAAGAATAATTGAAAGTCTAGCATAAACGACTATTCAAACAACAATCATCAACCATGGCCAAAACCCCATAACAGGAGTTTAGCCACTCATTTCAAGTATAAAACCCAAAAATTCCTCATTCGAGTTAACAAAGATAAAGTAAAGAAGAAAAACTTAGAAGAAAATAATCTTCTTGTCTCTACCCCAAAAGATTGCGTACAATCAATCTATTTGCTGAAAGATGCCTAAAAAATTCCCTAGACAAGGTATTTATAAGCAAAGTAACAAATGGCTCTTTTGACCTCAAGTAATTCGACTTTTAGACTTAGAAAATCCACTGTAGACAGGCCCTAGCGCACTGCACCACTCATCTCGCCAAACATGGCTTGAATTTCCTCTAAAGTTTGGTCTCTGGCACGCTGCACCAGCCATCTCTCCAAGGTGTTAGTTAAAATTCAGCAATTCTAGGACCTGGCACACCGCTTCTTCCAATGCACCAGAGTGTTAGAAAATTTTCCCAGGTCCAAAACCTCTCTAGCGCACCGCTCTACTCAATTGCCCACGGTGTTGATGAAAAAATCTTCTGAATTTTGAGGTCTGGCATGCCACACCAGCCATAGCACCAACTTGAGTACAATTTTCTTTGAAGTTTTGAGGCGGTTGCGCCACTCCAACTATCTCACCAGGACAAGTTTTCTCGAATTCTTTTTTCATCACACCTTGGACCATTTTTGAGTCTTCTTCTATGTGCTACTTGCTAAATTCATCTAAAAACACTTGTTAGTTCATTTAACATACACATTCATGAAATCATGCATTACATAAGGATAATCTTTTCCAAATATGATAAAAGATGGGTAAAAGTATTGCAAATGGATGTAAGAATATGGCCAACATCAATTATGTATTTAGTCATGATCAGCTTTATGATTCAATTTTGAAAACTCTAAGCCTTTATACTACATTTATGATCCAAAACTTATGACTTAAGTTTATCTCATACTTATGATCTTATTTTAGTATTTTACTATTATATTTATACTTAATCTATATACTCAATACATTAAAAGTACTGACCACATAATCTATACTATATCATCTCATTATATAGGTTTAGGCATCAATCACAGCCTCGATGTTAGCTCTTCTCCCACTTCAGTCTATTTTATCGCCAGTTTGGATGACTCCTCATCTTTCGAGGACAGTTATCCGCTATATGGTTTATGTCTATTTCTTTCAGTTTCATAATTAGCGGAACTAGTTGGGGATGTTATCCCATCATCTTATTTTATGACTAGAGGATTTTTGAATAGCTATGTATTAGATGATTTAGCTTGTTGTCTAGTCCTATGTTTTATGATGTGCAATCTTCCGCTCGTGTTGTGTTTATGATTTCATACCACTTAGTTATTCTCACAAATATGATATGCATGTGACATGGATTATCTTGGAGCCATTTGTGGTTATAGGTCTCGTGTGTTGGTCCAGGGTCCATGCTTGGGTCCTGGAAAACTTAGTATTGGAGAAAAGGTTTAGGTGTGTCCTAGGGTGTCCGAAAGCCGCGTTAAGTAGAGTCTTTTTCATGGGTGTGAAGTACGCCACACTTATAGGAAGAGGCTACTAGACTTTTTAGGAAACTTCCCTTTTTTCATGATTTATCTCATCCTTTGAAGTTCAACTTTGTCTTCCTCTAACTCATGCTATACGCTTTTGAAGAAATATTCCTCCTCGCCAAGTCAACGGAAGAAGAAATAGCAACGGCAATGGCCATGGGAATGGCAATGGAGATGGGCATCAGCTAGCTCCAGTTGATCCTTTGTATGAGCAAGTTACCCATGTTTAGTTCAAGGCTACTTTCCAGATATCGCCATAGGCTATGATAGCCCAATTCAACCAGCACGCTATGGCTCATGTGCACATGAATGGGAATGCGGCGCCGGTAGGATGCGAGACTTCACAGGGATGAACCCATTGGAGTATCACAGTTCTAAGGTGGAACGGGATCCATAGGAGTTCATCGAGGAGATTTAGAAGATTACCAGATTATGGGTGTTAAGAAAGAGTAGAGTGCAGACTTGGCCTCCTATTAGTTGAAGGGGGTATCTCATATTTGGTTCCAACAGTGGAAGGAGGGCCTTGGGCTAGTTGCAGCTCTTATTGGTTGGGAGGACTTTGTTACAACTTTCTTTGATAAGTTATTTTCCTAAGAGTTGAGGGAAGCAAAGGTAGAAGAATTTGTCAATTTGAAGCAGAATGACAAAACTATTTAGGAGTATGCCCTGAAGTTCACCCAGTTGTCCAAGTATGTTCTGAAGATGGTTGCCGAGCTGAGAGCTCGTATGAGCAAATTTCCATTAGCAGTTGCAGACTTATTGGTCAAGGAGTGTAGGACCTCTATGCTGATTAGAGATATGGATATCTCTTGATTGATGATTAATGCTCAGCAGATAGAGAATGAGTAGATGAAGGAGAAGGAGAGAGAGGCCAAGAGGGCCAGGACAGGGAGCTTTGGGTATTCTCAGTAGAGGCCCGGTGGTGGACTTCATCCGAAGTCCCATCAGAGGTCATCAACCCAAACTCCATCATTAGGAAATGTTCCATCTAGACCAAGGGGAGATTTGAAAGGTAGAGCGTTAGGCTCTAAGGTTCAGGGGAGCATGTCCGAGGAACACACTTTCCCAACCTCCAGGAGGTGTGGTAGTAGCCACCCAGAAGAGTGTTTGATTGGCAGGGATGCTTGTTTCAAGTGTGGTAAGCTTGAACATAAACTCAAGGATTGTGCTTCAGCCAGGCAAGGTGACAGTAGAGGCTATGGCCCAACCAACACTTCAGCAACTCCAGCAACTCGCCCACCTCAGCAAGGCTCATCTTCTAATATAGGTGGCAGTTAGTGCCAAAATAGGTTTTATGCATTAGCATCTCTCCAGGAGCAGGAGAGCTCACCAAATGTGTTCACAAGTATGTTACGAGTCTTATATCTTGATGTTTGTGCATTGCTAGACCCAGGGGCCATATTATCCTTCGTGAATCCTTATGTTGCTATTAGTTTTTGGTGTTAGCCTCGAAATCCTTTCAGAGCCCTTTTCAGTCTCTACTCCTATCGATGAGTCATTTATAGCTTGATGGGTATATAGAGATTGCCTTATCACCATTCTTTAAAAAGTTACCTCAAGTGACTTAGTGGAGTTAGATATGACCAATTTCGATGTTATTTTCGACATGGACTGGTTGTTTTCATGTTATGCTTTAGTTAGATATAGAACCTGGTTTGTAGAGTTTTGACTTTCAGGTGAGCCAGTCCTAGAGTGGAAGGATAGTTCAGCAGTGCCTGTAGATCACTTTTTCTCTTGCCTTATGTCTAGAAAGATGATCTTTTAAGGGTTGTATATATCATTTAGTTGGGTTAAGTATCCTACATCCGAGGACCCAACTCTTCAATCAGTTTGTATTGTGTGTGAGTATCCAGATGTGTTTCCAGATGATTTATCGGGAGTCCCTCCTGAGAAGGAGATCGACTTTGGTATTGACCTTCTCCCTGATATGCAACCCATATCCATTCCTCCTTACAGAATAGCTTCTGCAGAGCTAAAGGAGTTGAAGGAACAGTTGGAAGATCTACTAGATAAGGGTTTGATCAGGCCTAATAAATCCCTGTGGGGTGTTTCGGTTCTTTTTGTTGGGAAGAAGGATGGTTCTCTTAGGATGTGCATTGATTACCATCACTTAAACAAGGTCACAATCAAGAATAAGTATCCCCTCCACAGGATTGATGACTTGTTTGATCATCTTCAGGGTGCCAAGTTCTTTTTGAAGATAAACCTCAGATCAAGCTACCACCAACTCAAGGATCGGGAGAGTGACATTCCGAAGACAACTTCAGGACTCTGTATGGTCATTCCTTTTGTACTACTGAATTCTCCAGTAGCTTCCATGCATTTAATGAATAGGGTGTTCAAATAGTATTTTGATATGTTCATTATCGTCTTTACTGATTATATCCTTATACACTCTCATACCTGATGTGCTATGAGTTTACAACACTTTCGATGCTTAAAACTAAGAAACTAGCATGGACCTAGGTATGTTTATAAGGATATGAGGTGTTTTTACTTTGGTTTCAAGGAAAATAGGTGTGGGAGCAAAAATGTGCAAAAGATGCAGAAAAGTGCAGAAAATCAGCCAAGTACTTGTTACACCCCATAAATTTCTATCGTTAAGTTGGCGTATTCATACGTTAGTCAAGAGTTTTAGAGTACGAACCATACGAGAAAGGGGCCCGAGGAAAGGTCGAACAAGCGCAGAATCAAGGTTGCAAGGGAGAAGGCCGGACAAGCTACCCAAAGGGGCAACGTGTCATGGACCCTTCCCTGGTGCATTGGGCTCTGTGACACGCCCGTAAAATGGCGCATTGGGTTTCGTGCCACGGACCCCCTGTCCACCGCCCAAGTATATATATAAAGTCCCTTTTTAGTTTTTGAATCATTTCTATATGTCAATATTTTCGTCTAGAGAGAGAGAGATGCAACTTTTATGAAATTTTCTTTCGATTACGCTGCTAATGCTGCCCAAATTCAAATTAACTTTAGGTATTGAGTTCAAAGCCTGCAGAGAGAATTATTACGGAGTTATTTTCTTTAAATTCACTAGGAAAATCGTAGCCCCACCGAGAAAAAGTCATTAGAATTGCTCCAAATTGATTTCTATATGATCAAAGGCTTCAAATAAGCATTTCTCCCACTTGAACTCTCGGAAAATTATACGTTTTTAGTAGTATTTTGTTGAGTTGAAGTATAGTTAATATTAGTATTATAAGTTATCGTTTTTGCCGAATTTTGTACTAAAACTAGTCTTATTCTCCCAGCAATACAATTACAATTGGAAAGAGCTGTTGAATATGAATTGAGACTCGCTACTTAATCAGGAATCAGCGATCCAGGCATGTTAAGGAAAATCTGTTCAGCAAGCTAGTTTCTTGGGTATTATAACTCAGTTTGAATCCCAGAAAGAAAGCTAAAAGCTTATCTATTGTGATTAACTATTGTTATTAGTTGAGACCAATAGTATATGTTTAGTTTGTGATTGGCCTCACCTTGTATAGCCAACCATAACCAACCCCAGGGTTACTAGCTATGTCGACACCCGCCAGGGGCGAGATGAAGTCGCTCAAAGGAGCGGTATGCCGTACGTGAGGGACAAAGATGGGGTATAAGGTCCTCATATAGTCCATTCCATGGTTGGACTACTATATGTCTTATCGGTATCATACTCCCGTCGAGTCTGGTGCCCTAGGTGCAAATATTAGGAGTCCACTGGACTCAGACAACCAAGTGTGCTCAGTTGCAGACCCAGGGGTATATAGATTGAAGTGTGACCTTGTAGGGGTATATAGATTGAAGTGTACTCGCCAGGGCTTATGGGGGCCCCGGGTGGGTTATTCTGTGTTGGTTGTACCTTCCGGCTTATGGGACCAAGTAAGGTTCTTGTTTGCATTTGTTATTGATAGATTAGACAGCAGGAAGTTCAACTATTCAGGTAGTATCTCTATTCTTTTCATCCAGTTACTTTTATTTTTCTTTCAGTTCATTCAGTTGTTTTACAGTTACTGCCTTACATATTCGGTACATATTATACTGACGCCCTTATTGGGGCACTGCATTACTTGCCTGAAGGTGCCGATAGACGTTGTCCAGGATCTTCTTAGCTTTCAGCAAGAGTTAGCAAAGCAGTCAGCTCTTTTCCTCCGGAGGTAATAGTTAGAAGGTTTACTCTTTTTGTTTGTACAGTTCATGGGTAGGTCGGGGCCCTGTCTCGACCATCATATTACTCCTAGAGGCTTGCATATTATTTCAGATTCCCTGTGGTTAGTGTTGTTGGCAGTGTGGAACCCATGATGCTTTATTTTACGTGTTGTCTGTGTGGGGCCTTATTTAGCTGTTAGTTAGCGACCTTGTCGGCCATAGCTTAGTTTAGTGCTAGATTTAATTTTCAGATATAACTATACATCATGGTGGTCTTGTCGGCCCACATAGGATTCCCTGCTAGTACATGTTTCTGGTTAGCTATTTTCTTTGGCAGGTGGCTATAAGGCCTTGTCGGCCGGGGGCTGTGTTTACAGCCGAGATATACGCGTTGTTTTTTTGATTTGAAGATTAGATATGCACTAGAAGTGCATAAGCTCAGTCAAATCAGTTCATATCCTAGTAAGGCAATAGGTGCCAGTCATGCCTCCCAAGGTGGGGCATGACAAACTTGGTATCAGAGTTGGTCATGTCCCAGAGAGTCTGCAAGCTATGCTAAGTAGAGTCTTATCTATAGATTTGTTGTGCACCACATTCTATAGGCAGGAAGCTGCGAGGCATGATAGCATGGTTACTCTTTCTTCTCTTCCAGTCATGCTATAGAGTTGTACAGTATAGGATTGAGTCCCTAAGCTTACCATATTCTATTTTTCTATAGAGAAATGTCAGACATGCGACAAACCACGACTAGCAGGAAGTTGGATGTTGCAGCAGGAGAGGGCACAAGAAGGGCCCCCCAATCAGATTCAGCCTGATCTGAGGGCGATGGGGAGACTTCGTTCGGCCTGTTTGTTATATGGGTATATAACTACACGCAAGTGCACGTGGTCGAACAAGTAGTAAAGTGGCTTAAGTAAGCCAAGTATCGATCCCACAAGGACTGGGATGAAGTGCAATCTGCTCAAATGTACTATATTTTAATTCTAACAATGAAGACAACAATGTAACCAAGAGTTTGATATTTTGATTTTTAATAATTATGCTAAGTCTAAAACAATTATCTAATGTGAGTCTAAACTATGAATGTGAGCATGCTGAGGTTAAACGAACATGTAATGAAATTAATTATCGATATAATTTGGTTAGCCTTTTCCTCCGGTTGCTAGTCAAGAATTATTGCCAAGTGATTAAAACTCTCGTATTTAACCCCACTTAAGAATCATGAACCATCCACCTACATTTCTATGATTAAATGCAATTCATGTTCTAGCCATACAAAACCGATTCCTAAATTGACTAATACGACTTTCAGGTATATTTCTATCCTCAAGGTAAATCAATTCTCAATTTTCCCAAACTAAGAAAGGATCATATCCTATTAATTCACAACTTTCCAATTTCTTGCTCTCTCGAGTGAAACCGGACTTTTTAGATATACATTAACGTAGGCCACACATTAATGCAGTAAGAACAAGAATTAATAGAACAACCATGGAAGAAAAGATGAAAAACCAAAGAATCAATAATCACATTTCATTACAAGTGTTCTTAACCTCAGCAAGAAGATGAATTAGCCACTCATTTGTGGATTAAACATCGTTAAATGAGTGTTAAACATACAAGCAATTGAATTCAAGGAGAAGGAAAGAGAGAAAAACCCTGATAATTTCGTCCCCTCAACTGCCTGTGACCCACGTTCTTGCTTCACCTAGTTAGAATATTAAAAATCAACCTAAGTGTTCTATTTATACTGGTGGGAATTTTTCCCGGAATAACAAGCAACGTGTCACGGAGTTCATCGCGGAGCACTGCCTCCGTGACACGCTACCGACGCAGACCCTCACTGGAAACTGGGGGTCTAGTAAATAAGGCCCAACGTGGCACGGCGTGCAACTCGGAGCTAGGCCACCGTGCCACAGACCCATCGCGAACCCTCTCTAGAAATTGGGCGAATATTCCCTATCCAGACAGAAGGCCTCCGCGATGGTAGCGTGACACGGCTCCATCGCGGAGCCCCTTTATTTTAAGCTTTCCAATGCCTTGTCCCTTGCTCACATCCGAGTCCAACCCCGATATCTTCCAACATGCATTTTAGCTTCCCGAAATTACATTTTTCCTGCAAAACAATGCTAATCATGTTGGTTAGTATAAATTCACACTTTATTACCAATTACATGAGAATGTATAAACATTGATAGATAAACAAGGCTAAAATGACACCTTTGAGTATCACTAACATTGATAGATAAACAAGGCTAAAATGACACCTTTGAGTATCACTTGGGCATATAAATTTTCCCAAGATCACTTACCCCACACTTAAATCCTTGTTCGTCCTTGAACAACAATCTTACACCTCATGCAATTTACATCCCAACCTCGCTACTTTGGTTCGACAATTTAGGTTACGGTCATACGGATTATTCAATACAGCAAATCATCAAGAAAACATGCATGGTCCTATCAATTCGATGACCTTCAATACATCAAGACCTCCTAGACTTAAGAATCGACTC
The DNA here is from genome assembly GCA_035772735.1 of Datura wrightii. Lineage (NCBI taxonomy): Eukaryota > Viridiplantae > Streptophyta > Magnoliopsida > Solanales > Solanaceae > Datura > Datura wrightii. The sequence goes on from JASDFA010000001.1 coordinate 111,349,706, forward strand.
TTGATATTGGCAAACTCCTGCAAATCAGCTGATCAAGACATCCGACACGAAGATTAATCTCTCATCAAGCATGTGCCCTCACAATACAAGAGAATTTTCCCCTTTTTGATCATATGAGCTCCCAAAATTTCAAGCAGGGGCATATAAACACAATTTCGCTCTCTCTCCCAAAAGAATTCACATGCATCATGTCATGACCCATAAGCTTTCCTTTAGTGTACTACTTCACTAATATAATGAAATGTGATGTAAGATCACATAGGACTTTAACGGGTTGTAATGGAAGCTACGAAACTAGTAAATATTGGGCTAGCCAATAATAGCCACTAGCATCCTTAAGCGCTTTTTCAACACATCCCATCAAACTCATGGACATTGTTTCTTTATTCATCCTCCCATTTTTGAAGTTTTTCCTTAGTTTGGCGCATCTTATTAAGCATACTTTTCACCACAACAAAGATTATTCATGCACCTTCATTATAGTTTATTTATAACAATTGCACCTTCAACATTTTCTTTCCTTCCATCTCTCTGCTTTACTTTTCTTTTCACCATTCTCACTCTTTTGACACTTTGGGGGAAAATTATTTTCTCTTCTTAAGCGCTTAAGAGTTTTGTATCGGCTTTACGTCTAATGAAAAGAAGGGATTAAGCTCGGTTTACACTTTTTGAAAAAATAAGAAAATAATAGGCTAAAGGCTCAACGGGCTGACGAGGGTACACAATCAAGGTGGGTATGATCATGAAAAATATAAACTTTCGGTTAAAAACAAAGAAATGCCTACATCCTTTCCTACAACACACCTCCTTCATTTCGTTTTGTACACACACCAGGCAAGTTCTAGACACTTCACAATAGCATGGAATAACAAAACCTCACTTCACACGTATTGCACATGCTCAATTCAAGATGTATTCACAGACTCTTCAATCAGCTAATTACAGGAATTCAAACATTAAGCCTCAATCACATTGAATCGAACTCTATGGCCCAGGTATCTCAACACATTTACAAAGTTGCGTGCTTTCATATGAATCACATTTGCCTTTTAGATATCATGTACAACACGCAACCATAATTTCGCAACCATAACGTAACTACAAGTTTTGGGATGCAACCCACAAAAGAAAAACAACTGAAAAATAATTGAAAACTCTACTCCTAACGACTACATTTCCCTTAAGGCAGTCGTCATCCATCCATCATAGGGAACGGTTACTAACTAGGACTTCGGTTCAATGGGACCCTTCTCGGTAAAAGAACCGAAAACAAACGTCGAGAAACCCAAAAAGTAAAAAAGAATTTAAAAATATCGATCATTTCGATTTTCAAAATATCGATCACTTCGATAAACAAACATATGTACAAACTCAGCTAGCAACATTCAGCAACACACAACAGTTTCACATATATTTACAATACAGAATAATAACTTACAATCACAAATCACAGGTCAGAAGATTTTGTTCACAGCACAAAAACAGATTAGGACATACAAAACAGCATAACCAACACCTAACTACTCCCACCCCACACTTATCTCGAACACTGTCCCCAGTGTTCACAAAAAAAAATTAAAATAGCACAAAAATTGGGTGGTGGAACTCCCTGATCAATCAAAGTACTCCACTTCTTCATCAGGTGCTGCTGCTTCATCTCCCATGTCTGAATCACCCCCATCGTCATCCTCGGACTCCACATCGGAGTCCTCCCGACGTGTCTCCTCATCCGTGGGGACATCATCATCCGTGGGCTCTACAAATGCTGGCCCCACTCGGCATAGAGCCCTGGCGTTTTCGCCGAAAGGGTAGTCTAGCTCGAGCTGCCATAACTCATCCTCTGTTGCTGGCCTCCCACCTATCCTCAGCTGGAGCATCTGCATCCTATACATGCGAGCCATGTACTGATCATCACGAGCATGTCGCTCGCCTAGTGTAAGCACTGGCCCGTGGGTGGTGTCGGGAGCCTTAGTTTTAGTGACATCTAAGGCCTGCCGCTCCATCTGCGGGATATAATCAAGGGCCTCTTGCTCGACATCCAGGCCCCTCAGGAAGGTGGTGAGTAGCCCACCAAATCCGTATATGTGGCCCTAATGCAACCGGGCTCTCTTCATGGCGGAGATAATCACCGCCCCCACGTTGATCTCCAGCCCTTTCATTAGGGCGTACACCAGGCATACACGATCCTGAGTTACATCTGTCATATGTACCCCCGGGATTAGGCAGGAACAGATGATCTTTAGCCATATTATGGCTTCCCTGTTCATCTGTGAATAGGGCAAAGTCTGATGGTAGCCCCTCTCTTTGTGTCTGCTCCATCTAGCTGTCGATCGGGTTCCACACAAAGTGCGTCTGATGTTCGCGTATGGTGGAGTGATGTTCAGCTATCGAAGCACGTGGGTGTCTGTGTCCCGCGCCCCTAGGATAGCATTGAGGTGGTGGGGCTCGAAGGTGACTATTTGTCCTCTGATTTTGATGGTGTGACTTCTGAGAGTCGGGTCCCAATTGGCATAGAATTCCTGAATCAGGTGCAAGTTGCATTCCTTGGACTCTTCAAAAATGAATTTGAGCCCAGCTGCCTCGATCCGGTGTACAATCCTAGGGAACTCTTGTGCCAACGGTTCCCGTGCTATGTGTTCCTTGGGGAAGTACTTACTCTCCTTGTGCTTGGCATACCACTTCTTCCCCTCTTCTGTCACCCACCTGGTTCCGTATTGGCGGCGTTGGCTGTGTGGAACCGTTGGTGCTGCTGGGACTGCTATGCCCAGTCTGATTCGCTTTCTTCCGGCGCCCGATGTTGATGCGCCTTTCCCTTTTTCTTGCCTTCTTGCCATTTTACCTGTCAATCCAAGTAGACAAGTTCAATGTTAAGCCAATGAATATTTACTCTGACTAAGGTCGGGTTAAGCTAGGCTACCCCACACTTAGTCCTTACCCAAAATTACAACATTCCGGCAAGATCATGCTTATTTACACAAACCAACAACCAACTATACAACCATGCTTAGTGCATTCGAAGAATTCGACGGTATATATTCTATGTACTACTCAGACTTCGTATAGCTAACAACAATCATTACCCTCGATAACACTTTATTCCATTGCGCTTAGCACGGAAAAACAAAGAAACGAAACAACAAGAATTTATCTACACGAACCTATACAACTCACCCAATTCTTGCAAATTTCACTATTCCCCTAACCCGAGAATTCGTCGGTTTTTGTTTTTTTAACATCATAACAATTAGCACATTGACTAATATCACTCAACATGTACAACCCGACATGAATTTCACAAGTTCACTACATTTTCCACTTCAACTTCAAAAACAAGCCCTAAATATGATTGTATCAACAAAATTCGATTAAATTATGCAATTAACGAGTTCAAGCAATCACAATGATACTTCGAACATTCATCAACACTAATTCAATTGAATTCATGCTTAATTTCTGCTTAAGGCGAACTTAGCTCACATCACATGCTCAATATCAAAGAAAATTGATAAGAAATGAGATGGAATCGAAGAACATACCTTGAGATTGAAGAATTGAAGGAAACTCATTGAATTTCTTGGCCTATTCCGTGTCACGTTGAAGGGGGAGGGGTTTTAGGGGGTTTGGTCGCGGAGTGTGTGAGGAATAAAGAAAATTTGAGGGGGATTCGGGGTTTAAAAGTGGAAAAATCGCGCGGGTCACCCGGCGACCCGGTGTGACCCGTCGCAATCTACACAGCAACGTGTCACAGAGTGCATCGCGAAGCACTACCTCCGTGACACGGAGTTGTCGCGAGGGTACTCTGGAATTTTTTTTTAAAATTCCAGATTTATACCTCAACGTGTCACAGAGGGTAACGCGGAGGTCCTCCTCCGTGACACGAAGCTATCGCCCTAGCTCACTGTTTTGCCACTTTTTCTTAATTTTCATACCTCAAATTTTCCTTTGCGATACCTTGTATGTTTTCCTCCTCCGTTCGACCTGAAATTCATTCTACTACAAGAAATTGGTTAGAATTATAGGTTTCACTCTAAATAAAAAAAAAATTAAAACTAAACATTTTGTTGTTAATTAAGAAAAAGAAAAAGAAAAATCTATTCACAATTTACAAAAGAAAAATTTTTCACGGGTTGCCTCCCGTGCAGCGCCTGGTTTACTGTCGCGGCTCGACGTCGTTCAGCTCAGTTGTCCCCTAGGGTGATGGACGTTTTCTCTCGAAAACCGTCCCCCCCCCCCCAGTAGTGCTTACACCTCTGTCCACTGACTAAGAACGTGGCACTCCGATCTTCTTGCCACAACTCTACTGCTCCATGTTGGGTCATTCTCACCACTTCAAATGGCCCCGACCATTTGGACCTCAGCTTTCCTGGAAACAACTTCAACCTTGAATTGAAGAGCAATACCTTCTGTCCTGGTTCAAAAATGCGGTGCACCACATGCTTGTCATGCCACCTTTTTGTTCTTTCCTTATAGTACTTAGCGCTCTCATAAGCATGCCAGCGGAACTCTTCAAGTTCACTGAGTTGCATTAATCTCTACTTGCCCGCTAGCTCCAAGTCCATATTCAATTTCCTCACTGCCCAGAAGGCTCGGTGCTCTAACTCCATCGGCAGATGACACGCTTTTCCATAGACCAATCGGTATGGTGAGGTTCCAATCGGTGTCTTGTAAGCAGTTCTGTATGCCCACAACGCATCATCAAGTTTGCTTACCCAATCATTCCGTTGTGTATTTACCGTTTTATGAAGAATCTACTTCACTTCTCTATTTGACACCTCTACTTGCCCATTAGTTTGGGGGTGGTATGCTGTTGCCACCTTGTGGCGCACCCCATACTTGGCTAGTAGTTTCCTGAAACTTGCGTTGACAAAATGAGCCCCTCCATCACTGATAATGGCTCGGGGTGTCCCGAACCTAGTAAGAATATGTTTTTTCACAAATTTTGTTACCACCTTGTTATCATTCTTGGGGCAAGCTATTGCTTCCACCCATTTTGATACATAGTCTACAGCACCAAGATGTAACGATTACCAAATGATGGTGGAAACGGGCCCATAAAATCAATGCCCCATACATCAAAGGTCTCTACTTCCAGTATATTCTGCAGTGCCATCTCTTGTCTTCTACCAATTATTCTTGTACGCTGACATCTGTCACACATTTTGACGTATGCTATAGAGTCTCTGAACAGTGTAGGCCAAAAGAATCCTGACTGTAGAACCTTGTGTGTTGTTCGCTCGCCTCCATGGTGACCCCCATACAACGACGAGTGACAGCTCCTCTACACCTCTGCAATCTGACTCTCCGGGATACATCTGCTCATCACCTGATCCGGTCCCTGTTTAAATAAGTATGGTTCATCCCAAACAAAATGCCGGCAATCTTGCCTCAATTTCCTTCTCTGTTGGTCTGTTGCCTCAGGTGGGTAGACTCCACTCACTAGCAAATTGACTATATCTGCGTACCAAGGAACTTCATCTTCCCCTACTGCCAAGAGTTGCTCATCCGGGAACTCCTCATTGATGGTGTCACTTTCCATCATCTTCGAACGGCTCTCCAATCGCGATAAGTGATCTGCCACTTGATTCTCGCTCCCCTTTCTGTCCTTGATCTCAAGATCGAACTCTTGCAACAACAGGATCCATCTGATTAGTCTGGGCTTAGCATCCTTCTTGTTAAATAGGTACCGAATCGCTGCATGATCTGTGTACACCACTACTTTTGAACCCACCAAATAGGACCTAAATTTGTCGAATGCAAACACCAACGCTAGCATTTCTTTCTCTATGACTGTGTAATTGCTTTGGGCTGTATTCAGCATTTTGCTTGCATAATAAATAAAATGAAAGATTTTATTTTTCCTTTCCCCCAACACAGCTCCCACAGCCACATCACTGGCATCACACATCAACTCAAATGGTTGTTCCCAATCCGGAGAAGTAAGGATAGGTGCTTCTATCAATTTCTGCTTCAACTCCTCGAATGCTTCCACACACTCATCATTTAACTCAAACTTTACCTCTTTTCTAGCAATCTGCATAGTGGTCTAGAAATTTTGGAAAAGTTTCTGATGAACCGTCCGTAGAATCCTGCATGCCCAAGAAAACTGCGAACACCTTTCACTGACACAGGTGGTGGCAACTTCTCAATAACCTCGATCATAGCACGATCAACTTCCAACCCCTTTTTAGACACTTTGTGGCCAAGGACAATACCCTCCTTGACTAAGAAGTGACATTTCTCCCTGTTCAGTACAAGGTTGGATTCCTCAAAGCGAGCCAACACCCTGTCAAGATTCTGCAAACAAGTAGCAAACGAATTACCGAAAACAGAAAAATCATCCATAAATACCTCAACAAAATTCTCCACCATGTTGTGGAAAATAGCCATCATGCATCTCTGGAATGTGGCGGGTGCACTGCATAACCCAAATAGCATCCGCCTAAAAGCATATGTCCCATAAGGACAGGTAAAAGTAGTCTTCTCTTGGTCCTCCGGAGCTATGGCTATTTGGTTGTACCTAGAGTACCCATCAAGGAAGCAATAATATTCCTGTCCAGCCAACCTATCTAGTATTTGATCAATGAACAGGATGGGATAATGATCCTTCCTTGTGGCTTCATTCAGCTTTCTATAGTCCATGCAAATCCGCCAGCCTGTGACGGTTCGTGTAGGAATCAACTCATTTTTCTCATTGGTGACAATGGTCATCCCTCCTTTCTTTGGAACGCACTGAATGGGGCTGACCCATTCGCTGTCTGAAATCGGGTAGACCACACCTGCATCAAGCCACTTGATTATTTCTTTCCTCACCAAATACTTCATTGCTGGATTTAGCCTTCGTTGTGGCTGAACGGTTGGTTTTGCTCCAGTCTCTACGAAAATCCTGTGTGTGCAAAAAGCTGGATTTATACCTTGAATATCTGAAATTTGCCAACCCATTGCTTTCTTCCTTTTCCTGAGAACACCCAAAGCTTCTTTCTCCTGTGCCTCTGTCAATTCTGCGGAGATGATGACTGGTAACGTTTCATTTTCCCCCAAAAAGCCATATTTTAAATGGGGAGGCAATTCTTTCAATTCCGGCTTTGGTGCCTCCTCAATGGATGGTTTCGGCAACGGTTCTAGAGACCTCTTCAATGATGGGAATTCCTGTTTTCGTGGATTCCTTTGTGCCTCATTCAACATTTGGACCACCTCATAGGCTTCTTTATCTCCAAAATGATCAGAGTGCATCAACACTCTTTCTAGTGGGTCTTGAGAATCAACAATCTGACGAATTTCTTCAGGTTCAACCACACTAATTGCTGAAAGTTCCTCTTGTATTGCCGGCAGCTTCATGGCTTTAAACACATCAAATACCTCAATCTTATCATGTGCTCGCATGGTTAGCTGCCCTACAGCTACATCAATCAGGGCTTTCCCGGTCGCCAAGAAAGGACGTCCCAAAATAAATGGGACTTCCGCGTCTGGTTCAAAATCCAGCACGACGAAATCTACGGGGAAGATCAGGGAGCCCACTTGCACCAGAACGTCCTCCACAATGCCATCAGGTCTGGCTAAGGACCGATCTGCCAATTGCAAGATCACGGTTGTGGGTCTAGGACTCCCTAGACCCAGCTTTTTGAATACCGATGATGGCATCAAACTAATGCTTGCTCCCAAATCACACAATCCACGAGCTCGGATACTCTGCCCAATAGTAATCTATATAGTAAAGCTCCCAGGATCTTTGAGCTTTGTGGGCAGTCGGTTTTGTATCCGGGAAGTGCACTCCTCCGTGAGAGCCACCGTAGCATATTCAGTCAACTAACTTTTGTTTGCCACGATGTCCTTTATATACTTAGCATATTTCGGCACTCCCTGCAAAACATCAACAAGAGGTAAGTTAATATGTACCTGTTTTAGCACCTTCATGAATTTCTTGAAACACACCTCCTCCTTGTGTTTCTTTAATCGTTGAGGGAACGGGGGTGGTGGTCTTTCTGATTCCGCTTCCTTAGTCTTCCCCCTCACATCACTTTGCTCCCTCTTGACTTCTGCTGCTCCCGATTGTTGAGGTGGTCTTTCTGGTTCCACCTCTTTCAGCTGCAAACCACTCCTTGTGGTCACCGCATTTACCTGCTTGGGGTTGGGATCTGTGTCGCTCGGAAGTCCTCCTCTAGGTCTGGTGTTTTGGGCTCCAGCAAATTGCCCAAATTGATATTCAAGTGCCTTGGTAACTAACTGGTTGTTTTTCACCTCGGCTGCCAATTTCACATAGTCAGCCTGCAATTGAGCTTGATTAGCTATCATAGTCTTGAAGATCTCCTCAATGCTGGGTGATTGTGGTGGAGGAGGTGCATTGTTGTTTCTGAATTGTGCTTGATAATTCTGCTGCCCTCCTTGGTTCCTTTGCCCACCCTTACTCGAACTCTGCCCCTGATGGTTGTTGCTACCCCAGGAGAAATTCGGGTGATTCCTCCAATTGGAATTGTAGCTGTTGCCATACTGTTGGTGGTTGTTCCTTTGTATATTTCCCACAAAGTTCACCGAGTCAGGATTTGCTTCACAACACTCAGCTGAGTGCTCACTGCTTCCGGACACTTCACACCAAATCTGCTGCACAGCATTCACTGGGGCTTGAGGCTGGTTCATTGTCATGTTACTGAAGTGGGTGTTGAGTTGATTTTGCAAAGCAGCTATTTGTGCAGCAATAGCTGTAAACCCATCCACTTCTAGAACTCCTGTTGCTTTCCTTGTCCCGCCTCTTGACGAATCAGCATTCCATTCTGGATTGCCCTGCGAAATACGGTTCAACAAGGTATACAGCTCCTCATAAGTTTTCTCCAGCGCTTGTCCCCAGCTGCTGAGTCTAGCAATATTTTTGTATGGGGTTCCAAACCCTCTATAAAAGTGTGCACCAACACATCATTGGATTGAAGATGATGAGGACAATCCCGCAACATGGACTTGAATCTCTCCCAAGCCTGATATAGATTCTCTCCCTCTCTCTGTTTGAAACTTAGAATTTGACTTCTAACTCTTGCTATTTTACCAGAGGGAAAAAATCGTATCAAGAACTTCCTTGCAAGATCATCCCACGTAGAAATAGAATTAGGTGGCTCAGCTTTCAACCACCTCTTAGCTTCTCCCAATAGTGAAAATGGGAACAATATAAGCCGGACGTAATCTGATGACGCTCCAGCGGGGATATAAGTGTCACTTATCTCCAAAAAATTTTGGAGATGCTGCTGTGGATCTTCATGAGGGAGACCTGTAAACTGTCCGCTAGTGTGCAGCAATTGCACCATATTCTGCTTAAGTTCGAACCTCCCTCCCGGCTCAGGTTTGCGGATGCTAGATGTGACATTATTAGCATGTGGGATTGCCACCTCGCGAACCGGCCGAGCTGCTACTTCTTCGGGCACTAACATTGTCCGTACTACCGGTGGATTCTGTTGTTGCTCCATGATTGCCTGTCTAAGCAACTACAGCTTTCCTTCTAGAGCTTCTCTCCGCTGACGATGAAATAATCTTTCTAGCTCCAAATACGAGTCCACCAGCTCCTTGTCTCTTGCCAGTGTTCAACAGAGATTAAATCTGCAAAATACAGGCTAAGACCAAGTTGTCAACACTAAGAAAATAAAAATATAGTGAATTAACACTTAAGACAAATTCACCAATTGCCAAGTCCCCGGCAACGGCGCCAAAAACTTGTTCAGGCTGTTTGTTATATGGGTATATAACTACACGCAAGTGCACGTGGTCGAACAAGTAGTAAAGTGGCTTAAGTAAGCCAAGTATCGATCCCACAGGGACTGGGATGAAGTGCCATCTGCTCAAATGTACTATATTTTATTTCTAACAATGAAGACAACAGTGTAACCAAGAGTTTGATATTTTGATTTCTAATAATTATGCTAAGTCTAAAACAATTATCTAATGTGAGTCTAAACTATGAATGCGAGCATGCTGAGGTTAAACGAACATGTAATGAAATTAATTGTCGATATAATTTGGTTAGCCTTTTCCTCCGGTTGCTAGTCAAGAATTATTGCCAAGGGATTAAAACTCTCGTATTTAACCCCAATTAAGAATCATGAACCATCCACCTACATTTCTGTGATTAAATGCAATTCATGTTCTAGCCATACAAAACCGATTCCTAAATTGACTAATACGACTTTCAGGTATATTTCTATCCTGAAGGTAAATCAATTCTCAATTTTCCCAAACTAAGAAAGGATCATATCCTATTAATTCACAACTTTCCAATTTCTTGCTCTCTCGAGTGAAACCGGACTTTTTAGATATACATTAACGTAGGCCACACATTATTGCAGTAAGCACAAGAGTTAATAAAACAACCATGGAAGAAAAGATGAAAAACCAAAGAATCAATAATCACATTTCATTACAAGTGTTCTTAACCTCAACAAGAAGATGAATTAGCCACTCATTTGTGGATTAAACATCGTTAAATGAGTGTTAAACATACAAGCAATTGAATTCAAGGAGAACGAAAGAGAGAAAAACCCTGATAATTTCGTCCCCTCAACTGCCTGTAACCCACGTTCTTGCTCCACCCAGTCAAAATATTAAAAATGAACCTAAGTGTTCTATTTATACTGGTGGAAATTTTTCCCGGAATAACAAGCAACGTGTCACGGAGTGGATCGCGGATCAATGCCCCCGTGACACGCTATCAACGCGGACCCTCACTGGAAACTGGGGGTCCAGGAAATAAGGCCCAACGTGGCACGACGTGCAATGCGGAGCCAGGCCACCGTGCCACGGACCCATCGCGAACCCTCTCTGGAAATTGGGCGAAAATTCCCTATCCAGGCAAAAGGCCTCCGCGATGGCAGCGTGACATGGCTCCATCACAGAGCCCCTTTATTTTATGCTTTCCAATTCCTTGTCCCTCGCTCACATCCGAGTCCAACCCCGATATCTTCCAACATGCATTTTAGCTTCCCGAAATTACATTTTTCCTGCAAAACCATGCTAATCATGTTGGTTAGTATAAATTCAAATTTTATTACCAATTACAGGAGAATGTATAAACATTTATAGATAAACAAGGGTAAAATGACACCTTTGAGTATCACTTGGGCATATAAATTTGCCCTAGATCAGACTTCATCTTAGTCTCCCTAGCAGTCTCCACCCCGTCTTGAGCCGTTTGAACCAGTAGATGCATCGGCACCACCTCCAGCAATTTCTATACCAACACCATTAGATCAGGAGGTTAGGAGTGTTGTTGTTATGTTAGCTCAAATGATCGTTGCACAGGTTAGCCAGTGGCACCCATAGTTGTAGAGTCTTTAGGAGGACCTGGTAGTTCGAGGGTCCAAACGTTTCTTGCCCTGAGTCCCCCGTAGTTCATAGGGACGGACCAAGATAAGGACCCTCAGGACTTTTTGGACTAGCAGTAGTGGATCTTCAGGGTAATGCATGCCACACCTACGTAGTTGGTTGAGTTGGCGGTATTTTTACTGCGGGACATAGCAGTATTATAGTATGAGAGTTGGGAGAGGTCCCAAGGTAGAGATGTTCCCCCTCCGACTTGGTCTAGTTTTTCAGAGGCCTTCCTCAACCACTATTTGCGGCGAGAAATCTGACAGGCCCGGGTAGATTAGTTTCTGCATCTGGAGGGTTCTATGAGTGTTGAGAATATGCTATGAGATTCAACTCCTTGGCCCGATATGCACCCGCTTTTGTAGAAACCATTCCAGCTAGGGAGCACCAATTTATTATGGGGTTGCTTCCAAAGTATGTAGAGACTTGTATTACGGCTACTCTACGAGAGGACATTGATATTTCCTGTGTTCACGCATTTGCTCAGAATATTGAGGGGATTAGGCAGCGACAACAGGAGATCGAGAGGGAGAATCAGGAGCAGTGCTGCAGGGCTAGACCTAGTGACACTGAGGCAGAGTTTCAGGGCGGACCCAGGTCGCAACTATTAGGTAGGCCACCGAGACACCCACCTCCACAGTAGTAGCAGCAGGGCGGTAGACTGGGCTGTCGGGGGCAGTCAACACCCGGCGAGAGCTCATGGCCATCGGGTTCACAGTAGCAAAGAGCGTCAGAGCAAAGTAGATTCACCATGCCACTTTGCCCTATCTGCAGTCGACGTCATTCTGGGACATGCAGGTATGGTTCTTCAGCGTGTTACACCTATGGACAAGAGGGTCACCTGATGAGAGACTCTTCAGCTAGGGGTCAGAGTGATCGGGACCGATAGGACGGATCTTTAGTAGGGTCACGTGCCGCTACATCTCCAGCAAGGCGTAGGGCCTCAGCTCCAGCCGGCAGAGGCCGAGGTAGGTCAGGGGCATCTAGCTCAGGTATAGATCCAGATCGTACTTGTTCTTTATCGGGGCAACAGGAGTCAGAGTCGTCGCCAGAGGTGGTGACAGGTATGCTGGACATTTGCTCTCATTCTGTTTTTATTTTAATAGACCAAGGTTCCACTTTGTCTTATGTGACACCACCAGTAGCCTGGGAATTTGGCATTATGCCAGAATTGCTTCAGCGACCTTTTTCAATATCCACACCCGTCGGTGATTCCATTATAGCTAAAAGGATTTACCTAGGTTTCATAGTAGAGGTTGTTGGTCACTAGACTTTAGCATATTTGGTGGAGTTAGAAATGATCGATTTTGATGCTATTATAGGTATGGATTGGCTAGCACCATGTTATGCCAAGTTCATTATACTCGCTGATTTCATTATATTGGATTTTAAAGTTGATGACGAGGTACCCGTGATCTTGGGACGACCATTCTTGGGCACTGGAGGAGCAATTATTAATGTAAGAGCAAGGACCTTGAAAATGAGGGTCGATGATGAAGAAGAACTCTTTCGGGTCTACCAAGAGATTAACCCACCCAAACATTACAAAGACCTTTGTAAGGTCAGTGTGTTATCAGAGGCTAAGGGTGGGTGGTAGATTCCATAGGTCCACGGCCACAGGAGATGTTTACTTTTCAGCCCGAATCTGATGAAGGGCTTCTGTTAGAGAAGCAGTTGGAGGAAAGAGGGACCGAGTGGCGGCTGTTCCCTCGAAAAACAAAAAGAGAAGAAGATGGGTCTCGAAAGGGAACACAGGTATGAGGATGTCCTGAAAAGGATAGTCCATTTCATGCTGCGACATAAAATTAGGCGCTGCTTGGGAGGCATCCCAAGGATACTACAGGTACAATTTTGATTTCTTTCATTTGTGTTCATTTTGTTTAGTTTCATTTTGTTGTTGTTTTTGGTGGAGAATTAAGCACAGATGGAGGGGAAGTCTGAGTACCCTTGGAGGAGAAAGCTAAGAAGCATGAAAAAGGGAAAGCGTGGGGTTGAATATCCACTTTCTCAAAAATGAATAAAAACATGTTGTTAGCTAGGCCTAGAGGCCCCAGGGAGTATTTCTCACCCTTTTTGAATTTTAGTTAGATGCTTTGGGGACACAGCAATATTCAAGTGTGGGGTGAGGAAAATTTCAAAATGTTTTGCTTAATTATTTTGGGTGAATTTAGTTCTTGATAGGTATTTGTTGAGGAAAATATTTTTAGTTGAGCATGATTCCCCACCCGTTGGTTTTTCTTTTCGGTTCTTTTCCGACGGGGGGAACTTTGAACCGAAGAATAAAAATTTTCTTTGTCTGTACATAGTTGTTTTTAGTCATAGTTAGGGACTATTCCCGAGGATGGATGGATGACGACCTTCTTGAGGGAAAATTAGTGAATAGGTTTTGGTTTTTGAACCCGTAGTGAATTGATTGCTTGATGTTCTTGTTATTGCTATACATGATTGTGAGATGCAAGTATGGTTAGTGTTGAAGCATATAAGTTGTATAACTCTATTTGAGACACCTATACTCTTGAATGTGACTCTATGTGCTTAAAGCTTAATTTTGAATTCTTGTGATTTGCTGAGTTAATAGTCTGTTGAATTTGTCTTGAATTGAGCATGTGCTGTGAGTGTAAGGTTTTTGAATATTCCATGCTATTGTGTAGTGTCTAGAACTTTCCTGGTGTGTATACAAAATGAAATGAGGGATGTCGATTGTAGGAGATGATTTAGGCATTTCTTTTAATGAACCTAATTTTTATCCCTTGCTTTACCTACCTTGAATGTATGATCCTAGTTAGCCCCATTGAGCCTTAAGCCTATTCTTTGATAGCTGCAACATAAGCTTAATCCATTTCTTTCAATAGCCTTGAAGTTTCTCTAAAACTCCTAAGCGCTTAAGTGAAAAATCCAAAAGAGTAAAGGAGTGAGAATCATGAAAAAGAAGGAAAAATAACGGTTGTGGGATTTGAGGAAAAGATTAGAGGTGCACTTGTTTGAAAATTCTTGAGTATTGGTAAGGAGTAAGAAAATGAATGAATGAAAAAGTTGCTTAAGAACTCCTTACTAATAAGCTAAGTGTGCATAAAGAAATGGGGAAACAAATGAGGAAAATGGGAGTAGAAAAGTATAAAGGTGAAGTAAGAGGAGGGAAGTTCGTAAGGAGACTGTGGTGTATTAAAAGCGCTTAGGAAAGATAGTCACTATTATTAGCCATAAGAGTACCTACCTGCCCTTAGCTTACATTACAACCCGATAAGTCCTATTTGATCTTACTTTCTAACATTCTTAAATTAGTGGAGTAAAACACTAAGGGCAAGCTTATGGGTCAATACACGTGGCATGTGAAGTCTTTGTGAGAGTGAGCTTAATTCTTATCCATATACCCATACACGTTATAATTTGAAAATTTATGAGTAAAAATGGGTAACTCTCTTGTTGTGAGGTCACATGTTTAATGAAGGATAAAATTCATGTCGGATTTCTTGATTAGTTGATTTGCATGAGTTTGTTGAGATTGAGAGTCGATTCTTGAGGTGAGAAAGTCTTGACATAGTATATTTGCTTTTGATGGTTACACGATGCATGCAATATTTTTAACTTGCTATCTAAAAACAATCATTGTAGCCATAGCTTGAATTGTCTTGCTCAATTAGCTATGTGGCAGTATTCATGTGCATGAGATGTAAAAGAGTTGTTCGAGGAAGAACAAGGCTTTATGTGTGGGGTAGTGAACTTGGGCATAATTGCTTGCCCAAGTGCTATTTTATAGCTTAATTTAATCATGTTTGTCTAATTATACACTTACATTCTTATGTGATTTTATGTAAATTTGGGTATGCACTAACCAACATGATTAGTCCTTGTTTTATAGGTGTAAAATCCATATGAGGGACTAAATAATGATGGGTGAAGTGAATGAATGGAGTTGGAAGTGAATTGCAAAAGATGGCAAGGAAACACGCCATGGAAAGGCTGGTCGCGCTAGGCAGCATGCCACGCTGTGCGTGTGCCGCGCCCAGCGCCATGCCACGCCAAGGCCATGCGCCCAAGGCGCCTGCACGCCAGCTACTCTGCCACGCCAGGCACTATTGCACACTACAGGCCGTGTCACGCCGGCTGTCACGCCATGCCTCGGCCAAGCTACATCCAAGTGAAATTTCCAGTGAGCCTCCGTGTTACCTCCATGGCACAGAGGAAAATTTCTGCGTTCAGCTCCGTGCCACGGAGCCATTCAATGACAGGACAAAAGTTGCAAATTCCTTGTTTACTATAAGCTAAACCCTTAGATTCTAAAATCATTTGTCACGAAATATTATTTGAAAATCGTAGAGGAGCGAAGGGAGAAGTGAAGAACTCACCTAGGGTTCACTAATTTTACATTCTCTTTTACCTATTCTTGTAAGTACACTACATTAACAATGTTTCTAAGTTATTGTATGAACATGAGTGGCTAAAACCCTTCCCCTAGGGTTGAGGCCACGTGATATGATTGTAATGCATGAATTCGTTTTGGTTTGAGTTTTTAATTGTTGTTTTGTCTTACATTCTTTATTATGGTGGTTTTTATGCTTGATCACCATGAGAACATACATGTTAATCTAGGTAAAAGCTTGATAGAGTAAACCTAGGCTAGAACAATAGAATATAGGGAGCAAGTTCTTATCTTACGATAGGATTCGCGATTAGGATAGAAATTATAATTAATTCGCCTTGCTTGGTTGATAAAACGGGATGATAGAAAGACACCGGCTTAGAATTGTCACTCCACCACTCGTAGAAGTAGTTGTGAAGCTAAGTCAGGTTAAATGATTAGAGGTACGAAAGTCCCTAATCAAGAGCACAAACCCCGTAAACCATATCCATATAGTTGAATTGCCCACGAACTTGGATGTCACATCCCCGCTCAACGATGTAGTTGTGAAGCTATTTTGTCGTGTTTAGACGCTTGAGAGACCATGAACATCACATTTTCCAACTATGTGAGAAAACAATTGATAATTTCATATGTGAACCATTACAAAGTGTAGCATTGCATGATTATACGACCTTAGCTCTAATTGCTTCTTATATTGTTTCCAGATTGTTTTGTGACCACCCCAAAACTTAATTAGAATTTTCCGAAAACTTCTCTAATCAACACTTGTGAAGGTTATCTTACACTTGAACTTCATAATTTTCTAAATTGGTCCATTCCCTTTGGGTTCGACATCCGGCTCTTAAAAAGGGCCACTGTATTACTTGTACAACCGCGTACGTTTGCGTGTGCGTTGGAGCGCAACAACCCATGATCTGGAGTTAGTCGTAGTAATTCATGCCTTGAAAATCTGGAGACATTACCTGTATGGAGTGCACGTAGACATCTTTATAGACCATAAGAGCCTCTAGTACATTTTCACTCAGAAAGAGTTGAATCTACGACAGTGTCGCTGGTTAGAGTTGTTGAAGGACTACGACGTGAACATTTTTTACCATCAAGGAAATAACAACATTGTAGCAGATTCCCTTAGTCATAGATCCTTGGGGAGTTTAGCACACTTAAGTTTTGAACAGCGGGAACTAGCTCGAGAATTGCACTAGTTAGCCGGCTTAGCTGTCTGAATAGTAGATTGGGAGATAATAGGGATATAATTCAAAATACCACGGTATCATCCTTGGTTGCAAAGGTAAAAGAACGGCAGTATGAATATACTCATTAAGCACAGCTCAGAGATAAGGTACAACAGGGAGAAGTATCAACTTTTGAGGTAACTAAGGATGGGGTTCTGAGATGTAGGGGTCGTCTCTGCGTTCTGGATATGGTAGGACTTCGCCAGTAGATCATGGCAGAGGTACGTTAGTCCCATTATTCTCTACATCCAGGTTCAACAAAGATGTATGATGACATAAAAGTGATTTACTGGTGGGTGGAATGAAAAAGAGTGTAGAAGAATTTGTAGCACAATGTCCTAACTGCCAGCAGGTAAAGGCTGAACATCAAAAACCCGGTGGATAGACCCAGGAAATAAAGTTCCTATGTGGAAATGGGAGGAAATTAATATGGATTTAGTAATAGGAGTACCCCGTAACGGACGTAGATTTGACTCCATTTGGGTGATTGTTGACAAATTGACAACGTCAGCTCATTTTCTACAAGTCAGGACCATTGTTTCAGCTGAGGATTATGCCGAGTTATATATCTGGGAAATAGTTAGATTACATGGTGTCCCAGTATCTATCATTTCTAAAAGAGGAGCACAATTCGCAGCTAGATTCTGGCAGTCTTTTTAGAGAGGCTTGGGAAGACAAGTTAGTCTGAGTATGACATCTCATCCCTAGACAGATGGACAAGCAGAACGTACAATCCAGACAATCGAGGATATGTTGTGAGCATATGTGCTAGATTTTGGGGGAATTTGGGATGATCATTTACCCCTTATTGAATTTTCATACAATAACTGTTACCATTCGACAATTTAGGTGGTACCGTACAAGGCCTTATATGGGCGGAAGTGCAGGTTCCCAGTTGGTTGGTTCAAGGTCGGAGAATCAGGGTTAATTGGACCGAACATAATCCGTCAGTCAGAGGAGAAAGTGAATCTCATCAGAGAACGCTTTCTGACAGCCCAAAGCCGCCAAAAATCTTACGCTGATGTACGGTAGAGAAACCTGGAATACGAGCATGCAATAGATGTTACAAGGGAGAATGTCGTACAAGCTGCCCAAAGGGGCACGTGTCACAGACCCTTCCCTGGCGCGTTGGGCTTCGTGAAACGCACGTAAAATGGCGCTTTGGGGTCCATGCCCCGGACCCTCTATCCATCACCAAAGTATATATATGAAGTCCCTTTAGTTGTTGAATCATTTCCATATATCAATATTTTCGTCCAGAGAGATGCAATTTTGAAGAAATTTTCTTTCGATTACACTGCTAAACACTGCTCAAATTCAAATTAACTTCAAGTATTGAGTTTTAAGCCAGAAGGGAGCATTACTATGGAGTTATTTTCTCGAAATTCGCCCGGCATATCGTAGCCCCGCCGAGCAAAGTTGCCAGAATTGCTCCAAATTGATTTCTATACAATCACAGGCTTCAAGTAAGCATTTCTCCCTTCTGAACTCTCGGGAAATTATACGTTTTCAGCCGTATTTCGTTAAGTTGAAGTATAGTTAATATTAGTATTATAAGTTATCATTTTTGCCAAATTTTGTACTGAAACTAGTTTTATTCTCCTAGTAATTCAATTACAATTTGAAAGAGCTGTTGAATACGAATTGAAACTTACCAGTTAATCAGGAATCGGTGATCCAGGTATGTTATGGCAAATCTGTTCGGTAAGCTAGTTTCTTGGGTATTACAACTCAGTTTGAATCCCAAAAAGAAAGCCAGAAGCCTATCTATTGTGATTAGCTGAGACTAGTATTCTATTTTTAGTTTGGTATTGGCCTTGCCATGTAAAGCCTTCCATAACCAACCCCAGGGTTACTAGCTGTTTCGACGCTCGCCAGGGGCGAGATGACGCTGCTCTAAGCAGTGGTATGCCATCCCCAAGGGACGAAGATGGGGTCCAATTTCCTCATATAGTCCATTCCATGGCTGGACTATTATATGTCGTATCGGCACCACACCCCCGTCGAGTCGGTGCCCCGGGTGGAATATTAGGAGTCCAGCAGACTCAGACACAACTACAGTTCAGGGGACGAGCGGGCTCCGTTGCATACCTAGGGGACTAGTAGAATGACTATAGTTATTAGTTGACTCAGTATGACCTTGTAGGGGTATATATATTAAATTGTACTCGCCAGGGCTTATGGGGTCCCCGGGTGGGTTATTCTGTACTGGTTGTACCTTCTGGCTTAGGGGGGCCAGGTAAGGTTCTTGTTTGCATTAGTTATTGATAGATTAGACAGTAGGAAGTTCGCTATTCAAGTAGTATCTCTATTCCTTTCTTCCAGTTACTTTCATTTTTCTTTCAGTTCATTAAGTTATTTACAGTTACTACCTTACATATTCGGTACATATTGTACTGACGCCCTTCTTAGGGCACTACATTACTTTCCTGCAGGTGCAGATAGACATGGACCAGGATCTTCTTAGCTTTCAGCCAGAGTTAGCAAAGCAGTCAGCTCCTTTCCTTCAGAGCTAATAGCTAGAAGGTTTACTCTTTTTGTTTGTACAGTTCATGGGTAGGTCGAGGCCTAATCTCGACCAGTATATTACTCCTAGAGGATTGCAGATTGTTTCATATTCTCTGTGGTTAGTTGTTGTTGGCCGTGCGGGGCCCATGTATGCTTAATTTTACATGATGGTCGTGTGCAGCCTTGTTTAGTTGGTAATTAGCAGCCTTGTCGGCCATAGCTTAGTTTAGTGCTAGATTTACTTTACAGTTATAACTAGACATCATGGTGGTCTTTTCGGCCCACATAGGATTCCCTGTTAGTACCTATATCTGGTTAGCTATTTTCTTTTACAGGTGGCTATAAGGCTTTGTCGGCCGGGGGCTGTGTTTACAGCTGAGATATAGTACGTTGTTTTTTTGATTTAAAGATTAGACATGCACTAGAAGTGCGTAAGCTCATTCAGATTAGTTCAGATCCTAGTAGGGCACTAGGTGCCAGTCATGCCTCCCAAGGTGGAGCATGACACTACTACTCTCAATACGAGCCATACTGAGACTCGTGGCAAAACTCAAATGGTTGGATCAATGCAAAGGCAAAGTAAAACTCTCAGTACGAGCCGTACCAAGATGGTACCAGCCGGAACTAGAGTCGTGGAATACTTCAGAGAAAATTTGCACAATTGAAGTCTCCTAGTACAGGTGGCACCTACGGATTGTATCATCTACCTACAAGTCGTACCAGGAGCTGTGGGAAGCTTCACCGATTCTCAAAGACTTGGTAGAACTCAAGATGCAACAAGCAGTCACGAGATGTAAGAGCAAGGTATGAGGCATACCACAATACGCATAGAAAACTACAGAAGATGCCAAAGTGTAATACCCCAAAAACCCAAAGATCAAACATGGGAGTTGAAATGGATAAAACAATATCTTCTACACCAGGTCACAGGACGAGTCATCCAGTGACCCGTTGGGTGCACCACGAGTCGTTGAGTGACTCGTGGGGAGAAGGTTGGACTTGGCTGAGTTTTGGGATTTGAGGCTGACCACGGGTGGGACCACGAGACATGGTCACCACCACGAGTCATCTAGAGGGTCGTGGTCAGTGATTGGTCTGAAGAATGAATGTTCTGGCAATGCACCTAACGACCAGTCACCATGACTTATTGGTACACCATGAGCCATGGTGTCTGTTCGGCTGTCTACTCTGGGGTATTTACTACACGCAAGTGCACGTGGTCGAACAAGTAGTAAAGTGATTTAAGTAAGCCAAGTATCGATCCCACAGGGACTGGGATAAGGTAAAAACTACTCAAGTGTTACTATACTTTAACTCTAAAAATGAAGACAACAGTGTGAAGAAGAGTTTGATATATTTTTATTTCTAATTGTATGCTAAGTCTAAAACGAATATCTAATGTGAGTCTGAACTATGAATGTGAGCATGCTGAGGCTAAATGAACATGTATAGAAACTAATTATCGATACAATATTTGGTTAATATTTTATCCGGTTGCTAGTCAAGAATTATTGCCAATGGATTAAAACTCTCATATTTAACCCAACTTAAGAATCATGAACCTTCCACCTACATTTCTGTGATTCAACGAAATTCATGTTCTAGCCATACAAAACCGATTCCTTAATTGACTAATATGACTTTCAGGTATATTTCTATCCTGAAGGTAAATCAATTCTCAATTTTCCCAAACTAAGAAGAGATCATATCCTATTGATTCACAACTTTCCAATTTCTTGCTCTCTCGAGTGAAACCAGACTTTTTAGATGTACATTAACGTTGGCCACATATCAATGCAGTAAGAACAAGAATCAATAGAACAACCATGGAAGAAAAGATGAAAAACCCAATTGATCAATAACTACATTTCAATACAATTGTTCTTAACCTCAGCAAGAAGAGGAATTAGCCACTCATTTGTGGATTAAACATCGTTAAATGAGTGTTAAACATGCAAGCAATTGAATTAAAGAAGAAGGAGATAGAGAAAAACCCTGACAATTTCGACCCCTCAACTGCCTGTAACCCACGTTTTTGCTCCACCAAGTCAGAATTCTAAAATAAAACCTAAGTGTGCTATCTATACTAGTGGGAATTTTTCCTGGAATAACAAGCAACGTGTCACGGAGTGCATCGCGGAGCACTGCCTCCGTGACACGCCACTGACACGGACCCTTACTGGAAATTGATAGTCCAGGTAATGAGGCCCAACGTGGCACGACGTGTAACGCAGGGCTAGGCCAACGTGCCATGGCCCCAACGCGCACCCTCACTGGATTTTGGCTAAAAATTCCTATCCAGGCAGAAGGCATCCGCGATGGCAGCGTGACATGGCTCCATCGCGGAGCCCCTTTAATTTGTGCCTTCAAATGCTTGTGCACTTGCTAACATCCGAGTCCAACCCCAATCTCTCCCAACATGCATTTTAGCTTCCCAAAATTATATTTCACCTGCAAAACAATGCTAATCAAGTTGGTTAGTACAAATTCACATTTTATTATCAATCACATGAGAATGTATAAACATTGATAGATAAACAAGGCTAAAATGACACCTTTGAGTATCACTTGGGCATATAAATTTTCCCAAGATCACTTACCCCACACTTAAATCCTTGTTCGTCCCCGAACAATAATATTACACCTCATGCAATTGACACCCCAACTTGGCTACTTTGGTTCGACAATTCAAGCTACGGTTATACCGATTATTTAATACAGCAAATCATCAAGAAAACATGCATGGTCCTATCAATGCAATGACTTTCAACACATCAAGACCTCATAGACTTAAGAGTCGACTCTCGATATTGGCAAACTCATGCACATCAGCTGATCAAGATATCCGACACGAAATTTAATCTCTCATCAAGCATGTGCCCTCACAACACAAGAGAATTTTCCCCTTTTTCATCACATGAACTCAAACGATTACATGCAGGGGCATATAGAAACAATTTTGCTCTTTCCCCAAAAGAATTCACATGCCTCATGCCATGAACCATAGGCTTGCCTTTAGTGTAGTACTCCACTAATATAAGGAAGTGTGATGTAAGATCACGTAGGACTTTAACGGGTTGTAATGTAAGCTACGGAACTAGTAAATACTAGGCTAGCCAATAATAGCCACTAGAATCCTTAAGCGCTTTTTCAATACATCCCATCAAGCTCATGGGCATTGTTTCTTCCTTTATTCACCCATTCTTGAAGTCTGTCTTTGTTTTGACCCATCTCATTAAGCACTTGACTCAATCATGAAGATTATTCATACATCTTCATTATATTTTATTTATAACAAGTGCACCTTTAACCTTTTGTTTTCTTTCATCACTCTATTTTTCTTTTCTTTTCACCATTCTCACTCTTTGACCCTTTGGGAAAATTATTACCTCTTCTTAAGAGCTTAAGAGTTTTAGATCAAATTTACAGCTAATGAAAAGAAAGGGTTAAGCTCGGTTTACACATTTTTGACACAAGAAAAAAATAATAGGCTAAAGGCTCAACGGGCTAACTAGGGTGTACAATCAAGGTGGGTACAATAATTAAAAAGAGAAACTTTCGGTTGAAAACAAAGAAATGCCTACATCCTTTCCTACAATACACGTCCTTCATTTTGTTTCGTACACACACCAGGAAAGTTCTAGACATTTCATAATAGCATGGAATAAACAAAACCTCACCCCACATCTATTGCACATGCTCAATTCAAGACACATTCACAGACTCTTCAATCAGCTAATTACAAGAATTCAAAATTAAGCCTCAATCACACTGAATCGGCTCTATGGCCTAGGTATCTCAACATATTTACACAGTTGCATGCTTTCATACGAATCATCTTTGCATTTCAAATATCATGTACAACACCCAACCAGAATTCCGCAACCAAAAAGTAACTACAGGTTATGGGATGCAACCCACAAAAGAAAACAACTGAAAAATAAATGAAAAAAAAAATCTACTCCTAACGACTACATTTCCCTTAAGACGGTCGTCATCCATCTATCATAGGGAAAGGTCACTAACTAAGACTTCGGTTCAATGGGACCAATCTCGGTAAAAGAACTGAAAACAAATGCCGAGAAACCCAAGAATTGAAAAGATTTTTTACAAAAAATATCAATCATTTGAATAAAACAAAAATATGTACAAAATCAGCTAGCAACATTCAACAGCACACCAAAGCTTCACATTAATTACAATACAGAACAGAAACATCACAATCACAGGGTCACAAAAAAATCTTTTTTCCATAGACATAACAACAAAACAGAAACATAAACAACAACACAACCAGCACCTAACTACTCCCACCCCACACTTATATCGAACACTGTCCCCAGTGTTCACAAAAATTAACATAGCACAAAAATTGGGTGGTGTAACTCCCTGATCAATCAAAATACTCCACTTCTTCATCAGGTGCTGCTGCCTCGTCTCCCATGTCTGAATCGTCCCCATCGTCATCATCGGACTCCACATCGGAGTCCTAACGACGTGTCTCCTCATCCGTGGGGACATCATCATCTGTGGGCTCTACAGAAGCTGGCCCCACTCGACATAGAGCCCTGGCATTTTCGCCAAAAGGGTAGTCTAGCTCGAGCTTCCATAGCTCCTCTTCTGTCGCCGGCCTCCCGCCTATTCACAGCTGGAGCATCTGCATCCCGTACATGCGAGCCATGTACTGATCATCCCCAGCATGTCGCTCGGCTAGTGTAAGAACTGGCCCGTGGGTGGTGTCGGGTGCCTTAGTTTTGGTGTCATCTAAGGCCCGCCGCTCCATCTGTGGGATGTAGTCAAGGGCCTCTTCCTCAATATCCAGGCCCCTAAGGAATGTGGTGAGTAGTCCACCAAATCCGTATCCGTGCCCTTGATGCAAATGGTCTCTCTTCATGGCAGAGATAATCACCGTCCCCACATTAATCTCCAGACCTTTCATCAGGTCGTACACCAAGCATACACAATCCCGGGTTACATCCGTCATATGCACCCCCAGGAATAGGCAGGAACAAACAATTTTCAACCATATCCTGGCCTCCCTGTTCATCTGTGAGTAAGGCAAGGTCTGATGGTAGCCCCTCTCCTTATGTCTGCTCCACCGAGCTGTTGATCGAGTTCCATAAAAAGTGCGTCTCATGTCCGCATATGGTGGAGTGATATTAAGCTGTCGAAGCACATGGGTGTCTGTGTCTCGCGCCCCTAGGATAGCATTGAGGTGGTGGGGCTCAAAAGTGACTATTTGCCCTCTTATTTTGATGGTGTGACTTCTGAGAGTCGGGTTCCAGTTGGCCTAGAGTTCCCGAATCAAGTGCAAGTTGCATTCCTTGGGCTCTTCAAAAATGAAGTTCAGCCCAGCTGCCTCGATCCTCTGGACAATCCCGGGGAACTCTTGTGCCAACGGTTCCCTTGCTATGTGTTCCTCGGGGAAGTACTTGCTCTCCTTGTGCTTTGCGTACCACTTCTTCCCCTCCTCTGTCACCCACCTGGTTCTGTATTGACGGCGTTGGCCGTGTGGAACCGCTGGTGCTGCTGGGAATGCTGTGCTCAGTCTGATTCTTTTTCTTCCGGCGCCAGATGTTGATGCGCCTTTTCCCTTGTCCTGCCTGCTTGCCATTGTTCCTATCAAACCAAACAGACAAGTTCAATGCTAAGCCAATTAAAGTTAGCTTCGACTAAGGTTAGGTTAAGCTAGGCTACCCCACACTTAGTCTTTAGCCAAAATTACAACATTAAGGCAAGATCGCACTTATTTACACAAACAAACAAAAAAAACATAACAAAAATGCTTAGTGCCTTGGGAGAATTCGACGGTATACATTCCATGTACTACTCAGACTTCGTACAGCTAACCACCATCCTTACCTATCTATAACATGTTATCCCATAGCACTTAGCTAGGAAAAGCAAAAGAAAAATTTTAACTACATGATCCTATACACTTCACCCATTTCTTGCAATGTCCAATATTTTCTTAACCCGACAATCCGTTGGTCTTTTAGCATAGTTACAGTTAGCATAATCGACTCATCTCACCCAACATGTACAACCTAACATGAATTTCACTAGTTCAACTCAATTTTCCATTTCAACCTCAAAGTCAAGCCCTAGCTATGATTTTATCAAAAATTCGATTAAGCTATGTATTTGTCGAGTTCAAGAAATCACACCGTTACTCCGAACATCAATCACCAATAATTCAATTGAATTTAAGCTTAATTTCTACTTAGGGAAAGTTTTGCTCATATCACATGTTCAAAATCGAAAAATTTCGACAAGAATTGAGATAGAGTTGAAGAACATACCTTGAATTCGAAGAGATGACAAAACTTGATGAAATTACAGGCCTAAGTCCATGTCACGTTGAGGGGGAAGGGGTTTTTGGGAGGTTGGTCACGGAGAGTATGAAAAATGAGGAAAAATGAGGTGGGATCGGGGTTAAAAAGTGGGAATTTCACGCGGGTCACCTGGCGACCCGGTGTGACCTGTCGCGATATACACCTCAACGTGTCACAGAGGGTAACGCGGAGCATGCCCTCCGTGACACAGAGCCATCGCGTAGGTGTTCTAGAATTTGTAAAAATTCCAGAATTACCTTCAACGTGTAACGGAGGGTAACGCGGAGGTCCTCCTCCGTGACACGGAGCCATCGCCCTGGCTCACTGTTTTGCCACTTTCTATTATTTTTCATTCCTCGGATTTTCCTTTGTGATTCCTTGCATATTTTCCCTCCGTTCAACCTGAAATTCATCTTACTACAAGAAATTGGTTAGAATTATAGGATTCACTCAAAATAAAAATAGGAATAAAAATAAAAACTAACAATTTTGTTGTTAATCAAAAAAAAACAAAAAGAAAAAGAAATCTATTCACATTTTACAAAAATTTTCATGGGTTGCCTCCCGTGCACCGCCTGGTTTACCGTCGCGCCTCGACGTCATTCAGCTCAGTCATCTGCTAGGGCGACAGACGTTTTCTCTCGACCATCGTCCTCACCCCAGTAGTGCTTACATCTCTGCCCATTGACTAAGGACGTGGCACTCCGATCTTCTTGCCACAACTCTACTGCCCCGTGCGGGGTCATTCTCACCATGGGGCCATTTGGACCTCACTTTCCTAGAAACAAGTTCAATCTTGAATTGAAGAGCAATACTTTCTGCCCTGGCTCAAAGATACGATGCACCACATGCTTGTCATGCCACCTTTTTGTTTTCTCCTTGTAGTACTTGGCACTCTCATCAGCATGCCAGCGGAATTCTTCAAGTTCACTGAGTTGCATTAGTCTCTTCTTGCCCGCTAGATTTAAGTCCATATTTAATTTCCTCACGGCCCAGAAGGCTCGGTGCTCTAGATCCACCGGCAGATGACAAGCTTTACCATAGACCAATCGGTATGGTGAGGTTCCAATCGGTGTCTTATAAGCAGTTCTGTACGCCCAGAACGCATCATCAAGTTTGCTCGACCAATCATTCCGTTGTGTGTTTACAGTTTTCTGGAGAATCTGCTTCACTTCTCTATTCGACACCTCTACTTGCCCACTAGTTTGGGGGTGGTATGCTGTTGCCACTTTGTGGCGCACCCCATACTTGGCTAGTAGTTTCTTGAAACTTGCATTGACAAAATGAGCCCCTCCATCACTGATAATGGCTCGGGGAGTCCCGAACCTGGTGAGAATGTGTTTTTTCACAAATTTTGTTACCACCTTGTTGTCATTCCTGGGGCAAGCTATTGCTTCCACCCATTTTGATACATAGTCTACGGCCACCAAGATGTAACGATTACCAAATGACAGTGGGAACGGGCCCATGAAATCAATGCCACATACATCAAAGGTCTCTACTTCCAGTATATTCTGCAGCGGCATCTCTTGTCTGCTACCAACTGTTCATGCACGCTGACATCTATCACACATTTTGACGTATGCCATAGAGTCTCTGAACAGTGTAGGCCAAAAGAACCCTGACTATAGAACCTTGTGTGCTGTTCGCTCGCCTCTATGGTGACCCCCATACAACGAAGAGTGACAGCTCCTCAACACCTCTGCAATCTGACTCTCCGGGATGCATCTTCTCATCACCTGATCTGGTCCCTGTTTAAATAAGTATGGTTCATCCCAAACAAAGTGCCGGCAATCATGCCTCAATTTCCTTCTCTGTTGGTCTGTTGCCTCAGGTGGGTAGACTCCACTCACTAGCAGGTTGACTATGTCTGCGTACCAGGGAACTTCAGCCTCCCCTACTGCCAAGAGCTGCTCATCCGGGAACTCCTCATTGATGTTATCACCTTCCATCACATGCGATCAGCTCTCCAATCAAGATAAGTGATCTGCCACCTGATTTTCGCTCCCCTTTCTGTCCTTAATCTCAAGGTCGAACTCTTGCAAAAACAGGATCCATATGATCAGCCTGGGCTTAGCATCCTTCTTGTTAAATAGGTACCCAATCGCTGCATGATCAGTGTACACCACTACTTTTGACCCCACTAAATAGGACCTGAATTTGTCAAATGCAAACACCAATGCTAGCATTTCCTTCTCTATGACCGTGTAATTGATTTGGGTCGTATTCAGCGTTTTGCTTGCATAATGAATAGAATGAAAGATTCTATTTTTCCTTTGCCCCAATACAGCTCCCACAGCCACATCACTGGCATCACACATCAGCTCAAATGGTTGTCCCCAATCCGGAGAAGTAAGGATAGGTGCTTCTAATAATTTCTGCTTCAACTCCTCAAATGCTTTAACACACTCATCATCCAACTCAAACTTTACCTCTTTTTCTAACAATATACATAATGGTCTAGAAATTTTGGAGAAGTTTTTGATGAACCGTTTGTAGAATCCTGCATGCCCAAGAAAACTGCGAACACCTTTCACCGACACAGGTGGTGGCAACTTCTCAATAACTTCGATCTTAGCACGATCGACTTCCAACCCCTTGCGAGACACTTTGAGGCCAAGGAAAATACCCTCCTTAACTAGGAAGTGGCATTTCTCCCAGTTTAGTACATGGTTGGATTCCTCGCAGTGAGCCAGCACCCTGTCAAGATTCTACAAACAAGTAGCAAACGAATTACCGAAAACAAAAAAGTCATCCATAAATACCTCAACAAAATCCTCCACCATGTCGTGGAAAATAGCCATCATGCATCTCTGGAATGTGGCAGGTGATTGCATAACCCAAATGGCATCCGTCTAAAAGCATATGTCCCACAAGGACAAGTAAATGATCTTTCCTTGTGGCTTCATTAAGCTTTCTATAGTCCATGCAAATCCGCCAGCCTGTGAAGGTTCGTATAGGAATCAACTCATTTTTCTCATTGGTGACCACGGTCATCCCTCCTTTCTTTGGAACGCACTGAACGGGGCTGACCCATTCACTGTCTGAAATCGGGTAGACCACACCTGCATCAAGCCACTTAATTATTTCTTTCCTAACCACATCCTTCGTTGCGGCTGAACGGTTGGTTTTGCTCCTGTCTCCATGAAAATCCTGTGTGTGCAAAAAGCTGGATTGATACCCTGAATATTTGACATTTGCCAACCTATTGCTTTCTTCTTTTTTCTGAGGACACCCAATGCTTGCTTCTCCTGTGCCTCTGTCAATTCTGTGGAGATGATGACCGATAACTTCTCATCTTCCCCCAAAAACACATATTTTAAATAGGGAGGCAATTCTTTCAATTCCAGCTTTGGTGCCTCCTTAATGGATGGTTTCGGCAAGGGGTACTAGGGATCTCATCAAGAATTGAAATTCCTGTCTCCTTGGATGCCTTTGTAACTCATTCAACATTTGGACCACCTCATGGGCGT
This sequence comes from Datura wrightii, assembly GCA_035772735.1. Taxonomy (NCBI): domain Eukaryota; kingdom Viridiplantae; phylum Streptophyta; class Magnoliopsida; order Solanales; family Solanaceae; genus Datura; species Datura wrightii. The sequence continues at coordinate 111,378,954 of JASDFA010000001.1, forward strand.
CTCTATCTCCAAAATGATCGGAGTGCATCAACACTCTTTCCAGTGGGTCTTGAGATTTAACAATCTGACGAATTTCTTCTTATTCAACCACACTGATTGCTGATAGCTCCTCATGTATGGCCGACACCTTCATGGCTTTAAACACATCAAATACCTCAATCTTGTCATGTGCTCACATGGTTAGCTACCCTGCAGCTACATCAATTAGCGCTTTCCCAGTTGCCAAGAAGGGACGTCCCAAAATAAATGGGACTTCCGCGTTTGGCTCAAAATCCAGCACGACGAAATCTACCGGGAAGATAAGGGAGCCCACTTGCACCAGCACATCCTCCACAATGCCATCAGGTCTGGCTAAGGACCGATCCGCTAGTTGCAAGATCACTGTTGTTGGTCTAGGACTCCCTAGACCCAACTTCTTGAATATCGATGACGGCATCAAATTAATGCTCGCTCCCAAATCACATAATCCGCGAGCTCGGATACTCCGCCCAATTGTAATTTGTATAGTAAAGCTCCTAGGATCTTTGAACTTTATGGGCAGTCGATTCTATATCCGGGAAGTGCACTCCTCCGTGAGATCTACCGTGGCATACTCAGTCAACCGACTTTTGTTTGCCAGGATGTCCTTAATGTACTTTGCATACTGCGGCACTCCCTGCAAAACATCAACAAGAGGTAAGTTAATATGTACCTGTTTCAGCACCTCCATGAATTTCTTGAAACAGGCCTCCTCCTTGTGTTTCTTTAATCTTTGAGGGAACGGGGGTGGTGGTCTTTCTGATTCAACTTCCTTTTTCTTCGCCCTCTCATCACTTTGCTCCCTCTCAACTTCTGCTGCTCCCGATTGTTGAGGTGGTCTTTCTGGTTCCACCTCTTTAAGATGCAAACCACTCCTTGTGGTCACCATATTCACCTGCTTGGGGTTGGGATCTGTGTCACTCGGAAGTCCTCCTACAGGCCTGGTGTTTTGGGCTCCAGCAAATTGCCCAAATTGATATTCAAGCGCCTTAGTAGCTAACTGGTTGTTCTTCATCTCGGCTGCCAATTTCACATAGTCAGCCTGCAATTGAGCTTGGTTAGTTATTATTGTCTTGAACATCTCCTCAATGCTGGGTGATGGTGGGGGAGGAGGTGTATTGTTGTTTCTATATTGTGCTTGATAGTTCTGCTGCCCTCCTTGATTCCTCTGCGCCCCCTGACTCGAACTTTGCCCTTGATGAATGTTGCTACCCAAAGAGAAATTCGGGTGATTCCTCCAGTTGGAATTGTAGCTGTTTCCATACTGTTGATGGTTGTTCCTCTGTACATTTCCCACAAAGTTCACCGAGTCAGGATTTGCTTCACAACACTCAGTTGAGTGCTCACTACTCCCGCACACTTCACACCAAATTTGCTGCACTACATTCACTGGGGCTTGAGTCTGGTTCATTGTCATATTATTGAAGTGGGTGTTGAGTTGATTCTGTAAAGCAGTTATTTGTGCAGCAATAGCTGTAAAAACATCCACTTCTAGAACTCCTGCTGCTTTCCTTGTTCCACCTCTTGACGAATCATCATTCCACTCCGGATTTCCCTGCGAAATACGATTTAACAAGGTATACAGCTCCTCATAAGTTTTCTCCAATGCTTGTCCCCCAGCTGCTGAGTCTAGCAAGATTTTTGTGTGGGATTCCAAACCCTCTATAAAAGTGTGCACCAGCACATCATTGGATTGATGATGATGTGGACAATCCCGCAACATGGACTTGAATCTCTCCCAATCCTGATATAGATTCTCCCCCTCTCTCTGTTTGAAACTTAGAATTTGACTTCTAAGTTTTGCTGTTTTACCGGATGGAAAAAAACGTATCAAGAATTTCCTTGCAAGATCATCCCACGTAGTAATAGAATTTGGTGGCTCAGCTTTCAACCACCTCTTGGCTTCTCCCAATAGTGAAAATGGGAACAATGTAAGCCTGACATAATATGATGACACTCCAGTGGGGATGTAAGTGTCACTTATCTCCAAAAAATTTTTGAGATGTTGCTGTGGATCCTCATGAGGGAGCCTTGTGAACTGCCCGCTGGTGTGCAGCAATTGCACCATGTTATTTTTGAGCTCAAACCTCCCTCCTGGCTCAGGTTTGCGGATGCTAGATATGACATTGTTAGCATGTGGGTTTGCCACCCCGCGAACCGGCCTAGCTGCCATCTCCTCGGGCACTAACATTGCCCTTACTACTGGTGGATTCTGTTGTTGCTCCATGATTGTTTGTCTGAGCAACTGCAGCTTTTTCTCTAGAGCTTCTCTCCGCTGACGATGAAATTGTCTTTCAGGCTCTAAATATGAGTCCACCAACTCCTTGCCTCTTGCTAGTGTTCAACAAAGATTATATCAACGAAATACAGGCTAAGACCAAGTTGTCAACACTTAAGAAAAAAAATATAGTAAATTTACACTTAAGAAAAATTCACCAATTGCCAGTCCCCGGCAACGGCGCCAAAAACTTGTTCGGCTGTCTACTCTGGGGTATTTACTACACGCAAGTGCACGTGGTCGAACAAGTAGTAAAGTGACTTATGTAAGCCAAGTATCGATCCCGCAGGGACTAGGATAAGGTAAAAACTACTCAAGTGTTACTATACTTTAACTCTAAAAATGAAGACAACAGTGTGAAGACGAGTTTGATATATTTTGATTTCTAATTGTATGCTAAGTCTAAAACGAATATCTAATGTGAGTCTGAACTATGAATGTGAGCATGCTGAGGCTAAATGAACATGTATAGAAACTAATTATCGATACAATATTTGGTTAATCTTTCCTCCGGTTGCTAGTCAAGAATTATTGCCAATGGATTAAAACTCTCGTATTTAACCCAACTTAAGAATCATGAACCTTCCACCTACATTTCTGTGATTAAATGAAATTCATGTTCTAGCCATACAAAACCGATTCCTTAATTGACTAATACGACTTTCAGGTATATTTCTATCCTGAAGGTAAATCAATTCTCAATTTTCCCAAACTAAAAAGAGATCATATCCTATTGATTCACAACTTTCCAATTTCTTGCTCTCTCGAGTGAAATCGGACTCTTTAGATGTACATTAATGTTGGCCACACATCAATGCAGTAAGAAAAATAATCAATAGAACAACCATGGAAGAAAATATGAAAAACCGAATTGATCAATAACTACATTTCAATACAATTGTTCTTAACCTCAGCAAGAAGAGGAATTAGCCACTCATTTGTGGATTAAACATCGTTAAATGAGTGTTAAACATACAAGCAATTGAATTAAAGAAGAAGGAGATAGAGAAAAACCCTGACAATTTCGTCCCCTCAACTGCCTGTAACCCACGTTCTTGCTCCACCAAGTCAGAATTCTACAATAAAACCTAAGCGTTCTATTTATACTAGTGGGAATTTTTCCCGGAATAACAAGCAACGTGTCACGGAGTGCATCGCGGAGCACTGCCTCCGTGACACGCCACTGACGCGGACCCTTACTGGAAATTGATAGTCCAGGTAATGATGCCCAACGTGGCACGGCGTGTAACGCGGGGCTTGGCCAACGTGCCACGGCCCCAACGCGCACCCTCACTGGATTTTGGCCAAAAATTCCTATCCAGGCAGAAGGCATCCGCGATGGCAGCATGACACGGCTCCATCGCGGAGCCCCTTTAATTTGTGCCTTCAAACGCTTGTGCACTTGCTAACATCCGAGTCCAACCCCAATCTCTCCCAACACGCATTTTAGCTTCCCAAAATTATATTTCACCTGCAAAACAACGCTAATCATGTTGGTTAGTACAAATTCACATTTTATTATCAATCACATGAGATTGTATAAACATTGATAAATAAACAAGGCTAAAATGACACCTTTGAGTATCACTTGGGCATATAAATTTGCCCAAGATCGGTGTCCCTCGTGGTGACCAATGAAGATGGAGTTCCAATGCCGGCAACAAGAGGTGTCCACGAGTCATGGTCACTGATGACAATTTTTCCAGTCCCTTATTGGGACTGGCCGTATGTTTTTCCCTACGAATATATTAAGGGCTTTTCCATAATTCCTATTTCTAAGGCCTAAACTACATCATTTTAAGCATGGAAAAGAGTGTATTAAGGATATTATTCACCCTAGATCACCCATTAATCCCCTAACACTCTAAATTGAGAAATCAATTCTTTCAAACCTCTTAAGGATTTTCCTAGGGTTTTTCCTCAAACTCTACTAGAATCAAGTGGTGTTCTTCCTTTTCAGTTGGGGATTCATTTATTCACGTATGTAGGTCGATCCAATGGGGTTTCCTCTCATTCCCATGCCCCTTCTTTATCAAAGTATGATCACCCAATTTCCCAAAATCTATAAATTCGAAAATCATGATTTTGTGATTGGGTTTTGAAAATTGTTCATGATTTCTTTATGGGTAAAGATGATTTGGTATAAAAATAGGATTTCCATGATAGGGTTTATGATTTCTTCAAGTATTTTATGAAATTAAAATATCTCATGATCTAAGAATGATAACGAAACTTTTAAATTCCCTTCATGAATTCCTTCGAATTACTTATGAATTTTACTCTCTCAAGTCTTAATTCATGAACTATATTCAATAATGCATGATTTCCTTCATGTCTACTCTATGAAACTATGATTTGAATGATGAGTATTATTATTAAGTATTCATGATGACTCTTCATGTTTTCTCACGATTATGCTTATGGCCGACTCACGAGCCTTATTACATGGCTAGTTCACGTATTTCATGCATGCTTATGATTATTATAATTAACACTATCCCATGAATCTCATGTATGTTTTCCCTACTATAATATGAGCACCATATATGTTTTGGGAGTAGAATTTAACACCGAGTAGATTCAGGGTCCAAGCATACCCCGAGTCTTAAAACTATGTGCCAATGTAGCCATGATGGGACCTCCCTTGTGCCCGTATGGAGCTTTCACGAGTGATATCACACCTCTTTTCATCGTTCTACCCTTGGAAAGGTATGGACACCCTCCCGACTAGCGGTTTACAGGTCGGGCTCCATATGTGCTCATGTGGGGTATGTCAGTTATAAGAATCTTTCATTATTCCTTATGTTTTATGTATGATCATGATTATGATACTTTGGCTCAAGTTATTATTTTTCAAGGTTTCTTTTATGATTACGATTATGACTGGTTTGTGAATAGTTTTGAAAATCTTGAGTCCTCCTGCTTATGTTATGATTCTTATTGCATGTCTTTGACTGTCCTAGTCTTATGAACTGTTATGTGTTTTAAATTGTCCATATTACTTAACCCGCATACTCAGTATATTCCAAGTACTAACAACATACTCTATGTTGTATTGTCTCATGACACAGGTCTAAGAGATCAGGTTCAGCCTCGCCATTAGTCGCATTCGCTTCAGTCCAGTTAGCCTACTCTCTTTGGTGAGTCCTTATCTATCAAGGACATGCAGTTAGCCTTGTTGTTATGTTTACTTTTAAGTTTTCGTACTTAGAGAGCTAGTTTGGGGTGTTTTCCCATCAGCTCAACAAATACTAGAGGCTTTTTCAGACATTATGTGGCTATGTTAAGTTCTTGTGCCAGATGTTAAATGCTCAAATCTTCAAAGTTTCTATTTCGATTTTCACTTATCTTATGGTTTGGATGATTCCCGTTTTAGTTATGTTCTTTAGCTGTTATGCTCATACCATGGGTCGACTTGGATCGTTCTTAGGGTTCTTTGTCTCGAGTCTCGATCTGGGCCTATGTTCGGGTCATGACCAAATTGGTATCAGAGCATTAGGGTTTGAAGTGTCCTAGGATGTTTGGAAGCCATGTTAAGTAGTCTTTTTCATGGGTGTGAAGAACGCCACACTTATGACGAAGAGGCTATGAAACGTTTTAGGAAATTTCCCTTCTTTCATGATCTATGTCGTGCAATGAGATGTTTCTCAATCCTTCTAACTTGTGCTATACGCATTTGTAGAATCATGCCTCTCGCAGAGTTAATGGAAGAAGGAATGGGAACGGAAATAGAAAGGGGCACCAACAGGCCCCACCAGCTCCCAAGGATCACGTGCTCGAGTAGGTGGCCCATGTTGAGTTTAGAGCTGTCCTCAAGATGTTGGCACAGGCATTGACCATTCAAGTCAACCAGCAAGTGGTAGTGCATGTCCCTCAGAATGGGAATGTGGCAGTGGCGAGAGTCAGGGACTTTCTGAGGATGAACCCTCCAGAGTTTATTGGGTTGAAGGTGGATGAGGATCCACACGAGTTTATGGATGAGAGTAAGAAAATTACCTAGATCATGGGGGTGATAGGGGAGGCGTGCATAGACCTAGCCTCTTATCAGCTGAAAGGGGTTGCGCATATTTGGTTCAGAGAGTGGAAAGATGGTAGGGAAGTTGAGGCAGACCCCATTGGTTGGTATGAGTTGCATACAACACTCTTGGATCGGTTCTTTCCCCCAAGAGAGGTAAGAAATCAAGGCAACCAAATTTGTGAACTTGCGACAGATATGACCGTCCAGGAGTATGTTTTAGAGTTTACCCGATTATCTATATATGTGCAGGAGATGGTGGTCGTTCAAAGGACTCGGGTGAGCTGGTTTATGAATGGGGTAGCAAATTACTTGGTTAAGAGGACTGCAAGACCTCCATGCTATATTAGGATATTGACTTATCCTGATTGGTTTTGTATACCTAGCAGATGGAGGCGGTGCAGAAAGAGGGAGAGGGAGAGAAAGGCTAAGAGGGCCAAGATGGACAATGTTGGGTTCACTCAGCAAAGATCCAATGACGGTCATCGCCCTCAGTTACAACAAAGGTCGTCATCCCCGGCACCATCATCCACCAGTGTCCCATCCAGACCCAGACGTGATCAGAAAGGTAGAGCATCAGGCTCGAGGGGCTAGAGAAGAACTACAGGAGATCACACTTTCCCAGCTTGTATGAAGTGTGGCAAGAATCACCCAGGGAGGTGTTTATTTTGCTCAAACGCTTGTTTCAGGTGTGGTCAGGGATTTCCATTTAGCCAGAGCAGGTGATATTGGAGCCCGTATCCCAACCACTAGTTCGGCAGCTCCAGCAGTGCATCCCTTTTACCAGGGTGCTTCAACTAGCTCAGCTGGCAGCCAGCGCCAGAATAGGTTCTATGCATTCTCGTCATGACAGGAGTAGGAAACTTTGCCCAATGTGGTGACTAGTATGTTGCAAGTATTCCACCTTGATGTTTATGCATTGTTAGATCCAAGGACTACCCTATCTTTTATGACTCCCTATGTTGCGATTAGTTTCGGCGTATGTCCTGAAATCTTGTCAAAACCCTTCTATGTCTCTACTTCAGTTGGTGACTCAGTTATAGCTCGACGGGTGTATAGAAATTTCCCGATCACCATCTTTCAAAAACCCACCTCATCCGACCTAGTCGAGTTAGGTATGACTGACTTCGATGTTATCATTGGCATGGATTGGCTACATGCATGTTATGCTTCAGTAAATTGTAGAACTCATACAGTAAAGTTTCGATTTTCAGGTGAGCATGTCCTAGAGTGGAAGGGTAGTTCAGTTGTGCCTGTACATCACTTCATTTCCTACCTTAAGGCCAGGAAGATGATTTCTAAGGGTGGCGTGTACCATCTAATTAGGGTTAAGGATTCTATTTCTAAAACCCTAACTATCCAGTCAGTCCCTACAGTGTGTGAGTATTCAAAGGTGTTTCCAGATGATTTACCGGGAATCCCTCTCGAGCGGGAGATCAATTTTGGTATTGACCTTTTTCCCGATACGCAGCCTATATCTATTCCTCCTTACAGAATCGCTATCGTTGAGCTAAAAGACTTGAAGGAGCCGTTGAAGGACCTTTTAGACAAGGGTTTCATCAGGCCAAGCAAATCCCTATATGGTGCACCAGTTCTCTTTGTCCGAAAGAAAGATGGTTCCCTTCGTATGTGCATTGATTATCGACAATTGAACAAAGTTACCATCAAGAACAAGTATCTTCTCCCTAGGATTGATGATTTGTTTGACTAGCTTCAGGGTGCGAATTGCTTTTCAAAGATAGATCTAGATCTGAATCCCATCAACTCAGAGTTTGGGAGAGTGACATCCCGAAGATAGCCTTTAGGACTCGGTACAGTCACTATGAGTTTGTAGTTATGTCTTTTGGACTAACGAATGCTCATGCAGCTTTTATGGATTTGATGAATAGGGTTGTCAATCCATACTTGGATATGTTTGTGATTGTGTTAATAGATGACATCTGTATATACTATCGGAGCGAGGAAGAGCATGTTGCTCATCTAAGAGTGGTGCTACAGACTCTTAACGACCATCAGTTGTATGCTAAATTCAGCAAGTGTGAGTTTTGGTTCAACTCAGTGACATTTTTGGGTCACGTGGTGTCAAGTGAGGGTGTATAGGTAGACTCTCAAAAGATAGAAGCAGTGAAGTATTGGCCTAGACCAGTGAGTCTTTTAGACATCAGGAGTTTCTTGGGTTTAGCTGGTTATCATCAGAGGTTTATTGAGGAATTTTCATCCATTGTAGCCCCGTTGACTAAATTGACTCAGAAGAAAGTAAAGTTTCAACGGTCGGAGGCTTTTGAGAGGAGCTTCCAAGAGTTGAAGACTCGACTCACCTCAGCACCGGTGTTGACCCTACCTGAGGGTACCGATGGGTTTGTGTTGTATTGTGACGCTTCAAGAATCAGCCTTGGTTGTGTACTCATGCAACACGGTAAAGTTATAGCATATGCTTCCAAGAAGCTGAAGGTCCATGAAAAGAACTACCCGATTCATGATCTCGAATTGACGGCGGTAGTCTTTGCCCTGAAGATTTGGAGACACTATCTGTACGGGATCCATGTAGATGTATTTACGGACCACAATAGCCTACAGTATGTGTTTACCCAAAAGTATTTGAATCTACGTAAGAGAAGGTGGTTGGAGCTTTTGAAGGATTATGATATCATTGTCTTCTACCATCGGGGCAAGGCTAATGTGGTGGCAGATGCTCTTAGCAGGCTTTCCATGGAGAGTGTGTCCCACATAGATGAGGAAAGGAAGGAGTTAGTGAAGGATGTACATCGGCTTGCATAGCTAGGAGTCCATCTGGTTGACTAGACCGATGGTGGTGTCATTGTTCAAAATGGGTTAGAATTGTCTGTAGTGACCGAAGTTAAAGCTAGACAAGACGAGGATCCTATTTTGGTAAAGTTGAAGGAAGCCGTTCAAAATCAGAAGGTAGAAGTCTTCTCCAAAGGGGGAGATGGGATGCTTTGATACTAGGGTTGTTTGTCTGTTTCGGGTGTTGATAATTTGAGAGATCGGATGTTGCACGAGGCTCATGGTTCCAGATACTCTATACATCCAGGTGCCACCAAGATATACCGTGACCTATGGGAAGGATATTGGTGGAGTGGAATAAAGAAAGACATAGCATAATTTGTGGCTAAGTGTCCAAATTGTCAACAGGTGAAGGTTGAGCATCAAAGACCTAGAGGTGTGCTTCAAGTCATTAGTATCCCTACTTGGAAGTGGGAGGAAGTCAATACGAACTTCATTACAGGGTTTCCTCGTACTCACAGACTGTATGACTCTACTTGGGTGGTTGTGGAAAAGTTGACTAAGACAACTCATTTCTTACCGGTCAAAACTACCGATTAAGTGGAGGATTATGCTAAATTGTACATTCGGGAGATAGTTCGATTGAATGGAATTACCTTTTCCATCATATCAGATGGAGGTACTCAGTTTACCTCCCACTTTTGGAAATCGTTTCAAAAGGGACTTAGTACTCAGGTCAAGCTTAGCACAACCTTTTACCTACAAATGGATGGTCAGATGGAGAGGACCATTCAGACTCTTTAGGATATGTTGAGAGCGTGTGTAATTGATTTTAAGGGTAGTTGAGATGACCATTTGCCTCTCATTGAGTTTACATATAACAACAACTACCATTCCATCATTCAGATGGCTCCGTTTGAGGCTCTTTATGGGATGTAGATTGCCAATTTGTTGGTTTGAGGTCGGTGAAGCTACATTGATAGGTCCATATTCAGTCCATGAGGCTATGGTGAAAGTTCAGCTTATAAGGGACAGGTTGAAATCAACTCAGAGTTGCCAAAAGTCCTATGCAGATGTGAGAAGGAGAGAACTTGAGTTTGAAGTCGATGATTGGGTGTTTCTAAAGGTGTCTCCCATGAAGGGAGTGGTGAGATTTGGAAAGAAAGGGAAACCCAGTCCCCGCTATGTTGGTCCTTACCGAATTATGAAATGGGTTGGCAAGGTAGCATATGAGTTAGAGTTACCCTTTGAATTAGCTTTAGTTCATCCAGTTTTTCATGTATCACTCTTAAAGAAGTGTTTGGGTGATCCATCTCTGGTTGTTCGGTGGACAGTGTCGGTGTGAAAGATAGCCTCAGTTATGGAGATACTTGATTGTCAGGTTCATCAATTAAGAAACAAAGTAGCCTCAGTCAAGGTTTTATGGAGGAATCAACACTTTGAGGGAGCTATGTGGGAAGCCAAAGTAGATATAATGGCTAAATACCCACATCTATTTCCTTTCGGCTAAGGTTTAGCTTGAGGTATTAGTTTCCTCCTTAGTACTCTATTCAGTTTCATGTTCAGCTCATGTGCCCAGTTTCTTTCATGTCAATGAATCTATGTGTGATTCAGGAATTCAGTTCAGTCATGTAGTTCAGTTCGGAGCCAGTCATTCCGTCAGCTTTCAACTTGTATGTTTAGTATTTGAGTATGATAATTGCATTTCTCTGCTTTTCAGTATGTTTTCCCACATTCGAGGATGAACGTTCCTAAGAGGGATATTGTAATACCCCGAAAATCCTAATATCAGACCTGGGAGTTGAAACGGAGAAAAGAGGATATTTTGCACCAGGTCACAAGACGAGTCATCCAGTGACTCGTTGGGTGCACCACGAGTCATTGAGTGACTCGTGGGGAGAAGGTTGGATTTGTCTGAGTTTTGGGATTTAAGGCTGACCATGGGTGGGACCACAAGTCATGGTCACGACCACGAGTCATCCAATGGGTCGTAGTTAGTGATTGGTCTGAAGGATGAATGTACTGGCAGTGCACCTAACGACCAGTCACCACGAGTCGTGGTGTCCCTTGTGATAATGAATTAAGATGGAGTTCCAGTGCCAGCAACGGGAGGTGAACACGAGTCATGTTCACTGACGAGGATCTATCTATTCCCTCTTGGGATTGGCAGTATGTTTTTCCCTACGAATATATTAAGGGATTTTCCGTAATTCCCAAATTCTTAAAGCCTATACTATTTCGTTTTAAGCATGGAAAAGTGTGTATTAAGGATATTATTCACCCTAGATCACCCATTACTCCCCTAATACACTAAATTGAGAAATCAATTCTCTCAAATCTCTTCAAGATTTTCCTAGGGTTTTTCCTCAAACTCTCCAACAATCAAGTGTGATTCATCCTTCTCGTTTGGAGATTCATTTATTTAGGTAAGTGGGTCGATTAAATGGGGTTTCCTCTAAATCCCATGCCCTTTCTTCATCAATGTATGATAACCCAATTCCCCGAAGTGTATAAATTCAAAAATCATGATTTTATGATTGGCTTTTGAAAATTGTTCATGATCTTTTTATGAGTAAAGCTGATTTTATATAAAAATAGGATTTCTATGCTAGGGCTTATGATTTCTTCAAGTATTTTATGAAATTAAATATCTCATGATCTAAGCATGATAAAGAAATTTTTAGGGTTTAGATTCCCTTCATGAATTCCTTCGAATTACTTATGAATTTTACTCTCTCAATTCCTAATTCATGATCTATATTCCATAATGCATGATTTCCTTCAAGTATACTCTATGAAACTATGATTTGAATTACCAGGATTATTATTAAGTATTCATGATGACTCTTCATGTTTTCTTACAATTATGGTTATGGTCGACTCACAGGCCTTATTACATGGCTATTTCACGTATTTCAAGCATGCTTATGATTATTATAATCTAAACTAACCCATGAATCTCATGTATGTTTTCCCTGCTATAATATGAGGACTATATATGTTTTGGGAGTAGTATTTAACACAGAGTAGATCTGGGGTCCAAGCATACCCCGAGTCTCAAAACTAAGTGCCAACCTTGCCATAATGGAATCTCCCTTGAGACCGATCCCTTATGCCTATATGGGCCTTTCATGAGTGATATCACACCTCTTTTCATGGTTCTACCCTTGGAAAGGTACAAACACCCTCCCGACTAGGGGTTTATAGGTCGGTCTCCATGTGTGCTCATATGGGGTATGTCGGGGATATGAATCTCCCAGTGTTACTTTTGTTTTATGTATGATCGTGATTACAATACTTTGGCTCGAGTTATGCTTTTACAAGGTTTCTTTTATGATTACGGTGATGACTAGTTTGTGAACGTCTTTGAAAACCTTGCGTCCTCCTGCTTATGTTATGATTATCATTGCATTTCTTGAACTATCATGCTCTTATGAAATCTTATGTGTTTTAAATTATCTGTTTTACTTGATCTGCATACTAGGTACATTCCAAGTACCGACTGCATACTCTATGATGTATCGTCTTATGATACAGGTCTTAGAGATTAGGTTCAGCCTGGCCTTTAGTCGCATACGATTCAGTCCAGTCAGCCTACTCTCTTTGGTGAGTCTTCAGCTATCGAGGACATGCAATTAGCCTTATTGTTATGTTTACCTTTCAGTTTGCGTACTTAGAGAGCTAGTTGGGGGTGTTGTCCTATCAGCTTGATAGATACTAGAGGCTTCTTTAGACATTATGTGGCTATGTTCAATTCTTGTGCCACATGTCAAATGCTCAAATCTTCAAAGTTTCTATTTTAATTTGCGCTTATCTTATGGTTGGATGATTCCTGTTTTAGTTATGTTCCTTAGCCGTTATGCTAATTCCATGGGTCGACTTGGAGCCCTCTCAGTGTTCTTTGTCCCATGTCTCGATCCGGGCCTATGTTCGGGTCGTGACACAAAGTTATCAAAGACAAGCCACGGATAGATTGTATGACTCGTAGGATCATGGTACGAGTCGTACCAGCTGCCAATACTTTGCCAATTCTGCAGTAGCTAAGGAATGTACGAGAGCAAGGCACGGCCCCTACAATCCTGTTACAGGTCATAGGACTTGTCGGCGCCAGATTTGATATTTCCCTATTAGCTTAGGACTGGTATCTATTGTGTGTATAAAAACCTTTTATGTTTCTTTTAGTAGAAGAACATCAGAACACAATGAAAGAAGGTTCATAATTAATTGTTCATGAATTATTATCAAGTTTGTAAACAATATTGGAGAGCAATTCTTGAGATCAAAACTTGGTTTTCTCAATTGTTCTTGATTTTTTTATCAATATTCAAAGCAGGTTTTCTTCTAATTAATGTTGTAAGTATTCAATTATGTGTTTATCTATGAATACTAATTACAATCATACAATCATGAGAGGCTAAAACCTCTACAACTAGGATTGTGGGAACAATGGTGGACTAACAAACTAGGGTTACACAAAGTGATTCGAAATCAATGCTGAACACTTGTATTGTGTTCTCTTCATCTTTAAACATTTCTTAACAGTACGCAACATTAGGACTTGCCTGAATTCTTTACTTGCTTGAACCTAGAAAATTAGAGATTAGGAAAAGTGAATTACAACAAAGTCTTAATTTTTATGATCATTGTATGACTTGAGTTACGATCGCAGGAAAGTTAATTTGGAATATTAATAATGGTTAATTTGAAATCGCTCAAGAGACCTGACCCAGTGATTGAGTATAGTCATCTAATTAGGGCGAACCAGTCATTTGGATGAACCCTAGTTATCAGTTCTACAAGTAAGCATTGGGATTGATCACGCGTGTATACCCAAAGTAGTTATAGATCCATGGGGAACACTTACCCTAGTTATTTGCAAATCTTGAGAACAACCACAATTGCAATCTTGTTTTACTATTGATTTCTATAAACCCCCCAATTTGGAGATAACTCACCAAAAAGTTTAAATATCGGCATTAGTCTAGTTCTTACCTTAGTCCCTTTGGGTTCGACCCCAATCTCTTTGTTGGCTTCTTTATTGATAACATCCGCTTCATACTTTGTCAGGATGTGTGAGTTTGAGTGTTATCAAAAAGTAGCGTCATTGTTAAGGAATACAGCTAAGATTAGATTAGTTACTTGTATTTAACTTTTGGTTGTTATTTCCTTAATTATGTTTTCTTTTTGTTTTTGGACACCCACAGGTTGTCTCTTGGTGAATTTCAAGTAATCGACGGAGTGGAAACCACCTGATTCCATTAGATCTCAAAATTGAGAGAACACTGCGAAGGATAGAGAACCAAGAGCAGAGAGATGTCCGTCTTGCTGAAGAAGATAGCAAGCCGAGCTAGCTTGGCAAGCGGCACTTTAGGAAGTCGATAATGCTCGAGATGAGGTTGTTAACGTTTGTCACCATGGAAGGGGCAACAGAGGCCAGAGATATGACCCTCAATTTTTTGATGAGGATGATCCGGACATTAATGAAGTCAAGTCAACCAAAGCTATTGTACTACCACCTTTGCTTGCTAGGGCAAAGTTTGACATCACTAGCACCAGGATTCAATTGTTGAATATGAAGGGGGTGTTTAGTGGTCACGCAGTTGATCATGTCAACCTGCACTTAATGAACTTCGTTGGAATTGGCAAAGGGTACACGTTCCCCTGAGTTAGTCAGGATGCAATAAGGCTGAGACTCTTCCCATTGTCTTTGTTTGGGGAAGCCACTTTATGGTTATCATAGTTGCCCAAGGACTCCATTACCATCTGGAGTGAGCTCAAACAAGCTTTTCTAGAGAGATTTTTTCCGCCCTCCAAGATGTTGCTGCTTAAAGATGAAATATATAATTTCTGACTACCGAAGACAGAGGCACATCATGAAAACTAGTTGAGATTCAAGAAAAAGCTGACCAAGTGCCCAAATCCCAAAATTCCTTATGATAGTTTGTTGGAGATTTTCTATAGATCATTGAACAATAGTACTAAAGTTGTAGCAGACACAATGGTGGGAGGAGCACTGATGAGCTACATCAGGGAGAAAGCTACCACTACAACAGTGCTACAAATTCTCAAAGATCGCCATCTATATGCAAAATTTCTAAATGTGAATTTTGGCTGAATTCAGTAGTCTTCTTGGGCCATATTGTGTCAGATGCTGGTATACAGGTAGAACAGAAGATAGAGGTAGTGAAAACATGGCCTAGACCTACCACTCCGACCGAGGTACGTAGTTTCTTGGGGTTAGCAGGGTATTACAGAAGGTTCGTGGAAGGATTTTCCACTTTAGCAACACCTTTAACCAAGTTGATGCAGAAGGCAACAAAATTCCATTAGACTAGGGCATGTGAGCAGAGCTTCCAGGAACTGAAAGACAGATTGACATTAGCACCGGTGCTAGCGTTGCCAGAAGGAACAAAGGGCTATGCAGTCAATTGTGACGCTTCGGGTGTTGGGTTAGGATTTGTTTTGATGCAACATGGTAAGGTGATTGCCTATGCTTCCAAGCAACTGAGGAAGCATGAGAAGAACTATCCTACCCATGATCTGGAGTTAGCCGTGGTGATTCATGCCTTGAAAATATTGAGACACGACCTATATGGCATCCATGTAGATATTTTCACTGATCACAAAAGCTTGCAGTATATTTTCACCCAGAAAGAGTTGGATTTGCGGCAGCATCGCTGGTTGGAGCTGTTAAAGGATTATGATGTGAATATTTTATATCACCCAGGAAGGGCCAATGTTGTAGCAGATTCCCTTAGCCCCAAATCCATGGGAAGCCTGGCATATTTACAACCCGAGCAGCAGGAATTGGCTCGAGAATTGCATCAGCTAGCCATTTTAGCCGTTTGTATAGTAGAATCAGGAGAATAATGAAGCGGTAATCCAAAATACCACAGTGTCATCATTGGTTGTGGAAGTGAAAGAACGACAGTATGAAGATCATATCCTAGTCCAGCTCAAAAATGGGGTCCAGCGAGGGGAAGTGACAGATTTCCAGGTAATCGAGGATGGAGTTTTGAGATATAGGGATCGCCTCTGCATCCTAGACGTGGCAGGGCTTCTCCAGCAAATTATGGGCAAGGTACACTATGCCCGTTACTCTCTCCATCCAGGTTCGACAAAAATGTACCATGACGTAAAAGAGATTTACTAGTGGCCGGGAATGAAAGAGAGGATAGTAGAATTCGTAGCTCAATGTCTCAATTGCCAACAGGTGAGAGCCGAACATCAGAAACTAGGTGGACTGATACAGGATATAGCCATGCCTTTATGGAAATAGGAGGCAGTTAATATGGATTTCATAGTACGGTTACCCCGTACCAGGCGTAAATATTATTGTATCTGGTAATTGTTGACAGGTTTACAAAATCAGCTCACTTTCTGCCAGTAAGGGCTACCTTTTCAACCGAAGATTATGCTGAGTTGTATATTAGAGAAATAGTCCGGTTGCATGGTGTTCCGCTATCAATTATCTTTGACTGAGGGGCACAGTTTACAGCTAAATTTGGGCAATCTTTTTAGAGGGGCCTGGGGCCGCAGGTTAACCTGAGCACAGCCTTCCATCCTCAAACAGACGGGCAGGCAGAACGTACCATCCAGATGCTCGAGGATATGTTACGGGCGTGCGTGCTAGATTTTGGAGGCAGCTGGGATGAACATCTACCGCTTATTGAATTTGCCTATAATAACAGTTATCATTCAGCAATTCAGATGGCGCCTTATGAAGCATTATATGGGTGGAACTACAGGTCTCCAGTTGGTTGGTTTGAGGTAGGAGAACCGGCATTGATTGTGCCAGATATTATTCATCAGTCAGAAGAGAAAGTAAAGCTTATTAGGGAACGTCTGCTGACCGCTCAGAGCTGCCAGAAATCTTATGCTGATGTGCGGCGGAGAAACCTAGAATTTAATGTGGGTGACTGGGTGTTCCTGAAGGTTTCACTGATGAAGGGTGTGATGAGATATGGTAAGAAAGGCAAGCTTAGCCTGAGGTTTATTAGGCCTTATCAGATTGCTCGAAGGATAGGCCAGGTGGCTTATGAATTGGATTTACCTCCAGAATTAGAATCCGTTCACCTAGTTTTTCATGTATCAATGGTGAGGAAGTGCATAGGAGATCCCTCCCGGATTTTCCTAGTCAAAGACGTCCAAATCACTGAGAAGTTATCTTATGAAGAAGCTCCAATAGCCATACTAGATCGGCAGGTCCGCAGACTAAGAACTAAAATGTTGCTTCCATTAAAGTGTTATGGCAAAATAAGAACCGAGAGGAGATGACATGGGAGGCAGAAGATGATATGAAAACTAGATATCCTCAGTTATTTTAGACTTAGATTGTGCAACTAGAGGGTTTATGGATAGTCCATATTATAGGGGAGACTCTGCCAAAATTTTTCCAGAATAAGTAATTGTAAGGTTAAGGTTCTTCCAAGCAAAAGTTAACATTCGAGGACGAATGTTCTTAAGGGGGGAGGATGTTACACCTCGTAAGTTTCTAGCGTTTAGTCATCCTATTTGTATGTTGGTTGAGAGTTTTAGAGTGTCATACATATGAGGAAAGGTCTCTGGGAAAGGCCAAACGAGTGCAAAGTCGGGATTTCACGGGAGGAGGCCGAACCAAGCTGCTCAGAGGGGAAAAGGGGCACGGAGCTGCTTCTCCACGTTAGCCAACATGGCATGGAGCAGAATCAACACGTTGGGAAATATGCCACGTTGCCTTGTCTGCTGCCTCAAGTATATAAGGGTCTCACACTTAGAACTTAGAATATAATTCATATAACTCATCCAGCAGAGGTGAGAACGAAGGGAAACATTTAATTTTCATCCGATTATGCCACTAAACGCCGTCCAAATCCGAATTAACTTCGGGTATCGAAGTATAAGGCTGCAGGAAGCATTTCTACGGAGTTAATTTTGTGAAATTCGCCCGGCAAATCATTGTCCCGCCGAGCCAAAGTTGTTGGAATTACTCCAAACTAGTGTCAATACGATCCCAGTCTTAAAGTAAGCATTTGTCCCTTCTAGACATTCAAGAAATAATGAGGTTTTGACCGTGTTTCGTAAAGTTGGAATATAGTTAATATTTATATATATAAAGTTTTCCTTTTTGCCGAATTTAGTGTTAAAACCAGTCCTATCTTTCCAATAACACGATTCGAGTTGGGAAGAGCTATTGAATACTAATTGGAACCTATCTGTTAATTAGAAATTGGCAATCGATGTATGTTAAGGCATTTTCTTTCGACAAGTTAGTTGTTTTAGTATAGTAATCCAGTATGAATCCCAGTAAAGCATTTTAGGAGTGTGTTATAGTGTCTAGTTGTTGTTTTCAGTAGAGACACGTAAATTATATTGTTTTGGGGCTGGATTATACCTGTATAGCTTCCGTGTACCACCCCAGGGTTAATAGCTGTGTCGCCGCCCTCCAGGGACGAGGATATGTCGCTCTACGGAGCAGCATGCCATCCGCATGGGACGAACATGACGATCCAGATCCTCATATAGCCATGATTGGCCTTATACACACCCTTACCGAGTGTTTACGCCTGGGCTGTAGATATCAAGAGTCCTCCGGACTCAGACACAACTACAGTCAGGGGCCGTGCGGGCCTAGTTACAGAGCCAGGGGATCGGTAGGATGCTTATAGCTGGTAGTTGACTCAGTATGACCTAGACAGGGGTATATAGATTGAGGTGTACTCACTAGGGCTAATGGGGGCCCATGTGGATTATTTTGTGCTGATTGTACCTTCTGGCTTATGGGGGCCAGGTAAGGTTTATGCTTGATTTAGTTACTGATAGTTAGACAGTAAGACGCCTCATTTTCCAGGTATGAACCCTACCTTCCTTATTACAGTTATGTTTAGTCCTAATTTTACTACCTCAGTCAGCTTCAGTCCATTTTCTTTACTTTAGTTATTGTTAGATCTATTTCTTACTTTCAGTCATTTAAAGTTATTGCTTTACATACTCAGTACCTGTGGTACTGACGCCCTCATCTGGGGCACTGCATTACTTTCCTGCAGGTACACATAGATGAGGAGCAGGTCCCTTGTAGTTCCAGTCAGCCGTATAGAGCCATCAGCTCCTTTCTTTAGGAGCTTGTGTGATAGGGGTTTATTTCTTGTGTTTGTATAGTATGGGTAGGTTGGGGCCCTGTCCCGACCATCTTATTACTCCTAGAGGCTTGCAGATTGTGTTACTTCCCTGTGGGCAGATGATATCGACCGTGTGGGTCCCATATGTGTTTTAGACTATGTGTGTTGGCCGTGTGGGCCTTGTTTAGCTGTTGATTGATGGCCTTGTCGGTCATAGCTCAGTTTAGCATTTGATTCTACTTTCAGTTATAACTAGATATCATGGTGGCCTTGTCGGCCCGCATAGGACTCCCTATAATTGTTTATCTCTTGTTAGTTGTTTATTTTTCACAGGTGGCTATGGGCCTTGTCAGCCGGGGGTTGTATTTACAGCTGCTATATAGCCCATTGTTTTCTTGATTCTAGAGTTAGAGTCAGCCCTTTACCAGAGGTGCTTGGGCTCAGACAACTTAGCAGTTCAGGTCCTAGTAGGGCACCAGGTGCCAGTCATGCCTCCCAAGGTGGGGCATGACACATTTCCTAAATTTTTTGTAGCCTCTACGTCATAAATGTGGCATGCTTCACACCTATGAAAAAGACCCTATTTAACGTGGCTTTCAGACTCCCTAGGATACTTCAAACATATGACTCCGATACCAAGTTTGTCACGACCCGAGAGGGGACTCGGATCATAGACACGGGATAAAGGAACCCAAGAGACCCTTAGTCAACCCATGGCATAAGGATTCACTATCTCATTCATTAACCATGAAGGAAACATAAATATAACTTAGCGGAAGTCTAACTTAGCATAACAACAGAATAAACATCTGAGTTGAATACATGTCTAAGTCTAAATAGCCTCTAATTTGGACGAGCTAATGGGATAACACCCCCAACTAGCTCAGAAATACTGAAACTAAGAGTATGCTCAAAATAACTGAAAGTCTAGTCCTCGGAGGATGAGGACTCACCAAGAAACAAATGCTAACTCTGATAGGCGGCTACGGACGGGGCTGAACTTCAGAACCCGATCCTGCATCATGAAACGGTGCAGCATAGAAGCTATGTAATTAGTACGTGAAATGTACTGAGTATGCAAGGTAAGTAAAACCGTTTTAATAATAAAATCATCTAAATCCAGTCATACATATAAATAATAAACTTTAAGAGAATGTAGAAGAACACATGCATAAATTCTAAAATCGAACTTTACCATAATGTGCTCATGCATGGCTTTAGAACATCATGGCTGACTCGAATGACTCAAAGCTAGATCATAATATTTATATCAAAAGATGAACAATGAGTCAAACCTTGCTTTCCCAACATGCATGCATAAGATAATCATCATGAGTAATGGATACGCAAATTCAAATGATATAGACAATGGTAGACTCATCACTTAACCGACATACCACGATAGAGCTTACGTGGTCCCGACTATAACACTCAAGTGGGCAGAGCCGTCCAAAACCTTGCCAGGGCTAGGAATGCTACCATGATATCGATATCAAGCTAAAAGGGCCAATTGGGCCCGGGATAGCTCACAAGGGAGGTCGCACCAATTAAAAAGAATAAACCTACGTTGGCGCGTAGTTCTAGGGTGTAGGGCTATCGACTCTTAGCCCACTCGGTGCTAGACTCTTCTCCCAAAACATGAAATGCTCTATATTGTATAATATGAACCTCAACATCGTCTAATGACGAAGCTCAACATGAAATCATGCATAAACTCGACATCTTATGAAACGAAGCTGAACATTGTCTATTGAAAAAGCTCACTGTGAAATCATGCATAAACTCGACATCGTATGAAATGAAGCTCAACATTGTCTATTGAGAAAGCTCACTATGAAATCATGCATAAACTCGACATCGTATGAAGTGAAGCTCAACATTATCTATTAACAAAGCTCATTATGAAATCATGCATGCATTAGACATCATATAAATATGAAGCTCAACAATGTCATCTCGACAAAGCTTAGAATAGAATCGTACTAGGGCTCCACATCATGTGAAATAAAGCTTAATGAAAACATACATATAAATTATGAATTCATGCATATGATAAGCTTAATTATGACATATACCACAAGCTCAAGAATAGTGGGAGGCTTTACTCCAAAATCATGTGGTAAGGCTACTTTAGAAATATCACTTCATCATCATCAATACAAGGACCTTTCCCAAAACCTTATCATACTTGGACTCATACAATTTATTTGGAAACGTTATAATAATTGGGAGATTTCACTATGAAACAAGCAATAGAGTCAATTCATGAAAATCATCATTTATACTCAACATTGGGCACAACTCAAAGGTTCATCATACATGTGTCAGTTTAACCTTCATTTAAAACATCATCAATATCATGGGTAAGAGTAAAAAAATGCTTTTCATCATCTATTCCATTACCATCACATTTTATTAGAAAATTCCCAGACATGGGCGTTTTAGATTTAATTCTTTAGAAAACAATTTTTTCAAAGAAATTAAGCTAGAATTCGTCCAAGTTTAATAAATCATCAATATCAACTCAATTAATCATACCCATGAGTAGAAGTGTAAGAATCATGCAATTGAATGAAAGCCTATACTTGATCATCACAAATTAATCACAAATTTTACAGGGAATAGGCGTGGATGTGGAAGAAAGCACCCACTCATAGCCTTACATACCTGGGATTGAAGAATCTTATCTCTTCCTAATCACCCAGCTGAGATTTCCCTTTAAATCCTTGAATTTCTCCTCTCTTTCTCCCCTTCAAGCTCTCACCCTTGCATGCATGAAGAAAAATTGCCTGGATGGGTTCATCTCAGCTTAAAACCCTCTATTACGAGCTCAAAACGATGTAGTATAGGCCCATAGAACTTAGGAATTACGGAAAAGCCCTTACTGAAATCACTGAAAACAACTGTCAAGGGGTCCTACGGATGACCTGACGACTCGTTACTAGGGCTCACGATCCATTTGATCACCTGTCAAGTACATTGCCTCATCATTCAAGAAATTTCCACTGGCTTGGTTACGTCTAACCTAATGGGTCGTTAGAACTGACGACGACTCGTCAGGTGCCACCCGTCAGGTTCACTGGATAAGCCTTGCCAACATTCCCTGGACCAACCAATGATTGTCTTGACGACTCGTTCTGACTAACCACGAGTCGTTACATCCCCCGTGAGGACCTCAAGTCCTCCAACATCTCAGGCCTTCTCCGCGACTCACTTGACGACTCCTTTGTCCTCTTCATGAGTTGTTGGGTGACCCGTTCTGCAACTACTGCAACACTTTTTTCTAGTTTTCTCCTGATTCACTTTCGGGTCTGATTCTTGAATTCTCGAGGTATAACTATATCTTTCCATTGGGAACATTCGTCCTCAAATGTTAAAAACAAGCAGAAAACAATCACTATATATATATAGATTCTAATCATTAATTTTCAAATCAAAAAATGACGGAACAACTACCTCTGATGAGAACTGCATAGCTGGTCAGAGTTCAAACATCACATACACATTTCATACCATAAAACAAACTTATTCGCGTGAACATAAAATGAAAAACTGAATAGAGGTTTAGGGAAAAAAATTGATACCTCAAATTAAAGCTGAGATGGTAGGGAACAAATGGGGGTATTTAGCCATCATATCCGATTTGGCCTCCTACGTAGCTCCTTCAACATGTTGATTCCTCCATAAAACCTTAACTGAAGCTACCTCTTTGTTCCTTAGCCTCCGAACTTGTCGATCCAAAATTTCAATCGGAAATTCTTCATAACTGAGACTGTCTTTCACACCAGCATTGTCTATCGGAACCACCAAAGCAGGATCACCCAAGCACTTTTTCAAAAGTGATACATAGAACATGGGGTGAACTAAAGCCAATTCTAAAGGCAAGCCCAACTCATATGCCACCTTACAGACTCTTCTCACAACCCGGTACAGACCAACATAGCGGGGACTGAGTTTACCTTTCTTTTCGAACCGCAATACCCCCTTCATGGGAGATACCTTTAGAAACACCCAGTCATCAACATCAAACTCCAATTCCCTTCTTCTCACATTAGCATACGATTTTTGACGACTCTGAGCAGTTTTCAGCCGGTCCCTTATCAACTAAACCTTCACCATCGCCTCATGCACCGAATCTGGACCTGTCATGGCTGCCTTACCAACCTCAAACTATCCAATGGGATATCTACACCTTCGCCCGTACAGAGCCTCGAACGGGGCCATAGGATACTAGAGGTGGTAACTGTTATTATAAGCAAACTCGATCAAGGGCAAATGATCATCCCAACTACCTTCGAAATCCATCACACATGCCCTCAACATATCCTCAAGAGTCTGAATGGTTCGTTCTTCTTGGCCGTCTATCTGAGGGTGAAAAGTTGTGCTTAGCTTAACCTGAGTCCCGAACCCTTTTTGAAAGGAACGCCAAAATTGAGAAGTAAACTGAGTACCTCAATCCGAAATAATAGACAAAGGCACTCCATGAAGCCGAATCAATTCCCAGATATACAACTTAGCATAATCATCTGCTGAATTTGTGGTCTTGGCCGGTAGGAAGTGTGCAGCCTTGGTCAACCTGTCCGCCACAAACCAAATGAAGTCGTATTCCAGGCGTGTATGAGGTACACCTAGAATGAAGTCCTTATTGATTTCTTCCCACTTCCAAGTGGGAATGGAAATATCCTAAAGTAAACCTCCAGGTCTTTGATGCTCGGCTTTCACTTACTGACAGTTTAGACACTTTGCTATGAACTCCGCAATATCCCTTTTCATACCATCCCACCAACAGATCTCCTGCAAATCCCGATACATTTTCGTGAATCCTGGATGAATAGAATATCTGGTACCATGTGCCTCTTGCAATATCTGAACTCTTAAATTATCAACATCCAGAACACATAGTTAACCCTGTTATTGTAGCACACCATCTCCCCCTTGGGAGAAAACCTCCACTTTCTAATTCCGCACTGCCTCCTTCAGCTTCCGCAATATTGGATCCTCATCTTGCCTTTATTTAAGATCAACTACCAAGGACGATTCCAACCCATTATGCATAACAACACCGCCATCGGTCGAATCGATCAGTCTAACTCCCAGCCTTGCAAGCCGGTGAACATCCTTCACCAACTCCTTCTTTCCCCCGTCCACATGGGATACACTCTCCATTGAGAGTCTACTTAAAGCATCTGCAACCACATTAGTTTTTCCCGGGTGGTAAAGGACACTCAAGTCATAATCCTTAAGTAACTCCAACCACCTCTTTTGCCGCAGATTTAGATCCTTCTGTGTGAACACATATGGCAAGCTCCTGTGGTCCGTAAATACATCCACGTGGACCCCATACAAGTAATGCCGCCATATCTTCAATGCAAACACCACCGTGCCAATTCAAGATCATGGGTCGGTAAATTCTTTTCATGCACCTTCAGCTGTTGAGAGGCATAAGCTATCACTCTCCCCGCTGCATCAATGCACATACAAGTCCAACTCTGGAAGCATCACAATACACCACGAAACCATCGTTACCCTCGGGTAAGGTCAATACTGGTGCTGAGGTAAGTCGAGCCTTCAACTTTTGGAAACTTTTCTCACAAGCCTACGACCACTACAACTTCACCTTCTTTTGAGTCAACTTAGTCAAAGGCGCTGCAATGGTTGAGAAACCCTCAACAAACCTCTGATAGTAGCTAGCTAGGCCCAAGAAACTCCGAATATCCGAAGGATTCACTGGTCTGGGCCAATTCTTCACCGCCTCGATTTTCTGCGAGTCTACTTTTATGCCTTCGCTAGACACCACGTAGCCCAAGAATGCCAGAATCCAACCAAAACTCACACTAGATGAACTTCGCATACAATTGGCAATCCTATGGGGTCTGAAGAACTTCTATCAAGTGAGCGACATGCTCCTCCTCGCTCTGAGAGTACACCAAGATGTCATCAATGAACACGATCACGAACATATCCAAATATGGCTTGAACACCTTGTTCATCAAGTCCATAAAAGCTGCAGGAGCATTCGTTAGTCCAAAATACATAACTACAAACTGGTAATGACCATATCGTGTTCTAAATTCCATCTTCGGGATATCACTCTCCTGAACTCTAAGCTGATGATACCCAGATCTGAGATCTATCTTCGAGAAACACTTCGCACCCTGAAGCTGATTGAACAAATCATCGATCCTGGGTAAGGGATAGCTGTTCCTGACAATGACTTTATTCAACTATCGATAATTAATGAATATACGAAGGGAACCATCTTTCTTTCGAACAAATAATACTGGTGCGCCCCATGGGGACTAGCTCGATCTTATGAAACCCTTATCTAGCAAATCCCCTAACTAATCCTTCAACTACTTTAGCTCGGCTGGAGCCATAATGTAGGGTGAAATAGATATAGGCTGCATATCGGGAAGGAGGTCAATACCGAAATCAATCTCCTGCTCGGGAGGAATACCTGGAAAATCATCAGGAAAGACCTCTGCATACAAACGTACTACTGGAACTGACTGGATAGTCGGGGTTTTGAAAAAAAAGTCCTTAACCCTAAGTAGATGATACATGCAACCCTTAGAAATCATCTTCCTGGCCTTGAGGTAGGAAATGAAGCAACCTACAAGTACTACTAAACTACCCTTCCATTCTAAGACTGGCTCACTCGAGAATCTGAACTCTACTGACCGGGTCCTGCAATTCATGAAAGCATAACAAGTATACAACCAATCCATGCCGAGAATAACATCAAAATCGGTCATGGCTAACTCTATCAGATCTGCTGTGATGACCTTATAGAGAACCAAGACCAGGAAATCTCTATACACCCGTCTAGCTATAACTGAGTCACCTACTGGAGTAGAAACTGAGAAGGATTCTAATAAGACATCCGGACTGACTCCGAAGTTACTGGCTACATAAGGTGTCACAAAGGACAAGGTGGCCCCTGGATCTAATAATTCATAAACATCAACATGGAAGACTCGTAACATACCAACAACCACGTCCGAGGAGACCTCCTGCTCCTGACGGGATGCTAGGGCATAGATCTATTCTAGCGCTGACCACCAGCGGTACTGGTAGATGCCCCCTAATGTGCTGAGTGAGGGGGTGGGGATGTTGAACTAGAAGCTGGACCACGGCCCCCAACCCGACCCTATCTCACCACTGGACAATCTCTAAGCATGTGTCTGGGTTGCCCGCACCTGAAACACGCACCCGAACCTACCAAGCACTGGCCCGTATGCCCTCGGCCATATCTGTGACAGGTTGGAACACCAGAATCTGCAGGCCTGCTGCTCTGAACCCTTAAGCCTGATGCTTGTCCTCTTTTATCATGCCTAGGCTGAGATGGTACACTCAAGGCTGATGAAGCTGGGGAAGATGATCTCTAGTGGGTCTGCTGATGATGCCCACTGCTGGACC
Organism: Datura wrightii; assembly: GCA_035772735.1. Classification (NCBI taxonomy): domain Eukaryota; kingdom Viridiplantae; phylum Streptophyta; class Magnoliopsida; order Solanales; family Solanaceae; genus Datura; species Datura wrightii. The sequence goes on from JASDFA010000001.1 coordinate 111,405,526, forward strand.
CCTGCTTGGAGAATCTGTGGCCCTTAGTACTTGCCCTCTTGGCCTCTCTCTCTCTCAAATGTGCCACCTCCATCAGCTGGGCTTACAACACCATTCGAGGGAAATCTATATCCTAATGGAGTATAGAAATCCTGCATTCCTTATCCAAATAACCTTCTATCCCATGCACGAACCTACTAACTCACGTCGTCTGGTCAGCCGCTAACTCAGGAGCGTACTTTGATAGGTGAGTGAACTCAAAGGAATACTCAAGTATTGACATCCTCCCTTTCCTTGGATTTACAAACTCAGCTACCTTTATCTCTCTTATCTCCCAAGGTAAGAACCTATCAAGGAATGCAACCTGAAACTCCTTCCAAGTGACCGGACCTGGTCCGGTGACCATGCTATCCTTCAATTGACGGAACCAGATACGCGCAACTCCCTTCAACTAGTAGGAGGCCAACTCTGCGCACTCAACACTGCTCACCCCCATAACCTGGGTGATCTTGATGATCTCATCAATGAAGACATGTGGGTCCTCACCTACCTTGGACCCCAAGTACTCTAGTGGTTTCATCCTCAAAAAGTCCCTGACCCGAGCCGCCGCTGCATTACCATTCTATGGAACATGCGCAATAGCCTGTTGATTGACATGAGCAGCCAAGGCCTGTGCAAGTATCTTGATAGCGGCCTGAAACTCAGCGTGAGTGGCTGGCTCCGGTGCCTGAGGCTGCCGAACTGGTGGGACTTGCTGATGCCCACGACCCATGCCATCCTCTTAGCCTTCACCATCTCCATTTCTCCTTCCATTCATCCTTCGAGGAGTGATGGCTCTGCAATTTCGAATAGCGCAAATTAGAGGGATAGAAAGACTCATCATCACATGACCTAGATCATAAAAGATGGGAACATTTCCTAAAACCCTTCGTGGTCTCTTCATCATAAGTGTGGCGCGCTTCACACCCATGAAAAAGACTCTACTTAACGTGTCTTTAAAACTCCCTAGGACACTTCAAAACTATGGCTCTGATACCAAGTTTGTCACAACCCGATAGGGGACCCAGATCGTAGAAACGGGACAAGGGAACCCGAGAGACCCCAAGTCAACCCATGGCATAAGCATTCACTATCTCATTGATTAACCATGAAGGAAACACAAATATACCTCAGCAAAAGTCGAACTTAGCATAACAAAACTAAATAAACATCTGAGCTTAATACATTTCTAAGTATGAATAGCCTCTAATCTGGACGAGCTGATGGGACAACATCCCCAACTAGGTCAGAAATACTGAAACTAAAAGTGTGCTCAAAATAACTAAAAGTCTAGTTCTCAGAGGATGAGGATTCACCAAGAAACAAATGCTAACTCTGATAGGCGACTACAGACGGGGCTGAACCTGAAAACCGATCCTGCATCATGAAACGATGTAGCATAGAAGATATGCGGTTAGTATGTGGAATGTACCGAGTATGCAAGGTAAGTAAATAGCTTTAATAATAAAATCAGCTAAATCCAGTCACACATATATATAATAAAGTTTGAGAGTATGTAGAAGAACGCATGCATAAATTCTGAAATCGAACTTTATCATAACGTGTTCATGCATGGCTTTAGAACATCATGGCTGACTCGAATGACTCAAAGCTAGGCCATAACATTTATATCAAAAGCTGAACAATGGTCAAACCTTGCTTTCCCAACATGCATGCATAAGATAATCATCATTAGTAATGGATACACAAATTCAAATGATATAGACAATGGTAGACTCGTCACTTAACCAATATACCATGATTGAGCTTACGTGGTCCTGACTATTACACTCAAGTGGGCAGAGCCGTCCAAAACCTTGTCATGGATAGGGACGCTAACATGATATCGATATTAAGTTGAAAGGGCCAATCGGGCTGGGTATAGATCACAAGGGAGGTCGCACCAATTTAATAGAATAAACCTATGTTGGGGCGTAGTTCTAGGGCGTAGGGTTATTGACCCTTAGCCCGCTCGGTGCTAGACTCTTCTCCCAAAACATGCAATGCTCTACATTGTTTAAATACGAAGCTCAACTTCGTCTAATGACAAAGCTCAACTTGAAATCATGCATAAACTCGACATCGTATGAGAAGCAGTTCAACATTGTCTATTAACGAAGCTCTCTATGAAATCAAGCATAAACTCAACATCGTATTAAACGAAGCTCAACATTGTCTATTGAAAAAGCTCACTATGAAATCATGCATGCCTTAGACAGTATATAAATATGAAGCTCAACAATGTCATCTCGACAAAGATTAGAATAGAATCGTACAAGGGCTCGACATCATGTCAAATAAAGCTTAATGACAACATACATCTCAATTATGAGTTCATGCATATGAGAAGCTTAATTATGACACATACCACAAGCTCAAGAATAGTGGGAAATTTTTCTCCAAAATCATATGGTAAGGCTACTTAGAAATATCACTTAATCATCATCAACATAAGGGCTTTGCCCAAAACCTTATCATACTTGGACTCATACAATTTATTTGGAAACATTATAATAATTGGGAGATTTCACTCCGAAACAAGCAATAGAGTCAATTCACGAAAATCATCATTTATACTCAACATTGGGCACTACCCAAAGCTTCATCATACATGGGTCAATTTATCCTTCTCTGGAAACATCATCAATATAATGGGTAGGAGTAAAAACATGCTTCTCATAATCTATTCCATCACCATCACATTCTATTAGGAACTTCCCACACATGGGCATTTTAGATTCAATTCTTTAGAAAATAATTTGGTCAAAGAAAATAAGTTATAATCCGGCAAAGATCAATAAATCATCAATATCAACTCAATTAATCATACCCATGAGTAGAAGTGTTAGAATCATGAAATTGACTGAAAACCCATACTTGATCATCACAAATTTGATAGGGAATGGGCATGGGTGTGGAAAAAAGCAACCACTCATAGCCTTACATACATGGGATTGAAGAATCTTATCTCTTCCTAATTACCCAGCTAACATTTCCCTTTAAATCCTTGAATTTCTCCTCACTTTCTCCCCTTCAAGCTCTCACCCTTGCATGCATGAAGAAAAATGGCCTAGATGGGTTCATCTCAGCTTAAAACCCTCTATTACTAGCTCAAAACGATGTAGTATAAGCCCTTAGAACGTAGAAATTACGGAAAAGACCTTACTGAAATCACTGAAAATAACTGTTAGGGGGTTCTAACGGACGATGTGACGACTCGTTACTAGGGCTCACGATCCGTTTGATCACCCATCAAGTACACTACCTTATCATTCAAGAAATTTCCACTGGCTTGGTAACAGCTAACCTAATGGGTCGTTAGGACTGATGACGACTCGTCGGGTGCCACCCGTCAGGTTCACTGGATAAGCCTTGCTAACTTTCCATGGGACCAACCAACGATTGGCTTGACGACTCTTGGTGACTGACCACGAGTTGTTACATCCCCCGAGAGGACCTCGAGTCCTCCAACATCTCAGGCCTTCCCCGTGAGTCAATTGACGACTCGTTAGCCTCTTCACGAGTCGTTGGGTGACCCATTCTGCAACTACTGCAATATTATTTTCTAGTTTTCTCCTAATTCACTTCTGGGTTCGATTCTTGAATTCCCGAGGTATAACATATTCGATACAGAGGGATGGATATAGGTTGCGTACCTGGTGGTAGGTTGATTGAAAAATCAATCTCATGCTCTAGGGGAATACCAGGGAGCTCATCTAGAAACTCACTAACCACTAGGATGGCTGAATAGTCGGGGATTCTTCTTGGATATCCCGAACCCTAACAATATTTTAAATACAACCCTTCGCTATCAACTTTGTCTCCAAAGATAGGATATGAACCTACCATTTGGCATGCTACATTGCCTTTCCATTCTCACACTACCTCCCCTGGAAAGTGAAATCGGATGGTCCTGGTCCAACATTCCACATTGGCATAACATGGCCAATACATACCCATAATTACATTAAAATCAATCATTTCTAGCTCTAACTAAATCAGCTAAGGTCTAGCAACCAACAATCTCTACTGTACAACCTCGGTAAATCCTCTTAGCAATAATAGAGTCACCGACGATTGTAGTCACCGAAAAGAGTCGCTAAAGAAATTTTGGCATTATACCAAATTCCAGGGCCACTAACGGAGTAACATTGAAAAAAGTGGAGCCTGGGTCTATCAAAGCATAAATTGAGTGAGAGAAAACATCCAGCATACCTATCACAATATCTGGTAATGACTCTGACTCCTTTCACCCTAGTAAAGCATAAATGTGATTCGGACCACTGCCTGAACTATATGCCCCTGACCTACCTCGGCCTCTGCTGGCTGGAATTGAGGGTCTGCCCCTTGCCGAAGGTGCTGGAGCATGTGATCCTACTGTGGACCTGTTCTACTGGTCCCGATCACCCTGATCTCTAGCCGGACAATCCCCCATCACATGGCCCTCCTGCCAGCAAGTAGAACAAGCAGTGGAGCCATATCTGCACCACCCAAAATGTTGTTGACTGAAAATGGTACAACATGCTATTGTGGACCTACTCTGATCTGATCCCCTCTACTGCTGGGAACTTAATGCTCACGAGATCTCGCGGGGACCTGACTGTCCAGGACGACCTAATCTACCACTCTGCTACTGCTGCAGGAAGATCTGGGTGGCTACCTGATATTCACAACTTGGGTCTGCCCTGAAATTCAATCTACATATCAGTGGGCCTAGCCCTTTAGCGCTCCTCCTGGTTCGCCCTTTCTACCTCATGCTGACGCTACCTAATCCCTTTGATATTTTGAGCAAAAGACTGAATGTGGGCAATGTCCATATCCTCCCATAAAGTAGATGTAACACAGGTTTCCACATACTCTGGAAGCAGCCCCATGATAAACTAACGTACCCTGACTGGCATGGCATCTAGAAATGCTAGCGCATATCTGGCCAAAGAGACAAACCTCATTGCATACTCTTGAATGCTCATCGTACCTTATTCAAGATGCAGGAACTGATCCACCCAGACCTTTCAGATTTCTCACACCAAGTAGTGATCTATGAAGGCCTCTGAAAAACTATACCAAGTTGAAGGGGGTACGTCTCTGCCTTGGGACCTTTCCTAACTCTTATACCATAACACCACTATGTCTCGTAGTTGAAATACTGCCAACTCGACAATCTCTACTATGCATCACCCTAAATATTTGTTGTAACTGGTCCAGAGAGTCTTGAGGATCCTTTCCGCAGTCTGTCCCCGTGAATTATGGGGGGACTTAGGGTAATAAACTCTCAGACCCTCGAACTTCCAGGTCCTCCAGTAGATTCAGCGATAACTGGTACTACGGGCTGGCGCTGAGCGGCCATCATCTAAGCCAGCATATAAATAAAGCTCCTAACCTCCTAATTAGATGGATAGATATAGGGATTGCTGGGGGTGGTGCTGACATATCTACTGCCCAGGGGACTCCTGATGTGGCGGAGAATGCTGGGGAGACCAGGATGAAGTCTCCGTATCGCCCTTAGGTCGGGCCGGCTCTGACTGGGCACTCTACTATTTCCCTTTCCTACTGCAATATCTAGCTCTCGACCATTCGTGGTTTGTCCAGCATCGGACATTTTCTTTGTAAATAAGTAGAATAATGTAAGCTTAAGGATTCACATTATAAGGCATAGCTCTATAGCATGACTGGAGTAAAAAGGAGGGTAACCATGCTACCATATCTCCTACCTATAGAATGTGGTGCATAATACATCCATAGAAAAAGACTCTACTAGAAACGTCTTGTAGACTCCCTAGGACATGGCGTTGCTCTAATACCAAGTATGTCGTGCCCCACCTTGGGAGGCATCACTGGCACCTAATGTCATACTGGGACCTAGGATGACCTGGCTGGGTATAAGCACCTCAGTTACCTGCCAGCACCTCAAAATCAAGAAAATAAACTGATATATCTCGGTTGTACATACAGCCTCAGGCCGCCAAGGCCACGCAGCACCTATAAAGGAAAAATAGCTAACCTAGCAACATAACGATAAAGCGATCCTATACGGGCCGACAAGACCACCATGTTGTCTAGTCATAATAGAATGAAAAATAGGCGATCATATTCACACTAAAGTTGACAAGAATGCTAACTAACTAGATAAGGTACCACATGGCCAACACGCAAAGTTTAAAACACATAGACCCCACACTACCAACAACAACCAACCACTGAGAATCTGAAGCCTGCAAGCCTCTAAGAGTGGAATAATGGTCAGGACAGGGCCCCGGCCTACCCAAAAGCTATACAACAAAAGAGAAAACCTTTCTAACTATCAGCTCTGGAGAAAAGGAGTTAACTGCACTACTAACTCTAGCTAACAGCTAAGAAGGTCGTGAACCACGTCTATCCACACCTACAAGTATGCAGTGCCCCAAAGATGGGCTTCAGTATAATATGTACTGAATATGTAAGGCAGTAATGAAAATGACTGAATAGAACTGATAAAAGAACTGAAAGTATACCATTGAAAGGATAATAGTTATAACTTGAACAGCCTCACAACCTAAAGTATTGCTAACAAGTGTGATACAAACAAGAATCTTACCTGGCCCCCATAAGCCTAGAAGGTACAATCAGCACAGAATAACCCACCTGGGTCCCTATAAGCCCTGGCGAGTACACTTCAATCTATATAACCCTAACATGGTCAGTATGAGTCAACGGGTAAATATAGCCAACCTACCTGGCCTCTGGGTCTGCAATTGAGCCTGCTGGGCTTCTATAGCTATGTTTGTGCCCGTTGGGCTTTTGTAACTACACCCTGGATACACAAGGCTTGACGGAAGGTCAGTGATGTTGATACGGCATGAAAGTACTATCCCATTCATAGATGGACTGTAATATTGCCTTTTAGGCCTAAATATAGTCCTGTCAGACAACATATAGCTCCTCTTAGCAATCTATAGCCCCGTAGGCGAGGACACAACTAATAACCCTAAGGTTGGTCGATGGAAGGCTATAATAGGTAGGGTCAGTCCCAATGGAAATAATCATATTTTATTTCAAAACTAATGGTAGCATCTAATCACAACATGCTTCCTACAAGGACATAGGTCGTATTACTATACGACAGGAATAACTTGCCGAAGAGATTAGCCTTAACATACCTCAAATGTCAGTTCATGTTTATCCAATTAGTTCCAACTTGTAGCCAGAGATTCTACTCAATTACATCCTTTACACTGACAAAATAAGTCTATCTTCAATACTAAGACTCGGCAAACAATGATATCTTTCGAAAATATTAACTATAATTCAACTCCATTTATTTCGGCAAAAATCTCATAAATTTTTGAGAGTTTAGAAGGTAGAAATGCTTGCCTATCACTTGTAGTCACGTAGAAGTCAATTAGAAGTGATTTTGACAACTTTTGCTCGGTGTAGTTCCAGTACTCAGAGTGAATTTTCAAGAAATAACTCTGCAGGGACATTCCTCGTAGGCCGAGAACTTGATATCCAGGAAGAATTTGCGTTTATATGGAGTTTACAGCTTAATTTAACAAAAAACAGAGGAAATTATTGCTCACTCTCTTTTCTTAGCCAAGGGAAGTATTTAGAAAGATTCAAACAAATCACAAAGGGCCTTATATACGTATTGAGGCAGTGGCAAGGGTGGTGCAGTTCTTCAGCCATAGCGCCAGGCTAAGGGCGTGACGCACCGGCCTAGCGGCGCGGCGCATAGCCCAGGGTGCCTGGCCTCCTGCCCAGCCCTACTATTCACTCGATGCTTGGCTCGTATACTTAATCCCCCAGGCTTTTTCCAGCATGCATTGATTTAGGGCAGAATTATATGCCCAATTGATACTCAAATGCTTCATTTCGTCTTGTTTATCTATCGTTATGTGTGCATTCTCATGTGATTTGTAGTTAAAAAGTGAATTTATACTAATCAATGTTTTGTAGGTAAAATGTAATTTTAGGAAGCTAAGATACATGTTGGTAAAAATCGGGAATGGACTTGGAAGCGAGCAGTGGAAAAGGTCAAGGAAGAGTTGTGAAAATAAGGGCTCCACGATGGAGCCGTTTCACGCTGCCATCGCGGAGGCATTCTGCCTCGGATGATTTAGTTTGGCAAATTCCAGCGAAGGTCCGCGTTGCCTCTCTGACACGGAGGCAATGCCACGCGATACAAGCCATGGCACATTGGGGGCATTGACCTGGGACATCAACTTCCAGTAAAGGTTCACGACTGCGCCGTGGCACGTTGGCCTGGCTCCGTGTTGCAGGCCGTGTCACGCCAAGGAGAAATTGTTGAGGAACCTAATTCCAGTGAGGGTCCGCGTTTGCACCGTGGCATGGAGGGAGTGCTCCGCGATATACTCCGTGCCACGTTGCTTGTTATTCCGGGAAAAATTCCCACCAGTATAAATAGCACACTTAGGTTTATTTTTAATGATTCTGACTTGGTTGAGCAAGAACGTGGGTTACAGGCAGTTGAGGGGACGAAAATTCTAGGGTTCTTCTCTATCTCTTTCTCTTTTATCTCAATTGTTTGTATGATTTATACTCATTTGATGATGTTTATCCACAAATGAGTGTCTAAATTCACTTCTTGCTAAGGTTTAGAACAATTGTAGTGGAATGTAATTGTTGATCAATTTAGTTTTCATCTTTTCTTCAATGGTTGTTCTATGAATTCTTGTTCTTACTGCATTAATGTTTTGCTAATGTTAATGTATATCTAAAAAATCCAATTTTGATTTTGAAAAGAAAAGAAATTGGAAAGTTGTGAATTGGTAGGATATGATCTCTTCTTAGTTTGGGAAAATTGAGAATTGATTTACATTCATAATAGAAATATATCTGAAAGTCGTATTAGTCAATTAAGAAATCGGTTTTGTATGGCTAGAACATGAAATTCTTTTATCACAAAAATGTAGGTTGAAGGTTCAAGATTCTTAAGTTAGGAAGGATACGAAAGTTTCAATCCATAGGCAATAATTCTTGACTAGCAACCGAAGGAAAGATTAACGGAATTGTATCGACAAATTACTTCCCTGCATGTTAGTTTTAGCCTCAACATGCTCATTACTATAGTTCAGACTCACTTTATAACTTTGTCTTAGATTCCTATAAATTGGGAAACTAAACTCTCAAAATCCTATTTAAATTGTTGTCCGCATTCTTAAAGTTAGAGTTCATTAACACTTAAGTTGATTATTACCTTAGTTCAGCCCCTGTGGGATTGATACTTATCTTACTTAAGCAATTTTACTACTTGTTTGACCATGTGCACTTGCGTGTAGTTTCCAAACGCCCGAACACATTTTTGGCGACGTTGCTGGGGACTGGCAATTGGTAAAATTGTTTTCTTAGTGTTAGTTTACAATTTCTATATAAGTGTTGACAACTTGATCTTAGCCTGTCTTTTGCAGATATTGAATTCTGTTGAACACTGGCAAGAGACAAGGAGCTGGCAGATTCATACTTAGAGCCAGAAAGACAGTTCCATCGTCAAAGAAGGGAAGCTCTAGAGAAGAAGGTGCGGTTTCTCAGACAGACAATCCTGGAGCAACAACAGAATCCACCACTTGTGAGGGCAGTGTTAGTTCCCAAGGAAATGGAAGCTAGGCCGATTCGCGAAGTGGGAATCCCACATGCTAACAATGTTACATCAAGTATTCCCAAACCTGAGCCGGGAGGGAGGTTTGAGCTTAAATAGGACATGGTGCAATTGCTGCACAACAGCGGGCAATTCACAGGGCTCCCTCCGAAGATCCACAACAACATCTCCAAAACATTTTGGAGATAAGTGACACTTACATCCCCGCTGGAGTATCATCCAATTATGTAAGGCTTACATTATTCCCATTCTCATTATTGGAAGAAGCAAAGAGGTGGTTAAAAGGTGAGCCGCCTAATTCTATCACCACTTAGGATGATCTTGCAAGAAAATTTTTGATACGGTTCTTTCCATCCGGGAAAATAACAAGACTTAGAAGTCAGATTCTAAGTTTTAAACTAAGAGAGGGGGAGAATCTGTATCAATCTTGGGAAAGGTTCAAATCATTGCTAAGGGATTGTCCTCACCATTACCAGTCCAATGATGTGCTGGTGCATACTTTCGTAGAGGGTTTGGAACCCCACACAAAAAATTTGCTAGACTCAGCAGCTGGGGGACAAGCATTAGAAAAGACTTATGAGGAGCTATATACTTTGTTAAACCGTATTTCGCAGGGAAATCCAGAGTGGAATGCGGAATCTTCTAGTGGAGGAACAAGGAAAGCGGCAGGAGTCTTGGAAGTGGATGGATTTACAGCTATCGCTGCACAGATAGCTGCGTTGCAAAATCAACTTAACACCCACTTCAGCAACATGAGCTTGAATCAACCTCAAACCCCAGTTAATGTAGTGCAACAGTTTTGGTGTAAAGTATGCGGTAGTAATGAACACTCAACTGAGTGTTGTGGTGCAAATCCAGATTCAGTGAACTTTGTGGGGAATGTACAGAGAAATAATCACCAACTATATGGCAACAACTACAACTTGATTTGAAGGAATCATCCAAATTTCTCTTGGGGTAGTAACAGCCATCAAGGGCAGAGTTCGAATCAGGGTGCGCAGAGAAGTCAAGGAGGGCAGCAGAACTATCAGACTCAATATAGAAGAAACAATGCACCTCCTCCCCCACCCACCAGCATTGAGGAAATGTTTAAAATAGTGATAGCTGACCAAGCTCAATTGCAGGATGATTATGTGAAATTGGCAGCAGATGTAAAGAACAATTAGTTATATACAAAGGCGTTGGAGTATTACAAAAGACTCAGCAGCTGGGGGACAAGCATTAGAAAAGACTTATGAGGAGCTATATACTTTGTTAAATCGTATTTCGCAGGGAAATCCAGAGTGGAATGCAGAATCTTCTAGAGGAGGAACAAGGAAAGCGGCAGGAGTCTTGGAAGTGGATGGATTTACAGCTATCGCTGCACAGATAGCTGCGTTGCAAAATCAACTTAACACCCACTTCAGCAACATGAGCTTGAATCAACCTCAAACCCCAGTTAATGTACTGCAACAGTTTTAGTGTAAAGTATGCGGTAGTAATGAACACTCAGCTGAGTGTTGTGGTGCAAATCCAGATTCAGTGAACTTTGTGGGGAATGTACAGAGAAATAATCACCAACTATATGGCAACAACTACAACTTGATTTGAAGGAATCATCCGAATTTCTCTTGGGGTAGTAACAGCCATCAAGGGCAGAGTTCGAATTAGGGTGCGCAGAGAAATCAAGGAGGGCAGCAGAACTATCAGACTCAATATAGAAGAAACAATGCACCTCCTCCCCCACCCACCAGCATTGAGGAAATGTTTAAAATAGTGATAGTTTACCAAGCTCAATTGCAGGATGATTATGTGAAATTGGCAGCAGATGTAAAGAACAATCAGTTATATACAAAGGCGTTGGAGTACCAGTTTGGACAACTAGCTGGAGCTCAAAACACCAGGCCAAGAGGAGGACTACCGAGTGACACTGACCCGAATCCCAAGCAAGTAAATGTAGTGACCACAAAGAGTGGTTTACAACTCAAGGAGGTGGAACCAGAAAGACCACCTCAGCAGTCAGGAACAATAGAGAAAGAAAGGGAACAGGATGATGAGAGGGGGAAGGAGAAGGCAGCTGAAGCAGAAAGACCACCACCCCCCTTCCCTCAAAGATTAAAGAAACAAGCAGGAAGCTTGTTTCAAAAAGTTCATGGAGGTGCTTAAACAGGTACACATTAATTTACCTCTGGTTGATGTTTTGCAGGGAGTGCCGAAGTATGCAAAGTAAATCAAGGACATCGTAGCTAACAAAAGCAGATTGATGGAGTATGCTACAGTGGCGCTTACTGAGGAGTGCAATTCCCGGATACAGAACAGGTTGCCAACAAAGCTCAAGGACCTTGGGAGCCTTACAATTCAAATCACAATTGGGCAAAGTATCCGAGCTCACGGATTATGCGATTTGGGAGCGATTATTAACTTGATGCCGACATCGGTGTTCAAGAAGTTGGGGCTGGGCAGTCCTAGACCAACTACGGTGATCTTGCAGTTGGCGGACCGTACTTTAGCCAGACCAGATGGCATTGTGGAGGATGTTCTGGTGCAAGTGGGCTCCCTTATCTTCCCGGTACATTTTATTGTTCTAGATTTTGAGCCGGATGCGGAAGTCCCATTTATTTTGCGACGTCCTTTCCTGACAACCGGGAGAGCTTTGATTGATGTAGCTGCTGGACAGCTAACCATGTGGGCGCATGACAAAGTGGAGGTATTTGATGTATATAAGGCCACGAAGCTTCTGACCATATATGAGGAGCTTTCAGCAATCCATGTGCTAAATCAAGCAGAAACTCTTCAGATTGTTGAATCTCGAGATCCATTGGGAAGAACATCAGTGAGCTCCGATCATTTCGGAGATAGAGATACTTATGAGAGGGTGCAAATGTTGAATGAACCACAATGGTATCTCGGGAAGCATGACTTTCAGCCGTTAATGACGTTCCTAGTACCATTGCCGAAACCATCGATTAAGGAAGCACCAAAACTGGAGTTGTGGCAAGAAGATCAAAGTGCCACATTCTTGGTTAATGGGCAACATTGTAAGCTTTACTGGGGTGAGGACGTTATTCGAGAGAAGACGTCCATCACTCTAGAGGATGGTTGAGTGTCAATGACGTCGAGCCACGATGATAAACCAGGCGCTGCGCGGGAGGCAACCCGTGAAATTGTTGTAATAGATGAATAGAATAGTGAATAAAAAGAAAAAAAAGAGAAAAAGAGAAAAAGAAAAAAATAAATAGAAAAAAATATTATTGTTGCATTGAAACCTATGAATTCTAACCAATTTCTTGTTGTGAGATTATCTCCAGGTGGACGGAGGGCAAAAATGCTAAGAATTGCAAAGGAGAAAAATCGAGGTGAGAAAAATAAAAAAAGTGGCATTACAGTGAGCCTATGCGTTGGCTCCGTGTCACGGAGGAGGGCCTCCGCGTTACCCTCCGTGACACGTTGATGCCTATTCCGAAATTTTTAAAAAATTCCATAACAGGGGTGCGATGGCTCCGTGTCACGGAGGGTGTGCTCCGCGTTACCCTCCGTGACACGTTGAGGTGTAATTCGCGTCAGGTCACACCGGGTCGCCGGGTAACCCGTGCGAAAAACACCCTTTAAACCCCGAAATCCCCTCATTTTTTCCTCATTTCGCATTCCCTCCGCGACCAACTCCCTAAATTCCCTCCTCCCCCAATGTGACACGGACCTAGGAACAAGATTTCTTCAACTTTTGTTCGATTTCATCGGATTGAAGGTATGTTCTTGAACTTAACCTCAATTTTTGCTTAAATTTTCAATTTTTGAGCATGTGAGGTGAGTAAAGTTGCCCTAAGTGTAAATTAAGTTTGAATTCACTTAAATGTTGATTGATTGATGTTCATAGTATCGTTGTGAGTATGTGAACTCGATGAATGCATGTTTGATTGAATTTTTGTGAAATTGGTAGCTAGGGTTAGAATTTGAATAGGAAGAATCTAAATTTTGTTGAAAATGTGAAAAAATTTGGGTTGTGCATGTTGGGTGATGTGAATGATGTTGTGAATATAGATGATTATGCTAAGTAGACAAGGGAATTGTCGGAAAAATGAAATTGGTGAATTGCATAGGTTGTTGAGAAGCCAAAGTGCTATGTGATGTAATGGAATCGATGGTGATATTGTTAGTCATTTTATGAAGTCTGAGTATTACATAGTAATTATTCCATCGACTTATCTGAATGCACTAAGCAATTTGATTGATAAGAATTGGGAAAGCATGATTGTCTTGCCGAATTATTTTAATTGTGGCTAAAGACTAAGTGTGGGGTGGCCTAACTCAACCCAACCTTAGTTGAAGCTATGTTTGACTTGAATAAAATTGGGATTGTCTGTTCGATGGTACAGGAACAATGTCAGGCAGGCAAGACAAGGGAAAGGGCGCATCTACATCGGGCACCGGCAGAAAAAGGATTCGGTTGGGAACAGCAGTTCCAGCAGCACTAGCGGTTCCGCGAGGCCAACGCCGACAATACGGAACCCGATGGGTGACTGATGAAGGGAAGAAATGGTATGCAAAACACAAAGAGACCAAATACTTCCCAGAGGAGCACATTGCAAGGGAGCCGCTGGCACATGAATTCCCGAGAATCGTACACCGGATTGACACTGCCGGACTGAACTTCATCTTCGAAGAGCCCAAGGAGTGCAACCTCCATCTGATTCGGGAGTTTTATGCCAACTGAAACCCGACCGTCCGCAGTCACACCGTCAAAATAAGAGGGCAGGTTGTCACCTTTGAGCCCCATCACCTAAATGTTATATTGGGGGCGAGGGACACAGATGCCCATGTACTCCGATAGCTGAACATAACTCCACCTTATGCGTATATCAGACGCACTCTATGTGGAGCCTGTTCAACAGCACAGTGGAGTAGGCACAAAGAGAGGGGCTACCATCAGACACTGCCTTACTCTCAGATGAACAGGGAAGACATGATCTAGCTAAAAATAGTGTGTTCCTACCTGATCCCAGGGGTGCACATGACTGAGTCACCCAGGATCGTGTGTGTTTGGTATATGCCCTGATGAAAGGGCTTGAGATAAATGTTGGGGCGGTGATCATCTCTTCCATGAAGAGAGCCCGACACCATCAAGGGCACAGGTATGGGTTCAGTGGTTTGCTTACCACGTTCCTGAGGGGCCATGACATCGAGGAAGAGGCCCTGGATTACATCCCACAAATTGATAGGCGTGCCCTGGATGTCACAAAAACCAAGGCACCCGACACTACTCACGGGTCTTTTCTCACACTAGCCAAGCGACATGCTCGGGATGATCGATATATGGCCCGCATGTATGGGATGCAGATGCTGCAGTTGCGCATAGGTGGGAGGCCAGCAACAGAAGATGAGCTATGGCAGCTCTAGCTAGATTACCCCTTTGGTGAGAATGCCCGGGCTCTATGCCGAGTGGGGCCAGCTTTTGTGGAGCTTGTAGATGATGATGTCCCCACTGATGAGGAGACCCGCCGTGAGGACTCAGATGTTGAGTAAGATGAGGACAGCGGGGGCGATTCGGATATGGGAGACGAGGCAACGGAACCTGATGAAGAAGTGAAATACTTCGATTGATCAGGGAGTTTCACCACCCACCTTTGTGATATGTTGAATTTTGTGAACACTGGGGACAGTGTTCGATTTAAGTGTGGGGTGGGAGTAGTTAGGTGCTGGATGTTTCGTTGTTGTTTTTGTTTTTGTTTATGTTTTGGGTTGTTGTGCCTGTGAAAAAATGTGACCCTATGACTCTTTGTGATGTGCTTTGTAATTAAGTGGTGTTGTAATGAATGTAAGTTGTTGTGGTTGTGTGAGCTGTTGTTGATTGGTTGGTTATGTAAATATTTTTTTTGTAAATATTTTTTGTTTTTTATCGAAATTATCGATACTTTTGAAAAAATTTTTGTTGAATTTTCTTATGATTGGGTTTCTCGGCCTTTGTTTTCGGTGCTTTTACCGAGAATAGTCCCATTGAACCGAAGTCGTAAATAGTGACCGTTCCCTATGATGGATGGATGACGACCGTCTTAAGGGAAATGTAGTCGATAGGAGTAGTTTTTTTTCTTTCTTTTATTTTCTTTCTTTTGTTTGTTTCACAAATGTGTCACTACTTCATGATTCAGAATTCTTGTTGCGTGTTGTACATGATATTAAGATGCAAAGATGATTCGTATGAAAGCATGCAAATGTGTAAACATGTTGAGATACCTAGGCCATAGAGTTCGATTCAGTGTGATTGAGGCTTAATATTGAATTCTTGTAATTAGCTGATTGAAGAGTCTGTGAATAAGTCTTGAGTTGAACATGTGCAAGGAGTGTGAGGTGAGGTTTCGAATATTTCATGCTATTGTGAAGTGTCTAGAACTTGCCTGGTGTGTGTGCAAAACGAAATGAAGGATGTGTATTGTAGGAAAGGATGTAGGCATTTCTTTGATTAAACCGAAAGTTTTTTTCCCTTACCATACCTACCTTGAATGTACATCCTAGTTAGCCCCATTGAGCCTTTAGCCTATTTTTTTTTCTTTGAAGAGGTAGAAATCGAGCTTAATACCTTCTTTTCATTAGCCGTGAATTTGATCCAAAACTCTTAAGCGCTCAAGAAAAATAATTTTCCCATAGTGTCAAGGAGTGAGAATTGTGAAAAGGAAGGAAAAGCGGAAGTGGTGAAAGTAAAAAAAAGGTCAAGGGTGCACTTACTAAAATTAAAGTAAATAAAGATGTATAACTAATCTTTGTTATTAAGTCGAGTGTGCTTAAAGAAATGGGAACAAAAATAAAGAAAAACATTCAAGAATGAGAGGATGAAGGAAGAAACAATGCCCATAATGATGGTGGGATGTATTGAAAAGCTCTTAAGGAAGCTAGTTGCTATTATTGGTTAGCCCAGTATTTACTAGTTCTTTAGCTTACATTACAACCCGTTAAGTCCTACGTGATCTTACATCACACGTCCTTATATTAGTGGAGTAATACACTAGAGGCAAGATTATGGTTCATGACATGATGCATGTAAATTCTTTGGGAGAGAGAGCGAAATTGTATTCATATACCCCTACATGTAATGCTTTGGAAATCATATGATTAAAAAGGGGGAAATTTCTCTTGTGTTGTGAGGGCACATGCTTGACGAGAGATTGAATTTCGTGTCGGATGTCTTGATCAGTTGATTTGCATGACATTGTCGAGATCGAGAGTCGATTCTTGAGCTTAGGAGGTATTAATGTGCTGAATGTCATGGTATTGATGGGACCATGCATGTTTTCTTGATGATTTGCTATATTAAATAATCGGTATAGCCGTAGCATGAATTGTCGAGCCAAAGTAGCTATGAGTGGGTGTCAATTGCATGAGATGTGAGAGTATTGTTCGAGGACGAACAAGGTTCTAAGTGTGGGGTAAGTGATCTTGGGCAGAATTATATGACCAAGTGATACTCAAATGCTTCCTTTCGTCTTGTTTATCGATCGTTATGTATGCATTCTCATGTGATTTGTAGTTAAAATGTGAATTTATACTAACCAACATGATTAGTGTTGTTTTGTAGGTAAAATGTAATTTTAGGAAGCTAAGATACATGTTGTAAAAATCGGGAATGGACTTGGAAGCGAGCAGTGGAAAAGGTCAAGGAAGAGCAGTAAAAATAAGGGCTCCGCGATGGAGCCGTGTCACGCTGCCATCGCGGAGGCATTCTGCCTCGTATGATTTAGTTTGGCATATTCTAGTGAAGGTCCGCGTTTCCTCCATGACACGGAGGCAATGCCACGCGATATAAGCCGTGGCACGTTGGGGACATTGACCTGGGACATCAACTTCCAGTAAAGGTTCACGACTGCGCCGTGGCACGTTGGCCTGGCTCCGTGTTGCAGGCCGTGTCACGCCAAGGAGAAATTGTTGAGGAACCTAATTCCAGTGAGGGTCCGCGTTTGCACCGTGGCATGGAGGGAGTGCTCCGCGATACACTCCGTGCCACGTTGCTTGTTATTCCGGGAAAAATTCCCACCAGTATAAATAGCACACTTAGGTTTATTTTTAATGATTCTGACTTGGTTGAGCAAGAACGTGGGTTACAGGCAGTTGAGGGGACGAAAATTCTAGGGTTCTTCTCTATCTCTTTCTCTTTTATCTCAATTGTTTGTATGATTTATACTCATTTGATGATGTTTATCCACAAATGAGTGTCTAAATTCACTTCTTGCTAAGGTTTAGAACAATTGTAGTGGAATGTAATTGTTGATCAATTTAGTTTTCATCTTTTCTTCAATGGTTGTTCTATGAATTCTTGTTCTTACTGCATTAATGTTTTGCTAATGTTAATGTATATCTAAAAAATCCAATTTTGATTTTGAAAAGAAAAGAAATTGGAAAGTTGTGAATTGGTAGGATATGATCTCTTCTTAGTTTGGGAAAATTGAGAATTGATTTACATTCATAATAGAAATATATCTGAAAGTCGTATTAGTCAATTAAGAAATCGGTTTTGTATGGCTAGAACATGAAATTCTTTTATCACAAAAATGTAGGTTGAAGGTTCAAGATTCTTAAGTTAGGTAGGATACGAAAGTTTCAATCCATAGGCAATAATTCTTGACTAGCAACCGAAGGAAAGATTAACGGAATTGTATCGACAAATTACTTCCCTGCATGTTAGTTTTAGCCTCAACATGCTCATTACTATAGTTCAGACTCACTTTATAACTTTGTCTTAGATTCGTATAAATTGGGAAACTAAACTCTCAAAATCCTATTTAAATTGTTGTCTGCATTTTTAAAGTTAGAGTTCATTAACACTTAAGTTGATTATTACCTTAATTCAGTCCCTATGGGATCGATACTTGGCTTACTTAAGCCATTTTACTACTTGTTCGACCACGTGCACTTGCGTGTAGTTGCCAAACGCCCGATATTCCGTCTTACTCCAAAATGCTCAGCATACATACACACGCGTCCGTTAAACGATAGAAACTTATGGGGTGTATCACCAAGGAAGCCACTTCCAAATCTACTGGTGCTCTCCAGTTTAAAGAGGTAGCTGAGAGAAGAGTCCAAGAGTCTGATAGTTGCTCTAATGATGATGAGGGGTCCGAAGATGCCCAATCCAGCGATGTAGTTAGTGAGTCCAGATCCGAGGATGAGGCAGCCAGTGCTGAGCAAGAGCAGACTCTGCCTAGGGAGAATCGTACCATTCGGTGGAGAGTACCAAGTTCATAGGAGATCTATGAATAGGGTCTCGCTCTCACTGCCAAGAACAAACCCAGGCAGAGTATTCAAGAAGAGAAGCAGATCCTTACCAATGCACTGAATGAGGTGGAGGAGATAAAGCATATATTCAGCTACTATGGGTTCGAGTAGATGGCTAGAATCCCGGATTGATACACTTCAGAGATCGTCCAAGAGTTCGATGCCAATTATTTGGCGACCATGGAGCGAAAAGCAAAGGAAGGGAAGTAAGTAACATCCCATGTAGGAAAGTGTCATGGTGTGAGGCTGCATTATTTATATATCCAAGCATACTATTACTCGGGTATTATATGGGCCTCAATTTATCCCACCCCACACTAAACCGTAGTTTGACTATCGAGTGGACACCATGAATAAAATCAAGCAGTTAGGCCTTTAGGAGAGGAAGAGCCAGATTAAGTGGTTGTCTGGGGTCATCGCTGAGGATATAAAGGAGGCAGGATGGGTAACTAAAGGAAACCAAGTCACCAAGAATTCATTGAAATTCATAGAAAAAGCCTATTCGATGCTAGTACCCCATATATTGGCACCAACAGTGAATGACAATACCCTTAGTTCAGACAGAGCAGCATTGGTGGCGTGTATCATGTCACGATACGCCGTCAACATTCCAAGGGTCATTGTGGAGGAGATCCAAGATTGGGCCATGGGATTAAGCACTACCATCCCATTTCCGAGTCTCGTATTCAGGCTGTGTACGGAGGAAGGTATCAAGGTGCATCATGGTGAGGAGCGATTGGTTGGAGGACAATAAACAGCAGACATTGGCTTGATCCGGGATGAAATGAACCCAGTAAGCCAAGCACAACTTTCTCCCGCAGTCCCAGTAGCATGGGTAGTTGGGGGCAAGCAAGGGAATTCCCCCACCTCATAGAAGCAGGATAAGACACCGGCTATAGATGCCAGTCATTCAGAGGTAGCTCTCAGCACCTCCGCAGCACCACCTATGGGAATTCCAAGCTACACCCCAGCAGGATACATGCTAGTGCCTCAGGAATTTCTCAAAAAGATGGCCAAGAGACTGACCATATTCGAGAAAAAGGTACAATATAAGATGGAGAATGTGAAGCCTTGAGTGAAGGCTGAGATTGAGAAAGATGCACGAGTCCTACATGCCAAACTAGACAACTTTGAGAGTCATTTCAACGAGCGCATGGTCTAGCAGACTGACACTGGTAGCCTCTATGAGGATTTGGGGGCTCTTAGAGCCAAGTGATCAAACTGTTATCTCCAAAGATGGCAATTCTAGCAGCCCCCACTCTTTCTGAACTAGACATGGGAATAGATGAGGAGCTTAATTTGGTGGCATATTGTGAGTTGACCGAAGTTGAGGGAAAATGAGTTTCTTAGAGGATATTGGAGACGAGACCCTAAAGAATAAGAAAAAGAAGGAAAACAAAAAGCGCAAGTGCGCAATATTGGAGAGCCAATAGACTCACAACGAGCATAGGTTTGAGTTGCTTCAGAGAGAGAGAGGAGCGGGTAGCTCCACCAATTCCCATGTTGAGGTTGCAGGTGGAAAGGACCCTTCGGGTGAGTCACATTCATCCCCAGCCCTTATAGAGGTTGCAGAGGCAACCGCTACTGCTGAGGTGGTGATCATTCCCCCCATTGATACACCATTGAGTGCGCCAGCCACCGCCAGCCCCACGATTGCAACGGAGGTACCACCTCGGCAGGATGACATGAGTTCTTAGAGCACCGTAGGTATGTTCCCTTCCTTTTGTTTTAATATTCTTTTCTTCGGGGATGAAGCATGATTTTCAAAAAATGGAGGGGGTGTACTTGTATATTTTTTGGATTTTTGGATTCGTCCAAGGGTTTTTCTTGCGGTGTTTCTTTTCCCTCGGGCATGCTATATAGTAAAACTGGCATATTTAGGATGTTTTTGTTTAATTGAAAGTATCTTAGGATTACTCAACCAATAGAATGCACTAGTTTTGAAATTCTGAAAATATTGACCCTATTTAAAAAATTTTGATGTTTAGCTGTGTACTTTTTGATTGCAAAACATGATTCCTCTGGATCTTTTTATCATTTAGTGTATTAGCATGAGCAGTTGTAGTTAGACACATATGAACTGGATAGGTAGAATGAATGCAAAACATGTACCATGAGTGAGTGAGGTTTATACCTAGTTTAATACTTCGTAGAGGATCTAGAACAAGAAAAATGAGGTATGGTGTGAAAAAACAAGAAAAAAAGGATTGTAAGATGGTTGGTCAGGAAAGGATCATAGGCCGTTTATATTTAGCCATTTTATCTTAAATTACCCTACCAGAATAATATGATACCCTTGATCCCGAATTTGAGCCTCAAATGAACTATTTTTCATTAATTAACAGATTAACCTTAATCATTTTTTTCATAATGAACGTGCTTTGGCCCTGGTTCCTCCTTGGACATTGTGAACCTCAACCCAGGCAAAATACCTGAGTTGAGAGTGGCTAGAGTAGGGGTGCATAGATCATGGGAAGGTGAAAAAGGAAAACAAAAGGAAAAAAGGTTTAAAATGAGGTATAGTGTGAAAAAACAAGAAAAAAAGGTAAAAAAGAAAAATTGAAAAGAAAATACAAAAGAGAAAAATGAATGAAAAGTTGAAAACACAGCACACCCATACAATTGCATAAAAATGGAGAAAGGGAGGAAAAAGCTAAAAAGTGAAAAGGGTGAAATAAGTGAAAAGTGGAGTCATGTGTATGTATTGCCAAGGAGGGTTTAGTCACTAAAAGTCCAAATCTACCATACCCAGCCCCAAAGCCTACATTACAAGACAAAGTCCTATAGTGATCCTAGCTTGACCGTCTGAAGAGTCGAAGTAGAGAAAATAAGGGCAAGCCTATGATATCCGAGGTGCAGTATTTGGAACTTCCTTGTGAGAGTGAGAGTCTTACTTGTCCAGTTCCACGTTTCATATTTTCATATATCTGTGAGTTGGGGACTTCATTTGTTGTGAGGGTACATGGTTTGTGCTTTATTCTTCTAGTTGTCCATGTGAAAAGCATTGGTAATGACTTTAATCTCTGCTAATAACTAGATGACATATCTTAATCCCTGTTTTTCATGGTTTGTGGTTACTTGATGTGCATATGCTGATTTAGTTTACCGAAAAAAGGGTCAAAAGCTATTTGGGTTTATACTGCAAATTTTGATTGGTATTGTCTGTAGTATCCTAGGTTTATTTTCTAGTTAAGCGTCATTTTTAGTTTTTGTTTTCTTTGCCTGAGAACATGCAATAAGTTGAGGGTGTTGATGTGCTATGAGTTTAGAGAACTTTCGACACTTAAAACTGATATGAGGTGTTTTTATGTTGGTTTCAAGGAAAATAGTTGTTGGAGAAAAAATGTGCAAAAGATGCAGAAAGGTGCAGAAAATTAGCCAAGTACTGATCTCAATACGAGTCGTACCTAGATTGTACAAGCCGTACAAAGACTCATGGCAAAGCTCATAAGGCTGGATAAATGCAAAGGAAAAGTAAAACTCTCAGTACGGGCCGTACCAAGATGGTATGAACCGTAATTTGAGTCGTGGAATACTTCAGAGAAAATTTGCACCATTGAAGTCTCCTGTACGGGTGGCACCTGCGGATCGTAGCATCTACCTATAACCCATACCAAGAGTTGTGGAAAGCTTCAGTGATTCTTAAAGACTTGGTAGAACTCAAGATACAATAAGCAGTCACGAGTCCTAGGAGAAAGGTACGAGGTGTACCACAACACTCGTAGAAAACTTCAGAAGATGTCAAAGTTATCAAAGCCAAGCCACGGATGGATTGTACGACTCGTAGTATCATGGTACGAGTCGTACCAGCTGCCAACACTTAGCCAATTCTGCAGTACCCAAGGAATGTACGTCATCATTTTAGCAAGATTCTTATCTCGCTCTTCATCTCTTTTTCGCAACTCAACTATTAACATACTAGAACCAACATCATGTGTTGATACATTAGTCTCTCTCGTATGCCATGCCCAATTTTTCTTTGTCATTCAACCCATATGTCTGATCCATGATTGATCCTCTGGCTAAATTATTGGCAACAAATTTGTTAATGGAGTCTAGAGATCAGTAAAAACATTAAAGGAGCACTCCATCGGGGAGACCATGGTTGGGACAAAGGGAAACCTTCTTCAGGAACCTTACCCGTGCTTCATGCAACGTTCCTCGAGCTATTGCCTAGAGTTTGTGATATCATCCCTTAGGAACCTTATCCATGCTTCATGCAACATTCCCTTAGCTGTTACCTAAAGTTCATGATATCATCCCTCAGCTGCAATATTTTTGACAGAGGGAAGAAACAATCCAAAAAGGCTTCAATCAATTATTCCACGATGTAATACAACCAGGAAGGAGTTCCTCCAACCACATAGTCGCCTTTCCCATTAGGTATAATGGAAAGAGCCTTATCTTGAAAGACTCTTGACTATATTTGTTATGTTGAAGGGCTGGCAGATCTTTAAGAAATTCCTCAAGTGGCGATTTGCGTCGTCACTCATTTTTCCCCCAAAGAGCCCTTTCATCTGTAGCAAATGTAGCATTGTACTTGTGACATGGAACATGGCATTCCCTAACGTGGGCGGTAGGAGAATGGCTCCTGCAATTTCAGGCATTATCGGGTTATCTTCTTCATGCTCTATATTACCTCAACTGAGCTATCACTTTCTTGTGAGTGATGACTCATATGACTTTTCCCTAATAATCCCAGTAAGATCAACGTCAACAACTAAGATTCAAGACTAATTCAAATTAACAATCAACACAAGAATTTCAAGCGCTAGTCCTTGGCAACGGTGCCATTTTTGATGAAGTCCAAACTACACCCCTCTTGATGAAGGAGCATAAATGTTTGTTGTATCAAATAAATATCCTGATAGATGTCGGGGTCGAATCCCACAGAGACTAACAAGTGATATACGTAAGTGTTGTTTGGAAAATATAAATTAGTTCGCACCACTCCAATGAAACAAAGTAGTAAATATGTTGGGGGAAACCTGATGTTAACAAAATGGTATAGATTCTAACTCAGCTACTTAGAATTGCAAAATAACCAACATTGTAGACAATAATGAGAGAGTCTAGAGGTGTGGTGCAGATGATGTGCTAATTAAACAAGCTATTCTAGATCATCTTATCATTGCAAATTGTGTAAATAACTTTGGAAAGGTGGGAATTCCATGTTTTTCAACCTCGTGAATGCCTCTTTCTAGAGTTCTTTTGAGCCACTAGACACAATTAAATCAGCCCAATTAAGTTTGGATTAGTAACTGCACTATCTCTAGTTATTAGCTATCAATTCGGAGTGTGAATATGGGTTTTGGCTATGTCTAGACCAACTCCACAACATCACATCCATTCCCCCATCAAATTCTCTCCCAATACTCAATTCTTCTCTTTCAAGAAGAAATCAGGTAATAAAAGTATACCCACATTTGCAACTATAGATCATCAATTGTAAATTAGAGAGAACTTAATAGATTTACCTTAATTAAGCAATATTGAGATGAATCTAGAAATACCCAATCTAATTAAGCACTCATCACCACACACCTCTAGTTGATGATTTAGCGACTCTTGGTTAAGAAACTAAGGAACATATTCAATAATAAACTCATTGATTTCATTAATAAGAGCAGCAAAATCAAATTAAAAAATATGTATGGAACAATGGTGGTACCTTGCTAAGGAAGAAGATGAAGAAAAGAAAAACAATATTCTACAATTTCCACCAATAGAATTCTACTTTCTTCCGCAGCAAAAGGAATGTTTAAAAAGCTAAAGTTAAGATTTTATATTTACAAAGTACTTCCTACTAGAATATATATAAAGATAGGGCAACCAATCCCCTCTTTTTTAATGTTGGATGCAATTGCCCCTGCTCAGGCGTTTTGGCACTTGCGAAAGTACCGTCGGTTTGCTGGTTACATTCCTTTAACCGTTGTCTGTCATCTGCTGCTCCTTCAGTGATTTCGGAGGTACCTTCGGTGATTCACCGGCCTCCAACCGTGCTATGCTGATTTCTTTCCTCCTTGATTCAGCAAGTTCAGTTTCCTATAGGCAAGTTAACCAGTGAGTCATCGGTTGACATCAGCTACTGTCAGTTGCTTTAGTTCCTCACAGCAGTGATCATCTGCTTTTTTCTGGCATTTCTCCGATGGAGCGCCGATTTTCACCTGATTTCCTTCTTCTTACTCCATTTCTTTCTCTTTTTCTTCAAATTAGATATCTGCACAAAAAAAAAGGCAAAAAGGGCATAAAATTCATCTAAATGACTTCAAAACTAAGCTAAAGTTCATTCTTAAGAGCCCAATGAATTGGTAAATTACCAACTCATTGTTGTTGTATTGGGCTTCTGAAAAATGCCAAAATTCACCAAGAATCGACAAGTGGATTATATGACTCGTTGTTTGATTGTATCCATCATTGTTTCTAGTCGTTGGAGCAGGTTCAGAGAGTGATTTCCAAGTAGTCCAAGGACATACGAGTGGAACTAACTGGTCGTTCAATAGACCAACGACCCATCGTATTGGTCATTTTCTGCTAGGTTCCAGTTTTATTTTGGCAATTCGGGGATATTTTGGTAAAATATTATGCTTGAAACTCCTAAGTGACATTATTTTAGGCTTCTTTAAGGTCAGATTAAATGGTTTAACTAAGCCTAAAACCTCATTCTCTTCAAAGCATCCATAGATTGCAAGCTATGGTTCATCACCTCAGTCATCTCAATTTCTCTTGGGTCTTCAAGACAAATTAGGTTAGTACCTACCCAGGTATGTTGGATTATGAATGGAGGATTCCTTCCACCCTCATACCCTTTTCAAGCTCAATCGCAATATCTCTATTCTTCAAGTTTCGAATTGGCAATTTCTAGGGTTAGACCCAAATTAAATGAAATTTCCATGATCCTCTTATGATTTCAAGTTCCCTATGATTCAAGCCATGTATTATGAATGTGTTGCATGTATTCTACAAGAATTTCTCATGAATCTATGTTTCAAGTTTATGATTATTTTTCTCAATTATGTATGATTTTATGGACTTCAAGCTTATAAAGCTATGGTTTAAAGATATGGCTATTTATTCAAGTATGCATGATTTTCATGAGTCTCAAGCTTATATATCATGGTTTTTCATCAGCACTGGTTTCATGGCTAGTTCAAGTATGTTAAGATGTTATGCGTTTCATGATTTAAACTAGTCCATCTAAACCTGTGTTCACGATTATGATATGAGCACTATATATGTTTTGGGAGTAGTATTTAACACTGAGTAGGCTCGGATTCCAGTGCACCTAGGTCTTAGAACTACGTGCCTCTGTAGCCATAATAGGGTCCTCCATGAGAGTGTCTCCCATGCCCAAATGGGCCACCTATGAGTGATATCACGCCTTCATCATCCATTCCCTTGGCAAGGTATGGACACATCTCCCAGCTAGGCTTACAAGTTGGGCTCCATGTATGCTCACGTGGGGTATGTTGGTTATAAGAATCTCCCATTGTTCCTTGATTTTCTGATATATGCTTATGTTCATGACTTATAACTTACGACTATGATATCTTGGCTCAATATATATTTTAAGAGGTTTTAATTATTAATTCAGTCATGATCAGCTTTATGATTCAGTTTTGAAAACCCTAAGCTTTTATACTTCATTTATGACCTGAAACTCATGATTTAAGTTTATCTCATACTCATGATCTTATTTCATTGTTTTACTATTATGTTTTTACTTAACCTACATACTCAATACATTCAAAGTACTACCGAATATTCTATGTTATATCGTCTCATGATATAAGTTTGAACGATCAGTCTCAACCTCGATGTTAGCTCTGCTCCTACTTCAGTCCTGTTTAGCCCCAGTTTGGGTGAGTCCTCTTCTTTCGAGGACACTTATCAGTTTTATATTTTATTTCTATGTATTTCAGTTTCTAAATTAGTCGATCTAGTTGGGAGTGTTCTCCCATTAACTCATCTTATGACTAGAGGCTGTTGAGAAAGTTATGTATTAGATTATTCGTCTTGTTGTCTATGCTTATGTTTTATGATATGCAATCTTCCGCTCATATTGTGTTTATGATTTCCTACCACTTAGTCATGGATATGTCATGGGTTAGATTAGAGCCATTTGTGGTTCTATGTCTCGTGTCTCAGTTCGAAGTCCATGCTTGGGTCCGACAGCATTGATGCAGAATGGTAAGGTGATAGCATTTGCCTCCAGATATCTTAAAGCCCATGAGAATAATTATCCAACTCATGACCTTGAGTTGGTGGCAGTAGTGTCGCATTAAAGATTTGGCGCCATTATCTCTACAGTGTGCATGTTGATGTGTTCACAAACCACAAGATTTTATAAGATGTGTTCAACCAGAAGGAGTTGAATCTCAGATAGAGGAGATGACTTGAGTTGCTCAAAGATTATGACATCAACATTCTCTACCACCCAGGTAAGGATAATATAGTTGATGATGCTCTTAGCAGGCTATCTATGGAATGTACAACTCATGTAGCGGAGGAGAAGAGAGAACTAACTAAGGATGTGCATAGACTCTCACTCTTGGGAGTTCGTCTTTTATACTCTGGAGAAGTAGTGTGCTTGTTCAAAATGAGTTTGAGTCATCTTCGATAGCAAAAGTTAAAGAGAAAAAGGATAAGGATCCCCTCTGGCTTCAGGTAAAGAAAGATATTCACAAGCAGGAGGTGTTTTTTTCGCATAAGGGGGAGATGGTGTTCTAAGATATCAAGGAAGGTTATGTGTTCTACATGCAGATGGTCTCAGAGATAGAACCAGGGTAGAAGCACATAGCTCCAGGTTTTTGACTCACCTGTGTTTCACAATGATGTACCATTACTTGCGGGAAGTTTATTGGTGGAATGGTATAAAGAGGGACATTGCAAACTTTGTGGCTAGATGCCTAAATTGTCAACAAGTTAAGGGTGAGCACCAAAGGTCATATGGTGTGGTCTAGAATATGGCAATCCCTGAGTGGAAGTGGGAGATGATCAATATGGACTTTATCACCGGTCTACCAAAGTCATGTAAGCAACATGACTCTATTTGGGTAATCATAGATCGAATGACCAATATGGATCATTTCTTTTCGGTTAAGACAATGGATTCAATCGAGGACTATTCCAACTGTACATTAGTGAGATAGTCAAACTTCATAGAGTTTCATTATCTATCATATCAAATAGGGGCATTGTAATGCCCCAAAAACCCTAAGATCAGACCCGAGAGTTGAAGCGGAGAAAACAAGATTTTCTACATTAGGTCACAGAATAAGTCATCTTGTGACTCATGGGGTAGGCCACCAGTCATGGAGTGACTTGTGGGGAAGGTTCCAGACTTGTATGAAAAACTAGGAAATTTAGTGACCACGAGTTGTGGTCACACCACGAGTCATTATGTGATTCGTGGTCAAGGGTTGACTAAATGTTGGAAAATTCAGGCAGTGCACTTAACAAGTTCTCACCATGAGTTGTGGTGTCACCCATGGTGACCCCAGGTGGTTTTTGGTAGTGAAGACTACGGGAGGTGACCACGAGTCGTCGTCACTAGTAACAAATCGTCAAGTAGCTCGTAGTGACCCCTGAAGAGGAATTTTGGTTCAGTGGTAACAAGAAACGTCACGATTCGTTAGGTATCCTAATGACTCGTGAAGTCAGTCGTTGGCAAGTTGGGAAATTTGTAGAAAGTTTCCAGTGCAGATCACAATTAGGCACCACGAGTCGTCCCTGACCTCATGACTCGTGGAGTGCCTCATGGGGACTGGCAGAGACCTTTTTCCTAAGAATTTCCTAGGGAGTTTTATGTAATTTCCTAAACTCCTAGACTCTAAACTACGTTATTTTGAGTTTTAATCTGGGGCTTTAGAGGGGTTAATCACTGTTTATTTCATTTCCCACATCCCCTCAAAAGATAGAGTGTAAAATTTCTCTCAAAATGACTCAGAGCAGAAGCTAGGGCAATCAAATTCTCCTTAGATTTTCAAGGGATTCACTCAGGGATTTCCATCACCAGGTATGTGGGAACTCAACAAGGGAATAGATCTTTCCTTGTGTCCCCAAAAATCTTCTTTATCAGTTCTAGCCCTGAAACTTTCGAATGTGAATAAATTACATGTCGGACATTATTTATAGCATGTTGAATGTTGTCTATGTTGATTGTGGTTATATTTCTAATACCTAGTTATCATGGTAATACTCATTCTTGTAAGGATGGTTTTAGCCCTAGCTTTGAATCCAATAAACTAGAAAATTTTGCCTATTGGATTAGTTCTTCCTTGTGGCTTGATTTTATCAGTTGGGTTTCCCATATTGCTAGAAAATGTTGAGAATTCAGTCAGATGCTTGTTAGTCCAGTCTCAGTTAATTATTAGCATATTCGGTATAATCCAGTAATGTCAGCTGATCAATTTGACGACAGTTAATTCTTGAAGTGTCTAAGATGCCTCCCGGTTATCAGTATTAGACTCACTATCAGATTTTAGTGGTTCTTTAGGAGGTCCTGACTCTTTTAGATAAGTAGCTCTGACTGGCCTTAGGACCCTAGCTTCATATTACAGTTTGTTCTTTAGACGGTTACGACGCTTCCAGATAAGCAGCTTTGAACATTTTTAGAACACCAGTTACAGAATCCGATTTGATAAGACTCTCAAGGTACTTCCAGATAGGTATCCTTGACTTAGTTTTGGGCCCCAGTTTTGAGCTATCAGCTTACTAGTCAGTCTAGGACTATTCAATGGGAGTAGGACTTAGCACCGAGCAGACTGGGGTTCCAGCGCACCCAGGTTCACAGAACTACGTTGCCACCGTAGGTTATATTTTATTGGCCTCATGGCCCTGAGTTGTGATCACTCAGTTCATTCCTTTATACCTTGGAAAGGTATATTGGGTCCTACCGATAGGGTGTATACATCGGACTCCACGTCTAGCTCACATGGTTATATGTCGATTATTGACTCTCCCACTAGTCAGCTCAGTTCAGTCTCAGATTAGTCAGTTCAGATCAGTTCGCTATAGTATTTAGATTAGTATGTTAGTTTTAGGGAATATCTTTGACCATCAGACAGGGTCATTTTGACCATCTCAATATATCACAGTTTATTCAGTATCAGTATTTAAATTAGTCATTGCGTGTCTTTACAGCTCAGTTGTTTTATTCTATGTGTTATGGTTTCTCTCACTTACTCAGTACATTCAAAGTACTGACGCATACCTTTTATGCTGTATCATTTTATGATACAGCTACAGATTCTCAATCTAAGCACCATTAGTAGATCTCGCTCAAACATATCCAGCTGCATCATTGGTGATTCCTCATCTTTCGAGGACGAGGATTATTTCTTTCAGTTATATTTCTTTCATTTAGACTTAGAGCTAGCTAGGTGCTTGTCCTAGCAGCTCATCAGATAGATGGCTTTCAGACACAGATAGAGATTCAGATATTCAGTATGTTTTCAGCTGTATAAAACTATATGATTTAGTTCTTCTTCAAAGATATTTTATTTTATTATTTTAAAACTTCTATTATGTTTTACTCAAAATGCCAGTGTTATGATAGACCATGGGTTGACTTGGGGTTACTTGTAACTCCAAGTACCGTGTCTCGTCCAGGGTATAGACTCGGGGCATCACAGGAATACAATTTATTTCTCAGGTTTAGAAGTCATTTTAAAGAAGGTTGGGTTCGAAGGTGAATCTCAGTATAGCTTTTCACTCACTGACGAATGTTCAGGTAGAGTTAACTATTCAAACTCTTAAGAATATGTTGAGGGATTAATTTATTGATTTCAAGGGGAATTGGGATGACCACTTGCCTCTTATAGTGTTTGCACATAACAACAGTTGTCACTCCAGCATTCAAATGGCTCTCTATGAGGCTCTATATAGGCAGAGGTATAGATCCCTAATTGGTTGGTCTGACATTTGAGAAGCAAAGTTGATAGGGCCAAACCTAGTCAACAATCCACAGGAAAGGTTAAGATCTGGAAAGGCTAAAAATTGAAAAAAGTTGCCAAAATTCTTATTGGACATTAGGCGTAGAGACTTGGAGTTTGCAGTGGATGATTGGGTTTACCTGAAGGTTTAACCCATGAAGGGAGTTATGAGATTTGGGGAGAAAGGTAAGCTTATTCCCTGCTATATTGGTCCATATCAAATTTCAAAGAGAGTTGGCAAGTTAGCTTATGAGTTGGAGCTGTCGGTCGAACTAGCATCAGTCTATCCGGTCTTCCACATTTCTATGCTTAAGAAGTGTGTGGGTGATCTCTCACTCATTATACCTATAGAAAGTGTGGGAATGAAGTATAACCTGTTATATGTAGAGGTCCTAATTGAGATTCTAGATCATTAGGTGCATAGGTTCCGAAGCAAAGAAATCGCTTCTGTGAAAGTGTTATAAAGGAATCAGCTAGTTGAGGGAGCTACTGGGGAGGCTAAAATAGATACGATGGCCAAATACCCTCATCTATTCCCTCCTAATCCACAATCATCTTGTGGTAATAGTTTCCTCTAATAGTATTCTTACTAGTTTCTTGCCTCATTCAGCTGTCATTAAGATCCTTATTATGCATGCATGTTCCATGTATTCAGTCAAGTTCAATTTAGTTACTCTTATTTAGATCAGCTATTCATCCTAGTTTCAGTCTTCATTTGAGGATGAATAATCCCAAGGGGGAGATAATGTAACACCCTAAAAGTCCCTAAGATCAGACCCTAGACTTGAAGTAAAAACCAACCGAACAACTGACTTCTTATCACATAACGAGCTACTTAATGACTCATGAACTAGGTACCTGATCATCGCTCAAATCAACTCCAAATATGGAAGTGTACGTAGCGATGCAAATATAATACCAAAATAAGAGTCGTGGTTGAATCCACAGGGACTTTGGTAGACCCAAACTTTCTAGCAGTTTTTAATTCAGATTTGAGAGTGTAGATGTTATTCAAATTAGGGTTAGAAAAATATAGCTATAGATAATTAATGTAAATACTTGATATTATAATCAATAATAAGAAACACTAGGGAAGCGAGCCCTAATATAGATCGATCCCCCTACATCACTCAATATAGGAAAATTGAGAATGGACTTTTGATGAATATACAAGCAATCACTTAGACAACCTATAGGTAGATTTCAATAACACCAATGGTGTCAATCTACCTCAATTTTATCAAATTGAAGAGAATGAACTCCCTTCTACCTAATTGAATTTTGCCAATTGGATTTAACCTATGTCTAGGAGAACCTATTAAATAAGGGTTGGAGCCTTGAATTATTGTTAATTGATGCTAACCCAACCTAAATTGGCTCCTTCAAAAATAATAAAGCTAATTGGGCAGGATTGAATGACTTTCATCATCAATCACAATTTACAAAACCCAAATCAATCAAATATTCTTAAGCCCACAATCAATTTTACCCAATTGATATCAATAGGTTTTACAACCCTAGATCTGGATTTAGTTTCCCACACAAAGAAGAGAATAAGAAAGAAAATAATTGAACATTCTTACCAATGAAGTCACAATTAGGAGAAGAACACTTGAATTGATGATTTTGGTCTTCAATAATAATATTGAAAACTAGCTACTTTTCTATATCTGGTTATTTATCTATCTATTGTGAACTATGTTAAACTATCCTAAAACTCTATTCAACTCCCCCATGAAAAAAGAAATAAAAATTTTATTTATACCAAGCTTTCAAAAACCCTTAATTCATTTAAAATCGAAGGGTCTTAGATGTGTATGCATTGACCGTCCTTTCAGTTGTCATTTTAATTCGGCTTCTATCTGGCCTCTGTACATCCCTTGATTGATGGACTATCTTTGTGAAAAATGGACTATCCTTTGAATTTGATGTTTTTCAGTCTAGTGATCCGTTTTTAGGAAGACAAGTTGTCTTGTGGAAATACACTACGTCCCTTGCCTCATCGGTTGGTGTCACGTCCCGAATATAGGCCCGGATCGAGACACGGGACAAGGAGCCCCGAGAGACTCGAAGTAGATCCATGGCATGAACATACATCCAACTCAATCAATAAAGGAAGAATATTTAACATAATAGATATAGCGGAAGTCTAAACATAACATAACATTAGAACTGGAATTCACGTCATACATGATAAATTCATTATTATGTACACACAGAAAGCCTCTAACATATCCGATGGGTTGATGGGACAACACCCCCAACTAACCCGGCAAGTTTGAAACGGAAGAAAGACATAACAACCATAAATACTGAATGTCCTTTGAAGATGAGGACTCACTGAGGCTAGCTAAACAAGTCTGAATGGGAAAATAGTGACTAAGGATGCTGTTGAGAAAGATCCTTCGAACCTGTATCTTGAGACGATATAACATAGAGAATCCGTTCAGTATGTGGAATGTACCGAGTATGCAAGGTAAGTAAAACAGACATTTAAAATACATAAAAGTTCATAAGAGTAGGACAACATAATTACAACATAAATATAATGAAACATAAGTGTCACACCCCGCCTTGGGGGGTATGACTGGCACCTGGTGCCCTACTAGGACCTAACCTGCTGGACTGTTAAGCCTGGGCACATCTGGTGCCTGGCTGGCTCTGACTCACATTTCTGGAAATAAAGGGCTATATAACGGCTGTAATTACAGCCCCCGGCCCATCGGCCTATAGCCTTCTGTACCTGTACTAGCAGCTGACCAGAAACATATTAATTCAGGGGGGACCTACGGGCCGACAAGGCCACCATGCTGTCTAGTTATCTGCAACTCAATCATAAAGCACAAAAGAAACTACGTGACCGGCGAGGTAACCACTACTGGCAAGCTATGGCCCCACACGACCATCATAATAGAAAGAAGGAATACTGACAGCTATACAACTGCACGGCCTCACCCGACCGGCTCATCTGACCATAGGGAACATAAACAGACTACAAGCCTCTAAGAAGAATAATAGAAATTATCGGGACAGGGCCCCGACCTACCCGCACTGTACAACAAAAGGAACTGAACTACACCTCTAGAAATTCAGTCTCCGAATGACAGGAGCTGAATACTCAACAGCTGATGGGGATCACGTGGTATCGCCTACTCGTCTATGGGTACCTGCAGGCAAGTAATGAAGCGCCCCACTGGGCGTCAGTACCGCTGGTACTGAGTATGTAAAGCAATAACTGAAAACAAAATTTGAAAGCAATAATATGACCGATGAAACTGAAGTAGAAGGAATAACTTAACTGTCTGATAATGTAAACCTTACCTTCTCTTAATCTTTACTAGAAGGGATAAGAGTCATACCTGGAAACGTATCATGCTACTGCTGATCTACTTGTATCTAACATAACATGGCATAACATGAAATAACATAACATAGCACACACAAACCTTACCCGGCCCCCATAAGCCGGGAGGTACAACCAGCACAGAATCTATACCCCTACCCTGGTCATCCCATCTCCTATAATGGCTGCAAGCATCTCGCCGGTCCCCTGGGTATGCACTTGGGCTCGCTGAGCCCCTGACTATAACTGCATCTGAGTCCGGAGGACTCCTAAATCTGCACCCGGGCGTATCCGCTCGACTGGGGTGTGTAAGGGCCAATCAAGGCACAAATATGGGGAAAACTGGCATCCCATCTTCGTCCCCTGTGGGACGGCATGCCACTCCGTGGAGCGACATATCCTCGTCCTCTGGCAGACGAGTCGATACAGCTATTAACCCTGGGCGGTCATGGATGCTAGGTAGTCCAACCCCAAACAATACAACGGTCTCAACTAGTAATACTGTCTGTATATCTCACATATGGAGCGAGCCATCTTTCTTTCTTACGAATAAAACTGGCGCACCCCACGGTGACGTACTCGGCCTGATAAAACCTTTATCTAACAAATCTTTCAACTGCTCCTTTAATTCTCTGAGTTCTGCAGGAGCCATACGATTGGGAGGTATTGATATTGGCTGAGTGCCTGGTAACAAGTCGATAGCAAAGTCTATTTCCTTTTCTGGGGGGATACCAGGTAACTCATCAGGAAATACATCCAGGAACTCATTCAGCACTGGGACAGACTGGAGTGTCGGAGATTCTGCTTGGGTATCCTGAACTTTGACCAGATGATAAATACACCCCTTAGATATCAACTTTCTCGCCTGAAGGTAGGAAATAAACCTACCTTTTGGCGTAGCAGTGCTGCCCTTCCACTCCCGTACTGCTTCCCCTGGGAAGTGGAATCGGACCGTCTTGGTCCAACATTCAACGTTGGCAAAGCATGGTACCAACCAGTCCATACCCATTATGGCATCGAAGTCTATCTTTTCTAACTCGACCAGATCTACTGAGGTCTGATGATCGGCAACCTCTACTGTACACCCGCGGTAAATTCGGCTAGCTGTGATAGAGTCACCAACGGGTGTGGATACTAAGAAGGGCTGCTGCAATGATTCTGGTGTAATACTAAACCTTCGTGCCATAAATGGAGTAATATAGGACAAGGTAGACCCTGGATCAATTAACACATAAGCAGGGTGTGAACATATAGTTAGCATACCTGTCACAACATCAGGCGACGCTTCTGAATCTTGCCTTCCTGGTAAGGCATATGTGCGGCTTGGGCCCGCACCTGAACTAGAGGCCCCTGATCTGCCCCGACCCCTGCCTGCTGAAACTGAGGGCCTGCGCCCAGTCGAGGATGCTGGGGCTCATGACCCTGCTGATGTCCTGTCCTGTATATCGCGGTCCTCTAGACCTTTGGCTGGGCAATCTTTCATCAGATGGCCTTCTTGGCCACAAATATAACATGCAGTGGAGCCATATCTGCATGCTCGAGGATGGCGTCGATTGCATATAGGGCAAAGTGGTAGGGTATACCTACTCTACTCCGCCCTCCTCTGTCATGGTGAATCTGCCATCTGTGAGCCTCTACCAATCTCTGACTGCCCCCTGTGGCTGAATCTGCCTCCCTGTGACTGTGGCGGAGGCGGGGTCCTGGGCGGCCTGTCTGACAATCTGGCCTATCCCGGCGACGCTGTTCCTAATTAACCCTTCTGACCTCTCGTTGTCGTTGTCTGATGCCCTCAATATTCTGGGCAAATGCCTGAATGCGAGCAATATCCATGTCCTCTCGCAGTGTGGCTGTAGTGCTAATCTCAACATATTTTGGATTCAATCCCGTAATAAAGCGATGCACTCTGGATGCCATGGTATCAACGAAGGCCGGTGCATATCGGGCTAAGGAATCAAACTGCAAGGAATATTCCCGAACACTCATTGCCCCCTGTTCTAGATGTAGGAACTGATCTACCCGGGCCTGTCGAATCTTCCGCGGCAAATAATGATCCAGAAAGGCTCCTGAAAAGCTGGACCAGGTGGGAGGGGAAACATCTCTCCCTCGGGAGCTCTCCAAGCTTTCATACCATAACACCGCAATATCCCGTAACCGGAATGCTGCCAATTCAACTGATTCAGTAGGCGTAGCATGCATAACCTTGAAGATTCTCTACATCTGATCCAGAAAATCTTGGGGGTCCTCTGTTCGGTCCGTGCCTGTAAACTGTGGGGGGTTCAGGGCTAAGAACTCTCAGACCCTCGAACTACCGGGCCCTCCTGATAATTCTGCAACTATAGACGACATTGGCTGACGCTGCGCAGCCATCATCTGTGCTAACATGACTACAGCACTCCTAACCTCCTAGTCGGAAGGTGTCGGTATAGGGACTGCTGAAGGTGCTGTCGCCCCAAGTGGCTCCTGACGTGGTGGAGACTGCTGAGGAGGCTGGAACGATGCCTTTGTAGTGCCCTCTGATCGGGATGTTTCCAAATGAGGGGGAGGCATCCTGCTGGTGCTTTCCCTTGCTGCAATGTCTAAACTCCGACCTGTGATAGGATGTCGCTGGTCTGACATTATCTGTAACCAAAGAATGTAGTAAGCTTTTCGGGACTCAACCCTATGTTGCACCGCTCTATGGCACGACTGAATAAGAACAAAAGACAACCATCCTATCATGCCTTGCAGCCTCCTATCCATAGTATGTGGTGCACAACACATCCATGGACAAGACTCTGCTTAGCACGGCTTGCAGACTCCCTGGGATACGACCTGCTCTGATACCAAGTTTGTCACACCCCGCCTTGGGGGGTATGACTGGCACCTGGTGCCCTACTAGGACCTAACCTGCTGGACTATTAAGCCTGGCCACATCTGGTGCCTGGCTGGCTCTGACTCACATTTTTGGAAACAAAGGGCTATATAACGGCTGTATTTACAGGCCCCGGCCCATCGGCCTATAGCCTTCTGTACCTGTACTAGCAGCTGACCAGAAACATATTAATTCAGGGGGGACTTATGCGGGCCAACAAGGCCACCATGCTGTCTAGTTATCTGCAACTCAATCATAAAGCAGAAAAGAAACTACGTAACCGGCGAGGTCACCACTAGTGGCAAGCTATGGCCCCACACGACCATCATAATAGAAAGAAGGAATACTGACAGCTATACAACTGCACGGCCTCACCCGACCGGCTCATCTAACCACAGGGAACATAAACAGACTGCAAGCC
The DNA here is from genome assembly GCA_035772735.1 of Datura wrightii. NCBI lineage: Eukaryota > Viridiplantae > Streptophyta > Magnoliopsida > Solanales > Solanaceae > Datura > Datura wrightii. The sequence continues at coordinate 111,442,924 of JASDFA010000001.1, forward strand.
TCTAAGAAGAATAATAGAAATGATCGGGACAGGGCCCCGACCTACCCGCACTGTACAACAAAAGAAACTGAACTACACCTCTAGAAATTCAGTCTCTGGATGACAGGAGCTGAATACTCAACCGCTGATGGGGATCACGTGGTATCGCCTGCTCGTCTATGGGTACCTGCAGGCAAGTAATGCAGCGCCCCACTGGGCGTCAGTACCGCTGGTACTGAGTATGTAAAGCAATAACTGAAAACAAAATCTGAAAGCAATAATATGACCGATGAAACTGAAGTAGAAGGAATAACTTAACTGTCTGATAATGTAAACCTTACCTTCTCTCAATCTTTACTAGAAGGGATAAGAGTCATACCTGGAAACGTATCGTGCTACTGCTGATCTATTTGTATCTAACATAACATGGCATAACATGAAATAACATAACATAGCACACACAAACCTTACCCGGCCCCCATAAGCCGGGAGGTACAACTAGCACAGAATCTATACCCCTACCCTGGTCATCCCATCTCCTATAATGGCTGCAAGCATCCCGCCGGTCCCCTGGGTGTGCACTTGGGCTCGCTGAGCCCCTGACTATAACTGCATCTGAGTTCGGAGGACTCCTGAATCTGCACCCGGGCATATCCGCTCGACTGGGGTGTGTAAGGGCCGATCAACGCACAAATATGGGGAAAACTGGCATCCCATCTTCGTCCCCTGTGGGACGGCATGCCACTCCGTGGAGCGACGTATCCTCGTCCTCTGGCGGACGAGTCGATACAGCTATTAACCCTGGGCGGTCATGGATGCTAGGTAGTCCAACCCCAAACAATACAACGGTCTCAACTAGTAATACTGTCTGTATATCTCACATACTGAGGCTAATAGGGGTAAGGTATCGTATATATTACATGTTGAGCTAATGATAGTAAGCTGTACGTATTTAATACGTGCTGAGGCAGGTAAATATATATAAATATGAATATAGTCTCCTGCCGGGCTGTACTGGGGGCAATGCTATACGAGATAGTGTTTCTGCTGAAAACTATACTGTCTACTGAGTTTCTCTATCAACATGATCTCCTATTTCTAACATGCTTTCTAAACTCTATTCTAGTCTGTTATTCTATTTCTGAAATGCTTTACGGATACTGTACTACTTCACGGGGTTCCAACTGAACACAACAATATCTTAACATGGCATATCACATCACATACTGAGTATACTGGGCAATCTCTAACACTTGCGTTAGAATTTATATCATACTGATAGGTTTCATACACATTACAACCCAATGTTTCTCACATCATACCAATATTCATAATAACGCAATACTCGACTTCTGAACATTCTACTGGTCTGTAATTTATTACACTATACTGATATTACTTAACTTGCCGAAGGAAACTAACTTTACATACCTTATCTTCAACTATTCGTCCGTCGGACGAGGCTCGGCCGGTGCTTCAACTATTTTCTCCCAACTGCATTCATAAATACGTCAATTAATACTAAATACAGCTTTATTGTAAAGAGCAACGTTACTTTCAATATAGTTTATAGCCTAAACTTAGGCTTATCGAAAGACGGTCGAAAACTCGTTATTTTTCAGCGGCCCAGAAGGGAGAAATATTCACTTCCCAGCTAGGAACACATAGACATTAATTTAGAGCAATTCTACTTACCTTAGTTTGGTGGCTCGCCGATTCGTCGGCCGTATTTCACGAAACTAAATCCGTAGAAATGCTCTCTGCTGCTAAATACTTTGGTATCTAGGATTAATTTGAGTTTGGGCAGCATTTGGCAGCGTAATCGGACGAAAATATATAATTTCCTTCGTCTTCCTCAGCTTCACTGCGCTTTTCTGGAAATTTATAAGTGATAATTGATTTTAAACTGAAGTGGGGGCTATATATACTTGGGCCTGGACTTGGGCAACGTGTCACGGAGCCATCACGGAGGCCTCTCCTCCGTGACACGCTGCCATCGCGGAGGGGCTCTGCCTCGGCTCCTCCCGCGATGGTTCGACGGGTTTCTCGTCCAATCTTTTTTTCGGCCTTTCTCTTGCACGTATGTCCTTCTAATATGCTTAACCGACGTGCGAATAGGTCGTCTAGGTGCCAGAAATTCTACGGGGTATAACATTCTCCCCCCTTAAGAACATTCGTCCTCGAATGTACACTGTTATCTAGAGGACTGCTTACTTTACTTTCTAGAAAAATTTCGGCAGAGTTTCCCCTGTAATATGGACTATCGCAAAAACCTGAAATGCAAAAAAGTCCAACACAGGCACTGCATACAATATTCTAAGATCCACTGGACAACTAAATATCACTTCTTCTTTCTCATTTACAAACATACAACCATAAGGTACTGTATAAGTAATAATACGGACATACCTGTCGTCTGACTAGGCCTGAAATAGGTGAGGGTATCTGGTTTTCATATCTTCTTTAGCCTCCCACGTCATTTCCTCCCGATTTCTGTTACGCCACAATACTTTGACAGATGCAACATCTTTAGTTCTCAGTCTGCGAATTTGTCTGTCTAAGATAGCTACGGGAATCTCTTCATAGGCTAACTCTTCTGTGACCTGAACATCCTGAACTGGAACTACTGTAGAAGGGTCCCCTATGAATTTCCTTAACATAGAAACATGGAATACTGGGTGAACGGATGCTAACTCTGGAGGCAAGTTCAACTCGTATGCAACTCGGCCTATTCTTCGCTGAATCTGATATGGCCCAATGAATCTTGGGCTAAGCTTGCCTTTCTTTCCAAACCTCATTACTCCTTTCATCGGGGACACTTTCAGATATACCCAGTCGTTTACCGAAAATTCTAGTTTTCTGCGCCGCCTATCTGCGTATGACTTCTGGCAGCTCTGAGCGGTCAGTAAACGTTCTCGGATAAGCTTTATCTTTTCCTCGGACTGCCGAACAATGTCTGGGCCAACTAGTGCTGATTCTCCTATTTCAAACCAGCCCACCGGCGATCTACATTTTCGCGCGTACAATGCCTCGAAAGGCGCCATCTGAATAGCTGAATGGTAGCTGTTATTATAAGCAAATTCGATTAACGAAAGATGTTCATCCCAGCTACCCCCAAAATCTAACACACACGCTCGTAACATATCTTCGAGCGTCTGAATTGTACGTTCCGCTTGCCCATCTGTTTGAGGATGGAATGTTGTGCTCAAGTTAATCTGCGTTCCCAAACCTTTCTGAAATGACTGCCAGAATCTAGCTGTAAACTGTGCTCCCCTGTCTGAAATGATAGATACCGGCACCCCATGCAATCTAACTACTTCTCTGATATATAATTCGGCATAATCCTCAGCTGAGAAGGTAGCTCTCACTGGCAGGAAATGAGCTGATTTTGTCAGCCTGTCAACTATTACCCAAACGGAATCATTTCTGCGTCTAGTATGGGGTAACCCTGTTACAAAATCCATGTTTATCGCTTCCCATTTCCACATAGGTACCGTTATCTCTTGCGTCAAACCGCCCGGTTTCTGGTGCTCGGCTTTTACCTGCTGACAATTAGAACATCTAGACACAAATTCAGCTATCTCAGCTTTCATACCTGGCCACCAATAAATGTCTCTGATATCGTGGTACATTTTCGTCGCTCCTGGATGAAGGGAATAGCGAGCATAGTGTACCTCATGCATGATTCGTCCACGAAGCCCTGAAATATTTGGGACACAAAGGCGACCCTTACAACGTAGCACATTATCCTTGGTTATCTGAAAATCTGGCTCCTTACCCTTCTAAACTCTATCTCTGAGCTGGACTAAATCGGGATCCTCATACTGTCGTTCTTTTACCTCTGTAACCAATGATGACACCGCAGAATTCTGAATTACTGCTCCATTATTTCCTGTTTCCATTATTCGAACGGCTAGACCAGCTAACTGATGAATTTCTTTAGCTAATTTCTGTTTCTCAGGTCGCAAATACGCCAAACTCCCCATTGACTTACGGCTCAGGGCATCCGCTACAACATTAGCTTTTCCGGGGTGGTATAGAATATTCACATCATAATCTTTTAGCAGCTCCAACCAGCGGCGTTGCCGTAGATTCAACTCCCTCTGAGTGAAAATGTACTGTAAGCTCTTGTGATCGGTAAAAATATCAACATGAACTCCGTACAGGTAATGCCTCCACATCTTTAACGCGTGGATTACTGCGGCCAATTCCAGGTCATGGGTAGGATAATTCTTTTTGTGCTTCCTCAGCTGTCTGGAGGCATATGCAATTACTCTACCATGCTGCATCAACACACAACCCAATCCGACACCTGACGCATCGCAATAGACTGAATAACCTTCTGTGCCTTCCGGCAATGCTAACACTGGAGCGGAGGTTAATCTGTCTTTCAGTTCCTGGAAACTCTGCTCGCATGCCTTTGTCCACTGAAATTTTTGCTGCTTTCTGTGTTAATTTGGTCAGAGGTGCTGCAATAGTCGAGAACCCTTCAACGAATCTCCTGTAATATCCTGCCAACCCTAGAAAGCTACGAACTTCCGTCGGGGTGGTAGGCCTAGGCCATGACTTAACTGCTTCTATCTTCTGCTTGTCTACCTGTATACCAGCGTCTGAGACAATGTGCCCTAAAAAGGCCACTGAGTTAAGCCAGAATTCACACTTCGAAAATTTAGCATATAACTGGCGGTCCCTGAGAATCTGGAGCACTGTCCGCAAATGAGTCCGGTGATCTGCTTCAGAGCGAGAATACACCAGAATGTCATCAATGAATACTATCACGAACAAGTCCAGGAAAGGCCTGAAAATACTGTTCATCAGGTCCATGAAGACTGCTGGGGCATTCGTTAACCCGAAGGACATAACCAGAAATTCAAAATGTCCATATCGGGTCCTAAACGCTGTCTTAGGAATATCTCTCTCACGTACTCGGACGTGGTGATATCCGGACCGCAAGTCAATCTTAGAAAAGTATCTGGCTCCCTGCAACTAATCAAATAAGTCATCAATTCTGGGAAGTGGGTACTTGTTCTTTACTGTAACTTTATTGAGCTGCCGATAGTCTATGCACATTCGGAGCGAGCCATCTTTCTTTCTTACGAATAAAACTGGCGCACCCCACGGTGACGTACTCGGCCTGATAAAACCTTTATCTAACAAATCTTTCAACTACTCCTTTAATTCTCTGAGTTCTGCAGGAGCCATACGATAGGGAGGTATTGATATTGGCTGAGTGCCTGGTAACAAGTCGATAGCAAAGTCTATTTCCTTTTCTGGGGGGATACCAGGTAACTCATCAAGAAATACATCCGGGAACTCATTCACCACTGGGACAGACTGGAGTGTCGGAGATTCTGCTTGGGTATCCTGAACTCTGACCAGATGATAAATACACCCCTTAGATATCAACTTTCTCCCCTGAAGGTAGGAAATAAACCTACCTTTTGGCGTAGCAGTGCTGCCCTTCCACTCCTGTACTGCTTCCCCTGGGAAGTGGAATCGGACCGTCTTGGTCCAACATTCAACGTTGGCAAAGCATGGTACCAACCAGTCCATACCCATTATGGCATCGAAGTCTATCATTTCTAACTCGACCAGATCTACTGAGGTCTGATGATCGGCAACCTCTACTGTACACCCGCGGTAAATTCGGCTAGCTGTGATAGAGTCACCAATGGGTGTGGATACTAAGAAGGGCTGCTGCAATGATTCTGGTGTAATACTAAATCTTCATGCCACAAATGGAGTAATATAGGACAAGGTAGACCCTGGATCAATTAACACATAAGCAGGGTGTGAACAGATAGTTAGCATACCTGTCACAACATCAGGCGACGCTTCTGAATCTTGCCTCCCTGGTAAGGCATATGTGCGGCTTGGGCCGGCACCTGAACTAGAGGCCCCTGATCTGCCCCGACCCCTGCCTGCTGAAACTGAGGGCCTGCGCCCAGTCGAGGATGCTGGGGCTCATGACCCTGCTGATGTCCTATCCTGTCTATCGCGGTCCTCTCGACCTCTGGCTGGGCAGTCTTTCATCAGATGGCCTTCTTGGCCACAAATATAACATGCAGTGGAGCCATATCTGCATGCTCGAGGATGGCGTCGATTGCATATAGGGCAAAGTGGTAGGGTATACCTACTCTACTCCGCCCTCCTCTGTCATGGTGAATCTGCCATCTGTGAGCCTCTACCAATCTCTGACTGCCCCCTGTGGCTGAATCTGCCTCCCTGTGACTGTGGCGGAGGCGGGGTCCTGGGCGGCCTGTCTGACAATCTGGCCTATCCCGGCGACGCTGTTCCTAATTAACCCTTCTGACCTCTCGTTGTCGTTGTCTGATGCCCTCAATATTCTGGGCAAATGCCTGAATGCGAGCAATATCCATGTCCTCTTGCAGTGTGGCTGTAGTGCAAATCTCAACATATTCTGGATTCAATCCCGTAATAAAGCGATGCACTCTGGATGCCACGGTATCAACGAAGGCAGGTGCATATCGGGCTAAGGAATCAAACTGCAAGGAATATTCCCGAACACTCATAGCCCCCTGTTCTAGATGTAGGAACTGATCTACCCGGGACTGTCGAATCTCCTGCGGCAAATAATGATCCAGAAAGGCTCCTGAAAAGCTGGACCAGGTGGGAGGGGAAACATCTCTCCCTCGGGAGCTCTCCCAGCTTTCATACCATAACACCGCAATATCCCGTAACCGGAATGCTGCCAATTCAACTGATTCAGTAGGCGTAGCATGCATAACCCTGAAGATTCTCTGCATCTGATCCAAAAAATCTTGGGGGTCCTCTGTTCGGTCCGTGCCTGTAAACTGTGGGGGGTTCACGGCTAAGAACTCTCGGACCCTCGAACTACCGGGCCCTCCTGATAATTCTGCAACTGTAGACGACATTGGCTGACGCTGCGCAGCCATCATCTGTGCTAACATAACTACAGCACTCCTAACCTCCTGGTCGGAAGGTGTCGGTATAGGGACTGCTGAAGGTGCTGTCGCCCCAAGTGGCTCCTGACGTGGTGGAGACTGCTGAAGAGGCTGGGATGATGCCTCTGTAGTGCCCTCTGATCGGGCTGTTTCCAAATGAGGGGGAGGCATCCTACTGGTGCCTTCCCCTGCTGCAATGTCTAAACTCCGACCTGTGATAGGATGTCGCTGGTCTGACATTATCTGTAACCAAAGAATATAGTAAGCTTTTTGGGACTCAACCCTATGTTGGACTGCTCTATGGCACGACTGAATAAGAACAAAAGACAACCATCCTATCATGCCTTGCAGCCTCCTATCCATAGTATGTGGTGCACAACACATCCATGGACAAGACTCTGCTTAGCACGGCTTGCAGACTCCCTGGGATACGACCTGCTCTGATACCAAGTTTGTCACACCCCGCCTTGGGGGGTATGACTGGCACCTGGTGCCCTACTAGGACCTAACCTGCTGGACTGTTAAGCCTGGGCACATCTGGTGCCTGGCTGGCTCTGACTCACATTTCTGGAAACAAAGGGCTATATAACGGCTGTAATTACAGGCCCCGGCCCATCGGCCTATAGCCTTCTGTACCTGTACTAGCAGCTGACCAGAAACATATTAATTCAGGGGGGACCTATGCGGGCCGACAAGGCCACCATGCTGTCTAGTTATCTACAACTCAATCATAAAGCACAAAAGAAACTACGTGACTGGCGAGGTCACCGCTACTGGCAAGCTATGGCCCCACACGACCATCATAATAGAAAGAAGGAATACTGACAGCTATACAACTGCACGGCCTCACCCTACCGGCTCATCTAACCATAGGGAACATAAACAGACTGCAAGCCTCTAAGAAGAATAATAGAAATGATCGGGACAGGGCCCCGACCTACCCGCACTGTACAACAAAAGGAACTGAACTACACCTCTAGAAATTCAGTCTCCGGATGACAGGAGCTGAATACTCAACCGCTGATGGGGATCACGTGGTATCGCCTGCTCGTCTATGGGTACCTGCAGGCAAGTAATGCAGCGCCCCACTGGGCGTCAGTACCGCTGGTACTGAGTATGTAAAGCAATAACTGAAAACAAAATCTGAAAGCAATAATATGACCGATGAAACTGAAGTAGAAGGAATAACTTAACTGTCTGATAATGTAAACCTTACCTTCTCTCAATCTTTACTAGAAGGGATAAGAGTCATACCTGGAAACGTATCGTGCTACTGCTGATCTACTTGTATCTAACATAACATGGCATAACATGAAATAACATAACATAGCACACACAAACCTTACCCGGCCCCCATAAGCCGGGAGGTACAACCAGCACAGAATCTATACCCCTACCCTGGTCATCCCATCTCCTATAATGGCTGCAAGCATCCAACCGGTCCCCTGGGTATGCACTTGGGCTCGCTGAGCCCCTGACTATAACTGCATCTGAGTTCGGAGGACTCCTGAATCTGCACCCGGGCGTATCCGCTCGACTGGGGTGTGTAAGGGCCGATCAAGGCACAAATATGGGGAAAACTGGCATCCCATCTTCGTCCCCTATGGGACGGCATGCCACTCCGTGGAGCGACGTATCCTCGTCCTCTGGCGGACGAGTCGATACAGCTATTAACCCTGGGCGGTCATGGATGCTAGGTATTCCAACCCCAAACAATACAACGGTCTCAACTAGTAATATTGTCTGTATATCTCACACACTGAGGCTAATAGGGGTAAGGTATCGTATATATTACATGCTGAGCTAATGATAGTAAGCTGTACGTATTTAATACGTGCTGAGGCAGGTAAATATATATAAATATGAATATAGTCTCCTGCCGGGATGTACTGGGGGCAATGCTATACGAGATAGTGTTTCTGCTGAAAACTATACTGTCTACTGAGTTTCTGTATCAACATGATCTCCTATTTCTAACATGCTTTCTAAACTCTATTCTAGTCTGTTATTCTATTTCTGAAATGCTTTACGAATACTGTACTACTTCACGGGGTTCCAACTGAACACAACAATATCTTAACATGGCATATCACATCACATACTGAGTATACTGGGCAATCTCTAACACTTGCGTTAGAATTTATATCATACTGATAGGTTTCATACACATTACAACCCAATGTTTCTCACATCATACCAATATTCATAATAACGCAATACTCGACTTCTGAACATTCTACTGGTCTGTAATTTATTACACTATACTGATATTACTTAACTTGCCGAAGGAAACTAACTTTACATACCTTATCTTCAACTATTCGTCCGTCGGACGAGGCTCGGCCGGTGCTTCAACTATTTTCTCCCAACTGCATTCATAAATACGTCAATTAATACTAAATACAGCTTTATTGTAAAGAGCAACGTTACTTTCGATATAGTTTATAGCCTAAACTTAGGCTTATCGAAAGACGGTCAAAAACTCGCTATTTTTCAGCGGCCCAGAAGGGAGAAATATTCACTTCCCAGCTAGGAACACATAGACATTAATTTAGAGCAATTCTACTTACCTTAGTTCGGTGGCTCGCCGATTCGTCGGTCATATTTCACGAAACTAAATCCGTAGAAATGCTCTCTGCTGCTAAATACTTTGGTATCTAGGATTAATTTGAGTTTGGGCAGCATTTGGCAGCGTAATCGGACGAAAATATATAATTTCCTTCGTCTTCCTCGGCTTCACTGCGCTTTTCTGGAAATTTATAAGTGATAATTGATTTTAAACCGAAGTGGGGGCTTTATATACTTGGGCCTGGACTTGGGCAACGTGTCACGGAGCCATCGCGGAGGCCTCTCCTCCGTGACACGCTGCCATCGCGGAGGGGCTCTGCCTCGGCTCCTCCCGCGATGGTTCGACGGGTTTCTCGTCTGATCTTTTTCCCGGCCTTTCTCTAGCACGTATGGCCTTCTAATATGCTTAACCGACGTGCGAATAGGTCGTCTAGGTGCCGGAAATTCTACGGGGTATAACAATAAGGCTCAATATTTTCCAAAACATTTGTAAATCATTTATAATCATACTCACGAGAGAAAATCTTTATTAAAAATGACTTGAGACAAAGTATATAATCATAATCATACATAAATCATAAGGAACAGTATGAGATTCTTATAACCGGTATAAACCATATGAGCACACATGGAGCCCGACCTGTAAACCCCTAGTCGGGGGGGCGTTCGTACCTTGCCAAGGGTAGAACCATGAAAGAAGTGTGATATCATAACAAGAGGGCCCATTTGGGCAAAGGGTACAGTGACATGGAGGTCCCATCGTGGCTAAGTTGGCACATAGTTCTGAAACTCGGGGCATGCTTGGACCCCGGGTCTCTCGGTGTTAAATACTACTCCCAAAACAAATATAGTGCTCATAGGATAATATATATAAGATTCATAGGCCCGTTAAAAAATCATGATAATCATAAACATGCTTGAAATATGTGAACTAGCCATGAAATAAGGCCCATAAGTCAGCCAAAATCATAAATCATAAATCATAAAGTTCATACATACTTGTAAAATATGTATATACTTGATACTCATAAATTCATGATGAGTATTTGAGAGAAATCATATTATAAGACATAAATAATAATGGGTTAATGAACATCAAGATCAAAGTAGAATCATAACTTGATTTATCATGAAACATACATAATTTGGCATAGTTTGTAGAAAATTTAAAATTAAATAGTAATAAAATCTTCCCATGACTCATAGAATATGAATTGATACATGAAGGAGATTAATCCATAGATAGATCATAAGATTTCATAAGAATTGGGATAAAACCCCATAGAATTATCAATAGCATTTCATAAATTAGAGAGAGATTGCGCATGGGTGTGAACAAATTCACCCATTCATAACCCTACATACCTAAGAAAAACTGATTCTACAACTCCCTTGATTGCCCAATGAAGAATTTAGAGGAACTTGGAAGAAATTGATCTTGATCACCTCTCTAGACCTTCTAAGTTTGCATGCATGAATAGGAATAGCCTAGAATGAACTTACCCCTCTTAAAAATCACTATTCAAAGCTTAAAAGGCCTTAGGATTATAGGAATTATGGATAAGCCCTTGTTAAATTCACAGAGGAAAACAGACTGCCAGTACCAACGAGGGACTGGACGAGTCGTTACCACTGACCATGAGCTGTCGCCTTAGTCATCGAGTACACTTCCACGCTTCACCTGGAATTCACCACGGGCAACATCACGAATCATTATTGTCGTGGTCACCACTCATCCTCTACTGCTCAAAACATACCTGGCTCACCACGGGGCACACCATGACTCGTACTGCACCCAACGAGTCATGGTGACTCACCCATTAAGTGCACTGTCCAAGTCCTCCTAGTTGAACCTTCTCCATGACCATGACTGACTCAACGAGTTTTAGGGCTGACCACAACTTGTGGTCATGTCCGTGGGGACTCAAAACCAGAAATTTCCATCTTAAGTCATACTCCTCACCACGAGTCACTTAACGACTCGTGGTCAACCTGATGGGTCACATGACAACTCGTTCTGTGACTTGGTGTAGGAAATCCTATTTTCTCCGTTTCACTTCCAAGGTCTGATCTTAGGGTTTCTGGGGTATAACAATATCTCCCCCCTTGGGAACATTCATCCTCGAATGTTTAAAATCATACAAAAAGCAGAGAAACGCAATTATCATATTCAAATACTGACCATATAAGTTGAAAACTGACGGAACGACTACCTCCAAACTGAACTACCCGGCTGAACTAAATTTCCCAACCACACAGATGTCCATTTACATGAAAGAAACTGTGGTACATGAGCTGAACATGAAACTGAATCGAGTGTTAAGGATAAAACCAACACCTTAAGCTGAAACTGAGACGAAAGAGAATAAATGCAGGTATTTAGTCATCATATTTGCCTCGGCTCCCCATGTAGCTCCCTCAACATGCTGATTCCTCCATGAAACCTTAGCTGAAGCTACTTGTTCTTCCTTAACCTTCAAACCAGATGATCTAATATTTTTCACCAGAACCTCTTCATAACTAAGGCTGTCTTTCACACCGACACTGTCTATCGGAATAACTAGAGCTGGATCACCTAAACACTTCTTTAAGAGAGATATTTGGAAAACTAGATGGACTGAAGCTAATTTTGAGGGCAACTCCAACTCATATGCTACCTTGCCAGCCCGTTGCGCCATCCTGTAGGGGACAACATAACGGGGACTGAAGTTTCCTTTCTTTTTGAACCTCCTCACTCCCTTTATGGGAGACACCTTAAGAAACACCTAATCATCAACCTCAAACTCAAGTTCTCTCCTTCTCATGTCAGCATAGGACTTTTGGAGACTTTGAGTTGTTTTAATTTGTCCCATATGAGCTGAGCTTTCTCTATGGCCTCATGGACTAAATCTGGTCCTATCATCACAGCTTCACCGACATCAAACCAACCAATAGGTGATCTATACCTCCGCCAATAGAGAGCCTCAGACGGAGCCATCTGAACGCTGGAATGGTAGCTGTTATTGTACGCGAACTCAATGAGAGGAAAATGATCATCACGACTACCCTTGAAGTCAATCACACATGCTCTCAACATATCCTCGAGAGTCGTAATAGTCCATTCTGCCTGACCATCAATTTGCCGATGAAATGTTGTATTGATCTTGACCTGAGTACCAAGTCCCACTTGAAAAGATCTCCAAAACTGAGGCGTAAAATGAGCACCTCTATCTGATATGATGGACAAGGGTACTCCATGCAATCGAACTAGCTCTCGAATGTATAATTTGGCATAATCCTCCACTTAATCAATTGTTTTGATCAGTAAAAAATGAGCTGCTTCGGTCAACCTATCCATGACCACCCAAATGGAGTCATACTATTGACGAGTGCGTGGCAATATTGTGACAAAGTCCATATTGGTTTCCTCCCACTTCCAAGTAGGAATACTGATATCTCGAAGTACACCTCCTGGCCTCTAGTGCTCAACCTTCACTTGCTGACAATTCGGAAAATTAGCCACAAAGTCCGCAATGTCTTTCTTCATGCCACTCCACCAACAGACTTCTCATTGGTCACGGTACATTTTGGTGGCAGCTGGATGTATGGAATATCTGGAACCATGAGCCTCATGCAATATCCAATCTCTCAAATCATTAATATTCGGGACACACAAGCGACCCTGATATCCAAGCACACCATCTCTCCCTTTGAGAAGACCTCTATCTTCTTATTCTGGATGGCTTCCTTCAGTTTTACCAAAATTGGGTCCTCGTCCTGTCTAGCTTTTACATCAGTGATCAAGGATGATTTTGATCCATCCTAAGTAATAACACCACCATCCAATGAGTCAACAAGACAAACTCCTATAGTTTATGTAAATAATTTTGAAGTCCCGAACCTTCGAGTTTTCACCTTTTGCGCTTAAGATCATGCCAAATATGCAAACCATTCAAATCCATTCGAAACTCATTCGGAATCCCTCGATCACAACCCAAATACGCAATTTAATCATAAAACACATTCCAGACCTGTTTGAATCATCAATTACCAATATAAGGTTGTTTTTACTGTAGGTTGACCGTGGTCCAACTTATCCCCCTCAAAGCTGATAATTTCGACCAATGGTTCAAATCACTCTCGAATCACCTCGCAACCCATGAAAATTATCCAACTAAGTCATAAATCACCATCTGGAACCAACAGAGCTTTAAGAACCCAAATTCGTGCTCGTTAACCTGAAATGTCGACTCTAGTCAAACCCCTCAAACCTCAAACCCTCAAAAATCAAGAATCTCACCCGATCTTCATTAGATCATCTCGGAAACGGTGTCATCTACCTCCGCAAGTCATGAATAAAAAATAAAGATATGGAAAGGTTTGACCTAGGAAAACGGATCTACAATCACAAAATGACCACGTGGGTTGTTACACTCCAAGGTTTGGCTATTAACCGGGCTTCTTGAACTTCTACATAATAGACACTTATGGCAGGGACAGGGAGTTATCTTGAACCTACCCATTTTTAATCTCATCTCCATCATGGGGAACATCCATAAGTTTAGAGTAAGGGAATCATGAGCACGAATCATTTAAGAAATCCAAGCTGGGCATATACCTGATATAGCACAATCGTATGAGCTGATAGGGCGAATCTTAGGGACTGAGTTCATGGAGCTTAGCATGCTAAGAGACATGAGTTCACATACGTAACGAGGGTCATGAAATGAAGCTTAACGGTTAATATTGGGATCCCTAACTGACGGTTTACCTATCATCTTAGGGTTCTGAACATAAGCAAGAGTTGAGCGTAGCATCGAGCGAAACATAAGCGAAACATCTAAAGGGGAACAGATGGACTACCCCAGATACTATTTATAGAACTTCCTTACTAGAAAATTCAAGACCTGACTTAGTCCTTCACTTGTCATTTCCCTACCTTCCAAAAAATAAATCTCATATTAAAATGCACAAAGGGATCTTGTACCTTGTATAGTAGTTCTCGGAATTAACAATCATGGTAGGTTCTATAGGAAGACTCATAACATACTGGGACTACATTTGAGGTTGGTTTTCACTTGCTATTGGTAATCTGTGTTGCTGAGATGGGCGGGCTACAGACTTAATAGCTGGGGCACGTGCTCTACTGTCACCCGGTCTAACAGAAGGACAATCCCCGAGTTTGTGTCCGACCTTACCGAACCCAAAACAAGAATCCTTTCCAATGAAACACCTTCCTGGGTGGTTCTTACCACACCTTCGGCAAGCTGTCCCACTGGACGGGGCTGCTAAAGGGGCTGCCGGGGCACGGCTTCTCTGGCTATCTCTCTTGGTTGAAGGGCAATCTATGTGTTTATGACCGGGCTGGCCAAAATAGAAGAAAATATCTGAACCTGCCAAGCACTTTCCTAGGTGATTCTTCCCGCAGTGCTCGCAAACTGGGTAAGTAATCTCCCGCACCCGAGGCTTTTATCCCCGAACTTGAGCTAAAGACCTCTAACAGGATTGAGAGCGATTCCCACTGCTCGACCCTTGCTGGGAACTCTCTATGTTTTCAGTCCTAGGCCTTTTATTCTTCCTTTCTTTCCCCTTACACTCTCCACCCATATCCAAATCACCAAACTCAAACTGGGTCTTCTTTGTGGGTTCTTGAACCTTAGTAGTTGCCACCTCTCCGGTAGGGTTCACAGGTGCAATATTTTGCTGGTTAGGCTGGGTTATCATGGCTTGTATCAACACTCTGAGGGCGGCCCAGAGTTCTGCATCCGGAACTTGCATAGGGCCCATTGGAGTTGATGGGGCTGGCTGACTCCCATTGTTGTTCTGAGAAAACATGTTTCTGCAAACGCGTATAGAACGAGTTAGAAGAATGGAGAGAGTCGAACTAATAGATATAGTGGAAGTCTAAACATAAAATAAAATCAGAACCAGAATTCACGTCATGCATGATAAGTTGATTACTATGTACAGTTTAAAAGCCTCTAACATATTCAATGGGTTGGTGGGACAACGCCCCCAATTAACCCGACAAGTATGAAACGAAAGAAAGACATGACAACCACAAATACTGAATGTGCTCAGAAGATGAGGACTCACCGAGGCTAGCTAAACAGGTCTGAATGGGAAAATAGTGACTAAGGATGCTGTTGAGAAAGATCCCTCGAACCTATATCTTGAGATGATACAGCATAGAGTATCCGTTCAGTACGTGGAATGTACCGAGTATGCAAGGTAAGTAAAAAGGACAGTTAAAATACATACAAGTTCATAAGATTAGGACAACATGATTATAACATAAATATCATAATGAAATATAAGGCTCAAGATTTTTCGAAACATTTGTAAATCATTTATAATCATACTCACGAGATAAAAGCTTTGTTAAAAATGAATTGAGCCAAAGCATAAAATCATAATCATACATAAATCATGAGGAACAGTGGGAGATTCTTATAACTGACATACCTTATATGAGCACACATGGAGCCCGACCTGTAAACCCTTAGTCGGGAGGATTTTCATACCTTGCCAAGGGTAGAACCATGAAAGAAGTGTGATATCACAACAAGAGGGACCATTTGGGAAAAAGGGGACAGTAACATGGAGGTCTCATCATGGCTATGTTGGTGCATAGTTCTGAGACTCGGGGCATGCTTGGACCCCAAGTCTACTCAGTGTTAAATACTACTCCCAAAATATATATAGTGCTCATAGGATAATATATATGAGATTCATAGGCTAGTTAAAAATCATGATAATCATAAGCATGCTTGAAATACGTGAACTAGCCGTGAAATAAGGCACATGGATCATCCAAAATTATAAATCATAAATCATGAAGTTCATACATACTTGTAAAACATGTATATACTTGATATTTATAAATTCATTATGAGTATTTGTGAGAAATCATATCATAAGTCGTAAATCATAATGGGTTAATGAACATCAAGATCAATGTAGAATCATAACTTGATTTATTATAAAACATACATAATTGAGCATAGTTTGTAGAAAAGTTTAACTTAAATAGTTATAAAGTCTGCCCATGACTCATAGAAAATGAATTGATACATGAAGGAGATTAACCCATAGATATATCATGAGGATTTCATAATACTTGGAATAAAACCCCATAGAATTATGAATAGCATTTCATGAATTAGGGATAGATTGGGCATGGGTGTGAACAAATTCACCCATTCATAACCCTACATACCTAAGAAAAACTTATTCTACCACTCCCTTAATCGCCCTATGAAGAATTGAGAGGAACTTGGAAGAAATTGAGCTTGATCACCTCTCTAGACCTTCTAAGTTTGCATGCATGAATAGGAATAGCTAGAATGAACTTACCCCTCTTAAAACTCACTATTCATAGCTTAAAACAACGTAGTTTATACCTTAGGATAATAGGAATTACAGATAAGCCCTTATTAAATTCGTAGAGGAAAATAGTTTGCCAGTCCCAACGAGGGACTGGACGAGTCGTTACTTCTGACCATGAGTCATCTCTCAGTCATCGAGTACACTGCCAAGCTTCACTTGGAGCTCACCATGGGCAACATCACAAATCGTTACTGGTGACCACGAGTCGTGGTCACCACTCGTCCTTTACAGCCTAAAACATACCTGGCTCACCATGGGGCACACCACGACTCGTGGTGCACCCAATGAGTCGTGGTGACTCACCCGTTAAGTGCACTACCCAAGTCCTCCTACCTGAACCTCCTCCCTGACCATGACTGACTTAATGAGTCATGGGGCTAACCATGACTCGTGATCACCACTCGTCCTCTACTACCCAAAACATACCTACCTCACCATGGGGCACACCACAACTTGTGGTGCACCCAACGAGTCATGGTTACTCACCTGTTAAGCACACTACCCAAGTCCTCCTACCTGAGCCTCCTCTGTGACCATGACTGACTTAATGAGTCATGGGGCTAACCACGACTCGTTGTCATTTCCACGGGGACTCAAAACTAGAAATTTCAAGCTCAAGTCAAACTCCTCACAATGAATCACTTAATGAATTATGGTCAACCTGATGGGTCACATGATGACTCGTACTGTGAACAGGTGTAGAAAATCCTGTTTTCTCTGTTTCAACTCTTGGGTCTGATCTTAGGGCTTCTGGGGTATAACAATTAGCCACCACCTTAAAGTGGTTTCTGGATCACATAGGAAATCTTTGACTTTTGGAAGTAAGGATTGTCATTTTAAGAGATGGTCCATCCTTCTCTCTATTCTTTTTGGACAGACTGGTGACTATGATTTTGTCACGCCTCAAAATTGGGGTAGGGCACAACTTGAACTTGAGTTATGATTGATCAAGAAACCGGCTTATAGCAACTATAAATGTAACACTAGGGCTGACCAAGCCACTTGTCACAACCAACCAAGATAAATATTGGACCCATAATGTCTCAATAATAATGAATATGCAACCAGGAAAGCCGACAAGGACACAATAAAGCTAAACAGAGCAATGAAAAACCAACACTACTACACAACCAAAACTACTACACAAACTAGTCCACATCAGCCTCTACAGAGTAAACAAACTGAAATGCACGGGATAGTGCCCGATCCTACCCATGGTGTGCACAAAACTCAAAATAGCCAAAACTAGGCCTATACCATTATTCCACTGAAATCTGGCTCCTATTGTGTCTGATGATCTGAGCCTTGGACTATACCTGCAGCATGATTGCAAGAAGGGTCCGGAGGTGAAGGGACATCAGTACGAATAAAATGTACTGGCATGTAAGGCTGAAAACTGTAAACATATAAGTTAACAATGATAACTGAGCCAGAAATAAGGAATAGTAACAACATGGAATCCTGAAAATTGAAACCTTACAATAAGTCAATATTGAAGTGTAAATGCAATCATATAATGCACAACAAAAACTATAACTAAAATGTCAGTGGCCAGCCGATCATAAAATACAAATAAAATTCGTTTGGCCATTGTACACTGGGGTAAAAATAAAAATTCCTCCAGCCGGTGTACCACACCGGGGTAAAATAAAAATACCTCTAGCCGATGTACCACACCAGGGTAAAATCAATAAATCTTATACAAAATCATAAATAGAGCTGATATGGCTTATATTGGACCAACTTAACACGTATAGCATAAAAATGACGAATACTAAATATGTGACTTGCATAGGCCTCTTTCGTAATGCATAACAACAAGTGAGCACATATAACATGTAAGGCAAGAAAAAAGCACTTAAATGCATGTATTCAAAACATTTATAAATCATAAGGAACTGTGGATGACCTAAGAGTTTCAACAAGATTTATAGATCGTGTTCAAAGGATATTAGAGCTCGGAGACTCGCTAGCTTGTCGTTCGTCTTAAGGGAAAAGGATTATGAAATCTCCCCTTGGAATGTCCTATTTCATAACATACACATAAGATAAAGGACAACCATAACCAGGTAATCCTAATTCAATAAGATCATTAACCATTAATATCTTGAAATGTCTTTACTTGGCTTAAAATCATTTACGCGTCATCATCTTGGCTCTTTCACCAATTTCAACTAGAAACTAGACCTTTAAACACATTTAACATCAGACAGACACACACACACAGATATATATATATATATATATATATCATAGAGTAAGGACCAACTGACAATGCCCACGCTGAGGGGTCTCCAACTCTATGTACAACTACGGCAACAATCAACACAATATCACACTTTAGATGCCTCACTTCGGCTAGGAATAATCTTAACATTTAACCTCAATAAATCATGAAACTTTAAATCTGAAATGAAGCTTAACATACTGCCTCAAGACTTTTAAAGAGGTTTCTTGCTCATTCAATTCACAATGCACAAATTGTGCTTAAAAGAACGATGGACAGGCGCTTTACATACCTTTCTCCGATGAATTTTTCTTTAGCCAATTTTATATTTCAAAGATCAGCCTTAAACCTCCTAAATACAGTGGTTTTATAAGACAATAATAATCTTAATCTGTGGCAAAAAATGCATCCTAAAATAACTAACCAAAGGCAGTCACAATAGTAATAACAACACACGGCAGCATCAACAACATTTAGCCATTTTCTCAAATAGTTTTCACTAAATTATGAGGGAGAAACAATAGGAATTTTATACCTTAGTTCTTCTGTAACTTTTCCCCCCAATATGAAGTATGATTCCAGAAAAGGAAAAAGCCAAAAATCCTAAGGAAAACGAGCAAAACTCAGCTCACAAACAGTTCATCGGCAGCTCACTTAGCTGCCAATTTCCAGCTTTTTGCTTTGCAATTTGAGAGGTTTAAAGGGTGGAAAATCCTTACCTTTCTCTGGGGGGGGTTGTTCTTGGTTAAAAATAGGAGTAATTTAACTCAATTTCTTTTCCAAAATCGCAGAAAACTTGCTGTCCAAAACGCAGCAAAAACAGTTCACCAACACACCAGACACACCTCCAACTTCTAGTCTTTTAATCAAGAATTCAAGTAAGGTTAGTAGTAGAATTCTTAAATTTTATACTTGTGTTTAATCCCTACCAAGAGGTAACATATATGTATCTTGGAACAGCTTCAAAAATGCAGCAAATTCACCACAGAAACACTGCCCAAGTGCAGCCAAAACAGCGACCAACACACCACCTTCACCTTATGATAGCTCCCCTTCACTTAGCTTTAGTTTAAATGGAGTTTATCTTGGTGTTATCCTTAGTTGTTTGCTCGAAATTTGAGAGGATTTTAGAGGATAAGCAAGCACCTCAAATCTGAAAATTTGAAAATGATCTCATAACTTAAGACTTAAAATATAAAGGTATTTGGGTGGTGGCCGTTTTTAGGACGGTGGCCACATTACTTCCCGATAGTGCTACCATAACTCGTCTATAACTTTTTACTCGAACTACGATTGATGAGCGGTTTGATCTTCTAAAAACTAGACTCAAAGACCATTAATATGATAGATTGTGGGGCTTCTAATTCATTATATTTTTGGAGATATTATCATTTAAAGTTGACTCCTACTTATGGACTTCACATACTCTTTGCTTTTCTGTTCGTACACATTTCCCTTGTCATCTACGACCAATATACAACCCGTACATCCCTTAACCTAGCATACAAATATCAAATAATCACCAAAAAAAAATTTGGGATGTAATATTCTTCCTCCCTTAGGAACATTCGTGCCCGAATGGAAATTAATTTCGCTTAATATATTTCAAAATAGATACTCAGTAGTTTAAGTATCACACACATACCTTAATATCATGTGGACATCTTAAATAGGTGAGGATGTTTCTTCTTCATTTCCTCCTCAGCCTCCCAAGTTACTTCCTCGATGTTATTACTTCGCCGTAATACTTTAACAAAGGCGACTTCCCTGGTCCTAAGTTTCCTGGCTTGCCAGTCAAAAATAGCAATTGGGACTTCGCTGTAGGTCATCTCCTCAGAAATTTGGGCATCCTTGACAGTCATAACATGAGTTGGGTCTCGTATACACTTTCGCAACATCGATACATGAAATACTGGGTGGACTGCCACTAGCTCTGGTGGCAACGCCAACTCATAGGCTACTTTTCCCATCCTGCGGATAACTCTGTAAGGCCCAACATATCTAAGGCTCAGCTTGCCTTTTCGATCAAATCGCATGACGCCTTTCATAGGCGACACTTTTAGGAAGACCCAATCATAAACAGCAAACTCCAATGCTCAACAACGTACATCTGCATAAGACTTCTGCCTGATCTGGGCCATCTAAAGTCAATCTCTAATTAGTTTCACCTTGTCAATAGCCTGCTGTACTAAGTTTGGCCCCAATAAATTTGCCTCACTGAGTTTAAACCAACCCACTAGCGACCTGCACTTTCGCCCATATAAAGCTTCATATGGGGCCATCTGAATACTCTCCTGGTAGCTATTGTTATAGGCAAACTCAATCAAGGAAACATGATCATCCCAGCTTCCGCCAAAATCTAGAACACAGGCATGCAACATATCTTCAAGCGTCTGAATGGTGCGTACAGCCTATCCGTCTTTCTGAATATGAAATGTGGTATTGAGGCTTACCTGAGTTCCCAGGCCATTCTGGAAAGACTTCCAGAAGTTTACTGTGAACTGGGCACCTCTGTCAGAAATAATGTATAAGGGGATGCCATGTAGATGAACTATCTCCCGTATATAAAGTCTAGCATATTCCTTTTCTGTATATGTGGTCTTAACTAGAAAGAAGTGAGCTGATTTAGTTAATCTATCAACTATTACCCAGATAGAATCATGCTTCCTGCTCGTTCGAGGCAATCCTATAGTAAAATCCATATTAATCACCTACCATTTTCAAGCTGGAATTTCTATATCCTACACTAGACCTCCAGGCCTCTGGTGCTCAACCTTCACCTGCTGGCAATTGGAACACTGAGTCACAAGACCTATGATGTCCATTCTCATGCCATTCCACCAATATAGTTGCCTCAAGTCATGATACATCTTTGTGGCACCTGGGTGTACTGAATATTGAGAATAATGAGCTTCATTCATAATCTGTTCCTGTAGATCACCCACATTAGGTACACATAGACGGACTTGATATCTAAGAACTCCATCGGGTCCACAATCAAATAGGCTTTGCTTTTGTTGTGGTATACTGTCTCTCAGTACGACTATCTCTACGTCACCATATTGTCGTTGCTTAACTTCCACTACCAAGGATGATTCTACTGTGTTTTTTACAATAACACCCCCATCTTCGGCATGCAGTAACCGAATCTATAAGCCAGCCAACTACTATAGAGTCTTCTTCATTTCAATCTTGTCAACCTGAATATTACTCAAGCAACCCATAGACTTGGAACTTAGTGCATCAGCTACAACATTTGCCTTCCCCGGATGATACAGAATGCTAATATCATAACCTTTCAGCAATTCTAACCACCTTCTCTGGCGTAAATTCAACTCCTTCCGCTGAAACAAATGTTGAAGGCTCTTATGATTTGTAAAGATAACAATATGTACCCCATATAAGTAGTGGCACCAAATCTTCAATGCAAATACCACTACAGCCAACTCAAGATCATGGGTAGGATAATTTTGCTCATGCTTCCTCAACTGTCTAGAGGAATAAGCAATGACCTTTCCATGTTGCATCAGAACACAACCTAGCACAACTTTTGAAGCATCATAGTAAACCATATAACCCTCTGTACCTTCTGGAAAAGTCAAGACAGATGCCGAGGTCAACCTACCTTTCAACTCCTGAAAACTGTGCTCACATGCCTCTAACCACTGAAACCAAGATACTTTATGAGTGAACTTTGTCAATAGAGTGGAGATAGTAGAAAAACCTTCTATAAATCTACGATAGTAACCTTCCAAACCCAAAAAACTACGAACCTCTATAGGATTTAAGGGTCTGGGCCAACTCTTTACTACCTCTATCTTCTGACTATTATACCTTCAGCTATAATTACATGACAAGGAAAGCCACAGATGTTAGCCAAAATTCACACTTAGAAAATTTTGTGTACAACTTGTGCTCCTAGAGAGTCTGTAACACACCTCTCAGGTGATCTGCATGCTTAACCTCTGATTGTGAATAAATCAGGATGTCATCAATAAATACAATCACGAATACATCAAGGAAGGGCCTAAACAGCCTATTCATCAGATCCATAAAATCTGCTAGGGCATTAGTAAGCGCAAATGACATCACTAAGAACTCATAATGGCCATATCTAGTTCTGAAGGAAGTCTTAGGATATCAACTTTCCTAACCCATAACTTATGGTACCCAGATCTCAAGTCAATCTTTGAGAAGCATCTTGCACCCTGTAATTGATCAAACAGGTCATTAATCCTGGGAAGTGGACATCTGTTCTTAATTGTAACCTTATTCAGCTGCTTGTATTCAACACACATTCTTAACTACCCATCTTTCTTTTGCACAAACAACACCGGTGCACCCCACAGCGACACACTGGGCAGAATAGAACCCTTCGCAAGCAAATCTGTCAACTTCTCCTTTTAATTCTTTTAGTTCTACTGGGACCATTATATATGGGGGTATGGATATCGGCTGAGTTCCTAGAAGTAAATCAATAGCAAAATCTATCTCCCTTTCAGGAGGAATTTTAGGAAAATCCTCTAGAAAGACCACGGGGAACTCATTTACAACTGAAATTGACTGGAGAGTCGCAGGCTCACATTCCAAGTTTCATACATGAACCAAGTGAGAAATACAACCTTTGGATATTAACTTCTGATCCTTAAGGTAAGAAATAAACTTACCTTTTGGTGTAGCGGAATTACCTTTCCATTCCCAGACTGGCTCGCTGGGAAAATAGAATCTGACAACCTTGGCTCTGCAATAAACATTAGCATACATGATGCAAACCAATCCATACCATAATGACATCAAAATCAACCATTTCAAGCTCAAATAGATCAGCTAAGGTTGATCTATCACATACCAATACTACACACTTCCGGCAAACTCATCTAGCTAACATAGATTCGCTAATTGGCGTAGAAATAGCAAATGGTATAGATAATAACTCAGGGAATGTCTCAAACTGACTCACAACCAATGGTGTAACATAAGAGAGTGTAGAACTAGGATCAAGCAATACATATACTGCACGAGAATAAATAATCAAAGTACCTATAACAACATTAGGTGAGGCCTCTTGGTCTCGTTGACCGCCCAAAGCATAAAATCGATTCTGGGTTGCCCCAGAACTAGAAGCCTCTCTCCCTCTACCTCTGCCACGGCCTGCTGCCAACTGAGGGTCAGGTCTAGGAGGTCGAATGGATGATGACGAAGAAACCGCTGATTGCGCTAGATCCGGTTCGACTCTAGCTGAACAATCCCTCATAAAGTGCCCTAGCTGCCCACAATGATAGCATACATTCTGCCCCTGATGGCACTAGCCTGAATGAAATTTATCACACTGAGGATAAGGCGGCAATGGCGGTCGCCTCTGCCTCACCCGCTCCTGTCGTTGAGAGCTAGACGTAGATGGGCCTTGTTCTCTTCTCTATCCTTGAAACTGAGGTGGGGCACACCTACAGGCCTAACTAACTACCTGGATGACTGAGCCCCTGGGTCACCCTGTGACCCTCTGTAAAGACCCATAGTCCTAGCTCTCTTTCGTTGCTCCTACTGTCTCTGAATATCTCATAATTGATGAACTAAATCCTCTTCCCTTTGGGTGAAAGACTGAATTCGTGCAATATCCATGTGATTCTGAGTAGATACCCCTAAACAATCTCGAGCTATATGAAGCCCCAATCCTAACACGAACCGATGAACTCTATCCTCCATCGTCCAAACCATGTGCGAAGCATACCTGGAAAGAGAATAAAACCAAAGATAATACTCATTCACATTCATACTTCCCTGCTCCAGATGCAAAAACTTCTCAACTTGAGCCTGTTGAAGCTCCCGGGATAGATAGTGGTGCATAAAGGCCTCAGAGAAATCTTACCACTCAACTGGGTGCATCGGCTCCTCTAGGATGAGCCCAAGCCTGATACCACAATATAGCCACATCACGTCATCTGCAGGCCACCAACTCTACTTCCTCAGTCGTTGTAGCTCACATCACCTTCAGCACCCTATCACGTAGTCTGAAGGCCACCAACTCTACTTCCTCAGTCACTGTAGCTCGCATTACCTTCAACACCCTATAAGTCTGATCAATAAAGTCCTAAGGATCCTTGCTCGAGTATGATCCGGTGAATATAGGAGGATTTAAAATCAAGAACTCGCGGGCCTTGGAACTCTCAGTTGCCTGGCCTCTATGTCTCTCTATTGCCTCCAATCATCGCTCCTGACCTACGACTATATGATCCATCAGCTGAACAACTCCCTCAAGACCCTGTCCATCCAGAACAATCAGAGGTACCACAGGTGCGGGAGGGTCTGCTACTCTACTACCCTCAGGTACTACTGGTGCGGGATGAGCTGGAGGTGTATCTGCCATTGCTCTAACTAGTGCTGGATGAACTGTAATACCTGGGGCAGGAGACCCACTCTGAGCCTCTGACTTGTCACCCTAATACACTGGAGGGCGACTAGTACCCTCTCTAATGACTGTTCCAATCAACTTTGTAATCATCCTCCTTGTCACAAGCATACTCTGAAACAATAAGATGATTTAGATATCGCACTACTTATGACCTCGCCCTATAGAATGAACTATTAGTAAAAGAAGTGAAACAATTCCTAGATGTTCTGTAGCTTCCTGATTATAAGTATGGTACACAACATACCCATAAGCAAGACTCTACTAGACATGGCTTTGTGGACTCCCTACGACACAACTTCATTCTGATACCAAGTCTGTCATGACCCAAAATTTGGATAGGGCACAACTAGCACTCAAGTCATGATTGATTGAGAAGCCGGCTATATAGCATCTATACATGTAAAACTAAGGCTGACCAAGCCACCTATCACGACCAACAAAGATAAATACTGGTCCCATAATGTCTCAATAATAACGAATATACAACTTGGGAAGCCGACAAGGCTATATTAAAGCTAAGCAGAGCAATGGAAAACCAATACGACTACACAACGAAAACTACTACACAAACTAGTCCACATCAGCCTCTATAGAGTAAACAAAATGAAATGCATGGGACAGGGCCCTGGCCTACCCATGTTCTATACAAAACACAAAATAGTCAAAACTAATACATGGCTCTCGGAAGAGAGGAGCATACCACTATTCCGCTGAAATCTGTCTCCATTTGCGTCTAATGATCTGAGCCTCGGCCTACACCTGTAGCACGATTGCAAGAAGGGTCCCCAGGTGAAGGGACATCAGTACGAATAAAATGTACTAGTATGTAAGGCTGAAAACTATAAACATATAAGATAACAATGATAACTAAGCTAGAAATAAGGAATAGTAACAACCTGGAATCCTGAAAATCAAAACTTGACAATAACTCAATATTAAATTGTAAATGCAATCATCTAATGCACAAAAAAAACTATAACTGAAATGCCAGTGGCTAGCCGACCATAAAATCCATAAAAAATTTGTCCAGACAGTGTACCACACCAGGGTAAAAATAAAAAGGCCTCCAGTCGATGTACCACACTGAGGTAAAATCCATCCAATCGGTGTACCACACCGGGATAAAATAAAAATACCTCTAGTTAATCTACGATATTAGGGTAAAATCAGTAAATCTTAAACAAAATCATAAACGGAGTTGATATGATTATATTGGACCAACTTAACACGTGTAGCATAGAAATGACGAATACTAAATATGTGGCCTGCATAGGCCTTCTTCGTAATGCAATGCATAATTGCAAGTGAGCACATATAACATGTAAAGCTAGAAAATAGAACTTAAATGCATGTATTAAAAACATGTAAAAATCATACAGAACTGCGAATGACCTAAGAGTTCCAACAAGATTTATAGATTGTATTCAAAGGATGTTAGAGCTCGGAGACTCGCTAGCTTGTCATTCGTCTTAAGGGAAAAGGATTATGAAATCTCCCCTTAGCCTGTCCTATTTAATAACATACACATAAGATAAAGGATAGACATAACTAGGTAATCCTACTTCAATAAGCTCATTTACCCTTAATAGTTTGCGATGTCTTTACTTGGCTTAAAATCATTTACACGTCATCATCTTGGCTCTTTCACCAATTTCAGTTAGCAACCAGGCCTTTAAACACATTTAAAATCACACACACACACACACACACACACATATATATATATAAATAACATACAATAAGGACCAGCTAACAATGCCCACACTGAGGGGTCTCCAACTCAATGTACCACTATGAAAACAATCAACACAATATGACACTTTAGATGACTTACTTCAGCTAGGCATAATCTTAGCATTTAACCTCAATAAAACATGAAACTTTAAAGCTTAAATGAAGCTTAACATACTGCCTCAATACTTTTAAAGAGGTTGCTGGCTCATTCGGTTCACAACGCACGAATCGTGCTTAAAAGAACGATGAACGGGGCGCGTTACATACCTTTCTCCGATGAACTTTTCTTTAGCCAATTTTCTATTTTAATGATCAGCCTTCAACCTCCTAAATCCAGTGGTTTTATAAGATAAAAAAAAGCTTAATCTGTAGCACAAAATGCAGCCCAAAATAACTAACCAAAGGCAGTCACAATAGCAACAACAACACATGGCAACATCAATAACATTTAGCTATTTTCTCAACTAGTTTTCACTAACTTTTGAGGGAGAACTAAGAGAAAATATTTACCTTAGTTCTGATTTATCTCTTCCCCTCAATATGAACTATGATTCCAGCAAAAAAAAACAGCCTAAAAGCCTAAGGAAAACTAGCAAAACTCAGCTCACAGACAGTTCATTGGCAACTCACTTACCTGCTCCAGCTTTTCCCTTTGCAATTTGAGAGGTTTAAAACGGGTGAAATTCTTACCTTTTCTGGGGGGGGGGGGTTCTTGGTTAAAAATAGGAGTAATTGACCTCCACTTCTTGTCCAAAATCGCAGCAACCTTGCTGTCCAAAACGCAGCAAAAATAGTTCACCGACACACCAAACACACCTCCAACTTCTAGTCTTTTAATCAAGAATTCAAGCAAGGTTAGTAGTAGAATTGTTACCTTTTATACTTGTATTTAATCCCTATCAAGAGAGAACATATATGTTGCTTAAAACAGCTTAAAAAACACAGCAAATTCACCACAACAACACTGCCGAAGTGCAGTCAAAACAGCCACCTTCACCTTATGATAGCTCCCCTTCACTTAGCTTTAGTTTAAATGGAGTTTAGCTTGGTGTTCTCCATAGTTGTTTGCTGAAAATTTGAGAGGATTTCAGAGGTTAAGCAAGCACCTCAAATCTGGAAAAGTTGAAAATGATCTCATAACTTAAGACTTAAAATATAAAGGTATTTCGGAGGTGGCCCTTTTTAGGGCGATGGCCACATCACTGCCCGATAGTGCCACCATAAATTATCTATAACATTTTACTACGGACTCTTATTGATGAGCGGTTTGATATTCTGAAAACTAGACTAAACTACCTTTAATTTGATAAGCCGTGGGGCTTCTAATTCATTATTATTTGGGAGATATCATCATTTAAAATTGACCCTTACTTGTAGACTTCACATACTCTTTTCTTTTCCGTTCGTACACATTTACCTTGTCATCTACGATCAATATACAACCCATACTTCCCTTAACCTAGCATACAAACATCAAATAATCACCAAAAAATTTCCGAGGTGTAATAGATTCCTCCTTTCTTTATTTCACTTGGGTTCCTAAAACATAGCATACTAAGGTTAGTTTTCACTTAGATTAGTACTTAAAGGAATGCAAAACTCTATGAAATGGAGTAAAGATGTGTCAAAAACTCTTGAAACATCAACACCCCAACTTAAAGCATTTGCTTGTCCTCAAGAAACTAAAATGAGTAATACTAACCTTGACCTAAACTAATGTCTCAGCATCACAAAATTCAATGACTAGGGTGGTTTTGAAAAATAGTTACAAGCACACAGTTTTCAAGCCAATCACCCCTTTTATAAAAGAATATGTTTTGTTAGATTTGTCTGTACCAAGAATGCGATCTCCACTAATTACATAGACATTATATCAACATGAACATACTTAGATTTGAGAGGTAAGAGATGCATTCCATAACATTCATATGCCCTCAAAATCAAACCAAGAAAAGTGTCCATTTTTACAAGCATGATAACACACACTACAAGGACACATAAGATCAAGAGAGAAGAGAGAAGCACTCAACTCTCACAATGAAGTTCACAAGATAGGACACAACTATCATATTCTTGCCTATTTACTCTAATGCCTTTTTCTTTGGAAATTTGTGTTAAGATCACATAAAGGCTTTTCTAAGTTTTTAATGATGATCAAAGGGCTAATAAAATACAAATATGATCTTTTGTGACTTATTTACCATCCTTGAATACTACATCACATTTCCACTACCTTTTTCACTTCATGATCCCTTCTTTTTCTTTCTTTTTTTTCTTAGCAACTTTTCATACCCCAAGGGTACTTTTGTGAGCTCAATTTTCATTTTCACTTTTTTTTCTTTTGTTTTCTTTTCTTTTTTCCTTCTTTTTAGCTCTTTTCTCCATACACCTTGGGATTGGTCAAATATTTATCTTTTCCCCTTTCTTTATTTTCCACCTTATCACCCCATTTACACCCTTTTGCTCATTTTCATCACATTTCATAGTGTCAAGGAGGATAGATTCAAAAAAGGATCAACTTGAAAATTTCTATTGGTATTCATTTTGGTTAATCAAGAAAAAGGTTCATAGGCCCAAAATAGGAGACTAGGAATACATGCATTATTTGGTAGGTCTATTTAGGAAAAAATGGCTGGTGAAGCAAAATGAATGCCTAAGTTCATCTCTACAACACATAGTCAATCCTAAGCTTAAGCACAAGTAGCAAGGCAAGTTGTAGAGTGTGCTCAAATCTAATGAAAAAAACAAAATTCCTCACCACACAATGGCACATGGATATCAAATAGACTAAGCACATTGCTCTCGATTAGGGATGTTGATCTGTTGTGGGTTTACAACACTTTCGACACTTAAAATATGGAAATGAGCATGGTCTTAGGTGTGTTTATATGGATATGATGCACTTTTGCTTTTTTTTAGGGAACTTAGGATGTTGGAGTTGAAATTTTCAAAAGAAATGAAAACAGTACAGAAAAAGGCCAAGTACAGACCTCAGTACAAGCCATACAATTATGGTAAGGCTGTAATGAGAGTCATGGAAAAGTCCAGAAGATGAGACTAAGGCAAAGGCCAAGTTATGACTTGTGGTAGAAGTTATACTGACAGTCGTAGAAAAATATAGAAGAAGTTGCACTCGGTTAGTCTCCTAGTATAGGTAGCAACCAGGGATTGTGATAACTACTTACGACCCATACCAAGGAGCCTTGGTAAAGTTTAGAAGGATTGAGGAATGGCAAATCTCAAGGTATAAGAGGCAGTCATGAGGCATAGGAGAATGTTACAAGTCGTACCAAGCCACTCGTGAAATTATTCAGAGGATGTCAAAACTCTCAGATTCAGACCACGACAGGATTGTACGAGTCGTACCAAGTTCCAACACTTATCAAGATTCAGATTTGCCAGACATTGTATGAGCAGAGGTACGACCTGTACAATCATGGTAGGAGACGTAGCAGAAGGGCGGCGATAGTTTATAAATTTTCCTGTTAATTTAGGAAAGGTTTCTAACTATTTATATAAATACTTTTCTAGGTTACTTTTCTTAGAGGGAGAACAAAATTCGATTCTTTTGAGAAGTATTATACTTTTGGAAATATTGGATAGAACTTTTGGAGAGTTTTTTGCATTGATTCTCCCATTGTTCTTGAGTTGTTCTTCATTGATCTTTTGCAATAATCAAGTGGATTTACTTTTCAATCATTATTGTAAGTTCTAAATTATGCTTTTGTCTATGAATGCTAATTGTTTTCTTATAATCATGAGAGGCTAAATCCTCCACAACTAGCATTGTGGGAACCATGGTGAATTAACAAACTAGGATTTGCATAAAGTTATTCTAAACTGATGCTAAAGCTTGTATTGTATTCTCTTCAATCTTAAACATTTTTTAACAAAGCGCGATGTTAGGACTTTCCCGAATTCTCTACTTGCTTGAATCTAGAGGGGTAGAGACTAGGAAAACTGAATGACAACAAAACCTCTATGGTTCATTGTATGACTTGAGCTACGGTCGCAAGATAGTTAATTTGGAACAAATTGATAACGGTTAAAGTGAAATCACTCAAGAGACCTAATCCGGTAATAGAGTATAGTCATCCAATAGGGACGAACCAGTCATTTAGATGAACTTATTTTATCAGTTCTACAAGTCAAGTATTGGGATAGATCACAAATGTAATACCCGAAGTAGTTAAGGACCCATAGAGAACACTTCCCTAGTTAATTGCATTATCTTGATAGCAGTCTAATTTCCAATACTGTTATGTGTTTCCTTCCTTATAAAACCCTTTTTTTAGGAAATAACAAATTCAAAAGCTTAAATACTAGTGTTATTCTATATCTTGACCATATTCCCTGTGGGATCGACCCCAACCTAGTTGGGTTCTTTATTGACAATGTCCACGTCATACTTTAATAGGATTTGTGAATTGAGCGTTATCAAAAGTGTGCCATTGTCGGGGAATACAGCTTAGGATTAGAGAAATTGCTTGTGTTAAACTTTTAGTCATTATTTATCTCATGTAGGGTTTCTTTTGTTTTTGACACCCACAGGTTGTCTCTTGGTGGATGCCAAGTACTGGACTGTAATACCCAAAAGCGCCTAAGATTAGACCCAGAATCAAAACTTGAAGTTGGCTGAAAATTGGGAAAAAAGTCACAAGACTACAGGTGTAATGACTCGTGGTTGGTGTCACACCCCGTCTTGGGGGGTATGACTGGCACCTGGTGCCCTACTAGGACTTGAACTGCTAGACTACTGAGCCTGAGCACATCTGGTGCCTGGCTGGCTCTAACTCAGATTCAGGGAAACAACGGGCTATATAACGGCTATAAATACAGCCTCTGACCGACTAGGCCTATAGCCACCTGTACCTGTGCTGACAGCTAACCAGAACATATCAATATAGGGGAGCCTATGCGGGCCGACAAGGCCACCATGCTATCTAGTTATCTGGAACTCAACAATAAAATACTGGAAAGCTACGTGACCGGCAAGGTCGCCACTACTGTCAAGCTATGGCCCCACACGGCCAGCATAAAAGAAATAAAGTACTAACAGCTACACAACTGCACGGCCTCACACGACCGGCTCAACTGACCACAGGGAAATATATACAGACTGCAAGCCTCTAAGAATACTGATAAGATGGTCGGGACAGAGCCCCGGCCTACCCATGCTGTACAACAAAAGAAAAGGGATGAAACTCTAGCTATCTAGCTCCAGATGACCGGAGCTGATGACTCTGTAAGCTGATTGGAATCACGAGGTATCGGCCCCTCGTATATGAGTACCTGCAGGCAAGTAATGCAGCACCCCACCGGGCGTCAGTACCACTGGTACTGAGTATGTAAGGCAATAACTGAAAGAAATATCTGAAAACAACAATACAACTGATGAAACTGAATTAGGAAGGGATAGATTAACTGTCTGGAAATGTAAAACTATGCCTACTCTTAACTATACTGGAAGGAGTAGGAGTCATACCTGGAGATGTATCGTTCTACTGTCGGTCTACTTGTATCTAATGTAACATGGCATAACATAACATAACATAACATAGCACACACAAACCTTACCCGGCCCCCATAAGCCCGGAGGTACAACCAGCACGCAATCTACACCCCTACCCCAGTCATCCCATCTCCTATAATAACTATAAGCATCTTGCCGGTCCCCTGGGTATGCACTTGGGCTCGCTGAGCCCCTGACTATAACTGTACCTGAGTCAGGAGGACTCCTGAATCAACACCCGGGCGTATCCGCTCGACAGGGGTGTATAAGGGCCGACCAAGGCACAATATGGGGAAAACTGGCATCCCATCTTCGTCCCCTATGGGACGGCATGCCACTCCGTAGAGCGACGTATCCTCGTCCTCTGGCGGATGAGTCGATACAGCTATTAACCCTGGGGCGGTCATGGATGCTAGGTAATCCAACCCCAAAACAATACAACGGTCTCAACTAGTAATACTATCTGCATATCCCACATACTGAAGCTAATAGTAGTAAAGTATCCGTACATACTGTGTGCTGAACTAGTAATGGTAATGTGTACATACTTACTACATGTTGAGACTGATAATAGTATATATGTATAAATGTAATCTTCTGCCATACTATACTGAGTCTAACGCAGAACAAGATATAGTTTTTCTGCTGAAAACCATGTTGTATACTAAGTTTCTATAGTAACCTGATTTACTATTTCTGACATGCTTTCTAAACTTCATTTTAACCTATCACTCTACTTCAGAGATACCTTACAAATATTACATTGTTTTACTGGGTTTCAACTGAATACGATAATATCCTAACATTCTGTACTACATCACATACTGAGCATGTTGTGCAGTTCCTAACACTTGCATTAGAATCTATATCGTGCTAGCAAGTTTCGTGCTAAATATAACATGATGCTTCTAATATCGTACCAACATTCATAATAAACATAACACATGACTTCTGAACATTCTACTGGCCGTTAAATTACTTTATCATACCGAGATTACTAACTTGCCGAGGAAACTAGCTTTACATACCTTCGCTTCTGATTTCCCGACTAACTGGCGTAGCTTGGTTAGTATTTCAGCTATTCCTCCCAACTGCATTCATATATATATCAATTAGTACTAAATACAACTTTATTCTAAAGGACGACATCACTTTCGATATAATTATAGCCTAAACCTAGGCTTATCGAAAGATGGTCAAAAACTCGCTATTTTCCAAAAGTCCAGAAGGGAGAAATATTCACTTCACAGCTAGGAGCACAGAGACACTAGTTTGGAGCAATTCCACTTACCTTAGTCCGATAGCTCGATGATTCGTCGGCCATATTTCACGAAACTAAATCCGTAGGAATGCTCTCTGCTGCTAAATACCTCGGTATCTGAGGTTAATTTGAGTTTGGACAACGTTTGGCAGCGTAATCGGACGAAATTATATTACCCTCTTCGTTCTATTTCCTTTCTCTGGTTGTTCTCTCTGTTTTCTGGAAATTTTATAAGTTTAAAATAAATTAAAACCAAAGTGGGGCCTTATATACTTGGGCCTGGACAAGGACAACGTGTCACGGAGCCAACGCGGAGGCTCCACCTCCGTGACACGTTGCCATCGCGGAGGGGCTCTGCCTCGGCTCTTTCCGCGATGGTTCGACAGGTTATCTGTCCGATCCTTTCCCGAGCCTTTCTCTATCACGTATGGCTTTCAAATATGCCTAACCACCGTGTGACTAGGCCACCTAGGTGTCGGAAATCTATCGGGGTATAACATTCTCCCCCCTTAAGAACATTCGTCCTCAAATGGAAGCTGCTATCTAGAGGACTTCTCAATTTACTTTTTTTTGAAGAAAAATTTCGGCAGAGTCTCCCCTGTAATATGGACTATACCAAAAAACCTGAAATGCAGAAAAGTCCAACACAGGTACTGCACGCGATACTTTAAGATTCACTGGATAGCTAAGTATCAATCTTTCTCATTTATACATATACAACCATAAGGTACTACATAAGTAATAATACGGACATACCTGTCGCCTTACTAGGCCTGGAATAGGTGAGGATATCTAGCTTTCATATCTTCTTCAGCTTCCCACGTCATCTCCTCACAGTTCCTGTTACGCCACAATACTTTGACAGACGCAATATCTTTAGTCCTCAACCTGCGAATCTGTCTGTCTAAGATAGCTACTGGAACCTCTTTATATGCTAACTCTTCTGTGACCTGGACATCCTGAACTGGAACAACCGTGGAAGGGTCTCCTACGAACTTCCTCAACATAAATACATGGAATACTGGGTGAACAGATGCTAACTCCGGAGGCAAGTTCGATTCATATGCAACTCAGCCTATTCTTCGCCGAATCTGATATGGCCCAATGAATCTCGGGCTAAGCTTGCCTTTCTTTCCAAATCTCATCACCCCTTTCATTGGAGACACTTTCAGATATACCCAGTCATTTACCGCAAATTCTAGATTTCTGCGCCGCATATCTGCATAAGACTTCTGGCGGCTCTGAGCAGTCAGCAGGCATTCTCTGATAAGCTTTACCTTCTCCTCTGACTGTTGAATGATGTCTGGCCCAATTAATGCTGATTCCCCCACTTCAAACCAGCCCATCGGTGATCTACATTTTCGCCCACATAATGCTTCAAAGGGCGCCATCTGGATAGCTGAATGATAACTGTTATAATAGGCAAATTCAATCAACGAAAGATGCTCATCCCAGCTACCCCCAAAATCTAGTACACACGCTCGTAGCATATCTTCGAGCGTTTGGATAGTCTGCTCAGCCTGCCCATCTGTCTGAGGGTGGAATGTTGTGATCAAATTAATCTGCATTCCCAAACCCCTCTGGAACCACTACCAGAATCTAGCTATAAACTGTGCCCCCCTATCTGAAATAATGGATACCGGCACTCCATGTAATCTAACTCTTTCTCTGATATATAATTCGGCATAATCCTTAGCCGAGAAGGTAGCCTTCACTGGCAGGAAACGAGCTGATTTTGTCAGCCTGTCAACTATTACCCAAATGGAATCATTTCTGCGTCTAGTACAGGGTAACCCTGTTACAAAATCCATATTTATCGCTTCCCATTTCCACGTAGGCACCGTTATATCTTGCGTCAAACCGCCCGATTTCTGGTGTTTCGCTTTCACCTGCTGACAATTAGGACATCTAGATACAAATTCAGCTATTTCAGCTTTCATACCTGGCCACCAGTAGATGTCTCTGATGTCGTGGTACATTTTCATTGCACTTGGATGGAGGGAATAGCAAGCGTAATGTACCTCATGCATAATCTGCTGGCGAAGCCCTGAAACATTCGGAACACAAAGGCGGCCCTTACAGCGTAGCACATCATCCTCAGTCATTTGGAAATCTGACTCCTTACCTTCCTGAACTCTATCTCTGAGCTGAACTAAGTCAGGGTCCTTGTACTGTCGTTCTTTTACCTCTATAACTAATGATGACACAGCAGAATTCTGAATTACCGCTCTATTATTTTCCGTTTCCATTACTCGAATTGCTAAACTAGCTAGTTGATGAATTTCCTTGGCTAACTCCTGCTTCTCAGGTCAAAAATACGCCAAACTCCCCATTGGCTTACGACTCAAGGCATCTGCCACTACATTAGCTTTTCCCGGGTGATACAGAATGTTCACATCATAATCTTTTAACAACTCCAACCAGCGATGTTGCCGCAGGTTCAGTTCCCTCTGAGTGAAGATATACTGTAGGCTCTTGTGATCTGTAAAAATATCAACATGGACGCCATACAGGTAATGCCTCCACATCTTCAAGGCGTGGATCACTGCGGCTAATTCCAGGTCGTGGGTAGGGTAATTCTTTTCGTGTTTCCTCAGCTGTCTGGAAGCGTATGCAATCACTTTACCATGCTGCATCAACACACAACCTAACCCGACGCCTGATGCGTCGCAATACACCGAATAACCTTTTGTACCTTCCGACAATGTTAACACTGGGGCGGAGGTTAATTTGTCTTTTAGTTCCTGGAAGCTCTGCTCGCATGCCTCTGTCCACTGAAACTTTACTGCTTTCTATGTCAGTTTGGTCAGAGGTGCCGCAATGGTCGAGAACCCTTCAACGAACCTCCTGTAATATCCTGCCAACCCCAGAAAGCTACGGACTTCAGTCGGAGTGGTAGGCCTAGGCCATGATTTAACTGCTTCTATTTTTTGCTTGTCAACTTGTATACCAGCATCCGACACAATATGCCCTAAAAAGGCTACTGAGTTAAGCTAGAATTCACACTTAGAAAATTTAGCATATAACTGGCGGTCCCTGAGGATCTGGAGCACTGTCCGCAAATGAGTCCGGTGATCTGCTTCAGAGCTAGAATACACTAGAATGTCATCAATGAATACTATCACGAACAAGTCCAGGAAGGGTCTGAAAATACTGTTCATCAGGTCCATGAAGATTGTCGGGGCATTCGTTAACCCAAAGGACATGACTAGAAATTCAAAATGTCCATATCGGGACCTGAACGTTGTCTTAGGAATATCCCTCTCACATACTCGAACCTGGTGATATTCGGACTGCAGGTCAATCTTAGAAAAGTATCTGGCTCCCTGCAACTGATCAAATAAGTCATCAATTCTGGGAAGCGGGTACTTGTTCTTTACTGTAACTTTTTTTATTTGCCGATAATCTATGCACTTCGGAGCGAGCCATCTTTCTTCCTCACGAATAACACTGGCGCACCCCATGGTGAAGTACTCGGCCTGATAAAACCTTTATCCAATAAATCTTTCAGTTGCTCCTTTAATTCTCTGAGTTCCGCAGGAGCCATGCGATAAGGAGGAATCGATATCGGCTGGGTGCCTGGTAATAAATCAATAGCAAAGTCTATTTCCCTTTCTGGGGGAATACCAGGTAACTCATCCGGAAACACATCAGGGAATTCATTCACTACCGGAACAGACTGGAGTGTCGGAGATCCTGCTTGGACATCCTGAACTCTGACCAGATGGTAAATACATCCCTTAGATATCAACTTTCTCGCCTGATGGTAGGAAATAAACCTACCTTTTGGCGTAGTGATGCTGCCCTTCCACTCCCGCACTACTTCTCCTGGGAAGTGGAATCGGACCGTCTTGGTCCAACATTTAACATTGGCAAAGCACGACACTAACCAATCCAAACCCATTATGGCATCGAAGTCTATCATTTCTAACTCGACCAGATCTACTGTGGTCTGATGGTCAGCAACCTCTACTGTACATCCGCGGTAGATTCTGCTAGCTATGATAGAGTCACCGACGGGCGTGGATA
This sequence comes from Datura wrightii, assembly GCA_035772735.1. Lineage (NCBI taxonomy): Eukaryota > Viridiplantae > Streptophyta > Magnoliopsida > Solanales > Solanaceae > Datura > Datura wrightii. Next base: position 111,480,937 of record JASDFA010000001.1, read on the forward strand.
CTAAAAAGGGTTGTCGCAATAATTCTGGTGCAATATTGAACTTTCGTGCCACAAATGGAGTAATGTAGGACAAAGTAGACCCTGGATCAATCAATACATAAGCAGGGTGTGAGCAGAAAGTTAGCATACCTGTCACAACATCCGGTGACGCTTCTGAATCTTGCCTCCCTGGTAAGGCATATGTGCGGCTTGGACCCGCACCTGCACTGGAGGCCTCTGATCTGCCCCAACCCCTGCCTTCTGAAACTGAGGGCCTGCGCCCTATCGAGGACGCTGTAGCTCGTGACCCTGCGGATGCTCTGTCCTATCTATCTCGATCCTCTTGACCTCTGGCTGGGCAATCTTTCATCAAATGGCCTTCTTGGCCACAAATATAACATCCGGTGGAGCCACACCTGCATGCTCCAGGATGGCGTCGACTGCATATAGGGAAAAGTGGTAGGGTATACCTACTCTGCTCCGCCCTCCTCTGTAATGGTGAATCTTCCATCTGCGAGCCTCTACCGGTCTCTGACTGCCCCCTACAGCTAAATCTACCCCTCTGCGGCTGTGGCGGAGGCGGAGGCCTGGGCGGCCTGTCTAACAATTGTGGCCTGGGTCCTCCCCGAGCCTCCCTCTGTAACTCAACTGGCCTGTCCCGGCGGCGCTGTTCCTGATTGTCCCTTCTGATCTCCCGATGCCGCTGTCTGATGCCCTCAATATTCTGGGCAAATGCCTGAACTCGAGCAATGTCCATGTCCTCTCGCAGTGTGGCCGTAATACAAGTCTCAACATATTCTGGATTCAACCCCATGATAAAGCGATGTACTCTGGATGCCATGGTATCAACAAAAGCCTGCGCATACCGAGCCAAAGAATCAAACCGCAAGGAATATTCTCGAACACTCATGGTCCCCTGCTCCAGATGTAGGAACTGGTCTACCCGGGCCTGTCGAATATCCCGCGGCAAATAATGATCCAGAAAAGCTCCTGAGAAGCTGGACCAGGTCAGAGAGGAAACATCTCTCCCTCGGGACCTTTCCCAGCTTTCATACCACAACACGGCGATGTCCCGTAACCGGAATGCTGCCAACTCAACTGATTCTGTAGGCGTGGCATGCATAACCCTAAAAATTCTCTGCATTTGATCCAGAAAATCCTGAGGGTTCTCTGTCCGGTCCGTACCTGTAAACTGTGGGGGATTCAGAGCCAAGAACTCTCGGACCCTCGAACTACTGCGCCCTCCTGACGACTCCGCAACTGTAGACGGCATCGGCTGATGCTGAGCAGCCATCATCTGTGCTAACATAACTACCGCACTCCTAACCTCCTAGTCGGAAGGTGTCGGTATAGGGACTGCTGGAGGTAGTGTCGCCCCAAGTGGCTCCTGATGTGGTGGAGACTGCTAAGAAGGTTGGGACGATGCCTCTGTAGTGCCCTCTGATCGGGCTGTTTCTAAACGAGGGTGAGGCATCCTGCTGGTGCCTTCCCCTGCTGCAATATCTAAACTCCGGCCTGTGGTAGGGTGTCGACGGTCTGACATTATCTGTAACCAAAGAACACAGTAAGCTTTTAGGGACTCAACCCTATATTGTACCGCTCTACAGCACGACTGAATAAGAATAAAAGACAACCACCCTATCATGCCTTGCAGCCTCCTACCCATAGCATGTGGTGCACAACACATCCATGGACAAGACTCTACTTAGCACGGCTTGCAGACTCCCTGGGACACGACCTGCTCTGATACCAAGTTTGTCACACCCCGCCTTGGGGGGTATGACTGGCACCTGGTGTCCTACTAGGACCTGAACTGCTAGACTACTGAGCCTGAGCACATCTGGTGCCTAGCTGGCTCTAACTCAGATTCAGGGAAACAACGGGCTATATAACGGTTGTAAATACAGCCTCCGACCGACTAGGCCTATAGCCACCTGTACCTGTGCTGACAGCTAACCAGAACATATCAATATAGGGGAGCCTATGCGGGCCGACAAGGCCACCATGCTGTCTAGTTATCTGGAACTCAACAATAAAATACTGGAAAGCTACGTGACTGGCAAGGTCCCCACTACTGTCAAGCTATGGCCCCACATGGCCAGCATAAAAGAAATAAAGTACTAACAGCTACACAACTGCACGGCCTCATACGACCGGCTCAACTGACCACAGGGAAATATATACAGACTGCAAGCCTCTAAGAATACTGATAAGATGGTCGGGACAGGGCCCCAGCCTACCCATGTTGTACAACAAAAGAAAAGGGATGAACCTCTAGCTATCTAGCTCCGGATGACTGGAGCTGATGACCCTGTAAGCTGACTGGAATCACGAGGTATCGGCCCCTCGTCTATGAGTACCTGCAGGCAAGTAATGCAGTGCCCCACCGGGCGTCAGTACCACTGGTACTGAGTATGTAAGGCAATAACTGAAAGAAATATCTGAAAACAACAATACAACTGATGAAACTGAATTAGGAAGGGATAGATTAACTATCTGGAAATGTAAAACTATGCCTACTCTTAACTATACTGGAAGGAGTAGGAGTCATACCTGGATGTATCGTTCTACTGTTGGTCTACTCGTATCTAATGTAACATGGAATAACATAACATAACATAACATAGCACACACAAACCTTACCCGGCCCCCATAAGCCGGGAGGTACAACCAGCACGCAATCTACACCCCTACCCCGGTCATCCCATCTCCTATAATAACTATAAGCATCCTGCCGGTCCCCTGGGTATGCACTTGGGCTTGCTGAGCCCCTGACTATAACTGTACCTGAGTCCGGAGGACTCCTGAATCAACACCCGGGCGTATCTGCTCGACAGGGGTGTATAAGGGCCGACCAAGGCACAATATGGGGAAAACTGGCATCCCATCTTCGTCCCCTATGGGATGGCATGCCACTCCGTAGAGCGACGTATCCTCGTCCTCTGGCAGACGAGTCGATATAGCTATTAACCCTGGGGCGGTCATGGATGCTATGTAATCCAACCCCAAAACAATACAACGGTCTCAACTACTAATACAATTTGCATATCCCACATACTGAAGCTAATAGTAGTAAAGTATCCGTACATACTGTGTGCTGAACTAGTAATGGTAATGTGTACGTACTTACTACATGCTGAGACTGATAATAGTATATATGTATAAATGTAATCTTCTGCCATACTGTACTGAGTCTAACGCTGAACAAGATATAGTTTTTCTACTGAAAACCATGTTGTATACTAAGTTTCTATAGTAACCTGATTTACTATTTCTGACATGCTTTCTAAACTTCATTTTAACCGATCACTCTACTTCAGAGATACCTTACAAATATTACATTATTTTACTGGGTTTCAACTGAATACGATAATATCCTAACATTCTGTACTACATCACATACTGAGCATGTTGTGCAGTTCCTAATACTTGCATTAGAATCTATATCGTGCTTGCAAGTTTCGCGCTAAATATAACATGATGCTTCTAATATCGTACCAACATTCGTAATAAACATTACACATGACTTCTGAACATTCTACTGGCCTTTAAATTACTTTACCATACTGAGATTACTAACTTGCCGAGGAAACTAGCTTTACATACCTTCGCTTCTGATTTCCCGACTAACTGGCGTAGCTTGGTCAGTATTTTAGCTATTCCTCCCAACTGCATTCATATATATATCAATTAGTACTAAATACAACTTTATTTTGAAGGACGACATCACTTTCGATATAATTATAGGCTAAACCTAGGCTTATCGAAAGACGGTCAAAAACTCGCTATTTTCCAAAAGTCCAGAAGGGAGAAATATTCACTTCACAGCTAGGAACACATAGACACTAGTTTGGAGCAATTCCACTTACCTTAGTCCGATAGCTCGACGATTCGTCGGCCGTATTTCTTTAAACTAAATCCGTAGGAATGCTCTCCACTGCTAAATACCTCGGTATCTGAGGTTAATTTGAGTTTGGACAACGTTTGGCAGCGTAATCGGATGAAATTAAACTACCCTCTTCATTCTATTTCCTTTCTATGGTTGTTCTCTCTGTTTTCTGGAAATTTTATAAGTTTAAAATGAATTAAAACCGAAGTGGGGCTTTATATACTTGGGCCTGGACAAGGCCAACGTGTCACGGAGCCAACGCGGAGGCTCCACCTCCATGACACGTTGCCATCGCGGAGGGGCTCTGCCTCGGCTCCTTCCGTGATGGTTCGACTGGTTATCCGTCTGATCCTTTCCCGAGCCTTTCTCTAGTACGTATGGCTTTCAAATATGCCTAACCACCGTGCGACTAGGCCACCTAGGTGTCGGAAATCTTACGGGGTATAACAGTTGGAAGCCATAAGCCATTGTTATAAGTCATGGTTTCAGGAGTCCGGGTGGCAGTGGATATAACGGGTGGAGTAACGACTCGTTTCTTGAGAATGAGTCGTTCTTTGTACTCGTGGGTTGCACTGACCTGGGCAGTTGGGGAAATAACGGGTCATCCAACGACCCGTCATCAGTAACTATGAACCGTTGTCACCAATTGTTGTCTAAGTTTGCAGAATCTCTAGTGGACTTAACAGATGGGTACCACGACTCTTTGGAGGAAACAACAAGTCGTGGTAAGGGTCGTTGTGATGAACAACTCAGGGTATTTAGAAGGCAAGCAACAACCGAACCAACGGTCCGTCTGATCAAAGGATGAGTTATCCTGTTAAGCCGTGGTATCATTCCAAAAGCATGTCCTGGGCAGTTTATATGACGGGCCATACCACGAGTCGTGGTAGCTTCCAACGACTCGTTGGATTGCCCTGTGTAGAATTTCAGGCTGATTTCATTAAGGGTACTATGATCTAGGGCCCTAAACTACGTTGTTTCATGTATTTTTCTAGGCATTTTGAGATAGGTTAAGACCCTCTAATTATCCTTATTCCCATGCATTCAAGTTAGAGAAATTTTAGACAGATCAAGCTATTCATCAAGCTTTTCCCTATCAATTCATCCTTGGGCATTCAAGAAATTTAGAATCTGATCTTACCAAGGTATGTAGGGTTATGAATGGGTGTTCCCGTTGACACCCATACCCATTCTCTATTAATTTATGGAAGTCTACCAAAAATCTATTGGGGTTTTGATTCAACTCTTGTGAAAATTTTATGATTTGTTAATGGGATTTTATGATTTATGAATTTCATCATATTTTATGGACTTTTATCATACTTTATAATTTATTTTACTTATAAAATTATTGATTTGGATTTCTATTAAATGAACCTAATTATGCATGATCTATGATGAATCGATTTATAATCCACTCTTCAATTGATGATATTTATAAACCCAGCGTGATTCATGATTTGAAATATAAAATTATTCAATTACCCATTATGATTTGATGATTTTCAAGTTATATGTATGAACTACAAGTATGCATGAAACCTATGATTCATGAATTATGTTTTAAGCCGACTCATGGGCCTTGTTTCATGGCTAGTCTACATATTTACAATCATATTTATGATTATCATGATTTATCTAGCCCATGAATTCATGCATATTATACTATGAGAACTATATATGTTTTGGGAACAGTATCGAACACCGAGTAGGTTCGGGGCCCAGGTTCTGCCCCGAATCTCATAAACTACGTGCCACCATAGGCATGTTGGGACCTCCCATGTGACTATCCCTGGCCTAAATGGCCCTTTTCATGTGTGATCACGCCCTTCATAGTTCTACCCTTGGAAAGGTATGGATGGCCTCCCTACTAGGTTTACAAGTCGAGCTCCATGTGTGCTCATATGGGGTCGTCGGTTAAGAGAATCTCCCACTGTTCCTCATGATTTTTGCATGTTTATGATCATGAATATTGGCTCAAGTCATGTTCAAAATGACTTTTCCCTCATGCTTATGATTATGAATGTTTTATGAATGATTTGAAAACCTTGAGCCTTATGTTATTTTACGATATGTATAATATGAGCATGATGTCCTACTCTTATGATGTTTTATGAGTTTTAGGTATTTTTAAATGTCCGTTTTACTTACTTTGCGTACTCAATGCATTCAACGTACTAACCACATACTTTCTATGCTGTATCATTTCATGATATAGGACCCGGCTCTTAGGCTCACTCTTATCCATAGATCAACTCAGGGTTCACTTTTAGCTTATTGGTGAGTCCTCATGTTCCGAGGGCTGTTTGACAGACATTTATTCTATTTTATGTTTCAATACTTCTCCGGGTTAGTTGGGGGTGTTGTCCCATCAACCCATCATATGTAGTAGAGGCTTTCAGAAAGTATGTAGTACTCAGTTTACGTGTATGTCTAGAGATTTCCTTATGTTATAATATGTTATGATTATGTTTACATTTACGATATGCCTTATGTTCAGTCTTCCGCTTAAATTGAATGAAGTTAGATGTATACTTATGCCATGGGTCGACCTGGGACGTCTCGGGGTTCCTTGTCCTGTGTTACGATCTGGGTCTACATTCGGGTTGTGACAAACTTAGTATCAGAGCCATAGGTATGAAGTGTCCGCGGGTGTCTGAGAGGCTCGTTAAGTAGAGTCTTTTTCATGTAAAGCGCGCAACACTTATGATGAAGAGGCTATGAGATGTTTAGGAAATGTTCCCTTCTTTCATGATCTATGTCATGCAATGAAAAGTCTTTCTATCTTCCTAATTCGTGCTATTCGTGATTGCAGAATCATGGCTCCCAAAAGATTGAACGGAAGAAGAAATGGGAACGTTGAAGGCCATGGTGATGGCAATGATCATGGGCATCAACAAGCCCCACCTATGCAAGAGCCCCAGGCACCAAAGCCCGTTGCCCACGTGGAGTTTCGGGCAGCTATCTAGATGTTGGCGAATGCCTTGACCGCTCAAGTCAACCAGCAAGTTGTTGCGCATATTCCACAGAATGGCAATGCGGTAGCGAACCGAGTTAGAGATTTCTTGAGGATGAACCCTATGGTGCTCCTTGGGTCCAAGGTGGATGAGGATCCACACGATTTCATCGAGGAGATTCTAAAGATCACCCAGGTTATGGGGTGGGTGACCATGGAGATTGTGTTGATTTGGCCTCCTTTCAGTTAAAAGGGGTGGCTCACATATGGTTCAAGCAGTGGAGAGATGCTACGACAGTGGGTGCAGGCCCTATAGGTTGGGAAGAAATCCACGCGGCATTCTTGGATTGGGTTTTCCTCGAGAGATGAGGGAGCTTAAGGCAGCCAAATTTGTTAACTTAAAGTACGGTGACATGTCCGTTCAGGAGTAGGCATTGGAGTTCACCCACCTATCCAAGTATGTGCCAGAGTTGGTGGTGGACCAGAGGGATCGGGTGAGCCGTTTTGTACATGGAGTGGTGGACTATCGGGATAAGGACTGTGGGATCACCATGTTGCATCGGGTTATAGACTTTCCTCGCATTGTGTTGCATGCTCAGTAGATGGAGTTGGTATATCGGAGGCAGAGAGAGGCCAAGAGGGACAAGACCAACAGTTATGGGACTTCTCAGGTCAGATCAGGGGGTGGACAACGTCAGCAGTCCCAACACAGGTTTATTGCTCTAGCACCATCATCGGCCAGTATGACATTTAGATTCTCAGTGGATCGAAGGAGCAGAGCTTCAGATTCAAGAGGACAGGGTAGCATGCGGATGAAGCACACTTTCCCAATTTGTGCAAGATGCGGCAAGAATCATCCCACGAGGTGCCTAGTCAGCTCGGATTCTTGTTTCGGGTGTGGAAAACTCGGACACAGACTCAAGGATTGCCCTTCAGCCAAATCAGGGGTCGATGGAGCCTGTATGCCAGCAGCTAGTTCTGCCACTCCAACAGCACGTCCCTCTTAGCAGGGTGCCTCGTCCAGTTCAGCCGGCGGTCAGCATCAAAACAGGTTCTATACTTTAGCACCCCATCAGGAGCAAGAGGTTTCCCGGATGTGGTCACTGGTATGTTGCGTGTTTTTCATATAGATGTCTATGCTTTGCTAGATAGGGGAGCTAACTTGTCTCTTGTGACCCCTTACATTACTAGTAGCTTTGGATTTAGTCCCGAGACTTTGTTAGAACCATTTTCAGTTTCTACTCCTATTGGTGATTCAGTGTAGCTAGGCGAGTGTATAGAGGATGCCCAGTCACTATATTGCATAAAGTCTCCTCTGCAGACCTTGTAGAGTTAGCCATGAATGACTTTGACATTATTCTTGGCATGGATTGGTTGTATGCTTGTTATGCTTCTGTAAATTGTAGAACCTGTGCGGTGGAATTTCGCTTTCCAGGTGAATCAGTTTTGGAGTGGAAGGGTAGTTCAGCAGCAGGTCAATTTATTTCATACCTTAAGGCTAGGAAGATGATATCTAAGGGTTGCATGTATCATTTACTTAGGGTTAAGGATGTTGAGTCCAAGACCCCGACCGTCCAGTCAGTTTCAGTGGTGTGTTAGTACTTAGAATTATTTTTGAATGACTTACCAGGTGTTCTTCCTGAGAAGGAAATTGATTTTGGTATTGATCTTCTACCCGATACGCAGCCTATCTTTATTCCTCCTTACATGATGTCTCCAACTGAGCTAAAAGAGTTGAAGGATCAGTTGAAGGACCTTTTAGATAAGGGTTTCATCAGACCGAGCAGGTCTTCATGGGGTGCACCAGTCTTATTTGTTCTGATGAAGGATGGTTCACTTCGGATGTGCATTGATCATTAGCAATTGAACAAAGTCTGCGTTAAGAACATGTATCCTCTACCCAGGATCGATAATTTCTTTGACCAGCTTTAGGGTGCAAGGTGTTTCTCGAAGATAGATCTCAGGTCGGGTATCATCAACTCAGGGTTCGGGAGTGTGATATCCCAAAGACAGCCTTCAAGATGCGGTATGGTCATTATGAGTTTGTAGTTATGTCTTTTGGATTAAAGGAAGCTCCTGTAGCTTTTATGGACCTTATGAACAGGGTTTTCAAGCCGTATCTGGACATGTTCATGATTCTGTACATTGATGACATCCTTATATACTCTCGTAGCGAGGAGGAGCTTGCCACTCATTTGAGAGTAGTGCTCCAGACTCTCAAGGATTGCCAATTGTATGCAAAGTTCAGCAAGTGTGAGTTTTGGTTCAACTCGGTAGCATTTTTGGGCCATGTGGTAATAAGTGATGGCATAAAAGTAGATTCCCATAAAATCGAGGTGGTGAAGAATTGATCTAGACCGGTAAATTCTTCAAATATTCAGAGTTTCTTGGGCCTAGCTGGCTACTACTGGAGATTTGTTGAGGGTTTTTCATCAATCGCAGCACCTTTACCAAGTTGACTCAAAAGAAGGTGAAGTTCCAACAGTCAGAGGCTTATGAGAAGAGCTTCCAAGAATTGAAGACTTGACTCACTACCGCACCGATGTTGACCCTACCTGAGGTACCTATGGTTTTGTGGTGTATTGTGATGCTTCGAGAATCGGACTCGGGTGTATATTGATGCAGCGAGGAAAAGTGATAGCATATGCCTCTAGACAGTTGAAGGTACATGAGAAGAATTACCTGACTCGTGATCTTGAGTTGGCTTCAGTGGTGTTCGCATTGAAGATATGGAGACATTACTTGTATGGGGTCCATATGGATGTGTTTACGGACCACAAGAGTTTACAATATGTGTTCACGTAGAAAGATCTTAATCTACGGCAAAGAAGGTGGTTGGAGCTACTCAAGGACTATGATATGAGTGTTCTTTTCCATTCAGGTAAGGCTAATGTCGTGGCGGATGCATTTAGTAGACTTTCCATGGAGAGTGTGTCCGACGTGGATGAAGGGGAAAAGGAGTTGGTGAAAGATGTGCATCGTCTCGCGAGGTTAGGAGTTAGGTTGGTTGACTCTACCGATGGTGGTGTTGTTGTGCAAAATGAATCCAAATCATCCTTGGTGACTGATGTGATGTCTAGACAAGATAAGGACCCGATTTTGGTAAAGTTGAAGGAAGTCATTCGGAGTCATAAGGTGGAGGTTTTCTCCCAAGGGGGAGATGGTGTGCTTCCGTACCATGGTCGCCTATGTGTTCCAGATGTTGATGATTTGAGGAGCCGGATATTGCATGAGGCTCAAGGATCCAGGTATTCCATCCATCCTGGTTCCACGAATATGTATCGTGATTTATGAGAAATCTATTGGTGGGATGGCATGAAGAAGGATATTGCAGAATTCATAGCCAGATGCCCGAACTGTCAGCAAGTAAAGGTTGAACATCAGAGGCCGGGAGGAGTACTTTAGGATATAAACATTCCTACTTGGAAGTGGGAAGAGATTAATATGGACTTCATCACGGGATTACCTTGTAGTCACCGACAGTATAATTCCATTTGGGTTATGGTAGACAGGTTGACCAAGGCTGCACATTTTCTACTAGTAAAGACCACAGATTCAGCGGATGATTATGCAAAGCTATATATCCGGGAGTTGGTTCGATTGCATGGAATGCCCTTATCTATTATTTCAGACCGAGGTACTCAATTTACCTCTCAGTTTTGGCAGTCTTTTCAGAAAGGGCTTGGGACTCAAATTAAGCTCAGCACAACCTTTCATCCGCAGACTGATGGTCAAGCGAAATGGACAATCCAGACTCTCTAGGTCATGTGAGAGCATGTGTGATGGACTTCAAAGGTAGTTGAGATGATCACTTTCCCCTAATAAAGTTCGCTTACAACAACAGCTATCACTCCAGCATCCAGATGGCACCGTTCGAGGCTCTCTATGGGCGGAGGTGTAGATCACCCATCGGATGGTTTGAGGTTGGTGAGGCAACTATGTATGGCCAAATTCGGTTCACGAGGCTATGGTGAAGGTTCAGTTGATAAGGTATAGGTTGAGAACCGCTCAGAGTCGCCATAAGTCCTACGCTGATGTTAGGAGAACAAAACTTGAGTTCGAGGTGGATGACTGGGTGTTCTTAAAAGTATCTCCCATGAACAGAGTAATGTAGTTTTGGAAGAAAGGAAAACTTAGTCCTCTCTATGTTGGCCCCTATCAGATTGTGAGTAGAGTTGGAAAGGTGGCGTATGAGTTGGAGTTTCCCTCAGAGTTATCTTCCATACATCCTATGTTTCATGTATCGCTTCTAAAGAAATGTTTGGGAGATCCAGCTCTAGTAGTCCCGGTGGATAGTGTTGGTGTGATAGATGGCCTTAGCTATGAGGAGGTTCCATTCGAAATATTAGATCGTCAGGTTTGGAAGCTAAGGAAAAAAACGTAGCTTTTGTTAAAGTATTATGGATGAATTAGCGTGTTGAAGGAGCTACGTGGGAAGCCGAAGCGGATATGATGGCTAAATACCCACACTTATTCTCTACCGGCTCAGTTTCAACTTGAGGTATCAGTTTTGTCCAATAACTCTATTTAGTTTTCACGATTCAAATATGTGTTCAAGTTTCTTTTATGTATACGGATGTGTATGTGAAGCATTAAATCAGTTCAGCTATGTGATATGAATCGGAGGTAGTCACTCCGGTAATTTCGATTTAAATGATCAGTATTTGGGTGTAAGGATTGCATGTCTTTGTTTTTCTGCTTGTTTCCAACATTCGAGGATGAATGTTTCCAAGGGGGAGATATTGTAATACCCTGAAAGAGCCTAAGATTAGACCCGGAATCAAAATTTGTAGTTGGCTGAAAATTGGGAAAAAGGTCACAGGACGAGAGGTGTAACGACTGGTGGTTGGAAACCACGAGCCGTTGTTATCAATCGTGGTTTCAGGAGTCTGGCTGACAGTGGATATACTGGTGGAGTAACGACTCCTTTCTTGAAACAATGAGTTGTTGTTTGTACTCATGGGTCACACTGACCTAGGCAGTTATGCAAATAACGAGTCATCTAACGACTCGATGTGAGTAACGACGAACCGTTGTCACCAATCATCATCTAAGTTTTCAGAATCTCCAGTGGACTTAACGGATGGGTACCACGACTCATTGGAGGAAACAATTGAGTCGTGGTGAGGCTCGTTGTAATGAAACGCTCAGGGTATTCAGTAGGCAAGCAATGACTGAACCAATGGTTCGTCTGATCAAAGGATGAGTTGTCCTATCGAGCCATGGTATAATTCCGGAAGCAGGGCCTGGGCAGTGTATATGACGGTCCATACCACGAGTCGCTGTAGCTTCCAATGACTTGTTGGTATGCCCGTTGGATTGCCCTGTGCAGATTTTCAGGTTGATTTCATTATGGGTATTTTCGACCTTTCTATGCTCTAACGCCCTAAACTACGTTGTTTCATGTATTTTTCTGGGCATGTTGAGATAGGTTAAGACCCTCTAATTATCTTCATTCCCATGCATGCAAGTTAGAGTAATTTTAGAGAGATCAAGCTATTCATCAAGCTTTTCCCTATCAATTTATCCTTGGGCATTTAAGAACTTTAGAATCTAATCTTACCCAGGTATGTAGGGTTATGAATGGGAGTTTGTTCATACCCATGCCCATTCTCTATTAATTTATGGAAATCTACCAAAAATCTATTGAGGTTTTGATTCAATTTTTATGAAACTTTTATGATTTTCTAACGGGATTTTGTGAATTATGGATTTTGATCATACTTTACAATTTATTTTACTTATAAAATTATTGATTTTGATTTCTAATAAATAAGCCTAATTATGCATGATCTATGATGAATCGATTTATGATCTACTCTTCAATTGATGATATTTACAAACCCAACATGATTTATGATTTGAATTATGAAATTATTCAATTACCGATTATGATTTGATGACTTTCAAGTTATATGTATGAACTACATGTATGCATGACACCTATGATTCATGAATTCTGTTTTAGGCCAACTCAGGGGCCTTGTTTCATGGCTAGTCTACGTATTTACAAGCATGTTTATGATTATCATGATTTATCTATCCCATGAATTCATGCATATTATACTATGAACACTATATATGTTTTTGGGAGAAATATCGAACACTGAGTAGGTTCGGGGCCCAAGTTCTTCCCCGGATCTCATAAACTAGTGCCACCATAGGCACGTTGGGACCTCCCATGTGTCTGTCCCCGGCCTAAATGGCCCTTTTCATATATAATCACGCCCTTCAGGGTTCTACCCTTAGCAAGGTATGAACGGCCTCCCGACTAGGTTTACAAGTCGGGCTCCATGTGTGCTCATATAGGATATGTCGGTTAAGGGAATCTCCCACATCTCCTCATGATTTATGCATGTTTATGATTATGAATATTGTCTCAAGTCATGTTCAAAATCGCTTTTCCCTCATGCTTATGATTATGAAAGTTTTATGAATGATTTGAAAACCTTGAGCCTTGTGTTATGTTACGATATGTATAATATGAGCATGATGTCCTACTCTTATGATGCTTTATGAGTTCTATGTATTTTCAAATGTTTGTTTTACTTACCTTGCATACTCGGTACATTTTATGTACTGACCGCATACCTTCTATGTTGTATCATTTTATGATACAGGACCCGGCTCTCAGGCTCACCCTTATCCATAGATCATCTTAGGGTTCACTTTCAGCTTATTGGTGAGTCCTCATGTTCCGAGGGCCATTTGATAGACATTTATGATATTTTATGTTTCAGTACTTGTCCGAGTTAGTTGGGGTTGTTGTCCCATTAACCCATCATATGTAGTAGAGGCTTTCAGACAATATTTAGTACTCAGTTTGCACGTATGTCTAGAGATTTCCTTACGTTATGATATGTTATGATTATGTTTACGTTTCTGCTATGCCTTATGTTCAGTCTTCCGCTTAAAGTGAATGAAGTTAGATGTATGCTTATGCCATAGGTCGACTTGGAACCTCTCAGGGTTTCTTGTCCCGTGTTGTAATCCCGGACTACATTTGGGTGTGACATCGATAAAATAGAAACCCCCTGATTCCATTCGATTATGAATTAGAGAGAGCACTGCGTAGAATAGAAAATGTTGAGCAGAGAGAGGCCTGTTTGGCTGAACAAGCTCGTCCAGCTGAGATAGCTTATCAAGCTGCACTTTAGGAAGCAGAGGATGCTCGTGATGAGGTAGTGAATTCTGGCCACCATGGAAGAGGAAATAGAGGCCAAAGATATGATCCTCAGTTCTATGATGATGATGACCCGGATATTGATGAAGCAAGGCCCACCACCTTTGTCTGCTGGGACAAAGATTGATATCACTAACACCATGATCCATCTACTGAATATTAAAAGGGTGTTTAGTGGTAATGCAACTGATGACGCAAATTTGCACTTAATAAATTTCATTGTTATTTTCAAGGCGTACAAATTACCAGGTGTCACAAGGATGCTATAAGATTGAGACTCTTCCAATTTTCTCTATCTGGAGAGGCCAAAATTTGGTTTTCTGAGTTGCCCAACGACTCCATAACCAACTGGAAGGACCTTAAATTGGCCTTCTTGGGAAGATTCTTTCCCCCCTCCAAGATGCTACACTTAAAGGAAAAGATCTATAATTTCTGTCAACTTAAGATGGAGGCACTTCATGAGACATGGCTAAGATTTAAAAAAAAGCTGACTAAGTGCCCAAATCATAAAATTCCTGATGACAGTTTGTTGGAAATCTTTTATAAGTCTCTAAACAATAGCAGTAAGGTTGTGGCAGATACGGTGCCAGGAGGAGCATTGATGGGTCATTCATGGGAGCAAGCGACTGTTATACTTGACCGAGTAACCAAGGTGAATAGGGCCTGGCACACTAGGGAAGCAGAAGCAGCTGCGAGTACATATGCTATTGGTATAACTGCAGAGTAGGCAGAAAGAAGGAGGAGTTTGATTAGGAGATAGCTCACATGAGGACATCCTTGGACCTGCTCACGAAGCATATTGCGGGTGCTAGTGCAGAAAAGGTAAATATAGTTGGAGCTCAAGGCCAGGAGCTGGGATTTGAGCAGTCAGATTCCAAGGAGGAGGCAAACTTTTTGGACAACCAGGTGGCAAGATTTCGGGCCAACACCCAAGGGTCTGGATAGGACACTTGGTGCCAAGGTTTTGGATATCAAGGTCGGAACCAATATCGAGACAACTACAACAGGAATGGATATAGGGACTGGAGCAGAGGTCATGAGCAAGAAGGAGAATAGAGAAAGAATGACCGCTACCACAATGACCGTGCAAGTTTGTATGTTCCTCTAAATTCTCGTAAGGGTGAGGCTGGACCCTCAAAATTGGAGACATGATGGCTAAGCTTCTCAAGAGGGATAAATCGACTGATGATCAAATTAAGGAAATTTGGGGTGATATATCTTGCATGGGCCAAAAAATTGAATCCCGCGCTATAGTGGTCAGGCAGATTGAACAGCAGCTTGGTCAAATGTCCATGTCCCTAAATCAGAGGCAAAAGGGGAACTTCCTAGTAACACTGTCCAATGTCCAGAGAATGAAAATCATTGTATAGTGGAAAGACTATTGTTTACCCTCCCCTGCCGGTTGTAGTTGAAATGGAAAGATAGAAGGAGATCGAGTTCAATGAGGATGAAGAAGTTAATAACTAGGATCTTACAGGTGAGGCTGAGTTGACTGAGACTCCAGTTGGTTCAAAGGGGTCTAGACATGATAAATGGAAGGAAAAAGGAGCCACATAGGTGTACAGGGCCATTCCTCAACCACCGCCACCATTCCCTCAGCGGATGAAGAAAAAGGCAGAAGATGGTAATTTTTAGAAATTCCTCTCTATGTTAAAACAGTTATCTGTGAACATACCATTGGTCGAAGCATTGGAGTAGATGCCCGGATATGCCAAGTTTATGAAGGACCTTGTGACTAGGAAGAGGTCTATGAGCTATGAGTCGGTTGGTAATTTGCATCATTGAAATTTCATAGCCTCATAGGTTCTTTCCCAGAAGAAGGAGGATTTAGGTGCCTTCACCATTCCTTGTATAACTGGCGACTTTGAGTTCGTGAAGGCACTGTGTGAGTTAGGAGTGAGCATCAACTTGATGCCGCTAGCTGTGTTCAGGTCGCTGGGCTTGGGAGCCCCCACGCCGACGTTGATGCAGCCATTGATGGCTGACCTTACAGTTACAAATCGAGTGGGGATCCTTGTTGATGTGCTAGTTAAAGTGGATCGGTTCATCTTCCCAGCGGACTTTGTGATCTTTGATTGCGAGATTAATTTTGAGCTTTCTACTATTTTAGGGAGACCATTTCTTACCACTGGAAAAGCTCTGATAGATGTTGAGGCTGGTCAGCTGAAGTTCAAGCTGAATAAGGAGGAGGTCACCTTTAATGTCTACCTGTCAATGAAGTAGCCCAATGAGTTTAGGGTTTTGTCAGCAATCGATGATGATTTTGAGTCTTTTGACGAATTCTGAGTAGTCAAGAGACTTGCATCGTCCCGTGACGCTAAATCAAGCGCTTTTTGGTAGGAAACCTATGAGGTGGTTTGGTGAACTCTAAGTAACCAAACCACCTGTGACGTGCCACGACATTAAATTAAGCGCTTCTTGGGAGGCAACCCAAGTATCATAATATATGTGTGCTCAGTATGTAGGTGAAACAAAAACAAGCAGGTGAAAATTGTAGCACAGGACTATACTACGAGTCTCAACACGAGTCATAGGACCATGGTACGACTCATAGGACTGTCCGTGGTGGAAAGCAAAGACTGGTCTAATGCATGATTTCATGTTACAGTTAGTCATTACGAATCGTACCTCAATTATACGAGTCATAGTACCCACTGTAAGGATGAACTATTCTAAGTGTGGAAGTGTACAAAATAATGACCTACGAGCTTAATACGGTTCGTACCATGCACTAGTAGGTCCGAAGGTAAGTTTTCATTATTTCTTGCTATGTGTCCAGGGGACGAGTCATAGGTATGACCTACAACTCATGGTACGAGCCGTGATGGGCAAAATTAATTATATCGACCTAAATTTTTTAAATTTGCCCCTAAACCTATTTAAAATCAAAATTTGCCAGACCTAAGCTCCCACTCAAATGAAAAGCATGACTGAGCACCTCCATTCTACCTTCCATTACCCATAATGCAAGCTCGAAGTTGTTGAAGCTCGAATCTATGTAAAGAAATCTGCACGAGCTATTTGAATTCCTATCCCAAAATTGAAGCTAGCAAAAAGTCAAGCAAGAACTTAAAAGTGCAAGTAAGTGCTTATGTGTTTATGCGAAAACCTTGCTTTTTGACTAATAAAGTACTTTCTAATTCCTCGAAACACATGAAAATGAGGAATAGGAAGGTGATCAGAAGCTAGTTGTAGGTATGTACTGATTGGGTTTAGGAATCAATACTCGAACACAAAATGTGGTGATAGATAATTAGTTACATGGTGTGAACATGTTTGGGGGTTAACTGGGTACGGAAAGATTAATGAAATTTGCATAGCTTAGATGGGGAAGTCTGAGTGCCTATCCAAAATCATGTTACCTGCACAACTAGACTTGAATAAGGTGAGGACAGGCTTCACAAGCCTTCCTACGACTCGTGGTTTCGTACTACGCCTTGTATGATGGCTCGTCGGGACTGTCCCAATTCATATCAACTAGAAGTTGTGGTATGAAACCTAGTAAAACCTGTGATATCCTACTACAAGTCATACTTGGTGGTCTTACCAAAAATCAAAAAAGGTCAAGTTTGAAAAGTAACAGTACGACTCATCGAATTCAATTACAATCTATAACACGAGTTGTACAAAAATACTAAGAACCATAGTTCAAGGAATTCCTCATATGACCCTTAGTATGAACTGTACCAACCCGGTACGAGTCATATCAAGTAGTCGTGATAGTGTCTTAACATGTTACGAGTCTCAGTACAGATCGTACCACCTAGGTATGTCTTGTAATGATGACTTGTGAAAATATACTAAGGATGATTTTTTCTTTATTTTTCTTAGATATTTAATACAAACCTTTTTCTCCATAGGTACAATGACATTCAAAAGGAAATCAATCAAGAAGGCCCAAGACAATAGGGCAAAGGCTGATATTATTGCTCGGAGGGCATTGAGAGATGATCCCTCAGACTCCGACCAAGCAGGCAACACCCCTAGTGGTTTGATGGAGGAATACCAAGTGGATACAACTGACACCAATGAGCCAAAAACCATTAGGGCACAGGCCAAGGTTTAGGCTGATGTTATATCCGTTGTTCCAGCAGCTGCTTCCCAGTCTGAGGAGGGAGTAGGCGATCAAACTCAGGAGTCCGATAGTGGCTCAAATCCTAAGGAGGCGTCTGAGGAGGCCTAGTCCAGAGATTTTAATGATGAGGCTAGGTCTGAGGGAGAAGTTACTGAGGAAGAAGCTGAGCAGACTCTGCCCGAGAGAGTCGGACTATGAGGTGGCATGTACCCGATGCTTAAGAGATCTACAAGCAGGGTCTTATTCTTACCTCCAAGCATCATCCTGGAAGAAGTATTCAGGAGGAACTATAGATACTAAATAGTGCACTAAATGAGGTCAAGTAGATGAAGAAGATTTTCAGCTTCTATCGGTTTGATTGGATGGATAAAACTCCCAAAAAGTGAAGTGACGAGATAGTCTGGGAGTTCTATGCCAAGTATTTGGCAACGATGGATAAAAAAGAAAAAGGAGGGAAAAAATTGAAGGAACGGCCTAAGCTAGACGGTGTCATGGTCTGGGGACGCATGGTTGACATCTCCAAGCGGACTATTGCTCAGATGTTATATGAGCCATAATTCAGAGCTCCCGATGCCACAGTTGAATTTGAATATCGAGTAGAAGCTCTAAAAAAGATAAAGAAGATGATTTTGAGGAAAGATAAAGCCAAGTGAAATGGCTAACAGAGGTCATAGAAGAGGATAAGTAGGAGGTAGAGTGATTGACTAGTGGTCGACGGGTCACAAAAGCCTTGCAGAACTTTAGCGAAGGCCTGTTAGACACTGGTTTGCCATAGGTTGGCTCCAATGATCAATGAAAACACCATCAATGCAGAAAAAGCATATTTGGTGGTGTGTATCATGTCGAGATATGCCATCAATATTTCGAGGGTAATAGCGGAAGAGATCCAAGATCGGGCTATGGAGCACTTCCATCCCATTCCTGAGTCTCGTGTATAGATTGTGCATGGAGGCAGGTGTTAGGGTGATCTATGAGATAGATTGCCAAATTGGAGGCCATAGGACTAAGGACATAGGCCTTATACATGATGAGATGAACCCGATGTGCCAAGTTAGACTACCTACTGCAGTCCCACCACAACAGTCATCCGGAGGCGAGCATATTGATGCCCCCGCATCAGTGGATCATGGAGAGATGTCGGCTATAAAGAAAAACCAAATAGATGCATCTCCTAGTACTTCTTCCATATCTCTGATGGGCATACGTTGCCAGACCCTAACAGTTTATATGTTGGTTCCATAGGAGTTCTTCCAAAAGATGGAAAAACGATTGACATTGACCGAGAAGATGGTCAACATGATAATGGAGAATATCAAGCCTTAGGTAAAGGCTGAGATAGATGCGGCTGCTAGAGAGCTACACAGCTAGTTGGAAAGTTTTGAGCTCTACTTCAATGAGTGCGTAGCTGACCAGCCGGATACGAGCAGTTTGAGGGATGAGCTAGGGGCTTTGTGCAGCTAGGTAGATGAGTTGCCGTCTAGGTAGCTAGCAATATTATTAGCCCCCATCATTCTGGATTTAGATGTTGAGCTAAATGAGGAGCTAGAGTTGGAGGCATATTGGGCTCCGAAAGCGATAAATTGAGGAAAAAGGAAGAAGAAGGTCTCGAAAGGAGTGAAAGATGAGTCCTCAAAGAAGAAGAGTGAGAAAAAGGATAGAAAAGAGTGAAAGCAGGTGACAGTGGATAGTCTGCAAACTCATGAAAGGCATATGTCAGAGTTGCATGAGAGAGATAGAGGAGCAGGGAGTTCCACCACTATCCCAAGTGAGCTTACGGGTGGTCAGGACCCTTCAGGTGAGCCATAACCAGCCAAAGTTGGTGATGAGGTCGTTGAGGTGACCGGTTTAATTGAGGGGGTCACCATTGCCCGAGTGATGTCCCATTGAGTGCGTTGGTCACCGCTAGCATCATGACGGTAGTGGAGGGAGATGTGCTTGTACACCTGCCTCCACGGGATGAGAAGAGTGTTTAGAGTGCCATAGGTATATCCTTTTTCCCTGTTCTTACATTTTGTGCTTTAGGGACAAAGCATGCTTTTTAAAAGGGGGGGGTGTACTTGTGATTTTTGGGTTTTGACTTTCGTCCAAGAGTTTTTGTTGCCATGCTTCTTTTCCCTCGGACATGCTATCTAGTAGAACTGTCATGTTTGGCATTTTGTTTTTTTTGTTTTATTTAGCTAGAAGTTGTTAGGAGTACTTTACAGCCAATAAATGCACATGCTTTGAAATGCTAAAAAATGACCTTGTTTTAAAAAAAATTTGGTGTCTAGCTATGTATGTTAACTATGATGCATGACTTATTTTGTATGGAATTTAGTATATTAGAATGTGTAATTATAGCATATGTTATACTCCGGAAGCCCAAAGATCAGAACTTAGAGTTGAAATGGAGAAAACAAGAAATTTGGCACCAGGTCAAAAATGAGTCGTTCTGTGACCCGTGGGGTAGACCATGAGTCGTGAGGTGACTCATGGTGAGGTTCACGGTGTGAGTTGGAGTTTTGGAATTATAGATCCCCATGGACGTGACCACGAGTCGTGGTCAGACCGCACTACTCATTGAGTCAGTCGTGGGCAAGGTTTTGGGGGAGGTAAAGGGGACTAGGAGTGTACCCTACGGAAGGCCCCAAGAGTCATGGTCAATCACCACAAATCGTAGGTGGATCATGCGATGGATCGTGGTCAACATAATGGGTATAGTTTGAATTTAAGACAGTGAAGGTGACGAGTGGTGACCACGAGTCGTGGTCACCGACAATGATTCGTAAGATGGCCGGTTATGAGTTCCGGGTGAAATTTGGACACTGTGCCTAAAGACTGATGTGATGATTCTTGGATGGTGGAAACAACTCGTTAGGTCCCTCGTTAGGACTGACAAGCAATTATTTTTTGTGAT
Organism: Datura wrightii; assembly: GCA_035772735.1. Taxonomy (NCBI): domain Eukaryota; kingdom Viridiplantae; phylum Streptophyta; class Magnoliopsida; order Solanales; family Solanaceae; genus Datura; species Datura wrightii. Next base: position 111,501,915 of record JASDFA010000001.1, read on the forward strand.
GTTATTAATGGTATTCTCGTCATTCCTATGCTCTAAGGTCCTATACTATGTCATTTTAAGCCATTTTCATCGTGTATTAAGATACTTTAAGTCATTCTAGCCTATTCTAAACCCATGCATGCAAAGTTAGGGAGCTAGAGAGGAGATCAAGCTTAATCCCTTCCAATTCTTCTCAAATTTCTCTTGGGAAATCAAGGAAGTGTAAGAATCAGCTTTAATTAGGTATGTAGGGTTATGAATGGATGAATTCGTTCACACCCATGCCCGAATATCTCATTAAAAATAATGAAAATTCCTATGTTGATTCTATGGGGTTTTAACCCAATGCATGAAATTCCTAATTCTCTACATGGGTATGATTTAAATATATTTCTACTATTGAATTATGATTTATGGGCAAGTTTTATGATGTTTTCAGTGAAAAGCATGTTTCGAGCTTTATAAATTAAAATGCCCAATTATGAGAAGTTCATGAAATTTGAGTATTAAGATGAATGTTCTAGTATGATGAGATATTTATGATGAAAAGCATATTTTAATTTTCAAGTGAATTATGTATTTTCAAGCATGTAAAGTATTGGGCAACGCCCATATGTTCAAGTATGATTATGATTTTACGAATTTAGCTTACCACATGGTTTTGGAGCGAAGAATCCCATTTATGTTCAACTTGTGGTATGGTTTGAGCCAAGGCACCTTAAGTATGATTCAGATTTATGTATTCATGATTATTCAGCTTCGTCAATAGTCGATGGTCAACTTCGTTGAAAAATTGATGGAGAGCATATGCATGTTTTTGGGAGTAGTGTCTAGCACCGAGTAGGCTATGGGTCAGTCAACCCTGTGCCTCAGAACTACAGGACAACGTAGGTATGATCAGATTATATTGGGACCTCCTATGTGAGCTATCCCCTTCCCCGATTGGGCCACAAGCTTGATATCGATATCATGGTATCATCCTTAGCCTTGGCAAGGCTTTGGACGGCTCTACCCACTTGAGAGTGATAGTTGGGACTAGGTAAGCTCTTTCATGGTATGTCAGTTAAAAGATGAGTCTCCCATTGTTCCTCATGATTTCAATTATGCATGTTTATCACTCATGTTGTATATATCTATATATGTTCTAAAGCAGGTTTGACCCAATGTTCAACTTTATTTATGACCATCAGATTTGAACTTTGGGTCAATCAATTTAGTTATCATGTTATGTTATGTAGAGATCATGTTTTCAGAAAGATAGCACAAAAGACCTAATCCAGATTCTTATTTGGTTTGTGTTTTACATTATGCATGTTTTAAATGATTTTACTTATTTAAGAGGTTTTACATACCTTGCATACTCGGTACATTCTCGTACTGATTGCATACTCTATGTTGTATTGTTTCATGATACAGGCCCTGGCACTCAGACTTAGCCTTGTCGATAGCCATTTCCAAAGTTAGCACCCAACTTAGTGGTGATTCCTCTTCTCCCGAGGACCATTTTCTTTCAAATATTGATGTACTTTCAATTTCAGTATTAGAGAGTTAGTTGGGGTCTTGTCCCATGAACTTATCAGACTTAGAGGCTTTTCAGACAATAGAATGTATTCAACTGTAGATCCGTGTATTTCTAATGGTATGCTTATTTCAAACTTCCACTAAAATTATCATGTCAATCCTTATATTTATTTGATTGAGTTAGATGTATGCTCATGCCATGGGTCGACTTGGGGTCTCTCGGGGCTCCTTGTCCTGTATCTCGATCCGAGCTTACGTTTGGATCGTGACAGTGTAGTTGTGCATGAACCACATAGATAGAATAAATGCAAATATGTACCGTGAGTGAGTGAGGATGCTTACTTAGTTCAATACTACGTAAAGGATCTAGAACTTATCGGTTGGTCTTTACATAGGTTGGAGGATAGTTTGTTAGGAAAGGATCATAGGCTATTTTTGTTTTAGCCCACTTTGGCTCAAATTACCCAACCAAATAAAAATGAATCTCTTGATCCCGATTTTGAGCCTAAAAGTTGACCATTTTTCTTTGATTACCCATTCACCTTTCTGATGTTTATAATGAAACTTCTTAGCCCTGGTCCCTCCATAGACATTACATGAGTCGTACAATAATAGTGAGATTCATATTGAGAGTCATGGAGAAGTCCAGAAGATGAGCTTACAGCAAAGGCAAAGTTATGACTCATGGTATGAGCCGTACTGAGAGTCGTAGAAAAACATAGAAGAAGCTACACTAGGTTAGTCTCATGTTACGGATAGCAACCACAGATGGTGATAACTACCTAGGAGCCATGGTAAAGTTCAGAAGGATTGAGGAATGGCAGATCTCAAGGTATGAGAGGTAGTCACGAGGTGCAGGAGGAAGGTATGAGTCGTACCAAGCCACACATGAAATTATTCAGAGGATGTCAGAACTCTCATATTCAAACAACAACAGGATTGTACAAGTCATACCAACTTCCAACACTTAACCAGATTCAGAGTTGCCAGACATTGTACGGGCAGAGGTACAACCCGTACAATAATGGTAGGAATCGTGGGTGAAGGGCGGCGACAATTTATTAGTTTCCCTGTTAAACTAGGGAAGGTTTCTAATTATTTATATAAATATTTTTCTAGGTTATTTTTCTTAGAGGGGGAACAGAGTTCGATTCTTTTGAGAAGTACTCGACTTTTAGAAATATTGAGAAGAAATTTTGGAGAGTTTTTTGCGTTGATTCTTCCATTGTTCTTGGTTGTTCTGCATTGATCTTTTACAATAATCAAGTGGGTTTGCTTTTCAATCATTCTTGTAATTTCTAAATTATGCTTTTGTCTATGAATACTAATTGTTTTCTCACAATCATGAGAGGCTAGAACCTCCACAACTAGGGTTTTCAGAACCATGGTGAATTAACAAACTAGGGTTAACACAAAGTGGTTCTAAACCAATGCTAAAGTTTGTATTGTATTCTCTTCAATCTTAAATGTTTTTTTAACGAAGCGCAAGGTTAGGACTCCAAATTCTCTACTTGCTTGAATCTAGAAGGGTAAAGATTAGGAAAAGAGAATAACAACAAAGCCTTGAACTTTGTGGTTCATTGTATGACTTGAGCTGCAGTCACAGGATAGTTAATTTAGAATAAATTGATAACGATTAAAGTGAAATCACTCGAGAGATCTAATCCGGTAATTGAGTATTGCATCCACTAGGGACGAACCAGTCATTTGGATGAATCTATGTTATTAGTTTTACAATTCAAGCATTGGGATAGATCACAAGTGTAAGACCCGAAGTAGTTATGAACCCATGGGGAACACTTCCCTAATTAATTGCATTATCTTGATAACAATCGAATTGTCAATACTGTTACGTGTTTACTTCCTTATAAAAACCCTTTTTACGAAATGAAGATTTAAAAGCTTAAGTACTAGCATTATTCTATATCTTGATCATATTTCTTATGGGATCGACCCCAACCTAGTTGGGTTCTTTATTGATAACATATGGTTCATACTTTTACAGAAGAGTGGTTTGAGCATTATCAGATACATTGTCAAAATTAGCACAATTAAATATAAAAAACAGAGGTACACATGTCTATATCAAATAGCTATGACAAAAATTTTGAGAGGGGGTTACTTATCAAAAGAAATGATACAAGCATGTTATAAAATCAATTGTCATCACTATCAAAGTCAAACATTTTGTTCAACCAAAAATGACGTAACTAGTAGGCTGGTACCTTAAGAATATTGCCTAGAAATCTATCATTGAGCCCATGCACTCTGACACTTTAACTATATGTATTTTTCTAGATTCAACTAAAAATAGGCCTATCCGAAAAGAATCGTGGCTAAAAGAAACCTAAAAGGACCCTAAGCAAAGAAAGCAAATAAAAATTAATATAAAAGTCTATACTAAGAAAGTGATAAAATAGACAGTCACACATATTGATTTCTCCCAAGTGCACGCTAGCGCACGTCGTCGTCAATTAATATAGGATCGTAAAGTACCCACTATCGATCCCTCAGAGACTTGTCAAATTAATCACTCAAGGTTAAATTTTTATTTTTCTACTCTAACAAACACAAAAAAGGGCGAATGGTTTGGAGATGAAACTAGTAAACTTGAAATGTAAAATTAACTAATGAACTAAAGTTGTTGCATGCTTTTTTGTACTTCAAGTGATGATGAAAATCTAGGGAAATGGCACTTTTGCTTCAGGTTGAGTTTTCAAGACTTGAAAACGCAAGATTAATTATTTCAAAGATTGTTAGTTGCAAGTTAGTATCTTATTTCTTGCCACTCTCCCAAGCATCCAAGAACTATCTCATGAACCCTAACGCCTATATCCCTATGGTCGTAGAAGAAACATTAGACTACGGTTATGGCTACTTGTATATCAACTAAACAAGGTTGAAAAGTATATATCTATCCTCATCAACAACTTCTAACCTTCAACTAATAGGACAAAGGATCTTTGAATTCATATTTTTTATTTACTTTTAACCCTTTTAGTTCCCTCTCCGGAGTTCAATCAAAAGCCAACAGATTTATCCGAAAGGTGATCAGTCAAATGAATAAGCAACTAACATAAGTAAATATAAACAACCTTTAATGAAGAATCAATACTAGAATAATCAATCTATCAAATTTCAACCATCTTCTATGGACAAAACCCTAGAATAGGCGTTTAACAACTCATAGAAAAGCGGAAAAACAAAGAAACATCATTCGAAGCACAAAAAGGATAGAGAAAAGAAGAAACCTAAGTTATGAACTTGTCTCTCCTCCAAAGTTGCATTACAACCTTACTACGACCAAACAAAATGATGTAAGATTGCTCACAAACGGCCTAGATTTTCTATTTATAAGTGAGCCCTCAAATAACGTTTTTTCCCTTAAGTAATTAGCTTTAGAATTAGAAAAATCCATCTTGGAACAAGTCTGGCATGCCACGCCATCCAGTGCACCAAGTTTGGCTCAATTATCCTCTTAAGTTTTGCTTCGTGCACCCCACACCAGCCAAAGCACCAAGGTGTTAGTCAAATTTCTGAACCTCTGCATCCTCCTGGCGCCCCATGCCACTCAAAGAACCAGACTGTTAATCAAATTTCTGAGCATTTGAACCCTATTGGCACGCTACTCCATCTAAAGCACATGAGTGTTGGAAAAAATTTCCTAAGTCTAGGATGCTTCTGGTGAGCCACTCCTCTCATCTTGCTAAGGTGTTGATCAAATTCTCCTTTGAAGTTCAGGACCTAGCATGCCATGCCACCCATAGCACCAAGCCAATTTTCACGAACTCTGCTCTCTTTACACCTTGGTTCATTTTTGGGTCCTTTTTCCTTAGTTTCCTGCTCAAAACATATAAAAATATTTATTCAGCTCAAAATACACACGAAACATGAATTCATGAATTTCATAAGGATTATGAAACTCAAAACAAGGAAAAACATAGGTAAAAAACATGGAAAATGGACATAAGAATTTGCTCAACATCACCACGCCACACTTAAATAATTGTTCTTCCTCAAACAATCCTCTATTCCGTGCACAAAATCATATTTTCTCACCACTTGTCACCTCTATCAATTCACACTCACCAAACTAACATAGAGCATATGATTAAGTGTTTCATCAACTTATAGAAATTCATATCAAGCACATGCAGAGTTTTCACATTAAAGACTACATATATTGTATAACCGACTCATCTTTTCAAAATAAGGCCAACATCTTTAAGTATGAAACATGCCACATTTAGTACACCAACTTAGACATCTTAATTTCAAGAGATTAAGATCGACTTTTTTTGGTTGTAATGTCGTCTAAGGGATGATAATGTCCAAATTCACTACTCTTGAAGAGAGAGTGTAAACGGTTGTTGGCAAAACAAATATAACCGACGAGTGTCGGGGTTGATACCACAGGAAATTGAGTCGATAATTCAAGAGTTCTAAACTAATTCAAACAATAACGCATCATTGTTCAACATTTGAAAAATAAAATTAGGGGATCAGGGAAAATAACATCAATTTAAAATTAAAACTAAGTGGAGGGAATTTCGATTGCTGCAATCACAAGTGAGATGGCTAGGGGTGTGCTATTGATGAATTAACAACTAAAATTGGATTTACTTCATTGCCTTATATTCAAATTTACATAGATAGCAACGGATATATCACATTCTCTCATTTTGCCATCACAAGAATGGTTATGCCTCGGGTTTTCTCAAATCCCAAAGCCAAATTCAAGTTATCAACCACAGAAGCTTGAGGAAGGATTATTCTATCTCTAGCCTTGACCTTTAATGGAGTGAAAATGTGGGTTTTGACTATCTCTAGATCACTCCCACACACCAACACTCCAAATCCTCACTGTTATCTTCTCACCCAATTCTCACCTTTTTCTCTCAAGCAAAAGCAAGAAAAGTAAAGAAAAATTTATGTTTGCAACCATCAGTTTTCACAATTAAAACATGGAGAAAATAATAGATCTATACTTGCAATAAGAATTCTGGAGAAAATAATAGATCTATACTTGCAATGAGAATTCTAGAGCAATTAGTAAATACCCATTCAATTTAACAAACCCACCATGCACACACCTAGCTAACAAATTAGTTATGCATATTTTGAGACAGAGAAAAGATACCAAGAATATTCCCCTCAACATTCATCATTCACAAGGTCTTATAATAATGGTGGAATTCGCCCAAAATGGGTTAAACAAAAAGAAGAAGAAAAGTAATTTCTAGATCTACTATTCTATGGTGAAAGAGTGAGTGAATGATGAATAATTGATGAATGAATGAGTGGTGTAAACTAAGGGTGATGTAAAAATATGTACTTTCTTGTGCACAACCTTCTGCAAATTCCCTTGGGGCTTTTAGGTGCTTTGAAAACCTTTACAGACAATTTTATCCTTTATTGGATGGCCTCACTTGCGAAGCACCAGTGTTTCGCTGGTGCCAATCTGCGAAGCACCGACTACTCGCCGGTGGCAGACAGAACAGGGACAGGAAGTACTAGCGGTTGGCCAGCGATTGAACCGGTGTTAAGATGGAGATTCACCAGTGAGAGTTCAACAGACGCCAGTAGGCAGCTATTTTGGAGCAGTGGCTCCAGCTTTTCACCTGAGTTTTGCACTTCTAGATCCAGGTTTTAGCCAGTTAAAGACATGTCTTTAGCACCTCTTTTTGAGTTCAAATTTTCCATTGTCTTTGTCTCTTTTCCTTGAATGTCAACTCCTCAATTTCCACTACAAAGTTCATGCATTTTGCTCAATTTCATGCTTTCTCTACTCGAGTGAAGTACCTACAAATAATAAAAGAGAAAGGGCATAAAATTCATCTAAATTACTTGAAAACTAAACAAAAAATCAAGTCTAAGAGCCTAATGAGTTGGTAAATTACTAACTTATCAAACCTCCAAACTTGAACTATTGCTTGTCCACGGATAATGCAATTTTTTACAATTGAGCAGATGGAAAAGCAAGTTTGTCATGAACCGAACAAAGGCCCGGATCGTAGACAGGAAACAAGGGACCCCGAGAGACCCCAAGTCGACCCATGGCACATGCATACAACTATTCTCAATTAAACAAGCGGGACATTAACATAAAATATAGTGGAAACGTAACCATAGCATAACATCAAGAAATACTGGACATATACAAGAGTTGAGTACTACATACTAGTCTGAAAGCCTCTCTAGATATGATGGGTTGATGGGATAACATGCCCAACTAACTCGAACAATATTGAAACTAAAGATAACATAAAAGTCTATCAAACAGCCCTCGGAACATGAGGACTCACCAATGAACTGATAGCGTAAGCTGAGATGGACTAAGGATGAGGACGAGCCTAAGATCTGGACCCTGTATCATGAAATGACACAGCATAGAAAGTATGCAGTCAGTACGTGGAATGTATCGAGTATGCAAGGTAAGTAAAAACCGCAAAGTAATATAAATCCATTTAAGCAAGTCATACAAATATCATAAGCTTTTAAGGATGAGAAGAAGACTACATGCCTTCATTATGAAATCATACTCATATTATACATGATCATGTGTAGCTTTACCACATCATGACTATTTCGAATGACTCAAACCTGAACACAACATTTATATCAAAAGCTAATGAATGAGTCAAACCTTACTTTTAGAGCATGCATACATAAGGTAATCATCATGAGTAATGAAAATGCAAATCTTGATGATATAGACAGTGGGAGACTTATCACTTAACCAACATACCACGATAGAGCTTACGTGGTCCCAACTATCACACTCAACTGGGTAGAGCCGTCCATAACCTTACTAGGGTGATGGACGATACCATTATATTGATACCAAGTTGAAGGGCCAATCGGGCCGAGGATAGCTCACAAGGGACGTCCCACTAATATAATAATATCAATCTACGTTGGTGTGTAGTTCTGGGCCATAGGGTAATCGACCCTTAACCCGCTCGGTGCTAGACTCTTCTCCCAAAAATATGCAATGCTCTACATCGTATGTAACGAAGCTCAACATCTTCTATTGACGAAGCTCAACATGAAATCATGCATGACTCAACATCGCATGACAACATTTTCTATTGACAAATCTCATTAATGAAATCATGCATAGACCTAACATCATATGAAAATGATGCTCAACATTGTCCTTCGACAAAGCTGAATAATGCCATACATCTCAATTATAAATTCATGCATATGAGAAGCTTTATTTTGAACATACCACAAGCTCAATCATAGGTGGGAGTGTTTACTCCGAATCATGTGGTAAGCTACATGTAGAAATATTTACTCAACATACACAAGCTAGAATTCATAATAAAATTGGAAAATTTCAGTTTAAACAATGTGGTAAGCTTATATCGGAAAAATCATCGCTTTAATCAACATGTGGGCATTACCCAAAGCTCTATCATTCTAGAATCCAATCGATTCATTTAGGAAACAACATCAAAAACATAGGTAGTTTCAGAAACATGCTTTTCATCATCAACTTCATCATCACCACACATTTTACATAAATCACCTCTTTTATGAACTCTTCACCCATGGGCGTTTTAGATTCAATTTTTAGAAAAACATTTTTTATAATAGAAACAAGTTAGAATCCACCTAAGCTTTGTAAATCATCAATATCAACTCAATCTAATCATACCCATGAATAGAGATATAAGAATCATATAATTGATCAGAACCCCATAATATTGTTCATAATTTAACACTAATTGATAAGAATTGGGCATGGGTGTGGAAGGAAGACACCTATTAAAACCCTACATACCTAGAAATGGATTGACTCAAAGTTCCTTGAATACCTACGAGGAATCGATGGAAACTTGGGGAAGAAGACCTTCAATCTCCGAAATATCTCTCTAAAGTTCTTGCATGAGAATGGGCATGCATAAAAGACCTAAATCATCTTATCATACTCAGAAAATATCCAAAACAACATAGTTTAGGGTCTTAAAGAGGAGAAAAGTCGAAAATTCCCTTAATAAACCTGCCCTAAAAATTGGCCGAATAGATCCCACGGGTAGTATCAACGGGTCATGGAAACAACTCACGGCCCATCCTGTCTCTTCGTTGGAAACAATTCTAAAAACCCATTCTCGGAATCATACCACGGACACACAGGATGGATCGTCCTAAGCTTCAATGGATCGTTCCTTCGATCGTTGTTTCCTTCTTCTTAAACTCTGCACTCCCATTCCACGAGCCTCACCACGGCTCATTGCAAGCTTTAACAGGTCATGGTTTCCACCCGTTGTCTCCACTGTGAAAGTCCACATCCTTATCATGATAACAATGGACTAACGTTCCTCACAACGGGCCATTGTAACACCCGTTGTTACTTCAGCCATCTGGGCTGACTCCTTACCACGACCAGCACGATGGCTCGTTGTTTCTTACAATGGGTCGTTGAATCAACCGTTGTTTCCCCCCGACATCTGAACTCCTGAACCCACAACCATAAGAGACGGCCCGTGGTTACTCACCACAGGTCGTGGTACCTGTCGTTCTGCAACCTTTTTTCCCAACTTTCAGCAATTCTGCATTTTAGCTTCCCGGGTCTACTCCTAAGCACTTCCGGGGTATTACAATATCGGCCCCTTGGGGACATTCATCCTCGAATGTAGGAAAAAATAATCAAACAGAAACATACAATTTATCATAACCATATACTGATCGTTTTAATCGAAATCTTCATGGAATGACTATCTCCGAATAAAATCACATAGCTAAAATGATCTCATACCCGACATACACATTCACACACATAAAAGAAACTTGTACACATAAATCGAACATGAAGACTAGATAGAGTCATAGGGCAAAACTGATACCTCAAACCGGAACAGAGCCAGTAGAGAATAAATGAGGATATTCGGCCATCATATCTACTTCAGCTTCCCACGTAGCTCTCTCAACATGCTGACTTCTCCATAAGACATTAACTGAAGCTCTTTCTTTATTCCTCAACTTCTGAACCTGACGATCCAAGATCTCAACGGGAATTTCTTCATAACTGAAGTTGTCTTTCATCCCAAGGTTGTCTACCGGGACTACCAAGGCTAGATCACCCAAACACTTTTTTAAAAGTGACACATGAAATACCGGATGAACTGAAGATAACTCTGAGGGCAAGTCCAACTCATACACCACCTTACCAACTCTCCTCACAACCCGTTAGGGACCAACATATCAGGGACTGAGTTTCCCTTTCTTCCCGAACCGCATGACTTCCTTCATGGGAGATACCTTTAGAAACACCCAGTCATCCACATCAAACTCCAAATCCCTCCTCCTCACATCACCATACGATTTTTGATGACTTTGACCTGTTTTCAACCGGTCCCTTATCAACTGGACCTTTACCATGGTCTCATGAACCGAATTGGGTCCTATCATGGCTTCCTCACCTGCCTCAAACCACCCGATGGCTGATCTATACCTTCGCTCATACAGAGCCTCAAATGGTGCCATCTGGATACTAGAGTGATAACTTTTATTATAGGAAAACTCAATCAAGGACAAATGATTATCTCATCTACCTTTGAAATCCATAACACATATCCTCAACATATCCTCGAAGGTCTGAATGGTTCGTTCTTCTTGGTCGTCTATTTGCGGATGGAAGGTTGTACTGAGCTTAACTTGCGTCCCAAGTACCTTTTGAAACGAACGCTAGAATTGAGAGGTAAACTGAGTACCTCGGTCTGAGATAATAGACAAGGGCACTCTGTGAAGCCGAACCAACTCTCAAATATACAATTTAGATAGTCATCCACTGAATCTGTGGTCTGGACGATAGGAAGTGTGCAGCCTTGGTTAACCTGTCAACTACCACTCAAATGGGATCATAAAGTCATTGAGTGCGAGATAGGTCTGTAATGAAATCTATATTAATCTCTTCCCACTTCCAAATTGGAATGCTGATATCCTGAAGTACGCCTCCCGACCTTTGATGCTCGACCTTCACTTGCTGGAAGTTCGAACATTTATCTACGAACTCTGCGATATCCCTTTTTATACCATCCCACCAATAGATTTCTCGCAAGTCCTGATACATCTTCATGGATCCTGGATGGATAGAATATCTAGTACCATGTGCCATGCAATATTCAGACTCTCAAATCATCCACGTCTGGGACACATAGTCGACCCTGGTATCGTAGCACACTATCTCCCCCTCAGGAGAGAACCTCCACCTTTTGAATCCGCACCACTTCCTTCAGCTCTCTCAAAATCGGATCCTCATCTTTCCTAGACTTGACATCAACCACCAAAGACGATTCTGACCCATTTTGCACAACAACGCCGCCATCGGTCGAATCGATCAATCTAACTCCAAACCTGGAAAATTGGTGGATATCTTTCACCAACTCCTTCTTTCCCTCATCCACATTGGACACACTCCCCATAGAGAGCATACTAAGTGCATTCGCAACCACATTCGCCTTGCCTGGGTGGTAGAGAACACTCATGTCGTATTCCTTCAATAATTCCAACCACCTCCTTTGTCGAAAATTTAGATCTTTCTGTGAGAACACATATTGCAAGATCTTGTGACCGGTGAATACATCCACGTGGACGCCATACAAATAATGCCTCCATATCTTCAATGCAAACACCACCACGACCAACTCAAGATCATGGGTCGGGTAATTCTTTTCATGAACTTTCAGCTATCATGAGGCATATGCTATTACTTTCCCATGGTGCCTTAACACACACCCGAGTCCAACTCGTGAAGCATGACAATACACCACAAAGCTATCCATACCCTCGGGTAGAGTCAACACTAGTGCTAAAGTGAGTCGGGTCTTCAACTCCTAAAACCTTTTCTCACAAGCCTCTGACCATTGGAACTTTACCTTTTTCTAAGTCAATCTAGTTAACAGGGCTGCAATGGATGAGAAACCTTCAACGAACATCCGATAATAACCCTCTAAGCTCAAAAAGCTCCTAATGTCTGATGGGTTCACCGGTCTGGGCCAATTCTTTACCGCCTTGATCTTTTGAGAATCTATTTTTATATCCTCACTTGACACCACCTGGCCTAGGAACTCCACAAAATATAACCAGAACTCGCATTTGCTGAACTTTGCATACATCTGCTAACCCTTGACGGTTTGAAGCACTACTCTCAGGTGAGCGGCATGCTCCTCCTCACTCCTAGAGTATATGAGAATATCATCAATAAATACAATCACAAACAGGTCTATATATGCCTTGAATACCCTGTTCATCAGATCCATAAAAGTTGCAGGGCATTGGTTTGTCCAAAAGACATAACAACAAATTCATAGTGACCATACCGAGTCCTAAAAGCGGTTTTCGGGATGTCACTCTCCCAAACCCTGAGCTGGTAATACCCAGACCTGAGATAAATCTTGAAGAAACATTTTTCACCCTGAAGTTGGTAAAAAAAATCATCAATCCTGGGTAATGGGTACCTGTTCTTTATGGTAACCTTGTTCAACTGCCGATAATCAATGAACATCCGAAGCAAACCATCCTTCTTCCGAACAAACAACACTGGTGCACCCCATGGAGATTTACTCGGCCTAATAAAGCCCTTATCCAATAGGTCCTTCAACTGATCCTTCAACTCTTTTAGCTCGGCTGGAGCCATTCTGTAAGGCAGAATTGATATAGGCGGTGTGTCGAAAAGAAGATCTATACCGAAATCAATCTCCCACTCGGGCGGACACCTGGCAAATCATCAGGGAAGACCTCTGGATACTCATATACTACTGGTATGGACTGGATAGTCGGGGTTTCGGACTCCACGACCTTAACCCTAACTAGATGGTACAAAGAATCCTTAGAAATCATCTTCCTAGCCTTAAGGTAGGAAATAAATCAACCTACAGGCACAGCTGAACTACCCCTCCACTCTAAAATTGACTCACCCAGAAATATGAACTCTACTGACCGGGTTCTATAATTAACTAAAGCATAGCATGCATATAGCCAATCCATGTTGAGAATAACATCAAAACCAATTGTGGCTAACTCTATCAAATCTGCTGAGGTGACCTTATGAAGAACTGAGACTAGGCAATCTCTATATACCCGTCTAGCTATAACTGAGTCACCTACTGGAGTAGAAATTGAGAAGGGCTCTGGTAAGACATCGGGACTGACTTTGAAGCTACCGGATACATATGGTGTCACAAAAGATAGGGTAGACACTGGATCTAGCAATGCATAAACATCAACATGAAAGACTCTCAACATACCGGTGACTACATCTGGTGAGGCCTCCAGCTCCTGAAGAGTGGCTAAGGCATAGAATCTGTTCTGGTGCTGCCCGCCAGCTGTAATAGTAGATGCCCCCTATTGTGCTGTGCATGGGGGTGGGGCTGCTGAACTAGAAGCTGGGCCTTGGACCCCAACCTGATCCTGCCTCGCATCTAGACAATCTCTGAGCATATGTCTAGGCTTCCCACATCCAAAACAAGCTCCTGATCCTGCTAAGCGTTGATCCATGTGCCCTCGGCCACATCTGCGGCATGCTGGAATCTTTGGGTCTGCTGCTATGACCCCTCAAGCCTGACGCTCGCACCCTCTGATCATGTCGGGGCCTACATGGAACACTCACGGCTGATGATGCTGGGGCTAATGACCTCTAGTGAGTCTTCTATCTATGCCCACTGTCGGACCTCTGCTGAGTGAATTTGTGGTCCTCAGTCTGGCCCTTCTTAGCCTCCCTTTCCCTCGAGTGTGCTGCCTCCATTTGCTGAGCATACAACACTATGCGAGAGAAGTCCATATCCTGGTGGAGCATAGCTTTCCTATAGTCCTTGTCCAAATATATTGTAATACCATGCATAAATCTACTCGCCCGCGCCCGCTGGTCAGCCACCAACTCAGGGGCATATTTAGATAAGTGGGTGAACTCAAGGGCGTACTCCTGAACAGTTGTCCTTCCTTGCTTCAAATTCACAAATTCAGCTGGTTTCAACTCCCTCATTTCTCGAAGGAAGAACCGATCGAGGAATGCAACCTGAAACTCCTCCCAAGTGACCAGACCTACTCCAGCAACCCTGTTGTCCTTCCATTGGAAGAACCAAATATGCACAACCCCCTTCAATTGGTAGGAGGCCAACTCTGCGCACTCTATACTGCTCACCCCCATAACCTGGGTGATCTTGACAATCTCATCAATGAAGTCATACAGGTCCTCATCTACCATGGACCACAAGAACTCCGGCAGGTTCATTCTCAAAAAGTCTCGGACTCTGGACGCTGCCGCATTACCATTCTGAGGAACATGTGCAACGGCCATCTGATTGACCTGAGCGGTCAAGGCCTGTGCCAACATCTGGATGGCAGCTCGGAACCCAGCATGAGTGGCTGGCTCCAGTGCTTGGGGCTCCTAAACTAGTGGGGCTGGCTGATGCTCATGACCATTTCCATCCTCGTGGCCCTCACTACCTCCATTACTCCTTCCATTCATCCTTCGAGGAGCCATGATTCTACAATCGCGAATAGAACGAATTAGAAGGGTAGAAAGGCTTTTAATCGCACGACATAGATCATGAAGGAAGGGAATATTTCCTAAAACGTCTAGTAGACTTTTCATCATAAGTGTGGCACGCGTCACACCCATGAAAAAGACTCTACCCAACGTCGCTTTCAGACTCCCTAGGATACATCAAACAAATTTCTCTGATATAAAATTTTTCACGACCCGAACAGAGGCCCGGATCGTAGACACGGGACAAGGGACCCCGAGAGACCCCATGTCGACCCATGGCACATGCATACAACTATTCTCAATTAAACAAGCGGGAAATTAACATAAAATATAGTGGAAACGTAACCATAGCATAACATCAAGAAATATTGGACGTATACGAGAGTTGAGTACTACATACTAGTCTGAAAGCCTCTACTACATACAATGGGTTGATGGGACAACATCCCCAACTAACCTGAACAATGCTAAAACTCTAGATAACATAAAAGTCTGTAAAACAACCCTTGGAACATGAGGACTCGCCAATGAACTAATAGCGTAGGCTGAGATGGACTAAGGATGAGGACGATCCGGAGATACGGACCCTATATCATAAAACGATACAGCATAGAAAGTATGCGGTCAGTACATGGAATGTATGGAGTATGCAAGGTAAGTAAAAACCACAAAGTAATATAAATCCATTTAAGCAAGTCATACATATCATAAGCTTTTAAGGATGAGAAGAAGACTACATTCCTTCATTATGAAATCATACTCATGTTATACATGATCATGCCTAGCTTTACCACATCATGACTGTTTCGAATGACTCAAAGCTGAAAACAACATTTATATCAAAAGCTGAAGAATGAGTCAAACCTTACTTTTAGAACATGCATACATAAGGTAATCATCATGAGTAATGAAAATGCAAATCTGGATAATATAGACAGTGGGAGACTTGTCACTTAACCAACATACCACGATAGTGCTTACGTGGTCCCAACTCTCACACTCAAGTGGGTAGAGCCGTCCATAAACTTGCTAGGGTGATGGACGATACCATGATATTGATACCAAGTTGAAGGGCCAATCGGGCCAGGGATAGCTCACAAGGGACGTCCCACTAATATAATAATATCAATCCACGTTGGCGTGTAGTTCTGGGGCATAGGGTAATCGACCGCTAACCCGCTCGGTGCTAGACTCTTCTCCCAAAAATATGCAATGCTCTACATCGTATGTAACGAAGATCAACATCGTCTATTGACAAAGCTCAACATGAAATCATGCATGACTCAACATCGCATGACAACATTGTCTATTGACAAAGCTCATTAATGAAATCATGCATAGACTTAACATCATATGAAAATAAAGCTCAACATTGTCCTTCGACAAAGCTTAATAATGCCATACATCTCAATTATAAATTCATGCATATGAGAAGCTTTATTTCGAACATACCACAAGCTCAATCATAGGTGGGAACTTTTACTCCAGATCATGTGGTAAGCTACATGTAGAAATATTTACTCAACATACCACAAGCTAGAATTTATAATTAAATTAGGAAATTTCAATTTAAACGATGTGGTAAGCTTATGTCGGGAAAATCATTGCTTTAATCAATATGTGGGCATTACCCAAAGCTCTATCATTCTGGTATCCAATCGATTCATTTAGGAAACAACATCAAAATCATGGGTAGTTTTAGGAACATGTTTTACATCATCAACTTCATCATCACCACACATTTACCATAAATCATCTCTTTTATGAACTCTTCACACATGGGCGTTTTAGATTTAATTTTTAGAAGAATAATTTTTATAAGAGAAAAAAGTTGGAATCCGCCCAAGCTTCGTAAATCATCAATATCAACTCAATCTAATCATACCCATGAATAGAGATATAAGAATCATACAATTGATCAAAACCCCATAATGGATTATTCATAATTTAACACTAATTGATAAGAATTGGGCATGGGTGTGGAAGGAAGACACCCATTGAAACCCTACATACTTGGAAATGGATTGACTCAAAGTTCCTTGAATACCCACACGGAATTGATGGAAACTTGGGGAAAAAGACCTTGAATCTCCCAAAAATTTCTCTAAAGTTCTTGCATGAGAATGGGCATGCATAAAGGACCTAACTCATCTTATCACGCTCAAAAAATATCCAAAATGGTGTACTTTAGGGTCTTAAAGCATGGAAAAGTCGAAAATGCACTTAATTAACCTGCCCTAAAAACTGGCCGGATAGAACCCACGGGTAGTATCAACGGGTCTTGGAAATAACCCACGGCCCATCTTGTCTCTTCGTTGAAAACACTGCTAGAAACCCATTGTCATAATCGTACCACGGAAACACAGGACGGACCGTCCTAAGCTTCAACGGACCATTCCTTCAGTCGTTGTTTCCTTCTTCTGAAACTCTGCACTCCCATTTCACGATCCTCACCACGGCTCGTTGCAAGCTTCAACTTGTCTCCATTGTGAAAGTCCACACCTTACCACGACTGCTAACAACAGACTGTTGTTCCTCATAACTGGCCGTTGTAACACCCATTGTTACTTCAGCTATTTGGGCTGACTCCTTACCTCAACCACCACGACGGCTCATTGTTTCTTACAACGGGTCATCGAATCAACCGTTGTTTCCCCCTAACATCTAAACTTCTTAACCCACGACAACAAATGATGGCCCGTGGTTGCTCACCATGAGTCATGGTACCTATCGTTTTGCAACCTTTTTCCCAACTTTTAGTAGTTTTGCATTTTAACTTTCCAAGCCTACTCCTAAGCACTTTTGGGGTATTACAATATCTCCCCCTTAGGTACATTCATCCTCGAATGTAGGAAACAAGAAACAAATAGACACATACAATTTATCATAACCATATACTGATCATTTTAATCAAAATTTTCATGGAATGACTATCACCGAATAAAACCACATAGCTGAAATGATCTCATACCTCACATACACATTCATACACATAAAATAAACTTGTACACATGAACTGAACATGAAGACTAGATAGATTCATAGGGTGAAACTGATACCTCAAGTCGGACCTGAGCCAGTAGAGAATAAATGAGGTCTGCTTTAGGTTCCCACATAGCTCCCTCAACATGCTGATTTCTCCATAAGACCTTAACTGAAGCTATTTCTTTGTTCCTCAACTTCTGAACCTGACCATTCAATATTTCAATGGGTTATTTATTCATAACTGAGGCTGTCTACTGCGACTACCAAGGCTAGATCACCCAAACACTTTTTCAAAAGCGACACATGAAACACCGGATGAACTGAAGATAACTCCGAGGGCAAGTCCAACTCATACGCCACCTTACTAACTCTCCTCACAACCCGGTAAGGACCAACACATCGGGGAATGAGTTTGCCTTTCTTTACAAACCGCATGACTCCCTTCATGGGAGATACCTTTAGAAAGACCCAGTCATCCACATCAAACTCCAAATCCCTCCTCCTCACATCATCATATGATTTTTGAAGACTCTGAGCGGTTTTCAACCGGTCCCTTATCACCTGGACCTTTACCATGACCTCATGAACCGAATCGGGTCCTATTATGGCTGCCTCACCTACCTCAAACCACCCAATGGGTGATCTACACTTTCTCCCGTACAGAGCCTAAAATGGTGCCATCTGGATATTAGAGTGATAACTATTATTATAGGCAAACTCAATCAAGGGAAAATGATCATCCTAACTACCTTTGAAATACATAACACATGCCCTCAACATATCCTCGAGGGTCTGAATGGTTCAATCTTCTTGGCCGTCTATTTGCAGATGGAATGTTGTACTGATCTTAACTTGTTTCCCAAGTCCCTTTTGAAATGATCGCCAGGCTAGGGGAAAGGGTAGGACAAATGTTTCGCTTTAGTGACTAGTCCTTCTTGTGAACAAGCTTAACATCCCATCACACTATTAGATTGCTCCATCTTATCCCTCCTTGTTCATCATCTTCATCTTTTGTTTAGCTAGAGCAACTCTTATAACAACTATGAATTGCACATTTAGCCTTATCTACACAAGGGATCAACTTTTAACTATTCTTTTTTTCTTGATGATTCGAGGTCTTTCAACCTATCATTTCATTCATCTCATCTCTATTTGGTGTTATCTCACATTGAAGCTCTCATGTTTCTCCTTCTCATCTAGGCTTTTGTCTCATTTCACATTCATTTACTTATCTCTCCCAAATTCTTGGGCTTTAAGAACTATTTTCATTCTTTCATACACTAGCAATTAGAGACCATGGGTCCCAAGGAAGAGGATTAAGGAGGGTCATTAGGCTTGTAATGTGGTTTTTAAGAAAAAGGTTCAAAGGCTCAACCTTGGCTAACAACGGAAGATGTTTAAGGAGGTCATTTTAGGTGAAGTGACTATCAAAATAAAGCCTAAAATCATATTTTAAGTAAAGTCCCATCTAACATTTACCCTTGAATCACACTTAGGGAAAGTTCTAGAAAATCATGCATACATAAGAATTAAGCAAAAAGACACACCACACAAGGCATCACAATCTAAGGAGTTCACATACTTTCTTCATCACATTAAAAGAATGACTTTAGAGAATCTAGTTTATGAATCAAAAAGCCAAGAAAGGAATGTATAACCATGACAAGAGAGTGCTCATTTTCATATTTAAGTGCCCCTCTTTTCTTTTCAAAGCTCATGCACAATGCCAAGCAAGAAATTTTTGGTGGTACCTCTTCAAAAAAGTGTACAAAAGACTCAAAAAGACTCTAGACTTGACATTTTCCCTTAAGAAATTCACCTTTAAATCAATCATGGGGAAATGCCACCCTGTTCGACACAAAAATAAGATAAAAAAATAAATCGCTCCTTCAGAAAGAACCGTATTATAAAGAAAACCCTTGGAGTTTATTCAAAGACTACTATCTATAAAGGTGATACTAACTAGCAAGTAATGAAGATTTTCCCTTAAGAATGACGTCACCCAATCTATCATAAGGCCATATCGTGCATCACTTACCAAGTGGGTTAAACAGACTTCATCCCCTAACAAAAATAAAGCATTGTCCTTGATGACTAAGGTTAAACAAAATGAGGAAGGAATTGGTGAAAGAACTCTTTGGTACGTGAAGGCATCCGTTTTACACACATTTTCAGTACTCTTCTTTTTTCTTCTTTCATTGTTTGCCACATTCCACACCTGCTCCACTCCTACAAAATCAAAGACTACAAACGTAAAGTAAAACAAAATAAAAGGAAAAATAAGAACAAAATGTAAAAGCACTTGGGTTTCCTCCCAAGAAGTGCCTTAGTTAACGTCGTTGCTCGAGGACTTCAAGTTTCACCACTTTTCCATCCATTTTGAGCTTTTGAAGCACACCCTCGTCCATTCTTCTACTCAACTTGAGGGACGGTGGTGTAAAAGTCAAGGCACCAAGAAATGGATTTTGTCTTTTGTATTTATTGGCCCTTGAATAGGGCTGGCCGACGGGACGGGACGTCCCGGTCTGACCTGGTACTGGCCTGGTTCTGTGTCTTGGTAGTCCCGGTCCTGGCTGGCTCGATTATTTAATGGGACCTAGGGGGAGGGACATGGGATGGGACGGGATAGGATCTTTTACCGTTTGTCCCACCCGATTACTTCCCGATTCGGACTGAAATTTTTTTTTAATTTTTTTTTTAAATTTTCCATTTACAACTATTGGGGTAGGGGGCCCCCAATGGCTTTATTCCTTGAAAATCAGCCCCCCACCCCCTTTATTTTTTTAATTTTTTTACACCCTTTATTTTAGAAATTACACTTTGGTCCTTTTTTAAAAAACTATAAATACCCCCACATTTCTACAATTTATTCGCAATTCATCTCTTCTCTTCTCTAATCTCTACTACAACTCACTCTCTCAAAAATTGTTAACTCTCAATTTCACTCAAATTTCTCAACAATCTACATTCTCTAATTTCCCGAATTCCAAAATATATAATTTTTAAATTCCAATTTTGTTGGTTATTTTAGTTTCAAGTTTCAACTTTAAAGTCTCAAGTTACTATTGCTAGTTGCTACATCAATTTTCGAATTCCAACAATTGGTTATAATCGTCTGCTTTTACACTGACGTCTGGTACATTTGTTTCATACTTACTTATGTTATTTATTTATTTTACAGCTTCACACATTTAATTTTTCAATTTTATCTATTTAAATATACTCGTGTTATATTTATTTAGTCATAATTTTAGTTGTGTTATATTTATTTATTCATAAATTATAATATGAATTTTGGAAAAAAATTCTAGAAAAGGAAAGGGTGGTGTTAGGTATTAGTACTGGTAAAAAAAGTACGGGTTCTAGTTCTACTGCTAAAAAATTGGTGGTTCTTCTTTAGTGCCTAGAGTTAGAATTAATAACAAATATTTTACACAATTTGGTAGTACTTCTATTAATATTACTTTAGATACTCCATTGGATAATGAAATTTGGAAAGGCGTTATGGTAATTTATTAGACGAAGAAGTAGAAGTATAAGAAGAAGAAGAAGAAGAAGAAAAATTAGATGATACACCTACTAGTCCCATAACTGATGCTCCAACTCAGGATACTCCTCAGTGTGAAGCTCAACTTCCCCCTGTGCATCCTACTAGGGGTAACACTAGGGTTGTAATGCCCCAAAAACTCAAAGACTAGATTCGGGACTTAAATAAAAAATCGGGAAATTTGTAGCAATTGTCACAGAATAACTCACCTAACGGTCGTTGTGATCATTAGGTCAGTCGTGAGAAGGAGGATTAAGCATTGGTAAGTGAGAAGCAGTGTACCCAATGGGAGACTCACGAGTCGTGGTCACTGACCCACAACCCGTTAGGTCACTCGTGGTCAGGGCTGGGTCAGGAAATTAATAAGTTGGTCACCTGTAAAGACTCTTTATGTCCCCCGTTACCACCCCTAGTCAGTTGCTAGGCAGTTTACCTAACGAGCGTCACCACGAGTCATCATCTCAAGTAACGACTCATTGTGTGACTCGTGGTCAAGCCTAGTTTAGAACTTCAAAGTGAGGCAGTGTGGTCCACGAC
This sequence comes from Datura wrightii, assembly GCA_035772735.1. Lineage (NCBI taxonomy): Eukaryota > Viridiplantae > Streptophyta > Magnoliopsida > Solanales > Solanaceae > Datura > Datura wrightii. The sequence continues at coordinate 111,523,982 of JASDFA010000001.1, forward strand.
TCGTTAGGTTCCTCGTGGTGACCTATAGAGTAATTCAGGCAGTGCACTCAACGGGTGTGACCACGAGTGGTGGTCAGTCACCACGACCTGTTAGGGTCACCTATCAGTTTTTTCAGTGATTTTCTAAGGGCTACTTAGTGATTTCCTACTCTCCTAAAATTCAAAATATGTTAGTTTATCATAATTTTAGACCTATTAGTGGGGAGAAATGGTTTATTCCTCATTCCCACTCTAAGTTTTCAGAAAAATCATCGTAAGCTCTCCTCTCAAGAACCCTTCAAGCAGGCATAGGGTTTTTCTCCATTGCAGCAGTCCAAGCTTTCTCCTTCAAGAAATTTCAACTCAGGTATGTGGGAATTCAACAAGGGAAATTGTTCTTCCCTTGTTTCCCCCAAAACCCTCCCATAGTTTCTATATCAATTTTAGCCCTGAGTTTTCGAATACGAGAAATTTCATGTTATTATCCGTAAATTTCACATAGAATAATATCCTTGCTTATTATTGATATGATCTCCATCAAATCTTACCTGAATTGTTGATATTCTTGCCAAAGTGAATTTATGGCCTAAACTTTCGAGTAATAATTATTGCCTATTAAATTTCGTCTAGTTTGTGAACTGTGATTTGGGTTGAATTTTCTAGTATTTCTTATTGTTTATATGTTGAGTAAATACTCCATTTATAAGAATGATTCTAGCCTTGTCGGATAAGATTTGTTTTAATTCTTGAAATTTTTCCATATTATGGAATTTTCGTGTTGTTGGAATGAGTTGAGTTCTCTATTAGTTGCTTAGTAGTTTAGTTCAGTTAGAACATATAACCTCTTCAGAACTACTCAAAACTTGTCAACTGATCAGTTTGACTTCAGTCTTTTCTCGAGGTGTCAGTGGTGCCCCCTTGTTATCAGAATCAGAATCAGAATCTAGTTTATTGGTCCATTAGGCGGTCATGACATTTTAGATATATAGCTTTGACTAGCTATCGGACCCCAGTTCAGTTCACAGTTTGTTCTTATACAGTTACGATGCTTTCAAATAAGCAGCTCTGACCAATCTAGAACCCAGTTTCAGAATCTGGTCTGACAAGACTCTCAGGGTAATTTCAGTTATATATCCCTGACTAGTCTTGGACCCCAGTTTCGAGCTATCAGCCTAGTAGTTCAGTTTAGGTTTTCCAGTGGGAGTAGGACTTATCACCGAGCGGGTCGGGGTTCCAGCGCACCCAGGTTCCCAGAACTACATTGCCAGCGTGGATTACAGCATTACTTGGCCTGATTGGCCCCAAAATTTTGTGATCACCCAGTTCATGACTTTATACCCTGGCAAGTATACTGGGTCCTACCGGTGGGGTGTATACATCGGACTCCACGTCTAGCTCACATGGTTACATGTTGGTTATAGACTCTCCCACTAGTCAGTCCAGTCCAACTTCAGAATAAGCAACTCGGTCAGTACAGTATTTCATACTCAAAACTTTCAAACTTAGTACATGTCTTTGACCACCAGACAGGGTCATCTTGACCATTTCAATTTACTTCAGTAGTTCATTTCAGTTAACTTATTGGTCATTTCATGTAATTTTAGTTCATAATTGGTATTTCATTTATCCTTTCCCCCACTTACTCAGTACATTCAAAGTACTGACGCATACTTTTATGTTGTATCATTTCATGATACAGCTGCAGGTTCCTAGAATCAACATCGTTAGCCGTTGCGATTTAGATCCTCCTCCGCCGTAGCCGATGTGTGAGTCCTCATCATTCGAGGTCCTTATTTCATTTTCATTTAGTTGATTTATTATTTTTAGTTAGAGTTAGAGTTAGCTAGGGGCTTGTCCCAAAAACTCATCAGTTAGAGGGCTTTCAGTCATAGAGTTAATTTCAGACTTCAGATGCTTTAAATTTTATGTTTTCTTCTAGTTTTATTTTATTAAATGCTCTTATTATGTTATTTCAAAGCTTCCGCTATGCATGTTTTACTTAGAATACCTGTGTATGATAGACCAGGGGTTGACTTGGGGTCACTTGTGACTTTAAGTACCGTGTTACTCCCAGGGTGTAGAGTTGGGGCGTGAAAAACTTGGTATCAGAGCCCTAGGTTTAAAGTATCCTTAGAATGTCTGAAAGCCGCATCGAGTAGAGTCCTTTTCATGGGTGTGAAGCCCACCACACTTATGACGAGGAGGCTTTGAGATGTTATTAGGAAAACTCTCTTTTGTTCATACTCATTATCGTGCGTTAAAGTTCAATTCCAGAAATGCCCTTCTAACTCGTGCTCCATTTCGTTTTAGTGAATCATGCCTCCCAAATGTGGTAACGGTTGAAAGGCCGGTAACGCCAACAGACCTGCCCCACCAGCCCCGGCAGCCTCTCAAGATGATTAAGTATCTACCGCCGAATTCAGGGCGGCCATTCAACTGCTGGCCCAAATAGTCACCAACCAGGTGAACCAGCAGGTGTTGCTGATGAACACCAATGGGTCTGCAGCAGCTGGGAGGCTGCGGGACTTCAGCCGTATGAACCCTCCATCTTTTCATTGATCCAAATTAGGGGAGGATCCCCAAGAGTTCATGGATTAGATCAAGAAGATTACTCGCATTGTGGGTATCAGCTCCCCAGAGAATGCTGATCTGGCTTCCTACCAGCTCAAAGGGGTAGCTTAGGTCTGGTATGAATAGTGGAAAGAGGGGCGGCCAGCGGGAGCAGGACCAGTAGAGTGGGAGGAGTTCCACACAGCTTTCTTGGACAGATATTTCCCTCGGGAACTGAGGGAGGCAAAGATGGTAGAGTTTATAAATTTGAGACAAGGTAACAGAACCATGGAGGAGTATGCTCTGGAGTTTACTCAGCTATCTAAGTACGCTCCAGAGATGGTAGTCGAGCCAAGGGCTCGCATGTTGAGATTTGTGAATGGGGTGTCAAACCTCGTCCTCAAGGAGTGTAGGACAGGGATGCTGATTAAGGATATGGACCTCTCTATCTTAATTTTCTTGCCCAGCAGATTGAGGCCAAAAAGCTGAAGGATATGGAGCGTAAGAACAAACGGGCAAGGACTGGCCAGTCAGATTTTGGCCATCAGAGGTCTAGCAGTAGTAGCTGCCCGCAGCAGCAGCAGAGATCCCCAGCACCCAGTACAACCAGTTCCCAAACCTTTTGATCCCACCAGGATCAGAGGGGTGGGTCATATGGCACTCATTCTCAGGTCCACAGTACCAGGAACAAGTATCCAGCTTGTCCCAAGTGTGGTAGGAACCACCCGGGAGAGTGCCTTCAGGGTCGAGAGGTTGTTTTGGTTGTGGGTAGCTTGGACATTGGCTTAGGGAGTGCCCATCAGCAGTGCAAGGGAGATCACAATCTACCACATCATTAGATCCAGCAGGCCAAAACATCAAGTACAGATGGCGGTTAACGCCAAAATCATTTCTATGCTCTATCTTCCCGACAAGATCAGGAGAGCTCACCTGACGTAGTTACGGGTATGTTACGTCTCTTTCATCTAGATTTGTATGTTCTCCTATATACTGGAGCCACTCTTTGATTCGTGACTCTCTACATATTAGTCCAATTCAATATCAGTCTAGATGTCTTCTCAGAACCATTCTCAGTCTTCACCCCAGTTGGCGAGTCAGTTAGAGCCAACCGAGTGTATAGAAACTGGCCAGTCTCAGTCTTGAATAAAGTCATTCCAGCTGATCTCGTAGAGTTAGACATGGTTGACCTTAACCTTATTCTCAGCATGGATTGGTTACACTCCTATGCCTCAGTTGACTGCAGAACTAGAGTTGTCAAGTTCCAGTTTCCAAATGAACCAGTGTTAGAATGACAAGCAGCAGTTCAATGCCTAAGGGTAGGTTTATTTCCTACCTTAAGGCCCAAAAACTCATCTCCAAGGGATGTATATATCATCTAGTTCGGCTCAAGGATTCCAACTCTGAGACCCCGACTATCCAGTCATTCCTTGTGGTCAGCGAGTTCCCGGATGTTTTTCCTGAGGATCTTCCAGAGTTCCCCTTGAACGGAAAATAGATTTTGGAATAGATCTCCTCCCAGATACTCAAACTATTTCCATCCCTCCTTACAAAATGGCTCCAGCTAAGCTTAAGGAGTTGAAGGAGCAACTGAAAGATCTTCTTGACAAGGGTTTTATCAAACCCAACATCTCTCCCTGGGGTGCTCCAGTTCTATTTTTGCGTAAGAAAGATGGTACCCTCAGAAGTGCATATATTACCATCAGTTGAACAAGGTCACAGTCAAGAACAGGTATCCCCTACCCTGAATTGATGACCTGTTTGACCAACTTCAGGGAGCTAGTTGTTTCTCAAAAATTGGTCTCAAGTTAGGGTACCATCAACTAAGGATCAGAGAGTGTGACATAACAAAAACAACATTCAAAACTCAGTATGGTCACTATGAGTTTGTGGTAATGTCCTTGGGGCTAAAAAACGCCCTAACAACCTTTATGGATTTGATGAACTGAGTCTTCAAACCATATCTGGATATGTTCATTATTGTGTTCATCAACGACATTGTGGTATACTCTAGAAATGAGGAAGAGCATGCCAATCACCTAAGATTAGCATTACAGAAACTCAGGGACCGCCAGTTGTTCGCCAAGTTCAGCAAGTGCTAGTTCTGGTTAAAGTTCGTAGCTTTCTCAGGTCATGTGGTCTCAGGTGAAAGAATACAAGTAGATCCTCACAAGATAACAAAAGTGAAAGATTGGCCCAGACCTACCTCTCCTACTGAAATCAGGAGTTTCCTGGGCTTAACCGATTATTACCAATGGTTTGTGGAAGGCTTCTCCTCAATAGAATCTCCTCTGACTAAGTTAACTCAGAAGAAGGTGGAATTTCAGTGATCGGATGAGTGTGAGAAGAGTTTTCAGGAGTTGAAGACTCGACTCACTACCCACTCCAGTTCTGACCTTGCCAGAAGGAACAGATGGATTGGTTGTTTATTGTGATGCTTCTAGAGTTGGACTCGGATGCTTTCTGATGCAGCAGGGAAAAGTGATATCCTACGCCTCCAGATAGCTCAAAGTCAATGAGAAGAACTATCCAACTCATGACTTGGAATTGGCAGCGATGGTGTTTACGCTAAAAATATAGAGGTATTACTTATATGGAGCTCACGTAGATATGTTTTCGATCATTAGAGTCTTCAGTATGTGTTGAGTCAGAAGGATCTAAATCTGTGTCAGAGAAGGTGGTTGGAGTTGCTAAAGGACTATGACATGAGTATGTTTATCACTTGGGTAAAGCCAATGTGGTGGCTAACGCCCTAAGCAGACGGTCTATGGGGAAGTGTTGCTCACATTGAGGAAGGCAAGAAGGAGTTAGCAAAGGATGTTCATAGACTAGCCTTATTAGGGGTGCAATTGGTGGATTTAGCTGAGGGTGGTGTGGTAATGCAAAGTGGGTCGGATTCATCCTTGGTAGTTGAAGTTAAGTCCAAACAGGATGAAGATCCAGTTCTACTTAAACTTAAAGAAGCGGTTCTCAGGATTGAGGTTGAAGCTTTCTCCAAATGGGGAGATGGTGTGCTCCGTTAGCAGGGCAGGTTGTGCGTAGCGGATGTTGGTGAGTTGAGACAACAAATATTGGATGAGACACACAGCTCGAGATACTCCATTCACCCTGGTGATACAAAAATGTACCACGATTTATGGGATATTTACTGGTGGAACGGCATGAAGAGAGACATTGTTGAATTCATAACAAAGTGCCTGAACTGCCAGCAAGTCAAGGTGGAGCATCAAAGACCAGGAGGCATGAATCAAGATATTAGTATAACAACATGGAAGTGGGAAGAAGTAAATATGGATTTCATTATGGGTCTACCTCGGACTCCTTGGCAGCATGACTCAATCTGGGTGATAGTAGACCGGATGACTAGGTCAGCACACTTCCTCCCACTTAAAAACCACATACTCAATTGAGGATTATGCCAGACTATACATCCGAGAGTTAGGAAAACTCCATGGGGTGCCTTTATCTATCATTTCGGAAAGAGGAACTCAGTTCACCTCACACTTCTAGAAATCCTTTCAGATGGGACTAGGCACTCAAGTCAAGCTCGGCACAACTTTTCACCCGCAGACCGATGGGCAAGCTGAGCGGACTATTCAGACCCTAGAATATATGCTAAGACCATGCACGATCGATTTTAAGGGTAATTGGGATGACCAGTTTCCTCTTATCGGGTTAGCATACAACAACAGCTACCACTCTAGCATTCAGATGGCCCCATTTGAAGCATTATATGGGAAAAGTGTGGATCTCCTATAGGGTGGTTCGAGGTTGGTGAAACTACCTTGATAGTGCCAGACTCAGTTCATGTGGCAATGCAGAAAGTGTAGCTCATCCGAGAAAGGTTGAAAACAGCTCAGAGCCGTTAGAAATCTTATGCCGATGTGCGGAGAAGAAAGTTGGAGTTTGCAGTTGATGACTAGGTTTACCTAAAAATTTCTCCCATGAAAGGGGTGATGAGGTTTGGAAAGAAGGGAAATCTCAATCCAAGGTACGTGGGACCTTATAGAATTTTGAGACGTATCGGTAATGTAGCTTATGAGCTAGAATTACCTTCAGAACTAGCAGTTGTACACCCAGTTTTCCATATGTCACTTTTGAAGAAGTGCATCGAAGATCCAACCTCAGTTTTTCCATTGGACAGTGTAGGAATAAAAGATAGTCTCTCATATGAGGGAGTACCAGTCCAGATCCTTGACTGTCAGGTTCATAAGCTGAGGAGCGGTCAAAGTCTTATGGAGAAATCAGCAGGGTGAGGGAGCTATGTGGGAGGACAAAGCAGATATGATGTCCAAATACCCGCACTTGTTCTCTACCAACTCTGTTATAGCTTAAAATGTTTGTTTTGCCTTAGAAACTGATTTAGTTGTGGGATTCAATTCATATGTATAAGTTTATTTTACGACTTTTGATATATGTATGAAAAGAGAATTCAGTTCATTTATGTGTTTTGAAACGGAGGTAGTCATTCCGATAGTTTTGGAATTAAATGAATGGTATCTCGAATTTTTGGTTGTTATTCTCTTCTTTCCTGTGTGTTTTCTACAATTCAAGGATGAATGTTTCCAAGGGGGGGATATTGTAATGCCCCGTAAACTCAAAGACTAGATCCGGAACTTATATTAAAAAATTTGTAAATTTGCAACAATTATCACAGAACGACTCACCTAACGGGTCGTTGTGAGACCTAATGACTCATTAGGTTAGTAGTGAGAAGGAGGAGTAAGTATTGGTAAGTGAGAAGCAGTGTACCAATGGGAGACCTCATAAGTCGTGGTCACTGACCACGACCCGTTAGGTCACTCGTGGTCATGCCTGGGTCAGGAAATTAATAAGTTGGACAGTGTACCTGATGGATGGTGACCACGAGACGTGGTCACCTGTAACGACTCGTTATGTCCCCCCTTACCACCCCTAGTCAGTTGTTAGGCTGGGTACCTAACAAGTGTCACCACGAGTCGTTATCTCAAGTAACGACTCATTGTGTGACTCATGGTCAAGTCGAGTTTAGAACTTCAAAGTGAGCAGTGTGGTCCACGACTGCTGACCAGGTGTCATGGTCGGTAACCACGACTCGTTAGGTCCTTCTTGGTAACCTACAGGGTAATCCGGGCAATGCACTCAATGGGTGTGACCATGAGTCGTGGTTGATGTGCTGTGGATTTGCAACTCTTTCAACGCTCAAAACTAAAGAAATAACATGAACTTAGGTGTGTTTATGTGGATATAAGGAACTTTTCCTTTTGTTGTAGGATAAATTAGTGTTGGATATAAAAAATTGCAAAAGAAAGCTTGAAAGATGCAAAATATGCTCAGATTCAGACCACAGTACGAGTCCTAGGAAGAACCTACGAGTCGTACTGATGGTCGTGAAAAGCTACAGAAGGCTAAATTGAAGAAAAGTAATGTACGAATCTCAGTACGAGTCATACCAAGCTAGTATGAACCATGGTGATGATATCATGACAAAATCTAGAAAATTTTCATAAGGTGTTGACTCCTGCTACGGGAAGAATGTACGACCCATGGGAAGAAGGTATGAGTCATACCATGACGGTCGTGATGAACTTCAAAAGAATTCCAAAGTTTCAGAATCAAACCACGGGAGCTCAATACGGATCGTATGATGGAGGTATGAATCATACCAGGATCCAACACTTAGCCAAAATTCAGCCATCAATTCAAGGTACGACAGGAGGCTATGAATCATACGATGATGCTACAGATCGTAACATTGCTCATGACGACTACGGCACCAGATATGAAAATTCATCCTGGTAGCCTAGGAAAAGGATTCTTGTGTCTGTATAAATATATTTTAGGTTTTATTTTTCTGTAGACAAGTAGGAGAGACACGAAAAAGACAACTAGAGAAGAGATTTGTCGGAGAATTGAGTTGATTCAACTTGTGATCAACCTTTTCTTGAATTCATCTTGTTCTGCCTATTTGTTCTTCAAGATTTTTATGAGTAATTAAAGGAAGTTTTTTTTTCATTCATTCTTGTAAGTATTGATTTTTCTTCTTGATCATGAATGCAATTCACAACCTTACAACTATGAGAGGCTAAAACCTCCATAGCTAGGGTTGTGGGAACCATGGTGGATTATCAAGCTAGGGCTACACAAAGTGATTTTAAAACCAACACAAATACTTATATTGTATTCTATTCATGCTTAAACATTTCTTAGCGGTGCGCAATGTTAGGACTTACCCAAATGCTTACTTGCTTTGGTCGAAGAGGTAGAGATTAGGAAAAGAGAATTACAACAGAGCCTTGATTGTGATAATCATTGTATTAGCATGAGTTGTGGTCGCAGGATAGTTAAATGTGGAACTTAGTGATAATGGATAGTTTGAAACCACTCATGAGACTTGGTAGAGTGATTGAGTATAGTGATCAATATGGACTAGTCAGTCGTTTGAATGAACCTAAGTTATCAATTCTATAAGTAAGTATTGGTGATAATCACGAGTGTATACCCAAAGCAATTATGAACCCATGGGCAACACAAACCCTAGTTATCCTTTAATATTGACTCAAGATCAAATTTTTGATACTTGTTTTTATTATTGATCTTTTTTAGGATCCCCCTATTTTGAAGTAACTACCTCACAAGTTCAATTACCAGCTATAATCCAGTTCTTATTTATTCCCTGTGGGTTCGACCCAAACCTCTAGTTGGGTTCTTTATTGACAATGTCCACTTCTCCCTTCAGTAAGAGGTGTGGTTTGAGAATAATCAAAAATTGGCGTCATTGCCGAGGAATAATGCCGAAACTAGGTTATTAGCTTGTAATTAACTTTTTGGTAGTTATTTCCTTAATTACATTTATTTTTGTGTTTTTGATACCCACAGGCTTTTCTCCAGTGAATTCCAAGCATTCAGAGTAGAGGAGATCCCCTTGTTCCACTAAATTTAGAAATCAAAAGAGCACTGCATAAAATGGAGAACCACGAGCAAAGAGAAGCCCGCATAGCTGAAGAAGCTAGGCAAGATGCACTACAACATACGGAAGATGAAAGAGATGAGGTGGTGAATGATGGTCGACAGGGGAGGGGCAACAGAGCTTATAGATTTTCCCCTCAATCCTTTGATGATGATGATGACCCAGACATTGATAAAGTCAGGCCGACTGGAGAAATAGTGCCACCACCACTACCCACTGGGGCCAAAGTCGACATTACGAGCACCATAATTCAACTGCTAAACATGAAAGGGGTGTTTAGTGGCCACACGACGGATGACGCAAACCTGCACTTAATGAACTTTGTAGGAATATGCAAGGTGTACAGGTTGCCCGGAGTAAGCCAGGATGCAATACGGCTCAGACTCTTCCCTTTCTATCTATCAGGGGAAGCTACTTTGTGGTTACGGAGTTGTCCAACGACTCCATAACCAACTGGAGGGAGCTCAAACAGGCCTTTTTGGACAAATTATTTCCCCCATCCAGGATGTTGCAGCTAAAGGATGAGATATATAATTTTTGACAGATTAAAACTGAGGCACTTTATGAAACTTGGTTGAGATTCAAAAAGAAGTTGACAAAGTGCCCTAACCATAAAATCCCAGATGATAGTTTGTTGGAAATTTTTTGTAGGTCTCTGAATAATAGCACCAAAGCTGTGGCAGACATGGTGGCGGGAGGAGCATTGATGAGTCACACCTGGGACCAAGCTGCCACCATTCTTGATAGGGTGACTAAGACAAACAGGGCCTGGCATACGAGGGAGGCTGATGCAGTGGTAGGCACATATGTTGTTGGTTTAACTGCAGACCAATGAAGAAAAGAAGAAGAGCGCGACCAGGAGTTGGCTCATATGCGCACATCATTGGACTTGCTGACAAAGCATATTATGGGAGCCGGAGCCAAATAGGTCAATGCAGTGGGTACTCAAGGAAGGGAGCAAGGAGGTGATCACTCTGATTCTGAGGAGGAGGCCAACTTCTTGGATAGCCAGGTGGCGGGTTTTTGAACTAATGCCCAACATCTGGACAAGAAAATTGGTGCGAAGGTCCTGGAAATCAAGGTTGGAACCAGTATAGAGACAACTACAACAGAAACGAGTTTAGACATAAGAGCTGAGGTCATGGGCGCGAAGGTGATTGGAGGAGAAATGATGGATACCGCAATGACCAGGCTGGATTCTATATGCCTCCCAATGCACGAGAAGGGAGGCTGGGCAATCAAAGTTGGAAAGCATGATGGCCGAGATGTTGAAGAAGGTGAGGTCCACTGATGATCAGCTGAAGGAGATTTGAGGTGACTTGTCTAGTATGGGTCAGAAAGTGGAATCTCATGCTACCGCCATCAAGAAGATTGAACATCAGCTTGGGCAAGTATCAGCATCAATGAACTCTAGATAAAAGGGTACACTCCTAGCAACACTGTCCAAAATCCAAAGAATGATGCACATTGTATGGCGGTGAAGACTAGGAGTGGTAATACCATAGTTGACCCTCGTTTCCAGTTGAAGTTGAGCAGAAGAAAGAGACCATAATGGAGGATGATGATACAAGTGTTGAGAGAGAGACTTGTGAGTTGAAAGTGGCCCCGAGAGGTGAGAAGGAGCCTGCATGGATCAAGGGGAAATGCAAGTGCATAAAGCTATCCCACGACCACCACCACCATTTCCCCAAAGGATGAAGAAGAAGGTGGAGAATGATAATTTCCAGAAATTGCTTTCAATTCGTAAGCAACTGTCTGTGAACATACCATTGGTCGAAGCTTTAAAGCAGATGCCAGGATATGCAGAGTTTATAAAGGACCTGGTGATGAAGAAGAGATCTATGAGCTATGAGCCTGTTGACAATGTGCATCACTGTAGTTCCATAGCTACAACGGTCCTAGCACAGAAAAAGGAAGACCCAGGTGCCTTCACGATACCATGTATGATTGGCAATGCTGAGTTCGTAAGGGCACTCTGTGATATGGGAGCTAGCATTAATATGATGCCCTTGGCTGTGTTCAAGAATTTAGGATTGAGAGCCCCCACACCTACCAACATGTGGCTACTGATGGCCGATAGAACGGTTAAGAAGTCAGTGGGCATCCTGATCGATGTGCTTATCAAGGTAGATAAATTTATATTTGCAGCAGACTTTGTGATTTTGGATTGCGAGGTTGATTATTAGGCCCCCATCATTTTGGAGAGACCACTCCTTGCGACTGGAAGGGCTCTAATATATGTGGAAGATGGCTTGTTGAAGTTTAGGCTGAATCAAGAAGAGGTCACATTCAACATCTGCAAGACAATGAAGCAACCCAAGGAATTTAGTGTGATCTCAGCACTGGAGGATAAGTATGAATCACTTGACAAATTCTGAGTAGTCAAGAGATTTGCATCGTTTTGTGATGGTAAATTAGGCACTTCTTGGGAGGCAACCCAAGTGGTAGACTGGTGAAGTCCAAGTAACCAGGCTACCTACGTCGTGCCGCAACATTAAATCAAGCATTTCTTGGGAGGCAACCCAAGTTACTGAACTAATGTATGGTCAGCGTACATGGAAAATTAAAAATAGGAGGCTGAAACATCAGCTGCTATGGCTCTCAGTACAACTTGTGATGAGATCCTACAAATCATAGCAGCAGTCGTGGTGAGGTTCAGAAAAAATAATCCCAAGCTTTGACCAACGATTCACCCTACAGACCGTACCTTGATGGTACGAGTCGTAGGATGCATTCGTAGGTCTCCAGGTAAGTGTACTTCAAAAATGGGTTGCATACGAGTCCAAGGAACGAGCCATAGGTACTTCCTACGACTCAGGGTATGAGTCATGATGGGTTAAAATTGGCAATCTTACCCGACTAGGCCCAAATTCCTTTTAAATTTTCCCTCACCTATTTAAACCCCATAAATACCCTTTCCCACGCTTAACACTCAAAAGCACGATTCAAACTCACCTCTCCTACCCGTAACTCAAAACCACTGAAGAATCAAGCCAAATTCTTGCTCGACCCAAAGTCTGTAAATCCTATACGGTCATTTATAGTTGATGAAGCACCAATCAAATAAGTTGTTGTATTAAACATTTCTAAGAGTCACATATTGATATTGATGGTGTCAAAATCCCTATTGAGTCAGTCACTAGGCTTGAAACTTGATTTTGAAAATAGACAATGATCAGGGTGTTGTATAATGTGCTTCTTCGACTAAAGAAATGTTAAATTCTTAATGAACTAAGGTTTTGAAACTTAATGAGTTACGGGTAGTAGGTCAAAAAGGGGAGGATTGGGCTTGGATTAAATTGAGTCAATGATGTGCCTAGACCTAGGGGAAATCTGAGTACCCTAAAAATTTAAAAAGAACTCTTACAAACTGAGAAAAGAAAATTTTGAAGTTGTATGAGGCACAGTACAGACCGTAGGTTGCCACTACGAGTCGTACTGAGCACTCGTACCACCAAACAGAACATGGTCACAGAAAAATGTCCTTCCTACGACTCGTGGAATCGACCTACAGGTCATACCATGAGTCATGGAAAAATTCAGAAAAATAGCAACGCAGGACTTCATCAGATGACTCGTAGTATGGATCATACCTTTATGGTACGGGTTGTACCTACGATTCGTACTAAAAAATGGTAGTAATTCTGGGACTTCTAATGAATCGTACCTTCATGGTACGACCCATAGTGAGGACCCGTGATGAGAATCTGAACATCTCCCTTCTAATTCTGTTTTTTCAAAAATGGTCTGCTGAATTCTTTCTTTAGAGGTACAATGAAATACAAACCTCGGGCAGACAAAACAAAATCCTGAAGGACATTGATTGATGAAACAACTGAGTTGGAGTCTTACAAGGTAGGAGACTCACCTAGTGGTTTAATTGAAGAGTATCAAGTAGACACTTCAGACACTGATGGAACACGAACCACTAGGGCAAAAAAGGCCCAAGCTGAAGCAACCACTGTCACATCCGCTCAAGCTCCCCAGTCTGAAGAGGGAGTTAGAGAAGAACAACAAAAGTCAGGTAGCGACTCCAATGCTGAAGAAGGTTCAGGGGAGACCCAAAGTGGAGAAGCAAATAGCAGTGATGAGTTAGAGGAGGAGGCTCCTAATGTTTCACAAGAGCAGAACCCACCCAGAGCAAACCGTACAATTCGGTGGAGAGTGCCGGGAGCCAAAGAAATTTATGAACAAGGCATCTCTCTCACCACCAAGAATAAGCCAAGGAGGAGCATTCAAGAAGAGTCGTGGATCCTCACAACCACATTGAATGAAGTTGAGGAGATGAAGCAGATTTTTAGCTTCTGTGGTTTTGAGTGGATGGCCAAGACTCCAGCATAGTACATAGAAGAGATAGTTCAGGAGTTTTATGACAACTAATTGGCTAGTAAAGAGGTAAAGGCAAAAGAAGGGAAAAAGATAAAACATCAGCCTTATCTGGAGAGTGACATGGTCCGAGGTTGAGAGGTTGATATATCTGAGCAAACCATTTCTTGAATATTGTACAGACCATAGTTTTGTGCCTATCAGGATGATGCCAAAGTACGATTACCGGGTGGAGAATGAAGCAGATTAGATCCCTGGTTATCTAGGAGCGACAGAGGCAACTGTAATGGCTAGTAGAGGTGATTGCTGAGAAAAAGGATGAAGCTGAATGGGTTACAGTTGGAAAGCAGGTGACCAAGAACTCACTGAACTTCATAGAAAATGCCTGCTGGACACTAGTGCACCATCGGTTAGCACCTACGGTCAACGACAACACACTGAGGCTGACAGAGCGGCTTTGGTGGCATGCCTCATGTCTCGTTACCCCATAAATATTCTGAGGATCATAGGAGATGAGATACGAGACTAGGCGGTGGGAGTAAGCACTACTATCCCATTCCCAATTCTTGTGTTCAAATTATGTATGGAGGCAGAAGTTCCACGGGGTGACGAGCGGTTGATTGGAGGCCAAAGGATTGCAGATATAGGTCTTATCCAGGATGAGATGAACCCAGTAAGAAGATCCAAGATTCCCACAATTGTTCCAGCAGCCCAACCAGCAGGGGACGCACAAGTGAAAGTCCCTATTTGAAAGGAGCAAAGCGAGACACCGGCTACAGACGCCAGTCATTCAGAGTCAGCTCCCAGCACCTCAGCTGCACCACTTTCCAGCATGTAGGCTCAAACACCAGCAGGGTATACATTGGTACCACAAGACTTCCTCCAAAAGTTAGCAAAACTATTGACCATGGTGGAGTGAAAGATTCAGGCCATGATGGACAATGTAAAACCATGGGTCAAGCCAGAGATAGAGGCAACTCAGGATCTACATGCTCGCCTAGATAGTTTTGAGAGTCGATTCAATGAGAGGATGGAAGAGCAGACCGATACCAGTAGTCTCCGTGCAGAGTTGGGGGCTTTTCGGAGCCAAGTAGTTGAGTTGTCATCACGACAACCAACAGTGTTAGCAGCCCCCACTCTTCCGAACCTAGATGCCGAGTTTGACAAGGACATTGATTTGGCGGCATAATGGGAGCCGACAATTGCTATTGAGAAGGGCAAGAAAGGAGTTGCTGAGGATGCTAGCGAGGAGAGTTTGAGAAAAAGGAGGAAGAAGGAGAGAAAAGAGCGCAAGCGGGATAGAGAAGAGAGCATGTGGACTCATAACACAATATGTCTGAGCTGCATGAGAGAGCTAGAGGAGAAGAAAGCTCCACCATACTTCAGCTACAGCTTGCCCATGGCCATGACCCTTCGGGAGAGCCACATTCAGCCCCGACAGTTACAGAGGCCATCCAAGCGGCCACAATCACTGGGGGGACCACTCCCCCTATTGACACACAATTGAGCGTGCCGTCCACCGCTAGCGCCACTACTACATTGGAGGTACAACCTCTACAGGATGACAAGAGTGCTAGTGCGCCACAGGTATGTTCTCTTCCTTATGTTCTTCTAGATGATGTTTCGGGGACGAAGCTTATTTTTCAAAAAGGGAAGGGGGTGTACTTGTGATTTTTGGAATTTTTGGTTCGTCTAAGGGTTTTTCTTGCCATGTTTCTTTTCCCTCAGGCATGCTTTCTAGTAGAACCAACATGTATAGGATTTTTTTTAGTTTGTTATTTTTGTTTAATTAGAAAGTAGCTTAGGAGTACTCAGCCAATAAAAATGCACTAGTTTTGGTTTTTGAAAAAATTGACCATGTTTAAAAAAAAATTGATGCATTAGTTATGTATTTATGACAACGTGCATGATTGCTGTGGATATTTTGATGTCATTTAGTTTGTCAACATGAGTAGTTTTGTTAAGCCATGTATGAACAAGACAGGTGAGGTGAAAATAGTTCATGTACCATGTGTGAGTGAGGTATAGTAGTCAGTTCAGTATTGTGTTGTAGATCTAGAACTTGCCTGGTTGGTCTTTGCATAGGCTAAGGATGGTTGATTAGGATATGATCATAGGTCATTTTTTTGTTTAGCTTACTTTTAGCCTCTATTACCATACCAAAAGTTGCATGAATCCCTTAATCCCAAGTTTGAGCCTTAATAGACCATGATTGCTTTGATTTACTGATTAACCGTACCCATTCATTTGCATTGAACCTGTTTTGCCCGTGGTCCTTCCTTAGATATTGTGAACATAAACATGAGCAAAATGCTTAAGTTGAGGGTGGCTAGAGTAGGGGTGCGTAAATTGTGGGAACGGAAGAAAGGAAAAGAAAAGAAAAGAAAAAATAAATGGTGAAGAATGACGTGTGGTGAGATGATGAAAAGAAGAGATGAAAAATGCTGAAAATCTTGAAAAAGAAAGCCAAAGGAAATTTGAAAATGCTGAAAAAAGTTGAAAACTCACCACACCCATAAAAATATGTATAAAAAGGGGAGAAAGGGAAGAAAAGGGAATGAAAGAATAAAAGGGTGAAATAGGTGAATGGTGTAGCCAATGTATGTAGTGCCAAGGAAGGAATAGTCACTTATAAAATCTTCTATCTTTACCATGTCCATCCCTGATCCTACATTACAAGCCATATCAAGTCCTATAGTGATCCTAACCTGACCATCTGATAAATCAAAGAAGAGAAAATAAGGGCAAGCCTATGGTATCTGACACATAGTACTTGTAACTTCTTTATGAGAGTGAGTGCCTCACTTGTTTAGTCTTATATTATATTTGACATCTCATATCTGAGTGGGGACTTCATTTGTGTGAGGGTACATGGATTATGATTGCTTTTACCATTAGTCTGTATGGAAAACATTGGTGATGATTGATTGTCTGTTGACAGATGAATGACTTTTTTTGATCCCTGTTTATGATGTTTTGAGGTTGCTTGTGGATTCACAGCACTTTTACCTCTCAAAACTAAGGAAATAGCATGAACTTAGATTTATGTGGATATAAGGCACTTTTCCTTTGGTTACAGGATAAATTAGTGTTGGATCTAACAAATTGCAAAAGAAATCCTAAAAAATGCAAAATATGCTCAGATTGCATACCGCAGTACAAGCCATAGGAAGGACCTATGAGTCATACTAAGGGTCGTGAAAAGCTGAAGAAGGCTAAGTTGACGAGATGTAATGTACGAGCCTCAGTACGAGTCATACCAAGCTAGTATGAGTCGTGGTGATAAAATTGTGATAAGATCCAGAAAATTTGCATAAGGTGTTGACTCCTGCTATGGAAAGAATGTACGACCCGTGGGAAGAAGGTACGAGTCATACCATGATGGTCGTGATGAACTTTAGAAGAATTCCAAAGTTTCATAAACAAACCATAGGAGCTCAGTACAGATTGTATGATGGAGGTACGAATCATACCAGGATCCAACACTTAGCAAAAATTCAGCCAAAAATGCAAGGTACGGTAAGAGGCTACGAGTCGTAGGATGATGCTACGGATCGTAACATGGCTCATGACAACTGCGGCACTAGATATGGAAATTCATCCTGTTATCCTAGAAAAGGATTCTTGTGTCTGTATAAATACATTTTAGGTTTTATTTTTCTATAGACAAGTAGGAGAGACACGAAAGACACGAAAAAGACAAGGAAAGAAGAGATTTGTAGGATAATTGAGTTGATTCAACTTTTGATCAACCTTTTCTTGAATTCATATTGTTCTGGCTACTTGTTCTTCAAGATTTTGCTGATTAATTAAAGGAAGATTTTTTTTCATTCATTCTTGTAAGTATTGAACTTTCTTCTTAATCATGAATGCAATTCACAACCTTACAACTATGAGAGGCTAAAACCTCCATAGTTAAGGTTGTGGAAACCATGGTGGATTAACAAGCTAGGGTTACACAAAGTGGTTTTAAAACCAATACAAATACTTATATTGTATTCTCTTCATGCTTAAACGTTTCTTAACAGTGCGCAACGTTAGGACATGCCCAAATTCTTTACTTGCTTTGGTCAAAAAGGTAGAGATTAGGAAAAGAGAATAACAACAGAGCCTTGATTATGATAATCATTGTATTAACTTGAGTTGTGGTCGCAGGATAGTTAAATCTGGAACTTAGTGATAACGGATAGTTTGAAACCGCTCATGAGACTTCGTCGAGCGATTGAGTATAGTCATTCAATAGGGACTGGTCGGTCGTTTGAATGAACCTAAGTTATCAGTTCTATAAGTAAGTATTGGTGATAATCACGAGTGTATACCCGAAGAAGTTATGAATCCATAGGGAACACAAACCCTAGTTATCCTTTAATATTGACTCAACATTAGATTTTTGATACTTGTTTTTATTATTGATCTTTTTTAGAATCCCCCTATTTTGAAGTAACTACCTCACAAGTTCAATTACTGGCTATAATCTAGTTCTTCCTTATTCCCTGTGGGTTTGACCCCAACCTCTAGTTGGGTTCTTTATTGATAGCATCTGCTTCTCACTTCAGTAAGAGGTGTGGTTTGAGCCTTATCAGTGGTCAGTCATCACGACCCGTCAGGTCACCCGTAAGGGTCACCTGTCAGTTTTTCCAGCGATTTTCTAAGGGCTACTTAATAATTTCCTACTCTCCTAAACTTCAAACTACGTCGTTTTAGTTATAATTTCAGACCTATTAGTGGGAAGAAATGGCTTATTCCTCATTCCCACTCTAAGTTTTTAGAAAAATCATTGTAAGCTCTCCTCTAAAGAACCCTTCAAGCAAGCCTAGGGTTTTCCTCCATTGCAGCAGACCAAGCTTTCTCCTTCAAGAAATTTCAACTCAGGTATGTGGGAATTCAACAAGGGAAATTGTTCTTCCTTTGTGTCCCCCAAAACCCTCCCATAGTTTCAATATTAGTTTTAGCCCTAAGCTTTCGAATACGAGAAATTTCATGTTATTATCTATAAATTTCACATAGAATGATATCCTTTCTTATTATTGATATGATCTCCATCAATTCTTACCTGAATTGTTGATATTCTTGCCAAAGTGAATTTAAGCCCTAAACTTTTGAGTAATGATTATTGCGTATTAAATTCTGTCTAGTTTGTGAAGCGTGATTTGGGCTGAATTTTATAGTATTTCTTATTGTTTATATATTGAGTAAATACTCCATTGATAAGAATGATTCTAGCAAGGTCGGATAAGATTTTCCTTAATTCTTGAAATTTTTCCATATGATGGAACTCCCGTGTTGTTGGAATGAGTTGAGTTCTCTATTAGCTGCTTAGTAGTTCAGTTCAATTAGAACGTATAACCTCTTCAGAACTACTAATAACTTGTCAACTGATTAGTTTGACTTCAGTCTTTTCCTGAGCTGTCAGTGGTGCCTCCCAGTTATCAGAATCAGACTCAGAATCTAGTTTATTGGTCCATTAGGCGGTCATGACATTTTATATATGTAGCTCTGACTAGCCCCAGGACCCTAGTTCAGTTCACAGTTTTTTCTTAGACGGTTACGATGCTTCCAGATAAGTAGCTCTGACCAGTTGAGAACCTAATTTCAGAATCTGGTTCGACAAGACTCTCAAGGTACTTTCAGTTATATGTCCCTGACTAGTCTTGGACCCTAGTTTCGGGCTATCAGCCTAGTAGTTTAGTTTAGTTTTCCAATGGGATTAGGACTTAGCACCAAGTAGGCTGGGGTTCCAGCGCACCCTGGTTCCCAGAACTACGTTTCTAGGTTACAGTATTACTTAGCCTGATTGGCCCAAGACTTTTGTGATCACCCAGTTCATGCCTTTATACCCTGGAAAGGTATATTGGGTCCTACCGGTGGGGTGTATTCATTGAACTCCATGTCTAGCTCACGTGATTACATGTCGGTTATAGGCACTCCCACTAGTCAGTCCAGTACAGCTTCAGAATAAGCAGCTCAGTCAGTAAAGTATTTTAGACTCAGAACTTTTAGACTTAGAACATTTCTTTGACCACCAGACAGGGTCATCTTGACCATTTCAGTTTACTTCAGTAGTTCAGCTCAGTTAACTTATTGGTTATTGCATGTCATTTTAGTTAAGACTTAGTATTTCAGTTATGCTTTCTCCCACTTACTCAGTACATTCAAACTATTGACGCATACTTTTATGTTGTATCATTTCATGATACAGCTGCAAGTTCCTAGACTCAGCGTCGTTAGCCGTTGCGATTCAGATCCTACTCCTCCGCAGTCGAAGTGTGAGTCCTCATCATTCAAGGGCCTTATTTTATTTTCTTTCAGTTGATTTATTATTTTTAGTTAGACTTAGATTTAGCTTGGGGCTTGTCCCAGCAACTCATCAGTTAGAGGGCTTTCAGACACAGAGTTAATTTTAGACTTCAGATGCTTTAAATTTTATGTTTTCTTCTTGTTTTATTTTCTTAAATGCTCTTATGTTGTTATTTCAAAGCGTCTGCTATGCATGTTTTACTTAGAATACTAGTATATGATAGACCAGGGGTTGACTTGGTCTCACTTGTGAATTCAAGTACCATGTTACGCCCAAGGTGTAGACTCAGGGCATGACAAGGGTTCAACAGGCTAAAATTTCAGTTGTTTGGCAATTTATGCATAAAAATGAGCAATGAATGAAAGCTATTTTTAATAAGTGTAAAAAGGTATTTAAGCATGAATGTGGCGGAAGCAAAGGTGGAGCAGGGGGATTACATAGATATTTACTATAATGTTCTAAACTTGAATATATGGCGGCTAAACAAGCCTCTAAAGTCATCAGTTGTGATGTCCCTATTGGATCAGAAGGAGGTTCCAATATGGTTCAGGGCCACTTAAACCCTTTAAACCCAAGTGGCCCTGTTACACAGCGGAAATATGATAGGGATAGAGACCGTGAAAATATCGCCAAAATGGTTGCGGTCTGTGGTTTGCTTTTTATTTTTTCCTCCCATCCCGTATTTATTATGTATATTCAACAAACTTATATCCTTCTTTTCAAGGTTTTTCGTGATGCATGGTTAAACGTGACATTTTTGAATTTCGTGCAAAACATTGTCATTATTTTCGTTATTTATTTAGTTATTTTGATGGTAGATTTTCTATTACATCTGATATGGGTCGTAGTGTCAATTTCGTTGATTCTTTAACTGTTACTGCACATTGGTTTGATCATAACTGGAATTTATAAAAAGAATAATAGGTTCTAAAATTTGTGAGCAGATAAAAATTGCTACATATATAACTGCTACTATACTTGAAGTTTTACAATCTTTTGGTATTTGTAATAAAATTTTGAGTATTACACTAGATAATGCTTCTTCTAATATTAGTGTTGTTAGTATGTTAAGAACTCGATTATGTCCAATTAATAATAATTCTTTCCATGTTAGATGTGTTGCTCATATATTTAATTTGGCTGTACATGATGGCATTAAATTATTTTATACTGGGTATTCTAAAGTTGAATTAGCATGTTTTTAGATTTTTCGAATGAATAAAAGTTCTAGAATTTGTGAATTTAAAGAACTTTGTAGAATATGTAAACTTCCATATAGAAAAGTTTCAAAACATGTAAAAACTAGATGGAATTCATTATATGAAATGTTAGAAGTTGCATATATTTATAGAAGGCTTATCACTATGTTGTATAATGCTCATAATTCTGAACCTGATTTGAAACTTGATGATAATAACTAGGAGGAAACAAATGAACTTAATTAAATTTTGAAATTATTTTATCAAGCAACAAAAACATTTTTTGGCATGTATTTTTCAACTATTTGTGAAGTTTTAATAAATATATGTGTTGTTGCTACTAAATTTGTTGAATATAAAAATAATGAAAAGTTTGCACCGGCTATTGATGTCATGATTCAAAAGTTTAAAAAATATTTTTTTCCTATCCCTAAAATTTATTTAACTACTACTCTTTTTAACCCAGAATATAAAGAACGAGGTACAAGAGGAGTCGTTCAGAAGATTTATGAAAATTTAGAAATAGAAGATCATGAAAATCCAAGTCTAGAAAGTTGTAAAAACAGTATTAGAATGGAAGGTTGTAAAAATAGTATTAGAATGCAGGCTAAATTAATGTATGAGACTTATTACCAATTGCATAGTGGTAATTCCATTAATGCTCCTGAAACTTCTAGGGTCCGAGTAGATAGTACCCATGGATATGTGCAAAGTCAAATTGGTCTTGATTTTTCTAACAGTTGTGATTTTGATGACTATCTTTCTTCAGCTAGGGAAAATGTTACATTCTAAGGTAGTGTAGGGCTCATGGTAGCGTATTTGCAATTCTTAACAAGATGGTTCGGGACATGCAAGCTATTCAAGCATCATCTGTTTCTTTGGAGGCCACTTTCAGCATGACAAGATTTCACCTTGAAGATCATCGATATTCACTAGCAGAAGACAGTTTGGAGGTATCTATAACTTTCAGAGATTGGATCAATGCGGAGTGGAGAAATCACGGGCTACTGAATTTAACTTCCCAGCAAAAAGCTTTTTTGGAGTCAGCAATTAACAGGAATGATGACATGGAAGCACAAGACCGACAACAATCTATGCCAGTGCCGAAAAATATTTTGGCTCAATAAATAGAAGAATTTTAAAGAGATTTCATGAAAATATATATATATTAGTATTATATTCAATGCTTAATCCAAACAGAACCCTTCCTAGAAGGTGGTTGCGTAGATTCGACGCTCTATTAATATTTGTAAATTGTAATACAAATTTTTATGATATTATTTTAATTTTTATATGAATAAATTTAAAGGCTTTTAGCTTTTAGCCTTAATTTTCAATTTTCAATTTTCAAATAAATAAATAAATAATTACTTCATATTTCAAATTTCAAACTTTAAGTTTTCAGACTTTAAGTCTTTAACAAACTTTAGAGTTTAGAGTTTAGAATTTATTTGAATTTTTATCCTTAAATTTATATTTCAAATTTTAAATTTTAAATTTTAAGTTCAACTTTGAACTTCTTATTTATAAATTCTAAGTTTCTAACTATAAGACTTTAAATTTAAATTCTTATTTCTAACTATAAGACTTTAAAGCATAAGACTATAAAAGTTTTAAAATAAATTATAATATTAAAAAAATTATTTTTCGTCCCGTTTGTCCCGTTTGTCCCATCCCGTCCCGACCCGTTAACATAGTGGGATGGACAGACTATCGGTCAATACCGGTCCATCCCGGCCCGGCTAGCCATCCCAGTTCCCCTCGCCCGTCCCATCCCGTCTTAATTCCCAGTCCTACCTTGAAGGAGGGATGTTCTTTGACCTTGTTTGCATGGAATATGTTAAGATGAAGCCACCTTGATCTTCTTCCTCAACTTCCTCTATCGACTTGGTTTCCTCAGTCTCTATTTTGTGAACCAAGTTCAATGTTAAAAAATGATAGGAGTGAGGTTTAAGTCACTTCTTTCTCAAGCATGTTTCTTGCTTGACATCCTCCTTCTCAAGTGCGCTAGAGTCCTTAAGCATGATTTGTTAGATGTCTCTTGGGGACTCTAGTGTCACTTCTTCAACTTTGGTATCTTGCATTATTGTAAGGTTGGTTGGTTGACAAATCGCCATGACCTCTTCAAAGTTCAACTTGACTCCTTCTTCATCGTCATATTGAGCCCTTCCCATGAGTCAAGTTGAGTTATTCCCCATTGTTCACTTCTTCTTATTATGCTTCTCATTATCTCCTCCGTTTCTTCTTTTAGAGAACTGTATCTTTCTTCTTGAGGAGTTGATGATTCCATGGGCATTGAGACGTTTATATCCTTTTCTGCATTAGAGTCCCGTTCCAAAAAGGCTTGGAGCATTGCTTCCATGCGCCCCCATGTATTGCTTCTTCTCTCACATGCCATGGCTTCATTTCAATCAAGCTTAGGAGCACAACTTCTATCATAGTCACTATAACGAGAAGTGAATTCATTAGAGTATCCACCCCAATGTCTCCCATGACCACCACATAATGTGCATCTATACCCATCATAGGAGAAAGAAGGTGCACTCATCTCTCTTCTAGGGGCATACTTGCAATCTTGCCAGAGGTGTGGTCCTCCACAATTGGAACATGGGTCATCACGATAAGGGTTGAAACCAACAAACCTCCTTTCATCTTATGATGCCATAATACAAATACAAATAAAGAAAAATAAAAATAAAACAAGACATAAAACAAGATGCAAAACAAGTTTGAATCAATAAATAATTAATGGCTTATCACAACTCAATTCCCCGGCAATGGCACCATTTTTGATAATGTCCAACTTCATTCCTCTTGATGAGAGAGTTTAAACAGTCAATGGCAAAACAAATATACCCGACGAGTGTCGGGGTCGAATCCCACAGGGAATTGAATCGATAATACAAGAGTCATGAACTAACTCAAAATACAATGCATCGTTGTTCAACATTTTAAAAGTAAACTTGGGGGATCAAGGAAAATAGCATCAAATTTCGAACTAAAACTAAGTGGAGGGAATTTCGATTTTTGCAAACACAAGTGAGATGGCTAGGGGTATGCTAACTGATGGATTAACAACTAAAATGGGATTTACTTCATTCCTTTAGATTCAAATTTAGCATAGATAGCAGTGGATAAATCACATTCTATCATTTTTCAATCACAAGAATGGTTATGCCTTAGGTTTTCTCAAATCCCAAAGTCAAATTCAAGTTATCAACCACAAAAGCTCGAGGAAGGATTATGCTATCTCTAGCCTTGACCTTTAATGGAGTTAAAATATGGGTTTTGACTATCTTTAGATCACTCCCACACACCATCAAATCCAAATCCTCACTATTATCTTCTCACCCAATTCTCACCTTTCTCTCTCAAGCAAAAGCAAGAAAAGTAAAGCAAAATTCAGGTTTGCAACCATCAATTTTCACAATTAAAACTTGGAGAAAATAATATATCTATACTTTCAATAAGAATCCAAGAGCAATTAATAAATACCCATTCAATTTAACAAACCTACCATGCACACACTCTTAGATAACAAATTAGTTATGCATATTTTGAGAGAGAGAAAAGATACCAAGAGGATTCCCCTCAATATTCATCACATTTTCTTCACAAGATCTTACAACAATGGTGGAATTCCCCCAAAATGGATTAAACAAAAATTATAAAAAAAGTAATTTCTAACTCTGCAATTCTATGGTGAAAGATTGAGCGAATGATGAATAATTGTTGAATGAATGGGTGGTGTATAATGAGCGTGATGTAAAAATTGGTACTTTCTTGTGTACAACTTTCCCCAAATTCTTCTTGGGGCTTTTAGGTGCTTTGAAAACCTTTCCGAAAGGCCTCATTTGCGAAGCACCAGTGTTTCACCTGTGCCAATCTGCAGAGCACCGACTGCTCGCCGGTGGAAGATAGATCTAGGACAGGAAGAACCAACGTTAAGCCGGTGATTCACCGGTGGCAATCCACCAGTCACCAGTGGGCAGCCATTTTGGAGCAGTGGCTTCGACTTTTTGCCTATATTTCACACTTTCGGATCCAGGTTTATCCAGCTAAAGACATGTATTTAGCACCTCTTTTTGAGTTCAAATATTCCATTTTCTTTGTCTCTTTTCCTTGCATGTCAACTCCTTCATTTCCACCTCAAAGGTCATGCATTTTGCTCGATTTCGTACTTTCTCTACTTGAGTGAAGTACCTACAAAGAATCAAAGAGAAAGGGCATAAAATTTATCTAAATTACTTGAAAACTAAACAAAAACTCAAGTCTAAGAGCCTAATGAATTGTTAAATTACCAACTCATCAAACCCCCAAACTTGAACCATTGCTTGTCCTCAAGTAATGCTACTCTTTATTTATGAGCAAATGGAACAACATGTTATATATAAGTATGTGCAAAAAGGATCAATCAAGGCATTACTTCACAAGAGGACATTGTTGTCACATCCCAAAACTAGGATAGGTCACAACTGGCACTTGATTCATGATTGATCGAGAAGACAGTTATATAGCGTTTGAAGATGTAACACTAAGACCAACCAAGCCACCTGTCATAACCTACCAAGATAAATATTGGACCCATAAGGTCTTGATAATGATGAATAAGAAATTGCAATAAAGCGAACATAGCAATAGAAAACCAACACAACTACACAACCAAAACTACTATACAAACTAGTCCACATTAGCCTCTACAGAGTAAACAAACTAAAATGCACGGGATAGGGCCCTGGCCTACCCTTGTTTTAGACAAAACTCAAAATAGTCAAAACTAAGACGTGGCTCCTAGAAGTGAGGAGCATACCACTATTCCGCTGAAATTTGGCTCCTATTACATCCGATGATCTGAGCTTCGGCCTGTACCTGCGCACGATTGCAGGAGGGGTCCCTAGATGAAGGGACATCAGTACAAATAAAATGTACTAGTAAGTAAGGCTAAAAACAATAAACATATAAGATAACAATGATAATTGAGCCAAAAATGAGGAATAGTAACAACACGGAAACCTAAAAATCGAAACCTGACAATAACTCAATATTGAACTGTAAATACAACCATCTAATGCACAATAAAAACTATAATAGAAATGCTAGTAGCCAGCCGACCATAAAATCCATATAAAATTTTTCTAGCCAGTGTACCACATCAGGGTAAAAATAAAAATGCCTCCAACCAGTGTACCATACCGAAGTAAAATTCGTCCAGTCGGTGTACCACACCGGGGTAAAATAAAAATACCTCCAGTCGATGTACCATACCAAGGTAAAATCAATAAATATTAATCATAATCATTGTTAGCGGAAAAGTGAAAGAGAGAATAAGGAAGAACACAAGATTTAACGTGGTTCGGATCAGAATGATCCTACATCCACCAGAGAACAACTGCCTTTATATTATTAACAAAGAAAGGGGATAAATTCCAAATACACCTAAGAAAATTTCTCTCTCAACACTCTACTCTTACAATGTATTTCCTATAATTTTTGGGATGGTTTCACAATGAGGAATGGTCATCCTTTTATAGATGACCAAACTTGGCCTCCAAGCACAATAAGAAAAGGAAAACTAAATATAAACTTTGCCTTTTACAAATTTTTCTTGCTCTCCAAGTTCATTTATTAGCCAAGTAAATTGGCACACGTAATTTTCTTCCACATGGACAAAAACCAAACCAACTCTTTCAATCTCCACCTTGGTTTGCATTTCGAGCATGCGTATGAACTACTCTGGCCAAAACTTCTAAGCTTACTAGGCAATCCTGTTGTAAGAAACAAGAAGAATCAAACCTTTGTTGAACATACCATCTCCACCGAGCAGTTATTCTCCCAGAGTTGCATTAGTTGATGCATATTCCCGCCAAGTCCTTGCAGTGTGCAAACTTGGCGAGTGGGATTATCTTGGTCAACATGTCTATAGCATTATCATATGTGATAACCTTTACGGCCTTAATAACTCCCTCTTCAACAACATCTTGAATAAAATGAAAACTGACATCAATGTGTTTGGCGCGCTCATGAAATCTTTGATTTTTAATCAAATGAATAGCACTTTCACTATCACATTTCAGAGTTGATTCCAGCTGAACCAAACTCAACTCTGCCACCAAACCTTTCAACCAGATAGCTTCTTTCACTGCGTCTGTTGCTGCCATATATTCTGCTTCTCTTGTAGACAGAGCGACAATCGACTATAAAGTTGATTTCCAACTAACGATATTGCCAACGAGAGTGAAGATGTATCCAATTGTGGACCTCCTTCTATCAAGATCACCTACATAATCAGAATCCACATAACCGAGAACTAAAATACCTTTATCACTTTTTCGAAAGGTTAGGCCAACATGATCAGCTCCTCTGAGATACCTCAATATCGACTTAACGGCTTCCCAATGCCTCTTTTCTGGGTTGGCGATGTACCTGCTTACCACACTTACAAATTGAGCAATATCTGGACGTGTGCACACCATAGCATACATAATGCTACCAACTACGCTAGCATACGGAACCTTTGACATATGTATCACCTTATCCTTATACTGAGGCATTTGTAACTCTAAAAGTTTAAAATTAGGAGCTAACGGTGTACTTATAGGCTTGCTCATATGCATATTGAATCTCTCAAGAACCTTTTTGATATACCTCTTCTAGGAAAGATGTACAACACCGTCTTCTCTTGAAATCTCTATTCCAAGGATTTTCTTTGCATCTCCCCAAATCCTTCATGTCAAATTCCTTGCTCAATAATTTCTTTAAAGAATTTATCGCTGTGATGTTGTTAGCAGCAATAAGAATATCATCAACACATAATAGTAAATAAATCATTGAGTTACCAGACATCTTCTTGTGATACACACAGCTATCAAATGCACTCCTTGAGAATCCATGTGTAGTCATGAATGCATCAAACCTCTTGTACCACTGTCTAGGGGATTGCTTCAGACCATACAAAGATTCTTCAGTTGACATACATGATCTTTTTTTCCCTCAGCTAGGAAACCTTCAGGCTGATCCATATAGATTGTCTCTTCAATATCACCATGCAAGAAAGCAATTTTGACATCAAGCTGTTGAAGCTCTAAGTCAAATTGTGAAACCAATGCTAGTAGCACGCGAATTGAGCTATGCTTAATGACTGGAGAGAAGATCTCATTACAGTCAATTCCCTCCATCTGATTGAAACCCTTTGCAACCAATCTTTCCTTGAACCTAGCATCTTCCACTTCTGGAATTCCCTCTTTCTTTCTGTAGACCCATTTACATCCAATTGTCCTCTTCCCCTTTGGCCTTTTAACTAAGACCCATGTCTGATTCTTGTGAAGAGACTCCATCTCTTCTGTCATAGCTAACTGCCATTGTGCAGCATCCTTGCAAGAAGTTGCTTCAACATACGAGGAGGGCTCAAGATCCTTAATCTCTTCTTCTGCAGCTACGAACATATATGCAATCAGATTTGCTTGCTCTATAAGGTGTTCCGGTCTCCGTATCTGCCTCCTGTCCCCTCCCTTTGCAATTATGTATGATTCATTGACAACAAGTTTCTCAAGTTCTGCATCTTTTGACTCATCAACTTGAGTCTCTTGATCCTTTTTCTTGGTAAGCTCCACTTGATCGTTCTCATTTCCTGACAACTCCATAGAAAATTTACGAGGATCAAGTATAGAGGATTCATCAAAGGTAACATCTCTGATAACTACAAATTTGAGTAAAGACAAACACCAAAGCTTGTACCCTTTTACTCTATCCATATACCCTATGAATATGGCCTTCTTAGCCCTTGGTTCAAGCTTTCCTTCATTAACATGATAATAAGTTGGACACCCAAATACTTGCAAGTATGAATAGTTAGAGGGTTCACCTGACCATACCTCATTTGGAGTCTTAAATTCAATCACTGATGCTGGAGATTGATTGACAATATGAGAGGCAGTGTGAACTGCTTCAGCCTAAAACACTTTGGATATTTTGTCTTGTAGGAGCATACAACGAGCCTTTTCAAGAAGAGTTCTATTCATCCTTTCGGCAACTCCATTCTGTTGTGATGTGTGTTTGATCGTCTTATGTCTTGTGATCCCATGAACCTTGCAGAAATCATTAAACTGTTCACTGCAAAACTCCAAGCCATTGTCTGTGTGAAGATACTTGACTTTTCTCTCCATTTGATTCTCATCCAAAATCTTCCAGTCTTTAAATGCTTCAAAAGCATCATTTTTTGCCTTCAAGAAGCGCACCCAAACCTTTCGTGAAAAATCATCAATGAATGTGAGAAGATACCTCTTTCCTCCCTTCGATGGAAGCTTAGAGGGACCCCATAAATCTGAATGGATGTAGTCTAACATGCCTCCTGTCTTGTGCTTTCCAGTACAGAAGCTAACCTTCTTCTGCTTCCCAAGAACGCAGTGCTCACAAAATTCAAATGTGTTGATCTTCTCACCATTCAAAAGGTTATGATTGCTTAGCATCTCCAGTCTTCGTGCACTCATATGACCCAATCTCATATGCCATAATTTTGCCTTATCATCATTAGATAACTGCACTGTAGATGCATTAACAGAGCCAACAATGGTGCTCCCTGCCAGTGTGTAAAGGCCATCCTCCAGCTTGGCCTTCAACATGACTAAAGAACCTTTAGTCACCTTCATAGTTCCTCCTTCGCTCTTGTACTTGTAGCCTTGTTTATCCATAGTACCCAAGGAGATCAAATTCTTCTTCAGATCAGGAACATGATGGACTTTTGTAATAGTCCTCACGATTCCATCATGGCAGCAAACTCAAACTGAGACAATGCCAATTATTTTACAAGTTGCATTATTGCCCATTACTATGGTTCCTCCACTTTTCTCATAGTTGCTAAACCAATCTCTTCGGAATGTCATATACAGAGTATAACCAGAGTCTACACCCGTTTGTTGCCATGGACTTTGCTATTGTATGATATTGTTAGTACATATTCATTATCAGAATCATGTACCTGTTTAACAATGGATGCACTTGCCTTTTCTTTGGACTTTAACATAGGGCAATCTCGTTCGAAGTGCCCCTTCTTGTGATAGCCCCAAAACTCCGCATTTTTCTTGTTCACATGAGACTTTGATCTATGATTTTTGATTTGCTCCTTCCCTGTTGGCTAGTTCGGCCTCTCACAAAGAGCCCACTAGCTTCATCATCTTTGTCTCCTTCAAAATGCCTCCACACATCACAAGAGTTAAGTGCTTGTCGCACTTTCTCAAGGGTGATAGGCTCTTTGCTATACATCATTGAATTCTCGGTATCACGATATTTTGGAGTCAATGAAAATAGAAAAGCACATGCCAGCGTCTCCTTATCCTTTTTAATTCTGGCAGTCTGTAAGTCCATGACAAGTTTATTGAATGCATCTAGATGGTATTGCAATAAAGTACCTGACTCCATCTTAAATTTGTGAAGATGTCATTGTAACAACATCCTTGTTGTCATCGATCAGTCATGGTAAAGCCCTTGCATTTTATCCCATAATTGTCTGGTCGTCTTTTCAGTACTTGTACTCACTTCACTGAGCACGTCAGGTGCAAGGGACAGTTGGATTACACTTAATGCATCCCCTTCAATCTTCTCCTTGTCGGAATTCGATGTTCCATCGGGGTACTTTTCGTCAATAGCATGGATTGAACCTTCCCTCCGCAGTAACGCCATCAGCTGGATCTTCCAGATATTGAAGTTGTTGCGCCCACTAAACCTATCAATTTCAAACTTCATGGAACTCGTTGTTACTTGTTCTTCTTACTCTACTACAGATAGTATTTGGAAATATAGAAAACCAAAGTAATTCTTTTCTGATGTGGAAGTTCAGACTGTGCTGCAACCACAGAGCATACTCAGATAGAACCTTGGCTCTAATACCAATTGTTAGTGGAAACATGAAAGAAAGAATAAGGAAGAACACAAGATTTAACGTTATTCGGATCATAATGATCCTATATCCACCAGAGAACAACTGCCTTTATATTATTAACAATGAAAGGGGAGAAATCCCAAATACACCTGAGAGAATTGCTCTCTCAACTCTCTACTCTTACAATGTATTTCCTATCATTTTTGGGATGGTTTCACAATGAGGAATGGTCATCCTTTTATAGATGACCAAACTTGGCCTCCAAGCACAATAAGAAAAGGAAAATTAAAATTTAAAATTTGCCTTCCACAAATTTTGCTTGCTCTCCAAGTTCATTTTTTATCCAAGTAAATTGGCACATGTAATTTTCTTCCACATGGAAAAAAACCAAAGCAACTCTTCCAATCATAAATGGATCCTATATGTCTTATACTGGGTCAATTCAACACGTATAGCATAGAAATGACGAATACTAAATCTTTGTCCTGCATAGGCCTCCTTCGTAATGCATAACTGCAAGTGAGCACATTTAAAATGTAAAGCTAGAAAATAGCACTTAAATGGATGTATTCAAAACTTGTATAAATCGTAAGGAACTACAGATGACCTAAGAGTTTCAACAAGATTTATAGATCATGTTCAAAAGGACACTAGAGCTCGGAGACTCACTAGCTTGTCGTTCAGCTTAAGGGAAAGGGATTATGAGATCTCCCCTTGGCCTGGCATATTTAATAACATACAAATAAGATAAAGGACAACCATAACAAGTCAATCCTAATGCAATAAGCTCATTTACCCTTAATAGCTTGCTACGTCTTTAGTTGGCTTAAAATCGTTTACATGTCATCATCTTAGCTCTTTCACCAGTTTCAGTTAGCAACCAAACCTTTAAATAAATTTACACACACATATATATAACATACACTAAGGACCAGCTAACAGTTCCCACGCTAAGGGGTCTCCAACTCGAGTACAACTATAACAACAATCAACACGATATCCCACTTTAAACACCTCACTTGGGTTAGACATAATCTCAACATTTAACCTCAATCAAACATGAAACTTTAAATGCTTAAAGGAATATTAACATACCACCTCAAGACTTTTAAAGAGGTTGCTGGATCATTCAATTTACAATGCACGAATCGTGCTTAAAATAACGAAGGACGGGGTGCCTTACATACTTTTTTTCGGTGATCTTTCTTATGTAGTTTCTTTCTTTCAACAATCAGCAGTTATTCCCTTAAATTAAATGAGTTTATAACCAAGTGACAAGGCCATTTCAAGCCAATATATCCATCCAAAACATCTCATCAACAGCAGCCACAACAACACAACACAAGGCAACATTTTAGCATAATGCTACAACTTATTCTACACACTTTTAAGGAAAGAATGGAAGTAGGAAATTACCTAACTTCCTTTATAACCAACTCCAATCAACATGCAGTTTATTTCTAGTAACACACAGTTACAACAACCTTCAAAATGAGCAGTAACCTTCAGCAAAATTGCACCAAAAAATGGCAGCCAAACTTGGCGCCCAACCTCTAGTTTCAAGCTAGGATTCTGGCATGTTTGAATACTCAAAAAACTTAATTTTTGCTGGGTGTTATTCTTGATTAAATTAGGAGTATTTGAATTCAACTTCTTGTCCAAAAACGCAGCACCCTTGCTGTCCAAAATGCAGCAAAAATAGTTCACCAACACACCAGACACACCTCAAACTTCTAGTTTTTTAATCAAGAATTCAAGCAAGGTTAGTAGTAGAATTCTTACCTTTTATACTTGTTTCTAATCCCTACCAAAAGGGAGAATATATTTACCTTAGAAAATTTTCAAAAACGCAGCAAATTCACCACAGCAACACTGCCTAAATGCAGCCAAAACAGCCACTAACACACCACCTTCACCTTGTGATTGATCCCTTTCTGTTAGCGTTAGTCTTAATGGAGTTTAGCTTGATATTTTCCTTAGTTGTTTGCTGGAAATTTGAGAGGATTTCAGAGGATAAGCAAGCACCTCAAATCTAAAAAAGTTTAAAATGATCTCATAGCACAAGACTTAAAATATAAAGGTATTTGGGTGGTGGCCATTTTTAGGGCGGTGGCCACATCACTACCCGATAGTGCCACCGTAAAATGCCTATAACATTTTACTCTGAACTTTGATTGATGAGCGTTTAATGTTATGAAAACTATACTCCAAGACCTTTAATTTAGTAGGTCGTGGGGCTATTAATTCATTACATGTTAGGAGATATGATCATTTAAATTTGACCCTTACTTATGAACTTCACATACTCTTTGTTTTTTTGTTCGTACACATTTCCTTTGTCATCTATGATGAATATACAACCCTTACTTCCCTTAACATACCATAAAAACACCAAATGACCAAAAAAAAATTCCAGGATGTAACATTCAACCCCCCCCCAGTAACATTCGTCCTAGAATGAAATTAAATTTTGCTTAATATGCTTCAAAATAGATACTCAGTAAATTAGGTATCAAACACATACCTTAATATCACATCGACATCGTGAATAGGTGAGGATATTTCTTCTTCATTTCCTCCTCAGCCTCCCAAGTTATTTTCCTGATGTTATTAATTTGCCACAATACTTTAACCAAGGCGACTTCTTTGGTCTGAAGTTTCCTGACTTGCCGGCCAAGAATAGCAACTGGGACCTCGGTGTAGGTCATCTCCTCATAAATTCAGACATCATCGGCAGGCATAACAAGGGTCGGGTCTCCTATACACTTTCGCAATATCTATACATGAAATACTGGGTGGACTGCCGCTAGCTCTGGTGGCAACTCCAAATCATACGCTACTTTCCCTATCCTATGGATAACTCTATAAGGCCAAACATATCTAGGGCACAGCTTGCCCTTTCAGCCAAATCCCATGACGCCTTTCATAGGAGACACTTTCAGGAAGACCCATTCATCAACAGCAAACTCCTGCGCTCGAAGGCGTACATCTGCATAAGACTTCTACCTGATCTGGGTCATCTGAATTCGATCTCTAATAAGTTTTACCTTTTCAATTGTCTATTGCACTAAGTCTAGCCCCAATAACTCTACCTCAATGAGTTCAAACTAGCCCATTTGCGACCTGCACTTTGGTCCATATAAAGCTTCAAATGGGGCCATCTAAATACTCGTCTGGTAACTGTTATTATAGGTGAACTCAATCAAGGAAACATGATCATCCCATCCTCTGCCAAAATCTAAAATATAGGCACGCAGCATATCTTCAAGTATTTGAATGGTGCGTTTAGCTTGTCCATCTATCTATGAATGAAATGTGATACTGAAGCTTACCGAGTGCTCAAGCCTTTTTGGAAAGACATCCAGAAGTTTACTGTGAACTGAGCACCTCTATTAAGAATAATGGATAAGGGTACACCATGTAGACGAACTATCTCCCGTATATTTAGCCTGGCATAATCTTCTACGACATAAGTTGTTTGGACTGGAAAAAAGTAAGCTAATTTAGTCAATCTATCTACTATTACCCAGATAAAATCATGCTTCCTGCTCATTCGAGGCAATCTGCAATAAAATCCATATTAATCACCTCCCATTTGCAGGTAGGAATTTCTATATCCTGCACTAGACCTCCAGGCCTCTAGTGCTTGACCTTCACCTGTTGGCAATTGGGACACTGAGTCATAAGACCTGTGATGTCTTTTTTCATGCCATTCCACCAATATAGCTGCCTCAAGTCACAATACATCTTCGTGGCACCTGGATGGACTAAATATCGAGAGTAATGTGCTTCATTCATAATATGTTCCCGTAGCTCACCCACATTAGGTACACATAGGTGGCCCTGGTATCTAAGAACTCAATCAGGTCCATAATCAAAACCTCTACTTCTGGTGCGATATATTGTCTCTCAGTAAGACTAACTCTGTATCATCATATTGTCGTTGCTTAACTTCTGCTACCAAGGATGATTTTGTTGTTTTTTGGACACTAACACCCCCATCTTCGGCATCCAATAACCGGATTTGTAAGTCATCCGACTACTATAGAGTCTTCATCCTTTCAATCCTATCAACCTATATATGACTAAAGCTACGCATAGACTTGCGACTTAGTGCATCAGCTACAACATTTGCCTTAACCGTATGATAGAGGATGCTAACATTTTAATCTTTCAGCAATTCTAACCACCTTCTCTGGCATAAATTCAAATCCTTCAACTAGAATAGGTATTGAAGACTCTTATGATCTATAAAAATATCAACATGTACCCCATATAGGTAATGATGCCAAATCTTCAGCGCGAACACCACTGCTACCAATTCTAGATCATGGGTAGGGTAATTATGCTCGTGCTTCCTTAGCTCCCTCGAATCATAGGCAATGACTTTGCCGTGTTGCATCAAAACACAGCCTAAGCTAATCCTGGAGGCATCAAAACAAAACAAATAACCCTCTGTACCTTCTGGAAAAGTCAAGATAGGTGCTGAGGTCAACCTATCTTTCAACTCTTGAAAACTGCCCTCACACGCCTCTGACCACTGAAACTTAGTTGCCTTATGAGTCAACTTTGGCAATGGCATAGAGATAGTAGAAAAACCTTCTACAAATCTGCACTAATAACCTACCAATCCCATAAAACTACGAACCTCTATAGGATTCAAGGGTCTGGGCCAACTCTTTAATGCCTTTATCTTCTGATTATCCACTCTGATACCTTCAGTTGTAATTATATGAACAAGGAAAGCCACAAATGTTAGCCAAAATTCATACTTAGAAAATTTAGCATACAACTTGTGCTCTTGGAGAGTCTGTGACACACCTATCAGGTAATCTCCATGCTCAGACTCTGATCGTGAATAAATCAGGATGTCAACGATAAAGACAATCATGAAAACATCAAGGAAGGGCCTAAACACCCTATTCATCAAATCCATAAAAGTTGTTGGGGCATTACTAAGCCCAAATGACATCACTAAGAACTCATAATGGCCATATCTGGTTCTAAAGGCAGTCTTAGGGATATCAACTTCCCTAACCTGTAACTAATCGTACCCGGTTCTCAAATCAATCTTTGAGAAGCATCTAGAACCCTATAATTGATCAAACAGGTCATCAATCTTGGGAAATGGGTACTTGTTCTAAATTGAAACCATATTCAGCTGCCTGTAGCCAATACACATTCTTAATGGCCCATCTTTCTTTCACGCAAAGAGCACTGGTGCACCCCAAGGCCATACACTAGGTCGAATGAATCCCTTCTCGAGCAGATCTCTCAACTGCTTCTTCAATTACCTTAGCTCTGCTAGAGCCATTCTGTAAAGGGGGATCAATATAGGCTGAGTACCTAGAAGTATATCAATAGCAAAATCTATCCCCCTTTCAGGAGTAATTCAAGGCAAATCCTCTAGAAAGACCTCAGGGAACTCATTTACAATAGAAATTGACTAGAGAGTCGCAGGCTCACATTACAAGTTTCTTACCCGAACCAAGTGAGAAATACATCCTTTGGATATTAATTTCTAAACCTTAAGGTATGAAATAAACTTACCTTTAGGCGTAGCGGCATTACCTTGCCATTCCCGGACTGGCTCGTTGGGAAAATGGAATCTAACAAGCTTGGCTCTACAATCAACATTAGCATAACATGCCGCCAACCAATCCATACCCATAATGACATCAAAATCAACCATTTCAAGCTCAACTAGGTCAGCTAAGTTTGATCTATCCCATACCAATACTACACAGTTCCAGTAAACTCGTCTAGCTAACACAAATTCACTAATTGGCGTAGAAACAATAAATGGTATACATAATAGCTCAAGGACTGTCTCAAACTAACTCGCAAAAAATGATGTAACATAAGAGAGTGTAGAACCAGGATCAAGACATATACTTGTTACACCCGAAAATTTTTTTTGATGATTATCTGATGGTTATATGTCATATTAAGGGAATTATGGATCGTATGTTATCCGTAGGTGAGGAGGGAAACATGTGCAAAGGGAAAAGCAAAGAGTATGTGAAGTTTGTAAATAAGGTTAAACTTTAAATGGTCATATATCCAAACATATAATGATCCAAAATTCCCATAACATATCAAATGATAGGTATTTGAGTCTAGTTTACAGTGAAAAATACTGCTCGTCAATCGGAGTTCGGAGTAAAAAGTTATTGTCTTTAGAAGACAGCACCGTCGATTGGAAAAGCGTCCATACGCGTGGGCGCCGAGACAGGCAGGCAGCTGGCGCACACACACGCGCGCGAGGGCACGTCGCACGGGCGCTGCACGCGGGCACCGCCCAGCCTGCCTATATGAAGTAATTTTGAGCTAAAAAGCTCATTTCTACTCCATTTCACTTCATTTTTTTCTCAAAATTCGCAGAATTAAGAGCTCCATCCAATGGTGAAAACAAATACCAGGTAATAAATTGTATGGATAGGTCAAATTTCCTTATAGTCCAAGCTTGGAAATGGTTTCTTATGTTGTGAGCTTCTAATTGTCGAGTTGCTGCATTTTTGGATGCCAAGATGCTACGTTTTGGGGCAGTAGGGAGGTGAAGTTCTACCTCCATATTGGTGAGAGTTGAGTACAAAAGGAGGTGGTGTTTTTACTCATTAATTTATCATGAATTAACAAGTTATGTTGGAAGTGAAATTGGAACTTATGTGTTGCGTGGGTGTGTGTTGTTGTTGCGGTTTGGAAGCATGGTTGCTACATTTTTGGAACGGAATTTAGCTGAAGAGGAACCCCATATGGGCAGGGGTTATAAACAAGTGAAAGGTAAGTGTTCCTACTTGGTTTATCCGCTCAAATTCGCAAGCTAAAGTAAGGAAATGACATAAAGTCAATATGTGTTTTATGTGATATTTGATTGAGGTTTCTGCCCGTTTTTAGGAGGTTTTTACAGCTGTATAGATGCTGGAGTTTATCCAAAATATGGAAGGAATACACCACACCTTTGGGGAGGTTAAACACCAAAAGCACATAAGCGAAACTCTCTTGAATTGCCTCAAGTTTAAGACGCCTAAGGTACGTAGGATTGCTAAAAATTATATTGGCATAAATTGTGACTGGGAACTTGGCATAAACAGTACTCATTCCATGTATTGTAAGTAAGGAAGTTGAAGGTGTCGGAGTTTCTAGCAAGAGGAAGAAGTTGGCTAAAAAGACGCGACGAAGTGAGGTATGTAAATGCATCCCTATTCTTATTTTCCAAGCACGAAATCTTGTTGTTGACGGGGCCAATGTTCTTATGTTTTGTGTTCCTATTGAGGCATACATGATTCTTCCCAAAGTATTAGAAATACTTCATAGAAGTCTTGAAGAGTTAAATATGCTTGCAGTGAACGAATGTGAAGTGGAAGGTGTATTGTTTACGATTATGGTTGTAGTTGTAAATCGAGTCTGAAGTCCCCTCAGTGTGGGCACCGTGAGCTGGTCCTTTATATTATTTCATGAATTTGATATCAAAAGTGTTCAAAATTCTAGTTGCTGTGTGAAATTTGTAAAAAGGCAAGAAGACGACACGCAAACGAACTTAACGCTAGAAAACAATTTTAAGCTAAATAAGGGTAAATAAGAACAATGAAATGAAAATTCCTTAAAATAGTTAGCCACCCTCTTATGAACATGTTCTAAGGTATATAAGGCCAATAGGATATTCCTTTATTTCTCTCCCTTTGTCTAAATGACTAGTTAACGAGTTTTCGAACAAACCGATACGTTGAACTTGAAAGATAGAACTCGAATTATAGAACTCGAATGTGTAAATTTTGATATTTCTATGAAACCATCTTTTTTGGGAAGGTTATACACAGTTTACTAATGTTATAAGGTTATACGAAAATAAGTATATATTTACTCTTATTCTTACGTTCAAGTTACACGCTAGGGTAACAAGAATTGTCTTTAGAGTGACGCCGTAAATTTACTGTAACTCTTGTGCTATCTGAACCTCCTAAGATTCGAAAAGGAATTAAGTTAAATAAGTTATATAAATATGTTATGTGGTAATAATATAATGAGTATTAGGTGACGACCTTGTATAAATCAGCTAGAGTTGAACGTTTGTAAAATAGCAACTTAAGTTAAAGAGAAGCTCTCCGCTATACCCCTAAACGTTTATGCTAAGTTATCGATTCTAAGTGTTGAAATTGTCTTCCATGACTGAAAAGTGTGATCCTAGGAGCTTCTAATCCATTTATAATGATGTAAGCTTTCGTAAGCTCCTCGATTTAATTACAAAGTTGTGAAAGTCAATCCAGCGTCGTCCGAATTATGGTTATAAGTCTTTATTTGCCTATGAGGCAGCACTTGGAGAGTTTCTTATGAATTCTCAAGTTGAACAAATCCAAATCTGAGATTCTTAAGTAATGTCTTCCAGTCCCTAAGTTATGTTGAAGGGTGTTATGCTAATCTAAGAAGTTTTCAAGAGATCATATTCCGAGAATCATTCTAATGTCTCGATCAGGTATTTGAAGTTGCATACCAGCCTAAGAAATTAAGTCTTTATATGTCTTTTCAGTAAGAAGTCTTAATGTATATGATTTTCATATTATAACATATAGTTGAATTTTTTTCCAATTATATTCAAGTGACGCATCTATATGTTTAGCTCTTGTTGAGTTATCATTTGAATTCCCTAAATTCAGAAGAGTGATTCTCCCATGTACCAATGTTCCTAATATCTAAGTAAGTATAAGCACAAACTATGAAAATGATCAGTTAAGCTTAGAACTTCTAATCCCAGTAAGTCACCTGGAGGTCACTCAGCTAACTAAATACGAGTTTATACGTTATACAGAAGTCTCATACGTTGTATGTCTGTAATTCAGCTCTCAGCTCTACGTATATGTTAAGCGTTATGACAATAACTCTAAGCTTCAAGTTATAAGTCCCATTTTTTCCTACAAATAAGGCAAATGAATTGAAAACTGCATGTGCTCATCGACATGATAAGTTTGGCAATGAAGTTCCAATGTATAGTTGTCGATACATGTAAAGGAACAACACTGTGGGAAGTATATATATGTAGTTCCCAGATGTCAAAGGATTGTATAGAAATGGGTATCTATGTCCTTCTACTCAAGCGATACGTTAAATTGGTAAGACTATCTATAGGATATTGCTTGTAAGTCTTCTAAAATTCTTATGTTGGCTAAACCTCCTGAAGGTCCGTCGAGTCACTGAGTTGACATGCTTGTATATAATTTGACAGCTTTACGTATATATGTTCACATTTGTTAATTTTACATGGTATATGTGCTCACTTGTATTTATATATTACGAAAGAGACCGATTACGACCACAGGTTAAGCATTTGTCATTTCAATTCTACATGTGTTAAATTGACTCAATATAAGCTTTATCGGCTCCATTAATGATTATGATTGAGAATGTTTTTATTTTACCCCGATATTGCACACCGGCTGGAGATGTTTTTATTTTACCCTGGTATTGCACACCAGCTGGAGATGTTTTTATTTTACCCCGGTATTGCACACCGGCTGGAGATACTTTTATTTTACCCCGATATGGCACACCAGCTGGAGATATTTTTATTTTACCCCGGTGTGGTACCTCACTGGAGATATTTTTATTTTACCCCGATGTGGTACACCGACTGGAGATCTTTTTATTTTACCCCAGTGTGGTACATCGGTTGGAGATATTTTTATTTTACCCCAGTGTGGTACACCGGCTGGACGAATTTTATATATGGATTTACGGTTGGCTGGTCGCTGGCATTACAGTTATAGTTTCTTTCTTGTGCATTTATTAAATGCATTTTCATCTCATTATAGAGTTATTATCAGGTTTCAGTTTTCAGGATTCCAGGTTGTTACCATTCCTTATTCTTGGTTCAGTTATCTTGAGTTCAGTTATGTTATAGTAAGTTGATATCAGTTACAGGTTGTAGAGTTCCAGGTTATATTTATCCTTTATATGTTTATGTGCTAAGTTAGTTATTACAGGATTGTTATCTCATGGTTACAATTTCAGCCTTACAAACTAGTACATTTCATTCGTACTGATGTCCCCTTGCTTGGGGACCTACGTTCATGTCGCAGGTGCAGGTAAAGGTCAGGATGGCCATTTGAGTAGCAGTTCGTGAGATCAACAGATGATTGGTATGCTCCTTTCTTCCTGGAGCTAGGGCTTAGTTATTTATTCTTGAGTTTTGAGATGCGGTTATGGGTAGGTCGGAGCCCTGTTCCGACCATCAGTCAGTTTGCTCTTTAGAGGCTTTGTGGACTTAGTGTGTACGGTATTATTCAGTTTATGGCCTCGTCAGCTTATTATTGCTTGGTTTAGCACAGTAATTGCTTTGGTTGGATTTCGATTGTTTACCCCGTATTGTTGAGTCCTTATGGGTCCAATTTATTCTTCAGTTGATTATGACAGGTGTCCTGGATGGCCTAAGTGTTATAGTTACAAATGTCATATAGCCAGCTTCTCGATCAATCATGAATCGAGTGCGAGTTGCGCCCTACCCCAGTTTTGGGGCGTGACAATACTGCACGAGAATAAATAATCAAAGTACCTGTAACAATATCAGGTGAGGCCTTCTGGTCCTACCGACCGCCCAAACCATAAAATCAATTTTGGGTTTCCCCGGAACCAGAAGCCTCTCTCCCTCTACCTCTGCCACGGGCTTCTGCCAACTGAGGATCAGGTTTGAGAGGTCGAACATAGGATGACGAAGCAATCGCTGATCGTACTTGATCCGCCTCAACCCTATCTGAACAATCCCTCATAAAATGCCCTAGCTTCCCTTAATGATAGCATACATTCTTCCCCTGATGGCACTGACCTAAATGGGATCTCCCATACTTAGGAAAAGGCATCAATGGTGGTCTCATCTGCCCTACCCGCCCTTGTCGTCAAGAGCTAAATAGAGCTGGGCCCTGGTCTCATCTCTGTCCCTAAAATTGAGGTGGGGAACTCCCTAAAGGCCTAACTAACTGCCTGGATGACTGATCCCCTAGGTCATCCTACGACCCTTTATAAGGACCCACAGTCCTAGCTTTCTTCCTTTGCTCCTGTTGTCTCCGAGTATCTCATAGTTGATAAACCAAATACTTCGGCCTCTAGGAGAGATCCTAAATTCGTGCAATGTCCATGTTCTCCTGTGTAGATACCCCCAAACAATCTCAAGTTATATGAAGCCCCAATCCGAACACAAATTGATGAAATCTATCCTCCATCATCGGAACCATGTGCGGAGCGTACCTGGAAAGAGAATGAAACCAAAGATAGTACACACGCACACTCATACTTCCCTGCTCTAGGTGCAAAAACTGCTCAGCTCGAGCCTATCGAAGCTCCTGGGTAGATAGTGGTGCATAAGGGCCTCGAAAAACTCTTCCCACTCAGCTGGCGGTGCATCAACTCCTTTGGATCGAGCCCAAGCCTCATACCACATAGTCTGAAGGCTGCCAACTCTACCTCTTCAGTCACTATAGCTCGATTTCCACCTCAAAGTTCATGCATTTTGCTCGATTTCATGCTTTCTCTACTCGAGTGAAGTACCAACAAAGAATCAAAGAGAAAGGGCATAAAATTCATCTAAATAACTTGAAAACTAAACAAAACCTCAAGTCTAAAAGCCTAATGAGTTGGTAAATTACCAACTCATCAAACCCCCAAACTTGAACCATTTCTTGTTCTCAAGTAATGCAATTCTTTACAATTGAGCAAATGTAACAACGTATTATATATAAGTATGTGCAAAAAGGATCAATCAAGGAATTCCTTCATAAGATGACATTGCTAAATCTTAGAGCCTTATGGGGGCTGCACACAAAACCATCAAACCTCAAAACAACCCACAAATTATACACCAACTCAAGAAAAAGAAAAGACTCGAACCATGTTGCACAAGCTTCAATAGGTGACCACAATCATTAAGCATATCTTGCATGCATTCCTTTCATTCAAACAAGGGGCATAGTTCATCAAAACAGGTTCAAGGAGTATCTCAAGTCATTGACAACTCACATTCCAAAGCTTGCTTTAAAGTTCGCTACACACTTGTCTTA
This sequence comes from Datura wrightii, assembly GCA_035772735.1. NCBI lineage: Eukaryota > Viridiplantae > Streptophyta > Magnoliopsida > Solanales > Solanaceae > Datura > Datura wrightii. Next base: position 111,567,198 of record JASDFA010000001.1, read on the forward strand.
TTCACAACTCTCATTTGAAAATACTTTTAGGCATGTATCCAAAGGAAGTGATGCCACTCACAAGAAGAGATAATCCCAAGTACTTTAAAGCATTCCACACATAGGGATTATAAGATAAAATAAATGTGCTTACTCTCACAAAGAAATTCAAGTGCATACAAATTGACCCATAGGCTTTCCCTTCATGTAACTCGCCACTAATGTAGAGTTGCTACACTCAAAATCACTAAGGACTTATGGGGTATCGCGAAGGCTAGGGGTAAGGGTAGTACAACTGTTTAGCTTTAGTGACTAGAGCCTTCCTAATTCTATTTTGTGAACAAGCTTAACATCCCATCACACTATTGAGATCGCTCCACCTAATCCCTCCTTGTTCATCATCTTCATCTTTTGTTTAGAAAGAGCCACCCTTATAAAAACTATGAATTGCATATTTAGCCTTATCTAAACAAGGGATAGCACCTTTTAACTATTATTTTTCTCTTAATGATTCGAGGTCTTTCAACCCATCATTTCAGTCATCTCATCACCATTTGGTGCTATCTTACATTGAAGCTCTCATGTTTCTCACTTCTCATCAAACCCCCAAACTTAGGTTTTTGCCTCATTTCACATTCATTTCCTTATCTCTCCCTATTTCTTGGGCTTTAAGCCCCATTTTCATTATTTCATCACTCTCAATTAGGGAGGAAGGGTGCCAAGGAAGAGGATTAAGAAGGGTCATTAGGCTTGTAACGTGGTTTCCCATAAAAAGGTTCAAAGGCTACACCTTAGCTAACAACGGAAGATGTTCAAATACTTTATTCATCATATTAAGAGAATGACTTTAGACAAGCTAGTTTACGAAGAAAAAATCCAAGCAAGAAATGTATAACCCATGACAAGAGGGTGCTCATTTTCAAATTTAAGTGCCCCTCTTTTCTTTTCAAAACTTATGCACATTGCCAAGCAAGATATTTTTTGTGGTACCTCTTCAAATAAGTGCACAAAAGACTCAAAAAGACCCTAGACTTGACAGTTTCCCTTAAGAAAGTCGCCTTTTAATCTATCATTTGGAAATGCCACGTGGTTCGATACAAAGATAAGATAAAAAATAAATCGCTCCTTGGGAAAGAACCGTAGTATAAAGAAAACCCTTGGAGTTTATTCAAAGAATACTATCTACTAAGGCTATACTAACTAGCAAGTAATGACGATTTCCCTTTAAGAATGACGTCACCCAATCTATCATAGGGCCATATAGTGCATCACTTAACAAGTGGGTTACTCAGACTTCACCCCCTAACAAAAACAAAGCATTATCCTTGATGCCTAATGTTAAACAAAATGAGGAAGGAATGGGTGAAAGAACTTCGTGGTACGATGAAGGCATCTGTTTTACACACATTTTCAATGCTCTCCTTTTTTCTTCTTTCACTGTTTGCCACATTCCACACCTATTCCACCCCTGCACAATCAAAGACAACACAAACATAAAGTAAAAAAATAAAAGGAAAAATAAGAACAAAATGTAAAATAACTTAGGTTGCCTCCCAAGATGTGCCTTAGTCAACGCCATAGCTCGACGACTTCAAGTTTCACCACTTTTCTCTCCACTTTGAGATTTTGAAGCGCACCCCTAGTTTATTGTCCATTCCTCTACTCCACTTGAGGGGTGGTGGTGTAAAAGTCAAGGTACCAGGAAATGGATGTTGCCTTTTTTATTTCTTGGCCCTTGAAGGAGGGATGTGCTTTGACCTTATTTGCATGGCATACATTAGGATTTATGATATGCATGATTTCAAGTTTTACTTACTCAGCCTATTTTATTTACCTTACATACTCAGTACATTCCACTACTGACCGCATACTCTATGTTATGTCATGTCATGATACAGGTTCAGATGTTCAGACTCAGTCTCGTCGTTAGCCAGTCTCCCGAGTTTATCCAGGTGTTGTTGTTGGTGAATCCTCATCCTTTGAGGACCCTCAATTAGTTGAGTATGTTATTTTCAGTTTTTTACTTCTAGTAAGCTAGTTGGGATGTTGTCCCATTAGCTCGTTAGTATGTTAGAGGCTTTTTAGACATAGACTTGTATTTCATCTTTGGATTTAGTGTTATGATGTCACCGGTTGTTAGACGTTTGTTATTCAGACTTCCCTTATTTCACAGTTTAGTTATCAACCTTGTTTATGATGATATTTAGTGATCATGTTCATGATTATGGTTTTAGGTTTTGTGTCTCGATCAAGGTCTCAGCTCGGGTCGTGACAAACTTGGTATCAGAGCATTAGGTTTTGAAGTATCCTAGGGTGTCTGAAAGCCGCATTAAGTAGATTCTTTTTCATGGGTGTGAAGTGCACCACACTTATGACAAAGAGGTTACAAAATGTTTTAGGAAACTTCCCTTCTTTCATGATCTATGTCATACGATAAAGTATCTCTCTATCCTTCTAACTCCAGCTTTACGCATTTGTAGAATCATGCCTCCATGCTGAGTTAGTTGAAGAAGGAATGGAAAAGGAAATGGAAATGGCCATGAGGATGACAATGGAGGTGGGCACCAACAAGCCCCACCGCCCTAATAGATTGCGTGCCCGAGCAGGTTACCCATGCTGAGTTTAGGGCAGCCATTCAGATATTGGCACAAGCATTAACTGCTTAGGTCAATCAGTAGGTAGTGGTTCATGTTCCCCAGAATGGGGGCACAGCGGCGGCTAGAGTTCGGGATTTCCTCAGGATGAATCCATCTGACTTCCTTAGGTCGAAAGTGAAGGAGGACCCACACGAGTTCATAGAGGAGATCCAGAAGATTACCCAGATTATGGGGGTGATAGGGGAGGAGTGTCTAGACTTAGCCTCCTACCAATTGAAAGGAGTCGCTCATATATGGTATAGGCAGTAGAAGGATAGCCGAGGAGTCAAAGCGGGCCCTATTTGATGGGATGAGTTTCTCATCACATTCTTAGACCAATTCTTAGCCCGGGAGATGAGAGAAATCAAGGTATCTGAGTTCATGAATTTGAGATAGAACAACATGACTGATCTTGGGCAGAATTTCATGCCCAAGTGATACTCAGATGCTTCATTTCGACTTGTTTTTCTATCATTATTGTGTACAATCTCATGTGATTTGTAGTTAAATGTGAATTTATACTAACCAACATGATTAGTGTTGTTTTGCAGGTAAAATGGAATTTTGGGAAGCTAAGCTACATGTTGGTAAAATCGGGAATGGACTTGGAAACAAGGAGTGGAAAAGGACATGGAAGATCAGCAAAAACAAGGGCTCCGCGATGGAGCTGTGTCACGTTGCCATCACAGAGGCACTCTGCCTCAGATGAAATAAATTTGGCAATTTCCAGTGGAGGTGCGCGATAGCACCGTGTCACGTTGGCCAGGCTCCACGATGCAGGTCGTGGCACGTTGAGGTTAAATTGCCTGGGGGGCCGACTTCCAGTGAAGGTCCGCGATACCTCCGTGGTACGGAGGGAGTGCTCCGCGATACACTCCGTGCCACGTTGCTTGTTATTCCGGAAAAAATTCTCAATAGTATAAATAGCACACTTAGGTTTATTTTTAAACATTCTGACTTGGTTGAGCAAGAACGTGGGTTACAGGCAGTTGAGGGGACGAAAATTCTAGGGTTCTTCTCTATCTCTTTCTCTTTTATCTCAATTTTTTGTATGAATTCTACTTATTTGATGATGTTAAATCCACAAATGAGTGGCTAAATTCACTTCTTGCTGAGGTTAAGAACAATTGTAGTGGAATGTAATTGTTAATCATTTCAGTTTTCATCTTTTCTTCAATGGTTGTTCTATCAATTCTTGTTCTTACTGCATTAATGTTTGGCCAATGTTAATGTATATTTAAAAAATTCAATTTTGATTTTGAAAAGGAAAGAAATTGGGAAGATATGAATCGGTAGGATATGATTTCTTCTTAGTTTAGAAAATTGAGAATTGATTTACATTCAGAATAGAAATATATCTGAAAGTCTTATTAGTCAACTAAGGAATCAGGAATGTATGGCTAGAACATGAAATTCTTTTATCACATAAATGTAGATTAAGACTCATGATTCTTAAGTTGGATAGGAGTCGAAAGTTCCAATCCATAGGCAATTATTCTTTACTAGCAACCGAAGGAAAGATTAACTAGATTGTATTGATAAATTAATTCCCTGCATGTTTGTTTTAACCTCAGCTTGCTCATTACTATTGTTCAGACTCACTTTATAATTTTGCCTTACATTCTTATTAATTAGTAAACTCAAACTCTCAAAATATTATTTATTTGGTGGTCTGCATTCTTAATGATATAGTTCATTAACACTTAAGTTAATTATTACCATAGCTCAGTCCCTGTGGGATCGATACTTGGCTTTACTTTAGCCACTTTACTACTTGTTCGACCACGTGCACTTGCGTGTAGTCACCAAATCAGCCGAGCAATGACCATCCAGGAGTATGCTCTATAGTTCACCCGGTTGTCCAAGTATGTGCCGGAGATGGTGGATGATCAGAGGGCTTTGGTGGCAGATTTGTGAATAGAGTAGTGGATTATTTGGTAAAGGGTTGTAGGACTGCCATGCTTCATCAGGACAATGACTTCTCCCAATTGGTCTTGTTTCCCCATCAGATGGAGGCAGTGCAAATGAGGGAGAGGGAGAGGGAGAGAGAGAGGCCAAGAGGTCCAGGACAGACAGTTTTGGATTTTCCCAATAGAGGTCTGGTGGTGGACATTGTTAGTAGTCCCACCATTGATCGTCAGCCCTAGCGCCTTTATCAGCTAGTGTGTCATCCAGGTCTAGGCGCGATAAGAGGTAAAAGACATTAGGATCTCAAGGTCAGAGGAGTAGGTTAGTAGAGCCCAGCATTCTAGTTTGTGACAGGTGTGGTAAGAAGCACACCGAATAATGTTTAGCAGGTTCAGGGGCATGTTTTGGGTGCGGGAAGCCTGACAACATGATCAAAGATTGTCCAACAGCCCGACAGGCCCATGGTAGAGACCGTGACCCAGTTACCAGTTCAGCAGCTCCACCAGCATGATCATCTTAGCAGGTGGTGGTCAGCGTCAGAACAGTTTTTATGCTCTCTTATCACGTCAGGAGCAGGAGTCTCTTTGGATGAGGTCATTGGTATGTTATAAGTATTCCATCTTGATGTTTATGCATTGTTAGATCGAGGGGATACTTTGTCTTTTGTGACTCCCTATGTCGCTATTAGTTTCGGAGTCAGTCCTGAAATCCTATCAGAACCCTTCTCAGTCTCTCTCCAGTCGATGACTCAGTTATAGCTCAACGGGTATACAGAAATTGCCCTGACACATTTCTTTAGAAAGTCACCTCAGCCGATCTAGTAGAGTTAGACATGACTAATTTTAATGTTATCCTTGGTATAAATTGGTTGCATGCATGTTATGCCTCAGTGAATTATAGAACTTGTATGGTAGAGTTCTGGTTCGCAAGTGAGCCAGTCCTAGAATGGAAGGGTAGTTCAGTTGTGCCTATAGGTCGCTTCATTTCCTACCTTAAGGCTGGATAGATAATTTCTAAGGGTTGTGTTTACCATCTAGTTCAAGTTAAGGATGCTACATCCGAGACCCCGACTCTTCAATCTACCAGGATTCCCTTCGGAGCGAGAGATCATTTTGGTATTGACCTTCTTCCAGTTGCAGTCTATATCTATTCCTCCTTATACAATGGCTCCATCTAAGCTAAAGGAGTTGAAGGAGAAGTTAAAGGATCTCTTTATAAGGGCTTCATCAGACCTAGAAAGTCCCCATATGGTGCACCAATTCTCTTTGTTCGAAAGAAGGATGGATCACTTCATATGTGCATTAACTACTAGCAGTTGAAAAAGGTTACAATCAAGGACAAGTATCCCCTTCCCAGGATTGATGAATTGTTTGACCAACTTCAAGGTGCCAAGAGCTTCTCAAAGATAGACCTCAGGTCTGGTTATCCCAGCTCAGAGTTAGGGAGAGTGGCATCCCGAAGACAGCCTTCAGGACTCAGTATGTTCACTATGAGATTGTAATTATGTCTTTTGCACTAACGAATGCTCCTGTAGCTTTTATGGATTTTATGAACCGGGTGTTTAATCCATACTTGGATATGTTCATGATTGTCTTCATAGACGACATTCTCATATACTCTCGAAGGGTGGAGGAGCATGTCGCTTATTTGAGGATTGTGCTACAGACCATCAAGAATCGCCAGTTGTTTGCTAAATTCAGCAAGTGTGAGTTTTGGTTGAACTCAGTAGCACTTTTAGGCCATGTAGTGTCAACCGAGGGTGTGCAGGTGGACTCTCAAAAGATAAAAGTTGTAAACAATTGGCCTAGACTAGTTAATCCTTTGGATATCAAGAGTTTCTTAGGTTTAGCTGGTTACTACAGGAGGTTTGTTGAAGGATTTTCATCCATGCAACATTGTTGACTAAGTTAACCCAGAAGAAAGCCAAATTTCAGTGTTTGGATGCCTGTGAGAAGAGTTTTTAGGAGTTAAAGATTCGACTTACTTCAGCCCCAGTATTGACCCTACCTGAGGGTATAGACGGATTTGTTGTATATTTTGATGCCTCTAGAGTTGTTCTTGGTTATGTGTTAATGTAGCATGGTAAGTTCATTGTGTATGCCTCTAGACAGCTCAAGACGCATGAGAAGAATTATCCAATGCATGACCTAGAATTGGCAGCAGTGGTGTTCGCATTGAAGATTTGGAGGCATTATTTGTATGGGGTCCATGTGGATGTGTTTACGGATGCCTACAGTATGTGTTCGCCCTGAAGAACCTGAATTTGTGGCAAAGGAGGTGATTAGAGTTTCTCAAGGACTATGACATGAGTGTCCTTTATCATCTGGGCAAGGCCAATATAGTGGCAAATGCTCTTAGCAGGATATCCATGGAGAGTGTTCTCATGTGGAAGGTGGACGGAAAGAGTTGGTAAAGGATGTGCATTGGCTTGCATGATTAGGGGTTCGCCTTGTTGATTCGACCAATAGTGGTGTCGTTGCTTAGAATGGTTTAAAATTCGCTGTGGTGACGGAGGTCAAGGATAGGTAAGATGAGGATCCTATTTTGGTAAAGTTGAAGGAAGCGGTTCAAAATCAAAAGGTAGATGTCTTCTCCCAAGGGGGAGATGGTGTACTTCATTATCAAGGTTGTTTGTGTGTTTTGGGCGTTGATAATTTGAGGGAGTAGATGTTGCATGAGGCTCATGGTTCTCGATATTCTATACATCCAGGTGACACCAAGATACACCATTACCTACGGGAAGTCTATTGGTGGAATAGCATGAAGAAGAACATAGTAGAGTTTGTGGCTAAGTGTCCGAACTGTCAACAAGTGAAAGTTGAGCATCAAAGATCAGGAGGTGTGCTACAAGACATCAGCATCCCCACTTGGAAGTGGGAAGAGATCAATATGTATTTCATCATAGGGTTACCTCGCACACGTCGACAGTATGAATCTATTTGGGTGGTTGTAAACAGGTTGACTAAAGCAGCTCATTTTCTAGTGGTTAAAACTACTGACTAAGTGAAGGATTATGCTAAATTGTACATTTGGGAGTTGGTTCGGTTTCATAGAGTTCCCTTGTCTATCACATCAGATAGAGGTACACAGTTCACCTCACAATTTTGGAAGTTATTTCATAAGAGACTTGGTATTCAAGTCAAGCTTAGCATAGCTTTTCACCCGCAAATGGATGGTCAGGCCGAGAGGACTATTTAGACTCTTGAGGATATGTTGAGAGCATGTCTGATTGACTTCAAAGGTTGTTAGGATGATCATTTACCTCTTATCGAGTTTGCTTACAATAACAATTACCATTCCAGTTTTCATATGGCTCTATTTGATGCTCTTTGTGGGTGGAGATGTAGATCATCTATTGGTTGGTTTGAGGTAGGTGAAGCTACGTTGATAAGGAGAAATTTAGTTCATGAGGCTATGGATAAATTTCAACTTATAAGGGAAAGGCTGAAAACAGCTCAGAGTCTTCATAAGTCATATACTGTGGTTAGGTGGAGAGAGCTGGAGTTTGAAGTTGAAGATTGGGTTTTCTTGAAGGTATATCCCATGAAGGGGGAAATGAGGTTCAGGAAGAAAGGGAAGCTTAGTACCCAATATGTTGGTCCCTATCAGATTGTGAGACGTGTTGAAAAAGTGGCTTATGAGTTACAGCTACCAGCAGAGTTGGCTTCTGTACATCCGGTCTTCCATGTATCATTGTTGAAGAAGTGTATTGGTAATCTGACTTTGGTTGTTCCAGCGAAGAGCATACATGTGATGGATAACCTTTGCTATGAGGAGGTGCCAGTGGAGATCCTTGATCATCAGGTTCGAAAGTTGAGAAACAAAGAAGTAGCTTCAGTAAAGGCTCTGTGGAGGAATCAGCTTATTGAGGGAGCTACTTGAGAAGCCGAAGCAGATATGATGGCTAAATACCCGAGTCTATTCCATTCCAGCTCAATCCTAGAATAAGGTATCAGTTTCCTCTCTAATACTCTATTCATCTTTATATTTAGTTCATGTCTCTCAGTTCCTTTATGTAAACATGTGTATGTACGATTCATGAATTCAGTTCAGTCATGTATATCAGTCAAGAGTGAGTCACTCCATTAGTTTCAGCTTCAGATATTTAGTATTTGGAATGATAGTTCCTTTCCCCTAGCTTTTTAGTATGTTTACCCACATTCGAGGATGAATGTTCCCAAGGGGGAGATATTGTAATACCCTGAACATCCCCAAGATCATACCCGAGGGTTGAGCGAAGAGAGCAGGAAGAAATCTGCACAAGCCATAGAACGACTCGTCAGGTCACCCAGCAAATTGTGGAATGGCTCATGATGGGATGACAAGCCAGTAAAGAGTCGTGGTCGGGGGGTCTTCACGGATGGTGCAATGAGTCGTGGTGTCACTTCACAACTCGTCAAGTGGGTCATGGTTGGATGGTTAAGTTGGAGGTTGGAATTCCAATAAAGGTAACGAGTGAGGTCCATGAGTCGTCACTCCTCCTAACGACTCTTGATGGCCCTTGTTGGGACTACAGTGACAATTTTACTTCAAAATTAGTAAGGGTATTTTTATAATTCCTAAACTCTTAAGCCCTAAACTACATCATTTTAAGCTCTGTTAGGAGGGTTTTAAGATGGTTTAGCCTATTCTAACCCATCCCCTTCCCATGCATGCTAGTTTAGAGGATTCCATAGGAGATCAAGCCTAGAATTCTTCAAGTTCTTCCCCAAATCTCTTGGGCTTTCAAGAAAGGGTGTAGATTCAGCTCACCCAGGTATATAGGGCCATATGGGAGTTTCCTTTAACTCTCATGCCCAAATTTCTCTTTAACTTCATAAATTCAAGTGTGAATTCAAGTGTATGATCATATGGGGTTTTAACCCAAATTTATGAAATTCTATATACTTTATTCATGACTCATATCCCTTCATGTTTCAAAGTATGTTTTAAGATTCATGGCCAGATTTTATGTACTAATTGATTATAAATTCATGATTTCAAGTTTTAAATGATTAAGCCAAATTATGCAAGTTCATGGAAAAGTTAGTCTATGATTGATGATTTTAAGTATGATGGAATATCTAGCATGTACTTATGTTTATGAATTACCGATATATGAATCTATGATTTTGACTAGTGAAATCTATTTCAAGTATGCATGATCTTCAGATGTTGGGTAATTTCACTCAGTTTTAGCATATTTTCATGATTCAATTCAGTTATATAAATCAGCTTATCATATGGTTTTGGAGTCTATACTCCCTTATTCAGCTTATGGTATGTTTAGAGCCAGGACTCCCCATATTCAAATTTCAGACTCTGCATGTAATTTCATTATCAGCTTCGTTAAAAATGATGGTCTCAGCTTTGTTTTAAAATGATGGTTTCAGCTTCATTGAAAAACAATATAGAGCACTTTGCATGTTTTGGGAGCAGTGTCTAGCACCGAGTAGGCTAGGGGTCCATGAAAACCCGGGGTCTTAGAACTACGTGCCAACATAGGATTTTCCATGCTACTTTGGGACCTGCCTTATGAGCTTCCCCTACCCCGATTAGGCCTTTAGCTTGATACCAATATCATGGTAGCGCCCTAAGCCCTGGCAAGGCTTTGGACGGCTCTACCCACTTGAGTGTAATAGTTAGGATCATGTAAGCTCTATCATGATTTTCACGCCCCATAACTGGGGGGAGGGCGCGACTGGCTCCCCATACCTGACTGACTGGAAAGCCGACTATATGACATCTGTAACTGTAACACTTAGGCCGTCCAGGCTACCAGTCAGAATCAACTGGAGCACAAACTGGACCCATAATGTCTCAACAATATAGGGTAAACAACTGAAATGCAAACAAGGCTATGAGTATGATAAACTAAACAACAAAAAGCCGACAAGGCCACAAACTGAATACCGTTGTACACACTAAGTCCACAAAGCCTCTAAAGAGTAAACTGACTGATGGTCGGAACAGGGCTCCGACCTACCCATAACTACATCTCAAAACTCTAACTGAAACAAAACCAGTCTTAGCTCCAGAAAGAAAGAAGCATACCAACACATCCACTAATCTCACGAACTGCTACTGCAACTGGCAATCCCGACCTCTACCTGATTCTGCGGCACGAACGCAGGTCCCCAGGCGAAGGGACGTCAGTACGAATGAAATGTACTGGTATGTAAGGTAGAAAACTATAAACATGTAAGATAGAAATGATAGTTGAGCTAGAAATAAGGAATAGTAACAACCTGGAATCATGGAAACTAAAAGCTGAGAATAAGTCAATATTGAAGTGCAAATGCAACCAAGTAATGCACAAGAAAAACTATAAATGTAATGTTAGAGGCAACCGACCATAAAAACCATATAAAAATGCCTCCAGCTGGTGTACCATATCGGGGTAAAATAAAATATCTCCAGCCGGTGTACCATACCGGGGTAAAAATAAAAATATCTCTAGCCAGTGTACCATACCCGGGTAAAATAAAAATATCTCCAGCCGATGTACCACATCAGGGTAAAATAAAAATATCTCCAGGCGGTGTACCACACCGAGGTAAAATATAAATATCTCCAGCCGATGTACCACATCGGGGTAAAATAAAAATATCTCCAGCCGATGTACCACACCAGGGTAAAATATAAATAATTCTCAATCATAATCATAAATAGGGCCGATATGGCTTATATTGAGTCAATTAACGCGTATGGCATATGAATGACAAATGTTAAATCTGTGGCCGGAATAGGCCTCTTTCAGAACCCATAAATGCAAGTGAGCACCCAAGCTAGAAAATATGTATATATATCACGTAAAGTTGTCAAATTATACATGAACATGTCGACTTAGTTACTTGAAGGACTTTCAAGAAGTTTAGACAACATAAGAACTTTTGTAGGCTTACAAACAATGTCCTACAAATAATCCTACCAATTTAACATATTACTTGGATAGAAACACATAGAGCTCATTTCTACATAATTCTTTAACATCTGGGAATTGCAAATATATACTGCCTACCAGGTGGTTCCTTTACCTGTATCAAAAACTATACATTGGAATTTCATTGCTAAATTTATCATGTAGATAAGCACATATATTTCTTAATTCATTTGACTTATTTGCAGGAAAACATGGAAATTGTAACCAGGAACTTGGAGTTATTTTTCATATACATAGAGTTGAGAACTGAACTACAGACATACAACGTATGAGACTTCTATATAATGTATAACTCGTATTTAGTTAACTGGGTGACCTCCAGGAGACTTCCTAGTATTCAAAGTTTTGAGCTTAACTGATCATTATAATAGCTTGCACTTATACTTACTTAGACATTAGGAACATTGGTACATGGGAGAAGCTCTCCTCTAAATTTAGGAAATTGAACTGATAACTCAACAAGAGCTAAACATAAAGATGCATGACTTGAATATAACTGGAAGAATTCAATTGTATGTTATAACATGAAAATCATATACATTAAGACTTCTTACTGGAAAGACATATAAAGACTTGAGTTTTTAGACTCGTATACAACATCAGACACTTGACCGAGACATTAGCATAATTCTCAAAATATGATCTCTCAAAAACTTCTTAGATCAACTAGCACATTTCAACATAAATTAGGGACGTAAAGACATAACTTAAGGATCTTATACTTGGAGCTCTATAACTTAGGAACTCGTGAGTAACCCTCTAAGTGATTCCTTATAGGCAAATAAAGATGTATAGCCGTAATTCAGGTGATGCTGGATTGACTTACATAACTTTGCAATTATCTGCGGAGCTTAAGAAAGCTTACATAATCATAAGTGTCTTAGAAGATCCTAGGATTACCCTTTTCAGACATGGTAGAAAATTTCAACACTTAGAATAGATAACTTAACATAATCGTTTAGGGGTATAGCAGAGAGCTTCTCAACTTAAGTTACTATTTTGCAGATGTTCAACTCTAGTTATTTCGTAGAAGGTTAACACTTTAGTGGTTATTCATCAACATAACACATATTGAACATAAACAACTAAATTTATAACTCTTTTGCTAAACGTCTTTAGAACAGGGTTAATCTTCCTAGTTGTTGCCTACCTCATTCACCATCGTAACCCGTATCGTCTAATTTAACAATATTTAGCTCTACTTTCCTTATTCATCTTAACTTCTTTGCCAAAAATTATTCACTCTACACTCAAGTCTTTACCCTCGTGTTCACTATTCCATCAATTCTTATATGCACTTACCTCTTTTCCTAATTGACAACTTAGCCACGCTTTCCCCGTTAACATGTATCGACTTAGCTTATTCGCTACGTGCCGCTTGCTTAGCTTTAAAGAGGAAAAACATAAAATCTACTTTTTAACTTAAGTACTTTAAAACATACACATATAGGAGGGATTAAAAATATTATTAAAAACATCATTTCAATAAGCTCGTTTACCCTCAATCGGCTTAGCGTCATCTTCTTAGCTTAAGTTCAATTACATGTCGTCGTCTTAGCATTTCCTACCAATTTCACTAAGTGACCAGATCTTAACATATATTCAACATCACATATACAGTATACTACAAAGGAACAGCTCACGGTACCCACGTTAAGGGGACTTCAGACTCGATTTAGAACTACGGCAACAATCAGATAAAAATTACGCCTTTCACTTCACATTTGTTCGCTTCAACCATTCTTAACGATTCAAGCTTTATGACAAGTATTTCCAACCCTTTGGAAAGGATTATACATGCCTCAATATGATTTTAAAAACATAGGAATATTGATCCTATCAATAACTTAGTTTCGTGCTTGAAAAACAAGGAAAGGGACGCCTCTACATACCTCACTTCGTCGCGTCTTTTTAGCCAATTTCTTCCGCTTGCTAGAAACTCCGACACCTTCAACTTCCTTACTTACACTACATGGAGTGAGTGATGGTTTATGCCTAGTTCCCAGTCACAATTCATGTCCCAAAACGTAGAACCAAACAGCCACATCATAATATAATTTTCAGTTAACCTACGTACCTTAGGCGTCTTCAACTTGAGGAAATTCAAGAGAGTTTCGCTTACGTTCTTTTGGTGTTTAACCTCCCCAAAGGTGTGGTGTATTCCTTCCATATTTTGGATAAATTCCAGCATCTTTATAGCTGTAACAACTTCCCTAAAACGGGCAGAAACCTCAGTCAAATATCACACAAAACACATATTGACTTTATGTCATTCCCTTACTTTAGCTTGCGAATTTGAGTGGATAAACCAAGTAGAAACACTTACCTTTCACTTGCGTATAACCCCTTCCCATATGGGGTTCTTCTTCAGCTAAATTCTGTTCCGAAAATGTTGCAACCATGCTGCCAAATCTCAGCAACAACACACACCCAAGCAACACAAAAGTTCCAACTTCACTTCCAACATAACTTGTTAATTCATGATAATTTAAAGAGTAAAAACACCTACCTCCTTTTGTACTCAACTCTAATCGATATGGTGGTAGAACTTAACCTCCCTACTGCCCAAAAACTCAACATCTTGACAGCCAAAAACGCAGCAACTCGACGATTAGAAGCTCACGACATAAGAAACCCTTTCAAACATTGAACTATAAGGAAATTTGACCTATCCATACAATTTATTACCAGGGATTTGTTTTCACCATTGGATAGAGCTCTTAATTCTGCGAATTTTGGAAAAAAAAAGAGGTAAAATGGAGTAGAAATGAGCTTTTTAGCTCAAAATTACTTCATATAGGCAGGTTGGGCGGTGCCCGCGTGCGGCGCCCGTGCGACGTGCCTTCGCCAGCGCGCACGCGCCTGCTACCTGCCTGTCTCGGCGGCCGCACGCATGGGCGCTTGTCCAGCCAACAGTGCTGTCTTCAAATGAGCATAACGTTTTACTCCGAACTCCGATTGACGAGCGATTTTTTTCACTGTAAACTAGACTCAAATAACTTTCATTTAATAGGCTATAGGACTTCTTAATCAATATATATTTAGAGATATGTCCATTTAAAGTTGACCCTTATTTACAAACTTCACATACTCTTCGCTTTTCCCTTTGCACATGTTTTCCTCCTCACCTATGGACAACCTACAACCCATAATTCCCTTAATATGACATATAAACATCAAATAATTATCAAAAAAATAAATAAGATTTTCGGGGTGTAACAGTGATAGTGTTGGTTATATGAAGAGTCTCCCATTATTTCTCATAATTTCAATTATGCATGTTTATGAGTCTCCCATTGTTTCTCATTATTTTAGTTATTCATGTTTATCAATTATGATATTATGTTTTCTGTAGGATTGACCCAATAATCAAGTTATTAATTTTACTTAAAAATCTCAGTTTCAACTTTGTGTCATTCAATTCAGTTATGAGATACAATTTATGTCTATTCATATTTTATATATCAGCACGCATCCTTTACTCCTAGAATCTTATGATGTTATGATTTATGATATACATGATTTCAATTTTACTTACTCAACCTGTTTTACTTACCTTGCATACTCAGTACATTCAAAGTATTGACCACATACTTTATGTTGTATTGTTTTATGATACAGATTCAGACATTCAAACTCAGTCTCGGCATTAACCAGTCTCTCGAGTTTATCCAAGTGTTTTTGTTGGTGAAACCTCATTATTCGAGAACCTTCAGTTAGTTGAGTATGTTATTTTCAGTTTTAGACTTCTAGTGAGCTAGGTGGGGTATTGTCCCATCAGCTCGTTAATATGTTAAAGGCTTTTAAAACATAGACTTGTATTTTCAGTGTTATGATGTTACCATTGGTTAGACGTTTGTTATTCAGACTTCCGCTATTTCAGAGTTTAGTTATCAGCCTTGTTTATGATGATCTTTAGTTATCATGTTCATGTCATGGGTTGACTTGGAGCCATTTATGATTCTAGATATCGTGTATCGATCATGAATCTCGGCTCGGGTCGTGACATTTGATTCCATCATTGGGACATTGAATAAGCTCTCTTATCTCTTTTTACTTGATTATTCGCATTATTGTAACTATCTCGTGCATTATCATTTTTTTCGTTCTTGTTTCAAGCCTTACAGTATTGGTTTCCATAATTAACTTGGACTAATTTTATGGCCAAAGCCCTCTGATAAATAAATTTAACTGATTTTGCTATTTAATAGATTTTAGGCTAAAAATGTCAATTCGTGTAGCCAATTTCTAGATATCTTTGGTACAAAAGAGCACCCAGAGGATTTCACCAATAGCCTTTTTTCTTTTGGGGTTGACCTTTATCCCTTGTTTTGAGACCCAAAAGCTGAGAAAATTACTTGATGAGACCCCGAAGTGACACTTCTCTAGGTTTTGCTTTATATTATACTATTGTTGTATTTCAAAGGTCTCCTTTAAATGATCCAGGTGGTCCTCTACTTGCAAGGAATTAACCAGCATGTCATTGATATACACCTCTATCATCTTTCTAATTTGTTATTTGAATATTCTAGTGATGAGTTTCTAGTAAGTAGAACCTACATTTTAAGACTAAAAGTCATAATCTTTAGCAATACATACTTGATGGTTGATAAATATCGTTTTTTCCTAGTCTCTTGGCTCCATTAGGATTTGATTTTATCTAGAATAGATACCTAGAAAATTGAGTATTCCATTCCTGACGGTCTCATCTATAAGTTGATCAATATTCGACAAGGGGAAAAAGTCTTTTGGATAGGCTTTATTCGAAAATACAAGGTCCATGCACATCCTTCACTGCCCCTTGCCTTTGGGCACAACAAAATATTGGTGAAGCATCGGGGACACTGCATATTAGTCTAATTTTAATATTATTAACCTCGTTGTAGCTTCAAATTTTACTCTATATAGTGGTCGTAACTTTTGCTTTATCGATTGGGAGAAGGGGTCGACATTCACTTTATGAATCGTGACTTTTGAGTGTCTACCTAATATATCATCATGGGATCAGGCAAAACCATTCATATTATCTTTTTAAAATGAGATATGCTAACCTTTGAGTTTAGAATAGATTTTCCAACTTACATATATTCTCTTGTTTAAGGCTTTTGTAAGGAGCATAGCAACATCCAGCTTTTCAATGGTGGCGGTTGGCTCACCCTCATTGTTTGATAACAAACTTCAGGTTTTGTTCTTCCTGGGATTTTTACTTATGAAAATATGGACCCTAGGAAGTCCCTTAGTCTTCCAACACCTTAGCATCATGTGATATGTTTCTGGGTATCTATGGTGGCATGTCCTGGTGATTCACTAAGTCCTCCCAATCATGTGGGTTAAAGAGGGAGTCCCCAAGCATTGTCTGATGTGCACCCTACCATTATAATTTCTATTTCTTTTTTTTGGGAAAGTACATGGTTTGCAACTACTGAATAGAACTCCCTTTAACATCCTACTGAATAGCATTCCCTTCAAAATCTATGTTGATCAGGGATTTCCTTGATTCCCAATGGAGTAGGGAACTTAATCACCTAATGTATGATGAGTTGGTAATTTACCAACTCATTAGGCTTTTAAGCATGAGTTATTGCTTGGTTTTCACGTCATTTAGAAAGGTTTTATGCCCTTTTTCTTCTCTATGCAGACATTTGAAGGAGACAAAGATAATGGAGGATTTGAACTTGCAATGTGTCGCTATAGATATGCTTTTCGCGGCTCCAGACTTGTGAAACGCGGGAGGGACTACCTTGCACCTACGTTTTACCTGTGTTTAGTGGATTGGCACTTGCTAAATACAAGTGAAATGCAGTTAGGGTCTGTTTGCAACTGCTAAACAACTGTGAACCATAGATTGGCACCTACTAACCATAGTTGAAGGGCAAGTGACCCGTTTCACTGATGAAAGGGTAAAAACATCCAGAAAGGGTCCCAAAGAACCTAGAAGCCTCCAAGGGAAATTATGGAAAGTTATACACAAGAAAGTATAGATATTTATCACCCTAAATTGTAAGCCACACATAATCCATTCATTCATAGATAGATTTTAGAGAATTTTACATATCATAGATTTATAAAAGGAGAAAGTACCTTTCTTCTACTTCTTCTTCAAAAACTGTCACGCCCCGAGTCTACACCCTGGATGGGACACGGTACTTGGAGTAAGAAGTAACCCCAATTCAACCCTTGGTCTATCATTCACAGGTATTCTGAGTAAAACATGCATAGAAGAAGCTTTGAAATAATAATATAAAAACATTTATGAAAAACTAAAACTGAAAGATAATGAGTAAAACAGCTGAACAATACTAATAGTCTGAAATCAAGTTTGCGTCTGAAAGCCATCTAGCTGATGAGTTGCTAGGACAAGCCCCCAACTAACTCTAAGTCTAACTGAAAGTAATGAAATGACTGAAAGAACTGAAATAACGCCCTCGAAAGATGAGGACTAACACTTCTGCTGTTGAGGAGGATCCGAACTGCGGCGACTAACGACACTGAGTCTGAGCACCTGCAGTTGTATCATGAAATGATACAGCATAAAAGTATGCGTCAGTACTTTGAATGTACTGAGTAATCAGGAGAAAACATAACCGAATACAAAGACTAAACTGAAAATGGACATGCAATGACCAACTAATATACTGAGCTAAATAACTAAAGTAAACTAAGATGGTTAAGATGACTCTTTCTGGTGGTCAAAGACATGCCCTAAGTCTGAAATACTGAGTCTGGGATGCTGTACTAAGCTGATCTAAACTGATAGAGCTGAAACTGAACTGAACTGCTTATACTGAGATTGGACAGAGCTGACTAGTGGGAGAGTCTATAACCGACATATAACCACGTGAGCTAGACATGGAGTCTGATGTATACGCCCCACCTGTAGGACCCAATATACCTTGCCAAGGTATAGAGGCATGAACTGGGTGATCATAAAAGTCTGGGGCCAATTAGGCCAATATATACTGTAACCTACGCTGGCAACATAGTTTTAGGAACTTGGGTGCGTTGGAACCCCGGTCCCCTTGATGCTAAGTCCTACTCCCACTGGATTACCTAAACTAAACACTAAGCTGATAGCTTGAAACTGGGGTCCAAGACTAGTCGGGGATATATAACTGATAGTACCCTGAGAGTCTTATCCAACCAGATTCTGAAACTGGGTTTTAGACTAGTCAGAGTTGCTTATCTAGAAGCGTCGTAACCGTCTAAGAACAAACTTTAGTCTGTCTGGGGTCCTAAGGCTAGTCAGAGCTATTTATCTAAAGTGTCATGACCGCCTAGTGGACCAATGAAACTGAGTTCTGAGTTTGATTCTACTACTAGGAGGTATCACAGACACCTCAAGGAATTCTGTAGTCAAATCGATCAGTTGACAAATTCTGAATAGTTCTGAGGAGATTCTACGTTCTAACTGAACTAAACTACTAAATAGCAAACAGAGAATTCAAAGCTCAGGGCTAAGACTGATAGAGAAACTATAAGAGGGTTTCGGGGGACACAAGGGAAGAACTATCCCCTTGTTGAATTCCTATATACCTGTTTAAGAATTCCCATGAGGAGGAAACTTGAATTTCTGAGATGGATGAAGAAACCTGGACCTTACTCTTAAAGTTCTTGAGAGAACTCTTCGATATTTTCTGAGAATATACGTGGGGAATGAGGGGAGAGGCCGTTCATTCCTACTAATAGGTCTGAAATTGCGTCTAAAATGATGCAGTTTAAAGTTTAGGAGAGTAAGAAATTACTAAACAACCCTTAAAAATCGCAGGGAAAAACTGATCGTCAGTCCTCACAGGTGACCTAACGAGTCGTGGTCAGTGGTCACTCTCATTGAGTACACTACCAAAAAAACTGATGGTTAGGTCACCTGTCGTGGACCACACTAACCAAAACTCTAAAGTTCCCCACGGGTGACACCACGACTCATGGTCACACATAACGAGTCGTGGTGAGGACTCGTGGGGTACACTGCCTAACCCCTTAACTTCTGACCCAGGCCTAACCACGAGGCACCTAACAGGTCGTGCTAGAGGACCACGACTCGTGGTGACACTCATTAGGTACACTGACACCACCTTTCCATTTCTCAATCCCCCTTCCCACGACTAACCTAACAAGTCGTTAGGTCTCATAATGACTCATTAGGTGAGTCGTTCTGAGGCATTTCTGCAAATTTCCAGATTTTTTTGACTAAAGTCCTAGATCTAGTCTGTGAGTTTCTGGGGCATTACAATATCTTCCCCTTGGAAACATTCTTCTTCAAATATTGGAAAACACCCAGAGAAGCAGAGAATTTCAATCACTATGCTCAAATACTGCTCATTTAACTCCAAAACTGACAGAATGACTACCTCCGTTTCAAAATACATAACTGAATTGAATTCACTTTTCATACATACATCCAAAGTCATAAAAGAAACTTAAACACGTGAATTGAACCCAACAACTAAATTAGTTTCTAAGGCAAAACTAATATTTTAAGTTGTAACCAAGTAAGTAGAGAACAAGTGTGGGTATTTGGCCATCATATCTGCTTCAGCCTCCCATGTAGCTCCCTCAACCTGCTGATTTCTCCATAAGACCTTAACTGAAGCTATTTCCTTATTCCTTAGCTTACGAACTTGACGGTCAAGGATCTGGACTGGAACCTCCTCATAGGAGAGACTATTCTTTATTTCTACACTGTCCAATGGCACAACTGAAGTTGGATCTCCGATGCACTTCTTCAAAAGTGACACATGGAATACAGGGTGCAAAGCTACTAATTCTTAAGGTAATTCTAGCTCATAGGCTACATTGACAATACGCCTTGAAATTCTATAGGGTCCTACATATCTCAAACTGAGCTTTCCCTTCTTTCCAAACCTCATCACCCATTTTATGGGCGAAATTTTCAAATAAACCCAGTTGACAACTGCAAACTCCAACTCTCTTCTCCTCACATCGGCATAAGATTTTTGACGGCTCGGAGCTGTTTTCAATCTTTCTCAGATTAGTTGAACTTTCTGCATTGCCTCATGAACTGAGTCTGGCTCTATCAAGGTAGCTTAACCAACCTCAAACCACCCTATAGGAGATCTACACCTTCTATCATATAATGCCTCAAACAGGGCCATCTGAATGCTAGAGTGGTAGCTAATGTTGTACATAAACTCAATAAGAGGCAAATGGTCATCCCAACTAACCTTGAAATCGATCATGCACACTCTCAACAAATCCTATAGGGTCTGAATAGTCCGTCTGCGGGTGAAAAGTTGTGCTGAGCTTAACCTGAGTGCCTAGTCCCTTCTGAAAAGACTTCCAGAAGTGTGAGGTGAACTGAGTTCCTCTGTTTGAAATAATAGCTAATGGCACCCCATGAAGCCTGACCAACTCTCGGATATAAAGTCTAGCATAGTCCTCAGTTGAATCCGTCATTTTAATTGAGAGGAAATGTGCTGACTTAGTCATTCGATCTACTACTACCCAAATGGAGTCATGTTGCTGATGTGTCTGAGGTAGACACGTAATGAAGTCCGTGTTTACTTCTTCCCACTTCCTTGTGGGTATGCTGATATCCTAAGTCATGCCTCCTGGTCTTTGATGCTCTACCTTGACTTGCGGGCAGTTCAGGAACTTGGCTACGAATTCAGCGATGTCTCTTTTCATGCTGTTCCACCAGTAAATATCCCACAGGTCACGGTACATTTTAGTAGCACCAGGGTGAATGGAGTATCTCGAGCTGTGTGCTTCAACCAGAATCTGCTGTCTCAACTCACCAACATCCGGTACACATAATATGCCCCGGTAACGGAGCACCTTATCTCCCCCTTTGGAGAAAGCTTCTATTTCTTTTCTGAGAACTGCTTCCTTAAGCTTGAGTAAGATGGGATCTTCGTCCTGTCTGGACTTCACTTCAACTACCAAAGAGGAATCTGACCACTTTGCATTATCACTCCACCCTCGGCTGAATCCACCAATTGTAATCCCAACCGAGCTAGTTTGTGAATATCTTTTACCATTTCATTCTTTCCATCTTCAACATGAGCTACACTTCCCATAGACAACCTGCTTAGTGCATCAGCCACCACATTGGCTTTGCCGAGATGATACAGGACACTCATGTCGTAGTCTTTCAGTAGCTCCAACTACCTTCTCTGACAAAGATTTAGGTCCTTCTGACTGAACACATACTGAAGGCTCTTGTAATCTGTGAACACATCCACGTGAGCCCCATATAGGTAATGTCTCCATATTTTCAGTGCAAACACCACCGCTGCCAACTCCAAGTCATGAGTTGGATAGTTCTTCTCATGAACTTTGAGCTATCTGGAGGCGTAGGCTATCACCTTGCCCCTCTGCATCAGAACGCAACCGATTCCAACTCTGGAAGTGTCACAATAGACAACCAACCCACCTGTTCCCTCTAGCAAGGTCAAAACTGGAGTGGGTAGTGAGTCGAGTCTTCAACTCCTGGAAACTCTTCTCACACACATCCGACCGCTGGAACTTCACTTTCTTCTGAGTTAACTTAGTCAGAGGAGATTCTATAAAGGAGAAGCCCTCCATAAACCGTCGGTAATAACCCGCTAAGCCCAGAAAACTCCTGATTTCCGTCAGAGAAGTAGGTCTGGGCCAATATTTCACTACTGCTATCTTTTGAGGATCAACCTAAATACCTTCGCCCATGACCACATGGAAAAACCAGGAAGCTACGACTTTAAAGCTTACCTTATTTAGACAAGGAGAAAGGGATACCTAGGAAAGTCACGAATTTCAACCAGAATTCACACTTACTGAACTTGGTGAACAGCTGGCGGTCTCTGAGCGTCTGAAGCACTATCCTCAGGTGATTAGCATGCTCTTCCTCATTTCTGGAATATACCAGCATGTCATCAATAAATGCAGTGATGAACATATCCAGATATGCTTGAAGACTATATTCATCAAGTCCATAAAGGCTTCAGGGGCGTTTGTTAGCCCGAAGGACATCACCACAAACTTGTAGTGACCATATCGAGTTCTGAATGTTATTTTCAGTATGTCACACTCTCTGACCCTTAGTTGATGGTACCTCAACCTGAGATCTATCTTCAAGAAACAACTGGCTCCTTGAAGTTGGTCAAATAGGTCGTCAAGTCTGGGTAGGGGATACCTGTTCTTGACTGTGACTTTGTTCAACTGACGGTAATCTATGCACATTCTGAGGGTACCATCTTTCTTACCCACGAATAGTACTGGAGTATCTCAGGGAGAGATGTTGGGTCTGCTAAAACCCTTGTCAAGAAGATCTTTTAGTTGCTCCTTAAGCTCAGCTGGAGCTATTTTGTAAGGAGGGATGGAGATAGGCTGAGTATCTGGGAGGAGGTCTATTCCGAAGTTTATTTCCTGTTCAGGAGGAACTTTAGGAAGATCCTTAGAAAATACATCTGGGAACTTGCTGGCCACTGGAACTGACTAGATTGTTGGGGTCTCAGAGTTGGAATCTTTGACCCGAACCAGATGATAAATATATCCCTTGGAAATGAACTTCTGGGCCTTAAGGTAGGAAATAACCCAGCCCTTAGGCACTGAACTACTGCCCGCCCATTCTAACACTGCTTCATTTGGAAACTGAAACTTGACAACTCTAGTTCTACAATCAACTGAGGCATAACTGGAGTGTAACCAATCCATGTCGAGGATAAGGTCAAAATAGACCATGTCTAACTCTACGGGATCAGCTGGGATGACTTTATTCAGGACTAAGACTGGGCAGTTCTATACACTCGATTGGCTCTAACTGACTCGCCAATAGGGGTGGAGATTGGGAATGGTCCTGAGAGGACCTCGGGACTGATATTGAACTGGATTGCTACGTATGGAGTCACGAATGAAAGGGTGGCTCCTATATCTAGGAGGGTATACACGTCCAAATGAAAGAGGTATAACATATCCATGACTACGTCAGGTGAGCTCTCCTGATCCTGATGGGAAGACAATGCATAAAAATAGTTTTGGCGCTAACCGCCATCTGTACTATCCTTCTGAGTTGGTCGGCCTGCTAGAGTTGATGATGTAGTAGATTGTGCTCTCCCCCATCCTGCTGATGGGCAATCTTTAAGCCGATGACCAAGCTGTCCACAACCAAAGTAGCCCTCTCGACCCTGAAGACACTCCCCCGTGTGGTTCCTGCTGCACTTGGGGCAAGCTGGATATCTGTTCCCAGTACTGTAGCTCTGAGACTGAGAGCCAGATGCTCCTCCCCTCCGATCTTGGCAGGATCAGAAGGTTGGGGTGCTGGCTGAGCTGGGTGCTGGGGCGCTCTGCTGCTGTTGTTTCTGCTTCTATGGGAGGCTACTACCGCTAGACCTCTAATGGCCATGATTTGACTGGCTCATCCTTGCACGTTTGTTCTTTCTCTCCATATCCTTTAGTTTTTCAGCCTCAATCTGCTGGGCATAGTTAATCAAATTAGATCGGTCCATATCCCTAATCAGCATCACTGTCCTACACCCCTTAAGGACCAAGCTCGACACTCCGTTCACAAACTTCAACATACAATCCCTTGGCTCGGCTACCATCTCTGGATCTTACTTAGACAGCTTGATAAACTCCAGAGCATACTCCTCCACTGTTCTATTCCCCTATCTCAAGTTCATAAACTTAGCAACTTTTTCCTCCCTAAGCTCTCGAGGGAAAAATCTATCCAGTAAGGCTATGTTGAACTCCTCCCACTCCACCGGTCTTGCCCCCGTCGGCTGCCCCTCTTTCCACTATTCGTACCAGACCTGGGCTACCCCTTTTAGCTGGTAGATAGCTAGATCAGCACTCTCAGAGGAGCTGACACCCATAATACAGGTAATCTTCTGAATCTCGTGTATGAACTCTTGGGGGTCCTCCCCCACTTTGGATCCCTGAAAAGATGGAGGGTTTATACGGGTGAAGTCCCGCACCCTAGAAGCAACTGCGGATCCATTTTTGTTAATTGGTACTACTTGCTGGGTCACCTGATTAGTGACTGTTTGAGCGAGCAGTTGGATAGCCGCTCTGAGCTTCGCGGTGGACACTGTGTCATCTTGAGGGGCTACTGGGCTGGTGGGGAAGGTCTGTTGTTATTACCGGCCCTTCTTCCATTACCGCGTCTGGGAGGCATGATTTATTGAAATGAGAAGAAGCACGAGTTAGAAGGACATTTCTAGAATTGAAATTTAACACACGATAAAGAGTATGAACAAAAGAAAGTTTTTCTAATAACATCTCGTAGCCTCCTCTTCATAAGTGTGGCGCGCTTCACACCCATGAAAAGGACTCTACTCAATGCGGCTTTCAAGCATTCCGAGGATACTCTAAACCTAGTGCTCTGATACCAAGTTTGTCATGCCCCGAGTCTACACCCTAAACAGAACTCAATACTTGGAGTCAAAAGTAACCCCAAGTCAACCCTTGGGCTATCATTCACTGGTATTCTGAGTAAAACATGCATAGCGGAAGCTTTGAAATAATAATATAAAAACATTTATGAAAAACTAAAACTGAAAGATAAAGGGTAAAATAGTTGAACAATACTAATAGTCTGAAATCAAGTCTGTGTCTGAAAGCCATCTAGCTGATGAGTTGCTGGGACAAGCCCCCAACTAACTCTAAGTCTAACTGAAAGTTATGAAATGGCTAAAAGAACTGAATTAACGCCCTCGAAAGATGAGGACTCACACTTCTGCTGCTGAGGAGGATCCGAACTGCGGCGACTAACGATGCTGAGTCTGAGAACCTGGGACTGTTTCATGAAATGATACAGCATAAAAGTATGTGTCAGTACTTTGAATGTACTGAGTAAGTAAGAGAAAACATAACTGAATATGAAGACTGAACTGAAAAATGACATGCAATGACCAACTGATATACTGAGCTGAATAACTAAAGTAAACTGAGATGGTGAAGATAACCCTGTTTGGTGTTCAAAGACATACCCTAAGTCTGAAATACTGAGTCTAGGATGTTTTACTGAGCTGATCTAAACTGATTGAGTTGAAACTGAACTGAACTGCTTATATTGATACTGGACAGAGCTGACTAGTGGGAAAGTCTATAACCGACATATAACCATGTGAGCTAAATGTAGAGTCCGATGTATACGCCCCACCGGTAGTACCCAATATGCCTTGTCAGGGTATAGAGGCATGAACTAGGTGATCACAAAATTCTAGGGCCAATCAGGCCAATAAATACTGTAAACTAGGCTGGCAATGTAGTTCTAGGAACCTGGGTGCGCTGGAACCCCGGTCCACTCGGTGCTAAATTCTACTCCCACTGGATTACCTAAACTGAACACTAAGCTGATAGCTCAAAACTAGGGTCCAAAACTAGACAGGGATATATAACTGATAGTACCCTGAGAGTCTTATCGGACCATGTTCTGAAAATGAGTTCTAGACTGGTCAGAGTTGCTTATCTAGAAGCGTCATAACCGTCTAAGAACAAACTATAGTCTATCTGGGGTCCTAAGGCTTGTTAGCGATGTTTATATAAAGTGTCATGACCGCCTAGTGGACCAATGAAACTGAGTTCTGAGTCTGATTCTACTAATTGGGAGGTATCACAGACACCTCAAGGAATTCTATAGTCAAACTGATCAGTTGAAAAATTCTAAATAGTTCTGAGGAGATTCTACATTCTAACTGAACTTAAGTACTAAGAAGCTAACAGAAAATCCAACTTATTCCAACCACACGGGAATCCACACTATGGCAAAGATTTCAAGAAATAAGGAAATCTCATCCGATAAGCAGTATTATAGTTTTCTCATTTATGCAAGGGCTAAAATCCTTCTTATCAAGGGAGTAATTACTCAACAACTAGACAATAAGGAATACTATAAAATCTTCCCAAATCCACACTTCACAAACCATGAGGAATTTAATACATAAATACATTTCATTCGAAAATTCAGGGCTTAAATTCACTTTTGCAGGGACATCAACAATTTGGTAAAACTGATGGAGATCATATCAACAATAAGCATGGATATCATTCTATGTGAAATAAATGAAAACAAACATGTAATCTCTTCATACTCGAAAGCTCAGGGCTAAGACGGATAGAGAAACTATATGAGGGTTTTGGGGGACACAAGGGAAGAACTATCCCCTTGTTAAATTCCCACACACCTGTCTAAGAATTCCCTGGAGGAGGAAACTTGAATTTTTGATATGGATGAAGAACCCTGGACCTTACTCTGAAAGTTCTTGAGAGAACTCTTCGATATTTTCTGAGAATGTACGTGGGGAATGAGGGGAGAGGTCATTCATTCCTACTAATAGGTCTGAAATTACGTCTAAAATGACATAGTTTAAACTTTAGGAGAGTAGGAAATTACTAAAAACCCTTAGAAAATTGTAGGGAAAAATTGATCTTCAGTCCTCATAGGTGACCTAATGGGTTGTGGTCAGTGACCATGACTCGTGGTCACACTCATTGAGTACACTACCTAAAAAACATTGATGGTCACCACGAGGGACCTAACGAGTCGTGGTGAGTGACCACGACTCATGGTCACTTGTCGTGGACCACATTGACCAAAACCCTAAAGTTCCCTACCTGTGATACCACAACTCGTGGTCACACATAAAGAGTCGTGGTGAGGACTTGTGGGGTACACTGCCTAACTCCTTAACTTCTGACCCAGGCCTGATCACAAGGCACCTAATGGGTCGTGATGGAGGACCACGACTCATGGTGACACTCGTTAGGTACAGTGACACCACCTTTCCATTTCTCAATCCCCCTTCCCACAACTGACCTAACGAGTGTGTTAGGTCGCATAACGACTCATTAGGTGAGTCATTCTAAGGCATTTCTGCAGATTTTCA
The DNA here is from genome assembly GCA_035772735.1 of Datura wrightii. Lineage (NCBI taxonomy): Eukaryota > Viridiplantae > Streptophyta > Magnoliopsida > Solanales > Solanaceae > Datura > Datura wrightii. Next base: position 111,594,467 of record JASDFA010000001.1, read on the forward strand.
TTTTTTTTATTTAAGTCCTAGATCTAGTCTTTGAGTTTCCAGGGCATTACAAAAACTCAATTGTGGGGGAATTCCACCACTTTTGTAGATCTTTTGGATCAAGTTGGTGAACCCATATGATGAATTTTAAGGGAATTCCTCTTGGAATCTTCTCTTTTTCTACATATGAGTAGCTAACTCGCTAGCTAGGGGGGTGCAAAAGGGGGTTTTGTAAACTTGAATTAGTATTGATTAATTATTCTTGGATTCTAATTGCAAGTAAAGATCTATTATTTTCTCTAAGTTTTAATTATAAAAATTGATGGTTGCAAACATGAATTTTGTTTACTTTTCTTGCTTTTACTTGAGAATGGTGAGAATTGAGTAAGAAAAAAATAGGGAGGACTTAGAGTTTTGATGTGCGGGGTTGAGCTAGAGAGAGTCAAAACCCACATTCCCACTCCAGTAAAGGTTCAAGGCTAGAGATAGCTTGATTCTTCCTCAAGCTCTTATGGTTGATAATTCGAATTTGGCCTTGGGGTTCGAGAAAACCTAAGGCATAAACATTCTTTTGGTTGAGAAATGAGAGAATATATTTTATCCACTGATATCTATACTAAATTTGAATCTAAGGCAATGAAGTAATTCTCATTCTAGTTGTTAGAACATCATAGCATACCCCTAGCCATCTCACTTGTGGTTGCAACAATCGGAATTTCCCTCACTTAGTTCTAAATTAGAATTTGATATTGTTTTCCATTTTTCCCCCATTTTTACTTTTCAAATGTTGAACAATGATGCATCCTAGTTTGAGTTAATTTATAACTTTTGGATTATCGACTCAATTCCTTGTGGGATTCAACCCTGACACCCCTCAGGTATATTTTTTCTTGACCACAACCACTAACACCTCCCTTAATTGGGAGAGTTGTATTGAGCGTTATAAATATAAAGTGAAGGGAATGCCTTCCATGTCATGAATCCATGGTCTGTCCATGATAATGTTATAAGTCAGTCGTCCGAACATTAGCTCAAAGAAGGTATCCTTGTTAACATTGTAGGCCAAGTTTGGTAAAATGATCATACTAGTAATTGATTCACTGTCATAGTATAACCCCGATAGCACCACGATAGAGGGGTTGACCTTTCTAGCCAAGTTCCATTTCCTCTAAGACCAGTGCATGTTAAGGTTCACCGAGCCACCTAAGTTAATCAAAACATGTTTAACATTATAATTAAATATACATAAAGTAATTACTAGTGAATCAGCATGAGAGAATGATAATCCATTTGTATTCTCTATGTCGAAAGTCACATCATCGAGCATGTCACAAACTGTACTTGTGTGAGGAAATCCTGTTGACCGCATCTTCTTAGGTTATAACATTGGAACTCTTATTGGAGAGTCTAGAGGGGAGGGTTGCCACCAGAATGGTTCATTAAAAATACTTGCTTTCTTTTATCCCTCCATAACTCTCGAAGGTACCATAGATTTAGCAAGTGAGATACCTCCATCTATAGTCCTTAGCATGTTTTGATGGTGTAGACATGATTATTGTGGTATTATCATCAATACTGTTGGTTTCTGTTTTTGGGTTCTAATCTTATATTATTTATCCATTGGACCTTATCACCTATGGTCTTTATCTCTATAACTAACTTGGATGTGATAACCATAAAACATTGCTTGGTCCTTACTGGCTCAGCTCTCTAGGTTTTCAAACAGGTCTAGCATTTCCCTTCAGGTTAGGAGTTGGGTTAGTCCTTCCTGGATCCTTTTCATTGACTTCACTTGAGAATGATGCTATTTGGTATAGGTCATAATGAGTGTCCATGCTCCTCTCATACCTTGGGCACCTAAACTGGGAATAATGGCTTTTGATGAAAGGTCCTCCTTAACTCGAATCTTAGTGATATATCGATTATACACGTCATTCCATGAATTAGAAAGAATTCCCTCAAACTTCCTTGTGTTTTGTTGTAGCCTCCAAACTCTTGATATTAAGATTTTCAACAAATGTCATTGTTACTCAATTGTTCAAAATTCTTGGTTGCAACATCTTTTTGCAACATCTTTTCTCCTTGAAGCCTATCCACAAACATGAGGAGCAACTCATACGGCCTCTATTTTATAGTGAAGATGTCTTCCCTTCATTTCTCCATCTATTGTGCCCCAGTATATGCCTTTAATAATGCATATGCAAACTTTGTTAATAACATAATTGATAGGCGCGATAGGAGAGAATACCATGACAGTGCACCCTTAATAAGGGTTTCCCAAAAAATTTTACCAGCACGAACTCAATCTCAAACTTGAGTGACATCATTACCTCTTACCCCTGTGGTATATGCCATGACATGATCTCGAGAATTGGTGGTTCCATCATGTTTGGCCAGATCGAACATTCTTAACCTTTTCAAGATCAATATTGAGGTTGGGCTTGGTTTAGAAGGTTGTTGTGAGTATATCTGCATATCAAAGCCTTTATGATCAGAGGGGTTCCAGGTACCTGTCCAACCCACTTGTTATGCTCATCCAAGCATTGGTTTATTCATTTTATCATGACCTATGGTGGCGAGATAATGGTTTTCTTGAATATCACCCTCTGAGTCGTTACTCTAGCACCTTAGTTTTCAAGGGCTCTAATCACACTAGAACTTCTCTATGCAAAGTCTTGCATGCCTACAGCTAGAGCAATCTTTGTTTGCGATAATGCTTTCGTGTACACATGGAGGTCATCATCATGTCTATCTTGGCGTACATATCCTACTTCCATGTAGAAATTCCTTTCCCATTTGTAGTGAAAATCCCTTCCCCTTTTTTGCATCAATCAAATGTGGTGCGTCTTTGATAAGTATTTCAACGAGGGGCATTCGATTGTTGTGAAGGTCATATTGATTCTAGTCCCCACTTCTCTCCAGTTTCCTGTCATCTAAAAACCCCTAGTGATATCTATGTGGTCGCTCTTATTTAAGGTTTTCTTGACTTTTCGAATCAGTGAATTTAGCAAAATTTTGGAGATCAATCAAATATTGTGTGTCAGTCATAGCTTTGCTTGCAAATTAATGAACGATTAAAAATAACTTGGGATAAAAAATATTGACAAGACTCCACTGTGAGCAGCAAACTATTACCCTAAAGTTTATTATTTGGAAAACTAGTTAAATCTATTTGTGAGAGATCTTTAGCAACAAAATTAATTCGGTTAATTTTGAAAATATGTGATGTAAAATATGAAATAAGAAGGAATAAATGATATTAACCAAGACAATTATGTTGACATAATTAATCAACTTAAAGGTATAAAAAATATTATTCAATATTCTAATGATGAAATCGAACATACCCTAGAATCAAAGCAAATACACTAAATAGTAAGCTGGTGGAATGAAAGTAAGAAAGAGTAGAATTTTATTGCTCAGAATGTTTCAATTTGGATACATTATGAGTTTAAGGGGTTAATATAATTTGAGCCTTCCAACTAGCTCCCTAACCCTAAGTGCAATATGAGCATTGTGGAAGAAAGGATCGTGGATCTCTAGAAATGAATAAGTCGTGATCCCCCAAATATTGAGATGCATGGACCTCTCGAACTGCAGATCTTCAGGGGCATATGTTTGTTGCTTATTCGGTGCTTATGCAGGAAATGTGTCCAAAATAAGGTTTGAGACTAGATTCGACCAAAAACTCCTTTAATATATGACTTAAGCCTCACCACTATTGTCTCTAGACTGTCTTAGCCACTGCCTGTACGCATCTAAACGTTTTCACCTTATTTCTGATACATATGGTAATATTAGAACTGCAAATGTTCTAATTTCTTGGTAACACACAAATACAATATATAGTTCTAATTATTAAAGAATGTCAATTAATAATTTATTTGTAAATTAGGACAAATGGATTCACTTATAATGCCGAGTGACTTATTTTGAATACACCACTTTGCTTAATAAAAAGCTAAACTACCCACCTTTTGATATATAATAGATTCTTTGCAACATATATGGTAATATTTGGAATGCAAATATTCTAATGCACTAGTAACATAAATTTGTGACATACAGTTCTAATTGTTAAAGAATGTTAATTTGTAACACTCCCTAAATTCAAGCTAGATTTGACATAATACCCCAAAAGTCCCTAAGACCAGATCCTAGAAATGAAGTAGAAAACTAGTAGAGTGAAATTTTTTCCTCAAAGAATGAGTCACAGGATGACTCGTTAAGTGAGGTCATGAGTCGTGGTCTGACTCATGGTGAGCAAGTAGTTCAAGTCTAGAAAACTTGTCAAATTTTATCCCCTAGACCATGAGTCCATACCACGGTTTGTGGTGAGTTGGTACGACTTATGGTCATAAGCCATCATATCCCAAAGCAGTTGTAACACCCCGAAAGTTTCTAAGATCAAACCCCAGACTTAAAGAAAGAATTCAAAAGGGAAGTGGAAATTTTGCCTAAGAACGACTCGTGGTACGACTCGTTAGGTGACCCAACAGCTCATGGTCAGACCCGTGAGGAGCAGTAAAGAGGTGCAGCAAGGTCCAGTGACCACAGACGACCTAATGAGTCATCGTGTCAAGTAACGACTCGTCAGGGTAGTCAAGGAAAGGAGGAGCAGGCATTGTGGGCTTCAGTGGCAACGGGAGGAATCACGAGCCGTTAAGATGGAAAACAACTCGTGAAGTCAGTCGTTGGCAGGTCTGAGAAGAATTTCGAGAAATTGTCCAGTGTACTCCACGACGAGGCACCACGAGTCATCGCCAACCCCACAACTCATGGAGTGCCTCGTGGGGACTGGCAGGGTGGACTTTTCCTGTGAATTTCCAAGGGTGTTTTCATAAAATTCTATATTTCTAACTCCTAAACTATGTCACTTTGGGTATTATATGGGATGTTTTTAAGGGGTTCTTCTATCCTAATCCCTTATTCCTTCAAAATACACTCTAAAACTCTTCTTCCTCTCCTCTCTCAAGACTCAAGAATTCAACAAGGGTTTTTTCAAAGGCTTCAAGGTTCAAGTTCAAGTGGGGATTCCTTCTAGTCAGGTATGTGAGTTTTTCAACAAGGACATCCTTCCATCCTTGTGCCCAAAATTTTTATTTAAAACCCACATCTCTTGTTCTAGAAAATCATGGTTTAGGGCTTCGATTTATGGATGATTTCTTCCACTCCTTCTATGAATTTTAAAACCCATTATGATTAACAATCATGTATGCTTATGGGATTACTTTCAATATCTAGAATTATGTACTTGATATGAGAAATGCATGATTATAGAATTTTCATCATGAAATAGCCTAGAACTTCGAATGGGATTTCGTAATTATTCATATGCTCTTATCATGAACCTGTATCCATGTCTAAAGTATATAATGATCGTATGAATTCTCTTAAACCTAGAAGATATGATTTAATAGATATGTTGAGATACGATTAGAACTTATGGGCTTTGATCAATGTGAAGTATGTATATGTTTTCACTATGATTCTAAAGTAAATATGTTGGGTATGTGTTGAATCTATGGAGATTTCATGAATCTAGAATATATGCTATATGAGGTGAATTTGAGATTTAAATGTCGTGGACATGTTTAACATATGATCTGATCCTATGCATGCTTAATGAAAGTAGAATGTATGATTTGAACGATGATTCAGGACTATGATGATATGAGTGATGATGATAAAGCATGAAAATGGTCCTTCAGATCTTTGGGTTTGTTGTTAGTAGAAAGTAGCCTTAATAAATTTTAAATGATTCGGTATGATATTTAGTAATGTAAGTAGTTGAATGCTCATGTCTTTGATTAGCTGAAGTGACTTAGACTAAACGAATGATGTCAAACCAGTGACCTCTATTTTCTAGTTTACTAGGACTCTCCGTAGCTGAGAATGTTTCCCTTAGTCAGTTAGGGACTTTCCATAGCCGAGAATGTTTCTCTTAGTCAGTCAAGGACTCTCCATAACCGAGAATGTTTCGCTTAGTCGCTCAGGGACTCTCCATCACTGAGAATGTCTCCCTTAGCTCAGTCAGGGACTCTCCAAAACTGAGAATGTTTCCATTAGTTAGTCACGGACTCTCCATAGCTGAGTATATTTCCCCTAGTCAGTCAGGGACTCTCCATAGCCGAGAATGCTTCTCTTAGTCAGTCAGGGACTCTCCATAGAAGAGAATGACTCCCATAGTGTACGATATCAGTCCAGCTCAGCTCCTTAATTTTAGATTTTAGTTAAAATCAGTTTAGCAGGATTTAGACTCAATTATCAGTAGATAGTCAGAACAGTGTATGATATCAATTACAGCTTCAGTACACAGTATATAGCACATGACCCTTATTCATCAGCTTGATTATACTTCAGTAAATGTTTTCAAATAAAAGCTTCATGTCAACACTTATGTTTGTCTTAGATAGGGTCATTGTATTTCAGCTCAGTTATATATTCAGTGATGCATTTAATTTACTTCCCTCTTATATATTTGCATGTTTTAGTTTATTTACACTTCCCGCATATTCAGTACATTTCAAGAACCACATACTTTATGTGCTATATCATTTCCTGATATAGATTTAGGTTTCCAGAGTCAGCCACGTTGTTAGATACGCTCCACTACTATCTCAGCTACTTTCAGTGAGTCCTCATCTCTCGAGGACGTGATCTATGTGTTCCATTTCCTTTATGTTTCAGTTTTCAGACTTTAGAAGTTAGTTGGGGGCTTGTCCCAACAACTCATCAGTTTAGTAGAGGCTTTCAGACTTATATAGACATATTCAGCTTTGTATCAGAGTTCTTATGAGATTTATCATTTTGGGATTCTAAATTAGACTCTTTCAGTTAGCTTCGGCTCAGTTATGTTTTGTTAGTTATTTCTATTATTAACTGATATGTTGATTATGCCATGGGTCGACTTGGAGCCTCTCGGGGTTCCTTGTCTCGTGTTACGACTAGGGTGTAAATTCGGGTTGTGAAAAACTTGGTATCAGAGCAAAGGTTTAGAGTGTCCTAGGGTGTCTGAAAGCCGCGCTAACTAGAGTATTCTTCATGGGTGTAAAGCACGCCACACTTATGACGAAGAGACTACAAGACATTTTAGGAATGTTCCCTTTCATTCATGATTCTTATCGTGCGTAGAGTATGAAACTCTAATAGTTCCTCTCCTGACTCGTGCTATACACGCTCGCAGATAATGCCTCCCAGAAGAGAGAATGGAAGAAGAAATGGTAATGGGCGCCAGCAAGTCCTACCAACCCCAGCGAACCTGATGGATGATCATGTCACTCATGTCGAGTTCAGGGCAACCCTTCATACATTGGCACAGGCCATGACCACCAAGATTAATTAGAAAGAAATGGCTTATGCTCCCCAGAATGGGAACTTAGCGGTGGCTAGGGTAAGATACTTCCTCTAAATGAATCCACCCGAATTCTTAGGGTCAAAGGTGGACGAGGAACTATATGAGTTTTTGGAAGATATCCAGAAGATCACCCAAATGATGGAGGTGACGGGAATTGAAAGCACAGACTTAGCCTCCTACCAGCTGAAAGGAGTCACTTATATATGGTTTTGCCAGTGGAGAGACAATCACGGAGTTGGAACATCCCCCATAAGTTGGGATGAGTTTATGACTGCATTCCTGGACGGGTTCTTCCCTAGGGAGTTGAGGGAGGAAAAGGTGGCAGAATTGATCAATTTTAGACAAAACGACATGACTGTCCAGGAGTACGCGTTGGAGTTTACCCTGTTGTCCAAGTATGCACCGGAGATGGTAGCCGACCAGAGGGCTCGTGTGAGTAGATTCATGAACAGAGTGTCAGACTCCTTGGTCAAAGAGTGTAGAACCACCATGTTGCACAAGGACATAGACTTCCCACGGTTGGTGATATTCACTCAACAAATAGAAGCGGAACAGGTGAAGGAAAAAGATAGAAAGGCCAAGAGAGCTAGAACCGGAGATTTAGAGTTCTCCCCACCGAGGATGAGTGGTGGACACCGCTCATGCTACCAGCAGAAATCATCAGTCCCGGCACCTTCGACAGCTAGTGTTCTGTATAAACCCAGGATAAGGGAGATTACATACCCATTGTGTATGAGCTATGGGAGATGCCATTTGGGAGAATGCATGGCCGGCTCGGAAGTTTGTTTTTGGTGCGGCAAGTTGGGTCATAAGCACCGGGATTGCGCAGCAGTTAAGCAAGGCAAGAGTAGAGCCTCGGCAACCTCTTTAGTAGCTTTGATAGCCCGTCCACTTCAGTAAGGTGCATCATCTAGCGTGGGTGGCGGACAGCATCAAAACTGCTCCTATACCTTGGCAGCACATCAGCATAAGGGCAAGTCGCCAAAAGTAGTCACAGGTATGTTATGAATTTCTTGTGTTACTCTTTGCATGTTGCTAGCCCCATAACCCCAGTATTGAATAAGAAGTCTTATGATGTTTGTTGAGAAGAGATTGTCGATGTGTAATGTGAACAGTTGTGAGTATAAGGCTTGCAGTGAATGTTAGAGGTGAAGGAGAAGCTAGGAGTTAGTGATTTAGCCCCAACCTTAAGAAAGATTCAGGAGCCTTGGAATGATGGCTTTAAGCTAAGGGGGAGATGGTAAGTATGTGAGACAAGCCGAATCTTGAGTATGCTAGCAGGGGAGTTCCAGCCCTATCAATTGCGGTATGTCAATCCCTTCAGGTTCAGATAACCTCTCTTGTATTTTAGTTGAAGCTATGCTCTACCCCTTTCTTATGTTCAGACTTCCAGGATTTCTAGATGACCGCTTCAGACAGCGATGCCAGTCTTACTCTATAAATCCTTAAGGCTCATCTTCATGTTATGAACCAGCTATGTGTGTTAACTCATGTCTTCTAGTATGTTTAGCTCGAACTCAATCTTTAGAAGTTGCCTTAGTAGCTCAGTAGATAAGGTTAACTCATGTATGTGCTCAGTTACAGATGTCATGAATAGTTCATGCTCATGAGTCCCTTACTCTCAGTCAGACCAGATATCATGAATCTTAGTTCGGTGTCAGAAAGCTATTTGAGAATGAAGGCTCAGCCCGTATCAGCTCAATGCCAGTTAGAGTAAAAGAATCCTTCTCAATGTTTTATCTACTTCCATGTCAGTTTCATGTCTTTCAGTCCCTCTCACATCTTAGTATGCATGTACAATTTAGATATTTAGTTTTGATATGTAATATCCTCCCGGAGTCAGATACTCCATAGGTTTCAGCTGTAATTGATCAATTTTGGTATTTCAGCTCTATCCCTATCTTTTCAGTATGTCTAGATGACATTCGAGGACGAATGTTTCCAAGGGGGAGATATTGTAACACCCCGAACATTTCTAAGATCAGATCCTAGACTTAAATAAAGAATTCAGAAGGAAAGTGGAAATTTTGCCTAGAATGAGTCATGGTACGACTCGTTAGGTGACCCAATGGGTCATGGTCAGACCCGTGAGGAGCAGTCAAGAGGTGCAGCAAGGTCCAGTGACCATGGACGACCTGCCGCATCATCGGGTCAAGTAACGACTCGTCAGGGCATTCCTGGGAAGGAGGAGCAGGCATTGTGGGATTCTATGGCAGTGGGAGGAATCACGAGTGGTTAAGATGGACAACGACATGAAGTCAGTCGTCGGCAGGTCTGAGAAGAATTTGATAAATCGTCCAGTGCACTCCACGACTGGGCACCACGAGTCATCACCAACCCCATGACTCGTGGAGTGCCTCATGGGGACTGGCAGGGTGGACTTTTACTGCAAATTTCCAAGGGTGTTTTTATAAAATCCTATGTTTCTAACTCCTAAACTACATCATTTTGAGTATTATATGGGACGTTTTGAAGGGGTTCTTCTAGCCTAATCCCTTATTCCTTCAAAATACACTCTCAGACTCTTCTTCCTCCCCTCTCTCAAGACTCAAGGATTCAACAAGGGTTTTTTCAAAGGCTTCAAGGTTCAAGTTCAAGTGGGGATTTCTTCTAGTCGGGTATGTGGGATTTTCAACAAGGACATCCTTCCATCCTTGTGCCCCATACTTTTTATTGAAAACCCAAATCTCTTGTTCTAGAAAAGCATGGTTTAAGGTTTCAATTTATGGATGATTTCTTCTACGTCTTCTATGAAATTTAAAACCCATTATGATTAAAAATCATGTATGATTATGGGAGTACTTTCAATATCTCAAATTATGTACTTGAATGAAAAATGCATGATTATAGAATTTTCACCATGAAATAGCCTAGAACTTTGAATGGGATTTCATAATTATTCACATGCTCTTATCATGAACTTGTATCCATATCTAAAGTATATGAAGATCGTATAAATTCTCTTAAACCTAGAAGATATGATTTAATAGATATGTTGATATACGACTAGAACTTATGAGCTTTGATCAATGTGAAGTATGTATATGTTTTCACTATGATTTCGATGTAAATATTTCGGGTATGAGTTGAGTCTATGGAGCTTTCATGAATCTAGAATATATGCTATATAAGGTGAATTTGAGATATAAATGTTGTGGACATATTTAAAGTATGATCTGATCCTATGCATGCTTAATGAAAGTAGAATGTATGATTTGAATAATGATTCAAGACTATGATAATATGAATTATGATGATAAAGCATAGAATGATCCTTCAGACCTTTGGGCTTGTTGTTAGTAGAAAGTAGCCTTAATCAATTCTAAATGATTCAGTATGATATTTAGTATGATGTAAAAAGTTGAAAGTTCATGTCTTTGATTAGCTTAAGTGACTTAGACTAAACGAATAACATCAGAACAGTAACCTCCATGTTCTAGTTTATTGGGACTCTACATAACCGAGAATGTTTTCCTTAGTCAGTCAGGGACTCTCCATAGCCGAGAATGTTTCCCTTAGTCAGTCAGGAACTCTCCATAGCCGAGAATCTTTCCCTTAGTCAGTCAAGGACTCTCCATAGCCGAGAATGTCTCCCTTAGCTTAGTTAGGGACTCTCCATAGCCGAGAATGTTTCCCTTAGTTAGTTAGGGACTCTCCATAGCCGAGAATATCTCCCTTAGTCAGTCAGGGACTCTCCATAGCCGCGAATGTTTCCCTTAGTCAGTAAGGGAGTCTCGTAGTAGAGAATGACTCATTTGTCTATGATATCAGTCCAACTCAGCTCTGTATGATTTCAGATTTCAGTTAAAATTAGTTTAGCAAGATTTAAACTCAATTATCAGCAGATAGTCAAAATAGTGTATTATATCAGTTATAACTTTAGTTCACTGTATATGTACAGCACATGACCCTTATGCATCATCTTGATTATACTTCAGTAAATGTTTTCAAATAAAAGCTTCATGTCAACACTTATGTTTGTCTCAGATGGGGTCATTATATTTCAGCTCAGTTATATATTTAGTGAGGCATTCAGCTTACTTCCCTTTTGTATATTTGCATGTTTTAGTTTATTTACGCTTCCCGCATACTCATTATATTCCAAGTACTGACCGCATACTTTATGTGCTATATCATTTCATGATATAGATTAAGGTTTTCATACTCAGCCACGTGGTTAGATACGCTCTACTCCTATATCAGCTACTTGTGGTGAGTCCTCATATCTCGAAGACGTGATCTATGTGTTCCATTTCATTTATGTTTCAGTTTTCAAACTTTAGGAGTTAGTTGGGGGCTTATCCCAGCAACTCATCAGTTTAGTAGAGGCTTTCAGACTTGTAAAGACAGATTCAGCTTTGTATCAGAGTTCGTATGAGACTTGTCATTTCGGGATTTTAAGTTAGACTTTTTCAATTAGCTTCCGCTTAGTTATGTTCTATTAGTTCTTTATGTTATTAAATGGTATGCTATGATTATGCCATGGGTCGACTTGGAGCCTCTCGGGGTTCCTTGTTTGGTGTTACGTCTAGGGTGTAACTCGGATCGTGACATCAGTCAAGGGTCCTGACCTTATGAGTGGGGGATGACTCGTTGGACCAATTAACGACTCATCCAGTTGAGTCATGGGATGAAGTTTAGAAAATGTGCAACATGGTTCTGGTGACCACGATTCATAGGAAGACTCATGGCACCCTATGACAATCGTTCCAACGAGTCGTTACGAGAAAGTCAGAAAATGAGAAAAATGTTCTAGTAGTAATGAGTGGTCACCACGAGCCATGGTGAGAACCAACAACTCGTGGCTCAACCCATCATAACTGGACTTTCAGCTTTTCAGTTCGAATTTTTAGGGATATTTTTGTAACTTCCTACGCTTTTAGCTCCTAAATCAGGTCATTTTGGGTTACCTAAGGGGGATATTAAAAGGTTTTACTTAACCTAAACTCTCATTTTCCTCACAAAACACTATATATTCAAATCATAAACTCTCAAGGCTCTCAAGAAAGTTAGGGTTCATCTTCTCCAATATCTTGGATCTCAAGTTTAAGTCAAGGAATCATCAAGCCCAGGTATGTGAGATAACCAATAAGGAATTTCTTTTACCCTTATGCCCAAACCCCAAGCTTAAACTTATGATTTCAATTCTTCCATGTCTCAATTTCGAATTTCATGATTTTCTAGGGTTAGAATCCTTTTATGCAAAACCTCTAATTCTTTTATGGATTGTTTCTCTCATGATTCTACATGTTTTGTATGATTATGATTGGATTAAATTCATAGAAAAACTCTTATGGTTCTCTATATTCAAGTTAGCATATTTTACTCAATTATGTATGGATCTCATGAATTTCAAAGCTAAGATCATGGCTGTAAATTTAGCATAGTTTTCATGGCTAGTTCATGTACTTCAAGAAACTTATTAATCTATATAATTTTTATACTAGCCCATGCAAAACCTATCATGTTTCAAGTATGATTATGAGCACCTATATATGTTTTAGGAGTAGTATTTAACATCGAGCAGTTTGGGATTCCAGTGCACTCAGGTTTTCAAACTATGTGGCACTGTAGGTATGAAGGGGTCCTTGCAAAAGAGTATCTCCCTTGTCTGAGTGGGCACATGAGTGAATTTACGCCTTCATGATTCTTACCTTTAGCAAGATATGAACACCCTCTCGATCAGGGTTATAGGTTGGGCTCCATAATGCTCACTTGGAGTATGTCAGTTATGAGAATCTTCTACTTCACGTCTTTGTTTTATGATGCATCGACTTATAGTAATTTTGGCTCGTTGATTAGTTTATGAATTCACTTAAGATTTCGGACATGTTAAGCTCTATGTTTATGTTTCAAAACCTTGGGTCATTATATTTTAATTTATGATGAAAATCTCATGTTTTATGATTACATCATGATCATGATCTTTAGCATAATGTCTTTATTCTCTTGCTTTACTTATTCTTCATACTCAGTACATTCAAAGTACTGACCGCATATTTTATGTTATATCATCTCATAATATAGTTACGGGTGTTCAGTCTCAACCCCGCTGCTAGATACATTCCTGCTTTTGATCAGCATTGATTGGTAAGTCCTCATCATCCGAGGACAAGAGTTTTAGTTTATGTTTTCTAAGTAATTTTAGTTTCAGATTTTATGGATCTAGTTTAGGACCTATCCCTTCAGCTCTTCAAATTTTTAGAGGTTTTCATACTGCTATGTCTAGATGTTCAGCTAGTTGGCTTATGTTGTTACAGTTTTACATTTCATGTTATCTCATACTTATTTCCTTTATGATATATCTCATGATTTTCTTCCTCTTAATTTGTATACTTATGTTTATGATGTCATGCATGTACCATGGGCTAGCTTGGTGCAATTTGTGGTTCTATGTTTCAAGTCACATCCGGGGTCTATGCTCGAGTCGTGACATTTGAACCATCAAATTTCATGTGGTGTGACCTAAACCATAGTTAATCACATGTACTTATGGGTTAAAGTGGATATCTTAAGTTAATAATTATACAAAAAGATTAGAGTTGAAAGGAATTGAAAATACAAAGTGTGGCAGAATTGTGTCAAGATACGGCCTAGCATGAAAGTACATAAATGACATATGGCCCACATGTTGCATGACATGTGAAGTCTTGAGAATTTGAAATTTGAATCTATTAGCTTTGAGATGAAAAACAACATATGGGCTATATATTGAACAAATTTTTTGCATTTTGTGTCATATGTTGAAGTCCAAAAGAGTTGAAAAAACAAGTCTCTGAAATTAACATGTCGTGGCCACATGCGAGCTGCATATGGGACATGTCGATCTTATATTGAACGCATATGGAGTGCTAAAACTTAGCATTCTATGAAATTTTAAAGTACAACAGAGATTCCACATATAGCTGCATAATTGACATAAAGGTAGTATGTTTCATCATACATGAAGTACTGAAAATTGAAAATTTTCATGTTTCATAGGTATTTGAAATACGAGTTAACGTTCGGGCCATATGTGAGACATAAGAGTCACATGCCATTTGTATAAGAAGATTTAAGGAGTTGAATATTTAAGATTCTGAAGTGTCGACACATAGAGCAACATATGGATCGCATGTTCTACATATAATCAGCATGTTATTTTTTATGTTGAGTCAATTATTGCACAAATTTGATACGGTTTTAAGAGTCCATATGAGGACCAAATGCTGACTCCATGTTAGGGTCGTATGTCATAGTTTGACAGAAAAATTATAAATATGGGTTTTAGTAGAATTTTACAATCCCATTTTGTTTTGGATGACTTTTGAGAGAAAAACACCATAAGGCTTCTCCAAATCATCATGGTGAGTTCCTACTCGATTCTCATGATTATTACATCAAGTTAACAAGGATTAACACTAGAATCCTCATTCTAATCCTTAGATCCCAAGAATTGATTTCAAGAGAAAATTGAAGGAAATTTTCAGAGATTCTTCGAGAGATAAGTTTGTTGCTTAGTTAGAGCAAATAGAGTAATTGGGGTTCTTGTAGGCTATTGAAATGCATTTAAATATTAGGTAAATTTTTTAATTTATTCATGAATAAATTTGACTTAAAACCATTATTTTTCAAAAAGGGTAGTGATGTGTTGTGGATTTACAACACTTACGGCGCAAAATTAAGAAAATAGCATGGGCTTAGGTGTATTTATATGGATATAAGGCACTTTTACTTTGGTTACATAATAAATTGGTGTTGGAGCTAAAAAATGCAAAATATAGCCTAAAGTGTTCAAAATAGGCTCAAATTGCAGTCCACAGTATGAGCCGTAGGAAGTCCTATGAGTCATACTGGTGACCGTGAAAAGTTGCAAAAGGCTAAGGTTGAAGAGATGCAGTATACGAGTCTCAGTATGAGTCGTACCAAGCTTGTACGAGTCGTGGTGATGAAGTCGTGAAAAGATTCAGAATATTTTTATAAGAGGCTCACTCCTGCTACGGAAAGGAAGTACGAACCGTGGAATGAAGGTATGAGTCGTACCATGGCGGTCGTGATGAACTTCAGAAATATTTCAAAGTCTCAAAGTCAAGCCACGGGAGCTCAGTACGGATCGTAAGATGGAGATACTAGTCGTACAAGGATCCAACACTTAGCCAAAATCCAACTAGTCATGCAATGTACGAAAGGATGCTATGGACCGTAGGATCTCGCTACGGATGCGGAACCAGATATAGAAATTCACCCTGTTAGCCTAGGAAAAGGATTCTTGTGTCTGTATAAATAAGTTTTATATTTTATTTTTTAGTAGATTTTTATCAGTGACATTATTGGAGACAACATTAGACGATTGAGAGAGAAAGAGAGAATTGAGTTGATTTGATTTGTGATCAACCTTTTCTTGAATTCTTCTTATTCTTGCTACTTGTTCTTCAAGACTTTGCTGATTTATTAAAGGAAGTGTTTTTCTCATCCATAATTGTAAGTATTGATTTATGTTTTTAATCATGAATGCAAGTTACAACCTTACAACTATGAGAGGCTAAAACCTTCATAGCTAGGGTTGTGGGAACCATGGTGGATTAACAAGCTAGGGTTGCACAAAGTGACTCTAAAACCAATACAAATACTTATATTGTGTTCTCTTCATGCTTGAACATTTCTTAACGGTGCGAAACATTAGGACATGCCTGAATTCTTTACTTGCTTAGGTCTAGGAGGTAGAGATTAGGAAAAGAGAATTACAACGGAGCCTTGATCATGATGATCATTGTATTAACTTGAGTTGTGGTCGTACGATAGTTAAATCTAGAACTTAGTGATAATGGATAGTTTAAAACCGCTCATGAGACTTGGTCGAGTAATTGAGTATAGTCATTCAATAGGGACTGGTCAGTCGTTTGAATGAACCTAAGTTATCAGTTCTATAACTAAGTATTTTTTATGATCACGAGTGTATGCCCAAAGCAGTTATGAACCCATGGGGAACACAAACCCTAGTTATCCTTTAATATTGATTCAAAATCGGATTTTTGATAATTGTTTTTATTATTGATTTTCTTTAGAACTCCCTAATTTTGAAGTAACTACCTCACTAGTTCAATTACCAGCTATAATCTATCTCTTCCATATTCCCTGTGAGATCAACCCCAACCTCTAGTTGGATTCTTTATTGACAACATCTACTTCATACTTCATTAAGAGGTGCGGTTTAAGCGTTATCAAAAAGTGGCGCCATTGCTGGGGAATACGGCTAAGACTAGGTTATTTGCTTGTATTTGACTTTTTGGTAGTTATTTCCTTAATTATTTTTATTTCTATGTTTTTATACCCGCAGGCTATTCTCCGGTGAATGCCAAGCACTCGGAGTAGAGGAGATCCCCTTGTTCCACTAAATCTAGAAATTGAAAGAGCACTGCACAGAATGGAGAACCACAAGCAAAGAGAAGCCCACATAGCTAAAGAAGCTAGGCAAGCCGAGCTAGCTCGGCAAGCTGCACTACAGCATGCGAAAGATGACAGGGAAGAGGTAGTAAATATTGGTCGACATGGGAGGGGCAATAGAGCTCAGAGATTTACCCCTCAGTTCTTCGATGATGAGGACCTAAATATCGATGAAGTTGAGTCGACTGAAGCAATTGGTCCACCACCATTACCCGCTGGGGCCAAATTTGACATTACGAGCACCATGATTCAATTGTTAAACATAAAAGGGGTGTTCAGTGGTCACGCAGTGGATGACGCCAACCTGCACTTAATGAATTTCATAGGAATATGCAAGGCATACATGCCCGGAGTTAGTCAGGATGCCATACGGCTCAAAATCTTCCCTTTTTCTCTATCAGGGGAAGCCACTTTACGGTTATCAGAGTTGCCCAATGACTCCATAACCGACTAGAGGGAGCTCAAACAGGCCTTTTTGGAGAGATTCCTTCCCCCATCCAGGATGTTGCAGCTAAAGGATGAGATCTATAATTTTCGACAAATTAAGACTGAGGCACTTCATGAAACTTGGTTGAGATTGAAAAAGAAGTTGAAAAAGTTCCCTAACCACAAAATTCTAGATGACAGTTTGTTGGAAATTTTTTACAGGTCTCTGAATAATAGCACCAAAGTTGTAGCAGACACAGTGGTTGGAGGAGCATTGATGAGTCACACCTGGGAGCAAGCTTCCACTATTCTTGACAGGGTGACTAAGACAAATATGGTATGGCATACAAGGGAGGCTGATGCAGTGGTAGGCATATATGTTGTTGGTTTGACTACAGACCAACGAAGAAAAGAAGAAGAACGCGACCAAGAGTTGGCTTATATGGGCACATCATTAGACTTGCTGACAAAGCATATTATAGGAGCTGGAGCCGAAAAGGTAAATGCAGTGGGAACTTAAGGAAGGGAGAAAGGAGCTGATCAATATGATTCTAAGGAAGAGGCAAACTTCTTGGATAGCCAAGTGGCGGGTTTCTGAACCAACGCCCATGTGTCTGGACAAGACAATTGGCACCAAGGTTCTGAAATCAAGGTCGAAACCAGTATAAAGGCAACTACAACTGAAACGGGTTCAGAGACAGGAGCCGAGGTCGTGAGTGTGAAGGAGATTGGAGACTAAATGATGGATACTGCAATGACCGGGCTGGAGTCTATATGCCTCCCTACGCACGAGAAGGGAAGGCTGGGCAATCAAATTTGGAGAGCATGATAGCTGAGATGTTGAAGAAGGTGAGGTCCACTGATGATCAGTTGAAGGAGATCCGAAGTGACTTATCAAGTATGGGTCAGAAAGTGGAATCTCATGCTATCACCATCAAGCAGATCGAACATCAACTTAGGCAACTGTCAACATTAATAAACCCTAGACAAAAGGGTACACTACCTAGCAACACTGTCCAAAATCCAAAGAATGATGCACAATGCATGGCAGTGATGACTAGGAGTGGTAAAACCACAGTTGACCCCCCGTTTCCAGTTGAAGTTGAGCGGATGAAAGATAGAATAATTGAGGAAGATGATACAAGTGCTGAGATAGAGAATGGTGAGTTGCAAGGGGCAACCCAAGTGCATAAAGCTATCCCACGACCACTGCCACCATTCCCTCAAAGGATGAAGAAAAAGGAGGAGAATCATAAGTTCAAGAAATTCCTTTCAATGCTTAAGCAACTATCCATGAACATACTATTCGTCGAAGCATTGGAGCAGATGCCAGGATATGCAAAATTTATGAAGGACCTGGTAACTAAGAAGAGATTTGTGAGCTATAAGCCTGTTAATAATGTACATCACTATAGTGCCGTAGCTACAAGAATCCTAGCTCAGAAAAAGGAAGACCCAGGTGCTTTCACTATACCATGAATGATTTGGAATATCATGTTCGCAAGGGCACTCTATGATCTGGGAGCTAGCATTAATTTGATACCGTTGGCAGTATTCAAGAAATTGGGATTGGGATCCCCCACATCGACCAACATGCGGGTACTGATGGCCGACAGAACAGTTAAAAAGCCAGTAGGCATCCTAGTCGATGTGCTTGTCAAGGTAAACAAATTTATATTCCCAATAGACTTCGTGATTTTGGATTGCGAGGTTGATTATGAGGTCCGGCGACCGTTCCTTGCAACTGGGAGGGCTTTAATAAATGTAGAAGTTGGCCTACTGAAGTTTAGATTAAACCAAGAAGAGGTCATATTCAACATCTGCAAGACAATGAAGCAACCCAAGGAATTTAGTGTAATCTCTACACTAGAGGATGAGTATGAATCACTTGACGAATTTTGAGTAGTCAAGAGATTTGCGTCGTGCCGCGACGTCAAAACATACACTTCTTGGGAGGCAACCCAAGTGGTAGTTTGGTGAAGTCTGAATAACCAGGATACCTACATTGTCGCGACATTAAATCAAGTGCTTCTTGGGAGGCAACCCAAGTTATTGAACTAATATGTGCTCAGTGTGTAGGGAAATTAAAAACAGGAGGCGCCTGATGTTGCACAAGAACAGACCACACCCAGGGAAAGCCATACAATTAGGTGGAGAGTATCGGGAGCTAAAGAAATCTATGAGAAAGGAATCTCTCTCACCGCCAAGAATAAACCAAGGAGAAGCATCCAAGAAGAGACGCATATCCTCACAAACTCACTAAATGAAGTTGAGGAGATGAAGCGGATTTTTAGCTTCTATGGTTTTGAGTGGATGGCCAAGACTTGACATTTAGATGGCCTACTCACATGTTGGTTAAGAGTTTTAGAATGCCATACGTGCGAGAGAAGGACCAGGGGAGAAACCGGACAAGCGCCAAGTCGGAGGGTTGCAAGAGGGAGCCAGGCAGAACCCCTCCGCAATGGCAGCGTGTCACGGAGGGGGGCCCTCCACGATGACCAGCGTGTCACGGAGGCCCTGTTCAAGCCCCAAGTATAAAAGGCCTCCCACTTCAGTTTTTAATTATTATTTCCTTTTAATTTCCAAAAACGAACAGAGAACAGAGAGGAACGAGGTTTCAATATAAAAATTCATCCGATTACGCCGTCAAACACGGTCCAAAAATTAACCCTGGATACGGAAGTATAAAGCTGCAGAGAGCATTCTTGCGGAGTTAGTTTTGTGGAATTCGGCCGAAGAACCGTCTTCCTACCAAGCTAAGGTAAGTGGAATTGCTCCAAATTAGTGTCAATATACTCCTAGCCCTAAAGTGTCTATTTCTCCCTTCTGGACTTCCAAGAAATAGCAAGTTTTCGGCTGTTTTCCGATAAGTCAAAGTTTGGGCAATATATATATTCTAAGTAGTATTTTCTTCCAGAATATTAATGAATTTAGTTCTAATTTCTATGAATGTGAATACAGTTGGAAGAAATAGCTGAATATTGGTCGAGTTATGCCAGTTAGCCGAGAAGCCGACAATTGAGGTATGTAAAGCCAGTTTCTTCGGCAAGTTAGTAATTCTAGTATAGTAAAATAGAATAAATTCTAGAAGAAAGTTCCAGAAGCCGAGTATTAAGTATGTTTGCGTTACTATGTCATATTCAGAATAAAAGTAAGTAAATCAGTATTAAACAACGAGATATTATTTCAGACTCAGTACCAGGTTCAGTTTAACTCAGCCAAAGAATCAGAATAGAATATCAAAGCACGAACCATATTATCAGATTTATTATACATCTTATATGTGATTACTGTTGTTTGTTGAGACTTGTTTGTGATATGTGGGAACCCTTAGAGCTTCTTTGCCGCCCCAGGGTTTATAGCTGTGTCGACTCACCCACCAAAGGGTGAGGATACGTCACTCAAAGGAGTGGCATGTCGTCCGCAGTAGGACGAAGATGGGATGCAGCGTTCCCATAGCAGGTTGATCAGCATTACACTATACCCTATCGAGCGCTTGCGCCCAGGGCACAGATTACAGATTACAGATACAGATCTCAGATTACAGTTACAAGAGTCCTCCAGACTCAGATACAGTTATAGTCAGGGGCCCAGAGAGCCCAAGCTGCATACCCAAGGGGCCGGTAGGGTGCTCGTAGTTATTAGGTGAGTGGAGTGAATTTATTTTTGGATGGTTTGACCCAGGTAGGGGTATATAGATTGCATGTTGATTGGAACCTTCTGGCTTATGGGGACTGGTATAGGTTCTTGTATGCTATATATATATATATGTGTGTGTGTGTGTGTGTGTGTGTTACTTACTATATATATATATATATGTTACTTATTAAATGGATAGTTAGCAGGACGCCGCATCGACGGGTATGATTCTTATCTTCCTTCCAGTACAGTTAAGCTCAGTACAGATTCGGCTATTCCAGACAGTTTTAGCTATCCCCTTTCATTTCACTAACTATCAGTATTACTGTTTATCTTCAGTTATGTTCATTTTTGCTTTGCATACTCTGTACCAGTGGTACTGACGCTTGTTTGGCGGCACTGCATTACTTGCCTGCAGGTACTCATAGACGAGGAGCCGATCCCTCATAATTCCAGCCAGCACACAGAGTCATCAGCTCCTGTCATCCGGAGCTACATAGCTAGAGGTTTATTCTTTTTCTTTTGTTGTACAGTATGGGTAGGCCGGGCCCTGTCCCGACCATCTTATCAGTATTCTTACAGGCTTGTAGATTGTATATTCCCTGTGGTTAGCTGTACCGGTTGTGTGAGGTCATGTGTATGTTCTAGCTTGTTTATAATGGTTGTGTGGGGCCTTATTCAGTTGGTAGTGGTGACTTTTTCGGTCACGTAGCAGTTTAGCACTTGTTTTCTTGATTCAGAAATAACTAGACAACATGGTGGCCTTGTCGGCCCGCATAGGTTCCCTACTGATTCAGTTGTCTTAGGTAGCTGATGTTTCCTACAGGTGGCTATAGGCCTAGTCGGCCGGAGGCTGTATTTACAGCCATTATATAGCCCGTTGTTTTCTTGAATCAAGAGTTAAAGCCAGCCGGGCATCAAAAGTGCTCAGGCTCAGCTAGTCCAGCAGTCCAGGTCCTAGTAGGGCACTAGGTGTTAATCACGCCTCCCAAGGCGGGGCGTGACAGGTCAAGTCAGAGATAGAGGAAGCATTTCAAGATCTACATGCTGGCCTAGATAGTTTTGAGAGTTGATTCAATGTGAGGATGGCGGAGCAGACAGATACTAGCAGTCTCCTTATGGAGTTGCGGACTCGTCGGAGCCAAGTAGTTGAATTGTCATCACGACAACCAACAGTTATAGCAGCCCCCCTCTTCCGGATCTAGATGTCGAGCCTGACGAGGAGATTGATTTGGCGGCATATTGGGAGCCGACTACAACTGTTGAGATGGGTAAGAAAAAAGAGCTGTTGAGGATATTAGAGAGGAGAGTCCGAAAAAGAGGAGGAAGAAGGAGAGGAAAGAGCACAAGAGGGCCAGAGTAGAGAGCATGCGGACTCATGACATACATATGTGTGAGCTACAGGAGAGATCTAGAGGAGCAGGTAGCTCCACCATATCTCAGCCCGAGCTTGCCAGTGGTCGTGACCCTTCAGGTGAGCCACATTCAGCCCCAATAGTTATAGAGGTCGTCCAAGTGTCCATGATTACTGGGGGGACCACTCCTCCTATTGACACACCATTGAGCGCACCGGTCGCCACTAGCGCCACTGGTACCTCCGCAAGATGATAGGAGCGCCTAGTGCGCCACAGGTATGTTTTCTTCCCTATGTTCTTATAGTTTATGCTTTGGGGATGAAGCTTACTTTTCAAAAAGGGGAGGGGGTGTACTTGTGATTTTTGGGATTTTTGATTCGTCTGAGGGTTTTTCTTACCGTGAATCTTTTCCCTCAGTCATGTTATCTAGTAGAACCGGGATGTGTAGGATTTTTATGTTTAGTTTGTGATTTTTGTTTAATTAGAAAGTAACTCAGGAGTATTCAAGCAATAAAAATGCAGTAGTTTTGGGTTTTGAAAAAATTGATCGTGTTTAAAAAAAATTTGATGCATTAGCTATGTATTTGTGACAATATGCATGATTTCTGTGGATCTTTTGATGTCATTTAGTTTATTAATATGAGTAGTCTTGTTAATCCATGTGTAAACCAGACAGGTGAGGTGAAAATAGTTCATGTACCATGTGTGAGTGAGGTATAGTATTCAGTTCGATATTGTGTTGAAGATCTAGAACTTGCCTGGTTGGTCTTTGCATAGCTAAGGATGGTTGGTTAGGATATTATCATAGGTCATTTTTATTTAGCTCACTTTTAGCCTTTAATACCCTACCAAAGTTGCATGAATCCCTTGATCCCAAGTTTGAGCCTTAATAGACCATGCTTCTTTGATTTACCAATTAACCGTACCCATTTGTTTATAATTAACCTGTTTTGGCCCTGGTCCTTCCTTGGATATTGTGAACCTCAACATAAACAAAATACTTAAGTTGAGGGTGGCTAGAGTAGGGGTGCGTAAATGGTGGGAACGGAAGAAAGGAAAAGAAAAGAGAAAAGAAATGTGAAAAATGAGTTGTGGTTAAATGAAAAGAAAAGAGATGAAAATGCTAAGAATCTTGAAAAACAAAACTCAAAAGAAAATGAAAATGCTAAAAAAAAGTTGAAAACTCACCACACCCATGCAAATGTGTATAAAAAGGGGTGAAAAGGGAAGAAAATAGAATGAAAGAATTAAAGGGTGAAATAGGTGAGTGGCGTAGCCAATGTATATAGTGCCAAGGAAGGGATAGTTACTTATAAAATCTTCAATCTTTATCATGTCCAGCCCTAAGCCTACATTACAAGATATACCAAGTCCTATAGTGATCCTAACTCGACCATCTAATAAACCAAAGCAGAGAAAATAAGGGCAAGCCTATGGTATATGACACATAATACTTGTCTTCTTTGTGAGAGTGAGCGCCTTACTTGTTTAGTCCCATGCTATACTTGACATTTAATATCTGAATAGGGACTTCATTTGTGTGAAGGTACATGGATTATGTTTGCTTTTACCATTGGTTTGTGTGAAAACATTGGTGATGACTTGATTTCCTGTTGATAGCTAGATGACATGTCTTGATCCCTTCTTATGATGTTTTGAGGTTTCTTGTAAGCATTAGTTGATGTTGTTCCATGAGAAACGGTCAGTAGAGTTTGTATAGAAAGTGCAAGTTTTTTTTGAGTATTGGCTATAGTATCTTAAATCTATTTTCTAGTTGAGCGTCGTGTTTAGTTTTTCTTTTCTTTTCCTGAGGACATGCAAAAGTCTTAAGTTGAGGGTATTGATGTGATGTGGATTTATAGCACTTTCCACACTCAAAACTAAGAAAAAAGCATGGGCTTAGGTGTATTTATGTGGAATTAAGGAACTTTTCCTTTGGTTACAGGATAAATTGGTGTTGGAGCTAAAAAATGCAAAAGATAGCCTAAAGTGTGCAAAATTGGCTCAAATTGTAGTCCACAGTACGAGTCGTAGGAAGGTCCTACAAGTCGTACTGGTGGCCATGAAAAGTTGCAGAAGGCTAAGGTTGAAGAGATGTAGTATAAGAGTCTCAGTACGAGTCGCACCAAGCTTGTACGAGTCGTGTACGAGTCGTGGTGATGAATTCATGAAAAGATTTAGAAGATTTGCATAAGAGGCTGACTCCTGCTATGGAAATGAAGTATGAACCGTGGAATGAAGGTACGAGTCGTACCATGGCTGTCCTGATGAACTTCGGAAATATTTCAAAGTCTCAGAGTCAAGCAACGGGAGCTCAGTACAGATCGTAAGATGGAGGTATGAGTTGTACCAAGATCCAACACTTAGCCAAAATTCAGCCAGTCGTGCAATGTACGAAAGGATGCTACGGACCGTAGGATCTCGCTACAGATCGTAGGTTGACTCGTGATGCGGGCGGAACCAGATATGGAAATTCTCCCTGTTAGCCTAAGAAAAGGATTCTTGTGTCTGTATAAATACATTTTATGTTTTATTTTCAGTAGATTTTTATCAGTGACATTATTGGAGACAACATTAGACGATTGAGAGAGAAAGAGAGAATTGAGTTGATTTGATTTGTGATCAACCTTTTCTTGAATTCTTCTCGTTCTTGCTACTTGTTCTTCAAGATTTTGCTAATTTATTAAAGGAAGTGTTTTTCTCATCCATAATTGTAAGTATTGATTTATGTTCTTAATCATGAATGCAAGTCACAACCTTACAACTATGAGATAATAAAACCTCCATAGCTAGGGTTGTGGGAACCATGGTGGATTAACAAGCTAGGGTTGCACAAAGTGATTCTAAAACCTACAAATACTTATACTGTATTCTCTTCATGCATAAACATTTCTTAACGGTGCACAACGTTAGGACATGCCAGAATTCTTTACTTGCTTAGGTCTAAGAGGTTGAGATTAGGAAAAGAGAATTACAACGAAGTCTTGATCTTGATGATCATTTTATTAACTTGAGTTGTGGTCGCAAGATAGTTAAATCTGAAACTTAGTGATAACGGATAGTTTAAAACCGCTCATGAGACTTGGTCGAATAATTGAATATAGTTATTCAATAGGGACTGATCAGTCATTTGAATGAACCTAAGTTATCAGTTTTATAAGTAAGTATTGGTGATGATCACGGGTGTATACCCAATACAGTTATGAACCCATGGGGAACACAAACACTAGTTATCCTTTAATATTGATTCAAAACCAGATTTTTGATAATTATTTTTATTATTGATTTTCTTTAGAACCCAACAATTTTGATATAACTACCTCACAAGTTCAACTACTGGTTGTAATCTAGCTCTTCCATATTCCCTGTGGGATCGACCCCAACCTCTAGTTGGGTTCTTTATTGACAACATCTGCTTCATACTTCATAAGAGGTATGCTTTGAGCGTTATCAGGTAGAATGCCTGAAAATTGATCAAAGTTATGATCTTTATCGTGCAATTAATTGTATATCTATAATAGAACGTTGCAGAATACATTTAGAAGCATTCTTAGCAGGAATTAAGGTGTGCTTCTTTTTTAATCAACTTTTGGTTACAAAATTTGTATAGAAATTTATGTGTGTGTGAGACAAGCTCGCATTGAATTTTTGTATTTTTAATTCTATACTATGAAATATGTATAGGACATGATTTTTCCTATGAATGTGGATTGATGAACTTCTTTTAGCATTAATCTTTAAACATGATTTTTTCCCTACAAATGGGTTATTGAAATTAAAACTTAATAAATGATCTGAATATGGTTTCTAAATTGATTATGATTTTAAAATATCTTTATTAATGAGATGACTAGGCTAATATGTCATGATTTCTATTTATCTTGGTTTGGCTTCTATAGGCAGTTCTGTTATTACGGGGGACAAATAGTCATTATAGATCCTAAAGCATCACTTTGAGTAGTTGGCTATCATGGGTTGGTACCCCCAGCGCATCGCTTTCAAGCAATGAGAACCTATAAAGATCTCTCACCTTTTGTTTACCTTATGATGGCATGTGATTACTATATGATTTTCCCTCTTCCAGCATGATAGATTTAATTTTCTCTCTGCTGGCATGTTAATAATTCATTGAATTTATTTTTGCCTTTAATGGTCCGACGAGACTTTTCAAACATAATGAACTAAAATTTACTATTTCATTAATTCCTAATAATATAGATATTTTATTTAAATCATTCTTTGCTGCTTAGAAGTTTTTCAATTTTCAAAGCCATCAATTCTTTAATATCTAAGTAAATTTATTTACTTTATTTGTTATGTCAATCTACGTTTATCTATGTTTTTTATTTTTTTTCCTATTATTAACTTTTTAATTAGCCTTTATGATAGATGTACTAACTTGGCATATCCAACAAGAGGTTTCATAATGCATGTTATTTGTACATGATATAGTATTGATTGAGGAGACACGCGGTGGAATTAATGATAGGTTGGAGCTCTGTTGGCATATCTTGACGTCTCAAGGGTTCAGGTTGAGTAGGACTAAGATAAAGTACTTAAAGTGCAAGTTTAGTGATGCAACTCACGGTGAAGACGTGCATGTGAGGATTGATACTCAAATTATGTCCAAGAGATGAAGTTTTAAGTATCTTGAATCTATAATCCAAGGTAATGGAGAGATTTATGATGATGTTACACATCATATTAGAGAGGGGTGGATGAAATGGAGACTCGTATCTAGTATCTTGTGCTAGATGAAGGTTCCACAAAGACTTAAAGGTAATTTTTTATAAAATAGTTGTGAGACTAGCTATGTTGTACGGGACAGAGTGTTTTTGGCCAAGAACTCATACGTCCAAAAAATGAGTATAGTGAAATGAGAATGTTGAGATGGAAATAAAACAAGGAGTGCAGATACTTTAGACAAGGTAAGAGTGAATCTATGGTTGGACAAGATATTAAAGACGATGTTGAGATGATTTAGGCATGAAAAAAAAGATGATGAGATGCCCTAGTATAGAGGTGTGAGAGATTCACTATAGTGGTCCTAAGAAGAGATAGAGGTAAGCCGAAGAAGTACTATGGAGAAGTGATTAGATAGAATATAGGACACCTGTAGTCTACCAAGGACATAACCTTAAATAAGAGGATATGGAGATCAAGGATTAGGGTAAAAGGTGAGTAGGTAGTCAAGAGTTGTCTAATTTAGTACTTATGTCATCTTATTTTTTAATTTTTTTCTACTTGTTGTTTTTATAACCTTTTGCTTCAGTTATCATAGTATTTGTTATTCTTACTAGTTTTTTCTTCATTATTTTCAGCATGACTTCTTTCCTACTGTATTTTATTTTCATAATGTTTTTATATGGGTTACTTTGACTGAGGATCCATCGAAAACGACCTTTATAACCTTCAAAAGATAGAGGTAATGCGGCGTATACACTACCCTCTCAAATTTTACTTGTGAAATTACACTAGTAATTGCTAGTATTATAACTTTCTAATTAATGTCACCTCCAATGTTTTAATATAAAAGGAATATTAACGAGATCTATATATAGATATAGATATAGATATTAGACTTGTTAAAAATATTTTTAAAATTTTGTCATAAAAGTGTCAAGTAACTTAATATCAAGTTTGATTATCCTTTTTTTAAAATATAATATACTAGTGTATGTACTCGTGTGATGCTCAAGTCTTATTAAAGGAAATTAATCTTAAAATTTTTAATGTGAACGATATAGTTATCTTGGCAAGTTTGATACTACTAAAATATAAGCAAGAACTACTCAGAGACAGACATATACAGCTGGCCACATTGTAATTCTTCTTTTGTGAAAATCATAAATATCGGGCTTATTCTTCTACTGAAAAAGAAATTTGGAGAAAATCAAATTATCTTCCCACCCAGATTATTTTATTTTCCTTCGTACTTTGTTTTTCAATAAATTGATAGATATTTATAAGCAACTGCATTAAAAGCACTGTATTCATAATAAAAATCACAAGATCTTCAAATTTCTTGAAATGGTCACCTACTGTTGAAACTCAGCTATTATCAAGCTTTTATACTTTTTGATGACAGAGCCATTATCCCAATAGATGCATTTGCATAGGCTTCTCATTCGTTTAGCTTTCTATACTTACCCTTGCAAAATCACAATATGCAAGATTTTGGAATACGCATCAAACATGGTAGCTATTTTATTCTCGTGATGCATTATTCTTTGTTATAATCTGAGAATATGGATCAAGAATCTACATGAACATAACAAGAAAGCATGAATGAAAATGAAGAAGAAGAAAGAAGAATAAAACTAAGAAGTAGATGAAGTGAAACTACTGTTTCATTGAATAGAAAGAAGACTTGAATGAATTGTGTATTCAATAATATGCTACAACGTACATGAATGACCTGCTTATATAGCCTTTCTTATCCATCTATATTAGCTATACAAGTCTGTAACCAACTTAACCAACTAATGGAATGTTAACTAACTTTAACTAACTTGATGAACTCTATAACTAACTCACTATCTTGGCTCTCTACATGAACTGTTCCAGCTCATAGCTTCAACTATTATCAACACTCCCCCTCAAACTAGGTGTAATAAAGATATTAAAGACATCTAGTTTGGTTTTTAAATACTCATGTTGAACTTTTGTTAAGCCTTTGGTTAGAATATCTACTAGCCGATCCTGAGTTGCAATGTATTGAGGAGACACCATTCGTTGTTGAATCTTTTCCCTTATGAAATAATAATCTATTTCTATAAGTTTTGTCCTTTCATGAAAGACTGGGTTGGCAGCAATCTGCATTGCAACTTTGCTATCAGTGAAGATTGTAACAGGTTCTATGACTGTCATTCCAGTCTCTTGTAACATTCACAATAACCAAGTTAGCTCAGCCACTGTAGTTTCCATACTCCTATATTCTGCTTCAGCATAAGTCCTTGAAATTGTAGTTTGTTTCTTTGATTTCTAGGAAACTAAAGAATCACCAATATTAATAAGGAATCCAGTAACAGATCTTCTTGTCAATGAAAAAGTAACCCAGTCAGCATCATAGTATGTTATTACTGTGTTTTTATAACAACAAGAGAAAAATAACCCTTGACCAGGTTGATTCTTCATATATTTCACAATTCTGACTGCAGCATCTATGTGAGATCTTTTAGGATATTGCAAAAATTGACTAACGATTTGGACTGCAAATGCTATATCATGTCCGGTTACTGTCAAATAAAGCATTTTTTCAATTAACCTTTTATATGCCTCTTGATCAGATAGTGTATCATCTTCATTCTTGATGCCAACATGTTCATACTATCTAGAGGTCAGCTTGATGTTTGCGTCAATCGGAGTGCATTCTAGTTTTACTGTTGATATTCCAACTTCAAAAATAAGCTCTAATACATACTTCCTTTGATTCATTATGATCCCTTTGTTAGATCTTGCAAATTCAATTCCTAGGAAGTACTTGAGTTCTCCCAGATCCTTCATTTTGAAGATCTGTTGTAGTGCTGATTTAGTTTCTTTAAATAAGATCCAGACTGCTACTAGTAATCAACATATCATCTACATAGACTAAAAAATGATAATTCCTTGATCTATTTTTCTAATAAACAAAGAATGATCATACTGACTTTCATTGAAATGAAGATCATTAACCAATGCCTCGGGTAACTTCTCATTATATTGTTGTTCACTCCCAACTACACGCAAGTGCACATGATCGTACAAGTAATAAAGTGGCTTTATTTCAAGCCAGGTATCGAACCCACAGGGACGGTAATGTTACAGTAATTTTTCGTTAAGTGTTTAGTATACGCAATTCTTTATACAAGTAGACAAACAGAACAAATGGTCAATTTTCAATAATACTAGTTAATGTAACTTTAAGTAAGAAGATTGTAAATTATAATCTGAACAATAATACAAACAAGCTAAGGTTAAGGAAAAACATGCAGCTATGTAATTTACTGATTAAATTTCAGTCAACACTTCTCTTCAGTTGTTGGTCAGGAATTATTACCCAATGGATTGGGTCTTTCGAATTCCTATCCAATTAAAGAATCATGAGAGTTACATTACACATTTCTGTGATGCAAACACTTCATATTCTAGCAATACACAACAAATTCCATAGATGACCAAATATGACATTACAGATATATTTCTATTCTGAATGTGAATCTTCTCTTAATTTCTCAACCAAGACAAGAACATATCCTACCAATTCACATCTATCCAATTAATCTTCCTTTCAGAATTAAAACTAGAATTCTAGGATTTACATTAACAATGGCCAAGCATTAATGTAGTAAAAATAAGAATTAGTAGAACAACCGTTGTAGAGAAGATAAAAACTGAAATAACATCAATTACATAATACTACAATCATCCTCAACCTCAGCCAAAGGTGAATTAGCCACTCATTTGATGATTAAACAT
Organism: Datura wrightii; assembly: GCA_035772735.1. Lineage (NCBI taxonomy): Eukaryota > Viridiplantae > Streptophyta > Magnoliopsida > Solanales > Solanaceae > Datura > Datura wrightii. The sequence goes on from JASDFA010000001.1 coordinate 111,625,103, forward strand.
CTTCAAACAAGTGGAAATCATATAAGCAATTGAAATTGAAGAGAAAAAGGAATAAAATTAAACCAAGAACTTCTTCAGCTCAACTGCCTGATATCCACGTTCTAGCTTGAAATGTCAGATATCTTACAATAAAAACTAAGTGTGCTATTTATACAAGTGGGAAATTTCCCGGAATAAATTGGCAACGTGGCACGGAGGGTATCGCGGAGCATCAGCTCCGTGCCACGTCCTTGACACGGACCTTCACTGGAACTTGGGGTGCCTGATTATTATCCTCATCGTGGCATGGAGGGTATCGCGGAGCCTCAGCTCTGTTCCACGAACGTATCGGGCTCCTTCAGTGTAATCCAGGTGTGCGGCTAAGTCCTCCCACCGTGTCACTGAAGTGAACGCGGAGCATGGGCTCCGTGACACGGTGCCATCGCGCACCTTCACTGGAATTCAACCCAAATTCCCACTCTAGGCAGAATGCCTCCGCGATGGTGGCGTGACACGGCCCTATCGCGGTGCATCAATTCCTTAGCATTTTCTTGCCGACTTTTGAGTGTTACTTCCGAGTCCATTCCTCCACTTTACCAACTGATCTTGGGCAAAATTTCTTGCTGAAGTGATACTCAAATGCTTCATTTCGACTTGTTTGTATATCATTATTGTGTACATTCTCATGTGATTTGTAGTTAAATGTGAATTTATACTAACCAACATGATTAGTGTTTTTTTGCAGGTAAAGAAGAATTTTGGGAAGCTAAGATACATGTTGGTAAAATCGGGAATGGACATGGAAATAAGGAGTGAAAAAGGACATGGAAGATCAGCAAAAACAAGGGCTCCGTGATGGAGCCGTGTCATGTTGCCATCGTGGAGGCACTCTGCCTCAGAGGAAATAAATTTGGCAATTTCCAGTGAAGGTGCGCTATAGCACCGTGTCACGTTTGCCAGGCTCCACGATGCAGGCCGTGGCACGTTGAGGTTAAATTGCCTAGGGGGCCGACGTCCAGTGAAGGTCCACGATACCACCGTGGCACGGAGGGAGTGCTCCGCGATACACTCCATGCCACGTTGCTTGTTATTCTGGAAAAAATTCTCAATAGTATAAATAGCACACTTAGGTTTTATTTTAAACATTCTGACTTGGTTGAGCAAGAACGTGGGTTATAGGCAGTTGAGGGGACGAAAGTTCTAGGGTTCTTCTCTATCTCTTTCTCTTTTATCTCAATTGTTTGTATAAATTCTACTTATTTGATGATGTTAAATCCACAAATGAGTGGCTAAATTCACTTCTTGCTGAGGTTAAGAACAATTGTGGTGGAATGTAATTGTTAATCACTGAAGTTTTCATCTTTTCTTCAATGGTTGTTCTATCAATTCTTGTTCTTACTGCATTAATGTTTGGCCAATGTTAATGTATATCTAAAAAATCAAATTTTGATTTTGAAAAGGAAAGAAATTGGAAAGATGTGAATTGGTAGGATATGATCTCTTCTTAGTTTGGAAAATTGAGAATTGATTTACATTCAGAATAGAAATATATCTGAAAGTCTTATTAGTCAATTAAGGAATCGGGAATGTATGACTAGAACAAAATCCTTTTATCACAGAAATGTAGATTAAGGCTCATGATTCTTAAGTTGGATAAGGGTCGAAAGTTCCAATCCATAGGCAATTATTCTTGAATAGAAACTGAACGAAAGATTAATTGAATTGTATTGATAAATTAATTCCCTGCATGTTCGTTTTAACCTCAGCTTGCTCATTACTATTGTTCAGACTCACTTTATAATTTTTCCTTAGATTCGTATTAATTAGTAAACTCAAACTCTCAAAATATTATTTATTTGGTTATCTGCATTCTTAAAGATATAGTTCATTAACACTTAAGTCAATTAGTACCATAGCTCAGTCCCTGTGGGATAGGTACTTGGCTTTACTTAAGCCACTTTACTACTTGTTCGACCACGTGCACTTGCGTGTAGTCACCACAGAAGCCGAACAAGTTTTTGGTGCCGTTGCCGGGGACTGGCAATTGGTAAAATTATTTTCTTAGTGTTAGTTTACCAATTCTATTTAAGTGCTGACAACTTGATCTTAGCCTTTCTCTTGCAGATATTGAATTCTTCTGAACACTGGCAAGAGACAAGGAGTTGGTGGATTCATACATAGAGCCGGAAAGACAATTTCATCATCAAAGAAGGGAAGCTCTAGAGAAAAGGCTACAGTTGCTCAGACAGGAAATTCTGGAGCAACAACAGAATCCACCACTTGTGAGGGCAGTGTTAGTGCCCGAGGAAATGACAGCTAGGCCGGTTCGCGAAGTGGCAATCCCACATGCTAACAATGTTACATCAAGTATTCACAGACCAGACCCAGGAGGGAGATTTGAGCTTAAACAGAACATGGTGCAATTGTTGCACACCAGCGGGCAATTCACAGGTCTCCCTCATGAAGATCCACAACAACATCTCCAAAACTTTTTGGAGATAAGTGACACTTACATTCCCGCTGGAGTATCATCCGACTACGTGAGGCTTACATTATTTCCATTTTCATTATTGGGGGAAGCAAAGAGGTGGTTGAAAGCTGAACCACCTAACTCTATCACCACTTGGGATGATCTTGCAAGAAAGTTTGTGATAAGATTCTTTCCATCCGGGAAAACAGCAAGACTTAGAAGTCAGATTCTAAGTTCTAAACAAAGAGAGGGCGAGAATCTATATCAAGCTTGGGAAAGGTTCAAATCATTGCTAAGGGATTGTCCTCACCATCACCAGTCCAATGATGTGCTGGTGCATACTTTCATAGAGGGTTTGGAACCCCACACAAAAATTTTGCTAGACTCAGCACCTGGGGGACAAGCATTAGAAAAGACTTATGAGGAGCTATATACTTTGTTAAATCATATTTCACAGGGAAATCCAGAGTGGAATGCGGACACTTCAAGAGGAGGAATAAGGAAAGCGGCAGGAGTCTTTGAGGTGGATGGTTTTACAGCTATCGCTACACAGATAGCTGCATTGCAAAATCAACTCAACACCCACTTCAACAGTATGAGCTTGAATCAACCACAAGCCCCAGTAAATGTAGTGCAGCAGGTTTGGTGTGAAGTATGCGGTAGTAATGAACACTCAGCTGAGTGTTGTGGTGCAAATCCAGATTCAGTGAACTTTGTTGGGAACATCTAGAGAAATAATCACCAGCAGCAGTATGGCAATAATTATAACTTAAATTGGAGGAATCATCCGAATTTCTCTTGGGGTAGTAACAGCCATCAAGGGCAGAGTTCAAATCAGGGTATGCAGAGAAATCAAGGGGGACAGCAGAATTATCAGTCTCAGTACAGAGGAAACAATGCACCTCTTCTACCAACCAACAGCATTGAGGAAATGTTCAAAACAATGATAGCTAACCAAGCTCAATTGCAGGTTGATTATGTGAAATTAGTGGCAAACTTAAAAAACAACCAGTTAGCTACAAAGGCGTTGGAGTACCAGTTTGGACAACTAGCTAGAGCCCAAAACACCAGGCCCAAAGGAGGACTACCGAGTGACACTGACCCGAATCCCAAGCAGGTCAATGCAGTGACCATAAGGAGTGGTATACAACTCAAGGAGGTGGAACCAGAAAGATCACCTCAGCAATCAGGAGCAGTGGAGAAAGATAGGGAACATGATGATGAGAGGGGGAAGGAGAAAGCAGCTGAAGCAGAAATACCACCACCCCCGTTCCCTCAAAGATTAAAGAAACATAAGGAGGAAGCTTGTTTTAAAAAGTTCATGGAGGTGCTTAAATAGGTACACATTAATTTACCTTTGGTTGATGTTTTGCAGGGAGTGCCTAAATATGCAAAGTATATCAATGACATCGTAGCTAACAAAAGCAGATTGACGGAGTATGCTACGGTGGCGCTTACTGAGGAATGCACTTCCCAGATTCAGAACAGGTTGCCAACAAAGCTCAGGGACCCTGGGAGCTTTACAATTCAGATCACAATAGGGCAAAGTATCCGAGCTCGCGGACAATGTGATTTGGGAGGAAGAATAAACTTGATGCCGACCTCGGTGTTCAAGAAGTTAGGGCTGGGCAGTCCTAGACCAACTACAGTGATCTTGCAGTTAGCGGATCATTCTTTGGCCAGATCAGATGGCATTGTGGAGGACGTGTTGGTGCAAGTGGGCTCCCTCATCTTCCCGGTAGATTTTATTGTCTTAGATTTTGAGCTGGATGCGGAAGTCCCATTTATTTTGGGACATCCTTTCTTGGCAACCGGGAGAGCTTTGATTGATGTAGCTGCAAGCCAGCTAACCATGCGAGCGCATGACAAAGTGGAGGTATTTTATGTGTATAATGCCATGAAGCTTCCGGCCATCTATGAGGAGCTTTCAGCAATCAATGTGCTAAACCAAGAAGAAATTCTTCAGAATGTTGATTCTCAAGATCCATTGGAGAGAGCATTGATGAGCTCCGATCATTTCGGAGATAGAGATACTTATGAGATGGTGCAAATGTTGAATGAATCAAAATGGTATCTCAGGAAGCAAGACTTTCAGCCGTTGATGAGGTCCCTATAACCATGGCCAAAACCATCTATTGAGGAAGCACCAAAACTGGAGTTGAATACATTGCCTCCATATCTAAAATACGTCTTTTTGGGGGAAGATGACACTTTGCCAGTCATCATCTCCGCACAATTGATGGAGGCACAGGTAAAGGATGCATTCGTGGTTCTCAAGAGGAGGAAGAAAGCAATGGGCTGGTAAATGTCAGACATTCGGGGTATCAATCCATCTTTTTGCACACACAGAATTTTCATGGAGGAAGGAGCAAAGCCAATTATACAACATCAGCGGAGGTTGAATCCAATGATGAAGGATGTGGTTAGGAAGGAAGTGATTAAATGGCTTGATGCAGGTGTGTTCTATCCTATTTCAGACAGCGAATGGGTCAACCCCGTTAAGTGTGTTCCAAAGAAAGGAGGGATGACCATGGTCACCAATGAGCAAAATGAGTTGATCCCTACACGCACAGTCACAGGCTGGCGGATTTGCATGGACTACAGAAAGCTCAATGAGGCCACAAGGAAAGATCTCTATCCTATCCCGTTTATTGATCAAATATTGGACAGATTGGCTGGTCAAGAACATTATTATTTCCTTGATGGCTATTCTGGCTATAACCAGATAGCCATAGCACCGGAGGACCAGGAGAAGACTACGTTCACATGTTCTTATGGGACATATGCTTTCAGGTGGATGCCATTTGGTTTATGCAATGCACCCGCCACATTCCAGAGATGCATGATAGCGATCTTCCACGATATGGTGGAAGGTTTCATCGAGGTATTTATGGATGATTTTTCTATTTTTGGTAATTCGTTTGCTACTTGTTTGCAGAATCTTGACAGGTTGCTAGCTCATTGTGAAGAATCCAACCTTGTACTCAACTGGGAGAAATGTCATTTCTTAGTCAAGGAGGGTATCGTCCTTGGCCATAAAGTGTCTTGCAAGGGGTTGGAAGTCGATTGTGCAAAGATCGAGGTTAATGACAGGCTACCACCACCTGTGTCAGTGAAGGGTGTTCGCAGTTTTCTTGGACATGCAGGGTTCTACAGACGGTTCATCAAGAACTTCTCTAAAATTTCTAGACCAATATGCAGGTTGCTAGAAAAAGAGGTAAAGTTCGAGTTTGATGAGGATTGTGTCAAAGCATTCGAGGAGTTGAAACAGAAGTTGATAAAAGCACATATCCTCATTTCTCCGGATTGGGAGCAACCGTTTGAATTAATATGTGATGCAAGCGATGTGGCGGTAGGAGCTGTATTGGGGCAGCAGAGAAATAGAATTTTTCATTCTATTCATTATGCAAGCAAAACACTGGACGCAGCCCAAGTCAATTATATAGTCACAGAAAAGGAGATGCTAGCATTGGTGTTCGCGTTTGATAAATTCAGGTCCTATTTGGTGGGTTCTAGAGTAGTGGTGTATACCGATCATGCAACGATTCAGTATCTATTTAACAAGAAGGATGCAAAGCCCAGGTTGATCAGATGGATCTTGTTATTACAAAAGTTTGACCTAGAGATTCGGGACAGAAAAGGGAGCGAGAATCAAGTGACAGATCACCTATCACGATTGGAAAGCCGATCACATATGAAGGAAGGTGGCAGCATCAAAGAAGAGTTCCCAGATGAGCAGCTCTCGGCAATAAAGGAAGCTAAAATCCCTTGGTATGCAGACATTGTGAATTTGCTAATGAGTGGAGTCTATCCACCGGAGGCTACGGCTCAGCAGAGAAAGAAGTTGAGACATGATTGCAGGTATTATATTTGGGATGAGCCATACTTGTTTAAGCAGGGACCGGATCAAGTGATGAGAAGATGCATTCCGGAGAGCCAGATTGCAGAAGTTTTGAGGAGTTGTCACTCTTCATTGTATGGAGGGCACCACGGAGGCGAGCGGACAGCGCACAAGGTGCTACAGTCAGGTTTCTTTTGGCCTACACTGTTTAGAGACTCTATGGCATACGTAAAAATGTGTGATAGATGCAAAGAACAGGCACAATTGGTAGAAGGCATGAAATGCCACTGCAGCAGATATTAGAAGTGGAGATCTTTGATGTATGCGGTATAGATTTCATGGGTCCGTTCCCACCGTCATTTGGTAATCCTTACATCTTGGTGGCCGTTGATTATGTACCAAAGCGGGTTGAAGCAATAGCTTGCCCCAGGAATGACAACAAGGTGGTACCAAAATTTGTGAAAAAGCACATTTTCACCAGGTTCGGGACACCCCTATCCATTATCAGTGATGGAGGGGCTCATTTCGTAAATGCAAGCTTCAAGAATTTGCTAGCTAAGTATGGGGTGCGCCATAAGGTAGCAACAGCATATCATCCCCAAACTAGTGGGCAAGTGGAGGTGTCGAACAGAGAAGTAAAGCAGATTCTACAGAAGACAGTGAATGCACAACGTAGTGATTGGTCAAGCAAACTCGACGATGCGTTGTGGGCTTATAGAACTGCATACAAGACACCAATTGGGACTTTTCCGTACAGATTGGTCTATGGAAAGGCGTGTCATCTGCCTGTGGAGCTAGAACACCGAGCTTTCTGGGCCGTGAAGAAATTGAACATGGATCTAGAGCTAGCTGGGAAGAAGAGGCTGATACAACTCAGCGAACTTGATGAGTTTCGTTGGCATGCTTATGAAAGTGCCAAGTGCTACAAAGAGAAAACAAAGAGGTGGCGCGATAATCATATGGTGCATCGAATCTTTGATTTAGGGCAGAAAGTATTGATATTCAATTCGAGATTGAGGCTTTTTCCAGGGAAATTGCGGTCCAAATGGTCAGGGCCATTTGAGGTGGTAAGAATGACCCCGCACGGGGCAGTGGAGTTGTGGCAAGAAGATAGAAGTGCCACGTTCTTGGTAAATGGGCAGCGGTGTAAGTATTATTGGGGTGAGGACGTTAATCGAGAGAAGACGTCCATCACTCTAGAGGATGATTGAACATGAATGACGTCGAGCCATGACGGTAAACCAGGCGCTACACGGGAGGCAACCCATGAAATTGTTGTAATAGATGAGTAGAAATATTTGAAAAAATAAAAACAAAAAAAAAACAAAAAAAGAGAAAAAGAAAAAAGAAAAAAAATAATGGAAAAAAATATTGTTGCGTTGAAACCTATGAATTCTAACCAATTTATTGTGGTGAAATGATTTTCAGGTGGAACGGAGGGAAAAAATGTAAAGAAGCGAAGAAAAAAAAATCGAGGTGAGATAAATAAAAATTGGAATTACAATGAGCCTACGCGTTGGTTCCGTGTCACGGAGGAGGTGCTCCGCGTTACCCTCCGTGACACGTTGCAGCCTATTTCGGATTTTTAAAAAAATTCTAGAACAGGGGCGCGATGGCTCGGTGTCACGGAGGGGGTGCTCCGCGTTACCCTCCGTGACACGTTGAGTGTCTTTTCGCGTCGGGTCACACCGGGTCGCCGGGTAACCTGCGCGAAAAACACTTTTAAAACCCCGATTTTCCCCCATTTCTTCCTTATTTTCCATTCCCTCCGCGACCAAAACCCCAAATTCCCTTCTCCCCCAACGTGACACAGAGCTAGGCACAAGTTTTCTTCAATTTCATCGTATTAAAGGTATGTTCTTGAACTTTACCTCATTTTTGCTTGAATTTTCGATTCTTGAACATGTGTACTGATTGAAAGTTTCCATAAGTGAAAATTAACCTTGAATTCATTTAAGTTATGATTTATTGATGTTCATAGTATTGTTGTGAGTTTATGAACTCGATGAATGCATGTGTTATTGAATTTTTGCGAAATTGTTAGCTAGGGTTGGAATTTGAATATGAAGAAGACTAAAATTGTTTGAAATGTTGAACAAAATTGGGTTGTGCATGTTGGGTGAATTGAATTATGTTGTGATTAATGTTGAATATGCTACATAGACAAGGGGTTTTCGGTAGAATGAAATTGGTGAATTGCATAGGGTGTTGAGAACAAAAATTTGGCTAAGTATTATGATGGTGGAAGTGAATCGTTGGCAATAATTTTATTCATTGTACGAAGTCTGAGTAGTACATAATAATTGTTCCATTGATTTATATGAATGCACTAAGCCGATTGAATGTTAAGAATGAGAAAAATCATGAATGTCTTGTCGAAATTGTTTTGAGTGTGGCTAAAGACTAAGTGTGGGGTGACCTAATTAAACCCAACCTTAGTTGAAGCTAATTGTGACTTGAATAACATTGGGATTGTATGTTTGATTGTACAGGAACAATGTCAGGCAGACAAGACAAGGGAAAGGGCGCATTAACATCGGGCATCGGCAGAAAAAGAATAAGATTGGAAACAGCAGTTCCAGCAGCACCAGCGGTTCTGAGAGGCCAACGTCGACAATACGGAACCCGATGGGTGACTGACGAAGGGAAGAAATGGTATGCAAAACACAAAGAAACCAAATACTTCCCAGAAGAGCATATATCAAGGGAGCCGCTGGCACAGGAACTCCCGCGGATTGTACACCGGATTGACACCACTGGGCTGAACTTCATCTTCGAAGAGCCCAGGGAGTGCAATCTCCATCTCATTTGAGAGTTCTATGCCAACTGGAACCCGACCCTCCGCAGTCACACTGTCAAGATCAGGGGGCAGGTTGTCACTTTTGAGCCCCATCACCTGAATGCTATCTTGGGGGCGCGGGACACAGACGCCCATGTCCTTCGGCAGCTGAACATCACTCCACCTTATGCGAATATCAGACGCACTCTATGTGGAGCCCGTTCGACAGCAAGGTGGAGCAGGCACAAGGAGAGGGGCTACCATCAGACACTGCCCTACTCGCAGATGAACAGGGAAGCCAGGATCTGGCTTAAAATTGTATGCTCATGCTTGATCTCGGGGGTGCACATGACAGATGTCACCTGGGACCGAGTCTGCTTGGTGTATGCCCTGATTAAGAGGCTTGAAATAAATGTTGGGGCGGTGATCATCTCCGCCATGAAGAGAGCCCGACTGCATCAGGGCACAGATACGGGTTCGGTGGTTTGCCGACCACGTTCCTGAGGGGCCACGATATCGAGGAGGAGGCCCTGGATTACATCCCACAGATTGACAGGCGCGCCTTGGATGTTATCAAAACCAAGGCACCTGACACTACTCATGGGCCGGTGCTCATACTAGCCGAGCGACATGCTCGGGATGATCAGTATATGGCCCGTATGTACGGGATGCAGATGTTGCAGCTGTGCATTGGTGGGAGGCCTGCAATGGAGGATGAGCTATGGCAGCTCGAGCTAGATTACCCATTCGGCGAGAATGCCCGAGCTCTATACAGAGTGGGGCCCACATTTATGGAGCCTGTAGATGATGACGTCCCCACCGATGAGGAGACACGACAAGAGGACTCAGATGTTGAGTCAGATGAGGACAGCGGGGGTGATTCTGATATAGGAGACGAGGCAATGGCACCTGATGAAGAAGTTGAATACTTCGATTAATCAGGGAGTTTCACCACCCACCTTTGTGATATGTTGAATTTTATGAACACTGGGGACAGTGTTCGGTTTATGTGTAGGGTGGGAGTAGTTAGGTGCCAGATCTTTCGTTGTTGTTTTTATTTATGTTTATGTGTTGTGTTGTTGTGCTTGTGAAAAATGTGACCCTGTGACTTTGTGTTATGTGTTCTGTAATTAAGTGGTGTTGTAATGAATGTTAAGCTGTTGTGTGTTGTGTGAGCTGTTGTTGAATGGTGGTTGTGTAAATTTTTTTGTTTTCTATCAAAATTTTTAAAATTTTTCGTTAAATTTCTTTTATGTTGGGTTTCTCGGCCTTTGTTTTCGGTGCTTTTACCGAGAATAGTCTCATTGAACCGAAGTCGTAGATAGTGACCGTTCCTTATGATGGATGGATGATGACCGTCTTAAGGGAAATGTAGTCGATAGGAGTAGTTTTTTTCTTTCGTTCTTTCTTTTGTTTGTGTCCTAAACGTGTCGCTACTTCATGGTTCGGAATTCTTGCTACGTGTTGTACATGATACTAAGTTGCAAAGGTGATTCGTATGAAAGCATGCAAATGTGTAAACATGTTGAGATACCTAGGCCATAGAGTTTGATTCGGTCTGATCGAGGCTTAATAGTGAATTCTTGTAATCAGCTGATTGAAGAGTCTGTGAATATGTCTTGAGTTGAGCATGTGCATTGAGTGTGAGGTGAGGGTTCGATTATTCCATACTATTGTGAAGTGTCTAGAACTTGCCTAGTGTGTGTACGAAATGAAATGAAGGATGTGTATTGTAGGAAAGGATGTAGGCATTTCTTTGATTAAACCGAAAGTTTCTCCATTATCATACCTACCTTGAATGTACATCCTAGTTAGCCCCATTGAGCCTTTAGCCTATTTTTTTTCTTTCTTTGAAGAGGTACAAACCGAGCTTAATCCCTTCTTTCCATTAGCCGTGAATTTGATCCAAAACTCTTAAGCGCTCAAGAAAAATAATTTTCCCACAAAGTAAAGGAGTGAGAATTGTGAAAAGGAAATAAAAGCGGAAGTGGTGAAAGTTAAAGAAAAGGTCAAAGGTGCACTTGCTGAAATTAAATAAACTAAAGATGTATAACTAATCTTTGCTAGTAAGTCGAGTGTGCTTAAAGAAATGGGAACAAGAACAAAAGAAAATTCTTCAAGAATGGGAGGATGAAGGAAGAAAAAAAATGATTGTAATGATGGTGGGATGTATTGAAAACCGCTTAAGGAAGCTAGTTGCTATTATTGGTTAGCCCAGTGTTTGCTAGTTCCTTAGCTTACATTACAACCCGTTAAGTCCTACGTGATCTTACATCACTCGTCCTTATATTAGTGGAGTAATACACTAGAGGCAAGCCTATGGCTCATGACATGATGCATGTGAATTCCTTGGGAGAGAGAGCAAAATTGTATTCATATACCCCGACATGTAGTGCTTTGGAAATCATATGATAGCAAAGGGGGTAGTTTTCTTGTTTTGTGAGGGCACATGCTTGACGAGAGATTAATTTCATGTCAAATGTCTTGATCAGTTGATTTGCACGAGTTTGCCAAGATTGAGAATTGATTCTTGAGCTTAGGAGGTCTTAATGTGATGTACTTCATTGTAGTGATGAGACTATACATGTTTTCTTGGTGATTTGCTATATTAAATAATCGGTATAGTCGTAGCTTGAATTGTTGAGTCAAAGTAGCTATGTGTGAGTGTCAATTGCATGAGATGTGATAATATTGTTCGAGGACGAACAGGAGTTAAAGTGTGGGGTAAGTGATCTTGGGCAAAATTTCATGCCCAAGTGATACTCAAATGCTTCATTTCGACTTGTTTGTATATCATTATTGTGTATATTCTCATGTGATTTGTAGTTAAATGTGAATTTATACTAACCAACATGATTTGTTGTTTTGCAGGTAAAATGGAATTTTGGGAAGCTAAGATACATGTTTGTAAAATCGGGAATGGACTTGGAAACAAGGAGTGAAAAAGGACATGGAAGATCAGCAAAAACTAGGGCTCCGCGATGGAGCCGTGTCACGTTGCCATTGCGAGGCACTCTGCCTCAGAGGAAATAAATTTGGCAATTTCTAGTGAAGGTGCACGATAGCACCGTGTCACATTGGCCAGGCTCCGCGATGCAGGCCGTGGCACGTTGAGGTAAAATTACCTAGGGGGCCGACTTCCAGTGAAGGTCCGCGATACCTCCGTGGCACGGAGGGAGTGCTACTCGATACACTCCATGCCACGTTTCTTATTATTTCGGGAAAAATTCTCAATAGTATAAATAGCACACTTAGGTTTTATTTTAAACATTCTGACTTAGTTGAGCAAGAACGTGGGTTACAGGCAGTTGAGGGGACGAAAATTCTAGGGTTCTTCTCTATCTCTTTCTCTTTTATCTCAATTGTTTGTATGAATTACACTTATTTGATGATGTTTAATCCACAAATGAGTGGCTAAATTCACTTCTTGCTGAGGTTAAGAACAATTGTAGTGGAATGTACATGTAAGTCATTTCAGTTTTCATCTTTTCTTCAATGGTTGTTCTATCAATTCTTGTTCTTACTGCATTAATGTTTGGCCAATGTTAATGTATATTTTAAAAATTCAATTTTGATTTTGAAAAGAAAAGAAATTGGAAAGATGTGAATTGGTAGGATACGATCTCTTCTTAGTTTGGAAAATTGAGAATTGATTTATATTCAGAATAGAAATATATCTGAAAATCTTATTAGTCAATTAAGGAATCGGGAATGTATGGCTAGAACATGAAATTCTTTTATCACAGAAATGTAGATTAAGACTCATGATTCTTAAGTTGGATAGGAGTCGAAAGTTCCAGTCCATAGGCAATAATTCTTGACTAACAACCGAAAGAAAGATTAACTGAATTGTATTGATAAATTAATTCCCTGCATGTTCGTTTTAACCTCAACTTGCTCATTACTATTGTTCAGACTCACTTTATAATTTTGCCTTAGATTCGTATTAATTAGTAAACTCAAACTCTCAAAATATTATTTATTTGGTTGTCTACATTCTTAAAGATATAGTTCATTAACACTTATGTTAATTAGTACCGTAGCTCAGTCCCTGTGGGATCAATACTTGGCTTTACTTAAGCCACTTTACTACTTGTTCGACCACGTGCTCTTGCGTGTAGTCACCACAGAAGTCCGAACACCAACTTGTAGATTAGTTCCCAAAATCCATTCTAACTGCAAAAACAATAACTAATCATGTTGGTTAGTATAAATCCACATTTACATATAAACCACATGAGAATGTACACATAAAAATAGATAAACAAGTAAAAATTAAGTAATAAAGTATCATTTGGGCATGCAATTATGCCCAAGATCAATTGTTTAGGTTCTTTTTTAAGCCCATACAAGGATTTTGTAAGTCTGCATACCATTGACTCCCCCTGACTTGCAAATTCTTGTGGCAAGTCCATATAAATTTCATCATATAATTCTCCTTGTAAGAAAGCATTATACACATCCATTTGATGTATATGCCATTGTTGAGCAGCAGCTAAATCCAGTACACTTCTCACAGTTACCATCTTTACAACAGGTGAGAATGTCTCTTGGCAGTTAATTCCTTCTTTTTGACTATATCCTTTAGCCACCAACCTTGCTTTAGATCTTCCAACCTCACTATTGAACTTTTATTTTATCTTGTAGACCCACTTACAACCTATGGCAGATGTTACACCCCGTTAAATGTTGATAGGCATACATATGTGTTGTGGTGAGTAAGAAGAGCTTGTTGTATGAGGGAAAAGCCTTGGAAATGGGGTCGGAAAGGACCAGCGCGCACAGGGCCAGCACAACGCGCCAGCCAGCGCGGCAGGCCAGGCTTGCTGCCACAATGGGAGGCGCGGCGAGGGGGCCTTGTGGCGCGTTGGGCAGCACAAGGCACACCCCGGCCACCACCCTACATGTATATTTATATTCCTCCCATTTCATTTTATGTCACTTGAAACATAAGCCATGACCGGAGACTAAGGAAGCACGCAAATTTCATTGGTTTTTCACCGATTAAACTACCAAATGCCGTCTAATCTCAAATTAACTTCAGGTATTGAATTCTAAGCCCGCAGGGAACATTACTAAGGAGTTATTTTCTTGAAATTCGCCCGCAAATCGGAACCCCACCGAGCAAAAGTTGTCAAAATTACTCCAAATTGATTCCTAAATGATCACAGGCTTCAAGTAAGCATTTTTTCCTTCTAAACTCTCGGGAAATTATAGGTTTTCGTCCATGTTTTACGTGATTGAATTATAATTGTTATTAGTATAAAAAGTTGCCGATTTTGCCGGGTTTAGTATTAAAATTAGACCCATTCTTTTAGTATCAAAGTTACAGTTAGGAGGAGCTGTTGAATACAAGTTAAAACCTGATGGTTATTTGGAAAATGGCAATCGAGATATGTAAGGCTTATTCCTTTGGCAAGTTATTCTCGTCGTATTGAGATACGACTTGTGCCTCTGAAGTAAGACCGTGATTCTGTATATTGTAATTAGCTGATGCCAGTAGATAATGAGTATATACATATATGTGTTACAGCTAGCTGTTATCAGCAGATTGTGATTAGACTTGTTGCGGTCAGTTGTTTCTATAGACTATGAATATATGCATGTTGCGGTTAGCTGCTAGGACGTGTACATAGATTGTGTGACAGTATCCCTCATCGAGAAAGGACAGTCTAAGTGTGACACCCGCAGGAAGCGTTACCGAAACTCCTCTATCCTCCAGTTCATTGTATTAGTAGAATTGTATGTTCTACTGCCAGGCCAAGATCTTAGGAGCTTGTGGATAGTTATTGGGCCTGAGTTAGTAAGTTGAATAGCATAAGCACAGCTGAGCAGTATAATTACCAGTTTGGCGCTGTGTAGCCAGGAAAGCATGCCCAGAGGCCATTAGTGTACCCTTACGCCTCAGGGCCAGGAATTTAGATAGGATGACCGTATTTTAGAGTTAGCGGCACTAGGGTTGTGTAGTGAACTGAGTGAAAGTCTGCACTCTAGTCAGCTACTACCAGTAATTGTTAGTCCCAGTTGACTTAGCATTCATCCTACAGATCACCCAGGAAGCCAGTCCAGTCATCCAAGTCAAATAGACCCATGGTTACCCTATGGAAGGGGACCTTATTAGCAGGTAGAGACAGGAAGGGCCAGCGCCCCAGCCTGTTCTTAGAAGATACTCAGGTACAGATTGCTGTGAGCGGCTAACTCTATGTAAACTTGTCTATAAGGTTAGTAATCACCCAGAAAAGTCATATAAGATTTGACCAGACCAAGATAGGGTCTAAAGAACCAGCAACATGTTAGTACAGCATTACCCTCAGGCTAAGAATGTCAGTAAGTTGCTTGTGGAGGATTAGGGGCCGACCGCCCAAAATCATGTTCTGTCAGTAACAGCCCTACAGCCGTTCTAAGCAGAGGGGCCAAGTAACTAGTCATCCATGACCCCACAGTTGTTTATGAGTTATAGTTGTCCGAGTAGGACATTCAGAGTATTGTTAGGCCACTCTAGATCTCGCCCTATCCAGTCTAGACCATTATAGATAATGATCTCTACCAGGATCCTCTGATCAGATACGGGTGTAGGGGGTGTGCCTACTAGCTGCCTTACAAACTATTCTAGGGGAAAGCAGCAGTAGCGTTAAGCCCATAAGGCTAGATATGCCTTTGAGTGGCTAGATTGAGATTTCGGTATAGCATCTCGGTTGGGGTTGCCCTTACTTAGGAGCCTTCTTTGACCTCCCCAGGGTTACTAGCTGTGTCGACGCCCGCCAGGGGCTAGATGACATCACTCCAAGGAGCAGTATGCCATCCGCGGGGGAAGAAGATGGGGTCCCAGGTCCTCATACAGTCCATTCCATGACTGGACTATTTTATGTCGTATCGTCACCACACCCCCGTCGAGCCTAGAGCTCGGGGTGCCGATATCAGGAGTCCACTAGACTCAGACACAGCTACAAATCAGGATATATAGATTGAGGTGTACTTTCTAGGGCTTATGGGGGCCCAAATAAGTTATTTTTGTGCTGCTTGTACCTTCCGACTTATGGGGGCCAGGTGAGGTTCTTGTTTGTATTCTTTCCTGCTAGTTATGGTTTATGAATGTGTAATTATATAGTCTTAGCTCACGTACATGTAGTGTTGGTTAGATGCATATAACGAATAAGCAGGCGTACAGATTAATCTTTCTGCCCTTCTTTCTATTTACTTCCAGTCTTTATCACCTTATTTACTGCCTTACATATTAAGTACATATTGTATTGATGCCCTCCCCTGGGCGCTGCATTACTTGCCTGTGGGTTTAGACAGACAAAATTCAGGATCCTCAGTAACAGTTATTCAGAGTCAGCAGTTTGGCCAACTACTTTCATTCGGAGTTGCCAGGTTGTAGAAAATGCAGTCTTCTATTTGTATAGCATTTGGGTAGGACGAGGCCCTGTCCCGACCACTATTTGTATTTTTAGAGGCTTGCAGACTATAGTTGTCAGTTAGTTGGGTGTCGTTGGCCATGTGGGGCCCATATATGTCTCTTTTTACGTGTTGGCCGTGTGGGGCCTAATATAGCGCCTGATTTTCAGTTCAGTTATAACTAGATATCATGGCGGCCTTGTCAGCCCGCATAGGATTCCCTGTTATGGTCTATTGCTGGTTAGCTGTTTTCTTTTACAGGTGGTTATAAAGCCTTGTTAGCTGAAGGTTGTGTTTACAACCGAGATATAGCCCGTTGTTTTCTTGAGTCGAGTTGCAGGCTTGTACCAGATGTGCATAAGACTAGCCAGGTCAGTCAGATTCTAGTGTGGCACTAGGTGCCAGTCATGCCACCCAAGGTGGGGCGTGACAAACTTGGTATCAGAGCAGTTCGTATCCTAGGGAATCTGCAAGTCGTTTCTAGTAGAGTATTGCTTATAAATGTGTTGTGCACTTTCTATAAGCAGGAGGCTACGAGGCATAATAGTATGGTTACCCTTTCTTCTTCTCAGATCGTGCTATAGAGCCAAGTTGTACAGGGTTGAGTCCCTAAGCTTTCATAGCTATGTCTGTCTAGGATAAGGTTCAATATAAGACAGTCTCCAGCCAACCGCCAGCTAGCTACAGCAGCAGGAAAGGATACCAGTGTGATGCCATAGTTGGGGGACAACCAGTTTGAGGACAAAGGCGAATGTCTTTTAATTTTCTCAGTATCTTTCTGGGGCACTAGGAATCTCATAAGATAGTAGATATGCCAACACCATCCCCAGTTCTTTTTACAACCTCAAAGTAAGAGGTCAGGAGTATAGAATATATATGAGTCGACTTATCTATTAGATATACAAGATCTGGCAAGGGCGATAATTAACGTTAGATTACCTGAATGGTATGAAAAAGAGAGGGAATTGGGGGATTCTTACCTCCAAACCTTTGAATGTTGTACAGTTCCATACCTCAGTCCCATTGTAGTAAGAAATGGCTATTTCTGCCTCCCAGATTCATTTTCAGTATAGAAAAGTGCTTAAGAATTAAGGCGATGTTTCCCAGAGTAAATGACAAAGGAAGGTTGGATTTGTTGACTCTAGAAAGTGTTAGAAGGGGTGGAGACCCCTAGCGTTTAAGTAAATTGTCTAGACCTTCATGTTAGTAAATCAGGAGAGCAGGTAAGACTACCAGTAACACTCAAAGTATGTGTGAGAGTCTACAAGTGATAAACCCCTAGCAACAGTAAAGCTCAGGTCATAATTAGGTCGATTCTACTGCAGTGTGTTAATTACAGTAGGATGTACCTACAGAATAATGGTTATGGCCCTAGTTGGCTATGTCGAGGGACAAAAAGATCATATGAATGAATTTGGCCCGAGTACGGGTCAGAATGATACAGGTCAACAGACTTGGTCAGTAATGTGTTTGAAAATATGAGGCAGAGGGCATGAACTCCAGAACTCAGCCCATGGAATTAAAGGGAAAGGCACAAGTATCTAACTTCGGAGGGAAATAAAATCACCCCAGTCTAAGAATAAATTGACAAAGCATAGGACCACTCCTGAATGTCGAGAAATGAGCATCGGACTGACAGTTGAGAGATAATGAGGTTGTAACCCGAAATATTGCAATATCATCACTAGTTGTAGAGGTAGAGGAGTGATGGCATGGAGACTCTAACTTAGTACAATCCAGAAACAAAGCCCAGTAGGAAGTTATAGGCCTTTAAGACAATAAGGGGCTAAGTCATAAGACCTAGAGGCAGCCTCTGTGTCCCAAATGTGGTCAAACTTCGTCAGCATATTCTAGCTAAGGTATATCATGTATGTTACTCGCTCCACCCAGAGTTTAACGAAAATGCATCAGGCTGTAAGAAAGACCTACTGATGGCATGGGAGAAGGAAGACGTTATTGCGTCATAGCACAGAGCTTCAATGACCAACCAGGGAAGACTGGACAGCAGAAATCGAGCAGGCCAATCTAGAAGATGGTTGTGCCTGCAAAAGGAATGGAGAATAGTCAACATAATCATAGTTAGAAGGTTACCTCATACCAGATGTAAATTGACCTCACTTGAGTCAGTGTAGAAAGGATAACAAGGTCAATTCATGTTCTGCTAGGTGAGTTATATTTCAGCTAAAGGTTATGCCGAATTAAATGCTTAAAGAGAAGTTCGGTTGTGTCAGGCCCAAGTATTTAGTAAATTCTGATAGAAAGGCACAACGTACAGCTAAGTTTTAAAAAGGATTTCAGAACAAGTTGGGATGCAGGTTAAGTTGAGTGCGACTCCTCGTCTCTAAACAAATAGTTAAGCAGAGCACTCAGTTCAAATGCCAGAGATCTGTTGCGAGTGGAGATGTAGGCCCTCTATATGATGACCTGAAGCAGATAAATCAAAGGTAGTGAACCAGGGCACACTATAACAGGCAGACAGAAAAAGTTAAACTTATCAAGAAATAGGTACCGACAGCCCAGGATCGTCGGAAGTCTTGCCCTAACATACAGCGTAGACAGTTAAGGATAAAAGCAGCGGCTGAGTATCCTAAAAGCTTCACCGATGAAGGGCACTATGAGAATTAGAGAAAAGGAAAGCTTAGCCTTAGGTTCATTAGCCATATTGTATCTTCCTAAGAGCAGGCAAAGTGGCATAGGGACTAGAATTTCCTTCAGAACTGAAATTGGTCCATTTAGTCTTTTGCATGTCAATGTTGTGGAACACATATAAGAGAACCATCCCAAGTTATGTCCCACTGAGGACGTTCAAGTTATTGAGGAACTAACCTAAAAGAGGTTCCAGTTGTCATACTAGATTAGCAAGTTCGAAGATTGAGAACTTAAAGATGTAGCCTCGGTTAAAGTACTGTGGAAGAATAAGAATAAAGAAGAGATGATCTGGGAAGCTAAGGACGACATGAGATCAGAATATCCTCATATGTTCCAAGATTGATCCAGATCATGTAATTAAGGTAAAGTTGTTGTTTAGTTATTATTTTACAATTTATGCTATTTATACAGTTCAGTTGACTACCATTTTATTGTAGAATAGTTGTTATAGTGCCATGTGAGGTACATGTATTGGACTTTTCTGCATTTCAGGTTCTTCAGATAGTCTATATTACAGGGGAGACTCTATTGAAATTTCTCTGGCAACAGATAAAAATACTTGAGCCTTTTAAGCCTAAAGATTACATCCGAGGATGAATGTTCCTAAAGGGAGGAGGATGTTACACCCCGTTAAATGTTGATGTTTAGTAGGCGTACGTATGTGCTGTGGTGAGTAAGAAGAGCTTGTTGTGTGAGGTAAAATCCTTAGAAGTGGGGTTGTAAAGGACCAGCGCCAACACAACGCGCCAGCCAGCAGCGCACTGGCCAGCGCAGCGCGCCAGGCTTGCTGCCTCAATGGGAGCTGCGGCGCGTTGGGCAGCGCGAGGCACACCGTGGCCACCGCCATACATGTATGTATATACTCCTCCCACTTCATTTTATGTCACTTGAAACATAAGCCATGACCAGAGACTAAGGAAGCACGCAAGTTTCACTGATATTTTCGCCGATTACGCTACCAAACGCCATCCAATCTCAAATTAACTTCAGGTATTGAATTCTAAGCCCATAGGGAACATTATTACGGAGTTATTTTCTCAAAATTTTCCCAGCAAATCGGAACCCCGCCAAGCAAAAGTTGCAAAAATTGCTCCAAATTTATTCCTAAATGATCAAAGGCTTCAGTAAGTATTTTTTCCTTCTGAACTCTCGAGAAATTATAGGTTTTCGGCCGTGTTTAACTTTATTGAATTATAATTATTATTAGTATTAAAAGTTGCCGATTTTGCCGAGTTTAGTATTAAAATTAGACCCATTCTTTCAGTATCAAAGTTACAGTTGGGAGGAGTTATTGAATACGAGTTGAAACCCGACAGTTATTTGGAAAACGGCAATCGAGGTATGTAAGGCTTATTCCTTTGGAAAGTTATTCTCGTCGCATAGCGATACGACTTATGCCTCTGAAGCAAGACCGTGATTTTGTATATTGCAATTAGCTGATGCCAGTAGATAACGAGTATATACATATGTGTTACAACTAGCTGTTATTAGTAGATTGTGATTAGACTTGTTGCGGTCGGTTGTTTCTATACACTATGAATATATGCATGTTGTGGTTAGCTGCTAGGATGCGTACATAGATTGTATGACAGTATCCCTCATCGGGAAAGGACAGGCTAGGTGTGACACCCACAGGCAGCGTTATCAAAACTCCTCTATCCTCCAGTTCATTGTATTAGTAGAATTGTGTGTTTTACTGCCAGGCCTAGATATTCGGAGCTTGTGGATAGTTATTGGGCCTAATTTAGTAAGTTGAATAGCATAAGTGCAGCTGAGCTGTATAATTACCAGTTTGGCGTTGCGTAGCCAGGAAGCATGCCTAGAGGCCATTGGCATACCCTTACGCCTCAGGGCCAGGAATTTAGATAGGATGACCATATTTTAGAGTCAATGGCACTACGGTTGTCTAGTGAACTAAATAACAACCTGCCCTCTAGTTAGCTACTACCAGTAATTGATAATCTTAGTTGACTTAGCATTCATCCTACAGATCGCCCAGGAAGTCAGTCCAGTCGTCCGAGTCAAATAGACCCGTGGGTACCTTATGGAAAGGGACCTTATTAGCAGGTAGAGGTAGGGCCAGCACCCCAGCCTGTTCTTAGAAGATACTCAGGTACGGATTGTCGTGAGCGGCTAAGTCTATGTAGACTTGTCTATAAGGTTAGTAATCGCCAAAAAAAGTCATATAAGATTTGACCAGACCAAGATAGGGTCTAAAGGACCAGCACCGTGTTAGTACAGCATTACCCTCAGGCTAAGAATGTCAGTAAGCTACCTGTGGAGGATTAGGGGCCAACCGCCAAAATGCATGTTCAGTCAGTAACAGCCCTAATGTCGTTCTAAGTAGAGGGACAAAGTAACTAGTCACCCCACAGTTGTTTATGAGTTATAGTTGTCCGAGTAGGACATTCAGGGTATTGTTAGGCCACTCCAAATCTCGCCCTATCCAGTCTAGACCATTAGAGATCATGATCACTACCAGGATCCTCTGATCAAATACGGGTGCACGGGGTGTGCCTGCTAGCAGCCTTACAGACTATTCTAGGGGCGAGCAGCGGTAGTATTAAGCCTAGAAGGCCAGATACGCCTTTGAGTGGCTAGATTGAGATTTCAATATAGCATCTCAATTGGGGTTGCCCTTACTTAGGAGCCTTCCGTGACCTCCCCAGGGTTATTAGCTGTGTTGACGCCCGCCAGGGGCTAGATGACGTTGCTCCAAGGAGCGGTATGCCATCTGTGAGGGAAGATAGGGTCCTAGGTCCTTATATAGTCCATTCCATGGCTAGACTATTTTATGTCGTATTGGCACCACACCCCCATCAAGCTTGGTGCCCGGGGTACAAATATCAGGAGTCCACTAGACTCAGACACAGCTACAGATCAGGAGCCAAGTGGGTTTAGTTGTAGACCCAGGGGGACAGGTAGGTTAGCTATAGCACTAGTAGAGTCATAGAAACCTGGATAAGGATATATAGATTGAGGTGTACTTGATAGGGCTTATGAGGGCCCAGATAAGTTATTTTTGTGCTGCTTGTACCTTCCGGCTTATGGGGGCCAGGTGAGGTTCTTGTTTGTATTCTTGCTTGCTAGTTATGGTTTATGAATGTGTAATTATACAGTCTTAGCTCACGTACATGTAGTGTTGGTTAGATGCAGATTACGAATAAGCAGGCGTACAGGTTAATCTTTCTGCCCTTCTTTCTATTTACTTCTAGTATTTATCAACTTATTTATTGCCTTACATATTTAGTACATATTGTACTGATGCCTTTCCCTAGGCGCTGCATTACTTGCCTGCAGGTTTAGACAGGCAGAATTCAGGATCCTCAGTAACAGCTGTTTAGAGTCAGCAGTTTGGCCAACTCCTTTCATTCGGAGTTGCCAGGTTGTAGAAAGTGCAGTCTTCCATTTATATAGCATTTGGGTACGCCAGGGCCCTGTCCCGAATACTATTTGTATTCTTAGAGGCTTGCAGACTACAGTTGTTAGTTAGTTGGGTGTCGTTGGCTGTGCGAGGCCCATATATATTTCTTTTTACGTGTTGACCGTGCGCCTGATTTTCGTTTCAGTTATAACTAGATATTATGGAGGCCTTGTTGGCCCGCATAGGATTCTCTGTTATAGTCTGGTGCTGGTTAGCTATTTTTTTTTACAGGTGGTTATGAGGCCTTGTTGGTCAGAGGCTGTGTTTACAGCCGAGATATAGCTCGTTGTTTTCTTGAGTCGAGTTGTAGGCTTGCACCAGATGTGCATAAGCCTAGCCAGGTCAGTCAGATTCCAATGTGGCACTAGGTTCCAGTCATGCCTCCCAAGGTGGAGCGTAACAGTAGATTTATCATGAGGCAATGGAACTACCTTCTATTATTATTATTTCTAAGGCTTGTATCTCTTCTTTCATAGCTTGTATCCATATTGGATCCTTGATTACCTCAGAATAGCTTGTTGGTTCTCTTTGGTTTGAGACAGAAGACACATAGGCTTTATAATTATCTGAAATATGATCATATCTAATGTGCTTATTCAATGCATATGGAACATCTTTATGAATACTGAGAGAAACAAAGTCTCTCATCCAGATATGAGTTGAGTCCCTCTGGTGGATTTTCTGACTTGAGATTGCGGTATAGATAATTCCCTTTGCTGAGATGGTTGAGGAAAACTATGTGGAAGATTAATTGGAATCTGATCAGTAAATTATTCAATATGAGAAGAGGTAGTTTGAATTGATGGTACAGAAATAATTGGACAACTTTCATCCTCATATGTGTTAGTGCCAGTGTTTAAGAAGATTGGCGTTGAGTTGGACTTCTGTTCCTCAAATAGATACATATCTTTATTAAATACTACATCCCTGTAGACAAAAAAGGATTTAGTAGTCATATCATATAATATATAATCTTTCTGTTGTTTAGAATATTCCATCAATACAAAAACCTTGGCTCTTGCCATTAGTTTGTCAGGCTGTCTTTAGTAAAACATAAGCATCCTAAGATTCTCAAATGCCTGATGGATGGTTTTCTGTTATAGAACTTTTCATATGGAGAGACACCATTCAGTACATGAGTAGGTAACCTATTGATAATATAAGCTGCAGCCAAAACACAATGACCCCAAAACTTTATAGGCGTGTTAGCTTGGAATCTTAATGCTCTAGTGATCTCTAAAAAGATGTTTGTGTTTCCTTTTAGCTACCCCATTTTTTGAGGAGTATATACACATGTTGTTTGATGAATTATCCCAAGAAGCTTATATAAATTGTGACACATACTATTTATGAACTCAGAACCATTGTTTATTCTTAATATTTTGATAGATTTATCAAATTGAGTTTTTGCATAAGTAAAAAAATGTTGCACAGCAATATGAACATCTGATTTTTACTTTAAAAGAAATACCCAAGTTAATCTAGAGAAATCATCTACTAAAATAAAAAAGTATTTATTTCCATCAAATGTAAAAACTTTATATGGTCCTCAAAGATCTACATGTACTAAATCAGGACATCTAAGACTCTTTATACTGCTAGATGTGAAAGGAAGTCTTGTCGATTTGCACATGGGCAGACTGTGCACTGAGTTATTGTATCCTTAACCCTTTTCATATTAACATAAAGCATTTTCATAAGAGGTACAGTAGATGTGTATCCTAATCTTCTATGCCACAGAGCTATATCTATATCTTTAGAAGATGATTTTCTGACTGTTGAGTAGCAAGGCTGACACTTTTAACATTCTTGATGTGTTGATTCAGCAACAAATATAGACCATCTTCCACCTTACCAATCTCTTTCTCCCTCCCAGTGAAGAGATCCCGAAAAACACAAAAGTCAGGAAAGAAGGAAGCAAAAAATTGTAATTCTTTGGTTAGTTTAGAAACAGACAATAAATTATATTGAAACTGAGGTACATGAAACACATTTGAAATGGTACTTCTGCTAGATATGGAGCTTGATCCTATATTCTTCACAAGAGATACATCCCCATTAAGTAAATGTACCCTTTGTGGATTAGTAGTTTCTGTTACTATTCCCTTATTCAATAACTCAAGTTTAGACACCACGTGATTTGTGGCACTTGTATCTACTATCCATTTAGGGCTATTGGGTATTAACATGGTCTTACATTGCTCTATACCTGCCACATTTGCATAGGAGGTTGTAGGCCGATTTTTGAGCATGTTAGTAATTTACTCATACTGCTGTTGTGAGAAAGGACCTCTCTGTGCCATTTGGCCTGTGTGATTTTGCTCAGATGCTCTAGAAACCATACTTCCACTGTCCTTAGAAGTAGAATTGTATATATTTGTGTTTTTTCCATGAATGAACTATTGATCATCTTGACCTATGAAATTTCTCTCCTCAGTTAGAATATTGCAAGTTGTACTGCTTCTTCCATTACTACCTGTTCCATTCCTCTCACAATCCTTCTTCTTGAACTTATAATCTGGAAGATATCATACCAGCTTATAGCATATCTCTTTAGTGTGACCTTTAAGTTTACAGAAATCACAAAATATATTGTAATTTTTCTTGAACTTAGAATTTGCACCATGATTTCCATATGTAGAATTACCACCATTAGTACCATAATTTCCCCCATGAGAATTATAGCCAAACCTTTCACCCTGACTTCCATATGATCTTGAATACATTGCTCCTTCAAAATATCCTGTGTTGTTACTAGGATGAGTACCTAGAACTCCAGCAGTAGTCACCATGTTCCTTTGACTGTCCTCACTTACTATCATAGAGTAGGCTTGATTTAGAGTAGACAGAGAATTCATCATGAGAATCTGGCTTCTAGCCGGTAAAAAGGAATCATTTAATCCCATTAAGAAATGAAACAATTTTAGCTTCTGTTGATACAAGATGAATTCCTTGGACTTCTCATATTCACAAGTAGGAGCTGGTACCAGAGCATCAAATTCCTCTCATAGATCTTTCAACCTTGAAAAATACGTTAAGAAAGACGCATTTCCTTGAGTCGGGTTGAGATTTCTTTATGAATGTTGAAGGTTTTTAAACTATCAATCTTATTAAACCTTTCCTGTAAATCCAGCTAGACAGACTGTGCATTTGAAGCATATATGACACTGCCAAGAAGTGTTTTTGATACTGCATTCGTAATCCAAGAGAGGACTGTTGCATTTACTCTTTCCCAATGATTCCATATTGATTCTGGAAATTTTTCTTTAATACACGTCCCATCTACCATCCCCAGCTTGTTTCTTCCGAGTAAAGTAATACGCATAGACTATATCGCATAGAATAATTCTCGATCCACTGTAAGTTGAAACGAAATGATTTGAATCCCACTCACATCTGATGAATGAAGAAACAGTGGGTGATTGTAGTCGATTCCTGTGACTTGACTATTCTGGCTAACATTTTCAGCACCATTGAAAGATTCTTGTTCTCCATTCACACCATTTGAAGTGTTTCCGGCCATTATTTTTCCTGGAATTTACAGATTGTAGCAGAAGCAAGAAGAAAATATAATGTTGTAGACAAGAATAGATTGATTGCAGAGATTGCAACTCCGATCAAAAACAGCTCTTGAGATCGTGTCTCAAGGCTCTGATACCATGTTATAATCTGAGAATATGGAAATCTGGATGAACATTATAAAAAAGCAAGAAAATGAAGAAGAAGAAAACTAAGAAGAAGGAGATGAAATGAAACTACTGTTTTATTGAATAGAAAGCAGACTTGAATGAATTGTATATTCAATAATATGCTACAAAGTACATGAATGACCTGCTTATATAGCCTTCCTTATCCAGCTATATTAACTATACAAGTATGTAACCAACTTAGCTAACTAATGGAATGTTAACTAACTTTAACTAACTTGATGAACTCTGTAACTAACTCTTTATCTTGGTTGTCTACATGAACTATTTCAGCTCATAGCTTCAACTATTATCAACATTCTTTTTTCAACATTCAAACAGATATCTAGGATATACATTTATGTATAATTTAGGTATTCTTCATTCATTTCTTTTTATCAATAACTTAATATTTATTTATCACTCGATTTAATTAGTAATGATATCTATCAGTAATTTCTATATTTCAAGAAATGAAAATTATATATCACTTATGCCTAGAATAATAATATTTTCTCCATACTCACAACAACTTCTTCTCCCAAAGACTTCTCCAAACGCACAAGAAAAAGATCATCACAAACTATGAAAGATTCAAATGTTTTGTTATATCATAGACATAGTTCAGGTTATACGTTGGAGTTCTAGAGAAAGATTCTTAGGAGTTCCAGAAAAAATAACTGCCACCATTGAAAGATAGAATTATGCAAAGCGATGGAGGTAGTAAAAATATGCATGTCTATTCATTTTTGGATGAGAAGTTTTAACCTACTCTAATTCAATATTCAAAAATGTTTGATTTGTAGATAAGATTTGCAATTGTACTAATCCTAATTCAACAGGGATAAATGTCTCAGATATGAAAGAATATATGTCATGGTTAGATAAAATGTCTTTCATCAAATCACTACTCCAAATATAGAGATAATCATGAGTCATGAATGTCAATCTAATCAAGTGGTCATTTAACAACTAAAAAGATGCAAATAACATGCTCCCAGTATCTATTTATGTCATAAATTAGTCAAAACAATCAATTACCAACTTTCACTCATATCATAGCACCGCAACCAATATAAGTGTTTGTTATCTCACTTATATGGGACCCCTAACACCTGTAATTCATTACTTAAGCTTTGACCAACACAAAACTTTATAAAAAGTCTAGAAAGTTTCAACTAACCTTAATCAGAGCTCAAAAAAATTATAAATGTGCCCTTCTACAATGCCTAAGAACAATCCCAATTTATCCAAATATGTAAGCTACATGAGTATACAAGTCTGTGGACACCCATATTGCTATATTTCTATCCCAAACATAAAAAGTCAACTCAAGAGTCAACCCCCAGCTTCCAAGGTCAAAACAAGTAAATCTATTTCAATATCAGTTTATTCATCACATAGGGTATCAAATATGAAATTTCATCAAAAATCCAGTTCGAATCATGACTCCAATTAACCAAAATATGATTTTAATATTTTAAGTTCAAAACATAATTTTCTAATCTCCCAATATGGATAAAAGAGTAAATAATGGCAAAATAGTTGGAAAATACCAAAATCAAGGTTAGAATCTTACCATCAAGTCAAGACAAGAAAATAACTTTAAAAATTGCCCGAATCCAAGGTCTCTAACTCCTAAAATTAATTTTTGAATAATGATAACAGAAGAGGGAAATAATCACTATTCACGTCAGGTATTTCCACAAAAATGGATTTTTGTGGCACCGGTGGGCTCGCATAAGCAAAAAAAAAGTCATGCAGAAGCCAAAGTCACTTAATCCGAATGACTTCACAAAAGCGGAGGAAATATGTAGGGGCAACACGGCCATTGCGAGAAATCCTACGTAGGAATAAAATACGATATACAGTGCATCCAGGTGTGGCCCAGTTGATCTTGGGCAAATTTATATGCCCAAGTGATACTCAAAGGTGTCATTTTAGCCTTGTTTATCTATCAATGTTTATACATTCTCATGTAATTGGTAATAAAATGTGAATTTATACTAACCAACATGATTAGCATTGTTTTGCAGGAAAAATGTAATTTCGGGAAGCTAAAATGCATGTTGGAAGATATCGGGGTTGGACTCGGATGTGAGCAAGGGACAAGGCATTGGAAAGCATAAAATAAAGGGGCTCTGCGATGGAGCCGTGTCATGCTGCCATCGCGGAGGCCTTCTGCCTGGATAGGGAATTTTCGCCCAATTTCCAGAGAGGGTTCGCGATGGGTCCGTGGCACGGTGGCCTGGCTCCGCGTTGCACGTCGTGCCACGTTGGGCCTTATTTTCTGGACCCCCAATTTCCAGTGAGGGTCCGCGTCGATAGCGTGTCACGGAGGCAGTGCTCCGCGATGCACTCCGTGACACGTTGCTTGTTATTCCGAGAAAAATTCCCACCAGTATATTGACACAGAAGGCAGCAAAGTTCCAGTAGACTGAGGCGTGTGAGCAGAACTTCCAAGAGTTAAAAGCCAGGTTAACATCAGCTCCAGTGTTAGTATCGCCAGGAGGTACAGAGGGTTGATACAGCATGGTAAAGTAATAGCTTATGCTTTCAGGCAGTTGAAGAAATGTGAAAAGAATTATCTTACCCATGACCTGGAGTTAGCTGCAGTAGTTTATGCCTTAAAGAGTGAAAATTTTGTATCACCCAGGAAGGGCTAATATGGTAGCAGATGCCCTTAGCCGTAAATCTATGGGGAGTTGGCATACTTGCAGCCTGGACAGCGAGAATAGACCCGAGAATTACACTAGTTAGCCGGCTTAGCCGTTCCCATAGCAGAAATAAAGGATAACAGAGCGATAATACAGAATGTCGCAGTGTTGTCGTTAGTGGTGGAAGTAAAGGAACGGCAGTATGGAGACCCTAGCCAGGTTCAACTTGAACACAAGGTTCAGTAAGGAGAGGTGACATATTTTCAGATAACCGGGGATGAAGTGTTGCGATATAAAGGCCGCATTTGTGTTCTAGATATTTTGGGGCATCGCCAGCAGCTTATGAGCGAGGCGCATTACGCCCGCTATTCTCTCCATCCAGGCGCGATGAAAATGTGCCATGATATCAAAGAAAACTACTGGTGGCCAGGTATGAAAAGAGAAATCGCTGAATTTATAGCCCAGTGTCCTAACTGCCAATAGGTGAAAGCAGAACATCAGAAACCAGGCGGATTAACGTAGGACATAGCTGTGCCTCTCTGGAAATGAGAAGCAGTGAATATGGATTTTGTGACAGGACTACCCCGTACCAGACGCGGAAATGATTCTATTTGGGTAATAGTTGACAGGCTGACAAAATCAGCTCATTTCCTGCCAGTGAAAGCTACTTTCTCGGCTGAAGATTATGCGAAGTTGTATATCCGAGAGATAGTCAGATTGCATGGAGTGCCAGTATCCGTTATTTCAGATAGAGGAGCGCAGTTCACGGCCAGGTTTTGGAAATCGTTCCAGAAGGGGCTGGGGACGCAGATTAATCTAAGCACAGCTTCCCACCCCCAGACAGATGGTCAGGTTGAACGTACAATTCAGACGCTCGAAGATATGCTACGAGCGTGTGTGCTAGATTTTGGGGGTAGCTGGGATGAGCATCTTTCGTTGATTGAATTTGCTTATAATAACAGTTATCATTCAGCTATCCAGATGGCGCCTTTCGAGGTGTTATACGGGTGAAAATGTAGACCGCCGGTGGGCTGGTTTGAAATAGGAGAATTAGCATTGGTTGGCCCAGACATTGTTCGGCAGTCAGAGGAAAAGATAAAGCTTATCCGAGAACGTTTACTGACTGCTCAGAGCCGCCAGAAGTCTTATGCAGATATGCGGCGCAGAAATCTAGAATTTACAGTAAATGACTGGGTATATCTGAAAGTGTCTCCGATGAAAGGGGTAATGAGATTTGGCAAGAAAGGCAAGCTTAGCCCGAGATTCATTGGGCCATATCAAATTCGGCGAAGAATAGGCCGAGTTGCATACGAATTGAACTTGCCTCCGGAGTTAGCATCTGTTCACCCAGTATTCCATGTATCTATGTTAAGGAAGTTCGTAGGAGACCCTTCTACAGTAGTTCCAGTTCAGGATGTCCAGGTCATAGAAGAATTAGCATATGAAGAGGTTCCCGTGGCTATCTTAGACAGACAGATTCGCAGGTTGAGGACAAAAGATGTTGCATCTGTCAAAGTATTGTGGCATAACAGGAACTGTGAGGAAATGACGTGGGAAGCTGAAGAAGATATGAAAGCCAGATACCCTCACCTATTTAAGACCTAGTCAGGCGACAGGTATGTCCGTATTATTACTTATGCAGTACCTTATAGTTGTATGTGTGTGAATGAGAAAGATTGATACTTAGTTATCCAGTGGATCCTAGACTATTATGTGCAGTACCTGTGTTGGACTTTTCTGCATTTCAGGTTTTTGCTATAGTCCATATTATAGGGGAAACTCTGCCGAAATTTTTCTAGAAAGTAAAGTAAGTAGTCCTCTAGATAACAGTGTACATTCGAGGACGAATGTTCTTAAGGGGGGAGAATGTTATACCCCGTAGAATTCCCGGCACCTAAATGACCTATTCGCACGTTGGTTAAGCATATTTGAAGGCCATACGTGCTAGGGAAAGGCCCGGGAAAAGATCGGACGAGAAACCTGTCGAACCATCACGGAAGGAGCCGAGGCAGAACCCCTCCGCGATGGCAGCGTGTCACGGAGGAGAGGCCTCCGCGTTGGCTCCGTGACACGTTGGCCTTGTCCAGGCCCAAGTATATAAAGCCCACTTCAGTTTTAAATCATTTAAACACTTATTAACTTCCAGAAAACAGAGAGTAAGCAGCAGAGGGGAGGTAAGAACGAAGGAGATATTATAATTTTCGTCTGATTACGCTGTTGAACGTTGTCCAAACACAAATTAACTTCGGATACTGAGGTATTTAGCAGCAGAGAGCATTCCTACGAATTCAGTTTCGTGAAATACGGCCGACGAATCATCGAGCCACCGAGCTAAGGTAAGTGGAATTGCTCTAAATTAGTGTCTATGTGTTCCTAGCTGTGAAGTGAATATTTCTCCCTTTTGGACTTCTGAAAAATAGCGAGTTTTCGACTGTCTTTCGATAAGCCTAAGTTTAGGCTATAAACTATATCGAAAGTGACGTTACTCTTTAAAGTAAAGCTGTATTAAGTATTAATTGACATATTTATGAATGCAGTTGGGAGGAAATAGTTGAAGTGTTGGCCGAGCCTCGTCCGACAGCCGGATAGTTCGAGAATAAGGTATGTAAAGCTAGTTTCCTCGGCAAGTTAGTAATCTTGGTACAGTGCAGTAATTTAAAGGCCAGTAGAATATTCAGAAGCCATGTATGGTGTTTATTACGAATGTTGGTACGATATTAGAAACATCATGTTATGATCAGCGCGAGACTTGCTAGCGCGATATAGATTTTAACATAAGTGTTAGGAACTGCACAGCATGCTCAGTATGTGATGTGACATAGAATGTTAGGATATCATTGTATTCAGTTGAAACCCAGTAAAGCAATGTAATATCTATAAGATATCTCAGAAATGGAACAATAAGTCAAAGTGAAGCTAGAAAGCATATTAGAACTAGTAAATCATGTTACTTTAGAAGCTCAGTATACAGCATAGTTTTCGGCAGAAATACTATATCATGTTCAGCATTAGACTTAGTACAGTATGGCAGGAGATTATATCTACATATATATACTATTATCAGTCTCAGCATGTATTAAATACGTACATATCGCTATCACCAGTTCAGCATGCAGTATGTACAAACACTTTATTATCATTAGCTTCAGTGTGTGGTATATGCAGATAGTATTACTAGTGAGACTGTTGTATTGTTTGGGGTTGGATTACCTAGCATCCATGACCGCCCAAGGTTAATAGCTGTATCGACTCGTCCGCCAGAGGACGAGGATACGTCGCTCTACGGAGTGGCATGCCGTCCCACAGGGGACGAAGATGGGATGCCAGTTTTCCCCATATTGTGCCTTGGTCGGCCCTTATACACCCCCGTCGAGCGGATACGCCCGGGGTGTTGATTCAGGAGTCCTCCGGACTCAGGTACAGTTATAGTCAGGGGCTCAGCGAGCCCAAATGCATACCCAGGGGACCGGCAGGATGCTTACAGGGTTATAGGAGATGGGATGACCGGGGTAGGGGTATAGATTTTGTGCTGGTTGTACCTCCCGGCTTATGGGGGCCGGGTAAGGTTTGTGTGTGCTATGTATGTTATGATATGTTATACTGTGTTACAGTAGATACGAGTAGATCGACAGTAGAACGATAAATCCTCAGGTATGACTCCTACTCCTTCCAGTATGATTAAGAGAAGGTATGACTTACATTATCAGACAGTTAATCTATTCCTTTTACTTTAGTTTCATCAGTTACATTGTTGTTTTCAGATTTTGCTTTCAGTTATTGCTTTGCATACTCAGTACCAGCGGTACTGACGCCCGGTGGGGCGCTGCATTACTTGCCTGCAGGTACTCATAGACGAGCAGGCGATACTACGTGATTCATGTCAGCGATCGAGTATTCAGCTCCTGTCATCCGGAGACTGAATTCCAGAGGTGTATTTCAGTTCTTTTTGTTGTATAGTACGGGTAGGTCAAGGCCCTGTCCCGATCATTTCTATTGCTGTTCCTAGAGGCTTGCAGTCTGTATATATCTCCCTCTGGTCAGATGAGCCGGTCGTGTGAGGCCGTGCAGTTGTATAGCTGTTAGTACTCTTTCTTTCTTTTATGTTGGCCGTGTGGGGCCATAGTTTGCCAGTAGTGGTGACCTTGCCGGTCACGTAGCTTTCTAGTACTTCATGATTGAGTTATAGTTAACTAGACAGCATGGTGGCCTTGTCGGTCCGCATAGGTTTCCCTATATTAACATGTTTCTGGCCAGCTGTTAGTACAGGTACAGGAGGCTATAGGCCAATGGGCCGGGGGCTGTGTTTACAGCCGTTATATAGCCCTTCGTTTCCAGAAATGTGAGTTAGAGCCAGCCAGGCACCAGATGTGCCCAGGCTTAGCAGTCCAGCAGTTCAGGTCCTAGTAGGGCACCAGGTGCCAGTCATACCCCCCAAGGTGGGGTGTGACAGAAATTATCAGGGTTTTTCTCTCTTTCCTTCTCCTTGAATTCAATTGTTTGTATGTTTAACACTCATTTAACGATGTTTAATCCACAAATGAGTGGCTAATTCATCTTCTTGCTGAGGTTAAGAACACTTGTAATGAAATGTGATTATTGATTCTTTGGTTTTTCATCTTTTCTTCCATGGTTGTTCTATTAATTCTTGTTCTTACTGCATTAATGTGTGGCCTACATTAATATATATCTAAAAAGTCCGGTTTCACTCGAGAGAGCAAGAAATTGGAAAGTTGTGAATTAATAGGATATGATCCTTTCTTAGTTTGAGAAAATTGAGAATTGATTTACCTTCAGGATAGAAATATACCTGAAAGTCGTATTAGTCAATATAGGAATCGGTTTTGTATGGCTAGAACATGAATTGCATTTAATCACAGAAATGTAGGTGGATGGTTCATGATTCTTAAGTGGGGTTAAATACGAGAGTTTTAATCCCTTGGCAATAATTCTTGACTAGCAACCGGAGGAAAAGGCTAACCAAATTATATCGACAATTAATTTCATTACATGTTCGTTTAACCTCAGCATGCTCACATTCATAGTTTAGACTCACATTAGATAATTGTTTTAGACTTAGCATAATTATTAGAAATCAAAATATCAAACTCTTGGTTACACTGTTGTCTTCATTGTTAGAATTAAAATATAGTACATTTGAGCAGATTGCACTTCATCCCAGTCCCTGTGGGATCGATACTTGGCTTACTTAAGCCACTTTACTACTTGTTCGACCACGTGCACTTGCGTGTAGTTATATACCCATATAACAAATAGACCGAACAAGTTTTTGGCGCCGTTGCCGGGGACTTGGCAATTGGTGAATTTGTCTTAAGTGTTAATTCACTATATTTTTATTTTCTTAGTGTTGACAACTTGGTCTTAGCCTGTATTTTGCAGATTTAATCTCTGTTGAACACTGTCAAGAGACAAGGAGCTGGTGGACTCGTATTTGGAGCCAGAAAGATTATTTCATCGTCAACGGAGGGAAGCTCTAGAAAGAAAGTTGCAGTTGCTCAGACAGACAGTCATGGAGAAACAATAGAATCCACCGGTAGTACGGGCAATGTTAGTGCCCGAAGAAGTAGCAGCTCGGCCGGTTCGCGAGGTGGCAATCCCACATGCTAATAATGTCACATCTAGCATCCGCAAACCTGAGCCGGGAGGGAGGTTTGAACTGAAGCAGAATATGGTGCAATTGCTGCACACTAGCGGGCATTTTACAGGTCTCCCTCATGAAGATCCACAGCAGCATCTCCAAAATTTTTTGGAGATAAGTGACACTTATATCCCCGCTGGAGTGTCATCAGATTACGTCCGGCTTACATTGTTCCCATTTTCACTATTGGGAGAAGCCAAGAGGTGGTTGAAAGCTGAGCCACCTAATTCTATTTCTACGTGGGATGATCTTGCAAGGAAGTCCTTGATACGATTTTTTCCCTCTGGTAAAACAGCAAGACTTAGAAGTCAAATTCTAAGTTTCAAACAGAGAGGGGGAGAGAATCTATATCAGGCTTGGGAGAGATTCAAGTCCATGTTGCGGGATTGTCCTCATCATCATCAATCCAATGATGTGTTGGTGCACACTTTTATAGAGGGTTTGGAACCCCATACAGAAATATTGCTAGACTCAGCAGCTGGGGGACAAGCGCTGGAGAAAACTTATGAGGAGTTGTATACCTTGTTGAACCGTATTTCGCAGGGCAATCCGGAATGGAATGCTGATTTGTCAAGAGGCGGGACAAGGAAAGCAGCAGGAGTTCTAGAAGTGGATGGGTTTACAGCTATTGCTGCACAAATAGCTGCTTTGCAGAATCAACTCAACACCCACTTCAGTAACATGACAATGAACCAGCCTCAAGCCCAGTGAATGCTGAGCAGCAGATTTGGTGTGAAGTGTGCGGAAGCAGTGAGCACTCAGCTGAGTGTTGTGGAGCAAATCCTGACTCGGTGAACTTTATGGGAAATATACAAAGGAACAACCACCAACAATATGGCAACAGCTACAATTCCAATTGGAGCAATCAC
Source organism: Datura wrightii (assembly GCA_035772735.1). NCBI lineage: Eukaryota > Viridiplantae > Streptophyta > Magnoliopsida > Solanales > Solanaceae > Datura > Datura wrightii. Next base: position 111,660,511 of record JASDFA010000001.1, read on the forward strand.
CCGAATTTCTCCTGGGGTAGCAACAACCATCAGGGGCAGAGTTCGAGTCAGGGTGGGCAAAGGAACCAAGGAGGGAAGCAGAATTATCAAGCACAATTCAGAAACAACAATGCACCTCCTCCACCACCATCACCCAGCATTGAGGAGATGTTCAAGACTATGATAGCTAATCAAGCTCAATTGTAGGCTGACTATGTGAAATTGGCAGCCGAGGTGAAAAACAACCAGTTAGCTACCAAGGCACTTGAATATCAATTTGGGCAATTTGCTGGAGCCCAAAACACCAGACCTAGAGGAGGACTTCCGAGCGACACAGATCCCAACCCCAAGCAGGTAAATGCGGTGACCACAAGGAGTGGTTTGCAGCTGAAAGAGGTGGAACCAGAAAGACCACCTCAACAATCGGGAGCAGCAGAAGTCGAGAGGGAGCAAAGTGATGAGAGGGGGAAGACTAAGGAAGCGGAATCAGAAAGACCACCACCCCCGTTCCCTCAACGATTAAAGAAACACAAGGAGGAGGCGTGTTTCAAGAAATTCATGGAGGTGCTAAAACAGGTACATATTAACTTACCTCTTGTTGATGTTTTGCAGGGAGTGCCGAAATATGCTAAGTATATAAAGGACATCGTGGCAAACAAAAGTTGGTTGACTGAGTATGTTACGGTGGCTCTCACGGAGGAGTGCACTTCCCAGATACAAAACTGGCTGCCCACAAAGCTCAAAGACCCTGGGAGCTTTACTATACAGATTACTATTGGGCAGAGTATCCGAGCTCGTGGATTGTGTGATTTGGGAGCAAGCATTAATTTGATGCCGTCATCGGTATTCAAAAAGCTGGGTCTAGGGAGTCCTAGACCCACAACCGTGATCTTGCAATTGGCAGATCAGTCCTTAGCCAGACCTGATGACATTGTGGAGGACGTTCTGGTGCAAGTGGGATCCTTGATCTTCCTGGTAGATTTCGTCGTGCTGGATTTTGAACCAGATGCGGAAGTCCCATTTATTTTGGGACGTCCTTTCTTGGCGACCGGGAAAGCGCTGATTGATGTAGCTGCGGGGCAGCTAACAATGCGAGCACACGACAAGGTGGAAGTGTTCGATGTGTACAAGGCACCCAAGCTCCCGACTGTGTACGAAGAACTCTCAGTGATCAATGTGATTGATCAAGTCGATGATGAGCAGATTAAGGATTCACGAGAGATATTGGGAAAACCACCGGAATGGTGTAAGCACTACTGGGGGGAGGACGGTTTTCGAGAGAAAACGTCCATCACCCTAGGGGACAACTGAGCTGAACGACGTCGAGCCGCGATGCTAAACCAGGCACTGCACGGGAGGCAACCCGTGAAAAATTTTTCTTTGTAAATTGTGAATAGATTTTTCTTTTTATTTTTCTTAATTAACAACAAAATGTTTAGTTTTAATTTTTGTTTTTATTTTTATTTAGAGTGAAACCTATAATTCTAACCAATTTCTTGTAGTAGAATGAATTTCAGGTCGAACGGAGGAGGAAAACATACAAGGAATCGCAAAGGAAAATTCGAGGTATGAAAATTAAGAAAAAGTGGCAAAACAGTGAGCTAGGGCGATAGCTCCGTGTCACGGAGGAGGACCTCCGCGTTACCCTTTGTGACACGTTGAGGTATAAATTCGGAATTTTAAAAAAAATTCCAGAGTACCCTCGCGACAACTCCGTGTCACAGAGGCAGTGCTCCGCGATGCACTCCGTGATACGTTGCTGTGTAGATCGCGATGGGTCGCCGGGTGACCCGCGCGATTTTTCCACTTTTAAACCCCGAATCCCCCTCAAATTTTCTTTATTCCTCACACACTCTGCGACCAAACCCCCTAAAACCCCTCCCCCTTCAACGTGACATGGAATAGGCCAAGAAACTCAACGAGTTTCCTTTAATTCTTCAATCTCAAGGTATGTTCTTCGATTCCATCTCATTTCTTATCAATTTTCTTTGATATTGAGCATGTGATGTGAGCTAAGTTCTCCTTAAGCAGAAATTAAGCATGAATTCAATTGAATTAGTATTGATGAATGTTCGGAGTATCATTGTGATTGCTTGAACTCGTTAATTGCATAATTTAATCAAATTTTGTTGATACAATCATATTTAGGGCTTGTTTTTGAAGTTGAAGTGGAAAATGTAGTGAACTTGTGAAATTCATGCCGGGTTGTATATGTTGAGTGATATTAGTCGATGTGCTAATTGTTATGATGTTAAAAAAACAAAAACCGACGAATTCTCGGGTTAGGGGAGTAGTGAAATTTGCAAGAATTGGGTGAGTTGTATAGGTTCGTGTAGATAAATTCTTGTTGTTTCGTTTCTTTGTTTTTCCGTGCTAAGTGTGATGGAATAAAGTGTTATCGAGGGTAATGATTGTTGTTAGTTGTACGAAGTCTGAGTAGTACATAGAATATATACCGTCGAATTCTTCGAATGCACTAAGCATGGTTGTATAGTTGGTTGTTGGTTTGTGTAAATAAGCATGATCCTGCCGGAATGTTGTAATTTTGGGTAAGGACTGAGTGTGGGGTAGCCTAGCTTAACCGACCTTAGTTGGAGTAAATATTCATTGGCTTAACATTGATCTTGTCTACTTGGATTGACAGGTAAAATGGCAAGCAGGCAAGAAAAAGGGAAAGGCGCATCAACATCGGGCGCCGGAAGAAAGCGAATCAGACTGGGCACAGTAGTACCAGCAGCACCAGCGGTTCCACGTGGCCAACGTCGCCAATACAGAACCAGGTGGGTGACAGAAGAGGGGAAGAAGTGGTATGCCAAGCACAAGGAGAGTAAGTACTTCCCCGAGGAACACATAGCACGGGAACCGTTGACATAAGAGTTCCCTAGGATTGTACACTGGATCGAGGCAGCTGGGCTCAAATTCATTTTTGAAGAGCCCAAGGAATGCAACTTGCACCTGATTCGGGAATTCTATGCCAATTGGGACCCGACTCTCAGAAGTCACACCATCAAAATCAGAGGGCAAATAGTCACCTTCGAGCCCCACCACCTCAATGCTATCCTAGGGGCGCGGGACACAGACGCCCACGTTCTTCGACAGCTGAACATCACTCCACCATATGCAGACATCAGACGCACTTTGTGTGGAACCCGATCGACAGCTAGATGGAGCAGACATAAAGAGAGGGGCTACCATCAGACTTTGCCCTATTCACAAATGAACAGGGAAGCTAGAATATGGCTAAAGATCGTCTATTCCTGCCTAATCCTGGGGGTACATATGACAGATGTAACCCGGGATTGTGTATGCCTGTTGTACACCCTGATGAAAGGGCTTGAGATCAACGTGGGGGCGGTGATTATCTCCGCCATGAAGAGAGCCCGGTTGCATCAGGGGCACAGATACGGATTTGGTGGGCTACTCACCACCTTCCTGAGGGGCCTAGATGTTGAGGAAGAGGCCCTTGATTATATCCCGCAGATGGAGCGGCGGGCCTTAGATGTCACTAAAACTAAGGCTCCCGACACCACCCACGGGCCAGTGCTTACACTAGGCGAGCGACATACTCGTGATGATCAGTACATGGCTCGCATGTATGGGATGCAGATGCTCCAGCTGAGGATAGGCGGGAGGCCAGCCACAGAGGAGGAGTTATGGCAGCTCGAGCTAGACTACCCTTTCGGCGAAAACGCCAGGGCTCTATGCCGAGTGGGGCCAGCATTTGTAGAGCCCATGGATGATGATGTCCCCACAGACGAGGAGACACGTCGGGAGGACTCCGATGTGGAGTCCGAGGATGACGATGGGGGTGATTCATACATGGGAGATGAAGCAGCAACACCTGATGAAGAAGTGGAGTACTTGGATTGATCAGGGAGTTCCACCACCCGATTTTTGTGCTATTTTAATTTTTTTTTTGTGAACACTGGGGACAGTGTTCGAGATAAGAGTGGGGTGGGAGTAGTTAGGTGCTAGTTATGTTGTTTTATATGTCCTAATCTGTTGTTGTGCTGTGAACAAAATCTTCTGACCTGTGATTTGTGATTGTAAGTTATTGTTCTGTATTGTAAATATATGTGAAAATGTTGTGTGTTGCTGAATGTTGCTAGCTAAGTTTGTACATATGTTTGTTTATCGAAGTGATCGATATTTTGAAAATCGAAATGATCGATATTTTTAAATTCTTTTTTACTTCTTGGGTTTCTCGGCATTTATTTTCGGTTCTTTTACCGAGAAGGGTCCCATTGAACCGAAGTCCTAGTTAGTGACTGTTCCCTATGATGGATGGATGACGACCGTCTTAAGGGAAATGTAGTCGTTAGGAGTAGATTTTTCAATTATTTTTCAGTTGTTTTTCTTTTGTGGGTTGCATCCCAAAACTTGTAGTTACGTTATGGTTGCGGAATTATGGTTGCGTGTTGTACATGATATCTAAAAGGCAAATGTGATTCATATGAAAGCATGCAACTTTGTAAATGTGTTGAGATACCTAGGCCATAGAGTTCGATTCAGTGTGATTGAGGCTTAATGTTTGAATTCCTGTAATTAGCTGATTGAAGAGTCTGTGAATACATCTTGAATTGAGCATGTGCAATACGTGTGAAGTGAGGTTTTGTTATTCCATGCTATTGTGAAGTGTCTAGAACTTGCCTGGTGTGTGTACAAAATGAAATGAAGGAGGTGTGTTGTAGGAAAGGATGTAGGCATTTCTTTGTTTTTAACCAAAAGTTTCTATTTTTCATGATCATACCCACCTTGATTGTGTACCCTAGTCAGCCCGTTGAGCCTTTAGCCTATTATTTTTTTCTTTTGTCAAAAAGTGTAAACTGAGCTTAATCCCTTCTTTTCATTAGCCGTAAAGCCGATCCAAAACTCTTAAGCGCTTAAGAAGAGAAAATAATTTTCCCGAAGTGTCAAAAGAGTGAGAATGGTGAAAAGAAAAGTAAAGTAGAGAGATGGAAGGAAAGAAAAGGTTGAAGGTGCAATTGTTATAAATAAACTATAATGAAGGTGCATGAATAATCTTTGTTGTGGTGAAAAGTGTGCTTAATAAGATGGGCCAAACTAAGGAAAAACTTCAAAAATGGGAGGATGAAGAAAGAAACAATGTCCATGAGTTTGATGGGATGTGTTGAAAAAGCGCTTAAGGATGCTAGTGGCTATTATTGGCTAGCCCAATATTTACTAGTTCCGTAGCTTCCATTACAACCCGTTAAAGTCCTACGTGATCTTACATCACATTTCTTTATATTAGTGAAGTAGTACACTAAAGGCAAGCTTATGGTTCATGACATGATGCATGTGAATTCTTTTGGGAGAGAGAGCGAAATTGTGTTTATATGCCCCTGCTTGAAATTTTGTGAGTTCATATGATCAAAAAGGGGAAAATTCTCTTGTATTGTGAGGGCACATGCTTGATGAGAGATTAATCTTCGTGTCGGATGTCTTGATCAGCTGATTTGCAGGAGTTTGCCAATATCAAGAGTCGATTCTTAAGTCTAGGAGGTCTTGATGTACTGAAGGTCATCGAATTGATAGGACCATGCATGTTTTCTGGATGATTTGCTGTATTGAATAATCGGTATGACCGTAACCTAAATTGTCGAACCAAAGTAGCGAGGTTGGGATGTAAATTGCATGAGGTGTAAGATTGTTGTTCGAGGACGAACAAGGATTTAAGTGTGGGGTAAGTGATCTTGGGCAAATGTATATGCCCAAGTGATACTCAAAGGTGTCATTTTAGCCTTGTTTATCTATCAATGTTTATACATTCTCATGTAATTGGTAATAAAATGTGAATTTATACTAACCAACATGATTAGCATTGTTTTGCAGGAAAAATGTAATTTCGGGAAGCTAAAATGCATGTTGGAAGATATCGGGGTTGGACTCAGATGTGAGCAAGGGACAAGGCATTGGAAAGCATAAAATAAAGGGGCTCCGCGATGGAGTCGTGTCACGCTGCCATCGCGGAGGTCTTCTGCCTGGATTTCCAGAGAGGGTTCGCGATGGGTCCGTGGCACGGTGGCCTGGCTCTGCGTTGCACGCCGTGCTACGTTGGGCCTTATTTCCTGGACCCCCAGTTTCCAGTGAGGGTCCGCGTCGGTAGCGTGTCACGGAGGCAGTGCTCCGCGATGCACTCCGTGACACGTTGCTTGTTATTCCGGAAAAAATTCCCACCCGTATAAATAGAACACTTAGGTTCATTTTTAATATTCTGACTTGGTGGAGCAAGAACGTGGGTTACAGGCAGTTGAGGGGACGAAATTATCAGGGTTTTCTCTCTTTTCTTCTCCTTGAATTCAATTGCTTGTATGTTTAACACTCATTTAACGATGTTTAATCCACAAATGAGTGGCTAATTCATCTTCTTGCTGAGGTTAAGAACACTTGTAATAAAATGTGATTATTGATTCTTTGGTTTTTCATCTTTTCTTCCATGGTTGTTCTATTAATTCTTGTTCTTACTGCATTAATGTGTGGCCTACGTTAATGTATATCTAAAAAGTCTGGTTTCACTCGAGAGAGCAAGAAATTGGAAAGTTGTGAATTAATAGGATATGATCCTTTCTTAGTTTGGGAAAATTGAGAATTGATTTACCTTCAGGATAGAAATATACTTGAAAGTCGTATTAGTCAATTTAGGAATCGGTTTTGTATGGCTAGAACATGAATTGCATTTAATCACAGAAATGTAGGTGGATGGTTCATGATTCTTAAGTGGGGTTAAATACGAGAGTTTTAATCCCTTGGCAATAATTCTTGACTAGCAACCGGAGGAAAAGGCTAACCAAATTATATCGACAATTAATTTCATTACATATTCGTTTAACCTCAGCATGCTCACATTCATAGTTTAGACTCACATTAGATAATTGTTTTAGACTTAGCATAATTATTAGAAATCAAAATATCAAACTCTTGGTTACACTGTTGTCTTCATTGTTAGAATTAAAATATAGTACATTTGAGCAGATTGCACTTCATCCCAGTCCCTGTGGGATCGATACTTGGCTTACTTAAGCCACTTTACTACTTGTTCGACCACGTGCACTTGCGTGTAGTTATATACCCATATAACAAACAGACCGAACACCAGTCTCACAGAAGCAAAAATTCATCACCTAATGGTCTAGCTTTACAGAAGTAAGATTTCTCTGCCAAAGCGAAAAGGGAGTCGCAAGTGAGACTGCACCTGAACAACTAAAATCAACAAAGCCTAAAACAGTCCAAGTCTCAGAATCAGTCCTCGAAACTCAATTGAAACCCCCTGGACACAAACTTAAAGTGTAAACCACTACTTAAATATGTTTCAAGCATGTTGAAATAATTAAATTACCGATCAGAGGTCATCTTGACCAAATTTAGATCGTGGTCAACTTTAATCTTTTAAAAAAATGAATTAAAATACAAGCTGCTCAAATCACTCTCGAACCCTTTAGGATCTTTGTCAACCATCCAACTAAATCATAACATATCCTCTGGACCCAACATAACTGTCAAAACTTGAATCCAACCTCGTTAACAAAAAATATAGGCATTGGTCAAACTTTTCGAAAGCCAAACTTTCAAAACTGAAAATCTTCTCTAAAACTCATTCGATCACCTTGAAAATTATGTCATCCATCTCTACAAGTCACGAATAACATATTAAAGCTTTGGAAGGATCAAACAAGAAAAAAGCAAATTTAAAACAACTATAAAGATTATTACATTAAAATTCTTCTTTACTGTTTAAAAAATAATCTCACTTGCACACCTAATCTCACTTGCACACCACATACACATTTAGATATGCCCACGCCCATATTCCACTACCTCTCACACGGCAAACACAATCACATAAATTCAACTTTTATAATTCTATCTTTTAGTTAAGATTAAAATGTTTAAATTAACTGTATAGATTTTTGCCACTTGCTAATTTTCAGTTTTGTCCTAAAAATTTTAAATTTTATTTTTAAAATTATACACATGTTGAAATCTGTTACGGCTACTTCGCTTAACCCTAAACTATGTTTTTTCTTCTAATAGAATAAATAAATAAATAAATAAATAAATATATACAGATTTGAGTGAAATCATGAATACTCTATGTCATATATATAGTAATATTTAAACAGCAAATATTTTAATATTCTAATTTTTTTAGCAAATACACATAACTGTATATGCAGTTTTAATTATTAAAAGAATGTCAATTAATATTTTTAAGGAATAGGATAAATAGATTCGGTAATAGTATCAAGTGATTTGTTTTAAATACATCACCTGACTTAATAAAAAGAAAGACTACCCACTTTTTAATATATAATTAGTATTAGTATCTGAGTGATGCACGGTCAATATTAAAAGTAATTAATTATAGTATATAAATATTATATTTTATTTATAATATTATTATATTAAATTTAATTATTTTAATAACTAAAATTGTTATTTTTTATGGGATCATTTTATTTGTTTATATAAGTTTATTCCGACGTCTACCGATACAGTAAAGTAATTCTTTAATAATATTTTAAGTTAGAAAAAGAAAAAAACTTTAAAATTTAACTTTTATATAACAAATTTCTTTCACAAATATTATTTTTATTATTATTACCCCTTCTCATATATATCAATATTGTTTTTAAAAAGTTTATATTATTATTATTCTCATATTATTTCCTCTTTATACTTAAAGGAAAAAGTTATATCCTTCAATTAAATAAAAAACTAACTACCCCCCAATTTCAAAATTTTATATTTCAAATCAATCCAAAAAATAAATAAACTCAATTAAAATTGAAAATAAACACAAATTACTTAGATGAGATGTACTGATAATTTTATTGATAATATTATATGTTTCTGCATAAAAGTAAATCTTTTATTATAAATAATTTATAAAGAAAAATTAATGAATTCTAGCATTACTTTAATTATTTTTATTCTCGGAGATAAAAGATAATGCAGGTCCTTTTTTTTATAATAATTTTTAGAAAACTCGCTTTTTTTCTTATAATATTGATCACTTAAAAATTGTTCACCAATTCTTTTCTCATATATCTTTTAGAAGATGTACATGCTTCTTATCTGTAATAGTTATTGACACTTAATTTTGACTCTTCATATTTTTAATTAATTATTTAAATTTCTAAAATTTTAAATAAAATAAAATAAATATTTAAATTGTTGAGAATATTTTAGACTATTTTTTAATATCTTGCCATTTTCATTTGAAAAAAAATTAAAAAGAAACATATACGTAGATGTCTTGTAATTTTGAATTTAAAAAAAAATTAAAATAATTCAATTTTTTATACACGTGTATGTCTATACACATACTTAAATATGTTGTCATATTTTTCTTGTCAAAATTAAATATTTTATTTAAGTATGTATTTAAGATTATTAATTTTAAATCGGTTATAATTTATATATTAAAATGATTTATTTTGATAAATAAATATTTTATTTTATTTAAATTTATAAGCTTAATTAAATTAATTAATTAATAATACATCTTGATTTTTATTAATATTTTAAAAAAGAAATAATTTTACTATTTAAATTTCAAACTTTTGCCTATTTATTAAGAAAGTGGTTACAATTGAATAAATGTAGCCTTTGTTTTCAGTTTTTCCTCCATTTAATACCTTCCTTTAAATTATCAGATTGTTTTTAATATAATCATATATTTATTTATTTACTTTAATTCCCAGCAGTCCGATTTTCTGATCAGACGGTCGAAATCGCGACCCAAATACCCAGTCCACCAATGACCCGACCTGCCCCACCTAAAACACCCCTAATCCGTGACCTTCTCCCATCTTCTTCGACAAAATACACCCAGTGAACAGCCCCCTTCGACATCCCTCCATCCAGATCTCCGCCTACGACCACTACCGCCTGCCAGACCCGCAAGCAGACCTCCGCCAAACCAGAATCCTTCCCCCGCGACCCTCCTCTTCTCACAGACCCTCCCCCTCTTCTCCCTGTTGTAGACCCATCACTTCCCCAACCCCCAAGACGCATAAATTTCGCTGACTTCAGTCTCGTTGGCGTGAAGAAATTTTTCAACAGTCTGATTAGGTAAGTCCATCGCCCTTTTGTCAACTCTTTTCTGATTTTTTTTCTTCCTTCTCACGCATTTGTCCCATCAAGAATTCAAATTTGAATCCTCAAGGTCAAGGATTATTTTTTCAGAGCCCCTCAATCTCTCCTATAAAAGGAGATGATATTGAAGGACAAGATTCATTAGAAATGATCCGAACTGGAGCAGCACACACAGCCAAACACTATTAATTTTTTCTTTATTTTTCATTTTTTTTGTTCTGTTTTCTCGGCCAGAACTTCTCCCTTACTTTCTCCTATTGTTTGCTCGCTTTCGGAGTTGGAGAAGCTAGCCTAAGACTCGACAACTTACTACCTCAATCGCTGCACAACATCCGATAATACTCCTTCGGCTATTTATTTTACTGCCTTTTTTATTTGATTTAGTTAATTAGTTCCATATTTTTGGCAGAGACCGGTTGTTTTGATCGACCGGATGCGATTAAAAAACATGAAATGAAAAATAGTTTTGATCGTCTGGTTATATGTTAGTGTGCTTCCTCTTCATGCGTACACTGGTTGAGTATGTGAGTATTTAGGTACTTGTTGAAAATAATAATAATTCTGTTTTAGCTTCATTTTCCATAGCTATAATTTAATTTTTGTCTCATATGAAGAGAGAAGAAAGTGTTATGATCTGTCATGTATATGTCTGTTTAAATAACTCAATGACTACGTGTTAATCTAAACATATTTTTGTTGTTATTTCTAATAAGAATCAGCATCTAAGGTTTTATGTGTGACGGCATATAATAAACAACAACAAATATTGATTTTTAAGTTGCAGAAAAAAAAATAATCTTGTAAAATTGTTTGGTTAATTGGTTCTCTTTTCATGGACTTGAAGGTGCTGCATTGATGTAATTCTTTTTTTTTTTCACTAAAACATCAGTTTTGCTAGTCCTTGATGTTATTTTTTTTAAAGAAAAAGGAGGGGGTTTTCTTGTATATTCCAAGCTTGTGTTTTTTTAGTATCATTCCAGCCAATATGAAGCTGTCCAGATAAGAATTTATGCTAATTTATTTTCCTTAAACAAGAATATCGATCTAACACATGTAAGAAACATGTGATGTATTTGAGTTGGAGTTTATGCACTAATGTAAGAAATGTACTTTTCTTTCAAAGTAGTATTCCAATTCTGCCAACAGTCCTTATATGCCCATCTATTGTGCCTCTGTTTTAATTTTTTCTTTTTGTTTATTACTTGCTTTGCTTAATTTAGCGGGAACCTCGTTTAAAACTTTTTGATGATTTCTTTGCGGCTGCACGTTCTAACAGAAAATATAGAAACACCTTTCAGGGGAACTGTTGTTGTGATTAATGAAACTTATGACTAAGATTTCATGTTCTCTTGCAAAACCATTGGATGTTTGCCTCAAGTCTCTCTCTAAAAAGAGGTCTGACAAAAAAAAAGTTTATCAATATTTCCGCAATTCTTTTCATATTTCAAGATTGTACGAGTTTATCTTTCATTCCCTTATCAAATCGATTGTCTTAAATTAACATTTCATTCAAGTTTGTTTCTCAAATTGATGATTTAGTGAAATATAAATAAATGCAGTATGTCTTAAGTGTCCTGAGTAGAGAGGGATCGTGTATCCTCCTAAGTCAAACATGTTTGTTATGGTATTTTCATCTTCAAAATTTATTAGTTATACACGAGTGTGGAGAGATCATGTACCTAAGCGTGCAACTTTGGATAAGTAACCAAAAGTAATCATCTTACGTGATTTGCACCTCGTTGGCTTGCGTATGTACTTGTTACTGGGCGCTTTAAGAACCTGCTTTCCTTTTGTCTCACCATACTTTTTAAATACTTGTATCTAGAAGTTATCTTTATTTTTTGGTCTACCTGTTCCTTGGTATAGTTGCGTTACTTCACTCAATATGATAATAATGAAGTTAATTGGACCCCATGACTCTTAGGAGTAGTATGTATAAGTTAAAATGTTCAAAAAGAATTTTTTTAAAGCTTTACTTTTGTTCCCATGGGTGTTTACTTTTAATGCATACATGTCATAGTAAAAAAATTTGTATGACTTTAAATTTTTCTGAGGTTAAGTTTTTCCTCTTTTCAATTAATTTATTCTCTGCTTAATTCTTTCCTCCTCTTTCTTTTACATGTACAATCGGGAATATCGTGGGAGTTACTGGTGAAACTCACAAGCAGTCCAACTGGACTGAGTCACATCGCTACATTTTCGCCTTTCCTCCATCAAGTCTAGCATACATCGGAGTCTCCAACTCTCATTAGATTCTTAAAAGAGTCCAGTGCTTCTTCCTCCCTTCATAGTTTTTTTTTCTCTTACATAGATATACATATATGATCTTATATCTTGACTAACATTTTACACATGAGTTTTTTGAATTTATGCTTGCTTTGTTTGTGTTTGTTCAAACATTTTACACACGAGTCTTTTGAATTTATGCTTGCTTTGTTTGTGTTTGTTCAAATCAATTAGGAACAATAGTGAGACTTAGTTGCTCGCCTCTCAATCCCTTTAGATATTGACTTTAGTATAATCATTTGGATTAGGCGTATTCGGGACTAAGAACATTTCTTACCTAACAAATTTCTTTTTCTTGTCGCAAAAGAATCTGTTTCAAAGAAGAAAATTGGAAAACAATTCTCTTCAAACATAACACTGCTAGCTCTTTTTTTTTTGATTCGTCTTGGTAAAACAAGGATTTTTTAAACGTTTTTTTTAAAAAAAAAAAAAGGCTGGAAACTGCAGATTTTTGGGGCTTTAAAGTGTAGATTTTTGGTGTAAAATACAGCTTTTAAGAGTTAGGAAAATGCAGATTTTTTCAAAGCTCAAGAGTGCAGATTTTTGCAAGAATATAAAGGAGCAGATTTTAGTATGATAAGTGCAGAGTTTTGAAATAAAATACGACTTTTTGAGATTATAGAAGTGCAGATTTTTTTATACCTGAAAATATAGCTTTTAAAGGATTTACACATTGATTTTTGAAGATCCTTGCTCAGTTGACTCAAATTAATTATTTTCTTAAAGCAAGAATTACTCTTATTCTTTTACGCATTATTTCATAAATTTCAAATATTTTCTTACATATTTTCTTAAAGTTCAAATAACTTACGCTATTTTATAGACCTTTATTAATTCTTGTTATTTACATTTTACTTACTAAATTGTATCGCATTTATCAAAACAACGCATTTAGTTGCTCACAGGTTTACCATCTTTTATAAAAAATTAAGCAACTTTGGCCTTATAAATAGTTACGTAGTTCTTATTAAATAAATTTATGCTTTAACTTCCCTTTTAGTTCGATAGAAATAAATAACTATCCCCTAGCATATCTTAGACTAAATTTAAGGACTATCTTCGAATAGGCTCCGAGGAGTGCCTAACACCTTCCCCTTGGAGTAAATAAAACTCCTAGTCAGATTTTCAATGATTGTCGCAGACTAAAACAGAGTTTTTTATTTTTTATTTTTTTTTCTTTCAAATGGTTTTCCTAATATTTTTCCTTAAAATTAGGTGGCGACTCTGAACCCTTTTTAACCGGTAGAAGAGCCGGACGTTGCAAATTATTTTGACCAGTTCAAAATAAGGCGCAACAGGATGGCGACTCTGCTGGGGACATAGACCTTTAGGTTTTGACCTTAAGATGTTTAGTTTAAGATAATATTTGGGGATGTTTGTTTATTCTTGCCTATTACTTGTTTTATGTTATTTTCTGTTTGCTATTTATTTTTTTATTACTTTATGATATCCACATTCCTTTATTTGAAAGGACGCAAGCCAAATTCAAGCTTGTATTCTTTATTTATTTGAAAACACTACGTGTTATTACTTTCCTTAACTGACATTCTGTTCATACTTCCTCCATTCTGAAAAATTGACACTTTCACACACTTGTACACGCGAGTTGTGCTTTGCATTTCTCCGAAATTTTTTCAAACACAATGTTTAGAGGGTCGGTGCATACGTGGGGTGAGCGAATAGTTTTACTACCGTATGACCACGTGTCTTCCCATATAGGAAATCCTTGAGTCTGAGTCTATCCAAATCTTAGAAAACTTAAGATAGAGCATTAACCACTCTTGAGTTAGGTCATGCATGCATAAGCCCTAGGTGGTTTGACCTTTGGTGTCATTCCACATATTTAGAAAAACGCCCTTGTGTCAAATGGATTTCTTGACCTAAAGACAATTACTCATGTTATGTGCAATGTGATAATGATAAACTGATCCAAGCTAAAATTTGACCAAATTGAGTTTGGCATTCATTTTTTTTTTGGTCTTAGGTTGCTAGAATGGAGAATTTACCAAGTTTCACCAATACCCAAATGGTTGTAAGTGTGCCACACAAATTAAGAAAATGGTGGGAGAACATCAAGATGGAGCACGGATAGGAAATCAGGAGATGCTTGGGTTTTCTGACTTCACTGATTTATATCTCTCTAGATAGACATGTGATTAAGGCATTGATCGAGTTTTGGGATCCTGACAGAGTTGTGTTTAGGTTCAAAGATTTTGAGTTAACTCCCATGATTGAAGAAATCGACGAATTTACCGACTTAAAGTATCAAGGAAAGGGTATGATTCTACCGCGCAGGCAATCCGGAAAGAAATTTTTGCATCACTTTAGACTTAGAAACAACCTTAAGCTTACATGTCTTGATTGTGAATGGGTCTTTTTGGATTACTTGTATGAGCGGTTTGGTCACAAAGACGGATATGAAGTTTTTTACAAGGAATTCTCTTGCTCTGCTAGAAGTTGGACGAAGAAGCGCCCTATCGCTTTGCCATTGTTTTGCTAGGCATTCTAGTTTTTCCAAAGGAACACGGGAAGATAGATACTTGCATCAGCTCTTTAGTCCGAGCGCTTTCCCAAGGGGTTGACAATGCTGAGGTCACATTAGTTCCAATAATCGTAGCAGAAATGTCAAGGGCGTTATCCAAATGTGCTAGAGGAAGAAGGTTCTTTGAAGGTTGCAACCTCCTCCTCTACAAACGTCTTGCTATGGTTGACATACTCTTGGGAAGACCGAACAAGATCGATAGTCATCCCCAAAGAATGGCAAGGTTTGCATCTCCAATTGGTACCGAGAATTGGTATAGATACATGAAGGCACTTATTGGTGATCTAATTCAATGGAGGTATTCATGGTTATCACCTCCTGCTGCTGTCATAAGGGGGTGAGAACTGTACTATATTGAGCTTATTGGTCTGAGGGGCCTCCAACCATATGCTCCTGTACGATTGTTTCGACAATTTGCGCGTCCTCAAGTCATTCCACTTCGCTCACACATGGATAAATCGGAGATTGAGTTCAGGGTAAACCTGGAGATTCCTAGAGCAAAGGAGTTGCTTCAAGCATGGAAAAATCTTATGAAAATAAAAGTGCTTAACGAACAATCATATTGCACTCCTGAGTATTATGTATGGTTGTTGGAAGATTGTGAGGATTTGAACCTTAGTCCTTGAGGACAGACGTCGGGTTTCGAGGATTTGAGTGAAGCCAAGTGGGTGCGTAGTCATCTATTTAACAACCTCATCATCACACCTGAAATGTGGGCACAAATCATCCCTGGATCCTTGGAGCACGACCATGGAGGAGTATGAAGATTTGATCTAGCGACTAGGATTTTCTTTTGTTGTTCTATATTTTCCTTATGTAAGTTGTCGTTGTTGGACTGAATGTAATGGTTTAAATGTAATATTTCAATGAAGTTGTCTGTTTTGTTTTATTATCTAACTCCAAACTCAAATGTTGTCCATAATTAAAGCTTGGATTAATTTATGATAATCTCATATATGTGGCGTTTAGGCCTACTTTTGGCATAAAAAAGGTCCCGTGCATATTAGGACGCACTATGACTATTTAATTTATTTCTTGCTACATAATTTATTTGTTATATGGCTTTTAGCATTACTTTAACTATCAATATTATTTTTACTGTTGAAGCATTATGACTAGAAACTAACTGATGTTTCTTCTGTTTTAAAGGTTTTTTTATTTTCCCAAAGGTTGATTCGTGTTGACTACGAACTAGCGGATCATCCATACTTTACAAGATCAAAAGCACGAGCCTCCACCCATATGACTAATTCAAGTGCATCCGGTCAGGCTGGTTTTAGGGATTGTCACCATTTCGAGCGACGAGCCTGAGACTTCGGGGGGAGAAAATGCAACCCTTCATGATGAACACATTGCTTATATGATGCAGCAAATGGCCAACATACAAAGCGAAATTGATCGACTTCGGAATCTCACTAATCTTTCCATTAGCCTGAACACTCCACTTTCCGAACAAAAAATGAGTGCAACTATCCCACCAACTTTTCCGCATGTTAACTCGCCCACTCCTCAACACTTTCCACCAAACTCTTCACCCCACAAAGCCAACACAATTTTTGCCAATCCACCTATCAACCTACAACAATCCAACTCGCAACAAGCTAATTCAAAACAAACCAATCCATTACCTTTCACTACTCCAGATATTCCTCAACCTCCACTTGTTCAAGCTACCCCATTCACCCAAAATCTCCAAACAAGCCAGCACATACCGGCGGCACACATTGCTATTCCTAGAATGCAGTATGTGCCAGAAGTGTATGTAGCGGCACAACAACCTTTCACTATCCCGATTCCAACCATGCCTCATCCAGAAGTCGATCCATATGAGGAGATGGAGAGAGAAGCAGGGCCTAAGGTAGACGAGAATATGGCAATGGAGATCTGTAATCTAAAGGAAGCATTCAAAATCATCCAAGTCCACAAGGGATATGAAGGGCTTGAGTATGAGGATCCATGTGTTCATCCAGATATCGAGTTGCCTGCAGGATATAAAGTGCCGAAATTTGATATGTTTGATGGAAAAGGAAATCCTCGTGCCCACTTAAGGTCGTACTGTGATAAACTAGTTGGAGTAGGTAGAGATGAGGCCATCAGGATGAAGCTTTTTATAAGGAGCTTGACAGGAGAAGCCCTTGATTGGTACACAAGCCAAGATTCACAGAAATGGCGTAGTTGGGGTGCAATGGCGCAAGAATTCATGGAGAGGTTCAGATTCAACACTGAGGTCATCCCAGATAGGTTCTATTGATGAAGCTGGAAAAAAAGTCAGACAGAATCTTTTAGAGAATATGCTATGCAGTGGAGAGCAGAAGCCACAAAAATCCAACCTCCGATGGCAGAAAGTGAGATGACCTCTCTCTTTATACAGTCTCAAAAGGATGTGACGTACTATGAAAGGATGTTGAGCATGATGGAACAAAAGTTTTATGAAGTCGTTAGGATGGGAGAGTTCATAGAAGAAGGCATTAAAACTGGGAGAATCACAATTTTGGCAACCATGCAAGCAACAAGTAAGGCAATTCAGTCAGATTCAGTTGGAGGAGCAATTAAGAAGAAGAGGGACGGAGTATCCGCTGTCATGACTATTCAGGAACGTAGACCAAATCAGATGTTAGCCTACCTAAATCCATTATACCAGCCTTCATACTGTAACCAATACACTCAAGCTCCTTAGTCGTACTATCAACCTTCGCCCACCCCTTATCCCTTTTACCATACACAGCCAGCATATTATCCACCTCGAGCACCTGCATACAAGAACCCATCGCAATATCAACCTACCTATCAGCCTCAACCCCAATACCAGCCACAAATTCATCCGCCAAATGCACCTAGACCTCACCCGAACTTTGAAAAAAGGCCAACTAAAACCTATACACCCCTAGTCGAATCTTTGGCCCATATGAAAGGTTGAGAACCGCAGGGCTACTCCAACCAATCCAAGGTAGGATTCCCAACCCCCTTCCTGGATGGTATGACGAGACTAAGCATTGTGTGTATCACTCTGGAGTTGCTGGACACGACACTGAAAATTGCTTTGCTCTCAAAGACAAGATTGAGGCACTGATCAAAGAAGGAGTCATTCAACTTAAAGCGGCTCCCCCTAATGTAAGCAACAATCCTCTGCCAAATCATGAAAATGCCAATGTGAACATGATCACCATTGATGAAGAATGCAGTTTGGAAGGGACTATTGTGTCGGTCAAAAATGAGGAAAAAGCCGCATCATCAACCTTTGTTTCTCCCATAATTACTGTACAAGTGAGCTAATTGAAGTGGAAGTCGTCATTCCCAAACCTAGGATCACAGCGTCAGTCGCTCAAGCACCTTCTTTTGACACCAAGGTCGTCCCTTGGGATTACCAGACTGACATGAGGAGTAAAGGAAAAGGAAAGTTGGTTGTAGAAACTGCTGTTGCAGGAAATGACAAGGTCTAGGCGGTGTTATGCCCCAGAGGATATAGCACGGGGAGTATTAATCAAGGAAAACAATCCAAAGAAAATGGTGATAGAGGTCGAAGTAGAGGAGTTTTGGAAGAAAATGCCGACTAAGGAGTATTTTATTGTTGAACAATTGAAGAAAACGTCTGCCCAAATTTCACTATTATAGTTGTTGATGAGTTCTGCCACTCACAGGAGTGCTTTGGTGAAGGTACTTAGCGAGGCTACTGTGCTATCTAAGACGACTAGCGAGAGCTTCTCAGCTATGGTTGGACAAATTCTAGAGGCCCACAAAGTCTCTTTTCATGATGAGAGTTGCCACCTGAAGGTTTAGGACACAACAGAGCGTTGAATATTACCGTCAAGTGCAGGGATAAATTCATTTCTAAGGTTTTGATTGATAACGGCTCGGCCATTAATATATGTCCTTTCGCTATGCTCCGAGCTTTAGGAATTGACATTGGGAAAATTCGTGAAAGTCACGTGAAGATTAGAGGTTTTGATGGGACTCAAAGGGGAGTCATTGCAGAGGTTGACTTGGCGGTGCAAATTGGACCCATGGAGTTCATCATGGAGTTTCAGGTGCTGGACATATCTACTAGTTACAACTTGCTATTAGGAAGGCCATGGATCCACATGGCTGGTGCAGTCTCTTCCACCTTGCATCAGACCTTAAAATTTGTCTGGAATAATTATGAAATTGTGGTTCATAGAGAATGCAATAATTCAATCTACCCGACAACTCGATCCTTGTTATTGAAAGTATGGAAAAGATGGATGGATCCTTTTACCATACTAAGGAAATTATGTATGCTACTCGACCTGAAAGGGTAAAATTGCCACATGTGCTTATGATGGTGGCTTGCGAGATGTTGAATAACAGTTTTGAGCTTGGACGAGGTCTCGGAGTGAATCTGAATGGAATAACGGAGCCGATTCAGTTGCCTGGTCAGAAATATACTTTCGGTCTCGGATATGAGCCTACTCCTGAAGAAGTCTCATTGGCTAGTCTCAAAAGAAAAAGTGACATTCTCTTGCCGAAGCCTATCCCGTCATTGGACCAGTCATTTGCCAAGCCAATTGCCGCCCAAGTGTTAGACGAAGTTGCTGAAGATAACCTTGTGGAACGACTCAAGAACCTATTTATTGCTAAAGAGGAAACTGAATGCAACATGATTCTGAAAGATTGCGCTGAGACTCCAACCATCTAGGATGCTGATCCTGGAGATGCTTTGAACAATTGGACTGGTACCCCATCCCTGGTTCTCCAGGAGTCTTGGTAGATAATTGTATTAATATCTTGTGAAATACCACGATTCAAAATTGAGGCCTGAATCGTGTTTATGAATTTTATGTGTTTTGCCTCCACCTTTTGAAAGCTTCAATGTCAAATCCAAACTATGCTTTTCTGTTTTAATTTCACATTATCTTATTTTTATTATTTTCTCTTTTACTTTTCAGCGAACAGGTTAACAAACCTACCAATACTGTGAATATGACATGTAATGAAACAAGTGAACAAACCCTAAATGGTAATGAAGAGTTTGAAGAATATGAAGAAGACATGCAACCTGAAATGACTAAGGAGATTGAACACTTCGAGAATAAGGCCAAACCAAACTTGGATGAAACAGAGGAAATAAATTTGGGAGATTTGGAGTCAGTGAGGGAAACAAGAATCAGCATTCATCTAACCCCGTTTAAAAAGAAAGAACTGATTGATCTTCTAAGAAAATTGGATGTGTTGCATGGTCTTATGATGATATGTCAGGTCTAAGCACAAATATCGTTTCACATAAGTTGCCAATTGATCCATCTTATCCTCCAGTCAAGAAAAAGCCGAGAAAATTCAAGTCAGGCTTGAGTTTGAAAATTAAGGAAGAAGTCTCCAAGCAATTTGATGCAAATGTCATCCGAGTCACGAAGTATCCTACTTGGCTAGCCAACATCGTGCTGGTACCAAAGAAAGATGGGAAAATTAGAGTATGTGTGGATTATTGGGATCTCAACAAGGCTAACCCGAAAGATGATTTTTTTCTCCCGAACATTCACATACTCATTGATAATTGTTTGAAGCATGAGTTGTAGTCATTTGTTGATTGCTTCACAGAGTACCACCAGATTTTGATGGACGAGGATGATGCAGAGAAAACAGCATTCATCGCGCCTTGGGGAGTATACTGTTATCGAGTGATGCCATTTGGACTCAAGAACGCAGGTGCCACTTACATGAGAGTCGTGACTACTATTTTTCATGACATGATCCATAAAGAGATTGAAGTTTATGTGGACGATGTTATCATCAAGTCACGGAATAGTGTAGATCATTTGGTGGATTTGAAGAAGTTCTTTGATAGATTGAGACGATACAATCTGAAATTAAATCCCGCAAAGTGTGTATTTAGTGTCCCTGCGGGGAAACTGTTGGGTTTCATTGTGAGTAGGAAGGGAATAGAATTAGACCCTTCAAAAATAGAGGCCATTCAACACTTGCCTCCTCCAAAGAGTCGAAAGGACTTCATGAGTTTCCTTGGTCGTCTCAACTATATCAGTCGGTTCATAGCACAATCAATCGTGATTTGTGAGCCGATCTTTAAGTTGCTGAAGAAATATGCTGCTACCAGATGGACAGAAGGTTGCCAACGAGCTTTTGACAGAATCAAGGAGTATTTGTCTAATCCGCCTGTCTTGGTTCCCTCCAGAACCGGGAAGACCATTGTTGCTATATTTTTCCGTGTCGGACAATGCATTTGGGTGTGCATTAGGGCAACATGACAAAACTAGGAAGAAAGAGCAAGTCATATATTACTTGAGCAAGAAGTTCACACCTTATGAAGCTCGATACACTTTTTTGGAATGCACCTGTTGTGCCTTGACTTGGGTCGCACAAAAATTGAGACATTACCTGTCTACACACACCACTTATCTCATCTCAAGGATGGATCCACTCAAGTACATATTTCAAAAGCCGATGCCTACTGGGAAGCTAGCAAAATGGCAAATTTTGCTAAGTGGGTTTGACATTATATATGTTACTCAAAAAGCCATCAAAGGACAAGCATTAACTGATCATTGTCATACCCCACCTTGGGGGGTATGGCTGGCACCTGGTGCCCTACTAGGACCTGAACTGCTGGACTGCTAAGCCTGGGCACATCTGGTGCCTGGCTGGCTCTAGCTCACATTTCTGGAAATAAAGGGCTATATAACGGCTGTAAACACAGCCCCCGGCCCATTGGCCTATAGCCTCCTGTACCTGTACTAAAAGTTGACCAGAAACATGTCAATATAGGAAAACCTATGCGGGCCGACAAGGCCACCATGCTGTCTAGTTATCTATAACTCAACCATGAAGTACTGGATAGCTACGTGACCGGCAAGGTCACCACTACTGACGAACTATAGCCCCACACGACCAACATAAAGGAAACACAACCACTAACAGCTATACAACTGCACGGCCTCACACGACCGGCTCATCTGACCACAGGGAAACATATACAGACTGCAAGCCTCTAGGAATAGCAATAGAAATGATCGGGACAGGGCCCCGACCTACCCGTACTATACAACAAAAGAAAATGAGATACACCTCTGGAATTCAGTCTCCGGATTACAGGAGCTGAATACTCGATCGCTGACAGGAATCACGTAGTATCGCCTGCTCGTCTATGAGTACCTGCAGGCAAGTAATGCAGCGCCCCACCGGGCGTCAATACCGCTGGTACTGAGTATGTAAAGCAATAACTGAAAGAAATATCTGAAAACAACAATATAACTGATGAAACTGAAGTAGGAAGGAATAGATTAACTGTCTGATAATGTAAGTCATACCTTCTCTTAATTATACTGGAAGGAGTAGGAGTCATACCTGGAGATTTATCGTTCTAAAGTCGATCTACTCGTATCTATTATAACACGGCACAACATATCATAACATACATAGCACACAAAAACCTTACCCGGCCCCCATAAGCCGGGAGGTACAACCAACACGCAATCTATACCCCTACCCCGGTCGTCCCATCTCCTATAATAACTGTAAGCATCCTGCCGGTCCCCTGGGTATGCACTTGGGCTCGCTGAGCCCCTGACTATAACTTTACCTGAGTCGGGAGGACTCCTGAATCAACACCTCGGGCATATCCGCTCGACGGGGGTGTATAAAGGCTGACCAAGGCACAATATGGGGAAAATTGGCATCCCATCTTCGTCCCCTATGGGACGGCATGCCACTCCGTAGAGCGACGTATCCTCGTCCTCTGGCGGACGAGTCGATACAGCTATTAACCCTGGGGCGGTCATGGATGCTAGGTAATCCAACCCCAAACAATACAACAGTCTCAACTAGTAATACTATCTGCATATACCACATACTAAAGCTAATGATAATAAAGTGTTTGTACATACTGCATGCTAAACTAGTGATAGTAATATGTACGTACTTAATACATGCTGAGGCTGGTAATAGTATATATATGTAGACATATAGTCTTCTGCCAGACTGTACTGGGGCTAATGCTGAACAAGATATAATGTTTCTGCTGAAAACTATACGGTATACTGAGTTTCTATAGTAACATGATTTACTATTCCTAATATGCTTTCTAACCTCATTTTAGCTTATCATTCTATTTCTGAGATGTCTTACAGATATTACATTGCTTTACTGGGTTTCAACTGAATACAATGATATCCTAACATTCTGTGTCACATCACATACTGGGCATGCTGTGCAGTTCTTAACACTTATATTAGAATCTATATCGTGCTAGCAAGTCTCGCGCTGATCATAACATAATGTTTCTAATATCGTACCATCATTCGTAGTAAACATCATACATGGCTTCTGAATATTCTACTGGCCTTTAAATTACTGTACTGTACCAAGATTACTAACTTGCCGAGGAAACTAGCTTTACATACCTTATCCTCGAACTATCCGGCTGTCGGACGAGGCTCGGCCAGTACTTCAACTATTTTCTCCCAACTGCATTCATAAATGTGCCAATCAATACTAAATACAGCTTTATTGTAAAGAGCAACGTCACTTTCGATATAGTTTATAGCCTAAACTTAGGCTTATCGAAAGACGGTCGAAAACTCTCTATTTTTCAGCGGTCCAGAAGGGAGAAATATTCACTTCACAGCTAGGAACACATAGACACTAATTTAGAGCAATTCCACTTACCTTAGCTCGGTGGCTCGACGATTCGTCGGCCGTATTTCGCGAAACTAAATCCGTAGGAATGCTCTCTGCTGCTAAATACCTCGGTATCTGAGGTTAATTTGAGTTTGGACAACGTTTAGCAACGTAATCGGATGAAAATTATATTACTACTTCGTTCCTTTTTCCTTCTCTGCCGATCTGCTCTGTTTTCTAGAAATTTACAAGTGTTTTAATCATTTAAAACCGAAGTGGGGCTTTATATACTTGGGCATGGACAAGGCCAATTTGTCACGGAGCCAACGCGGAGGCCTCACCTCCGTGACACGCTGCCATCGCGGAGGGGCTCTGCCTCGGCTCCTTCCGCGATGGTTCGACAGGTTTCCCGTCCGATCTTTTCCCGGGCCTTTCTCCAGCACGTATGGCCTTCGAATATGCTTAACCAACGTGCGAATAGGTCATTTAGGTGCCGGGAATTCTACGGGGTATAACATTCTCCCCCCCTTAAGAACATTCGTCCTCGAATGTACACTGTTATCTAGAGGACTACTTACTTGCTTTCTAGAAAAATTTCGGCAGAGTTTCCCCTGTAATATGGACTATAGCAAAAACCTGAAATGCAGAAAAGTCCAACACAGGCACTGCACGTAATATTTTAAGATCCACTGGATAACTAAATATCAATCTTTCTCATTCACACACATACGCTATAAGGTACTGCATAAGTAACAATACGGATATACCTGTCGCCAGACTAGGCCTGAAATAGGTGAGGGTATCTGGCTTTCATATCTTCTTCAGCTTCCCACGTCATTTCCTCACGGTTCCTGTTACGCCACAATACTTTGACAAACGCAACATCTTTAGTCCTTAACCTGCGAATCTGTCTGTCTAAGATAGCTACGGGAACCTCTTCATATGCTAACTCTTCTGTGACCTGGACATCCTGAACTGGAACTACTATAGAAGGGTCCCCTACGAACTTCCTCAACATAGAGACATGAAATACTGGGTGTACAGATGCTAACTCCGGAGGCAAGTTCAATTCGTATGCAACTCGGCCTATTCTTCGCCGAATCTGATATGGCCCAATGAATCTTGAGCTAAGCTTGCCTTTCTTGCCAAATCTCATTACCTCTTTCATCGGAGACACTTTCTGATATACCCAGTCATTTACCGCAAATTCTAGATTTCTGCGCCGCATATCTGCATAAGACTTTTGGCGGCTCTGAGCAGTCAGTAAACGTTCTCGGATAAGTTTTATCTTTTCCTCTGACTGACGAACAATGTCTGGGCCAACCAATGCTGATTCTCCTATTTCAAACCAGCCCACCGGCGATCTACATTTTCGCCCGTATAATGTCTCGAAAGGCGCCATCTGGATGGCTGAATGATAGCTATTATTATAAGCAAATTCAATTAACGAAAGATGCTCATCCCAGCTACCCCCAAAATCTAGCACACACGCTCGTAGCATATCTTCGAGCGTCTGAATTGTACGTTCAGCCTGCCCATCTGTCTGGGGATGGAATGCTGTGCTCAAGTTAATCTGCGTTCCCAGACCCCTCTGGAACGACTGCCAGAATCTAGCTGTAAACTGTGCTCCCCTATCTGAAATGATGGATACCGGCACTCCATGCAATCTAACTATTTCTCTGATATATAATTCGGCATAATCCTCAGCCGAGAAGGTAGCCTTCACTGGCAGGAAATGAGCTGATTTTGTCAGCCTGTCAACTATTACCCAAATGGAATCATTTTTGCGTCTGGTACAGGGTAACCCTGTTACAAAATCCGTGTTTATCGCTTCCCATTTCCACATAGGCACTGTTATATCTTGCGTCAAACCGCCCGGTTTCTGGTGCTCTACTTTCACCTGTTGACAGTTAGAACATCTAGATACAAATTCAGCTATCTCAGCTTTCATACCTGGCCACCAGTAACTGTCTCTGATGTCGTGGTACATCTTTGTCGCTCCTGGATGAAGGGAATAGCGAGCGTAATGTACCTCATGCATGATCCGCCCACGAAGCCCTAAAACATTTGGGACACAGAGGCGGCCCTTACAGCGTAACACATCATCCTCAGTTATCTGAAAATCTAACTCCTTACCTTTCTGAATTCTATCTCTGAGCTGGACTAAATCAGAGTCCTCGTACTGTCGTTCTTTTACCACTGTAACTAATGATGACACAGCAGAATTCTGAATTACTGCTCTATTATTTTCTGTTTCCATTACTCGAACGGCTAAACCAGCTAACTGATGAATTTCTTTGGCTAACTTCCGTTTCTCAAGTCGCAAATACGCCAAACTCCCCATTGACTTACGACTCAGGGCTTCTGCTACAACATTAGCTTTTCCCGGGTGATACAAAATGTTCACATCATAATCTTTTAACAGCTCCAACCAGCGGCGTTGCCGTAGATTCAACTCCCTCTGAGTGAAGATGTACTGTAGGCTCTTATGATCTGTGTAAATATCAACATGGACGTCGTACAGGTAATGCCTCCACATCTTTAAGGCGTGGATTACTGCGGCCAATTCCAGGTCGTGGGTAGGGTAATTATTTTCGTGTTTCCTCAGCTGTCTGGAAGCATATGCAATTACTCTACCATGCTGCATCAACACACAACCTAACCCGACACCTGACGCGTCGCAATAGACCGAATAACCTTTTGTGCCTTCCGGCAATGCTAATACTGGGGCGGAGGTTAATCTGTCTTTCAGTTCTTGGAAGCTCTGCTCGCATGCCTCTGTCCACTGAAACTTTGCTGCTTTCTGTGTCAATTTGGTTAGAGGTGCCGCAATGGTCGAAAACCCTTCAACGAACCTCCTGTAATATCCTGCCAACCCCAGAAAACTACGAACTTCAGTCGGAGTGGTAGGCCTAGGCCATGACTTAACTGCTTCTATTTTCTGCTTGTCTACCTGTATACCAGCATCCGACACGATATGCCCTAAAAAGGCCACTGAGTTAAGCTAGAATTCACACTTAAAAAATTTAGCATACAGCTGACGGTCCCTGAGAATCTGGAGCACTATCCGCAAATGAGTCCGGTGATCTGCTTCAGAGCGAGAATACACCAGAATGTCATCAATGAATACTATCACGAACAAGTCCAGGAAAGGTCTGAAAATACTGTTCATCAGGTCCATGAAGACTGCCGGGGCATTCGTTAACCCGAAGGACCTGACTAGAAATTCAAAATGTCCATATCGGGTCCTGAACACTGTCTTAGGAATATCTCTCTCACGTACTCGGACCTGGTGATATCCGGACCGCAAGTCAATCTTAGAAAAGTATCTGGCTCCCTGCAACTGATCAAATAAGTCATCAATTCTGGGGAGCGGGTACTTGTTCTTTACTGTAACTTTGTTTAATTGCCGATAATCTATACACATTCGGAGTGAGCCATCTTTCTTCCTCACAAATAAAACTGGCGCACCCCACGGTGAAGTACTCAGCCTAATAAAACCTTTATCCAGTAAATCTTTCAACTGCTCCTTTAATTCTCTGAGTTCTGCAGGAGCCATACGATAGGGAGGAATTGATATCGGCTGAGTGCCTGGTAACAAGTCAATAGAAAAGTCTATTTCCCTTTCTGGGGGAATACCAGGTAACTCATCAGGAAACACATCAGGGAATTCATTCACCACTGGAACAGACTAGAGTGTCGGAGATTCTGCTTGGACATCCTGAACTCTGACCAGATGGTAAATACATCCCTTAGATATCAACTTTCTCGCCTGAAGGTAGGAAATAAACCTACCTTTTGGCGTAGCAGTGCTGCCCTTCCATTCCCGCACTACTTCTCCCGGGAAGTGGAATCGGACCGTCTTGGTCCAACATTCAACATTGGCAAAACACGGTACTAACCAGTCCATACCCATTATGGCATCGAAGTCTATCATTTCTAACTCGACCAGATCTACTGTGGTCTGACGGTCAGCAACCTCTACTGTACACCCGCGGTAGATTCGGCTAGCTGTGATAGAGTCACCGACGGGCGTGGATATTAAGAAGGGCTGCTGCAATAATTCTGGTGCAATACTAAACTTTTGTGCCACAAATGGAGTAATGTAGGACAAAGTAGACCCTGGATCAATCAACACATAAGCAGGGTGTGAGCAGATAGTTAGCATACCTGTCACAACATCAGGTGATGCTTCTGAATCTTGCCTCCCTGGTAAAGCATATGTGCGGCTTGGACCCGCACCTGTACTGGAGGCCCCTGATCTGCCCCGACCCCTGCCTGCTGAAACTGAAGGCCTGCGTCCAGTCGAGGATGCTGTGGCTCGTGACCCTGCAGATGCCCTATCCTGTCTATCTCGGTCCTCTCAGCCTCTGGCTGGGCAATCTCTCATCAAATGGCCTTCTTGGCCACAAATATAACATGCGGTGGAACCATACCTGCATGCTCCAGGATGGCGTCGACTGCATATAGGGGAAAGTGGTAGGGTATACCTACTCTGCTCCGCTCTCCTCTGTACTGGTGACTCTGCCATCTGCGAGCCTCTACCAGTCTCTGACTGCCCCCTGCGGCTGAATCTACCCCCCTGCGACTGTGGCGGAGGCGGGGGTCTGGGCGGCCTGTCTAACAATTGTGGCCTGGGTCCTCCCCGGGCCTCCCTCTGTAACTCAACAGGCCTGTACCAGCGACGCTGTTCCTGATTAACCCTTCTGATCTCCCGATGTCGCTGTCTGATGCCCTCAATATTCTGGGCAAATGCCTGAATTCGAGCAATGTCCATGTCCTCTCGCAGTGTGGCCGTAATACAAGTCTCAACATATTCTGGATTCAACCCCATGATAAAGCGGTGTACTCTGGATGCCATGGTATCAACAAAGGCTGGTGCATATCGAGCCAAAGAATCAAACCGCAAGAAATATTCCCGAACACTCATGGCCCCCTGCTCCAGATGCAGGAACTGGTCTACCCAAGCCTGTCGAATCTCCCGCGGCAAATAGTGATCCAGAAAAGCTCCTGAAAAGCTGGACCAGGTGGGAGGGGAAACATCTCCCCCTCGGGACCTTTCCCAGCTTTCATACCATAACACGGCGATATCCCGTAACCGGGAATGCTGCCAATTCAATTGATTCTGTGGGCGTGGCATGCATAACCCTGAAGATTCTCTGCATTTGATCCAGAAAATCCTGAGGGTCCTCTGTCCGGTCCGTACCTGTAAACTGTGGGGGATTCAGAGCTAAGAACTCTCGGACCCTCGAACTACCGGGCCCTCCTAATGACTTTGCAACTGTATACGGCATTGGCTGACGCTGAGCAGCCATCATCTGTGCTAACATAACTACGGCACTCCTAACTTCCTGGTCGGAAGGTGTCGGTATAGGGACTGCTGAAGGTAGTGTCGCCCCAAACGGCTCCTGATGTGGTGGAGACTGCTGAGAAGGCTGGGACGATGCCTCTGTAGTGCCCTCTGATCGAGCTATTTCTAAACGAGGGTGAGGCATCCTGCTGGTGCCTTCCCCTGCTGCAATATCTAGGCTCCGGCCTGTGATAGGATGTCGCTGATCTGACATTATCTGTAACCAAAGAATATAGTAAGTTTTTAGGGACTCAACCCTATATTGGACCGCTCTACAGCACGACTGAATAAGAATGAAAGACAACCATCCTATCATGCCTTGCAGCCCCCTACCCATAGTATGTGGTGCACAACACATCCATGGACAGGACTCTACTTAGCACGGCTTGCAGACTCCCTGGGATACGACCTGCTCTGATACCAAGTTTGTCACACCCCACCTTGGGGGGTATGGCTGGCACCTGGTGCCCTACTAGGACCTGAACTGCTGGACTGCTAAGCCTGGGCACATCTGGTGTCTGGCTGGCTCTAGCTCACATTTCTGGAAATAAAGGGCTATATAACGGCTGTAAACACAGCCCACAGCCCGTTGGCCTATAGCCTCCTGTACCTGTACTAACAGCTGACCAGAAACATGTCAATATAGGGAAACCTATGCGGGCCGACAAGGCCACCATACTGTCTAGTTATCTATAACTCAACCATGAAGTACTGGATAGCTACGTGACCGGCAATGTCACCACTACTGACGAACTATGGCCCCACACGGCCAACATAAAGGAAACACAACCACTAACAGTTATACAACTGCACGGCCTCACACGACCGGCTCATCTGACCACAGGGAAACATATACAGACTGCAAGCCTCTAGGAATAGCAATAGAAATGATCGGGACAGGGCCCCGACCTACCCATACTATACAACAAAAGAAAATGAGATACACCTCTGGAATTCAGTCTCCGAATTACAGGAGCTGAATACTCGATCGCTGACAGGAATCACGTAGTATCGCCTGCTCGTCTATGAGTACCTGCAGGCAAGTAATGCAGCGCCCCACCGGGCGTCAGTGCCGCTGGTACTGAGTATGTAAAGCAATAACTGAAAGAAATATCTGAAAACAACAATATAACTGATGAAACTGAAGTAGGAAGGAATAGATTAACTGTCTGATAATGTAAGTCATACCTTCTCTTAATTATACTGGAAGGAGTAGGAGTCATACCTGGAGATTTATCGTTCTAAAGTCGATCTACTCGTATCTATTATAACACGGCACAACATATCATAACATACATAGCACACACAAACCTTACCCGGCCCCCATAAGCCGGGAGGTACAACCAACACGCAATCTATACCCCTACCCCGGTCGTCCCGTCTCCTATAATAACTGTAAGCATCCTGCCGGTCCCCTGGGTATGCACTTGGGCTCGCTGAGCCCCTGACTATAACTTTACCTGAGTCCGGAGGACTCTTGAATCAACACCTCGGGCGTATCCGCTCGACGGGGGTGTATAAAGGCCGACCAAGGCACAATATGGGGAAAACTGGCATCCCATCTTCGTCCCCTATGGGACGGCATGCCACTCCGTAGAGCGACGTATCCTCGTCCTCTGGCGGACGAGTCGATACAGCTATTAACCCTGGGGCGGTCATGGATGCTAGGTAATCCAACCCCAAACAATACAACAGTCTCAACTAGTAATACTATCTGCATATACCACATACTGAAGCTAATGATAATAAAGTGTTTGTACATACTGCATGCTAAACTAGTGATAGTAATATGTACGTACTTAATACATGCTGAGGCTGGTAATAGTATATATATGTAGAAATATAGTCTTCTGCCAGACTGTACTGGGGCTAATGTTGAACAAGATATAATGTTTCTGCTGAAAACTATGCGGTATACTGAGTTTCTATAGTAACATGATTTACTATTCCTAATATGCTTTCTAACCTCATTTTAGCTTATCATTCTATTTCTGAGATGTCTTACAGATATTACATTGCTTTACTGGGTTTCAACTGAATACAATGATATCCTAACATTCTGTGTCACATCACATACTGGGCATGTTGTGCAGTTCTTAACACTTATATTAGAATCTATATCGTGCTAGCAAGTCTCGCGCTGATCATAACATAATGTTTCTAATATCGTACCATCATTCGTAGTAAACATCATACATGGCTTCTGAATATTCTACTGGCCTTTAAATTACTGTACTGTACCAAGATTACTAACTTGCCGAGGAAACTAGCTTTACATACCTTATCCTCGAACTATCCGGCTGTCGGACGAGGCTCGGCCAGTACTTCAACTATTTTCTCCCAACTGCATTCATAAATGTGCCAATCAATACTAAATACAGCTTTATTGTAAAGAGCAACGTCACTTTCGATATAGTTTATAGCCTAAACTTAGGCTTATCGAAAGATGGTCGAAAACTCTCTATTTTTCAGCGGTCCAGAAGGGAGAAATATTCACTTCACAGCTAGGAACACATAGACACTAATTTAGAGCAATTCCACTTACCTTAGCTCGGTGGCTCGACGATTCGTCGGCCGTATTTCGCGAAACTAAATCCGTAGGAATGCTCTCTGCTGCTAAATACCTTGGTATCTGAGGTTAATTTGAGTTTGGACAACGTTTAGCAGCGTAATCAGACGAAAATTATATTACTACTTCGTTCCTTTTTCCTTCTCTGCCGATCTGCTCTGTTTTCTGGAAATTTACAAGTGTTTTAATCATTTAAAATCGAAGTGGTGCTTTATATACTTGGGCCTGGACAAGGCCAACGTGTCACGGAGCCAACGCGGAGGCCTCACCTCCGTGACACGCTGCCATCGCGGAGGGGCTCTGCCTCGGCTCCTTCCGCGATGGTTCGACAGGTTTCTCGTCCGATCTTTTCCCGGGCCTTTCTCTAGCACGTATGGCCTTCGAATATGCTTAACCAACGTGCGAATAGGTCATTTAGGTGCCGGAAATTCTACGGGGTATAACAATCATCTTGCTGAAAACCCTGTGGATGAAGATTACCAGCCTCTTAAAACTTACTTTCCAGATGAAGAGGCCTTGTTTGTTGGAGATGATATTTCATAAGAGTAACCAGGATGGAGAATGTTTTTTGATGGGGATACAAACTTCAAAGGAGTTGGTGTTGGAGTAGTATTGATTTCAGAATCAGGACAACATTATCCCATCCCTACAAAGCTCAGATTCTCTTGCACCAACAACATGGCAGAATACGAGGCTTGTATTCTCGGTCTTACAATGGTTGTTGACATGAACATACAAGAATTATTGGTTATAGGTGATTCAGACCTATTGGTTCATCAAGTGCAAGGCGAATGGACCACTAAGAATGTGAAGATCCTTCCAACCTGCATTACGTGAAGGAGTTATGTAAGAGATTTCTTAAGATAGAGTTCAAACATGTCTCGAGAGCTCAAAATGAGTTTGCAGATGCTTTGGCAACCCTTTCTTATATGATTCAACACCTAGACAAGAATTACATTGATCCTATCAAGGTGAATGTGCAAGATCAACCGGCTTATTGTTGTCATGTAGATGAAGAACCAGATGGAGAGCCTTGGTACCATGACATTAAGAGGTATCTCAAGGCAGGAGACTATCCAGAAGGCATAACCAGTATTTAGAAGAGAACACTCCGGAGGTTGGCAAACCATTTCTTTCTAAATGGGGAATTCTCTATAGAAGGACTCCTGATTTAGGATTGTTAAGGTGTGTTGATGTTAAAGAAGCGGTCAAGTTGATTGAAGAAATACATGGAGGTATATGCGAGCCTCACATGAATGGCTTCACTCTGGCGAAGAAGATTTTACGAGCTGGTTATCTTTGGATGACCATGGAAACAGCTGCATTCGCTTTGTGCAAAAATGTCATCAGTGTCAGATTCATGGCGATTTGATTCGAGTTCCGCCAAATGAACTCAATGTGACGAGTTCTCCTTGGCCCTTTGCAGCTTGAGGAGTGGACGTCATTGGTCCTATTGAGCCAGCCGCATCTAATGGACACAGGTTTATTTTGGTAACCATTGACTACTTCACGAAGTGGGTAGAAGCATCTTCTTACAAGTCGGTGACAAAGAAGGTGGTAGTAGAGTTTGTTCGCAATAACATCACTTGTCGATTTGGAACTCCTGAGTCAATTATGACAGATAATGGAGCTAATCTCAATAGCAGTTTGATGCATGAGGTATGTGAGGATTTTAAGATCACTCACTACAATTCCACTCCTTACCGGCCTCAGATGAATGGAGCAGTTGAGGCAGCTAACAAGAATATCAAAAGAATATTGCGGAAAATTATTGAAAATTACAAGCATTGGCACAAGAAACTGTCATTTTCCCTCTTTGGCTATCGCACCACGGTTAGGACTTCAACTGGGCCAACTCCCTATCTTTTGGTCTACGGAACAGAAGTAGTGTTACCAACAGAAGTAGAGATACCATCTTTGAGGATTATCCAAGAAGCTGAGTTGAGTGATGCAGAATGGGTGCAAAGTCGGTATGAACAATTGATGCTAATTGATGAAAAGAGAATGAATGCAGTTTGCCACGGTCAGCTTTATCAGAATAGAATGGCCAGAGCTTTCAACAAGAAAGTAAGGTTGAAACAATTCAAACCGGGGCAATTGGTGTTGAAGCGCATATTCCCGAATCAAGACGAGGCTAAGGGAAAGTTTGCACCTAATTGGCAATGGTCATATATGGTTCACCGAGTATTGTCTGGAGGAGTGCTAATTCTAGCAGAGATGGATGGAGAAGTGTGGCCGAGGGCCATTAATGCAGATGCTGTCAAGAGATACTACATCTAGGAGATTATTCATTTTCATTTATGCAAAGTCTTTCTATGTAACAAAAC
The DNA here is from genome assembly GCA_035772735.1 of Datura wrightii. NCBI lineage: Eukaryota > Viridiplantae > Streptophyta > Magnoliopsida > Solanales > Solanaceae > Datura > Datura wrightii. The sequence continues at coordinate 111,694,251 of JASDFA010000001.1, forward strand.
TACGTATCGACCTGACTTCCCACGGTGGGGTACGTAGGCAACCCACATCGGGTCCGGTCTCTTTATAATAGAAAATCCAAAGCATCTTTTTCATGTATTTTGAACTACGTTATGACCTGATTCCTTTGGCAGGATACATAGGCGACCTACATCGGCTTCGGTCACATTATGAGAAAATTTTCAATTTCTTTTTCTCTTCTTTTACTTGTATGCAACGAGCTATACCTATTTTAAGTCCTCTTGAATATGCAGGAAGCCTATGGGGGTTAGGCCCTTTAAACTGGAATTTTCGAAAAGTGCATTCAGAGACCATGCTTGACTCATTTCCTTGCAAGATATGTATACAACATATATAAGGATCACCTCATTACGACGAGAATTCAGTACATCTCCCATGATAGAAACTGGGGCAATTTTGAGGGCATCATTTCAGGGATATGTCAAGGGACATCGAAGAGTACACGATCAACCCAACTCATTGGAAAAGAGAAGAATTTTGGATAAAGGATGTTTCACTTTGTTTCACAAATGTGTCATAGTATAAAAGTTCAGCAGAATGATTTTTTTGCAATTCTATCTCCATGCATATTTTAGAAATAACACGATTTTTAATAACTATCATCATTATTTTATTTTATTCTTATTATTATTTTTATTGGCCAAGACTTATAATAGATGGGGATTACAAGTCCAAACGAAGTGGGCAGCATGAAGTATCAAGAGCCAGATTCTCAAAGTCAACGCGAATCAACCTCACCCGAAACTAATAAATTTTCTTTTGAGTTTAGGATTTTCGGAGTCATAGAAGCCGAAAAGTGAACAATGTTTACAACTTTGCCTGAACTACCGTCAAACGGTTTGAGTATTTTATAGTATTTATGAGAAATTATGCCTCTCAGAATAAAATAATTTTCAGAATCTATGACTAGAAAATTTGTAAAAGCTACCAAATGCATAAATACTTCAAACGCACTACAAATCACTTTCTATTTCCTTCAAGTGCTTTGTAAATGCACTTCGTATTGCTTTCAAATGCTTTACAATGTTCTACATATGCACCGCACATGACCTTAATTTCTTCAAATACTTAATGCATCATACCTAGCTTTTAAGTTATTGTAAATGTTCTATACCGCACTGCACATTGCTTTTAAATACTCTCATATGCGCTGCACATGCTTTAATTTTTCAAATACTCTACATATGCTTTGCACATTGCTTTCGAGTATCCTGCATAGGCACCACATTTGCTTTAATTTCTTCAAATGTTCTGCAATGCACCGCACCTGCCCTTCAATTTATTTCGAAAAAAAAATGCTCCGCACTGCGCATGCATCACACATGTATTTGTAATGCATCGCACATAGCTTTCAATTTATTTCAAAAAAAAAATGCTCCGCACTGCGCATGCATCACACATGTATTTGTAATGCATCGCACATGGACTTTCAATTTATTTCAAAATACTCTGTACAATTGCTTGCAAACGCACCGCATTGTTTCAATTGCTTTCAAGCGCACCGCAATGCACTACATATGGCTTTTTAATTACTTTCAAATGCATTGCACAATTAATTTCAAGTATATTGCACAAACATTTGTAACCACATTATCTTTAAAAGCACCATTAATCATTTGGCTTGGAAAGCCTCATCATCATGAATTATTTGGTTTAAGTCTTCATTTTCATTGAGCATCACCGAAAGACACCATTATCATGAATCATCGGCCTAAAACCTCATTTTTATAAGCCTTTATCAAGGACATCATTTACTAAATCATTCCGGCTTGCAAAGCCGCATTTTCATAAATTAACACCTGAGAGGTGTCATTTTCATGAGCTTATTTTACGTCACTTTACTTTTTATATGTCTATACATATATTACTAATTATTTTATCTAGCGCATTCAGTTCTGTAGGAACTTCAACGCATCGTGGAACTACTTCTAAGCAGCGATTGAGGCATCGCTTGGTGAGGAACACCAAACTCACAAGCTAGAGTCAAAGGCCAGTGCTCCGACTTCAATTTTCATTTAGTCATTCATACTTTCAAATTTTGAACACATCAATACTCTTTTCTCCTGCATCTTTCTATAAAGTTCTTCCCAAACTCAGCTAGAAGACCAGTGTTAATTATAAATTCGACACTGGGGCAAAATTTTGAGGGCATCCTAAAAAATCTCCATAATCTTCCGCTTCTGAACTACATTTGATCCGATTTCCATCCCTTTTAGAGATATATAGGTGGCTCAAGTTCGAGCGCGATCTTACTCACTCTATCGTGCCAAAGCCTTCTTGTCTTTCCATTGCAAAAGAACCTAGTGTCATCATAATTTTACACTAGGGAAATTTTTTTAAAGTCGATCAGTTTGCGATGAGTTTCACTCCTTGAACGACATATGGCTTGATTCCTCGTGGAACCCAAGATATGTAGGAAGCTCAAAAACCAGAGCTCGGACATAATTTCTTAAATTTTAATTTTTTTTTCTAAAAAAGATGTATCCGTGGTCGGCCAAAATTGGCTACCTTGTCAATATCTTCGCCCAAAGACTCTTATATCATCCTTGGTCGAAGAGGGCAAGCTGTTGACACCCAATTTTGGCTCTCCACATTTTTGATTAATTATTTTAAGCTTCTGAAATATTAAATAAAGTAAAATAAATATTTAAATTGTTGAAATATTTTAAACTATTTTTTGGATAATATCTTGACATTTTCATTTGAATTTTTTTTTAAAAAAAATATATGTAGATGTCTTGTAATTTTGAATTTAAAAAAAAATTAAATAATTCAATTTTATATACACATGTATGTCAATACACATACCTAAATATGTTATCATATTTTTCTTGTCAAAATTAAATATTTTATTTAAGTATGTATTTTAGATTATTAATTTTAAGTCAGTTATAATTTATATATTAAAAAGACCCATTTTGATAAATAAATATTTTATTTTATTTAAATTCACAAGTTTAATTAAATTAATCAATTAATAATGCATTTTGATTTTTATTAATATTTTAAGAATGAGATGATTTTACTATTTAAATTTCAAACTTATGCTGATTAACATTTTTTATTAAGAAAGTGGTTACTTGAAATAAATATATCCTTCTTTTCAGTTTTTCCTCCATTTAATACCTTCCTTTAAATTATCAGATTGTTTTTAATATAATTATATATTTATTTATTTACTTTAATTCCCAACAGTCTGATTTTTTGATCTGACGGTTGAAATCGCGACCCAAATATCCAGTCCACCAATGACCCGACCCGCCCCACCTAAAACACCCCTAATCCGTGACCTTCTCCCATCTTCTTCGACAAAATACACCCAGTGAACAGCCCCCTTCGACAACCCTCCATCCAGATCTCCGCCTACGACCACCACCGCCTGCCAGACCCGCGAGCAGACCTCCGCCAAACCAGACCCCTTCCCCCGCGACCCTCCTCTTCTCACAGACCCTCCCCTCTTCTCCCTGTTGTAGACCTATCACTTCCCCAACCCCCAAGACCCGTAAATTTCGCTGACTTCAGTCTCGTTGGCGTGAAGAAATTTTTCAACAGTCTGATTAGGTAAGTCAATCGCCCTTTTGTCAACTCTTTTCTGATTTTTTTTCTTCCTTCTCACGCATTTGTCCCATCAAGAATTCAAATTTGAATCCTCAAGGTCAAGGATTATTTTTTCAGAGCCCCTCAATCTCTCCTATAAAAGGAGATGATATTGAAGGAGAAGATTCATTGGAAATGATCCGAACTGGAGCAGCACACACAGCCAAACACTATTAGTTTTTTCTTTATTTTTCATTTTTTTTGTTCTGTTTTCTCGGCCAGAACTTCTCCCTTACTTTCTCCTATTGTTTGCTCACTTTCGGAGTTGGAGAAGCTAGCCTAAGACTGGACAACTTACTACCGCAATCGCTGCACAACATCCGGTAATACTCCTTCGGCTATTTATTTTACTGCCTCTTTTATTTGGTTTAGTTAATTAGTTCCATATTTTGGAATAGACCGATCGTTTTGATCGACCGGATGCGATTGAAAAACATGAAATAAAAAATAGTTTTGATCGTCTGGTCATATGTTAGTGTGCTTCCTCTTCATGCTTACTCTGGTTGAGTATGTGAGTATTTAGGTACTCGTTGAAAATAATAATAATTCTGTTTTAGCTTCATTTTCCATAGCTATAATTTAATTTGTCTCATATGAACCAAGAGAGAAGAAAGTGTTATGGTCTGTCATGTATGTGTCTGTTTAAATAACTCAATGACTACGTGTTAATCTAAATATATTTTTGTTGTTATTTCTAATAAGAATCAGCATCTAAGGTATTAGACTAGTGCATGATAAGTGGATCAATTTCAAGCTTGTTTTCACAACCCTTTCGTTGAGTACTTTGTATGTAGAGTTTTGAGTCATGTTAACTTAGAATTAGTTATTCATGAATGATGAACATCGGTCTGACCAAACTTAAAAGAGTTGCTTATTTATTGCTTTAAATCCGACCACCGATTTATATAAGTCTTCAATATGACTAGCCATGAGTCATAGTTAAACCTTCCCATGAGATATATTTTTTATGTGTGACGGCATATAATAAACAACAACAAATATTGATTTTTAAGTTGCAGAAAAAAAAATAATCTTGTAAAATTGTTTTGTTAATTGGTTCTCTTTTCATGGACTTAAAGGTGCTGCATTGATGTAATTCTTCTTTTTTCGCTAAAACATCAGTTTTGCTAGTCCTTGATGATTTTATTTTTTAAAAAACAAGGGGGGGTTTCTTGTATGTTCCAAGCTTGTGTTTTTTTAGTATTATTCCAGCCAATATGAAGCTGCCCAGATAAGAATTTATGCTAATTTATTTTCATTAAACAAGAATATCGATCTAACACATGTAAGAAACATGTGATGTATTTGAGTTGGAGTTTATGCACTAATGGAGAAATGTACTTTTCTTTCAAAGTAGTATTCCAATTCTGCCAACAGTCCTGATATGCCCATCTATTGTGCCTCTGTTTTAATTTTAATTTTTTTTTGTTGATTACTTGCTTTGCTTAATTTAGTGGGAACCTCGTTTAGAACTTTTTGATGATTTCTTTGCGGCTGCACGTTTTAACAGGAAATATAGGTTTCACCTTTCAGGGAAACTGTTGTTGTGATTAGTGAAACTTATGACTAAGATTTCTTGTTCTCTTGCTAAACCACTTGGATGTTTGCCTCAAGTCTCTCTCTAAAAAGAGATCTGAAAAAAAAAAGTTTCTCATTATTTCCTCAATTCTTTTCATATTTCAAGATTGTATGAGTTTATCTTCCATTCCCTTATCAAAGCGATTGTCTTAAATTAACATTTTATTCAAGTTTGTTTCTCAAATTGATGATTTAGTGAAATATAAATAAATGCAGTATGTCTTAAGTGTCCTGAGTAGAGAGGGATCGTGTATCCTCCTAACTTAAACATGTTTGTTATGGTATTTTCATCTTCAAAATTTATTCGTTATGCACGAGTGTGGAGAGATCATGTACCTAAGCGTGCAACTTTAGATAAGTAACCAAAAGTAGTCATCTTACGTGATTTGCACCTCGTTGGCTTGCGTATGTACTTGTTACTGGGCGCTTTAAGAACCAGCTTTTCTTTTGTCTCACCATACTTTTTAAATACTTGTATCTAGAAGTTATCTTTATTTTTTGGTCCACCTGTTCCTTGGTATAGTTGCGTTACTTCACTCAATATGATAATAATGAAGTTAATTGGACCCCGTGACTCTTAGGAGTAGTATGTATAAGTTAAAATGTTCAAAACCTTTTTTTTTTAAAGCTTTGCTTTTGTTCCCATTTGGTGTTTACTGTTAATGCATACATGTCATAGTAAAAGAAATTGTATGACTTTAAATTTTTCTGAGGTTACAGTTTTTTCTCTTTTCAATTAATTTATTCTCTGCTTAATTCTTTCCTCCTCTTTCTTTTACATGTACAATCGGGAATATCGTGGGAGTTACTAGTGAAACTCACAAGCAGTCCAACTGGACTGAGTCACCTCGCTGCATTTTCGCCTTTCTTCCATCAAGTATAGCATACATCGGAGTTTCCAACTGTCATTGGATTCTTAAAAGAGTCAGTGCTTCTTCCTCCCTTCATAGTTTTTTTTTTCTCTTACATAGATATACATATATGATCTTGTATCTTGACTAACATTTTACACATGAGTGTTTTGAATTTATGCTTGCTTTGTTTGTGTTTGTTCAAATCAATTAGGAACAATAGTGAGACTTAGTTGCTTGCCTCTCAATCCCTTTAGATATTGACTTTATTATAATCATTTGGATTAGGCGCAATCGGGACTAACAACATTTCTTACCTAACAAATTTTTTTTCCTTGTCCCAAAAGAATCTGTTTCAAAGAAGAAAATTGGAAAAAAATTCTTCACACATACCGCTGCTAGCTGTTTTTTTTTTTTTTTTTTTTTGATTCGTCTTGATAAAACAATTATTTTAAACGTTTTTCTTTTTTAAAGAAAAGGCTGGAAAGTGCAGATATTTTATTGTTTAAAGTGCAGATTTTTGGGGTTTTAAAGTGTAGATCTTTGGTGTAAAATACAGCTTTTAAGAGTTAGGAAAATGCAGTTTTTTAGGATAAAAATGCAGATTTTTTCAAAGCTTAGGAGTGCAGATTTTTGCTAGAGTATAATGGTGCAGATTTTAGTATGAAAAGTGCAGAGTTTTGAAATAAAATACGACTTTTTGAGAGTATAGAAGTGCAGATTTTTTATAGCTGAAAATATAGCTTTCAAAGAATTTACTCGTTGATTTTTGAAGGTTCTTGCTCAGTTGACTCAAATTAATTATTTTTTCAAAGCAAGAATTACGTTTATTCTTTTACACATTATTTCATAAGTTTCAAATATTTTCTTACGTATTTTCTTAAAGTTCAAATAACTTAGGCTATTTTATATATCTTTACTAATTCTTGTTATTTATATTTTACTTACTAAATTGGATCGCATTTATCAAAACAACGCATTTAGTTGCTCACATTTTTACCATCTTTTATAAAAAAATTAAACAACTTTGGCCTTATAAATAGTTACTTAGTTCTTCTTAAATAAATTTATGTTTTAACTTCCCTTTTAGTTCGATAGAATTAAATAACTATCCCCTAGCATATCTTAAACTAAATTTACGGACTATTTTCGGATAGGCTCTGAGGGGTGCCTAACACCTTCCCCTTGGTGTAAATAAAATCCTTACCGAGATTTTTAATGGTTGTCGCAGACTAAAACGGAGTTATTTATTTATTTATTTCATTTTTTTCTTTCAAATGGTTTTCCTAATATTTTTCCTTAAAATTAGGTGGCGATTCTGAACCTTTTTTAACCGGTAGAAGATCCGAACATTGCAACTATTTTGACCAGTTCAAAATAGGACGCGACAATAGTATCTTTGCATTTCTTTTAAAAGACCTAAAGTTTAGCTTTGCTTTAATTTCTTTTTCATTGCCTTCTTCAAAATCCGTTGATTCTAGTATTGAATATACGAAAAGTATTAAAGATGATGTTAAAAGGTCAATGGTTGAATTCCAAGATCAACCTCACTAGTTAATTATCAAGATTTAATTATATTTATTTAGTATCTCCTTAGATAAGTCTGCTCAAACTTCTCGCTTTTGATATTAAAATGTAATGTAACTTTAGAAAATCATGATCTTAAATATTTTCGGTAACTATTTTGTTATACCCCGTAAGATTTTCGACACCTAGATGGCCTATTCGCACGATGATTACGCATATTTGTAAGCCATACGTGCTAGAGGAAGGCCCGGAAAAGGATCGGACGGATAGCCTGTCGAACCATCGCGGAAGGAGCCGAGGCAGAGCCCCTCCGCGATGGCAACGTGTCACGGAGGTGGAGCCTCCGCGTTGGCTCCGTGACACGTTGGCCCTGTCCAGGCCCAAGTATATAAAGCCCCACTTCGGTTTTAATTCATTTAAAACTTATAAAATTTCTAGAAAACGCAACAAAACAGAGGAAGACGAAGAGGGTAAATATATTATCGCTCGATTACGCTGCCAAATATTGTCCAAACTCAAATTAACCTCAGATACTGAGGTATTTAGCAGCAGAGAGCATTCCTACGGATTTAGTTTCGCGAAATACGGCCGACGAATCGTCGAGCTACCGGACTAAGGTAAGTGGAATTGTTCCAAACTAGTGTTTATGTGTTCCTAGCTGTGAAGTGAATACTTCTCCATTCTGGACTTTTGGAAAATAGCGAGTTTTCAACCGTCTTTCGATAAGCCTAAGTTTAGGCTATAATTATATCAAAAGTGATGTCGTCCTTCAGAATAAAGTTGTATTTAGTACTGATTGATATATATATATGAATGCAGTTGGGAGGAATAGCTGAAATACTGACCAAGCTACGCCGGTTAGTCGGGAAATCAGAAGTGAAGGTATGTAAAGCTAGTTTCCTCGGCAAGTTAGTAGTCTCGGTATAGTAAAGTAGTTTAAAGGCCAGTAGAATGTTCAGAATTCGTGTGTTATGTTTATTACGAATGTTGGTACGATATTGGAAGCATCATGTTATGTATAGCGTGAAACTTGCTAGCACGATATAAATTCTAACACGAGTGTTAGGAACTGTACAACATGCCCAGTATGTGATTTAGTAAGGAATGTTAGGATATTATCGTACTCAACTGAAACCTAGTAAAGCAATGTAAATACCTGTAAGGTATCTCAGAAGTAGAATGATAGGTTAAAATGAAGTTTAGAAAGCATGTTAGAAATAGTAAATCATGTTACTATAGAAACTCAGTTATACAGCATGGTTTCCAGCAGAAAAACTTTATCTTGTTCAACATTAGACTCAGTACAGTATCGCAGAAGATTATATTTATATATATACTATTACCAGTCTCAGCATGTATTAAGTACGTATCACTATCACTAGTTCAGCACACAGTATGTACAAATACTTTATTATCATTAGCTTCAGTATGTGGTATATGCAGATAGTATTACTAGTTGAGACCACTGCATTGTCTTGGGGTTGGATTACCTAGCATCCATGACCGCCCCAGGGTTAATAGCTGTATCGACTCGTCCGCCAGAGGACGAGGGTACGTCGCTCTACGGAGTGGCATGCCGTCCCACAGGGGACGAAGATGGGATGCCAGTTTTCCCCATATTGTGCCTTGGTCGGCCCTTATACACCCCCGTCGAGCGGATACGCCCGGGGTGTTGATTCAGGAGTCCTCCGGACTCAGGTACAGTTATAGTCAGGGGCTCAGCGAGCCCAAGTGCATACCCAGGGGACCGGCAGGTTGCTTATAGTTATTATAGGAGATGGGACGACCGGGGTAGGGGTATAGATTGCGTGTTGATTGTACCTCCCGGCTTATGGGGGCCAGGTAAGGTTTGTGTGTGCTATGCTATGTATGTGATGTTATGCCATGTTACACTAGATACGAGTAGATCGACAGTAGAACGATACATCTCCAGGTATGACTCCTACTCCTTCCAGTATAGTTAAGAATAGGCATAGTTTTACATTTTCAGTTAGTTAGTCTATTCCTTCCTATTTCAGTTCCATCAGTTGTGTTGTTGTTTTTCAGATATTTCTTTCAGTTATTGTTTTACATACTCAGTACCAGTGGTACTGACGCCCAGTGGGGCGCTGCATTATTTGCCTGCAGGTACTCATAGACGAGGGGTCGATACCTCGTGATTCCAGCCAGCTCACAGGGTCATCAGCTCCAGTCATCCGGAGCTAGATAGCTAGAGGTTTCCCCCTTTTCTTTTGTTGTACAGCATGGGTAGGCCGGGGCCCTGTCCCGACCATCTTATCAGTATTCTTAGAGGCTTGCAGTCTGTATATATTTCCTTGTGGTCAGATAAGCCGGTCGTGTGAGGCCGTGCAGTTGTATAACTGTTAGTACTTCTGTTTCTTTTATGTTGGCCGTGTGGGGCCATAGCTTGACAGTAGTGGTGACCTTGCCGGTCACATAGCTTTTCAATATTCATTGTTGAGTTACAGATAACTAGACAGCATGGTAGCCTTGTCGGCCCGCATAGGCTCCCCTATATTGATATGTTTCTGGTTAGCTGTTAGTTCAGGTACAGGTGGCTATAGGCCTAGTCGGCCGGAGACTGTAATTACAGTTGTTATATAGCCCGTTGTTCCCTGAATCTGAGTTAGAGCCAGCCAGGCACCAGATGTGCTCAGGCTCAGTAGTCTAGCAGTTCAGGTCCTACTAGGGCACCAGGTGCCAGTCATACCCCCCAAAGCGGGGTGTGACATATTTGATCCTGATTATCTTTCAATCCAAAAATCAAATTCAAATTTTTAAATCTAGTTCAAAAAAATTTATCATTCAATCTATTTTAAATTCAACTTTTTTAATCTCAATATATTCTTTTATCTTTTAATTTAAATTTAAATTCAATTTTTGTTTACCTCAATTCAATAATCTTTATCTTTAATTTCAAATTTTATTTTAATTGAAATTCTTAGGATTTTAAATTTGGCAAAAAACTTTTGAATTTGACAGAAAATTTTTAGATATCCTCAAAAATTAGTTATTTTATTATTTTGAAATTACTCTTGGTCGGAATAATTTTTTTTTTGAATATATCTCTTGAATGCTAATTGATTGTTCACTTTTTAACCTTATTTCTTAATCAACCTTGTAATTCTTTCTTGATTTATTACAAATATTTTAATTTAATAAAAGAATATTATTATATAAATATTTGTTACCATATAATATATAGTATTCACCACATAGTAATATTTGAACTATAAATATTCTAGTTTCATATAAGAAAAAATATTTTTTGTAATATAATATTATTTCGCATATGATAATATTTCAAATGATAGTATTTTAATTTTAGCAGAGAACTTTTAAGTATCCTTAAGACTTAATCATTTTTTATTTTGGAGTTTTTTTTGGTTAAAATAATATTTTTTTCAAATGTATTTCTTGTTTGCTGATTGATTATTCGGTTTTTAATCATATTTCTTAATCAACCCTATGATGGTTTTTTTTGATTTATTACAAATATTTTAATTTCATAGAAGAAATTATATTATATAAATATTATATATCATATAATATATAGTATTTCTTACGTGGCAATATTTAAAGTGCAAATATTCTAATTTTCATATAAGGAATAATAATATATGAAAAGAATTGTCATATAATATTGTTCCTTAGATGACAATATTTAACTATATAATTAATATTACAAATAAAATTCAATAAATAGATTTCTTAATAATTTCATGTGGCTTATTCCTAAGAGAAATTTTCATAAATAGCGCCACTAATAAAGTAATTACATAAAATAGCGTGTTTTATCAAAATTTCATAAAATAACATATTTTTTTTAGTTTTTGATATTATTTATCGAAACCCATTATTACTTTATCTAAATTTTAAACCCTGAAGATCCTTCTTAAAAGATGCTATTATATATCTTTTTAATAGATGTTGCATATTCAGTGGGAGTAAATCACTCAACTTTTGATCTCGTTTTTTTTTTCAATTTTTTTCACCATATCTAAATAGTTTAAACAAAATTTCATATCTGCGAAAATTCTTATGTTGAAAAAACGCAGATTTTGATTTTTTTTTCTTTTGGTGTATCAACATTATAATTTTGAAAAAGATGTCTAACATAACGATATATTGTATCGTTAATATGAAAACAAAGTTTGTATCATAGAATGTGATAACTCAGATACAAGATGAACATTGTCTATATCATTCTTTATCGGTCTATTATCGATTGATACATTTTAGTATTGTATCATTAATATGAAAACGATATTGTTCAAGTAGTTGGTTGTACAAAAAAAGGAGAAGAGACTAGTATATTGTATCATTAATATGATAACAAAATTTGTATCATAGAATGTGATAACTCAGATACAATAAGATGAATATTATTTATATCATTCTTTATTAGTTTATTATCGATTAATATATTTTGGTATTGTATCATTAATATGAAAACAAAGTGCGTATCATAAAAATGTGATAACTATGATACAAAATGAAGATTGTCTTTATCATTCTATTATCGAAGGATCATTCTCATACATTATATTTCTAACTGTTACAGTCTATACCAAAAGCATCTTGAAATCAAGATAAAAGATGAACAGTCTGTATCAATATGTTCAGTCTGATACTAACTGCTATATACTGTATCAATTCCGCCATTGATATACAAGGACAAAAGCTTGAAAAAATTGCAGTATATCAATTCTGTCATTGATACACAAAGATAAAAACTTGAGAAATCCGACAATAATAGATTGCTAATCAAATCTAGGGCTTCGATTTCTCTGACAATGGTATCTCCTGAGGAGTTAATGAAGAAATAAGGAGCACCCAACCCATCAACCCGATACAGAGCAGAGGATAGATTTGGAGACCAATGGAAGTCGGCGGTGTGAGCGACGATATTTGTCGACGGAGGTATGCCGGAGAAAAAAAACTCCGGCGCAAGAAGAGAGCTATCCTAAGAGAGGCATAACCAAGAGGAGGGGAAAAAACAGGTTCTATACAACAATCTAAGGCCGACATCTCTTCCCCGATCTGTTTGATTTCTTACGAAGAAGAAAGAATCAAAGAATACAGAAAGAGAGAGAGAGAGAGAGAGAGAGAGAGAGAGAGAGAGAGAAGCTAAATTAAGGGTTTGTATAAATTGATCTTTTGCCCAATCTGAAGAAAATCTTGGGGGTTTTGGAAGAGAAAAATTCGAGCAGTTAATTAGAGAGAAACACGGGCAGTAACATGGAAAGAGATTAGTGAAAAATCGATAAAATGATAACTACTTAAAAATACGGTAATTTGCTATTTTTATAATTATTTTGCTAATTTTTATAATTTTTAAAAGTATTTTTATATATTGTAATTTTCTTGATTATGTAACTTTTCCTATTCTTAATATGTTTTTTGACTTAACCTCATGCTTCACAACCCTTCTTCTAATATAATTGAAAAGATAGATATATTTTGATTGCCAATTGATTATTCATTTTTCAGCTCTATTTCTTGATAAGCCTTATCATTCCTTCTTGATTTTCTCAATTTGAACGAAATAATAATAATAATAATAATAATAATAATAATAATAATAATAATAATAATAATAATAATAATAAATATAATAAGAATAACAATAATAATAATAATAATAATAATAATAATGTTGTGTGTGTGTGTGTATATATATATATATATATATATATATATATATATATATATATGCATCTACATGTATATATATATGTATATGTATATGTATATACAACATATATATACATATATATACATATGTGTGTGTATATATATATTTATATGTGTGTGTGTCTATATATGTGTATATATATGATGTTGGTATTTCAAATGTTCTAATTTTTTGGTAACACAGAACTGCAATATGCAATTCTAATTGTAAGAGAATGTCAATTAATATTTAATTTAAAAAAATAGGATTAATGAATTTCCTAATAGTACCAAGGGATTTGTCCATAATACATCACTTGGCTTAATAAAAAGTCAGAATATTCATCTTTTAATATATAATTATTAATGTGTCATTTTCGTTTCATAACTAACAGATAATGTGTAGTAATTTTTTTTTATTTTTCTTTCATGCATTAAATCGCTATCTGTAGCACTACAACAATGAGTGAGTAACCGTTGAATTCTTGTACAAATATTCAACACACAAGATATATCTGTATGTATTAAAAATAAAAAAATAAAACAAATCATTATCTGCTTGAGTTTAAGTTTGTTATAATCTATCCAATTTATAAAAATTCAAATAAAATAAATAAAAAACACTACACAAAATAATATTACCTGCTTGAGTTCAAATCTGCTATAATCTTCCAGATAAATTCTTCCTCTTATATGTAACTAAAAGTGATTTGAGATGCATTGGATCAATTCATCTGTAAACTTATTTCCTATTTAGAAAATTACTTTAAAAAGGGAAAAGTTCAATAAAAATAAATTAAACATACTCCATTAAAGATAATGATAAAGATATACAAAGTGTAAATAAATATATTCTCAAAAAAAAAAAGTCATATGATATTATTCCTTATATAATAATATTGAACTGCAATTAATAGCTTTTTTTTTTCGAAATTAATACTAATAGAATTTAACAATTGGATTCTCTAATAGTGTCAAGTGACTAATTTTCATTATGCGACTTGGTTTAACCTCGAATTTCACTACTTTCTTTTAATATAATATAAAAATAAATTTCTCGATCTGTCCTGCACTGCTTTCTTGATTTACTGCAAATATTTTAATTTCACAGAAATAATAATATTATATAAATATTCTTTTTCATATAATATATAGTATTTCTTATTTGGTAATATTTAAACTGCAAATATTTTTACTTTCATATAAGCAATAATATTTTACAAATACTTTTTGCCATCTAATATTATTCGTTATATAATAATATTTGAATTGCAAATATATTAATTTTGGCAGAAATTCTTTAAATATTTTCAAAATTTGATTATTTTTTTAAATTTTGGAATGACTCTTGGTCAAAATTAAAATTTTCAAATATATTTCATGATTGGTGATTGAATATTAACTTTTTAACCCTATTTTTTTGATTATTCCTGTGATATTTTCTTGATTTATTGCAAATATTATTATTATTATTTATCATAAAATATATAGTTTACCTTATATGATAGTAATTCAACTGCAGAGAAATAATATTATATAAATATATTTTGTCATCTAAGTTATTTTAATATGAATGTTCAATTTTTGAGAAGTTTTCAGAATATATTTACTGTCAAATTAGAAGTCAATATTAATTGATTTTCATTATAATTAATTTGATTAAATTTGAAATATTTTTATTTATTATAGAAATTTTAAGTGGCTCTCAATGCGCCACTTAACTAGACCGCATGCTTTACTATCCTTCTTTTAATATAATATAAAATTTTTATCACAAAATATATAGTATTTCTTATATGATAGTAATTGAATTGCAAATTCTAGTTTATATAAGAAATAATATTATATAAATATTTTTTGTCATCGAAGTTATTTTAATATGAATGTTCATTTTTTCAGAAGTTTTCAGAATATATATACTGTTAAATTAGGAGTCAATATTAATTGATTTTCACTATAATTAATTTGATTAAATTTGAAATATTTTTATTTATTGTAAAAATTTTAAGTGGCTCTCAATACGTTACTTGACTTGACCTCATGCTTCACTATCCTTCTTTTAATATAATATAAATATAAATTTCTCAATTAATCCTGTGATATTTTCTTGATTTAATGCAAATATTTTAATATCATAAAAGAAATGATATTATATAAATATTTTTTATCATAAAATATATAGTATTCCTTATATAATAGTAACTGAACTGCAGATATTCTAGTTTATATAAGAAATAATATTATATAAATATATTTTGTCATCTAAGTTATTTTAGTATGAATGTTCATTTTTTCAGAAGTTTTCAGATTATACTTGTTACACCCCGTAAATTTTTGACATTTAGATGACCTATTTCCATGTTAGTTAAGAGTTTTAGAATGCCATACATGTTAGGAAAAGGCCCGGGGAAAGACCGGACAAGCGCCAAGTCGGAGCATCGCAAGGCAAATGCGACTTATAAATCGCATTCGACAAATGCAACTTAAAGAGGAAGTCGGGCAAAGCCCCTACGCGACAGGCAGCGTGTCACGGAGGCTTCCCCCCGCGATGGCCAGCGTGCCACGGAGGGGGGGGGGGGGTTTCAGGTCCAAGTATATAAAGCCCCACTTCGATTTTTTTTGGTCACTTTCCATTTTTCATTTCCAGAGAACGAACAAAAACAGGGGAGACGGAGGGTTTTCATAAAATCCCTTCCGATTACGCCGTCAAACGCAGTTCAAACTCAAATTAACTTCGGGTACTGAAGTATAAAGCTGCAGAGAGCATTCCTACGGAGTTAGTTTCGTAAGAATCGTCCGGCGAAGCGGCGACCCGCCGAGTCAAAGTAAGTGGAATTACTCCAAACTAGTGTTAATACACTCCCAGCATTAAAGTGAGTATTTCTCTCTTCTGGACTTCTAAGAAATAACGAGTTTTCTGCTGTTTTTTGATAAGTCAAAGTTTGGGCAGTATATATATTCAAAGTAGTGTTTTCTTCTGGAATATTGATGGATTTAGTTCTATTTTCTATGAATATGAATGCAGTTGGAAGAAATAGCTGGATATTAGCCGAGCTATGTCAGTTAGTCAGAAAGTCGGCAACTGAGGTATGTAAAGTCAGTTTCTTCGGCAAGTTAGTAATTCTAGTATAGTAAAATAGAATAAATTCTAGAAGAAAGTTCCAGAAGCCTAGTATTAAGCTCAGTGTGAATTCAGTAAATATGTTTTGTATTATTATGCCGTATTCAGAATAAAAGTCAGTAAATTAGTATCAAACAGCGAGATATTATTTCAGACTTAGTATCAGATTCAGTTTAATTCAGCAAGATATTCAGAATAGAATATCAGAACATGAACAGTATTATCAGATTTATTATACATGTTATATGTGATTATTGTTGTTTGTTGAGACCTGATTGTGTTATGTGGGCACCCTTAGAGCTTCCTTGCCGCCCCAGGGTTAATAGTTGTGTCGACTCGTCTGCCAGAGGGTGAGGATACGTCACTCCAAGGAGTGACATGCCGTCTGCCAGAGCACGAAGATGGGATGCAGCATTCCCCATAGCAGGTTGATCAGCATTATAGCATACCCTGACGAGCGCTTGCGCCCAGGACACAGATTACAGATTACAGATACAGATCTCAGATTACAGTTATAGGAGTCCTCCGCTCTCAGATACAGTTATAGTCAGGGGCCCAGGGAGCCCAAGATGCATACCCAGGGGGCCGACGGGATGCTCATAGTTTCTAGGTGAGTGGAGTGAATTTATTTTTGGATGGCGACCCGGGTAGGGGTATATAGATTGCGTGTTGATTGGCACCTTCTGGCTTATGGGGGCTGGTATAGGTTCTTGTATGCTATATATATATATATATATGTGTGTGTGTGTCTATGTGTGTGTGTATTTATTAAATTGATAGATCACAGGATGCCGCATTGACAGGTATGATTCTCACCTTCTCTTCAGTACAGATAAGCCTAGTTTAGATTCTGCCATCCCAAACAGACTTAGCCATCCTCTGTCATTTCAGTAGCTATCAGTATTACTGCTTATCTTCAGTTATGTTCAGTTTTTTCTTTGCATACTCGGTACCAGTGGTACTGACGCCCGTTTGGGGGCGCTGCATTACTTGCTTGCAGGTATTAATAGACGAGGAGCCGATCCCTCGTAATTCCAACCAGCACACAGTCATCGTCTCCTGCCATCCAGAGCTAGACAGCTAGAGGTTTATTTCTCTTTTTGTTGTACAGTACGGGTAGGCCGGGGCCCTGTCCCGACCATCTTATTGTCATTCTTAGAGGCTTGCAGATTGTATATTCCCGGTGGTTAGTTGTACCGGTCGTGTGGGGCCGTGTGTATGTTACAGTTTGTTTGTGATGGCCTTGTGGGGCCTTATTCAGTAGGTAGTGGTGATCTTGTCGGTCACGTAGCAGCTTGGTACTTGTTTTCATTACTTAGAAATAACTAGACAGCATGGTGGCCTTGTCGGCCCGTATAGGTTCCCTTATATTCTGTTGTTCTGGTTAGCTGTTGTTTTCTTATAGGTGGCTATAGGCCCAGTCGGCCGGAGGCTGTATTTACAGCCTTTATATAGCCCGTTGGTTCCATGAATCCAGAGTTAGAGCCAGTCTGGCATCAGAAGTGCTTAGGCTCAGTAGTCCAGCAATCCAGGTCTTAGTAGGGCACCAGGTGCCAGTCATGCCTCCCAAGGCGGGGTGTGACAAACTTGGTATCAGAGCAGGTCATATTCTAGGGAGTCTGCAAGCCGTGCTAAGTAGAGTCTTGTCTATGGATGTGTTGTGCACCACATACTATAGGCAGGAGGCTGCAAGGCATGATAGGATGGTTACTCTTTCTTCCTATTCAGTCGTGCTGTAGAGCGGTACAGTATAGGTTGAGTCCCTAAAACTTATCATACTCTTTGGTTACAGATAAAAGTCAGATCAGCGACACCCTATCACAGGCAGAAGATTGGATATAGCAGCAGAAGGAGGTATCAGGGACCTCACAATGTGATACATCTGTCAGTACCATCCCAGTATATTTCTATAACTTCAAAGTAGGAAGTCAGAAGCATAGCATATATACGAGTTGATTTATTTGTTAGATATATAAGATCTGATTAAGATGACAGATAATATTAGATTATCGGATAGATGTGAGAAAGAGAGGGAAATGCAGGATTCTCACCTCCATCCTTTCAGATATGGTACAGTTCCATGTTTCCGTTTCGTTGCAGTAAGAAAAGGCTATTCCTACCTCTTAGTTTTGATTCCAGTATAGCAAAGGGCATAAAGATTGAGGCGATGTTGCCCAAAGTAAGCAGTAAGTGAAGATGGATTGGTTGATTCCAGAAAGTGTTAGAAAGCGTAAAGAGCCCCTATGATTACGTAAGTTGTGCAGACCCTCACGGTAATAAGTCAGAAGAGCGAGTAAGACTACTAGCTTACCCAAAATGGGTGTAAAAGACTTGTCAGTAATGAACTCCTAATAATAATTAAGGTCGAGTCAGAAAACGGCTAAGTCCGCCATGACACGCTAACAACGGCAGGATATACCTGCAAGATAATAGTTATGATTTCAGTTGTGATATCGAAGGTAGGAAGGTCATATGAATCAGATGGGTCCGACTGCAAGCCAGAAGAAGTATAGGCTGAGACTTGACCAGTAACCTTATTGACAATGTAAGACAGGTACCTTGAACCCCAAAGCTCAGCTTAAGCAAGATAAATGGAGAAAGCATGAATACCAGATTTTGAGGGGAAATTAGAATCACCTCCAGATTAAAAGAACGTCGTGTATTAAGGACTGAGCCTCAGAATGACAGTTAAGAGACAGTAAGATTATAGTTTAGAATGTTGCGGTACATTCGCCTAAGGAGAAGGTAAGAGGGTGCTGACCCAGAAACTTTAATCTAGTGTGGACTAGAGACAAGGTTCAACAGACAGTCATGGGTCCTTAATATAATGCCAAGTAAGACCACAAGGTTCGGATGTTGACCCCACATTGTAAGAGTGGCAAAATTTCAAATAGCAGATCATAGCTAAAGTGCATGTGTTTGTTGCTTCCAGAATGGGACGAAAATCCAATGAAATGGTACGAGAGGACAGGAGATATCATTAGACTGTAGAAGCAGTATATCATGTG
Source organism: Datura wrightii (assembly GCA_035772735.1). Classification (NCBI taxonomy): domain Eukaryota; kingdom Viridiplantae; phylum Streptophyta; class Magnoliopsida; order Solanales; family Solanaceae; genus Datura; species Datura wrightii. Next base: position 111,713,628 of record JASDFA010000001.1, read on the forward strand.
CAGTATGAAATTCAATAAAGCATGTCAGAGATTACGTATTACTACAAGAATTCAGTATGTATTGTATGTAGTTGTTGATATATATATATATATATACAGAGATCAGATATGCTGTGATAGCTGCCAATACGAGTTACAATCACACAGATTTTGGTTAGCTGCTAGGAAGTATATACAGATCGTACTGTAGGACCCCTCGCCAAAAAAGGGGCAGGTTAAGTGTGATTCACGTATGAAGCTATAGAAACTTTCTTAGTTCTCAGTTTATTGAGTTAATGGACTTATATGCTTGTTGCCAGATCTAGACTTCAGAAGCTCACAAGAGTTAGTAGCCTAAATTAGGGGGTTAGATGATACGGGCACAGTTAGACGGTCTAACGACCAGCTGGCGCCTGTATTAGCAGGGAAGCATCCCTAAAGACCAATAACGTTATCGCATATGCCAGAACCAGAAATAGAGACCGACTAAGCATATTCCAGAGGTTAGCAACACCAGAATTCTCCAGTATGTTAAGTGGTCGTACATTGTTTTTCTAGCCTTGTAGGTGAGAGTCAGCCTTAGTCGACCTAGCAGCTATCATGTAAAACACCCCGCAAGTCAGCCAGCCGTCCCAATCAGACAAAACCGTCGGTACCCCAAGGACGGGTCCACATCAGTAGTCAGTGACGGACTAGTACCTCAGCCGGTTCTCATAAGATATTCAGATACATAGTCCTAGGAAAAGGCCAGTCTTTACGGAATTGCTCATAAGACCGAGAATTTTCCAGAACAACAGTATAGATCCAAGTGAATACAAACAAGGCATAAGGAATCAGTAGTACTCTGCTAGCACAGTGTTTACTAAGACAAGGAAATTGGTAGGTTCCCTATGAAGATCCAGGGACTGATCGCCTGAAAGTAAGTCCGATTAAGCCTAGCTCTGCAGTTGTTCAATTAGAAGAACAAAGTAGTTAGCAGTCCACAACTCCGTAGTTATGCATGAGCTACAGATGTCCGAGTAGGACATTTAGAGCATTGTTAGACTACTTCAGTATTCGTGTCATTTAGCCCAGCTATTCATCTATTCACAGTTATTCAGCCAGATTATTAGAGATCATGATCACTATCAGGATCCTATGATCAGATACGTGCACATGGTGTGTATACAGTCATACAGATTATCCCATCAGCGAGTAGCATTAGCATGCGGCCCAGCTAGATAAGCTCTAGCTATACAGATAGATTACTTGTCAGTTTCTCCGGTATAATAAACCAGTATGACCGTCAGTTATATGCCAATTTATCTAAATGTGAATTTTGGCAGAGTTCAGTAGCCTTTTTGGTCACATCGTGTCGGAGGCTGGTATACAGGTAGATACACAGAAAATAGAAGTAGTGAAAACATAGCCCAGACCTACCACTCTGATCGAAGTACGTAGTTCTTGGGGTTAGCCGGGTACTACAGAAGGTTTGTGGAAGGATTTTCCACCTTAGCAGCACCGCTGACTAAACTGACACAGAAGGCAGCAAAGTTCCCGCAGACTGAGGCGTGTGAGCAGAACTTCCAGGAGTTGAAAGACAGGTTAACATCAGCCCCAGTGTTAGCATTGCCAGAAGGTACAGAGGGTTATGCAGTTTATTATGACGCTTCGAGTGTTGGGTTAGGATGTGGGTTGATGCAGCATGGTAAAGTAATAGCTTATGCTTTTAGACAGCTGAAGAAACATGAAAAGAATTATCCTACCCATGACCTGGAGTTAGCTGCAATAGTTTATGCCTTAAAGAGTGAATATTTTTTATCACCCAGGAAGGGCTAATATGGTAGCAGATGCCCTTAGCCGTAAATCTATGGGGAGTTGGCATACTTGTAGCCTGAACAACGGGAATTGGCCCGAGAATTACACCAGTTAGCCAGTTTAGCCGTTTGCGTAGTAGAAATAGAGGACAACAGAGCGGTAATTCAGAATACCGTAGTGTCGGCTTTAGTGGTGGAAGTAAAGGAACGGAAGTATAAAGACCCTATCCGGATTCAGCTTAAACACAGGGTTCAGCAAGGAGAGGTGACAGATTTTTAGATAACTGAGGATGAAGTGTTGTGATATAAAGACCGACTTTGTGTTCCAGATGTTGCAGGGCTTCGCCAGCAGATTATGGACGAGGTACATTACGCCCGCTATTCTCTCCATCCAGGTTCGACGAAAATGTACCATGATGAGAAAGAAATTTACTGATGGCCAGGAATGAAAAAGGAAATAATAGAATTCGTAACTCAGTGTCCCAACTGCCAGCAGGTAAAAGATGAATATCAGAAACTAGACAGACTGAGTCAGGATATAGCTGTGCCTCTGTGGAAATGGAAAGTAGTAAATATGGATTTTGTAATAGGATTACCCAGCACAAGGCGTGGATATGATTCGATCTAGGTGATTGTTGACAGACTGACAAAATCAGCTCGTTTTCTGCCAGTAAGGGCTACCTTTTTTGCCGAGGATTATCCTGAGCTGTATATCAGAGAAATAGTCAGGCTGCATGGGGTTCCAGAGTCCATTTTCTTTGACAGAGGAGCGCAGCTTACAACTAAGCGTTGGCAGTCGTTTCAGAGAGGCTTGGGGACACAGGTTAACCTGAGCACAGTTTTTCATCCTTAGACAGATGGGCAAGCAGAACACACCATTCAGACGCTCGAGGATATGTTGCGAGCATGTGTGTTAGATTTTGGAGGTAGCTGGGATGAATATCTACAGCTCATTGAGTTCACGTATAATAACAGTTATCATTCAGCAATTCAGATGGTGCCTTATGTGTTACACCCCGTATATTCTCGACATGTAGATGGCCTATTCGCATGTTGGTTAAGAGTTTTTGAATGCCATACATGCTAGGAAATGGCCCGGGGAAAGACTGAATAAGAAATCCGTCGAACCATCACGGAAGGAGCCGGGGCAGAACCCCTCCGCGATGGCAACGTGCCACGGAGGGAGGGCCTCCGCGTTGGCTCCGCGTCACGGAGGCCCTGTCCAGGCCCAAGTATATAAGCCTCCAACTTCGGTTTTTAACTTCATTTTCATCATTTAATTTCCAGAACACGAAGAGAAACAGAGGGTGCGAAGGTTTCTTAATAATTTCCTTCCGATTACGCCATTATTCGCGGTCCAAACTCAAATTAACTCCAGATACCGAGGTATTAAGCAGCAAGGAGCATTCCTACGGATTTAGTTTCGTGAAATTCGTCCGGGGAATCGTCGTGTTACTGATCTAAGGTAAGTGGAATTGCTCCAAATTAGTGTCAATATACTCCTAGCCCTAAAGTGAGTATTTCTCCCTTCTGGACTTTCGAGAAATAACGAGTTTTCGACTGTTTTTTGATAAGCCAAAGTTTGGGCTATATATATATTGAAAGTGATATTTTCTTCCAGAATATTAGCGTATTTAGTTCTAATTGACATATATATGAATGTAGTTGGGAGAAATAGCAGAAATACTGACCGAACTACGCCAGTTAGTTGGGAACTCCGAAGCGAAGGTATGTAAAGCTAATTCCTTCGGCAAGTTAGTAATCCAGTACAGTAAATAGCGTGATGTATAGAAGAAAGAACTCAGAAGTTGAGAATTGAGTCCAGTTTGAATTTAGCAAGCATGTTTTATGATATTATGATATATATTCAGAATAAAGATTAGTAAAGCAATATCAGGTAGTCAGATAATATCCCAGATATAGTATAGCCAGACAGTCAGATGATATCTCAGTTATAGTATAATCAGACAGTCAGATAATATCTCAGATACAGTATAGTTCAGTATGAGAATCAGTATAACACAGAAAAGAGTTCAGAATGAGAAATCAGAGTACAGATAGTATTTTCAGTTTAAACATGTTTGCTATATGTGATTATTATTTGTTGAGACCTGTTTGTGTTATAAGGGCACCCTTTGAGCGTCCTCGCCAGCCCTGGGTTGGTAACTCTATCGATCCACCGTGAGGGTGGGGATACGCCACTCTAAGGAGTGGTATACTGTCCGCAGTCGGACGAATATGGGATGAAGCATTCCCTATATCAGGCTGATCAGCATAGTAGTATAGCTTACCCTGTTGTGCGCTTGCGCCCAGGGGGCAGATCACATATACAGATACAGATACAGATTATAGTTTACAGTACAGGAGTCCTTCGGGCTCAGACACAGTTATTTATATTAGAGGCCATAGCCCGAGCTGGAGACCCAGGGGGCCGGTAGAGGTGCTCGTAGTTAGTAGGCGAGTGGAGTGATTTATTTTTTGATGGTTTTGACCCGGGTAGGGGTATATAGATTGTGTGTTGGTTGGCACCTTCCGGCTTATGGGGGCTGGTATAGGTTCTTGTGTGTTATATATATATATATATGTATATACATGATATCTATTAGTTGATAGACTGCAGGTCGCCGTGACGACAGGTATGATTCTACCTTACCTTCAGTACAGATAAGCCTATTCCAGATCCTGCTAGCTCAAACAGTTTTAGATACTTCCTGCTATTCAGAACTTACTAGCATTGTTGTTTATATTCAGTTATGTTCAGTTTGCTTTGCATACTCGGTACTAGTGGTACTGACGATCGTTTGGGGCGCTGCATTACTTGCCTGCAGGTACTCGTAGACGAGGAGCCGATCCCTCGTGATCCTAGCCAGGGCAGAGTCATCAGCTCCTGTCTTTCGGAGCTTGATATTTAGAGGTTTACATCATTTTCTTTTTTTATATAGTACAGGTAGGTTGGGGCCCTGTCCCGACCATCTTATCAGTATTCTTAGAGGCTTGCAGATTGTGTATATATCTCCTTGTGGTTATTTGTGCCGGTCGTGTGGGGCCGTATCTAATTAGTAGTGGTGACCTTGCCGGTCATGTAGTTGTTCAACACTTGTTATACTAATTTGGAGATAACTAGACAGTATGGTGGCCTTGTCGGCCCGCATAGGTTTCCCTATATGAGAATGATTCTGGTTAGCTGATGTTACAGTACAGGTGGCTATAGGCCCAGTCGGTCGGAGGCTGTATTTACAATCGTTATATAGCCCGTTGATTCCATGAATCTGAGTTAGAGCCAGCCAGGCACCATATGTGCTTAGACACAGTAGTCTAGTAGTCCAGGTCCTAATAGGGCACCAGGTGCCAGTCATACCCCCAAGGCGGGGCGTGACAAACTTGGTATCAGAGCAGGTTGTATCCCAGGGAGTTTGCAAGCTGTGCTAAGTAGAGTCTTGTCTATGGATGTGTTGTGCACCACATACTATAGGCAGAAGGCTACAAGGCATAATAGGATGGTTACTCTTTCTTCATAGTCTGTCGTGCCATAGAACAGTACATTATAGGGTCGAGTTCTTAAAACTTATTATATTCTTTGTCTACAGATAAAAATGGCAGACCAACGACACCCTGCCACAGGTAGAAGGTTGGATACCGCAGTAGGAGAAGGTACCAGCAGGATGCCTCAGCTTCATTTAGAATCAGCCCGATCTAAGGGCGATATAGAGGCATCATCACAGTCTTCTCAGCAGTCCCCATCTCACCAGGAGCCATTCGGAATGACACCACCTCCGATAGCTCCTGTACTTACACCATCCGACTAGGAGGTTCGCAGTGCAGTTGTTATGTTGGCACAAATGATGGCCACTCAGCGCCAGTCAGTGCCACCTGTAACAGCAGAGCCATCAAGTGGATCTGGCAGTTCGAGGGTCAGGGAATTTTTGGCATTGGGTCCCCCACAGTTCACAGGGTCAGATCAGGCAGAGGACCCTCAGGATTTCCTAGATCAGATGTAGAGAATCTTCTGGGTCATGCATGTGACACCTATACAATCAATTGAGTTAGCAGTATTTCGGTTGCGAGACATAGCTGTATTATGGTACGAGAGCTAGGAAAGGTCTCGAGGGAGAGATGTTGCTGCTCGCGCTCTGCTGCTCGGTATATATTATACACCGACACGCAAGTGTACGTGGTCAAACAAGTAATAAAGTGGCTAAGTAGCCAAGTATCGATCCAAGGAGGCTGCTCTAGATATGCAAAACTGCCTAGTTTACTATATCTCTATTCTATTTCTAACTATGTTAACAACAATCCAACCAAGATTTGAGTGAGTTTTGTTTCTAAACTAATTATCTACTAAAATTAATACTTACTATTTACGTTGAGTTTAGACAATAGATATGCACATGCCAAGGTAAAGAACGAGTAATGAACTTGATAATCATGATAATTTGGTCATCTTCTTCTTCATATTGCTAGCCAAGAACGTTTGCCTAGAAATTAAAACTTCCGTATTTAATTTCACTTTAGATTCATAAACCATTCGTCTACATTTCTGTGATCAAATGCAATTTATGACCTAACACTACAATTCCGGTTCCTAAATTGACTAATACGGCTTTCAAGTATATTTCTATCAAGAAAGCACATCAAAACCCAATTTTCCCAAATCAAGTTAAGAACAATACCCTATTAATTCACAACTTTCCAATTTCATGCTCTCTCGAGTGAAATTGGACTTTTTAGATATACATTAATGGTGGCCAATCAAGAATGTAATAAGCACAAGAATTAATAGAACAACATGCAAGAAGAAGAAGAAACCATATCAATTATTACCAACATTCATTACACAAGTTCAAAACCTCAGCAAGAAAGGAATTAGCCACTCATTCTTGGATTAATCATCCTAGAATGAGTGTGAATCATGCATACAATTGAAGGAAAGAAGAAGGGAAGAGAAGAAAACTCTTATCTTTTCTATTCTTCAACTGCCACAAAACCACGTTCCTGCTCCCACTTCTGAACTCAGGCTAAAAAAACTAAAACTAAAAAAAACTCCCCTTAAAAATAACCTAAGTGTGCTATTTATACTAGTGGGAAATTTTTCCCGGAATAACAAGCAACGTGTCACGGAGGCCAACGCGGAGCACTGCCTCCGTGACACGGCGTGGACGCGGACCCTCTCTGGAAATTGCATGGTCCGGATAATTAGCCTCAACGTGGCACGGAGGCCATCGCGGAGGCCTGTCTCCGTGCCACGGAGCTGTCGCGAGGCCTCACTGGAATCTGCCAATTAATTTCCTCTCCAGGCAGTGTGCTACCGCGATGGCAGCGTGGCACGGCACCATCGCGGAGCCAGTGTAAAATATGCCATCCGAGGTCTTTTCCACGCTCGCATCCAAGTCCAACTCCGACATAGTTCCAACACGCATTTTAGCTCTTAAAAATCACATTATCCTGCAAAACAAATGCTAATCATGTTGGTTAGTATAAATTCGCATTTTATTACCAAATACATGATATTATATACACATTGCACAACAAACAAGGTAAAAATGATACGTTTGAGTATCACTTGGGCATATAAATCTGCCCAAGATCACTTACCCCACACTTAAATCCTTGTTCGTCCTCGAACAACACATACACAAATCATGCACATCACATCTCAACCTTTGTCACTATGGTGCAACCATTTACGTTACGGTCATACCGATTATTCGATTTTTGCAAATCATCAAGAAAACATGCTTGGTCGTACAAGACAATGACCTTAATACATCGAGGCTTCCTAGACTTTTAAGAATTGATTCTTGATATCGGCAAACTCATGCAAATCAACTAATCAAGAAATCCGACACGAAAATCAATCTTTCATCAAGCATGTACCCTCACAACTCGAGAGAAACTTCCCCTTTTATGCTCGTGCAGTACACAAACATGCAAGTAGGGGCATATAAAAATTAATTTCACTCTCTCTCCCAAAAGAATTCACATGCATCATGTCATGACCCATAGGCTTGCCCTTAGTGTATTACTCCACTAATATAAAGAAATGCAGTGTAGGATCAAATAGGACTTTTAATGGGTTGTAACTGGGCTATGGATCTAGTATATATATATTGGATTAGCCAATAATAGTCGCTAGCATCCTTAAGCGCCTTTTCAACTCATTCCCATCGACTCATGGACATTGTTCCTCTCTTTTCTCTTTTTCTCCCATTCATGCTGGTTTACTTTCATACAGCCCATTTCATCAGGCACACTTGACCCCAAACGGAAGGTTTTCATGTACCCTCAATTTCACTTAATTACAACTAGTGCCTCTTCAACATCATCTTTTCTTTCCTCACTTTGCTTTTCTTTTCTTTTCACTCTTTTCACTCTTTAACACTTTGGGAAACAATTTTCTGTTCTTTGTAAGCGCTTAAGAGCTTCTTATAGACTTTAAGGCTAATGAAAAGAAGGAATAAAGCTTAGTTCATACAATTCTGGACAAAAGAAAGAAATCGGCTAAAGGCTCAACGGGCTGACTAGGGTATACAACATATAAAAAGGTAGAATTTGACAAGAAAACAATGGAAACTAACGGTTAAAACAAAGAAATGCCTACATCCTTTCCTACACTACACCTCCTTCATTTCGCTTTGTATACACGCCAGGCAAGTTCTAGACAATTCACAATGACATGGAATAGCAAAACCTCACTCACACTTCATGCACATGCTCGAATCAAGATGCATTCACAGACTCTTTAATTAGTCAATTACATGAATTCAAGATTAAGCCTCAATCATAATGAACCAAATTCTATAGCCTAGGTAACTCAACATATTTACACAATTACATGCTTTCAAACGAATCACTTTCACATTTCGAACATCAATTACACACGCAACAAAATTTTAGCAACCATAAGCAACTACAGTTTATTGATGCAATCCACCAAAGAAACTAAAAACAAAACATCTACTCCTATCGACTACATTTCCCTTAAGACGGTCATCATCCATCCATCATAGGGAATGGTCACTAACTATGACATCGGTTCAATGAGACTATTCTCGGTAAAAGAACCAAAAACAAACTCCGAGAAACCCAAAAATAAAACTTCAAAATTTTTGCAACATATCGATCATTTCGATGAAAAAAATATTTACAAAATATGTTGATAAGTGCAACATCTTTTCGCAAAAATTTTGAAAAATATCGATCATATCGATAGAGAAAAAAAAATATTTACAAAATTTACAAAATATTTACAAAGGCAACCATAACTTTTTAAAAACACACATCATTAGCCACAAACAAATATATACACATCATTCACAAATCAGTTCACAACAACAGGGAAAGCACAGACATACATAAACGTCAAGGAAGAATATACAGCAGATTTAGAGCCTATGACCCAGCACCTAACTACTCCCCACCCCACACTTAAATCGAACACTGTCCCCAGTGTTCACAAAAATACATAGCACAAAACTTTGGGTGGTGAAACTCCCTGCTCAGTCAAAATATTCGACTTCCTCATCCGGTGCTGCGGCCTCGTCGCCCATATCTGAATCAGCTCCCTCACCGTCATCGGACTCCACATCAGAGTCCTCACGATGTGTCTCCTCATCAGTAGGGACGTCGTCGTCAGTCGGCTCCACAAAGGCTGGCCCCACCTTGCATAAAGCTCTGGCGTTCTCGCCTAAAGGGTAGTCCAGCTCCAGCTGCCATAATTCATCCTCGGTGGCTGGTCTCCCACCTATCCGTAGCTGCAACATCTGCATACCGAACATACGGGCCATATACTGGTCGTCACGAGCATGTCACTCGCCCAGAGTCAGCACAGGTCCGTGTGTAGTGTTGGGGGCCTTGGTCTTTGTCACATCAAGGGCCCTCCGCTCCAACTGTGGAATGTAATCCAAGGCTTCTTCCTCAACGTCGAGGCCTCGGAGGAAGGTGGTGATGAGTCCGCCAAACCCGTATCTGTGGCCCTGGTGTAGTCTGGCTCTCTTCATGGCGGATATTATAACCGCCCACACATTAATCTCAAGCCCTTTCATAAGGGCATACACCAGGCAGACACGGTCCCGGGTCACGTCTGTCATATGTACTCCCGGGATCAAACACGAACATACAATTTTTAGCCAGATTCTGGCCTCCCTGTTCATCTGTGAATAAGGCAGAGTCTGGTGGTAACCCCTCTCTTTGTGTCTACTCCATCGGGCTGTGGATCGAGCCCCACACAACGTACGTCTGATGTCGGCGTACGGTGGGGTGATGTTGAGCTGGCGGAGAACGTGGGCATCTGTGTCCCGCGCTCCAACGATGGCATTCAGCTGCTGGGGTTCCAGAGTGACAATCTGCCCTCTGATTTTAATAGTGTGGCTTCTGATGTCCGGGTTCCAGTTGGCATAAAATTCCCGGACCAAGTGAAGGTTGCACTCCTTGGGCTCTTGAAAAATAAAGCTGAGCCCAGCTGCCTCAATCCTCTGTACGATGCGAGGGAACTCCTGTGCGAGTGGTTCCCTTGCAATATATTCCTCCGGGAAGTACTTGTTCTCCTTATGCTTTGCGTACCACTTCTTCCCTTCATCGGTAACCCATCGTGTTCCGTATCGGCGGTGTTGACCGCGTGGAACAGCAGGTGCAGCTGGGACAACAGTGCCCAGTCTCATTCTCTTTCTGCCGGTGCCTGAGGTTGAAGCACCCTTGCCTTTATCTTGTCGGCTGGCCATTGTACCTGTCAATTTACACAGACAAGCACAACGTTAAGCTAAAAACTTGTTAGCTTTGGCTAAGGTCGGGTTAAACAAAATTTACCCCACACTTAGTCTTTAACAATATTTACAACATGTTAGCAAGGATAGCTCTATTTACACCCCAAACACAATCACTATAAACATATTGCTTAGTGCGTTCACAAAAATTCGACAGCATAACGGCTAGCGAACTACTCAGACTTCATACAGCTAACCCAATCCTACTATCGACAGCTACTCACCCATAGCACTTAGCAACGATAACAACAACAAAATAGAAACAACAATATAAACATTTTATATACACTAATCTAAGCAATTCAACCAATTCACATATTACGCAATGTCCCACAAAAATTCGAGAATTAGTCGTCTTTCACCAATTATACAATATTTACCACGACTTATCTCAAATAATAAACACACCCCGGCATCAATTTCGTCAAACTATCAAGTTACCCAAGTTAAAATTCAACAACCCCAAGCCCTAGAACTCAATTCAACAATCAACAATGAATTATTTAATCAATCGATAAGTTCACACGTCAACTACAACAATCCGAACACAATCAATCGCAAAATAATTCACGTCATGTTTAATTTCTACCTAGGGTGATATATCTCACCTCACATGCTCAAAATCGACAAAAATCGACAAAAATTTGAGATAGACGATGAAAACATACCTTGGAATTGAAGAATCGATAAAGACTTGACATTTTCCTTGCCTCTTAACGTGGCACGGAGCTTGGGGGTAGGGGAATGGGTGTTTGGTCGCGGAGGGTAGAGGGAATGGGGAAAAATGGGCGAAAATCGGGGGTTTATTTAAAAGAAACACGCGGTTCACCCGGAAACCCGGTGTGACCCGGCACTGGGATAAGGGCAACGTGTCACGGAGGGTAACGCGGAGGCCCTCCTCCGTGACACGGAGCCAACGCGTTGGCTTACTGGAATTTAAAAAAATTCCAGATTTGCCTTCAACGTGTCACGGAGGCCAACGCGGAGCATTGCCTCCGTGACACGGCGCCAACGCGCCAGTGCTCTGTTTCACTATCAAATTTTATTTTTCATACCTCGCCTCGTTTTCTCGATTCCAAGTATTTTTCCTCCGGTATACCTGAAAATCACCTCACTAAACAAAAATTGGTCAAATGACTAGATTCCCCACTAAAAAAAATAAAAATTACTAATTAAAATGCACATCTAAACCTAGTCAAGAAAAAGAAAACAAAATAAAATAAAAGAAAAACTTTACACTAAGGAAAAAGAAAGAAAAATATTTTTCACGGGTTGCCTCCCGTGCAGCGCCTGGTTTAACGTCGCGGCTCGACAGCCTTTATGCTCAATTTTCTACTAGGGAGATGGACGATTTGACCCGATCATGGTCATCTCCCCAGTAGTTCTCAACCTTGTCTGGTGGCCTACCTAGTAACTCTCGGGAATCACTCAATCCATTTGCATTCCCATGATCAATCACGTTGATCACCGAGAGTTCCTTATAGACAGTCAGGAGCTTAGGTGCCTTGTACACGTCGAACACCTCAACCTTGTCATGTGCTTGCATTGTAAGTTTACCCGCAGCTACATCGATCAACGCCTTTCCGGTTGCCAAAAAGGGTCGTCCCAAAATAAATGGGACTTCCGCATCTGGTTCAAAATCCAGAACAATGAAATCTACCGGAAAAATGAGGGAGCCTACCTGCACTAGCACATCCTCAACTATGCCATCCGGCTTAGCTAAAGACCTGTCTGCTAGCTGCAAGATCACTGTTGTAGGTCTAGGACTCCCTAGCCCTAACTTTCTGAATACCGAAGATGGCATCAGATTTATACTTGCCCCCAAGTCGCATAACCCACGAGCTCGGATACTTTGCCCAATCGTCAGCTGGATAGTAAAACTTCTAGGATCCTTCAGTTTAGTGGGCAACCTGTTCTGAATACGGGATGTGCATTCCTCCGTTAAAGCCACCGTGGCATACTCGGTCAAGCGACTTTTGTTGGCCACGATGTCTTTGATATACTTTGCATATTTTGGCACACCCTGCAAGACATCAACAAGAGGTAAGTTAACATGTACCTGTTTAAGTACCTCCATGAATTTATGGAAACACGCCTCCTCCTTGTGTTTCTTAAGTCGTTGAGGGAACGGGGGTGGAGGCCTTGTTGGTTCAGCTTCTTTGGTCTTCCCCGTATCTGAGGTTTGTTCTCCCTCAACATCTGCTGCTCCTGACTTCTAAGGCGGTCTTTCCGGTTCCACCTCCTTTAATTGTAAACCACTCCTCGTGGTCACTGCATTTACCTGCTTAGGATTGGGATCCGTGTCGCTAGGTAGTCCTCCCCTTGGTCTAGTATTTTGGGCACTAGCAAATTGCCCAAACTGATATTCAAGAGCCTTGGTTGCCAATTGATTGTTCTTTACTTCGGCCGCCAGTTTGACATAGTCAGCCTGCAATTGTGCCAGGTTGGCAATCATGGTCTTGAACATTTCCTCAATAGTCGGTGATGGTGGTGGAGGAGGGGCATTGTGATTTCTGAACTGATTCTGATAGCCTTGTTGCCCTCCTTGGTTTCTGTGCATACCCTGCCCTGAACCTTGACCTTGTTGATTGTTGCTACCCCACGAAAAATTTGGATGATTCCTCCAATTCGAGTTGTAGCCACAGCCAAACTGCTGTTGATTCCTCTGTGCATTGCCCACAAAGTTGACAGAATCAGGATTTGCACCACAGCATTCGGCTGAATGCTCACTACTACCACACACTTCACACCACATCTGTTGGACTGAATTGACTGAGGCTGACGGCTGGTTCAAATTCATATTGCTGAAGTGAGTGTTTAACTGATTTTTGCAAAGCAGCTATCTGAGCAGCGATAGCTGTGAATCCATCCACTTCAAGCACTCCCGCTGCTTTCCTTGCTCCACCTCTTGAAGAATCTGCATTCCATTCCGGATTGCCTTGTGAAATTCGGTTGAGCAAAGTGTACAGCTCCTCATAAGTCTTCTCCAGCGCTTGCCCTCCAGCTGCTGAGTCTAACAAAATTTTAGTGTGGGGTTCCAAACCCTCAATAAAAGTGTGGACCAACACCTCATTTGACTGATGATGATGAGGACAGTCCCGCAACATGGACTTGAATCTTTCCCAGGCTTGATAAAGATTTTCTCCTTCCCTCTGTTTAAAACTTAGAATCTGACTTCTAAGTTTAGCTGTTTTACCTGAAGGGAAAAATCTAATCAAGAACTTCTTTGCAAGATCATCCCACGTTGATATAGAGTTGGGTGGTTCAGCTTTTAACCACCTCTTGGCTTCACCAAGTAAGGAAAATGGAAATAAGGTGAGCCGAACATAATCAGGTGACACTCCAGCGGGGATGTAAGTGTCACTTATCTCCAAAAAGTTCTGGAGATGTTGTTGCGGATCTTCGTGAGGGAGACCGGTAAACTGCCCGCTAGTGTGCAAAAGTTGCACCATATTTTGCTTTAACTCAAATCTCCCCCCAGGCTCTGGTTTGCGGATGCTGGAATGTACATTATTAGCGTGTGGGATTGCCACCTCGCGAACCGGCCTGGCTGCTACTTCCTCGGGCACTAACACTGCCCGCACAACTGGTGGATTGGGTTGCTCCATCATAGACTGTTTCAGCAACTACAACTTCTTCCGAAGAGCTTCTCTACGTTGACTGTGCAATTCACGTTCTGGCTCTAAGTAAGATTCCACCAGCTCCTTGTCCCTTGCCAGTGTTCACAGAAATAAAAATCTGCAAAATACAGGCTAAGACCAAGTTGTTAACACTTAAGAAAATAAAAATACAAATACAGTAAATTTAAACTAAACAAAATTTTACAAATCGCCTAGCCTCCCCGGCAATGGCGCCAAAAACTTGCTCGCGCTCTGCTGCTCGGTATATATTATACACCGACACGCAAGTGTACGTGGTCAAACAAGTAATAAAGTGGCTAAGTAGCCAAGTATCGATCCAAGGAGGCTGCTCTAGATATGCAAAACTGCCTAGTTTACTATATCTCTATTCTATTTCTAACTATGTTAACAACAATCCAACCAAGATTTGAGTGAGTTTTGTTTCTAAACTAATTATCTACTAAAATTAATACTTACTATTTACGTTGAGTTTAGACAATGGATATGCACATGCCAAGGTAAAGAACGAGTAATGAACTTGATAATCATGATAATTTGGTCATCTTCTTCTTCATATTGCTAGCCAAGAACGTTTGCCTAGAAATTAAAACTTCCGTATTTAATTTCACTTTAGATTCATAAACCATTCGTCTACATTTCTGTGATCAAATGCAATTTATGACCTAACACTACAATTCCGGTTCCTAAATTGACTAATACGGCTTTCAAGTATATTTCTATCAAGAAAGCACATCAAAACCCAATTTTCCCAAATCAAGTTAAGAACAATACCCTATTAATTCACAACTTTCCAATTTCATGCTCTCTCGAGTGAAATTGGACTTTTTAGATATACATTAATGGTGGCCAATCAAGAATGTAATAAGCACAAGAATTAATAGAACAACATGCAAGAAGAAGAAGAAACCATATCAATTATTACCAACATTCATTACACAAGTTCAAAACCTCAGCAAGAAAGGAATTAGCCACTCATTCTTGGATTAATCATCCTAGAATGAGTGTGAATCATGCATACAATTGAAGGAAAGAAGAAGGGAAGAGAAGAAAACTCTTATCTTTTCTATTCTTCAACTGCCACAAAACCACGTTCCTGCTCCCACTTCTGAACTCAGGCTAAAAAAACTAAAACTAAAAAAAACTCCCCTTAAAAATAACCTAAGTGTGCTATTTATACTAGTGGGAAATTTTTTCCGGAATAACAAGCAACGTGTCACGGAGGCCAACGCGGAGCACTGCCTCCGTGACACGGCGTGGACGCGGACCCTCTCTGGAAATTGCATGGTCCGGATAATTAGCCTCAACGTGGCACGGAGGCCATCGCGGAGGCCTGTCTCCGTGCCACGGAGCTGTCGCGAGGCCTCACTGGAATCTGCCAATTAATTTCCTGTCCAGGCAGTGTGCTACCGCGATGGCAGCGTGGCACGGCACCATCGCGGAGCCAGTGTAAAATATGCCATCCGAGGTCTTTTCCACGCTCGCATCCAAGTCCAACTCCGACATAGTTCCAACACGCATTTTAGCTCTTAAAAATCACATTATCCTGCAAAACAAATGCTAATCATGTTGGTTAGTATAAATTCGCATTTTATTACCAAATACATGATATTATATACACATTGCACAACAAACAAGGTAAAAATGATACGTTTGAGTATCACTTGGGCATATAAATCTGCCCAAGATCAGTTGCCCCTCCGACCTGGTCCAGCTTCTTGGAGGCCTTCCTGGATCGTTATTTTCCACGGGAGATCTGGCAGGCCCGGATGGATCGGTTTTTGCACTTGGAGCAGGGGGCGAGGAGTGTACGAGAATATGCCCTACAGTTTGACTCCTTAGCCCTCTATGCTCCAGCTTTTGTGGACACTATGCCATCCAGAGTCCACCGGTTTATTATGGGACTGAACCCAGAATACATTGAGGCATGCATGACAGCTACATTACGGGAAGATATGGACATTGCCCGGGTGCAGGCCTTTGCCCAGACTATTGAGGGCCTTAGACAGTGGCAACAGGACAGTAGACAGACAAATCAGGAGCAGCGCCGCAGGGATAGATCAGATGAATTACAGAGGGAGATTCAGAGAGGACCCAGACCTCGGTTGTCAGACAGGCCCCCTAGACCCCCACCTCCACCACAACAGCAGAGAGGTAGATTTATTCGTCGAGGGCAGTCAGAGTCTGGTGGCAGTTCTCGAACGGTGGGTTCACCTCAGCAGAGGAGGGTAGAGCAGAGCAGATTCACACCCCCACCCTGCCTTATTTGCAGTAGGCCTCACACTGGAGCTTGTAGATATGGCTCCACAGGGTGTTATATGTGCGGGCAGGAGGGGCACATGATGAGAGATTGTCCGTCCAGGAGGCAAGGTAGCCGAGATAGCCAGGACAGGACATCAGCAGGACCACGAGCTCCAGCAGCCTCGGCAGGGCGTAGGCCCTCAAGTTCAGCAGGTAGAGGCCGAGGTAGATCAGGAGCCTCTAGTTCAGGTACGGGCTCAAGCCGTACCTATGCATTACCAGGGAGACAGGACTCAGAGGCGTCTCCAGATGTGGTAACAGGTATGATGACTATTTGCTCATACCCTGCTTATGTACTGATTGATCCAGGGTCCACTTTGTCCTATGTTACCCCATTTATGGCTCGAAAGTTCAGTGTTGCACCAGAATTGTTACAGCAGCCCTTCTCAGTATCTACACCTGTCGGTGACTCCATTATAGTTAGCAGAATTTATCGAGGGTGTACAGTAGAGGTTGCTGATCGTCAGACTACAGTAGATCTGGTAGAACTAGAGATGATTGATTTCGATGCCATTATGGGTATGGATTGGTTGGTGCCATGCTATGCCAACGTAGAATGTTGGACCAAGACGGTCTAATTCCACTTTTCAGGGGAGGCAGTGCGAGAGTGGAAAGGCAGCACAGCTACGCCAAAAGTTAGGTTTATTTCCTACCTTCAGGCGAGGAAATTGATAGCGAAGGGATGTATTTACCACCTAGTCAGGGTTCAGGATGTTCGGGAAGAGTCTCCGACACTCCAGTCTGTTCCAGTGGTGAATGAATTCCCTGATGTATTTCCAGACGAGCTACCTGGTATTCCCCCAGAAAGGGAAATAGATTTTGCAATCGACTTGCTACCAGGCACTCAGCCTATATCAATTCCTCCGTATCGTATGGCTCCTGCTGAACTCAGAGAATTAAAGGAGCAGCTGAAGGACCTGCTAGATAAGGGTTTTATCAGGCCGAGTACTTCACCGTGGGGTGCGCCAATTCTATTTGTGAGAAAAAAGGATGGCTCGCTCCGCATGTGTATAGATTACTGGCAGCTGAATAAAGTTACAGTAAAGAATAAGTATCCGCTTCCCAGAATAGATGATTTGTTTGATTAGCTACAAGGGGCCAGATATTTCTCCAAGATTGACTTACGGTCCGGATATCATCAGGTTCGGTTTCGTGAAAGAGACATTCCTAAAACGGCCTTCAGGACCCGATATGGCCACTTTGAATTCTTAGTTATGTCCTTTGGGTTGATGAATGCCCCAACAGTATTTATGGACCTGATGAACAGCACCTTCAGACCATACCTGGACCTGTTCGTGATAGTATTTATCGATGATATTCTGGTGTATTCTCGCTCAGAGGCAGTCCACCAGGCCCATTTACCGACAGTGCTCCAGATTCTCAGGGACCGTCAGTTTTATGCTAAATTCTCCAAATGTGAATTCTGGCTGAACTCAGTAGCTTTCTTGGGGCATATTGTGTCGGATACTGGTATACAGGTTGACATGCAGAAAATAAAAGCAGTCAAAACATGGCCTAGACCTACCACTCCGATCGAAGTCCGCAGTTTTCTGGGATTAGCGGGATATTACAGAAGATTTATTGAGGGATTCTCCACTATAGCTGCACCTCTGACTAAGCTGACGCAGAAAGCACTAAAGTTTCAGTGGACAGAGGAATGTGAATAGAGTTTCCAAGAATTAAAGGAAAGATTAACCTCCACTCCAGTGTTAGCATTACCAGAAGGTACAGAGGATTATTCAGTGTATTATGACACATCAGGTATTGGGTTGGGTTGTGTGTTGATGCAGCATGATAAAGTGATTGCGTATGCTTCCAAATAGCTGAGGAAACACGAAAAGAATTACCCTACCCATGACTTGGAGTTAGCCGCAGTGATTCACGCCTTAAAGATATGGAGACATTACTTGTATGGCGTCCATGTGGATATTTTCACAGATCATAAGAGCCTACAGTATATCTTCACCCAAAGGGAGTTGAATTTGCGACAACGTCGCTGGTTGGAGTTATTGAAAGATTATGACGTGGACATTCTATATCATCCAGGAAAAGCCAATGTAGTAGCAGATGCTCTCAGTCGTAAATCAATGGGAAGTTTGGCGTATTTGCAGCCCGAGCAGCGGGAGTTGGTCAGAGGAATACATCAATTAGCTAGCCTAGCCATTCATGTAGTAGAAACGGAGGACAACGGAGTGGTAATTCAAAACACCGCTGTGTCGTCATTAGTTGTGGAGGTAAAATAATGGCAAAATGAAGATCCTGACCTGGTCCAGCTTAAGAACAGAATTCAGCAAGGGAAAGCGCCAGATTTTCAGATAACTAAGGATGAAGTGCTGCGATGTAAGGGCCGCCTCTATGTTCCAGACGTTTCAGGACTCCGCCAGCAGATTATGAATGAGGTACATTGCGCCCGCTATTCTCTCCACCCAGGCACGACGAAAATGTAACCACGATATCAAGGAAATCTACTGGTGGCCAAGTAGGAAGAGGGAGATAGCAGAATTTTAGCCCAATGTCCTAACTGCCAACAGGTAAAAGCGGAACACCAGAAACCAGGCAGATTGACTCAGGACATAGCTGTGCCTCTTTGGAAATGGGAAGCAGTGGACATGGACTTTGTAGTAGGATTACCCCGTACCAGACATAGACATGACTCCATTTGGGTAATAGTGGACAGACTGACGAAATCAGCCCACTTCCTACCAGTGAAAGCTACTTTGTCTGCCGAGGATTATGCCGAATTGTATATCAGAGAAATAGTCAGATTACACGGTGTTCCAGTATCTATAATCTCTGACAGAGGAGCACAATTTACAGCTAGATTTTTGCAGTCATTTCAGAGAGGTCTGGGAACGCAGATTAATTTGAGCACAACATTCCACCATTAGACGGATGGGCAGGCTGAACGCACTATTCAGATGCTTGAGGATATGCTACGGGCATGTGTGTTAGACTTTGGAGGTAGCTGGGATGAGCATTTGCCACTAATGGAGTTTTCTTATAATAATAGTTATCACTCAGCTATACAGATAGCGCCCTTTGAGGCACTGTATGGGCGGAAATGTAGATCGCCAGTTGGCTGGTTTGAAGTGGGAGAGTCTGTACTGATTGGGCCAGATATTATTCAACAGTCAGAGGAGAAGGTAAAGCTTATCAGAGAACGCCTACTGACTGCACAGAGCCACCATAAATCGTATACTGATGTGTGGCGCAGAGACTTGGAATTTGATGTAAATGACTGGGTATTTCTGAAGGTATCTCCAATGAAAGGGCTAATGAGATTAGACAAAAAAGGTAAGCTTAGTCCGAGATTCGTTGGGCCTTATCAGATTCGGCGGAGAGTAGGCCGAGTGGCATACGAATTGAACTTGCCTCCAGAATTAGGATTTGTTTATCCAGTTTTCCACATATCTATGCTAAGGAAATGCATAGGAGACCCTTGCAGAGTTGTCCCAATCCAGGATGTCCAGGTTATGGAAGAGCTGGCCTATGAACAGGTTCCAGTAGCTATCTTAGACCGACAGATTCGTAGATTGAGAACTAAAGATATCGCGTCTGTCAAGGTACTGTGGCATAACATGAACCGAGAGGAGATGACTTGGGAGGCATAGGAAGATATGAAAACCAGATATCCTCATTTGTTCCAAACCTAGTCAGATAACAGGTATGTTAGTATTGTTATTTTATATAGTGCCTTATAGTATATGTGTAAATGAGGTAGTTGACTCTAGTCTTTTGTAAGATGGATACTATAGTATTGTGTGGAGTACCTGTATTGGACTTTTCTGCATTTCAGGTTCTTGATATAGTCCATATTACAGGGGAAACTCTGCCAAAATTTTTCTAGAAATAACTTGAGTAAGTCGAGAATTCTTATAAATAGAAGTTCACATTCGAGGACGAATGTTCTTAAGGGGGGAAGAATGGTACACCCCGTAAGTTCTCGACATGTAAATGGCCTATTCGCATATTGGTTAAGAGTTTTTGAATGCTATACATGCTAGGAAAAGGCCCGGGGAAAGATCGGATAAGAAATCCCTCGAACCATCGCGGAAGGAGCCGGGGCAGAACCCCTCCGCGATGGCAACGTGCCACAGAGGGAGGGCCTCCGCGTAGGCTCCGTGTCACGGAGGCCCTGTCCAGGCCCAAGTATATAAGCCTCCAACTTCGGTTTTTAACTTCATTTTCATCATTTAATTTCCAGAACACGAAGAGAAACAGAGGGTGCGAAGGTTTCTTAATAATTTCCTTCCGATTACGCCATTATTCGTGGTCCAAACTCAAATTAACTCCAGATACCGAGGTATTAGGCAGCATGGAGCATTCCTACGGATTTAGTTTCGTGAAATTCAGCCGGCGAATCATCGTGTTACCGAACTAAGGTAAGTGGAATTGCTCCAAATTAGTGTCAATATACTCCTAGCCCTAAAGTGAGTATTTCTCCCTTTTGGACTTTCGAGAAATAGCGAGTTTTCGACCGTTTTTTCGATAAGCCAAAGTTTGGGCTATATATATATTGAAAGTGATATGTTCTTCCAGAATATTAGCGTATTTAGTTCTAATTGACATATATATGAATGTAGTTGGGAGAAATAGCAGAAATACTGACCGAACTACGCCAGTTAGTCGGGAACTCCGAAGCAAAGGTATGTAAAGCTAATTCCTTCGGCAAGTTAGTAATCCAGTACAGTAAATAGCGTGATGTATAGAAGAAAGAACTCAGAAGTCAAGAATTGAGTCCAGTTTGAATTTAGCAAGCATGTTTTATGATATTATGATAGATATTCAGAATAAAGGTTAGTAAAGTAGTATCAAGTAGTCAGATAATATGAAAGATACAGTATAGCCAGACAGTCAGATGATATCTCAGTTACAGTATAATCAGACAGTCAGATAATATCTTAGATACAGTATAGTTTAGTATGAGAATCAGTATAACACAGAAAAGAGTTTAGAATGAGAAATCAGAGTACAGATAGTATTTTCAGTTTAAACATGTTTGCTATATGTGATTATTGTTTGTCGAGACCTGTTTGTGTTATGAGGGCACCCTTTGAGCGTCCTCGCCGGCCTGGGTTGGTAACTGTGTCGACCCACCATGAGGGTGGGGATACTCCACTCCAAGGAGTGGTATGCCGTCTGCAGTAGGACGAAGATGGGATGAAGCGTTCCCCATATCAGGCTGATCAGCATAGCAGTATAGCTTACCCTGTTGTGCGCTTGCGGCTAGGGGGCAGATTACAAATACAGATACAGATACACATTACAGTTTACACTATAGGAGTCCTTCGGGCTTAGACACAGTTATTTATATCAGAGGCCATAGCCCGAGTTGGAGACCCAGGGGGCCGGTAGAGGTGCTCGTAGTTAGTAGGCTAATGGAGTGATTTATTTTTGGATGGTTTTGACCCGGGTAGGGGTATATAGATTGTGTGTTGGTTGGCACCTTCTGGCTTATGGGGGCTGGTATAGGTTCTTGTGTTATATATATATATATATGTATATACATGATATCTATTAGTTGATAGACAGTAGGTCGCCATGACGACAGGTATGATTATACCTTACCTTCAGTACAGATAAGCCTATTCCAGATCCTGCTAGCTCAGACAGTTTTAGATACTTCCTGCTATTCAGAACTTACTAGCATTGTTGTTTATATTCAGTTATGTTCAGTTTGCTTTGCATACTCGGTACCAGTGGTACTAACGCCCGTTTGGGGCGCTGCATTACTTGCCTGCAGGTACTCGTAGACGAGGATCCGATCCCTCGTGATCCTAGCCAGGGAAGAGTCATCAGCTCCTGTCTTCCGGAGCTTGATATTCAGAGGTTTACATCATTTTCTTTTGTTATATAGTACGGGTAGGTTGGGGCCCTGTCCTGACCATCTTATCAGTATTCTTAGAGGCTTGCAGATTGTGTATATATCTCCTTGTGGTTAGTTGTGCCGGTCGTGTGGGGACGTATCTAATTAGTAGTGGTAACCTTGCCGGTCACGTAGTTGTTCAGCACTTGTTATACTGATTTGGAGATAACTAGACATCATGGTGGCCTTGTCGGCCCGCATAGGTTTCCTTATATGAGAATGATTCTGGTTAGTTGAATTTACAGTATAGGTGGCTATAGGCCTAGTCGGCCGGAGGCTGTATTTACAACCGTTATATAGCCCGTTGATTCCATGAATCTGAGTTAGAGCCAGCCAGACACCAGATGTGCTTAGGCACAGTAGTCTAGCAGTCCAGGTCCTAACAGGGCACCAGGTGCCAGTCATACCCCCAAGGCGGGGCGTGACATTATGAAGCATTGTATGGGAGAAAGTGTAGATCTCTAGCCGGTTGGTTCGAAGTAGGAGAATCAGCATTGATTAGGCCAGAGATCATTCATCAGTCAGAAGAAAAAGTAAAGCTTATTAGAGAACATTTACTGACTGCTCAGAGCCGCCAAAAATCATATGCTGACGTGCGACGCAGAATAGGCCAAGTGGCATATGAGTTAAACTTACCTCCAGAGTTAGAATCTGTCCACCCAGTTTTCCACGTATCAATGTTGAGAAACTGCATAGGAGATCCCTCCAGAATTTTCCCAGTCCTAGATATTCAGGTTATAGAAGAGTTGGCCTATGAAGAAGTTTCAGTAGCCATACTAGATCGGCAGATCCGCAGATTAAGGACTAAAGATGTTGCTTCTGTCAAAGTATTATGGCGTAACAGGAACCGAGAGGAGATGACTTGGGAAGCAGAAGAGGATCTGAAAGTCAAATATCCTCATTTATTTCAGACTTAGTCAGCTAGAGGTATGTTGATATTGCTGTTTTATGAGTTGCTTTATATGCATGTGTATAAGTGAGATGTTGACTTCAGTTTATTATGAAATGAATGCTATAGTATTGTATGGAGTACATGTATTGGACTTTTCTGCGTTTCAGGATTTTTGAGATAGTCCATATTACAGGAAAAACTCTGCCAAAAGTTTTCCAGGATAAGCAGAGCAAGTTAAGATTCTTACAAGCAGAAGTTAACATTCGAGGACGAATATTCTTATGGGGGAAGGATGTTACACCCCATAAATTCTTGACATTTAGATGGCCTATTTGCATTTTGATTAAGAGTTTTAGAATGCCATACATGCTAGAAAAAGGCCCGGGGGAAGACCGGACAAGCGCCAAGTCGGAGCATCGCAAGGCAAATGCGACTTATAAATCGCATTCGACAAATACGACTTATAAATCGCATTCGACAAATACGACTTATAAATCGCATTCGACAAATGGAACTTAAAGAGAAAGTCGGGAAAAGCCCCTCCGCGACAGGCAGCGTGTCATGGAGGCTTCCCCTCCGCGATGGCCAGCCTGCCATGGAGGGGGGGGGTTCAGGTCCAAGTATATAAAGCCCCACTTCGGTTTTTTTTGGTCACTTTCCATTTTTCATTTCCAGAGAACGAACAAAAATAGGGGAGACGAAGGGTTTTCATAAAATCCCTTCCGATTATGCCATCAAATGCGGTCCAAACTCAAATTAACTTTGGGTACCGAAGTATAAAGCTGCAGAGAGCATTCCTACGGAGTTAGTTTCGTAAGAATCGTCCGACGAAGCGACGACCCGCCGAGTCAAAGTAAGTGGAATTACTACAAACTAGTGTTAATACACTCCAAGCATTAAAGTGAGTATTTCTCTCTTCTGGACTTCCGAGAAATAGCGAGTTTTTGGTTGTTTTTCGATAAGCCAAAGTTTGGGCAATATATATATTCAAAGTAGTGTTTTCTTCCAGAATATTAATGGATTTAGTTCTATTTGCTATGAATATGAATGCAGTTGGAAGAAATAGCTGGATATTAGCCGAGCTGCGTCAGTTAGTCAGAAAGTCGGCAACTGAGGTATGTAAAGCCAGTTTCTTCGGCAAGTTAGTAATTCTAGTATAGTAAAATAGAATAAATTCTAGAAGAAAGTTCCAGAAGCCGAGTATTAAGCTTAGTGTGAATTCAGTAAATATGTTTTGTATTATTATGCCGTATTCAAAATAAAAGTCAGTAAATTAGTATCAAACAGCGAGATATTATTTCAGACTTAGTATCAGATTCAGTTTAATTCAGCCAGATATTCAGAATAGAATATCAGAACATGAACAGTATTATCAGATTTATTATGCATGTTATATGTGATTATTATTGTTTGTTGAGACCTAATTGTGTTATGTGGGCACCCTTAGAGCTTCCTTGCCGCCGTAGGGTTAATAGTTGTGTCGACTCACCTGCCAAAGGGTGAGGATACGTCACTCCTAGGAGTGGCATGCCGTCCGCCAGAGGATGAAGATGGGATGCAACATTCCCCATAACAGTCTGATCAGCATTATAGCATACCCTATCGAGCGCTTGCACCCAGGGCACATATTACAGATACAGATCTCAGATTACAGTTATAGGAGTCCTTTGGACTCAGATACAGTCATAGTCAGGGGCCCAAGGAGCCCAAGCTGCACACCCAGGGGGTCGACGGGATGTTCATAGTTTCTAGGTGAGTGGAGTGAATATATTTTTGG
Source organism: Datura wrightii (assembly GCA_035772735.1). Lineage (NCBI taxonomy): Eukaryota > Viridiplantae > Streptophyta > Magnoliopsida > Solanales > Solanaceae > Datura > Datura wrightii. The sequence continues at coordinate 111,738,636 of JASDFA010000001.1, forward strand.
ATGGCGACTCGGGTAGGGGTATATAGATTGCGTGTTGATTGGCACTTTCCAGATTATGGGGGCTGGTATAGGTTCTTGTATGCTATATATATGTGTGTGTGTGTGTAGTTATTAAATTGATAGATCGCAGGACACCGCATTGACAGGTATGATTCTCACCTTCTCTTCAGCACATATAAGCCTAGTTTAGATTCTGCCATCCCAAACAGACTTAGCCATCCTCTGTCATTTCAGTAACTATCAGTATTGCTGCTTATCTTCAGTTATGTTCATTTTTTGCTTTTCATACTCGGTACCAGTGGTACTGACACCCGTTTAGGGGAGCTGCATTATTTTTCTGCAGGTATTCATAGACGGGGAGCCGATCCCTCGTAATTCTAGCCAGCACACAGAGTCATCGACTCCTGTCATCCGGAGCTAGACAGCTAGAGGTGTATTTCTCTTTTTGTTGTACAGTACGGGTAGGCCGGGGCCCTGTCCCAACCATCTTATTGTTATTCTTAGAGGCTTGCAGATTGTATATTCTCGGTGGTTAGTTGTACCGGTCGTGTGGGGCTGTGTGTATGTTACAGTTTGTTTGTGATGGCCGTGTGGGGCCTTATTCAGTAGGTAGTGGTGATCTTGTCGGTCACGTAGCAGCTTGGTACTTGTTTTCATTACTCAGAAATAACTAGACAGCATGGTGGCCTTGCCGGCTCGTATAGGTCCCTTATATTCTGTTGTTATGGTTAGCTGTTGTTTTCTTATAGGTGGCTATAGGCCTAGTGGGCCGAAGACTGTATTTACAGCTGTTATATAGCCCGTTGGTTCCATGAATCCAGAGTTAGAGCCAGCTTGGCACCAGAAGTGCTTAGGCTCTGTAGTCCAGCAGTCCAGGTCTTAGTAGGGCACCAGGTGCCAGTCATGCCTCCCAAGGCGGGGCGTGACAATATTTATTGTCAAATTAGGAGTCAATATTAATTGATTTCCACTATAATTAATTTGAAATATTTTTATTTATTGTAAAAATTTTAAGTGGCTTTCAATACGTCACTTGACTTGATCTCATGCTTCACTATCCTCCTTTTAATTTAATATAGATAAATTGATTGAATCTAAAATATTTTTATTTGTTGTAAAAATTTCAAGTTACTAGTTCTCAATACGCCACTTGACTTAACCTCATGCTTTCTACCTTTCTTTTATTATAACTAGTATTAGTACCCGCGCGATGCGCGGATAATATTTAAGAAATAAATTAACTAAAAATATAAATAAAAAATAACTTAGATTTGCAAAATTACCGAATGAATAAATGAGAAATATTTTTTAGTTTGCTAAAACAGATCAATATAAATAAAAAGCGAATTTAATAATTATCAAATAGGTCATTCTCGTCAATATCAAGTTGGTCAATCAACTACTCATAAGATTGTTGATTGAAGATGTGCATACCGAATTGTGGATCATTTATTTCATTCACAATTGGTCTATTAGTAAAAGTCAGCCTCAACTTATGTTTATTGGTGTTATATTTCACGTTATTTGGACTAACAACAAAAATTTTCATGGTATACAATTCCAACTCATTTATTTTTGGCTTTGAACATACGTATAACATACCTACCCACAATTGCATGGATACGATCTCCCTATAAAACATTCAATATCTATATTATATCTATAAGAGGGTAGGTTACATATGTATTTATAGTGAAAAGATGATACAAATATCATTTCATCCTGCAGTAATATCTCTATTAAAATAGGATTATCTGTCTTGTCACGTCAAGAACTATCCAAAATCACACGACATGAACATTCAAACACCATTGTATCTTTGTTTCGGATATCTCACTGATAAATCAATTTCAGCACACACTTCTTTTGAAGTACATAATGAAAAAAATATAGTTTGTTTTCCTATATCGGACGTACTATGAACCGTTCGTATTATATTGAAGGAATCATCCTAAATATATAGAATATGTCATAAAAATCTTTCCTATTAGAATGACTATAATTATGGCGTAATCATTTTTTCATATAAATCATATAATTGCTAATTAAATAATGACGTACTACTATGTCTCTGATTAAATAATTTAGAATATGTCGTAGATCCTAATTTATAAATATATAGAGTATGTTGTAGATTCTAATTTTCTATTAGAATGACTCTAATTATGATATAATTTTTTATATATATATATCGTATTACTGTCAATCAAATAATTATATCATATTAGAATAATTCTTTTTCATATATATCATGTTAACGCAATAATTATATAATTTAAATGATAATTATATATAATATAAAATAACCCTAATTATGGCGTGATTAGTTTGCCATATATATCAAATAATTATATAATTTAAATTATAGTTAGAATATGTCATAAGAATATTTTCTAATAGAATGACTCTAGTGGCATAATTTTTTCCCCCATATTCATCATATTACTGCTAATGCCATAATTATATTACTGTCAATCAAATATCTATATTTATAATTTAAATTATAAATATATAGAATATGTCGTAGGGGTATTTTCTAATAGAATGACTCTAATTATGATGTGATTTTTTCTATATACATCATATTACTGCTAATGTCTTAACTATATAATTTAAATTATAAATATATGAAATATGTCGTAGAAATATTTTCTAAAAAATACTTTAATCATGGCGTGCTTTTTTACTATATTATTTAACAAACTTAATAATATTAATATTATTTGGTAGAATATATATAATATTTATTTTTTCATATTATAATATTCTAAAATAATCTAATTATGACATGATGTATTATATATATATATATATATATATATATCATATTACTGCTAATCAAATAATTTTTTTCATATATATCATATTAACGCCATAATTATATAATTTAAATAATAAATATATAGAATGTAAAATAACTCTAATTATGACATAATATTTTTTTACCATATCTATATAATAACCATAATAATATTAATGTTATTTATTAGAATATATAGAAGATGTACTAGGAATATTTTCTAATAGAGTGACTATAATTATGATGTGATTTGTTTTCCATATACATCATATTACTGCTAATGCCATAACTAAATAATTTAAATTATAAATATAAAAAATATGTCACAGAAATATTATCTAAAGAATTACTCTAATTATGGCATAATTGTTTTACCATATTATATAATAAAATTAATAATATTAATATTATTTATTAGAATATTTATAATATTTAGCTTTTTCATATTATAATATTCTAAAATAATCTAATTATGGCATGATGTATTACATATATATCATATTACTGTTAATTAGATAATTTTTTTCATATATATCATATTAATTCCATAATTATATAATTTAAATGATAAATATATAGAATTTAAAATAACTCTAAGTATGACGTAATATTTTTTTTACCATATCTATGTAATAAACATAATAATATTAATATTAATTATTAGAATATATAGAATATGTACTAAGAATATTTTCTAATAGAATGACTCTAATTATGACATGATTTTCTTTCCATATACATCATATTACTGCTAATGCCATAACTATATAATTTAAATTATAAATAAATAGAATATGTTCTTCTAAAAAATCATTCTAATTATGGCGTAATTGTTTTACCATCTTATATAATAAACTTTATAATATTAATATTATTTATAATATTTATTTTTTTTATATTATATGAAAAAATCTAATTATGACATGATGTATTCCATACACATATACATACATATATATACATATATATATATATATATATATATATATATACATATATATATATATATATATATATATATATATATATATATATATATATATCATATATATCATATTAACGCCATAATTATATAATTTAAATGATAAATATATTTTTTATTGTTAAAGTGTCAAGTGGCTAGTTCTCAATTCGCAAGTTGACTTAACCTCATGCTTCACTACCCTCCTTTTAATAAATATATAGATATAGATATCTCTTATTCAAAATATTCTTTTTCAAATATCTCTCTTGATTGCTAATTGATTATTCACTTTCCAACTCTATTTATGAATCCACTTTGTCATGCTTGCTTGATTAACTCAATTTGAATGAAGTCATGGATATTCTTTGTATATATATATGTGTATATATATATATATATATATATATATATATTTGAACTACAATTATAATACACAGTCCTAATTATAATTTCTTAGAAACCTACAATTGTAATATGCAGTCCTAATTATAAAAATTATCATTCAATTTTTTTTTTCAAAATTAGAACTAATAAAATCTAATAAGTAGATTCTGCAGTAGTGCCAAGTGACTTATTCTCAATAGAAACCTTCATGTTGCTATTTTTATCATTAACCTTTTTTCTAATCACCCCACAATCTCGCTCTCTAACCCTATTTTCACCGGACTAGTTTGTATGGTCGCGGTGGCCAGTGACCAGCCACTACCAGTTGCTGGTCTGCCTACCTCTATAAAAACAAACTACCTTACAATTTTACATAATACCACCAATTCATAGAAAGCAAATCATATTATGCTTTAACCTATTTCAAACTTGCATCGAGAACTCATCCTCCGCATAGATCAAAAAAGAATTTGATCGGTTGTGTATAAGGAAAAATCTTGAATATGCAATGCAACAATAGTGGCAAAATTCTTACTTGGAAGACCTAATCTATATTCATTAAGAAAGAATATGCCAACACAATTAGAGATCAAAGAAACATGCAATATTGGCTATTTTGAAGAATGACATGTCCTGATTTGATTATCATTATTGGAAGATTATGTTGTATTGATGCAATCATGGGAGCTATATGTTTGTAATCACTATTTTTCAATAAGATTTTTGAAGCGGGTCTATGATTTCAACGGCATAGTCAGAAAAATCATGAAGGTTGTTCAAGTATTGCATGAGTAAACAAAAAATAATTAATGAATGAGTGCTCCAAAAATTTTAAAATTAAATTATTCAATACTAATAATTAATTTTTTTTTTGGAATGAATGTACCAAAAACGTAATATTTAGCTCTAATAAGTTCATGTTCAATTCAATATGAAGTGAACGGATAGAGCGGAAAAAAAAAGAGAGGAGAAAATTTAACCTAAATGAAATTTCAAATTTTCACTGATTTGGTGAAAACAATAATAACAATAAGACATGAAAAATGGAGAGTAGAATCATATGAGATTTTTTTAAAAGAAATTCTTTGTGAAGCCTTTTCGCTTTCAATTTTAACTGAGTTATAGAGAACTTTTAAGATTTGTTTGTTAACTTTAAATAAATAATTATTTATAAGTTTTATTTAATAATTTTAGTGAAAAAAGAAGAAGTCAAAGACGGGCTACTAAACTCTTGATTTTTCTTAGATTTTTATATTGTAGGTCTCTGATTAAGAATTATTTTTATAAGCAATATTAATTTTAAATTATTTGAAAAATAATAGATTTATGAATTATTATACCACAAAATTGCTTATAGATTGTTATACCCCGTAGAATTCCCGGCACCTAGACGACCTATTCGCACGTTGGTTAAGCGTATTTGAAGGCCATACGTGCTGGAGAAAGGCCCGGGAAAAGATCGGACGAGAAACCTGTTGAACCATCGCGGAAGGAGCCGAGGCAGAGCCCCTCCGCGATGGCAGCGTGTCACGGAGGAGAGGCCTCCGCGTTGGCTCCGTGACACGTTGGCCTTGTCCAGGCCCAAGTATATAAAGCCCCACTTCGGTTTTAAGTGATAAAAAACATTTAAATTTCCAGAGAACAGAGGGCAAACGCAGAGGGAGAAAGAGGAACGAAGAAATTATATAATTTTCGTCCGATTACGCTGCTAAACGTTGCCCAAACTCAAATTAACTCCAGATACAGAGGTATTTAGCAGCAGAGAGCATTCCTACGGATTCAGTTTCATAAAATACGGCCGACGAATCGTCGAGCCACCGAGCTAAGGTAAGTGGAATTGCTCTAAATTAGTGTCTATGTGTTCCTAACTGTGAAGTGAATATTTCTCCCTTCTGGACCGCTGAAAAATAGCGAGTTTTTGACCGTCTTTCGATAAGCCTAAGTTTAGGCTATAAACTATATCGAAAGTAATGTTGCTCTTTACAATAAAGCTGTATTTAGTATTAATTGACGTATTTATGAATGCAGTTGGGAGAAAATAGTTGAAGTACCGGCCGAGCCTCGTCCGAAGGACGAATAGTTCAAAAATAAGGTATGTAAAGCTAGTTCCCTCGGCAAGTTAAGTAATATCGGTGCAGTATAGTAATTTGCCGGCCAGTAGAATGTTCAGAAGTCAAGTGTTACGCTTATTGTGAATATTGATACGGTATTAGAAGCATCAGATTGTAACTTGCGTGAAACTTACTAATACGACATAGCTTCTAACACAAGTATTAGAAACTGCTCAGCATGCTCAGTATGTGATGTGATACGAAATGTTAAGATATTATTGTATTCCGTTGAAACCCCGTAAAGTGATGTAATATCCGTAAGCACCTCAGAAATAGAATGGCAGGTTAAAATAAAGTTTAGAACGCATGTTAGGAATAGTAAATCACGTTAATACAGAAACTTAGTATACAACATAGGTTGCAGCAGAAATACTATACTTCGTATAGCATTTGCCCCAGTACAGTCTGGCAGGAGACTATATTCATATATACATGTTTACCAGTCTTAGCACGTATTAAATACGTACAGATTACTATCATTAGTTTAGCATGTAATGTATACGATACTTTACCCCTATTAGCCTCAGCATGTGAGATACGCAGACAGTATTACTAGTTGAGACCGTTGTATTGTTTGGGGTTGGATTACCTAGCATCCATGACCGCCCCAGGGTTAATAGCTGTATCGACTCGTCCGCCAGAGGACGAGGATACGTCGCTCTTCGGAGTGGCATGCCATCCCCCAGGGGACAAAGATGGGATGCCAGTTTTCCCCATATTGTGCCTTGGTCGGCCCTTATACACCCCCGTCGAGCGGATACGCCCGGGGTGTTGATTCAGGAGTCCTCCGGACTCAGGTACAGTTATAGTCAGGGGCTCAGCGAGCCCAAGTGCATACCCAGGGGACCGGCAGGATGCTTACAGGGGTTATAGGAGATGGGATGACCGGGGTAGGGGTGTAGATTCTGTGCTGGTTGTACCTCCCGGCTTATGGGGGCCGGGTAAGGTTTGTGTATGCTATGTATGTTATGATATGTTATACTGTGTTACAGTAGATACGAGTAGATCTACAGTAGAACGATCAATCCTCAGGTATGACTCCTACTCTTTCCAGTATAATTAAGAGAAGATATGACTTACAATATGAGACAGTTAATCTATTCCTTCTATTTCAGTTTCACCAGTTACATTATTGTTTTCAGATGTTTCTTTCAGTTATTGCTTTACATACTCAGTACCAGCGGTACTGACGCCCGGTGGGGCGCTTCATTACTTGCCTGCAGGTACTCATAGACGAGCAGGCGATACTACGTGATTCCTGTCAGCGACCGAGTATTCAGCTCATGTCATCCGGAGACTGAATTCCAGAGGTGTATTTCAGTTCTTTTGTTATATAGTACGGGTAGGTCGGGGCCCTGTCCCGATCATTTCTATTGCTATTCCTAGAGGCTTGCAGTCTGTATATATTTCCCTGTGGTCAGACGAGCCGGTCGTGTGAGGCCGTGCAGTTGTATAGTTGTTAGTACTCTTTCTTTCTTTTATGTTGGCCGTGTGGGGCCATAGTTTGCCAGTAGTGGTGACCTTGCCGGTCACGTAGCTTTCTAGTGTTTTATGATTAAGTTATAGATAACTAGACAGCATGGTGGCCTTGTCGGCCCGTATAGGTTTCCCTGAATTGATATATTTCTGGTCAGCTGTTAGTACAGGTACAGGAGGCTATAGGCCAATGGGCCGGTGGCTGTGTTTACAGCCGTTATATAGCCCTTTGTTTCCAGAAATATGAGTTAGAGCCAGCCAGGCACCAGATGGGCCCAGGCTTAGCAGTCCAGCAGTTCAGGTCCCAGTAGGGCACCAGGTGCCAGTCATACCCCCCAAGGCGGGGTGTGACATAGATAATAAAAAATATATTTAAAAAGTAATTAATTATTCTTGTTTAAAGGACAAGTTTTGATCCTTATCACTTTTTCCTTAGGAAATAGGAGCTGTTTTAATAATGTTATAAAGAGACATAAAAGCGCAACAACAAAGATTTTTCTCTACGAAATAGGAGCTGTTTTAATAATGTTAAAAAGAGAAAGAAAAACACAGCAACAGGGATTCAAACCTGCGCGTAAGCGTGCTTGCCTTTTCCAAATCACTCTAAACCGCTAACTAAGCACTAAGTTCATCAAGGGTGTTTAAAAAATATTATTTAATGATATAAAATAGCATTTTACTTATATATACTGTATAATTTTCAAACGAAGGGTGTTCTCCTGACCACCCTGGATACACTGTAGCTCCACCCCTGTATGATTTAACCCGATAGAAGAAACCATAATTGATATAGCCTGGATCTCATTCCTAGGCCTTGCTAGGAAACTGTTTAATATAGAATCTTTATTCTCAATGGCTAAAGTTGTGGGTGAACCACGTGTTAATGGATAAAGTTGTGGGTGAACCACGTGTGATTGATAAGGCTACCCATTATCAAACTAGATCAAGTTGTGCAAGAGTGAAAATAAAAGTAAATTTGATTAAAGAACTACCAATAAGAATTCAGATTAACTGTTTAGATGAGGAAACTGGAAATGTTAATTGATAAGGCTTAATACATCTCTCCCAATTGAGGGAGGTTCATCGTCGTTGTCAAAAATAAAATACCCGACGCGTGTCGGGATCAAATCCCAATAAGAAATCAAGATGGATAAACCAAAAGTTGTAAACTAACTCAAAGTGGGATGAATCATTGTCAACATGTATAAAATAAAGATTTGGGGGAAAATGGGGGAAGACAATATTGAATTCAAATTTATAAAACTAGATTGAACAACGGATGCATTGCAAGCAATAGGAAAGGGCTAGGGTTGTGCAATAGATGAAGTTTTAACTAGACTAGGATTGATTTAATTGCTTTAACTTCAATTTCTAGTATGGATAATGTGGATCAAAGCACACCCTCTCGTTTTTCAACGACAAGAATATTTTTGCCTTGGGTTTTGTCAAACCCCAAGGTCCCAATCAAAAATTAGCCAAACCAAGCTTGAGGGAGGGCCAAGCTATCTTTAGAATTAACCCTTTAATGGAGTGAGGATGTGGGTTTTGATTATCTCTAGCTCAATTCCACATATCCACACTCCAAATACTCACTATTGTTTCCTCACCCATATCTCACTCTTCTTTCTCAAGCTCAAGCAAGATAAGTAAACTAAACTAGTGTTTGCAACCACTAATTTTCAATTAAAATTAACAGAAAATAATAGATCCATGCTTTTAGATTAAAGTTAAGAATAATTGATCAATACCGAATCAAATTAAACACTCATCAAGCACACACCCCTAGCTAGCAATTTAGCTACTCATAAATGAAGATAGGTAAATGATATTCATGGTTAAATCATCAATAATCATCATCATGAATAGTAGATTCTAGATTTTATACCTGCAACAGTGGTGTGCTTAGCTCAAAATAGTGAAGAAGAAGAAGAACAACGTACTCTACTTTTTCTCTCACTACTTCTCTCTACAATTTAATGCTTAGCTATGATGTGTTATGACATGGGTGTGTACAATTGGCGAAATTCTGCATATTCCCTTTGGCACAACTTTTCACATTTGCCCTTGGAAGATTCTCAGGTGCACTTGTGCCTCAGCTGGATGATTTTGTCCTTGTCAGCATTTTGGTCACTTGGTAAGCACCCACATTTTGCAGCTGCCCATCCGCGAGCTGCAGCTGCTTCGTAGGTCAGGGAAGCTTTATTCCAGAGCTGGCTATGTTTACCCCTGTGCACCTGCGCTTTACAGGTTCACTTCAGCTTTTTCTTTTCAGTGTGTCCTGTGTTTGCGCAAGTGCGCTTGTGCGGAACACGTGCTCCTTACTTCCAGCAGAGTGCGTTTTGTTCAATTTCTCTATTTTCCTTGTCTCAGTTCAATACCTACAAAATTAAAGAGAAAAGACATAAAACCTTCCTAATTGATGTAAAAACAAAGCAAAACTCATGCTTAATGCGTGGGTTTGCATACGTCTAATGAGTTGGTCAATTACCAACTCATCAAACCCCCAAACTTGAACCATTGCTTGTCCTCAAGCAAGACATTCTCTCACAACTAAGAATTCAATTAAGCATCCACATCACAAGAGTTGCATAAGTTACTATTAAAACTTAAGACAACCCATCTCACATTGACTTAAGAAAAATAAAAAGACTCAAAACATGTTGCACAAACTTCAATTGGTAATCACAAACATTTGGCATATTCCGGAAATTCAAAACAAAAGGGAATATTTAATCAAAACAAACTCAAAAAACATCTCAAGTCATTGACAATTAACATTCAAGATTTGCCTTAAAGTTCACTACACAACTTGTTTCATTCATACCTCTCAATCGAGAGCACAATTTTAACATGTACCCCAAGGAAGTGATGCCACACACACAAAGAGAGAATCCACTCATATTCATGCAATTCACATATAGAAATTATAGAATAATGCAATGACGTTCACTCTCCCAAGGATATTCAAGTGCATACATATTGACCCATAGGCTTGCCCTTCATGTAACTCGTCACTAATGTAGAGTTGCTACACTTAGAATCACTAAGGACTTAGGAGTCATAATGAAGGCTAGGGATAAGAGTTGAACAATTTTTAGCTCTAGTGACTAGAACCTCCCTAATGTCTTTTGTGAAAACATTCAAACATCCCACTACACTAGCGAGTCTACTTTATCTCTTCTTATTCACCATTCACATTTTTCATCAAGAACCACCCTTTTAATACCTTGGATTCTACATTAAACCTCATCTAAATAAGAGATAACACCACTCAACTTTTTTTTTCTTCTTTTTTTTTTCAATGGTCTTTCAATAGGCTAATTTATTCTTTTCATCAAGCAATTTGGTGCTATCTCACATTTAAGATCACATTATTTCTCTTTTTGCACATGCCCAAACTTAGGATTTTTCCTACATTTTATTTCATTTCATTTTCCTTTCCCAAGTCTTGGGATTCAAGCCCCATTTTCCTTTTATCACTAGCAATTAGAGATGACAGGTGTCAAAGAAGAGGATTAGAAAGGGTATAAGGAATGCAATGCGGTTTTCAAGAAAATAGGATTTAGGCTCAAATATTGGCTAACAAAGATTGATGTTTAAAGAGGTCATTTTGTGGTGAAGTGACAATTCAAAAAAGGTCTAAAGTCATTTTTCAAGTGCAGCCGCATCTAGGATTTCGCCTTAAATCACATTCAGGACAAGTTCTAGATGATGTGCACACACAAGAATTAAGCACAAAGCTTCTCACCACACAAGACATCACACTCCAATGAGTTCATCTATCCTCAAGATCAATTGACAAGAATGATTTTAGACAAGCTATTTAGAGTTCTACATACTCATTTTGTAAATAAAAAAGCCAAATAAAGAATGTACAACTCATGATAAGAGTGTGCTCTTTTCAATTTCAAGCCCCTTTTCAACTTCCAAACCCATTGTTATGCCTAGAAAAAAGTTTTGGTAGTACCAATCAAAGTAAGTGCAACAATGACTCAAAGACATGACATTTTCCCTTAAGAAAGTCGCCTCTCAATCTATCATAGGGAAATGTCACCCGGTTCGATATACAAAAAGATAAACAAAATTTGCTCCTTGAGAAAGAATCGTGGTATAAAGAAAATCCTTGGAGTTTATTACTATCTACTATCTACAAAGGCGATTGCAAAGCACGGGTGAAGAATTGATTAAAATATAAGACCAACCTGTCGATGGAACTTCACATCATCAAAGTAAGAAAAATAGCCCAACAAGTTTCATTAATTCAAAACGAGATGAGGACATTCATTCATCTAAACATCATTGCAACTCTCACAAGACCAGCAAGGGCATCTATCCCCCCCCTCCCCCCGCCCCAAAACAAAAATATGCATTATCACCAAGGCATACATATAACAAGAGATATTAGGAGGACTCCTTGTATGAGAGAAAAGGTAGCATGAGTTGATGTCGCCCAAATTACACCCCGTAAAGAAGATATAAAACGGTCGATGTCAAATGTAGAATCCAACTAGGGTTGGGGTCGAATCCCACGAGGAATATGATGGGAAATTGAGTTAATGCGTTTAGCTAATACTATCGTCTTACTTATTTCCTAGGGGGAAGGTTTGAAACACAAAATAATAAACAAGGGTAAAGACTAGCAGATGTTTAAATCAATTTCGGTTGTATTCAATCAACAAAATGACTAGGATTGTGTTCCCCACGACTTCATAACCACAAGGATTTTACACTAGTGATCTATTCCGGTGTTTAGCATGCAATATTGGTAAGTTAAATTCACCTAAATGGTTGGTTCCCTATCTAGATGATTATCACCATGCAACTTGGTCCGTATACAGGTGTATTCTTAATTAACCCTTGATATCGGATTAGCTATTTTTGGACAAGGTCAAGCTATTAAATTAGGGTTGATAGCCTCAAATCTCCATTGTTAATCCCTTTTTTCATTCACTACCCCCTTGATCGGGTGAGTAAGAATAAGGAAATTTCCAATGTTTGCAACCATTAAGAAGAAATTAAAACGAAGGGAAAAAATACATGCATAGACCCCGTTCAAGATTCACTAAGTATTTTTACCTGTGTGTGTTAATTCATCATGGTTCCCACAACCCTAGTTATGGGTTTAGCTACTCATGCTTGTATGATCACAATCATAAAATATAAAATAAATCATTATTGCAATTTACAAAGACTCGTAGAAGAAAACTACTTGAATTGAATAAATCACCAAAAATTGATGAACAAAACTTCAATGTTGTTTCAATCCTCAAAATCAAGAGCAAAATTACAAACTTTTTTCCTTAAACCAAGAATGGTTGTTAACAACACCAAAATCCATGTGAAAGTAGTAAAAATAAATTGTACCTTAAAAATAAACCTAAATAATGTATTTATAGTTTCAAACAATATTTTTCCTAACTAAAAACGGAATACAGATCGGCAGTGGTAACAGACCAAGTAACGACTCGTTAGGTCACTAACGAGTCGTGGCCAGTGAAATTGAGTCGTCCTCAGCAACTTATCTAGTCATGGTAACGGGTCACCTAATGACTCGTCAGGTCAGGGCACGAGTGGTTAGGTCTCTCGTGGCGCCTGATCACACAAAACTCCAGTGCACTTGACGGATTAGCTTAGCATCTCATGACGATTCGTCAAGTCTCTTGACGACTCGTTACATCCTTTGTTACATCCTTGCTTAGTTTTTCATCAAGTATTCCTCCCAGTCTTCAGGACCGACATAATGACTCGTTACCAGACGTAATGAGTCATGCCTTCAACTCGTTAGATACACCAGTTCTTCACATGTCAAACTTGATCTCCGCCCATGACTCCAGGAATGAGTCGTCCATTGGGATGACGACTCGTGACCTGGGTAGCAGCCTGCATTTTTTTCCATTTTTGCCTCACCTTACCCATTTCACTGTCTGAACCTATTTTCCTGCAACACCTAACAATAAAACATTATATCTACATAAACATACCCGAAATTTGCATATTTTCTTAGTTTTAAGCGTTGAAAGTACCGTAAAATCATTGCATATCAACACCCTCAACTTAGAACTTTTTCTTGTCCTCAGGCAAAAAATAAATAAAATAAAACCACTTCGACGCTTCAATCAAAGAACTCTAGGAAACCTATGAAAGTCACATCTCTTAATCAAATAAAATTTTCTAACCCCTCCTTCATCATACAAAACCAAATCATAATGCATATGTAAAATTTTCAACCATGACACAGAGGAATCGAAACATGGCAATATACTGTCACTTGCAACCATGCACATAATTCTATAACACTGACCCAAACAATTTGCAGACGTTTTTGTTGACCAAGTGCTCTCTCCACAAAGAAGTACCACACTCATACATGTGTATATGATCATAACAATATATTTTTCTTGGGACTAGGTAAAAGCACACTCGCTCTCACAAAGAAATTCTAGTTGTGCGCATGCAATACCATAAGCTTGCCTTTACTTTCAATACCTCGATTTTCAGACAGGTTAACCAGGATCACTATAGGACTTTTTAAGCTTGTAATGTAGGCTCAGGTTTGGGTATGGTACATATGGGAATAGTAGCTTAACCCTCCTTGGCACTACACACACTTTGACTCCACTCTCAACCTTCTTTTCACATTTCCCCCCCTTTTTCCCCTTTTTTACACTTTCTCCTTCTTTTTTTCTTTTGCAAGTACGAGTGCAACTTTTCTTCTTTCAAGCAACTTCATTTATGTTTTTCTCACATTCCCTTTTTTTTCTTTATCATGAAGTTTCTTTCTTTCTTCATTATTTCACACTGCACCCACCCTTTTTATTCTTATTACCCAATTTTATTTCACCTACTCTTCTTAATCACCCCTGTGATAGCCACCCTCAACTTAAGACGATTTGCCTGAGTTTAGGTTCACAGTGTCCAAGAAGGGACCAAGGCCAAAACAGGTTCATTTTAATCAAACATGAAGGTGAGTTGGTGTTAACAAATAGAAGGGTCAATTTAAGCTCAAAATTGGGATCAAGAGATATTTATTTCCATTTGGTAGGTCTTTTAAGGCTAAAATGGACTCATTCATCAAAAATGACCTATGATCCTTTTCTAGTTTTCATCCTCTACCTCGGTATGACTGACCAGAAAAGTTTTAGATTGACACACACAACAGAATTTAACTATTAAGTCTTACTCACACATTGCACAAGACAAAATCATCACTTATACTAACTGCTAGATCAGGTACAGTCACACAATGGTAAACATGTTCATAATATTAATTCCATGCAATGATTCACAAAGGTCATGCTTTTCTATTTTAACACACACACAGAACTCAAAAAAATTAGGAGGGGTATCACATTAT
Organism: Datura wrightii; assembly: GCA_035772735.1. NCBI lineage: Eukaryota > Viridiplantae > Streptophyta > Magnoliopsida > Solanales > Solanaceae > Datura > Datura wrightii. Next base: position 111,753,725 of record JASDFA010000001.1, read on the forward strand.
CAACTCAAATAAATTCAATAATCCATACTATTGACTGCCTTAAATTCACCTAATTTTCTTTCGAGTGACACAAACAAACACAAAAATCTAAATGTGACGGTTCTACTAGATAAAGAACACCCAAGAAAAAGATATCTGGAAAGAAAAACCCTCAGTTATGTTCAAAAAAAACACACAAGTATCCCTCCCTATCCCCATCAGGAAAAGCATACGTCGTCCTCGACGCATATATAAGAATAAAACATGAAAATATGGAACATACCTATGGGAACTAGGTGTCTGCGGCCTGGTCAGTAGAGGGAGCAGATACACCTCCAGTGTCGTCTCTCATACCACCGGCCTGAACCGATGCTTTCTCAAAACCTACTGAGCTCGTACCTTTTCCACAAGCTCTCACTGCCTCAACTGTGGCCCTCTATCGAGCCTCATCTCTGGATAACTGCAGCGCTGCCTCCACCTCTCTCTGCTCTCGCTTTTGCTCACGGTGCAGAGAATCATCCTCATCAAGTCTTTCCTCCTCACGAGGCCTTTTGCCCTTATCCTGTGTCACCGGCTCCTTAGTGATAAAGTCAAATATTGGTGGTATCTCTTCCTCACTCTCGTCATCAATCACTGGAAGCACGGGTGGAGGGATTGCAGCTACCTGTCGTGTGGACAACTCCCGCACCTCAGCTCGGAGTGCTGCTACCTCCGCATACCATCTCGCCAGCTCAGGCGCCTGTAATTGTGAAAGGCGCTCATCCATACGGCTCTCAAAGGCATCCAACCAGCCATGAACTGAATTGGAGAGCACCTCCAAATCCTTTGTAACCCGCGACTTTACCAGCTCCATTAATACCTTTACTTGAAGAGCTGTGTGTGCTTGCTGTTTCTTGGCTTTAGCCAGCCGCCTAGTCATGTCAGTCAGGAATTCTTAAGAAATTGTAACTAGGGTAGCTGGAGAAGCACATGAGGGTATAACAGGAGGTCGAGGTTCTGCTACTGTACATGAAGACTCTAGATCCTCAGCAGGTGCGGGAATGTCGGTTGCATTTATAGCCTCAGGCTGGCTACCAGTCTCTCTGGCCTCTTTGGGCTCTATCGCAAACTTATAAAACAGCGCATACTCAGTTTGCATACCGTTGCTTAATGCCTCTGCCAATAAAGTCTCTCCAGCGGAAGCGGCAGACTGACTCCTCGCTCTCGATAATGAGTTTGTCTCGTTTCTTATCAACTCGATATCGGTGATCTTATGGACCACCACTCGCTGATCAACCGACGACAATTCTGGCACCTTTGACTCCTGGCAGAGTCGATTAATGAGGCATGGAAAGGGAATAATGGTGCTGTCTACTATCGCCCGCTCCCAAATCTCCTCAGTAATATATCGCGGGAAGTTTATAGCGTACCCCTCCATAATGCTCGCTACCAGTGCGACTCTATCAGGTGAAAGCACATCATCATCGCAGTCGGTACCAATGTCTACCAGAATTTATCTTGGAATTTCAGTGTGGCCTTTTTTATCTGTGACTCGGTGCCATGCAACCACTCAACTAACGGACCCCGTGTGGCAATGATACGTGACAGCCAAGTGTACTACCTGATACGTTCTTCACTGTTCAGTTTCTTGATTTTGAATTTCTTGAGTTCGAACAGTCTGTGATTAAACTCAGCTATGTTCATTGGGGCCTAATAATCTGGACCATAGAGCAGCCTAAAGATGGTCCTCTCAGAGATGTCTACAGGTGTCTCCCGAACCAACACCTACGTTAATGCGGGCCTCTTCTTCCAGTCTTGGCCTCCCAAATCCAAACACTATAACATGGCTACGTAGGCAACATAAAAATCTTTGACTAGGCAAGGGATGTAACTCCCCGATGGCTCTATCAACTACCCAAACCTGAATCTCTCAAATAATGCCTGCAGCTCGGGGAGGTCCTTGAGCCCTATGGTGACCAGGATGGGCTCCTCATAAATGCTCCTCTTTGGATGGCCCTTTTCATTAGGATAAATGTCCTTGTTTTATATGGCCCACATACCGCGGACACACCATCGCCTCACCCTTCGTGGTTGATCAATGGATGTATGTGAAATCTCTGTCAACTCATCATCTGTGCTTCCCTGTTGGGCACATGATTCATCAGCACCCTCTGCATTTGCCGCAGCTGTGGTGCCCTTGGGGGCAATCGGGACTGTGGCCCTAACATTCTCTTTTGCTCGGCTAGGTGGGTCTCTTGCAAGTGGGGTAGGAGATGCAACTAGGGTTGTCGAATTGGTAGTGCATTGCTCTCTAGTCCTGGTCAATCTCCTCTCGAGCTGCTCCTTTGAGACCTGGTATTCCTCCACTGATCCACTCAACTCTTTGGAGGATGAGGGCTCATCCCTAAGTCTACGATATGAGGGATGACTTTTCTTCGGCCTTTGTTTCTTGGCCGAACCCTTTTTTGGTGTACCCTTCAGTAACATTGTACCTGTGGAATGACGGTTACTATGCAAGATGAGATAAAATAAAATGAGATTTTAACTGTGTTCCTACAGACTAGACGAGGGACTCAGCCGTATCGCATCCTGACTCACTCCCGATTGTTTGTATGCTTTGCATATGCCAACAAAATTAGTCAAGTGAGTATGTGTATCATCAGTTGCATGTCCTCCAAAAATCCCCTTCATGTTGAGCAATTGGATCATAGGACTGGTAATGTCAAACTTCACCCAACAGTCAAAGGGGGAGGGACAATAGCTCCAGTGGCACCGTGTTTGTCAATATCAGCATCATCGTTGTCATCGAAATATCGGTGCCTCTGCTCATCTGGACCTCTGTTCCTTCTAGATCACTCAGCTTCGGTAGCTAGGCGTTGCTGAACCTTGCAACTCTCGATCTCTTTCCTGAGCTTGTTCCTCAGCCAACATCCTGGTTGTAGCCTGTTCGATTGTCTCTTGCTCATGCACGTTGGTCATTCTCCTAAAATTTTGCAGTGTTTGTTAAAGTTCGTGATCAATTGGAACCAGGAATTTTCCTTGGCTCCTTGTACTGGGCATGCAAGAACCTAAGACCTGTGAAGAACAAAAACAACAAAAGAAAAAATAAAAAGGAAATAAGGACCAATAATAAAGCAAACACAATTTACAAAAGCCTAAGCCGTATTCCCCGACAACGGCGCCAAAATTTGATGTCTCCCAAATTACACCTCGTAAAGGAGATATAAAGCAGTCAATGTCAAATATAGAACCCAACAAGGGTTGGGGTTGAATCCCACGAGGAATATAACGAGAACTTGAGTTAATACATTTAGCTAATACTATCGGCTTACTTATTTCCTAGGGGGGAAGGTTTGAAACACAAAATAATAAACAAGAGTAAAGACTAGTAGATGTTAAAATCTATTCCAATTGTATTCAATCAACAAAGTGACTAGGATTGTGTTTCCATGACTTCATAACCACAAGGCTTTTACACTAGTGATCTATTCCGGTGTTCAGCATGTAATATTGGTAAGTTAAATTCACCTAAATGGTTGATCCCCAATCTAGATGATTATCACCACGCAACTTGATCTATATATGGGTGTATGCTTAATTAGCCCTTACCCCTTACCGTTGATATCATATTAGCTATTTCCGAACAAGATCAAGCTATTAAATAAGGGTTGATAGCCTCAAATCTCTGTTGTTAATCCTTTTTTCCATTCACTGCCCCCTTGATCCGGTGAGTAAGAACAAGGCAATTTCCAATATTTGCAACCGTTAAGAAGTAATTAAAATAAAGGGAAAAACAATACATGCATAAACCCCGTTCAAGATTCACTAAGTATTTTTACCTATGTGTGTTAATTCATCATGGTTCCCACAACACCAGTTATGGGTTTAGCTACTCATGCTTGTATGATCACAATCACAAAATATAGAAGAAATCATTATTGCAACTTACAAAGATTCATAGAAAAAAACCACTTGAATTGAATAAATCACCAAAAACCGATGAACAAAACTTCAATGTTGTTTTAATCCTCAAAATCAAGAAAAAAATTACAAACTTTGTTCTCGAACTAAGAATGGTCGTTAACAACACCAAAATCCACATGAAATTAGTAAAAGTAAACTGTACCGTAAAAATAAATCTAAATAATGTATTTATAGTTTCAAACAAAACTTTTTCTAACTAAAAACGGAATCCAGGTCGGTAGTGCTAACGGGCCAAGTAACGACTCATTAGGTCTCCTAACGAGTCGTGGCCAGTGAAATTGAGTTGTCCTCAGCAACTTGTCCAGTCATGGTAACAGGCCACCTAACGACTCGTCAGGTCAGGGCATGAGTCATTAGGTCCCTCGTGGCGCCTGATCACACAAAACTCCAGTGCACTGAACAGATCAGCTTAGCATCTCATGACGAGTTGTCAAGTCTCCCGACAACTTGTTACATCCTTGCTTAGTTCTTTATCAAGTATTCCTCCCAGTCTTCACAACAGAAATAATACTTTTCACCAGATATAACGGGTCATGCCTTCAACTCATTAGATACACTGGTTCTTCACATGCCAAACTTGATCTCCGCCCATAACTCCAAGAACGAGCCGTCCATTAGGACGACGACTCATGACCTAGGTAGCAGCCTGCATTTTGTTCCATTTTTGCCTCACTTTACCTATTTCACTTTCCGGACCTGTTTTCCTGCAACATTTAACAACAAAACATTATATCTACATAAACATACCCAGAATTTGCATATTTTCTTAGTTTTAAGCATCAAAAGTGCCGTAAAATCACGAAACATCATGAGTCCCTCATGAAAAATGTCACGAAGCTATGTCCTCAATAGAATGCATTAAGGGGTCAGGTGGGAGCACAAGTGGTTCATTTGGCAAGGTCATCACCCATCTGTCCGGAAGGTTCCTAGCCTCACGGTATAAATGAAATGGAGCCACCCGATATGGGTCTCCTTGGTGAGTATCATCCATAGTAGGAGGCACCTCGGCGTGAGGTCGTTCGCCATCTTGACCTTCTATAGCCGCTACAATCTTAGTTAGGCTACTAAGGCTATACCCAAAATACCAATCATCTAGAGGAATCTTATATTCATAGTAGGTGGGCCTCGCTGGTGGGATGTTCAAATCTATATCCATGGGTAGAATCAATTCCTTTCTCCTATCTATCTCTTCCCTCATAGCAACCATTTCTACCTCAAGTACATCCATTCAAGCATATGTGCTACTTAACTTCTCCGCCACCGGCTTCATCGCTGTTTAGATGGAACTATGAATCATGGGAGAAATAGCTTTGGCCAACTTAAATATTTGAACATTATGGGCAATTTGCGCTATTTTGAGAAAACCACTTGTCTATGGAGAGATATGTCTATCGGTCGTCGATGAAACATGGATATCTCTAGTCCCCTTGATGGGGGAGAATCACTTAGTCTTGAAGTCAACTTTAATTTTTTGAAAGCTAGAGCATCCTTGTCTGTCTTTGTGGTTAAATCAATAACTCTCTCTGCTCGTCGAGTTTTATCTAGCAGTCAAAACAAAGGGCAATCAGCCTGTAAACATAGTAAGCTAATGAGGACTGGGTATGACATAAAAGTAGCTTGTTGTCTAGCTTTACTCTTGAAATAGTCAGCAATGACTTCCCCTACATTAATATGAAATCTATCCACGATACATGCAATGAGGATGTCTATCTCCAGTGGAATATGTGTTGTATTTTTGGAGGGAATGATGTAGGCGCACACCTTCGTCTAGTCACATTCTAGCCTCAAATTTTAGATCATGGCAATGAATTTAACCCTTCATAAACACCCATTATGGATGACCTACAACAATGATACTTGCCACCTATGCATATTGACTTCCTTTATCCGCCATTCTCCGTGTAAACCCTGAGCCAGGATGCATCAGATTGGCCCAATAAATGGCATTGATTGCTTTTGGGATGACGCACACTTCCTGGCCTCGCACTAGCACAGAGGGTAAGCAAGACATTGATTCCACTAGGCCTTTGTGCTTTAAATTGTCCTTTCATGACCTATAGGTGGCATAAAACTCTATTACCAACTCCGGAAAGTAGGGGTCCAAGGGCATAGTGGAAGGTTCCCAATCCCATATGTGGAACTGATTGTGAATATTAGGGAAGTCAGCCTTGAAAGAATTGACATCAAATCGGGCCTTTGCCATAATCGCCCCCCTCTCCTTTAAGGAGAGATAATAAGCTTCCATTCCCTCAAGCCCAAAACAGAGTCGAGAGATTCTTATGGTTTCCTCTGCATCCGCTTCCTGAGGTGTGTCAACCCCCGTAGGAGCTTTCCCTTTGTTGCGATGACTAGATGAAGATTTTTTCCTATAAGACAAGGTGAGTGCCACAGACAAAAAAAACTCTTTTTGTATTTTTTCTGTAAGGACAATAAAAGAAAACATCTAAGTTAGTCTATGGAAAGAAAATGACAGAATTTAGATTATGACAAAATAACTCAGCAATTAGAATCACTGGCACCACCTGCGTGTGCACTTGCTTTTCACAGGTGGGGACTTACGACCGCCAGGTGAATCACAGGTGCAAGGTAGAAACCTTACAAAGTGGTTAAGAACCTGCGTGATACCTGCATTTCGTAGATGGTGATCCAAGGTACACAAGTGAAATGCAGGAGCAGGGCAGTGAGCTCGAAGCCCAACACCCAACCCGTGTTACAATCTGCATTCCGTAGATCAAGATATACGGACCGCATGTGCGCAACAGTGCTTGAACTTCAAAATTTTCATCAAGTATGATCAAAATTAATATGTAACGGATACTCGAAATTCGCCGAAAGATTGTATAACACCATCCACAACCAATTTGACCATCATAACCACATAACAAATTTCCTTAAGAAGGGCATACCCAATCTATCATTGGGAAATGTTGTTACACCTTGTAAGCTTTTAACGTTTGGTCAGCCTATTCATATGTTGGTTAAGAGTTTTAGATTGCCATATGTATGAGGAAAGGGCCCGAGGAAAGGCCAAATGAGTGAAAATTCGAGATTTCACAGGAGGAGGCCGAACCAGGTTGCCAGAGGGGAAAAGTGGCACGGAGCAGCCCCTCCGCGTTACCCAAAGTGGCACGGAGCAGAATCAGCGCGATGGGCAGAGTGCCACGCTACCTTGTCTGCTGCCTTAAGTATATAAAGGCCTCACACTTAGAAGTTAGATCATTATTTGCAAATCACGGCTAGAACAGAGGGAGAACGAAGGAAAACCTTTGGAAATCATCCGATTACGCCGCTAAACACCGTCCAAATCTAAATTAACTTTGGGTAGTGAAGTATAAGGCTGCGGAGAGCATCGCTGCGGAGTTATTTTCATAAAATACGCTAGGCAAATCGTCATCCTGCTGAGCCTAAGTTGGTGGAATTATTTCAAACTAGTGTCAATACAATCACGTGCCTAAAGTAAGTATTTCTCCCTTCTAGATTCCCGAAGAATTACGAGTTCTTGATCGTCTTTCGATAAGTTAAAGTATAGTCAGTATATATACATATAAGTCATTGTTTTCTTCGAATATAGTAATAAAGTATCCCTATTCTTCCATTAATATGATTACAGTTGAGAAGGTCAGTTGAACACAAGCCGAAACTCGCTAGTTAATCGGTAAACAGCGAACGAGGTATGATAAGGCATTTTCTTTCGGCAAGTTTGTTTCTTCAACATAGTAGTCCAGTATGAATCCCAGTAAAGCATGTTAGGGGTATGTTATCATGTCTAGTTGTTGTTGTCAGTTGAGGCTCATAATTTGTATTGTTTTGGGCTGAATTACACCTGTATAGCTTCCGTGACCACCCAGGGTTAATAGCTGTGTCGCCGCCCGCCAAGGGCGAGGATACGTCACTCTACGGAGCGGCATGCCATCAACAAGGGACGAAGATGGGGATCCAGATCCTCATATTGCCGTGGTTGGCATTATACACACCCCCGCCGAGCGTTACGCCTGGCGTGTAGATATCAAGAGTCCTCCGGACTCAGACACAGCTACAGACAGGGGCCGAGCGGGCCTAGTTGCAGACCCAGGGATTGGTAGGACGCTTAAAACTGGTAGTTGACTCAGTATGACCTAGATAGGGGTATATAGATTGAGGTGTACTCACTAGGGCTAATGGGGGCCCAGGTGGGTTATTCTGTTCTGATTGTACCTTCTGGCCTATAGGGGCCAGGCGAGGTTTATGCTTGCTTTAGTTACTGATAGTTAGACAGTAAGATGCCTTGTTTGTCAGGTATGACCCCTACCCTCCTTATTAAAGTTATGTTTAGCCCTGATTTCACTACTTCAGTCATCTTTAGTCCGTTTCCTTTACTTCAGTCATTGTCAGTTCTATTTCCTTACTTTCAATTATTTAAAATTAATGCTTTACATATTCAGTACCTGTGGTACTGACGCCCTCTTCTGAGGCGCTGCATTACTTTCTTGCAGGTACAGATAGACGAGGAGCAGGTCCCTCATAGTTCCAGTCAACCGTACAGAGCTGTCAGCTCCTTTCTTCCAGAGCTTGTGTGATAGAGGTTTACTTTTTTTGTTTGTACAGTACGGGTAGGTCGGGGCCCTGTTCCGACCATCTTATTACTCCTACAGGATTTCAGATCGTGTTACATCCCTGCGGTTAGATGATATCGATCGCGTGGGGCCCATATGTATTTTAGATTATGTGTGTTGGCCGTGTGGGGCCGGATTTAGCTGTTGATTGGCGGCCTTGTTGGCCATAGTTCGGTTTAGCATCTGATCTTACTTTTCAGTTATAACTAGATATCATGGTGGCCTTGTCGGCCCACATAGGACTCCCTATGATTGTTTGTCTCTGGTTAACTATTTATTTTCACAGGTGGCTATAGGCCTTGTCGGCCAAGGGTTGTATTTACAGCCGCTATATAGCCCGTTGTTTTCTTGATTCTAGTGTTAGAGTCAGCCCTGCACCAGAGGTGTTTAGGCTCAGTCAGCTCAGTAGTTCAGGTCCTTGTATGACACCAGGTGCCAGTCATGCCTCCCAAGGCGGGGCGTGACAAATGTCAAGTGATTAAGGCTACCACTACTTAACAAGTTCATTTCACCAACTACACAACTGAAAATCATGACTACATCTTCACCCAAATTTTCAAGCATATAACAGAAAATGACAATTTTCCCTTAAGAAAGATGTCACTCAATCCATCATTGGGAAAATTCATTCTTCTCAAGCAAGTGGGTTACTCAGACTTCACCTTCAATTTAAAAATTCAAAGACACAATAGCACACCCAATAGATAAAGCATTATGTACAAGAAATCCTACCCAATTAAATTGAAATTTTGAACCTCCCCCATATACACCCACAAGATTAAATTTCAAAATAGACATGGAGAACAGGTATTGGTATATCGAGAAAAAATGGGTCATGGACAATGAAAGTGGCATGCATATTCGGATGCTACATAAAATAATCAAGCTCAAAGGATTAAAGATGAAAAATGAAAGTCATACCAGGTAAGATGAGGGAAGTTATGAAATTTCAACTTATAATGATTCTTAAAGCTTTGTCCAACAATGGCTGACTCAAGTCCTTTTCTGCTTTAATGGTGGAAGAAATGGTGTCATATGGTGAAATGAAGATGGTGGGTTTTATAGAAGGGAAGGGGAGGTGAATGGTTGGATGGAATTAATGGGTAGTTAATGGAGAAGTTTGGGAAGTTGAATTGGTACTTGAGGGGATATAGAAAATGGTGAAGTGCAGAAAAGTAGGGGTTTTGGGAAGTGGAGAAGAAGTTGAAAAGGAATGGTTCAGACCTGGGTCAAGTTGGTTAAATGGGTCAGTCAATATTTTAAAATGTCAGTCATACCTGTGCCTGTGCAGACCTGCGGCCGCAGGTTTGAAGCTGTGAACCATAGTTCAAGCACAGGTAGCCCTCAACTTTGCTTAGTGCACTATTTGAATTTTACGACAGACCTGCGTCTCATGGATATGCATATGCGTATTGCAAGTGAGACGTAGGTCACTTCAGATTTTCACATTTTCTTCGCAGCTGTACTGCCTCAAACCTGTGCTGCACTTGCGGCTCGCGGATCTGTACTTACGTTTTGCAGGTGAGGTGTAGATCCTCATCAGTTTTCCAAGCATTCTGGATCACACATATGCTTGACCTGCACTCTGCAGGTTGGTACCTACGTTTTGCAGGTCCCACGTAGATGCCCATGCTCTATTTTCTTTCACCTTTTTCATAATCCAATCCTCCTACACGACAAAAACAACAAAAATGTGTAGTAAAAATAAATTTAACGACATTTGGATTGCCTCCAAAGAAACATTGATTTAACATCGCAGCACGACGGATATCCCTTATGCTACGACTCATCAAGGTAGGTGACTCCAATCAAGTCGATTTCTTCTGGAACACCCTAATACTTCTTAACACATTTCCTATTAACCTTAAACTTGAGCCCATCTTCCCCTTCAAGCTCTATATCTCCATTTGCAAAGACTTGAACCATCTTAAAGAGACCAGAACACATGGATTTAAACTTTCCTTAGAACAATCGCAATCTAGAGTTGAATAAAAGTACCCAAACACCCGGAGCAAATTCCCTCTTTAAAATCATCTGATCATGTAAGTATTTCATTCGGGCCTTATATATGGAGGCATTCTCATAAGCCCTCATCCATTTCATTAAGGATCTCAACTCTTGTGTGGACAGCCTTTCCCTAATCAAGATTTAAACTTTTCAAGGCTCACATTGCCTTGTATTCCAGCTCTAGTGGTAGATGAAAAACTTTGCCAAATACCATCTGGTAAAGGGACATGTCAATATGTGTTTTATAAGCCGTCTGGCATGCCCAAAGGGCATCATCTAGCTTCCTCGCCCAATCGGTTCTATTGGCGTTCACTGTTTTTGTTAAGATAGCTTTGATTTTACTATTGGATACCTCTGCTTGGCCACTTGTTTATGGATGATAAGGTGTGGCAACTTTGTGCTTCACTCCATACTTAGCGAGTAATGCTCCAAATAGCCTATTACAAAAGTGCGACCTCCATCACTGATTATGGCACGAGGAGTGCCAAACCTTGAGAAAATGTGTTTCTTTAAGAATTGGGTCACACTCCTTTCCTCATTTTTTGGTAAAGACACTGTCTCAACCCACTTGGACACATAATCGACAACTACAAGAATGTAAGTATTCCCATAGAACTTATAAACAGTCACAAGAAGTCTATTCCCCAAACATCAAATAACTCCACCTCTAAGATTGGTGTTAAAGGAAGCTCATGACGCCTTGAGATACCACTTAAACGCTGACATTGATCACGCTACTTGACAAGATCATGATCATCGTGATGAAGAGTGGGACAATAGAATCTACATTGCAATACTTTTGCTGCGGTCCTAAAACTTCCATAATGGCCTCCGATAGGTGAAGAGTGACATGCTTTGAGGATAGGTACCATTTCAACTTTCAGGACACAACAATGAATTAGGCCGTCGGCACATGTGTGGAAGAGATATGGTTCATCCCAATAAAACTTGGGGACATCATACATGAACTTTTTCTTTCGTTGGAAACTCAGACCTCCGGGCATTATGTTGCTAGCCAAACAGTTGGCAAAGTCAGCAAACTAAAGTACTAAATCATGAGAAGTAGCCAAAATGCGTTCATCGGGAAAGGTATCATCTATATCATTGTCTCTAACTAGCTTACCATCTTCTTCTAATCGAGAGAGATGATCAGCCACCTGATTTTTACACCTTCTCCTATCCTTAACCTTGAAGTCAAACTCTTGTAGAAAAAGAACCCATTGGATGAGTCTGGGCTTTGCATCCTTATTTGTCATGAGGTATCAAAGTGCTGCATGATTGGTGTATACCATAACTTTTGTCCTTAACAAATACGATTGAAATTTATTAAAGGCAAATACTACTTCAAGCAACTCTTGCCCTGTCATAGTGAAGTTGACTTGGGCGTCATTCAAGGCCTTAGTAACGTAGTATATAGGTTGAAAGATCTTCTCTCTCCTTTTACCTAGAACTGCCCCTAATGCAACACTTCTTGCATCACATATTAGCTTAAATGGCTTGGACCAATCCGGTGCAATGATGATAGGGGCTGATATAAGCTTCTCCTTCAAATCAAGGAATGCCTTTATGCATGCATCATCAAAATTAAACTTGACTTCCTTCTCTAACAGCCAAATCAATGGGTGAGCCACTTTGAAAAATCCTTGATGAACTGGCGATAAAAGCCCACATGATCCAAGAAACTTCTTATGTCTTTCACAGTCTTTAGAGAGGGTAGGTGAGAGATGACTTCAATCTTTGCTTGGTCCACTTCTATCTCCTTTCACAATCTTTGCTTGGTCCACTTCCACCATGTCTGAGAAAATCTACATCATGTATCTTTGAAAGGTGGCTGGGGCATTACAAAGCTCAAATGGAATTCTCTTAAACGCAAACACCCCGAGGGGCATGTAAAGGTTGTCTTATCTTGGTCTTCCGAGGAAATTGAAATTTGATTGTACACTGAATACCTATCCAGAAAGAAGTAACATTCTTTTCTAGTTAGTCGGTCCAACATTTGGTCAATAAATGGGATTGGGAAGTGATCCTTCTTGGTCTATAAGTTCAGCTTTCTATAATCCATACACACCCTCCATCCAGTGATTGGCCTCGTAGCTATCAATTCAATCTTGTCATTTGGAACCATGATGATTCCTCCCTTTTTCGGCACACATTGGACCTGACTCACCCAATTACTATCAGCTATTGGATACACAACCCCCACATCTAACTACTTAATAATTTTTTTCTTAACCACCTCTTGCATAGGTGGATTCAAACGTCTTTGATGCTTAACAGAGGGGATACGATTCTCTTGGAGGTTGATCTTATGAGTACAAATTCCTAGAGGTATGCCAATTATGTCGGCAATAGTCCACGCGAGTGCCCAAATGTGCTTCCTCAAAATTGCTAAGAGTGTCTCTACTTGTTGCTCGATTAGTTTAGCTGAGATGATCACCGGTAAACTTTCATTAACCCAAGATAGGCATATTTCAAATGAGAAAGCAACAATTTGGGCTCTAACATTGACGGTTCAATGATTGAAGGTTGCGATGGAAGAGTTTTCCGATTTCTCAGATCAAGGTCAAGCTTTTTTGGTTGATAAGATTAGGGACCAAAACCCGCTATAGCATGACATGCTTCTTCTAACCCTTCACTGCTTTTACCAATGTTATTCAAGAGAATGGACTCCTTGAACAATATCTCCTCAATATTTTGCTCTATGTCTTCCTCATAACATCTTTTGGACTTGGAGTGACATTTTTCATGAGCGGCTCCTTTTCCTTGACACTCCTTTCCCATCTTATTTGAGAGGCTAGATCGTTCATCCTGTCGTCCATATATCTAATAGATATGTCATGATCCTTCACCATTCGAGTGAGCTCTAAAATATCACCTTTAAACTCTCGGATCCCCGAGTCAGTGGAGAGCACCTGTACTAATACTATTTCAAGCATGCCTTTGATTTTCGAGTGTTAGGAATTCTCACTCTCCCAACTTCTCAACTCAGCTATATTTTCATAGTTCCGACCTTGATTCTCATCACGAGGATGTCAAAAGCCTTGAAATGCACCTTGATATCCCGGATGAGAACCCCTCATACACATTGCTATCAGCCCAATCTAAGTCATTATTTTTATCAATGTAGCGTCTCTTTCCTCCTCCCTTTTCCATATCTCATTATCCATTGAGTAGAATTTGCACATAAAGATGCCTCGATGTCTCTTAGTAGCCATGCAAGATGGCTCATTTCACACACTTAAGAAAATAGCAAAAACACAACACAAATGGGAAAACTACACAAGATGCAATAGCAAATTTAAATTACTAAACAACTAATGGTAATCACAACTCAATTCCCCAGCAATGACACCATTTTTTTGATAATGCTCAATATATCTTTCTCTATTAAGGAAGGTGGCAACGATCGTTGTCAGAAATAAAATACTCGATGAGTGTCGGGGTCGAATCCCATAAGGAATCGAGAGGGATAAACCAAAAGTTGAAAACCAACTCAAACTAGGATGCATAATTTTCATGTATAAAATAAAGATTTTGGGGGAAAAAGGGGAAGACAATATTGAATTCAAATTTATAAAACTAGATTGACAACGGATTTGTTGCAAGCAATAGAAAAGATCTAGGATTATGCAATAAATGAAGTTTTAACTAGACTAAAATTGATTTAATTGCCTTAACTTTAACTTCTAGCATGGATAGCATGGATCAAAGAACATCCTCTCATTTCCAACCACAAAGATGTTTTTGTCTTGGGTTTTCTCAAACCCTAAGGTCCTAATAAAAATCAGTCATACCAAGCTTGAGGAAGGGTCAAGCTATCTTTAGCCTTAACACTTTAATGGAGTGAGGATGTGGGTTTCGACTATCTCTAGCTCAACTCCATACATACACTCTCCAAATACCCACTATTGTTTCCTCACCCATATATCACTCTTCTTTCTCAAGCTCAAGCAAGATAAGTAAACTAAACTAATGTTTGCAACCACTAATTTTCAATTAAAATTCAGAGGAAACAATAGATCTATGCTTTTAGATTAAAGTTAAGAATAATTGATCAATACCCAATAAAACTAAACACTCATCAAACACACACCCCTAGCTAGCAATTTAGCTACTCATAAATGAAGATAGATAAATGACATTCATGGTTAAATCATCAACAACCATCATCATGAATAGTAGATTCTAGCTTTAAACCTGCAACAATGGTGTACTTTGCTCAAAATAATGAAGAAGAAAAAGAAGAAGAAGAACAATGTACTATACTCTTTCTCTCACCATTTCTCTCTACAATTCAATGCTAAGTTATGATGTGTTATGACATGGGTGTGTACTATTAGGGTGAATTCTGCACATTCCCTTTGGCACAAGTTTCTACATTTGCCCTTGGAAGCTTCTCAGGTGCACTTGTGCCTCAGCTGGTTGATTTTTCACTTGTCAGCATTTTGATCACTTGGTAGGCACCCGCATTTCGCAAGTGTCCATCTGTGAGCTGCAGCTGCTTCACAGGTCGGGGCAACTTTGTTCCAGAGCTGGTTGCATTTGCACCCGTATTTCATAGGTGCCAACTTGCGCCTCGCAAGTTCACTTCAGATCTTTTTTCAGTGTGCCCTTATGCGAAACACATGCTCCTTACTTCCAGCAGAGTGCTTTTTGTTCAATTCCTCTGTTTTCCTTGTCGCAGTTCAATACCTGTAAAAATCAAAGAGAAAAGGCATAAAACCTTTCTAATTGATGTGAAAACAAAGTAAAGTTCATGCTTAAAAGCCTAATGAGTTGGTGAATTTCCAACTCATCAAATGTTGATCAAAATGAAAGCAGATCCAATATGACTATTAACCTAAATACTGCATTCATAGTCGACTACAAGGACATGATATAATAGGATTATGGAGTGTTAATCCAGACCTTCAACCAAATAAAGAGAATGAAGAGGAAAGAGAGAATACTGAGTAGAAAAATAAAGCAATAGGGAATCAATAACAAAAACCAATTCACGACAATAAGAAAAACTAAAAGAAGATAGAGGAACCAAAACAAGTATCCAGAAATAATATTAAACCTAAAGGAAAATTGATAGAATAAAAATATTAGCAAGTGTTACAACATAAGAAGAATGACAGGGTTCAACGAGAAGGGATCATAATGAGAATAAAAGAACAGACAATCCCGACAATGAGAGAAAGTCTGAAAACAAAAACAAATTTGAATCATTGGTGAATTTGGAAGGGGATGCTCAAGCTGAAGGGAATAACAATAATCACAAGAATCAAGGACAGGGGAAGAAGAATAGTGAATCATCAAAAATATAGATTGAGGCCTTATTTGGCAAATAGATAGACAAAGAAAGTGGAACTAAGATCAAGAAAAACGACTTGATTGTTAACAAGAAGTAAGAGGAACTAGTTAAGACACCAAATAAGCATGATTAATGGGAACAACAAACGAGATAAGAAGGCAGAACACAATTGAGGAGAATAAATATGTTAACAATGTCACTAATAGTGAAAGCTCAAAGCCAGAGGAAATTTTTGTTAAGGATAATAAAAAACAAGAGAGGGAGAACATAAACATGAAAGATAGGACATTACAGAAATTCAAGATAGTGTAACACACATAGGGAACATTTAAAGGCTGACCAGGGTGATAGAATGGATGATGGAAGCCGGTAAAGGAACATCATCATGATGATAAGCCACTAGAAGAGAAACCAAATGATTCTATAGTAGAAAAAAATTCAAAGGGGAGAAAGATCAAAACTAAAGAACAATATGATTTGGGTCAGGCAGAGACACAACTACATAGCCCAGCAACAATACATACCCAACAAAAGGAAATGGGAGCATAAAAGAAATCACAAAACTTTGATAAAAACACTAACATAAAAAGGGGACAGATGGTTGCTAGGAGTTTCGAACCAAAAATTAAAATAGGTAAATGAGGAAGGAAATAATGAGGACAAAATAGATACTGGAGATGATGATAAAGAGGATGGCTAGTAAGAGTTTCGAACCAAAAGAGAAAAGAGGTAAATGAGAAAGAAAAAAATGAAGACCAAATAGATATTGGAGATGATAAAGAGGAAATCAATACAAGCTTATAAAAGAATAAAATTAGAAATAACAAAGGTGATTTATCACCTAGACAAATCTCAAGAATAAAGACAAAAAATAGATAAGCAAGATCAAGCAGAGAAAAGAGTGTGCCCCCCTAAGGCAGTAGGGGGTGAATAAACAAGGCTAGCTAGTGCCGAGGCTAGTAATCAATGAATAATTTATTAATTTAGAATATAAGATCTATTAATACTAAACGGACTTTTTAGAGAGTTATCATGATGAATAGACAAAAACATTTCAATTTTTAGTCCTGATGGAACCTTTTCAACATATTAGACATATAGACATATAGACATATACAGATAATGGTTGAGAATGCGTACAATATGCCATAATATCAATGAAAAAACTTGAGTATTTGTAAAAGATGAATACCAAGTGGAACCAAAGATGGATATGAATCAGCTATTAGCTTTACATCTGAAGCAGGTAAATGGCAATCAGGAAATCACAATTGCTAGCAATAATAGAGACACTAGAATAGAACTGTGGATGCCCTTTATGACCTCTCAACTCAAATAAAAACTCCTTAGATGGTGGGAGGGAATTTTAATGTAATTGTAGATGAGATTGAGAAGTTTGGTGGACTACCTATATCTTTTCTTTAGATTGAAGATTTCTTGCATTTTCTAAATATATGACAATTAACAGACATGAGATTCATTGGTAGCATATAAACTGTCACGACCCGAACATAGGCTAGATCAAGACACGGGACAAGGAGCCCCGAGAGACTCCAAGTAGACCCATGGCATGAACATACATCTAACTCAATCAAATAAAGTGAAAGACTTAACATAATAAATATAGCGGGAGTCTAATCATAACATAACATCGGAATCAAAATTTACTTCATACACGACAAGATGATTACTACATACAGTCTGAAAGCCATTAACATATCTGATGGGTTGATGGGAGAACAACCCTAACTAACCCGACAAGTCTAAAACTGAAAAATATAAGATAACTGGTAACAAATGGTCCTCGAGAGATGAGGACTCACCACTGAAGCTGGATGCTAACTCCAGAGAACTAGATAGTGACAGGGTCGAGTCTGAAGATCGAAGCCTGTATCATAAAATTATACAATATAGAGTATGTGGTCAGTACGTGGAATGTATCGAGTATGCAAGGTAAGTAAAAGGGACAGTTAAAATATATAAAAGTTCATAAGAGTAGGATAACATGATCATAACATAAATATCATAATGCAAACGTAAGGCTCAAGGTTTTTAAAACATTCGTAAATCATTCATAATAATAATCATAAGAGAAAGCTTTATGAAGCATGACTTGAGCCAAAGTATATAATCATAACCATACATAAATCATGAGGAACAATGGGAGATTCTTATAACCGACATACCCCATATGAGCACACATGGAACCCAACCTGTAAACCCCTAGTCGGGAGGGCGTTTGTACCTTGACAAGGGTAGAACCATCAAAGAGGTGTGATATCACAACAGAGGGCCCATTTGGGCAAGGGGACAGTATCATAGAGGTCCCATCGTGGCTACGTTGGCGCATAGTTCTGAGACTCAGGACGTGCTTGGACCTTGGGTCTACTCGGTGTTAAATACTACTGCCAAAACATATATAGTGCTCATAGGATAATATACATGAAATTCATAGGCTAGTTTAAATCGTGATAATCATAAGCATGCTTGAAATACGTGAACTAGCCATGAAAGTAAGGCCCTTGAGTCTTCCATAATCATAAATCATAAAGTTCATGCATACTTGTAAAACATGTATATACTTGATATTCATAAATTCATGATGAGCATTTGAGAGAAATCATATCATAAGTCATAAATCAATGGGTTAATGAACATCAAAATCAAAGTAGAATCATACGTGATTTATCATGAAACATACATAATTGGGCATAGTTTTATAGAAATTTAAATTCATAAGTTTATAATTGAAATAGTTGTAAAATCTGCCCATGATTCATATAATATGAATTTATGCATGAAGGAGATTACCCATAGATAGATCATAAGGGTTTCATAAGAATTGGGATAAAACCCCATAGAATTATCAATAGAACTTCATGAATTAGGGGGAAATTGGGCATGGGTGTGAACAAATTCACCCATTCATAACTCTACATACCCGAGAAGAACTAATTCTACAACTCCCTTGATTGCCCAAGGAAGAATTGAGAAGAACTTGGAAGAAATTGAGCTTGATCACCTCTCTAGACTTCTACAGTTGCATGCATGAATAGGAATAGCTTAGAATGAACTTATCCCTCTTAAAACTCACTATTCATAGCTTAAAACGACGTAGTTTAGGACCCTAGAGCTTAGGAATAACGAAAATACCCTTAATGAGTTTCTTGGAAAAATTGCTCTGCCAATGACCACGGGCATCACAACGGACCGTTACTGACCCCAACGGATCATTACACTCCTCATTGTTACACCCCAGAATCAGGTCTCAGATCCCCTACCATGACTGGACAAAACGAGTCATTACAAGCTCCAACAACTCATTGCTGCCAGTCGTTGTCATCACTGCCTTAACCTAGAATGTTTCCCAATGGGCACTTATAATGACTCGTTGCTCCCAACGATGAGTCGTTACATGATCCGTTACTTTCTCCCTGAACCAGAACAACCTCACAACGGCTCACATCCAATGACCCATTACATAAAACAACGGGTTGTTCCTAGACCCGTTACCTGAAACTCCAGTCCTACAACACCTCATCACAGACACATCCAACGGGTCGTTGGTCCCACTATCGATCCGTATAACGACCCGTTCTGAGAAGGATTTTAAGATTTTAGCTACCTTTCGCTTTCAAATCTCGGGTTTAGTCTTAGGCACTTCTGGGGTATTACAATATCTCCCCCTTGGGAACATTCGTCCTCGAATGTGGGAAAACATATAGAAAATAGAGAAATGAAATCACCATATTCAAATACTGAGCATACATGCTGAAAACTGATGAGTGACTGACTCCGATTTGAACTACATGACTGAACTGAATTCATGAATCATACATACGTATGTTTACATGAAAGATACTGAGGTACATGAGCTGAACATGAAATTGAATAGATTATTAAGGAAGAACTGATACCTCAAGCTGAAACTGAGCCAGTAGGGAATAGATGTGGGTATCTAACCATCATATCTGCTTCGTCTTCCCACATAGCTCCCTCAACATGTTGATTCCTCCATAAATCTTTAACTGAAGCTACCTCTTTGTTTCTTAGCCTTCGAACCTGATGATCCAGTATTTCCACCAGAACCTCCTTATAACTAAGGTTGTCTTTCACACCTACACTCTCCACCAAAACAACTAGAGATGGATCCCCCAAACACTTCTTTAAGAGCGATACATGAAAAATAGGTTGAACGGAATCTAATTCTGAGGGCAACTCCAATTCATATGTCACCTTGCCAACCCGTTTCACAATTCGGTACGGGCCAACATAACGGGGATTGAGTTTTTCTTTCTTTCTGAACCTCATCACTCCCTTCATTGGAGACACCTTTAGAAACACCCAATCATCAACTTCGAACTCAAGTTCCTCCTCCTCACATCAGGATAGGAATTTTGGCAACTTTGAGCTATTTTCAACCTGCCCCATATGAGCTAAACCTTTTTTATGGCCTCATGGACTGAATCTAGTCTTATCATCGTAGCTTCACCGACTTCAAACCAACCAATAGGCGATCTACACCTCTACCCATAGAGAGCCTCAAATGGAGCCATCTAAAAGCTGGAATGATAGTTGTTATTATATGCAAACTCAATGAGAGGCAAATAATCATCCCAACTATCCTTGAAGTCAATCACACACGCTCTCAACATGTCCTTGAGAGTCTGAATAGTTTGTTCTGCCTGACCGTCCATTTGCGGGTGAAATGCGGTACTGAGCTTGACTTGAGTACCAAGTCCCTTTTGAAACGACCTCCAAAACTGAGAGATAAACTGGGTACCTTTGTCTGATATAATGGACAAGGGCACTCCATGTAGCTGAACTAGCTCTCGGATGTATAGTTTGGCATAATCCTCTGCGGAATCAGTAGTTTTGATCGGTAGAAAGTGAGCGGCTTTAGTCAACCTATCCACGACCACCCAAATGGAGTCATACTGTCGATGAGTGCGAGGAAACCCTGTGATAAAGTTCATATAAATCTCCTCCCACTTCCAAGTAGGGATACTGATGTCCTGAAACACACCTCCCATTCTTTGATGCTCTACCTTCACTTGCTAACAATTTGGACACTTAGCTACAAATTCTGCGATGTCCTTCTTCATGCCATTCCACCAATAGACTCCCCGTAGGTCACGATACATCTTTGTGGCACTTGGATGTATCGAATATCTGGAACCTTCAGCCTCATGCAACATCTGATTTCTCAAGTCACCAACGTCCAGGACACACAAGCGACCCTGATATTGAAGCACACCATCTCCCCCTTTGGAGAAGACCTCTATCTTCTGATTCTAAACGGCTTCCTTTAAATTTACCAAAATAGGATTCTCGTCTTGTCTAGATTTTACATCAGTCACCAAGGATGATTTTGACCCTTTCTGAACTATAACACCGCCATCAGTCGAGTCAACCAAACGAACTCCCAACCATGCAAGTTGATGCACATCCTTCACCAGCTCCTTCCTCCCCTCGTATACATGGGACACACTTAACATAGAATTCCTACTAAGTGCATCTGCTACTACAATGGCCTTACCCGGATGGTAAAGGACACTCATATCATAATCCTTGAGTAGCTCCAAACACCTCATTTGGCATAGATTTAGATCCTTCTGTGTAAACACATATTGTAGGCTCTTTTGGTTCGCAAACACATCTACATGGACCCCGTACAAATAGTGTCTCCATATCTTTAAGGCAAATACCACCGCCGCCAATTCAAAATCATGGGTCGGGTAATTCTTCTCATGAACTTTCAGCGTCTGGAAGCATATGCTATCACTTTACCATGCTGCATCAATACACAACCAAGGCCAATTCTAGAAGCATCGCAATACACCACAAACCCATCGGTACCCTATGGTAGGGTTAACACCAGTGCTGAGGTAAGTCGAGTCTTCAACTCCTGAAAGCTCTTTTCACAAGCATCCGGCCATTGAAATTTCACTTTCTCTTGGGTCAATTTGGTCAATGGCATTGAAATAGATGAGAACCCCTCAACAAATCTCCGATAATAACCCGCTAAGCCCAAGAAGCTCTTGATATTTGAAGGATTCACCTATCTAGTCCAATTCTTCACCACTTCTATCTTTTGGGAGTCCACCTTTATACCCTCACTCGACACGACATGACCCAAAAATGCCACTGTGTTCAACCAAAACTTGCTCTTGCTAAATTTTGCATATAGTTGGCGATCCTTGAGAGTCTGTAGTACCACCCTCAAATGAGCGGCATGTTCCTCCTTACTCTGAGAGTATATCAGGATGTCATCAATAAATACGATCACAAACATATACAAGTATGGCTTGAACACCCTTTTCATCAAGTCCATAAAAGCTACAGGAGCATTTGTTAGTCCAAAATACATAACTACAAACTCATAATGACCATACCGTGTCTTGAAGGCTATTTATGGGATGTCACTCTCCCGGACCCTAAGCTGATGGTATCCGAATTTGAGATCTATCTTTGAAAAGCACTTAGCACCCTGAAATTGGTCAAACAAATCATCAATCCTGGGAAGACAATACCTGTTCTTGATGGTGACCTTGTTCAATTGTCGATAATCAATACACATACGAATAGAACCATCTTTATTTCGGACAAAGAGAACTGGTGCACCCCATGGGGATTTGCTTGGTCTGATCAACCCCTTATCTAAAAAGTCTTTCAACTGCCCCTTCAACTCCTTTAACTCGGTTGAAGTCATTCTGGTATGGAGGAATAGAGATAGGCTATGTATCGAGAAGAAGGTCAATACCAAAATCAATCTCTCACTCGGGAGGAATTCCCGGTAGATCATTTGGGAATACTTTTCGGATATTCGCATACTACTGGAAAGGACTGGATAGTTAGGGTCTCAGATGTAGCATCCTTAACCCTAACTAAATGGTACACGCAACACTTGGAGATCATCTTTCTGGCCTTAAGGTAGGAAATGAAATGACCTATAGGCTCTGCTGAACTATCCCTTCCATTCTAAGGCTGGCTCACCCGAAAATCGGAACTCTACCACACGGGTTCTAGAATTAACTAAGGCATAACATGCAAACAACCAATCCATGCCAAGAATAACATCAAAATCGGTCATGGATAACTCTACTAAATCCACCGAGGTGACTTTCTGAAGGACTGTGTCTGGGAAACTTCTATACATCTGCCTAGCTACAACTGAATCATCCACTAGAGTAGAGACTGAGAAGGGTTCTGAAAAGATTTTGGGACTGACTCCGAAACTACTAGCCATATAAGGTGTCACAAAAGACTAGGTAGCCCCTGGATCTAGCAATGCATATACATCAAGGTGGAAAACTGGTAACATACCAATGACTATGTCCGGGGAGACCTCCTGCTCCTAGTGGGATGCTGGGCATAAAATCTATTTTGGCATTGTCTGCCACCTGCACTAGTAGAAGCCCCCTGATGAGCAGGGCGTAATGGTGGAGCTGCTGAACTAAAAATTGGAGTATGGGCTCCACCATTGCCTGATCTAGCTGAAGGGCAATCTCTGAGCCTGTGTCCAAGTTTGCCACACCCGAAATAATCATCTAACCCAACTAAACACCTCCCTGGGTGGTTCTTTCCACAATTCACACATTCTGGAAAAGTGCAATCTCCTGGAATGCTCCTATGGGCCCTCGATCCTGATGCTCTACCTCTCTGATCACCTCTGGGTCAGGACAGGACACTAGCTGATGATGGTGTTGGGGCTAAAGATCTCTGGTGGGATTGTTGATAGTGCCCACTAGTCCTTGGCTGGGAGAATCCGATGCTACCAGTCCTGGCCCTCTTGGCTTCCCTCTCCCGCTCACTCATCTGTACCGCCTCCATCTGTTGGGCGTACAGGACTATCGGAGCAAAGTCAATATCCTAGAGAAGCATCGCGGTCCAGCTATTCCTGACCAAGGAGTCTGTAATCCCATGTACAAACCTGCTCACATCGGCTCTCTGATCTGCCACCAACTTGAGTGCATACCTGGACAGACATGTGAACTCCAAGGCATACTCTTGAACCGTCATCTTTCCCTACTTAAGATTCACAAACTTGGCCACTTTCAGCTCCCTCATCTCCCGAGGGAAGAACCAATCAAGGAAAGCAGCGTGGAACTCGTCCCAACTGATAGGGCCTGCTCCGGCTGCTCTACTCTCCTTCCACTATTTGAACCAAATATGTGCGACCCCCTTTAACTGATATGAGGCCAAATCAGCAACTCCTCTCCAGTCACCCCCATAATTTGGGTGATCTTCAGAATCTCCTCAATGAAATCATGTGGATCCTCGTCCACCTTCGATGCAAGAAACTCGAGAGGGTTCATCCTCAGAAAGTCTCTAACCCTTACTGCCACCATATTCCCTTTCTGCGAGACATGTGCTACTGCCTGCTGGTTGACCTGGGCAGTCAAAGCCTGTGCTAGCATCTGAATGGCTGCCTTGAATTCAGCATGGGCAACCGGCTCCGGTGCATGGTGCTCATGGACTGGTGGGGCTTGTTGGTGCCCGTCTCCATTGCCATCCTCATGACTATTTTCATTTCTTCTGTCGTTAACTCACAGGAGATGTATGATCCTGCAAACGCAAATAGCATGAATTAGAAGGATTGAGAGACATTTCATCGCACGACATAGATCATGAAAGAAGGGAACATTTCCTAAACCTCTCGTAGCCTCTTCTTCATAAGTGTGGCGCGCTTCACTCCCATGAAAAAGACTACTTAACGTGACTTTCATACACCCAAGGACACTCCAAAACCTATTGCTCTGATACCAAGTTTGTCACGACCCGAACATAGGCCCAGATCGAGACACGGAACAAGGAGCCCCGAGGGACTCCAAGTTGACCCATGGCATGAATATACATCTAACTCAATCAAATAAAGCAGAAGATTTAACATAATAAACATAGCGGGAGTCTAATATAATAACATAACATTGGAACCGAAATTCACTTCATACACAACAAGCTGATTACTACATACAGTCTGAAAGCCTCTAACATATCTGATAGGTTGATGGGACAACACCCCCAACTAACCCGAAAAGTCTAAAATTGAAAATACAAGATAACTGATAACGAATGGTCCTCCATGGATGAGGACTCACCACTGAAGCTGGATGCTAACTCTGGAGAATTGGCTAGTGACGGGGCTGAGTCTGAAGATCAGAGCTTGTATCGTAAAATGATACAACATAGAGTATGCGGTCAGTATGTGAAATGTACCAAGTATGCAATGTAAGTAATACGGATAGTTAAAATATATAAAAATTCATAAGAGTAGGATAATATGATAATGCAAACGTAAGGCTCAAGGTTTTTAAAACATTCGTAAATCATGCATAATCATATTCATAAGACAAAGCTTTATGAAACATGACATGAGTCAAAGTATACAATTATAATCATACATTAATCATGAGGAACAATGGGAGATTCTTATAATCGACATACCCCATATGAGCACACATGGAGCCCGACCTGTAAACCCGTAGTTGGGAGGGCGTTCGTACCTTGCAAATGGTATAACCATGAAAGAGGTGTGATATCACAATAGAGGGCCCATTTGGGCAAGGGGACAGTATCATGAAGGTCTCATCGTGGCTACGTTGGCATGTAGTTTTGAGACTCGGGGCATGCTTGGACGTCGGGTCTACTTGGTGTTAAATATTACTCCCAAAATATATATAGTGCTCATAGAATAATATACATGAAATTTATATGCTAGTTTAAATCATGATAATCATACATGCTTGAAATACGTGAACTAGCCATGAAAATAAGGCCCGTGAGTCAGCCATAATCATAAATCATAAATCATGAAATTCATGCATACTTATAAAACATGTATATACTTGATATTCATAAATTCATGATGAGCATTTGAGAGAAATCATATCATAAGTCATAAATCATAATGGGTTAATGAACATCAAAATCAAAGTAGAATTATAACTTGATTTATCATGAAACATACATAATTGGGCATAGTTTTACAGAAATTTAAATCCATAAGTTTATAATTGAAATAGTTGTAAAATCTGCCCATGATTCATAGAATATGAATTTATGCATAAAGGAGATTAACCCGTAGATAGATCATAAGAGTTTCATAAGAATTAGGATAAAACCCCATAGAATTGTCAATATAATTTTAATGAATTAGAGAGAAATTGGGCATGGGTGTGAAAAAATTCACCCATTCATAACCCTACATACCTGAGAAGAACTAATTCTACAACTCCCTTGATTGCCCAAGGAAGAACTGAGAAGAACTTGGAAGAAATTGAACTTGATCACCTCTCTAGACTTCTACACTTGCATACATGAATAGTAATAGCTTAAATAAACTTAACCCTTTTAAAACTCACTATTCATAACTTAAAATGACGTAGTTTAGGACACTAAGGCTTAGGAATGATAAAAATACCCTTAATGAATTTCTTGGAAAAATTGCTCTACCAGTGACCACGGGCATCACAACGGACCGTTATTGACTCCAACGATCCGTTACACCCCTTGTTGTTACACCCCAGAATCAGGTCTAAGATCCCCTACCACGACTGGACAGAACAGGTCGTTACAAGCTCGAACGACTCGTTGCTGCTAGTCGTTGTCACCACTGCCTTAACCTGGAATTCTTCCCAATGGGCACTTACAACGACTCGTTTCTCCCAACAACGAGTCCGTACATGATCCGTTACTTTCTCGCTGAACCAGAACAACCTCACAAGGCTCACATCCAATGACTCGTTACATCGAACAACGCGTCATTCCTAGACCCGTTACCTGTAACTCCAGTCTTGCAACACCTTACCACGGACATATCCAATGGGTCATTGGTCCCACTAACAACCCATAAAATGACCCGCTCTGAGAAGGATTTTTATATTTTGGCTACCTTTCACTTTTAAATCCCGTGTCTTAGAACTTCCGGGGTATTAATAAACATGACGAAATGATAGATTTGACGAAGCTTGTCTCTTTAAAAGATTCGATAGATGATTGAGTAATCAAGTATTGGTGATTATTTTTCCTAATCTAGAGGTAGAACACTTGATTAAACAAGGATCTAACCATTCTCCTTTCCTAATAAATTACAAAGAAGACAATAGAATAATTAAGAGATTTCTTAATTTTTTGCTAAAATAGGAGACTTTCATAAAAGTAACCAGGCAAAATTGGTTAGGATACTTTGTCTTGAACCCATTTTTAATGTGCACAATGAATTAAAAAAGCTTAGTAAGGCATTGTATAAATGGAGTAGAGATACTTATGATGACATATTCAAGTAGATTGCAACTCTAGAAGTAGTGATGAAGGTTCATGAGGTGGAATTCGATCAAAAATCTTACCTTGGAAATAGGGAAAAGACTATAAAGAGTGTAATGACCCATCCAGTTGTTATGGGGTAGTTAAGGCTATAGTACCTTTGTTAAGGTTCCCTTAGTGAAAGTGAGCTAATAAAATCAAGGGTGGGAAAGTTAAAAAACAGATAATATGTGTAAAATCTTGATAATTGAGATGACATTGTGTTCCGTTAGGAAGTGATCTCTGAAAGGTTCCTGGAGTATTACACAAGCCAAAGGACATCCTTTGAAATGCAAAGGTGTCATACGGACAAGTGAAAGTGGTCTTCTCTTAATCTTCAGGCGCTATCATGATTTGATTGTATCCAAAATAGCTGTCCAAGAAGCAATAGTAGTCATGCCCAGCTAGACGATCCAATATCTAATCCATAAATGACAAAAGGTAATCGTCCTTTCTGGTGACATTATTTAACTTTTGGTAGACAATACAGATTCACCACTCAGTAATTGTCCTCTGTGGCACCAGTTCATTTTTATCATTTTGGACTACTGTCATGCCACCTTTCTTTGGCAAGCACTAAACTGGACTCACCCAGTGGTTGTCGGAGATAGGATAAATCACACTAGAATCCAACCACTTTAGAATCTCCTTATTGACTACCTCCTTCATTATTGTATTTAGCCTATGCTGATGTTCAAAACTTGGCTTGCTTCCTTTCTCCAATAGGCTTTTGTGAATATAGAAGGAGCTATCTATGCCCAATATCTGATATCGACCAACCAATAGCTCAATCTTATCTCTCAAGACCCAAAACACCCTTTCAACCTGTATATCATTCAAAATGCAGACAATATTAAGGGTAGTGTGTTATCAGTACCTAAAAAGCATAATGTAAATGGGAGTGTAAGGGTTTGAGTCGAAGAACCAAAGCCTCCTTAATATAGGGCTTTGGCTTCTTCCAGGTGGCAGGTCTTTCAACCTTCTAAAATCTCTAGTTACCCTGCACATAGGCACACATGTCATAGGTTTGGAGGCATTCTTCCACTAGTTCATTCTCAATTAGCTCTTTATCATGCACTAGAGCCTTTTCCAAGGAGTCTTTCTATGCCAAACAGTATCTATATTTGAATCAAAGAGGTGAAGAGGCCCCGCAGTAATAGTTTTCAACTCCTCATAATAGGATGGAAGTTTTATAGCCTTGAACATATCAAACGTGGCTATGATTCCATCAACTATCATGGACATCATCTTAAAATTCACCCAAATCACAATATCTATTGTGGCTAAAAGTCCTCTACCAAGGATGATAGGGACTTTTGTATCTACCTCATAGTCTAGAATTATGAAGTCTACAAGAAGAATGAACGACCCCACTATCACAAGCATGTCTTCAATAATACTATCCGAGTAGGTTAGTGACCTATTTGCAAGTTAAAGTGTCATTGCGGTTGCTTTCAACTTACCAAGACCTATAGTTTTGAAAATTGAGGTGGATATTAAGTTGTTGCTGGCTCCCAGATGACACAATGCTAGCCCAACCTCCTAATAATTGATGATAATGGGACTAATGAAACTCCCTGGGTCTTTCAGCTTAGGGAGTATCTTGCTCCTTCCCATTGAGCTGCATCCCTCAGTGAGAGCTACTGTTTCGAGATTCATCAACTGCCTCTCTTTTGCAACATATCTTCAAGATATTTTCATACTTCGGCACCTCCTGCAATAATTCCACCAATGGAATATTAACATGTACCTATTTTTAAATCTGTGAAAAGTTTCACACCCTACATCAACTTTTTGCTTTTTGAACTGCTATGGAAATGGTGGTGGTGGTTTGGTAACTGTGACACCAGGCCTAGTTTTAGCTTTTTTACCATTTTCATGGTTTGGCTATGGCCTGCCATTGGCCTCAATTTTGCGCTTGACACCCTACTTTTCTATAGTGTCTCCTCTAAATCTTTGCCACTCCTTGGTATGATTGCATTGACTGATTCCTTTGGGTTCTTTTCAGTGTTACTAGGCAGTGCACCTAGCAGTCGAGCATGTTGTGCATTGGCTAACTATCCCAGCTAGTGTTGCATGTCAGTCATCACTTTCTTAGTCTCATTATTAATCTATTATTGTTGTTGTTGATATGACACAAACTCCTTTAAAGCTTCTTCCAGGGAGTTACTCACTTGTGGAGCTGGTGGTGGTTGCTGATTGTGATGATTGTTGTATGGAGGTATTTGTACATTATGATATCCACCCTAAGAGAAATTTAGGTGTTTCTTGTAGTTTGTATTATGATTGTTCCCTTGATAATCTTGACCATGATTTTGCCACTCTACACAATAGATTGACTCGAGGTTCAAATGACATCCTGAATATGTATGGCTATCCCAACACATCTTACACGATGATGGCTTCTGTTGTACCTATTGGACTTGCTAAATCGGCCCTGTATTCAGTTATGTCAAACATTATCTCATTAATGAGAAGAACTTACCAATGTCGACTTATATAGGTGAGACAACATCAACTCCAAATACCCATTGTGTGCTTTGTGCTGCAAAGACTCTAGAGTATCTTAATAATAACGATTTCTTGCTGACATGAGATTGAGCAGGACCTCCAATTCATCATAGCTCTTAGACAATATCTACCCTTGAGTTGTTGCATCCAATAGTGCTTTGGGGTCCTTCCTCAACCCCTCTATGAAAGTGTGCCCAACAATCTCCTTGGGTTGTGCATGATGTAGGCAGTATTGTAAGTAACCTTTGTACCTCTCCTTGGGTTGTCCACGATTGTACTCAACAAATTCCATCAAATGCTTGTGTAGGTATTTATATGGCTTACCTTGATACTAGCACGTATTATGCACCAGTCACATCAATCCTTCTTTTAACTCAAAGTTTCCTTTGATGGTCGGCTTCAAAATTTCCTTTAAAGCATTCTACAGGCTGGGCCTAGCAAAGTTTAGCACAGGAATATGTTCTTATGCATTTTCATCTGGCTGTATAACATTCAGGTTTTCAATTAGGTTTGGTCCTCTCAGATTTCTATCATCTGAATTCTCCTCTAATATGGCTTGTCAATCTCTGGATAAAAAAAGGTGCCAAGGGATTTCCTTGACACCTATTATTTCTCATACACTGGACCTATAACCTGAAAAGCACAAAAATGACAACTCCAATGAAAACTGAATAGCATAATAGTAACTCAAAATTAGCAATCATTCTTTTCAAAGTCGCCAGCAATAGCACCAAAAACTTATTGCAACTAATGCATACGCAAGTATACACAGTCGTACAAGTACTATAAGAGGTTAAGTCCTAGTATCAATCCCACATGGACTTGTTAAAGTGATTAATTAACTTGAATTATTATTTCAATTATTTAGCGGTGTAAAATAATTCTTGGGGAAAGTTTGTATTGCTAACTATATTTTACTAAGAACAAAATTGAATACAAAAATAAAATAATAAATTATTTCAATGCAAGTCAGATGAGAAAAAGATCTGGGGTCATGGTTGGTTGATACCAATTTGAGTTCTCCCATTGCACACTTAATTATTTTTCTGAGTTACTTGTTGCAGATTAATATCACTTACTGAGCATCAGTCTGAATACTCGAAGACTACTTGACTATTCCCAACGCCTATACTTTTGCGGTCATCATTCGATAGTGAAGTGCATGTGAAAAATCATTTGTATCAACTAATCAAGGTTAACAAGTATATTCCTATCTATGTTAATGAATCACCCCTCTTCACAATAGAGTTCGTGACCAAGCCCTATTTTTCCTTATTACGCTCGCAAATTTCCTCTTCTGATTCTAATTTACAAGCCACAAATATTATTTAATCATTGGCTAAATAATCAAATAATTCAAATGAAGAAAAAGTAAGTAACTCAATAATTGAAAATCTAAATGAGCATACAATTGTCAAACTTCAACTTTTATGTCAACACCACAATCTTAGAACTAAAAATGTTTATCCATTCATGATAGGATTACAGAACATTGAATTCATGAGTAACAAATATTAAAAGATAAAGGAAGAAGATTACAAAATGAAATCAACAAAAGGTATTTGAGTTCTGCTTTTTCTCTGCATTCCATACTTGATACTCTTTAAAATCGTGCCTTTGATGTAGATATAGGGTTCCCAAAATGAGTTTCAGATGAAACTACCCTTTATTAAATGAGTATACAAAACTGGGCCCGAACTACCCTATCGCGTCTCTAGCTGCAAAGCGGCAGGCCAAATTAATAGGCCTCTACATTTCTAGGGGGATGCTGCATTCTTTTCTACAAGCCCAGATTGACATCTAGATAGACTTCCAGTAAGAGCTTCAGAGTTCAGCAGGTTTGATAAGCTCCAATTCTTCATGGAGCTAAAGAGTTAGAGGTCCAGCTTTATTTTTAAGTATGTGTAAAGCTGATGGATAGGTCGGGGTCCTATCCTGACTATATGTTAGTCATTTTATTCTTAGAGATTTTTAGACAGTTATTATGAGTTTTCAGTATCTCGTTTGTGGCTTGGCCAACCTTCTGTTTAGTTGTTGTACCGTTCATAGCCTTGTTAGTCCCTGAAGTACTTGCAACTTGTCAGCCTTATATATACATGTTTTGAGGTTGTTAATTTATCCATACTTATATTGTAGTCGTGCTATCATGGCAGCTTGGTAGGCCCAATTACTATTCAAATTGTAAGAGTTTCAATGACTAGCTCGACCAAGTAAGGTACTGGGTGCCTATCACACCTCCTCAGGTTTGGAGTGTGACAGTATGAATATCTTTCTTTTTGTGTTAAATCTTGTGGACCACAGGAACTTAACTTTAAAGGAAGTCCTTTTTCTTGGTGGAATAGAAGAGCAGGAGCAGATTGCATAATTAAGAGACTGGATAGAATTCTAGTTAACTCTCAACTCCAAGACTAATTCTCTAGAATTGAAGTGGAGAACTGATTCAATCATGTCCCTCTATTGTTGTTACTTACGAAAGAAAAACATAATACTATTAAATCCTTTATATTTTTGGCTTTATGGGTGGAAAATTATACTTTTATGGAGCTAGTGAGACAAAACTAGGTAACTACAACAGAAGAAAATACTTGCTGGAAGTTCAAAACAAAACTAAGCACTTGAAAAAGGTTTTGAATAAACAGAGTAGGGACACATTTGGTGACATATTCAATCAGCTTAAAATCAAAGAAGACATAATAAAGATTAAAGAGAAATTGTTTGAAGAAGATCCTTCACATACTAATTGATTAGTGTTACAACAAGCTCAGGTAGAAATGGAGAAGTATTTACACTATGAAGTGGAGTTTTGGAGGCTGAAAGCAAGGATTACTTGATCTAAAAAGGGGGATAGAAATACTAGATTCTTTCATAGTCTAGTGAAAGAAAGGAGAAAAGATTACAGATTAATACATTGCAAGATGGTCATGGGAGTTGGATAGATGATAAACAACAGCTAGCAGAAGAGATAGTACAATTTTACTTACAAAAGTTCACACAAGGGGAGGAAGGGATTAATTTTAACTTATTAAAGCGTCTGCTAAAATTGGTATTAGCAGAGGATATGTAATACACCAGAAGTGCCTAAAACTAGACCAGGGAATTTTAAAATGGAAGTGGAAGAAATCTGGAAAACTATCACAGAACGGGTCATGTAAGCATTCATGGTGAGGTACAACAGGGTTGAAGTTGGGAGTAACGGGTCAAGGAACGACCCATGGTTTGATGTCACGAGTCATTATTTGTGGTCATGGTAAGACTGGTTCTTATTCTAGGGGGAAGTAACGGGTCATAGGACGACTCATCGTGAGTAACAATGGATCATGGTCAGTGACCATGGGAAGGAGTAAGAAAATCTCCAGTCGAGGTGATGGATGGGAACTACGACTCATTGGAATGAGGCATAAGTCATGGTGTGGCTCGTGGGAAGGCTCAGGTGCAGGTCGTCAGGGAGAAGTAACGGGAGATCCAACGGACCGTTGTCTGATCCAACGGATGGCCATGAGTCTCATAAATGATGTTTATGATTTACACACGAGCCTAATGTGCATATTTTTGGGAGCAGTATCTAGCACCGAATAGGCCGATATTCAAAGGACTACGGTGGTGTCTCATAACTACGTGCCACTGTAGGTTCATATTGATACATTACAATGTTAATGGATCCCCTATTTTCGTGATATCACATACTGCACATCCCTTTCCTGGCAAGCCTGGGATGACCCTGCTCACTTGAGTGAGATAGTTGGGGTATCATGTAAGGCTCTACCATGATGGTGTCCGTAATGATGAGTCCTCCCATTGTTCCTCATGATTTATGCATGGTTATGTTCATATTATTTTGGGCTCAAGTCACGTTTAATGAAGCTTTTCTCCTATTATTATGATTATGATTGATTTACAAATGTTTTGAAAACCTTGAGTATTATGTTGCATTATGACATTTTGTTATGAGCATGTTGTCCTACTCTTATGAACTTTTATGTATTTAAAATATTCGTATTACTTACCTTGCATAATTGGTACATTCCACATACTGACCGCATACTCTATGTTGTATCGTTTCATGATACAGGCTCCGATCTTCAGATCCAGCACCGTAATTAGCTCATTCCCGGCGTTAGCATCCAGTTAATTGGTGAGTCCTCATCTCCCGAGGACCAGTTAATATCAGTTATCCTTTATGTTCAATTTTCCAGACTCCTCGGGTTAGTTGGGGGTATTTTCCCATCAACCCATCAAATATGTTAGAGGCTTTCAGACTATGTGAAATATTTAGCTGTCATCTATGAAGTGTGTTCAGTTCCTATGGTATGCCATGATTATGCTTCCGCTACGTTATTATGTTGAGTATTCCACTTTATTTGATTGAATTAGATGTATGTTCATGCCATGGGTAGACTTGGAGTCTCTCGGGGCTCCTTATCCCATGTTGCGATTCGGGTCTACGTTTGGGTCGTGACAAACTTGGTATCAGAGCCATAGGTTTGAAGTGTCTTAGGGAGTCTGAAAGCCGCATTAAGTAGAGTCTTTTTCATAAGTGTGAAGCGTGCCACACTTATGACGAAGAGGCTATGAGACATTTAGGAAATGTTTTCTTCTTTGATGATCTATGTCGTGCGATGAAATGTCTCCTTATCCTTCTAACTCGTGCTATTCGCGATAGCAGAATCATGGCTCCCCGCAGAGTTAAGGGAAGGAAGAATGGAAATAGAAACGGCCACGAAGATGGCAACGAAGATGGGCACCAACAAGCCCCACCAGCCCAAGAGCACCATGCACTAGAGCCAGTTGTCCATGCTGAATTTAGAGCAGCTATTTAGATGCTAGAGCAGGTCTTGACCGCTTAGGTCAATCAGCAGGCAGTGGCGCATGTCCCGCAAAATGAAAATACAGCAGCAGCACGGGTCAGAGACTTCTTAAGGATGAATCGGCCAGAGTTTCTTGGTTCCAGGGAGGACGAGGATCCACATGAGTTTATCGACGAGATTGTGAAGATCACCCAGGTCATGGGGGTGAATGGAGCGGAGTGTGCTGAGTTGGCCTCATATTAATTGAAGGGGGTTGCACAAATTTATTTTCGATAATGGAAGGATAGTAGGGAAGCCAGAGCAGGCCCTATCAGTTGGGAGGAGTTTCACATTGCTTTTCTAGAACGGTTTTTCCCTCGAGAGATGAGGGAGTTGAAGGAAGCTGTGTTCGTGAATCTTAAGTAGGGGAAGATGACGGTACAGGAGTATGCCCTTGATTTCACTACCTTATCAAAGTACGCCCTAGAGTTAGTGGTCGATTAGAGGGCGTGGGTGAGCAGGTTTGTTCATGGGGTGGCGAACTATTTGGACAAAGATTGCAGGACCGCTATGCTCCACCAGGATAAGGATTTCCCTCGGATAGTCTTATACGCCTAGTAGATGGAGGTGGCGCATATATGGGAGAGAGAGGCCAAAAGGGCCCAGACAGACAGCTATGAGTTCACTTAGCAGAGATCTGGCGGTGGTCACCGCCCTCAGATTCAGCAAAGATCACTAGCCCCAGCACCATCATCCGCCAGTGTTCCATCCAGACCCAAGGGTGATTAGAAGAGCAGTGCCTCAGGTTCGAGGGACTAAAGGAGCATGTAGGTAGAGTGCATATTCCCGACCTGTGGGAAGTGTGGCAAGATTCATGCCAAGGAGTGCTTGCTCGGCTCAGATATCTGTTATGGGTGCGGTAGATCCGGCCACATGCACCAAGCGTGTCCATTGGCTAGACAGGGTGATGATAGAGGTCGTGCACAAACTACCAAGTCAACAGTAGGTGCATCACGCTCTGCTCCACAGGGGGCATCCACTAGTAGGGGTGTGGCAGTGCCAAAACAGATTCTATTCCCTCGCCTCGTGTCAGGAGCAGGAGACTTCACCAGATGTGGTTACTGGTATGTTACAAGTTTTTCACCTTGATGTTTATGCTTTATTAGATCCAGGGGCTACCTTGTCTTTTGTGACACCTTATGTGGCTAGTAGTTTCGGAGTCAGTCCTGAGACCTTGTTAGAACCCTTCTCACTCTCTACCCTCGTTGGCGATTCAGTTGTAGCTAGCTGAGTGTATAGAAGTTTCCCGGTCACAGTATTGCAGAAATACACTTCAGGAGACCTAGTAGAATTAGCCATGACTGACTTTGACATGATTCTCAGCATGGATTGGTTGTACGCATGTTATTCTTTTGTTAATTGTAGAACCCGTGCGGTGGAGTTCTGCTTTCCAGAAGGGTAGTTCAACTGTGCCGGTAGGTCATTTTATTTCCTACCTTAAGGCCAGAAAGATGATCTCCAAGGGTTGTGTATACTATCTAGTTAGGGTTAAGGATATTGAGTTCGAGACCCTGACATTCCATTCAGTCCCAATAGTATGTGAGTATCCAGAAGTCTTCCCAAATGACCTACCGGAATCCCTCCCGAGCGGGAGATTGATTTTGGTATTGACCTTCTTCCCGATACACAACCTATATCTATTCCTCCTTATAGAATGGCCTCAACCGAGTTAAAGGAGTTGAAGAAGAAGTTGAAGAACCTTTTAGATAAGGATTTCATTAGACCAAGCAAGTCCCCATGGGGTGCACCGGTTCTCTTTTTTCAAAAGAAAGATGGTTCTCTTTGTATGTGTATTGATTATCGTCAATTGAATAAGGTCACCATCAAGAGCAGGTATCCTCTACCCAGGATTGATGATTTGTTTGACAAGCTTTAGGGCGCCAAGTGCTTTTCAAAGATAGATCTCAGATCCGAGTACCATCAGCAGAGTTCGGGAGAACAACATTTTGAAGACAGCCTTTAGGATGCGGCACGGTCATTATGAGTTTATAGTTATGTCTTTTGGATTAACGAATGCTCCTGCAGCTTTTATGGACTTGATGAGCAGGGTGTTCAAGACATACTTGGATATGTTCGCGATTGTGTTTATTGATGACATCCTGATATACTCTCGGAGTAAGGAGGAGCATGTCGCTCATTTGAGGGTGGTGCTACAGACTCTCAAGGATCACCAGTATATGCTAAATTCAGCAAGTGCGAGTTTTGGCTGAACTCAGTGGCATTTTTATGCCATGTGGTATCAAGTGAGGGCATACAGGTGGACTCTCAGAAAATAGAAGCGGTGAAGAATTGGCCTAGACCGGTAAATCCTTCAGATATCCGGAGCTTTTTGGGCTTAGCTGGTTACTATAAAAGTTTTGTTGAGGGGCTTTCATCCATTGCAGCGCCATTGACTAAATTGACCCAAAAGAAAGTGAAATTCCAATGGTTGGAGGCTTGTGAGAGAAGTTTTCAGGAGTTAAAGACTCAACTCACCTCAGCACCGGTGTTAACTCAACCGGAGGGTACCGGTGGGTTCGTGGTGTATTGTGATGCTTCAAGGATCAGACTTGGGTGTGTATTGATGCAACACGGAAAAGTTATAGCATATGCCTCCAGGCAGCTGAAAGTTCATGAGAAGAATTACCCGACCCATGATCTCAAATTGGCGGCAATGGTATTTTCCTTAAAGATATGAAGGAACTATTTGTACGGGGTCCACGTGAATGTGTTTATGGACCATAAAAGTCTACAATATGTGTTTATCCAGAAGGATCTCAATCTTCGACAAAGGAGGTGGTTGGAGCTACTTAAAGATTATGACATGAGTATCCTTTATCATCCAGGAAAGGCTAATATAGTAGCAGCCGCATTTAGTAGACTCTCCACGGAAAATGTGTCCCATCTAGATGAGGGAAAGAAGGAGCTGGTGAAAGATGTGGATCGACTTGCACGGTTGGGAGTTCGTTTGGTTGATTCGACCGATAGCGGTGTTATAGTTCAGAATGGATCAGAATCGTCCTTGGTGACTAATGTAAAAGCTAGGCAAGATGAGGACCCCATTTTGGTAAAGATTAAGGAAGCTATCCAAAAACAAAAAGTAGAGATCTTCTCCAAAGGGGGAGATGGTGTGCTTCGATATTAGGGTTGCTTGTGTGTTCTGAATGTTGATGATTTGAGAAATTGGATGTTGCATGAGGCTCATAGTTCCAGGTATTCAATCTATCCAGTGACACCAAGATGTACCGTGACTTATGGGAAGTCTATTAGTGGAATGGCATGAGGAAAGACATCACATAATTTGTAGCTAAGTTCCCAAACTGTCAGCAGGTGAAGGTGGAGCACCAAAGACCCGGAGGTGTGCTCCAAGATATTAGCATTCCTACTAGGAAGTAGGAATAGATCAATATGGACTTCATAACAGGTTTTTGTCGCACTCGTCGGCAATATGACTCCATTTGGATTGTTGTGGATAGGTTGACCAAAGCCGCTCATTTTCTACTAGTCAAAACCATCGATTCTGCGGAGGATTATGCCAAACTATACATATGAGAGCTAGTTCAGTTGCATGGAGTGCCCTTGTACATCATATTAGATAGAGGTACCCAATTTACCTCTCAGTTTTAGAGGTCGTTTCAAAAAGGACTTAGTACTTAGGTTAAGCTCAGCACAATATTTCACCCACAAATGGATGGTCAAGTGGAGCGGACAATTCAGACTCTCGAAGACATGTTGAGAGCATGTGTGATTGACTTCAAAGATAGTTGGGATGATCATTTTCCTATTATTGAGTTTACATACAATAATAGCTACCATTCTAGTATTCAGATGGCTCCATTTGAGGCTCTCTCTAGGCGGAGATGTAGATCGCCTATTGGCTGGTTTGAAGTTGGTGAAGCGGCAATGATAGGACTAGATTCAGTCCATGAGGCTATGGAGAAGGTTCAACTCATTCATTACAGGTTGAAGACAGCTCAGAGTCGCCAAAAGTCCTATACCGATGTGAGAAGGAGAGAACTCGAGTTCGAAATGGGTGATTGACGTGCCCGATTCGCGCATCCGCAAGTGTGCGGGTCGTGCAAGTAATATAGTGGCTCTTTTAGAGAACTGAAATGTCGGACCCACAGGGATTGGACCCATTCCTCTAACTACCCATTTCAAGTGTGATCTTAACTTTCTCAAGTGTTGGTTATAGAAGTTTTTGAGAGAGATTTAATTAAGTCTAGTTTTGGTCAACGAAATATCCTGAATTTACTCTAGGAGCAACATAGAGTTAAAACCAGATAATCATGAGATACTACAATTTGCAATGGGTTAAGCATGACACTATCAATTGTTGTTTCACATAATTAGAATTGCATGCTTATGGTCTTTCGAGCCTCTAAACACGGCAAACTAGCCTCACTGCATCATTGTGAGCGAGGATGCGAATTTCTAGTTCGCGGGCAATTAATTATGTTGTGGTTTACAGGGAAATGATTAGGGAC
The DNA here is from genome assembly GCA_035772735.1 of Datura wrightii. Taxonomy (NCBI): domain Eukaryota; kingdom Viridiplantae; phylum Streptophyta; class Magnoliopsida; order Solanales; family Solanaceae; genus Datura; species Datura wrightii. The sequence continues at coordinate 111,792,690 of JASDFA010000001.1, forward strand.
TTTCGTGCGTCTAACCATTTAACTCAACTTAGCCTCACAACTACTTCTTCGAGTGGTGATGTGATAATCCTAAGTTGGTCTTTAATAACCCCCGTTTTGTCAACCAAGCAAGGTGTTAGGTATATTTCTATCCTAACACGAAATTATATCGTGAGATACAAACATGCTCCTTACATTCTCATGTCCTGACCTAGGTAATTCTTTCTCAAGCAATTGCCCAAGCTAACGTATATGTTTTCATGGTGATCAATCATAAGAACAACCAACAATCCAGAATGCAAGACGGAAACAACAATCATAAACTTAATTCCAAAATAATTTCATAAAATCACAATCATAATTCATGGCTTCAACCCTAGAGGAAGGGTTCTTGCCATTCATGTTCGTAAAACTACAACTAACTACTACTAAACTAACATACTTACATGAATTTGGTAGATGAGAAGGGAATTTGCCAAACCCTAGATGAGTTCTCCCACTTCTCCCTTCACTCCTAGGTAGTTTTCCAGAATAAAATCGTGACCCCCTGGAATTAGGAGCTAAGGGACCTATTTATAATAAATGAGAAACGTGCATAATTGAGTCTGTTGTGGAATAGCTCTGTGTCACGGAGTGTATCATGGAGCACTGCCTCCGTGACACTGAGGTAACGCGAAGGCTTTCTGGAAATCACCCAAAATCGACCCTAGTCAGCCTTCTTGCCGCGTTGGCAGCGTGTCACGCTGCTTGGGCAGCGCGTTGACACTCATCTGGCGCGGGGATGGCATGCCGTGGCACGTTGCTGGCGCGCTGGATCACTTCCTGCTGCCGCATCTGCTCGCTTGCCATGCCTAGGAGTGGCACGGCGCTGGGCGCGGCACACACATAGCGTGGCACGCTGCCTGGCGCGGCCAGCCTTGCCATGGCCTACTCCTTGCCGACTTTCGCCGATTGCTTCCGACTCCATTCCTTTCCTTCACCAACTTATAAATTAGTTCCTCCAAATCATTGAAACCTACAAAACAAGGACTAATCATGTTGGTTAGCACATATATTCACATTTATATAAAATTACATGAAAATGTATAAAATAAATTAGATAAACAAGACTACATTAAGGTATAAACAAGCATCACTCGGGCATGCTATTTTAGCCCACGATCATGGGTATTTCTAAAGGTGTCTCCCACGAAGGGAGTGATGCGGTTTAGAAAGAAAGGAAAACTCAACCCTCGTTATGTTGGCTCCTACCGGATAGTGAAAAGGGTTGGCAAGGTGGCATATGAATTGGAGTTTCCCTCAAAATTAGCTTTCGTGCATCCTGTTTTCTATATATCGCTCTTAAAGAAGTGTTTTGGTGATCCAGCTCTAGTCGTTCCGGTGGACAGTGTTGGTGTGATAGACAACCTTAGTTATGAGGAGGTTCCGATGGAAATAATGGATCATCAGATTCAAAGGTTGAGAAACAAGGAAGTATCTTCAGTCAAGGTTTTATGGAGGAACTAGCATGTTGAGGGAGCTACGTGGGAAGCCGAATTAGAAATGATGGCTAGATACCCACAGTTATTCTCTACCGGCTCAGTTCTAGCTTAAGGTATCAGTTTTTGCCCTAGTACTCTATTTAGTTTTCATGTTCAGTTCATGTGCCCCAGTTTCTTTCATGTACGTGCATGTGTATATGATTCATGAATTCAGATCAGCCATGTAGTTTGAATCGGAGTAAGTCATTCCATCAGTTTTCCGCTTAAATGATCAGCATTGAGTATGATGATTGCACTCTCTGTTTTCTATATGCTTTCCCACATTCGAGGACGAATGTTCCCAAGGGGGAGATATTGTAATACCCCGAAAGTACCTAAGACTAGACCCAGAAACTTAAAAATGGAAGTGGCAGAAATATGGAAAATTATCACAAAACGGGTCATGTAAGAGGCATTCGTGGTGAGGTACAGCAGGGTCGAAGTTGGGAGTAACGGGTCAAGAAACGACCCGTGGTTTGATGTCACGAGTCGTTGTTTGCGATCGTTGTGAGACTGGCCCTTAGTCTAGGAGGAAGAAATGGATCGTAGGATGACTCATCGTGAGTAACAACGGATCGTGGTCAGTGACCATGGGAAGGAGTAGGAAAATCTCCAGTCGAGGTGACGGATGGAAACCACGACTCGTTGGAATGAGGCACGAGTTGTGGTGTGGCTCGTGGGAAGGCCCAGGTGCAGGTCATCAGGGGGAAGTAACGGAAGATCCAACGGATCATCATCTGATGTAATGACTCGTCCTGTTGAGTCGTGGTGTTAGAATCTGAGAAGTTAAGATTTGGAAGTGGATGTAACGGATGAATACCACGAGTCGTGGTATCCTGGTACGACCCGTAGGATCGCCCATGGTCACTGACAGTGCAGAATTTTCAGAAAATTCATTAAAAGTATTCTCGTTATTCCTAAGTTCTAGGGTCCTAAACTACGTCATTTAAGGCTCGAAATGCAATATTTTATGAGGGGAAAATCTATCCTAGGCTTATTCACATCCAACATGCATATTTAAAGGGTTTGGGAGGTGATCAAGTTAGAATTCTTCAAGCTTTCTTTCAATTTTGCATTAGACTATCAAGGAGTGGTAAAATCAGATCTTCCCCAGGTATGTAGGGTTATGAATGGGTGAATTTGTTCACACCCATGTCCAATCTCTCTCTAAATCATGGAAATTTCTATGTTGATTCTATGAGGTTTTAACCCAATGCATGAAATTTCTAATTCTCCACATGGGTATGATCTAAATGAGTTTTTATTATTGAATTATGAATTATGAGTAAGTTTTATGTTGTTTTCTATTAAAACCATGTTTCAAGATTTATAAATTTAAATGCCCATTTATGAGAAGTTTATGAAAGTTGAGATTTATGATACATGTTCATGTATGATGAGATATTATTGATGAAAAACATGTTTTCATCTTACCCATGTTTATAAATCATGTTTTCAAATGAATTGAGTATCGTCAAGCATGTTAAAGTATTGGGCAATGCCCACATGTTCAAGTATGATTTATGATTTATGATATGAATTTCATTATTGATCGATTTATGACGTTGGCCGATTCATGGGCTCTTGATTCATTACTGAACATGTATGTAAATGGGGATCAACAATGTTAATATTTATTTGGCCATGAATCTCATGAATGATGTTTATGATTTACACACGAGCCTAATGTGTATGTTTTTAGGAGCAGTGTTTGTTGACACCCAATTTTGACCTCCCTATGCCCCCTCTAAGCTGCGTATTAATATAAAATGTATTTTTAAAATTACCTCTTTTACGTAATTGTTTAGTTCACATTCCTAATATTTAATGAGTAATTTTGCATTATAATTTTTAAAATATTTATTTACATTTAGTCTCAATTTATTAATTTCTTAATATTATATAATTATGTCATATATAGTATATTACGTATTAATATGTATGCATACATGCCTTTAGTTAAACAAGTTCTTATTTCAAAATATATAATTTTAGTTAAATTTTATAAAATATTTACATAATAATATTTGAATAACTTACTTGAATGTTATAAATTATTTATATTGATAATAATATTTATATCTTTGTAAATTAAATTATTATATTATCTATTTATTAATTTTAGTTACAAGTGTACTATTTTATTAATATAATAGCAACTAATTTTTAATTTCATCCAATTTATTTAAAATCTGGCCACTTTTTTTTAATTGCATGTCAATTTTGGTCATTCTTGATCAATTATGGCTATTATTTAAATTCAAATACAGCCATAATTTAATTCCACTTACTTATCCAAATTCAGATGACCCATTTAAACCCTAAACCAATCCATTTCTAATTTTAATCATATTCATCCATCACAGCTAATCTAACTGTGGAAATTTAATACTATTACCTTTCTATTCTAATTACCAAGATCCCACCAATACCCTAACATTCTAAAAAAGAAAAGACCAACAGCGGCATGTTCCCTCTCTCTCTTTTCCTTTTTGCCGCCACCGCCGCTACATCCGGCCGTATTTGGCCGGAGAACAACCACCATTGTGTCTCTTCCCTTCTCCTCCCAGTCTCTCACCTAACCTCTGCCTCCTTCGCCAACGAATCCGGGCACCCTCCTCTCTTTTCTTCCGCTCCCCACCGTCTTACTTTTCTCTACCTCCTCCACACCTTTTTCCTCTTCCTCTTCTCTCCAAGCGCCGCACCACAGCTAGTGTGCTGGAGAAGGGAACCGATGAACTTCAGCTGCAACCACTGCTTCGGCCAGACAGAAGAAGCTGGCCACAAAGCACTCAGATCTCCCTCGTCATTCTTTCCTCTCCGGCTACCCATAACCACCATGTGCCGCTAAGACCTCTCGCTATCGTCCTCCCCTCTCCTCTTCGTCTCCACCCATTTTCTCAGCGCCGCGACTCCATCACTACCAGCAGTCGACTACGAACCAGTGCATCACTACCAGCAGTAGCCACCGGCAAGCAATTACGGAACCCGTGCTGCTCTCTTCTTCCCTTCATCTCCGATTTGAGGGCAGATTCATGTCTGTCCAAAATATCTCACTCTCAAACTATCGTTGTCTGTGTTTATTTGTTCAAATGGCTATTAATATTGTGTATGTTTTAGAGTTGAAATTCGCATGAATTTGTTCGATCGATTTTAAATTATCACTCGCTCGATACTTCTAAACTGCTTGACATGAAATTTCTATGTTTTGTTATGAATCTTGATTTTACCCTAACTCTATCATGGTTGGACCATTCTAGTAGTTTCATAAATTAGACGAACTATCAGTTTACATATACTAGGATAATAATCCAATTTCCTCTTCCCATATTCTTTTAACTGTTATATTTCGTATTGTTTACATGTACTTGTTTCAAAAAATCTGTTTGGTTCGGCACTCTTTCGGCTGTGCTATTTCATATGATTAGGACACTCTTGGTATGTGACCATTTATGATAGATTATAACCCGTCCAAAGCTTTAAATCTAAAGTTTAATTGATTTATTTAAGAATTTATCAATTTGATAATATGAGATTATATATTTAATAATTATTTTCCTATAATTACAGACTACTCTTAATATTTTGTTTACTTTTGGTAAGTGCTTCACCTCTCATTTCTTTACTTTAATGAATTATGTGACAACTTTAATATTTATATGGTAAATGTGATTGATGCTTGTTAATTTTCTTTACCATTCCTGTATTTTAGAAAGTTTTGATATTCAGGATAATTTATTTCTTTTCTCTTTAGTTATATGACAGTCTAGTATTTAATACATATGGTTAATTGAAAGCTTATTGGATTTTGACTATTTTGTAAAGGTAAGAATCTCTATAATTGATCATTCCCTTCTAGTTCTTCTCTTAATTTGAATAGTTGGAAATATTATTACTGATTCTTTCGATCCTTTTCTGATCTATTACATGTCTAAATGTGGCAAAGTTTGATTAGTTTTATTTATTTATTTATTTATTATTATTATTATTATTATTATTATTATTATTATTATTATTATTATTATTATTATTATTATTATTATCATCATCTTTGGATTGATTTGATTTCGTTAATTAAGGTAAGAATTTATTATGACTGATTTGACTTAATATCTTCTCCCTCCCTTAGTCCTCTTACTTAATGGCTATATAAACAAGCCTGGACTCTCTAGAAAATCAGTATAACGGGACTGATTCTAAGAAAAAGATACAACTTTGCTTCTCTTTTCTTTTACAATCGAACCTTGCTTACTCTCTCTATATAGTAAAAAATATCTTCTTCTTCTCGCCCTATAATTGCTGAAAACTTAAAGTCCCTCTTGCTCTGCAAAATCAATCTTCAGTGTTAAATGCATGTTTCTTAATTGGTTAGTCGCCCGATTATGCAACTTTCATTATTTTTCTAATAATATGATTTATGTTTAATTTTTATTGCTCGCTCGTTTCTTTATGTTCACATGAAAAGTATCAGTCTTTTAGTTTCATTTATAAATGTGATATTATTGTTTTATCTATATATGTGTTACTCGTGTTTTGTTATTCATTGTCTAAAACAGATACTCCCTTTTATTGTATTCAGATATTCAGAAGAGTTGCTCGGATTTGAAGAAGAGCGAAACGGCTATTTATTGGAAATAGTAAAATCTGATATTACTCTTTTTATTTTTATTTCATTATGTTATAATAATGTAATAAATGTTGATATAGTGAAAAGGGATATTAAAGAGGGTTGGGAATTGCTTGCTAGTTGTTTAAACTCTTTAGAGTCCTACAAGCTTATATTTATTTATTTATTTATTACAATTTTTGTTTTAGTAAAACCACTGTCCAGATCTATTTTTCTCCACTTTAACTGGGCAGTGTGTATTTCTTTTGTTCGTTTTATAATTATTAATTATAAACACTATCCTTTAACATATAGTTATTGGAAAAGTAAAATAATTATGAGGTCTAATTTCAAATTTAAGAAAAAAAATTAAGCCGATCCTTCTCCCCAGAAGCAACATCAATCCCAAGATTTCAAAGAGATTATGTGATTATGTGGATTTATATGTAAATATTTATTTGCTTGTATTTCAAAGTTCAAATCTTTAATCTTTTAAGATATACAATTATATTTTCAACTTAAGACCGACCTCAAATCAAGTTGTTGCTAAGATTGAGGGTCATGATTCACAATATCATGTAATTATCCTTAAAAAGTAACAAACATTTTAGATCTTTAAAAAACTCTTTATGTCTAAAAAAGGAGGGTAATAAAATTACTTATAAATTATAATTTTTTTATTTTGTTCAGGGTAAATAATACTTTATAAATCTGAGTTGTGATATAAGAAATAATCCATGATGTTTGAGTTTTTCTTTCTTCTTGCTTGTCTAAATTGTCTTTATTATTATTATTATTATTATTATTATTGTTGTTGTTGTTGTTGTTGTTGTTGTTGTTGTTGTTGTTGTTGTTGTTGTTGTTGTTTATTCTTCTTGATTGGTTATGCATATCTAAGTTATCCTATCACCTAAGTTTGTGAAGTAGTTTAAGTAATGCTTGGGTCTTTATATTTCTTCAAATAAGTCTTATATGTCTAATTGCTAAGAAACCTAGTTAATATTGTATCATCTAGTCTCACGTTAATGATTTAACCTATTTGTTTATTTATTTACGTTTTTTATCTGATCACATAGTTAAATTAGTTTTAAAGAAAATAATTAACTTTATTCGCTCGCTTAGTAATTCCCCCACATATTAATGAATTCGGCCAAGACCCACAGTTGTGGACCTCGAAAGGTGCTTAACATCTTCCTTTCGAGGTAACTTGATGCCCTTACCCGATTTCTTGTGACATAGGCTTTTTAAACAGATTTTTGTTTAGTTAGTTTAGTATGGTGCCCTAACTCACCATAATTCGTTAGGTGGCGACTCTTCATTTTTAATCCTAAAAGAGTTGTCACATGTTGAGTCCTGCTTTTCGCGAGAAAAATGGAGCGCGACAACATGGCGACTTTGCTGGGGAATTTACGTTCCTAACCATAGTGAATTTGTGTTTATGTGGGATTTTGTGATTGCATTTTTTATTCTATTGAACTAATCAATTTTTGTGTTTTCAAATTTATTACTTTATTTAGTGTTGTATTAAATTGTTTCTAGATTTATCGTTTTTTTTTATTTTTTAGAAAATATTGATTTCGAAATAATTAACTTTCGTGTTCTCTCCTTTTCTTTTTCCTATTATTTGCTTCTTTAAATAATTAATTTTCATATTTATTGCTTTCTTTAATTTGCATCTAATCATCTTATTTTCTTTAAATAATTGATTAATTTCCATGTTTATTTCTTTATTTAATTATGTTAATTTAGTTACCATGTTTAGCGTGTTCCTTCCATTTACTTTCTCGTTTAGATAATGTCTTTCCAAATTTAACCACTATTATATTTATTTATTTTCTTGTTTAAAATATTTTTTTCCTAGACTGTCTAATGTTTCAAAATTCTCTTTTATTTGTTTTCCTTGTTGTGTTTGTTTGTTCACTTATTTTTATCACTTACCATGTAAATCCCAATTCTCTCACCCCTTCTACTCCTTTCTTATCTTATGCATATTTTATTAATATTTTTTTTACTTTTGTTTAAGCATTATCTTCTCTTAGCTATGAGACTAAGAAGTTGCTGTTATTATTCATATTGCTTATTTAAAGTGTTTTATATTTAGGTTAACCGTTCAATATAAATTGTGTAATTGTTACTATCTTTCTTTATTTGTTAAATGTTTTCATTTTTTTTTATTTGACACTCACACACTTGATAACGGTTGCGTGGTTTTACGGTCGTTCACCTTTAATACCCGTATCGAGGAATGCCTCGTGATTTGATCGATCAGCGGTGCGTCGACGATCATGAGCCTCCTCGCTCTCAAGTTGTCCGCTTGAGGAACCCATGTCTTAAAAAATTATTTCTTATCATGCCTGTTCATTTGTTGCTTTATAATTTATTTTAGTTTTGTATGTATCCCTTTTCCTCGTTCTCCATTATTTATTTATTTGACATATATGTAACTTGTTATGTTTAGTTTTTTGTTTTAATTATTATTATTATTATTATTTGTATTATATTACTACTTTTATGTGCTAAATGTTATTATATAATTGTCATTTCATTCATACCTTCCTCCACTTGGAACCTCTCTTCTTATTTTTTGGAATGGTTGTGTGGTCACACGGACGTTCATTCCTAAAACACCCGTATCAGAAAATGTCTTGTGGATTGATCGATCAGTGGTGCGTCGACAACTATGAGTTTTCCCACTTTCAAGTCATCCGCTTGAGGGAACCGCGTCAATACCCACTTCACGCTCTTTAAATCTTATCTCTTTATTACAGGATGCATATCTTTCTAAACCTTGCCTTGTGTCTCAAAAGATTTTTAAATTCCCTAAAAGGACGCCTACATAATCTATATGTATTTTGATATTTGTTACCCTCTTAGTTTAGTTTGTTTCCTTCCATGTATTTCCCTTTCCTCTTTTTTTTTTTTGTATGTGTTTCCTTGTTAATTTATTTTCTTCCATGAATGTCCCTTTCCTTATTTCCTTTATTTGTTTCCTTACTTGAATCATTTTTTCTTCTATGTATATGTCATTCCTTAATCGCTTTATTTGTTCCCCTATTTGAATTATCTCCCTTTCGTTTTTTTTTCTAGCCTTTTTCTTGTTGATTTATTGTCTTTCATGATTTCTTGACTAATTCTTTCTCTTTATTTGTTATGTGACGTAACCTATAACTTGTTTATTCCTAAACTGCTTTGTTTTGTATTTATTTTTATTGTCTTATTAAATAATTGTCACTTTTCTTAGTTGTTTATTGTGTTATTAGTTTTACTACATGATAATTATTATAACTTTATAAATTTGCATTTCGTTCATATTTCTACCACTTGAGAACGTCTCACCATCACACACTATACACGCAAATGTGCTTTGCACTTCTCCAAAATCTTCTCAAAAATCTATTTAGAGAGTTGGCATATACGTGGGGTGGATGGATAGTTTTATTACCATGAGACCACGTGACTTCTCGCATAAGAAAGCCTTTCAATCAGCCTAATTCTTAGCAGTCTAGGTCATATCATGCATGCATTATCCTTAGGAGGTCTTGATAACCTTCGTGTATTAAGACCATTAACTTGACTTTGCCCAAAGTCTAAAGAGGTTTACAATCTCAAAAAGGACATTATTATACTTATTTGCATTTTTTAGAGTTAAATACGCCTAAAAATGTAGATTATTTTCTCCTTAGGATAATCTAACACTTTATGATACAGGTTATTAAATCATGTTGTTTAAGCTGTGATGAAGCCAAATGAAGGAGGAACACTTTCATTTAGCCTATAGCTTTATGTAATTTTTTCCGTTCTTGTAATATTTTATTATGTAAAATAAAGCAAAAACCATTTGTATTATTTATATTGCATATTTTAGTGGGAGCAAATAGAATGATACATTAAAGCATATTTGTCTCTCAGAATTCATTAGGCCTACCTCTGGCATAAATGAGGTCACTATGCATTAGAACGTACAAATTATTTGTCACATGTCAATTTGAAATATGTTATTTTATTTATTTATGTAATTATTTATTATTTTGTTTTCCTTCGTACTTCAAACTCTAACCTTAGATAATTTCAAGACAACCATTCCATGGCAATTTCATTCAACCCTTAAACGTCAAATGTGGGTTCAAAATTGAATCTTGATGTTCAATTATAAGACAACCATTCCTTTTGAACTGATAATTTTGTTTGAGTGAAGCAGGAATACAAAGTCCTTAAGTCAAACTGGTGCAGAATTTTAAGGGAACTTTAAATATTACGCAAGCAGGCAACAAGGAGATTTGCTAAAACACTTTGCGTTCTAAATTGGGGTAGAAATTTTTCAAAATTCCTCAAAAATTTCACCAAAATGAAAAGTCCATAGAGGATCAAAGCAATGAAAAGGAACAAAGGACATGCAAAGGTACGCATTTAATCTTGCCTTTAAAACTCACAAATTTTCTTTGAGTATAGGCACACCCGACCAAGAAATATTCTCTTGGTCGAGAAGGACCTATGCCTTTCTCTCTCAAACAAAGGCTGGACTATTTTACTCTTGGATCATCTTGTTATTTGGCATCTGTTGTGCTACTTTCAAGTTATCATTACACCTCTAGATTTTAATTTTTATTGTGACCCCAATCTGTTATGATCGAGTTATTACTGCACCTTTGGATTCAAGCTGTTGTCCCACAAGTCAAGCTGCCATTGCTAAGAGGTTATCATGCTACTGTACTAAATTGAGCCTGTGTTATGCTACTTTCAACCTAATATGCAAATTATTATGCCATGCTACTATTGTGTTATTCATCAGACCCATTATGATTCTACTCAAGCTATTACTATGTCACTATCATGCTGCCTATCAAGCCACTATTTTGCTCATATCAGGATACTATTATACTACCTCTCAGTTACTATCACCATTATGCTACTTTGAAAACACTGTTCAAGTTATTATCATGACGTGTTGTGCCACTATTATAATCAGGATCGTATTATGCCACTGTTATGCTCATATTACGCCACTATTACGTTATTCAATTAGGTTTGTATTATACTACTTCAAGTTGTTACTATGTCATTCAGTATGACCCATATTATGCTATGATTACTCAATAAGGTTAGTATTATACTTTCAGTATGCTAATGCTATTTGGATTCGTCCGCTCTATAAATGGACATCTTCGTTTAGTCCACCCTAAAATAGGATAATTGGGTTCGTCCGCCCTGAAAATGGACAATTGGGCTCATCCTCCCTAAAATAGGACGATTGGGCTTGTCCTCCCTAAAAAAGGACAATTGGGATCGTCCGCTCTAAAAATGGGCATCTTGGGTTTGACCGCCCTCTAAATGGACATTTGAGCTCGAGTATTATATTTGAGCCCTATAATTATTATTTGAGTCCTATGATTTATAATTTTGAGCTCGCAACTAATTTTGAGCCCTACAATTTATATTTTTGAACCTTGTGATTTACATTTCAAGCCCGTTGTTTGCATTCAAGCAGGTTATTTGAGCCCGTCAGTTCTGAAATAGGATGATTGAGTTTATCCGTCCTAAAATGAGATATATCAATTCTAAACAGTTTTACATGTGTATTTGAGTACTAATAAGATCATCTAAGTTTTGCAGTTATCCTCTTTGGAAAATCGAAATTGGGGCGATTTTCTGAGGTTCCTCAAAAAATTATATATTTTTTCCTCATTGCTAGTTCTTTTAGCATTACTTTTATATTTAGTCCATATTTTATATATATTAACCATATTATCTAGTGGTGTTAAAGTATGCAGGTACAAATACAACAATAGATCTTCCGTCGAAGGAAAAGCAATTTTCTCTTATATTTTGCTTTTTAACCTTTTGTCCTCAAATAACTTTCATTCCGATATCATCGCAATATGATATTAAAATATCAATTCATATGCCTCCCTCATCTCCCCATTCTTATCAACTCGTGCCACTTTCGTCCTTATTCAATCCCGGTTATATTATTTTCTTTTAGGGATTTCATTCGTCCCTAAATCTAGAACTACACACGGCCTGATTCTAGTAAAACTCGAGATATGTAGGTGAATTGAAATTGAAGTCTCGGCCGCAACATATTCACAACTCTATATTTTATTTCGCCTGGTCCCCCAAGATTGTTCCCTCAATCGGATAAAATTGGCTACTAGGTCAACGTTCTTTGCTTGACAATTCATCCTTCAATCCCGAGCAAAGAAGGGGCAGTTGTGGACACCCAATTTTGAACTCCCTATGCCCCATCTAAGCTACGTATTAATATATAATGTATTTTTAAAATTACCTCTTTTACGTAATTGTTTAATTCAGATTCATAATATTTAATGAGTAATTTTGCATTATAATTTTTAAAATATTTATTTACATTTAGTCTCATTTATTAATTTCTTAATATTATGTAATTATTTCATATATAATACATTATGTATTAATATGTATGCACACATGCCTTTAGTTAATCAAGTTCTTATTTCAAAATATATAATTTTAGTTAAATTTTACAAAATATTTACATAATAATATTTGAATAATCTTACTTGAACGTTATAAATTATTTATATTGATAATAATATTTATATCTTTGTAAATTAAGCTATTATATTATCTATTTATTAATTTTGTTTACAAGTGTAGTATTTTATTAATATAATAGCAACTAATTTTTAATTTCATCCAATTTATTTAAAATCTGGCCACTTTCTTTCAATTGCATATCAATTTTAGTCATTCTTGATCAATTATAGCTATTATTTAAATTCAAATATAGGCATAATTTAATTTTATTCACTTATCCAAATTCGGGTGACCCATTTAAATCCTGAACCGATCCATTTCTAATTTTAATCATATCCGTCCATCACATCTAATCTAACGGTGGAAATTTAATACTATTACCTTCCTATTCTAATTATCAAGATCCCACCAATACCTTAACAATCTAAAAAAAGAAAAAGACTAACAGCGGCATGTTCCCTCTCTCTCCTTTCCTTTCTGCCGCCCCCGCCGCTATTTCTGGCTGTATTTGGCCAGAGAACAACCACCACTGTCTCTCTTCCCTTCTCCTCCCTCTCTCTCACCTAACCCTTGCCTCCCTCATCGACGAAGCCACGCATCCTCCTCTCTTCTCATCCGCTCCCCGCCGTCATACTCTTCTCGGCCTCCTCCACACCCTTTTCCTCTTCCTCTTCCTCTTCTCTCCAAGCGCCACACCACCGCCACTGCGCTGGCGAAGGGAACCGGCGAACCTCAACCGCAGCCACTGCTCCGTCCAGACAGACGAAGCTGGCCACAAAACACCCAGATCTCCCTCATCTTTCTTTCCTCTCCGGCCACCCATAACCACCATGTACCGCTAAGACCCCTCACCATCGTCCTCCCCTCTCCTCTTCGTCTCCACCCGTGTTCTCGGCGCCGTGACTCCATCACTACCAGAAGCCAACTGTGAACCAGTGCACCACTACCAGCAGTAGCCTCCGGCGAGCAATTGCGGAATCCGTGCTGCTCTCTTCTTCCCTTTATCTCCGATTTGAGGGTAGATTCAAGTCTGTCCAAAATATCTCACTCTCAAACTATCGTTGCCTGTGTTTATTTGGTCAAATGGCTATTAATATTTTGTATGTTTTAGAGTTGAAATTCGTATAAATTTGTTGGATCGATTTTATATTATCACTCGCTCGTTACCTCTAAACTGCTTGACATGAAAGTTCTATTTTTTGTTATGAATCTTGATTTTACCTAAACTCTATCATGGTTGGACCATTCTAGTAGTTTCATAAATTAGACGAACTATCAGTTTACATATACTAGGATAATGATCCAATTTTCTCTTCTCATATTCTTTTAACTGATCTATTTCTTATTCTTTTGATGGTTTACATGTGCTTGTTTCAAAAAATCTATTTGGTTCGACACTCTTTCGACTGTGCTATTTCATATGATTAGGACACTTTTGGTATGTGACCATTTATGATAGATTATAACCCGTCCAAAGCTTTGAATCTAAAGTTTAATTTATTTATGTAAGAATTTATCCATTTGATAATATGCGATTATGTATTTAATAATTATTTTTCCATAATTGCAGACTACTCTTAATATTTTGTTTACTCTTGGTAAGTGTTTCACCTCTCATTTCTTTACTTTAATGAATTATGTGACAACTTTAAATTTATATGGTAAATGTGATTGATGCTTATTAATTTCCTTTACCATTCGTGTATTTTTGAAAGCTTTGATATTCAAGATAATTTATTTTCTTTCTCTTTAGTTATGTGACAGCCTAGTATTTAATACATATGGTTAATTGAAAGCTTATTGGATTCTGACTATTTTGTAAAGGTAAGAATCTCCATAATTGATCATTCCTTTCTTATTCTTTTCTTAATTTGAATAGTTGAAAATATTGTTACTGATTCTTTCAGTCCTTTTTCGATCTATTATATGTCTAAATGTGGCAAAGTTTGATTAGTTTTATTTATTTATTTATTATTATTATTATTATCTTTGGATTGATTTGATTTCGCTAATTAAGGTAAGAATTTATTATGACTGATTTGACTGAATATCTTCCCCCTCCCCTTAGTCCTCTTACTTAATGGCTATATAAACAAGCCTGAGACTCTCTGGAAATTCAGTCTAACGGGACCGATTCTAAGAAAAAGACGCAACTTTGCTTCTCTTTTCTTTTACAATTGAACCTTGCTTACTCTCTCTCTATAGTAAAAAATATCTTCTTCTTCTCGCCCTATAATTGCTGAAAACTTAAAGTCCCTCTTGCTCTGCAAAATCAATCTTCAGTGTTAAATGCATGTTTCTTAATTGGTTAGTCACCTGATTATGCAACTTTCATTATTTTTATAGTAATATGATTTATGTTTCATGTTTATTGCTCGCTCGTTTCTTTATGTTCACATGAAAAGTATCAATCTTTTAGTTTCATTTATAAACGTGATATTATTGTTTTATCTATATATGCGTTGCTCATTTTGGTTAGTCATTGTCTAAAGTAGATACTCCCTTTTACTGTATTCGGATATTCAGAAGAGTTGCTCGGGTTTGAAGAAGAGCAAAACGGCTGTTTATTGAAAATAGTCAAATCTGATATTACTCTTTTTATTTTTATTTCATTATGTTGTAATAATGTAATAAATATTGATATAGTAAAAAGGGATGTTAAAGGGGGCTTAGAATTGCTTGCTAGTTGTTTAAACTCTTTAGAGTCCTACAAGCTTATATTTATTTATTTATTTATTACAATTTTTGTTTTAGTAAAACCACTGTCCATATCTGTTTTTCTCCACTTGAACTGGGCAGCGTGTATTTCTTTTGTTCGTTTTATAATTATTAATTATAAACACTATCCCTTAACATATAGTTATTGGGAAAGTAAAAGAATTACGAGGTCTAATTCCAAATTTTAAAAAAAATTAAGCCGATCCTTCTCCCCAAAAGTAGCATCAACCCCAAGATTTCAAAGGGATTATGTGATTATGTGGATTTATATATAAATACTTATTTGTTTATATTTCAAAGTTCAAATCTTTAATCTTTTAAGATATTCTATTATATTTTCAACTTAAGACGAACCTCAAATCAAGTTGTTGCTAAGATTGAGGATCATGGTTCACAATATGATGTTATTATCCTTAAAAAGCAACAAATATTTTAGATCTTTAAAAAACTCTTTATGTCTTGTTTAATGTCTAAAAAAAGAGGGTAATAAAATTACTTATAAATTATAATTTTTTTATTTTGTTTAGGGTAAATAATATTTTATAAGTCTGAGTTGTGATATAAGAAATAATCCATGATATATTAGAATGCTAATGGATCCCCTCTTTTCGTGATATCACATATTGCACGTCCCTTGACTGGCAAGCCTTGGACGAGTTTGCCCACTTGAGTGAGATAGTTGGGGCATCATGTAAGGCTCTACCATGATGGTGTCAGTTATGACAAGTTCTTTCATTGTTCCTCATGATTTATGCATGGTTATGTTCATTTTATTTTAGGCTCAAGTCACGTTTAATGAAGTTTTTCTCCTATTATTATGATTATGATTGATTTACAAATATTTTAAAAACCTTGAGACTTATGTTGCATTATAATATTTATGCTGTGAGCATGTTTTCCTACTCTTATGAACTTTTATGTATTTAAAATATTCCTATTACTTATCTTGCATACTTGATACATTCCACGTACTGACCGCATACTCTATGTTGTATTGTTTCATGATACAGGCTTCGATCTTCAGACCCAACACCGTCATTAGCTCGTTTGCAGAGTTAGCATCCAGTTCATTGGTGAGTCTTCATCTCCCGAGGACCAATTGATATTAGTTATCCTTTATGTTTAGTTTTTCAGACTTTTCGGGTTAGTTGAAGGTGTTGTCTCATCAACCCATCAGATATATTAGAGGCTTTCAGACTATGTGAAGTATTCAGCTATCATGTATGAAGTGTGTTTGGTTCTCGTGTTATGTCATGATTATGCTTCCGCTGTTATTATGTTGAGTATTCCACTTTATTTGATTGAGTTAGATGTATGTTCATGCCATCGGTAGACTTGGAATCTCTTGGGGATCCTTGTCCTGTGTTGCGATCCGGTTCTACGTTCGGATCGTGACAGGATAATAAAAAGCCATGTGGACAACCAACCTTTAATAAAGTGAGGAAAGCGATTTTTATCTTAAGGGCTCCAACGCTTATGGACCAAATTGTTTATCAGGTTTATTCATCAATATTTTTGGGAGGTGGTATGATCAAATGTCTTCAATATAGTGAAAGATTTCTTTAAAGGAAATACTTTCACAAATTCATAACTCATACTAATTTGGTACTTGACCCAAAAAACTTTATAGTAGAGACTTTCACAGATCTAAGTCCTATTGGTTTAAGTAACTTTATTTATAAAATTATTACTTGTGTGCTTTATGAAAGGATAAAAAGGGTCTTACCCAAGTTAATTTCTGCTAATCAATCAGAATGTATCAAAAGCATAAACATTATTAAAAATATATTGCTAACTCAAGAAATTGTAATAGATATCAGTCTTAAGGGTAAACCATCCAATGTTTCCATAAAGCTTGATTTAATAATGGCCTATGACAGGGTCTTATGGTTGTATCTTACTAAGGTGATGAGAAGGATGGGCTTTCCAGAAATATTTATAGACATGATCTGGAGAGTAATGATCAATAAGTAGTATTCTATAATATTTAAAGGCTAATCTTATAGCTTTTTTCATTCTACAAGAGAAGTAAAACAGGGAGAACCTGCATAGCTGTTGAGGTTATGTTTAGAGATCTAAATGCATTATTTGAGAATGACATATCCAAAAGCTATGATGTGCCTAAATGGAGTAGGAATCTAAATCACTTAGTATACACTGATGATACTATAATTTTTTCAACAACTAACAAAATGTCCTTGAGAATGGTGATGAAAGTTCTGAAAAACTATGAAAATATTTTTGGCTAGCTGATAAATGAAAATAAAATCTCTTTCTATATGCATAGCAAAGTGGCAGCCCGACCGGTGGAGGGATGTACATGAATGTACTAGTTTTGTACAAAGAAAGTTTCCATTTTAGTATTTTGGTTGACCAATTATTCATACTAAAAAAAGAAAAGAAAGGCTTTTTACAATGATTTGATAAAAAGGGTGAAAGATAGAACTATATAATTGGAAAGAAAAATTATTATCATTTGGAGGTAAAGCTATTTTAATTAATAGTGTACTACAGAGTATTCCTCTATATTTACTATCTGTTGTAGTTCCACCAAAGTTTGTCATTTATGAAATTCACAAGATCTTTAACAGATTCTTATGAAATACAAAGAAGAAGGGAAAAATAAATATTGGGCTGCTTAGAGCAAGATATGTTTTCCTAAAAAAGAGGGGGGTGGGGGGAATAGATTTAGGTCCATTTTTGATGTCTCAAAACTATGTTTTCCAAGTTGTGATAGAAATTTAAACCTTTAAATCTCTTTGAGTTGGCACATGTGGTATAAGTACTGTAAAAATCTTGTCTCAATTGTAGTATAATTGAAGCAGGCTCTGGGATTTGAAAAAACAAGTTGGAAGCTAGGATGAGATTGAGTAGGAGATTTGATGGGAATCAATTGTGGAGCCTTTTAATTTTTGGTGTGACAACAAGGAAAATATGTGCACTACAGTATGTGGTAAATGAGGATATTAGAATAGATACCAATATTGAAGAAGCTGTAGAGTTTATGATTGGTGAAAGTGGAAATATTCCTAAGTTACTTCTAGTTCCGCCAGAAGATATTGTCTACCCTGTAATAGACAATTACCTATGGGATCACCCAAGATGGATGATAAATACTAGTGGTAAATTTACAATAAACAGTCTTGGCAATTGCTAAGACAAAAGAGTAGTGAGTCAGATTTCTTTGGAAAGATCTGGACCAAAGGGATACCTTATAAAATATATTTTTTCCTTTGAAGATATGAAAATTCAAAATTCTAATTGATGATGTCCTGTAGAGGTGCGGTATTAACATTGTATCAAAGTATAGATGTTGTCAGGTTCCTTAAAAAGAAAGTGTGCATCATCTATTTGTGACAGGAGATATTGCTAAAGGAGTTTTTAAATATTTTACAAATACGGTAGGAATGGGGGGTCCCTTTGTAGAAATACATCGAGTAGTGGTCTAATGGTGGAATACTAATCGTGTACCCAAACTAAACCCTATTTATCAGGCTGCACCATCAATGATTTGTTGGAAACTATAAAAGAGGAGAAATACTATAACACATGGAGGTACTATATTTTTGGGGAGGGTAATCTATGATATAAGCCAGAATCTACACAATTTAGCTACCTTTTTATACCCTTAGATACAGAATATCCCTCTGTCATGGCTCATTTTGTGGAACATATGGAAGGGAATAAAATATAAACAAATGCTATATCAGCCAGGTGGGAGTCACCTCCTTTAGAATGATTTAAATACGATTCAAATGAGACATTCAAAGGAAATTCAGGATCTAGTTTTATAACATTTTCTATTACAGATAACAAAGGAGATTTGTTATATGCTAGTTGTTGTAGAATTGATGAAACAACCAATTTGGATGCAGAAGCTACGGTTATGGATAAAGAAGTAGAATTCTGTGTGGAGAAGCAATTCTTGCCACTGATGTTAGAGACAATCTCTCTAATTTAAAAAAAAAATAGTATAAGGGGAGTGGGATATCCCTTGGAGTATCAGTATGACTGTGAGAAAAATTAAAGAACATATAAAGAAGGCAAATATGCATCTCAAGCAAACTTTCAGAGAAGACATTACCTAGCAGATTGTTAACTAACAAGTTTTTTTATTTTGCAGGTCTACAAATATATCACATGTTTAATGAGCTACCTATTGAATCAAGAAGAATAATAAATTTAGACACGCATGTAGTGCCACATATAAAGATAAATAAGATGTAAAGGAAACCATCAGAATAATACTACAAGTAGAAGGGACCTATCCTCAAACAACACAGAGGAGGTCAAAAAAAAGTTGTATTTACAACCCAGGTTTCATTTACATATTTTTTGATAATTGAGGTTATTGAGAGTTGAATTTTTTTAAGATCAGACAATTTACACTGAAAAACTTTTAGAGGTGAGATCAACCTCCTTTGAGGTTCATTCTTTCAGAAGAATATCAGTGTAGACTTCAGATCGGTACACTTCTATAAGAACCTAATCTAGGATACAAGGAAAGGAAACCCGCAGTTAAGAAAACTCAAACATAGCAACATCTACACTTGAAGATGGTATTCAATGGTTTATATTCTACAAAGTTTGGTGGGAGATTAAAGTGTCTTGAAGTGTAATTGATCAAAGTTAGAGGTTCATGCAATATCAGATCTGAATTAGCAATAGAAAAACTTTTCATGAACTAGATAAGAAAACTATGGAAGTGAACTTACCAATAAATGAAAACTCAAGATTCTCATCATTACAGGTCTTCCAATGAAGCTTTTGAGTGGATTTTATTGGAGTTAAATGTTGAGTGTGAATTTGAAAATCGAGAGAAATAAATTGGAGAAAAGAGAAAGTTGAAAAGTTTCTTTCCTACTGGTATCCATTCCGAATAGACACCATCTAAACAAGTGTCTTCACACCCTTTCACTTCAGATCTTTGGATATAAATAAAAGCGTTTTGCCTTCATATTTGTATAGAGAATTTTTGAACATTCTGCATATTTTCAAATAAATAAAATTGAATTTGTTGTGTGATTTGTTACTGCTCTTAGAGTTCGACGAAGTTATTGGTGTTTGAGGTACTGTTACACCATTAATAGGTATATCCATTTTATCCTGGGAGGAAGTGATCCAAAACCTCGAGTACAGTGAGGGGATTAAATTTTTTAAGGACACAGAGTGAATTCTGTGGACTCGGATATTATTCATTTTTTTATTTAACATATTTAAACATAGGACAACAACAAGCTTAAGGAATTTAATCCTTTTTTCTGTGTTCATCTATTTTCTGATTTTGGAGACTAAATACTTTCTGATTTTCTACTCATTATTGGAGATTAAAATCTTCGGATTTTTTACTCCCGTTGAGATTAAAATTCTTGTAATTTTCTACTCGCTGTGATTGCTGGTTTGAAGATTTAAAAACTATGCCAAGTAAATCTGACTGTTGATAATGCGATTTGAAGATATAGAAACTTCACCGATTATTTAATTTAATTCTGTTAAAAGTTTTTTGATTTGAAGAAATAAAATCTTCATTGATTGCTAACTTTTGTTGTTATTGCTTAACAGATATGACAGGAACAACTGACCCCATGCTTGCCTCTACAAGTAATGGAATCTCCTCCACTGTGTTGTGCAAGCACCGGCTCCGGCAGAAAAACCCAAAAAGTTTTTTGGCATCGACTTCAAACATAGACAACAGAAGATGTTCTTCTATCTGACCACATTATGTCCGCAGAAGTTCATTAAGGAGGATACTCTGATTCACTCAGAAACAACTCCTGAAAATGAACGGTTCTTGGTGATTGAGGCTTGGAAGCACTCAGATTTTTTATGCAAGAACTATATCCTAACCAAATTGGAGGTTGATCTGTATAACATATATAGCAATGTGGAGACTTCTAAAGAACTCTGGGATGCGCTAGAGAAGAAGTACAAAATGGAAGATGCCGATTTAAAGAAATTTGTTGCAACCAAGTTTCTGGACTACAAAATAATAGACAGCAAGTTTGTTATCACACAAGTCCAAGAGTTGCAAGTGATAATTCACATCTCCTTGCTGAAGGTATAATTCATACTAATGTTTTTATCAAAAGTATTCATTATGGTGCTAATAATGAGTTGTTCATTGAAGGTTTGGTCATCAATGAAGTTTTTCAAGTTGCAGCCATGGTTGAAAAGTTTCCTCATTCATGGAGGGACTTTAATAATTATCTAAAGCACAAGCGTAAGGAGATGAAGCTTGAAGATCTTATCATTCGATTGAGCATCGAAGAAGATAACAAAGCTACCGAAAGGGCGGTAAAGGAAAACTCAACAATTATGGGAGAAAATATTTTTGAGACTACTCCAACTAATCCAAAAAAGAGGAAGAAGCCTTCTGGACTAAAGAATTTTTCTAGCAAAAAAAAAAATTCAAAGGAAACTGCAACAACTGTGGAAAGATTGAATACAAGGCTGCTGAATGTCGTTCTCCAAAGCAAGAAAAGAAAAAGGGACAAGCTAACATGGTTGAAAGAACCATGGAGATTGATAACTTGTGCACTATGGTGTCTGAATGCAACCTAATGGGAAGCCCCACAGACTGGTGGCTTGACTCTGGAGACACTTGTCATGTTTGCGCTGTTAGAGAAGCATTTGCTTCCTATGCTCCTGCTGGACCCAACGAGACCATGTATATGGGAAACTCTGCAATAATCAAGATTGAAAGCTATGGAAAAATATTTCTGACAATGACATCCGACAAGGTGGTAACTCTCAATAGTGTCTGTCATGTTCTAAAAATGAGGAAGAACTTAGTTTCTGCTGGTCTTCTCATCAAGAACGGATTTATGTGTGTTCTTGTTTCAAATCATACTGTAATAAGTAAGAATAATGTGTATGTAGGAAAAGGTTACCTAACTGAGGGCATTTTCAAACTGAATGTAATTATTTTTGAAAGCAAGAAAATTATAGCTTCTTCTTACTTGATTGAGTCAAATGATTTATGGCATTCCTATTTGGGACATGTAAATTATAAAACCTTGCGAAAAATGATCAATTTAGAATTATTGCCAAAGTATAAATGCAATCAATCAAAATGTCAAATCTGTGTTGAATCTAAGTATGTTAAACATTCTTAAGTTAGTTGAAAGGAATTCAAGTCCCTTAGACCTATTTCACACAGACATTTGTGACATGAAGTCAATACCATCTCGTGGTGGAAAGAGGTATTTCATAACTTTTATTGATGATAGTATGCGATACTGTTATGTTTACTTACTCAAAAGTAAAGATGATTAATTGATACACTTAAGCAATATAAAAGTGAAGTTAAAATAAAACTTCACAAAAGGATCAAAATGATAAGGAGTGATAGGGGCAGCAAATATGAATCTCCTTTTGAAGAAATAAATTTGGAATATGACATTATTCATCAAACAACTGCCCCTTACTCACCACAATCTAATGGAATTGCGGAAAGAAAAAATAGAACATTAAAAGAGATGATGAATGCTCTATTGATAAGTTCTGGGGTAAAGCTATCCTTGCGGCTAGCAGAATACTCAATCGAGTGCCCCATAGTAAAATACAATCCATTTCATACGAAAAATAGAAAGGAAAAAAGTTTAACCTTGAATACATGAAAGTTTGGGAGTGTTTGGCTAAGGTACAAGTTCCTAAACCCAAAAGGGTTAAGATAGGACTAAAACCATCAATTTTATTTTCATAGGATATGCTATAAATAGTAAAGCATATAGATTTTTGGTTCTTGTATCAAAAAATCCTGACATTCATGTTTATATAGTAATGGAATCAGACAATGCTAAATTCTTTGAATATATATATATATATATATCCGCATAAACAAAATTGTGATTCGTCTAGTGAAGGATCTAAATGACCTCGGGAAGAGACAAAGGAAAGTGTTCCTAATGATGAGAATCCAAGACGTAGCAAATGTCAAAGGACTTCTACTTCCTTTGGACCAGATTTTCTAACATTTTTGTTGAAAAATGAGCCTCGAACTTTTCAAGAAGCTATGACTTCTTCGGAAGCTCAATATTAGAAAGAGACAGTTAATAGTGAAATTAAATTCAAAATGAATAACCATACATGGGAATTGGTTGACCTCCCTCCAGGGAACAAACCATTAGGTTATAAATGGATTTTCAAAAGGAAAGTTAAAGATGATGGTGCTATTGACAAATACAAATCAAGACTTGTAGTCAAAGGGTTTAGACAAAAAGAAGGTCTTGATTACTTTGATATGTACTCGTAGGTAACCAAAATTATATCCATCCAGGTGTTAACAACGTTAGCCGCCGTATACGGTCTTCAAATCCATCAAATGGATGTGAAAACAGCCTTCTTAAATGGAGATTTGGAGGAAGAAATTTATATAGAACAACCTGAAGGGTTTGTAGCACCTGGAAATGAAAAGAAAGTGTGCGTACTTGTAAAGTCCTTGTACGGACTAAAACAAGCACCCAAACAATGGTATGCAAAATTTGACCAAGCAATGTTGTCAAATGGCTTCAAGATTAATGAGTGTGATAAATATTTTTACATTAAGAACACTCAAAATCAAGTCGTCATTATTCGCCTATATGTGGATGACATGTTGATAATGAGTAATGACGTTTCTAACAAAAATGCTACCAAACGCATGCTTGCTAGTAAATTTCAGATGAAAGACTTAGGAGTTGCTGATTTTGATATTGAGCATTAAGATCCACAAAACTCCTAAAGGTATAGCATTGTCTCAGTCTCATTATATCCGAACAATACTTGAAAAATTTAAGTATTTGGATATCACAATTGCAAAGACACCAATTGATGTGAATCTTACTCTTTCTAAGAACAAAGGTGAAAGTAAGTCTCAGTTTGACTATGAAAGAGTAGTGGGAATTCTGATGTACATCATAAACTGTACACGATCAGATATAGCTTGTGCGACAAGTAAACCTAGTTGATACACAAGTAATCCCAATCAGATTCATTGGATGGCTATGGAACGAGTTTTGTGGTATTTAAAACATACTTAAAATTTTTGTTTGCATTACAACAAGTATCCAACAGTTGTTGAAGGATATTGTGATGCAAATTAGATCAGCAGATCAACTGAAACTAAATCCACAAGTGGATATGTGTTTACCATTGGTGGAGGAGCAGTGTCTTGGAAGTCATCCAAATAAACATGTATTGCTCGCTCTACAATGGAGTCTGAATTCATAGCTTTAGACAAGGCTGGTGAACAAGCTGAATGGCTCAGGAATTTCCTAAAGGACATCCCATTCTAGCCCAAACTGTTGGCACCAATGTGTATATATTACGATAGTCAAGAGGCAATCGGAAGGGCGGAAAGTGTAATATATAACATAAAGTCTCGTCACATACGAAGGAGACATAACACTGTTAGACAACTACTCTCTAGTGGAATTATCACAATTGACTATGTAAAGTCAAGAGATAATGTGTCAGATCCACTTACAAACGGCCTAACTAGAGAGGCAGTTGAAAGATCATCAAAGGGAATGGGACTATGGTCGAGGACAAGTCATCGCGGTGGTAACTCTGCCTAGAAGACTGGAGATCCCAAGATCTTGGTCCAAGGAAATAAAACAAAGTCATTGATAACTGTTCAACATTGTCAAAATAAGTTTTGGTCCATTCTCGTGATGAGACAATGTTCAGTAACAAGGATAAAGCATTAAAGGCTTTTTAATGATTTCTAAGTTTGACATGGGGTATGCCAAATGGTGTATCTACGGGATAACACATTTAGAAATCACCTATATAAGTGTGAAGTGTAAGCCGCTTCAAGGAGAATTCTGTAAGGTCAATTCTCTGCGCACTTATGAAACCAAACAGTGTTCATGGTTGAAACGAACAAAACAATGAGAACCTAAGACGGTTAAAGGATTAATTGTGTGACTTATATTGTCTAGGTATACATGTAAGCTCGACGGTTCAAAGATATCAAATCTACCGATTGACCGAGTATATCCGATATGTGTTCACTGCATAAAGTTCAAGGGAAAACCTACTTATCCAGATGCAATTAGTTCTTACTTATGAATCACACAGTTTTTCATGCATTAAAATTTTTATATAGTCATTCCCCATTCATGTAGGAGATTGTTGGAGTTAAGTGTTGGGTGTGAATTGGAAAATTGAGAGAAATAAATTGGAGGGAAGAGAAAATTGAAAAGTTTCTTTCCCAATGGTAGCCATTCCGAACAAACACCATATGAACAGGTGTCTTCACACTCCTTCACTTCAAATCTTTGGCTATAAATAAAGGCATTTTTCCTTCATATTTGGATAGAGAATTTTCGAACATTCTACATAATTTCAAACAAACAAAATCGAGTCTGTTGTGTGATTTGTTATTGCTCTTAGAGTTCAACGAAGTTATTGGTGTTTAAGGTACTACACCATTAACAGGTATATCCATTTTATCCTGGGAGGAAATAATTCAAAATCTCGAGTACAGTAAGGAGATTAAATTTTTTAAGGACACACAGTGAATTCTGTGGACTCGAATATTATTTATTTTCTTTATTTTATATATTTAAACACTTGACAACGACATATTCTACTAAAAGTTGTTGATCGCCTCTACCATTTTCTTTACTCGAGACATAAATTAGAAGATGAAGATGAAGGTGCCCATTGTAGCCTTTACGGAATTGTAGCAGATTTCTCTAGGATATCGGCTTAGCATATTTGTCTTTTTGGCCTCTGTATTTGTTATTTATTTTCTTTTTTGTACTTTTTATATTTTCGGCTTTTAGACTTGACTTTTATTTGGGTAAGGCCTTTTATTTATTTTGTGAACCTTTTGGATTAGTTTTATATTATCTGGCCTATTTGACCATTTTTTGATTTTTTTTAAAAAAAAATACACATACAAAACGCGTATATTCGGAGGAAATGAAATCTGCTAGCCTTTTATAATTTTAATTTAAGAAAATAACTTTTCTAAATTTATTATATATAAAAATAATTATTTATAATAAAAAATCATAATTAAAATATTTTTATAAATAATTAAAAAATTATTTTTCCCAATAAATTAATAGGCATAAGATATAAATAATACACTTCTAGAAGCTGCAGAAACTCTTGAGACTTAATTACCATAACTAGAGAAGTTCTCATTTAATTACATTATCCAATATATAATTATCAATTGTATACAAAATAATTTATTAGCCTTCCATTTTTCCTATTTTCTCTCCCTCACTCTCTTTTCCCCGCCTCTCTTCCCAACTTAGAATTTCTCAATTATCTCTGAGTTTCTTCTCTATTTCCTCAGAATGGTATCAAAATCTCCTTTGGTTTACTTTCAAGCTTTTAAATTTCTCTTTAGTTGGACGTTTGTTATTTTCACTAAAGAATGACATATACCTTAATGCAGGGGAAGAACTACAGTATATGGAGAGTGGTCACACGAACATCATTCATCTAAAAATTATACTCTATATATAAGTAAAATGCTAATTTATGTGACTAAATGATATGTTTTTAACGCTCTTGAGCAATTAAATGTTGTAATCCAGCGGTGCAGGGTGTTCTGAAAAAGTCAAGCCCAACTACATGCAGGTTTGAATATCGGTAACTTGTAACTGCATTAAACTTCTAATTTTTAAAAGAGCTTTTTTTATAGAGAAAAAAGAAATAAAATGATAAGGATCAAAACTTGTATTTTGAATAAGAATAATTAATTACTTTCTAAATCTATCTTCTATTACACATAAGTAGTTTGGTGGTATAATAGTTAACAAATCTATTATTTTTTTAAATAATTTAAAATTAATATTACTTAGTAAAATAATTCTTAATTCGAGACCTACAACGTAAAAATCTAAGAAAAAGTAAGAGCTTAGTAGCCAATTGGATTTCCAATCAATTTGTCTTTGACTTTATTTTCTTTTTTTGTTAAAATTATTAAATAAAACTTATAAGTAATTCTTTATTTTAAAGTCATAAGCAAATCTTAAAATCTTTCTATATCCCTATTAAAATTGAAAGCGAAAAGGCTCCACAGAGAATTTTTTTAAAAAAAATCTCGTAAGATTCCGCTCTCCATTTTTTCGTGTCTTGTTATTGTTGTTACCAGGTCGGTGAAAGCTTGAAGTATAAAAGTAATTTTATTTATGTTGAACTTTCTCTTTATATTGAACATGAACTTGCTAAAACTAAATATTACATTTTTCATACATTCATTCAAAAGAAATTAATTATTAATATTGGATAGTTTGATTTTAAAATTTTCGCTGCATCCATTATTAATTTTTTTTTTCACTCATACACTGCATAAACACTCTTCATGAATTTTCTGGTACGCTGTTGCTTGAATGCCCATAGAGATTAAAGGGGCACACAGATACCCTGATGGTAACTCTCTATGTTCATGAATAACACAACGTCAACCTAATTGTCATCTAATCAAGTAATTATAATTGAAAATGGTTGTACGAAATAATTACAATGCTTAAATTCTACTTAAAGCTCCATTCATAATCATTAAAAGTTTTATTTGTTTGAATTGGGTATTGTTACGAATGATTGTGCATATCCTTTGAAGTTTATTTTTTAAATTTTGAAAAAAGTTTGGTAAAGTAAAGACTTGAGTTGATTTTGATTGAAATTTTATATTTGAAACTCAAAGGGAAAGACCTAATAAATTATATGTATTTTATATATTGAGTGTATAAACAAAAATAATATAATTATATGCAAGTCATATGTGTTTCGCTGGATTCTGACAAAATATTGCATACAAATTGTATATAAATTGTATGTTTTTTTGGTATTCTGTACAACAACAAAATTATATACAAATTATATATTTTGATGGACTTATATATATATTTTGCAAAAAGAAAAGTTTAGCTAGTTTTTGAAAACACAAAAACATAGCCAAAGTTGGTAGTTGGTAATAGTCTTAAATTCAGTGTCTGTAGGAAAACATCCCTTATCTTCTTTGTCTCATTTGATAGTCCTAAACACGGTGTTTAAAATGTGATTTAGTTGTTTTCAATAAAATTAGACGTCTGAATTTTTACATATTTAAATTATAAAGATGTTATTTTTAGATTTAAATATTAAATAATTCATATTATTTATTTATTTTAACATCTAAAATATATAATTTATTTATTTATAAACATATTAAATATATAATTTAAATAAAATTTTATTAAATTCTAATAAAATATTAATTTAATAAAATAAATTAATTACCTTACATGTGTGTGTGTTTGATGGTGATGGTGCAAATGATTTCACTACAAGAAAGCAGGCTTTTAGCGAGGGAAAATTCCGTTATTATAAGTTCATATTCGGTCACTATAAGTTAATAACGACTGAGAAAAAGTTGGTCGTTGTCGGTCACTAAAAGCCTTAGCGTTAAAAGTTAACGACCGGATTGAAAATTCGATCGTTAAAGATTCTTTAATGACAACATACATTCCCGTCATTACTATCACCTTTTAACGATTGAACTTTTTCATCGTTAATTGACAATCCAGCTGTTAAATTATTTAATGACAACAAGAAGTCCAGTCGTTAAAAGTGTCTGTGGCAACTAAATTTTCTTTCACTAATAATTATTTTTGAATTTTTAACAATATATTATATGGATAATATGTTTTGAGAGACATATATGAATAATATGTTTTTAAATGTATATATATATATATATAAACCGAGGGAGAGACATTTAAAAACATATTATTCATATATGTCTCTCAAAACATATTATCCATATAATATTTCCAGTTAATTACAAAGAACTAAAAAATTAATTCACTCAAATTGCATAATAATATAATTGTCAACTCCTAATAAAATAGAAAACAAAATTGTAACATGTACAAATGAAAACGCCTTTAAACCAACTCTAGCGAACAGAAATAGATTCTTTTGTGCTTCAACACTCCTTTAACATTTTCGATTTCTTCATCTTGTACTGCACTTTCTTCAAGAACAAATTCTTCATACTTCACAGTTTTTATCTGTTGAAAAAATAAGTTTATATCAGTTAAAGTATCTTGGTTTATAGCAATTTTAAAGTAAAGCGGATGAGAAAAAAAAAGTGCTTATATTAAAAGCATGAATGACATTCTTCTCACTTAATCACAGTAGAACTGAACCATTGATAATGATTATGATAAATTAGGCGTGACTAAAGACTCCAAGCAATAGAAGAAGAATGTTCTTTCACCAGTAATAAGTACTAACTAGCTGACTATAGATAATTTAAAATTAATAATCCTATACTACCGTATTAAAACAAGTAGAATCATAAGGTGCTCACTCTACACAAAACATCTGGAGCAATTTATTGACGCTAAAAGAGAAGTTTGACAAGAAGTCAGCCAGACATTTGAAGTCCAAATGAACTAGTAAATTAAAATAGCTACTTATACAGAGCATCAAAATCCATTTTATTGGGTGTTGCACTGTTATCTAGTGTAAATTAGATATTTCTTGAACTTTTGACTTTTTCTTCTATTATATAAGAAGTATAATATATCTGGTGTTGAAATCACTTACATATTGCATAACTACATCACAATCATACATAAGAACGAAAAAATCAAAGGGTACACTGAATCGGTTTGCATTTAGTTCCTCTAGCAAAATATTTATCTAAATAGTCACATTCTACTGTAAGTTTTTTCAAAGCTCAATCAAACTAATAACAGTTGAATAGATTAGAGTAAAAGATTGAAAGTTAATAATTGACATTGTTGTCTATTAAAGCACCCATCAAAATAGGTTGCTCTTGTCGACTAGGCAAAAAAATGGGTGTAAGGTGTTGGACGAAATTTCATGGTTCTCTTTTTGAAGTTACAATGTACCTCTCAAATGTGAAAAATATTTTTTTTATGTCACTGAATAATGAGAATTACATCTATAAGCTATGTCAAAATTGTGAAGATCACGTGATCCAAAAGTACCGAAAAAATATATTTCTCTTACTGTATGTTATTTTCTTGATATCTTTTTCGTTTATGATGCCGATTAAACCCAAACTTCAAAGGGAATCCTCAGAGAGAGAGGTCAACAATTTCAAAATTAGTTCCTTAAATTCAAAACTTTGTTGACTTATGTTTGTCGGGCCCCATTTTTCTCTTAAAAAGCGAAATTCGACATGTGGCAACTCTTAAAAGATCATTTGAACGAAGAGTTGACACCTAACGATTTGAGGTGCGTTAGGACACAAGTTTATGTTAAAAGACTGTTCAAACTAGCCTAGGTCTCCAGAGTTGGGTAAGGGTTCAAGTTACCTCGAAAGGAATGTGTTAGGCACCTTTCGAGGTCCACAAATGTAGGTCCCTCCCAGATTCATGAATTATGTGGGGGAATGTCACGCCCCACCTTGGGAGGCATAACTGGCACTTGGTGCCCTACTGGGAACTGAACTGACTTAACTAGTCCTGTGCACTCCTAGTGCAGGCTTACTCCCCAAACCAAGAAAACAACAGGCTATATCTCGGCTGTAAATACAACCTCAGGCAGACAAGGCCTTATAGCCACCTGTAAAGGAAAACACCTAACCAGAAACGGGCAATAACAGGAAATCATATGCGGGCCAACAAGACCATCATGATGTCTAGTTATGATTGTAAAGTAAATCTAGTGCTAAACTAAGCTATGGATGACAAGACCACTAACTGACAGCTAAATAAGGCCCTACATGGCCAACACATAAACTAAAACACATATGGGCCTCACACGGCCACCAACAGCTAACCATAGGGAAATAGGGACCATCTGCAAGCCTGTAGGAGCAATATGATGGTCGAGACAAGGCCCCGACCTACCCAAAATTATACAATCAAAAGAAGTAAACCTTCTATCTACAAGCTCCGGAGGAAGGAGCCGATGCTTCTGAAAATCCTGACTGAAGTCTAAGAGGGACCAGCTTCTTATCTATCTGCACCTGCATGAAAGTAATGTAGCGCCCCATGGAGGGGCGTCAGTACAATATGTACCAAATATGTAAGGCAATAACTGAAATTAACTGAGTGAAACTTAAAATAGAGTTGAAAGTAACTGAACAAAAAAGATGGAAATGTAACTTGAAACTTACCTTCCTACTGTCTAATTTACCAATAAATAGTGCAAACAAGAATCTTACCTGGCCCTCATAAACCGGAAGGTACAACCAGCATAGAATAACCCACCCGGGGCCACAATAAGTCCTGGCGAGTGCACTTCAATCTATATACCCCTACAAGGTCACACCGACTTAACTAATAACTATAACCGTCCTACCGGTCCCTTGGGTCTGCAACTGAGCCCTCTCGGCCCCTGAACTATAGCTATGTCTGAGTCCGATCAAAAGAAGTAAACCTTCTATCTACAAGCTCCGGAGGAAGGAGCCGATGCTTCTGAAAATCCTGACTGAAGTCTAAGAGGGACCAGCTTCTTATCTATCTGCACCTGCATGAAAGTAATGTAGCGCCCCATGGAGGGGCGTCAGTACAATATGTACCAAATATGTAAGGCAATAACTGAAATTAACTGAGTGAAACTTAAAATAGAGTTGAAAGTAACTGAACAAAAAAGATGGAAATGTAACTTGAAACTTACCTTCCTACTGTCTAATTTACCAATAAATAGTGCAAATAAGAATCTTACCTGGCCCTCATAAACTGGAAGATACAACCAGCATAGAATAACCCACCCGGGGCCACAATAAGTCCTGGCGAGTGCACTTCAATCTATATACCCCTACAAGGTCACACCGACTTAACTAATAACTATAACCGTCCTACCGGTCCCCTGGGTCTGCAACTGAGCCCTCTCGGCCCCTGAACTATAGCTATGTCTGAATCCGTTCGACTCCTGCTGTCTGTACCCCAGGTACCGAACTCGACGGGGTATGTCGATATGGCATAAGAGTAGTCCAGCCATGAAATGGACTATATGAGGACCTCAGACCTCATCTTCGTCCCTCACGGACAGCATACTGCTCCTCAGAGCAATGTCATCTAGCCCCTCGCGAGTGTTGACACAGCTAGTAACCTGGGGTTGGTTATGGGGGGCTCTATAGGGCATAGTCAATCCCAAACTGAACATGGAATATTGGTCTCAGCTAATAACAACAGGTAATGTAACAAATATGCTTATGGTATTCTTACTGGGATTAAAACTAAGTTATGATACTGAAGTAACTAACTTGCCGAAGAGATTGGCCTTAACATACCTGGATTAGTGATTTCTGCTTAACTGGTGAGTATCAAATTCGTATTCAATATCTTCTCAATTGAAATCATACTACTGGAAAAATGAAACTAGTTTCAGTACTAAATTCGGAAAAAACGATAACTTTATATATAAATATTAACTATATTTCAACTTAATGGAACACGATCGAAAACTCGTAATTTCTCAAAAGTCCAGAAGGGAGAAATGCTTACTTGAAGCCTATGATCACGTAGAAATTAGTTTGGAGCAATTCCGACAACTTTAGCTCGACGGAGTTACGATTTGCCGGGAGAATTTCGTGAAAATAACTCCATAGTAACGCTTCCTGCACCCGAAGTTAATTTAAATTTGAACGGTATTTCATAGCGGAAACGGGTGAAAATTATTTGATTCCCTCGATTTTTCTCTTCACTGGTTGAATGGAAAATGGAAACTAACTTAAAATTAAACTAAAGGTTTTATATATAGAATAGGGTGGTGGTAGGGGGGGCGCCCCGCACCGCCCAACACGCCAGGAAGTTCCCCTCGTCGCGCCAGTGTGCTAGCGCGTTGCACTGGCTGGTGTCCTGCCGGCTGGGGCATCGTGCTGGCCCTGTGCGGCTTGACCTTGCTCGAACCGACTTCCGAGGCTTCTCTACACCTGTCGTATACCTTTTATTTATCTCAAATTCACGTGTACGCTTACTATTCATTAATTTTTACGGGGTGTAATATCCTCCCCCCTTAGGAACATTCTTCCTCGAATGTCTACTTGATTTACAGGAGTTTATCTCTTTTAGGACTATTATTTTGGAAAAATTTTGGCAGAGTCTCCCCGGTAATATGAACTATCCAAAAATCCTGAAACGCAGAAAAGTCCAGTACATATATCTTATATGACATCACAACAATCATTTCACCACCAAAATTGTAATCAACTGAACAATACATGCAACATAAAGCATAAAACAACAATTAAATCAATATTTTTACCTTAACTGCATAATTTAGACTAAGCCTAGAACAAATGAGGGTATCTGGATTTCATATCGTCCTCGGCTTCCCAAGTCATTTCTTCTTTATTTTTGTTTCTCCACAGCACTTTAATAGAGGCAACATCCTTAGTCCTCAACCTACGAACCTGCTGATTAATATGGCTAATGGGACCTCTTCATAGGCTAACTCCTCAGTAATCTAGACTTCCTCAACTGGCACAACTCGGGGCGGATCCTCTATGCACTTTCGTAACATCGACACATGAAAGACCAGGTGAACAGATTCCAACTCTAAAGGAAAATCTAGCTCGTATGCTACCTGGCCTATTCTCCGGCGTATTCGATATGGCCCAATAAACTTTTTGCTAAGCTTACCCTTTTTATGAAACCTTATTACGCCCTTCATTGGTGAGACTTGCAGAAACACCCAGTCGTCTACATTAAACTCCAAGTTCCTATGCCGTACATCAGCGTAAGATTTCTAGCGGCTTTAAGCTATCAACAAGTGTTCTCTAATGAGCTTCACTTTTTCCTCTAACTGATGGATCATGTCTGGTCCAATTAACTCTAATTCTCCGACTTCGAACCAACCAACTGAAGATCTATACTTTCTCCCATATAAGGCTTCATAAGGTGCCATCTAGATTGCCGAATGATAACTGTTATTATAGGAGAACTCGATAAGGGGTAAATGTTCATCCCAGCTGCCCCCAAAGTCTAGCACACACGCCCGTAACATATCCTCGGGCGTCTGAATTGTACGTTCTGCCTGTCAATTTGTCTGAGGATGAAATGTTGTACTCAGATTAACTTGTGTTCCCAAACTGTCGCGCCCCATTTTTCCTTCACGGAAAAAGCGAAACCCAACATATGACAACTCTTAAGGGTTTAAAATGGAAGAGTCGCCACCTAACGGATTAAGGTGCGTTAGGACATCGTTCTAAGCTGAAGGTCTATTTTTGTACCTAGGTTACCAGAGTCGGGTAAGGGCTTAAATTACCTCGAAAGGAAGGTGTTAGGCACCTTTCGAGGTCCACAAAAAGTGGTTCCCGACCGTACTCATTAAAATGAGAATTTTAACTAAGCGATCAAATAAAGTTTGTTTTAAAACCTATATTATTTACACTAAAAATGATTTGATAAAAGAAGTCGATAATAAAAGATTAATTTTTATATAGACGAGTGACAAGAAGGAATATGGGCAAAAAAAGAAATTCAAGAAAGTTTTAACTTATTATATGCAAAAATTTGTGGCAAAATAATACAAACAGAAATTAAAAATAAACAAACAACGAATAAATGAATATTTTATTTAATTATGGGGTCGAGCCTCGATAAAGTTCCTACGTATCCCTTAAGAGAATCAGGCCAAACGTAGTTCTACATTTAAAAATGTTTGACCTAATGGGATCATCCGTGCAACTTAAATAATACTTCGTGACTTTTGAATTGCTCGTATTATTCAGCGAGCACGAGTTATCATTTCCCATCTACCCCCTAGCTGATTATTAACTTAAGATGTTCTATGTGATAAACTATCGTCCTAGTGTTTGCCTACCCGTCCCGATCTTAAAGTCCAAGAGGCATTGGACTGCTAATTGAGATTTTTGGTCTAAAAATCCTATGGTTATAAAAGAAAACGTCAAACAAACAGCAAATCACAGTAATATAGCATTTAAACAGTCTCAAGTAGGCCTCCGCGTTAAACCTATGAGCATGATTTCTAAAATGGGTGCAATTGAATATTATAAATGATCTCTAAGCAAATATGTTGACTTCATATATGAAAACCAAATTTAGTGTAAACATAGTGCCAGTTTGAAATAGAGGAAAACCGTAGATTAAAGAAAACAAATTTAATGTGAAAATAAGGCTAGTTTGAAATAGATTCAGAAATGCAAATTAATTAGAGTGAAATTTAATGCAAACGTAGTGCCAGCCTTAACTAGATGCAGGAATGCAGATCAACAAATTTTAACATAAAAGTATAACCAATTTGAAATAGGTGAATATAATGTAATGACTAAACAAGTATGATTTAAACAAGTTAATATCTTAATATGACTTCTATGTTGAATAGATCTTATATGCATTGGCAAATTTATAACAATTAGATTTGTAACTACAAGCAGTGGTTAAGATGTTTGAATATAAACGTATTCCAAATTAAGGACTTAAAGATATAATTCCTATTGAAGTTATGGTAGCAGACGAAGAATCATATTAAAAACCAGTAAATCGGGCATGATTTCCTACCTGAGATAATAAATCAAAGTGGGTTCGCGATTCCGTGAATCAGTCTAAAAGATTAAGTCCTATAAACATGTTACTAATAGCATTTTATCACATATTGACTAAAGAAAATAACAGATATGCAAAATTAATTTAAAACCTGTATGAAGTTTTTACCTATTTGCACATACATGATCATATAAAATCGTACAAATTTTTTAGTAGTATTCAATCGGCGTTTATATTATTGTTAATTCCTTTGAGCGTGATTTCTAACAATTATGTGTTATTCCTATAGGCATGTTTTCTAGCAATATATAAATCAAACTGCTACAAGCATAATTTCTATTGTGCGTCGTTCCTATATGCATGTTTTCTAGCGATATCGACATATAAGAAAACAGTAAAGAAGAATAAGATCCCCTCCCCCATACCCCTTTCCACTATTTGTCATCATTTTCTACAATTATTACAAAAATTAAAAAAAACAAATGAATACAACACTAAAATGGAATTAATAAATTCTTCGTCCTTTGTATCCCGAATGACTCTTCAATACTTGCCTCCATAATAATGCCTGTTACGTAACGAAAACAAAACAAACAATATCGACACCCTAAACCTAGACACAAATCATATTTAAATAGGTATTCATATAGGGAATAAAGTGTCGTAGATTCAAAACCCAAACTACCACACAAGTATCATATGTAAAGCATTTCATTGTAAGAACATAATATAAGAAGCATAGTAACCGGTTGAAGGAAGCTTTAAAAGAATTCTTAAAAATGACTCCTTATTTTTAAGATATTATTTAAAGAGAGAAGTTCTCTTGCTTGAAGGAAGAAATCAACTTATTATTGCTAGCAGAAATATCTTTTCCATGTCCAATAAAGAAGACTAAAGATGCTTTTATCTATAGAATCAGAAAGGATAAAAGAAAAGAAATAAAAATGGGAAACTCAATCATAGGAATCATTTTTCCTAATCAGCAAAGTCAAAAAAGAAACAGATATATTTTCCATAATAAACAGACAGTAAATCAGTGCCAAAGGAAAGAGATGAAATCTGTCACATGGATTTCCTAAAATGTGGTCACAGCATATATTAATCATAAATGTCCTTCTAATTTAAAAAAAAAATTCTATTCTTAATTAATAAATTACATGGAATATTTATTGTAATTTAATAAATAAATCAAATATAGCAAAATAAAATCAGTCATTGCCCTAAATATTTCTCTTAATTAATCAGGAACTAAACTATATGAAATATTTATCATTAATAAATAATATTAAATAGAGCAAATTAAAACAGAAATTTTCTAAATTAAATGGGTAACATAAAATACGTCTAAATAAATCAAGAATTTTGTTTACTTAATTAACGAAGAATTAGATATAATAGTCCCGCCAATAAAGCTTCATTTATCATAATTAACTGAAAGGAAAGAGAATCAGATAACAATACTATCATTTAATAATTTAAGGAAAAGTGCATACTAAATTTCTATAATCGGATGCATATGCCAAAGAGATAATAGAAGAGAATTTAAAGAATTGGAGTGATCAAGTGATATGAGACATTTTCAAACAATACTAAACAGTGACTATTTCATAATTTAATTAGTACTAAATTATCATGCAAATTGATAATACAAGATTTAACCAAATATACGTTAAGTAGCTAATAGACATTTATCATATAAATACACAGATGAAACAAAAGGATGAACAATATATTATTTATTGCATATTATTATAATATAGATGAAACAGAAACGACAACAATATATATTATTTATATATATACATATATTATATATATATATTTATTACATATAAATAGACAGAAAAGAAAAACATTAATAATTATACACACATATATATACATATTATATATATATATTTATTATATATAAATGGACAGAAAAGAAAAACAATAATTATATATATATATATATATATATATATATATATATATATATATTATGTCTATTATATATATACATTATATCATATATATTTATATACATATATTATATATATTATATAAAAATAAAAAAAAACGAACAACATATCATATATATATAATATATGTTAATATATATTTATATATTATTTATATATACATTATTTATATATACATATATATATATATATATTATTTAGATATATTTATTATATACATATATATATAATAATAAACAATAATTAAAGAAAAATAAAAAATAAATAACAAAGAAAAATAATTTACGGACAGATCCATCAGTCGGTAGGGAGGTATTTCCAGCGGTTGTTTGTGGTGGGTTTCAGGTGGAAGTTGGCGGCATGCGACGGTGAGGAAAAGAGGGAGATGGGGCGACTGTTTGGCTGGTGGCGTTGGTTTCAGTCACCGGAAAAAATGGGGTTGCTGGGCGGGCTGTTCGAACGTCGGGGAAGGAGACGGTGCGACAGTGTTAGTTGTTTCCGGCGAAGGTGCTGTTCCGGTGAGGGGGGAAGATGACGGCGGCGCGAGGTTATGGAGGGACGAAGGGTATAAGGGAGAGAACAGGGGAGCGGCGGTGGTCGGCGAGGGAGAGGAAAATGGGTTGGCCGGAAACGAGGAAGCAGTGGACGGTGTGGGGCGATTTCCGGCCGGCGATGGTAGAAGAGAAAGAGAATGGATGGGGCGGCTGCTCTTTTGAGGGAGAAGGGGGAGAGAATGAAAATGTTTTTTAGGTTTTGGGTGTGAGGGGATATTAAAGGAAGGTTGGTGGGGTTGAGTTTAGGCCGTAGGATTAAATTAGATGGACGGATCAGATTTAAAATATGAGTTAGATCGGGTAGTAAACGGGTTGTTGACGGGTCGTGGATTGAGTTATTGGGTAGGTTTAATTCAAAATTGAATTGGATTTAAAAGATGGTCAGATTTGATAAAATAGGCTAAAATTGACATAAATGTGGCTAAAATTGGCATAAATTGAATAGAAAGTGGCTATATTTGAAATAAATTGGATGAAATTGAATAGAAAAATGGCTATAATTTAAAATGAATTGAATGAAATTGGATTTAGCTGCTATTAAATTAATAAATATACTACACTTTTAAATAATTTAATAAATAAGTAATAAAGTAACATAAGTTATCACATAAACATTATTATTAATATAAATAAATTATAAATTTAAGTATACTTATGTAAATATCATATAATTAAATTATTATATTTATAAATATTATAAAAATCATATTATTAACGTGAATAATTTATAAATCCAAGTAATAGTATTAGTCAAATAAATCTGTAAATTTTAATAAAATTAGGCAAATAATTTATTAAGTAAAGGATATATTTAAAAAATAAGGACGCATATTAATACGAAATATATTATATACGACATGATTATTTAATATCAAAACTTAAAATTAGTATAAGTCATATATATATGTAACTTGAAATAATTTTCACAACATTATGATAATAAATTATTTTATAAATATAAAAGTAAGTCGAATATTTGCGTAAAATAAATAAATAAATAAATATATATATAAGCAGCATGTTAAGGCGTAGGGAGGTCAAAATTGGGTGTCAACACAAACCCCTCTATAAAGACTGCCAGTGTCACACCCCGCTTTGGGGGGATATGACTGGCACCTGGTACCCTCCTAGGACCTGGACTGCTAGACTACTGAGCCTAAGCACATCTGGTGTCTGGCTGGCTCTAACTCAGATTTCTGGAAACAAAGGGCTATATAACGGCTGTAAACACAGCCTCCGGCCAACTGGGCCTATAGCCACCTGTACCTGTACTAACAGCTAACCAGAAACATATCAATATAAGGGAGCCTATGCGGGCCGACAAGGCCACCATGCTGTCTAGTTATCTGTAACTCAACAATGAAGTACTGGAAAGCTACGTGACCGGCAAGGTCACCACTACTGTCAACAGAGGCCTCACACGGCCAACATAAACAAAAAAAATGCTAAACAATTTACAACCAACTGCACGGCCTCACACGACCGGCTCAGCTGACCACAGGGAAATATATACAGACTGCAAGCCTCTAAGAACACTAATAAGATGGTCGGGACAGGGCCCCGGCCTACCCATGCTGTACAACAAAAGAAAAGGGATAAACCTCTAGCTATCTAGCTCCGGATGACTGGAGATGATGACCCTGTGAGCTGACTGGAATCACGAGGTATCGGTCCCTCGTCTATGAGCACCTGCAGGCAAGTAATGCAGCGCCCCCAAGGGGCGTCAGTACCGCTGGTACTGAGTATGTAAAGCAATAACTGAAAAATATCTGAAAACAACGATACAACTGAAGGAACTAAAACAGAAAGGAATAGACTAAACTGACTGAAAATGTAAAGCTATGCCTACTCTCAACTATGCTGGAAGGAGTAGGAGTCATACCTGGAGATGTATCGCTCTACTGTCTCGTATCTAGTGTAACATGGCATAAGATAACATAACATAGCATAGCACACACAAACCTTACCCGGCCCCCATAAGCCGGGAGGTACAATCAACACGCAATCTATACCCCTACCCCGGTCGTCCCATCTCCTAAAATAACTATAAGCATCCTGCCGATCCCCTGGGTATGCACTTGGGCTCGCTGATCCCCTGACTATAACTGTACCTGAGTCCGGAGCACTCCTGAATCAACACCCCGGGCGTACCCGCTCGACGGGGGTTTATAAAGGCCGACCAAGGCACAATATGGGGAAACCGGCATCCCATCTTCGTCCCCTGTGAGACGGCATGCCACTCCGTAGAGCGACGCATCCTCGCCCTCTGGCGGACGAGTCGATACAACTATTAACCGTGGGGCGGTCGTGGATGCTGGGTAATCCAACCCCAAGACAATACAGTGGTCTCAACTAGTAAAACTATCTGCATATACCACATGCTGAAGCTAGTGATGATAATGTATCTGTACATATTGTATGCTGAACTAGTGATAGTAATATGTATGTATTTAATACATGCTGGGACTGATAATGGTATATATATATATATAAAATCTTCTGTCATACTGCGCTGACTCTAATGTTGAACAAGATATAGTTTTTCTGCTGGAAATCATACTGTATAACTGAGTTTTATAGAAACATGATTTACTATTTCTAACATGCTTTCTACACTTCATTTTAATCTACCATTCTACTTCTGAGATACCTTACAGATACTTACATTGCTTTACTAAGTTTCAACTGAATACGATAATATCCTAACATACTTTACTAAATCACATACTGGGCATGTTGTACAGTTCCTAACACTTTGTATTAGAATTTATATCGTGCTAGCAAGTTTCACGCTATACATAACATGATGCTTCCAATATCGTACCAATATTCATAATAAACATAACACACGACTTCTGAACATTCTATTGGCCTTTAAACTATTTTACTAAACCGAGATTACTAGCTTGCCGAGGAAACTAGCTTTACATACCTTCGCTTCTGATTTCCCGACTAACTGGCGTAGCTTGGTCAGTATTCCAGCTATTTCTCCCAACTGCATTCATATATACGTCAATCAGTACTAAATACAACTTTATTCTGAAGGACGACATCACTTTCGATGTAATTATAGCCTAAACTTAGGCTTATCGAGAGACGGTCGAAAACTCGCTATTTTCCAGAAGTCCAGAAGGGAGAAGTATTCACTTCACAGCTAGGAACACATAGACACTAGTTTGGAGCAATTCCACTTACCTTAGCCCGGTAGCACGACAATTTGTCGGCCGTATCTCGCGAAACTAAATTCGTAGGAATGCTCCCTGCTGCTAAATACTTCGGTATCTGGAGTTAATTTAGATTTGGACTACGTTTGGCAGTGTAATCGGACGATAATATATTACCCCTCCTCGTCTCTCCATGTTTCTCTATGTTTTCTGGAAATTAAATGAGGAATATAACCTCACAAACCGAAGTGGGGGCTTTATATACTTGGGCCTGGACAGGCCCAACGCGTCACGGAGCCAACGCGGAGGCTCCACCTCCGTGACACGTTGCCATCGCGGAGGGGCTCTACCTCGGCTCCTTCCGTGATGGTTCGACGGGTTATCCGTCCGATCCTTCCCTGGGCCTCTCCCTAGCACGTATGACTTTCAAATATGCTTAACCAACGTGCGAATAGGCCATCTAGGTGTCAGAAATCTTACGGGGTATAACAACCAGAACCTGACTGTGAATTGTGCTCCTCCATTAGAAATAATAGACACTGGGACATCATGTAATCTAACTATTTCCCTGATGTAAAGCTCAGCATAATCCTCCACTGAGAAAGTGGTCTTGACTGGCAGAAAATGAGCCGACTTCGTCAATCTATCAACAATCACCCAGATGGAATCAAATCTACGCCTGGTATGGGATAACCCTGTCACAAAATCCATATTAACTGCTTCCCATTTCCACATGGGCACTGCT
The DNA here is from genome assembly GCA_035772735.1 of Datura wrightii. Classification (NCBI taxonomy): domain Eukaryota; kingdom Viridiplantae; phylum Streptophyta; class Magnoliopsida; order Solanales; family Solanaceae; genus Datura; species Datura wrightii. Next base: position 111,834,870 of record JASDFA010000001.1, read on the forward strand.
ATCTCCTGTGTCAATCCGCTGGATTTTTGATGTTCTGCTTTCACCTGCTGGCAATTAGGGCATTGCGCTACAAACTCTGCTACACTTTTCTTCATTCCCGGCCACTAGTAAATCTCTTTTATGTCATGATACATCTTTGTTGAACCTAGGTGAAAAGAATAACGGGAGTAATGTACCTCAGCCATGATCTGCTGGAGAAGTTCTGCCACATCTGGAACACAGAGGCGACCCCTACATCTTAAAATTCCATCTCCGGTTACCTCAAAAGCCAATACTTCCCCCTGTTGTACCTTATCTCTGAGTTGTGCTAACTGAGGATCTTCATACTGTCGCTCTTTTACCTCCACTACCAGGGATGATACTGTTGTATTCTGAATTATCGCCCCATTGTCACCTGAATCTATTACTCGGACGGCTAAGCTGACTCACCGGTGCAACTCCCGAGCCATTTCCCGCTGCTCCAGCCTTAGGTATGTCAAACTCCCCATGGATCTACGGTTGAGGGCATCTGCCACGATATTAGCTTTCCCTAGATGATACAAAATATTCACGTCATAGTCCTTTAACAATTCTAACCAACGACGCTGCCGTAGATTCAATTCCTTCTGTGTAAAGATATACTGGAGGCTCTTATGATCAGTAAAGAAGTCCACGTGCACCCCATACAAGTAATGTCTCCAGAATTTTAAGGAATGAACCACCGCCGCTAATTCTAGGTCATGGGTGGGGTAGTTCTTTTCATGTTTTCTCAGCTGTCTCGAAGCATAAGCAATTACCTTACCGTGTTGCATCAAGACACACCCCAATCCGACACCTGAAGCATCACAATATACTACATAACCCTCTGAACCTTTTGGCAAAGCTAGGACTGGTGCTGATGTCAATCTATTTTTCAACTCTTGGAAACTCTGTTCACATGCCACAGTCCAATGAAATTTAGCTGCTTTCTGAGTTAACTTGGTCAGAGGTGCTGCTAAGGTAGAAAAACCCCATCACAAACCTTCTATAATATCCAGATAACCCCAGGATACTACGTACCTCAGTTGGAGTTGTAGGTCTGGGCCATGTCTTTACTGCCTTAATCTTCTGTGAATCCACCAGAATACCAGGATCTGATACAACATGAGCTAAAAAAGCTACTGAATTCAACCAGAACTCGTATTTAGAAAATTTCGCATACAAGTGACGATCCCTGAGAATCTGGAGCACCGTTCGCAAATGATCTCGGTGATCTGCTTCTAAACGGGAATACACCAGGATGTCATCAATAAACACAATCACAAACAAGTCCAGATATGGCTGGAAGATGTTGTTCATTAGGTCCATAAACACTGCAGGAGCATTCGTCAACCGAAAGACATGACTAAGAATTCAAAATGGCCATACCTGGTCCTGAAGGTTGTCTTCGGGATATCTCTCTTTCGAACCCGAACCTGGTGGTACCCGAACCTCAAATCGATTTTTGAGAAGTACTTCACCCCTTGTAACTGGTCAAACAAATCATCTATTCTGGGAAGCGGATACTTGTTCTTGATGGTGACTTTATTCAACTGCCGGTAGTCTATACACATGCGGAGGGAGCCATCCTTCTTTCTCACAAATAGGACTGGCGCACCCCACGGTGAAGTACTCGGCCTAATAAAGCCTTTATCTAGCAGATCTTTGAATTGTTCTCTCAATTCTCTGAGATCGGCATGAGCCATTCGTTATGGGGGGATAGATATAGGCCGAGTGCCTAGTAGTAGTTCGATGGCAAAATCAATTTCCCGTTCCGGGGGAATACCAGGAAGTTCATCTGGGAAGACATCTGGAAATTCATTGACTACAGGGATAGACTGAAGAGTCGGGGGTTCTGCTTGCAGATCTTGAACTCTAACAATGTGATAAGTATAATCATTTGCTATCAACTTCTTTGCCCGAGGATAGGATATAAACCTACCTTTTGGCGTAGCCACATTGCCTTTCCACTCTCGTATCACCTCCCTAGGAAAGTGGAATAGAACTGTCTTAGTCCAACATTCTACATTGGCATAACAGGGTGCTAGCCAATCCATACCCATAATTGCATCAAAATCAATCATGTCTAGTTCCACTAGGTCTAAAAAGGTCTGGCGACCCACAACCTCTATTGTACAACCTCGGTAGACCCGTTTAGCTATAATAGAATCGCCAACACGCGTAGATACTGAAAAGGGTCGCCGAAGCAATTTTGGCATGATACCGCACTTTCAGGCCACTAATGGTGTGACATAGGACAAAGTGGAGCTGGGTATATCAAAACATAAATAGAATGAGAGCAAATGTCCAGTATACCTGTCATGACATCCGATGATGACTTTGACTCTTGTCGTCTCGGTAGAGCATAAGTGTGATACGGACCGGTGCTTAAGCTGGATGCCCCTGGTCTACCTCAGCCTCTGCCGGTTGAACCTGATGGTCTACGCCCTACTGGAGATGCTGGGGCATGTGACCTTACTGAAGATCTGTCCTATCGGTCCTGACCACTCTGACCCCTGGTTGGACAGTCTCTCATCATGTGACCCTCTCGTCCACAAGCATAGCATGCCGTAGAACCATACCTACAGGATCCAAGATGACGACGACTGGGCAAGGTGGCACATTGAGTCTACTCTGCTCTGGCCCTCTCTGCTGTTGTGGACCCGATGGTCGTGAACTATCGGGCGGTCCTGACTGCCCCCGACGAACAGGTCTGCCACCCTGCTGCTACTGTGGACTGGGGGTCTGGGTGGTCTGTCCGACAGTCGTGGCCTGGGTCCGCCCTGAGACTCTGCTTGAGTATCACTAGGTATAGCCCTGCGGTGCTGCTCCTGGCGTCCCCTATCTACCCTTCGCTGTCGTTGCCTGATCCCTTTTATATTTTGAGCAAATGCCTGGACACGGGCGATATCCATGTTCTCTCATAGAGTAGCCGTAACACAAGTCTCCAAATACTCAAGAAGCAGCCCCATAATGAACCGATGCACCCTGGATGGCATGGTGTCAATGCAAGCTGATAGATATCGGGCCAAGGAGTCAAATCTCATAGCATATTCTCAAACACTCATCGAGCCCTGCTCTAGGTGCAAGAATTGATCAACCCGTGCTTGTCAGATTCCCGCGATAGATAATGATTCAGGAAGGCCTCCGAAAAGTTGGACCAAGTTGAAAGGGGAACATCTCTACCTCGGGACCTATCCCAACTCTCGTACTATAATATTGCCATGTCCTGTAGCCGGAATACCGCCAAATCAACCGACTCCGCAGGCGTGGCATGCATTACCCTAAAGATACGTTGCAACTAGTCCAAGAAGTCCTGAGGGTCCTCGTTTCGATTCGTCCCTGTGAAATGCGGGGGACTCATAGTGAGGAACTCCTGGACCCTCAAACTACCTGGTCCTACCGAAGACTCAGCAACCACGGGCACCACTGGCTGTCGCTGTGCAACTATCATCTGAGCTATCATGAAAAAAGCACTCCTGACCACCTGGTCTGAGGGCATCGGAATAGAAACTGATAGAGACGGTGTCGACATATCCGCCGCTCTGGATGGCTCCAGGTGTAGCGAAGGAGACTGGGGAGACCGAGATGAAGTCTCCTTGTCGCCCTCAGATCGGGTTGACTCTGACTGAGGCACCCTGCTAGTTCCCTCTTCTGCTGCAATGTCCAACTCCTTGCCAGTCGTGGTCTGTCGCAGGTCTGACATTTCTCTGTAGGCAGGAAGAATATGGTAAGCTTAGGGACTCAACCCTATATTATGCAATTCTATAGCACGACTGGATAAGGAAAGAAGAACAACCATCCTATCATGCCTCGCAACCCCCTGCCTATTGAATGTGGTGTACAACATATCCATAGACAAGACTCTACTTAGCACGGCTTGCATACTCCCTGGGATATGACCTGCTTTGATACCAAGTTTGTCACGCCCGCCTTGGGAGGCATGACTGGCTCCTGATGCCCTACATGATCTGAACTGACTTAACTAGTCCTGTGCACTCCTGGTGTAGGTTTTCTCCCAAAATCAAGAAAACAACGGGCTATATCTCGACTGTAAATACAACCTCCAACCGACAAGGCATTATAGCCACTTGTAAAGGAAAACAGCTAACCAGAAACGGGCAATAACAGGGAATCCTATGCAGGCCAACAAGACCACCATGATGTCTAGTTATGAATGTAAAGTAAATCCAGTGCTAAACTAATCTATGACCGACAAGGCCGCTAACTGACAGCTAAACAAGGCCCCACACGGCCAACACATAAACTAAAATACATATGGGCCTCACACGGCCAGCAACAGCTAACCATAGGGGAATAGAAACCGTCTGCAAGCCTCTAGGAGCAATATGATGGTCGGGACAGGGCCCCGGCCTACCCAAAACCGTACAATCAAAAGAAGTAAACCTTCTATCTATAAGCTTCGGAGGAAAGAAGCCGATGCTTCTAATAATCCTAGCTGAAGGCTAAGAGGGACCAGCTCCTCGTCTATCCGCACCTACAGGCAAGTAATGCAGCGCCCCATGGAGGGGCGTCAGTACAATATGTACCGAATATGTAAGACAATAACTAAAACTGACTGAGTAAAATTTAAAATAGAGCTAAAAGTAACTGAACAAAAGAGATGGAAATGTAACCTGAATACTTACCTTCCTACTGTCTAATTTACCAATAAATAGTGCAACCAAAAACCTTACCTGACCCCCATAAGCCGAAAGTTACAACCAGCACCGAATAACCCACCCGGGGCCCCCATAAGACTTGGCGAATGCACTTCAATCTATATACCCCTACAAGGTCACACTGAGTTAACTAATAACCATAGTTGTCCTACCGATCCCCTAGGTCTGCAACTGAGCCCGCTCGGCACCTGCACTATAGCTGTGTTTGAGTTCGGTGGACTCCTGCTGTCTGTACCCCAGGTACCGAACTCGACGGGGTGTGCCGATACGACATAAGAGTAGTCCGGCCATGGAATGGACCGTATGAGGACCTCGGACCTCATCTTCGTCCCTCACGGACAGCATACCGCTCCTCGGAGTGACTCATCTAGCCCCTCGCGGGCGTCGATGCAGCTAGTAACCCTGGGGTTGGTTATGGAGGGCTATACAGGGCATAGTCAATCCCATACTGAACATGAAATACTGGTCTCAGCTAATAACAACAACTAATCGTAACAAATATGCTTATGGTATTCATATTAGGATTCAAACTGAGTTATGATACTGAAGTAACTAACTTGCCGAAGATATTTCCCTTACATACCTGGATTGGTGATTTCTACTTAACTGGCGAGTATCAGATTCATATTCAATAGCTTCTCAATTGAAATCGTACTACTGGAAAAATAAAACTAGTTTCAGTTCTAAATTCGACAAGAACGATAACTTTATATACAAATATTAACTATATTTCAACTTAGTGGAGCACAGTTGAAAACTCATAATTTCTCAAAAGTATTGAAGGGAGAAATGCTTACTTGAAGCCTGTAATAGAAATTAGTTTGGAGCAATTCTGACAACTTTAGCTCAGCGGGGTTATGATTTGTTGGGCGAATTTTGTGAAAATAATTTCGCAGTAATGCTCCCTACAGCCTTAAACTTCGATACCCGAAGTTAATTTGAATTTGGACAACATTTCATAGCGTAAATAGGATAAACTTGTTTGATTCCCTCGAGTTTTCCTATAGACATGATATCTAATGTTGTTGTGAAATAGCCCTATAGGCAAATTCTCTAGTGACAGACATGGTTACGTTAAAACAAGCAAACTGTATGCATAAAAAATGATTCTCAATGTTCAGATTATGCAAAACGAACAAATGATTGAATCCTATTAGCATGATATCTAATAGATAAAAATTCATTGGTTCATAGTTATACATGAAATTTTACGAAGCAAACATATTATTAAGTAAATATTCATACACCAATTTCATCATATTTGCCCACATATATTTGAACAAATTCTGATAGACATGGTTTCTATCATTTGCAGATTTAAACATACTATACTGGTAATTAACCCCTATAGATATGGTACATAACAAAAACAGGAAGATATAATCATATTTGCTTCGTCATCAAAAGCGTCACGGCATATTATCTACGTTTGAACACAAGATATGCTTTGAATCAAAATGCAATAGACTTTATAGGCATGATATCTAATGTTGTATTATCGCATTAAATTCCTATAGACATGATCTCTAATGGTGTATGTGCTTATTCCTATAAGCATGCTTTCTAGGTGGAATTAGTAGTTAAAAAACAGTAAAGAAAAACATACAATCCCCGCCCCCAAACTTCTTTCCACTATTTATCATTGTTTTCTTTACAAAATTACAAATTAACGAAATAAATAATTAAACAACAAATTACAAGAGAAAAATAATTCTTTTGAAATAAAGGAAAACTCCAAAGCCAAATTTGTCCTGGCAACTCTCCAACGAGTTCGGAATAAATTTAAGGCTACCTGTTTAAAGATCAAATACAACAGTAGATGCAAACAAATCCCGAACTTTGTAGTTCACATTGAAGGTCATATTAACATACAATCACAACAAGAGAACAATTAAGAGGGCTTAATAATGATATTTAACATATAATGACTTGTTAAAGTAAATAAACTAACCAGTTGGGATGACAAAAATCAGAAACGAATTAAAGAGTCGATGATTCTTCAAAAGCCTTGACCTATTACCCAAACTCAACACATCAAAATCACGGGAATCTCAAGGATTCCGAGCAGTGCTTGTGTTTAGAAGGGATGGAGCAGTGTTTTATTAAAAAAAAACATTAAAAGAGTGAAGAACAGAGGTGCTTAAAAACAAGGTAAATTATGGTTGAAAAGCTCTTGTCCGACTGAATTTAAAAGAGAGGAGGAGGCTGCTTTTATAGTAAAAGTCAGAAAGGTTTAAAGAGAAAGGGAATATTGAAAATCAATTCCAAACAAACTTACCATACATAAATAATTATTCAAATTCATAAAATTAAATCTGGGAAAGAAAAATCTCTTACCATAACTGTAAATATTGAAAAGAAAGGAAAATTAGCTAAACGTATGAAATGATGGCCTTATCAAAATTATTTAAAAAACTATCAGTAATTAAATCAGAAATAAATATTGAATTAACACAATCTCTTCTAATGGAGTAACTCAATCAATTAGGTGTAAGTATCATAATTTACAGTACAATAATAATTCATAGGAAAATATACCAGGTTAAGGAAGGAAAGAAATTAATAGAATCAATAAAAGAATTAAATCAAATATTAAATTGACTCAAAGTAGGACCAAATTAACAAGTTGTCACTCAATATACAAATGAATAAATAAATAGTTGAGTAAATAATGCATTACCATAATTGTATAGAACAACTTTATTGATTAAGCAAGACGGCTAAGAATTATGAAAATAATTACAGTAATCAGGTCAAACATAGTCAGATTAATTAATCAAAAATTAAATTGAAAGAAATTTTCACAAATCAGTGAATATTAAATTATTCTATATTCTGCGTACAAATCCTATACTGACATATTTAGATTAATTAGAATCTATTTAAACAATCAAACAACAACTCTATAACCTAATTAAAGGATTTTAACAAGCATAGAATCGTGATAGAAATATAAGTCGCAACTTGACTAATTTAGTCTTATAGCAATAAGCCTATGAAAATACATCAAGCAAACAAACAAGTTGAGATTAAAAAGTATAGAAGAACCAGTGGAATGTGTGTAATATATACTGAAACCAAACCCAAGTAATCAACGAAAGCTAATCATAACAATCAAAGGAACTTTCGCATGATCTAGCAGATAACAAAAAAAATAATAATCTAAACAGTTATAGAAAATAGCATTATTAACATGAGATTGATTTGAATCAATTTTAAGAAATAAAAAATGCAAAATAAGCAAAAGACTTAAAATATCCAGGCGACACTGGGCAGATCTATCTGAAAAATTAACAAAAAAACATGTTCGACCATCATAAGTCGGGGCAACTACCCGTGGTGGTCAGCGAACCATGGTGACGGGAAGATGAAGGAAATGAGGGTGGATAGGGGATCTGGTGGTCTGGAGAAGAAAGGGGAGAGGTCCAGCTGGTTTCGGCGAGAGGAGAGGAAGAAAAGGAGAGGGTGGTGCGGCAGTGAGGGAAGAAACTGGTAAGGTGATGTCCGGTGTGGAGAAAAAACGGTGTCGGGTGGTTGTGGTTCGCCGGAGTTCGAGGGAAAGAGGAGAAGGGAATAGAGGCGGCATTCATGCGACTGGTGGTACGACTGTTGGTGGCTCGAGTGGTGGCTCGAGTGGTTGTCGCCGGAAAAAATGGAGAAAGAGGGAGAAGAGGAGAGGGAAGGGTGTGTGTTCCGGCAAGGGGAGGAAATCGAAGGGTGTGGTGGTCGCGGCACTGAGAGGAGAGAAATGGAGGGAGGTGTGGTGTGCAGCGCTGTGTTAGGAGGAAAATGAAAGTGAATGAATAGGGTTTGGGGGTATTGGTTATTAAAGGAAATAAAATAGGGTTTAATCTCAACCGTAGGATTAAATTGAATAGACGGTTGAGATTCAATTTAGGATGGATGGGTCGGGTTCTGGGTATATCCGCGGGTCGCGGACTGGGTTAAACGGTAGGATTTAATTCAGAATTGAATTGGGCTAAAAAATATGGGTAAATTTGATCAACATGGCTAAAATTGGCATGCAATTAAAAAGAAAGTGGCCGGATTTTAAATAAATTAGATGAAATTGAATTTAGCTGCTATTAAATTAATAAAAAATACTACATTTATAAATAATTTAATAAATATATAATTATGCAAGAGTTATGATAATTAATTATTTAAAAGATTATGAATGCAAGCCGAACAATTGCGTAAAAAAGGTAAATAAAATATACATATATAAGCAGCATATGCGGGCGTAGGGAGGTCAAAATTGGGTGTCAACAATTGCCCCTTCTTTTCCTGGGAATGAAGGATGAATTGGTGAGCAAAGAACGTTGACCCAATTTTGTCCGACTGAGGAACGATCTCGATGGGGCTGAAAGAAAAGAAAAACTAGGAGTTATGAAAAAATTGTGGCTGAGACTTTGATATCAAGTCGCATACATATCTTGGGTTTACTGTTACACCCCGTAAATTCTTGACATTTAGATGGCCTATTCGCATGTTGGTTAAGAGTTTTAGAATTCCATACATGCAAGAAAAAGGCCCGGTGGAAGACCAGACAAGCGCCGCATCGAACCGTCGCAAGAGGAGGCCGGGCAGACCTCCTCCGCGATGGCAACGTGCCATGGAGGCCGTCCCTCCGCGATGACCAACGTGCCACGGAGTGGCTGTCCAAGCTCAAGTATATAAACCCCTCCACTTCGGTTTTATCTCATTTTAACTTATAATTTCTAGCAGAAATGAAGGGGAACAGGGGAGAACGAGGATTTCTTATAAATATTCATCCGATTACACCTTCAAACGCAGTCCAAAATCAAATTAATCTTGGATACCGAAGTATAAAGCTGTAGAGAACATTCTGCGGAGTTAGTTTAGTGAAATTCGGCCAGCGAACCGTCGTCCTACCGAGCTGAGGTAAGTAGAATTGCTCCAAATTAGTGTCAATATACTTCTAGCCCTAAAGTGAGTATTTCTCCCTTCTGGACTTCCGAGAAATAGTGAGTTTTCGGTTGTTTTTCGATAAGTCAAAGTTTGGGCTATATATATATTCAAAGTAGCATTTTCTTCCAGAATATTGATGAATTTAGATCTAATTGCTATGAATGTGAATACAGTTGGAAGGAATAGCTGCATATTGGCCGAGTTACGCCAGTTAGCCGGAAAGCCGACAACTGAGGTATGTGAAGCCAGTTTCTTCGGCAAGTTAGTAATTCTAGTAAAATAAAATAGAATAAATTCTAGAAGGAAGTTCCAAAAGCCGAGTATTAAGTATGTTTGTATTATTATGTCATATCCAGAATAAAAGTCAGTAAAGCAGCATCAGACAACAAGATCTTACCCCAGACTCAGTTTAACTCAGTATTAGATTCAGTTTAATTCAGCAAGAGATTCAGAATAGAATATCAGAACATGGATAGTATTTTCAGATTTAATATACATGTCATATGTGATTACTGTTGCTTGTTGAGACTTGTTTGTGATATGTGGGCACCCTTAGAGTTTCCTTGCCGCCCCAGGGTTAACAGCTGTGTCGACTCGTCCGCCAGAGGGTGAGGATACGTCACTCCAAGGAGTGGCATGCCATCCACAGTTGGACGAAGATGAGATGCAACATTCCCCATAGCAGGCTGATCAGCATTATAGCATACCCTGTCGAGCGCTTGCGCCCCGGGCACAGATTACAGATTACAAATACAGATCTCAGATTACAGCTACAGGAGTCCTTCGGACTCAGATACAGTTATAGTCAGGGGCCCAGAGAGCCCAAGCTGCATACCCAGGGGGCCAACGGGGTGCTCGTAGTTATTAGGTGAGTGGAGTGAATTTATTTTTGGATGGTTTGACCCGGGTAGGGGTATGTAGATTGTGTGTTGATTGGCACCTTCTGGCTTATGGGGGCTGGTATAGGTTCTTGTATGCTATATATACGTATGTTACTTAGTAAATAGAAGGACGCCGCATCGACAGATATGATTCTTATCTTCTTTCCAGTACAGTTAAGCTCAACACAGATTCTGCTATTCCAAACAGTTTTAGCTATCCTCTGTCATTTCAGTAACTATCAGTATTACTGCTTATCTTCAGATATGTTTGGTTTGCTTTGCATACTCGGTACTAGTGGTACTGACGTCCGTTTGGGGGCGCTATATTACTTGCCTGCAGGTACTCATAGACGAGGAGCCGATCCCTCATGATTCCAGCCAGCGCACAGAGTCATCAGCTTCAGTCATCCGGAGCTAGACAGCTAGAGGTTTATTTCTTTTCTTTGTTGTACAGTATGGGTAGGCCTGGGCCCTGTCCCGACCATCTTATTAGTATTCTTAGAGGCTTGCAGATTGTATATTCCCTGTGGTTAGCTGTACCGGTCTTGTGAGGCCGTGTGCATGTTTAGTTTGTTTATGATGGTCGTGTGAGGCCTTATTCAGTTGGTAGTGGTGATCTTGTTGGTCACATAGCAGTTTAGCACTTGTTTTCTTGATTCAGGAATAACTAGACAGCATGGTGGCCTTGTCGGCCCGCATAGGTTCCCTACTGATTCAGTTGTTCTGGGTAGCTGTTGTTTTCTTACAGGTGGCTATAGGCCTAGTCGGCCGGAGGCTGTATTTACAACCACTATATAGCCCGTCGTTTTCTTGAATCCAGGGTTAGAGCCAGCCTGGCACCAGAAGTGATTAGGCTCAGCTAGTCCAGTAGTCCAGGTCCTAGTAGGGCACCAGGTGCCAGTCATGCCTCCCAAGGCGGGGCGTGACAAACTTGGTATCAAAGCAAATCATATCCCAGGGAGTCTGCAAGCCGTGCTAAGTAGATTCTTGTCTATCGATGTATTGTGCACCACATACCATAAGTAGGAGGCTGCAAGACATAATAGGATGGTTACTCTTTCTTCATATTCAGTCGTGCCATAGAGCAGTACAGTATAGGGTTGGGTCCCTAAAACTTATCATACTATTTGTTTACAGATAAAATGGCAGACCAGCGACATCCTGTCACAGGTAGAAGACTGGATACCACAGCAAAAGAAGGCACCAGCAGGATGCCTCAACCTCGTTTAGAATCAGCCCAATCTGAGGGCAATATAGAGGCGTCATCTCGACCTTCTCAGCAGTCCCCACCCCACCAGGAGCCACTCGGGATGACACCACCTTTGATAGTTCCTGTACCCACACCATCAACCAGGAAATTCGAAGTGCAGTAGTTATGTTGGCACAAATGATGGCTACTCAGCGCCAGCCAGTGCCACCCGTAACAGCAGATTCATCTGGTGGGCCTGGCAGTTCGAGGGTCCGAGAATTCTTGGCACTAGGTCCCCCACAGTTCACAGGGTCGGATCAGGCAGAGGATCCCCAATGACTTCTTTGATCAGATGCAGAGAATCTTCCGGGTCATGCATGTGACATCTACAGAATCAGTTGAGTTAGCGGTATTCCGGCTGCGGGATATTACTGTGTTGTGGTACGAAAGTTGGGAAAGGTCCCGAGGGTGTTGCCCCTCCGACCTGGTCCAGCTTCTTAGAGGCTTTCCTAGATCGTTATCTACCACGAGAAATCCGACAGGCCCAGATGGACCAGTTTTTACACTTGGAACAACGGACAATGAGTGTATGAGAATACGCCCTGCAGTTTGATTTCTTGTCCCGCTATGCTCCAGCCTTTGTGGATACCATGCCATCTAGAGTCCACCGATTTATCATGGGTCTGAACCCGGAGTATATTGAGGCATGCATGACAGCTACGCTGCGGGAAGATATGGATATTGCTTGGGTGCAGGCCTTTGCCCAGACTATTGAGAGCCTTAGACAACGGCAACAGGATAACAGACGAATAAATTAGGAGCAGCGCCATGGGGATAGATCAGATGAATTACAGAGGGAGATTCAGAGAGGAGCTAGGCCACGATTGTCAGACAGGCCACCTAGACCCCCACCTCCATCACAGCAGCAGAGGCGTAGATTCATTCGTCGAGGACAGTCAGAGTCCGGCGGCAGTTCTCGAATGGTAAATTCACCTCAGCAGAGGAGGGAAGAGTAGAGCAGGTACACACCCCCACCTTGCCCTATTTGCAGCCGAACCTACACTGGAGCTTGCAGATATGGCTCCATGGGGTGTTATATATGCGGGCAGGAGGGTCACATGATGAGAGACTGTCTAGCCAGGGGTCAGGGTAGCCGAGATAATCAGGACATGGCGTCAGCAGAGCCGCGAGCTCCAGTAGCCTCGGTAGGGCGTAGGCCCTCAGGTCCAGCAGGTAGAGGCTGAGGTAGGGGGCCTCTAGTTTAGGTACAGGCCCAAGCCGTGCCTATGTATTACCAAGGAGGAAGGACTCAGAGGCGTCTCCATATGTGGTAACAGGTATGATGACTATTTGCTCACACCCTACTTATGTATTGATTGATCCAGGATCTATTTTTTCCTACGTTACCCCATTTGTGGCTCAAAAGTTTAGTGTTGTACCAGAGTTGCTTCAGCAACCCTTTTCAGTATCTACACCCGTCGGTGACTCCATCATAGCTAGAAGGGTGTATCGAGGGTGTACAGTAGAGGTTGCTGATCATCAGACTACAGTAGATCTGGTAGAATTAGAGATGATTGATTACGATGCCATTATGGGTATGGATTGGTTAGTGTCGTGCTATGCCAATGTAGAATGTTGGACCAAGACGGTCCGATTCCACTTTCCAGGGGAGGCAATATGAGATTGGAAGGGCAGTACAGCTACACCAAAAGGTAGGTTTCCTACCTTCAAGTGAGGAAGTTGATAGCTAAGGGATGCATTTACCACATAGCCAAAGTCCAGGATGTTCGGGTAGAGCCTCCGACTCTCCAGTCTGTTCCAGTGGTTAATGAATTCCCCCAAGTATTCCCAGACGAGCTACCTGGTATTCCTCCAAAGAGAGAAAAAGATTTTGCAATTGATTTGCTACCAGACACTCAACCCATATCAATTCCTCCGTATGGTATGGCTCCTACTGAACTCATAGAATTAAAGGAGCAGCTGAAAAATCTGTTAAATAGGGGCTTTATCAGTCCGAGTACTTCACCTTGGGATGCGCCAGTTCTATTTGTGAGAAAGAAGGATGGCTCACTCTGCATGTGTATAGATTACCAGCAATTGAACAAGGTTACAGTCAAGAATATGTATCCGCTTCCCAGAATAGATGATTTGTTTGATCAGTTACAGGGGTCCAGATATTTCTCCAAGATTGACTTACGGTCCGGATATCATCAGGTTCGAGTTCGTGAAAAGGACATTTTGAAGACTGCCTTCAGGACCAAATACGGCCATTTTGAGTTCCTAGTCATGTCCTTTGGGCTGACAAATGCTCCCGCAGTATTCATGGACCTGATGAACAACATCTTCAGACCATACCTGGAACTGTTTTTGATAGTGTTTATTGACGACATTCTGGTATATTCTCGCTCTGAGGCAGACCACCAGGATCATTTGCGGACAGTGCTTCAGATTCTCAGGGACCGTCAACTGTATGTCAAGTTCTCTAAATGTGAATTTTGACTGAACTCAGTAGCTTTCTTGGGGCATATTGCGTTGGATGCTGGTATACAGGTGGACACACAGAAAATAGAAGCAGTAAAAACATGGCCCAGACCTACCACTCCGACCGAAGTCTGCAGTTTTCTGGGATTAGTAGGGTACTATAGAAGATTTGTTGAGGGATTCTCCACCATAGCGGCACCTATGACTAAACTGACGCAAAAAGCAGCAAAGTTTCAGTGGACAGAGGCATGTGAGCAGAGTTTCCAGGAATTGAAAGATTATTGAAAGATTACAGAGAGAGTTTTTCTTTTCTAAAATTTCGAATACTTCCTCCTTAGGATTACATCGCCTTATATAGACGAGAAGAGATAAGAAAAAGATAAAGTAAATCTAGATGCCGATTCCTCATTGGCTCTTGATGATTACTGTACTTATGGTATCAGAGCCATGTTAGCCATACTAGGCTAAGTTCTTTATCGTCTGGGGTAGGAAGCATGAGTTAGAATCTTGTTAAGTTTAACTAATGATTTAGAACAGCATGTTAATATACTGTTATAATGTTTGAACCAGATGGGGTTCTGGCAGATCTAAGGAAGATGATTACTGTACTTCTGTTTATATGATAAGTAGTTATACTCTTCAGATGTTAGAATATTTAATTGTTTAAGTTTTGAGAATCAGGTATATAGTTCCTAAGTTTAGACCAGCCTGAAGGAATCGTAATTGCCGCTTAGTCGGGGAAGGCGTTAGGCTTGATTCTTGGCCTCGTAGTGTCTAAACCTAAGAAACTATTGTAATATCCAGATGATTCTTCATATCAGATCTTAAACATTTAAATACTTAAACATTTAGAGAGCCTTACTACTATTCATATAACTGTATGAACAGCATCATCCAATTAGATAGACTAGTCCAGAATTGATAACTAACTCTGGCCATCCATTTACTACAGTTGTTTAACTTGATTGCTCTATATTATTAGTTATACATGAACATAGTCTATACTTAGCTTTCTTACCTCAAAGGCGATAGTTTGCATTAACATGAATCACCATGTTTATGATATGAATAGCATGAATGTTTCAATTTCAAAAATTGAAAATGATTTGCAGAATTGGTCGATTCCTAGAGAACCGATTGAAAAGGTTTACCAGACAGGTAACTTTTCATTTTTCAAAAAATATAACATTAAGACTTGCAAATCAACAGTCGCTATCAACAATTCTTTAGAATGCATTAAGCTTCTTATCTCTGCTGATATTCAGAAATTTAAACATGACTTTAAATTCTTGCATATCGGTTTAGTACAAATTGCTGTTAAACCCCTCTTTAGAAAAGGTTTAAATATTCCTATTTGTCTGCTTCTACGTGATGATAGACTATTAAATTTTGATGATTCTCTTTTAGGAGTCTTAGAAAGTAACCTCGCCAATGGCCCGGTATACTTTAATTGCTATCCTAATTTCTCGGTCGATATTCAGGACCCCAACATCCTGGATACCTTGACGCTTAATGTCAAGACCAAGAACATGAATAGCAAAGTTGACACCCGTGAAATAGCTATAATATACAGGGTATATTATAAGCTTATGAAAACCACAATAGCCCCAAAGGCTATTAGTGCTAGTGTCAAAGGAGTTACCATGCTCATGGAAGCAAACCAGGAGCACTGTACTACCTTTGTCCCTAGACTTCTCAGATGGACTGACATCCTATCTGATGAAGAATGGAAATTCGATTCCATTACCCACCCTACTCCTCTTCAACCCGAACGATCTCAGATCGATAGGGTTATCCAATTTCCAGATGGATCCATAAATCTTAAATTTTTGAGATCCAACTCTTGTAGCCAAGCGTCTTCAAGTAGAAGAATGTCTTCGGTTAGACCTTCTTCTTTTTGTCCCCGGGAGGGTAATAATAGTAATTCTTCAGAGAATGATGGTGAACCAGGGAAAATTCACGGCGTTGATTATTCTCACACCATTCCTAATGTTTTCTATGAAGAACCTACAGGTGAGATGCCTACCAGTCCTACTGCCAGTGAAATGAGACCTGAGCAAAGAAGGAAAACTTCTTTGGGTGTTCTCTCTTCAGATGATGATTACGACATCAACAAGAAGAAGATAACTGAATGGTGGAACCTTCCAGAACATAAGGTTAAAAAGGAATGGTATAAGGCAAATTATACAATAGATGAAAGGACCACTTTCAGAGATAAATGGTACAAGGACATGAAGAAGTTCAAGACGGAACTTGAATTTTTTAAGTGGTTTGAAGTCACTGGTCAACTTGGAGACAGCAGCTCCTCTCTCAAGATGCTGGTTAAAAAATGGCATACGAAAGAAAAGACGGTGCAGTCGGTCACTCCTCCACTCGAAGGTATCCTAATACCTTACAGAAATGAGACTATAAAAGCCTCTCCCTTCAAAAAATCCAGTAACCAACCTACTGCTCCAGTTACTGCAGAAGACTTAAACAAAGTTTATGAGCAGAATAATTATACTAACCAAATTCTCAAATAAGTGGCATGCTCCTCCTCGCTCCGGGAGTATATAAGAATCTCATCAATGAACACGATCATGAACATATCTAGATATGCCTTGAACACCCTGTTCATTAAATCCGTAAAAGCTGCAGGGGCATTAGTTAGTCCGAAAGACATAACAACAAATTCGTAATGATCATACTTAGTCCTGAAATCGGTCAAAGGACAAAACCTTCTCGAGAAAATTAGTGAAGAATTGACCAAACTTTACCTCAGCAAAGGAGAAAGTAATGGTCAAAAGATTGGTGCTATTGCAGAAAGCTCCAGCAAGAGACACCACAATAATAGAAACTTCTACAAGAGGCCTTCATTCCCAGACATGCAGTTTGAGGAAAACAACTTCTATCCACAGGGTACTGCTGACGGAACCAGCATCACCGAATGGAATATTGATGGCATGGCTGAAGGACAGATCTATGCCAAGCTACAAGAAATAGGCATGAATATAACTGCCTATAAAATGAAAAATTCTACTGACAAAGAAGCTTTTGGTCTTATCATTGCAGGCTTCACGGGTATGCTAAAAAATTGGTGGGATAACTACCTCACCGAAGCTAATAGACAGGAGATTCTTAGTGCCACAGCATTGAGGACAATTGTCAAAGTTGAAGCAGGCCAGGAGCTTGTTAGCCATGAAACGCAAGAGGATGCTACGACAACATTACTGTACAGCATCGCCAAGCATTTTGTGGGTGAACCCAAATTGTTTCAGGACAGAAGCTTGGAGATTCTTAACAATCTGTACTGCAAGAAGCTCACGGACTTCAGATGGTATAAAGATATGTTCCTTAACAAGGTACTCATAAGGACCGACTGTAACAATGAATATTGGAAGGAAAGGTTCATCAGCGGCCTTCCTACCCATTTTGCAGAAAAAGTTAGATCCAAGATAAGGGATCGTTGTGACGGTAAGATCCCGTATGCAGAACTTGCATATGGTGATATTATTAGTCTTATTAATGTTGTTGCTCTTGAGCTCTGCACAGATCTAAAGCTCAAAGAACAAATCAAAAGGGATCAGAGAGATTCTACCAAGGATTTGGGAACCTTTTGCCAAGACTTCGGGTTTCCTATGTTAAAGCCTCCTTCGTCCAAACCAGACAAAAGGACCAGGAAAGGTAGACCTTTCAAAAGGAGAAAAAAGACCTCAGAAAGGTCCAAACATAGAAAGGACGAAAGAAGGTCCAAAAGAAAGGGTTCAAGAAGACCCCAAGCTGTAGAAGACACGTGCTGGACATGTGGCAAGAGAGGCCACAAATCCCCAGACTGTCCAAGAAACAGTAAGAAAAAGAAGAAGATTAATCTTCTCGGAGTTGATGAGGAAATAAAACAGAAACTCTTCTCCATCCTGGAAGAAGAAGAGTCTGAATCAGAATACTCTTCCTCTGAAGAAGGAGAATCTGATGAGGACTATTTGAATATAGCACAAGAATCTGAATCAGAAGATTCAACAACAGACTGCAACTGCAATGGTGCATTTTGTCTATGCGACAGCAAATCCCTCAAGGTTCTTTTTGAAAAGGCTGCAGAAACCTTGTTCGCTACAATCGAGCACATTCAAGATGATGAAGCTAGAAGGAAATACCTTCTTGAGCTTCAAAAGCTTATGCTCAAGGAAAAGAATGACAGACCAACTGTCACTCCATTCAGCATGAAGCAGGTAATGGAAAAATTCAACTCAGAAAAGAGTAAGGAGCCCTCCATAAGTGATCTCAGAAAAGAGATAGGTCTCTTAAAGGATGAGGTAAGAGATATCAAGGCAAGGCTTAGCAACATTGAAGTAGAAAAGCTGGCTAAGAAATTGCTAAAGGAGATAAAAGAAGACCAGGAAGCTTCTGACCCTGAAGAAGAACCAGACTCTCCAAGAAGATACACAGATATCATTGAAGAGGCATAATTTTCTCATCAAGGTAATGAAGAACCAGGAGTTCTTGCAATCACACAGGTAAAACCCCAGAGTTCACATATTTTTATAAAATTAATTATTGGAAATCTAACATTCAACAAGATTGCTCTGTTAGACAGTGGTGCAGACAGGAACTGCATAATCGAAGGATTGGTACCTACTAAGTACCTGACCAAAGGCACTACAAAGTTGTATAGTGCAACAGGTGAGCGTATACAGATTGACTATAAGCTGTCTAATGCTCATATTTGTAATAACGGAATTTGTTTAAAAAACGATTTTGTTATTACCAAAAATATAAATGAAGAGATTATTTTGGGGATCCCTTTAATCACCCAGATCAAACCCTTCATTTCAGGTTTTGAATCTATTAAAACCAAGATTTTGGGGAAAAGTCTTGAGTTTCCTTTTGTCAAAACTCTTTCAAAAAATGAAAGTAAATTTTTGCATGAAAAAACTGCATTCAAGATTTTTCATCTTTCTAAACAAATTGGGTTTTTAAAGGATGATTTAAAAATCAAAAGAATAGAACAGATTTTAAAAACCCCGGGAATGGTTACTAAGATAGCCCAACTCGAGGACAAATTCAAGTCTGAAATCTGTTCTGATTTTCCAAATGCTTTTTGGGCCAGAAAAGCCCATACTGTTGACTTGCCATATGTTGACGGATTCAATGAAAGGTCCGTTAGCACTAAAGCTAGGCCCATTCAAATGAATCACGAACTTATGGAATTCTGTAAAACAGAAATCAACTCACTTTTAGAAAACAAATTAATCCGACCCTCCAAGTCCCCATGGAGTTGTTCGGCCTTTTATGTCAACAAGGCTGCGGAGCAAGAAAGAGGCTCTCCCAGGCTTGTGATAAATTATAAACCTTTAAATTCCGTTTTAAAATGGATCAGATATCCGATTCCGAATAAAAGGGATCTTTTGAAAAGAACTTACAAGGCTAATGTCTACAGCAAGTTTGACATGAAGTCAGGATTTTGGCAAATTCAATTATCTAAAAAAGATAAGTATAAAACAACATTTAATGTTCCATTCGGACAATATGAATGGAATGTAATGCCTTTTGGGCTTAAAAATGCCCCTAGTGAATTTCAGAAAATCATGAATGACATATTCAATCATGTAAGCTATATGTCCATAGTTTACATAGATGATGTGTTAATCTTTTCCGAGGACATTGATTCTCACTTTAAACATCTTAACACTTTTTTAAACATTGTTAAGAAAAATGGCTTGGTCGTAAGTGCCAAGAAAATTAAGCTTTTTCAAACGAGCATTAGATTTCTTGGTCATAACTTATACCAAGGAACCTATAAGCCTATCTGCAGAGCCATTGAGTTCTCAAACAAATTTCCTGATGTCATTACCGACAAAACCCAATTACAAAGATTTTTGGTAAGTATAAATTATGTTGCAGACTTCATACCCAAGGTAAGACACATCTGCAAGCCACTGTTTGAGAGGCTTAAGAAAAAGCCATGTCCTTGGTCTGAGGAACAGACCAGAGCTGTCAGGAAGATTAAGGATATCGTAAAAGATCTCCCTTGCTTAGGCATCCCAAATCCAGATGCCTTTATGATTGTGGAAACTGATGCCTCTGACATTGGGTATGGAGGTATTCTTAAACAGAGAAAATCCCCTGAGGATTTTGAACAGTTGGTAAGATTCACTTCTGGTGTATGGAATTCCGCCCAAAGGAATTACAGCACTGTCAAGAAGGAAGTACTTTCTATCGTCTTGTGTATTACTAAATTCCAAGATGATTTAATTAATAAATCTTTTCTTCTTAGAGTAGACTGTAAATCTGCCAAAGACATTTTGCAAAAAGATATTAAAAATTTGGTTTCAAAACAAATATTTGCAAGGTGGCAAGCCTTATTATCAAATTTCGATTTTGATATAGATTTCCTAAAAGGGAAAAATATCTCTTTGCCTGATTATCTAACCAGAGAATTTTTGCAGGATAAAAAATGAGGCCTCTTAAGCCCAAGTCCGCAGCACAAAGTGGTCCTTCTGGAAAGGACGTTCCCAAGGCATCAGCCTCTCCTTTTACAATTCGGCCATCTTCGAATGACCATTCTGAACTTAACAGGTTCTCAGCCTTAGCCAGAATTCCACCTTTGGATCCCAGGCTAACTATTACTCCTTTCCCCCTTCTTACAAGTCAAGCTCAAAAAGCTGAAAAACCAAAGGTTACCTCTCCTTTCATAAAGGATTCCAAACCTTCATCTTCTTCTCCTTCAGGCGAACCTAGATACTCTAAGGTTCAGACCAGAGATAGTTATGCTTATAAAGCTCCAGAAAGCTTTGCCCAAGCCGTCAATCCTAACCTCACTTCCGAAAGTAAAGAGATTGCCAAAAGTCCGAAGACCAAAGAAGTCTTCAAAAATGTTTCCATCCTTGTCACTCCAGTCTTAGCATTAGATAAGGAGTTTGAAAATTTTGATATCAAATATTTGATCAGACCCATCTACACTGATCAAAACTTTATCGAAACCAGTAATCCAGCTAAAACCAGAAAATTCTACGAGTTTATCTTGGTCGATACTGGCTCAATTGATGTCGAGCACGTTCTCAGCTACGAGGCCGATCCAAGTAGCATAGCCTACTCAAAGTTTACTTTAAAGAAAATTCTTTCACCATTTGATTGGCAGGTGTCTCATCTCCACACACCAATCAATCTGTCAAGGCCATTCAGGCCTCAAACTTACAACTGGTTCGACTACAGGGACGCATGGTTTAATTTCCTGTTCCTAAGGCCGTCCAATCATACATGGTTCGTTAAATATGGGCCAGAAATAAGCAGTAAGACCATCCCCAGGTGGTTTTATGACTGGTGTAGTGCATTTGGGGGAAATTCAGAAGTTCTCCCCAAAAACTTCGCAGACAGGTTTAGTCAATTTCAAATTGACATATATATTTCATCCTTACCAGAGCATATTAAATTATGCAAATATTTTATTATCAAAAAGATATCCTTTATTATTTCTTGGACATTTGCAGTTCATGAATCTGACAGGATCAAATACTTGTCAAAAGAAATCTTTGCTAAAGGATGGACACCAGCTCCTAAAAAGGATGATTCAAAACAACCTCTCAAGAAGAAGGAGATCCAAAAATCAAAATCCAAAGAAGAGCTTAAGAAAAAACTTCAAAAAGCTCTCTCAGAATTGGATGAAAACTCAGACGAAGAGTCTGCATCTCAGCTTCTCGAAGAAGTAACATCCTCTCAAAGTGGAGAAAATGGGGATATGCTAAATCCAAAAGGTATAGCACAGTCCTATTTGAATATTTACTCGGACTAAAATCCCAATTGAGGATATTAAAATCCGGAATAATTGGCTTTCTTGGTAGAGATTTCAAAGAAATCAGAATTACCAAAGAAAGAGTGATAGAGGACCAAAGGTCCAGAATTATCACTGATTAAGTCTTGAGAAGGACTAGTCAAAAGAAGCGGCCGATAAAAGCAAAAGGACGACAAAGACTTTTGCAAAAAGCAAACCCCACTCAGAAGCTTTTACAAAAGCAGATTCCCACTCACATGATGAGGGACCCAGAAGATAAGATCACAAGTGAAGTAATCTCCAAGAGCCAATGAGGAATCGGCATCTAGATTTACTTTATCTTTTTCTTATCTCTTCTCGTCTATATAAGGCGATGTAATCCTAAGGAGGAAGCATTCGAAATTTTAGAAAAGAAAAACTCTCTCTGTAATCTTTCAATAATCTTTCAATGCTTCCGCTGTACTCCATGATCAATCAATAAACCAATGAGTTTATTCATCCTATTACTTCTGTTATATATTCGTTATGCTATTTATCTCCGATCCTGTACTTATGACATTCGAAATTTTAGAAAAGAAAAACTCTCTCTGTAATCTTTCAATAATCTTTCAATGCTTCCGCTGTACTCCATGATCAATCAATAAACCAGTGAGTTTATTCATCCTATTACTTCTGTTATATATTCGTTATGCTATTTATATCCGATCCTGTACTTATGGTATCAGAGCCATGTTAGCCATACTAGGCTAAGTTCTTTATCGTCTGGGGTAGGAAGCATGAGTTAGAATCTTGTTAAGTTTAACTAATGATTTAGAACAGCATGTTAATATACTGTTATAATGTTTGAACCAGATGGGGTTCTGGCAGATCTAAGGAAGATGATTACTGTACTTCTGTTTATATGATAAGTAGTTATACTCTTCAGATGTTAGAATATTTAATTGTTTAAGTTTTGAGAATCAGGTATATAGTTCCTAAGTTTAGACCAGCCTGAAGGAATCGTAATTGCCGCTTAGCCGGGGAAGGCGTTAGGCTTGATTCTTGGCCTCGTAGTGTCTAAACCTAAGAAACTATTGTAATATCCAGATGATTCTTCATATCAGATCTTAAACATTTAAATACTTAAACATTTAGAGAGCCTTACTACTATTCATATAACTGTATGAACAGCATCATCCAATTAGATAGACTAGTCCAGAATTGATAACTAACTCTGGCCATCCATTTACTACAGTTGTTTAACTTGATTGCTCTATATTATTAGTTATACATGAACATAGTCTATACTTAGCTTTCTTACCTCAAAGGCGATAGTTTGCATTAACATGAATCACCATGTTTATGATATGAATAGCATGAATGTTTCAATTTCAAAAATTGAAAATGATTTGCAGAATTGGTCGATTCCTAGAGAACCGATTGAAAAGGTTTACCAGACAGGTAACTTTTCATTTTTCAAAAAATATAACATTAAGACTTGCAAATCAACAGTCGCTATCAACAATTCTTTAGAATGCATTAAGCTTCTTATCTCTGCTGATATTCAGAAATTTAAACATGACTTTAAATTCTTGCATATCGATTTAGTACAAATTGCTGTTAAACCCCTCTTTAGAAAAGGTTTAAATATTCCTATTTGTCTGCTTCTACGTGATGATAGACTATTAAATTTTGATGATTCTCTTTTAGGAGTCTTAGAAAGTAACCTCGCCAATGGCCCGGTATACTTTAATTGCTATCCTAATTTCTCGGTCGATATTCAGGACCCCAACATCCTGGATACCTTGACGCTTAATGTCAAGACCAAGAACATGAATAGCAAAGTTGACACCCGTGAAATAGCTATAATATACAGGGTATATTATAAGCTTATGAAAACCACAATAGCCCCAAAGGCTATTAGTGCTAGTGTCAAAGGAGTTACCATGCTCATGGAAGCAAACCAGGAGCACTGTACTACCTTTGTCCCTAGACTTCTCAGATGGACTGACATCCTATCTGATGAAGAATGGAAATTCGATTCCATTACCCACCCTACTCCTCTTCAACCCGACCGATCTCAGATCGATAGGGTTATCCAATTTCCAGATGGATCCATAAATCTTAAATTTTTGAGATCCAACTCTTGTAGCCAAGCGTCTTCAAGTAGAAGAATGTCTTCGGCTAGACCTTCTTCTTTTTGTCCCCGGGAGGGTAATAATAGTAATTCTTCAGAGAATGATGGTGAACCAGGGAAAATTCACGGCGTTGATTATTCTCACACCATTCCTAAAGTTTTCTATGAAGAACCTACAGGTGAGATGCCTACCAGTCCTACTGCCAGTGAAATGAGACCTGAGCAAAGAAGGAAAGATTCTTTGGGTGTTCTCTCTTCAGATGATGATTACGACATCAACAAGAAGAAGATAACTGAATGGTGGAACCTTCCAGAACATAAGGTTAAAAAGGAATGGTATAAGGCAAATTATACAATAGAAGAAAGGACCACTTTCAGAGATAAATAGTACAAGGACATGAAGAAGTTCAAGACGAAACTTGAATTTTTTAAGTGGTTTGAAGTCACTGGTCAACTTGGAGACAGCAACTCCTCTCTCAAGATGCTGGTTAAAAAATGGCATACGAAAGAAAAGACGGTGCAGTAGTGAAGAATTGACCAAACTTAACCTCAGCAAAGGAGAAAGTAATGGTCAAAAGATTGGTGCTATTGCAGAAAGCTCCAGCAAGAGACACCACAATAATAGAAACTTCTAGAAGAGGCCTTCATTCCCAGACATGCAGTTTGAGGAAAACAACTTCTATCCACAGGGTACTGCTGACGGAACCAGCATCACCGAATGGAATATTGATGGCATGGCTGAAGGACAGATCTATGCCAAGCTACAAGAAATAGGCATGAATATAACTGCCTATAAAATGAAAAATTCTACTGACAAAGAAGCTTGTGGTCTTATCATTGCAGGCTTCACGGGTATGCTAAAAAATTGGTGGGATAACTACCTCACCGAAGCTAATAGACAGGAGATCCTTAGTGCCACAGCATTGAGGACAATTGTCAAAGTTGAAGCAGGCCAGGAGCTTGTTAGCCATGAAACGCAAGAGGATGCTACGACAACATTACTGTACAGCATCGCCAAGCATTTTGTGGGTGAACCCAAATTGTTTCAGGACAGAAGCCTGGAGATTCTTAACAATCTGTACTGCAAGAAGCTCACGGACTTCAGATGGTATAAAGATATGTTCCTTAACAAGGTACTCATCAGGACCGACTGCAACAATGAATATTGGAAGGAAAGGTTCATCAGCGGCCTTCCTACCCATTTTGCAGAAAAGGTTAGATCCAAGATAAGGGATCGTTGTGACGGTAAGATCCTGTATGCAGAACTTGCATATGGTGATATTATTAGTCTTATTAATGTTGTTGCTCTTGAGCTCTGCACAGATCTAAAGCTCAAAGAACAAATCAAAAGGGATCAGAGAGATTCTACCAAGGATTTAGGAACCTTTTGCCAAGACTTCGGGTTTCCTATGTTAAAGCCTCCTTCGTCCAAACCTGACAAAAGGACCAGGAAAGGTGGACCTTTCAAAAGGAGAAAAAAGACCTCAGAAAGGTCCAAACATAGAAAGGACGAAAGAAGGTCCAAAAGAAAGGGTTCAAGAAGACCCCAAGCTGTAGAAGACACCTGCTGGACATGTGGCAAGAGAGGCCACAAATCCCCAGACTGTCCAAGAAACAGTAAGAAAAAGAAGAAGATTAATCTTCTCGGAGTTGATGAGGAAATAAAACAGAAACTCTTCTCCATCCTAGAAGAAGAAGAGTCTGAATCAGAATACTCTTCCTCTGAAGAAGGAGAATCTGATGAGGACTATTTGAATATAGCACAAGAATCTGAATCAGAAGATTCAACAACAGACTGCAACTGCAATGGTGCATTTTGTCTATGCGACAGCAAATCCCTCAAGGTTCTTTCAGAAAAGGCTGCAGAAACCTTGTTCGCTACAATCGAGCACATTCAAGATGATGAAGCTAGAAGGAAATACCTTCTTGAGCTTCAAAAGCTTATGCTCAAGGAAAAGAATGACAGACCAACTGTCACTCCATTCAGCATGAAGCAGGTAATGGAAAAATTCAACTCAGAAAAGAGTAAGGAGCCCTCCATAAGTGATCTCAGAAAAGAGATAGGTCTCTTAAAGGATGAGGTAAGAGATATCAAGGCAAGGCTTAGCAGCATTGAAGTAGAAAAGCTGGCTAAGAAATTGCTAAAGGAGATAAAAGAAGACCAGGAAGCTTCTGACCCTGAAGAAGAACCAGACTCTCCAAGAAGATACACAGATATCATTGAAGAGGCATAATTTTCTCATCAAGGTAACGAAGAACCAGGAGTTCTTGCAATCACACAGGTAAAACCCCAGAGTTCACATATTTTTATAAAATTAATTATTGGAAATCTAACATTCAACAAGATTGCTCTGTTAGACAGTGGTGCAGACAGGAACTGCATAATCGAAGGATTGGTATCTACTAAGTACCTGACCAAAGTCACTACAAAGTTGTATAGTGCAACAGGTGAGCGTATACATATTGACTATAAGCTGTCTAATGCTCATATTTGTAATAACGGAATTTGTTTAAAAAACGATTTTGTTATTACCAAAAATATAAATGAAGAGATTATTTTGGGGATCCCTTTTATCACCAAGATCAAACCCTTCATTTCAGGTTTTGAATCTATTAAAACCAAGATTTTGGGGAAAAGTCTTGAGTTTCCTTTTGTCAAAACTCTTTCAAAAAATGAAAGTAAATTTTTGCATGAAAAAACTGCATTCAAGATTTTTCATCTTTCTAAACAAATTGGGTTTTTAAAGGATGATTTAAAAATCAAAAGAATAGAACAGATTTTAAAAACCCCGGGAATGGTTACTAAGATAGCCCAACTCGAGGACAAATTCAAGTCTGAAATCTGTTCTGATTTTCCAAATGCTTTTTGGGCCAGAAAAGCCCATACTGTTGACTTGCCATATGTTGACGGATTCAATGAAAGGTCCGTTAGCACTAAAGCTAGGCCCATTCAAATGAATCACGAACTTATGGAATTCTGTAAAACAGAAATCAACTCACTTTTAGAAAACAAATTAATCCGACCCTCCAAGTCCCCATGGAGTTGTTCGGTCTTTTATGTCAACAAGGCTGCGGAGCAAGAAAGAGGCTCTCCCAGGCTTGTGATAAATTATAAACCTTTAAATTCCGTTTTAAAATGGATCAGATATCCGATTCCGAATAAAAGGGATCTTTTGAAAAGAACTTACAAGGCTAATGTCTACAGCAAGTTTGACATGAAGTCAGGATTTTGGCAAATTCAATTATCTGAAAAAGATAAGTATAAAACAGCATTTAATGTT
Organism: Datura wrightii; assembly: GCA_035772735.1. Classification (NCBI taxonomy): domain Eukaryota; kingdom Viridiplantae; phylum Streptophyta; class Magnoliopsida; order Solanales; family Solanaceae; genus Datura; species Datura wrightii. The sequence goes on from JASDFA010000001.1 coordinate 111,862,173, forward strand.
CCATTCGGACAATATGAATGGAATGTAATGCCTTTTGGGCTTAAAAATGCCCCTAGTGAATTTCAGAAAATCATGAATGACATATTCAATCATGTAAGCTATATGTCCATAGTTTACATAGATGATGTGTTAATCTTTTCCGAGGACATTGATTCTCACTTTAAACATCTTAACACTTTTTTAAACATTGTTAAGAAAAATGGCTTGGTCGTAAGTGCCAAGAAAATTAAGCTTTTTCAAACGAGCATTAGATTTCTTGGTCATAACTTATACCAAGGAACCTATAAGCCTATCTGCAGAGCCATTGAGTTCTCAAACAAATTTCCTGATGTCATTACCGACAAAACCCAATTACAAAGATTTTTGGGAAGTATAAATTATGTTGCAGACTTCATACCCAAGGTAAGACACAGTGGCTTGCAGATGTGTCTTACCTTGGGTATGAAGTCTGCAACATAATTTATACTTCCCAAAAATCTTTGTAATTGGGTTTTGTCGGTAATGACATCAGGAAATTTGTTTGAGAACTCAATGGCTCTGCAGATAGGCTTATAGGTTCCTTGGTATAAGTTATGACCAAGAAATCTAATGCTCGTTTGAAAAAGCTTAATTTTCTTGGCACTTACGACCAAGCCATTTTTCTTAACAATGTTTAAAAAAGTGTTAAGATGTTTAAAGTGAGAATCAATGTCCTCGGAAAAGATTAACACATCATCTATGTAAACTATGGACATATAGCTTACATGATTGAATATGTCATTCATGATTTTCTGAAATTCACTAGGGGCATTTTTAAGCCCAAAAGGCATTACATTCCATTCATATTGTCCGAATGGAACATTAAATGCTGTTTTATACTTATCTTTTTCAGATAATTGAATTTGCCAAAATCCTGACTTCATGTCAAACTTGCTGTAGACATTAGCCTTGTAAGTTCTTTTCAAAAGATCCCTTTTATTCGGAATCGGATATCTGATCCATTTTAAAACGGAATTTAAAGGTTTATAATTTATCACAAGCCTGGGAGAGCCTCTTTCTTGCTCCGCAGCCTTGTTGACATAAAAGGCCGAACAACTCCATGGGGACTTGGAGGGTCGGATTAATTTGTTTTCTAAAAGTGAGTTGATTTCTGTTTTACAGAATTCCATAAGTTCGTGATTCACTTGAATGGGCCTAGCTTTAGTGCTAATGGACCTTTCATTGAATCCGTCAACATATGGCAAGTCAACAGTATGGGCTTTTCTGGCCCAAAAAGCATTTGGAAAATCAGAACAGATTTCAGACTTGAATTTGTCCTTGAGTTGGGCTATCTTAGTAACCATTCCCGGGGTTTTTAAAATCTGTTCTATTCTTTTGATTTTTAAATCATCCTTTAAAAACCCAATTTGTTTAGAAAGATGAAAAATCTTGAATGCAGTTTTTTCATGCAAAAATTTACTTTCATTTTTTGAAAGAGTTTTGACAAAAGGAAACTCAAGACTTTTCCCCAAAATCTTGGTTTTAATAGATTCAAAACCTGAAATGAAGGGTTTGATCTTGGTGATAAAAGGGATCCCCAAAATAATCTCTTCATTTATATTTTTGGTAATAACAAAATCGTTTTTTAAACAAATTCCGTTATTACAAATATGAGCATTACACAGCTTATAGTCAATCTGTATACGCTCACCTGTTGCACTATACAACTTTGTAGTGCCTTTGGTCAGGTACTTAGTAGGTACCAATCCTTCGATTATGCAGTTCCTGTCTGCACCACTGTCTAACAGAGCAATCTTGTTGAATGTTAGATTTCCAATAATTAATTTTATAAAAATATGTGAACTCTGGGGTTTTACCTGTGTGATTGCAAGAACTCCTGGTTCTTCATTACCTTGATGAGAAGATTCTGCCTCTTCAATGATATCTGTGTATCTTCTTGGAGAGTCTGGTTCTTCTTCAGGGTCAGAAGCTTCCTGGTCTTCTTTTATCTCCTTTAGCAATTTCTTAGCCAGCTTTTCTACTTCAATGCTGCTAAGCCTTGCCTTGATATCTCTTACCTCATCCTTTAAGAGACCTATCTCTTTTCTGAGATCACTTATGGAGGGCTCCTTACTCTTTTCTGAGTTGAATTTTTCCATTACCTGCTTCATGCTGAATGGAGTGACAGTTGGTCTGTCATTCTTTTCCTTGAGCATAAGCTTTTGAAGCTCAAGAAGGTATTTCCTTCTAGCTTCATCATCTTGAATGTGCTCGATTGTAGCGAACAAGGTTTCTGCAGCCTTTTCTGAAAGAACCTTGAGGGATTTGCTGTCGCATAGACAAAATGCACCATTGCAGTTGCAGTCTGTTGTTGAATCTTCTGATTCAGATTCTTGTGCTATATTCAAATAGTCCTCATCAGATTCTCCTTCTTCAGAGGAAGAGTATTCTGATTCAGACTCTTCTTCTTCTAGGATGGAGAAGAGTTTCTGTTTTATTTCCTCATCAACTCCGAGAAGATTAATCTTCTTCTTTTTCTTACTGTTTCTTGGACAGTCTGGGGATTTGTGGCCTCTCTTTCCACATGTCTAGCAGGTGTCTTCTACAGCTTGGGGTCTTCTTGAACCCTTTCTTTTGGACCTTCTTTCGTCCTTTCTATGTTTGGACCTTTCTGAGGTCTTTTTTCTCCTTTTGAAAGGTCCACCTTTCCTGGTCCTTTTGTCTGGTTTGGACGAAGGAGGCTTTAACATAGGAAACCCGAAGTCTTGGCAAAAGGTTCCCAAATCCTTGGTAGAATCTCTCTGATCTCTTTTGATTTGTTCTTTGAGCTTTAGATCTGTGCAGAGCTCAAGAGCAACAACATTAATAAGACTAATAATATCACCATATGCAAGTTCTGCATACGGGATCTTACCATCACAACGATCCCTTATCTTGGATCTAACCTTTTCTGCAAAATGGGTAGGAAGGTCGCTGATGAACCTTTCCTTCCAATATTCATTGTTACAGTTGGTCCTGATGAGTACCTTGTTAAGGAACATATCTTTATACCATCTGAAGTCCGTGAGCTTCTTGCAGTACAGATTGTTAAGAATCTCCAGGCTTCTGTCCTGAAACAATTTGGGTTCACCCACAAAATGCTTGGCGATGCTGTACAGTAATGTTGTCGTAGCATCCTCTTGCGTTTCATGGCTAACAAGCTCCTGGCCTGCTTCAACTTTGACAATTGTCCTCAATGCTGTGGCACTAAGGATCTCCTGTCTATTAGCTTCGGTGAGGTAGTTATCCCACCAATTTTTTAGCATACCCGTGAAGCCTGCAATGATAAGACCACAAGCTTCTTTGTCAGTAGAATTTTTCATTTTATAGGCAGTTATATTCATGCCTATTTCTTGTAGCTTGGCATAGATCTTTCCTTCAGCCATGCCATCAATATTCCATTCGGTGATGCTGGTTCCGTCAGCAGTACCCTGTGGATAGAAGTTGTTTTCCTCAAACTGCATGTCTGGGAATGAAGGCCTCTTGTAGAAGTTTCTATTATTGTGGTGTCTCTTGCTGGAGCTTTCTGCAATAGCACCAATCTTTTGACCATTACTTTCTCCTTTGCTGAGGTTAAGTTTGGTCAATTCTTCACTAATTTTCTCGAGAAGGTTTTGTCCTTTGAGGTATTTTGGAAAATCCTTTTTCGAGAATTCGTTTACTTTGAAGGGAGGTTCACTGATAGAAGTGTGAACGGATTTGGAAGGGCTCTGTTTGGAGCTGAAAAGATTAGTACTTGAGGTACTAGGAGAATTTTTGGTTTCTTCTATTTGCTGGGAAACAACATGGAGAATTTGGTTAGTATAATTATTCTGCTCATAAACTTTGTTTAAGTCTTCTGCAGTAACTGGAGCAGTAGGTTGGTTACTGGATTTTTTGAAGGGAGAGGCTTTTATAGTCTCATTTCTGTAAGGTATTAGGATACCTTCGAGTGGAGGAGTGACCGACTGCACCGTCTTTTCTTTCGTATGCCATTTTTTAACCAGCATCTTGAGAGAGGAGCTGCTGTCTCCAAGTTGACCAGTGACTTCAAACCACTTAAAAAATTCAAGTTCTGTCTTGAACTTCTTCATGTCCTTGTACCATTTATCTCTGAAAGTGGTCCTTTCTTCTATTGTATAATTTGCCTTATACCATTCCTTTTTAACCTTATGTTCTGGAAGGTTCCACCATTCAGTTATCTTCTTCTTGTTGATGTCGTAATCATCATCTGAAGAGAGAACACCCAAAGAATCTTTCCTTCTTTGCTCAGGTCTCATTTCACTGGCAGTAGGACTGGTAGGCATCTCACCTGTAGGTTCTTCATAGAAAACTTTAGGAATGGTGTGAGAATAATCAACGCCGTGAATTTTCCCTGGTTCACCATCATTCTCTGAAGAATTACTATTATTACCCTCCCGGGGACAAAAAGAAGAAGGTCTAGCCGAAGACATTCTTATACTTGAAGACGCTTGGCTACAAGAGTTGGATCTCAAAAATTTAAGATTTATGGATCCATCTGGAAATTGGATAACCCTATCGATCTGAGATCGGTCGGGTTGAAGAGGAGTAGGATGGGTAATGGAATCGAATTTCCATTCTTCATCAGATAGGATGTCAGTCCATCTGAGAAGTCTAGGGACAAAGGTAGTACAGTGCTCTTGGTTTGCTTCCATGAGCATGGTAACTCCTTTGACACTAGCACTAATAGCCTTTGGGGCTATTGTGGTTTTCATAAGCTTATAATATACCCTGTATATTATAGCTATTTCACGGGTGTCAACTTTGCTATTCATGTTCTTGGTCTTGACATTAAGCGTCAAGGTATCCAGGATGTTGGGGTCCTGAATATCGACCGAGAAATTAGGATAGCAATTAAAGTATACCGGGCCATTGGCGAGGTTACTTTCTAAGACTCCTAAAAGAGAATCATCAAAATTTAATAGTCTATCATCACGTAGAAGCAGACAAATAGGAATATTTAAACCTTTTCTAAAGAGGGGTTTAACAGCAATTTGTACTAAATCGATATGCAAGAATTTAAAGTCATGTTTAAATTTCTGAATATCAGCAGAGATAAGAAGCTTAATGCATTCTAAAGAATTGTTGATAGCGACTGTTGATTCGCAAGTCTTAATGTTATATTTTTTGAAAAATGAAAAGTTACCTGTCTGGTAAACCTTTTCAATCGGTTCTCTAGGAATCGACCAATTCTGCAAATCATTTTCAATTTTTGAAATTGAAACATTCATGCTATTCATATCATAAACATGGTGATTCATGTTAATGCAAACTATCGCCTTTGAGGTAAGAAAGCTAAGTATAGACTATGTTCATGTATAACTAATAATATAGAGCAATCAAGTTAAACAACTGTAGTAAATGGATGGCCAGAGTTAGTTATCAATTCTGGACTAGTCTATCTAATTGGATGATGCTGTTCATACAGTTATATGAATAGTAGTAAGGCTCTCTAAATGTTTAAGTATTTAAATGTTTAAGATCTGATATGAAGAATCATCTGGATATTATAATAGTTTCTTAGGTTTAGACACTACGAGGCCAAGAATCAAGCCTAACGCCTTCCCCGGCTAAGCGGCAATTACGATTCCTTCAGGCTGGTCTAAACTTAGGAACTATATACCTGATTCTCAAAACTTAAACAATTAAATATTCTAACATCTGAAGAGTATAACTACTTATCATATAAACAGAAGTACAGTAATCATCTTCCTTAGATCTGGCAGAACCCCATCTGGTTCAAACATTATAACAGTATATTAACATGCTGTTCTAAATCATTAGTTAAACTTAACAAGATTCTAACTCATGCTTCCTACCCCAGACGATAAAGAACTTAGCCTAGTATGGCCAACATGGCTCTGATACCATTAAACAGGATCTTGGAGACACCTGAATAAGGGGGTGCGTCGCACCAAACACCCACTTGCAGATCTTGAGTGGTTATGCCACTGTGACTCCACAAGCTACCTCAGAAACCGCCTTTTACGCGAGGCCTCTCGACGCTCGCAACCCATGCCGGCCATTCCCTATTTAAACCGGGGTAGGATCTTCTAGGGGTAAGAGCCTATGCTTCGTCACTGATCACACAGTGAGAACCCCCTATGAAGTGCAACACCGTATAAAGGGAGGAATTACATGCTTTACGCGGCTCTGATACCATAAGTACAGGATCGGAGATAAATAGCATAACGAATATATAACAGAAGTAATAGGATGAATAAACTCACTGGTTTATTGATTGATCATGGAGTACAGCGGAAGCATTGAAAGATTATTAAAAGATTACAGAGAGAGTTTTTCTTTTCTAAAATTTCGAATACTTCCTCCTTAGGATTACATCGCCTTATATAGACGAGAAGAGATAAGAAAAAGATAAAGTAAATCTAGATGCCGATTCCTCATTGGCTCTTGGAGATTACTTCACTTGTGATCTCATCTTCTGGGTCCCTCGTAATGTGAGTGGGAATCTGCTTTTGTAAAAGCTTCTGAGTGGGGTTTGCTTTTTGCAAAAGTCTTTGTCGGCCTTTTGCTTTTATCGGCCGCTTGTTTTGACTAGTCCTTCTCAAGACTTAATCAGTGATAATTCTGGACCTTTGGTCCTCTATCACTCTTTCTTTGGTAATTCTGATTTCTTTGAAATCTCTACCAAGAAAGCCAATTATTCCGGATTTTAATATCCTCAATTGGGATTTTAGTCCGAGTAAATATTCAAATAGGACTATGCTATACCTTTTGGATTTAGCATATCCCCATTTTCTCCACTTTGAGAGGATGTTACTTCTTCGAGAAGCCGAGATGCAGACTCTTCATCTGAGTTTTCATCCAATTCTGAGAGAGCTTTTTGAAGTTTTTTCTTAAGCTCTTCTTTGGATTTTGATTTTTGGACCTCCTTCTTCTTGAGAGGTTGTTTTGAATCATCCTTTTTAGGAGCTGGTGTCCATCCTTTAGCAAAGATTTCTTTTGACAAGTATTTGATCCTGTCAGATTCATGAACTGCAAATGTCCAAGAAATAATAAAGGATATCTTTTTGATAATAAAATATTTGCATAATTTAATATGCTCTGGTAAGGATGAAATATCTATGTCAATTTGAAATTGACTAAACCTGTCTGCGAAGTTTTTGGGGAGAACTTCTGAATTTCCCCCAAATGCACTCCACCAGTCATAAAACTACTTGGGGATGGTCTTACTGCTTATTTCTGGCCCATATTTAACGAACCATGTATGATTGGACGGCCTTAGGAACAGGAAATTAAACCATGCGTCCCTGTAGTCGAACCAGTTGTAAGTTTGAGGCCTGAATGGCCTTGACAGATTGATTGGTGTGTGGAGATGAGACACCTGCCAATCAAATGGTGAAAGAATTTTCTTTAAAGTAAACTTTGAGTAGGCTATGCTACTTGGATCGGCCTCATTGCTGAGAACGTGCTCGACATCAATTGAGCCAGTATCGACCAAGATAAACTCGTAGAATTTTCTGGTTTTAGCTGGATTACTGGTTTCGATAAAGTTTTGATCAGTGTAGATGGGTCTGATCAAACATTTGATATCAAAATTTTCAAACTCCTTATCTAATGCTAAGACTGGAGTGACAAGGATGGAAACATTTTTGAAGACTTCTTTAGTCTTCGGACTTTTGGCAATCTCTTTACTTTTGGAAGTGAGGTTAGGATTGACGGCTTGGGCAAAGCTTTCTGGAGCTTTATAAGCATAACTATCTCTGGACTGAACCTTAGAGTATCTAGGTTCGCCTGAAGGAGAAGAAGATGAAGGTTTGGAATCCTTTATGAAAGGAGAGGTAACCTTTGGTTTTTCAGCTTTTTGAGCTTGACTTGTAAGAAGGGGGAAAGGAGTAATAGTTAGCCTGGGATCCAAACGTGGAATTCTGGCTAAGGCTGAGAACCTGTTAAGTTCAGAATGGTCATTCGAAGATGGCCGAATTGTAAAAGGAGAGGCTGATGCCTTGGGAACGTCCTTTCCAGAAGCACCACTTTGTGCTGCGGACTTGGGCTTAAGAGGCATCATTTTTTATCCTGCAAAAATTCCCTGGTTAGATAATCAGGCAAAGAGTTATTTTTCCCTTTTAGGAAATCTATATCAAAATCGAAATTTGATAATAAGGCTTGCCACCTTGCAAATATTTGTTTTGAAACCAAATTTTTAACATCTTTTAGCAAAATGTCTTTGGCAGATTTACAGTCTACTCTAAGCAGAAAAGATTTATTAATTAAATCATCTTGGAATTTAGTAATACACAAGACGATAGAAAGTACTTCCTTCTTGACAGTGCTGTAATTCCTTTGGGCGGAATTCTATACACCAGAAGTGAATCTTACCAACTGTTCAAAATCCTCAGGGGATTTTCTCTGTTTAAGAATACCTCCATACCCAATGTCAGAGGCATCAGTTTCCACAATCATAAAGGCATCTGGATTTGGGATGCCTAAGCAAGGGAGATCTTTTACGATATCCTTAATCTTCCTGACAGCTCTGGTCTGTTCCTCAGACCAAGGACATGGCTTTTTCTTAAGCCTCTCAAACAGTGGCTTGCAGATGTGTCTTACCTTGGGTATGAAGTCTGCAACATAATTTATACTTCTCAAAAATCTTTGTAATTGGGTTTTGTCGGTAATGACATCAGGAAATTTGTTTGAGAACTCAATGGCTCTGCAGATAGGCTTATAGGTTCCTTGGTATAAGTTATGACCAAGAAATCTAATGCTCGTTTGAAAAAGCTTAATTTTCTTGGCACTTACGACCAAGCCATTTTTCTTAACAATGTTTAAAAAAGTGTTAAGATGTTTAAAGTGAGAATCAATGTCCTCGGAAAAGATTAACACATCATCTATGTAAACTATGGACATATAGCTTACATGATTGAATATGTCATTCATGATTTTCTGAAATTTACTAGGGGCATTTTTAAGCCCAAAAGGCATTACATTCCATTCATATTGTCCGAATGGAACATTAAATGCTGTTTTATACTTATCTTTTTCAGATAATTGAATTTGCCAAAATCCTGACTTCATGTCAAACTTGCTGTAGACATTAGCCTTGTAAGTTCTTTTCAAAAGATCCCTTTTATTCGGAATCGGATATCTGATCCATTTTAAAACGGAATTTAAAGGTTTATAATTTATCACAAGCCTGGGAGAGCCTCTTTCTTGCTCCGCAGCCTTGTTGACATAAAAGGCCGAACAACTCCATGGGGACTTGGAGGGTCGGATTAATTTATTTTCTAAAAGTGAGTTGATTTCTGTTTTACAGAATTCCATAAGTTCGTGATTCACTTGAATGGGCCTAGCTTTAGTGCTAATGGACCTTTCATTGAATCCGTCAACATATGGCAAGTCAACAGTATGGGCTTTTCTGGCCCAAAAAGCATTTGGAAAATCAGAACAGATTTCAGACTTGAATTTGTCCTCGAGTTGGGCTATCTTAGTAACCATTCCCGGGGTTTTTAAAATCTGTTCTATTCTTTTGATTTTTAAATCATCCTTTAAAAACCCAATTTGTTTAGAAAGATGAAAAATCTTGAATGCAGTTTTTTCATGCAAAAATTTACTTTCATTTTTTGAAAGAGTTTTGACAAAAGGAAACTCAAGACTTTTCCCCAAAATCTTGGTTTTAATAGATTCAAAACCTGAAATGAAGGGTTTGATCTTGGTGATAAAAGGGATCCCCAAAATAATCTCTTCATTTATATTTTTGGTAATAACAAAATCGTTTTTTAAACAAATTCCGTTATTACAAATATGAGCATTACACAGCTTATAGTCAATCTGTATACGCTCACCTGTTGCACTATACAACTTTGTAGTGCCTTTGGTCAGGTACTTAGTAGGTACCAATCCTTTGATTATGCAGTTCCTGTCTGCACCACTGTCTAACAGAGCAATCTTGTTGAATGTTAGATTTCCAATAATTAATTTTATAAAAATATGTGAACTCTGGGGTTTTACCTGTGTGATTGCAAGAACTCCTGGTTCTTCATTACCTTGATGAGAAGATTCTGCCTCTTCAATGATATCTGTGTATCTTCTTGGAGAGTCTGGTTCTTCTTCAGGGTCAGAAGCTTCCTGGTCTTCGTTTAGCTCCTTTAGCAATTTCTTAGCCAGCTTTTCTACTTCAATGCTGCTAAGCCTTGCCTTGATATCTCTTACCTCATCCTTTAAGAGACCTATCTCTTTTCTGAGATCACTTATGGAGGGCTCCTTACTCTTTTCTGAGTTGAATTTTTCCATTACCTGCTTCATGCTGAATGGAGTGACAGTTGGTCTGTCATTCTTTTCCTTGAGCATAAGCTTTTGAAGCTCAAGAAGGTATTTCCTTCTAGCTTCATCATCTTGAATGTGCTCGATTGTAGCGAACAAGGTTTCTGCAGCCTTTTCTGAAAGAACCTTGAGGGATTTGCTGTCGCATAGACAAAATGCACCATTGCAGTTGCAGTCTGTTGTTGAATCTTCTAATTCAGATTCTTGTGCTATATTCAAATAGTCCTCATCAGATTCTCCTTCTTCAGAGGAAGAGTATTCTGATTCAGAATCTTCTTCTTCTAGGATGGAGAAGAGTTTCTGTTTTATTTCCTCATCAACTCCGAGAAGATTAATCTTCTTCTTTTTCTTACTGTTTCTTGGACAGTCTGGGGATTTGTGGCCTCTCTTGCCACATGTCCAGCAGGTGTCTTCTACAGCTTGGGGTCTTCTTGAACCCTTTCTTTTGGACCTTCTTTCGTCCTTTCTATGTTTGGACCTTTCTGAGGTCTTTTTTCTCCTTTTGAAAGGTCCATCTTTCCTGGTCTTTTTGTCTGGTTTGGACGAAGGAGGCTTTAACATAGGAAACCCGAAGTCTTGGCAAAAGGTTCCCAAATCCTTGGTAGAATCTCTCTGATCTCTTTTGATTTGTTCTTTGAGCTTTAGATCTGTGCAGAGCTCAAGAGCAACAACATTAATAAGACTAATAATATCACCATATGCAAGTTCTGCATACGGGATCTTACCGTCACAACGATCCCTTATCTTGGATCTAACCTTTTCTGCAAAATGGGTAGGAAGGCCGCTGATGAACCTTTCCTTCCAATATTCATTGTTACAGTCGGTCCTGATGAGTACCTTGTTAAGGAACATATCTTTATACCATCTGAAGTCCGTGAGCTTCTTGCAGTACAGATTGTTAAGAATCTCTAGGCTTCTGTCCTGAAACAATTTGGGTTCACCCACAAAATGCTTGGCGATGCTGTACAGTAATGTTGTCGTAGCATCCTCTTGCGTTTCATGGCTAACAAGCTCCTGGCCTGCTTCAACTTTGACAATTGTCCTCAATGCTGTGGCACTAAGGATCTCCTGTCTATTAGCTTCGGTGAGGTAGTTATCCCACCAATTTTTTAGCATACCCGTGAAGCCTGCAATGATAAGACCACAAGCTTCTTTGTCAGTAGAATTTTTCATTTTATAGGCAGTTATATTCATGCCTATTTCTTGTAGCTTGGCATAGATCTGTCCTTCAGCCATGCCATCAATATTCCATTCGGTGATGCTGGTTCCGTCAGCAGTACCCTGTGGATAGAAGTTGTTTTCCTCAAACTGCATGTCTGGGAATGAAGGCCTCTTGTAGAAGTTTCTATTATTGTGGTGTCTCTTGCTGGAGCTTTCTGCAATAGCACCAATCTTTTGACCATTACTTTCTCCTTTGCTGAGGTTAAGTTTGGTCAATTCTTCACTAATTTTCTCGAGAAGGTTTTGTCCTTTGAGGTATTTTGGAAAATCCTTTTTCGAGAATTCGTTTACTTTGAAGGGAGGTTCACTGATAGAAGTGTGAACGGATTTGGAAGGGCTCTGTTTGGAGCTGAAAAGATTAGTACTTGAGGTACTAGGAGAATTTTTGGTTTCTTCTATTTGCTGGGAAACAACATGGAGAATTTGGTTAGTATAATTATTCTGCTCATAAACTTTGTTTAAGTCTTCTGCAGTAACTGGAGCAGTAGGTTGGTTACTGGATTTTTTGAAGGGAGAGGCTTTTATAGTCTCATTTCTGTAAGGTATTAGGATACCTTCGAGTGGAGGAGTGACCGACTGCACCGTCTTTTCTTTCGTATGCCATTTTTTAACCAGCATCTTGAGAGAGGAGCTGCTGTCTCCAAGTTGACCAGTGACTTCAAACCACTTAAAAAATTCAAGTTCTGTCTTGAACTTCTTCATGTCCTTGTACCATTTATCTCTGAAAGTGGTCCTTTCTTCTATTGTATAATTTGCCTTATACCATTCCTTTTTAACCTTATGTTCTGGAAGGTTCCACCATTCAGTTATCTTCTTCTTGTTGATGTCGTAATCATCATCTGAAGAGAGAACACCCAAAGAATCTTTCCTTCTTTGCTCAGGTCTCATTTCACTGGCAGTAGGACTGGTAGGCATCTCACCTGTAGGTTCTTCATAGAAAACTTTAGGAATGGTGTGAGAATAATCAACGCCGTGAATTTTCCCTGGTTCACCATCATTCTCTGAAGAATTACTATTATTACCCTCCCGGGGACAAAAAGAAGAAGGTCTAGCCGAAGACATTCTTATACTTGAAGACGCTTGGCTACAAGAGTTGGATCTCAAAAATTTAAGATTTATGGATCCATCTGGAAATTGGATAACCCTATCGATCTGAGATCGGTCGGGTTGAAGAGGAGTAGGGTGGGTAATGGAATCGAATTTCCATTCTTCATCAGATAGGATGTCAGTCCATCTGAGAAGTCTAGGGACAAAGGTAGTACAGTGCTCCTGGTTTGCTTCCATGAGCATGGTAACTCCTTTGACACTAGCACTAATAGCCTTTGGGGCTATTGTGGTTTTCATAAGCTTATAATATACCCTGTATATTATAGCTATTTCACGAGTGTCAACTTTGCTATTCATGTTCTTGGTCTTGACATTAAGCGTCAAGGTATCCAGGATGTTGGGGTCCTGAATATCGACCGAGAAATTAGGATAGCAATTAAAGTATACCGGGCCATTGGCGAGGTTACTTTCTAAGACTCCTAAAAGAGAATCATCAAAATTTAATAGTCTATCATCACGTAGAAGCAGACAAATAGGAATATTTAAACCTTTTCTAAAGAGGGGTTTAATAGCAATTTGTACTAAATCGATATGCAAGAATTTAAAGTCATGTTTAAATTTCTGAATATCAGCAGAGATAAGAAGCTTAATGCATTCTAAAGAATTGTTGATAGCGACTGTTGATTCGCAAGTCTTAATGTTATATTTTTTGAAAAATGAAAAGTTACCTGTCTGGTAAACCTTTTCAATCGGTTCTCTAGGAATCGACCAATTCTGCAAATCATTTTCAATTTTTGAAATTGAAACATTCATGCTATTCATATCATAAACATGGTGATTCATGTTAATGCAAACTATCGCCTTTGAGGTAAGAAAGCTAAGTATAGACTATGTTCATGTATAACTAATAATATAGAGCAATCAAGTTAAACAACTGTAGTAAATGGATGGCCAGAGTTAGTTATCAATTCTGGACTAGTCTATCTAATTGGATGATGCTGTTCATACAGTTATATGAATAGTAGTAAGGCTCTCTAAATGTTTAAGTATTTAAATGTTTAAGATCTGATATGAAGAATCATCTGGATATTACAATAGTTTCTTAGGTTTAGACACTACGAGGCCAAGAATCAAGCCTAACGCCTTCCCCGGCTAAGCGGCAATTACGATTCCTTCAGGCTGGTCTAAACTTAGGAACTATATACCTGATTCTCAAAACTTAAACAATTAAATATTCTAACATCTGAAGAGTATAACTACTTATCATATAAACAGAAGTACAGTAATCATCTTCCTTAGATCTGCCAGAACCCCATCTGGTTCAAACATTATAACAGTATATTAACATGCTGTTCTAAATCATTAGTTAAACTTAACAAGATTCTAACTCATGCTTCCTACCCCAGACGATAAAGAACTTAGCCTAGTATGGCTAACATGGCTCTGATACCATTAAACAGGATCTTGGAGACACCTGAATAAGGGGGTGCGTCGCAACAAACACCCACTTGCAGATCTTGAGTGGTTATGCCACTGTGACTCCACAAGCTACCTCAGAAACCGCCTTTTACGCGAGGCCTCTCGACGCTCGCAACCCATGCCGGCCATTCCCTATTTAAACCGGGGTAGGATCTTCTAGGGGTAAGAGCCTATGCTTCATCACTGATCACACAGTGAGAACCCCCTATGAAGTGCAACACCGTATAAAGGGCGGAATTACATGCTTTACGCGGCTCTGATACCATAAGTACAGGATCGGAGATAAATAGCATAACGAATATATAACAGAAGTAATAGGATGAATAAACTCACTGGTTTATTGATTGATCATGGAGTACAGCGGAAGCATTGAAAGATTTTTGAAAGATTACAGAGAGAGTTTTTCTTTTCTAAAATTTCGAATACTTCCTCCTTAGGATTACATCGCCTTATATAGACGAGAAGAGATAATAAAAAGATAAAGTAAATCTAGATGTCGATTCCTCATTGGCTCTTGGAGATTACTTCACTTGTGATCTTATCTTCTGGGTCCCTCATCATGTGAGTGGGAATCTTCTTTTGTAAAAGCTTCTGAGTGGGGTTTGCTTTTTGCAAAAGTCTTTGTCGGCCTTTTGCTTTTATCGGCCGCTTCTTTTGACTAGTCCTTCTCAAGACTTAATCAGTGATAATTCTGGACCTTTGGTCCTCTATCACTCTTTCTTTGGTAATTCTGATTTCTTTGAAATCTCTACCAAGAAAGCCAATTATTCCGGATTTTAATATCCTCAATTGGGATTTTAGTCCGAGTAAATATTCAAATAGGACTGTGCTATACCTTTTGGATTTAGCATATCCCCATTTTCTCCACTTTGAGAGGATGTTACTTCTTCGAGAAGCTGAGATGCAGACTCTTCGTCTGAGTTTTCATCCAATTCTGAGAGAGCTTTTTGAAGTTTTTTCTTAAGCTCTTCTTTGGATTTTGATTTTTGGACCTCCTTCTTCTTGAGAGGTTGTTTTGAATCATCCTTTTTAGGAGCTGGTGTCCATCCTTTAGCAAAGATTTCTTTTGACAAGTATTTGATCCTGTCAGATTCAAGAACTGCAAATGTCCAAGAAATAATAAAGGATATCTTTTTGATAATAAAATATTTGCATAATTTAATATGCTCTGGTAAGGATGAAATATCTATGTCAATTTGAAATTGACTAAACCTGTCTGCGAAGTTTTTGGGGAGAACTTCTGAATTTCCCCCAAATGCACTCCACCAGTCATAAAACCACCTGGGGATGGTCTTACTGCTTATTTCTGGCCCATATTTAACGAACCATGTATGATTGGACGGCCTTAGGAGCAGGAAATTAAACCATGCGTCCCTGTAGTCGAACCAGTTGTAAGTTTGAGGCCTGAATGGCCTTGACAGATTGATTGGTGTGTGGAGATGAGACACCTGCCAATCAAATGGTGAAAGAATTTTCTTTAAAGTAAACTTTGAGTAGGCTATGCTACTTGGATCGGCCTCGTTGCTGAGAACGTGATCGACATCAATTGAGCCAGTATCGACCAAGATAAACTCGTAGAATTTTCTGGTTTTAGCTGGATTACTGGTTTCGATAAAGTTTTGATCAGTATAGATGGGTCTGATCAAACTTTTGATATCAAAATTTTCAAACTCCTTATCTAATGCTAAGACTGGAGTGACAAGGATGGAAACATTTTTGAAGACTTCTTTGGTGTTCGGACTTTTGGCAATCTCTTTACTTTTGGAAGTGAGGTTAGGATTGACGGCTTGGGCAAAGCTTTCTGGAGCTTTATAAGCATAACTATCTCTAGACTGAACCTTAGAGTATCTAGGTTCGCCTGAAGGAGAAGAAGATGAAGGTTTGGAATCCTTTATGAAAGGAGAGGTAACCTTTGGTTTTTCAGCTTTTTGAGCTTGACTTGTAAGAAGGGGGAAAGGAGTAATAGTTAGCCTGGGATCCAAAGGTGGAATTCTGGCTAAGGCTGAGAACCTGTTAAGTTCAGAATGGTCATTCAAAGATGGCCGAATTGTAAAAGGAGAGGCTGATGCCTTGGGAACGTCCTTTCCAGAAGGACCACTTTGTGCTGCGGACTTGGGCTTAAGAGGCCTCATTTTTTATCCTGCAAAAATTTCCTGGTTAGATAATCAGGCAAAGAGTTATTTTTTCCTTTTAGGAAATCTATATCAAAATCGAAATTTTATAATAAGGCTTGCCACCTTGCAAATATTTGTTTTGAAACCAAATTTTTAACATCTTTTTGCAAAATGTCTTTGACAGATTTACAGTCTACTCTAAGAAGAAAAGATTTATTAATTAAATCATCTTGGAATTTAGTAATACACAAGACGATAGAAAGTACTTCCTTCTTGACAGTGCTGTAATTCCTTTGGGTGGAATTCCATACACCAGAAGTGAATCTTACCAACTGTTCAAAATCCTCAGGGGATTTTCTCTGTTTAAGAATACCTCCATACCCAATGTCAGAGGCATCAGTTTCCACAATCATAAAGGCATCTGGATTTGGGATGCCTAAGCAAGGGAGATCTTTTACGATATCCTTAATCTTCCTGACAGCTCTGGTCTGTTCCTTAGACCAAGGACATGGCTTTTTCTTAAGCCTCTCAAACAGTGGCTTGCAGATGTGTCTTACCTTGGGTATGAAGTCTGCAACATAATTTATACTTCCCAAAAATCTTTGTAATTGGGTTTTGTCGGTAATGACATCAGGAAATTTGTTTGAGAACTCAATGGCTCTGCAGATAGGCTTATAGGTTCCTTGGTATAAGTTATGACCAAGAAATCTAATGCTCGTTTGAAAAAGCTTAATTTTCTTGGCACTTACGACCAAGCCATTTTTCTTAACAATGTTTAAAAAAGTGTTAAGATGTTTAAAGTGAGAATCAATGTCCTCGGAAAAGATTAACACATCATCTATGTAAACTATGGACATATAGCTTACATGATTGAATATGTCATTCATGATTTTCTGAAATTCACTAGGGGCATTTTTAAGCCCAAAAGGCATTACATTCCATTCATATTGTCCGAATGGAACATTAAATGCTGTTTTATACTTATCTTTTTCAGATAATTGAATTTGCCAAAATCCTGACTTCATGTCAAACTTGCTGTAGACATTAGCCTTGTAAGTTCTTTTCAAAAGATCCCTTTTATTCGGAATCGGATATCTGATCCATTTTAAAACGGAATTTAAAGGTTTATAATTTATCACAAGCCTGGGAGAGCCTCTTTCTTGCTCCGCAGCCTTGTTGACATAAAAGACCGAACAACTCCATGGGGACTTGGAGGGTCGGATTAATTTGTTTTCTAAAAGTGAGTTGATTTCTGTTTTACAGAATTCCATAAGTTCGTGATTCATTTGAATGGGCCTAGCTTTAGTGCTAACGGACCTTTCATTGAATCCGTCAACATATGGCAAGTCAACAGTATGGGCTTTTCTGGCCCAAAAAGCATTTGGAAAATCAGAACAGATTTCAGACTTGAATTTGTCCTCGAGTTGGGCTATCTTAGTAACCATTCCCGGGGTTTTTAAAATCTGTTCTATTCTTTTGATTTTTAAATCATCCTTTAAAAACCCAATTTGTTTAGAAAGATGAAAAATCTTGAATGCAGTTTTTTCATGCAAAAATTTACTTTCATTTTTTGAAAGAGTTTTGACAAAAGGAAACTCAAGACTTTTCCCCAAAATCTTGGTTTTAATAGATTCAAAACCTGAAATGAAGGGTTTGATCTTGGTGATAAAAGGGATCCCCAAAATAATCTCTTCATTTATATTTTTGGTAATAACAAAATCGTTTTTTAAACAAATTCCGTTATTACAAATATGAGCATTAGACAGCTTATAGTCAATATGTATACGCTCACCTGTTGCACTATACAACTTTGTAGTGACTTTGGTCAGGTACTTAGTAGATACCAATCCTTCGATTATGCAGTTCCTGTCTGCACCACTGTCTAACAGAGCAATCTTGTTGAATGTTAGATTTCCAATAATTAATTTTATAAAAATATGTGAACTCTGGGGTTTTACCTGTGTGATTGCAAGAACTCCTGGTTCTTCATTACCTTGATGAGAAGATTCTGCCTCTTCAATGATATCTGTGTATCTTCTTGGAGAGTCTGGTTCTTCTTCAGGGTCAGAAGCTTCTTGGTCTTCTTTTATCTCCTTTAGCAATTTCTTAGCCAGCTTTTCTACTTCAATGCTGCTAAGCCTTGCCTTGATATCTCTTACCTCATCCTTTAAGAGACCTATCTCTTTTCTGAGATCACTTATGGAGGGCTCCTTACTCTTTTCTGAGTTGAATTTTTCCATTACCTGCTTCATGCTGAATGGAGTGACAGTTGGTCTGTCATTCTTTTCCTTGAGCATAAGCTTTTGAAGCTCAAGAAGGTATTCCCTTCTAGATTCATCATCTTGAATGTGCTCGATTGTAGCGAACAAGGTTTCTGCAGCCTTTTCTGAAAGAACCTTGAGGGATTTGCTGTCGCATAGACAAAATGCACCATTGCAGTTGCAGTCTGTTGTTGAATCTTCTGATTCAGATTCTTGTGCTATATTCAAATAGTCCTCATCATATTCTCCTTCTTCAGAGGAAGAGTATTCTGATTCAGACTCTTCTTCTTCTAGGATGAAGAAGAGTTTCTGTTTTATTTCCTCATCAACTCCGAGAAGATTAATCTTCTTCTTTTTCTTACTATTTCTTGGACAGTCTGGGGATTTGTGGCCTCTCTTGCCACATGTCCAGCAGGTGTCTTCTACAGCTTGGGGTCTTCTTGAACCCTTTCTTTTGGACCTTCTTTCGTCCTTTCTATGTTTGGACCTTTCTGAGGTCTTTTTTCTCCTTTTGAAAGGTCCACCTTTCCTGGTCCTTTTGTCTGGTTTGGACGAAGGAGGCTTTAACATAGGAAACCCGAAGTCTTGGCAAAAGGTTCCCAAATCCTTGGTAGAATCTCTCTGATCTCTTTTGATTTGTTCTTTGAGCTTTAGATCTGTGCAGAGCTCAAGAGCAACAACATTAATAAGACTAATAATATCACCATATGCAAGTTCTGCATACGGGATCTTACCGTCACAACGATCCCTTATCTTGGATCTAACCTTTTCTGCAAAATGGGTAGGAAGGCCGCTGATGAACCTTTCCTTCCAATATTCATTGTTACAGTCGGTCCTGATGAGTACCTTGTTAAGGAACATATCTTTATACCATCTGAAGTCCGTGAGCTTCTTGCAGTACAGATTGTTAAGAATCTCCAGGCTTCTGTCCTGAAACAATTTGGGTTCACCCACAAAATGCTTGGCGATGCTGTACAGTAATGTTGTCGTAGCATCCTCTTGCGTTTCATGGCTAACAAGCTCCTCGCCTGCTTCAACTTTGACAATTGTCCTCAATGTTGTGGCACTAAGGATCTCCTGTCTATTAGCTTCGGTGAGGTAGTTATCCCACCAATTTTTTAGCATACCCGTGAAGCCTGCAATGATAAGACCACAAGCTTCTTTGTCAGTAGAATTTTTCATTTTATAGGCAGTTATATTCATGCCTATTTCTTGTAGCTTGGCATAGATCTGTCCTTCAGCCATGCCATCAATATTCCATTCGGTGATGCTGGTTCCGTCAGCAGTACCCTGTGGATAGAAGTTGTTTTCCTCAAACTGCATGTCTGGGAATGAAGGCCTCTTGTAGAAGTTTCTATTATTATGGTGTCTCTTGCTGGAGCTTTCTGCAATAGCACCAATCTTTTGACCATTACTTTCTCCTTTGCTGAGGTTAAGTTTGGTCAATTCTTCACTAATTTTCTCGAGAAGGTTTTGTCCTTTGAGGTATTTTGGAAAATCCTTTTTCGAGAATTCGTTTACTTTGAAGGGAGGTTCACTGATAGAAGTGTGAACGGATTTGGAAGGGCTCTGTTTGGAGCTGAAAAGATTAGTACTTGAGGTACTAGGAGAATTTTTGGTTTCTTCTATTTGCTGGGAAACAACATGGAGAATTTGGTTAGTATAATTATTCTGCTCATAAACTTTGTTTAAGTCTTCTGCAGTAACTGGAGCAGTAGGTTGGTTACTGGATTTTTTGAAGGGAGAGGCTTTTATAGTCTCATTTCTGTAAGGTATTAGGATACCTTCGAGTGGAGGAGTGACCGACTGCACCGTCTTTTCTTTCGTATGCCATTTTTTAACCAGCATCTTGAGAGAGGAGCTGCTGTCTCCAAGTTGACCAGTGACTTCAAACCACTTAAAAAATTCAAGTTCTGTCTTGAACTTCTTCATGTCCTTGTACCATTTATCTCTGAAAGTGGTCCTTTCTTCAATTGTATAATTTGCCTTATACCATTCCTTTTTAACCTTATGTTCTGGAAGGTTCCACCATTCAGTTATCTTCTTCTTGTTGATGTCGTAATCATCATCTGAAGAGAGAACACCCAAAGAATCTTTCCTTCTTTGCTCAGGTCTCATTTCACTGGCAGTAGGACTGGTAGGCATCTCACCTGTAGGTTCTTCATAGAAAACTTTAGGAATGGTGTGAGAATAATCAATGCCGTGAATTTTCCCTGGTTCACCATCATTCTCTGAAGAATTACTATTATTACCCTCCCGGGGACAAAAAGAAGAAGGTCTAGCCGAAGACATTCTTCTACTTGAAGACGCTTGGCTACAAGAGTTGGATCTCAAAAATTTAAGATTTATGGATCCATCTGGAAATTGGATAACCCTATCGATCTGAGATCGGTCGGGTTGAAGAGGAGTAGGGTGGGTAATGGAATCGAATTTCCATTCTTCATCAGATAGGATGTCAGTCCATCTGAGAAGTCTAGGGACAAAGGTAGTACAGTGCTCCTGGTTTGCTTCCATGAGCATGGTAACTCCTTTGACACTAGCACTAATAGCCTTTGGGGCTATTGTGGTTTTCATAAGCTTATAATATACCCTGTATATTATAGCTATTTCACGGGTGTCAACTTTGCTATTCATGTTCTTGGTCTTGACATTAAGCGTCAAGGTATCCAGGATGTTGGGGTCCTGAATATCGACCGAGAAATTAGGATAGCAATTAAAGTATACCGGGCCATTGGCGAGGTTACTTTCTAAGACTCCTAAAAGAGAATCATCAAAATTTAATAGTCTATCATCACGTAGAAGCAGACAAATAGGAATATTTAAACCTTTTCTAAAGAGGGGTTTAACAGCAATTTGTACTAAATCGATATGCAAGAATTTAAAGTCATGTTTAAATTTTTGAATATCAGCAGAGATAAGAAGCTTAATGCATTCTAAAGAATTGTTGATAGCGATTGTTGATTCGCAAGTCTTAATGTTATATTTTTTGAAAAATGAAAAGTTACCTGTCTGGTAAACCTTTTCAATCGGTTCTCTAGGAATCGACCAATTCTGCAAATCATTTTCAATTTTTGAAATTGAAACATTCATGCTATTCATATCATAAACATGGTGATTCATGTTAATGCAAACTATCGCCTTTGAGGTAAGAAAGCTAAGTATAGACTATGTTCATGTATAACTAATAATATAGAGCAATCAAGTTAAACAACTGTAGTAAATGGATGGCCAGAGTTAGTTATCAATTCTGGACTAGTCTATCTAATTGGATGATGCTGTTCATACAGTTATATGAATAGTAGTAAGGCTCTCTAAATGTTTAAGTATTTAAATGTTTAAGATCTGATATGAAGAATCATCTGGATATTACAATAGTTTCTTAGGTTTAGACACTACGAGGCCAAGAATCAAGCCTAACGCCTTCCCCGGCTAAGCGGCAATTACGATTCCTTCAGTCTGGTCTAAACTTAGGAACTATATACCTGATTCTCAAAACTTAAACAATTAAATATTCTAACATCTGAAGAGTATAACTACTTATCATATAAACAGAAGTACAGTAATCATCTTCCTTAGATCTGCCAGAACCCCATCTGGTTCAAACATTATAACAGTATATTAACATGCTGTTCTAAATCATTAGTTAAACTTAACAAGATTCTAACTCATGTTTCCTACCCCAGACGATAAAGAACTTAGCCTAGTATGGCTAACATGGCTCTGATACCATTAAACAGGATCTTGGAGACACCTGAATAAGGGGGTGCGTCGCAACAAACACCCACTTGCAGATCTTGAGTGGTTATGCCACTGTGACTCCACAAGCTACCTCAGAAACCGCCTTTTACGCGAGGCCTCTCGACGCTCGCAACCCATGCCGGCCATTCCCTATTTAAACCGGGGTAGGATCTTCTAGGGGTAAGAGCCTATGCTTCGTCACTGATCACACAGTGAGAACCCCCTATGAAGTGCAACACCGTATAAAGGGCGGAATTACATGCTTTACGCGGCTCTGATACCATAAGTACAGGATCGGAGATAAATAGCATAACGAATATATAACAGAAGTAATAGGATGAATAAACTCACTGGTTTATTGATTGATCATGGAGTACAGCGGAAGCATTGAAAGATTATTGAAAGATTACAGAGAGAGTTTTTTTTTTCTAAAATTTCGAATACTTCCTCCTTAGGATTGCATCGCCTTATATAGACGAGAAGAGATAAGAAAAAGATAAAGTAAATCTAGATGTCGATTCCTCATTGGCTCTTGGATATTACTTCACTTGTGATCTTATCTTCTGGGTCCCTCATCATGTGAGTGGGAATCTGCTTTTGTAAAAGCTTCTGAGTGGGGTTTGCTTTTTGCAAAAGTCTTTGTCGGCCTTTTGCTTTTATCGGCCGCTTCTTTTGACTAGTCCTTCTCAAGACTTAATCAGTGATAATTCTGGACCTTTGGTCCTCTATCACTCTTTCTTTGGTAATTCTGATTTCTTTGAAATCTCTACCAAGAAAGCCAATTATTCCAGATTTTAATATCCTCAATTGGGATTTTAGTCCGAGTAAATATTCAAATAGGACTGTGCTATACCTTTTGGATTTAGCATATCCCCATTTTCTCCACTTTGAGAGGATGTTACTTCTTCGAGAAGCTGAGATGCAGACTCTTCGTCTGAGTTTTCATCCAATTCTGAGAGAGCTTTTTGAAGTTTTTTCTTAAGCTCTTCTTTGGATTTTGATTTTTGGACCTCCTTCTTCTTGAGAGGTTGTTTTGAATCATCCTTTTTAGGAGCTGGTGTCCATCCTTTAGCAAAGATTTCTTTTGACAAGTATTTGATCCTGTCAGATTCAAGAACTGCAAATGTCCAAGAAATAATAAAGGATATCTTTTTGATAATAAAATATTTGCATAATTTAATATGCTCTGGTAAGGATGAAATATCTATGTCAATTTGAAATTGACTAAACCTGTCTGCGAAGTTTTTGGGGAGAACTTCTGAATTTCCCCCAAATGCACTCCACCAGTCATAAAACCACCTGGGGATGGTCTTACTGCTTATTTCTGGCCCATATTTAACGAACCATGTATGATTGGACGGCCTTAGGAACAGGAAATTAAACCATGCGTCCCTGTAGTCGAACCAGTTGTAAGTTTGAGGCCTGAATGGCCTTGACAGATTGATTGGTGTGTGGAGATGAGACACCTGCCAATCAAATGGTGAAAGAATTTTCTTTAAAGTAAACTTTGAGTAGGCTATGCTACTTGGATCGGCCTCGTTGCTGAGAACGTGCTCGACATCAATTGAGCCAGTATCGACCAAGATAAACTCGTAGAATTTTCTGGTTTTAGCTGGATTACTGGTTTCGATAAAGTTTTGATCAGTATAGATGGGTCTGATCAAACTTTTGATATCAAAATTTTCAAACTCCTTATCTAATGCTAAGACTGGAGTGACAAGGATGGAAACATTTTTGAAGACTTCTTTGGTGTTCGGACTTTTGGCAATCTCTTTACTTTTGGAAGTGAGGTTAGGATTGACGGCTTGGGCAAAGCTTTCTGGAGCTTTATAAGCATAACTATCTCTAGACTGAACCTTAGAGTATCTAGGTTCGCCTGAAGGAGAAGAAGATGAAGGTTTGGAATCCTTTATGAAAGGAGAGGTAACATTTGGTTTTTCAGCTTTTTGAGCTTGACTTGTAAGAAGGGGGAAAGGAGTAATAGTTAGCCTGGGTTCCAAAGGTGGAATTCTGGCTAAGGCTGAGAACCTGTTAAGTTCAGAATGGTCATTCGAAGATGGCCGAATTGTAAAAGGAGAGGCTGATGCCTTGGGAACGTCCTTTCCAGAAGGACCACTTTGTGCTGCGGACTTGGGCTTAAGAGGCCTCATTTTTTATCCTGCAAAAATTTCCTGGTTAGATAATCAGGCAAAGAGTTATTTTTCCCTTTTAGGAAATCTATATCAAAATCGAAATTTGATAATAAGGCTTGCCACCTTGCAAATATTTGTTTTGAAACCAAATTTTTAACATCTTTTTGCAAAATATCTTTGGCAGATTTACAGTCTACTCTAAGCAGAAAAGATTTATTAATTAAATCATCTTGGAATTTAGTAATACACAAGACGATAGAAAGTACTTCCTTCTTGACAGTGCTGTAATTCCTTTGGGCGAAATTCCATACACCAGAAGTGAATCTTACCAACTGTTCAAAATCCTCAGGGGATTTTCTCTGTTTAAGAATACCTCCATACCCAATGTCAGAGGCATCAGTTTCCACAATCATAAAGGCATCTGGATTTGGGATGCCTAAGCAAGGGAGATCTTTTACGATATCCTTAATCTTCCTGACAGCTCTGGTCTATTCCTCAGACCAAGGACACGGCTTTTTCTTAAGCCTCTCAAACAGTGGCTTGCAGATGTGTCTTACCTTGGGTATGAAGTCTGCAACATAATTTATACTTCCCAAAAATCTTTGTAATTGGGTTTTGTCGGTAATGACATCAGGAAATTTGTTTGAGAACTCAATGGCTCTGCAGATAGGCTTATAGGTTCCTTGGTATAAGTTATGACCAAGAAATCTAATGCTCGTTTGAAAAAACTTAATTTTCTTGGCACTTACGACCAAGCCATATTTCTTAACAATGTTTAAAAAAGTGTTAAGATGTTTAAAGTGAGAATCAATGTCCTCGGAAAAGATTAACACATCATCTATGTAAACTATGGACATATAGCTTACATGATTGAATATGTCATTCATGATTTTCTGAAATTCACTAGGGGCATTTTTAAGCCCAAAAGGCATTACATTCCATTCATATTGTCCGAATGGAACATTAAATGCTGTTTTATACTTATCTTTTTCAGATAATTGAATTTGCCAAAATCCTGACTTCATGTCAAACTTGCTGTAGACATTAGCCTTGTAAGTTCTTTTCAAAAGATCTCTTTTATTCGGAATCGGATATCTGATCCATTTTAAAACGGAATTTAAAGGTTTATAATTTATCACAAGCCTGGAAGAGTATTCTGATTCAGACTCTTCTTCTTCCAGGATGGAGAAGAGTTTCTGTTTTATTTCCTCATCAACTCCGAGAAGATTAATCTTCTTCTTCTTCTTACTGTTTCTTGGACAGTCTGGGGATTTGTGGCCTCTCTTGCCACATGTCCAGCAGGTGTCTTCTACAGCTTGGGGTCTTCTTGAACCCTTTCTTTTGGACCTTCTTTCGTCCTTTCTATGTTTGGACCTTTCTGAGGTCTTTTTTCTCCTTTTGAAAGGTCCACCTTTCCTGGTCCTTTTGTCTGGTTTGGACGAAGGAGGCTTTAACATAGGAAACCCGAAGTCTTGGCAAAAGGTTCCCAAATCCTTGGTAGAATCTCTCTGATCTCTTTTGATTTGTTCTTTGAGCTTTAGATCTGTGCAGAGCTCAAGAGCAACAACATTAATAAGACTAATAATATCACCATATGCAAGTTCTGCATACGGGATCTTACCGTCACAACGATCCCTTATCTTGGATCTAACCTTTTCTGCAAAATGGGTAGGAAGGCCGCTGATGAACCTTTCCTTCCAATATTCATTGTTACAGTCGGTCCTGATGAGTACCTTGTTAAGGAACATATCTTTACACCATCTGAAGTCCGTGAGCTTCTTGCAGTACAGATTGTTAAGAATCTCCAGGCTTCTGTCCTGAAACAATTTGGGTTCACCCACAAAATGCTTGGCGATGCTGTACAGTAATGTTGTCGTAGCATCCTCTTGCGTTTCATGGCTAACAAGCTCCTGGCCTGCTTCAACTTTGACAATTGTCCTCAATGCTGTGGCACTAAGGATCTCCTGTCTATTAGCTTCGGTGAGGTAGTTATCCCACCAATTTTTTAGCATACCCGTGAAGCCTGCAATGATAAGACCACAAGCTTCTTTGTCAGTAGAATTTTTCATTTTATAGGCAGTTATATTCATGCCTATTTCTTGTAGCTTGGCATAGATCTGTCCTTCAGCCATGCCATCAATATTCCATTCGGTGATGCTGGTTCCGTCAGCAGTACCCTGTGGATAGAAGTTGTTTTCCTCAAACTGCATGTCTGGGAATGAAGGCCTCTTGTAGAAGTTTCTATTATTGTGGTGTCTCTTGCTGGAGCTTTCTGCAATAGCACCAATCTTTTGACCATTACTTTCTCCTTTGCTGAGGTTAAGTTTGGTCAATTCTTCACTAATTTTCTCGAGAAGGTTTTGTCCTTTGAGGTATTTTGGAAAATCCTTTTTCGAGAATTCGTTTACTTTGAAGGGAGGTTCACTGATAGAAGTGTGAACGGATTTGGAAGGGCTCTGTTTGGAGCTGAAAAGATTAGTACTTGAGGTACTAGGAGAATTTTTGGTTTCTTCTATTTGCTGGGAAACAACATGGAGAATTTGGTTAGTATAATTATTCTGCTCATAAACTTTGTTTAAGTCTTCTGCAGTAACTGGAGCAGTAGGTTGGTTACTGGATTTTTTGAAGGGAGAGGCTTTTATAGTCTCATTTCTGTAAGGTATTAGGATACCTTCGAGTGGAGGAGTGACCGACTGCACCGTCTTTTCTTTCGTATGCCATTTTTTAACCAGCATCTTGAGAGAGGAGCTGCTGTCTCCAAGTTGACCAGTGACTTCAAACCACTTAAAAAATTCAAGTTCTGTCTTGAACTTCTTCATGTCCTTGTACCATTTATCTCTGAAAGTGGTCCTTTCTTCAATTGTATAATTTGCCTTATACCATTCCTTTTTAACCTTATGTTCTGGAAGGTTCCACCATTCAGTTATCTTCTTCTTGTTGATGTCGTAATCATCATCTGAAGAGAGAACACCCAAAGAATCTTTCCTTCTTTGCTCAGGTCTCATTTCACTGGCAGTAGGACTGGTAGGCATCTCACCTGTAGGTTCTTCATAGAAAACTTTAGGAATGGTGTGAGAATAATCAATGCCGTGAATTTTCCCTGGTTCACCATCATTCTCTGAAGAATTACTATTATTACCCTCCCGGGGACAAAAAGAAGAAGGTCTAGCCGAAGACATTCTTCTACTTGAAGACGCTTGGCTACAAGAGTTGGATCTCAAAAATTTAAGATTTATGGATCCATCTGGAAATTGGATAACCCTATCGATCTGAGATCGTTCGGGTTGAAGAGGAGTAGGGTGGGTAATGGAATCGAATTTCCATTCTTCATCAGATAGGATGTCAGTCCATCTGAGAAGTCTAGGGACAAAGGTAGTACAGTGCTCCTGGTTTGCTTCCATGAGCATGGTAACTCCTTTGACACTAGCACTAATAGCCTTTGGGGCTATTGTGGTTTTCATAAGCTTATAATATACCCTGTATATTATAGCTATTTCACGGGTGTCAACTTTGCTATTCATGTTCTTGGTCTTGACATTAAGCGTCAAGGTATCCAGGATGTTGGGGTCCTGAATATCGACCGAGAAATTAGGATAGCAATTAAAGTATACCGGGCCATTGGCGAGGTTACTTTCTAAGACTCCTAAAAGAGAATCATCAAAATTTAATAGTCTATCATCACGTAGAAGCAGACAAATAGGAATATTTAAACCTTTTCTAAAGAGGGGTTTAACAGCAATTTGTACTAAATCGATATGCAAGAATTTAAAGTCATGTTTAAATTTTTGAATATCAGCAGAGATAAGAAGCTTAATGCATTCTAAAGAATTGTTGATAGCGATTGTTGATTCGCAAGTCTTAATGTTATATTTTTTGAAAAATGAAAAGTTACCTGTCTGGTAAACCTTTTCAATCGGTTCTCTAGGAATCGACCAATTCTGCAAATCATTTTCAATTTTTGAAATTGAAACATTCATGCTATTCATATCATAAACATGGTGATTCATGTTAATGCAAACTATCGCCTTTGAGGTAAGAAAGCTAAGTATAGACTATGTTCATGTATAACTAATAATATAGAGCAATCAAGTTAAACAACTGTAGTAAATGGATGGCCAGAGTTAGTTATCAATTCTGGACTAGTCTATCTAATTGGATGATGCTGTTCATACAGTTATATGAATAGTAGTAAGGCTCTCTAAATGTTTAAGTATTTAAATGTTTAAGATCTGATATGAAGAATCATCTGGATATTACAATAGTTTCTTAGGTTTAGACACTACGAGGCCAAGAATCAAGCCTAACGCCTTCCCCGGCTAAGCGGCAATTACGATTCCTTCAGTCTGGTCTAAACTTAGGAACTATATACCTGATTCTCAAAACTTAAACAATTAAATATTCTAACATCTGAAGAGTATAACTACTTATCATATAAACAGAAGTACAGTAATCATCTTCCTTAGATCTGCCAGAACCCCATCTGGTTCAAACATTATAACAGTATATTAACATGCTGTTCTAAATCATTAGTTAAACTTAACAAGATTCTAACTCATGTTTCCTACCCCAGACGATAAAGAACTTAGCCTAGTATGGCTAACATGGCTCTGATACCATTAAACAGGATCTTGGAGACACCTGAATAAGGGGGTGCGTCGCAACAAACACCCACTTGCAGATCTTGAGTGGTTATGCCACTGTGACTCCACAAGCTACCTCAGAAACCGCCTTTTACGCGAGGCCTCTCGACGCTCGCAACCCATGCCGGCCATTCCCTATTTAAACCGGGGTAGGATCTTCTAGGGGTAAGAGCCTATGCTTCGTCACTGATCACACAGTGAGAACCCCCTATGAAGTGCAACACCGTATAAAGGGCGGAATTACATGCTTTACGCGGCTCTGATACCATAAGTACAGGATCGGGGATAAATAGCATAACGAATATATAACAGAAGTAATAGGATGAATAAACTCACTGGTTTATTGATTGATCATGGAGTACAGCGGAAGCATTGAAAGATTATTGAAAGATTACAGAGAGAGTTTTTTTTTTCTAAAATTTCGAATACTTCCTCCTTAGGATTGCATCGCCTTATATAGACGAGAAGAGATAAGAAAAAGATAAAGTAAATCTAGATGTCGATTCCTCATTGGCTCTTGGATATTACTTCACTTGTGATCTTATCTTCTGGGTCCCTCATCATGTGAGTGGGAATCTGCTTTTGTAAAAGCTTCTGAGTGGGGTTTGCTTTTTGCAAAAGTCTTTGTCGGCCTTTTGCTTTTATCGGCCGCTTCTTTTGACTAGTCCTTCTCAAGACTTAATCAGTGATAATTCTGGACCTTTGGTCCTCTATCACTCTTTCTTTGGTAATTCTGATTTCTTTGAAATCTCTACCAAGAAAGCCAATTATTCCGGATTTTAATATCCTCAATTGGGATTTTAGTCCGAGTAAATATTCAAATAGGACTGTGCTATACCTTTTGGATTTAGCATATCCCCATTTTCTCCACTTTGAGAGGATGTTACTTCTTCGAGAAGCTGAGATGCAGACTCTTCGTCTGAGTTTTCATCCAATTCTGAGAGAGCTTTTTGAAGTTTTTTCTTAAGCTCTTCTTTGGATTTTGATTTTTGGACCTCCTTCTTCTTGAGAGGTTGTTTTGAATCATCCTTTTTAGGAGCTGGTGTCCATCCTTTAGCAAAGATTTCTTTTGACAAGTATTTGATCCTGTCAGATTCAAGAACTGCAAATGTCCAAGAAATAATAAAGGATATCTTTTTGATAATAAAATATTTGCATAATTTAATATGCTCTGGTAAGGATGAAATATCTATGTCAATTTGAAATTGACTAAACCTGTCTGCGAAGTTTTTGGGGAGAACTTCTGAATTTCCCCCAAATGCACTCCACCAGTCATAAAACCACCTGGGGATGGTCTTACTGCTTATTTCTGGCCCATATTTAACGAACCATGTATGATTGGACGGCCTTAGGAACAGGAAATTAAACCATGCGTCCCTGTAGTCGAACCAGTTGTAAGTTTGAGGCCTGAATGACCTTGACAGATTGATTGGTGTGTGGAGATGAGACACCTGCCAATCAAATGGTGAAAGAATTTTCTTTAAAGTAAACTTTGAGTAGGCTATGCTACTTGGATCGGCCTCGTTGCTGAGAACGTGCTCGACATCAATTGAGCCAGTATCGACCAAGATAAACTCGTAGAATTTTCTGGTTTTAGCTGGATTACTGGTTTCGATAAAGTTTTGATCAGTGTAGATGGGTCTGATCAAACTTTTGATATCAAAATTTTCAAACTCCTTATCTAATGCTAAGACTGGAGTGACAAGGATGGAAACATTTTTGAAGACTTCTTTGGTCTTCGGACTTTTGGCAATCTCTTTACTTTTGGAAGTGAGGTTAGGATTGACGGCTTGGGCAAAGCTTTCTGGAGCTTTATAAGCATAACTATCTCTGGACTGAACCTTAGAGTATCTAGGTTCGCCTGAAGGAGAAGAAGATGAAGGTTTGGAATCCTTTATGAAAGGAGAGGTAACCTTTGGTTTTTCAGCTTTTTGAGCTTGACTTGTAAGAAGGGGGAAAGGAGTAATAGTTAGCCTGGGTTCCAAAGGTGGAATTCTGGCTAAGGCTGAGAACCTGTTAAGTTCAGAATGGTCATTCGAAGATGGCCGAATTGTAAAAGGAGAGGCTGATGCCTTGGGAACGTCCTTTCCAGAAGGACCACTTTGTGCTGCGGACTTGGGCTTAAGAGGCCTCATTTTTTATCCTGCAAAAATTTCCTGGTTAGATAATCAGGCAAAGAGTTATTTTTCCCTTTTAGGAAATCTATATCAAAATCGAAATTTGATAATAAGGCTTGCCACCTTGCAAATATTTGTTTTGAAACCAAATTTTTAACATCTTTTTGTAAAATATCTTTGGCAGATTTACAGTCTACTCTAAGCAGAAAAGATTTATTAATTAAATCATCTTGGAATTTAGTAATACACAAGACGATAGAAAGTACTTCCTTCTTGACAGTGCTGTAATTCCTTTGGGCGAAATTCCATACACCAGAAGTGAATCTTACCAACTGTTCAAAATCCTCAGGGGATTTTCTCTGTTTAAGAATACCTCCATACCCAATGTCAGAGGCATCAGTTTCCACAATCATAAAGGCATCTGGATTTGGGATGCCTAAGCAAGGGAGATCTTTTACGATATCCTTAATCTTCCTGACAGCTCTGGTCTGTTCCTCAGACCAAGGACACGGCTTTTTCTTAAGCCTCTCAAACAGTGGCTTGCAGATGTGTCTTACCTTGGGTATGAAGTCTGCAACATAATTTATACTTCCCAAAAATCTTTGTAATTGGGTTTTGTCGGTAATGACATCAGGAAATTTGTTTGAGAACTCAATGGCTCTGCAGATAGGCTTATAGGTTCCTTGGTATAAGTTATGACCAAGAAATCTAATGCTCGTTTGAAAAAACTTAATTTTCTTGGCACTTACGACCAAGCCATTTTTCTTAACAATGTTTAAAAAAGTGTTAAGATGTTTAAAGTGAGAATCAATGTCCTCGGAAAAGATTAACACATCATCTATGTAAACTATGGACATATAGCTTACATGATTGAATATGTCATTCATGATTTTCTGAAATTCACTAGGGGCATTTTTAAGCCCAAAAGGCATTACATTCCATTCATATTGTCCGAATGGAACATTAAATGTTGTTTTATACTTATCTTTTTCAGATAATTGAATTTGCCAAAATCCTGACTTCATGTCAAACTTGCTGTAGACATTAGCCTTGTAAGTTCTTTTCAAAAGATCTCTTTTATTCGGAATCGGATATCTGATCCATTTTAAAACGGAATTTAAAGGTTTATAATTTATCACAAGCCTGGGAGAGCCTCTTTCTTGCTCCGCAGCCTTGTTGACATAAAAGGCCGAACAACTCCATGGGGACTTGGAGGGTCGGATTAATTTGTTTTCTAAAAGTGAGTTGATTTCTGTTTTACAGAATTCCATAAGTTCGTGATTCATTTGAATGGGCCTAGCTTTAGTGCTAATGGACCTTTCATTGAATCCGTCAACATATGGCAAGTCAACAGTATGGGCCTTTCTGGCCCAAAAAGCATTTGGAAAATCAGAACAGATTTCAGACTTGAATTTGTCCTCGAGTTGGGCTATCTTAGTAACCATTCCCGGGGTTTTTAAAATCTGTTCTATTCTTTTGATTTTTAAATCATCCTTTAAAAACCCAATTTGTTTAGAAAGATGAAAAATCTTGAATGCAGTTTTTTCATGCAAAAATTTACTTTCATTTTTTGAAAGAGTTTTGACAAAAGGAAACTCAAGACTTTTCCCCAAAATCTTGGTTTTAATAGATTCAAAACCTGAAATGAAGGGTTTGATCTGGGTGATAAAAGGGATCCCCAAAATAATCTCTTCATTTATATTTTTGGTAATAACAAAATCGTTTTTTAAACAAATTCCGTTATTACAAATATGAGCATTAGACAGCTTATAGTCAATCTGTATACGCTCACCTGTTGCACTATACAACTTTGTAGTGCCTTTGGTCAGGTACTTAGTAGGTACCAATCCTTTGATTATGTAGTTCCTGTCTGCACCACTGTCTAACAGAGCAATCTTGTTGAATGTTAGATTTCCAATAATTAATTTTATAAAAATATGTGAACTCTGGGGTTTTACCTGTGTGATTGCAAGAACTCCTGGTTCTTCATTACCTTGATGAGAAGATTCTGCCTCTTCAATGATATCTGTGTATCTTCTTGGAGAGTCTGGTTCTTCTTCAGGGTCAGAAGCTTCCTGGTCTTCTTTTATCTCCTTTAGCAATTTCTTAGCCAGCTTTTCTACTTCAATGCTGCTAAGCCTTGCCTTGATATCTCTTACCTCATCCTTTAAGAGACCTATCTCTTTTCTGAGATCACTTATGGAGGGCTCCTTACTCTTTTCTGAGTTGAATTTTTCCATTACCTGCTTCATGCTGAATGGAGTGACAGTTGGTCTGTCATTCTTTTCCTTGAGCATAAGCTTTTGAAGCTCAAGAAGGTATTTCCTTCTAGCTTCATCATCTTGAATGTGCTCGATTGTAGCGAACAAGGTTTCTGCAGCCTTTTCTGAAAGAACCTTGAGGGATTTGCTGTCGCATAGACAAAATGCACCATTGCAGTTGCAGTCTGTTGTTGAATCTTCTGATTCAGATTCTTGTGCTATATTCAAATAGTCCTCATCAGATTCTCCTTCTTCAGAGGAAGAGTATTCTGATTCAGACTCTTCTTCTTCCAGGATGGAGAAGAGTTTCTGTTTTATTTCCTCATCAACTCCGAGAAGATTAATCTTCTTCTTCTTCTTACTGTTTCTTGGACAGTCTGGGGATTTGTGGCCTCTCTTGCCACATGTCCAGCAGGTGTCTTCTACAGCTTGGGGTCTTCTTGAACCCTTTCTTTTGGACCTTCTTTCGTCCTTTCTATGTTTGGACCTTTCTGAGGTCTTTTTTCTCCTTTTGAAAGGTCCACCTTTCCTGGTCCTTTTGTCTGGTTTGGACGAAGGAGGCTTTAACATAGGAAACCCGAAGTCTTGGCAAAAGGTTCCCAAATCCTTGGTAGAATCTCTCTGATCCCTTTTGATTTGTTCTTTGAGCTTTAGATCTGTGCAGAGCTCAAGAGCAACAATATTAATAAGACTAATAATATCACCATATGCAAGTTCTGCATACGGGATCTTACCGTCACAACGATCCCTTATCTTGGATCTAACCTTTTCTGCAAAATGGGTAGGAAGGCCGCTGATGAACCTTTCCTTCCAATATTCATTGTTACAGTCGGTCCTGATGAGTACCTTGTTAAGGAACATATCTTTACACCATCTGAAGTCCGTGAGCTTCTTGCAGTACAAATTGTTAAGAATATCCAGGCTTCTGTCCTGAAACAATTTGGGTTCACCCACAAAATGCTTGGCGATGCTGTACAGTAATGTTGTCGTAGCATCCTCTTGCGTTTCATGGCTAACAAGCTCCTGGCCTGCTTCAACTTTGACAATTGTCCTCAATGCTGTGGCACTAAGGATCTCCTGTCTATTAGCTTCGGTGAGGTAGTTATCCCACCAATTTTTTAGCATACCCGTGAAGCCTGCAATGATAAGACCACAAGCTTCTTTGTCAGTAGAATTTTTCATTTTATAGGCAGTTATATTCATGCCTATTTCTTGTAGCTTGGCATAGATCTGTCCTTCAGCCATGCCATCAATATTCCATTCGGTGATGCTGGTTCCGTCAGCAGTACCCTGTGGATAGAAGTTGTTTTCCTCAAACTGCATGTCTGGGAATGAAGGCCTCTTGTAGAAGTTTCTATTATTGTGGTGTCTCTTGCTGGAGCTTTCTGCAATAGCACCAATCTTTTGACCATTACTTTCTCCTTTGCTGAGGTTAAGTTTGGTCAATTCTTCACTAATTTTCTCGAGAAGGTTTTGTCCTTTGAGGTATTTTGGAAAATCCTTTTTCGAGAATTCGTTTACTTTGAAGGGAGGTTCACTGATAGAAGTGTGAACGGATTTGGAAGGGCTCTGTTTGGAGCTGAAAAGATTAGTACTTGAGGTACTAGGAGAATTTTTGGTTTCTTCTATTTGCTGGGAAACAACATGGAGAATTTGGTTAGTATAATTATTCTGCTCATAAACTTTGTTTAAGTCTTCTGCAGTAACTGGAGCAGTAGGTTGGTTACTGGATTTTTTGAAGGGAGAGGCTTTTATAGTCTCATTTCTGTAAGGTATTAGGATACCTTCGAGTGGAGGAGTGACCGACTGCACCGTCTTTTCTTTCGTATGCCATTTTTTAACCAGCATCTTGAGAGAGGAGCTGCTGTCTCCAAGTTGACCAGTGACTTCAAACCACTTAAAAAATTCAAGTTCTGTCTTGAACTTCTTCATGTCCTTGTACCATTTATCTCTGAAAGTGGTCCTTTCTTCTATTGTATAATTTGCCTTATACCATTCCTTTTTAACCTTATGTTCTGGAAGGTTCCACCATTCAGTTATCTTCTTCTTGTTGATGTCGTAATCATCATCTGAAGAGAGAACACCCAAAGAATCTTTCCTTCTTTGCTCAGGTCTCATTTCACATGCAGTAGGACTGGTAGGCATCTCACCTGTAGGTTCTTCATAGAAAACTTTAGGAATGGTGTGAGAATAATCAACGCCGTGAATTTTTCCTGGTTCACCATCATTCTCTGAAGAATTACTATTATTACCCTCCCGGGGACAAAAAGAAGAAGGTCTAGCCGAAGACATTCTTCTACTTGAAGACGCTTGGCTACAAGAGTTGGATCTCAAAAATTTAAGATTTATGGATCCATCTGGAAATTGGATAACCCTATCGATCTGAGATCGTTCGGGTTGAAGAGGAGTAGGGTGGGTAATGGAATCGAATTTCCATTCTTCATCAGATAGGATGTCAGTCCATCTGAGAAGTCTAGGGACAAAGGTAGTACAGTGCTCCTGGTTTGCTTCCATGAGCATGGTAACTCCTTTGACACTAGCACTAATAGCCTTTGGGGCTATTGTGGTTTTCATAAGCTTATAATATACCCTGTATATTATAGCTATTTCACGGGTGTCAACTTTGCTATTCATGTTCTTGGTCTTGACATTAAGCGTCAAGGTATCCAGGATGTTGGGGTCCTGAATATCGACCGAGAAATTAGGATAGCAATTAAAGTATACCGGGCCATTGGCGAGGTTACTTTCTAAGACTCCTAAAAGAGAATCATCAAAATTTAATAGTCTATCATCACGTAGAAGCAGACAAATAGGAATATTTAAACCTTTTCTAAAGAGGGGTTTAACAGCAATTTGTACTAAACCGATATGCAAGAATTTAAAGTCATGTTTAAATTTCTGAATATCAGCAGAGATAAGAAGCTTAATGCATTCTAAAGAATTGTTGATAGCGACTGTTGATTCGCAAGTATTAATGTTATATTTTTTGAAAAATGAAAAGTTACCTGTCTGGTAAACCTTTTCAATCGGTTCTCTAGGAATCGACCAATTCTGCAAATCATTTTCAATTTTTGAAATTGAAACATTCATGCTATTCATATCATAAACACGGTGATTCATGTTAATGCAAACTATCGCCTTTGAGGTAAGAAAGCTAAGTATAGACTATGTTCATGTATAACTAATAATATAGAGCAATCATGTTAAACAATTGTAGTAAATGGATGGCCAGAGTTAGTTATCAATTCTGGACTAGTCTATCTAATTGGATGATGCTGTTCATACAGTTATATGAATAGTAGTAAGGCTCTCTAAATGTTTAAGTATTTAAATGTTTAAGATCTGATATGAAGAATCATCTGGATATTACAATAGTTTCTTAGGTTTAGACACTACGAGGCCAAGAATCAAGCCTAACGCCTTCCCCGGCTAAGCGGCAATTACGATTCCTTCAGGCTGGTCTAAACTTAGGAACTATATACCTGATTCTCAAAACTTAAACAATTAAATATTCTAACATCTGAAGAGTATAACTACTTATCATATAAACAGAAGTACAGTAATCATCTTCCTTAGATCTGCCAGAACCCCATCTGGTTCAAACATTATAACAGTATATTAACATGCTGTTCTAAATCATTAGTTAAACTTAACAAGATTCTAACTCATGCTTCCTACCCCAGACGATAAAGAACTTAGCCTAGTATGGCTAACATGGCTCTGATACCATAAGTACAGGATCGGAGATAAATAGCATAACGAATATATAACAGAAGTAATAGGATGAATAAACTCACTGGTTTATTGATTGATCATGGAGTACAGCGGAAGCATTGAAAGATTATTGAAAGATTACAGAGAGAGTTTTTCTTTTCTAAAATTTCGAATGCTTCCTCCTTAGGATTACATCGCCTTATATAGACGAGAAGAGATAAGAAAAAGATAAAGTAAATCTAGATGTCGATTCCTCATTGGCTCTTAGAGATTACTTCACTTGTGATCTTATCTTCTGGGTCCCTCATCATGTGAGTGGGAATCTGCTTTTGTAAAAGCTTCTGAGTGGGGTTTGCTTTTTGCAAAAGTCTTTGTCGGCCTTTTGCTTTTATCGGCCGCTTCTTTTGACTAGTCCTTCTCAAGACTTAATCAGTGATAATTCTGGACCTTTGGTCCTCTATCACTCTTTCTTTGGTAATTCTGATTTCTTTGAAATCTCTACCAAGAAAGCCAATTATTCCGGATTTTAATATCCTCAATTGGGATTTTAGTCAGAGTAAATATTCAAATAGGACTGTGCTATACCTTTTGGATTTAGCATATCCCCATTTTCTCCACTTTGAGAGGATGTTACTTCTTCGAGAAGCTGAGATGCAGACTCTTCGTCTGAGTTTTCATCCAATTCTGAGAGAGCTTTTTGAAGTTTTTTCTTAAGCTCTTCTTTGGATTTTGATTTTTGGACCTCCTTCTTCTTGAGAGGTTGTTTTGAATCATCCTTTTTAGGAGCTGGTGTCCATCCTTTAGCAAAGATTTTCTTTTGATAAGTATTTGATCCTGTCAGATTCATGAACTGCAAATGTCCAAGAAATAATAAAGGTTATCTTTTTGATAATAAAATATTTGCATAATTTAATATGCTCTGGTAAGGATGAAATATCTATGTCAATTTGAAATTGACTAAACCTGTCTACGAAGTTTTTGGGGAGAACTTCTGAATTTCCCCCAAATGCACTCCACCAGTCATAAAACCACCTGGGGATGGTCTTACTGCTTATTTCTGGCCCATATTTAACGAACCATGTATGATTGGACGGCCTTAGGAACAGGAAATTAAACCATGCGTCCCTGTAGTCGAATCAGTTGTAAGTTTGAGGCCTGAATGGCCTTGACAGATTGATTGGTGTGTGGAGATGAGACACCTGCCAATCAAATGGTGAAAGAATTTTCTTTAAAGTAAACTTTGAGTAGGCTATGCTACTTGGATCGGCCTCGTTGCTGAGAACGTGCTCGACATCAATTGAGCCAGTATCGACCAAGATAAACTCGTAGAATTTTCTGGTTTTAGCTGGATTACTGGTTTCGATAAAGTTTTGATCAGTGTAGATGGGTCTGATCAAACTTTTGATATCAAAATTTTCAAACTCCTTATCTAATGCTAAGACTGGAGTGACAAGGATGGAAACATTTTTGAAGACTTCTTTGGTCTTCGGACTTTTGGCAATCTCTTTACTTTTGGAAGTGAGGTTAGGATTGACGGCTTGGGCAAAGCTTTCTGGAGCTTTATAAGCATAACTATCTCTGGACTGAACCTTAGAGTATCTAGGTTCGCCTGAAGGAGAAGAAGATGAAGGTTTGGAATCCTTTATGAAAGGAGAGGTAACCTTTGGTTTTTCAGCTTTTTGAGCTTGACTTGTAAGAAGGGGGAAAGGAGTAATAGTTAGCCTGGGTTCCAAAGGTGGAATTCTGGATAAGGCTGAGAACCTGTTAAGTTCAGAATGGTCATTCGAAGATGGCCGAATTGTAAAAGGAGAGGCTGATGCCTTGGGAACGTCCTTTCCAGAAGGACCACTTTGTGCTGCGGACTTGGGCTTAAGAGGCCTCATTTTTTATCCTGCAAAAATTCCCTGGTTAGATAATCAGGCAAAGAGTTATTTTTCCCTTTTAGGAAATCTATATCAAAATCGAAATTTGATAATAAGGCTTGCCACCTTGCAAATATTTGTTTTGAAACCAAATTTTTAACATCTTTTTGCAAAATGTCTTTGGCAGATTTACAGTCTACTCTAAGCAGAAAAGATTTATTAATTAAATCATCTTGGAATTTAGTAATACACAAGACGATAGAAAGTACTTCCTTCTTGACAGTGCTGTAATTCCTTTGGGCGAAATTCCATACACCAGAAGTGAATCTTACCAACTGTTCAAAATCCTCAGGGGATTTTCTCTGTTTAAGAATACCTCCATACCCAATGTCAGAGGCATCAGTTTCCACAATCATAAAGGCATCTGGATTTGGGATGCCTAAGCAAGGGAGATCTTTTACGATATCCTTAATCTTCCTGACAGCTCTGGTCTATTCCTCAGACCAAGGACACGGCTTTTTCTTAAGCCTCTCAAATAGTGGCTTGCAGATGTGTCTTACCTTGGGTATGAAGTCTGCAACATAATTTATACTTCCCAAAAATCTTTGTAATTGGGTTTTGTCGGTAATGACATCAGGAAATTTGTTTGAGAACTCAATGGCTCTGCAGATAGGCTTATAGGTTCCTTGGTATAAGTTATGACCAAGAAATCTAATGCTCGTTTGAAAAAACTTAATTTTCTTGGCACTTACGACCAAGCCATTTTTCTTAACAATGTTTAAAAAAGTGTTAAGATGTTTAAAGTGAGAATCAATGTCCTCGGAAAAGATTAACACATCATCTATGTAAACTATGGACATATAGCTTACATGATTGAATATGTCATTCATGATTTTCTGAAATTCACTAGGGGCATTTTTAAGCCCAAAAGGCATTACATTCCATTCATATTGTCCGAATGGAACATTAAATGCTGTTTTATACTTATCTTTTTCAGATAATTGAATTTGCCAAAATCCTGACTTCATGTCAAACTTGTTGTAGACATTAGCCTTGTAAGTTCTTTTCAAAAGATCTCTTTTATTCGGAATCGGATATCTGATCCATTTTAAAACGGAATTTAAAGGTTTATAATTTATCACAAGCCTGGGAGAGCCTCTTTCTTGCTCCGCAGCCTTGTTGACATAAAAGGCCGAACAACTCCATGGGGACTTGGAGGGTCGGATTAATTTGTTTTCTAAAAGTGAGTTGATTTCTGTTTTACAGAATTCCATAAGTTCGTGATTCATTTGAATGGGCCTAGCTTTAGTGCTAATGGACCTTTCATTGAATCCGTCAACATATGGCAAGTCAACAGTATGGGCTTTTCTGGCCCAAAAAGCATTTGGAAAATCAGAACAGATTTCAGACTTGAATTTGTCCTCGAGTTGGGCTATCTTAGTAACCATTCCCGGGGTTTTTAAAATCTGTTCTATTCTTTTGATTTTTAAATCATCCTTTAAAAACCCAATTTGTTTAGAAAGATGAAAAATCTTGAATGCAGTTTTTTCATGCAAAAATTTACTTTCATTTTTTGAAAGAGTTTTGACAAAAGGAAACTCAAGACTTTTCCCCAAAATCTTGGTTTTAATAGATTCAAAACCTGAAATGAAGGGTTTGATCTGGGTGATAAAAGGGATCCCCAAAATAATCTCTTCATTTATATTTTTGGTAATAACAAAATCGTTTTTTAAACAAATTCCGTTATTACAAATATGAGCATTAGACAGCTTATAGTCAATCTGTATACGCTCACCTGTTGCACTATACAACTTTGTAGTGCCTTTGGTCAGGTACTTAGTAGGTACCAATCCTTTGATTATGTAGTTCCTGTCTGCACCACTGTCTAACAGAGCAATCTTGTTGAATGTTAGATTTCCAATAATTAATTTTATAAAAATATGTGAACTCTGGGGTTTTACCTGTGTGATTGCAAGAACTCCTGGTTCTTCATTACCTTGATGAGAAGATTCTGCCTCTTCAATGATATCTGTGTATCTTCTTGGAGAGTCTGGTTCTTCTTCAGGGTCAGAAGCTTCCTGGTCTTCTTTTATCTCCTTTAACAATTTCTTAGCCAGTTTTTCTACTTCAATGCTGCTAAGCCTTACCTTGATATCTCTTACCTCATCCTTTAAGAGACCTATCTCTTTTCTGAGATCACTTATGGAGGGCTCCTTACTCTTTTCTGAGTTGAATTTTTCCATTACCTGCTTCATGCTGAATGGAGTGACAGTTGGTCTGTCATTCTTTTCCTTGAGCATAAGCTTTTGAAGCTCAAGAAGGTATTTCCTTCTAGCTTCATCATCTTGAATGTGCTCGATTGTAGCGAACAAGGTTTCTGCAGCCTTTTCTGAAAGAACCTTGAGGGATTTGCTGTCGCATAGACAAAATGCACCATTGCAGTTGCAGTCTGTTGTTGAATCTTCTGATTCAGATTCTTGTGTTATATTCAAATAGTCCTCATCAGATTCTCCTTCTTC
Source organism: Datura wrightii (assembly GCA_035772735.1). NCBI lineage: Eukaryota > Viridiplantae > Streptophyta > Magnoliopsida > Solanales > Solanaceae > Datura > Datura wrightii. Next base: position 111,903,556 of record JASDFA010000001.1, read on the forward strand.
AGAGGAAGAGTATTCTGATTCAGACTCTTCTTCTTCCAGGATGGAGAAGAGTTTCTGTTTTATTTCCTCATCAACTCCGAGAAGATTAATCTTCTTCTTTTTCTTACTGTTTCTTGGACAGTCTGGGGATTTGTGGCCTCTCTTGCCACATGTCCAGCAGGTGTCTTCTACAGCTTGGGGTCTTCTTGAACCCTTTCTTTTGGACCTTCTTTCGTCCTTTCTATGTTTGGACCTTTCTGAGGTCTTTTTTCTCCTTTTGAAAGGTCCACCTTTCCTGGTCCTTTTGTCTGGTTTGGACGAAGGAGGCTTTAACATAGGAAACCCGAAGTCTTGGCAAAAGGTTCCCAAATCCTTGGTAGAATCTCTCTAATCCCTTTTGATTTGTTCTTTGAGCTTTAGATCTGTGCAGAGCTCAAGAGAAACAACATTAATAAGACTAATAATATCACCATATGCAAGTTCTGCATACGGGATCTTACCGTCACAACGATCCCTTATCTTGGATCTAACCTTTTCTGCAAAATGGGTAGGAAGGCCGCTGATGAACCTTTCCTTCCAATATTCATTGTTACAGTCGGTCCTGATGAGTGCCTTGTTAAGGAACATATCTTTATACCATCTGAAGTCCGTGAGCTTCTTGCAGTACAGATTGTTAAGAATCTCCAGGCTTCTGTCCTGAAACAATTTGGGTTCACCCACAAAATGCTTGGCGATGCTGTACAGTAATGTTGTCGTAGCATCCTCTTGCGTTTCATGGCTAACAAGCTCCTGGCCTGCTTCAACTTTGACAATTGTCCTCAATGCTGTGGCACTAAGGATCTCCTGTCTATTAGCTTCGGTGAGGTAGTTATCCCACCAATTTTTTAGCATACCCGTGAAGCCTGCAATGATAAGACCACAAGCTTCTTTGTCAGTAGAATTTTTCATTTTATAGGCAGTTATATTCATGCCTATTTCTTGTAGCTTGGCATAGATCTGTCCTTCAGCCATGCCATCAATATTCCATTCGGTGATGCTGGTTCCGTCAGCAGTACCCTGTGGATAGAAGTTGTTTTCCTCAAACTGCATGTCTGGGAATGAAGGCCTCTTGTAGAAGTTTCTATTATTATGGTGTCTCTTGCTGGAGCTTTCTGCAATAGCACCAATCTTTTGACCATTACTTTCTCCTTTGCTGAGGTTAAGTTTGGTCAATTCTTCACTAATTTTCTCGAGAAGGTTTTGTCCTTTGAGGTATTTTGGAAAATCCTTTTTCGAGAATTCGTTTACTTTGAAGGGAGGTTCACTGATAGAAGTGTGAACGGATTTGGAAGGGCTCTGTTTGGAGCTGAAAAGATTAGTACTTGAGGTACTAGGAGAATTTTTGGTTTCTTCTATTTGCTGGGAAACAACATGGAGAATTTGGTTAGTATAATTATTCTGCTCATAAACTTTGTTTAAGTCTTCTGCAGTAACTGGAGCAGTAGGTTGGTTACTGGATTTTTTGAAGGGAGAGGCTTTTATAGTCTCATTTATGTAAGGTATTAGGATACCTTCGAGTGGAGGAGTGACCGACTGCACCGTCTTTTCTTTCGTATGCCATTTTTTAACCAGCATCTTGAGAGAGGAGCTGCTGTCTCCAAGTTGACCAGTGACTTCAAACCACTTAAAAAATTCAAGTTCCGTCTTGAACTTCTTCATGTCCTTGTACCATTTATCGCTGAAAGTGGTCCTTTCTTCTATTGTATAATTTGCCTTATACCATTCCTTTTTAACCTTATGTTCTGGAAGGTTCCACCATTCAGTTATCTTCTTCTTGTTGATGTCGTAATCATCATCTGAAGAGAGAACACCCAAAGAATCTTTCCTTCTTTGCTCAGGTCTCATTTCACTGGCAGTAGGACTGGTAGGCATCTCACCTGTAGGTTCTTCATAAAAAACTTTAGGAATGGTGTGAGAATAATCAACGCCGTGAATTTTTCCTGGTTCACCATCATTCTCTGAAGAATTACTATTATTACCCTCCCGGGGACAAAAAGAAGAAGGTCTAGCCGAAGACATTCTTCTACTTGAAGACGCTTGGCTACAAGAGTTGGATCTCAAAAATTTAAGATTTATGGATCCATCTGGAAATTGGATAACCCTATCGATCTGAGATCGGTCGGGTTGAAGAGGAGTAGGGTGGGTAATGGAATCGAATTTCCATTCTTCATCAGATAGGATGTCAGTCCATCTGAGAAGTCTAGGGACAAAGGTAGTACAGTGCTCCTGGTTTGCTTCCATGAGCATGGTAACTCCTTTGACACTAGCACTAATAGCCTTTGGGGCTATTGTGGTTTTCATAAGCTTATAATATACCCTGTATATTATAGCTATTTCACGGGTGTCAACTTTGCTATTCATGTTCTTGGTCTTGACATTAAGCGTCAAGGTATCCAGGATGTTGGGGTCCTGAATATCGACCGAGAAATTAGGATAGCAATTAAAGTATACCGGGCCATTGGCGAGGTTACTTTCTAAGACTCCTAAAAGAGAATCATCAAAATTTAATAGTCTATCATCACGTAGAAGCAGACAAATAGGAATATTTAAACTTTTTCTAAAGAGGGGTTTAACAGCAATTCGTACTAAACCGATATGCAAGAATTTAAAGTCATGTTTAAATTTCTGAATATCAGCAGAGATAAAAAGCTTAATGCATTCTAAAGAATTGTTGATAGCGACTGTTGATTCGCAAGTCTTAATGTTATATTTTTTGAAAAATGAAAAGTTACCTGTCTGGTAAACCTTTTCAATCGGTTCTCTAGGAATCGACCAATTCTGCAAATCATTTTCAATTTTTGAAATTGAAACATTCATGCTATTCATATCATAAACATGGTGATTCATGTTAATGCAAACTATCGCCTTTGAGGTAAGAAAGCTAAGTATAGACTATGTTCATGTATAACTAATAATATAGAGCAATCAAGTTAAACAACTGTAGTAAATGGATGGCCAGAGTTAGTTATCAATTCTGGACTAGTCTATCTAATTGGATGATGTTGTTCATACAGTTATATGAATAGTAGTAAGGCTCTCTAAATGTTTAAGTATTTAAATGTTTAAGATCTGATATGAAGAATCATCTGGATATTACAATAGTTTCTTAGGTTTAGACACTACGAGGCCAAGAATCAAGCCTAACGCCTTCCCCGGCTAAGCGGCAATTACGATTCCTTCAGGCTGGTCTAAACTTAGGAACTATATACCTGATTCTCAAAACTTAAACAATTAAATATTCTAACATCTGAAGAGTATAACTACTTATCATATAAACAGAAGTACAGTAATCATCTTCCTTAGATCTGCCAGAACCCCATCTGGTTCAAACATTATAACAGTATATTAACATGTTGTTCTAAATCATTAGTTAAACTTAACAAGATTCTAACTCATGCTTCCTACCCCAGACGATAAAGAACTTAGCCTAGTATGGCTAACATGGCTCTGATACCATAAGTACAGGATCGGGGATAAATAGCATAACGAATATATAACAGAAGTAATAGGATGAATAAACTCACTGGTTTATTGATTGATCATGGAGTACAGCGGAAGCATTGAAAGATTATTGAAAGATTACAGAGAGAGTTTTTCTTTTCTAAAATTTCGAATGCTTCCTCCTTAGGATTACATCGCCTTATATAGACGAGAAGAGATAAGAAAAAGATAAAGTAAATCTAGATGCCGATTCCTCATTGGCTCTTGGAGATTACTTCACTTGTGATCTTATCTTCTGCGTCCCTCATCATGTGAGTGGGAATCTGCTTTTGTAAAAGCTTCTGAGTGGGGTTTGCTTTTTGCAAAAGTCTTTGTCGGCCTTTTGCTTTTATCGGCCGCTTCTTTTGACTAGTCCTTCTCAAGACTTAATCAGTGATAATTCTGGACCTTTGGTCCTCTATCACTCTTTCTTTGGTAATTCTGATTTCTTTGAAATCTCTACCAAGAAAGTCAATTATTCCGGATTTTAATATCCTCAATTGGGATTTTAGTCCGAGTAAATATTCAAATAGGACTGTGCTATACCTTTTGGATTTAACATATCCCCATTTTCTCCACTTTGAGAGGATGTTACTTCTTCGAGAAGCTGAGATGCAGACTCTTCGTCTGAGTTTTCATCCAATTCTAAGAGAGCTTTTTGAAGTTTTTTCTTAAGCTCTTCTTTGGATTTTGATTTTTGGACCTCCTTCTTCTTGAGAGGTTGTTTTGAATCATCCTTTTTAGGAGCTGGTGTCCATCCTTTAGCAAAGATTTCTTTTGACAAGTATTTGATCCTGTCAGATTCATGAACTGCAAATGTCCAAGAAATAATAAAGGATATCTTTTTGATAATAAAATATTTGCATAATTTAATATGCTCTGGTAAGGATGAAATATCTATGTCAATTTGAAATTGACTAAACCTGTCTGCGAAGTTTTTGGGGAGAACTTCTGAATTTCCCCCAAATGCACTCCACCAGTCATAAAACCACCTGGGGATGGTCTTACTGCTTATTTCTGGCCCATATTTAACGAACCATTTATGATTGGACGGCCTTAGGAACAGGAAATTAAACCATGCGTCCCTATAGTCGAACCAGTTGTAAGTTTGAGGCCTGAATGGCCTTGACAGATTGATTGGTGTGTGGAGATGAGACACCTGCCAATCAAATGGTGAAAGAATTTTCTTTAAAGTAAACTTTGAGTAGGCTATGCTACTTGGATCGGCCTCGTTGCTGAGAACGTGCTCGACATCAATTGAGCCAGTATCGACCAAGATAAACTCGTAGAATTTTCTGGTTTTAGCTGGATTACTGGTTTCGATAAAGTTTTGATCAGTGTAGATGGGTCTGATCAAACTTTTGATATCAAAATTTTCAAACTCCTTATCTAATGCTAAGACTGGAGTGACAAGGATGGAAACATTTTTGAAGACTTCTTTGGTCTTCGGACTTTTGGCAATCTCTTTACTTTTGGAAGTGAGGTTAGGATTGACGGCTTGGGCAAAGCTTTCTGGAGCTTTATAAGCATAACTATCTCTGGTCTGAACCTTAGAGTATCTAGGTTCGCCTGAAGGAGAAGAAGATGAAGGTTTGGAATCCTTTATGAAAGGAGAGGTAACCTTTGGTTTTTCAGCTTTTTGAGCTTGACTTGTAAGAAGGGGGAAAGGAGTAATAGTTAGCCTGGGATCCAAAGGTGGAATTCTGGCTAAGGCTGAGAACCTGTTAAGTTCAGAATGGTCATTCGAAGATGGCCGAATTGTAAAAGGAGAGGCTGATGCCTTGGGAACGTCCTATCCAGAAGGACCACTTTGTGCTGCGGACTTGGGCTTAAGAGGCCTCATTTTTTATCCTGCAAAAATTCTCTGGTTAGATAATCAGGCAAAGAGTTATTTTTCCCTTTTAGGAAATCTATATCAAAATCGAAATTTGATAATAAGGCTTGCCACCTTGCAAATATTTGTTTTGAAACCAAATTTTTAACATCTTTTTGCAAAATGTCTTTGGCAGATTTACAGTCTACTCTAAGCAGAAAAGATTTATTAATTAAATCATCTTGGAATTTAGTAATACACAAGACGATAGAAAGTACTTCCTTCTTGACAGTGCTGTAATTCCTTTGGGCGGAATTCCATACACCAGAAGTGAATCTTACCAACTGTTCAAAATCCTCAGGGGATTTTCTCTGTTTAAGAATACCTCCATACCCAATGTCAGAGGCATCAATTTCCACAATCATAAAGGCATCTGGATTTGGGATGCCTAAGCAAGGGAGATCTTTTACGATATCCTTAATCTTCCTGACAGCTCTGGTCTGTTCCTCAGACCAAGGACATGGCTTTTTCTTAAGCCTCTCAAACAGTGGCTTGCAGATGTGTCTTACCTTGGGTATGAAGTCTGCAACATAATTTATACTTCCCAAAAATCTTTGTAATTGGGTTTTGTCGGTAATGACATCAGGAAATTTGTTTGAGAACTCAATGGCTCTGCAGATAGGCTTATAGGTTCCTTGGTATAAGTTATGACCAAGAAATCTAATGCTCGTTTGAAAAAACTTAATTTTCTTGGCACTTACGACCAAGCCATTTTTCTTAACAATGTTTAAAAAAGTGTTAAGATGTTTAAAGTGAGAATCAATGTCCTCGGAAAAGATTAACACATCATCTATGTAAACTATGGACATATAGCTTACATGATTGAATATGTCATTCATGATTTTCTGAAATTCACTAGGGGCATTTTTAAGCCCAAAAGGCATTACATTCCATTCATATTGTCCGAATGGAACATTAAATGCTGTTTTATACTTATCTTTTTCAGATAATTGAATTTGCCAAAATCCTGACTTCATGTCAAACTTGCTGTAGACATTAGCCTTGTAAGTTCTTTTCAAAAGATCCCTTTTATTCGGAATCGGATATCTGATCCATTTTAAAACGAAATTTAAAGGTTTATAATTTATCACAAGCCTGGGAGAGCCTCTTTCTTGCTCCGCAGCCTTGTTGACATAAAAGGCCGAACAACTCCATGGGGACTTGGAGGGTCGGATTAATTTGTTTTCTAAAAGTGAGTTGATTTCTGTTTTACAGAATTCCATAAGTTCGTGATTCATTTGAATGGGCCTAGCTTTAGTGCTAATGGACCTTTCATTGAATCCGTCAACATATGGCAAGTCAACAGTATGGGCTTTTCTGGCCCAAAAAGCATTTGGAAAATCAGATCAGATTTCAGACTTGAATTTGTCCTCGAGTTGGGCTATCTTAGTAACCATTCCCGGGGTTTTTAAAATATGTTCTATTCTTTTGATTTTTAAATCATCCTTTAAAAACCCAATTTGTTTAGAAAGATGAAAAATCTTGAATGCAGTTTTTTCATGCAAAAATTTACTTTCATTTTTTGAAAGAGTTTTGACAAAAGGAAACTCAAGACTTTTCCCCAAAATCTTGGTTTTAATAGATTCAAAACCTGAAATGAAGGGTTTGATCTGGGTGATAAAAGGGTTCCCAAAATAATCTCTTCATTTATATTTTTGGTAATAACAAAATCGTTTTTTAAACAAATTCCGTTATTACAAATATGAGCATTACACAGCTTATAGTCAATCTGTATACGCTCACCTGTTGCACTATACAACTTTGTAGTGCCTTTGGTCAGGTACTTAGTAGGTACCAATCCTTCGATTATGCAGTTCCTGTCTGCACCACTGTCTAACAGAGCAATCTTGTTGAATGTTAGATTTCCAATAATTAATTTTATAAAAATATGTGAACTCTGGGGTTTTACCTGTGTGATTGCAAGAACTCCTGGTTCTTCATTACCTTGATGAGAAGATTCTGCCTCTTCAATGATATCTGTGTATCTTCTTGGAGAGTCTGGTTCTTCTTTAGGGTCAGAAGCTTCCTGGTCTTCTTTTATCTCCTTTAGCAATTTCTTAGCCAGTTTTTCTACTTCAATGCTGCTAAGCCTTGCCTTGATATCTCTTACCTCATCCTTTAAGAGACCTATCTCTTTTCTGAGATCACTTATGGAGGGCTCCTTACTCTTTTCTGAGTTGAATTTTTCCATTACCTGCTTCATGCTGAATGGAGTGACAGTTGGTCTGTCATTCTTTTCCTTGAGCATAAGCTTTTGAAGCTCAAGAAGGTATTTCCTTCTAGCTTCATCATCTTGAATGTGCTCGATTGTAGCGAACAAGGTTTCTGCAGCCTTTTCTGAAAGAACCTTGAGGGATTTGCTGTCGCATAGACAAAATGCACCATTGCAGTTGCAGTCTGTTGTTGAATCTTCTGATTCAGATTCTTGTGCTATATTCAAATAGTCCTCATCAGATTCTCCTTCTTCAGAGGAAGAGTATTCTGATTCAGACTCTTCTTCTTCCAGGATGGAGAAGAGTTTCTGTTTTATTTCCTCATCAACTCCGAGAAGATTAATCTTCTTCTTTTTCTTACTGTTTCTTGGACAGTCTGGGGATTTGTGGCCTCTCTTGCCACATGTCCAGCAGGTGTCTTCTACAGCTTCGGGTCTTCTTGAACCCTTTCTTTTGGACCTTCTTTCGTCCTTTCTATGTTTGGACCTTTCTGAGGTCTTTTTTCTCCTTTTGAAAGGTCCACCTTTCCTGGTCCTTTTGTCTGGTTTGGACGAAGGAGGCTTTAACATAGGAAACCCGAAGTCTTGGCAAAAGGTTCCCAAATCCTTGGTAGAATCTCTCTGATCCCTTTTGATTTGTTCTTTGAGCTTTAGATCTGTGCAGAGCTCAAGAGCAACAACATTAATAAGACTAATAATATCACCATATGCAAGTTCTGCATATGGGATCTTACCGTCACAACGATCCCTTATCTTGGATCTAACCTTTTCTGCAAAATGGGTAGGAAGGCCGCTGATGAACCTTTCCTTCCAATATTCATTGTTACAGTCGGTCCTGATGAGTACCTTGTTAAGGAACATATCTTTATACCATCTGAAGTCCGTGAGCTTCTTGCAGTACAGATTGTTAAGAATCTCCAGGCTTCTGTCCTGAAACAATTTGGGTTCACCCACAAAATGCTTGGCGATGCTGTACAGTAATGTTGTCGTAGCATCCTCTTGCGTTTCATGGCTAACAAGCTCCTGGCCTGCTTCAACTTTGACAATTGTCCTCAATGCTGTGGCACTAAGGATCTCCTGTCTATTAGCTTCGGTGAGGTAGTTATCCCACCAATTTTTTAGCATACCCGTGAAGCCTGCAATGATAAGACCACAAGCTTCTTTGTCAGTAGAATTTTTCATTTTATAGGCAGTTATATTCATGCCTATTTCTTGTAGCTTGGCATAGATCTGTCCTTCAGCCATGCCATCAATATTCCATTCGGTGATGCTGGTTCCGTCAGCAGTACCCTGTGGATAGAAGTTGTTTTCTTCAAACTGCATGTCTGGGAATGAAGGCCTCTTGTAGAAGTTTCTATTATTGTGGTGTCTCTTGCTGGAGCTTTCTGCAATAGCACCAATCTTTTGACCATTACTTTCTCCTTTGCTGAGGTTAAGTTTGGTCAATTCTTCACTAATTTTCTCGAGAAGGTTTTGTCCTTTGACCGATTTCAGGACTAAGTATGATCATTACGAATTTGTTGTTATGTCTTTCGGACTAACTAATGCCCCTGCAGCTTTTACGGATTTAATGAACAGGGTGTTCAAGGCATATCTAGATATGTTCATGATCGTGTTCATTGATGAGATTCTTATATACTCCCGGAGCGAGGAGGAGCATGCCACTTATTTGAGAATAGTGCTGCAAACCCTACATGTTCATCAGTTGTATGCAAAGTTTAGGAAGTGTGTATTTTGCCTAAACTCGATAGCATTTCTGGGTCATGTGGTATCAAGTGATGACATAAGGGTAGATTCCCAGAAGATTGATGTGGTGAAGAATTGGCCCAGACCGGTGAATCTTTAGAAATTTGGACTTTCTTAGGCTTAGCAGGCTACTACCGAAGATTTGTTGAGGGCTTTTCATCAATTGCAGCCCCACTGACCAGGTTGACTCAGAAAAAGGTGAAGTTCCAATGGTTGGATGCTTGTGAGAAAGCTTCGAAGATTTAAAGACCCGATTAACTTCAGCATCGATATTGACTTTACCCGAGAGCACTGATGGTTTTGTAGTGTATTGTGATACTTCGAGAGTCGGACTGGGGTGTTGATGCAGCGTGGGAAGGTAATAGTATATGCCTTGAGATAGCTCAAAGTTCAAGAAAAGAATTACTCAAACCCATAATCTTGAGTTAGTCGCGGTGGTGTTTGCATTAAAGATATGGCAGCATTACTTGTATGGGATCCACGTAGATGTATTTACGGATCACAAGAACTTGCAATATGTATTCACACAGAAAGATCTAAACCTTCGGCAAAGGAGGTGGTTGGAGTTACTTAAGAACTACGACATGAGTGTCCTCTACCATCCGAGCAAAGTCAATGTGGTTGCGGACGCACTTAGCAAAATCTCTATGGAGAGTGTGTCCCACGTGGAGAAGGGAAAGAAGGAGTTGGTGAAGGATGTCCACCGACTTGCAAGACTGGGATTTAGATTGATCGACTCGACCGATGGCGGTGGTGTTGTGCATAACGGGTTGGAATCATCCTTGGTGGTTGATGATAAATCCAGGCAAGATGAGGATCCAATTTTGAGGAAGCTGAAGGAGGCAGTATAGATTCAAAAGGTGAAGGATTTCTCCCAAGGGGGAGATGGGGTGCTATGATACCAGGGGCGACTATGTGTTTCGGAAGTTGATGATTTGAAAGTTCGAATATTGCATGAAGCACATGGTACTAGATATTCTATCCACCCGGGATCCACGAAGATGTATCGTGACTTGCGAGAAATCTATTGGTGGGATGGTATGAAGAAGGATATTGCGGAGTTCGTAGCTAAATGTCCAAACTGTCAACAAGTGAAAGTCGAGCATCAAAGGCCGGGAGGCGTACTTCAGGATATTAGCATTCCCACTTGGAAGTGGGAGGAAGTAAACATGGATTTTGTTACAGGCCCACCTCATACTCGCCGACACTATGACTTCATTTGGGTGGTGGTCGACAGGCTAACCAAGGTTGCACACTTTCTACCGGTCAAGACCACGGATTCAACGAATGATTATTTGTATATCTGGGAGTTGGTTCGACTTCATGGAGTGCCCTTGTCTATTATTTCAGACCGAGGTACTCAGTTTACCTCTCAATTTTGCCGTTCTTTCCAAAAAGGACTTGGGACACAAGTTAAGCTCAGTACAGCCTTCCATCCGCAAACAGACGGCTAGGCAGAACGAACCATTCAGACCCTTGAGGATATGTTGAGGGGATGTGTTATGGATTTCAAAGGTAGTTGGGATGGTCATTTGCCCTTAATCGAGTTCGCCGATAATAACAATTATCACTCCAATATCCAGATGACACCGTTCGAGGCTCCTTACGAGCGAAGGTGTAGATCTCCCATCGGATGGTATGAGGTTGGTGAGGTAGCTATGATAGGAGCAGATTCGGTTCACGAGGCGATGGTGAAGGTTCAGATGATAAGGGATCGATTCCGCATATTTTATACATTGTTATGTTCATGTTGTTGGCTCAAGTTATGTTTTGATAAAGTTTACTTCCGATTATGAAAATGAATGATTTTATGAATGATTTGAAAGTCTTGAGCCTTATGTTTTATTACGAAGATTTGATGTAAGCATGATGCCCTTCTCTTATATTTATTTATGAGTTTTATTTACTCTAAAAGTCTGTTTTACTTACCCTGCATACTCGGTACATTCCACATATTGACCGCATACTTTCTATGTTGTATCGTTTTATGATACAGGGTCCGGATCTCAAGCTCATCCTCATCCATAGTCCACCTCAGTTTACACTTTTAGCTTATTGGTGAGTCCTCATGTTTTGAGGGCCGTCTGATAGACTTTCATATTGGTTATGTTTCTGTATTGGTCGGGTTAGTTGGGGATATTGTCCCATCAATCCATCTTATGTATTAGAGGCTTTCAGACAAGTATGTAGTGCTCAGCTGTGTATATGTCCAGTATTTCCTGAGGTTATGATATAATTATGTTTCCACTATGTTTCTATGATTATCATTCCGCTTATTTGAATGAGATTAGTTGTATGCATGTTCCATGAGTCGACTTGGGGTCTCTCGGGGTCCTTTGTCCCATGTTTATGATCCGGGTGTACATTCGGGTCGTGACATTAGCCCTGCACCAGAAGTGCGTAGGCTCAGTCAGCACAGTTAGATTCCAGTACGACACCAGGTGTCAGCCATGCCTCTCAAGGTGGGGCGTGACAAACTTGGTATTAGAGCAGGTCGTATCCCAGGAAGTCTGCAAGCCGTGCTAAGTAGAGTTTTTATTATGGATGTGTTGTGAACCACATACTATAAGTAGGAGGCTGCGAGGCATGTTAGGGTGGTTACTCTTCTTTCTCTTCTAGTCGTGCTATAGAGCTGTGCTATATAGAGATGAGTCCCTAAGCTTACTATAATCTGCTTTTCTACAGAGAAATGTCGGACGCACGACGGACCGCGACTGGCAGGAAGTTAGATACCGCGGTAGGGGAGGGCACAAGCAAGGTGCCTCAGTCAAAGTCAGCCCGATCTGAGGGCAACAAGGAGACTTCATCTCGGTCTCCCCAGCACCCTCCGCCATGCCAGGAGCGACCCGGAGTGGCAGATGTGTCGGCACCACCTCCAGCAGTCTCCATACCAATACCATCAGATCAGGAGGTTAGGAGTGCCATTTTTATGATAGCTCAGATGATGCCTGCACAGCGTCAGCCAGTGTAATCGGTGGTTGCAGAGCCTTCAAATGGGCCTGGTAGCTCCAGGGTTCGAGAGCTTCTCGCATTGAGTCCCCCGTAATGTACAGGGACGGATTGAGATGAGGACCCTTAGGAATTTTTGGACCAGTTGCGGCGAATCTTCAAGGTAATGCATGCCATACCTGCAGAGTCAGTGGAGTTAGCGGCATTTCGGTTATGGGACATTGCAGTGTTATGGTACAAGAGTTGATAAAAGTCCCGAGATAAAGACGTGTAATACCCCGGGAAGGCCTAAGAATAAAAGGGAGTTTAATTTGAAAAGTGAAGAAAACTGGCAAAAATATCACAGGACGTGCTACTCAACGACTAGTGGTTGGATACCATGAGTTGTCGGAAGCAATCGTGGTTTAGGGGTTCAGGGAAACAGTGGTGACAACGAAGGAAGTAACGACTCGTTGCTTGAAATGAGTCGTCGTTAGTATCCGTGGGAGGCTGTGACCTAAGCAAGTTGGGGAAGTAACGGGTCATCCAATGACTCGTCATGAGTAACAACGACCCGTTGTCACGAGTCATGGTGGGAGGACATAAGGGTTCTAGTGGACTTAACAGATGGACACCACAACCCGTTAGAGGAGGCAACGAGTCATGGTGAGACTCGTTGTTAGGGAGTTCTAATTTTTCAAAGGGGGAAACCAACGAGCGACACAACGATCCATAGAGGTAAAGGCGACCCGTCCTATCCAATCGTGGTTTGAATCGGGGAATAGGACCTGGGCAGTGCATGTGACAGGCTGTACCACGAGTCGTGGTAGCTACCGATGACTCGTTGGTATGTCCGTTGGTCCGTCCAGACCAGTTTTTCAGGGAATTTTATTAAAGGCATATTAGACTTTTCCATGCTTTAAGACCCTAAACTACGTCGTTTTGTGTATTTTTTTGAGTGTGTTAAGATGGGTTAAATCCCTAATGCATGCCCATTCCCGTGCAAGCGCTTTAGAGAGGTTTTAGGGTGAATTCAAGGCCTTCTTCTCCAAGTTTTCATCAATTTCTTTGTGGGTATTCAAGAAACTTCGAAATCAATCCATTCCTAGGTATTAGGGTTTAGAATGGGTGATTTCTTCCACACCCATGCCCAAATTTCAAATTTAATCATGAATCCTCCTATTCAATTTTATGAGGTTTTACCCAAATGCATGAAAATGTGTTTTCCCTTTATGGGTATGATTTAATTGAGTTTTAATTATTGAATTATGAATGATGGGAAGGTTTCATATTATTTTTTTTAAAATCATGTTTCAAGCTTTTTAAATCTAAAATGCCCATTTATGAAGGTTCATGAAAGTTATGATTTATGATGCATATTCAATGTTTTGAGTTATTGATGATGGAAAGGCATGAATTCGAGTTGCCCATATTTATGAGCATATTTTGAAAGAATTGAGTATGATGAAGTATTGAGAAATGCCCACATGTTTAAGAATAATTTACAATTTATGAAACGATTACATGATTTGTCGAATTATGATGTTGGGCGATAAAAAGGGCCTTTGATTCTTGGCTAAGCATGTTTTAAAGGGGATCAATGATAATAAATGTTATCTTTTAGCCAATGACTCTTAATGCATGATGTTATTGATTTACGTATGAGCCTATATGCATGTTTTTGGGAGCCGTGTCTAGCACCAAGCAGCCCGGCGTTCAAAGAACTACGCCTGTGTCTCATAACCATGTGCCACCGTAGGTTTCTAACGATATATTGTATTGATAATGATCCCCTAAAATGTGATATCACGCCTAATGCACGACCCTCGCCCGACAAGCCAGGGTCGGTTCTACCCATTTGAGCGAGATAGTTGGGGTATCATGAAAGGCTTTACCATGATGGTGTCGGTTATGATGAGTCCTCCCATTGTTCCACATGTTTTATGCATTGTTATGTTTATGTTATTGGCTCAAGTTATATTTTGATAAAGTTTACCTACGATTACGATAATGAATGATTTATAAATGATTTGAAAGCCTTGAGCCTTATGTTTTCTTACGAAGTATATGATACAAACATGATGTCCTTCTCCTATATTTACTTATGAGTTTCTTTTACTTTTAAATGTCTGTTTTACTTACCTTATATACTCGATACATTCCACGTACTAACCACATACTTTCTATGCTATATCGTTTCATGATACAGGGTCTGGATCTCAGGCTCATCCTCATCATTAGTCCATCTCAGCTTACGCTCTTAGTTTATTGGTGAGTCCTCATGTTCCGATGGCCGTTTGACATACTTTTATGTTATTTTGTGTTTCAGTATGGTTCGGGTTAGTTGGAGATGTTGTCCCATCAACCCATCATATGTAGTAGAGGTTTTCAAACAGTATGTAGTATTCAGCTTATGTGTATATCTAGTATTTTCTGATGTTATGCTGTGATTATGTTTCCTCTATGATTTATGCTTAATGTTCCGTTTATCTAAATGAGATTAGTTGTATGCATGTGTCAATGGATCAACATTGGGTCTCTCGGGGTCCCTTGTCCCGTTTCTACGATTTGGGTGTACGTTTGGGTCGTGACAAGACGTTCCCCCTCCGACCTGGTCCAACTTTTTGGAGGCTTTCTTAGACCATTATTTGCCATGAGAGATTCGCCAGGCTTGGGTAGATCCGTTTTTGCATCTGGAGCAGGGCTCGATGAGTATTCGAGAGTCTACTATGAGATTTGACTTTTTGGCCCAATATGCACAAGCCTTTGTAGATACTATGCTAGCCAGGGTGCACCGATTCATCATAGGGCTGAATCCAGAATATGTGGAGACCTCTATTACAACTACTTTGCGAGAGGACATGGATATTGCCCGCGTCCAGACATTTTTCCAGAGCATTGAGGGGATCAGGCAGCGGCAACAGGAGATAAACAGGACAAATCAGGAGCAGCGCCCGCAAGGGCAGACCTAGTGATATGCAGACAGAGTCCCAGGGTGGACCGAGACCATGACTATCAAAAGACCACCTAGACCCCCACCTCCACAGCAGCAGCAGAGGAGTAGATCTGATCGTCGGGGACAGTCAGGGCCCAGCGAGAGTTCTCGGTTAGCAGGTTCGTAGTAGTAGAGAGGGTCAGAGCAGAGTAGATCTACTGTACCATTTTGCCCTATCTGCAGCCGACATCATTCTGGGGCATGCAGGTATGGTTCTACGGCATGTTATGCGTGTGGACAGGAGGGCCATCGGATGAGGGACTGTCCAGCCAGGGGTCAAAGTGATCAGGATCGATGGGATAGATCTTCAGTAGGGCCACGTGCCCCGGCCCTTTCAGCAGGGCGCAGGCCCTCAGCACCAGCGGCAGAGGCCGAGGCAGATCCGGGGCATCTAGCTCAGGCACTGGTCTAGATCAAACATATGCTTTACCGAGGCGACAGGAGTCAGAGTCGTTGCCGGATGTTGAGATAGGTATGCTGGACATCTGCTCTCATTCCATGTATGTTTTGATAGACCCAGGCTCCACTTTGTCTTATGTTACACCATTAGTGTCCCGAAAGTTCGGTATCACGCCGGAATTGCTTCGGCGATCTTTTTCAGTGTCCACACACGTCGGTGATTCTATAATAGCTAAAAGAGTCTACAGAGGGTGCATAGTAGAGATTGTTGGTCGCCATACTTTAGCAGATTTGGTAGAATTAGAGATGTTTGACTTTGATGCAATTATGGGAATGAATTGACTAGCGCCATGTTATGTCAATGTTGAATGTTGAACCAAGATTGTCCAATTCCACTTTTCAGGGGAGGTAGTGTGGTAGTGGAAAGGTAGTGAAGCCACACCAAAAGGTAGGTTTATTTCCTATCTTCGGCGAGAAAATTGATAGCAAAAGGATGTATTTATCATACTATCAGAGTTCAGGATGTTCGAGCAGAATCTCCAACTCTTTAGTCTATTCCAGCAGTCAATGAATTTCCAGACGTATTCCCAGATAAACTTCCTAGTATTCCCCCAGAACAGGAGATCGACTTTGCAATTGACCTACTACCAGGTACTTAGCCTATATCTATTCCTCCGTATCGAATGGCTCCTGTTGAGCTCGGAGAATTGAAGAAACAGTTGAAAGATCTGCTAGATAAGAGTTTTATCAGGCTGAGTACTTCACTGTGGGGGGCACCAGTTCTGTTTGTGAGAAAGAAGGACGGCTCCCTCCGCATGTGTATAGACTACCAGCAGCTGAATAGAGTCACTATCAAGAATAGATACCTGTTTCCCAGAATAGATGACTTGTTTGACCAGTTACAAAGGGCGAAGTGTTTCTCAAAAATTGATTTAAGATCTGGGTATCATTAGGTTCAAGTTCGGAGAGAGATATTCCAAAAACCTCTTTTAGGACCAAGTATGTCCACTTTGAATTCTTATCATGTCCTTTGGATTGACAAATGCTCCAGCAGTGTTTATGGACTTGATGAACAGAATTTTCAGGTTGTACCTGGACTTGTTTGTGATAGTATTTATTGACGATATTCTGGTATATTCCCACTCAAAAGAAGAACATCGGGATCATTTGCGAATAGTGCTCCAGATTCTCCGGGATCATCAATTATATGCAAAATTTTCTAAGTGTGAGTTCTGGCTGAATTCAGTGGCCTTTCCGGGCCACATTGTGTCGGAAGCTAGTATCCAGGTAGACTCACAAAAGATCGAGGCTGTAAAGACATGGCCTAGACTGACAACTCCGACTGAGGTACACAGTTTTCTAGGATTAGCCGAGTATTACAGAAGATTTATAGAGGGGTTTTCCACTTTATCAGCACCTTTGACCAAGTTAACTCAGAAAGCAGCCAAATTTCACCGGACAGAAGCATGTGAACAGAGTTTTCAGGAGTTGAAAAACAGGTTGACATCAGCACCAGTACTAGCTTTGCTAGAAGGATCAGAGGGTTATGCAATATATTGTGATGCTTCGGGTGTCGAGTTAGGGTATGTTCTGATGCAGCATGGTAAGGTAATTGC
This sequence comes from Datura wrightii, assembly GCA_035772735.1. Classification (NCBI taxonomy): domain Eukaryota; kingdom Viridiplantae; phylum Streptophyta; class Magnoliopsida; order Solanales; family Solanaceae; genus Datura; species Datura wrightii. The sequence continues at coordinate 111,920,823 of JASDFA010000001.1, forward strand.
TTACGCTTCAAGACAGTTGAGGAAGAATGAAAAGAACTACCCCACCCACGATCTGAAATTCGCGGCAGTAATTCATGTCTTGAAAATATGAAGGCACTATCTATATGGTGTCCATGTAGATGTTTTCACTGATCATAAGAGCCTCAGTACATTTTCACACAGAAGGAGTTGAATTTGTGGCAGCGCCGCTGGTTAGAATTATTAAAGGACTATGATGTGAACATTTTGTATACAGGGAAGGCTAATATTGTAGCAGATGCCCTCAGCCGCAAATCTATGGGAAGTTTGGCACATTTGAGGCCAGGACAGCGAGAACTGGCCCGAGAATCGCATCACTTAGCCAATTTGGCCGTCTAGTAGACTCGGGAAACAGTAGAGCAGTGATCCAAAATACTGCAGTATCATCATTGGTTGTAGAGGTGAAAGAACGACAGTATGAAGACCCTAACCTGGTTCAGCTCAGAGATAAGACTCAGCGAGGGGAAGTAGCATATTTCAAGGTAACTGAAGATGGAGTTTTGACATATAAGGTCACCTTTGTGTTCCGAATACACCAGGGCTTCGCTTGTAGATCATGGTCAAGGTACATTATGCCCGTTACTCTTCATCCGGGTTCAACAAAGATGTACCATGATATAAAAGAGATTTACTAGTGGCCGGGAATGAAAAAGGAGGTAGTAAAATTCGTAGCACAATGTCCTAACTGCCAACAGGTGAAGGTTGAACATCAAAAACCCAGCGGATTAACACAGGAAATAGCAGTACCTATGTGGAAATGGAGGAAATCAATATGGATTTTGTGACAGGGTTACCTCATACCAAGCATAAATTTGATTTTATCTGGGTGATTGTCGACAGGTTGACGAAATCGGCCCATTTTCTACCAGTCAGGGATACCTCCTTAACCAAGGACTATTCTTATATATCCAAGAGATAGTTCGATTGCATGGTGTTTCAGTATCAATTATTTCTGACAAAGGGGCATAGTTCACAACTAAATTTTGGCAATCCTTCGAGAAAGATCTCGGGACACAGGTTAATCTGAGTACCGCCTTCCACCCTCAAATAGACGGGCAGGCAGAACGTACGATTCAGACACTCAAAGATATGCTATGGGCGTGCGTGCTAGAGTTTGGGGGCAACTGGGATGAGCACTTACCGCTTATTGAATTTGCTTACAATAATAGTTATCATTCAGCAATCCAGATGGCGCCTTATGAGGCCTTATATGGGCGGAAATACAGATCCCCGGTTGGTTGGTTCAAGCTAGGAGAATCAGGATCCATCAGTGAGAAGAGAAGATAAAGCTTATCAGAGAACACGTGCTGACAGCTCAAAGCCGCCAAAAATCTTAAGCTGATTAACAACGTAGGAACCTGGAGTTTGATGTAGGTGACTGAGTATTTCTGAAGGTTTCGCCGATGAAGGGCGTGATGAGATCTGGTAAAAAGGGCAAGCTCATCCCGAGGTTTATTAGACCATATCGAATCCTCCGGAGAATGGGGCAAGTGGCATATGAGCTAGATCTGCTTTCAGAATTAGAATCTATTCACCTAGTCTTTCATGTGTCGATGCTACGAAAGTGCATAGGAGATCCATCCCGAATTGTGTCAGTTGAGGATGTCGAAGTTATTGAGGAGTTAGCCCATGAAGAGTTTCCAGTAGCCATATTGGATCAGCAAGTTCGTAGGTTGAGAACCAAGGATGTCATTTCTGTTAGGAAAGATATGACTCGGGAAGCCGAGGACGATATGAGATCCAGATATCATCACTTGTTCTAGGTGTAGCTCAGACTATGCAGTTAAGGTACATTATGATTCGGTTTGTTTTAGGATGTGTGTTACATATATAGCTCAGATGGGTGTGATTCTATTGTGAAATAGTTGCTATAGTGTTATGTGAACCGCCTGTGTTGGACTTTTCTTTATTTCAGGGTTTTCAGATAGTCCATATTACAAGGGAGACTCTGCCGAAATTTTTCCAGGATAAGTAGTTAAAAGAGTTAGACTCCTATAAGATAAAGTTAACATTCGAGGACGAATATTCCTAAGGGGGGAAGGATGTTACACCCCGTAAGTTCCTAAAGTTTAGTCGGTCTATTCGTACGTTGGTTAAGAGTTTTAGAGTGCAAATGTACGAAAAAGGGCCCAGGAAAAGGTTGAACGAGTGCAGAGTCAAGCGTGCAAGGGAGAGGGCCGGACCAGCTGCCGGAAGGGAAAACGTGCCACGGACCCCTCCTTAGCGCGTTGGGCTCAGTGGCACGGCCCAGGACTAGCGCATTGGGATCTGTGCCACCACCCAAATTATATATAAGTTCAATGTTTTTCATTTGATCATTCCTAATAAATCAGACCCCCGACTAGTGAAGAAGGGAACGCCATTTTCATACTATTTTTCTTCGTTTACGCTATGAAACATTGCCCGAATTCAAATTAACTTCAGATATCGAAGTTTAAGGATGCAGAGAGCATTACAACGGAGTTATTTTCGCGAAATTCGACCGGCGAATCGGAACCCCGCCGAGCCAAAGTTGTTATAATTGCTTCAAACTAATTTCTATGTGGTCACATGCTTCAAAAAAGTATTTCTCCATTCTGAACTCTCGAGAAATTATATGTTTTCGACCGTATTCTGTCAAGTTGAAGTATAGTTGACATTTATATATAAAGTTATCGTTTTCACATAATTTAGTACTGAAACTAGTTTCATTCTTCCAATAATATGATTTCAGTTGAGAAGAGTTGTTAAATTCGAATCGAAACTCGCCAATTAGTCAGAAATCGATGATCGAGGTATGTTAAGGCGAATTTCCTTCGGCAAGTTAGTTTCCATAGTAGTAAAACTCAATTTAAATCCCAGTAGGAGAATCAAAAGTATATTGATCATGATTAGCTATTATTATTAGATGAGACCAACATCCTATGTTCAGTTCGGGATTGACTTACCCCGTATAGCCCTTTATGACCAATCTCAGGGTTACTAGCTTTGTCGACACCCGCCAGGGGCGAGATGACGTCGCTCTACGGAGCGATATGCCTTTCGCAAGGGACGAAGATGGGGTCCCAGTTTCTCATACAGTCTATTCCATAGTTGGACTATTATATGTCATATCGGCACCACACCCCCGTCGAGCCTGGTGCCCAGGGTGCAGATATTAGGAGTCCACTAGACTCAAACACAGCTACAGTTAGGGGCCAAGTAGGCTCAGTTGCAGACCCAGGGGACTTGTAGGACGGATATAGCTATTAGTTGACCTAGTGTGACCTTGTTAGGGGTATATAGATTGAGGTGTACTCACCAGGACTTATGGGGGCCCCGGGTAGGTTATTTTATGCTGGTTGTACCTTCCGGCTTATGGAGGCCAGGGAAGGTTCTTGTTTGCTTTAGTTACTGATAAATTAAATGGTAAGGAGTTCAACTATTCAGGTATGATCTCTATCCCTCCATTTCAGTTATTCTCCGCTTCATTTCTTTTATTCAGTCATTTACAATTATTGTCATACATATTCGGTACATGTTGTACTGACGCCCTTTCTGGGGGGCTGCATTATTTGCCTGCAGGTGTGGGTAGACGAGGAGTAGGTCCCTCGTAGTTTCCATCCAGGATTGTCAGAACAGTCGGCTCCTTTCCTCTGGAGCTTGTAGATAGAAGGTTTACTTTTTTTGTTTGTACAGTTTATAGGTAGGTCGGGGAATTGTCCCGACCATCATATTACTCTTAGAGGCTTGCAAATATATTTTGGATTTCTTGTGGTTAGTTGTTGATGGTCGTGTAGGGTCCATATATGTTTATTCTTGCGTGTTGGCCGTGTTGGGCCTTGTTTAGCTGTTAGTTAGCGGCCTTGCCGGCCATAGATTAGTTTATACCGGATTTACCTTTCAGTCATAACTAGACATAATGGTGGTCTTGTCAGCCCACATAGGATTCCCTATTGCTACTTGTGTCTGGTTAGCTATTTTCTTTTACAGGTGGCTATAAAGCCTTATCGGCCGGAGGATGTGTTTACAGTCGAGATATAGCCCATTGCTTTCTTGACTTGAGAGTTAGTATTAGGCCTGCACCAGAAGTGCATAAGCTCAGCTAGCACAATCAAATTCCAATAGGGCACCAGGTGCCAGCATGTCACCCAAGGTGGGGCATGACATCTAGATGGAGTGGTTGTCCAGTTGGTGACTCCTCTTTGAGCTTCAACTTCTTGTGGTGGGGCCCCTTCTTCCTCCTCATTAATAATGGCATGGAAACTATCCTCATTCAGCTCCTCCAAGAAAAGATTCTTCAAACTGAGCAGTACAACATTTTCTTCGACCCGCTTGATATCGAGAAAACCATCAGACACGAAAGTTTGTAGAAGTGAAGGCAGTGGATTTTGCAACAAGAAACTTTTATTCCCCAAAGGATACTCCCAATACTTCACTTCCTTGGTAGTGGGTTGGTACCCCAATCCAAAAGTGATTTTTTGTGTCGTCACACTCAGAGGTTCCGTCATCCCTTGTAATCTGATTCCAAGACCCCTGCGTGGCTCAAAACCTAACCATAATAGCATACTCATAATTTTGTCACTCCACCATTTTCCTTCTTCGATAACACTAACAAGTTCTATAGTGTGGAAATTCTCCCCATCCAAACCTCATCTACGTTTAATGGCTAGGATAACGGGAGCAGCATAGATAGGACAACTTCCGTCCCCATGAACCACGACCTCTTGGTAATCCCACTCAAACTTTAAACATTGACGCAAGGTTCAAGGGACTACTCCTACGACATGTATCCATAGACGCCCTAATAGTAGATTGTATGAAGCTGGGATGTCCATGACTTAGAATGTGATGGTGAATGTGGCAGGGCCAACCAGTATATCCAGATCCATTTCCCCCACAGTATCCCTTTGCGATCCATCAAAAGTTTTGACGTTCAACTTCCACAACTTAATTCGGGCGAGATCAACTTCCAGAAAGGTCAAAGTGTTCAGGGGGGCAAATGTTTAAGCCAGAACCCCGATCGATCAACACTTTGGTAATGAATTTATCTATGTGCTGCACCGTGATATGTAGCGCTTTGTTATGAGTCACACCCTCTACAGGTAATTCATCTTTGTGGAACAAAATCTTTTGGGCTTCAAATACTTGACCCACCATGTGGGCCACTTTGCTGCTAGATATACTTGCAGGAACATATTCCTCACCTAACACCTTCATCAAAGCTTTTTGGTGTTGTTCAGAGCTTTGCAAAAGGGACAAAATGGAAATCTGAGTAGGGGTCTTACTCAACTGCTCTATTACGGAGTATTCTTTTGCCTACACTTTCTTCCAAATACTATTATCTTCAACCTCCGTCATCGGTTGCTTTCCTTTGTTGGCTCCTTGAGCTAGAGTATAGGAAGTGTACATCTGTCTAGATCGAATCACTCCTTGTGCTGCATCTGCTTCTACCACTTTATTTCCTCGTGGAGTAGAATACTCGTAGCTCTAAGGTACCGTTTTGTAAGAGATCGAAGCTGCTCTTATCACTGTAAATGAAGGTCTTAGCACAGCTACCTTAACTTCAAACGGAGGACATCTCTACACTGTTACAGACGGGATTGAAGAAGAACCTACCTTGTGCTCGATTACCCCAATGGCATTCGATAAATCTCCAATCTCATTACAAGAAATCATATTCATTTGGTGGTTTGGCAGAGAATTACTTGTCACGTTTGGTGCCGGGTATTTGAGGTGAATGACTTTTGTATCAATTAGCTTTTGAATCTTGTCCTTCAACGATCTGCAGGACTCTGTAGTATGCCCCCTCATGCCCGAATAGTACATGCACACTTTGTTATGGTCGTACCATTTGGCTTGGGCATCGACCGGGAGGCAGGTATAGGCTCAATGTAACCAGCTTCTTTCAGCCTCACATACAGTTGATCGATTGGTTCTGCGAATGGGGTATAGGTTTTTGTCGGCCTCCTTTCAAAGTGGGCCTTAAGCCTTTGGCTTAATGAGGAAGAAGGTCGTGGATAAAAAGGTTGTGAGTAAGAAGTTTGTGTGCTATAGATGGGATAAATGGGAGCTTGGCAATGTGAAGGAGGGGTTTGGAAATGGGTCGGAGGGGAGTTTGATATGGTGCTTGTTAAGAATGGGGAGTTTGGTATGGTGATGGAGCTTGATATGGTGGAGGTGGAGTTTGGTAGGGTGGAGTCTGGTAATGTGGGATTGAAATTTGGTAATGTAGGGGTGGAGTCTGAGATCTGGAAACATAATTCTTCGGCCCTTGGGCCATCATAATTGTGTCAATTTCTTTCTTCTTGCGATTTTCTGAAGTAGCTCCGGATTATAAAGCTTTATTAGTAGCTTGTAATGCATTCAAGCTAATAATGGTACCATCTTTGATCTTCTCGCCCAATTTGATGATCTCCGCAAAGCTTTTCTCACTAACCAACATCAACCTGTCATAAACTTGCGGATGTAGAGTCCACATGAAAATATCTTTCATTTGTACCTCCTCCATTGGGGGCCGTACTCTAGAAGCCTCAGTCCTCCAACGAGTCGCAAATTCTCTAAAAGTTTCGGTGGGCTTCCTCTTCAAGTTTTGAATGTAATGCAAGTCAGGTATATTTTCGTATTGAACCCAAAACGCTCCACAAAAGCTGCGGCCATCTCTACCTAGGTAAACCACTTCTTCGGGTTCTGCTTTACGTACCCGCTAAGAGCATCATCAGTCAAACTTCTCATGAAGAGTTTCATCCTTATCTTCTCATTCGTCCAACTCCTACTAGCTTGTCTCAATACAATCTCAGGTAGGTCCTTGGATCATCAGCCCCAATAAACAATTCGAACTTGGGAGGTTTGTACCCCTCCGGTAGCTCGACATCAGGGTGTATGCATAGGTCTTCGTAATCTAGATCTGTTATTCCCTTGGTGCCTTCAACACTTTGCAGTCTATTGTTCATCTTTTTTAACTCTTCTACTAGAGTCTGAATCAGTCTATCCTTCTCTGAAGACTCAGATTCCTCCAAATGGTGTGTCACAGGTGCTGTCTACACATAAATCGGGTTGACATGGATGCGGGCATACATTGCATTTACGTTTGCCAGGAAAGGTATTTCTTGGGCTGGTGATGGGTAATGGGAGGTAATTGGAGTTAGTGGGTTTGGATATGTGTAGGGAGGGTGTTGGTAATATTGGGGTGGAGTGTAATAAGTATCTTGAGGTGGAGTTGCGGGTTGTAATGACATAGGAAGGCTTGCCGGTGCTTTTGAAGTTGAGGCGTCAGCTTGAACCCCAAATGATGTTGTCTGGTTGTTAAACTGCGAACTTGAGCTAATTCTTCTTGAAGCTCAAAGATTTTCTGCTCGAGCCTCATTATCACCTCGTTATAACCTGGAGGGCAGACCCCTTCAGAATTTTATCTTTCATCCCTATATGTATTGTTACCACTCTTTTTTGTGGTGTTATGGTGTTCGTCCATCTTGTTTTCCTCTCTATTATTGTGATTAGGAACGAGAGGAGGAGAAGGAAGAGTCCCTTTGGACCTTGTGTAACAAGCCAGATTTGCACAAATCAACCTTTGAGAAAGGAAAAAAATATAACAATAAAAAAAGACAAAATTAATAGGAGAGGCTAGAAATCATGTTGTTTAAAGTAAACACATTGACACGTTCCCTAATTTTGGAGCCTCTTTTGTGCCAGAGGTAGGCCTAACGGTTTTGAGATATAAATATGCAATTAAGTATCATCATTTTACTCCCAAAATAAACCTAAAAGGAAATAAAAATTTATTAAAATCTCTTTGTAAATACAAGGAAATGACTGGATAAAAGAACTAGATTCTAAACACTTCATCGTCGGGGTCTACTTTCTTTGGGTCTTCCAGCACTTTATCAAAACGATGCGGACTAGACAGGAGATAGGTCAGTGCTAGATCTTTTCCCATGTCTTCCCCATTCAGGCATTCTTCTCCATGTTTGCTGAATTCATCGCACAACTCTTGTACCCTTTCCTTCAAGCCCAAAGCGCAATCTTTCCAATACTCCAACTCTTTGCCCATCTCAGAAATTTCTTTAGCATTATCTTTGTGTAGCTGTCAATGACAGGCCTCGGAATCTTGGACCTTTCTCTTTAGGCGACAATAGAGGGTTTGAGCCTGTGCCTCTTTTTTTGTCATGTGCTTGCCTCGTATGAGGCTTCTTATAGCCTCACCTGCTAAATCTGCACATAGCCACTCAATGTAGCCAACCACGCAGCCTGCTTGGTACCTGCCCAATTTAATGCTTTTCCCATCAAGGATCATTTTCTTCATCCAGATCTTGGCTAGGTAAGTGGCATTGGGAATCTTGTCGTCCTCATAATCTACCCGATGAACACTCATATCAGTAACTCTGGATGTCATTTGTTTTCTCCCTACTTGTCTCATCACTCTCATTGGAGCGTAAGGCTGAAGACCATGAAGTTCCATTAAGATGATGTAACAATGATATTGGTGTATGTCACAAAGTCTGAACTAGAGAACCAATCAAACATCCATTATACCGAATCTATTGTCAAAGCGCTCAATATTTGTCCCCACTTATACACTTCGTTATACCTTTTAATCTTTCTGACCCCCATGGTAACTCTAGTTTCATGTACAGCAATGTGATCTGTTTCAGTGGGTTCGGGTAATGCTAATTTGCCCCTAACCTTTTGCAGATGTTCAATTAACCACATCTGCAGTAACAAATTGCAACCCTCAAAATGTTTGGCCCCTTCTTTGCATTTCCCTAAGGCCCGATAAATATCTGCTACAATCATAAGGACAATGGTGCACGACCCTTTATCAATACCATTGCATAATACATGGGCGACCAGAATAAGACGAATGTTTATTTCTTCCTCAGCTCCTCGTGGGAAGACCATCAATCCTAAGAAATAAACTATGATCACAAATATTCTTTTGCTAATCCACGAGCTAGGGTCTGAACTCTCAATTTCATAAATTTTTCAAACTGCATTGTGGCCGAATCTGTCGTACAAATAGGAATCTGAAATTCTACCTTTTACAACATAGGCTACAAGATGTTTCCTTGCAATCCCATCTTATCTTGAATGTCTTCCAGAGTGACACTCTTAGGCATGATAACTTCAGTCATTTTTCATTTTTTGGTTCTCCAACGCAAACTAACATTTTCTACATAACTTCAAATTTCCTCCAAGAGTAGGGTCTGACCTCACCGAACCTAAACACAGAACGTGTTTTATCCCAAAATGTTGTGGCAGCATCGATGAGTTCGCTACAAGGAGATATTTGCATGAGGGAAGGTAAGTGTCCCAACACTTTCCTTACTTCCTTTTGGCCGTATTCACCCAAGTCGGTCCACCAAGATTTAATTATTATCAAAACACACCAAACCATGCTAAATCTGGGGTATGATATAGGCGGACTCATTATACCTGCATCAAAAAATGTTAGCCTAATCTACCCGCTCAGGAGCAAAATGACAATTCTTAAGCATATTTTCACTATGCACATAGTTTTGATGAAAACGTCCGCTTCGGGATTTAGAAATCCCTCGAAACTTAGGACAATGTTTTACTATTAATCTTGACACAACTTGGGTGTCGAGACAACTTAGGTTCAAGAAAAGATGCATTCCTTAGTAAAGGATTACACGGTAAAGCTCTAAGAATGAGAGTGAGTTTAGACACGGTTCCCTCAAACAGACAACTTGAGAGCGGGAAGGCTCATGACTGTCGACGCACCGCTGATTGACCGATCCATGAGACATTTTCTGACATAGGTATTTTAAGAATGAACGTCCGTGTGACCACGTAACCATTCCAAAAATAAAAAAAGAGGTTCCAAATGGAGAAAGATATGAGCGGAATGACAATATTAGAAAAGCGATTAACAATTAGTCAGATAATGGTAAATGTAAATAGGCAAAACAAAAAAGAGAGCAAAACGTTAGTAACTTCGTGCTTGAAGCGCATATAAGGAAAAAATAATCAATTAGACAGGGAAACAACTAAGTGGAAAAAGGAAAGGGATTAAATATGGTAGGAGACAAATAAGCAAAAAAGGAAAGGATATATTTTTTTTTCAAAAATCCCATAAAACTTAAGTAAAATCATATATAAAACAAACACGTTATGGTTAGAACCTAATTTCCCAGCAGAGTCGCCCATGCTGTCACACTCCATTTTTCTCGCGAAAGGCAAAACTCGACATGTGACAACTCTTAAAGGATCATTTGAACGAAGAGTCATCACCTAACGATTTGAGGTGCGTTAGGACACCAGTTTATGTTAAAAGAATGTTCAAACTAACCTAGGTCGCTAGAGTCGGATAAGGGTTCAAGTTACCTCGAAAGAAAGGTATTAGGCACCTTTCGAGGTCCACAAATGTGGGTTCCTTCAGATTCATAAATTATGTGGGGGATTTAACTGGTGATTGAAAGAAAGATTTATTTTAACCTATTCTATTTAAAGATTAAACTAAATTGATAAATGTAAAAAAATAAACAAAAGAATTTACAGACAAGTGAGAAAAAAGAAATTAAGACAATATGCATTTAAAACACCGTTATTATTACTATTTCAACAGTTGCGACAATTGACAATTGATAATTAGTTAATACAGCATGTTACAAATTTAGTAATTTATGATAAGAGACATTAACAAATACAAAAATTTAACAAACAAATAAATGAAATTTAAAAATAAGGAGCCGAACCTTGAAGAGGCGCCTATGTATCCCCGAGGGGAATCAAGCCAGACGTAGTTGTACAATTGAGGGAGTTATCTTAACCTAATGAGATCAACCCATGCAACTTAAATAATACTTCGCAACTATTCAAATTGCTCTTACTATTCAGCGATCAAAGACTATCATTTTTCCTCTACCCACCTAACTAATTAATTTTTAATCCTACATCGTTCTAGATGGAGAAGACTAATGCCCTAACATTTACCTACCCATCTCAAACTTAACTCCAAGAAGCGTTGGACAACTATTTTGAATTTTGGGTCTAAAAATCTTAAGGTCGTTAAGAGGTGGTTAACGATTACATCAAACAAACAAATAAATGACCAGAGAATTACAATGAAATTGTAAGGGTCTTCATATAAACCTCTGTGATAATTTCTATAGGTAGAACTTCGCAAAATCAAATATGTACTCAAGTATACAAAATTTCTACATGCCGAAAATATTATTCCTATAGATAAGATTTGAGGACATAAAAAGCACGAAAATACGTACTATTCAGCATGTCCAAACATGAGCAGAATCATTATAAGCATGAAATTTAAATGATGATGAGCAGTTTAAAAATGCAAACCCTATAGACATGACATCTAATGTTGTTGTGAAATAGCCCTATAGGCAAATTCTCTAGTGACAAACATGATTACGGTAAAACAAGCAAACTGTATGCATAAAAATGATTCTCACTGATCAGATTATGCAAAACGAACAAATGATTAAATCCTATAAGCATGATATCTAATAGATACAAATTCATTGGTTCATAGTTATACATACAATTTTATGAGGCAAACATATTATTAAGTAAATATTCACACACCGATTTCATCACATTTGCCCACATATATTTGAACAAATTCTGATAGGTATGGTTTCTATCATTTTCGGGTTTAAACATACTATACTGGTAATTAACCCCTATAGATATGGTACCTAACAAGTATAGGAAGATATAATCATATTTACTTCGTCATCAAAAGCATCACGACAAATTATCTACGTCTGAACACAGGATATGCTTCGAATCAAAATGCATTAGACCTTATAAGCATGATATCTAATGTTGTATTATCGCATTAAATTCCTATGGGCATGATCTCTAGTGGTATATGTATTTATTCCCATGATCTCTAATGGTAAAGAAAAAAATACAATCCCCGCCCCCAAATCCCTTTCCACTATTTATCATTGTTTTCTTTACAAAATTACAAATTAACGAAATAAATAAATAAACAACAAATCACAAGAGCAAAATAATTCTTTGAAATAAAGGAAAACTCCCAAGCCAAATTTGTCCCAGCGACTCTTCGACGTGTTCGAAATAAATTTAAGGCTACCTGTTTAAAGATCAAATACAACAACAAATGCAAACAAAATTCCGAACTTTGTAGTTCATGTTGAAGGTCATATTAACATACAATCACAACAAGAGAGCAATTAAGAGGACTTAATAAAGAGATTTAACATATAATGATTTGCTAAAGTAAATAAACTAACTAGTTGGGATGACAAAAATCAGAAACGAATTAAAGAATCAATGATACTCTTGACCTATTACCCAAACTCAACACATCAAGATCACGGGAATCTCAAGGATTCCAAGCAATACTTGTGTTGAGGAGGGATGGAGCAGCATTTTTTTTTAAAAAAACAATTTATAAAAGTGAAGAACAGAGGTGTTAAAAACAAGGTAAATTATGGCTGAGAAGCTCTTGTCCGAATGAATTTAAAAGAGAAGAGGATGCTGCTTTTATAGCAAAAGTTGGAAAGGTTTAAAGAGAAAGGTAATATTGAAAATCAATTTCAAATAAACTTACCGTACGTAAATAAATTATTCAAATTCATAAAATTAAATCAAGGAAAGAAAAATCTCTTACCATAATTGCAAATATTGAAAAGAGAGAAAAATTAGCTAAACGTATGGAATGATGGTCTTACCAAAATTATTTAAACATCTATCAATAATCAAATCAGAAATAAATGTGTATTATCACAATCTCTTCTAACAGAGTAACTCAATCAATTAGGTGTAAGTATCATAATTTACAATACATAGTAATTCGTAGGAAAATCTACCAAGTTAAGAAAGGAAAGAAATTAATAGAATCAACAAAAAAATAAAATCAAATATTAAATTGACTTAAAGTAGGACCAAATTAACAAGCTGTCACACAAATGGATAAATAAATAGCTGAGTAAATAATACATTACCATAATTGTATAGCACAACTGTATTGATTAAGTAAGAAGGTTAAGAATTATGAAAATAATTACGGTAATTGGGTCAAACATAGTCAGATTAATTAATCAAAAATTAAATTAATTTTTTTTCACAAATCAGTGAATATTAAATTATTCTATATTCTGCATACAAATTCTCTACTGACATATTTAGATTAATTAGAATCTGTTTAAACAATCAAAAAGCAACATTATCAGCTAATTGAAGAATTTTAACAAGCATAGAATCGTGATATAAATATAAGTTGCAACATGACTAAATTAGTCTTATAGCAATAAGTCTATGAAAATACATCAAGCAAACAAACAAGTTGAGATTAAAAAGTATAGAAGAACCAGTGGAATATGTGTAATATATACTGAAACCAAACTCAAGTAATCAACGAAAGCTAATCAGAACAATCAAAGGAATTTTCGCATGATCTAGCAGACAACACAAAAAATAATAATCTAAATAGTTATAGAAAAAAGCATTATTAACACGAGATTGATTTGAATCAAGTTTAAGAAACAAAAAATGCAAAAGAAGCAAAAGATCTCAAATATTCAAGCGACACTAGGCAGATCAATCTGGAAAAAAAAAACATGTTCGACCATCATAAGTCGGGGCTACTGCCCATGGTGGTCGGCAAACCATGGTGACGAGAAGATGAAGGAAATGAGGGTGGATAGGGGATCTAGTGGTTCAGAGAAGAAAGGGGAGAGGTCCGGCTGGTTTCGGAGAGAGGAGAGGAAGAGGAGAGGGCGGTGCGGCAGTGAGGGAAGAAAATGGTGGGATGATGTCTGGTGTGATGAAACAACGGTGTCGGGTAGTTGTGGTTCGCCGGAGTTTGAGGGAGAGAGGAGAAGGGAATAGAGACGGCGTCATGGCGAGTGGTGGTATGGCTGTTGGTGGTTCGAGTGGTTGTCGCCGAAAAAAATGGAGAAAGAGGGAGAAGAGGAGACGAAAGGGTGTGTTTCGGCAAGGGGAGGAAAGCGAAAGGTGTGGTGGTCGCGACAGTGAGAGGAGAGAAATGGAGGGAGGTGTGGTGTGCGGCGTTATGTTAGGAGGAAAATGAAAGTGAATGACTAGGGTTTGGGGTATTGGTTTTTAAAGAAAATAAAATAGAGTTTAATCTCAGACGTATGATTAAATTGAATAAATGGCTGAGATTCAATTTAGGCTGGATGGGTCAGATTCTGGGTATATCTGCGAGTCGAGGGCTGGGTTAAAGGGTAGGGTTTGATTCAGAATTGAATTAGGCTTTAATGTGGCTAAATTTGATTAAAAATGGCTAAAATTGACATGCAATTGGAAAGCAAGTGACAGAATTTTAAATAAATTAGATAGAATTGAAATTAGCTGCTATTAAATTAAAAAAAAATACTACATTTGTAAATAATTTAATAAATATATAATATAATAGATTAATTTATCAAAACATTATATAAACTTCATTATCAACATAAATAATTTATAACATTTAAGTAAAATCAAGTAATATTATTACGTAAATAGTTTATAAAACTTAGTAAAATCATGTATTATTATCATGTAAATAGTTTATAAAAATTAAGTAAAAATATATATTTTAAAATAAAATCTTATTTTATAGGTACGTTTATTAACACAAAATATACTATATATGACATGATTACGTAATATCAAAAAATTAATAAATTAAAATTATATATATATTTCATGTAATTTGAAATAATTATGCAAGAGTAATGATAATTAATTATTTAAAAAATTATGAATGCAAGCCGAACAATTGTATAAAAAAATAAATAAAATATACATATATAAGCAGCGTATGCGGACGTAGGGAGGTTAAAATTGAGTGTCGACAATATTCATACAAGTTGTTGCACAACACTGTTATAGCAATATATTCATCCATAATTAACTAATCATAACCTAAAAAATTTACAGCTTCATTTACCTCCTCCAGCAACTTAGACGTTTTCCTTCAATCCAAAACAACATCGCTACACAGAAAACATAACAAGATGCCTCGTTCACTCTACTAGTAAGTTAAATTAGGACAAAAATGTCTTAAAATCCTTCAAAATAAAATTTAATCAACATCAAACTCACAAATCCTCTGCGTGATTTTAAAGAAAAACTATACCTACTTGGGAGTTAATCTTACGATCTCCACCTCGAACCCTCTTTCCAAAAAGTGGGCAATCAGTTCATTCTTTTCTTGCAAAGAACACTTGTTATCCAAGAAATTTTAACAACCCAAAAGAAAAATGGATAAGACAAGCCTTTGAAAAATTTAGGTAATTAATCACGTATATACAGGTTTAACCAAAAAAAAGTTGTTACTATATAAAGTTGCTAATATAAACTTGTTAAAATTTGAAGAGAAATTAAGGATTGGCATCAATTTATTCTTATGAAAGAGAAGGCATATATAAGATAGATAAACAGAGACAACCTCCATAGTTTGGAGGACGATCGGACAATATATTCCAAATTCTACTACGACTCATTATTACTATCTTTATATTCTCTTTAACTATATCAAGAAGTAAACAATAAATCTGCACGTGACTTAAATTTTTATTACTACTTCATTCATATTTCCTAGTTCACTCTATTTGACACCCTCACATATTTAATCCCAGCTGCAAACTGAGGAATGAACACATGGTGATGCAAATATATTCATGAAATTCTAAATATTTTTCTCTATTTAGCTACAAATAATCCATACTTAAAACTGAATGTGTCCATTACTTAACTGATAACACATAGGAAATATTAATTAGGAGTTTGGGTGCAAGTATTTGGGCCTGGAGAACTTCTAAATGGTAGAGAGCCAATTTAGGTCGTAGTAAAATAGCATTTCATCTTTTCTTAATGTTATCCATTATCTTAAAGGCGTGGTCATTTTCATCGGCATCTTGATATCCTTAGAGCTTTAATGTTGTGCTCCTTGTCTCTGTTAAATCCTGTTTCAGAAATATATAATTAACTAAATTACAATCCTAAAGAACTAGAACCACTAGAAGGTGGTATTTGATGTCAAAGTAAATATCATTGAAAGGTCTTATTCATTTAGGAAGTTCAATCGTGAGTTGAGATCTTGTACATGTAGAGTAGAAGACTCTCAAAAACTTCATGAGAATATGATATTGAACTTGTAGAGACACCAATAAGATTTCATGAGAACCTCTGTAATATCCAGAATTCATGCTTGTTCATTCATCTATTAGCAGCTATAGAATTCAAGCAGGATTAACATATTACTCAAGGTAATCAATAACACATCAAAACAGAGAAACATAAGAAGAGCCAACTATCTATTCATTTTAACATTTAACAAGAACGCCTATAGCTATAACTATGAAGAGAAGAATTAAACCTTAAGCTTAAGAATTTCTTTCATAATGTAGATTAGCTTGTGCGACTAACTGGAGAAGAAATTTTAAATACTTTGACATATGAAGTGCCTTACCTTTAGAAATGCATAAACTTAAAGCAACACACATGAAGAAGTTCTGACTTACCTCAAATAGTGATTTCTCTAACACTTCTCCTTATCTCAAAATGCGAAAATTACTAATCCAAGTTTATTAGCAGACCGCAGGTGTTTACCAAGATAATTAAAGTTCTCTCTCATAGAAGAAGATGATATACATCACTCAATTTCTGCCTTGGCCTCTGCCAGTTCTACTTTGATCCCAACTCCTTCATTATATGTTTTATGCAAAGACAACATCAGTTGTCTGATTTACAGAACTTTCAATAAAAAATGCTAAAACAACAAACTTATCTGAAAAGTAAGCTCGAGCTACCTATTCAAATGGTGTTGAGCTACGACAGTCAAATACTAACAATCTAAAACAAGAAATATGCCCATTACAGTACTTTGCTCAAAATCCAAATAAAGGAATAAGCAAATTGCAACAATATAACACGCATGCATTAATTAAAAAAACATTCAGGGTAAACACTTTAATTTAAGAATTCAAGGAATGTGATTGACTTTGAAGTGATATAAAAAGACACCAATTCTGCAATTTTCGGACGAACAAGCATAATCTGAATACGCTAAATCCTGATATTTCCAATTATATAGGGAATTTAGAATAATCAAAATGAAGCTACCCCTTCATAGTTGCTATAAGGATGAAATTTATGTGGGCGTTAAAAATAATCAAAACGAAATAAACCCAAAGTCATCAATCAGAATTCAAAAACCTCTAAAATTTGAGAAGCGATAAAATTAAAATGAAAATTCGAGAATCAAACAAAACATTTCGCAAGTCAATTACTGCAATTGATATAGTTAAGCAAAGAAAATAGTCAGATCTTCAACACCCAATAACTCCATGAACCCCAAAGATGAATAAATCTGCTTACCTTCAACCACATAGTAATTTGACATTAACCCTGTGAATGAAGGGTAAGTGACTGTAAAATTATCAAAAAAAAAAAAAAAAGACGATGGATGAATTCCCATTTATCTCACTCTCTCTTTGGAGATGAGCGATTTTTTTCCCTTTCATCTATGCTTCTCTCAGAAGATTGGGCATTTTATTTTTGTATATGTGGGTTTTCTTCTTTTTTCTCTTAGGTAGTGGTTGGAGATCACTAGGATTGGGGGAAATGACGTCTTATTTATTTTTAAAGTTATTTTAGCCACCGGATATTGTTTTTCTTACGATAGTAAAATATCCCCTCGTTATTACTTATTTAAAAATTAATTATAACGACTGACAAAAATTATCGTCTATACTTATAACGATCGGATTCATATCCTTTCGTTAAGATATGATCGCTAAAACTCAAATTTCTTGTAGTGTTTGTAGTGCTGGTGGTGGTAATGATTGGTGTTACTTTAGTAATGGTTGTAGTGATAGTTATGATGATGAAAGTGGTTGGTGTTATACAGTAACTGATGTGATGGTGACAGCTGTAGTGGCGGTTGTGATGATGAAGTTGGTTGATGCAATTAGTTAACGGTGTTGGTGGTGGTGGATGAAGAATGTGTAGCATTTTAATGATGTGTTGGTGATAGCTGGTGGCAGTATTAGTTGTGATAGTGGAGGTGATTGGTAGTAGGGAAATATCATATTGGCGGTAGTGACTGATAATGATAATAGAGGTGGCGGCCACTGTAATGGTGGCGGTAACAATGGATATAATTATAATGATGCTGGTGGTATATATTGTAAAACCGACAGTAATGATTGACAATAATAATGATGATTACTGGTCGTTGTAGTGGCAGGAGTGGTTGGCAAGTGTAATAACGATTAATAATAATGGTGGAGGTGGTCGATGGTAGTGACCAGTAGTTGACGACGATTGTGATGACAAACGTGGTTAGTGGTGGTGGATGATGGTTGTTAACAAAGTGATGATAAAAATTATCAATACAAATATACCTTTTAATAATATTAAAATTTTATTTTAGATCTCAATTAAAATCAATTCAAACTAAATAAATACTTAAATTTTAATAAAAATAAACATACTTAACTAATCTAAGGTCTAAATCTCCGCAATTGTGTAAACGAATGAGGGTTAAGTTGGTAATGTAGCGCAGATAGACAAAAATTCCTAGTAGTTTTCATTAACGGGTTGGGGGCCTAAAAATTCTACAGCCTAATTGTATCCTTTGTTTCATGACCCAATCAGCACTTGTCTTAAACCCTATAAATTCCATTATTCCCTGGAGTAGTTTACTCTCTGCAGCTCTTCCGCCGCTCGCCATCTGAGGGAAAATGGTAAATTGAAATCCTGTTAATTTCTTCTCAGCGATTTGCTGCTTGAATCTTTCAATATGTATCTAATGCTGTCGTGTAGGCTCCAAAGAAGGGTGTAGCAGTAGCAGCAAAGAAGAAGAAAGCGAAAGTGGTAAACCCATTGTTCGAGAAGCGGCCGAAGCAGTTCGGGATCGGTGGTGCATTGCCGCCCAAGAAGGATGTGACTCGATTCGTGCAATGGCCTCAGGTGGTCAGGATTCAAAGGAAAAGGAGAATCCTCAAGCAGAGGTTGAAGGTTCCTCCTGCTCTCAATCAATTCTCTAAAACGCTCGACAAAATCTCGGTGAGTAGGCATACATTTCAGGAATCTGTGATCGTAATCTGTTTGTGGAAATACTCTTTAGACTTGCATCATGAAATAGTTTTAAATATTTCCTGGAGAATATTTATTAAAGATCCATAGTTAATTTTCATCAATGTTTTCGGTGAGTGAAGTCAATTTCCATACAAAATATTACTTTGCCCTGGAAAATAGGTGTTTTCCTGATGATTGTTATGCTATGTTTCTATTGTAGCTTTACAGAGAAAGATCTTCTGATACTATTTATATGTCTTATTAATGCTATATGTATAACTCAAATTCAAGTCCAAAATAATAATGTAATTAATGCATAAATAAGGGAGTTTATCTTTGTCTTCTTCATGATTAAGAAATGTCAATGTTTAACCATTCTAACTATAGATTAATATAGGGTAAGGAGATGATAATCTACTTAAACAAAGGTTGAACAAGTGGGTGCTTGTACCTGGCGTCTGAAGCCGTTTCTCAATCTTTTCAGTGTACTGAATTGGAAGCTGGTGAATCTGGAATTTTGTCGGGTGGATAATGTGAACATCCTAGAAAAGCCAACCAACGGCTTGTATTTCCACGCCTATTCTGAATAGGCATATGTATTATTTTTATCTGTAAAAGATGCTTATTCCGAGTTTCCTGTTGTTCGGGATTCAATAACTCACTTATTCCCCAAAAATGAAAAAGAGAGCAGTGTTGTACCTGTGTCAAATAATGTTGTTCTCTTTGTTGTTTAAGTCATGACAGTAGCATCATCTATCATCACTACTACTCTTGTGTTGTACCTGTGTCAAATTATGTATCTCGAAGTTGCATGTTAGTTTGCGTGTAGATTACTACTTTCTTTTTTTCTTCACTTATTGACACCTGATTCTTGGCTGTTCAGATGTAGTCTTATTAAGATGAACCTTATGAGCAATTCATTCTTACTTTCTAAAATTTTCTCTTTCCTATTTTACCATTTAGGATAGTTAATTGATGTGTTGAAATGTTACCATGTTCTAGCATCCTATTTGCAAGGCCGCACTACTTATCACTTATTTTGTTGGGTGGTCATCAGTATATAAGCATATCATCTTTGATCTCGAGTTCAGGAGCCTATTCCACCTCTTTTTTTTTGATAAGGTCCCATTTTGGTTTGATTGTGCTTTTGCTGCAAGCAGTTTCATTATTACTGAACGGAACTTTGCTTTATCCCCTATTTTCAATATATGCAGCTACAAACCTATTCAAGATGCTTCTAAAGTACAGGCCTGAGGACAAGGCTGCAAAGAAGGAGCGGCTTGTTAAAAGAGCTCAAGCAGAGGCAGAAGGCAAAACTCCTGAGACCAAGAAACCTATTGTTGTAAAGTATGGTCTTAAGCACATCACCTACCTTATTGAGCAGGTTTGTTTTAGTCTAGTAAAACCTTAATCCTTTTGAGAGTTTAATTTAAGAGATGAGTTTTTGCTAATAATGACCTTGCAGAATAAAGCACAACTGGTGGTAATTGCACATGATGTTGACCCAATAGAATTGGTTGTCTGGCTTCCGGCGTTGTGCAGAAAGATGGAAATTCCATATTGTATTGTGAAGGGAAAAGCACGTTTAGGATCAGTAAGCAACATCAAGTTTACATTCTATAAACAAAGATCATAATCTAAATTAACTTCTTTGAAAGTTTGATGCTGATGATTGTGCGTGATTTCCAGTTTGTGCATAAGAAAACTGCTTCAGCATTATGCTTGACCACCGTGAAGAATGAAGATAAAATGGAGTTCAGCAGAATTTTGGAGGCAATTAAGGTAATTTAAGTTCAAAATTTGTTTACTTTTGTTTAGCTGGTGGTCTTTGCACTTTATTTTATTTTTACATACCCAGGGTTTTGATCTGATGCTCTCTTTACTTTTTCAGGCCAACTTCAATGATAAGTATGTGGAGAACAGAAAGAAATGGGGTGGTGGTGTCATGGGTTCTAAATCACAAGCCAGAACCAAGGCAAAAGAGAGACTTCTTGCCAAGGAAGCTGCCCAGAGAATGAACTAGAGATCTCCAGCATTGTTTTATTGTCTGAAGTTAGATGTCTTACGTGCTTTAGTCTCTGTATTTTCCTCCTACAGATTTTATCTCATACTAAAGAATGAACTAGAGTTCTCCAGCATTGTTATCTGGCTTGAAGCTTAGATGTCTTACGTGTGTTGGTCTTCATGTTTGCCTTCTTCTGCAGATTATATCATTACCTAAACTTTAAAAACATATCATTTTTGGGACTAGATGCTTATTTGAGTTCGTTATGTAGGACAGTGAAATGAAAAGCATTTATGCTTGTTAGCTCTTATGACGCTATTTCCTTATTTCTCCCTTTTAGGTATTATTATCTTTTTCAGCGCATGCATCTTCTGAAAAAGATTTGCTGATATAAATATATTATATTGCAGCTGTTCATTTATGTATATAGTCAATTGGATATATCTACAATTACTAAAATTTGCAATTAGAAAGGTCTGGAATTGGATAAACTTGCAATCAAGTAGATAGCTTGTAAACCATTTACATAGAGTCAATTTAGTTCATTTGTTTTTTTGGTTGTCTCAACTTAAGTGGCTGTGATTTGCATCCACACAGGTCCTTGGGTGGGGAGAGCCGTCATTTCTCTACTAACCATCCATCTAAGTATTCATTCTTAATAATGACAAGCTAATCGTGAAATAAGTAGCGGAAGTCTCAATTAAAGATAAAGCCAAAAATCTATGTGCAAACTAACTATTATAGTCCCAATGATCAGAAAATCATCGTGTTCTTTCTTTTTACCCTTCTTTGTATCTGATTTCGGGTAATCTTTTTCATGATCGTTTTGCTATTTTGAGAAAATAGGGCCCAGAACTCTAGCTAATAATGTCATTAGTGTTTGGGAAATAAATAGACATTTGCTAAGAGGATCTGTGGCAGCTAGAGCTGTCAAAATAGGCTACCCCAGCTCAATCCAGCCCAAGTCTCGCGGATCAAGAAATTTAATTGGCTAGGACGGGCCGATCATTCATTTTAAAGAGCCTTAAAATGGTCAGCTCAACCCAGCCTTAAAAGGGTCGAGGGCTGGGGCAGGCTAGCTGTCACGCCCCACCTTGGGAGGCATGACTGACACCTAGTGTCAACCTGGGATCTGGACTGACCTGGCTAGGCATAGGCACCTCTGGTGCTTGCCAACAACTCAAAATCAAGAAAACAACGAGCTATATCTTGGCTATAAACAAGCCTCGGGCCGACAAGACCACGCAACATCTGTAAAAGAAAACAGCTAACCCAACAACAAGACGATAAAATGGACCTTATGTGGGCCAATAAGACCACCATGCTGTCTAGTAATAGCTGAATGAAAAAATAAGGCAATCATACTCATACTATGGCGGACAGGGCCGCCAACTGACCAGGTACACTAGACCCCACACGGCTACCATGCAAAACATAATATACATAGACCCCACACGGCCAACAACAACTAACAGCTGAGAAACTGTAGCCTGCAAGCTTCTAAGAGTAGAATAATGGTCGGGACAGGGCCCGGGCCTATCCAAAAGCTATACAACAAACGAACAAACCTTCTCTAACTATCAACTCCGGAGAAAAGAAGCTGACTGAACTGTTGGCTCTGACTGGCAGCTAGGAAGGTCCTGGATCACGTCTAATCACACCTACAGACAAGTAATGCAGCGTCCCAAAGATAGGCGTCAGTACAATATGTACCGAATATGTAAGGCAGTAATGAAAGCTGAATAAAGCTAATAGAACGATTGAAAGTAATCAATAAGGAGAATAAGAATTTAACCTGAATAGCTTCACAATCCGAAATATAACTAGCAAGTACAAGCACAAACAAGAACCTCGTCGGACCCCCTATAAGCTTGGAAGGTACAATCAACACAAAATAACCTACGTGGGCCCCCATAAACCTCTGCAAGTACAAACAATGCACATTCCTCATAATTGGGCTACTAAAGGTTCGTAAGCATACAGTAACTCAGGAGTACTCGTCCTCTGAAGTTGTATCCGAGCCTGATAGGCTCCTGTTTCTGGGTTGAGCCGTCTAAGCTCCTGTAACTGTGTTTGAGCCGTCTGAGCTCTTGTAACTGTATCTAAGCCGTCGGGCTCCTGTAACTGTATCTGAGTCGTCTAGGCTCCTGTAACTAGACCCTGAGCCTTGGCTCGTCTGCGGGTCATAATGCCATTGCGGCATAGAGGAGTCTAGAGGTGAATAGACCTCAATATGGCCCTTACGGCCTCAATCTGGTCCCTTCGGACATCATATTGCTCCTGTGAGCATAGCCCCATAGGCAACAAAACACCAGTGATCCAAATGTCGTGTGCAGAGACCAAGCGAACTAGGATTAACTCTGACGAGGGTTACTATGTCATCATTGTCGTCTCAATTCTATTTGTAGCAGCTAACCACAATAGGTTTACTCTGGAGTACTATAGATAAATAGGTCGTATTAAATCTACGACGAACGTAACTTTCCAAAATGGGATAGCCTTAACATATCTTATTCGATGATTTCTAGGCACTCGAGAAATTCCAACCTGAAGTCAGTAATTTCACCAATTTGCAGCCCTCATGTAGAGAAAGCGAGGTTATTTCAATACTAATAATCAACAAGCAATAATATCTTTCAATAGAATTGACTCTAACTTCAACTTCAATTAATTCAGCTGAAAACTCGCCAATTCTCGAGAATTTAGAAGGTAGAATTACATACCAATTTCCTGTAGCCGCTTAGGGCTCAATCTATTTTCATGAAATAACTCCGCAGTGATGCTTCTCATAGGCCTAGAACCCGTTATCCAAGGCGAATTTGTGTTTAGACGGAGTTTGACGACGTAATTGTGAAGGAAATTGGATGAAAATTGCGTAGGTGCTCTGTTTTGGCCGAGGGGAACTTTTATCTAATGATTCAACATAACCAAGAGGGAATTATATATATAGTTGGGCGGTGGCCAAGGGGTGTGCGGTGCGCCCCCCATCACGCTGCATCCATGGCGCGACACGCCAGTGCCTGTGCCAGGGCAGGCTGTACGACGCGGCGCCCAGTGCGCCCGGACTCCCGTTCGTTTAACGATGCGCTCATGTGTTCACCCTTCGGGCCTTCTCTTGGGCATGTGGTATGCTATATTCTCAATATACTTATGCACACGATGGTCGGACTGCGAAAATTTATGGGTGTAACATCATTCCCTCCTTAGGAATATTCGTCCTAGAATGTAGTCTTTAGGCTCCAAAGACTTAACCTTTTTAACTATTGCCAGAATTGGTAGAGTTTCCTCTGTGATATGGACTATCTGGGAACCTGAAATGCATAAAAGTACAACGTAGGCGTCTCACAGGAAGCTATAACCAACTATCCCACAACATAAAAATGAATAACTGAACAGTACTAGTAATATAAGCAATAAGGTAACATCTGAACAACAAGGTCACCTCAACTGTATAATCTGGGTAAGGTCTGGAATAGCTGAGGGTATTTAGACCTCATGTCTTACTCATCTTCCCAAGTCATTTTCTCTATATTTATGTTCCTCCATAAGACTTTAACAGAGGCTACGTCTTTAGTTCTAAGTCTACGAACCTGTCTATCTAGTATAGCAACTGGAGTCTCTTTATAGGATAATTCTTCAGTAACTCGTACATTCTCGACTGGAACAGCCCGAGATGGGTCCCCTATGTACTTTCGCAGCATTGACACATGGAACACTATATGAATAGGTTCTAGCACTAAAGGTAGTTCTAACTTATATGCCACTCGGCCTATTCTTCGGAGGATTCTATACGGGCCAATGAATCTAGGGTTAAGCTTGCCCTTCTTGCCAAACCTCATCACGCCTTTCATAGGCGAAACCTTGAGAAACACCCAATCATCTACATTAAATTCCAAGTCTCTATGCCGAACATCGAAATAGGACTTCTGACAACTCTGGGCTATTAGCAAGCGTTCTCTGATAAGTTTCACTTTTTCTTGTGACTGATGGATCATATCAGGTTCGATCAACTCGGTCTCGCCTACTTCAAACCAGCCTATGGGAGACTTGCATTTCCGCCCGTATAAAGCCTCATACAGCACCATCTGAATAGCAGAATGATAACTGTTATTGTATGCAAATTCAATAAGGGGTAAATGCTCGTCCTATATCCCTCCAAACACTAACACACACGCCCGTAACATATCCTTGAGCGTCAAATGGTGCGCTCTGCCTGACCATCTGTCTGGGGATGAAAAGCTGTACTCAAATTAACCTGTGTCCCCAAACTTTTCTAAAAGGATTGCCAAAATCTAGCTATAAATTGTGCCCCTCTGTTAGAAATGATAGATGCTGGAACACCATGCAGCGGACTATCTCTTTAATTTATATTTTCGCATAAACTTCGGCTGAGAATGTAGTCTGGACTGGTAGGAAGTGAGCTGATCTCGTCAACCTATTGACAATAACCCAAATAGAGTCAAAGTTGCGTCTGGTATGGGGTAACCTTGTCATAAAGTCCATATTGACTGCCTCCCATTTCCACATTGTTACAGCCATCTCCTAAGTTAGTCCACCAGGTTTTTGATGTTCAGCTTTTACCTGCTGACAATTAGGACACTATGCTATGAATTTGGCTACACCTTTCTTCATTCCAAGCCACCAGTATATCTCCTTAATGTCATGGTACATCTTCGACAAACCTGGATGAAGAGAGTAACGAGAGTAATGTACCTCTGCCATGATCTGCTGGTAGAGCCCTGCTACATCTAGAAAGCAGAGGCGACCTCTGAATCTTAAGACTCCATCTTCCGTTAACTCGAAGGATGTTAATTCACCTTGATTTTGCCGCTCTTTTACCTCTACAACTAAGGATGATACTGCTGTATTATGAATTATAGCCTCATTATCCTCTAAATCTACTACTCAGACTACTAAGCTGGCCAGCCGGTGCAATTCTCGAGCCATTTCCCACTGTTCTGGCCTCAGATGTGCTAAACTGCCCATGGATATGCCGCTAAGGGAATCATCAACGATATTAGCCTTCCTGGGTGATACAAGATGTTCACATTGTAGTCTTTCAACCATTCTAGTCAATGGCGCTGTCACAAATTCAGCTCTTTCTACGTGAAAATGTACTGGAGGCTTTTATGATCAGTATAAATATCCATGTGCACGCTATATAAATAATGTCTCCATATTTTGAAGGCATGGACCACTGCAGCTAACTCCAAATTATGGGTGGGGTAGTTCTTTTCATGCTTTCTTAGCTGCCTTGAAGCGTAGGCAATTACCTTGCTGTGTTGCATCAGAACACATCCTAACCCAACGCCGGAAGCGTCACAGTATACAGCATAACCCTCTGAACCCTCTGGTAAGGCCAATACTGGTGCATATGTCAATCTATTTTTCAACTCCTAGAAACTCTACTCACAAGCCTCAGTCTAGTGGAATTTGGCTGCTTTCTGAGTCAACCTGGTCAACAGTGTTGATAGCGTAGAAAATCCTTCCACGGATCTTCTAAATTACTTGGCTAACCCTAGAAAAATGCGAACTTCAGTTGGAGTTGTAGGTCTAGGCCATGCCTTTACTGCCTTGATTTTCTGTAAGTCAACCTGAATACCCGCATCTAATACAATATGGCCCAAGAAGGCTACGAAATTCAACCAAAACTCACATTTATAGAACTTTGCATATAACTGGCTGTCTCTGAGGATTTGGAGTACTATTTACAAATGATCCCTGTGTTCAATTTCTGAGCAGGAGTACACCAGAATATCATCGATGAACACTATCACAACCAGATCTAAATATGGCCTAAAAATGCTATTCATCAGATCCGTGAGCACTGCTGGTGCATTTGTCAACCTGAAGGACATAACTAGAAACTCAAAATGGCCATATCTGGTCCTAAAAGCTATCTTCGGGATATCTTTCTCCCAAACTCAAACCTGGTGGTATTCGGATCTTAAATCAGTTTTGGAGAAATATTTCTCCCCTTGTAGCTGGTCAAATAAATCATCTATCCTTGGAAGAGGGTATTTATTCTTAATGGTAACTTTATTCAATTGCCGATAATCTATACATATGCGTAGGGAGGCATCTTTCTTTCTCACGAATAGAACTGGCGCATCCCATGGCGAAGTACTGGACCTGATAAAACCCTTTTCTAACAAGTCTTTCAACTGTTCTTTCAATTCTTTCAACTCAGCGGGATCCATGCGATATCGAGGGATGGATATAGGTTGAGTACCTAGTAGTGATGGAGAAACCAATTTCACGCTCTGGGTGAATACCAAGAAGCTCATCTGGGAACACATCCGGAAACTCACTAACCATTAGGATGGACTGAAGAGTCGGGGATTCTGCTTGCATATCCCAAACCCTAACAATATGGTAAATACAACCTTTCACTATCAACTTTCTTGACCGAAGATAGGATATGAACCTACCTTTTGACATAGTTGCATTGCCTTTCCACTCTAGTACTACCTCCCTTATAAAGAAAAATCAGACAGTTCTGGTCCAATGCTCTACAGAGGTATAACATGGTTCCAGCTAATCCATACCAATAATTACATTAAAATCAATCATTTCCAGCTCCACTAAATCTGCTAAAGTCTGGCGACCAACAATCTTTACCGTGCAACTTCAGTAAATTCTCTTAGCAACAATAGAGTCACCGATGAGTGTAGACACTAAGAAAGGTCGTTGAAGTAATTCTGGTGTTATAAAAAACCTTTGGGCCACTAGCGGAGTAACATAAGACAAAGTGGAACCTGGATTTATTAGAGCATAAATTGAGTGAGAACAAATATCCAGCATACCTGTCACAACATCTGATGACGACTTTGAATCCTGTCGTCTCGGTAGTGCATATATGCAATCCTGAATGCTGCTTGAACTAGATGCCCCTGATCTACCTCAGCCACTGCCGGCTAGAGCTGAGGGCCTGCGCCCTGCAGAAGGTGCTGGAGCATATGAACCTGCTGAGGATCTATTATGCTGGTCCCGATCACCCTGGTGTCTAGTCGGACAGTCCCTCATTATATGTCCCTCCTTCCCACAGGAATAACAGGCGGTGGAACCATACCTTCATCTCCCTAGATGTCGCCTATGACAGGTACTGCAACATGGTACAGTTGGTCCCATCTGATCTGGACCCCTCTGTTGTTGCGAGCCTGACGCTCATGAACTTTCACTGGGACCTGCATATCCATGACGATCTAATGTGTTGCCATGCTGCTGCTGAAATAGGGGCGTTAGTGGCCTACCTGATAAATGAGGCTTAGGCCCACCCTGAAAGTCTGCCTAAAATTCTGCAGGTCTATCCCTCCGACGTTGCTTCTGACCATCCCTATTTATCGCGTACTGTCACTATCTGATTTCCTCTATGTTCTGATAAAAGGCCTTAATCCGTGAGATTTCCATATCCTCTCATAGTGTGTCTGTAATGTAAGATTCCACATATTCTGGCGCAAGTCCCACAATAAACTAGTGTACCCTGGATGGCATGGTATCAACAAATGTAGGCACATATATGTCCAGGGAATCAAATCTTAATGCATATTCTCTGACACTCATTTTGCCCTGCTCCAGATGTAAACTGCTTTACTTTGGCCTGCCGGACCTCTCGAGGCAAGTAGTGGTCTATGAAAGCTTTAGAGAATCTAGGCCACGTAGGTGGGGGTGCATCTCTGCCTTGGGATCTTTCCCAACTCTCGTACTACAAAACTGCTACCTCTCGCAATCAAAACACTTCTAACACAACTGATTCTGTTGACGAGGCATGCATGACCCTGAATATCCTCTGTAGGTGATCTATGAAGTTCATGGGGTCCTCTCTTCGATCGATTCCTATAAACTGCGGAGGACTCAAAGCTAGGAACTCGCGAACTATCGGGCCCCTTAGTGGGCACGACAACAGCTGGTATTACTGGATGAGGCTGACGCTGGCAACCATCATATGAACTAACATATAAACTGTGATCCTAATCTTCTGATCCGATGGCACAGGGATAGCTGGAGGTGGCACTGGTATGTCTGCTGCCTTGGTGGGCTCTTGGTGCGGCAGTGAATGCTGTCGAGGTGATGTCTCCCTATCGCCCTCAGATCGGGCCAACTCTAACTGGGGCCCTCGATTAGTGCCCTCTCTTGACGCAACATCCAACTCCTGACCAGTTGTGGTCTATCGTGCGTCAAACATTCCTCTATAAATAAGTAGAATAACATAAGCTTAGGAAGTTACCCTATACAACACAACTCTATAGCACGACTAGAGAAGAAAGGAGCGTAACCACACTTATTATGCCTCGTAGCCTCCTGTCTATAAAATGTGGTGCACAATACACCCATAGACAAGACTCTACTCGATATGGCTTGCAGACTCCCCAGGATACAACCTGCTCTAATACCAAGTTTGTCATGCCCCACCTTAGGAGGTATGACTGGAACCTAGTGCCAACCTGGGATCTGGACTGACCTGGCTAGGCATTGGCACCTCTGGTGCTTGCCAGGAACTCAAAATCAAGAAAACAACGAGCCATATCTCAGTTGTAAACACAAGCTCGGGCCGACAAGGCCATGCAACACCTATAAAAGAAAACAGCTAACCCAACAACAAGATGATAAAAGGGACCCTATGTGGGCCGATAAGACCACCATGCTCCGTGGAGCCATATGTACAAGCTCCGGAGTGTGGTCGATTACAATAGGGGCAGGGTGAGGGTGCAAATCTACTCTGTTCTCCCCTTCTCTGCTGCGGGGAAACTACCGTTCTGGAACTGCCACTGGACCCTGACTGCCCTCTACGAACATACCTACCTCGCTGCTGCTGCTGTGGAGGTGAGGGTCTAGGGGGCCTATCTGATAGTCGAGGCCTGGGTCCTCTCTGAACCTCCCTCTGTATCTCATCTGGTCTATCTCTGCGGCGCTGCTCCTGACTGATCTGTTTACTACTCTGCTGCCGCTGTCTAAGATCCTCTATGGTCTGAGCAAAAGCCTGTACTCGGGAAATGTCCATATCCTCTCGCAACGTCGCCGTCATACATGCCTCAATATACTCCGGATTCAAGCCCATGATGAATCTGTGAACTCTCGCTGGCATGGTATCAACAAAGGCTGGAGCATAACGGGCTAAGGAGTCAAACTGTAAAGCATACTCACGAACACTCCTCGCCCCCTACTCTAGATGTAGGAACTGGTCCATCCGGGCCTGCCGGATCTCTCGTGGCAAATAATGATCTAGAAAGTCCTCCGAGAAGCTGGTCCAGGTCGGAGGGGTAACATCTCTCCCTCGGGACCTTTCCCAACTCTCGTACCACAGAATAGCTATATCTCTTAACCGGAACACTGCCAGCTCAACAGACTCTGAAGGGGTCACATGCATCACTCGAAATATCCTCTGCATCTGATCTAGGAAGTCCTAGGGGTCCTCTGTCAGATCTGACCCTGTAAACTGCGGGGGACCCAGTGCCAAAAACTCCCTGACCCTAGAACTACCTGACCCACCTTAAGGCTCTGCTGCCACAGGTGGCACTGACTGGCGTTGTGTGGCCATCATCTGCGCCAACATAACCACAGTGCTACTAACCTCCTGATCTGATGGCGAGGGCACAGGAGCTATCGGGGGAGTTGTAGTACCCAATGGCTCCTGATGTGAGGGGGACTGCTGAGAGGGCTGTGATGAAGCCTCTATATCGCCCTCAGACCGGGCTGATTCTAACTGAAACTGATGCATCCTGCTGGTGCCTTCTCCTCCTGCCGTATCTAATCTTCTACCGGTGGCAGGATGATGCTGGTCTGCCATTATTATCTGTAAACAAAGAATATGGTGAGTTTCAGGGATTCGACCTTATATTGTACCGTACCGTTCTATAGCACGACTGACTGAGAAAGAAGAGTAACCATCCTATCATGCCTTGCAACCTCCTGCCTATAGTATGTGGTGCACAACACATCTATAGACAAGACTCTACTTAGCACGACTTGCAGACTCCCTGGGACACGACCTGCTCTGATACCAAGTTTGTCACGCCCCGCCTCAGGAGGTATGACTGGCACCTGGTGCCCTACTAGGACCTGAACTGCTAGACTGCTGAGCCTGAGCACATCTGGTGCCTGGCTGGCTCTAACTCAAATTTCTGGAAACAAAGGGCTATGTGACGGCTGTAAATACAGCCTCCGGCCAACTGGCCTATAGCCACCTGTACCTATAAAACAGCTAACCAGAAACATCCTACTATAGGGGAACCTATGCGGGCCGACAAGGCCACCATGCTGTCTAGTTCTCTGCAACTCAACGATAGCATGCTAAATAATTACGTGACCGGCAAGGTCACCACTACCGACTGACTATGGCCACACGCGGCCAACAGAAATTGAAATACTAAATAACTATAACGAACTGCACGGCCCCACACGACCGGCTTAACTAACCACAGGGAATATATACAGACTGCAAGGCTCTAGGAATAACAACAGAAATGATCGGGACAGGGTCCCAACCTACCCGTACTGTACAAAAAGGAAAAGAGCTACACCTCTGGAAATCAGACACCGGATGATAGGAGCTGAATACTCAATAGCTGACTGGAATCACGAGGGATCGCCTCCTCGTCTATGGGTACCTGTAGGCAAGTAATGCAGCGCCCCACTGGGCGTCAGTATCACTGATACTGAGTATACAAAGCAACTGAAATAATACAACTGAAAACAACTGAATAAAGTTAGCATAACTAGCATTTCTGTATAGCAGGAGATAACTGAATCTGAAGAAGCTGACATAAACTGGATCGGGCTTTCTGTACTGATAAGGCAGAGGTGTACCTGTAGACGCGACGGCCTGCTGTCTAGTAGCTAGTATATATAGCACATAAATAGATATACAAGTAGCAAGCAAGAGCCAATACCAACCCCCATAAGCCAGATGGCGCCAAGCAAGAAAACAATCTATATACCCCTACCCGGGTCAAAACCAACCAAAAATAAGTCACTCCACTCATCTACTCACTTTGGAGCTCCTCCACCGGCCCCCTGGGTCTCCGGCTCGGGCCATAGCCTCCGATATAAGTAACCGTGTCTGGGTCCGGAGGACTCCTGTGTAGACAGTAACAGATAGGGTCTGGATCCCCGGACACACTCAACGGGGCTATCTGAAATCGGAGCTACACCTCTAATAACTGAATGTACAGATAGTAACAGATAGGGTCTGATTCCCTGGGCACACTCAACAGGGCTATCTGATACTGGAGCTGCATCTGTAATGCTGATCAGACTGCTGTGGGGAAAGCTACATCCCCTCTTCGTCCAAGCTGGGGACGGCATGCCACTCCTTAGAGTGACGTAAAACCCACCCGCTCAGTGGGCGACACGATTACCAACCCAGGGGCGGCGAGGACGCTCAATAAGGTGCCCTCACACCACAACAAGTCTCAACAAACAAATAGCACATATAAATAGCAAGCATGTATAACTGAAAAGACCATCTGAAGTTAGCTTCTTATTCTGATCTGTTTCTATACTGAACTAATTCTTTTACTGATTATAGTGATTCTGAAATCTCTATTTAACTGTATGGCTAATCTGTAGCCAAGATACTATCTGTCTGGATGGCTAATATGTAGCCATAACTATCTGTCTATCTGATCTTTCTTTACTGACTTTTATTATGAAAATCTGTTTCTTTTTATTCTTACAACATGCTTGCTAATCACATAATAGACTATACTGGATCTGAAATACTAACTTGCCCTTGGGCGCATACTTTTCTAACTTTCAGACTGGATACGATATAACAACGCAAACTAGGTTTACTGAACTTGCACAATACTTAACATTCAACTCCGGGAATTCTATTATGGAATCTATTTGTACTATACAGGGCTAAAACTACTAACTTGCCGAAGGAACTAGCTTTACATACCTTAACCTCGGGTTATCCGACTGTCGGACGAGGCTCGGTCAGTACTCCCGCTATTTCTCCCAACTGTATTCATATATACGTCAATTAATACTAAATATAGCTTTATTCCAAAGAAAAACGTCACTTTCGATATAATTATAGCCTAAACTTAGGCTTATCGAAAGACGGTCAAAAACTCGCTATTTTCCAGAAGTCCAGAAGGGAGAAATATTCACTTCACAGCTAGGAACACATAGACACTAGTTTGGAGCAATTCTACTTACCTTAGCTTGGTAGCTCGACGATTCGTCGGCCGTATTTCATGAAACTAAATCTGTAGAAATGCTCTCTGCTGCTAAATACCTCGGTATCTGAGGTTAATTTAGGTTTGGACTGCGTTTGGCAGTGTAATCGGACGAAATTATATTACCCTCTTCGTTCTTTTTCCTTTCTCTGGTTTTCCTCTCTGTTTTTTGGAAATTTTATGATTTAATTCCAAAATAAACCGAAGTGGGGCTTTATATACTTGAGCCTGGACAAGGCCAACGTGTCACGGAGCCAACGCGGAGGCCTCACCTCCGTGACACACTGCCATCGCGGAGGGGCTCTGCCTCGGCTCCTCCCGCGATGGTTCGACAGGTTACTCGTCCGGTCTTTTCCCGGGCCTTTCCCTAGTATGTATGGCTTCCAAATATGCTTGACCAATGCACGAATAGGCCATCTAGGTGTCGAGAATCCTACGGGGTATAACAGTGCGCTACAAGGTAGCAACAGTGTATCATCCCCAAACTAGTGGGCAAGTGGAGGTGTCGAACAGAGAGATAAAGTAGATTCTACAGAAGACAGTGAATGCACAACAAATTGATTGGTCAAGCAAACTCGATGATGCATTGTGGGCTTATAAAACTGCGTACAAGACACCCATTGGGACTTCTCCGTACAGATTGGTCTACGAAAAGGCTTGTCATCTGCCTGTGGAGCTAGAACATCGAGCTTTTTGGGCCGTGAGAAAGTTGAACATGGATCCGAAGCTAGCAGGGAAGAAGAGGCTGATGCAACTCAGCGAACTTGATGAGTTTCGATGGCATGCTTATGAAAGTGCCAAATGCTACAGGAGAAAACGAAGAAGTGGCACGATAGGCATATGGTGCATTGGATCTCTGAGCCGGGGAAGAAGGTGTTGCTATTTAATTTGAGACTGAAGCTTTTTCCAGGCAAATTGTAGTCCAAATGGTCAGGGCCATTTGAAGTGGTGAGAATGACCCCGCACGGGGCAGTGGAGTTGTGGCAAGAAGATAGAAGTTCCACATTTTTGGTGAATGGGCAACGATGTAAGCATTATTGGGGTGAGGACGTTATTCGAGAGAAGACGTCCATCACTCTAGAGGATGATTGAGCATGAATGACGTCTAGCCGCGACGGTAAATTAGGCGCTGCACGGGAGGCAACCCGTGAATGTGTTGTAATAAAAGAGTAGAATTATTTCAAAAAAAAAAAGAAAATAAAAAAAAGAAAAAAAAAACAAAGAAGAAGAAAAATAAAATTTTTTGCGTTGAAACCTATGAATTCTAACAAATTTCTTGTGGTGAAATGATTTTCAGGTGGAACGGAGGGCAAACATACAAAAAAGCGCAAAGGAAAAAAATTGAGGTGAGAAAATAAAAATTGGCACATTACAGTGAGCCTGCACGATGGCTCCGTCTCACGGAGGAGGTGCTCCGCGTTACCCTCCGTGACACGTTGAGGTTTGTTCCGGATTTTTCAAAAATCCAGTACACTGGTGCGATGGCTCCGTGTCACGAAGGTAGTGCTCCGCGTTGCATTCCGTGACACATTGAGGGTTATTTCGCGTCGGGTCACCGGGTAAACCCGCGCGAAAACCCCCATTTTAAACCCAAATCCCTTCATTTTTTCCCATTTCTTCAAATCCTCCGCGACCAACACCCCAAAATCCCCTCCTCCTCCAACGTGACACGGACCTAGGGATCAAATTCCTTCAAGTTTTCTTCGATTTCATCAAATCAAAGGTATGTTCTTGAATTCTTCCTTATTTTTGCTCAAATTTTCGATTCTTGAACATGTTTGGTGATTGAACCTTGCCCTAAGTGAGAAATGAGCTTGAATTTACTTGAGTTATGATTGACTGAGGTTCATAGTATCGTTGTGAGTATATGAACTCAATGATTGCATGTTTTATTGAATTCTTGCTAAATTGGTAGCTAGGGTTGAAGATGGAATAGGAAGACGACTAAATTCTTTGAAATGTTGAAAATAAAATTGGGTTGTGCATGTTGGGTGAAGTGAAATATATTGTGATTGATGTTAAATATGCTAAGTTAGAAGAAGGATTTTCGGGAGAATGCAATTGGAGAACTACATAGGTTGTTGAAAAGAATTGCTAAAGTGCTATGATGTTGTAACTGAATTGATGGAGAAATTTGTATTTGTTGTACAAAGTCTGAGTAGTACATAGTAATTATTCCATCGACTTATATAAATGCACTAAGCATGTTGAATGATAAGAATGGCAAAATCATGAATGTCTTGTCAAATTGTTTTGATTGCGGCTAAAGACTAAGTATGGGGTGCCCAATTCCACCCAACCTTAGTTGTAGCTAATTATGACTTGAATAACATTGGGACTGTCTGTTTGAATGTACAGGAACAATGTTAGGCAGACAAGACAAGGGCAAGGGCGCATCCACATTGGGCGCCAGCAGAAAAAGGGTCAGATTGGGAACAACAGTTCCAGCAGCACCAGCGGTTCCTAGAGTTCAACGCAGACAATATGGAACCCGATGGGTGACAGATGAGGGGAAGAAGTGGTATGCGAAACATAAAGAAACTAAATACTTCCCGGAGGAGCAGATAGCACGGGAGCCGCTGGCACAGGAATTCCCGCGTATTATACACAGGATTGACACCGCTAGGCTTAACTTCATCTTCGAAGAGCCCAGGGAGTGCAATCTCCATCTTATCCGGGAGTTCTATGCCAACTGGAACCTGACCCTACGCAGTCATACCGACAAAATCAGGGGGCAGGTTGTCACTTTTGAGCCCCATCACTTGAATGCAATCCTGGGGGCGTGGGACACAGACGCTCATGTCCTTCGTCAGCTAAACATCACTCCACCCTATGTGGACATCAGACGCACCCTATGTGGAGCTCGATTAACAGCAAGATGGGGTAGACACAAGGAGAGGGGCTACCATCAGACGTTGCCCTACTCTCAGATGAACCGGGAAGCCCGGATTTGGTTGAAGATTGTGTGTTCCTGCCTGATCCCGGGGGTGCACATGACAGATGTCACCCGGGATAGAGTGTGCTTGGTGTATGCCCTGATGAAGGGGCTGGAAATCAATGTTGGGGCGGTAATCATCTCCGCCATTAAGAGAGCCCGACTACATCAGGGGAATAGATACGGATTCAGTGGTTTGCTTACCATGTTCCTGAGGGGCCATGATATTGAGGAGGAGGCCCTGGATTACATCCCACAGATTGACAGGCGTACCTTGGATGTCACCAAAACCAAGGCACCTGACACTACTTATGGGCCGGTGCTCACACTAGCCGAGCGACATGCTCGGG
Organism: Datura wrightii; assembly: GCA_035772735.1. Lineage (NCBI taxonomy): Eukaryota > Viridiplantae > Streptophyta > Magnoliopsida > Solanales > Solanaceae > Datura > Datura wrightii. Next base: position 111,957,324 of record JASDFA010000001.1, read on the forward strand.
ATGACCAGTATATGGCCCGCATGTATGGGATGCAGATGTTGCAGCTGCGCATTGGCGGGAGGCCCGCAACGGAGGATGAGCTGTGGCAGCTCGAGTTGGATTACCCATTCTATGAGAATGCCCGAGCTCTATGCAGAGTGGGGCCCGCATTTGTGGAGCCCGTGGATGATGATGTCCCTACCGATGAGGAGACACTCTGGGAGGACTCCGATGTTGAGTCAGATGAGGACAGCGGTGGCGATTCTGATATGGGAGATGAAGCAACGGCACCTGATGAAGAAGTTGAATACTTTGATTGATCAGGGAGTTCACCACCCAACCTTTGTGCTATGTTGAAATTATGTGAACATTGGGGACAGTGTTAGGTTTAAGTGTGGGGTGGAAGTAGTTAGGTGCCAGCTGCTTTATTTATGTTTATGTTTTTGTTTGTTGTGCTTGTGCAAAATGTGACCTCATGACTCTGTGTTGTGTGTTTTGTAATTAATTTGGTGTTGTAATGAATGTTGAGCTGCTGTGTGTTATGTTGAGCTACCGTTGGTTATGTTGTGTAAATAATTTTTATCTTTCTCTAGTGAAAGTTTTAAATTTTTTGTTGAATTTTTTTTATGTTGGGTTTCTCGGCCTTTGTTTTTGGTGCTTTTACCGAGAATAGTCCCATTGAACTGAATTCGTAGATAGCGACCGTTCCCTATGATGGATGGATGACGACCGTCTTAAGGGAAATGTAGTCGATAGGAGTAGTTCTTTTTTCCTTTCTTTTCTTTCTTTTATTTGTTTCCCAAACGTGTCGCTACTTCATGGTTCAAAATTCTTGTTACGTGTTGTACCTGATATTAAGATGCAAAGGTGATTCATGTGAAAGCATGCAAATGTGTTAAACATGTTGAGATACCTAGGCCATAGAGTTCGATTCGGTGTGATCGAGGCTTAATAGTGAATTCTTGTAATTAGTTGATTGAAGAGTCTGTGAATATGTCTTGAGTTGAGCATGTGCAATGAGTGTGAGGTGAGGTTTCGACTATTCCATGCTATTGTGAAGTGTCTAGAACTTGCCTGGTGTGTGTACTAAACGAAATGAAGGATGTGTATTGTAGGAAAGGATGTAGGCATTTCTTTGAGTAAACCGAAAGTTTCTCCATTATCATACCTACCTTGAATGTGCATCCTAGTTAGTCCCATTGAGCCTTTAGCCTATTTTTTTCTTTCTTTGAAGAGGTACAAGCCGAGCTTAATCCCTTCTTTTCATTAGCCGTGAATTTGATCCAAAACTCTTAAGCACTCAAGAAAAATAATTTTCCCACAGTGTAAAGGAGTGAGAATTGTGAAAAGGAAGGAAAGCGGAAGTTGTGAAAGTTAAAGAAAGGTCAAAGGTGCACTTGCTGAGATTAAATAAAATGAAGATGTATAAATAATCTTTGCTAGTAAGTCGAGTGTGTGCTTAAAGAAATGGGAACAAAAATAAAGAAAAAATTTCAAGAATGAGAGGATGAAGGAAGAAACAATGCCCGTAATGAAGGTGGAATGTATTGAATAGCGCTTAAGGAAGCTAGTTGCTATTATTGGTTAGCCCAGTATTTACTAGTTCCTTAGCTTACATTACAACCCGTTAAGTCCTACATGATCTTAAATTATGCATCCTTATATTAGTGGAGTAATACACTAGAGGCAAGCCTATGGTTCATGACATGATGCATGTGAATTCTTTGGGAGAGAGAGCGAAATCGAATTCATATACCCCTACATGTAGTGCTTTGGAAATCATATGATAGAAAATGGGGTAATTCTTTTGTGTTGTGAGGGTACATGCTTGACGAGAGATTAAATTTCGTGTCGGATGTCTTGATCAGTTGATTTGCACAAGTTTGCCAAGATCGAGAATCGATTCTTGAGTTTAGGAGGTCTTAATGTGGTGTACTCCATTGTATTGATGAAACCATGCATGTTTTCTTGATGATTTGCTATATTAAATAATCGGTATAGCCGTAGCTTGAATTGTCGAGCCAAATTAGCTATGCGTGGGTGTCAATTGCATGAGATGTGAGACTATTGTTTGAGGACGAACACGGTTTTAAGTGTGGGGTAAGTGATCTTGGGCAGAATTGCATGCTCAAGTGATACTCAAATGCTTCATTTCGACTTGTTTATCTATCGTTATGTGTATATTCTCATATGATTCTTAGTTAAATGTAAATTTATACTAACCAACATGATTAGTGTTGTTTTGCAGGTAAAAGGAAATTTTGGAAGCTAATATATATATTGGTGAAGTGCGATAATGGACTTGGAAACAAGGAGTGGATGTTGACAAGGGAGAGTAGCAAAAATAAGGGCTCCGCGATGGAGCCGTGTCACGCTGCCATCGCGGAGGCATTCTGCCTCGGACAAATTAATTTGATCAAAATCCAGTGGAGGTTCGCGTTACCTCCGTGACACGGAGGCAGTGCTCCGCGATGCACTCCGTGTCACGTTGAGTGTAATTACCTGGAACCTCAACTTCCAGTGTGGGTCCGCGATACCCTGTGGCACGGAGGGAGTGCTCCGCGATACACTCCGTGCCACGTTGCTTGTTATTCCCGGAAAAATTTTCAAGAGTATAAATAGCACACTTAGGTTTTATTTTAAACATTCTGACTTGGTTGAGCAAGAACGTGGGTTACAGGCAGTTGAGAGGACGAAAAATTCTAGGGTTCTTCTCTTCCTCTTTCTCTTTAATCTCAATTGTTTTTATGAATTCTACTTATTTGATGATGTTTAATCCACAAATGAGTGGCTTATTCACTTCTTGCTGAGGTTAAGAACAATTGCAGTGGAATGTAATTGTTGATCATTTCAGTTTTCATCTTTTCTTCAATGGTTGTTCTATCAATTCTTGTTTTTACTGCATTAATATTTGGCCAATGTTAATGTATATCTAGAAATTCAATTTTGATTTTGAAAAGGAAAGAAATTGGACTGATGTGAATTGGCAGGATATGATCTCTTCTTAGTTTAGAAAATTGAGAACTGATTTACATTCAGAATAGAAATATATCTGAAAGTCTTATTAGTCAATTAAGGAATCGGTTATGTATGGCTAGAGCATGAAATTCTTTTATCACAGAAATGTAGACTAAGGTCTCATGATTCTTAATTGGATAGGAGTCGAAAGATCCAATTCATAGGCAATAAATTCCTGACTAGTAACCGAAGAAAAGATTAGCTGAATTGAATTGATAAATTACTTCCCTGCATGTTTGTTTTAACCTCAGCTTGCTCATTGCTATTGTTCAGACTCAAATTATAATCTTGATTTAGATTCTTAATACTTAGTAAACTTTTACTCTCAAAATAATATTTATTTGGTTGTCTGCATTCATAAGGATATAGTTCGCTGACGCTTAAGTTAAATAATACGTAGTTCAGTCCCTGTGGGATCGATACTTGGCTTGAAATAAGCCACTTTACTACTTGTTCGACCACGTGCACTTGCGTGTAGTGACCACAACACCGAACACAAAGTAGCTCCTGGATCTAACAAGGCATAAGCATCAATATGGAAGCCTGCAGCATACCAGTGACCACATCTGGTGAAGCCTCCTGCTCCTGGTGGGGTACTAAAGCATAAAACCTGTTTTGGCGCTGACCGCCTGCTGAACTAGTAGAGGCACCCCGCTTAGGGGGACGTGCTGCTGGAGTGGAAGAACAGGATGCTGTCACACGGGCCCCACCGACTGCTAATCTAGCTGAGGGGAAATTTCTGAGTCTGTGTCCGGTTTTGCCACACCCAAACAAGCATTCGCACTGAGTAGGCACCTCCCTGGATGATTCTTGCCTCACTTTGCACAAACTGAAAAAGTGCGCTCCACCTGCATTGTTATACCCCATAGGATTCCCGGCACCTAGATGGCCTATTCGTGCGTTGGTTAAGCCTATTTGGGAGCCACACGTGCTAGAGAAAGGCCCGGGAAAAGACCGGACGAGTAACCTGTCGAACCATCGCGGGAGGAGCCGAGGCAGAGCCCCTCCGGGATGGCAGCGTGTCACGGAGGTGAAGCCTCCGCGTTGGCTCCGTGACACATTGGACTTGTCCAGGCCCAAGTATATAAAGCACCACTTCGGCTTTAATTCATTTTAAAAATAAAAATTTCCAGAAAACAGAGAGGAAAAACCAGAGGAAGGAAAAGAACAAAGAGGGCAAATATATTTTCGTTCGATTACGCTGCCAAACGTTGTCCAAACCCAAATTAACCTCAGGTACTGAGGTATTTAGCAGCAGAGAGCATTCCTACGGATTTAGTTTCGCAAAATACGGCCGATGAATCATCGAGCTACCGAGCTAAGGTAAATAGAATAGCTCCAAACTAGTGTCTATGTGCTCCTAGCTGTGAAGTGAATACTTCTCCCTTCTGGACTTCTGAAAAATAGCGAGTTTTCTACCGTCTTTCGATAAGCCTAAGTTTAGGCTATAACTATATCAAAAGTGACGTTGTTCTTTAGAATAAAGCTATATTTAGTATTAATTGACGTATATATGAATGCAGTTGGGAGAAATAGCTGGAGTATTGACCGATCCTCGTCCGACAGTCAGATAACTCGAGGTTAAGGTATGTAAAGCTAATTCCTTCGGCAAGTTAGTAGCTTTAGCCTTGTATAGTACAATAAACTCCGTAGTAGAATTCCCGGAGTTGAATGTTAAGTATTGTGCAAAGTTCAGTAAACCTAGTTTGCGTTGTTATATCGTATTCAGTCTGAAAGTTAGAAAAGCATGCGCCCAAGGGCAAGTTAGTATTTCCGATTCAGTATAACCTATTACGTGATTAGCAAGCATGTAGTAGAATAAAAAGGAACATATTTTCATAATAAAAGTCGGTAAAGAAAGATTAGATAGACGGACAGTTATGGCTACAGATTAGCCATTCAGATAGATAGTATCTTGGCTATAGATTAGCCGTACAGTTAAACAGAGATTACAGAATCAGTATAATTAGTAAGAACCAGTTCAGTGTAGAAATAGATCAGAACAAGAAGTTAGATTCCAGATAGTCTTTTCAGTTATACATGCTTGCTATTTATATGTGCTTTTTGTTTGTTGAGACTTGTTATGGCATGTGGGTGTCCCTTTGCATCCCCACCGCCCCTGGGTTATAGCTGTGTCGATACCAGATTCAGATATCGCCACCAGCTGGGCGATGTAGTCCGCCTAGGGGACGTTGATGGCCGACCACCATGATAATACGGTACAGATTACGCTGCTTGCAGGGGCAGTTTAGTTTACTCTGTGCAGAGCTAGATTACCCTGTTTACAGGGGCAGATGACTCTGTGTGCGCTTGTGGCCGGGGGCAGTTTCAGATACAGATTTTTGTAAAAATTACCCTGTTGCGTGCTTACACCCAGGGGCAGTTTCAGTCACAGATACAGCAGCAGGTTACCCCGTTGCGCACTTGCGCCCAGAGGCAGGAGTCTTCGGACTCAGACACAGTTTATTGTCAGTGGCCAAGGCCTGAGCTACGTACCCAAGGGGGCCAGTAGGAGGAGCTCACAGTTATGAGATGAGTGGAGTGACTTATTTTTGGTTGGTTTAGACTCGGGTAGGGGTAAATAGATTGTTCTGTTGGTTGGTACCTTCCTGCTTATGGGGGTCGGTCAGGTATTGTGTGTATTATTATGTATATTTATATGTGCTATTAGATACTGATAGACAGTAGGATGACACGTCATCAGGTACGCTTAGTTTAGTTACAGAATGAACAAGCTCTCCCCAGTTATCCTCAGCTAGATAGACTCAGCTACTTTCTACTTATATGTCATATTACTGTTGTTATTCATTTTAGTTGTGTATTTCAGTTGCTTTACATGCTCAGTACCTGTGGTACTGACGCCCGTGGGGCGCTGCATTGCTTGCCTGCAGGTACTTACAGACGAGGAGCCGATCCCTCGTGATCCTAGCCAGCGCAGAGTTATCAACTCCTGTCATCCGGAGTTTGATATTCAGAGGTGTATTTCATTTTCTTTTGTTGTACAGTACGGGTAGGTCGGGGACCTATCCCTATCATTTCTATTGTCATTCCTAGAGGCTTGCAGTCTGTATATATTTCCCTGTGGTCAGATGAGTCGGTCGTGTGAGGCCGTGCAGTTTGTTATAGTTATTTAGTATTTCTGTTCCTGTTGGCCGCGTGTGGCCGTAGCCAGTCAGTAGTGGTGACCTTGTCGGTCACGTAATTATTTAACATGCTATTGTTGAGTTGTAGAGAACTAGACAGCATGGTGGCCTTGCCGGCCCGCATAGGTTCCCCTACGGTAGTATGTTTCTGGTTAGCTGTTTTTCAGGTACAAGTGGCTATAGGCCAATTGGCCGGAGGCTGTGTTTACAGCCGTTATATAGCCCTTTGTTTCCAGAAATTTGAGTTAGAGCCAGCCAGGCACCAAAAGTGCTTAGGCTCACCAGATAGCAGTCTAGGCCCTACTAGGGCACCAGGTGCCAGTCATACCCCCCATGGCGGGGCGTGACAAACTTGGTATCAGAGCAGGTCGTGTCCCAGGGAGTCTGCAAGCCGTGCTAAGTAGAGTCTTGTCTATGGATGTGTTGTGCACCACATACTATAGGCAGGAGGCTGCGAGGCATGATAGGATAGTTACCCTTCTTTTCATACTCAGTCGTGCCTAGCACAGTACAATATAGGGTTGGTTCTTTTGAAACTTACCACCCTCTTTGTTTACAGATACTATGGCAGACCAGTGGTACCCAGCTACAGGCAGGGGATTTGATACAGCAGCGGGCGAAGGCACCAGTAGGATGCCTCATTTACAGCCAGACTTAGCCCAGTCTGAGAGCAATACAGAGGTGTCATCTTGACCCTCCCAGCATTCTCCGCCTCGCCAGACACCATTTGAGGAGGCACCGCCTCCCACAGCTCCTGCACCCATTTCATCTGATGAGGAGCTACGTAGTGCAGTGGTTATGTTGACCCAGATGCTAGCTACTCAGTGTCAGCCAGTACCTCCTGCAGCCGCAGAATCTCTAGGTGGGCCAGGTAGTTCCAGGGTTAGAGAATTCTTAGCATTGGGACCCCCTCAGTTTACAGGGTCGGATTCAGCGGAGGACACTCAGGACTTTCTGGACCAGATGCAGAGAATCCTTAGAGTCATGCACGTAGCCCAAGCAGAATCAGTTGAGTTAGCCGTGTTCCGGTTAAGGGATATTGCTGTCTTGTGGTACGAAAGTTGGGAGAGATCTTGGGGAAGAGATGCAGCCCCTCCTACTTGGTCCAGCTTTTCAGAGGCATTCCTGGACCACTATTTACCCCGGGAGGTCACACAGGCCCGGATGGACCAGTTTTTACACTTAGAGCAGGGGGCCAGGAGCGTCCGTGAGTATTCTTTACAGTTCGACTCCTTAGCCCGCTATGCTCCAGCATTTGTGGACACCATGTCGTCCAGAGTCCACCGCTTTATTATGGGCCTGAATCCAGAATACATAGAGACATGCATGACGGCTACTTTGAGAGAGGACATGGACATAGCCAGGGTACAGGCCTTCGCATAGACAATTGAGGGCCTGAGACAGCGGCAGCGGGGTGACAGACAGGCGACTTCAGAGCAGCGCCGTAGAAGCAGACCCGCTGAGATTCAGGGGGAAATCCCTAGGGGGCCGACACCACGGTTTTCAGATAGGCCACCCAGATCTTTACCTCCGGTACAATAGCAGAGAGGCAGGTTTGTTCGCCGGAGTCAATCAGAGTCCGGTAGCAGTTTACGGACAGTAGCATCACCCCAACAGCGGAGGGCAAAGCAGAGTAGATTTGCACCTACCCCTTGTTCTATATGCCACCGACTACATTCTGGCGCTTGCAGGCAAGGCTTCCCAGGGTGCTATTACTGCGGACAGGAAGGGCATTTAATGAGAGATTGTCCATCCAGAGGGCAGGGTAGCGAAGATAGTCTGGATAGAGCATTAGCGGGGCCACGAGTTCCAGCAGCCTCAGCAGGGCGCAGACCCTCAGGTTCAGCAATTAGGGGCCGAGGTAGATCAGGAGTCTCTGGCTCCGGTGCAGGCCCCAGCCGTACCTATGCATTGCCAGGGAGACAAGATTCAGAGGCGTCTCCAGATATAGTAACAGGTATGCTGACTATCTGTTCGTGCCCTGCTTATGTACTGATTGATCCAGGATCCACCCTGTCGTATATTACCCCGTTTGTGGCACGAAAGTTCAATATTGCCCCAGAATTATTATAGCAACCCTTTTCAGTATCCACACCCGTCGGTGAATCGATCGTAGCTAGTAGAATTTACCGGGGGTGTACAGTAGAGGTTGCTGATCATCAGACCACAGTAGATCTGGTCGAGCTGGAAATGATAGACTTCGATGCCATAATGGGTATGGATTGGCTAGTGCCGTGCTTTGCCAATGTTGAATGTTGGACCAAGACGGTCCGATTCCACTTTCCAGGAGAAGCAGTGCGGGAGTGGAAGGGCAGCACCGCTACGCTAAAGGGTAGGTTTATTTCCTACCTTCAGGCGAGGAAATTGATATCTAAGGGATGTATTTACCATCTGGTCAGAGTTCAGGATATCCGAGCAGAATCTCCGACACTCCAGTCTGTTCCGGTGGTGAATGAATTCCATGATGTGTTTCCGGATGAGTTACCTTGTATTCCCCCAGAAAGGGAAATAGATTTTGCTATTGATTTATTACCAGGCACCCAGCCGATATCGATTCCTCCTTATTGCATGGCTCCTGCAGAACTTAGAGAATTGAAGGAGCAGCTGAAAGACTTGTTGGATAAAGGTTTTATTAGGCCGAGTACTTCACCATGGGGTGCGCCAGTTCTATTTGTGAGAAAGAAAGATGGCTCACTCCGTATGTGCATAGATTATCGACAATTAAACAAAGTTACAGTGAAGAACAAGTACCCGCTTCCCAGGATTGATGATTTATTTGATTAGTTACAGGGAGCCAGATACTTTTCTAAGATTGACTTGCGGTCCGGATACCACCAGGTTCGAGTTCATGAAAGAGATTTTCCCAAAACGGCGTTCAGGACCCGATATGGACACTTTGAATTTCTAGTTATGTCCTTCGGGTTGACGAATGCCCCAGCAGTATTCATGGACCTGATGAATAGTATTTTCAGACCTTTCCTGGACTTGTTCGTAATAGTATTTATTGATGACATTCTGGTGTATTCTCGCTCTGAAGCATATCACCGGACTCATTTGCGGACAGTGCTCCAGATCCTCAGGGACCGCCAGTTATATGCTAAATTTTCTAAGTGTGAATTCTGGCTGAACTCAGTAGCCTTCTTGGGGCATATTGTGTCAGATGTTGGTATACAGGTTGACACGCAGAAGATAGAAGCAGTCAAATCATGGCCTAGGCCTAGCACTCCGACCGAAGTCCGCAATTTTCTGGGATTAGCGGGATATTATAGGAGGTTTGTTGAGGGATTCTCTACTATAGCGGCACCTCTGACCAAACTGATGTAGAAAGCAACAAAGTTTCAGTGGACAGAGGCATGCGAGCAGAGCTTCCAGGAACTGAAAGATAGATTGACCTCCGCCCCAGTGTTAACATTGCCGAAAGGTACATAAGGTTATTCAGTATATTGCGACGCATCAGGCGTTGGGTCGGGTTATGTGTTGATGCAGCATGGTAAGGTGATAGCATATGCCTCCAGACAGCTGAGGAAACACGAGAGGAATTATCCTACCCACGACCTGGAGTTAGCCGCAGTGATCCACGCCTTGAAAATGTGGAGACATTACCTGTACGGCGTCCATGTTGATATTTTCATAGATCACAAGAGCCTATAGTATATCTTCACTCAGAGGGAGTTGAATCTGCGGAAACGTCGCTGGTTGGAGTTGTTAAAAGATTATGATGTGAACATTCTGTACCACCCGGGAAAAGCTAATGTTGTAGCAGATGCTCTCAGTTGAAAGTCTATGGGGAGCTTGGCGTGTTTGCAGCTCGAGCAGTGGGAGTTGGTCAGGGAGATACATCAGTTAGCTAGCCTAGCCGTTCGTGTAGCAGAAACAGAGGACGGTAGAGCGATAATTCAGAACACCGCCGTGTCATCGTTAGTTGTGGAAGTGAAAGGACGGCAACTTGAGGATCCTGACCTAGTTCAGCTTAAAGATTATATTCCGCTAGGGAAGGCGCCAGGATTTCGGGTAACAGAAGATGGAGTGCTGCGTTGTAAAGATCGTTTATGAGTTCCCAATGTTTCAGACCTCCGCCAGCAGATCATGAACGAGGTACATTATGCCCGTTATTCTCTTCACCCCGGTGCGACAAAAATGTACCATGACATCAAAGAGAACTACTGGTGGCCAGGTATGAAAAGGGAAATTGCTGAATTTGTAGCCCAGTGTCCGAACTGCCAACAGGTGAAAGTAGAACACCAGAAACCAGGCGGGTTAACTCAGGACATAGCTGTACCTCTCTGGAAATGGGAAGTAGTGAATATGGATTTTGTGGCAGGATTACCCCGTACCAGACACAGACATGACTCTATATGGGTAATAGTTGACAGATTGACTAAATCAGCTCATTTCCTGCCAGTAAGAACTACTTTCTCGGCCAAAGATTATGCGGAGTTGTATATCCGAGAGATAGTCAGATTGCACGGAGTTCCAGTATCTATTATTTCAGACAGAGGAGCACAGTTCACGGCTAAATTTTGGCAATCGTTCCAGAAGGGACTGGGAACGCAAATTAATTTGAGCACAACTTTCCACCCTCAGACAGACGGACAGGCTGAGCTCACTATTCAGACGCTCGAGGATATGCTACGAGCGTGTGTACTAGACTTTGGTGGTAGCTGGGACGAGCATTTGCCGCTGATAGAATTTGCTTCTTATAATAGCTATCACTCAGCTATACAGATGGCACCTTTTGAGGCTTTATACGGATGAAAGTGCAGATCGCCGGTTGGCTGGTTCGAAGTAGGGGAATCAGCGATAATTGGGCCAGACATTGTTTAGCAGTCAGAAGAGAGAGTAAAGCTTATCAGAGAATGCCTATTGACTGCACAGAGTCGCCAGAAATCATATGCAGATGTACGGCGCAGAGACGTGGAGTTTAATGTGAATGACTGGGTATTCCTAAAAGTGTCTCCGATGAAAGGGGTGATGAGATTCGGTAAGAAGGGTAAGCTCAGTCCGAGGTTTGTTGGGCCTTATCAGATTCGTCGGAGGATAGGCTGAGTAGCATATGAGTTGAACTTGCCTCTAGAGCTAGAATCCGTTCATCCCGTCTTTCATGTGTCCATGCTGAGGAAATGCATAGGAGACCCATCCAGAGCAGTCCCAGTCCAGGATATCGAGGTTACCGAAGAGCTGGCCTATGAAGAAGTTCCAGTAGCCATCCTAGACAGGCAGGTTCATAGATTGAGAACTAAGGATATTGCATTTGTCAAGGCATTGTGGCGTAACAGGAACCGGGTGGAGATGACGTGGGAAGCTGAAGAAGATATGAAAGCTAGATATCCTCACCTATTCCAGGCCTAGTCAGGCGACAGGTATGTCCGTATTATTACTTATGTAGTACCTTATGGTTGTGCATGTATAAATGAGAAAGATTGATGTTTAGCTATCCTGTGAATCTTAAAGCGTTGCGTGCAGTACCTGTGTTCGACTTTTCTGCATTTCAGGTTTTTGCTATAGTCCATATTACAAGGGGAACTCTGCCGAACTTTTCCTAGATAATAAGTTGAGAAGTCCTCTAGATAGAAGTTTACATTCGAGGACGAATGTTCTTAAAGGGGGGAGAATGTTATACCCCGTAGGATTCTCGGCACCTAGATGGACTATTCATGCGTTGGTTAAGCCTATTTGGGAGCCACACGTGCTAGAGAAAGGCCCGGGAAAAGACCGGATGAGTAACCTGTCGAACCATCGCGGGAGGAGCCGAGGCAGAGCCCCTCCGCGATGGCAGCGTGTCATGGAGGTGAAGCCTCCGCGTTGGCTCCATGACACGTTGGCCTTGTCCAGACCCAAGTATATAAAGCCCCACTTTGGCTTTAATTCATTTTAAACATAAAAATTTCCAGAAAACAGAGAGGAAAAACCAGAGGAAGGAAAAGACCAAAGAGGGCAAATATATTTTCGTCCGATTACGCTGCCAAACGTTGTCCAAAGCCAAATTAACCTCAGGTACTGAGGTATTTAGCTGCAGAGAGCATTCCTATGGATTTAGTTTCGCGAAATACGGTCGATGAATCATTGAGCTACCGAGCTAAGGTAAATAAAATAGCTCCAAACTAGTGTCTATGTGCTCCTAGCTGTGAAGTGAATACTTCTCCCTTCTGGACTTCTGAAAAATATCGAGTTTTCGACCGTCTTTCGATAATCCTAAGTTTAGGCTATAACTATATCGAAAGTGACGTTGTTCTTTAGAATAAAGCTATATTTAGTATTAATTGACGTATATATGAATGCAGTTGGGAGAAATAGCTGGAGTATTGACCGAGCCTCGTCCGACAGTCAGATAACTCGAGGTTAAGGTATGTAAAGCTAATTCCTTCGGCAAGTTAGTAGCTTTAGCCTTGTATAGTACAATAAACTCCGTAGTAGAATTCCCGAAGTTGAATGTTAAGTATTGTGCAAAGTTTAGTAAACCTAGTTTGCGTTGTTATATCGTATTCAGTCTGAAAGTTAGAAAAGCATGCGCCCAAGGGAAAGTTAGTATTTCCGATTCAGTATAGCCTATTACGTGATTAGCAAGCATGTAGTAGAATAAAAAGGAACATAGTTTCATAATAAAAGTCGGTAAAGAAAGATTAGATAGACGGACAGTTATGGCTACAGATTAGCCATTCAGATAGATAGTATCTTGGCTATAGATTATCCGTACAGTTAAACAGAGATTACAGAATTAGTATAATTAGTAAGAACCAGTTCAGTGTAGAAACAGATCAGAACAAGAAGTTAGATTCCAGATAGTCTTTTCAGTTATACATGCTTGCTATTTATATGTGCTTTTTGTTTGTTGAGACTTGTTATGGCATGTGGGTGTCCCTTTGCATCCCCACCGCCCATGGGTTATAGCTGTGTCGATACCAGATTCAGATACCGCCACCAGCTGGGTGATGCCGTCCGCCTAGGGGACGATGATGGCCGACCACCATGATAATACGGTCCAGATTACCCAACTTGCAGGGGCAGTTTAGTTTACTCTGTGCAGAGCTAGATTACCCTGTTTACAGGGGCAGATGACTCTGTGTGCGCTTGTGGCCGGGGGCAGTTTCAGATACAGATTTTTATAAAAATTACCCTGTTGCGTGCTTGCACCCAGGGGCAGTTTCAGTCACAGATACAGCAGCAGGTTACCCCGTTGCGCACTTGCGCCCAGAGGCAGGAGTCTTCGGACTCAGACACAGTTTATTGTCAGAGGCCAAGGCCTGAGCTATGTACCCAAAGGGGCCGATAGGAGGAGCTCACAATTATGAGATGAGTGGAGTGACTTATTTTTTGTTGGTTTAGACCCGGGTAGGGGTAAATAGATTGTTCTGTTGGTTGGCACCTTCCGGCTTACGGGGGTCGGTTAGGTATTGTGTGTATTATTATGTATATTTATATGTGCTATTAGATACTGATAGACAGTAGGACGACACGTCATCAGGTACGCTTAGTTTAGTTACATAATGAACAAGCTCTCCCCAGTTATCCTCAGCTAGATAGACTCAACTACTTTCTACTTATATGTCATATTACTGTTGTTATTCATTTCAGTTGTGTATTTCAGTTGCTTTACATGCTCAGTACCTGTGGTACTGACGCCCGTGGGGCACTGCATTGCTTGCCTGCAGGTAATTACAGACGAGGAGCCGATCCCTCGTGATCCTAGCCAGCGCAAAGTTATCAACTCCTGTCATCCGGAGTTTGATATTCAGAGGTGTATTTCGTTTTCTTTTGTTGTACAGTACGGGTAGGTCGGGGCCCTATCCCGATCATTTCTATTGTCATTCCTAGAGGCTTGCAGTCTGTATATATTTCCCTGTGGTCAGATGAGCCGGTCGTGTGAGGCCGTGCAGTTTGTTATAGTTATTTAGTATTTCTGTTCCTGTTGGCCGTGTGTGGCCGTAGCCAGTCAGTAGTGGTGACCTTGCCGGTCACGTAATTATTTAGCATGCTATTTTTGAGTTGCAGAGAACTAGACAGCATAGTGGCCTTGCCGACCCGCATAGGTTCCCCTACGGTAGTATGTTTCTGGTTAGCTGTTTTTCAGGTACAGGTGGCTATAGGCCAATTGGCCGGAGGCTGTGTTTACAGCCGTTATATAGCCCTTTGTTTCCAGAAATTTGAGTTAGAGCCAGCCAGGCACCAGAAGTTCTTAGGCTCACCAGATAGCAGTCTAGGCCCTACTAGAGCACCAGGTGCCAGTCATACCCCCCAAGGCGAGGCGTGACATGCATGTTACCCTGATCCCTCAAGCCTGAAGCCCTGCTCCTTTGATCTTCCCCGAACCTAGATGGTGTGCTGGTTGATGATGGAGCTAGAGTGATAGACCTGTGCTGGGACTGTTGACGTTGTCCACCCCTTGAGCTGACCTAAGAAACCCCATAACTGTCGATCCTAGCCATCTTGGACTCCCTCTGCCTCTGGTAGACCGACTCCATCTACTGAGCATGCAACACAATACGGGGAAAGTCAATATCTCGATGTAGCATGGAGACCCTGCAATCCTTGTCCAAATAATCCGCCACCGCATGAACAAAGACTAACCCGAGCCCTCTAGTCTTTCCACCAAATCTGGAGCATACTTAGATAATCGAGTGAACTCTAATGTGTACTCCTAAACGGACATGTTACCCTGCTTCATATTAACAAACTCAGCCGCCTTGAGCTCCCTTATCTCCCGAGGGAAGAACCGATCCATAAATGCCACGTGGAACTCCACTTCTTAAACCATATATGAGCCACTCCCTTTAGCTGATAGAAGGTCAAGTCAACACACTCCCCATTGTTCACCCCCATAACTTGGGTGATTTTCAGAATCTCCTCAATGAAATCATGTGGATCCTCGTCCACCTTTGACCCTGTGAACTCAGGAAGGCTCATCCTTAAGAAATCCCTCACCATAGCTGTTGCCACATTCCCATTTTGAGGGTAATGCACCACTGTCTGATTCTGAACCTAGGCTGTCATGGCCTATGCTAGCATCTGAATCATTTCCCTAAACTCAACATGGGCAGCTGGCTCTGGTGCATGCTCCTCGTGAACTGGTGGGGCTGGCTAATGCTCCTCACCATTGGCACCCTCATGATCATTACCATTACCATTTCTTCTGGTGTTCACTCGGCGTGGAGGCATGATGCTGCAAACGTGAATAACATGAATTAGAAGGGTAGAGGACTTCCCATCGCACGACATAGATCATGAAAGAAGGAAACATTTCCTAAATGTCTCGTAGCCTCTCCATCATAAGTGTGGAGCACTTCATACACATGAAAAAGACGCTACTTAATGCGGCTCTCAGACACCAGAGAGAAACTCAAAATCTATGGCTCTGATACAAGTTTGTCACGACCCACACGTACACCCGGATCATAGACATGGGACAAGGAGCCTCGAGAGACCACAAGTCAACCCATGGCATGAGCATACATCTAATTCATTCAAATAAGCGGAAGACTTAACATAAGAAAATGTAAACATGTTATAATAACAGAGAAAAGACAATGCATGGTCCATTCATGACGACTGAATACAACTTATAGTCTGGAAAGCCTCTAGTGATGAAAGACGGGTTGATAGGACAACACCCCAACTATCCCTACAATACTGAAACTGAAAGAGAAATAATAGAGTTTGAAGATATGGCCCTCGGGACATGAGGAATCACCAAATAAGCTGATAGAGAACTTTGAGGAGCTACTGATGAGGGTGAGCCTAAGAGCCGGGTCCTGTATTATGAATCGATACAATATAGAAAGTATGTGGTCAGTACGTGAAATGTACTGAGTATGCAAGGTAAGTAAAATGAACATTTGAAACATATAAAACTCATAAATGATAATAAGAGTAGGACATCATGCTCATCTCATAAACATCATAACATAACATAAGGCCCAAGGTTTTCAAAACATTCATAATGCTAATATAATCATAATCATAAGAGACGAGCTTCACTTAACATGAATTGAGCCAAAATACATAATCATAGCATGCATAAATTATGAGGAACAGTGGGAGATTCTCTTAGTTGACATACCCCATATGAGCACATATGAAGCCCGACTTGTAACCCTAGTTGGAAGGGTGTCCGTACCTTGCCAAGGGTAGAACCATTAAAGTGTGATATCACCATGAAAAGGCCATTTGGGCTGGGTACAGTCACATAGGAGGTCCCAACATACATATGGTGGGACGTAGTTTATGAGGTCCGGGACAGAACCTAGTCCCCAAACCCACTCGGTGTTCGATACTACTCCCTAAACATATATAGTGCTCATAGTATAACTTGCATGAGTTCATGGTCTATCTAAGTCATGATAATCATAAACATGCTTGTACATACGTGAACTAGCCATGAAATAAGGCCCGTGATTCAGCCAAAACATGATTCGCGGTTCAAAGGTTCATACATACTTGTAAATCATTCATATAGCTTGAAATTCATAAAATCATGATGGGTAATATCATAAATCCATAATTTGAATCGTAATTCATACTAGACTTGTAAATATCATCAATGAAAATAGTAGATCATAAATCGATTTATCATAGGTCAAGCATAATTAGGTTAACTTCAATAGAAATCTAGAAATCGATAATATTATAGATAATTTAAATCATAAGTTGATCAAACCCATTAGAATATGATAAAATTCAAAAATCACAAAGCCCATTAGAAATTATTAGATTTTTATATAAATCTACTTCAAAACCCCATAAGCTTTTGATAGAATCTTCAAAAAATCATAGAGAATTGGCATGGATGAGGAAGGAAACACCCATTGACAACCTTACATACCTGGGAATAACTGTTTCTAAACTTCTCTTGAATGCCCAAGAAGGAATTTGGAAGAATTGAAGAGAAATGCCTTGAATCACCTTTGATTACCTCCCTATACTCTTGCATGCATGAATGGGGAATTAGAATAAATTATCCCCCTAAAAGCCCACCTTACATAAGCTAAATGACGTAGTTTAGGGTCTCATAGCGTGGAAAATTAGAAAATGCCCTTAATGAACTGGCCTGAAAACTGTCCAGGTTGAATCAACGGATGGAACCAACGGGTTGTTAGAGCTAACAACGACCCGTTCTGTCACTCGTGGTTTGCACTGCTGTTGCTTACTTTTGGAACTGACCAACGGACAAACATGATGACTCTTCCTCTGAAACAATGATCCATTACATCATCCGTTGCTTGCTCACCATAAAATCTGAACCTGCTTACCATGGGCCTCACCAAGACTCGTGGTTCCTTCCAACAAGTTGTGGTCTCGATCCATCATCTACACTAGAAATTCTTGTACAAAAATAATGACCGGTAACAATGACTCATTACAACCCACAATGAGTAGTTGGAAGGCCCGTTGTATGCCACCTGCCGAACCTAACCTCTTCCAACGCCTGCTGGCGACTTGTTTCCAACAACGCGTCGTTGTGTCATCCGTTGTCTCCACTGCCACCCAGCCTTCCCTAACCAACGACTGCATATAATGACTCGTGGTTTGTAACACGAGTCATTCCATGGCCCATCCTGTGCAATTTTTCCCAATTTCTACAGTTTTCAACTTTTAAACTTCCCGGTCCATTCTTACGCACTTTCGGGGTATTATAGCTGTTATGTATGAATTACGTTCCGCTTTCAATGTTATGTCATGTTTGTGATTCTCTATGTCATTATTCTAAGTATTCTGCTTTATTGATATTGAGTAAGATGTATGTTCATGCTATGGGTCGACTTGGAGTCTCTCGGGGCTCCTTATCCCGTGTTACGACCCGGGTATACATTCGGGTCGTGACAAACTTGGTATTGGAGCCATAGGTTTGAAGTGTCCTAGGGTGTCTAAAAGCCGTATTAAGTAGAGTCTTTTTCATGGGTGTGGAGAGGGCCACACTTATGAAGAAGAGGCTACGAGACGTTTAGGAAATGTTCCCTTATTTCATGATCTATGTCATGTGATGAAATGTCTTCCTATCCTTCTAATTTGTGCTTTTCGCGATTATAGAATCATGGCTCCCCACAGAGTAAATGGTAGGAGGAATTGGAATGGAGAAGGCCACAAGGATGGCAATGGAAACGGGCACCAGCAGGCTCCACCAGTCCAAGAGCACCATTGTAATACCCCAGAAGTGCCTACGGTTAGACCCGAGATTTAAAAATGGAAGTTGGCAGAATCTGGGAAACATCCCATAGAACGGGTCACCTAACGGATCATTGGTCCAACCAATGACCTGTGGGAAGTATCCATGGGGAGGTCTGGCCTGGTAATAGTTGGGAGTAATGGGTCCAGGAACGACCATTGCCGGGTGTAAAGAGTCATTGTTTGTGGTCATGGTAAGGGGTGACCCTTGGTCAAGGATGAAGTGACGAGTCTTGGAACGACCCATTGCAGGTAACAATGGGTCGTGGTCATCATCTATGTGAAGGTTTATCAAAACTTCCAATCGAGGTAATGGAAGGAAACCACGACTCGTTGGAAGGAAGAACGAGTCGTGGTGTGACTCGGGGAAGTCTTGGTGCAAGTTGTCTAGGTGGAAACAACTAGCGATATAACTAATCATTTTCTGAAAGGATGGCTCATCCTGTCGAGTCGTGGGACCGAACCTGAGAATGTGAAGTCGGGCAACAGAGACGACTCGTGGTATCCAAGAACGACCCGTTAGGACGGTCATTGTCACCACCAGTGCAGAAATCTCAGGAATTTCATTAAGGGAATTTTTGTAATTCCTAAGTCCTAGGGTCCTAAACTACATCGTGTAAGGCTCGAAATACAGTGTTTTATGAGGATAAAAACTATCCTAGGCTTATTCACATCCATGCATGCAAAGTTAGAAAATTAGGGAGGTGATCAAGCTTTGTTATTCTTCAAGTTTTCCTTCAATTTTCCATTAGGCTTTCAAGGAGTGGTAAAATCTGATCTTCCCTAGGTATGCAGGGTCATGAATGTATGAATTCATTCACACCCATGCCCAATCCCTCTCTCAATCATGAAAATTCATATGTTGATTCTATGAGATTTTAACCCAATGCAAGAAATTTCTAATTTACTCCATGGGTATGATTTAAATGTGACTTTATTAATGAATTATGAATCATGGGCAAGTTTTACATTATTTTCAATTCCAATCATGTCTCAAGCTTTATAAATCAAAATGCCCATTTACAAGAAATTCATGAAAGTTGAGATTTATGATGAATGTTCTAGTATGATGAGATATTTATGATGAAAAGCATGTTTTCAAGTTACCCATGTTTATAATCATGTTTTCAATGTGAATTGAATATTTTCAAGCATGTTAAAATATTGGGCAATGCCCACATGTTCAAGTATGATTTATGATTTCCCAAATTAAGCTTACCACATGGTTTGGGGGTGAAGAGTCCCAATTATTTTTCATCTTGTGGTAAGGTTTGAGCTAAAGCTTCTTATATATACATATTTTCAGGTTTGAGATGTATTTGATTATTGAGCTTCTTCAATAGACGATGGTGAGCTTCATTAAAAATAATGATGGAGAGCATATGCATGTTTTTGGGAGTAGTGTTTAGCACCGAGTGGGCTAAGGGTCGACCAACCCTATGCCTTAGAACTAGGCGCAAATGTAGGTTTACATATTATATATACTTTGGGACCTCCCTTGTGAGCTATCCCCGCCCCGATTGGACCTTGAGATTGATATCTATATCATGGTTTCATCCCTAGCCCTGGGAAGGCTTTGGGCGGCTCTACCCACTTGAGTCTGATAGTTGGGATCACGTAAGCTCTATCGTGGTATATCGGTTAAAAGACGAGTCTTCCATTGTTCCTTATGATTTCAGTTATACATATTCATAATTCATGATATATATATATATATATATATATATATATATATATATATGTTCTGAAGCAGGTTCGACCCAATGTTCATCTTTAATTATAACTTTCATATTTCAGCTTTAGGTCAATCAATTTGGTTATGATGTGATATTATGTTGAGATCATGTTTTCAAAAAGAATGCATGAAAGCCCTACTCTCTGACTCTTATTTTGTTTATGTTTATATTATGCATATTTTAAATGATTTTACTTTTCTAAGCGATTTTACTTTCCTTGCATACTTGGTTATTCCACATACTGACAACATACTCTATGTTGTATTATTTTATGATACAGGCTCCGATCTTTAGACCCAGCACCGTCATTAGCTTGTTCTGGAGATTCGCATCCAGCTCTTTGGTGAGTCCTCATTCTCTGAGGACCAATTTGATATCGGTTATCTTTTCATGTTTGATTTTCTACACTTGCCGGGTTTGTTGGGGGTGTTTTCCCATCAACCAATCAGACATGGTAGAGGTTTTTAGACTAAATGTAGTATTCAACTGTTATGAATGTAGTACGTTTCTCTTTCCATGTTATGTCTTGTTTGTGATTCCGCTATGTCGTTATGCTAAGTATTCTGCTTTGTTGATATTGAGTTAGATGTATGTTCATTCTATGGGTCAACTTGGAGTCTCTCGGGGCTCCTTATCCCATGTTATAACCCGAGTCTACATTCGGGTCGTGACAAACATGGTATCAGAGCATCAGGTTTGAAGTGTCCTAGGGTTTCTGAAAGCCGCGTTCAGTAGAGTCTTTTTCATGGGTGTGAAGCGGGCCACACATATGAGGAAGAGGATACGAGACATTTAGGAAATGTTCCCTTATTTCATGATCTATGTCATGCGATGAAATGTCTTCCTATCCTTCTAATTCATGCTATTCGCGATTACAAGATCATGGATCCCCACAGAGTAAATGGTAGGAGGAATTGGAATGGATAAGGCCACAAGGATGGCAACGGAAATGAGCACCAACAGGCTCCACTACTCCAGGAGCACTATTGTAATACCCCAGAAGTGCCTAAGTTTAGACCCGGGATCTTAAAATGGAAGTTGGCAGAATCTGGGAAAAATCCCATAGAATGGGTCACCTAACGGATCATTGGTCCAACCAAAGACCCGTGGGAAGTATCCATGGGGAAGTCTGGCCTGATAAAAGTTGGGAGTAATGGGTCTAGGAATGACCCATTGCCAGGTTTAACGAGTCGTTGTTTGTGGTCATGGTATGGGCTGACCCTTGGTCAAGGATGAAGTGATGAGTCTTGGAATGACCCATTGCAGGTAATAATGGATCGTGGTCATTAGCCTTGTGAAGGAGTATCAAAACCTCCAATCGAGGTAACAGAAGTAAACCACGACTCGTTGGAAGGAAGAACGAGTCGTGGTGTGACTCGTGGGAAGTCTTAGTGCAGGTTGTCTAGGTGGAAACAACGGGTGATATAATGAATCATTGTCTGAAGGGACGACTCATCTTTTTGAGTCGAGGGACCGAACCTGAGAATGTGAAGTCGGGCAGTGGAGATGACTCATGGTATCCAAGAACGACCAGTTAGGACGGTCGTTGTCACCACCAGTGCAGAAATCTCAGGAATTTCATTAAGGGAATTTTTGTCATTCCTAAGTCCTAGGGTCCTTAACTACGTCGTTTAAGGCTCGAAATGCTGTGTTTTATGAGGGTAAAACCTATCCTAGGCTTATTACCATACATGCATGCAAAGTTAGAAAATTAGGGAGGTGATCAAGCTTGTTGTTCTTCAATTTTTCCTTCAATTTTCCATTAGGATTTCAAGGGGTGGTAAAATATTATCTTCCCCACGTATGCAAGGTCATGAATGGGTGAATTCGTTCACCCCCATGCCCAATCCCTCTCTCAATCATGAAAATTCATATGTTGATTTTATGGGGTTTTAACCCAATGCAAGAAATTTCTAATTCACGACATGGGTATGATTTAAATGTGACTTTATTTATGAATTATGAATCATGGGCAGGTTTTACATTATTTTCAATTCCAATCATGTCTCAAGCTTTACAAATCAAAATGCCCATTTACGAGAAGTTCATGAAAGTTGAGATTTATGATGAATGTTCTAGTATGATGAGATATTTATGATGAAAAGCATGTTTTCAAGTTACCCATGTTTATAATCATGTTTTCAATGTGAGCTGAGTATTTTCAAGCATGTTAAAATATTAGGCAATGCCCACACGTTCAAGTATGATTTATGATTTCCTGAATTAAGCTTACCACATGGTTTGGAAGAGAAGAATCCCAATTATTTTTCATCTTGTGGTATGGTTTGAGGTAAAGCTTCTCATATATACATATTTTTAGATTTGAGATGTATTTGATTATTGAGCTTCTTCAATAGAAGATGGTGAGCTTTGTTAAAAATAACGATGGAGAGCATATACATGTTTTTAGGAGTAGTATCTCGCACCGAGTGGGCTAAGGGTCGACCAACCCTATGCCTCAAACCTACGCGCCAACGCAGGTTTACATATTATATATACTTTGGTACCTCCCTTTTAAGCTATCACTACCCCGATTGGGCCTTGAGATTGATATCGATATCATGGTTTCGTCCCTAGCCATGGCAAGGCTTTGGGCGGCTCTACCCACTTGAGACTGATAGATGGGACCACATAAGCTCTATCGTTGTATATCGGTTAAAAGACAAGTATTCCATTATTCCTCATGCTTTTAGTTATGCATATTCATTATTCATGATATATATATCTGTATATGTTCTAAAGAAGGTTCGACCTAATGTTCATCTTTACTTATAACTATCAGATTCCAGCTTCAGGTCAATCGATTTGGTTATGATGTGATATTATGTTGATATCATGTTTTCAGAAAGAATGCATGCAAGCCCTACTCTCCGACTCTTATTTTTTTATGTTTATATTATGCATGTTGTAAATGATTTTACTTTTCTAAGCGGTTTTACTTACCTTCCATACTTGTTATATTTCACATTCTGACCGTATACTCTATGTTGTATCATATTATGATACAGGCTACGATCTTCAGACCCAGCACCGTCATTAGCTTGTTTCAGAGATTCGCATCCAGCTCTTTGGTGAGTCCTCATTCTCCAAGGACCAGTTTGGTATCAGTTATCCTTTCATGTTTGATTTTCTAGACTTGCCGGGTTAGTTGGGGGTGTTGTCCAATTAAGCAATCATACATGGTAGAGGTTTTCAGACTAAATGTAGTATTCAACTGTTATGAATGTAGTACGTTTCGCTTTCCATGTTATGTCATGTTTGTGATTCTGCTATGTTGTTATGCTAAGTATTCCGCTTTGTTGATATTGAGTTAGATGTATTTTTATGCCAAGGGTCGACTTGGAGTCTCTCGGGCCTCCTTGTCCCGTGTCTCGATCTGAGCCTCCGTTCGGGTCGTGACAAATTGGTATCAGAGCCATAGGTTTGAAATGTCCTAGGGTGTCTGAAAGGCGTTGAGTAGAGTCTTTTTCATGGGTGTGAAGCGCGCTACACTTATGACGGAGAGGCTACAAGATGTTTAGAAAATGTTCCCTTCTTCTATGACCCATTCATGACATGAGTTCGACTCTCTCCCTTCCTCTAACTTGAGCTATATGCGTGTGCAGAAACATGTCATCTCAGAACAACAACGGGAGTCAGCCAGCCCCACAAACCCAAGTGAAACCTATTTGTTTGGGCAGGTTATGAATGAAGAACTCAAGGCCGTAGTCCAAGTATTGAGACGGGCCATGATCACCCAGCCTAACCAACAAGCTATCACACCTGTGAACCCTACCGGAGAGGCAGCGGCTACTAAGGTTCAAGAACTCACAAAGAGGACGCCGCCTAAGTATGGTGATTCAGTTTTGGGTGGAGAGCATAATGGGGAAATGAGGAGGAGAAAAGGGTCTCGGACCAAGGACTTGGAGAGCTCCCAGCAAAGATCGAGTAATGGGAGTCGCTCTCAACCCCGTTAGGGGTCGCTAGCTCAAGCTCGAGGGTACAAGCCCCGGATGAGGGAGATTACTCACCCTCTTTGTGGGCGTTGCAAGAAGCACCACCTAGGAAGGTGCCTGTTGGGTTCAGGTGTATGCTTCTATTGTGGTCATTCCGGGCATAAGAACAGAGATTTCCCTTCAGCCAAGAGAGATGGCCAGAGAGGCCGTGCCTCGACCACCCTTTTAGCAACCCTATCTAGCTGGCGAGCATGCCTAAAATGTGGTAGGGCGCATGCGGGATAGTGTTTGGCAGGTTTAGGCTCCTGTTTTGGATGTAGGGAGGCCAGACACATGCGTGAGAATTTCCCAATCGGCTAAGCAGGGCAAGGGCAGAGTCGGCGCGCCAATCATCAAGTCAGTAGCTCGCCCATCTTAGCGGAGCAGGTGGCAGCTAGCCTCAGATGTAGTTGCAGGTATGTTATAAGTTTTTATATCGAACCTCGCATGTTGCTAGTCCCAAGAACTACTATATAAGGTACAAGATCCCTTCTTGCATCATAGTATGAGATTTATTTTGTTGAAGGTATAGGATGGTTGTATGTATGAAGCTTTGATGATGGCCTTCAAGGCGGATTGAAAGTCGCGAGTTAGTGGTTTAGCTCGACCCTAATAAATATCCAGGAACCCCAGAATGATGGCTCAAAGCTAAGGGGGAGATGGTAGGTCTATGAGACCATACAGACCTGTAGTGTCCTTATGAGGGAGTCTCAGCACTAACAGCTAAGGAGTGCTTATCTTTTTAGGGTCCGATGACTTTCCTTATGATCAGTTAAAGTTGCACCCTTCTCAATCTTGTGTATAGACCCCTAGGGTTCAAATTGACTCCTTCATACATGTGATTCCAGCCTTACTCCACAAACCCATAGTTCTTGGTTCCCTTTCATAAGCTCGCTATGTATGTTAAATTCTGTCTCTCGTCATGCCCGACTCACAAGATCGAGTTATATCAAGTATATGTCCAACTTAGAATTCTTTAATGATTTGTGCTCATAATTTCCTTACTCTAAGCCCTATTAATGTTCCCTCATGATGGAAATGATGGTTAAAATGTGTACGTCCAGGATAACTCCCTATCCCTGCCATAGATGTCGGGTATGTAGAAGTTGAACAAGCATAATTATTAGCCAAGCCTGGAAGTGTAACAACCCACATGGTCATTTTATGATTGTTGGTCCATTTCCCTGGGTTGAACCTTTTCATGTCTTTATTTTATTATTTATGAATTGTGGAGATGGATGACATAATTTCCGAGATGATCCGATGAAGATTGAGTAAGATTTTTGGTTTTTGGAAGGTTTGAAGTTTGAGGAGTTTGGCAAAAGTCAACATTTCCGGTTAACAAGCTCAAATTTGGATTCTAAAAGCTCTAAAAGTCCTATGCCGATGTGAGAAGGAGAGAATTAGAATTCGAGGTGGATGATTGGGTGTTTCTGAAGGTATCTCCCATGAAGGGAGTGATGCGGTCTGGAAGGAAAGGAAAACTCAACCCTCGTTATGTTGGCCCCTACCAAATTGTGAAACGGGTTGGCAAGGTGGCATATGAATTGGTGTTGCCCTCAGAATTTGCTTCTGTGCATCCTGTTTTCCATGTGCCGCTCTTAAAGAAATGTTTGGGTGATCCAGCTCTAGTTGTCCCGGAGGACAGTGTTGGTGTGAAAGATAGCCTTAGTTATGAGGAAGTTCCAGTGGAAATACTGGATCATTAGGTTCGAAGGCTAAGGAAAAAGGAAGTAGCTTCAATTAAAGTTTTATGCAGGAATTAACACGTTGAACGAGCTACGTGGAAGCGGAAGTGGACTTGATGGCTAGATACCCATATTTATTCTCTACCGGCTTAGTTCCATCTTGAGGTATCAGTTTTGCTCCCAAACTCTATTTAGTTTTCAAGATCACGTTCATGTGCCTAAGTTTCATTTATGTATATGGATGTATGTATGATTCATGAATTCAGTTCAGCTATGTAGTTTCAATCAGAGATAGTCATTTCGTCAGTTTTCAACTTAAATGATCAGTATTTGAATATGATGATTGCATTTCTCTGATTTCTGTATGTTTTTCCACATTGGAGGACGAATGTTCCCAAGGGGGAGATATTATAATACCCATAAAGTGCCTAAGGTTAGACCCAGGATTTAAAAATGGAAGTTGGCAGAATCTGGGAAAAATCCCACAGAACGGGTCACCTAACGGATCCTTGGTCCAACCAATGACTCGTGGGAAGTATTTGTGGGGAGGTATGTCTTGGTAACAGTTGGGAGTAACAGGTCCAGGAATGACCTGTTGCCAGGTGTAACGAGTCGTTGTTTGTGGTCGTGGTAAGGGCTGATCCTTGGTTAAGGATGAAGTGATGAGTCATGGAATAACCCATTGCAGGTAACAATGGGTTGTGGTCATCAACCATGGGAAGGAGTATCAAAACCTCTAGTTGAGGTAATGGAAGGAAACCATGACTCGTTGGAAGGAAGAACGAGTCGTGGTGTGACTCATGGGAAGTCTTGGTGCAGGTCGTCTAGGTGGAAACAACGCGCGATATAACGAATCATTGTCTGAAGGGACGACTCGTCCTATCGAGTCATGGGACTGAACTTGAGAATGTGAAGTCGGGCAGTGGAGACGACGTATGGATACCACAAGTCGTGGTATCCAAGAATGACCCGTTAGGACGGTCGTTTCACCACCAATGTAGAAATCTCAAGAATTTCATTAAGGCCATTTTTGTCATTCCTAAGTCCTAGGGTCCTAAACTACGTCGGTTTAAGCTCGAAATGCAGTTTTTTATGAGGGTAAGACCTATCCTAGGCTTATTCATATCCATGCATGCAAAGTTAGAAAATTCGAGAGGTGATCAAGCTTGTGCTTCTTCAAGTTTTCATTCAATTTTCCATTAGGCTTTCAATGAATGGTAAAATCTTATCTTCCCTAGGTATGTAGTGTCATGAATGGGTGAATTCATTCATACCCATGCCCAATCCCTCTCTCAATCATGAAAATTCATATGTTAATTCTATGGGGTTTTAACCCAATGCAATAAATTTCTAATTCACCACATGGGTATGATTTAAATGTGACTTTATTAATGGATTATGAATCATGGGCAAGTTTTACATTATTTTCAATTCCAATCATGTCTAAAGCTTTATAAATCAAAATGCGCATTTACTAGAAATTCATGAAAGTTGAGATTTATGATGAATGTTCTAGTATGATGAGATATCTATAATGAAAAACATGTTTTCAAGTTACCCATGTTTATAGTCATATTTTCAATGTGAACTGAGTATTTTCAAGCATGTTAAAATATTGGGCAATGCCCACAAGTTTAAGTATGATTTATGATTTCCCAAATTAATCTTACCACATGGTTTTGGACCAAAGACTCCCAATTATTTTTCATCTTGTGGTAAGGTTTGAGCTAAAGTTTCTCATATATACATATTTTCAGATTTGAAATGTATTTGGTTATTAAGCTTCATCAATAGACGATGGTGAGCTTTGTTAAAAATAACGATAGAGAGCATATGCATGTTGTTGGGAGTAGTGTGTCACACTGAGTGGGCTAAGGGTCGACCAACCCTATACCTCAGACCTACGCGCCAACGTAGGTTTACATATTATATATACTTTGGGACCTCCCTTGTGAGCTATCACTGTCCCGATTGGGCCTTGAGCTTGATATCGATATCATGGTTTCCTCCCTATCCATGGCAAGGCTTTAGGCGACTCTACCCACTTGAGTCTGATACTTGGGACTATATAAGCTCTATCGTGGTATGTCGGTTAAAAGACAAGTCTTCCATTGTTCCTCATGATTTCAGTTATGCATATTCATCATTCATGATATATATATCTGTATATGTTCTAAAGCAGGTTCGATCCAATGTTCATCTTTACTTATGACTATCAGATTCCAGCTTTGGGTCAAACGATTTGGTTATGATGTGATATTATGTTGATATCATGTTTTAAGAAAGAATGCATGCAAGCCCTACTCTCCAACTCTTATTTTGTTTATGTTTATATTATGCATGATTTAAATGATTTTACTTTTCTAAGTGGTTTTACTTACCTTGCATACTTGGTAAATTCCATGTACTGACCGCATACTTTATGTTGTATCATTTTATGATACAGGTTTCGATATTTAGACCAACACCGTCATTAGCTTGTTTTGGAGATTTGCATCCAGCTCTTTAGTGATTCCTCATTCTCCGAGGATCAATTTGATATCAGTTATCTTTTCATGTTTGGTTTTCTAGACTTGCCGGGTTAGTTGGGGGTGTTGTCCCATCAACCCGTCAGACATGTTAGAGGCTTTCAAACTAAATGTAGTATTTAGTTGTTATGAATGTTGTACGTTCCGCTTTCCATGTTATGTCATGTTTGTGATTCCGCTATGTCGTTATGCTAAGTATTCCGCTTTTTTGATATTGAGTTAGATGTATGTTCATGTCATGGGTCGACTTGGAGTCTCTTGGGGCTCCTTGTCCCGTGTCTCGATCTGGGCCTCTGTTCGGGTAGTGACAACCATGCATTGGAGCCGGTTTCCCATGCTGAGTTTTGGGCGGCTATTCAGATGCTTGCGCAGGCCTTGGCCGCTCAGGTCAATTAGTAGGCAGTTGCGCATGTTCCACAAAATTGCAATGCAACGGCGAATTGAGTCAGGGATTTCTTGCGAATAAACCCGCCAGAGTTCCTCGGGTCAAAAGTAGATGAGGACCCTCATGAGTTCATTGATGAGATTGTGAAGATCACCCAGGTCATGGGGGTGAATGGTGTTGAATGTGCAGAGTTGGCCTCATATTAGTTGAAAGGGGTCGCATACATCTGGTTTCGACAATGGAAATATAGTAGGACTGCCAGAGCAGGTCCTGTCTCTTGGGAGGAGTTCAATATTGCGTTCTTAGATATATTCTTCCCTCGTTAGATGAGGGAGCTGAAGGCAACCGAGTTTATGAACTTAAGCATGAGAGGATAACGGTGCAGGAGTATTCCCTTGAGTTCGCTCGCCTATCGAAGAATGCCCAGAGTTAGTGGTTGATTAGAGCGTATAGGTGAGCAGGTTTGTTCATGGCGTGGCAGGCTATTTGGACAAATATTATAGTACCTCTATGCTCCACCAGGATATGGATTTCACTCGAATGGTTTTGTACACCCAGTAGATGGATGCGACTCATATGAGGGAGAGAGAGGCCAAAAGGGCCCAAACAGATAGCCATGGGTTTACTCAGCAGAGAGCCGGCGGTGGTCACCTCCCTCAGTTTCAGTAGAGGTCACTAGCTCCATCACCATCCCATCTAGGCCCAAGGTGATCAGAGAGGCAGGGCTTCAGGTTCGAGGGACCAGAGGGGCACGCAGGTAGAGTGCACCTTTCTAGCCTGCGGGAAGTGTGGCAAGAGTCATGCTGGGGGGTGCTTGCTCAGCTCAGATATTTTTTATAGGTGCGGTAGATCCAGCCACATGCACCAAGTATGTACATTTGCTAGACAGGATGATGATAGAGTCCGTGCACAAACTACCAGGACAGTAGCAGCTCCAACACGTTTGGCTCCGCAGGGGGAATCCACTAGTGGGGGTGGAAGACAGTGCCAAAACAGATTCTATGCCCTCGCCTTGCGTTAGGAGCAGGAGACTTCATCGGATATGGTTACGGGTATGTTACAAGTGTTTCACCTTGATGCTTATGTTTTGTTAGATCAAGGGGCTACCTTGTCTTTTGTGACACCTTATATTGCTAGTAGCTTTGGAGTCAGTCCCGAGATTCTGTCAGAACCATTCGCAGTCTCTACTCCCGTTGGTGATTCAATTGTTGTTAAGTAGGTGTATAGAAGTTGCCCGATCATAGTATTGCATAAAGTGACCTCCACAGACCTTGTAGAGTTAGCCATTACTGACTTTGATATTATTCTCGGCATGGATTGGTTGTATGCGTGTTATGCTTTTGTTAATTGTAGAACCCGTGCGGTGGAGTTTCGCTTTCCGGGTGAGTCAGTCTTGGAGTGGAAGTGTAGTTTGGACGTGCCTGTAGGTTGCTTTATTTCCTACCTTAAGTCTAGGAAGATGATTTCCAAAGGTTATGTGTACCAGCTAGTTAGGGTTAAGGATTTTGTGTCCGAGACCCCGACTATCTAGTCCGTCCCGATTGAGTATCCAGAAGTATTCCCTGATGATTTACTGGGTGTTCCTCCCGAGAGGGAAATTGATTTCGGTTTTGACCTTCTTCCAAAAACACAACTATATCTATTCCTCCCTATAGAATGGATCCAACTAAGTTAAAAGATTTGAAGGAGCAGTTGAAGGATCTCTTGGATAAAGGTTTCATCAGACCAAGCAAGTCCCCATGGGGTGCACCGGTTCTCTTTGTCCGGAAGAAAGATGGTTCTCTTCGTATGTGTATTGACTATCGGCAATTGAACAAGGTCACCGTCAAGAATAGGTATCCTCTACTCAGGATTGATAATTTATTTGACTAGCTTCAGGGTGCCAAGTGTTTTTCGAAGATAGATCTCAGATCTGGGTACCATCAACTCAGAGTTCTGGAGAGTGACATCTCGAAGATAGCTTTCAGGACGCGTCATGGTCATTATGAGTTTGTGGTTATGTCTTTTGGGCTAACGAATGCTCCTGTAGCTTTTATGGACTTGATGAACAGGGTGTTCAAGCCATACATGGATATGTTGGTGATTGTGTTTATTGATGACATCTTGATATACTCTCGGAGCGAGGAGGAGCATGCCGCTCATTTGAGAGTGGTGCTACAGACTCTCAAGGATCGTCAATTATATGCCAAATTTCAGTAAGTGCAAGTTTTGATTGAACTCGGTAGCATTTTTGGGCCATGTTATCAAGTGAAGGCATAAAGGTGGACTCTCAAAAAATAGAAACGGTGAAGAATTGACCTAGACTGGTGAATCCTTCAGAGATTCAGTGTTTTTTTGGGTTTAGCCAGCTACTATCAGAGATTTGTGGAAGGTTTCTCATCTATCGCAACACCCTTGACCAAATTGACTCAAAAGAAGGTGAAATTCCAATAGTCGGAGGCTTGTGAGAAGAGCTTCCAAGAATTGGAGGCTCGACTCACCTCAACACCGGTGTTAACCCTACTCGAGGGCACCGATGGGTTCATGGTGTACTGTGATGCTTCAAGGATCAGACTTGAGTATGTATTGATGCAACACGGGAGAGTTATAGCATATGCCTCCAGACAGCTGAAATTTCAAGAGAAGAATTACCTGACCCGTGATGTCAAGTTGGCTATGGTGGTATTCGCCTTGAAGATATGGTGACATTATTTGTACGGGCTCCACGTGAATGTGTTTATGGACTATAAGAGTCTATAATATGTGTTTACCTAGAAGGATCTCAATCTTCAGCAAAGGAGGTGGTTGGAGCTACTCAAAGACTATGATATGCGTGTCCTTTACCATCCAGGTAAAGCTAATGTAGTAGATGATGCACTTAGTTAGACTCTCTATGGAGAGTGTCTCCCATGCAGATAAGGGGAAGAAGGAACTGGCGAAGGATATGCATTGACTCGCAAGGTTGGGAGTTAGGTTAGTTGACTCAAATGATGGCGGTGTTATGGTTCATAGCGAATCAGAATCGTCCTTGGTGATGGATGTAAAAGATAGAAAAGATTAAGACCCTATTTTGGTAAAGTTGAAGGATTTCGTTCAAAATCAGAAGGTAGAGGTCTTCTCCAAAGGGGGAGATGGTGTGCCTCGGTACCAGGGTCGCTTATGTGTTCCAGATGTTGATGATTTGATGTGCCGGATGTTGCACGAGGCTCATGGATCCAGGTATTCTATCCATCCGGGTGCCACCAAGATGTACCATGACTTACGAGAAGTCTATTGGTGGAATGGCATAAAGAAGGACATCACAGGATTTGTGGCTAAGTGTCCAAACTGTCAGCAAGTAAAGGTCGAGCACCAGAGACCGGGAGGTGTGCTTCAGGATATCAGTATTCCTACTTGGAAATGGGAAGAAATCAACATGGACTTCATCACAGGGTTTCCTCGCACTCGTCGATAACATGACTCCATTTGGGTTGTGGTAGATAGGTTGACCAAGGCTGCTTATTTTATACCAGTCAAAACCACGAATTTGGCAGAGGATTATGCCAAAGTATATATCTAAGAGCTAGTTCGATTGCATGCAGTGCCCTTGTCCATTATATCACACCAGAGGTACCCAATTTACCTCTTAATTTTGGAGGTCGTTTCAAAAAGGACTTGGTACTCAGGTTAAGCTTAGTACAACATTTCACCCACAAATGGATGGTCAAGTGGAACAGACAATTCAGACTCTTGAGGACATGTTGAGAGCATGTGTGATTAACTTCAAAGGTAGTTGGGATGATCATTTGCCTCTTACCGAGTTTGCATACAATAACAACTATCGTTCCAGTATTCAGATGGCTCCGTTTGAGGCTCTCTATGGGCGGAGATGTAGATCACCCATTGGTTGGTTCGAAGTTGGTGAAGCTGCGATGATAGGACTAGATTCGGTTCATGAGGCCATGGAGAAGGTTCAACTCAGATGGGATAGGTTGAAAACAGCTCAAAGTCGTCAAAAGTTCTATGTGGTTGTGAGAAAAAGAGAACTTGAGTTTGAAGTTGATGATTGGGTATTTCTGAAGGTGTCTCCAATGAAGGGAGTGATAAGGTTCGGAAAGAAGGGGAAACTTAGTCCCCGCTGCCCGTACCGAATTGTGAAATGGGTTGGCAAGGTGGCATGTGAATTGGAGTTGCCCTCAAAATTAGCTTCTGTGCATCCTGTATTCCATGTATCGCTCTTAAAGAAGTGTTTGGGTGATCCAGCTCTAGTTTCCCCGTTGGACAGTGTCAGGGTGAAAGATAGCCTTAGTTATGAGGAGGTTCCGGTGGAAATGCTGGATCGTCAGGTTCGAAGCCGAAGGAACAAAGAAGTAGCTTCAGTCAAAGTGTTATGAAGGAATCAACATGTTGAAGGAGCTACATGGGAAGCCGAAGCAGACATGAAGGGTAGATACCCACATTTATTCTCTACCGACTCAGTTTTAACTTGAGGTACCAGTTTTTACTTAGTACCGTAATTAGTTTTCATATTCAGTTCATGTGCCCAAGTTTCTTTTATGTATATGGATGTATGTATGATTCGTGAATTCAGTTCAACTATGTAGCTTGAATGGAGATAGTCATTCCGTTAGTTTTCGGCTTAAATGATCAGTATTTGAGTATGATGATTGCATTTTTTGCTTTTCTGTATGATTTTAAGTATTCGAGAATGAATGTTCCCAAGGGGGAGATATTGTTATACCCCAGAAGCCCAAAGATCAGATTCAGGAGTTGAAACGGAGAAAATTTAAAATCCGGCATTAGGTCACAGAACGGGTCGTGATGTGAACATGTGGGATAGACCACGAATCGTGGGATGACTCGTCTTGAGGCTTAGGATGTGAGTTTCAAATTTGGGATTTAAGGTCCCTACGGACATGACCACGAGTCGTGGTCAGAGCCTACGACTTGTTGAGCCAGTCGTGGGAAATGGTGACTGAGAAGGAGAAGGGAGATGGTAGTGCACACCACGGAAGGACCCCATGACTCGTGGTCAGCCACCACGATTCGTGGGATGGGTCGTGGTCAACAGAGGGAAATTATTTGAAATTTAGGGCAGTGCATGTGATGGATGATGCCACGAGTCGTGGCCTTGAGTAATGAGTCGTTAGGTCCCTCGTGGGGACTGACAAACAATTATTTTTCTGCAAAATTTTTAAGGGTATTCTCATCATTCCTATGCTCTAAGGTCCTATACTACATCGTTTTAAGTTATATTCAGAGTGTATTAAGATAGGTTAAGTCATTCTAACCTATTCAAAAATCCATGCATGCAAGTTAGAGAGAGTTAGAGAGGAGATCAAGCCTTAGCCTTTCCAATTCTTCTCAAATCCTTCTTGGGCAATTAGGAAAGTGTAAGAATCAGCTATAATCAGGTATGTAGGGTTATAAGTGGGTGAATTCTTTCACACCCATGCCCAATCTCTCTCAAATCATGAAATTTCCCATGTCAATTCTATAGGGTTTTTACTCAATTCATGAATTTTTCATTTTTCTAGATGGGCATGATCTAATTGAGTCATTATTATTGAATTGCGAAACATGGGCAAGTTTTACGTTGTTTTTCATTAGCATTATGTTTCAAACTTTTAAAATTAAAATGCCTATTTATGAAATGTTCATGAAAGTTAAGGTTTATGATGATGTTCATGTATGATGAATTATTGATGATGAAAAGCATGTTTTCAAGTTACCCATGTTTATAATCATGTCTCAAGTAAATGGAGTGTTTTCAAGCATGTTAAAGTATTGGTCAATGCCCACATGTTCAAGAATGATTCACGATTTACGATATGGATTTCATGATCTATTGATTTTTTATGATGTTGGCCGACTAAAGGGCCCTTGATTCATGGCTAATCATGTATTTGAATGCGGATCAATGATGTTAATGTTTATTTGAGCATGAATCTCAATGAATGATGTTATTTACTTATTCACGAGCCTAACGTGTGATGTGTTGTGGGTTTACAACACATTCGACGCTCGAAACTAAGAAAATAACATGGAATTAGGTGTATTTATGTGGATATGAGGTACTTTTTCTTTTTTTATAGGATAAACAGGTGTTGGAACTGAATATTGCAAAAGACAGATTAAAAAGTGCAAAATGGGCAAAAAGTGGAGACCACAATACAGATCGTAGGAAGGACCTACGAGTCGTACTGATAGCTGTGAGAAGTTGCTGAAAGTTAAGGTTGAGAAAATGTGACCCATGAGTCCCAGTACAATTAGTAGCAGACTTGTACGAGTCGTGATGAGGAAGTCATGGTGAAATCCAGAAGAATTGTATTTGAGTCTGACTCTTGCTACGAGAAGCAAGTATGACCCGTGAGATGAAGGTACGAGTCGTACGATTCTAGTCATGATGAACTTCAGAAAAACTTTAAAATCTCTGATTCAAGATACGGGAGCTCAGTACAAGTTGTGAGTTGTACCCAGATCCAACACTTAGCCAGAATTTAGATAGTCGAGATTGTAAGAGAGGAAGCTACGGATCGTAGGAGCAAGCTACGGATCGTAGGTCGAGTCGTGGCACTGACGGTGAAAGATATGGAAATCACCCTATTGGCTTAGGAAAATAATTCTTGTGTCTGTATAAATATGTCTTAGGTTTTATTTTCATGGGGACGTCAGTTTTGATAATTTTTAGAGATTAGAAACCTTGAGAAAGGGAGGATTGAGTTGGTCTTAACTTGTGATCAACCTGTTCTTGAATTCTTCTTTTTCTTACTACTTGTTTTTCAAGATTTTATGGAGTAATCGAAGGAAGTGTTTTTCTTAATCATTGTTGCAAGTATTGTTTTATGTATTTAATCATGAATGCAGCTCACAACCTTGCAACTATGAGAGGCTAAACCTCCATAGCTAGGGTTG
Source organism: Datura wrightii (assembly GCA_035772735.1). Lineage (NCBI taxonomy): Eukaryota > Viridiplantae > Streptophyta > Magnoliopsida > Solanales > Solanaceae > Datura > Datura wrightii. The sequence continues at coordinate 111,992,804 of JASDFA010000001.1, forward strand.
TGGGAACCATGATGGATTAATAAGCTAGGGTTACATAAAGTGATCTTAAAACCAATACAAACACTTATATTGTATTCTCTTCATGCTTAAATGTTTCTTAACGGTGCGCAATGTTAGGACATGCCCGAATTCTTTACTTGCTTTGGTCGAAGAGGTAGAGATTAGGAAAAGAAAATTACAATAGAGCCCTGATCTTGATGATCATTGTATTAACTTGAGCTGTGGTCGCAGGATAGTTACATCTGGAACTTAGTGATAACGGATAGTTTTGAAATCGCTCATGAAACTTGGTTGAGTGATTGAGTATAGTCATTCAATAGGGACTGGTCGGTCGTTTGAATGAACCTAAGCTATCAGTTCTATAAGTGTTGGTGATAATCACAAGTGTATACCCGAAGTAGTTATGAACCTATGGGGAACACAAACCCTAGTTATCCTTTGATATTGATTTAAGATCAGAATTATGATATTTGTTTTTATTATTTATTTCTTTTAGAATCCCCCTATTTTAAAGTAACTACCTTACAAGTTCAGTACCAGCTATAATCTAGTCTCCCTATTCCCTGTGAGTTCGACCCCAAAATCTAGTTGGGTTCTTTATTGACAACGGTTCTTGCTTAAGTAATAGGTGTACTTTGAGCGTCATCAAAAAGTGGCACCGTTGTCGGGGAATACGACTAAAACTAGGTTATTTAGCTTGTAATTAACCTTTTGGTAGTTATTTCTTTAATTACTTTTATTTTTGTGTCTTTGATACCCACAGGTTGTTCTCCGTTGAATGCCAAGCACTCGGAGTAGAGGAGATCCTCTTGTTACATTAAATCCAGAAATCAAAGGAGCATTTCAAAACATGGAAAACCATGAGCAAAGAGAGGCTCGCAAAGCTGAAGAAGTTAGGCAAGCCGAGCTAGCTCGGCAAGCTGCATTATAGCATGCGGAAGATAAAAGAGAGAGGAAGTGGTAAATGCTAGCGACAAGGAAGGGGCAACAGAGCTCATAGATTCGCCCCTCAGTGCTTTGACGATGATGATGACCCAGATATTGATGAAGTCGGGTCAACTGGAGAAATTGTGCCACCACCACTTCCCGCTGGGGACAAATTTGACATTACAAGCACCATGATTCAGTTACTAAATATGAAAGGGGTGTTTAGTGGTCACGCAGCGGATGACGCCAACCTGCACCTAATGAACTTTGTAGGCATATGCAAGGCGTATAGGTTTCCCGGAGTATGCCAGGATGCAATACGGCTCAGACTCTTCCCTTTTTCTCTATCTGGGGAAGCTACTTTGTGGTTATTGGAGTTTCCCAAAGACTCCATAACCAACTGGAGGGAGCTTAAACAGGCCTTTTTGGAGAGATTCTTTCCCCCGTCCAGGATGTTATAGCTAAGAGATGAGATCTATAATTTTCGACAAATGAAGACTAAGGCACTTCATGAAACTTGGTTGAGATTCAAAAAGAAGTTGACTAAGTGCCCCAACCACAAAATTCTAGATGATAGTTTGTTGGAAATTTTTTACAAGTCTCTGAACAATAGCACCAAGGCTGTAGCAAACACGATAACTGGAGGAGCATTGATGAGTCACACCTGGGAGAAAGCTGCTACCATTCTTGATAGGTTGACTAAGACAAACAGGGCCTGGCATATGAGGGAGGTTGATGCAGTGTAGGCACATATGTTGTTGGTTTGACTGTAGACCAACGAAGAAAAGAAGAAGAGCGCGACGGGAAGTTGGCTCACATGCGCATATCATTGGACTTGCTGACAAAGCATATTATGGGAGATGGAGACATGCAGGTTAATGTAGTGGGTACTCAAGGAAGGGAGCAAGGAGCTAATCACTCTGATTCTGAGGAGGAGGCAAACTTTTTGGATAGCTAGGTGGCAGGTTTCCGAACCAAGGCCCAAGCGTCTAGACAAGACAATTGGTGCCAAGGTTCTGGAAATCAAGGTCGGAACCAGTATAGGGACAACTACAACAGAAACAGATTTAGAGATAGGAGCCGAGGTCGTGAGTGCGAAGATGATTGGAGGCTCAATAATGGCTATCGCAATGGCCGGGCTGGATTCTATGTGCCTCCCGATGAACGAGAAGGGGAGGCTGGTCAATCAAAGTTGGAAAGCATGATGGATGAGATGTTGAAGAAGGTGAGGTCCACCATGATCAACTGAAGGAGATCTGAGGAGATTTGTCAAGTATGGGTCAAAAGGTGGAATCACATGCTACTGCCATCAAGAAAATTGAACACCAACTTGGGAAGCTGACAACATCAATGAACCCTAGACAAAAGGTACACTGCCTAGCAACACTATCCAAAATCCGAAGAACGATGCACATTATATGGCGATAATGACTAGGAGTAGTAAAACCACAGTTGACCCCCGTTTCCAGTTGAAGTTGAATTGAAGAAAGAGAGCATAATGGAGGATGATGACGCAAGTGCTGAGAAAGAGACGGGTGAGTTGCAAGAAGCCACGAGAGGTGAGAAGGAACCTACCAAGGATCAAGGGGCAACGCAAGTGCAAAAAGCTATCCCACGACCACCACCACCATTCCCCCAAAGGATGAAGAAAAAGGCAGAGAATGGTAAGTTCCAGAAATTCCTTTCAATGCTTATGCAGCTGTCTGTGAACATACCATAGGTCGAAGCTTTAGAGCAGACGCCAGGATATGAAAAGTTTATGAAGGACCTGGTGACAAAGAAAAGATCTATGAACTATGAGCCTATTGACAATGTGCATCACTGTAGTGCCATAGATAAAAGGGTCTTACCACAGAAAAAGGAGGACCCAGGTGCCTTCACTATACCATGCATGATTGGTAATGTTGAGTTCGCAAGGGCACTCTGTGATCTGGGAGCTAGCATTAATTTGATGCCTTTAGCTGTATTCAAGAAGTTAGGATTGGGAAATCCTACACCAACCAACATGCGACTACTGATGGCTAATAGAACAGTTAAGAAACCGGTGGGGATCCTGATCGATGTGCTTGTCAAGGTAGATAAATTTATATTCCCAGCAGACTTCGTGATTCTAGATTGCTAGGTTGATTATGAGTTCCCCATCATTTTGGGGTGACCATTCCTTGCGATCGGGAGAGCTCTAGTAGATGTAGAAGCTGACTTGTTGAAGTTCAGGCTAAATTAAAAAGAGGTCACATTCAACACCTGCAAGACAATGAAGCAACCTAAAGAATTTAGTGTGATCTCAGCACTGGAGGATGAGTATGAATCACTTGACGAATTCTGAGTAGTCAAGAGATTTGCGTCGTGCCGTGACGTTAAGTAAGGCGCTTCTTGGGAGGCAACCCAAGTGGTGAACTGGTGAATTCTGAGTAACCAGCCTACCTACATTGTGCCACAGCGTTAAATCAAGCACTTTTTGGGGGGCAACCCAAGTTAATGAACTAATGTGTGCTCAGTGTGCAGGGAGAATTGAAAATAGGAGGCTGAAACGTCAGCTGCTATGGCTCTCAGTACGACCCGTAGCAGCAGTCGTGGTGAGGTTCAGAACAAAAATATCCCAAGCACAGACCTACGAGTCATCCTATGAATCGTACCTCAGTGGTACGGGTCCTATGATGTATTCGTAGGTCGTCAGGTAAGTTTCCTTTAAAGAGTTGTCCATGAGTCCAGGGGACGAGTCGTGACGGGTCAAAATAACCCGATTTGGCCCAGATTCTTTTAATCTGTCCCTACCTATTTAAAACTTCAAATCACACCCCTCTCCCATGCAAACACCACAAAGCCACGAATGCAGTAACCTCCCCCACACCCGTAGCTTCTTCCCTATGATATTCTAGATGATGCTTTGGGGATGAAGCTAACCTTTCAAAAAAGGGAGGGGGTGTACTTGTGATTTTTGGGATTTTTGGGATTTTTGAGGGTTTTTCTTTTCGTGTTTCTTTTCCCTCAGACATGCTATCTAGTAGAACCAACATGTGTATGAGTTTTATTTTTATTTTGTGATTTTTGTTTAATTAGAAAGTAGCTTAGGAGTACTCAGCCAAGAAAATTGCACTAGTTTTGTTTTTTATAATTTTTTTTACCCTGTTTGAAAATTTTCTAATACATTAGCTATGTATTTGTGAAAACATGCATGATTGCTATAGATCTTTGGATATCATTTATTTTGTTAGCATGAGTAGTTTTGTTAAGGCATGTATAAACCAGATAGGTGAGGTGAAAATAGTTCATATACCATGTGTGAGTGAGGAATATTAGTCAAGTCGGTATTGTGGTGTAGATCTAGAACTTGTCTGGTTGGTCTCTGCATAGGCTAAGGATGGTTGGTTAGGATATGATCATAGGCCATTGTTTTTTTAGCTCACTTTTAGCCTGTATTGCCCTACCAAAAGTTGCATGAATCCCTTGATCCTAAGTTTGAGCCTCAATAGACCATGTTTCTTTGATTTACCAATTAACCGTACCCATTTTTTGTAATAAACCTGTTTTGGCCCTGGTCCTTCCTTGGATATTGTGAACCTCAACATAAGCAAAATGCTTAAGTTGAGGGTGGCTAGAGTAGGGGTTCATAAAAGGTGGGAATGGAAGAAAGGAAAAGAAAAGAAAAGAAAGAAATGGTGTATTACGAGGTGTAGTGAGATGAAAATAAAAGGATGAAAATATGTTGTAAATGTTGAAAATTAATGCTCAAAGAAATTTTGAAAAAAAAAGAAGATGAAAAGTGAAAACTCACCACACCCATGCAAAGGTGAATAAAAGGGAGAAAAAGGGAAAAAGGGGAATGAAAGAATAAAAGGGTGAATTAGGTGAATGGTGTAGCCAATGTATGTAGTGCCAAGGAAGGGATAGTCACTTATAAAATCTTCCATCTTTATCATGTCCAGCCCTAAACCTACATTATAGGCCATACCAACTCCTATAGTGATACTAACTCGACCATATGATGAACCAAAACAGAGAAAATAAGGACAAGCCTATGTTATCTAACACATAATACTCGTAACTTCTTTGAGAGAGTGAGCCCCTTATTTGCTTAGTCCCATATCATATTTGACATATCACATCTGAGTGGGGACTTTATTTGTGTGAGGGTACATGGATTATGTTTTCTTTTACTGTTGGTCTGTGTGAAAAACAATGGTGATGACTTGGCTGCTTGTTGTGTCACACCCCACCTTGGGGGGTATGACGGGCACCTAGTGCCTGCTAGACTCTGGGCTGCTAAACGGTCTAGCCTGAGCACATCTGGTGCTTTGGCTGACTGTGGCTCTATTTCAAGAAATGAATCGGCTATATAATGGCTGTAAATACAGCCTCCGGCCGACTGGGCCTATAGCCACCTGTATAAAACTTCAGCTAACCAGAATCATCTCATATAGGGGAACCTATGCGGGCCGACGAGGCCACCATGCTATCTAGTTATTTGTAACTTAGCAATAAAGTACTGAATAACTATGTGACCGGCAAGGTCACCACTACTATCAGACTATGGCCCACACGACCAACATAATCAACCAAACATATATATACATGCACGGCCCCACACGACCGGCTCCACTACCACAGGGAAACATCAGACAACAAGCCTTTAGGAAGTAGGAAATAGGAGCAACCTCCGACTATCTAGCTCCGGAGGATAGGAGCTGATAACTCTACTGACTGGATCACGAGGGATCGACTCCTCGTCTATGTGTACCTGCATGCAAGCAATGCAGCGCCCCCATGGGCGTCAGTACCACAGGTACTGAGCATGTAAAGCAAACTGAAATATACAACTGAAATGGGTAACGACAATAACATGAAGTATAAGCAGGAAATAGCTGAATCTATCTAGCTGAGGATAACTGGGGAGAGTTTACCTATGCTGTAACTAAACTGAGCGTACCTGACGACGTGTCGTCCTACTGTCTATCAGTAACTAGTAGCACATATAGATATACATATAAATACACACAATACCTGACCGACCCCCATAAGCCGGAAGGTGCCAACCAACAAACAATCTATTTACCCCTACTCGGGGTCTAAACCAACCAAAAATAAGTCACTCCACTCATCTGATAACTGTGAGCTCCTCCTACCGGCCCTCTTGGGTACATAGCTCAGGCCTTGGCCTCTGACAATAAATTGTGTCTGAGTCCGGAGACTCCTGCCTCTGGGCGCAAGTGCGCAACGGGGTAATTTGTTGTTGTATCTGTGACTGAAACTGCACCTGGGTGCAAGCACGCAACAGGGTAATTTTATAAAAATCTGTATCTGAAACTGCCCCCAGCCACAAGAGCACACAGAGTAATCTGCCCCTGTAAACAGGGTAATCTGGCTCTGCGCAGAGCGAACTGAACTGCCCCTGCAAGCAGGGTAATCTAGACCGTATTATCATGGTGGTCAGCCATCATCGTCCTCTAGGCGGACGGCATCGCCCAGCTGGTGGCGGTATCTGAATCTGGTATCGACACAGCTAAACCCAGGGGCGGTGGGGATGCTAAAGGGTGCCCACATGCCACAACAAGTCTCAACATGCAAAACACATACACAGCAAGCATGCTCAAAGGAAAAAAAATACTAATTATATTCTCTTCTTTTATTTCAAGGCCAGTCTGTATTAAACAACTGATGCTATATTCTGCTTTACACTGTTTCTGATTGCTAGGCTAACTGCTACCTGACCTTTATCTGTTTATCTGATTATTTTCATCCGTGATTTGAAGCTATATCAGTTTCTAGAGCCATATCTGTTTCTGGAGCTACATCTGTATCTAAAGCTATTTCTATATCTGATTACTGATCTGATTATATCTGGATATAACTCGATAATATAGAACATGCCATCTATAACTGGGTATAGCTCAATAGCATAAGATGTTCCATTTGTTACCGGATACAGTCTCAACAAATGTAATACAAACTGTCTGTAATCTTGCTAATTCATTATACTACTTTTACAACTTCCATTCTGGGTATTACGTAAGCACATGCTGAGCTACTAGCTGATACCACATTACTATCTAAAATCATCTGACTATCCGTTATTCTGATTATCGCATGGTACGTAATGATATACTAGCATGCTTGCTGGAAACTATACTAAAATCGTTCCTCTATGCTAGTATCTGTTAATAGCCTTTGTTCTATTTATCTTCTAGTCTGTACTTCCTAGCTTGCCGAAAGAATAGCTTTACATACCTGGTTTCTGAGTACCCGACTGACCGATGTGATTTTCGTCGGTACTTCTGCTGTTTCTCCCAACTACATTCAAATACATGTCAATTAGAACTAAATACACCAATATTCTGAAAGAAAACGTCACTTTCGATATATTTATAGTCTAAACTTTGGCTTATCGAAAGACGGTCAAAAACTCGCTATTTCTCGAAAGTCCAGAAGGGAGAAATATTCACTTTAAGGCTAGAAGTATATTGACACTAATTTGGAGCAATTCCACTTACCTTAGTTCGGTAGCACGATGATTCACCGGCTGAATTTCGCGAAACTAAATCCGTAGGAATGCTCCTTGCTGCTAAATACCTCGGTATTTGGAGTTGATATGAGTTTGGACCGCGTTTGACGGCGTAATCGGATGATAATTTAGTAGTACTTCCGCACCCTCTCTATTTGTCTCGATTTCTCTGGAAATTATATGAAATATAACATTTAAAACCGAAGTGGAGGGCTTATATAGTTGGGCTTGGACAGGGCCAACGTGTCACGGAGCCAACGCGGAGGCTCCACCTCCGTGACACGTTGCCATCGCGGAGGGGCTCTACCCTAGCTCCTTCCGTGATGGTTCGACAGGTTTCTCGTCCGGTCTTTTCCCGGGCCTTTTCTAGCATGTATGGCTTTCAAATACTCTTAACCAACATGCGAATAGGTCATCTATGTGTTGGGAATTTTACGGGGTATAACATTCTCCCCCCCCAAGAACATTTGTCCTCGAATGTAAACTTCTATCTAGAGGACTTCTCAACTTAATCAACTTGTTTCTAGAAACATTTCGGCAGAGTTTCCCCTGTAATATGGACTATCCCAAAACCTGAAATGCAAAAAAGTCCCATACAGGTACTCCACATACTACCATAGTATTTAAATGACAGATTAAAATAGACCTTCTCATTTATATATACTATAAGGCACTGCATAAGATAACAATATTAACATACCTGTTGCGTGACTAGGCTTGAAATAAATGAGGGTATCTGGTCTTCATATCTTCCTCCGCCTCCCAAGTTATCTCCTCTCGGTTCCTGTTACGTCACAATACTTTGACTGAAGCAACATCTTTCGTTCTCAGTCTACGGATCTGTCTGTCTAGTATAGCTACTGGAACCTCTGCATATGCTAACTCTTCTATGACCTGGACATCCTGAACTGGAACAACTGTGGAAGGGTCTCCTACGAACTTCCTCAACATAGATACATGGAATACTGGGTGAACAGACGCTAACTCTGGAGGCAAGTTCAATTCGTATGCAACTCGGCCTATTCTCCGCCGAATCTGATACGACCCAATGAACCTCGGGCTAAGCTTGCCTTTCTTGCCAAATCTCATCACCCCTTTCATTGAAGACACTTTCAAATATACCCAGTCATCTACTGCAGATTCTAGATTTCTGCGCCGCATATCTGCTTAAGACTTCTGGCGGCTCTGAGCAGTCAGTAGGCGTTCTCTGATGAGCTTCACCGCCTCTTCTGACCGACGAATAATATCCGGCCCAATCGCGCCGTCTCCCCCACTTCAAACCAGCCAACCGGCGATCTGCATTTTCACCCATATAATGCTTCAAAGGGCGCCATCTGGATGGCTGAATGATAACTGTTATTATAGGCAAATTTAATCAACGACAGATGCTCATCCCAGCTACCCCCAAAATCTTGTACACACGCTCGTAGCATATCTTCGAGCGTCTGGATAGTTCGTTCTGCTTGCCCATCTGTCTGAGGATGAAAGGCTGTACTTAAGTTAATTTGTGTCCCAGGCCTCTCTGGAACGACTGCCAGAATCTCGTTGTAAATTGTGCTCCTCTATTTGAGATAATAGACACCGGACACCGTGCAATCTGACTATCTCTCTGATATACAGTTCAACATAATCCTCAGCAGAGAATGTAGTTCGTACTGGCAGGAAATGGGCTGATTTTGTTAATCTGTCAATGATTACCCAAATAGAATTGTTTCTGCGTCTGGTACGGGGTAACCCTATTACAAAATCCATGTTCACTGCTTCCCATTTCCAGATAGGCACAGCTATATCCTGCGTCATACCGCCCCATTTCTGGTGTTCTGCTTTCACCTGTTGGCAGTTAGGACATCTAGATACAAATTTAGCTATTTCAGCTTTCATACCCGGCCACCAGTAGATGTCTCTGATGTCGTGGGACATTTTCGTTGCTCCTGGATGGAGGGAATAGCGATCGTAATGTACCTCATGCATGATCTGCTGGCGAAGCCTTGAAACATTCAGGACACATAGGCGGCCCTTACAACGCAACACTTCATCCTCAGTCACTTGGAAATCTGGCCCCTTACCTTTCTGAACTCTATCTCTGAGCTGGACTAAGTCGGGGTCCTTGTACGGCCGTTCTTTCGCCTCTGTAACTAACGACGACACAGCAGAATTTTGAATCACCTCTTTGTTATTTTCTATTTCTACTACTCGAACGGCTAAACTAGCTAGCTGGTGAATTTCCTTAGCTAACTCCCGCTTCTCGGATCGCAAATACGCTAGACTCCCCATTGACTTACGGCTGAGGGCATCTGCTACTACATTAGCTTTTCTCGGATGATACAGAATGTCCACATCATAATCTTTCAGCAATTCTAACCAACGACCCTACCGCAGATTTAACTCCCTCTGTGTGAAAATGTACTGCAGGATTTTATGATCTGTAAAGATGTCTACATGAACGCCATATAGATAATGCCTCCAGATTTTTAGAGCATGGATCACTGCGGCCAGTTCCAGATCATGGGTCGGATAGTTCTTTTCATGCTTCCTCAACTGTTTGGAAGCATAAGCAATTACCTTTCTATGCTGCATTAGCACACAACCTAGTCCAATGCCTGAAGCGTCGCAATACACCGCATACCCATCTGTTCCCTCTGGCAATGCTAGTTCTGGGGCGGAGGTCAATCTATCTTTCAATTCTTGAAAACTCTGCTCACATGCCTCCGTCCACTGAAATTTTGCTGCTTTCTGTGTCAGCTTTTTCAGAGGTGCTGCTATAGTGGAGAATCCTTCAACAAATCTCCAGTAATACTCTGCTAAACCCAGGAAACTGCAAACCTCGATCGGAGTGGTAGGTCTGGGCCATGTCTTGACCGCCTCTATTTTCTGCGTGTTCACCTGTATACCAACATCCGACACGATATGCCCCAAAAGGCAACTGAGTCCAGCCAGAACTCACGCTTAGAAAACTTGGCGTACAGCTGACGGTCTCTAAGGATCTGGAGTACTATTCGTAAATGGTTCTGGTGATCTGTCTCTGAACGAGAATATACCAGAATATCATCGATAAATACTATCATGAACAGATCCAAATACGGTCTGAATATGCTGTTCATCAGGTCCATAAACACTGCGGGAGCATTCGTCAGCCCAAAAGACATGACTAGAAATTCAAAGTGACCATATCTGGTCCTGAAAGCAGTCTTTGGAATGTCCCTCTCACGAACTCGGACCTGGTGGTATCCGTACCTCAGATCTATCTTAGAGAAACATCTGGCCCCCTGCAACTGGTCAAACAAATCATCTATTCTAGGGAGCGGGTATTTGTTTTTAACCGTTACCTTATTCAGCTGCCGGTAGTCTATACACATACGGAGTGAGCTATCTTTCTTTCTTACAAACAGAACTGGCGCACCCCATGGGGAAGTACTAGGCCTGATAAAGCCTTTGTCGAGAAAATCTTTTAACTGCTCTTTCAGCTCTCTAAGCTCAGCTGGTGCCATGCGATATGGGGGAATGGATATGGGTTGAGTCCCTGGAAACAAGTCAATTGCAAAATCTATCTCCCTTTCAGGAGGGATACCAGGCAACTCATCCGAATATACGTCAGGGAATTCATTGACCACTGGAATAGACTGAAGAGTCGGAGGTTCCACCCGAATGTTCTGGACTCTAACTATGTGGTAAATACATCCCTTTGCTATTAATTTTCTCGCCTAAAGGTAGGAAATAAACCTACCTTTTGGCGTAGCTGTGCTCCCTTTCCACTCTCGCACTGCTTCCCCCGGAAAGTGAAATCGGACCGTCTTGGTCCAGCATTCTAAGTTGGCATAGCATGGCACTAACTAGTCCATACCCATAATGGCATCGAAGTCGACAATCTCAAGTTCTATCAAGTCTACTGTGGTCTGGCGATCAGCAACTTCTACCGTATATCCCCGGTAAACTCTTTTAGCTATATTCAGTCACCGACCGGTGTAAGTACTGAAAAGGGCTGCTGAAGCAATTCTGGTTCGATACCCAACTTTCGGGCCACAAATGGTGTAATATATGACAAGGTATACCCTGGATCAATCAATACATAAACAGGGTATGATCAGATAATCAATATACCTGTGACCACGTCGGGAGATGCCTCTAAATCCTGCCTCCATGGTAATGCACAGGTACGGCTGGGGCCTGTACCTGAGCCAGCGGCTCCTGATCTACCTCGGCCCCTATTTACTGAACCTGAGGGTCTGCGCCCTGCTGAGGCTGCTGGGGCTCGTGGCCCCGCTGATGTTCTATCCAGACTATCCCGGCTACCCTGTCCTCTGGCCGGACAATCCCTCATTAAATGTCCTTCCTGTCCTCAGTTATAACACCCTGAGAAGCCTTGCCTGCAGGCTCCAGAATGGGGTTGGTGGCATATAGGACAAGGGGTAGGTGCAAATCTACTCTGTTCTGCCCTCCGCTGCTGAGGTGATGCTAGTGCCCGTAAACTGCTACTGGACTCTGACTGACTCCAGCGAACAAATCTGCCTCTCTGCTGCTGTACCGGAGATAAAGATCTGGGTGACCTATCTGAAAACCGTGGTATCGGCCTCCTAGGGGTTTCCCCCTGAATCTCAGCGGGTCTATTTCTACGGCGCTGCTCTGAAGTCGCCTGCCTGTCGCCCCGCTGCCGCTGTCTCGGGCCCTCAATTGTCTATGCGAAGGCCTGTACCCTGGCTATGTCCATGTCCTCTCTCAAAGTAGCCGTCATGCATGTCTCTATGTAATCTGAATTCAGGCCCATAATAAAGCGATGGACTCTGGACGACATGGTGTCCACAAATGCTGGAGCATAGCGGGCTAAGGAGTCGAACTGTAAAGAATACTCACGGACGCTCCTGGCCCCCTGCTCTAAGTGTAAGAACTGGTCCATCCGGGCCTGTCTGACCTCCCGGGGTAAGTAGTGGTCCAGGAAGGCCTCTGAGAAGCTGGACCAAGTAGGAGGGGCTGCATCTCTTCCCCGAGATCTCTCCCAATTTTCGTACCACAAAGCAGCAATATCCCTCAACCAGAACACTGCTAATTCCACTGATTCTGCTGGGGTTACGTGCATGACTCTAAAGATTCTTTGTATCTGGTCCAGAAAGTCCTGAGGGTCCTCCGCTTAATCTGACCCTGTAAACTGAGGGGGTCCCAATGCCAAGAATTCTCTAACCCTGGAGCTACCTGGCCCACCTAGAGATTCTGCTGCTGCAGGTGGTACCGGCTAACACTGAGTAGCTAGCATCTGCGTTCACATAACCACCGCACTACGTAGCTCCTGATCAGATGAAGTGGGTGCAGGAGCTGTGGGTGGCGGTGCTGCCTTAAATGGTGTCTGGCGAGGCGGAGACTGCTGCGAGGGTCAAGATGAAACCTCCGTATCTCCCTCAGACCGGGCTGAATCTGGCTGTAAGTGAGGCATCCTGCTGGTGCCTTCGCTTGCCGCTGTATCTAATCTCCTGCCTATTGCAGGGTGCCACTGATCTGCCATAGTATCTGTAGACAAAGAGGGTGGTAAGTTTCAAAAGAACCAACCCTATCTGTACTGTGCTATGGCACGACTGAGTATGAAAGAAGGGTAACTATCCTATTATGCCTCGCAGCCTCCTGCCTATAGTATGTGGTGCACAACATATCCATAGACAAGACTCTACTTAGCACGGCTTGCAGACTCTCTGGAACACGAACTGCTCTAATACCAAGTTTGTCACACCCCACCTTGGGGGTATGACGGGTACCTAGTGCCTGCTAGACTCTGGGCTGCTAAATGGTCCAGCCTGAACACATCTGGTGCTTTGGCTGACTGTGGCTCTATTTCAAGAAACGAACCGGCTATATAAAGACTGTAAATACAGCCTCCGACTGACTAGGCCTATAGCCACCTGTAAAAAACTTCAGCTAACCAGAATCATCTCATATAGGGGAACCTATGCGGGCCGACAAGGCCACCATGCTGTCTAGTTATCTGTAACTTAGCAATAAAGTACTGAATAACTACGTGACTGGTAAGGTCACCACTACTATCAGACTATGTCCCACACGGCCAACATAATCAACCAAACATATATATACATGCACGACCCCACACGACCGGCTCCACTACCACAGGGAAACATCAGACTGCAAGCCTCTACGAAGTAATAATAAAATGGTCGGGACAGGGCCCCGACCTACCCAAACTATAATCAAAAGGAAATAGGAGCAACCACCGACTATCTAGCTCCAGAGGATAGGAGCTGATAACTCTGCTGACTGGATCACGAGGGATCGACTCCTCGTCTATGTGTACCTACAGGCAAGAAATGCAGCGTCCCCACGGGCGTCAGTACCACAGGTACTGAGCATGTAAAGCAAATTGAAATATACAACTGAAATGGGTAATGACAATAATATGAAGTATAAGCAGGAAATAGCTGAATCTATCTAGCTGAGGATAACTGGGGAGAGTTTACCTATGTTGTAACTAAACTGAGGGTACCTGACGACGTGTCGTCCTACTGTCTATCAGTATCTAGTAGCACATATAGATATACATATAAATACACACAATACCTGACCGACCCCCATAAGCCGGAAGGTGCCAACCAACAAACAATCTATTTACCCCTACCCGGGGTCTAAACCAACCAAAAATAAGTCACTCCACTCATCTGATAACTGTGAGCTCCTCCTACCGGCCCCCTTGGGTACGTAGCTCAGGCCTTGGCCTCTAACAATAAACTGTGTCTGAGTCCGGAGACTCCTTCCTCTGGGCGCAAGTGCACAACGGGGTAATCTGCTGCTGTATCTGTGACTGAAACTGCACCTGGTTGCAAGCACACAACAGGGTAATTTTATAAAAATTTGTATCTGAAACTATCCCCGGCCACAAGTGCACACAGAGTAATCTGCCCCTATAAATAGGGTAATCTGGCTCTGCGCAGAGCGAACTGAACTACCCCTGCAAGCAGGGTAATCTGGACCGTATTATCATGGTGGTCAGCCATCATCGTCCTCTAGGCGGACGGCATCGCCCAGCTGGTGGCAGTATCTGAATCTGGTATCGACACAGCTAAACCCAGGGGCGGTGGGGATGCTAAAGGGTGCCCACATGCCACAACAAGTCTCAACATGCAAAACACATACACAGCAAGCATGCTCAAAGGAAAAAAAATACTAATCATATTCTCTTCTTTTATTTCAAGGCCAGTCTGTACTAAACAACTGATGCTATATTCTACTTTACACTGTTTCTGATTGCTGGGCTAACTGCTACCTGGCCTTTATCTATTTATCTGATTATTGTCATCCGTGATCTGAAGCTATATCAGTTTCTAGAGCCATATCTGTTTCTGGAGCTACATCTGTATCTAGAGCTATTTCTATATCTGATTACTAATCTGATTATATCTGGATATAACTTGATAACATAGGACATGCCATCTACAACTAGGTATCGCTCAATAGCATAAGATGTGCCATCTGTTATCGGATACAGTCTCAACAAATGTAATACATACTGTCTGTAATCTTGCTAATTCATTATACTACTTTTACAACTTCCATTTCTGGGTATTACGTAAGCACATGCTGAGCTACTAGCTGATACCACATTACTATCTAAAATCATTTGACTATCCGTTATTCTGATTATCGCATGGTACGTAATGATATACTAGCATGCTTGCTGGAAACTATACTAAAATCGTTCCTCTACGCTGGTATCTGTTAATAGCCTTTGTTCTATTTATCTTCTAGATTGTACTTCCTGGCTTGCCGAAAGAATAGCTTTACATACCTGGTTTCCGAGTACCTGACTGACCGATGTGATTTCCGTCGGTACTTCTACTGTTTCTCCAAACTACATTCATATACATGTCAATTAGAACTAAATACACCAATATCCTGAAAGAAAACGTCACTTTCGGTATATTTATAGTCTAAACTTTGGCTTATCGTAATACGGTAAAAAACTCGCTATTTCTCGAAAGTCCAGAAGGGAGAAATATTCACTTTAAGGCTAGGAGTATATTGACACTAATTTGGAGCAATTCCACTTACCTTAGTTCGGTAGCACGATGATTCGCCGGCCGATTTCGCGAAACTAAATCCGTAGGAATGCTCCTTGCTGCTAAATACCTGGGTATCTGGAGTTAATTTGAGTTTGGACCGCGTTTGACGGCGTAATCGAACGATAATTTAGTAGTACTTTCGCACCCTCTCTGTTTTTCTCAATTTCTCTGGAAATTATATGAAATATAACATTTAAAACCAAAGTGGAGGGCTCATATAGTTGGGCCTGGACAGGGCCAACGTGTCACGGAGACAACACGGAGGCTCCACCTCCGTGACACGTTGCCATCGCGGAGGGGCTCTGCCCCGACTCCTTCCGCGATGGTTCGACAGGTTTCTCGTCCAGTCTTTTCCCGGGCCTTTTTCTAGCATGTATGGCTTTCAAATACTCTTAACCAACACGCGAATAGGTCATCTATGTGTTGGGATTTTTATGGGGTATAACATGTTGATAGCTAGATGACATGTTTTGATCTCGGTTTATGATGTTTTGAGGTTTCCTGTAATACATTAGCTGATGTGGTTCCATCAGAAAGGATTAATAGAGTTTGTATAGAAAGTGCAGGTTTGTTTGAGTATTGGCTATAGTATCTTAAGTCTATTTTCTAGTTGAGCATCGTGTTTTAGTTTTTCTTTTCTTTGCTTGAAGACATGCAAAAGTCTTAAGTTGAGGGTGTTGATGTGTTGTAGGTTTACAACACATTCGACGCTCGAAACTAAAAAAATAGAATGGAATTATGTGTATTTATGTGGATATAAGGTACTTTTCCTTTTGTTACAGGATAAACAAGTGTTGGAACTGAAGATTGCAAAAGATATATTAAAAAGTACAAAATGGCCAAAAAGTGCAGACCACGGTACGGATCGTAGGAAGGACCTATGAATCGTACTGATGGTCGTGAGAAGTTGCTGAAAGTTAAGATTGAGCAGATATGACCCATGAGTCCCAATATGATTAGTAACAGTCTTGTACGAGTCGTGATGAGGAAGTCGTGGTGAAATCCAGAAGAATTGTATTTAAGTTTGACTCCTGCTACTAGAAGCAAGTACTACCCATGAGATGAAGGTACGAATCGTACCATTCTGGTCATGATAAACTTCAAAATAACTTCAAAATCTCTTATTCAAGGTAGGGGAGCTCAGTACGAGTCGTGAGTTGATGGTATGAGTCGTACGCAGATCCAACACTTAGCCTGAATTTAGCCAGTCGAGATTGTACGAGAGGAAGCTACGGATCGTAGGAGCATGCTACGGATTGTAGGTCGAGTCGTGGCATTGGCAATGACAGATATGGAAATTCACCCTATTGGCTTAGGAAAGTGATTCTTGTGTCTGTATAAATATGTCTTAGGTTCTATTTTTATGGGGACGTCAGTTTTGATAATTTTTAGAGAGTAGAAACCTCGAGAAAGGGAGGATTGAGTTGGTCTTAACTTGTGATCAACCTGTTCTTGAATTCTTCTTGTTCTTAGTACTTGTTTTTCAAGATTTTGTGGAGTAATCGAAGGAAGTGTTTTTCTCAATTATTGTTGTATGTATTGTTTTATGTCTTTAATCATGAATGCAGTTCACAACCTTGCAACTATATGAGGCTAAACCTCCATAGCTAGGGTTGTGGGAACCATGGTGGATTAACAAGCTAGGATTACACAAAGTGATCTTAAAACCAAAACAAACACTTAAATTGTATTCTCTTCATGCTTAAATGTTTCCTAACGGTGTGCAACGTTAGAGCATGCCCGAATTCTTTACTTGCTTTGGTCGAAGAGGTAGAGATTAGGAAAAGAGAATTACAACAGAGCCCTGATCTTGATGATCATTGTATTAACTTGAGTTGTGGTCGCAGGATAGTTAAATCTGGAACTTAGTGATAACGGATAGGTTTGAAACCGCTCATGCGACTTGGTTGAGTGATTGAGTATAGTCATTCAATAGGGACTGGTCGGTCGTTTGAATGAACCTAAGTTATTAGTTCTATAAGTAAGTGTTGGTGATAATCACAAGTGTATACCCGAAGTAGTTATGAACCCATGGGGAACACAAACCCTAGTTATCCTTTTATATAATATTTAACATCAGAATTTTGATATTTGTTTTCATTATTGATTTATTTTAGAATCCCCCTATTTTGAAGTGACTACCTTACAAGTTCAGTTACCGGCTATAATCCAGTTTCCCTATTCCTATGGGTTCGACCCCACCTCTAGTTGGGTTCTTTATTGACAACGTCCGCTTTTCACTTCAGTAAGAGGTGTGGTTTGAGCATTATCAATGTGCATCTTTTTGGGAGCAATGTCTAGCATATAGTAGCCCGACGTTCAAAGGAATACGTCGGTGTCTCATAACTACATGCCACCATAGGTTTATATTGATACATTACGATGTTAATGATCCCCTCTTTCGTGATATCACATAATGCACGTCCCTTGCCTGGCAAGCCAAGGAAGGCTCTCCCCACTTGAGCGAGATAGTTGGGGCATCATGTAAGGCTCTACCATTATAGTGTCGGTTATGGTGAGTCCTTTCATTTTTCCACATGTTTTATGCATTATTATGTTTATGTTATTTGGCTCAAGTGATGATTTACAAAGTTCTCTTATGACTATGATAATGAAGGGATTACGAATGATTTGGAAAACCTTGAGCCTTATGTTATCTTATGATATTTATGTTATGACCATGTTGTTCCACTCTTATGATCTCTTATGAGCTTTTATGTATTTTAAATGTCTGTTTTACTTACCTTACATACTTGGTACATTCCATGTACTGACCGCATACTCTATGTTGTATCATTTCATGATATAGGCTTCGATCATCAGCCTCAGCACCGTCATTAGCCCGTCTCAGAGATTAGCATTCAGCTCTTTGGTGAGTCCTCATTCTCCAAGGGCGGTTTAATATCAGTTATATTTTCATGCTCAGTTTTGTTCCTAGACTTGTCGGGTTAGTTGGGAATGTTGTCCCATCAACCCATTAGATATGTTAGAGGTTTCAGACCACGTGTAGTACCCATATGTTATGTATGAATTATGTTCCGCTTTCTATGTATGTCATGGTTATGCTTCCCTATGTTATTACGTTGAGTATTCTCTTTTATGGATTGAGCTAGATGTATGCTCCAGCCATGGGTTGACTTGGAGTCTCTTGGGGCTTCTTGTCCCGTGTTACGACCCGAGTCTACGTTCAGGTCATGACAAGTGATGAGATTCAAAAATAAAAAGAAACTCAGTCCCCGTTATTTGGGTCCGTACCGGATAGTGAAACGAGTTAGGAAGATAGCATATGAATTGGAGTTGCCCTCAAAATTAGCTTTAGTCCATCCGATTTTCCATGTATCGCTCCTAAAGAAGTGTATTGGTGATCCAACTCTAGTTGTTCCGGTGGACCATGTTGGTGTGAAAGACAACCTTTGATGAAGAGGTTTCGGTGGAATTACTGGATCATCAAGTTAGAAGGCTAAGAAATAAGGAAGTAGCTTTAGTCAAGATTTTATGGAGGAATCAGCATGTTGAGGGAGCTACATGGGAAGTCGAGGCAGATATGATGGCTAGATACCCACATTTATTTCATACTGGCTCAGTTGCAGCTTGAGGTATCAATTTTTCCCCTAAAACTCTATTCATTTTCATGTTCAGTTCATGTGCCCCAGTTTCTTTCATGTCTACAAATGTATGTGTGATTCATGAATTCAGTTCAGCGGGGTAGTT
This sequence comes from Datura wrightii, assembly GCA_035772735.1. NCBI lineage: Eukaryota > Viridiplantae > Streptophyta > Magnoliopsida > Solanales > Solanaceae > Datura > Datura wrightii. The sequence goes on from JASDFA010000001.1 coordinate 112,011,992, forward strand.
CAGTTTGGAGGTCGTCATTCCGTTAGTTTTTGGCTTATATGGTCAATATTTGAATATGATGATTGCGTTTCTCTGCTTTTCTATATGACTTTCAACATTCGAGGATGAATGTTCCCAAGGGGGAGATATTGTTATACACCAGAACCCTAAGAACAGATCCAGGAGTTAAAATGGAGAAAATAGGATTTTTTGCACTAGGTAACTAAATGAGTTGTCCTGTGACCTGTCAGGTTGACCACAAGTCGTTAAGTGACTCGTGGTGTAGAGTATGACTTGATTTGGAAATTTCTAGTTTCGAGTCCCCGCGGACATGACCATGGGTCGTGGTCAGCCCCATGACTCATGGAGTCAGTTGTGGTCAGGGAGGAGGTTCAGGTAGGAGGACTTGGGCAGTGCACTTAACGGGTGGGTCACCACAACTCGTTGGGTCCACCACGAGTTGTGTGCCCCATGGTGGGCCTAGGTAGGTTTTGGGTAGTGGAGTTAACGAGTGGTGACCCTGAGTCGTGGTCACCCATAACGATTCATGATGTGGCCTGTGGTGAGTTCTAGGTGAAGCTTTGGCAGTGTACTCAATGACTGAGGTGACGACTCCTGGTCAGAGGTAACGACTCGTCTAGTCCCTCGTTGGGACTAGTAATCTATTTTCCTATGCGAATTTAATAAGGGATTATTCGTAATTCCTATAATCCTAAGGCCTAAACTACGTCATTTTAAGTTATGAATAGTGAATATTAAGAGGGGTAATTTCATTCTAAGCTATTCCTATCCATGCATGCAAGTATAGGAGTCTATAGAGGCGATCAAGCTCAATTTCTTCCAAGTTCTTCTCAATTCATCCTTGGGCAATTAGGAAAGTTGTAAAATCTGATTCCCTCAGGTATGTAGGGTTATGAATGGGTGAATTTGATCACACCCATGCCCAATCTCTCTCTAATTTATGAAATTCTATTGATAATTCTTTGGGGTTTTATCCTAATTTTTATGAAATCCTTATGATCTACCTACAGGTTAATTCCTCTCATGTATAACTTCATGTTTTATGAATCATGGACAGATTTTATAACTATTTAGATTCAAATTTTCTACAACTATGCCCAATTATGTATGTTTCATGATAAATCAAGTTATGATTCTACTTCAATTTTAATGTCTATTAACCCAATATGATTTATGACTTATGATATGATTTATCTCAAATGCTAATCATGAATTTATGAATATCAAGTATATACATGTTTTACATGTATGCATGAACTTCGTGATTTATAATCTATGATTATAGCCAACTCATGGGCCTTACTTTCATGGTTAGTTCACGTATTTCAAGCATGCTTATGATTATCATGATTTTAACTAGCCTATGAATCTCATGTATATTATCCTATGGGTACTATTTATATTTTGGAAATAGTATTTAACACCGATTAGACTCGAAGTCCAAGCATACCCCGAGTCTCAGAACTACGCGCCAACGTAGCCATGATGGGACCTCCTTTGTGGCTTCCCCTTTTGCCTAAATAGGCCTTTCATGAATTATATCACGCCTATTTCATGGTTCTACCCTTGGCAAGGTACGAACACCCTTCTGATTAGGGGTTTACAGGTCGGGCTCCATGTGTGCTCATATGGGGCATATCAGTTATAAGAATCTCGCACTCTTCCTCATGATTTATGTATGGTTATGATTATATACTTTGGCTCAAGTCATTCTTCATAAAACTTTTATCTTATGATTATGTTTATGAATGATTCACGAATTATTTGAAACCTTGAGCCGTATGTTTGCATTATGATATTCATGTTACGATCACGTTGTCCTACTCTCATGAACTTTTATATATTGTAACTGTCTATTTTACTTACCTTGCATACTCGGTACATTCTACGTACTGACCGCATACTCTATCCTGTATCATTTCATAATAAAAGCTCCGATCTTCAGACTCAGCTCCGTCACTAGCCAGTTTTTGGAGTTAGCATCCAGCTTCAGCGGTGAGTCCTGAGGACCATTCATCAGCAGTTATCATTGTATTTCAGTTTTAGACTTCTCGGGTTAGTTGGGGGTATTGTCTCATCAATCCATCAAATATGTTAGAGGCTTTCAGACTATACGTAGTAATCAACTTGTCATGTATTATGTGAATTCCGGTTCTGATGTTATGTTATGATTAGACTTCCATTATGTTCATTATGGTAAGTGTTCATCTTTTATTGATTGAGTTAGATGTATGTTCATTCCATGGGTTGACTTGGAGTCTTTCGGGGCTCCTTGTCCTGTGTCTCAATCCGGGTCTATGTTCGGGTTGTGACAACAACTCTCCCCCATTCAAGATTCAAGCTTTTTAATGCCCACAAGGCTTTGTGTTCTAATTCAACAGGGAGGTGGCATGATTTTCCAAAAACAAGTTGATATAGGGAAATCCCTATCAGTGTTTTAAATGCAGTCTGATATGCCCACAAGGCATCATCTAACTTCCAAGCCCAATCTATTCTGTTTACATTGACTATTTTAGTCAAGATAGACTTTATTTCTCAATTTGAAACTTCTACTTGGCCGCTGGTCTATGGGTGATAAGGGGTGGCCACTTTGTGTTTCACACCATATTTGACTAACAAGGTGATGAATACTCTATTGCAAAAATGTTATCCTCCATCACTAATGGTAGCTCTAGGAGTGCCAAATCGGGAGAAAATGTGTTTCTTCAAGAAGGTTGTTATGCTCCTCCCTTCATTATTGGGTAATGCTAAACCTTATACCCATTTGGAGACATAATCAACTACCACCAAGATGTACGTGTTTCAATAAGAGCTCACAAAAGGGCTCATGAAGTCGATCTCCCATACATCGAACAACTCAACCTCTAAGATTGGTATTAGCGGAAGTTCATGCCTCCTTGAAATACTCCCTGTTCTTTGACACTGATCGCATTGCTTCACAAAGTCATGGGCATCTTAATGTAGTGTAGGCCAATAAAACCCACACTGTAACACCTTTGCTGCTATTCACACACTTCCATAATGGCCCCCAACTGGTGAAGAATGACAAGCCTCTAGAATTGGGACCATCTCCACATCTGGAACACACTGTCGTATTAAACCATCTGCGCAACTCTGGAAGAGGTAAGGTTCATCCCAATAAAATTTTCGGACATCATGCATGAATTTCTTCTTTTGTTGAAAGTCCAAACCTTCAGGTATGATGTTACTAGCCAAGTAATTAGAAAAATCGACAAACCACAGTGTTAAATCATGGGTTGCAGCTAGAATATGTTCATCTGGGAAGGCATCATTGATCTCCTCATGTGCTCCTGGCTGACCACTTGTTTCTAGGCATGATAGATGGCCATCCACTTGATTCTCGCATCCCTTACGATCCTTCACCTTAAAGTCAAATTCCTGCAACAATAGAACCCACCTAATAAGTCTAGGTTTAGCATCTTTCTTGGCCATCAAACATCTAAGCACCACATGGTCTGTGTGACCCACCACTTTCGTTCCCAACATATATGCTCAAAACTTTTCAAATGCAAACAGAACATCTAGCAATTCCTGCTCAGTCACTATATAGTTCATTTGCGCATCGTTTTGTGCTTTGCTAGCATAGTAGATGGGATGAAATTTCTTTTCTTTCCGCTGACCAAGGACTGCTCCTAATGCCATCCCACTGGCATCGCACATGAGCTCAAAGGGTTTTGACCAATCAAGTGCTATAATAATTGGAGAGAAAATCAAATTTTCCTTCAACTCCACAAAGGCCTTCATACACCCCTCATCAAAATTGAACTTTGCTTCTTTCTCCAGCAGTCGAAATAGAGGATGAGCTATTTTAGAGAAATCTTTAATAAAACGGCAGTAAAAGCCTGCATGTTCGAGGAAAATCCAAACACCCTTCACTATGCACAGTGGAGGTAACTAAGCAATTTCACTGATTTTGGCTTGGTCCACCTCAATCCCTTTTTCAGAAATCTTATGTCTCAAAACAATCCCTTCTTTCACCATAAATGTTACACCCCGTAAGTTGTATCGTGTTATGGATGCGTGCGTACGTATATTGAGAGTTTTAGAGTATGATGCACATAGGAAAAGGCTCGGGGGATGAAAGAATGAGCACAGAATCGAGCGAGTAGGAGGCCGGTACCAGAGGCCTAGCGCATTGGGCACTGCGCCACGCCGCGCTAGGCAGCCTGGTGCTGCGGCCGGCGCGTCGCGCTGTGCCTCCCCTTCCACTGAACTCCCATGTATATATAGGTCCTTCACTTTAATTGAATCATTTCAAACATTTTACATTCGGCCAGAAGTGAGGAAGTACGAAGATTTCGATCATTTTTCATTTGGTTACGTTACCAAACGCCATCCAATCTCAAATTAACTTCGGGTATGGAGTTCTATGCCTACATGGAGCATTACTACGGAGTTATTTTCACAAAATTCTCCTAGAAAATCGTACCCCCGCCGAGCAAAAGTTGTCAAAATTGCTCCAAACTAATTTCTATATGATCACAGGCTTTAAATAAGCATTTTTCCCTTCTGAAACCTCGGGAAATTATAGGTTTCTAGCCGTATTTTACGTAGTTGAATTATAATTGCTATTGGTATTAAAAGTTATTGTTTCAAGATGAATTTGGTATTTAAATTCATCTCTTTATTCTGGTATGACGGTTACAGCGGGAAAGAGCTGACGAATCCAAGTTGAAACTCGTCGGTTATTCGAAAACGACAGTCGAGGTATGTAAGGCTTATCCCTTCGACAAGTTATTTCCATCATATAGCAATACGACGTATGCCTCTAAAGAAAGTCCATGATTTTGTATAAAGTAATTAGCTGATGCCATTAGATAACGAGTCTATTCATATACGTGTTACGACTAGCTGCTATCAGTAGATTGTGAATAGAATTGTTGTGGTCAGCTATTTCTGTAGACTATGAATGTATGTATGTTGTGGTTAGCTGCTAGAACACGTTCATAGATTTTACCATAGTATCCCTCATTAGGAAAGAACATGTTAAGTGTGATATACGCTGGGAGCATCGTAGAAACTCTTCTATTCTCCAGTTCATTATATTAGTAGAATTGTATGTTTAATTACCAGGCCCAGACCTTAGAAGCTCGCGAATAGTTATGGGGTCTAAGTTAGTAAGTTGAATAGTATAGGTGCAGCTAGGCAATATAAGTACCAGTTTGGCGCCTGTGTAGCCAGAAAAGCACGCCAGAGGCCATTGGCGTACCTTTACGCCCCAGGGCCAGAACTTCAAATAGGAAGTCCATACTTTAGAGTCAGCAACCTAGAATTGTCTAGTGAACTGGGTGAAAACCTGCCATCTAGTTAGCTACTACCAGTAATTGTCAGTCCCAGTTGACTTAGCATTTATCCTACGGATCATCCAGGAAGCCAGTCTAGTCGTCCAGGTCAAATAGACTCATGGGTACCCTAAAGAATGGGACCTTGTTAGCAAATAGAGGCAGGGACAGCGCCCCAACCTATTCTTAGAAGATACTCAGGTACAGATCGCCGTGAGCGGCTAAGTCTTGTAGACTTGTTTTTAAGGTTAGTAATCGCCCAGAAAAGTCATATAAGATTAGACCAGACCAAGATATGGTCTAAAGGACCAGCACCGTGTTAGTACAACACTACCCTCAGGCTAAAAATGTCAGTAAGCTGCCTGTGGAGGATTAGGGGCCGACCGCCCAAAAGCATGTTGATGAAGGGCATATTTACGCACTTCATAGACATATTTTTGCCCGTACATTACTATGTTTTGAGAATAAATTATGTGTGTTTTCATGTGTTTATGTTATATATTTGTGAAAATGGCTAACACATGTGATTAGATGTTTTTTAGGGATTAAGATGATTGATTTGGGTGTATTTAAGGTTTTTTGGAATATATGAGAAGAAGTGGGAATGAAGGATGCAAGGATTGAAGTTCGCACGACATTGGCACACAGCCGCACGAGGAAGCAGCACACTGGCGCAATGCCAGGCACGGTGTGACACTGAAATGGCACTAGGCCAGGTGCGAGGCACCAACATTTCTTGGCAGGGGCAGGCGCAAGGCGCCCCAACATTGGTGCACGAAAACACGCGACGTGAAACTTCTCCAGCGCGTTGGTAGGCGCGCGGCAGCACACTCCCTGCGTGATAAGGCGTGTGACGTGGCACTGGTAACGCGACAGTGGCTGGGGCGACGCGCAAGGCTTCCAAAACAGCCAAAAATGGGTTTCCCACTTCAACTAGGAAAAGGAACTAAATCCCAAGTCAAATTCATCAAGGAACAAGCAAAGCATAAATCTACTACTATAAATACCCCTTTATTTTCATGTAATAGCATTGTCTTCAAGTAGCCAAGTCTTCAAGAGTGGAAGTTTTACAACAAGCTTTCAAAGTAAATTTTAAGACGTGTTAGAAGACATATTTTGAGATGATTGTAAAGTTGTTCTTCTTAATTTTGCATTAATCAAGTGAAGGTTCTTCCTATCATTATTTTAAGTTTTAATTTTTTCTTTTATTTATGAATGCTATTAATTTACTTATGAACATGATAGGCTAAAACCACCACAACTAGGGTTGTGGGAACCATGATAAATTAACAAACTGGGGTTTACACGAAGTGATTCTAAACCAATACTAAACACTTATATTGTATTCTCTTCATCTTTAACTATACTTAACGTTGTGCAACGTTAGGAAGTGCCCGAATTCTTTACTTGCTTTGGTCGAAGAGGTAGAGATTAGGAAAAGAGAATTACAACAAAGCCTTGATCTTGATGATCGTTGTATTAACTTGAGATGTGGTCATAGGATAGTTATATTTGAAATAAATTGATAACGGTTAAATTGCAATCGCTCATGAGACTAGGTCAAGTAATTGAGTATAGTCATTCAATAGAGACTGGTCGGCCGTTTGAATGAATCTAAGTTATCAGTTCTATAAGTAAAGTATTGGGATAGATCACTAGTTTAAAACCCGAAGTAGTTAAGGATCCATGGGGAACACTTACCCTAGTTAATTGCAATAATTTGGAAACAACCATCAATTTTTCAACATTGGTACTTATTAATTTTACAAATCCCTTCTCTTAGGAAATAATTAACTAACAAGCTTAAGAACTAACGTTCTTCTATATCCTTCCATATTCCCTGTGGGATCGACCCCAAACTCTAGTTGGGTTCTTTATTGACAACGTCCGCTTCTCACTTCAGTAAGAGGTGTGGTTTGAGCGTTATCACATGTTCAGTCATTAACAACCCTACAGCCGTTCCAAGCAGAAGGACCCAGTAACTAGTCAACCACGACCCCACGGTTGTTTATGAGTTATAGTTGTCTAAGCAGGACATTTAGAGCATTGTTAGGCCACTCCGGATCTCGCCCTATCCAGTCTAGACCATTAGAGATCATGATCACTACCAGGATCCTCTGATCAGATACAGGTTCATGGTGTGCCTACTAGCAGACTTACAGACTATCCTAGGAGGCGAGCAGTGGTAGTGTTAGGCCCAGAAGGCCAGATATGCCTCTTGAGTGGCTAGATTGAGATTTAAGTACAACACCTTGGTTGGGGTTGCCCTTACTTAGGAGCCTTCCGTGACCTCCCCGTTCGGGTGTTTGCTATAGGGGTTAAAAACCGACACGCAAGTGCACGTGGTCAAATAAGTAATAAAGTGGCTAAGTAAGCCAAGTATCGAACCAAGGAGACTCTGGATAAGTAAAAATTGCTCAAGTATACTATATTCTATCTTACTTCTATATATGCTGACAACAACGTAACCAAAAGTTAAATAATTTTTGTTTATAAATTATATACTAAAACTATTAACAAATATCTACTTTGAATTTAAACTATGAATATGAGCATGCCAAGGTTAAGAACAAGTAATGAATTTGATTATAATCCTAATTTGGTTAATCTTCTCTTCCTGTTGCTAGCCAAGAACATTAGCCTAGAGATTAAAACTCTCGTATTTAATTTCACTTAAGAATCATAAACCATCCGTCTACATTTCTGTGATCAAATGCAATTTATGACCTAGAAATACAATTCCGGTTCCTAAATTGACTAATACGGCTTTCAAGTATATTTTTATCAGGAAAGCACATCAAAACCCAATTTTTCCAAATCAAGTTAAGAACAATACCCTATTAATTCACAACTTTCCATTTCGTGCTCTCTCAAGTGAAATCGGACTTTTTAGATGTACATTAATGTCGGCCACACACCAATGCAGTAGAAACAAGAATTAATAGAACAACATGGAAGAAGAAGATGAAAAACCATACAATTCAATAATCAAAATTCATCACCATTGTTCATAACCTCAGCAAGGAAGAGAATTAGCCACTCATTTGTGGATTAATCATCCTAAAACAAGTGTTAATCATACAAACAATTGATTGAAAGAAGAAAGAAAGAGAGAAAAACCCTTAGCTTTTTCGTCCCTCAACTGCCTGTAACCCACGTCCTTGCTCCACCACGTCTGAATTAATTAAAAATAAGCCTAAGTGTTCTATTTATACTAGTGGGAATTTTTCCCGAAATAACAAGCAACGTGTCACGAAGGCCAACGCGGAGCACTGCCTCCGTCACACGGCGTGGACGCGGACCCTCACTGGAAATCTGGGGTCCGGGAATAAAGCCTCAACGTGGCACGACATGCAACGCGGTGGCTTGCCTCCGTGCCACTGAGCTGTCGCGAGGCTTCATTGGAAATTGACAAATTAATCACCCTCCAGGCAGTGTGCCTCCGCGATGGTAGCGTGGCACGGCTCCATCGCGGAGCCCCTTTACATTGTGCAGTCCAATGTCTTTTTCATGCTCGCATCCAAGTCCAACTCCGATATTGTTCGAACATGCCTTTTAGCTCCTCAAAATCATGTTTTACCTACAAAACAATGCTAATCATGTTGGTTAGTATAAATTCACATTTTATTACCAATTACATGAAAATGTATACACATTGCACAATAAACAAGGCGGAAATGATACGTTTGAGTATCACTTGGGCATATAAATCTGCCCAAGATCACTTACCCCACACTTAAATCCTTGTTCGTCCTCGAACAACACATACACAACTCATGCAAATTACATCCCAACCTTCGCCACTTTGGTGCGACAATTTACGCTACGGTCATACCGATCATTCAATATTGTAAATCATCAAGAAAACATGCATGGTCTTACAATGCAATGACCTTTAATACATCAAGACTTCCTAGACTTTAAGAATCGACCCTCGATATCGGCAAACTCATGCAAATCAGCTAATCAAGATATCCGACACGAACATCAATCTTTCATCAAGCATGTGCCCTCACAACTCAAGAGAATCTTCCCCTTTTTGTTCATGTGACACACAAACATTCAAGTAGGGGCATGTAAAAATTAATTTCACTCTCTCTCCCAAAAGAATTCACATGCATCATGTCATGACCCATAGGCTTGCCCTTAGTGTATTACTCCACTAATATAAATAAATGCAATGTAAGATCACGTAGGACTTTAATGGGTTGTAATGGAAGCTATGGAACTAGTATATACTGGATTAGCCAATAATAGTCACTAGCATCCTTAAGCGCCTTTTCAACACATTCCCATCAACTCATGGACATTGTTTCTCTCTTTTCTTTTTTTTCATCATCCCATTCATGCTGGTTTACTTTCGTATGGCCCATTTCACCAAACACACTTGACACGACAACAAAGGTTTTTCATGCACCTTCATTATCATTTAATTATAGCAAGTGCACCCTCCACCTTTTTCTTTTCTTTCCTCACTCTGCTTTTCTTTTTCTTTCCACTCTTCTCACTCTTCGACACTTTGGGAAATTTTTTTCTGTTCTTCTTAAGAGCTTAAGAGTTTTGTATAGACTTTACGGCTAATGAAAAGAAAGAATTAAGCTCAGTTTATACAATTTTGGACAAAAGAAAGAAAGAATCGGCTAAAGGCTCAACGGGCTGACTAGGGTATACAATCACATAAAAAGGTAGTGTATGACAAGAAAAAAAAATAGAAACTCTCGGTTAAAACAAAGAAATGCCTACATCCTTTCCAACACTACACCTCCTTCATTTCTTTTTGTACACACACCAGGCAAGTTCTAGAAACTTCACAATAGCATGGAATAACAACACCTCACTTCACACTTCATGCACATGCTCGATTCAAGATGCATTCACAGACTTTTTAATTAGCCAATTACATGAATTCAAAATTTAAGCCTCAATCACACCGAATCGAATTCTACAGCCTAGGTAACTCAACATATTTACAAAATTGCATGATTTCATCCGAATCACTTTTACATTTTGAATATCAGTTACAACACGCAACCAACATTTCACAACCATATAGTAACTACAGGTTCCATGATGCACTCCACCAAAGAAAAAAACTGAAAACAATTTAAAATCACTACTCCTACCAACTACATTTCCCTTAAGACGGTCGTCATCTATCCATCATAGGGAACGGTCACTAACTATGACGTCGGTTTAATGGGACTATTCTCGGTAAAAGAACCGAAAACAAACTCCGAGAAACCCAAAAATAAAAATTGAAGAAAAATTTCAAACTTCGATCATTTCGATGGACAAATATTTACAAAATTTTTAATATGTACAAAATATTTTCGCAAAATTTTAAAAATATCGATCATTTCGATAGAGAAAAAAATAAATTAGGAAAATATTTACAAAATTGTTTTTTCTACAGACTTAGCTGGCAAACCACAACATTTCACAACACACATCATCAATTACCACAAATATATACAGATACAAACCAGTTTGCACTTCACAAACACAGGGAAACATACGCATACATACAAAACAGAGGAAAGAACATACAAGCAAACCAGCCTAGCCCCAGCACCTAATTACTCCCCACCCCACACTTAAATCGAACACTGTCCCCAGTGTTCACAAAAATTAAAATCACAAAATTTTGGGTGGTGGAACTCCCTGATCAGTCGAAATATTTGACTTCTTCATCCGGTGCTGCTGCCTCATCGCCCATGTCCGAGTCACCTCCATCGTCGTCATCGGACTCCACATCGGAGTCCTCTCGACGTGTCTCCTCGTCCATGGGGACATCATCGTAAGTGGGCTCTACAAAGGCTGGCCCCACTCGGCATAAAGCCCTGGCATTTTCGCCAAATGGGTAATCCAGCTCCAGCAGCCATAGCTCCTCCTCCGTGGCTGGTCTCCCACCAATCCGAAGCTGAAGCATTTGCATACCAAACATCTGTGCCATGTACTGGTCGTCGCGAGCATGTCGCTCGCCAAGTGTCAGCACTGGCCCATGTGTGGTGTCGGGGGCCTTAGTTTTGGTCACATCAAGGGCCCTCCGCTCCAACTGCGGGATGTAGTCCAAAGCCTCTTCTTCGATGTCAAGGCCCCAGAGAAAGGTGGTAATAAGTCCTCCGAACCCATACCTGTGGCCCTGGTGTAATCGAGCTCTCTTCATGGCGGATATGATGACCACCCCAACATTAATCTCTAGCCCTTTCATCAGAGCATACACCAGGCAGACACGGTCCCGGGTCACATCAGTCATGTGCACCCCCGGGATTAAGCACGAACAGACTATCTTCAGCCATATTCTGGCCTCCCTATTCATTTGAGAATACGACAGAGTCTGGTGGTAACCCCTCTCCTTATGTCTGCTCCATCTGGCTGTGGATCGAGCCCCACACAATGTGCGTCTGATATCGGCATATGGTGGGGTGATGTTCAGCTGGCGGAGAACGTGGGCGTCTGTGTCCCTCGCTCCAATGATGGCATTCAATTGCTGGGGTTCCAGAGTGACAATCTGCCCTCTGATTTTTATTGTGTGGCTTCTGATTGCCGGGTTCCAATTTGCATGGAACACTCGGACTAGATGAAGGTTGCATTCCTTGGGCTCCTGAAATATGAAGCTGAGCCCAGCTGCCTCGATCCTTTGCACTATGCGGGGGAACTCCTGTGCTAGTGGTTCCCGTGCAAGATGCTCCTCGGGGAAGTATTTATTTTCCTTGTGTTTAGCGTACCACTTCTTCCCTTCATCGGTTACCCACCTCGTTCCGTATTGGCGGCGTTGGCCGCGTGGAACAGCTGGTGCAGCTGGGACTGCTGTGCCCAGTCTAAGTCGTTTTCTCCCGGTGCCTGAAGTAGATGCACCTTTACCCTTATCCTGCCTACTTGCCATTGTACCTGTCAACACAAATAAACAAGCGCAATGTCAAGATAAATGCATGTTAACTTCGGCTAAGGTCGGGTTAAGCTAAGTTTACCCCACACTTAGTCCTTAGCTACGTTTACGATACTATGGCGAGGATCACTTTATTTACACCAAGAAACAAACAACTATACATTTCATGCTTAGTGCGTTCGCAAAGAAAATTTCGACGGTATAACTTTTAGCGTACTACTCAGACTTCATACAGCTAATCCCAATCCTACCATTGCTAGCAATTCAACCATCGCACTTACCAAAGAAAACAACAAACAAAAACAACAACACAAATTCTATATACACATGAACCTATATAATCAACCAATTCGAACAATTTTCAACTTTTTCCCAAAATTCCGAGAATTCGTCGTCTATTACATTCAAAAAATATTTACAACGACTTATCTCAATTCACAAGCACACCCCGACATATAATTCACAAATTTACCAAGTTACCCACTTCGATTTCAACAACCAAAGCCCTAGAATTGAATTTCACAATCAAATTCGAATCATTCATGCAATCGACAAGTTCAAATGCGTATTACAACATCCCGAACATTTATCAATCAAAGAATAACTCAATTTCATGCTAAATTTCGACTTAGGGTGATTTATCTCACCTCCCATGCTCAAATTCGACTAAAATCGACAAAAACTTGAGAGAGAATAGGAAAACATACCTCGTAGTTGAAAAACCGAAGAAAACTCGATAATTTCTTTGCTTAATACCGTGGCACGTTGATGGGAGAGGGAAATATGGGTGTTTGGTCGCGGAGAAGTGAGAAAATGAGGGAAAAGGGAATAAAATCGGGGTTTAAAATGAAGGAAAACACGCGGGTCACCCGGCAATCCGGTGTGACCCGTCACAAAATATAGGGCAACGTGTCACGGAGTGCATCGCAGTGCACTACCTCCGTGACACGGAGCCATCGCGATGGCTCACTGGAATTTTTTTTTAAATTCCAGATTAAACCTCAACGTGTCACGGAGGGTAACGCGGAGGTCCTCCTCCGTGACACGGAGCCATCGCCCCAGCTCACTGTCTCTTCATTTTATTCATTTTTTCATACCTTGCCTTTTCCTTCACGATTCCGTGCACATTTTTCTCCGTTTGACCTGCCAATCACCTCACTAAACAAAATTGGTTAGATTAATAGATTTCACTACTAAAATGAAAAATACTAACTAAAACGAAAAATTTGTACTAAATCAAGAAAATTAAAATTAAAATAAAATCTAATCACACTTTACAAAATAAAAGAAAAAAAATATTTTTCACGGGTTGCCTCCCGTGTAGTGCCTGGTTTATCGTCGCGGCTCGACGTCCCTTATGCTCAATTGTCCACTAGGGTGATGGACGATTTCTCACGATCATTGTCCTCCCCCCAGTAGTGCTCACCCTTATCTGGTGGTCTTCCCATCAACTCTCGGGAATCATTCATTCGATTAGCATTCCCATGATCAATTACATTGATCACCGAGAGTTCTTCATTCACCATCGGGAGCTTGGGTGCTTTGTACACATCGAACACCTCTACCTTGTCATGTGCTCGCATTGTATGTTGACCCGCAGCCACGTCGATTAATGCTTTCCCGGTTGCCAAGAAAGGTCGTCCCAAAATAAATGGGACTTCAGCGTCTGGTTCAAAATACAGAACAATAAAATCAACCAGAAAAATGAGGGATCCCACTTGCACAAGCACATCCTCAACAATGCCATCCGGCCTATCTAAGGATCTGTCTGCTAACTGCAAGATTACGGTTGTAGGTCTAGGACTCCCTAGATCCAACTTTCTGAATACCGAAGATGGCATCAGATTTATGCTCGCCCCCAAGTCACACAATCCACGAGCTTGGATACTCTGCCCAATAGTAAGTTGGATAGTAAAACTTCCAGGGTCTTTTAGCTTCGTAGGCAATCTATTTTGAATTCGGGAAGTGCATTCCACCGTCAAAGCTACTGTGGCATACTCAGTCAAACGGCTTTTGTTGGCCACGATGTCTTTAATATATTTGGCATATTTTGGCACTCCCTGCAAGACATCAACAAGAGGTAAATTAACATGTACCTGTTTAAGCACCTCCATAAATTTCTTGAAACACGCCTCCTCTTTGTGTTTCTTGAGTCGTTGAGGGAACGGGGGTGGAGGTCTTTCTGATTCTGCTTCTTTGGTCTTCCCCCTATCCGAACTTTGTTCTTCCTCAACATCTGATGCTCCTGACTTTTGAGGTGGTCTCTCCGGTTCCACCTCCTTCAGCTGCAAACCACTCCTTGTGGTCACTGCATTTACCTGCTTCGGATTTGGATCCGTGTCGCTAGGCAGTCCTCCTCTGGGCCTTGTGTTTTGGGCACTAGCAAATTGCCCAAATTGATACTCAAGAGCCTTGGTCGCTAATTGATTGTTTTTCACTTCGGCTGCCAATTTAACATAGTCAGCCTGCAATTGCGCCTGATTAGCGATCATGGTCTTGAACATTTCCTCAATGGTAGGTGATGGTGGTGGAGGAGGGGCATTGTGATTTCTGAATTGAGATTGGTAATTCTGTTTCCCTCCTTGATTCCTGTGCATACCCTGACCCGAACTTTGGCCTTGTTGGTTGTTGCTACCCCACGAAACATTTGGATGGTTCCTCCAATTTGAGTTGTAGCCGCTACCAAACTGCTGCTGATTTCTTTGTGCATTGCCCACAAAGTTAACCGAATCTGGGTTTTCTCCACAGCACTCGGCTGAGTGCTCACTGCTTCCACACACTTCACACCACATTTGCTGGACCGCATTGACTGAAGCTGAAGGCTGGTTCAAATTCGTGTTGCTGAAGTGGTTGTTCAACTGATTCTGCAAGGCAGCTATCTGTGCAGCGATAGCTGTAAATCCATCCACTTCAAGCACTCTTGCTGCTTTCCTTGCTCTGCCTCGAGATGAATCAGCATTCCATTCTGGATTGCCCTGTGAAATCTGGTTAAGCAAAGTGTACAGCTCCTCATAAGTCTTTTCCAGCGCTTGCCCTCCAGCTGCTGAGTCTAGCAAAATTTTAGTATGGGGTTCCAAACCCTCAATAAATGTGTGTACCAACACCTCATTGGACTGATGATGATGAGGACAGTCCCGCAACATGGATTTAAATCTTTCCCAGGCTTGATATAAATTTTCTCCCTCCCTCTGTTTGAAACTTAGAATTTGACTTCTAAGTCTGGCTGTTTTACCAGAGGGAAAAAATCCTATCAAGAACTTCCGTGCTAGATCATCCCACGTTGAGATAGAATTTGGTGGCTCAGCTTTTAACCACCTCTTGGATTCACCAAGTAATGAGAACGGAAATAGTGTGAGCCGAACATAATCAGGTGACACTCCAGCGGGTATATAAGTGTCACTTATCTCCAAAAAGTTTTGGAGATGTTGTTGTGGGTCTTCATGAGGGAGACCGGTAAATTGCCCGCTTGTGTGCAATAGTTGCACCATGTTCTGCTTAAGTTCAAATCTCCCTCCAGGCTCGGGTTTGCGGATACTTGAATGTACATTGTTGGCATGTGGGATTGCCACCTCGCGAACCGGCCTTGCTGCTACTTCGTCGGGCACTAACACTACCCTCACAACCGGTGGATTTTGTTGCTCCATAATAGTCTATCTGAGCAACTGCAGCTTCTTTTGTAGAGCTTCTCTGCGTTTACTATGAAATTCATGTTCAGGCTCTATATAAGATTCCACCAGCTCCTTGTCCTTTGCCAGTGTTCACAGAAATCAAGTCTGCAAAATACAGGCTAAGAACAAGTTGTCAACACTTAAGAAAATAAAATAAAAATACAGTAAATTTACACTTAACACAATTTCACCAATTGCCTAGTCTCCCCGACAACGGCGCCAAAAAACTTGTTCGGGTGTTTGCTATAGGGGTTAAAAACCGACACGCAAGTGCACGTGGTCAAACAAGTAATAAAGTGGCTAAGTAAGCCAAGTATCGAACCAAGGAGACTCTGGATAAGTAAAAATTGCTCAAGTATACTATATTCTATCTTACTTCTATATATGCTGACAACAACGTAACCAAAAGTTAAATAATTTTTGTTTATAAATTATATACTAAAACTATTAACAAATATCTACTTTGAATTTAAACTATGGATATGAGCATGCCAAGGTTAAGAACAAGTAATGAATTTGATTATAATCCTAATTTGGTTAATCTTCTCTTCCTGTTGCTAGCCAAGAACATTAGCCTAGATATTAAAACTCTCGTATTTAATCTCACTTAAGAATCATAAACCATCCGTCTACATTTCTGTGATCAAATGCAATTTATGACCTAGCAATACAATTCCGGTTCCTAAATTGACTAATACGGCTTTCAAGTATATTTCTATCAGGAAAGCACATCAAAACCCAATTTTCCCAAATCAAGTTAAGAACAATACCCTATTAATTCACAACTTTCCAATTTCGTGCTCTCTCGAGTGAAATCGGACTTTTTAGATGTACATTAATATCGGCCACACACCAATGCAGTAGAAACAAGAATTAATAGAACAACATGGAAGAAGAAGATGAAAAACCATACAATTCAATAATCAAAATTCATCACCATTGTTCATAACCTCAGCAAGGAAGAGAATTAGCCACTCATTTGTGATTAATCATCCTAAAACAAGTGTTAATCATACAAACAATTGATTGAAAGAAGAAACAAAGAGAGAAAAACCCTTAGCTTTTTCGTCCCTCAACTGCCTGTAACCCACGTCCTTGCTCCACCACGTCTGAATTAATTAAAAATAAGCCTAAGTGTTCTATTTATACTAGTGGGAATTTTTCCCGAAATAACAAGCAACGTGTCACGGAGGCCAACGCGGAGTATTGCCTCCGTGACACGGCGTGGACGCGGACACTCACTGGAAATCTGGGGTCCGGGAATAAAGCCTCAACGTGGCACGACATGCAACGCGGTGGCTTGCCTCTGTGCCACGGAGCTGTCGCGAGGCTTCACTGGAAATTGACAAATTAATCACCCTCCAGGCAGTGTGCCTCCGCAATGGTAGCGTGTCACGGCTCCATCGCAGAGCCCCTTTACATTGTGCAGTCCAATGTCTTTTTCGTGCTCGCATCCAAGTCCAACTCCGATATTGTTCCAACATGCCTTTTAGCTCCTCAAAATCATGTTTTACCTAAAAAACAATGCTAATCATGTTGGTTAGTATAAATTCACATTTTATTACCAATTACATGAAAATGTATACACATTGCACAATAAACAAGGCGAAAATGATACGTTTGAGTATCACTTGGGCATATAAATCTGCCCAAGATCACTCCCCAGGGTTACTAGCTGTGTTGATGCCCGCCGGGGGCTAGATGACATAGCTCCAAGGAGCGGTATGCCATCCATGAGGGACGAAGATGTGGTCCCAGGTCCTCATACAGTCCATTCAGAGGAAGGAATATTTTATGTCGTATCGGCACCACACCCTCGTCGAGCTTAGTGCCCGATGTACAGATATCAAGAGTCCACTAAACTCAGACACAACTACAGATCAGGATCCAAGCAGGTTCAGTTGCATCCCCAGGGGAACAGGTAGGTTGTCTATAGCACCAGTAGAGTCATAGAAACCTGGATAGGGGTATATAGATTGAGGTGCACTTGCCAGGACTTATGAGGACCCGGGTAAGTTATTTTTGTGCTGCTTGTACCTTCCGGCTAATGGGGGCCAGGTAAGGTTCTTGTTTGTACTCTTGTCTACTACTTATAGTTTATGAATGTGTAATTATACACTCTTAGCTCACATACATGTAGTGTTGGTTAGATGCAGATTACACATCGGGAGGCGTACATGTTAATATTTCTGCCCTTCTTTCTATTTACTTCCAGTCTTTATTAGCTTATTTATTTCCTTACATATTCGGTACATATTATACTAACGCCCTCCTCTGGGTGCTGCATTACTTGCCTGCAGGTTTAGAAAGACAGAATTCAGGATCCTCAGTAACAGCTGTTCAGAGTCAGCAGTTTGGCCAGCTCTTTTCATTCGGAGTTGCCAGGTTGTAGCAAGTGAAGTCTTCCATTTGTATAGCATCTAGGTAGGCTGGGGCCCTGTCGCGACCACTATTGTATTATTAGAGACTTGAAGGCTACAGTTGTTAGATAGTTGGGTGTCGTTGGCTTTGTGGGGCCCATATATGTCTCTTTCTATGTATTGGCCGTGTAGGGACTAGTATAGCGCCTGATTTTCATTTCAGTTATAACTAAATATCATGGAGGCCTTATCGTCCCGTATAGGATTCCCTGTTATGGTCTGTTGCTAGTTAGCTATTTCTTTTACAGGTGGCGGCTATAAGGCCTTGTTGGCCGAAGGCTGTGTTTACAGCTGAGATATAGCCCATTGTTTTCCTGAGTCAAGATGCAGGCTTGCACCAGATGTGCATAAGCCTAGCCAGATTAGTCAGATTCTAGTGTGGCACTAGGTGCCAGTCATGCCTCCCAAGGTGGGACGTGACAATAAAGTGACATTTTTCCCAACTAAGGACCAAATTTGTTTTCTTGCATCTCTTTAATACCTCTTCTAGATGTGCCAAACAATCTTCAGAAGAATGCACCATAACTGATAAGTCATCCATGAAGACTTCCATAGTATCCTCCACCATATCTAAAAAGATGGACATCATATATCGTTGGAAAGTGGTGGGGGCATTGCAACGTCCAAAAGGCATCCTCTTGAATGTGAAAGTTACATAGGGACATGTAAAAGTGGTTTTTTATCCTCGGGTGTGATCAAAATTTGATTGTACCCCGAGTATCCATCTAAGAAATAATAGTATTTTTTTCAGCCAACCGATCTAACATCTGGTCAATGAAGGGCACTGGGAAGTGATCTTTCTTGTCCAAGAGTTTAACTTATGGTAGTTCATGCAAACTCTCCATCCAGTGAATAGGCAAGTGGCAATTAATTCATTATTTTCATTTGGGACAACCGTAATACCTCCTTTCTTTGGCACTCACTATACAGGGCTTACCTAACTGCTATCCGAGATAGGATACACCACTCCTGCATCTAGCCATTTAATAATCTCCTTTTTACCACCTCTTGCATAGGTGGGTTCAAATGCCTTTGATGCTCGACTGATGGGCTACAATTTTATTGAAGATTAATCTTACGAGTGCAAATCCCTGGAGGAATACCAATGATATCAACTATCAACTACCCTATAGTTGAATATGCCTTTTCAATACCACGATGAGTTTTTATACATGGAGAGAAGTGATCTTTGCTGAAATGGTGACCGGGAGCATCTCATTTTCCCCCAGATATGCATATTGCAAATGAGTGGGTAATGGTTTGAGCTCCAGCTTAAGGGGTGCCACAATGGATGGTTGTGATGGAGGGGTAGTGTGATTCTGTAGGTCGAGGTCGAGCTTCCTTAGTTGGAAGGTATAATTTGATATCTCTTTGCTCACTTGACAAACCTCCTCTAGTTGTTCACCTTTCAAAAACAAATCAGCAATCGTTTCTCCCACGATCTCTTCTTCCATTTCCCATTCAAATATATCATCATCCATGGTGGCTTGAGGTGGTGAAGCATTTGTTTCTTTTGTTTGAGCTGCCACCTGAGATGCTAACATGTTCATTCTATCTTCCAATTGTTTTATTGCTACGTCATCACTTTTCACGGTTGTAGTAAGGTCCGATAATTTGCTCTGTAATTCTTGAACTCCTGAATCAGTTGAAATGACCTTTTCAAGCACCACTTCGAGAGTTCTTTCCATGCGGGATAAGATTGACTCATCACTCCCCTGGATACTCATCTCAGCTAAATAGACATCATTCCGACCTTGATTTCCATGATAAGCATACTCATAGCCTTGGTTGGCTTTATGGTACGTTATATGAAAACCCTTCATATAGTTCGTCAATAACATTATCAGTTTTATCATGACCAGCAACACTGTATCTTTCCTCCGTTCTCTATGCCACATTTTATCTACTAGTTTGAGAGTTTCCACATAAGGTGGCCCCTCAGGGTCTCGTAACAACCTTTCAACGAGGCTCATGAGAAAATCAGTAATTACTTAATAGCAACCAAATGAAATGCCCACTCTGGCATTAAAAAAAACCAACAGCGGTACAAAATCAATTCAAATTGACAATCAACACAAGAATATCAAGTGCTAGTCCCCGGCAACAGTGTTATTTTTTTATAACGTCCAAAATATACTCTTTTTTATGAAAGAGCATAAACGGTCGTTGTATTAACATAAATATCTAGATAGATGTCGGGGTCAAATCTCATAGAGACTAACAAATTGATATGCACAAGTGTTGTTTGGGAAATTGAATTTAGTTTGCACCACTTGAAAATAACAAATAAAGAAACATTTTGGGGGAGACTTGATGTTAACATTAGGGTATGAATTCTAACTTGGCTGATTAAGATAGAAAAATAACCAAAGTTGTCGACAATAATGAGAAGGACTAGAGGCGTGGTGCAGATGGACTAGAGGTGTGGTGTAGATGATGTGCTAATTAAATAAGGTCTTGCTAGATCATCTCATTAGTTCAAATTGTGTAAATAACCTTGGGCAGGTAGACATTTGGTGTTTTTCAACCTCATAAATATCTCTTTCTAGAGTTCTTTCAAACCACTAGACATAATTAAATCAACCTAATCAAGTTTGGATTAATAGCTGCACTAATCTCTAGCTATCAGCTATTAATTAGGAGTGAGAATATCGTTTTTACTATGTTTACCATTAAATTCTCACCCAATACTCAATTCTTCTCTTTCAAGGAAAAAACAAGTAAGAAAAGTAGACCCACATCTGCAACCATGGATCTTCAATTATAAATTGGAGAGAACTTAACAGATTTACACTAATTAAACAATATTGAGGTGAATCTAGCAATACCCAATCTAATTAAGTATTCATCACCACACACCACTAGTTAATGATTTAGCTACTCATAGTTAAGAAATTCAAAAGAATATTTAACAATAAACTCATTGATTTCAATAATAAGAGTAGAAAAATCAAATTCAACAATAAGTCTTCAACAATGGTAGTACCTTGCTTTAGAGGAAGAAGAAGAAAAAGAAAAACAATCCTTTACAATTTCCACCAATAGAATTCTACTTTCCTCTTCTACAAAGAGAATGTTCTCAAAAAAATAAAAGTTAAGATCTGATAGGTACAGAGTACTTCTCTCTAGAATATATCCAAAAGTAGGGTACCCAAAACTCTTTTTTTAGTATTGGACACATTTGCCCCTGTTCAGGCATTCTGGTACTTACAAGAGTACCGATGTTTTGTCGGTTACATTCCACGAACCGCTAGCTATAATTGGATACTCCTGCAGTGAATTCTAGTGTCCTTCGGTGGTTTCTTTGGTGACTTAGTGATTTCTTTCTCTGTGATCCATCACTTTCAGGTATCAGTAGGCGATTTAACCTGCAAGTCACCGGTTGATGTCCCCAACCACCGGTTGCTTTAGTTCCCCAAGATAGTGGTCTTTGGGGTTTGGCCGACGTTTTGATGGTCTTCTCTGGTGAAGCACCGATTATCACCTAATTCCCTTATTTTCACTCCCTTTCTTACTCTTTTCTACAAATCAGATATCTGCACACAAAAAGCCAAAAAGGGAATAAAATCCATCTAAATGACTTGAAAACTAAGCTAAATCTCATGCTTAATAGACTAATGATTTGGTAAATTACCAACTCATCATCTTGACTGGTAGAAAATGAGCTGCTTTAGTCAACCTGTCTACAACCACACAAATGGAGTCATACTATCGACGAGTACGAGGAAACCCTATAATGAAGTCCATGTTGGTTTCCTCCCACGTCCAAATAGGGATATTGATGTCTTGTAGCACACCTCCAGGCCTTTGATGCTTGTTGACAATTCGGACACTTAGCCACAAACTCTGTTATGTCCTTCTTCATGCCATTCCACCAATAGACTTCCCATAGATAACGGTACATCTTGGTGGCACCTGGATGTATAGAACATCAGGAAATATGATCCTCATTGATGAATTGGAAATTTACCAACTCATTAGGCTCCTAATCATGAGTTTTTGCCTAGTTTTCGAGTCGTTTATGTGGATTTTATGCCCTTTCTCTTGAATTCTTTGTAGGTACTTCACGTGAGTAGAGAAAGAATGAAATTGAGAAAGACACATGGAGTTTGAGATGGAATTTGATGAGTTAGAATATGAAGGAGAGGGGACAAAGATAATGAAAGATTTGAGCTCAAGAAGAGATGCAAAGACATGCTTTGAATCGGCTAAACGCGGATATGGAAGGGCGAAACGCGGGCGAGACACTGAAGCTACTGCCCAGACCAGCTAAACAACCAGCCCTTCACAAATTAGCATTGGCTAAATACCCATTGAACAGTCAGTTCACCCTACCAGGAAATTATTTTCAATCGGCTAAAGTTTGGTACTCCACGGATTGCCACCGGTGAAACGCCGATTCCTCACCTAAGAGACCGTCTAATGAAGGGTAAAAGGGTCCAAAAAGGTCTCCAAAGAATATAGAACTTCAAGGTAATTTGGGAAAAGTTGTACACAAAAAAGTACAGATATCTACATAGCTTTCGTTGTACACCATTCATTCAATCATCTAAACTTCATCTTTTTCACAAAATTTTTGGTAGATCTCTTTCACCATAGATTTGTAGAGTTAGGTAATACTTTTCTTCTGCTTTTTATTTAACCCAAATTGGGGGAATTCCACCATTGTTGTAAGATGTTGTAAAGAAAATTTTTTAAGCTAATGTGATGAATGTGAGGGGAATCCTCTTGGTATCTTCTCTCTACCTTTAATTTTGCTTTACTAATTTGCTAGCTAGAGGTATATTCATGGTGGGTTTATTATGTTGATTGGGTTTTGATAAATTGCTCTTGGATTCTTATTGAATTATAGATCTATCATTTTTTTCCAAGTTATAATTGCTAAAATTGATGGTTGCAAACATGAATTGTGCTTCAGTTTTCTTCCTTTTGCTTGAAAGAGAAAGGTGAGAATTGGGTGAGAAGATATTAGTAAGGAATTGGAGAGTTAGTGTGTGGGATTAAGCTAGAGAGAGTTAAAACCCACATTTTCACTCCATTAAAGGTCAAGGCTAGAAATAGCTAGTCCTTCCTCAAGCTTTTGTGGTGGATTGCTTGAATTGGCTTTGGGGTTTGAAAGAATCCAAGGCATAAACATTCTCGCAGTTGGAAAACAAGAGAATGTGAATTATCCACTGCTATCTATGTTAATTTTGATTCTAAGGCATTGAAGAAACTCCCGATTTAATTGTGATCCCATCTATAGAATGCCCCTAGCCTCTCACTTGTGATTGCTTCAATCAGAATTCCCCCCAATTAGTTCTTATATAGAATTAGATAGTGTTTTTCCCTTTAATTTCCCCCCAAGTTTACTTTTCAAATGTTGAACAATTATGCGTTCTAGTTTGAATTAGTTTATAACTTTTGAATTATCGACTCAGTTCTCTATGGAATTCGACACCGACATCCGTCGAGATATTTATTTTGATACAATGATCGTTTACGCTCTTTCGCGAAAGAGGATTGTAGTTTAAAAGTTATCACTCAGGAAACATTTGATCTCTTAAATAATAAACACCCGAAACAGACAAATGACCTTGATATCGAAGTACACCATCTCCCCCTTGGGAGAAGACCTCAATCTTTTGATTCTGAACTACTTCCTTCAACTTTACCAAATTAGGATCTTCGTCTTGCCCAGCTTTGACCTCGGTCACAAATTATCAACAGGTGAAAGTGGAGCATCAAAGACCTGGAGGTGTGCTTCAAGAAATTGGTATCCCTACTTGAAAGTGGGAGGCAATCAATATAGATTTCATTACAGGGTTGCCTCGCACTTGTCAACAGTGTGACTCTATTTGGGTGGTTGTAGATAGGTTGACTAAGGCAGCCCATTTTCTACCAGTCAAAACTATTGATTTAGCAGAGGATTATGCTAAGTTTTACATTAGGGAGTTAGTTTGATTTCATGGAATGCCATTTTCCATCATATTAGATAGAGGTAGCAGTTTACCTCTCAATTTTGGAGATCATTTCAGAAGGGACTTGGTACTCAGGTCAAGCTTAGCATAGCCTTTCACACACAAATAGATAGTCAGGCTGAGCAGACCATTCAAACTATTGAGGACATGTTGATAGTGTGTGTGATTGATTTCAAGGGTAGTTGGGATGATCATTTGCCTCTCATTGAGTTTGCATAGAACAACAACTACCATTCTAGCATTCAGATGGCTCTATTTGAGGCTCTTTATGGGCAAAGATATAGATCACCTATTGGTTGGTTTGAGGTCAGTGAAGCTACATTGATAGGTCCATATTCAGTCTATGAGGCTATGGAGGAAGTTCAACTGATAAGGGAAAGGTTGAAAATAGCTCAAAGTCGCCAAAAGTCCTATACAGATGTGAGGAGGTGCTTGAGTTTGAAGTTGATAATTGGGTGTTTCTGAAGGTATCTCCCATGAAGGGAGTGATGAGATCCAGAAAGAAAGGGAAACTCAGTCCCCATTATGTTGGACCGTACTGGATTGTGAAACGGGCTGGCAAGGTAGCAATGAGTTGGAGTTGCCCTTAGAATTAGCTTTAGTCCATCCAGTTTTCCATGTGTCACTTTTAAAGAAGTGCTTAGGTGATCCAACTCTGGTTGTTTCGGTGGAGAGTGTAGGTGTGAAGATAGCCTTAGATATGAGGAGGTTCTGCTGGAGATACTTGACCGTTAGGTTTGAAAGCTAAGAAACAATGAAGTAGCTTTAGTCAAGGTTTTGTGGAGGAACCAACATGTTGAGGGAGCTACGCAGGAAGCCGAAGCAAATATGATAGTTAAATACCCGCATCTATTCCATTTTAGCTCAGTTTCAGCTTGAGGTATCAGTTTTCTCCCTAGTACTCTATTCAGTTTCATGTTTAGATCATGTGCCCTAGTTTCTTTCATGTCATGGTATGTATGTGTGATTCATGAAATCAGTTCAGTCATGTAGTTCAGTTCGGAGTCTGTCACTCCGTCATTTTTCAGCTTATATGTTCAGTATTTGAGTATGATGATTTCATTTCTCAGCTTTTCTGTATGATTTTCCGCATTCGAGGATGAATGTTCCCAAGGGGGAGATATTAATACCCTGAGAAACCTAAAATTAGACTCGGGAATTGAAACAGAGAAATCAGAGTTTTCTACACCAGGTCACAGGGCGAGTCATGCAGTGACTCATAGGGTGCACCATGAGTCATTGAGTGACTCGTGGGGAGGAGTTTAGACTGGGTTGAAATTTTGAGTTTTGAGATGACTACAAGTGTGACCACGAGTCTGGGTCAGCACCTTGATTCATTGTGTGGGCTGTGGTCAAGTGTTAATGAAGGTGGAAGGCGTTTGGGCAGTGTTGATGATGACTTAGTCACCACGAGTTATTGGGAACACCACGAGTCGTGGTGTCCCTCATGGTGACCCTCAGAAGGCAGGACTCTAGTGTAGTAAATGACTTAAGACCACAAGTTGTGGTCTAGGGCACGAGTCATCTAGGCCCTTGTTAGGACTGGCAGTGCGCAATTTCTTGAGAATTTATTAAGGGCTTTTCCGTAGTTCCTAAGTTTCTAAGGCATATACTACGTCATTTTTATTTCATAATAGTGTGTTTTAAGAGGGGTAAGTTCATTCTAAGCCTATTCACTTCCATGCATGCAAGTCTAGAAGCTCCTAATGTTGATCAAGCCTAGATTCCTCAAGTTCTTCTCCAAATTTCCATTGGGCAATCAAGAGAGTTGTGAAATTAGATTTCTACAGGTATGTAGGGTTATGAATGGGTGTATTCATCCACACCCATGCCCAATCGCTCTTCAATTCATGAAATTCTAGTTGATGAATCTACGAGGTTTTTAACCCAACATATGAATTCTCTAAGTATCAATCATAGGTATGATCTAACCATATTTCAAATGTTGAATTATGATTAATGGGAATATTTTACAATATCTTCAATTACAAATTATGTTTTCAAGTTTTACTAATTACAATGCCCAAACATGAAAGTTCATGTATAGATGAGATTATGATATGTGTTCAAGCATGATGAGATTTATATGAAGAAAGTATGATTTCAAAGTACCCATGTCTATATCTACGTTTTCAAATGAATTAAGCCTATGTCAAACATGTTTAAGTATTGGGAAAGCCCATATGATCAAGTATGTTTCATGATTTATCTAAACTTCATGTATTAGCTTACACATGGATTTTTGGAGTCTAGACTCCCACTATTTCAGCTTGTGGTATGGTTTAAGCCTATGGATCTTCATGTTATGATTTTAGATTGATGCATGTGCATTATGAGTCAGCTTCGTCACTGGATGATGGTTCAACTTCGATGAAAGATGATGGAGAGCATATGCATATTTTTTGGAGTAGTGTCTAGCACCGAGTAGACTAAAGGTCAGTCAACCCTATGCCTCATAACTATGTGCCAACGTAGGTATATTCAGATTATTTGGGACCTCCCTTGTGAGCTTCCCCTGCCCCCAAGGGTTCTTCAGCTTGATATTGATATCATGGTAGCGTCCTTAGCCCTGGCAAGGCTTTAGATGACTCTGCCCACTTGGGTTCGAGACCACGTAAGCTCTATTGTGGTAATGTCAGTTATATGAAGAGTATCCCATTATTCTTCATAATTTCAGTTATGCATGTTTATCAGTCATGATATTATGTTTTTAACAGGTTTGACCCAATATTCAGTTTTACTTAAGATTACCAGTTTTTCAGCCTTGGGTCATTCAATTCAGTTATGATATTCAGTTATGTTCATATTATGATTTCAGAAAATAGCATGCAATCCCTACTCTCAGAATCTTATCTTGGTTATGTTTTTTTGATATTCATAATTTATGATTTTATTTACTTAGCGGTTTTACTTACATTACATACTCGGTACATTCCTGATGAGTTGGTAATTTACCAACTCATTAGGCTCTTAAACTCAAGTTTTTTCTTAGTTTTTGAGTTGATTATATGGATTTTATGCCCTTTTTCCTTTTTTTATGTGCAAATGCCTAAATGTATAGAAAAGAGCAAAAATGGAGCAAAAGAAGGAAGTGAGAGCAAATCGGTGGCCCACAGATGAAAACTGGCGAAACACCAGCCAAAGGCCGATTATCACTGCCTCTGAGGGACAATTCCACCGGCGAATCGCGAGTTTCAAATGGCGACTCGCTGGTCTAGTCGCTGAAAGACACCCAATTTTCTGGAAAGCAGCATAAAGATCCGGCAGTTCACGGATCGGTATCGGCTAAACGCCGGATGAACCGCCGATGCTCACTGGAGTTCAGTGAGGGCCCAGATAAGACACCCGAAGGTTCATGAATTGGGACCGGTGAACCGCCGGTGTCTCCACTGATTTCAAAACGGTGCTCAGGGGTATAATCGTTGGCACGGGAAAAGAGATAAAAAATGCCCTACTTTGATATAAATGGAAGATAAAGTACTGGGTACTAGCATATAGATAGATATATAGAGATAGAGAGAGAGCAGAGCATATCACATCATTGTTTTCCTTTTGAGATTTTGAACATTCTCTTAGCAAAGAGAGGGAGTTTTTGGTTGGTAAACTTGGAAAAAGTACTCTTCTCTACTTCTTCTTTGTAATAGTAAGTTTCAGCCATTGTTGGAGACTATTTTGTGAATTTGATTTTACTACTCTTGCTATTAAATTCAATGAAGTTATTAATGAATGTGATTTTGAATTTCTTAATCATGAGTAGCTAAATCATTAACTAGAGGAGTGTGATGATGAATACTTAATTAGAGTGGGTATTGCTAGAGTAATCTTCATATTGTTTAAATAAGTGTAAATCTATTAGAATCTCTTCAATCTGTAAAGGAAGATCCATTGATTATGATATGGGTCTATTTTTTCTTGATTGATTGTTGCTTGTAAAAAAATAATTAGGTATTGAAAGAGAATTTAATAGTGGGTATGGATAAGAGATTGTGAAATTGGACTAGAAATAGCTAAAATTGCAGTCTTATTCCTTATTAGTGGCTAATAGCTAGAAATTAGTGCATCTGCTAATCCAAATATAATCGGGTTGAGCTAAATAGTGGCTAAAGGTTTGACAAAACTCTAGTAAGAGGTAGTTATAAGGCTGAAAAAGCTGTAATTACCTATTTTTCGAGATTATTTACACTTGTTGAACTCATAAGATGACCTAGCATGTCCTGATACCACACCTCTAGTCTTTCACACTCTTGTTAAAAACTTTGTTGTTCTTACTATTTTATTCCACTAAATCACCAAATACAATTCACTGCAAATTTTAGTTCCCCCAATTTATTTGTCTTTATGTTAACTCTACGTGGTGATGGCGCACTTCAATTTTTCAACCGACACTTGTAATGATCATTCGCTAGTCCTTGTGGGATTCAACTCCGATACTCGTTGTTACTTGTTTTGATACTTCAGCTATGTATATTTTTTGTATGAAGGATATATTTTGGACGTTATCAAAAATGGCACTGTTGCTGGGGACTAGCACTTGATATTGTTGTGTTGATTGTGATTGAAATAGTTTTGCATCATAGCTACTTGACATGAGTTGGTTGTGTTTGTTAGGATCTTACAACCATATGATTCATCACTCCTAAGCAGGGGATAGCTCAATCGAAGGAAACATGGAGCACAATGAGTATAATCCGGTGATGCCGGAAATTGCTGGAGCCATTCTCCTACCACCGACGGTAGGGAATACGGTATTTCATGTCACAAGCACCATGCTACATTTGTTGAAAATGAAGGGACTCTTTGGTGGAAAACAAAGTGAGGACGCAAATCGGCATTTGAGAAACTTCTAGGAGATATGCCATCCCTTCAATATTACAAATATTAGTCAAGAGTCAATCAAGTTGAGACTATTTCCTTTCTCACTGATGGGGGAGGCAACAATGTGGCTGGAGGAACTCCCTCCGGGTTGTGTTACATCTTGGCAAGAGTTAATCGAGGCTTTCTTGGATCATTTTTACCCTTCATCAAAGATGCTGCAGCTGAGGGACGACATCACATGTTTTAGGCAAAAATCCGGAGAGCCTTTGCATGAGGCATGGTTAAGGTTCAAAAAGAAGGTTTCTCTTTGCCCAAATCTTGGACTGCCGGATGGAGTGCTTCTTCAAAGCTTCTATAGGGCCCTTGATTCCATCAACAAGTATGCGGCCAACAACCTAGCTGGTGATTCTATTATGGATCAAACATATGGGTTAACCAAAGCCCTACTAGA
Source organism: Datura wrightii (assembly GCA_035772735.1). Lineage (NCBI taxonomy): Eukaryota > Viridiplantae > Streptophyta > Magnoliopsida > Solanales > Solanaceae > Datura > Datura wrightii. The sequence goes on from JASDFA010000001.1 coordinate 112,041,498, forward strand.
CAGAATGACAAAGACCAATAGGGCTTGGCACACGCGAGAGACAAATGTGTCTACCCATGAGATCAACTCAAGTGCATTGGCGGCTGAATTGCGAAAAAGGGATGAAGAACAGGATGAGAATCTTGCCAAGATGATGACACAACTGGAATTAATGACAAAACATGTAATAGGAGCAGGGCCCAAGGTGGTAAATTTTGTGGGATGCAAGGTCCCTTGCAATATGATGGAGAATCATCACCGCCGAGATATGAAGAAGAATGCCAATACATGGGCAACCAAATGGGAGGTCCTCAACCTAGATTCCAAGGAGAAAACCAAGGCCCATGGCGCCCAAGGGATGATAATAAAGATTGGAGAAATCGTGATCCATAGGGATGGCCCAAAAGAAATGAAAGATGGGGTAATAGGGAGCCAAATCAAGAGGGTGATCGCTATCACCGGAGTTCAAACCCATATGTTCCCCATCCAAAAGCTGGGAACTCCCACAGTCAGCTGGGCGTGAGTGACGCAGGTAGCTCCAAAATTGATGAAATGCTATGTAGAGTTCTAAAGAAAGTGGAGTCAACCGAGAGGGGGGTCAAAGAATTAAGAGGTGAGGTGTATAAACTTTCCAAAATAGTGAGTTCACATTCAGCCTCCATCAAGAATTTGGAGGCCCAAATGAATCACTTGTCAGCACAAATGAACCCCCGATGAAGGGAATACTTCCTAGTGATACAATGCCTAATCCAAAGAAAGATAATCAATGCATGGCTATTGTCACTAGGAGTGGCAAGGTGATTGGAGATGGACCGGAAGCCCAAAGAGGTTAATGACCCGAAATTGGATGAGGAAGCTAAATTCGACAAAATGCCAAAGACCCCAAGGAGTGAGGATAAGATTGAAGAGGAAGGAGAGGGGAAGGATGATGAAATCCTCTTACAAGCTGATAATGATGAGGCAGGCATGTAGGCCCCAATTGATGAAAAGGTTGAATCGAGAGTCATACCTCCTTATCCATAGTGGTTGTCCAAGAAAAAGAAGGATGACCAGTTCAGAAAATTTGTTGAAATGTTTAGTAAGTTGTCCATCAATATACAGTTAGTGGATGCTCTTCTCCAAATGCCAGGTTATGCAAAGTTTATGAAAGAATTGACGAAGAAGAAAAAGGTGGTTGATGCAGGTAGTGGGGAGAAAAGGCACCATTGTAGTGCGATGATGGTGAGTAATCTTGCCTCCAAGCGGGAAGACCCCTTAGCTTTCACAATCCCCTATATAATTGGGATATGTGTGTTTCAAAAAGCTCTATGTGATCTTGGTGCCATTATAAATTTAATTCCCCTGCTCATTTTCAAGAAATTTGGACTTGGAAGCACAAAGCCTATGTCGATGAGGTTGCTCATGGAGGATAGGTCTATAAAAAAACTGGTGGGGCTGTTAGAAGATGTGTTGGTAAGAATGGATAAGTTTATCCTACCTGCTGATTTTTTTATCCTTGATTGCGAAATGGATGTGGAGGTACCAATTATTTTCAGAAGACCATTGTTAGCTACGGGGAGAGCCGTGGTGTACATGGAGCTTAGGGAGCTAAAATTTCGAGTTGGAAGTCCGGAAGTCAGCTTCAAGGTGTGTCCATCAGCTGAAACGCCACTTGAATGCAAGGTAATAGGAGTTTTGTAAAATGAGGAGGAGGACAAGCGATTGAAGCTGAAGGAGATGGAGTTGAATGATGATTCGTCAGAAAAGAGGTGTTAAATGAGATCTACGTCGTTCCACGATGTTAACTAAGGAGCTTCTTGGGAGGCAACCCAAGTGTTTAGTGAATTATTTTATGTCTTTGTTGTTTTTGTTTTTGTCAGAGCTATGAAGTAAGGAACAAAGGAAGAAACAAACCACATAGAGAGGAACGACGCTACACCAGCGAGTCGCCGATCAAGAAGCGCAAACTGTTGTTCAAGAAGAGCGCAAACCCATCGGCGAACCGCCGAAGCAAAACCGTGGACCGCCGGTGGATTGCCGATGTAACACAGAAGACATGAAGCTTGGACACCTAAGCGGCGGGTCACTGACTGATCGCCGATCCAATCCGTTAACCATCGGTGGGTCGCCACTTGATAAATAGAGAACTAGCCACAAATACCTGGCAGAGGAAAAGTAAATAGGCGGAACGCCGCTGTGCTTCGGCGAACTACCAATGTAGCACCGGTCGAGGTATGAATTTGTCCTAAAATGGAAATTAAAGAGCGGACCCACCGAATCCCAAATACTAGATTAGCCGCCCTATTTTGCAAATATTCCCTTAGTTCCCCTTTTTCACCATTTTCAAATTCCAATTTTGTCTCTCCATTACCCAACATTCCCATTTCCCCATATTTCTCTCTTTTCCATCTTTCCACTTTCTCACCATTACACCTTCCCACTTCCCACCAACGCACCAACATTAACTCTCAAACTTCCTCTCAACCTATCAACACTCCACCTCTCACCTATAAAACCCTCTCCATCCTTTCACTAAGACACTCACTTCTGTAATACCCCGGAAGTGCCAAAGAGTAGACCCGGGAGTTAAAAGTTGAAAACTATGGAAACTCGGAAAAACATCACAGGACGAGAGGTGTAATGATCGTGGTTGGGAACCACGATCCATTGTTACCAATTGTGGTTTCAGGAGCCGGGTGGCAGTGGAAGCAACAACCGATGTAATGACTCGTTGTGGAAAACAACGAGTCATCATTTGTAGTCATGGTGAGATTAGCATTTGGGGAAGTAACGGGTCATTCAATGACTCGTCATGAGTTACAGCTGCCCATTGTCAGCCATCATTGTCTATATGGTCAGATTTCCAGTGCACTCAACAGATCAAGACCATGACTTATTGAAAGCAACCATGAGTCGTGGTGAGGCTCTTGGTAAGGGATGTTCAGGCTTGACAGGGAGTTGACAACAACTGACTCAAAGACACATTGTTTGGACCAATGATTCATCATTTCGAGTCATGGAAAGGATCTAAAGGTATTAATAAGACATTGGATCCAACGACTGAATACCACAAGTCGTGGTTTCACACAACGACTCGTGGGATCAGTCGTTGGTTCATTCAGGGCAATTTTTCAAGGACTTTTGATTAAGGGTATTTTCGACCTTTCCATACTATAAGGCCCTAAAATACGTCATTTCATGTATTTTTCTGGGCATTTTAAGATAGGTTAAGTCCGTATTGCATAGATCATTCCCGTGCATGCATACTAAGAGAATTCTAGAGAGATTAAGCATAAATCAAGCTTTTCCCTATCAATTCATCCTTGGGCATTCAAGAACTTTACGATATGATCTTACCCAAGTATGTAAGGTTACAAATGGGTGATTCCGTTTACATCCATGCTCATTCTCTATTAATTTATGAAAATCTACCAAAAATCTCATGGGGTTCAATTCAATTTTTGTGAATTTCTAATGATTTGCTAATGATCTTTTATGATTTATGATATACATTATATTTTATGGATTTTTATTAGATTTTACAATTATTTTACTTATAAAATTATTGATTTCGATTTCTACCAAATTAAGCCTAATTATGCATGATCTATGATGAATCGATTTATGATCTATTCTTCAATTATTGATATTTACAAACCCAACATTATTTATGATTTAAAATATGGACTTATTCAATTACCCATCATGATTTGATGATATGCAAGTTATATGTATGATCTACAAGTATGCATGAACCCTATGATATATAAGTTATATTTTGCCCGCCTCACGGGCCTTAATTCATGGATAGTTCACGTATTTACAAGCATGTTATGATTATCATAATTTAAATAGGCCATGAACTCATGGATATTATGCTGTAATACCCGGGGAACCCAAGGATCAGACCCGAGAGTCAACATGGGGAAAAATTGAAAATTCGCACCAGATCACAGAATGAATTGTGAGAAGGCTTGTAGGGATTGACCCCAAGTCATGAAGTGACTCGTGGTACAGAAAGGTAGGCATGGTGTGTTTAGAAGACCACAGGCATGACCACAAGTTGTTGTCAGGCCTCAAGACTCGTGAGGTCTCCCGTGGCCTAGGCTGGTTGTTTGGAAAGGAGGCATTGGGCAGTAAAAACCACTGATGGTGACCACAAGTTGTGGTCACCCACCACGAATCATGGCATATACCGTGATGGTCCCCTAGTTTTTTATGAGCAGTGAACCAGAAGACTCATGGCCACGAGTCGTGGCCTGTGAGCACGAGTCATCTAGTCCCTCGTGGGGACTAGCCATCAGTCAAATTCTGCGATTTTAGTAAGGCTTTTCCGTCATTCCTAAGTCCTAGGGGCCTATACTACGTAGTTTAAGGATCTTTTTAGTGGGTTTTAAGAGGGGAAAACCTATTCTAAGTTATTCCTACCATGCATGCAAGCTTGAGAGGTTGAAGAGGTGATTCAAGGCTAGTATTCATGGTATCCATCCAATTTCCTCTTGGATAATCAAATATTTGGCGGAATCAATCCCTTACAAGTATGTAGGGTTATGAAAGGGTGTTTCCTTTCATACCCATGCATAATCTCTATCTAAGTATGAGAAATTCCTATGATCAAGTTATGGGGTTTTTACCCAATTGCATAATTCTTCAATTTCTATACATGGGTACAATTATACTATGTTTATATTGATGAATTGTGAAGCTTGAGCGGATTTTAAATTGTTTTCAATCAAAATTGTGTTTTGTAATTTTATGAAATTAAATGCCCATGGATGAGAAGTTCATGAAAGAAGAGAATGATGATGAATGTATGATGATGATAAGATTTGATGATGAAAAACATGTTTCTAAAGCTACCCATGATCATGATATTATTTTCAAAAGAAATTAATAGATCCAAGCATGATAAAGTTTTGGGCAAAGCCCTTATATCGAGTATGATGATGTTGTATCTCTAAAGTAAGCTTACCACATGGTTTTGGAGTAAAGGCTCCCACTTATCTTTGAGCTTGTGGTATGTTTCGAAATAAAGCTTCTCATATGCATGAATTCACACTTGAGATGTATGTTGTTGTTGAGCTTCGTTACACACGATATATGGCATTGCATGTTTAAGGAGAAGAGTCTAGCACCGAGCGAGTTAAGGGTCGATCACCCTATGACCCAAAACTACGCGGCAACGTAGGTTGATACTATTATGTTATTGGGACCTCCCTTGTGAGCTATCCTTGGCCCAAATGTCCGATGAGCTTGATATAGATATCATGGTAGCGTCCTTAACCCGGCAAGGTTTTGGACGGCTCTGCCCACTTGAGTGTGATAGTCGGAACCACGTAAGCTCTATCGTGGTATGTCGGTTAAGTGGCGAGTATACAATTGTCTATATGATTCAAATTTTCATATTCATTACTCATGGTTATTATTTTATACATGCATGTTCCAGAGGCAAGTTTTGACTCATTGTTCAACTTTTCTTATAAATGTCATATTTTCGCTTTGAGTCAGTTATGATGTCATGAAGCTATTTATTGTCATGTTATGAAAAGATTATGATGTCCGAAATAATGCATGCAAGCCCTCCTCTCATGTTTGAAAGCTTATGATATGTTATGAAATGTTTTAAATGATTTACTTAAGCGGTTTTACTTACCTTGCATACTCGGTACATTCCACGTACTGACCGCATACTTTCTATGTTGTATCATTTCCTGATACAGGACCCAACTCCCAGGCTCAGCCCACTCGTAGTCAGTTGTCAGAGTTAGCACATGTTTGGTTAGTGAGTCCTTATCCTTCGAGGGCTAGACTTTTAGTTTCCCATATGTGCTTTCAGTTTCAGTATTGTTGAATTAGTTGGGGTCTTGTCCCATCAACTCATCCGAATTAGAGGCTTTTTAGACTTATGTATGTATTCAGCTTCAGAATCTATTTATGATGTTATGTCGAGTTAGACTTCGCGCAGAGTTATATTGTTGATTTCTTCAGTTTCTTGATTGGGTTAGATGTATGCTTATGCCATGGGTCAACTTTGAGTCTCTTGGGGCTCCTTATCCCGTGTCTATGATCCGAGCCTCTGTTCGAGTCATGACATATACTATGAGCATTATATATGTTTTGTGAGTAGTATCGAACACTGAGTAGGTTCAAGGCCCAGGTTCTGCCCCAGATCTCATAAACTATATGCCACCATAGGTATGTTGGGACCTCTCTTGTGACTGTCCCCAGCGCAAATGGCCCTTTTCATATGATCATGCCTTTCATGGTTCTACCCTTGGCAAGGTACGAACGACCTCTCGACTAGGTTTACAAGTTGGGCTCCATGAGCAGCATATGGAGTATGTCGGTTAAGAGAAGTCTCCCACTGTTCCTCATGATTTATTCAAGCTTATGATTACGTACGTTGGCTCAAATAGTTTTTATTATAGCTTTTCTCTTATGATTATGATTACGATTATATTATGAATGTTTTGAAAACCTTGAGCCTTATGATATGTTATGTTAAGATATTTATGATATGAGCACTATGTCCTACTCGTGTGATGTTTTATTAGATTTTACATATTTTAAATATCCGTTTTACTTACCTTGCATACTTGGTACATTCCACGTACTGACCACATACTTTCTATGCTATATTATTTCATGATATAGGACGCGACTCTCAGGATCATCCTTACCTCTAGATCATCTCAGAGTTCACTTTTAGCTTGTGGTGAGTCATCATGTTCTGAGGGCCATTTGAATAGACATTTATGTTATTTATGTTTCAGTACTTGGCCGGATTAGTTGGGGGTGTTGTCCCACCAACCCATCTTTTGCAGTAGAGGCTCTCAGACAGTATGTATTACTTCACTTGCATGTATGTCTAGTTATTCCTTATGTTGTGATATGCTATGTTACGTTTCTGCTATGTCTTATGTTAAGTCTTCCGCTTAAGGTGAATGAAGTTAGATGTATGCTTATGCCATGGGTCAACTTGGGACCTCTCGGGGTTCCCTATCCCGTGTTACGATCCGGGTCTACGTCTGAGTCATGACAAACTTGGTATCAATGCCATAGGTTTTGAAGTGTCCTAGGGTGTCTGAAAGCCGCATTGAGTAGAGTCGTTTTCATGGGTGTGAAGCACGCCACACCTATGATGAAAAGGCTACGAGATGTTTAGGAATGTTCCCTTCTTTCATGATCCATGTCGTGCGATGAAAAGTCTTTCTATCCTTCTAATTTGTGCTATTCGCGATTGCAGAATCATGGATCCCAGAAGAATGAATGGAAGAAGAAATGGAAATGGTGAAGGCCACGAGGATGGCAACGGTCATAGGCATCAGCAAGCCCCAGGCACCAGAGCTAGTTGCCCACACTGAGTTTTGGGCGGCTATCCAGATGTTGGCGCAGGCCTTGACTGCTCAGGTCAACCAGCAGGCTGTTGCGCATATTCCATAAAATGTCAATGTGGCAGCGACCCAGATTAGAGATTTATTGAGGATGAACCTTCTGGAGTTCTTTAGGTCCAAGATAGATGAGGATCCACACAATTTCATCTAGGAGATTCTAAAGATCACCAGGTTATAGGGGTGACCAATGGAGATTTTGTTGATTTGGCCTCCTATTAGCTAAAAGGGGTGGCTCACATATGATTTAAGTAGTGGAGAGATGCTAGGGTAGTGGGTGCAGGCCCTATAGGTTGCGAAGAGTTCCACATGATATTCTTGGATTGGTATTTCACTCGAGAGATGAGGGAGCTTAAGGCGGCTGAGTTTATTCACTTGAAGCAGGGTGACATGTCCGCTCAGGAGTACACATTGGAGTTCACCTGTCTATGCAAGTATGCGCCAGATTTGGTGGTGGACCAGCAGGCTCGGGTGAGCCGTTTTGTGCATGGAGTGGTAGACTATCTGGATAAGGACTGTAGGATTTCCATGTTGCATCGGGATATAGATTTTCCCTGCATTGTTTTTCATGCTCAACAGTTGGAGTCGGTCTATCTGAGGTAGAGAGAGGCCAAGAGGGCTAGGAACGACAGTTACAGGACTTCTCTTGTCAAATCAGGGGGTGGACAACATTAGCAGTCTCAACATAGGTCTATTGCTCCAGCACCATCATCAGTTAGTATGCCATCTAGATTTCGAGGGGATCGGAGGAGCAGGGCTCTAGATTCGAGAGGTCAAGGTAGCATGAAGATAGAGTGCACCTTCATAGTTTGTGCGAAATGCGGCAAAAATCATCACGGGAGGTTCCTAGTTGGTCCGGATGCTTGTTTCGGGTGTGGCAAACCCGAACACAAACTCAGCGATTGCCCTTCAGCTAGATCAGGGGTCGGTGGAGCCCGTATGCCAGCAGCCAGTTCTGCCGCTCCAGCAGCCAGTTTTGTTGCTCCAGCAGCTAGTTATGCCACTCCAGCAGCATGCTCGCCTCAGTAGGGTGCCTCAACCAATTCAGCCGGCGGTCAGTGTCAAAACAGGTTCTATGCTTTAGCACCCTATCAGGAGCAGGAGGTCTCCCCTGATGTGGTCACTAGTATGTTGCGAGTTTTTCATATTGATATTTACTCTTTGCTAGATCCGGGGGCTACTTTGTCTTTTGTTACCCCTTACATTACTAGTATATTTGGAGTTAGTCTCGACACTCTGTCAGAACCATTTTCAGTTTCTACTCCTATTGGTGATTCAGTTGTAGCTAGGTGAGTGTATAGAGGATGTTCGGTCACTATATTGCATAAAGTCACCTCCGCAGACCTTGTGGAGTTAGCCATGACTGACTTTGATATTATTCTTGGCATGGATTGGTTGTATGCGTGTTATGCTTCTGTAAATTGTAGAACCCATGCGATGGAATTTCATTTTTCAGGTGAATCAATTTTGGAGTGGAAGGGTAGTTCGACTATACCAGCAGGTCGATTTATTTCATATCTTAAGGCCAAAAAGATGATTTCCAAGGGTTGCATGTATCATTTAGTCAGGGTTAAGGATGTTGAGTCTAAGACCCCGACTATCCAGTCAGTTTTGGTGGTGCGTAAGTATCCAAAGTTCTTTCCCGATGATTTGTCCAGTGTTCCTCCCGAGCGGGAGATTGATTTGGGATTGACCTTCTACCCGACACAAAGCCTATATCTATACCTCTTTACAGTATGGCTCCAGTCGAGCTGAAGGAGTTGAAGGATCAGTTGAAGGACCTGTTAGATAAGGGCTTCATTAGACCGAGTAAGTCTCCATGGGGTGCACCAGTGTTATTTTTCCGGAAGAAGGATGGTTCGCTTCGGATGTGCATTGACTATCGACAATTAAACAAGGTCACCGTTAAGAATAGGTACCCTCTTTGTAGGATCAATGATTTGTTTGACCAGCTTCAGGGTGCCAAGTGTCTCTCAAAGATAGATCTCAGGTCCGGGTATCATCAGCTCAGGGTTCGGGAGTGTGATGTCCTGAAGACAGCCTTCAGGACGTGGTATGGTCATTATGAGTTTGTAGTCATGTCTTTTCGGCTAACAAATGCTCTTGCAGCTTTTATGGACCTGACGAACAGGGTTTTCAAGTCGTATCTGGACATGTTCGTGATCGTGTTCATTGATGAGATGATATCCTTATATACTCTCAGAGCGAGGAGGAGCATGCCTCTCATTTGAGAGTAGTTCTTCAGAATCTTAAGGATCGCCAATTATATGCAAAGTTCAGCAAATGTGAGTTTTGGTTGAACTCGGTAGCATTTTGGGTCACGTTGTATCAAGCGAGGGCATAAAGGTAGATTCTCATAAAATCGAGGCGGTGAAGAATTGGCCTAGACTGGTGAATCCTTCGAATATTCGTAGTTTCTTGGGCCTAGTAGGCTATTACTGGAGATTTGTTGAGGGTTTCTCATCCATTGCAGCACCCTTGACCAAATTAACTCAAAAGAAGGTAAAGTTCCAATGGTCGGAGGCTTGTGAGAAGAGCTTCCAAGAGTTGAAGACTCAACTCACTTCAGCACTGGTGTTGACTCTACCCGAGGGTACGGATGGTTTTGTGGTTTATTGTGATGCTTCGAGAATTGGGCTCGGGTGTGCATTCATGCAGCGGGGTAAGGTAATAGCATACACCTCGAGACAGTTGAAGGTCCATGAGAAGAATTACCCGACCCATGATCTTGAGTTGGCTGTAGTGGTGTTCGCATTGAAGATATGGCGACATTACTTGTATGGGGTTCATGTGTATGTGTTTATGGACCACAAGAGCTTACAATATGTGTTCATGTAGAAAGACCTCAATCTATGAAAAAGGAGGTGGTTAGAGCTACTCATAGACTATGATATGAGTGTTCTTTACCATCTGGGAAAGGCTAATATGGTGGCAGACGCACTTAGTAGGCTCTCTATAGAGAGTGTGTCCCATGTGGAGGAAGGAAATAAAGAGCTGGTGAAGGATGTGCATCATCTCACAAGGTTAGGAGTGAGGTTGGTTGACTTTACTTGTTGTTCAAAGTGGATCCGAGTCATCCTTGGTGACTAATGTGAAATCTAGACAAGATGAGGACCCGACTTTGATAAAGTTGAAAAAAGACGTTCGAAGTCAGAAGGTAGAGGTCTTCTTCCAAAGGGGAGATGGTGTGCTTCGGTACCAGGGTTGCGTATATGTCCCAGATGTTGATGATTTGAGAAGCCAGATATTTCATGAGGCCCATGGATCAAGGTATTCCATCCACACTGGTGCCACCAAGATGTATTGTGATCTACGGGTGGGATGCTATGAAGAAGGATATTGCAGAATTCGTAGCCAGATGCCTGAACTGTCAGCAAGTAAAAGTTGAACATCAAAGGCGGGGAGGAGTACTTCAGGATATCAGTATTCCTACTTGGAAGTGGGAAGAGGTTAATATGGATTTCATAACAGGATTACCTCGTATCCGCCGACAATATGATTCCATTTGGGTGGTGGTAGATAGGTCGACCAAGGCTGCACATTTTTGACTGATAAAAACCACAAATTCATCGGATGATTATGCCAAACTATATATCCGAGAGTTGGTTCAATTACATGGAGTGCCTTTGTCCATTATTGCAGAAAGAGGTACTCAATTTACCTCTCAGTTTTCGCAGTCTTTTCAAAAAGGGCTTGGGACTCACGTTAAGCTCAGCATAGCGTTTCATCCGCAAACGAATAGTAAAGCGGAGTGGACAATTCAAACTCTTGAAGACATGTTGAGAGCTTGCATGATGGAATTTAAAGGTAGTTATGACGATCACTTGTCCTTGATCCAGTTTGCTTACAGTAACAGATATCACTCTAGTATCCAAATGGCACCGTTCGAGGCTCTCTATGGGGGGAGATGTAGATGGACCCATCAGATGGTTTGAGGTTGGTGAGGCAGCTATGATAGGGCTAGATTCGGTTCATGAGGCTATGGTGAAGGTTCAGTTGATAAGGGACAGACGAAAAACTGCTCAGAGTCGTCAAAAGTCCTATGCAGATGTGAGGAGAAGAGAGTTGGAGTTCGAGGTGGATGAATGGGTGTTTCTGAAGGTGTCTCCCAGGAAGGGAGTAATGCGGTTTGGGAAGAAAGGAAAACTCAATCCTTGTTATGTTGGTCCCTAACAAGTTATGAGAAAGGTTGGTAACGTAGCATATTGTTATACCCCGAGAACTCAAAGATCGGACCCAGGAGTTGAAACGGGGAAAAACTAACAATCTGGGTTGAAGGCACAGGACGAGTCATTGGATGACTCATGGGGAGACTTGTGTGACAGGATGTTGAAGATCCCCACGGGCGTGGGAAAGACTCGTGGTCAGCCACCATGAGTCGTCAAGTCAGCCGTGGGGAGAAGTTGAAAAATAATGAAGGATCCACCAATGTACTTAGAGGAAGGAGGCCACGACTCGTCATGTCAAGCAACGAGTCGTGGTGCGGGTCATTGAGAGAGCTTTGATAAAATGGTTTTAAGGAGCCAGCGAGCTTGACGAGTGGTGGCCATGAGTAACTAATCGTTATATCGTTCATTAGAGGTTACAGCAACCAGTCCAGACAGTGGACTTAATGAGTAAGGTGACGGATCGTGAGGACCGGCAATGAGTCATCTGGTCACTCGTTGGGACTCCTGACAGTTATCACAGTTATTTTTCTGTGTTTTTAGTAAGAGTGTTTTTGTAATTCCTAAATTCCTAAGGCCTAAACTATGTCGTTTTAAGCTCTGAGTAGGGTCTTTTAAGGGGGATTAGCCCATATTAAGCCTCATTCATGCATGCAAGAGTATAAAGAGGAGTCTAGAAGGTGATTCAAAGTGTTCTTCCCCAATTTCTCTAAATTCCATCTTTAGCTTTCAGGGGAGATTAAGAATCAAGTGTTTCCAGTATGTAAGGTCATCAATGGGCGAATTCTTCCACACCCATGCTCCTACTCTACGATTTTACTTAAAATTTCCTCAAAAACTCATGGGGTTTTGTATTTGATGTAAATAAAAACTAATGATTTAACTATGGGTTTTGTGATTTCAAAATATTAATCTAATCTATGGATTTCGATCACCTTTTGAGATTTAAATTAAATATAATATTGTTGACTTTGAATTTCTAAATAACTAAGCTTGATTATGCATGCCCCAGGAGGAATTGATTTATGATCCATTGATTCATTGATGTTTTTGATAAGCCCAACATGAATAATTAATTTATTTACGAGTTTATTATGTTATCTATTATGATCTTATGAAATTCAAGCTATATGCATTATCTACAAGTATGTATGAAATTGTATAACTCGTGAATTATATTCTTGGCCGACTCACGGGCCTCAAGTCATGGCTAGTTCTTATATGTTCAAGCATGTTTATGATTATCATGATTTAACTAGCCCATCAACTCTTGTATGTATTATTATGAGCACTATATATGTTTTGGGAGCCCAAGCCCTGGATCTCATGAACTACGTGCCACCGTAGGTATGTTGGGACCCTTTCATGTTTGTCCCTGATCCAAATGGTCCTTTTTCATGTGTGATCACGCCCTTCATGGTTCCTACCCTTGGCAAGGTACGAACACCCTCCCGACTAGGGTTACAAGTTGGGCTTCATGTGTTCTCATATGGGGTATGTCGGTTAAGAGAATCTCCCACTGTTCCTTATGATTCATGCATGTTATGATAATGTATATTGGCTCAAGTTATGTTTAATCAGTCTCTTCTATTACGATTATGATTATATTTATGCTACGAATGCTTTGAAAACCTTGAGCCATATGAGATGTCATTATGATTTATAATACGAGCATTCTTTCCTACTCTTACGATATCTTTTTAATGAATTTTATACATGTTTTAAATGTCCATTTTACTTACCTTGCATACTCAATACATTCCACTTACTGACCGCATACTTTCTATGCTGTATCGTCTAGATGTGCTGTGAATTTACAACACTATTGATGCTCAAAACTAAGAAAATAATATGGACTTAGGTGTATTTATGTGGATATCAGGCACTTTTCCTTTGATTTCTGGATAAATGGGTGTTGGAATAATAAATTGTAAAAGGAAGCTAAAAGTGTGCACAACAAGGCAAAAAGTGCAGACCACAGTACGATCTGTATGATGGACCTACGAGTCGTACTGAGGGCCTTGATCAAAAGCTGACAGTTTAACCTGGAAGACTGAACTTATGAGACTTGTCACGGATCATACCATGGTGGTACAAGTCGTGGTAAGCCAGTCGTGATGAAATCTAGAAGAATTGCACAGAAGGCTGATTCTCAGTACGAGAGCACCCTATGACCCATGAGATGAAGGTACAAGTCATACCATACCGGTCGTGGTGAAGTTCAGAAAAAAATTCAAAAGATCAGGATCAAGCCACGAGTGTCAATGTAAGAGTCGTAGCATGTTGGTATGAATCATACCTTGACCCGATACTTAGCCAAAATTCAGCCAACACTCCAAGCCAGGAGTGGATGTCACGATCTGTGAGAAGCCCCTACGAGTCGTAGGTGGACCCGTGACGAGGCTGGCAGCAAATATGAATAACAGTCCTGTTGGTTTAGGAAAATGATTCTTGTGTCTCTATAAATACTTTTTATGTTTCATTTTTAACAGAGAAAGACGAATAAACATAATTCTAGTAGGAAAATATTGTAGTAGGAAATTTTACATCATTGGAAGAGAGAATAGAGTTGTTCAACCATGTGATCAACCTTTTCTTGAATTCATCTTTTTCTATTCGTGGTTTAATTGAAGGAATTGTTTTTTCTCAATCATCTTTGTAAGTATTGTTATATGTTTTCAATCATGAACAAAAATCACAACCTTGCAACTATGAGACGCTAAAACCTCTATAGCTAGGGTTATAGGAACCATGGTGGATTAACTAGTTAGGGTTGCACAACGTGAGTCTAAAACCAATAGTAAATACTTATATTGTATTCTCTTCATCTTTAATGATTCTTAACGGTGTACAACATTAGGAAGTGCCTGAATTCTTTATTTGCTTTGGTCGAAGAGGTAGAGATTTGGAAAAGTGAATTACAGCAGAGCCTTGATCTTGATGATCATTGTATTAACTTGAGCTGTGGTCGCGGGATAGGTATATCTGGAACTTAGTGATAATGTTTAGTTTGCAAAACTCATGAGACTTGGTCGAGTAATTGAGGATGGTCATTCAATAGGGATTGGTCGATCATTTGAATGAATCTAAGTTATCAGTTCTATAAGTAAGTATTGGTAAAGATCACGAGTGTATACCTAAAGCTGTTATGAACCCATGGGGAACACAAAACCTAGTTATCCTTTAATTATTGATTTACAAATATAATCTTAACTGCTGTTTATTTTTATTATTGCTTTTTATTAGAATTCCCCCATTGTGAAGTAATTACCATACAAATTTATTTACTGACTGTAATCTAGATCTTCCATATTCCCTGTGAGATCGACCCCAACCTCTAGTTGGGTTCTTTATTGACAACATCCGCTTCATACTTCAGTTGGAAGTGTGGTTTGAACGTTATCAAAAAGTGGCACCGTTGCCGGGGAATACAACTAAGACTAGGTTTTTTGCTTGTATTTGACTTTTTGGTAATTGTTTCCTTAATTATGTTTATTTTTGTGTTTTTCTTTGATACCCACAGGCTGTCCTCTGGTGGATGCCAAGCACTCGGAGTATAGGAGACCCCCTTGTTCCACTCAATCCCGAAATCAAACAAACACGACATAGAATGGAAAACCCTAAGCAGAGAGAAGCCCGCTTAGCTGAAGAAGCTAGGAAAGCCGAGCTGGCTCGATTAGCTGCACTTCAGCAAGCTGGTGATGATAGAATGAGGTGGTAAATGTTGGTCAACATGGGTGGAGGGGGCAACCGAGCTCAGAGATTTGCCCCTCAGTTCTTCGATGACGATGACCCAAATATTGATGAGATTGGGTCAACTTGAGCAATTGTGCCACCACCACTACCCGCTGGGGCCAAATTCGACATTACGAGCACCATGATTCGATTGCTAAACATGAAAGAGGTGTTCAACGGCCATGCAGCAGATGACGCCAACCTGCACTTGATGAATTTTGTAGGAATATGCAAGGAATACACATTGCCTAGAGTAAGCCAGGATGCGATAAGACTTCGACTCTTCCCTTTATCTCTATCAGGGGAAGCTACTTTGTGGTTATTGGAGTTGCCCAATGACTCCATAACCAACCGGAGGGAGCTAAAACAAGCCTTCTTGGAAAGATTCTTTCCCCCATCAAGGATGTTAAAGTTAAAAGATGAGATCTATAATTTTCGGCAGATTAAGACGGAGGCACTTCATGAAACCTGGTTGAGGTTCAAAAAGAAGTTGACTAAGTGCCCGAACCATAAAATCCCAGAGGATAGCCTGTTGGAAATCTTTTATAGGTCTCTTAATAATAGCACCAAGGCTGTAGCAGACACGGTGGCTAATCTTGGGCAGATTTATATGCCCAAGTGATACTCAAAAGCATCATTTTCGCCTTATTTATCTATCAATGTGTATACATTTTCATGTAATTGGTAATAAAACGTGAATTTATACTGACCAATATGATTAGCATTGTTTTGCAGGTAAAATGTGATTTCGGGAAGCTAAAATGCATGTTGAAGGATATCAGAGTTGGACTTGGATGCGAGCAAGGGAAAAAGCATTGGACAACATGAAATAAAGGGGCTCCGCGACGGAGCCGTGTCACGCTGCCATCGCGGAGGCATTCTTCCTGGATGGGGAAAATTCACCCAATTTCCAGTGGAGGTCCGCGTTTGCTCCGTGGCACGGAGCCAGTGCTCCGTGATGCACACCGTGCCACGTTGAGCCTGAATTCCCGGACCCCCAGTTCCAGTGAGGGTCCGCGTTCATGGCGTGTCACGGAGGCAGTGCTCCGCGATGCACTCCGTGACACGTTGCTCCTTATTCCGGGAAAAATTCCCAGCAGTATAAATAGAACACTTAAGTTCATTTTTCATAATTCTGACTTGGTGGAGCAAGAACGTGGGTTACAGGCAGTTGAGGGACGAAAATATCAGGGTTTTTTCTCTCTTTCTTTCTTCTTTAATTCAATTGCTTGTATGATTAACACTCATTTTATGATGATTAATCCACAAATGAGTGGCTAATTCCTATCCTTGCTGAGTTTATGAACAATTGTGATGAAATTTGATTATTGATTCTATGGTTTTTCATCTTTTCTTCCATGTTGTTCTATTAATTTCTTTTTTTTACTGCATTGGTGTGTGGCCTACATTAATGTACATCTAAAAAGTCCGGTTTTACTCGAGAGAGCACGAAATTGGAAAGTTGTGAATTAATAGGATATGTTCTTTTCTTGATTTGGGAAAATTGAGTCTTGATTTACTTTCAGGATAGAAATATACCTGAAAGTCGTATTAGTCAATTTAGGAACCAGAATTGTATAGCTAGGACATGAATTGCATTTGATCACAGAAATGTAGACGGATGGTTCATGATTCTTAAGTGAGGTTAAATACGAGAGTTTTAATCTCTTGGCAGATGTTCTTGGCTAGCAACTGGAGGAAACGATTAACCAAAGTATGATGATAATTAGTTTCATTACATGTTCGTTTAACCTCAGCATGCTTTCATTCATAGTTCAGATTCAAAGTAGATAATTGTTCTTAGTTTTAGTATAAAAATTTATAAAACAAACTATCAACTTTTTGGTTACGCTGTTGTCTGCATTTTTAGAAGTAAAATATAGTACACTTGAGCAATTTGCACTTCATCCAAGTCTCTATGGGATCGACACTTGGCTTACTAAAGCCACTTACTACTTGTTCGACCACGTGCACTTGCGTGTCGGTTTTATATACCCAACAAACACCCGAACAAGTTTTTGGCGCCGTTGCCGGGGACTTGGCAATTGGTGAAATTGTTTTAAGTGTTAATTTACTGTATTTTTATTTTCTTAGTGTTGACAACTTGGTCTTAGCCTGTATTTTGCAGACTTAATTGCCGTGAACTCTGGCAAGAGACAAGGAGCTGGTGGAATCTTATATAGAGCCTGAAAGAATATTTCACAGTAAGAGAAGAGAATCTCTACAAAGAAAGCTGCAGTTGCTCAGACAAACGATCATGGAGCAACAATAGAATCCACCGGTAGTACGGGCAGTGTTAGTGCCCTAAGAAGCAGCAGCACGGCCGGTTCGCGAGGTGTCAATCCCACATGCGAATAATGTTACATCAAGTATCCGCAAACCAGAGCCGGGAGGGAGATTTGAACTTAAACAAAATATGGTGCAGTTGTTGCACACAAGCGGGCAATTTACCGGTCTCCCTCATGAAGATCCACAGCAGCATCTCCAAAACTTTTTGGAGATAAGTGACACTTACATACCCGCGGGAGTGTCACCAGACTATGTCCGGCTTACATTATTTCCATTCTCATTACTAGGAGAAGCCAAGAGGTGGTTGAAAGCTGAGCCACCGAATTCTATTTCTATGTGGGATGATCTTGCACGGAAGTTCTTGATAAGGTTTTTTCCCTCTGGTAAAACAGCAAGACTTAGAAGTCAAATTCTAAGTTTCAAACAGAGGGAGGGAGAAAATTTATATCAGGCCTGGGAGAGATTTAAATCCATGTTGCGGGACTGTCCTCATCATCATCAGTCCAATGATGTGTTGGTGCACACATTTATTGAGGGTTTGGAACCCCACACCAAAATATTGCTAGACTCAGCAGCTGAAGGGCAAGCGCTGGAGAAGACTTATGAGGAGCTGTATACCTTGTTGAACCGGATTTCACAGGGCAACCAGAATGGAATGCTGGTTCATCACGAGGTGAGACAAGGAAAGCAGCAGGAGTGCTTGAAGTGGATGGGTTTACAGCTATCGCTGCACAGATAGCTGCATTGCAAAATCAATTGAACAATCACTTCAGCAACATGACATTGAACCAGCCTCCAGCCCCAGTTAATGCAGTCCAGCAGATGTGGTGTGAAGTGTGTGGAAGCAGTGAGCACCCAGCTGAGTGTTGTGGAGCTAATCCTGACTCGGTAAACTTTGTGGGTAATGCACAAAGGAACCACCAGTAGTATGGTAGTAGCTACAACTCCAATTGGAGGAATCATCCTAATTTCTCATGGGGTAGCAACAACCATCAGGGCCAAAGTTCGGGTCAGGGTGTGCAAAGGAATCAAGGAGGGCAGCAGAACTATCAAGCTCAATTTAGAAACAATAATGCACCTCCTCCACCACCATCACCCAACATTGAGGAGATGTTCAAGACCATGATAGCTAACCAAGCTCAATTGCAGGCTGACTATGTGAAATTGGCAGTCGAAGTGAAAAACAACCAGTTAGCTACCAAGGCACTTGAATATCAATTTGGGCAATTTGCTAGTGCCCAAAACACAAGGCCTAGAGGAGGACTGCCAAGCGACACGGATCCCAATCCCAAGCAGGTAAATGCAGTGACCACAAGGAGTGGTTTGCAGCTGAAAGAGGTGGAACCAGAAAGACCACCTCAACCGTCGGGAGCAGCAGAAGTTGAGAGGGAGCACAGTTCTGAAAGGGGGAAGACCAAAGAAGCTGAATCAGAAAGACCTCCAGCCCCGTTCCCTCAACGACTAAAGAAACACAAGGAGGAGGCGTGTTTCAAGAAATTCATGGAGGTGCTGAAACAGGTACATGTTAACTTACCTCTTGTTGATGTCTTGCAGGGAGTGCCGAAATATGCGAAGTATATAAAGGACATCGTGGCAAACAAAAGTCGGTTGACTGAGTATGCTACGGTGGTTCTAACGGAGAAGTGCACTTCCCGGATCCAAAATAGACTGTCCACAAAGCTAAAATACCCTGGGAGTTTTACTATCCAGCTTACTATTGGGCAGAGCATCCGAGCTCGTGGATTGTGTGACTTGGGAGCGAGCATAAATTTGATGCCATCATCGGTATTCAGAAAGTTGGGTCTAGGGATTCCTAGACCCACAACGATAATCTTGCAGTTGGAGGATCGATCCTTAGCTAGGCCGGATGGCATTGTTGAGGACGTTCTGGTGTAAGTTGGCTCCCTAATTTTCCCGGTAGATTTTGTCGTGATGGATTTTGAACCAGACGAAGTCCCATTTATTTTGGGGCGTCCTTTCTTGGCAATCGGGAAAGCACTAATCGACGTAGCTGCGGGGCAGCTAACAATGCGAGCACATGACAAGGTAGAGGTGTTCGATGTGTACAAGGCACCCAAGCTCCCGATGGTGCATGAAGAACTCTCGGTGATCAATGTGATTGATCAAGGTGATGATAAGCAGATGAAGGATTCCCGAGAGTTAATGGGAAAACCAACGGAAAGGTGTAAGCACTACTGGGGGGAGGACAGTGATCGAGAGAAATCGTCCATCACCCTAGCGGACAATTGAGCTTAAACAATGTCGAGCCGTGACGGTAAACCAGGCGCTGCACGGGAGGCAACCCGTGAAATTTTTTTTTCCTTTCATTTTGTAAAGTGTAAATAGATTTTTCTTTTCTTTTTCTTTTTCTTGATTTACTACAAAATTTTTCGTTTTTAGTTTTTGTTTATTTATATTTAGAATGAAACCTATAATTCTAACCAATTTTGTATAGTGAGATGAATTTCAGGTCAAACGGGAAAAATATGCACGGAATTGCGAAGGAAAAGTCGAGATATGAAAAATTAATAAAAAGTGGAAAACAGTGAGCTGGGGCGATAGCTCTGTGTCACGGAGGAGGACCTCCGCATTACCCTCCGTGACACGTTGAGGTATAACCCAAAAATTTTAAAAATTTCCAGAACAGCCTCGCGATGGCTCCGTGTCACGGAGGCAGTGCACCGCGATGCACTCCGTGACACGTTGCCGTGTATATCGCGACGGGTCACACCGGGTCACCGGGTGACCCGCGCGATTTTCTTCCTTTTTAACCCCGAAAACCTCCCCTTTTCCCTCATTTTCTAATCCCTCTGCGACCAAACCCCCCAAAACCCATCCCTCATCAACGTGACACGGAGTAAGGCAAGAAATTCACCGAGTTTTCTTTGATTCTTCAAAAACAAGGTATGTTCTTCGATTCCCTCGCAAATTCTTGTTGATTTTCTTTGATTTTTAGCATGGGAGGTGAGCTAAATTGCCCTAAGTCGAAATTAATCATGAATTTGGTTTCATTGTTGATTGATGAATGTTCGGAATGTCGTATGATTGCTTGAACTTGTCGATTGCATAAATTGATCGAATTTGATTGATGAAATCAATTCTAGGGCTTGTTTGTTGGAATTTGAAGTTGAAAATGGATTGAAATTGTGAATTCTATGTCGGGGTGTACGTGTTGAATGAGATGAGTCGATGTACAAATTGCTAGGATGTTAATAGAACGACGGATTCTCGGGTTGGGGGAAATGTTGAAATTTGTAAGAATTGGTTGGTTGGATAGGTTCGTATGTAGATAAAATTTTGGTGTTATTTTTGTTTCTTCATTTTTCTTTGCTAACTGTGATGGTTAAAATGTTAGTGATGGTAGTGATTGTGATTAGCTGTACGAAGTCTGAGTAGTACGCAGAAGTTATACCGTCGAATTTTTCGAACGCACTAAGCATGATTGTATAGTTGTTTGTTTTGTGTAAATAAAGATATTCTTGCCGTATTGTTGTAACTGTAGCTAAGGACTAAGTGTGGGGTAACCTAGCGTAACCGGGCCTTAGCCAAAGTTAATATCCGTGAGCTTAAAATTGATCTTGTTTACTTGGGTTGACAGGTGAAATGGCAAGCCGGCAAGATAAAGGAAAAGGCGCGTCAACTTCAGGCGCCGGAAGGAAACGAATCAGACTGGGCACAGCAGTCCCAGCTGCACCAGCAGTTCCACGCAGCCAGCGCCGCCAGTACGGAACGAGATGGGTGACCGATGAGGGGAAAAAGTGGTATGCAAAGCACAAAGAAAATAAATATTTCCCCGAGGAGCACATAGCACGGGAACCATTGGCACAGGAGTTCCCCAGGATGGTTCACCGGATCGAGGCAGCTGGGCTCAAGTTCATATTTGAGGAGCCCAAAGAATGCAATCTGCACTTGGTTCGGGAGTTCTATACCAATTGGAACCCGACGATCAGGAGTCACACCATTAAGATCAGAGGGAAAATAGTCACTTTGGAGCCCCACCACCTCAATGCCATCATAGGAGCGCGGGACACAGACGCCCACATCCTCCGACAGCTGAACATTACCCCACCGTATGCGGACATCAGACGCACATTGTATGGGACCCGATCAATAGCTAGATGGAGCAGACACAAAGAGAGGGGCTACCACCAGACTTTGCCATATTCACAAATGAACAAGGAAGCCCAAATCTGGCTAAAAATAGTCTGCTCATGCCTCATCCCGGGGGTACATATGACTGATGTAACCCGGGATCGTGTTTGCCTGGTGTACGCCTTGATGAAAGGGCTGGAGATCAATGTCGAGGCGGTTATTATATCCGCCATGAAGAGAGCCCGGTTGCACCAGGGGCACAGGTATGGTTTTGGTGGACTACTGACCACCTTTCTCAGGGGCCTCGATGTTGAAGAGGAGGCCCTCGATTATATCCCTCAGTTGGAGCGGCGGGCCTTAGACGTTACTAAAACTAAGGCTCCCGACACCACCCATGGGCCAGTGCTTACACTTGGCGAGCGACATGCTCGTGATGACCAGTACATGGCTCGGATGTATGGGATACAGATGCTCCAGCTAAGGATAAGTGGGAGGCCAGCGACAGAGGAGGAGCTATGGCAACTCGAGCTAGACTACCCCTTCGGCGAGAACGCCAGGGCTCTATGCCGAGTGGGGCCAGCATTTGTAGAGCCCACAGATGATGACATCCCCACGGATGAGGAGACACGTCGGGAGGACTCCGATGTGGAGTCCGATGATGGTGACGGTGGCGACTCGGACATGGGAGATGAAGCAGCAGCACCCGACGAAGAAGTGGAATACTTTGACTGATCAGGGAGTTCCACCACCCGAATTTGTGCTATTTTGAATTTTTGTGAACACTGGGGACAGTGTTCGAACTAAGTGATGGGGTGGGAGTAGTTAGGTGCTGGGCTGGGCTGTTTTGCATGTATGCTCTATTTTGCTGTCGTGTATGTGAAAATGTGTTTGTCCTTGTGAGTTGTGAATTGTCAAGTTATTGTTCTGTATTTGTAAATATTTGTGAAATTGATGTGTGTTGCTGAATGGTTGCTAGCTGATTCTGATTCTGTACATATTTTTGTTATCGAAATGATCGATTTTTTTTAAAATTTAAATAATTTCTCTATCGAAATGATCGATATTTTCGACATTTTTTTTTAATTTTGGGTTTCTCGGCGTTTGTTTTTGGTTCTTTTACTGAGAATGGTCCCATTGAACCGACGTCTTAAGTAGTGACCGTTCCCTATGATGGATGGATGACGACCGTCTTAAGGGAAATGTAGTCGTTAGGAGTAGTTTTTTTCTCAATTATTTTTTTAGTTTTTCTTTGGTGGATTGCATCCCAGAACCTGTAGTTACTCTATGGTTGCGAAATTCTGGTTGTGTGTTGTACATGATATTCAAAATGCAAAGGTGACTCGTATGAAAGCATGCAAAATTTGTAAATATGTTGAGATACCTAGGCTGTAGAGTTCGATTCAGTGTGATTGAGGCTTAATGTTTGAATTCATGTAATTAGCTGATTGAAGAGTCTGTGAATACATCTTGAATCGAGCATGTGCAGAAAGTGTGAAGTGAGGTGTGATATTCCATGCTATTGTGAAGTGTCTAGAACTTGCCTGGTGTGTGTACAAAACGAAATGAAGGAGGTGTATTGTAGGAAAGGATGTAGGCATTTCTTTGTTTTAACCGAGAGTTTCTATTTTTTTCCTTGTCATACCCCCCTTTCTGTGATTGTATACCCTAGTCAGCCCTTTCAGCCTTTAGCCTATTATTTCTTTCTTTTGTCCAAAAAGTGTAAACCGAGCTTAATTCCTTCTTTTCATTAGCCGAAAAACCTATACAAAACTCTTAAGCGCTTAAGAAGAGAAAATCATTTTCCCAAAGTGTCAAAGAGTGAGAATGGTGAAAAGAAAAAGAAAAGCAGAGTGAGGGAAGAAAAGAAAAGGTTGAAGGTGCACTTGCTATAAATAAACGATAATGAAGGTGCATGAATAATCTTTGTTGTTGTGTCAAGTGTGCTTAATAAAATGGGCCATACTAAATAAAATCATCAAGAATGGGATGATGAAAAAAAAAAAAGAGAAACAATGTCCATGAGTGGATGGGATGTGTTGAAAAGGCGCTTAAGGATGCTAGTGGCTATTATTGGCTAATCCAATATTTACTAGTTCCATAGCTTCCATTACAACCCATTAAAGTCCTACGTGATCTTACATCGCACTTCTTTATATTAGTGGAGTAATACACTAAGGGCAAGCTTATGGGTCATGACATGATGCATGTGAATTCTTTTGGGAGAGAGAGTGAAATTGTGTGTACATGCCCCTGTTTGAATGTTTGTGAGTCATATGAGCAAAAAAGGGAAGATTCTCTTGTGTTGTGAGGGCACGTGCTTGATGAAAGATTAATTCTTTTGTCGGATATCTTGATCAGCTGATTTGCATGAGTTTGCCGATATCGAGAGTCGATTCTTAAAGTCTAGGAGGTCTTAAGGTATTGAAGGTCATTGCATTGATAAGACCATGCATGTTTTCTTGATGATTTGCTGTATTGAATAATCGGTATGACCGTTGCCTAAATTGTCGAACCAAAGTAGTGAGGTTGGGATGTAAATTGCATGAATTGTATGTTTGTTGTTCGAGCACAAACAAGGATTTAAGTGTGGGGTAAGTGATCTTGGGCAGATTTATATGCCCAAGTGATACTCAAAAGTATCATTTTTGCCTTGTTTATCTATCAATGTGTATACATTCTCATGTAATTGGTAATAAAACGTGAATTTATACTGACCAACATGATTAGCATTGTTTTGTAGGTAAAATGTGATTTCGGGAAGCTAAAATGCATGTTGAAGGATATCGGAGTTGGACTTGGATGCGAGCAAGGGAAAAAGCATTGGAAAGCATGAAATAAAGGGGCTCCGCGATGGAGCCGTGTCACGCTGCCATCGCGGAGGCATTCTGCCTGGATGGGGAAAATTCACCCAATTTCCAATGGAGGTTCGCGTTTGCTCCGTGGCACGGAGCCAGTGCTCCGCGATGCACACCGTGCCACATTGAGCTTGAATTCCCGGACCCCCAGTTCCAGTGAGGGTCCACGTTCATGGCGTGTCACGAAGGCAGTGCTCCGTGATGCACTCCGTGACACGTTGCTCATTATTCCGGGAAAAATTCCCAGCAGTATAAATAGAACACTTAAGTTCATTTTTCATAATTCTGACTTGGTGGAGCAAGAACGTGGGTTACAGGCAGTTGAGGGACGAAAATATCAGGGTTTTTTCTCTCTTTCTTTCTTCTTTAATTCAATTGCTTGTATGATTAACACTCATTTTATGATGATTAATCCACAAATGAGTGGCTAATTCCTATCCTTGCTGAGTTTATGAACAATTGTGATGAAATTTGATTATTGATTCTATGGTTTTTCATCTTTTCTTCCATGTTGTTCTATTAATTCTTTTTTTTACTGCATTGGTGTGTGGCCTACATTAATGTACATGTAAAAAGTCCGGTTTCACTCGAGAGAGCACGAAATTGGAAAGTTGTGAATTAATAGGATATGTTCTTTACTTGATTTGGGAAAATTGAGTCTTGATTTTCTTTCAGGATAGAAATATACCTGAAAGTCGTATTAGTCAATTTAGGAACCGGAATTGTATAGCTAGGACATGAATTGCATTTGATCATAGAAATGTAGACGGATGGTTCATGATTCTTAAGTGAGGTTAAATACGAGAGTTTTAATCTCTTGGCAGATGTTCTTGGCTAGCAACTGGAGGAAAAGATTAACCAAAGTATGATGATAATTAGTTTCATTACATGTTCGTTTAACCTCAGCATGCTTTCATTCATAGTTCAGATTCAAAGTAGATAATTGTTCTTAGTTTTAGTATAAAAATTTATAAAACAAACTATCAACTTTTTGGTTACGCTGTTGTCTGCATTTTTAGAAGTAAAATATAGTACACTTGAGCAATTTGCACTTCATCCAAGTCTCTGTGGGATCGATACTTGGCTTACTAAAGCCACTTACTACTTGTTCGACTACGTGCACTTGCGTGTCAGTTTTATATACCCAACAAACACCCGAACAGTGGCGGGTGGAGCATTGATGAGTCATACCTAGGAGGAAGCAGCCACTATCCTTGATAGGGTGACAAAGACAAATAGGGCCTGGCATACGAGGGAGACTGATGCAGTGGCAGGTATATATGTTGTTAGTTTGATTGCAGACCAATGAAGGAAGGAGGAAGAACGCGATCAGGAGTTGGCTCACATGCACACATCATTGGATTTTCTAAAAGCAGGAGACAAAAAGGTAAATGCAGTGGGAACACAAGGAAGGGAGCAAGGAGCAGATCACTTTGAGTTTGAGGAGGAGGCAAACTTCCTAGATAGCCAGGTGGAGGGTTTTCGAGCCAACGCCCAAGCGTCTGGACAAGACAATTGGCGCCAAGGTTTTGGAAATTAAGGTCGAAACAAATACAGAGACAACTACAACAGGAACGGGTTCAGAGATAGGAGCCGTGGTCGTGAGAAAGAGGGAGAATGGAGAAGGAATGACGGATATCGCAACGACCGAGCTGGAGTCTATAAGCCTCCTAACACACGAGAAGGGGAGGCCGGACAGTCAAAGTTGGAGAGTATGATGGCCAAAATGCTAAAAAAGGTGAGATCCACAGATGATCAGTTAAAAGAAATTCGAAGCAACTTATCTAGCATGGGTCAAAAAGTGGAAACTCATGCCACCGCCATCAAGAAGATAGAACACCAACTTGGGCAACTATCGGCATCGATGAACCCTAGACAAAAGGGTACACTCCCTAGAAACACTTTCCAGAATCCAAAGAATGATGCTCATTGCATGCAGTGATGACTAGGAGTGGTAAAACCACAGTACACCCCCCGTTCCCTATTGAAGTTGAAAGAAGGAAAGAGAGCGTAATGGAGGAAGAAGAGATTAGTGATGAGACACAACATGATGGGTTGCAAAAGGCCCCTAGGAGTGAGAAGGAACGCGACATGGATCAAGGGGCAACTTTAGTGCAAAAGGCTATCCCAAGACCACTGCCACCATTCCCGCAAAGGATGAAGAAAAAGGCGGATAACGGTAAGTTCCAATAATTTCTTACAATGCTCAAACAACTTTTTGTGAGCATACCGTTGGTCGAAGCACTAGAGCAGATGCTAGGATATACAAAATTCATAAAGGACCTGGTAAAGAAGAAAAGATCCATAAGCTATGAGCCGGTGTACCATGTCCATCACTGCAGTGCCATAGAAACAAGGGTCTTAGCTCAAAGAAAGGAACACCCAGGTTCCTTCATGATTCCTTGCACCATTGGTAATGTCAAGTGCGCAAGGGAACACTGTGATCTAGGAGCTAGAATTAATGTAATTCCCTTGGTAGTCTTCAAGAATCTAGGATTGGGAGCCCCCACACCAACCAACATGTGGCTACTGATGGCCGACAGAACAGTAAATAGACTAGTGGGCATCCTTGTTGATGTTCTTATCAAGGTTGAAAAGTATATATTCCTAGTGGATTTCATGATCTTGGATTGCGAGGTCGATTATGAGGTCCCCATCATTCTGGGGCGACCATTCCTTGCTACTGGACGAGCTCTAGTGGATGTGGAAGCTGGCCTGTTAAAATTCAGGCAAAACAAAGAAGAGGTCACTTTCAACATCTGTCGGACTATGAAGCAACCAAAGGAATTTAGTGTGATCTTAGCACTTGAGGATGAGTATGAATCACTTGACGAATTCTGAGTAGTCAAGAGACTTGCGTTGTGCAGCAACGTTAAATCAGTCGCTTCTTGGGAGGCAACCCAAGTGGTGGTTTGGTGAAATCTGAGTAACCAGACCACCCGTGTCGTGCCATGACGTTAAATCAAGCGCTTTATGGGAGGCAACCCAAGTTATTGATCTAATATGTGCTCAGTGTGCAGGGAAACAAAATCAGGTGGCTACAAAATCTACTGCTACAGGATCTCAGTACAACTCGTGGTGAGATCCTACGAGTCATGGTAGCAATGGTAGTGAAAAGCAGAGAAAATTCTGAGCAAATTCTGACCTACGACTCATCCTACTATTCGTACTGTGATGGTATGAGTCATAGGATGCTCTTGTAGGTCACCAGGTAAATCCTCTGTAACTAAAGTCATTACGGGCCAGGGACAAGTCATAGGTTGCTCCTACAACTCATAATACGAGTCATAATGGGTTAAATTGACCCGATTCGGCCCAAAATTTTAAATTGACCCCCCTGTTCAGGTTCTTTGCTTTGGGTATAAAGCTACACGCAAGTGCACGTGGTCGAACAAGTAGTAAAGTGGCTTAAGTAAGCCAAGTATCGATCCCACAGGGACTGAGATAAGGTAGCAATCTACTCAAGTGTACTATATTTTAACTCTAACAATGAAGACAACAGTGCAAAGAAGAGTTTGATATTTTGATTTCTAATTTTATCCTAAATCTAAAAAGATTATATAGTTTGAGTCTGAACTATGAATGTGAGCATGCTGAGGTTAAACGAACATGTAAGGAAATAAATTATCGATATAATTTGGTTAACTTTTCCTCCGGTTGCTAGTCAAGAACTATTGCCAATGGATTAAAACTCTCGTATTTAAGCCAACTTAAGAATCATGAACCGTCCACCTAAATTTCGGTGATTAAACGAAATTCATGTTCTAGCCATACAAAACCGGTTCCTTAATTGACTAATACGACTTTCAGGTATATTTCTATCCTGAAGGTAAATCAATTCTCAATTTTCCCAAACTAAGAAAAGATCATATCCTATTGATGCACAACTTTCCAATTTCTTGCTCTCTCGAGTGAAACTCGACTTTTTAGATATACATTAACAAAGGCCACACATTAATGTAGTAAGAACAAGAATCAATAGAACAACCAT
Organism: Datura wrightii; assembly: GCA_035772735.1. NCBI lineage: Eukaryota > Viridiplantae > Streptophyta > Magnoliopsida > Solanales > Solanaceae > Datura > Datura wrightii. The sequence goes on from JASDFA010000001.1 coordinate 112,069,975, forward strand.
GGAAGAAAAGATGAAAAACCCAATTGATCAATAACTACATTTCAATACAATTGTTCTTAACCTCAGCAAGAAGAGGAATTAGCCACTCATTTGTGGATTAAACATCGTTAAATGAGTGTTAAACACACAAGCAATTGAATTAAAGAAGAAGGAGATAGAGAAAAACCCTGAGAATTTCGTCCCCTCAACTGCCTGTAACCCATGTTCTTGCTCCACCAAGTCAGAATATTGAAAAATGAACCTAAGTGTTCTATTTATACTAGTGGGAATTTTTCCCGAAGTAACTAGCAACGTGTCACGGAGTGCATCGCGGAGCACAGCGTCAGTGACACGCCACTGACGCGGAGCCTCACTGGAAATTGACTGTCTAGGTAATAAGGCCCAACGTGGCACGGCGTGCAACGCTGGGCTAGGCCAACGTGCCACGGCCCCAACGCGCACCCACACTGGAATTTGACCAAAAATTCCCTATCCAAGCAGAAGGCCTCCGCGATGGCAGCGTGACACGGCTCCATCGCGGAGCCCCTTTATTTTGTGCCTTCCAATGCTTTGTCCTTTGCTAACATCTGAGTCCAACCCCGATCTCTCCCAACACGCATTTTAGCTTCCCAAAATTACATTTCACATGCAAAACAACGCTAATCATGTTGGTTAGTATAAATTCACATTTTATTATCAATCACATGAGAATGTACAAACATTGATAGATAAACAAGGCTAAGATGACACATTTAAGTATCACTTGGGCATATAAATTTGCCCAAGATCACTTACCCACACTTAAATCCTTGTTCGTCCCCGAACAACAATCTTACACCTCATGCAATTTACACCCCAACCTGGCTACTTTGGTTCGACAATTCAGGATACGGTCATACCGATTATTCAATATAGCAAATCATCAAGAAAACACGCATGGTCCTATCAATGCAATGACCTTCAACACATCAAGACCTCCTAGACTTAAGAATCGACTCTCAATATTGGCAAACTCATGCGAATCAGCTGATGAAGATATCCGACACGAAACTTAATGTCTCATCAAGCATGTGCCCTCACAACGCAGGAGAATTTTCCCTTTTTAATCACATGAACTCTAACGGTTACATGCAGGGGCATATAAACACAATTTCACTCTCTCTCCCAAAAGAATTCACATGCATCATGTCATGAACCATAGGCTTGCCCTTAGTATATTACTCCACTAATATAAGGAAATGTGATGTAGGATAACGTAGGACTTTAACGGGTTGTAATGTAAGCTACGGAACTAGTAAATATTGGTCTAGCCAATAATAGCCACTAGCATCCTTAAGCGCCTTTTCAATACATCCCATCAAACTCATGGGCGTTGTTTCTTCCTTCATCCTCCCATTCTTGAAGTCTGTCTTTAGTTTGGCCATATCTTTAAGCACACTTGACTCGATAACAAAGATTATTCAAACACCTTCATTATATTTTATTTATAACAAGTGCACCTTCAACCTTTTCTTTCCTTTCATCACTCTGCTTTTCTTTTCTTTTCACCATTCTCACTCTTTGACACTTTGGGAAAATTATTTTCTCTTCTTAAGCGCTTAAGAGTTTTGGATCAAATTTACGGCTAATGAAAAGAAGGGGTTAAGCTCGGTTTACACATTTTGACACAAGACAAAAAATAATAGGTTAAAGGCTCAACGGGCTAACTAGGGTGTACATTCAAGGTGGGTACAATAATGAAAAAGACAAACTTTCGGTTAAAAACAAAGAAATGCCTACATCCTTTCCTACATTACACCTCCTTCATTTCATTTCGTACACACACCAGGCAAGTTCTACACACTTCACAATGGCATGGAATAAACAAAACCTCACTTCACACTTATTGCACATGCTCAATTCAAGACGTATTCACAGACTCTTCAATCAGCTAATTACAAGAATTCAAACATTAAGCCTCAATCACACTGAATCGACTATATGGCCTAGGTATCTCAACATATTTACAAAGTTGCATGCTTTCATACGAATCACCTTTGCATTTCGAATATCACGTACAATACGCAACCAGGATTTCGCAACCATAAAGTAACTACAGGTTTTGGGATGCAACCCACAAAAGAAAACAACTGAAAAATAAATGAAAAAAATCTACTCCTAACGGCTACATTTCCCTTAAGACGGTCGTCATCCATCCATCATAGGGAACGGTCACTAACTAGGACTTCGATTCTATGGGACCATTCTCGGTAAAAGAACCGAAAACAAATGCCGAGAAACTCAAGAATTGAAAAAAAAAATTTAAAATATTGATCATTTCGATAAAACAAAAATATGTACAAAATCAGCTAGCAACATTTAGCAACACACAACAGTTTCACATTTAATTACAATACAGAACAAAAACTTCACAATCACAAAGCACAGGGTCACGAAATTTTTCCACAGGCACAACAACAAAACAGAACATACACAACAACACAACCAGCACTTAACTACTCCCACCCCACACTTATCTCGAACACTGTCCCCAGTGTTCATAGAAATTAAAATAGCACAAAAAATTGGGTGGCGGAACTCCCTGATCAATCAAAATACTCCCCTTCTTCATCAGGTGCTGCTGCCTCGTCTCCCATGTCTGAATCACCCCCATCGTCATCATTCGACTCCACATAGGAGTCCTCACGACGTGTCTCCTCATCTGTGGGGACATCATCATCCGTGGGCTCTACAAAAGCTGGCCCCACTCGGCATAGAGCCCTGGCATTTTCGCCAAAAGGGTAGTCTAGCTCGAGCTGCCATAGCTCCTCCTCTGTTGCCGGCCTCCCGCCTATCCGTAGTTGGAGCATCTGCATCCCGTACATGCGAGCCATGTACTGATCATCCCGAGCATGTCGCTCGGCTAGTGTAAGCACTGGCCCATGGGTGGTGTCGGGAGCCTTAGTTTTGGTGACATTTAAGGCCCGCCGCTCCATCTGCGGGATGTAGTCAAGGGCCTCTTCCTCAATGTCCAGACCCCTCGGGAACGTGGTGAGTAGTCCACCAAATCCATATATGTGCCCCTGATGCAACCGGGCTCTCTTCATGGTGGAGATAATCACCGCCCCCACATTGATCTCCAGCCCTTTCATCAGGGCGTACACCAAGCATACACGATCCCGGGTTATATCCGTCATATGTACCCCCGGGATTAGGCAGGAGCCATATCCTGGCTTCCCTATTCAACTGTGAGTAGGGCAAAGTCTGATTGTAGCCCCTCTCCTTATGTCTGCTCCACCTAGCCGTCGATCGGGTTCCACACAAAGTGCGTCTGATGTCCGCATATGGTGGAGTGATATTCAACTATCGAAGCACGTGGGTGTCTGTGTCCCGCGCCCCTAAGATAGCATTGAGGTGGTGGGGCTCAAAAGTAACTATTTGGCCCCTTATTTTGATGGTGTGACTTCTGGGAGTCGGGTTCCAATTGGCGTAGAATTCCCGAATCAAGTGCAAGTTGCATTCTTTGGGCTCTTCAAAGATGAAGTTCAGCCCATCTGCCTTGATCCTATGGACAATCCTAGGGAACTCCTGTGCCAACGGTTCCCTGGCTATGTGTTCCTTTGGGAAGTACTTGCTCTCCTTCTGCTTTGCGTACCACTTCTTCCCCTCCTCTGTCACCCACCTAGTTCCATATTAACGGCGTTGGCCGCGTGGAACCGCTGGTGCTGCTGGGACCGCTGTGCCCAGTCTGATTCTTTTTCTTCTGGCGCCAGATGTTGATGCGCCTTTTCCCTTGTCCTGCCTGCTTGCCATTTTTCCTGTCAACCCAAATAGATAAGATCAATGTTAAGCCAATTAAAATTTGCTTCAACTAAGGTTGGGTTAAGCTAGGCTACCCCACACTTAGTCCTTAGCCAAAATTACAACATTAAGGCAAGATCATGCTTACACAAACAAACAACAAAACATAACAAATATGCTTAGTGCATTTGGAGAATTCGACGGTACATATTCTATGTACTACTCAGACTTCGTACAACTAGCCACAATCATTACCATCAATAACATTTTATCCCATAGCACTTAGCAAGGAGAAACAAAAGAAAATTTTAACTACATGATCCTCTACAATTCACCCAATTCTTGCAAATTCAAATATTTCCTCCACCCGAGAATCCGTCGGTCTTTTAGCATAGTAACAGTTAGCACATCGACTCATCTCACTCAACATGTACAACCCAGCATGAATTTCACTAGTTCAACTAAATTTTTCCATTTCTAACTCAAAGGCAAGCCCTAGCTATGATTTTATCAAAAAATTCGATTAAACTATGTAATTAATGAGTTCAAGCAATCACAATGATAATCCGAACATCAATCAAAAATAATTCAATTGAATTTAAGCTTAATTTCTACTTAGGGAAAGTTTAGCTCATATCACATGTTCAATCTCGAAGAGAATCGACAAGAAATGAGATAGAATTGAAGAACATACCTTGAATTCGAAGAATTGATGAAAACTCGATGAAATTCTTGGCCTAAGTCCGTGTCACGTTGAGGGGGAAGGGGTTTTTGGGAGGTTGGTCGCGGAGGATATGAAAAATGAGGAAAATGGAGGGGCAATCGGGGTTAAAAAGTGGGAAATTCGCGCGGGTCACCTGGCGACCCGGTGTGACCCGTCGCGATATACACTTCAACGTGTCACGGAGGGTAACGCAGAGCATGCCCTCCGTGACACGGAGCTGTCGCGTGGGTGTTCTGGAATTTTTAAAAATTCCAGATTTACACCTCAACGTGTCACGGAGGGTAACGCGGAGGCCCTCCTCCGTGACACGGAGCCATCGCCCTAGCTCACTGTTTTGCCACTTTTTATTATTTTTCATACCTCAAATTTTCCTTTGCAATCCCTTGCACATTTAACCTCCGTTCAACTTGAAATTCATCTTACAGCAAGAAATTGGTTAGAAATATAGGTTTCACTCAAAATAAAAATAAAAACAAAAAATAAAAACTAAACATTTTGTTGTTAATCAAGAAAAAAAAGAAAAAAAGAAGAAAAAAGAAATCTATTCACAATTTACAAAGAAAAATTTCACGGGTTGCCTCTTATGCAGCGCCTGGTTTACCGTCGCGGCTCGACGTCATTCAGCTCAGTCATCTTCTAGGGTGATAGACGTTTTCTCTCGACCACCGTCCTCACCCCAGTAGTGCTTACATCGCTCCGGTGGTTTTCTCAATAACTCTCATGAATCACTTATCCGCGAATCATCACCTCGATCAATCACGTTGATCACCGAGAGTTCCTCGTACACAGTCGGGAGCTTGGGGGCCTTATATACATCGAACACTTCCACCTTGTCGTGTGCCCGCATGGTTAGCTGCCCTGCAGCTACATCAATCAGTGCTTTCCCGGTCGCCAAGAAAGGACATCCCAAAATAAATGGGACTTCCGCGTCTGGCTCAAAATCCAGCACAACGAAATCTACCGGGAAGATAAGGGAGCCCACTTGCACCAGCACATCCTCCACATTGCCATCAGGTCTGGCTAAGGACCGATCTGCTAGTTGCAAGATCACTGTTGTTGGTCTAGGACTCCCTAGACCCAACTTCTTGAATACCGATGACAGCATCAAATTAATGCTCGCTCCCAAATCACATAATCCGTGAGCTCGGATACTCTGCCCAATTGTAATTTGTATAGTAAAGCTCCCAGGATCTTTGAGCTTTGTGGGCAGTCGGTTTTGTATCTGGGAAGTGCACTCTTCCGTGAGAGCCACCATAGCATACTCAGTTAACCGACTTTTGTTTGCCACGATGTCCTTAATGTACTTTGCATATTTTGGCACTCCCTGCAAAAACATCAACAAGAGGTAAGTTAATATGTACCTGTTTCAGCACCTCCATGAATTTCTTGAAACACGCCTCCTCCTTGTGTTTCTTTAATCTTTGAGGGAATGGGGGTGGTGGTCTTTCTGATTCAGCTTCCTTTTTCTTCCCCCTGTCATCACTTTTCTCCCTCTTGACTTGTGCTGCTCCCGATTGTTGAGGTGGTCTTTCTGGTTCCACCTCTTCCAGCTGCAAACCAGTCCTTGTGGTCACCGCATTCACCACCTGCTTGGGATTGGGATCTGTGTCGCTCGGAAGTCCTCCTCTAGGTCTGGTGTTTTGGGCTCCAGCAAATTGCCCAAATTGATATTCAAGTGCCTTAGTAGCTAACTGGTTGTTCTTCACCTCGGCTGCCAATTTCACATAGTCAGCCTGCAATTGAGCTTGGTTAGCTATCATCGTCTTGAACATCTCCTCAATGCTGGGTGATGGTGGTGGAGGAGGTGCATTGTTGTTTCTATATTGTGCCTGATAGTTCTGCTGCCCTCCTTGATTCCTCTACGCCCCCTGACTCGAACTTTGTCCTTGATGGTTGTTGCTACCCCAAGAGAAATTCGGATGATTCCTCCAGTTGGAATTGTAGTTGTTGACATAATGTTGGTGGTTGTTCCTCTGTACATTTCCCACAAAGTTTACCGAGTCAGGATTTTCTCCACAACACTCACCTGAGTGCTCACTACTCCCGCACACTTCACACCAAATCTGCTGCACTGCATTCACTGGGGCTTGAGTCTGGTTCATTGTCATGTTACTGAAGTGGGTGTTGAGTTGATTTTGTAAAGCAGCTATCTGTGCAGCAATAGCTGTAAAACCATCCACTTCTAGAACTCCTACTACTTTCCTTGTTCCTCCTCTTGACGAATCAGCATTCCACTCCGAATTGCCCTGCGAAATACGGTTTAACAAGGTATACAGCTCCTCATAAGTTTTCTCTAATGCTTGTCCCCTAGCTGCTGAGTCTAGCAAGATTTTTGTGTGGGGTTCCAAACTCTATATAAAGGCGTGCACCAGCACATCATTGGGTTGATGATGATGAGGACAATCCCGCAACATGGACTTGAATCTCTCCCAAGCTTGATATAGATTCTCTCCCTCTCTCTGTTTAAAACTTAGAATTTGACTTCTAGGTCATGCTGTTTTACCGGAAGGAAAAAATCGTATCAAGAATTTCCTTGCAAGATCATCCCACGTAGTAATAGAATTAGGTGGCTCAACTTTCAACCACCTCTTGGCTTCTCCCAATAGTGAGAATGGGAACAATGTAAGCCTGACATAATCCGATGACACTCCAGCGGGGATGTAAGTGTCACTTATCTCCAAAATATTTTGGAGATGCTGTTGTGGATCCTCATGAGGGAGACCTGTGAACGGCCCGCTGGTGTGCAGCAATTGCACCATGTTTTGTTTGAGCTCGAACCTCCCTCCTGGCTCAGGTTTGCGGATGCTAAATGTGACATTGTTAGCATGTGGGATTGCCACCTCGCGAACCGGCCTAGCTGCTACTTCCTCGGGCACTAACATTGCCCGTACTACTGGTGGATTCTGTTGTTGCTCCATGATTGTTTGTTTGAGCAACTGCAGCTTTCTGTCTAGAGCTTCTCTCCGCTGATGATGAAATAGTCTTTCAAGCTCTAAATATGAGTCCACCAGCTCCTTGTCTCTTGCCAGTGTTCAACAGAGATTATATCTACAAAATACAGGCTAAGACCAAGTTGTCAACACTAAGAAAAAAATATAGTAAATTAACACTTAAGAAAAATTCACCAATTGCCAGTCCCCGGCAACGGCGCCAAAAACTTGTTCGGGTTCTTTGCTTTGGGTATAAAGCTACACGCAAGTGCACGTGGTCGAACAAGTAGTAAAGTGGCTTAAGTAAGCTAAGTATCGATCCCACAGGGACTGGGATAAGGTAGCAATCTACTCAAGTGTACTATATTTTAACTCTAACAATGAAGACAACAGTGCAAAGAAGAGTTTGATATTTTGATTTCTAATTTTATCCTAAATCTACAAAGATTATATAATTTGAGTCTGAACTATGAATGTGAGCATGCTGAGGTTAAACGAACATGTAAGGAAATAAATTATCGATATAATTTGGTTAACTTTTCCTCTGGTTGCCAGTCAAGAACTATTGCCAATGGATTAAAACTCTCGTATTTAACCCAACTTAAGAATCATGAACCGTCCACCTACATTTCTGTGATTAAACGAAATTCATGTTCTAGCCATACAAAACTGGTTCCTTAATTGACTAATATGACTTTCAGGTATATTTCTATCCTGAAGGTAAATCAATTCTCAATTTTCCCAAACTAAGAAGAGATCATATCCTATTGATGCACAACTTTCCAATTTCTTGCTCTCTCGAGTGAAACCGGACTTTTTAGATATACATTAGCGTAGGCACACATTAATGCAGTAAGAACAAGAATCAATAGAACAACCATGGAAGAAAAGATGAAAAACCCAATTGATCAATAACTACATTTCAATACAATTGTTCTTAACCTCAGCAAGAAGAGGAATTAGCCACTCATTTGTGGAGTAAACATCGTTAAATGAGTGTTAAACATACAAGCAATTGAATTAAAGAAGAAGGAGATAGAGAAAAACCCTGAGAATTTCGTCCCCTCAATTGCCTGTAACCCACGTTCTTACTCCACCAAGTCAGAATATTGAAAAATGAACCTAAGTGTTCTATTTATACTAGTGGGAATTGTTCCCGAAATAACTAGCAACGTGTCACGGAGTGCATCACGGAGCACAGCCTCCGTGACACGCCACTGACGCGGAGCCTCACTGGAAATTGACTGCCCAGGTAATAAGGCCCAACGTGGCACGACGTGCAACGCGGGGCTAGGCCAACGTGCCACGGCCCCAACGCGCACCCACACTGGAATTTGACCAAAAATTCCCTATCCAGGCAGAAGGCCTCCGCGATGGCAGTGTGACACGGCTCCATCGCAGAGCCCCTTTATTTTGTGCCTTCCAATGCTTTGTCCTTTGCTAACATCCGAGTCCAACCCCGATCTCTCCCAACACGCATTTTAGCTTCCCAAAATTACATTTCACCTGCAAAACAACGCTAATCATGTTGGTTAGTATAAATTCACATTTTATTATCAATCACACGAGAATGTATAAACATTGATAGATAAACAAGGCTAAGATGACACATTTAAGTATCACTTGGGAATATAAATTTGCCCAAGATCACCCCCACCTACTTAAACTTCAAATTGACCATCTTCCCATGCTAACACCTCAAAACCCCAAAACCCACGACTTGAGAAGTTTTTTTCCAACACCCGTTGCTTCCCAAACATTGAGAGATTAAGCTAGAAATTCGTGCTTCAGCTGAGTGTGCAAAGCCCTCGCATTTGATTTCCAACCTATGAATCGCGAATCAAGTAAGTGGTTTACATTCTAAGTTCTTAATGCTTGAAAGTGAACTTGAGGGAGTCGAAAAACCATAAGACTCACTGGGTATGGTTGAAAATCAATGGGTATGCGAGAACAACTCCAAATCGACCGAAAACCCATGGGAAATTGATTGAATTGCGGCCCTATAACACCTAGAGGGAGTTACAGGTAGGGGAGGATTAAGTGGGGTAAAAAGGAAGGGAACCTAATGCTAGACCTAGGGGAAATCTGAGTACCCAAAAATGTGCAAAACAAATACCTACACACTGATAAAAAAGAATCTTAAAACTGGGCTGAAATAGGGTATGTAGCACAATATTGGTTGTATGTTGACATTACGAATCGTACTGAGTGCTCGTACCACTTATCTTGAAAAATTGATCTAGGAAGCCCATCCTACAACTCGTGGAATCGACCTACGGGTCGTACCACGAGTCATGGTGAAAATTAGAATTTGTGCAAAATGGTACTTCATTAGACGACTCAAGGTACGAATCGTACCTTCATGGTACGAGTCGTACCTGCGGGTCGTGGGGCACCATCAGGGCTTCTCACGAGTCGTACCTTCGAAGTATGACTCGTACTGAGGACCCATGATGAGATACTGAATTTCTTCTATCTGATTTATTTTTCAATAACGGAATGCTAACTTCTTCCTCACCAGGTACAATGACATATAAATGCAGGGTAGATAAAACACAAGCCCGCAGACAATTGATAGATGAAACAACGGACTCAGAGTCGGATCAGGCTAGAGATTCACCAAGTGGTTCACTTGAGGATTATCAAGTGGAAACCTCAGACACAGATGGAACAAGAACCACTAGGGCAAGAGCAAAGGCCCAAGTCGAGGCAGCCACCACCACATCCGCTCAAGCTCCCCAGTCTGAAGAGGGAGCTAGAGAGGAACAACAAAGGCCGAGAACCGATTCCAACACTAAGGAAGGGTCAGAAGGGACCCATGATGATGTAGAAAGCAGTGAGGAAGCAGTGGAGGAGGAGACCCTTGCTAGAGAGAACAGAAAAATATGGTGGAGAGTGCTGGGTGCTAAAGAGATATATGAACAAGTTTTAGCTCTCATCGCCAAGAATAAACCAAAGAGAAGCATCCAATAAGAACCGCAGATCCTCACTAATTCCTTGAATGAAGTTGAGGAGATGAAGCGTATTTTTAGATTCTATGGGTTAGATTGGATGGCCAAGACCCCTTCACAATACACACAGGAGATCGTCAGGGAGTTCTATGCCAACTACTTGGCCACAATGGAGGAGAAAGAAAAGGAGGGGAAAAAGATAAAGGAGAAGCCTTGCTTGGAGAGTGTTCTTTTCCGAGGGCGAGTAGTTGATGTATTCGACCGGACTATTGCACGAATGTTATATGGACCTCAGTTCAGACCAACAAGGTTAACACCCGAGTATTATTACAGGGTGGAGGCAATGAAGCAGATTAGGAGTCTAAGTAGGGGTGAGCGACATAGGCAGCTGCAATGGCTGGCAGAGATGATAGCTAAGAATAAGGATGAGGCTGAGTGGGTGGATGGTGGCAAGAAGGTGGTAGAGAATTCATTGAATTTCATCGCAAAGGCTTGCTGGACATTGGTGAGACATCATTTAGCACCCAAAGTCAATTATAACACGCTAAGTGCTGATAGAGCAGTGTTGGTGGCATGCCTTATGTCCCTCTACCCTCTTAACATCCTGAGGATCATAGCTACCGAGATACGAGATAGGGTAGTGGAAGTAAGCACTATTATTCCATTCCCAAGCCTTGTATATAGTTTGTGCAGGGAGGCTAGAGTACAGTGGGGTGATGAGAGATTGATTGGAGGCCAAAGAATTGCTGATATAGGCCTTATCCGAGATGAGATAAACCCAGTAAGTAGATCCAGAATGCCCACATCCATGCAAGTAGCTCAGCCAGTAGGGGACGTATAGGTGAATGTCCCCAGTACTCAGGAGCAGAGCAAGACACCGGCTATAGATGCCGGTCATTCAGAGTCAGCTCCCAGCACCTCAGCTACACCACTGCCTAGTGTATAGACTAAGACTCCAGCAGGGTACATCTTGGTACCGCAGGTTTTCCTCTAAAAGCTGGCAAAGAGATTGACCATGGCCGAGCGCAAGGAAATGATGGAGAATGTAAAGACATATGTCAAATTCGAGATAGATGTAGTAGCTCAGGCCCTTCATGCCCGCCGAATAGTTTTGAGAGCAGATTTAACTTGAGGATGGTGTAGCAGTCAGACATGGCAGTCTCCGTGCAAAGTTGGGGGCTCTTCTAAGCCAAGTGGTTGAGTTGTATTTACGTCAACAGACTGTTATAGTAGCACCCACTCTTCCGGAACTGGATGCAGAGCTTGAGGAAGATATTGACTTGGCAGCATACTGGGGGCCAACGACAGCCGATGATAAAGGCAAAAAAAGGAGTTGTTGATGATGTTGGTGAGGAGAGCGTGAAAAAGAAGAGAAAGAAGGAGACGAAAGAGTGCAAACGATCATATGAATGAGCTGCATGAGAGAGTTAGAGGAGTGGGAAGCTCCACCACATCTCAGCCCAAGCTTGCTAGTCACCATGACCCTTCGGGTGAGCCACGTTCAGCCCCGGTTCCCATAGAGGCCGCTCAAATGGCTACAGTCACTGAGGGGGGTACCACTACCACCATTGTTACACCATTGAGTGCGCTGGCCACCGCTAGCGCCATTACTACTGCGAAGGTACCACCTTCGCGAGATGACAGATGCGAAGTCTGAGTAGCCACAGGTATGTCCCTTTTCCTTTCAAGCTTATATTTTGTGCTTCGGGGATGAAGCTAATTCTTTAAAAAGAGGGGGTGTACTTGTATATTTTGGATAATTTTTGGTTCATCTGAGGGTTTTCCTTGTCGTGTTTCTTTTCCCTCAAACATGCGAGCTAGTAGAACCGGCATGTGTTAGGATTTTTTTGTTTTTAGTTATGATTTTTGTTTGATTAGAAAGTAACTTAGGAATACTCAACCATTGAATATGCACTACTTTTGTTGTTTTTGAAAAATTGACCCTGTTTAAAAAGTTTTGCTATGTATTTGTGATAATAATGCATGATTTCTGTGGATCGTTTTATGTCATTTAGTTATTAATAGTGCTAGTCTTGTTAAGCCATGTATGAACCAGACAGGTAAAGTGAAAATAGTTTATGTACCATGTGTGAGTGAGGTCTTAGTATTTGTTGCGGTATGTTGTTGAAGATCTAGAACTTGCCTGGTTGGTCTCTGCATAGGTTGAGGATGGTTGGTTAGGAGATGATTATAGGCCATTTTTGTGTTAGCTCACGTTTTTCCTATATTTCCCTACCAAAGTGTTATGAATCCCTTGATCCCAAGTTTGAGCCTTAATTTACCATTTTTCGTTGATTTACCTGCTAATCGTACCCAATTGTTTATAATGAACTTGTTTGGCCATGGTCCTTCTTTGGATATTGTGAACCTCAACATAAGCAAAATGCTTAAGTTGAGGGTGGCTAAAGTAGGGGTGCATAAATGGTGGGAGCGGGAGAAAAGGAAAGAAAAGAAAAAGAAAAGAAAAAAAATGGTGAAAAATAAGGTGTGGTGAGGTGAAAAAGTAAAAAGCTGAAAATTTGAGAATATTGAAAAAGAAGAGAAATTCAAAATAGCTTGAAAGTGTTGAAAATGTGAAAAATCACCTCACCCATGCAAATGTTCATAAAATGGGAAAAAAGGGAAGAAAAGGAGAAGAATGAAGGGTGAAATAGGAGAATGGTGTAGCCAATGAATGTAGTGCCAAGGAAGGGATAGTCACTAATAAAATCATTCGTCTTTATCATGTCTATCCCTAAGACTACATTACAAGCCATATCAAGTCCTATAGTGATCTTAGTTTGACCATCTAACACACTGAAGAACAGAAAATAAGGGCAAGCCTATGGCATCTGATGCATAATACTTGCAATTCTTTGAGAGAGTGAGTGCTTCATTTTCCTAGTCCCATGTTTCAGTTGATACTTCATACTAGAGTGGGGACTTCATTTTTTGTGAGGGTACATGGATTATGTTTGCTTTTACCATTGGTCTTTGTGAAACACATAGGTGATGACTTGATTGCTTGTTATTACTTCTCTCACTACGAGAGCACCCTACGACCCGTGAGATGAAGGTACGAGTCATACCATAGCGGTCATGGTGAAGTTCAGAAAAAAATTCAAAAGATCATGATCAAGCCACGAGTGTCACTGGAAATAGGCTAAAAATTCCTTCTCCAGGAAGAAGGCCTCCGCGATGGCAGCGTGACACGGCTCCCTCGCGGAGCCCCTTTATTTTGTGCTTTCCAATGCCTTGTCCCTTGCTCACATCCGAGTCTAACCCCGATATCTTCCAAAATGCATTTTAGCTTCCCAAAATTACATTTTTCCTGTAAAACAATGCTAATCATGTTGGTTAGTATAAATTTACATTTTATTACCAATTACATGAGAATGTATAAATATTGATAGATAAACATGGCTAAAATGATACCTTTGAGTATCACTTGGGCATATAAATTTGCCCAAGATCACTTACCCCACACTTAAATCCTTGTTCGTCCTTGAACAACAATCTTACACCTCATGCAATTTACATCCCACCCTCGCTACTTTGGTTTGACAATTTAGGTTACGGTCATACCGATTATTCAATACAGCAAATCATCAAGAAAACCTGCATGGTCCTATCAATGCAATGACCTTCAATACATCAAGACCTCCTAGTCTTAAGAATCGACTCTCGATATTGGCATACTCATGCAAATCAGCTGATCAAGACATCCGACACGAAAATTAATCTCTCATCAAGCATGTGCCCTCACAATGCAAGAGAATTTTCCCCTTTTTGATCATATGAACTCACAAAATTTCAAGCAGGGGCATATAAACACAATTTCGCTCTCTCCCAAAAGAATTCACATGCATCATGTCATGACCCATAAGCTTGCCTTTAGTGTACTACTCCACTAATATAAAGAAGTGTGATGTAAGATCACGTAGGACTTTAACGGGTTGTAATGGAAGCTACGGAACTAGTAAATATTGGGCTCGCCCATAATAGCCACTAGCATCCTTAAGCGCCTTTTCAACACATCCCATCAAACTCATGGACATTGTTTCTTTCTTCATCCTCCCATTCTTGAAGTTTTTCTTGAGTTTGGCCCATCTTATTAAGCACACTTGACACCACAACAAAGATTATTCATACACCTTCATTATAGTTTATTTATAAGAAGTGCACCTTCAACCTTTTCTTTTCTTCCACCACTCTGCTTTTCTTTTTCTTTTCACCATTCTCACTCTTTGACACTTTGGGAAAATGATTTTCTCTTCTTAAGCGCCTAAGAGTTTTGGATCGACTAATGAAAAGAAGGTATTAAGCTTAGTTTACACTTTTTGAAAAAAGATAAAAAAAATAGGCTAAAGGCTCAACGGGCTGACTAGGGTACACAATCAAGGTGGGTATGATAATGAAAAATAGAAACTTTCGGTTAAAAACAAAGAAATGCCTACATCCTTTCCTACAATACACCTCCTTCATTTCATTTTGTACACACACCAGGCAAGTTCTAGACACTTCACAATAGCATGGAATAACAAAACCTCACTTCACACTTATTGCACATGCTCAATTCAAGATGTATTCACAGACTCTTCAATCAGCTAATTGCAGGAATTCAAACATTAAGCCTCAATCACACTGAATCGAACTCTATGGCCTAGGTATCTCAACATATTTACAAAGTTGCATGCTTTCATATGAATCACCTTTGCATTTCAAATATCACGTGCGACACGCAACCACAATTCCGTAACCATAAAGTAACTACAGGTTTTGGGATGCAACCCACAAAAGAAAAACAACTGAAAAATAATTGAAAAATCTACTCGACTACATTTCCCTTAAGACGGTCGTCATCCATCCATCATAGGGAACGATCACTAACTAGGACTTCGGTTCAATGGGACCATTCTCGGTAAAAGAACCGAAAACAAACTCCGAGAAACCCAAGAAGTGAAAAAATTTAAAAATATCTTTACAATATCGATCATTTCGATTTTTAAAAATATCGATCAATTCGATAAACAAACATATGTACAAACTCAGCTAGCAACATTCAGCAACACACAATAGTTTCACATATATTTACAATACAGAACAACAACTTACAATCACATATCACAGGGTCTAAAAAAAATTCGTTCACAAGCACAACAACAGATTAGGACATACATAACAGCACAACCAGCACCTAACTACTCCCACCCCACACTTATCTCGAACACTGTCCCCAGTGTTCATGAAAAAAATTAAAATAGCACAAAAATTTGGTGGTGGAACTCCCTGATCAATCAAAGTACTCCACTTCTTCATCAGGTGCTGCTTCTTCATCCCCCATGTCTGATTCACCCCCGTCGTCATCATCGAACTCCACATCGGAGTCCTCCCGACATGTCTCCTCTTCTGTGGGGAAATCATCATCCGTGGGCTCTACAAATGCTGGACCCACTCGGCATAGAGCCCTGTCGTTTTCGCCAAAAGGGTAGTCTAGCTTGAGCTGCCATAGCTCCTCCTCTGTTGCCGGCCTCCCGCCTATCCTCAGTTGGAGCATCTACATCCCGTACATGCGAGCCATGTACTGATCATCACGAGCATGTCGCTCGCCTAGTGTAAGCACTGGCCCGTGGGTGGTGTCGGGAGCCTTAGTTTTAGTGACATCTAAGGCCCGCCGCTCCATCTGCGGGATATAATCAAGGGCCTCTTCCTCAACATCTAGGCCCCTCAGGAATGTGGTGAGTAGCCCACCAAATCCGTATCTGTTCCCCTGATGCAGCCGAGCTCTCTTCATGGCGGAGATAATCACCGCCCCCACGTTGATCTCCAGCCCTTTCATCAGGGCGTACACCAGGCATACACGATCCCGGGTTACATCTGTCATATGTACCCCCGGGATTAGGCAGGAACAGATGATCTTTAGCCATATTCTGGCTTCCCTATTCATTTGTGAATAGGGCAAAGTCTGATGGTAGCCCCTCTCCTTGTGTCTGCTCCATCTAGATGTTGATCGGGTTCCACACAAAGTGCTTCTAATGTCCGCATATGGTGGAGTGATGTTTAGCTATCAAAGCACGTGGGCGTCTGTGTCCCGCGCCCTATGATAGCATTGAGGTGGTGGGGCTCCAAGGTGACTATTTGCCCTTTGATTTTGATGGTGTGACTTCTGAGAGTCGGGTTCCCGTTGGCATAGAATTCCCGAAGTAGGTGCAGGTTGCATTCCTTGGGCTCTTCAAAGATGAACTTGAGCCCAGCTGCCAGGATCCGGTGTATAATCCTAGGGAACTCTTGTGCCAACGGTTCCCGTGCTATGTGTTCTTCGGGGAAGTACTTGCTTTCTTTGTGCTTTGCGTACCACTTCTTCCCCTCTTCCGTCACCCACCTGGTTCCGTATTGGCGGCGTTGGCTGCGTGGAACCACTGGTGCTGCTGGGACTGCTATGCCCAGCCTGATTTGCTTTCTTCCGGCGCCAGATGTTGATGCGCCTTTCCCTTTTTCTTGTCTGCTTGCCATTTTACCTGTTAATCCAAGTAGACAAGATCAATGTTAAGTCAATGAATATTAACTTTGACTAAGGTCGGGTTAAGCTAGGCTACCCCACACTTAGTCCTTAGCCAAAATTACAACATTCCGGCAAGATCATGCTTATTTACACAAATAAACAACGAACTATACAACCATGCTTAGTGCATATGAAGAATTCGACGGTATATATTATATGTACTACTCAGACTTCGTATAGCTAACCACAATCATTACCATCGATAACCTTTTATTCCATCACACTTAGCAAGGAAAAACAAAGAAATGAAAACAACAAGAATTTATCTACACGAACCTATACAACTCACCCAATTCTTGCAAATTTCACTACTCCCCTAACCCGAGAATTCGTCGGTCTTTTAACATCATAACAATTAGCACATCGACTCATCTCACTAAACATGTACAACCCGGCATGAATTTCACAAGTTCACTACATTTTTCCACTTCAAATTCAAAAACAAGCCCTAGATATGATTGTATCAACAAATTCGATTAAATTATGCAATTAACGAGTTCAAGCAATCACAATGATACTCCGAACATCCCTCAACACTAATTCAATTGAATTCACGCTTAATTTCTACTTAGGGCAAACTTAGCTCACATCACATGCTCAATATCGAAGAAAATTGATAAAAAATGAGATGGAATCGAAGAACATACCTTGGATTTGAAAAATTGAAGAAAACTCGATGAATTTCTTGGCCTATTCCGTGTCACGTTGAACGGGGAGGGGTTTTAGGGAGTTTGGTCGCGGAGTGTGTGAGAAATAAGAAAATTTAAGGGGGATTCGGGGTTTAAAAGTGGAAAAATCACGCGGGTCACCCGGCGACCCGGTGTGACCCGTCGCGATATACACAACAACGTGTCACGGAGTGCATCGCGGAGCACTGCCTCCGTGACACGGAGCTGTCGCGAGGGTGTTCTGGAATTTTTAAAATTTCGGATTTATACCTCAACGTGTCACGGAGGGTAACACGGAGGCCCTCCTCCGTGACACAGAGCTATCGCCCTAGCTCACTGATTTGCCACTTTTTCTTAATTTTCATACCTCGAATTTTCCTTTGCGATTCATTGTATATTTTCCTCCGTTCGACCTGAAATTCATTCTACTACAAGAAATTGGTTAAAATAATAGGTTTCACTCAAAATAGAAAAAAAAAAAAAAAAAACTAATAATTTTGTTCTAAATCAAGAAGAAAAAAGAAAAAGAAAAATCTATTCACAATTTACAATGAAAAATTTTTCCACGGGTTGCCTCCCGTGCAGCGCCTGGTTTACCGTCGCGGCTCGACGTCATTCAGCTCAGTTGTCCTCTAGGATGATGGACGATTTCTCTCGACCACCGTCCTTCCCCCAGTAATGCTTACACCTCTGTCCATTGACTAAGAATGTGGCACTCCGATCTTCTTGCCACAACTCTACTGCCCCATGGGGGGTCATTCTCACCACTTTAAATGACCCCGACCATTTGGACCTCAGCTTTCCCGGAAACAACTTCAACCTTGAATTGAAGAGCAATACCTTTTGTCCTGGTTCAAAAATGCGGTGCACCACATGCTTGTCATGCCACCTTTTTGTTCTTTCCTTGTAGTACTTAGCGCTCTCATAAGCATGCCAGCGAAACTCTTCAAGTTCACTGAGTTGCATTAATCTCTTCTTGCCCGCTAGCTCCAAGTCCATATTCAATTTCCTCACTGCCCAGAAGGCTCGGTGCTCTAGCTCCACCGGCAGATGACACGCTTTTCCATAGACCAATCGATATGGTGAGGTTCCAATCGGTGTCTTGTAAGCAGTTCTATATGCCCACAACGCATCATCAAGTTTGCTTGACCAATCATTCCGTTGTGTATTTACCATTTTCTGAAGAATCTGCTTCACTTCTCTATTTGACACCTCTACTTGCCCACTAGTTTGGGGGTGGTATGTTGTTGCCACCTTATGGCACACCCCATACTTGGCTAGTAGTTTATTGAAACTTGCGTTGACAAAATGAGCCCCTCCATCACTGATAATGGCTCGGGGTGTCCCGAACCTAGTAAGAATATGTTTTTTCACAAATTTTGTTACCACCCTGTTGTCATTCCTGGGGAAAGCTATTGCTTCCACCCATTTTGATACATAGTCTACAACCACCAAGATGTAACGATTACCAAATGACGGTGGAAACGGGCCCATAAAATCAATGCGCCATACATCAAAGGTCTCTACTTCGAGTATATTCTACAGCGGCATCTCTTGTCTTCTACCAATTGTGCCTGTAAGCTGACATCTGTCACACATTTTGACGTATGCCATAGAGTCTCTGAACAGTGTAGGCCAAAAGAATCCTGACTGTAGAACCTTTTGTGCTGTTTGCTCGCCTCCATAGTGACCCCCATACAACGAAGAGTGACAGCTCCTCAACGCCTCTGCAATCTGACTCTCTGGGATGCATCTTCTCATCACCTGATCCGGTCCCTGTTTAAATAAGTATGGTTCATCCCAAACAAAATGCCGGCAATCATGCCTCAATTTCCTTCTCTGTTGGTCTGTTGCCTCAGGTGGGTAGACTCCACTCACTAGCAAATTGACTATATTTGCGTACCAAGGAACTTCAGCTTCCCCTACTGCCAAGAGTTGCTCATTCGGGAACTCCTCATTGATGGTGTCACTTTCCATCACATGCGAACAACTCTCCAATCGCGATAAGTGATCTGCCACCTGATTCTCGCTCCCCTTTCTATCCTTGATCTCAAGATCGAACTCTTGCAACAACAGGATCCATCTGATTTGTCTGGGCTTAGCATCCTTCTTGTTAAATAGGTACCGAATAGCTGCATGATCTATGTACACCACTACTTTTGAACCCACCAAATAGGACCTGAATTTGTCAAATGCAAACACCAACGCTAGCATTTCTTTCTCTGTGACTGTGTAATTGCTTTGGGCCGTATTCAGTGTTTTGCTTGCATAATAAATAGAATGAAAGATTTTATTTTTCCTTTGCCACAGCCACATCACTGGCATCACACTTCAACTCAAATGGTTGTTCCCAATCCGGAGAAGTAAGGATAGGTGCTTCTATCAATTTCTGGTTCAACTCCTCGAATGCTTCCACACACTCATCATTTAACTCAAACTTTACCTCTTTTTCTAGCAATCTGCATAGTGGTCTAGAAATTTTGGAAAAGTTTCTGATGAACCGTCTGTAGAATCCTGCATGCCCAAGAAAACTGCGAACACCTTTCACTGACATAGGTGGTGGCAACTTCTCAATAACCTCGATCTTAGCACAATCGACTTCCAACCCCTTTTTAGACACTTTGTGGCCAAGGACAATACCCTCCTTGACTAAGAAGTGACATTTCTCCCAATTCAGTACAAGGTTAGATTCCTCACAGCGAGCCAGCACCCTGTCAAGATTCTGCAAACAAGTAGCAAACGAATTACCGAAAACAGAAAAATCATCCATAAATACCTCAACAAAATCCTCCACCATGTCGTGGAAAATAGCCATCATGCATCTCGGGAATGTGGCGGGTACATTGCATAACCCAAATGGCATCCGCCTAAAAGCGTATGTCCCATAAGGACAGGTAAAAGTAGTCTTCTCTTGGTCCTCCGGAGCTATGGCTATTTGGTTGTACCAAGAGTACCCATCAAGGAAGCAATAATATTCCTGTCCAGCCAACCTATCTAGTATTTGATCAATGAACGGGATGGGATAATGATCCTTCCTTGTGGCTTCATTCATCTTTCTATAGTCCATGCAAATCCGCCAGCCTGTGACGGTTCGTGTAGGAATCAACTCATTTTTCTCATTGGTGACAACGGTCATCCCTCCTTTCTTTGGAACGCACTGAACGGGGCTGACCCATTCGCTGTCTGAAATCGGGTAGACCACACCTGCATCATGCCACTTGATTATTTCTTTCCTCACCACATCCTTCATTGCTGGATTTAGCCTTCGTTGCAACTGAACGGTTGGTTTTGCTCCAGTCTCCATGAAAATCCTGTGTGTGCAAAAAGCTGGATTTATACCCTGAATATCTGACATTTGCCAACCCATTGCTTTCTTCCTTTTCCTGAGGACACCCAAAGCTTCTTTCTCCTGTGCCTCTGTCAATTCTGCGGAGATGATGACTGGTAACATTTCATTTTCCCCCAAAAAACATATTTTAAATGGGGAGGCAATTCTTTCAATTCCAGCTTTGGTGCCTCCTCAATGGATGGTTTCGACAACAGTTCTAGGGACCTCATCAATGATTGGAATTCCTATTTTTGTGGATGCCTTTGTGCCTCATTCAACATTTGGACCACCTCATAGGCGTCTTTATCTCCAAAATGATCAGAGTGCATCAACACTCTTTCCAGTGGGTCTTGAGATTCAACAATCTGACGAATTTCTTCAGGTTCAACCACACTAATTGCTGAAAGTTCCTCTTGTATTGCCGGCAGCTTCATGGCTTTAAACACATCAAATACCTCAATCTTATCATGTGCACGCATGTTAGCTGCCCTGCAGCTACATCAATTAGCGCTTTCCCGATCGCCAAGAAAGGACGTCCCAAAATAAATAGGACTTCCGCGTCTGGTTCAAAATCCAGCACGACGAAATCTACCGGGAAGATCAGGGAGCCCACTTGCACCAGAACGTCCTCCACAATGCCATCAGGTCTGTCTAAGGACCGATCTGCCAATTGCAAGATCACTATTGTGGGTCTAGGACTCCCTAGACCCAGATTTTTGAATACCGATGACGGCATCAAATTAATGCTCGCTCCCAAATCACATAACCCACGAGCTCGGATACTCTGCCCAATAGTAATCTGTATAGTAAAGCTCCCAGGGTCTTTGAGCTTTGTGGGCAGTCGGTTTTGTATCCGGGAAGTGCACTCCTCCGTGAGAGCCACCGTAGCATACTCAGTCAACCGACTTTTGTTTGCCATGATGTCCTTTATATACTTGGCATATTTCGGCACTCTCTACAAAACGTCAACAAGAGGTAAGTTAATATGTACCTGTTTCAACACCTCCATGAATTTCTTGAAACACGCCTCCTCCTTGTGTTTCTTTAATCGTTGAGGGAACGGGGGTGGTGGTCTTTCTGATTCAGCTTCCTTTGTCTTCCCCCTCTCATCACTTTGCTCCCTCTTGACTTCTGCTACTCCCGATTATTGAGGTGGTCTTTCTGGTTCCACCTCTTTCAGTTGCAGACCACTCCTTGTGGTCACCACATTTACCTGCTTGGGGTTGGAATCTGTGTCGCTCGGAAGTCCTCCTCTAGGTCTGGTGTTTTGGGCTCTAGCAAATTGCCCAAATTGATATTCAAGTGCCTTGGTAGCTAACTGGTTGTTTTTCACTTCGGCTGCCAATTTCACATAGTCAGCCTGCAATTGAGCTTGATTAGCTATCATAGTCTTGAACATCTCCTAAATGCTGGGTGATGGTGGTGGAGGAGGTGCATTGTTGTTTTTGAATTGTGCTTGATAATTCTGCTGCCCTCCTTCGTTCCTTTGCATACCCTGACTCGAACTTTGCCCCTGATGGTTGTTGCTACCCCAGGAGAAATTCGGGTGATTCCTCCAATTGGAATTGTAGCTGTTGCCATAATATTGGTGGTTGTTCCTTTGTATATTTCCCACAAAGTTCACCGAGTCAGGATTTGCTCCACAACACTCAGCTGAGTGCTCACTGCTCCCGCACACTTCACACCAAATCTGCTGCACTGCATTCACTGGGGCTTGAGGCTGGTTCATTGTCATGTTACTAAAGTGGGTGTTGAGTTGATTCTGTAAAGCAGCTATCTGTGCAGCAATAGCTGTAAACCCATCCACTTCTAGAACTCCTGCTGCTTTCCTTGTCCCTCCTCTTGACGAATCAGCATTCCATTCCGGATTGCCCTGCGAAATATGGTTCAACAAGGTATACAACGCCTCATAAGTTTTCTCCAGCGCTTGTCCCCCAGCTGCTGAGTCTAGCAATAATTTTTTATGGGGTTCCAAACCCTCTATAAAAGTGTGCACCAACACATCATTGGATTGATGATGATGAGGACAATCCCGCAACATGGACTTGAATCTCTCCCAAGCCTGATATAGATTCTCTCCCTCTCTCTGTTTGAAACTTAGAATTTGACTTCTAAGTCTTGCTGTTTTACCAGAGGGAAAAAATCGTATCAAGAACTTCCTTGCAAGATCATCCCACGTAGAAATAGAATTAGGTGGCTCAGCTTTCAACCACCTCTTGGCTTCTCCCAATAGTGAAAATGGGAACAATGTAAGCCGGATGTAATCTGATGACACTCCAGTGGGGATATAAGTGTCACTTATCTCCAAAAAATTTTGGAGATGCTGCTGTGGATCTTCATGAGGGAGACCTGTAAACTGCCCGCTAGTGTGCAACAACTGCACCATATTCTGCTTAAGTTCGAACCTCCCTCCTGGCTTAGGTTTGCGGATGCTAGATGTGACATTATTAGCATATGGGATTGCCACCTCGCGAACCGGCCGAGCTGCTACTTCTTCAGGCACTAACATTGCCCGTACTACCGGTGGATTCTGTGGTTGCTCCATGATTGTCTGTCTGAGCAACTGCAACGTTCTTTCTAGAGCTTCTCTCCGCTGACGATGAAATAATCTTTCTGTCTCCAAAAACGAGTCCACCAGCTCCTTGTCTCTTGCCAGTGTTCAACAGAGATTAAATATGCAAAATACAGGCTAAGACCAAGTTATCAACACTAAGAAAATAAAAATATAGTAAATTAACACTTAAGACAAATTCACCAATTGCCAAGTCCCCGGCAACGGCGCCAAAAACTTGTTCGATCGTTTGTTGGGTATAAAACTACACGCAAGTGCACATGGTCGAACATGTAGTAAAGTGGCTTACGTAAGCCAAGTATCGATCCCACAGTGACTGGGATGAAGAGCAATCTGCTCGAGTGTACTATATTTCAATTCTAAAAATGCAGACAACAGTGTAACCAAGAGTTTGATATTTTGATTTATAATAATTATGCTAAGTCTAAAATAATTATCTAATGTGAGTCTGAACTATGAACGTGAGCATGCTGAGGTTAAACGAACATGTAATGAAATTAATTGTCGATATAAATTGGTTAGCCTTTTCCTCCGGTTGCTAGTCAAGAATTATTGCCAAGGGATTAAAACTCTCGTGTTTAACCCCACTTAAGAATCATGAACCATCCACCTACATTTCTGTGATTAAATGCAATTCATGTTCTAGCCATACAAAATCGATTCCTAAATTGACTAATACGACTTTCAGGTATATTTCTATCCTGAAGGTAAATCAATTCTCAATTTTCCCAAACTAAGAAAGGATCATATCCTATTAATTCACAACTTTCCAATTTCTTGCTCTCTCGAGTGAAACCGGACTTTTTAGATATACATTAACGTAGGCCACACATTAATGTAGTAAGAACAAGAATCAATAGAACAACCATGGAAGAAAAGATGAAAAACCAAAGAATCAATAATCACATTTCATTACAAGTGTTCTTAACCTCAGCAAGAAGATGAATTAGCCACTCATTTATGGATTAAACATCGTTAAATGAGTGTTAAACATACAAGCAATTGAATACAAGAAGAAGGAAAGAGAGAAAAACCCTGATAATTTCGTCCCCTCAACTGCCTGTAACCCACGTTCTTGCTCCACCAAGTCAGAATATTAAAAAATGAACCTAAGTGTTCTATTTATACTAGTGGGAATTTTTCCCGGAATAACAAGCAATGTGTCACAGAGTGCATCGCGGAGCACTGCCTCCGTGACACACCACCGACGCGGACCCTCACTGGAAACTAGGGGTCCAGGGAATAAAGCCCAACGTGGCACGACGTGCAACGCGGAGCCAGGCCACTGTGCCATGGACCCATCGCGAACCCTCACTGGAAATAGGCTAAAAATTCCCTCTCCAGGCAGAAGGCCTCCGCGATGGCAGCGTGACACGGCTCCCTCGCGGAGCCCCTTTATTTTGTGCTTTCCAATGCCTTGTCCCTTGCTCACATCCGAGTCCAACCCCGATATCTTCCAATATGCATTTTAGCTTCCCGAAATTACATTTTTCCTGTAAAACAATGCTAATCATGTTGGTTAGTATAAATTCACATTTTATTACCAATTACATGAGAATGTATAAACATTGATAGATTAACAAGGCTAAAATGACACCCTTTGAGCATCACTTGGGCATATAAATTTGCCCAAGATCAGGTACGGATGGCTTTGTTGAATATTTTGATGCTTCGATAGTCGGACTTGGATGTGTGTTGATGCAGTGTGGCAAAGTGATAGCATATGCCTCTCGATAGTTAATGTGCATGAAAAGAATTACCTGACCCATGATCTTGAATTGGCCGTGGTAGTGTTTGCATTGAAGATATGGCGACATTACTTGTATAGGGTCCATGTGGACGTGTTCACGAATCACAAGAGTTTGCAATATGTGTTCACGCAGAAAGATCTCAACATTCGGCAAAGGAGGTGGTTGGAGTTATTAAAGGACTATGATATGAGTGTTCTTTACCACCCGGGCAAGGCTAATGTGGTGGCGGATGTGATGTCACCCAAATTACACCTAGCAATTGAGATATAAGCATTCTTTGTCAAATATAGAACCCAATAAAGGTTGAGGTCGATCCCACAGGGAATATGGTAAGAACTTAAGTTAACCTGAATAACTATTACTATTGAGTTACTTATTTCCGAAGGGGGAAAGAAATAGAATAATAAACAAAAGTAAAACTACTGAATGCTTAGATCAAATTCGGTTTGTATCCAATTAACAACTTGACTAGGATGGTGTTCCCCAAGACTTCATAACCAAAAGGCTTTTACATTAGTGTTTTATTCTAGTGTTTAACATGCAATATCGGTAAGTTAGGTTCACCTAAATGGTTGGTCCCCAATTTACATGATTATCACCATGCAACTTGGTCAGTATACGAGTGTACTTTAATTGACCCTCACCCTTGATATCAGATTAGCTATCCCCGAATAAGTTCAAGTTATTAAATAAGGGTTGATCTCCGTTGTTAATCCCTTTTCCCATACATTACCTCCTTGGTCCGGTAAGTAAGAATAAGCAAGTCCTGACGTTTGCAAACCGTCAATAATCAATCAAAACGAAGGGAAAAACAATACATGCAATAAATTCCATTCAAGAATCACTAAGTATTTTAATCTATGTGTGTTAATTCATCTTGGTTCCCGCAACCCTAGTTACGGGTTTAGCTACTAATGTTCGTATAATCAAAATAAAAAATTATTGAATAAATCATAATTGCAACTTACAAATTATCGTAGAAGAAAAACCAAGTAGATTGAATAAAACTAATTGATGAATAAATTCCAATGTTGCTTTTGATCCTCCAATTCAAGAACTAAATTGTAAACCTTGTTTCTTGACTCAAGAATAATTGTTCAACACCAAAATCCCCTTGAAAATTAATAATAATCGGCTTCTCTTAATTTTCATCCAAAAATAAACCTAAATTGTGTATTTATAGTTCCAAGAAAATCTTTTTCTAACTAAAACTGGAAACTAGGTCGGCAGTGACAAGGGGCTTGGTGACGAATCGTTCGGACCTCTGACGAGTCATGCCTTGCTTAAAATAGTCATCCTCAGCATGATACTCAGTCGTGGCAATGGGTCACCTAACGAATCGTCGTGCCTGAGCACGAGTCGTTAGGTCCCTCATGGTCTAACTCTATCAAAACTCCAGTGCACCTTACGGATGGTTCCAGTGATCTACCAAAGAGTCATTTAGTCAAGTAACAACTCGTTAAGTCTGTCGTCAACTCCACTGGCTACTTTGGCAATATTTTCTCTTCAGTCCTCACCACTGACTTCATGACTCGTTACCAGGTGTAACGAGTCGTTCCCTTAACTCGCCAGGTACACCGTCTCAGCATCTTCAAACTTCATCTTTTGCCCACGGCTTCAGCAACGAGTCATGCATCTTGCTAATGACTCGTGAAGTGCGTGGCAGTCCCCCTTTTAGTTATCAGCATAAATTCGTCCAGTTCACTTCTGAACCTGTTTTCCTGCAACATTAAGCACAAAACACATCATACCTATATAAACATACCCGGAATGTGCATAATTTCTTGGTTTTAAGCGTTGAAAGTGTCGTAAAATCACGACACATCAACACCATCAACATAGAACTTTTGCATGTCCTTAGGAAAAAAACAAAATAAAATAAAATAAAATAAACTACTTCAATGCTTCAACTGAAAGAACTCTAGGAAACTTACGACAATCGCATTTATACATCAAAAGTAAATTTTATAACCCCTCCCTCATCGTATCAACTCACATCACTATGAACATGAAAAATTTCCAACCATGACACAGAGGAATCAAAACATAGCAAAACACTGTCACTTGCAACCACACACATAAATCTATAACACTGACCTAGACAATTTGCAGACATTTTTTTTACGAAATGCTCTCACCTCAAAGAAGTCCCACACTCACACATGTGTATATGATTATTTCAATAAATTCCTCTTGGGACTAGGTAAGATTCACTCGCTCTCACAAAGAATTTCGAACTGTGTGCATATAATATCATAGGCTTGCCTTTACTTTCAATACCTCGATTTTCGGACAAGTAAACAGGATCACTATAGGACTTTTTAGACTTGTAACGTAGGCTCGGGCTCAGGTATGGTACATATGGATTTAGTAGCTCAACCCTCCCTTGAACTACATACCTCTTGGCTCCAATTTTCACCTTTTTTCCTATTTTCTCCCTTTTTTCCTTTAACTACTACTTCTTTTCTTTGCTTTTGCAACTACGGATGCGGTTTCTCTTTATTCCAACACTTATTGATGTCACATTTTTTTTCTTTTCTTTTCTTGCTTTTTGACAACAATTTTTAATTCTCCCTTTTTTTCATTATGCATACTGCACCTGCCCTTTCCCTTTTCACTACCCAATTTTCATTCCTCCCAACTCTTCTTAATCACCCCTATAGTAGCCACCCTCAACTTAGGTTATTTTCCTGATTTGAGGTTCACAAAGTCCAAGGAGGGACAAGGGCTAAAACAGGTTCATTCTTAATAAAGCAGGAAGGTGAATTGGTGTAAACAAAAAGAAAGGTCAATTTAAGCTCAAGCATTTGGATCAAGGGATTTTATTCTCTTTTGGTAGGTCTTTTAAGGCTAAAGTGGACTCATAAATCAAAAACGGCCTATGATCCTTTCCTAGTTCCCTATCCTCTATCTCGGTACGATTGACCAGGCAAGTTCTAGATTGATACACACAACCGAGTTCAGGTATTAAACCTCACTCACATATACCACAGGTCAACATCATCATTTCTACTAATTGCTAGTTCAGGTGTAGCCATACAATGGTAAACATGTTCATAGTTTCAATGCTATGCAAAGATTCACAAAGGTCATACTCGTCAACTTTCACATATATAAAAAAATTTCGGAGGGGTATCAAATTATCAATCAACTCAAAAATCAACAATTAAAGCTCTTGACTGCCTT
Source organism: Datura wrightii (assembly GCA_035772735.1). NCBI lineage: Eukaryota > Viridiplantae > Streptophyta > Magnoliopsida > Solanales > Solanaceae > Datura > Datura wrightii. The sequence goes on from JASDFA010000001.1 coordinate 112,098,385, forward strand.
CAGTTTTCCTAACTATCTCCCGACCGACACAAAAAACACAAAAAAAACATAAAATAAAATCCTAAACGTGCCGGTTCTACTAGATATGAAACAACCAAGGGAAAAGATATCTGGCAAGAAAAACCCCTGAGTTACGTTCAGCAAAAGCATGCACAGGTATCCCTCCCCACCCCCATAAAAAAAGCATGTGTCGTCCTCGACGCATATATATATAAGACAAAACTAAGGAAATAGGGAACATACCTGTGCAACCTAGGTGTCAGCTACCTGGTCGGTGGAGGGTGTAGATACACCTCCAATGTTATCTTTAGCTTTACTGGCTTGACTCGGTGCATTTTCAGATCCAATAGAACTCGTGCACGAGCTCTCGCTGCCTCAGTCTAGGCTCTCTGTCAAGCCTCCTCTCTCAATTCATACAGTGCCCTCTCCATCTCACTCTGCTCTCATTTTTGCTGACGGAGCAGAGAAGCATCATTATCAAAACTTTCTTCCTCACGAGGACTCTTCTCCTTATCATGCACCACCGGTTCCTCTGTGATAAAGTCGAAAATCGGTGGTAATTCTTCTTCAAACTCGTCATCTATCACAGGAAGTACCGGTGGCAGTACTGCAGCTACCTATCATGCGACCAAGTCCCGCACCTCGGATCAGGGCACTCCTAGCTCTGAGTACCATCTTGACAACTGTGGTGCCTATAACTGTGAAAGGCGCTCATCCATTCTCCTCTCAAATGTGTCCAATCAGCCATGCACAGAACTGGACAATGTCTCCAACTCTTTCGACACCCACGGCTTTACCTGCTCCATCAGAACTTTAACCTATAGAGATGTGTGTGCTTGTTGCTTTTCGGCCTTAGCTAGCCTCCTAGCTAAACTCGGGCAAAATAGCATGCTCGAGTGATGCTTTATAACTTAGTTTTGTCTTGTTTATCGACTTAATTTTATACATTCTCATGTGATTTTATGTAAATGTGACTATATACTAACCAACATGATTAGTCCTTGTTTTTGAAGGTTAATAATACATTTGAAGAACTAATTCATGATTTGGTGAAGTGGAGGAATAGAATCAAGAGCAAAAGGTGAAAGTCAACAAGAAAACATGCAATAACTGGCACCCTACGCGATAGGGGTCGTGGCATGCTGCCAACGCGACAACACTTGGCCGAAAATTGCATTTTTTGGCACATTCCAGTGAGGGTACGCGTTACCTCTGTGTCACGGAGGTCAATTAGGGCGTTCAGCTCCGTGACACGGAGCTGTTCCACCACAGGCCAAAGTTTGCATTTTTTCAGCATAGTATAAATTGAACCCTTAGCTCCTAAAAACAATTTGTCACGATTTTATTCTAAAAAACCATATTGGAGTGAAGGGAGAAGTGGGAGAATTCACCTAGGGTTCATCAATTTAATCTTCTCTTCTTCCAATTCTTGTAAGTATGTTACTTTAACAATGTTTTCTTGTAATTTTACGAACATGAGTGGCTAGAACCCTTCCTCTAAGGTTGAAGCCATAAGTTATGATTGTGTTTTTACGAATTTGTTTTGGAATTAAGTTATTGATTGTTGTTTTGTATTGCATTCTTAATTATGGTTGTTTTTATGATTGATCACCATGAAAACACACACGTTAAGCGTAGGTAAATGCTTGAGAAAGCAAACCTAGGCAAGAACATAAGAATGTAGTAAGCAAGTTCTTGTCTTTTGATAAGATTTGTGGTTAGGATAGAAATATACCTAATTTACCTTGCTTGGTTGATAAAATGGGAAGATAGAAAGACACCAACTTAGAATCGTACTCCACTACTTGTAGGAGTAGTTGGAAGCTAAGTTTGGTTAAATGGTTGGAGGTATGGAAGTACCCAATCAAGGGCATAAACCCCATAAACCACATCCACGTAGTGAATTGCCCACGAACTAGAAATGACATCCTCGCTCAACGATGTAGTAGTGAGGCTAGTTTGTCGTGTTTAGAGGTTCAGAAGACCATGAACATGCAATTTTAATTATGTGAGACGACAATTGATAGTTTCATACTTAAACCATTGCAAATCATAGTATCGCATGATTATCCGGATTTAACTCTAGTTGCTCCTTGAATGAATTCAGAGTATTTCGTTGACTACATCTAGACTTAATTAAATTTCTCAAAAAAAGTCTATAATCAACACTTGCGGCATTTAATATCACACTTGAATTTGATAATTAGTTGAATTGGTCCAGTTCCTGTGGGCTCGACATCCAGCTCCTAAAAAGGGCCACTGTATTACTTGTATGACCCGTACACTTGCGGGCTCATCACTAGCCATATCAACTAAGAACTCCTGTAAAACTGTAACTAGGTCGGCTATAGTGGCTCATGGAGGTGCAACTGGTGGTCTCGGGGCTGCTGCTGTAGATGATGATTCTGGAACATCGGCAGGTGTGGAGGTATCCGCTGCATCTGTAGCCTCAGGCTAGCTACCTGTCTCTCTACCCTCCATAAGCTCATCCGCCAACTCAGCGAACTATGCTGCATCAGTCTGCATCTCGCTGCCAAATGCCTCTGCTAATATGGTCACTCCAGCGGATACAGCTGCCTGATTCCTTGCCCTCGATACGGGTTTGTGTCATCTCGAATTAACCCGATATCCATTATCTTCTTGACGACTACTCTGTGGTAAACTAATGGCAAATCCAGCACCTTTGACTCCCAACAAAGTCTATCAATCAAACATGGAAAAGGAATGGTAGTACCGTCATTGATTGCTCGCTCTCTAATCTCCTCAGCAATGTATCGCGGGAAATTGATGGCATACCCCTCCATTATACTTCCCACCAATGCTGCTCTGTTAGATAAGAGGATGTTCTCATTGGTGGTTGGTACCAGCCTGTGCCGCACTAGTGACCACCAAAATTTTGCCTGAAAGTTCAATGTTGCCTTCTTTACCTGAGACTCTGTACCATGCAGCCATTTAACTAGTGGACCACTTGTAGCAATTATCTGAGAAAACCAAGTGTATTGCTGGATGCGCTCCTGGCTATTCAACTTTTTGGTTCTGACTTTCTTCAACTCATATAGCTTGTGGTCGAACTCGACCATGTTCATCGAAGCATGATAATCTAGCCTATACAGCATCTTGGAGATTGTCCGCTAAGATATATCTACCGGAGTCTCTCGCACCAACACCTAATTTAAGGCAGGCCTCTATATCCAGTCCTGGCCCCGTAATGCTAACCACTACAATGTGGACGCATAAGCTGCATAGAACTCGCGGACTAAGCATGGGCTGTAGCTACCTGATGGCTCGGTCAACCACCCGAACCTATACTTATCAAACACCGCTTATAGCTCAGGAAGGTCTTTCAGTCCTGTAGTGATCAGCCTTGTCTCCTCGTATATGCTCCTCTTTGGATTCCCTTTCTCATTTGGAGCAATATCTCTGTTGTATATGGCCCTCATGCCATGAATATACCATCTTCGCACATTCCTTGGTTGCTCGTTCGATGTGTCCTAGGTCTCAGTCAGTTCATTATCAGAGTCCCCTTGCTGAGCATGTGATTCATCAACTCTCTCTATGTTTTGCCCAGCTGTGGGAGCCTTGGGAACAAGTGCAGCTGCAACCCTGGCATTATCATAAGTGCGGCTGGGCGGATCCCTTACCAGTGGAGTGGGAGCATCGACTAGGGCTATCGAATTTGATGTTTGTTGAGCCCTAGCCCTAGTTGACCTCCTCACTAACTGATCCTCTAATATGTTGTACTCTTCCTCAGCTCCACTTGACTCTTCAGAGGAGGATGAATCATCACGAAGTCTACGGTATGAAGGTTGGCTGAGCTCAGGTGCTTGTTTCTTTGTTGGACCCTTCTTCGGTGTACCTCTTGGAGCCATTGTACCTGTGGAAACATTGTTAGTATGCAAGATGAGATGAAACAAAACATTTTTGGGCTGGTGCCCAGTAGTCCTGACGAGTGACTAAACGAGTCGTTGCCACTAGCAACCACTCGTGAGGTCGCTCGTCATCACAAAGTAGACTTCCTTCATTTTGGGATAGTGTACTTGACGATTGGTCCTAATGAGTCATTGGGATAGTCGTTACCAAAGGCAACGAGTCGTTAGGTCAGTCATTAGGTACACTGCCTCATTGGTTTAATTCTTCCACTCAGGACGAGCTACACAACGATTCGTTTGGTGATCCAACGACTCGTGATGTAGCTTGTGCTCAAGAGTGTCAATTCACATGTTCATCTTCATCTTCTTCCTATTATTCTACTCCACAAATACAAAGCTTCACATTCTCAAATCAACTCAAGTGTATATTCAATTGAAATCCATTTATTTACACCTTCCTAGAGTTCATCAACATCAAGAGGCACAAATTTGCTCTAGCACGCCATTACTCAAAATAAATTTAGTTTCATTCAAAACACGGGTCCTCAAAATTCTTGTTTAAATGCAAATATATTGAAATTTTTAATGGGAAAGATTACTCACAATATGCTTGATAAAATATGGAGTGCAATCGCGTGCAATCGTGTGTGCGTTTGAAGGATTGGAAGTGCAGTGTCGAAGATTTCTTTCAATAGGGTTCAAGTAGAAGAAGAAGAAAAGGGAAATTCAAAGTTGTTGGGGTGTTGGGTTTAATGGTGAGACTTTGGGGAAGGAAAAGAATTGGGTTTTTAGGTGTTTTAAATTAAAAATTACCCTAATTCCAATCCTAGGCGGGTCGAATATCAATTAACTTAAATACCTGACGGCTGACTACATGAGTCATTAATTGATGAGACGACTCATTTTGACCCTTCATTCTTTTACCTGAGTTCAACAAACTTACCTGGGACCTAATGAGTCAAGAAATGACTCGTGGTGTCACCCAACGAGTCATGGCTTGAGTCATGATCCTTGGACTGGTGTAGCTTCAATACGGAGCACTTAACGAATCGTTTAGTCTCCCAACGATTTTTTGAGTGAGCCGTTCTCACCCTTTTTTTTTTATTTTGACTGTTATCTAGTGTTCATGACGGAGGACCTCACGATTCATTTCTTAAAGAAACAAATCGTTAAGTCATCTGTGCTCTCCTATTTTCTATAGTTCTCGTCACGATTTGACTGAACGAGTCGTCATGTCAGACAATGACTTGTTCTGTGACTTTTTTGCACCAGAATTGAAGTTCCAAATTTTGGTTCCAACTTTAGATTTTCCATCTTAATCACCTGCACCCATCAACAAACGTAAACACTATATATTTCTTACATTTACAACTTGGGTTGCATCCCAAGAAGTGCTTGATTTAACGTCGCGACACAACGTGGGTGTTTTGGCTACTCAGACTTCCCCAAAACACCTCCATGGGTTTCCTCCCATGCAGCACCTGATTTATCATCACGGCACGATGCAAGTCTGTCGACTACTCAGAATTCGTCAAGTGATTCTTCTCCATCCTCCAATGCTGAGACTATGCTGAATTCCCTTGGTTATTTCATGGTCCGGCTAATGTTGAAGGTGACCTCTTCTTTTGTTCAACCTAAATTTCTACTGGCCTACCTCCACATCTACTAGGTCCCTACCAGCTGCAAGGAATGGTCTCCCCAAAATCATGGGGACCTCAGAATCGACTTCGCAGTCCAGAATCATGAAGTCTACTGGGAATATAAATTTGTCCACCTTGAAAAACACATCAAATAAAATCCCCACCAGCTTTATAACGATTCTGTCAGCCATCAGTAGCCACATAGTATTCGGTGTGGGGGTTCCTAAACCTAACTTTTTGAACACTGCTAGCAGCATCAAATTTATGCTAGCTTCCAAGTCACAAAGAGCCCTTGCAAATTCAACCTCCCCAATGGTGCAAGGTATAGTAAATGCACCCGGGTTTTGCTTTTTCTGAGCTAGAACCCGTGTAGTTATGGCACCACAGTGGTGCAAATTATCGACAGGTTTTAAACTTACAGTCCTTTTTCTTGTGACGAGGTCCTTCATGAATTTTGCATATCCGGGCATCTGCTCAAGTGCCTCAACTAATGGGATGTTCACCGACAGATGCTTAAACATAGAGATAAACTTTTGGTACTTCCCATCTTCGGCTTTCTTCTTCAACCACTATGGATAAAAAGGAGGAGGTCTAGGGATTGTTGTAAATTTTTGTTGTGCCTCCTTCTCCTTCCCATGGGTAGCTCCTTGCTCCTTTGCACTAATTGGAGAAGTTCGCACATCTAAGTCCCTAACCAAATATGGGTTTTCGAAATCCACTACACCATCATCATTCATCAAGACGGGCTTTTCTGACTCCTTAATTACAACTGGCCTAGGAGGATCAACTGTGGCCTTCCCGCTCCTAGTAGTGACTGCCATGCAATGACTGTCGTTTTGCGGATTTTGCACTGTGTTTCTGGGAAGTGTGCCTTTCTACCTTTGATTCATTGCAACAAACATCTTACTCATCTGTTGCTCAATCTGCCTGATCACCATGGCATGAGACTCCACCTTTTGATTTAAACAAGAAATATCAGCGCGGAGCTCCTTGAAGTGGCCATCTGTTGTCTCCATCTACTTAAGTACTTTAGAGAGCATGTCCTCAACCCTTGAACGACTAGAATCTGGCTCACGGTTTCTTGGGGGAACATATAGACTGCCTCTTTCGTTTTTGAACTCCTTGCGCTTCTTCCAGTCTCCATTATCTCGGTATTGCCCACGATTGCAATTATTATCCTTGTAAAAGTTCCGACCTTTGTTCCCTTGACCTTGATGCCAAGAGTCTTTGTTAGACCCTTGGGCGTTGCTCCGGAAACCCGCCCTCTGATCATTCAAATAATTAGCTTCCTCTTCAGACTTAGATTCACATCCATCATTTCTCGGGGCCTTGCCCTGAGAACCTACAACATTTACCTTTTCTGCTCCGACTCCCATCAAGTGCTTGGCAAGAAACCCCATGGTGGTCTTTATCTCTGCAATATCTTGATCACGCTCTTCATCTTTTCTCCTTTGTTCTGAAGACATCCCAACCGCATAAGAACCAGCCGGAATCTCCGACTCTCTAGTGTGCCAAGCTCGGTTGGTTTTGGTGATCTTGTCCAGCAGTTCTGCAGCCTTTGCATAAGTGTGGCTCATAAAGGTTCCTCCGGAGACGATATCAGCCACCACCTTGGTGTTGGCATTTAGAGACCTATAAAAGATCTCCAATAATGTATCATCCGGAATCCTGTGATCTAGCACCCTTTTTAGCTTTTTGTTGAAATGCAACCAGGTCTTGTGGAGTGCCTCAAAATTTAGTTGTCTGAAGTTATATATTTCATCTTTCAACTGCAACGCTTTGGATGGTAGGAAGAACCTTTAAAGGAAAGCTCTCTTAAGCTCTCCCCAAGTAGTGATGGAATCCTTCGACAGCTCAGCCAACCATATTGTTGCCTCATTCCCCAATGAGAATGGAAATAACCTCAGTCTGATTGCGTCCTGGCTCACTCCCGGTTGTTTGTATGCCTTACATATACCCACGAAATTTGTCAAGTGAGCATGGGAATCATTAGGTGCATGACCCGCAAATATTCCTGTCATATTAAGTAGTTGATCATTGCACTGGTAATGTCAAACTTTGCCCCAGTAGTCAAAGGAAGAGAGACTACAGCTCCAGTGGCACCAACTTCTTCTATATCTACATCATCTTCCTCATTAAAATACTGGTGTCTCTGGTGTTCTGGACCTCTGGGTCATCTAGCTCGTTCTGCTTCTGTAGCTAGAAGCTGCTCTTCAGCAACTCTGGCTAATTCAAGATCTCTAGCCCATGCTTGCTCTTCAGCCAACATTCTCATTGTGGCTTGGTCCACGGTTTCATGCTCTCAGATGTTGGTCATTCTTCTTAGGTTTCTTAACGTCTGCTCAAGTTCGTGATCAATTGGAACCAGGGGATTTCCTTGGCTCCTAGTATTGGGCATGCACAAACCTAAGACCTATTAAACAACCAAAACAACAAAATAAAAATAAAAAAGAAATAAGAACCAATAGTAAAGCAAACATAATTAACAAAATCCTTAGCCGTATTCCTCGGCAACGACGCAAAAAATTGATGTCGCCCAAATTACACCTCATAATTGAGATAAGCGGTCGATTGTCAAATATAAAACCCGACAAAGGTTGATGTCAATCCCACAGGGAATATGGCAAGAACTTAAGTTAATGCGAATAACTATTACTATTGAGTTACTTATTTCCGAAGGGGGAAAGAAATAGAATAATAAACAAAAGTAAAACTACTAAATGCTTAGACCAAATTCGGTTTGTATCCAATTAACGACTTGACTAGGATGGTTTTTCCCAAGACTTCATAACCACAAGACTTTTACATTAGTGTTCTTTTCCGGTGTTTAACATGCAATAACGGTAAGTTAGGTTCACCTAAATGGTTGGTCCTCTATCTAGATGATTATCACCACGCAACTTAGTCTGTATACAAGTGTACTTTAATCGACCCTTACCCTTAATATCAGATTAGCTATCCCCAGAAAAGTTCAAGCTATTAGATGAGATTGATAGCCTCAAATGTCCGTTGTTAATTCCTTTTCCCATTCATTACCTCCTTGGTTCAGTAAGTAAGAATAAGGCAAGTCCTGACGTTTGCAACCGTCAAGAATCAATCAAAACAAAGGGAAAAACAATACATGCATTAAACTCCGTCAAGAATCACTAAGTATTTTAATCTATGTGTATTAATTCATATTGGTTCCCACAAACCTAGTTATGGGTTTAGCTACTCATGTTCGTATAATCACAATCATAAATTATTGAATAAATCATAATTGCAACTTACAAATTATCATAGAAGAAAAACCAAGTAGATTGAATAAAACTCCAAAATTGATGAATAAATTCCAATTTTGCTTTTGATCCTCAAATTCAAGAACAAATTGTAAACCTTGTTTCTTGACTCAAGAATAATTTTTCAACACCAAAATCCTACGTGAAAACTAATAATAATCGGCTTCTCTCAATTTTCATCCAAAAATAAACCTAAAATGTGTATTTATAGTTCCATGAAAACCTTTTCCTAACTAAAACTGGAAACCAGGATGGCAGTGGCAACGGGCTTGGTGACAAATCATTCAGACCTCTAACGAGTCGTGCCTTGCTTAAAATAGTCGTCCTCAGCATCATACTCGATTGTGGCAACGGGTCACCTAACGACTCATCGTGCCTGAGCACGTGTTGTTAGGTCCCTTGTGGTCTAACTCTTTCAAAACTTCGATGCACCTTACAGATGGTTCCAGTGATCTGCCAACGAGTCGTTTAGTCAACTAACGACTTGTTAAGTCTGTCGTCAACTCCACTGGCTACTTTGGAAATATTTTCTCTTCAGTCCTCACCACTGACTTCACGACTCGTTACTAGGTGTAACGAAAATCGTTCCCTCAACTCGTCAAGTACACTGTCTCAGCATCTTCAAATTCCATCTTTTGCCCACGGCTTCAGCAACGAGTCGTGGCTCTTGCCAATGACTCGTGAAGTGCCTAGTAGTCCCCCTTTCAGTCATTTTCAGCATAAATTCACCCAGTTCACTTCCGAACCTATTTTCCTGCAACATTAAGCATAAGACACATCATACCTATATAAACATACCCAGAATGTGCATAATTTCTTGGTTTTAAGCGCCGAAAGTGCCGTAAAATCACGGCATATCAACACCCTCAACTTAGAACTTTTGCATGTCCTGAGGAAAATAAAATAAAATAAAATAAAATAAACTACTTCGATGCTTCAATTGAAAGAACTCTAGGAAACTTACGGTAGTCACATTTATACATCAAAGCAAATTTTCTAACCCCTCCCTCATCGTATCAACTTACATCACTATGCACATGCAAAATTTCCAACCATGATATAGAGGAATCAAAATATGGTAAAACACTTTTACTTGCAATCATGCACATAAATCTATAACACTGACCCAGACAATTTGCAAACGATTTTGTTGACCAAATGCTCTCACCTCAAAGAAGTCCCACACTCACACATATGTATATGATTATTCCTCTTGGGACCAGGTAAGATTCACTCGCTCTCACAAAGAAATTCGAACTATGTGCATACAATACCATAGGGCTTGCCTCGATTTTCAGACAAGTAACCAGGATCACTATAGGACTTTTTAGGATTATAACGTAGGCTAGGGCTCAACTATGGTACATATGGAATTAGTAGCTTAACCCTCGACACTACACACCTCTTGGCTCCACTTTTCAACTTTTTTTCCTATATTGTCCCTTTTTTCCTTTAACTACTTCTTCTTTTCTTTTCTTTTGCAACTAAGGATGCGCTTTCTCTTTATTCAAGCACTTATTGATGTCATATTTTTTTATTTTCTTTTTCTTGCTTTTTGACAACATTTTTTACTTCTTTCTCTTTTTTTTCATTATGCATACCGCACCCTCCCTTTCCTTTTTCACTACCTAATTTTCGTTCCTCCCAACTCTTCTTAATCACCTCTATAGTAGCCACCCTCAACTTAGGCGATTTGCCTAAGTTGAGGTTCACAATGTCCACGTGAGGAGTTAGACGACTCGTGAGGAGACCCCATGTGTCATCAGGTGACTCGTAGGGAGACTTATATGACGGGATGTTGAAGGTCCCCAAGGGCGTGGGAACGACTCGTGGTCAGCCACCACGAGTTGTCAAGTCAGCCGTGGGGAGAAGTTGAAAAATAAAATGGAAGGATCCACCAGTGTACTTAACAGAAGGAGGCCATGACTCGTCATGTCAAGCAACGAGTCGTGGTGTGGGTCGCCGGGAGGAACTTTGATAAAATGGTTTTAAGGAGGCAGTGAACTTGAAGAGTGGTGGCCATGACTCGTGGCCACCGGTAACTAATCGGTATGTCGTTTGTTAGAGGTTCCAGCAACCAGTTCAGACAATGGACTTAACGGGTAAAGTGAAGGATCGTGTGGACTGGCAACGAGTCGTCTGGTCACTCGTTGGGACCCCTGGCAGTTATTTTTCTACATTTTTAGTAAGAGTATTTTCGTAATTCCTAATTTGCAAAGGCCTAAACTATGTTGTTTTAAGGTCTAAATAGGGTTTTTAAGGGGGATTAGCCCATGTTAAGCCTCATTCATGCATGCAAGAGTATAGAGAGGAGTCTAGAAGGTGATTCAAAGTGTTCTTCCCCAATTTCTCTGAATTCCATCTTGGGGTTTCAAGGGAGATTAAGAATCAAGTATTTCCAGGTATATAAGGTCATCAATGGGTGAATTCTTCCATACCCATGCTCATACTCTACGATTTTACTTAAAATTTCGTCAAAAACTCATGGGGTTTTGTATTTAATTTAAATAAAAACTAATGATTTAACTATGGGTTTTGTGATTTCAAAATATTAATCTAATCTATGGATTTCGATCACCTTTTGAGATTTAAATTAATTATAATATTGTTGACTTTGAATTTCTAAATAATTAAGCTTGATTATGCATGCCCTATGAGGAATTGATTTATGATCCATTGATTTATTGATGATTTTGATAAGCCCAGGATGAATTATTAATTTATTTATGAATTTATTATGTTATCTATTATGATCTTATGAAATTCAAGCTATATGCATGATCTACAAGTATGTATGAAATTTTATAACTCATGAATTATGTTCTTGGTCGACTCACGGGCCTCAAGTTATGGCTAGTTCTTATATGTTCAAGCATGTTTACGATTATCATAATTTAACTAGCCCATGAACTCATGTATGTATTATTATGAGAACTATATATGTTTTGGGAGCAGTATCGAACACCGAGTAGATTCGGGGCTCAGGTTAAGCGCCGGATCTCATGAATTACATACTACCGTAGGTATGTTGGGAACCTTTCATGTTTGTCCCTATCCCAAATGGCCCTTTTTCATATGTGATCACGCCCTTCATGGTTCCTACCTTTGGTAAGGTACGAATACCCTCCCAACTAGGGTTACAAGTCGGGCTTCATGTGTGCTCATATGGGGTATGTCGGTTAAGAGAATCTCCCACTGTTCCTCATGATTCATGCATGTTATGATTATGTATGTTGTCTCAAGTTATGTTTAATCAATCTCTTCTATTACAATTAATATTATATTTATGCAACGAATGCTTTGAAAACCTTGAGCCATATGAGATGTCATTATGAGTTATGATACGAGCATGTTGTCCTACTCTTACGATATTCTTTTATGAATTTTATACATGTTTTAAATGTTCATTTCACTTACCTTCCATATTCAGTACGTTCCACATACTGACCGCATACTTTCAATGTTGTATCATCTCATGATACAACTCCCAGTTCTCAGGCTCGTCCTCACCCATATATAGTTTCAGATTGCTCTCAGCGCTCTTGGTGAGTCCTCATGTTTTGAGGGTCGTATGTTCATACTCTATGTTATTCCTTTCAATTTCTGGATGTTGAATTAGTTGGGGAGTTGTCCCATCAATCCGCCTTTCATGTTTAGAGGGTTATCAGACTACAAGTTGTACTCTATTGTATTGTATAAGTCTTGTATTGATTTTCCTTATTCTACGTTATGATTATATTCTTTAAGCTAAATCTTCCGCTCAGGTGGTTGAATTAGATGTATGCTCATGCTATGGGTCGACTTAGGGTCTCTCGGAGCTCCTTGTCCTGTGTCTACAATCCAGGTGTACGTTTGGGTCGTGACACCTATAAGTTGGAATTTCCCTCAAAGTTATCTTCCTTGCATCCTGTGTTTCATGTATCTCTTTTGAAGAAATGTTTGGGAGATCCAACTCTAGTAGTACCGGTGGATAGCATTGGTGTAAAAGATAGCCTTAGCTATGAGAAAGTTCCACTGGAAATATTGGATCGCCAAGTTCAGAGGCTAAGGAACAAGGAAGTAGCTTCAGTTAAAGTATTATGGAGGAATTAGCATGTTGAAGGAGCTAAGTGGGAAGCCAAAGTCGATATGATGGCTAAATATCCAAATTATTCTCTACTGGCTCAGTTCCTACTTGAGGTACCAGGTTTTCCCTATAACTCTATTTAGTTTTCATGTTCAAATCATGTGTTCAAGTTTCTTTTATGTATATGGATGTGTATGTGAAGCATGAAGTCAGTTCAACTATGTGATATGAATCGAAGGTAGTCATTCCGTTAGTTTTTGGTTTAAATGATCAGTATTTGAATATGATAATTGCATGTTTCTATTTTCTTCTTGTTTCCTACATTCGAGGACGAATGTTACTAAGGGGGAGATATTGGAATACCTCGGAAGTTCCTAAGAGTAGACCTGAGAGTTAAAAGTTGAAAACTACTGAAATTGGAAAAAACATCCCAAGACGAGAGGTGTAATGACTCGTAGTTCAAATCCACGAGCCGGTGTTACCAGTTGTGGTTTCAGGAGCTGGGTGTTAGTGGAATCAACGACCGATGTAATGACTCATTGTGGGAAACAATGAGTCATCGTTTGTAGTCTTGGTGAGAGATGGACTTTAGCATTTGGGGAAGTAATGGTTCATTCAATGACCCATCATGAGTTACAATGACCCATTGTTTGCCATCATTGTCTGCATGGTCAGATTTATAGTGCACACAACGGATCAAGACCACAACTCGTTGGAAGTAACCACGAGTCATGGTGAGGCTCGTGGTAAGGGATGTTCAGGCTTGGCAGGGAGTTGACAATGACCGACTCAACGAAACTATGTTTGGACCAACGACTTGTCCTCTTGAGTCGTGGGAAGGATATAAAGGTATTAATGAGACAATGGATACCACGAGTTGTGGTTTCACACAACGACTCGTGGGATTAGTCGTTGGTTCGTCCAGGGCAGTTTTTCAGGGACTTTTCATTAAGGGTATTTTCGACCTTTCCATGCTATAAGGCCCTAATTACGTTGTTTCATTTATTTTTATGGACATTTTAAGCTAGGTTAAGTCCCTATTGCATAGATCATTCCCATGCACGCATACTAAGAGAATTCTAGAGAGATCAAGTGTAGAATCAAGCTTTTCCCTATCAATTCATCCTTGGGAATTCAAGAACTTTAGAATCTAATCTAACCCAGGTATGTAGGGTTATGAATGGTTAATTCCGTTTACACCCATGCCCATTCTCTATTAATTTATGAAAATCTACCAAAAATCTCATGGGGTTCAATTCAATTTTTGTGAATTTCTAATGATTTGCTAATGGCCTTTTATTATTTATGATATACATCATATTTTATGGATTTTGATCAGATTTTACAATTATTTTACTTGTAAAATTATTCATTTTGATTTCTACCAAATTAGGCCTAATTATGCATGATCTATGATGAATCGATTTATGATCTACTCTTCAATTATTGATATTTACAAACCCAACTTGATTTATGATTTGAAATATGGACTTATTCAATTACCTATCATGATTTGATGATATGCAAGTTATATGTATGATCTACAAGTATGCATGAACCCTATGATTTATAAATTTTGTTTTGGCCGACTCACGGTCCTTGATTCATGGCTAGTTCACGTATTTACAAGCATGTTATGATTAGAATGATTTAACTAGCCCATGAAATCATGCATATTATACTATGAGCAATACATATGTTTTGGGAGTAGTATCGAACATCGAGTAGGTTCGTGGCCCAGGTTCCTCCCCAAATCTCATAAACTACGTGCCACTGTAGGTATGTTGGGACCTCCCTTGTAACTGTCCCCGTCCCAAATGGCCCTTTTCATGTGATCATGCCATTTATGGTTCTACCCTTGGCAAGGTACGAACGACCTCCCGACTAGGTTTACAAGTAGGGCTCCATGTGTGCTCATATGGGGTATGTCGGTTAAGAAAAGTCTCCCACTGTTCCTCATGATTTATGCATGCTTATGATTATGTACATTGGCTCAACTAGTTTTTATTATGGCTTTTCTCTTATGATTATGATTACGATTGTATTACGAATGTTTTGAAAATCTTAAGCCTTATGATATGTTATGTTACAATATTTATGATATGAGCATTATGTCCTACTCTTATGATGTTTTATGAGTTTTTACATATTTTGAATGTACGTTTTACTTACCTTGCATATTTGGTACATTCCACGTACTGAATGCATACTTTCTATGTTTTATCATTTCATGATACAGGACCCGGCTCTCAGGCTCATCCTCACCTCTAAATCATCTCAGAGTTCACTTTCAACTTGTGGTGAGTCCTCATGTTACAAGGGACATTTGACTAGACATTTATGTTATTTATGTTTCAGTACTTGGCCAGGTTAGTTGGGGGTGTTGTCATATCAACACATCTTTTGCAGTAGAGGCTTTTAGACAGTGTGTATTACTCGGCTTGCGTGTATGTCTAGTGATTCCTTATGCTATGTTACGTTTCCTCTATGTCTTATGTTCAATCTTCCGCTTAAGGTGAATGAAGTTAGATGTATGCTTATGCAATGAGTTGACTTGGGACCTCTCGGGGTTTCCTATCTCGTGTTACGATCCGGGTCTACGTTTGGGTCGTGACAACTTCACTCATATTTCCTTCCTCTAATACACATCCCTTGAAGTGCCATTGTTGAGAATTATCTAAGCTTTTGAAGCTCAAGTGTGCAAGTAGTCCTACATTGTGGTAAAATTTTTCTTGCCCTTGTCTTGATTTTCTCAATGGTTCTAATTCTTTTAGTGTTAATACTTTGTGTCCCTTTCCTATTGAACTCATGAATATGTTCTGGTTGTTGAAAGGAATGGGGAATATTCATCTATGTGTGTGAAATTTTGAAATGGATGAAGTCTGTGAAACCCAATCGGAATGAAATACAACATTTTACCCAATGATAGACTGGGTGACGCCATTCTTAAGGGAAAATTGTCATGAGATAGTGTTTAAATGTAGTAGTGGTAATTTTTTCATGTTGTGTGTTGGTGTGTGTTAATGGGAGCCTTTGATTTGTTTAACTTCAATTTGGCGAGGATAGGGTCCGGCTTTTTGTATGTCAGGTTTGGTGAATCGCCGATGGACCGCTGATTCACTTTTAAAATTGGCTTCAAGCCACTGAGTGGATCCCACGTTACATCAGTGGTTCACGAATCTGGACCATTTTCCACCTAACCACCGACATACCCTTCAGTTGCCCAGTTTTCTGTTATGCATTGGCGGTCAAGCAGAGCCGCGGATTGCTCCCACGACTCGTTGGTGTTTCGCCGGTACTATTGGTTCTTTAAATAATATTTTCTTTCCCTTGTTTCTCAGTTCACCCTTAGGCTAGTTTTTGATTATTTTAATTTCCTTTCTGAATATTTGTCACTAACATCATCCTTGCAGAAAAATCATGTCTTCATCTAGGAATACATGAAAAGGAAAGGCCCCCGCCTCATCTTCTAGTAAGGGCAAGGGCAAAGCAAAGGCCGCTCCACCGCGTGCCAACACCAAAGAAGAAATCATATTTTGTGTCCCCAACATGCAAGAACACTATGTCATCAGTCAAGGCCAATCCGTCACAGTGGAGAAGCGGTTTGATTTGGCGGGATTGAGGGGTGATCTTCCCAACATCACCGCCCAATTCACAAAAAGGCAATGGCAGGAATTTTGCAACCCTCTCCCACCTTACTACCCCAGCTTGGTGACAGAATTCTACACCTCATATCAGGCCCGACAAGATAGCATGTAGCACAGGGGCAAGGTCGATGACTTTCCATGCCTGTTATCAGTGATGCTAAGGGTGGTGGAAGTTGACATTACCCTAGTAACCATCAACTCCCTGTTCTGGGAGGAGGAAGTTGAATCTGGTACAGAGTACATAGCCTAGGTAGTTGATATGAAGGATCAATTTACTTGGGTAGAACGAATTATTGTTGTTGACACCCCTCTCTGGGCCTCCATGGGTGGTGAAATCTCTCACCTCGATTTGAAGTTTGTGTGGCTGGATTTTATTTGTGACTGTATCATACCCTCCAAAAATGAGTAGCGGGTCAGCTTAGAAACTGCTATTCATATTGTCTGCATCATGACTGGAGTTCCCATTAACTTTGGGGAAATTATTGCTTAGCAAATGAAGAAAAAGGCTCGAAAATCTAGCACTTCAATGCCCTAAGCTGTGCTGATTTCCTAGATTTGATCACAAGCCGGAGTGCCTCTGTTCCCTGATGAAACCCCTTCCGCTGCTCTAGGAGTGATAGCCATCGACCGGAAGAGAGATGTCGAGGCACCAAAATTGAAAAGAAAAAGACTGCAAGCCTTTAGAGTGCTTAAAGGATCCCTTTCCCATGGGTTAGACCAATCATCACAAGGCCCAGAGTCAAACATGCCAGCCAAAAATGTCAGGCCAAGCGTCAAGCGACATGCCTCAATGTGGAGCATCTCCCTCTCCGCAATCCTCTCAACCAAGTGGTCTTCACAAATTTGTGGAGATGACAAACTCTCACGAAAACCAACTTCAGAGATTGGCTAAGAGCCTCCCCGTGCTCATTGCCCAAACCATCAAAAAGGAGCTCAAGTCATTATACAAGAAGTGTCCCCTTCCGCTGCTCTAGGAGTGATAGCCATCGACCGGAAGAGAGATGTCGAGGCACCAAAAATGAAAAGAAAAAGACTGCAAGCCTTTGGTGTGCTTAAAGGATCCCTTTCCCATGGGTTAGACCAATCATCACAAGGCCCAGAGTCAAACATGCCAACCAGAAATGTCAGGCCAAGCGTCAAGCGACATGCCTCAATATGGAGCATCTCCCTCTCCGCAATCCTCTCAACCAAGTGGTCTTCACAAATTTGTGGAGATGACAAACTCTCACGAAAACCAACTTCAGAGATTGGCTAAGAGCCTCCCCGTGCTCATTGCCCAAACCATCAAAAAGGAGCTCAAGTCATTATACAAGAAGTGTCACCACGCTATGCAAGAGGGTGGTTGTGGTTGAAGGGGCAGTCACCTCCCTCTGGACTGAGGTACAAGAGTGGAAGAATCGGACTTCAACAGAAGTGTCAGATATGAGCTCCCTGGATGCTGCAATGGTTGCTCCTTCCTCAATTAGGGGTTTGATTGATGATCTCTTCGAAGGCCTGGGAGATGATTTTGCTGGTCCTGGTGAGGCCAGTGGCGGTGGTGCAGGCAATGCAGAGGCTGATGATGAGGAAGAATAACCCACTCAGGGAGTTTCTTGTCCCTTTCCCTTTTGCATATTTACATTGGGGACAATGTACTCTCTTAAGTGGGGGAGGGATGAGCGTAGTTAATGATGGGGTCAGGGATGGATGTTTTCTTTGGATGTTTTATGTTTGTTGTTTTGAAATTAATTGAGTAGAGCCCTTGCCGGGCTATTATTTTGTTTTAATGATCAATGATTTCCCTTGTTGGGCGTGTCTTTTTTTGAAAAAAATGAATGAATGTCTTGGTTTAGTTTTGACGGTTGATGGTTAGTGATCAAATGGGGTCTTTGTTTTGAATTGCGAAATCTTGCATGAAATAACTCAAGGTCTTGTTCCTTTTTTGCCTTTTTAAATAGTAGTGTAGTAATCAAAACTCCGAGGGTTTATTTTAGACCACAGTTCTTTCCTGAGGAGCATTCGTGTGTTTTTGTCTATTTTCTTTGTTGAATCGGGTTGAAATTTCCCAAGGATAGATTGAGTGGCGACATTCTTAAGGGAAAATGCCATGTTGGTTTGAGTCTCTTATGAAGTTGTTTTGAGAGGCACCTGATGTGTTGCGGATTTACAACACTTTCGACGCTCAAAACTAAAAAAATAACATGGACTTAGGTGTATTTATGTGGATATAAGGCACTTTTCCTTTGGTTACAGGATAAATTGGTGTTGGAGATAAAAGATGCAAAAGATAGCTTGAAGTATGCAAAATAGGCTCAAATTTCAGTCCACAGTACAAGTCGTAGGAAGGTCCTACGAGTCGTATGTTACACCTCGTAAAATTTAAATGAATAAATAGCCTAATGGCATGTTGGTTAAGGGATTTAGAAGGCATGCAAAAAAAAAATAATTAAATTAAATAAAAGGTCGGTTTTTCCATTCAAATGAATGAATTTCCAGCAAAAAACAGGGGAAATAAGTGAGAAGAAGGAACCCATGACAAATATATATAATTTCCTTCCGATTATGCTACGAAACGCGGTCTAAACTCCATTCCAGCTTAGATACAGAGGTGTAAAGCTGCAGAGAGCAATCCTACAGAGTTGGTTTCGTGAAATTTGGCCGGCGAAATGTCGTGCTACCGAGGTAAAGTGGATAGAATTGCTTTAAATTAGTACCAATGTGTTCCTAGCCTTGTAGTGAGCATTTATCCCTTTTGGACTGTCGAGAAATAATGAGTTTTCGACCGTTTTCCGAAAGGTTGAAGTTTGGGATAAATATATATCAAAAGTGATAATTTCTCCCGGATATTAATGTATTTAGTTCTAATTGACATGTATATGAATGTAGTTGGGAGAAACAACAGAAGTACTGACGGAAATCATATTGGTCAGTCGGGTACTCAGAAACCAGGTATGTAAAGTTATTCTTTCGGCAAGCCAGGAAGTACTCTAGAAAATAAATAGAATAAAGGCTATTAACAGATACCCAGCGTACATGAACGATTTCAGTACAATTTCCAGCAAGCATGCTAGTATATCATTACGTATCATGTGATAATCAGAATAACGGATAGTCAGATGATTTCAAATAGTATGTATCACATTTTGTTGAGACTATATCCGGTAATAGATGGCACATTTTATACTATTGAGCTATATCTAGTTATAGATGGCATGTTCTATATTATTGAGTTATATACAGATATAATCAGATCAGTAATCAGATATAGAAATAGCTCCAGATACCGATATAACTCCAAAAACCGATATGGCTCTAGAAATTAATATAGCTTCAGATCACGGATAACAATAATCAGATAAACAGATAAAGGCCAGGTAGCTGTTAGCCCAGCAATCAGAAACAGTGTAAAATAGAATATAGCATCAGTTGTTTAGTACGGACTGGCCTTGAAATAAAAGAAGAGAATATGATTAGTATTTTTCATTTGAGCATGCTTGCTGTGTATGTGTTTTGCATGTTGAGACTTGTTATGGCATGTGGGCACCCTTTAGCATACCCACCGCCCCTGGGTTATAGCTGTGTCGATACTAGATTCAGATACTGCCACCAGCTGGGCGATGCCGTCTGCCTAGAGGACGATGATGACTGACCACCATGATAATACGGTCCAGATTACCCTGCTTGCAGGGGAAGTTCAGTTCGCTCTGCGCAGAGCCAAATTACCCTGTTTACAGGGGCAGATTACTCTGTGTGCGCTTGTGGCCGGGGGCAGTTTCAGATACAGATTTTTATAAAATTACCCTGTTGCGGCTTGCACCCAGGGGCAGTTTCAGTTACAGATACAGCAGCAGATTACCCCGTGTGCACTTTGCGCCCAGAGGCAGGAGTCTTCGGACTCAGACACAGTTTATTGTCAAAGGCCAAGGCCTGAGACGTACCCAAGGGGGCCGGTAGGAGGAGCTCACAGTTATCGGATGAGTGGAGTGACTTATTTTTGGTTGGTTTAGACCCGGGTAGGGGTATATAGATTGTTCTGTTGATTGGAACCTTCCGGCTTATGGGGGTCGGTTAGGTATTGTGTGTATTTATATGTATATCTATATGTGCTGTTAGATACTGATAGACAATAGGACGACACGTCGTCAGGTACGCCCAGTTTAGTTTCAGAATAAGTAAACTCTCCCCAGTTAGCCTCATCCAGATAGACTCAGCTACTTCCTGCTTATATGTCATGTTATTGTTGCTATTCATTTCAGTTGTATATTTCAGTTTGCTTTTCATGCTCGGTACCTGTGGTACTGACACCTGTGGGGTGCTGCATTGCTTGCCTGCAGGTACTCACAGACGAGGAGTCGATCCCTCGTGATCCTAGCCAGTGCGGAGTTATCAAATCCTGTCATCCGGAGCTTGATATTCAGAGGTGTATTTCATTTTCTTTTGTTGTATAGTAGGGGTAGGTCGGGGCCCTATCCCGACCATTCTATTATTACTTCCTAGAGGCTTGCAGTCTGATGTTTCCTGTGATGGTGGAGCCGGTCGTGTGGGGCCGTGCATGTATATATGTGTTTAGTTGTTGATGTTGGCCGTGTGGGGCTTTCTTTAGGTTATAGTTAGTGACCTTGTCGGTCACAAAGGTGAATAGTAGTTGTTTCAGATTATAGTGTCATTGTTCTGGTTAGCTGTTGTGCGTTGCAGGTGGCTATAGGCCTAATCGGCCGGGGGCTGTATTTACAACCGCTATATAGCCGGTTCGTTTCTTGAAATAGAGCCAGAGTCTAGCAGGCACTAGGAGCCCGTCATACCCCCCAAGGTGGGGTGTGACAAACTTGGTATCAAAGCAGTTCGTGTCCCAGAGAGTCTGCAACCCGTGCTAAGTAGAGTCTTGTCTATGGATGTGTTGTGCACCACATACTATAGGCAAGAGGCTGCGAGGCATAATAGGATGGTTACCCTTCTTTCATACTCAGTCGTGCCATAGTACTGTACAGTATAGGGTTGGTTCTTTTGAAACTTACCACCCTCTTTGTTTACAGATACTATGGCAGATTAGTGGCACCCAACTACAGGCAGGAGATTGGATACAGCGGCGGGCGAAGGCACCAGCAGGATGCCTCACTTACAGCCAGATTCAGCCCGGTCTGAGAGCAATACGGAGGTGTCATCTCAACCCTCCCAGCAGTCTCCGCCTTGCCAGACACCATTTGAGGCAGCACCGCCTCCCACAGCTCCTGCACCTACTTCATCTGATCAGGAGCTACGTAGTGCGGTGGTTATGTTGACCCAGATGCTAGCTACTCAGCGTCAGCCAATACCACCTGCAGCAGCAAAATCTCTAGGTGGATCAGGTAGTTCCAGGGTTAGAGAATTCTTGGCATTGGGACCCCCTCAGGTTATAGGGTCGAATTCAGCGGAGGACCCTCAGGACTTTCTGGACCAGATGTAGAGAATCTTTAGAGTCATGCACATAACCCCACCAGAATCAGTTGAGTTAGTAGTGTTCCGGTTGAGGGATATTGCTGTTTTGTGGTACGAAAGTTGGGAGAGATCTCGGGGAAGAGATGCAACCCCTCCTACTTGGTCCAGCTTCTCAGAGGCCTTCCTGGACCACTACTTACCCCGGGAGGTCAGACATGCCTGGATGGACCAGTTTTTACACTTAGATAAGGGGGCCAGGAGCGTCCGTGAGTATTCTTTACAGGTCGACTCCTTAGCCAGCTATGCTCCAGCATTTGTGGACACCATGTCGTCCAAAGTCCACCGCTTTATTATGGGCCTGAATTCAGATTACATAGAGATGTGCATGACGGCTACTTTGAGAGAGGACATGGACATAGCCAGGGTACATGCCTTCACACAGACAATTGAGGGCCTGAGACGGCGGCAGCGGGGCGACAGGCAGGCGACTTCAGAACAGCGCCGTAGAAATAGACCCGCTGAGATTCAGGGGGAAACCCCTAGGGGGCCAAGACCACAGTTTTCAGATAGGCCACCCAGATCTTTACCTCCGGTACAACAGCAGAGAGGCAGATTTGTTCGCCGGAGTCAGTCAGAGTCGGTAGCAGTTTACGGACAGTAGCATCACCTCAGCAGCGGAGGGCAGAACAGAGTAGATTTGCACCTACCCCTTGTCCTATATGCCACCGACCCCATTCTGGAGCCTCCAGGCAAGGATTCTCAGGGTGCTATCACTGCGGACAGGAAGGGCATTTAATGAGAGATTGTCCGGCCAGAGGACAGGGTAGCCGGGATAGTCTGGATAGAGCATTAGCGGGACCACAAGCTCCAACAGCCTCAATAGGGCGCAGACCCTCAGGTTCAACAAATAGGGGCCGAGGTAGATTAGGAGCCTCTAGCTCAGGTGCAAGCCCCAGCCGTACCTATGCATTACCAGGGAGGCAGGATTCAGAGGCATCTCCCGACGTGGTCACAGGTATATTGATTATCTGCTCATACCCTGTTTATGTATTGATTGATCCAGGGTCTACCTTGTCATATATTACACCATTTGTGGCCCGGAAGTTGGGTATCGAACCAAAATTGCTTCAGCAGCCCTTTTCAGTGCTTACACCGGTCGGTGACTCGATTACAGCTAAAAGAGTTTACCGAGGGTGTACGGTAGAGGTTGCTGATCGCCAGACCACAGTAGACTTAATAGAACTTGAGATGGTCGACTTCGATGCCATTATGGGTATGGACTGGTTAGTGCCATGCTATGCCAACTTAGAATGATGGACCAAGACGGTCCGATTTCACTTTCCGGGGGAAGCAGTGCGAGAATGGAAAAGGAGCACAGCTACGCTAAAAGGTAGGTTTATTTCCTACCTTCAGGCGAGAAAATTAATAGCAAAGGGATGTATTTACCACCTAGTTAGAGTCCAGGACATTCGGGTGGAACCTCTGACTCTTCAGTCTGTTCCAGTGGTCAATGAATTCCCTGACGTATTTCCAGATGAGTTGCCTGGTATCCCTCCCGAAAGGGAGATAGATTTCGCAATTGACTTGTTGCCAGGGACTCAACCTATATCCATTCCCCCGTATCGCATGGCACCAGCTGAGCTTAGAGAGTTGAAAGAGCAGTTAAAAGATTTGCTCGACAAAGGCTTTATCAGGCCTAGTACTTCCCCGTGGGGTGCACCAGTTCTGTTTGTAAAAAAGAAAGATGGCTCACTCCGTATGTGTATAAACTACCGGCAGCTGAATAAGGTAACAGTTAAAAACAAATACTCGCTCCCTAGAATAGATGATTTGTTTGACCAGTTGCAGGGGACCCGATGTTTCTCTAAGATAGATCTGAGGTCCGGATACCACCAGGTCCGGGTTCGTGAGAGGGACATTCCAAAGACTGCTTTCAGGACCAGGTATGGTCACTTTGAATTTCTAGTCATGTCTTTTGGGCTGACGAATGCTCCCGCAGTGTTTATGGACCTGATGAACAGCATATTCAGATCGTATTTGGATCTGCTCGTGATAGTATTTATCGATGATATTCTGGTATATTCTCGTTCAGAGACAGATCACCAGAACCATTTGCGAACAGTACTCCAGATCCTTAGAGACCGTCAGCTGTACGCCAAGTTTTCTAAGTGTGAGTTCTGGATGAACTCAGTTGCCTTTTTGGGGCATATCGTGTCAGATGCTGGGATACAGGTGGACACACAGAAAATAGAGGCGGTCAAGACATGGCCCAGACCTACCACTCCGACCTAGGTTCGCAGTTTCCTGGGTTTAGCAGGGCATTATCGGAGATTTGTTGAAGGATTCTCCACTATAGCAGCACCTCTGACAAAGCTGACACAGAAAGCAGCGAAATTTCAATGGATGGAGGCATGTGAGCAGAGTTTTCAAGAATTGAAAGACAGATTGACCTCCGCCCCAGTACTAGCATTGCTAGAGGGAACACATGGGTATGCGGTGTATTGCGACGCTTCAGGCTTTGGACTGGGTTGTGTGCTGATGCAACATGGAAAGGTAATTGCTTATGCTTCCAGACACCTGAGGAAGCACGAAAAAGAACTATCAACTCATGACCTGGAATTGGCCGCAGTGATCCATGCTCTGAAAATCTGGAGGCATTATCTGTATGGCGTTCATGTAGATATTTTTATAGATCATAAAAGCCTGCAGTACATTTTCACACAGAGGGAGTTAAATCTGCGACAGCGTCGTTGGTTAGAATTGCTGAAAGATTATGACGTAAATATTCTCTACCACCCAGGGAGAGCTAATGTAGTAGCCGATGCCCTCAGCCATAAGTCAATGGGGAGTTTAGCGTATTTGAGACCCGAGAAGCGGGAGTTAGCCAAGGAAATTCATCAGCTAGCTCGTTTAGCCGTTCGAGTAGTAGAAACAGAAAATAACAGAGTGGTGATTTAGAACTCTGCTTTGTCGTCATTAGTTACAGAGGCGAAAGAACGGCAGTACGAGGACCCCGACTTAGTCCAGCTCAGAGATAGAGTTCAGAAAGGTAAGGGGCCAGATTTTCAAGTGACTGAGGATGAAGTGCTGCGTTGTAAGGGCCGCCTATGTGTCCCGGATGTTTCAGGGCTTCGCCAGTAGATCATGCATGAGGTATATTATGCTCGCTATTCCCTCCATCTAGGAGCAACAAAAATGTACCACGACATCAGAGACATCTACTGGTGGCCAGGTATGAAAGCTGAAATAGCTGAATTTGCATTTAGATGTCCTAACTGCCAGCAGGTGAAAGCAGAACACCAGAAACCGGGCGGTCTAATGCAGGATATAGCTGTGCCTTTATGGAAATGGGAAGCGATAAATATGGATTTTGTAACAGGATTACCCCGTACCAGACATAGACACGATTCTATTTGGGTGATAGTTGACAGGCTGACAAAATTAGCCCATTTCCTGCCAGTACGAAGTACGTTCTCCGCTGAGGACTATGTTAAACTGTATATTAGAGAGATAGTCAGACTGCACGGTGTTCCGGTGTCTATTATCTCAGATAGAAGAGCACAATTTACAGTGAGATTCTGGCAGTCGTTCTAGAGAGGCCTGGGAACACAGATTAACTTAAGTACAGCCTTTCATCCTCAAACAGACGAGCAAGTAGAAAGAACTATCCAGACGCTCGAAGATATGCTACGGGCGTGTGTACTAGATTTTGTGGGTAGCTGGGATAAGCATCTGCCGTTGATTGAATTTTCCTATAATAACAGTTATCATTCAGCCATCCAGATGGCACCCTTTGAAGCATTATATGGGCGAAAATGCAGATCGTCGGTTGGCTGGTTTGAAGTGGGAGAATCATCATTGATTGGGCCAGACATCATTCAACAGTCAGAGGAGAAGGTAAAGCTTATCAGAGAACGCCTACTGATTGCTCAGAGCCGCCAGAAGTCTTATGCAGATATGCAGCGCAGAAATCTAGAATTTGCAGTAGGTGACTGGGTATATGTGAAAGTGTCTCCGATGAAAGGGGTGATGAGATTTGGCAAGAAAGGCAAGCTTAGCCCGAGGTTCATTGGGTCATATCAGATTCGGCGGAGAATAGGCCGAGTTGCATACGAATTGAACTTGCCTCCAGAGTTAGCGTCTGTTCACCCAGTATTCCATGTATCTATGTTGAGGAAGTTCGTAGGAGACCCTTCCACAGATGTTCCAGTTCAGGATGTCCAGGTCATAGAAGAGTTAGCATATGAAGAGGTTCCAGTAGCTATCTTAGACAGACAGATCCGTAGACTGAGAACTAAAGATATTGCATCTGTCAAAGTATTGTGGTGTAACAGGAATCGAGAAGAAATGACCTGGGAAGCCGAGGAGGACATGAAAGCCACATATCCCCACTTATTACAGACATAGGCAAACAGGAGGTATGTTAGAACTGTTTTTCCTTATGAATGCTTATATTTCATATATGAATGTTATTATATCGTGTGGAGTACCTTTATTCGGCTTTTCTACTTTTCAGGAATTTTGAGATAGTCCATAATACAGGGGAAACTCTGCCGAAATTTTTTTAGATACAAGTTGAGTAAGTTGAGAAGTCCTCTAGACAGAATGTCATTCGAGGACGAATGTTCTTAAGTGGGGGAAGATGTTACACCCCGTAAATTTTAAACGAATAAATAGCCTAATGGCATGTTGGTTAAGGGATTTAGAAGGGAAGCAAAAAAATAAAATAAAATATAAATAAAAAAATAAAATAAAATAAAAGGTCGGTTTTTCCATTCAAATGAATGAATTTCCAGCAAAAAACAGGGGAAATAAGTTATAAGAAGGAACCCACGACAAATATATATAATTTCCTTCCGATTACGCTACGAAACGCGGTCTAAACTCCATTCCGGCTTAGATACAGAGGTATAAAGCTGCAAAGAGCAATCCTATGGAGTTGGTTTCATGAAATTTGGCCGGCGAAATGTCGTGCTACTGAGGTAAAGTGAATAGAATTGCTTTAAATTAGTACCAATGTGTTCCTAGCCTTGCAGTGAGCATTTATCCCTTTTGGACTATCGAGAAATAATGAGTTTTCGACCATTTTCCGAAAGGTTGAAGTTTGGGATAAATATATATCAAAAGTGATAATTTCTCCCGGATATTAATGTATTTAGTTCTAATTGAAATGTATATGAATGTAGTTGGGAGAAACAGCAGAAGTACTGACGGAAATCACATCGATCAGTCGGGTACTCAAAAACCCGGTATGTAAAGTTATTCTTTCGGCAAGTCAGGAAGTACAGTCTAGAAAATAAATAGAATAAAGGCTATTAACAGATACCCAACATACAGGAACGATTTTAGTACAATTTCCAGCAAGCATGCTAGTATATCATTACGTATCATGCGATAATCAGAATAACAGATAGTCAGATGATTTCAAATAGTATGTATCACATTTTGTTGAGACTGTATCCGGTAATAGATGGCACATTTTATACTATTGAGCTATATCCAGCTATAGATGGCATGTTCTATGTTATTGAGTTATATCCAGATATAATCAGATCGGTAATCAGATATAGAAATAGCTCCAGATACCGATATAACTCCAAAAACTGATATGGCTCTAGATTTTGATATAGCTTCAGATCACAGATAACAATAATCAGATAAACAGATAAGACTAGGTATCAGTTAGCCCAGCAATCAGAAATAGTGTAAAACAGAATATATCATCAGTTGTTTAGTACGGACTGGCCTTGAAATAAAAAAAGAGAATATGATTAGTATTTTTCATTTGAGCATGCTTGCTGCGTATGTGTTTTGCATGTTGAGACTTGTTATAGCATGTGGGCACCCTTTAGCATCCCCACCGCCCCTGGGTTATAGCTGTTTCGATACCAGATTCAGATACTGCCACTAGCTGGGCGATGTCGTCCGCCTAGAGGACGATGATGGCTGACCACCATGATAATACGGTCCAGATTACCCTACTTGTAGGGGTAGTTCAGTTTGCTCTGCGCAGAGACAGATTACCCTGTTTACAGGGGCAGATTACTCTGTGTGCGCTTGTGGCCGAGGGCAGTTTCAGATATAGATTTTTATAAAATTACCCTGTTGCGTGCTTGCACCCAGGGGCAGTTTCAGTTACAGATATAGTAGCAGATTACCCCGTGTGCACTTGCGCCCAGAGGCAGGAGTCTTCGGACTCAGACACAGTTTATTGTCAGAGGCCAAGGCCTGAGCTACGTACCCAAGGGGGCCGGTAGGAGGAGCTCACAGTTATCGGACTAGTGGAGTGACTTATTTTTGGTTGGTTTAGACCCGGGTAGGGGTATATAGATTGTTCTGTTGATTGGCACCTTCCGTCTTATAGGGGTCGGTCAGGTATTGTGTGTATTTATATGTATATCTATATGTGCTGTTAGATACTGATAGACAATAGGACGACATGTCGTCAGGTACGCCCAATTTAGTTTCAGAATAGGTAAACCATCCCCAGTTAGCCTCAGCCAAATAGACTCAGCTACTTCCAACTTATATGTCATGTTATTATTGCCATTCATTTTAGTTGTATATTTCAGTTTGCTTTACATGCTCGGTGCCTGTGGTCCTGACGCCCGTGGGGCGCTGCATTGCTTGCCTGCAGGTACTCACAGACGAGGAGCCGATCCCTCGTGATCCTAGCCAGCGCAGAGTTATCAACTCCTGTCATCCGGAGCTTGATATTCAGAGGTGTATTTCATTTTCTTTTGTTGTATAGTACGGGTAGGTCGGGGCCCTGTCCCGACCATTCTATTATTACTTCCTAGAGGCTTGCAGTCTGATGTTTCCTGTGATGGTGGAGCCGGTTGTATGGGGCCGTGCATGTATATATGTGTTTAGTTGTTGATGTTGGCCGTGTAGGGCCTTCTTCTGGTTATAGTTAGTGACCTTGTTGGTCACAAAGGTGAATAGTAGTTGTTTCAGATTATAGTGTCATTGTTCTGGTTAGCTGTTGTGCTTTGCAGGTGGCTATAGGCCTAATCGGCCAGGGGCTGTATTTACAGCCTCTATATAGCTGGTTCGTTTCTTGAAATAGAGCCAAAGTATAGTAGGCACTAGGAGCCCGTCATACCCCCCAAGGTGGGGTGTGACATCGTACTAGTGGCTGTTAAGAGTTGCAGAAGGATAACGTTGAAGAGATTCTGTATACGAGTCTCAGTACGGGTCTTACCAAGCTTGTACGAGTTGTGGTGATGAAGTCGTGAAAAGATTCCGAAGATTTGCATAAGAGGCTGACTCCTGCTATGGAAAGGAAGTACGAACCGTGGAATGAAGGTATGAGTCGTACCATGGAGGTCGTGATGAACTTCAGAAATATTTCAAAGTCTTAGAGTCAATCCACGGGAGCTCAGTACGAATCGTAAGATGGAGATACGAGTCATACCAGGATCCAACACTTAGCAAAAGTCCAACCAGTCATGCAATGTATGAAAGGATGTTATGGACTGTAGGATCTCGCTACGGATTGTACGTTGACTCGTGACGCAGGCAGAACCAGATATGGAAATTCACCCTGTTACCCTAGGAAAAGGATTCTTGTGTCTGTATAAATATGTTTTATGATTTATTTTTTTAAAGAGATTTTTTATGAGAGACATTATTGGAGACAACATTAGACAATTGAGAGAAAGAGAGAATTAAGTTGATTTGACTTGTGATCAACCTTTTCTTGAATTCTTCTAGTTCTTGCTATTTTTTCTTCAAGATTTTGTTGATTAATTAAAGGAAGTGTTTTTCTTATTCATACTTGTAAGTACTGATTTATGTTTTTAATCATGAATGCAATTCACAACTTTACAACTATGAGAGGCTAAAACCTCCAAAGCTAGCATTGTGGGAACCATACTGGATTAACAAGCTAGGGTTGTACAAAGTGATTCTAAAACCAATACAAATACTTATATTGTATTCTCTTTATGCTTAAACGTTTTGTAATGGTGTGCAACATTGGGACATGCCCGAATTCTTTACTTGCATAGGTCTAAGAGGTAGAGATTAGTAAAAGAGATTACAACGGAGCATTGATCTTGATGATCATTGTATTAACTTGAGATGTGGTCGTAGGATAGTTAAATCTGGAACTTAGTTATAATGGATAGTTTGAAATCGATCATGAGACTTGGTCGAGTAATTGAGTATAGTCATTCAATAGGGACTGGTCGGTCATTTGAATGAACCTAAGTTATCAGTTCTATAAGTAAGTATTGGTGATGATCACGAGTGTATATCCAAAGTAGTTATGAATCCATGGGGAACAAAAACCCTAGTTATCCTTTAATATTGATTCAAAACCAGATTTTTGATAATTGTTTTTATTATTGATTTTCTTTAGAACCCCCCAATTTTGAAGTAACTACCTCACAAGTTCACTTACCGGTTGTAATCTAGCTCTTCCATATTCACTATGGAATCGACCCCAACCTCTAGTTGGGTTCTTTGTTGACAAATTCCATTTCATACTTCAGTAAGAGGTGTGGTTTGAGCATTATCAAAAAGTGGCACCGTTGCCGAGGAATACGACTAAGACTAGATTAACTGCTTGTATTTGACTTTTGGTAGTTATTTCTTTTTTTACGTTTTTGTTGTTTTGTTTTGTATCATCCAGGGCACCTCTTGGAAAATCCAAGCATTTGAGATAGTGGAGGATGAGTCCGAGTTCCTTGACGAAGTCTAAGTAGTCAAGATACTTACGTCGTGCTGCGACGTTAAGTCAGGCGCTGCATGGGAGGCAACCCATGAATGGTGAAGTATGAGTAGCCACAGGTATGTTCCCGTCCCTCTGTTTTTTACATTCTATGCTTTGGGGATGAAGCATGAAAGGGGAGGGGTGTACTTGTCAATTTTTTAATTTTTGATTCATCCGAGGGTTTTTCTTGCCGTGTTTCTTTTCCCTCAGGCATGTTATCTAGTAGAACCAGCATGTGTAGGATTTTTTATTTTTAGTTTGTGATTTTTGTTTAATTAGAAAGTAACTTAGGAGTACTCATCCAATATTCACTAGTTTTGGTTTTTGAAAAAATTGACCCTGTTTAAATTTTTTTTGATGCATTAGCTATGTATTTGTGACAACATGCATGATTTCTGTGGATCTTTTGATGTCATTTAGTTTATTAATATGAGTAGTCTTGTTAAGCCATGTATGAACCAGACAGGTGAGGTAAAAATAGTTCATGTACCATGTGTGAGTGAGGTATAGTATTTAGTTCGGTATTGTGTTGAAGATCTAGAACTTGCCTGGTTGGCTTTGCATAGGCTAAGGATGGTTGGTTAGGATATGATCATAGGCCATTTTTGTTTAGCTCACTTTTAGCCTATATTACCCTACCAAAATTGCATGAATCCCTTGATCCCAAGTTTGAGCCTTAATAGACCATGTTTCTTTGATTTACCGATTAATCGTAACCATTTGTTTACAATGAACCTTTTTTGGCCCTGGTCTTTCCTTGGAAATTGTGAACCTCAATATAAGTAAAATGCTTAAGTTGAGGGTGGCTAGAGTAGGGGTGCATAAATGGTGGGAACGGGAGAAAGGAAAAGAAAAGAGAAAAGAGAAAAGAAATGGTGAAAAATGAGGTGTGGTAAGATGAAATGAAAAGAGATGAAAATGTTGAGAATCTTGAAAAAGAAAACTAAAAAGAAAATGAAAATGCTAAAAATGTTGAAAACTCACCACACCCATGCAAATGTGTATAAAAAGGGGTGAAAAGGGAAGAAAAGGGAATGATAGAATAAAGGGTGAAATAGGTGAATGGTGTAGCCAATGTATGTAGTGCCATGGAAGGGATAGTCACTTATAAAATCTTCCATCTTTATCATGTCCAGCCCTAAGCCTATATTACAATCCATACCAAGTCCTATAGTGATCCTAACTCGACCATCTGATAAACCAAAGCAGAGAAAATAAGAGCAAGCCTGTGGTATCTGGCACATAATACTTGTAACTTCTTTGTGAGAGTGAGCGCCTTACTTGTTTAGTCCCATTTTATTCTTGACATTTCATATCTGAGTGGGAACTTCATATGTGTGAGGGTACATGGATTATGTTTGCTTTTACCATTGGTCTGTGTGAAAAATATTGGTGATGACTTGATTGTCTGTTGATAGCTAGATGACATGTATTGATCCCTGTTTATGATGTTTTGAGGTTGTTTGTAATGCATTAGCTGATGTTGTTCCATGAGAAAGGGTCAGTAGAGTTTGTATAGAAAGTGAAAGTTTTGTTTGAGTATTGGTTTGAGCGTCGTGTTTAGTTTTTCCTTTCTTGGCCTGAGGACATGCAAAAGTCTTAAGTTGAGGGTGTTGATGTGCTGTGGATTTGCAGTACTTTCAACGCTCAAAACTAAGAAAATAACATGGAATTAGGTGTATTTATGTGGATATAAGGCACTTTGGTTACATGATAAATTGGTGTTGGAGCTAAAAGATGCAAAAGATAGCCTAAAGTGTGCAAAATAGGCTCAAATTGCAGTCCACTGTATGAGCAGTAGGAAGGTCCTACATGTCGTACTGATGGCCATGAAAAGTTGCAGAAGGCTAATGTTGAAGAGATGCAGTACACGAGTCTCAGCACGAGTAATACCAAGCTTGTGCAAGTCATGGTGATGAAGTCATGAAAAGATTCAAAAGATTTGCTTAAGAGGCTGACTCCTGCTACAGAAAGGAAGTACGAACCATGGAATGAAGGTACGAGTTGTACCATGGTGGTCGTGATGAACTTCAGAAATATTTCAAAGTCTCAGAATTAAGCCACGGGAGCTCAGTACAGATCGTAAGATGGAGGTGTAAGTCATACCAGGTTTTCCCAACACTTAGCCAAAATCCAGGCAGTCATGCAATGTACGAAAGGATGCTACGGACCGTACGATCTCATTTCAGATCTTAGGTTGACTCGTGACGCAGGCGGAACTAGATATGGAAATTCACCCTGTTAGCCTAGGAAAAAGATTCTTGTGTCTATATAAATACGTTTTATGTTTTATTTTTTTTAAAGAGATTTTTTATGAGAGCCATTATTGGAGACAACATTAGACAATTGAGAGAAAGAGAGAATTGAGTTGATTTGACTTGTGATCAACCTTTTCTTGAATTCTTCTTGTTCTTGCTATTTGTTCTTCAAGATTTTGCTGATTAATTAAAGGAAGTGTTTTTCTCATTCATACTTTTAAGTATTGATTTATGTTTTTAATCATGAATGCAATTCACAACCTTACAACTATGAGAGGATAAAACCTCCATAGCTAAGGTTGTTGGAACCATGGTGGATTAACAAGCTAGGGTTGCACAAAGTGATTCTAAAACAAATACAAACACTTATATTGTATTCTCTTCACGCCTAAACATTTCCTAACGGTGCGTAACGTTGGGACATTCCTAAATTCTTTACTTGCTTAGGTCTAAGAGGTAAAAATTAGGAAATGAGAATTACAATAGAGCCTTGATCTTGATGATCATTGTATTAACTTAAGTTGTGGTCGCATGATAGTTAAATCTGGAACTTAGTGATAACGGATAGTTTGAAACCGCTCATGAGACTTAGTTGAGTAATTGAGTATAGTCATTCAATAGGGACTGGTCGATCGTTTGAATGAACCTAAGTTATCAGTTCTATAAGTAAGTATTGGTGATGATCACGAGTGTATACCCAAATCAGTTATGAACTAATGGGGAGCACAAATCCTAGTTATCCTTTAATATTGATTCAAAACTGTATTCTTGATAATTATTTTTATTATTGATTTTATTTAGAACCCCCAATTTTGAAGTAGCTACCTCACAAGTTCACTTACCGGTTGTAATCTAGCTCTTCCATATTCACTTTGGGATCGGCCCCAACCTCTAGTTGGGTTCTTTATTGACAACATCCACTTCATACTTCACTAAGAGGTGTCGTTTGAGCATTATCAGCACCACCAAAAAATGAAGATAATAAGCAATTGTTAAAACCATAGCATAACATTCTTTGTCATATGTTGTAAATTCTTTGCTTGACTTATGATGTTTGCCTGCTTGGAAGTCCTAACTTGATATCTTGTGTTGAGAATGACTTTTTTAGACCCTTTAAGGGTGATGCTTTTTGTAGTGAGGAATGTTTGATGAATCTCATGCATAACATCTTGTCTAGAACTTACCCCAAATGTGATTCAAGGCAAAATCCTAGATGTAGTTGTGCTGAGAATATGAGTTTAGGCTTTCCTTTGTCTAGTCACTGAACCCATATACCCTCCTCAAGCATTGATCCTTGTCAGTCAACGTTGAGCCTTAGACCCTTTCTTTGGCAACCACATTACAAGCCTTAAGATCTTTCTTGATACCTCTCTTTGGCACCCAGTCTCCCTAAATGCTAGTGAAAAGATAGTGATGAAACGAGACTTTATGTTACACCCCAAAAAATTTTTGGTGATTATTTGATGTTTGTATACTATGTCAAGGGAAGTACGGGTTGTATAATTGCCATAGATGACAAGGGAAATGTGTGCGAACGGAAAACCAAAGAGTATGTGAAGTTCATAAGTAAGGGTCAACTTTAAATAACCATATATCCTAGAATATACTGAATTAGAAGTCCCACGACCTATCCAATTAAAGGTCTTTGATTTTAGTTTTCAGAACATAAAACCACTCGTCAATTGGATTTCGGAGTAAAAAGTTATAGACGTTTTACCGTGACGCTGTCGGGCAGTAAGGAGGCCACCGCCCTAAAAACGGCCACCACCCAACTTGCTTTATATTTTAAGTCATGACTTATCAAATCATTTTCAATGTTTCCAGAATTAAGGTGCATGCTTGTCCTCTGAAATTCTCTCAAATTTCCAGCAAAAAACTAAGGAAAATACTAAGCTAAAATCCATTAAACTAAAGCTAAGTGAAGGGGATCTACCATAAGGTGAAGGTGGTGTGTTGGTGGCTGTTTTGGCTGCACTTGGACAGTGTTGCTGTGGTGAATTTGCTGTGTTTTTGAAGCTTTCCTAAGTTACATATATGTTCACTCTTGGTAGGGATTAAAAACAAGTATAAAAGGTAAGGATTCTACTACTATCCTTGCTGTGTTTTTGGACAAGAAGTTGAGGTCAATTACTCCTATTTTTAACCAAGAACAAATCCCCACCAAAAGGTAAGTATTTCACCCCTTTTAAACCTCTCAAATTGTAAAGCGCAAATCTGGAGGCAGCTAAGTGAGCTGCCGATGGACTGTTTGTGAGCTAAGTATTGCTCATTTTCCTTAGGATTTTTGGCTTTTTATTTTGCTGGAATTATACTTTATATTGAGGGGAAGAATTACAGCATAACTAAGGTAAAATTTCCTCTTGTTTCTCCCTTAAAAGTAGTGAAAACTAGTTGAGAAAATGGCTAAATGTTGTTGTTGCCTTGTGTTGTTGTTGCTAGTTGACTGCCATTGTTTAGTTATTTTGGCTGCATTTTGTGCTATAGATTAAGCTTGTCATTGGCCTATAAAACCACTGGATTAAGGAGGTTGAAGACTGATTATTGAAATAGGAAATTGGCTAGAGAAAAGTTCATCGGAGAAAGGTATGTAAGGCATTCTTTGTCTCTTGATTTTCAAGCACGAATTCATGCCGAGGATTAATCCGGCATCCCCTGTACTTGAGCTTCTGTAGTGGCATATTATGGTTCCTCCCAGTTGTTAGAATTACTTGGTATTAAGTTGTGTATTTGCTAAAGAGTTGGAACGCATGAATGTGAAGCGGAGAGGGCAATTGCCTTCTATTATGGTCATAGTTGTAAATTTAGTCTGAAGTCCCCTCGATGTGGGCACTGTGAGCTGGTCCTTTATATTATGTTATATATTTGTGGTGTCAAAGTTGTTTCACATTATGGTTGCTAATAAATTTGGTAAGCATGGCAAGACGACGACGTGAAGACAAACCTAAAAATTGAAATCGGGTTTTAACTCAATAAGGGCTAACGAGGGTAACAAAATGAAATTTCCTTTGACAGTTAGCCACCCTCTTATATTCATTTTTTAAGTTACCTAGGGCTATGAGATGGTTCCCCGACCCCTCTTCCTTAAGCTAAGCGACTAATTATTGCGTTTCTTAATTAGCCGATACGTTAAACTTGGAAAATAGGGCCTGAATGGATAAACTATTGATATTTCTATGGAACCATCTTTATTGACAGGTTATGCACAATATCTTGATATTAACAGGTTATATGAAAATTATGATATATATATATATATATATATATATATATATGTATGCGTTCATGCTTACGTTCAAATTACACGCTACAGTAGTTAGGATTACCTTTCGAAAGTCGCTGTATGTTTGTTAGAGCTCTTGAGTTATATTGACCTCCTGATAATTGCTTAAGACTTTAAGTAGACACGCCGTATGTTCTTTGAAAGTTTTAGATGTGTAAGGAAATCAACCTAAGAGTAAAGGTTGAGGCTCTGCTAGCAATGGAGAGGTAAGACTAAATATTAGACCCTTTAAGGTAAAAGTGAGTTATATGCCCTCTGTCCATAGTTGATTTCAAAAACCTTTGATAGATGTTAAATATGAACAAGACGATGTTTAAGAGATAAGGTTGGAAATTAGGAAAAAATTTAAGTGCATATAAGAAATTCTTGAATAATGAACACGAGAGTAAATAATTAAGTAGGGAATTACGAATCCTAGTTGGAAAAGAATTTATGGTGAATACGAAAAGTAAAGCAAAAGGTTGTTTTGAGATGATAAGTGTTACGATTTTTAATGAGTTAGGCAAATAGCCAACACGATTTACCCTATTCTAATTAAATTTAGAAAAAAGAATTATAAATAAAGGTGGTTATGTACAGTTGTGTTAAGCTAATGGAAGGCCAGTAAAGTGTTAACTTCTTAAGAAATGATTAGAATCGAATATTTTAAGATAGTGACTCAAGTTAAGGAGAAGTTCTTCGTCGTCCTTTTTAAACAACTATTTTTTATTATTTGTTCTATGAGTTGGAGTAACTTTCTCAATTTTACAGGATTTTTTTTCTTGGAAGCTTCTAAACTGTGTATAATGCTGCTAAGCTTTTCTAAGCTCCACATATATTACAATGTTTCACATGAGCTTTTCCTATGTTGTCTGAAGCACGACTATAAGTCTTTATTTATCTTAAGGTAGCCCCTAGACAGTTGCCTAGCATTTGTATATTAAAGAGCTCCAAGTTTGAGATACACAAGTTATGTTTTCTTGCTCATAAGTTACCTCGAGATGTGATATGATATGCAATGAGTGAGGTATGCTCACAATTCTTCATATGAAAGTATGAAAGTCAAATGAGTATAAGCACGAAATGAATGCTAAGATTGTTAATAGAAAATGTTAGGTTAAGTTATTCCTCTCCGCTCCTCGTGTTAGAATTGCTAGGAGATGTTTAAAATCATGAACGTGAGTCTACACATGTTTTTATGATATTCCAGTTCTAGGAACTTCCTTAGAATTCATTCGTAGCATATGTATGTATTTAAATGCTAAATGAAAGACCTATATGTGTATGGAATAATTGTTGTATTAGGGGTCGTGGTAAGATCCTACACATGTTATAGTTATTGATCTGCATATTTTATGGTTTCCAGTATTCAGATAGTTTGTATGAGCTCTGTCAGCTCAATTTATGATTTTGATTAAGATTTGTTTTTATTTTACCCTGGTGTGGTACACCAG
Source organism: Datura wrightii (assembly GCA_035772735.1). NCBI lineage: Eukaryota > Viridiplantae > Streptophyta > Magnoliopsida > Solanales > Solanaceae > Datura > Datura wrightii. The sequence continues at coordinate 112,135,969 of JASDFA010000001.1, forward strand.
CTGGAGATCTTTTTATTTTACTTTGGTGTGGTAATCGGTCGGAGATATTTTTATTTTACCCCGGTGTAGTACATCGGTTGGAGATTTTTATTTTACCCCGGCGTGGTACACCGGCTGGAGATCTTTTTATTTTACCCTGGTGTGTTACATCGGCTGGAGATATTTTTATTACCCTGGTGTGGTACACCGGCTGGATGAATTTTATATATGGATTTACGGTTGGCTGGTTGTTGGCATTACAGTATAGTTTCTTTCTTGTGTATTTCTTAATTTCATTTTCATCGTATTATAGAGTTATTATTAGGTTCCATTTTCTAGGATTCCAAGTTGTTACCATTCCTTATTCCTAGTTCATTTATCTTGAGTTCAGTTATGTTATAGTAAGTTGTTATCAATTACAGGTTGCAGTGTTCCAGGTTATATTTATCCTTTATATGTTTATGTGCTAAGTCAATTATTACAGGATTGTTATCTCATGGTTAAAGTTTCAGCCTTACATACCAATACATTTCATTTGTACTGACGTCCCCTTGCTTGAGGACCCGCGTTCGTGCCGCAGGTGCAGGTAGAGGTTAGGATGGCCAGTTGAGTAGAAGTTCATGAGATCAACAGATGGTTGGTATGCTCCTTTCTTCCTGGTGCTAGGGCTTAGTTATTTATGCTTGAGGTTTGAGATGCAGGTATAGGTAGGTCGGAGCCCTATTCCGACCATCTGTCAGTTTACTCTTTAGAGGCTTTGTGGACTTAGTATGTATAGTGTTATTCAGTTTGTGGCCTCGTTGGCTTATTGTTGCTTGGTTTAGCACAATAATTGCCTTGGTTGCATTTCAATTTTTTACCCCGTATTGTTGAGACCTTATGGGTCCAGTTTATTCTTCAGTTGATTGTGATAGGTGGCCTGGATGTCCTAAGTGTTATAGTTACAGATGTCACATAGCCGGCTTCTCAATCTATCATGAATCGAGTGCCAGTTTTGCCCTACCCCAGTTTTGGGGCGTGACAGACTTTGTATCATAGCGAAGTCGTATCCTAGGGAGTCCACAAGCTGTGTCTAGTAGAGTCTTGCTTATGAGTATGTTGTGCACCATACTAATCAGGAGGCTACGGGGAATTTAGGGGTTGTTTCACTTTGTTCATTAATAGATCGTGGTATAGAGCAAAGATGTAAACTGTTTGAAGTCTAAATCGTGCTTATGTTTTAGAATTCACCTGAAGTAAGGCAGATGGCTATGAGATTCTTGAAAGGGTCTCAGTCGCCCCTCCTGTCGATCTGAGAAATAGATTATATGCTCGAAGTGAGTTTTGTTTTACTCCCCGTGTTATAGTTCCTCTAGTTCTAGTTAGAGATACCGTGAGAACGGATTCAGCCCCTCATGTTATCCCAGTTTCCATAGAGCCAGGAGGAGGTAGAGTTTTTTTTTTCATCCAGCACCTTCAGCTATATCAAAGGGATGAGATTTTGAGGAAGCATTTAAGATGTTAACCCGAATAGTGACATTTCAAAAGTCAGCTGTTGAAATTAATGGCAGGGTGTAGTGTAATTATTCTGAGAGCTTTAGTGCTCGTGGATTTTGATCCTAAACCCCCTAGCCTTTACGGATCAGTACTTACTAGGGGAACTTCAACGAGTTCAAGTTAGTATGTTTTTGTACCTAAAGCAGGGCAGCATGAGTATTCACGAATATAGTCTTAGGTTTAATTCTTTGGTCCGATATGCTTCAGATAGGGTGCGAAATATGAGGGGGTATATCAATTGTATTAGGTTTGATAGAGGATCTGATTCAGCGTCTTCAAGTACCGATATAAAAGTAGAATAGAGTGGGGGAGACTAGGTCAATAGGATTATTTAAGGCTCCTTGTAGTGTTTCAAGGCACTAGGTGGCCAGACATTTAGTTTCTGTTGAAGACTTAGTCCCTTTTTGTTTTCCTAGATCACGCTTTAGTTTCAGTTATCAGGACCGCCAATAATGGGTCATGGTAAAAGCAAAGGTAAAAGCATAGCTTCAGATTTAACATTTATCTTGTATCTTAAGTAGTGAATGGAAAGTGGTATTGGAGTTAATTATATGTCGTGGTAGTGTATAAATTTTCTTATGGTTAAAAAAGTTCATCGATCATGTAATGTTAAGGCACATTTGCCTTATGTTAGATAAATAGAATGAGTTAAATAAATATAGTTTGATATGAAGCAATGACCGGAAAGGAAATGTTTATGAATATACGGAATGTATGTTTATGACGAAAGACAAGGATGAGTTAAAGGTGTTATGACATTTGAGGATGAATGTTTCTAACGGGGGGAGGATTTTACACCCCAAAAAATTTTTGGTGATTATTTGATGTTTGTATGATATGTTAAGGGAGCCGTAGATGACAAGGGAAATTTTTACGAACGGAAAACCGAAGAGTATGTGAAGTTCATAAGTAAGGGTCAACTTTAAATAACCATATCTCCTAGAATATAATGAATTAGAAGTCCCACGACATATCAAATTAAAGGTCGTTGAGTTTAGTTTTCATAACATCAAACCGATCGTCAATCGTAGTTCGGAGTAAAAAGTTATAGACATTTTACCGTGACACTGACGGGCAGTAAGGAGGTCACCGCCCAACTTGCTTTATATTTTAAGTCATGACATATCAAATCATTTTCAATGTTTCTATAATTATGGTGCCTTCTTATCCTCTGATATTCTCTCAAATTTCCAGAAAACAACTAAGGAAAACACTAAGCTAAACTCCATTAAACTAAAGCTATGTGAAGGGGATCTACCATAAGGTGAAGGTGGTGTGTTGGTGTCTGTTTTGGCTGCACTTGGGCAGTGTTGCTGTGGTGAATTTGCTGCTTTTTTGAAGCTTTCCTAAGCTACATATACGTTCACTCTTGGTGGGGATTAAACACAAGTATAAAAGGTAAGGATTCTACTACTATCCTTGCTTGAATTTTTGATTACAAGACTAGAAGTTGGAGGTGTGTTCGCTGTGTTGGTGAACTGTTTTGTGGCGTTTTGGACAGCAAGGTTGCTGTATTTTTGGACAAGAAGTTGAGGTCAATTACTCCTATTTTTAACCAAGAACAAATCCCCACCAAAAGGTAAGTATTTCACCCCTTTTAAACCTCTCAAATTGTAAAGCGCAAATATGGAAATTGGCAGCTAAGTGAGCTGCTGATGGACTGTTTCTGAGCTAAGTATTGCTCATTTTCCTTAGGATTTTTGGCTGTTTATTTTTCTGGAATTATACTTCATATTGAGGGGACGAATTACAACAGAACTACGGTAAAATTTCCTCTTGTTTCTCCCTTAAAAGTTAGTGAAAACTAGTTGAGAAAATGGCTAAATGTTGTTGATGTTTACTTGTGTTGTTGTTGCTATTGTGACTGCAATTGTTTAGTTATTTTGGCTGCATTTTGTGATATAGATTAAGCTTTTCATTGGCTTATAAAACCAATGGATTAAGGAGGTTGAAGGTTGATCATTGAAATAGGAAATCGGCTAGAGAAAAGTTCATCGGAGAAAGGTATGTAAGGCATTCTTTGTCTCTTGATTTTCAAGCACAAATTCATGCCGAGGATTAATCCGGCATTCCCCTGTACTTGAACTTTTGTAGTAGCATATTATGGTTCCTCCCAGTTGTTATAATTACTTGGTATTAAGTTGTGTATTTGCTAAAGAGTTGGAACGCATGAATGTGAAGCAGAGAGGGCATTTGCCTTTTATTATGGTCATAGTTGGAGTCTAAAGTCCCCTCGGCGTGGGCACTGTGAGCTTTTCCTTTACATTATGTTATGTATTTGTGGTGTCAAAGTTGTTTCACATTATTGTTGCTAAGAAATTTGGTAAGCATGGCAAGACGACGACGTGTAGACAAACCTAATAATTGAAATCGGGTTTGAACTCAATAAGGGCTAACGAGGGTAATGAAATAGAATTTCCTTATGACAGTTACCTACCCTCTGATATTCATGTTTTAAGGTACCTAGGGCCATGAGATGGTTCCCTGATCCCTCTTCCTTAAGCTAAGCGACTAATTAATGCGTTTCTTAATTAACCAATACGTTAAACTTGAAAAATAGGGCCCGAATGGATAAACTATTGATATTTCAACAGAACCATCTTTATTGATAGGTTATGCACAATATCTTGATATTAACAGGTTGTACAAAAATCATGATATATATATATATATATATATATATATATATATATATATATATATATATGCATTCATGCTTACGTTCAAATTACGTGCTAAAGCAGTTAGGATTACCTTTCGAAAGTCGCTATATGTTTATTAGAGATCTTGAGTTATCTAGACCTCCTGATAATTGCTTAAGGCTTTAAGTAGACACTTCGTATGATCTTTGAAAGTTGTAGATGTGTAAGGAAATCAACCTAAGAGTAAAGATTGAGGCTATGGTAGCAATGGAGAGGTAAGAGGAAATATTAGACCTTTTAAGGTAAAAGTTAGTTATATGCCCCTCTGTCCATAGTTGATTTCAAAAAAACCTTTGAGAGATGTTAAATATGAAGAAGACGATGTTTAAGTGATAAGGTTGGAAATTAGGTAAAAAAGTAAGTGCGTATAAGAAATTCTTGAATAATGAACACGAGAGTAAATAATTAAGTAGGGAATTACAAATCCTGGTTGGAAAAGAATTTATGATGAATATGAAAAGTAAAGCCAAAGGTTGTTTTTTGATGATAAGTGTTACGATTTTTAATGAGTTAGGCAAATAGCCAACAAGATTTACCCTGTTCTAATGACATTTAGCAAAAAAGATTATAAATAAAGGTGGTTATGTTCAGTTGTGTTAAGCTAATAGAAGGCCAGTAAAGTGTTAACTTCTTAAGAAATGATTAGAATCGAATATTTTAAGATAGTGACTCAAGTTAAGGAGAAGTTCTTCGTCGTCCTTTTAACCAATTATTTTTTTATTGTTTGTTCTATGAGTTGGAGTAACTTTCTCAAGTTTTAAAGGATTTTTTTTCTTGGAAGCTTCTAAACTGTGTATAATGCTGCTAAGCTTTTCTAAGCTCCACATATATTGCAATGTTTCACATGAGCTTGTCCTACATTGTCTGAAGCATGACTATAAGTCTTTATTTATCTTAAGGTAGCCCCTAGACGATTGTCTAGCCTTCGTATATTAAAGAGCTCCAGGTTTGAGATACACAAGTTATGTCTTCCTGTTCATAAGTTACCTCGAGATGTGATATGATGTTCAATGAATAAGGTATGCTCACAATTCTTGATATGAAAGTATGAAAGTCAAACGAGTATGAGCACGAAATGAATGCTAAGATTGTTAATAGAAAATGTTAGGTTAAGTTATTCCTCTCTGCTCCTCATGTTAGAATTGCTAGGAGATGTTTAAAATCATGAACGTGAGTCTACATATGTTTTTATGATATTCCAGTTCTAGGAACTTCCTTAGAATTCATTCACAACATATGTATGTATTTAAATTCTAAATGAATGACCTATATATGTATGGCATAATTGTAGTATTAGGGGTCGTGGTAAGATCCTGCACATGTTATAGTTACTGATCAACATATTTTATGGTTTCCAGTATTCAGATAGTTTGTATGAGCTCTGTCAGCTCCATTTATGATTTTGATTAAGATTTGTTTTTATTTTACCCCAGTGTGGTACACCGGCTAGAGATCTTTTTATTTTGACCTAGTGTGGTACATTCGTCGGAGATATTTTTATTTTACCCAAGTGTAGTACATCGGCTGGAGATAGTTTTATTTTACCCCGGCGTGGTACATCGGCTGGAGATATTTTTATTTTACCCCGGTGTGGTACACCGGCTAGAGATCTTTTTATTTTACCCGGGTGTGGTACATCGGCTGGAGATATTTTTATTTTACCCCGATGTGGTACACTGGCTCGACGAATCTTATATATGGCTTTACGTTTGGCTGGTTGCTGGCATTGCAGTTATATTTTTTTTCTTGTGCATTTCCTAATTGCATTTTCATTTCATTATAGAGTTATTATCAGGTTTCAGTTTTCAGGATTCCAGGTTGTTACCATTCCTTATTCCTGGCTCATTTATCTTGAGTTCAGTTATGTTATAGTAAGTTGTTATCAATTACAGGTTGCAGAGTTCCAGGTTATATTTATCCTTTATATGTTTATGTGTTAAGTCAGTTATTACAGGATTGTTATCTCATGGTTACAGTTTCATCCTTACATACCAGTACATTTCATTCGTATTGACGTCCTCTTGCTTGGGGACTTGCATTCGTGTCGCAGGTGTAGGTAGAGGTTAGGATGGCCAGTTGAGTAGCAGTTCGTGAGATCAACAGATGGTTGGTATGCTTCTTTCTTCCTGGTGCTAGGGCTTAGTTATTTATGCTTGAGTTTTGAGATGCAGGTATGGGTAGGTCGGAGCCCTGTTCCGACCATCAGTCAGTTTACTCTTTAGAGGCTTTGTGGACTTAGTGTGTACAGTGTTATTCAGTTTGTGGCCTCGTCGGCTTATTGTTGCTTGGTTTAGCACACTAATTGCCTTGGTTGCATTTTGATTGTTTACCCCATATTGTTGAGACCTTATGGGTCCAGTTTATTCTTCAGTTGATTGTGATAGGTGGCCTGGATGGCCTAAGTGTTAAGTTACAGATGTCATATAGCCGGCTTCTCAATCAATCATGAATCGAGTGCTAGTTGCGCCCTACCCTAGTTTTGGGGCGTGACACTTTAAGCCTAAGAAAAAGGGAGTGATTAAAAAATTGAGAAATGAAGCAAAAGCCTAAGTTTGGAGGTGTGCAAAAAGGGAAGATAAGACCACATTGTGTCAAAAGGCACAAAAACGATAAACCAAAAATAGAAAAACAATTTGTGTGAACCGATGCTTCCTCTTGAGGTGATAAGGCTAGTTGTGAAAGCCAAAGGGGTTATGAGGAGGGTTGTTAAAGAAACGAAAGTTAGAAACAATGAAACAAGTGAACCAAAGTGAAGTGAGTGGAAGGAGTTGATGCGAGGTATGTTCACAAAAAGCATTCGGGAGGATCTAATCAGTACAATCAAATTTTCATCTTACCTTTAACTCGAGCCTCCATCATAGCAAGCCCTAAATGATTCTAAGTGCAGCTACTCTACATTAGTGGTGAATTACATGAAGGGCAAGCCTATGGGTATAGTGTGTGCATGAATATTCCTTTTGGCAGAGTGAGTGTGAGTGTATTTTCCAAACAATCCCTTGTGTGCATTCAGATCAAATGACAAAAAGAATAGGGATTCTTATTTCAGTGAGTGGCATCATTCCTTTTTAGGGGCACAAGGGCATTCAGAGTTAATGTTGGAATAGGGCATGAGGAGTGTAAACTCTAAGGCAAGCTTTGAATGTGCACTGATTATAACTTGAGATGCTATGTGTATTTCATGGTTGAACAATGCCCTTGTTTTACTAAATGAATCCTTTCATGAACTTTGTTGGTGGAAAGTGGTAGCCTATTTGAAACATTTTCATTGTTTTGGTCTTTTGGGGTAGTTTCTTCTCTTTTTAGGTGAGCTTAGTGAGCATACTTTTGGGTTGTCATAGTTCAGGTGATTGGTGATGTTTAATTTTTTATAGAGGTGGCATATTTTTCAATGAATGAGTATTGCATTACTTGAGGACAAACAATGGTTCAAGTTTAGGGGTTTGATGAGTTGGTAATTTACCAACTCATTAGGCTCTTAAACTTGAGTTTTTGCTTAGTTTTTGAGTTGATTATATGGATTTTATGCCCTTTTTTCTTTTGTTGTGTGCATATGCTTAAATGTATAGAAAATAGCAAAAATAGAGCAAAAAGAAGGAAGTGAGAGAAAATCGGCGGCCCACCGATGAAAACCGGTGAAACGCTGGCCAAAGTCCGATTATCACTGCCTTTGAGGAACAATTCCACTGGAGAATCACGAGTTGAAAATGGAGACTCACCAGTCCAGTCATCGAAAGACACTCAGTTTTCTTGAAAGCAACATAAAGATCCAGTGGTTCACGATCGGTATCAGCTAAACGCCGGATAAACCGCCAATGCTCACTAGAGTTGAGTGAGGGCCCAGATAAGACACCCAGTGGTTCATGTATTGGGACCGGCGAACTGCCAGTGTCTCCTCTAATTCCAGAAAGGTGCTTAGGGGTATAATTTCCAGCACGGGAAAAGAGATAAATTGTGCCCTACTTTTTAGGATATAAATAGCAGATAAAGTACTGTGTACTAGCATATAGATAGATATATAGAGATAGAGAGAGAGTAGAGCATATCACATCATTATTTCCCTTTTGAGCTTTAAAACATTCTCTTAGCAAATAGAGGGAGATTTTGATTGGTAAACTTGGAAAAAGTAGTCTTCTCTACTTCTTCTCTATAATAGTAAGTTTCTACCATTGTTGGAGACTATTTTGTGAATTTGATTTTGCTACTCTTGCTATTAAATTCAATGAAGTTATTGATGAATGTGCTTTTGAATTTCTTAATCATGAGTAGCTAAATCATTAGCTAAAGGTGTGTGATGACGAATACTTAATCAGAGTGGGTATTGCTAGAGTTCATCTTCATATTATTTAAATAAGTGTAAATCTATTAGATTCTCTTCAATCTATAAAGGAAGATCCATTGATTATGATATGAGTCTATTTATTCATGCTTGATTGTTGCTTGTAAAAGAATATTTAAGTATTGGAAGAGAATATAATAGTGGGTATGGATAAGAGATTGTGAAATTGGGTTAGAAATAACTAAAATTACAGTCTCATTCCTTATTAGTAGCTAATATCTAGAAACTAGTGCACCCGCTAATCCAAATCTAATCGGGTTGAGCTAAATAGTGGCTAGAGGTTTGATGAAACTCTAGTAAGAGGTAGTTATAAGGCTGAAGAGTTGTAATTACCCAGTTCTCTAGATGATTCACACTTGTTGAACTCATAAGATGACTTAGAATGTCTCGATCTGGTTAGTATATCATCTACACCACACCTCTAGTCTTTCACACTCTTGTTAACAACTTTGTTGTTCTTGCTATTTTATTCCAATAAATCACCAAATATAATTCATTGCAAACTTCAATTCCTCCAATTTATTTTTCTCTATGTTAACTCTCCGAGGTGCAAGCTAACTTCAATTTCTCAACCGACCCTTGTAACTATCATTCACTAGTCCTTGTGGGATTCGACCCCGACACTCGTCGAGTTACTTGTTTTGATACTTCGTCCGTGTATATTCTTTACATGAAGGATATATTTTGTACTTTATCAATTCCAGATACTGACCGCATACTCTATGCTGTATCGTTTCATGATATAGGCTCAGATATTCAAGCTCAGTCCCGTCATTAGCTAGATCTACAGTATTAGCACTTTCTAGCCAAGTTTGTGAGTCCTCATCTTTTGAGGGCCCTTCTTTTCAGTGGTATTCAATATTTTTAGTTTTAGACTATAGAAAGTTTGTTGGGGGTCTTGTCCCATCAACTCTTCAGTAGTAGAGGCTTTTCAGACATAGACTGTATGCAGTTTTAGCCGTATATTATGTATTCAGATGTTATGATATTTCCAGACTTCTGCAATATTAAGTATGTTAGACTTCCTCTTAAATATGTTTATTTTAGATATCATATTCATGCCATGGTCAACTTGGAGCCTCTTGGGGTCTTTGTCCCGTGTCTCGATCCAGACCTATGTTCGATGCGCGACAAACTTGGTATCAGAGCATTAGGTTATAAAGTGTCTTAGGGTGTCTGAAATCCACGTTAAGTAAAGTCTTTTTCATGGGTGTGAAGCGCGCCACACTTATAACGAAGAGGCTACGAGACGTTTAGGAAATCTTCCCTTCTTTCATGATCTAAGTCCTGCGATAAAATGTCTCTATCCTTCTAACTCGTGCTATACGTGCTTGCAGAATCATGCCTCCTCGCCGAGTTAATGGAAGTAGAAATAGAAATGGAAATGGCCATGAGAATGGCAATGGAGATGGGCACCAGCAGGCCTCACCAGCCCATGAGGAGCATGTACCCTAGAAGGTCGCCCACGCAGAGTTCAGGGCGGCCATACAGATGCTAGCTTAGGTCCTGACTGCCCATGTCAATCAACAGGTGGTAGTGCATGTCCCTCAGAACGGGAATGCAGCAACAACAAGAGTTAGAGATTTTCTGAGGATGAACCCTCTGGAGTTTCTTGGGTCAAAGGTGGATGAGGATCCACGTAAGTTTATTGATGAGGTTTTGAAGATCACCCAAATCATGGGGGTGATGGGGGAGGAGTGTGCTGATCTAGCCTTGTATTAGTTTAAAGGGGTTGCGCACATTTGGTTCAAGCAATGGAAGGATAGTACGGCAGTTAGATCAGGCCCTATTGGTTGGGATGAGTTTCATGCCGCATTTCTAGACCGGTTCTTCCCTGGTGAGATGAGGGAGATTAAAGCAGCTGAGTTTGTGAACCTAAAGAAAGGAAAGATGACAGTTCAGGACTATGCCTTGGAGTTCACTCGCTTGTCCTAGTATGCATCTGAGAAGGTGAAGATCAAAGAGCCCGAGTGAGTCAGTTCGTGCATGGGATAGCAGAACACTTGGTCAAGGATTTCTGGACCATGATGCTTCATCAGGACATTGACTTTCCTCAGATAGTTTTGGATGCCCAACAAATGGAGGTAGTACAGGTGAGTGAGCGGGAGAGAGAGGCCAAGAGGGCCAGTACTAATAGCTCAGATTCTCCTAACAGAGACCTGGTGGGCATCGCCAGCAGTTCCAGCAGAGATCTTGAGCCCCGGTGCTATCGACTATGAGTGTGCCTTCCAGATCCAGGCGCGATCATAGGGTATGAGCATCAGGCTGTAGAGGTCAGGGAAGTAGGCCCACAAATTCTAGCATTCCAGAGTGTGGCAGGTGTGGTCAGAGACAAACGGGTCAGTGCTTAGTAGGTTCAATTTCTTGTTTCGAGTGTGAGAAGCTCGGACATATACTTAGAGATTGCCCAGCAGCCAAATAGGGCCATGATAGGGGCCGAGGCCCAGCCTCCAGTTTAACAGCTCCACCAGCACACCCAGCTCAGCAGGGCACATCTACTAGTGCGGGTGGTGACCAGAGCCAAAATAGATTTTATGCCCTAGCATCTTGTCTGAAGCAGGAGGTCTCCCCAGATATAGTCATTGGTGTGTTACGAGTATTCCACCATGATGTATATGCATTGTTAGATCCAAGGGCTACTTTATCTTTTGTGACGCCCTAGTTGCTTGTAGTTTCAGAGTTAGTCCCGAAATCTTATCAAAACCCTTCTCAGTTTCTACTCCAGTCGGTGATTCAGTTATAGCTTGACGGGTATATAGAAATTGCCTTGTCACAGTTCTTCAGAAAGTCACCTCAGAGGATTTAGTAGAGCTAGCCATGATCAATTTTAATGTTATCTTTGGAATGGATTGGCTACATGCATGTTACGTCTCAGTCAATTGTAGGACCCATGCAGTAGAGTTCAAATTTTCAGGTGAGTCAGTCCTAGAGTGGAAGGGTAGTTAGTTGTTCCTGTAGGTCGCTTCATTTCCTATATTAAGGCCAGAAAGATGATTTCTAAAAGTTGCGTGTTCCATCTTGTTAGGGTTAAGGATGCTACATCCGAAACCACGACTATCCAGTCAGTTCATATAGTGTGTGAATACCCAGAAGTGTTTTCAGATGATTTATCAAAAATCCCTACCGAGCGTGAGATTAATTTTTGTATTGACCTACTTCCCGATACGTAACATATATCTATCCCTCCTACTAAATGACTCTAGTAGAGCTAAAGGAGTTGAAGGAGAAGTTGAAATATCTACAGACTAAAAAGTCACATCCTAAAAACAGCTTTTAAGACTCGATATGGTCACTATGAATTTGTAGTTATGTCTTTTGGACAAACGAATGCTCCTGCAACTTTTATGGATTTGATGAACAGGGTGTTCAAGCCATATTTGGACATGCTCGTGATTGTGTTCATATATGACATTCTCATATATACACTCGGAGCGAGGAAGAGCATTACGCTCATTTGAAGGTGGTGCTACAGACTCTTAAGGATCGCCAGCTGTACGCTAAATTCAGTAAATGCGAATTATGGTTGAACTCAGTGGCATTTTTAGATCATGTAGTGTCAAGTGAGGGCATACATGTGAACTCTCAAAAGATAGAAGCAATAAAGAATTGGCCTAGACCAGTTAGTCTTTTGGATATCAGGAGTTTCTGATGTTTAGCTGGTTACCACCGAAGGTTTGTTGGAGGGTTTTCATCCATTGCAGCACCGTTGAGGAATTTGACCCAGAAGAAAGTGAAGTTTTAGTGCCTGGAGGCCTGTGAGAAGATCTTCCAAGAGCTGAAGACTCGACTCACCTCAGCACCATTGTTGACCCTACCTGAGGGTATTGATGGTTTGTGGTATATTATAATGCTTCGAGGGTTGGCCTTGGTGGTGTATTGATGCAGCATGGTAAAGTTATAGCCTATGCATCCAGGAAGCCGAAGTCCATGAAAAGAACTATGCAACTCACGACCTCGTGTTGGTGGCGGTAGTATTTTCCTTGAAGATTTGGAGACACTATCTGTAGGGGTCCATGTAGATGTTTTTACAGAGCACAAAAGCCTACAGTACGTGTTTAGCCAGAAGGATCTAAAGTTACATCAGAGGAGGTAGTTAGAGCTTCTTAAAGATTATGATATGAGTGTCCTCTACCATCCAGGCAAGGCTAATGTGGTGACAGACGCTCTTAGCAGGCTTTCTATGGAGTGTGTGTCCCATGTAGACGAGGAAAGAAAGGAATTAGTGAAAGATGTACATCGGCTTGCATGGCTAGGAGTCTGTTTTGTTGACTCGACGGATGGTGGTGTCATTGTTCAGAATGGGTAAGAATCTTCCTTGGTTACCGAGGTTAAATATAGACAAGGCGGGGATCCTATTTTAGTTAAGTTGAAGGTAGTCATTCAGAATTAGAAAGTGGAAGTCTTCTCCCAAGGGGGAGATGGTGTGCTTCGATATTAGGGTCGTTTGTGTGTACCGGGTGTTGATAACCTGAGGGAGAGGATCTTGCATGAGGATCATGGTTCAAGATATTGTATACAACCAAGTGCCACCAAGATTTACAATGACCTATGAAAAGTCTATTGGTGGAATAGCATAAAGAAGGACACAGCAGATTTATGGCTAAGTGTCCGAATTGTCAAAAGGTGAAAGTGGAACATCAAAGACCTGGAGGTGTGCTTCAAGAAATTAGTATCCCTACTTGAATGTGGGAGGAGATTAATATGGACTTCATTATAGGGTTTCCTTGCACTCGTCGACAGTATGACTCTATTTGGGTGGTTGTAGACAGGTTGACTAAGGAAACCATTTTCTATCGGTCAAACCTACCGATTCAGTGGAGGATTATGCTAAGTTGTACATTAGGGAGTTATTTTGGTTGCATGGAATGCCATTGTCCATCATATCAGATAGAGGTATCGAGAAGAAGGCCAATACCAAAGTTGATCTCCTGTTCGGGAGGGACTCCTGGTAGATCATCTAGAAACACCTCGGGGTACTCACATACTATAGGGGCTGACTGGATAGTCGGGTCTCGAAAGTAACACCCTTAACCCAATCTAGGAGGTACACGCAACCTTTAGAGATCATCTTCCTGGCCTTAAGGTAGGAAATGAAGCGACCTACAGGCACAACCGAACTACCCTTCCACTCTAGCACTAGCTCACCCAGAAACTGGAACTCTACCGCACAGGTTCTATAATTTACTGAAGCATAACATGCATGTAGCCAATCCATGCCAAAGATAATATCAACATCTTTCATGGCTAACTCTACTAAATCTGTCGAGGTGACTTTCTGAAGGATTGTGATAGGGAAATTTCTGTATACTCGCCGAGCTATAACTGAATCACCGACTGGAGTAGAGACTGAGAAGGGTTCTGATAGGATTTCGAGACTAACTCTGAAACTACTAGCATCATAGGGCGTCACAAAAGATAAAGTATCCCCTGGATCTAACAATGCATAAATATCAAGGTGAAATACTCGTAACATACCGGTGACCACATCTAGAGAGACCTCCTTCTCTTGAAAAGATGCGAGGGCATAAAACCTATTCTGACTTTGACCACTACCTGCACTAGTGGATGCATTAAGCTGAGTTGAGTGTGCTGGTGGAGCTGCTGAACTAGTGGTTGGGTTTCGGCCTCTACCATCGCCCTGTATGGCTGCTGGATAATCTCTGAGCATATGTACAGGCTTTCCTCACCTGAAACAAGCACCTGTACCCGCTAAGCACTGACTAGTGTGTCTCCTACCACACATGTCACACCCTGGAATGCTGGGCTCTATGGACCTTCTCCCCTGACCTTGAGATCCTGATGCTCGTCCCCCCTAATCGCGCCTACGTCTGGATGGCACACTCGCTACTAATGGTGCTGGGGCTGAAGATCTCTGGTGGGACTGTGACAATGTTCACCACCAGGCCTCTACCGAGAGAACCCAAAACTGTCAGTCCTAGCCCTCTTGGCCTCTCTCTCTCTCTCACCTGCACCTCTTCTATCTACTAGGCATACAAGACCAATGAGAAGTTGATATCCTGATTAACCATAGCGGTCCTTCAATCCTTAACAAAATAGTCTGCTATCCCATGCATGAACCTGCTCACCCCAGCCTTCTGATTAGCCACCATCTCTCGTGCATATTTGGACAAGCAGGTGAACTCTAAATCATACTCCTTGATTGTTAGGTTGTTTTTCCTCAGGTTCACAAACTCTGTTGCCTTTATCTCCTTCATCTCTCGGGGAAGAATTGGTCCAAGAAAGCGGTAAGAAACTCATCCCAACAATGGGACCCACTTCGACTCCCCTACTATCCTTTTAATATCTGAACCATATATGGGTGACCCCTTTCAACAAATAAGAGGCTATATCTGCACACTCCTCCCCTATCACCCCCATAATCTAGGTGATCTTCTAGATCTCATCAGTAAACTCATGTGGATCCTCATCCACTCTTTAACCAAGGAACTCAGAAGGATTCATCCTGAGGAAATCACTGACTCTTGCCGATGCCGCGTTCCCATTCTAGGGAATATGAGCCACTGTCTGCTAGTTGACCTGGGCGGTCAATGCCTGTGCCAACATCTGCATAGCTGCTCTAAACTCAGCATGGGCAACCAGCTCAGGCACATTATCCTCAGGGGCTGGTGGGGCTTTCTGGTGCTCATATCTATTGCCATTCTCATGGCCATTTATGTTCCTCTTCCTTCTTCCATTAACTCGGCGAGGAGACCTGATTCTGAAAATGCATATAGCACGAGTTAGAAGGATAGAAGATATTTTATCGCAAAAAATATATCATGAAAGAAGGGCGATTTCCTAAAATGCTTCGTAGCCTCTTCGTCATAACTGTGGAGCGCTTCACATCCATGAAAAAGACTCTATTTAATGCGGCTTTCAGACACCCTAGGACACTTCAAAATCTAAGGCTCTGATACCAAGTTGGTCATGACCCGAGCATAGGCCCGAATCTAGACACGAAACTTAAATCATAAATGGCTCCAATTCAAGCCATGGCATGAACATGATAACTAAAGCTCAACATAAATAATGCAGGAACTAAATTCTGATATAGCGAAAGTTTGAACATTTAATACAACGAACAACAGAACATCAAACACTAAATTTGAAGCTAAGTATATAACTATGTCTGATAAGCCTCTACATACTGATGATTTGATGGAACAAGACCCCGACTAGAAGACTAAAATTGAAAGTTGCCGATAACAAGCAAACTGAAAGTCCTTGAAGGATGAGGACTCACCAACAAGTATTGATGTGCTAAACTCCGAGAACTGGCTAGTGCTGGGACTGGGCCTGAATATCTAAGCCTGTATCAAGAAATGATACAATATAGAGTATGCGGTTAGTACTTGGAATATACTGAGTATGCAATGTAAGTAAAATAGCTGAGTAAGTAAACTTAAAAACATGCAAATCATAAATCATTACATCATAAGATTCTATGAGTAAGGCTTGCATACTATTAATTGATAATATCATAAAACATAATTGAACCTCATAACTGAATCCAATGACCCAAAGCTGAAAACTGATAATCATAAGTAAAAACTAAACATTTGGGTCAAACCTGTTGACACATAATATCATAACTGATGAACATACATAACTAAAATCATGAGGAACAATGGTAGACTCGTTACATAACTGACATTACCACGATAGAGCTTACGTGGTCCCTACTATTACACTCAAGGGGGTGGAGCCATCCAAAGCCTTGCCAGGGCTAAGGGCGCTACCATGATATTGAAATCAAGTTGAAGGCCCCTCGGGGGCAGGGAAAGCTAAGAGGAGAGGTCCCAAAGAAGCTGAACATACCTATGTTGGCATGTATTTTTGAGGCCCCGGGTTGTATGAACCCCTAGCCTACTCGGTGATAGACATTACTCCAAAAAACATGCATATACTCTTCTTCATTTTTTAATGAAGCTAAACCATTGTCTTTCGATGAAGCTAATCATAACAATATATACATAGTCTGAGAACTGAACATGAGGAGCCTTGGCTCAAAACATACCATAAGCTGAAAAGTGGGAGTCTAGACTCCAAAAATCATGTGGTAAGCTAATATTATAAGACTTAGACAAATCATGAAGTCATACTTAGATCATGTGGGCTTGCCCAAACTTTAACATACTTTGAAATAGACTTGATAGTAAAATATCATGGATACATACATGGGTAATTCATAAACATTATTAAATACTAGAAATCTCACCATACTTGGAAGCATAAATCATAATTTCAACTTTTCATGAAACTAGCATAATTGGGCATCATACTCTTAAAATATTGAAATCATAACTTGTAATCAAAATCATTATAAAACTTTCCCATGATTCTTAAAACATCATTAGAAACATGAATAAAATTGACCCATGATAGAAACATAGAGGATTTCATTAATAGGGTTAGTACCCCATGGAACCATGCACTTGAATTCAAGAATTGAGGAGGGATCTGGGTATGAGAGTGAAGAGAAACTCCCATTCATAACCCTACATACCTGGGTGCTTTGAGTTTACAACCTTCCTTGAATGCCTAAGAGATTTGGGGGAGAACTAAGGGGATTCTCTAGCTTGATCTCCAATGGAGCACCTTAATCTTGCATGCATGGAATATAAAATCTTAGGATAGGTTAAGCACTCTTAAAACCGTCTTGACAGAGCTTAAAACGACGTAGTTTAGGACATAGGAGCTTAAAAATTATGAAAACACCCTTACTAAAATGTAGGAAAATTGGCACTGCCAGTCACCACGAGTGAAATCACTATTTGTGGTGCACATGACGAGTCGTCAGGTCCAAGTCGTCAAGTATTCTGCCAAAATCCCAAACTCCAACCCAGCTCCTGATCACGACGAACTCTATGAGTCCTGGAGTCACATCACGACCCGTGGCTGCCTTTCATGGTCACCCCAAGACCACGGGTCTTCACCCATTTTCCCTCACTTCACGAGTCACTTAACGACTCATGAAGTCTCCCTACGGGTCATTGGACGACTCATCCTGTGACCTGAGCAATATTTTCCTATTTTCTCCGCTTGAACCTTCGAGTCTGATCTTAGGGACTTTCAAGGTATTACAATATCTCCCTCTTGGAAATATTCATCCTTGAATGTGAATAAACATACTGAAAAGCTAGGGAATAGAACTATCATTCCAAACACTGAACATCTAAAAATGAAACGGACGGAGTGACTGACTCCAAACTGAAATGCATGACTGGACTAAATTCATGAATCATATACGTATGCACTTACATGATATAAACTGGATCACATGAACTAGACGGGAAACTTAATAGAGTACGAAGGAGGAAACTGATACCTCAAACTGGAACTGAGATGGACGGGAAAAGATGTAGGTATTTAGCCGTCATATTAGTTTTGGCTTCCTACGTAGCCCCCTCAATATGTTGATTCCTCACAAAACCTTTACTGAAGCTACCTCTTTGTTTCTCAATTTCAGAACCTGATGATCAAGAATTTCAATTGGTACGTCCTCATAGCTAAGGGTATCCTTCACACCTAGCTCTCTACCGGAACAACTAAAGTCGAGTCAACCATTCACTTCTTCAAGAGAAATACATGGAAAACTAGATATACTAAAGCCAATTCTAAGGACAACTCCAACTCATAGGCCACCTTAACAAAACGTCTCAAAATCTTGTACGGATCAATATGTCAGGGACTAAGCTTCCCCTTCACTCCGAATCTCATTACTCCCTTCATAGGAGACACTTTCAGAAACACTCAATCATTAACTTCTAATTCAAGTTCTCTTCTTCTCACATCCGCATAGGACTTTTGATGACTCTAAGCTGTCTTCAACCTTTCCCTTATAAGCTGAAATTTCTACATAGCCTCATGAACTAAATCTGGCCCTATCATTGTAGCTTCACCGACTTCAAACCAACCAATAGGAGACCTACATCTCTTCCTATAAAGAGCCTCAAATGGAGCCATCTGAATGCTGGAATGGTAGATTTTGTTGTACGCAAACTCGATGAGAGGTAAATGACCATCCCAACTACCTTTGAAGTCAATCACAGATTCCCTCAACATATCCTCAAGAGTTTGAATGGTCCGCTTAGCCTGACCATCTGTCTGCGGGTGAAAAGTTGTGCTAAGCTTGACCTGAGTACAAAGTCCCTTCTGAAATGCTCTCTGAAACTGGGAGGTAAATTGAGTACCTCTATCTGATATGATGGATAAGGGCACTCCATGCAACCGAACTAAATCCCAAATATACAACTTGGCATAATCCTCTGCTGAGTCAGTAGTTTTGACCAGTAGAAAATCAGCTACTTTAGTCAACTTGTCTACAACCACCCAAATGGAGTCATACTGTCGATGAGTATGAGGCAACCCTGTAATGAAGTCCATGTTGATTTCCTCCCACTTTCAAGTAGGGATACTAATGTCTTATAGTACACCTCCAGGCCTTTGATGCTCAACTTTCACTTGTTGACAATTCAGACACTTAGCCACAAACTCTGCTATGTCCTTCGTCATGCCATTACACCAATAGAATTCCAGTAGATCACGGTACATCTTGGTTTCACCTAGATGTATATAATATCGGGAACCATGGGCCTCATGCAACATATGATCCCTCAAATCATCAACACCTAGAACACACAAATGACCCTGATATCGAAGTACATCATCTCCCCCTTTGGAGAAGACCTCAACCTTTTGATTCTGAACTACTTCCTTCAACTTTACCAAATTAGGATCTTCATATTTCCTAGCTTGACCTCGGTTACCAAAGAGGAATTTAAACCGTTCTGAACAATGAGACCTCCATCAGTTGAATCAACAAGGCGAACTCCTAGTCGTGCAAGACAATGCACATCCTTCACCAACTCTTTCCTCCCCTTATCTATATTAGACAAACTCTCCATAGAAAGTCTACTAAGAGCGTCTTCCACTACATTAGCCTTGCTCGGATGATAAAGGATACTCATATCATAATCTTTAAGAAGCTCCAACCACCTTCTTTGTCATAGATTCAGATCCTTCTGGGTAAACATATACTATAGGCTCTTGCTATCCATAAATGCTTCCTTATGGACCCTGTACAGATAATATCTACAGATCTTCAAGGACAATACTACTGCTGCTAACTCGAGGTCATGGGTCGAATAGTTCTTATCATGGACCTTAAGCTGCCTAGAAGCATCGGCTATAACCTTATCGTGTTGCATTAATACACAACCAAGCTCGATCCTCGAGGCATCAAAATATACCACAAATACATCGATACCCTCAGGTAGGGTCAACATTGGTGTTGAGGTGAGTCGGGTATTCAACTCCTGAAAGCTCTTTTCACAGGCCTCCTACCATTGAAACTTCACTTTCTTTTGGGTGAAATTAGTCAACGGTGCTGCGATGGATGAAAATCCTTTGACGAACCTCCTGTAGCAGCCAGCTAAACCCCAAAAAACTCCTGATATCTGAAGGGCTAACTGGTCGAGGGTAATTCTTCACAACTTCTATCTTTTGACTGTCCACCTGCACACCCTCGCTTGACACCACATGACCCAAAAACACCACCGAGTTCAGTCAAAACTCACACTTGCTGAATTTAGCAAACAACTGCCGATCTTTAAGAGTTAGTAGCACCACCCTCAAATGAGCGTAATGCTCTTCTTCGCTTTGAGTGTATATATGAGAATGTCATATATGAACACAATCACGAGCATGTCCAAATATGGATTGAACACCCTGTTCATCAAATCCATAAAAGTTGCAGGAGCATTCGTTAGTCCAAAAGACATAACTACAAACTCACAATGACCATACCGAGTCTTAAAAGCTGTTTTTAGGATGTCACTCTCTCTAACTTTGAGCTGATGATATCCGGATCTGAGGTCTATCTTTGAGAAACACTTGACACCTTGAAGTTGGTAAAACAATTCATCAATTCTGGGGAAGGGATATCTGTTCTTGATTGTGACCTTGTTCAACTACAAATAGTTAATGCACATCCGAAGAGAACCATCCTTCTATCGTACAATGAGAACTGGTGCACCCCACGGGGATTTGCTAGGTCAGATGAAACCCTTGTCTAAGAGATCCTTCAACTACTCCTTTAACTCCTTTAGCTCAGCTGGAGTCATTCTGTAAGGAGGGATAGATATAGGTTGTGTATTAGTAAAAAGGTCAATACCAAAGTCGATCTCCTGCTCGGGAGGAACTCCTGGTAAATCATCTAGAAACACCTCTAGATACTCACACACTATAGGGATTGACTGGATAGTTGGGGTCTCAAAAGTAGCACCCTTAACCCAAACTAAGTGGAACATGCAACCCTTAGAGATCATATTCCTGGCCTTAATGTAGGAAATGAAGCGACCTATATGCACAACTGAACTATCCTTCCACTCTAGCACTGGCTCACCCAGAAACTGGAACTCTACCACACAGGTTCTATAATTTACTGAAGCATAACATGCATGTAGCCAATCCATGCCAAAGATAACATCAAAATTTGTCATGGATAACTATACCAAATCTGCCAAGGTGATTTTCTAAAGGACTGTGACAGGGAAATTTCTATATATGCGTCAAGCTATAACTGAATCACCGACCAGAGTAGAGACTAAGAAGGGTTCTTGTAGGATTTCGGGACTAACTCCAAAACTACTAGCAACATAGGGCATCACAAAAGATAAAGTAGCCCCTGGATCTACCAATGCATATACATTGAGGTGCAATACTCGTAACATACCAGTGACTATTTCTTGAGAGACCTCTTGCTCCTGAAGAGATGCGAGGGTATAAAACCTGTTTTGACATTGACCACCACCTGCACTAGTGGATGCACCCTGCTGAGCTAAGCGTGCTGGTGGAGCTGCTGACCTAGTGGTTGGGTCTCAGCCTCTAGCACGGACCTGTCTTGTTGATGGACAATCTCTGAGCATATGTCCAGGCTTTCCACACCCAAAACAAGCACCTGTACCCGCTAAGCACTGACTAGTGTGTCTCTTGCCACACCTGTCACACCCTGGAATTTAGGATTTACGGGCCTACTCTCCTAACCTCGACAGTCTGATGCTCATCCCCCCTGATCACGCCAAGGCTTGGATGGCACACTCATTGCTGATGGTGCTGGGGCTGATGATCTCTATTGGGACTGCTGACGATGTCCACCACTAGGCTTCTACTAGGAGAACCCAAAACTGTCGGTCCTAGCCCTCTTAGCCTCTCTCTCTCTCTCTCTCTCTCTCACTCACCTGCTCTGCCTCTATCTTCTAGGTGTACAGGAACACCTGTGAGAAGTCGATATCCTAATAAAGCATAGCGGTTCTACAATCCTTGACCAAATACTTTGTTATCATATGCATGAACCTGCTTACCCGAGCCCTTTGATCAACCACCATCTCCGGTGCATATCTGGACAAGCGGGTGAACTCTAAAGCATATGATCTCGGGCAAAATAGCATGCCCAAGTGATACTTTATAATTTAGTTTTGCATTGTTTATGTATTTAATTATGTACATTTTCATGCCTTTTTATATAAATGAGAAGAAATATTAACAAACATGATTATTCTTTGTTTTTGAAGGAAATAATGCATTGGAGGACCCAATATATGATTTGGTGAAGTGGAGGAATGATATCGGGAGCGAAACACCAAAGTTTGAATAAATTGGGCAATTTCCAGAGGGTTTCCGCGATACCTCCGTGTCACAGAGGCAGTGCTCCGTGATACACTCCGTGTCACAGAGGCAATGTTCCGCTATACACTCCGTGTCACGGAGGCAGTGCTCCACGATACACTCCGTGCCACGGAGCCATTCCACGACAGGCATAATTTTTCACAATTCTCATTTACTATAAATAGGTCCCTTAGCTCCTAAAAACGGGGGAGACACGATTTATTTCTGAAAAACTGCCTAGGAGTGAGGGAGAAGTGGGAGAACTCACCTAGGGTTCATCAATTTCATCTTCTCTTCTACCAATTCTTGTAAGTAGGTTACATCAACTATGTTTTCTTGTAATTTTACGAACATGAGTGGCTAGAATCCTCCCTCTAGGGTTGAAGCCACAAGATATGATTGTGATTTTGCGATTTTGTTTTGGTTTTCAGTTATTAATTGTTGTTTTTTCTTGCATTCTAAATTATGGTTGTTTTTATGACTGATCACCATGAAAACAAGTGGGTTAAGCTCAGGTACATGCTTGAGAAAGATAACCTAGGAAAGAACAAGAGAATGTAGGGAGCAAGATTGTATCTCACGATATGATTTGTGTTAGGATAGAAATATACCTAATACCTTGCTTGGTTGATAAAATGGGATGAGCTAGACACCAACTTAGAATTATCACATCACCACTCGAAGAAGTAGTTGTGAGGCTAAGTTGAGTTAAATGATTAGAGGTATGAAAGTCCCTAATCAAGAGCATAAACCCCATAAACCACATCCACGTAGTGAATTGCCCACGAACTAGAAATGACATCCTCACTAAACGATGTAGTTGTGAGGCTAGTTTTTCGTGTTTAGAGGTTCGAAAGACCATGAACATGCAATTCCAATTATGTGAGACGAAAATTGATAGTTTCATACTTAAACCATTGCAAATCGTAGTATCGCATGATTATCCGGCTTTAACTCTAGTTGCTCCTTGAATTAATTCAGAGTATTTCGTTGACCGCCTCTAGACTTAATTAACTCTATCAAAAATTTCTATAATCAACACTTGCGGCATTTAATATCACACTTGAACTTGATAGTTAGCTAAATTGGTCCAGTCCCTATGGGTTCAACATCCGGCTCTTATAAAGGGCCACTATATTACTTGTACGACCCGTACACTTGCGGGCACCAACAAGTTTTTGGCGCCGTTGCCAAAAACTTGGTGTTCCCCCAAGTGTACGGGTCGTGCCAAAAACTTGTTGTTGCCTGCAAGTGTACGGGTCATACAAGTAATATGGTGGCTCTTTTTAAGAGCCGGATGTCAAACCCATAGGGACTGGACCAATTCAGCTAACTATCAAGTTCAAGTGTGATATTAAATGCCGCAAGTGTTGATTATAGAAGTTTTCGATAGAGTTAATTTAGTCTAGAGGTGGTCAATGAAATACTCTGAATTAATTCAACGAGCAACTAGAGTTAAAGCCGGATAATAATGCGATACTATGATTTGCAATGGTTTAAGTATGAAACTATCAATTGTCGTCTCACATAATTGGAATTGCATGTTCATTGTCTTTCGAACCTCTAAACACAAAAAACTAGACTCACAACTACATCGTTTAGTGAGGATGTCATTTCTAGTTCGTGGGCAATTCACTACGTGGATGTGGTTTATGGGGTTTATGCTCTTGATTAGGGACTTTCATACCTCTAATCATTTAACTCAACTTAGCCTCACAACTACTTCTTTGAGTGGTGATGTGATAATTCTAAGTTGGTTTCTAGCTCATCCCATTTTATCAACCAAGCAAGGTATTAGGTATATTTCTATCCTAACACAAATCATATCGTGAGATACAATCTTGCTCCCTACATTCTCTTGTTTTTTCCTAGGTTATCTTTCTCAAGCATGTACCTAAGCTTAACCCACTTGTTTTCATGGTGATCATTCATAAAAACAACCATAATTCAGAATGCAAGAAAAAACAACAATTAATAACTTAAAACCAAAACAAAATCACAAAATCACAATCATATCTTGTGGCTTCAACCCTAGAGGGAGGGTTCTAGCCACTCATGTTCGTAAAATTACAAGAAAACATAGTTAAAGTAACCTACTTACAGGAATTGGTAGAAGAGAAGATGAAATTGATGAACCCTAGGTGAGTTCTCCCACTTCTCTCTCACTCCTTGGCAGTTTTTCAGAAATAAATCGTGTCTCCTCAGTTTTTAGGAGCTAAGGGACCTATTTATAGTAAATGAGAATTGTACAAAATTATGCCTGTCATGGAATGGCTCCGTGGCACGGAGTGTATCGCAGAGCACTGCTTCCGCGACACGGAGTGTATCGCGGAGCACTGCCTCCGTGACACGGAGGTATCGCGGAAGCCCTCTGGAAATCGTCCAATTTATTCCAACTTTGGTGTTTCGCTCTCAATATCATTCCTCCACTTCACCAAAGCATAGATTGGGTCCTCCAATGCATTATTTCCTTCAGAAACAAAGACTAATCATGTTGGTTAATATTTCTTCTCATTTATATAAAAAGGAATGAAAATGTATATAATTAAATACATAAACAAGGCAAAACTAAGTTGTAAAGTATCACTTGGGCATGCTATTTTTCATGAGATCACCTACCCCACACTTAAAGCCTTGTTCGTCCTCAAACAACCCTTTTACATCTCATGTAAATGAAGACTCACACATAACTAATTTAGCAAGACAATTCAAGCTATGGCTATAATGATTATTTAAGATAGCTAGTTAAAAATAGAGCATGCACGATTTAATCAATGAAATGATATACAACTCCGTTAAGACTTCCTAACCTCAAGAATCGACTCTCAATCTTAGCAAACTCATGCAAATCAATCGATCAAGACATCCGACATGAATGTTATCTCTCATTAAACATGTGCCCTCACAACAAGAGAGTTACCCATTTTTACTCACAAATTTCCAAATAACAACATGTATGGGTATATGAATAAGATTACGCTCGCTCTCTCAAAGAATTCACATGCATCATGTAGTGACCCATAAGTTTTCCCTTAGTGTTTTTGTCACACCCCGCCTTGGGGGGGGGTACGACTGGCACCTGGTGCCCTACTAAGATCTGACCTACTAGACTGTTAAGCCTGGGCGCGTCTGGCGCCTGGCTGGTTCTAACTCAGATTTCTGGAAACAAAGGGCTATATAACGGCTGTAAATACAGCCCCCGGCCCATTGGCCTATAGCCTGCTGTACCTGTCTTGGCAGCTAACCAGAAATATAGCAATACAGGGAAACCTATACGGGCCGACAAGGCCACCATGCTGTCTAGTTATCTGCAACTTAATCATAAAGCACAAAAAGAAGCTACGTGACCGGCAAGGTCACCACTACTGATAACTATGGCCTCACACGACCTTCACAGAAGTAAAAAGAGTAAAGACAGCTATACAACTGCACGACCCCACACGACCGGCTCATCTGACCACAGGGAATATATACAGAATGCAAGCCTCTAGGAATAGTAATAGAACTGATCGGGACAGGGCCCCGACCTACCCATGCTATATACAACAAAAGGAACTGAACTACACCTCTGAAATTCAGCCTCCGGATGACTGGAGCTGAATACTCAACTGCTGACAAGGGGTCACGTAGAATCGCCTGCCCGTCTAGGAGTACCTGCAGGCAAGTAATGCAGCGCCCCACTGGGCGTCAGTACCGCTGGTACTGAGTATGTAAAGCAACTAAAATAGTGTAACTGAAAACGACATCTGAAAGCAATAATATGACTGATGAAGCAAAAGTAGGAGGAATAACTTAACTGTCTGATGAAGTAGATCGTACCTATTCTTACTGATACCGAAGGAAGTAGGAATCATACCTGGAGGTGTATCATTCTACTACCAACCCACTCGCGTCTAATATAACATAGCATAGCATACATAACATAACACAACATATACAAACCTTACCCGGCCCCCATAAGCCGGGAAGTACAATCAACACAGAATCTATGCCCCTACCCCGGTCATTCCCACTCCTATAGTGGCTTTAAGCATCCTGCCGGTCCCTGGGTATGCACTTGGGCTCGTTGAGCCCCTGACTATAACTGTATCTGAGTCCGAAGGACTATAAATCAACACCCCGGGCGTACCCTCTCGACGGGGGTGTATAAGGGCCGACCAAGGCACAATATGGGGAAACTGGCATCCCATCTTCGTCCCCTTGTGGGACGGCATATCACTCCGTAGAGCGACGTATCCTCGTCCTCTGGCGGACGAGTCGATACAGCTATTAACCCTGGGCGGTCAGGAATGCTAGGTAATCCAACCCCAACCAATACAATGGTCTCGACTAATCATGCTGTCTGTGTATCTCATAAGCCAAAACTAGTAGGCGTAAGGTATTATATAAATCATATACTGGGCTAATAATAGCAATCTGTAGGTGTCTGATACATGCTGAGACAGGTAAGTATAAATATGAATATAGTTCCCTGTCTAACTGTACTGGGGCAAAGGCTATACAAGCGGGTGTTTCTGCTGAAGGCTATGCTGTTCACTAGGTTTCTGTATTAACATGATTTCCTATTTCTAACATGCTTTCTAAACAATATACAGTTACTATTCTATATCTGAAATGCTTTACTGATGTTGTACTACCTTGCGAGGTTTCAGCTAAACACAACAATATCTTGGCAGGGCATATTATATCACATACTGAATATACTGGGCAACCTTAATCATTTATGTTCAAATCTATATCATACGGATAGGTATCGTACACGTTACGGCCCAAAACTGCTCATATTGCACCAATGTTCAAAATAATACAATAATCAATTTCTGAACCTTCTATTGGTCTGTAGATTACTATACTCTTTCAATGTCACTCAACTTGCCGAGGAAACTTAACTTTACATACCTTATCTTTGAATATTCGTCCGTCGGACGAGGCTCGGCCGGTACTTCTACTGTTTTCTTCCAAACTGCATTCATAAATACGTCAATCAATACTAAATACAACGTTATTGTAAAGAGCAACGTTACTTCCGATTTAATTTATAGCCTAAACTTAGGCTTATCGAAAGACGGTCAAAAACTCGCTATTTTTCAGCGGCCCAGAAGGGAGAAATATTTACTTCTCAGCTAGGAACACATAGACATTAATTTAGAGCAATTCTACTTACTTTAGTTCGGCGGCTCACCGATTCGTCAGCCGTATTTCACGAAACTAATTCCGTAGAAATGCTCTCTGCTGCTAAATACCTTGGTATCTAGGGTTAATTTGGGTTTGGGCAGCGTTTGGCAGCGTAATCGGACGGAAATATTTAATTTTCCTTCGTCTTCCTCTTTTTACTGCGCTGTTCTGGAAATTTTCAAGTGATATTTGATTTTAAGCTGAAGTGGGGGCTTATATACTTGGGCCTGAACCTGGGCAACGTGTCACGGAGCCATCGCGGAGGCCTCCCCTCCGTGACACGCTGCCATCGCGGAGGGGCTCTGCCTCGGCTCCTCCCGCGATGGTTCGACGGGTTTCTCATCCGATCTTTTCCCCGGGCCTTTCCCTAGCACGTATGGCTTTCAAATATGCTTAACCAACGTGCAAATAGGTCGTCTAAGTACCGGGAATTCTACGGGGTATAACATTCTCCCCCTCTTAGGAACATTCGTCCTCGAATGTATACTGCTATCTAGAGGACTGCTTACTCTAGTTTCTGGAAAACTTTAGGCAGAGTTTCCCCTGTAATATGGACTATCGCAACGCCCTGAAACGCAGAAAAAGTCCAACACAGGCACTGCACACAATATTCTACAATCCACTGGACAACTGAATACCACTTGTTTCTTTATCATTTACAACATACATACCATAAAGTACTGTGTAAATAATAATACGGACATACCTGTCATCTGACTAGGCCTTAAATAAGTGAGGATATCTGATTTTCATGTCTTCTTCAGCCTCCCACGTCATTTCTTCCCGATTTCTGTTACGCCACAATACCTTGACAGATGCAACATCTTTAGTTCTCAGCCTGCGAATCTGTCTGTCTAGGATAGCTACGGGAACCTCTTCGTAGGCTAACCCCTCTGTGACCTGAACATCCTGGACTGGAACTACTGTAGAAGGGTCCCCTACGAATTTTCTTAACATAGAAACGTGGAATACTGGGTGTACTGACGCTAATTCTGGAGGCAAGTTCAACTCGTATGCCACGCGGCCTATTTTTCGCCGAATCTGATATGGCCCAATAAATCTTGGGCTAAGCTTGCCCTTCTTGCCAAACCTCATTACCCCTTTCATCGGGGACACTTTCAGACATACCCAATCGTTTACCGAAAATTCTAGATTTCTGCGTCGTCTATCTGCATATGACTTCTGACGGCTCTGAGCGGTCAGTAAACGTTCTCGGATAAGCTTTATCTTTTCTTCGGACTGCCGAACGATATCTGGGCCAACTAATGCTGATTCTCCTACCTCAAACCAGCTCACCGGCGATCTACACTTTCGCCCGTATAATGCCTCGAAAGGCGCCATCTGGATAGCTGAATGGTAGTTGTTATTATAAGAAAATTCGATTAACAAAAGATGTTCATCCCAGCTACCCCCAAAATCTAACACACACGCTCGTAGCATATCTTCGAGCGTCTGAATTGTACGTTCAGCTTGCCCGTCTGTCTGAGGATGGAATGCTGTGCTCAGATTAATATGCGTCCCCAGACCTTTCTGAAATGACTGCCAGAACCTAGCTGTAAACTGTGCCCCTCTGTCTGAAATGATAGATGTCGGCACTCCATGTAATCTAACTATTTCTCTGATATACAATTCGGCATAATCCTCAGCTGAGAAGGTAGCCCTTACTGGCAGGAAATGAGCTGATTTTGTCAGCCTATCTACTATTACCCAAATGGAATCGTTTCTGCGTCTGGTACGGGGTAACCCTGTTACAAAATCCATATTTATTGCTTCCCATTTCCACATAGGTATCGATATCTCTTGAGTCAAACCACCCGGTTTCTGGTGCTCTGCTTTCACCTGCTGACAATTAGCACATCTTGATACAAATTCGGCTATTTCAGTTTTCATACCTGGCCACCAGTAGATGTCTCTGATGTCGTGGTACATTTTCGTCGCCCCTGGGTGAAGGGAATAGCGAGCGTAATGTACCTCATGCATGATCTGTCCGCGAAGTCCTGAGACATTCGGGACACAAAGGCGGCCCTTACAATATAGCACATCATCCCCGGTTGTCTGAAAATCTGGCTCTTTACCCTTCTGAACTCTATCTCTGAGCTGGACTAAATCGGGATCCTCATACTGTCGTTCTTTTACCTCTGCAACTAACGATGATACTGCAGAATTCTGAATTACGGCTCCATTATCTCCTGTTTCCATTACTCGAACGGCTAGCCCAGCTAACTGATGAATTTATTTAGCTAATTTCTGTCTCTCGGGTCGCAAATACGCCAAGCTCCCCATTGACTTTCGACTCAGAGCATCTGCTACAACATTAGCTTTCCCTGGATGGTACAGGATGTTCACATCATAATCCTTCAACAATTCTAACCAGCGACGTTGCCGCAGATTCAACTCCCTCTGAGTGAAAATGTACTGTAGGCTCTTATGATCTGTGTAAATGTCAACATGGACGCCATACAGATAATGCCTCCACATCTTCAAGGCATGAATTACTGCGGCCAATTCCAGGTCATGGGTAGGGTAATTCTTTTCGTGCTTTTTCAGCTGCCTAGAAGCATATGCAATTACTCTACCATGCTGCATCAATACACAACCCAATCCGACACCTGACGCGTCGCAATAGACTGAATAACCTTCTGCGCCTTCCGGCAGTGCTAATACGAGAGCGGAGGTCAATCTATCTTTCAGTTCCTGGAAACTCTGCTCACATGCCTCCGTCCACTGAAACTTTGCTGCTTTCTGTGTCAATTTTGTTAAAGGTGCTGCAATGGTTGAGAATCCCTCAACGAACCTCCGATAGTATCCTGCCAACCCCAGAAAGCTACGAACTTCAGTCGGGGTGGTAGGCCTAGGCCATGACTTAACTGCTTCTATCTTCTGCTTATCTACCTGTATACCAGCGTCTGAGACAATATGCCCTAAAAAGGCTACTGAGTTAAGCCAGAATTCACACTTCGAAAATTTTGCGTACAACTGGCGGTCCCTGAGAATTTGGAGCACTGTCCGCAAATGAGTCCGGTGATCTGCTTCAGGGCGAGAATACACCAGAATATCATCAATGAATACTATCACGAACAAGTCCAGGAAGGATCTGAAAATACTGTTCATCAGGTCCATAAAAACTGCTGGGGCATTTGTTAGTCCGAAGGACATAACCAGAAATTCAAAATGTCCATATCGGGTCCTGAATGCTGTCTTAGGGATGTCCCTCTCGCGTACTCGGACCTGGTGATATCCGGACCGCAAGTCAATCTTAGAAAAGTATCTGGCTCCCTGTAACTGATCAAATAGGTCATCAATCCTAGGAAGCGGATACTTGTTCTTTACTGTAACTTTATTGAGCTGCCGATAATCTATACACATTCGGAGCGAGCCATCTTTCTTTCTCACGAACAAGACTGGCGCACCCCACGGGGAAGTACTCGGCCTGATAAAACCTTTATCTAACAAGTCTTTCAACTGCTCCTTTAATTCTCTGAGTTCTGCAGGAGCCATACGATAAGGAGGTATTGATATTGGCAGAGTGCCTGGTAGCAAGTTAATAGCAAAGTCTATTTCCCTTTCTGGGGGAATACCAGGTAACTCATCAGGAAATACATCTGGGAATTCATTTACCACTGGAACAGACTGGAGTGTCGGATATTCTGCTTGGACATCCTGTACTCTGACAAGATGGTAAATGCACCCCTTAGATATCAACTTTCTCGCCCGAAGGTAGGAAATAAACCTACCTTTTGGCGTCGCGGTGCTGCCCTTCCACTCCCGTACTGCCTCCCCCGGGAAGTGGAATCGGACCGTTTTGGTCCAGCATTCAACATTAGCAAAACATGGTACTAACCAGTCCATACCCATTATGGCATTGAAATCTATCATTTCTAACTCAACCAGATCTACTGTGGTCTGATGATCAGCAACCTCTACTGTGCACCCGCGGTAAATTCGGCTAGCTGTGATGGAGTCACCGACGGGCGTAGATACTAAGAAGGGATGCTGTAATGATTCTGGTACAATACTAAACTTCCGTGCCACAAATGGGGTAATATAGGACAAGGTAGACCCTGGATCAATTAGCACATAAGCAGGGTGTGAGCAGATAGTTAGCATACCTGTCACAACATCAGGCGATGCCTCTGAATCTTGCCTCCCTGGTAAGGCATATGTGCGGCTTGGACCCGCACCTGTACTGGAGGCCCCTGATCTGCCTCGACCCCTGCCTGCTGAAACTGGGGGCCTGCGCCCAATCGAGGATGCTGTAGCTCGTGATCCTGTTGATGCCCTATCCTGTCTGTCCCGGTCCTCACGACCTCTGGCTGGGCAATATCTCATCAAATGGCCTTCTTGGCCACAAATATAGCATGCGGTGGAACCATACCTGCATGCTCCAGAATGACGTCGACTGCATATAGGGCAAAGTGGTAGGGTATACCTACTCTGCTCCGCCCTCCTTTGTGACGGTGAGTCAGCCGTCTGCGAACCTCTACCAACCTCTGACTGCCCCCTGCGGTTGGATCTACCTCCCTGTGACTGTAGCGGAGGCGGGGGCCTGGGCGGCCTGTCTGACAATCGTGGCCTGGGTCCTCCCCGGGCCTCTCTTTGTAACTCAGCTGGCCTATCCCGGCGACGCTGCTCCTGATTAACCCTTCTGATTTCCCGATGTCGCTGTCTGATGCCCTTAATATTCTGGGCAAATGCCTGGATTCGGGAAATATCCATATCTTCTCGCAGTGTGGCCGTGATACAAGTCTCGACATATTCTGGGTTCAACCCCATAATAAAACGGTGCACTCTGGATGCCATGGTATCCACGAAAGCCGGTGCATATCGAGCCAAGGAGTCAAACCGCAAGGAATATTCCCGAACACTCATGGCCCCCTGTTCCAGATGTAGGAACTGGTCTACCCGGGCCTGTCGAATCTCCCGCGGCAGATAATGATCCAGAAAGGCTCCTGAAAAGCTGGACCAGGTGGGAGGGGGAACATCTCTCCCTCGGGACCTCTCCCAGCTTTCATACCATAACACCGCAATATCTCGCAACCGGAATGCGGCCAATTCAACTGACTCAGTAGGCGTAGCATGCATAACCCTGAAGATTCTCTGCATCTGATCCAGAAAATCCTGGGGGTCCTCTGTTCGGTCCGTGCCTGTGAACTGTGGGGGATTCAGGGCTAAGAACTCTCGGACCCTCGAACTACCAGGCCCTCCTGATACTTCTGCAACTGTGGATGGCATTTGCTGACGCTGAGCAGCCATCATCTGTGCTATCATAACTACAGCACTCCTAACCTCCTGGTCGGAAGGTGTCGGTATAGGGACTGCTGAAGATACTGTCGCTCCAAACGGCTCCTGACGTGGTGGAGACTGCTGAGGAGGCTGAGATGAAGCCTCTATAGGGCCCTCTGATCGGGCTGTCTCCAAATGAGGGGGAGGCATCCTGCTGGTGCCCTCCCCTGCTGCAATGTCTAAGCTCCGACCTGTGACGGGATGGCGCTGGTCTGACATTATCTGTAGCCAAAGAATATGGTAAGATTTTAGGAATTCAACCCTATATTGTACCGCTCTATGGCACGACTGAATCAGAATAAAAGACAACCATCCTATCATGCCTTGCAGCCTTCTACCCATAGTATGTGGTGCACAACACATCCATGGACAGGACTCTACTTAGCACGGCTTGCAGACTCCCCGGGATACGACCTGCTCTGATACCAAGTTTGTCACACCCCGCCTTGGGGGGGGGGTACGACTGGCACCTGGTGCCCTACTAAGATCTGACCTACTAGACTGTTAAGCCTGGGCGCGTCTGGCGCCTGGCTGGTTCTAACTCAGATTTCTGGAAACAAAGGGCTATATAACGGCTGTAAATATAGCCCCCGGCCCATTGGACTATAGCCTGCTGTACCTGTCTTGGCAGCTAACCAGAAATATAGCAATACAGGGAAACCTATATGGGCCGACAAGGCCACCATGCTGTCTAGTTATCTGCAACTTAATCATAAAGCACAAAAAGAAGCTATGTGACCGGCAAGGTCACCACTACTGATAACTATGGCCTCACACGACCTTCACAGAAGTAAAAAGTGTAAAGATAGCTATACAACTGCACGGCCCCACACGACCGGCTCATCTGACCACAGGGAATATATACAGAATGCAAGCCTCTAGGAATAGTGATAGAACTGATCGGGACAGGGCCCCGACCTACCCATGCTATATACAACAAAAGGAACTGAACTACACCTCTGAAATTCAGCCTCCGGATGACTGGAGCTGAATACTCAACCGCTGACAAGGGGTCACGTAGAATCGCCTGCTCGTCTAGGAGTACCTGCAGGCAAGTAATGCAGCTCCCCACTGGGCGTCAGTACCGCTGGTACTGAGTATGTAAAGCAACTAAAATAGTGTAACTGAAAACGACATCTGAAAGCAATAATATGACTGATGAAGCAAAAGTAGGAGGAATAACTTAACTGTCTGATGAAGTAGATCGTACCTGTTCTTACTGATACCGAAGGAAGTAGGAATCATACCTGGAGGTGTATCATTCTACTACCAACCCACTCGCGTCTAATATAACATAGCATAGCATACATAACATAACACAGCATATACAAACCTTACCCGGCCCCCATAAGCCGGGAGGTATAATCAACACAGAATCTATGCCCCTACCCCGGTCATTCCCACTCCTATAGTGGCTGTAAGCATCCTGCCGGTCCCTGGGTATGCACTTGGGCTCGCTGAGCCCCTGACTATAACTGTATCTGAGTCCGAAGGACTCTAAATCAACACCCCGGGCGTACCCGCTCGACGGGGGTGTATAAGGGCCGACCAAGGCACAATATGGGGAAACTGGCATCCCATCTTCGTCCCCTTGCGGGACGGCATATCACTCCGTAGAGCGACGTATCCTCGTCCTCTGGCGGACGAGTCGATACAGCTATTAACCCTGGGCGGTCAGGAATGCTAGGTAATCCAACCCCAATCAATACAATGGTCTCGACTAATCATGCTGTCTGTGTATCTCATAAGCCAAAACTAGTAGGCGTAAGGTATTATATAAATCATATACTGGGCTAATAATAG
This sequence comes from Datura wrightii, assembly GCA_035772735.1. NCBI lineage: Eukaryota > Viridiplantae > Streptophyta > Magnoliopsida > Solanales > Solanaceae > Datura > Datura wrightii. Next base: position 112,170,451 of record JASDFA010000001.1, read on the forward strand.
CAATCTGTAGGTGTCTGATACATGCTGAGACAGGTAAGTATAAATATGAATATAGTTCCCTGTCTAACTGTACTGGGGCAAAGGCTATACAAGCGGGTGTTTCTGCTGAAGGCTATGCTGTTCACTAGGTTTCTGTATTAACATGATTTCCTATTTCTAACATGCTTTCTAAACCATATACAGTTACTATTCTATATCTGAAATGCTTTACTGATGCTGTACTACCTTGCGAGGTTTCAACTAAACACAACAATATCTTGGCAGGGCATATTATATCACATACTAAATATACTGGGCAACCTTAATCATTTATGTTCAAATCTATATCATACGGATAGGTATCGTACACGTTACGGCCCAAAACTGCTCATATTGCACCAATGTTCAAAATAATACAATAATCAATTTCTGAACCTTCTACTGGTCTGTAGATTACTATACTGTTTCAATGTCACTCAACTTGCCGAGGAAACTTAACTTTACATACCTTATCTTTGAATATTCGTCCGTCGGACGAGGCTCGGCCGGTACTTCTACTGTTTTCTCCCAACTGCATTCATAAATACGTCAATCAATACTAAATACAACATTATTGTAAAGAGCAACGTTACTTCCGATTTAATTTATAGCCTAAACTTAGGCTTATCGAAAGATGGTCAAAAACTCGCTATTTTTCAGCGGCCCAGAAGGGAGAAATATTTACTTCTCAGCTAGGAACACATAGACATTAATTTAGAGCAATTCTACTTACTTTAGTTCGGCGGCTCGCCGATTCATCGGCCGTATTTCGCGAAACTAATTCTGTAGAAATGCTCTCTGCTGCTAAATACCTTGGTATCTAGGGTTAATTTGGGTTTGGGCAGCGTTTGGCAGCGTAATCGGACGGAAATATTTAATTTTCCTTCGTCTTCCTCTTTTTACTGCGCTGTTCTGGAAATTTTCAAGTGATATTTGATTTTAAGCCGAAGTGGGGGCTTATATACTTGGGCCTGAACCTGGGCAATGTGTCACGGAGCCATCGCGGAGGCCTCCCCTCCGTGACACGCTGCCATCGCGGAGGGGCTCTGCCTCGGCTCCTCCTGCGATGGTTCGACGGGTTTCTCGTCCGATCTTTTCCCCGGGCCTTTCCCTAGCACGTATGGCTTTCAAATATGCTTAACCAACGTGCAAATAGGTCGTCTAAGTGCCGGGAATTCTACGGGGTATAACAGTTTTACTCCACTAATTTAAGGATGTATGAACGTAAGATCAAGTAAGACTTAATGGGTTGTAATGTAAGCTAAGGGATCGGTAGGTACTATTCTGGCCAGTAATAGAGGCTATCTTCCCCAAGCTCTTTTAATAACTTCAACCTTCATTAAGGATATCTCTTCTCTTACTTCACCCTCATTCTTTTCAATTCTGAATTTTTTTCCTTCTTGTTCCCTTTTCTTTAAGCACACTCAGCTTAGTAGTAAGGAGTACTTAAAAAAAAAATTTCATTCATTTATTTTCATACTATCACACCCCGCCTTGGGGGGTATGACTGGCACCTGGTGCCCTACTAGGACCTGAACTGCTGGAATGCTAAGCCTGGGCACATCTGGTGCCTGGCTGGCTCTAACTCACATTTCTGGAAACAAAGGGCTATATAACGGCTGTAAACACAGCCCCCGGCCCATTGGCCTATAGCCTCCTATACCTGTGCTGACAGCTGACCAGAAACATCTCAATATAGGGGAAACCTATGCGGGCCGACAAGGCCACCATGCTGTCTAGTTATCTATAACTTAACCATGAAGTACTGGATAGCTACGTGACCGGCAAGGTCACCACTACTGTCAAACTTATGGCCCCACAATGCCAACATAAAAGAAACAAAAGTACTAACAGCTAACAACTGCACGGCCTCACACGACCGGCTCATCTGACCACAGGGAAATATATACAGACTGCAAGCCTCTAGGAATAGCAATAGACATGATCGGGACAGGGCCACGACCTACCCGTACTATACAGCAAAAAGGAAATGAAATACACCTCTGGAATTCAGTCTCCGGATGACAGGAGCTGAATACTCGATCGCTGACAGGAATCACGTAGTATCCCCTGCTCGTCTATGAGTACCTGCAGGCAAGTAATGCAGCGCCCCACCGGGCGTCAGTACCGCTGGTACTGAGTATGTAAAGCAATAACTGAAAGAGATATCTGAAATCCATAACATAACTGATGAAACTGAAGTAGGAAGAAATAGATTAACTGTCTGATAATATAAGTCATACCTTTTCTTAATTATACTGGAAGGAGTAGGAGTCATACCCGGAGATGTATCGTTCTACTGCTGATCTACTCGTATCTATCATAACATGGCATAACATAACATAGCATAACATAGCACACACAAACCTTACCCGGCCGCCATAAGCCGGGAGGTACAACCAGCACAGAATCTACACCTCTACCCCGATCATCCCATCTCCTATAAACCCCGTAAGCATCCTGTCGGCCCCCTGGGTAGGCACTTGGGCTCGCTGAGCCCCTGACTATAACTGCATTTGAGTCTGGAGGACTCCTGAATCAACACCCGGGCGTATCCGCTCGACAGGGGTGTGTAAAAGCCGACCAAGGCATAATATGGGGAAAACTGGCATCCCATCTTCATCCCCTGTGGGATGGCATGCCACTCCGTAGAGCGACGTATCCTCGTCCTCTGGTGGATGAGTCGATACAGGTATCAACCCTGGGGCGGTCATGGATGCTAGGTAGTCCAACCTCAAACAATACAACGGTCTCAACTAGTAATACTGTCTACATATCTCACATGCTGAGGCTAATAGGGGTAAAACATCGTATATATTACATGCTGAGCTAGTGATAGTAATCTGTACGTATTAAATACGTGCTGAGGCTGGTAAATATATACATATGAATATAGTCTCCTGCCAGACTGTTCTGGGGCTAATACTTAACAGGATATAGTATTTCTGCTGAAAACCATGCTGTATACTGAGTTTCTATAGTAACATGATTTACTAGTTCTAATATGCTTTCTAGCTTCACTTTAACTTGTCGTTCTATCTCTGAGATGTCTTACAGATATTAAATTGCTTTACTGGGCTTTAACTGAATACAATGATACCCTAACATTTCGCATTATATCACATACTGAGCATGCTGTGCAGTTTCTAATACTTGTATTAAAATTCATATCGTGCTAGCAAGTCTCGCGCTGAACATAACATAACGTTTCTAGTATCGTACCATCATTCATAATAAACGTCAACATGGCTTCTGAATATTCTATCGGCCTTTAAATTACTGTACTGTACCAAGATTACTAACTTGCCGAGGAAACTAACTTTACATACCTTATCCTTGAACTATTCGTCTGTCGAACGACGCTCGACCGGTACTTCAACTATTTTCTCCCAACTGCATTCATAAACATGTCAATTAATACTAAATACAGCTTTATTGTAAAGAACAACGTCACTTTCGATATAGTTTATAGCCTAAACTTAGGCTTATCGAAAGACGATCGAAAACTCGCTATTTTCCAGCGGTCTAGAAGGGAGAAATATTCACTTCACAGCTAGGAACACATAGACACTAATTTAGAGCAATTCCACTTACCTTAGCTCGGTAGCTCGATGATTCTTCGGTCGTATTTCACGAAACTAAATCCGTAGGAATGCTCTCTGCTGCTAAATACCTCGGTATCTGAGGTTAATTTGAGTTTGGACAACGTTTAGCAGCGTAATCAGACGAAAATTATATTATTTCTTCGTTCCTTTTTCCTTCTCTGCCGGTTTGCTCTGTTTCCTGGAAATGTCTAAGTGTTTTAATCATTTAAAACCGAAGTGGGGCTTTATATACTTGGGTCTGGACAAGGCCAACGTGTCACGGAGCCAACGCGGAGGCTCCACCTCCATGACACGTTGCCATCGCGGAGGGGCTTTGCCTCGGCTCCTTCGGCGATGGTTCAACAGGTTTCTCGTCCGATCTTTTCCCGGGCCTTTCTCCAGCATGTATGGCCTTCAAATATGCTTAACCAACGTAATAGATCGTCTAGGTGCCAGGAATTCTACGGGGTATAACATTCTCCCCCCCTTAAGAACATTCCTCCTCAAATGTATACTGCTATCTGGGGGCTACTTAACTTACTTTCTAGAAAACTTTCGGCAGCGTTTCCCCTGTAATATGGACTATAGTAAAAACCTGAAATGCAGAAAAGTCGAATACAGGTACTGCACGCAATATTTTAAGATCCACTGGATAACTAAATATCAATCTTTCTCATTCACATACATCACTATAAGGTACTGCATAAGTAACAATACGGACATACCTGTAGCCTGACTAGGCCTGAAATAGGTGAGGGTACCTAGCTTTCATTTCTTCTTTAGCTTCCTACGTCATTTCCTCACGGTTCCTGTTATGCCACAATATTTTGACAGATGCAACATCTTTAGTCCTCAACCTGCGAATCTGTCTGTTTAAGATAGCTACGGGAACCTCTTCATATGCTAACTCTTCTGTGACCTGGACATCCTGAACTGGAACTACTGTAGAAGGGTCCCCTACGAACTTCCTCAACATAGAGACATGGAATACTGGGTGAACAGATGCTAACTTTGGAGGCAAGTTCAATTCGTACGCAACTCGGCCTATTCTTCACCGAATCTGATATGGCCCAATGAATCTCGGGCTAAGCTTGCCTTTCTTGCCAAACCTCATTACCCCTTTCATCGGAGACACTTTCAGATATACCCAGTCATTTACCGCAAATTCTATATTTCTGCGCCGCACGTCTGCATAAGTCTTCTGGCGGCTCTGAGCAGTCAGTAAACGTTCTCGGATAAGCTTTATCTTCTCCTCTGACTGTCGAACAATGTCTATGTTAACCAATGCTAACTCTCCTATTTCAAACTAACCATTTGGTGATCTGCATTTTCGCCTGTACAATGCCTCAGAAGGCTCCATCTGGATGGCTGAATGATAACTGTTATTATGAGTAAATTCAACTAACGAAAGATGCTGCTACCCTCAAAATCTTGCACACACGCTCGTAGCGTATCTTCGAGCGTTTAGATAGTCCGCTCAGCCTGCCCATCTGTCTAAGGGTGGAATGATGTGCTCAAGTTGATCTGTGTTCCAAAACCCACTGTGCTCCTCTATCAGAGATAATAGATACTGAAACACCGTGTAATCTAACTATTTCTCTGATATACAATTTGGCGTAATCTTAGGCAGAGAAAGTAGCTTTTACTGACAGGAAATGGGCTGATTTCGTCAGTCTGTCAAAAATTACTCAAATTGAATCGTGTTTATGCCTGGTACGGGGTAATCCTGCTACAAGGTCCATGTTTACCACTTCCCATTTCCAGAGAGGCACAGCTATGTCCTGAGTCAACCCGCCTAGTTTTTGATATTCTGCTTTCGCCTGTTGGCAGTTAGGACACTGGGTTACAAATTCAGCAATTCCTCTTTTAATATCTGGCCACCAGTAGTTCCCTTTGATGTCATGGTACATTTTTGTTGACCTGGGTGGAGAGAATAGTGGACGTAATGCGCCTCGCTCATAAGCTGCTGGCGATGCCCCCAAATATCTGGAACACAAATGCGGCCTTTATATCGTAACACTTCATCCCCGGTTATCTGAGAATATGTCACCTCTCCTTACTGAACCTTGTGTTCAAGTTGAACCTGGCTAGGGCCTCTATACTGCCATTCCTTTACTTCCACCACTAACGACAACATTGCGACATTCTGTATCATCGCTCTGTTATCCTTTATTTCTGCTATGTGAACGGCTAAGCCGGCTAACTAGTGTAATTCTCGGGTCTATTCTCGTTGTTCAGGCTGCAAGTATGCCAGTTCCCCATAGATTTACGGCTAAGGGCATCTGCTACCATATTAGCCCTTCCTGGATGATACAAAATTTTCACTCTTTAAGGCATAAACTACTGCAGCTAACTCCAGGTCATGGGTAAGATAATTCCTTTCACGTTTCTTCAGCTGCCTGACGGCATAAGCTATTACCTTATCATGCTGCATCAACCCTCTATATCCCCTGGCGATACTAACACTGGAGCTAATGTTAACCTAGCTTTTAACTCTTGGAAGTTCTGCTCACACGCCTCAGTCTGCTGGAACTTTGCTGCCTTCTGTGTCAATTTAGTCAGAGGTGCTACTAAGGTGGAAAATCCTTCCACAACCCCTCTGCAGTACCCGGCTAACCGCAGGGATCGCGTACTTCGATCAGAGTGGTAGGTCTAGACTATGTCTTCACTATTTCAATTTTCTGTATACCTATCTGTACCCCAGCCTCCGACACAATGTGACCAAAAAGGCTACTAAACTCAAGCAAAATTCACATGTACAAAGAATTGGCATATAACTGACGGTTATACTGGTTTATTATACTGGAGAATCTGATAAGTAATCTACCGGTATAACTAGAGCTCATCTGGCCTTCTGGCCGCATGCTAAGGCTACTTGCTGCTGAGATAACCTGAACAACTATCTGCACACCATGTGCCCGTATCTGATCAGAGGATTCTGACAATGATCATGATATCTAATAATCTGGCTGAATAACCTCAACTAACTAAATGGCTGGGTTAGATGATCTGAATGCTGCAATAGTCTAACAATGCTCTACATGTCCTACTCGGACATCTGTAGCTCATGCATAACTGCGGGGTTGTGGACAACTAACCGTTTCGTCCTCCTAATTGAACAATTGTGATGTTGTGCTTAGTCCAACCTACTCTTAGGCGATCCATCCCTGGATCTTCATAGGGAACCTACCGATCTCCTTGTCTTAGTAAACACTGTGCTAACAGAGCACTACCAATTTCTTATGCCTTGTGTGTATCCGCTTGGATTTATATTGCTATTCTGGGGAATTCTCGGTCTTATGAGCTATTCCGTAAATACTGGCCTTCTGCCAGGGCTCCGCATCTGAATATCTTACGAGAACTGGCTGAAGCACTAGTCTATCGCTGACTACTGATGTGGACCCCCTTTCTTGGGGTGCCCACGGGCTTGTCTGACTTGCGGAGTATTCCTTGTAATAACTGCTAGGTTGACTAAGGTTGACTCTCACCTACAAGGCTGGGAAAATGATGTACGACCACTTAACATACTGGAAAAATTCTGGTTCCGGCATATACGATAATGCTATTGATTTTTAAAGATGCTTCCCTGCTAATATAGCGCCAGCTAGTCATTAGACCATCTAACTGTGCTCTTATCATCTAGCCGTCTGATTCAGGCCATTGACTCTAGTAAGCTTCCAGATCCTAGATCTGGCAACAACACATAAGTCCATTAACTTATTAACTGAGAACTTGAGACAGTTCCTATGACTTCATACGTAATTCACACTTAATCTGCCCTTTCTCCTCTCCTTTCCCTTTCTCCTTTCTTCTCTCCTTTCTTTCTTTCTTCTCTCTTCTCTCTCTTTTTCTCTTTTTTTTTTGGCAAGGGGATCCTGCAATGCAATTTGTACATGCTTTCTATTACAAATCAGTATCCGTGATTATACCCCTTAGGCAGCTACTCACAGCATACCTATTATCTGAATATATATATATATCACTAGTTACGTACAATATGTACTGAATTCTGCGGTAATACATAATCTCTGACATGCTCTGCTGAGTCTCATACCGTACATGATACACCGCTTCTATGGCCTAATACTATCTCTTGCCCTGACTTATCATTTCATTGTATTATCACCCCATTCTGAAAGTAACAAACATAAACACCTTAGTTATTGTCTGCTATTTGAAATTCCGCCACTCCTGCGATGTGGGGTCAACGTTCGAATCTTGTGGCCTTACTTGGCTTATATTAAGAGCCCATAACTGTCTGCTGGGCCTTATCTCTAGGACACACTAGATTAGAATTGTTGTATCAGTAATTTCTTTAACTTCTCCATAGCGGGCATACTGCGGTATTCTGAACCGCAATCTTACTGTCAGCCCGAGGCTTAATCCTTAATACGGTATTTTATCAATCCGGGGGTAATTCTAATTTCCCCACAAGATCTGACATTCCTGCTTCTTTCCCTCATCTTATTTAAACTGAACTCTGGGGTTCAAGGTACCTACTCTTTATTATTAATAAGATTACTAGTCAAGTATCAGTTCATAGTTCCCCTGACTTGCAATCAGACCTATCTGATTCACATGACCTCTCACCTTTTCGATATCACAACTGAATCATATCTATAATCTTACAGGTATATCTTACTGTCTATTAGCGTATATGGCGGACTTAGCCTTTTTCTGACTCAAATTTGACTATTACTAAGCATTTATTACTAACAAGTCTTTTACCCCTGCTTCGGGTAATCTAACAGTCATACTTTCTTTACTGGCTTGTTGTCATAAAGGTCTGCACAGCTTACGTAATCATAGGGGCTCTTTATACTTTCTAATGCTTACTAGGATCAATCAGCCCATCTTTACTTACTGCTTGATTTGGCAACCCCATCTCAAGTCTTATGCCCCTTTACTATACTGGCATCAAAATCAAGAGGTAGGAATAACCCTTTTCTTATTGCAACAAATAAAAGCATTTAACTGTACCATATCCAACAAGATGTATTTGGAATTCCTGCATTTCCCTCTCTTTCTTATACTTACCTGGTAGTCTAACCCTGTCTGTAATCTTAATCAGATCTTATACAGCTAATAAATAAATCAACTCTTATGCACATTATACTTCTGACTTCTTATTCTGATGTTATCAACGTATACTGGGAATAGTGCCAATAAAGGTATCATGCTGGGAGGTCTCTGATACCTCCTCCTGCTGCTGTAGTTATCATATAACTGGCTGATGCTCTCTTCTGTTGCTATATCTGATCTTCTGCCTGTAATAGGGTAATGCTGATCTGCCTTTGTATCTGTAATCAAAGAATACGGTAAGTTTTTAGGGACTCAACCCTATACTGTACCACTCTAAAGCACGACTGACTGAGAAGGAAGGGTAACCATCCTATCATGCCTCGCAACCTCCTGCCTATAGTATGTGGTCCTGTTCTGAATATGGGATGTGCATTCCTCCGTTAAAGCCACCGTGGCATACTCGGTCAAGCGACTTTTGTTGGCCACGATGTCTTTGATATACTTTGCATATTTTGGCACACCCTGCAAGACATCAACAAGAGGTAAGTTAACATGTACCTGTTTAAGTACCTCCATGAATTTCTGGAAACACGCCTCCTCCTTGTGTTTCTTAAGTCGTTGAGGGAACGGGGGTGGAGGCCTTGTTGGTTCAGCTTCTTTGGTCTTCCCCGTATCTGAGGTTTGTTCTCCCTCAACATCTGCTGCTCCTGACTTCTGAGGCGGTCTTTCCGGTTCCAGCTCCTTTAATTGTAAACCACTCCTCGTGGTCACTGCATTTACCTGCTTAGGATTGGGATCCGTGTCGCTAGTTAGTCCTCCCCTTGGTCTAGTATTTTGGGCACTAGCAAATTGCCCAAACTGATATTCAAGAGCCTTGGTTGCCAATTGATTGTTCTTTACTTCGGCCGCCAGTTTGACATAGTCAGCCTGCAATTGTGCCTGGTTGGCAATCATGGTCTTGAACATTTCCTCAATAGTCGGTGATGGTGGTGGAGGAGGGGCATTGTGATTTCTGAACTGATTCTGATAGCCTTGTTGCCCTCCTTGGTTTCTGTGCATACCCTGCCCTGAACCTTGACCTTGTTGATTGTTGCTACCCCACGAAAAATTTGGATGATTCCTCCAATTCGAGTTGTAGCCATTGCCAAACTGCTGTTGATTCCTCTGTGCATTGCCCACAAAGTTGACAGAATCAGGATTTGCACCACAGCATTCGTGAAAGGTGTACGCAGTTTTCTGGGACATGCAGGATTCTACAGACGATTCATTAAAAACTTTTCCAACATTTCTAGACCGCTATGCAGGCTGCTAGAAAAGGAGGTCAAGTTTGAATTAACCAATGAGTGTGTTGTAGCATTCGAAAAGTTGAAGCAGAAATTGATAGAAGCACCCATACTTACTTCTCCGGACTGGGAACAACCATTTGAGCTGATGTGTGATGCCAGTGATGTGGCTGTGGGAGCTGTATTGGGACAAAGGAAGAATAGAGTTTTTCACTCTATTTATTATGCAAGCAAGACGCTGAATACGGCTCAGAGCAATTACACAGTCACAGAAAAAGAAATGCTAGCTCTGGTGTTTGGATTTGACAAGTTCCGGTCTTATTTGGTGGGTTCGAAAGTGGTGGTGTACACTGATCATGCAGCTATTCGATACCTATTCAACAAGAAAGATGCTAAGCCCAGATTGATCAGATGGATCTTATTGCTACAGGAGTTTGACCTTGAGATTAGAGACAGAAAGGGGAGTGAAAATCAGGTAGCAGATCACTTATCACGACTGGAGAGTCGGTCGCATGTGATGGAAAGTGATGACATTAATGAGGACTTCCCAGATGAGCAACTATTGGCAGTGGGAGAAGCAGAAGTTCCCTGGTATGCTGACATAGTCAACTTGCTAGTGAGCGGAGTTTACCCCCCTGAAGCAACAGACCAGCAAAGAAGAAAATTGAGGCATGACAGCCGATACTATGTATGGGACGAGCCATATTTGTTCAAGCAGGGACCAGACCAGGTGATGAGAAGATGCATCCCAGAGATTCAGGTAGCTGAGGTGCTACGGGGCTGCCATTCTTCATTGTATGGAGGGCATCACGGAGGTGAGAGAACAACACATAAGGTTCTTCAGTCAGGTTTCTTTTGGACGACCCTGTTCAGAGACTCTATGGAGTATGTCAAAATGTGTGATAGATGTCAGCGGACAGGAACAATTGGCAGAAGACAAGAGATGCCTTTGCAGAACATACTGGAAGTTGAGCCCTTTTATGTATGGGGCATTGATTTCATGGGTCCATTCCCACCGTCATTTGGAAATCGTTACATCTTGGTAGTTGTAGATTATGTATCAAAATGGGTGGAAGCAATAGCTTGTCCCAGGAATGATAACAAGTTAGTAACGAAGTTTGTGAAGAAACACATTCTCACAAGGTTTGGGACACCCCGAGCAATTATCAGTGACGGAGGAGCTCATTTTGTCAATGCAAGCTTCAAGAAATTATTGGCTAAGTATGGGGTGCGCCATAAAGTAGCCACAGCATACCACCCAAAAACTAGTGGGCAAGTAGAGGTGTCAAATAGGGAGGTAAAACAGATTCTTCAGAAAACGGTGAACATTCAACGGAATGATTGGTCTGGTAAACTTGATGATGCGTTGTGGGCCTACCGAACTGCTTATGAGACACCGATTGGAACGTCACCATACCGATTGGTCTATGGCAAAGCATGTCATCTCCCGGTTGAACTAGAGCATCGAGCTTTCTGGGCCGTAAGAAAGTTAAATATGGACTTAGAGCTGGCGGGTAAAAAGAGATTGATGCAGCTCAGCGAACTTGATGAATTTCGCTGGCATGCCTATGAGAGTGCGAAGTACTATAAGGAAAGAACCAAAAGATGGCATGACAAGCATGTGGTGCATCGCATTTTCGAACCAGGACAGAAAGTTTTGCTTTTTAATTCAAGATTAAAATTGTTTCCTGGTAAGCTGAGGTCTAAATGGTCTGGACCGTTTGAAGTAGTGAGAATGACCCCTCATGGAGCGGTAGAGCTGTGGCAAGAAGATAGGAGTGCTACGTTCTTGGTAAATGGGCAGAGATGCAAGCACTACTGGGGAGATGACCATGATCGGGACAAATCGTCCATCTCCCTAGTAGAAAATTGAGCATAAAGGCTGTCGAGCCGCGACGTTAAACCAGGCGCTGCACGGGAGGCAACCCGTGAAAAATATTTTTCTTTCTTTTTCCTTAGTGTAAAGTTTTTCTTTTATTTTATTTTCTTTTCTTTTTCTTGACTAGGTTTAGATGTGCATTTTAATTAGTAAGTTTTATTTTTTTTAGTAGGGAATCTAGTCATTTGACCAATTTTTGTTTAGTGAGGTGATTTTCAGGTATACCGGAGTAAAAATACTTGGAATCGAGAAAACGAGGCGAGGTATGAAAAATAAAATTTGATAGTGAAACAGAGCACTGGCGCGTTGGCACCGTGTCACGGAGGCAATGCTCCGCGTTGGCCTCCGTGACACATTGAAGGCAAATCTGGAATTTTTTTAAATTCCAGTAAGCCAACGCGTTGACTCCGTGTCATGGAGGAGGGCCTCCGCGTTACCCTCCGTGACACGTTGCCCTTATCCCAGTGCCGGGTCACACCGGGTTTCCGGGTGACCCGCGTGTTTCTTTTAAATAAACCCCCGATTTTCGCCCATTTTTCCCCATTCCCTCTACCCTCCGCGACCAAACACCCATTCCCCTACCCCCAAGCTCCGTGCCACGTTAAGAGGCAAGGAAAACGTCAAGTCTTTATCGATTCTTCAATTCCAAGGTATGTTTTCATCGTCTATCTCAAATTTTTGGCGATTTTTGTCGATTTTGAGCATGTGAGGTGAGATATATCACCCTAGGTAGAAATTAAACATGACGTGAATTATTTTGCGATTGATTGTGTTCGGATTGTTGTAGTTGACGTGTGAACTTATCGATTGATTGAATAATTCATTGTTGATTGCCGAATTGAGTTCTAGGGCTTGGGGTTGTTGAATTTTAACTTGGGTAACTTGATAGTTTGACGAAATTGATGCCGGGGAGACTTGGCAATTGGTGAAATTGTTTGAAGTATAAATTTACTGTATTTTTGTTTTATTTTCTTAAGTGTTGACAACTTGGTCTAGTGTTTGTTTTAATTATTCTTTATTTTATTTTATTTTTCTGCTTGTTCGTATACCCTTATTGACATGACATCGTGGAATATAAATGGTTTCAATGGTGGATACTCATATTTTAGTGAATCTTGTCTGAACTGTGGAGGACCCCACTTGTGGCAAAACTGTAATACGTGCAATATATGTGGGTGTCAATATGGCCATTGGGGTGATTGTCCAAAGGCATATTCCCCTCCCCCAAGCCCCTACTATGATCCGTCTGTTGTTTTTTCTGAATATAGGCATGCTGAAAATGAGGACTTGGGACGCCAAGCTCGAATAGAAGACATGTTGAAACAACTCTTGGAGCAATCAGAAGCAATGAAGGAGGCGATGGCAGTATTGATAAATCAGCAAGAAGAGCATGCAGAGGCTCTAGAAAGGATGACCATCAAATTCACGGAGATGATCGCTGAAGCTGAAGCGTGTGATAAATCACAGACAACAGTTTTAGCCGATATTCAAGAGGAACTACAGGAGGACGACAAGGGTGAATTTTTGGATGAAGCCCAACAATTCAAATCTCTTGAGTGGCCCCGTGATGGGCTCACACTTATGGAAAATCCATTCTTGGAAGAAGAGTTAGCGTATCCCCCAGTTGACTTTAATTGTCAGATAGATGTCGATGTCGAGAAGGTATATACAAGTAAGGAGGTCAAGCAAAATGCAGTTTCAGAGTTGAGGTGTATTGGACCACACTCTACGCATTTTTCAACATTAAATTTGGTTGACAACATAGAAATAGAGTCTTCCAAGTTTGTAGAGAAATGTCTAGAGGAGGACCAAGCACCATATATTTTGAAATTTGCTAACTCAGAAAGACAAAATGACTTCGCTTACTTAAGGACCAATAAATGCAAAAGGCAACATCTACTGTTTGGTCCTTACAATTTTTCACCACCACCCCTGGAGCATAAGAGGAAATTAGAGAAGAAATTAGGGGTGAGATTCATATCCTCAAGGTGGAGGAGAAAGTGGTGAAACTTGGTACGTCGTGCCGCGACGTAAAATTAGGCGCTGCTTGGGAGGCAACCCAAGGGTACCATGGGTACCATTTTAATTTCTTGCATTTATGTTTATTTTATTTATTTTTCATCTTGTGTTGTTTTGGTGGAAAGTTAAGCACAGATGGAGGGGAAGTCTGAGTACCCATGGAGGAGGAAGCTAACAAGCATGGAAAAGAAAAAGTGTGGGGTCGAACACCCACTTGTCCATAGTTGAAGAAAACCATGCTGTCAGCTAGGCTTAAAGGCCTCAGGGAGTATTTCTCACCCTTAGTAACCTTTAGTTTGATGCTATGCGGACATAGCATGATTTAAGTGTGGGGTGAGGGAAATTTCTAGGAAATTTGAAAATTTCTGTGCTTAATGATTTTTGGTGAATGTAATGCTTGTACAAAAGTTGGTGAGAAATTTGAAAATTTGAAAAATTTGAAAAATTTTTTGTGAATTAAGCATGACTTCATCACCCGTTGGTTTTTCTTTTTGGTTCTTTTCCGACGGGGGGTATTTGAACCGAAGAATAAATTTTTTTTTCTTCTTTTTTCTTTTCTTTTTTCTTTCTTTCCTTGGTCTGTATATAAAGTTTTTTTAGTCATAGCTAGGGACTGTTTCCGACGATGGATGGATGACGACCGTCTTGAGGAAAATTAGTCGATAGGTTTTGGGTTTTGAAACCATAACTAATTGGTGCTTGATGTTCTTTTTATGTGCTATACATGGTTGTAGGATGCAAGTATGTTCAGTATGAAGCATGCAATTGTATAACTTTGTTTGAGACACTTAGGCTCTTGAATTTGACTCAATATAATGGAAGCTTAATTCTGAATTCTTGTGATTAGCTGAGTAAGAGTCTACTGATTGTGTCTTGATTTGAGCATGTGCCATGAGTGTAAGGTTTTTGAGTATTCTGTGCTATTGTGGAATGTCTAGAACTTGCCTGGTGTGTATATAAAACGAAATGAAGGATGTGAATTGTAGGAGATGATTTAGGCATTTCTTTGAATGAACCAAACTTTTATTCCTCATTATACCTACCTTGAAAAATTAATCCTAGTTAACCCCATTGAGCCTTGAGCCTATTCTTTGACAGCTGCAACATAATCTTAATCCTTTTTCTTTCTTTAGCCGTGAAATTGAACCAAAACTCCTAAGCGCTTAAAGGAAAAATCCGAAAGAGTAGAGGAGTGAGAAGAATGAAAAAGAAGGGAAAATAGCAAGTTGTAAATACTTGAGAAAAGGAAAAAGGTGCATTTGTGTGAAAATGGTTGGTTATTAGTAGGGAGTAAGAAAATAAATAAATGAAAAATTATTTATAGAGCTCCTTACTAATAAGTTAAAAGTGCCTAAAGAAATGGGGGAACAAAAGAGGAAAAAGAAAGATGAAAAGTGAAAAAGGTGAAGTGAGGGAAGGGAAGTTCGTAATGAAGGCGTGATGTATTAAAAGCGCTTAGGAAAGATAGTCACTATTACTGATCATAATAGTACCTACCCGCACCTGAGTTACATTACAACCTAAAAAGTCCTACTTGATCTTACATTCATACATCCTTAAATTAGTGAAATAAAACACTAAGGGCAAGCTTATGGGTCATTACATAATGCATGTGAATTCTTTGTGAGAGTGAGCGTAATTCTATTCATGTGCCCACACATGTTGTGATGTAAAAAATTGTTTTTGCATGTGATTGGGCAACTCTCTTTCCGTGAGGGGCACATGTTTAATGAAGGATAAAATTCATGTGGAATTTCTTAATCAGATGATTTACATGAGTTTGCTAAAATTGAGAGTCGACTCTTGAGGTTAAGAAGTCTTAACATAGTTGTACTTCATTTCAATGATCAAATCAGGCATGCTCTATTTTTAGCTTGTATCTTACGTAATCATTATAGCCGTAACTTGAATTATCTTGCTAAATTAGTTATGTGGGAGTCTCCATATGCATGATATGTAAAAGGTTGTTCGAGGACGAACAAGGCTTTAAGTGTGGGGTTGTGATAACGGGCAAAAATATATGCCCGAGATACTCTTTATTACTTCAATTAGTCTTGTTTATCTAAGTTATTGTATACATTTTCATGTAATTTTATATAATGTGGAGATATGTGCTAACCAACATGATTAGCCTTTGTGATACTGGGCAAAAATATATGCCCGAGATACTCTTTATTACTTCAATTAGTCTTGTTTATCTAAGTTATTGTATACATTTTCATGTAATTTTATATAATATGGAGATATGTGCTAACCAACATGATTAGCCTTTGTTTTGTAGGTTTTGATAATGTTTGAGTAACTAATCCATGAGTTGGTGAAGTAGAAGCTTGGAAACGGAATTAACACGCGAACGTCGGCAAGGAAGAGGCACAAAACAGCCCACCGGCGCGTCGACAAGGTGCCACGGCAGGCAGGCCGCTCAAAACAGCCCACCTGCGCGTTGGCAACGTGCCACGGCAGGTGGACTCCGCGACCATGGGGCTACAACACGCTGCCCAGGCAGCGTGACACGTTGCCAACGCGGCAAGGTGCTGCCTGGGCCGATTTCGGGTGATTTTCCAGAGAGCCTCCGCGTTCGTAGCGTGTCACGCAGGCCGTGCTCGGCGACGCACTCCGTGACATGTTGCTTGTTAATCCGGGAAAGATTCCTACTAATATAAATAGCACACTTAGGTTTATTTTTCAGGGGGAAGACTTGGTAGAGCTAGGACGTGGGTTAGCAGCAGTTGAGGGACGAAAAAGCTAAGGGTTTTTCTCTCTTTGTTTCTTCTTTCAATCAATTGTACGTATGATTTACACTCATTTGAGGATGATCATTCCACAAATGAGTGGCTAATTCTCTTCCTTGCTAAGGTTTTGAACATGTGTATTGAATTTTGATTGTGAATTATATGGTTTTTCATCTTCTTCTTTAATGTTGTTCTATTAATTCTTGTTCTTTACTGCATTAGTGTGTGGCCAACATTAATGTACATCTAAAAAGTCCAATTTCACTCGAGAGAGCAAGAAATTGGAAAGTTGTGAATTAATAGGGTATTGTTCTTAACTTGATTTGGGAAAATTGGGTTTTGATGTGCTTTCCTGATAGAAATATACTTGAAAGCCGTATTAGTCAATTTAGGAACCGGAATTGTATTGCTAGGCCATAAATTGCATTTGATCACAGAAATGTAGACGAATGGTTTATGATTCTAAAGTGAGATTAAATACGAGAGTTTTAATCTCTAGGCTAATGTTCTTGGCTAGCAACATGAAGAGAAGAATAACCGAATTATGATTACTATCGAATTCATTACTTATTCTTAACCTTGGCAGGCTCTTATCCATAGTTTCAATTCAAGTAAATATTTGTTAATAGTTTTAGTATATAGTTTATAAACAAAATTATTTAACTTTTGGTTACATTGTTGTCAACATAATTAGAAGTAAACTAGAATATAGTATACTTAAGCAATTTTACTTATCCAGAGTCTCCTTGGATCGATACTTGGCTTACTTAGCCACTTTATTACTTGTTTGACCACGTGCACTTACGTGTCGGTTTTTAACCCCTACCAAAGCACCGAGCAAGTTTGTGGCGCCGTTGCCGGTGAGACTTGGCAATTGGTGAAATTGTTTTAAGTATAAATTTACTGTATTTTTGTTTTATTTTCTTAAGTGTTGACAACTTGGTCTAGTGTTTGTTTTAATTCTTCTTTATTTTATTTTATTTTTCTGCTTGTTCGTACACCCTTATTGACATGACATCGTGGAATATAAATGGTTTCAATGGTGGATACTCATATTTTAGTGAATCTTGTCTGAACTGTGGAGGACCCCACTTGTGGCAAAACTGTAATACGTGCAATATATGTGGGTGTCAATATGGCCATTGGGGTGATTGTCCAAAGGCATATTCCCCTCCCCCAAGCCCCTACTATGATCCTTCTGTTGTTTTTTCTGAATATAGGCATGCTGAAAATGAGGACTTGGGACGCCAAGCTCGAATAGAAGACATGTTGAAACAACTCTTGGAGCAATCAGAAGCAATGAAGGAGGCGATGGCAGTATTGATAAATCAGCAAGAAGAGAATGCAGAGGCTCTAGAAAGGATGACCATCAAATTCACGGAGATGATCGCTGAAGCTGAAGCGTGTGATAAATCACAGACAACAGTTTTAGCCGATATTCAAGAGGAACTACAAGAGGACGACAAGGGTGAATTTTTGGATGAAGCCCAACAATTCGAATCTCTTGAGTGTCCCCGTGATGGGCTCACACTTATGGAAAATCCATTCTTGGAAGAAGAGTTAGCGCGTCCCCCAGTCGACTTTAATGGTGAGATAGATGTCGATGTCGAGAAGGTATATACAAGTAAGGAGGTCAAGCAAAATGCAGTTTCAGAGTTGAGGTGTATTGGACCACACTCTACGCATTTTTCAACATTAAATTTGGTTGACAACATAGAAATAGAGTCTTCCAAGTTTGTAGAGAAATGTCTAGAGGAGGACCAAGCACCATATATTTTGAAATTTGCTAACTCAGAAAGACAAAATGACTTCGCTTACTTAAGGACCAATAAATGCAAAAGGCAACATCTACTGTTTGGTCCTTACAATTTTTCACCACCACCCCTGGAGCATAAGAGGAAATTAGAAAAGAAATTAGGGGTGAGATTCATATCCTCAAGGTGGAGGAAAAAGTGGTGAAACTTGGTACGTCGTGCCGCGACGTAAAATTAGGCGCTGCTTGGGAGGCAACCCAAGGGTACCATGGGTACCATTTTAATTTCTTGCATTTATGTTTATTTAATTTATTTTTCATCTTGTGTTGTTTTGGTGGAAAGTTAAGCACAGATGGAGGGGAAGTCTGAGTACCCGTGGAGGAGGAAGCTAACAAGCATGGAAAAGAAAAAGTGTGGGGTCGAACACCCACTTGTCCATAGTTGAAGAAAACCATGCTATCAGCTAGGCTTAAAGGCCCCAAGGAGTATTTCTCACCCTTTGTAACCTTTAGTTTGATGCTATGCGGACATAGCATGATTTAAGTGTGGGGTGAGGGAAATTTCTAGGAAATTTGAAAATTTCTGTGCTTAATGATTTTTGGTGAATGTAATGCTTGTACAAAAGTTGGTGAGAAATTTGAAAATTTGAAAATTTTGAAAAATTTTTGTGAATTAAGCATGACTTCATCACCCGTTGGTTTTTCTTTTCGGTTCTTTTCCGACGGGGGGTATTTGAACCGAAGAATAAATTTTTTTTTTCTTTTCTTTTTTTCTTTCTTTCCTTGGTCTGTATATAAAGTTTTTTTAGTCATAGCTAGGGACTGTTTCCGACGATGGATGGATGACGACCGTCTTGAGGAAAATTAGTCGATAGGTTTTGGGTTTTGAAAGCATAACTAATTGGTGCTGGATGTTCTTGTTATGTGCTATACATGGTTGTAAGATGCAAGTATGTTCAGTGTGAAGCATGCAAGTGTATAACTCTGTTTGAGACACTTAGGCTCTTGAATTAGACTCAATATGATGGAAGCTTAATTCTGAATTCTTGTGATTAGCTGAGTAAGAGTCTACTGATTGTGTCTTGATTTGAGCATGTGCCATGAGTGTAAGGTTTTTGAGTATTCCGTGTTATTGTGGATTGTCTAGAACTTGCCTGGTGTGTATATAAAATGAAATGAAGGATGTGAATTGTAGGAGATGATTTAGGCATTTCTTTGAATGAACCAACTTTTTATCCCTCATTATACCTACCTTGAAAAATTAATCCTAGTTAACCCCATTGAGCCTTGAGCCTATTCTTTGACAGCTGCAACATAAGCTTAATCCTTTTTCTTTCATTAGCCTTGAAATTGAACCAAAACTCCGAAGCGCTTAAAGGAAAAATCCGAAAGGGTAAAGGAGTGAGAAGAATGGAAAAGAAGGAAAAATAGCAAGTTGTAAATAGTTGAGAAAAGGAAAAAGGTGCATTTGTGTGAAAATGGTTGGTTATTAGTAGGGAGTAAGAAAAGGAATGAATGAAACATATTGCTTAAGTACTCCTTACTAATAAGCTAAAAGTGTCGAAAGAAATGGGGGAACAAAAGAGGAAAAAGAAAACTAAAAGGAGAAAAAAGGTGAAGTGAGGGAAGGGAAGTTTGTAATGAAGGCGTGATGTATTAAAAGCGCTTAGGAAAGATAGTCACTATTACTGATCATAATAGTACCTACCCGCACCTGAGTTACATTACAACCTAAAAAGTCCTACTTGATCTTACATTCACACATCCTTATATTAGTGGAATAAAACACTAAGGGCAAGCTTATGGGTCATTACATGATGCATGTGAATTCTTTGTGAGAGTGAGCGTAATTATATTCATATACCCACACATGTTGTGATATAAAAAATCATTTTTGCGTGTGAAATTGGGTAACTCTCTTTCCGTATGGGGCACATGTTGAATGAAGGATATAATTCATGTGGGATTTCTTAATCAGTTGATTTGCATGAGTTTGCTAAGATTGAGAGTCGATTCTTGAGGTTAAGAAGTCTTAACATAGTTGTACTTCATTTCAATGATCAAATCAGGCATGCTCTATTTTTAGCTTGTATCTTACGTAATCATTATAGCCGTAACTTGAATTCTCTTTCTAAATTAGTTATGTGGGAGTCTCCATATGCATGATATGTAAAAGGTTGTTCGAGGACGAACAAGGCTTTAAGTGTGGGGTTGTGATAACGGGCAAAAATATATGCCCGAGATACTCTTTATTACTTCAATTAGTCTTGTTTATCTAAGTTATTGTATACATTTTCATGTAATTTTATATAATGTGGAGATATGTGCTAACCAACATGATTAGCCTTTGTTTTGTAGGTTTTGATAATGTTTGAGTAACTAATCCATGAGTTGGTGAAGTAGAAGCTTGGAAACAGAATTAACACGCGAACGTCGGCAAGGAAGAGGCACAAAACAGCCCACCGGCGCGTCGACAAGGTGCCACGGCAGGCAGGCCGCTCAAAACAGCCCACCTGCGCGTTGGCAACGTGCCACGGCAGGTGGACTCCGCGACCATGGGGCTACAACGCGCTGCCCAGGCAGCGTGACACGTTGCCAACGCGGCAAGGTGCTGCCTGGGCCGATTTCGGGTGATTTTCCAGAGAGCCTCCGCGTTCGTAGCGTGTCACGGAGGCCGTGCTCCGCGACGCACTCCGTGACACGTTGCTGGTTAATCCGGGAAAGATTCCTACTAATATAAATAGCACACTTAGGTTTATTTTTCAGGGGGAAGACTTGGTGGAGCTAGGACGTGGGTTAGCAGCAGTTGAAGGACGAAAAAGCTAAGGGTTTTTCTCTCTTTCTTTCTTCTTTCAATCAATTGTACGTATGATTTACACTCATTTGAGGATGATCAATCCACAAATGAGTGGCTAATTCTCTTCCTTGCTAAGGTTTTGAACATGTGTATTGAATTTTGATTGTGAATTATATGGTTTTTCATCTTCTTCTTTAATGTTGTTCTATTAATTCTTGTTCTTTACTGCATTAGTGTGTGGCCAACATTAATGTACATCTAAAAAGTCCAATTTCACTCGAGAGAGCAAGAAATTGGAAAGTTGTGAATTAATAGGGTATTGTTCTTAACTTGATTTGGGAAAATTAGGTTTTGATGTGCTTTCCAGATAGAAATATACTTGAAAGCCGTATTAGTCAATTTAGGAACCGGAATTGTATTGCTAGGTCATAAATTGCATTTGATCACAGAAATGTAGACGAATGGTTATGATTCTAAAGTGAGATTAAATACGAGAATTTTAATCTCTAGGCTAATGTTCTTGGCTAGCAACATGAAGAGAAGAATAACCGAATTATGATTACTATCGAATTCATTACTTGTTCTTAACCTTGGCATGCTCTTATCCATAGTTTCAATTCAAGTAAATATTTGTTAATAGTTTTAGTATATAGTTTATAAACAAAATTATTTAACTTTTGGTTACATTGTTGTCAACATAATTAGAAGTAAACTAGAATATAGTATACTTAAGCAATTTTACTTATCCAGAGTCTCCTTAGATCGATACTTGGCTTACTTAGCCACTTTATTACTTGTTTGACCACGTGCACTTGCGTGTCGGTTTTTAACCCCTACCAAAGCACCGAGCAGTGCACAACACATCCATAGACAAGACTCTACTTAGCACAGCTTGCAGACTCCCTGGGACACGACCTGCTCTGATACCAAGTTTGTCACACCCCGCCTTGGGGGGTATGACTGGCACCTGGTGACCTACTAGGACCTGAACTGCTGGACTGCTAAGCCTGGGCACATCTGGTGCCTGGCTGGCTCTAACTCACATTTCTGGAAACAAAGGGCTATATAGCGGCTGTAAACACAGCCCCCGGCCCATTGGCCTATAGCCTCATGTACCTGTGCTGACAGTTGACCAGAAACATCTCAATATAGGGGAAACCTATGCGGGCCGACAAGGCCACCATGCTGTCTAGTTATCTATAACTTAACCATGAAGTACTGGATAGCTACGTGACCGGCAAGGTCACCACTACTGTCAAACTTATGGCCCCACACGGCCAACATAAAAGAAATAAAAGTACTAACAGCTAACAACTGCACGGCCTCACACGACCGGCTCATCTGACCACAGGGAAATATATACAGACTGCAAGCCTCTAGGAATAGCAATAGACATGATCGGGACAGGGCCCCGACCTACCCGTACTATACAACAAAAAGGAAATGAAATACACCTCTGGAATTCAGTCTCCGGATGACAAGAGCTGAATACTCGATCGCTGACAGGAATCACGTAGTATCGCCTGCTCGTCTATGAGTACCTGCAGGCAAGTAATGCAGCGCCCCACCGGGCGTCAGTAGTGCTGGTACTGAGTATGTAAAGCAATAACTGAAAGAGATATCTGAAATCCATAACATAACTGATGAAACTGAAGTAGGAAGAAATAGATTAACTGTCTGATAATATAAGTCATACCTTTTCTTAATTATACTGGAAGAAGTAGGAGTCACACCCGGAGACGTATCGTTCTACTGCTGATCTACTCGTATCTATCATAACATGGAATAACATAACATAGCATAACATAGCACACACAAACCTTACCCGGCCCCCATAAGCCGGGAGGTACAACCAGCACAGAATCTACACCCCTACCCCGGTCATCACATCTCCTATAAACCCCGTAAGCATCCTGCCGGCCCCCTAGGTAGGCACTTGGGCTCGCTGAGCCCCTGACTATAACTTCATCTGATTCCGGAGGACTCCTGAATCAACACCCAGGCGTATCCGCTCGATAGGGGTGTGTAAAAGCCGACCAAGGCATAATATGGGGAAAACTGGCATCCCATCTTCGTCCCCTGTGGGACGGCATGCCACTCCGTAGAGCGACGTATCCTCATCCTCTGGTGGACGAGTCGATACAACTATCAACCCTGGGGCGGTCATGGATGCTAGGTAGTCCAACCCCAAACAATACAACGGTCTCAACTAGTAATACTGTATGCATATCTCACATGCTGAGGCTAATAGGGGTAAAGTATCGTATATATTACATGCTGAGCTAATGATAGTAATCTGTACGTATTAAATACATGCTGAGGCTGGTAAATATATACATATGAATATAGTCTCCTGCCAGACTGTTCTGGGGCTAATACTAAACAGGATATAGTATTTCTACTGAAAACCATGCTTTATACTGAGTTTCTATAGTAACATGATTTACTAGTTCTAATATGCTTTCTAGCTTCACTTTAACTTGTCGTTCTATCTCTGAGATGTCTTACAGATATTACATTGCTTTACTGGGCTTTAACTGAATACAATGATACCCTAACATTTCGCATTATATCACATACTGAGAATGTTGTACAGTTTCTAATACTTGTATTAAAATTCATATCGTGCTAGCAAGTCTCGCGCTGAACATAACATAACATTTCTAGTATCGTACCATCATTCATAATAAACGTCAACATGGCTTCTGAATATTCTATCGGCCTTTAAATTACTGTACTCTACCAAGATTACTAACTTGCTGAGGAAACTAACTTTACATACGTTATCCTTGAACTATTCGTCTGCCGGACGACGCTCGGCCGGTACTTCAACTATTTTCTCCCAACTGCATTCATAAACATGTCAATTAATACTAAATACAACTTTATTGTAAAGAACAACGTCACTTTCGATATAGTTTATAGCCTAAACTTAGGCTTATCGAAAGACGATCGAAAACTCGCTATTTTCCAGCGGTCCAGAAGGGAGAAATATTCACTTCACAGCTAGGAACACATAGACACTAATTTAGAGCAATTCCACTTACCTTAGCTCGGTAGCTCGACGATTCGTCGGTCGTATTTCACGAAACTAAATCCGTAGGAATGCTCTCTGCTGCTAAATACCTCGGTATCTGAGGTTAATTTGAGTTTGGACAACGTTTAGCAGCGTAATCAGACGAAAATTATATTATTTCTTCGTTCCTTTTTCCTTCTCTGCCGGTTTGCTCTGTTTCCTGGAAATTTCTAAGTGTTTTAATCATTTAAAACCGAAGTGGGGCTTTATATACTTGGG
The DNA here is from genome assembly GCA_035772735.1 of Datura wrightii. Lineage (NCBI taxonomy): Eukaryota > Viridiplantae > Streptophyta > Magnoliopsida > Solanales > Solanaceae > Datura > Datura wrightii. Next base: position 112,194,833 of record JASDFA010000001.1, read on the forward strand.
ACTGGACAAGGCCAACGTGTCACGGAGCCAACGCGGAGGCTCCACCTCTGTGACACGTTGCCATCGCGGAGGGGCTCTGCCTCGGCTCCTTCCGCGATGGTTCAATAGGTTTCTCGTCGGATCTTTTCCCGGGCCTTTCTCAAGTACGTATGGCCTTCAAATATGCTTAACCAACGTGCGAATAGATCGTCTAGGTGCCGGGAATTCTAGGGGGTATAACACTTACTCCCTACTAATAATCAACCATTTTCACACAAGTGCACCTTTGTCATTTTCTCAACTTTTACAACTTGCTACTTTTCCTCCTTTTTCCCGTTTCTCACTCCTTCACTCTTCCGGATTTTTTTTACTTACGTGCTTAGGAGTTTTGGATCAAATTCAAGGATAATGAAAGAAAAAGGATTAAGCTTATGTTGTGGCTATCAAAGAATAGGCTCAAGGCTCAATGGGGCTAACTAGGATTAAATATTCAAGGTAGGTAAAGTGAGGGATAACATTGAGGTTCATTCAATGAAATGCCTAAATCATCTCCTACAATTCACATCCTTCATTTCATTTTATATACACACCAGGCAAGTTCTAGAAATTCCACAATAGCATGGAATATTCAAAAAACTTACACTCACAGCACATGCTCAATTCAACACACATTCCGCAGACTCTTAACTCAGCTAATCACAAGAATTCTAATTAAGCTTCAATCACATTGAGTCAAATTCACGAGACTAAGTGTCCTAAACATAGTTATACACTTCTTACATGCTTCAACACTAACCACACTTGCATCTTACAATCATGTATAGCACATAACAAGAACATCATGCCATCAATTAGCTACGGGTTCAAAAACCAAAACCTATTGACTAATTTTCCTCAAGACGGTCGTCATCCATCCATTGTCGGAAATAGTCTCTATCTATAACTAAAAACATTATATACAGACAAACAAGAATTTTTATTCTCCGGTTCAAAGAGCCCCCATCAGAAAAGAACCAAAAAGAAAAACCAACGGGTGATGAAGTCATGCTTGACTCACAAAATTTTTTCAAATATTTCTCACAAGCATTACATTCACCAAAAAATCGTTAAGCACAAAAAATTTGAAATTTCCCTCACCCCACACTTGAATCATGCTATGTCCTAATAGCATCAAATTAACATTTAAAGAGGGTGAGAAATACTCCCTAAGGCCTCTATGCCTAGCTAACAGCATGTTATTCTTTCTTTGAATACGTGGGTATTCAACCCCACACTTTTCCTATTTCATGCTTCTTAGCTTCCTCCTTGCTGGGTACTCAGACTTCCCCTACATCTGTGCTTAAATCTCCACCAAAAACAACAACAAGATGAAAATAAACAAAATCACACAAATGCAAAAAATTAAAATGGTACCTGTGGTACCCTTGGGTTGCCTCCCAAGCAGCGCCTAATTTTACGTCGCGGCACGACGTATCAAATTTCACCACTTTTCCCTCCACTTTAAGTATATGAATCTCACCCCTAATTTCTTCTATAGTTTCCTCTTATGCTCTAGGGGTGGTGGTGAAAAATTGAAAGGACCAAGCAGTAGATGTCGCCTCTTGCGCTTGTTGTCCCTTAAGGAAGTGAAGTCATTTTGTTTATCCGATTCAGCAAATTCCAGAATATATGGAACTTGTTCCTCCTCTAGACCTTTCTCTAAAATCTTGGAAGACTCTACATCTAGGTTGTCAACCAAACCCAATGTCGAAAAATGCTTTGAGTGGGGTACAATACACCTCAACTCTGAAACTGCACTTTGCTTGACTTCCTTACTTGTATATACCTTCTCCACATTAACATCTAACTCCTCATGAATGTCAAATGGTAGGTACTCTATCTCTTCTTTCAAGAATGGATCGACTATACATGTGAGGCAATCATGGAGACTCTCGGGAGCTTCCAATAGTTGAGCTTGTTTCAAGAACTCACTCTTTTCTTCTCCTTGTAGTCCCCCTTGAGTATGCATAAAACCGTCACTTGCAAATCAGAGCAAGCGTCAGCTTCATCCTCATCTCCATGAACTTGTTTCTTATCATTTCCAAGGCCTCTCCATTTTCCTCTTGCATTCTCAATGTTTCCCTCTCCTCCTTCATTGCTTCTGTTTGCTCAAGGATTTGTTTTAGCATGTCTTCTATTCGAGCTTGGCGTTCCAAGGCCTCATTTTCATCATGCCTATAATCAGCAAAAACAACAGAAGGATCATAGTAGGGGCTTGGGGGAGGGGAGTATGCATTTGGACAGCCATCCCAATGCCCATCTTGACCACCACATGTATTGCAAGAGTATGCATTTGGGCAACCATCCCAATGGCCATTTTGACCTCCACATATATTACAAGTATTACAGTGTTGCCATAATGGGGTCCTCCACAATTCAGACAAGATTCGCCAAAATATGAGTATCCACCATTTAAACCATTTATATTCCATGATGTCATGTTAAGAAGGGTATCAGATTAAAAATAAATATAAAACTAATAAAGAAAAAAAATTCAACACTTAAGGAAATTTAAAAATCACACAAAAACAGACAAATTCACTGAACTTCGCCGAGTCCACGGCAACGGCGCCAAAAACTTGTTGTTGCCCGCAAGTGTACGGGTCGTACAAGTAATATAGCGGCCCTTTTTAAGAGCCAGATGTCGAACCCAAAGGGACTGGACCAATTCAGCTAACTATCAAGTTCAAGTGTGATATTAAATGCCGCAAGTGTTGATTATAGAAGTTTTTGATAGAGTTAATTAAGTCTAGAGGCGGTCAACGAAATACTCTGAATTAATTGAAGGAGCAACTAGAGTTAAAGCCGGATAATCATGCGATACTACGATTTGCAATGGTTTAAGTATGAAACTATCAATTGTCATCTCACATAATTGGAATTGCATGTTCATGGTATTTCGAACCTCTAAACACGACAAACTAGCCTCACAACTACATTGTTGAGCGAGGATGTTATTTCAAGTTCGTGGGCAATTCACTACGTGGATGTGGTTTATGGGGTTTATGCTTTTGATTAGGGACTTTCATACCTCTAATCATTTAACTCAACTTAGCTTCACAACTACTTCTTCGAGTGGTGATGTGATAATTCTGAGTTGGTGTCTAGCTCATCCCATTTTATCAACCAAGCAAGGTATTAGGTATATTTCTATCCTAACACAAATCATATCGTGAGATACAATCTTGCTCCCTACATTCTCTCATTCTTGCCTAGGTTATCTTTCTCAAGCATGTACCTAAGCTTAACCCACTTGTTTTCATGGTGATCAGTCATAAAAACAACCATAATTTAGAATGCAAGACAAAACAACTATTAATAACTGAAAACCAAAACAAAATCGCAAAATCACAATCATATCTTGCGGCTTCAACCCTAGAGGGAGGGGTTCTAGCCACTCATGTTCGTAAAATTACAAGAAAACATAGTTAAAGTAACCTACTTACAAGAATTAGTAGAAGAGAAGATGAAATTGATGAACCCTAGGTGAGTTCTCCCACTTCTCCCTCACTCCTTGGTAGTTTTTCAGAAATAAATCGTGTCTCCTCTGTTTTTAGGAGCTAAGGGACCTATTTATAGTAAATGAGAATTGTGCAAAATTATGCCTATCGTGGAATGGCTCCGTGGCATGGAGTGTATCGCGGAGCACTGCCTCCGTGACACGGAGTGTATCGCGGAGCACTGCCTCCATGACACGGAGTGTATCGCGGAGCACTGCCTCCGTGACAAGGAGGTATCGCGGAAGCCCTCTGAAAATCGCCCAATTTATTCCAACTTTGGTGTTTCGCTCCCGATATCATTCCTCCACTTCACCAAATCATATATTGGGTCCTCCAATGCATTATTTCCTTCAAAAACAAAGACTAATCATGTTGGTTAATATTTCTTCTTATTTATATAAAAAGGCATGAAAATGTACATAATTAAATACATAAACAAGGCAAAACTAAGTTGTAAAGTGTCACTTGGGCATGCTATTTTGCCCGAGATCAGCATACTCCTGGAGTGTCATGTTGTTCTGCCTCAGGTTAAAAAACTCTACTGCCTTGATGTCCCTCATATCTTGGAGAAAGAATCGGTCCAAGAATGCGGTAAGAAACTCATCCCAACCAATGGAACCCCCTCCAACTCCCCAATTATCCTTTCACTTTCTGAACCATATATGGGCAGCCCCTTTCAATTGATAAGAGGCTATATCTGCACACTACTCACCCCCATAATCTAGGTGATCTTTTGGATCTCATCAATAAGCTCATGTGGATCCTCATCCACTCTTGATCCAAGGAACTCAGGAGGATCTATTCTGAGGAAGTCCCTGACTCTTGCCGCTGCCGCGTTCCCATTCTGAGGAACATTAGCCACCGCCTGCTGGTTGACCTGGGCGGTCAATGCCTTTGCCAACATCTGGATAGCTACCCAAGACTTAGCATGGGCAACTAGCTCTGGCACATGATCCTAGGGGCCTTGTAGGGCTTGCTGGTGCCCATCTCCATTGCCATTCTCATGGCCATTTCCGTTCCCCTTCTTCTTCCATTAACTCGACGAGAAGGCATGATTCTACAAAGGCGTATAGCATGACTTAGAAGGATAGAAGACATTTCTTCGCACGACATATATCATGAAAGAAGGGATATTTCCTAAAACGCTTCGTAGCCTCTTCGTCATAACTGGGGCGCACTTCACACCCATGAAAAAGACATTACTTAATGCGGCTTTCAGACACCCTTGGACACTTCAAAATCTAATGCTCTGATACCAAGTTTGTGATGACCCGAACATAGGCCCGTCAAGACATGGAACTTAAAACTATAAATTTCTCCAAGTTGACCTATGGCATGAATATGATAACGAAAGCTCGACATAAATAATGCAGAAACTAAATTCTGAAATAGCGAAAGTCTGAACATTTAATACAAATGAACAATAGAACATCAAACACTAAATTTGAAGCTAAGTACACAACTATTTCTAATAAGCCTCTATATACTAACGAGCTAATGGGAGAAGACCCAACTAGCTCATTAGAAGACTGAAACTAAAAGGTACCGATAATAAGAAAACTGAAGGTCCTTGAAGGATGAGGACTCACCAACAATTCTGGATGTGCTAAACTCTGAGAACTGGATAGCGGTGGGAATGGGCCTGAACGTCTGAGCCTGTATCATAAAACAATACAACATAGAGTATGCGATCTGTACATGGAATGTACCAAGTATGTAAGGTAAGTAAAACAGCTGAGTAAGTAAAGCTTGAAAACACGTGAATCATAAATCATTACATCATAAGATTTTGAGTGTAAGGCTTGCATGCTATTAACTGAAGATATGATTAAACATAACTGAACCTCATAATTGAATCAAATGATCCAAAGCTGAAAACTGATAGTCATAAGTAAAAACTGAACATTTGGGTAAAACCTGCTGAAAACATAATATCATAACTGATGAACATGCATAACTGAAATCATGAGGTATAATGGGAGACTTTTCATATAATCGATTTTACCACGATAGAGTTTACATGGTCTCGACTATTACACTCAAGTGGGCAGAGCCGTCTAAAGCCTTTCCAGGGCTTAGGGCGCTACCATAATATTGATATCAAGTTGAAGGCCCCTCGTGGGCAGGGAAACCTCACTAGGGAGGTCCCAAAGAATCTAAACATACCTACATTGGCACGTAGTTCTGAGGCCTGGGGTTGTCTAAACCCCTAGCCTACTCGGTGCTAGACACTACTCCCAAAAACATGCATATACTCTCCATTTTTTAATGAAGCTGAACCATTGTCTTTCGATGAAGTTGATCATAAAAATATATGCATAGTCTGAAAACTGAACATGAGGAGCTTTGGCTCAAAACATACCACAAGCTGAAAAGGGGGAGTCTAGACTCCAAACACCATGTGGTAAGCTTATATTGTAAGACTTAGACAAATCATGAAGTCATACTTAGATCATGTGGGCTTGCCCAAACTTTAACATACTTTCAAATAGACTTGATAGTAAAATATTATGGATACATACATGGGTAATTCATAAACATTCTTAAATACTAGAAATCTCATCATACTTGGAAGCATAAATCATAAATTCAACTTTTCATGAAACTAGCATAATTGGTCATCATTACCCTTAAAACATTGAAAATCATAAATTGTAATCAAAATCATTATAAAACTTTCCCATGAATCTTAAAACATCATTAGAAATATGAACAAAATTGACCCATAATAGAAACATAGAGGATTTCATAAATAGGGTTAGTACCCCATGGAACCATGCACTTGAATTCAAGAATTGAGGAGGGATCTGGGTATGAGAGTGAAGAGAAACTCCCATTCATAACTCTGTATACCTGGGTGCTTTGATTTCACAACCTTCCTTGAATGCCTAAGAGATTTGGGGGAGAACTAAGGGGATTATCTAGATTGATCTCCAATGGAGCACCTTAATCTTGCATGCATGGAATGAAAAGGCTTAGAATAGGTTAAGCACTCTTAAAACCCTCCTAACAGAACTTTAAATGACGTAGTTTAGGACCTAGGAGCTTAGGAATTTTGAAAACACCCTTGCTAAAATGCAAAAAAATCGACACTGCCAGTCACAACGACTCATGGTGCACATGACGAGTCATTAGGTCCAAGTCATCAAGTCTTCTGCCAAAATTCCAAACTCCAACCCAGCTCCTAATCACAACCAACTCCACGAGTCATGGAGTCACATCACAACTCATGTATACCTTTCACGACCACCCCAAACCACGGGTCTTCGCCAATTCTGCCTCACTTCATAAGTCACTTAAAGACTCGGAAATCTCCACACGGTTCACTGGATGACTCATACTATGACTTAAGCAACATTTTCCTGTTTTCTCCGCTTGAACCCTCGGGGCTAATCTTAGGGACTTTCGAGAAAATATCTCCCTCTTGTAAACATTCATCCTCGAATGTGAATAAACATATTGAAAAGATGGGGAATGGAACTGTCATTCCAAACACTGAACACTAAAGATAAAACTGACAGAGTGACTGACTCCGAACTGAAATACATGACTTAATTCATGAATCATACATGCATGCACTAACATGATAGAAACTGGAAGACATGAAATAGACAGGAAACATAATAAAGTACTAAGGAGGAAACTGATACCTCAAACTGAAACTGAGTTGGGAGGGAAAAGATGGGGGTATTTAGCCATCATAGCTTCCTAGGTAGCCCCCTCAACATGCTGATTCCTCTACAAAACCTTTACTGAAGCTACCTCTTTTTTTCTCAACTTTCCAACCTGATGATCGAGAATTTTAATTGCTACCTCCTCATAGCTAAGGCAATCCTTCACACCTATGCTCTCCACCAGAATAACCAAAGTCGGGTAGCCCATACACTTATTTAAGAGCGATATATGGAAAACTAGATGTACTAAAGCCAATTCTGAGGGCAACTCCAACTCATAGGCCACCTTGCCAACTCGTCTCACAATCCTGTACGAACCAACATATCGGGGACTAAGCTTCCCCTTCTTTCCAAATCTCATCACTCCATTCATGGGAGACACTTTCAGAAGCACCCAATCTTCAACTTCAAATTCAAGTTCTCTTCTCCTCACATCCACATAGGACTTTTGAGGAATCTAAGTTGCTTTCAACCTTTCCTTCACAAGCCGGACTTTCTCTATAGCCTCATGAATTGAATCTCTCCCTATCAATATAACTTCACCGACTTCAAACCAACCAATAAGTGACCTACATCTCCACCCATAAAGAGCCTCAAACGGAGCCATCTGAATGCTGGAATGGTAGTTGTTATTGTACGCAAACTCGATGAGAGGTAAATGATCATCCCAACAACCTTTGAAGTCAATCACACATGCCCTCAAAATATCCTCAAGAGTCTAAATGGTCCCCTCAGCCTGACCATCTGTCTGTGGGTGAAAAGTTGTGCTAAGCTTGACTTGAGTACCAAGTCCCTTCTAAAACGACCTCCAAAACTGGAAGGTAAACTGAGTATGTCTATTTGATATCCTGGACAAGGGCACTGTATGCAACCAAACTAACTCTCGAATATACAACTTGGCATAATTCTCTGCTAAGCCGATAGTCTGGACCGGTAGAAAATTAGCTACTTTAGTCAACCTGTCTATAACCACCCAAATGGAGTCATACCGTCGATAAGTACGAGGAAACCCTATAATGAAGTCCATGTTGATTTCCTCCCACTTCTAAGTAGGGATACTGATGTCTTGTAGCACACCTCCAGGCCTTTGATGCTCAACTTTCACTTGTTGACAATTCGGACACTTAACCACAAACTCTGCTATGTCCTTCTTCATGCCATTCCACCAATAAACCTCTCGTAGATCACAGTACATCTTGGTGGCACATGGATGTATAGAATATCGGGAACCATAAGCCTCATAAACATCTGATCCCTCAAATCATCAACACCCGAAACATATAAATGACCCTGATATCGAAGTACACCATCTCCCCCTTGGGAGAAGACCTCAACCTTCTGATTATGAACCGTTTCCTTCAACTTTACCAAATTAGGATCTTCATCCTACCTATCCTTGACCTAGGTCACCAAAGAGGATTCTGAACAATTACACTGCCATTTGTCGAATCAACAAGGCGAACTCCTAGTCGTGCAAGGCGATGCATATCCTTCACCAACTCTTTCCTCCCCTCATCTACATGAGACACACTCTTCATAGAAAGTCTGCCAAGAGCGTCTACCACCACATTAGCCTTGACTGGATGATAAAATACCCTCATACCATAATATTTAAGAAGCTCCAACTACCTTCTTTGTCAATGATTCAGATCCTTTAGGGTAAACACGCATTGTAGGCTCTTGTGATCCGTAAACAATATACATGGACCCCATACAGATAATGCATCCAGATCTTCAAGGCAAATACTACTACTGCTAACTCAAGTTTATGGGCCGAATAGTTCTTATCATGGACCTTAAGCTGCCTAGAAGCATAGGCTATAACCTTATCTAGATACATTAATATACAACCAAGGCCGATCCTTGAGGCGTCACAATATACCACAAATCCATCGGTACCCTCAGGTAGGGTCAACACTAGTGTTGAGGTGAGTCGGGTCTTTAACTCCTAAAAACTCTTTTCACAGGCCTCCGGCCATTGAAACTTCACTTTCTTCTGGGTCAAATTAGTCAACGATGACACGATGGATGAAAATCCTTTGATGAACCTACTATAGTAGCCAACGAAACCCAGGAAACTCTTGATATCTGAAGGGATAAATGGTCTACGCCAATTCTTCACAGCTTCTATCTTTTGACAATCCACCTACACACCCTCGCTTGGCACCACATGGCCCAAAAATTCTACTGAATTCAGTCAAAACTCACACTTGCTAAATTTAGCAAACAACTGGCGATCTTTAAGAGTTTGTAGCACCACCCTCAAATAAGCGGCATGCTCCTCCTCACTCCGAGAGTATGAGAATGTCATCTATGAAATTGATCACAAACATATTCAAATATGGATTGACCACCCTGTTCATCAAATAAATAAAAGCTACAGGAGCATTCCTTAGTCCATTGACATAACTACAAACTCATAGTCACCATACTGAGTCTTGAAAGCTATTTTTGAGATGTCACTCTCTCTAACTCTGAGATGATGATATCTAGATCGGAGGTCTATCTTTGAGAAACACTTAGCACCCAGAAGTTGTTCAAACAAGTCATCAATTTTGGGGAGGGAATACCTGTTCTTGATTGTGACCTTGTTCCACTGCCGATTGTCAATGCACATCCAAAGAGAACCATCTTTCTCTCGTCCTTGAAAGATGAGGACTCACCAATAGATGATACTTCAAAAACCATCTTAAGGGAACTACTGACGATGCTGTTAATAAGAACCTACACCTGTATCATAATATGATAAAACATGGAAAATATGCATCAGTACTTTGAATGTACTAAGTATGCATGATGCAGGTAAAAATAATAGAATACACAATTGAGCTGATAGGACATGAAATAACCAACTGTGAACTAGTAAGTATTGGAATATAATTGTAATAAAGTAAATATAGACACTCATTTATGGTCATAAACATATACTTGAAAACTGAATAAACTGAATTGAAATCTATGACAGAACTACACTGAGTTGTACTGACAAGTGGAAGAGTCTATAATCGACATATAATCACGTGAGCTAGATGTAGAGTTCGATGTATATGCCCCATAGATAGGACTCAATATACCTTTCCAGGGTATATAGGCATAGCTAGTGTCATCACTGTCTGAGGCCCGTTCTGTCACGCCCCGCCTTGGGGGGTATGACTGGCACCTGGTGCCTTACTAGGACCTGAACTACTGGACTGCTAAGCCTAGGCACATCTGGCACCTGGCTGGCTCTGATTCACATTTCTGGAAACAAAGGGCTATATAACGGCTGTAAACACAGCCTCCGGCCCATTGGCCTATAGCCTCCTGTACCTGTAATAACAGCTGACCAGAACAAGCAACTATAGGGAAGCCTATGCGGGCCGACAAGGCCACCATGCTGTCTAGTTATCTGCATTTAGTGATAAAATACTAGAAGGCTACGTGACCGGCAAGGTCACCACTACTGTCAAGCTTATGGCCCCACACGGCCAACATAAAAGAAGCAAGACTACTAACAGCTAACACTGCATGGCCTCACACGACCGGCTCAACTGACCACAGGGAAATATACAGACTGCAAGCCTCTAGGAATAGCAATAGAAATGATCGGGACAGGGCCCCGACCTACCCATACTATATAACAACAGAAACTGAAGTACACCTCTGGAATTCAGTCTCCGGATGACAGGAGCTAAATGCTCAACGCTGACAGGAATCACGTGGTGTCACCTGCTCGTCTATGAGTACCTGCAGGCAAGTAATGCAGCGCCCCACCGGGCATCAGTACCACTGGTACTGAGTATGTAAAGCAATAACTGAAAACAAAATCTGAAAGCAATAATGTAACTGATAAAACTGAAGTAGAAGGAATAACTTAACTGTCTGATAATGTAAACCTTACCTTCTCTCAATCTTTACTGGAAGGGATGAGAGTCATACCTGGAAACGTATCGTGCTACTGCTGATCTACTTGTATCTAACATAATATGGCATAACATGAAATAACATAACATAGCACACACAAACCTTACCCGGCCCCCATAAGCCGGGAGGTACAACCAGCACAGAATCTATACCCCTACCCCGGTCATCCCATCTCCTATAATTGCTGAAAGCATCCCGCCGGTCCCCTGGGTATGCACTTGGGCTCGCTGAGACCCTGACTATAACTGCATCTGAGTCCGGAGGACTCCTGAATCTGCACCCGGGCGTATCCGCTCGACTGGGGTGTGTAAGGGCCGATCAAGGCACAAATATGGGGAAAAGCTGGCATCCCATCTTCGTCCCTTGGCGGGACGGCATGCCACTCCGTAGAGTGACGTATCCTCGTCCTCTGGCGGATGAGTCGACACAGCTATCAACCCTGGGCGGTCATGGATGCTAGGTAATCCAACCCCAAACAATACAACGGTCTCAACTGGTAATACTGTCTGTGTATCTCACATGCTGAGGCTAATGAGGGTAAAGTACCGTATATATTACATGTTGAGCTAATGATAGTAATCTGTACGTATCTGTTACGTGCTGAGGTAGGTAAATATATATATAAATATGAATATAGTCTCCTGCCGGACTGTATTGGGGCAAATGCTATATAAGATAATGTTTCTGCTGAAAACTCTGCTGTTACTAAGTTTCTACATACACTACATGCTGGACTAGCGATAGAAATATATACATACTTAATACATGCTGAAGCTGGAAATAATATATATGTATGTACGAATATGGTCTTCTGCCAGACTGTACTAAGGCTAATGCTGAACATGATATAGTCTTTCTTCTGAAACTATGCAGTAAACTGATTTTCTATAGTAACATGATTCACTATTTCTAACATGCTTTCTAACTTCGTTTCAACTTATCATTCTATTTCCGAGCTGTCTTACAGGTACTACTTGCTCTACTGAGTTTCGATTGAGCACAATAATATACTAACATCCTGTGTAACATCGCATACTGAGCATACTGTGCAGTTTCTACTGCTTATATTAGAATCTCTAGCATACTTGCAAATTTCATGCAAATTATAACTCAATACTTTCAATATCGTACCAACAGTCGTAACAAACGTAACACCTGACTTCTGGACAATCTACTGGCCTTTAAATTACTATACTGTATCAAGATTCTTAACTTGCCGAGGAAACGAACTTTACATACCTTATCTTGAACTATTCGTCTGTCGGACGAGGCTCAGCCGGTACTCCAATTGTTTTCTCCCAACTGCATTCATAAACATATCAATTAACACTAAATACAACTTTATTTCAAAAGGCAACGTCACTTTCGATATAGTTTATAGCCTAAACTTAGGCTTATCGAAAGACGGCCAGAAACTCGCTATTTTTCAGTGGCCCAGAAGGGAGAAATATTCACTTCTCAGCTAGGAACACATAGACACTAATTTAGAGCAATTCCACTTACCTTAGCTCGGTGGCTCGACGATTCGTCGACCGTATTTTACGAAACTGAATCCGTAGGAATGCTCTCTGCTGCTAACTATTTCGGTATCTGGGATTAATTTGAGTTTGGGCAGCATTTAGTAGCGTAATCGGACGGAAATTATATAATTTCCTTCGTTCTTACCTTCTCTCTGCCGCTTTGCTCTGTTCTCTGGAAAATTATATGTGATTAAATGATTTAAAACCGAAGTGGCCTTTATATACTTGGGCCTGGACAAGGGCAACATGTCACGGAGCCATCGCGGAGGCCTCACCTCCGTGACACGCTGCCATCGTGGAGGGGCTCTGCCTTGCTCCTCCCGCGATGGTTCGACTGGTTTCTCGTCCGATCTTTTTCCCGGGCCTTTCTACAGCACGTATGGCCTTCAGATGTGCTTAACCAACATGCGAATAGGTCATCTAGGTGCCGGGAATTCTACGGGGTATAAAATTCTCCCCCCCTTAAGAACATTCATCCTTTAATGTACACTGTTATCTAGAGGACTACTTACTTTACTTTCTAGAAACATTTCGGCAGACCATGTAATCTGACTATCATTCTGCTATGCAACCCAGCATAATCTTTGGCCGAGAAAGTAGTTCTTACTGGCAAGAAATGAGCTGATTTTTGTCAAGCTATCATTTATCACTCATATAGAGTCATGTTTGTGTTTAGTACGGGGTAATCTTGCTACAAAATTCATCTTCACCGCTTCTCATTTCCAAAGAGGCACAGCTATGTTCTAAATTAACCTGCCTGGTTTCTGATATTCTGCCTTCAACTGTTGGCAGTTAGGACACTGGGCTACCAATAGTTTTCTTTAATGTCATGGTACCTCTTTGTCATATCGGGATGAAGAGAATAGCGGGCGTAATGCGCCTCGCTCATAAACTGCTGATGATGCCCCAAAATCTCTGGAGCGCAATGTGGCCTTTATATCGCCACATTTCATCCCCGGTTATCTGAAAATATGTCATCTCTCCTTACTGAATCTTGTGTTCCCGTTAAACCTGGCTAGGGTTTCTATACTGCCGTTCCTTTACTTCTACCTCTAACCGCAATGCTCGATATTCTGTATTATCGTTCTGTTATCCTTTATTTCTGCTATGTGAACGGCTAGACCGGCTAACTAGTAAAATTCTCGGGTCTCTTCCCGCTGTTCAGGCGGCAAGTATGCCAACTCCCCGTAGATCTATGGCTAAGGGCATCTACTACCGTATTAGCCCTCCCCGGGTGACACAAAATTCTTGATTTTTCAAGTATAAACTACTGCAACTACCTCCAGGTCATGGGTAAGACAATTCTTTTCACGTTTCTTCAATTGCCTGAAAGCATAAACTGTTACCTTACCATGCTGCACCAACCCTCTGTACCTTCTGGCGATGCTAACACTGGGGCTGAGGTTAACCTGGCTGTTAACTCTTGGAAGTTCTGCTCACACGCCTCAGTCTACTGGAACTTTTTGCTGCCTTCTGTGTCAATTGCAGTACCTGGCTAACCGCAGGGACTGCGTACTTCGATCGGAGTGGTAGATCTAGGCTATGTTTCCACTACTTTGATTTTTTTTTTGTGTATCTATCTGTACCCCAGCCTTTGACACCATGTGACCAAAAAGGCTACTGGACTCAACCAAAATTCACATTTACAAAATTCGACATATAACTGACGGTCATACTGGTTTATTATACCGGAGAATCCGACAAGTAGTCTATCGGTATAACTAGAGCTTATATGGCCTTCTGGCCGCATGCTAAAGCTGCTTGTTGCTAAGGTAACCTTAAACGACTATCTGCACACCATGTGCCCGTATTTGATCAGGGGGTCCTGATATCGACCATGACCTCTAATGATCTGGCTGCATAACCTTAAATAACTGAATAGTAGGGTTGAATGACCCGAATGTGGCAGTAGTCCCACCATACTCTACCCGTGCTACTTGAGTGCTTATAGTTCGTGCATAATCGCAAACTTGTGGGCATCTAATTGCTTTGTTATTTTGCTTAACCCACTGGAAGGCTGGACTTATTCAACTTACTCCCAGGCGATCAATCTCTGGATCTTCACGGGGAGTCTACTGATCCCCCGATCTTAATAAACACTGTGCTAGCAGGGTACTATCAATTACTTATGCCTTGTGTGTATCCACTTGGATCTATACTGCTGTTCTGAGGAATTCTCGGTCTTATAGGCTATTCTGTAACTACTGGCCTTCCGCTAGGGCTCTGTATCTGAATATCTTACGAAACCCAACTGAAGTACCAGTCTGTCACTGACTACTGATGTGGACCCTTCCTTGGGGTACCCACGGGTATTCTGACTGGGACGGCCGGCTGACTTCTGGGGGGGTTCTACATAACAACTGCTAGGTTGACTAAGGCCGACTGTCGCCCACAAGGCTGGGAAAACGACGTATGACCACTTAACATGCTAGAACAATTCTGGTATTGCTAATCTCTGAAATTTGCCTACTCGACCTCTAATCCTGGTTCTGGCACATGCACTACTGTTACCGATCTTCAGGGATGCCTCCCTGCTAATGCGGGCGCCAGCTGGTCGGCAGACCGTCTAACTGCACCCCTATCATCTGGCCATCTGTCTTAGGCCAATAACTCTGGTAAGCTCCTAGAGCCTAGATCTGACAACAACGCATAAGTCTTTTAATCTAATAACTGAGAACTGAGATAGTTTCTATGACTTCATACGTAACTCACACTCACACTTAATCCGCCCTTTCTCTTCTTCTTTTCTTTCTTTCTTCTCCCTTTTTCTTCTCTTTTCCTTTTTTTTTCGCAATGCAATTTGTATAGGCTTTCTATTACTAATCAGCATCTGTGATTGTAGCCCTTATAGGCAACCACTCACAACATATCTATGATCTGTATACATATATATCGCTAGCTACGTACAATATGTACTGATTCCTGCGGTAATTAATAACCTCTGACATGTTCTGCTGAGTCTCACATCGTACATGATACATTTCTTCTACGGCCTAATAATATCTCCGGCCCTGACTCATCATTTCATTGCATTGTCACCCCATTCTAAAAGTAACAACATAAACATTCTAGTTATTGTCTGCTGTTTGAAATTCCTCCACTCTTGCGATGTGGGGATCGACGTTCGAATCCGGTAGCCTTATTAGGCATATATTGAGAGCCCATAACTATCTGCTGGGCCTTATCTCTAGGCTACACTAGATTAGAATTGCTGTATCGGTAACTTCTTAACTTTTCCATAGCGGACATGCTGCGGTATTCTGAAACGTAGTCTTACTGTTAGCCCGAGGCTTAATCCTTAATACGATACTTTATCAATCCGGGGTATTTCTAATTTCCCCACAAGATCTGACATTCCTGCTTCTTCCTCTCATCTAGCTTAGACTGAACTCTGGGGTTCAAGGTACCTGCCTTTCATTGCTAATGAGATTACTCATCAAGCCTCGGCCTATACTTCTTCTGGCGTATATGGCGGACTTGGCCTTTTTCTGACTCAAACTTGACTATTATTAGGCATTCATCACTAGCAGGTCTGTTACCCCTACTTCGGGTAAGCTAACAGTCTTACTTTCTTTACTGGCTTGTTACCATAAGGGTCTGCACAACTTACGTAATCATAAGGGCTTTTTATATTTCCTAATACTTACTAGGATCACTCAGCCCATCTTTACTTACTGCTTGATCTAGCAACCCCATCTCAAGTCTTATGCCCTTTTACTATACTGGCATCAAAATCAGGAGGTAGGGATAGCCCTTCTCTTATTGCAACAAATAAATGCGTTTAACTGTACCATATCCAACAAGATGTATTCGGGATTCCTGCATTTTCCTCTCTTTTTCATACTTATCTGGTGGTCTGACCTTATCTGTAATCATAATCAGATCTCATATAGCTAATAAATGAATGAGTTCATATATACATTATATTTCTGACTTCCTATTCTGACGTTATCAACATATACTGGGAATAATGTCAATAACGGTATCACGCTGGGAGGTCTCTGATACCCCCTCCTGCTGCTGTAATTATCATGTAACTGACTGAGGTTCTTTTCTGTTGCTATCTCTGATCTTCTGCCTGTGATAGGGAAATGCTGATCTGCCTTTGTATCTGTAATCAAAGAATACGGTAAGTTTTCAGGGACTCAACCCTATACTGTACCGCTCTAAAGCACGACTGACTGAGAAGGAAAGGTAACCATCATATCATGCCTCGCAGCCTCCTGCCTATAGTATGTGGTGCACAACACATCCATAGACAAGACTCTACTTAGCACGGCTTACAGACTCCCTGGGATACGACCTGCTCTGATACCAAGTTTGTCACGCCCCGCCTTGGGGGGTATGACTGGCACCTGGTGCCTTACTAGGACCTGAACTACTGGACTGCTAAGCCTAGGCACATCTGGCACCTGGCTGGCTCTGATTCACATTTCTGGAAACAAAGGGCTATATAACGGCTGTAAACACAGCCTCCGGCCCATTGGCCTATAGCCTCCTGTACCTGTAATAACAGCTGACCAGAACAAGCAACTATAGGGAAGCCTATGCGGGCCGACAAGGCCACCATGCTGTCTAGTTATCTGCATTTAGTGATAAAATACTAGAAGGCTACGTGACCGGCAAGGTCACCACTACTGTCAAGCTTATGGCCCCACACGGCCAACATAAAAGAAGCAAGACTACTAACAGCTAACACTGCATGGCCTCACACGACCGGCTCAACTGACCACAGGGAAATATACAGACTGCAAGCCTCTAGGAATAGCAATAGAAATGATCGGGACAGGGCCCCGACCTACCCATACTATATAACAACAGAAACTGAAGTACACCTATGGAATTCAGTCTCCGGATGACAGGAGCTGAATGCTCAACGCTGACAGGAATCACGTGGTGTCACCTGCTCGTCTATGAGTACCTGCAGGCAAGTAATGCAGCGCCCCACCGGGCGTCAGTACCGCTGGTACTGAGTATGTAAAGCAAAAACTGAAAACAAAATCTGAAAGCAATAATGTAACTGATAAAACTGAAGTAGAAGGAATAACTTAACTGTCTGATAATGTAAACCTTACCTTCTCTCAATCTTTACTGGAAGGGATGAGAGTCATACCTGGAAACGTATCGTGCTACTGCTGATCTACTTGTATCTAACATAATATGGCATAACATGAAATAACATAACATAGCACACACAAACCTTACCCGGCCCCCATAAGCCGGGAGGTACAACCAGCATAGAATCTATACCCCTACCCTGGTCATCCCATCTCCTATAATGGCTGCAAGCATCCCGCCGGTCCCCTGGGTATGCACTTAGGCTCGCTGAGCCCCTGACTATAACTGCATCTGAGTCCGGAGGACTCCTGAATCTGCACCCGGGCGTATCCGCTCGACTGGGGTGTGTAAGGGCCGATCAAGGCACAAATATGGGGAAAAGCTGGCATCCCATCTTCGTCCCCTGGCGGGACGGCATGCCACTCCGTAGAGTGACGTATCCTCGTCCTCTGGCGGATGAGTCGACACAGCTATCAACCCTGGGCGGTCATGGATGCTAGGTAATCCAACCCCAAACAATACAACGGTCTCAACTGGTAATACTGTCTGTGTATCTCACATGCTGAGGCTAATAAGGGTAAAGTACCGTATATATTACATGCTGAGCTAATGATAGTAATCGGTACGTATCTGTTACATGCTGAGGTAGGTAAATATATATATAAATATGAATATAGTCTCCTGCCGGACTTTACTGGGGAAAATGCTATATAAGATAATGTTTCTGCTGAAAACTCTGCTGTTACTAAGTTTCTGCATACACTATATGCTGGACTAGTGATAGAAATATATACATACTTAATACATGCTGAAGCTGGAAATAATATATGTATGTACGAATATGGTCTTCTGCCAGACTGTACTAAGGCTAATGCTGAACATGATATAGTCTTTCTGCTGAAACTATGCTGTAAACTGATTTTCTATAGTAACATGATTCACTATTTCTAACATGCTTTCTAACTTCGTTTCAACTTATCATTCTATTTCCGAGCTGTCTTACAGGTACTACTTGCTCTACTGAGTTTCGATTGAGCACAATAATATACTAACATCCTGTGTAACATCGCATACTGAGCATACTGTGCAGTTTCTACTGCTTATATTAGAATCTCTAGCATACTAGCAAATTTCATGCAAATTGTAACTCGATACTTTCAATATCGTACCAACAGTCGTAACAAATGTAACACCTGACTTCTGGACAATCTACTGGCCTTTAAATTACTATACTGTATCAATATTCTTAACTTGCCGAGGAAACGAACTTTACATACCTTATCTTGAACTATTCATCTGTCGGACGAGGCTCAGCCGGTACTCTAACTGTTTTCTCCCAACTGCATTCATAAACATATCAATTAACACTAAATACAACTTTATTTCAAAAGGCAACGTCACTTTCGATATAGTTTATAGCCTAAACTTAGGCTTATCGAAAGACGGCCAGAAACTCGCTATTTTTCAGCGGCCCAGAAGGGAGAAATATTCACTTCTTAGCTAGGAACACATAGACACTAATTTAGAGCAATTCCACTTACCTTAGCTCGGTGGCTCGATGATTCGTCGGCCGTATTTTACGAAACTGAATCCGTAGGAATGCTCTCTGTTGCTAACTACTTCGGTATCTGGGATTAATTTGAGTTTGGGCAGCGTTTAGTAGCGTAATCGGACGGAAATTATATAATTTCCTTCGTTCTTACCTTCTCTCTGTCGCTTTGCTCTGTTCTCTGGAAAATTATATGTGATTAAATGATTTAAAATCGAAGTGGCCTTTATATACTTGGGCCTAGACAAGGGCAACGTGTCACGGAGCCATCGCGGAGGCCTCACCTCCGTGACACGCTGCCATCGCGGAGGGGCTCTACCTGGCTCCTCCCGCGATGGTTCGACGGGTTTCTCATCCGATCTTTTTCCCGGGCCTTTCTACAGCACGTATGGCCTTCGGATGTGCTTAACCAACGTGCGAATAGGTCATCTAGGTGCCGGGAATTCTACGGGGTATGACACGTTCGGGCTAATAACCTATGGTCGCAACGTAGTCTTGGGAATCTGGGTGCGCTGAACCCTGGCCCGCGCGGTGTTAAGTCCTACTCCCACTAGAAATTCTAACTGTTACTACTAGGCTAATAGCTCAAACTTGATGTCCTAATGCTTAAGTCAGGAATACTTATCTAAAAGTAACAGAGAGTCTGAAGGACCTGATAACTGAAACTAAGGATTCTAAGACTGGTTAGAGCTGCTTTAGCTAAAAGCGTCGTAACCATCTAAAGAACAACCTGAAAACTGATAACTGAGACTATAGAGTTTTACTGAACTCCTCAAGAGACTTAGTATAGTCAAACTGATCAGCTGACCCGCACTCAGTATACCTCTTCATTCTTCTTAAAATGTGGTAGTCATTGACTTGACATTTCTGTAAGATACTAAAAAGGCTAAGTACTGATTGGGACTAAACAATCAATAATTCAACTTTTTGGATAATCTAACTGTACTATTCTCTAGATTACAAGAACTATCAGAATCAAACAAGGTTTGTATCTGGACAATTATGCAAGACTCTTCATATTACATTTATAGACTAGGGCTAAACACATATCTCATGGAAAGAGATATCAACATAAAATATAACTAGCTACAACCTTCAAGAGTCATGAAAACTATAACAAGAAGGAAATTCGTATTCTAACTGACAGACAACCCTAACATTGATACAAAAAGAGCTAGAACTGATAAAGATTTTAGGAAGGTTTTGGGTCATAGGAGAAGAGCAATTTCCGTGTTGAAGTCCCGCATAACTAGAGTAGAAATTCTTGGAAGAACCTTGAGAATCTACAAAAAATCTGCAAGCCCTAGATTTAACTCTAAGATGAACTGTCTGAGTTCTCCATACTATTTCTGGGTGATCGTGAGAGAAGTGAGGGGGAAAGATCGACTAACTCCCTTAATCCCCCTAAAAATAATCCCTAAATGATGTAGTTTAAGACTTAGAAGCATAGGAACTACGAAAAGTCCCTTACTAAAATTGCTGGAAAATTAACTTTGCCAGTCGTCATGAGGGATTTCACGAGTCGTGAGGTGGGAGATGACTCGTGGTGTCCACTCGTGAAGTCTATTGAAATTTTTCACCTTAAATTGAAAACTCTCACCACGACTCACTTCACGAGTCATGAGGTAACACCACGGCTCGTGGCTCCATCAGTGGTCGCCCCCTGACAACGGCTCAACACTAGCCTACCACCTATTTCATGAGTCACTTCACGACTTGTGGAGTACTTCATGGGTCATTGGATGAGTCGTCCTGTGACCTTGTGCAATATTTTTCTATTTTCTCTATTTAAACTCTCATGTCCGATCGTAGGAACTTTTAGAGTGTTACAGAGTGCTAGCTACTCATAGTCCTAGAACGACTCATCTCTTTGATTTCGTAAAGATCCGCTCTTTCTATGATTAATTGTTCGTTAGTATTTTCTTTTGTTTTTAGTTTAGGTAGTTATAAATACATCCTTATATTCTATCACTTGGATAAATCAACTAGAATTAGTTTAATTTGTGAATAATTAATCAAGTCTAATTGGGTACAATATCTGGACTTATAATCATATATTACTTGTACAACCACGAACAATATGTTGTGCTTCAGTAAAAGTAACCTATTACAATTAGGGGTCGTTTGGTAGTTGATTTAAAGGTGAGTTATATAGGTATCAAAATCTGCATAAGTAATATCACATTTGGCTGCTAGTTAGAAGATAAGTTATTCATGTATAAAATTAATATGGTGTTTGGTTTGTAATTTAAAAATTCGCACAACTAATACATGTATAAGATATGAGGGAATCTATGTAGAATCTTATGCAAGATTGAAGGAGGAATTACTTATACATGAATAATTAAATCTTGCATAACTAATCCCTACATAAAATAATATATAGATCTTCTCATAACTAATTCATGTATTACTAATACCCGCGTAACTCTAACCAGCTGCCAAACAACCCTTTAGTTATCTATTGTAAATATATTATTTATACGGTGGATGTACGTATATTATATATATCGTGGGTGTCCATAATTTTTATATACAATTCTCATTATTATGTAGTAATACCCACATTTTTACTATCTTCTCATTGATATCTCCATTACCTCTACATTTTTAAAGGGTTAATGTCATGCATAAGGCAGTCATACAACTCTCTTGTAATACTATAAATAGGGGTATGACAGGTTATGGATGACACTCTTCAAGATTTGGGAAACAAATGAAAAGAATATAAATATAATAATGTCTTATCTCTATATTTCTTGTCTACTTTCTTATTTGATATTATTACTTTTAGATTCATTATATAACATGTTATCAACTGAAAACTCTAATCTCATTTTGTGATATCAGATTGAGATTGATAATATTCTTAAGCTTGCAAACATATATGCTAGTGAGCATTGATTGATTGTTCTTAGTCCTCAAAGCCTCAATGGGAGGAAAAGGTATAAATTAGTAATTATCATGACATTTATATCAGATTCGAATAAAAAGAAGCTCTGTTATAAAATAAAAGCAAAGTACTAAACTAAAACAAGAAAATATGAAAGGAAAAAGAACACATGCTAAATTCTTTCAACTTCCTTTTTTCTCATTATAGGTGATGGCTATATATATAAGCCACAAACATTTCTTGGGCACAAAGTTTCCTTACTTGGACACAAAGGAAGTGAATATACATTTTACAACACTCTCCGTATTATTTTTCTGGCTATGAATTTTTTTCCTGCTAATATATCAGAAGCTCACATGAGTCACATGCTATTTTTCAAAAAGAATTAAAATTCTAATTGAATTTCTCTTTCGAGAAATATATTTATTTTGATCTTTGTTCTTGCAAAACCAAAAAGATTTAGTTATTGATGAACTATTATAGTAAATCTTGAGAAATAACATTTGCAATCATAGGACGTGATTTCGTTTTGATAGGTACTCATATTTGTAATAGCAATTTATGATTTAACAAATGTTATATGGTATATATTAGTATTTTCATGCTTCTGCCCACTTGATGAATTATAATTCACAAACTTTTGATATTTGGTGGTATATTTTGGCCTATTATGCCATTTATTTAGGATAAGACGATGGAGTCAAATTTCATCGCACCAAAAGGTTAAGACACTAGGTTAGATGTCCTAGTGCACCATGATGATTAGATTTTGGGTAATCCATTGTACTTGAATCCTAATATACCATATTGATGATATAATATAATGATGACTAAGGAAGAATTAATATGTTTTTGATGAAAAGTTATGAAACTATTCGTATTAAATATTGTTATACCCAGGGAGCCCAAGGATTGGACTCGGGAGTTCAAACGGGAAAAACTGGAAATTTTGCACCAGGTCACAAAACGAGTCATTCTGTGACACGTGAGGATGGACCACGAGTAGTAAGGTGACTTGTGGTGAGGGATTGGGACAAGTCTGAAAGATGGAGCTTTAAGTCACCATGGATCTGACCATGAGGCGTGGTCAAACCTCACGACTCGTGGAGTCAGCCATGGTCAAGGGAAGTAAATCGAGGAAGTTGGGTTGACAGTGTACTTAACGGGAGTTGACCACGAGTCGTGGACTCCCTAATGAATCGTGAAGTGACTCGTTACGAGCCCAGGAGAGAAGGTAAGGTAGTGTACATGATGAGGCAAGTAACGAGTCGTGGTCGTGAGGAAAAGTCATCAGGTCGTCCATTAGGACCCCCTGGCAGTTAATTTTCTGCGAATTAGTAAGGGATTTTTCATAATTCCTAAGTTCCTAAGGCCTAAACTACGACGTTTTGGGGTATGAATAATGACCTTTTATGGGGTTATGTTCATATTACTTATTCTTCTCACCCATGCATGCAAGTTAGAACAATTTTAGAGAGATCAAGCTATTCTTCAAGCTTCTCCCTATTAATTCATCTTTGGGCATTCAAGAACTTTAGAATCTAATCTCACCCAGTTATGTAAGGTTCCAAATGGGTGTTTTCGTTCACACCCATGACCATTCTCTATGATTCATAAAAATCTATCAAAAATCTTATGGAGTTTCAAGTTCAATTTTGAGAAAAATTAATGAATTGCTAATGGGTTTTTATGATTTATGATGTATATATAATATTTTATGGATTTAGATCAGATTTTACCATTAATTTTGATTATAAATTCATTGATTTCTATTTCTACCAAATCAAGCCTAATTATGCATAATTTGTGATGAATCGATTTATGATCTACTCTCTAATTGTTGATATTTACAAACCCATCATGATTTATAATTAGAAATATGAATTTACTCAATTACCCATCATTATTTGAGGATTTACAAGTTACATGGATGATATACAATTATGCATGGATCCTATGATTTATGAATTTATGTTTTGGACCAACTTACGAGCCTTGATTCATGGCTAGTTCATGTATTTACAAGCATGTTTATGATTATTATGAATTAACTAGCCCATGAACTCATTCATGATATACTATGCTCACTAGATATTTTTTGGGAGTAGTATCGAACACTGAGTAGGTTCGGGGCCCAGGTTCTGCCCTGTATCACATAAACTACGTGCCACTGTAGGTATGTTGGGAACTCCTTAATTGTGATTTTCCCGGGACCAAATGGCCCTCTTCATGGTGATATCACACTTTCATGGTTCTACCCTTGGCAAGGTATGAACGGCCTCTTGACTAGGTTTACAAGTCCGGCTCCATGTGTGCTCATATGGGGTATGTCGGTTAAGAGAAGTCTCCCACTGTTCCTCATGATTTATGCATGATTATATTTATGTATATTGGCTAAAGTCATGCTCAATAAATCTTTTCTCTTATGATGATGATTACAATTGTATTATGAATGTTTTAAAAACCTTGAGCTTTACAATATGTTATGTAATGATACTTATGTTATGAGCATGTTGTCCTACTCTTATGATGTTTTATGATCTTTTATATATTTCAAATATCCGTTTTACTTACCTCGCATACTTGGTACATTCCACGTACTGACCGCATACTCTCTATGCTGTACCGTCTTATAATACAGGTTCTGGCTCTCAGGCTCATCCCCCGTTAGTAGTCCATTTAGAATTAGCTATCAGCCCCTGTTGGTGAGTCCTCATGTTTCGAGGGCCATATTTTCAGACTTTGATGTTCTTTTGTTTCAGTTTTTCCAGGTTATTTGAGGATGTTGTCCCATCAACCCATTGTAAGCAGTAAAGGCTTTCATACAGTGTGTAGTACTCAGCCTGTGTATATCTAGTGATTTCATATGTCATGATATGATATGTCACGTTTACATTTCCACTATGTTTTATGTTTAGTCTTCCGCTTAATGTGAATGAAGTTAGATATGCTTATTCCATGGATCGACTTGGGGCCTCTCGGGTTTTTTGTCCCGTGTTTATGATCCGGGTCTACTCTTGGGTCGTGACAAACTTGGTATCAGAGCCATAGGTTTGATGTGTCCTAGGGTATCTGAAAGCCGCATTAAGTAGAGTCTTTTACATGGGTGTTAAGCGTGCCACACTTATGATGAAGAGGATACGAGACATTTAGGAAATGTTCACTTCTTTCATGATCTATGTCATGCAATGAAATGTCCTTCTATCCTTCTAATTCGTGTTATTCGTGATTGATGAATTATGGCTCTTAGGAGAGTGAACGGAAGTAGAAATGGGAATGGTGAAGGCCACGGAGATGGCAATGATCATGGGCGTCAGCAGACCCTACCTGTTCAGGAGCCCCAGGCACCAAAGCTAGTTGCCCACGTTGAGTTTCAGGCAGCTATCCAAATTTTGGAACAGGCTTTGATCGCTCAGGTGAACCAACAAGCTATTGCACATATTCCATAGAATGGCAATGCGGCAGCATCTCAAATTAGAGACTTCTTGAGGATGAACCCTCTGGAGTTCCTTGGGTCCAAGGTGGATGAGGATCCACACAATTTCATCGAGGAGATTCTGAAGATCACCCAGGTTATGGGGGTGACCAATGGAGATTGTGTTGATTTATCCTCCTATCAGCTTAAGGGGGTAGCCCACGTATGGTTCAAATAGTGGAGAGATGCTACGGTAGTGGGTGCAAGCCCTACCGGTTGGGAAGAGTTCCACACAGCATTCTTGGATCGATTCTTCCCTCAGGAGACGAGGGAGGAAAAGGAGGCCGAGTTTGTTAACTTAAAACAGGGTGACATGTCAGTTCAGGAGTACACATTAGAGTTCACCTGAATATCTAGATATGCACCAGAGTTGGTGGAAGACTAGAGGAGTCGAGTGAGTTGATTTGTGCATAGGGTGGCGGACTACTTAGATAAGGATTGTAGGATCGCCATCTTGTATCAGATATAGATTTTCCCCATATTGTGTTGCATGCTTAGTAGATGGAGTCAGTGTATCCGAGGTAGAAAGAGGCCAAGAGGGTTAGGACTGATAGTTACATGACTTCTCAAGTCAGGTCAGGGGGAGGACAGCCTCAGCAGTCCCAGCACAGGTCTATTATTCCATCCCCATCATCGGCTAGCACGCCATCTAGATTTAGAGGGGATCGGAGGAGTAGGGCTTCAAATTCGAGGGGCCACGGTAGCATGCAGGTGGAGCGCACTTTCCCAGTTTGTGCGGGGTGAGGCAAAAATCACCTTGGGAGGTGCCTAATTGGCTCAGATGCTTGTTTTGGGTGTGGCAAACCCGAACACAGACTCAGGGATTACCCTTCAACTAGATTAGTGGTCGGTGGAGACCATATACCAGTAGCCAGTTCTGCCGCTCCAGTAACACATCCCCCTCCACAGGGTGCCTCGACCAATTCAACCGGCGGTCAACGTAAAAATAGGTTTTATGCTTTAGCACTTCGTTAGGAGCAGGAGGTCTCCCCAAATGTGGTCATTGGTATGTTGCGTGTCTTTCATATTGATGTTTATGCTTTGCTAGATCCGGGAACTACCTTGTCTTTTCTGACCCCATACATTGCTAGTATCTTTGGAGTTAGTCCCAAGACTCTGTTAGAACCATTTTTGGTTTCTACGCCTGTCGGTGACTCGGTTGTAGCTAGGCGGGTGTATAGAGGATGCCCGGTCACTTTATTGCATAAAGTCACCTCCACAGACCTGGTAGAGTTATCCATGACTGACTTTGATATTATTCTTGGCATGGATTAGTTGTATGTGTGTTATGCTTCTGTAAATTGTAGGACCCATGCAGTGGAATTCAATTTCCTAGGTGTCAACTTTGGAGTGGAAGGGTGGTTCGGTGGTACCAACAGGTGGATTTATTTCATATCTTAAAGCCAGGAAGATGATTTCTAAGGGTTGCATGTATCATCTAGTCAGGGTTAAGGATTTCGAGTATGATACCCCAACTATCCAGTCAGTCCCGGTGGTGCATCAGTATCCAGAGGTCTTCCTCGATGATTTGCTAGGTGTTCCTCCTGAGCGGGAGATTGATTTTGGTGTTGACCTTCTAACCGATACGCAGTCGATATCTATTCCTCCTTACAAGATGTCTCTAGCTGAGCTAAAGGAGTTGAAGGATCAATTGAAGGACATGTTAGATAAGGGCATTATCAGACAGAGCAAGTCTCCTTAGGGTGCACCAGTGTTATATGTCTGGAAGAAGGATGGTTCGCTTCGGATGTGCATCGATTATCGACAATTGAACAAGGTCACCGTTAATAAAAAGTATCCTTTACCCAGGATTGATGATTTGTTTGACCAACTTCAGGGTTCTAAGTGTTTCTCAAAGATAGATCTTAGGTTCGGGTATCGTCAGCTCAGAGTTCGGGAGAGTGATATCCCGAAGACAGCCTTCAAGATGCGGTATGCCATTTTGAGTTTGTAGTTGTGTCTTTTGGACTAACCAATGCTCCTGCATCTTTTATGGACCTGATGAACAGGGTGTTCAAGCCATATCTGGACATGTTCGTGATTGTGTTCATTGCGACATCCTTATATACTCTCAGAGAGAGAAGGAGCATGCCACCCATTTGAGAGTAGTGCTTCAGACCCTCCAGGATCGATAGTTGTATGTAAAGTTTAGCAAGTGTGAGTTCTGGTTGAACTCGTAAGGCATTTTTGGGCCATGTGGTATCAGGTGAGGGCATAAAAGTAGATTCTCAAAAGATTGAGGCGATGAAGAATTGGCCTAGATCGGTGAATCCCTCGGATATTCAGAGTTTCTTGGGTTTAGCTGGTTACTATCGGAGGTTTGTTGAGTGCTTCTCAACTATTGCGGCACCTTTGACCAAGTTGACTCAGAAAAAGGTGAAATTCCAATGGTCGGAGGCTTATGAGAAGAGCTTCTAAGAGTTGAAGACTCGACTCACTTAGGCACCGATGTTGACCCTACCCGAGGGCACCGATGAAGTTTTGGTGTACTGCGATGCTTCAAGGATCGGACTTGGGTGTGTATTGATGCAGCATTGGAAAGTGATAGCATATGCCTCAAGACAGTTGAAAGCCCATGAGAAGAATTACCCGACTTATGACCTTGAATTGGCCGCAGTGGTATTCGTCTTGAAGATATGGCGACATTATTTATATGGGGTCCATGTGGATATGTTTACGGACCACAAGAGCTTAAAATATGTGTTCACACATAAAGACCTCAATCTACAGCAAAGGAAGTGGTTAGAGTTACTCAAGGACTACGATATGAGTGTTCTTTACCATCCAGGTAAGGCTAATGTGATGGCAGACTCACTTAGTAGGCTCTCTTGGGAGAGTGTGTCCCATGTGGATGAAGGAAAGAAGGATTTATGAAAGATGTACATCAACTCTCAAGGTTGGGAGCTAGCTTGGTCGGCTCGACTGATGGCGGTGTTGTTGTCCAAAACGGAGAATCGTCCTTGGTGACTGATGTGAAAGCTACACAAGATGAGGATCCGATGTTGGTAAAGATGAAAGAAGTCGTTCGAAGTCATAAGGTGGAGGTCTTCTCCCAAGGGGGAGATGGTGTGCTGCGGTACTAGGGTCGCCTATGTGTTCCCGATGTTGATGACTTGAGGAGCCGGATATTGCATGAGGCACATGGATCCAGGTATTCTATCCACCAAGGTGCCACCAAGATGTATCGTGAATTAAGATAAATCTATTAGTGGGATGGCATAAAGAAGAATATTGCAGAATTCGTAGCCAAATGCCTGAACTGTCAGCAAGTGAAGGTTGAGCATCAGAGGCCGGGAGACGTACTTCAAGATATTAGAATTCTTACTTGGAAGTGGGATTAGATTATTATGGATTTCATTACAAGCCTACCTCGTACTCACCGACAATATGATTCTATTTGGGTGGCGGTAGATAGATTGACCAAGGCTGCACATTTCCTACCGATGAAGACCACAAATTCGGCAGATGATTATGCCAAGCTATATATTTGAGAGTTGGTTCGGCTACATGGAGTGCCTTGTCTATTATTTCAGACCGAGGTACTCAATTTACCTCCCAGTTTTGGCAGTCTTTTCAGAAGGGGCTTGGGACTCAAGTTAAGCTCAGTACAGCCTTCCATCTACAGACGGATGGCCAAGCGGAATGAACAATCCAGACTCTTGAGGATATGTTGAGAGCATGTTTGATGGACTTTAAAGGTAGTTGGGATTATCATTTGCCCCTGATTGAATTTGCTTAATAACAACTATCACTCTAGCATCCAGATAACACAGTTTGAGGCTATCTATAGGCAGAGATGTAGATCGCCCATCAGATGGTTTGAGGTTGGTGAGGCAGCGATGATAGGGCCAGATTCGGTTCATGAGGCTATGGTGAAGGTTCAGTTGATAATGGACAGGATGAAAACAACTCAGAGTCATCAAATGTCATATGTAGATGTGTGGAAGAGAGATTTAGAGTTCAAGGTGGACGATTGGGTATTTCTTAAGGTATCCCCCATGAAGGGAGTTATGCGGTTTGGAAAGAAAGGAAAACTCAGTCCCCATTATGTTGGTCCCTACTAGGTTATGAAAAGAGTTGGTAAGGTAGCGTATGAGTTAGACTTATCCTCAAAGTTATCTGTCGTGCATCCTGTGTTTCATGTGTCGCTTTTGAAGAAATGTTTGGGAGACCCATCCCTAGTAGTCCCGGTGGACAGCGTTGGTGTAAAGAATAGCCTCAGCTACGAGGAAGTTCCGGTTGAAATATTGGATCGTCAGGTTTGAAGGCTGAGGAACAAGAAAGTAGCTTCAGGAAAGGTGTTATGGAGGAAGCCGAAGCAGATATGATGGCTAAATACCCACACTTATTCTCTACCAGCTCAGTTCTGATTTGAGGTATCAGTCTTACTCTATGACTCATTTGTTGAAGTTTCTTCTATGTGTATGGATATGTATAGGAAGAATGAGATTAGTTCAGCTATGTGATATGAATCAGAGGTAGTCATTCCGCTAGTTTTCGGTTTAACTGATCAGTATTTAAGTATGATAATTGCCTATTTCTATTTTCTGCTTGTTTCCAACATTCGAGGATGAATGTTCCTAAGGGGGAGATATTGTTATACCCCAGGAGCCCAGGGATCGGACCCGGGAGTTCAAACTGGAAAGTTTGCACCAGGTCATAGAACGAGTCATTCCGTGAACTGTGAGGATGGACCACGAATCATAGGGTGACTCGTGGTGAGGGACTGGGCCAAGTCTGAAAGATGTAGCTTTAAGTCACCACGGGCTTGGCCACGAGTCATGGTTAGACTTCACGACTCGTGGAGTCAGCCGTGGTCAAGGGAAGTAAGCTGAGGAAGTTGGGTTAGCAGTGTACTTAATAGGAGTTGACCACGAGTCGTGGCCTCCCTAACAAATCATGAAGTGATCCGTTACGTACCCAGGAGACAAGGTAAGGCAATGTACATGATGAGCCAAGTAACGAGTTGTGGCCGTGAGGAAGAGTCGTGAGGTCATCCGTTAGGACCCCGTGGCAGTTAATTTTTTTCGAATTAGTAAGGGCCTTTTCATAATTCCTAAGTTCCTAAATCCTAAACTACGATGTTTTGGGGTATGAATAATGACCTATTATGGCGTTAAGCTCAGATTACTCATTCTTCTCACCCATGCATGCAAGTTAGAACAATTTTAGAGAGATCAAGCTATTCTTCAAGCTTCTCCCTATCAATTCATCTTTGGGCATTCAAGAACTTTAGAATCTAATCTCACCCAGGTATGTAAGGTTCGAAATGGCTGTTCCCGTTCACACCCATGCCCATTCTCTATGAATTCATAAAAATTTGTCAAAAATCTTATGGGGTTTCAAGTTCAATTTTGAGAAAAACTAATGAATTGCTAATGGGTTTTTTATGATTTATGATGTATATATATCATATTTTATGGATTTAGATCAGATTCTACCATTAATTTTGAGTATAAATTCATTGATTTCAATTTCTACCAAATCAAGCCTAATTATGCATGACTTATGATGAATCGATTTATGATCTACTCTCTAATTGTTGATATTTACAAACCCATCATGATTTATGATTTGATATATGAATTTATTCAATTATCCATCATGATTTGAGGATTTACAAGTTACATGGATGATCTACAATTATGCATGGGTCCTATGATTTATGAATTTATGTTTTGGGCCGACTCATGGGCCTTGATTCATGGCTAGTTCACGTATTTATAGGTATTCTTGTGATTATCATGAATTAACTAGCCCATTAACTCATTCATGATATACTATGAGCACTATATATGTTTTGGGAGTAGTATCGAACACCGAGTAGGTTCGAGGCTCAGGTTCTGCCCCAGATCTCATAAACTACGTGCCACCGTAGGTATGTTGGAACCTCCTTAATTGTGACTGTCCCCGGACCAAATGGCCCTCTTCATGGTGATATCACACTTTCATGGTTCTACCCTTGGCAAGGTACGAACGGTCTCCAAACTAGGCTTACAAGTCGGGCTCCATGTGTGCTCATATGGGGTATGTCGGTTAAGAGAAGTCTCTCACTGTTCCTCATGATTTATGCATGATTATATTTATGTATATTGGCTCAAGTCATGTTTAATAAATCTTTTCTCTTATGATGATGATTACGATCTTATTATGAATGTTTTAAAGACCTTGAGCCTTAAAATATGTTATGTTATGATACTTATGTTATGAGCATGTTGTCCTACTCTTATGATGTTTTATGAGCTTTTATATATTTCAAATGTACGTGTTAGTTACCTTGCATACTCGGTATATTCCACATACTGACCGCATACTTTCTATGTTGTATCGTCTTATGATACAGGTTCCGGCTCTCAGGCTCATCCCCATCAGTAGTCCATTCCGAGTTAGCTATCAGCCCTTGTTTTTGAGTCCTCATGTTCCGAGGGCCATATGTTAAGACCTTGATGTTCTACTGTTTCGACTTTGCCGGGTTAGTTGGGGATGTTGTCCCATCAACCCATTGTAAGCAGTAGAGGTTTTCAGACAGTGTGTAGTACTCAGCTTGTGTATGTCTGGTGATTTCGTATGTCATGATATGCTATGTCACACTTACATTTTTTCTATGTTTTATGTTTAGTCTTCCGCTTAATGTGAATGAAGTTAGATATGCTTATGCCATGGGTCGACTTGGAGCCTCTTGGGTTCCTTGTCCTATGTTTATGATCTGGGTCTACTCTCGGGTCGTGACAAATATGCTCCATTCTGTGATGTAAATATGGTAGTAGTACATGATAAGTCTGAAAGAAGACGAGTGGTTAAATGTATGAAAGTGGATATGGAGGAACAAAATTTCATCATTATGGTAATTTTAAAGGGAAGAACATCATGGATTCTCAAGATGGTCCTTCAAACAAGTGAAGGTACTTTCTTGTCATCAATAGAATGGAAGGTTATTGGGCACACAATTGTCGTTCGACCTAATTTAATATGTTTTATAAATTCTCCATCAAAAGAGTGGAGTAAGAAGTGGAGTCGCACTTGACCTTTCAAAGTGATATTGAGGTGTGTCATATAAATATAATAAGTTCCAAAATACGAAAATGAGCTTCTAATGAAAATTTATGAAGCACAAACATTTGATTACAGTCCATTTCTTGAAGAGAATGAGACATGTGATAAGCATCATAAATGCTTGCTTATTATTGAAAATGATATATCAATATGTAATAAAATTATTTATAAGGACATGCTCATGTATGACAGATAAATGCCACAACTCACATTTACGGGAGATTTGAGAGAAATAAAGTAATTTTCCTTTGGTACTAAGCACGTACTTACAGTATATCAAAAATATTATTGCATATCCTATCACGAACTACCGGAAGGTAAAGTAAGAAATGATTCTTATCTATGAAAATATTTTGACCATGATGTTAATAATACGATTTTCTCACAGATGGTGTTTATGGAATATGAGATAGTACATAATTATTTGAGAGTTTTGAAAGAGCTAACGTGTTACTATCCAGAGGAATAAAATTATTTATAATATTGGAGTTGTAGTAAGTTTAAAGAAAAATTGGTCAAAAATAAATTACTTTGAGACTATAAATTATGAAAAAAAATTAATATCTTCATATTACTACAATCGAAATAGATTTTGAATATTTACGTGAATGGTTATCCGTATTTTCCTCTTGTTTGTTATACAAAGTATAGGCATGGTGATGGAATCTTTAGAAATTTACTAAAATAAATATTAGTTGGCATGGCTGGCTAACCATTACAATCCAAATATGATGTGAAAATAATTGAATTCACATGGTTATATATTGAAGAAATATTAAATTCATCAAGTATTTCCTTGAGTTGCTTGTTCTCATGGAAAATTAATTATTATCTCAGGTAGGTTTGGATTGTATCCGCTAAATTTTTAGAACGTATAAAAAGGTAAACATAGATCATTCACTTGTCATGTGGAACTTTTACTATTATATGATTTAATAGATACATTTACGGTATGATCATATGTGAGTTTGATATCAACTTGCAATTAAGTTTTTGCATGTTTGTTTGCTCACATTATTAAATTAAGAGCACATTTTCAAATACAAAATTATGTGGATAATGTTGATTTATATCTAGGTTGGTTTAATTAGAAATTGTATGCGTCAATTATAGCTAAATAATTGGTTATGAGAACAAAGATACCAAATAAAAATGTGTTATTTAACATGTAGCAGTACTTATATGCATCAAGCCAACAAGGTTCCCTATATAGTTGGTTCAAAGTCAGAAACCAAATAATTCTCATATACAATATTTGAATTTTTGATATATAAATTAATTGTTCCACCACAACGCACAAAGACATGTCTCCTAATAAAGTTGGGCTCGTATAAGAAATGTGAAATTGAAGTTCAAGAGGTATTTTCTTAATAAAATGTTACAAATATAATTATCATATGCATTTGTTTACCTTATACTATAATTCAGTTATAAAAGCTTCAATAAGAAGTACTTGAAGGATAGAGCCTATGACACACCTAAAGCGTGATAGACCAATTGATTTCAAAGGTATAACTTCTTGAAGAGGGGAGAAAATGCTTAAAATGGTCATGATAATGAGGCAAGTTCTTTTAAAAAGTACCACAATATAATACTTCATAAATCTTGAAAAAGATTCAGGTACTTAAAAATGATTAAAAAATAAAGGTATCTCGATAATTTTTGCCGCATTGAAATCGATATCAAATTACCATCAATATGGTAGTAGCGCCTCGGCGCACACTAACACGCACAACTCACGTATAATTTATATATTAAGTGGTTAAACTTCTGAAATTACTTTTATAAGCCGATTCTTTAAAATCCAGTTTCCTACTACATATTTTTAAAGAATTTATAGACTTTTAACTCAATAATTACACAAGTAATATCTTGACTTGCTAACTCCTTCTTTGGACTCTTAATGCTTGATTTGGATTAAAATAAAAGGCAACTTGAAACAAGAATAACCTTTTATTTACTCTATACAAAATCATATTTTGCGGATAGAGCAACACAACTTGATATGATGTAACATGTGATCCTTTAAGGTTCGATTAACTACCAAAATAAATATATTAATACCTCACTTTTTTTCTTTTGGAGACTTATGGGTCATTTCTAACTTCTTGCCAAAAAGAGAATAGAATTGCCTTAACATACCTCGTTTTCTTCAACAACCATGACTAGAATGAGTTGACCTTTTCTTTTTTATATTAATCTACAATATAAGTGCATAATGAAGCTAATATTAGCCTCCAAACACCACACCTCCTTACTAAAATAGTAGCTAATCACATATCGGGCAGAATGTACACTTGGCATTATTTAAGTGGTGCATCTCCACCCTGTTATCCCCCATTACAAAACAAGTATATATACACCAGCCCTACTGCCCCAACTATTAAGAATGCATCAAACAGTGGCTAGATGTGTTCTGGGAAGAATATTCAAATCAACATTAATTAAATGGTGTATTGTCACACCCTTCTTCTCCATTCAACACCATACATACACAAGCCACCCTTACTACCCCAATCTCAAGAAATAAGTAAAACAAACCCTATGCAATAGCAACATATTGAACTCACGATTTCTAATCACCATCTCGTGAGTTCTTAACAATAATATAAAAAGATTTCTCCACCCAAACCTCTAATTAAAAAGGGAAGAAAACGGTAGTAGATCTTACCTTACTTGGTGGAAGCTTTTACTTCCTTTTTATTATAGTCTTCAAGAGATTAAACGTCACGCCCCAAATCTAGGGAGGCACAACTAGCACTTGGTGCCTACCTGACCGAGCATGCCAGCTATAACTCAGCTATAATCATGACTTTTGGGCCATTAAAACCACAATCTTAACCTGTTGGACAATACAGAAAAATATGGATTGGTAAGGCCACAACAAAATAACAAGGATAGGGCTGACAAGGCCATAATTCAGCAACATTAAGGAAAAAATAAGCTGGCAAGGCTGAGAAATAATTATATAAATGCAAAAGGCCGAAAAAACTATAAGCTATATTGTACAACCCACAACCAATCCATAAAGCCTCTACAAAGTATAATACTGATAGTCGGGACAAGACCCTAGTCTACCCGTCATCTGTACACAAAAACTCAATAACATGTAAAACTAGAGTCTAGATAATAGCTCCAGAAAGAAAGGAGCATACCAACTCAATAACTGAACTCGATAAGCTCCTACTGTAGAGGGTGATCAGGGCCTTTATTTGCACCTGCAGTACAAATGCAAGGTCCCCAGGCATAGGTACGTCAGCATGAATAATATGTATTAGTATGTAAGACAGAAAATAAATAATTGTAAGGTAATAATAATAGGATAATTGAATCAAAATCAAGAAGATAGAGTAAGGAAGAGATAACTTATAACTCTATATGCATGCATGAATATGTGAAAGGTATGTAGTCATCATCATCACCCGTAGGCATTCTTATTGGGAATACATCAATAATAGACATATATATAGCCAATAGGGCCCATCCCTTCTGATTATAACTTGGAGGTCAATACGTATGCCATACGTGAAAATGCATCAACTCTATAGACATATTATACATGTGACTCATTCATAACTCGTGAAATGATTATAAACATGAGCGTGATTATGAGACTTTGATAGCATAAGAAGCTTATGAATATAAAAGAATAGAATAAGAGTGACTCAATGGAGTTTTAGAGTTTTAATGTAAGTTAAGGACAAATAAACATTGGGCTAGTGTGGATAGATAGTAGATGTAGAATTTTTTTATTAAATAGGATTTTCAAGTTCATATTGCCTTATCTTAGTAATCTAGAAGCTAATAATCAATGCCCTCTTCATAGGGTCTTACCTCATAAGTCAAACATATCATATTTTCAATTTACACAATTCATTTCCAACAAGATACAATCTAACAATTGTCAAGAACATGGTATAATTATAGAACAAGTATGACATAACAAAAGTTAAGGAGTAGTTCGTATGGACAAGTGAGTTCATATCATAAGTATAAAATTTAGAGTAACTAACCAACAATGCCTTTCTCACGGGTCTTCAAAGTCCACAAATGAACCAACCAACCTTTTCAACTTACAAAACGCCACTCGATAACATGATTCAATATTTATATCAATAAGAATGTCGACATACACGATTTAGATAATATGAACAACCTTATAACACAATATTTTCAAGCCTAAGGAAGTTCTAAGAGTAGCTTAAATATATGATAGGAATATGTATGATTGGACGATAATTATGACCTAGAATTTGTGCTTATTCAAGGAAAGGGGTAGCACCTTATATACCTCGTTGTTGATTTGGTAATGCCAACATTAAAAACTATACTATAGCTTGCTAATCTTCTTTAATTTTGAGCCAACACAACCCTCATACTCTTGCAAAATTTTCCCTAATCAACCCAATCAAGAGCAATTAGTTTTGATAATTTCAAATTTCTGATAAGATGTACAAATTGCAAGTTAAGCGCAAAGGAGAAGGTAAGACTCTTACATTAACTCTTAGACTTGTATATCAATGAAGGAAGTAGTTTTCAGAACTTTAGCTTCCACCATACACCCAAAGAACACCAAAATGGATGGAGCAACTTTGTTAAAAAGATCTTCATGACCCCCGAAACTTATTCCTAACTTGGATTATATTCTAGTGAAGGTTTGATCTATTCCCTTCAAAAGCTATCCAAAACCCTTACGAAAGAGAGGGAGGACGAGCTGGTTAGTTCTTAAAATTATGGTGTGAAAAAAAAAGAATTTTGATTTGGGTTTTGCCTTAAAAAAGGCACCTAAAACCCAACCCCATAACTCATTACTCATTTCTTCCTAGAAAGTCTACGATAAAATAATCATAACTTTTTACTCTAATATCGGATTGACAATGTAACATCTCATACCATCAAAAAGAATTTTCAACTTTAATAGGTAAATTTACTCGTGTTATGGGGATTGTATTTGATCGATGAAGTCCTTAACCAAGTATGACAGTGCCTAGAAGTTAAAATACCAAAGTGAGAAGTTGCAAATATTTCATTGTTCAGGTGTCGTGAATGACTTACAAGCCAAAGATTAGACTTATGAGTCGTAAATCGTACCGCATATGAAGATTAAGTATTATAAGTCATTGAATTAACTTATGAAGAAACATACAAACCGTAGATGGGATCTACGAAGCGTACATTAAATGGTGAATGGAAATCCTATTTCCTAAGCTACTATTTAAGGTTTACAAAGACAACCTACGAACCTAAGATTTTTTCTATGAGTCGTATCTAGACATCTTAAGTGGAGATCAAGATATTTTGAGCCACTGAATAAGAGATATAAATTAATCTATGTACCCCATTTTAAACATACGGTTCGTACCTAGATACGTAAATAAGAATTTATAGAAGTGAAATTCCCCAATTCAATATACGATTTGATTTATAGGTTGCATATTCAATCAACAGTCCGAAACAGTAACTCAGGTATCTTATGTGGTGAGTTTCCCTCTATGTATATAAATAGCCCCACCCTAACTCCTTACTTATTTTCTTCACCTCTAGCTTGGTAGAACAAACCTCCTTCTTCTCTCCAACCTCTCCTAGAAGCAAGGTAAGTTCCTCCAAGCACTTCCCTTAGTTTGTTGTTGCATACAAGCTTAGATTATTGAGTTCTAGCTTATCTATTCCAAGGGTTTCAAGAAAACCCTCTTCTTAGCTCAAGAGTCTTCATAGACCATATCTCAAGCTCACACTATTGATCTTATCTTACTTTTAGAGCATTAAGGTATGTAAGACAACCTTAAACATGTGGGATATCATGTTGTTCCCACAACTTTCTACCTTTGAAACTCATGAAAAATTTTATTAGATGATTTTGAGAAATTGTTCCATGATTTAATGATTTCATGTCTAAAGTTTTGAGAACCTTGTATATCTGGCATGATACAGCTTGTATCTATCTCATGAGTGAATTTTATGAAGTTTTACGGATATGTATGATTGAAAATGACCATTTTTCCCTTATGAGTCACATTATAGAATTGATAAAATATTTTATGATTATTGTTATGGATTTGTCCAAAGCCACACCTACATGTTTTGAGATCATTATTGCCATAGATTTTGGCCAAGGCCACACACATGATTTACTTTAATTGAGAAATTATTAAATTAACATGACTGAGTTTTCAAGAGTTAAAAGCATGATCTTCTAACTGTTTAGATTTCTTGTTTTTAGTGTGTGTGTGCATCATCTTGATCCCAAGGACTAAGTTCAGGCTCTCAGAAAAAACATATGTTCAAATATAGAGGCTTCAGATATGGCCAAGATTTCGAAATGGTTATCAATCAGATTTTAAGCCCAAGGGCTATTACAATATTGGTATTTTTAAAAATGGAGTAACTGGTTAACTGACATAGCATGAGCCTCCCAAGTCAACTATCGAAAACTACATTTGTCCGTGTAGAAGTGGAATATACCATTGGGTCGGGCGCCTCACCAGTTTGTATTCACTTACAGAGGATGATTAAGGAAATCTTTCTAGCAAATTAGTTGAGGACCCTACCATCAAGGTAGGGTGGTGGCTTAGATGGTCGGGCCATAGGGATCGGACTCCATGTCTACATGGTGCACTATGACGATTATGCCATGGCCTCCGTCAAATTTTCAGTCAGTATTTTCAGATAGAGCTTTTAGTTAGTATCTTTAGTTATAGTTTGAGTTACAAATTTTAAAAGGGAAAATTGCATGCTTTTCTTTCAAAACCCTTATGATGATTTTATACATAATTTATTATGATTTACATGCTCAGTTTCTCTACTCAGTACCCTATATTTCAATTATTTTTGTCATCTTACATACATTATGATTCCATGTACTAATGCCTCTCCTTGTCGGGCAGGCTTTATTGTTTAATAATGTAGTCAGAGGTACAGAAGCTCTTAGAAGAGCAGCTCAGTAGGGTTATCCTAGCTCAACTTTTGGTGAGTCCTACTCTCTCTTGGGGTAGATTACATTTCAACTACTGTTTAGCTTTTGTTAGAGGTTATACCTGGAACTTTGTCTCGGTAACTCACATACTTCATTTCAATAAAGGCTTCATCGACTAGATTTTTAGATAGTGTAATCTCTTATTTCTACTCCGATTTTGACCATTGGGTCACCTTTTGTATAAAAACAACAATTTTATGAAAAATTTCCATCTTAGTTGTATGATTTACCTCAACTTTCAGATTTGTATTATTCATATATATATTTATTAGATGTATGCTTCCATTTCTATGCCAGTTCGGTGGTACGTTCGATCCAGAAATGGCTTCGAGTGTCAGTCTCGCCTACGCCCTAGGCTAGGGCATGAAAAACTTGATATTAGAGAACTAGGTTGATGCTTCCTAGGGAGTTTATAAAGATGTGTGTAGTAGAGTCCTACTTATAGTTGTGTAGCTAATAACGCTCAAACCACACTTCCAACTGAAGTATGAAGCGGACGTTGTCAATAAAGAACTCAACTAGAGGTTGGGGTCGATCCCACAAGGAATATGGAAGGATGTAGAAGAACGCTAGTGCTTAAATTTTTTATTTAATTATTTCCTAAGAGGGAGGATTTGTAAAAGTAATAAATAGAAGAGTTGAGAATTTATGAAGGTTGATTCCCAATTAATGCATTTAACTAGGGTAAATGTTCCCCATGACTTCATAACCACAAGGCGTTTTATACTAGTGATCTATTCCGGTGCTTAGCATGCAATATTGGTAAGTTAGGTTCACCTAAATGGTTGGTCCCCTATATAGATGATTTTCACCACGCAACTTTGTCCGTCTACGAGTGTACTTTAGTTGACCCTTACCCTTAATATCGAATTAGTTATCCCCGAACAAGTTCAAGCTTATTAGATGAGGTTGGATAGCCTCAAATCTCTGTTTTTAATCCCTTTTTCCATTAACTACCTCCTTGGTCTGGTAAGTAAGAATAAGACAAGTTTTAACATTTTCAACCGTTAAAAATCAATTAAAACGAAGGAAGAAACAATACATGCATAAACTCCCTTCAAGAATCACTAAGTATTTTACCTATGTGTGTTAATTTGTCATGGTTCCCACAATTCTAGTTGTGGTGGTTTTATCCTATCATGTTTATAAGTAAACTAATAGAATTCATAAATAAAAGCAAAAATTAATACTTACAATGATGATAGGAAGAACTCACTTGATTAATGCAAAATTCGGAAGAACAACGTTACAATCGTATCTCAAATGTGTCTTTTAACACGTCTTAAAAATTACTATAAAACTTGTTCTAAAACTTCAACTCTTGAAGACATAAAAACAACATTAAACTTCTGAACTAAGCTACTACATGAAAATAGAAGGGTATTTATAGTAGTTTGATGTATTCCTTGTTCCTTGATGAATTTGACTTGGGATTTAATTTTCCTTTTTCTAGTTGAAGTAGGAATCCCAAATTTTACCTGTTATGAAAGCCTTGCCACGTCACCCCAAGATTCTGCCACGTCCAGTGTTGTTGCGCGCCTGCCAATGCGTTGGAAGGAAGCTTATGCGCGTGTCTCCTTGCGCCAATATTGGGGCGCCTCGTGCCTGCCCATGCGCTGGAGTTGGGGCGCGTCGCACGGCTGAATGTCGAGAAATGTTCCTGCCGCTCGCATGCTATTGCACTGAAGGAGGGTCGCGCTATGCCTGGCCTTGTGCCAGTGTGCTACTGTCTCATGCATGGCAATGCCAACGTCGTGCGAACTTCAATGTTTGCATCTTTCGATCCCATTTCTTCACATTTGATCAATAAGCCTTAAATACCTTCAAATTCATCATTTTAAGCCCTAAAAATATCTCATCACGTGTGTTAGCCATTTTCACAAATATATAGCATAATCACATGAAAACACACATAATTTATTCTCAGAACATAGTAAAGTACGGGCAAAAATATGTCTATGAAGTGCATGAATACTTCCTTCATCAACACCCCACACATAAACTATTGTTCGTACCTCGAACAATCTACTACTTTCCTTTTAACAATTAAGCACAAAATTCATCCTACAAACAGGTCTACTTACACTTAGGATCATGAGACAAATCAATAATGCTCAAACAATTCACTCGCATGCATATAGTATAAACATTAAAATGTCAAAGTTCGAAATCACTAAGCTTTTGAAAACTAATTCATCAAGACGTATTTTGGGCCAACATGAATTATACGTAATTTAGCAATCAAGATTAAACCAAAGTCTTACCATTGTGCCCCTCACAATTTGGAGAGATGTTATTTTCTCACACAAAATATAAGTCAATATAAATTTAGGCATAAATAAAACAATTTCCGCTCACTCTCCCAAAGAACTCAACATACATGCAAAAGACGACCCATAGGCTTGCCCTCAGTGTAATACTCCGCTAATATAGAATTATGAATCAAGGATCAATTAGGACTTAAATTTGGTTGTAATGTAGGCTAAGGGACGAGTAGGAACTATTTGGCCAATATTGTGACTAATCTCCCTAAGCACTTTAATACTTCACAATAGTTTGAGTTTTTTAAGCACATTCTTCAATTTCCAAATTTTCTCCTTATACCTCCTTTTATTTTTCAATTTTTCAACTTAGGTAACTAGTGGGGATTTTTCTTTTAATCATTGAGCTTATTCACACAATTCTTTTTTCATCTTCAATTTTTAAAACCTCTTTCTTCTTTTTGTTTTCCCACTAACAATCACCCTCCTTGTTTAGCAAAATTTCACCTTTTTCTTTTCTTTCAATTCACCACACTTTTTAGCTTTTCCCTACACTTCTCCAATTATGCTCCTTTCCTACAAAAAAAATTCATTAAAGTGCTCTAGGAATCATTTGGATCAAATAGAAGTCAATAGAACAAAAAGGGATTCAAGCTTATAATATGGCTATCAAAAGAATAGGATAAGGCTCAACATGGCTAACTAGGATAATTATAATCAAGGTAGATAAAATAGGATAAAAATAGGGCTATCAAAGAGATGCCTATATCACTTCCTAAATCCATCATTCATATTTCTCTTTGCACACACACCGGGCAAGTTCTAGACGTCAATTTGCAAGCATGGAGTATATCAAAAGTTCCTCACATATTGGCACAATATAGTTTAGCAATGGAAATCTAGATCACATAAACACATATATTCATATTGCATGCATAACATAATTAAGCCCATTTTTTCAAGTACAAGAGTCAAGTTCCAAAAGACTAAGTGTTTCTACCTTTTTCATGCATTTTGAGTGAATTTAATAAAGTCTCAATGATACCAAAAGTGAATCACATAGCATTCATAGGATCCAAGTTATTATTCTTCCTAATGACTAATTTACCCTTAAGACGGTCATCATCCATCCATCATTGGGAAAAGTCATGACTCAATGACTAAAAATAAATAAATAAATAAATAATCAAGACTCTCTAGTCAGTTCTAAGGGACTATCCACCAGAAAAATCGAAAACAAAAACCGGAGGAACTCAAAATAAAATAAACTAACCTACTACACACTAACAAGCATGCAAGATAGATCATAAATCCCAAAAAAAAAAAATTAGGCCTACCATGTGCAAATTTAGCAATTAAAGAATGCATGGTAATATGAATTTCAGTTCTCCCACCCCACTCTTAATTGGTTACAGTGTCCCTAGTGCTAAAACAAATAAGCATAAAGTAATAGAGTGAAAGAAGAACTCTCTGGGCCTCTACTCTTCGTCGTCTGTGGGGGTAAGACCAACTTCCCCCATCTATGTATTTCATGCTTAAATTATTTTGTTGAAAATTATGAGCTATCACCTGCACACTTGAGCAAACACTAAAAACGAACAAAAACTTTATCTTGGGTTGCTCCCAAGTAGCACTTGATTTAACGTCGCGGCATGACACAGGTATCTTGATTACTCAGACTTCATCAAGATACCTGTTGGGACCGTGGTCACATCTTGGCCGCTTGTTTTACCACGCTGTCATGTGACACATCACAAAATAAAAGAAAAATGAAAAATAGGAGATAAAGACTAAAAGTTAAACACAAGCAATTAATCTAATCCTAAACCGTATTCCCCAGCAACGATGCCACTTTTTTATAACGCTCAAGCCATACTTCCAACTGAAGTATGAAGCGGACCTTGTCAATAAAGAACCCAACTAGAGGTTGGGGTCGATCCCACAAGGAATATGGAAGGATGTAGAAGAACGCTAGTGCTTAAACATTTTAGTTAATTATTTCCTAAGAGGGAGGATTTGTAAAAGTAATAAATAGCAAAGTTGAGAAATTGTGAAGGTTGATTCCAAATTAATGCAATTAACTAGGGTAAGTGTTCCCCATGACTTCATAACTTCAAGGCGTTTTGTACTAGTGATCTATTCCGGTGCTTAGCATGCAATATTGGTAAGTTAGGTTCACCTAAATGGTTTGTCCCCTATCTAGATGATTTTCACCACGCAACATTGTCCGTCTACGGGTATACTTTAGTTGACCCTTACCCTTAATATCAGATTAGCTATCCCCGAACAAGTTCAAGCTTATTGGATGAGGGTCGATAGCCTTAAATCTCCGTTGTTAATCCCTTTTCCCATTCACTACCTCCTTGGTCTAGTAAGTAAGAATAAGACAAGTTCTAACATTTGCAACCGTTAAAAATTAATTAAAATAAAGGAAGAAAGAATATATGCATAAACTCCATTCAAGAATCACTAAGTAGTTTACCTATGTTTGTTAATTTTTCATGGTTCCCACAACCCTAGTTTGTGGTGGTTTTAGCCTAT
This sequence comes from Datura wrightii, assembly GCA_035772735.1. Classification (NCBI taxonomy): domain Eukaryota; kingdom Viridiplantae; phylum Streptophyta; class Magnoliopsida; order Solanales; family Solanaceae; genus Datura; species Datura wrightii. The sequence goes on from JASDFA010000001.1 coordinate 112,239,251, forward strand.
CATTTTTATAAGTAAATTGATAGAATTCATAAACAAAAGAAAAAATTAATACTTACAATGATGATAGGAAGAACTCACTTGATTAATGCAAAATTTGGAAGAACAACATTACAATCGTATCTCAAATGTGTCTTCTAACACGTCATAAAATTTACTGTAAAACTTGTTGTAAATCTTCAACTCTTGAAGACATAAAAACAACATTAAACTTCTGAACTTAGCTATTACATGAAAATAGAAGGGTATTTATAGTAGTTTGATGTCTTCCTTGTTCTTTGATGAATTTGACTTGGGATTTAATTTTCCTTTTCCTCTTTGAAGTAGGAATCCTAATTTTTACCCGTTTTGAAAGCCTTGCCGCGTCGCCCCAAGATTCTGCCGCGTCCAGTGTTGTTGCGCGCCTGCCAACACGCTAGAAGGAAGCTGTTGTGCGTCTCTCCTTGCGCCAATCATGGGGAGCCTCGCTCCTTCCCATGTGCTGGAGTTGGGGCGCGTCGCACGGCTGAATGCCGAGAAATGCTGCTGCCGCGCGCATGCTTTTGCACTGAAGGAGGGTCGCGCCACGCCTGGCCTTGTGCCAGTGTGCGGTTGCCTCACGCATGGTAGTGCCAACGTCGTGCGAACTTCAATATTTACATCTTTCAAACCCACTTCTTCATATTTCATCAATAAGCCTTAAATACCTTCAAATTCATCATTTTAAGCCCTAAAAACATCTCATCATGTGTGTTAGCCATTTTTTCAAATATATAACATAATCAAATGCAAGCACACATAATTTATTCTCAGAAAATAGTAAAGTATGGGCAAAAATATGTCTATGAAGTGCGTGAATAAGTCCTTCATCAGTAGCAAGCTAAACTTACAATTGGAAGGTTGCAAGACATCAAGGAAATGCTACTCTTCTTTTGCACTCAAGATCGTTCTATGGAGCATGCTCTAAGAATTGAATCTAACTTGTGCGTAGTTATGAATTTCAGCTTTCGATCTCAAGAATGCCTCTATATCGCGCCCCAAGTCTAGATCTTGGACGTGGATGACACTTAGACCACCTAGTGATCCAAGTGAACCCTTAGCCTGGCCTACTAGATTAGAATACAATAAAGTGTAGCGAAAGTAAGAACTATATGGGCTCAATATAATAAAATAAGATTTATTAACTATAACTAAAAGGAATGTTATAAAGTAACATTATTTACTCAACTATAACTCTATCTATGATCCTTCTATAACCTAAGGATAGGTGTTGGGACATAACTCCCATGGCTGCCTCAAGCTCTACTAAAATAAATCAAACCTCGACTATGACTCTCTAAAAGTAGGAGGCCTCACCAACTATTGAATGAATGTGAGATTCTAATGAAGTGTCCGCTGCTGATCCTATCTACCTGAATCTACATCATAATAATATATAGCGCCAAAGGTCATCAGTACATGGAATGTATGATATATAATATGGTTGAATAAAACAACAGTTAAGCAGGAATATCCGGATTGGATGAATAACTTACTGATATAACTGAATGAAACCGAAGCTCTGAATGATGCATAAAATACAATATCATCAATGTGTAAAATAGTTATGCAATAAACGTGTGCATCAAAAAAATCTCTAAAAAATATATGTAAAATGCATAACAACAACTTGGGGAGTTTCTTATAACTGACACCATCATGAATGAGCACATGATGCCCAACTATCTCACTCAAGTTGGCAGAGGCACTCAGAGCCTTGCCAAGGTAGAGAATGATCACAATCTGTGGATCCATAACTCAAGTCCTTACCAAGGACTTATCTGAGTATACAACCGAATTAATGACATGATCTTAACCTACACCAGTTACATAGTTCTGGGGCTTACGAGTTATCTGATTCTTCACCCAACTCAGTGCTAAATAATCCTCCCAAAACATATGCTCATATACTTATTCCTATCTGAGGCAACTAAAAACATCTTTATAAAGGACTAGCTATATATATAATAGAAGTTTTAAATCTCTTGTTGAGCCTTTCGCTCAAAATCTCTTTAAAAGCTTAGGAGCCTCTATGCTCCAAATATCTTGTAAAAACCTGTGAGCTTCTATGCTCAAAACTATTTCTTTTCAAAATAAGACTTTAACTTTTGAAATAATTCTGGAAATCATACTTTCTTTCTCAAAATCTCTTTGTGAAAACTCTCTTAAAAATCTGCTCAACTTTGTGAAAATAATGAAATTAAACTCAAATCACAATGCTTTCAAAATCATTACTTTTATGCAATAGGGCTCATAGGATAAGAGATATGAAACAACCATCAGCAATTAATAATCAAGGATATCAACAATAACATTAAGAGAATAATGATTAAAAATAAAGGGATACAATTCAATAGGAATAACTCAACAATGAATAATTCAATAGGTAGAGAAGAAGACAATTCAAGTGTTAGGTAACAACCCTAGCTTTAAGAATGAATAAAAATTCTTACTTAGGTTAGCCTTACATACTTGGAATGAAGAACTCTTAACCCAAGCTTGAAGAAATCCTAGATTGAAGAAGATGACTTCCTAGCTTGCTTAATGAACGTGAGAGCTAATGATCTTGAATCGTACATTGTTATAGGAAAGAATAAGAGTTTAGACTAATTAAACCTTTAAATATGCTGCTAAGGAATACCAAAATATTCTTTTTTAGGTTATTAAAACATAGAAAGTTACAAAACTACCCCTGAGATCCCATCTGTAAAAATAACCCGCCAGTGCCAATGACCCACTTAATGAGTCGTTAGCCTACTTGACGACTCGTGTGGTCATTCATCACCATTGAAACCAAGTTGGACATTCTTTGATTCTTATCTCAAAGTTTATCAGAACGACCTACTTAATAAATCGTCACTTGTGCTAATGAATCATGGCCTAACTCGTTGGAACTGAGAAGTAAATGTCATGTTTTAAAGCTTAGCTCGAGGAAGACTCCACTTGACGGCTTGCTAAGTGACTTAACGACTCATTTGACGAGCCATTCTGTGGTATTGGTCTAAGTTTTATTGATTTTCTACTTCATGTCTAGGATCTGATCTTAGGTACTTTTGAGGGTTGTTACATTATCTCCATCTTGGGATTATTCTTCCTCGAATAAAGACTGAACTAGATTGATAGGTGACCTAACTAAGAGTAACTAAACTAAACTTAATTGAGTTCAGGAAATATGCAACCATACTAAGGACTTCAACATCAACTAATGGGACATAAAACTAATAAGAATACTATGAGAGGAAATTGTTACCTCAAGATGATTTTGAACTAGGAGGGGATAGATGAGGATACTTGACCATCATATCTACTTCGGCTTTGCAATTAGCTCCCTCAACTAGTTGGTTCCTTTATAACCCTTTCACCAAAGCAACTTCTTTGTTTCTCAACATACGAACTTAATGATCTAGGATCTTAACTAGAACTTCCTTATATGGGAAGTTGTCTTTCATTCCCACACTCTCCATAGGGACAATGAGTGAGGGGTCTCCCACACGCTTCTTGAGCTTAGAAATATGGAAAACCGGATGGACTAATGTTAGTTCGGCTGATAGTTCCAACTCATAAGCTACCTTCCCAACCCTTCTCGAAATCCTATATGGACCAATATAACAGGGACTGAGCTTACCTTTATTCCCAAATCTCATGACACCCTTCATGGGCGAAACCTTCAAGTAAACCCAATAATCTACCTCAAATTCCAAGTCTCTCCACCTCACATATGTATAAGACTTTTGCTGACTCTGTCCAGTCTAAAATCTTTCCTGAATGATATTAACCTTCTCCATGGCTTGATGCACTAAGTCTGGTCCGATCAACTCTTCTTCACCAACTTCGAGCCAACCAATCAGAGATCTACACCTCCGCCCATAAAGAGCCTCATAGGGAGCCATCTAACTGTTATAACTGTTATTATATAACTGTTATTATATACAAATTCTACGAGAGGTAAGTGGTCATACAAATTTCCTTTGAAGTCAATCATACATGATCCTATCATATCCTCTAATGTCTGAATAGTTCGCTCTGCCTGTCTATCTGTCTGCAGATGAAAGGTTGTGCTAAGGTTCACCTTTGAACCTGAACCTTTTTGAGATAATTTCCAAAATTAAGTAGTAAACTATGTGCTCATATATGATTTGATAGATAATGAAACACCATGAAGTTTCACTATCTCTCAAATGTACAATCTAGCATAGTCCTCGGCTGAATTTGTAGTCTTAACCTGTAGAAAATGAGCTAACTTAGTCATTCGATCTACAATCACCCAAATAGAGTCATGTTGTCTATGGGACTTTTGTAGATTGGTGATAAAGTCCATATTGATCATTTCCCACTTCCACTCAGAAATTTCTATACTCTGAGCTATACCACATGGCCTTTAGTGCTCTACCTTAACCTGTTGGCAATTCGGTCATCTATCCATAAAGTCTGCAATGTCTCTCTTCATACTATTTGTTACACCCCAAAAATTTTTGGTGATTATTTGATGTTTTTATGCTATGATAAGGTAAGTACAGATTGTATATTGATCGTAGATGACAAGAAAAATGTGTGCGAATGGAAAAACTAAGAGTATGTGAAGTTTATAAGTTAGAGTCAACTTTAAACGATCATATCTCCCATTATATAATGAACTAGAAGCCCCACGACCTATTAATTAAAGGTATTTGAATTTAGTTTTCATAAAATCAAGTCGCTCATCAATCGTAGTTCAGAGTAAGAAGTTATAGATGCTTTACTGTGACACTGTCGGGCAGTGAGGTGGCAACCGCTCTAAAAATGGTCACCGCCCAACAACCTTTATATTTTAAGTTGTGTGTTGTGAAATCACTTTTAACGTTTCTAGAATTGAGGTGCTTGCTTATCCTCTGAAATTCTCCCAAATTTAAAGCAAACAACTAAGGAGAACACCAAGCTAAACTCCATTAAAAGTAAAGTTAAGTGAAGGGGAGCTATCATAAGGTGAAGGTGGTGTGTTGGTGGTTGTTTTGGCTGCACTTGGGCAGTGTTGCTTAGGTGAATTTTCTGCGTTTTTGAAGCTTTTATAAGATACATATATTTTCCCTATTGTTAGGGATTAAAAACAAGTATAAAAGGTAAAAATTCTACTACTAACCTTGCTTGAATTCTTGATTAAAAGACTAGAAGTTGGAGGTGTGTTTGGTGTGTTGGTGAACTGTTTTTGCTGCGGTTTGGACAGAAGGGTTACTGAAATTTTGGACAAGAATTTGAGGTGAATTACTCCTATTTTTAAAGAAGAACAAAACCCCAGAAAAAGGTAAGGATTTCCCCCCTTTTAAGCCTCTCAAATTGTAAAGCGAAAATCTGGAAATTGGCAGCTAAGTGAGCTGCTGATGGACTATTTGTGAGCTGAGTTTTGCTTGTTTTCCTTAGGAATTTTGGCTGTTTATTTTGCTGTAATTATAATTCATATTGATGGTAAGAATTAGAGAAAAAATAAGATAAAATTTCCTCTTGTTCCTCCCTCAAAAGTTAGTGAAAACTAGTTGAGAAAATGGCTAAATGTTGTTGATGTTGCCGTGTGTTGTTGTTGCTATTGTGACTGCCTTTGGTTAGTTATTTTGGCTGAATTTTGTGCTATATATTAAGATTGTTGTTGGACTATAAAACCACTGGATTAAGGAGGTTGAAGGCTGATCACTGAAATAGGAAATCGGCTAGAGAAAAGTTCATCGGAGAAAGGTATGTAAGGCCTTCTTTGTCTCTTGATTTTCAAGCATGAATTCATGTCGAGGATTAATCCGGTATTCCCCAGTACTTGAGCTTCTGTAGTACCATATTATGGTTCTTCCCAGTTTTTAGAATTACTTGGTATTAAGTTGTGTATTTTCTAAAGAGTTGGAACACATGAATGTGAAGCGGAGAGGGCGATTGCCTTTGATTATGGTCATAGTTGTAAATTGATTTTGAAGTCCCCTCGGCGTGGGAACTGTGAGCTTGTCCTTTACATTATATTATGTATTTGTAGTGTCAAATTTGTTTCAAATTATGGTTGCTAAGAGAATTGGTAAACATGGCAAGACGATGACGCGCAGACAAACCTAATAATTGAAATTGGTTTTAACTCAATATGGGCTAACGAGGGTAACAAAATGGAATTTCCTTATGAAAGTTACCTACCATATTATATTCCTGTTTTAAGGTACCTAGGGCCATGAGATGGTTCCTTGATCCCTCACCCTTAAACTAAGCCACTAATTAATGTTTCTTAATTAACCGATACATTAAACTTGGAAAATAGAACCCAAATGGGTAAACTATTGATATTTCTATGGAACCATATTTATTGGTAGGTTATGCACAATATCATGATGTTAATAGGTTATATGAAAATCATAATATATACATTTATGCTTACGTTCAAATTACGCGCTAAAGCGACAAGGATTGCCTTTAGAAAGTCGCTATATGTTTATTAGATCTCTTGAGTTATCTAGACCTCCTGAGAATTGCTTAAGGATTTAAGTAGATACGCCACATGTTCTTTGAAAATTGTAGATGTGTAACGAAATTAACCTAAGAGTAAAAGTTGAGGCTCTAGTAGCAATAGAGAGATAAGAGTAAATGTTAGACCTTTCAAGGTAATATGTGAGTTATATGCCCTTTGTCCATAGTTGATTTCAAGAACCTTTGAGTGACGTTAAAATATGAACAAGACAATGTTAAGAGATAAGGTTGGCAATTAGGTAAAAAGGTAAGTACGTATAAGAATTGCTGGAATAATGAACACGAGAGTAAATAATTAAGTAGGGAATCACGAATCCTGTTTGGAAAAGAATTTATGATGAATACGAAAAGTAAAGATAAACGTTGTTAACTTAGATGATAAGTGTTCCAATTTTTAATGAGTTAGGCAAATGGCCAGCAAGATTTACCCTGTTCTAATGACATATAGCAAAAAAAGTTATAAATAAAGTTGGTTATGTTCAGTTGTGTTAAGCTAATGAAAGGCCAGTAAAGTGTTAATTTCTAAAGAAATGATTGGAATCGAATATTTTGAGATAGTGACTCAAGTTAAGGAGAAGTTCTTCATCGTACTTTTTAAACAATTATCTTTGATTATTTGTTTTAAGAGTTGGATTAACTTTTTTAAGTTTTAAAGGATTTTTTCCTAGGAAGTTTCTAAACTGTTTATAATGCTGCTAAGCTTTTCTAAGCTCCTCGTATATTGCAAAGTTTCACACGAGCTTTTCCTACGTTGTCTGAAGCACGACTATAAGTCTTTATTTATCTTAAGGCAGCCCCTAGACAGTTTCCTAGTATTTTTATGTTAAAGAGCTCCAAGTTTGAGATACGCAAGTTATGTCTTCCTGTTCATAAGTTACCTCGAGATGTGATATGATGTGCAACGAATGAGATATACTCACAATTCTTGATATGAAACTATGAATGTCAAAGGAATATAAGAACGAAATGAATGCGAAGATTGTTAATAGAAAATGTTAAGTTAAGCTCTTCATCTCTACTCCTCGTGTTAGAATTGCTAGGAGATTTTTAAAATCATGAAGGTGTGTTTATGATATTCCAGTTCTAGGAACTACCCCTAGAATTCATTCACAGCATATGTATGTATTTAAATGCTAAATGAAAGACCTATATGTGTATGGCATAATTGTAGTATTAGGAGTCGTAGTAAGATCCTACACATGTTATAGTTACTGAGTCGACATATTTCAAGGTATTCAGTATTCAGATAGTTTGTATGAGCCCTATCAACTCCATTTATGATTGCCATTGAGATTTGGTTTTTTTACCTCGGTATGATACACCGGCTGGAGATATTTTTATTTTACCCTCGTGTGGTACACCGGCTGACGATATTTTTATTTTACCCCGGTATGATACATCAGTTGGAGATATTTTTATTTTACCCCAGTGTGGTACATCGGCTGGAGATATTTTTATTTTACCCCGATGTGGTACACCATCTGGAGATATTTTTATTTTACCCCGGTGTGGTACAACGACTGGACGAATTTTAATTTATGGTTGGCTGGTCACTGGCATTACAGTTATATTTTCTTTCTTGTGCATTCCTTAAATGCATTTTCATCTCATTATAGAGTTATTATCAGGTTTCGATTTCCAGGATTCTAGGTTGTTACTATTCCTTATTCCTGGTTCAGTTATCTTGAGTTCACTTGTGTTATACTAAGTTGTTATCAATTACAAGTTGCAGAGTTTTAGGTTATATCTATCCTTTATATGTTTATGTGTTGAGTCAGTTATTACAGGATTGTTATCTCATGTTTACAGTTTCAGCCTTACATACCAGTACATTTCATTCGTACTGATGTCCCTTCGCTTGGGGACCTGCGTTCGTGTCATAGGTGCAGGTAGAGGTCAGGATTGCCAGTTGAGTAACAGTTCACGAGATAAACAGATGTTTGGTATGCTCCTTTCTTCCTGGAGCTAGGGCTTAGTTATTTATGCTTGAGTTTTGAGATGCAGTTATGGGTAGGTTGGAGTCCTGTTCCGACTATTAGTCAATTTACTCTTTAGAGGCTTTGTGGACTTAGTGTGTATAGTGATATTCAGTTTGTGGCCTCATCAGCTTATTGTTGCTTGGTTTAGCACACTCATTGCCTTGGTTGCATTTCGATTGTTTACCCTATATTGTCGAGACCTTATGGGTCCACTTTATACTCCAGTTGATTGTGACAAGTGGCCTGGATGGCCTAAGTGTTACAGTTATAGATGTCATATAGCCGACTTCTCAATCAATCATGAATCGAGTGCCAATTGCGCCCTACCCCAGTTTTGGGGTGTGACACTATTTCACCCATAGACTTCCCTCAAGTCATGGTACATCTTGGTAGAACCTAGGTGAATAGAATATCTAGAGTGATGTGCTGCTTCCATGATTCTATATTTGAGACCGTCCACATTCGGAACACATAATCTGCTTTGATACCTCATGACCCCATCTCCCCCTATGAGAAAACCAACACCTTCTGCCTGTGGACATATTCCTTTAAGTGAAGCAAGAGGGGATCTTTGTCCTGATTTTCCTTAATTTCTACCACCAGGGATGATTTGACCCTATTTTGAACAAGCACACTACCTTCTTTGGAGTCTAGAAGTGTCAAGACCCAAGCGAGGACCCCGAACTGAGACACGGGATCTAAAACCATGAATGGCTTCAAGCTAACCCATGGCACATACATAGAATAATTACGAGCATAACTAAGCGAGTATAAAACATGAACACAATATAAGCGGAAGTCTGCACATCATAAAGCATAAGCGTAGACAACAAGTCAACAACGTTGAACCATCTATACATAGCTATATGAAAAGCCTTTAATCATACGATGAGCTAATGGAACAACACCTCCAACTAGCTCACTAAGTCTGAAACTGAAAGACACAAGAGAAAGAGAGACATGAACCAAAACTGTAGTCCTTGGATCATGAGGCCTGACCAAAACTAGGATGGAACTGGACTGAAGAGAGAGCAAACTAACTCAGGGCTGATATTGATCACTTGAACCAATATCATGAGACAATATATCATTATGTGGTAAGTACTTTGAATGTACTGAGTATGTAGAGAAAGTAAAACATGCTCATAAAATAGTAAAACAAGGTCGTACATAAAGGCTAAACTGAAAACATGAGAATAGGGCACATGCTGAAATCATGATCATGTAATAGGCATAAACATGAGTTATTTATCATAAGTTGAAGTATAATGACCCAAGGTATGAAATTGGGAATCATAAAGTTTACCATACATGAAATCATATGTGGAAGTTCATAAAACTAGTCAATGAGTCAAATTCGCTATAAAACATAGTATTATAAGCCATGAATATGAATAACATAAAACATAAGAAATAATAGCAGACTCATCATAACTGACACCATCCTAATAAAGCGTACATGATTCCCCAACTATCTCAATCAAGTGGTAGAGCCGTTCCAAGCTTGCCAAGGCAAGGGACGATTAAGGCGTGATACCACTCATGTATCCTCATAGGGCTTGAACATGAATAAATACCTACAATGACCCGTAGTTTTGAGACTTGGGGATTGCTTGAATCCCTCGCCTACTCAGTGCTAGACACTACTCTAAAGAATATGCACCTGGCTCATAGTCCTCATCATAAAACATACTTAATCTTGCCTAGGCTAGTTTAAAATCATGAAATCATAATCATACTTGACATACGTGAACTAGCAATGAAAAATAATGCCACATTTGGCCACGATACATAAACTAGATTCTTCATTAAATTCATATATACTAGAATAAGACCTTATAACACGAAATCATAAAAATAATAAGTTTAAGATTCATAAAAATTCATGCATACTTCGATGAGGCATCAAAACTTAAAATCATAGGCTCATAATCTTGAAGTTTAAAAGATCATGCATAATTATATAAAATCATCATAAACATGAAGTCATGGATTTATAAGGAAATTGAGGGTCAAATCTACCCTAATAACCATAATTCATCAATTAGAACATGAGGGAATTGAACCCATAGAAAGATCATAGAAGATTTCATTGAATCAAGTCTAACCCTAAAATTTTCATAAAACTTGTTTGATGACTTGAATTCATTAGTTAGAGATGAAATTGCTCATGAGGGTGGAAGTATTTCCCCAATTAATGACCTTACATACCTAGGGTTTGATGGAATTTTTGCTAGGGTTTGATACCCAAGAGAATCGGAGGAGAAGGAGGACCTTGATGATTGAGGCATGAGAGGGTTTTGATCTTCAACTTAGTGTTAGGAGTGGAATGAGGGTTTAGGATTAATAAACTTCTATAAAACACCCTTTTAGGAGTTCAAATGACTTATTCTAGGAGTTAGGGACATAGGAATTATGAAAATGCCCTTAATAACTCGACTGGAAATTTGATCCTGCTAGACCCAATGAGTGAACTACCGACTCGTTAGGCTTCTTGATGATTCGTTAGGTTCCATCCATCACCACTGGGCCAATTTCCAATTTTGTAATCTTTCTTGACGCTTCTACCTAAAGATTCGTCATGACACTTAACGAATCACTTCACCACTCATTATTTCTCTTTGAAACTCAACATTTCACAACCTCTCTACACCCAATGACTCACTTAACGAGTCGTTAAGTGAACTAACAAGTCACTTAATGACTCTTCTGTAATCTGGGGCAGTTTTTTTTTCTGTTTTCTCCATTTCAGTTCTCGAGTCTAATCCTAGGGACTTTTGGGGTGTTAAATTATCTCCCCCTTGGGAACATTCATCCTTGAATGTATACTAAGCACATAGGAAGAATTGGGAAAGAACTACAATCTCAATACTTAATAACAATAGATGAAAACTAATGGAGTGACTGACTCCGGATTGAGATACATGACTGAACTGAATTCATGAAACATACATGCATACTTTGACATGAAAGGAACTGAGAGACATGAACGTAATAGGAAACTAAATAGAGTACTAAGGAAGAAACTAGTACCTCATGCTGGAACTGAGCTGGAAGAGAAATGATGTGGGTATCTAGCCATTATATCTGCTTCGACTTCCCACGTAGCTCCCTCGATAAGCTGATTTTTTCACAAAACCTTCACTAAAGCTACCTCCTTGTTCCTCAACTTTCGAACCTGACAATCAAGGATCTCAATTGGAACCTCCTTTATAGGTAAGGCTATCCTTCACCAGTTCTCTCTAACGAAACAACTAAAGCTGGATCACCAATGCACTTTTTCAACAGGGACATATGGAAAACTGGATGCACCAAAGCTAACTCCGCTAGTAGCTCCAACTCATTAGCCACTTTGCCAACTCGGCTCAAAATCCTGTAAGGACCGACATATTAGGGACTAAGATTCTTTTTCTTATCGGAGCTCATAACAACCTTCATAGGAGACACCTTCAGAAACACCCAATCTTTGACCTCGGACTCAATCTCTCTCCTACTAACATCCGCATAAGATTTCTAATGACCCTAAGTTGTTTTCAGCCTTTCCCTAATAAGCTAAACGTTCTCCATAGCCTCATAAACTAAATCTGGCCCTATAAACATAGCCTCACCTACCTCTAACTATCTGATTGGTGATCTACATCTCCGCCCATAAAGTGCCTCAAATGGAACCATCTAAATACTGGAGTGGTAACTATTTTATAGGAAAACACAATGAGAGGCAAGGATCATCCCAACTTCCCTTGAAATCAATCACACATGCTCTCAACATGTCCTTAAGAGTTTGAATGGTTCGCGCGGCCTAATCATCTATCTACGAGTAAAAAGCTATGCTATGCCATACCTAAGTACCAAGGCCCCTGTAAAACGATCTCCAAAACTGAGAGGTGAACTGAGTACCCATATATGAGATGATGGAAAAAGGAACTCCATGCAACCGAACCAACTCCCGAATGTAGAGTCTAGCATAATCGACTAAATATATAGTTTTGACCGATAAGAAATGTGCTGGTTTGGTCAACCTGTCTACAATCACCCATATAGAGTCGTAGTGTCGGCGTACAAGACAACCCCATAATGAAGTCCATCTTGATCTCTTCCCCCTTCCAAGTAGGAATGTTGATGTCCTGAAGCATATTCCAGGTCTTTGATGCTTAACTTTCACCAGTTGGCAATTTGGAGACTTGCCACAAATTTTGCTATGTCCTTCTTCATTCCATTCCACCAATAGACTTCCCATAGATCATGGTACATATTGGTTGCTCCTGGATGGATAAAGTACTGAGAGCCATGAGCCTCACTCAACATCCCCTCTCTTAAGTCATCCATAGTCAGGACACATAATCAGCCCTAATATCGGAGCACACCATCTCCCCCTTGGGAGAAAACCTTCATTTTCTAATTCCAGATAGCTTCCTTCAGCTTCATTAAGATCAGATCCTCATTTTACCTTGCTTTAACCTCCATCACCAATGAAGATTCTGACCTATTCTGAACAATAACACCATCATCTATCGAATCTGTAAGGCGGACTCCTAAATGAGCAAGCCTATGAAAATCCTTCACCAACTCTTTCCTCCCTTCCTCAACATGGGACACACTCTCATAGACAGCCTACTAAGAGCATCCACCACTATATTGTCCTTGCCAGATGATAAAGGACACTCATGTCATAGTCCTTAAGAAGCTTTAGCCATCTTCTTTGCCAAAAATTCAAGTCTTTCTAATTGAACACATACTGAAGAATCTTGTGGTCCGTGTACACATCCACATGAACCTGCCTCAAATCTTCAAGGCAAACAACATCGCCACTAACTCAAGATCATGAGTTGGATAATTCTTCTCATGAGTAGCTATCTCAAGGCATAGCCAATAGCCTTACTATGCTGCATCAACACACACCGAAGGTCAATTCGAGAAGCATCACAATACATTGCAAAACCATCTGTGCCCTTGGGTAGGGTCAGCACTAGGCCGAAGTGAGTCAAGTCTTTAACTCATGGAAACCCTTCTAACAAGTATCCAACCACAGAAACTTGACCTTATTCTGGGTCAACTTAGTCAACGGTGCTGCTATGGATGGAAATCCCTCTATGAACCTCCTGTAGTAGCCAGATAAACCTAAAAAGCTCCTAATATTAGTAGGACAGACAGGTCTAGGCCAGTTCTTCACTACCTCTATCTTCTGAGAGTCTACCTACACACCCTTAGTAGATACTACATGACCCAAGAATGCAACTGAGTTCAGCCAAAACTCACACGTGCTGAATTTAGCAAACAGTGGACGATCCTTGAGAGTCTACAACACAATCCTCAAATGAGCGACATGACCCTCCTCGCACCGAGAGTATATGAGGATATCATCTACAAAAACAATAACGAACATATCCAAATACTTCTTGAATACCCTATTCATTAATTTCATAAAAGTTGTAGGAGCATTTATTAGTCCAAAAGATATAACTACAAACACATTGTGACCATACCAGTCCTGCAGGCTATCTTTGGAATGTCACTCTCCCTAACTCTAAGCTGATGATAGCCGAATCTGAGGTCTATCTTCAAAAAGAACTTAGAAACCTGAAGCTGGTCAAACAAGTCATCAATCTTGAGGAAGGGATACTTATTCTTGATGGTGACCTTATTCAATTGGCGATAATTAATACACATTTGGAGAGAACTATCTTTCTTCCAGACAAAGAGAACTGTAGCACCCTTGAGGACTTACTAGGCTTGATGAAACCTTTGTCTAGGAGATCTTTTAACTGTTCCTTTATCTCCTTTAGCTCGAATAGAGCCATTCTATAAGGAGGAATGGATATAGGTTGCGTATCAGGGAGACAGTTAATACCAAAGTCAATCTTGTGCTCGGGAGAGACTCCTAGTAGATCTTCTGGATGCACCTCTGGATACTCACATACAACCGGAACTGACTGAAAATTCGAGGTCTCAGACATAGAATCCTTGAATCAAACTACATGGTACACATAACCCTTGAAGACCATTTTCTTGGCCTTAATGTAGGAAACAAAGAGTCCTACAGGAACAATTGAACTACCCGACCTTATTCTCGGCATGGATTGGTTACACTCTTGCTATGCCTCAGTTGACTGCAGAACTAGAGTTGTCAAGTTTCAGTTTCCTAATGAGCCAGTATTAGAATGGATGGGCGACAGTTCAGTGCCTAAGGGTAGGTTTATTTCCTACCTTAAGGCCTAGAAACTCATTTCCAAATGAATTTTATATCATCTAGTTTGGGTCAAGAATTCCAACTCTGAGACCCCATCCATACAGTCAATTCCAATTGTCAGTGAGTTCCCAGACGTATTTCCTAAAGATCTTCTCGGAGTTCCCCCTAAACGGGAGATAGACTTCGAAATATATCTCCTCCCAGATACTCAGCCAATCTCCATCCCTCCTTACAGAATTGTTCCAGCTGAGCTTAAGGAGTTGAAGGAGCAGCTAAAAGATCTTCTTGGCAAGGGTTTCATCAGACCCAACATCTCTCCCTAGGGTGTTCTAGTGGTATTCGTGCATAAGAAAGACAGTACCCTCAGAATGTGCATAAATTACCGTCAGCTGAACAAAGTCACAGTCAAGAACAGATATCCCTTACCTAGAATTGATGACCTATTCGACCAACTTCAGGGCCAGTTGTTTCTCCAAGATCCATCTCAAGTCAGGGTACCATCAATTGAGGGTCGGAGAGTGTGACATATCAAAAACAACATTCAAAACACGGTATAGTCACTATGAGTTTGTGGTGATGTCCTTTGGACTCAAAAACGCCCCAACAACTTTCATTGATTTGATGAATAGGGTCTTTAAGCAGTACCTAGATATATTCCTCATTGTATTTATCGATGATATTCTGATGTACTCCAGAAATGAGGAAGATCATGCCAATCACCTAAGGTTAACATTATAGACTCTCAGAGATCGCCAGTTATTCGCCAAGTTCAACAAGTGTGAATTCTGGTTGAAGTCTGTGAATTTCTTGGGTCATGTGGTCTCAGGTGAAGGGATACAAGTAGATCCTCATAAGATAGCAATAGTGAAGGATTGGCCCAGACTTACCTCTGCTACTGAAATCAGGATTTTCCTGGGGTTAACGAGTTATTATCGATGGTTTATGGAAGGTTTATCCTCCATAGAATCTCCTCTGACCAAGCTAATGCATAAGAAGGTTAAATTTTAGTCGTTAGATAAGTGTGAGAAGAGTTTCCAGGAGTTGAACACTCGACTTGCTACCGCTCCAGTGTTAACCTTACCGGAAGGATCAGATGGGTTAGTTGGTTATTGTGATGCTTCCAGAGTTGGACTCAGTTGTGTTTTGATGCAGCGAGGCAAGGTGATAGCCTACGCCTCCAGACAACTCAAAGTTCATGAGAAAAATTATCCAACTCATGACATGGAGTGGGCAACAGTGGTATTTGCGTTAAAAATATTGAGGAACTACTTATATGGAGCTCATGTAGATATATTTATAGATCATAAGAGTCTGCAGTATGTGTTCGGTTAGAAGGACCTAAATCTTCATCATAGAAGGTGGTTAGAACTATTGAAAGACTATGACATGAGCCTTCTATATCATCCGGGAAAGGCCAATGTGGTCGTTGATGCCCTAAGTAGAGTGTCTATGGGCAGCGTGGCTCATGTAGAAGAAGGCAAAAAAGAGCTAGCTAAAGATATTCACAGGCTAGCCAGGTTGGGAGTACAGTTGGTCGATTCGACTAAGGGTGGTGTAGTAATGCAGAGCGGGTCAGATTCCTCTTTAGTTGTGGAGGTTAAGTCCAGACAAGATGAAGATCCGATCTTACTTAAGATGAAGGAAGCAGTTCTCAGGAAAGAAATAGAAGCCTTTTCCAAAGGGGAAGATGGTGTGCTCTGTTACCAAGGTAGATTATGTGTACCGGTGATCTTGGGCAGATTTATATGCCCAAGTGATACCCAAACGTATCATTTTCACCTTGTTTATCGTGCAATGTGTATACATTTTCATGTAATTGGTAATAAAATGTGAATTTATACTAACCAACATGATTAGCATTGTTTTGTAGGTAAAATGTGATTTCGAGGAGCTAAAATGCATGTTGTAACAATATCGGAGTTGGACTTGGATTCGAGCATGGAAAAGGCATTGGACTGCACAATTTAAAGGGGCTCCGCGATGGAGCCGTGTCACGCTGCCATCGCGGAAGCATTCTGCCTGGAGGGTGAAAAATGCATCAATTCCAGTGGAGGCTCGCGACAGCTCCGTGGCACGGTGGCAAGCCTCCGCGTTGCACGCCGTGCCACGTTGATGCTTTATTCCCAGACCCCCAATTTCCAGTGAGGATCCGCGTCCACGCCGTGTCATGGAGACAATGCTCCGCGATGTACTCCGTGACACGTTGCTTGTTATTCCGGGAAAAATTCCCACTAGTATAAATAGAACACTTAAATGTATTTTTCAGAATTCAGACTTGGTGGAGCAAGGACGTGGGTTACAGGCAGTTGAGGGACGAAAAGTTCAGGGTTTTTTCTCTCCTTCTTTCTTCTTTCACTCAATTGTTTGTATGATTAACACTTGTTTTAGGATGATTAATCCACAAATGAGTGGCTAATTCCCTTCCTTGCTGAGGTTATGAACATTTGTGATGAATTTTGATTATTAATTATATGGTTTTTCATCTTCTTCTTCCATGTTGTTCTATTAATTCTTGTTTCTACTGCATTGGTGTGTGGCCGACATTAATATATATCTAAAAAGTCCGATTTCAATCGAGAGAGCACGAAATTGGAAAGTTGTGAATTAATAGGGTATTGTTCTTAACTTGATTTGGGAAAATTGAGTTTTGATGTGCTTTCCTGATAGAAATATACTTGAAAGCCGTATTAGTCAATTTAGGAACCGGAATTGTATTGCTAGGTCATGAATTGCATTTGATCACAGAAATATAGATGGATGGTTTATGATTCTTAAGTGAGATTAAATACGAGAGTTTTAATCTCTAGGCTAATGTTCTTGGCTAGCAATTGGAAGAGAAGATTAACCAATGTATGATGATAATCAGTTCATTACATGTTCTTAACCTTGGCATGCTCATATCCATAGTTTAAATTCAAAGTAGATAATTGTTAGTAGTTTGAGTACATAATTTATAAAACAAACTTTTCAATTGTTGGTTACGTTGTTGTCAGCATATATAGAAGTGAGATAGAATATAGTATACTTAAGCAATTTTTACTTATCCAGAGTCTCCTTGGATCGATACTTGGCTTACTTAAGCCACTTACTACTTGTTTGACCACGTGCACTTGCGTGTCGGTTTTTAACCCCTACCAAAGCACCGAGTAAGTTTTTGGCGCCATTGCCGGGGAGACTAGGCAATTGGTGAAATTGTATTAAGTGCAAATTTACTGTATTTTTATTTTATTTTCTTAAGTGTTGACAACTTGGTCTTAGCCTGTATTTTGCAGACTTGATTTCTGTGAACACTGGCAAGAGACAAAGAGCTGGTGGAATCTTATATAGAGCCTGAACGTATATTTCATAGTAAACGAAGAGAAGCTCTACAAAAGAAGCTGAAGTTGCTCAGACAGACTATTATGGAGCAACAAAATCCACCAGTTGTTAGGGCAGTGTTAGTGCCCGAAGAAGCAGCAGCAAGGCCGGTTCGCGAGGTGGCAATCCCACATGCCAACAATGTAACATCCAGTATCCGCAAACCAGAGCCCGGAGGGAGATTTGAACTCAAGCAAAATATGGTGCAACTATTGCACACAAGCGGGCAATTTACCGGTCTCCCTCATGAAGATCCACAACAACATCTCCAAAACTTTTTGGAGATAAGTGACACTTATATACCCGCTGGAGTGTCACCTGATTATGTTCGGCTTACATTATTTCCGTTCTCATTACTTGGTGAAGCCAAGAGGTGGTCGAAAGCTGAGCCACCAAATTCTATTTCAATGTGGGATGATCTTGCACGAAAGTTCTTGATAAGATTTTTTCCCTCTGGTAAAACAGCCAGACTTAGAAGTCAAATTCTAAGTTTCAAACAGAGGGAGGGGGGAAATTTGTATCAAGCCTGGGAAAGATTTAAATCCATGTTGCGGGACTGTCCTCATCATCATCAGTCCAATGAGGTGTTGGTACACACATTTATTGAGGGTTTGGAACCCCATACTAAAATTTTGCTAGACTCAGCAGCTGGAGGGCAAGCGCTGGAAATGACTTATGAGGAGTTGTACACTTTGTTAAACCGGATTTCACAGGGCAATCCAGAATGGAATGCTGATTCATCACGAGGTGCGGCAAGGAAAGCAGCAGGAGTGCTTGAAGTGGATGGATTTATAGCTATTGCTGCACAGATAGCTGGCTTGCAGAATCAATTGAACAACCACTTCAGCAACATGAATTTGAACCAGCCTTCAGCTTCAGTTAATGCAGTCCAGCAAATGTGGTGTGAAGTGTGTGGTAGCAGTGAGCACTCAGCTGAGTGCTGTGGAGCAAACCCAGATTCGGTTATCTTTGTGGGGAATGCACAAAGAAATCAACAGCATTATGGTAGTGGCTACAACTCAAATTGGAGGAACCATCCAAATTTTTCATGGGGTAGCAACAACCAACAAGGCCAAAGTTCGGGTCAGGGTATGCAAAGAAATCAAGGAGGGCAACAGAACTACCAATCTCAATTCAAAAATCATAATGCCCCTCCTCCACCACCATCACCCAACATTGAGGAGATGTTCAAGACCATGATCGCTAACCAGGCGCAATTGCAGGCTGACTATGTTAAATTGGCAGCCGAAGTGAAAAATAATCAGTTAGCGACCAAGGCTCTTGAGTATCAATTTGGGCAATTTGCTAGTGCCCAAAATACAAGGCCCAGAGGAGGACTGCCTAGCGACACGGATCCTAATCCGAAGCAGGTAAATGCAGTGACCACAAGGAGTGGTTTGCAGCTGAAGGAGGTGGAACCAGAAAGACCACCTCAAAAGTCAGGAGCAGCAAAAGTTGAGGGGGAACAAAGTTCAGAAAGGGGGAAGACCAAAGAAGCTGAATCAGAAAGACCTCCACCCCCGTTCCCTCAACGACTCAAGAAACACAAGGAGGAGGCGTGTTTCAAGAAATTCATGGAGGTTCTTAAACAGGTACATGTTAACTTACCTCTTGTTGATGTCTTGCAGGGAGTGCCTAAATATGCTAAATACATTAAAGACATCGTGGCCAACAAAAGTCGCTTGACTGAGTATGCCACGGTGGCTTTGACGGAGGAGTGCACTTCCCGGATTCAAAATAGACTGCCCACGAAGCTAAAAGACCCTGGAAGTTTTACTATCCAGCTTACTATTGGGCAGAGTATCCGAGCTCGTGGATTGTGTGACCTGGGAGCGAGCATAAATCTGATGCCATCTTCGATATTCAGAAAGTTGGGTCTAGGGAGTCCTAGACCTACAACAGTAATCTTGCAGTTGGCGGATCGATCCTTAGCTAGGTCGGATGGCATTGTTGAGGTTGTTCTAGTGCAAGTGGGCTCCCTAATTTTCCCGGTAGATTTTATTGTTCTGGATTTTGAACCATACGCGGAAGTCCCATTTATTTTGGGACGACCCTTCTTGGCAATGGGGAAAGCATTAATCGACGTAGCTGCGGGTCAACTTACATTGCGAGCACATGACAAGGTAGAGGTGTTCGATGTGTACAAAGCACCCAAGCTCCCGATGGTGAATGAAGAACTCTCGGTGATCAATGTAATTGATCATGGTAATGCGAAAGAAATGAATGATTCCCGAGAGTTGATGGGAAGACCACCGGATAGGTGTGAGCACTACTGGGGGGAGGACAATGATCGTGAGAAATTGTCCATCACCCTAGCGGACAATTGAGCATAAAGGACGTCGAGCCGCGACGGTAAACCAGGCGCTGCACGGGAGGCAACCCGTGAAAAATATTTTTTTTTCTTTTTATTTTGTAAAGTGTAAATAGATTTTTCTTTTTCTTTTTCTTGATTTATTACAAAATTTTTTGTGTTAGTTAGTAATTTTTTTATTTTAGTAAGGTGAAACCTATTAATCTAACCAATTTTGTTTAGTGAGATGATTTTCAGGTTAAACGGAGAAAAATGTGCACGGAATCGTGAAGGAAAAGGCGAGGTATGAAAAAATTAATAAAATGCAGAGACAGTGAGCTGGGGCGATAGCTCCGTGTCACGGAGGAGGACCTCCGCGTTACCCTCCATGACACGTTGAGGTGTAATCTGGAATTTTCAAAAATTCCAGTAAGCTATGGCGATGGCTCCGTCTCACGGAGGTAGTGCACCACGATGCACTCCGTGACACGTTTCCATATAAATTGTGACAGGTCACACCGGGTTGCCGGGTGACCTGCGTGTTTTCTACATTTTAAACCCCCGATTTCTCCCCTTTTCCCCTCATTTTTACATTCCTCCGCGACCAAACACCCAAAATTCCCTTCCCCATCAACGTGCCATGGTCTAAAGCAAAAAATTATCAAGTTTTCTTCAGTTCTTCAACTACGAGGTATGTTTTCTGATTATCTCTCAAGTTTTTGTCGATTTCATTCGAATTTAAGCATGGGAGGTGAACTAAATCACCCCAAGTCGAAATTTAGCATGAATTTGAGTTATTTATTGATTGATAAAAGTTCAGAATGTTGTAATGAGCGTTTGAACTTGTCGATTGTATGAATTATTCGAGTTTGATTGCGAAATTCAATTCTAGGGCTTGGTTGTTGGAATCAAAATTGGTAACTTGTTAAATTTGTGAAATATATGCCGGGTTGTATGTATTGAATGAGATAAGTCGTTGTAGAATATTGTTTGAATGAAATAGACGACGAATTCTCGGGTTTTTGGGAAAATGTTGAAAATTGTTCAAATTGGGTTGGTTGTATAGGTTCATGTATATAGAATTTTTGTTGTTGTTTTTGTATCGTTGTTTTTAGTTGCTAAGTGCGATGGTTGAATTGCTAGCGATGGTAGTGATTGGGACTAGCTGTACGAAGTCTGAGTAGTACGCAGAAGTGATACCGTCGATTTTTTTGTTGTGAACGCACTAAGCATGAATTGTATAGCTGGTATTTTGGTGTAAATAAAGTTATTCTTGCCGTATTGTTATCACTGTAGCTAAGGATTAAGTGTGGGGTAAACTTAGTTAACCCAACCTTAGCCGAAGCTAATATCTATTTAGCTTGACATTGCGCTTGTTTATTTGTGTTGACAGACAAAATGGCAAGCAGGCAAGATAAAG
Source organism: Datura wrightii (assembly GCA_035772735.1). Taxonomy (NCBI): domain Eukaryota; kingdom Viridiplantae; phylum Streptophyta; class Magnoliopsida; order Solanales; family Solanaceae; genus Datura; species Datura wrightii. Next base: position 112,260,967 of record JASDFA010000001.1, read on the forward strand.
GTAAGGGTGCATCAACTTCAGGCACCGGGAGGAAAAGACTTAGACTGGGCACAGCAGTCCCAGCTGCACCAGCAGTTCCACGCGGCCAGCGCCGCCAATACGGAACTAGATGGGTAACTGATGAGGGGAAGAAGTGGTATGCCAAGCATAAAGAAAACAAATACTTCCCCGAGGAGGATATTGCACGGGAACCATTAGCACAGGAGTTCCCCCGCATAGCTCAAAGGATCGAGGCAGCTGGGCTCAGCTTCATATTTCAGGAGCCCAAGGAGTGCAACCTACATCTAGTCTGGGAGTTCTATGCTAATTGGAACCCGGCAATCAGAAGCCACACAATCAAGATCAGAGGGCAGATAGTCACTCTGGAACCTCAGCAGCTAAATGCCATCATCGGAGCGCGGTACACAGATGCCCACGTTCTCTGCCAGCTGAACATCACCCCACCATATGCCGATATCAGACACATATTGTGTGGGGCTCGATCCACAGCCAGATGGAGCAGACATAAGGAAAGGGGTTACCACCAGACTCTGCCGTATTCTCAAATGAACAGGGAGGCCAGAATATGGCTGAAGATAGTCTGCTCGTGCCTAATCTCGGGGGTGCACATGACTGATGTGACCTGGGACCATGTTTGCCTGGTGTATGCCCTGATGAAAGGGATAGAGATTAATGTTGGGGCGGTCATCATATCCACCATGAAGAGAGCCCGCCTACACCAGGGCCACAGGTATGGGTTCGGTGGACTAATCACCACCTTTCTCCGGGGCCTCGACGTCGAGGAAGAGGCTTTGGATTACATCCCGCAGTTGGAGCGACGGGCCTTGGACGTGACCAAAACTAAGGCCCCCGACACCACACATGGTCCAGTGCTGACACTTGGCGAGCGACATGCTCGTGACGACCAGTACATGGCACGAATGTTTGGAATGCAAATGCTTCAGCTCAGGATCGGTGGGAGACTAGCCACGGAGGAGGAGCTATGGCAGCTCGAGCTGGATTACCCATTTGGCAAAAACGCCAGGGCTCTATGCCGAGTGGGGCCAGACTTTGTAGAGCCGACTGACGATGATGTCCCCACGGACGAGGAGACACATCGGGAGGACTCCGATGTGGAGTTCGATGACGATGAAGGAGGCGACTCGGACATGGGCGATGAGGCAGCAGCACCTGATGAAGAAGTGGAATACTTTGACTGATCAGGGAGTTCCACCACCCAATTTTGTGATTTTTCATTTTTGTGAACACTGGGGACAGTGTTCGATTTAAGTGTGGGGTGGGGAGTAGTTAGGTGCTGGGGCTGGGCTGGTTTGCTTGTATGCCTTCCTCTATATTTTTGTATGTATGTTTCCCTGTGTTTGTGAATTGCAAAATGTTTTGTATTTGTAAATATTTGTGGTATTGATGTGTGTCATGGAATGTTGTTGTTGCCAGCTAAGTCTGTAATTTTTTTTTGTAAATATTCTCTTTTTTTTCTATCGAAATGATCGATATTTTTAAAATTTTGCGAAAATATTTTGTTCAGGTTTAAAAATATTTTGTAAATAATTTTTCCATCAAAATGATTGATGTTTTGCAAAATTTTTCAATGTTTTTTTTGGGTTTCTCGGAGTTTGTTTTCGGTTCTTTTACCGAGAATAGTCCCATTGAACCGACGTCATAGTTAGTGATTGTTCCCTATGATGGATGGATGACGACCGTCTTAAGGGAAATGTAGTCAGTAGGAGTAGTGATTTTAATTTAATTTCAGTTTTTTTTCTTTGGTGGATTGCATCACGGAACCTATAGTTACTATATGGTTGTGAAAAGTTGGTTGCGTGTGATACATGATATTCAAAATGTAAAGGTGATTCATATGAAAGCATGAAATTTTGCAAATATGTTGAGATACCTATGTTGTAGAGTTCGATTCGGTGTGATTGAGGCTTAATTTTTGAATTCATGTAATTAGCTAATTAAAGAGTCTGTGAATGCATCTTGAGTCGAGCATGTGCATGAAGTGTAAAGTGAGGTATTGTATTCCATGCTATTGTGAAGTGTCTAGAACTTGCCAGAGTGAGGAAAGAAAAGAAAAGGTTGAAGGTGCACTTGCTATAACTAAATGATAATGAAGGTGCATGAAAAACCTTTGTTTTTGTGTCAACTGTGCTTGATTAAATGGGCCATACCAAAGTAAATCATCATGAATGGGATGATGAAAAAAGAAAAGAGAGAAACAATGTCCATACGTTGATGGGAATGTGTTGAAAAGGCGCTTAATGATGCTAGTGACTATTATTGGCTAATCCAGTATGTACTAGTTCTATAGCTTCCATGACAACCCATTAAAGTCCTACGTGATCTTACATTGCATTTCTTTATATTAGTGGAGTAATACACTAAGGGCAAGCTTATGGGTCATGACATGACGCATGTGAATTCTTTTGGGAGAGAGAGTGAAATAAATTTTTACATGCCCCTATTTGAATGTTTGTGTGTCACATGAGCAAAAAGGGGAAGATTCTCTTGAGTTGTGAGGGCACATGCTTGATGAAAGATTGATTTTCGTGTCGGATATCTTGATTAGCTGATTTGCATGAGTTTGCCGATATCGAGAGTCGATTCTTAAAGTCTAGGAAGTTTGATGTATTGAAGGTCATTGCATTGTTAAGACCATGCATGTTTTCTTGATGATTTGCAATATTGAATGATCGGTATGACCATAGCGTAAATTGTTGCGCCATAGTGGCGAAGGTTGTGATGTAATTTGCATGAATTGTGTGTTTGTTGTTCGAGGACGAACAAGGATATAAGTGTGGCGTAAGTGATCTTGGACAGATTTATATGCCCAAGTGATACCCAAACGTATCATTTTCGCCTTGTTTATTGTGCAATGTGTATATATTTTCATGTAATTGGTAATAAAATGTGAATTTATACTAACCAACATGATTAGCATTGTTTTGTAGGTAAAATGTGATTTCGAGGAGCTAAAATGCATGTTGGAACAATATCGGAGTTGGACTTGGATTCGAGCACGGAAAAGGCATTGGACTGCACAATTTAAAGGGGCTCCGCAATGGAGCCGTGTCACACTGCCATCGCGGAGGCATTCTGCCTGGAGGGTGAAAAATGCATCAATTCCAGTGGAGGCTCACGACAGCTCCGTGGCACGGTGGCAAGCCTCCGCGTTGCACGTCGTGCCACGTTGATGCTTTATTGCCGGACCCCCAATTTCCAGTGAGGGTCCGCGTCCACGCCGTGTCATGGAGGCAGTGCTCCGCGATGCACTCCGTGACACGTTGCTTGTTATTCCGGGAAAAATTCCCACTAGTATAAATAGAACACTTAAATGTATTTTTCAGAATTCAGACTTGGTGGAGCAAGGACGTGGGTTACAGGCAGTTGAGGGATGAAAAGTTCAGGGTTTTTTCTCTCCTTCTTTCTTCTTTCACTCAATTGTTTGTATGATTAACACTTGTTTTAGGATGATTAATCCATAAATGAGTGGCTAATTCCCTTCCTTGCTGAGGTTATGAACATTTGTGATGAATTTTGATTATTAATTATATGGTTTTTCATCTTCTTCTTCCATGTTGTTCTATTAATTCTTGTTTCTACTGCATTGGTGTGTGGCCGACATTAATGTACATCTAAAAAGTCCGATTTCACTCGAGAGAGCACGAAATTGGAAAGTTGTGAATTAATAGGGTATTGTTCTTAACCTGATTTGGGAAAATTGAGTTTTGATGTGCTTTCCTGATAGAAATATACTTGAAAGTCGTATTAGTCAATTTAGGAACTGGAATTGTATTGCTAGGTCATGAATTGCATTTGATCACAGAAATGTAGACGGATGGTTTATGATTCTTAAGTGAGATTAAATACGAGAGTTTTAATCTCTAGGCTAATGTTCTTGGCTAGCAATTGGAAGAGAAGATTAACCAATGTATGATGATAATCAGTTCATTACATGTTCTTAACCTTGGCATGCTCATATCCATAGTTTAAATTCAAAGTAGATAATTGTTAGTAGTTTGAGTACTTAATTTATAAAACAAACTTTTCAATTGTTGGTTACGTTGTTGTCAGCATATATAGAAGTGAGATAGAATATAGTATACTTAAGCAATTTTTACTTATCTAGAGTCTCCTTGGATCGATACTTGGCTTACTTAAGCCACTTACTACTTGTTTGACCACGTGCACTTGCGTGTCAGTTTTTAACCCCTACCAAAGCACCGAGCAACCGGATGTCGGTGAGTTGAGACAGCAGATATTGGTTGAAGAGTACAGTTCTAGATATTCCATTCACCCTGGTGCTACTAAGATGTATTGTGATTTACGGGATATTTACTAGTGGAACGACATGAAAGGAGATACTGCTGAATTTGTAGCTAAGTTCCCGAACTGCCAGCAAGTAAAGGTGGAACACCATAGACCGGGAGGTATGAATCAGGATATCATTATACCCACATGGAAATGGGAAGAAATAAACATGTACTTCATTACGGATCTACCTTAAACTCGTCAGCAACATGACTCTATCTAGGTAGTAGTGGACCGAATGACTAAATCAGCACATTTCCTCCCAGTTAAAACCACAAATTCAGCTGAGGACTATGCTAGACTTTATATTTGGGAACTAGTCAGACTTCATGCGGTGCCCTTGTCCATTATTTCAGACAGAGGTACCCAATTCACCTCTCACTTCTGAAAGTCTTTTCAGAAAGGACTTGGTACCCAGGTCAAGCTTAGTATAGCTTTTCACCCGCAGACAGATGGACAAGTTGAGCGGATTATTCAGACCTTAGAAGATATGCTAAGAGTGTGTGCAATCAATTTTAAGAGTAATTGGGATGACCATTTGCCTCTTATCGAGTTTGCGTACAACAACAACTATTACTCTAGCATTCAGATGGCCCTATTTGAGGCATTATATAGTAGGCGATGCAGATCCCCTATAGGGTGGTTTGAGGTTGGAGAAGCTACCTTGACAGGGACAAACTCGGTTCATGAAGTAATGCAGAAAGTTCAACTCATCCGAGGAAGGTTGAAAGTAGCTCAGAGCCATTAGAAATCTTATGCCGATGTACGGAGAAGAGAATTGGAGTTTGTAGTTGATGACTGGGTATACCTAAAAATTTCTCCCATGAAAAGGGTGATGAGATTTGGGAAAAAGGGAAAGCTAAGTCCACAATATGTGGGACCCTTTAAGATTCTAAGGCGGATTGGTAAGGTGGCCTATGAGCTAGAGTTACCTTTAGAACTAGCAGCAGTACACCCAGTTTTCCATGTGTCACTTCTGAAGAAGTGTGTTGATGATCCAACTTCAGTAGTGCCATTGGAGAGTGTAGATATAAAAGATAGTCTCTCATAGGAGGAGGTACCAGTCCAGATCATTGACCGTCAGTTTCGTAAGCTGAGGAATAAGGAGATAGCTTCAGTCAAGGTACTATGGAGAATCAGCAAGTTGAGGGAGCCACATGGGAAGTAGAAGCAGAAGTAGACATGATGGAAAGATACCCTCACTTGTTCCCTTCCAGTTCAGACCCAGAATCAGGTACTAAATTCCTTCTCAGTACTTTACTCAGTTTCGTACTCATCAGCCTTATTTAGATTTTCTGTGTGCATTCTAGTTGCATCAACTCAGGTAGTACAGTGAAGTCAGTTCAGAGTCAGTTACTCCTTCAGAAATCAGCCATAGCCTCAATTTTAGAAATCTCAGCTCTTTTCCTAGTTTTGTTCTTCATTCAAGGATGAATGATCCTAAGGGGGAGATATTGTAACATCCCAAAACTTTCCTAGACCAAATTCAGATGTTGCATGAAAAATCCACAGGAAACCAAAATTTTTTTTGTCTTAGACGACCCCTACAACGGACTGTTGGTGGAACCAATGGACCGCTATAAGTGGTCGTAGTTGGTAGTAGCCTTCCTTCGAGGGGAACAATGAGACATAGGACGACCCATTGTTCCTAACAACGAGCCATCCTATTGTCCGTTGAATCTCGAGTTTAGAGGTCTACCGGACCTTTCCCTGAGACAACAAGAGGTAACAACGACCTGTTGTTCCTACGAATGAGCCATTGCTACCAACTGCAATTCATTTCCAAAACCCAGCAGTATGAACCACGAGGTGCTACAACGACCCATTGGTTCTACCAACGAGTCGTTGTTATCACTAGTTCCTGTGCCCTGTTTTCTTACCAATTCAAACAGGAGGAATCAACGACCCATTGTTACTCCCAATGAACCGTTGTATATAACCGTGGGTCACCCTGGTAAATTTAGTTTATGAACCCAGAAACCATGGCTGAATTCAATAGGCCATCGTTTCTACCAACGACCCGTTTTGAGGCCCGTTGGTTCCTGTCGGCCTGATTTCAAATTTAAATGTCAGGGTTATTTTTGTAAAATTCCACCTACCTAGTCCCTAAACAATGTTGTTTGGGGTTCATTCAGGGGTTTTAGAAGGGGTAAACAACGGTTTCTCCCCATTTTTCTTCTCTCATTCTCAAGAACAGAGCATAGAATTCCTTTGGAAGCACAGAGCAGAAGCTAGGGAAAATGACTATCCTCTAAGTTTTTCTCAGAGATTTTCACCAGAGTTTCTTCTACAGGTATGTGGGAATTCACAAGGAGATTTTTCTCCCCTTGCGTCCCCCAAAGTTCTCACTCGTTCACTTTCAGTCATAGCCCTAAGTTAGTGAATTCGAAATTATTGCTATGGTTATTGAATTATTTCATGTAGAATCCTATCCTATGTTAATTGTAGCTATTTTCCATCATCTTTTAATAAAAATGATGTTTGTTCCATAAATTTACAATTTCATCCCTAACTGTAGAAAAAGTCAGAAATTAGAATCCTGCTTAAGCTTTGAATTCTTGAGAATTGGTTGAATCTTTTAGAGTTAGGGACTTTTATAATGCTTGTATGTGCTAAAAAAACTCAGTTACCTGTATGCTATTAAGATTCAGTCAGAAGGTCTATATACTATATACTTTCTCATAATTGTCAGTTCAGCTTCAGTCGAAGTACTAAAATATTCAGTGTTAGTCAGAAATGTCAGCTGATCAGTTTGACTATAGTTTTTTTCCTGAGGTGTCAGTGGTGCCTCTGAATTATCAGACTCAAGACTCAGATTATAATTATTTGGTCCATTAGGCGGTCATGACATTCCAGTTATAGCTCTGACCAGCCCTCGGACCCCAGTTCAGTTATCAGTTTGTTCTCTAAATGGTTACGACGCTTCCAGATAAGCAGCTCTGACCAGTCCTAGAACTCAGTCTCCAAATCTGGTCCCACAAGACGCTCCGGGAACTCTCTGACAGTATCCCTGGGTCAGTATAGTCTTGGGCCCCAGTATCGAGCTATCCATTTGTCAGTAGTAGTAGTAATAGGATTTTCCAATGGGAGTAGGACTTAGCATCGAAAGGGTCGGGGTTCCAGTGCACCCAGGTTCCGGAATTATGTTGCCACCGCAGGTTTTATTTACTTGGCCTAACGGCCCCCTTTTGATAGTTATTCTCATAGTCGATGCCTTTATAACCTGCCAAGGTATATTGGGTCGTACCGATGGGGTATGTACATCAGACTCCACGTCTAGCTCACGTGGTTACATGTCGGTTATAGCCTATCCCACTAGTCAGTTCAGTTTACTCTTAGATTTCTCAGTTTAGATCAGTTCAGTGCAGTATCTCAGACTTAGGACATATTTATGACCATCAGCCAGGGTGACTTTTGACCATATCGGTTTTACACCAGTTGTATCAGTTTTCTGTATTTTTGTTGGTCATTTCATGTCGTATCAGTTTAGTTATTAGTTCTATCATATTAGTCATGTTTCTCTCACTTACTCAGTACATTCAAAGTATTGACGCATACTTTTATACTATATCGTTTCATGACACAACCGCAAGTTCTCAGACCCAACACGATTAGCCGATTACATTCGGGTCTCTCTATCAGTAGCAGAAGTGTGAGTCCTCATATTCCGAGGGCATGTTTTATTCATTTTAGTTTATTTTTTTCAGCTAGACTTAGTGTTAGTTGGGGGCTTGTCCTAACAACTCCTCAGTTAGATGGCTTTCAGACCAGACTTGATTTCAAATTTTCAGATATTCTAAATCTCTATGTTTAGTATTTAATTTCTCATAAATGCTATTATGTATTATTTTAAAATTTCTGTTGTGCATGTTTACTTAGAATACCAGTGTATGACAGACCAGGGGTTGCCTTGGGGTCACTCGTGACTTCAAGTACCATAATACATCTAGGGTGTAGGCTCGGGGCGTGACAATAGTATACGGTTAGTACTTCAAATATATTGAGTATGTAAAGAAATTAAAACATGCTCGTAAAATAGTAAAACAAGGTTGTGAGTAAAGGCTAAACTGAAAACATGAGAATAAGGCATATGCTGGAATCATGATTGTGTAATAGGCATAAACATGAGTTATTTATCATAAGCTGAAGTATAATGACTCAATGTTTGATAGAAGGAATCATATAGTTTACCATTCTTGAAACCATATATGAAAGCTCATAAACTAATCAACGGGTTAACCCGCAAATATCGGAAAAACTACAATTATTGTTAACCAAGGAAAATTATTCGTAGTAAAGACAAGATACACTTGGACCAAAAAAACACTATAAAATATAGTATCATAAGTCATGAACATAAATAACTTAAAACCTGAGGAATAATGGAAGACTCATCATAACCGACACTATCATAATAGAGCTTACATGATGCCCCAACTATCTCACTCAAGTGGCAAAGCTGTCCTTAGCTTGCCAAGGAAAGGAAAGATTAAGGCATGATATCACTCATGAATCCCCATAGGGCTTGAACAGGAATAAATACCTAAGGTTGCACGTAGTTCTGAGACCCAGGGTTTTCCCGAACCCTTGGCCTACTTTGTGCTAGATACTACTCCCAAAATATGCGCATAGCTCATAGTCATCAACATGAAACATACTTGGTCTTGCATGGGCTAGTTTAAAATCATGAAATCATAATCATACTTGACATACATGAACTAGCCATAAACTTGATTCTTTATGAAATTCATACATACTTGAATAAGACCTCAAAACTCGAAATCATAAGAATCATAAGTTTATAATTTGTAAACAATCATGCATACTTTGATGATCCATCATAACTTAAAATCATAGGCTCATAAACATGAGATTTATAAGATCAAGAATAATCATATAAAATCATGATAAACATGAAGTCATGGATTCAAAGGAAATTGAGGGTCAAATGTGCCCTAATAGCTATAATTCATCAATTAAAACATAAGAGGATTGAACCCATAAAAAGATCATAGAAGATTTCATTGAATTGGGTCTAACTCTAGAATTTTTATCAAACTTGATTGAAGACTTGAATTCAGGAGTTGGAGATGAAATTGGGCATGAGGGTGGAAGGATTTTCCCCCATTCATGACCCTACATACCTGGGCTTGATGGGATTCTTGCTAGAGTTTGATGCCTAAGAGAATTAGAGGAGAAGGAGGACCTTGATGCTTGAGGCTTGAGAGGGTTTTGATCTACCCTTGTAGTGTTAGGAGTGGAATGAGGGTTTAGGATGAATAAAACCCTCTAAAACAGCCTTTTAGGAGTTCAAAATGACTTTAGTTTAGGAGTTAGAGACATAGGAATTACGATAACGCCGTTAATAACTTGACTGAAAATTTGATCCTGCCAGAGCCAATGAGTGACCTAACAACTTGTTAGGCCTCTGGATGAGTAGTTAGGTGCCATCCATTACCACAGGGCCAATTTTCCAACTTTTCGATCTTTCTTGATGCTTCCACTTAACAATTTATTATGTTACTTGACGGATCACTTCATGACTCGTTAGGAATCTCTTAAACTCAACTTTTCACAGCCTCACTGCACCTAACAACTCACTTAATGAGTCGTTAAGTGAACTAACAAGTCACTTGATGACTCGTTCTGTTATCTGGGGAAGTTTTTTTTTTTTCTCTATTTCAGTCCTTGGGTCTGATCCAAGGACTTTTGGGGTGTTACACTTAGCTAACTCTTTCTTCTCCTACTATACATGAGCTATACTTCCCATAGATGGCATGCTAAGAGCATCAGCAACTATGTTAGCCTTACCTAGGTGGTAGAGAATACTCATGTCATAGTCCTTGAGCAACTTAAGCCACCTCCTCTGTCTGATATTCAACTGCTTTTGACTGAGCACATGCTGCAGGCTCTTGTGGTTTGTGAACACATCAACATGTGCACTATAGAGGTAGTAGCACCAAATCTTCAATGCAAATACTATAGCTGCCAACTCGAGGACATGAGTCGGATAATTCTTCTCATAGATCTTAAGCCATCTAGAGGCATAAGCTATAACCTTATAGATGTTTGGCATATTCTTATGCTCATTTTCCATACTTTTATCCGTATTTTACCTTATTTTGAGATGTTTATTCTTATAAAATGCATGAATTCATGAATGTATATGTTAAATGATCTAATAAGTGTTTTTAGATGGTTTTAGCAGGAAACATGTGGAAAAAGACTCAAAAATGATCCAACGTGTGAATAAATAAGAATTCGAGAAAAGTTGGCCTTGTGAGATAGCTAGCATGGCACGCCAGACACCAACTTTCATAGAAAAAGATACTCATGCTGGTGCTATGGCTGGTGCAGCGCACCAGAGCCTAAACTTCAGAAGAATTTTTACCAACATCGTGGCGAACTGGGAAATTTTCTAACACTCTAATGTAGTGGCAGCTGCGTGCGCCAGGTCCCTGATTCATAGAATTTGACAAGACCTTGGTGAGATAGCTGGTGCAGTACGCCAGAGACCAAACTTCAGAAGAAATTCAAGTCAAGTTTGGTGAGATAGATGGTGCGGCGCACCAGGGGCTGTCTGGGGTGGATTTTCTAAGTCTAAAAGCTGAAACTCTCAAGGGTAAAAGAGTAATTTAATACCTTGCTTATAAATATATCATCTAGGGCATTTTGTTAGAAATCTTTGATCAGAAGATTGATTCTACATAGTTTTTTTGAGGGAGAGACAAGAAGTTCATTTCTTCTAGATTTTCTTGTTTACTTTTATCTCTAGTTAATTCGAATTATGATTTCTTGGGTTTAATACTTGAACATGAATGGCTAAACTCCTATTTAGGGGTTTTGGCCATGGATAATGATTGTAGTTTGATTGTTCAGTTATGCTAGACTTTCAATTCTTCTTTCAAAGATTGTTTATGCTTACTTGTTTTCATTGATTATTCATTAGACAGATCACCTTGCGAATATTATTTATTGGCTCTTGGTTGAACTCGAGAGAGGGAACTAAGAGGGTTAAAAGGACGCGTAAAATAGGTTTCAATTTTCTTGTTCAAATAGTTCGACAGTTGACTTCATTATTGAGGATAGGGATATAATATGCAACCCTATTTAGTTGAAACAAGTATCATCAACCATCATTTCATGTTTCTCCTGCAACCAAAGGGATATAGGTGTTAGGGTTTATGAGATAGTTCTTGCAAATTTGAGTGAATAGTAAGAAATGGAATAGTAACTTGCAACGAGCAATCTTAGAAGAATGTTGTCTAGTGTATTCGAATCCTAGAACTCAACCTGAAAGCAAAAGTGCCTGTCGCGCCCCATTTTTCTAGCGAAAAGTGGAATTGGACATGTGAAAGCTCTCATACGATTAATTTAAAAGGAGGAAGAGTCGCCACCTAACAATTTGAGGTGCGTTAGGGAACCGTACTAACCTAAGGGTCTGTTTTACTAGCCTAGGTCACCAGAGTTGGGAAAAGATTCAAATAACCTCGAAACGAAGGTGTTACGCACTTTTCGAGGTCCACAAATATGGGACCGGATTCTTTAATTATGTGGGGTATTTACTAAGCAAGCAAATAATATTGATTTTAAGCCTTTCATGTAAAACGACTTAAATAAACTAAGTGATAAGAAAAATCTTAGCATAGTCAAATAGCTTTGCAATTAAAATAAAAGGAAATTCAAACAAGCAAGAAGAAAGAAGATTGAGACAATATAATGAAAGGAATAAATTTAGCAATTTATGCAACTAAAGATTGACAAATAAAGGCAAATAATAATAAATAAATGATAAATTAGGAAGAAATAATAACAAAATAAATAAATAAAAATTTTAAGAATTGGACCGAACCTCGAAGAGGCGCCTACGTATCCCAAAGGGAATCAGGTCAAACGTAGTTCTGCATTTAGGGGGGGGGGATTTTATCCTAACGAGATCACCTCGTCCAACTAAAAAAATACTTCACAATCGTTTAAGGTTGCTCGTATTATTCAGCGAGCACAGACTATCATGTCCCACTACCCACCTAATTAATAAGTTATTCACTCTAAAGCGCTTCTAAGCAAAGAAAACTAACGTCCTAGTATTTTTCCTACCCATCCCAAACCTAACGTTCATGAGGCGTTTGGCCTGCTACTTTGGATTTGGGATCTAAAGCTCTTAAGACTGTTAATAGGCAATTAACGTAAAAATATAAAATAATAAACATATAAGGGTTTCATATAGTCTCAAATCTTATGAACATAATTCCTAAATACGCATGAGCAAGACTTATGAGCATGATTTCTAGTGTTTGAGCATGACATTCTTCAAAGGCATGATTTCTAAACAAACAGGTTATTATACTATGGGCATGATTTCTATTGTTGAAAAGAATAAGTCCTATAAATAGGAAAACTAATGTCACAAAAATATGTAGCACAAATTATGAGAGAACTTTATGAACATCAAAAAATAAAAAAAATGAAAATTCTATTATCACTAGAAAATAAAGGGCTTTTTAGTGAATTTCAAACAGCCAATACAACCTAAGAATTTAATCAAGCAATCCTTTGGTTGTTTTAGTGTGTCTAGACATGAATAGAAATATTATAAACCTATTATTTAATTAATGATGAGTGATTTAATAATCCAAATCCTATATGCTTAATGTCTAAATATTATATAAGCAGATCCATAATATGACAGATGTATAAACTAATTCTCTAATATTAAAATACAAATGATCTTAGGGAATGGCTTCTATGATTTAAACACAAAAAAAACTCTTATAGACAGGATTTCTATATGACAGACAACGCTTCTTATCAAAGACCAAATCAAGATAATGATATGATAAACATGACTTAAATGCAGATGAAGTGCAATTAGCATATAAATGATTTATAAATTGATTCTTGTAATTATGACTTCAATAAATAAAGGCAGGATCTTGAACATGTCATAACTTAAATCAAACTTAGATCTTAGGGGCATAGTGATTAAATATTAATTTGACAAATTAAATATTGTTAATAGCGAGCTGGTTAAATCTTAAGGTCATCCAAAATCAGGTGAATATACTTGTTAGATAAACAAATAGAATTTCTATAGATGCAATCTCTAGACGTAGAAGAAGATTTGAACAAATCCGAAGGTAGTACAAACGTTAGTAGGCATATTTGACAAATTTAAACAGACACAAAATTCTCTTGAAATGGTTCTGACTTAGATCTAGATTAGCATGTAGATATTTATGAACATATTCCCTTATTTTGAATGATCATGAAGATATTATATATATATATATATATATATATATATATATATATATATATATATATATATATATATATGTATGTGTGTGTGTGTATAAATTCTTATTGACATGATTTCTATTATACTTCAAATCAAGTTGTTTCAATTCCTATAGGCATGATTTCTAATAGAAGTGATTACGTTAGTTAATCCTATAGGCATGGTTTCTAATCAAATAGTTAAGACGATAAAATATACAGACCCACCCCCTTAAAGAAATCCTCTTTTTCGACAATTACCGCTATTTGTACGTCATTAATACAATTATTACAAACTAAAATAAAATAAATAACCATAACACATAAAAATGTTAGACTAATTCCGATAGCCCTCTTTCGCCTTATCATTTCTTTGATAAGTCCAGAATAAAATTGATGCCTGGTTTAAGGTTAGTACAGTAGTAGACACGTAGCAATGATCTCATATTCTTAACCACAAATTTGGTTAAGTCAGTAGAATCATGATAAATAGCACATTAAACGTCTAGTCGCAAGAAGAGAGCAATCGAAGAGACTACACAAGGTAAATGAAAATCTTGTAAAGATAAATAAACTAACCAACGAATGCCAAAGCTGAAGGGAGAATAACAAATTAATGATGCAACAAAATGCCTTGATTGGTACCTATTCCTCAACACGTCAAGATCACAAGAATCTCAAGGATTTTGAGTAGTGCTTGTATTAAGGAGGGATAAAGGATTCATAGAATTATATAGAGAAGCAGAGAGAAAAAAGATGCTTAGGAACAAAGAAAAAGGAATAGCAATGTTTGAATGTTAAAACAAAATTGTATTTCTAGAGAAGAAGTAATGTCTCCAATGTTATCTGGCTAGGGGAATAGTTTTGCTTGAATCATAGAAAAGAAGAGAAGGGCATACTTATATATCCATTTAAAGAATAAAAGAAAAGGAAGGAGATATTAAGCTCAATCAATCAAGGGGATTATTTTCTTAATTAACAAGAGGATAGTCGAATAACTAATTTCCATAATCAAATATTTCGTACTAATTAACAAAACCACATCAAAGGAAATATATTTAACTAACAGGAACAAGTCAAACTTTGCTATAATTAATCAAGTATTAAACCATTAAAGAAAGGAGATAATTAATCAAAGGAAGGAAAAATATTCAACCATAAAGATTACTTTCCTTAAATAAACAGCCACATGTAAAATAAAATATATGTTAACATAACTAATATAATCAGAATCAATTAGGGAATAATCTTTTTTTAATTAACATATACGAAATCAATTAGGGAGGGGTTAAAATGGAGGGAAAAATAATAAAATATGTTAATAAAATTATTTCTTTAAGCAGCATAATTGAGTCGATTAAGTCTGAATATTATAAGTTTACCTTAATCGGTCATGAATTGAATTAGAAACATAATAATAATTTACCATAAATAAATACAACTAATGGTAAGGAAAGGAACAAGCATGAAATGACTAATCGTAGGAAATCTCCTTAATTAACACCCTTAATTAATATCTATTAAACCAATTACTATAAACACATGCTGAGTTGATTAAGGAAGGAGAAATTAATCATACATGTTTTACTCAAACAAAATCAATCGAGTGCAAAACTAATAACAATTATCATATATTTCAAAATAGGAGGAAAATATTCGGGAAAGGGTCAATTAGTGCAAGACAAGTTACAACAAAGTAATACTCAAACTATCCACAACCCATTAAGGGAACGAATTAGAGAATTAATATTCTAAATTCACTTTAATTAACAGATGAAAGTTTTCATGAGTCCAGCTTCAAGGTATGAGGGTTCGTAATCAATAAGGTGAATCATATACATCAAACAAACAATATTGAAATATTAAAAGAGGGCAAAGAGAACAACGATAACAGTGATATATATATATATATAAATCAAATAAAAATTAACTAACAAATCAGTAGAGCTAAAGAATTTCATGGTAACCTAGAGGTAAATACGAAATAATAGTCAAGAAATTATGGATGAACATATTATGAGTAGGCATGGTTAAATTTTTTTAGATCTAATTATTAGAAATAAAATAAAAGAGAGGGAGAAGATCATGGTCTGTTTGGTTTTGCCGGTGGAGACGCAGTCAGGTGTTGGCCGATTTGCTGGAGATGGTCCGAAAATGGCAAGAAATAGAGGGAGAGAGGAGAAAATAGTGTCAATATGATCCCAGGCTTAAAGTAAGCATTTCTCCCTTCTAGATTCTCGAGAAATAACAAGGTTTCGATCGTGTTCCATAAAATTAGAATATAGTTAATATTTATATATAAAGTTTTCCTTTTTGCCTAATTTAGTGTAAAAACTAGTCCTGTCTTTTCAGTAACACGATTTCAGTTGAGAAATTTTCAGTAACATGATTTCAGTTGAGAAGGGAAGTTGAACACGAGCCGAAACTCGCCAGTTAATCGGTAAACAACGATCGAGGTATGTTAAGGCATTTTCTTTCGGCAAGTTAGTTTCTTCAGCATAGTAAATCCAGTATGAATCCCAATAAAGTATGTCAGGAGTATGTTACCATGTTTAGTTGTCGTTGTTAGTTGAGACTTGTAATTGTATTATTTTGGGCTAGATTATACCTGTATAACTTCCGTCACCGACCCAGGGTTAATAGTTGTGTCGACTCGCCTGCCAGGGGCGAGGATACGTTGCTCTACGGAGCGGCATGTCGTCCGCAAGGGAAGAAGATAGGGATCTAGATCCTCATATTTTCTATGGTTGGCCTTATACACACCCTCGCTGAGCGCTTACGCCTGAGGTGTAGATATCAGGAGTCCTCCGTACTCAGGCACAACTATAGTCAGGGCCTGAGCGAGCCCAGTTGCAGACCTAGGGGATCGGCAGGACGCTTATAGGTGGTAGTTGACTCAGTATGACCTGGATAGGGGTATATAGATTGAGGTGTACTCACTAGGGCTAATAGGGGCCCAGGTGGGTTGTTTGGTGCTGATTGTACCTTCTGGCTTATAAGAGCTAGGTAAGGTTTATGTTGCTTTAGTTACTGATAGTCAGACAGTAGGACGCCTCGTTGTCAGGCATGATCCCTAACCTCCCTATCACTGTTATGTTTAGTTCTGATTTCACAACCTCAATCATCTTCGGTCCGTTTTCTTTACTTCAGTCATTGTTAGTTCTATTTCTTACTTTTAATTAATTAAAGTTATTGCTTTACATACTCAGTACCTAAGGTACTGACGCCCTCTTCTGGGGCGTTGCATTACTTGCCTGCAGGTGCAGATAGACAAGGAGCGGGTCCCTTGTAGTTCTAGCCAGCCGCACAGAGCCATCAGCTCCTTTCTTCCGGAGCTTGTGTGATAAAGGTTTACTTCTTTTAGTTTGTATAGTACGGGTAGGCTGGGGCCCTGTCACGACCATCTTATTACTCCTAGAGGCTTGCAGATTGCATTACTTCCATGTGGTTAGTTGATACCGGCCGTGTGGAGCCCATATGTGTTTCAGATTATGTGTGTTGGCCGTGTGCGGCCCTATTTAGCTGTTGACTGGTGGCCTTGTCGGTCATAGCTTAGTTTAGCATTGGCTTTTACTTTTCAGTTAGAACTAGATATCATGGTGGCCTTGTCAGCCCGCATAGGACTCCCTATGTTTGTTTGTATCTGTTAGATGTTTATTGTCATAGGTGGCTATAGGCCTTGTCGGCCGGGGGTTGTATTTATAGCCGCTATATAGCCCCTTGTTTTCTTGATTCCAGAGTTAGATTCAGCCCTGCACCAGAGGTGCTTAGGCTCAATCAGCTCCATAGTTCAGGTCCTAGATGGGCACCAAGTACCAGTCATGCCTCCCAAGGTGGGGCATGACAAACTTGGTATTAGAGCAGGTCATATCCTAGGGAGTCTTCAAGTCGTGCTAAGTAGAGTCTTGTCTATGGAATTGTTATACACCACATACTATAGGCAGGAGGTTCCAAGGCATGATAGGACAGTTACTCTTTCTTCTTATTCAGTCGTGCTATAGAGCGGTACAGTATAGGGTTGAGTCCCTAAGCTCATTATACTCTTTTGTTTACAGAAAAATGATAGACCAGCGCATCCTACAACAGGCAGGAGGTTAGATGTAGCAGCAGGAGAGGGCACCAGCAGGGTGCCTTAGCCTCAGTTAGAATCAGCCCGATCGGGGGAAGATACAGAAGCATCATCTCGACCTCCCCAACAATCTCCACCACGTCAGGAGCCGCTATTGACGGTCAGTGTGACGGCACCACCTCCGACAGTTTCTGTACCCGTACCATCCGACCAGGAGGCCAGGAGCGCGGTGGTTATGCTAGCACAGATGATGGTTGCTCAGCGCCAGCTAGTGCCACCTATAGTTGCTGAATCTTTAGGAGGGCCAGGTAGTTTGAGAGTCTGAGAGTTCCTATCACTAAGTCCCCCGCAATTCACAGGGACAGATCGAACGGAGGACCCTCAGGACATTTTAGACCATATGCAGAGGATTTTTAGGGTGATGCATGCTACACCCACAGAGTCAGTTGAGTTGGCGGTATTTCGGCTATGGGACATTGTCGTACTGTGGTGTGAGAGTTGGGAGAGGTCCCGAGGGAGAGATTTTAGACCCCCGCCTCCACCACAGCGGCAGAGGAGCAGGTTTAGTCGCCGAGGGCAGCCAGAACCCGGTGAAGGTTCGCAAGCAGTAGGTTCACACCAGCAGAGGAGAGTGGAGCAGAGTGGGTTTACAATACCACTCTGCCCTATTTTCAGTCGATGCCACTCTGGAGCATGCAGGTATGGTTCCACAACATGCTACATGTGTGGACAGGAGGGTCATCAGATGAGGAATTGTCCAGCTAGGGGTCAGGATGACCGGGATCGACAGGATAGGTCCTCGGCAGGATCACGAGCTCCAGCATCCCCGGTAGGGCGTAGGCCCTCAATTTCAGCTGGCAGAGGTCGAGGCAGATCAGGGGCCTCCAATTTAGGTGCCGGCCCAGACTGTACTTATGCACTACCGAGGTGACAGGTGTCAGAGTAGTCACCAGATGTTGTGACAGGTATGCTGAACATTTTCTCTCATCCTACTTATGTGTTGATAGATCTAGGATCCACTTTGTCCTACGTTACACTGTTGGTGTCTCGGAAGTTTATTAGTATGCCAGAATTGCTTCGGCGACCTTTCTCAATGTCTATACCCGTTGGTGACTCTATTAAAGCCATAAGGGTCTATATGGGGTGTACAGTAGAGATTGCCAGTCGTCAGACTACAACAGACTTGATAGAACTAGAAATGGTTGATTTTGATGTTATTATGGGTATGGATTGGCTAGCTCCATGCTATGCCAATGTCGAATGTTGGACCAAGATTCTCCGTTTCCACTTTCCAGGGGAGGCAGTACAGGAGTGGAAAGGTAGTACAGGCCGAAAGGTAGGTTTATTTCCTATCTCCGGGTGAGAAAATTGATAGCAAAAGGGTGAATTTATTATATTGTCAGAGTTCAGGATGTTCGAGCAGAGCCTCCGACCCTTCAGTCTATCCCAGTGGTTAATGAATTTCCCGACGTATTTCTAGATGAGCTTCCTGGTATTCCCCCCAAAAGGGAAATTGATTTTGCAATCGATCTATTACCAGGCACTCAGCCTATATATATTCGTCCATATCGGATGGCTCCTGCTGAACTCAGAGAACTAAAGGAACAATTGAAGGATTTGCTAGACAAGGGCTTTATCAGGCCGAGTACCTCACCATGGGGTGCGCCAGTTCTGTTCGTAAGGAAGAAGGACGGCTCCCTCTCTATGTGTATAGATTATCGGCAACTGAATAAAGTCACTATCAAGAATAAGTACCAGCTTCCCGGAATAGACAATTTGTATGATCAGCTACAGGGAGCGAGGTATTTTTCAAAGATTGACTTAAGATCCGCATATCATCAGGTTTGGGTTCGTGAAAGAGATATTCCAATGACTGCCTTCAGGACCAGATATGGCCACCTTGAATTTCTAGTCATGTCCTTCGGACTGACAAATGCCCCAGCAATGTTCATGGACCTGATGAACAACATTTTAAGACCATACATGGACTTGTTCGTGATAGTATTTATCGATGATATTTTGGTGTATTCTCGCTCAGAGGAAGATCACCAGGATCATCTACGGACAGTGCTCCGAATTCTCAGAGATCTCCATCTATATGCAAAATTTTCTAAATGTGAATTTTGGCTGAATTCAGTAGCCTTCTTAGGCCATATTGTGTCAGATGCTGGTATACAGGTAGATACGCAGGAGATAGAGGCAGTGAAAACATGGCCTAGACCTACCACTCCGACCGAGGTACGTAGTTTCCTGGGGTTAGCCGGGTATTACAAAAGGTTCGTACAAGGATTTTCTACTTTAGCAGCACCTTTAACCAAACTGACGTAGAAGGCAGCGAAATTCCATTGGACTGAGGCATGTGAGTAGAGCTTTCAGGAACTGAAATATAGATTGACATCGGCACCGGTGCTAGCGTTTCCAGAAGGAACAGAGGGTTATGCAGTCTATTGTGATGCTTCGGGTGTTAGGTTAGGATGTGTTTTGATGCAGCATGGTAAGGTGATTGCCTATGCTTCTAGGCAGCTGAGGAAGCATGAGAAGAACTACCCTACCCGTGACTTGGAATTATCCGCAGTAATTCATGCCTTGAAAATATGGAGACATTACCTGTATGGCATCCATGTAGATACTTTCACTGATCGCAAAAGCCTACAGTATATTTCCACCCAGAAAGAGTTGAATTTGCGGCAGCGTCGCTAGTTAGAGCTGTTGAAGGATTATGATGTGAATATTTTATATCACCCAGGAAGGGCCAATGTTGTCGCAGATGCCCTTAGCCGCAAATCCATGGGAAGCTTGGCATATTTACAGCCCGAGCAGCAGGAATTGGCCCAAGAATTGCATCAGCTAGCCAGATTAGCCGTTCGTATAGTAGAATCAGGAGACAATGGAGCGGTAATTGTTCGCGGTCTGCTGTTCGGGTTGGTATTATATATTATAAACTGACACGCAAGTGCACGTGGTCAAACAAGTAATAAAGTGGCTAAGTAGCCAAGTATCGATCCAAGGAGGCTCAAGATACGGAAAATTGCCTAATTTACTATATTCCTATTTCACTCCTAATTATGCTAACAACAATGTAACCAATAGTTACTTGAGTTTTTGTTTCTAAACTATATATACTACAATTAATAACAACTATTTACTTGTGAATTTAGACAATGGATATGAACATGCCAAGGTTAAGAACAAGTAATGAACTTGATAATCATGATAATTTGGTTAATCTCTTCTTCATGTTGCTAGCCAAGAACATTAGCCTAGAAATTAAAACTCTCGTATTTAATTTCACTTTAGAATCATAAACCATCCGTCTACATTTCTGTGATCAAATGCAATTTATGACCTAGCACTACAACTCCGGTTCCTAAATTGACTAATACGGCTTTCAAGTATATTTCTATCAGGAAAGCACATCAAAACCCAATTTTCCCAAATCAAGTTAAGAACAATACCCTATTAATTCACAACTTTCCAATTTCTTGCTCTTTCGAGTGAAATTGGACTTTTTAGATGTACATTAATGTTGGCCAAGCACTAATTCAGTAAGAACAAGAATTAATAGAACAACATTAAAGAAGAAGAAGAAAACCATATCATTTACAATCAAAATTCATTACACATGTTCAAAACCTCAGCAAGGAAGAGAATTAGCCACTCATTTGTGGATTGATCATCCTAAAATGAGTGTAAATCATACGTACAATTGATAGAAAGAAGAAAAGAAGAGAAGAAATCCCTTAGCTTTTTCGTTCCTCAACTGCTACTAACCCACGTCCTTGCTCTCCACTTCTGAACTCAGTCTAAAAACTAAAAACTTAAAATAAACCTAAGTGTGCTATTTATACTAGTGGGAAATTTTTCCCGGAATAACAAGCAACGTGTCACGGAGGCCAACGCGGAGCACTGCCTCCGTGACACGGCGTGGACGCGGACCTTCACTGGAATTTCAGGGTCCGGTAAATTAGCCTCAACGTGGCACGGAGGCCAACGCAGAGGCCTCTCTCCGTGCCACGGAGCTGACGCGAAGGCACACTGGAATTTGCCATTTCAATTCCTATTCAGGCAGTGTGCTACCGCGATGGTAGCGTGGCACGGCTCCATCGCGGAGCCCCTATAAAATGTGCATTCCAAGGTCTTTTCCACGCTCGCATCCAAGTCCAACTCCGATATAGTTCCAACATGCATTTTAGCTCCTAAAAATCACCTTTACCTGCAAAACAAATGCTAATCATGTTGGTTAGTATAAATTCACATTTTATTACCAATTACATGATATTATATACATATTGCAAAACAAACAAGGTAAAATTGATACGTTTGAGTATCACTTGGGCATATAAATCTGCCCAAGATCACTTACCCCACACTTAAATCCTTGTTCGTCCTCGAACAACATATACACAAATCATGCAAATTACATCCCAACCTTCGTCACTATGGTGCAACAATTTACACTACGGTCATACCAATTATTCAATTTTTGCAAATCATCAAGAAAACATGCTTGGTCGTACAATACAATGACCTTTAATACATCAAGACTTCCTAGACTTAAAGAATTGATTCTTGATATCGGCAAACTCATGCAAATCAGCTAATCAAGAAATCCGACACGAAAATCAATCTTTCATCAAGCATGTGCCCTCACAACTCGAGAGAAACTTCCCCTTTATGTTCATGCAACACACAAACATTCAAGTAGGGGCATATAAAAATTAATTTCACTCACTCTCCCAAAAGAATTCACATGCCTCATGTCATGACCCATAAGCTTGCCCTTAGTGTATTACTCCACTAATATAAAGAAATGCAATATAGGATCACGTAGGACTTTAATGGGTTGTAACGGGGCTATGGATCTAGTATATATATATTGTATTAGCCAATAATAGTCGCTAGCATCCTTAAGCGCCTTTTCAACTCATTCCCATCGACTCATGGACATTGTTCCTCTCTTTTCTCTTTTTCTCCCATTCATGCTGGTTTACTTTCATACAGCCCATTTCATCAGACACACTTGACACAAAACAAAGGGTTTTCAAGTACCCTCACTATCAATTAATTACAACAAGTGCCTCTTCAACATCATCTTTTCTTTCCTCACTTTGCTTTTCTTTTTCTTTTCACTCTTTAACACTTTGGGAAACATTTTCTTTTCTTTGTAAGCGCTTAAGAGCTTCTTATAGACTTTAAGGCTAATGAAAAGAAGGAATAAAGCTTAGTTCATACAATTTTGGACAAAAGAAAGAAATCGGCTAAAGGCTCAACGGGCTGACTAGGGTATACAACATATAAAAAGGTAGAATTTGACAAGAAAAAAATGGAAACTATCGGTTAAAACAAAGAAATGCCTACATCCTTTCCAACACTACACCTCCTTCATTTCGTTTTGTATACACACCAGGCAAGTTCTAGACAATTCACAATGACATGGAATAGCAATACCTCACTTCACACTTCATGCACATGCTCGAATCAAGATGCATTCACAGACTCTTTAATTAGTCAATTACATGAATTCAAGATTAAGCCTCAATCATACTGAACCAAATTCTATAGCCTAGGTAACTCAACATATTTACCGAATTGCATGCTTTCAAATGAATCATTTTCACATTTTGAACATCAGTTACAACACGCAACGAAATTTTAGCAACCATAAGCAACTACAGTTCATTGATGCAATCCACCAAAGAAAAACTAAAAACAAATAAATATCCTACTCCAACCGACTACATTTCCCTTAAGACGGTCGTCATCCATCCAGCATAAGAAACGGTCACTAACTATGACATCGGTTCAATGGGACTATTCTCGGTAAAAGAACCGAAAACAAACTCCGAGAAACCCAAAAAAATAAAAATCGAGAAAAATTTTTGCAACACATCGATCATTTCGATAGAAACATATTTACAAAAGATTTTGATAGTTTCAAAATATCTTCGCAAAAATTTTGAAAAATATCGATCATGTCGATAGAAAAAAATATTTACAAAATTTACAAAATATTTACACTAGCAACCATAACTTTCAAAAACACACATCATTAACCACACACAAGTATATACACATACATCACCAAACAGTTCACCACAGGGAAAGCACGAACATAATACAAACCAAGGAAAAACATACAGCAAATTAGAGCCTATGTCCCCAGCACCTAGCTACTCCCCACCCCACACTTAAATCGAACACTGTCCCCAGTGTTCACAAAAATACAAAGCACAAAATTTTGGGTGGTGGAACTCCCTGCTCAGTCGAAATATTCGACTTCTTCATTCGGTGCTGCGGCCTCGTCGCCCATATCTGAATCAGCTCCATCGTCATCATCGGACTCTACATCGGAGTCCTCACGACGTGTCTCCTCATCAGTAGGGACATCGTCATCTATCGGCTCCACGAAGGATGGCCCTACCCAACATAAGGCTCTGGAGTTCTCGCCAAAGGGGTAGTCCAGCTCCAGCTGCCATAATTCCTCCTCGGTGGCTGGTCTCCCACCTATCCGTAGCTGCAGCATCTGCATGCCAAACATATGGGCCATGTACTGATCGTCACGAGCATGTCGCTCGCCCAAAGTCAGTACAGGTCCGTGTGTAGTGTCGGGGGCCTTAGTCTTTGTCACATCGAGGGCCCTCCGCTCCAACTGCGGAATATATTCCAAGGCTTCTTCCTCAATGTCGAGGCCTCGGAGGAAGGTGGTGATGAGTCCGCCAAACCCGTATCTGTGGCCCTGGTGCAGTCTGGCTCTCTTCATGGCGGATATTATTGCCGCCCCCACATTAATCTCAAGCCCTTTCATAAGGGCATACACCAAGCAGACACGGTCCCGGGTCACGTCTGTCATATGAACTCCTGGGATCAAGCACGAACATACAATCTTCAGCCATATTCTGGCCTCCCTGTTCATCTGCGAATAAGGCAGAGTCTGGTGGTAACCCCTCTCCTTATGTCTACTCCATCGGGCTGTGGATCGAGCCCCACATAACGTACGTCTGATGTCGGCGTACGGTGGGGTGATGTTTAGCTGGCGGAGAACGTGGGCGTCTGTGTCCCGCGCTCCAACAATGACATTCAGCTGCTGGGGTTCCAGAGTGACAATCTGCCCTCTAATTTTCACTGTGTGGCCTCTGATGGCCGGGTTCCAATTTGCATAAAATTCCCGGACCAAGTGAAGGTTGCACTCCTTGGGCTCCTGAAAGATAAAGCTGAGCCCAGCTGCCTCGATTCTCTGTACAATGCGAGGGAACTCCTGTGCAAGTGGTTCCCGTGCAATATGTTCCTCCGGGAAGTACTTGTTTTCTTTATGCTTAGCATACCATTTCTTCCCTTCATCGGTTACCCATCTTGTTCCGTATTGGCGGCATTGGCCGCGCGGAACAGCGGGTGCAGCTGGGACTGCGGTGCCCAGTCTCATCCTTTTCCTACCTGTGCCTGAGGTAGAAGCACCCTTGCCTTTATCTTGTCTGCTAGCCATTGTACCTGTCAATTTACACAAACAAGCACAACGTTAAGCTAAAAACTTGTTAACTTCGGCTAAGGTCGGGTTACACAACATTTACCCCACACTTAGGCCTTAGCTACTTCTACAAAATTACGGCAAAGATAACTCTAAGTACACCACAGACAACATCATAACTTCATGCTTAGTGCGTTCACAACAAAATTTCAACAGCATAACGGTTAGCGTACTACTCAGACTTCATACAGCTAATCCCAATCCTACTATCGCTAACAATTCACACATCGCACAAGCAACAAAAAACAACAACAAAATAAAAACAACAATAAAAACATTCTATATACAAACGAATCCAAACAATCTAACCAATTCACCCATTTTATGCATTTTCCCACAAAAATTCGAGAATTCGTCGTCTTTTAACATTTACACAATATTTACCACGACTTCTCTCAAATAATAAACACACCCCGACATCTAATTTGCCGACTTATCAAGTCGCCCAAGTCAAATTCAACAACCCAAGCCCTAGAATACAATTCTATGATCAATTTCGAATTATTTACGCAATCGATAAGTTCAAACACTAACTACAACAATCCAAACATGTATCAATCACAAATAATCCAACATTCATGTTTAATTTCTACCTAGGGTGATATATCTCACCTCACATGCCCAAATTTGACAAAAATCGCCAAAAAATTGAGATAGACGATGAAAACATACCTTTGAATTGAAGAACCGAAGAAAATTGATGTTTTTCCTTGCCTAGGAACGTGGCACGGTGCTTGGGGAGGGGGAAATGGGTGTTTGGTCGCAGAGGGAAGAGGGAAATGGAGAAAATGGGGCGAAATCGGGGGTTTATTTAAAGAAAACACGTGGGTCACCCGGCAACCCGGTGTGACCCGGCACTGAATAAGGGGCAACGTGTCACGGAGGGTAACGCGGAGCCCCTCCTCCGTGACACGGAGCCAACGCGTTGGCTTACTGGATTTTTGAAAAATCCGGATTTTGCCTTCAACGTGTCACGGAGGCCAACGCGGAGCACTGCCTCCGTGACACGGCGCCAAGCGCCAGTGCACTGTTTCTTCAATTATTTTGATTTTTCATACCTTGCCTCATTTTCTCGATTCCATGTATATTTCCTCCGTTATACCTGAAAATCACCTCACTAAACAAAAATTGGTTAAATTAATAGATTTCCCTAACTAAAATAAAAAAATACTAACTAAAATGAAAATCTAAACCTAATCAAGAAAAGAAAAAGAAAAATAAAAATTGGAAATAAACAACTAAAAACAAAAATAAAGATAAAAACTAACTACACTGTGCAAAAAGAAGAAAAATAAAATATTTTTCTCACGGGTTGCCTCCCGTGCAGCGCCTGGTTTACCGTCGCGGCTCGACGTCCTTTAAGCTCACTTGTCTACTAGGGAGATGGACGATTTGTCCCGATCATGGTCATCCCCCCAGTAGTTCTCAACCTTATCCGGTGGCCTTCCTAGTAGCTCTCGGGAATCACTCATTCCATTAGCATTCCCATGATCAATCACGTTGATCACCGAGAGATCCTTATAAATAGTCGGGAGCTTAGGTACCTTGTACACATCGAACACTTCGACCTTGTCATGTGCTTGCATCGTGAGTTGACCCGCAGCTACATCAATTAATGCTTTTCCGGTTGCCAAAAAGGGTCGTCCCAAAATAAATGGGACTTCAGCATCTGGTTCAAAATCCAGAACAATGAAATCGACCGGAAAAATGAGGGAGCCTACTTGCACTAACACATCCTCAACAATGCCATCCGGCTTAGCTAAAGACCTGTCTGCTAGCTGCAAGATTACCGTTGTAGGTCTAGGACTCCCTAGACCTAACTTTCTGAATACCGAAGATGGCATTAGATTTATGCTTGTCCCCAAGTCACATAATCCACGAGCTCGGATACTTTGCCCAATAGTAAGCTGGATAGTAAAACTTCCAGGGTCTTTCAGTTTTGTGGGCAACCTATTCTAAATATGGGAAGTGCATTCCTCCGTTAAAGCTACCGTGGCATACTCAGTCAACCGACTTTTGTTAGCCACGATGTCTTTAATATATTTCGCATATTTTGGCACTCCCTGCAAGACATCAACAAGAGGTAAGTTAACATGTACCTGTTTAAGTACCTCCATGAATTTCTGGAAACACGCCTCCTCCTTGTGTTTCTTAAGTCGTTGAGGGAACGGGGGTGGAGGCCTTTCTGGTTCAGCTTCTTTAGTCTTCCACTTATCAGAGATTTGCTCTCCCTCAACATCTTCTGCTCCTGACTTTTGAGGCGGTCTTTCCGGTTCCACCTCCCTCAACTGTAAACCACTCCTCGTGGTCACTGCATTTACCTGCTTCGGATTAGGATCCGTGTCGCTAGGTAGTCCTCCTCTGGGTCTAGTATTTTGGGCACTAGCAAATTGCCCAAACTGATATTCAAGAGCCTTGGTCGCCAACTGATTGTTCTTCACTTCGGCTGCCAATTTAACATAGTCAGCCTGCAATTGTGCCTGATTAGCGATCATGGTTTTGAACATCTCCTCAATGGTAGGTGATGGTGGTGGAGGAGGGGCATTGTGATTTCTGAATTGAGCTTGATAATTTTGTTGCCCTCCTTGGTTTCTGTGCATACCCTGCCCTGAACTTTGGCCTTGTTGATTGTTGCTACCCCACGAAAAATTCGGATGGTTCCTCCAATTTGAGTTGTAGCCACTACCAAACTGCTGTTGATTTCTCTGTGCATTGCCCACAAAGTTAACAGAATCAGGATTTGCACCACAACATTCAGCTGAATGCTCACTACTACCACACACTTCACACCACATCTGTTGAACTGCATTGACTGAAGCTGAAGGCTGGTTCAAATTTATATTGCTGAAGTGAGTGTTTAACTGATTTTGCAAAGCAGCTATCTGTGCAGCGATAGCTGTGAATCCATCCACTTCAAGCACTCCCGCTGCTTTCCTTGCTCCACCTCTTGAAGAATCTGCATTCCATTCTGGATTGCCTTGTGAAATCCGGTTGAGCAAAGTGTACAGCTCCTCATAGGTCTTTTCCAGCGCTTGCCCTCCAGCTGCTGAATCTAACAGAATTTTAGTGTGGGGTTCCAAACCCTCAATAAATGTGTGTACCAACACCTCATCGGACTGATGATGATGAGGAAAGTCCCGCAACATGGATTTAAATCTTTTCCAGGCTTGATATAGATTTTCTCCTTCCCTCTGTTTAAAACTTAGGATTTGACTCCTAAGTCTGGCTGTTTTACCAGAAGGGAAAAATCTGATCAAAAACTTCCGTGCAAGATCATCCCACGTTGATATAGAATTGGGTGGTTCAGCTTTTAACCACCTCTTGGCTTCACCAAGTAAGGAAAATGGAAATTATGGTGAGCCGAACATAATCAGGTGACACTCCAGCGGGTATATAAGTGTCACTTATCTCCAAAAAGTTTTGGAGATGTTGTGGATCTTCATGAGGGATACCGGTAAATTGCCCGCTTGTGTGCAAAAGTTGCACCATATTCTGCTTTAATTCAAACCTCCCTCCAGGCTCTGGTTTGCGGATGCTAGAATGTACATTATTAGCGTGTGGGATTGCCACCTCGCGAACCGGCCTTGCTGCTGCTTCATCGGGCACTAACACTGCCCGCACAACTGGTGGATTTTGTTGCTCCATCATAGACTATTTCAGCAACTGCAGCTTCTTTCGTAGAGCTTCTCTACGTTGACTATGAAATTCACGTTCAGGCTCTAAGTAAGATTCCACCAGCTCTTTGTCCCTTGCCAGTGTTCACAGAAACAAAATCTGCAAAATACAGGCTAAGACCAAGTTGTTAACACTTAAGAAAATAAAAATAAAAATACAGTAAATTTACACTAAACACAATTTCACAATTCGCCTAGCCTCCCCGGCAGCGGCGCCAAAAACTTGTTCGCGGTCTGCTGTTCGGGTTGGTATTATATATTATAAACCAACACGCAAGTGCACGTGGTCAAACAAGTAATAAAGTGGCTAAGTAGCCAAGTATCGATCCAAGGAGGCTCAAGATATGGAAAATTGCCTAATTTACTATATTCCTATTTCACTCCTAATTATGCTAACAACAATGTAACCAATAGTTACTTGAGTTTTTGTTTCTAAACTATATATACTACAATTAATAACAACTATTTACTTGTGAATTTAGACAATGGATATGAACATGCCAAGGTTAAGAACAAGTAATGAACTTGATAATCATGATAATTTGGTTAATCTCTTCTTCATGTTGCTAGCCAAGAACATTAGCCTAGAAATTAAAACTCTCGTATTTAATTTCACTTTAGAATCATAAACCATCCGTCTACATTTCTGTGATCAAATGCAATTTATGACCTAGCACTACAATTCCGGTTCCTAAATTGACTAATACGGCTTTCAAGTATATTTCTATCAGGAAAGCACATCAAAACCCAATTTTCCCAAATCAAGTTAAGAACAATACCCTATTAATTCACAACTTTCCAATTTCTTGCTCTTTCGAGTGAAATTGGACTTTTTAGATGTACATTAATGTTGGCCAAGCACTAATTCAGTAAGAACAAGAATTAATAGAACAACATTAAAGAAGAAGAAGAAAACCATATCATTTACAATCAAAATTCATTACACATGTTCAAAACCTCAGCAAGGAAGAGAATTAGCCACTCATTTGTGGATTGATCATCCTAAAATGAGTGTAAATCATACGTACAATTGATAGAAAGAAGAAAAGAAGAGAAGAAATCCCTTAGCTTTTTCGTTCCTCAACTGCTACTAACCCACGTCCTTGCTCTCCACTTCTGAACTCAGTCTAAAAACTAAAAACTTAAAATAAACCTAAGTGTGCTATTTATACTAGTGGGAAATTTTTCCCGGAATAACAAGCAACGTGTCACGGAGGCCAACGCGGAGCACTGCCTCCGTGACACGGCGTGGACGCGGACCTTCACTGGAATTTCAGGGTCCGGTAAATTAGCCTCAACATGGCACGGAGGCTAACGCGGAGGCCTCTCTCCGTGCCACGGAGCTGACGCGAAGGCACACTGGAATTTGCCATTTCAATTCCTGTTCAGGCAGTGTGCTACCGCGATGGTAGCGTGACACGGCTCCATCGCGGAGCCCCTATAAAATGTGCATTCCAAGGTCTTTTCCACGCTCGCATCCAAGTCCAACTCCGATATAGTTCCAACATGCATTTTAGCTCCTAAAAATCACCTTTACCTGCAAAACAAATGCTAATCATGTTGGTTAGTATAAATTCACATTTTATTACCAATTACATGATATTATATACACATTGCAAAACAAACAAGGTAAAATTGATACGTTTGAGTATCACTTGGGCATATAAATCTGCCCAAGATCAGTAATCCAGAATGTCGCAGTGTCATCATTTGTTGTGGAAGTGAAAGAATGGCAGTATGAAGATCCTAGCCTGGTTCAGCTCAGAAAAAGGGTCCAACGAGGGGAAGTGACAGATTTCCAGTTATGTGAGGATGGAGCTTTGAGATATGGGGATCGCCTCTGCGTTCTAGACATGGCAGGGCTTCGCCAGCAAATTATGGGCGAGGTACACTATGCCCGTTACTCTCTCCATCCAGGTTTGACGAAAATGTACCATGACATAAAAGAGATTTACTGGTGGCCAGGAATGAAAAAGGCGATAGCAGAATTTGTAGCTCAATGTCCCAATTGCCAACAGGTGAAAGCTGAACATCAGAAACCAGGTGGACTGACACAGGATATAGATGTGCCTTTATGTAAATGGGAGGCAGTTAATATGGATTTCATGGTAGGATTACCTCGTACCAGGCATAAATATGATTCTATTTGGGTAATTGTTGAGAGGTTGAAAAAACCAGCTCACTTTTTGCCAGTAAGGGCTACCTTTTTAGCCGAAGACTATGACGAGCTATATATTAGAGAAATAATACGATTGCATGGTGTTCCATTGTCAATTATATCTGACAGAGGGGCACAGTTTATAGCTAAATTTTGGCAATCTTTTCAGAGAGGCCTGGGGACGCAGGTTAACCTGAGCACAACCTTCCATCCTCAGACAGACGGGCAGGCAGAACGTACAATCCAGACGCTCGAGGATATGTTACGGGTGTGTGTGCTATATTTTGGAGGCAGTTGGGATGAACATATACCACTTATTGAATTTGCCTATAATAACAGTTATCATTCAACAGTTTAGATAGCGTCTTATGAAGCGTTATATGGGCAGAAGTGCAGATCTCCAGCTGGTTGGTTTGAGGTAGGAGAATCAACATTGATTGGGCCAGATATTATTCATCATTCAGAAGAGAAATTAAAGCTTATCAGGGAACGTCTGCTAACTGCTCAGAGCCGCCAGAAATCTTATGCTGATGTGCGACGAAGAAACTTAGAATTTAATGTGGATGATTGGGTATTCCGGAAGGTTTCACCAATGAAGGGTGTGATGAGATTTGGTAAGAAAGGCAAGCTCAGCCCGAGATTTATTGGGCCTTATCAGATTTGCGGAAGGATAGGCCAGGTGGCTTATGAATTTGATTTACCCCCAGAATTAGAATCCGTTCACCCAGTTTTTTCACGTATCAATGCTGAGGAAGTGCATAGGAGATACCTCCTGGATTGTCCCAGTCAAAGACATCCAAATAACTGAGGAGTTAGCCTATGAAGAAGCTCCAGTAACCATACTAGATCAGCAGATCCGCAGACTAAGAACTAAAGATGTTGCTTCTGTTAAGGTGTTATGGCGAAATAAGAACCGCGAGGAGATGACTTGGGAAGCAGAAGATGATATGAAAACCAGATATCCTCAGTTATTTCAGACTTAGTCAGATTGTGCAGCCAGAGGTATGTTGTTATTGTTTTTTTTCATAAGTTGCATTATATACATGTATGTGTGGAGTAGTTGACTCTAGTCTATTGTGAAATGAATGCCATAGTATTTTGTGGAGTACCTATATTGGACTTTTCTGTGTTTTGGGATTTCTGGATAGTCCATATTATAGGGGAGACTCTACCAGAATTTTTCTAGAATAAGTAATTGCAAGATTAAGGTTCTTGCAAGCAGAAGTTAACATTCGAGGATGAATGTTCTTAAGGGGGGAAGGATGTTACACCCCGTAAGTTTCTAGCATTTAGTCGGCCTATTTGCATGTTGGTTGAGAGTTTTAGAATGCCATACATACGAGGAAAGGGCCCGAGGAAAGGCTGAACGAGTGCCAAGTTGGGATTTCGCGAGAGGAGGCCGAACCAAGCTGCCTAGAGGGGCAAAGTGGCACAGAGCAAAATCAGTGCGCTAGCCAATGTAGCACGGAGCAGAATCAGTGCGTCGGGCAACATGCCACATTGCCTTGTCTGATGCCTCAAGTATATAAGGGTCTCACACTTAGAAGTTAAGTTATAAATCAAAAACCATGACCACCAGAGGATAGGGACGAAGGAAAACATATAATTTTCATCTAATTACGTTGTTAAACGCCGTCCAAATCCAAATTAACTTCAGTTATCGAAGTATAAGGCTGCAAGGAGCATTTCTACGGAGTTAGTTTCGTGAAATTCACCCGGCGAATCATCGTCCTGCCGAGCCAAAGTTGTTGGAATTGCTCCAAACTAGTGTCAATAAGATCCCAAGCTTAAAGAAAGCATTTCTCCCTTCTAGATTCTCGAGAAATAACATGGTTTCGATCGTGTTCCGTAAAATTGGAATATAGTTAATATTTATATATAAAGTTTTCCTTTTTGCCGAATTTAGTGTTAAAACTAGTCCTATCTTTTCAGTAACACAATGTCAGTTGAGAAGGGCAGTTGAACACGAGCCGAAACTCGCTAGTTAATCGGTAAACAGCGATCGAGATATGTTAAGGCATTTTCTTTCGGCAAGTTAGTTTCTTCAGCATAGTAATCCAGTATGAATCCCAATAAAGTATGTCAGGAGTATGTTACCATGTTTATTTGTCGTTGTTAGTTTAGACTTGTAATTGTATTATTTTGGGATGGATTATACCTGTATAGCTTCTGTGACCACCCCAGGGTTAATAGCTGTGTTGACTCACCCGCCAGGGGCGAGGATACGTTGCTCTATGGAGCGGCATGCTGTCCGCAAGGGACGAAGATGGGGATCCAGATCCTCATATTTTCTGTGGTTGGCCTTATACACACCCCCGTCGAGCGCTTACGCCTGGGCTGTAGATATCAGGAGTCCTCTGGACTCAGGCACAACTATAGTCAGGGCCCGAGCAGGCCCAGTTGCAGACCCAGGGGATCGGTAGGACGCTTATAGCTGGTAGTTGACTCAGTATGACCTGGATAGGGGTATATAGATTGAGGTGTACTCACTAGGGCTAATAGGGGCCTAGGTGGGTTGTTCTGTGCTAATTGTACCTTCCGTCTTATGGGAGCCAGGTAAGGTTTATGTTGTTTTAGTTACTGATAGTTAGACAGTAGGACCCCTCATTGTTAGGTATGACCCCTACCCTCCTTATCACAATTATGTTTAGTCCTAATTTCACTACCTCAGTCATCTTCAGTCCGTTTTCTTTACTTCAGTCATTGTTAGTTCTATTTCTTACTTTCAGTTAATTAAAGTTACTACTTTACATACTCAGTACCTGTGGTACTGACGCCCTTTTCTGGGGCGCTGCATTACTTGCCTGCAGGTGCAGATAGATGAGGAGCAGGTCCCTTGTAGTTCCAGCCAGCCGCACAGAGCCATTAGCTCCTTTCTTCTTGAGCTTGTGTGATAGAGGCTTACTTCTTTTTGTTTGTACAGTACAAGTAGGCCGGGGTCCTGTCCCGACCATCTTATTACTCTTAGAGGCTTGTAGATTGCATTACTTCCCTGTGGTTTGTTGATATCGACCATGTGGAGCCCATATGTGTTTTAGATTATGTGTGTTGGCCGCGTGGGGCCCTATTTAGCTGTTGACTGGTGGCCTTGTCGGTCATAGCTCAGTTTAGCATCGGCTTTTACTTTTCAGTTATAACTAGATATCATGGTGGCCTTGTCGGCCCGCATAGGACTCCCTATATTTGTTTGTCTCTGGGTAGCTGTTTATTTTCATAGGTGGCTATAGGCTTTGTCGGTCGGGGGTTGTATTTACAACCGTTATATAGCCCATTGTTTTCTTAATTCCAGAGTTAGAGTCAACCCTGCACTAGAGGTGCTTAGGCTCAATCAACTCAGTAGTTTAGGTCCTAGACGGGCACCAGGTACCAATCATGCCTCCCAAGGTGGGGCGTGATAAGGCGGCTGCGTTTTGGTGTCCGCCGGAGCAAAGAAAAGGGGAGAAGAAACGAAGGAGTGGTCTGGTTGATTTCAGGTGTGGGTGGAGCTTGGTGGTCCGGCAGTGGTAGTCCGGAGAAGAAGAGAAAGGGATGAAAATGGGTAGGTGCGGCTGTGCGACGGGTTAGGGGTTGAGAGAAGAGAATGAGGGTGTTTTTAGGATTTTGGGGGGTTAATATGAATATTTAAGGAAATTGGGTTACGTTTTAATCTACTCCTTTAGATTAAGGTTGATGAATGGCTGGAATTTAATTTAGGATTAATGGGTCGAGTTTGGTTATATCTGTGGGTCATAGGTTGGGTTAATTGAGTAAATGGGTGGGAAATTAAGTCAGAATTGAATTGGGTATTAAAAAGTGGCCAGATTTGGTAAAAATAGGCTAATATTGACATGATTTAGGCAGAAAGTGGCTAGACTTTAAATTAATTTAATGATATTGAATAGAAAGTGGCTAGAATTTAAATGAATTGGAGGAAAATTTAGCTGTTTTTAAATTAATAAAAACACTGTACTTGTAAAATAAATTAATAAATAGTTTATTTTACTACACTTGTAAAATAAATTAATAAATAGATAGTTTAATTTACTACACTTATAAAATAAATTAATAAATAGATAATACAATAGTTTAATTTTGCAAAGATGTAAATATTATTATCAATATAAATAATTTATTCAAGTAGAGTTATTCAAATATTATTATGTAAATATTTTATAAAATTTAAGTAAAATTATATGTTTCAAAATAAGAACTTGTTTGATTAAGTATGTGCATGCATACATATTAATACGTAATACACCATATATGACATAATTACAAAATATTAAGAAATTAATAAATTGAGACTAAATGTAAATAAATATTTTAAAAATTATAATTTGAAATAATTATGCAAACTTACTCATTAAAATATGAATGTGAACTAAACAATTACGTAAAAGAGGTAATTTTTAAAAATACATTACATATTAATACGCATCTTGGACGGGGTATAGGGCGGTCAAAATTGGGTGTCAACAACTACCCCTTCTTTACTCAGGAATGAAGGATGAATTTGCGGGCAAAGGACGTTTATTAGCCAATTTTGTCCGACTAAGGACCGATCTCGATGGGGCTGAATGAAAAAGGAATAGGAGTTGTGGAAATATTTTGGCCGAGACTTCAGTATCAAGTCGCCTACATATCTCGAGTTTACGAGAATCAGGACGCGTGTAGTCCTAGATTTAAGAATGAACGAGATTTCTAATGCAAGTTGATAATACCGAATTTGAATAAGGAACGAAAGGAGTATGAAATGATGAGAATAGAGAGACGAGAGAGATGGACAAATTTATTACTTTCGTATCAAAATGCGGTAATATCAGAATGAGGGCTAATCTAAAAGATAAATGATTGAAAGGCGAGATGACAACGAAATTGTTTCTAAGTAATATGCGATGGGAAATGATAGAGCTTGGAAATAAATAAATAGATAAATGAATTGAAGATGGGAAATTACAATTAGGAATAACGTATAATTTGCGAAAATAAAGCATAACTTGGGCAACGTTGAGAGGGTAGCACTTAACCCGAATAATGTATAGAAGAACAGGAGGACCACACTTAGCCCTTTAAAAATTTGGAGGATAGTGCTTAACCCATCCAAAATTTAAAAGAATGGTGAAAGTAGCATAATAACAGTAGTTCAAAGGTAGTAAAAGAGTGGCACGATAATAGCATAAAAGTAGCTTGAAAATAGTTTGATTCAATATCACGAGAGTAATTTGAAATAACACAATAGTAGTCTGCAAACTTTAAAATACTAGATAAGAGTGACTAGTCAATAAGCATAAGATAATATTTTGAAAAATTAACGATTAGCTCAAATAAATTTGAAAGGATAGTGTTTAACCCGATTAAAATTTAGAAGGTCGTGCTTAACTTTAAAAGATTGGAGGGTAGTGCTTAACCCATAGGGTACTTCTTAGCCCTTAGAATTTAGGGTAGTGCCTAACCCATAGGAAAATGCTTAACCCTTAAATTTGAGGGTAGTGCTTAACCCATCGGGCAGTGCTTAGCCCTTAAAAGAAACATTTAGGATAGTGCTTAACCCATAGGACAACGTTTAGCCCTTAAAATTGTCACCACCCAAACAGAGGGTCAGATCGTAGACACGGGACAAGGGACCCCGAGGGACCCCAAGTCGATCCATAACATAAGCATACAACTAACTCATTTGAAAACTGACAAAAGCACAAAAATAATCTTAGCGGATTCTAAAGAAACATCACATAAGAATAAACATCCGAAATCGAACACACGACTAAGTATGAAAAGCCTCTAATTTGGACGAGCTGATGGGATAAGACCCCAACTAGCTCCACAATGCTGAAACTAAAATAGATAGAAGAAACTAAAAGTCGAGTCCTCGAAGAATGAGGACTCACCAACTCTGAATAGGTGCAATTTTGAACAAGCTGACTAAGATCGGGGTTGAAGCTGCGAGCCGAGTCCTGTATCATGAAACAATACAACATAGAAAGTATGCGATCAGTACGTGGAATGTACTGAGTATGCAAGGTAAGTAAAAGCGCTATAATAATTAAAATCATCCAAACAATTCATTTCATAACATAAGCTTTTAAAAAACTGAGAGAACTCACATGCATTATTTTGAAATCATAATCCCTTCATGATGTGACAATGCATAACTTTATAACATCAACTAATTTGAATGATTCAAAGCTGAGATGCAACATTTATAGAAAAATTCAACATTTAGTCAAACCTTACTTTTGGAACATGCATGCATACATAATGGTCATGAGTAGTGAATATGCAAATCTGAATCATATGGACAATGGAAACTCCTCACTTAACTGACATACCATGATAGAGCTTATGTGGTCCCGACTATTACACTCAAGTGGGCTGAGCCGTCCGAAACCTTGCCAGGGCTGAGGACGCTACCATGATATCGATATCAATCTCATGGGCCATTAAGGCCGAGGATATCTCACAAGGTCCCAAATAGAATAGAATCAACCTACATTGGCGCGTAGTTCTTGGGCATAGGGTTGTCGACCCTTAGTCTGCTCGGTGCTAGACTCTTCTCCCAAAACATACAATGTTCTACATCATATATAAAGAAGATCAACATCGTCTATTGACGGAGCTCAACATGAAATCATGCATAGACTGGACATCATATGAAAATGAAGCTCAACATTATCCTTCAACAAAGCTCAATGGTGCCATACATCTCAATTAAAAACACATGCATAAGAGAAGCTTTATTTCAAAACATACCACAAGCTCAATTATATGTGGGAGCGTCTACTCCAAATCATTTGGTAAGATACATGTAGAAATATTTACTCGACATAACACAATCTAGAATTTATAATAAGAATTGAAAAATTTCTCTTTAAACAATGTGGTAAGCTTACGTTGGGAAAATCATCACTTTTAATCAACAAACGAGTATTACCTAAAACTCTAACATTCTAGCATCCAACCGATTCAATTACGAAACAACATCAAAATCATGGGTAGTTTTAGAAACATGCTTTTCATCATCAACTTCATCACCACTGCATATTTACATAAGTCACCTCTTTTATGAACTCTTTACCCATGGGTGTTTTAGATTCAATTTTTTGAAAAATAAATCTTAAAAGAGAAACAAGTTAGAATCCGCCCAAGCTTCATAAATCACCAACAACAACTCAATCTAATCATACCCATGAATAGAGATATAAAAATCATGCAATTGATCAAAAAGCCCATAATTGATTATTCATAATTTAATACTAATTGATAGGAATTCGGCATGGGTGTGGAAGGAATACACCCATTAAAACCCTACATACCTGGAAATGAGTAATTCTATCACCCTTCAATTGCCCAAGATCAGATTCCAAAAGAAACCTTGAATTTAGCCTTGAATCACCTCCTTCAAGCCTTCAACCTTGCATGCATGGGGAGTATGCACTTAGAATAGGCTTTTCCCCTCTCAAAACCCCTCAAAACGAGCCTTAAATGACGTAGTATAGGGCCTTAGGACTAGTAAATGACAAAAATGCCCTTATTGGATTCACTGAAAACTGATCACTGGGCCAAACAACGGGTGAACCAACGGGTTGTTAGAGGATACCACGACTCGTGGTACCTACCCGTGATATGCACTTTCCCAGTCATATCTCGAAATCAAACCACGGACGAACATGACGAGTCGTTTTAGGCGCCAACGGGTCGTTGCAAGCCACAATGGGTCATTGCATGACCCATTGTACCTTCCTACTGCCAAGTCCACTTCCTACCATGACAACAAACGATAGCTCGTGTTTACTTACCATGGGTCGTTGAATCGACCGTTGTTCCCTTTGATACCTACCCACCTGAACCCACGACCACCAGTGACGGCCCGTGGTTACTTACCACGGTTCGTGGTACCTGTCGTCCTGCAACCTTTTTCCCAACTTACAGTAGTTTTTCCTTTTAGGTTCCCAAGTCTACTCCTAAGCACTTCTAGGGTATTAAAATATCTCCTCCTTGGGAACATTCGTTCTCAAATGTAGGAAACAAGCAACAAACATAAACATACAATTTATCATAATCAAATACCGATCATTTAAGCCGAAAACTAACAGAATGACTACCTTCATTTCAAACTATACAGCTCAACTGGATTCACCAATCATACACACATCCACATACATAAAAGAAACTTGCGCACATAGTTCAAACATGAAAACTAGTTAGAGTCTGGGTGAAGAACTGATACCTCAAGCTGAAACTGAACCGGTAGAGAACAAGTGTGGATATTTGACCATCATATCCTCTTCGGCTTCCCACGTAGCTCCCTCAACATGCTGATTTCTCCACAATACCTTAACTGAAGCTACTTCCTTGTTCCTCAACTTCCAAACTTGGCAATCCAAAATTTCAATAGTAATTTCTTCGTAACTAAGGCTATCTCTTACCCCAAGGCTGTCTATCGGAACTACCAAGGCTGGATCACCCAAACATTTTTTCAAAAGAGACACATGGAAGACAGGATGAACCAAAGATAACTCTGATGGAAAGTCCAACTCATACGCCACCTTACCAACTCTCCTCACAATCTTCCAGGGACCAACATAGCAGGGACTGAGTTTCCCTTTCTTCCCAAACCGCATGACTCCCTTCATGGGATATACTTTTAGAAATACCCAGTTGTCCACCTCAAACTCCAAATCTCTTCTCCTCACATAAGCATACAATTTCTGACGACTCTAAGTGGTTTTCAACCGATTCCTTATCAATCCAACCTTCACCATTGCCTCATGAACTGAATCTGGTCCTATCATAGCTGCCTCACCAACCTCAAACCATCGGATGAGAGATCTACACCTTCACCTATAAAGAGCCTTGAACGGTGCCATTTGGATAGAGTGGTAACTGTTATTATAAGCATACTCAATCAGGGGAAAATGATCATCCCAACTGCCTTTCATAATACATGCCCTCAACATGTCCTCAAGAGTCTGAATTGTTCGCTCGTCTTGGCCATCCGTTTGCGGATGAAAGGCCGTGCTAAGCTTGACTTGAGTCCGAGTCCCTTATGAAAAGACCTCCAAAATTGAGAGGTTAACTGGGTACCTCTATCTGAAATGATGGAGAAAGGCACTCCATGCAACCGAACTAACTCCCGTATGTATAACTTGGCATAATCCTCTACTGAGTCGGTAGATTTGACCGGTAGAAAATGAGCCGCCTTAGTCAACCTGTCCACGATAACCCAAATGGAGTCATATTGCCTACGAGGCTAGGGTAAGCCTGTAATGAAGTCCATATTGATCTCTTCCCACTTCCAAGTGGGGATGGTAATATCCTACCATGACAACAAACGACAGCTTGTGTTTACTTACCATGGGTCGTTGAATCAACCGTTGTTCCCTCTGATACCTAACCACCTGAACCCACGACCACCAGTGACAGCCCGTGGTTACTTACCAGGGGTCGTGGTACCTGTCGTCCTGCAACCTTTTTCCCAACTTACAGTAGTTTTTCCTTTTAGCTTCCCAGGTCTACTCCTAAGCACTTCTAGGGTATTAAAATATCTCCCCATTGGGAACATTCGTTCTCAAATGTAGGAAACAAGAAACAAACATAAACATACAATTTATCATAATCAAATACCGATCATTTAAGCCGAAAACTGACAGAATGACTACCTTCATTTCAAACTATACAGCTGAACTGCATTCACCAATCATACACACATCCACATACATAAAAGAAACTTGTGCACATAGTTCAAACATGAAAACTAGTTAGAGTCTGGGTGAAGAACTGATACCTCAAGCTGAAACTAAACCGGTAGAGAACAAGTGTGGATATTTAACCATCATATCCTCTTCGGCTTCCCATGTAGCTCCCTCAACATGCTGATTTCTCCACAATACCTTAACGGAAGCTACTTCCTTGTTCCTCAACTTCCAAACTTGGCAATCCAAAATTTCAATGGTAATTTCTTCGTAACTGAGGCTATCTCTTACCCCAAGGCTGTCTATCAGAACTATCAAGGCTGGATCAACCCAACATTTTTTCAAAAGAGACACATGGAAGACAGGATGAACCGAAGATAACTCTGATGGAAAGTCTAACTCATACGCCACCTTACCAACTCTCCTCACAATCTGCTAGGGACCAACATAGCAGGGACTGAGTTTCCCTTTCTTCCCAAACCGCATGACTCCCTTCATGGGAGATACTTTTAGAAATACCTAGTTGTCCACCTCAAACTCCAAATCTCTTTTCCTCACATAAGCATACAATTTCTGACGACTCTAAGTGGTTTTCAACCGGTTCCTTATCAATCCAACCTTCACCATCACCTCATGAACCGAATCCGGTCCTATCATAGCTGCCTCACCAACCTCAAACCATCGGATGAGAGATCTACACCTTCACCTATAAAGAGCCTTGAACGGTGCCATTTGGATAGAGTGGTAACTGTTATTATAAGCATACTCAAGCAAATGATCATCCCAACTGCCTTTCATAATACATGCCCTCAACATGTACTCAAGAGTCTGAATTGTTCGCTCATCTTGGCCATTCGTTTGCGGATGAAAGGCCGTGCTAAGCTTGACTTGAGTCCAAGTCCCTTCTGAAAAGACCTCCAAAATTGAGAGGTTAAGTAGGTATCTCTATCTGAAATGATGGAGAAAGGCACTCCATGCAACCGAACTAACTCCCGTATGTATAACTTGGCATAATCCTCTACTGAGTCGGTAGATTTGACCGATAGAAAATGAGCCGCCTTAGTCAACCTGTCCACGATAACCCAAATGGAGTCATATTGCCTACGAGGCCAGGGTAAGCCTGTAATGAAGTCCATATTGATCTCTTCCCACTTCCAAGGGGGGATGGTAATATCCTGAAGTACGCCTCCGGGTCTCTGATGCTCAACCTTCACTTGCTGACAGTATGGACATTTCGCTACAAACTCCGCAATATCATTCTTCATACCATCCCACCAATACATTTCTCGCAAGTCCCAATACATCTTCGTGGATCCTGGATGAATAGAATACCTGGTAACATGTGCCTCATGTAATATCTAGATTCTCAAATCATCAACATTTGGCACACATAGACAAAAAACTGATATCGTAACACACTATCTCCCCATTGGGAGAAAACCTCCACCTTTTGACTCTGCACCGCCTCCTTAAGCTTCCTCAAAATTGGATCCTCATCTTGCTTAGACTTGATGTCAACCACCAAGGATGATTTTGACCCGTTATGTACAACCACACTGCCATCGGTTGAGTCGATTAATCTAACTCCCAGCCTTGCAAGCCGGTGAACATCTTTCACCAACTCCTTCTTCCCCTCATCCACATGAGACACACTCTCCATTGAGATCCTACTAAGCACATCCGCAACCACATTAGCCTTGCGGGGTGGTAAAGGACACTCATATCATAGTCCTTAAGTAACTCCAACCACCTCCTTTGCTGAAGATTTAGATATTTCTGTGTGAACATGTATTGTAAGCTCTTATGGTCCATAAATACATCCACATGGACGCCATACAAGTAATGCCGCCATATCTTCAATACAAACACCACTGCGTCCAACTCAAGATCATGGGTCGGGTAATTCTTTTCATGAACTTTCAGCTGTCTCGAAGCATATGCTATTACCTTCCCACGCTGCATCAACACACACCCCAGTCCGACTCTCAAAGCATCACAATATACAACAAAGCCATCAATACCCTCGGGTAATGTCAACACTGGTGCTAAAGTGAGTGGGGTCTTCAACTCCTGGAAGCTTTTCTCACAAGCCTCCGACCACTGAAACTTCACCTTCTTCTGTGTCAACTTAGTCAAAGGCGCTGCAATGGATGAGAAAACCTCAACAAACCTCTGGTAGTAGCCAGCTAAGCCCAAGAAACTCCGAATATCCGAAGGATTCACCGGTCTAGGCCAATTCTTCACCGCCTCAATTTTCTGCAAATCTACTTTTATGCCTTCGCTAGTGTCACACCTCGCCTTGGGGGGTATGACTGGCACCTGGTGCCCTACTAGGACCTGAACTGCTGGACTGCTAAGCCTGGGCGCATCTGGTGCCTGGCTGGCTCTAACTCACATTTCTGGAAACAAAGGGCTATATAACAGCTGTAAACACAGCCCCCGGCCCATTGGCCTATAGTCTCCTGTGCCTGTACTAACAGCTGACCAGAAACATATCAATACAGGGAAACCTATGCGGGCCGATAAGGCCACCATGCTGTCTAGTTATCTATAACTTAACCATGAAGTGCTGGATAGCTACGTGACCGGCAAGGCCACCACTACTGTCGAACTATGGCCCCACACGGCCAACATAAAGGAAACACAAGTACTAACAGCTATACAACTGCACGGCCTCACACGACCGGCTCATCTGACCACAGGGAAATATATACAGACTGCAAGCCTCTAGGAATAACCATAAAAATGATCAGGACAGGGCCCTGACCTACCCGTACTATACAACAAAAGAAAATGAAATACACCTCTGGAATTCAGTCTCTGGATGATAGGAGCTGAATACTCGATCGCCAATAGGAATCACGTGGTATCGCCTGCTCGTCTATGAATACCTGCAGGCAAGTAATGCGGCGCCCCACCGGGTGTCAGTACCGCTGATACTGAGTATGTAAAGCAATAACTGAAAGAAATATCTGAAAACAACAATATAACTGATGAAACTGAAGTAGGAAGGAATAGATTAACTGTCTGATAATGTAAGTCATACCTTCTCTTAATTATACTGGAAGGAGTAGGAGTCATACCTGAGGATTTATCATTCTACTGTCGATCTACTCGTATCTACTATAATACGGTACAACATATCATAACATACATAGCACACACAAACCTTACCCGGCCCCCATAAGCCGGGGGGTACAACCAGCACAGAATCTATACTCCTACCCCGGTCATCCCATCTCTTGTAATAACTATAAGCATCCCGCCGGTCCCCTGGGTATGCACTTGGGCTCGCTGAGCCCGTGACTATAACTCCATCTGAGTCCATAGGACTCCTGAATCAACACCCGGGCGTATCCGCTCGACAGGGGTGTGTAAGGGCCGATCAAGGCACAAATATGGGGAAAACTGGCATCCCATCTTCGTCCCCTGTGGGACGGCATGCCACTCCGTATAGCGACGTATCCTCGTCCTCTGGCGGACGAGTCGATACAGCTATCAACCCTGGGGCGGTCATGGATGCTAGGTAGTCCAACCCCAAACAATACAACAGTCTCAACTAGTAATACTATCTGCTTGTCCTACATACTGAAGCTAATAGTGGTAAAGTATTTGTATATACTATATGCTGAGCTAGTGATGGTAATATGTACGTACTTAACACATGCTGAGGCTGGTAATAATATATATGTATAATATAGTCTTCTGCCAGACTGCACTGGGTCTAATGCAGAACATGATATAGTATTTCTGCTGAAAACTATGTTGTATACTGAGTTTCTATAGTAACATGATTTACTATTCCTAACATGCTTTCCAACTTCATTTTAACTTATCATTCTATTTCTGAGATGTCTTACAGGTATTACATCGCTTTAATGGGTTTCAACTGAATACAATGATATCCTAACATTCTGTGTCAAATCACA
Organism: Datura wrightii; assembly: GCA_035772735.1. NCBI lineage: Eukaryota > Viridiplantae > Streptophyta > Magnoliopsida > Solanales > Solanaceae > Datura > Datura wrightii. The sequence goes on from JASDFA010000001.1 coordinate 112,305,571, forward strand.
TACTGAGCATGTTGTGGAATTCCTAATACTTATATTAGAATCTATATCGCGCCAGCAAGTTTCGTGCAAGTTATAACCTGATGCTTCTAATATCGTACCAACATTCGTAATAAACATAATACATGGCTTCTGACATTCTACTGGCCTTTAAATTACTGTACTGTCCCGAGATTACTAACTTGCCGAGGGAACTAGTTTTACATACCTTATCCTCGAACTATCCGTCTGTCGGACGAGGCTCGGCCGGTACTTCAACTATTTTCTCCCAACTGCATTCATAAATATGTCAATTAATACTAAATATAGCTTTATTGTAAAGAGCAACATCACTTTCGATATAGTTTATAGCCTAAACTTAGGCTTATCGAAAGACGGTCGAAAACTCGCTATTTTTCAGCGGTCCAGAAGGGAGAAATATTCACTTCACAGCTAGGAACACATAGACACTAGTTTAGAGCAATTCCACTTACCTTAGCTCGGTAGCTCGACGATTCGTCGGCCGTATTTCACGAAACTAAATCCATAGGAATGCTCTCTGCTGCTAAATACCTTGGTATCTGAGGTTAATTTGAGTTTGGACAATGTTTAGCAGCGTAATCGGACGAAAATTATATTACTTCTTCGTTCCTTTCCCTTCTCCTGCATTTTCCTCTCTGTTTCTGGAATTTTTATAAGTGTTTAATCATTTAAAACCGAAGTGGGGCTTTATATACTTGGGCCTAGACAAGGCCAACGTGTCACAGAGCCAACGTGGAGGCTTCACCTCCGTGACACGCTGCCATCACGGAGGGGCTCTGCCTCGGCTCCTTCCGCGATGGTTCGACAGGTTTCTCGTCAGATCTTTTCTCGGGCCTTTCTCTAGCGCGTATGGCCTTCAAATATGCTTAACCAACGTGCGAATAGGTCATTTAGGTGCCGGAAATTCTACGGGGTATAACATTCTCCCCCCCTTAAGAACATTCGTCCTCGAATGTACACTGCTATGTAGAGGACTACTTTACTTTCTAGAAAAATTTCGGCAGAGTTTCCCCTATAATATGGACTATAGCAAAAACCTGAAATGCAGAAAAGTCCAACACAGGTACTGCACGCAATATTTTAAGATCCACTGGATAACTAAGTATCAATCTTTCTCATTCACACACATACAACTATAAGGTACTGCATAAGTAATAATACGGACATACCTGTCGCCTGACTAGGCCTGAAATAGGTGAGGGTATCTGGCTTTCATATCTTCTTCAGCTTCCCACGTCATTTCCTCACGGTTCCTGTTACGCCACAATACTTTGACAGACGCAACATCTTTAGTCCTCAACCTGCTAATCTATCTGTCTAAGATAGCTACGGGAACCTCTTCATATGCTAACTCTTCTGTGACCTGGACATCCTGAACTGGAACTACTGTAGAGGGGTCCCCTACAAACTTCCTTAACATAGAGACATGGAATACTGGGTGAACAGATGCTAACTCCGGAGGTAAGTTCAATTTGTATGCAACTCGGCCTATTTTTCGCCGAATCTGATATGGCCCAATGAATCTCGGGCTAAGCTTGCCTTTCTTGCCAAATCTCATCACCCCTTTCATTGGAGACACCTTCAGATATACCCAGTCATTTACCGCAAATTCTAGATTTCTGTGCCGCATATCTGCATAAAACTTCTGGCGGCTCTGAGTAATTAGTAAACGTTCTCGGATAAGCTTTATCTTTTCCTCTGACTGCCGAACAATGTCTGGGCCAACCAATGCTGATTCCCCCACTTCAAACCAGCCCATCGGCGATCTACATTTTCGCCCATATAATGCTTCAAAGGGCGCCATCTGGATAGCTGAATGATAACTGTTATTATAAGCAAATTCAATCAACGAAAGATGCTCATCCCAGCTACCCCCAAAATCTAATACACACGCTCGCAACATATCTTCGAGCGTTTGGATAGTCCGCTCAGCCTGCCCATCTGTTTGAGGGTGGAATGCTGTGCTCAAATTGATCTGCGTTCCCAAACCCCTCTGGAACGACTGCCAGAATCTAGCTGTAAATTGTGCTCCCCTATCTGAAATGATGGATACCGGCACTCCATGTAATCTGACTATTTCTCTGATATATAATTCGGCATAATCCTCAGCCGAGAAGGTAGGCTTCACTGGCAGGAAATGAGCTGATTTTGTCAGCCTGTCAACTATTACCCAAATGGAATCATTTCTGCGTCTGGTACGGGGTAACCCTGTTACAAAATCCATGTTTATCGTATCCCATTTCCACGTAGGCACCGTTATATATTGTGTCAAACCGCCCGGCTTCTGGTGCTCTGCTTTCACCTGCTGACAGTTAGAACATCTAGATACAAATTCAGCGATCTCAACTTTCATACCTGGCCACCAGTAGATGTCTCTGATGTCGTGGTACATCTTCGTCGCTCCTGGATGAAGGGAATAGCAAGCGTAATGTACCTCATGCATGATCCGCCCGCGAAGCCCTGAAACATTCGGGACACAGAGACGGCCCTTACAGCGTAGCACATCATCCTCAGTCATTTGGAAATCTGACTCCTTACCTTTTTGAATTCTATCTTTGAGCTGGACTAAATCAGGGTCCTCGTACTGTCGTTCTTTTACTTCTGTAACTAATGATGACACAGCAGAATTCTGAATTACTGCTTTATTATTTTTTGTTTCCATTACTCGAATGGCTAAACCAGCTAACTGATGAATTTCTTTGGCTAACTTCCGTTTCTCAGGTCGCAAATACGCCAAACTCCCCATTGACTTACGGCTCAGGGCATCTGCTACAACATTAGCTTTTCCGGGGTGGTATAGAATATTCACATCATAATCTTTTAACAGCTCCAACCAGCGGTGTTGCCGTAGATTCAACTCCCTCTGAGTAAAGATGTACTGTAGGCTCTTATGATCTGTGTAAATATCAACATGGACGCCGTACAGGTAATGCCTCCATATCTTTAAGGCGTGGATTACTGCGGCCAATTCTAGGTCGTGGGTAGGGTAATTCTTTTCATGTTTCCTCAGCTGTCTGGAAGCATATGCAATTACTCTACCATGCTGCATCAACACACAAGCTTACCCGACGCCTGACGCGTCGCAATAGACTGAATAACCTTCTGTGCCTTCCGGCAATGCTAATACTGGGGCGGAGGTTAATTTGTATTTCAGTTCCTGGAAGCTCTGCTCGCATGCCTCTGTCCATTGAAACTTTGCTGCTTTCTATGTCAATTTGGTTAGGGGTGCCGCAATGGTCGAGAACCCTTCAACGAACCTCCTATAATATCCTGTCAACCCCAAAAAGCTACGAACTTCAGTCGGAGTGGTAGGCCTAGGCCATGACTTAACTGCTTCTATTTTCTGCTTATCTACCTGTATACCAGAATCCGACATGATATGCCCTAAAAAGGCCACTGAGTTAAGCCAGAATTCACACTTAGAAAATTTAGCATACAGCTGACGGTCCCTGAGAATCTGGAGCACTGTCCGCAAATGAGTCCAGTGATCTGCTTCAGAGCGAGAATACACCAGAATGTCATCAATGAATACTATCACGAACAAGTCCAGGAAAGGTCTGAAAATACTGTTCATCAGGTCCATGAAGACTGCCGGGGCATTCGTTAACCCAAAGGACATGACTAGAAATTCAAAATGTCCATATCGGGTCCTGAACGCTGTCTTAGGAATATCTCTCTCATGTACTCGGACCTGGTGATATCCGGACCGCAAGTCAATCTTAGAAAAGTATCTGGCTCCCTGCAACTGATCAAATAAGTCATCAATTCTGGGGAGCGGGTACTTGTTCTTTACTGTAACTTTGTTTAATTACCGATAATCTATGCACATTCAGAGCGAGCCATCTTTCTTTCTCACAAATAAAACTGGCGCACCCCACAGTGAAGTACTCGGCCTGATGAAACCTTTATCCAATAAATCTTTCAACTGCTCTTTTAATTCTCTGAGTTCTGCAGGAGCCATACGATAGGGAGGAATTGATATCGGCTGAGTACCTGGTAACAAGTCAATAGCAAAGTCTATTTCCCTTTCTGGGGGAATACCAGGTAACTCATCTGGGAACACATCAGGGAATTCGTTCACCACTGGAACAGACTGGAGCGTCGGAAATTCTGCTTGGACATCCTGGACTCTGACCAGATGGTAAATACATCCCTTAGATATCAACTTTCTCGCCTGAAGGTAGGAAATAAACCTACCTTTTGGCGTAGCAGTGCTGCCCTTCCACTCCCGCACTACTTCTCCCGGGACGTGGAATCGGACCGTCTTGGTCCAACATTCAACGTTGGCAAAACACGGTACTAACCAGTCTATACCCATTATGGCATCGAAGTCTATCATTTCTAACTCGACCACATCTACTGTGGTCTGATGGTCAGCAACCTCTACTGTACACCCGCGGTAGATTCGGCTAGCTGTGATAGAGTCACCGACGGGCGTGGATACTAAGAAGGGCTGCTGCAATAATTCTGGTGCAATACTAAACTTTCGTGCCACAAATGGAGTAATGTAGGACAAAGTAGACCCTGGATCAATCAACACATAAGCAGGGTGTGAGCAGATAGTTAGCATACCTATCACAGTATCAGGTGACGCTTCTGAATCTTGCCTCCCGGGTAAAGCATATGTGCGGCTTGGACCTGCACCTGTACTGGAGGCCCCTGATCTGCCCCGACCCCTGCCTGCTAAAACTAAGGGCCTGCGCCCAGTCGAGGATGCTGTGGCTCGTGACCCTGCAGATGACCTATCCTGTCTATCTCGGTCCTCTCGGCCTCTGGCTGGGAAATCTTTCATCAAATGGCCCTCTTGGCCACAATTATAACATGCGGTGGAGCCATATCTGCATGCCCAAGGATGGTGTCGACTGCATATAGGGCAAAGTGGTAGGGTATACCTACTCTGCTCCGCCCTCCTCTGTAATGGTGAATCTGTCATCTGTGAGCCTCTACCAGTCTCTGACTGCCCCCTGCGGCTGAATCTACCCCCCTGCGACTGTGGCAGAGGCGGGGGCCTGGGCGGCCTATCTAACAATCGTGGCCTGGGTCCTCCCCGGGCCTCCCTCTGTAACTCAACTGGCCTGTCCCGGCGACGCTGTTCCTGATTGACCCTTCTGATCTCCCGATGTCGCTGTCTGATGCCCTCAATATTCTGGGCAAATGCCTGAATTCGAGCAATGTCCATGTCCTCTCGCAGTGTGGCCGTAATACAAGTCTCAATATATTCTGGATTCAACCCCATGATAAAACGGTGTACTCTGGATGCCATGGTATCAACAAGGCCGGTGCATATCGAGCCAAAGAATCAAACTGCAAGGAATATTCCCGAACACTCATGGCCCCCTACTCCAGATGTAGGAACTGGTCTACCTGGGCCTGTCGAATCTCCCGCAGCAGATAATGATCCAGAAAAGCTCCTGAAAAGATGGACCAGGTGGGAGGGGAAACATCTCTCCCTCGGGACCTTTCCCAGCTTTCATACAATAACACGGCGATGTCCCGTAATCGAAATGCTGCCAACTCAACTGATTCTTTAGGCGTGGCATGCATAACCCTGAAGATTCTCTGCATTTGATCCAGAAAATCCTGAGGGTCCTCTGTCCGGTCCGTACCTGTAAACTGTGGGGGATTCAGAGCTAAGAACTCTCGGACCCTCGAACTACCAGGCCCTCCTGATGACTCCGCAACTGTAGACGGCATTGGCTGACGCTGAGCAGCCATCATCTGTTCTAACATAACTACAGCACTCCTAACCTTCTAGTCGGAAGGTGTCGGTATAGGGACTGCTGAAGGTAGTGTTGCCCCAAGCGGCTCCTGATGTGGTGGAGACTGCTGAGAAGGCTGGGACAATGCCTCTGTAGTGCCCTCTGATCGGGCTGTTTCTAAATGAGGGTGAGGCATCCTGCCGGTGCCTTCCCCTGCTGCAATATCTAAGCTCCGGCCTGTGATAGGATGTCGCTGGTCTGATATTATCTGTAACCAAAGAATATAGTAAGCTTTTAGGGACTCAACCCTATATTGTACCGCTCTACAGCACGACTGATTAACAATAAAAGACAACCATCCTATCATGCTTTGCAGCCTCCTACCCATAGTATGTGGTGCACAACACATCCATGGACAGGACTCTACTTAGCACGGCTTGCAGACTCCCTGGGATACGACCTGCTCTGATACCAAGTTTGTCACACCCTGCCTTGGGGGTATGACTGGCACCTGGTACCCTACTAGGACCTGAACTGCTGGACTGCTAAGCCTGGGCGCATCTGGTGCCTGGCTGGCTCTAACTCACATTTCTGGAAACAAAGAGCTATATAACGGTTGTAAACACAGCCCCCGGCCCATTGGCCTATAGTCTCCTGTGCCTGTACTAACAGGTGACCAGAAACATATCAATACAGGGAAACCTATGCGGGCCGACAAGGTCACCATGCTGTCTAGTTATCTATAACTTAACCATGAAGTGCTGGATAGCTACGTGACCGGCAAGATCACCACTATTGTCGAACTATGGCCCCACACGGCCAACATAAAGGAAACACAAGTACTAACAACTATACAACTACACGGCCTCACACGACCGGCTCATCTGACCACAGGGAAATATATACAGACTGCAAGCCTCTAGGAATAACCATAAAAATGATCAGGACAGGGCCCCGACCTACCCGTACTATACAACAAAAGAAAACGAAATACACCTCTGGAATTCAGTCTCCGGATGACAGGAGCTGAATACTCGATCGCCAACAGGAATCACGTGGTATCACCTGCTCGTCAATGAATACCTGCAGGCAAGTAATGCGGCGCCCCACCAGGCGTCAGTACCGCTGGTACTGAGTATGTAAAGCAATAACTGAAAGAAATATCTGAAAACAACAATATAACTGATGAAACTGAAGTAGGAAGGAATAGATTAACTGTTTGATAATGTAAGTCATACCTTCTCTTAATTATACTGGAAGGAGCAGGAGTCATACCTGAGGATTTATCATTCTACTGTCGATCTACTCGTATCTATTATAACATGGCACAACATATCATAACATACATAGCACACACAAACCTTACCCGACCCCCATAAGCCGGGGGGTACAACCAGCACAAAATCTATACTCCTACCCCGGTCATCCCATCTCCTGTAATAACTATAAGCATCCCGCCGGTCCCCTGGGTATGCACTTGGGCTCGCTGAGCCCCTGACTATAACTGCATCTGAGTCCATAGGACTCCTGAATCAACACCCGGGCGTATCCGCTCGACAGGGGTGTGTAAGGGCCGATCAAGGCACAAATATGGGGAAAACTGGCATCCCATCTTTCATCCCCTGTGGGACGGCATGCCACTCCGTATAGCGACGTATCCTCGTCCTCTGGCGGACGAGTCGATACAGCTATCAACCCTGGGGCGGTCATGGATGCTAGGTAGTCCAACCCCAAACAATACAACAGTCTCAACTAGTAATACTATCTGCTTGTCCTACATACTGAAGCTAATAGTGGTAAAGTATTTGTATATACTATATGCTGAGCTAGTGATGGTAATATGTACGTACTTAACACATGCTGAGGCTGGTAATAGTATATATGTATAATATAGTCTTCTGCCAGACTGCACTGGGTCTAATGCAGAACATGATATAGTATTTCTGCTGAAAACTATGCTGTATACTGAGTTTCTATAGTAACATGATTTACTATTTCTAACATGCTTTCCAACTTCATTTTAACTTATCATTCTATTTCTGAGATGTCTTACAGGTATTACATCGCTTTACTGGGTTTGAACTGAATACAATGATATCCTAACATTCTGTGTCAGATCACATACTGAGCATGCTGTGGAATTCCTAATACTTATATTAGAATCTATATCGCGCCAGCAAGTTTCGCGCAAGTTATAACCTGATGCTTCTAATATCGTACCAACATTCGTAATAAACATAATACATGGCTTCTGACATTCTACTGGCCTTTAAATTACTGTACTGTCCCGAGATTACTAACTTGCTGAGGGAACTAGCTTTACATACCTTATCCTCGAACTATCCGTCTGTCGGACGAGGCTCGGCCGGTACTTCAACTATTTTCTCCCAACTGCATTCATAAATATGTCAATTAATACTAAATACAGCTTTATTGTAAAGAGCAACGTCACTTTCGATATAGTTTATAGCCTAAACTTAGGCTTATCGAAAGACGGTCGAAAACTCGCTATTTTTCAGCGGTCCAGAAGGGAGAAATATTCACTTCACAGCTAGGAACACATAGACACTAGTTTAGAGCAATTCCACTTACCTTAGCTCGGTAGCTCGACGATTCGTCGGCCGTATTTCACGAAACTAAATCCGTAGGAATGCTCTCTGCTGCTAAATACCTCGGTATCTGAGGTTAATTTGAGTTTGGACAATGTTTAGCAGCGTAATCGGACGAAAATTATATTACTTCTTCGTTCCTTTCCCTTCTCCTGCGTTTTCCTCTCTGTTTCTGGAATTTTTATAAGTGTTTAATCATTTAAAACCCAAGTGGGGCTTTATATACTTGGGCCTGGACAAGGCCAACGTGTCACGGAGCCAACGCGGAGGCTTCACCTCCGTGACACGCTGCCATCGCAGAGGGGCTCTGCCTCAGCTCCTTCCGCGATGGTTCGACAGGTTTCTCGTCCGATCTTTTCCCAGGCCTTTCTCTAGCACGTATGGCCTTCAAATATGCTTAACCAATGTGCGAATAGGTCATTTAGGTGCCGGAAATTCTACGGGGTATAACAGCTAGACACCACATGGCCCAAGAATACCACGGAGTCCAACCAAAACTCACACTTGTTGACCTTTGCATACAATGGGCGATCTTGAGGGTCTGAAGCACTACTCTCAAGTGAGTGGCATGCTCCTCATCTCTCTGAGAGTATATTAAGATGTCATCAATGAACACGATCACAAACATGTCCAGATATGGCTTGAATACCCTATTCATAAAGTCCATAAAAGCTACAGGAGCATTCGTTAGTCCAAAAGACATGACTACAAACTCGTAATTACCATACCGTATTTTGAATGTCATCTTCGGGATATTACTCTCCCAAACTCTAAGCTGATGATACCTAGATCTGAGATTTACCTTTGAGAAACACTTATCACCCTAAAGCTGATCAAACAAATCATCAATCCTGGGTAAGGGGTACCTATTCTTGATAGTGACTTTGTTCAACTGTTGATAATCAATGCACATATGAAGGGAACCATCTTTCTTCCGAACAAATAAAATCGGTGCACCCCATGGAGACTGGGTCGATCTAATGAAGCCCCTATCTAGTAAATCGTTTAACTGATCCTTCAACTCTTTTAACTCGGCTGGGGTTATTCTGTAGGGAGGAATATATATAAGCTGCGTATCGGGAAGAAGTTCAATACCGAAATCAATCTCCCGCTTGGGAGGAATACCTGGCAAATCATTAGGAAAGACCTCTGGATACTCAAGCACTACTGGAGCTGACTGGATAGTCAGGGTATCGGACTCAACATCCTTGAACCTAACCAAATGATACATGCAACCCTTAGAAATCATCTTCCTGGCCTTGAGGTAGGAAACGAAGCGATCTACAGACACAGCTGAACTACCCTTCCATTCTAAGATGGGCTCACCCGGAAATCTAAACTCTACTGACTGGGTCCTACAATTAATGGAAGCATAACAAGCATACAACCAATCCATGCCGAGGATAACATCGAAATCGATCATGGATAACTCTATCAGATCTGCTGAGGGGACCTTATTGGAGGACCCAAACTAGGAAATCTCTATACACCCGTCTAGCTATAACTGAGTCACCTACAGGAGTAGAAACTGGAAAGAATTCTGACAAGACATCGGGACTGACTCCGAAGCTACTAGCTACATAAGGTGTCACAAAGGACAAGGTGTCCCTAGATCTAACAGAGCATAAACATCAACATAGAAGACTCGTAACATACCAGTAACCACGTCTAGGGAGACCTCCTGCTCTTGACGAGATGCTAGGGCATAGAATCTATTTTGGCGCTGACCGCCAGCTGCACTGGTAGATGCTCCCAGATGTGCTAAGTGAGGGGGTGGGGCTGCTGAGCTAGAAGCTGGGCCATGACCTCCAACCTAATCCAGTCTCGCTGCTGGACAATATCTAAGCATATGTCCGGGTTATCCGTACCCGAAACACGCACCCGAACCGGCCAAGCAGTGGCGTACATGCCCTCGGCCACATCTGCGACAAGTTGGAACACCTGAATCTGTGGGCCTGCTTCTCTAACCCCTCGAGCCTGATGCTCACCCTCTCTGATCATGCCTAGGCCAAGATAGCACACTCAAGGCTGATGAAGCTGGAGCGGATGATCTCTGGTGGGTCTGCTGACGGTGCCCACCTCCTAACCTAAGCTGAGGAAATCTGTGATTATCAGTCCTGGCCCTCTTGGCCTCTCTCTCTCTCGAATGTGCCACCTCCATTTGTTGGGCGTACAATACCATCTGAGAAAAGTTCATGTCCTGATAGAGCATAGCAATCCTGCATTCCTTATCCAAGTAACCTGCTATCCCATGCACAAATTTTCTCACTCACGCCCTCTGGTCAGCCACTAACTCAGGAGCATACTTTGATAGGAGGGTGAACTCAAGAGAATACTCTAGTACTATCATCCTCCCTTGCTTCAGATTTACAAACTCAGCTGCCTTCAGCTCCCTCATCTCTCGAGGGAAGAACCGATCTAGGAAGGTAACATGGAACTCTTCCTAAGTGACCGGACCTGCTCCAACGACCCTGTTATCCTTCCATTGATGGAACCAGATATGTGCAACCCCGTTCAACTGGTAGGAGGCCAACTCTATGCACTCAACACTACTCACCCCTGTGACCTGGGTGATCTTGATAAACTCATCCACGAATTCATGTGGGTCCTCATCTACCGTGGATCCAAGAAACTCAGGCGGATTCATCCTCAAGAAGTCCCTGACTCGAGCTGCCGCTGCACTGCGATTATGTGGAACATGCATAACAGCCTGCTAATTGACCTGAGCGGTCAAGGCCTGCGCAAGCATTTGGATAGCGACCCGAAACTCAACGTGGATGGCTGGCTCTAGTGCTTGAGGCTCCTGAACTTGTGGGACCTGCTGATGCCCACAACCCATGCCATCCTCGTGGCCTTCACCATATCTATTTCTCCATCTGTTTACTCTTTGAGGAGCCATACTCTGCAATCACGAATAGCACGAATTAGAGGGATAGAAAGACTCTTCATCGCACGACATAGATCATGAAAGATAGGAACATTTCCTAGAATGTTTCGTAGCCTCTTCTTCATAAGTGTGGCGCTCTTAACACTCATGAAAAAGACTCTACTTAACGTAGCTTTCAGACTCCATAGGACAGTTCAAACCTATGGCTCTGATACCAAGTTTGTCACGACCCGAACAAAGGCCCGGATCATAGAAACGGGAAAAGGGACCCCGAGGGACCCCAAGTCGACCAATAGCATAAGCATACAACTGACTCATTCAAAAACTGACGAAAACACAAATATAATATTAGAGATAGTCTAAAGCAACATCACATAAGAATAAACATCCAAAACCAAATACATGACTAAGTCTGAAAAGCCTCTAATCTGGATGAGCTGATGGGAACTAACCCCAACTAACTCCACAATGCTGAAACTGAAATATATAGAAGAAACCAAAAGTCTTGTCCTCAAAGAATTAGGATTCACCAACTCTGAACAGGTGCAACTTTGAACAAGCTGACTAAGATCAGGGCTGAAGTTGCGAGCCGGGTCCTGTATCATAAAATGACACAACATAGAAAGTATGTGGTCAGTACGTGAAATGTACCGAGTATGCAAGGTAAGTAAAACCACTATAATAAGTAAAATCATCTGAACAATTCATTTCATAACATAAGCTTTTAGAAAACTGAGAGAACTTTTATTCATTCTTTTGAAATCATAATCCCTTCATGATGTGACAATGCATAACTTTATAACATCAACTAATTCGAATGATTCAAAGCTGAGATGCAATATTTATAGAAAAACTGAACATTGAGTCAAACCTTACTTTTAGAACATGCATCCATACATAATGATCATGAGTAGTGAATATGCAAATCTGAATCATACGGACAATGGGAGACTCATCACTTAATCGACATACCACAATAGAGCTTACGTGATCCCGACTATTACACTCAAGTGGGCAGAGTCGTCCAAAACCTTTCCATGGCTGAGGATGCTACCATTATATCGATATCAAGCTCATGGGTCATTAAGGCCGGGATAGCTCAAAAAGGAGGTTCCAAATAGAATAGAATCAACCTATGTTGGCATGTAGTTCTGGGGCATAGGGTTGTTGACCCTTAGCCCGCTCGGTGCTAGACTCTTCTCCCAAAACATGCAATGTTCTACATCGTATATAACAAAGCTCAACATCGTCTATTGAAGAAGCTCAACATGAAATCATGCATAGAATGGACATCATATGAAAATGAAGCTCAATATTGTCCTTCGACAAAGCTCAATGGTGCCATACATCTCAATTAAAAACACATGCATAAGAGAAGCTTTATCTCAAAACATACCACAAGCTCAATTATAGGTGGGAGCATCTACTCCAAATCATGTGATAAACTACATGTAGAAATATTTACTCGACATACCATAAGCTAGAATTTATAATAAGAATTGGAAAATTTCTCTTTAAAAAATGTGGTAAGCTTATGTTAGGAAAATCATCACTTTAATCAACATATGGGTATTACCCAAAACTCTAACATTCTAGCATCCAACCGATTCTATTAGGAAACAACATCAAAATCATGGGTAGTTTTAGAAACATGCTTTTCATCATCAACTTTATCACCACTACACATTTACCATAAATTACCTCTTTTATGAACTCTTCACCCATGGGCGTTTTAGATTCAATTTTTTGAAAATCAAATTTTATAAGAGAAACAAGTTAGAATCTGCCCAAGTTTATTAAATCACCAATATCAACTCAATCTAATCATACCCATGAATAGAGATATAAAATCATGCAATTAATCAAAGCCCCATAATTGATTATTCATAATTTAAAACTAATTGATAGGAATTGGGCATAGGTGTGGAAGGAAGACACCCATTAAAACCCTACATACCTGGAAATGAGATATTCTATCACCCTTCAATTGCCCAAGATCAGATTCCAAAGGAAACCTTGAATTTGGCCTTGAATCACCTGCTTCAAGCTTTCAACCTTGCATGCATGGGGAGTATGCACTTAGAATAGGCTTTTCCCCTCTTAAAACCCCTCAAAACGAGCCTTAAACAATGTAGTATAGGGCCTTAGGACTAGGAAATGCCCTTACTAAATTCGCTGAAAATTGATCACTAGGCCAAACAACGGGTGAACCAACGGGTCATTAGAGGATACCACGACCCGTGGTATCTACCCGTGCTATGCACTTTCTCAGTCATATCTCGAAATAAAACCACGGACGAACAAGACGAGTCATTCTAGGTTCCAACGGGTCATTGAAAGCCACAACGGGTCATTTCTTGACCCGTCATACCTTCCTACTGCCAAGTCCACTTCCTACCACGACAGCAAGCGATGGCTCATGGTTACTTACCATGGATCGCTGAATTAATAGTTGTTTCCCTCTAATACCTAACCACCTGAACCCACAACCACCAATGGCGGCCCGTGGTTACTTACCTCGAGTCGTGATACTTGTTGTCCTGCAACCTTTTTCCCAACTTACAGTAGTTTTGCCTTTTAGCTTCCCGGGTATACTCCTAAGCACTTCCGGGGTATTAAAAAAATTTAGGGTAGTGCTTAACCCACAGGGAAGTGCTTAGCCCATAAAAAATATTGAGGGTAGTGCTTAGCCCATAAAAAATATTGAGGGTAGTGCTTAACCCATATGCAGTGCTTAGCCCTAAAAAAAACATTGAGGGTAGTGCTTAACCCATAGGGCAGTGCTTATCCCTTAAAAGATTTAGGGTAGTGCTTAACCCGTAGACAGTGCTTAGCCCTTAAAAACACTGAGGGTAGTGCTTAACCTATAGGCAGTGCTTAGCCCATTAAAATTTAGGGTAATGCTTAACCCATAAAGAAATTCAAATAATAATAATTAGCTTTAAATAAAACAGTTTTCAGCTTCGAATAACTTACTAAGAGGGTATTGCTTAACCCTGTTCATGATTCACAAGACATTGACGAGTTTCAAGTAGTTTAGTTTTATCATTGACAAAGGATACCTTCTTAGATCTTGAGAATATACAGAGTGATTACAAATTTGTACCTGTTGTTCATGTGCTCAATGAAAAATTATAAGTTAAAAAGAGGAAATGTTGATTTGTGCCTCTATTCATCAATTGCTATCCCGATCTCGTGAGCTTTTGATTTGTGATCAGGCAGGATGTTGTGTCTTTACATATACGTCCTTTTGGAGGATCAATTCTTTGTATTTGACTAAGTCTTGATGAAATTTTAGATCCTTCTCAAAATTTCTGCCCTAATGTAGAACATGGCATAAACTTCCTTGCAAATCACGTAATATTGTGAATTTTTGAGGATACTCCTCAAAAATTCTGCCCAGTTTATATAGAAACGCTCGATCTATTGAATTTTTGAGAATCTCTCAAAAATTCTGCCCCAATTTGCAGCTCATTAACCGAATCACCATAGAAAACCTGATGGAATTATCAAGACCCTCTCAACAGAGGGGAGAAGGAGATTTTATTAAGATACAGACCGAGTCCCACAGGGACGCCTACGTATCCCTCTTAAAGAGAAATTAGGTCCAACGTAGTTCAAGTAATAAAAATCTTTCAAATAAAGGAGCACATCAAACTGAGATTAGCCTTTTTCTTCAAGTAAGCATCAGTTTTTATTTCGGGTGTATCACCTTGGCATCAATCAATGCTTGAATTTTATCTTTCAAAGATCGACATTCATCTGTGGTGTGTCCTCTCATCCCTGAATGATAATCACAAATGTTAGTATGATCAAGCCATTTCACATGTGTATTCATCGCTATCGCAGGAATCAGAGTGATATAGCCTGTAACCTTTAATCGCTCATACAAATGGGTTATAGGCTCACCCAAAGAAGTATACTGCTTGGATGAGTTTTCTTTGGGTCTCGTGGGAAGATGAGATTGTTGAGTCGGTGGGTTTTGATAAACTGGGGGCCTTTGGAGCACAGGTGGAAGAAGCTGGAAATGTGTAGGTTGCGCATTATGGACAGAATAAGTAGCAGGGTTGTAGAACGGCATTTGGTGATTGTATGTTGGTGTGGGAAATGGAGGCACTTGGTATTGGAGTGGAGGTGTTTGGTAACCCCAAGGAGTTTTCGGCCCTTCCGTAGGTGATACAACATTCACCTCTTTCATGTTCTTGTTCTCAGTGGTCCTACCAGATTGCAAAGTTTTGCTAGCTGCTTAATGCTCCCCAATCTATAACGGTACCATTCTTGATACCGTCCTCAATCTTTTTGCCTAATTTAATGTGCTCAGTGAAATTCTTCTCACTAACAAGCATCAACCTATCATGTACTTGCGGGTCCAGACTCCGCATGAAGATATCCTTCATTTAAACTTCCTCCATCGTAGGTCGCACTCTGGCGGCTTCGAACCTCCAACGGGTAGCATATTCCTTGAATGTATCTGTAGGCTTTCTTTTCAAATTCTTAATGTAGTGCAAATCCGGTGTATTTTCTGTATTGAAGCTGAATCGCTCTACAAAAGTTGCAGCCATATCAGTCTAATTAATCCATTTTCTCGAATTTTGCTCTACGTACCAATTCAGAGCATCTCCAGCCAAACTTCTCATGAAAAGCTTCATTCTTATTTTTTCATCTCTTCCCACTCCAATCAGCTTATCACAATACAATCTCCAGTGGGCCCTTGAATCACCGGCCCAGTAAACAATTCGAACTTAGGAGGTTTGTACTCCTCTGGTAGTTCGACATCAGGATGTATGCATAAGTCTTCATAATTTAGAACTTCTATCCCTTAGCCCTTTCGATATTCTGTATACGGTCGTTCATCTTTTTGAGCTCCGCGACCATAGACTGTATTAAAACTTTCTTTCTTAGAGAATCCAGATTCTCTTAGGTGTTGAGTGACCAGAGTAGTCTCAATGTAAATGGGGTTTAGGGTATTATCTCCCAGAGCATGGGTGTAAGAAATGTTGGATGTAGATGTGGGAGGTAAGTGATGAACATAAGATGTGGTGGGTGGTCCTTATGGGACAGCTTGTTTTGATATACGTTTGATGAAGTTGGGTATGCGTTATGCGGATATTGTATAAGACTTTGAGGAAATGAGTACATATGACTAGAATTGTTTTGAGGACATGAGACTTGATCTGATGACAGAGGTAAACTCGTAAAAGCAACATAAGGCTTGGTAGGGGCGCGGACCTCCGTTTGTGGTTCTAATGAAGTTTTTAGCTGAACTGACAGGTTGGTTGCATTATGAGATCGAGATAATTCCCCTTGAAGTTCTAAGATCCTTTGTTCCATCCTTAGCATCATCGCATTATACTTGGGTAGATACCTTCCCTCTGAATTCTCTGCGGAATCTTTCGGAGCGGTCGTATCTACTCTATCAGCTGAACCGTTACTGTCATTCATTTTCTCTTTTACCTTTTGACCAACTAGGAGAAGCGTATGGTGGGCGGTTAGGCACAAATCAACCTTAGGAAAGGGAATAATCAAGGTAAACAATAAACAAAAAAAAGAAAATCAGTAATGAAACTCGAGCATAGCGTTAAAGATTAAAGAAATAAACACTTTAATATGTTTCCTAATTTGGAGGCCTCTTTTGTTCCAGAGTACGCCTAGCGTATTTTGAGAGACAAATACGCATTAATGTATCATTCCACTTGCTCCACTAAAATCCCCAAATATATACGTAAATTATTTTTTTATTTTACATAACGAAATATTACAATAAATTACAAAAATAAAGCTATGGAAATGCTCTTCCTTCATTGCTCCTTCATAGCTTACATGATTTGACTTCGTACTTAATCCTGCATCAAAATATTAGTTTTACCCTTCCTACCTAAGGAGCAAATAGTCTACATTTTTAGACATATTGACCCCTCAAATAAAAATGCAAATAGATATGATAATGTCTTTTCCGAGATTGTAAATCTCTTTGGACTTTGGGAAAAGTTAAACTAATGGCCTCAATACACCAAGGGCATCGAGACTTCTAGGGGATAATGCATGCATGCATGACTTAACCTAAATTTCTAAGAGTTGGATAGATGGACTGAAAAGATTTTCTTATGCGAGAAGGCACGTGGTCACATGGTAGTAAAACTATTCACTCACCCCGCATATATGCCAACTCTCTAAATGGGCTTTTTGAAAGGATTTTGGAGAAGTGCAAAGCACAACTCGCGTGTGTAGTGTGTGATAGTGAGAAGATTCCCAAGTGGGGCAAGTATGAACGGAATGACATTTATAAAAATAGTAAAAATTGGCAAGCAATGAAAAATAATCCACAATTAAAAATATTAAATAATAGGGAATACGGGAGTGAGAACTATATATTAAGACAAAGAAATTCATTAATATTTGCAATAAGGAAAGGAATCAATCAAAATAATTTAAATATGACAACAAATAAGGGGAACAAGAAAAAGGATTAAGCATGTAAAGAAAAATTAATCTAAATTTGTCAGCAAATAAAGAAAAACAAAAAAAATACACAACAAATAAATAAGTACAAAGAGGGTGTTTAAAAGACACGGTTCCCTCAAGCGGACAACTTGAGAGTGAAAAACTCATGGCCGTCGACGCACCACTGATCGACCAATCCACAAGACATTTCCCGACACGGATGTTTAGAAATGAACGTCCGTGTGACCATACAACCATTCCAAAAGAAAAGAAAGGATGATCCAAATGGAGGAGGATATGAGTGGAATGATAATTATAATAACAATTAGCAAGCAAGTAAAAAGGATACACAATTAAAACATAAAATAATAATGAATAAGGAAGTGAAAACTAAAATATTAAGTAAGACAGAAACTCGTTAGCATTTGCAAATAAAAGAGAAATCAAGCAAAATAATCTAAACATGACACCAAATAAGGGAAATAATGAAAGGGGATTAAGCATGCAAGGAGAAATAATCTAGATATGTTAGGAAATAAAGAGAACGTGGAAAAGTACAAGACAAATAAATAGACAGGATAATGGGATTAATAGACACGGTTTCCTCAAGCGGACGACTTGAGAGTGAGGAAACTCATGACCGTCGACACACCGCTGATCGATCAAACCACGACGATTCCTCAAAAGGTTTTAATAGTGAACGGCCGTGAAACCACGTAACCGTTATCAAGTGTGAGAGTGTAAATATTCAAGGCTTAGAGAAATAAAATAACAGTTTACAAAAAAAATTAACAAAATATGCAACTTATAAGAAATTTATTTTTTAAACAAATAAATAGACGCTTTCATCACGAAAGTAGGTTAATTATTCACAGAAATAAATTAGAGGAGAAAATTAATCATTGCAAGAAAATAATTCAAATACGGAAACAAATAAACAAAATAAAAACACAAGAATGAAAATAAAAGATATGTATGAAAGAAGAAGATTTAACTTAACTAGCAAATAAAGAATGAAACAAATAAATTCTATAAAAGAAAACACAACAGAGCAAGAAAATAAAATCCCACATAAGCATGAATGCGTAATGGTTTGAACCTAAATATCCTCAGCAGAGTCGCCATGCTGTCGCGCCCCATTTTTCTCACGAAAAGTGGAACTTGACACGTGACAACTCTCGTAGGATTAATTTAAAAGGAGGATGAATCGCCACCTAACGATTTGAGGTGCGTTAGGACATCGTACTAACCTAAGAGTCTGTTTTACTAGCCTAGGTCACCAGAGTCGGGAAAGGGTTCAAATTATCTACAAAGGAAGGTGTTAGGCACATTTCGAGGTCCATAAATGTGCTTCCCGATTGAATGCTTTAATTATGTGGGGTATTTACTAAGAGAGCAAATAAAATTGATTTTAAGCCTTTTATGTAAAACAACTTAAATAAACTAAGTGATAAAAAAATCTTAGTGTAGTCAAATAGCCTTGCAATTAAAATAAAAGGAAATCAAACAAGCAAGAAGAAAGAAGATTGAGACAATATAACGAAAGGAATAAATTTAGTAATTTATGCAAATAAGGATTGACAAACAAAGGCAAACAATAATAAATAAATGATAAATTAGGAGGAAATAATAACAAAATAAATAAATAAAAATTTTAAGAATTGGACCTAACCTCAAAGATGAGCCTACGAATCCCAAAGGGAATCAGGTCAAACGTAGTTCTGCTTTTAGGAGGGGGGATGGTTTATCCTAATGGGATCACCCGGTGCAACTAAAATAATACTTTACAATCATTTAAAATTGCTCGTATTATTTAATGAGAACAGACTATCATGTCCCACTGCACACCTAATTAATAAGTTATTCACCCTAAAGCACTTCTAAGCAAAGAAAACTAACGTCCTAGTATTTGGCTACCCCTCCCAAACTTAACATCCATGAGGCATTTGGACTGCTACTATGGATTTGGGATCTAAAGCTCTTAAGACGGTTAATAGGCAATTAACGTAAGAACATAAAATAATAAATATATAAGGGTTTCACATAGCCCCAAATCTTATGAACATAATTCCTAAATACGCATGAGCAAGACTTATGAGCATGATTTCTAGTGTTTGAGCATGACATTCATCAAAGGCATGATTTCTAAACAAACAGGTTATTATACTATGGACATGATTTCTATTGTTGAAAAGAATAAGTCCTATAAATAGGAAAACTAATGTCACAAAAACATGTAGCACAAATTGTGAGAGAACTTTATGAACATCAAAAAATAAAAAAAAAATAAAATTCTATTATCACCAGAAATTAAAGGGCTTTTTAGTGAATTTCAAACAGCCAATACAACCTAAGAATTTAAACAAGCAATCCTTAGGATGTTTTAGTGTGTCTATACATGAATAGAAATATTATAAACCTATAATTTAATTAATGACGAGGGATTTAATAATGCAAATCCTATATGCTTGATGTCTAAATGTTATACAAGCAGATCAATAATATGACAGATGTATAAACAGATTCTCTAATATTAAAATACAAATGATCTTAGGGCATGGCTTCTATGATTTAAACACAAAAAAAACTCTTACAGACAGGATTTCTATACGACAGACAACGCTTCTTATCAAAGACCAAATCAAGATAATGATATGATAAACATGACTTAAATGCAGCTGATGTGCAATCAACATATAAACGATTTATAAATTGATTCTTGTAATTATGACTTCAGTAAATAAAGGCAGGATCTTGAACATGTCCTAACTTAAATCAAGCTTAGATCTTAGGGGCATAGTGATTAAATATTAATTTGACAGATTAAATATTGTTAATTGCGAGCTGGTTAAATCTTAAGGTCAACCAAAATCAGGTGAATATACTTGTTAGATAAACAAATAGAATTTCTATAGACACAATATCTAGATGTAGAAGAAGATTTGAACAAATCCAAAGGTAGTACAAACGTTAGTAGGCATGTTTGACAAATTTAAACAAACACGAAATTCACTTGACATGGTTCTAACATAGATCTGGATTAGCATGTAGATATTCATGAAGATATATATATATATATATATATATATATATATATATATATATATATATATATATATATATATATATATATATATATAAGATATTCGAGGCGGGGTGTCGTTAGGTTAGGCGATGGAGGCGCGACAGGCGGCACCAGACGGCGTGTGCGACAGGCGGGATAGAGCGGGGGCAGGTTGAGGACGGAGAGCGGAAGGAAAGAAGCTTAAAAGAATTCAGAGCGCTAGGAATGACGGATGCGATCATACCAGCACTAACGCACCGGATCCCATCAGAACTCTAAAGTTAAGCGTGCTTGGGCGAGAGTAGTACTAGGATGGGTGACCCCCTGGGAAGTCCTCGTGTTGCATATTCCTATAGACATGATTTCTATTATAATTCAAATCAAGTTATTTCAATTCCTATAGGCATGATTTCTATTATACTTCAAATCAAGTTGTTTCAATTCCTATAGGCATGATTTCTAATAGAAGTAATTACGTTAGTTAATCCTATAGGCATGATTTCTAATCAAGTAGTTAAGATGATAAAATATACAAACCCCGCCCCCCTCAAAGCAATCCCCTTTTTCCACTATTACCGCTGTTTGTACGTCATTAATACAATTATTACAAACTAAAATAAAATAAATAACCATAACACATAAAAATGTTAGACTGATTCTGGTAGCCCTCTTTCGCCTTGTCAATTCTTTGATAAGTCCGGAATAAAAATGATGCCTGCTCAAAGGTTAGTACAGTAGTAGACACGTAGCAATGATATCTCATATTCTTAACCACAAATTTGGTTAACTCAGTAGAATCATGTTAAATAGCACATTAAACATCTATTCGCAAGAAGAGAGCAACCGAAGAGACTACACAAGGTAAATGACAATATTGTAAGGATAAATAAACTAACCAGCGAATGACAAAGTTGAAAGGAGAATAACGAATTAATGATGTAACAAAATTCCTTGATTGGTACCTAGTCCTCAACACGTCAAGATCACAAGAATCTCAAGAATTCTGAGCAGTACTTGTGTTGAGGAGGAATAAAGGAGTCATAGAATTATATAGAGGAGCAGAGAGCAAAGAGATGCTTAGGAACAAAGAAAAGAGAATAGCAATGTTTGAATATTAAAATCAAATCGTATTTCTAGAGAAGAAGTAATGTCTCCAATGTTATTTGTCTAGGGGAATAGCTGTGCTTGAATCATAGAAAAGAAGAGAAGGGCGTACTTATATATCCATCTAAAGAAAAAAAGAAAAGTAAGGAGATATTAAGCTCAATCAACCAAGGAGATTATTTCCTTAATTAACAAGAGGATAGTCGAATAACTAATTTCCATAATCAAATATTTCGTACTAATTAACAAAACCACATCAAAGGGAATATGTTTAATTAACAAGAACAAGTCAAACTTTGCTATAATTAATCAAGTACTAAACCATTAAAGGAAGGAGAATAATTAATCAAAGGAAGGGAAAATATTCAACCATAAAGATTACTTTCCTTAAATAAACAGCCACATGTAAAATAAAATATTTGTTAACATAACTAACATAATCAGAATCAATTAGAGAATAAATTTTCTTTAATTAACATATACAAAATCAATTAGGGAGGGGGTAAAATGGAAGGAAAAATAATAAAATATGTTAAGAAAATTATTTCTTTAAGCAACATAATTGAGTCGATTAAGTCTGAATATTATAAGTTTACCTTAATCAATCATTAATTAAATCAGAAACCTAATAATAATTCACTATAAATAAATACAACTAATGGCAAGGAAAGGAACAAGCATGAAATGACTAATCGTAGGAAATCTTTTTCTTAATTAACACCCTTAATTAACATCTATTAAACCAATTACCATAAACACATGCTGAGTTGGTTAAGGAAGGAGAAATCAGTAATACATGTTTTACTCAAACAAATTCAATCGAGTGCAAAACTAATAACAATTATCATATATTTCAAAACAGGAGGAAAATGTTCGGGAAAGGATCAATTAGTGCAAGAAAAGTTATAACAAAGTAATACCCAAACTATCCACAATCCATTAAGGAAAAAAATGAGAGAATTAATATTCTAAATTCACTTTAATTAACAGATAAAAGTTTTCATGAGTCCAGTTTCAAGGTATGAGGGCTCATAATCAATAAGGTGAATTATATACATCAAACAAACAATATTGAAATATTAAAAGAGCGCAAAGAGAACAACAATAGCAATGATATATATATAATCAAATAAAAATTAACCAACAAATCAGTAGAGCTAAAGAATTTCATGGTAACCTAGAGGTAAATACAGAATAATAGTCAAGCATTTATGTATGAACATATTATGAGTAGGCATGGTTAATTTTTTTAGATCTAAATATTAGAAATAAAATAAAAGAGAGGGAGAAGATCGTGGTCTGTTTGGTTTCGCCGGTGGAGATGGAGTCAGGTGTTCACCGGTTTGCTGGAGATGGTCCGGAAATGGCGAGAAATAAAGAGAGAGAGAGGATAAAATGGTGGTGAGGGTGCCGGTTCACGGTGGTTCGGAGTGTAATGGTCTCTCGCCGGAATAGTGATGCTGCGAGAGTGATCCAGTGGGAGGAGACGAAGGTAGATCTGGTAAAAAGGGGGACTTTTCGGTGTTTTTTTGGTGGTTTTCCAGCCAACAATGGCCGGATCTAGTGGGAAAAATGGTGAGGCAACTGCGTTTTGGTGGTCCGAAAGAGCAGACAAAAGGGGAGAAGAAACGGAGGAGCGGTCTGGTTGTTTTCAGGCGTGGGTGGAGCTTGGTGGTCCGGTAATGGCAGTCCGGAGAAGAAGAGAAAAGGATGAAAATGGGTAGGTGAAGCTGTGCAGCGGGTTAGGGGTTTAGAGAAGAGAATGAGGGTGTTTTTTGGATTTGGGGGGTGAACATGAATATTTAAGGAAATTGGGTTAGGTTTTAATCTGGTCCGTTAGATTAAGGGTGATGAACGGCTGGGATTTAATTTAGGATTGATGGGTCGAGTTCGGGTATATCCTTGGGTCATAGGTTGGGTTGATTGAGTAAATGGGTAGGAAATTAATTCATAATTGAATTGGGTATTAAAAAGTGGCCAGATTTGGTAAAAATAGGCTAAAATTGACATGATTTAGGCAGAAAGTGGCTAGGCTTTAAATAAATTGAATGAAATTAAATAGAAAGTGGCTAGAATTTAAATGAATTGGAGGAAAATTTAGCTGCTATTAAATTAATAAAAATACTATACTTGTAAAATAAATTAATAAATAGTTTAATTTACTACACTTGTAAGATAAATTTATAAATAGTTAGTTTAATTTATTACACTTATAAAATAAATTAATAAATAGATAATATAATAGTTTAATTTTACAAAGATATAAATATTATTATCAATATAAATAATTTATTCAAGTAAAGTTATTCAAATATTATTATGTAAATATTTTATAAAATTCAAGTAAATTATATGTTTTGAAATAAGAACTTGTTTAATTAAAGGTGTGTATGCATACATATTAATACGTAATACACCATATATAACATAATTACAATATATTAAGAAATTAATAAATTGAGACTACATGTAAATAAATATTTTAAAAATTATAATTTGAAATAATTATGCAAAATTACTCATTAAAAATCTGAATGTGAACTAAACAATTACGTAGAAGAGGTAATTTTTTAAAATACATTACATATTAATACGCAGCTTGGACGGGGTATAGGGATGTCAAAATTGGGTGTCAAAAAATCCTAGATTTCTCTCATTTTTGAATTGTAAATACTTTGCAAACGATTCTAGTTTCTTAGTTTAATTTACAATTCAACTTCAGTTGAATAATTCCAAAACCATTTTCCCCGTTCTATTTGTGTTTATTGGAATAGCAAAATAAAGGTTCAAAACATTGGCAATCAATATATAAAGTTTCTACAGGTACGATATTGGCACTTCACCATCCTATATTACTTGACGATCATGTGCGCCTGCGTATGCTTGGGGACATCAAGTTTTTAGCGTGATATGTTGTGAGTTTATAACACTTTCGATGCTTAAAACTGAGAAAAATAAGCATGGACTTAGGTGTATTTATATGGATATGATGCACTTTTTCTTTTTTTCTTTCATGGTAGAAAGTTGTTGGAGTTGAAATGTGCAAAAGAAGGAGAAAATACAGAAAAAGGGCTAAGTATGAATCCTAGTATGAGCCATATCATCCTAGTACGATCCATATTTAGAGTCATGGAAAAGTCCAGAACATTTGTTTGAGGTGAAGGCAAAGTACGACTTATAGTACGAGCCGTACCACATTAGTGGTAGAAAAGTTCAGAAGATGCTGCACAGGATAAGTCTTCAAGTACGGGTAGTAGCCATGGATCGTGATATCTACCTAAGACCTGTACCAAGGAGCCGTGGTAAACTTTAGAAGAATCAAAGAATGGCAGATCTTAATGTATGACTGGAAGTCACGAGACATAGGACGTAGGTACGAGTCGTACCAAGCTACTCGTGCAAACATGCAGAGGATGCCAGAACTCTCAGGATCAAAGCACGAAAAGACAGTACGACTCATAGTTTCATGGTATGAGTCATACCAAATTCCAACACTTAGCAAAAATAGAAGCTGCCAAGCATTGTACGAGTGAAAGTATGACACGTACAATCTTGTTATAGGTAATAAGTTAAGTCGGCGACAATTCAGTAGTTTCCCTTGTTTACTTAGGAAAGGGTTCTAAATATTTCTATAAATACTTTTTAGGTTATTTTTGGTTAAAAAAAGGTAAATCACAAGTCAGAAGAAGTTACAAAAATCTGAGAAAAAATAATTGTTGTTGATTTTCTATTCAAGTTTTGGGGAGACTTTCTTGAATTGATTTTCTCATTGTTCTTGAAGTGTTCTTCCTTAAAATTCTTGCAATAACCAAGGTGGGTTTTCTTTCAATCATCTTTGTAAGTTCTAAATTATGTGTTTATCTATGAATACTTATAATTCTCTTACAACCATGAGAGGCTAAAACCTCCACAACTAAGGTTGTGGTAACCATATTAACGAACTAAAGTTGCACAAAGTGATTCTAAACCAATGCAAAATTCTTGTATTGTATTCTCTTCATTGTTAATATTTCTTAATAGAGCACAACATTAGGACTTGCCAGAATTCTTTACTTACTTGAATCTAGATAAGTAGAGATTAGGAAAAGAGAATTACAACAAAGCCATGATCTTTATAGATCATTTTATAACTTGAGCTGCGGTCGCAGGATAGTTAATTTGGAACAAATTGATAGCGGTTGAATTGAAATATCTCATGAGACCTAATTTGGTGATTGAGTATAGTCATCCAATAAGGATGAACTAGTCGCTTGGATGAACCCTAGTTATCAGTTCTATAAGTAAGTATTGGGATAACTCACAAGTGTAAAACCTAAGATAGTTATGAATTCATGGGGAATAGTTTCCCTAGTTATTCGCATAAACTTGATAAACAACAATCAATTCTCATGTATGTGACCTATTTGTTTTTACAAAACCTCCATTTAAGAGATAACAAACTTAAAAGCTTAAATACGAGTGTTATTCTATATCTTGACCTTATTCCCTGTGGGATCGACCCCAACCTTTGTTGGGTTATATAATGACGACATCCATATTATACTTTTATAGGAGGGCAATTTGAGAGTTATCAAAAGTGGCGTTGTTGCCGGGGAAGACGGCTTAGGATTAGAGTAATTGCTATATTTAAATTTTAGTTGTTATTTCCTCATTTATGTTTTCTTTTTGTTTTTGACATCCACAGGTTGTCTCTCGATGAATGTCAAGTACTCGACAGAGCGGAAACACCCTGATTCCTCTTGATCTTGAATTAGAGAGAAATCTGCGGAGAATGGAGAGCCCAAAGTACAGAGAGGCTCATATGTCTGAAGAAGCTTGGAAAGCTGAGGTAGCTTGATAAGCTGCACTTCAGGAAGCCGAGGATGCTAGTGATGAGGTAGTGAATTCTAGTTTCCATGGAAGGGGCAATAGAGGCCAAATATATGCTCCTCCATTCTATGATAATAACAATCTGGATGTTGAGGAGTTGATGAAGTCGGGGCCAACTGGAGCCATTTTACAACCACCTTTGCCTGCTGGGGAAAAGTTTGACATCATAGTACCATGATACAACTGCTGAATATGAAAGGGGTGTTTCGTGGTCACGCGGTTGATGATGCTAACTTGCACTTGATGAACTTTGTTGGTTTATGCAAGCGTATATGTTACCTGGAGTAAGCCAAGATACTATACGATTGAGACTCTTCCCATTCCCTCTCTCTAGAGAGGCCACAGTTTGGTTATCAAATTTGTACAACTCCATTACCAATTAGAGGGAGCTTAAATAGGCCTTCCTAGAATGATTCTTCCCATCCTCTAGGATGCTATAGTTAAAGATGAAATTTATAACTTCCGAAAAATTGAAGACTGAGGCACTGTATGAGACATGGTTGAGATTTAAGAAGAAGTTGATCAAGTGCCTGAATCATAAAATTCCAGATGACAGTTTGTTGGAAATTTTTTATAGGTACTTAAACAATAGCACAAAAGCTGTAGCAGATACTGTGGCGGGAGGAGTGTTGATGAGTCACACGTGGGAGCAGGCTTCCATTATTCTGGATAAAGTGACCAAGATGAACAGGGCCTGGCACACCAGGAAAGTTGTAATACCACGGAAGTGCCTAACACTAGACTCGGGAGTTAAAAGGATGTGCAACAGAAAAGTTGAAAATTTTTTCTCAAGATGACCCGTTATACAAGTCGTGGGAAGCTCCCTCGGATTGTGGGTCCCTGTAGTGGTAAGAATGTTGGTCGACAGGTCCAGGACCAACGAGCCTTGGAACGACTCGTTAGTTAGTGTAACGGGTCGTGGAAAATGGTCGTTGGGAGTATGGTGGCAATGGGTGGAAGCAACGAGTCATCGGGGCAAGTAAAGAATCATCTTATCCAGTCGTGGTTGCAAATATGAGTCTAGAAAATTGAGCAAAACAATGAGCAAAGTAATGACTCGTTGAACCTAAGGACGACCCATAGGATGAGTCGTTACCTCTGGAAGAATGTATTTTTCCTGCGAAGTTAGTAAGGGTAAATTCATAATTTCTAAGCTCCTAAGTACTATACTAAGTTGTTTTAAGCTCAGATAGGGAAGTTTTAAGAGAGTTTAATCTATTCTAACCTATTCCATCCCAATGCATGCAAAACTAGAGGATTCATAGGGAAAATCAAGCTTAGAACTCTCCAATTCTTCTCCAATCCCTTTGGGATTTCAAGGGAGAGTGTAAGACCAGATTACCCAGGTATTTAGGGTGATGAATGGGAGTATTCCTTCACTCCCATGACCAAATCCTCTTTTAAATTCATTAATTTCAAGGTGGATGAATCTATGGGGTTTTTACCCAATTTGTGAAATTCTCTAAGTATCTATCACGGATAAATTCTATTCATATTTCTAATCCTGTTTTAAGATTCATGCGCATGTTTTATGATGGTTTTAATTACAAATTATGATTTAAAACTTTTAGAATATGATGCCCGATTATGAAAGTTCATGAAGTGTTGAGATTATGATCTATGTTTTCAAGTATGATGAGGTATCTATGATAAAAGTATGATTTCAAATTATCTATGTCTCTATCCATGATTTTGACTATCAAGTCTATTTAAAAGCATGTTTAAGCTTGGGCAAGCCCATATGATCAAGTGTGTTTATGATTTACTTCAATTTAATGTTATTAGCTTATCACATGATTTTGGAGTCTAGACTCCCACTTTTCAACCTGTGGAATGGTTTGAGCCAAGGCTCCTCATGTTATGTTTTCAGATTATGTATGTAATGTTATGATTTAGCTTCATCGAAAGACGACGGTTTAGCTTCATTGAAAAACGATGGAGAGCATATGCATTTTTTTTGGATTAGTGTGTAGCCCTGATAAGGCTATGGACGCCTCTTCTCACTTGAGTGTAATAGTCGTGACCACATAAGCTCTATCGTGGTAATGTTTGTTATATGATGAGTTTCCCATTGTTCCTCATGATTTTAATAGTGCATGTTCATCAGTTATGATATTATGTTTTCAGTGATTTTGACCCAATGTTCAGGTTTACTTATGATTATTAGTTTCAGTACGCCCCACCAGCCATCGAGAATCATGTGCCCGAGCTGGTTGCCCATGCTGAGTTTAGGGCAGCTATATAGATGTTGGCATAGGCATTGACCGCCCATGTCAACCAGCAGGCAGTGGCGTATGTACCCAGAATGGGAATGTGGTAGCGGCAAGATTCAGGGACTTTCTCAGGATAAATCCTCTTGAGTTACTCATATTGAAGGTGGACGAGGATTCACACAAGTTTATTGATGAAATCTAGAAGATCACCCAGATTATGGGGGTGACAGGGGAGGACTGCACATACCTAGCGTCTTATCAGTTTAAAAGGGTTTCCCATATCTGGTTCAGACAGTGGAAGGATAGTAGAGTAGTAGGAGCGAGTCCCGTTGGTTGGGATGAGTTTCTTACTGCATTCTTTGATCGGTTCTTTCCACGGGAGATGAGGAAAATCAAGGAAGCTGAGTTTGTGAACCTGATGCAGAATAACATGACGTCCAGGAATATGCTTTAGAGTTCACCTGCTTGTCCAAATATGCACTAGAGATGGTGGCTGATTAGAGGGCTCGAGTGAGCAGGTTCGTACATAGGATAGCGAACTATTTGGTCAAGGATTGCAGGACCTCTATGCTTTATCAAGATATGGACTTCTCGCGGTTGGTCCTATACGCCCAATAGATAGAGGCGGTACAGGTGAGTGAGAGAGAGAGGGAGGCCAAGAGGGCTAGGATTGATAGTTTTGGGTTTTCCTAGCAGAGGCTTGGTGTTGGGCATCATCAGTAGTCCCACCGGAGATCATCAGCCCCAGCACCATCAGCAGCGAGTGTACCATCCAGATCTAGGCACGATCAGAGAGGACGCACGTCAGTCTCTCAAGGTTAGGGGAGTAGACCCATATAGCTCAGCATTCCAAGATGTGATGGTTGTGGTTGGAGGCACACTGGTTAGCTTTTTGCAGGTACAGGTGCTTGTTTCAGGTGTGGGAAGCCCGGGCATATGCTTAGAGATTGTCCAGCAGCTAGACATGGCCATGGCAGAGGCCGAGATCCAGCCACTAGTTTAGCAACCCCACCAACACACTCAGCTCCACAGGGTGCATCCACTAGTGTAGTTGGTGATCAGCGTCAGAATAGATTCTATGCCCTCACATCTCGTCAGGAGCAGGAGGTCTCTCCAGATGTAGTCACTGGTATGTTATGAGTATTCCACCTTGATGTATATACATTGTTAGATACAGGGGCTACTTTGTCTTTTGTGACGCCCTATGTTGCTAGTAGTTTCTGAGTCAGTCCCAAAATCCTATTAGAACCCTTCATAGTTTCTACTCCAGTCGATGATTCAGTTATAGCTCGATGAATGTATAGAAATTTCCCTATAACAGTCCTTTAGAAAGTCACCTCAGTAGATTTAGTAGAGCTAGCCTTGATAGATTTTGATGTTATATTTGGTATGAATTGGCTACATGCATGTTATGCCTCAGTGAATTGTAGAACCTGTGCAGTAGAGTTTCGATATCCGGGTGAGTCAGTCCTAGAGTGGAAGGGTAGTTCAGCTGGGACTGTAGGTCGCTTCATTTCCACCTTAAGGCCAGAAAGATGATCTCTAAAGGTTGTGTGTAGCATCTAGTTTGCTACATCTGAAACCCTGACTATCCAATCAATTCATATAGGGTGCGAATATACAGAGGTGTTTCCAGATGATCTATCAAGAGTTCCTTCTAAGCGAAAGATCAAATTTGGAATTGATCTTCTTCTTGATACGTAGCCTATATTTTTCCCTCCTTACAAAATGGCTCCAGCTGAGCTAAAAGAGTTGAAGGAGCAATTGAAGGATCTATTAGACAAGGGTTTCATTAGACCTAGCAAGTCTCCATGGGGTGCACCAGTTCTCTTTGTCAAGAAAAAGGATGGTTCCCTTTGGATGTGCATTGACTATCAGTAGTTGAACAAAGTCACAATCAAGAACAGGTATCCCCTACCCAAAATTGATGACTTGTTTGACCAGCTTCAGGGTGCCAAGTGTTTTTCAAAGATAGACCTCAGATCCAGATATCATCATCTTAGGGTTAGAGAGAGTGACATCCTGAAGATAGCCTTCAGGACTCGGTATGGTCACTATGGGATTGTAGTTATGTCTTTTAGACTAACAAATGCTCTTGCAGCTTTTATGGATTTCATGAACAGGGTGTTCAAGCCATTTTCGGACATGTTCGTGATTGTGTTCATATATGAAATTCTCATATACTCTCGGAGCAAGGAGGAGCATGCCGCTCATTTAAGGGTGGTGCTAAAGACTCTTAAGGATCACCAATTGTATGCTAAATTCAGCAAGTGTGAGTTTTGGTTAAACTCAGTAGCATTTTTGAGTCATGTGGTGTCAAGTGAGGGTGTGCAGGTGGACGGTCAAAAGATAGAAGTTGTGAAGAATTGGCTAGAACAGTTAGTCATTCAGATATTAGGAGTTTCTTGGGTTTAACTGGTTACTACAGGAGGTTTGTTGAAGGGTTTTCATCCATTGCAGCACCGTTTACTAAGTTGACCCAGAAGAAAGTGAAGTTTCAATAGTCGGAGGCTTGTGAGAAGAGCTTCCAAGAGTTGAAGACTCGACTCACCTCAGCACCACTATTGACTCTACCTGATGGTATCGATGGGTTTGTGGTATATTGTGATGCCTCGAGGATTGGCCTTGGTTGAGTATTAATGCAACAAGGTAAAGTTATAGCCTATGCTTCCTGGCAGCTTATGGTCCATGAAAAGAACTACCCGACTCACGACCTCAAGTTGGCAGTGGTAGTATTTGCCTTGAAGATTAGAGACACTATCTTTACGGGGTCCATGTGGATGTGTTTACGGACCACAAAAGCCTACAATACGTGCTTACCCAGAAGGATCTAAATCTACATCAAAAAAGGTGGTTGGAGATCCTTAAAGATTACGATATGAGTGTCCTATATTATCCAGGGAAGGATAATATGGTGGCAGACACTCTTAGAAGGCTTTCTATGGAGAGTCTGTCTCATGTAGATGAGGGGAGGAAGCAGTTGGTGAAGGAAGTGCATCGGCTTGAACGACTAGGAGTTCGTCTCGTTGACATGACCGATGGTGGTGTCATTGCTTGGAATGGATCAGAGTCTTCTTTGGTGACTGAAGTTAGGCTAGGCAAGATGAGGATCCTATTTTGGTTAAGTTGAAGGAAATGGTCTGAGATCATAAGGTGGAACTCTTCTCCCAAGGGGGATATGGTGTACTTCGATACCAGCACCGTTTATGTGTTCCAAGTTTTGCTGATTTGAGAGATTGGATGTTACATGAGGCTCATGGTTCTAGATATTCTATACATCCAGGTGCCACCAAGATGTACCATTACTTGTGAGAAGTCTATTGGTGGAATGGCATGAAGAAGGACATAGTAGAGTTTGTAGCTAAGTGTCTGAATTGTCAATGAGTGAAAGTTGAGCACAAAGACTTGGAGGTGTGCTTCAAGAAATTTGTATCCCTACTTGGAAGTGGGAGGGAATCAATATGGACTTCATCATAGGGTTGCCTCGTACTCATTGATAGTATGACTCTATTTCGATAGTTGTCCAGGTTGACTAAGGCAGCTCATTTTCTACTGGTCAAAACTACCAATTCAGTAGAGCATTATGTCAAATTTGTATATTCTGAAGTTAGTTATGTTGCTCGTAGTGTCATTATCATCACATCCGATAGAGGTACTCAGTTTACCTCCTAATTTTTGAGATCGTTTCAAAAAGGACTTGGTACTCAGGTCAAGCTTAACACAACTTTTCACCCGTAGACAGATAGTTAGGCTGAACGGACCATTCAGACTCTCAAGGATATGTTGAGAGCATATGTGATTTATTTTAAAGGTAGTTGGGTTGAGCATTTACCTCTCATCGATTTTGCATATAACAACAATTACCATTCCAGCATTCGGATGTCTCCGTTTGAGGCTCTTTATGAGCAGAGGAGTAGATCCCCTATTGGTTGGTTCGAAGTCGGTGAAGCTACATTGATCGGGCCAAATTCAATTGATGAGGCTATAGAGAAATTCCAGCTTATAAGGGAATGACTGAAAACAACTCAGAGTTGTCAAAAGTCCTATGCTGATGTAAGGAGGAGAGAACATGAGTTTGAAGTTGAGAATTGGGTGTTTCTAAAGTTATCTCCCGTGAAGGGAATGATGAGATTCGGGAAGAAGGGGAAACTTAGTCCCCACTATGTTGGTCC
The DNA here is from genome assembly GCA_035772735.1 of Datura wrightii. NCBI lineage: Eukaryota > Viridiplantae > Streptophyta > Magnoliopsida > Solanales > Solanaceae > Datura > Datura wrightii. Next base: position 112,338,647 of record JASDFA010000001.1, read on the forward strand.
GTACAGGATTGTGAGACGTGTTGGCAAGGTGTCTTATGAGTTGGAGTTTCCCTCAGAATTGGCCTCAGTAGATCCAGTTTTTCATGTATCGATCTTAAAGAATTGTATCGATTATGCGACTTTGGTTGTTCGGTGGAGAGCGTAAGTGTGAAGGATAACCTTAGCTATGAAGAGGTTCCAGTTAAGATACTTGATCGTCAGGTTCAGAAGCTAAGAAACAAGGAGGTATCTTCGATAAAGGTTTTTTGGAGAAATCAACATGTTGAGGGAGCTACGAGGGAAGCCGAAGAAGATATGATGGCCTAATAACTGCACCTTTTCCCTTCCGAACTAGTTCTAGCTTGAGGTATCAATTTCCTCCTTAGTACTCTATTAAGTTTCATGTTTAGTTAATGTGTACCAATTTCTTTCATGTCAATGCATCTATATGTGATTCATGAATTCAGTTCAGTCATGTTTTCCAGTTTGGAGCCACTCACTCCGTCAGTTTTCAGCTCTAGATGTTCAGTATTTGGGATGATAGGTTTTTGCCCAATTATTCAGTATTCCAGTTTGGATCCAGTCACCACATATTCGAGGATGAATGTTCCCCAGGGGAAGATATTGTAATACCCTAGAAGTGCCAAAGACTAGACTCGAGAGTTGAAAGGATGTGCAGTAGAAAAGTTGGAAAAATTTTCTCAGGATGACATGTTGTACGAGCGTGGGAAGCTCTCATGGATTGTGGGTCCCTGTCGTGGTGAAATTATTGGTCAACAGGTCCAGGACCAACAACCCATGATGAGGTGTCTATGATAAAAGTATGATTTCGAATTACCCATGTCTATATCCATGCTTTTGACTATCAAGTCTATTTCAAAGCATGTTTAAGCTTTGGCAAGCCATATGATCAAGTATGTTTATGATTTACTTCAATTTCATGTTATTAGCTTACCACATGGTTTTGGAGTCTAGACTCCCACTTTTCAGCTTGTGGTATGGTTTAAGCCAAGGCTTCTCATGGTCTGTTTTCAGATTATGTATGTAATGTTATGATTCAACTTTGTTGAAAGATTATGGTTCATCTTCATTGAAAAATGATGGAGAACATATGCATGTCTTTTTTTGGGGAGTAGTGTCTAGCCCTGGAAAGACTTTGGATGACTCTGTCCACTTGAGTGTAATAGTTGGGACCATGTAAGCACAACTTTTCACAGCCTCACTGCACCCAACGACTCAATTAATGAGTCGTTAAGTGAACTAACAAGTCACTTGATGACTCGTTCTATTATCTTGGGTAGTTTTTTCCGTTTTTCTCCATTTCAGTCCTCGGGTCTGATCTTAGGGACTTTTGGGATGTTACACTTATCCAACTCTTTCTTCTTCTACTCTACATGAGCTATACTTCCCATAGATTGGCTATTAAAAGCATCAACAACTTTGTTAGCCTTACCTAGGTAGTAGAGAATACTCATGTCATATTCCTTGAGCAACTCAAGCCACCTCCTCTGTCTGAGATTCAACTCCTTTTGGCTGAGCACATGTTGCAGGCTCTACTGGTCTGTGAACAATCAACATGTGCACTATAGAGATAATGGGACTAAATCTTTAATGCAAATACTATAGCTGCCAACTCGAGGTCATGAATCGGATAATTCTTCTCATGGATCTTAAGCTGTCTAGAGGCATAAGCTATAACCTTATAGATGTTTGGTTAGAAATCTTTGATCAGAAGATCGATTCTACGCAGTCTTTTTGAGGGAGAGACAAGAAGTTCATTTTCTTCTAGGTTTTCTTGTTTACTTTTATCTCTAGTTAATACGAATTATGATTTCTTGGGTTTATCACTTGAATATGAATGGCTAAACTCCTATTTAGGGGTTTTGTCCATGGCTGATGGTTGTAGTTTGATTGTTCAGTTATGCTAGACTTTCAATTCTTCTTTCTAAGATTGTTTATGCATACTTTTTTTCATTGATTATTTGTTAGACTGATCACCTTGCGAATATTATTTGTTGGCTCTTGGTTCAACTCGAGAGCGGGAACTAAGAGGGTTAAAAGGAAGCATAAAATAGGTTTCTATTGTCTTGTTCAAATAGTTTAAGAGTTGACTTCATTGCTGAGGATATGGATATACCATGCAACCCTGTTTAGTTGAAACAAGTATCGTCAACCGTCTTTTCATGTTTCTCCTGCAACCATATGATATAGGTGTTAGGGTTCATGAGATAGTTATTGCATATTTGGGTGAATAGTAAGAAATGGAATAGTAACTTTCAACTAGCAATCTTAGAAGAATATCGTCTAGCGTATTCGAATCCTAGAACTCAACCTGATAGCAAAAGTGCCAAAACCCTAGATTTCTCTCATTTTTGAATTATAAATACTTCGCATACGATTCTAGTTTCTTAGTTTAATTTACAATTCAACTTCAGTTGAATAATTCCAAAACCATTTTCCCTATTCTATTTGTGTTTATTGGAATAGTGAAACAAAGGTTCAAAATGTAGCCCATCAGTCTATCAAGTTTCTATGGGTACGATATTGGGACTTCACCATCCTATATTACTTGAAGATCACGTGTGCTTGCGTATGCTTGATGACATCAAGTTTTTGGCATGATGTGTTGTGGGTTTACAACACTTTCGATACTTAAAACTGAGGAAATAAGCATGGACTTAGGTGTATTTATATGGATATGATGCACTTTTTCTTTTTTTTTTCAGGAAAAAAGATGTTGGAGTTGAAATGTGCAAAAGAAGGAGAAAATGCAGAAAAAGGGCTAAGTACGAACCCTAGTACGAGCCGTACCATCTTGGTATGAGACGTATTTAGAGTCATGAAGAAGTCAAGAACATTTGTTTGAGGCAAAGGCAAAGTACGACTTATAGTACAAGCTGTACCACAATAGTGGTGGAGAAGTATAGAAGTTGCTGCGCAGGATAAGTCTCCAAGTACGGGGAGTAACCATGGATCGTGATATCTACACAAGACCCGTACCAAGGAGCTATGGTAATTTTCAGAAGAATCAAAGGATGGAAGATCTCAATGTATGACTGGAAGTCACGAGTCATAGGACATAGGTACGAGGCGTACCACCCGTGAAAATATTCAAAGGATGCCAAGAACTCTCAGGATCAAACCATTACAAGACAGTACGACTCATAGGTTCATGGTATGAGTCATACCAACTTCCGACACTTAGAAAAAATAGAAGTTACCAAGCATTGTACGAGTGAAGGTACGACCCGTACAATCTTGTTATGGGTCATAAGTGAAGTCGACGACAATTCATTAGTTTTCCCTGTTTACGTAGGAAAGGGTTCTAAATATTCGTATAAATACTTTTTAGGTTATTTTTGGTAAAAAAAGGTAAATAAAAAGTCATAAGAAGTAAGAGAGAGTCGAATTTGGGAGAAAAAAATTATTGTTGATTTCCTATTCAAGTTTTGGGAGACTTTCTTGAATTTATTATCTCATTGTTCTTGAAGTGTTCTTCCTTAATTCTTCAAATAACCAAGGTGGGTTTTATTTCAAACATCTTTGTAAGTTCTAAATTATGTGTTTGTCTATGAATGCTTATAATTCTCTTACAACCATGAGATGCTAAAACCTTCATAACTAGGATTGTGGTAACCATGATGATTTAACGAACTAGAGTTGCACAAAGTGATTCTAAAACAATGCGAAACTCTTGAATTGTATTCTCTTCATCGCTAATGTTTCTTAATAGAGCACAACGTTAGGACTTGCCCGAATGCTTTACTTACTTGAATCAGAGAAGTGGAGATTAGGAAAAAGAATTACAACAAAGAATTGATCTTTATGGGTCATTGTATAACTTGAGTTGCGGTTGCAGGATAGTTAATTTGGAACGAATTGATTGCAGTTGAATTGAAATCGCTCATGAGACCTAATTCGGTGATTGAGTATACTCATCCAATAGGGACGAACCCGTCATTCGGATGAACCCTAGTTACCAGTTCTACAAGTAAGCATTGGGATAAATCACAAGTGTAAAATCTAAGATAGTTATGAATTCAGGGGGAATAGTTGCCCTAGTTATTGGCATAAACTTGATAAATAATAGTCAATTCTCATCTTTGTGACATATTTGTTTTTACAAAAGCCCCCTTTAGGAGATAACAAACTTAAAAGCTTAAATATGAGCGTTATTTTATATCTTGACCTTATTTCCCGCGGGATCCACCCCAACCTTTGTTGGGTTATATAATGACGACGTACACATTATACTTTTATAGCAGTGTGATTTGAGTGTTATCAAAAGTGGCGCTATTGCCGAGGAATACGACTTAGGATTAGAGTAATTGCTATATTTAACTTTTAGTTGTTATTTTCTTATTTACGTTTTCTTTTTGTTTTTGACATGAACAGGTTGTCTCTTAGTGAATGCAAAGTACTCGACAGAGCGGAAACCCCCTGATTCCTCTTGATATTGAATTTGAGAGAACTCTGTGGAGAATGGAGACCCCTGAATAGAGAGAGGCTCATATGGTTGAAGAAGCTTGGAAAGCTGAGTTAGCTTGGTAAGCTGCACTTCAGGAAGCCGAGGATGCTCGTGATGAGTTAGTGATATTGGTTGCCATGGAAGGCGCAATAGAGGCTAAAGATATGCTCCTCAATTCTATAATGATGGTGATCCGGATGTTGATGAAGCCGGGCCAACTGGAGCCATCATACCACCACCTTTGCCTGCTGGGGAAAAGTTTGATATCACTAGTACCATGACACAACTGCTGAATATGAAACGAGTGTTTAGTGGTCGCACGGTTGATGATGCTAACTTGCAGCTGATGAACTTTGTTGGTATATGCAAGCGTATAGGTTACCTGGTGTAAGCCAGGATGCTATACAATTGAGACTCTTCCCATTCTCTCTCTCTAAAGAGGCCACATTATGGTAATTAACATTTTCCAATTACTCCATTACCAATTGGAGGGAGCTTAAACAAGCCTTCCTAGAAAGGTCCTTCCCACCCTTTAGGATGCTATAGTTAAATATGAAATTTATAACTTCCTGAAAATTGAAGAATGAGGGACTATATCAGACATGGTTGAGATTTAAGAAGAAGCTGATCATGTGCCCGAATCATAAAATTCCAGATGACAGCTTGGAAATTTTTTATAGGTTCTTAAACAGTAGCACAAAAGCTATAGCAGATACTGTGCCAGGAGGAGCGTTGATGAGTCACAAGTGGGAGCAAGTTGGCATTATCTGGAAAGAGTGACCAAGATAAATAGGGCCTAGCCCACCAGGGAAGCTGTAATACCATGAAAGTTTCTAAGACTAGACTCGGGAGTTGAAAGGATGTGCAGCAGAAAAGTTGGAAAATTTTTCTCAAGATGACCCATTATACGAGTCGTGGGAAGCTCCCTTGAACAGTAGGTCCTTGTCAAGGTGAGAATGTTAGTCGATAGGACCAGGACCAACGAGCCATGGAATGTATCGTTGGTCAATGTAATGGGTCATGGCAAGCGTCATTGGGACTTTGGTGGCAACGGGCAGAAGCGATGATTCATTGGGACAAGTAACGACTTGTCCTATCCAGTCGTGTTTGCAGATCTGAGTCTGGAATACTAAGCGAATCAATGAGAGAAGTAATGACTCATTGAACCTAAGGACGACCCGGTGGATTAGTCGTTACCCCTAGCAGAATGTATTTTTCCTACAAAGTTAGTAAGGGTAAATTCATAATTTCTAAACTCCTAAGACCTATACTATGTTGTTTTAAGCTTAGTTAGGGGAGTTTTAAGAGGGTTTAATCTATTCTAACCTATTCCCTCCCCATGCATGCAAAACTAGAGGATTCTTAAGGAAGATCAAGTTTAGAACTCTCCAATTCTTCTGCAAACCCTTTGGGCTTTCAAGGGAGAGCGTAAGACCAAATTACCTAGGTATTTAGGGTTATGAATGGGAGTATTCCTTCACTCCCATGCCCAAATCCTCTTCTAAATTCATGAAATTCAAGGTGGATGAATCTATGGGGTTTTAACCCAATTTGTGAAATTCTCTAAGTATCTATCATGGGTAAATTCTATTCATGTTTCTAATGTTGTTTTAAGATTAATTGGCATGTTTTATAATGGTTTCCATTACAATTTATGATTTCAAAGTTTGCCAATACGATTCCCAATTATGAAAGTTCATGAAGTGTTGAGATTATGATCTATGTTTTCAAGTATGATGAGGTGTCTATGACGAAAGTATGATGTTGAATTACCCATGTCTATATCCATGATTTCGACTATCAAGTCTATTTCAAAACATGTTTAAGCTTGGGCAAGCCCATATGATCAAGTATGTTTATGATTTATTTTAATTTCATGCTATTAGCTTACCACATGGTTTTGGAGTCTAGACTCCCACTTTTCAGCTTGTGGTATGGTTTTAGTTGAGGCTCCTCATGTTGTGTTTTCAGATTATGTATATAATGTTATAATTCATCTTCGTCGAAAGATGATGGTTCAACTTCATTGAAAAACGATGGAGAACATATGTATTTTTTTGGGAGTAGTGTGTAGCCCTGGCAAGGCTTTGGACGCCTCTGCCCACTTGAGTGTAATAGTCGTGACCACGTAAGCTCTATCTTGGTAATGTCGGTTATATGATGAGTCTCCCATTGTTGCTCATGATTTTAGTAATGCATGTTCATCAGTCATGATATTATGTTTTCAGCAGGTTTGACCCAACGTTTAATTTTACTTATGATTATTAGTTTCAGCTTTGGGTCATTCGAATCAGTTATGATATTTGGTCATGTTTAAATCATGTTTTAAGATAATAGCATGCAATCCTTTCTCACAGAACGTTATGATAAAATATTTTAAGATATGCATGATTTCAGTTTTAATCACTTAGTGGTTTTACTTACCTCGCATACTTGGTATATTCCAAGTACTGACCGCATACTCTATGCTGTATCGTTTTATGATACAGGCTCGGATGTTCAGGTTCAGTCCCGCCTCTAGCCGAATTCTCAGAGTTAGCATTTTTTCAGCTTGCTAGTGAGTCCTAATCCTTCAAGGACCTTCTTACCAATTTATTTCCAATTTCAGTTTATTAGTGAGTTAGTTAGGGTCTTGTCCCATCAACTCATCAGGCTATGGAGGCTTATCAGACATTGTATGTATTCAGCTTCAGATCAGTGTTATGTATTTTGTTTTTCAGATGTTATTGGTTATTCAGACTTCTGCTATCTCAGATGTTTCTTTCCAAAATTATTTTTGTTATGCTATAGTTCTCAAGTTCATGCCATGGGTCGACTTGGCGCTAGTTATACTTCTAGGTTCTGTGTCTAGATTTGGGCCTATGTTCGGGTCGTGACAAACTTGGTATAAGATCCTTAGGCTTTGAAGTGTCCTAGGGTGTCTGAAAGCCACGTTAAGTAGAGTCTTTTTCATAGGTGTGAAGTGCGCCACACTTATGATGAAGAGGCTACGAAATGTTTTAAGAAATTTTCCTTCTTTCATGATCTATGTCATGCGATGAAATGTCTCTCTATCCTTTTAACTCATGCTACACGTGTTTATAGAATCATGCCTCCTTACTGAGTTAACGAAAGAAGGAACGGGAATGAAAATGGTCATGAGAATGGTAACGGAGATGGGCACAAGCAGGCCCCACCAGCCCCCGAGGATCATGTGCTGAGCAGGTTGCCCATGTTGAGTTTAGGGCAGCCATCCAGATGTTGGCACAGGCATAGACTGCCCATGTCAACAGGCAGCCGGTGGCGCATGTTCCCAGAATAGGAATGCAGTAACGGCAAGAGTCGAGGACTTTCTCAAGATGAATCCTCCTGAGTTCCTTAGATCGAAGGTGGATGAGGATCCACACAATTTTATTGATGAAATTGAGAAGATCACCCAGATTATAGGGGTGACAGGGGAGGAGTGCACAGACCTAGCCTCTTATCAGTTGAAAGGGTTGCCCATATCTGGTTCAGATAATGAAAGGATAATAGAGAATTTGGAGCGGGTCCCATTTGTTGGGATGAGTTTCTTACTTCATTCTTGGATCGGTTCTTTCCTCGGGAGTTGAGGGAAATCAAGGCAGCTGAGTTTGTGAACCTAAGGCGGAATAACATGACTGTCTAGGAGTATTCTTTAGAGTTCACCAGCTTGTCCAAATATGCACCAGAGATGGTGGCTAATCAGAGGGCTCGAGTGAGCAGGTTCTTATATGGGATAGCAGACTATTTGGTCAAGGATTGTAGGACCACTATGCTTCATCAAGATATGGACTTCTCATGGTTAGTCTTGTGCGCCCAATAGATAGAGGTGGTATAGGTGAGTGAGAGAGTGAGAGAGAGGCCAAAAGGGCCAGGACTGACGGTTTTGGGTTCTCCCAGTAGAGGCCTGGTGGTGGGCATCATCAGCAGTTCTACTGGAGATCATTAGCCCCAACATTGTCAGTAGTGAGTGTTCCATCCAGATCTAGGCACGATCAGAGAGGACGAACGTCAGGCTCTCAAGGTCAAGGGAGCAGACCCATAGAGCCCAGCATTCCAGGATGTGATAAGTATGGTAGGAGTCACACTGGGCAGTGCTTAGCAGGTACAGGTGGTTGTTTCGGGAGTGGGAAGCCCAGACGTATGCTTAGAGATTGTCCAGAAACTAGACATGGCCATGGTAGAGGCCTAGATCCAGCCACTAGTTTAGCAACCCCACCAGAACGCTCAGCTCAGCATGGTGTATCCTCTAGTGTAGGTGGTGGTCAGCATCAGAATAAATTCTATGCCCTTGTATCTCGTTAGGAGCAGGAGGTCTCTCCAAATGTAGTCACTAGTATGTTATGAGTATTCCACCTTCGTATATATACATTGTTAGATACAGGGGCTACTTTATCTTTTCTAATGCCCAATGTTGCTAGTAGTTTGGAGTCAGTACCGAAATACTATCAGAACCCTTCTCAGTTTCTACTCCAGTCGGTGATTTAGTTATAGCTCGATAAATGTACAGAAATTGCCCTATCACAATCCTTCAGAAAGTCACCTCAGCAGATTTAGTAGAGCTAGTAATGACAGATTTTGATGTTATATTTGGCATGGATTGGATACATGCATGTTATACCTTAGTGAATAGTAAAACCTGTGTGATAGAGTTCCGATATCCGAGTGAGCCAGTCCTAGAGTGGAAGGGTAGTTAAGATGTGCTTGTAGGTTGCTTCATTTCCTACCTTAAGGCCATAAAGATGATCTCTAAAGGTTGCGTGTACCATCTAGTTTGCTACATGCGAAACCTCGACTATCCAGTCAGTTCTTATAGTGTGCGAATATATAGAGATGTTTCCAGATGATCTACCAGGAGTTCCTCCCGAGAAGAAGATCGATTTTGGTATTGATCTTCTTCCTGATACACAGCCTATATCTATATCTCCTTACAAAATGGCTCCAGCTGAGCTAAAGGAGTTGAAGGAGTAGTTGAAGGATCTTTTAGACAAAGGTTTCATTAGACCTAACAAGTCCCCATGGGGTGCACTAGTTCTCTTTGTCCAGAAGAAGGATGGTCCCCTTCGGATGTGCATGACTATCGGCAGTTGACAAATGTCACAATCAAGAACAGGTATCCCCTTCCCAAAACTGATGACTTGTTTGACCAGCTTCAGGGTGCCAAGTGTTTTTCAAAGATAAACCTCAGATCCGGATATCATCAGCTCAGGGCAAGAGACAGTGACATCCCAAGATAGCCTTCAAGACATAGTATGGTCACTATGAGTTTGTAGTTATGTAATATATGGATTTGATGAATAGGGTGTTCAAGCCATTTTTGGACATGTTCGTGATTGTGTTCATAGATGACATTCTCATATACTCTCATAGAGAGGAGGAGCATGCTGCTCATTTGAGGGTGGTGCTACAGACTCTTAAGGATCGCCAGTTGTATGCTAAATTAAGCAAGTGTGAGTTTTGGTTAAACTCAGTAGCATTTTTGCATCATGTGATGTTAAGTGAGGGTGTTCAGGTGGATTCTCAAAAGATAGAAGTTGTGAAGAATTGGCGTAGACCAGTTAGTCCTTCAGATATTAGGAGTTTATTTGGTTTAGCTGGTTACTATAGGAGGTTTGTTGAAGGGTTTTCATCCATTGTAGCACCATTGACTAAGTTGACCCAAAAGAAAGTGAAGTTTCAATGGTCAGAGGCCTTGTGAGAAGAGCTTCCAATAGTTGAAGACTCGACTCACCTCAGCACCAGTGTTAACTCTACCTAAGGCTACCGATGGGTTTGTGGTATATTGTGACGCCTCGAGGATCATCATTGGTTGAGTATTAATGCAACAAGGTAAAGTTATAGCCTACGCTTCCAGGCATCTTAAGGTCCATGAAAAGAACTATCTGACTCACGACCTTAAGTTGGTAGCGGTAGTATTTGCCTTGAAGATTTGGAGACACTATCTATACAGGGTCCATGTGGATATGCTTACAGACCACAAGATCCTACAATATGTGTTTACCCAGAAGGATCTAAATCTACATCAAAGAAGGTGGTTGGATCTCCTTAATGATTATGATATCAGTGTCCTATATTATTCGGGAAAAACTAATGTGGTGGCAGACGCTCTTAGCAGGCTTTCTATGGAGAGTGTGTCTCATGTAGATGTGGGGAGGAAAGAGTTGGTGAAGGAGGCGCATTAGCTTGCACGACTAGGAGTTCATCTGGTTGACTCGACTGATGGTGGTGTCATTGTTCAGAATGGATCAGAGTCTTCTTTGCTGACTGAAGTCAAGGCTAGGCAAGATAAGGATCCAATTTTGGTTAAGTTTAAGGAAGCGGTATGAACTTACAAGCTGGATGTCTTCTCCCAAGGTGGAGATGGTGTACTTCGATACCAAGACCATTTACGTGTTCTAAGCTTTGCTGATTTTTGAGACAGGATGTTACATGAGGCTCATGGTTCTACATATTCTATACATCCAGGTGACAGCAAGATGTACCATGACCTATGGGAAGTCGATTGGTTGAATCGAATGAAGAAGGACATAGCAGAGTTTGTAGCTAAGTGTCCAATTGTCAATGAGTGAAAGTTGAGCATCAAAGACTTGGAGTTGTACTTCAAGACATTTGTATCCCTACTCGAAAGTGGGAGGGAATCAATATGGACTTCCTCATAGGGTTTCCTCGTACTTGTTGATAGTATGACTCTATTTGGGTGGTTGTACACAAGTTAACTAAGGTAACTCATTTTGTAAGTCAAAACTACTGATTCAGTGGAGCATTATGTCAAATTTGTATATTTGGGAGTTAGTTCGGTCGCACACAGTACCCTTATCCATCATATCAGATAGAGATACTCCGTTTACCTCCCAGTGTTGTAGATCGTTTCAGAAGGGACTTGGTACTCAGGTAAAGCTTAGCAGAACTTTTCACCCACAGACAGATGGTCAGGCTGAATGGACCATTCATACTCTCGAGGATATGTTGAGAGCATGTGTGATTGATTTCAAAGGTAGTTGGGATGACCATTTACCTCTCATTGAGTTTGCACATAACAATAGTTACCATTTAAACATTCAGATAGCTCCATTTGAGGATCTTCACAGGCGGAGGTGTAGATCACCTATTGGTTGGTTCGAAGTTTGTGAAGCTACATTAATAGGGCCAAATTCAGTTCATGAGGCTATGGAGAAAGTCCAGCTTATAAGGGAATGGTTGAAAACAACTCAGAGTCATCAAAAGATCTATGCTGATGTGAGGAGGAGATAGCTTGAGTTTGAAGTTTACAATTGGGTGTTTCTGACGGTATCTCCCATAAAGGGAGTGATGTGATTTAGGAAAAAGGGGAAACTTAGTCCCTGCTATGTTGGTCCATACAGGATTGTGAAACGTGTTGGCAAGGTGTCTTATGAGTTGGAGTTTCCCTTAGAATTGGCCTCAGTATATGCAGTTTTTCATGTATCGCTCTTGAAGAAGTGTATGGGTGATCCGGCTTTGGTTGTTCTGGTGGAGAGCATAGGTGTAAAGGATAGCCTTAGCTATGAGGAGGTTCTGGTTGAGATATTTGATCGTTAGGTTCGGAAGCTAAGAAACAAGGGAGTAGCTTCAGTAAAGATTTTGTGGAGAAATCAGCATGTTGAAGAAGCTACAAAGGAAGCCGAAGCAGATATGATGGCCTAATACCCGCACTTTTTCCCTTCTGGACCAGTTCCAGCTTGAGGTATCAATTTCCTCCTTAGTACTCTATTCAGTTTCATGTTCAGTTCATGTGTCGCAGTTTCATTCATGTTAATTCATGGATATGTGATTCATGAATTCATTTCAGTCATGTATTTTAGTTCTGAGCCAATCACTTCGTCAGTTTTCAGCTCTAGATGTTCAGTATTTGGGATGACAGGTTTTCCCCAGTTATTCAATATGTTTACCCCACATTCGAGGATGAATGTTCCCAAGGGGGAGATATGGTAATACCCTAAAAGTGCCTAAGACTAGACTCGGGAGTTGAAAGCATGTGCAGTAGAAAAGATGGAAAATTTTTCTCAGGACGACCTGTTGTACGAGTCATGGGAAGCTCCCATGAATTGTGGGTCCCTATCATGGTAAGAATGTTGGTCGACAGGTCTAGGACCAACAACCCATGGAACAACTCATTGGTTAGTGTAAAGGGTCACGACAAGCAGTCATTGTGAGAGTTGTATTTGTCAAGGTGACTAACACGAGTCGTGGTACAACTGCTTGTATGGAACAATAAGTCGTGGTATGATCACGTTGGGAAGACTTCCAGAAGGTAAGTAGTAGCGGGCAGTTGTGGCAATAGGTGAAAGAAATGAGTCATTGGGACAAGTAACAACTCATCCTATCCAGTTGTGGTTGTAGTCTGAGTCTCAAAAATTGATCAAAACAACGAGCGAAGTAATGACTCATTGTACCTAAGGACAACACGTTGGATGAGTCATTACCCCTGGCAGAATGTATTTTTCCTGCGAAGTTAGAAAGGGTAAATTCATAATTTCTAAGCTCCTACGCCCTATACTACGTCATTTTAAGCTCAGTTAGGGGAGTTTTAAGAGGGTTTAATCTATTCTAACCTATTCCCTCCCCATGCATGCAAAACTAGAGGATTCTTATGGAAGATCAAGCTTAGAACTCTCCAATTCTTCTCCAATCCCTTTGGGCTTTCAAGGGAGAGTGAAGTACTAGACTACCCAGATATGTAGGGTTATGAATGGGAGTATTCCTTCACTTGCATGCGCAAATCCTCTTCTAAATTCATGAAATTCAAGGTGGATGAATCTATGGGGTTTTGACCCAATTTGTGAAATTCTCTATGTATCTATCATGGGTAAATTCTATTCATGTTTCTAATGTTGTTTTAGGATTCATGTGCATGTTTTATGATTGTTTCAATTACAAATTATGATTTCAAAGTTTTACCAATATGATGCCCGATTATGAATGTTCATGAAGTGTTGAGATTATGATCTATGTTTTCAAGTATGATGAGGTGTCTATGATAACAGTATGATTTCGAATTACCCATGTCTATATCCATGATTTTGACTATCAAGTCTATTTCAAAGCATGTTTAAGATTGGAAAGCCCATATGATCAAGTATGTTTATGATTTACTTCAATTTCATGTTATTATCTTACCACATAGTCTTGGAGTCTAGACTCCCACTTTTCAGCTTGTGGTATGGTTTAAGCCAAGGCTCCTAAAGTTATGTTTTCAGATTATGTATGTAATATTATGATTCAGCTTCGTCGAACGACGATGGTTTAGCTTCGTTGAAAAATGATGGAGAGCATATGCATGTTTTTTTGGGAGTAGTGTCTAGCCCTGGCAAGGCTTTGTACGGTTCTACCCACTTGAGTGCAATAGTCGGGTCAACGTAAGCTCTATTGTGGTGATATCGGTTATATGATGAGTGTCCCATTATTCCTCATAATTTCAGTAGTGCATGTGCATCAATCATGATATCATGTTTTAAACAAGTTTGACCCAATCTTTAATTTTATTTATGATTATCAGCTTCAACTTTGGGTCATTCGAATCAGTTATGATATTCAGTCATGTTTAAATCATGTTTTTTAGATATAGCATGCAAGCCTTACTTCCAGAATCTTATGATGAAATGTTTTCTCATATGCGTGATTTCAGTTTTACTCACTTAGCGGTTTTACTTACCTTTCATATTCGGTACATTCTAAGTACTGACCGCTTACTCTATGCTGTATCATTTGATGATACAGGCTCGGACGTTCAAGTTCAGTCCCGCTGCTAGCTAGATCCTCAGAGTTAGCATTTTCTCAGCTTGTTGGTGAGTGCTCATCCTTCGAGGACCTTCTTACCAGTTTATTTCTAGTTTCAATTTATTAGTGAGCTAGTTGGGGTCTTGTCACATCAACTCGTCAGGCTGTAGAGGCTTATCAGACATAATATGTATTTAACTTTGGATCAGTGTTATGTATTTTGTTGTTCAAATGTTATTGGTTATTCAGAATTCCACTATCTCAAATGTTTCTTTCCACAATTATTTATGTTAAGCTTTGGTTCTCATGTTCATGCCATAGGTCGACTTGGAGTCAATTATTGTTATAGGTTTCATGTCTAGATCTGGGCCTATGTTTGGGTCATGACATAAGCAGAAGCAGCTGCAGGTACGTATCTTGTTGGTATGTCTGCGGATCAACGCAGAAAGGAGGAGGAGCGTGATCAGGAGCTAGCTCATATGCGGACATCATTAGACCTGCTCATGAAGCATATCATCATTAGACCTGCTCATGAAGCATATCATCATTAGACCTGCTCATGAAGCATATCATGGGCGCTGGTGTCACGACCCAAACAAAGGCCCGAATCGAGACACGGGACAAAGAACCCCGAGAGGCTCCAAGTAGACCCATGGTGTAAACATGGCATCTAAACTCAACACAAATGCGGAGGTCTAATATATATAATAGCGGAAGTCTGAAAATTTGATAACATCGAATATCTGAATAGATAACAACAATATGAAATTAAAAACATACCATGTTTGATAAGCCTCTACATACTAACGAGTTGATGGGACAAGACCCCAACTAACTAAAGACTAAAATTGGAAGTACGAAACATATGTGATAAAAGGGTCCTCGAAGGACGAGGACCCACCAAATCTTGCTGAGAGATGCTAACTCTGTGGATTTAGCTAATGGCAAGACTCAACATGAATGTCTGAGCCAGTATCATAAAATGATACAACATAGAGTATGTGGTCAGTACCGTGGAATGTACCGAATATGCAAGGTAAGTAAAACTGCTAGGTAAGTAAAAATTAGAAATCATTCAAATCATAAAACATTTCATCATAAGATTCTAAGAATAGGGCTTGCATGCTAGTATCTGAAAACATGACTTAAACATAACTGAACATCATAACCGAATAGAATGACCCAACGCTGAAACTGATTATTCATAAGTAAAACTGAACATTCGGTCAAACCTGCTGAAAACATAATGTCATGACTGGTAAACATGCATAAATAAAATCATGCGGAATAATGGGAGACTTATCATATAACTGACATTACCATGATAGAGCTTACGTGGTCTCGACTATTACACTCAAGTGGACAGAGCCGTCCAAAGCCTTGCCAGGTTTGAGAATGCTACCATGATATCAATATCAAGCTGAAGGCCCCTTAGGGAAGGGAAAGCTCACAAGGGAGGTCCCAAATAATCTTAACATACCTATGTTGGCATGTAGTTTTGAGGCACAGGTTGGCTGAACCCTTAGCCTGCTCGGTGCTAGACACTACTCCCAAAAACATGCATATGCTCTCCATTATTTTTGAATGAAGCTTAACCATTGTCTAGTGATGAAGCTAAATCATAATAATACATGTATAATCTAAAAACATATCATGAGGAGTCTTGACTCAAACCATACCACAAGCTGAAGAGTGGGAGTTTAGACTCCAAAATCACGTGGTAAGCCAATAACATGAAAGTGAAGTAAAACATAAATGTATTTGATTATATGGGCTTTCCAGAACTTATACACACTTTTAGATAGTCAAAATCATGGATATAAACATTGGTAATTAGAAATCATACTTTCATCATATACATCTCATCATACTTGAAAACATATATCATAATATCAACCTTTCGTTTACTTTCATAAATAGGCATTATAATTTGTAAAACTTTGAAAACATGAATTGTAATTGAAAATATTATAAAACATGCCCATGAATCATAATTCAATAATTAGAAACATGAATAGAGTATATCCATGATAGATACTTAGAGAATTCACAAGTTGGGATAAAACCCCATAGATTCATCAGCTTAGAATTTCCATGAATTTGAGAAGAGATTGGGCATGAGAATGGATGGATACACCCATTCATTACCATACATACCTAGGTACTTCTAATTTCTCAACCTTCTTGAATGCCCAAAGGAAATTGAAGGAGGATTGATGAGTTTCTAGGCTTGATCACCATCACAAACTTCTAGGCTTGCATGCATGGAGAGGGATAGGTTTAGAATGAGTTAAACCCTCTTAAAACACACCTATCTGATCTTAAAACAACGTAGTTAAGGTCTTTGGAACTTAGGAATTACTAAAAAGCCCTTAATAATTTTGCAGGAGAAGTCACACTACTAGTCCCAACGAGGGACTGGACGACTCATTGCCTAAGGGATGACTCATAGTGACGAGTCATTAAGTTCACTGCCAAAAATTTCCACCTTCATGCCGACTCCTGACCACAGCTGACTCCATGACTCGTTGCTCTAATCACGAGTCGTGGCTTGTCTCGTGGTCAACCCCCAATTCACAAAAATCCAACCAACTCTCCCTTCACTCCAGGAGTCACCTAATGACTCGTGGTTCACTTCACGGGTCACTGGACGACTCATCTTGTGTCCTAGTGCAGAAATTCCTATTTTGTCACGACCAGAACGTAGGCCCAGATCGAGACACGGGACAAGGAACCCCGAGAGGCTTCAAGTTGACCTATGGAATGATCATAGCATAACATTAGCAAGAAAACAACTAAGAGAAATCATAATCAAAGCGGAAGCTAACTGAAAGAGTTTAATTTAAAACCTCAAAATAACAAAATCTCATAAACTTCGATACAAAACTGAATCTGTCTATAAAAGTCTAAAAGCCTCTACTACACCAATGAGTTGCTGGAATAAGCTCCCAGTTAACTCCTAAAGTCTGAAAACTGTAACACAATGAAATAGAAAACATAAACCACGTCCTCGAGAGATAAGGACTCACCACAAGCAGCTGAGATGGGAATGGAGCATACTAACCATGTGGTTGAGTTAGGAAACCTTAATCTATATCATGAAATAATATAGCACATGAAGTATGCAGTCAGTACTTGGAATGTACAGAGCATGGGGGAAGTGTATGTAAACTAAACATGCAAGTATACAAGAAGGAAGTAAGCTAAATACACCGACATATAACTGAACTGGAATACAACGACCCTATCTGAGATAAACACATATGTTTACATGAAGCCTTTATTCGAAAACATTTACTCAAGTATAATCAAACTGATGCATACAGGTCATGTGTTGTACATATACTGAGAACTGAAGTTGTAAGTGATATCACACACTGTACTGACCATCAGTTGATAATTGAGTCTGAATCCGTTTAAATTGATTTTAACTAAAATATGAAATTTATACGGAGTTGAGCTGAACTGATATCGTAGGATAAGGGAGACATTCTCTACTATGGAGAGTCCCTAACTGAATAAGGGAAACATTCTCTGCTATGGAGAGTCTCTGACTGACTAAGGGAAACATTCTCGACTAGGAAAAGTCCCTGACTGACTAAGGGAAATATTCTCGGCTATGGAGAGTCCCTAACTGACTAAGGGAAATATTCTCGGCTATGGAGAGTCCCTTACTGACTAAGGAAAATATTCTTGGCTATGGAGAGTCCTTAGCTGACTAAGGGAAACATTCTCGGCTATGGAGAGTCCCTGACTGACTAAGAAAAACATTCTCGGCTATGGAAAGTCCTTGACTGACTAAGAGAAACGTTCTCGGCTATGGAGAGTCCCTAATTGACCAAGGGAAACATTCTCTTCTATGTAGAGTCCCTGACTGACTAAGGGAAAAATGGAGGTCCCAGAAAACTAGAACATGGAGGTCGCTGGATTGACTTCATTCGTTTAGTCTAAATCACTTCAGCTAATCTGAGATATGAGCATTCAATTGTTTATATCATACTAAATCATTTAGAATTGATCAAGGCTACTTTCTACTAACAACAATCCCAAAGGTCTGAAGGATCATTCTCATGCTTTATTATCATAATTCATATCATCATAGTCCCAAATCATCGTTTAAATCATATATTCTACTTTTATTAAGCATCGATAGGGTCAGATCATACTTTAAACATGTCCACAACATTTAAATCTCGAAATTACCTTACATAGCATATATTCTAGTTTTACGATAGCTCCATAGATTCAACTCATACCCAACATATTTACATCGAAATCATAGTGAAAACATATACATACTTTACATTGATCAAAGACCATAACTTCTAATCGTATATCAACATATCTATTAAATCATGTATTCGAGGTTTAAGAGAATTCATATGATCTTCATATACTTTAGACATGGATAGAAGATTATGATAAGAGCATGTGAATAATTATGAAATCCTATTCGAAGTTCTAGGCTATTTCAAGGTGGAAATTCTATAATCATGCATTTCTCATAACAGGTACATAATTTGAGATATTGAAAGTAATCTCATAAGCATACATGATTGTTAATCATAATGGATTTTAAAATTCATAGAAGGCATAGAAGAAATCATTCATAAATCGAAACCCTAAACCATGCTTTTCTAGAACAAGAGATTTGGGTTTTTAATAAAAATTTTAGGGCACAAGGATGGAAGGATGTCTTTTTTAAAAAAACCACATACCTGACTAGAATAAATCCCCACTTGAATTTGAACCTTGAAGTCTTTGAAGAAACCCTTGTTGAATCCTTGAGTCTTAAGAGAGGGGAGGAAGAAGAGTTTGAGAGTGTATCTTGAGAGAATGAGAGATTAGGCTAGAAGAAACTCTTAAAACGCCCCATATACTACTCAAAACAACGTAGTTTAGAAGTTAGAAGCATAGGATTTCATGAAAACACCCTTGAAAATTTGCAGGAAAAGTCATGCTGTCAGTCCTCACGAGGCAGTCCATGAGTCGTGGGGTTGGAAACGACTCATAGTGCCCAGCCGTGGAGTGCACTGGAAGATTTCTCAAAATTCTTCCCAGATCTGCCGATGACTAACTTCATGAGTTGTTGTTTATCTTAATGACTCGTGATACCTCCCTTTGCCACTGAAGACCACAATTCCTGCTCCTCTTTCCCACGACTACCCTGACGAGTTGTTACTTGACACGACAACTCATCAGGTCGTCGTTGGTCACTGGACCTTGCTGCACCTCTTGACTGCTCCTCATGGTTCTAACCATGACCTGTTGGGTCACCTAACGAGTCGTACCATGACTTGTTTTGGGGCGAAATATCCACTTCCCTTCTGAATTCTTTCTTTAAGTCTAGAGTCTGATCTTAGAAACTTTTGGGGTGTTACAATATCTCCCCCTTGGGAACATTCATCCTCAAATGTTGGCTAAACATATTGAAGGGATAGGGACGGAACTTAAATCCCAAAACCGATCAATTATAGCTGAAACCAATGGAGTATCTAACTCCGGACTGATTTTATACATCTGAACTGAATATCTAAATCGTACATTCATATTAAGGCGTGAGAGGGACGAAAAGATGTGAAACTGACATGGAATTAAATAGAACACTAAGAAGGATTCTTTCCCTCTAACTGGCACTAAGCTGATACAGACTTAGTCTTCATTCTCAAATCGCTTCCTTACACTGATCTAGGATCCATGATATCTGGTCTAACTGAGAGTAAGGGACTCATGAGCATGAACTATTCATGACATCTGTAACTGAGCACATACAGGAGTTAACCTTATCTATTGAGCTACTAAGGCAACTTCTAAAGACTGAGTTCAAGATGAACATATTGGAAGACCTGAGTTAGCACACATAGCTGGTTCATAACATGAAGATGAGCCTTAAGGATTTATAAAGTAAGACTGGCATCACTGTCTGAAGCGATTATCTAGAAATTCTGGGAGTCTGCACATAAGGATTGGTAGATCATAGCTTCAACTGAAATACAAGAGAAGTTATCTGAACCTGGAGGGATTGACATACCACAATCATTAGGGCTGGACTCCCTTACTAGAATATTCATGATCTGGCTTGTCTTATAGACTTACCATCTCCCCCTTAGTTTGAAGCCATCATTCTAAGGAGCCTGAATCTTTCTTAAGGTTGGGGCTACACCACTAACTGCTCACTCCTCTTCCACCTCTAACATCCACTGCAAACCTTATACTCGTAGCTATTCACATCCTACTTCGAAAATCTCTTCTCGACAACATCACCGGAGCTCATCAATCAGTATGGGGGTTTTGGGGATAGTATAAAGAAAAGAGTAACATGAGAGATACATAACATACCTATGACTACTACAGGTGACTTGCCCTTATCCTGGTGTGCTGCTAAGGCATAGGGGCGGTTTTGACGTTGTCCGCCACCTGCGCTAAACGATGTACTCTATTGAGATGGGCGGCTCACCAGAGATACTGAAGAGGTGGTCAAGGCTCTACTCTCACCTCATTTAGCTACTACACAATCCTGGTGCTTATGACCCAACTTACCGCACCAAAAATAAGCATTTGAGCCGACCAGGCATTTTCCCAAATGGTGCTTCCAACAGCTGATACACAATAGATACATAATCTCCCTTACCCTGGGTTGACGGAGCACTGACTGTCGAAAGTGCTGGGCTGATGATTTCTTCTGGGAGCGTGAGCGGTGTCCACCAGTCGACCTCTACGGGGAAAACTCTGAATCTCCTACCCTGGCCCTCTTAGCCTCTCTCTCTTTTTCCTTTACCTTTTTTACTTCCATTTGTTGGGAGAATATCACCAAGCATGGAAAGTCTATGTCCTTGTACAACATGGCGATCCTGCACTCTTTGACCAAGGAGTCTGACACTCCATTCACGAATCTGCTCACACGAGCCCTCTAGTCGGCTACCATCTCTGGGGCATACTTGGACAACCGGGTAAACTCCAATGCATACTCCTGGACAGTCATGCTGTTCTTTCTCAAGTTGATGAACTCTGCCGCCTTTGCCTCCCTCAACTCCCTATGGAAGAACCTATCCAGGAATGCAGTCATATACTCATCCCAACTTATGGGGGCTTCTCCAACTCCCTGACTATCTCTCCACTGACTAAACCATATGTGAGCGATTCCTTTCAGCTGGTAGGAGGATAAGTATGTGCTCTCAGTTCCCGTCACCCCATGATTTGTGTGATCTTCTAGATCTTTTGTAAGAACTCATACGGGTCCTTGTCCACCTTTAACCTTAAGAATTCGAGTGGATTCATTCTGAGGAAGTCTCTTACCTAGCTTCCGCTACGTTCCCATTTTTGGGAGCATGAGCCATTGCTTACTAATTAATCTGGATGGTCATGGCCTACGCCAACATATGAATGGTTGCCCTGAACTCGGCATGAGTGACATGTTCATCCATCGGGTTCGCTGGGGCTGGTGGGGTTTGCTGGCGCCCATTCCATTTCTTCTTCCATTCGCTCATCTGTGAGGCATTATCTGTGATTGTGTAAAGCACGAGTAAGGAGAGGAACTGTTAGAATTTCATACTCTACACACGATAAGAATCATGAATGAAAGGGAACATTCCTAAAATTTCTCGTAGCCTCTTCATCATAAGTGTGGTGCGCTTCACACCCATGAAAAAGACTCTACTTAACGCGACTTTCATACACCCTAGGACACTCTAACCTTTTTTTTAATATCAAGTTTGTCACGACCCAACGTAGACCTCGATCGATACATGGGACAAGGAACCCCTAGAGGCTCCAAATCGACCCATGGCATAATCATAGCATAACATTAGCATGACAACACCTAACAAAAATCATAATCCAAGCGGAAGCTAACTGAAAGAGTTTAATTTAAAACCTCAAAATAACAAAATGTCATAAACTCCGATGCAAAACTTAATCTGTCTATACAAGTATGAAAAACTCTACTACACTAATGAGTTGTTGGGATAAGCCCCCAATTAACTCCTGAAGTCTAAAAATTGAAACATAATGAAATAGAAAACATAAACCGTGTCCACAAGAGATGAGGACTAACCACAAGCAGTTGAGATGGGAATGGAGTGTATCTAACCACGTGGATGAGTCTAGAAACCTAAATCTATATCATGAAACGATATAGCATATAAAGTATGCAGTCAGTACTTGGAATGACTGAGCATGCGGGAAGAATATGTAAACTAAACATGAAAGTATACCAGAAGGAAATAAACTGAATACATCGACATATAACTAAACTGGAATACAACAACCCTATCAGAGATAAACACATGCGTTGACATGAAGCCTTTATCCGAAAACATTTACTGAAGTATAATTAAACTGATGCACAAGGGTTATGTACTGTACATATACTGAGAACTAAAGCTATAATTGATATCATACACTATACTGACTATCTGTTGAAAATTGAGTTTGAATACAGCTAAACTGATTTTAACTGAAATTTGAAATTTATACGGAGATAAGCTGAACTGATATCGTAGGCTAAGGGAGACATTCTCGGCTATGGAGAGTCCCTGATTGACTAAGGGATACATTCTCTTCTATGGAGAGTCCCTGACTGACTAAGGGAAACGTTCTCTGCTATGGAGAGTCCCTGACTGACTAAGGGAAACATTCTCAATGAGGGAGAGTCCCTAACTAACTAAGGGAAACATTCTCGGCTATGGAGAGTCCCTAACTGACTAAGGGAAACATTCTCAGCTATGGAGAGTCCCTGACTGACTAAGGGAAATATTCTCGGTTATGGAGATTCCCTAACTGACTAAGGGAAACATTCTCGGCTATGACGAGTCCTTGACTGACTAAGGGAAACATTCTCGGCTATGGAGTGTCCCTGACTGACTAAGAGAAACGTTCTCGGAAATTGAGAGTCCCTAACTGACTAAGGGGAACATTCTCAGTTATGGAGAGTCCCTGACTAACTAAGGGAAAAATGGAGGTCCTAGTAAACTAGAACATGGAGGTCACTGGTCTGACTTCATTCGTTTAGTCTAAATCACTTCAGCTAATCTGAGACATGAGCATTCAATTGTTTATATCATACTGAATCATTTAGAATTGATTAAGACCACTTTCTACTAACAAGCCCAAAGGTCTGAAGGATCATTCTCATGCTTTATTATCATGATTCATATCATCATAGTCCCGAATCATCTTTTAAATCATACATTCTACTTTTATTAAGCATCGATAGGGTCAGATCATACTTTAAACATGTCCACAACATTTAAATCTCGAATTCACCTTACATAGCATATATTCTAGTTTCATGAAAGATCCATAGATTCAACTCATAACCAACATATTTACATCGAAATCATAGTGAAAACATATACATACTTCACATTGATCAAAGCCCATAAGTTCTAATCGTATCTCAACATATCTATTAAATCATATATTCTAGGTTTAAGAGAATTCATACGATCTTTATATACTTTAGACATGGATACAAGTTCATGATAAGAGTATGTAAATAATTATGAAATCCCATTCAAAGTTCTAGGCTATTTCATGGTGGAAATTCTATAATCATGCATTTCTCATATCAAGTACATAATTCTAGATATTGAAAGTAATCCCATAAAAATACATGCTTGTTAATTATAATGGGTTTTAAAATTCATAAAAGGCTAGAAGAAATCAACCATAAATCGCAATTCTAAACCATGCTTTTCTCGAACAAGAGATTTGGGTTTTTAATAAAAAGTTTGGGGCACAAGGATGGAAGGATGCCCTTGTTGGAAAAACCACATACTTGACTAGAAGAAATCCCCACTTGAACTTGAACCTTGAAGCCTTTGAAGAAACCCTTGCTGAATCCTTGAGTCTTAATAGTAGGGAGGAAGAAGAGCTTGAGAGTGTATCTTGAGAGAATGAGATATTAGGCTAGAATAAACCCTTAAAGTGTCCCATACACTACTCAAAACAACGTAGTTTATGAGTTAGAAGATAGGATTTTATGAAAACACCCTTGAAAATTCGCAGGAAAAGTCATGTTGCCAGTCCTCACGAGGCACTCCACGAGTTGTGGGGTTGGAGATCTTAGGCATAATTACATGCCTAAGTGCTATTTTATAATTTAATATTTTTCATGTTTGTCAATATAATTGATTATATTCTCATGTGATTTTGTATAATTTCATGCATAAACTAATCAATGTGATTAGCTCTTTGTTTTGTAGGTGAAAAATGCTAAGGATGATGCTTAATATGATGATCCATGAAGATAAAGGAAGTCGGGACTGAGTGCAAAGAAAGATACATGAAGAAAGCATGGAAGTGCTATGATCATGTTATCAACGTGCCACGCCAGCAGGAGGGTGCGACAGGCAGCATGTCAAGCTGGCCCTATGTCGCGTTCACTATCAGGCCACGAAAGGGCATGCACACACACGCCAGGGGAAAAGCAGCAGCAACGCGCAATGGTACCGTGCCAAGCCCAGCAGCCTGTGTGATAGCTGTCGTGCCACGCTGGGCAACATGCACAACATACTTCCATGACATGCCACTACCCGACAATTCCTGTAGCCTCACGCATTTGCTCTGTGTCACAGAGGCAAATTAGTGCGACCAGGTCCATGACACGGAGGGATTTCAAGTGCTATTTTATAACTTAATCTTAGTCATGTTTTTCAATTTAATTGATTATATTCTCATGTGATTTTGTATAATTTCGTGCATAAACTAACCAATGTGATTAGCTCTTTATTTTGTAGGTGAAAAATTCTTAGGATGATGGTTAATATGATGATGCATGAAGATAAAGGAAGTCAGGATTGAGTGAAAAGAAAGATAGATGAAGAAAACATGGAAGTGCTATGATCGTGCCAGCCAACATGCCACGCCGCAGGAGGGCGAGCCAGGCAGCATGTCACGCTGGCCCTGTGTCGTGTTCACTACTATTCCATGCAAGGGAATGTGCACGTGCAAGGGGGAAAGAAGCAGCAGGGCGCAACGGTGTCGTGCCACGCCCTGCAGCCTGCGCAATAGCTGCCATGCCACGCTGGGCAACGCATACAACACACTGCCATGACATGCCACTGCCCGACAATTCCAGTAGCCTTATGCGTTTGCTCCATGTCATGGAGGCAAATTAGCACGACCAGGTCCGTGACACAGAGGGTGTTCAAGGCCGGCCAAAATTTTTAGTTTCCCACTTAGTATAAATTAAACACTTAGCTCTAAATATCATATATCGAGAAATACTTTGGGAAGAATAGAAAGGAGTGAAGGGAAAAGCAAAGAACTTCACCTAGGGTTTGTTATTTTTTATTCTCTTTCAATTACTTTTGTAAGTACATTACTTTGATTATGTTTTTGAGTAATTGTACAAACATGAGTGGCAAAAAACCTTTTCTCTAGGGTTGAGGTCACAATATATGAATGTAAATGCGTGAATTCATCTTTGGTTTTAGTTTTTTAGTTGTTGTTTTGTCTTGCATTCTTAATTATTGATGTTTTTTATGCTTGATCACCATGAAAACAAACTTGTTAAGCTTAGGTAAAATCTCAAAAGAGTAACCCTAGGTTAGAATACAAGAATGTAAGGAGAAAGTTCTTTTCTTTATGATAGGATTGCGGTTAGGATAGAAACTATACCTAATTTGCCTCGCTTGATTAATAAAACGGGATGATAGCTAGACACCGACATAGAATTGTCACATCACTGCTCGTAGAAGTAGTTGTGAAGCTAAGTCAGGTTAAATGATTAGAGATACGAAAGTCCATAATCAAGGGCATAAACCCGTAAACCAAATCCACATTGTTAATTGCTCACAAATGAGGACGTCATATCCCCGCTCGACGATGTAGGTGTGAGACTAGTTTGTTGTGTTTAGAGGTTCGAGAGACCATGAGCACTTCATAACTCTATGAGACAACAACTGAAGTTTTCATACTTGAACCATTGTGAATTGTAGCATTGCATGATTATCAGGCCTTAACTCTAGTTGTTTATTGTATTGTTTCCCAATTGTTTTGTGATCACACCAAAATTTAATTATAATTATCCAAAAATCTCTTAAATCAATACTTGTGAAGGTTAACTTACACTTGAACTTGAATATTTGTTGAATTAGTCTAGTCCCTACGGGTTCAATATCTGGCTCTCAAAAGGGCCACTGTATTACTTGTAGGACCGCGTGTGCTG
Source organism: Datura wrightii (assembly GCA_035772735.1). Classification (NCBI taxonomy): domain Eukaryota; kingdom Viridiplantae; phylum Streptophyta; class Magnoliopsida; order Solanales; family Solanaceae; genus Datura; species Datura wrightii. Next base: position 112,365,001 of record JASDFA010000001.1, read on the forward strand.
GGGCGCAACAAGTTATTGGCACAGTTGCTAGGGACTGGAAGCTTTTAGTGAATTTTTAGTTTTTGTGTGATTTTTATTTTCCTTAAGTGTTGAAACACTTGGTCTTAATTTGCTATATTGCAGGTAACAGGTTTTCCTTGCAGAACTGGCAAGGAATAGAGACCTGGTGGAACCTTTGTTAGAACCTGAACGCCAACTACATTTGCTAAGGAGAGAAGCTCTAGAGAGAAAGTTGAAAAGGTTACAAGAGAAGTTACAACAACACCCACCAGTTGGGCAAGAAGAGTTGTTGCCTAATCAGATGGCAGCCCGACCAGTTCATGAAGTGGCAATCCCACTAGCGACAAATGTGACCTCCAGTATCCGCAAATCAGAGCCCAGAGGAAACTTCGAGCTGAAACAGAACAAGGTGCAGCTACTACATTCTAGTGGCCAGTTCAGTGGGATGACTCATGAGGACCCATAGCAGCACTTATGGAATTTCTTGGAGATTAGTGACACTTTTGTCCCCACTGGAGTATCAAATGACTATGTATGACTCACCCTCTTCCCATTTTCATTGTTGGGAGAGGAAAAGAGGTAGTTGAAGGCTGAAACACCGAATTCCATTACTTCTTGGGACGACCTAGCAAGGAAGTTCCTCATCAGATTCTTCCCTTCAGGCAAGACTGCCAAACTCAGAAGTGAGATATTAAGTTTCACGCAGTGGCCGAAGGAGAACCTATATTTGGCTTGGGAAAGATTCAAGTCATTGTTGAAGACTACCCCCATCACCAGCAGTCCAATAAGGTGTTAGTCCATACCTTTGTGGAGAGTCTAGACCCACACACTAAGATATTATTAGACTCTACATCGGGTGGGCAAGCACTTGAGAAGACATATGATGAATTGTACACTCTCTTAAACAGAATTTCTCAAGGAAACACAAAGTGGCATAGTGAATCATCAAGAAGGGCAGGAAAGAGAGCAGTAGAGCTAATAAAAGTGGACAGTGTCAATGCCTTAGCAGCATAGCTAGCATCATTGAAGCACCAATGATGACTTAGTTCAGCAAACTGAGTATGAACCAACCGCAGGGATAGGTGAATGCAATTCAGCAGGCTCCTAGCTAGTACGAAATCTGTGGTAATAATGGGCATAATGCAGATCTTGCAGGGCCAATCCTGAATCATTCAACTTTGTAGGAAATTTTCAGAGAAATAATCAGACATATGGGAACACCTACAACAAATGTTGGTAGAGTCACCCAAATTTTTCTTAGGGTGGCAATCAAATTCAGAGCTATCAACAGCTTTAGCAGCAGCAGTATCAACAACAGAATAGACAAAATAGTGGCCAGTCAAACAGCAATGATATTGACAAGATGTTGTAGAAAATAATGGCTAGTCAAACCCAACTAGCAGAGAATCAGGCAAGGATGGCTTCAGATTTGAAAAAATAGCAGATGGCCACCCAAAATTTAGAGAAGCAGATGGGTCAATTAGCAGCTGCTCAACACACCAGACACCAAAGTGCTGCAAAAGACAATGCATAATCATCATTGCAACTAGCACAAAGACCACCACCACAGTTCCCATAAAGGCTCAAGAAAAGCAAGGAAGAAGAATGCTTTAAAAAGTTCTTTGACATTTTCAAAGAACTTCACATCAATTTTCCCTTACTTGATGTTTTGCAGGGAATGCCAAAGTACGCTAAGTACTTGAAAGATGTGGTGGACAAATGTTAGGTTGGTGGGTGTCCAGACAGTGGTACTTACTTAGGAGTGCAGCTATAGGGTGATGAGCAAGATGCCGAAAAAGCTCAAGGACCCAGGGAGTTTCACCCTCCCCATACAAATTGGTGAAGCTAAAGTTATAAGGCTCTTTGTGACTTAGGGGCAGCAGTAATCTAATGGCCCTATCTCTGTTTAACACCCTGGGGTTGGGTAAGACGAGGCCCACATGAGTAATGTTGCAGCTGGCAGACAAGTCCATAGTGGCACTAGAGGGAATAATTGAGGACCTTCTCATTAAAGTGGGTAAGTTCATTATACCCGCTGATTTCATCATTCTTGACTTTAAAGTTTATGATAAGGTACCCCTAATCTCGGGACAGCCATTCTTGGCAACTGGAGGAGCCATCATAAATATGAGAGCAGGTACCCTTAAAATTAGGGTAAATGATGAAGAAGATCTCTTCAGAGTCTTCCAAGATATCAACCCACCCATGCACTAAAAAGATCTTTGTAAGATCAATGTGTTGTCAGATGCTAAGTGTGGGTTGGTAGATTCCATGGGTCCACTGCTGCATGACATGACAACATTTTAGCTCAAGTCTGATGGAGGGCTAAAAGGGAAGAAGAAGATGGAAGAAAAGAGGGACATGGTGGAGGTTGTTTCCTCAAAAAGAGAAGAAGATGGTTCTCGAAAGAGAACACTTGTTTGATGATATCCTAAAAAGGATAGTCCACGTTGTGCTGCGATGTAAAATCAGGTGCTGCTTAGGAAGCAACCCAAGAGTATCACGGGTGCACTTTCTTTTCAATTGTGTTGTATTTTGTTATTTTTCACTTGTGTTGTGTTTTGGTTGTTAAGCACAGATTCAGGGGAAGTCTAAGTACCCGAGGAAGTAAGAGCTAATGAGCATGACAAAAATATAAGTGTGGACGTGTCCAAAAATGAGGAAAACACATGTTGTTAGCTAGGCTTAGAGGCCTTAGGTAGTAGTTCTCACCCTTGTATTAATTTTAAATGATGCTTTGGGGACATAGAATGATTCAAGTATGGGGTGAGGAAAATTTCAAAAAAAAAAATTGTGCTTAATGAATTCGGGTGAAGTTGGTGCTTGGTTTGATATTGTTTGATGAAAAAAAGTTTGAGTTAAGCATAATTCACCCACCCTTTGGTTTTTCTTTTCGGTTCTTTTCTAAAGGGGGGCACTTTGAAACGATGAATTAAATTTTTATTTGTCTGTACATAATTGGTGTTAGTAATAGTTAGGGACTTTTCTCGACGATGGATGGATGACAACCCTCTTAAAGGAAAATTAGTCAACAGGTTTGTGTTGTGAATCCTTAGCTGATTGATAGCTTGATATTCTTGTTGAGTGCTACACATGGTTGTTAGATGCAAGTGGTATTAATAGAGAAGAATGTTTAGCAGTTGTATAACTTTGTTCGAGACACCTAGGCTCTTGAATATGACTCTACGTGCTCAAAGCATAAATCTGAATTCTTGTGATTAGTTGATTTAAGAGTAATAGATTTGTATTAAATTGAGCATGTGCTGTGAGTGTAATATTTTTGAATATTCCATGCTATTGTGTAGTGTCTAGAACTTTCTTGGTGTGTGTATACAAAACAAAATGAGGAATGTCGATTGTAGGAGAAGATTTAGGCATTTCTTTGAGTGAGCCTAATTTTTGTCCCTCGCTTTACCTACCTTCAATGTCTGATCCTAATTAGCCCCATTGAACCATTAGCCTATTCTTTGCTAGCCACAAAATGAGCTTAATCCCTTCTTTTCAATAGCCTTGAATTTGATCCAAAACTCCTAAGAGCTTATGTGAAAATGTAAAAGAAGTTAAGGAGTGAAGAGTTGGAAGAAGAAGGAAAAGAGTAGTTGTGGGAGTTGAAGAAAAGACTAGACGTGCACTTGCTTAAAAATAAATAAGAGTTAGTAGGGAGTAAAAGAAGAAAAGAACGAAAAAAATTGATTAAGTACTCCTTACCAATAGCTTAAATGTGCCTAATGAAATGGGGAAACAAAGAGGAAAAATGGGAGTTGAAAAGAATAAAGGTGAAGTAAGAGGATAGATATTCGTAATGCAAGTATGATGTATTAAAAGCGCTTAGGAAAGATAGTCACTATTACTGGACAGAATAGTACCTACCAGTCCCTTAGCTTACATTAGAACCCACCAAGTCCAACTTGATCTTACTTTCAAAAATTCCTAAATTAGTGGAGTAAAACACTAAAGGTAAGCTTATGGGTCAATACATGTTGCATGTGAATTCTTTGTGAGGGTAAGCTTATTTCTTACCCATACACCCATACATGTTATAGTTTGAAAACTTATGAGTGAAAAATTGGGTAACTCTCTTGTTGTGAGGGCACATGTTTGATGAAAGATAAAATTCATGTCGGATATTTTACTTGGTTTATTTGCAAGAATTTGCTAAGTTTAAGAGTCGTGAGGCTAGGAAGTTTTAACTTAGTTATATGGGGTTTTAATGGTGAGATATTGCATGCTCTATCTTAAACTTGTTATCTACAACAATGTAGCCATAACTTGAATCATCTTGTTTCAATTAGCTATGTGTGAGTTCTTCGTGTGCATGATATGTAATAGAGTTGTTCGAGGACGAACAAGGATTTAAGTGTGGGGTAGTGATCTTGGAAATAATTGTATGCCCCAAGTGCTATTTTATAATTTAATCTTAGTCATGTTTGTCAATTTAATTGATTATATTCTCATGTGATTTTGTATAATTTCATGCATAAACTAACCAATGTGATTAGCTCTTTGTTTTGTAGGTGAAAAATTCTTAGGATGATGGTTAATATGATGATGCATGAAGATAAAGGAAGTCAGGATTGAGTGAAAAGAAAGATACATGAAGAAAACATGGAAGTGCTATGATCGTGCCAGCCAACGTGCCACGCCGCAGGAGGGCGTGCCAGGCAGCATGTCACGCTGGCCCTGTGTCGCGTTCACTACTATTCCATGCAAGGGCATGCGCACGTGTGAGGGGAAAAGAAGTAGCAGGGCGCGACGGTGTCGTGCCACGCCCTGCAGCCTGCGCAATAGCTGCCATGCCACGCTAGGCAACGTATACAGCACACTGCCATGACATGCCACTGCCCGACAATTCCAGTAGCCTTATGCGTTTGCTCCATGTCATGGAGGCAAATTAGCACGACCAGGTCCGTGACACAGAGGGTGTTCAAGGCCGGCCAAAATTTTTAATTTCCCACTTAGTATAAATTAAACACTTAGCTCTAAAAATCATATATCGAGAAATACTTTGGGAAGAATAGAAAGGAGTGAAGGGAAAAGCAAAGAACTTCACCTAGGGTTTGTTATTTTTTATTCTCTTTCAATTACTTTTGTAAGTACATTACTTTGATTATGTTTTTGAGTAATTGTACAAACATGAGTGGCTAAAACCTTTTCTCTAGGGTTGAGGTCACAATATATGAATGTAAATGCATGAATTCATCTTTGGTTTTAGTTTTTTGGTTGTTGTTTTGTCTTGCATTCTTAATTATTGATGTTTTTATGCTTGATCACCATGAAAACAAACTTGTTAAGCTTAGGTAAAATCTCAAAAGAGTAACGCTAGGTTAGAATACAAGAATGTAAGGAGAAAGTTTTTTTCTTTATGATAGGACTCGCGGTTAGGATAGAATCTATACCTAATTTGCCTTGCTTGGTTAATAAAATGGGATGATAGTAAGACACCGACTTACAATTGTCACATCACCGCTCGTAGAAGTAGTTGTGAAGCTAAGTCAGGTTAAATGATTAGAGGTATGAAAGTCCATAATCAAGGGAATAAACCTCGTAAACCAGATCGATATTGTTAATTGCTCACGAATTAGGACGTCACATCCCCACTCAATGATGTATGTTTGAGACTAGTTTGTTGTGTTTGGAGGCTCGAAAGACTAGGAGCATTGCATTTTAACTCTTTGAGGCAACAAATGATGTTTTCATACTTGAACCATTGTGAATTGTAGCATTGCATGATTATGAGGCCTTAACTCTAGTTTCTTCTTGTATTGTTTCCTAATTGTTTTGTGATCACACTGAGATTTATTTATAATTATCCCAAAATCTGTTAAATCAACACTTGTGAAGACTAACTTACACTTGAACTTGAATATTCGCTGAATTAGTCCAGTCCTTGGGGGTTCGACATCTGGCTCCCAAAACAGCCACTGTATTACTTGTACAACCGTGTTCCCTGGGGCGCAATAGTTGGCAATGACTCTTGGTGCCTAGTCTAGGAGTGCACTAGATGATTTCTTAAAATTCTTCTCAGATCTGCCGACGACTAACTTCATGAGTCGTTGTCCATCTTAACGACTTGTGATTCCTCCTGTTGCCACTGAAGCCCACAATTCCTGCTCCTCCTTCTTATGACTGCCCTAACAAGTCATTACCTGATACGATGACTCGTCAGGTCATTCGTGGTCACTAGACCTTGCTGCACCTCCTGACTACTCCTCACGGGTCTGACCATGACCCGATAGGTCACGTAACGAGTCGTACCACGACTCGTTCTGAGGCGAAATTTCCACTTCCCTTCTGAATTGTTTCTTTAAGTCTAGAGTTTGATCTTAGAAACTTTCGAGGTGTTACGTATTTTTCTACATTTCAACCCTCGTGTCTGATCTTAAGGCTTTTAGAGTATTACAGCTGGTGCAAGAAAGGTAAATGCAGTGGGAGCTCAAGGTCAGAAATCGGGGCAAGAGCATTCAGATTCTGTGAAGGAGGAAAACTTATTGGACAACCAGGTGAAAGGTTTTTGGGCCAACTCCCAAGTGTCTGGATAGGACACTTGGCGCCAAGGTTCCAAAAATTAGGGTCGAAACCAATATAGGGATAACTACAACAGGAATGGGTATAGGGATAGGAGTCGAGGTCGTGAGAAAGAGGGAGAATGGAAAAGGAACAATGGATATCACAATGATCATACAAGTTTGTATGTTCCTCCTAATGCACGTGAGGGTGAGATTGGACCCTATAAATTTGAGATGATAGCTGAGATGCTCAAGAAGGTAAAATCCACCGAGGATCAGCTGAGGGATATTCAAGGAGATATATCTGGTATGAGCCAGAAAGTTGAATCACATGCCACAATGATCAAATAAATCGAGCAATAGCTTGGTCAAATGTCAGCTTCCCTAAAACAAAGGCAGAAGGGAACACTTCCTAGAAACATAGTGCAAAATACAAAGAATGATAGTCACTATATGGTTGTGATGACTAGGAGTGGAAAGACCACAGTTGATCCCCCTATACTAGTTGTAGTGGAGATGGAAAGACGGAAGCAGATTGAGCTTAGTGAGGAAGATGAGGTTGTTGAGCATGAGCTTACAGGTGAGGCTGAGTTGACTGAGGCTCTAGGTGGTGCAAAGAAGTCTGAAGCTGATAAAGGTAAGAAACAAGGTTCCAGACAAATTTATAAGGCTATCCCTCAAACACCGCCACCGTTCCCTCAAAGGATGAAGAAAGAGGTAGAAGATGTAAGTTCCTGAAATTTCTCTCTATGCTTAAACACTTATTTGTGAACATACCATTGGTCAAGGCAATGGAGAAGATGCACAGATATGCCAAGTTTATGAAGGATCTTGTGACCAAGAAGAGGTCCGTGAGCTATGAGCCAGTTGATGACTTGCATCATTTCAGTGCCATAGCCTCATGGGTCCTTGCTCAAAAGAAGGAGGATCCAAGTGCTTTCACCATTTTGTGCGCGATTGGTGATTTTAAGTTTGCGAAGGCACTGTATGACTTGGGAGCTTGCATCAAATTGATGCTTTTGGCTGTGTTCAAACAGTTGGGCTTGGGATCCTACACACCGACTTCAATGCAACAATTGATGGCAGACCACACAGTCAAAAAGCTAGTGGGGATCCTATTTGATGTTCTAGTTAAGGTGGACCATTTCGTCTTCCCAACGGACTTTATGACCCTAGACTGCAAGGTTGATTTTGAGGTCCCCATCATTTTGGGGCAACCATTCCTTGCATAGGAGAGCTTTGGTGGATGTTGAGGCTGGCCAACTAAAATTTAGACTAAATAAAGAGGAGGTCACTTTTAATGTCTGTCGGTCAATGAAGTAGCCCAATGAGTTTAGGGTTGTCTCAGCTATCGAGGATGATTTTGAGTTTCTTGATGGAATCTGAGAGTCAATAGGCTTGCGTCGTCTCGCGATGTTAAATTAGGCACTTCTTGGGAGGCAACCCATGAGGTGGTTTGGTGAAGTTTGAGTAACCAAACCACATGCGTCGTGTTGCGATGTTAAATCAGGCATTACATAGGAGCCAACCCAGGAAGGGTGAAGTCTGTGTAGCCACAGGTATGTCCCTTTCCCTTGTTCTTATATTGTATGCTTCGGGATGAAGCATGCTTTTAAAAGGGGAAGTTACTTGTTTGGGTGTTTTGTTTGTCCGAGGGGTTTTCTTGCCATGTTTCTTTTACTTCGGACATGCTATCTAGTATAACTGACATGTTTAGGTTGTTTTTATTATTTGTGTAATTAGAAGTAGCTTAGGACTACTTTACAACCAATAAATGCACTAGTTTTGATGTTTTTATAAAATTACCCTATTTGAAATTTTTTTTGATGTTAGTTGTGTATGTTGACTGCGAAGTATGAGTATTGTGGATCTTTGTATGAAATTTATATTATTAGCATGTGTAGTTGTAGTTTAGCTTTGCATGAACCGGATAGGTAGAACCAATGCAAACCTGTACCATGAGTGAGTGAGAGTTCATACTCAGTTCAATAGTACATTAAGGATTTAGAACTTGCCTGGTTGTTCTTTGCATAGGTTTTAGGATAGTTGGTTAGGAAAGGATCATAGGCCCTTTTTGTCATAGCCCACCTTAGCTTAAATTGGCCTACCAAATGAAATGATTCCCTTGACCCCGTATTTGTTCCTAAAAGTTGACCTATTTTCTTTGATTACCTATTCACCTTGACCAAGTTTATAATGAACATGTTTGGCCCTGGTCCCTCCTTGGACATTGTGAACCTTAACTAAGGAAAAATACCTAAGTTGAGGGTGGATGTAGTAGGGGTGCGTAAACTGTGTGAGAGTGGAGAAGAAAAGAGAAAAAAGTCAAAGAAGAGTGAGCTGTGGTGTGAAAAGAAAAGAAAATTAAAAATTAGAAAAAGAGTTGAAAAAGATGAGATAAACACACCACACCCACACATTGCATTGAATCGGAGAAAAAGGGAGGACCAAGTTGAAAAATGAAAAATGGGGTAAAAAAAGTAAAAAGTGGAGATAAGTTGTGTAGTGACAAGGAGGGTTTTAGTCACTAAATTCAATATCTACCATACCCAGCTCGAAGCCTACATTACAAGCTTGAAAAAGTCCTATAGTGATCCTAACTTAACTATCTAAAAAGCCAAAGGAGAAAATAAGGGCAAGACTATGGTATCCGATGTGTAGTATTTGGATCTACTTTGTGAGAGTGAGAGTATTGCTTGTTTAGTTCCAAGTTTCATATTTCTATATATCTGTGAGTGTTGGAGACTTCATTTGTGGTGAAGGTACATGATTTGTGTTGCATTCTGCCAATTATCTGTGTGAATAACATTGGTGATAGCTCGATTCTGTGCTAATAGTTGGATGCCATATCTCGATCGCTGTATGTCATAGATTGTAGTTATATGTGTGCATAGTTGACTTGGTTTGAATGAAAAATGGGTCAATAGTTGTTAATGGTTCATAGCGCAAATTTTGTTGTGTTGGTTGTAGGTATTCTAAGTTTACTTTCTAGTTAAGCATCATTATTAGTTTCATTTTCTTTGCCTGAAGACATGCAGAAGTCTTAAGTTAAGGGTGTTGATGTGCTGTGGGTTTACAACACTTTTGACGCTTAAAACTGAGTGCAAAAGTCTTAAGTTGAGGGTGTTGAAGTGTTGTGGGTTTACAACACTTTTGACTCTTAAAACTAAGGAAATAAGCATGGACTTAGGTGTGTTTATAGGGATATGATACACTTTTTCTTTATTTTCAAGGAAGAAAGAAGTTGGCATTGAAATGTCCAAAAGAAGGACAAAATAGAGAAAAAGGGCTAAGTACGGACCTCAGTACGAGCCGCACCATCCTAGTAAGAACCAACTGAGAGTTGTGGAAAAGTCCAGAACATTTTTTTGAGGTGAAGGTAGAAGTACGACTTATAGTACGAGCCGTACCATCCTGGTACGAGTTGTACCACAACAGTCATAGAAAAGTTCAGAAGATGTTGCATAAGATAAGTCTCCAAGTACGAATAGTAACTATGGATCGTGATATCTACCTAAGACCCATACTAAGGAGATGTGGTAAACTTCAGAAGAATCAAAGAATGGTAGATCTCAATGTACGAGTGGAAGTCATAAGTCGTAGGACATAGGTATGAGTCGTACCAAGCCACCCGTGAAAATATTTAGAGGATATTAGAACTCTTAGGTTCAAACCACGACAAGACAATATGACTCGTAGGTTCATGGTCCGAGTTGTACCAGCTTCCAACACTTAGTAAAAATATAAGTTGCCAAGCATTGTACAAGTGAAGGTATGTCACGACCCGAATGTACACCCAGATCGTAGAAATGGGACAAGGAGCCCTAAGAGACCCCAAGTCAACCTATGACGTGAGCGTACATCTAATTCAATCACATAGCCAAAGACTTAACATAAGAAAAAGTAAACATGTCATAAATGCAGAGAAAGGTGAATACGTAATCCATACATAACGGCTGAATACAACTTGTAATCTGAGAAGCCTCTAATAATGAAAGACGGGTTGATGGGACAACTCCTCAACTAATCCAATAATTCTAAAACTAAAAAAAAAGCATGAAGTCTGAACATAGGGCCCTCGGAACATGAGGACTCACCAAATAAGCTGATGGCGAAATCTGAGGAGTTACTGAGGAGGGTGATCCTGAGAGCCGGGTCATGTATCATGAAACGATACAACATAGAAAGTATGCGGTCAGTATGTGGAATATACTGAGTATGTAAGGTAAGAAAAATGGACATTTAAAACATATAAAACTCATAAATAATCATAAGAGTAGGACATCATGCTCGTATCATAAAGATCATAACATAACATAAGGCTCAAGGTTTTCAAAACATTCATAATGCAATCATAATCATAATCATAAGGGAAAAGCTTTATTGAAAATGATTTGAGCCAGTATACATAATCATAAACATGCATAAATCATGAGGAACAGTGGGAGATTCTCTTAACCAACATACCCCATATGAACGCACATGAAGCCCGACTTGTAACCCTAGTCGGGAGGGTGTCCGCACCTTGCCAAGGGTAGGACCATGAAACTGTGATATCACTATGAAGAAATGGCCATTTGGGCTGGGGAAAATCATGAAAGGGTTCCCAAAATACCTACGGTGGCCCGTAGTTCCTGAGATCCGAGGCTTAACCTGAAGGGTTCATAAATATCATCATTTGGAGAGAGGATTATAAATCGATTCATCATGGGTCACGCATAATTAGGCTTAATTTCATAGAAGTCAAAATTCATAAAATTATAAATGATATCAATAATAAAAACTGACCAAAAACCATAGGTTATGATGAGATTCTAAAATCACAAAACCCATTATCAAATCATTAGACTTTTATAAAAATCATCTTCAGAACCCCATGAGTTTTTAATAACTTTTTTGTAAAAAAAATCATAGAGGATGGGCATGGGTGTGGAAGAAATCGCCCATTGATAGCCTTACATACCTGGGAATAAATGGTTCTTAACTTCCCTTGAAAGACCAAGAAGAAATTGATGATGAACACCTTGAAATAACCTAGATCACCCTTCTATCTCCTTCCTAAACCTTTGAATGCATGAGTGAGGACTTAGACTAGTCTATTCCCTCTTAAACCACCCTTTCTAATGTTAAAATGACATAGTATAGGCCCCTAGGACTTAGGAATTATGGAAAAGCCCTTACTAAAATCACAAAAATTTGTTGACTGCCAGTCCCCACGAGGGACTGGACGACTCATGACCAGGGCTCACGATTCGTGGCCTAAAGTCGTGGAGTCTACTGCCCAACTCACTAAGGGGACCCCACGAATTGTGGTGGCTGGCCACGAATCATGGTCACCACCCGTGACCTCCACTGCCCCAAACAATAGCCAACCTCTCAATCCATGCCATGGATGACTCATGAGTCGTGAGGTCTAACCACGACTCATGGTCATGCTCGTGGCCTCACCCAACACATTGCCAGGCCCTGCTTGACCACGAGTCGCCTCATGACTCGTGGTCACTCCTCATGAGCCACTTCACGAATCATTTTGTGATCTGGTGCGAAATTTTAGTTTTTCACCGTTTTGACTCCCAGGTCTAATCCTTGGGTCCCCGGGGTATAACAAGGTACAACCTGTGCAGTCCTGTTACGTGTCATAAGTGAAGTCGGTGACAGTTCAGAAGTTTTCCCTATTTACTTAGGAAAGGGTTCTAAATATTTGTGTAAATACTTTCTAGGTGATTTTCGATTAAAAAAAAGTGAGTCACAAGTCAGAAGAAGTTAGAGAGTCAGATTTTGGAGAAAATATAATTGTTGTTGATTTTCTATTCAAGTTTTCGGGAGACTTTCTTGAATTAATTTTCTCATTGTTCTTGAAGTGTTCTTCCTTAATTCTTGCAATAATCGAAGTTGGTTTTCTTCCAATCATCTTTGTAAGTTCTAAATTATATGTTTGTCTATGAATGCATATAGTTCTCTTACAACCATGAGAGGATAAAACCTCCACAACTAGGGTTGTGGGAACCATGGTGAATTAATGAACTAGGGTTGCACAAAGTGATGGTAAACCAATGCTAAATGATTGTATTGTATTCTCTTCAATTTTAACATTTCTTAATGGAGCGCAATGTTAGGACTTGCCCAAATTCTTTACTTGCTTGAATCTAGAGAAAAAGAGATTAGAAAAAGAGAATTACAACAAAGTCTTGATCTTTATGGGTCATTGTATAACTTTAACTGCGGTTGCGGGATATTTAATTTGGAACAAATTGATAATGGTTGATTTAAATATCTTATGAGACCTAATCCGGTGATTGATTATAGTCTTCCAATAGGATGAACCAGTCAATTTGATAAACCTTAATTATCAGTTTTATAAGTAAGTGTTGGGATAGATCACAAGTTTAAAACCTGAGATAGTTATGAATCCATGTGGAACTCTTGCCCTAGTTATTCACATAAATTTGATAAACAACAATCAATTCTAAGCTTTGTGACATATTTGTTTCTAAAAAAACCCCCATTAGGAGATAACAAAATTAAAAGCTTAAATACTAGTGTTATTGTACATATTAACCTTATACCCTATAGGATCGACCACAATCTTTGTTAGGTTAATATATTAACAACGTCCATGTCATACTTTTATAGGAGTATGATTTGAGCATTATCATGGAGTCATTGCTGGTGACTTGAATTGATTGAACATTTGTGGTTAGGATTTTTATTACACTGTTCTGCACATTACATTTGTTGTTGGTAGTTGAAAGTTTTAGCTGGTGTTTGTTCGGCGTATGCCAGCTACTAGAAGTTAGCGACAACCCATGGCTCACTTTGATCCAAAAACTGAGAGGACTTTTCATTGGTTAGCAATGGAAGAAAACAATGAACAAGAACTGAGCAACAACCAGGATAGGATTTCAGTTCTTAATTTTGCTTGGCCAAACTTTGAGAATGCTTCTAAAGCGATCATCAATGGAAATTTTGAGTTGAACGAGGAAATGGTGCGATTGGTTTAAAACACTTGTCAATATTAAGGTAAGCCACATGAGGATCTCCACAGGCATTTGATGATGTTCATGGAACTTAGTGAAAATTTTGACTATCAAAATGTGTCAGATGAGTATGTTAAGCTTACTCTGTTCCCATTCTCATTAATTGGTGAAGTGAAGGAATGGATTCAGAATGAGCCAACTGGGACCAATACTATCTGGGAAGCTCTTTCCAAAAAGTTCATAAACAGGTCTTTCTCTTCGAGGAGAATGAATGACTTAAGAGGAATGATCTTAGGATTTGTTCAGAAGGATGGTGATACCCTAGCTTAGGCTTGTGAAAAATATAAAGGATACTTGCGAGATTGTTTGCACCATATGCAGTCGAAGAAGATTATTAGGCACAACTTCATAGAAGGTATGAAGCTCGAATCTAAGATATAGTTGATACTACCACACATGGAAAAATCTTGTCCAAAAGTTATGATGAGATAGAGGCTTTGTTGAATCTCATGTCAACTAGGAGCCAAGATTATCAGGACTCGAGCAGAGGATTAACAACATCTAAAGTTCCAAGGAAGCTTGAGGTTGATGGTGTAGCAGCAATCGGGCAAATATCAGTCAGTTGGTGAATATGATCAACACATTAGTGACCACACCTACTACAAGTCAGGTTCATCAGATTTAGTAAGTTCAGACTCCACCGCTATCATGTGAGGTGATGGAGAAGGTCAAGTGTATTTAAGTTGTCCACTAAACCTAGAGTCTATTTACTTTTTGGGTCAACGAGGTAGTGGTGGAGGTTTTCTAGGAAATAGTTACAATCAGGGGTACAAAAATATAGCTAATCCCTTATGGGGAGGGAATCAGAACTTTTAGAGGCCCCTGAACAACTTCTAGAGACCTCAGGGCCAGTAACATGGCAGTTCTTTAGAGGAGACCATAAAGCAGTGGATGGTTCAGCAGACTCGGATGGTTAATGAGATACAAATGTCAATCTATGAATTAGAGACGCAAATGGGTCAATTGGCCCTTCAACAGACAAATAGACCGTAGGGGAACTTCCAATAAATACTGAAAAGAACCCCAAGGAGAATGTCAGTTCAATCTCTTTGCGCAGTTGAAAGGAGTTAGGTGAAGTGATACCAAGAGATGAGCAGAGACAGAGTAGGTTGCGAGGTCCAAGTAGGATGTTGGTGAGTCAATTAATTCACAGTTGAAAGTGTAGAAGCTAGACCACCTTCTCCAATTCCAAAGAGGTTTAAAAAGCTGAAGGAGGACACAACTTGTAAAAAGTTTTTTGATGTGTTGAAGTAGATACATGTAACTCTACCATTGGTAGAGTTGTTGCAAGAGCTTTCTAAGTATGCCAAATATCTAAAGGGTATTGTGGCAAACAAAAGAAGGTTCACTGAGTTCCAAACTGTAGCTCTCATAGAAGAGTGTAGTTTCCGGGTTCAAACCAAGATTTCGAAGAAGCTGAAAGATCCTGGGAGCTTTACTATTCCAGTCGTAATTGGAAATTGAGAGGTCAGCTAAGCATTGGGTAATTCAGGTGCAAGCATCAATCTCATGCCTGCATCATTGTTCAGAACATTGGGGTTAGGAGAACCATGTCCTACCATAGTGGCATAACAGTTAGCCAACAGTTCTATCACTTATCCTGAGGGAATTATTGAAGATGTGTTGATCAAAGTGAGACAATTCATCTTGGCAGTGGACTTCATCATCCTTGACTATGAGGCTAATGAAAAAGTTCCCATCATTTTGGGAAAAAGATTCTTAGCCACCTATGATGCAGTTATAAGGGTGAAGTCAGTCAAGATGCTAATGACTGTGGATGGCCAAGAGGCGGTTTTTGATTTGTTTAGGACAGCAAGGTTGCTACCTCACTATGAGGAGTTTAAGGTGAGCACAAGGATAGAGCCTGGAAATTCTAAGTAGGTTGTTGAGCAACATGTGTTGCGAGTTGAATCTGCAGGAAGGCTTACTAATCAGCTCATTAATTGGAGGAGTGAGAAGTATTGCATCGTGTTGCGATGTTAAATCAAGCGCTGCACGAGAGTTAACCCGTGAATGTTGTGTCACGGATATAACTAAGGCGATTGGTGAGAGGAAACCTATCTCTCTAACATAATTTTTATTTTGTAGAAACGAACAAAGAATTCGAGGTGAAAGAGCACAGAAAAGAAGATAAAAAAGTTTAAGTCTGGGGTGAAATGCTTGGCGTGACACTTCAGAAGGAAATTTTTTCTCAGGTTGGCATAGTGGGTGGCATACCACGCCAGACTCAACTTACCAAGGAAATTTTTTCTCTAAGTGTGGGGTGCATTGGGTGGTGTGCCACTCCATGTGGAAGATGGGCGAATATTTTTTGGGTCCTTGGGTCAAAATGTGGAAGATGGGCGAATATTTTTTGGATCCATGGGTCAAATTTGACCCAAGGACCCTAAAATTAATAAAACCCATGACTCACACCGTAGCTCCCATCCCCTTGTCCCCCATTGTTGTCTTCTCCGAAAAACTTGGTGAATCAAACTTCTTCAACTCAAGTAAGTAATTTTTTTCTCCTTTGGTATTCAATGTTGTAAGCATACTCCCATTACCCTTCCTCCCCAAGTTGAAAAATCCAAAATCACCATTGTTGGATAAAAAGTCTTGAACTTTATAATGTGAGTTTTCATGACTTAAATCTTATGTGTTCTTCCATAATAATATTATATACTTGTTTGGGTTACTTGTTTTGGTTGAATTTTGATGATTTCAAGTTGTGGGTGTGAAGAGGGTAATGAATGGGTTGTAGAGAATTTCATAAAAATTTGTGAATTGGAGTATGTTTGTAGAGAGAGATATTGCTTAAATAATGTGATTTTTGAATTGTAAAATATTTGATAAATTCATGCTTATTCATGGTGGAAAGTAGTAAAAGTCATGTGATTTGGTTTTAAATCTACTGTGACTACTTCAACACTTGAATTGTTGCGAATCATGAATTAAGAGTTGGGGAAAGTGAAGGGAGTGGCTAACTTAAAGCACCCTTGCGAAAAGAAAAAGAAAAAGAAAATAGAAAGATATGAGCAAAAATCATGGATATGGTTTGAAGTGTAAAGTTGGTGAACAATTTAGGTTGATGAGATTGGCATGATAATGGGGGAAGTTTGAGTATCCTATTTGACAAATTCCCACGATTATGATAGCAAATTAAGTTGGGGTCATTTTGCACCTCTTACACCTAATTAGCTAGCCTTGTTATCATGAAGTAAATTTCTAAAGTCATTGTTGTTGTTTGGTAGGTACTATGGCATCACAAGCAGATAAAGGGAAGGAAGTGGCAGTCGCTAGCAAGGGGTTTAAAAGTTTCCAGAAGGGGGTTGCATCTAGCCCATCAGCCCAGAAGAAAACCCCTGCTAGGAGGTTTGGAGCCAAGGCCATGGAAGAATATGACCTCAAGTGGTTTAATGCCCAAAAGGAAGTAAAGTATGCTCCAGAGAATTGGATTGACGAGGGTTGTTTGGAACTTGAGGTTGGGACTGGGATATGTCTTCTTTGATCCAGAGGAGTGAAACCTCACTTTGGTGAGGGAATTTTATGTGAATTAGAACACCTCATATTGTAATGCCCCGGAAACCCTAAGATCAGGCCCAAGATTTGAAATGGAGAAAATAGAATTTTCTGTACCAGGTCACAGAACGAGTCGTCCTGTGATCCGTGGGGTAGACCACGAGTTGTGAAGTGAACCATGGTGAGGTGCATGGCTTAAGTTGGAAATTATTTTGAGTTTTAGGTGACCACAGACATGACCACGAGTCGTGGTTAGCACCACGACTCGTTGAGTCAGTCGTGGCTAAGGATGGGGTGAAGGAAGAGGACTCTTGGGCAGTGAAGACCACGAGTTGCGACCACGAGTCATGGTCACCAGTAATGATTCGTAGGGTCACCCGTGGCAAGACCCAGATGAATTTTGGACCATTCACATGATGACTGGAGACCACGAGTCGTGGTCTTGGTAATGACTCATCCAATCCCTCGTGGGGATTGGTAGTCAGTTATTTCATTTGAATTTAGTAAGGGCTTATCCGTTATTCCTATGATCCTAAGGCCTAAACTACGTCATCTTAAGCTATGAATAGTGAATTTTAAGAGGGGTAAGTTCATTCTTGGCTATTCATGTTCATGCATGCAAGAGTAAGGGTCTAGAGAGGTGATCAAGCTCAATCTCCTTCAAGTTTTTCTTCAATTCTTCATTAGGCAATCAAGGGAGTGATTAAATCAGTTCTTCTCAGGTATGTAAGGATATGAATGGGTGAATTTGTTCACACCCATGCCCAATCCCTCTCTAATTCATGAAAATCAATATGTTGATCCTATGGGGTTTTAACCCAATGCATGATTTTCCTAAGTTTCTACCATGGGCATGATCTAAGTAGTTTCTATTATTGAATTATGATTCATGGGCAAGTTTTACAATCTTTCAATTATAAATCATGTTTCAAGTTTTATAAATTATAATGCCCATCCATGAGAAGTTTATGAAAGTTGAGATTTATGATGTATGTTCAAGAATGATGAGATACTTATGATGAAAAGCATGTTTTCAAGTTACCCATGTCTATGATCATGTTTTCAAGCGAATCAAGTATTTTCAAGCATGTTTAAGTATTGGGCAAAACCATAGTTCAAGTATGATTTATGATTTCAAGTTGATTAGCTTACCACATGGTTTTGGAGTCAAGACTCCCAATTATGTTCAGCTTGTGGTATGGTTTGAACCAAGGCTCCTTATGTCTAATTTCAAAATTTTATATGTACATGATTATTTAGCTTCGTCACTAGATGATGGTCAGCTTCGTTGAAAAATGATGGAGAGCATATGTATGTTTTTAAGAGTAGTGTCTAGCACCAAGTAGGCTATGGGTCAGTCAACCCTATGCCTCAGAACTACGCGCCAACGTAGGTATGATCAGATTATTTGGGATCTCCTTTGTGAGCTTTCCCCTACCCCAAGGGGCCTTTAGCTTGATATCGATATCATTGTAGCGTCCTTAACCCTGACAAGGCTTTAGACGGCTTTGCCTACCTGAGTGTGATAGTGTCATGACCCGAACATAGGCTCGGAATGAGACACGGGACAAGGAACCCCGAGGGACTCCAAGTCAAACCATGGCATGATCATAATATCTAACTCAATCATAAAAGCAGAAGATCAACATGATAAACTTAGCGGAAGTCTAAAATAAGCATACATAAAAAAAACACACTAATCTGAAGCTGATTACATTCTCTGTCTAAAAAGCCTCTAATACTGATGAGTTGATGGGACAAGACCCCAACTAACTATCTAAGTTTGATACTGAATACATAAAAAAAATGATAAAGCATGGTTCTTGGGAGGTGAGGACTCACCAACAGATGTGGGATGCTAACTCTAAAAAGCTGGCTAAGGGCGAGGCTGAGTCTGACTACCGGGTCCTATATCATGAAATGATATAACAAAGAGTATGCGGTTAGTACGTGGAATGTACTGAGTATGCAAGGTATGTAAAACCACTTAAATAATTAAAATCATTTAAAACATGCATAATATGAAACAACATCAAGATATGAATCCGAGATTAGGGCTTGCATGCTATTTTCTGAAATCATGATCTGATCATAACATAACATCATAACTGAATCGAATGACCCAAAGATGAAATCTGATAACCATAAGTAAAATTGATCATTGAGTCAAACATGCTTTAGAACATATATATATAATGAGTGATAAACATGCATAACTGAAATGATAAGGAACAATGGGAGACTCATCTTGTAACTGACATTACCACGATAGAGCTAATGTGGTCCCGACTATTACACTCAAATGGGCAGAGCCTTCTAAAGACTTGTCAGGGCAAAAGATGCTACCATGATACCGATATCAAGCTGAATGCCCCCTTGGGGAAAGGGAAAGCTGACATATGAGGTCCCAAATAATCTGATCATGCCTATGTTGGCTCGTAGTTCTAAGGCTTAGGATTCACTGGCCCATAGCCTACTCGGTGCTAGACACTACTCCCAAAAATATGCATATGCTCTCCATTGTGTTTCAACAATGCTGACCATCATCTGGAGATGAAGCTAAATAATAAATCTAAAATCATACATTAGGAGCCTTGGCTCAAACCATACCACAAGCTGAGTAAAATTGAAAGTCTAGACTCCAAAACCATGTGGTAAGCTAATTAACATGAATAATAAATCATACTTGAACATATGGGCTTTTTCAATACTTGACATGCTTGAAAATAACTAGATTCACTTGAAAACATGATTAATAACATGGGTAGATTGAAAACATGTTTTTCTCATCAATAACTCATCATAATTGAGCATACATCATAAATCTCAACTTCTCATAAATCCTTCATAAATGGCCATCATAATTTGTAAAACTAGTAACCATGATTAGTACTTGAAAACATGATAAAACTTGTCCATGAATCATAATTCATCAATTGAAACATACTTAGCTCATACCCATAACATAGACTTAGGGAATTCATGCATTGGGTTAAAATCCCATAGAACCAACTCATAGATTCTCATGAATTAGAGAGGGACTACGCATGGGTATGAACAAATTCACCCATTCATAACCCTACATACCTGAAGGGATCTGATTCTATAACTTCTCTGATTGCCGAAGGAATTATTGATGAAGAACCTTGAAGAATTAGCCTTGATCACCCTCCCTAGACTTCAACTCTTGCATGCATGAATAAGAATGGCCTAAAATGAACATACCCCTCTTAAAACTCATCATTCATAGCTTAAAATGACGTATTTTAGGCATTAGGATCATAGGAATTATAGAAAAGTCCTTACTAAATTCGTAGAAAATAAGTGACTGCCAGTCCCCATGAGGTACTGGATGAGTCATCATCCAAGGGAACAACTCGTTATATGTTGTTGTCATGTGCACTGTCACTTTTCCTCAAAGGGTCCCCACAAGGGACCTAATGGATCATCATTGCTGACCACGAGTTGTGGTCACCTCTCGTGATCTTCACTGCCCAAAAGTCCTTGATTCTTCTCCAACCCTTACCACGACTAACTCAATAAGTCGTGGGGTCTGACCTTGACTCGTGATCATGCCCGTGGTGACTTCAAATCACAGATTCCAAAACTTAAGGCAAGTACTACACCACGAGTCACCTAATGACTCGTGGTCAACCCCACGGGTCCAGTAACGACCCATTCTGTGATCTGGTACATAATTCTCAATTTTCCGCAGTTCAACTTTCAGGTCTGATCTTAGGGCTTTTGGGGCATGACAATATCTCCCCCTTAGGAACATTCATCCTCGAATGTTAGAAAACATATAAAAAAGCAGAGAAATGCAATTACCATTTCAAATACTAATCATTTAAGTTGATTGGAATGACTACCTCCGAACTGAACTACATAGATGAACTGAATTCACAAACAATACACACATACCTTGACATAAAAGAAACTTGGGAACATGAACTGAAGATGAAAAATGAATAGAATTTTAGGGTAAAAACTTATACCTCAAGCTGAAATAGAGCAGGAAGGGAATAGATACGGGTATCTAGCCATCATATTTGCCTCAGCCTCCCATGTAGCTCCCTCAACATGCTGATTCCTCCATAAGACCTTGACTGAAGCTACCTCTTTGTTCCTTAGCTTCCGAACATGACGATCCAATATCTCCATTGAAATCTCCTCATAACTAAGGATGTCTTTCACACCCAAACTCTCCACTGGAACCACTAAAGCTGGATCACCCAAACATTTCTTTAGAAGAGATATATGAAAGACGGGATAAATTGAAGCTAATTTCGAGGGAAGCTCTAACTCATAAGACACTTTTCCCACACACCTCTCAATCCTATACAAGCCAACATAGCGGGGATGGAGTTTCCCATTCTTTCTGAACCTCATCACTCCCTTCATGGCAGACACCTTCAGAAACACCCAATCATCAACTTCAAGCTCAAGCTCCCTCCTTCTCACATCTGCATTGATTTTTGATGACTCTGGGCTATTTTCAACCTTTTGTTATCAACTGAACTTTCTACATAACCTCATGGACTAAATCCGTACCTATCAATGTAGCCTCACCGACTTCAAACCAACCAATAGGCGATCTACATCTCAGCCCATAAAGATCCTCTAACGAAGCCATCTGAATGATGGAATGATAATTGTAGTTGTATGCAAACTCAATGAGAGGCAAATAGTCATCCCAACTACCCTTGAAATCAATAACACATGCTCTCAATATATTCTCAAGAGTCTGAATAGTCCTCTCCGCCTAACCATCTATTTATGGGTGAAACGCTGTGCTAAGATTGACTTGAGTACTAAGTCCCTTTTGAAAAGATCTCAAAAACTTGGAGGTAAACTGAGTACCTCTATCTGATATGATGGAAAAGGGCCCTCCATGCAACCGAACTAACTCTCTAATGTATAACTTAGCATAATCCTCCATGGAATCGATAGTTTTGATTGTTAAGAAATGAGGTGCTTTGGTCAACCTGTCCATAACAACCCAAATGGTGTCATACTGTCTGCGAGTTTGAGGCAAACCTATAATGATGTCCATGTTGATCTCTTCACACTTTCAAGTAGGGATGTTAATATCTTGGATCACACCTCCAGGTCTTTGAGGCTCAACCTTCACCTGTTAACAGTTCGGGGCACTTAGCTACAAATTATGCGATGTCTTTCTTCATGCCATTCCACCAATAGACTTCCCTTAAGTCGCGATACATCTTGGTGGCACCTGGATGGATTGAACTCCTAGAACCATGGGCCTCATGCAACATCCAATTTCTCAAATCACCAATGTTCAGGACGCACAAATGACCCTGCTATCGAAGCACCCCATCTCCCCCTTTGGAGAAGACCTCTATCTTCTGATTCTGGACGGCTTCCTTTAACTTTACAAAAATAGGGTCCTCGTCTTGTCTAGATTTTACATCAGTCACAAAGGACGATTCTGATCCGTTCTGAACAATAACACCACCATCGGTCAAGTCAACCAAATGAACTCCCAATCGTGCAAGTCGATGCACATCCTTCACTATACCCTTTCTCCCCTCATCCACATGGGACACACTCTCCATAGAGAGTCTATTAAGTGCGCCTGCTACCTCATTAGCGTTGCCCGGGTGGTATAGGAAACTTATATCATAATCCTGAGTAGCTCCAACCACCTCCTTTGACGCAGATTTAGATCTTTTTGGATAAACAAATATTGAAGACTTTTATGGTCCATAAGAACATCTACATGGACCCTGTACAAATAGTGTCTCCATATTTTCAAGGAAAATACGACCGCTGCCAATTCAAGATCATGAGTCGGGTAATTCTTTTCATGCACTTTCAGCTGTCTAGAAGCATAAGCTATAACCTTTCTGTGCTGCATCAATACACATCCAAGCCCGATCCTTAAAGCATCACAATAAACCACAAACCCATCCGTGCCCTCGGGTAGGGTCAACATTGGTGCCGAGGTGAGTCGAGCCTTCAACTCTTTGAAGCTCTTCTCACAAGCCTTCGACCATTGAAACTTTACCTTCTTTTGGGTCAGTTTAGTCAATAGTGCTACAACAGATGAAAACCCCTCAACAAATCTCCGATAATAGCCTGATAAGCCTAAGAAACTCTTGATATCTGAAGGATTCACCGGTCTAGGCCAATTCTTCACCGCCTTTATCTTCTGCAAGTCTACTTGAACACCCTCACTAGACACCACATGACCCAAGAACGCCATGTAATTTAACCAAAACTCACATTTGCTGAATTTTGCATACAATTGATGATCCTTCGAATGCTGTAACACCACCCTCAAATGAGCGGCATGCTCCTCCTCGCTCCGAGAGTATATAAGGATGTCATCAATGAACACGATCACGAACATGTCTAGATATTTCTTGAACACCCTATTCATCAGGTCCATAAAAGTTGTAGAAGCATCTGTTATTCCAAAAGACATAACTACAAACTCGTAGCGACCATAACGAGTTTTGAAAGCTATTTTCAGAATGTCACTCTCTCAAACCCTAAGCTGATGGTACCCAATCTGAGGTCTATCTTGAAAAAGAACTTGACACCCTGAAGTTGTTCAAATAAGTCTTCAATCATGGGAAGAGGATACCTGTTCTTAATGGTGACCTTGTTCAATTGTCGATAATCAATACACATATGAAGAGAACCATCTTTCTTTCGGACAAAGAGAACTGGTGCACCCCATGGAGACTTGCTAGGTCTGATGAAACCCTTGTCTAGAAGGTCCTTCAACTGATCTTTCAACTCCTTTAGCTCGGCTGGGGCCATTCTTTAGGGAGGAATAGATATACGCTACGTGTCGGGTAGAAGGTCAATACCAAAATCGATTTCCCTCTCGGGAGGAATACCTAGTAGATCATCAGGGAACACTTCTGGATACTCACATACTACTGGGACTGATCCTTAACCTGAACTAGATGGTAAACACAACCTTTGGAAATCATCTTTCTAGCCTTAAGGTAGGAAATGAAATGGCCTACAGGCACAGCTGAACTACCCTTCCATTCTAAGACTGGCTCACTCGAAAATTAGTACTCTACCGAACGGGTTCTACAATTAACTGAGGCATAACATGCAAATAGCCAATCCATGCCGAGAATAACATCAAAATATGTCATGGCTAACTCTGTTATATCTACTGAGGTGACTTTTTGAAGGACTATAATGGGGAAACTTCTATACACCCATCTAGCTACAACTGAATTACCTACTGGAGTAGAGACTGAGAAGGGTTCTAATAAGATTTCGGGACTGACTCTGAAACTACTAGCCACGTAAGGTGTCACAAAATACAAGGTATCCCCTGGATCTAACAAATCATATACATCAAGATGGAAACTTGCAACATACCCGTAACTACATTCGAGGAGACCTCCTGCTTTTGGTAGGATGCTAAAGCATAGAATCTATTTTGGCGCTGACCGCCACCTTCTAGTAGATGTGCCCTACTGAGATGGGCGTATTGGTGGAGCTGCTGGAGTAGAT
The DNA here is from genome assembly GCA_035772735.1 of Datura wrightii. NCBI lineage: Eukaryota > Viridiplantae > Streptophyta > Magnoliopsida > Solanales > Solanaceae > Datura > Datura wrightii. Next base: position 112,389,548 of record JASDFA010000001.1, read on the forward strand.
GTTGTGCCTCGGCCCCTATCACGACCCTGTCTAGCTGCTGGGAAGTCTCTAAGCATGTGTTCAGGCCTCCCGCACCCGAACCAAGCACCTGTACCCACCAAGCACTGACCCGGGTGTCTTCAGCCATACCGATCACAAACTAGTATACTAGAATCTGCGGGTTTGCTGCTTTGGCTGATGCTCATCTCCTCTGATAGGGCCTAGGCCTAGATGGCACACTTATGGCTGATGATGCTGGGACCAATCATAAACTAGAATACTAGAATCTGCGGGTTTGCTGCTTTGGCTGATGCTCGTCCCCTTTGATCAGGCCTAGGCCTGGATGGCACAATTATGGATGAAGATGCTGGGACCGATCATCTCGGGTGGGACTGTTGACGGTGCCCACCACCTATCCTCTACTGAGAGAATCTATAGCTGTCCATCCTGGCCTTCTTGGCCTCTCTCTCTCCCTCATGTGCCCCACCTCCATTTGCTAGGCGTATAAGACTATCTGAGGGAAATCCATATCTTGATGGAGCATAGCGGTCCTGCAGTCCTTGTCAAAATAGTCCGCTACCCCATGAATAAACCTACGCACTCGCGCCCTTTGACTAACCACCAACGCTAGGGTGTACCTTCAAAAATGAGTGAAAACAAATGCGTTAAGCTTAGGTAAAAGCTTGAAAGAGTAACCCTAGGCAAGAACATAGGATTGTAGGGAAAAAGTTCTTATCTTTCGATATGATTCGCGATTAGGATAGAAAATATACCTAATTTTCCTTGCTTGGTTGATAAAACGGGATGAGAGCAAGACACATACTTAGAATTATCACTCCACCACTCGTAGAAGTAGTTGTGAAGCTAAGTTGGATTAAATGATTAGAGGTACGAAAGTCCCTAATCAAGAGCATAAACCCCGTAAACCACATCCATGTAGTTGAATTGCCCATGAACTAGGATATCACATCCCCGCTCAACGATGTAGTTGTGAGGCTAGTTTGTCGTGTTTAGAGGCTCGAGAGACCATGAACATCGCATTTTTAACTACGTGAGACAACAATTGATAATTTCATACTTGAACCATTACAAAGTGTGACATTGCATGATTATCTGGCCTTAACTCTAGTTGCTTCTTATATTGTTTTCAGATTATTTTGTGACCACCCCAAAACTTAGTTATAAATTACCAAAAAATTCTCTAATCAACACTTGTGAGGTTATCTTACACTTGAACATGATAATTTTCTAAAATAGTCCAGTCCCTGTGGGTTCGACATCCGGCTCTTAAAAAGGGTCACTGTATTACTTGTACGACCGCGTACGCTTGCGTGTGCACTGGAGCGCAACAAGTTTTTGGCACCGTTGCCGGGGATCTAGTGAAGTTTAGTTAATTTTTCTATTTTTGTGTGATTTTTAATTTCCTTAAGTGTTGAGAAACTTGGTCTTAGTCTGATATATTGCAGGTGACAGGTTGTCCTTGCATAGCTGGCAAGGAATAGAGAGCTAGTGGAACCATTGCTTGAACTTGAACGTCAAATTCATTTACGCAGGAGGGAATCTCTAGAGACTTCAGGAGAGGTTACAACAACACCCACCGACAGGTCAAGCAAAGTTGTTACCTAAAATCATGGCAGTCTGACCAGTTCGCAAAGTAGCTATCCCACTAGCGACAAATGTGACCTCTAGTATCCGCAAGCCGAATCCTGGAGAGAAATTTTAATTGAAACAGAATATGGTGCAACTGTTATATTCTAGTGGCCAGTTCACTGGGATAACTCATGAGGACCCACAACAGCACTTACAGAACTTTCTTGAGATTTGTGACACGTTCGTCCCTACCGGAGTGTCCATAGGTTATGTCCGACTTAACCTCTTCCCATTCTCATTGTTGGGAGAGGCAAAAAGGTGGTTGAAATCTGAGCCACCAAATTCCATAACTTCTCAAGACGATTTGGCGAAGAAGTTCCTCATCAGATTCTTTCCGTCAGGCAAGACTGCCAAACTCAGGAGTGAAATATTAAGCTTCAAGCAGAGGTCGGAGGAGAACTTGTATTTGGCTTGGGAGAGATTCAAGTCATTATTGAGAGACTGCCCTCATCATAAGCAGTCCAATGAAGTGCTAGCCTATACCTTTGTAGAAAGTCCAGACCTACACACAAAAATTTTACTAGACTCTGCATCGGGTGGGCAAGCCTTAGAGAAGACTTATGATGAGCTTTACATTTTGTTGAATAGGATTGCTCAGGGAAATCCAGAGTGGCACAACGAGTAATCGAGAGGGGTAGGAAAGAGAATAACAGGGCTGATAGAGATAGATGGTGTAAATGCCTTGGCGGCACAGCTAGCATCATTTCAGCATCAGATGATGATTCAGTTCAATAAACTGAGTATGAACCAATACCAAGGACAAGTAAATGCAGTTTAGCAAGCTCTGAGTTAGTGTGAAATCTGCTACAATAATGGGAATAATGCTGAATCATGCGGGGCAAATCCTGAAGCAGTCAATTTTGTTGGGAATGTTTAGAGGAACAATCAGAATTTTGGGAATAGTTACAACAAGAATTGGCAGAGCCACCCGAATTTTTCTTAGGGTGGAAATCAAAGGCAAAGCTACCAGCAACCTCAGCAATAACAGTATCAGCAACAGAACAGGCAGAATGATGGCCAGTTGAGAAGCAACATTGAGGAGACGTTGTAGAAGATTATGGAGACACAGACCCAATTAGCAGATAATCAGGCGAGGATGACATCAGACTTGAAAAATCAGCAATTGGTCACCCGCAATCTAGAGAAGCAGATGGGTCAAATAGCAGCTTCTCACCACACTAGACTGCAGGGAGGATTACCAAGTTACACAGACACAAACCCCCGATAGGTTAATGCCATCAGTCTGAGGAGTGTCAAGCAATTGGCTGATGCAACACCAAAAGAGAGGAGAAATGAGGTGCAGCCAGAGATGGTTAGAAAGGGACCATCCACTGAAGAAGGAGAGAATCAGAGTGTTGTGCAACAAAATGCAAAATCATCATTGCAGCCAGCACAAAGACTACTACCACCATTTTTGCAAAGATTCAAAAAGAGCAAGGAGGAGGAATGCTTTAGAAAGTTCTTTGATATTTTAAAAGAACTTCACATAAATTTGCCTTTGCTTGATATATTGCAGGGAATGCCCAAGTATGCTAAATACTTGAAAGATTTGGTGGCCAACAAAGTCAGATTGGTGGATGTTCAAACAGTAGCACTGACTGAGGAGTGCAGTCATAGGGTAATGAGCAAGATACCTAAAAATCTCAAAGACCCAGGGAGTTTTACCTTTCCCATACAAATTGGTAAAGTTGAGGTGATAAGAGCTTTGTGTGATTTAGGGGCAACAGTTAATCTAATGCCCCTATCCTTGTTTAATACCTTGGGATTGGGTCAACCGAGACCGACACGATTGATGCTGCAGGTGGCAGACAAGTCGCGAGTGGCACCAGATGGAATAATCGAGGACCTTCTCATCAAAGTGGATAAGTTCATTATACCCGCTGATTTCATTAAATGGGATTTTGAAGTTGATGACAAGGTACCCTTGATCTTGGGATGGCCATTTTTGGCCACTGGAGGAGCGATTATTAATGTAAGAGGAGGGACCCTGAAAATTAGGGTCGATGATGAAGAAGAACTCTTTTGGGTCAACCAAGAGATTAACCAACCCACATGTTACAGAGACCTTTGTAAGGTCAGTGTGTGCTCGGAGGATAAGTGTGGGGTGGAAGATTCCATAGGTCCATGGCCAAAGGAAATGATTAGTTTTCAGCCCGAATCTGATGAAGGGCTTCAGTGAGAAGGAGTTAGAGGAAGAGAGGGATAGAGTGGCGGCTATTCCCTCAAAAAATAGAAAGAGAAGAAGATGGTTCTCGAAAGGGAACACTGGTATGAGGATGTCTTGAAAAGGATAGTCCATGTCGTGCCGCGACGTAAAATTAGGCGCTGCTTGGGAGGCAACCCAAGGGTACCACAGGTACAATTTTAATTGCTTTTTTTATTTGTATTGATTTTTTTCATTTTCATCTTGTTGTTGTTTTTGGTGGAGAATTAAGCACAGATGGAGGAGAAGTCTGAGTACCCTTGGAGGACCAAGCTAAGAAGCATGAAAGAGGGAAAGTGTGGGGTCGAATACCCACTTGCTCAAAAATGAAGAAAAACATGTTGTTAGCTAGGCCTAGAGGCCCTAGGGAGCATTTCTCACCCTTTTTAAATCTCAATTAGATGCTTTGGGGACAGAGCATGATTCAAGTGTAGGGTGAGGGAAATTTCAAAAATTTTGTGCTTAATGATTTTGGGTGAATGTAGTGCTTGATAGGTATTTTTTGAGTTAAGCAAGATTCACCCACCCGTTGGTTTTTCTTTTCGGTTCTTTTCCGACGGGGGGCACTTTGAACTGAAGAATAAAAATTTTCTGTGCCTATACATAGTTGTATTTAGTCATCTTGAGGGAAAATTAGTCAATAGGTTTTGGTTTTTGAACCCGTAGCTAATTGATGGCTGGATGTTCTTGTTATGTGTTGTACATGATTGTGAGATGCAAGTGTGATCAATTTTGAAGCATATAAGAAGTTGTATAACTCTATTTGAGACACCTAGACTCTTGAATGTGACTCTATGCGCTTAAAGCCTTATTTTGAATTCTTGTGATTAGCTGAGTTAAGAGTTTGCAGAATTTGTCTTGAATTGAGCATGTGTTGTGAGTGTAAGGTTTTTGGATATTCCATGCAATTGTGTAGTGTCTAGAACTTGCCTGGTGTGTAGACAAAATGAAATGAAGGATGTAGATTGTAGGAGATGATTTAGGCATTTCCTTGAATGAGCCTAATTTTTAACCCTCGTTTTACCTACCTTGAATATATAATCCTAGTCCGCCCCATTGAGCCTCAAGCCTATTCTTTGATAGCTACAATATAAGCTTAATCCTTTTTCTTTCATTAGCCTTGAATTTGATCCAAAACTCCTAAGCGCTTAAGTGAAAAATCCAAAAGAGTAAAGGAGTGAGAATCGTGAAGACAAAGGAAAATAACAGTTGTGGGAGTTGAGAAAAGGTCTAAGGTGCACTTGTTTGAAAATACTTGAGTATTGGTAGGGAGTAAGAAAACAAATGAATGAAAAAGTTGCTCAAGTACTCCTTACTAATAAACTAAGTGTGCTTAAAGAAATGGGAACAAGAAGAGAAAATTTAAGAGTGAAAAGAACGAGGGTGAAGTAAGGGAGAGATGTCTGCAATGAATGTGTGATGTATTAAAAGCGCTTGGGAAAGATAACCACTATTATTATCCATAATAGTACCTACCCATCCTTTAGCTTACATTACAACCCGATAAGCCCTACTTGATCTTACATTCAAACATCCGTAAATTAGTGATGTAATACTCTAAGGGCAAGCTTATGAGTCAATACACTTGGCATGTGAATTCTTTGTGAGAGTGAGCTTAATTCTTATTTATATACCCGTACACAGCATGATTTGAAAATGTGTGAGTAAAAATGGGTAACTCTCTTGTTGTGAGGGCACATGTTTAATGAAGAATAAAAATCATGTTGGATTTCCTGGTCAGTTGATTTGCATGAGTTTGTTGATAATAAGAGTCAATTCTAGAGGTTAGGAAGTCTTCACATAGCGATATTTTATTTTAAGGGTTAAATCTTGCATGCTCTATTTTAACTTGCTATGGATAAACAATCGTTGTAGCTGTAGCTTGAATTGTCTTGCTCAATTAGCTATGTGTGAATCTTTCTGTGCATGAGATGTAAAAGGGTTGTTCGAGGATGAACAAGGCTTTAAGTGTGGGGTAGTGATCTTGGGCATAATTGCTTGCCCAAGTGCTATTTTATAACTTAGTTTAGTCATGTTTGTCTATTTATACACTTACATTATCATGTGATTTTATGTAAATTTGGATGTGTACTAACTAACATGATTAGTCCTAGTTTTATAGGTGAAAAATGCATTTGAGGGACTAAATAATGGTGGGTGAAGTGGAGGAATGGATTTGGAAGCAACTTGTAAATGTCGGCAAGGAAGCATGCCATGGCAAGGCTGGCCGTGCCAGGCAGCGTGCCACACTGTGTGTGTGTCGCGCCCAGCATCGTGCCACACCAATGCCAGGCACGAGAGAATGTAGAAACTCCAGGGTCCCTGCACGCCAGTGCCGTGCCATGCCAGGCACATCTGCACGCTAGAGGCCGTGTCACGCAGGCCATCGCGCAGCCTAGGCGCCGTGCCACGTTGCCATCGCACCATGCCCTGGCCGAATGTCATTTTAAGTCAATTTCCAGTGAGCTTACACGTTACCTCCATGTCACAGAGGTAAATTGGCGCGTCTACCTCCATTCCACGGAGCAATTCCACGACAGGACAAAATTTGCAAATTCCCTATTTACTATAATTAAACCCTGAGCTCCCAAAATTAAAAAGTCACAAAATATTTTCTTAAAACCGTAGAGGAGCAAAGGGAGAAGTAAAGAACTCACCTAGGGTTCACCAATTTTACATTCTTTTTCACCTATTCATGTAAGTACACTACTTTAATGATGTTTTTGAGTATTTGTACGAATATGAGTGGTTAAAACCCTTCCTCTAGGGTTCAGGCCACGTGATATGATTGTAATTGCATGAATTCATTTTGGTTTGAGTTGTTAATTATTTTTTTGTCTTGCATTCGTCATTATTGTTGTTTTTATACTTGATCACCATGAAAACAAATGCGTTAAGCTTAAGTAAAAGCTTAAAAGAGTAACCCTAGGCAAGAACATAGGAATGTAGGGAGCAAGTTCTTATCTTTCGATATGATTCGCGATTAGGATAGAAAATATACCTAATTTTCCTTGCTTGATTGATAAAACGGGATGAGAGCAAGACACATACTTAGAATTATCACTCCACCACTCGTAGAAGTAGTTGTGAAGCTAAGTTGGATTAAATGATTAGAGGTACGAAAGTCCCTAATCAAGAGCATAAACCCCGTAAACCACATCCATGTAGTTGAATTGCCCATGAACTAGGATATCACATCCCTGCTCAACGATGTAGTTGTGAGGCTAGTTTGTCGTGTTTAGAGGCTCTAGAGACCATGAACATCGCATTTTCAACTACGTGAGACAACAATTGATAATTTCATACTTGAACCATTACAAAGTGTGATATTGCATTATTTGTCACGCCCCGCCTTGGGGGGTATGACTGGCACCTGGTGCCCTACTAGGACCTGAACCACTAGACTGCTAAGCCTAAGCACATCTGGTGCCTGGCTGGCTCTAACTCAGACTCCTGGAAACAAAGGGCTATATAACGGCTGTAAACACAGCCTCCGGCCAGCTGGGCCTATAGCCACCTGTACCTGTACTAACAGCTAACTAGAAACACATCAATATAGGGGAGCCTATGCGGGCCGACAAGGCCACCATGCTGTCTAGTTATCTGTAACTCAACAATGAAATATTAGAAAGCTACGTGACCGACAAGGTCACCACTACTGTCAAGCTATGGCCCCACACGGCCAACATAAAAGAAACAGAAGTACTAACAACTATACAACTGCTCGGCCTCACACGACCGGCTCAACTGACCACAGGGAAATACATACAGACTGCAAGCCTCTAAGAATACTAATAAGATGGTCGGGACAGGGCCCCGGCCTACCCATACTGTACAACAAAAGAAAGGGATAAACCTCTAGTTATCTAGCTCCGGATGACTGGAGTTGATGACCCTATGAGCTGGCTGGAATCACGAGGTATCAACCCCTCGTCTATGAGTACCTGCAGGCAAGTAATGCAGCGCCCCCACTGGGCGTTAGTACCACTGGTACTGAGTATGTAAAACAACAACTGAAGAATATCTGAAAGTAACAATACAACTGATGGAATTGAAATAGAAAGGAATAGACTAAACTGATTGAGAACGTAAAGCTAAGCCTACTCTTAGCCATGCTAGGAGGAGTAGGAGTCATACCTGGAGATGTATCGCTTTACTGTCGATCTACTCGTATCTAGTATAACATGGCATAACACAGCATAACATAGCATAGCACACAAAGACCTTACCCGGCCCCCATAAGCCGGAAGGTACAATCAACACGCAATCTAAACCCTACCCCGGTCGTCCCATCTCCTATAACAACTATAAGCATCCTACCGGTCCCCTGGGTATGCACTTGGGCTCGCTGAGCCCCTGTATAACTGTACCTGAGTCCGGAGGACTCCTGAATCAACACCCCGGGCATACCCGCCCGACGGGGGTGTATAAGGGCCGACCAAGGCACAATATGGGGAAAACTGGCATCCCATCTTCATCCCCTGTGGGATGGCATGCCACTCCGTAGAGCGATGTATCCTCGTCCTCTAGTGGACGAGTCGATACAGCTATTAACCCTGGGGCGGTCATGGATGCTAGGTAATCCAACCCCAAGACAATACAGTGGTCTCAACTAGTAATACTATCTGCATATACCACATACGGAAGCTAATGATAATAATGTATCTGTACATACTGTATGCTGAACTAGTGATAGTGATATGTATGTATTTAATAGCTGAGACTGGTAATGGTATATATATATATAATCTTCTGCCATACTGTACTGAGTCTATTGTTGAACAAGATATAGTTTTTCTGCTGGAAACCATGCTGTATAACTGAGTTTCTATAGTAACATGATTTACTATTTCTAACATGCTTTCTAAACTTCATTTTAACCTATCATTCAACTTCTGAAATTCCTTACAGATACTTACATTGCTTTACTAGGTTTTAACTGAATACGATAATATCCTAATATTCTTTACTAAATCACATACTGGGCATGCTATACAGTTCCTAACACTTGTATTAGAATTTATATCGTGCTAGAAAGTTTCATGCTATACATAACATGATGCTTCTAACATCGTACCAATATTCATAATAAACCTAACACATAACTTCTGAACATTCTACTGACCTTTAAACTATTTTAGTATACCGAGACTGCTAACTTGCCGAGGAAACTAGCTTTACATACCTTCACTTCTGATTTCCCGACTAACCGGCGTAGCTTGGTCAGTATTTCAGCTATTCCTCCCAACTGCATTCATATATATATCAATTAGTACTAAATACAACTTTATTCTGAAGGACGACATCACTTTCGATATAATTATAGCCTAAACTTAGGCTTATCGAAAGACGGTCGAAAACTCGCTATTTTCCAGAAGTCCAGCAGGGAGAAGTATTCACTTCACAGCTAGGAACACCTAGACACTAGTTTGGAGCAATTCCACTTACCATAGTCTGGTAGCTCGGCGATTCGTCGGCCGTATTTCACGAAACTAAATCCGTAGGAATGCTCTCTACTGCTAAATACCTCGATATCTGAGGTTAATTTGGGTTTGGACTACGTTTGGCAGCGTAATCGGACGAAAATATATTTACCCTCTTCGTCCCTCCCTGTTCTCCTGCGTTTTCTGGAAATTATAATGAGTTTAAATGAAATTAAACCGAAGTGGAGCTTTATATACTTGAGCCTGGACAAGGCCAACGTGTCACGGAGCCAACGCGGAGGCCCCACCTCCATGACACGTTGCTATCGCGGAGGGGCTCTGCCCCGGCTCCTTCCGCGATGGTTCGACAGGTTATCCGTCCGATCCTTTCCCGGGCCTTCCTCTAGCACGTATGGCTTTCAAATATGCCCAACCATCATGCGAATAGGCCATCTAGGTGTAGGAAATCTTACGGGGTATAACATTATTATTCGACCTTAACTCTAGTTGCTTCTTATATTGTTTTCAGATTATTTTGTGACCACCCCAAAACTTAATTATAAATTACCGAAAACTTCTCTAATCAACACTTGTGAGGTTATCTTACACTTGAATGTGATAATTTGCTAAAATAGTCCAGTCCCTGTGGGTTCGCATCCGACTCTTATAAACGGCCACTGTATTACTTGTACGACCGCGTACGCTTGCGTGTGCGCTGGAGCGCAACACCCCCTTCAACTGATATGTTGCCAAATTAGCACACTCTACTCCATTCACCCCCATGACCTGGGTGATCGTCACAATCTCGTCGATAAACTCATGTGGATCCTCGTCCACCTTGGACCCAAGAAACTCTTGTGGGTTCATCCTTAGGAAATCTCGGACTCATGCTGCCGTCGCATTCCCGTTCTGCGGAACATGCGCCACTTCCTACTGGTTGACCTGGGTGGTCAAGGCCTGTGCTAGCATCTGAATGGCTGCCCTTAATTCAGCATGGGCAACCGGCTCTGTTGCATGGTGCTAATGAACTGGTGGGGCTTTTTGGTGCCTGTCCCCGTTGCCATCCCCATGGCCATTTCCATTTCCATTCCTTCTGTCGTTAACTCTGCAGGTAGGCATGATTCTGCAGTCGTGAATACCACGAGTTAGAAGGATAGAGAGACATTTCACCGTACAACATGGATCATGAAAGAAGGTAACGTTTCCTAAACATCTCGTACCCTCTTCTTCATAAGTGTGGCACGTTTCAAACCCATGAAAAAGACTCTACTTAACGCATCTTTTAGACACCCTAGGAAACTTCCAAACCTAATGCTCTGATACCAAGCTTGTCAAAACCCGAACATAGGCTTGGATCAAGACACGGGACAAGGAAAACCAAGGGACTCCAAGTCGACTCATGGCATGAACATAACATCTAACTCAATCATAAAAGGGGAAGATCAACATGATAAACTTTGTGGAAGTTTGAAATAAGCATACATCAGAAAAACACATGAATCTGAAGTTGATTACATTCTATGTCTGAAAAGCCTCTAATACTGATGAGTTGATGGGATAAGACCCCAACTAACTCACTAAGTCTGATACTGAATACATAAACAAAATTGATAAAGCATGGTCCTCTGGAGATGAGGATTCACCAACAGATGTTGGATGCTAACTCTGAAAGGCTGGCTATGGGCGAGGCTGAGTCTGAGCACTGGGGCCTATATCATGAAATAATACAACAAAGGATATAAAACAGTACGTGGAATGTACCGGGTATTCAAGGTAAGTAAAACCGCTTAAATAAGTAAAATCATTTAAAACATGCATAATATAAAACAACATCAAGATAAGAATTCGAGAGTAAGGATTGCATGCTATTTTTTGAAATCATGATCTAATCATAACATAACATCATAGCTGAATCGAATGATCCAAAGCTGAAATTTGATAACCATAAGTAAAACTGAATATTGGGTCAAACCTGCTTTAGAACATATATATATATATATATATATATATATATATATATATATATATATATATCATAAATGATAAACATGCATAACTGAAATCATGAGGAACAATAGGAGACACGTCTTATAAACGATATTACCACGACAAAGCATACGTGGTCCCGACTATTACACTCAAGTGGGTAGAGCCGTCTTAAGCCTTGCCTGGGATAAAGAAGCTATTATGATATCGATATCAAGCTAAAGGGCCGCTTGGGGCAGGGGAAAGCTCACATAGGAGGTCCTAAATAATCTGATCATACCTACATTGGCTCATAGTTTTGAGGCTTAGGGTTGACTGACCCATAGCCTACTCAGTGCTAGACACTACTCCCAAAAACATGAATATGCTCTCCATCGTTTTTCAATGAAGTTGACCATCATCTAGAGACGAAGCTTAATAATAAATCTAAAATCATATATGAGGAGCCTTGGCTCAAACTATACTAGAAGCTGAGTAAAATAGGGAGTCTAGATTCCAAAACCATGTGGCAAGATAATTAACATGAATCATAGATCATACTTGAACATATGGGCTTGCCCAATACTTTAGATGCTTTAAAATAACTAGATTCACTTGAAAACATGATTAATAACATGGGTAGCTTGAAAACATGCTTTTCTCATCAATAATTCATAATAATTGAGCATACATCATAAATCTGAACTTATCATAAATCCTTCATGGATGGGCATCATAATTTGTAAAACTAGTAACCATAATTAGTGTCACGCCTCGCCTTGGGAGGCATGACTGGCACCTGGTGACTACTAGGACCTGGACTGCTGGACCACTGAGCCTAAGCACTTCTGCTGTCAGGCTGGCTCTAATTCTGGATTTATGAAAACAACGGACTATATAACGACTGTAAATACAGCCTCCGGTCGACTAGGCCTATAACCACCTGTAAGAAAATAATAGCTAACTAGAACAACTGAACATACGGGAACCTATGCAGGCCGACAAGGCCACCATGCTTACTAGTTCATCTGAGAAATGAAAACAATTACCAAGCTACTATGTGACCGACAAGGTCACCACTACCAACTGAATAAGGCCCCATGCGGCCGCTGCATACAACTGAAACACACAAATGGCCCCACACGGCCTACACAGCTAACCACAGGGAATATATACAATCTGAAAGCCTCTAAGAATAGCAAGATGGTCGAGACAGGGCCCCGGCCTGCCCATACTGTACAAATAAAAGGGAAGTCAACCTTTGTCTTTCGAGCTCCGGATGAAAGGAGCTAAAGGCGTTGTACGCTGGCTGGAACTACGAGGGATCTACTCCTTGTCTATGAGTACCTGCAGGCAAGTAATGCAGTGCCCTAAACGGGCGTCAGTACTGCTGGTACTGAGTATGCAAAGCAACAATTGAAAGTATTGAATGTAAGCAATAAAACTGATAGAATTGAAGTAATAAGGAAACAGACTGTAACTGACTGGAAATGTGAATTCAAGACTGTCCTTAACTACACTGAAAGGAGTAGGAGTCATACCTGGTAACGTGGCATTCTACTGTCTATCCATCTATATCTATCATAACATAGCATAACATAGCACACATGAACCTTACCTGGCCCCCATAAGCCGGACGGTACAATCATCACACAATCTATACCCCTGCCCCAGTCATCCCATCTCCCCTAGTAACTATAAGCATCCAGCCGGTTCCCTGGGTATGCATTTGGGCTTGCGGAGCCCCTAATAATAACTGTACATGAGTCCAGAGGACTCCTGAAATCAACACCCCGAGCGCAAGCGCTCGACGGGGTGTATAAAAGCCAACCAAGGCATAATATGGGGAAACTGACATCCCATTTTCGTCCCTAGCGGATGACATGCCACTCCGTAGAGTGACATATCCTTGCCCACTGACGGACGAGTCGATATAGCTATCAACCCTGGGGCGGTCATGGATGCTAGGTAATCCAGCCCAAAACAACACAAGCAAGTCTCAACTGATAATAATACTGCATACAATACATGCTGAAACTGATAATAATACTGTATATATATATATATATATTCTCTGACATGCTATACTGAATCTGGTACTGAAACAAGATATAATATTGCTAGAATATTCTGCTGAGAATCATGTTATTCAACTAAGTTCCATGCTAAATACGAGTTAATATTTCTAACGGGCGTTACTAAATTAATACTGAACATAATATACGGCTTTCGAAACACTCTACTGGAATTTGTACCATTTTACTATACTGGAACTACTAGCTTGCCGAAAGAAACTGGCTTTACATACCTTAACTGCTGGCTTCCTGATTAACTGGCGTAGCTCGGCTAATATTAAGCTATTTCCCCAACTGTATTCATATTCACGAAGGAATAGAATTAATTCTACGATTATTTTGGAGAGAAACCATACTTATGAATATATTTACTGCCTATTCTTCGACTTATTGAAGAACGGCCGAAAACTCGCAATTTCTCGGGAGTCTAGAAGGGAGAAATTACTTTAATGCTAGGAGTGTATTAACACTAGTTTGGAGTAATTCCAATCACTTTGACTCGGTGGGTCTCTGCTTCGCCAGGCGATTCTCGCGAAACTAACTCCGTAGGAATGCTCCCTGAAGCTTTATACTTAGGTACCCGAAGTTAATTTGAGTTTGGACTGCGTTTGACAGCGTAATCAGACGTATTCTTATGTTAAACCCTCGTCCCTCACTGTTTCTAGTCGCTCACTGGAAATGAAGAATGAAAAATGACATAAAAAAACGAAGTGAGGCTTTATATACTTGGGTCTGAACCCCCTTTAAGTCGCATTTGTCGAATGCAATTTATAAGTCGCATTTGTGGAATGCGATTTATAAGTCGCATTTGCCTTGCGACGCTCCGACTTGGCACTTGTCCGGTCTCTCCCCAGGCCATTTTCTCGCACGTATGACATTCTAAAAATCTTAACCAACATGCGAATAGGCCAACTAAGTGGCAAGAACTTACGGGGTGTAACAATTAGTAATTGAAAACATGATAAAACTTTCCCACGAATCATAATTCATCAATTAAAACATACTTAGCTCATACCCATGACATAGAATTAGGGAATTCATGCATTGGGTTAAAACCCCATTGGATCAACTCATAGATTTTTATGAATTAGAGAGGGATTGGGCATGGGTGTGAACAAATTTACCCATTCATAACCCTACATACCTGAAAGGATCTAATTCTATAACTTCTCTAATTGCCCAAGGAAGAATTCATGAAGAACGTTGAAAAGTTAACCATGATCACCCTCCCTAGACTTCTACTCTTGCATGCACGAACAAGAATGGCCTAAAATGACCTTACCCCTCTTAAAAATCATCATTCATAGCTTAAAATGACGTAGTTTAGGCCTTAGAATCATATGAATTACGGAAAAGACCTTACTAAATTCATAGAAAATAATTGACTACCAGTCCCCACGAGGAACTGGACAAGTCGTCATCCAACAAAATGAGTCAATATCTATTGTCATCATGTGCACTGTCACTTTTCCTCAAAGGGTCCCCATGAGGGACCTAATGGATCGTCATTGGTGACCATGAGTCGTGGTCACCTCTCGTGATGTTCACTGCCCAAAACTCCCTGATTCTTCTCTAACCCTGACCATGGCTGACTCAACGAGTCGTGGGATCTGACCACAACTCGTGGTCATGCCCCTGGTGACTTCAAATCATAGAATCCAAAATTTAAGGCAAGTACTTCACCATGAGTCACCTAACGACTCATGGTCAACCCCACGGGTCCAGTAACGACCCGTTTTATGATCTGGTAAAGAATTTCCAATTTTCTCCATTTCAACTTTTGAGTTTGATCTTAGGGCTTTCGGGGCATTACAGATAGTCGGGACCATGTAAGCTCTATCGTGGTAATGTCGGTTATATGACGAGTCTCCCACTGTTCCTCATGATTTCAGTTATGCATGTTTATCATTCATGATATCTATATATATATGTTCTAAAGAAGGTAGACTAAAATGTACAGTTTTACTTATGATAATCAGATTTCGGCTATGATTCATTCGATTTAGTTATGATGTTCAGCTACGTCCAGATTATGATTTTTTAAAATAACATGCAAGCCTTACTCCCAGATTCTTATCTTGATTATGTTTTATATTATGCATGTTTTAAATGATTTTACTTATTTAAGAAGTTTTACTTACCTTGCATACTTGATACATTCCACGTACTGACCGCATACTCTATGCTATATCATTTTATAATACAGGCTCCGATCATTAGACTCAGCCTCGTCATTAGCCAGTTTCCCAAAGTTAGCATCCAGCTTCAGTGGTGAGTCCTCATTTCTCGAGGACCATTCGTTATCAATCATCTTTATATTTTCAGTTTCAGACTTAGAGAGTTAGTTGGGGTCTTGTCCCTTCAACTCATCAGAATTAGACGCTTTTCAGATAATATACTGTACTCTGCTTCAGACTCCTGTTGTGTATTCAGATTGTTATGTTATGTTTGTATTTCTGCCATGTTTATTATGTTAAGTCTTCCATTTTATTTGATTGAGTTAGATGTATCTTCATGCCATGGGTCGACTTGGTGTCTCTCGGGGCTCCTTGTCCCGTGTCTTCATTCGGGCCTATGTTCGTGTCATGACAAACTTCGCATTAGAGCCATAGGTTTTGACGTTTTCTAGGGTGTTTGAAAGTTGCGTTAAGTAGAGTCTTTTTCATGGTGGTGAAACGCTCCACACTTATGAAGAAGATGCTACAAAGCATTTAGGAAATGTTCCCTTCTTTCATGATCTATGTCGTGCGGTAAAATATCTCTCTATCCTTCTAACTCGTAGTATTCGTGATTGCAGAATCATGCCTCCCCACAGAGATAACAACAGAAGAAATGGAAATGGAAATGGCCATGAGGATGGAAATGGAGACGGGCACCAACAAGCCCCACCAGCCCATGAGCACCATGCACCTTCGATTGCCCATGCTGAATTCAAGGCAGCCATTCAGATGCTAGCACAGTCCTTGACCACCCATATCAACCATAAGGCAGTAGCGCATGACCTGGAGAATAGGAAACGGTGGTAGAACGAGTTAGAGAATTTCCTAAGGATGAACCCGCCAGAGTTTCTTGGGTCAAAGGTGGACGACGATCCATATGAGTTTATTGATGAGATTATGAAGATCACCAGCCTCATGGGGGTGAATAGAGAAGAGAGTGTTGATTTGGCCTCATATCAGTTGAAGGGGGTCGCACACATTTGATTTAACTAGTGGAAGGATAGTAGGGCAGTTGGAGCAGGCCCTATCAGTTGGGATGAGTTTCATGTCACTTCCTAGATCGGTTCTTCCCTCATGAGATGAAGGAGTTGAGAGCATCCGAGTTCTTGAATTTAAAATAGGGAAGGATGACAGTTCAGGAATATGTGCCCTAGAGTTAGTGGTTGATCAGAGGGATTGGGTAAGCAAGTTTGTTCATGGGGTGGCAGACTATCTAGACAAGGATTGCAGAACTTCCATGCTCCATCAGGATATAGATTTTCCATGGATAGTCTTGTACACCCAGCAGATGGAGGTAGTGCATCTGAGAGAGAGAGAGAGGCCAAGAGGACCAGGACAAACAGTTGTAGGTTCTCTCAGCCGAGGCCAGGTGGTGGGCACCAACAACAATCCCACCAGAGATCTTCAGCCCCAAGATCTTCAGCAATGAGTGTGCCATCAAGACCTAGGCACGACCAGATGGGACGAGCATCAGGATCTAGGGGTCAGAGCAGTAGGCCCGCAGATTCCAGTATTCTAGTTAGCGACAATTGTGGTCGAAGGCACATGGGTTAGTGTTTGGGGGGTACAAGTGCTTGCTTCGGGTGCAGGAAGCTCGAACATATGCTTAGAGATTGCCCAACAACTAGACAGGGCCATGGTAGGGGTCGAGGTCTAGCTCCCAGTTCAGCAGCTCTACCAACACGCTCAGCCCAACAGGGGGCATCTACTTGCATAGATGGCGGTCTGCAGCAAAATAGATTCTATGCCTTAGCATCTCGCCAGGAGCAGGAGGTCTCCCCGGATGTGGTCACTGGTATGTTACGAGTTTTCCACCTTGATGTATATGCTTTATTAGATCCACGGACTACTTTGTCTTTTGTGATGCCCTATATGGCTAGTAGTTTTGGAGTCAGTCCCGAAATCTTGTCAGAACCCTTGTCAGTCTCTACTCTAGTAGGTGATTCAGTTGTAGCTAGACGGGTGTATAAACGTTGCCCGGTCATAGTCCTTCATAAAGTCACCTCAACAGATTTAATAAAGTTAGCCTTGACCGATTTTAATGTTATCCTCAGCATGGATTGGTTATTTTCATGTTATGCCTCATTTAATTGTAGAACCCGGGTAGTAGAGTTCAGATTTTTGGGTGAGCCAGTCATAAAATGGAGGGTAGTTCAATTGTGCCTTTAGGTCATTTCATTTCCTATCTTAAGGCTGGAAAGATGATCTCCAAGGGTTGCATGTACCATTTAGTTAGGGTTAAAGATACCACATCCAAGATCCCAACAATCTAGTCAATCCCAATAATATGTGAGTATCCAGAAGTCTTCCCAAATGATCTACCGGGAATCCCTCCCGAGCGGAAAATTGATTTTGGAATTGACCTTTTTCCCGATACACAACCGATATCTATTCCTCCTTATAGAATGGCTCTAGTCGAGCTAAAGGAGTTGAAGGAGAAGTGGAAAGATCTTTTAGATAAGGGGTTCATCAAACTGAGCAAATCCCTATGGGGTGCACCAGTTCTCTTTGTCCGAAAGAAGGATGGTTCTCTTCGTTTGTGTATTGATTATCAATAATTGAACAAGGTTACCATCAAGAGCAGGTATCCTCTTCCTAGGATTGATGATTTGTTTGAACACCTTCAGGGTGCCAAGTGCTTTTCGAAGATAGATCTCAGGTCCAGATACCATCAGATCAAGGTTCAGGAGGGTGATATCCGGAAGACAGCCTTCAGGATGCGGTATGGTCCATATGAGTTTGTAGTTATGTATTTTGGACTAATGAATGCTCCTATAGCTTTTATGGACTTGATGAACAGGGTGTTCAAGCCATACTTGGATATGTTCGTGATCGTTTTTGTTGATAACATCTTGATATACACTTGGAGCGAGGAGGAGCATGCCGCTCATTTGAGGGTGGTACTATAGACTCTTAGGGATCGCTAATTATATGCTAAATTCAGCAAGTGTGAGTTTTAGTTGAATTCAGTGGCATTTTTGGGCTATGTGGTGTCAAGTCTGGGCATAACGATGGACTCTCAAAAAATAGAAGCAGTAAAGAATTGGCCTAGACCGGTGAATCCTTTAGATATTAGGATTTTCTTGGGTTTAGCCAGGTACTATCGGATATTTATTGAGGGTTTTTCATCTATTGCAACGACATTAACCAAATTGACCCAAAAGAAAGTAAAGTTCCAATGGTCAGAGGGTTGTGAGAGAAGCTTTCAGGAGTTGAAGAATCGACTTACCTCAGCACCGGTGTTAACCCTACCTGACAGTATCGATGGGTTTGTGGTGTATTGTGATGCGTCTAGAATCGGCCTTGGTTGTGTATTGATGCAACACGGTAAGGTTATAGCCTATGCTTCCAGGCAGCTGAAGGTGCATGAAAGGAATTACCCGACCTATGATCTTGAATTGGCGGCAGTGGTATTTGCATTTAAGATTTGGAGACACTATTTGTACGTGGTTTATGTCGATATGTTTACGGACCACAAGACCCTACAATATATATTTACTCAAGGATTATGATATGAGTGTCCTTTACCATCCGGGTAAGGTCAATGTGGTGGCATACACACTTAGTAGACTCTCTATGGCGAGTGTGTCCCATATAGATTAGGGAAAGAAGGAGCTGGTGAAGGATGTGCATCAACTTGCACGACTGGGAGTTCGTTTGGTTGACTGAACTCATAATGGTGTTATAGTTCAGAATGGATCAGAATTGTCCTTGGTGACTGATGTGAAAGCTAGGCAAAAGGAGGCCCCTATCTTGGTAAAGTTAAAGGAAGCCGTTCAGAATTAGAAGGTAGAGCTCTTCTCCAAAGGGGGAGATGGTGTGCTTTGATATCAGGATCGCTTATGTGTCTCGAACGTTGATGATTTGAGAAGTTGGATATTGCATGAGGCTCATGGTTCTAGATATTCGATACATCTAGGTTCCATCAAGATGTACCGTGATATATGGGAAGTCTATTGGTGGAATTGCATGAAGAAGTACATCGCAGAATTTATAGCTAAGTGTCCAAATTATCAATAAGTGAAGGTTGAGCACCAAAGACCGGGAGGTGTGGTTCAATATATCAGTATCCCTACCTGGAAATGAGAATAAATCAATATGGACTTCATTATAGGGTTGCTTCACACTCATCGATAATATGACTCCATTTGGGTGGTTGTAGACAGGTTGACTAAAGCGGCTCATTTTCTATCGGTCAAACCCACTAATTCAGTGGAGGATTATTCCAAACTACATCCGAGAGCTATTTTGGTTACATGGAGTGCCTTTGTCCATCATATCAGATAGAGGTACTCAGTTTATCTCTTAGTTTTGGAGATCATTTCAAATGGGACTTGGTACTCAGGTCAAGCTCAGTATAGCAATTCATCCGCAAACCGATGGTCAGGCGGAGCGGACTATTCAAACTCTTGAGGATATGTTGAGAGCATGTGTGTTTGACTTCAAGGGTAGTTGGGATGATCATTTTCCTCTTATTGAGTTCGCATAGAACAACAGCTACCATTCTAGCATTCAGATAGCTTCGTTTGAGGCTCTTTATGGGTGGAGATGTAGATCGCCTATTGGTTGGTTTGAAGTCAGCGAAGTTGTGGTGATAGGACTAGATTCAGTCCATGAGGCCATGGAGACAGTTCAGCTCATACCGGATAGGTTGAAAACAGCTCAAAGTCATCAAAAGTCCTATGCAGATATGAGGAGGAGAGAACTTGACTTCAAAGTTGGGATTTGGTGTTTCTGAAGGTATCTCCCATGAAAGGAGTAAAGAGGTTTGGAAAGAAAGCAAAACTCAGTCCCCGTTATGATGGCCCATACTGGATTGTGGCATGGGTTGGCAAAGTAGCATATAAATAGGATTTTCCCTCAAAATTAACTTCAGTCCATCTAGTTTTCCATGTATCGCTCCAAAAGAAGTATTCGGGTGATCTAGCTTTAGTTGTTCCGGTTGAGAGTGTCCATGTGAAAGACAGCCTTAGTTATAAAGAGGTTACAGTAAAAATACTGGGTCATCAGGTCTGAAGGCTAAGGAACAAGGAAGTAGCTTCAGTTAAGGTTTTGTGGAGAAATCAACATGTTGAGGGAGCTACGTGGGAAGCGAATCAAATATGATGGCTAGATACCCACATTTATTCCCTACCGACTAAGTTTCAGCTTGAGGTATCAGTTTTTGCCCTAAAACTCTATTCACTTTCATGATCAGCTCATGCACCCCAATTTCTTTCATGTAAATGGTTATATGCATGATACATGAATTCAGTTCAGTCATGCAGTTTAAATTGGAGTTAGTCATTCCGTCAGTTTTCAGCTTATGATCTGTATTATGATGATCGCATTTCTCTGCTTTTCTATATGTTTTCCAAGATTTGAGGACAAATTTTCTTAAGGGGGAGATATTGTAATGCCCCAAAAACACTAAGATCAGACCCGAGTATTGAAACAGAGAAAATAGGATTTTCTGCACCAGGTCACAAAATAAGTCATCCAGTGACCCGTGGGATGGATCATGAGTCTTGAAGTGACTCGTGGTGAGGTGCATGGATTAAGTTGGATATTTTATTGAGTTTAGGTTGACCACAGACATGACCACGAGTTGTGGTCAGCACCACAACTTATTGAGTCAATCGTGGCCGAGGATGGGTGAAGGAAGAGGACTCTTGAGCAGTGAAGACCATGAGTTGTGGTCACTAGTAACGACTCGTAGGATCCTCGTGGTGAGCCCCAGATGAATTTTGGATAGTGCACACGCCGACTGGAGACCACGAGTCATGGTCCTTGGTAACGACTCATCCAGTCCCTCGTGGGGACTAGCAGTCAGTTATCTTCTTCGAATTTAGTAAGGGTTATCCGTAATTCCTATGATCCTAAGCCCTAAACTACGTCATTTTAATCTGTGGATAGTGAAATGTAAGAGGAGTAAGTTCATTCTAGGATATTCTTGTTCATGCATGCAAGAGTAAGTGTTTAGAGAGGTGATCAAGCTCAATCTCCTTCAAGTTTTTCTTCAATTCTTCATTGGGCAATCAAGGAAGTGATTAAATCAGTTCTTCTCAGGTATCTAAGGCTATGAATGGGTGAATTTTTATTCACCCATGTCTAATCCCTCTCTAATTCATGAAAATTCATATGTTGATCCTATGGGGTTTTAACCCAATGCATGAATTTCCTAAGTTTCTACTATAGACATGATCTAAGTATGTTTCTATTATTGAATTATGATTCATGGGCAAGTTTTACAATACTTTCAATTATAAATCATGTTTCAAGTTTTATAAATTATAATGTCCATCCATGAGAAGTTTGTGAAAGTTGAGATTTATGATGTATGTTCAAGTATGATGAGATATCTATGATGAAAAGCATGTTTTCAAGTTATCTATGTCTATGATCATATTTTCAAGTGAATCAAGTATTTTCAAGCGTGTTTAAGTATTGGGAAAGCCCATATGTTCAAGTATGATTTGTAATTTCAAGTTAATTAGCTTACCACATGGTTTTGGAGTCAAGACTCCCAATTATGTTCAGCTTGTGGTATGGTTTGAGCCAAGGCTCCTCATGTATAATTTTAGATTTTTATATGTACATGATTATTCAGCTTCATAACTAGATGATGGTCAGCTTAGTTCAAAAATGATGGAGAGAATATACATATTTTTGGGAGTAGTGTCTAGCACCGAGTAGGCTAAAGGTCAGTCAACCCTATGCCTAAGAACAACGCACTAATGTAGGTATTCAGATTATTTGGGACCTCGCCTCAATGGGCCTTCAGCTTGATATCGATATCATGGTAGCGTCCTTATCCCTGGCAAGGCTTTGGACGGCTCTGCCCACTTGAGTGTGATAGTTGGGACCACGTAAGCTCTATCGTGGTAATGTCGATTATATGATGAGTCTCCCACTATTCCTCATAATTTCAGTTATGCATGTTTATCATTCATGATATATATATATATATATATATATATATATATATATGTGTGTGTGTGTATGTTCTAAAGTAGTTTGACCCAAATGTACAGTTTTAATTATGATTATCAGATTTCAGCTTTGGGTCATTCGATTTAGGTATGATCTTCAGTTATGTCCAGATCATGGTTTCAGAAAATAGCATGCAAGCCCTACTCCCATATTCTTGTCTTTATTGTGTTTTATATTATGAATGTTTTAAATGATTTTACTTGTTTAATCTGTTTTACTTACCTAGCATACTCGGTGCATTCCACGTCTGACCGCATACTCTATGCTATATCATTTTATTATACAAGCTCCGATCATCAGACTTAGCCCCGTTATTAGCCAGTTTCCCACAGTTAGCATCCATCTTCAGTGGTGAGTCCTCATCTCCCGAGGACCATTCATTATCAAACACTTTTATATTTTCAATTGTAGACTTAGAGAGTTAGTTGGGATCTTGTCCCATCAACTCATCAGAATTAGAGGCTTTTCGGACAATAGACTGTACTCAGCTTTAGACTCGTGTTGTATATTTAGATTGTTAGATTATGTTTGGATTTATACCATGTTTATTATGTTAAGTATTCCACTTTATTTGATTGAGTTAGATGTATGTTCATTCCATGGATCGACTTGGGGTCTCTCAGAGCTCCTTGTCCCGTGTTTCGATTCGGGCCTATAACACATATGGAGAGAGCACAAAGATTAAGGTGCAGGGACAAGTGGTCCGATTCACTGCCAGGTCTTTCAATGCATTCCTTGGCACGCCAGTGGTGGACCTAGAGATATACTTCATGATGATTGAGAAGCCCCCATACCGTGACATTCATCATACTTTTTGAGAAGAGCATTCAGCTTCCCGGTGGGCAAGAGATGAAAATGCACTCATTCGACACTCTGATTCACCTACTTGACTAAGGAGGCCAGAGTATGGGTCAAGTTTTTCTATCCAGTACTTCTCCTAGGGACACACACCACAGATATCACTTGAGAGAGAGTGTTATTGGTGTGTATGCGGATGAAGGGGCTGCCAATTAACTTTGGCATAGTGCTGAGGGACCACATGAGGTGATCCAGAGATAACTGCTGATAGAAGTACTGTTATGGAAGCTTGTTGACTCAGTTCTTGCAAGAGGTTGGCATTGAAGAAGGGGAGGCAGACCTTCATCTACCCCAAGCAGGGCACTTGATAGGTAAAATGATTGATGTCACAAAAGTGTAGGAGCCAACAAACTCATCAACACCATTCCTCACTTAAACCGAGTGCAATGCTCGGGATGACAGTTGGAGAGGCCGCATGTTTGGGATATTTAAGCTGCAGGTGAAGATTGGAGGTAGACCCAAGAGTGCTGAGGAAATGACAGCAGTAGAGGAGTGGTACCCACTCAAAGAGAGTGTAATGTTGATGTGCAAAGTAGGTCGGTATTTGAGGAACCTTTGGATAACAATGAGCCTGTAGTGCTGACCAATGCCGTTGATGATAATGATGATGAGGAGGATGATGCCACCACTAGAGCTATGCAGGTTGATGATGCAGAAAGAGAGGATGATGATTATGATCAGGAGTATGACCCTGATAATGACGACTTTACTTAGAGGACCAGGAAGTTCTTTTTCTCTCGCTATTTGATATTATTTATTTGTGCATAGGGGACAATGCACTATTTAAGTGTGGGTTAGAGGAATTATATTTTTTGTTTATTCTATCTTTGCTAAATCTATAGTGGGTTGTAGCAATAGTTGTGATAATGCTCAAATTACACCCTTGAAAAAGTATAATGCGGACGTTGTCAATAAAGACCCAACTAGGTTGGGGTTGATCCCACATGGAATATGGTCAAGCTATAGACTGATGCTAGTATTCATACTTTTAGTTCAGTTATTACTAAAACAGGGGATTTTGAAACGTAAACAAATAATAGTGTTGTAAATTGATGTTGGGATCAAGTTTATCCAAATAACTAGGGAGGCGTTCCCTATAGATTCATAAATACGTCTAGTTATTACATTAGTGACCTATCCCAATACTTAGCCTGCAGAGCTGATAAAATAGGTTTACCCAAATGACTAATTCGTCCCTATTAAATGACTCTACTCAATTACCAGATTAGGTCTCTTGAGTGATTTCACTTTGACCTCTATCAATTTTTTCCAAATTAACTATCCTACGACCGTAACTCAAGTTATTCAATGAAACTAAAGTTCAAGGCTTTGTTGTTCTTCAATTTTCCTAATCACTACTTCTCTAGGTTCAAGCAAGTAGAGAATACAGGAAAGTCCTAACATTGCGTACCATTAAGAAACGTTTATGATTAAGAGATGAATAATACAGTCATTCGTATTGGTTTACAATCAGTTTGTGCTAACCCTAGTTAGTTATTCCATCATGATTCCCATAACCCTAGTTGTGGAAGGTTTAGCTACTCATATTTTCAAAAAACAAATTAGACTTCATATAATAAAACATAATTAATGACTTAAAATGATGATGAATGAAAAACCAAATTGATAATTGCACAATCAAACTATGAATGAGTCAAGAACAATAATGAATTCTCCAAAGTAATTTTTGCATTTGATCTCCAAGTTAGGTTAGGAGGCTGACAAATCCCATTTACAAAGAAAAGTATCTGTTCCCCCTAGAAAAATAACCTAGAAAGTATTTATACAAATATTAAAACCCCTTTTCTAAATTAATAGGAAATCTGCTACCGCCACTACCTATGAGTAGTAGTTCAAAACCACGAGGCATAGGAGGCTTCCGTGATATGAATCTGCAGCTTCTGTCTTCTCAAGTAGGGGAAGTTGGTACTACTCGTACAATATTGCTACGGGTCATAAGTGCCTATCATGGGTTGGGCTTCTAAAATCTGGCATCCTCTGAATCTCACCACGAGTCCTTGGTACGATTCATACCTTGGTGTTATGACTCGTGGAATCTTCTCGTACTTTGGGATCTGCTAGTTGACATATTCTCTGAAATTTTCCACGACTCCTTAGTATGGTTTGTATGTTTTCATTACGGTTTGTAACTTCCACTCGTACCAGGATCCTTTGCAAGTGCACCTCCTCTAATGTTTTTCATGACTCCTTAGTATGGCTCGTACCACGAGTCGTACGTTCCCCAAACACTTGTGCAATTTTTCTGAATTTTCAGATACGGGGGCTAGGTACGGCTCGTACAAAAATGGTACAGCTCGTACTGAGACCTACACTAGACCATTTTCCATAACTTTTCTAACCTATTCCAAAATCCAACTCCCAAACCTGATTTCCCTGAAAACAAAGTAAAAGTACCTCATATATGTATAAATATATATAAGTCACAACATATTTTCTATGATTTAAGCATTGAAAGTGCCGTAAATCCGTGGCATATTAACACCCTTAACTTAGAACTTTTGCATGTCCTTAGGCAAACAAAAATACTACTATAACACGATGCTTAACTAGAAAGTAAAATAGAAGACCTGCATCCAACAATACAAAAATTTGAACACATGAGCACTATCAAATATTGAACCCTTTTTTCATTCAAAACCAAAGTAGCTATGCTTACATGCCACTACAACTCATGACACAAAGGGATCGAGAGATGACAGTCAATCATTAACAGACAACTGAGCTATCACTAATGCTATTTACATAGAACATAGGCAAAATGCAATGCAACACATGTACCCTCACAACAAATGAAGTCCCATATATATAAGAAACCGGAACTATCAAGCAAAGCTATCACTCTCACAAAGAAGTTCCAAGTATTGTACAAGTGATACCATAGGCTTGCCCTTATCTTCTCTACTTTGGCTTTTCGGACAGTTTGGTTAAGATCATTATAGGAATTTTATTGGCTTGTAATGTAGGCTTTGGGATGGTTGTGGTACATATGGACAGTAGTGACTAACCCTTCTTGGCGCTACTGATAACGCTCATATAACACCCCCGTAAAAGTATGACGCGGATATTGTCAATAAAGAACCCAACTAGGTTTGGGTTGATCCCACAGGGAATATGGTCAGGATATAGAATAACACTATTATTTATGCTTTTAGTACAGCTATGTCCTAATGGGGAAAGAAAGAATTAATTAAGAAAGTAGTAGATTGAGGTTGTGATCAAATTTATGCAATTAACTAGGGAAGTGTTCCCCATAGATTCACAACAACTTTGAGTTATTAAACTAGTGATCTATCCCAATACTTAGACTGTAGAATTGATAACATAGATTTATCCAAACAATTGATTCTTCTCTATTGGATGACTGTACTCAATCATCGGGTTAGGTCTCTTGAGTGTTTTCACTTTAACCATTATCAATTATTCCAAATTAACTATCTTGCGACCGCAGCTCAAGTTAGTCAATGAAACTGAAAGTTCAAGGCCTTGTTGTTCTTCTCTTTCCTAATCTCTATCTCTCTAGGTTCAAGAAAGTAGAGAACTCGAGCAAGTCCTAACGTTGCGTATCATTAAGAAGTGTTTAAGATGAAGAGATGAACAATGCAAGCATGCGTATTGGTTTATAATCACTTTTAGTTAACCCTAATTAGTTAATTCACCATGGTTCCCACAATCCTACTTATGGAGGTTTTATCTATTCATGATTGCAAAAAAAAATTAGATTTCATGAGAAAAACATAATTAACAACTTAAAATGATGATTGAAGAAAAGCCCAATTGATTATTGCACAATCAGAAGTATGATCAATTCAAGAACAATCAATGGAATCTCAGAGCAATTCGTGAATTTGATCTCCAAGTGATGCTAGGAAAACCAAGAAACACGATTACAACAATAATGGATCAGTCCTCTCAAGAAAATAACCTAAAAAAGTATTTATACAAATAATTTGAAATCTTTCCTAAATTAATAGGGAAACTACTAAAACTACTGCCTCCATAAACCTACGAGTCGTAGCATGAGCTACGAGTTGTGGCTTCCATTCGTAACATGCACTAGAGTCTTGAAAATTGGTTAAGTCCTGGGAAAAGGTACGACTCACACAAAGTGACTACGAGTTGTACAATGCCTATCGTGGTTTGAATTTGCAAAGTCTAGTATCTGCTATTATTTTTCATGAGTCTTTGGGTATGATCCATACATAGATGTTAGGAGTCGTAGGATCTTCTCATGCCCTGGAATCTGCCAACTTACATGTTCTCTGGATTTCATCATGGCTCCATGGTACGAGTTGTAAGATGTTGTCACGACTTGTTTATTCCTTTCATACTAGGAACTTCAGGCAAGTGCAAACTTCTACTTCTTTTCATGACTCTTTTGTATGGATCGTACCGTGATTGTACGGCTCGTACCAAGAGTCATACTTGGCCCCAACACTTGTGCAGAGCATCTGGTTCTCATCATGGCTGCATGGTATGGCTCATACCACCAAGGTATACTCATACTGAGGACTGCACTTGGCCCATTTTATGCACTTTTTCCTCTCCCTTTTAAAAATTCAACTCCAAAACATGATTTCCCTGAAAACAAAGTAAAAGCACCTCATATCCGTATAAACATACCAAAGACCAAGCATTTTTTTCTTAAGTTTTAAGCGTCGAAAGTGTTGTAAACTCACATCACATCAACTAAACAACTCTAGGCTTCACTTTAAACTATTTTCCCTTTTTTCCCTTTTCCTCCCTTTCTCTATTTTATTCAGCTTTCGCTTGGTGGGTGTGATGTACTTTTCACTTTTCTCTATTTTTTTCTTTTGACTTTCAAATTTCTTCTTTTTCATTTCTTTTCTTAACACCATACCCCACCTTTCACTAACTAGATTTTTTTCATTTCTCCCCCACCTTATCTACACACCTCTATAATATCCACCCTCAACTTAGGTATTTTTCCTAAGTTGAGGTTCGCAATGACCAAGGAGAGATTAGGGCCAAAACAGGGTCATTATAAACAAAATAGGGAAGGTGGATAGGATAATCAACAAAAGGTCAATTTTAGGCTCAAACATGGGATCAAGGGATTCATTTAATTTCGTAGGGCAATTTAAGCTAAAAGTGGGTTAAATCAAACATAACCTATGATCCTTTACTAACCAACTATCCTACAACCTAAGCAAAGACTAATCGGGCAAGTTCTATATCACCTACACAGTATTGAACTAACTAAGAACCTCACCCCAGATGGTACAGGTTTGCATCACACACTACCTATCCGGTTCATGCACATCTATTCTATAGTTACTCATTTTAATCACTCAAATGCCACAAAAAGATCAACAATAGTCATGCTTTGCAGTAAACCAACATAGATAATCACAAATATTTTTTAAAAAAAATCATTTTTTCTCACAAATATCAAAGCATCAAACACATGTGTATTTTTATTGGTTGTTAAGTACTCCTAAGCTACTTCTAAGTACACAAAAATAAAATATCCTAAACATACCGGTTATACTAGATAGCATGTTCGAGGGAAAAGAAACACGACAACAAAATCCCTCGGACGAACAAATCAAACACACCCACCTTAAAAGAACATGCTTTGTCCCCGAAGTAAAGAAGTAAGAACTAGAAGAGGGACATACCTATGGTACTCTAAGCACTCCTGTCATCCTAAGGAGGTTGGTGTGAAGGCACACTCTCCACCTTTGTAATCATGACGCCAGCGATGGCCGGCCCACTCAATGGTGTAATGATGGGGACTGTGGTCGCTCCCTCAGAAATCTTGGCTTCCTCAGCGACCTCTATATATCTTTGGGCTGAATGTGACTCACTCAAAGGGTCCTCACCACCCGAAAGCTCCCTAGGCCCAGCAGCTGAACTACCAGCTCCTCTAGCTCTCTCCTACAAATTAGATATATGTTGGTCATGAGTCTTCATGCTAGTTGTTGTTGCCTGCTTGCGCTCCTTTCTCTATCTCTTTTTTCTCTTTCTGGAAACCTTCTCATCAAGTACCTCATCTGATCTCCTCTTTCCTCTATCTTTACTAGTAGGCTTATGGGCCCAGAATGCCTCTAGATCAAGCTCCTCCTCAAACAATAGAATAGTGGGGCAGCTCAGTTACCTGACTTTCGTATTGACCCTATCTCCTCTCTTAAACTCTTCATATCCGGCTGCTCAGCAAGTCGCTGGTTGAGCCATAGCTCAAAACTATCTGGTCTGATGTGTAGCCCTCTAGCTGCCTCCTCAATCTCAGCCTTGACCCAAGGCTTGACTTGCTCCATCATCACATTGACCTTTTTCTCGGTCAAGGTCAGCCTCTTGGTTGACTTCTGTAAGAATTCATGGGCAACAAAAATGCATCCAGCTGGGACCTGGCCCAATGTGGCTAGTTGAGGTGCGAAGGAAGTGCTAGGGGCAACTACTGTGTGGCCATCTTCAGTAGCCGATATCTCACCTTGCTCAACTGAGGTGGGCGCATCTACCCGCTCACCCCTGCTGGTAATAGTGTTGGGACTACTTTTGGTGCTATAACCCAGCTCATCGGGTTCATCTCATCTCATATCAACCCAATATCAGCAGTCTGATTGCCTCTAATTTTAACATCTATCTTCGCTATCACCCGAACACCTGATTCTCAACAGAGGCTATATATTATACTTGAGGATGGAATTGTAGTGCTCAAGGCCAGATATCGATCCCGAATGCCCTTTGCTATAACCCTCGGGATGTTGACAGCATATCTCAACATGACACATGACACCAAAGCTGCTTTGTCGGCACTCAATGTATTGTTATTCGCCGTTGGCGCCGACCTATGGAAAATTAGTGTCCAGCAATCCTTCACTATGGAATTAAGCGAGGCTTTGGTGACCTGTCCTCCAGAGGTCACCTAATATACATCCTCTTTCTCCTTAGCTATCACTCTAGCTAACCACCTCACTGGTCACCCAATCTACATCCTCTTTCTCTTCAGCCATCACTCCAGCTAACCACCTCAGATGTCGTTGTCTCTCCTCCAAGCTCAACTGCTTGACTCTTTTCAGGGCCTCAACAGGTAATCAAACTCTGCTTTGGAGGTTGGGGCCCGATAATCTGACCCGTATAACATTTGGGCAATGGCTCGCTCTGTGACATCAACTACGCGCCCCTGGACCCTCACACTCTCCAATCTAGGCTTCTCCTTTACTTTCTTCCCAACCGGAGTCTGCTGCTCCATAGTTTCCTAGTAGTTGACATAGAACTCCCTGACCATATCAGCACTAAAGTTGTCAGGGGTTCTTGTAGTCTAACTAAACCCATATAGGTCAAGCAACCTCTTCATCTCTTTGACCTCATTCAGGGTACTGGTCAATATGCTTGGCTCTTCTTGAATTCTTCTGTCACAACCCGAATGGAGGCCCGAATTGTAGACACTGGACAAAGGACATTGAGAGACCCCAAGTCAACCCATGGCACAAGCATACATCTAACTCAATCATTAAATTGAAGAATCAACAATATAAGCTCAACGGAAGTCTAACTTTGATATAACATCAGAATAAACATTCGAAGCTGGTTACAAATATAAGTCTAAAAAGCCTCTAATCTGGACGAGTTGATGGGACAAGACCCCAACTAACTCAACAATACTAAAACTGGAATACATAAGGGAAACTGAAAGTCTATCCCTCGAAGGATGAGGACTCACCAACCGCGCAGTTACTAACTCCGATAAGCTGTCTAAGAGCGAGGATGAACCTGAGAGCCGGATCTTGTATCATGAAACGATACAGCATAGAAAGTATTCGGTCAGTACGTGAAATGTACCAAGTATGCAAGGTAAGTAAAACTGCTTAAGTAAAGTAAATTATTTTAAGCATTTCATATCATATCATAAGCTTTCAAATCTGAGGGGAGGGTTGGCATGCACTCTTTCTGAACTCATACACTTTTCATACACTTTTCATAAACATGACTATACATAGCTTCATAACATCATAGCTGACTCGAATGACTCAAAGCTGAAGTATGACAATTATAAGAAAAGCTTAACAATGAGTCAAACCTTGCTTTTTGAACATGCATGCATAAAATAATAACCATGAGTAATGAGTATGCAAATCTGAATCATATAGACAACGGGAGGCTCGTCACTTAACCGACATATCACGATAGAGCTTACGTGGACCCGACTATCATACTCAAGTGGGCAGAGTCATCAAAAACCTTCACAGGGCTAAGTTTAAGCTACCATGATATCGATATCAAGCTAAAGGCCCATTCGGGCAAGGGGAAGTTCACAAAGGAGGTCCCAAGATATATAATAGTATCAACCTACGTTGGCGCATAGTTTTAGGGCATAGGGTGTTCGACCCTTAGCCTGCTCGGTGCTAGACTCTTCTCCCAAAAACATGAATATGCTCTACATCGTACAAAACGATGCTCAACATCGTCTATTGATGAAGCTCAACATGAAATCATGCATAGACTCAACATCGCATGAAAATGACGCTCAATAACATACATCTCAATCGAATTCATGCATATGAGAAGCTTTAGTTTAAAACATACCACAGGCTAAACATACTTGGGAGCCCTTGCTCCAAAAAAATGTGGTAAGCTATACATAGGAAGATTTAACTCAAACATACCACAGCTAAAATATGGAATGTGGGAGACTTCGCTCTAAAACAATGCAGTAAGCTTATTTTGGGAAAATCATCATTTGAAATCAACATGTGGGCATTGCCCAAAGCTTTATCATTCTTAGAATTGCCCAATTCTCTTTGAATACATAATTATAGACA
This sequence comes from Datura wrightii, assembly GCA_035772735.1. Classification (NCBI taxonomy): domain Eukaryota; kingdom Viridiplantae; phylum Streptophyta; class Magnoliopsida; order Solanales; family Solanaceae; genus Datura; species Datura wrightii. The sequence continues at coordinate 112,421,696 of JASDFA010000001.1, forward strand.
TGGGTAATTTCAAATCATGCTTAGCATCATAATATTTCATTATTATCACATTTACTTCATAAATCTTACTTTTCATGATCATATCATCAATAGGCTTCAACATTTGTAAAGCTAGAAACATAAATTTTAATTGAAATTATTGTAAAATCAGCCCATGCTTCACAATTTGATAATAAAATCATAACAATTCATACCCATGCAAAGAAATTGAATATTCATGCATTCGTGAAAAAACCTCACACTTGATCATAGGAGATTTTCATGATTCGATAGAAATTGCGCATCGGTGTGGAAGAAGAAACCCACTCATAACCCCTATATACCTATAAGGGATGATTCTACCACTTACCTGATTGCCCAAGATGAGATTCCAATGGAAACCTTAAAGACTTTCTCTAAATCACCTCTTCAACATTTCAACTTTGCATGCATGGAATGAAATAACTTAGAATAGGTTTTCCCCTCTTAAAACCCTTCAAAACGAGCCTTAAACGACGTAGTATATGTCTTAGGAACTTAGAAATTACGAAAAGACCCTTACTCAATTTGTAAGAAAATACTGCCAGGTGGTCCTAACGGACGACCTGACAGATCATGGTCCAAGGCAACGACTCGTTGCCTAGCTTGTTAGATACACTTCTTGTCAAATCTCCTAGGATCATAATGGGTCACATAATGATCGGTCAGTGGTGACCACGGCTCATGGTCACCAATCGTTAACTGCACTACCTCTAACTCTGGAATTAATCATCTGGCTTGTAATGTGGAACCTAATGAATCATGGTGGTGACCACAACTCGTGGTCACCAGCCGTGAAGTACATTTGTTCCTTCCTTCTCTTCCTCCTCCCTCACCCCACGGCTGACATAACGACTCATGGTGCCTGGCCACAAGTAATTCCCACGCCCGTGGGGACCATTTTCTCCTAACTTCCCAACTCCTCACTGGTCTCCCCCATGAGTCACCTGACGACTCGTAGGCTTTCCTCATGAGTCGTCCCATGACTCGTCCTATTCCTACAATATCAATTTTACATTTTCCCCTTTTTTAACTCCCGAATCTGATCTTTGAGCTCCCGGGGTATAACAGCTTCGCCTTAGATTCTTCTTTGATTTGAGGGTGAGGCCCTGCTCATAAATTTCCTCAGCACCTGGCACACTCAACCTGATGGTATGACTCTTTGGAGGTGGTTTTTGATCATCGTCATCATCTTGTCCCATTTTCTCAAACTCGGCCTCATCTGATCCAGCCTCAGCATTTGAGCCATTACCAGACTCCTATGATTATATATCATCTCCCTTCTCAAACTGGGGAGCATCTTTCATAGTGGTTGAGGTAGCTACGGCCTGAGCCTTGTCCTGTGCCCTAGTGGTTTGGAGCTCATCAGTGTCATCTGTATCAACTTGGTACTCCTCTAGTGAACCACTAGGTGTATGTTTCTCCTTCTCGGATGCAGAGATATCATCTATTAGGGCCCTCCGGGTAGTACTCTCTTCTTTTGCCCTATTGTCTTGGGCATCGTTGGTTGCTCGTCTCTTTTGAGTCATTGTACCTATGGAGAAAAGGTTAGTATATCGGATCTCAATGAAAGAAAAGCAAAAAGGAGTATGTTCAGAATCATACTACGGCTTATTAGTACGAGCCGTCAAAGGTTGTATGATTTATACTGTGACTTGTAGTGCTTTTTTATCATAGTCATGACTCATTGTATGACTCGTACCAGGACGGTATGGCTCATACTAATTGTCGTACGATGAGTTATTTAAAATTGAATTTTTTGTAATGTAGTATGACTCATTATCACAATTTGTACCAGGGGTCGTGAAGTTGATTTTGAAATTGACCATTTCTGTTTCTTTGGTACGACTAGTAGTTGGATACCACAAATTGTAATGAGTCTCATACCTTTATTTATTCTCATTCAAATTTACTATTTCTGGGACAGTCCCAATGAATCATCCTAAGACTCGTAGGATGACCCGTCAAGCTTGTCCTCACCCTGTACAGTACCAGTTATGCAAGAAAACATGTTTTTGGGGTGGGTACTCAGACTTCCCCACCATATTATCTCAATAATACAAAATTTCAACTACCCACTCATTCCCCACAGTCAAATTTTCCCATTAACTCACTACCCATAGAAATTTAAATTCATTGAGAATTTTACTCCACAAACTGGCATGCAAGATTATGAATGACCCAAATTTAAATTCATTGAGCATTTTACTCCACAAACTGTATGGTTATGCCTTGAGTCTGCTTGGGGTCTCTTAGGGTATCTTGTCCCGTGTCTATGATCCGGGACCTCATTCGAGTCGTGACACTCAATGAGAGGAAAATGATCATCCCAACTACCCTTGAAATAAATCACACATGCTTTCAACTTATCCTCAAGAGTCTAAATGGTCCACTTAGCCTGACCATCCATCTACAGGTGAAATAATGTGCTAGGCTTGACTTGAGTACCGAGTCCCTTTTGAAACGGTCTCCAAAACTGGAAGGTAAACTGAGTACCTCTATCTAATATGATGGAAAATGGACTCCATGCAACCAAACTAACTCCTGAATGTACAACTGAGCATAATCCTTCATTGAATCTGTAGTTTTGACCAGTAGAAAATGAGTTGCTTTGGTCAACTTGTCTACAACCACCCAAATAAAGTCGTACTGTGGACCAGTATGAGGCAACCCTGTGATGAAGTCCATATTGATCTCCTCCCACTTCCAAGTAGGGATACAAATGTCTTGGAGCATACCTCCATGTCTTTGATTTTCCACTTTCACTTGCTGAGAGTTCGGAGTCTTAGCTACTAATTCTTCTATGTCCTTCTTCATGCCACTCCACCAATAGACTTCCTGTAGGTCACGGTACATCTTGGTGGCACCTGGATGTATAGAGTACCTAGAACCATTAGCCTCGTGCAACATTCGATCTCTCAAATCATCAACACTCAGAACACACAAGCGACCTTGATATCGAAGCACCCCATCTCCCCCTTTGGAGAATACCTCTACCTTCTGATTCTGAATGGATTCCTTCAACTTTACCAAGATAGGATCCTCGTCTTGCCTAACTTTGGCCTCGGTCATCAAGGAAGATTCTGATCCACTCTGAGTAATGACACTACCATCCATCGAGTCAGCAAGACGCACTCCTATAATTCATGCTAAGAATTTTGAAAGTCTCGAACCTCTGAGTTATCACATTTTATGCTTAAAATCATGCTAAGCACACAAAACGTTCAAATCCACCCGAAGTTCATCCAGAATCCTCCGGACACAAACTAAATATGCAATTCAATCGTAAAACACCTTTCGGACCTGTTGGAATCATCAAATCACTGATATAAGGTCATTTAGATCAAAAGTTGACTGGGGTCAAACTTAGCTCCCTCCAAGCTCATAAATTCAACAAAAGGTTCAAGTCACTCCCGAATCACTCGAGATCCTAAGGCATAAATCACTATCTGGAACTAACAGAGCTTTCATAATCCAATTCGAGTTTGTTAACCTAAAATGTTGACTTTGGTCAAACCCCTCAAACTTCAAACCTTCCAAAAATCGAAAATCTCACCTAACCTTCATTGGATCATCTCAGAAATGGTGTCATCCACCTCCGCAAGTCATAAGTAACAAAATAAAGATATGAAAAGGTTTAACTTAGGGAAACAGATCAACAATCATAGATGAGTATGCGGGTTGTTGCACTTCCCCGCTTGGCTACTAACTGCACTTCCTGGACTTCTACATACCCGACTCCTATGGCAGGGATTAGGGAGTTACCCAGGACGTACCCATTTTAACCATATTTTCCTTCATGGGAGAATATTCATAGGGCTTAGGGTAAGGAAATTGTGAGCATGAATCATTGAGGAGATCTAAGCTGAGTACACTCCTGACACAGCATAATTTTATGAGTCAGACATGTTGAGATACATAAGTTAACATACATAACGAGTTTATGACATGAGGTCGAGACTTAGAGATTTATAGAGTATAGACTGGGATCGTTATCTGAAATGGTCATTTAGAAATCCTGGGGGTCTATACATGAGATTGGATAGAGCTCAACTTTAATTGAGCATAAGAGAGATCATTTGAACCTACAGAAATTGGCATTCCCTAGCTATTAACACTGAGACTCCTCCATTAGTGTACTCAAAATTTGACTCAACTTATAGACTTATCATCTCCCCCTTAGCTTAAAGTCGTCGTTCTAAGGCACTCAAATCTTTCTTATGGTCGGGCTAAACCACTAACTCGTGACTTTCCATTCACCTCTAAGGCTATCACTGACGGCTTCAAACTTATAACTGTTCTATATCCTCCACACGATAATTCTCATACTAAATGCAAAAGGGATCTTGTACCTTATACAGTAGTTCTCCGAACCTATTTTTCTCTTAGTAACCTATTCTGCTGAGATGGATGATTTACTGGGGTTGCTGATCTAGTGGTTGGCGCACTGGCTCTACCCTTTCCCTTCTTGGCCCATGGGCAATTCCTGCGCATGTGTCCGGGATCCCCACACCCTAAACAAGCACCGAACCTGCCAAACTATGACCCGTGTGTGTTCTACCGCATTTCAGGCACGTTGACCAACTAGATAGGACTGATGGAGGGGTGGCTGGGGCATGGCCTCTATGGCCGTCTCGGTTGGCCGAAAGGCAATCTCTATGTTTATTACTGGGCCGGTGTTATACCTAAGGAACCCAAGGATCAGACCCGGAAGTAAAAAAGGAGAAAAACTAAAAATTCACACCAGGTAACAGAACAACCCGTGAGGTGGGTCGTGAGGAGTGACCACGAGTCGTGAGGTAAATCGTGGTCAGTATGGTTTGGCAAGGATTGACTGAGGAGGCCACGGGCCTGACCACTAGTCGTGGTCAGACCTCACGACTACGAGAGGTCACCCATGGTCTACCTTGGAGGTTTGGCAAGTTGGGATGGGCAGTGTAGGCCACGGAAGGTGACCACTAGTCGTGGTCTGACCTCACGACTCGTGAAGTCACCCATGGGTTCCCTTGGAGGTTTTTGACAGTGGACTTAACGGACCATGGCCACGAGTCATGCCTTGTGGCAGTAACCCGTGAGGTCCCTGTTCGGCATTTGTTATATGGGTGTATAACTACACGCAAGTGCACGTGGTCGAACAAGTAGTAAAGTGGCTCAAGTAAGCCAAGTATCGATCCCACAGGGACTGAGATGAGGTAACAAATTACTTAAGTGTTACTATATTGATTCTAAAAATGAAGACAACAGTGCAATGAAGAGTTTGATATATTTTGATTTCTAATTTTATCCTAAATCTGCAAAGTGTATATAATTTGAGTCTGAACTATGAATGTGAGCATGCTAAGGTTAAACGAACATGTAAGGAAATAAATTATCGATATAATTTGGTTAACTTTTCCTCCGGTTGATAGTCAAGAACTATTGCCAATGGATTAAAACTCTCGTATTTAACCCAACGTAAGAATCATAAACCGTCCACCTACATTTTTGTGATTAAATGAAATTCATGTTCTAGCCATACAAAACCGGTTCCTAAATTGACTAATACGACTTTCAGGTATATTTCTATCCTGAAGGTAAATCAATTCTCAATTTTCCCAAACCAAGAAAAGATCATATCCTATTGATTCACAACTTTCCAATTTCTTGCTCTCTCGAGTGAAACCGGACTTTTTAGATGTACATTAATATAGGCCACACATTAATGCAGTAAGAACAAGAATCAATAGAACAACCATGGAAGAAAAGATTAAAAACCAAATTAATCAACAATCACATTTCAATACAATTGTTCTTAACCTCAGCAAGAAGAGGAATTAGACACTCATTTGTGGATTAAACATCGTTAAATGAGTGTTAAACATACAAGCAATTGAATTAAAGAAGAAGGAGGTAGAGAAAAACCCTGAAATTTCGTCCCCTCAACTGCCTGTAACCCATGTTCTTGCTCCACCAAGTCAAAATATTGAAAAATGAACCTAAGTGTTCTATTTATACTAGTGAGAATTTTTCCCGGAATAACAAGCAACGTGTCACGGAGTGCATCGTGGAGCACTGCCTCCGTGACACGCCACAGATGCGGAGGCTCACTGGAAATGGACTATCTAGGTAATAAAGCCCAACGTGGCACGGCGTGTAACGCGGGGCCAGGCCAACGTGCCACGGCCCCAACGCGCACCCGCACTGGAATTAAGCCAAAAATTCCCTAGCCATGCAAAAGGCCTCCGCGATGGCAGCGTGACATGACTCCATCGCGGAGCCCCTTTAATTCTTGTCGTCCAATGCTTTGTCCTTTGCTAATCATCCGAGTCCATCCCCGATCTTTCCCAACACGCATTTTAGCTTCACAAAATTACATTTCACCTGCAAAATAACGCTTATGTTGGTTAGTATAAATTCACATTTTATTATAAATCACATGAGAATGTATAATCATTGATAGATAAACAAGGTTAAAATGACACATTTGAGTATCACTTGGGCATATAAATTTGCCCAAGATCACTTACCCCACACTTAAATCCTTGTTCGTCCCCGAACAACAATCTTACACCTCATGCAATTTACACCCCATCCTGGCTACTTTGGTTTGACAATTCAGGCTACGGTCATCCCGATTATTCAATACAGCAAATCTTCAAGAAAACACACATGGCCTTGTCACTGCAATGACCTTCAACACATCAAGACCTCCTAGACTTAAGAATCGACTCTCGATATTGGCAAACTCATGCAAATAAGCTGATCAAGATATCCGCCACGAACATTAATCTCTCATCAAGCATGTGCCCTCACATTGTAAGAGAATTTTCCCTTTTCAATCACATGAACTCTAACGGTTACATGTAGGGGCATATAAACACAATGTCACTCGCTCTCCCAAAAGAATTCACATGCATCATGTCATGAACCATAGGCTTGCCCTTAGTGTATTACTCCACTAATATAAGGAAATGTGATGTAGGATCACGTAGGACTTTAACGGGTTGTAATGTAAGCTACGGAACTAGTAAATATTGGGCTGGCCAATAATAGCCACTAGCATCCTTAAGCGCCTTTTCAATACATCCCGTCAAACTCATGGGCATTGTTTCTTCCTTCATCCTCCCATTCTTGAAGTTTGTCTTTAGTTTGGCCCATATCTTATTAAGCACACTTGACTCGATAACAAAGATTATTCAGACACCTTCATTATATTTTATTTATAACAAGTGCACCTTCAACCTTTTCTTTTCTTTTGTCACTCTGCTTTTCTTTTCTTTTCACCATTCTCACTCTTTGACACTTTGGGAAAATTATTTTCTCTTCTTAAGCGCTTGAGAGTTTTTGGATCAATTTACGGCTAATGAAAAGAAGGGGTAAAGCTTGGTTTAAACATTTATGACACAAGAAAAAAATAATAGGCTAAAGGCTCAATGGGCTACTAGGGTGTACATTCAAGGTGGGTGCAATAATGAAACAGAGAAACATTCGGTTAACACAAAGAAATGCCTACATCCTTTCCTACAATACACGTCCTTCATTTCGTTTCGCACACACACCAGGCAAGTTCTAGACACTTCACAATAGCATAGAATAAACAAAACCTCACTTCACACTTATTGCACATGCTCAATTCAAGACGTGTTCACAGACTCTTCAATCAGCGAATTACAAGAATTAAACATTAAGCCTCAATCACACTGAATCGACTCTATGGCCTAAGTATCTCAACATATTTACAAAGTTGCATGCTTTCATACGAATAACCTTTGCATTTCGAATATCATGTACGACACGCAACCAGGATTCCGCAACCATAAAGTAACTACAGGTTTTGGGATGCAACCCACATAAGAAAACAACTGAAAAATAAAAAATAAATGAAAAATCTACTCCTAACGACTACATTTCCCTTAAGACGGTCGTCATCCATCCATCATAGGGAACGGTCACTAACTAGGACTTTGGTTCAATGGGACCATTCTCGGTAAAAGAACTGAAAACAAACGCCGAGAAACCCAAGAATTTAAAAAAATTAATTTAAAAATATCGATCATTTCGATAAAAATAAAAAAATATGTACAAAATCAGCTAGCAAAATATCCAGCAGCACACAACAGTTTCACATTTAATTATAATACAGAACAACAACTTCACAATCACAAATCACAGGGTCACAAAAGTTTTTCATCAGGCACACAACAGAACAGAGGATACACAACAACACAACCAACACCTAACTACTCCCACCCCACACTTATATCGAACACTGTCCCCAGTGTTCACAGAAATTAAAATAGCACAAAAATTGGGTGGTGGAACTCCCTGATCAATCAAAATACTCCACTTCTTCATCAGGTGCTGTTGCTTCGTCCCCCATGTCTGAATCACCCCCATCGTTATCATCGGACTCCACATCGGAGTCCTCACGATGTCTCTCTTCATCTGTGGGGACATCATCATCCGTGGGCTCTACAAAAGCTGGCCCCACTCGGCATAGAGCCCTGGCATTTTCACCAAAAGGGTAGTCTAGCTCGAGCTGCCATAGCTCCTCCTCTATTGCCGGCCTCCCGCCTATCCGTAGCTGGAGCATCTGCATCCCATACATGCGAGCCATGTACTGATCATCCCGAGAATGTCGCTCGGCTAGTGTAAGCACTGGCCCGTGGGTGGTGTCGGGAGCCTTAGTTTTGGTGACATCTAAGGCCCGCCGCTCCATCTGCGGGATATAGTCAAGGGCCTCTTCCTCAATGTCTAGGCCCCTCAGGAATGTAGTGAGTAATCCACCAAATCCGTATCTGTGCCCCTGATGCAACCGGGTTCTCTTCATGGAGGAGATAATCACCGCCCCCACGTTGATCTCCAGCCCTTTCATTAGGGCGTACACCAAGCATACACGATCCCGGGTTACATCCGTTATATGCACCCCCGGGATTAGGCAGGAACACACGATCTTAAGCCATATCCTGGCTTCCCTGTTCATCTGTGAGTAGGGCAAAGTCTGATGGTAGCCCCTCTCCTTATGTCTGCTCCACCTAGCCATTGATCGGGTTCCACACAAAGTGCGTCTGATGTCCGCATATGGTGGAGTGATATTAAGCTGTCGAAGCACGTGGGCATCTATGTCCCACGCCCCTAAGATAGCATTGAGGTGGTGGGGCTCAAAAGTGACTATTTTCCCCCTTATTTTGATGGTGTGACTTCTGAGAGTCGGGTTCCAGTTGGCGTAGAATTCCCGAATCAAGTGCAAATTGCATTCTTTGGGCTCTTCAAAAATGAAGCTCAGCCCAGCTGCCTCGATCCTCTGGACAATCCTGGGGAACTCCTGTGCCAACGGTTCCCTTGCTATGTGTTCCTCGGGGAAGTACTTGCTCTCTTTGTGCTTTGCGTACCACTTCTTCCCCTCCTCAGTCACCCACCTGGTTCCATATTGACGGCATTGGCCGCGTGGAACCGCTGGTGCTGCTGGGACCGCTGTGCCCAGTCTGATTCTTTTTCTGCCGGCGCCAGATGTTGATGCGCCTTTTCCCTTGTCTTGCCTGCTTGCCATTTTTCCTGTCAACCCAAATAGACAAGATCAATGTTAAGCCAACTAAAATTTGCTTCGACTAAGGTTGGGTTAAGCTAGGCTACCCCACACTTAGTCCTTAGCCAAAATTACAACATTAAGGCAAGATCATGCTTATTTACACAAACAACCAACAGAACATAACAAATATGCTTAGTGCATTTGGAGAATTCGACGGTATATATTCTGTGTACTACTCAAACTTCGTACAGCTAACCACAATCATTACCATCGATAACATTTTATCCCATCGCACTTAGCAAGGAGAAACAACGAAACAAAAACAAAAAGAATTTATCTACATGAACCTATACAATTCACCCAATTCTTGCAAATTCCAATATTTCCTTCACCCGAGAATCCGTCGATCTTTTAGCATAGTAACAGTTAGCACATCGACTCATCTCACTCAACATGTAAAACCCAGCATGAATTTCACTAGTTCACTAAATTTTTCCAATTCGAACTCAAAAGCAAGCCCTAGCTATGATTGTATCAAAAATTCGATTAAATTATGCAATTAACGAGTTCAAGCAATCACAATGATACTCCGCACATCCATCAACAATAATTCAATTGAATTTATGCTTCATTCCTACTTAGGGAAAGTTTAGCTCATATCACATGTTCAATATCGAAGAAAATCAACAAGAAATGAGATGGAATTGAAGAACATACCTTAAATTCGAAGAATTGAAGAAAACTCGATGAAATTCTTGGCCTAAGTCCATGTCACGTTGAGGGGGGAGGGGTTTTAGGGAGATTGGTTGCGGAGTGTGTGAGAAATAAGGAAAATTGAGGGGGAATCGGGGTTTAAAAGTGGGAAAATCACGCGGGTCACTCGGCGACCCTGTGTGACCCGTCGCGATATACACTGCAACGTGTCACGGAGGGTAACACGGAGCATGCCCTCCGTGACACGGAGCTGTCGCGAGGGTGTTCTGGAATTTTTTTTGAAATTCCAGATTTACACCTCAACGTGTTACGGAGGGTAACGCAGAGGCCCTGCTCCGTGACACGGAGCCATTGCCCTAGCTCACTGTTTTGCCACTTTTTATTATTTTTCATACCTCAAATTTTTCTTTACGATCACTTGCACATTTATCCTCCGTTCAACCTGAAATTCATCTTACGGCAAGAAATTGGTTAGAATTATAGGTTTCACTCAAAATAAAAATAAAAACAAAAATACAAACTAAAAATTTTGTTGTTAATCAAGAAAAAGAAAAAGAAATCTATTCATAATTTACAAAGAAAAATTTCACGGGTTGCCTCCCGTGCAGCGCCTGGTTTACCGTCGCGGCTTGACGTCATTCAGCTCAGTCATCTTCTAGGGTGACAGACGTTTTCTCTCAACCACCGTCCTCACCCCAATAGTGCTTACATCTCTCCGGTGGTTTTCCCATTAACTCTCGTGAATCAACTATCTGAGCATCATCACCTCGATCAATCACGTTGATCACCGAGAGTTCCTCATACACAGTAGGGAGCTTTGGGGCCTTATATACATCGAACACTTCCACCTTGTCGTGTGCCCGCATGGTTAGCTGCCCTGCAGCTACATCAATTAGCGCTTTCCCGGTCGCCAAGAAAGGACGTCCCAAAATAAATGGGACTTCCGCGCATCTGGCTCAAAATCCAGCATGACGAAATCTACCGGGAAGATAAGGGAGACCACTTGCACCAGCACATCCTCCACAATGCCATCAGGTCTGGCTAAGGACCGATCCACTAGTTGCAAGATCACTGTTGTTGGTCTAGGACTCCCTAAAACCAACTTCTTGAATACCGATGACGGCATCAAATTAATACTCGCTCCCAAATCACATAATCCGTGAGCTCGAATACTCTGCCCAATTGTAATTTGTATAGTAAAGCTCCTAGGATCTTTGATCTTTGTGGGCAGTCGATTTTGTATCCGGGAAGTGCACTCCTCTGTGAGAGCTACCGTAGCATACTCAGTCAACCGACTTTTGTTTGCCACGATGTCCTTTATGTACTTTGCATATTTCAGCACTCCCTGCAAAACATCAACAAGAGGTAAGTTAATATGTACCTGTTTCAGCACCTCCATGAATTTCTTAAAACACGTCTCCTCCTTGTGTTTCTTTAATCTTTGAGGGAACGGGGGTGGTGGTCTTTCTGATTCAGCTTCCTTTTTCTTCCCCCTCTCATCACTTTTCTCCCTCTCAACTTCTGCTGCTCCCGATTGTTGAGGTGGTCTTTCTGGTTCCACCTCTTTCAGTTGCAAACCACTCCTTGTGGTCACCGCATTCACCTACTTGGGATTGGGATCTGTGTCGCTTGGAAGTCCTCCTCTAGGCCTGATATTTTAGGCTCCAGCAAATTGCCCAAATTGATATTCAAGTGCCTTAGTAGCTAACTGGTTGTTCTTCACCTCGGCTGCCAATTGAGCTTGGTTAGCTATCATTGTCTTGAACATCTCCTCAATGCTGGGTGATGGTGGCGGAGGAGGTGCATTGTTGTTTCTATATTGTGCCTGATAGTTCTGATGCCCTCCTTGATTCCTCTGCGCCCCCTGACTCAAACTTTGCCCCTGATGGTTGTTGCTACCCCAAGAGAAATTCGGGTGATTCTTCTAGTTGGAATTGTAGTTGTTGCCATACTGTTGGTGGTTGTTCCTCTGTACATTTCCCACAAAGTTCACCAAGTCGGGATTTGCTCCACAACACTCAACTGAGTGCTCACTTCTCCCGCACACTTCACACCAAATCTGCTGCACTGCATTCGCTAGGGCTTAAGGCTGGTTCATTGTCATGTTACTGAAGTGGGTGTTGAGTTGATTCTGTAAAGAAGCTATCTGTGCAGCAATAGCTATAAAACCATCCACTTCTAGAACTCCTGCTGCTTTCCTTGTTCCTCCTCTTGATGAATCAGCATTCCACTCCGGATTGCCCTGCGAAATACGGTTTAACAAGGTATACAGCTCCTTATAAGTTTTCTCCAATGCTTGTCCCCCAGCTGCTGAGTCTAGCAAAATTTTTGTGTGGGGTTCCAAACCCTCTATAAAAGTGTGCACCAGCACATCAATGGATTGATGATGATGTGGACAATCCCGCAACATGGACTTGAATCTCTCCCAAGCTTGATATAGATTCTCTCCCTCTCTCTATTTGAAACTTAGAATTTGACTTCTAAGTCTTGCTGTTTTACCGGATGGAAAAAATCGTATCAAGAATTTCCTTGCAAGATCATCCCAAGTAGTAATAGAATGTGGTGGCTCAGCTTTCAACCACCTCTTGGCTTCTCCCAATAGTGAAAATTGGAACAATGTAAGCCTGACATAATCTGATGACACTCCAGCGGGGATGTAAGTGTCACTTATCTCCAAAAAATTTTGGAGATGCTGCTGTGGATCTTTATGAGGGAGACTTGTGAACTGCCCGCTGGTGTGCAGCAATTGCACCATGTTTTGCTTGAGCTCGAACCTCCCTCCTGGCTCAGGTTTGCGGATGCTAGATGTGACATTGTTAGCATGTGGGATTGCCACCTCGTGAACCGGCCTAGCTGCTACTACCTTGGGCACTAACATTGCCCGTACTACTGGTGGATTCTGTTGTTGATCCTTGATTGTCTGTTTGAGCAACTGCAGCTTTTTCTCTAGAGCTTCTTTATGCTGACGATGAAATAATCTTTTAGGCACTAAATATGAGTCCACCAGCTCCTTGTCCCTTGCCAGTGTTCAACAGAGATTATATCTACAAAATACAGGCTAAGACCAAGTTGTCAACACTAAGTAAAAAAAATATAGTGAATAAACACTTATGAAAAATTCACCAATTGCCAGTCCCTGACAACGGCGCCAAAAACTTGTTCGACGTTTGTTATATGGGTGTATAACTACACGCAAGTGCACGTGGTCGAACAAGTAGTAAAGTGGCTCAAGTAAGCCAAGTATCGATCCCACAGGGACTGGGATGAGGAAACAAATTACTTAAGTGTTACTATATTGATTCTAAAAATGAAGACAACAGTGCAACGAAGAGTTTGATATATTTTGATTTCTAATTTTATCCTAAATCTGCTAAGAGTATATAATTTGAGTCTGAACTATGAATGTGAGCATGCTAAGGTTAAACGAACATGTAAGGAAATAAATAATCGATATAATTTGGTTAACTTTTCCTCCGGTTGATAGTCAAGAACTATTGCCAATGGATTAAAACTCTCGTATTTAACCAACTTAAGAATCACAAACCGTCCACCTAAATTTCTGTGATTAAACGAAATTCATGTTCTAGCCATATAAAACCGGTTCCTAAATTGACTAATACGAATTTCAGGTATATTTCTATCCTGAAGGTAAATCAATTCTCAATTTTCCCAAACCAAGAAAAGATCATATCCTATTGATTCACAACATTCCAATTTCTTGCTCTCTCGAGTGAAACCGGACTTTTTAGATGTACATTAATATAGGCCACACATTAATGCAGTAAGAACAAGAATCAATAGAACAACCATGGAAGAAAAGATTAAAAACCAAATTGATCAACAATCACATTTCAATACAATTGTTCTTAACCTCAGCAAGAAGAGGAATTAGCCACTCATTTGTGGATTAAGCATCGTTAAATGAGTGTTAAACATACAAGCAATTGAATTAAAGAAGAAGGAGATAGAGAAAAACCCTGAAATTTTCGTCCCCTCAACTGCCTGTAACCCACGTTCTTGCTCCACCAAGTCAGAATATTGAAAAATGAACCTAAGTGTTCTATTTATACTAGTGGGAATTTTTCCCGGAATAACAAGCAACGTGTCACGGAGTGCATCGCGGAGCACTGCCTCCGTGACACGCCACAGACGCGGTGGCTCACTGGAAATGGACTGTCTAGGTAATAAAGCCCAATGTGGCACGGCGTGTAACGCGGGGCCAGGCCAACGTGCCACGGCCCCAACGCGCACCCGCACTGTAATTAGGCCAAAAATTCCCTAGCCATGCAGAAGGCCTCCGCAATGGCAGCGTGACACTGCTCCATCGCGGAGCCCCTTTAATTCTTGCCGTCCAATGCTTTTTCCTTTGCTAATCATCCGAGTCCATCCCCGATCTTTCCCAACACGTATTTTAGCTTCACAAAATTACATTTCACCTGCAAAATAACGCTAATCATGTTGGTTAGTATAAATTCACATTTTATTATAAATCACATGAGAATGTATAATCATTGATAGATAAACAAGGTTAAAATGACACATTTGAGTATCACTTGGACATATAAATTTGCCCAAGATCAGTCCCTCGTGGGGACTAGCGACTAGAATTTTCCTGCGTTTTAATAAGGGTGTTTTCATAATTCCTAAAACATAAACTACATCGTTTTAAGGTCTGAATAGGGTCTTTTAAGGAGGACTAATTCATTCTAAGTCTCATTCATGCACGCAAGGTTTTGACAAGTGATCTAAGGGGAGATCTCAAGCTTTTCACCTCAATTCCTTCCATTTCATCCTTAGGCTTTTAAGGAGGGTTAAGAGTAGATAATCCCAGGTATGTAGGGTCTTCAATGGGTGGATTCTTCCACACCCACGCTCCTTCTCTATTATTTATTCAAAATTTATTTTAAAACTAACGGGGTTTTAGATTTGATTTGTATAAATTTAATGATTTAATTATGGGTCTTGTGAATTTTGAAATATTATCATAATCTACTGATTTTCATCATCTTTAGAGATTTAAATTGATTATAATATTGTTGATTTTGAATTTCTAAACAATTAAGCTTGATTATGCATGCCCCATGATGAATCGATTTATGGCCCATTGATCCATCAGTGCTTTGATAAGCCCAACATGAATTATGAATTTATTTATGAATTTATAATGTTATCTATTTTGAACTTATGAATTTCAATCTATATGCATGATCTACACGTATGTATGAATTTTATCAATCATGAATTATGTTTTTGGCCAACCCACGGGCCTCAAGTCATGGCTAGTTCTTATATGTTCACGCATCTTTATGATTACCATGATTTAACTAGTCCATGAACTCATGTATGTATTATTATGAACACTATATATATGTTTTTGAGTAGTATCGAACACCGAGTAGGTTCAGGGCTCAGGTTAAGCCCCGGATCTCATGAACTACGTGCCACCGTAAGTATGTTGGGACCCTTTCATATTTGTCCCTGGCCCAAATGGCCCTTTTCATGTGTGATCACGCCCTTCATGGTTCCTACCCTTGTCAAGGTACGAACACCCTCCCGACTAGGGTTACAAATCGGGCTTCATGTTTGCTCATATGGGGTATGTCGGTTAAGAAAATCTCCCACTGTTCCTCATGACTTATGCATGTTATGATTACGTATTGTTGTCTCAATTCATGTTAAGTAAAGCTTTTCTCCTACGATCATGATTATGTTGTATTACGAATGCTTGAAAACCTTGAGCCTCACGATATGTTTCGATGATTTATGATACAAGCATGATGTCCTACTCATGATCATTTGTGAAATTTATGTATCTTAAATGTCCATTTTACTTACCTTGCATACTCAGTATATTCCACGTACTGACTGTATACTTTCTATGTTGTATCATTCTATGATATAGGACCCAGTTCTCAGGTTCAGCCTCGCCCATAGCTTGCTCCCAGCACCTTACTCTATGTTCCCTTTGGTGAGTCCTCATGTTTCGAGGGTCTTATGTTCAGACTTTATGTTTCTATCAGATTCAATATGGTAGGGTTAGTTGAGGTCTTGTCCCTTCAACCATCTATTATGATTAGAGGCTTTTCAGACTGTATGTAGTAGTCAGCGTTGATGTATGAATCATGTATCATTGTCTTTACTATTTCATGTCATGATTTCCACCTATTTCATGTTATTATGTTAGGTCTTCCGCTTCATGTGAATTGTTTAGATGTATACTCATGCCATGGGCCGACTGGAGTCTCTCAGGGCTCCTTGTCCCATGTTTATGATCCGAGTGTACTCTCGGGTCGTGACAAACTTGGTATCAGAGCCATAGTTTTGAAGTGTCCTAGGGAGTCTAAAAGTCGTGTTGAGTTTTTTTCATGGGTGTGAAGCACGCTGATCTCGGGCAAAATAACATGCCCGAGTAATGCTTTATAACTTAATTTAGTCTTGTTTAGCTAATTAATTATATACATTTTCATGTGATTTTATATAAATGTGAATATATGTACTAACCAACATGATTAGTCCTTATTTTGTAGGTTTAAATGAATTTGAGGAACTAATTTATAAGTTGGTGAAGTAGAGGAATGGAGTCGGGAGCAAGTTGCAAAAGTTGGCAAGAAGCATGCCTTGGCAAGGCTGGCCGCGCCAGGCAGCATGCCACGCTATGCGTGTGCCGCGCCCAGCACCGTGCCACGCCCATGCCAGGCACGAGAGGAAGGTAGCAAGCAGGCAGGCATCCTGCGCGCCAGCGCCGTGCCACTCCAGGCAACCTACGCGCCAACGCCCTGCCATTGCGCTGCATGAGCAGCGTGTCACGCCGGCCATCGTGGCAAGCCTCAACATCTTGGCATCATGAGGCGATTTCCAGTGTGCATCCGCGTTACCTCCGTGTCACGGAGGCAGTGCTCCGCGATACACTCCGTGAAACGGAGCAATTCCACGACAGGCATAATTTTGTACAATTCTCATTTACTATAAATAGGTCCCTTAGCTCCTAAAATCATTTTGTCTCGACTTTATTCTGAAAAACCACCTAGGAGTGAAGGGAGAAGTGGGAGAACTCACTTAGGGTTCATCAATTTCATCTTCTCATCTACCAATTCTTGTAAGTATATTAGTTTTACAATGTTTTCTTGTAATTTTACGCACATGAGTGGCTAGAACCCTTCCTCTAGGGTTGAAGCCATGAGTTATGAGTGTGTTTTTACGAATTTGCTTTGGAATTAAGTTATTGATTGTTGCTTTGTATTGCATTCTTAATTATGGTTGTGTTTATGATTGATCACCATGAAAACACACACGTTAAACTTAGGCAAATGCTTGAGAAAGCAAACCTAGGGAAGAACATAAAAATGTATGAAGCAAGTTCTTGTCTTTTGATAAGATTTTGTGGTTAGCATAGAAATATACCTAATACCTTGCTTGGTTGATAAAATGGGAAGAGAGAAAGACACCGACTTAGATTTGTCAGTCCACCACTCACAGAAGTAGTTGTGAGGCTAAGTTTGGTTAAATGGTTGGAGGTACAAAAGTACCCTAATCAATGGCATAACCGCATAAACCACATCCACGTAGTTAATTGCCCACGAACTAGAATTAGCATCCTCGCTCACAATGCAGTAGTGAGGCTACTTTGTCGTGTTTAGAGGTTCGGAAGACCATGAACATGCAATTCTAACTATGTGAGACGACAATTGATAGTTTCATACTAAAACCATTGCAAATCGTAGTATCACATGATTATCCGTCTCTAACTCTATGTTGCTCCTTGAATGAATTCCGAGTATTTCGTTGACCACAATTAGACTTAATTAAACTCTATCGAAAATTTCTATAATCAACACTTGCAGTATTTAATATCACACTTGAACTTGATAGTCAGCTGAATTGGTCTAGTCCCTGTGGGTTCGACATCCGGCTCTTGAAAAGGGCCAGTATATTACTTGTACGACCCGTACACTTGCGGGCTCATCAAATTTTTGGCGCCGTTGCCGGGGACTCGGCGAAGTTCAGTGAATTTGTTTGTTTTTGTGTGATTTTTAAATTTCCTTAAGTGTTGAAATTTTTTTTTCTTTATTAGTTTTAGATTTCTTTTAAATTTTTATTTTTAATCTGATACCCTTCTTAACATGACATCGTGGAATATAAATGGGTTAAATGGTGGATACTCTTATTTTGATGAGTCTTGTCTAAATTGCGGAGGATCCCACTTATGGCAACATTGTAATACTTGTAATATATGCGGTGGTCAAAATGGCCATTGGAATGGTTGCCCAAATGCATACAGTTGCAATATATGTGGAGGTCAAGATGGCTATTGGCATGGCTGTCCGTATGCATACTCCCCTCCCCCAAGCCCCTACTATGATCCTTCTGTTGTTTTTGCTGATTATAGGCATGATGAAAATGAGGACTTGGAACTCCAAGCTCGAATAGAAGACATGCTAAAACAGATCCTTGAGCAAACAGAAGCAATGAAGGAGGAGAGGGAAGCATTGAGAATTCAGCAAGAAGAAAATGGAGAGGCCCTAGAAATGATGAGCGTCTAAATCACGGAGATGATGGCTGAGGCTGAAGCTTGTGGTAAATTGCAGGTAACAGTTTTAGGCGATACTCAAGAGGAACTACAAGAAGAAGACAAGGGTGAATTTTGGAAGAAGCCCAACAATTAGAATCTCTTCAGAGTCCCCATGATAGTCTCATACATATAGCCAATCCATTTATGAAAGAAGAGATAGAGTACCTACCATTTGACATTCATGAGGAGATAGATGTTGATGTGGATAAGGTGTATACAAGTAGGGAAGTCAAGCAAAAAGCAATTTCAGAATTGAGGTGTGTTGTACCTCACTCAAAGCATTTCTCGACATTAAGTTTGGTTGACAACCTAGAAATAGAGTCTTCCAAGCTTGTAGAGAAAGGTCTAGAGGAGGAACAAGCTCCGTATATTCTGGAATTTGTTGATTCTAATAGACAAAATGACTTCACTTACGTAAGGGCCAATAAAGGCAAGAGGCGACATCTACTGTTTGGTACTTTAAATTTTTCACCACCACCCTGGGAGCATAAGAGAAAATTAGAGAAGAAATTAGGGGTGAGATTCATATCCTCAAGGTGGAGAAAAAAGTGGTGAAACTTGATACGTCGTGCCGCGACATAAAATTAGGTGCTGCTTGGGAGGCAACCCAAGGGTACCATGGGTACCATTTTAATTTCTTGCATTTAAGTTGATTTTATTTATTTTTCATCGTGTGTTGTTTGGTGGAAAGTTAAGCACAGATGGAGGGGAAGTCTGAGTACCGGTGGAGGAGGAAGCTAACAAGCATGGAAGAGAAAAAGTGTGGGGTCGAACACCCACTTGTGCAAAGTTGAAGAAAAGCATGCTATTAGCTAGGCCTAAAGGCCTCAAGGAGTATTTCTCACCCTCTTTAAATTTTAATTTGATGCTATGAGCACATAATATGATTCAATTGTTGGGTGAGGGAAATTTCAAGGAAAATTTCAAAAAAAATATTTGTGCTTAACGATTTTTGGTGAATGTAATGCTTGTGAGAAATATTTGAAATTTTTTTTTTGTGAGTCAAGCATGACTTCATCACCCGTTGGTTTTTCTTTTCGGTTCTTTTCTGATGGGGATCTTTGAACTGAAGAATAAAAATTTTCTTTGTCTGTATATAATGTTTTTAGTCATAGTTAGGGACTGTTTTCGACGATGGATGGATGACGACCGTCTTGAGGAAATATTAGTCAGTAGGTTTTGGTTTTTGAACCCGTAGCTAATTGATGGCTTGATGTTCTTGTTATGCGCTATACATGATTGTAAGATACAAGTGTGGTTAGTGTTGAAGCATGTAAGAAGTGTATAACATTGGTTGAGACACTTAGGCTCTCGAATTTGACTCGATGTGATTGAAGCTTAATTTTTAATTCTTGTGATTAGCTGAGTAAGAGTTTGCTGAATGTGTCTTGAATTGAGCATGTGCCATGAGTGTAAGGTTTTTGAGTATTTTGTGCTATTGTGGAATGTCTAGAACTTGCCTGGTGTGTTTATAAAACGAAATGAAGGATGTAGAGTGTAGGAAATGATTTATGCATTTCTTTGAATGAGCCAAATATTTAATGCTTGTCGTACCTACCTTGAATATTGAATCCTAGTTAGCCCCATTGAGCCTTAAGCCTATTCTTTGATAGCAACAACATAAGCTTAATCCTTTTTCTTTCATTAGCCTTGAATTTGATCCAAAACTCCTAAGCACTTAAGTGAAAAATTCCAAAGAGTGAAGGAGTGAGAAGCGTCGAAAATGAAGGAAAAGTAGCAAGTTGTAAAAATTGAGAAAAGGACAAAGAGGCACTTGTGTGAAAGTGGTTGATTATTAGTAGGGAGTAAGAAAACAAATTAATGAAAAGTTACTTATAGAACTCCTTACTAATAAGCTAAGAGTGCCTAAAGAAATGGGGAAAAAAAGAGGAAAAGAAAAGCTGAAAAAAGATAAAGGTGAAGTAAGAGAAGGAAGTTCGTAATGCGTGCGTGATGTATTAAAAGCGCTTAGGGAAGATAGTCACTATTACTGGCCAGAATAGTACCTACCTGTCCCTTAGCTACATTACAACCTAAAAAGTCCTACTTGATCTTACGTTCATACATCCTTAAATTAGTGGAGTAAAACACTAAGGGCAAGCTTATGGGTCATTACATGATGCATGTGAATTCTTTGTGAGAGTGAGCGTAATTCTATTCATTTACCCACACATGTTGTGATTTAAAAATATTTTTTGCGTATGAAAATGGGTAACTCTCTTGTTGTGAGGGCACATGTTGAATGAAGGATATAATTCATGTTGGATTTCTTGCTCGGTTGATTTTCATAAGTTTGCGAAGATTGAGAGTCGATTCTTGAGGTTAGGAAGTCTTAACATAGTTGTATTTCATTTCAATGATTAAATCGTGCATGCTCTATTTTTAGTTTGCTATCTTACACAGTCATTGTAGTCGTAGCTTGAATTATCTTGCTAAATTAGCTATGTGTGAGTCTTCATGTGCATGAGATGTAAAAGGTTTATTCGAGGACGAACAAGACTTTAAGTGTGGGGTTGAGATCTCGGGCAAAATAGCATGCCCGAGTGATGCTTTATAACTTAATTTAGTCTTGTTTAGCTAATTAATTATATACATCTTCATGTGATTTTATATAAATGTGAATATATGTACTAACAAACATGATTAGTCCTTGTTTTGTAGGTTTAAATGAATTTGAGGAACTAATTTATATGTTGGTGAAGTAGAGGAATGGAGTCGGGAGCAAGTTGCAAAAGTTGGCAAGAAGCATGCCTTGGCAAGGCTGGCCGCGCCAGGCAGCGTGCCACGTTGTGTGTGTGTCGCGCCCAGCGCCGTGCCATGCCCATGCCAGGCGCGAAAGGAAGGCAGCAAGCAGGCAAGCATCCTGCGCACCAGCGCCATTCCACGCCAGACGACCTGCACGCCAGGGCCCTGCCATCGCTCTGCATGAGCAGCGTGTCACGCCGGCCATCGCGGCAAGCCTCAACATCTTGGCATCATGAGGCGATTTTCAGTGTGCATCCGCGTTATTGCCGTGTCACGGAGGCAGTGCTTCGTGATACACTCCATGACACGGAGCCATTCCACGATAGACATAATTTTGTACAATTCTCATTTACTATAAATAGGTCCCTTAGCTCCTAAAATCATTTTGTCATGACTTTATTCTGAAAAACCACCTAGGAGTGAAGGGAGAAGTGGGAGAACTCACTTAGGGTTCATCAATTTCATCTTGTCATCTACCAATTCTTGTAAGTATGTTACTTTAACAATGTTCTGTTGTAATTTTATGCACATGAGTGGCTAGAACCCTTCCTCTAGGGTTGAAGCCATGAGTTATGAGTGTGTTTTTACGAATTTGCTTTGGAATTAAGTTATTGATTGTTGTTTTGTATTGCATTCTTAATTATGGTTGTTTTTATGATTGATCACCATGAAAACACACACGTTAAACTTAGGCAAATACTTGAGAAAGAAAACCTAGGGAAGAACATAAGAATGTAGGAAGCAAGTTGTTGTCTTTTGATAAGATTTTGTGGTTAGGATAGAAATATACCTAATACCTTGCTTGGTTGATAAAATGGGAAGAGAGAAAGACACCGGCTTAGATATGTCACTCTACCACTCGCAGAAGTAGTTTTGAGGCTAAGTTTGGTTAAATGGTTGGAGGTACGAAAGTACCCTAATCAATGGCATAACCCCATAAACCAAATCCACATAGTTAATTGCCCACGAACTAGAATTAGCATCCTCGCTCACGTAGTCTACTGCTCCATCAGTTCGTCAGGTGCCTCCACTAGTTCACCCGGTGATTAGCGATAAAATAGGTTTTATGCCCTAGTGCCTCGCTAGGAGCAGGAGGCTTCGCTAGATGTGGTCACCGGTATGTTGTAAGTCTTCCATATTAATGCTTATGCTTTGTTAGATCCAGGATCTACCTTGTCTTTCATGACCACTTATATTGCTAGTAGTTTTAGAGTTAGTCCTGAAATTCTATCAGAACCATTCTCCGTATCTACTCCAGTCGGCGAATCAGTTGTAGCTAGATGGGTATATATAGGTTGCCCTATTACGGTGTTGCATAAGGTTACCTCCACAGACTTAGTAGAATTGGTCATGATTGATTTTGACATCATTTTGGGTATGGATTGGCTGTTTGAATGTTATGCTTCGATTAATTATAGGATCCGTGTAGTGGAATTCCGATTTCTAGGTGAGTCAATTTTGGAATGGAAGGGTAAGTCAACTATACCAGCCGGTCGGTTTATTTCATATGTTAAGACTAGGAAAATGATCTCTAAGGGTTGCATGTACCACCTAGTTAGGGTTATGGATGTAGAGTCTGAGACCCCGACTATTCAGTCCGTTCTAGTGGTGTGTGAGTATCCGGAGGTTTTTCCTGATGATTTACCAAGTGTTCTTCTAGAAAGAGATATTGATTTCGGAATTGATCTACTGCCCGATACGCAGCCTATCTCTATTCCTCCTTAGAGGATGGCCCCAACTGAGTTAAAACAGTTAAAGAGATAGTTGAAGGACTTGTTCGATAAGGGTTTCATTAGATCGAGCAAGCCTCTACGGGGCACACCGATTCTATTTGTTTAGAAGAAGGATGGATCTCTTCGAATGTGTATTGATTATTGACAACTTAATAAGGTCATCGTCAAAAATAGGTACCCCTTGCCCAAGATTGATGATTTATTTAACCAGCTCCAGGGTGCCAGGTGTTTCTCGAAGGTAGATCTCAGGTCTGGGTATCCTCAGCTTAGAGTTCGGGAGTGTAATATCCCGAAGACAGCCTTCAGAATTCAGTATGACCATTATGAGTTTGTAGTTATGTCATTTGGACTAATAAATGCTCCTGCAACTTTTATGGACCTGATGAACAGGTTGTTCAAGCAATATCTGGACATGTTCGTGATCGTGTTCATCGATGATATACTTATATACTCCCGGAGCGAGGAGCAGCATGCCGCTTATTTGAGATTAGTGTTGTAGACCCTCAAGGATTGTCAGTTGTATGCAAAATTTAGCAAGTGTGAATTTTAGCTAGACTCGGTGGCATTTCTGGGTCATGTGGTATCAAGCGAAGGTATAAAGGTAGATTCCTAGAAGATCTAGGCGGTGAAGAGCTGGCCCAGACTGGTGAATCCTTCAAAATTTCAGAGTTTCTTATGCCTAGTGGGGTACTACCAAAGATTTGTTGAGGGTTTCTCATCTATTGTAGCACCTTTGACAAGGTTGATTCAAAAAAAGGTGAAGTTCCAATGGTCGGAGGATTGTGAGAAAAGCTTCCAGGAATTGAAGACCCGACTCACTTCAGGACCAGTGTTGACTTTACCCGATGGTACTGATGGCTTTTTTGTATATTGTGATGCTTTGAGAGTCAGACTGGGATGTGTGTTGATGCAGCACAGGAAGGTGATAGCATATGCCTCTCGACAGTTAAAGGTTCACGAAAAGAATTACCCGACCCATGATCTTGAGTTGGCTGTGGTGGTGTTTGCGCTGAAGATATGACAACATTACTTGCATGGGGTTCACATGGACGTGTTCACGGATCACAAGAGCTTGCAATATGTGTTCACGCAGAAAGATCTCAATCTTCGGCAAAGCAGGTAGTTGGAGTTGCTAAAGGACTATATATGAGTGTCCTTTACCACCCGGGCAAGGCTAATGTGGTTGCAGATGCACATAGTAGGCTCTCTATGGAGAGTGTGTCCCATGTGGATGAGGAAAGGAAGGAGTTGGTGATAGATGTCCACCAACTTGCAAGGTTGGGGGTTAGATTGATCGACTCGACTGATGGCAGCGTTGTTGTGCAGAATGGGTCAGAATCGTCCTTGGTGGTCGATGTCAAATCTAAACAAGATGAGGATCCAATTTTGAGAAGGCTGAAGGAAGCAGTGCGGAGTCAACAGGTGGAGATTTTCTCCCAAGGGGGAGATGCTTTCCTTTGATACCAGGGTCGGCTATGTGTGCCAGACGTTGATAATTTGAGAGTCCGGATATTGCATGAGGCACATGGTACCATATATTCCATCCATCCGGGATCCACGAAGATGTATCGGGACTTGTAGGAAATCTATTAGTGGTATGGTATGAAGAAGGATATTGCAGAGTTCGTAGCCAAGTGTCTAAACTGCCAGCAACTGAAGGTTGAGCACCAAAGGCAGGGAGGCGTACTTCAGGATATTAGCATTACCTCTTAGAAGTGGGAAGAGATTAATATGGATTTTATTACAGGCCTACCTCGTACTCGGCAACACTATGATTCAATTTGGGTGGTGGTAGACAGGTTAACTAAGGCTGCACACTATTTACCGGTCAAGACCACGGATTCAGTGGATGATTATGACAAATTATATATTCGGGAGTTGGTTTGACTTCATGGAGTGCCCTTTTCTATTATTTCAGACTGAGGCACTCAGTTTACCTCCTAGTTCTAGCGGTCTTTTCAAACGGGACTCGGGACTCAAGTCAAGCTCAGCACAGCCTTTCATCCATAAACGGATGGCCAAGCTGAATGAACAATCCAGACTCTTGAGGATATGTTGAGGGCATGTGTTATGGATTTTAAAGATAGTAGGGATGATCATTTGCCCTTAATCGAGTTTGCTTATAATAACAGCTATCAATCTAGTATCCAAATGGCATCGTTCGAGGCTCTTTACGAGCGGAGGTGTAGATCTCCTATCAGATGATTTGAGGTTGGTGAGGCAATCATGATAGGGCCAGATTCGGTTCACGAGGCGATGGTGAAGGTGTAGTTGATAAGGGACCGATTGGAAACAGCTCAAAGTCGTCAAAAATCATATGCTGATGTGAGGAGAAGAGATTTGGAGTTTTGCGTGGATGACTGGGTATTTCTAAAGGTATCTCCCATGAAAGGAGTAATGCGATTTGGCAAGAAAGGGAAACTCAATCCCTGCTATGTTAGCCCATATCGAATTGTGAGACGTACGGGTAAAGTGGCGTATGAGTTAGAGTTACCTTCAGAGTTAGCTGCAGTTCATCCCATCTTTCATGTATTGCTCTTGAAAAAGTGCTTAGGAGATCCATCCTTAGTCGTTCCAGTAGAAAGCGTTGGTGTGAGAGATAGCCTCAGTTATGAAGAAATTCCAGTTGCAATCTTGGATCGTCAGGTTCGGAGGCTAAGGAATAAAGAAGTAGCTTCAGTAAAGGTTTTATGGAGAAATCAGCATGTTGAGGGAGCTACGTGGGAAGCCGAAGCAGATATGATAGCTAAATACCCTCATTTGTTCCCTACCGGCTCAGTTTCAGTTTGAGGTGTCAGTTTTTCCCTAAACCTCTAATCAGCTTTTGATGTTTAGTTCATGTGTACAAGTTTGTTTTATGATATGGTATATGTATGTGATGTCTGAATTCAGTTCAACTATGTAGTTCTTTGTGGAGGTAGTCATTCCGATAGTTTTCGGCTTAAATGATCGGAAATTGTATATGGTGATAGCTTTTTCTGAGTTTTCTGCACATTTCTAACATTCGAGGAAGAATGATCCCAAGGGGGAGATATTGTATACCCCGATAACGCAATGATTAGACCCGGAAGTAAAAACGGAGAAAAACTGAAAATTTGCACCAGGTCACTGAACGACCCATGAGGTGGGTCGTGAGGAGTGACCACGAGTCTTGAGGTGACTCGTGGTTAGCATGGTTTGGCAAGGCCTGAGTGAGGAGGCCACAAGCCTAACCACGAGTCATGGTCAGACCTCACGACTCGTGAGGTCACCCGTGGTCTACCTTGGATGTTTGGCAAGTAGGAATGGGCAGTGTAGGCCACGGAAGGTGACCACGAGTCATGGCACGACTCGTGAAGTCACCCATGGGGTCCCTTGGAGGTTTTGGATAGTGGACTTAACGGACCATGGCCACGAGTCGTGCCCTGTGACAACGACCCGTGAGGTCCCTTGTGGGGATTGGCGACCAGAAATTTCCTGCGTTTTAATAAGGGTGTTTTCATAATTCCTAAGTTCCTAAGGCCTAAACTACGTCGTTTTTAAGGTCTGAATAGGGTCTTTTAAGGGGGATTAATTCATTATAAGTCTCATTCATGCATGCAAGGTTTCGACAAGTGATCTAAGGGGAGATCTCAAGCTTTTCACCTCAATTCCTTCCATTTCATCCTTGGGCTTTTAAGGAGGGTTAAGAGTTGATAATCCCATGTATGTAGGGTCTTCAATGGGTGGATTCTTCCACACCCATGCTCCTTCTCTGTTATTTATTCAAAATTTATTTAAAAACTCATGGCGTTTTGTATTTGATTTGTATAAAATTTAATGATTTAGTTATGGGTCTTGTGAATTTTGAAATCTTATCATAATCTACTGATTTTAATCATCTTTAGAGATTTAAATTGATTATAATATTGTTGATTTTGAATTTCTAAACAATTAAGCTTGATTATATGCATGCCCCATGATGAATCGGTTTATGACCCATTGATCCATCGATGTTTTGATAAGCCCAACATGAATTATGAATTTATTTATGAATTTATTATGTTATCTATTTTGAACTTATGAATTTCAACCTATATGCATGATTTACTAGTATGTATTAATTTTATCAATCACGAATTATGTTTTTGGCCGACCCACGGGCCTCAAGTCATGGCTAGTTCTTATATATTCACGCATGTTTACGATTATCATGATTTAACTAGTCCATGAACTCATGTATGTATTATTATGAGCACTATATATATGTTTTGGGAGTAGTATCAAACACCGAGTAGGTTCCGGGCTCAGGTTACGCCCCAGATCTCATGAACTACATGCCAGCATAGGTATGTTAGGACCCTTTCATATTTGTCCCTGGCCTAAATGGCCCTTTTCATGTGTGATCATGCCTTCATGGTTCCTACCCTTGGCAAGGTACAAACACCCTCCCGACTAGGGTTACAAGTCGAGCTTCATGTGTGCTCATATGGGGTATGTCGGTTAAGAAAATCTCCCACTATTCCTCATGACTTATGCATGTTATGATTACGTATTTTTGTCTCAAGTCATGTTAAGTAAAGCTTTTCTCCTACGATCATGATTATTTTGTATTACGAATGTTTGAAAACCTTGAGCCTCATGATATGTTTCGATGATTTATGATACAATCATGATGTCCTACTCTTATGATCATTTGTGAGATTTATGTATCTTAAATATCCATTTTACTTACCTTGCATACTCAGTACATTCCACGTACTGACCTCATACTTTTTATGTTGTATCATTTTATGATATAGGACCCAGTTCTCAGGTTCAGCCTCGCCCATAGCTTGCTCCCGGCACCTTACTCTGAGTTCCCTTTGGTGAGTCCTCATGTTTCGAGGCCTTATGTTTAGACTTTATGCTTCTTTCAGATTCAACATGGTAGGGTTAGTTGAGGTCTTGTCCCTTCAACCATCTATTATGATTAGAGGCTTTTTAGACTTTATGTAGTAGTCAGCGTTGATGTATGAATCATGTATCATTGTCTTTACTATTTCATGTCATGATTTCCACCTATTTCACGTTATTATGTTAAGTCTTCTACTTCATATGAATGGTTTAGATGTATGCTCGTGCCATGGGTCGATTGGAGTCTCTTGGGGCTCCTTGTCCCGTGTTTACGATTCGGGTGTACTCTCTGGTCGTGACAGTCGGCCACAATAGAAGCAAACATATGAACCCACCAAGCACTTTGTTAAGTGGTTCTTTCCGCAGCACCCGCAAACTAGATGAGTAATCTCCTTCACCCGGGCTTGTTTCCGTGACTTGAGTTAAAGACCTTTGCCGGGGTTGAGAGCGACTCCCACTACTTGATCCTTGATGGGAACTCTCCAAGTCTTTAGTCCTGGGCCTTTTCTTCCTACTTTATCTCCCCTTGAACACTCTATCCCTAGTCAAATTGCGAAACTTAGACAGACTCCTCCTCGTGAAGTCTTGAACCCTAGTAGCTGCCACCTGTCCGGTAGGGTTCGGTTATGCTATAGGTTGCTGGTTATGTTGGATGATCATGGCTCGTATCAACACTATGAAAGCATCCCCGAGTTCTGCATCCGTAACCTACTCGAATGTGGGACCCATTGTAGTTGGTGGGGCTGGCTGACTCCCATTGTTTCTTGGAGGAGACATGTTTTTGCACGCACGTATAGAATGAGTTAGAGGAATGGAGAGAGTTGAACTCATAGCATGAGGTAGAATTATAGAAGAAGGGAACATTTCCTAAATGCATCGTAGACTCTTTGTCATAAGTGTGGCGCGCTTCACACCCATGAAAAAAACTCTACTTAACATAGCTTTCAAACATCC
Organism: Datura wrightii; assembly: GCA_035772735.1. Lineage (NCBI taxonomy): Eukaryota > Viridiplantae > Streptophyta > Magnoliopsida > Solanales > Solanaceae > Datura > Datura wrightii. The sequence goes on from JASDFA010000001.1 coordinate 112,450,791, forward strand.
TAGGACACTTCAAACCTAATGATCTGATACCATGTTTGTCACGACCCGAACATAGGCCCGGATCGAGACACGGGAGAAGGAACCCTGAGAGTCTCCAAGTCAACCCATGGAATGAACATAACGTCTAACTCAACATAATAAAATGGAAGATCAACATAATTAACATAGCAGGAGTTTGCATACATAAGTATCAAGCTAAAACTGAATCAACAACAACAATCTGATCTTTACATAATGTCTAAAAAGCCTCTAACATAATTGATGAGCTGATAGGATAACACCCCCAACTAGCTCAAACAAGTATGAAACTGTAAGAAACATAATAAAATATAAATGACTGAATGTCCTCGAAGGATGAGGACTCACACTAGATGGACAGGTCGGAGAGGGAAGCATGGGCTAATGATGCGGCTGAGGCTGATCCCTCGGGCCTGTTTCATAAAATGATACAACATAGAGTATGCGGCCAGTACTTGAAATGTACTTAGTATCTTGCTAAGTAAAAACGGATAGTTAAAATAAATAAGAGTTCATAAGAGTAGGACAACATTATCATAACATAAATATCGTAATGTAACATAAGAGCTCAACGGTTTCAAAACATTCATAATTCAGTAATAATCATAATCATAGGAGAAAGGAGTTCGGACTTTTGTGGTGACTACACGCATGTGCACGTGGTCTAACAAGTAGTAAAGTGGCTTAAGTAAAGCCAAGTATCGATCCCACAGGGACTAAGCTACGGTACTAATTAACTTAAGTGTTAATGAACTATATCTTTAAGAATGCAGACAACCAAATAAATAATATTTTGAGAATTTGAGTTACTAATTTATAAGAATATAAGGCAAAGTTATAAAGTGAGTCTGAACAATTGTAATGAGCAAGCTGAGGTTAAAACGAACATGCAGGGAATCAATTTATCAATACAATTCAGTTAATCTTTCCTTCGGTTGCTAGTCAAGAATTACTGCCTATGGATTGGAACTTTGGACTCCTATCCAACTTAAGAATCATGAGTCTTAATCTACATTTCTGTGATAAAAGAATTTCATGTTCTATCCATACATCCCCGATTCCTTAATTGACTAATAAGACTTTCAGAGATATTTCTATTCTGAATGTAAATCAATTTTCAATTTTCCAAACTAAGAAGAGATCATATCCTACCAATTCACATCTTTCCAATTTCTTTCCTTTTCAAAATCAAAACTTGATTTTTTAAATATACATTAACATTGGCCAAACATTAATGCAGTAAGAACAAGAATTGATAGAACAACCATTGAAGAAAAGATGAAAATTGAAATAACTAACAAATAAATTCCACTACAATTGTTCTTAACCTCAGCAAGAAGTGAATTTAGCCACTCATTTGTGGATTATACATCATCAAATAAGTGTAATTCATACAAACAATTGAGATAAAAGAGAAAGAGATAGGGAAGAACCCTAGAATTTTCGTCCCATCAATGCCTGTAACCCACGTTCTTGCTCAACCAAGTTAGAATGTTTAAAATAAAACCTAAGTGTGCTATTTATACTATTGTGAATTTTTCTCGGAATAACAAGCAACGTGGCACGGAGTGTATCGTGGAGCACTCCCTCCATGCCACGGAGGTATCACGGACCTTCACTGGAAGTCGGCCCCCCAGGCAATTTAACCTCAACGTGCCACGACCTGCATCACGGAGCCTGGCCAACGTGACACGGTGCTATCGCACAACTTCACTGGAAATTGCCAAATTTATTTCCTCTGAGGCAGAGTGCCTCCGCGATGGCAACATGACACGGCTCCATCGCGGAGCCCTTGTTTTTGCTGATCTTCCATGTCCTTTTTCACTCCTTGTTTCCAAGTCCATTCCCGATTTTACCAACATGTATCTTAGCTTCCCAAAATTCCATTTTACTTGCAAAACAACACTAATCATGTTGGTTAGTATAAATTCACATTTAACTACAAATCACATGAGAATGTACACAATAATGATATACAAACAAGTCGAAATGAAGCATTTGAGTATCACTTGGGCATGAAATTCTGCCCAAGATTACTTACCCCACACTTAAACTCTTGTTCGTCCTCGAACAATATTCTCACATCTCATGCAATTGACACTCACGCATAGCTACTTTGACTCAACAATTCAAGCTACGGCTATACCGATTATTTAATATAGCAAATCATCAAGAAAACATGCATAGTCTCATCACTATAATGAAGTACATCACACTAAGACCTCCTAAGCTCAAGAATCAATGCTCGATCTTGGAAAACTCGTGCAAATCAACTGATCAAGACATCCGACACGAAATTAATCTCTCGTCAAGTATGTGCCCTCACAAAACAAGAAAATTACCCCTTTTGCTATCATATGATTTCCAAAGCACTACATGTTAGGGTATATGAATACAATTTCGCTCTCTCTCCCAAGGAATTCACATGCATCATGTCATGAACCATAGGCTTGCCTCTAGTGTATTACTCCATTAATATAAGGACGAGTGATGTAAGATCACGTAGGACTTAACGGGTTGTAATGTAAGCTAAGGAACTAGCAAATACTGGGCTAACCAATAATAGCAACTAGCTTACTTAAGCGCTTTTCAATACATCCCACCATCATTACGGTCATTTTTTTTCTTCCTTCATCCTCCCATTCTTGAAGAATTTTTTTTTGTTCTTGTTCCCATTTATTTAAGCACACTCGACTTACTAGCGAAGATTAGTTATACATCTTTAGTTTATTTAATTTCAGCAAGTGCACCTTTGACCTTTTCTTTAACTTTCACCACTTCCGCTTTTCTTTCCTTTTCACAATTCTCACTCCTTTACTCTATGGGAAAATTATTTTTCTTGAGCGCTTAAGAGTGTTGGATCAAATTCACGGCTAATGGAAAGAAGGGATTAAGCTCGGTTTGTATCTCTTCAAAGAAAGAAAAAAAATAGGCTAAAGGCTCAATGGGGCTAAATAGGATGTACATTCAAGGTAGGTATGATAATGGAGAAACTTTCGGTTTAATCAAAGAAACGCCTACATCCTTTCCTACAATACACATCCTTCATTTCGTTTCGTACACACACTAGGCAAGTTCTAGACAGTTCACAATAGCATGGAATAATCGAACCCTCACCTCACACTCAATGCACATGCTCAACTAAAGACATATTCACAGACTCTTCAATGAGCTGATTACAAAAAATCACTATTAAGACACGATCACACCGAATCGAACTCTATGGCCTAGGTATCTCAACATGTTCACACATTTGCATGCTTTCATACGAATCACCTTTGCAACTTAATATCATGTACAACACGTAGCAAGAATTCCGAACCATGAAGTAGCGAAACGTTTAGAACACAAACAAAAGAAAGAACGAAAGAAAAAAACTACTCCTATCGACTACATTTCCCTTAAGACGATTGTCATCCATCCATCATAGGGAACGGTCACTATCTACGACTTCGGTTCAATGGGACTATTCTCGGTAAAAGCACCAAAACCAAAGGCCGAGAAACCCAACATAAAAGAAATTTAACGAAAAATTTTAAAAATTTTGATAATTTCAATAGAAAACAAAAATATTTACACAACCACCATTCAACAACAGCTTAACATTCATTACAGCACCACTTAATTACAAAACACATAACACAAAGTCATAGGGTCATATTTTTCACTGGCACAACAACACAACACATAAACATAAATAAAAACAACAACGAAACAGCTGGCACCTAACTACTCCCACCCCACACTTAATCTGAACACTGTCCCCAGTGTTCACAAAATTCAACATATCACAAAGGTGGGTGGTGAAACTCCCTGATCAATAAAAGTATTCAACTTCTTCATCAGGTGTCGTTGCCTCATCTCCCATATCAGAATCGCCCCCGCTGTCCTCATCTAACTCAACATCTGAGTCCTCCCATCCTGTCTCCTCATTGGTGGGGACGTCATCATCTACAGGCTCCACAAATGCGGGCCCCACTCTGCATAGAGCATAGGCATTCTGTTCGGTGCGTTTGTTAGGGGTTAAAAACCGACACGCAAGTGCACGTGGTCAAACAAGTAGTAAGTGGCTTAAGTAAGCCAAGTATCAAACCAAGGAGACTCTGGATAAGTAAAAATTGCTCAAGTATACTATATTCTATCTTACTTCTATATGTGCTGACAACAAAGTAACCAAAAGTTAAATAATTTATTTATAAATTATATACTAAAACTATTAACAAATATCTACTTTGAATTGAAACTATGGATATGAGCATGCCAAGGTTAAGAACATGTAATGAACTTGATTATAATCATAATTTGGTTAATCTTCTCTTCCAGTTGCTAGCCAAGAACATTAGCCAAGAGATTAAAACTCTCGTATTTAATCTCACTTAAGAATCATAAACCATCCATCTACATTTCTGTGATCAAATGCAATTTATGACCTAGCAATACAATTCAGGTTCCTAAATTGACTAATACGGCTTTCAAGTATATTTCTATCAGGAAAGCACATCAAAACTCAATTTTCCCAAATCAAGTTAAGAACAATACCCTATTAATTCACAACTTCCCAATTTCGTGCTCTCTCGAGTGAAATCGGACTTTTTAGATGTACATTAATGTCGGCCACACACCAATGCAGTAGAAACAAGAATTAATAGAACAACATGGAAGGAGAAGATGAAAAACCATATAATTCAATAATCAAAATTCATCACCATTGTTCATAACCTCAGCAAGGAAGAGAATTAGCCACTCATTTGTGGATTAATCATCCTAAAACAAGTGTTAATCATACAAACAATTGATTGAAAGAAGAAAGAAAGAGAGAAAAACCCTGAGCTTTTTCGTCCCTCAACTGCCTGTAACCCACGTCCTTGCTCCACCAAGTCTGAATTTATTAAAAATAAGCCTAAGTGTTCTATTTATACTAGTGGGAATTTTTCCCGAAATAACAAGCAACGTGTCACGGAGGGTAACGCGGAGGCTTGCCTCCGTGACACGGCATGGACGCGGACCCTTTCTAGAAATTTAGGGTCCAGGAATAAAGCTTCAACGTGGCACGGCATGCAACGCGGAGGCTTGCCTCCATGCCACGGAGCTGTCGCGAGGCTCCACTGGAAATTGACAAATTATTCATCCTCCAGGCAGAATGCCTCCGTGATGGTAGCGTGACACGGCTCCATCGCGGAGCCCCTTTATATTGTGCAGTCCAATGTCTTTTTCTTGCTCGAATCCAAGTCCAACTCCGATATTGTTCCAACATGCATTTTAGCTCCTCAAAATCACCTTTTACCTACAAAACAATGCTAATCATGTTGGTTAGTATAAATTCACATTTTATTACCAATTACATGAAAATGTATACACATTGCACAATAAACAAGGCGAAAATGATACGTTTGAGCATCACTTGGGCATATAAATCTGCCCAAGATCACTTACCCCACACTTAAATCCTTGTTCGTCCTCGAACAACAAATACACAATTCATGCAAATTACATCCCAACCTTCGCCACTATGGTGCGACAATTTGAGCTACGGTCATACCGATCATTCGATATTGCAATTCATCAAGAAAACATGCATGGTCTTACAATGCAATGACCTTTAATACATCAAGACTTCCTAGACTTTATGAATCGACCCTCGATATCGGCAAACACATGCAAATCAGCTAATCAAGATATCCGACACGAAAATCAATCTTTCATCAAGCATGTACCCTCACAACTCAAGAGAATCTTCCCCTTTTTGTTCATGTGACACACAAACATTCAAGTAGGGGCATGTAAAAATTAATTTCACTCTCTCTCCCAAAAGAATTCACATGCATCATGTCATGACCCATAGGCTTGCCCTTAGTGTATTACTCCACTAATATAAAGAAATGCAATGTGAGATCACGTAGGACTTTAATGGGTTGTAATGGAAGCTATGGAACTAGTACATATTGGATTAGCCAATAATAGTCACTAGCATCATTAAGCGCCTTTTCAACACATTCCCATCAACGTATGGACATTGTTTCTCTCTTTTCTTTTTTCATCATCCCATCCATGCTGGTTTACTTTCGTATGGCCCATTTCATCAAACACACTTGACACAACAACAAAGGTTTTTCATGCACCTTCATTATCATTTAATTATAGCAAGTGCACCTTCACCCTTCTCTTTTCTTTCCTCACTCTGCTTTTCTTTTTCTTTTCACCATTCTCACTCTTTGACACTTTGGGAAAAATTTTTGTTCTTCTTAAGCGCTTAAGAGTTTTGTATAGACTTTACGGCTAATGAAAAGAAAGAATTAAGCTTACTTTATACATTTTTGGACAAAAGAAAGAAATAATCGGCTAAAGGCTCAACGGGCTGACTAGGGTATACAATCACATAAAAAGGTAGAGTATGACAAGAAAAAAAATAGAAACTCTCGGTTAAGACAACGAAATGCCTACATCCTTTCCAACACTACAGCTCCTTCATTTCGTTTTGTACACACACCAGGCAAGTTCTAGACACTTCACAATAGCATGGAATTACAATACCTCACTTCACACTTTGTGCACATGCTCGATTCAAGATGCATTCACAGACTCTTTAATTAGCCAATTACATGAATTCAATATTAAGCCTCAATCACACCAAATCGAATTCTACAGCCTAGGTATCTCAACATATTTAGAAAATTGTATGCTTTCATCCGAATCACTTTTACATTTTGAATATCAGTTACAACACGCAACCAAAATTTCACAACCATATAGTAACTACAGGTTCCGTGATGCAATCCACCCAAGAAAAAAACTGAAAATAAATTAAAATCACTACTCCTACCGACTACATTTCCCTTAAGACGGTCGTCATCCATCCATCATAGGGAACGGTCACTAACTATGACTTCGGTTCAATGGGACTATTCTCGGTAAAGAACCGAAAACAAACTCCGAGAAACCCAAAAATAAAAATTGAAAAATTTTGCAAAACATCGATCATTTCGATGGAAAAATATTTACAAAATATTTTAATATGTACAAAATATTTTCGCAAAATTTTAAAAATATCGATCATTTCGATAGAGAAAAAAAATTTTAAATGAAGAAAATATTTACAAAAATTTTTACAGACTTAGCTGGCAACCACAACATATCACACAACACACATCAATTACCACAATTATGTACAAATACAGAGCAGTTTGCACTTTGCACTTCACAAACACAGGGAAACATAAACATACAAAACAAACAGAGGAAAAACATACAAGCAAACCAGCCCAGCCCCAGCACCTAACTACTCCCCACCCCACACTTAAATCGAACACTGTCCCCAGTGTTCACAAAAATTAAAAAATCACAAAATTGGGTGGTGGAACTCCCTGATCAGTCAAAATATTCGACTTCTTCATCAGGTGCTGCTGCCTCATCGCCCATGTCCAAGTCACCTCCATCGTCGTCATCGGACTCCACATCGGAGGCCTCCCGACGTGTCTCCTCGTCCGTGGGGACATCATCGTCAGTGGGCTCTACAAAGGTTGGCCCCACTCGGCATAGAGCCCTGGCGTTTTCGCCAAATGGGTAATCCAGCTCGAGCTGCCATAACTCCTCCTCCGTGGCTGGTCTCCCACCAATCCGAAGCTGGAGCATTGGCATTCCAAACATCCGTTCCATGTACTGGTTGTCACGAGCATGTCGCTCGCCAAGCGTCAACACTGGCCCGTGTGTGGTGTCGGGGGCCTTAGTTTTGGTCACGTCAAGGGCCCTCCGCTCCAACTGCGGGATGTAATCCAAAGCCTCTTCCTCAACGTCGAGGCCCCGGAGAAAGGTGGTGATAAGTCCTCCGAACCCATACCTGTGGCCCTGGTGTAGTCGGGCTCTCTTCATGGCGGATATGATGACCGCCCCAACATTAATCTCCAGCCCTTTCATCAGGGCATACACCAGGCAGACACGGTCCCGGGTCACATCAGTCATGTGCACCCCTAGGATTAGGCACGAACAGACTATCTTCAGCCAGATTCTGGCCTCCCTGTTCATTTGAGAATACGGCAAAGTCTGGTGGTAACCCCTCTCCTTATGTCTGCTCCATCTGGCTGTGGATCGAGCCCCACACAGTGTGCGTCTGATATCGTCATATGGTGGGGTGACGTTCAGCTGGCGGAGAACGTGGGCGTCTGTGTCCCGCGCTCCGATGATGGCATTTAATTGCTGGGGTTCTAGAGTGACAATCTGCCCTCTGATCTTGATTGTGTGGCTTCTAATTTCCGGGTTCCAATTTGCATAGAACTCCCGGACTAGATGTAGGTTGCATTCCTTGGGCTCCTGAAATATGAAGCTGAGCTCAGCAGCCTCGATCCTTTGCACTATGCGGGGGAACTCCTGTGCTAGTGGTTCCCGTGCAATATGCCCCTCGGGGAAGTATTTATTCTCCTTGTGTTTGGTGTACCACTTCTTCCCTTCATCGGTTACCCACCTCATTCCGTATTGGCGGCGTTGGCCGCGTGGAACTGCTGGTGCAGCTGGGACTGATGTGCCCAGTCTAAGTAGTTTTCTCCCGGTGCCTGAAGTAGATGCACCTTTACCCTTATCCTGGCTACTTGCCATTGTACCTGTCAACACAAATAAACAAGCAACATGTCAAGTTAAATGAATATTAACTTTGGCTAAGGTCGGGTTAAGTTAAGTTTACCCCACACTTAGTCCTTAGCTACGGTTACGATACTACGGTAAGAATAACTTTATTTACACCAAAAACTAAAAACTATACAATTCATGCTTAGTGCAATCGCAATGAAAAATTCGACGGTATAACTTTAGCGTACTACTCAGACTTCATATAGCTAATCCCAATCACTACCATCGCTAGAAATTCAACCATCGCACTTAGGAAAGAAAAACAACAAAACAAAAACAACAACAAAAATTCTATATATACATGAACCTATATAATCAACCCAATTTGAACAATTTTCAACATTTTCCCAAAGTCCCCGAGAATTCATCGTCTATTACATTCAAACAATTTTTACAATGACTTATCTCATTCAATACATACCACCCGGCATATAATTCACAAATTTACCAGGTTACCCAATTCGAATTCAACAACCAAGCCCTAGAATTTTTAATTTCGTAATCAAATTCGAATCATTCACACAATCGACAAGTTCAAACGCTCATTACAACATTCCGCACATTTATCAATCAAGGAATAACTCAATTTCATGCTAAATTTCGACTTAGGGTGATTTAGTTCACCTCCCATGCTTAAATTCGAATGAAATCGATAAAAACTTGAGAGAGAATTGGGAAACATACCTCGTAGTTGAATAATCGAAGAAAACTTGATAATTCTTTGCTTAATACCGTGGCACGTTGGTGGGGAGGGAATTTTGGGTGTTTGGTCGCGGAGAAGTGAGAAAATGAGGGAAAAAAGGGGTAAATTCGGGGTTTAAAATGAAGAAAACACGCAGGTCACCCGGCAACCCGATGTGACCCGTCACAAATTATAGGGCAACGTGTCACGGAGTGCATCGCGGTGCACTGCCTCCGTGACACGGAGCCATCGCGATAGCCCTCTGGAATTTTTAAAAATTCCAGATTAAACCTCAACGTGTCATGGAGGGTAACGCGGAGGTCCTCCTCCGTGACACGGAGCTATCGCCCCAGCTCACTGTCTCTGCATTTTATTCATTTCATACCTCATCTTTTCCTTCACGATTCCGTGCACATTTTTCTCCGTTTCACCTGAAAATCATTTCACTAAACAAACTTGGTTAGATTAATAGATTTCAAAAACTAAAATACAATAATACTAACTAAAACCAAAATTTTGTACTAACTCAGGAAAAAGAAAAATAAAATAAAATCTATTTACACTTTACAAAAAAAAAGAAAAAAATATTTTTCACGGGTTGCCTCCCGTGCAACGCCTGATTTACCGTCGCGGCTCGACGTCCTTTATGCTCAATTGTCCGCTAGGGTGATGGACGATTTCTCACTATCATTGTCCTCCCCCCAGTAGTGCTCACCCTTATCTGGTGGTCTTCCCATCAACTCTCGGGAATCATTCATTTGTTTAGCATTCCCATGATCAATTACATTGATCACCGAGAGTTCTTCATTCACCATCGGGAGCTTGGGTGCTTTGTACACATCGAACACCTCTACCTTGTCATGTGCTCGCATTGTAAGTTGACCCGCAGCCACGTCGATTAATGCTTTCCCGGTTGCCAAGAAGGGTCGTCCCAAAATAAATGGGACTTCCGCGTCTGGTTCAAAATCTAGAACAATGAAATCTACCGGGAAAATGAGGGATCCCACTTGCACAAGCACATCCTCAACAATGCCATCCGGCCTAGCTAAGGATCTGTCTGCCAACTGCAAGATTACGGTTGTAGGTCTAGGACTCCCTAGACCTAACTTTCTGAATACCGAAGATGGCATCAGATTTATGCTCGCCCCCAAATCACACAATCCACGAGCTTGGATACTCTGCCCAATAGTAAGCTGGATAGTAAAACTTCCAGGGTCTTTTAGCTTCGTAGGCAGTCTATTTTGGATCCGGGAAGTGCATTCCTCCGTCAAAGCTACCGTGGCATACTCAGTCAAACGACTTTTGTTGGCCACGATGTCTTTAATATATTTGGCATATTTTGGCACTCCCTGCAAGACATCAACAAGAGGTAAATTAACATGTACCTGTTTAAGCACCTCCATAAATTTCTTGAAACACGCCTCCTCTTTGTGTTTCTTTAGTCGTTGAGGGAACGGGGGTGGAGGTCTTTCTGATTCTGCTTCTTTGGTCTTCCCCCTATCCGAAGTTTGCTCTCCCTCAACATCTGCTGCTCCTGACTTTTGAGGTGGTCTTTCTGGTTCCACCTCCTTCAGCTGCAAACCACTCCTTGTGGTCACTGCATTTACCTGCTTCGGATTAGGATCCGTGTCGCTAGGCAGTCCTCCTCTGGGCCTTGTGTTTTGGGCACTAGCAAATTGCCCAAATTGATACTCAAGAGCCTTGGTCGCTAATTGATTATTTTTCACTTCAGCTGCCAATTTAACATAGTCAGCCTGCAATTGTGCCTGATTAGCGATCATGGTCTTGAACATTTCCTCAATGCTAGGTGATGGCGGTGGAGGAGGGGCATTGTGATTTCTGAATTGAGATTGGTAGTTCTGTTGCCCTCCTTGATTTCTTTGCATACCCTGACCCGAACTTTGGCCTTGTTGGTTGTTGCTACCCCACGAAAAATTTGGATGGTTCCTCCAATTTGAGTTGTAGCCGCTACCAAACTGCTGTTGATTTCTTTGTGCATTGCCCACAAAGTTAACAGAATCAGGATTTGCTCCACAGCACTCAGCTGAGTGCTCACTGCTTCCACACACTTCACACCACATTTGCTGGACCGCATTGACTGAAGCTGAAGGCTGGTTCAAATTCATGTTGCTGAAGTGGTTGTTCAACTGATTCTGTAAGGCAGCTACCTGTGCAGCGATAGCTGTAAATCCATCCACTTCAAGCACTCCTGCTGCTTTCCTTGCTCCACCTCGGGATGGATCAGCATTCCATTCTGGATTGCCCTGTGAAATCCGGTTGAGCAAAGTGTACAGCTCCTCATAAGTCTTTTCCAGCGCTTGCCCTCCAACTGCTGAATCTAACAAAATTTTAGTATGGGGTTCCAAACCCTCAATAAATGTGTGCACCAACACCTCATTGGACTGATGATGATGAGGACAGTCCCGCAACATGGATTTAAATCTTTCCCAGGCTTGATATAAATTTTCTCCCTCCCTCTGTTTGAAACTTAGAATTTGACTTCTAAGTCTGGCTGTTTTACCAGAGGGAAAAAATCTTATCAAGAACTTCCGTGCTAGATCATCCCACGTTGAGATAGAATTTGGTGGCTCAGCTTTTAACCACCTCTTGGCTTCACCAAGTAATGAGAACGGAAATAGTGTGAGCCGAACATAATCAGGTGACACTCCAGCGGGTATATAAGTGTCACTTATCTCCAAAAAGTTTTGGAGATGTTGTTGTGGGTCTTCATGAGGGAGACCGGTAAATTGCCCGCTTGTGTGCAACAGTTGCACCATATTCTGCTTGAGTTCAAATCTCCCTCCAGGCTCTGGTTTGCGGATACTTGAATGTACATTGTTGGCATGTGGGATTGCCACCTCGCGAACCGGCCTTCCTGCTGCTTCTTCGGGCACTAACACTGCCCTCACAACCGGTGGATTTTGTTGCTCCATAATAGTCTGTCTGAGCAACTGCAACTTCTTTTGTAGAGCTTCTCTGCGTTTACTATGAAATTCATGTTCAGGCTCTATATAAGATTCCACCAGCTCTTTGTCCTTTGCCAGTGTTCGCAGAAATCAAGTCTGCAAAATACAGGCTAAGACCAAGTTGTCAACACTTAAGAAAATAAAATAAAAATACAGTAAATTTACACTTAACACAATTTCACCAATTGCCTAGTCTCCCCGGCAACGACACCAAAAACTTGTTCGGTGCATTTGTTAGGGGTTAAAAACCGACACGCAAGTGCACGTGGTCAAACAAGTAGTAAGTGGCTTAAGTAAGCCAAGTATCAAACCAAGGAGACTCTGGATAAGTAAAAATTGCTCAAGTATACTATATTCTATCTTACTTCTATATGTGCTGACAACAAAGTAACCAAAAGTTAAATAATTTATTTATAAATTATATACTAAAACTATTAACAAATATCTACTTTGAATTGAAACTATGGATATGAGCATGCCAAGGTTAAGAACATGTAATGAACTTGATTATAATCATAATTTGGTTAATCTTCTCTTCCAGTTGCTAGCCAAGAACATTAGCCAAGAGATTAAAACTCTCGTATTTAATCTCACTTAAGAATCATAAACCATCCATCTACATTTCTGTGATCAAATGCAATTTATGACCTAGCAATACAATTCAGGTTCCTAAATTGACTAATACGGCTTTCAAGTATATTTCTATTAGGAAAGCACATCAAAACTCAATTTTCCCAAATCAAGTTAAGAACAATACCCTATTAATTCACAACTTCCCAATTTCGTGCTCTCTCGAGTGAAATCGGACTTTTTAGATGTACATTAATGTCGGCCACACACCAATGCGGTAGAAACAAGAATTAATAGAACAACATGGAAGGAGAAGATGAAAAACCATATAATTCAATAATCAAAATTCATCACCATTGTTCATAATCTCAGTAAGGAAGAGAATTATCCTCTCATTTGTGGATTAATCATCCTAAAACAAGTGTTAATCATACAAACAATTGATTGAAAGAAGAAAGAAAGAGAGAAAAACCCAGAGCTTTTTCGTCCCTCAACTGCCTGTAACCCACGTCCTTGCTCCACAAAGTCTGAATTTATTAAAAATAAGCCTAAGTGTTCTATTTATACTAGTGGGAATTTTTCCCGGAATAACAAGCAACGTGTCACGGAGGGTAACGCGGAGGCTTGCCTCCATGACACGGCGTGGACACGGACCCTTTCTGGAAATTTAGGGTCCAGGAATAAAGCTTCAACGTGGCACGACATGCAACGCGGAGGCTTGCCTCCGTGCCACAGAGCTGTCGCGAGGCTCCACTAGAAATTGACAAATTATTCATCCTCCAGGCAGAATGCCTCCGTGATGGTAGCGTGACACGGCTCCATCGCGGAGCCCCTTTATATTGTGCAGTCCAATGCCTTTTTCTTGCTCGAATCCAAGTCCAACTCCGATATTGTTCCAACATGCATTTTAGCTCCTCAAAATCACCTTTTACCTACAAAACAATGCTAATCATGTTGGTTAGTATAAATTCACATTTTATTACCAATTACATGAAAATGTATACACATTGCACAATAAACAAGGCGAAAATGATACGTTTGAGCATCACTTGGGCATATAAATCTGCCCAAGATCACATTCCCGCCGAATGGGTAATCCAGCTTGAGCTGCCATAGCTCATCCTCCATTGCAGGCCTCCCGCCAATGCGCAGCTGCAACATCTGCATCCCGTACATGTGGGCCATATACTGATCATCCCGAGCATGTCGCTCAGCTAGTGTGAGAACCGGCCCATGAGTAGTGTCAGGTGCCTTGGTTTTGGTAACATCCAAGGCGCGCCTGTCAATCTATGGGATGTAATCCAGGGCCTCCTCCTCGATATCGTGGCCCCTCAGGAACATGGTCAACAAACCACCGAACCCGTATCTGTGCCCCTGATGCATTCGGGCTCTCTTCATGGCGGAGATGATCACAGCCCCAACATTTATTTCGAGCCCCTTCATCAGGGAATACACCAAGCAGACTCGGTCCCGGGTGACATCTATCATGTGCACACCCGGGATCAAGCATGAGCATACAATTTTAAGCCAGATCCTAGTTTCCCTATTCATCTACGAGTAGGGCAGTGTCTGATGGTAGCCGCTCTCCTTGTGCCTGCTCCACCTTGCTGTCGAACGGGCTCCACATAGAGTGCGTCTGATATCCGCATAAGGTGGAGTGATGTTCAGCTGCCGAAGGACATGGGCGTCTGTGTCCCGCGCCCCCAAGATAGCATTCAGGTGATGGGGCTCAAAAGTGAAAACCTGCCCCCTGATCTTGACAGTGTGACTGCGGAGGGTCAGGTTCCAGTTGGCATAGAACTCTCGAATGAGATGGAGATTGCACTCCCTGGGCTCTTCAAAGATGAAGTTCAGCCCAGCGGTGTCAATCCGGTGTACAATCCGCGAGAATTCCTGTGCCAGCGGCTCCCTTGATATATGCTCTTCCGGGAAGTATTTGGTTTCTTTGTGTTTTGCATACCATTTCTTCCCTTCTTCAGTCACCCATCGGGTTCCATATTGTCGGTGTTGGCCTCTCGGAACCGCTGGTGCTACGGGAACTACTGTTCCTAATCTTATTCTTTTTCTGCCGGCGCTCGATGTTGATGCGCCCTTTCCCTTGTCTTATCTGCCTGACATTGTTCCTGTACAATCGAACATACATTCCCAATGTTATTCAAGTCACAATTAGCTTCAACTAAGGTTGGGTTTAATTAGGTCACCCCACACTTAGTCTTTAGCCACACTCAAAACAATTTAGAAAAGACATTCATGATTTTTCTCATTCTTAACATTCAACCGGCTCAGTGCTTTCATATAAATCGATGGAACAATTTCTATGTACTACTCAGACTTCGTACAATGAATAAAATTATCACCAACAATTCACTTCCACCATCATAACACTTAGCCATATTTTTGTTCTCAACACCCTATGCAATTCACCAATTTCATTCTCCCGAAAACCCCTTGTCTACGTAGCATATTCAACATTAATCACAACATAATTCAATTCACCCAACATGCACAACCCAATTTTGTTCAACATTTCAAACAATTTTAGTCTTCTTCATATTCAAATTCCAACCCTAGCTAACAATTTCTCAAAAATTAAATAACACATGCATTCATCGAGTTCGTAAACTCACAACAATACTATGAACATCAATCAATCATAACTTAAATGAAAATTCAAGCTTAATTTTCACTTAGGGCAAGTTTCAATCACTACACATGTTCAAGAATCGAAAATTCAAGCAAAAATGAGGTAAAGTTCAAGAACATACCTTTAATCCGATGAAATTGAAGAAAACTTGAAGAAAACTTGTGCCTAGGTCCGTGTCACGTTGGGGGAGAAGGGAATTTGGGGTTTTGGTCGCGGAGGGAATGGAAAATAAGGAAGAAATGGGGGAAAATCGGGGTTTTAAAAGTGTTTTTCGCGTGGGTAACACGGCGACCCGGTGTGACCTGACGCGAAAAGACACCCAACGTGTCACGGAGGGTAACGCGGAGCACTCCCTCCGTGACACGGAGCCATCGCGCCCCTGTTCTAGAATTTTTTTAAAATTTCGGAATAGGCTGCAACGTGTCACGGAGGGTAACACAGAGCACCTCCTCCGTGAGACGGAGCCAACGCGTAGGCTCACTGTAATGCCAATTTTTATTTATCTCACCTCAATTTATTTTTCTTCGCTTCTTTGCATTTTTTCCCTCTGTTCCACCTGAAAATCATTTCACCCCAATAAATTGGTTAGAATTCATAGGTTTCAACGCAACAATATTTTTTTCCATTATTTTTTCTTTTTTATTTTTCTCTTTTTTTGTTTTTTTTTATAAATATTTCTAATCATTTATTACAACAATTTCACGGGTTCCCTCTCATGCAGCGCCTGGTTTACTGTCACGGCTCAATGTCATTCACGTTCAATCATCCTCTAGAGTGATGGACGTCTTCTCTCGATTAACATCCTCACCCCAATAATGCTTACACCGCTGCCCATTTACAGCTCCTACCGCCACATCGCTTGCATCACACCTTAATTCAAACGGTTGCTCCCAATCCGGAGAAATGAGGATAGGTGCTTCTATCAACTTTTGTTTCAACTCCTCGAATGCTTTGACACAATCCTCACCAAACTCGAACTTCACCTCTTTTTCTAGCAACTTGCATATTGGTCTAGAAATTTTAGAGAAGTTCTTGATGAGCCGTCTGTAGAACCCTGCATGTCCGAGAAAACTGCGAACACCCTTCACTGACACAGGTGATGGTAGCTTTTCAATAACCTCGATCTTTGCACGATCGACTTCCAACCCCTTGCAAGACACTTTATGGCCAAGGACGATACCCTCCTTGACTAAGAAATGACATTTCTCCCAGTTGAGTACAAGGTTGGATTCTTCACAACGAGCTAGCACCCTGTCAAGATTCTGCAAACAAGTAGCAAACGAATTACCGAAAACAGAAAAATCATCCATAAATACCTCGACGAAATCTTCCACCATATCGTCGAAGATCGCTATCATGCATCTCTGGAATGTGACGGGTGCATTGCATAAACCAAATGGCATCCGCCTGAAAGCATATGTCCCATAAGGACATGTGAACGTAGTCTTCTCCTGGTCCTCCGGTGCTATGGTTATATGGTTATAGCCAGAATAGCCATCAAGGAAACAATGATATTCTTAACCAGCCAATCTATCCAATATTTGATCAATAAACGGGATAGGATAGTGATCTTTCCTTGTGGCCTCATTGTGCTTTCTGTAGTCCATGCGAATCCGCCAGCCTGTGACTGTGCGTGTAGGGATCATCTCATTTTTCTCATTGGTGACCACGGTCATCCCTCCTTTCTTTGGAACACACTAAACGGGGCTGACCTATTCGCTGTCTGAAATAGGATAGACCACACCTGCATCAAGCCATTTAATCACTTCCTTCCTAACCACATCCTTCATCATCGGATTCAACCTCCACTGATGTTGTACAGTTGGCTTTGCTCCTTCCTCCATGAAAATTCTGTGTGTGCAAAAAGCTAGATTGATACCCCGAATGTCAGACATTTGCCAGCCCATTGCTTTCTTCCTCCTCTTGAGAACCACTAATGAATCCTTTACCTGTGCCTCCGTGAATTCTGTGGAGATGATGACTGGCAAAGTGTCATCTTCCCCCAAAAAGACGTATTTCAGATGTGGAGACAATGTATTCAACTCCAGTTTTGGTGCTTCCTCAATAGATGGTTTTGGCAATGGTTCCAGGGACCTCATCAACGGTTGAAAGTCTTGCTTCCTGAGATACCATTTTGATTCATTCAACATTTTCACCATCTCATAAGTATCTCTATCTCCGAAATGATCGGAGCTCATCAATGCTCTCTCCAATGGATCTTGAGAATCAACAATCTAAAGAATTTCTTCTTGGTTTAGCACATTGATTGCTTAAAGCTCCTCATAGATGGTCGGAAGCTTCATGGCCTTATACACATCAAATACCTCCAATTTGTCATGCGCTCACATGGTTAGCTGGCCTGCAACTACATCAATCAAAGCTCTCCCGGTTGCCAAGAAAGGACGTCCCAAAATAAACAGGACTTTCGCATCCGGCTCAAAATCTAAGACAATAAAATCTACCGGGAAGATGAGGGAGCCCACTTGCACCAACACGTCCTCCACAATGACATCTGGTCTGGCCAAAGAACGATTCACTAACTGCAAGATCACTGTAGTTGCTCTAGGACTGCCCAGCCCCAACTTCTTGAACACCGATGTCGGCATCAAGTTTATGCTTGCTCCCAAATCACATAGTCCGCGAGCTCAGATACTTTGCCTGATTGTGATCTGAATTGTAAAGCTCATAGGGTCCTTGAGCTTTGTTGGAAACCTGTTCTGAATACGGGAAGTGCATTCCTCAGTAAGCGCCACCGTAGCAAACTCCGTCAATCTTCTTTTGTTAGCTACGATGTCCTTGATATACTTTTCATATTTAGGCACTCCCTACAAAACATCAACCAAAGGTAAATTAATGTGTACCAGTTTAAGCACCTCCATGAACTTTTTAAAATAAGCTTCCTCCTTGTGTTTCTTTAATCTTTGAGGGAACGGGGGTGGTGGTCTTTCTGCTTCAGCTGCTTTCTCCTTCCCCCTCTCATCATCATGTTCCCTATCTTTCTCCACTACTCCTGATTGTTGAGGTGATCTTTCTGGTTCCACCTCCTTGAGTTGTAAACCACTCCTTGTGGTCACTGTATTGACCTACTTGGGATTCGGGTCAGTGTCACTCGGTAGTCCTCCTATGGGCCTGGTGTTTTGAGCTCCAGCTAGTTGTCCAAACTGGTACTCAAACGCCTTTGTAGCTAACTGGTTGTTTTTTAAGTCTGCCGCTAATTTCACATAATCAGCCTACAATTGAGCTTGGTTACCTATCATTATTTTGAATATTTCCTCAATGTTGTTGGTTGGTGGAGGAGGTGCATTGTTTCCTCTGTACTGAGACTGATAATTCTGCTGCCCCCCTTGATTTCTCCCCATACCCTGATTCGAACTCTGCCCTTGATGGCTGTTACGACCCCAAGAGAAATTCTGATGATTCCTCCAATTTGAGTTGTAATTATTGCCATAGTGCTGCTGGTGATTATTTCTCTGGACGTTCCCAACAAAGTTCACTGAATCTGGATTTGCACCACAACACTCACCTGAGTGTTCATTACTACCACATACTTCACACCAAACCTGCTGCACTACATTTACTGGGGCTTGTGGTTGATTCAAGCTCATACTGCTGAAGTGGGTATTGAGTTGATTTTGCAATGCAACTATCTGTGCAGTGATAGCTGTAAAACCATCCACCTCAAAGACTCCTGCTGCTTTCCTTGTTCCTCCTCTTGAAGAGTCCGCATTCCACTCTGGATTTCCCTGTGAAATACGATTTAACAAAGTATACAGCTCCTCATAAGTCTTTTCTAATGCTTGTCCCCCAGCTGCTGAGTCTAGCAAAATTTTTGTGTGGGGTTCCAAACCCTCTATGAAAGTATGCACCAGCACATCATTGGACTGGTGATGGTGAGGACAATCCCTTAGCAATGATTTGAACCTTTCCCAAGCTTGATACAGATTCTCCCCCTCTCTTTGTTTAAAACTTAGAATCCGACTTCTAAGTCTTGCTGTTTTCCCAGATGGAAAGAATCTTATCAAAAACTTTCTTGCAAGATCATCCCAAGTGGTGATAGAGTTAGGTGGTTCAGCTTTCAACCACCTCTTTGCTTCCCCCAATAATGAAAATGGAAATAATGTAAGCCTCACGTAGTCGGATGATACTCCAGCGGGAATGTAAGTGTCACTTATCTCCAAAAAGTTTTGGAGATGTTGTTGTGGATCTTCATGAGGGAGACCTGTGAATTGCCCGCTGGTATGCAACAATTGCACCATGTTCTGTTTAAGCTCAAACCTCCCTCTTGGCTCTGGTCTGCGAATACTTGATGTAACATTGTTAGCATGTGGGATTGCCACTTCGCAAACTGGCCTAGCTGCCATTTCCTCGGGCACTAACACTGCCTCACAAGTGGTGGATTCTGTTGTTGCTCCAGAATTGCCTGTCTGAGCAACTGCAGCTTTTCCTCTAGAGCTTCCCTTCTTTGACGATGAAATTGTCTTTCCGGCTCTATGTATGAATCCACCAACTCCTTTTCTCTTGCCAGTGTTCAGAAGAATTCAATATCTGCAAGAGAAAGGCTAAGATCAAGTTGTCAGTACTTAAATAGAATTTGTAAACTAACACTAAGAAAATAATTTTACCAATTGCCAGTCCCCGGCAACGGCGCCAAAAACTTGTTCGGACTTCTGTGGTGACTACACGCAAGTGCACGTGGTCGAACAAGTAGTAAAGTGGCTTAAGTAAAGCCAAGTATCGATCCCATAGGGACTAAGCTACGGTACTAATTAACTTAAGGGTTAATGAACTATATCTTTAAGAATGCAGCCAACCAAATAAATAATATTTTGAGAATTTGAGTTACTAATTTATAAGAATCTAAGGCAAAGTTATAAAGTGAGTCTGAACAATAGTAATGAGCAAGCTGAGGTTAAAACGAACATGCAGGGAATTAATTTATCAATATGATTCAGTTAATCTTTCCTTCGATTTCTAGTCAAGAATTATTGCCTATGGATTGGAACTTTCGACTCCTATCCAACTCAAGAATCATGAGTCTTAATCTACATTTCTGTGATAAAAGAATTTCATGTTCTAGCCATACATTCTCGATTCCTTAATTGACTAATAAGACTTTCAGATATATTTCTATTCTGAATGTAAATCAATTCTCAATTTTCCAAACTAAGAAGATATCATATCCTACCAATTCACATCTTTCCAATTTCTTTCCTTTTCAAAATCAAAATTGGATTTTTTAAATATACATTAACATTGGCCAAACATTAATGCAGTAAGAACAAGAATTGATAGAACAACCATTGAAGAAAAGATGAAAACTGAAATGACTAACAATTACATTCCACTACAATTGTTCTTAACCTCAGCAAGAAGTGAATTTAGCCACTCATTTGTGGATTTAACATCATAAAATAAGAGTAATTCATACAAACAATGGAGATAAAAGAGAAAGAGATAGAGAAGAACCCTAGAATTTTCGTCCCCTCAACTGCCTGTAACCCACGTTCTTGCTCAACCAAGTCATAATGTTTAAAATAAAACCTAAGTGTGCTATTTATACTATTGAGAATTTTTCCCGGAATAACAAGCAACGTGGCACGGAGTGTATCGCGAGCACTCCCTCCGTGCCACGAAGGTATCGCGGACCTTCACTGGAAGTTGGCCCCCCAGGCAATTTAACCTCAACGTGCCACGGCCTGCATCGCGGAGCCTGACCAACGTGACAAGTGCTATCACACACCTTCACTGGAAATTGCCAAATTTATTTCCTCTGAGGCAGAGTGCCTCCGCGATGGCAACGTGACACGGCTCCATCGCGGAACCCTTGTTTTTACTGATATTCCATGTCCTTTTTCACTCCTTATTTCCAAGTCCATTCCTGATTTTACCAACATGTATCTTAGCTTCCCAAAATTCCATTTTACCTGCAAAACAATATTAATCATGTTGGTTAGTATAAATTCACGTTTAACTACAAATCACATGAGAATGTACACAACAATGATATACAAACAAGTCGAAATGAAGCATTTGAGTATCACTTGGGCATGAAATTTTGCCCAAGATCCAAAAGGTTCGTTAAACGTGACTTGAGACAAACTAATGTAAACATAACCATGCATAAATCATAAGGAATACTGGGAGATTCTTATAATCGACATACCCCACATGAGCACACATGAAGCCCGACCTATAAACCCCTAGTTGGGAGGGTGTTCGTACCTTGCCAAGGGTAGAACCGTGAAAAGAGGCATGATATCACTCATGAAAGGCCCATACGTGCAAAGGGGATACTCTCAAGGGAGGTCCCATCATGGCTACGTTGGCGCGTTATTTTGAGACTCGAGGTATGCTTGGACCTCGGGTCTACTCGGTGTTATTACTACTTGATCTTGGGCAGATTTATATGCCCAAGTGATACTCAAACGTATCATTTTTACCTTGTTTGTTGTGCAATGTGTATATAATATCATGTATTTGGTAATAAAATGCGAATTTATACTAACCAACATGATTAGCATTTGTTTTGCAGGATAATGTGATTTTTAGGAGCTAAAATGCGTGTTGGAACTATGTCGGAGTTGGACTTGGATGCGAGCGTGGAAAAGACCTTGGATGGCACATTTTACACTGGCTCCGCGATGGAGCCGTGCCACGCTGCCATCGCGGTAGCACACTGCCTGGGCAGGAATTAATTAGGCAATTTCCAGTGTGCCTGCGCGTCAGTTCCGTGGCACGGAGATAGGCCTCCGCGATGGCCTCCGTGCCATGTTGAGGCCAATTATCCGGACCCTGCAATTTCCAGAGAGGGTCCGCGTCCACGCCGTGTCACGGAGGCAGTGCTCCGCGTTGGCCTCCGTGACACGTTGCTTGTTATTCCGAGAAAAATTTCCCACTAGTATAAATAGCACACTTAGGTTTATTTTTAAGGAGTTTTTTTTTAGTTTTTGAGTTTTTAGACTGAGTTCAGAAGTGGAGAGCAGGAACGTGGGTTGTGGCAGTTGAAGAATAGAAAAGCTAAGAGTTTTCTTCTCTTCCTTTCTTCTTTCCTTCAATTGTATGCATGATTTACACTCATTTTAGGATGATTAATCCAAGAATGAGTGGCTAATTCCCTTCTTTGCTGAGGTTTTGAACTTGTGTAATGAATTTTGGTGATAATTGATATGGTTTCTTCTTCTTCTTGCATGTTGTTCTATTAATTCTTGTGCTTACTACACTATTGATTGGCCACCATTAATGTATATCTAAAAAGTCCAATTCCACTCGAGAGAGCACGAAATTGGAAAGTTGTGAATTAATAGGGTATTGTTCTTAACTTGATTTGGGAAAATTGGGTTTTGATGTGCTTTCTTGATAGAAATATACTTGAAAGCCGTATTAGTCAATTTAGGAATCGGAATTGTAGTGCTAGGTCATATATTGCATTTGATCACAGAAATGTAGACGGATGGTTTATGATTCTAAAGTGAAATTAAATACGAAAGTTTTAATTTCTAGGCAAACGTTCTTGGCTAGCAACATGAAGAAGAGGATGACCAAATTATCATGATTATCAAGTTCATTACTCGTTCTTAACCTTGGCATGCGCATATCCATTGTCTAAATTCAAAAGTAAATAGTTGTTATTAATTGTAGTATATAAATAGTTTAGAAACAAAAACTCACTCAACTCTTGGTTGGATTGTTGTTAACATAGTTAGGAATAGAATAGAGATATAGTAAACTAGGCAGTTTTACATATCTAGAGCAGCCTCCTTGGATCGATACTTGGCTACTTAGCCACTTTATTACTTGTTTGACCACGTGCACTTGCGTGTCGGTTGATAATATTTAATACTAACCGAAGCAGACCGCGAACAAGCTTTTGGCGCCGTTGCCGGGGAGGCTAGGCGATTTGTAAAATTTTGTTTAGTGTAAATTTACTGTATTTGTATTTTTATTTTCTTAAGTGTTAACAACTTGGTCTTGGCCTGTATTTTGCAGATTTTTATTTCTGTGAACACTGGCAAGGAACAAGGAGCTGGTGGAATCTTACTTAGAGCCAGAACGTGAATTGCATAGTCAACATAGAGAAGCTCTTCGGAAGAAGCTGCAGTTGCTTAAACAGTCTATGATGGAGCAACCAAATCCACCAGTTGTGCGGGCAGTGTTAGTGCCCGAGGAAGTAGCAGCCAGGCCGGTTCGCGAGGTGGCAATCCCACTCGCTAATAATGTACATTCCAGCATCCGCAAACCAGAGCCTGGAGGGAGATTTGAGTTACAGCAAAATATGGTGCAACTCTTGCACACTAGCAGGCAGTTTACCGGTCTCCCTCACGAAGATCCGCAACAACATCTCCAGAACTTTTTGGAGAAAAGTGACACTTACATACCCGCTGGAGTGTCACCTGATTATGTTCGGCTCACCTTATTTCCATTTTCCTTACTTGGTGAAGCCAAGAGGTGGTTAAAAGCTGAACCACCCAACTCTATATCAACGTGGGATGATCTTGCAAGGAAGTTTATGATCAGATTTTTCCCTTCAGGTAAAACAGCTAAACTTAGAAGTCAGATTCTAAGTTTTAAACAGAGGGAAGGAGAAAATCTTTATCAAGCCTAGGAAAGATTCAAGTCCATGTTGCGGGACTGTCCTCATCATCATCAGTCAAATGAGGTGTTGGTACACACTTTTATTGAGGGTTTGGAACCCCACACTAAAATTTTGTTAGACTCAGCAGCTGGAGGGCAAGCGCTGGAGAAGACTTATGAGGAGCTGTACACTTTGCTCAACCGAATTTCACAAGGCAATCCGGAATGGAATGCAGATTCTTCAAGAGGTGGAGCAAGGAAAGCAGCGGGAGTGCTTGAAGTGGATGGATTCACAGCTATCGCTGCACAGATAGCTGCTTTGCAAAATCAGTTAAACACTCACTTCAGCAATATGAATTTGAACCAGCCTTCAGCCTCAGTCAATGCAGTCCAACAGATGTGGTGTGAAGTGTGTGGTAGTAGTGAGCATTCAGCTGAATGCTGTGGTGCAAATCCTGATTCTGTCAAACTTTGTGGGCAATGCACAGAGGAATCAACAGCAGTTTGTTGGTGGCTACAACTCGAATTGGAGGAATCATCCGAATTTTTCGTGGGGTAGCAACAATCAACAAGGCCAAGGTTCAGGGCAGGGTATGCACAGAAACCAAGGAGGGCAACAAGGCTATCAGAATCAGTTCAGAAATCACAATGCCCCTCCTCCCCCACCATCACCGACTATTGAGGAAATGTTCAAGACCATGATTGCCAACCAGGCACAATTGCAGGCTGACTATGTCAAATTGGCAGCCGAAGTAAAGAACAATCAATTGGCAACCAAGGCTCTTGAATATCAGTTTGGGCAATTTGCTAGTGCCCAAAATACTAGACCAAGGGGAGGACTACCTAGCGACACGGATCCCAATCCTAAGCAGGTGAATGTAGTGACCACGAGGAGTGGTTTACAATTAAAGGAGGTGGAACCGGAAAGACCGCCTCAAAAATCAGGAGCAGCAGATGTTGAGGGAGAACAAACCTCAGATACGGGGAAGACCAAAGAAGCTGAACCAGCAAGGCCTCCACCCCCGTTCCCTCAACGACTTAAGAAACACAAGGAGGAGGCGTGTTTCCAGAAATTCATGGAGGTACTTAAACAGGTACATGTTAACTTACCTCTTGTTGATGTCTTGCAGGGTGTGCCAAAATATGCGAAGTATATCAAAGACATCGTGGCCAACAAAAGTCGCTTGACTGAGTATGCCACGGTGGCTTTAACAGAGGAATGCACATCCCGTATTCAGAACAGGTTGCCCACTAAACTGAAGGATCCTGGAAGTTTTACTATCCAGCTGACGATTGGGCAAAGTATCCGAGCTCGTGGGTTATGCGACTTGGGGGCAAGTATAAATCTGATGCCATCTTCGGTATTCAGAAAGTTAGGACTAGGGAGTCCTAGACCTACAACAGTGATCTTGCAGCTAGCAGACAGGTCTTTAGCTAAGCCGGATGGCATTGTTGAGGATGTGCTAGTGCAGGTAGGCTCCCTCATTTTTCCGGTAGATTTCATTGTTCTGGATTTTGAACCAGATGCGGAAGTCCCATTTATTTTGGGACGACCCTTTTTGGCAACCGGAAAGGCATTGATCAATGTAGCTGCGGGTCAACTCACAATGCGAGCACACGACAAGGTTGAGGTGTTCGACGTGTACAAGGCACCTAAGCTCCAGACTGTCTATAAGGAACTCTCGGTGATCAACGTGATTGATCATGGGAATGCGAATGGATTGAGTGAGTCCCGAGAGTTACTAGGTAGGCCACCAGACAAGCTTGAGAACTACTGGGGAGATGACCAGGATCGGGACAAATCGTCCATCTCCCTAGTAGACACGTGAGCATAAAGGCTGTCGAGCCGCGACGTTAAACCAGGCGCTGCACGGGAGGCAACCCGTGAAAAATATATTTTTTTTCTTTAGTGTAAAGTTTTTCTTTTATTTTATTTTCTTTTCTTTTTCGTGACTAGCCTTAGATTTGCATTTTATTTAGTAATTTTTTATTTAGTAATTTAGTAAGTTTTTTATTTTTAGTAGGGAATTTATTAATTTAACCAATTTTTGTTTAGTGAGGTGATTTTCAGGTATACTGGAGGAAAAATACTTGGAATCGAGGAAACGAGGCGAGGTATGAAAAATAAAGTTTGATGGTGAAACAGAGCACTGGCGCGTTGGCGCCGTGTCACGGAGGCAATGCTCCGCGTTGGCCTCCGTGACACGTTGAAGGCAAATCTGGATTTTTCAAAATTCTAGTAAGCCAACGCGTTGGCTCCGTGACACGTTGCCCTTATCCCAGTGCCGGGTCACACCGGGTTTCCGGGTGACCCGCGTGTTTTCTTAATAAAAACCCCCGATTTCGCCCCTATTTTCCCCATTCCCTCTTCCCTCCGCGACCAAACACCCATTCCCCTACCCCCAAGCTCCGTGCCACGTTAATAGGCAAGGAAAACGTCAAGTTTTCGTCGATTCTTCAAATCCAAGGTATGTTTTCATCGTCTATCTCAAATTTTTGGCGATTTTTGTCAATTGTGAGCATGTGAGGTGAGATATATCACCCTAGGTAGAAATTAAACATGACGTGAATTATTTTGTGATTGATTATGTTCGGATTATTGAAGTTGACGTTTGAACTTATCGATTGATTGAATAATTCAATTTTGATTGTCGAATTGTATTCTAGGGCTTGGGGTTGTTGAATTTTAACTTGAGTAACTTGATAGTTTGACGAAATTGATGCCGGGGTGTGTTTATTATTTGAGATAAGTCGTGGTAAATATTGTATAATTGTTGAAAGACGACTAATTCTCGAATTTTTGTGGGAAATTGCGTAATATGTGAATTGGTTGAATTACTTAGATTAGTTGCATATAAAATGTTGGTATTGTTGTTTCTATTTTGTTGTTGTTATTGTTGCTAAGTGCTATGGGTGAATAGCTGTCGATAGTAGATTGGGTTAGCTGTATGAAGTCTGAGTAGTTCTCTAGTCGTTATGCTGTCGAATTTCTATGAACGCACTAAGCAATATGTTTATAGTTGATTGTGTTTGGGGTGTAAATAGAGCTATCCTTGCTAAAATGTTGTAAATATTGTTAAAGACTAAGTGTGGGGTAAATTTTGTTTAACCCGACCTTAGCCGAAGCTAACAAGTTTTTAGCTTAACGTTGTGCTAGTTTGTGTAAATTGACAGGTACAATGGCCAGCCGACAAGATAAAGGCAAGGGTGCTTCAACCTCAGGCACCGGTAGAAAGAGAATGAGACTGGGCACGGCTGTCCCAGTTGCACCTGCTGTTCCACGCGGTCAACACCGCCGATACGGAACACGATGGGTTACCGAGGAAGGGAAGAAGTGGTACGCAAAGCATAAGGAGAACAAGTACTTCCCCGAGGAACATATTGCAAGGGAACCACTTGCACAAGAGTTCCCTCGCATCGTACAGAGGATTGAGGCAGCTGGGCTCAGCTTTATCTTTCAGGAGCCCAAGGAGTGCAACCTTCACTTGGTCCGGGAATTCTACGCCAACTGGAACCCGGCCATCAGGAGCCATACTATTAAAATCAGAGGGCAGATTGTCACTCTGGAACCCCAGTAGTTTAATGCCATCGTGGAAGCGCGGGACACAGACGCCCACGTTCTCCGCCAGCTCAACATCACCCCACCGTACGCCGACATCAGACGTACTTTGTGTGGGGCTCGATCCACAGCCTAATGGAGTAGACACAAAGAGAGGGGTTACCACCAGACTCTGCCTTATTCGCAGATGAACAGGGAGGCCAGAATATGGCTAAAAATTGTATGTTCGTGTTTGATCCCGGGAGTTCATATGACAGACGTGACCCGGGACCGTGTCTGCTTGGTGTATGCCCTTATGAAAGGGCTTGAGATTAATGTGGGGGCGGTCATAATATCCGCCATGAAGAGAGCTAGACTACACTAGGGCCACAGATACGTGTTTGGCGGACTCATCACCACCTTCCTCTGAGGCCTCGACGTTGAGGAAGAGGCCTTGGATTACATTCCGCAGTTGGAGCGGAGGGCCCTCGATGTGACAAAGACCAAGGCCCCCGATACTACACACGGACCGATGCTGACTCTGGGCGAGCGACATGCTCGTGACGACCAGTATATGGCGCGTATGTTCGGCATGCAGATGCTGCAGCTACAGATAGGTGGGAGACCAGCCACCGAGGATGAATTATGGCAGCTGGAGCTGGACTACCCCTTTGGCGAGAACGCCAGAGCTTTATGCAAGGTGGGGCCAGCCTTTGTGGAGCCGACTGATGACGACGTCCCTACTGATGAGGAGACACGTCGTGAGGACTCTGATGTGGAGTCCGATGACGACGATGGAGCTGATTCAGATATGGGCGACGAGGCCGCAGCACCGGATGAGGAAGTCAAATATTTCGACTGAGCAGGGAGTTCCACCACCCATATGTTGTGCTTTGTATTGTTGTAAACACTGGGGACAGTGTTCGATTTAAGTGTGGGGTGGGGAGTAGTTAGGTGCTGGGTCATAGGCTTTGAAATTGCTGTATAATTTTTCCTTGACGGTTATGTATGTCTGTGCTTTCCCTGTTGTTGTGAACTGATTTGTGATTTATGTGTATATATTTGTTTGTGGCTAATGATGTGTGTTTTTGAAAGTTATGGTTGCCTTTGTAAATATTTTGTAAATTTTGTAAATATTTTTTTTTTCTTTATCGATATGATCGATATTTTTCAAAATTTTTGCGAAAAGATTTTGCACTGATCAAAATATTTTGTAAATATTTTCTATCGAAATGATCGATGTGTTGCAAAAATTTTGAAGTTTTATTTTTGGGTTTCTCGGAGTTTGTTTTCGGTTCTTTTACCACGAATAGTCCCATTGAACCGATGTCATAGTTAGTGACCGTTCCCTATGATGGATGGATGACGACCGTCTTAAGGGAAATGTAGTCGATAGGAGTAGATGTTTTGTTTTTAGTTTCTTTGGTGGATTGCATCAATAAACTGTAGTTGCTTATGGTTGCTAAAATTTCGTTGCGTGTTGTAATTGATGTTCAAAAATGTGAAAACGATTCGTTTGAAAGCATGCAATTTTGTAAATATGTTGAGTTACCTAGGCTATAGAATTTGGTTCATTACGATTGAGGCTTAATCTTGAATTCATGTAATTGACTAATTAAAGAGTCTGTGAATGCATCTTGATTCGAGCATGTGCATGAAGTGTGAGTGAGGTTTTTGCTATTCCATGTCATTGTGAATTGTCTAGAACTTGCCTGGCGTGTATACAAAACGAAATGAAGGAGGTGTAGTATCGGAAAGGATGTAGGCATTTCTTTGTTTTAACCGATAGTTTCCATTTTTTTCTTGTCAAATTCTACCTTTTTATATGTTGTATACCCTAGTTAGCCCGTTGAGCCTTTAGCCGATTTCTTTCTTTGGTCCAAAATTGTATGAACTAAGATTTATTCCTTCTTTTCATTAGCCTTAAAGTCTATAAGAAGCTCTTAAGCGCTTACAAAGAATAGAAAATGTTTCCCAAAGTGTTAAAGAGTGAAAAGAGTGAAAAGAAAAGAAAAGCAAAGTGAGGAAAGAAAAGATGATGTTGAAGAGGCACTAGTTGTAATTAAATGATAGTGAGGGTACATGAAAACCCTCTGTTTTGTGTCAAGTGTGCCTGATGAAATGGGCTGTATGAAAGCAAACCAGCATGAATGGGAGAAAAAGAGAAAAGAGAGGAACAATGTCCATGAGTCGATGGGAATGAGTTGAAAAGGCGCTTAAGGATGCTAGCGACTATTATTGGCTAATCCAATATATATATACTAGATCCATAGCCCAGAAACAACCCATTAAAAGTCCTATTTGATCCTACATTGCATTTCTTTATATTAGTGGAGTAATACACTAAGGGCAAGCCTATGGGTCATGACATGATGCATGTGAATTCTTTCGGGAGAGAGAGTGAAATTAATTTTTATATGCCCCAACTTGCATGTTTGTGTGCTGCACGAACATTAAAGGGGAAGTTTCTCTCGAGTTGTGAGGGTACATGCTTGATGAAAGATTGATTTTCGTGTCGGATTTCTTGATTAGTTGATTTGCATGAGTTTGCCGATATCAAGAATCAATTCTTAAAAGTTTAGGAAGCTTCGATGTATTAAGGTCATTGTCTTGTACGACCAAGCATGTTTTCTTGATGATTTGCAAGAATTGAATAATCGGTATGACCGTAGCGTAAAATGTTGCAACATAGTGACGAAGGTTGGGATGTAATTTGCATGAGTTGTGTATGTGTTGTTCGAGAACGAACAAGGATTTAAGTGTGGGGTAAGTGATCTTGGGCAGATTTATATTCCCAAGTGATACTCAAACGTATCATTTTTACCTTGTTTGTTGTGCAATGTGTATATAATATCATGTATTTGGTAATAAAATGCGAATTTATACTAACCAACATGATTAGCATTTGTTTTGCAGGATAATGTGATTTTTAGGAGCTAAAATGCGTGTTGGAACTATGTCGGAGTTGGACTTGGATGCGAGCGTGGAAAAGACCTTGGATGGCACATTTTACACTGGCTCCGCGATGGAGCCGTCCCACGCTGCCATCGCGGTAGCACACTGCCTGGGCAGGAATTAATTAGGCAATTTCCAGTGTGCCTGCGCGTCAGTTCCGTGGCACGGAGATAGGCCTCCGCGATGGCCTCCGTGCCACGTTGAGGCCAATTATCCAGACCCTGCAATTTCCAGAGAGGGTCCGCGTCCACGCCGTGTCATGGAGGCAGTGCTCCGCGTTGGCCTCCGTGACACGTTGCTTGTTATTCCGAGAAAAATTTCCCACTAGTATAAATAGCACACTTTGGTTTATTTTTAAGGAGTTTTTTTTTTAGTTTTTGAGTTTTTAGACTGAGTTCAGAAGTGGAGAGCAGGAACGTGGGTTGTGGCAGTTGAAGAATAGAAAAGCTAAGAGTTTTCTTCTCTTCCTTTCTTCTTTCCTTCAATTGTATGCATGATTTACACTCATTTTAGGATGATTAATCCAAGAATGAGTGGCTAATTCCCTTCTTTGCTGAGGTTTTGAACTTGTGTAATGAATTTTGGTGATAATTGATATGGTTTCTTCTTTTTCTTGCATGTTGTTCTATTAATTCTTGTGCTTACTACATTATTGATTGTCCACCATTAATGTATATCTAAAAAGTCCAATTCCACTCGAGAGAGCACGAAATTGGAAAGTTGTGAATTAATAGGGTATTGTTCTTAACTTGATTTGGGAAAATTGGGTTTTGATGTGCTTTCTTGATAGAAATATACTTGAAAGCCGTATTAGTCAATTTAGGAATCGGAATTGTAGTGCTAGGTCATAAATTGCATTTGATCACAGAAATGTAGACGGATGGTTTATGATTCTAAAGTGAAATTAAATACGAAAGTTTTAAGTTCTAGGCAAACGTTCTTGGCTAGCATCATGAAGAAGAGGATGACCAAATTATCATGATTATCAAGTTCATTACTCGTTCTTAACCTTGGCATGCGCATATCCATTGTCTAAATTCAAAAGTAAATAGTTGTTATTAATTGTAGTATATAAATAGTTTAGAAACAAAAACTCACTCAACTCTTGGTTGGATTGTTGTTAACATAGTTAGGAATAGAATAGAGATATAGTAAACTAGGCAGTTTTACATATCTAGAGCAGCCTCCTTGGATCGATACTTGGCTACTTAGCCACTTTATTACTTGTTTGACCACGTGCACTTGCGTGTCGGTTGATAATATTTAATACTAACCGAAGCAGACCGCGAACACTACTCCCAAAACATATATAGTTCTCATATGATAGTAGGGAAAACATACATGAGACTCATGGGCTAGTTAGATCATAATAATTTTAAGCATTCTTGAAATACGTGAACTAGCCATGTAATGAGGCCCGTGAGTCGGCCCTAATCATAAGTCCATAAATCATGAAATCCATGCATACTTGTAAATCATGTATATAATTGATATTTCATAAATCCATGATAAGTAATTGAGAGAAATCATATCATAATGCATAAATCATAATTGGGCTAATTTAGATCAGGATCATAATGAAATCATAACTTGACTTTTCATAAGAACTTACATAATTGGGAATAAGTTAATTAAAATTTGAAGTTACAATTTAATAATCAAAATAGTTATAAATTCTTCCCATATATCTTAAAACAAGATTTAATAAATGAAAGGAATTAACCCATAGACTGATCATAGAGAATTTCATAAGAATTGGAATAAACCCATAGATCATGAAACTTGAGTCTAGAATTGAAATCCATGGAAATTGAGAAGAGTTTTGAGCATGAGATTGAAAGGAACTCTTATTCATAGCCTCACATCCTTGGATAAATTGAATTCACACACCTTCTTGAAAATCCAAAGGGAATTGGAGAGAATTTGATGAAATCTCTCAACTTAATCTTCAAGGAATGCTCTAGGTTGCATGCATGGACTGGGGATACTTAGAATGAACTTGCCGCCCCTTAAAACACATTATTCCTAGCTTGAAACGACATAGTTTAGCACAATAGAGCTTAAGAATGATGAAAATACCCTTAATGAAATTTCTGAAAAAATTGCACTGTTATTGGCAACGGGCCTCACTATGGGTCGTTCCTAGATACCACGACTCGTGGTATCCAGCCGTTACTTCATCCATCACTTTTTTAACTTCTCTAATCTTTATTTAACAACTCAACGGAATGGGTCATTACTCCAATTGATGACCTGTTATTTCCTCATGTTGCCCTACTAGATTCCAACTTAAGTCTCTAACAATGACTTGCTAGGACACGTCATTATGAGTTCCAGCGACCCGTTGCTTTTGGTCATTGCAACCTCTGCTCATCTTCAGAAATTCCTCCCAATGTCCACTTACAACGACTCATTGTTCCCAACAATGAGTCATCCTCAGGACTCATGCCAGCCTCATTTACCCAAGACCATCCACCTAACGGCCCATTCCAACGGTCCGTCACTTCCACCAGCGGGTTGTAGTGAGACCCGTTACTTCCCAGCCTGCCCTTGCAGATCCTCACCACAGGCATTTCCAACGGGTCATTAGTCCCACCAACGACCCATACCATGACTCATTCTGAAAAAAATTTCAGGTTTTTCTGCTACTTTTCATTTCAAATCCTAAGTCTAGTCTTAAGCACTTCCGGGATATTACAAGTCAACCATCCACAACCACCCAAATAGAGTCATACTGTCATCGAGTACGAGGCAACCCCATAATGAAGTCCATATTGATTTCCTCCAACTTTCAAGTAGGGATACTAATGTCTTGAAGCACACCACTAGATCTTTGATGCTCAACCTTCACCTGTTGACAATTCGGACACTTAGCCACAAACTCTGCTATGTCCTTCTTCATGCCCTTCCACCAATAGACTTCCCGTAGGTCCCGATACATCTTGGTGGCACTTGGATGTATAGAATATTTGAAACCATAAGCCTAATGCAACATCCGCTCCCTTAGGTCATCAACATCCGATACATACAAACGACCCTGATATCGAAGCACACCATCTCCTCCTTTGGAGAAGACCTCCACTTTATAATTTTGAATTGCTTCCTTCAACTTTACCAAAATTGGATCCTCGTCTTGTCTAGCTTTTACCTCGGTCACCAAGAAAGATTTTGATCCATTCTGAACAATGACACCTCCATCTGTCGAGTCAACAAGATGAATTTCTAGTCGTGCAAGCCAATGCAATCCTTCACCAACTCTTTCCTTTCCTCATCTACGTAGGACACACTCTCCATAGAAAGCCTACAAAGAGCATCTGCCACCACATTAGCTTTGCCCGAATGATAAAGGACACTCATATCATAATCTTTCAAAAGCTCCAACCACCTTCTTTGACGTAGATTTAGATCCTTCATGGTAACGAAGTATTGTAGGCTTTTGTGGTCCGTAAACACATCTACATGGACCCAATATAGATAGTGTCTCCAAATCTTCAAGGAAAATACTTCCGCCGCCAACTCCAGGTCGTGAGTCAGGTAATTCTTTTCATGGACCTTTAGCTACCTAGAAGCATAGGCTATAACTTTACCATGCTGCACCAATACACAACAAGGCCGATCCTCAAAGCGTCACAATATACCACAAACCCATCGGTACCCTCAGGTAGGGTCAACACCGGTGCTGAGGTGAGTCGACTCTTCAACTCTTGGAAGATCTTCTCACAGGCCTTTGACCATTGAAACTTCACCTTCTTCTGGGTCAACTTAGTTAATGGTGCTACAATGGATGAAAACCTTTCAACGAACCTCCGATAATAACTAGCTAAACCTAAGAAACTCCTAATATCCAAATGATTAACTGGTCTAGGCCAATTCTTGACCGCTTCTATCTTTTGAGAGTCCACCTGTACACCCTCACTTGACACCATATGACCCAAAAATTCCACTGAGTTCAACCAAAACTCGCATTTGCTGAATTTAGCATATAACTGGCGATCATTCAAGGTCTGTAGCACTATCCTCAAATGAGCGGCATGCTCCTCCTCGCTCGGAGAGTATATCAGGATGTCATCTATGAAAACAATCATGAACATATCCAAGTATGTCTTGAACACGGTGTTCATCAAATCCATAAAAGTTGCAGGAGCATTCGTTAGTATAAAAGACATAACTAAAAACTCAAAGCGACCAACCAAGTCCTGAAGGCTATCTTCGGGATGTCACTCTCCCAAACCCTGAGCTGATGGTATCCGAATATGAGGTCTATCTTTGAGAAACACTTGGAAACCTAGAGCTAGTCAAACAAATCATCAATCCTGGGGAGGGGATACCTATTCTTGATGGTGACCTTTTTCAATTGCCGATAATCAATGCACATTTGAAAGGAACTATCTTTCTTTCGGACCAAAGAGAACTGGTGCACCCCATGGAAATTTGCTAGGTATGATGAAACCCTTGTCTAGAAGATCCTTTAACTGCTCCTTCAACTCCTTTAACTTGGCTGGGGCAACTCTATAAGGAGGAATAGATATAGACTGTGTATCGGGAAGAAGGTCAATACAAAAATCGATCTCCCACTTGGGAGGGATTCCTGGTAAATCATCTGGAAACACTTTTGGATACTCACGCACTACGAGAACTGACTGGATAGTTAGGGTCTCAAATGCAGCATCCTTAACCCTAACTAGATGGTACACACACCCCTTAGAAATCATCTTCTTAGCCTTAAGGTAGGAAATGAAATGACCTACAGGCACAGTTGAACTACCCTTCCACTCTAGGACTGGCTCACCCAAAAATCTGAACTCTACTGCACAGGTTCTACAATTGACTAAGGCATAACATGCATGTAGCCAATTCATGCCGAATATAACGTCAAAATTGGTCATGGATAGCTCTACTAAATCTGCTGAGGTGATTTTCTGAAGAACTGTGACAGGGCAATTTCTATATACCCGTTGAGCTATAACTGAAACTCCGACTGGAGTAAAGACTGAGAAGGGTTTTGATAGGATTTCGGGACTGACTTTGAAACTACTAGCAACATCGGGCATCACAAAAGACAAAGTAGCCCCTGGATCTAACAATTTTTATACATTAAGGTCGAATATTAAAATACCAGTGACTACATTTTGGGAGACCTCCTACGCCTGATGAGATGCTAGGGCATATAATCTAGTGCTGACCACCACCTGCACTAGTATATTCTCCCTACGAGCTGGGCATGCTGGTGGAGCTGCTGGATGGAGGTTGGACCTCGGCCCCTATCATGGCCCTGTATGGCTTCTAGGCAATCTCTAAGCATATGTCCAGGCTTCCCACACCCGAAACAAGCACTCGAACCTACTAAACACTGACCCTTGTGTCTTGGGCCCACCTGCCACACTCCAGAATGCTGGACTCTACGGGCCTGCTACCCTGACCTCTAGAACCTAATGTTCGTCCCTTCTAGTCGCGCCTAGATCTAGATGGCACACTCATAGCTGACGGCGCTGGGGCTAAAGATCTCTAGTGGGACTTTAGATGGTTCCCACCAGGTCTTTGTTGGGAGAATTCAAAGCTATCAGTCTGGACCTCTTGGCCTCTCTCTCCCACTCACTCACTTGTACCGCCTCCATCTACTGGAAATACAGAACTATCCAGGGAAAGTCAATGTCCTGATAAAGCATCACGGTCTGGCAATCTTTGACCAAGTAGTCTACTATCCCATGCAAGAACCGACTCACTCGGGATCTCTGATCTGTCACCATCTCAGGTGCATACTTGGATAGGCGAGTGAACTCCAAAGCATACTCCTAAACTGTTATCTTTCCTTGCTTGAGGTTCACAAACTCGGTTGCTTTAATCTCCCTCATCTCACGAGACAAGAACCGATCCATAAAGGCAGTATGGAAGTCCTCCCAACCAATAGGGCCTATTCCAACTGCCCTACTATCCTTTCATTGCTTGAACCAAATGTGCGCAACCCCTTTTAATCGATACGAGGCTATATAGACGCACTCCTATATAGCTTGGACCTACTTGGGTACATGATCCTCATGGGTTGGTGGGGCCTATTGGTGCCCATCCCCATTGCCATTCAAACTTATTGCACGGTTCAGAGAGCACTTGTGTATGTGATGCAAGTGAACGTCTACGAAAAAGCTATCATAAAGTTTCGTTCTTTGTTCCGTCGTCAACCCTATCTATGAAGTGGCCATTTCCATTCACATTCCTTCTTCCGTTAACTCGGTGAGGAGGCATGATTATGCAAACGTGTATAACACGAGTTAGAAGGATAGAGACATTTCATCGCACAACTTAGATCATGAAAGAAGGGAACATTTCCTAAACATCTCATAGCCTCTTTGTCATAAGTGTGGCGTGCTTCACACCCATGAAAAATACTCTACTTAACACGGCTTTCAGACATCGTAGGACACTTTGTAACCTAAGGCTCTGATACCAAGTTTGTCACGACCCGACCATAGGCCCGAATTGAGACACTGGACAAGGAACCTCGAGAGGCTCTAAGTCGACCCATGGAATGAACAGGACATCTGGATTCAACATAATCAAGCGGAAGTCTAACATATATAATAAAGCAGAAGTCTGAAAATGTCATAACATCTGAATACATAACACAAGGCTGAAATTGAATACATGCTATGTTTGAAAAGACTCTACTACTGACGAGTTGATGGGACGAGACCCCAACTAACTCACTATAGTTTGAAACAGAAAATACTAAATAAATCTGATAAAGGACCTGCGGAAGATGAGTACCCACCAACTAAGACTGGGAGATGCTATCTGAGAGTCTAGCTAATAGTGGGACTGAGCCTGAATATCCGAGCCTGTATCATGAAATGATACAACATAGAGTATGTGATCAGTACGTGGAATGTACCGAGTATGTAAGGCAAGTAAAACTTCTAAGTAAATAAAATTAGTGATCGTGCATAGCATAAAACATTTCATCATAAGAGTTTGAGAGTAGGGCTTGCATGCTATTATTTGAAACCATGATTTAACTTCACTGCATATGATATCTAAATTGAATGACCCAAAGCTGAAAATTGATAATCATAAGTAAAACTGAATATTGTGTCAAAATTGTTGAAAACATAATATCAGGACTGATGAACATACATAACTGAAATCATGAGGAACAATGGGAGCTCGTCTTATAACCGACATTACTACGATAGAGTTTATGTGTTCCAAACTATTACACTCAAGTGGACAGAGCCGTCCAAAGCTTTTCCAGGGCTAAGGACGCTACCATGATATCGATATCAAGTTGAAGGCTCCTTGGGGGCGGGGAAGCTCAAAAGGGAGGTCCTAAATAATCTGAACATACCTACGTTGGCACGTAGTTCTAAGGCATAGGGTTGACTGACCCTTAGCCTACTCGGTGCTAGACACTACTCCCAAAAACATGCATATGCTCTCCATCATCTAGGGATGAAGCTGACTCATAACATACATGCATAAATCTGAAATCATAACATGAGGAGCCTTGGGCTCAACCCATACCACAAGTTGAAAATAGTGGAAGTCTAGACTCCAAAATCCATGTGGTAAGCTAATAACATGAAATTTTGATAAATCAAGAAACATACTAGATCATATGGGCTTGCCCAATACTTAAACATGATTGACATAGACTTGATCATTCAAAAGTATGGACATGGACATGGGTAGTTCGAAATCATACTTTCATCATACACATCCCATCATGTTTGAATACATTTATCCTAGATCTCAAGTTTCATGAACTTCCGTAGATGGGCATCATAATTTATGAAAGCTTGAAAACATATTTTATAATTGAAAACATTGTAAAATATTCCCATTAATCATAATTCAATGTTAGAAATATGCATAGATCATACCCATGATTGATACTTAGGAAAATCACATGTTGGGTTAAAACTCTATAGATTCATCAACTAGAATTTCATGAACTGAATAGGGATTGGGAATGGGTGTGGATGATTACACCCATTCATAACCCTACATACCTAGAGAAATCTAATTTCACAAACCGTCTTGAAAGCCCAATGGAAATTCGGGAAGAACTAGATGAGTCCTAAGCTTGATCACCCTTAGAAACCTCTAGGTTGCATGCATGGAAGAGTATGGGTTAGAATGAATTTACCCCTCTTAAAACACACCATTTTTAGTGTAAAATGACGTAGTATAGGCCTTAGGAACTTAGGAATTATGGAAAAGCCCTTAATAAACTCACTGGAAAATACTCACTGCCAGTCCCCACGAGGGAATGGAGGACTCGTGCGCATCACCACGACTCGTGGTATCAAGTCATTGCCTGCACTAGAATCATGCCTTCTGAGGGTCACAACAAGGGACACCACGACTCTTGGTAACCAAATCGTGACCAACACTACCTAGCTTCTTCGACCTTCAGTCAACTCTTGACCATAGCCAACACAATGAATCATGGTCACCCCCAAATCCCAAAATTCTACCAAGTCCACCCTCCTTCCTATGAGTCACGTAATGACTCGTCCTATGACCTAGTTTAGAAAATCCTATTTTCTTCGTTTCAACCCTTGGATCTGATCTTCGGGCTTTTGGGGTATTACAAGCTAGTGTGGCACGCCAAAGCCCAAACTTTAGAAGAATTTTTATGAACACCATGGAAAACTGAGTGGCATGGCATGCCAGAGGTCAAACTTGCGAAATTTTCTAACACTCTGGTGCAGTGGCTGGTGCGGCACTCCAGGTCCTTGATTTGTAGAATTTGACTAACACCTTGGCGAGATGGCTGGTGTGGCGCGCCAAAGACCAAACTTAAGAGGAAATACATGCCAAGTTTTGTGAGATAGGTGGTGCAGCACTCTAGGAGCTGTCCGGGATGGATTTTATAAGTATAAAAGATGAACTTCTCAAGGGAAAAAGAGTCATTTGATACCTTTCTTATAAATATATCATCTAGGGAATATTGTTAGAAATCTTTTATTAGAAGATCGATTGTATGCAGTCTTTTTGAGGGAAAGACAAGGAGTTCCTTTTCTTCTAGGTTTTCTTCTTTACTATTATCTCTAGTTAATTCGGATGATGATTTCTTGGGTGTTACACTTGAACATGAGTTGCTAAACTCCTGTTCTGAGTTTTAGAATCCCTTGTACTTTCATTGTTCGGTTATGCTAGACTTTCAATTCTTCGTTTAAAGATATTTATGCTTACTTGTTTTCATTGATTATTCTTTATACTGATCACCTTATGAATATTATTTTCTTTCTCTTGGTTGAACTCAGGAGAGGGAACTAAGAGAGTTAAAAGGAAGCATAAAATAGGTTTCAATTGTCTTGTTTAATAGTTCAAGAATTGTTTACATTGCTGAGGATAGATATATACCCTGCAACCCTATTTAGTTAAAACAAGTATCATCAACCGTCATCATGTTTATCCTACAACCATAGGGATATAGGTGTTAGGATTCATGAGATAGTTCTTGCATATTCAGGAGAATAGTAAGAAATGGAATAGTAACTAGCAATTAGAAATCTTAGAAGAATGTTGTCTAGCATATTCACATCCTAGAATTCAACCTGAAAGCAAAAGTACCAAAACCCTAGATTTCTCTCATCATTTGTATTACAAATACTTTGAAAAGGATTCTATTTTATTAGTTTAATTTAAAATTCAAGTTCAGCAAAATAATCCCAAAACCATTTTTCCTATTTTATTTATGTTTACTAGAATTGTGAAATAAAGGTTCAAAACTTAGGTAATCAATCTATCAAGTCTCTGTGGGTACGATATCAGGACGTCGCTGTCCTATATTACTTGATGATCGCGTGCGCTTGCATGTGCTTGGCTACATTACTTACCATTCTGCATCAATACACAACTGATGCCTACTCTAGATGTATCACATATACAACAAAACCATCTGTACCCTCTGGTAAGGCCAACACTGGAGCAGTAGTCAAATGAGTCTTCAATTCCTGAAATCTTTTCTTAATAGCTTTAGACCATTGAAATTTGACCTTCTCCTAGGTCAACTCAGTCAATGGAGCAGCAATAGTTGAGAGTCCTTCTACAAATATCCTATCGTAACCAGCTAAACTCAAGAAACTCTTGATGTCAGTTGGGGTTGTGGTTCTAGGCCATCTCTTTACTACCTCAATCTTCTAAGAGTTAACCTTAATACCCCTGCTGGAGACTATATGGCTTAGGAAAGCTACCGACTTCAGCCAAAATCTGCCTTAGAGAATATAGCGACAAACTCTTTGTCCTTAAGTTTAGGTAGGACTATTCTAAGATGACTAGCATGCTTCTCCTTGTTCTTGGAGTAAACCAAGATGTCATCAATGAACACAGTAAAAAACATATCCAAATATGGCTTAAATACTCTAGTCATGAGATCCATAAATGCTACAGGAGCATTATTCAAACCAAAGGACATAACAACAAACTCAAAATGATCATATTGGGAGAAGGTTGTCTTGGGAATATCACACTCCCTAACCCTTAATTAATAATACCATGATCTGAGGTCTATCTTTGAGAAACATTTGGCACCCTGAAGCTGGTTGAACAAGTCACTGATCCTAGAAAGGGGATACCTATTCTTGATAGTGTCTTTGTTCAATTGTCGTTAATCAATACACACTCTAAGAGTACCATCCTTATTACGCATGAACTGGAGCACCCTAAGGTGAAACACTAGGGCAGATAAAACCCTTATTTAGGAGATCTTTTAACTGCTCTTTTAACTCTTTTAACTTGGCTGGAGCCATTCTATATGGCAGAATAGAGATGGGCTGAGTATTTGGAAGAACATCTATCCCAAAATCTAATTTCCTATCTAGAGCGACTTAGGGAATGTTGTCTAGGAAGACCTCAAAAAACGCATTAACAATTGAAACTGACTGAAGGGATGGTGTCTTAGCATTAGAGTCTCTCAATATTCCTAAATTATAGACACACCCCTTAGTGATTAACTTTCTAGCCTTGAAGTATGAAATGAAAGGACCCTTAGGCATAATAGGACTATCCTCCAGGGAACTGAAACTCTACTACTCGGGTCCTACTGTGGAATAATAGAAATATGACCAATCTATGCCTAGAATGACATCAAAATCCACTATGTCTAACTCTACTAGGTCAGCTTATTGTATCTTTTTGATGGACTGAAACTATACAATCTTTATAGATTCTCTTAGCTTGGATTGACTCACCATCCGAGAAATATCAAAAGGCTTTAAGAGTTGTTCCAAAGAGATCCCAAGCTTAACGGTTACATAAGGAGTCACAAAAGATAGAGTAACACATGGATCAAGTAAAGCATACACATAAATTGAGAAAACTTTTAACATACCAGTGACAACATTTTGGGAGTTCTCCTAATCCTAGCGACTACACAACATACAGACGGTTCTGACATCCCCCTGTCCCTAAAGTGGTGCCATTTTGGGCAACTCTACCTGCTGAAGGAGTAGACTGAGCTCTGTTAACCCCATTACCCTATTGGGATGGACAGTCTCTTAAATAATGGCCCTGTTTTCCGTACCCATAACATCCGTCTCTACCCAAACGACGATCACCTAACTGGACCTTACCACACTTTCCACAAAGGTGGGTGTTAAGAGGTCCCTTGTGTCTGAGACCTCTGATTACTCTTGTTACTTAGGGCTGCAGCATTAGCAGCTGACTATGTAGGTCCAGAGGACCTCTTCCTGAAGAAGGACCTACTTCCATTTCCATTCCTCTACTGTGTAGTGTCATTACCTGATAGCTTAACTTTCTTACTCTGGTGCTCTTCCCTATCCTTCTTCTTATCTTCCTCTAACTGTTGGGTGTAGACCATATGTCTAGAAATATCCATGGCACTGACCAATAAAGAGCACTTGCACTCCTTTTTCACGTGCTTGCCTAACCCAAACACGAACTTCCTCATTCTGGCCTTTAATGTCCTGTACAATCTTCGAAGCAAATCTAGATAGTTGGTTGAACTTAAGGCTATACTCCTTCACGCTTGTACTGCCCTGCCTCAACTTAACAAACTTCTTTGGCTTTGCCTCTCTCAACTCCTGAGTGAAGAAGTGGTTTAGGAAAGCCTCTTCAAAACTATACTAAGTGTTAGGAGCTAAGTTACCTCTTTCTTGCTCCCACCGGTCATACCATACATTAGCCACATCCTTAAGCTGATAAGAACAAAACTCAACTCCCTCTATCGCTGTGGCATTCATTTCCTTTAGAATCTTCTAGATCTCAGCAATAATGTTTTGAGGATCCTCATCAACCTTAGACCCTATGAATATTGGATGATTCATCCTCAAGAACTCTCTAATCCTTGATGCTCCTAAATCATGTGAACTAAAACTTGTTGGTGCTGACTTTTGACGACTCGACTAGGTAGCCACCAACTGAATAAGCATCTGAATAGTTGATCTAAACTCTGCCTCTAAACTACCAATGCTAGGAGGCTGAGGAACTAGCATCTTTGGGATCCTTCCACTAGTTGTTGATCCATCCCGAACTCCAACACTAGATCCCTGAACTGGAGTGCATAGACTTTTCCTAGTTTGCATTCTAGTCTATGAAGGTGTGTTAGCTGTGTTCCTTTAACTGGAAGTACATTGAGGAGGCATGATCCAACACACGAATACACGAGTCAGGAGAAAATCTTTATTGATTTAAACTCTATCATCCAATCTAGAGTATAAAAGAAGGGAAGTAATTCATAACACCTTGTAGTCTCCCTATTATTGATGTGGTGCACTTCACACCTATAAGAACAACACTACTAGATGCGGCTTTATAGACACCCTAGGACTCTTTGAACCTAAAGCTCTAATTTCAAGTTTGCCACACCTCGAGTTTATACCTTGAACGTGGACAACACTTAGACTACCTAGTGATCCAAGTGAATCCTTGGCTTAGATTACTACTAGCTGAGAATACAATAAAGTGTAGCGGAAGGATGAACTATATAGGCTCAATGTAATAAAATAAGATTTATTAACTCTTACTGAAAAGGATGTTATAAAGTAACAATATTCACTCAAATCTAACTCTGTATATGAAACCTCTATAACTGAAGGATAAGTACTGGACATAGCTCCCATGCCTATCTAAAGCTATACTAAAATAAATCAAAACTCAACTGCGACTCTCCAAAAGCAGGAGGCCTCACCAATTGCTGAATGAATGTGAGGTTCTAACAAAGCATCTATTGTTGATCTTGTCTACCTAAATCTATATCATAATAAGATGCAACACCAAAGGGCATCCGTATGTGGAATGTACGGTATGTAATATGACTAAATGAAACAACATCTAAGAAGGAATATATGGAAAAGAAGAATAACTGACTGATATAACTGAATGAAACTGAAGTTCTAAATGATGCATAAAAACACAATATGATCAATGTGTAAAATAGTATGCAATATTGTGCATTAAAACAATCTCTAAAAATACATGTAAAATGCATAACTTTAACTTGGGGAGTTTCTCATAATCGACACCATCATGAATGAACACATGATGCCCAACTATCTCACTCAAATTAGTAGAGCTGCTCAAAGCCTTGTCAGGGTAGAGAACAATCACAATTTGTGGATACATAACTCAAGTCCTTACCAGGGACTTTTCTGAGGGGACAAAAAAATAAACGGCATGATTCTAACCTACGCCAACTATGTAGTTAAGGGGATTATGAGTTATCTGACTCTTCACCTAACTCGGTGCTAAATAATCCTCCCAAACCATATGCTCATGCACTTATGCCTATCTGAGGCAACTAAAAGCATCTCTCGTAAAGCACTTTAGCTATAGATATAACAGATGTATTAAAACTCTTGTTTAGCCTTTCTCTCAAAATCTCTTTAAAAGCTTGAGAGCCTCTATGCTCCAAATCTCTTCTAAAAACTTGTGAGCTTCTATGCTCAAAACTCTTGATTTTCAAAATAAGACTTTATTTTAGCTTTTGAAAATCATGCTATAA
This sequence comes from Datura wrightii, assembly GCA_035772735.1. NCBI lineage: Eukaryota > Viridiplantae > Streptophyta > Magnoliopsida > Solanales > Solanaceae > Datura > Datura wrightii. The sequence continues at coordinate 112,495,314 of JASDFA010000001.1, forward strand.
ATAATTTCTTTCTCAAAATTTCATCATGAAAAATCTCTTAAAGATCTGCTCAATTTTGTGAAAATAATGCAATTAAACTCAAATCACAATGCTTTCAAAATCATGAATTTTATGCAATAGGCTTCATGGGATAAGATACATGAACCAATCATCAACATTAAATTATCAAGGAATATCAACAATAACATTAAGAGAATAATGATCAACAACAAAGGAAGATAATTCAATAGGAATAACTCAATAAAGAACAGTTCAATAGATAGAGAAGAAGATAATTCAAGTATTGGGTAACAACCCTAGCTTCAATCTCAATGAATTTTTGCATAGATGTAGGACATAAGGATGAATAGAAATCCTTACTTAGGTTAGCCTTACATACTTAGAATAAAGAACTCTTAGTTCAAGATTGAAGAAACCCTAGGTTTAAGAAGATGATTTAGCTTGCTTGATGAACTAGAGAGCTAATGATCTTGAATTTTACATTGTTATGGGAAAGAACAAGAGTTTAGACTAATTGAACCTTTAAAATAATCCATAGGAATCCTTAAACATTTTGATCTAGATTATTAAGACATAGAAAGTTACAAAAATACCCTTGAGATCCCATCTATAAAAATAACTCACCAGTGCTAATGACCCATTTAACGAGTCTATAGACTACTTGATGACTTGTGCAATCATTATCACCCCTAAAACCTTGTTGGACATTCTCTGATTCTCATTTCAAAGTCTGTTAGAAAAACTTACTTAAAATATTGTTATTTGTACTAATGAATCGTGGCCTAACTCATTGAAACTGGGAAGAAAATGTCAAGTTTCGAAACATTGCTTGGAATGACTCCACTTGACGGTTTGTTAAGTAACTTAACAACTCACTTGATGAATTATTCTATGGTATTGGTCTAATTTCTACTATTTTCTTCTTCATTTCTAGGATCTGATTTTAGGGACTTTTGAGGATTGTTACAATCATGAGGCATGCCGCCGGCAAGGCTAGATTGTGAATTGTAAATTATGGATTGTTTTGTTTTGCTTTTTTTATTATGTGATTTGTGCCACCTATGTTGACATTTTTCTATTAGCAGTAGATTGAACATATGAATTGATGTTAATTGAATTCGATGAGGGCCCTAGAGTTAAGTTAGGTAAGATGGTTAGATGAATACTATATGGTACAGGTGGTGACAGGTGAGTCGAATCGGCTGGGTGCCAACTGATTGTGCGTATTATTTATTTGACTAATCCTCTTGACTTGCTAGACTTATGAGGGCCATGTAGGATTTGTCTGGTTTACTTTGGTTTCTTTGGACTTGCCAGGCTTATAGGGGTCTGGTAGGTTTTGTTTGCTTTACTTGATTTCTTTAGTATGTTTCTGTTGGTATCTTATGTATATCTATTGATCTTTACTCTGTATCTTATGGTCATTTCTGCCTTACATACTTGGTACATTTTCTTACGAATGCCATAGTTGGGGTCTAGATCCATGCCTGCAGGTGTTGATCAGCAGGTACATTGAGATCTTGATCATTGAGTGGAGTTCCAGCTGAGTCGGTAAGCTCTAAGTCTTCCAAAGTTGCCTGCTGTTTGAAGTTATGGCTAATTTGGGGCTCTATCTCGATCATTTTATTACTATTGTATTCATAGAGGCTCATAGACATTTATTTCTGTTGTAGTATGGTTGTAGGACTGGAAGGCCCTATTGTATAGGTTATATTCCATTTTTTGGATTCATCGACCTATATTATATCTATTGGTTGGTCTGTGAGCCAACTTCCATTATTGTTTGTTATACTCTAATTTAGATTGTTGTCGTGATTCCAAACCTCATCAGTTATGACTCGTTGAAATTAGATTGTGGCAGGGTTTGCTCCCTTAAGTACGACACCATCTGTCGTTCACATCTCCGCAGGTTTGGGGTGTGAGAGACATCATGTTCTTCTCATAATTTTCTACCTATAAACTCATGCAAAGTTTTACTGCCTGATTTTGAGAAATTGTTCCTGATTTAATGATTCTATGTCTAAAGTTTTGAGAATCCTGTATATCTAGCATGATAGAACTTGAATCTATCTCAAGATTGAATTGTATGATGTTTTATGAATATGCATGAAAATATTAAAAATGATCATTTTGTCCGTATGAGTCAAATTATAGTGTTGATGAAATTTTATAAAAGTATTGTTGTGGATTTGGCCAAGGCCAAACCTACATGTTTTGAGATCATTATAATCATAAATTTTGGCGAAGGCCACACACGCAATTTACTTGAATTGAGAAATTATTATCTTAGCATGACTATGAGTTTTCAAGAGTTTAAAGCATGATTTTACAACTGTTTAGCTTTCTTGTATTTAGTATGTGTGTGTGTATATGTAGATATATAAATATTAGTTTGAGCCTAAGGGCTAAGTTCAGGCCTTCAATAAAGGCATATTATAAGAGATAGAGCCTTCAGATAAGGCTAAAACTTTAGAACAATTATCACTCATATTTTAAGCCCATGGTCTATTATAGTATCAGTATTTTCAGAAATGGAGTAAGTGGTTAACCTAGATGACATGAGCCTCCTCAAGAAAGTGACAGAAACTACCTTTGTTGATATCAGAGTGGAGTGTACCATTAGGCTCGGTGTGCCTTAACTTTTATTTCCCTATAGAGGATGATTCAGGAAATCTTACAAGCAATCCAGTTCAGGCTAGCTACCGGACAAGGTAGGGTGGTGGCTTAGCTGGTTGGGTCATAGGGATTGGACTCTATGTCCACATGGTGCACTGTATCAATTATGCCACAAACTCCACAGTATTTTCAGTCAATATTTTAAAACCGAGCTTTTAGTCAATATCTTTACTTATAGTTTTAGTTACAAATTTTAATTAGGCAAATTTCACGTTTTTCTTTCAAAATCTTTATGATGGTTTTATGCATGATTTATTATGATTTACATGCTCAGTTTCTCTACTTAGTACCCTATGTTTTAGTTGTTTTTTCCATCTAATGTAAAGTATAATTCCATGTATTAACTCTTCTCCTTGTTGGTGATGCTATATTGTTTAATAATGTGGCTTCATGGACACTCTCAGACATGCAACTCAGTAGGCTTATCCCAGCTCAGCTTTTGGTGAGCCCTACTCTTTCTTGAGGCAAATTACATTTGAGTTGTTGTCTAGATTTTGTTAGAGGTTATATTTGGGATCTTTTCCTGGTAACTCAGATGCTTCAGTTTAGTAGAGGCTTCATAGATTAGATTGTCAAACAACGTGATCTCTTATTTCTAATCTAATTTTCACCATTGATTCACCTATTGTATAAAAAAAACTATTTTATAAAAAGGCTCCATCTTAGTTATGTGATTTACCTCAAATTTCATATTTTTATTATTCATGTCTATCTTGATTAGATGTATACTCATAGTTTTATGCCAGTTTAGCGGTACACTCCGGCCCAAAATAGCTGCGGTTGCAGGTCTCACTTAAGCCGTAGGCTAGGGTGTGATAGAGAAATGGTTTGATGTTCTATAAATTAGACTCAAAGACTTTAATTTGATAGGTAGTATATCCCCTAAATTTTTATTGTATCAGGAGACACTCTAATCCCAAGTCGGACCAAATACGAGATTATTTGAAACATTTTTCTTTAATAGAGCTGTGAACTAGAATTTTGTGACCAAGCTCCCTTTGACCTAAAACTTTGGTTTAATTCTTTAACCACCTTTATATATCCATTCCATTATATGACCACCCATTTGAAACTTCATTCTCTCGACATCTCATCACCGGATGACATATAACAAGAACAAATTCGACTTGTATGTTTTCAACTTTGTGGGTTAGTCATATTAAAATATGATGGATGTTATTTTAAACACCCTCCACATAGAAACAAAATAATAAGATAACACCTCTTAAAAATCAAGCAAGAAGGGGTGACAGTTTTGTAGGAGTGGACTGCCATGTCTCTCTACTTCTACCACATGATGCCTACTTTCTCTTGGAAGATTTTAGAATGAATTAAGCAACTTTAATTACCTTAAAATTTTAGGAAAGTTGAAGAACTTTAAGAACCCTAAAAGGAAAAATAGGGCAGCTATTTGATGTTGAAGAGAAAGTAGAGAGCTTTTTTTGCAATTTCTAAAGTTTTAATAAGTATATGGAATGTAAAATAATCAGATTTTAACCCTTATAAGGTCCTCTAAAAATGTCCACCCGTTGACCCATTTGGACTATATTTGATCCACAAGTATAGGCCAATTTGGATCACATAATTGGGCTGCTATTATGTTTAAATTTGGGCCACAAATTGGGTCGACATTGGTGGTTGATCTGTGCTCTAATTTGGGGCCCAAATTGGTCAAAATTTGTGGCTTCTTTTATACTTTATTTGGGCCACAATTAGGTCAATAATTTATGTAGGTTCTACACCTAATTGACCCTCTTACATTGTCCATTTATCTTAAGTAGGTGATGCACTTACTTGTCACTTACTAGCTTAAATAAGTCAAGCAAGCACCTCATTTATTTTATTTTGTTTTTCAAACCTTCATCCTTAGGATTCAACTTAACACTTTTGCACTACCATTTCAAACTCTAGGGTCAAGTATCACCTCACCATCCCAAGCTTAAGTACTTTGATCGATGTTAACTTGATCATGTGTAAGTTGGACAAAAGATAAGTTTTACGGGGTGTTACATCCTTCTCCCCTTAGGATTGTTCATCCTTGAATGAGGTAATGTCTGTGAAACTTAAGTCATTAATATTTTCTCACAATTTTGGCAGAGTTTCCTTTATAATCTGGAGTATCCAAAAACCTTAAACTCAGCAAAAATCCAACCTATATGTCTCACACAGTGATGTATAATATAGAGATGAGCATAACAACTAAAATAGTCATATAAATATATTATTTAAATATACAATTTGAATAAAGTACTCACCTTACTTTATTCACTTTAAAATCCATTCTCTTCCCCTTTAAAATTTTACCTTTTAGTTTGAAAGCAAGTGAGGGTACTTATCTTTTAGCTTCCCACATTACTTCTTCCATATTATTATTCCTCCAAAGCACTTTTGTGGAGGCTATCTCTTTAGTCCTCAAATTTTGAACCTAACAGTCAAGAATAGCAATAGGAACTTCATGAGATAGATCTTCTATAATCTGAGCATCTTCTATAGGAGTAACACGAGAGGAATCTCTTATATTTTTCCATAGCATTGACACATGAAATACTACTGTACTAACTCCAATTTCAAAGGCAATTCTAGCTCATATGCTAGTTTTCCTATCCTTCAAAGGATTTTGTACAACCCTATGTATCTTGGGTTAAGCTTATCTTTTTTGCATAATCTCATAACGCTTTTTATTGGTGAAACTTTTAAGAATACTCAATCATCAACATTAAACTCTAACTCCTAGTGCTGCACATCTAAATACAACTTTTTCCTACTCTGGGCCTCTAGTAATCATTCCCGTATTAACTCAACCTTTTCTTTGGCTTGATTAACCAAATCAGGTCACAATAATTTTGCTTCTCCAACTTCAAACAAGCCAATCAGAGATCTATACTTCTACCCATATAAAGCCTCATAAGGAGCCATTTGGATACTAGCGCTAGCTATTATTGTATACAAACTCAATGAGAGGTAAATGATCATCCCAACTCCGTTTGAAGTCCAACACATACTCCCGCCACATGTCTTTGAGCTTCTAAATAATGCATTCAGCCTTACCATTAGTCTATGGATGGAACATTGTATATAGGTTCACCTGAGTACCTAAACTTCATTGGAAAGATCTCCAAAAGTGTGCAGTAAATTGAGCACCCCCTATTTGAGATAATAGAAATGGGTATGCCATGAAGTCATACTATCTCTTTTATGTAACTTAAAATAATCTTTGGCTGTATAGTTAATTCTAACAGGTAGAAAGTGAGCGAACCTCTTGTATCTGTCTACTATCATCCATATAGAGTGTAACACCCCAAAGCCCCTAAGATCAGACCCAAGGATTGAAATGAAGAAAATAGAAAAACCTGCACCAGGTCATATAACGAGTCGTGGTGTGACTCGTTAAGGGACCTGAAAATCGTGGTGTGACTCGTTAAGTGTGTAGTGGTGGAGAAATTGTTGATTTTCAGTGTGCTTCACGAATTGAGGAACGAGTCCTCAAGTCCTCAGATGACCCACTAAGTGAATCGTTAAGTGAAAAAATCAAAGAATGGAGAAGAGGTTGCCAATGGCAATGGGTCAGGGGACGACCCATAAAGTCTCCTAATGGGGCTTCCAGTCACTCATTGGGTCTGGCAATGTGATTTTTTTTGGCGGATCATTAAGAGTGTTTTCGTAATTTCTAAGTTCCTAACTACTAAAATAAGTCATTTTAACCCTTTTAAGGGGTATATTTAAGGGTTTAAATCATCCTAAACCCTCATCTTACTCCTAACACCCCTAAGTGAAGATCAAATCGCCTTAAGAGAAGTTAGGGTTCTTCATCAGATCTTCCTCAATTCCTATTTTCACTCCGGTGCATGCAAGTTCACAGCGTCATATAAGTAGTAAAGTGACTGAAGAGCCAAATGTAGAACCCACAAGGACTAGTATTTTTAGTGAATTTACAAATTCAAGTGTTAAAGTTTCAAGATTTTTAAGTTGGTTTCTAAATCTAGCAGTGATCACAAAATAATTCGAAAAACAATGATAAGAAGCCTCTAAAGTTAAGTCCTAACAATCATGTAATGCTAAATTCATATTGGTTCAAGTATGAGCTTTCATTTATTATCTCACAAGATAATTGAATTGTTCACTGTCACGGCCCGAACATAGCCCCGAATCTAGACGCGGAACCTAAAACTATAAATGGCTTCAAGTTGACCCATGGAATGAACATGAAAACTAAAGCTCAACATAAATAAAGTGGAAGACTAAATTCTGAAATAGCGAAAGTCTAAATAGTAAAACATTTAGACAATGAAAATCTCAAAACACTTAATCTGAAGTGGGATATACAAACTATGTCTGATAAGCCTCTAATGTACTAACGAGCTGATGGGACAACACCCCAACTAGATCACTACAAGTCTAAAACTGAAAATGATAAAACTCAACTAACTTACCTTCCTCAAAGGATGAGGACACACCAACAATGCTGTCCGGTGAAACTCTAGAAACTGACTAGCGGCGAGACTGAATCTGAACGTTTGAGCTTGTATCATGACATGATCATCATAGATTATGCGGTCAATATTTAAAATGTACTAATTATGTAAGGTAAGTAAAATAGGCTAAGTAAGTAAAACTAAAATCATGCATATTCTAAATCATAACATCATAAAATTCTGAGAGTAAGGGTTGTATGCTGATATCTTAAATCATGAGTAAACATAAACTGAAGTAAGTGCATATGGCTTGCCATATCTGAAATCATAGGTAAAAGCTCATGAACTGATCCTTGGATCAAATATGCTGAAAACATGATATAATATTTTAATAATAAATGTGTTACTGAAATCATGAGGAACAATGGGAGACTCGTCTTAACCGACAACCACCATGTATGAGCGCATGATGATCCCATGTATTGCCCACATGGAGGAGTCCTAAGCCTCGCTAGGGTGAAGGATTAAGTAAGGTGTGATATCACGGTAGGCCCTTGAGCAGGGGGAAATCGTCATGCCCCACCTTGGGAGGCATGACTGGCACCTAGTGCCCTACTGGGATCTGGCTAAGATGATTGAACTTACGCACTTTATAGTGCATGGCTAATTATAACTCTCAAATCAAGAAAACAACGGGCTATATCTCGGCTGTAAATACAGCCTCCAGCCGACAAGGCCTTATAGCCACCTGTAAATGAAAACAGCTAACCAGAAACAAATAGTAATAGGGAATCCTATGCAGGCCGACAGGACCACCATGATGTCTAGTTATGACTGAAAAGTTAATCCGGTGCTAAGCTAAGCTATGGCCGACAAGGCCGCTAACTGACAGTTAAACAAGGCCCCACACAGCCAACACATAAACTAAAACACATATGGTCCCCACACGGCCACCAACAACTAACCACAGGGAAATAGAAACAATCTGCAATCCTCTAGGCGTAATATGATGGTCAGGACAAGGCCCCGACATACCCAAAACTATGCAATCAAAAGGAGCAAACCTTCTATCTACAAGCTCCGGCGGAAAGGAGCTGACGGTGGTAACGATCCTGGCTGGAAGCTAAGAGGGACCTACTCCTCTTCTACCCATACCTGCAGGCAAGTAATGCAGCGCCCAAGAAAGGGCGTCAGTACAATATGTACCGAATATGTAAGGCAATAATTGTAAATAACTGAAATAAAGAAATGACACTGAGAATCACTAAGATGAAGGGATAGAGATCATACCTGAAAAGTTGAACTTTCTATCATCTAATTTTTCAGTAACTAAAGCAAACAAGAACCTTACCTGGCCCCCATAAGCCGGAAGGTACAACCAGCACAGAATAACCCACTCAGGGCTCCTATAAACCCTGGTGGTATACTTCAATTTATATACCCCTAATAAGGTCATACTGCATCATCTAATAACTATAGTCATCCTACCTGTCCCCTGGGTCTGTTACTGAGCCCACTCGTCCCCTGAACTGTAGCTGTGTCTGAGTCCGGTGGACTCCTACTGTCTGTACCCCGAGTACTGAACTGACGGGGCATGCCGATACGGCATAAGAGTAGTCAAGCCATGGAATGGACTGTATGAGGACCTCAGACCTCATCTTCATCCCTCAGGGATGGCATACCGCTCCTCGGAGCATCGTCATGTAGCCCCTCGGGGGCGTCGACACAGCTAGTAACCCTGGGGTTGGTTACAGAAGGCTATACAGGGCATAGTCAATCCCGAACTAAACATGGAATGCTGGTCTCAGCTAATATCAATAGCTAATCACAATTCATATGTTGTTGGTTCTCTTACTGGGATCTAAACTGAGCTACAATTCTGAAGAAACTAACTTGCCGAAAGAATATGCCTTAACATACCTGGATTAGTGATTTCTACTTAACTAGCGAGTATCAGATTATATTCAACAGCTCTTCTCAATTGAAATCATTCTACTGGGAGAATGAAACTAGTTTCAGTACTAAATTCGACAAAAATGATAACTTTATATATAAATATTAACTATACTTCAGCTTGCCAGAACACGATCGAAAACATATAATTTCTCGAAGGTTCAGAAGGGAGAAATACTTACCTGAAGTCTTTGATCATATAGAAATTAGTTTGATGCAATTCTGATAACTTTGGCTTGGCATGGCTACGATTCGCCCAGCGAATTTCACAAAACTAACTCCGTAGCAATGCTCCCTGCAGCCTTATACTTCAATACCCGAAGTTAATTTGAATTCAGGCAGCGTTTCATAGCGTAAACAGAGGGAAATCTACCAATTTGTTCATCTCTTTCTTCTGCTGGCTGAATATAACATGTATATATCCAAAATAATGAAGGGAGGGCCTATATATACTTGGGCGATGGACTGGGGTTCCGTGGCACGGACACCAATGCTCCAGTTTATGGCCTGCCACGGAGCCCATCGCGGAGAGAGGGGTCCGTGCCACGCCGCCCCTGTCGCAGCCTGCACCGTCCTTCTCCCGCGCTATCTCGATTATGCGCTCGTCCGACCTTTTTTTGGGCCCTTTCTCATACGTGTTGCACTGTAAAACTCTTAACCAATGTACGAATAGGCTGACTAATTTTTAGAAACTTATGGGGTGTAACATCCTTCCCCTTTAGGAACATTCATCCTCGAATGTTCACTTCAGCTTACAGGAGTCTTAATTCTTTTAACTACTTATTCTGGAAAAAGTTTTGGTAGAGTCCCCTCTGTAATATGGACTATCTGAAAATCCTAAAACACAAAAAAGTCCAACACATGTACTTCACACATAACTATAGCAACTATTTCATAATAAGGCTAGAGTCAACTACACCAAATATTTACAACACAAACAATAACATAACAACTGAATCACTATAGGTACCTTAACTGCATGGTCTAAGCTAAGCCTAAAACAAATGAGGATATCTAGATTTCATATCATCTTTGGCTTCCCAAGTCATCTCTTCCCTATTTCTGTTCCTCCACAATACCTTAACAAAAGCGACATCTTTGGTTCTCAACCTGCGAACCTGCCGATCAAATATAGCTACTGGAACCTCTTCATAGGCTAATTCCTTAGTGACTTGGACATCCTCACCAACTGAGACTAAAAGATGCTAATACTGAGAGTCTGGCTAGTAGCGGGACTAAGCCTAAATATCCGAGCATGAATCATGAAGTATGCGGTCAGTACGTGGAATATAACGAGTATGTAAGGTAAGTAAAACTTCTAAGTTAATAGAATGATAAATCATGGATATCATGAAAACATAACCAATATAAGATTCTAAGAGTAGAGCTTGCATGCTATTTTCTGAAATCATGATCTGAACATAACTGAATAAGATTACCCAATGCTGAAAACTGATAATCATAAGTAAAACTGAACATTGGGCCAAACTTGCTGAAAACATAATAACATGACAAATGAACATGCATAACTGAAATCATGAGGAACAATGGGAGACTCTACATATAATTGACATTACCACAATAGAGCTTACGTGGTCCCGACTATCACACTCAACTGGGCAGAGCCATCCAAAGCCTTGTTAGGGCTAAGGACGCTAACATGATATCAATATTAAACTAAAGGCCCCTTGGGGCGGGGAATCTCACAAGGGAGGTCCCAAATAATCTGAATATACCTACGTTGGCACATAGTTCTTAGGCATATGGTTGACTAACCCTTAGCCCACTCAGTACTAGACACTACTCCCAAAAATATGCATATGCTCTCAATCATTTTTCAATGAAGCTAAATCATCATCTAGTGACGAAGCTAACTCATAACATACATGCATAAATCTAAAATCATAACACGGAGAGCCTTGGGCTGAAACCTTGACACAAGCTGAAAATAGTGGGAGTCTAAACTCCAAATCCATATGGTAAGCTAACAACATGAAATTTAGATAAATCATAAAACATACTCGATCATATGGGCTTGCCCAATACTTAAACATGCTTGACATAAACTTGATCATTCAAAAATATGAACATGGACATGAATAATTTGAATTCATACTTTCATCATATACATCTCCTCATGCTTGAATACATATATCATAAATCTCAACTTTCATGAACATCCATGGATGGGCATCACAATTTATAAAACTTGAAAACATAATTTATAATTGAAAATATTGTAAAATATGCCCATATATCATAATTCAACATTAGAAACATGCATATATCATACCCATGATTGATACTTAAAGAATTCACATGTTGGGTTAGAAGCCCATAGATTCAACTAGAATTTCATGAGTTGAATAGGGATTAGTCATGAGTGTGGATGAATACACCCATTGATAACCCTACATACCTGGAAGATTCTGATTTCACAAACCCTCTTGAAATCCTAATGAATTTTGGGAAGAACTTGATGAATCCTAATCTTGATCGCCCTTAAGAGCTTCTAGACTTGCATGCATGGAAGAAACTAGGCTTAGAATGAACTTACCCCTCTTAAAGCACACTTTTCTGAGTTTAGAATGACGTAGTATAGGCCTTAGGCTTAGGAATTATGGAAAATGTCTTAATAAATTCGCAGGAAGATACTCACTGCCACTCCCCACGAGGGACTAGATGACTCGTCCCCTGTACCATGACTCGTGGTCTCAAGTTGTTGCCTGCACTAGAAATTTTTCAACACTGGTCACCATGAGGGATACCATGACTGATGGTGTGCCTGATGACTCATGGTGACTAATCGTTAGATGCATTGTCCAAACTCTTCATCCTTCAGTCAACTGTTGACCACGACCAAAACAACGAATCGTGGTGCTGACAACAACTCGTGCTCACACCTGTGCTCACCCCCAAAATCCAAAATTCTACCAAGTCCACCCTCCTTTCCATAGTCACTTAATGACATGTGGTGCATCTCACGGGTCACTGGATGACTCGTCTTGTAACCTGAGGCAAAAAAAAAAATTCTCTATTTCGACCCTCAGGTCTAATCTTAAAGCTTTCGAGGTATTACACCTTCCTCAACCTATATCTATCTGAGAACTTGTCCCTATAGGATGACCACTGGAAGAAGAAGCAACTGTCGACCCTAATGGCTGCACTGTACCACTTATACCCTTATTCGAATAGTGCCACATCATATGGCCTGAAGCCCATATTGATAACACACATCCATACACTGAAGCCATGGACCAAAATATTCTCTTCTACACTAAGTACGGGGTGGAAAAGGTGGCCTTATCTAACTAGTACACTCTAGCAAATGGGAGCTAGATGCCCCTAAATTCTGAACTAACCTGGACTGAGTGCAGTAATCATATCTTGGTCTCTATGACCGTGATAGAACATTATCTTCATATTAATATGGTCATTTAGAAGGATAGTCCTAATACTTACTCGGTATCCTCCATAAAACTATGAAGATCTAACACTCTTCCCTATTCTTTTCATCTATTCTGTAACACCCCCATATATTTTAACTAATAATTGCACCCCAATATACCACACCTTGATGATTAGAACAACTTCTACTTTGCAATTTCTTAACTCGAATTTGTAATGTTGAGATTTACTTACCTTAAATTGTGAGCGTATTTTAAGAATTTGTCTCAAGGTATTTATGCAATATACTATCTGGATATTATCTAGAATGTGGTAGTAAAAAATAAAAAGAGGAGATATTTTCACTTTTGGGCAGCCTTTTTTAAAACTATTTATCAAGTGATATATATTACTTTTTGTGCCCAAATATTACACCTCCTCTCATAGTTTCATTTACCTCAAAGCTAAAAAATTCCAGAACTACCTCTTCATCATATTCCTCCATAGAATCAACTAGAAAAACTTGTTCTTTGAGATAGAAACTCAAGAAAATCCATCTTTGGTTGTAAGTAATCAAAACTCACTTTTGAACTACGTAATATTTAGTGATTTTAGCATATCTTGTTGTATAGAGCTCCATTTTAAGTAAACCAATATGTTTTGGAAATCTAACACATGACTCTACAACCTTTATTTTTGTGCCAAGAGCTATTTTTGCTATTATAGATTCAAAAAAGGGGACGCAAGAAAGGATGAGTTCTGTCCAGTTTCGATTTATGGATGTAGTATTGTTAGTATTTTGAGAATATCTGTTTACATGAAACTTGATTTGTAGTGATTCTAGACTCTTTGCAACCCCAAGACACATATCTAAAAACTTTATAAGACTATAAAGCCCACTTTTTCTGTTTACTTATTAAAACATAAGTTAGAACATAAAGCTGTTGGACTGCCCAGATTTACTGTTCTGGAAATCTAGTGTGATTTGCACAAACTAGGCACACTTTTGATGATAATATTGTTTCATTTCTACAATCTGAAATTACTAAATGTTAAAAAGGTACTTGATTATATTTCAAAGAGTTCATATACTCATGTACAATCTAAAAAAAGTGTTTGAGGAACTGACACATTTGTTTGGTCTACGATTTATACTCTTCAAGTTGTGGTAGGACTGCTCATCTGCTGAAACTAAGGTTTATTTATAAACTTGAACTTTTACTCTTATTAGATACTGGAATATTTGAGCTACTATCTTTGAACTTTGGTTACCTTCTCATCACTTTATATCATCATACTGGTATTCTTGACTTGTTGCTAGATAATTGTTAATTTGCCCACTTGTACAGATTGCTTGACCATTTGACATTCATGTTGGGACTTTGTCCTTCTTGTGGTTGTGACCTTGTCACTATATTGGCATGCCTCTTGATTCAGATCTTGTATCATCTTGACTTTGGATTTTTAGTGCATCTTAACTATTGAATTTGTGCATATTAAGTACGAACTAGAAATCTATTTTTAATATGGTTCTTGTTTCTCTTTATTTATAGGTTTCGATCATAATATACAGGGCTTTGGTCCTTCTCGATATTTGATTATTCTTGATGTGATGGCATGACGTACATATTCTGCAAAATCTGTTACTTGACCTCTTGTAAAATAATTCTATGAGCCTTCATGGCACTTGTGCTTTTAAATATTTCCGTTCATAATTGGTAATATTTCAAGGTTTCATAATTGATACTTAGATATACCTGTTTACTTAATTAATATATATGTTATAATTGAGCATTCAATAACTTAGAAGGAAATTTGAGAATCTATTGGATCCCATCCCAAAGTGTATACACCACTAAGTTTTATGCTTAGCGATAGTTATTTTCTATCTTAGGTGATGTTCGAGAGGATATCTGAAGATGGCCATTTAAAGTTGGCTTTTTGGAGCTTTAAATGAAGATCACATTTGTATTTAGGTATCTACATTTTCTAGAAATTTTGGGACTTATATATGACCCATATGTTATACCTATGTATGTAATTTGTAAACTTGAACTTGCTGACTTGTTGGCTATTTGAAAGTGTGTAAATGCAGGTCTTGTAATATATTGAAGTTACATTTTGGTTTGTAATACTATAGAATGGAGGAAACTAGTGTATGTCTTAAATATTCGAAAGTTTGAAAACAATTATTGGTATGATCCTGCTGTCATGTTGAATGAGAAATGAAATTTCATAAGGTACTTGCTTGATATTTTTTTTGATACATGCTACAACCTTGACTAACTATCTTACGATGTACTTTTAAGATCTTTAAAAGGGCCCAATTCGACTATTAAAGTACATTGAAATATATTTTTTTCCCAAAAACTAAATAGTTCTTTTAAATGTTACGAGTAGTAGATTAGTTTTTGTTCGCATGTGGCATCCCCCACCCAAGAGCGTACAATATAGAAAGACAAAGTCAAGACTACACAAAGATTCAATGAAGAGGCATGCCGATATAGTGATAAGGTCACAACCATAAGAAGGACAAAGCCCCAACACGAATGCCAAATAGTCAAACAATCCGTACAAGTGGGTTAGTTAACAATTATCTAGCAAAAATTCAAGAACACCAATTTGACGATATAAAGTGATTAGAAGGTAACCCAAGTTCCAAGGTAGTAGCTCAAACACTCCAACAGCTAATAAGAGTACAAGTTCAAGTTTATAGACAAACATTAGCTTTTCAGCACATAAACAATCCTACCACAACTTGAAGAGTTTAAATCGTTGACCAAACAAATGTGTCAGGTTCCTCAAACACTTACTTTAGCTTGTACACGAGTATATAAACCTTGGATACACAATCAAGTACCTATTTAACATCTAGAAATTTCATATTGTAGAAATGAAACAACATTAGCATCAAAATTGAGCCTAGTCTTTGCAAATCACACTATATTTCCAAAAAAGTAAACCTGGACAGCCCAATAGCCTTGTGTTCTAACTTATTTTTAAATAGATAAACAACAAAAATGGGCTTTACAGTCTTTATAAAAGTTGTAGGTATGTGTCTTGGGATTGGAAAGAGTCTAGTATCACCACAAATCAAGTTTCTTTCAAATAGTTCTCAAAATATTAATAGTACTACATAGGAGCATTTTTTAAATTGAAATTGCACAGAACTTGTTTTGTGTTGCATCCCCTTTTTTGAATCTATAATAGCAAAATAGCTCTTGACAAAAAAATAAAGGCTATAGATCCATGTTTTATCTTTTTAAAACATATTGGTTCAGTTAAAACGAAGCTCTATATAACAAGATATGTTAAAATCACTAAACACTACATAGTTCAAAAATGAGTTTTTATTACCTACCACCAAGGAGGAATTTTCTTGAGTTCCAGCTCAAAGAACAAGTTTTTCTAGTTGCTTCTATGGAGGAATATGATGAAGAGGGAGCTATGGGATTTTTTAGCCTTGAGGTAAATGAAATAATGAGAGGAGGTATACTATTTGGGCACAAAAGTAATATATATCACTTGATAAATAGCTTTAAAAAGGGTTGCCCAAAAGTGAAAATATCTCCTCTTTTTATTTTTTAATACCACATTCAAGATAATATATAGATTGTATATTACATAAATACCCTGGGACAAATTCTTAAAATATGCTCACAATTTAAGGTAAGTAAATCTCAACATTACAAAATTTGAGTTAAGAAATGGAAAAGTAGAAGTTGTTCTTATTATCAAGGAGTGGTATACTGGAGTGCAAATATTAGTTAAAATATATGGTGTCTTGCACTCCAATATCCACTCCTTGATAATAAGAACAACCTCTACTTCGCAATTTTTTAACTCAAATTTTGCAATATTGAGATTTTTTTACCTTAAATTGTGAGCGTATTTTAAGAATTTTTTGCGGGATATTTATGTTATATACTATCTCGATATTGTCTTTAATGTGGTGGCAAAAAATAAAAAGAGGAGATATTTTCACTTTTTGGGCAGCCTTTTTTAAAACTATTTATCAAGTGATATATATCATTTTTTGTGCCCAAAATTACACCTCCTCTCATAATTTCATTTACCTCAAGGCTAAGAAATTTCAGAACTCCCTCTTCACCATAGAAGCAGCTAGAAAAAATTGTTCTTTGAGCTGGAACTCAAGACAATCCCTCCTTGGTGGTAGTAATCAAAACTCATTTTTGAACTATGTAGTTTTAAGTGAACCAATATGTTTTGGATATCTAACACATGGCTCTAGAATTTTTATTTTTGTGTCAAGAGCTATTTTTGCTGTTACAAATTCGAAAAAGGGAATGGTTAACAGGACGAGTTCTGTCCAGTTTTGATTTAAAAAAGCCCCTATGTAGTACTGTTAGTATTTTGAAGATGTCTGTTTGCACAAAACTTGGTTTACAACCCCAAGATACATACCTACAACTTTTATGAAGACTATAAAGCCCATTTTTGTTGTTTACCTATTCAAAAATAAGTTAAAAGACAAGGCTATTGGGCTGTCCAAATTTATTGTTTTTGGAATCTACTAAATGTTACAAGTAGTAGATTACTTTTTTTGATATGTGCACATTAAGTACGAACTAGAAAGCCATATTTAATATGGTTCTTGATTCTCTTAATTTAGGGGTTTCAGCCTACTTGATACAGGGATTCGGTCCTTCTCGATATTTGATTATGCTTGATTTGATGGCATGACGTACATATTCGGCAAAATATGTTATTTGACCTCTTATAAAATAATTCCATGAGGCTTCTTAACACTTGTGCTTTTAAATATTGTCATTCATAATTGATAACATTTCAAGGTTTGATTATTGATACTTTGATATATTTGTTAACTTGATATATATATATATATATATATATATATATATATGTGTGTGTGTGTGTGTGTGTGTGTGTGCGCGCGTGTGTGTGTGTGCGCGCGCGTGTGTGTGTGTGTGTGTGTTACAATTTGAGCTTCCAATAACTTAGAAGGACATTGGAGAATCTACTGGATCCCATCCCAGAGTTTATACACCACTAAGCTTTATGCTTAGTGATAGTTATTTTCTATCATAGGTGATATTCGAGAGGATATCTAAAGATGGCCATTTGGAGTGGGCTTTTTGGAGCTTTAAATGAAGATCACATTTTCATTTAGGCATCTACATTCATAGAAATTTTGGGACTTATATATGACCCATAGGTTATACCTATATATGTAATTTGTAAACTTGAACTTGGTCACATGTTGGCTATTTGAAGGTGTGTAAGTGCAGGTCTTGTAAAATATTGAAGTTAAATTTTGGTTTGTAATATTGTAGAATAGAGGAAACTAGTGTACATCTTAAATATTCAAAAATTTGAAAATAATTATTGGTATGATCCTACTGTCCTGTTGAATGAGAAATGAAATTTCATAGGTACATGCTTGGTATTTTTTTTCTACATGCTACTAACTTTGACTGATTATCTTACGGTGTACTTTTAAGATCTGTCAATGGGCCTAATTCTGCTATTAAATTACAATGAAATATTTTTTTCCCTAAAAAATATTATTTCTTTTAAATGTTACGAGTACTAGATTAGTTTTTGTTCATATGTGGCATCCCCCCCCCCCAAGTCCCAACATGAATGCCAAATAGTCAAGCAATCCGTACAAGTGGGCGACCTAACAATTATATAGCAACAATTCAAAAATGATGATATAAAGTGACGAGAAGGTAACCAAAGTTCCAAGATAGTAGCTCAAATACTCCAGCAGCTAATAAGAGTAGAAGCTCAAGTTTATACACACACTTTAGCTTTTCAGCGCATAAATAGTCCTACCAAAACTTGAAGAGTTTAAATCGTAGAGAAAACAAATGTGTTGGGTTCCTCAAACACTTTCTTTAGCTTGTACACTAGTATATAAACCTTGGATACATAATAAGTACCTATTTAACATTCAGTTAATTTCAGATTGTAGAAATGAAACAACATTAACATCAAAATTGAGCCTAGTTTGAGCAAATCACACCAGATTTCCAAAATAGTAAACCTGGACAGCCCAACAGCCTTGTGTTTTAACTTATTTTTGAATAGGTAAACAAATAAATGGGCCTTAAAGTCTTTAAAAAAGTTGTAGGTATGTTTCTTAGGGTTGGAAAGAGTCTAGCATCACTGTAAACCAAGTTTTAGGCAAATAGATATCCTCAAAATACTAACAATACTACATGGGGCATTATTAAATCAGAACTGGACAGAACTTGTCCTATCTTGTGTCCCTTTTTTCGAATTTGTAATAGAAAAAATAGCTCTTAAAATAAAAATAAAGGTTGTATAACCATGTGTTAGATTTCCAAAACATTTTGGTTTAATTAAAATTGTGCTCTATACAACAAGATATGCTAAAATCACTAAATACTACATAGTTCAAAAATGAGTTTTCATTACTTACCACCAAGGAGGGATTGTGTTGAGTTCCAGCTCAAAGAACAAGTTTTTCTAGTTGCTTTTATGGAGGAAAATGATAAAGAGGGAGTTATGGGATTTCTTATCCTTGAGGTAAATGAAATCTTGAGAGGAGGTGTAATATTTGGGCACCAAAAGTGATATATATCACTTGATAAATAGTTTTTAAAAAGGCTGCCCAAAAAGTGAAAATATCTCCTCTTTTTATTTTTACTACCACATTCAAGATAATATCTAGATAGTATATTACATAAATACCCCGTGACAAATCCTTAAAGTACGTTCACAATTTAAGGTAAGTTAATCTCAACATCGCAAAATTCGAGTTAAGAAATTGCAAAATAGAAGTTGTTCTTATTATCAAGGAGTGGTATATTGGAGTGCAAATATTAGTTAAAATATATGAGGGCATTGCATGTTCTAACTATCTCAGAACTTATTCTTGAGATTTTCCAACTTCTAAGCAACATTAGATTCGGGAAATATCCATGTTCTCGCACAAAGATGCTATGGTGCATTCTCTAATCAAATGCGGTCCCAGATCATTCATAAAGGGGTGGTCTATAGCTTGCATGGTATTGATTTTACGACACATTTGTACCTCTTTCATATGTTTTTGAATGTGTTTAAGTACTTTAATGTGTTATTTCTAATACTATTTTGTTGACGTTTCAGGAATTCAAATGAAATTTAAGAAAAGATACGTAAACTTTGAAATATGCTACAAAGGTGCAAACATACGGACTGAAGATTCATTCTGTGGTCCGTCTGTTGAAGCGTAGATGAACATTAGAGGTTGGGCAAGTAACAACAGAAAAATAGATAAGTATGAGAAAAGTACATTGCCAGTTACGGGCTGTAGAATCCATCTATAAACCATAAATGGACACTCTAAGTCAACTTTCAGAGATTTTACAAGTTGAATCTCACAGAAGAAAGAAAATATGAACCGTAAACTAAAAGTACGAGTCGTAGAATGAAGTATGGTGAAAGTTGTGTGAGGCTCGAAGAATCTATGAAGCAAATCTATGAATTGTATGTTAAATTTACAATTTGCAAATGGCTTATGGCAACTGATGGTGAACAAGAGAATACCACCTATGACATAATCTACGGACCGTAAATCAAATCTATGATCCGTAAGTGATGCTTGGGCAATTTTAAGTAGGGTTAGATTTTGGGTTCCTAGTTCAACTTAGATATCTTTTGCATGTCTTTTTAAAGGGACTCTCAATATTGAATCATAGAGAACAGTTGTTAGATAATTTAGGATAGTTTTATAGAGCTCTTAAACACAAGTTGTTGGAGATTCATATAATTAATTCGATATTCTTGTTTAGATAATTCTTCAAGATTCTTGTAAGTATTTTTATTATTACCAAGCTTTTGGTTTTCATTTTCAGTTATGAGTAACTAAATTATTTACTAGGGTTGCAAACCCAATAGGGTTGCAGTTAGGTGTAATGCCCCGGAAACTCAAAGACTAAACCCGGGACTAAACTGAAAAATCTACACCAGGTCACAGAATGAGTCATTCTGTGACCCGCGGGGAGTGATCATGACTCATTATGTGACTTATGGTGAGGCCTAGGAGTTTAATTTGAAATTTGATGTATGGGTGACCATGGGTGTGACCATGATTCGTGGTCAACCCCCACAAGTCGTGATATGACCTGTGGCCAAGAATTATATAAATTCGAGAAAAGTTAGGTAGTGCACCTAATGACTTGTCACCACGAATCGTGGTCCATGCCATGACCCTTTAGGTGACTCGTGGTTAGGAATTGGTCAAGAGTTAGAGGAGGTTGACAGTGTACCCAATGGGTCCTCACCATGACTCGTTTGGATAGCATGAGTAGTGGTGTCACCCGTGGGGACTCTCAGGATTTAGGCAGTTTAGTCCATGAGAGATGACCACGAGTCATGATCACTAACCCTGACTCGTTAGGTCCCTCGTGGTGACCATCAGTGGGTTCCAGGCAGCGCACCTCTTGAGTGTGACCATGAGTCGTGGTCACTGACCACACCCGTTAGGTCACCCGTAAGGACTGACGATCAGTTTTCCCCTGTGAGTTTTCAAGGGTCTTTCAGTAATTTCCCACCCTCCTTGACTCTAAACTATGTCATTTTATGCATATTTTCATACTTATTAGAGGGGTTAAACGGTTTCTTTCCTCATTCCCCACTCAGACCTTCAGAAAACAAATCGTAAAATTCTCTCAGGATCTCTCAGAGCAAGGACTAGGGCAGTCTACTTCTCCTCAGATTCTCAAGAAATTCTTCAGGCTTCTTCACCAAGTATGTGGGATTTCAATAAGGGAATAGTTATTCCCTCGTGTCCCCAAATTCCTCCCTATTTCTCTCTATCGGTTATAGCCCTGAAATTACTGAATGTCAAGAAATTTCTAGTCTTACTTTGTCTGAATCATGTGGATTATTATATACCATGTTAATTGTAGATATTTCCGACCATTTTGTGACTGAAATTATTCTAAATTTTGTGAAGTGAAATTTAGCCCTATTTCTTTAACTAAAAAATCTTGAAATTTGCATTAGTGCTTGAATATCAAAATCTTGCTTGGATTTATCAGTGTTGTGGACTCCCATGTTGTTAGTAGTATTGAAACTAAATCAAAATATTTTTAGTTCAGTTTTATTAATAATGTTAGAATTCTCAATATCAGTAATAAAATGTCAGCTGATCAGTTTGACTACAAAAATTCCCGAGGTGTTAGTAGTACCTCCCAGTTATCAGAATCGGATTTGGAATTCAGTTTCTATTGGTCCACTAAGTGGTCATGACACTTTAGATAAATAGCCCTGACTCGCCTTAGGACCCCAGTTTCAGTTTTTAGTTTGTTCTGTAGATGGTTAGACGCTTCTAGATAAGTAGCTCTAACCAATCTTAGAACCCAGTTTCAGAATCTGGTCCAATAAGACCCTCAGGGTGCTTTCAGATATGTATCACTGACTAGTCATGGGCCCTAGTTTTGAGCTATCAACTTAGTATTCAGTCTAGGACTATCCAGTAGGAGTAGGACTTAGCACCGAATGGACCGAGGTTCCAGCGCACCCAGATTCCCAAAACTACGTCACCACTGTAGGTTACAGTATTTATTGGCCTGATTGGCCCCAGATTCTTTTGATCACCTAGTTCATGCCTTTATACCCTGACAAGGTATATTGGGTCCTACCGATAGGGTAGATACATCGGACTCCACGTCTAGATCACGTGATTATATGTCGGTTATAGACTCTCCCACTAGTCAGTTCAGTTCAGATCAGATCAATATTCCAGATTTAGAACATGCTTTGACCATCTGACAGGGACTTTTAGACCATCTCAGTTATTTCAGTCATTTAGTTTAGTAGCTTTAGTTGGTCATTGTATGTCATTTCAGTTTAGCATTTTTATTCCATTATGTTATGTTTCTCTCACCTACTCAGTACATTCAAAGTACTTACGCATACTTTTATGCTGTATCTTTATGATATAGCTGCAGGATCTCAGTCTCAGCCTCACTAGTCGATCACCCACCAAAGACTTCAGCTTTTCTAGTTGGTGACTCCTCATTCTTCGAGGACGGACATTTATTTCTTCAATTATATTTTGCATCCTTTTTATCTAGATTTAGAGTTAGCTGGGGGCTTATTCCAGCAACTCATCAGTCATAGTGGCTTTCAGACACAAATGGGTTTTTTAGACTTCTAGCTTTCTTCTAATATGTTCAAATATTATGAACCAGTTTTATTTCTTTCAAGTATTTATATTTTTCTCTAAACTTCCACTGAATAAATTTATATGTTACTCGGAATACCAGTGTATGATAGACTGGGGTTGACTTAGGGTTAGTTGCGACTCCAAGTACCGTGTTTCATCAAGGGTGTAAACTTGGGGCATGACAAACTTGGCATCAGAGTGCTAGGTTCAGAGTGTCCTCAGATGTCTTAAAGACACATTGAGTAGAGTCCTCTTCATGGGTGTGAAGCACGCCATACTTATGATAGAGAGGCTATGAGATGTTATTAGGAAAATTCCCTTTATTTCATACTCCATATCGTGCATTGAAATTCAGTTCCAGAATAATTCTCCTAACTCGTGCTCTATTTCATTTCAGTGAATCATGTCTCCATGACGTGGTAATGGAAGAAGGGCTGGTAATGCTCATCGACCTGTCCCACAGCCCCAGTAGCCCCTCAGGATGACTCAGTGTCTACCGCAGAATTCAAGGTGGCTATTCAGATGCTCACCCAAACTGTTACCAACCAGGTGAACTAGCAGGTGGTTCCAATCAAAAATAACGTGTAATACCCCGAAAGTGCCTAAGATTAGACAAGGGATAAAATATGATGTTGGCTAAACAACTGGGAAAAAGTCATAGGATGGGTGATGTAACGACTCGTGGTTAGAAACCAAGGGTCGTTGTTAGCAGTCATGGGAGGAATAGGACCTCGGTAGTTGGGGATACCACGGGTCATCCAACGACTCATGGTGAGAAGTGACGACCCGTGGTCACCAGTCGTGGTTTGGATTTATAGATTTTCCAGTGGATATAAAGGATGGATACCATGACTCATTGGAAGCAACCATGAATCGTGGTGAGGCTCGTGGTAAGGGAAGTCCACATTTTCAAAAAAACTGACAACAATCGATTTAACGACTCGTTATTTGAAGTAATGACTCGTCCTGTCGAGTCGTGGGAAGAAACGAAAAACATAAAGTAGGGAAGTGGACCCAACAACTTGATACCATGTGTCGTGGTATCATGCAACGACTCGTGGGATTAGACGTTGGTTCACCCAGATCAGTTTTTCAAGGTTTTATCATTAAGGGTATTTTCGACCTTTCTAGGCTCTAAGGCCTTAAACTAAGTTGTTTTATGTATTTTTATGGGAATGATAGGTTAAGACCCTCTTTCATAAGTCATTCCCATGCATGCAAATTAAGAGGATTCTAGAGAGATTAAGCATAGCTTCAAGCTTTTCCCTATCAATTCTCCATTGCGTATTAAAGGAACTCTAGAATCTGATCTTTCCCAGGTATGTAAGGCTATCAATGGGTGATTTCTTCCATACCCATGCCCCTCCTCTATGATTTTACTAAAATTTCAATAAAAAATCATGGGGTTTTGAAGTTGATTTAATTAAATTTCTAATGATTTGATAATGGGCTTTATGATTTTTTAATCTAATTATATTCTATGGGTTTTAATCAGTTTTCTTTTATGATTTAATTTGTTTAAAATGTTATCGATTTGATTTCTATTGAATCAAGCCTAATTATGCATGACCCATGATGAACCGATTTATGATCTACTTCTCCATTAATGATATATACAATGCCCAACATAAATTATGAGTTAAATTATGTATTTAAATCAATTACCCATCATGATGTTATGAATCACAAGCTATATGCATGTTCTACAAGTATATTTGAACTTTCAAATCATGAATCATGTTTTGGTCGACTCACGGGCCTCATCTCATGGCTAGTTCACGTATCTACACGCATGCTTCTAATTATCATGATTTAAAAAGCCCATGAACTCATCTATGATTTACTATGAGCACGATATATATTTTGGGAGCAGTATCAAACACTGAGTAGGTTCAGGGCTCTGGTTAAGCCCCAGATCTCATAAACTACGTGTCACTGCAGGTATATTGGGACCTCTTACATGACTGTCCCCGGCCCAATTTCTCCTTTTTCATGGTGATATCACGCCCTTCATGGTTCTACCCTTGGCAAGGTACGAACGGCCTCCCGACTAGGTTTACAGGTCAAACTTCATGTGTGCTCATATGGGGTATGTCGGCTTAGAGAATCTCCCACTGTTCCTTATGATTTATGCATGTTTATGATTATGTATTTTGGCTCAAGTCATGTTAAATAAAGCTCTTCTCTTATGATTATGATTATGTTGTATTACGAATGTCTTGAAAATGTTAAGCCCTATATTATGTTAGGATGTTTATGATTTGAGCATGATTTCCTACTTTTATGATCATTTATGAGTTTTATATATGTTTTAAATGTCTGTTTTACTTACGTCGCATACTTAGTACATTCCACATACTGACTGCATACTTTTTATGTTGTATCGTTTCATGATACAGGACCCCGCTCTCAGGCTCACCCTCCTCAGTGCTTCAAAGATTGTTATCAGTGTATTTGGTGAGTCCTCATGTTCCGAGGGCCATATGTTCAGACTCTATGCTTTTCTTTCAGTTTCAAAATTGTTTGGTTAGTTGGGGAGTTGTCCATTAACCCGTCTTTCATGATTAGAGGCTTTTCAGACGACATGTTGTAATCAGCCGTTATGTATGAATTTTGTACCGGCTTCCCCCCTTACTATGTTATAATTACGTCTTCCTTATGGTAAGTCTTCCACTCATGTGATTGAATTAGACATAATCTCATGCCATGGGTTGACTTGGGGTCTCTCGGGGCTCCTTGTCCCATGTTTACGATCCGGGTGTACGTTTGGGTCGTGACAAACTTGGTATCAGAGCCATAGGTTTTGAAGTGTCCTAGGGAGTTTGAAAGTCGCGTTAAGTAGAGTCTTTTTCATGGGTGTGAAGCAAGCCACACTTATGAAGAAGAGGCTACTAGACTTTTAGGAAATGTTCCCTTCTTTCATGATATATGTCGTGCGATGAAGTCCTTTGCTCTTCTAATTCGTGCTATTAGAATTTGCAAAATCATGCCTCCTCGCCGAATGAACACC
Organism: Datura wrightii; assembly: GCA_035772735.1. Taxonomy (NCBI): domain Eukaryota; kingdom Viridiplantae; phylum Streptophyta; class Magnoliopsida; order Solanales; family Solanaceae; genus Datura; species Datura wrightii. Next base: position 112,520,917 of record JASDFA010000001.1, read on the forward strand.
AGAAGGAACGGTAACTGTAATTATCATGAGGGTGTCCATGATGGTGAGCATCAGCCAGCCCCACCCGTTCATGAGGAGAACGCACTAGAGCCAGCTGCCCACGTTGAGTTTAGGGCAGCGATTTAGATGTTGGCACAGGCCATGACTGCCCAGGTTCAGAATCGGACAGTGGTGCATTACCCTCAGAATGGGAATGTGGCGGCAGCTAGGGTTAGGGATTTCTTGAGAATGAACCCTCCTGAGTTCACGGGGTCGAAGATAGACGAGGATCCAAATGACTTCATTGAGGAAATTCTGAAGAACACTCAGGTTATGGGGGTGAACAATGGAGAGTGTGTTGACTTGACCTCCTATCAGCTGAAGGGAGTGGCTCATATACTGTTCAAGCAGTGGATAGATGTCAGGGTTGTGGGTGCAGGCCCGATAGGTTAGGAGGAGTTCCACGCAGCATTTATGGATCGGTTCTTCCCTTGGGAGATGAGAGAGCTCAAGGCGGCCGAATTTGTTAATTTGAAGCAGGGTAACATGACTGTTTAGGAGTACACATTGGAGTTCACCCAATTATCTAAGTATGCTCCAGAGTTTGTGGCGGATTAGAGGGCTCGGGTGAGTCGTTTTGTGCATGGGGTGGCGGATTACTTGGACAAGGATTGCTGGATCACCATGCTTCATCGGGATATTGACTTTACCCATATTGTATTGCATGCACAGCAGATGGAGTTGGTCTACATGAGGCAGAGGAGGCCAAGAGGGCCAGGATTGACAACTATGGCGTTTCTCAGGTCAGGTCTGGGGGTGGACAACATCAGTAGTCTCAGCATAGGGCTACCGCTCCAGCTCCATCATTGGCCAACACGCCATCTAGATTCAGAGTCGAGAGGCCAGGGTAGCATGTAGGTGGAGCACACTTTTCCAGTTTGTGCGGGGTGTGGAAAGAATCACCCCGGAAGGTGCTTAGTTTGTCTGGATGCTTGTTTTGGGTGTGGCAAACCCGGACACAGACTTAAGGATTTCCCCTCAACCAGATAAAGGGTCGGAGGAGCCCGTGTGATAGCAGCCAGTTCTGCCGCTCCAGCAGCACGTCCCCCTCAGCAGGGTGCCTCTACCATTTCAGCAAGCGGTCAGCACCACAACAGGTTTTATGCTCTAGTACCCCACTAGGAGTAGGAGGCTTCTCTAGATGTGGTCACTGGTATGTTGTAAGTCTTCCATATTAATGTGTATGCCTTGTTAGATCTAGGAGCTACTTTGTCTTTTGTGACTCCCTATATAGCTAGTAGTTTTGGAGTTAGCCCTGAAATTCTGTCAGAACTGTTCTCCATCTCTACTCTAGTCGGTGAATCAATTGTAGCTAGGCGGGTGTATAGAGGTTGCCCCATTACAGTATTGCATAAAGTCACCTCTGTAGAGTTAGCTATGACTGACTTTAACATCATTTTTGGTATGGATTGGTTGTTTTCATGTTATGCTTCAATTAATTGTAGGGCCCGTGCGATGAAATTTTGATTTCCGAGTGAGTCAGTTTTGGAGTGGAAGGGTAATTCAGTTGTACCAGCCGATCGGTTTATTTCTTATCTTAAGGCCAGGAAAATGATTTCTAAGGGTTGTATTTATCACCTAGTTAGGGTTAAGGATGTTGAGTCTGAGACCCTGACTATCCAGTTAGTTCCGGTGGTGTCTGAGTATCCGGAGGTTTTTCCCAATGATTTTCTAGGTGTACCTCCGGAGAAGGAAATTGATTTTGGTATTGATCTCGTGCCCGATATGCAACCTATCTCTATTCCTCCTTACAGGATGGCTCCAACTGAGCTAAGAGAGTTAAAAGAGCAATTGGAGGACTTGTTGGATAAAGGTTTCATTGGGCCAAGCAAGTCTCCATATGGTGCACTGGTTCTCTTTGTCCGAAAGAAGGATGATTCCCTTCACATGTGTATTGATTATCGGCAGTTGAATAAGGTCATCGTCAAGAACAGGTACCCCTTACCCAGGATTGATGATTTGTTTGACCATCTCTAGGGTGCCAAATGTTTCTCAAAGATAGATCTCAGGTTCGGGTATCATCAGCTCAGAGTTCGGGAGTGTGATATCCCCAAGACAGCCTTCAGAACCCGGTATAGCCATTATGAATTTGTAGTTATGTCATTTGGACTAACCAATGCTCCTGCAGCTTTTATGGACCTGATGAACAGGGTGTTCAAGCAATATATAGATATGCTCGTGATCATGTTCATTGATGACAATCTTATATACTTTCGGAGTGAGGAGGAGCATGCCACTCATTTAAGAGTAGTGCTGCAGACTCTCTCAAGGACCGTCAGTTGTATGCAAAGTTTAGTAAGTGCGAGTTTTGGTTGGACTCGGTTACATTTTGGGCCATGTGGTGTCGAGTGAGGGCATAAAAGTAGATTCTTAGAAAATTGAAGCAGTGAAAAATTGACCCAGATCGGTGAATCCTTCATAAATTCGAAGTTTCTTGGGCCTAGCAGGCTACTACCAGAGATTTGTTGAGGGCTTTTCAGCAATTGCAGCCCCACTGACCAGGTTGACTCAGAAAAAGGTAAACTTCCAATGGTCAGAGGCTTGTGAGAAAAGCTTCCAGGAATTGAAGACCCGACTCACTTCAGCACTAGTGTTGACCCTATCCGTGTGTACGAATGGCTCTATTGTGTATTGTGATGCTTCACGAGTCGGACTGGGATGTGTGTTGATGCAGCATGGGAAATTGATAGCATATGCCCATGACAATTGAAAGTCCATGAGAATAATTATCCAACCTATGATCTTGAGTTGGCCGCGATGGTGTTGCATTGAAGATATGGCGGCATTACTTGTATGGGGTCCACGTGTATGTGTTCACGGATCACAAGAGCTTCCAATATGTGTTCACGTAGAAAGATCTCAATCTTCGGCAAAGGAGGTGGTTGGAGCTACTAAAGGACTACGACATGAGTGTCCTTTACCACCCGGACAAGGCTAATGTGGTAGAGGACGCACTTAGTAGGCTTTATATGGAGAGTGTATCCCATGTGGATGGAGGAAAGAAAGAGTTGGTGAAAGATTTCCATCAACTTGCAAGGTTGGGAGTTAGATTGATCGACTCAACCGATGGCGGCTTTGTTGTACAAAATGGATCAGAAGAATCTTTGGTGGTTGATGTCAAATCTAAGCAAGATGAGGATCCGATTTTGAGGAAATTGAATGAAGCAGTGCGGAGTCAAAGGGTGGACGTTTTCTCCCAAGGGGGAGATGGTGTGCTACGATACCAGGGTCATCTATGTGTTCTAGACGTTGATGATTTGAGAGGTTGGATATTGCATGAGGCACATGGTACCAGATACTCTATCCATTCGGGATCCACGAAGATGTATCAGGACTTGCGAGAAATCTATTGGTAGGATGGTATGAAGAAGGATATTGCAGAGTTCATAGCCACATGTTCAAATTGTCAACAAGTCAAGGTTGAACATCAAAGGTCGGGGGGAGTACTTCAAGATATTAGCATTCCTACTTGGAAGTGGGAGGATATTAATATGGATTTCATTACAGGACTACCCCGTACTCACCGAAAATATGACTCCATTTGGGTGGTGGTAGACAGGTTGACCGAGGCGGCACATTTCCTAGCAGTCAAAACCAAAGACTCAGTGGATGATTATGATAAATTGTATTTTGAGGAGTTGGTTCAACTTCATGGAGTGCCCTTGTCTATTATTTCAGACTAAGGTACTCAGTTTACCTCCTAGTTTTGGCGGTCTTTTTAGAAGGGACTTGGGACTCAAGTTAAGCTCAGCACAGACTTTCATCCGCAAATGGAGGGCCAAGCCAAACGAACAATCCAGACTCTTTAGGATATGTTGAGAGCGTGGGTAATGGATTTAAAAGGTAGCTGGGATGATCACTTACACTTGATTGAATTTTCTTATAATAACAGCTATCACTCTAGCATCCAGATGGTACTATTCGAGGCTCTATATGGGCAAAGGTGTAGATCGCCTATTGGATGGTTTAAGGTCGGTAAGGCAGCTACGATAGGACCGAATTCGGTTCATGAGGCCATGGTAAAGGTTCAATTGATAAGGGACCAGTTGAAAACCGCTCAGAGTTGTCAGAAATCGTATGCTGATGTGAGGAGAAGGGATCTGTAGTTTGAGGTATATGATTGGGTATTTCTCGAGGTATCTCCCATGAAGGGAGTCATGCGATTTGGGAAGAAAGGAAAACTCAGTCCCCGATATGTTGGTCCCTACCAGATCATGAGAAGCGTTGGTAAGGTAGCGTATGAGTGGACTTGCCCACAGAGTTGTCTTCTGTACATCCCGTGTTTCATGCGTCACTTTTGAGGAAGTGTTTCGGATATCCAGCTCTAGTAGTTCCGGTAGACAGCGTCGGTGTAAAAGACAGTCTCAGCTATGAAGAAGTTCCGGTGGAAATATTAGAACGTCAAGTCCGAAAGCTAAGGAACAAGGCAGTAGCTTCAATTAAGGTCTTATAGATAAATCATCACGTTGAAGGAGCTACATGAGAAGCCGAAGAAGAAATGATGGTTTAATACCCGCATTTATTCTCTACCGGCTCGGTTTCGACTTGATGTATCAGTTATGCTCATGACTCCATTTAGTTTTCATGTTCAGTTCATGTGTTCAAGTTTCTTTTATGTATATGGATGTGTATGTGAAGTATGAAATTGGTTCAGCTATGTGGTATGAATCAGAGGTAGTCATTCCGTTAATTTTTGGGTTAGAAGATCCGTTTTGGGGTGTAACAATTGCATGTATTTGTTTTATCCTTGTTTCAAACATTCGAGGATGAATTTTCCCAAGGGGGAGATATTTTAATACCCCAAAAGTGCCTAAGATTAGACCCGGGATCAAAATCTAAAGTTGGCTGAAAAATTGGGAAAAAGTCACAGGACGGGTGATGTAATGACTCATGGTTGGAAACCACGAGTCATTGTTAGCAGTCGTTGGAGGAATAGGACCTCGGTCGTTGGGGATACCACGGGTCATCCAACGACTCGTGCTGAGAAATGACAATCCATGGTCACTAGTCGTGGTTTGGATTGCTAGAAGTTCCAGTGGATATAACGGATGGATACCACGACTTGTTGGATGCAACCATGAGTTGTGGTGAGGCTCGTGGTAAGGGAAGTTAAGATATTCAGGAAAACTGACAACGATCGATCAAATGACCCGTTATTTGAAGAAATGACTCGTCTAGTTGAGTCGTGAGAAGAATCTGAAAACATGAAGTAAGGTAGTGGACCCAACGACTTGATACCACGAGTCGCGGTATCATGCAACGAGTCGTGGGATCAGTCGTTGGTTCACCCAGATCAGTTTTTTATGGATTTTTTATTAAGGGTATTTTCGACCTTTATAGGCTCTAAGGCCCTAAACTACGCCGTTTTATGTATTGTTCTGGGCATGATAAGATAGGTTAGGCCCCTCTTGCATAAGTCATTCCCATGCATGCAAATTAAGAGGATTCTAGAGAGATCAAGCATAGCTTCAAGCTTTTCCCTATCAATTCTCCATTGCGCATTGAAGGAACTCTAGAGTTTGATCTTACCCAGGTATGTAAGGCTATCAATGGGTGATTTCTCCCATACTCATGCCCCTCCTCTATGATTTTACTAAAATTTCAATAAAAACTCATGGGGTTTTGAAGTTGATTTAATTAAAATTATAATGATTTGATAATGGGTTTTATGATTTTTGAATATAATTATATTCTATGGGTTTTAATCAGTTTTCTTTTATGATTTAATTTGTTTAAAATGTTATTGATTTGATTTCTATTGAATCAAGACTAATTATGCATGACCCATGATGAACCGATTTATGATCTACTTCTCCGTTAATGATATTTACAATGCCCAGCATGAATTATGAGTTAAATTATGTATTTAAATCAATTACCTATCATGATCTTATGAATCACAAGCTATATGCATGTTCTACAACTATATTTAAACTTTCGAATCATGAATCATGTTTTGACCGACTCACGGGCCTCATCTCATGGCTAGTTCGTGTATCTACATGCATGCTTCTAATTATCATGATTTAACTAGCCCAAGAACTCATGCATATATTACTATGAGCACTATATATGATTCGGGAGTAGTATTGAACACCAAGTAGGTTTGGAGCTCAGGTTAAGCCCCGGATCTCATAAACTACATGCCACCGTAGGTATATTGGGATTTCTTACATGACTGTCCCCAGCCCAATTGGCCCTTTTTCATGGTGATATCATGCCCTTCATGGCTCTACCGATGGCAAGGTACGTATGACCTCCCAATCAGGTTTACAGGTCGGACTTCATGTGTGCTCATATGGCGTATGTCGGTTAAGAGAATCTCCCACTGTTCCTCATGATTATGTGTGTTTATGATTATGTATTTTGGCTCAAGTCATGTTAAGTAAAGCTCTTCTCTTATGATTACGATTATGTTGTATTACGAATGTCTTGAAAACCTTGAGCCCTATATTATGTTAGGATGTTTACGATTTGAGTATGATTTCCTACTCTTATGATCATTTATGAGTTTTATATATGTTTAAATGTCCGTTTAACTTGCCTTGCATAATCAATACATTACACGTACTGACCGCATACTTTCTATGCTGTATCATTTCATGATATAGGACTCAGCTCTCAGGCTCACCCTCCTCAGTGCTTTAGAGATTGTTATCAGCGTATTTAGTGAGTCCTCATGTTCCGAGGGCCGTATGTTCAAACTCTATGCTTTTCTTTTAGTTTCAGAATTATTGGTTTAGTTGGGGAGTCGTCCCATCAACCCGTCTTTCATGATTAGAGGCTTTTCAGATGACATGTTGTAATCAGCCGTTATGTATGAATTTTGTGCTGGCTTCCCCCTTTACTATGTTATAATTACGTCTTCCTTATGCTATGTCTTCCGTTCATGTGAATAGAATTAGATGTAATCTCATGCCATGGGTTGACTGGGGTCTCTAGGGGCTCATTGTCTCGTGTCTACGATCCGGGTGTATGTTTGGGTCGTGACACAAAGGTTCCGCAGCAGCTGCCTGAGTACAGGACTTCACTCGGATGAACCCTCCAGATTTTCATGTATCTAAGCTGGGAGAGGACCCACAAGGATTTGTGTATGAGATTAAAAAGATCACCAGAATTATGAGTGTCAGTCCCTCAGAGAGTGCCGACTTGGTTGCCTACCAGCTGAAAGGTGTAGCCCAGGTCTGGTATGAGTAGTGGAAGGAGGGGAGGCCAGCGGAAGCAGGACCGGTGGAATGGGAGGAGTTCACTACAGCCTTCTTGGACAGATTCTTCCCTCGGGAGCTCAGGGAGGCGAAAGTAGCGGAGTTCATGAATTTGAGATAGGGAAACCAAACGGTAGAAGAGTATGCTATGAAGTTCACCAGGTCGTCCAAATATGCTCCAGAGATGGTGGCCGAGCCAAGGGCTCGCATGCTGAAATTTGTAAATAGGGTGTTGAACCTGGTCTTCAAAGAGTGCAGGATAGTGATGTTGATTAAGGATATTAACCTCTCCAGCCTGATTGTCTATGCCTAGCAGATTGAGGCCAAAACATTGAGGGACATGGAGGGAAAGAACAAGCGGTCAAGGACTGGCCAATCAGATTATGGTCACCATAGGTCTGGCAGTAGCAGCCGCCCACAGCAGCAGCAGCAGTAGAGGGCTCCAACACCCAGCTCAGCCAGCGCTCCTACCTTTCAGTCCTGCCAAGACTAGAGGGGTGGACCATCTGGCTCTCAATCCCTGAGTTACGGTGCTGGCAACAGGTATCTAGCTTGCCCCAAGTGCGGCAAAAATCACCCAAGAGAGTGTCTTCAGGGTCAAGAGGGTTGTTTGGTTGTGGGCAGCTTGGTCACTAGCTTAAGGAATGCCCGTCAGCAGGATGGGGATTGTCACAATCCACCACCTCAGCAGCAACAGCAGGCCGACCAGCTCAGTAGGCTAATACATTACGGAGGGCGGTCAACACCAAAACCATTTTTATGCATTATCATCTCGTTAGGATCAAGAGAACTCACCAGATGTGGTCACAGGTATGTTATGTCACTTGCACCTAGATATATTTGCCCTTCTTAATTCAGGGGCCACACTATCATTCGTGACTCCCTATGTAGCAGTCCAGTTCCATTTTTAGTCTCCACCCTAGTTGTCGAGTCAATTAGAGCCAATCGGGTTTGTAGAAACTGCTAAATCTCAATCTTCAATAAAGTCATTCGAGCTGACCTTGTAGAGTTAGACATGGTCGATTTGGACCTCATTCTTGGCATGGATTGGTTACACTTCAATTATGCCTCAGTCATTTACAGAACTAGGGTTGTCAAGTTTCAGTTTCCTAATGAGCCAGCTCTAAATTGGACTGCGGTAGTTCAGTGCCTAAGGGTATTTTTATTTCCTACCTTAAGGTCAGGAAGCTTATATATAAGGGATGTATTTACCATCTAGTCCGGGTCAAGGATTCCAACTCTGAGACCCCAACTATCCAGTCAGTCCCCGTTGTTAGTGAATTTCCAGATGTGTTCCCCGAAGATCTCCCCAGAGTTCCTCCTGAACGGGATATCGACTTCAATTTAGACCTTATTTCAGATACTCAGCCCATCTCCATTCCTCCTTATAGAATGGCTCCGGCTGAACTGAAAGAGTTGAAGGAGCAGCTAAAAGATGTTCTTGATGAGGGTTTTATCAAACCTAGCATCTCTCCCTAGGGTGCTCCAGTGCTATTCGTGTGAAAGAAAGATGGTACCCTTAGAATGTGCATAGATTATCGTCAATTTAACAAGGTCACAGTCAAGAACAGGTACCCCCTACCTAGAATTGATGACCTATTCGACCAACTTCAGGGAGCCAGTTGTTTCTCCAAAATAGATCTCAAGTCAGGGTATCACCAGCTAAGGGTCACAGAGTTTGACATACCGAAAACCGCTTTTAGGACTCAGTATGGTCACTACTAGTTTGTGGTTATGTCCTTCGGACTAACTAATGCCTCTGCAGCCTTTATGGACCTGATGAACATAGTCTTCAAGCAGTATCTGGATATGTTCATCATTGTATTTATCGACGACATTCTGGTATACTCCAGAAATGAGAAAAAGCATGTTAATCACCTAAGGATAGTGCTCCCTAAGGTAATTTCTGGCAGTGTACCTGACGACTCAAGGCCACGAGTCATGGTCCCTAGCAACGAGTCGTTAGGTCACTCGTTGGGACCCCTGACAGTTATTTTTCTGCGTTTTTAGTAAGGGTGTTTTCGTAATTCCTAAATTTCTAAGGCCTAAACTATGTCATTTTAAGGTCTGAATAAAGTCTTTTAAGGGGGATTAGTCCATGTTAAGCCTCATTCATGCATGCAAGAGCTTAGGGAGGAGAATAGAAGGTGATTCAAGGTGTTCTTCCCCAATTCCTCAAAATTTCATCTTGGGCTTTCAAGGGAGATTAAGAATCAAGTGTTTCCAGGTATGTAAGGACATCAACGGGTGGATCCTTCCACACCCATGCTCCTACTCAATGATTTTACTTATAAATTATCAAAAACTCATGGGGTTTTGTATTTGATTTGTATAAAATTAAATGATTTAATTATAGGTCTTGTGATTTTGAAATCTTATTATAATCTACTGATTTTGATCCTCTTTTGAGATTTAAATTGATTAAGATATTGTTTATTTTGAATTTCTAAACAATTAGATTAATTATGCATGCCCCATTATGAATCGATTTATGATCCATTGATCCATTGGTGCTTTTGATAAGCCCAGCATGAATTATGAATTTATTATATTGTATATTATGAACTTATGAATCTCAAGCTATATGCATGATCTACAAGTATGTATGAATTTTATCAATCATGAATTATGTTTTAGGATGACTCACGGGCCTCAAGTCATGGCTAGTCATATATGTTCAAGCTTGTTTACGATTATCATGATTTAACTAGCCCATGAACTCATATATGTATTATTATGAGCACTATATATGTTTTGAGAGTAGTATCGAACACCGAGTAGGGTTGGGGCTCAGGTTAAGCCCCGGATCTCATGAACTATGTGCCATTGTAGGTATGTTGGGACCCTTTCATGTTTGTCCCTGGCCCAAATGGCCCTTTTCATGTGTGATCACGCCCTTCATGGTTCCTAGCCTTGGCAAGGTACGAACAACCTCCTGACTAGGGTTACAAGTCAGGCTTCATGTGTGTTCATATGGGGTATGTCGGTTAAGAGAATCTCCCACTGTTCCTCACAATTTATGAATGTTATGATTATATATGTTGGCTCAAGTTATGTTAAGTAAACCTCTTCTATTATGATTATGATTATGTTTAGGATACGGATGTTTTGAAAACCTTGAGTCGTATGATATGTTATTATGATTTACATTATGAGCATGATGTCCTACTCTTATGATTATTTATGAATTTCATATATGCTTTAAATGTCCGTTTTACTTACCTTGCATACTTAGTACATTTCACGTACTGATCGCATACTTCTGTGATGTATCGTTTCATGATATAGGACCCGGCTCTCAGGATCACCCTCGTCAGTAGTGCTTCTGAGATTATCATCAGCTTATTGGTGAGTCCTCAAGTTCCGAGGGCCATATGTTAAGACTCTATGCTTTACTTTCAATTTCAGTATTATTGGATTAGTTGGGGAAGTTTTCCCATCAACCCGTCATTCATTATTTTAGGCTTTTTAGACTATAAGTTGTACTCAGCTATCATGTATGGATCATGTATTATCTTCTCTTCATAGTCATGACACGCTTATATTTTTTTATGTTAAGCCTTCCACTCATATGATTAAATTAGATGTGTGCTCATGCCATGGGTTGACTTGGGGTCTCTCGGGGCTCCTTGTCCCGTGTCTACGATCCAGGTGTACATTTGGGTCGTGATATTTCAGAAAGGGCTTGGGACTCAAGTTAAGCTCAACACAATCTTTCATTCGCAAATGGATGGACAAGCCGAACGAACAATCCAGATTGTGAAGGACATGTTGAGAGCATGTGTGATGGACTTCAATGGTAGCTGGGATGATCATTTGCCCTTGATCGAGTTTGCTTATGATAACAACTATCACTCTAGCATCCAGATGGCGCCGTTCGAGGCTCTTTATGGACGAAGGTGTAGATTGTGTTTGAGGTTGGTGAGGCAGCTATGATAGGGCCTGATTCGGTTCATAAGGCTACGGAAAAGGTTCAGATGATAAGGGACTGGTTTAGAACTGCTCAGAGTCATCAAAAGTCATATGCGGATGTGAGAAGAAGATATTTGGAGTTTGAGGTAGACGATTGGGTACTTCTAAAGGTATCTCCCACAAAGGGAGTGATGCATTTTCGGAAGAAAGGAAAACTCAGTCCCCGCTACATTGTTCCCTTCCGGATTACGAGAAGAGTTAGTAAGGTAGAATATGAGTTGGACCTACCCTCAAAGTTATCTTCTGTAGATCCTGTGTTTCATGTGTCGCTTTTGAAGAAGTGCTTGGGAGATCCAGCTCTAGTAGTCCCGGTGGACACTGTCGGTGTAAAAGATAGCCTCAGTTATGAAGAAGTTCCTGTGGAAATATTAGACCATCAAGTTTGGAGACTAAGGAACAAAGAAGTAGCGTTAGTTAAAGTACTATGGAGAAATCAGCATGTTGAAGGAGCTACATGGGAAGTTGAAGCAGATATGCTGGCTAGATACCTGCATTTGTTCTCTACCGGCTTAGTTTCTACTTGAGGTATCAGTTGTTCTCTATGAATCTATTTAGTTTTCATGTTCAGTTCATGTGTTCAAGTTTCCTTTATGTGTATGAATGTGTATATGAAGCATGAGATCAGTTCAGCTATGTGATATGAATCGAAGGTAGTCATTTCAAAAAATTGCGGTTAAAATGATCAGTATTTGAATATGATAATTGCATTTCTCTATTTTATGCTTGTTCCTACATTCGAGGATGAATGTTTCGAAGGGGGAGATATTGTAATACCCCGGAAGTGCGTAAGAATGGACCTGGAAGTTTAAAAGTTGAAAACTGCAGAAATTGGGAAAAATTGCATAGGACGGGCCATGGAACGACTCGTGGTAACAAACCACAAGTCATTGTACATAGTCTTTGGTTAGGGAAGGCTGTGTGGCAGTGGATACAACGAACGACACAATGACTCATTGTTGGGAACAACGAGTCATTGTCAGCAGGCGTTGGAATAGGTTGGGTTCAGTAGGTGGCATACAATGGGCCTTTCAATGACTCGTTGTGGGTTGTAATGAGTCGTTGTTACAGGTCGTTGTTTTGGTGCAAGAATTTCCAGTGTAGATGAAGGATCAAGACCATGACTCATTGGAAGGAACCACGAGTCATGGTGAGGCCCGTGGTAAACAAGTTCAGATTTTGTGGTGAGCAAGCAATGGACGATGTAACGGATCGTTGTTTCAGAGGAGGAGTTGTCTTGTCCGTCCGTTGGTCATTTTTGGAAGTAAGCTATAGCAGTGCAAACCACGACCGACAGAATGGGTCTTCGTTAGCTCTAATGACCCGTTGGTTCAACTTGGACAGTTTTCATGCTAGGTTCATTAAGGGCATTTTTGACTTTTCCATGCTATGAGACCCTAAACTACGTCGTTTAACTTATGGAAGGTGGGTTTTAGGGGGATAATTATTCTAAGTCCCCATTTATGCATGCAAGAGTATAGGGAGATAATCAAAGGTGATTTAAGGCTTTTCTCTTCAATTCTTCCAAATTCCTTCTTGGGCTTTCAAGAGAAGTTTAGAACCAATTATTCCCAGGTATGTAAGGCTTTCAATGGGTGTTTCCTTCCACACCCATGCCAATTCTCTATGATTTTATGAAGATTCTATCAAAATCTTATGGGGTTTAGAAGTAGATTTATATAGAAATCTAATGATTTCTAATGGGCATTGTGATTTTTGAATCTTATCATATTCTAATCGGTTGATCAACTTTATGATTTAAATTATCTATAATATTATCGATTTCTTGATTTCTATTGAAGTTAGCCTAATTATGCATAACCCATGATAAATCGATTTATGATCTACTATTTTCATTGATTATATTTACAAGTTTAGTATGAGTTATGATTCAAATTATGGATTTATGATATTACCCATCATGATTTTATTAATTTCAAGCTATATGCATGATTTACAAGTATTTATGAACTTTTGAAGTGCGAATCATGTTTTGGCCGACTCACGGGCCTTATTTCATGGCTAGTTCACGTATGTTCAAGAATGTTTATGATTATCATGACTTAGCTATCCCATGAACTCATGCAAGTTATACTATGAGCACTATATATGTTTTGAGAGTAGTATCGAACACTGAGTGGGTTTGGGGCCTAGGTTCTGCCCCGGACCTCATAAACTACATGCCACCGTAGGTATGTTGGGACCTCCTATGTGACTGTCCCTGGCACAAGTTGCCCTTTTCGTGGTGATATCACACTTTCATGGTTCTACCCTTGGCAAGGTACGGACACCCTCCCGACTAGGGTTACAAGTATGCTCATATGGGGTATGTCGGTAAAGAGAATCTCCCACCGTTCCTCATGATTTATGAATGTTATGATTATGTATTTTGGCTCAAATCATGTTAAGTGAAGATCGTATCTTATGATTATGATTATGTTAGCATTACGAATGTTTTGAAAATCTTGGGCCTTATGTTATGTTACGATGTTTATGATATGCACATGATGTCCTACTCTTATGATCATTTATGAGTTTTATATGTTTTAAATGTCTGTTTTACTTATCTTGCATACTCAGTACATTCCACGTACTGACCGCATACTTTCTATGTTGTATCGTTTCATGATACAGGACCCAGCTCTCAGACTCACCCTCCTCATTAGCTCCTCAAAGTTCGCTATCAGCTTATTTGGTGAGTCCTCATGTTCCGAGGGTCATATGTTCAGACTCTATTGTTTCTCTTTCAGTTTCTCTATCATAGGGTTAGTTGGGGTGTTGTCCCATCAACCCACATTTCATGACTAGAGGCTTTTCAGACTATAAGTTGTATTCAGCCGTCATGTATGGACCATGTATTGTCTTTTCTCCGTTATTATGACATGTTTACGTATTCTTATGTTAATTCTTCTACTTATATGAATGAATTAGATGTATGCTCATGTCATGGGTAAACTTGGGGTCTCTCGGGGCTCCTTCTCCCGTGTCTACGATTCGGGTGTACGTGCGGGTCGTGACAACAGCTGGGTACGACATGTGGTCTAACAGCCTCTAAAATATCTGATGGGTTTATGAGACAACACCCCCAACTAACCTGGCAAGTCTAGGAACAAAACTGAGCATGAAAGATAATTGATATCAAACCGGTCCTCGGAGAATGAGGACTCACCAAAGAGTTGAATGTTAATCTCCGAGACGGGATAAAGACGGTGCTGGGGCTGAAGATCGGAGCCTGTATCATGAAATGATACAACATAGAGTATGCGGTCAATATGCGGAATGTACTGAGTATGTAAGGTAAGTAAAACGGACATAAAATACATAAAAGCTCATAAAAGTGGAACAACATGCTCATAACATAAATATCATAAGATAACAAAAGGCGCAAGGTTTTCTAAATCATTCGTAATCCCTTCATTATCATATTCATAAGAGAAACTTTATAAATCATCACTTGAGCCAAATAACATAAACATAATAATGCATAAAACATGCGGAACAATGGGAGGACTCATCATAACCGATACCATAATGGTAGTGCCTTACATGATGCCCCAACTATCACGAATGAGAGGATCATTAACATCATAATGTATCAATATAAACCTACGGTGGCACGTAGTTATGAGACACTGGCATAGTCCTTTGAATGTCAGGCTACTCGGTGCTACACTCTTCTCCCAAAAGCATGCACATTAGGCTCGTGAATAAATCAATAACATCATTCATTAAGATTCATGGTCAAATAAACATTAACATCGTTGATCCCCATTTGAATATATGATTAGCCATGAATCAAAGGCCCTTTAGTCGGCCAACATCATAAATCAATAGATCATGAAATCCATATTGTAAATCGTGAATCATTTTTGAACATGTAGACATTGCCCAATACTTTAACATGCTTGAAAATACTCCATTTATTTGAAGACGTGATTATAAACATGGGTAACTTGAAAACATTCTTTTCATCATCAATAATTCATCATACATGAACATTCATCATAAATCTTAACTTTCATGAACATTTCATAAATGGGCATTTTAATGTTAAAATCTTGAAACATAATTTTAATGAAAAACAACGTAAAACTTGCCCATATTTCGTAATTCAATAATAATGACTCAATTAGATCATGCCTATATAGAGAAATCAAAATTTCATGCATTGGGTAAAAATCACATAGAATTTATATAGGAAATTTAATGATTTGAGAGAGGTTGGGCCTGGGTGTGAAAGGATTCATCTACTCATAACCCTACATACTTGATTATAGCTGATTCTTACACTTTCATGCTTTCCCAAGAAGGATTTGAGAAGAATTGGAAGGGCTAAGGCTTGATCTCCTCTCTAACTCTCTCTAACTTGCATGCATGGGTTTTTGAATAGGTTAGACTAACTTAACCTCTCTTAATACACTCTGAATATAACTTAAAACGATGTAGTATAGGATCTTAGAGCATAGGAATGACGAGAATACCCTTAAGAATTCGCCGAAAAATAACTGTTTGTTCGTCCCCACGAGGGACCTAATGACTCATTACTCAAGGCCACGACTTGTGGCATCATCCTTCACATGCATTTCCCTAAATTTCAAATAATTTCCCTCTTTTGACCATGACCCATCCCACGTATCATGGTGGATGACCATGAGTCGTGGGATCCTTCTATGGTGTGCACTGCATCTCCCTTCTCCTTCTCAGTCACCACTTCCCACGACTAACTCAATGAGTCGTGGGATCTGACTACGACTTATGGTCATGTCTGTGGGGACCTCAAATCCCAGATTTCAAACTCACATCTTGATCCTCACCACGAGTCATCCCATGACTCGTGCTCTATCCCCACGGGTCACATCACGACCCATTCTGTGACCTGATGCCAAATTTCAAATTTTCTCTGTTTCAACTCCTGGGTTTGATCTTTGGGATTCTGGGGTATAGCATCACTCCCTTCATGGGATACACCTTTAGAAACACCCAATCATCCACTTCATACTCGAGTTCTCTCCTTCTCACATCTGTATAATACTTTTGACGAATTTGAGCTGTTTTCAACCTGTCCCGTATGAGCTGAACTTTCTCAATGGCCTCATGGATTGAATTTGGTCCTACCATCGTAGCTTCACCGACTTCAAACCAACTAATAGGCGATCTACACCTCGACCTATAGAGAGCCTCAAACGGAGCCATCTGAATGATGAAATTATAGCTGTTATTATATGCAAACTCAATGAGAGGAAAATAATCATCCCAACTACCCTTGAAGTCAATCACACACGCTCTTAACATGTCCTTGAAAGTATGAATTGTCCGCTCCGCTTGACCATCTGTTTGTGGGTGAAATGATGTAGTGAGCTTAACTTGAGTACCAAGTCCTTTTTGAAACGATCTCTAAAACTGAGAGGTAAACTGAGTACCTCTATCAGATATGATGGACAAGGGCACTCCATACAACCAAACCAGCTCTCGGATGTATACTTTTGGCATAATTCTCTGCGGAATCAATGGTTTTGTCCGGTAGAAAATGAGCGGCTTTGGTCAACCTGTCCACGACCACCAAAATGGAGTCATACTGTCGACAAGTGTGAGGCAACCCTATGATGAAGTCTATATTAATCCCCTCCCACTTTGAAGTAGGGATACTGATGTCCTGAAGCACACCTCCTGATCTCTGATGTTCTACCTTCACTTGCTGACAATTTGGATACTTAGCTACAAATTTTGTGATGTCTTTCTTCATGCCATTCCACCAATAGACTTCCTGTAGGTCACGATACATCTTGGTGGCACCTGGATGTATTAAATATCTGGAACTATGAGCCTCATGCAACATTCGATTTCTCAAATCATCATCGCCCGGGACACACAAGTGACCTTAATATCAAAGAACACCATCTCCCCCTTTGGAGAAAACCTTTACCTTTTGATTTTTAACGGCTTTCTTTAACTTTACCAAAATAGGGTCCTCGTCTTGTCTAGCTTTAGCATCAGTCATCAAGGATGATTCTGACCCGTTCTGAACTATAACACCACCATCAGTCGAGTCAACCAAATGAAATCCCAACCGTGCAAGTCGATGCACATCCTTCACCAACTCCTTCTTTCCCTCAACTACATGGAACACACTCTCCATAGAGAGTCTACTAAGTGCGTCTGCTACTACATTGGAGTTACCTGTATGGTAAAGGACACTCATGTCATAATACTTGAGTAGCTCCAACCACCTCCTTTGGCGTAGGTTTATATCCTTCTGGGTAAACAAATACTATAGGCTTTTGTGGTCCGTAAACACATCTACATGGACCCCATACAAATAATGTCTCCAAATCTTCAATGCAAATACCACCACCACCAATTTAAGATCATGGGTCAGGTAATTCTTTTCATGAACCTTCAGCTGCCTGGAAGCGTATGCTATAACTTTACCATGCTGCATTAATGCACAACCAAGGCCGATTCTAGAATCATCGCAATACACCACAAACCCATCAGTACCCTCCGGTAGGGTTAACACCGATGCTGAGGTAACTCGAGTCTTAAACTCCGGAAATCTCCTTTCACAAGAATCCAACCATTGGAATTTCACTTTATTTTGGGTCAATTTGGTCAATGGAACTGCAATAGATGAAAATCCCTTAACAAATCTCTGATAATAACCCGCTAAGACCAAGAAGCTCCTGATATCTGAAGGATTCACCAATCTAGGCCAATTCTTCACCGCCTCTATCTTTTGGGACCCCACCATTATACCCTTACTAGACACCACATGACCCAAAAATACCACTAAGTTCAACCAAAATTCGCACTTACTGAATTTAGCATATAATTGGTGATCCTTGAGAGTCTGTACTACCACCCTCAAATAAGCGGCATGCTCCTCCTCGCTCTGAGAGTATATCAGGATGTCGTCAATAAACATGATCATGAACATATCCAAGTACGGCTTGAACACCCTATTCATCATGTCCATAAAAGCTACAGGAGCATTCGATAGCCCAAAAGACATAACTACAAACTCATAATGACCATACTACGTCCTGAAGACTGTCTTCAGGATATCATTCTCCCAAACTCTGAGCTGATGGTATTTGAATTTAAGATCTATCTTCGAAAAGCACTTAGCACCCTGAAGCTTGTCGAATAAATCATCAATCCTGGGAAGAGGATACCTATTCTTGATGGTGACCTTGTTCAATTGTCGATAATCAATACATATACGATGAGAACCATCCTTCTTTCGGACAAAGAGAACTGATGCACCCCATGGGGATTTTCTCGGTCTAATGAATCCCTTATCTAAACGGTCTTTCAACTGCTCCTCTAACTCCTTTAACTCGGGTGGAGCAATTCTATAAGGAGGAATAGATGTAGGTTGCGTATCAAAAAGATGGTCAATACCCAAATCAATCTCCCACTCAGGAGGGATTCTTAGTAGCTCATCTGGGAAGACTTCGGAATACACACATACTACTAGGACTGACTGGATAGTCGGTGTCTTGGACATAGCTTAACCCTAACTAGATGGTACACGCAACCCTTGGAGATCATCTTTCTAGCCTTAAGGTAGGAAATAAAATGACCTACAGGAACAACTGAACTACCCTTCCATTCTAAGGCTGGCTCACCCGGAAATCAGAACTCTACAGCTCGGGTTCTATAATTAACTAAGGCATAACATGCAAACAACCAATCCATGCCGAGGATAGCATCAAAGTAGATCATGGCTAACTCTACTAGATCTGTTTTGGTGACTTTATGAAGGACTGTGACCGGGCAACTTCTATACAATCGTCTAGGTATAACTGAATTACCCACTGGAGTAGAGACTGAGAAGGGTTCTAACAAGATTTCAGGACTGACTTTGAAACTACTAGCCACATAAGGTGTCACAAAAGACAAGGTAGCCCCTGGATCTAGTAATGTATATATCAAGGTGAAAAACTCATAACATACTAGTAACTACATTCGGGGAGCCCTCCTGCTCCTAGCAGGATGCTAGGGCATAGAATCTATTTTGGCACTATTCGCCACCTATGCTAGTAGAAGCCCCCTGCTGAGTAGGGCCTGCTGGTGGAGCTGCTGAACTAGAAGCTGGAGTACGGGCTCCACCATCACTTGATATGGCTGAAGGGAAATCTCTGAGCTTGTGTCTGGGTTTTCCATACCCGAAACAAGCATCTGAACCAACTAGACACCTCCCCAGGTGATTCCTGCCACACTTTGCATAGGCCGAAAAAGTGCAATCTCCTAAAATGCTCCCGTGGCCCCTCGATCCTAATGCTTTACCTCTCTAATCATGTCTGGGTCGGGATGGGAAACTAGATGATGATTGTGCTGGGGCTAAAGATCTCTGGTGGGACTGCTGACAATGCCCACTAGGCCTCGATTGGGAGAATCCAATGTTATCAGTCCTGGCCCTCTTGGCCTCCCTCTCCCGCTCGCTTATCTGTACTGCCTCCATCTGTTGGGAGTATAGGACTATCCAAGCAAAGTCAATATTTTGGAGAAGCATCGCGGTCCGACAATCCCTAACCAAGGAGTCTGCTATCCCGTGCACAAACCTGCTCACACGGGCTCTCTAATTTGCCACCAACTCAGGTGCATACCTAGACAGACGTGTGAACTCCAAGGCATACTCCTGAACCATCATCTTTCCCTGCTTAAGATTCAAAAAGTAAGCCGCTTTCAGCTCCCTCATCTCCCGAGGGAAGAACCAATCAAGAAAGGCAACATGAAACTCATCCCAACTAATAGGGCCTGCTCCAACCGCCCTACTCTCCTTCCATTGTTTGAACCAAATGTGTGCAACCCCCTTTAACTAATATGAGGCCAAACCAGCACACTCCTCTCCAGTCATCCCTATAACCTGGGTGATCTTCAAAATCTCCTCTATGAACTCGTGTGGATCCTCATCCACCTTCGATCCAAGGAACTAAGGAGGGTTCATCCTCAGAAAGTCTCTAACCCTCGCTGCCACCGCATTCCTATTTTGCAGGACATGTACTACTGCTTGTTGGTTGACCTGGACAGTCGAAGCCTGTGCTAGCATCTGAATGGCTGCTCTAAATTCAACATGGGCAACCCGCTCTGGTGCATGGTACTTAAGGGTTGGTGGGGCTTGTTGATGCCCATCTCCATTGACATCCTCGTGGACATTTTCATTTCCATTTCTTCTGTCGTTAACCCTGCGGGAGGCATGATTTTGCAATCGCGAATAGCACGAGTTAGAAGGATAGAGAGACATTTCACCCCACGACATAGATCATGAAGGAAGGGAACATTTCCTAAACATCTCATAGCCTCTTCATCATAAGTGTGGCGCGCTTCACACCGATGGAAAAGACTCTACTTAACGTGACATTCGGACACCCTAGGACACTTCAAAACCTAATGCTCTGATACCAAGTTTGTCACGATCCGAACATAGGCTCAGATCGAGACACGGGCCAAGGAGCCCCCAGAGACTCCAAGTCGACCCATGGCATGAACATACATCTAACTCAATCAATAAAAGCAGAAGACTTAACATAATAAACATAATGGAAGTACAATCATAACATAGCATCAGAACCGAAATTCACATAATACATGACAAGCTGATTACTACATATAATCTAAAAGCCTCTAACATATCTGATGGGCTGATGGGACAACACCCTCAACTAACCAGATAAGTCTTAAATCTAAAATATAATGATAACTGCTGACAAATGGTCCTCAGGAGATAAGAACTCATTTCTGAAGCTGGATGCTTAACTCCGAAAATTGGCTAGTGACGGAGTTGAGTCTAAAGATCGGAGCTTGCATCATGAAATGATACAACATAGAGTATATGGTCAGTACATGGAATGTACCGAGTATGCAAGGTAAGTAAAACGGACAGTTAAAATATATAAAAGTTCATGAGAGTAGGACAACATTATCGTAACATGAATATCATAACGCAAATGTACAGCTCAAATTCAAATCAGTCGTAAATCATTCATAATCATAATTATAAGAGAAAAGCTTTATGAAACATGACTTGAGCTAAAGTATATAATCATAACCATACATAAATCATGAGGAACAGTAGGAGATTCTTATAACCGAAATACCCCACATGAGCACACATAGAGCCCAACCTGTAAACCCCTAGTCGGGAGGGTGTTTGTACCTTTCCAAGAGTAAAATTATGAAATAGGAATGATATCAGTCATGAAAAGCCCATTTGGGCAAAAGGGGCAGTCACAAAGGAGGTTCCATCATGGCTACGTTGGTGCATAGTTCTGAGACTCGGGGTATGCTTGGACCTTGGGTTTACTCAGTGTTAAATACTACTCCCAAAATATATATAGTGCTCAGAGGATAATATACATGAGATTCATAGGCTAGTTAAAATCATGATAACCATAAGCATGCTTGAAATACGTGAACTAGCCATGAAAGTAAGGCTCGTAAGGAGGCCATAATCATAGATCATAAATCATGAAGTTCATGCATACTTGTAAAACATGTATATACTTGATATTCATAAATTCATGATGAGTATTTGAGAGAAATCATATCATAAGTCATAAATCCTAATGGGTTAATGGACATTAAAATCGAAGTAGAATCATAACTTGATTTATCATGAAACATACATAATTGGGCATAGTTTTGTAGAAAATTTGAATATACATAGTTATAAAATCTTCCCATGATTCGTAAAACATGAAGTATACATGAAAGGAATTAACCCATAGGTAGATCATAAGTATTTCATAAAAATTATGATAAAACCCCAAAGAATTAATCAATAGAATTTCATGAATTAGAGAGAGATCGGGCATGGGTGCGATCAAATTCACCCATTCATAACCCTACATACCTGAGAGAATCAGATTCTACAACTTCCCTAATTGCCCAAGGAAGAATTGAGAAGAACTTGGAAGAAATTGAGCTTGATCACCTCTCTAGACTCCTACACTTGCATGCATGCATAGAAATATCTTAGAATGAACTTGCCCCTCTTAATACTCACTATTCATAGCTTAAAATGACGTAGTTTAGGCATTAGAATCATAGGAATTATGGATTAGCCCTTATTAAATTCGCAGAGGAAAACAAACTGCCAGTCCCAATGAGGGACTGGACGATTCGTTACCTCTGCCCACAAGTCGCCGAGTACATTGTCAGAGCTTCACCTGGAACACACCACGGGAAACATCATGAATCGTTACCAGTGACCACCACTCGTGGTCACCCCTCGTTAACTTCACTGCCCAAAACCTACCTGGGCTCACTATGGGGCACACCACGACTCGTGGTGCACCCAACGAGTTGTGGTGACCCACCTGTTAAGTGCACTACCCAAGTCCTCCTACCTAAACCTCCTCCCTGACCACGAACAACTCAACGAGTCATGGGGCTAACCACGACTCGTGGTCATGTCCGTGCGGACTCAAAGCCAGAAATTTCCAACTCAAGTCATACTCCTCACCACGAGTCACTTAACGACTCGTGGTCAACCTGACGGGTCACAGGACGACTCGTTTTGTGACCTGGTTTAGAAAATCCTATTTTTTCCATTTCAACTCCCGGGTCTGATCTTAGGGCTTCTGGGGTATAACAGTTGTCCAAGGGTGAGTTTAAAATCTGCATGAGTTGGATGAATTTAGAATGAGGGCATATGATAATGCAACTATTTACAAAAGCTTGAATGAAACATTATCATGACCAAAACGTTTTGCAGTGCAGTTTTGCTCTAGGGGACTGGGTGTTGCTATTTAATTCACTGTTACGACTATTTCCCGGGAAGCTAAATTCCAAATGGTCAGGGCTATTTAAGCTATCTCAAGTTTATGAAAATGGTGCCATAGAACTCCAAGGAGAAAATGGGGATAAGTTCAAGGTGAATGGTCAATGAGTAAAAAGATATTTGGGGGTGTTGGAGGAAGTTGGCCGAACAAAGGACTTATACCTAGATGAATCATAGGTCATGAGAGACCTTCATCGTGCCACGATGTTAACTAAGGTGCTTCTTGAGAGGCAAACCAAGCATTTTTATTCTCTACTCTTATTGAACATTTTTAATGCATTATTATTTTCAATTTTTTTAGGGTGGTGAACTTGAAGAAAAACAAAGATAGGTTTGGTCAGTTCTAAATCGGTGAAACGCCGATGTGTAAGTTCCTGGCACCTTCCTCTCACTAGCAATGCACCCGAATGTAGGATACTCATGAAGGAAATCGTCGACTTGCCGGTGAAACACCAACATCACTTTGCGAACCTCCAATGGGTTGGCGACTCTATCAAGTGCATTTAGGGATTCAAAGCTAGTCGGCGACTCATTCAACGAAACGCCGCTGCAAGCGTGAACTGTTGGTAAGTTGCCAATCTCAACCAGTGTACCTAGTAGTATCCTTGACATCGGCTTCCCTCGCGGTGATATGCCAGCAGCACTCCGCGATGCACCGGTCAGTCGCCGATCTTGTATCTAAAAAAACGCACAAGTAATGTTATCGGCGATCGCCAATAAGCCCCTGTTACACCCCGTAAGTTTCTAGAACTTAGTTGGCATATTCGCGTGTTGGTTGAGAGTTTTACAATGCCATACGTGTGAGGAAAAGGGCTCGGGAAAAGGTCGAACGAGTGCCAAGTCGGATTTTCGCAGGAGGAGGCCAAACTACGCTGCCCAGAGGGGCAACGTGGCACGGAGGCCCCTCATCCACGATGGCCAACGTGGCACGGAGCTAGATTGGCATGATGGTCAGCATGCCACGTTGCCATGCTTTGGGCTCCAAGTATATAAAGGCCTCACTCTTCATTTTCATGATATTTCACAAGTTAAACGACCAGAAAACAGAGAGGACGAAGGGTTAACATAAATTTCTATTTGATTACACCGTCAAACACTGTCCAAAGTTAAATTAACTTTGGGTACCAAAGTATAAAGCTGCAGGGAGCATTTCTACAGAATTAGTTTTGCAAAAATCGCCCGGCGAAGCATCGACCTACCGAGTCAAAGAGATTGGAATTGCTCCAAACTAGTGTTAATACACTCCCAGGCTTAAAGTGAGTATTTCTCCCTTCTAGACTTCTGAGAAATTACGAGTCTTCGGTTGTTCTCCGATAAGTCGAAGAATAGTCAGTAAGTTATATATATAGTGTTGTTTTTCTCCAGTATAATAATGAAGTTAATTCTATTCCTTCGTGAATATTATTATAGGTGGGGAGAATAGCTGAATACTAGCTGAACCTCGCTAGTTAATCAGTAAACCAACAATCGAGGTATGTAAAGCCAGTTTCTTTCGGCAAGTTAGTTGTCCCAGTATAGTAAAACAATATATATTCCAGTAGAGTATTTCAGAAACAGTATAGCATACTCAGTATGAAATTTAGTAAAGCACGTCAGAAATATTATATCGTGTTTAGCATGAAACTTAGTAAAATAGCATAAGTCCCAGCAGATTATTTCAGAAATGTTATATCATGCTTTAGTACGAGATTCAGTACAACATGTCAGAGATTATATTATTATTATCAAATTCAGTATGTATTATATGCAGTCATTGCTATTAGTTGAGACTTGATTATATTGTTTTGGGCTGGAGTACCTAGCTTCCGCGACCGCCCCAGGGTTAATAGCTGTATCAACTCATCCGCCATAGAGAAAGGATACATCGCTCTATGGAGTGGCATGTCGTCTGCTAGGGATGAAGATGGGATGCCAGTTTCCCCATATTTTGCCGTGGTTGGCCTTTATACACCCCTGTCATGCGCTTGCGCCCGAGGTGTTGACTTCAGGAGTCCTCCAGACTCAGGTACAGTTATAATCAGGGGCCCAGCGGGCCCAAGTTGCATACCCAAGGGATCGACAAGTTGCATATAGTTACTAGGTGATGTTGTATGACCTGGGTAGGGGTAAATAGATTGTGATGATTGTACCTCCTGGCTTATGGGGGCCAGGTAAGGTTTATGTTGTGTTATGTTATGTCATGTTATTTTAGTTATGGTTAGATAGACAGTAGGATGCCACGTTACCAGGTAAGGCTCCTACTCTTTTCAGAATAGTTAAGGTTAGTCTTGAACCCACTATTCTAGTCAGTATCAATCTGTCTTTCTTATTGCTCCAGTTACTATCAGTTTCATTATTCACTTTTAGTTATTTTCAGTTGTTGCTTTGCATACTTAGTACCAGTGGTACTGACACCCATTATGGGGCGCTACATTACTTGCCTTCAGGTACTCATAGACGAGGAGAAGATCCCTTGTAGTTCCAGTCAGTGATACAGAGCCTTCAGCTCCTTTCATCCGAAGCTTGAAAGACAGAGGTTTACTTTTCTTTTGATTGTACAATATGGGTAGGTCGGGGCCCTGTCCCGACCATCTTATTATTCTTAGAGGCTTGCAAATTGTATCATATTTCCTATGGTCAGATTGTATGTGATGGTCGTGTGGGGCCTTATTCACTTGTTAGTTGGTGGCCTTGTCGGTCACAGATCAGTTTAGTGCTCGATTTTATTTCTCAGATATAACTAGACAGCGTGGTGGCCTTGTCGGCCCACATAAGATCCCTTGTAGTTGGTTGTTCTGGTTAGTTGTTTATATCCTTACAGGTAGCTATAGGCCTTGTTGGCCGGAGGCTGTGTTTACAGCCGTTATATAGCCCGTCATTTTCTTGAATCCTGAGTTAGAGTCAGCCTGACACCAGAAGTGCTTAGGCTTAGTTAGTCCAATAGTCCAGGTCCTAGTAGGGCGCCAGGTGCCAGTCATGCCTCCCAGGGTGGGGCGTGACAAACTTGGTATCAGAGCAGGTCGTATCCCAGGGAGTCTGCAAGCTGTGCTAAGTAGAGTCTTGTCTATGGATGTGTTGTGCACCACATACTATAGATAGGAGGCTGCAAGGCATAATAGGATGATTACTCTTTTTTCTTATTCAGTCGTGCTATAGAGCGGTACAGTATAGGGTTGAGTCCCTAAAGCTTACTATACTCTTTAGTTACAGATAAAATGTTAGATCAGTGACATCCTATTACAGGCAGAAGATTTGATACAGCAGTAGGAGAGGGCACCAGCAGGATTCCTCAGCCTCGATTAGAATCAACCCGATCTGAAGGCGATACAGAGGCATCGTCTCGATCTTCCCAGCAGTCTCCATCACATTAGGAGCCTCTTGGGATGACACCACCTCTGGCAGTTCCTATACCTATACCATCTAACCAGGAGGTCAGGAGTGCAGTAGTCATGTTAGCACAGGTGATGGATGCTCAGCATCAGTTGATTCCATCTACAGCTGTAGAATCATCAGGAGGGCCCGGTAGTTCAAGGGTCCGAGAATTCCTGGCATTAAGTCCCCCGCAGTTTATAGGGACAGATCGGATAGAGGATCCCCGGGATTTCCTAGATCAGATGCATAGGATTTTCATGGTAATGCATGCTACACCCACAGAGTTAGTTGAATTGGCGGTATTCTGGCTACTGGACATTGTTGTACTGTGGTATGATAGTTGGGAGAGGTCCCGAGGGAGAGATGTTTCCCCTCCGACCTGGTCCAGCTTCTTAGAGGATTTTCTGGATCATTATCTACCACGGGAGATTCGACAGGCCTAGGTTGATCAGTTTTTACACCTGGAGCAGGAGGCAATGAGTGTTCGAGAATACGCCCCGCGGTTTGATTCGTTGGCCCGATATGCGCCAGCCTTTGTGGATACCATGCCATCCAGAGTACACCATTTCATTATGGGGCTAAATCCAGAATATGTTGAGACTTGTATTACGACTACTCTGCGAGAGGACATGGATATTGCCCGAGTACATGCATTTGCTCAAAATATTAATAGCATCAGACAGCGGCAACGGGATATTAGGAGAACCAGTCAGGAACAGCGCCGTAGAGACAGGCCATATGATTTTCAGGGTGAGGCCCGGGGAGGACCCAGGCTGCGGTTATCAAATAGGTCGCCTAGACCCCCACCTCCATCACAGCAGCAGAGGGGCAGGTCCAGTCGCCGAGGGCAGTCAGAGCCCGGCGGTTGTTCACGAGCAGTAAATTCACCACAGCAGAGGAGGGCAGAGCAGTGCAGGTATAAACTACCACTTTGCCCTATTTGCAGCCAACGCCACTTTGGAGCTTGCAGATATGGATCCACGAGATGTTATATTTGTGGCCAGGAGGGTCTTCTGATGAGAGATTGTCCGGCTAGGGGTCAGAGTGACCAAGATCAAAAGGATAGGTCATCAGCAAGGTCACGAGCTCCAGCATCCCTGGCAGGGCGCAGGCCCTCAGTTTCAGCAGGTAGAGGCCGAGGCAGATCAGGGGCCTCTAGTTCAGGTGCAGGCCCAGACCATACCTATGCATTACCGAGGAGACAGGATTCAGAGTCATCACCAGATGTTGTGACAGGTATACTGACTATTTGCTCTTACCCTGCTTATGTGTTGATAAATCCAGCATCCACCTTTTCCTATGTTACACCATTAGTGGCTTGAAAATTTAGTATTGTGCCAGAATTGCTTCGGTAACCTTTTGCAGTATCTACACCCATTGGTGAATCTATCATAGCCAGAAGGGTCTATCGAGGGTGTATAGTAGAGGTTGCCAGTCGTCATACTACAGCAGATTTAATAGAGCTAGAGATGGTTGATTTTGACGCCATTATGGGTATGGATTGGTTAGCTCCATGTTATGCCAATGTTGAGTGCTGGACCAAGACTGTCCGATTCCACCTTCCAGGGGAGTCAGTATGGGAGTGGAAAGGTAGTATAGTTACGCCAAAAGGTAGGTTTATTTCCTATCTTCGAGCGAGAAAGTTGATAGCAAAAGGGGTGTATTTACCACATTGTTAAAGTTCAGGATGTTCAGGCAGAGCCTCCGACTCTTTAGTCTGTTCCAGTGGTTAATTAGTTCCCTGATATATTCCCAGATGAGCTCCCTGGAATTCCTCCAGAAAGGGAAATTGATTTTGCAGTTGATCTATTTCCAGGCACTCATCCTATATCAATTCCCCCTTATCAGATGGCTCCTGCGGAACTAAAGGAGCAGTTGAATGACTTGCTAGATAAGGGATTTATTAGGACGAATACCTCACCTTGGGGTGTGCCAGTTTTGTTTGTGAGATGAAGGACGGCTCCCTCCATATGTGTATAGACTATCGACAACTAAACAAAGTCATGGTCAAGAATAAGTACCCACTTCCCAGAATAGATGATTTATTTGATCAGTTACAAGGAGCAAGATATTTTTCCAAGATTGACTTAAGGTCTGGATATTATCAGGTTCGGGTTCGGGAAAGAGATATTCCAAACACTGCCTTCAAGAAAAGATACGGCCACTTTGAATTCTTAATCATGTCCTTTGGGCTGACGAATGCTCCAGCAGTGTTTATGGACCTGATGAACAGTATTTTCAAGCCATACCTGGACTTGTTCATGATAGTGTTTATCGATGATATTCTGGTGTATTCTCGCTTAGAGGCAGACCACCAGCATCATCTACGGACAGTGCTCCAGATTCTCAGAGAACGCCAGCTATATGCCAAGTTTTCTAAATGTGAGTTTTGGCTGAATTCAGTATTCTTTTTGGGTCATATCGTGTCAGACGCTGGTATACAGGTGGATACACAGAAGATAGAAGCAGTAAAAACATGGCCCATACATACCACTCCGACCGAGGTAAGCAGTTTCCTGGTATTAACCGGGTACTACAGAAGGTTTGTGGAAGGATTTTCCACTTTAGCAGCACCCTGACCAAACTGACGCAGAAGGCAGCAAAATTCCAGTGGACTGAGGCTTGTGAGCAGAGCTTCCAGGAATTGAAAGACAGATTGATGTCAGCACCAGCATTAGCATTACCAGAAGGAACAGAGGGTTATGCAGTTTATTGTGACACTTCGGGTGTTGGGTTAGGATATGTGTTGATGCAGCACGGTAAAGTGATTGCTTATGCTTCCAGGCAGCTAAGGAAACATGAAAAGAACTACCCTGCCCATGACCTAGAATTAGCCGCAGTAATTCATGCCTTGAAGATATTGAGACATTACTTATATGGAGTTCACGTGGATATTTTCACTGATCATAAAAGCCTACAGTATATCTTCACCCAGAAAGAGTCAAATTTGCGAAAGCGTCGCTGGTTAGAGCTGTTGAAAGACTATGATGTGAATATTTTCTATCACCTAGGGAGAGCCAATGTGGTAGTAGATGCCTTTAGCCATAAATCAATGGGTAGTTTGGCATACTTGCAGCCCGAGCAGCGGGAATTGGCACGAGAATTGCATCAGCCAGCCGGTTTAGCCGTTCGCATAGAAGAAACAGGGGACAACAGAGCGGTAATCCAGAACATCACAGTATCATCATTAGTCATGGAAGTGAAGGAACGGCAGTATGAAGACCCTAGCCTGGTTCAGCTCAGAAACAAAGTTCAGCGAGGAGAGGTGACAGATTTTCAAGTAAGGATGGAGTGTTGAGATATAAAGATCACATTTGTGTTCCAGACGTTGTAGGGCTTTGCCAGTAGATTATGGGTGAGGTACACTATGCCTGTTATTCTCTCCATCCAGGTTCGACGAAAATGTACCACAATGTAAAAGAAATCTACTGGTGGCCAGGAATGAAGAAGGGGATAGCAGAATTTGTAGCAGGATGTCCCAATTGCCAATAGGTAAAAGCTGAACATTAGAAACCAGGCGGACTAACCCAGGATATAGTTGTGCCTCTATGGAAATGGGAAGCAGTTAACATGGACTCTGTATCAAGATTACCTCGCACCAGGTGTAGATATGATTCGATTTGGGTAATCATTGACAGGTTGACAAAATCAGCTCATTTTCTGCCAGTAAGGGCTACCTTTTAAGCCGAAGATTATGTCGAGCTGTATATTAAAGAAATAGTCAGGTTGCATGGTGTTCCATTATCAATTATTTTCGATAGAGGGGCGCAGTTTACAGCTAAGTTTTGGCAATCATTTTAGAGAGGCTTGGGGACGCAAGTTAACCTGAGCACAGCCTTCCATCCTCAGACAGACGGGCAGGCAGAACATACCATCCAGACGCTCGAGGACATGTTACGAGC
This sequence comes from Datura wrightii, assembly GCA_035772735.1. NCBI lineage: Eukaryota > Viridiplantae > Streptophyta > Magnoliopsida > Solanales > Solanaceae > Datura > Datura wrightii. The sequence continues at coordinate 112,551,168 of JASDFA010000001.1, forward strand.
ATGTGTTTTATATTTTGGAGGTAGCTGGTATGAACATCTACCGCTTATTGAATTCTCCTATAATAACAGTTATCACTCAGTGATTCAGATGGCGCCTTATGAAGCGTTATATGGGCGGAAGTGCAGATCTCTAGCAGTTTGGTTTGAGGTAGGCGAATCAGCATTAATTGGGCCAGATATCATTCATCAGTTAGAGGAGAAAATAAAGCTTATCAGGGAACGTCTACTGACTGCTCAGAGCTGCCAGAAATCTTATGCTGACGTGCGGCGCAGAAACTTGGAATTTAATGTGGGTGACTGGGTATTCCTAAAGGTTTTGCCTATAAAGGGTGTGATGAGATTTGGCAAGAAAGGCAAGCTCAGCCTGAGATTTGTTGGGCCTTATCAGATTCGTCGAAGAATAGGCCAGGTAGCATATGAATTATATCTACCTCCAGAATTAGAATCTATTCACCCAGTTTTTCATGTATCAATACTGAGGAAGTGCATAGGAGATCCCTCCCGAATTGTCCCAGTCCAAGATGTTCAGGTCACAGAAGGGTTAGCTTATGAGGAAGTTCCAGTAGCCATAATAGACCGGCAGATCTGTAGGTTAAGAACTAAAGATGTTGCTTCTTTCAAGGTGTTGTGGCATAACGGGAATCGGGAGGAGTTGACTTGGGAAGCAGAACAAGATATGAAAGTCAGATATCCTCAGTTATTCCATACTTAGTCAGATTATGCAGCCAGAGGTATGTTGTTATTTTTGTTTCATGAGTTTCTTTATATTCATGTAAATGTGGAGTAGCCGACTCCAGTTTCTTATGAAATGAATACTATAGTATCGTGTGGAGTACTTGCATTGGACTTTTCTGCATTTTAGGATTTTTGGATAGTCCATATTACAATGGAGACTCTGCCGAAATTTTTCCAAAATAAATAGTGGCAAGTTAAGATTCTTGCAAACAGAAGTTAACATTCGAGGACGAATGTTCATAAAGGGGGGGAGGATGTTACACCCCGTAAGTTTTTAGCCCACTTAGATGGCCTATTCGTGTGTTGGTTGAGAGTTTTAGAATGCCATACGTGCAAGGAAAAGGGCTCGGGAAAAGGCTGAACGAGTGCCAAGTCAGATTTTCACAGGAGGAGGTCGAACCGTGCTGCCCAGAGGGGAAACGTGGCATGGAGGCCCCTCCTCCGCGATGGCCAACATGGCACGGAGATAGATTGGCGCGATGGCCAATGTGCCACGTTGCCATGCTTCGGGCTCCAAGTATATAAAGGCCTCACTCTTCATTTTCATGATATTTCACAAGTTAAACGACCAGAAAACAGAGAGGATAAAGGGTTAACATAAATTTCCGTTTGATTATGCCATCAAACACTGTCCAAAGTTAAATTAACTTTGGGTACCAAAGTATAAAGCTGCAGGGAGCATTTCTACAGAGTTAGTTTTGCGAAAATCACCAGGCGAAGCGTCGTCCTTCGGAGTCAAAGTGATTGGAATTGTTCCAAACTAGTGTTAATACACTCCCAGGCTTAGAGTGAGTATTTCTCCCTTCTAGACTTACGAGAAATTTTGAGTTTTCGGTCGTTCTTCGATAAGTCGAAGAATAGTCAGTAAGTTATATATATAGTATTGTTTTTCTCCAGTGTGATAATGAAGTTAATTCTATTCCTTCGTGAATATTATTATAGGTGGGGAGAATAGCTGAATACTAGCCGAACCTCGCCAGTTAATCAGTAAACCAACAGTCGAGGTATGTAAAGCCAGTTTCTTTCGGCAAGTTAGTTGTCCTAGTATAGTAAAACAATATATATTCCAGTAGAGTATTTTAGAAATAGTATAGAGTACTCAGTATGAAATTTAGTAAAGCACGTTAGAAATATTATATCGTGTTTAGCATGAAACTTAGTAAAACAGCATAAGTCCCAGCAGATTATTTCAGAAATGTTATATAGTGCTTTAGTACGAGATTCAGTACAGCATGTCAGAGATTATATTATTATTATTATCAAATTCAGTATGTATTATATGTAGTCATTGCTATCAGTTGAGACTTGATTGTATTGTTTTGGGCTGGAGTACCTAGCTTCTGTGACCACCCCAGGGTTAATAGCTGTATCGACTCATCACCAGAAGGCGAGGATACGTCGCTCTACGGAGTGGCATGCCGTCCCCTAGGGACGAAGATAGGATGCCAGTTTCCCCATATTTTGTCGTGGTTGGCCTTTATACACCCCCGTGGAGCGCTTGCACCCGGGGTGTTAATTTCAGGAGTACTCCGAACTAAGGTACAGTTATAATCAAGGGCCCAGCGGGCCCAAGTTGCATACCCAGGGGATCGACAGGTTGCTTATAGTTACTAGGTGATGTGGTATAACCTGGGTAGGGGTAAATAGATTGTGATGATTGTACCTTCCGGCTTATGGGGGCCAGGTAAGGTTTATGTTGTGTTATGTTATGTCATGTTATTTTAGTTATGGTTAGATAGATAGTAGGACGCCATGTTACCAGGTATGACTCCTACTCTTTTTAAAATAGTTAAGGTTAGTCATGAACCCACTATTCCAGTCAGTTTCAGTCTGTCTTTCTTATTGCTCCAGTTACTATCAGTTTCATTATTTACTTTCAGTTATTGTTGTTGCTTTGCATACTCAGTACCAGTGGTACTGACACCCGTTATGGGGCACTGCATTACTTGCCTGCAGGTACTAGACGAGGAGCAGATCCCTCGTAGTTCTAGTCGGTGATACATAGCCTTCAACTCCTTTCATCCAGAGCTTGAAAGACAGAGGTTTACTCTCCTTTTGATTGTACAGTAAGGGTTGGCCGAGGCCCTGTCCTGACCATCTTATTATTCTTAGAGGCTTGCAGATTGTATCATATTTCCTGTGGTCAGATTGTATGTGATAGCCGTGTGCGGCCTTATTCAGTTGTTAATTGGTGGCCTTGTCGGTCACAGATCAGTTTAGTGCTCGATTTCATTTCTCAGATATAACTAGACAGCGTGGTGGCCTTGTCGGCCTGCATTGGATCCCCGTAGTTGGTTGTTCTGGTTAGCTGTTTATATCCTTACAGGTGGCTATAGGCCTTGTTGGCCGGAGGCTGTGTTTACAGCTGTTATATAGCCCGTCGTTTTCTTGAATCCAGAGTTAGAACCAGCCTGGCACCATAAGTGCTTAGGCTCAATTAGTCCAGTAGTCTAGGTCCTAGTAGGGCACCAGGTGCCAGTCATGCCTCCCAAGGTGGGGCGTGACACCCTCGATTTGGATTATTCTTCTTATTAGACGTTTGACCGACCTTCAACCCATTAATCTTCAATTTCCCTCTTTCCCACCATTTTTTCATCTTCCCAAAGGCCCATTTTCCCACCTATTCTCCATTAATGACCACCCTCCTCCTATCCAATCAACTTACTCTCTCTTCCCACTTAAATACCTCTCCTCACTTTCATTCACCCATCACCTTCACTCAACCATATTCTAAAATACCATTAGTGGGCAAAAGTGCAACTTTACACCATTTGTTGCTAATCCCCCATCTAGTAAGGTTTCTTTCGCTCATACTCTAATATTAGGGGAACTATTGATGATATTTTCCTCTTATATGTTTCTCTCATGTCTTACTTTGCAATGTATGGCTGGATTTTTTGTTTAATGTGGTTGCCACATTTTGTTTGGGTGAAGTCTGAGTAACCCCGAGTGGGACACCCTCTTAAGTTTCCTGATGATATATCGATTAACACCTTTCTTAAGGGCAACTTTTCATTGTTGGATTGGGAGAAAATTGGTGTGTATCAAAGTAGGGGTAGCATGTGGGTTTAATTGCATAAGGGTCGCCCACCGTTGAACCGCCGGTTATGCTTAGTGAATTATGGGTTAAATCACAGGTTTAATTGCACAATTCTGACTTCTATCACAAATCTGCAGATCATCAGCATTTTGCGGTTCAGGACTGGTGTTTCACCGGTGGTGTGGTGTTCCCCCCAGGCCACTAATTTACACTAGCAGTTCATCAGCGTTTCGCAGACCCGCATCCGCCTTTCGCCAATGTCTTGCGGGTGTCACCTGAGTCACTTATTCTTCTCATTTGATTTATTTTCTTTTACTTTGCTCTGAGTTTTTTAAAAAAAATGTGTGCATAATTTTAAGCTTAGTCTGCAGCATCATGTCTGCATCTAGATGGCCTCACAAAGGCAGAGCATCAATGAGCACCAGCAACGCACAAAACCTATCTTCTGAGAAGGCCCAGTGTATACAGTTTAATCTCTTTGGGTTGGAAAAAATGGAGGAGTATTATGTCTCTTTCAAGGAGAAGCGATTCATCCATGCAGAAGCTCAGTTTGAGGTGGAATCTTTCAAAACTGCTTTCCAAGATACTTACTATCAGATTGAAATGTGTGAGTGGGGTCCATTCACCATACCTGTTGACCCCTACTTCCCGGAGTTGGTGTGGGAATTTTATGCATCATACAAGGCATGACAATGACTCCTAAAACATAAAGGCCGCATAGATACGTTACCTTGCCTACCTTCTGTATGGGTGCGTGGCCAAGAGGTGCCCATAACTCCATAGGCAATCAATTCCTTTTTATTGGGTCGAGCCAATCCAACCATATTCAACATTCCGCAGGAAGGTGGATGATAAAGAAAATCAGTTCCTATAGGTAGCCAACATAATGGCAATAGGTCAGCCACAATGGGCCATCTCCAGGGGTCTGATTCATCAATGTGACTTGAAATTTGATGCCCGTATGTGGCTAGACTTGGTTTGTGCTAGGTTAATCCCTTCTCAGAACACAACGGAGGTCCCAATTAAAGTTTCCATTCTTATCGCCTGCATCATGGATCATGTACACATCAATGTTGGGGAGATTATTGCAGATCAATTCAAAAGAAGGGCCAAGCAGCAGGCTACATCATTGCCATATCCTAGCCTCGTGAGTATGTTGTGTGGGGGGGCTTTATGCCCTTTGTTCTGGCTATTGTATAAATGTCATGACCCGTACATAGGCCCAGATCAAGACATAGGATAACGAGCCCCGAGAGAATCCAAGTCGACTCATGGCATGAACATACATCTAACTCAATCAAATAAAGAAGAAGACTTAACATAATAGCGTAGCAGAAGTCAAATCATAACATGACATCAGAATCGAAATCCACTCCATACATGACAAGTTGATTACTACAATAAGGGTCAAACAGATACGTTACCGTGCCTACCATCTGTATGGGTGCGTGGTCAAGAGGTTCCCATAACTCCAGAGGTAATCAATTCCCTTTATTGGGCTGAGCCAATCCAACCATATTCAACATTTTGCAGGAAGGTGGATGATAAAGAAAATGAGTTCCAATGGGTAGCCAACATAATTGCAATAGGTCAACCACAATAGGCCATCTCCAGGGGTCTGATTCATCGACGTGACTTGAAATTTGAAGCCCGTATGTGGCTAGACTTGGTTTTTCTAGGTTAATCCCTTCTCAGGAAACAATGGAGGTCCCAATTGAAGTTTCCATTCTTATCGCCTGCATCATGGATCATGTACACATCAATGTTGGGGATATTATTGCAGATCAATTCAAAAGAAGGTCAAAGCAGCATGTTACATCATTGCCATATCCTAGCCTCGTGAGTATATTATGTGTGTGGGATTCATACCCTTTGTTCCGGACATTGTATAAATGTCACGACCCAAACATAGGCCCGAATCGAGACATGGGACAAGTATCCCTGAGAGACTCCAAGTCCACCCATGGCATGAGCATACATCTAAATCAATCAAATAAAGTGGAAGACTTAACATAATAGCATAGCAAAAGTCAAACCATAACATCAAATCAGAATCGGAATCCACTCCATACATGACAAGATGATTACTACATACAGTCTGAAAGCCTCTAACATGTTTGATGAGTTGATGGGACAACGCCCCCAACTAACCCGACAGGTCTGAAAACTGAAAGTACAAAGCTAACTGATAACAAATAGTCTCGGGAGATGAGGACTCACCACTAAAGTTGGATTCTAACTCCAGAAACTGGCTAATGACGGGGCTGAGTCTAAAAATTGAAACCTGTATCATAAAATGATACAGCATAGAGTATGCAGTCAGTATATGGAATGTACCGAGTATGCAAGGTAAGTAAAACAGACATTTAAAATACATAAAAGACCATAAGAGTATCACAATGCAAACGTACGGCTCAAGGTTTTCAAAACATTTGTAAATCATTCATAATCATAATCATAAGAGAAAAGCTTTACGAAACGTGACTTGAGCCAAAGTATATAATCATACTCATACATAAATTATGGGGAACAGTGGGAGATTCGTATAACCAGCATACCCCATATGATCACACATGGAACTCGACCTGTAAACCCCTAGTCAGGAAGGTGTTCGTACCTTGCCAAGGGTAGAACCATGAAAGAGGTGTGATATCATAATAGAGGGCCCATTTGGGAAAAGGGGATAGTATCATGGAGGTTTCTATCGCGGTTGCGTTGGCACATAGTTCTGATACTAGGGGCATGCTTGGATCCCGGGTCTACTCACTGTTAAATACTATTCCCAAAACATATATAGTGCTTATAGGATAATATACAGAGATTCATAGGCTATTTAAAATCATGATAATCATAAGCATGCTTGAAATACATGAACTATCCATGAAAGTAAGGCCCGTGAGTTGGCCGTAATCATAAATTATAAATCATGAGGTTCATGCATACTTGTAGAACATGTATATACTTGATATTCATATATTCATGATGAGCATTTGAGAGAAATCATATCATAAGTCATAAATCATAATGGTTCATAACTTGATTTATCATGAAACATACACACTTTGGCATAGTTTTGTAGAAAATTTAAATCCAAATTGTTGTAAAATCTTCCCATGATCCGTAAAACATGAAATTATACATTAGGGGAATTAACCCATACATAGATCATAAGGACTTCATAAGAATTGGGATAAAACCCCATAGAATTATCAATAAAATTTCATGAATTAGAGAGAAATTGGGTATGTGTGTGGACAAATTCACCCATTCATAACCATACATACCTGAGAAAATCAGATTTTATAACTCCCTTGATTGCCCAATGAAGAATTGGTGAAAACTAGGAAGAATTTGAGCTTGATCACTACTCTAGACTTCTACACTTGCATGCATGAATAGGAATATCTTAGAATGAACTTAACCCTCTTAAAACTCACTATTCATAGCTTAAAACGATGTAGTTTAGGACCCTAAGGATTAGGAATAATGAAAATACCCTTAATGAATTTCATGGAAAAATTGCTCTGCTAGTGACCAGGGGTGCCACAATGGACTGTTACTGACTCCAACAGTCTGTCATAGCCCTCGTTGATACACCCTTGAATCAGGTCTCAGATTCCCTACCAGGACTGGACAGAACGAGTCATTACATGCTCCAATGACCCATTGCTGCCAGTCATTGTCACCACTGCCTTAACCTGGAATTCTTCCCAACGGGCACTTACAATGACTCATTACTGCCAATGATGAGTCATTACGTGATCCATTACTTTCTCCCTGAACCTGAACACCTCTCAATCGCTCATATCCAACGGCCCATTACATGTAGAAATAGGTCGTTCCTAGACCCGTTACCTGGAACTCCAGTCCTGCAGCACCTCACCACGGACACATCCAACGGGCCATTGGTCCCACTTACGACCTATACAATGACCCATTCTAAGAAGGATTTTCAGATTTCTGCTGCTTTTCATTTTTAAATTTTGGGTCTAGTCGTAGGCACTTCTGGGGTATTAGAGTAAAACTAAGCAGGCTAACAGTGTGAGTACATTAGCTACCAAAACTGACAAATATGCCCCAGCTATGAAGCAACCAAAAGGTACAGAGAACGGGACTCCGCCACCACCTTTGGTGCCCTCTAACACACCAGTACGCCAGTTCCATACAGTTGTGGCTCCCACCACCACACCTCCTCACTTGCTCAAACAAGCACAAATGGCCCAAGTACATGAAAGCCAACTTAAGAAGCTAGCTAAGGCTACCCCCTCCATGATCCAATAAGCCATCAAGAAAGCCCTGAAACCTGCTAAAGATAAGTCGAAAGACCTCTACACTATCGTTGAGGTCCTAGAAAACTAAGTGATTACTTTGAGGGAAGAGGTGGCTACACTCACTGGACCTCCATCTGTCAGCAACCCAACCCCTCCTGAGCCTACAGCAGTGCCCTCGCAGCCTGAGGTACCCAAGAGTCCACCTGATGATTGGTGGGTGGGGTTTAACAGCGCGTCAGAAAGAGTGTCGGATGAGGAGATATATCATAGCCGACCACCACCGCCTCCAATGCTCTCTGTGTACGACATAGATCCATCCTAAAAACCCCGTGGGGTAGAGACTACTTCTTACCATGAGCATCGCACCCTTCCAGATAAATGGGTGGTGCCAGGACTTGGTAAACCATTGGAAATCCCACTTGACCCATTAAGGGGGACTAAACGACTTCTTGGAACTTTGATGCAGCCACGTATTCCTGGGGCCCTCATCCCAATCACTAATTTAATAAGGAAGCCTCCTTCACCTTACTGTCTTTTATTTTTGTTCTATTGGGGGCAGTGTCCGGTTTAAAGTAGGGGAAGGGTGTGTATGTAACACAAAGGAATGAAATAAAAAAAAAGTTTTTAAATGTTAGTGTGCTAATGGTGAAAATTGGGTCCTTATTTTGAATTTTTTATTTCTTTATGGCCCAAGTCCTTTGTTTGTTCGCCTATGTAAATAGTAGAATAGTAATAAAAATCCAAAGGTTTTCTTCATACCACAGTTCTTTCCTGAGGAGCATTTATCTTTTCCTTTATTTTTGTTGTCGAACCAGGTTGGCACTTCTCGATGATAGATTGAGAGGCGACTTTCTTAAGGGAACATGCCATGTCATTTTTGAGTTTTGTGTGGAGCTGTTTTGAGAGGTACCACTAGAAAAATTTTTGAAAATGAAATTTTGAAATGGGGCATGGAAATGAGAAAGGATGAACGGGCAATTGAAATGACAATGTAGCACTATTTTTCATACTTTATAGATTCCTCTTTTGACTTATGAGTGCATGTTCTAATGTCTTAAATCAAGATCTTGCATGGATAATGACTTTTTTGGACTCTTTAGGTGTGATGCCTTGTGTGGTAATGATTTTTGTGAATCTTATGCATAACTTCTTGTCTAGAACTTGCCCCAAGTGTGACTCAGGGAGGAATCCTATATGTAGATGCACTTAGAACATGACCTTAGGCTCTCTTTTATAAGTCACTTCAACCAAAATGACCTCCTTGACCATTAATCTTTGATAGCCAGTGTTTGAGCGTTGAACCCTTTCTTGGAAACTATATTACAAGCCTAATGACCATTTTCTTTAATCCTTCTCTTTGGCACCCGTCCTCCCTAATTGCTAGTAATGAAATAATAAAAAATGGGGGCTTTAATCCCAAGAAATAGGAAGAGATAAGAAAATGAATGTGAAATGAGGCAAAAGCCTAAGTTTGGGTGTTTGCAAGAGTGGGGGAAAAGAATTAGTAGCCTAAAAATTGAGGTAGCATCAAAAACAATTATGATGAGATGAGTGAGTCAATGAGTTGAGAGGCATTGAATCATCAAAGACAGGAAAAATTGTTGATAGGTGCTATCTCTTGCATAGAGAAGGCTAAGTGTGAAATTCATAGATGTTATAAGGGTGGCTTGTTGTCACGACCTGAACGTACACCCAGATTATAAACACGGCAAATGGACCTCGAGAGATCCCAAGTCGACCCATGGCACATGCATACAACTAATCTCATTCAAATAAGCGGAATGATAATCATAAAAACATAGAGGATACGTAATTATAGCATAACATTGGGAAATACTATACATATACATAAACTAAGCACTACATCCTGTTTGAAAGCCTCTACTACATAAGATGGGTTGATGGGACAACATCCCCAACTAACGCGAATAGTACTGAAACATAAGATAACATAAGAGTCTGTTAAATGGTCCTCGGAACATGAGGACTCACCAGTAATCTGAGAGCGTAAGCTGAGATGGACTAAAGATGAGGATGAACTTGAGATCCGAACCCTGTATGATGAAATGATACAGCATAGAAAGTATATGTCGTCAGTACGTGGAATGTACCAAGTATGCAAGGTAAGAAAAACGGATATTTAAAAGTAAAACAAAACTCACAAGTTAACGTAGGAGAAGGACGTCATGCATATATCATACTCCATAAGAAAACATAAGGCTCAAGGCTTTCAAATCATTCATATAGCGTTCATAATCATAATCGTAAGTAAACATTATCAAAACATAACTTTAACCAATAACATAAATATAACAATGCATAAAACATGCGAAACAATGGGAGGACTCGTCATAACCGACACCATCATGGTAGAGCCTTTCATGATGCCCCAACTATCTCACTCAAGTGGGCAGAGCCGACCCAGGCTTGCCGGGCGAGGGTCGTGCATTAGGCATGATATCACTTTTGAGGGGATCATTATCAATATAATATATCATTAGAAACCCATGGCAGCACGTGGTTATGAGATACCAGCGTATTCCTTTGAATGTCGGGCTGCTCGGTGCTAGACACGGCTCCCAAAAACATGCATATAGGCTCATACGTAAATTAATGACATCTTGCATTAAGATTCATTGGCTAAAATATAACATTTATCATCATTGATACCCTTTAAAATATGATTATCCAATAATCAAAGGCCCCTTTTCATCGGCCAACATCATAAATCGATAAATCATGTAATTCGTTCACAAATCGTAAATCATTCTTCAACATGTGGGCATGGACCAATACTTTGACATACTCAATTCTTTCAAAAATATGCTCATAAACATGGTTAACCTGAAATCATGCTTTTCCATCATGAATAAACTCAAAATATTGAATATTCATCATAAGTCATAACCTTCATGAACCTTCATCAAATGGGCATTTTAGATTTAAAAGATTAAAACATGATTTTGAAGAAAATGATATAAAACCTGCCCATCATTCATAATTCAACAATTAAAACTCAATTAAATCAAACCCATAAAGAGAAATCACATTTTCATGCATTTGGGTGAAACCCCATGGAATTGAATAGGAGGATTCATGATTAAATTCGAAATTTGGGCATGGGTGTGAAAGGATTCACCCATTCTAAAACCCTACATACCTGGAATGGATTGATTTTGAGGTTCCTTGAATACCCACCAAGAAATAGATGAAAAATTTGGGAAAGCAGACCTTGAATCTCCCAAATCTCTCTATAAGCTTTTTGCATGAGAACGAGCATGCATAAAGGACTTAACTCATCTTATCCACTCAAAAAATATCCAAATCAACGTAGTTTTAGGGTCTTACAACGTGTAAAATTCGAAAATGCCCTTAAAATTATTTCCCTGAAAACTGTTCTGAATGGACCAACGATCGACCCAACGGGTCATTGCACCAAACCACGACTCGTGGTATCGAGTCGTTGGATCCACTTCTCCATTACATCCTCATATTCTTCCCACGACTCTTCAAGATAAGTCGTTGCTTCAATCAATGAATCGTTGGATCGACCATTGTCAACCCCTTGACCAAATCTAACTTTCCTTTCCACGAGCCTCACCACGACTCATGGTGGCATCCAACGAGTCGTGGTCTTCATCTGTTGAATGCACTGAAATTCTCGACCCTCAAACAAAAATTAGAAACAACGGGCCATTGCTTCTCACCACGAATCATGGGATGCCTTGTTCCCGCCCCCCCCCCCCCCAAGCCTAAACTTAGTCCTTCCAACGACTGGGACAATGAGTCGTTACACCATCGGTTGTCACCACTACTTCCCTGACCCCCCATTCCACAACTACTTTCGACGACTCGTGGTATTCGAGTCGCTCGTCCTATGATGTTTTTGATAGTTTTCTGCACTTTTCAAATTCAACTCCCTATTCTATTCTTAGGGCTTTCCAGGGTATTACAATATCTCCCCCTTGGAAACACTTGTCCTCGAATGTAGGAAATAAGAAGCAAATAGAAACATACAATTTACAGCCCTATACTGATCATTTTAACCGAAATTTTCAAGGAATGACTACCTCCGAATAAAACTATATAGCTGAAATGATCTCATACTTCACATACACATTCATACATATAAAAGAAACTTGCACACATGAATTGAATATGAAAACTAGATAGATTCATAAGGCAAAACTGATACCTCAAGTCGGAACCGAGCTGGTAGAGGACAAATGTGGACATCTAGCCATCATATCCGCTTCGGCTTCCATCGTAACTCCCTCAACATGTTGATTTCTCCATAAAACTTTAACCAAAGCTACTTCTTTGTTTCTCAACTTCCGAATCTGACAATCCAAGATTTCAACAAGAATTTCTTCATAACTGAGGCTGTCTTTTACCCCAATGTTGTTTACCGGGACCACCAAGGCTGGGTCACCCAAACACTTTTTCAAAAGCGACACATGAAACACTGGATGAACTGAAGATAACTCTGAGGGAAAGTCCAACTCATATTCCACCTTACTAACTCTCCTCCCAACCCGGTAGGGGCCAACATAGCGGGGACTGAGTTTCCCTCTCTTTCCGAACCGCATAACTCCCTTCATGGGAGATACCTTTAGAAATACCCAGTCGTCCACATTAAACTCCAGATCCCTTCTCCTCACATCAGCATATGATTTCTGATGACTCTAAGCGGTTTTTAACTGGTTCCTTAACAACGGAACCTTCACCGTCACCTTGTGAATTGAATCTGGCCCTATCATAGCTACCTCACCAACCTCAAACCATCCGATGGGAGATCTATATTGTCACGCTCCCCCTTGGGAGGCATGACTGGAACCTAGTGCCCTATTAGGATCTGAACTGACTTTACTAGGCCTGTGCACTCCTAGTGCAGGCCTACTCCCCAAATCAAGAAAACGGGCTATATCTCGGCTGTAAATACAACCTCCAACCGACAAGGCCTTATAGCCACTTGTAAAGGAAAATAGATAACCAGAAATAGGTAATAACAGGGAATCCTATGCGGGGCCGACAAGACCACCATGATGTATTGTTATGAATGTAAAGTAAAAATAGTGCTAAGCTAAACTATGGCCAACAAGGCCGCTAATCTGTCAGCTAAACAAGGCCCCACACGGCAACCACGTAAACTAAAACATATATAGGCCCCACACGGTCAATAAAGGCTAACCACTGGGAAATAGAAACAATCTGCAATCCTCTAGGAGTAATATGATGGTGGGGACACGGCCCCGACCTACCCATAAGTTGTACAATCAAAAAGAGTAAACCTTTTGTCTATAAGCTCCGGAAGAAAGGAGCCGACTCCTGTGCTAATCCTGGCTAGAGGCTAAGAGGAACCTACTCCTCGTTTATCCGTACCTACAAGAAAGTAATGCAGCGCCCCAGAAAGGGGGTCAGTACAATATGTACTAAATATGTAAGGCGATAACTATAAATGACTGAAATAAAGAGATGGAACTGCAAATAACTGAAATGAAGGGATAGAGATCATACCTGAGTAATAGAACTTCTTACTATCTAATTTATTAATATCTCAAGCAAACAAAAACCTTACCTGGCCCCCATAAGCCGGAAGTTACAACCAGCACAGAATAACCCACTTGGGGCCACCATAAACCCTGGTGAGTACACTTCAGTCTATATACCCCTATAAAGGTCGCACTGGGTCAACTAATAGCTATAGCCTTCTTACCAGTCCCCTGGGTCTACAAGTAAGCCCGCTCGTCCCCTGACTGTAGTTGTGTCTGAGTCCAGTGGACTCTTGATATCTGTACCCCGGGCACCTGGCTCGACCGGGGTGTGTAGAGCCAACCACGGCATATAATAGCCCACCCATGGAATGGACTATATGAGGACCTGGGACCCCATCTTCATCCCTCGCGGATGGCATACCACTCCGTAGAGCGACGTCATCTCACCCCTGGCAGGCATCGACACAGCTAATAACCCTGGGGTCGGTCATGAAGGCTATATAGGCATAATCCATCCCAAACTAACATGGAATACGGGTTTCAACTAATATCAACAACTAATCACAATATACATGCTTCTGGTATTCTTACTGGGATTCAAACTGAGTTATCATATTAAAGAAACTAGTTTGCCAAAGGAAACTTCCTTAACGTACCTCGCTCGCCGATTACTGATTAACTAGCGAGTTTCGGTTCGCAATCAACTGTTCTTCTCAACTGCAATCGTATTACTGGGAGAATATGACTAGTTTCAGTACTAAATTCGATAAAAATGATAACTTTATATATATATACACACATACGTACATATTAACTATATTTCAACTTAACGGAACACGGTTGAAAACTCGTAATTTCTTGAAAGTCCAAAAGGGAGAAATGCTTACTTGAAGCCTGTGATTGTATAGAAATTAGTTTGGAGCAATTCCAACGACTTTGGCTCGGCGGGGTTATGATTTGTCGGTCAAATTTCGTGAAAATAACTCTGTAGAAATGCTCCCTACAGCCTTAAACTTCAATTCCCGATGTTAATTTGAATTTGGACGGCGTTTCGTAGCGTAAACGGATGAATTTCACTTAATTTTATTCGTTCCCTAACCTCTCTGGCCACTGCTATCTTTTGGAAATGATTTAAAACAAGGCAAGGCGCCTCGTGCCAGCCATCGCGGTAGCCTTAGTGTCGCGCCGTGCCTGGTATCACGCCAAGGTGCTGGCGCGTTGGCTGGCGCGTCGCACTGGCCCTGTGCAGCTTGGCCTCACTCGACCTGACTTACGAGGCTTCTTTACACGCATCGTTCTCTCTTTATCTATTTCAAATTCACGTGTACGCTTATTATTCGTTGACTTTCACGGGGTGTAACATACATCTTCACCCGTAAAGACCTCGAATGGTGCCATTTGGATACTGGAGTGATAGATGTTATTATAAGAAAACTCAAGTAAGGGAATATGATCATCCCAACTACCTTTAAAATCCATAACACATGCCCTCAACATGTCCTCGAGAGTCTGGATTGTTTGTTCCGCTTGGCCGTCCGTTTGCGGGTGGAATGCTGTGCTAGCTTAATTTGGGTCCCAAGTCCCTTCTAAAAAGAACGACAGAATTGAGAATTAAACTAAGTACCTCGGTCTGAAATAATAGACAAGGGCATTCCATGAAGTTGAACCAACTCCCGAATATACTCTTAGCATAATCATCCGCCAAATCTGTGGTTTTGACCGATAGGAAGTGTGCAGCCTTAGTTAACCTATCTACCACCACCTAAATGGAGTCATAGTGTCGGCGAGTACGAGGTAGACCTGTAAAAAAATCCATATTTATTTCCTCCCACTTCCAAGTGGGAATGCTAATATCCTGAAGTACACCTCCCGGCCTTTGATGCTCGACTTTCACTTGTTGACAGTTTGGACATTTAGCTACGAACTACACAATATCCTTCTTCATACCATCCCACCAATAGATTTCTCGCAAGTCCCGATACATCTTCATGGATCCTGAATGGATAGAATATCTAGTACCATGTGCCTTATGCAATATCTGAACTCTCAAATTATCAACGTCCGCAACACATAGTCGACCCTGGTATCGTAACACACCATCTCCCCCTTCGGAGAAAACCTCCACCTTTTGACTTTGCACTACTTCCTTCAGCTTTTTCAAAGTCAGATCCTCATCTTGCGTAGATTTGACATCGACCACTAAGGACGATTCTGACCCATTCTGCACAATAACGCCGCCATCAGTCGAGTCGATCAATTTAACTCCCAGTCTTGCATATCGGTGGACATCCTTCATCAACTCCTTCTTTCCCTCATTCATGTGGGACACACTCTCGATAGAGAGCCTAATAAGTGCATCCATAACCACATTGGCCTTGCCCGGGTGGTAAAGGACACTCATGTCATAGTCCTTAAGTAATTCCAACCACCTACTTTGCCAAAGATTTAGATCCTTCTGTCTAAAAACATATTGCAAGCTCTTGTGATCCGTAGATACATCCACATGGACCCTATACAAGTAATGCCACCATATCTTCAATGCAAATAGCACCGCGGCCAACTCGAGATCATGGGTTGGGTAATTCTTTTCGTGAACTTTCAGATGTCTCGTGGCATATGCTATTACTTTCCCATGCTGCATCAACAGACATCCAGTCCGACTCTCAAATCATTACAATACACAACAAAGCCTTCAGTACCCTCGGGCAACGTCAACACTGGTGTTGCAGTGAGTCGGGTCTTCAACTTTTAGAAGCTTTTCTCACAAGCTTCTGACCATTGGAACTTCACCTTTTTCTAAGTTAACTTAGTCAAAGGTGCCGCAATAGATAAGAAACCCTCAACAAACCTCCGGTAGTATCTAGCTAGACCCAAGAAACTCCGAATTTCTAAAGGATTCATCGGTCTAGGCCAATTCTTCACCGCCTCAATTTTCTCTGAATCTACCCTCATGACTTCGCTTGATACCACATGACCCAGAAATGCCACCAAGTCTAGCCAAAATTCGCACTTATTGAATTTGCATATAGCTAACGATCCTTGAGGGTCTGAAGTACTACCCTCAAGTGAGCGGCATGCTCCTCCTCGCTCTATGAGTATATCAAGATGTCTTCAATGAACACAATCACGAACATGTCCAAATATACCTTGAACACCTTGTTCATTACATCCATAAAAGTTGCAGGGGCATTGGTTAGTCCAAAAGACATAACAACAAATTCGTAGTGACCATACCGAGTCTTGAAAGCGGTCTTTGGGATGTCACTCTCCCGAACCCTGAGCTGGTGATACCTGGACCTGAGATCAATCTTGGAGAAGCACTTGGCACCCTGAAGCTGGTCAAACAAATCATCAATCCTGGGAAAGGGGTACCTATTATTGACGGTAACCTTGTTCAACTTCCGATAGTCAATACACATGCGAAGGGAACCGTCCTTTCGAACAAACAGAACTGGTGCACCCCGTGGAGACTGGCTCGGTCTAATGAAGCTATTATCCAACAAATCCTTTAACTGACCTTCAATTCTTTTAGTTTTACTGGGGGCCATCCTGTAGGGAGGAATAGAGATAGGTTGTGTATCGGGTAATAGATCAATATTGAAATCAATTTCCCTCTCCGGAGGAACACTGGGCAAATCATCAGGAAACACCTCCAGATATTCGCATACCACCGGAACTTACTGAATAGTCGGGGTCTCGGACTCCACATACTTAACCTAACTAGGTGGTACATGCAACATTTAGAGATCATCTTCTTGTCCTTAAGATAAGAAATAAACCGACCTGCTGGTACCACCAAACTACCCTTCCACTCCAACACTGACTCACCCGAAAAACAAAATTCCACCGTACAGGTCCTATAATTAATTGAAGCATAATATGAAAACAACCAATCCATGCCAAGAATAATGTCAAAGTCAGTCATGGATAATTCTACAAGGTCTGCGGAGGTCACCTTATGCAACAAAGTGACCGAGAATTCTCTATATACTCGTCTAGCTATGACCAAATCACCAACAGGGGTCGAAACTGAAAATGGTTCTGACAAGGTCTCGGAACTAACTCCAATGCTACTAGCAATGTAAGGAGTCACGAAAGACGAGGTAGCTCCCAGATCTAGCAATGCATAAACATCAATATGAAAGACATGCAACATATCAGTGACCACGTTTGGCGAAGTCTCCTACTCCTGGCATGAGGCAAGGGCATAGAATTGGTTTTGGCACTGTTCGCCACCTCCACTAGTTGATGTTCCCTGCGGAGCGGAACGGGCTAGAGCTACTGCTATCCTGGTGGTCTTTACATGACCCCTATCATCACCTTGTCTAGCATATGGGCACGCTCGGCGCATGTGCCCAGATCTACCACACCCATAGCAAACATCTGAACCGAGTAAGCACTCCCCGGCATGACTCTTGCCGCACTTCCTACGGGCTAGAGAGGTATACTCTAACTGGATGCCCTTCTAATCCCTCGACCCTAAAGCCCTACTCTTTTGACCACCCCTAGGCCTAGATGGAACACTAGATGATGACGGTGTAGGGGCTAGTGATCTCTGCTGAAACTGAGGATGGTAGCCACAGCCGGACCTCTGATGTGAAAACCCATAACTGTCCGTCCGAGCCCTCTTTGCCTCCCTCTCCCTCACATGATCCACCTCCACATGCTGGGCATACAACACTATGTGAGGAAAGTCCATATCCTAGTGGAGCATAGCAGTCCTGCAATCCTTGTCTAAATAACTAGCCATACCATGAACGAATCGTCTCACCCGCGCCCTCTGATCCATCACTAACTCTGGGGCATACTTTAACAAACGAGTGAACTCGAGTGAGTACTCCAGCACTTTCATCTTTTCCTACTTGAGGTTCACAAACTCAGCTGCTTTCAACTCTCTCATCTCCCGAGGGAAGAACCTATCGAGAAAGGCCATGTGAAACTCATCCCAGTTGATATGGCCCACTCCTGTTGCCTTGTTGTCCTTCCATTGCTTGTACCAAATGTGAGCGACCTCTTTTAGCTGATAAGAGCCCAAGTCCAAACATTCCCCATTTGTCACCCCCACAACCTGAGTGACCTTCAAGATCCCTTCAATGAACTCATGTGGATCCTCGTCCACCTTTGATCCCGTAAAATCAGGAGGATTCATCCTCAAGAAGTCTCTCATCCGAGCCGCCGCTGCATTGCCACTTTGTGGGACATGCACAACAGCCTGCTGGTTGACCTGAGCGGTCAAGACCTACGCCAACATCTGAATAGCGGCTTGAAACTCAACATAAGCAGCTGGCTCTGGTGCCTGGGGCTCCTGAACAGGTGGGGCTTGCTGATGCCCATAGTCATTTCTATCTTCGTGCCCTTCATCATTTCCATTCCTCCTTCTGTTCATTCTCCTAGGATCCATAATTCCGCAATTGTGAATCGCACGAATTAGAAGGTGGAGAGACTTTTCATCACATGATATAGAACATGAAAGAAGGGAACATTTCCTAAATTGTCTAGTAGCCTCTTCATCATAGGTGTGGCGCACTTCACACCTATGAAAAAGACTCTACTTAATGCGGCTTTCAGACACCCTAGGACACTTCAAACCTATGGCTCTAACACCAAGTTTGTCACAACTTGAACATACATCCAGATCATAAACACGGGACAAGGGACCCCGAGAGACCCCAAGTCGACCCATGGAACATTCATACAACTAATCTCATACAAATAAACGGAATGATAATCATAAAAACATTGCAGATACGTAATTACAGCATAACATTGGGAAATACTATACATATACATGAACTGAGCACTACATCCTGTCTGAAAGCCTCTACTACATAAGATTGGTTGATGGGACAACATCCCCAACTAACTCGAATAGTACTGAAACATAAGATAACAAAAGAGTTTGTCAAATGGTCCTCGGAACATGAGGACTCACCAGTAATCTAAGAGCGTAAGCTGAGATGGACTAAAGATAAGATGAACCTGAGATCCGGACCCTGTATCATGAAATGATACATCATAGAAAGTATGCGGTCAGTAAGTGGAATGTACCAAGTATGCAAGGTAAGTAAAACGGACATTTAAAATTAAAACCAAACTCACAAGTTAACGTAGGAGAAGGACATCATGCATATATCATACTTCGTAAGGAAACATAAGGCTCAAGGCTTTCAAATCATTCATATAGCATTCATAATCGTAATCGTAAGTAAATATTATCAAAACATAACTTGAGCCAATAAAATAATATAAAAATGTAGAAAACATGCGGAACAATGGGAGAACTCTTCATAACCGACACCATCATGGTAGAGAATTTAATGATGCCCCAACTATCTCACTCAAGTGGGCAGAGCCGACCCAGGCTTGCCAGGCGAGGGTCGTGCATTAGGCATGATATCACATTTGAAGGGATCATTATCAATACATTATATCATTAGAAACCCATGGTGGCACATGGTTATGAGACACAGGCGTAGTCCTTTGAACGCCGGACTGCTCGGTGCTAGACACGGCTCCCAAAAATATGCATATAGGCTCATACATAAATCAATAAAATCATGCATTAAAAATTCATTGGCTAAAATATAACATTTATCATCATTGATCCCCTTTAAAACATGCTTAGCCAAGAATCAAAGGCCCCTTGTCATCGGCCAACATCATAAATCGATAAATCATGTAATTCGTTCACAAATCATAAATCATTCTCCAACATGTAGGCATGGACCAATACTTTGACATACTCAGTTCTTTCAAAAATATGCTCATAAACATTGGTAACTTGAAATCATGTTTTTCCATCATCAATAAACTCAAAATATTGAATATTCATCATAAGTCATAACTTTCATGAACCTTCATCAAATGGGCATTTTAGATTTAAGAGATTACAACATGATTTTGAAGAAAAATATATAAAACCTGCCCATCATTTATAATTCAATAATTAAAACTCAATTAAATCAAACTCATAAAGAGAAATCACATTTTCATGCATTTGGGTAAAACCCCATGGAATTGAATAGGAGATTTCATGATTAAATTCGAAATTTGGATATGGGTGTGAAAGGATTCACCCATTCTAAAATCCTACATACCTGGGAATGGATTGATTTCGAGGTTCCTTGATTACCCACCAAGAAATAGATGAAAATTTTGGGGAAGAAGACCTTAAATCTCCCATAACCTCTCTCTAAGCTTTTTCGATGAGAATGGGAATGCATAAAAAGGACTTAACTCATCTTATCACACTCAAAAAATATCAAAAACGATGTAGTTTTAGGGTCTTACAATGTGGAAAAGTCAAAAATGCCCTTAAAATTATTTCCCTGAAAACTTTTCCGAACGGACCGACGATCGACCCAATGGGTCATTGCAACAAACCACGACTTGCGGTATAGAGTATTTGGATCTACTGCCCCATGACATCCTCAGATTCTTCTCACGACTCATCAGGACGAGTCATTGCCTCAATCAACGGATCGTTGGATCGATCGTTGTCAAGCCCTTGACCAAATCTGACTTTCCTTTTCACGAGCCTCACCACGACTTGTGGTGGCATCCAAGGAGTCGTGGTCTTCATTCGTTGAATGCACTAAAATTCTCAACCCTCAAACAATGACTAGAAACAACGGGTTGTTTCTTCTCACCACGAATCGGGGGATGCCCCGTTGTTCCCCCCTCAGCCTAAGCTCAGTCCTTCCAATGACTGGTAACAACGACTCGTTGTTCCTGATAGTGAGTCGTTAGACCGTGTGTTGTCACCACTACTTCCCTGAACCCCCCATTTCACGACTTCTTTCGACGACTCGTGGTATCCACCCACGAATCGTTGAGTCGCTCGTCCTGTGATGTTTTTGCCAATTTTTTGCACTTTTCAAATTCAACTCCCGGGTCTATTCTTAGGTATTTCTGGGGTATTGCACTTGTGTTATAACAAAAAGATGAAGATGATCAACAAGGAAAAATAAAGGGGAATTATCTTAGCAAGATGATGGGATGTTGCAAGTTTGTAAAGGCATCAGGGAGGCATTAATCACTCAAGCTAAACATTTATCCTATCCTTAGCCCTAGCCTACATTATGACCCACAAGTCCTAAGTTATTTTAAGTGCAATTGATCTACATTAGTGGTGAATTACACGAAGGGCAAACCTATGGGTCGAGTTGTGTGCATGAAGATTTCTTTTGGGAAAGTGAGTGCAATCTTCTCTTTTTACGATCCCTTGTGTGGATGTATTGATTTCATGATAAAGAGTAGGGACTTTCTCTACTGTGAGTGGTGTCATCCTTTTTAGGGACACAATTGTATTAAGGGTAAATGTGTGCATAGGGCTTGAGAAATGCAAGCTCTAAGGAAAGCTTTCAATGTGCAATGATTATGAATTGAGATGCTATGTGTACTTCATGTATAGCTATGTCCTCGTTTTGCAAAATGAAAGCTCTTGTGAATCATATTTTTGAACGGTGGTGGCTTATTGATATGTTTCCATCTTTCTTGTTGTAGGGGAATTGGCTTCTCCTTTTTAGTGAGTTGGTGTGCAAATTTGGGTTGTCCTGAGTCAAATGGTCATTGATGCATAAACTTGTGTGGAGTGGCATATTCTTCATCTAATAATGACTGCATTACTTAAGGACAAGCAATGGTTTAAGTTTAGAGGTTTGATGAGTTGGTTATTTACCAACTCATTAGGCTCTTAAGCATGAGCTTTAGCTTAGTTTTCAAGTCACTTAGATGGATGTTATGCCCTTTTTTCCTTTTTGTGTGTTGATATCTGATTTGTAGAAAAGAGCAAGAAAGGGAGTGAAAAGAAGGGAATAAGGTGAAAATCGACGCTTCACCAGAGAAGACCAGCCAAACACCGAAGACCACTGTCTTGGGGAACTAAAGCAACTAGAAATAACAGACATCAACGATGACTCATCGATTAAATTGCCTACTGACGCCTGAAAGTGCTGGATCACAGAGAAAGAAATTGCCGGAGCACGATTGGAAATGGCGAGTCACTGAAGGAACCACCGAACAGCACTATAATTCACTACAGGAGCATCCAATTATAGTCGGCGATTCACGAAATGTAACTGACGAACTGCCGGTACTCTCGTAAGTACCAGAATGCCGGAACAGGGGCAAATGTATCCAACACTAAATAAAAGAGTTTTTGTACCCTACTTTTGGATATATTCTAGAGAGAAGTACTCTGTACCTATCAGATCTTAACTTTTAGTTTTTTTGAGAATATTCTCTTTGTAGAAGAAGAAAGTAGAATTCTATTGGTGGAAATTGTAAAGGATTGTTTTTCTTTTTCTTCTTCTTCCTCTATAGCAAGTCACTACCATTGTTGAAGACTTATTGTTGAATTTGATTTTTCTACCCTTATTATTGAAATCAATGAGTTTATTGTTAAATATGCTTTTGAATTTCTTAACTATGAGTAGCTAAATCATTAACTAGAGGTGTGTGGTGATGAATGCTTAATTAGATTGGGTATTGCTAGATTCATCTCAATATTATTTAATTAGTGTAAATCTGTTAAGTTCTCTCCAATTTATAATTGAAGATCCATGGTTGCAGATGTAGGTCTACTTTTCTTACTTGATTTTTGCTTATAAAAGAAGATTTGAGTATTGGGAGAGAATTTAATGGTGAACATGGATGTGATGTTGTGGAATTGGGCCAGACATAGTCAAAACCATATTCTCACTCCTAATTAATAGCTAATAGCTAGAGATTAGTGCAGCTATTAATCCAAACTTGATTGGGTTGATCTAATTATGTCTAGTGGATTGAAAGAACTCTAGAAAGAGGCATTTATGAGGTTGAAAAACATCGAATGTGTTATACCCCATAGGATTCCCGGCACCTAGATGACCTATTCGCACGTTGGTTAAGCATATTTGAAGGCCATACGTGCTAGAGAAAGGCCCGGGAAAAAGATCGGACGAGAAACCTGTCGAACCATCGCGGAAGGAGCCGAGGCAGAGCCCCTCCGCGATGGCAGCATGTCACGGAGGTGAAGCCTCCGCGTTGGCTTTGTGACACGTTGGCCTTGTCCAGGCCCAAGTATATAAAGCCCCACTTCGGTTTTAAATCATATAAACTTATAAATTTCCAGTGAAACATAGAGGAAACATTAGAGAAGAGAAAAGAATGAAGGGGGTAATATAATTTTCATCCGATTACGCTGCTAAACGTTGTCCAAACTCAAATTAACCCCAGATACTGAGGTATTTAGCAGTAGAGAGCATTCCTACGGATTTAGTTTCGTGAAATACGGCCGACGAATCGTCGAGCTACCGAGCTAAGGTAAGTAGAATTGCTCCAAACTAGTGTCTATGTGTTTCTAGCGGTGAAGTGAATATTTCTCTCTTCTGGACCTCTGAAAAATAGCGAGTTTTCGACCGTCTTTCGATAAGCCTAAGTTTAGGCTATAAATTACATTGAAGTGACGTTGTTCATTTAAAATAAAGTTATATTTGGTATTACTTGATATATATATGAATGCAGTTGGGAGGAATAGCTGAAATACCGACCAAGCTACGCCAGTTAGTCGGGAAATCAGAAACGAAGGTATGTAAAGCTAGTTTCCTCGGCAAGTTAGTAAATCTCGGTATAGTAAAGCAATTCAAAGGCCAGTAGAATATTCAGAAGTCATGTTTTGTGTTTATTACGAATGTTGGTACGATATTAGAAGCATCAAGTTATAATTAGCATGAAACTTGTTAGCACGATATAGATTCTAATACAAGTGTTAGGAACTGCACAGCATGCTCAGTATATGATGTAGTACAAAATGTCAGGATATTATCGTATTCAGTTGAAACCCAGTAAAGCAATGTAATATCTGTAAGACATCTCAGAAGTAGAATGATAGGTTAAAATGAAGTTTAGAAAACATATTAGAAATAGCAAATCATGTTACTATAGAAACTCAGCATACAGCATGGTTTTCAGCAGAAAGACTATATCTTGTCCAGCATTAGACTCAGTACGGTATGGCAGAAGATTATATATTATACATGCATACTATTGTCAGCCTCAACATGTGTTAAGTATGTACATATTACTATTACTAGCTCAGCATATAGTATGTACAAATACTTTACTACTATTAGCTTCAGTATATGAGATATGCAGATAGTATTACCAGTTGAGACCGTTGTATTGTTTTGGGGTTGGATTACCTAGCATCCATGACTGCCCCAGGGTTAATAGCTGTATCGACTCGTCCGCCAGAGGATGAGGATACGTCGCTCTACGTAGTGGCATGCCGTCCCACAGGGGACAAAGATGGGATGCCAGTTTTCCCCATATTGTTCCTTGATCGGCCCTTACACACCCCTGTCGAGCGGATACGCCCGGGTGTTGATTCAGGAGTCCTCCGGACTCAGATGCAGTTATAGTCAGGGGCTCAGCGAGCCTAAGTGCATACCCAGGGGACCGGCAGGATGCTTATAGCGATTATAGGAGATGGGATGACCGGGGTAGGGGTATAGATTCTGTGCTGGTTGTACCTCCCGGCTTATGTGGGCCGGGTAAGATTTGTGTGTGCTATATTATGTTATGTTATGTTATGCCATGTTACATTAGACACGAGTAGATCGGCAGTAGAACGATACATCTCCAGGTATGACTCCTACTCCTTCGAGTATAAATAAGAAAAGGTATGATTTACATTATCAGACAGTTAATCTATTCCTTTCTACTTCAGTTTCATCAGTTGTATTGTTGTTTTCAGATATTTCTTTCAGTTATTGCTTTACATACTCAGTACCAACGGTACTGACGCCCGGTGGGGTGCTGCATTACTTATCTACAGATACTTATAGATGAGCAGGCGATCCGTCGTGATTCCGGTCAGCGATTGAGTATTCATCTCCCGTCATCCGGAGACTGAATCCTAGAGGTGTATTTCGTTTTCTTTTGTTGTACAGTACGGGTAGGTCGGGGCCCTATCTCCATCATTTCTATTGCTATTCCTAGAGGCTTGCAGTCTGTATATATTTCCCTGTTGTCAGTTGAGCCAGTCATGTGAGGCCGTGCAGTTGTATAGTTGTTAGTACTTTTATCTCTTTTATGTTGGCCGTGTGGGGCCATAGTTTGACAGTAGTGGTGACCTTGCCGGTCACGTAGCTTTCCAGTATTTCATTGTTGAGTTATAGATAACTAGACAGCATGGTGGCCTTGTCGGCCCGCATAGGTTTCCCTATATTGATATGTTTCTGGTTAGATGTCAGCACAGGTACAGGTGGCTATAGGCCTAGTCGGCCGGAGGCTGTATTTACAACCGTCATATAGCCCGTTGTTTCCCTGAATCTGAGTTAGAGCCAGCCAGGCACCAGATGTGCTCAGGCTCAGCAGTCTAGCAGTTCAGGTCCTAGTAGGGCACTAGGTGCCAGTCATACCCCCCCCCCTCAAGGCGGGGTGTGACAAACTTGGTATTAGAGCAGGTCGTATCCTAGTGAGTCTGCAAGCCGTGCTAAGTAGAGTCCTGCCCATGGATGTGTTGTGCACCACATACTATGGGTAGGGGGTTGCAAGGCATGATAGGATGGTTGTCTTTTATTCTTATTCAGTCATGCTGTAGAGCGGTACAATATAAGGTTGAGTCCCTAAAAGCTTACTATATTCTTTGGTTACAGATAATGTCAGACCAGCGACATCCTATCACAGGCCGGAGCTTAGATATTACAGCAGGGGAAGGCACCAGCAGGATGCCTCACCCTCATTTAGAAACAGCCCGGTCAGAGGGCACTACAGAGGCATCGTCCCAGCCTTCTCAGCAGTCTCCACAACATCAGGAGCCACTAGGGGCGACACTACCTCCAGCAGTCCCTATACCGACCCCTTCCGACTAGGAGGTTAGGAGTGCGGTAGTTATGTTAGCACAGATGATGGCTGCTCAGTGTCAGCCGATGCCATCTACAATTGTGGAGTCATCAGAAGGGCCCGGTAGTTCGAGGGTCCGAGAGTTCTTGGCTTTGAATCCCCCACAGTTCACAGGTACAGACCGGACAGAGGACCCTCAGGATTTTCTAGATCAAATGCAGAGAATTTTCAGGGTTATGCATGCCACGCCTACAGAATCAGTTGAGTTGGCAGCATTCCGGTTACGGGACATCGCCGTATTGTGGTATGAAAGCTGGGAAAGGTCCCGAGGGAGAGATGTTTCCCCTCCGACCTGGTCCAGCTTCTCAGGAGCCTTTCTGGATCACTATTTGCCGCGGGAGATTCAACAGGCCCGGGTAGACCAGTTCCTACATCTAGAGCAGGGGGCCATGAGTGTTCGGGAATACTCCTTGCGGTTTGATTCTTTGGCTCGATATGCACCGGCCTTTGTTGATACCATGGCATCTAGAGTACACCACTTTATCATGGGGTTGAATCCAGAATATGTTGAGACTTGTATTACGGCTACACTGCGAGAGGACATGGACATTGCTCGAGTTCAGGCATTCGCCCAGAATATTGAGGGCATCAGACAGCGGCATCGGGAGATCAGAAGGGCCAATCAGGAACAGCGACGCCGGGACAGGCCAGTTGAGTTACAGAGGGAGGCTCGGGGAGGACCCAGGCCACGATTGTTAGATAGGCCGCCCAGGCCCCCGCCTCCGCCACAGCCGCAGGGGGGTAGATTCAGCCGTAGGGGGCAGTCAGAGACTGGTAGAGGCTCACAGATAGCAGATTCACCATTACAGAGGAGGGCGGAGCAGAGTAGGTATACTCTACCGCCCTGCCCTATATGCAGTCGACGCCATCCTGGAGCATGCAGATATGGCTCCACCGCATGTTATAATTGTGGCCAAGAAGGCCATTTGATGAAAACTTGCCCAGCGAGAGGTCGAGAGGACTGAGATAGACAGGATAGGGGATCTGCAGGGTCACGAGCCACAGCATCCTCGATAGGGCGCAGGCCCTCAGTTTCAGCAGGCAGGGGTCGGGGCAGATCAGAGGCCTCCAGTACAGGTGCGGGTCCAAGCCGCACATATGCCTTACCAGGGAGGCAAGATTCAGAAGCGTCACCTGATGTTGTGACAGGTATGCTAACTATCTGCTCACACCCTGCTTATGTATTGATTGATCCAGGGTCTACTTTGTCCTACATTACTCCATTTGTGGCACGAAAGTTTAGTATTGCACCAGAATTGCAGCAGCCCTTTTTAGTATCCACACCCGTCGGTGACTCTATTGTGGCTAGCAAAATTTACCGAGGGTGTACAGTAGAGGTTGCTGACCGTCAGACCACAGTAGATCTGGTCGAGTTAGAAATGATAGACTTTGATGCCATAATGGGTATGGATTGGCTAGTACCGTGCTTTGCCAACGTTGAATGTTGGACCAAGACGGTCCGATTCCACTTCCTAAGAGAAGCAGTGCGAGACTGGAAGGGCAGCACCGCTACGCCAAAAGGTAGGTTTATTTCCTACCTTCAGGCGATAAAGTTGATATCTAAGGGATGTATTTACCATCTGGTCAGAGTTCAGGATGTCCAAGCAGGATCTCTGACACTCCAGTCTGTTCCGGTAGTGAATGAATTCCCTGATGTGTTTCCTGATGAGTTACCTGGTATTCCCCCAGAAAGGGAGATAGATTTTGCTATTGACTTGTTACCAGGCACTCAGCCGATATCAATTCCTCCCTATCGTATGGCTCCTGCAGAACTCAGATAATTAAAGGAGCAGTTGAAAGATTTATTGGATAAAGGTTTTATCAGGCCGAGTACTTCACCGTGGGGTGCGCCAGTTTTATTTGTGAGGAAGAAAGATGGCTCGCTCCGAATGTGCATAGATTATCAGCAATTAAACAAAGTTACAGTAAAGAACAAGTACCCGCTTCCCAGAATTGATGACTTATTTGATCGTTGCAGGGAGCCAGATACTTTTCTAAGATTGACTTGCGGTCCGGATATCACCAGGTTCGAGTACGTGAGAGAGATATTCCTAAGACAGCGTTCAGGACCCGATATGGACATTTTGAATTTCTAGTCATGTCCTTCGGGTTAACAAATGCCCCGGCAGTCTTCATGGACCTGATGAACAGTATTTTCAGACCTTTCCTGGACTTGTTCGTGATAGTATTCATTGATGACATTCTGGTGTATTCTCGCTCTGAAGCAAATCACCGGACTCATTTGCGGACAGTGCTCCAGATCCTCAGGGACCGCCAGTTGTATGCTAAATTTTCTAAGTGTGAATTCTGGCTTAACTCAGTAGCCTTTTTAGGGCATATCGTGTCGGATGCTGGTATACAGGTAGACAAGCAGAAAATAGAAGCAGTTAAATCATGGCCTAGGCCTACCACTCCGACTGAAGTTCATAGTTTTCTGGGGTTGGCAGGATATTACAGGAGGTTCGTTGAAGGGTTCTCGACCATTGCGACACCTCTAACCAAATTGACACAAAAAGCAACAAAGTTTCAGTGGACAGAGGCATGCGAGTAGAGCTTCCAAGAACTGAAAGACAGATTAACCTCCGCCCCAGTGTTAGCGTTGCCGGAGGGGATAGAAGGTTATTCGGTGTACTACGACGCATCAGGCGTCGGGTTAGGTTGTGTGTTGATGCAGCATGGTAAAGTGATTGCATATGCTTCCAGACACCTGAGGAAACATGAAAAGAACTACCCTACCCACGACCTGGAACTAGCCGCAGTGATCCACGCCTTGAAGATGTGGAGGCATTACCTGTACGGCGTCCATGTTGATATTTACACAGATCACAAGAGCCTACAGTACATCTTCACTCAGAGGGAGTTGAATCTACGGAAACGCCGCTGGTTGGAGCTGTTAAAAGATTATGATGTGAATATTCTATACCACCCCGGAAAAGCTAATGTAGTGGCAGATGCCCTGAGCCGTAAGTCAATGGGGAGTTTGGCGTATTTGCGACCTGAGAAGCGGGAGTTAGCTAAAGAAATTCATCAGTTAGCAGGTTTAGCCGTTCGAGTAATGGAAATAGAAAATAATAGAGTAGTAATTCAGAATTCTGCTGTGTCATCATTAGTTACAGAGGTAAAAGAACGATAGTACGAGGACCCTAATTTAGTCCAGCTCAGAGATAGAATTCAGAAAGGTAAGGAGTCAGATTTCCAAATGACTGAGGATGATGTGCTACGCTGTAAGGGCCGCCTCTGTGTCCCGAATGTTTCAGGGCTTCGTGGGTGGATCATGCATGAGGTACATTACGCTCGCTATTCCTCCATCCAGGAGCGACGAAAATGTACCACGACATCAGAGACATCTACTGGTGGCCAGGTATGAAAGTTGAGATAGCTGAATTTGTATCTAGATGTTCTAACTGTCAGCAGGTGAAAGCGGAGCACCAGAAGCCGGGCGGTTTGACGCAAGATATAACGGTGCCTATATGGAAATAGAAAATGATAAACATGGATTTTGTAACAGGGTTACCTCGTACCAGACGCAGAAATGATTCCATTTGGGTAATAGTTGACAGGCTGACAAAATCAGCTCATTTCCTGCCAGTGAAGGCTACCTTCTCGGCTGAGGATTATGCCGAATTATATATCAGAGAAATAGTTAGATTGCATGGAGTGCCGGTATCCATCATTTCAGATAGGGGAGCACAGTTTATAGCTAGATTCTGGCAGTCGTTCCAGAGGGGTTTGGGGATGCAGATCAATTTGAGCACAGCATTCCACCCCCAGATAGACGGGCAAGCTGAGCGGACTATCCAAAGGCTCGAAGATATGCTCCGAGCGTGTGTGCTAGACTTTAGGGGTAGCTGGGATGAGCATCTTTCGTTGATTGAATTTGCTTATAATAACAGTTATCATTCAGCTATCCAGATGGCGCCCTTTGAAGCATTATATGGGCGAAAATGTAGATCACCGGTGGGCTGGTTTGAAGTGGGGGAATCAGCATTGGTTGGCCCAGACATTGTTCGGCAGTCAGAGGAAAAGATAAAGCTTATCCGAGAACGTTTACTGACTGCTCAGAACCGCCAGAAGTCTTATGCAGATATGCGGCGCAGAAATCTAGAATTTGCGATAAATGACTTGGTATATCTGAAAGTGTCTCCGATGAAAGGGGTGATGAGATTTGGCAAGAAAGGCAAGCTTAGCCCGAGATTCATTGGGCCATATCAGATTCGGCGAAGAATAGGCCGAGTTGCATATGAATTGAACTTGCCTCCGGAGTTAGCAGCTATTCACCCAATATTCCATGTCTCTATGTTGAGGAAGTTCGTAGGGGACCCTTCTACAGTAGTTCCCGTTCAGAATGTCCAGGTCACAGAAGAGTTAGCATATGAAGAGGTTCCAGTAGCTATTTTAGACAGACAGAGTCGCAGGTTGAGGACTAAAGATGTTGCGTCTATCAAAGTATTGTGGCGTAACAGGAACCATGAGGAAATGACGTGGGAAGCTGAAGAAGATATGAAAGCTAGGTACCCTCACCTATTCCAGGCCTATTCAGGCGACAGGTATGTCCGTATTATTGCTTATGTAGTATCTTATGGTTGTATATGTATAAGTGAGAAAGATTGATACTTAGCCATCCAGTGAATCCTAAAGTATTGTGTACAGTACCTGTATTGGACTTTTCTGCATTTCAGGTTTTTGGTATAGTCCATATTACAGGGGAGACTCTGGCGAAATTTTTCTAAACAAATAAGTTAAGTAGTCCTCTAGATAGCAGTATACATTCGAGGACGAATGTTCTTAAGGGGGGGAGAATGTTATACCCCATAGGATTCCCGGCACCTAGATGACCTATTCGCACGTTGGTTAAGCATATTTGAAGGCCATACGTGCTAGAGAAAGGCCCGGGAAAAAGATCGGACGAGAAACCTGTCGAACCATCGCGGAAGGAGCCGAGGCAGAGCCCCTCCGCGATGGCAGCGTGTCACGGAGGTGAAGCCTCCGCGTTGGCTCCGTGACACGTTGGCCTTGTCCAGGCCCAAGTATATAAAGCCCCACTTCAGTTTTAAATCATATAAACTTATAAATTTCCAGTGAAACAGAGAGGAAACATCAGAGAAGAGAAAAGAACGAAGGGGGTAATATAATTTTCATCCGATTACGCTGCTAAACATTGTCCAAACTCAAATTAACCCCAGATACTGAGGTATTTAGCAGAAGAGAGCATTCCTACGGATTTAGTTTCGTGAAATACGGCCGACGAATCGTCGAGCTACCGAGCTTAGGTAAGTAGAATTGCTCCAAACTAGTGTCTATGTATTTCTAGCGGTGAAGTGAATATTTCTCTCTTATGGACCTCTGAAAAATAGCGAGTTTTCGACCGTCTTTCGATAAGCCTAAGTTTAGGCTATAAATTACATCGAAGTGACGTTGTTCATTTAAAATAAAGTTATATTTGGTATTAATTGATATATATATGAATGCAGTTGGGAGGAATAGCTGAAATACCGACCAAGCTACGCCAGTTAGTGGGGAAATCAGAAACGAAGGTATGTAAAGCTAGTTTCCTCGGCAAGTTAGTAAATCTCGGTATAGTAAAGCAATTCAAAGGCCAGTAGAATATTCAGAAGTCATGTGTTGTGTTTATTACGACTGTTGGTACGATATTAGAAGCATCTGGTTATAATTAGCACGAAACTTGTTAGCACGATATAGATTCTAATACAAGTGTTAGGAACTGCACAGCATGCTCAGTATATGATGTAGTACAAAATGTCAGGATATTATCGTATTCAGTTGAAACTCAGTAAAGAAATGTAATATCTGTAAGACATCTCAGAAGTAGAATGATAGGTTAAAATGAAGTTTAGAAAACATATTAGAAATAGCAAATCATGTTACTATAGAAACTCAACATACAGCATGGTTTTCAGCAGAAAGACTATATCTTGTCCAGCATTAGACTCAGTATGGTATGGCAGAAGATTATATATTATACATGCATACTATTGTTAGTCTCAGCATGTGTTAAGTATGTACATATTACTATTACTAGCTCAGCATATAGTATGTGCAAATACTTTACTACTATTAGCTTCAGTATATGGGATATGCAGATAGAATTACCAGTTGAGACCGTTGTATTGTTTTGGGGTTGGATTACCTAGCATCCATGACCGCCCCAGGGTTAATAGCTGTATCGACTCGTCCGCCAGAGGACGAGGATACGTCGCTCTATGGAGTGGCATGCCATCCCATAGGGGACGAAGATGGGATGCCAGTTTTCCCCATATTGTGCCTTGATCGGCCCTTACACACCCCTGTCGAGCGGATACGCCCGGGTGTTGATTCAGAAGTCCTCCGGACTCAGATGCAGTTATAGTTAGAGGCTCAGCGAGCCCAATTGCATACCCAGGGGACCGGCAGGATGCTTATAGCGATTATAGGAGATGGGATGACCGGGGTAGGGGTATAGATTCTGTGCTGGTTGTACCTCCCGGCTTATGGGGGCCGGGTAAGGTTTGTGTGTGCTATATTATGTTATGTTATGTTATGCCATGTTACATTAGACATGAGTAGAACGGCAGTAGAATGATACATCTCCAGGTATGACTCCTACTCCTTCCAGTATAAATAAGAGAAGGTATGATTTACATTATCAGACAGTTAATCTATTCCTTTCTACTTCAGTTTCATCAGTTGTATTGTTGTTTTCAGATATTTCTTTCAGTTATTGCTTTACATAGTCAGTACCAGCGGTACTGACGCCCGGTGGGGCGCTGCATTACTTGCCTGCAGGTACTCATAGACGAGCAGGCGATCCGTCATGATTCCGGTCAGCGATTGAGTATTCAGCTCCCGTCATCCGGAGACTAAATCCCAGATGTGTATTTCGTTTTCTTTTGTTGTACAGTACGGGTAGGTCGGGGCCCTGTCCCGATCATTTCTATTGCTATTCCTAGAGGCTTGCAGTCTGTATATATTTCCCTATTGTCAGTTGAGCCGATCGTGTGAGGCCGTGCAGTTGTATAGCTGTTAGTACTTTTATCTCTTTTATGTTGGCCGTGTGGGGCCATAGTTTGACAGTAGTGGTGACCTTGCCAGTCACGTAGCTTTCCAGTATTTTATTGTTGAGTTACAGATAACTAGACAGCATGGTGGCCTTGTCGGCCCGCATAGGTTTCCCTATATTGATATGTTTCTGGTTAGCTGTCAGCACAGGTACAGGTGGCTATAGGCCTAGTCGGCCGGAGGCTGTATTTACAGCCGTCATATAGCCTGTTGTTTCCCTGAATCTGAGTTAGGGCCAGCCAGGCACCAGATGTGCTCAGGCTCAGCAGTTTAGCAGTTCAGGTCCTAGTAGGGCACCAGGTGCCAGTCATACCCCCCCCCCCATGGCGGGGTGTGACAAAATGTCCACCTGCCCAAGGTTATTTACACAATTTGAACTAATAAGATGATCTAGCGTGACCTTATTTAATTCGCACATCAGCTACACCACACCTCTAGTTCTTCTCATTATTGTCGATAACTTTGGTTATTTTGCTATCTTAATCGACTGAGTTAGAATTCATACCATGTTGTTAACATCAAGTCTCTCCCAAAATGTTTCTTTCTTTGTTATTTTCAAGTGGTGCGAACTAAATTCAATTTCCCAAACAACACTTGTGCATATCATTTGTTAGTCTCTGTGGGATTCGACCCCGACATCCGTCGGGATATTTATTTTGATACAACGAGTAATGAAAAGTATATTTTGGACACTATCACAAGACTACCGACTCAGTGGAGGATTATGCCAAGTTGTATATTCGGGAGTTAGTTCAGTTGCATGGAGTGCCTTTGTCCATCATATCAGACAGAGGTACTCAGTTTACCTCCCAGTTTTGGAGGTCATTTCAGAAGGGACTTGGTACCCAAGTCAAGCTTAGCACAACTTTTCACCCGCAGACAGATGGTCAGCCTGCGCGGACCATTCAGACTCTTGAGGATATGTTGAGGACATGTGTAATTGACTTCAAAGGTAGCTGGGATGATCATTTACCTCTCATCAAGTTTTCATACAATAACAGCTACCATTCCAACATTTAGATGGCTCCATTTGAGGCTCTTTATGGGCGGAGATGTAGGTCGCCTATTGGTTGGTTTGAACTCGGTGAAGCTACGTTGATAGGGCCAAATTCAGTTTATAAGGCTATGGAGAAAGTCCAGCTTATAAGGGAGAGGTTGAAGATAGCTCAGAGTCATCAAAAGTCCTGTGCGGATGTGAGGAGAAGAGAACATGAATTTAAAATTGATGATTGGGTATTTCTGAAAGTGTCTCCCATAAAGGGAGTGATGAGATTCGAAAAGAAGAGGAAACTTAGTCCCCGATATGTTGGTCTGTACAGGATTGTGAGACATGTTGGCAAGGTTGCCTATGAGTTGGAGTTTCCCTCAGAATTGGCTTCAGTACATCCAGTTTTCCATGTATCGCTCTTGAAGAAGTGCACGGGTGACCCGACTTTTGTTGTTCCAGTAGAGAGCATAGGTGTGAAGGATAGCCTTAGCTATGAGGAGTTTCCAGTTGAAACTCTTGATCATCAGGTTTGGAATTTTAGATTCAAAGAGGTAGCTTCAGTAAAGGTTTTATGGAAGAATCAACATGTTAAGAGGGCTATGTGGGAAGCTGAAGGTGATATGATGGCTAAAAACCCGCATCTTTTCCCTCCCAGCTCAGTTCCAATTTGAGGTATCAGTTTCCTCCTCAGTACTCTATTATGTTTCCTGTCTAGTTCATGTCTTCCAGTTTCTATCATGTTAGTGCATGCATGTATGATTCATGAATTTAGTTCAGTCATGTATTTCAGTTCGGAGTCAGTCACTCCATCAGTTTCAGCTTTAGATGTTTAGTGTTTGGAATGATAGTTCCATTCCCCAGCTTTTTAGTATGTTTATTCACATTCGAGGATGAATGTTTCCAAGAGGGAGATATTGTAATACCCCGAAAGTCCGTAAGATCAGACGCGAGGGTTCAAACAGAGAAAAGAGGAAAATGTTTCCCAGGTCATAGGACGAATCATCCAATAACCCGTGGGGTAACTTCACAAGTCGTTAAGTGACTTGTGATGTGAGGGAGAATTGGTGAAGACCCATGGTTTGGGGTGGCCACGAAAGGCAGCCATGAGTCATGATGTGACTCCATGACTCATGGAGTTGGTCGTGATCAGGAGCTGGGTTAGAGTTCGGAATTTTGGTAGAAGACTTGATCACTTGGACCTAATGACTCGTCATGTGCACCATGAGTCGTGGTGACTGGCAGTGTCCAATTTTCCTGCATTTTAGCAAGGGTGTTTTCATAATTCCTAATCTCCTAGGTCCTAAACTACGTCATTTTAAGTTCTATTAGGAGGGTTTTAAGAGTGCTTAACCTATCCTAAGCCTTTCCATTCCCTGCATGCATGATTAAGGTGCTCCACTGGAGATCAAGCTAGAGAATCCCCTTAGTTCTCCCCCAAATCTCTTGGGCATTCAAGGAAGGTTGTGAAATCAAAGCACCCAGATATGTAGGGTTATGAATGGGAGTTTCTCTTCAATCTCATTCCCAAATCTCTTCTCAATCCATGAATTCAAGTGCATGGTTCCATGGGGTACTAACCCAATTTATGAAATCCTCTATGTTTCTATCATGGGTCAATTCTATTCATGTTTCTAATGATGTTTTAAGATTCATGGGCAAGTTTTATAATGATTTTGATTACAAGTTATGATTTCAAAGTTTTAAGAGTATGATGCCCAATTATGCTAGTTTCATGAGAAGTTGAATTTATGATTTATGCTTCCAAGTGTGATGAGATTTCTAGTATTTAAGAATGTTTATGAATTACCCATGTATGTATCCATGATTTTTGAATATCAAGTCTATTTAAACTATGTCAAAGTTTGGGGAAGCCCACATGATCTAAGTATGAATTCATGATTTGTCTAAATCTTATAATGTTAGCTTACCACATAGTTTTTGGAGTCTAGACTCCCATTTTTCATCTTGTGGTATGTTTTGAGCCAAGGCTCCTCATGTTTAGTTTCTAGACTATGTATTTATTGTTATAATTAGCTTTTTATAAATACAATGGTTCAGCTTCGTTGAAAAGCGATGGAGAGCATATGCATATTTTTAGGAGTAGTGTCTAGCACCGAGTAGGCTAGGGGTTCAAACAACCCGGAGCCTCAAAAATGCGTGCCAATGTAGGTATATTCAAGTTCTTTGGGACCTCCTTTGTGAACTTTCCCTACCCTCCATGGGCCTTCAGCTTGATATCGATATCGAGTAGTGCCCTTAGCCCTGGCAAGGCTTTGGACGGCTCTGCCCACTTGAGTGTAATAGTCGGGACTATGTAAGCTCTATCATGGTAATGTCGGTTATATGACGAGTCTACTATTTTTCCTCATGATTTCAGTTATGCATGTTTATCAGTTATGATATTATGTTTTCAGCAGGTTCAACCCAACTGTTCAGTTTTACTTATGACTATTAGTTTTCAGCTTTAGGTCATTCGATTCAGTTATAAGGTTCAGTTATGTTTAATCATATTTTCAGTTAATAGCATGCAAGCCTTACTCTCAGAATCTTATGATGTAATGATTTATGATTCACATTTTTTCAAGTCTTACTCAGCTATTTTACTTACCCTGCATACTCGATACATTCCAAGTACTGACCGCATACTCTATGTTGTACTGTTTCATGATACAGGCTCAAATATACAGTCCTAGTCCCACCGTTATCCAGTTCTCAAAGTTTAGCACATCCAGACTTGTTGGTGAGTCCTCATCCTTTGAGAAACTTGAGTTTGCTTGTTATCGGCACATTTTAGTTTCAGTCTTCTAGTGTGCTAGTTGGGGTCTTGTCCCATCAGCTCATCAGTATGTAGAGGCTTATTAGACATAGTTATGTACTCAACTTCAGATTTAGTGTTTGATATTCAGTTGTTCAGATGTATTAAATGTTCAGACTTCCGTTATTTCAGAATTTAGTTCCTGCATTATTTATGTCGAGCTCTAGTTATCATGTTCACTCCATGGGTCGACTTGGAGCCATTTATGGTTCTAAGTTCTGTGTCTGGACCCGGGCCTATGTTCGAGTTATGACATGTGGCACCAATTACCATGTCGCATCCAGGGTGTAGACTCAGGTCATGACAAACTTTATATCATAGCACTAGTATTAGAGTGTCCTAGGATATCTGAAAGCCGCGTCGAGTAGAGTCCTTTTCATGGGTGTGAAGCGCGCCACACTTATGAAGAGGTGGCTACAAGGCGTTATTAGAAAATTTCCCTTTTGTTCATGATCTTTATTGTGCATTGAGCTAATCTCAAAAATGTCCTCCTAATCCATACTCTACTTTTTTCAGATAACGATGCCTCCAAAATGAGGAAACGGAAGAAGTACCAGCAACGCTAACAGGCCTGCCCTACCAGCTCCAACAGCCCCTCAGGACGATGAGGTGTCCTCCACTAAATTTATGGCAGCGATTCAGATGCTCGCTCAGGCTATGACCAACCAAGTGAACAAGCAAGTGGTGCCCATCAATACCAATGGGTCTGCAGCTGCGGCCAGAGTTTGGAAAATTTCACACGAATGAATCCCCCAGCTTTTCATGGATCTAAGATAGAGAAAGACCCGTAAGAGTTCATGGATGAGATCTAGAAAATCACCCAAATATTGGGTGTCACTGCTAAGGAAGTGCTGAATTGGCTGCCTACCAGTTAAAAGGGGTGGCACAGATTTGGTACAAGCAGTGGAAGGATGGGAGGCTGAGTGGAGCAGGTCCGGTAAAGTGGGACGAGTTTGTTATGG
Organism: Datura wrightii; assembly: GCA_035772735.1. Classification (NCBI taxonomy): domain Eukaryota; kingdom Viridiplantae; phylum Streptophyta; class Magnoliopsida; order Solanales; family Solanaceae; genus Datura; species Datura wrightii. The sequence goes on from JASDFA010000001.1 coordinate 112,589,418, forward strand.
CGTTCCTTGACAGATTCTTTCCTCGGGAGTTGAGGGAAGCTAAGGCTTCCGAATTTATGAACTTGAGGCAGAACAGCATGACAGTAGAGGAGTATGCATTGGAGTTCACTTGGCTGTCAAGGCATGCTCCATAAATGGTCGCTGAGCTGAGGGATCGCATGCTCCATAAATGGTCGCTGAGCTGAGGGATCGCATGCTCAAATTTGTTAATGGAGTTTCAAATTTGGTGCTTAAGGAATACAAAACTGCGATGCTTATCAAGGAAATCGACCTCTCTAGCCTCATCATTCATGCACAAAAGATAGAGGTGGAGAAGCTGAAGGAAATTGAGAGGGAGAACAAATGGTAGAGAACAGGCCGGTTTGAGTATGGCCAGTAGAGATCAGGTAGGGGTAGTCGACCACAGCAGCAATAAAAACCTCCAGTTCCCTCACCAGCTAGTGCCTCTTCTTTCCAATCCCATAAGGAATGAAAGGGTGGAGCATCATACTCCCAATCCCAGAGTCACGTCTCCAGCAGTCGCACAGTTCTAGCCTGCCCGAAGTGTGGCAAGAATCACCCTGGGGAGTGCAGTTTAGGCAAGGAGGGTTGTTTTGGTTATGGCCAGCTGGGTCACAAATTGAGGGACTGTCCGTTAGCGGGACAGGAGAAGACCTATTCTACTACCTCAGCAGCCCCAGCAGGTCATCCAGCTAATAGGGCACTACTTCAGGTATGGGTGGCAGGCAGCAGTAAAACCATTTTTATGCTTTGTCTTCTCATTAGGATCAGGAGAACTCACCTGATGTGGTTACGGGTATGTTATGCCTTTTCCATATTGATGTATATGACTTGTTAGATCTAGGAGCCACACTTCCCTTCATGACTCCATATATTGTTGTTCAGTTTGATATTAGTCCATAAGTCCTTTTAGAACTATTTTCAGTTTCTACTCCGGTCAGTGAGTCAGTTAGAGCCAGGCAGGTATATAAAAGTTTCCCAGTCCCAGTGTTAAGTAAAGTTATTCCAGTTGATCGAGTAGAGCTAGACATGGTTGATTTTGACCTCATTCTTGGCATGGATTGGTTACATTCCTGTTATGCCTCAGTCGACTGCAGAACTAGAGTCATCAAATTTCAGTTTCCTAATGAGCCAATCTTAGAATGGAAGGGCAGTATTTCAACGCCTAAGGGTCGGTTTATTTCCTACCTTAAATCTAGGAAAATGATTTCAAAGAGTTGTATATATCACTTGATTAGGGTTAAGGATTCCAGTTTCGAGACCCCGACTATTCAGGCAGTTCTAGTTGTAGCAAATTTCCTGATGTCTTTCCCCAAGATCTTCTCGGAGTCCCACTCGAGCGGGAAATAGACTTCAGCATAGACCTTCTCCCAGAAACCCAGCCCATCTCTATTCCTTCTTACATAATGGCTCCAGCTGAGCTTAAGGAGTTGAAGGAACAGTTGAAAGACCTTCTAGATAAGGGCTTCATCAGATCCAACATCTCTCCATGGGGTGCTCCAGTCCTATTCGTGCAAAAGAAAGATGGTACACTCAAAATATGCATCGACTACCATTGACTGAACAAATTTACAGTCAAGAACAGGTATCCTCTTCTCAATATTGACGTCTTGTTCGATCAGCTTCAATGAGCTAGTTGTTTCTCCAAGATAGACCTCAGATTGGGATACCACCAGCTCAGGGTCAAGGAATGTGACATTTCAAAAATAGCTTTCAAAACTTGGTATGGTCACTATGAATTTTTGGTTATGTCTTTTGGACTAATTAATGCTCCTACAACATTTATGGATCTGATGAACAGGGTATTCAAGTGATACCTGGACATGTTCATTATTATATTCATAGATGACATATTGGTATACTCCAGGGATGAGGAGGACCGTGCTAACCACCCGAGGATAGTGTTGTAGATTCTCAGAGACTGTTAATTGTTCGCTAAATTTAATAAGTGTGAATTCTAGATGAAGTCAGTGGCTTTCCTCGTCATGTGGTCTCAGGTGAGGGTATTCAGGTGGATCCTCATAAGATAGCAGCGGTAAAAGATTGGCCAACACCCACTTCCCCATCAGATATCAGGAGTTTCTTGGGTTTAGCCGATTATTACCAACGATTTGCAGAAGGGTTTTCTTCCATTGCATTCCCTTTGACCAAAAGAAGGTGAAGTTTCAGTGTTTAGATGCTTGTGAGAAGAGTTTCCAAGAATTGAAGACTCGATCACTACAACTCTGGTTTTGACCTTGCCAGGAGGAACAGATGGATTCGTAGTTTATTATGATGCTTCCCGAGTTGGCCTCGGTTGCATCCTGATGCATCGGGTAAGGTGATAGCTTATGCCTCTAGAAAGCTCAAGGTTCATGAGAAGAACTATCTGACTCATGATCTTAAACTGGCGGCAGTGGTATTTTCTTTGAAGATATGGAGACATTACCTTTATGGAGTTCATGTGGATGCTTTCACTGACCAAAAAAGCCTTCAATATGTGTTTACTCAGAAGGACTTGAACCTTTGTCAGAGAAGGTGGCTGGAATTATTGAAAGATTATGACAAGAGTGTGTTATACCACTCGAGAAAGGCCAATATGGTGTCTGATGCCTTCAATAGGAAGTCTATGGGAAGCGTTGCTCATGTCGAAGAGGGCAGAAAATAACTGGCAAAAGATATCCACAGGTTAGCTCGATTGGGAGATTCAGCTGAGGGCGAAGTTATAATCCAGAGTGGGTCAGAATTCTCACTGGTGGTAAAGGTTAAGTCAAAGAAGGATGAAGACTCCATACCACTCAAGTTGAAAGAAACAGTTATAAGAAAAGAGGTGGAGGCTTTCTATAAAAGAGGAGATGGTGTGCTTCGTTACCTGGGTAGATTGTGCGTTCCAGATGTAGATGACTTGAAATAGCGAATACTGGCAGAAGCACACAGCTCTAGGTATTCTATTCATTCGGGTGTCACTATGATGTATCATGACCTATGGGAAATTTATTGGTGGAACGACATGAAGAAGGACATTGCATAATTTGTAGCTAAGTGTCCAAACTGCCAATAAGTTAAGGTTGAACATCAGAGACCTGGGGGTATGACTCAGGATATCAGTATTCCTGCTTGGAAGTGGGAGGAAGTGAATATGGACTTCATCACAGGTTTACCTTGTACTCGTCGACAACATGATTCAATATGGGTGGTTGTAGACAAGATGACTAAGTTAGCACATTTCCTACCAGTTAAGACTACCAACTCAGATGAGGACTATGCTAGATTGTACATCCAGGAGTTAGTCAAACTACACAGAGCTCCCTTGTCCATTATTTCAGATAGAGGTACTCAGTTCACCTCACATTTCTAGAAATCATTTTAGAAGGGACTTGGCACTAGTCAAGCTCAGCATAGCTTTTTACCCTCAGACGGATGGAAAAGCTGAACGGACTATTCAGACTTTGGAAGATATATTGAGGGCTTGTTTGATTGACTTCAACAGTAGTTGGGATGATCACGTACCTATCATTGAGTCTGCATTTCACAACAACTACCACTTCAACATCCAGATGGCCTCGTTTGAGGCATTATATGATAGAAGGTGTAGATCTCCTATAGGATGGTTTGAAGTTGGTGAAACTACCATAATAGGACCATATTTAGTTCATGAGGTTATACAAAAGGTTCAGCTTATTAGAGAAAGGTTGAAAACAGCCCAGAGCCGACAGAAATTATATACAGATGTAAGAAGAAGAGAGCTAGAGTTCACTGTAGATGATTGGGTTTGTCTAAAGATTTCACCTATGAAAAGGAGTGATGAGGTTTGGGAAGAAAGGAAAAATCGGTCCGAGATATGTGGGACCTTATAGAATCTTGAGATGCAAAGGTGGCTTATGAGTTAGAATTACCTACAGAGTTAGCATCGGTACATCCAATCTTTCATGTGTCATTGCTGAAGAAGTGCATTGGTGATCCGAGCTCAGTAGTTCCTTTAGAGAGTGTTGGTGTAAAGGACAACTTCTCTTATGAAGAAGTTCCAGTTGAGATCCTAGACCATCAGGTTCGTAAGCTGAGGAACAAGGAGGTCGCTTAAGTAAAGGTGTTATGGAAGAACCAGTTAGTGGAGGGAGAAACATGGGAAGCAGAAGCAGACATGATAGCCAAATCCCTCATTTGTTCCCTTACAGCTCATCTTCAACATCAGGTATTAAATCCCTCCACAGTACTCTATTTAGTTCCATACTCACTAGCTCTATTCATGTTTTTAATATGCACTCTAGTTGCATCAACTCAATTAGTATGCCTATATCAATTCAGAGTCAGTCACTCCTTCAGAAATCAGCTACTAGTTTTTAGTTTGGGATTTCAGCTCATTTCCCAGTTTTTTCAGTTTATCTAGCCTACATTCGAGGATGAATATTCCCAAGGGGGAGATATAGTAACACCCTAAAAGATCCAAAAATAAGACCCGAGAGTTTAAATGGAGAAAATAGAAAAATATTGCATCAGGTCACAGGATGACTCATCCAGTGAATCGTGAAGTACTCCACGAGTTGTGAAGTGACTTGTGAAGTGGGCGGCAAGCCAGAGTTGTGCCATGGTCAGAGGGTGACTAAGGATGAAGACACAAGTTGTGGTGTTACCTCATGACTCGTGAAGTGAGTCGTGGTTAGAGTTGTCGATTTAAGGTGGAAAATTCAAGTAGACTTCATGAGTGGACACCACGAGTCATCTCCCAACTCGTGAAGTCACTCGTGAGGATTGGCGCAGTCAATTTTCCAGCAATTTTAGTAAGGGTGTTTTCATAATTCCTGAGCTCCTAAGTCTTAAACTATGTCATTTTGGGGTTATTTTCAGGGGGATTAGGGGTATTATTCGATCTTTCCCCCTCACTTCTCCCATGATCAGCCATAAATAGTACAGAGAACTCAGACAGTTCATCTCAGAACTAAAGCTAGGGCTTGTAGATTTCTTTGCAGATTCTTAGGGTTCTTCCAAGAATTTCTACTCCAAGTATGTGGGATTTCAACAAGGAAATTACTCTTCCCTTGTGGCCCAAACCTTTCTAAAATCTTTATCAATTCTATCCCTTTTTGTATCAATGTTAGGGTTTTCTGTCAGTTAGAATACGAATTTCCTTCTTGTTATAATTTTCATGATTCTTGAAGGTTGTAGTTAGTTATACTTTATGCTGATATCTCTTTCCATGAAATATGTGTTTAGCCCTAGTTTGTAAATGTAATATGAAAAGTCTTGCATAATTGTCCAGATACAAACCTTTATTGATTCTGATAGTTCTTGTAATCAATAGAATAGTACGGTTAGATTATCCAAAAAGTTGAATTGTTGATTGTTTAGTCCTAGTCAGTACTAAGCCTTTTTAGTATCTTACAGAAATCTCAGTTGATAAGTTTGACTATACTCAGTCACTTGAGGAGTTCAGTAAAACTTTGTAGTCTCAGTTATCAGTTGTCAGGTTGTTCTTTAGATGGTTACGACACTTTTAGCTAAAGCAGCTCTGACCAGTCTTAGAATCCTTAGTTTCGATTATCAGGTCCTTCAGACTCTCAAGTTACTTCCAGATAAGTATTCCTGACTTAAGTCTTGGGACATCAGCTTCGAGCTATCAGCCTAGTCGTCACAATTAGAATTTCCAGTGGGAGTAGGACTTAGCACCGAGCGGGCCGGGGTTCAGTGCACCTAGGTTCCCAAAACTACGTTGCCACCATAGGTTATTAGCCCGAACAAGCCTCAAACAACGATGACACTAGCCATGAATTTATACCCTGGCAAGGTATATTGGGTCCTATCGATGAAGTGTATACATCGAACTCCACGTCTAGCTCAAGTGGTTATATGTTGGTTATAGACTCTCCCACTTGTCAGTCCAGTTCGGTCACAAATTTCAGTTTAGTTTATTCAATTTTCAGGATATGTTTATGACCATCAGTCAATGTCTGTACTTACATTATTATAATTATATTCCAGTACTTACTAGTTTACAGTTGGTCATTTTCATGTCATATTAGCTCAGTTGTGTATTCTACTATTTTTACCTGCATCTTGCATACTCAGTATATTCAAAGTATTGATGCATATTTTTCATGTTGTATCGTATTGTGATACGGTGCAGGTTTTCAGTCACGGCATCGTTAGTAGTTTCCTTTAGATGGTTCTGCAACATTATCTATTGGTGAGTCCTCATCTTTCGAGGAGGAGAGCTTGGTTCTATTTAATTGTTCTTTGATTTTAGATTTTAGAGTTAGTTGGGTGCTTGTCCCAACATCTCGTTAGTTCTTAGATGGTTTTCAGACAAAGTATTGTTTCAGTATGTTTTGCAGTTGTTGCATAGATTTCCAGTACCTTATCAGACATTTCTTATTTTTTGAGAAAGTTATTTAGTTATGTTTTTCTCAGCTTCCTCTATTATTTAATTCAGTATGCCAGTGTGATATGAAGCCATGGGTTAAATTGGGGTCACTTGTGGCACCAAGTACTCTGTCGTGTCCAAGGTGTAGACTCAGGTCGTGAAACACTCATTCACCTTCATTAACTTGCAATAATCATCAAGTTATTGATTTACGAGGTCAGTAACATGCTTAGGGTTTTTCGAGCCTCTAAACGTCTATCCAAATTGGTCTCATAACTACATAATTGACCGGGGATATGGTAACCCAATCCGAACGCATTTGTAGATCTTCCTGTTTTATAACCCAGTAAGGCATTCTAGGTATATGTCTATCCTAGTTGTAAATCACTTCTGAGAAGGGATCTTTCTCTCTGTATTCTTCATTCTATCTTATTGATTCTTCTTTTGAGTTCACAACAAGAATATAGATGTATTTTAATGGTGGCCAATCATCAAAATAGTAAGCACAAGAATATAAGAATAATTACTATGATAATTAAGCAATTCAACTCAAGTTCATACCAACAAAATATAATTTTAAAATGAGAAGTTTAGCTCCATATAGACATGAAGTAATGTAATACCCCATAGTTTAAAAGACTAGATGAGAGAAATGGAAATAAGTCTTGCACAAAAATCTATATTTTTGCCTCCTAACAACTTGTGGTATGAGTCGTGGTGAGAAGCAATGGATCGTGGGAGGAGTCGTAGTGAGATGATGAAGTTGGGAGCTCAGACCATGGGTCATACCATGAGTCATGGTGTGTGGGTATGACTCATGGTCCAGAGTCATGGTAAGGCACAGGGAATGCAAGGGTTGGAAAGGATGGATCATGGTACGACTCGTTGTGGGAAACAATGGGTCGTGATGAGGGTTGTGGTTTGAAGGTTCTGTGTATGGATAGATTGTCACGAGTGGTGTTATGACCGGTGGTAGTAAACCATGAGTCATGGTTTGTAACCCGTGGGAAAATCCAAAGAAGGTAATAATTGAGGCTCAGTGACCACGACAGGTGTTACGACCCATGATGACAGGTAACGACTCATGGTAGACTCAGTGATGTGATCTACAGGAATTAGTCTTGCAATTAGTGGTGACCATGGGAGGCGACCATGAGTCGTCACTTTATGGTACGACTCATGGTGAGAGTCATGACGACTGGCAATGTTGATTTTCCAAAATTATTATTAAGGGTATTTTCATAAATCTTAAGCTCCTAGGTCCTAAACTACATCGTTTTAAGCCATGAAAGAAGTGTATTGAGGGAATTTAACCTATCCTAATTCATTCAACTCCCATTTATGTAAGTTAGAGGGTTCCATCGAAGATTAAGCTTAGAAATCCTCCAATTCTTCTCCAATTCTCTTGGTCTTTCAAAGTCAAGTTAAGAATCAGTTTACCCAAGTATGTAGGGCCATGAATGAGAGTTTCCTTTCACTCTCATGCCCAAATTTCTCCTCAAGTTCATGAATTCAAGTGTTGATTCAGGTGTATGATCCTATGGGATTTTATTCCAATTTCATGAAATTCTCTACGATTTATTTATGGGTCAATTCCCTTCATTGGCAGATTGTATACTTAATTTTGATTATTAATTTATGATTTCAAATTTTAAAAAATTATGTCCAATTATGCAAGCTTCATGAAAAGTCAGTTTTATGATTCTATTATGATTGTGGTTCTCCTAAGGCCTAATTTATGACATGATTTACGACATGATTTACTACAAGTACTCTTCATGAATTTATGAATTTCAAGTTTGATGATTTCCTAAGCATCTATTTTCTTCATGACTTATTAATTTATGATTTTGGTCGACTCACGGGCCCTTATTTCATGGCTAATTATGTATTTCAAGTATGATCAAGTATGTTATGATTTATTTAGCCATGAACTTCATGTATGACTTCACTATTATTATATGATCACTCATGTACATGTTTTTGGGAGTAGAATCTAGCACCGAATAGGCCCGGCACTCAGGTAAACTCCATGGCCTCAGAACTATGCACCAACGTAGGTTTATATTCATGGACTCTAGGTGGGTCCCTATTAATGATATTACACCATTTACGTCCCTTGCTTGGCAAGACTGGGACAGCTCTTCCTAGGGCATCATATAAGCTCTATCATGATGGTTTCAGTTAAGACAATTCCTCCCATTGTTCCTTATGTTTTATGCATGATCATGATTACGATACTTTGGCTCAAGTTATATTTTACAAGATTTCTCTTATGATTACGATTATGACTAGTTTATAAATGATTTTGAAAATCTTGAGCCATCATGTTTATGTTATGATTATCACTTCATGTTTGAAATGTCCTACTCTTATGAACTTTTATGTATTTTATCATTTCATTTTTACTTACCTTGCATACTCAGTATATTCAAAGTACTGATCACATACTCTATGTTGTATCGTTTCATAATATAGGTCTAAGAGATCAGATTCAGACGCGCCATTAGTCCTGCTTCCATATCAGTTCAGTGTAGCTAGTTTTGGTGAATCCTTATCTTTCGAGGACATTCAATTTAGTTGTTGTTTTGTTATTTCTGTTACAGACTTTTATCGAACTAGTTTGGGATGTTGTCCCATCAGCTCATCAATTATGTTGAGTCTTTTCAGACAGTATGTAGAATTTCATCTTGTCAGTGTTGACTCCGTTTAGGATTATTACGTGTGTAGACTTCCGCTTATTCATGTTTAGTTTATCAGTTTTTGCTAATTTATGTTCTTTAGCTGTTATGTTCATGCCATGGGTGGACTTGGAGTCATTCATGGTTCTAGGTCTGGTGTCTCGGTCCAGGGTCTCAGCTTGGGTCATGACAAGTAATTACAACAAATCATTCAAAGAATTTTGAAAGAATAAATAATAAAAAGAAGAAAAAGATGAAACCTAAATAGCCTCCACGGCGGCTCCTAGCTCTTCCTCGATCCAAAGTCATGTTCTAAGACATTTTTAAGGACTATTTTACAAGTTTAGGAAAAATCCCACACAATAAATTGAGTCCAAAATGAATTGGAAAATAAAAATTTGATTAGATATGGGCCCTGGCGCATCGCGCCTCTTACCGCGCCGGCCTATCTTGCTGGATTTTCTTTCTGGCGCGTCGCGCTTGATACCGTGCTAGCCTGCTGATTCAAAAATTTTTTGAAGTTGCACACCTGGCACACCGCGTCTCTTATAGCCCCTACCTGCTACACTTGTATTTTTATGAAGTTTGGCCTCTGGGGCTAAGCGTCAGCTAAGCACCGACATGGTCTTGTTTGGATACACACTCAAAGTTGCTCTAGAGCTCCGACTCTTCCTTGATAGCTCATCCCGGGTGATTTTCCCCAAATTTTCATACAAGGTATCTCATCACACTTGTTATCTCACAATCAAAACATGTAACTAAACGGAATATCATTCTCAAAACAAGGATGCACATGGGTAAAATACGGCAAACAGGTATACAAATACACCTAAGATCACCAACCCACACTTAGATCTTTGTTCGTCCTCAAATAATCATTTAATTATTCTTAAAATTTAGGCCTAGGAACACACATACTTTTGTTGATACAAACAATTCGACCTTGTAGAAATGTACAACATCAAGTGCACTTTACGATCATCATGCAAGATATGAAACAACAAACCTCTAACCTCCAAATCTGAAAGACGGACTCTAGTTTTTCAAATTCAAGCTTTCTTACCTACTCTGTCAAACAAGCCAATCATATCACCTATCTATCATGAAACAAGTGCCCTCACAAGAATAAATAGTCCACACACTCAAATCGAAGAAACAAATGTAATTTAAATACTTAGCATCAAAGCATACCTCTCGCACTCACAAAGGAATCACATGTATGCACAAAGTACCATAAACTTACCCATTATGTACATCTCCACTAATTGAGTGTGCTCAAATAAAATCAAACATGACTTTAATGAGTTGTAATGTTGGCTAAGGGACAAGTAGGAGAACTATATAATAGTGACTTACACTTCTTTAAGCACTTTGCAATTTTTAGACTTATCACCCATTATTTTATTTACTTTATTTTTTATCCCTTGTTTCATCAATTGTTTCCACCAATAATTCTCATCATATCAAGAACGTACAATTATATATATTTTTCTAAAAAAAATTATTTTCTTTCAAGCATTTTCATTCTCCTCTTCTTCTTTTTTCCATTATTTTCTCCTTTCATGTCATATTCTTTCTATGAGGGTCTTTTCATCACAAGTAATTTTCATTGGTCAACATTTATACTTGACCATCCCTTTTCTTCATATTTAATAATTTCATCACCATTTATGCTATAATGCTCACGAAAGCAGGATGTAAAAACTAGGGATTCAATAAAAAGGATCAAGGAAAATATACAGCTAACAAATGAAAGGTTACACTCTCAAAGGGCTAACTAGTGGTAATAACATCTGAACAAGCTAAATTTCATAGGACAAATCAAAGAAAGTTTATTATCATCTTCTAAACAGAGGAACACTTATTATTTCGCTTTAATAACATGTAGGGTAAGTTCTAGACTAAGATGAAAAATATGGAATGTATGCAAAAAATTCTCACCTCACATAGCACAAGTCTCAGTCAAAATGGATCAATATGCTCTAAGACATACAGGGTCACAACAAACCAAAAAAATAAGAAAATCTATATATAGAGTCACTACTCTGAGCATAGGTGTCAATAAATTTGTTATTTTTCCAAACACTCACAAAAAAGCACAACTCAAGCTCAGACCTAAATTGCTAGTATCAACCAAGCCAAAAATGATCTTCTCTTTTCTCTCCCTATTATTCCTAAGAAAATAAAAACTCTAACAACTTAATTTTCTCAATACGGTCGCTATCCATCAATCATAGTAAAAAGTATCTATCTATGACTGAAAAAAATAATTTACTCCTAAAAAATATAAATTACCCGATTCAAGCTACATCCCTTGGAAAAGAACCGATGCACAAAGAAAAATCGAGAGGAATCATTAACTACCTAAAAAAATCAAATATAAAAGCACCCAAGAAATTTCTCCACCCCACACTTAAAATTTGCACTATCCTCAGTGCACACAAAGATAACAAGAGGGTAAAAGAAACTCCCTGGAAGGCCAAGGGCTGAAGCATTAGCCGCTCATGGGATACTCAGACTTCTCCAAAAAGTTTCTTTATGTGGGCACCCCACACTTAGTCCCAACATTGTAGCTTGCTCTTGCAACTTCTTGTGACTTTGCTTCAATGCTCAAACTTCTACAAAAATATAAAATAAAAATTAGAAAACTACAAAGGTAATAAAACTAAAACTAGGTTGCCTCCCAACAAGCGCTTGATTTAATGCTGCGGCACGACGCCATCAAATTTCACCACTTTTTTCTTTCATTTCGAGCTTATAAATTTTACCGCTAATTTCTTTTCCAATTTCCAAGCAATAGATATCACATCTTGCACTTCTTGTCCCTTAAATGAGGGATGCCATTTTGTCTCTTCGAAATAACAAATTTTAGAATATAGGGGCGTTGTTTCTCATTTACACATCTCTCCATAGGCTTGGAAGGCTCAATTTCTAGGTCGCCAACCAAACACGATATCGAAAAGTGTTTAGAATGAGGACTAATGCCCCCCAACTCCAAAATTACATTATGATTGACATCCTCACTTTTGTCCACCTCCTCAACATCAACATAAACCAACAAAAAATAGTCGAATGATTGGAGTTCTTCTTCTTGGTCCATGCATTGGCTAGTATCCACAACACTTTGTAGTTAGGCCTTAGAAGCCTCAACTTTTTCATTCAAAAGAGCCTGTAGGTCGTGGATATCTGAGCCAAATTGGTCTATATCTTGTCTGATATTTATTCTCTCTTCCATGAATTGATCATCCATGTATGTAAGACTATCACTATAACACCCCAGAAATCCTTGGGACTAGCCTTTGGATTTAAAACTTGATCATGCAGAAAACTGCAAAAAAGGGCCTCAGTACAAGTCATAGTATGACTCGTAAAATCGAGGTGTGACTCGTAACAGGGGGATCAAGGAAATCAGTAAGTGTGACTAAGAGAAACCACGATTATATGTTATGACTCATGGCACGCTGATACGGATCATATAACCTAGTCATGAGTTAAATCAAAGAAATGTTCAGGGAGGAAATCACGGATCATAGTATGTCCCAATAGGATCCTAGTATGGATTGTAGGAGGATTCCATGGAAAACTTTAGAGGATGGCATTGAGCAGGGTCCCTAACCACGGGTGAAGGTACGGATCCTATGATCCTGGTATGACTCATTGGTTGTGTTTTACCACCTGACGGGAAGAAATTTTAAAGCAGTTTCCAAGGGCATTTTTGTAATCCTATTATCCTAACTACTAAACTACATCGTATTGAGATTATTTAGAAGGGGTTTTAGAGGATTAATCGACCCTCTCCCTTCATTCTTTCCAAAAGTCACTCAGAGTTTCATGTAAGAACTCAGACAGGTTTCTCAAGGCAAGGGCTAGAGCTTCTATCCTTCTCAAGATTTCTAGGTGCTTTCTAAGGAAATTCTACCCCATGTATGTGGGATTTCAGCAAAGGTCTCCTCTCACCTTTGTGTCCAAGATATTCAGTAATCTTAGCCTAGAATTTAGAAATCATGACCTAGGGTTTCTCTTCGATTGTTGAAATTCCTTATCTTTACTATGTTTTAGAGTTCCCATGTACAACAACATGTTATGATTGAGATGTCATCTTTGATTTGTAAAATGTCTTTAGTCTTTCTATCCTATATATATAATTATTGGGTTGATTACTCACATGATTTAACGGTTGGTCTAGTATGATTATAATTGTTCCAGGTATTTAATAACTTAGTCTTTCCCAAAGTTGCCAGTTGATCAGTTTGACCATTATCAGTCTTTTGAGAAACTTAGTAGAATCAGTTTATCAACTTGTTAGTTTTTCTTTAGACCATTACGACGCTTTCAAACAAAGCAGCTTTGGAAAGTATTAGAAAATAGTTTCCTTTAGGTCCTTAGACTCTCACAACACTTCCAGACAAGTAGTTCTGACTTAAGTTTTAGGACATCAGCTTCGAGCTATCAGCATAGTTAGATACAGCTAGAATTTTCAGTAGGAGTAGTACTTAGAACCAAGCGGGTCGGGGTTCAACGCACCCAGGATCCTAGAACTATGTTGCCACCATAGGTTATTAGCCCCAATGGGCTTCATACAGTGATCACCCAACTCAACTACTATACCCTGGCAAGGTATAGTGGGCATTCTCCGATGGGGGGTATACATCAAATTCCACATTTAGCTCACGTAATTACATGTTGGTTATAGTCTTTCCTACAGTATAGCTCAATCCAATAAAGTCATAGTCTCTAGTTCAGTTCAGTCCTTCAGATTTTAGGATATGCTTATGCCTTCAGAAAATTATTAGTACTAACAGTATTATCAGATTTTCAGATGCTCTCAGTATTCATGATTCCAGTTATGGTCGTCGTATATCATGACAGTACAGATTACAGATTTTTAGTATTTTTATGTATAATTTATATCTCAATTACTCATTACATTCAAAGTACTGATGCATACTCTCTATGTTGTATCGTCTTATGATATAGGCGCAGGTTTTCAGTCTCAGCATCGTTAGTAGTTCTTCTCCGGCAATAATCAACAGAGTTTAGTGGTGAGTCCTTATTTTTCAAGGACGAGAATAGTGTTTCTTTATTTTAGTATTATTTTATTTTTGGACTTGGGGGATAGCTGGAGGCTTATTCCATTGACTCTTCAGTTCTTCAGATGACTTTGAGACAGAGTTTGTAGTTCAGTTGTTTTTGCAATAATTGCATAAATTTCAGTATCTTATCAAATATCTTGGTTTCTTCGAAGTATTCGTTCATTTATGTAATGCGAAGGTTCCGCATAAAGATGTCTTACAGCACTCAGAGTATCAATATTAAGCTATGTCATGGGTTAGCTTGGGGTCACTTGTGACTCTAAGTACCATGTCACATCCAGGGTACAGACTTAGGTCGTGAAAATCACGCAGAAATCCATGAAAATTTATTTGGTGAGCTTGTTCCAAGAACTCACTCTTTTTTTATATTTTAGGTTCCTCTTGAGTATTGACTAAGACCGTAACTTGCAAATCATTACAAGTTTCAGCCTTAGCATTTATCTCCGTGAGCTTGGCGCTCATCCTTTATATGGCTTTTCCTTGTTCTTATATTGCTCCCTCATTATTTCCATCTGCTCAAGGACTTGTTTTTCCATATTGCTTATCTGAGCATGATGTTCCTCCTCTTCATTATTCCTGTAAGCATAAAAAACAACAAGAGAATCATAATAGGGTCTTAGGGAGGGGGAATAAGAATTTGGGCAACTATTCCAATGGCCATCCAGACCACAACATACACCACAAGTATGACTGTGTTGCCAAATGTGAGGTCCTCTACAATTCAGATAAGGATTACCGAAATATGAATATCCATCATTCGACCAATTTAAATTTCAGGATGTCATGTTAAGAAAAGTGGTAAAATACTAAAAAAATTAAATATTTATATAGTATATTTATAAAAATTAAATATTTGAATAAATAAATAAAATAAAGTCTAACTTAGCGAAACAATTATTTTTCAATTCCTCAGCAACAGCGACAAACACTTATTCAGTTTTAACTCACTCGCAAATGACGTGGTCATGCAAGTAATATAAGATTATTAGTCTAGATATCATACCCACAAATACATGATTAATTATTCACTAAATTAAACTAATGCTAATTTATTTATTCAAACGATAGAATCTAAGGATGTATTTATGTCATGACCCGAACATAGGCCCGAATCGAGACACGGGACAAAGAACCCCGAGAGGCTCCAAGTAGACCCATGGAATGAACATGACATCTAACTCAATCATAATAAAGAGGAAGATCAATATAATTAATATAGCAGAAGTATGATAATCTTATAACATTAGAAAACATAACTCAAGATCGAAGTTGATTACATGCTATGTCTGAAAAGCCTCTACTACTGACGAGTTGATGAGACAAGACCCCAAATAACTCACTAAAGCCTGAAACTAAAAGTACTAAAAATAACTGACAAGAAGGGCCCTCGAATGCTGAGAACTCACCACTCTGGCTGATAAGTACTAGTGCTGCAGGTCTGGTTAATGATGGGACTGATCCTGAATATCCGAGCCTGTATCATAAAACGATACAGCATAAAGTATGTGGTCAGTACGTGGAATGTACTGAGTATGTAAGGTAAGTAAAACCGCTAAGTAAGTAAAATCATAAATCATGCAAATCATAAAACATAATCAAGATAAGATTCTGAGAGTAGGGCTTGCAAGTTATTTTCTGAAATCATGATTTGAACATAACTAAATATCATAACTGAATTGAATGATCCAAAGCTGAAAACTGATAATCATAAGTAAAACTAAACATTGGGTCAAACCTACTGAAAACATAATATCATGACTGATAAACATGCATAACTGAAATCATGAAGAACAATGGGAGACTCATCATATAACCGACATTACCACGATAGAGCTTACCTGGTCCTGACTATCACACTCAAGTGGGAAGACTCGTCCAAAGCTTTGCCAAGGCTAAGGACACTACCATTATATTGATATCAAGCTAAAAGCCCCTTGGGGGCAGGGGAAGCTCACTAGGGAGGTCCCAAATAATCTGAAGAAACCTACATTACTGCGTAGTTTTGAGGCATAGGGTTGACTGACCCTTAGCCTACTTAGTGCTAGACAGTACTCCCAAAAACATGCATATGCTCTCCATCATTTTTCAACAAAGCTGAACCATTGTCAATGATGAAGCTGACTCGTACCATATATGCATAAATCTGATATCATAACATGAGCAGCCTTAGGCTCAAACTATACCACAAGCTGAAAATAGTGGGAGTCTAGACTCCAAAATCCATGTGGTAAGCTAATACATGAAGTATAGATAAATTCATGAAACATACTTGATCATATGGGCTTACACAATACTTAAACATGATTGACATAGACTTGATCATTTAAAAACATGAACATAGACATGGGTAATTCGAAATCATACTCTCTTCATATACATCTCATTATGCTTGAATACATATTTCATAGATCTCAACATTCATGAACTTTCATGGATGGACATCATAATTTATAAAACTGGAAAACATAATTTATAATTGAAAACATTATAAAATATGCCAATTAATCATAATTTAACATTTGAAACATGTCTAGATCATACCCATGATTGATATGTAGGAAATCATATGTTGGGTTAAAACCCCATAGATTCATCAACTAGAATTTCATGAAATGGAGAGGGATTGGGCATGGGTGTGGATGGATACACCCATTCATAGCCTTACATACCTGTAGAAATCTGATTTCACAACTTCTTTGATTGCCCAATGGAAATTTTGGGGAAGAACTTGAGGAATTCAAGTTTGATTACCCTTAGGAGCTTCTAGACTTGCATGCATGGAAGTGAATAGGCCTAGAATGAACTTACCCCTCTTAAAACATAGTATTCTGAGCTTAAAACGACGTAGCATAAGCATTAGGAACTTAGGAATTATTGAAAAACCCTTAATAAATTCACAGGAAAAAACACACTGCCAGTCCCCACGAGGGACTGGACGACTCATCATCACTGACCACGACTTGTGGTCACCTCCCGTTGCCAGAACTGGAATTCCGCCTTCACTGGTAACCATGAAGGACACCATGACTCATGGTGTGCCCAACGACTTGTGGTGACTGGTCGTTAGGGACACTGCCGAAATCATATATCCTTCAATCAACTCTTCTCCACGAACCTCTCCACGAATTGTGGTACTGACCACGACTCATGGTCACCCCTGTGGACACCTCAAAACTCAAAATCTCAACCATCTCCAACCTCCTCCCCACAAGTTACTGAAGGACTCGTGGCGCACCCAATGGGTCACTGGAAGACTCGTCTTGTAACCTGGTGCAGGAAGTCTTATTTTCTCCATATCAACTCCCAGGTCTAATCTTAGGGTTTTAGAGTATTACAATATCTCCCCCTTGGGAATATTTTCCCTTAAATGTGGAAAAACATATTGAAAAGCAGAGAAAGGCAACCATCATACTCAAATACTGAACATACAAGCTGAAAACTGACGGAGTGACTGACTCCAAATTGGACTACATGACTGAACTGAATTCATGAATCGCACATACATTCATTGACATGAAATAAACTGGGGCAGATGAGCAGAACATGAAATTGAATAGAGTACTAAGGAGGAAACTGATACCTCAAGTTGAAACTAAGCCAGAAGGGAATAGATGTGGGTATTTAGCCATCATATCTGTTTTGGCTTCCCACGAAGCTCCCTCAACATGTTGGTTCCTCCACAAAACCTTGACTGAGGCTACTTCTTTGTTTCTTAGCTTCCAAACTTGACGATCAAGTATTTCTACCAGAACCTCCTCATAACTAAGGCTATCTTTCACACCAACACTGTCCATTGGAACAATCAGAGCGGGATCACCCAAACACTTCTTTAAGAGTGTTACATTGAAAATTGAATGAACTGAAGCTAATTCTAAGGGAAACTCTAACTCATATGCTACCTTTCCAACCCGTTTCACAATGTGGTATGGACCAACATAACAGAGACTGAGTTTCTCTTTCTTTCAGAACCTCATCACTCCTTTCGTGGGAGATACCTTTAGAAACACCCAATCATTGACTTCAAACTCAAGTTCTCTACTTCTCATATTCGCATAGGACTTTTGGCGACTCTGAGCCGTTTTCAACCTATCCCTTATCATATGAACTTTCTCCATAGCCTCATAGACTGAATTCGGTCCTATCATCACTGCTTCACCGACTTCAAACCAACCAACAAGCAATCTACATCTCCGCCCATAGAGAGCCTCAAACGGAGCCATCTAAATGCTGAAATGGTAGGGTTGTTATATGCAAACTCAATGAGAGGCAAATGATCATCCCAACTACCATTGAAATCAATCACGCACTCTCTCAACATATCCTCAAGAGTCTAAATGGTCCGCTCCGCCTAACTATCTGTTTGCGGGTGAAAGGTTGTGCTAAGCTTGACCTGAGTACCAAGTCCCTTTTGAAACGATCTCCAAAACTGGGAGGTAAACTGAGTCCTCTATCTTATATGATGGAAAATGGCACCCCATGCATTCGAACTAACTCCCAAATGTATAACTTAGCATAATCCTCCGCCGAATTAGTAGTTTTAACTGGTAGTAAATGAGCAACCTTAGTCAACCTATCCACAACCATCCAAATAGAGTCATACTCTCAACGAGTGCGAGAAAACCCTGTAATGAAGTCCATATTGATCTCCTCCCACTTCCAAGTAGGGATACTAATGTCTTGAAGCATACCTCCAGGTCTTTGATGTTCCACTTTCACCTTTTGAAAATTCGGATACTTAGCCACAAATTCTGCTATGTCCTTCTTCATGCCACTACACCAGTAGACTTCTCGTAGGTCACGGTACATCTTGGTGGCACCTGGATGTATAGAGTATCTAGAACCATGAGCCTCATGCAACATCTGATCTCTCAAATCATCAACACCCAGAACACACAAGCGACCCTGATATCTAAGCACCCTATCTCCCCCTTTGGAGAAGACTTCTACCTTCTGATTCTAAACGGCTTCCTTCAATTTTACCACAATAGGATCCTCTTCTTGTCTAGCTTTAACTTTTTTCACTAAGGATGATTCGGACCCATTCAGAATAATGACACCACCATCTGTCGAGTCAATAAAACGGCTCCTAGCCATGCAAGCTGATGTACACCCTTTACTAAATCCTTCCTTTCCTCATCTATATGGGACACACTCTCCATGGAAAGCCTACTAAGAGAGTCCACCACCACATTAGCCCTGCTCGGATGATAAAGGACACTCATATCATAATCCTTCAAAAGCTCCAACCACCTTCTCCGACGTAGATTCAAATCTCTTTGGGTAAACACGTACTGTAGGCTTTTTTGGTCCGTAAAAACATCTACATAGACCCCATACAGATAGTGTCTCCAAATATTCAAGGAAAATACTACCGCTGCCAATTTGAGATCATGAGTCAGGTAGTTCTTTTCATAGACCTTCAGCTACCTGGAATCATAGGCTATGACCTTACCATGCTGCATGAGTACACAACCAAGGCTAATCCTCGAGGTGTCAGAAAACACCAATAACCCCTCGGTACCCTCAGGTAGGGTCAACACTGGTGCTTGGGTGAGTCGACTCTTCAACCTTTGGAAGCTATTCTCACAAGCCTCCGACCAATGAAAATTCACATTCTTCTGGGCCAATTTAGCCAATGGTGCTGCAATGGATGAAAACCTCTCAACAAATCTCCTATAATAACCAACTAAATCAAAGAAACTCCTGATGTCTGAAGGACTCACTGGTCTAGGCCAATTTTTCACCGCTTCTACCTTTTAAGAGTCCACCTATACACCCTCACTTGATACCACATGACCCAAGAATGCCATTGAGTCTAGAAAAATCTCTCACTTTCTGAACTTAGCATACAACTGACGATCCTTTAAGGTCCATAACGCCACCCTCAAATGAGTGACATGCTTCTCCTTGCTCCGAGAGCATATAAGGATGTCATCTAGTAACACGATCACAAACATATCCAAGTACGGCTTCAACACGTTGTTCATCAAATCCATAAAAGCTACAAGAGCATTCATTAGTCCAAAAGACATAATTACAAACTCATAGTGACCATACCGAGTCCTGAAGGCTGTCTTCGGAATATCACTCTCCCGAACCCTGAACTAAAGTTATCTGGATCTGAGGTCTATCTTCAAAAAGCACTTGGCACCCTGAAGCTGGTCAAATAGATCATCGATCCTAAGGAGAGGATACTTGTTCTTAATTTTGACCTTATTCAATTGCCGATAATTAATACACATTCGAAGGGAACCATCCTTCTTCCGGACAAAGAACATTGGTGCAGCCCACAGGGATTTGCTAGGTCTAATGAAACCCTTTTCTAGAAGGTCCTTCAACTGCTCCTTCAAATCCTTTAGCTCGGCTGGAGCCATCCTGTAAGGATAGATATAGGTGATGTGCTGTGAATTTACAGCACTATTGACGCTCAAAACTAAGAAAATAACATGGACTTAGGTGTATTTATGTGGATATGAGGCATATTTCCTTTGATTTCAGGATAAATGGGTGTTGGAACAATAAATTGCAAAAGGAAGTTAAAAGTGTGCAAAACAGGGCAAAAAGTGCAGACCACAATACGATCCGTAGGATGGACCTACGAGTCGTACTGAGGGCCTTGATCAAAATTTGATAGTTTAACCTAGAAGACTGAACTTATGAGACTTTTCACCAATCGTACCATGGTGGTACGAGTCGTGGTAAGCCAGTCGTAATGAAGTCAAGAAGAATTGAATAGAAGGTTGAATCTCAGTATGAGAGCACCCTATGACCCGTGAGATGAAGGTACGAGTCGTACCATACCGGTCGTGGTGAAGTTCAGAAAAAGCTCAAACGATCAGGATCAAGCCACGAGTGTCAATGTACGAGTCGTAGCATGTTGGTACGAATCTTACCTTGAACCAACACTTAGCCAAAATTCAGCCAACACTCCAAGCCACGAGTGGATGTCACGATCCATAAGAAGCCCCTACAAGTCATAGGTGGACCCGTGACGAGGTTGGCAGTTGATATGGAAAGTAGTCATGTTGGTTTAGGAAAAGGATTCTTGTGACTCTATAAATACGTTTTTTTAATAGAGGACGACGAATAGACATAATTCTAGGAGAAAAACATTGTAGTGGGAAATTTTACATTGTTGGAAGAGAGAATTGAGTTGGTTCAACCATGTGATCAACCTTTTCTTGAATTCATTTTGTTCTTGCTATTTTTTATTCAAGATTTTGTGGTTTAATTGAAGGAATTATTTTTTCTCAATCATCTTTGTAAGTATTTTTATATGTTTTCAATCATGAACACAAATCACCACCTTGCAACTATGAGAGGTTAAAACCCCCATAGCTAGGGTTGTGGGAACCATGGTGGATTACCTAGTTAGGGTTGCACAAAGTGAGTCTAAAACTAATACTAAATACTTATATCGTATTCTCTTCATATTTAATGATTCTTAACGGTGTACAACGTTAGGAAGTGCCTGAGTTCTTTACTTGCTTTGGTCGAAGAGGTAGAGATTAGGAAAAGAGAATTACAACAGAGCCTTGATCTTGATGATCATTGTATTAACTTGAGTTGTGGTCACATGATAGTTATATCTGGAACTTAGTGATAACGATTAGTTTGCAAAACTCATGAGACTTGGTCAAGTAATTGAGGATAGTCATTCAATAGGGATTGGTCGATCGTTTGAATGAATCTAAGTTATCAGTTTTGTAAGTAAGTATTGGTAAAGATCACGAGTGTATACCTAAAGTTGTTTTGAACCCATGGGGAACACAAACCCTAGTTATCCTTTAATTATTGATTTACAAATATAATCTTGACTGCTATTTATTTTTATTTTTGCTTTTTATTAGAATTCTCTCATTGTGGAGTAATTACCATACATGTTCATCTACCGGCTATAATCTAGATCTTCCATATTCCCTGTGGGATCGACCCCAACCTCTAGTTGGGTTCTTTATTGACAACGTCCGCTTCATACTTCAGTTGGAAGTGTGGTTTGAGCATTATCAAAAAGCGGCACCGTTGCCGAGGAATACGACTAAGACTAGGTTATTAGCTTGTATTTGACTTGTCGGTAGTTACTCTACTTTTTACATTTTTTTCCTTTGTTTTTCTTTGTTATTCTTTTGTGACTTCCTCAGGTTTTCATCGAGGGATAAATCCTCCACTCAAACACTCAAGATGGAACATGATCAGCTGCCAACCTTAATGGAAGGAATTGTGACTAATGATACATTGGTAGCTGTGATAATGAATTATGGAGACAACGGGAGCCCAGAATACACAGAGACGGTTAATGCTTTAAATGGGCAAAGAATAAAAGTGTATTTGGGAGATGAAGATGAATTCAAAAGAGTGGAGGAAATATACCTTGATGATACATGAGAAGTCACAAAAGTAACATCGTGCCACGACGTTAAATCAGGCGCTGCATGGGAGGCAACCCATGGACGGTGAAGTCTAAGTAGCCACAGGTATGTCCCCTTCCCTTTATTTTTACATTCTATGCTTCGGGTATGAAGCATGCATTTTTTTAAAAAAAGGGGGGAGGGGGTGTACTTGTAATTTTTTGGAATTTTGGTTTGCCTGAGGGTTTTTCTTGCCGTGTTTCTTTTCCCTCAGACATGCGATCTAGTAGAACCAACATGTGTAGGATTTTTTTGTTTTTAGTTGTATTTTTTAATCAGAAAGTAACTTAGGAATACTCATCCATTGAATATGCACTACTTTTGTTGTTTTTGAAAAATTGACCCTATTTAAAAAATTTTGCTATGTATTTGTGACAACAATGCATGATTTCTGTGGATCGTTTTATGTCATTTAGTTATTGATAGTGCTAGTCTTGTTAAGCCATGTATGAACTAGATAGGTAAAGTGAAAATAGTTCATGTACCATGTCTGAGTGAGGTCTTAGTAGTTGTTGCAGTATGTCGTTGAGATCTAGAACTTGCCTGATTGGACTCTGCATAGGTTGAGGATGGTTGGTTAGGAGATGATCATAGGCCAGTTTTGTGTTAGCTCACTTTTTGCCTATATTGTCCTACCAAAGTGTCATGAATCCCTTGATCCCAAGTTTAAGCCTTAATTGACCATATTTCTTTGATTTACCAGCTAATCCTACCTAATTGTTTATAATGAACCTGTTTGGCCCTGGTCCTTTCTTGGATATTGTGAACCTCAACATAAGCAAAATGCTTAAGTTGAGGGTGGCTAAAGTAGGGGTGCATAAATGGTGGGAGCGGGAGAAAAGGAAAGAAAAGAAAAAGAAAAGAAAAAAAATAGTGAAAAATAAGGTGTAGTGAGGTGAAAAAGTAAAAAGCTGAAAATTTGAGAATATTGAAAAAAGAAGAGAAATTCAAAATAGCTTGAAAGTGTTGAAAAATGTGAAAAATCACCTCACCCATGCAAATGTTCATAAAATGAGAAAAAGTGAAGAAAAGGAGAAGAATGAAGGGTGAAATAGGAGAATGGTGTAGCCAATGAATGTAGTGCCAAGGAAAGGATAGTCACTAATAAAATCTTTCATCTTTATCATGTCCAGCCCTAAGCCTACATTACAAGCCATATCAAGTCCTATAGTGATCTTAGTTTGACCATCTAACACACCGAGCAGAGAAAATAAGGGCAAGCCTATGGTATCTGATGCATAATACTTGCAATTCTTTGAGAGAGTGAGTGCTTCATTTGCCTAGTCCCATGTTTCAGTTGATACTTCATACTAGAGTGGGGACTTCATTTTTTGTGAGGGTACATGGATTATGTTTGCTTTTACCATTGGTCTGTGTGAAACACATAAGTGATGACTTGATTGCTTGTTGATAACTAGATGGCATGTCTTGATCCCTGAATATAATGTTTTGAGGTTGCTTGCAATGCATTAGCTGATGATGTTTCAAGAGGAAGGGTCAATAGAATTTGTATATAGAGTGCCCAAATTTGTTTGAGTTTTGGCTGTAGTATCTTAAGTTTATTTTCTAGTTGAGCATCGTGTTTAGTTTTTCTTTTTCTTTTCCTGAGGACATGCAAAAGTCTTAAGTTGAGGGTATTGATATGCTGTGAATTTACAACACTATTGACGCTCAAAACTAAGAAAATAGCATGGACTTAGGTGTATTTATGTGGATATGAGGCACTTTTCCTTTGATTTCAGGATCAATGGGTGTTGGAACAATAAATTGCAAAAGGAAGCTAAAAGTGTGCAAAACAACACAAAAAGTGCATAACACAGTACGATCCGTAGGATGGACCTACGAGTGGTACTGAGGGCCTTGACAGTTTAACCTAGAAGACTGAACTTGTGAGACTTGTCACAGATCATACCATGGTGGTACGGGTCGTGGTAAGCCAGTCGTGATGAAATCCAGAAGAATTGAACAGAAGGCTGATTCTCAGTACGAGAGCACTCTGCGACCCGTTAGATGAAGGTACTAGTCGTACCATACCGGTTGTGGTGAAGTTCAGAAAAAGTCCAAAAGATCAGGATCAAGCCACAAGTGTCAATGTACGAGTCGTAGCATGTTGGTATATATCGTACCTTGACCCAACACTTAGCCAAAATTCAACCAACACTCCAAGCCATGAGTGGATGTCACGATCCGTGAGAAGCCCCTATGAGTCGTATGTGGACCCGTGACGAGGTTGGCAGTTGATATGGAAAGTAGTCATGTTGGTTTAGGAAAAGGATTCTTGTGTCTCTATAAATACTTTTTTATTTTTAATAGAGGACGACGAATAGACATAATTCTAGGAGGAAAACATTGTAGTAGGAAATTTTACATCGTTGGAAGAGAGAATTGAGTTGGTTCAACCGTGTAATCAACCTTTTCTTGAATTCGTTTTGTTCTTGCTACTTGTTATTCAAGATTTTATGGTTTAATTGAAGGAATTGTTTTTCCTCAATCATCTTTGTAAGTATTGTTATATGTTTTCAATCACGAACACAAATCATAACCTTGCAACTATGAGAGGTTAAAACCCCCATAGCTAGGGTTGTGGGAACTATGGTGGATTAACTAGTTAGGGTTGCACAAAGTGAGTCTAAAACCAATACTAAATACTTATATTGTATTTTATTCATCTTTAATGATTCTTATCGGTGTACAACATTAGGAAGTGCCTGAATTCTTTACTTGCTTTGTTCGAAGAGGTAGAGATTAGGAAAAGAGAATTACAACGGAGCCTTGATCTTGATAATCATTGTATTAACTTGAGCTGTGGTCATAGGATAGTTATATATGGAACTTAGTGATAACGGTTAGTTTGCAAAATCATGAGACTTGGTCGAGTAATTGAGGATAGTCATTCAATAGGGATTGGTCGATCGTTTGAGTGAATCTACGTTATCAGTTTTGTAAGTAAGTATTGGTAAAGATCACGAGTGTATACCTAAAGCTGTTTTGAACCCATGGGGAACACAAACTCTAGTTATCCTTTAATTATTGATTTACAAATATGATCTTGACTGTTGTTTATTTTTATTATTTCTTTTTATTAGAATTTCCCCATTGTGAAGTAATTACCATACAAGTTCATCTACCGTCTATAATCTAGATCTTCCATATTCCCTGTGGGATCGACCCCAACCTCTAGTTGGGTTCTTTATTGACAACGTCCGCTTCATACTTCAGTTGGAAGTGTGGTTTGAGCGTTATCAATAGACTGCGTATCGGGAAGAAGTTCAATACCAAAATCGATCTCCCGCTCGGGAGGGATTCCTAGTAAATCATCTGGAAACACTTTTGGGTACTCACACACAACAGGAACTGATTGGATAGTCAGGGTTTTGGATGTAACATCCTTAACCCTAACTAGATGTTACACACAACCTTTAGAAATCATTCTTCTGGCCTTAAGGTAAGAAATTAAGCGACCTACACGCACAGCTGAACTACCCTTCCATTCTAGGACCGACTCACCCGAAAATCTGAACTCTACTACACGAGTTCTACAATTGACTGAGGCATAACATGCATGTAGCCAATCCATACCAAAGATAACATTAAAATCGATCATGGTTTACTCTACTAAATCTGCTGAGGTGACTTTCTGAATGATTGTGACACGGCAATATCTATATACCCATCTATGCTATAACTGATCACTGACTGGAGTATAGATTGAGAAGGCTTCCGACAAGATTTCGAGACTGACTCTGAAACTACTAGTAACATAGGGCGTCAAAAAAGACAAGGTAGCCCATGGATCTAATAATGCATATACATCAAGGTGGAATACTCGTAACATACCAGTGACAACATCTAGGGAAACCTCTTACTCCTGACAAGATACTAGGACATAGAGTCTGTTTTGACGTTGACCACCACCCGCACTAGTTGATGCCCTCTGCTGGGCGGGGCGTGCTGGTGGAGCTGCTAAACTAGAAGCTAGGCCTCGACCCCTATCATGACCCTGTCTGGCAGCTAGGCAGTCCCTAAGCATATGTCCAGGCTTCCCACACCCGAAACAAGCACCTGAACCTACTAAGCACTAACCCACGTGTCTCCGGTCAGATCTGCTACACTCTAGAGTGCTAGTCTCTATGGGTATTCTACTCTAACCTCTAGAGCCTGATGATCGTCCCTTATGATCGCACCTGGATCTGGATGGCACACTCATAACCGAAGGCGTCGGGGCTTAAGATCTCTTGTGGGACTGTTGATGGTGCCCACTAGGTCTCTGTTGGGAGAATTAGAAGCTATCAGTCCTAGCCCTCTTGGCCTCTCTCTCCCTCTCACTCATTTGCATTGGCTCCATTTGCTAGGCCTATAGGACTATCCGAGCAAAGTTAATGTCCTGAAATAGCATCGCAGTCCGGCAAACCCTAACCAAGTAATTTGTTATTCCATGCACGAATTGACTCACTCGGGACTATCTGATCTGAATCCATTTCAGGTGCATACTTGAACAAGCGAGTGAACTCCAAGGCATACTCCTAAACTGTCATTTTTCCTTGCTTTAAGTTCACAAACTCAGCTGCTTTGATCTCCCGCAACTCACGAGGGAAGAATCGATCCTGAAATGTGGTATGAAACTCCTCCCAACCAATAGGGCCTGCTATAACTGCCCTATTATCCTTCCATTGATTGAACTAGATGTGGCGCAACCCCTTTCAATTGATATGAGGCTAGATCGGTGCACTCCTCTCCGGTCACCCCTATGATCTGGTGATCTTCAGAACCTCCTCAATAAACACGTGTGGATGCTCGTCCACCTTTGATCTAAGAAACTCCGGAGGGCTCATCCTCAGAAAATCTTTGACTCATGCCACCACTGCATTCCCATTCTGAGGGACATGCCCTACCGCCTATTGATTGACCTGAGTGGTCAAGGCCTGAGCTAGCATCTGAATGGCTGCCATGAACACAGCGTGGACAACCTGCTCGGGTGCATGATCCTCATGGGTTGGTGGGGCCTGCTAGTGCCCATCTCCATTGCATTCTTGTGGACGTCTTCATTCTCATTTCCATTTCTTCTTCCATTAACTCAGTGAGGAGGCATGATTCTGCAAATGCGTATAGCACGAGTTAGAAGGATAGAGATACATTTCACCGCACGGCATAGATCATGAAAGAAGGGAACATTTGCTAAACATTGCGTAGCCTCTTCATCATAAGTGAGGTGCACTTCACACCCATGAAAAAGACTCTACTTAACGCAACTTTCAAACACCCTAGGACACTTCAAAACCTAAGGCTCTGATACCAAGTTTTTCACGACCCAAACATAGGCCCGGATCGAGACACGGGATAAAGAACCCTGAGGGGCTCCAAGTTGACCCATGACATAAACATGACATCTAACTCAATCATAATAAAGAGGAAGATCAATATAATTAATATAGCAGAAGTCTGATAATATTATAACATCGAAAAACGTAACTCAAGACCGAAGCTGATTACATGCTATGTCTGAAAAGCCTCTACTACTTACGAGTTGATGGGATAAGACCCCAACTAACTCACTAAATTCTAAAACTAAAAGTACTAGAAATAACTTAGGAGAAGGGCCCTCGAATGATAAGGACTCACTACTCTGGCTGATAAGTACTAGTGCTGCAAGTCTGGCTAATTACGAGACTAAACCAGAATATCTGAGCTTGTATCATGAAACGATATAGCATAGAGTATGAAGTCAGTATGTGGAATGTACTGAGTATGTAAGGTAAGTAAAACTGCTAAGTAAGTAAAATCATAAATCATGCATATTGTAAAACATAATCAAGATAAGATTCTGAGAGTAGGGCTTGCATGCTATTTTCTAAAATCATGATCTGAACATAACTGAATATCATAACTGAATCGAATGACCCAAAGCTGAAAACTGATAATCATAAGCAAAACTAAACATTGGGCCAAACCTATTGAAAACATAATATCATGACTGATGAACATGCATAACTGAAATCATGAAGAACAATGGGAGACTCGTCATGTAACTAACATTACCACGATAGAGCTTACGTGGTCCCGACTATCACACTCAAGTGGGCAGAGTTGTCCAAAGCTTTGTCAGGGCTAAGGACATTACCATGATATCGATATCAAGTTGAAGGACCTTTAGGGGCAAGGGAGGTCCCAAATAATCTAAACATACCTATGTTGGTGCGTAGTTCTGAGGCATAAGTTGACTGACTCTTAGCCTACTCGGTGTTAGACACTACTCCCAAAAACATGCATATGCTCTCTAGCGTTTTTCGACGAAGTTGAATCATAACGTATATGCATAAATATGAAATCATAACATGAGGATCCTTGGGCTCAAACCATACCACAAGATGAAAATAGTGGGAGTCTAGACTCAAAAATCCTTGTGGTAAGCTAATACATGAAGTATAGATAAATTCATGAAACATACTTGATCATGTGGGCTTGCCCAATACTTAAACATGCTTGACATATACTTGATCATTCGAAAACATGAACATAGACATGGGTAATTCAAAATCATATTCTCTTCATAGACATCTCATCATGCTTGAAACATATTTCATAGATCTCAACTTTCATAAACTTTCATGGATAGGCATCATAATTTATAAAATTGGATCATACCCATGTTGATATTTAGGAAATTCACATGTTGGGTTAAAACCCCATAGATTCATCAACTAGAATTTCATGAATTGAAGAGGGATTAGGCATAGGTGTGTATGGAAACACCCATTCATAGCCTTACATACCTATAGAAATCTGATTTCACAGCTTCCTTGATTGCCCAATGGAAATTTTAGGGAAGAACTTGAGGAATTTAGGCTTGATCACCTTAGAAGCTTCTAGAATTGCATGCATGGAAATGAATAGGCCTAGAATAAACTTATCTCTCTTAAAACATACTATTCTGAGCTTAAAATGACATAGTTTAGGCATTAGGAACTTAGGAATTATGGAAAAGCCCTTAATAAATTCGCAGGGAAAACACACTGCCAGTCCCCACAAAGGACTGGACAACTCATTGTCACTGACCACGACTCGTGGTCACCTCCCATTGCCAGAAATGGAATTCCACCTTCACTGGTCACCACAGAGGACACCACGACTCGTGGTGTGCCCGACAACTCGTGGTGACTGGTCGTTAGGGACACTGCCGAAATCATCCATCCTTCAATCAACTTTTTGCCACGGACCACTCCACAAATCGTGGTGCTGACCACGACTCATGGTCACCCTCGTGGCCACCTCAAAACTCAAAATCTCAACCATGTCCAACATCCTCCCCACGAGTTACTGAACGACTCGTGGCGCACCTAATGGATCACTGGATAACTCGTCCTGTGGCCTAGTGTAGAAAGTCCTGTTTTCTCCATTTCAACTCCCCGGTCTAATCTTAGGGCTTTCAGGGTATTACAATTTATAAATACCTAAACTAAAAACAAAATAAAATATTAATTAACAATTAACCAAAGAAAGAGCGGGTTATTATGAAATTAAAGAGATGAGTCAATCTAGGACTATGAGTTGTTAGCACTCATTCACCTTCATTAACTTGCATTAATTATCGAGTTATTTATTTATGGAGTTAATAACATGCTTAGGGTCTTTAGAGCCTATAAACGTCTATCTATATTGGTCCCACAACTACATCATTAAGCAGGGATGTGGTAATCCAATCCGAACGTATTTGTATTTCTTCTCGTTTTGTAACCAAGTAGGGCATTCTAGGTATATATCTTTCCTAGTAGAAAATCACTTTTGGGAAGAGATATTTCTCCCTATATACTTCATTCTATCTTGTTTATTCTTCTTTCGAGTTCACAACAAGAATATAAATGTATTTCAATGGTGGCCAATCATCAAATTAGTAAGCATAAGAATATAAGAATAACTACTATGATGATTAAGCAATTCAACTCAAATTCATACCAACAAAATCATATTCTTAGAATGAGAAGTTTAGCTCCATATAAACAAGGAGTAATCCCAACAAGTCATCTAAAGAATTCCACAAAAATAAATAATTTTCACGATCCAAGCATGGAACCTGGACCGTGACACAGGACCTAGAACCACGAATTGCTCAAAGATAACCCATGGCACATACATAGCATGAATAAGAGCATATTAAAGTGTAAAGTAAGGCATAGACATATCATAAGAGGAAGTCTAAAGAGATCATAAGGCATAAAACAAAAACAACAAGTCTACAATGCTGAGTCATCTAACATACTGTCTGAAAAGCCTCTAACCATAAGCTGAGCTGATGGGACAACCTCCCCAACTAGCTTGTTAAGTCTGAAACTAAAAATAGGAACATAACATCAATAACTGATAGACATCCTCGGAAGATGAGGACTCACCCAAACGGGAACAGAGCTGGACTGCTGCGGGAGCGGAACTAACACGAAGATGAGATTGGTTGTACAAACCTATATCATGAAATGATATAACATAGAAATATGTGGTTAGTTCTTTGAATGTACTGAGTATGCAGAGTAAGTAAAACATACTAGTAAAATAGTACGAGAGAGACTTCACGAGTATAAACTCGTATAAAACATGAAGCTCGAATTATAATGAGCATGAAGGCTCAAAGTTCGCAAAACTGTAATGTAAGACTGGCCATGACTGAGTTCATAAGTAAAGACTTCGTAAAGCATATTTGTTAGCCAGATCATTGTAAGTCTTAAACCCATAAATCGTAATCATGAATATATATAAATATATATATATATATATACTAAGGGAAAATGGGAGATTCTTATAACCGACTACTTCACGTAAGCATACGTGGAGCCCAACCTGTAAAACCCTAGTCGGGAGGGTGCTCGTACCTAGCCAAGGGTAGGACCATAAAAAGGCGTGATATCACTCAAGGGTGGCCTCTTGAGGCATAGGAGACTCTCTCGTGGAGGACCCCATCATGGTTATGTTGGCACGTAATTCTGAGTCCTAGGTGCAATGGAACCCCAAGCCTACTCGGTGCTAAATACTAATCCCAAAACATATATAGTGCTCATATCATAATCATGAACCATAAGTTCACATGGCTAGTTTAAAGAATGAAATTCATAACATGTTAATATACGTGAGCTAGCCAGAAAAATAGTGTCGAAGATCGGCCATGATACATAAACTTGATTTCCATGAAATTCATACATTCTTGAATAAAACTTCATAACGCGAAATCATAAAATCATAAGCTTAACATCTGTAAACATTCATGCATACTTTGATAATTTATCATAACTTGAAATCATAGGTTAATAAACTCAAAAATCATAAGATTATGCTAATTGGAAAAAATCATCATAAACATAAAATCATGAATTCATAAGGAATTGGAGGGTGAAATCTGCCATATTAACCATAATTCATCAATTGAAACATGATCAGATTGAACCCATAGAAAGATCATAGAAGATTTCATTCAATTGGGTCTAACCCTAGAATTTTCATAAGACTTGATTGGAGACTTGAATTCATGAGTTAGAGAAGAAATTGAGCATGAGAGTGGAAGAGATCACCAATTCATAACCCTACATACCTGGGTGAGTTGATCCTTTGACTTTCCTTGAAAATCCAAGAGAAATTGAAATAAGGCAATGATGAACCCTAGCTTCATTTGGGAAAAGATATTCACTCTATTGTTGTTTTGAAAGAATAAGGACTTGGGCTAGGTTAACCCCTGAATACACTCTTTAAAAAATACAAAATGACGTCACTTAGGGTTAAAAGCTTAGAAAGTTACAAAAATACCCCTGAGAAATTGTTATACCCCGTAGAATTTCCGGCACCTAGACGACCTATTCGCACATTGGTTAAGCATATTTGAAGGCCATACATGCTGGAGAAAGGCCCGGGAAAAGATCGGACGAGAACCCTGTCGAACCATCGCGGAAGGAGCCAAGGCAGAGCCCCTCCACGATGGCAGCGTGTCACGGAGGAGAGGCCTCCGCGTTGGTTCCGTGACACGTTGGCCTTGTCCAGGCCCAAGTATATAAAGCCCCACTTCGGTTTTAAATGATAAAAACATTTAAAATTTCCAGAGAACAGAGGGCAAACATAGAGGGAGAAAGAGGAACGAAGAAATTATATAATTTTCGTTCGATTACGCTGCTAAACGTTGTCCAAACTCAAATTAACTCCAGATACGGAGGTATTTAGCAGTAGAGAGCATTCCTACGGATTCAATTTCGTAAAATACGGCCGACGAATCGTCGAGCCACCGAGCTAAGGTAAGTGGAATTGCTCTAAATTAGTGTCTATGTGTTCCTAGCTGTGAAGTGAATATTTCTCCCTTCTGGACCGCTGAAAAATAGCGAGTTTTCGATCGTCTTTCGATAAGCCTAAGTTTAGGCTATAAAACTATATCGAAAGTAACGTTGCTCTTTACAATAAAGTTGTATTTAGTATTAATTGACGTATTTATGAATGCAGTTGGGAGAAAATAGTTGAAGTACCGGCCGAGCCTCGTCCGACGGACGAATAGTTCAAGAATAAGGTATGTAAAGCTAGTTCCCTCGGCAAGTTAAGTAATATCGGTGCAGTATAGTAATTTACAGGCCAGTAGAATGTTCAGAAGTCAAGTGTTACGTTTATTGTGAATGTTGATACGGTATTAGAAGCATCAGGTTGTAACTTGCGTGAAACTTACTAATACGACATAGCTTCTAACACAAGTATTAGAAACTGCTCAGCATGCTCAATATGTGATGTGATGCGGAATATTAAGATATTATTGTATTCAGTTGAAACCCCGTAAAGTGATGTAATATCCGTAAGTACCTCAGAAATAGAATGGCAGGCTAAAATAAAGTTTAGAACGCATGTTAGGAATAGTAAATCACGTTAATACAGAAACTCAGTATACAGCATAGGTTGCAGCAGAAATACTATATTTCGTATAGCATTTGCCCCAGTACAGTCTGGCAGGAGACTATATTCATATGTACATATTTACCAGTCTCAGCACGAATTAAATACGTACGGATTACTATCATTAGTTCAGCATGTAATATATACGATACTTTACCCCTATTAGCCTCAGCATGTGAGATACGCAGACAGTATTACTAGTTGAGACCGTTTTATTGTTTGGGGTTGGATTACCTAGCATCCATGACCGCCCCAGGGTTAATAGCTGTATCAACTCGTCCGCCAGAGGACGAGGATACGTCGCTCTATGGAGTGGCATGCCGTCCCCCAGGGGACGAAGATGGGATGCCAGTTTTCCCCATATTATGCCTTGGTCGGCCCTTATACACCCCCGTCGAGCGGATACGCCCGGGGTGTTGATTCAGGAGTCCTCCAGACTCAGGTACAGTTATAGTCAGGGGCTCAGCGAGCCCAAGTGCATACCCAGGGGACTGGCAGGATGCTTACAGGGTTATAGGAGATGGGATGACCGGGGTAGGGTTATAGATTCTGTGTTGGTTGTACCTCCCGGCTTATGGGGGCCGGGTAAGGTTTGTGTGTGCTATACTATGTTATGTTATGTATGTCATGTCACGCTAGATATGAGTAGATCAGCAGTTGAGTGATAAGTCTCCAGGTGCGACCCCTATTTCCTTCCAGTATAAATGAGAAAAGGTACGACTTACAGTATCAGGCAGTTAATCTAATTCTTCTTACTTCAGTTTCATCAGTTACATTGTTGTTTTCAGATTTTGCTTTCAGTTATTGCTTTACATACTCAGTACCAGCGGTACTGATGCCCGGTGGGGCGCTGCATTACTTGCCTGCAGGTACTTATAGACGAGCAGGCGATACTACATGATTCCTGTCAGCGATCGAGTATTTAGCTCCTGTCATCCGGAGACTGAATTTCAGAGGTGTATTTCAGTCCCTTTTTGTTGTATAGTACGAGTAGGTCGGGGCCCTATCCCGATCATTTCTATTGCAATTCCTAGAGGCTTGCAGTCTGTATATAATTCCCTGTGGTCAGATGAGCCGGTCGTGTGAAGCCGTGCAGTTGTTTAGCTGTTAGTACTTCCGTTTCTTTTATGTTGGCCGTGTGGGGCCATAGTTTGCCAGTAGTGGTGACCTTGCCGGTCACGTAGCTTTCTAGTACTCAGGATTGAGTTATAGATAACTAGACAGCATGGTGGCCTTGTCAGCCCGCATAGGTTTCCCTGAATTGATATGTTTCTGGTCAGCTGTTAGTATAGGAGGCTATTGGCCAATGGGCCGGGGGCTGTGTTTACCGCCGTTATATAGCCCTTTGTTTCCTGAAATATGAGTTAGAGCCAGCCAGGCACCAGATGTGCCCAGGCTTAGCAGTCCAGCAGTTCAGGTCCCAGTAGGGCACCAGGTGCCAGTCATACCCCCCTAGGCGGGGTGTGACAAAAATCATATTTAAAAAGCTGACTGCCAGACACCACGAGTCATTGGTTGTCACCACGATCTTTAGGGAGGTTAAACACAAAAAGAACGTAATCAAAACTCTCTTGAATTGCCTCAAGTTTAAGATGCCTAAGGTACGTAAGTTTGTTGAAAATTATATTATGATGTGGCTATTTCGTTGTACGCTTTGGGACATGAGCGAAAATTGTTGCATGCCAGCCTTATTTTCCATTTCTCTGGACCTCATAAAATAGGCGCATACCACGACTCATTACTTGATCTCACAATTCATCTTGTAACTCATTACATCAGGCTTTCCCTCAACAAGCATAAACCAGGACCCTAACAAGTTGTACCATCCAGCCATGACTTGTCGTATAGGCCAGAACTCTTTCTATCTGTTTTTGAGCTTCCTATGGATGAATGACACCATGAATCATCACTACCACCTATGAATCGTACCACAATTCATCGTCACTGGGTTAGGAGGAACTTCTTCTTATCACAACTTCTCCCACGACCCGTCATATTAACCTACGACTCATACCATGAGTCGTTTTATGAAATTTTATAGATTTTTCTACTGATTCCACTACAAGTCTAGCGCTTGATCATGGGAACTTTTGAGATGTTACATTATCTCCCCCTTGGAAATATTTGTCCTCGAATGTAGATTAAGTATACTGAAAAGCTAAGGAAGGAACTGCAATCCCAAAACTAAACAACCATAGTTGAAAACTGATGGAGTGACTGACTCGATGCAATACCCCAGAAGTGTCTAAGATTAGACTCAGGATTTGAAATATGTTCAACAGAAAAAGTTGGAAAATTATCATAGGAGGACTCGTGTTACGAGTCGTAGGAGTGGCCAACATATTGTAGGATCATTCGCAGATAGCATTTTGCCTAGGAAAACTTGGTAGAATTAGTCCAATAATGACTCCTGGGATGATGGTACGAGTCGTGGATGGGAGACCTCGTTTGGTTCTAGACTGTCAGGATGGAAGGCACGAGTCATGACACAACTCATGATAAGGAACTATGGATCATGGTAAAGACTCTTTGGTTAGGTCTAGGACAACTAAGTTGGAAAACACGGGTCAAGGTATGACCCGTTGTGAGGAACAACGAGTCGTTACTCACACCCGTAGGAAGGATCAGTTAATTATCCCAGTGATGGCAACGGATGGGTCCAACGACTCATAGGATGATGGTACGAGTCATTGTGTGATCTGTGGAAAACTATAAAGACTCAATATTAAGGTAGTGTCAATGATGGAAGGAACCCACGAGTCATGGGACGGAGGTACAACTCGTGGTGTGAGTCGTGGCACCTAACAGTGTAGAAATTTCTGCGAAGTTAGTAAGGGCAATTAAGTAATTCCTAAGACCCTAAGTCCTAAACTACATCATTTTAAGAACTTAAAGAAGTGTATTAGGAGGGTTAAACCCATTCTAACCTATTCCCTCCCCATGCATGCAAGCTTAGAGCATTCCTTTGAAGATCAAGCCTAGAAATCCTCCAATTCTCCTCCAAAACTCTTGGGCTTTCAAAATCAAGCTAAGAATTAGTTTATCCAGGTATGTAGGATTATGAATGGGAGCTTCTCTTCACTCTCATGCCCAAATCCTATCCCAAGTTCATGAATTCAAGTGTATGATCCAATGGGGTTTTAACCCAAAGTACGAATTTCTCTATGTTTTAATCATGTTGTCAATTTCCTTCATGTTTTAAATGATATTTTAAGATTCATGGGCATGTTTTATACTTATTTTGAATTACAATTCATGATTTCTAGTTTTGAAAGAATTATGCCCAATTATGCAAGTTTCATGAAAAGTTAAGATTATAATTTATGTTTTCAAGCATGATGAGATGTTTAGCATGAAAGAATATTTGTGAATTACCCATGTATGTATCCATGAGTTTTTACTAGCAAGTATATTTCAAACATGTTAAAGTTTGGGCAGGACCATATGATTTAAGTATGTTTTCATGATTTAGTTCAAGTTTATGATATTAGCTTACCACATTGTTTTGGAATATAGACTCCCCATATTCAGCTTGTGGTATGTTTTGAGTCAAGGCTCCTTGTATTCAGATTTCGGTCTATGTATGTAATTTCATGATCAACTTCATTGAAAAACGATGGTTCAGCTTCATCGAAAAATGATGGAGAGCATATGCATGTTTTTTAGAGTAGTGTCTAGTACCGAGTAGGCTAGGTGTCGGGCAAACCCGGGCCTTAGAACTATGTTCCAACGTAGGTTTATTCAAATTGACTGGAATCTACCTTGTGAGCTTTCCCTTCCCCCAAAGGGCCCTTCAACTTGAGATCGATATCATGGTAGCGCCCTTAGCCCTGGCAAGGCTTTGGACGGCTCTGCCCATTTGAGTGTAATAGTTGGGATCACATAAGCTCTATCATAATTATGTCGGTTATATGACAAGTCTCACATTATTCCTCATGATTTTAGTTATGCATGTTCATCAGTCATGATAAAATATTTTCAGTAGGTTTGTCCCAATGATCAGATTAATAGTTTTACTTATGAATATTAGTTTCAGCTTTGGGTCATTCGATTTAGTTATGAAGTTCAGTTTATATCTAATCATGATATTAGATGTCAGCATGCAGTCCTTTCTCTCACAATCTTATAATGATGTGATTTATTTTATGCATGTTTTCAGCTTATACTCACTTAGCCTGTTTTACTTACCTTGCATTCTCAATATATTCTAAGTACTAATCGCATACTTTATGTTGTATGATTTTATGATACAGGCTCAGACATTCAGATTCAATCTCACTGCTAGCCCGTTATCAGAGTTCAGTCCAGACAGCTTGTTGGTGAGTCCTCATCCTTTAAGGACCGTTGGATAGTTGAGTTATTGTCATTTTCAATTTTAGACTTCTACTGAGCTAGTTGGGGGTGTTTTCCCATCATCTCATGAGTATGTTAGAGGCTTTCAGACGTAGTGTGTATATCCAGCTTCAAATTCTGTGTTTTGAGATTTCAATGGTTTAAATATTTTATTATTCAAACTTCCGCTATTTCAGAATTTAGTCTTTCGCTTTATTTATATTGAGTTTCAGTTTTTATGTTCATGTCATGGGTCGACTTGGAGCCATTTATGGTTCTAGGTTCTGTGTCTAGATCTGAACCTATGTTCGAATCGTGACAAACTTGGTATTAGAGCCAAGATTCAATGTGTCCTAGGGTGTCTGAAAGTCGTGTTAAGTAGAGTCTTTTTCATGGGTATGAAGCGCGCACACTTATAACGAAGAGGCTATGAAATGTTTTTGGAAATTTCCCTTCTTTCATGATCTATGTCATGCGATGAATTATCTCTCTATCCTTCTGACTAGAGCTATAGCGTTTGCAAAATCATGCCTACCTTCTAAGTTAATGGAAAAAGAAATGGCAATGCAAATGGAAATGGCTACGAGAATGGCAATGAATACTGGAACCATCAAGACCCACCAGCCCCAATGAACCATGTGCCTGGGTAGGTTGCCAATGCTGATTTTAGGGCGACCAATTAGATGTTGGCACAAGCTTTGACCACTCAGGTCAATCTGCAAGTTGTGGCTCACATTCCTCAGAATGGGAATGCAGTGGCGGTTAGGGCCAGGGATTTCCTCAAGATGAATCCCCCTGAGTTTCTTGGGTCGAAAGTGGATGAGGACCTACATGAGTTCATCGAGGAGATTTAGAATATCACCCAGATAATGGGGGTGATGAGGGAGGAGTGTGCAGACCTAGCCTCTTATAGTTTAAGGGGGTTTCTCATATTTGGTACCGATAGTGGAAGGATAGCCCGGGAGTCAGAGCGGGTTCCATTGGTTGGGATGAGTTTCTGACCGCATTCTTAGATCGATTCTTTCCCTAGGAGATGAGGAAAATCAAGGGAACAATGTTTGTGAATCTAAAATAGAACAACATGACAGTTCAAGAGTATGCTCTAGAGTTCACCCGCTTGTCCAAGTATACGGTGGAGATGGTGTCTGATTCAGAGGGCTTGGTGAGCAGATTTGTGAATGGGGTAGCGGACTACTTTGTCAAGGATTGAAGGACCGCTATGCTACATCAGGGCATCGACTTCTCCCAATTGATTTTGTATGCTCAGTAGATGGAGGCAATGCAGATGAAGGAGAGGTAGAGAGAATCCAAGAAAGCCAGGATAGATAGTTTTGGGTTCTCCCAACAGAGGTCTGATGGTGGACATCACCAGCATTCCTACTAGAGTCCATCAGTCCTAGCACCATCGTCAGCCAACGTTCTATCCAGGTCTTGGCGTGATTAGAGAGGATGGGCATCAGGCTCTCGAGGTCAAGGGAGCCAGTCGGTGGAGCCAGTATTCCAGTTTCTGACATGTATGGTAGGAGGAACACCGTTCAGTGCTTAGCAGAAATAGGTGCATGTTTCGGGTGTGGGAAGCCCAGTCATAT
This sequence comes from Datura wrightii, assembly GCA_035772735.1. NCBI lineage: Eukaryota > Viridiplantae > Streptophyta > Magnoliopsida > Solanales > Solanaceae > Datura > Datura wrightii. Next base: position 112,628,760 of record JASDFA010000001.1, read on the forward strand.
GCTTAAAGATTGTTCAGTAGCCAATAGGGCCATGGTAAAGGCCATGAACTAGCCACCAATTCAGCAATTCCACCAGTATGCTCAGCTCAGCAGGGTGCATCTGCTAGTGCAGGTGATGGTCAGCATCAGAATAGGTTTTAGGCCCTCGCATATCGTCAGGAACAGGAGGTCTCTCCAGATGTGTTCACTAGTATGTTACAAGTAGTCCATCTTGATGTTTATGCATTGTTAGATCTAGGGGACACCTAATCTTTTGTGAAACCCTATGTTGCTAGTAGTTTCGGAGTTAGTCTCGAAATCCTATCAGAACCCTTCTTAGTCTCTACTCCAGTCGGTGACTCAGTCATAGCTCGACGGGTATACAAAAATTTCACTATCACGGTCTAGAAAATCACCTCAACAAATTTAGTAGAGTTAGACATGAAAGATTTTGAAATTATCTTTGACATGGATTGGTTACATGAATGTTATGCCTCCGTGAATTGTAGAATCTATGTGGTACAATATCAATTTTTGGGTGAGCCAGTCCTACAGTGGAAGGGTAGCTCAACTGTGCTCGTAGGTCGCTTTATTTCCTACCTTAAGGCCAAAAAGATGATTTCTAAGGGTTGTGTCTACCATCTAGTTCAGGTTAAGAATGCTACGTTCGAGACCCTGACTCTCTAGTCAGTTCCTATAGTGTGTGAGTATCCGTCGGTGTTCCCAAATGATCTACCCTGAGTCCCTCGTCCCTCTTGAGCGGGAGATACTTTGATATTGGCCTTCTTCTCGATGTGCAGCCTATATTTATTCCTCCTTACAAAATGCCTCCAGCTGAGCTAAAGAAGTTGAAAGAGCGGTTGAAGGATCTCTTAGATAATGGTTTCATCAGACCTAGAAAATCCCCATGGGGTGCACCAGTTCTCTTTGTTTAGAAGAAGGATGGTTCTCTTCGTATATGAATTAACTACCTCAGTTGAAGAAGGTTACAATCAAGAACAAGTATCCTCTCCCCATAATTGATGATTTACTTGACCAACTTCAGGATGCTAAGTGCTTCTCAAAGATAGATCTCAGGTCCAGTTATCAGCAGCTCAGAGTTAGAGAGAGTGACATCCCGAAGACAGCCTTCAGGACTCAGTATAGTCACTAGGAGTTTATAGTTATGTCTTTTGGACTAACGAATGCTCCTGCAGCTTTTATGGATTTGATGAATAGGGTGTTCAAGCCATATTTGTACATATTCATGATTGTGTTCATATTCTCATATACACTCCGAGCGAGGTGGAGCATGCCGCTCATTTGAGGACTGTGCTACAGACTCTTAAGGTTCACCAGCTGTTTGCTAAATTCATCAAATGTGAATTGTGGTTGAACTCAGTAGCATTGTTGGGCCATATGGTGTAAAGTGAGAGTGTATAGGTAGACTCCTAAAAGATAGAACCTATAAAGGATTGGCCTAGACCAGTTAATCCTTCGGATATTAGGAGTTTCTTGGGTTTAGCTGGTTACTACAACAGGTTTGTTGAGGGATTTTCGTCCATTGTAGCACCATTGACTAAGTTGACCCAGAAGAAAGTCAAATTTCAATGGTCAGAGGCCTGTGAGAATTTTTTTCAGGAGTTAAAGACTCGGCTCACTTTAGCCCCAACATTGACCCTACCCAAGGTTACAGATGGATTTGTGATGTATTGTGATGCCTCTAGGGTTGGACTTGGTTGTGTGTTCATGCAGCATGGCAAATTCATTGCATATGCCTCTAGACAGCTTAAGACTCATTAGAAGATTTACCCGATGAATGACCTACAATTGGCAGCAGTGGTGTTTGCATTGAATGTTTGGAGGCACTATTTCTATGGATTGCATGTGAATGTGTTCACAAACCACAAGGTCTTCAGTATGTGTTTTCCCAGAAGGACCTAAATTTGCAACAAAGGAGGTGGTTAGAGCTTCCCAAAGATTATGATGTGAGTGTCCTTTATCATCCGGGCAAGGCCAATGTAGTGGCGGATTCTCTTAGAAGGATATCCATGGAGAGTGTTTCTAATGTGGAAGATGAAGGAAAGAGTTAGTGAAGTATGTGCACCGGCTTGCTTGATTAGGAGTTCGTCTTATTAATTCAACAGATGGTGGTGTCGTTGTTTAGTATGGCTCAGAATCTTCCTTGGTGACTGAGGCCAGGTCTAGACAAGATAACGATTCGATCTTGGTAAAATTGAAGGAAGCAGTTCAGAATCAGAAGGTAGAAGAGGTCTTCTCCCAAGGGGGAGATAGTGTACTTCGTTATCAAGGTCATCTATGCGTTCCGGGTGTAGATGACTTGAGAGATTGGATGTTGCATGAGGCTTATGTTCCCGATATTCTATATATCCAGGTGCCACCAAGATGTACCGTGACCTACAGGAAGTCTATTGGTTGAATGGTATGAAGAAGGACATAACAGAGTTATATCTAAGTGTCCAAACTACCAACAAGTGAAAATGGAGCATCAAAGACTGGGAGGTGTGCTTCAAGACATCAGTATCCCCACATGAAAGTGGGAAGATATCAATATGGACTCATTACAAGGTTGCCTTATACGCATCGACAGTATGACTCTATTTGGGTGCTTGTGGACAGGTTGCTAAAGCAGCTCATTTTTTACCGGTCAAAACCATCAACTCAGTAGAGGATTATGTTAAGTTGTATATTTTAGAATTAGTTCGGTTGCATGGTGTTTCGTTGGCCATCATATCAGACAGAGTTATTCAATTTACTTTGTAGTTTTGCAAGTCATTTCATAAGGGACTTGGTACTCAGGTCAAGCTTAGCACAGCTTTTCACCCATAGACGGATGGTCAGGCCGAGCGAACCATTCAGACTCTTGAGGATATGTTGAGAGCATGTGTGTTGGAATCAAAGGTATTTGGGATGACCATTTACCTCTTATCGAGTTCACTTACAACAACAGTTACCACTCTAGTATCAAATGGCCCGTTTAAGGCTCTTTATGGGCGGAGGTGTAGGTCTCCTATTGGTTGGTTTAATGTAGGTGAAGCTAAGTTGGTAGGGCCAGATTCAGTTCGTGAGGCTATGGAGAAAGTTTAACTTATAAGGGAAAGGCTGAAAATAGCTCAGAGTCGTCAAAAGTCCTACGCGGATGTGGGAAAAAGAGAACTTGAATTTGAAGTTGATGATTGTTGTTCTTGAAGGTATCTCCCCTAAAGGGGGTGATGAGATTCAGAAATAAAGAAAAGCTTAGTCCCTGATATGTTTTCCCGTACAGGATTGTGAGATGCATTGGCATGGTGGCCTATGAGTTAGAGTTGCCCTCAGAGTTGGCTTCAGTATATCCAGTCTTCCATGTGTCACTCTTGAAGTGCATTAGTGACCCAGCTTTGTTTGTACTAGTGGAGGACAAAGGTGTGAAGGATAGCCTTAGCTATGAAGAGGTACCAATTTAAATCATTGATCGTCAGGTTCGGAAGTTAAGGAACAAAGAAGTAGCTTCAGTAAAGGTTCTGAGGAATTAACTGGTTAAGGGAGCTACATGGGAAGCCAAAGCAGATATGATGGCTAAATACCCACATCTTTTCTCTTCTAGATCAGTTCCAGCTTGAGGCACCAGTTTCCTCCTTAGTACTCTATTTAATTTCATGTCTAGTTCATTTCTCCCACTCTCCTTTATGTCTGTGCGTGTAGGTGTGATTCGTGAATTTAGTGCAGTCATGTATTTAGTCTGAAGTCAGTTACTCTGTCAGTTCTCAGATTCAGATATTTAGTATTTGGGATGACAAATCCTTTCCCCAGTTTTTCAGTATATTTACCCGGCATTTGAGGATGAGTATTCCCAAGGGGGAGATATTGTAATACCTTGGAAGTGCCTAAGACTAGACTTGGGATTTGAAATATGTTTAGTAGAAAAAAGTTGGAAAATTATCAGAAGACGACTCGTGGTACGAGTCGTAGGAGTGGCCAACGGATCATAGGAGTGGCCAACTCGTGGGTAAAAGTTTTCCAAGGAAAAGTTGGTAGCAAAGAGTACATTAACAACTCGTGGGATGATGGTATGAGTTGTGGATGGGAGTCATCATTTGGTTCTGGACTGTCAGGATGGAAGGTACGAGTTGTGACATGACTCATCGTGAGGAACCACGGATCATGGTAAGGACTCATTGGATAGGTCTGGGATGACTGAGTTGGAAACCACGGGTCAAGGTACGACCCACTGTGAGGAACAACAAGTCATTACTCACACCCGTAGGAAGGATCAGGAAATTATCCCAGTGGTGGTAACGGATAGGTCCAATGACTCATGAGATGATGGTACGAGTCGTTGTGTGATCCGTGGAAAACTCTAGAAACTCAAGGTTGAGGCAGTTGCAACGATGAAAGGAACTCGAGAGTCGTGGGATGGAGGTACGACTCATGGTGTGAGTCATGGCACCTGACAGTATAGAAATTTATGCGAAGTTAGTAAGGGCAATTTTGTAATTTTTAAGCCCCAAAGTCCTAAACTATATTGTTTTAAGCCCTGAAAGAAGTGTATTAGGAGCGTTAAACCCATTCTAACCTATTCCCTCCTATGCATGCAAGCTAAGAGGATTCCATTGAAGATAAAGCCTAGAAATCCTCCAATTCTCCTCCAAAACTCTTGGTCTTTCAATATCAAGTTAAGAATCAGTTTATCTTGTGAATCGAAGTTTCTCTTCACTCTCATGCCCAAATCCTATCCCAAGTTCATGAATTCAAGTATATGATCCTATGGAGTTTTAACTCAAAGTATGAATTCTCTATGTTTTAATCATGGGTCAATTCCCTTCATGTTTTAAATGATATTATAAGATTCATGGGCATGTTTTATACTTATTTTGAATTAAAATTCATGATATCTAGTTTTAAAAGTATTATGCCCAATTATGCAAGTTCCATAAAAAGTTAAGATTGTGATCTATGTTTTCAAGCATGATGAGATGTTTAGCATGAAAGAATGTTTATGAATTACCCTTGTATGAATCCATAATTTTTTACTAGCAAGTCTATTTCAAACATGTTAAAGTTTGGGCAAGCCCACATGATCTAAGTATGTTTTCATAATTTAGTTCAAGTTTATGATGTTAGCTTACCACATGGTTTTGGAGTCTAGACTCCTACTTTCAGCTTGTGATATGTTTTGAGCAAAGGCTCCTCATATTCAAATTTTAGCATATATATATATATATATATATGTAATTTCATGATCATCTTCGTTGAAAAACGATGGTTCAGCTTCATTTTGGAGAGCATATGCATATTTTTGGGAGTGGAGTCTAGAACCAAGTAGGTTAGTGGTCAGGTAAAACCCAGGCCTCAGAACAACATGCCAACGTAGGTTTATTTAGATTCATTTGGACCTCCCTTCTGAGCTTTCCCTGCCCCCAAGGGGCCTTCAGCTTAATATTGATATCATGGTAGGGCCCTTCGCCCTGGCAAGGCTTTGGACGGCTCTGTCCACTTGAGTGTAATAGTTGGGATCACTTAAGCTCAATCGTGATTATGTCGGTTATATGATGAGCCTCCAATTGTTCCTCATGATTTTAGTTATGCATGTTCATCAGTCATGATAAAATATTTTTAGAAGGTTTGGCCCAAAGATTAGATTAACAGTTTTACTTATGAATATTAGTTTTAGCTTTGGATCATTCGGTTCAGTTATGAAGTTCAGTTTATATCTAATCATGATTTTAGATATTAGCATGCAGTCATTACTCTCAGAACCTTATAATGATATGATTTATGTTATGCATGTTTTCAGCTTATACTCACTTAGCCTATTTTATTTACCTTGCATACTCTGTACATTTCAAGTGTTAACTACACACACTATGTTGTATCATCTCATGATACAGGCTTAGATGTTTAGATTCAATCTTGCCGCTAGCCAGTTATCAGAGTTCAGTTTAGACAGCTTGTGGTGAGTCCTTATCCTTCGAGGACTATTTGATAGTTGAGCTATTGTCCTTTTCAGTTTCAGACCTCCAGTGAGCTAGTTAGGGGTATTGTCACATCAGCTCATCAGTATGTTAGAGGCTTTCAGAAATAGTGTGTATTTCCAGCTTCAAATTCTGCGTTTTGAGATTTCAATCGTTTAAAGGTTTTATTATTCAAACTTCCGCTATTTCAGAATTTAGTCTTCCACTTTATTTATGTTGAGATTCAGTTTTTATGTTCATGCCATGGGTCTACTTAGAGTCATTTATGGTTCTAGGTTACTATTGAGACTTCACAGCAACGGCGCCAAAAACTTGTTGACATTGCGCCCAAGTGCACACGCAAGTGTACGTGGTCTTACAAGTAATACAGTGGCCCTTTTTAAGAGTCGGATGTCGAACCCATTGGGACTGGACCAATTCAGCTGATTATCATGTTCAAGTGTGATATTAACTTTCACAAATGTTGATTATAAAGTTTTTGATAAATTATATTTAAATCTAGGGGTGGTCAATGAAATACTCTGAACTCATTCAAGAAGCAACTAGCGCTAAAGCCGGATAATCCTACGATACTACGCGTTGTAATGGTTTAAGTATGGAATTATCAATTATCGTCTCACATAATTACAATTGCATGTTCATGGTCTTTCGAGCCTCTAAACACGACAAACTAGCCTCACAACTACATCGTTGAGCGGGAATGTGACATTCTAGTTCGTGGGCAATTCAATTACGTGGATGTGGTTTGCGGGGTTTATGCTCTTGATTAGGGACTTTCGTACCTCTAATCATTTAACCGAACTTAGCTTCACAACTACTTCTACGAGTGGTGATGTGATAATTCTAAGATGGTGTCTAGCTCATCCCGCTTTAGTAACCAAGCAAGGCAAATTAGGTATAATTTCTTATCCTAATCGCGAATTATATCGTAAGATACAAACCTGCTCCCTACATTCTTTGCTCTTGCCTAGGTTTACTTTCTCAAGATTTTATCTAGGTGTAACGTGTGTGTTTTCATGGTGATCAATCATAAAAACAACCATAATTAAGAATGTAAGACAAAACAACAATCAATAACTTAAAACCAAAACAAATTCACATAATCGCAGTCATACCTTGTGGCTTCAACCCTAGAGGAAGGGTTCTAGCCACTCAAGTTCGTATAACATAATTAAAGTAACATACTTACAAGAATTGGTAGAAGAGAAGATGAAATTTAAGAACCCTAGGTGAGTTCTCCCACTTCTCCCTTCACTCCTTGGTGGTTTTTCAGAAACATTACGTGACAAAACGTTTTTAGGAGCTAAGGGACCTATTTATAGCAAATGTGAGGTGTATAAAATTATTCCCGGCATGAACTAGCTCCGTGCCACAGAGGTGAATGCACCAATTTACCTCCGTGACACGGAGGCATCGCATAGGCAATCTGGAATTTGCATAAAATACACGCCAGGCAGCCCCTTGCCGCGATGGCAGCGTGGCACGCTGCTTGTGCAGCGCGTTAGGGGCCGTGACACGCCCTTGGTCGCGCAGCCTGCCTGCCGTGGCACGTTGCCAATGCGCAGGTGGGCTGTTTCGCGTATCCTCCTTGCCGACGTTCGTGTTTTACTTCCGATTCCATGCCTCCACTTCACCAACTCATGGATTAGTTCCTCAAATTCATTTTAAACCTACAAAAACAAGAACTAATCACGTTGGTTAGTATATATATTCATATTTACATAGAAGTACATGAGAATGCATATAATTAAGTCAATAAACAAGACAAAACTAAGTTATAAAGCATCACTTGGGCATGCTATTTTGCCCAAGATCAGTTACATGTCTAGATCATGGCCTATGTTTGGGTTGTGACACTCCGAACTAAGATACATGACTGAACTGAATTCATGAAATATACATGCATACTATAAAATGAAAGGAACTGGGAGACATGAACTTGACTAAACTTGACATGAAATTGAATAGAGTACCAAGGAGGAAACTGGTACTTTATGCTAGAACAGAGCCAGAAGAGAAAAGATGCGGGTATCTAGCCATTATATCTGCTTCGGCCTACCACATAGCTCCCTCAACGAAATGATTCCTCCATAAAACATTCACTGAAGCTACTCCCTTGTTACTCAACTTCCTAACCTGACAATCAAGGATTTCAACTGGAACCTCCTCATAGGTAAGGCTATCTCTCACCTAATGCTTTCTATCGAAACAACTAAAGTTGGATCGCCAATGCACTTTTTCAATAGAGATACATGAAACACTGGATGCACAAAATGTAACTTTACTGGTAGCTCCAACTCATATGCTACCTTGCCAACTCGCCTAAAAATCCTATAAGGACCAACATATCGGGCACTAAGCTTCCCTTTCTTTCCAAACCTCATAACTCCCTTCATGGGAGACACCTTCAGAAACACCCAATCATTGACTTCAAACTCAAGCTCTCTCCTCCTAATATCCACATAAGATTTCTGACGACTCCAAGCTATTTTCAACCTTTCTCTAATAAACTGAACTTTCTCCATAGCCTCATGAACTGAATCTGGCCCTATCAATATAGCCTCACCTACCTCGAACCATCCAATCGATAATCTATACCTCCGCCCATAAAGAGCCTCAAATGGAGCCATCTGGATACTATAGTGATAATTGTTGTTGTAGGAAAACTCGATGAGAGGTAGGTGATCATCCCAATTACCCTTGAAATCAATCGCACACACTCTCAACATATCCTCTAGGGTCTGAATGGTCTGCTCGGCCTGATCATCTGTCTGTGGGTGAAAAGTTATGCTAAGCTTCACCTGTATACCAAGGCCCTTCTGAAACAACCTCCAAAACTGAGAGGTGAACTTAGTACCCCTATTTGAGATGATGGAAAAAGGAACTCCATGCAACCGAACCAACTCTTGAATGTAGAGTCTGGCATAATCCTTGGCTAAATCTTTAGTTTTGACTGGTAGGAAATGTGCTGATTTGGTCAACCTATCAACAATCACCGAAATAGAGTCATACTGTCGGTGCGTATGAGGCAACCCTGTGATGAATCTCTTCTCGCTTCCACGTAGGAATGCTGATTTCCTAAAGCATACCTCCAGGTCTCTGATGCTCAACCTTCACCTATTGGCAATTCGGACAGTTGGCCACAAATTCCTCTATGTCCTTCTTCATGTCATTCCATCAATAGATTTTCGGTAGATCACAGTACATCTTAGTGGCACCTAGATGGATAGAGTACCAAGAGCCATGAGCCTCGTTCAACATTTGCTCTCTCAAGTCATCCACAGCTGGAACACACAATTGGCCCTAATATGGGAGTACACCATCTCCCTTTGGGACAAAACCTCTACCTTCTGATTCCGGACTAATTCCTTCAACTTCACTAGGATAGGATCCTCATCTTTCCTTGCCTTAACTTCCGTCACCAATGAAGATTCCGGCCCATTTTGAACAACAACACCACCATCCGTTGAATTTGTAAGACGAAATCCTAAACAAGCAAGCATACGGACATCCTTCACCAACTCTTTTCTCCCATTCTCGATATGTCACACACTCTCCATGGAAAGCCTACTAAGAGAATCTGCCACTACATTAGCCTTGCTCAGATGATAAAGGACACTCATGTCATAGTCCTTGAGAAGCTCTAGCCATCTTCATTGCCACAAATTCATATCCTTCGGAGTAAACACATACTGAAGGCTTTTATGGTACATAAACATATCCATATACACCCCATACATATAGTGACTCCAAATCTTCAAGGAAAACACCATAGTTGCCAACTCTAGGTCATGCATCAGGTATTTCTTCTGATGAGTCTTAAGCTGTCTAGAGGCATATGCAATGACCTTACCATGCTACACAGACACACAATCAAGACCAACCTTAGAGGTATCACAATACATAGCAAAGCCATTCGTTCTCTCTGGTAGGGTCAATACTGGGGTTGAAGTGAGTCGAGTCTTTAACTCTTGAAAACTCTTCTCACAAGAATCAGACCATTGGAATTTAACATTTTTCTATGTCAAATTAGTCAACAGTGTTGTAATGGATGAAACCTCTACAAATCTCCTGTAGTAGTCAACTAAACCTAAAAAGCTCCTAGTATCAGTAGGACTGATGGGTCTAGGCTAATTCTTCACTGCCTCTATCTTTTGAGAGTCCACCTGCACACCCTCACTAGACACCACATGACCCAAGAATGCTACTACTTATGCCAAAGCTCACACTTGCTGAATATAGCAAACAACTAGTGATTCATGAGAGCCTACAACACACTCATCAAATGAGCGCGGCATGCTCCTCCTCGCTCTGATAGTATATGAGGATATCATCTATGAAGATAATTAGGAACATATCCAAATACTACTTGAACACCTTGTTCATCAAATCCCTATAAGCTTTAGAAGCATTCATTAGTCCAAAAGACATAACTACAAACTCATAATGACCATACAGAGTCCTGAAGGCTGTCTTCGGAATGTCACTCTCCCTAACTCTGAGTTAGTGATAGCTGGATTTGAGGTCCATCTTTGAAAAGCACTTAGCACCCTAAAGTTGGTCAAGCAGGTCATCAATCCTGGGGGATACTTATGCCTCATTTGTTTTCATTAAGATTAAGACCTTTGAATCTGAATGCACATCTGAATGATTAAGATGTTGTCTCTAGAACTGAACACTGAATAATTACAACTATTTGTTTTTCAACATATGAATGTGCATACTTTATTTATTTGTAAATATATAAAATACACAACTCAAATAAAAAAGTAATTAAATATTAAAAATAATTTAATAAAATAAATTTATTATCTAATAAAAAGTAAAATATTTATGTTTTCTAGTTATGGTGGAGATGGTTTGTAGTAGTGATCATGGTAATGATTGGTATTAGTGACTAGTAATTATGATGGTGATAGTTAGTAGTATTGATGGTAGTGATAGTTAATAGTATTGGTGGTGGTGAGCGTTATGAAGATAGGGGTAGTAGGTGTTGTACGGACTGACAATAATGGTGATGGTTGGTAGTGATGGTTGTGATGGTAAAGTTGATTGGTGTTAGTAATTGAGGGTGTTAATGGTGGCAGCTGAAGAATGTGTGGTGGTTGATGATGTGTTGGTAGTAGTTGGCGATGGTGCTATTTGTGATGGTTAAGGTGGTTAGTAGTAAGGATTAGTCGCAGTAATGGCAGTGATTTATTGAGGTGGTAGAGGTTGCAGTGACAGTGATGACGGTGGTGGTAGTGGCGACGGCGGCGACAGTGCATATAATTATAATGATGGAAGTGGTATGTGTAGTAATGACTGATAATAGTGTTTAGCAACAATAGTGATTGTCAGTGGTTATTGTGATGTTAGGGATGGTTGGGATGGTTATGGTGATTGACAATGGTGGCAGAGGTGGTTGGCGGCGGCGGCAGTTGGTGGTTGGTGATTGTAATGATGGTGGTTGTGATGATAGAGGTGATCAATGATGGTGGCTGGTGGTTGTGGATAGAGTGATGGTGACATACCTTTTAATGATATTAAGACTTTGTTTTAGAAATTAATGATTAAGATCTATTCAGACCAAATAAGTGCTTAAATCTTAATGAAAAAAATGCACTTAATGGCCTAAGGTCTGAACCATTCAGATTCAAACAAATGAGGCCTTATTTTTTATTGTGACCTTGTTCAACTGCTGATAATCAATGCACATCCTAAGGGATCCATCCTTCTTTTGAACAAAGAGAACTGGAGCATCCTATGGGGACTTCCTAGGCCTAATGAAACCCTTATCTAGGAGATCTTTCAACATCTCTTTCAACTCCTTTAGCTATATTGGAGCCATTTTGTAAGGAGGAATAGATATGGGCTACGTATCAGGAAGAAGGTCAATACCAAAGTCAATCTCCCGCTAGATTGTCTGGGAACACCTCCAGATACTCGCATACTACAGGAACTAATTGAAGAGTCGGGGTCCCGGACGTAGCATCCTTAACTCGAACTAGATGATAAACACAACCCTTGGAGATCATATTCCTGGCCTTGATATAGGAAATAAATCAATCTACAGGCACAACTAAATTACCCTTCCACTCTAGGATTGGTTCACCTGAAAACCGAAACTCTACCGTATGGGTTCTACAATTGACCGAGGCATAACAAACATGTAACTAGTCCATACCGAAGATAACATCAAAATTGGTCATATCTAGCTCCACTAAGTCGACTGAGGTAACTTTCTGAAGAATCATGACAGGGCAATTTCTTTTTACCCATTGAGCTAAAACTGACTCACCGACAGGAGTAGAGACTGAGAAGGGTTTTGACAGGATTTTGGGAGTGACTCCAAAACTAATAGCAACATAAGGAGTCACGAAAGATAATGTATCTCCTGGATCTAACAATGCATAAACATCAATATGGAATACCCGTAACATGCCAGTGACCACATTGGGTGATCACTCCTGCTCCTGACGAGATGAAAGTGCATAGAACTTGTTCTGGTGTTGTCGGCTACCTGCACTAGTAGAGGCGCTAAGATGGGCGAGTTGTTGGAGCTACTAAAGTGGTAGATGGGGAACGGCCTCTACCTTCACCCTGTCTGGTTGAAGGACAATCCCTAAGCCTATGTTCGGGTTTTCCACACCAAAAACAAGCATTTGAGCCAACTAAACATTGCCAAGGGTAGTCCTTACCGCACTTCTTGTAAGCTGAAAAAGTGTGCTCCACTGTCATGCTCCTCTGACACCTAGAGCCTGATGCTTTGCCTCTCTGATCTTCTTGAAGTCTAGATGGAACACTGGTGATTATGGATCTGGGGATGACGACCTCTGGTGGGACTAAGGGCGATGTCCACCACTGGATTCTGCTGGAAATGCCCATAGCTCCCTGTCCTGACCCTCTTGGCCTCTCTCTACTTTTCCTTCATTTGCTCTGCCTCTATCTGCTGGGCATATATTATCAGTAGGGATATATCTATATCATTAATCAGCATGGCGGTCTTTCTCTCCTTGACCAACGAATCGACCACCCCATTCACGAACTTGCTCACACGAGCCCTCGGATCAGCAACCAACTCCGAAGCATACTTGAACAACTGGGTAAACTTCAGGGCATACTCCTGAACAGTCATATCATTCTGCTTCAGATTGAAAAACTCGGCTGCCTTTGCTTCCGTCAACTCTTGGGGGAAGAACCTATCCAAGAACATCGTAACGAACTAGTCCCAACCAAGGGAACTGCACCAACTCCCCTACTCTCCTTCCACTATATGAACCATATGTGAGCAACCCCATTTAGCTGATAGGAGGCCAAGTCTGCACTATTCTCTCCTGAAACACCCATCACTTGGGTAATCTTCTAGACCTCCTCAATAAACTCTTGTGGGTCCTCGTCCACTCTTGACCCATGAAACTCAGGTGGGTTCATCCTGATGAAGTCTCGCACCCTAGCCGCCGTCGCATTCCCATTTTGATTCACATGAGCCACATCCTGATGGTCGACCCTAGGCGGTCATTGTCTATGATAACATCTAAAATGCAGCCCTGAACTCTGTATGAGTAACCTACTCCGACAAGGGATCAGCTAGAGCTGGTGGGGCTAGCTGATGCCCATCTCCATTGCTATTTCCATGGCTATTTTTGTTGACTCGTTAAGGAGGCATATTTCTACAAACGCGTATAGAATGATTTGGAGGAGTAGAGAGAGGTACTTCATCGCACGACATAGATCATGAAAGAAGGGAATTTTCCTAAAACATTTTGTAGCCTCCTCCAAATAAATGTGACGCGCTTCACACCCATAAAAAAGACCCTACATAATGAGGCTTTCAAACACCTTAGTATACTTTAAACCTAATACTCTGATACCAAGTTTGTCACGACCTAAGCTGAGACCCCAGACCAAGACACGGGATCTAGAACCACAAATGGCTCCAAATTGACCTATGGCATGAACATAGCGGCTAAAAAATATAAATTAGTGAAAACTAATAAACTGAACATGAATAAATAGAATTCTACACACATAGTAATCATAAACTGAATCAACACCGATAATTTGAGTTCTTACATATTGTTTGAAAAGCCTCTAACATAACCAGTGAGCTGATGGGACAACATCCCCAACTAGCTCGACAAAAGTATGTAACTAAGATAACAGAACAACAAACTAAATTGAATGTTCTTGGAAGATGAGGATTCACCAACACTAGCTAACAAGACTAATACGGAAGCAGGACTAATGGTGTGGCTGAGTTTGATCGCTCGAACCTATATCATGAAATGATACAAAATAGAGTATGCATTCAGTAATTTAAATGTACTGAGTATGCAAAGTAAGTAAAAATGAACTAATAAAATACATAAGAGTTTATAAGAGTACGACATTTCAAACATGAAGTGATAATCATAACATAAACATGAGGGCTCAAGGTTTTCAAAACCATTCATAAACTAGTCATAATCGTATCTTGTAAAGCATAACCTGAGCCAAAGTATCATAATCATGATCATGCATAAAACAATAAGGATCAATGGGAGGACTCATCTTAACTGACACCATTATGATAGAGCTTACATGATGCCGCAACTATCTTGTTCAAGTGGATAGAGCCATCCCGGGCTTGCCGGGAAAGGGATGTAAGTGGCATGATATCACTAATAGGGACCCACCTAGAGTCCATGAATATAAACCTACATTGGCATGTAGTTTTGAGACGAAGAAGTTTACCTAAACTCCGGGCCTACTCGGTGCTAGACACAGCTCCCAAAAACATACACATGGAGGCTTATATAATAATCGTGAAGTCATACATGAAATTCATGGCTAGTTAAATCATAACATACTTGATCATATTTGAAATACATGATTTGCCATGAAAGAAAGGCCCATGAGTCGGCCAAAATTATAAACTCATAAATCATGAAGAACATATATGCTTGAGAAGATCACCATACTTGAGCTTCATAAATTCATGAAGAGTACTTGTAGGAAATCATATCATAAATCAGAAATCATAAATTGCGGCTTAGGAGAACCACAATCTTAATAGAATCATAAACTTGACTTTTCATGAAACTTGCATAATTGGGAATAATTTTCTAAAATTTGAAATCATAAATTAATAATCAAAAATAAGTATACAATATGCTCATAGATCATAAAATATGATTTGAAACATGAAGGGAATTGGCCCATACATAAATCATAGAGAATTTCATGAAATTGGGTTAAAACTCTATAGAATCATAAACTTGAGGAGAAATTTTGACATGAGAGTGAAAGGAAACTCTCATTGACAACCCTACATATCTGGGTAAATTGATTCTTATATTGACTTGGGAAGACCAAGAGATTTGGAGGAGAATTTGAGGATTTCTAAGTTTGATCTTCAATGGAACCCTCTAAACTTGCATGCATGGGAGTTGAATGAACTAGGATAGGTTAAACTCCCCTAATAGACTCCTTTCAGTGCTTAAAACGGCGTAGTTTAGGGCTTAGGAGCTTAGAATATACGAAAATACCCTTAATAAATTTGCAGGAAAAACTAATTTGTCAGCTGTCACGAATCGTACCATGAGTCGTACAATCCTCTTAAGACTCATGGTATCCTCCCGTACTGACCAGGTCCAAAACTTCCAATCCTTTGAATATTTCCATGAATCTTACTATGATCCGTAACACAGTCCTACGAGTCGTACCATCACTCGTACCATCAATCACTAGATAACTCCGAAGACTTGCTACAACTCCTGATCATGAGTCGTACCCATATACTATGACTCGTAGTTGGGACTCGTGGTCTGGGGAACAAAAATCTCTAACCTGGTCCACGGTTGTTCCTATGACCCATACTACCAACCTACGACTCGTAGGTTGAGTCGTATTAAGGCAAAAATGAAGATTTTTCTACTGAACTCATTTCCATTTCTCTCATCTAGTCTTAGGAACTTTTGGGGTATTACAATATCTCCACCTTGGGAACATTCATCCCTGAATGTAGACTAAACATACTGAAAACTAGGGAAGGGAACTGAAATCTCAAATACTGAACATATAATGCTGAAACTGACGGAGTGACTGACTCCGGACTGATATACATGACTAAACTGAATTCATGAATCACACATATATTTACTGACATAAAAGGAACTAAGAGACATGAACTAAACATGAAATTGAATAGAGTACTAATGAGGAAACTGATTCCTCATGCTATAACGGAGTCGGAAGGGAATAAATGCAGGTATTTAGCCATCATATTGCTTCGGCTATCCACATAGCTCCTTCAACAAGTTTATTCCTCCACAAGAATTTCACCAAAGCTACTTCTTAGTTCCTCAGCTTCAAAACATGATGATCAAGGATCTCAACTGGTACCTCCTCACAGCTAAGGTTATCCTTCGCACCTATGCTCTCCACTTGGACAACCAAAGTCGGATCACCAACGCACTTCTTTAACAATGATACATAACAAATGGATGTACCGAAGCCAACTCCGCTGGTAGCTCCAATTCATAGGCCACCTTGCCAACATATCTCACAATCCTGTAGGGACCAACATATCGAGGACCAAGCTTCCCTTTCTTTCTGAACCTCATCACTCCTTTCATGGGAGACACCTTCAAAAACACCCAATCATCAACTTCAAACTCCAATTCTCTCTTCTTCACATCAACATAGTACTTTTGACGACTTTGAGTTGTTTTCAGCCATTCCCTTACAAGTTGAACTTTCTCTATAGCTGCATGAACTGAATCTGGCCCTATCAATGTAGCCTCACCTACATAAAACCAACCAATATGCAATCTATATGTCCGCCCATAAAGAGCCTCAAATGGAGCGATTTGAATGCTGGAGTGTTAGTTATGTTATAGGCAAACTCGATAAGAGGTAAATGATCATCCCAAAGACCTTTGAAGTCAATCACACATGCTCTCAACATATCCTCGAGAGTCTCAATGGTCCGCTTAGCCTGACCATCCATCTATGGATGAAAAGTTATGCTAAGCTTGACCTGAGTGCAGAGTCCCTTCTGAAATGATGTCCAAAACTGTGAGGTGAACTAAGTACCTCTGTCTTAAATGATGGACAAGGGAACTCCATGCAACCGAACTAACTCCTGAATGTAAATTTTAGCGTAATCCTCTACTGAGTCAATAGTCTTAACCGGTAGAAAATGGGTTGCTTTAGTCAACCTATCTACAACCACCCCAATATAATCATATTGTCGATGTGTGTGAGGTACCTTCTGATGAAATCCATATTGATCTCTTCCCACTTCCAAGTGGGGATACTAATGTCTTGTAGCATACCTCCTGGTCTTTGATGCTCCACTTTCACTTGTTGACAATTTGGACACTTAGTCACAAACTCCGTTATATCCTTCTTCATTTCGTTCCACCAATAGACTTCCCATAGGTCACGGTACATCTTGGTAGCACCATGGTGGATAGAATACTGTGAACCCTAAGCCTCATGCAACATCCGTTCTCTCAAGTCACCGGCATCCAAAACACATAAACGACCCTAATATCGAAGTACACCATCTCCCCCTTGGGAGAAGGCCTCTACCTTTTGATTCTGAACCACTTCCTTCAACTTTACCAAAATAGAATCCTCATCTTGCCTAACCTTGACCTTAGTCACCAAAGAAGATTTTGAACAATTTTGAACAATGACACCACCATCAGTCAAATCAACAAGGTGTACTCCTAGTCATGCAAGTCGATGCACATCCTTCACCAACTCTTTCATTCCATCTTCCAGATGAGAAATACCCTTCATGGATAGCCTATTAAGGGCATCCGCCACTATATTGGCCTTGCCCAGATGATAAAGTACATTCATGTCATAATCCTTGAGCAGTTTTAACCATCTCTCTGTCACAAAATCATGTTCTTCTGGGTGAACACACACTGTAGGATCTTGTGGTCCGTAAACACATCCACATGGACCTTATACAAATAGTGCCTCCAAATCTTCAATGTGAACACCACTGCTGCCAACTCTAGGTCATGCGTCGGGTAGTTCTTCTCATGAGCCTTAAGTTGTCTAGAGGAATACGCAATGACCATACCATGATGCATTAACACACACCCAAGACCAACCCTAGAGGCATCACAATACTCAATGAATCCATTTGTACCCTCAGGTAGGGTCAACGTTGGGGCTGAAGTGAGTGGAGTCTTTAAATCTTGAAAGCTCTTCTCACAGGCATCAGACCATTGAAATTTGACTTTCTTCTGGGTCATCTTAGTTAACTGTGCAGCAATGGATGAAAATCCTTCAATAAACCTCCTATAATAGCCAGCTAAACCCAAGAAACTCCTGATATTTGAAGGACTAACTTGTCTAGGCCAATTTTTTACAGCTTCTATCTTTTGAGAGTCCCCCTGTACACCCTCACTTAACATCACGTGGCCCAAAAATGCTACTGAGTCCAACCAAAACTCACACTTGCTGAATTTAGCAAATAGTTGGCGATCCTTGAGAGTCTGTAGCACAATCCTCAAAGGAGTGGCATTCTCCTCCTTGCTCCGGGAGTATATGAGGATGTCGTCTATGAGGACAATTACAAACATGTCCAAATATGGCTTGAACACCCTATTCATCAGATCCATAAAAGCTTCAAGAGCATTCTTTATTCCAAAAGACATAACTAAAATCTAATAGTGACCATACCGAGTCCTGAAAGCTGTCTTCAGAATGTCACTCTCCCTAACTTTGAGCTAGTGATAGCCGAACCTGAGATCTATCTTTCAGAAGCACTTAGCACCCTGAAGTTGGTAAAACAAGTCATCAATTCTAGGGAGGGGATACTTGTACTTAATGGTGACCTTTTTCAACTACCAATACTCAATGCACATATGAAGAGAACCATCCTTCTTTTGAACAAAGAGAACTGGTGCACCCCACGAGGACTTGCTAGGTCTGATGAATTCTTTATATAAAAGATCATTCAACTGCTCCTTCAACTCCTTCAGCTCAGCTGGAGCCATTTTGTATGGAGGAATAGATATAGGCTGCATATTGAGAAGAAGTTCAATACCAAAGTCAATCTCCCGCTCGGGAGGGACTCCTAGTAGATAATTTGGAAAAACTTCTGGATAGCACATACAACAGGGACAGACTGAAGAGTGGGGGTCTCAGATGTAGCATCCTTAACCCGAACTAGATGGTAAACACTCCCCTTGGAAATCATCTTTTTGGCCTTATGGTAGGAAACAAAGCAACCTATAGGCACAGCTGAACTACCTTTCCACCCGAAAATCAAAACTTTACCGTGTGGGTTCTATAATTTACTGAGGCATAACATGCATGCAACGAATCCATACCAAAGATAATATCAAAATCAGTCATGTATAAATTTACTAGATTGGATGAGGTGACTTTGTAAAGGACTGTAACAGGGCAATTTATGTATATCCGTCGAGTTATAACTGAGTAACCGACTGGAGTAGAGGCTGAGAAGGGCTCTGATAGGATTTCGGGACTAACTCTAAAACTAATAGCAACATCAGGAGTCATAAAAGATAAAGTAACCCCTAGATCTAACAATGCATACACATCAAGATGAAATACTCACAACATACCAGTGACTACATCTGGAGAGACCTCCTACTTATGACATGATGAGAGAGCATAAAATTTGTTCTGACGATGTACACCACCTGCACTAGTGCATGCACCCTGCTGAGAAGGACGTGTTGCTGGAGCTACTCCTACTGAGCTAGTAGTCTGGGCACGACCTCTGCTATCGCCCTGTCTAGCCAAAAAACACTTCTTGGGGATGTGCCGGGGTTTCCCACACCCGAAGCAAACATCTAACCCGACTAGGCACTCTCCTATGTGGTTCTTACCACATTTTCCCTAGACTGGAAAAGTGTGCTCTATCGATGTTTCCCTCTATCCTCTTGAACCTAAGGCCCTGCTCCTCCGATCACCACGAGGTTTGAATGGAACACTGGCTGATGATGGCATTGGGGCTGATGACCTCTAGAGGAACTGCTAACGATGTCTGCCACTGGACCTCTGCTGGGAGAACCTAAAGTTGCTTGTCCTATCCCTCTTGGCCTCTCTGTCCCTTTCCCTCATCTGTCTGCCTCAATCTGTTGGACGTACATCACCAATCAGGAGAAATCAAGATCACTGTTCAATATTGCGGTCCTACACTCCTTGACCAGTGATTCCGACACCCCATACACAAACCTATTCATGCGAGCACTCTAATCTACCACCATCTTCGACACATATTTGGACAGCCGAGTGAACTCCAATGTGTACTCTTGGATAGTCATATCATTTTGCCTCAAATTGACGAAATCCACCGCCTTTGCCTCCCTCAACTCCCTAGGGAAGAATCTGTCTAAGAAGGTTGTCATGAACTCCTCCCATCTCACGGCAACTGTGCCTACTAATCTACCATCCCTCCATTGACGGTACCATATATAAGCAACCCCCTTTAGCTAATAGGAGGCTAAGTCTGTGCTCTCTTCTCCTATCACCCCCATAATCTGGGTGATCTTATGAATCACTTCTAGAAACTCATGTGGGTCCTCATTCACTCTCAACCCAAGAAACTCAAGGGGATTCATCCTAAGGAAATCCCTAACTTGGGATGCTGTTGCATTCCCATTCTAGGGAACATAATCCACTGCCTATTGATTGACCTGGGTGGTCAAGGCCTAAGCTAATAATTGAAAATCTTCCCTAAACTCGACATGAGAGACCGATCAGGCAAAGGACCTGCTGGTGCTAGCGGGGCTTGCTGATGCTCATCCCCGTTGCAATCCTCATGGCCATTTTCATTCCCCTTCCTTCTTCCATTCATACGGCGTGGAGACATGATTCTACAAACGCGTATATCACGAGTTAGAAGGATATAGATATACTTCATTGCATGACATAGAAACTGAAGCTCAACATAAATAAAGTAGAAGACTAAATTCTAAAATAGCGGAAGTCTGAATAGTAAGCATTTAAACAACTGAACACTCAAAACACAGAATCTGAAGCTGGAAATACATACTATGTCTAAAAAGCCTCTACATACTGATGAGTTGATGGGAAAACAACCCCAACTAGCTCACTAGAAGTCTAAAACTGAAAATGACAATAGCTCAACTATCTAATGGTCCTCGAAGGATGAGAACTTACCAACAAGCTATTTGGACTGAACTCTGATAACTGGCCAGTGGCAAGACTAAGTCTGAACATCTGAGCCTATATCATGAAATGATACAGCATAGAGTATGTGGTCAGTACTTGAAATGTACTGAATATGCAAGGTAAGTAAAACAGCTAAGTGAGTATAAGTTGAAAACATTCAAAACATAAATCATATCATTATAAGGTTTTGAGAGTAAGGGCTGCACGCTGATATCTGAAAACATGATTAGATATAAACTGAACTTCACAATGGAACCGAATGACCCAAGGCTGAAACTAATATTCATAAGTAAAATTGTTAAACTGATCATTGGGCCAAACTTGTAGAAAATATTTTATCATGACTGATGAACATGCATAACTAAAATCATGAGGAATAATGGGAGACTCGTCATATAACCGACATAATCACAATAGAGCTTACGTGATCCCAACTATTACACTCAAGTGGGCAGAATCGTCCAAAGCCTTGCCAGGGCTAAAGGCACTACCATGATATCAATATCAAGATGAAGGCCCCTTGGGGATAGGGAAAGCTCACAAGGAAGGTCCCAATGAATCTGAATAACCTATTTTAGCATATAGTTCTGAGGCTTGGGGTTTACCTAGACCTTTAGCCTACTCGGTGCTAGACACTACTCCCAAAAATATGCATATGCTTTCCATCATTTTTCAATGAAGATGAACCATTATTTTTCAACGAAGCTGATCATGAAATTACATACATACTCTGAATTTGAATACGAGGAGCCTTGGCTCAAAATATACCACAAGATGAAAGTTGGAGTCTAGACTCCAAACCATATGGTAAGCTAACATCATAAACTTGAACTAAATCATGAAAACATACTTATATCGTGTGGGCTTGCCCAAACTTTAACATGCTTGAAATAGACTTTCTAGTCAAAAATTATAGATTCATACATGGGTAATTCATAAGCATTCTTTCATGCTAAACATCTCATCATGCTTGAAAACATAGATCATAATCTTAACTTTCATGAATCTTGCATAATTGGGCATAATTCTTTCAAAACTAGAAATAATGAATTTTAATTCAAAATAAGTATAAAACATGCTCATGAATCTTAAAATATCATTTAAAACATGAAGGGAATTGACCCATGATTTAAATATTGAGAATTTCATAAATTGGGTTAAGACCCCATAGAATCATACACTTGAATTCATAATCTTGAGAAGGGATTTGGGAATGAGAGTTAAGAGAAACTCCCATTCATAACCCTATATACCTAGGTAAATTAATTCTTAGCTTGATTTTGAAAGCCCAAGAGTTTTGGAGGAGAATTGGAGGATTTCTAGGCTTGATCTTCAATGAAATACTCTAGGCTTGCATGCATGGGAAGGGAATAGGTTAGAATGGGTTTAACCCTACTAATACACTTCTTTCGGGGCTTAAAATGACTTAGTTTAGGACTTAAGGGCTTAGGAATTACAAAATTGCCCTTACTAACTTCACAGAAATTTCTACACTGTCAAGTGCCACGACTCACACCATGAGTCATACCTCCATCCCACGACTCGTGGGTTCCTTCCGTCGATGGCACTACCTCAAAATTGAGTTTCTATAGTTTTCCACGAGTCACACAATGACTCATACCATTATCCCATGAGTCGTTGGACCCGTCCGTTACCACCACTGGGATAATATCTTGATCCTTCCTACGAGTGTGAGTAACAACTCATTGTTCCTCAGAACGGGTCGTACCTTGACTCATGGCTTCCAACTTAGTCGCCCTAGACCCAACCAATGAGTCCTTACCACGATCTGTGGTTCCTCACCATGAATCATATCATGACTCGTACCTTCTAGCCTGACAGTCCAAAACCAAACGATGACTCCCTTCCATGACTCATACCATCATCCCACGAATTGTCACTGGACTCATTCCTAGCACTTTTCCTCAGCAAACTGCTACCCATGAGTGATCCTATAAATTTCCAACTTTTCTGCTGAACACAGTTCAAATCCCTAGTCTAGTCTTAAGCACTTCTGGGGCATTATAATATCTCTCCCATGGGAACATTCATCCTCGTATGTGGGTAAACATACTGAATAACTGGGGAAAGGGATTGCCCGTTGCTGGCAAGTTGTGAACCGCCGGTGGTGTTAATCCTCAGAAGCAGTGATGTTTGTATCTTGGCCGGCGTTTCATCGGTTTTCATTTGTGAACCACAGATTTACTGTCACTCCCTTCATTTTGCTCCATTTTTGCTCTTTTCTTTACATTCATCCATCTGCACACAACAAAAGTAAAAAGGGCACAAAATCCAAATAATCAACTCAAGAACTAAATAAAAACTCAAGTTTTAGAGCTTAATGAGTTGGTAAATTACCAACTCATCAAACCTCCAAACTTAAATCATTGCTTGTCCTCAAGTAATGCAATACTCATTTGTTGAGAAATATGCCACCTCTATTCACAATTATGCCTCGCTAATCACCTGGACTATGAAAACCCAAAAATACTCACCATGCTCACCGAAAAGGAGAAGAAAATACCTCAAAAGATCTAAACAATGAAAATGTTTTAAACAGGCAACCACTTTCAACCAAGCAAAGCTTATTAAAGGAATCATTTATAAAAATAAGGGCATTACTCAACCAACGAACACACATAGCATCTCAAGTTATAATCAGTGCACATTCAAAGCTTGCCTTAGCGTTTACACTCCATGTGCCCTATTCCCACATTAATTCTGAATGCTCTTGCATCTCCAAAAAGGAATGACTCCAGTCACAAAAATAAGGATCCCTATTCTTTTGTCTATGTGATCATTTGAATGCACACAAGGGATTGTTTGGAAGAGACACTCACACTCACTCTCCCAACAGAAATCTTCATGCATACACTTGACCCATAGTCTTACCCTTCATGTAATTTACCACTAATATAGAGTAGTTGCACCTAGAATCACTTAGGGCTTGTGGGTTATGAAGTCGGCTTAGGGTAAGGGTGGAATGAAAATTTGGCTATAGCGACTAGATTTTTCCTAATGCTTTTGTGAACATACTGTACATCAATTCCACGCACTTTACCTTGTTTCCCTTCTTTCCTTGTTGATGACTACATTTCTTTAACAATCCCTCTTATAACCCCTTTGGCTTTCACAACAAACCTTATCCTCTCAAAAGGAAACATCGGTTCACACAAACTATCTTTTTCTTTTTGATTTATCCTTTGGTGTATTTTTGAAACATGGTGGTGTTCCCCTCACACTATAATTCTTATTTCCCCCCTTTGTTTCGCACACCCCCAAACATAGGATTTTGCCTTATTTCCCATTTTTTTATCACTCCCTCTTCCTTAGAATTTAAGACTCATTTAATCACTTATCTAGTTACTAGCATTGAGGGAAAATGGGGGCCAAAGAGAGGTATTAAGAACGGTCTTAAGGTTTGTAATGTGGTTGCCAAAGAAAGGTTCTAAGGCTCAACATTGGCTAACAAGGATCAATGCTTATGGAGGGAATATGGGTGAAGTGACTAGATAAAGGAAGGCCTAAACTCATGTTCTTGGTGCAACTACATCTAGGATTTCACCTTGAATCACATTTGGGGCAAGTTCTAGACAAGATATAATGTATAAGATTCATCAAAATTTCTTCACTACACAAGGCATCACCCTTAAAGGATCTACAAGAGAGATTCTCAACACAAGATACCACATTAGGACACTAAAGCAGGCAAACATCATAAGTCAAGTAGAGAATTTACAATGTGTGACAAAGAATGCTATACTACGGTGTCAAAAGTTGCTCATCATCTTCATTTTCATGCCCTTGTTTTAAAATTCCATTTCAAAAAAAAAATTTCTTTCAGTGCTTCCTCTCAAAACAACTTCAGAAAAGACTCAAAGCAACATGGAATTTTACCATAAGAATGTCACCACTCAATCCATCATCGGGAAATACCAACCTGGTGCGACAACAAAAATAAACAAAAATAAAAGAATGCTCCTTGGGAAAGAATCGTGATCAAAAGAAAACCCTCAGAGTTTTACTTTCTACACTACTATTTACAATGGGAAAAAGGAACAAGACTTTGGTGTCTTTTCATTTAAAATTTTCAAGATTTTACAAGTCAAAACAAAGACCCCATTTGGTCACTAATCATCAATCATCATAAAAAAAATGAACCAAGTCATTCATTTCAAAAGAGGACATGCCCAATAAGGGAAATCATCAGTCATTAAAATAAAACAATAGCCTGACAAAGGCAGGACTTACTCCAAGTCAAACAAAAAACATAAGAATAATCCAAAGAAAAAAAACAACATCCATCCCTGGCTCCCTCATCAATTGTGCTCATCTCTCCCCCACTTAAGAGAATACATTGTCCCCAATGTAAATATGTAAAAGGGAAAGGGACAAGAAACTCCCTGAGTGGGTAACTCCTCTTCATCATCTGCATCTGCCTCACCTGCATCACTACAGCTGGCATCACCTAGCCCAACAAAATCATCTCCTGGCTCTTCAAAAAGATCATCAATTGGCCCTCGAACTAAGGAAGGAGCAGACATTGTGGCATCTAATGCACTCATGTCCGACACTTCTACTGAAGTCCAACTCTTCCACTCATGTACCTTGGTTTAGAAGGAAGTGACTGCCCCTTCTATTGTACCTACCCTCTTGCATAGAGTGGCAATATTCTCATACAATGACTTGAGCTCCTTCTTAATTATTTTGGAAATGAGTGTTGAGAGGCTCTTAGCCAATCGTTGGAGTTGTCTTTCGTGTGAGTTTTTCATCTCCATAAGTCTATGG
Source organism: Datura wrightii (assembly GCA_035772735.1). Lineage (NCBI taxonomy): Eukaryota > Viridiplantae > Streptophyta > Magnoliopsida > Solanales > Solanaceae > Datura > Datura wrightii. The sequence goes on from JASDFA010000001.1 coordinate 112,654,634, forward strand.
AGACCACTTGGCTAAGAGGATTGTGGAGGGAGAGAAGCTCCCCGCTGAGGCATGTCACCTGATGCTTGGCCTGACATTTTCAGCTGGGGAACATTTGACTCTAGGGCGATTGGTGATTGGTCTGACCCATGGAAGAGGGATCCTTCTAGCACTCCAAAGGCCTACAGTCTCTTTCTTTTCATTTTCGGTGCCTCGACATCTCTCTTTTGCTAAATATCTATCACTCCTAAAGTAGCGGAAGGAGTTTCATTAGGGAATTGAGGGACCCCAGCTGTTGTGCAAAGCTGGGAAATCAAGAAGACGTAGGGCATTGAGGTACTGGACTGCCGGGACTTTTTCTTCATTTGTTGATCAATAACTTCCCCAAAGTTAATGGGGACTCCAATTATTATGCAAGCAATAAGGATGGCGGTTTCAAGGCTCATCCTCTGCTCATTTTTAGAGGGGATGATCCGAGCGCAAAAAAAATCTAGCCACAATTTGGCCTCGAACTTCAAGTCATAGCGAGAGATTTTTCCACCCATTAGGCCCAAAGAGGATTTCCATAGCTATGATGCGGGCTACCTAAGCGAACTTATCTTCATATTAGCCACCCGTTCCATGTACTCCGTAGTGGAGTCAATTTCGTCCTCCCAAAAAAAGTAATTTATGGAAGTCGGGTTATATCAACTTCCACTCACCGGATCATCACTGATAGCAAGCATGGGAAATCATCCACTTTGCCTCTATGCTGCATACTCTCTTATCAGGCCTGATGTGAGGCATAGAATTTTGTTACCAAGCCAGGGTCGTAGGACGGGAGAGAGTTGGAAAATGCATGCCATTGCCTATTGACGAACTAGTCGGTAATGTTAGGAAAATCACCTTTCAACCCTGCCAAGTCAAACAGCTTCTCCATGGCAATTGATCGGCCTTGAAAAATGCTATAATGCTCTTGCATGTTAGGGACGCAGAAATTATTGCTTCCCTAGTGTTGGCCCATGGTGGGGGCAACCTTTGCCTTGACCTTACCCTTGCTAGCAGATGAGGCAGGGGATTTTCCTTTTCCTGAATACATGGTTGTTTTTCTGTAATAATGATGCTAGTGATAGCTATTTAAAGAGAAAATAGAAGAAAAAAAACTAGTCTAAGGGAGAACTGAGACACAAGGGTAAACCAAATAATCATTTAACGAACCAATAGCACCGACAGAGGACCGGCGATTCGCATAAGGAATTTCGCGGACCGCGGATACCCCGCCAATGCCTTACAAAAACTGGGCATGTGAAGGGGGGGGTTATCGATGGTTAAGAGGCGAATCACCGGTCTTGGTTCATGAACCGCCGATGTATTGCGGAATCCACTCAGTGGCTTGAAGAAAATTTTCAGAATGATCCGGTGTTCCATCAGTGATTCACCGAATCTGACCGGCGAAACGCTGGACCCCATTGTCCCCAAATGATGAACTTACTATTCACAGACCCCGATTAACATACACTCACACACAACATGCTAAAATTAGCACTGTCCATTCAAACACATTCTCATGACGTTTAGCCCTTAGGAATGGCGTCACCCGGTCTATCATCAGGCCAAATGTTGCATTTCATGCAATTGGGTTACTCAGACTTTACCCTTGTCAAAGTTTCACACACAAAAACACACATTCCCCATTCCATTCAACAACCATAACATATTCATGAGTTTAATAGGGAGGGGAAACAAAATATTACTCCTGAATAATTTAGCACAAATGAGAAAATTAATATAAGGGCAAGAAAAGTTTTACCAGATTGGAGGATTTCTTCAACACTTGAACTTCAAAAACCTTAACTAAATCTTATAATGGCTCTTTGAGATATATGTAGTAGAGGATGAAAGTGTGAGTGAAGTGAGTGTGTTGGTGAAATATTGAGAGGGTTTTATAGGTGAAAGATGGGAGTTTGATGGTTGAGGGGAAGGTGGAGAGTTCAATGTGGGTGTTAGTGGGAAGTGGGAAGGTGGAAAGGTGGGAAAGTGGAAAGGTTGAAAATGGATGAATTTAGGGAAATGGGAATGTTGGGTAATGGTAAGACAAAATGGAATGGAAAAGTTTTGGAAAAAGGGAAACTAAGGGAATATTTGCATAATAGGGTGGCTGGTAAGGTATTTGGGATTTTTTGGGCCAACTTTTTAAATTCCATTTTGCAATAAACTCACACCTCGACCGACGTGTTATCAGCAGTTTGCCGAATCACACTGGTGGTCCACCGCTTTAATATCCTTTTCCATGTATTTTGTGCCCAACTATCTACTTCTTAACTTGCGACCCACCGATGATTCCCAGATGGAATTGGCAATCAACCAGTTACCCACCACTTATGTGCCCGAGCATCAGGTCCTCTATTCTCCATCGGCATCCCACCGGAGGTCCACGAATTCATTTCGATGGTTCGCCGATGGGTCTTTCAGTTTTCCAATCCAAACCTTGGCCTTTTGTTTTGTGATTGCATTCATTGGTGGTTCACGCTTCTGGACCAGCGGCTCGCTGGTCCCACACCATTCCTTTCTTTATGATTTGTTTCTCCCTTTAATCCTCATTTCACAACTCCTACAAAAAAAACAACAAAGACGTCAAATAATTCATTAAATACTCGGGTTTCCTCCCAAGAAGAGCCTTAGTTAACGTCGTGGTACGACATAGACCTCTTTTCAACAACTCTTTTCTGACGGGTCATCCTTCGACTCTATCTCCGTCAATTCCAATCCCTTGTTCTCGCCTTCATTATGCAACACTCCAACCACCTTGCATTGGGGGGGGCGTTTCAGCTGATGGACACACCTTGAAGGTGACCTCCTCACTTCCATTGAAATTTTAGCTCTCCACGCTCCACGCCCACCACTGCTCTCCCTGTAGCCAACAATGGTCTTCCCAAAATAATAGGAACCTCTGCGTCCATCTCATAATCCAAAATAACAAAATCAGCTGGTAGAATAAGCTTATCCACTCTCACCAACACATCTTCTAACACCCTCACTGGCCTTTTTATTGACGTATCTGCCATTAGCGGTCTCATTGACGTTGGTTTCGTGCTTCTGAGTCCCAATTTCTTAAAAATGAGTAGGGTCATCAAATTTATGCTGGTGCCAAGATCAGCTAGAGCCTTTTCAAACACACATATCTCAATTATACATGGGATTGTGAAAGCTCTGGGGTCCTCCCGTTTGGGTGCGAGATTACTCATCATCACCGTACTACAATGGTGAGTTTTCTCTTTATTGCCTGCTTCAACCACCTTTTTCTTATTCAGGAAATCTTTCATAAACTTTTCATAATTGGAAATTTGGAGTAAATCATCCACTAACAATATTTTTATGGACAACTTGCTAAACATGTCAAAAAACTTTCTAAACTGGTCATCCGTCTTCTTTTTGGCCAGCTGTTGTGGATAAGGAGGTGGGATTCTTGATTCAACCCTGTCATCAATTGAAGCCTTCATGGCCTCATCATTACCAGCATGTGAGAGGATATCATCCTCCTTTCCCTCTCTTTCCTCATCAATCTTTTCTTCATTCTTTGGAGTCATTGGTGTTTTGTCGACTTCATCTTCTTCAACTGATTTCGAGTTATCAACCTCATTAGGCTTTTCCGGAGAATCTCCAATAACTTTGTTACTCCTAGTGAAAATAGCCAAACGTTGACCATCTTTCTTGGGATTAGGCATTGTGTCACTACGTAGTGTTCCCTTCATCTGGTTCATTTGAGCCTACAAGTGATTCATTTGGGCTTCCAAATGCTTGATGGAGGTGAAATGTGAACACACTGTTTGGGCGAGGTTAGAAACCTTCGCTCTTAACTCTTTCACCCCAATCTTGGTCGACTCAACCTTCTTTAGAACTCTCGATAGCATATCTTTAATTTTTTAACTACCCACATCACTCACACCCGACTGATTGTGGGTATTCCCAACCTTTAAAGGGGGAACATATGGGTTTGAACTCCAGTGGTAGAGATTACTCTCTTGGTTTGGCTCTCTATTACCCCACCTTTCATTCCTTCCAGGTCATCCTCATGGCTCACGGTTCCTCAAACCTTGGTTGTCATCCCTTGGATGCCATGACCCTTGATTTGCTCCTTGGAAGCCAGGTCAAGGACCTCCCATTTGGTTTCCCATATATTGGCATTCTTCTTCATATCTTGGTGGTGATGACTCTCCCTCATATTGTAAGGGACCTTGCATTCCCACGACATTTACCACCTTTGGTCTTGCTCCCATCACGTGCTTGGTCATCAATTCTAGTTGTGCCATCATCTTGGCAAGATTTTCATTCCACTCTTCATCTCGTTTCCTCAACTCAGCCGCCAATACACTTGAACTGATCTCATGAGTGGACACACTTGTTTCTCTCATGTGCCAAGCCCCATTAGTCTTCGTCATTATGTCTAGGAGGGCTTTGGCCAACCCATATCTTTGATCTATGATAGAACAACAAGCTAGGTTGTTATCCACAGACTTATTGATTGAATCAAGGGACCTGTAGAAGCTTCGGAGAAGTACTCCATCCAGCAATCTATGATTTGGGCAAAGGGCAACCTTCTTTTTAAACCTTAACCATGTCTCATGTAAAGGCTCTCCCGGTTCTTTCCTGAAATTTATAATATCATCCCTCAGCTAAAGAATCTTTAATGGAGGGAAAAAATGGTCCAAAAAGGCCTTGGTTAGCTCCTGCCATGAAGTAATACATCCCGGAGAGAGTTCCTCTAGCCATATTGTTGCCTCCCCCGGTCAATGAAAAGGGAAAGAGTCTCAACCTGATTGACTCTTGAGTGATATTTATTATATTGAAGGGTTGGCATATTTCCAAGAAGTTTCTCAAATGAAGATTCACATCCTCACTTGGTTTTCCGCCAAAGAGCCCCTTCATTTGCAACAAGTGAAGCATGGTGCTTGTGACATGAAACATTGTGTATCGTACCGTCGGTGGTAGGCGAATGGCTCCTGCAACTTCCGGCATCACCAGATTATATTCCTCGAGTTCCATGTTACCTTCCACTGAGTTATCCCCTGCTTGGGAGTGATGAATCATGTGGTTATGGGATCGTAATCAACACAACAAACTCATGTTATATAGCTACGATGCAAAACTATTTCAACTTAACTATCAACACATGATTATCAAGCGCTAGTCCCCAGCAACGGCGCCATTTTTTATAACGTCCAAACTATATCCTTAATGCAAATAATATGCACGGCCCAAGTATCAAAATAAGTAACGCGACGAGTGCTGGGGTCGAAGCCCACGAGGACTAGGGAATGATAGTTACAAGTGTCGATTGAGAAATTGACGTTAGCCTGCACCATATAGAGTTAATATAAAAACAAATAAAATAGGGGGGTTGAAATTTGCAAAGAATTGTATTGGGTGATTTAGAGAAATAAAACAGCAGATTAGCTAAGTTGTCAACAAGGATGCGAAAGACTAGAGGTGCGGTGTAGATGAAATACTAACTAGATCTGGACATGCCAAGTCATCTCACGAGTTCAACAAGTGTAAATAATCCAGGAAAGTGGGTAATTATAGCTTTTCAGCCTTATAATTACCTCTTACTAGAGTTTTGTCAAACCTCTAGTTATGATTTAGCTCAACCGATTTGATTTGGATTAGCAGCTGGACCAATTGATAGCTATTAGCTGCTAATAAGGAATTAGAATGCAATTTTAGCTATTTCTAGCCCAATATCAATATCTCTTATGCATACCCACTACTAAATTCTCTTCTAATACTTAATTATTCTTTTACAAGCAATAATCAAGAAAGAATAAATAGGCCCATATCATAATCAATGAATCTTCTTTTATAGATTGAAGAGAATCTAATAGATTTACACTTGTATGAACAATATGAAGATGACTCTAGCAATACCCAATCCAATTATGTATTCATCATCACACACCTCTAGGTAATGATTTTAGCTACTCATGGTTAAGAAATTCAAACACACATTTATCAATATCATCATTGAATTTAATAGAAGTAGTAGAAAAATCAACTTCACAAGAGAATCTCTAACAATAGCTGAACATACTAGTACAAAGAAGAAATAGAGCAGAGTACTTTCTATAATTTTCAATTAGAATCTCCCTATCTCGGCTAAGAGAATGTTCTTCAGCTAAAAGGGGGAAACAATGATGTGATGTAAGCTTTGTTATCTCTCAATATCTCTATTTCTATCTCTCCTTCTGCATATCTGTACAAAGTACTTTTTCTTCTCTTTATATTATGAAAAGTAGGGAACCTTTTATCTCTTTTCTAGTGTTGGACAATTATACCCCCATGAGCACCATTCTGGACTCGACAGAGACACCGGCGGTTCACCGATTCCAATCCACGAACCACAGGGTATCTTTTTTGAATCGTCACTCAATTCCAGTAACCATCGGCGATTAACCCGGCGTTTCGCCAATGCAATCCGTGAAACTCGGGATCTTCAAGCAATTTTCCAAAAATTTTAGGTACCTTTCAGTGACTTAACCGGCGACTCTCCGCTATAAAGTCACGAACCGCCGGTGGCATTAATCCTCAGAGGCAGTGATGTTCGGCCCTTGGTCAGCATTTTGCTGGTTTACATCCTTGAATCACTGATTTGCTCTCACTCCCTTCTTTTTTCTCCATTTTTGGATGTTTCTTCACATTTAGTCATCTGCACACAACAAAAGCAAAAAGGGAATAAAATCCAAATAATCAACTCAATAACTAAACGAAATCCCATGTTTTAGAGCTTAATGCGTTGGTAAATTACAAACTCATCAATGATCCTCCAGAAAACTGATAGTTGAGGAAGAATCGCCATGCCACGACGTTAAATAAGGTGCTTCTTAGGAAGAAACCCAAGTTTTTTATGTTTTGATGCCTTGATTTTTTTGTTTATTTTGTTTTTTTTGATGATTCGATGAGAGACAATGAGAAGGAAAAGAGGGGGGCCACTGTGCTAGGCTGGAAAAACGCCGGTGCTGAAGCACGAGTCACCGTCTTATCACACTAGAGAAGCAGAAGTGTATAAAAGGGAACTGGTGTCTCACCGATGAAACACCAGAAGCTATCCCTAAAATGCCGGTTTTCCATAGTTGTGAACCAGTGTACCTGGAGGAAAGTTGAATATTGAAGGGCAAGCTGCGAATCACCGGAGAAATGCAGGTGAAGACCTACAAAACGCCAGTTGATCACAGTTAGCAAGCAGTGAACTGGGCATTCAGAAAAAGTCACTGGTGCTTTAACTGGCAAAATGACAGTACACACTAGCAGTCGCAAGTCTAGTGCGAGTGGAGGTAAGTAAGTGTATTTTTGGATCTTGACAGACCCATTGACTGACCCGAGCCACACACTTTAATAATTACTCAAACCGGTCCAACACATCTTTTTACCTTCCCAAAACCTCCTTTCTCCAACTTTTCACCTAAGCACACCCTCTTTACCTTCCCAGTTTCCCTTCATTAAAACCCAGCATTAACATCCACCTTTCTACTACCGAATCACATTCCCTCTCTTCAACCTATATAAACCCCCATCCTCATTCTCTTACTCTTAATTTTACTCTCTCAAACTCTCTCTTAGCTACATAAACTTTCACTCATGGAATCACCATTATTGGCAAAGCTCAAAGCTTTAATTTTTGCACTTCTTCTCAAATTCTTAAATTTGTTTGTGTTCATGAGATCTTACATTGCTTTAATATTGCTGGTTGATTGGGAATGTGAATCATGTTGCATCTGATATTTTCAATGCTCATGTTCCCCATTACCTATTCTTGTACTTTTTAAAATATTTCTTATTATGTGGGTGTGTTGGTGGTTGAATATTAATTGCATATTATTGTTGTGAATATTTATTTTGGTTGAAAGTATGAAGCGAAAGGTATGTTGGATATAATAGTTGGGGGTGAAGTATGAGTAATCCCATGTGCTAAAAGGTATGATTTGCCCGATGATAGGTCGGGTGATGTCGTTCTTAAAGGAAAATAGTCATTTTTATTTTTGCTATATTGCTTGAGCGAATAAAATTGTAATGTGAAATGAGTGAGTGAGTCATGAATGTGAAGAATTTCTATTTAATTAAGTTTGGGGGTGAAATTCACTAAACAGCATTCACCAGCGAACAATTGGTTAGGCCTGGCAAGACGCCCGGTGAAACTAGGTCGGGATGTAAGGCTTTAGGTCACGGCCCTGACCTGCATTTCCCCTGTGCTTCGCTGGTCAAGACCGGAAAAATTCCAATGTGATGCCGTATAAATAATGTTTCACCCAGTCTTCTATAAAGTACCGGTGGTTTAGCAGAGTAAAGGGAAGGCCAAGTCCAAGCCAGCCCCCACCAACACCAGGGAAGCAATCATATTTTCTGTGCCTGACATGAAGGAACACTATACCATTTTTGAGGGTAGATCAATCATAATAGAGAAGAGATTTGATCTGCCAGGGATGACAAATGACTTCACCAACACTATTGCTCAGTTCAACCACCATCAATGGTATGTGTTTGTTGAGCCTCCTCTAGAGTACTACACCAACTCGGTCCTGAGTTTTATGCTTCATACCAGGCATGATAGGAGGCCATAAAGCATAAAGGAAAATTTTATCACCTTCCTTGCCTACCTTCAGTTCAGATCAAGGGTGTGGAGGTTGACATCATCCGAGATACCATCAACGCATTATTTTGGGCTGATAAAATTGACCTCGGAATTGAGTACATCGAGAGAGAAGCTAACAAAGAAGATTAATTTATCTAGATAGAACCAATTATTGTTAGTGGTAAGCCACTATGGCCCTCTATGGGTGGGGAGATTTCAAGGCATGACCTCAAGTTTGAGGCAAAACTATGGCTGGAGTTTGTGTATGGTCAAATCATGCCATAAAAGAATGACCAGAGAGTGAACTAGAGGCTGCTATACCATTGCCTATATCATGACAGGAGTGCCTATAAATATCTAGGAGATTGTGGCTAACCGAAAAAAAGTAAGGCCAGGCAGCAGGGAACGTCGATGCCATATGTGGTGCTTATCCCCCAGCTCCGCCTCAATGCCGGAACACCACTCTTCCCTGACGAATCTTCTAGCTCAGGAAGGTGTGATCAATGTGGATAGGAAAAGGGATTTTGAGGCACCCAATGTGAAAAGAAAAAGGTTGCAAGAGTTTGAGGCTCCCGAGGACTCTACCTCCCATGACATAGAAGAAAACATCATTGCTCTCGACTTTAATATGCCACATCTTGAGACATTAGGTCATGCATCAGGAGAAGCACCATTTCGAGGGTCCTCACATCCTCCCACATCCTCTCATTCAAGTGTCATACAAAAGCTGGCTGAAATGACAACTTCTAATGAGAGCCAGCTCCAAAAGCTAGCCTAGATTCTCCCAACCCTTATTGCTAGAACGGTGAAGTGGGAGATGAAGAATGTTTATGATAGCCTAACCAAGCTCTTCTCTCGAGTGGATGTAGTGGAGGGAGAAATTACATATCTTCAAGAGGATATGGGGGAATGGAGGGAACGAGCGCCACTGGCAGACCAAGATTTGAGTGCCCTTGACGCACCAATGACTTCCCTATCCACAGCCCGGGGTCCTATCGGTAATTTATTCGCGGGCTTAACCGGGGTGGAGGAGCAACATATGGATGACTTTTATGATGAGGAGGCGGATGATGAGGATCAGGAGTAGCCATCTCAGGGAGTTCCCACCACCCTTTCTATTTTTCGTGCATACATTGGGGACAATGTATTATTATAGTTGGGGTGGGTAAGCTCTCTCTTTCTCTCTTGTTATTGTTATTGACTTGTTGTGCCCTTGTCGGGCTTATTTTTGATATTTGCATTGCACTTCTTGGGTGGAATTTCTGATGTTGTGAATGATTTCTAGTTTTTAATTGTCATGGTGGAATGCGCTTGTCGGGCATGTGATAAAAATGAATGAAACATTGTTCTTAAATTGTTAGCTCCATGTTAGGTTATTTTAAATTGCAAAATGTTGTTGACCCATGTTTTGTTAGTAAATAAACTCCAAGGGTTTTCTTTATACCATGATTCTTTCTCGAGGAGCGATTTTCTTTTCATTTCTTTTCTTGTCGAATTGGATGGCATTTCCTAATGATGGATTGAGAAGCGACTTTCTTAAGGGAAAATGCCAAGTTTAAGTTCTTTTGAGTCAATCATTGCCATGGCTTTCGAGAGGTACCACCCAAAAAATTTTCATAAATGGCATGGCTGTTGAAAAAAATGAATTTTGAGAAAGAAATGGGCATTTGAAATTGAGAGTTGAGTGCTCTTTTGTCATAAAATACATATTCTTTGTTTGTCTTCTTAGTCTCATGTTATCTTGTTTTATGACTCTTGATGTGATGATGAAAATAGTGTGAAACCCTTGGAGGGTGATGCTTTTTGGGAAAGGTTTGAGTTTAACTCTCTTGCATGAACGATTGTCTAAAAGTTGCCCTAAGTGTGACTCAAGGTGAAATCCTAGATGTAGCTGCACTTGGAAGATGATTTTAGACTTTCTTTTGGATAGCTACTTTACCCATATAACTTCCTTTGGCATGAACCCTTGCTAGCCAATGTTGAGCCTTTACGCCTTTTCCTTTGAAATCACATTGCTAGCCTATTACCCTTTCGTAATCCCTCTTTGGCACCCATCCGCCCAAGTGCTAATTATGAGATGAAATGCAAAAATTGAAGCTTGAAGTCCCAAAAGTGTGGGAATAAAAAAAGGGAAAGATGAGGGAAAAACCTAAGTTTGGGGGTTACAAGTAGAAAAATGGAAAAATGATGTGAACTTCAATGTGATGTAGCACCACATTATAAAAAGAATGAATGAATAACTTGAGTGAAAAGAACTAAATTGTAAAAAGGTGCTGCCTCTTGCTCAAATAAGATGAAAAGTTGTTACTAAGGAGAGATAAGGAGGACGCTTGTTTCAAAAGTGGAAATGATGTTCAAGGAGAGATAAGGTGGGTAATCTAAGGAGAAAATGGAACATGCAATAAGATTCACAAAAGGGAATTAGGGAGGTTCTAGTCACTAGAACATAAAATTCATCCTACCTTTACCCCTACATCATGACCTTTAAGACATAATTGATTTTGAGTGTCACAACTCTACATTCGTGGCGAGTTACACAAAGGGAAAGCCTATTGGTCAAGTTATGTGCATGAGAATTTCTTTGTGAGAGTGAGTGTATTTTTTTGATTCTATAATACCTTAAGTGTGAATTTCTTGATAATTAAATGAGATTCTCTCTTGTTGTGAGTAGTATCACCTCCTTGGGGGACATGCTTGCATGTGCCAAAAGATATGATTGAGATAAGATTGTAGTGAGCTTGAAGGAAAACTTTGAATGTGAATTTTTAATTACTTAAGATCCTCTATAAGCTTGTTGTGACCAACAAGGCCCCTTGTTTTGAATGAAGAAATCAAATGTGAATCAAGAATGTGGTTATCACTTGAAGCATTTGTATAAAGTGTGGAGTCTCCTATTTTCTTTTGTATTGGTAAGAGATCTTTAGTTATCTAGGTTGTACTGGTCCTTGGGCATAATCTCATATGACATGCTTATTCCTAAAGTTTAGATGTAAAGAATTGCATTACTTAAGGACAAGCAATGATTCAAGTTTCTGGGTTTGATGAGTTGGTAATTTACAAACTCATTAGGCTTTTAAACATAAGCTTTTTCTTAGTTTCTATTCATTTGAGAGGATTTTATGATCATTTTCTTTAGTTTTTGTAGGTATTTAATTTAAGGGGAGAAAGTAAAAATTTGGGCAAAAGCATGAAATTAAAGAAGAGGGCTAAAGCTTGACCAAATGGGACCGGCGAAATGACGGCTGAAACACAGGAGCTCACTAGACCAGAGTGGATAGTGCACTAATGGAATGTGGATCAACATCGGTGAGCCACCGGTGCCAGTTCTGGTTAGACCCATGTTCACTACCCTCGCACCTGCGACGCAGTGGCATTCCACGAATGGGCAGCGGCGGAACGTCGATGAGTCGCATGTGACACCACCTCCAGGAAGGGAAAAATGATCTACCACGGGATTTTAGGAGCATTTCTGACCTATTTCTGTACATTCTTTATAAAGTACCATATCATTCCATTCCTAATTTGTAGAAAGTGAGAGAGAGAAATTTCGATTAGCTTTTTCTTCTGCTTCTTCAAGTTGAAAAACATCCATTGAAGACAATTGTGAGCTTGAATTTAACTTTTTTTTAATGATGATTTTATGATTTTAATTCTTGATATAATTTCGTATTTATCATCAATGAGTAGCAAAATCTCTTTGCTAGGGGGTATGAATTGGGGTTAATTTGGATTGGGTGTTGCTAGATTAATCTTATAGTAACTCATTTAATATAAATATGTTGTTTTCTACTATTTTATAATAGAATTACTCATAGTTGCAAATGTGGGTTATGTTTACTTACTCTATTTTTTCTTGATAAAGGGAAATTGAGTATGGATGAGAAAGAAATAGTGTGTAATTGAGTGTTGATTGTGTGGGGTTAGGCTAGAGATAGCTAAAACCCATAACGATTCACCAATGAGAGATTTGAGTGTAGAAATAGCTCAAATCTGACCCAAGTCTAAATGGATATATTGTTAGGGAACTTGAGGTTTGAGAAAACCCAAGGAAAAACCCAAGTGGTTGAAAAACATCGGGTGCCACCTCGCCCATGATTATTTATATATATGAGTAATAATTCGATTTCCTAGTAAATTCCAATTCAATTGACACCTCATTCAAAAGATTACCCCTAGCTCCTGCTCATTTATGTTAATTCAAGTTTGTTATCTTGTTGATTGATCAATATTTGTTATTACATTTTAATTGCAATCTTTTGAACCCCTAAATTCTTATTTGTTTGTTTTCAATAAAATGATGTGTCATGCCCACCTTGAGAGATATGACTGGAACCTAATGCCACACTGGGACTTGAGCTGAGCTAACTGGACATATGCACCTCTGCTGCCTGCCAGCAGCTCAGAATCAAGAAAACAAACAGCTATATCTTGATTGTACACACAACCTCTGGCCGATATGGCCACATTGCAAACCTGAAAAAGAAAACAGCTAACCCAGCCAACATAACAATAAAGGGATCCTATGCGGACCGACAAGACCACCATGTTGTCTAGTCATAACTGAAGGAAAGCATGCAGTCATAACCATACTATAGCGAACAAGGCTACTAAGTAACTAGCTAAACATGGTCCCACACAGCCAAAATGCAAAATATTACATACATAGGCCCCACACAACCAACAATTTAAAACTGTAATCCGCAAGCCTCTAAGAGTGGAATAGTTGTCAGGACAGGGCCCCGACCTACCCAAAAGTTGTACAACAAAAAGAGAAAACCTTTCTAACTATCAATTCCGGAGAAAAGGAGCTGACTGAACTGCTAACCATAGCTGATAGCTAAGAAGGTCCTGAACCACGTCTATCCGCACCTGCAGGCAAGTATGCAGCGCCCTATATGTGGGTGTCAGTACAATATGTACCAAATATTTAAGGTCATAATAAAAGTTGAACAAGACTGATAAAAGTATTGAAAGTAATCAATAGGAAGGATAATAGTTCAACCTTAATAGCATCACAATTTGAAATATGAGTAGCAAGTAAATATACAAACAAGAACCTAACTGGGTCCCCATAAGCCTGGAAGGTACAATCAACACAAAATAACCTACCTAGGCCCCAATAAGCCCTGGCAAGTGCCAAACAATCTATATACCCCTAGCGGCACCTCTGAGGCTCCATAAGTGACTACAATTGTGTCTCAAGCAGACCAGGACCTCGTGAGGGTCGATAATGTCATCCTAAGCATAGAAAGAGTTCATAAAAGACTCTAACGTGGCCCCGAAGGCTTTACTTTAGTCCCTTCAACCACATAATAGATCTGTAAGCAATTCAGTAGCTCATAAGCAATACAATAGCTCCGAAAGCAACCTTATAGTAATGTTAATAATAGTGGCATCATGACTCCATAAGCAATCTATAGCTCTGTAAGCACTAGTAGTTTCATAGCTCCATAAGCAGGCTATAACTCCGTAAGCTATTCGTACAATTAACATTCCCTCATCTAATCACAGTGAGAGATCGTAAGAAATATGATGAACCCATACTAGGGATGCTACACTACATTCTCAAATCTATTCATAATGACTAACTACAACATTCATATTCTCAAGTTACTATAGAAGTACAGGCCGTATCAATGTTACGATGAGAATAACTTGCCGAAAGAATTATCTTTAACATACCTCAAATGCCGATTTTCATTCATCCAAATAGTTCTAACCCGTAGCCAATAGTCCCACCAAATTACAGCCCTATGCTGAGAAAATTAGGCTATTATCAATACTAGGACTCGACAAACAATGATATCTTCCAATGATATTAACTACAACTCAACTTCATTCAATTCGGTCGAAAACTCACAAATTCCCGAGAGTTTAGAAGGTAGAAATGCTTACCTATCACTTGTAGCTACATAGGACTCAATTAGAAGTGATTTTTACAACTTTTACTTGGCGGGGTTCCAATATTCTGAGAGAATTTCCAAGAAATAACTCTGCATGGATGCTTTTCGTAGGTATGGAACTCGTTATCCAAGATGAATTTGAATTTGGACGGAGTTTAACGGTGTAATTTGATAAAAAAGGGATGAAATCGTCGCTCAAAGTCACTCTTCTACCGAGGGGAAATGTTTAAGAATGATTTAATCACACTTAAAGGGGATTATATATAGTTGAGGCGGTGGCAGGGGGTGTCTCGGTGCACCGGCCACAGTACTAGGCCACTGGTGCGACACGCCGGCCATGGCGCCTGGCTAGCAGCACGACACAACGCCTAGCCTCCGGCCCCATCCTCATGTCCACTCACTACCGTGCTCGTATACTCACCCACCGAGCCCTTTTCTGTATGCGTCGTACCACAAAATTCTCAACATACATACGCATGCATCAGTTAAAGAATAGGAACTTACGGGGTGTAACATCATCCCCCCTTAGGAACATTCATCCTCGAATATAATGTTAAGCTTAAGAGACTCAACTCCTTTAATTATTGCCAGAAAAATTCCAATAGAGTCTCCTCTATAATATGGACTATCTGGAAACCTAAAACGCAAAAAATTCCAATATAGGCATCTCACAGGATGCTACAAGCAATGATACAACATATCTCCATATCATAAAAGTGAACAAGTAAAAAATACTGATAATATATGCACATGACAATAACTAAACAACAATCTCAACTCACCTGCATAATCTGAGTCAAGACTAAAATAAGTGAGGATATCTATTCCTCACGTCGTCCTCAGCTTCCCAAGTCATCTCTTCGACATTCCTGTTCCTCCACTGGACTTTAATGGTGGTTACATCTTTAGTTCTTAATCTACAAACCTTTCGATCTAGTATAACAATTGGAGTCTCTTCATAGGACAAATCCTCATTAACTTGAGCATCCTCAACTGGAATAACATGGGACGGGTCTCCTATGCACTTTCATAGCTTTGAAACATGGAAAACTGGATGAACAGATTCTAGCCCTGAAGGATGTTCCAACTCATAAGCCACTCGCCCTATATTTCGAAGGATTCAATATGGGCCAATGAACTTATGTCTAAGCTTGCCCTTCTTGCCAAATATCATCACTCCCTTCATAGGCAAAACCTTAAGAAATACCCAATCATCAACATTAAACTCCAAGTCTCTACGCGGCACATCGAAATCGAACTTCTAATGACTCTAGGTTGTTAGCAACCGTTCTCTGATAAGTTTTACCTTTTCTTCTGACTGATGGATCATATCAGGTCCAATCAATCCTGACTCCCCTACATCAAACCATCCAATGGGGGACTTATATTTTCGCCCATATAAAGCCTCAAAAGGTGCCATCTGTATAGTAGAATGATAACTTTTATTGTACACAAATTCAATAAGGTGTAGGTGGTTGTCCCAACTCCCTCTAAAGTATAGAACATGATCTTGGGCAAAATAACATGCTCAAGTGATGCTTTATAACTTAGTATTGTCGTGTTTATCTACTTATTTATATACATTCTCATGTAATTTTATGTAAATGTGAATATATATATACTAACCAACATGATTAGTCTTGTTTTTGTAGGTTTAAAATGAATTTGAGGAACTAATCTATGATTTGGTGAAGTGGAGGAATGGAATCGGAAGCAAAAGGCGAGAGTCGACAAGGAGGACATGCGAAATAGCCCACCTGCACAACAGCAACGTGCCACGGCAGGCCAGGCTGCGTGACTAGGGCGTGTCATGATCCCTAACGCGCTGCACAAGGAGCGTGCCACGCTGCCATCGCGGCAAGGGGCTGCCTGGCGGTGGTTTTATGCAAATTCCAGATTTCTTCCGCGATTCCTACGTGTCACAGAGGTAAATTAGCGCGTTCACCTCCGTGAAACGGAGCTATTTCATGCCGGGCATAAGTTTATACACCTCTCATTTACTATAAATAGGTCCCTTAGCTCCTAAAAGCATTTTGTTACGTAATATTTCTGAAAAACTACCAAGGAGTGAAGGGAGAAGTGGGAGAACTCACCTAGGGTTCTTAAATTTCATCTTCTCTTCTACCAATTCTTGTAAGTATGTTATGTTAATTATGTTTTCTTGTAATTATACGAACTTGAGTGGCCAAAACCCTTCCTCCAGGGTTGAAGCCACAAGGTATGATTGTGACTATGTGAATTTGTTTTGGTTTTAAGTAATTAAATGTTGTTTTGTCTTACGTTCTTAATTATGGTTGTTTTTATGATTGATCACCATGAAAACACACACGTTAAACCTAGGTAAAAGCTTGAGAAAGTAAACCTAGGAAAGAACAAAGAATGTAGGGAGCAAGTTTGTATCTTACGATATAATTCGCGGTTAGGATAAGAAATTATACCTAATTTGCCTTGCTTGGTTACTAAAACGGGATGAGCTAGACACCAACTTAGAATTATCACATCACCAGTCGAAGAAGTAGTTGTGAAGCTAAGTTGAGTTAAATGATTAGAGGTACGAAAGTCCATAATCAAGAGCATAAACCCCGTAAACCATATCCATGTAGTTTAATTGCCCACGAACTAAGATGTCACATCCCCGCTCAATGATGTTGTTGTGAGGCTAGTCTGTCGTGTTTAGAGGCTCGAAAGACCATGAACATGCATTACTTGTAAGACCATATAATTTAAAATTCATGTTTATAGGTTAAGGAGATCCCTCCCATTCAAGTTAGTTGCTCGCATTCTATCAATTTAGCTCCATCCTGATTTAGGTTTGTCCTCATCATCCAAGGACATCTATCAGTTTAGAATTGTTATGTTTTGTTTAGTTTTAGATATAGAGTTAGCAGGGGGTTTGTCCCAGCATCTCATCAGATAGTAGAGGCTTTTGAGATATAGACTTAGTATGTTTAGCTTGAGATCATAACAACCACCATGTATGAGATCATGGTGATCCCATGTCTTTCCCACATGGAGGAGACCCATCCTAAGCCTTGCAAGGGAAAAGGATGAATAAGATATGATATCAAAATGCACCCTGGGGCGGGAGAAGCACTCTCTTGAGAGGTCCCAAATATATACCTACATTGGCGCGTAGTATGAGATCGGGGAACCTTGGAACCCCTGGCCTACTTGATGCTAGACACTACTCCCAAAACTTACATAGTGCTCATATAATCATATTCTCAAAATCATAGCTTAAATCTGAACATTGAGAGTCCTGACTCCAACTCATATCATAAACTGCATTGGGAGTCTTGACTCCAAATCATATCATAAACTGGTCTTGTTAGTCTTGGCAAAAATGTTATTAAACATACTTAACTTACATAGGATTGCCCAAATAAATCATGAATACTTGAAATAGACTTCTTAAGTCAAAATCATGGAATCATATGTTGAGAGTTCATAAAAATTCATGCATACTAGATATCTCATCATGCTTGAAATCATGGATCATAGGCTTGAATTTTCATAAAACTTGCATAATAGGGAATAATTTCTAATAACATGAAATCATGGATTTAGAATAAAATTTAGTGTAAAATCTGCCCATTAGACCTAATTCATACATTAGAACATGAGGGCATTAGACCCATAAACATAGCATAGATAGTTCATAGAATTGGACTAAAACCTTAAAAATCAATACACTTGATTAGAACTTGAATTCATGAATTAGAGAAGAAATTTGGTTATGAGGATATAATGAATCCCCTATTCATGGTCATACATACCTGGGTAAACTGATTCCCGAACTGGTCTTGAAAGCCCAAGAGGATTAAGGAAGAAATTGAGGAGGAATTCTAGTTTGATCTTGGAAGAGGATTTTAAATCAATACATGCATGGGAGCATAATGACTTAGACTAGGTTAAACCCTCCTAAACACTCATTACATGCCTCAAAATGATGTCATTAGGAAGTTAGGATCTTAGGAATTTACAAAAATATCCTTGGGAACATGTAATTAAAAATCACTGCCAGGAACCACGGGTCGTACTACGAGTTGTACCCACAATCAAAAGACTCGTCGTTTCCTCTCGGTGCTAGTCCACTACATTTTCCAGGCTCACTGTTTCTCAAACCACGGGCCTCACAAAGACTCGTTGTTTCCTATAATTAGTCATGTCATAGCTAGTGGTTAGGGGTCCCCATCCCCTAAACAAACATTCACGATTGTATACAATGACTCATTGTTACCTACAATGAGTCTTACCGTGACCCGTTATATCCATAAGCCTCCACTCAGTAGATGCCATTCTCTTTCACATGACTCGTCACACCAAACAATGAGGTGTAGGTCTAAGATCTGATAATCAGTAGTGTACCATGACTCATTACATAAACCTATGACTCATTCCACGAATCATTATCATTGGTTTGGGAACACTGCTGGCTAACCACAACTCCCTCCTATGACCCATACCAAGGAACAACGACTCGTACCATGAGTCATTATGAGAGAAATCCATATTTTCTGCTGTGTCTACTGCATGTGTAGGGATTGGTAGTTGACGAGTTGGAAATTTACCAACTCATTAAGATCCTAAGCATGAGTTTTTCCTAGTTTTCGAGTCATTTATGTAGATTTTATGTCCTTTCTCTTAAATTTTGTGTAGGTACTTCACGTGAGTAGAGAAAGCATGAAATCGAGCAAAACACATGAAATTTGAGATGGAATTTGATGAGTTGGCATATGAAGGAGATGAGCCAAAAATAATGGAAGATTTGAGCTCAAGAAGAGCTGCAAAGATATGCTTTATATTGGCTAAATGCGGATCCGGAAGGGAGAAACACGGGCAAAACGGTGAAGCTACTGCCCAGACCGGCTATTCAACCGGCTATTCACGAAATGGAATCGGCAAAAAGCCCATTGAACCACTAGTTTGGTGCTTCGCGGATTGACACTGGCTAAACGCTAGTTCTTCACAAGAGAAGCCATTGAGGAAGGGTAAAAAGGTCTACAAAGGTCTCCAAAGAATCAAAAACCCTCAAGGGCATTTGGGAAAAGTTGTACACAAGAAAGTACATATATCTACATAGCTTTCACTGTACACCACTCATTGAATCATCTAGACTTCATCTTCTTCATAGATTTTTTGGTAGAATCTTTTCACCATAGAATTGTAGAGTTAGATAGTACTTTTCTTCTTTTTTTCTTTAACCCAGTTTGGAGGAATTCCACCATTGTTATAAGGGCTTGTGAAGAAAACTTTTGAAGCTAATGTGATGAATGTGAGGGGATTCCTCTTGGTATCTTCTCTCTATCTTTAAATATGCTTTACTAATTTGTTAGCTAGATGTATATTCATGGTGGGTTTCTTAATTTTATTGGGTTTTTATAAATTGCTCTTGGATTCTTATTGAAATTGTAGATCTATTGTATTCTCTCAAGTTGTAATTGCCAAAATTGATGGTTTACAAACAGAATTGTGCTTTATTGTTCTTGCTTTTGCTTGAGAGGGAAAAGTGGGAACTGGGTGACAAGATAATATTGAGGAATTGGAGTGTTTGTGAATGGGATTAAGCTAGAGATGTTAAAACCCACATTTTCACTCCGTTAAAGGTCAAGGCTAGAAATAACTAGTCCTTCCTCAAGCTTGTGTGGTTGATAACTTGAATTGGATTTGGGGTTTGAAAGAACCAAAGGCATAAACATTCTTATGGTTGATAAATAAGAGAATGTGAATTATCCACTGCTATCTATGATAATTTTGAGTCTATGGTATTAAAGAAATTCGCGATTTAGTTGTAATCTCATCTATAGAATGTCCCCAGCCTCTCACTTGTGATTTCTTCAACTGGAATCCCCCCCAATTAGTTCTAATTTAGAATTAGATAGTGTTTTTCCCATTAATTTCCCCCTGATTTTACTTTTCAAATGTTGAAAAATTATGCGTTCTAGTTTGAATTAGTTTATAAGTCTTGAATTACCAACTCAATTCTCTGTGGGATTCGACCCCGACATCTTTCGAGATATTTTTTTTTGATACAACAACCGTTTATGCTCTTCCATAAAAGAGGAGTATATTTTGAATGTTATCAAAAATGGGGTCATTGCCGGGGAATTGAGTTGTGATAAGCCATTACTTATTTACTGATTCAAACTAGTTTTGCATTGATAAGCCATTACTTATTTACTGATTCAAACTAGTTTTTTTTTACATTTGGTTTTGCTTTTTTTTTTTTGTTTTTTGGTAGTTGAATGATGGCATCATGGAATGAAAAGAGGTTTGTTGGTGGAAACCCTTATTATGATGACCCATGTACCTACTATTGGCAAGATTGCAACTATGCCCCTAAAAGGGAGATGAGTGCACCTTCTTCTTCCTATGATGGGTATAGATGCACATTATGTAGTAGTCATAGGAGACATTTGAATAGATGCCCAAAAGGGGTCACTTCTCGTTATAGTGACTATGATAGAAGTTGTGCTCCTAAGCTTGACAAGAATGAAGCCATGGAAAGTGAGGGAAGGAGAAATACATGTGGGCTCATGGAGGCCATGCTCCAAGACTTTTTAAAGAGGGAGTCTAATGCGGAAAAGAAGGTCAACCCCTCCATGCCCATGGAATAATCAACTCCTCAAGAAGAAAGATGTAAATCTCTAAAAGAAGAAGTAGAGGAGACATTGAGGAGCATAACAAGAAAAAGTGAACAATGGGACATAGCTCAACTTGACTCATGGGAAGAATATCAAAGTGATGATAAGAAGGAGTTGAGGTGAACTTCCAAAAAATTATAGAGGTATGCTAACCAACCAACATTCAGAACTGATGGAGTGACCGACTCTGGATTACGATACATGACTAAACCGAATTCATGAATCACACATACACATGCACTGACATAAAGAAAATTAGGAGACAAGAAACTGAATAGAGTACTTAAGGAGGAAACTGATACGTCAAGCTGGAACTGAGTCGGAAGGGAAAAGATGCGGGTATTTAGCCATCATATTTGCTTCGACTTCCCACGTAGCCCTCTCAACAAGCTGATTTCTCCACAGAACGTTTACTGGAGCTACCTTTTTGTTCCTCAACTTTAAGACCTGACGATCAAGGATTTCAACCGGAACCTCTTCATAGCTAAGGCTATCATTCACACCAATGCTCTCTATCGATACAACCAAAGTCGGGTCACCAATGAATTTCTTCAAGAGCGATACATGGAAACCTAATTGTACTGACATTAACTCCGCTGGCAATGCCAACTCATAGGCCACCTTTCCAGCACATCTCACAATCATGTACGGGCCAACATACCGGGGACTAAGTTTCCTTTCTTTTCGAATCTCATTACCCCTTTCATGGGAGATACCTTGAAGAACACCTAATCATCAACTTCAAATTCAAGTTCTCTTCTCCTCATATCCACATAGGACTTCTGACGACTCTGAGCTATTTTCAACCTCTCCCTTATAAGCTGAAATTTCTCCATAGCCTCATGATTTGGCCCTATCAACTTAGCCTCACCTACTTCGAACTGTCACGAACCGAACGGAGGCCCAGATCGCGACACGGGACAAGGAGCCCCGAGAGACCCCAAGTCGACACATGGCATAAGCATACATCCAAATCAAATAAGAGAGTGAATAATCGACAACACAATCATAGTGGAAGTCTAGCTTGAATATAACATTAGAATATAAAATCCAAAGTTGAATACATGCATATGTATGAATAGCCTTTAAACATGACGAGTTGATGGGACAGGACCCTAACTAATTCAACAAGTTGAAACTGAAATACATAAAGAAAAGATAGATAGTCTGGTCCTCGGAAGATGAGGACTCACCAATAAGTAGACACTAACTCCGATAAGCTGTCTAAGAACGGGGTTGAACCTGAGAGCCGGGTCCTGTATCATGAAACGATACAGCATAGAAAGTATGTGGTCAGTACATGGAATGTACCGAGTATGTAAGGTAAGTAAAATCGTGAAAGTAAGTAAAGCCTTTTAACAAAATACATTAATTAAAACATAAGCATCGGTAAACTGAGAGTAGGGCTTGCATGCATTCTTTTTAAAATCATGATCTCTTCATAACATGACAATACATAGCTTTATAACATCAAACTGACTCGAATGACTCAAAGCTGAAATATTTATAGAAAAGTTGAACATTGAGTCAAATCTTACTTTTAGAACCTGCATGAGTATATGATAACCATAAATAATGAATATTCCTAATAGAATCATATAGAACAATGGGAGACTTTTCACTTAACCGACATACCACAATAAAACTTACGTGGTTCTGACTATTACACTCAAGTGGGCAGAGCCATCCAAAATCTTGCCAGGACTAAGGATGCTACCATGATATCGATATCAAGCTGAAGAGCCATTAGGGTCGGGGATAGCTCATAAGGGAGGTCCCAATATAATAATAGTGTCATCCTACGTTGGCGCATAGTTTTAGGGCATAGGGTGATCGACCCTTAGCTACTCGGTGCTAAACTCTTCTCCCAAAAACTTGCAATGCTCTGCATTGTATATAATGAAGCTAAACATTGTCTATTGACGAAGCTCAATAATCAAATACATCTCCAATACGAAATCATGCATATGAGAAGCTTTAGTTCAAAATATACCACAAGCTGAAAACATACTTGGGAGCCTTTGCTCCAAAATCATATGGTAAGTTATGCATAGAAAGACTTAATTCAAAACATACCACAAGCTAGAATACAAAATTTTGGAGCCTTCGCTACAAAACAATGGGGTAAGCTTAGTTCTGGAAAATCTTCATTTAAACTTAACATGTGGGCATTTCCTAAAGCTTTATCATACTTAGAAATACTTAATTCTCATCGAAAACATAATTATAAACATGGATAGTTTCAAATAATGTTTTTCATCATAATATCTCATCATTATCACATATGCTTCACAATCTCACTTTTCATGTTCATATCATCAATGGGCTTCAACATTCATAAGGCTAGAAATATAATTTAATTGAAATCATTAGAAAATTAGCCCATGCTTCACGATTCCATAATAAAATCATAATCAATTCACACCCATGTAAGGAAATTGAAGATTCATGCATTTGGGTAAAACCCCATAACTTGATCATAGAAAACTCTCATATTTATTTAGAAGTTGGGCATGGGTGTGGAATGAAACACCCACTCATAACCCTACATACCTGGAAGGGATTGATTCTACCACTTTTCTGATTGCCCAAGAAGGATTTGAATGAAAACCTTGAAGGCTTGCTCTAGATCACCTCCTCAACCTCTCAAGTTTACATGCATGGAGGAAATAACTTAGAATAGGTTTTCCCCTCCTAAAACCCACTAAAGTGAGCCTTAAACAACGTAGTATAGGCTTTAGGAACTTAGGAATTATGAAAAGGGCCTTACTAAATTCGCAAGAAATTACTGCAGGGTGGTCCTAACGGACGACCTGACGACTCGTGGTCCAGGGCAACAACTCGTCGCCCTGCTTGTCAAGTACACTGCCTCTTTCTTCGGGATTTTCTCATCTGGATGGCAACGGGGGACCCCACAAATTGTGGTGGCTGACCACGACTCATGGTCACCACCTGTGAAGTACACTGCTTTTCTTCCTTCTCATTCCTTCTCCCTCACCCCACGGCTGACCTAACGACTCATGGTGTCTGACCACGAGTCGTTTCCACGCCCGTGGGGACCCTTTTCTTCAAACTTCCCAACTCCTCACTGGCCTCCCCACGAGTCACCTGTTGACTCGTGGGCTTCCCTCACGAGTCGTCTCACGACTCGTCCTGCGTCTGCAACATCTACTTTAGATTTTCTCCGTTTCAACTCCCGGATCCGATCATTGAGCTCCCCGGGTGTAACAATATCCCCCCTTTGGGAACTTTCATCCTCGAATGTTGAAAACAAGCAGAAAACAGAAACAGGCAATTAACATATTCAAATACTAATCATTTAAACCGAAAACTAGTGGAATGACTACCTCTAATTCATATCACATAGTTGAACTGATCTCATGCTTAAAATACACATCTATATACATAAAAGAAACTTAAACACGTGAACTGAACATGAAAACTAAATGGAGTCATAGAGCAAAATTGATACCTCAAGTCGGAACTGAGCTGGTAAAGAATAAGTGTGGGTATTTAGCCATCATATCCGCTTCGGCTTCCCACGTAGCTCCCTCCACATGTTGATTTCTCCATAGCACCTTTACTTAAGCTACTTCTTTGTTCCTCAGCCTCCAAACCTGACGATCCAATATTTCAACTGAAACTCCCTCATAGCTGAGGCTATCCTTCACACGAACGTTGTCCACCGAGACTACCAAGGCTGTGTCTCCCAAACATTTCTTCAAAAGCAACACATGAAACACAGGATGCACGGAAGATAACTCTAAGCGTAATTCTAACTCATATGCTACCTTACCAACTCTTTTCATAACCCGGTAGGGACCAACATAGCGGGGACTGAGTTTTCCTTTCCTTCCAAACCGCATGACTCCCTCCATGGGAGATACCTTCAGAAATACCCAACCATCCACCTTGAACTCCAACTCTCTCCTCCTCACATCAGCATATGAC
The DNA here is from genome assembly GCA_035772735.1 of Datura wrightii. NCBI lineage: Eukaryota > Viridiplantae > Streptophyta > Magnoliopsida > Solanales > Solanaceae > Datura > Datura wrightii. Next base: position 112,679,713 of record JASDFA010000001.1, read on the forward strand.
TTTTGATGGCTCTGAGAGGTTTTCAGCCTGTCCCTTATCAACTGAACCTTCACCATAGCCTCATGAACCGAATCTATCCCTATCATAGCTGCCTCACCAACCTCAAACCAACAGATGGGTAATCTACACCTCCACCCATAGAGAGCCTCGAACGGTGCCATTTGGATACTGGAGTGATAGTTGTTATTGTAAGCAAACTCGATCAAGGGCAACTGATCATCCCAACAATACTTGAAGTCCATCACACATGCTCTCAACATATCCTCGAGAGTCTGGATCATTCATTCCGCTTGGCCATCCATTTGCGGATGAAAGGCTATGTTGAGCTTAACCTGAGTCCCAAGCCCCTTCTGAAAAGACCGCAAAAATTGGGAGGTAAACTGATTACCTCGATTTGAATAATGGACAAGGGTACTCCATGTAATCGAACCAACTCTCGGATATATAGCTTGGCATAATCATCCGCCGAATCTGTGGTTTTCACCAATAGGAAATGTGCAGCCTTAGTCAACCTGTCTACCACCACCCAAATAGAATCATACTATTGGCAAGTACGAGGTAGACCTGTAATTAAATCCATGTTAATATCTTCCCACTTCCAAGTAGGAATGTTGATACCCTGAAGTACTCCTCTCGCCTTTGATGTTCAACCTTTACTTGCTGACAATTTGGGCATTTGTCTACGAATTCTGCAATATCCTTCTTCATGCCATTCCACCAATATATTCCTCATAAGTCATGATACATCTTGGTGGCACCCGGATGGATATAATATCTAGATCCATGAGCCTCATGCAACATCTGTCTCCTCAAATCCTCAACATCCGAAACACATAAGCGACCCTAGTATCCCAGCACACCATCTCCCCCTTGGGAGAAGACTTCCACCTTCTGACTTCGAATAGCTTCCTTCAACTTTACCAAAATTGGATCCTCATCTTGTCTAGCTTTCATGTCAGCCACCAAGGATAATTCTGATATGTCTTGCACAACAACATCGCCATCGGTTGATTCGACCAACCTAACTCCCAACCTTGCAAGCCGATGGACATCTTTCACCAGCTCCTTCTTTCCCACATCCACATGGGACACACTCTCTATAGAGAGCCTACTAAGTGTGTCCGTTACCATATTAGCCTTACCCGGATGGTAAAGAACACTCATATCATAGTCCTTGAGTAGCTCTAACCACCTCCTTTTCCATAGATTAAGGTCTTTCTGTGTGAACACATATTGTAAGCTCTTGTGGTCCGTAAACACATCCACATGGACCCCATATAAGTAGTATTTCCATATCTTCAATGTGAACACCACTGCAGCCAACTCAAGATCATGGGTTGGGTAATTCTTCTCATGAACCTTCAACTGTTTAGAGGCATATGCTATCACTTTTCCTCACTGCATCAATACACACCCGAGTCCGATTATCGAAGAATCACAATACACCACAAAACCATCGGTGCCCTGGGGTAGGGTCAACATCGGTGTTGAAGTGAGTCGAGTCTTCATCTCTTGGAAGCTTTTCTCACAAGCCTCCGACTATAGGAACTTTACCTTTTTCTGAGTCAACTTGGTCAAAGATGCCACAATAGATGAGAAACCCTAAACAAACCTCCGATAGTAGCCCGCTAATCCCAAGAAACTCTGAATATCTGAAGGATTCAACGATTTACACCAATTCTTCACCACCTCAATTTTTTGAGAATCTACTATTATGCCCTCACTCGATACCACATGGCCAAAAAACGGTACCGAGTTCATCCAGAACTCGCACTTGCTGAACTTGGCATACAATTGGCGATCCTTGAGGGTCTGAAGAACTATTATGAAATGAGCGGTGTGCTCCTCCTCGCTCCGGGAGTATATAAGGATGTCATCAATGAACACAGTCACGAACATGTCTAGATATTGCTTAAACACCCTGTTCATCAAGTCCATGAAAGTTGTAGGAGCATTCTTTAGTCCAAAAGACATCACTACAAACTCGTAATGGCCATACTGCATTCTGAAGGCTGTCTTCGGGATATCACTCTCCCGAACTCTGAGCTGATGATACCCGGACCTGAGATCTATTTTTGAGAAACACTTGGCACCCTAAAGCTGGTCAAACAAGTCACTGATCCTGGGTAAAGGGTACCTATTCTTGAGGTGACTTTGTTCAATTACCGATAGTCAATGTACATCCGAAGTGAGCCATCCTTCTTCCGGACAAATAACACTGGTGCACCCCATGGAGACTTGCTAGGTATAATGAAGCCTTTATCTAGAAGGTCCTTCAACTGTTCTTTCAAATCTTTTAGCTTGGCTGGAGCCATACTGTAGGGAGGAATAGATATAGGTTGCATGTCGGGAAGAAGGTCAATACCGAAATCAATCTCCCACTCAAGAGGAACACCTAGAAAATCATCGGGAAAGACCTCGGGGTACTCACATACTATTAGAACTGACTGAATAGTCGGGGTTTCGGACTCAACACTCTAAACCCTAACTAGATGGTACATGCAACCCTTAGAAATTATCTTCCTGGCCTTAATGGAAATGAATCGACCTATAGGCACAGCTGAACTACCCTTCCATTCTAAGACTGGCTCACCCGGAAATATGAACTCTACTACTCGGGTTCTACAATTAACTGAAGCATAGCATGCAAATAGCCAATCCATGCCGAGAATAACATCAAAATCGGTCATGGCTAACTCTATAAAATCTGTGGAGGTAGCCTTATAAAGGAATGAGATTGGGAAACCTCCATACACCCGTCCAGCTATAACTGAGTCACCTACTAGAGTAGAAACTAAGAAGGGTTCTGACAAAACTTTGGGACTGACTCCGAAGCTAGTGGCCACATAAGGTGTCACAAAAGACAAGCTAGCCCCCGGATCTAGCAAAGCATATACATCAATATGGAAAACTCGCAACATACCAGTGACCACATCTGGAGAAACCTCCTACTCCTGATGGGATGCTAAAGCATAGAATCGATTCTGGCGCTGACCGCCAGCTGTTCTAGTAGATGCCCCTGGATGTGCTGAGCGTACGGGAGGGGTTGCTGAGCTAGAAGCTGGGCCTTGGACCCCAACCTGATCCTGTCGCAAATATGGACAATCCCTAAGCATGTGTTCAGGCTTCCCACACCCAAAACAACCACCTAAACCTGCCAAACACTCGCCTTTGTGCCCCCAACCACATATGCGACAAGCTGGGATGCTAGAATCTGTGGATCTACTACTATGACCCCTCGAGCCTGATGGCCGCCCTCTCTGATCATGTCTTGGCCTGGATGGCATACTCAACGCTGAAGATGCTGGGGTAGATGATTTCTAATGAGTCTGCTGTCGGTGCCCACCACTAGACCTCTGCTGAGAGAATCTGTGGTCCTCGGTCTTGGCCCTCTTGGCCTCCCTCTCTCTCGAATGCGTTGCCTCCGTCTGCTGGGCGTACAACACTATTCGAGGGAAATCCATCTCATTATGGAGAATAGCGGTCCTAGAATCCTTGTCCAAATAGCCCGCTACTCCAAGGACGAATCTGCTCATCCGCATCCTCTAATCGGTTACCAACTCTAGGGCATATTTCGATAGGCGAGTGAACTCAAGGGAATATTATGCAGTCATTCTCCCTTTCTTCAAATTCACGAAATCAGCTGCCTTCAGCTCCCCCATCTCTCGAGGGAATAACTGTTCTAGAAATGCAACATGGAACTCTTCCCAAGTGACCGGACCTACTCCTGCAACTCTACTATCCTTCCATTGGCGAAACCAAATGTGTGTGATCCCTTTTAGCTGATAAAAGGCCAACTTGGCGCATTCAACCCCATTCACCCCCATGACTTGGGTGATCTTGACAATCTCATCCATGAACTCATGTGGGTCCTCATCCACCTTGGACCCAAGGAACTCCGGCGGGTTCATCCACAAGAAGTCTCTAACTCGAGCTGCCGCTGTGTTGCCATTTTGTGGAACATGCGCAATGGCCTGCTGATTGACCTGAGCGGTCAAGGCCTGTGCAAGCATCTGAATAGCATCCTAGAACTCAACATGGGCGGCTGTCTCTAGTGCTTGAGGCTCCTGAACTGGTGGGGTTGGATGATGCCCATAAACATTGCCATCCTCGTGGCCTTCACCACCTCCATTCCTCCTTCCGTTCATTCTTCGAGGAGCCATGATTCTGCAATCGAGAATAGCATGAATTAGAAGTATAGAAAGACTTTTCATCGCATGACATGGATCATGAAAGAAGGGAACATTTCCTAGATGTCTCGTATCCTCTTCATCATAAATGTGGTGTGCTTCACACCCATGAAAAAGACTCTACTTAACGCGGATTTTAGACACCCTAGGACAATTCAAACTTATGGCTCTGATACCAAGTTTTTCACGACCTCAACAAAGGCCCAGATCGTGACATGGGACTAGGAGCCCCGAGAGACCCCAAGTCGACACATGGCATAAGCATACATCAAAATCAAACAAGAGACTGAATAATCGACAACACAATCATAGCGGAAGTCTAGCTTGACTATAACATCAGAATATAAAATCCGAAGTTGAATACATGCATATGTATGAATAGCCTCTAAACATGATGAGTTGATGGGACAGGATCCCAACTAACTCAACAAGCTGAAAACTGAAATACATAAAGAAAAGATAGATAGTCTGGTCCTCGAAATATGAGGACTCACCAAATAAGCAAATGCTAACTCCGATAAGCTGTCTAAGAATGGGGCTGAACCTGAGAGCCGAAGTCCTGTATCATCAAACAATACAGCATAGAAAGTATGCAGTCAGTACATCGAATGTATCGAATATGCAAGGTAAGTAAAACTGCAAAAGTAAGTAAAACCTTTTAACACAATGCATTAATTAAAACATAAACATCGGTAAACTGAGAGTAGGGCTTGCATGTATTCTTTCTGAAATCATGATCTTTTAATAACATGACAATACATAGCTTTATAACATCAAACTAACTCGAATGACTCAAAGCTGAAATATGATATTTATAGAAAAGTTGAACATTGAGTCAAATCTTACTTTTAGAACCTGCATTAGTATATGATAACCATGAGTAATGAATATACAACAATGGGAGACTCATCACTTAACCGACATACCACGATAGAGCTTACGTGGTCCTGACTATTACACTCAAATGGGCAGAGCCGTCCAAAACCTTGCTAGGGATAAGGACGCTACCATGATATCGATATCAAGCTGAAGGGCCATTAGGGCTAGGGATAGCTCACAAGGGAGGTCTCAATATTATAATAGTGTCATCCTACGTTGGCGCGTAGTTCTGGGGCATAGGGTGATCGACCCTTAGCCCGCTCGGTGCTAGACTCTTCTCCCAAAAATATGCAAGGCTTTGCATCGTGTATAACGAAGCTCAACATCGTCTATTGACGAAGCTCAATAATCAAATACATATCAAATACGAAATCATGCATATGAGAAGCTTTAGTTCAAAACATACCACAAGCGAAAACATACTTGGGAGTCTTTTCCCCAAAACCATGTGGTAAGCTATGTAGGAACACTTACTTCAAAACATACCACAAGCTAGAATATAAAATTTGGGAGTCTTCGCTACAAAACAATGGGGTAAGCTTAGTTCTGGAAAATCATCATTTAAACTTAACATGTGTGCATCGTCCAAAGCTTTATCATACTTAAAAATACTCAATTCTCATCGAAAATATAATTATAAAGATGGGTAGCTTCAAATCATGCTCACAAATCTCACTTTTCATGATCATATCATCAATGAGCTTCAACATTCATAAGGCTAGAAACATAATTTAATTGAAATCATTAAAAAATTAGCCCATGCTTCACAATTTCATAATCAATTCATACCCATGTAAGGAAATTGAAGATTCATGCATTTGAGTGAAACCCCATAACTTGATCATAGAAAACTCTCATAATTTAATTAGAAGTAGGGCATGGGTGTGGAATGAAACACCCACTCATAACCCTACATACCTGGAAGGGATTGATTCTACCACTTCTCTGATTGCCCAAGAAGGATTTGAATGAAAACCTTGAAGGCTTGCTCTAGATCACTTCCTCAACCTCTCAAGTTTGTATGCATGGAGGAAATAACTTAGAATAGGTTTTCCCCTCCTAAAACTCACTAAAATGAGCCTTAAACGACGTAGTATAGGCTTTAGGAACTTAGGAATTATGAAAGGCCCTTACTAAATTCGCAGGAAATTACTTCCAGGTTGTCCTAACGGACGACCTAACAACTCGTGGTCCAGGGAGACGACTCATCGCCCTGCTCGTCAAGTACACTGCCTCTTTCTTTGGAATTTTCTCATCTGGTTGGCAACGGGGGACCCTACAAATCGTGGTAGCTGACCACGACTCGTGGTCACCATCCGTGAAGTACACTATTTTTCTTCCTTCTCTTTCCTTCTCCCTTACCCCACGGCTTACCTAATGACTCGTGGTGTCTGACCATGAGTCGTTTCCACGCCCGTGGGGACCTTTTTCTTCAAACTTCCCAACTCCTCACTGGCCTCCCCACGAGTCACTTGACGACTCATGGGCTGCCCTCACGAGTCATCTCACTACTCATCCTGAGTCTGCAACATCCACTTTACATTTTCCCCGTTTTAACTCCTGGGTCTGATCATTGAACTCCCGAGGTATAACACAAACCAACCAATGGGAGATCTATATCTTCGCTCATAAAAAGCTTCAAACGGAGCCATCTGAATGCTGGAGTGGTAGTTGTTGTTAGATGCAAATTCGATAAGAGGCAAATGATCATCCCAACTACCTTTGAAGTCAATCACAAATGCTCTCAACATATCCTCAAGAGTCTGAATGATTCGCTCAGCCTGACCATCCGTCTACGGGTGAAAAGTTGTGCTAAGCTTGACCTGAGTACCAAGTCCCTTCTGAAACAACTTCCAAAACTGCGATGTGAACTGAGTACCTCTATTTGATATGATGGACAAGGGAACACCGTGTAACTGAACTAACTCCCGAATATACAACTTGGAGTAGTCCTCAATTGAATCGATAGTTTTGACTGGTAGAAAATGAGCTACTTTATTCAACCTATCCACAACCACCCAAATAGAGTCACACTAACAACGTGTACGAGGGCAACCCTATGATGAAGTCCATATTGATCTCTTCCTACTTTCAGGTGTGGATACTGATGTCTTGAAGCATACCTCTTGGTATTTGATGCTCCACTTTCACTTGATGGCAGTTCAGACACTCAACCACAAACTCTGCTATGTCCTTCTTCATATCATTCCACCAATATACTTTCTGTAGGTCATAGTATATCTTGGTGTCACCTGGATGTATAGAATATCAGTAACCATTAGTCTCATGCAACATCCATTCCCTCAAGTCATCAACATCTGGAACACACAAACGACCCTAATATCGAAGTACACCATCTCCCCCTTGGGAGAAAACCTCAACCTTCTAATTCTGAACCACTTCCTTCAACTTTACCAAAATGAGATCCTTGTCTTTCCTAGCCTTGACCTCAGTCACCAAAGAAGATTCTAAGCAATTTTGAACGACGACACCACCATCCGTTGAATCAACAAGGCGAACCCCTAATCGAGCAAGCCTGTGGACATCCTTCAATAACTCTTTCCCTCCATCTTACACATGAGAAACACTCTCCATAGGTATCCTGCTAAGAGCATCTGCCACTACATTGGCCTTGCTCGAATGATAAAGGACACTCATGCCATAATCTTTGAGAAGCTCTAACCACCTCCTTTGTCACAAATTCAGGTCCTTCTGGGTAAACACATATTAAAGACTCTTGTGGTCCGTGAACACATCTACATGCACTCCATACAAATAGTGCCTCCAAATCTTTAGTGCAAACACTGTTGCTGCCAATTCTAGGTCGTGCGTTGGGTAATTCTTCTCATGAGTCTTAAGCTGTCTAGAGGCATACGCAATGACTTCGCCATGCTGCATCAACACACAACCAAGTCCAACCCTAGAGGCATCACAACACACCATAAATCCATCTGCATCCCCAGGTAGGGTCAATACTAGGGCTGAAGTGAGTCGAGCCTTTAACTCTTGAAAACTCTTCTCACAAGCATCCAACAACTAAAAATTTGACTTTATTCTGGGTCAACATAGTCAACAGTGCTGCAATGGATGAAAATACCTCAACAAACCTTATGTAGTAGCCAGCTAAAACCGAGAAACCCCTGATATCTGAAGGATTAACTGGTCTAGGCCAATTTTTTATAGCTTCTATCTTTTGCGAGTCCACCTGTACACCTTCACTTGACACCACATGGCCCAAAAATGCTACTGAGTTCAGCTAAAACTCACACTTGTTAAATTTAGCAAACCGTTGGTGATCCTTAAGAGTCTGTAGCACAATCCTCAAATGAGCGGCATGCTCTTCCTCGCTCCGAGAGTATATGAGAATATCATCTATGAACACAATTAAGAACATGTCTAAATATGGCTTGAACACCCTGTTCATCAAATCTATAAAAGCTACAGGAGAATTCATTAGTCCAAAAGACATAACTACGAACTCATAGTGACCTTACCAAGTCCTGAAAGCTGTCTTCGGGATATCGTTGTCCCTAACTCTAAGCTGGTGATAACCGAACCTGAGATTTATCTTTCAGAAGCACTTAGCACCCTGAAGTTGGTCAAACAAATCATCAATCCTGGGAAAAGGATACTTGTTCTTCATTATAACCTTGTTCAACTATCGATAGTCAATGCATATACGAAGAGAACCATCCTTCTTCCGAACAAGGAGAATGGTGCACCCCAAGGGTATTTGCTAAGTCTGATGAAACCCTTGTCTAGGAGATCCTTCAACTATTATTTCAACTCCTTTAGCTTATCTGGAACTACTCTGTAAGGAGGAATAGATATAGGTTGCGTATCGGGAAGAAGGTCGATACTAAAGTTGATCTCCCTCTTGGGAGGGAGTCCGGGTAGATCATCTGGGAACACCTACGGATACTCACACACTACAGGAACTAACTGGAGAGTTGGGGTTTCGGACGTAGCATCTTTAACCCGATCAAGATTGTAAACACAACTCTTAGAAATCATCTTTCTGGCCTTAAGGTAGGAAATAAAGCAACCTACAGGCATAGCTAAACTACCCTTCCACTGTAGGATAGGCTCACCCGGAAATTGGAGCTCTATAGCACGGGTTCTATAATTCACTGAGGAATAACATGCATATAACCAATCCATGCCAAATATAACATCAAAATCTATCATGTCTATCTCTACTAGATTTGCTGAGGTGACTTTCTGAAAGACTGTGACAGGAAAATTTTTGTATACCCGTCGAGCTATAACTGAGTCACTACTTGGAGTAGAGACTGAGAAGGGTTCTGATAAGATTTCAAGATTGACTATGAAACTACTAGCAACATAGGGCATCACAAAAGATAAGGTGGTCCTTGGATCTAACAATGCATAAACATTAAGATGGAATACTCATAATATACCAGTGACCACATCCGTAGAGACCTCCTGCTCCTAATGAGATGTGAGGGAATAAATCCTCTTCTGACGCTGACCACCACCTGCACTAGTGGATGTACCCTGCTGAGCTGAGCATGCTGGTAGAGCTGCTGAACTGGTGGCTTGGTCACAACCTCTATCATGGCCTTGTTTGGCTGCTGGACAATCTCTGAGCAAATGACCGGGCTTCACACACCCCAAAACATGTACCTACTCTCGCTAAGCATTAATTAGTGTGCCCCATATCACACCTGTCACAAACTGGAATACTGGGCTCCACCTACTGGCTCCCCTGACCTCGAGAGCCTGATGCCCCTCCTCTTTGATCACGCCTAGACTTGGATGGAATACTAGCTTACGATGGCGCTGGGACTGATGGCCTGTGGTGGGACTGCTGGCGATGTCCACCACCCGACTTCTACTGGGAGAACCCAAAATTATTTGTCCTAGCCTTCTTGGCCTCTCTCTTCCTCTCCCTCATATGTACTGCCTCCATCTGCTGGGCATACAAAACCAATCGGGAGAAGTCGAAATCCTAATGTAGCATAGCGGTCCTGCAATCTTTGACCAAGTAGTCTGCTACCCTGTTCACAAATCTGCTTACCGACCCCTCTGATCGACCACCATATCCGGCGCATACGTGGAAAAGTGGGTGAACTCTAGAGCATACTCTTGAACTTTTATGTTGTTCTATTTCAGACTCACGAACTCTATTTCCTTGATTTCCCTCATCTCCTGGGGAAATAATTGGTCTAAGAATGCGGTGAGAAACTCATCCCAACCAAACGGGACCCACTTCGACTCCCCGGCTATCCTTCCACTGTCGGTACCAAATATGAGCAACCCCCTTCAACTGATAAGAGGCTAAGTATGCACACTCCTCCCCAATCACCCCCATAATTTGGGTGATCTAGTGAATCTCCTCGGTGAACTCATGTAGGTCCTCGTCCACTTTCTACCCAAGAAACTCAGGGGGATTCATCCTGAGGAAATCCCTGACCCTAGCCGTCGCTGCATTCCCATTTTGGGGAATGTGAGCCATTGCTTGCTGATTGACCTTGGCGATCAATGTCTATGCCAACATATAAATAGCTGTCCTAAACTCAACATGGGCAACCTACTCGGGCACATGGTCTGCTGGGGCTGGTGGGGCTTGATGGTGCCCATCTCCATTTCCATTCCTTCTTTCTTTAACTCGGCAGGGAGGCATGATTTTGCAAATGTGTATAGCACAAGTTAGAAGGATACAGAGATACTTCACTGTACGACATAATCATGAAAGAAGGGAAATTTCCTAAAACATTTCATAGCCTCTTCATCATAAGTGTGGCGCGCTTCACACCCATGAAAAAGACTCTGATTAACACGACTTTCAAACACCCTAGGACACACTGAACCTTTTCTCTGATACTAAGTTTGTCACGACTCGAACATAAGCCCGAATTTAGACACGGAACCTAAAATCAAAAATGGCTCTAAGTCGGCCCATGGCATAAATATAAAAATTGAAACTCAACATAAATAAAGTGGAAAACTAACTTCTAAAATAGCGGAAGTCTAAATAGTAAGACATTTAAACAACTGAACACTCAAAACACATAATCTGAAGTTAGAAATACAAACTATGTCTGAAAATCCTCCACATACTGACCAGATGATGGGACAACACCCCCAACTAGCTCACTAGAAGTATGAAACTGAAAATGACAATAGCTCAACTATCTAATGGTCCTCAAAGGATGAGGACTCACCAACAATTTGTCTGGACTGAACTCTGATTACTAGCTAGCGGCGAGACTGAATCTGAACGTCTGAGCCTATATCATGAAATGATACAACATAGAGTATGCAGTCAGTACTTAGAATGTATTGAGCATGAAAGGTAAGTAAAATAGGCTAAGTGAGTATAAGTTGAAAACATGCATAACATAAATCATATCATTATAATATTTTGAGAGTAAGGACTGCATACTGATATCTAAATACATGATTAGATATAAACTGAACTTCATAACTGAACTGAATGACCCAAAGTTGAAACTAATATTCATAAGTAAAACTGTTAAACTGATCATAGGGCCAAACCTACTAAAAACATTTTATCATGATTGATGAACATGCATAACTGAAATCAAGAGGAATGATGGGAGGCTCGTCATATAACTGACATAATCACGACGTGATCCCAACTATTAGACTCAAGTGGGCAGAGCCTTCCAGAGCCTTGCCAAAGCTAAGGGGGCTACTATGATATTGATATCAAGCTGAAGGCCCCTTGGAGGCAGGGAAAGCTCACAAGGGAGGTCCCAATGAAACTGAATAAGCCTATGTTGGCATGTAGTTTAGAGGCCCGAGGTTTACCTGGACCCTTAGCCTACCGGTGCTAGACACTACTCCCAAAAACATGCATATGCTCTCCATCGTTTTTCAAAGAAGCCAAACCATCATTTTCTAATGAAGCTGATCATGAAATTGCATACATATTCTGAAATCTGAATACGAGGAGCCTTGTCTCAAATTATACCACAAGCTGAAAGGGGGAATCTAGACTCCAAAACCATGTTGTAAGCTAACAACATAAACTTGAACTAAATCATAAAAACATACATAGATTATGTGGGCTTTCCCAAACTTTAACATGCTTGAAATAGACTTTCTAGTAAAAAATCATGGATTCATACATAGGTAATTCATAAACATTCATTCATGCTAAACATCTCATCATGCTTAAAAACATAGATCATAATCTTAACTTTTCATAAAACTTGCATACTTGGGCATAATTCTTTAAAAACTAGAAATCATGAATTGTAATTCAAAATAAGTATAAAACATGACCATGAATCTTAAAATATCATTTAAAACATGAAAAGATTGACCCATGATTTAAACATTGAGAATTTCATAAATTGGGTTAAGACCCCATAGAATCATACACTTGAATTCATGATCTTGAGAAGGGATTTGGGCATGAGAGTGAAGAGAAACTCTCATTCATAACCCTACATACCTGGGTAAATTGATTTTTAGCTTGATTTTGAAAGCCCAAGAGTTTTGGAGGAGAATTGGAGGATTTCTAGGCTTGATCTTCAATGAAATCCTCTAGGGTTGCATGCATGGGGAGGGAATAGGTTAGAATGGGTTTAACCCTCCTAATACACTTCTTTCAGGGCTTAAAACAACGTAGTTTAGGACTTAGGGGCTTAGGAAGTACAAAATTTCCCTTACTAACTTCACAGAAATTTCTACACTGTTAGGTGCCACGACTCACACCACGAGGCGTACCTCCATCCCACGACTCGTGGGTTCCTTCTGTCAATGCCACTACTTCGACCTTGAGTTTCTAGAATTTTCCATGAGTCACACAATGACTTGTACCATTATCCCACGGGTCATCGGACCCATCCTTTACAACCACTGGGATAATTTCCTAATCCTTCCTATGGGTGTGAGTAACAACTCGTTGTTCCTCACATCTGGTCGTCCTTGACCCGTTGCTTCTAACTCAGTCGCCCCAGACCCAACCAAGAAGTCCTTACCATGATCCGTGGTTCCTCACCATGAATCTTATCACGACTTGTACCTTCTAGCCTGACAGTCCAAAACCAAATGATGACTCCCTTCCACGACTCGTACCATCATCCCGTGAGTCATTACTGGACTCGTTGCTACCCACTTTTCCTCAGCAAACTACTACCCACGAGTGATCCTACAATCTGTTGGCCACTCCTATGACTCGTACCGCAAGTCATCCTGTGACAATTTTCCAACTTTTATACTAAACACAGTTCAAATTCTGAGTCTAGTCTTAGGAACTTCTGGGTTACACAGGCAAGGGACGTAAATAGCACGATATCACTAATAGGGACCCACCTAGAGTCCATAAATATAAACCTACTGTCATGCCCCACCTTGGGAGGAATGAAGAGAACCTAATGCCACACCAGAATTTGACTGACCTAGCTAGGATTATGCACTTCCGGTGCATGCCTGCAACTCGACTCAAGAAAACAACAGGCTATATCTCGGCTGTAAACACAGCCTCTGGCCGAAAAGGCCTTATAGCCACCTGTAAATGAAAATGGCTAACCAGAAACAACAATAATAAGGAATCCTATGCGGGCCGATAAGGCCGCCATGATATCTAGTTATAACTGAAATGGAAACAATCTGCTATCCTAGGCCCCACACGGCCAATACACGAAACAAAACTGATTAAGGCCCCACACGGCCAGCGTTCAACTAACTGATTGATGACTATAGTCTGCAAGCCTTTAAGAACACAAATAGTGGTCGGGACAGGGCCCTTGCCTACCCCAAGATATTGTACAACTAAAAGACAGAACTCTCTACAACCTGGAAGCTCCGAATGAAAGGAACTGGCCCAACAGTGAACTCTGAGCAACTGCTACTGAAGATCCTGAATCCTGTATGACTAAACCTGCAGGCAAGTAATACAGTACCCAGAGGAGGGAGTCAGTACAATATGTACCGAATATGTAAGGAAATAGATGAGCTAAACATAAGCTATGAAATACTGGAAGTAAGTAGAAAGGAGACGCAGAGAGATTAACCTGTATGTCTGCTGATTCGCAATCTGCATCTAACCAACACTTACATGTGCGTAAGCTAAGACTGTATAGCTATGTATTTACAAACTATAACTAGCATACAAGAATACAAACAAGAACCTCACCTGGCCTCCAAAAGCCGGAAGGTACAATCAACACAGAATAACCCACTCGGGGACCCCATAAGCCCTAGCGAGTGCACTTCAATCTATATACCCCTAACCAGGTTTCTATGACTGCACTGGTGCTATAGCCAACATGCCAGTCCCTTGGGTATGCAACTGGGCCCACTTGGCCCCTGATCTGTAGCTGTGTCTAAGTCCGGTGGACTCCTGATATCTACACCTCGGGCACCAGGCTCGTCGGGGGTGTGGTGCCGATACGGCGTATGCATAATAGTCCAGCCATGGAATGGACTCTATGAGGACCTGGGACCCCATCTTCATCCCTCGCAGACGGTATACCGCTCTTTCTGGAGCAACGTCATCTCACCCCTGGCGGGCGTCGACACAGCTAGTAACCCTGGGGTGGTCATGGAAGGCTCCTAAGTAAGGGTAACCCCGAACCTAAAGGTTGTACTAATCTCTCAATCTAGCCACTCAAAAGGCGTAAATGGCCTTCTGGGCCTAACGTCACTGCTGCTCGCCCCCTAGGATAATCAGTAAAACTGCTAGCAGGCACGCCATGCACCTGTATCTAATCAGAGGATCCTGATAGTGATCATGATCTCTAATAGTCTGGACTGAATAGGGCGAGATCTGGAGTGGTCCAACATAACCTTGAATGTCCTGCTCGGACGACTCTAGCTCATAAGCAACTGCGGGGTCATGCATGACTAATTATTCAACTCCCCCGCTTGGGATAATTGTAGGGCTGATACTGGCCGAACCTGCGTGCGAGCGGTCGGCCCCTAATTCCCCATGGGAAGTTTACTGACGTCCTTAGCCTGTGGGAAGCACTATACTAACATGGTACTTACTAGCGCCTTAGACCTCATCTTGGTCTAATCGAGTCTTATATTACTGTTCTGGGTGATTCTTAACCTTATAGCCAAGTTCATATAAACTTAGCCACTCCTGGCGACCTGTACCTAAATACCTTATGAGGGCTGACTGGTGCGCTGGTCTGGCCTCCAACTGCTGATAAGTTCCCCTTTCTTAGGGTATCCATGGGTCTATTTGACCTGGGCGACCGGACTAGCTTTCTAGTGGTCTGTAGGATGAATGCTAAGCCAACTGGGACTGACAACCACTAGTAATACTAATGACTAAACCTAACTAGGTAGCAGGCTGTCACTAGCTCACCAGACAGCTCTGGGTTGCTGTTTCTAAGGCATGGCTCTCCTATCTAGGTTGCTGGCGCTGGGGCGTAGGAATGCGCCAATGGCCTCGAGGAATGCTTTCTTGACAATACAGGCACCAAACTGATAGTTAAACCGCCTAACTGCGCCCATACTTGTTCAACCAACTGGTTCAGGCCCGATAACTCTCACGAGCCCATAAAGTCTAGGCCTGGCAACAACATATAAGTCTACCAACCCAATGAACTGGAAAATAGAAGAGTTTCTATGACTCTCCTAGCATGAACCACACTTAACCTGCTCCTTTTCAATGAGGGATCCTACGGTACGATCTGTATACGTTTTCTAGCAGCTAACCAGAACTTATGTAATCATAATCTACTAATAGTTGTTAATCACGAGATACCTAAGCTTTATATATATCACTAACAGCTAATTAAAACATATCGACTTACAGTCTAATGGTAGCAACTGTCTGCGGCATCTGAAATCATTATTTCTATTCGAGAACATAAGTCTTAATGTTGTACGACAAGGATACTTGCCGAGAGTTAAACCTTACATACCTCGACTGTCGTTCACTGATCAACTAGTGAGCATCGACTCGTATACAATTGTCCTTCTCAACTACAATGGTATTACTAGAAGAAAGTAGCTAGTTTCAATACTAAATTCAATAAAATGATAATTTTATATAATTATATTAATTATATTTAAACTCAACGAAATACGATCGAAAACCCATAATTTTTCGGAAACCCGGGAGGAAGAAATGCTTACTTTAAGCCTGTGATCGTATTAACACAAGTTTGGAGCAATTTCAACAACTTTGGCTCTACGGGATGACGATTCACCGGGCGAATTTCACGAAACTAACTCTGTAGCAATGCTCCTGTAGCCTTATACTTTGATACCCGAAGTGAATTCGGATTTGGACGATGTTTTGTAGTGTAAACGGAAGATTTATACCTGATTTCTTCGTGCTTCCTCGGGTCTGGCAGTATATATAATGAAAATGAATTAAAATTTAAAGAGAAAACATATATATAGTTGAGGCGGTAGACAAGGCAACGCGGCACGGACCTCAACGCGCCAATTTATAGGCGTGCCACGTTGGGTAACGCGGAAGGGGTTGCTCCGTGCCACTTTTCCCCTCTAGGCAACTTGGTTCGGCCTCCTCCCGTGAAATCCCGACTTTGCACTCGTTCGGCCTTTCCTCGGGCCCTTTCCTTGTACGTATGGCACTCTAGAACTCTCAACCAATGTACGAATAAGCTAACTAAACATTAGAAACTTACGAGGTGTAACACCTACGTTGGAGCGTAGTTCCGAGACCATGGAGTTTACCTGAACGCCGGGCCTACTCGATGCTAGACACAGTTGTAATGCTCCGGAAGCTCTAAGATCAGACCTGAGAGTTGAAACGGAGAAAACTGGAAAATCTACACCAGGTCATAGAATGAGTCGTTTTGTGACCCGTGGGAGGTGACCATGAGTCGTCAGGTGACTCGTTGTGAGGGGTTGGCCTCAAGTTCTGAAATTTTGTGATGGGAAGACACCACGGGCATGACCACGAGTCGTGGTCAGAACCCCACGACTAGTTGAGTTAGCCGTGGTCAAGATCAGTCAAGGGTCAGTGGGATTTTGGATAGTGGAGGCCACGAGAGGTGACCATGAGTTGTCCCTTGTGGTGTACCGTGGAGGAAAATGGATAGTGCACACAATGACAGCAGGCCACCTCGTCCCCTGTGATGACGACTCATCCAGTCACTCATTGGGACTGGCAGTTAGTTTTTAACTGCGAATTTATTAAGGGTATTATCGTCATTCCTAAGCCCAAGGGTCCTATACTACGTCATTTTAGGTTATTTTTAGGGTGCATTAAGATTGGTTAAGTCATTCTAACCTATTCAAAACTCATGATTGAAAAGTTCAAGAGTGTGGAGGGTGATCAAGCATAAAACCCCAAGGTTCTTCATAAATTGTTCTTCAATTCATCTTGGGCAAGTAAGGGAGTGATAGAATCCAAGTCTCTCAAGTATGTAGGGTTATGAATGGGTGAATTTATTCACACCCATGCCCAATCTCTCTAATTCATGAAATTTTATTTTAAAATCTTATGGGGTTTTATCCCAATTTCTTATGAAATCCTAATGATCTATCTATGGGTTAATATCTCTCGTGTATCATATCATATTTTATGAATCGTGGGCAAATTTTACAACTAACTCGATTATAAATTTATTGACATAAATTTCTATAAAAATCATGCCCAATCATACATGTTCTATGATAAATTGAGTTATGATTTTACCTTGATTTGGATGTTCTTTAACCCATCATGATTTATGATTTATGACATCGATTTACTCAAATGCTCATCATGAATTTATGATTTCTAAGTATATACATATTTTACAAGTATGCATGAACCTCATGATTTACGATTTATGATTATGGCCGACTCACGAGGCTTATCTTCATGGCTAGTTCACGGATTTACAAGCATGCTTATGATTATAATGATTTAACTAGCCTATGAATCTCATGTATATTATCCTATGAGCACTATATATGTTTTCGGAGTAGTATTTAAAACCGAGCAGGTTTGGGGCCCAGGTTTTGCCCCGAATCTCATACGTGCCACCGTAGGTCATGATGGGGCCTCCCTTAAGACTGTCCCCTTTTGCCCAGAATGGGCCTTTCATGAGTGATATCACACCTTTCATTGTTCTACCCTTGGCAAGGTACGAACACCCTCCCGACTAGGGTTTACAAGTCGGGCTCCATGTGTGATCATACAGGGTATGTCAATTATGAGAATCTCCTACTGTTCCTCATGATTTATGTATGATTATGATTATATACTTAGGCTCAAGTCATGTTAAATAAATCTTTTCTCTCGTGAGCATGATTATGAATGCTTTACGAATGTTTTGAAACCTTGAGCCTTATGTTACATTATGATATTTATGTTATAATCATGTTGTCTTACTCTTATGCATTTTTATGTATTTTAAACATCCGTTTTACTTACCTTGCATACTCAGTATATTCCACGTACTAACCGCATACTCTATGCTGTATTGTTTCATGATACAGGCTCCGGTGCTCAGTTTCAGCCTCAACCCTAGCCAGCCTTCGGAGTAGCATCAGTCTATGTAGGTGAATCCTCATTTGTCGATGGCTCCTCCTTATTTCAGTTATTTGGTGTAATTTCAATTTCCATTTAGAGAGTTAGTTGGGGTCTTGTCCCATCAACTCTTTTGTGATAGAGGCTTTCTCAGACATAGTGTATATTCAGTTTTAAACGAATGTGATGTGATAACGCTCAAAACATACACTCTACCGAAGCATGAAGCAGACGTTGTCAATAAAGAACCCAACTAGAGGTTGGGGTCGAACACACAGGGAATATGGAAGAACTAGACTACTGCCGATAAGTGAACTTTGTTAGGTAGTTACTCCAAAGTGGGGGGTTTAAAGAGAATAATAACTTAAAAACAATGATTAGCATTTTGTTGTAAAATCAAGAACTAAAACTAACAAGGGTTTGTGTTCCCCATGGGTTCATAACTTCTTCGGGTATACAAAAGTGATCACTTCCAATGCTTTATTTGTAGGACTGATAATTAGGGTTCATCCAAACGACTGGTTCGTCCCTATTGGATAACTATACTCAATCATCGGGTTAGGTCTCATGAGCGATTGCAAACTAACCATTATCATTTGTCCCAAATATAACTATTCTGCGACCACAGCTCAAGTTAGTACAATGATCATCAAGACCAAGGGTTTGTTGTAATTCTCTTTTCCTAATCTCTACCTCTATAGGCTCAAGAAAGTAAAGAATTCAGGCATTTCCTAACGTTGTACACCGTTAAGAAAAATTAAAGTATGAAGAGAATATAATACAAGTGTTTTGCATTGTTTTGAATCACTTTTGTGAAACCCTAGCTCGTTAGTCCACCATGGTTCCCACAACCCTAGCTATGGGGGTTTTAGCCTCTCATAATTTCAAGGATGTGATTCGCATTCATGATTAAATACATAAATCAATACTTACAATCGTAGATGAAAGAAAAACTTTGTTGATTAAATCTGGAAATTATCAAGAACAATTCGCAAGATCAAGAAGAAAATCAAGAAAAGGTTGATCACAAGTTAATCAACTCAATTGTATATTCTCTCATGATTGTCTAACAAAAACTAATTATCTCCAATGCAATCTAATCTTCCCCAATGAAAGTAAAACATAAAACGTATTTATACAGACATAAAAATCCTCTTCCTAAGCTAACAGGGTAAACTTCCATATCTGTTGTTGCTCGAGCCATGACCAGACCTACAACCCATAACAGGCTTGTACAGTTCATACCTACTATCCGCAGGTCTTTAACTTGTTGAAATACAGCTAAGTGTTGGGCCTTGGTATGACTTGTACCAACTTCCTAGGAATCGTACTGAGCTTCGCTGGTTTGAATCTTAAGACTATGAATTTTTCTAAAGTTTGTCACGAGTGTCTTGGTACGACTCGTACCTTGCCTTCATGACTCGTATTGTAGTCTTCCGTACCTAGAGTCAGCCTTTGTGAAATTTCTCTGAATCCTTCCACCACATGAAATTATGGCTCATACCATGATCATACGGCTCGTATTGCGAGTCGTAGATTGCATCTTCCTCAGCTCATCCTTCTAAATATTTTCACGAGTCTTAGTACGATTCATACCATCAATGGACGACTCATACTGAGACTGTCATCTTGGCTCATTTTCTTCTCTTTTAAGCTTCTTTTGCACAATCTTATTCCAACACCTAACTTTACCTGAAAACACAAGAAAAGTACCTCATATCCATATAAACATACCTAAGTCCATGCTATTTTCTTTAGTTTTGAGCATCGAAAGTGCTGTAAATCCACAACACATCAACACCCTCAACCTAAAGCTTTTGCATGTCCTCGGGCAAAGAAAAGAAAAACTAAAACACGACGCTCAACTAGAAAATAGACCCAGGATACTACAGCCAACATTTAAATAAAATTTGCACTTTTCATACAACTTTTGACCCCTTCTCCATGAACTATCATTATCTAATGTACTTCAAGCAACCACAAAACATGCTAAACAGGGATCAATACATGTCATCTATCTATCAACATGCAATCAAGTCATCACCAATGCTTTTAACACAGATCGATGGCAAAAACAAACATAATTCATGTACTCTCACAACAAATGAAGTCCCCTCTCACAGATATAGTATCAAATATGTATAGGACTAGACAAGTTAAACACTCACGCTCACAAAGAATTTCCAAGTACCATGTATCAGATACCATAGGCTTGCCCTTATTTCTCTACTTCGATTTGTCCGATGGTCAAATTAGGATCACTATAGGACTTGATATGGCTTGTAATGTAGGCTTAGGGCTGGACATGATAAAGATGAGATATATTTAAGTGACTAACCCTTCATTGGAACTACATACATTGGCTTAATCTTTCACCTACTTCACCCTTTATTCTTTTCATTCCTTTTCTTCCCTTTTCACCTCTTTTGTATACATTTGCATGGGTGTGGTGTATTTTCAGCTTTTTCAAGAACGCTTTTATTTTCTTTTGATTTTTTTTTCAAGATTCTCAACTCTTTCATCTCTTTTATTTTTACCACACAACACCTCATTTTTCACCTTTTTCTCTTTTCTTTCCCTTTTTCTTGTTCCCGCCATTTACATATCCCTACTCTAGCCACCCTCAACTTAGGCATTTTGCTTATGTTGAGGTTCACAATATCCAAGGAAGGACCACGGCCAAAATAGGTTCATTATAAATAAATAGGTACGGTTCATTGGTTAATCAAAGAAAAAAATGGGTCTATTAAGGCTCAAAATTGGGATCAAGGGAATTATGACTTTGGTAGGGTTATATAGGCTAAAAGTGAGCTAAACAACAATGGTCTATGATCATATTCTAACCAACCATCCCCAGCCTATGCAAAGACCAACCAGGAAAGTTCAAGATCTTCTACACAATGCTGAACTAAGTACTTCACCTCACTCTCTCATGGCATATGAACTATATTTGCTTCACCTGTCTGGTTTACACATGGATTAACAAGACTAATCATGCTAATAAACTGAATGACATCAAAAGATCTACAGAAATCATGCATGTAGTCACAAATACATAGCTAATACATCAAAAAAAATTAAATAGGGTTAATTTTTTTTTTCAAAAATCAAAACTTGTGCATTTTTATTGGCTGAGTAATCCTAAGTCATTTCCTAATAAAACAAAAATCACAAACTAAAAATAAAAATTCTAAACATGTCGGTTCTACTAGATAGCATGTCCGAGGGAAAAGAAACGTGGCAAGAAAAAACCTTGGACATATCAAAAATCCCAAAAATAACAAGTACACCCCCTCCCCTTTTTGACAATTTACCTTCATCCCCGAAGCATTATATAGACTAATATAGGGAAGGGAACATACCTGAGGCTACTCAGACTTTGCCCTGAGGAGGAGGTACATCCGCTGTAATCATGGCGCTAGCGGTGGCTGGCACACTCCTTGAAGTATCAACAGGGGTATTGGTTACCCACTCAATAGTTTTGGCCGCTTCAACGGCCTCAGTATGAATTGGGGTTGAATGTGGCTCTCTTGAAGGGTCACGACCACTAACAATATCGGGTTGAGGCATGGTGGAGCTACCCGCTCCTCTAGCTCACTCCTACAGCTCTGACATATGTACGTCATGAGTCTGTAGGCTCTCCTCTCTGGCCCGCTTGCGTTCTTTCCTCTCTTTATTCCTCTTCTTCCTCCAACTCTCCTCTCCATCATCCTCAGCACCTCTTTTCTTTCCCTTGTCTCCAGCAGCTACCGTCGGCTCCTAGTAAGCCGCCAAGTCAATCTCCTCATCGAATTTTGCATCTAAGTCTGGAAGAGTGGGGGCTGCTATAATTGTCGATTGTCGTGATGACAACTGGACTACTTGACTCTGAAGAACCCCCAACTCCTCATAGAGGATACTGGTGTCTGTCTGCTCTGCCATCTGTGCATTAAAACAACTCTCAAATCCATCTAAACGAGCATATAGAGCCTGAGTTGCTGCATCTATCTCCGCCTTGACCCATGGCTTTACATTTTCCATCATGGCCTGAATTTTTCGCTCTACCATGGTCAACCATTTGCTAGCTTCTGGAGGAAGTCCTGTGGAACCAAAACATGTCATGCTGGGGTCTGAGTCTGCAAGCTAGGTGGTGGTGTAGTAGATGTGCTAGGAGCTACCTCCAAATGACCGAAATCTGTATCCGGTGTCTCGCGCTGCTCCTATGTAATAGGGGCATTCACTTATGCGTCCTTTGTTAGCTGAGCCAATGAAACTACCCCAGATAAGTTCGATATCTATAATCCTTTGGCCTTCGATCTGACGTTCCTCACCCCGTCGTACTGGCACCCTTGCCTCTGTACATAGCCTGAATACAATACTCGGGAATGGGATGGTAGTGCTTACTCCCACCGCCCCGTCTCGTATCTCATCTGCAATGATCCTTGAGATGTTGATTGGATAGAAACAAATGAGGCATGCCACCAAAGCTGCCCTATCAGCACTAAGGGCGTTGTTATTGACTGTGGATACTAGTCGGTGGCATACTAGTGCCCAGCAGGCCTTAGCAATAAAATTCAACGAACTCTTGGTAACCTGCTTTCCTCCAGCAAACAACTCAACTCCTTCTTTGTCCTCAGCAATCACCTTTGCCAGCCATTTCAATTGCCTCTGTCTTTCTTCCAAGCCCAGCTGCCTGATCTACTTCATTGCCTCTACTCTATACTCGTATTCTGGCATCACCCGTGTAGGCAGGATCTGTGGTCCATACAGAATCTGAGCTATGGTCCGCTCAGATATGTCAACCTCTTGACCCCAAACCACAACACTATCCAGATGGGGCTGGTCTTTTATTTTCTTCCCCTCCTTCGCGTTTAGCTCCATGGTGGCCAAATAGTTTGTGTAGAACTCTCGGACCAATTCTGCTGTGTATTGAGCTGGAGTCTTGGCCATCCACTCGAAACCATAGAAACTGAATATCCGCTTCATCTCGTCAACTTCATTCAGTGAGTTTGTGAGGATCCGCGGCTCGTCCTGGATGCTTCACCTTGGCTTGTTCTTGGCAGTGAGAGAAATGCCCTGTTCATAAATCTCTCTAGCTCCCAGCACTCTCCACCGGACTGTGCGGTTCTCTCTGGTTGCGTCTGTTCTTGTGCAGCATCTGGGGCCTCCTCTTCTGATTCATAGTTGCCACTTGCTTCACCTGATTGGGTCTCCTCAGACCCTTCTTCTGCATTTGAGTCGTTTCTTGAGTCCTGATTATCTCCTCTAGCTCCCTCCTCAGACTGGGGAGCTTGGGCAGATATGGCAGTGTCTACTTTAGCTTGTGCTCTTGCTTTCGCCCTTGTGGTTCTAGTTTCGTCTGTGTCTGAAGTGTCTACTTGGTAATCCTCAACCAAACCACCAAGGGAGTTTCCTGCTTGCCCAGCCTCGGACTCAGATGTTTCATCAATTAATGTTCTCCTGGTTGTTGCTTTGGATGCCTTTCGCTCTTTGTCATTGTACCTGTAGAGAAAAGAGTTAGAATTCCATATTTGAGAAAGAAGAATTAGAAAAGAAAGTTTTAGATTCTCATCACGGTTCGACAGTACGGGTCGTACCATGACTATACGACTCGTATGAAGGCCCAGAAACTCTGTGTGATTACTATGGCGCACAGGTACGACTCATACCTCTAGGGTACGACCCATACCTTGAGTCGTCTAATAAAGCCCCAACTTTATTATTTCTCTGTATTCTTCCACGACTCATGGTACGACCCGTAGGTCGATTCCACGAGTCGTAGGAAGGACTCGTCTGCCTCATCTAGCTTAGCGCTGTTCAGATATTGAGTACAAGTGCACAGTATGACTCATGGTGACAAACCACGATCCGTTATGGTTCATACCTCGTTCTTAACTTGTTTTGTTAAGTTTTGCAGGGATTCTCTTTTTCACAATTTGGGTACTCAGATTTGCCCCAAGTCTAGGCATATGACTCAATCAATTTAACCCATACTCATTCCTCCCCTTTCTACTCACTACCCGCGACTCAAATTTAATTTTTTCATCTTATAGGCGTGTTTCAATCAATTTTCAATGTTTTCCCAATTCATACAAAGTTCAATAATTCCCCTGACCAACGTATTATTAAAAAAATTTCAACAACCAGCGATTTACAGGGGTTTGGCAGCCATGACTTCAAGCAAGTTAATATTTTTGATATTCAAAGCTTTTACTTACTTGATGATTCTTTCTTTGACTGGTAATCACGAATGTGGGTTGAGATGCACTAAATTTGAGCAAGAAATTGTTCGAAGCTTCCTTGCTTTTTAGTCATGGGTGTGAGGGATTCATTGTTAGGGTTCGTAGGTTTGATTTTTGTTCGTGGGAAGAAGGGTCGTATGGGGCTTGAGGTTTAAATAGGTGAAGGGAAAATTTTAAAAATCTGGGCCGAGTTGGGTTAATTTTTTTTGACCCGTCACGACTTGTACCATGAGTCATAGGAAGCCCCTACAACTCTTCCCTTGGACCCATAAGTCAGAATTTTAAAATCTTACCAAGAGACCTACGAGTGCATCTTATGACTCATACCATGCTGGTACGATTCGTATGATGACTCATAGGTCATAGCTTTGAATTGCTTCTCTGAACCTCACCATGACTGCTGTTATGGATCGTACGATGCTATCAAAAGTCGTACTGAGAGCTGTAGCAATTGCTTTTTCAACAGTTTTTTTCTGCCTCCTATTTTTGTTTTCCCTACACACTGAGAACACATTAGTTCAATCACTTGGGTTGCCTCCCAAGAAGCACTTGATTTAACATCCCGGCATGACGCAGGTGGCCCGGTTACTTAGACTTCACCAAGCCACCACTTGGGTTGCCTCCCAAGAAGCGCCTGATTTAACGTCGCGGCACAAAGAAAGTCTCTTGACTACTCAAAATTCGTCAAGTGACTCATATCCATCCTCTAGTGCTAAGACTATGTTGAATTCCTTTGGTTGTTGCATTGAACAACAGATGTTAAAGGTGACCTCTTCTTTGTTCAGTCTAAACTTCAATTGGCCACCTCCCTATCTACTAGGGCCCTCCTGGTTGCAAGGAATGGTCGTCCCAAAATGATGGGGACCTCATAATCCACCTCGCAATCCAGAATCACGAAGTCCGTTGGGAATATAAATTTGTCTACCTTGACAAGCACATCGAATAGGATCCCTACTGGTTTTTTAACAGTTCTGTTGGCCATCAGTAGTCGCATAGTGGTCAGTGTGGGTGCTCACAACCCCAATTTCTTAAACACTGCCAAGGGCATCAAATTGATGCTTGCTCCCAGATCACAAAGTGCCCTTGCAAACTCGACATTCCCAATGGTGCAATGTATAGTGAAAGCACCTGGGCCTTCCTTCTTCTAAGCTAGGACCCTTGTAGCTATGGCACTACAATGATGCACATTGTCAATCGGCTCATAGCTCACAGATCTCTTTTTAGTCACCAAGTCCTTCATAAACTTTGCATATCCTAGCATTAGTTCCAATGCCTCAACCAATGGTATGTTCACAGATAACTGTTTAAGCATTGAAAGGAATTTCTGGAACTTCCCGTTTTCCACCTTTTTCCTTCATCTTTTGAGGGAATGGTGGCGGTGGTCGCGGGATAGCTTTGTAGATTTGTGTTGCTCCTTGGTCAATGTTGGGTTCTTCTTCACCTCTTGGAGCCTCAGCATACTCAGTGCCCTCTATCTCAACACCCTTCTCATTCTCATCCATTATGCTTTCTTTCATCCGCTCAACTACAATCAGAAAAGGGGGGTCAACTGTGGTCTTACCACTCCTAGTCATCACCGCCATGCAATGGCCATTGTTCTTTGGGTTTTGGACGATGTTGCAAGGTAGTGTACCCTTTTTTCTAGGGTTCATTGATGCTGACAGTTGCCCAAGTTGATGTTCGATTTGCTTGATGGTTGTAGCATGAGGCTCTACTTTTTGACCCATACTCGATATGTCACTTCGGATCTCTTTCAATTGATCATCAGTGGACCTCACCTTTTTGAGCATTTCAGCCATCTTGCTCTCCAACTTAGACTGCCCAGCCTCCCCTTCTCGTGCATTGGGAAGCACATAAACTCCAGCCCAGTCATTGGGATATCCATCGTTTCTTCTCCAATCGGTCATAATCGCGACTTCTATCTTTGTATCCATTTCGGTTGTAGTTGTCTCTGTATTGGTTTCGACCTTGGTTTACAGAACCTTTGCACCAGTTGTCTTGTCCAGATGCTTGGGCGTTGGCTCAGAAACCCGCCACTTGGCTATCCAGGAAGTTTGCCTCTTCCTCAGAATCAGAGTGATCAGCTCCCTGCTCCATTCCTTGAGTTCCCACTGCGTTTACCTTTTTGGCTCTAGCTCCCATGATATGCTTTGTCAGCAAGTCCAATGATGTGCACATATAAACCAACTCCTGGTCGCGTTCTTCTTCTTTCCTTCGTTGGTCTGCAGTCAAACCAACAACATATGTACCGACCATTGCATCAACCTCCCTCGTATGCCATGCCCTGTTTGTCTTAGTCACCCTGTCAAGGATAGTAGCAGCTTGCTCCCAGGTGTGACTTATTAATGCTCCCCCTACCACCGTGTCTGCTACAACTTTTGTGCTATTATTCAAAGACCTGTAAAAGATTTCCAACAAACTGTCATCTGGGATCTTGTGGTTCGGGAACTTTGTCAACTTCTTTTTGAACCTCAACCAGGTTTCATGAAGTGCCTCTATCTTAATTTGTCGGAAGTTGTAGATCTCGTCCTTTAGCTTCAATATTCTGGAGAAGGGAAAAAATCTCTCCAAGAAGGCCTGTTTGAGCTCCCTCCAGTTGGTTGTGGAGTCGTTGGGCAACTCTGATAACCATAATGTGGCTTCCCCTGATAGAGAGAAGGGGAAAAGTCTGAGCCATATGGCATCCTATCTTACTCTGGGCAACCTGTACGCCTTGCATATTCCTACAAAGTTCATCAAGTGTAGGTTGGCATCATCCACTGCATGGCCACTGAACACCCCTTTCATGTTTAGCAATTGAATCATGGTGCTCGTGATATCAAATTTGGCCCCAGCGGAGGTGGTGGTGGCACAATTACTCTAGTAGACCCAACTTCATCAATGTTTGGGTCCTCATTATCGAAGAACTGAGGGGCAAGTCTATAACCTCTGTTGCCCCTCCCGTGTCGACCAGCATTCACTACTTCTTCTCTAACATCATATTCATCCTGAAGTGCAACTTGCGGAGCTAGCTCGACTTGCCTAGCTTCTTTAGCTATGCGGGCATCTCTTTGATCCTGGTTCTCCGTCCTGTGCAATGCTCGTTCGATTTCTAGATTCAATGGAATAAGGGGATCTCCGCTACTCCGAGTGCTTGGCATTCACCGGAAAACAGCCTGTGGGTATCAAGAAAAATAAAAAGAAAACTTAATTAAGGAAATAACTACCAAAAAGTCAAATACTAGCTAATAATCTAGTCTTAGCTGTATTCCCAGCAACGGAGGCACTTTTTGATAATGCTCAAAACATACCCGCTACCGAAGCATGAAGCGGACATTGTCAATAAAGAACCCAAT
Source organism: Datura wrightii (assembly GCA_035772735.1). NCBI lineage: Eukaryota > Viridiplantae > Streptophyta > Magnoliopsida > Solanales > Solanaceae > Datura > Datura wrightii. The sequence goes on from JASDFA010000001.1 coordinate 112,707,779, forward strand.
TAGAGGTTGGGGTCGAACCCACGGGGAATATGGAAGAACTAGACTACTGCCGGTAAGTGAACTTTGTTAGGTAGTTACGCCAAAGTGGGGGATTTAAAGAGAATAATAACTAAAAAACAATGATTAGCATTTTGTTGTAAAATCAAGAATTAAAACTAAGTAGGGTTTGTGTTTCCCATGGGTTCATAACTGCTTTGGGTATACACAAGTGATCACTTCCAATGCTTTACTTGTAGAACTGATAACTAGGGTTCATCCAAACGATTGGATCATCCCTATTGGATGACTATACTCAATCACCGGGTCAAGTCTCATGAGAGATTGCGAACTAACCGGTATCAATTTTTCCCAAATATAACTATCCTGCGAACATAACTCAAGTTAATACAATGGTCACCAAGACCAAGGCTTTGTTGTAATTCTCTTTTCCTAATCTCTACCTCTCTAGGCTCAAGCAAGTAAAGAATTCAGGCATGTCCTAATGTTGTACACCGTTAAGAAATATTAAAGTATAGAAGAGAATACAATACAAGCATTTTGCATTGGTTTTGAATCACTTTTGTGCAACCCTATCTCGTTAATCCACCATGGTTCCCACAAACCCTAGTTATGGGGATTTTAGCCTCTCATAGTTGCAAGGTTGTGATTCGTATTCATGATTAAATACATAAATCAATACTTACAATCGTAGATGAAAGAAAAACTTCATTGATTAAATCTGGAAATTATCAAGAACAATTCACAAGATCAAGAAGAAAATCAAGAAAAGGTTGATCACAAGTTAATCAACTCAATTCTATGTTCTCTCGTGATTGTCTAACAAAAACTAACTATCTCTAAGGCAATCTGATCTTCCCCTATGAAAATAAAACATAAAGCGTATTTATACAGACATAAAAATCCTTTTCCTAAGCTAACAGGGTAAACTTCCATATCTGCTGCCGCTCGAGCCACGACCAGACCTACGACCTGTAGCAAGCTTGTACGGGTCGTACCTGCTATCTGTAGGTCTTTAACTTGCTGAAATCCGGCTAAGTGTTGGGCCTTGGTATGACTCATACCAACTTCCTACGAGTCGTACTAAGCTTCTGTGGTTTGAATCTTAAGACAATGAATTTTTCTGAAGTTTGTCACGAGTGTCTTGGTACGACTCGTACCTTGCCTTCACAACTTGTATTGTAGTCTTCCATACCTAGAGTCAGCCTTTGTAAAATTTCTCTGAATCTTTCCACGACTTGAAATTACGGCTCGTATTGTGAGTCGTGGATTGCATCTTCCTCAGCTCATCCTTCTAAATATTTTCACGAGTCTTAGTACGATTCGTACCATCAATGTACGACTCGTACTGCTACTGTCATCTTGGCTCATTTTCTGCTCTTTTAAGCTTCTTTTTGCACAATCTTATTCCAACACCTAAGTTTACCTGAAAACACAAGAAAAGTATCTCATATCCATATAAACATACCTAAGTCCATGCTATTTTCTTTAGTTTTGAGTGTCGAAAATGCTGTAAATCCACAGCACATCAACACCCTCAACTTAAAACTTTTTCAGGTCCTCAGGCAAAGAAAAGAAAAACTAAAACACGACTCTCAACTAGAAAATAGACACAGGATACTACAACTAACATTTAAACAAAATTTGCACTTTTCATACAACAACTTTTGACCCCTTCTCCGTGAACTAGCATTATCTAATGTACTTAAAGCAACCACAAAACATGCTAAATAGGGATCAAGACATGTCATCTATCTATCAACAGGCAATCAAGTCATCGCCAATGCTTTTCACACAGATCAATGGCAAAAACAAACATAATTTGTCACACCCCACCTTGGGGGGTATGACGGGCACCTGGTGCCTACTAGACTCTGGGCTGCTAAACGGTCCAGCCTGAGCACATCTGGTGCTTTGGCTGACTCGGGCTCTATTTCAAGAAATGAACCGGCTATATAACGGCTGTAAATACAGCCTCCGGCCGACTGGGCCTATAGCTCCCTGTACTGTATCATCAGCTAACGAGAAACATACTTACAAAGGGGAAGCCTATGTGGGCCGACAAGGCCACCATGCTGTCTAGTTATCTGTAACTTAAAAATAGAATACTAAATAACTACGTGACCGGCAAGGTCACTACTACTATCAAACTATGGCTCCACACGGCCAACGTAATCAACCAAACACATATATACATGCACGGCCCCATAAAATCGGCTCCACTACCACAGGGAAACATCAGACTGCAAGCCTCTAGGAAGTAATAATAGAATGGTCGGGAAAGGGCCCCGACCAACCCAAACTATAATCAAAAAGGAAATAGGAGAAACCTCCGACTATCTAGCTCCGGAGGATAGGAGCTGATAACTCTGCTGACTGGATCACGAGGGATCGACTCCTCGTCTATGTGTACCTACAGGCAAGCAATGCAGCGCCCCTACGAGCGTCAGTACCACAGGTACTGAGCATGTAAAGCAAACTGAAATATACAACTGAAATGGGTAACAACAATAACATGACATATAAGCAGGAAGTAGCTGAGTCTATCTGGCTGAGGATAACTGGGGAGAGTTTACTTATTCTGTAACTAAACTGAGCGTACCTGACGACGTGTCGTCCTACTATCTATCAGTATCCAATAGCACATATAGATATACATATAAATACACACAATACCTGACTGACCCCCATAAGCAGGAAGGTGCCAACTAGCAGAACAATCTATTTACCCCTACCCAGGTCTAAACCAACCAAAAACAAGTCACTCCACTCATCTGATAACTGTGAGCTCCTCCCACCGGCCCCCTTGGGTACGTAGCTCAGGCCTTGGCCTCTGACAATAAACTGTGTCTGAGTCCGAAGACTCTTGCCTCTGGGCGCAGGTGCACACGGGGTAATCTGCTGTTGTATCTGTAACTGAAACTGCCCCTGGGTGCAAGCACGCAACAGGGTAATTTTATAAAAAATCTGTATCTGAAACTACCCCCGGCCACAAGCGCACACAGAGTAATCTGCCCCTGTAAACAGGGTAATCTGGCTCTGCACAGAGCGAACTGAACTGCCCCTGCAAGTAGGGTAATCTGGACCGTATTATCATGGTGGTCAGCCATCATCGTCCTCTAGACAGACGGCATCGCCCAGTTGGTGGCGGTATCTGAATCTGGTATCGACACAGCTATGACCCAGGGGCGGTGGGGATGCTAAAGGGTGCCCACATGCCACAACAAGTCTCAACATGCAAAACACATACACAGCAAGCATGCTCAAATGGAAAATACTAATCATATTCTCTTCTTTTATTTCAAGGCCAGTCTGTATTAAATAACTGATGCTATATTCTGTTTTACACTGTTTCTAATTGCTGGGCTAACTGCCACCTGGCCTTTATCTGACTGTCTGATTATATCTGGATATAATTCAATAACATAGAACATGCCATCTATAACTGGATATAGCTCAATAAATGTAATACATACTATCTGTAATCCTGCCAATTCATTATACTGCTTTTACTACTTCCTTTCTGGATATTACGTAAGAACATGCTGAGCTACTAGCGGATATCACGTTACTATCTGAAATTATCTGACTATCCGTTATTCTAACTATCGCACAATACGTAATGATATACTAGCATGCTTGCTGGAAATCGTACTAAATCATTCCTATACGTTGGGTATCTGTTAATAGCCTTTATTCTATTTATTTTCTAGGCTGTACTTCCTGGCTTGCCGAAAGAATAGCTTTACATACCTGGTCTCTAAGTACCCGACTGACCGATGTGATTTCCGTCGGTACTTCTGCTGTTTCTCCCAACTACATTCATATACATGTCAATTAGAACTAAATACACCAATATTCTGAAAGAAAACGTTACTTTCGATATATTTATAGCTTAAACTTCGACTTATCGAAAGACGGTCAAAACCCCGCTATTTCTCGAAAGTCCAGAAGGGAGAAATATGCACTTTAAGGCTAGGAGTATATTAACACCAATTTGGAGCAATTCCACTTACCTTAGTTCGGTAGCACGATGATTCGCCGGCCGAATTTCGCGAAACTAAATTCGTAGGAATGCTCCTTGCTGCTAAATACCTCGGTATCTGGAGTTAATTTGAGTTTGGACCGCGTTTGACGGTGTAATCGGACGATAATTAAGTAGTACTTTCGCACCCTCTCTGTTTTTCTCGATTTCTCTGGAAATTATATGAAATATAACATTTAAAACCGAAGTGGAGGGCTTATATAGTTGGGCCTGGACAGGCCCAACGTGTCACGGAGCCATCGCGGAGGCTCCACCTCCGTGACACGTTGCCATCGCGGAGGGGCTCTGCCCCGGCTCCTTCCGCGATGGTTCGACAGGTTTCTTGTCCAGTCTTTTCCTGGCCCTCTTCCTAACATGTATGGCTTTCAAATACTCTTAACCAACACGCGAATAGGCCATCTATGTGTTGGGAATTTTACGGGGTATAACATAATTCATATACTCTCACAAAGAATGAAGTCCCCTCTCACAGATATAGTATCAAATATGTATGGGACTAGACAAGTGAAACACTCACCCTCACAAATAAGTTCCAAGTACCATGTATCAGATACCATAAGCTTGTCCTTATTTTCTCTACTTCGATTTGTCCGATGGTCAAATTAGGATCACTATCGGACTTGATATGGCTTGTAATGTAGGCTTAGGGCCGGACATGATAAAGATGAGATATTTTTAAGTGACTAACCCTTCATTGGCACTACATCATTGGCTTCATCTTTCACCAACTTCACCCTTTATTCTTTTCATTCCTTTTCTTCCCTTTTCGCCTCTTTTGTATACATTTGCATGGGTGTGGTGTATTTTCAACTTTTTCAAGCTCACTTTTATTTTCTTTTGAATTTTTTTTTCAAGATTCTCAACTTTTTCATCTCTTTTCTTTTTACCACACAACACCTCATTTTTCACCTTTTTCTCTTTTCTTTCCCTTTTTCTCGTTCCCACCATTTACATACCCCTACTCTAGCCACCCTCAACTTAGGCATTTTGCCTATGTTGAGGTTCACAATATACAAGGAAGGACCAGGGCCAAAATAGGTTCATTATAAACAAATGGGTACGGTTCATTGGTTAATTAAAGAAAAAAATGGGTCTATTAAGGCTCAAAATCGGGATCAAGGGAATTATGACTTTGGTAGGGTTATATAGGCTAAAAGTGAGCTAAACAACAATAGCCTATGACATATCGTAACCAACCATCCTCAGCCTATGCAAAGACCAACCAGGCAAGTTCTAGATCTTCTACATAATACTGAACTAAGTACTTCACCTTACTCTCTCATGGCACATGAATTATATTTGCTTCACCTGTCTGGTTAACACATGGCTTAACGAGACTACTCATGCTAATAAACTAAATGACATCAAAAGATCTACAGAAATCATGCATGTAGTCACAAATACATAGCTAATGCATCAAAAAAATTTAAATTGGGTCAATTTTATTTTTTTTCAAAAATAAAAACTTGTGCATTTTTATTGGATGAGTACTCCTAAGTTATTTCCTAATTAAATAAAAATCACAAACTAATTTTAAAAATCCTAAACATGCCGGTTCTACTAGATAGCATATCCGAGGGAAAAGAAACGCGGTAAGAAAAACCCTCGGACGTATCAAAAATCCTAAAAATAACAAGTACACCCCCTCCCCTTTTTGAAAGTTAGCTTCGTCCCCGAAGCATGAGATAGACGAACATAGGAAAGGGAACATACCTAAGGTTACTCAGACCTCGCCTTGTGGAGGAGGTACCTCCGCTATAATCGTGGCGCTAGAGGTGGCCGACGCACTCCTTGAAGTATTAATAGGGGGATTGGTTACCCCCTGAGTAGTTTTGGCCACTTCAACAGCCTCAGTGTGAATCAGGGATGAATGTGGCTCTCCTGAAGGGTCACGACCACTAGCATTTTTCTGAAGTTTGTCACGAGTGTCTTGGTATGACTCGTACTGTAGTATTCCATACCCAGAGTCAGCCTTTGTGAAATTTCTCTGAATCTTTCCACAACTTGAAATTACGGCTCGTACCATGATCATACGGCTCGTATTGTGAGTCATAGATTGCATCTTCCTCAACTCATCCTTTTGAATATTTTCACGAGTCTTAGTACGATTCGTACCATCAATGTACGAATCGTACTGAGACTATCATCTTGGCTCATTTTCTGCTCTTTTAAGCTTCTTTTGCACAATCTTATTCCAACACCTAAGTTTACCTGACACAAGAAAAGTACCTCATATTCATATAAACATACCTAAGTCCATGTTATTTTCTTCAGTTTTGAGCATCGAAAGTGTTGTAAATCCACAACACATCATGATGTATTTCAGATCTTATGCCATGTTTAGACTTCCGCTATATTATGTGTGTTGAATCTTCCGCTTTTATTGATTGAGTTGAATGTTCATGTCATGGATCGACTCGGAGTCCCTTGGGGTTCCTTGTCCCGTGTATCGATCCTAGCCTATGTTCGGGTTGTGACAAACGGCTCCCAAAAAAATGCACATGAAAGCTCATATAATAAGAATGAAGTCATACATAAATTTCATGGCTAGTTAAATCATAACATACTTGATCATACTTGAAATACATGATTAGCCATAAAAGAAGGGCTCGTGAGTCTGCCAAAATCATAAACTTATAAATCATGAAGAACATACATGCTTGAGAAGATCACCATACTTGAGATTCATAAATTCATGAAGAGTATTTGTAGGAAATCATATCATAAATCATAAATCATAAATTAGGGCTTAGGAGAACCACAATCATAATAGAATCATAAACTTGAGTTTTCATGAAACTTTCATAATTGGGAATAATTTTTAAAAATTTGAAATCATAAATTAATAATCGAAAATAAGTATACAATCTTCTCATAGATCTTAAAATCTGATTTGATACATGAAGGGAGTTGACCCATACATAAATCATAGAGAATTTTATGGAATTGGGTTAAAACCCCATAGGATCATACACTTGACTCAACACTTGAATTCATAAAATTGAGGAGAAATTTGGGCATGAGTTGAAAGGAAATTCTCATTCATAGCCCTACGTACCTAGGTAAACTGATTCTGATCCTGACTTGGAAAGCCCAAGAGATTTGGAGGAGAATTGGAGGATTTCTAAGCTTGGTCTTTAATAGAACCCTCTAAACTTGCATGCATGGGAGTTGAATGAATTAGGATAGGTTAAACTCCCCTAATACACTCCTTTCAGGTCTTAAAATGATGTAGTTTAGGGCTTAGGAGGTTAGGATTAACAAAAGTACCCTTAATGAATTCACAGGAAAAACTGATCTGTCAGCTGTCACGAATCGTACCACGAGTCGTACAATCCTCTTAGGACTCGTGGTATCCTCCCGTACTAACCAGGTCCAAAACCTCCAACCCTCTGAATATTTCCACGAAGCTTACTACGATCTGTAACATAGTCCTACGAGTCGTACCATCACCCTTACTATCAATCACTGGATAACTCTAAAGACTTGCTACGACTCCTGATCACCGATCGTACCCACATACTTTGACTCGTAGTGGAGACTTGTGGTCTAGGGAACAAAAATCTCTAATTGGTCCGTAGGTCTTCCTACGACCTGTACTACCAACCTACGACTCGTAGGTTAAGTTGTACTAAGGCAAAAATGCAGATTTTTCTACTGAATTCATTTCCATTTCTCTCATCTAGTCTTAGGAACTTTCGGGGTATTACATATAGACCTCAGACCGCAACATGGGAATTAAAACCACGAATGGCTCTAAGTTAACCCATGACACATATATAGCATGAATAAGAGCAGATTTAAAGCAGAAAGTAAGGCATAGAGATATCATAACTGGAAGCCTAAATAGATCATAAGGCATAAAATAAAAACAACTAGTCTATAATGCTAGTCATCTAACATACTATCTGAAATGCCTCTAACCATAAGATGAGCTGCTAGGAAAACCTCCCCAACTAGCTCGCTAAGTCTGAAACTAAAAATAGAAATATAACATCAATAACTGATAGACATCCTCGGAAGATGAGGACTCACCCAAACGGGAACTGAGTTGGACTGCTGCAGGAGCGGAACTAACAAAAAAGCTGAGACTGATCATCCAAACCTATATCATGAAATGATATAGCATAGAAGTATGCGGTCAGTACTTTAAATGTACTGAGTATGTATGGTAAGTAAAAGAATACGAGAGAGAGATCATGGGTATAAACTTGTATAAAACATGAGGCATAAATCATAATGAATATGAAGGCTCAAAATTCACAAAACTGTAATATAAGACTGACCACGACTGAATTGATAAGTAAAGACTTCGTAAAGCATATTTCTGAGCCAAATCATCATAATTCATAAATCCATAAATCATAATCATGAATATATATATATATATATATATAAACTAAGGGACAATGGGAGATTTTTATAATTAACATACCCCATGTGAGCATACATGGTGCTCGACCTGTAAAACCGTAGTCGAGAGAGTGTCTGTACCTTGCCAAGGGTAGGACCATGAAAAGGCATGAGATCACTCATGGGTGACCCCTTGGGCATGGGAGGCACTCTCGTGGAGGACCCCATCATGGTTATGTTGACACGTAATTCTAAGATCTAGGTGCGATGGAACCCCCGACCTACTCGGTGCTAAATATTACTCCCAAAACATATATAGTGCTCATATCATAATCATAAAACAAAAGTTCACATGTCTAGTTTAAATAATGAAATTCATAACATATTAATATACTTGAGCTATCCATGAAAATAGTGCCGAAGACCGACCATGATACATAAACTTGATTTCCATGAGATTCATACATTATTGAATAAAACTTCATAACTCAAAATTATAAAATCATAATTTATCATAACTTAAAATCATAGGCTCATAAATTTTAAAATCATAAGATAATGCATAATTGGATAAAATCATCATAAACTTAAAATCATGAATTCATAAGGAATTGAAGGGTGAAATCTGCCATATTAATCATAATTCATATATTGAAACATGAGGAGATTGAACCCATAGAAAGATCATAGAAGATTTCATTGAATTGGATCTAACCCTAGAATTTTCATAAGACTTGATTGGAGACTTAAATTCATGAGTTACAGAAGAAATTGGGCATGAGGTGGAAGAGATCCCCTATTCATAACCCTGGGTAAATTGATCCTTTGACCTGCCTTGAAAACTCAAGAGAAATTGAGATGAGGGGATTGTTATACCCCGTAGGATTCCTGGCACCTAGATGACCTATTCGCACGTTGGTTAAGCATATTTGAAGGCCATACGTGCTAGAGAAAGGCCCGGGAAAAGATCGGACGAGAAACCTGTCGAACCATCACGGAAGGAGCCGAGGCAGAGCCCCTCCGCGATGGCAGCGTGTCATGGAGGTGGAGCCTCCGCGTTGGCTCTGTGACACATTGGCCTTGTCCAGGCCCAAGTATATAAAGCCCCACTTCGGTTTATTTTGGAATTAAACCATAAAACCTCTAGAAAACAGAGAGGAAACAGCAGAGAAGGAAAAAGGAACGAAGAAGTAATATAATTTTCATCCGATTACGCTGCTAAACGTTGTCCAAACTCAAATTAACCTCAGATACCGAGGTATTTAGCGGCAGAGAGCATTCCTACGGATTTAGTTTCGTGAAATACGGCCGACGAATCGTCGAGCTACCGAGCTAAGGTAAGCAGAATTGCTCTAAACTAATGTCTATGTGTTCCTAGCTGTGAAGTGAGTATTTCTCCCTTCTGGACCTCTGAAAAATAGCGAGTTTTCGACCGTCTTTCGATAAGCCTAAGTTTAGGCTATAAACTATATCGAAAGTGACGTTGCTATTTAAAATAAAGCTGTATTTAGTATTAATTGACATATTTATGAATGCAGTTGGGAGAAAATAGTTGAAGTGCCGGCCGAGCCTCGTCCGACAGACGGATAGTTCGAGGATAAGGTATGTAAAGCTAGTTTCCTCGGCAAGTTAGTAATCTCGGGACAGTAGAGTAATTTAAAGGCCAGTAGAATGTTCAGAAGTCATGTGTTATGTTTATTACGAATGTTGGTACGATATTAGAAGCATCACGTTGTATTTAGCGCGAAACTTGTTAGCACGATATAGATTCTAATATAAGTGTTAGGAACTGCATAGCATGCTCAGTATGTGATCTGACACAGAATGTTAGGATATCATTGTATTCAGTTGAAACCCAGTAAAGCAATGTAATATCTGTAAGACATCTCAGAAACAGAATGATAAGTTAAAATGGAGTTAGAAAGCATGTTAGGAATAGTAAATCATGTTACTATAGAAACTCAGCATACAGCATAGTATTCAGCAGAAAGATCATATCTTGTTCAGCATTAAACCCAGTACAGTCTGGCAGAAGACTATATTTATACGTATATACTATTACCAGCCTCAGCATGTATTAAGTACGTACATATTACTATCACTAGCTCAGCATATAGTATATACAAATACTTTACCACTATTAGCTTCAGTATATGGGACATGCAGATAGTATTACTAGTTGAGACCGTTGTATTGTTTGGGGTTGGACTACCTAGCATCCATGACCGCCCCAGGGTTGATAGCTGTATCGACTCGTCCGCCAGAGGACGAGGATACGTCGCTCTACAGAGTGGCATGCCGTCCCATAGGGGACGAAGATGGGATGCCAGTTTTCCCCATATTGTGCCTTGATCGTCCCTTACACACCCCTGTCGAGCGGATACGCCCGGGTGTTGATTCAGGAGTCCTCCGGACTCAGATGCAGTTATAGTCAGGGGCTCAGCGAGCCCAAGTGCTTACCCAGGGGACCGGCGGGATGCTTATAGCTATTTTAGGAGATGGGATGACCGGGGTAGGGGTATAGATTCTGTGCTGGTTGTACCTCCCGGCTTATAGGGGCCGGGTAAGGTTTGTGTGTGCTATGTGATGTTATGATATGTTATGCCATGTACAGTAGATACGAGTAGATCGATAGTAGGACGATAAATCTCTAGGTATAACTCCTACTCCTTCCAGTATAATTAAAAGAAGGTATGATTTACATTATCAGACAGTTAATCCATTCCTTTCTACTTCAGTTTCATCAGTTGTATTGTTATTTTCAGATATTTCTTTCAGTTATTTCTTTACATACTCAGTACCAGCGGTACTGACGCCCGGTGGGGTGCTGTATTACTTGCCTGCAGGTACTCATAGACGAGCAGGCGATACTACGTGATTCTTGTCAGCGATCGAGCATTCAGCTCCTGTCATCCGGAGACTGAATCCCAGAGGTGTATTCCGTTTTCTTTTGTTGTACAGTACGGGTAGGTTGGGGCCCTGTCCCGATCATTTCTATTGCTATTCCTAGAGGCTTGCAGTCTGTATGTATATTACCCTGTTGTCAGATGAGCCGGTCGTGTGAGACCGTGTAGTTGTATAGCTGTTAGTACTTTTGTTTCCTTTATGTTGGCCGTGTGGGGCCATAGTTCGATAGTAGTGGTGACCTTGCTGGTCACGTAGCTATCCAGTACTTCAGGGTTGAGTTATAGATAACTAGACAGCATGGTGGCCTTGTCGGCCCGCATAGGTTTCCTTATAGTTGCTTGTTTCTGGTTAGCTGTTATTACAGGTACAGGAAGCTATAGGCCAATGGGCCGGGGGCTGTGTTTACAGCCGTTATATAACCCTTTGTTTCTAGAAATGTGAGTTAGAGCCAGCCAGGCACCAGATGTGCCCAGGCTCAGCAGTCTAGTAGTTCAGGTCCTAGTAAGGCACTAGGTGCCAGTCATACCCCCCAAGGCGGGGTGTGACAAACTTGGTATTAGAGCAGGTCGTGTCCTAGGGAGTCTGCAAGCCGTGCTAAGTAGAGTCTTGTCTATGGATGTATTGTGCACCACATACTATAGGCAGGAGGCTGCGAGACATGATAGGATGGTTACCCTTCCTTCTCAGTTAGTCGTGCTTTAGAGCGGTACAGTATAGGGTGGAGTCTCTAAAAACTTACCGTATTCTTTGATTACAGATACAAAGGCAGATCAGCATTACCCTATTACAGGCAGAAGATCAGATATAGCAACAGAAGAAGGCATCAGCCAGTTACATGATAACTACAGCAGCAGGAGGAGGTACCCGAGACCTCCCAGCATGATACCTTTATCGGTACTCTCCCCAGTATATGTCGATAACTTCAGAATAGGAAGTCATAAACATAACGTATAAATGAGTCGATTTATTTGTTATATATATATATATATATATATATATATATATATAAGACCTGATTAAGATAGTAGATAATATTAGATTATCAGATAAGTGTGAGAAAGAGAGGGAAATGTAGGATTCCCACCTCCATTCCTTCAGGTGTGGTACAGTTCCATGTCTTCGTTTCGTTGCAGTAAGAGAAAGTTATTCCTACCCCCTTAGTTTCGATCCCAGTGTAGTAAAGGGCATAAGGATTGAAATGATGTTGCCCAAAGCAGGCAGTAAGTGAAAGGTGGATTGGTTGATTCCAGGAAGTGTTAGAAAGAGTAATGAGCCCTTATGATTATGTAAGTTGTGCAGACCCTCACGGTAATAAGTCAGAAGAGCAAGTAAGACTACTAGCTTACTCGAAGTGGGTGTAGGAGATCCGTCAATGATGGACTCCCCGTAAGAGTCAAGTTCAATTCAGGAAAGGGTTGAATCCGCCGTGGCATGCTAACAACGACAGGGTATGTCTGTAAGATAATAGTTATAATCTTAGCTGTGATATCAAAAGACAGGGAGATTATATGAATAAGATGGGTCCGACTGCAAGCCAGAAGAAGTATAGGTCGAGGCTTGATCAGTAATCTCATTAACAACGAAAGGTAGGTACTTTGAACCCCAGAGTTCAGCTTAAGCAAGATGAGAGGAAGAAGCAGGAGTGTCAGATGTTGTGGGGAAATTAGGATTACCCCCGGATTGATAAAATACCGTATTAAGGATTAAGCCTCGGGCTGACAGTAAGATTGCAGTCCAGAATACTGCAGTATGTTCGCTTATGGGGAAGTTGAGAAATTGCCGACACAGCGAATTTAATCTAGTGTGGCCTAGAGATAAGGCCCAGCAGACAGTCATGGACTCTCAATATATGCCTAGTAAGGCCACAAGATTCGAACGTTGACCCCACATCGCAAAGAGTGGCGGAATTTCAAACAGCAGACAATAACTAAAGTGTTTGTGTTTGTTACTTTTAGAATGGGGTGACAATACAATGAAATGATAAGTCAGGGCAGGAGATATTATTAGGCCGTAGAAGCGGTGTATCATGTACGGTATGAGACTCAGCAGAGCATGTCAAAGATTATGTATTACCGCAGAATTCAGTACATATTGTACGTAGCTATTGATATATATATATATATATATATATATATATATAATAGATATGCTGTGAGTAGCTGCCTATAAGGGGTACAATCACAGATGCTGATTAGTAATAGAAAGCATGTACAAATTGCATTGCAGGACCCCCCCCCCCTTGCCCAAAAAAAAGGGGGAGAAGAAAGAAAGAAAAGGAGAGAAGAAAGGAGAAAGGGAAAGGAGAAGAGAAAGGGCAGATTAAGTGTGAATTACGTATGAAGTCATAGAAACTATCTCAGTTCTCAGTTATTAAGTTAGTAGACTTATGTGTTGTTGCCAGATCTAGGCTCTAGGAGCTTACCAGAGTTAATGACCTAAACCAGATGGCTAGATGATAAGGGCGCAGTTAGACGGTCTACCGACCAGCTGGCGCCTGCATTAGCAGGGAAGCATCCCTGAAGATCGGTAACATTAGTGCATGTGCTAGAACCAGGATTAGAGGCCGAATAGGCAAATTTCAGAGATTAGCAATACCAGAATTATTCTAGTATGTTAAGTGGTCGTACGTCATTTTCCCATCCTTGTAGGTGAGAGTCGGCCTTAGTCAACCTAGCAGTTATTATGTGGAACACCCCATAAGTCAGCCGGCCGTCCCAGTCAGAATACCTGTGGGTACCCTAAGGAAGGGTCCACATCAGTAGTCAGCGACAGACGAGTACTTCAGCTGGTTCTTGTAAGATATTTAGATACAAAGCCTTAGTAGAAGGCCAGTATTTACAGAATAACTCATAAGACCGAGAATTCCCCAGAATAGCAGTATAAATCCAAGTGGATACACACAAGGCATAAGAAATTGATAGTACCCTGCTAGTACAGTGTTTACTAAGACCAGGGGATCAGTAGACTCCCCGTGAAGATCCAGAGATTGATCGCCTGGGAGTAAGTTTGATTAAGCCCAGCCTTACAGTGGTTTAAGCAAAATAACAGAGCAATTAGATGCCCACAAGTCTGCGGTTATGCACGAACTATAAGCACTCAAGTAGAACAGTTAGAGCATTGTTAGACTACTGCCACATTCGGGTCATTCAACCCGACTATTCAGTTATTTAAGGTTATGCAGCCAGATCATTGGAGGTCATGGTCGATATCAGGACCCTCTGATCAGATAAAGGCACAAGGTGCGCGGACGGTCGTTCAGGCTATTCCAGCAACAAGTAGCCTTAGCATGTGGCCAGAGGGCCAGATAAGCTCTAGCTACGCCTGTAAACTACCTGTCGATCTCTTCGGCAAGACAAGTCAGTATAACCGTCAATTATATGCCGAGCTCTCTAAGTATGAAAATGTTACATCAGCCAAGAAGAGGTAATGGAGCAACAACCGCACTTAGTGATAGATCTATTAGAAGTGTGGTGTATGGGCAACCCGAGCAACGGGAGTTGGTCAGAAAGATACATCAATTGGTCAATTTAGCCGTTCGTGTAATAGAAATGAAGGACAACAGAGCTGTAATCGAGAACACCGCCGTGTCGTCATCAGTTGTGAAAATAAAAAGAACGGTAGTATAAGAATCCTGACCTGGTTAGCAGGGGAAAACGCCAGGTTTTCAGGTAACAGAGGGTGGAGTGCTGCGTTGTAAAGGCCGTCTATATGTTCCAGATGTTTCAGGGCCCCACCAGCAGATTCTGAATGAGGTACATTATGCCCGTTATTCTCTTCACCCCGGTACGACAAAAATGTACCATGACATCAAAGAAAACTACTGGTGGCCAAGTATGAAAAGGGAAATTGCTGAGTTTGTAGCCCAGTATCCTAACTGCCAGCGGGTGAAAGCAGAACATCAGAAACCAGGCGGTGATTCAGGACATAACTGTACCTCTCTGAAAATGGGAAGCAGTAAATATGGATTTTGTGGCAGGGTCACCCCGTACTAAACATGGATATGATTCCATTTGGGTAATAGTTGACAGGCTGACAAAATCAGCTCATTTCCTGCCAGTGAGGGCTACCTTCTCGGCTTAGGATTATGCCGAATTATATATCAGAGAAATAGTTAGATTGCATGGAGTGCCGGTATCCATTATTTTAGATAGGGGAGCACAGTTTACAGCTAGATTCTGGCAGTCGTTCCAGAGGGGTCTGGAAACGCAGATTAATTTAAGCACAGCATTCTATCCTCAGACAGATGAGCAGGCTGAGCGCACAATTCAGACGCTCGAAGACATGTTGCGAGCGTGTGTGCTAGATTTCGGTAGTAGCCAAAGTGAGCATTTACCGTTAATTGAATTTGCCTACAATAATAGCTATCATTCAGCCATCCAGATGGCGCCTTTTGAGGCATTATACGAGCGAAAATGTAGATCGCTGAATGGTTGGTTTGAAATCAGAGAGTCAGTGTTGGTTGGCCCAGACATTGTTCAGCAGTCAAAGGAAAAGGTAAAGCTTATCCGAAGAATGCTTACTGACTGCACAGAGCCGCCAGAAATCATATGCAGATGTGCAGCGCAGAAAATTGGAGTTTGATGTGTATGACTGGGTATTTCTGAAGTATCCCCGATGAAAGAGGTAATGAGGTCCGGCAAGAAAGGTAAGCTCAGCCCGAGGTTTGTTGGGCCTTATCGGATTCGTCGAAGGACAGGCAGAGTAGCATATGAGTTGAATTTGCCTCCAGAATTAGAATCCGTTCATCCGGTCTTTCATGTATCTATGCTGAGGAAATGCATAGGAGACCCGTCCAGAGTAGTCCCAGTCCAGAATATCCAGGTTACGAAAAAGCTGGCCTATGAAGAGGTTCCAATAACTATCTTAAACAGACAGATTCGCAGATTGAGGACTAAAGATATTACGTCTATCAAGGTATTGAGGCGTAACAGGAACCGAGAGGAGATGACTTGGGAAGCGGAGGAAGATATGAGGACCAGATATCCTCACCTATTCCAGGCCTAGTCAGGCGACAGATATGTCTGTATTATTGCTTATGTAGTATCTTATGGTTGTATATGTATAAGTGAGGAAAATTGATACGTAGCCATCCAGTGAATCCTACAGTATTGTGTACAGTACCTGTATTGGACTTTTCTGCATTTCAGGTTTTTGGTATAGTCCATATTACAGGGGAGACTCTGACGAAATTTTTTCTAAATAAGTAAGTTAAGTAGTCCTCTAGATAGCAATATACATTCGAGGACGAATGCTCTTAAGGGGGGGAGAATGTTATACCCCGTAGAATTCCCGGCACCTAGATGACCTATTCGCACGTTGGTTAAGCATATTTGAAGGCCATACGTGCTAGAGAAAGGCCCGAGAAAAGATCGGATGAGAAACCTGTCGAACCATCGCGGAAGGAGCCGAGGCAGAGCCCCTCCGCGATGGCAGCATGTCACAGAGGTGGAGCCTCCGCGTTGGCTCCGTGACACGTTGGCCTTGTCCAGGCCCAAGTATATAAAGCCCCACTTCGGTTTATTTTGGAATTAAACCATAAAAACTCCAGAAAACAGAGAGGAAACAGCAGAGAAGGAAAAAGGAACGAAGAAGTAATATAATTTTCATCCGATTACGCTGCTAAACGTTGTCCAAACTCAAATTAACCTCAGATACCGAGGTATTTAGCGGCAGAGAGCATTCCTACGGATTTAGTTTCATGAAATACGGCCGACGAATCGTCAAGCTACCGAGCTAAGGTAAGCGGAATTGCTCTAAACTAATGTCTTTGTGTTCCTAGCTGTGAAGTGAGTATTTCTCCCTTCTGGACCTCTGAAAAATAGCGAGTTTTCGACCGTCTTTCGATAAGCCTAAGTTTAGGCTATAAACTATATCGAAAGTGACGTTGCTCTTTAAAATAAAGCTGTATTTAGTATTAATTGACATATTTATGGATGCAGCTGGGAGAAAATAGTTGAAGTACCGGCCGAGCCTCGTCCGACAGACGGATAGTTCGAGGATAAGGTATGTAAAGCTAGTTTCCTCGGCAAGTTAGTAATCTCGGGACAGTAGAGTAATTTAAAGGCCAGTAGAATGTTCAGAAGTCATGTGTTATGTTTATTACGAATGTTGGTACGATATTAGAAGCATCACGTTGTATTTAGCGCGAAACTTGTTAGCACGATATAGATTCTAATATAAGTGTTAGGAACTGCACAGCATGCTCAGTATGTGATCTGACACAGAATGTTAGGATATCATTGTATTCAGTTGAAACCCAGTAAAGCAATGTAATATCTGTAAGACATCTCAGAAACAGAATGATAAGTTAAAATGGAGTTAGAAAGCATGTTAGGAATAGTAAATCATGTTACTATAGAAACTCAGCATACAACATAGTTTTCAGCAGAAAGATCATATCTTGTTCAGCATTAGACCCAGTACAGTCTGGCAGAAGACTATATTTATACGTATATACTATTACCAGCCTCAGCATGTATTAAGTACGTACATATTACTATCACTAGCTCAGCATATAGTATATACAAATACTTTACCACTATTAGCTTCAGTATGTGGGACATGCAGATAGTATTACTAGTTGAGACCGTTGTATTGTTTGGGGTTGGACTACCTAGCATCCATGACCGCCCCAGGGTTGATAGCTATATCGACTCGTCCGCCAGAGGACGAGGATACGTCGCTCTACGGAGTGGCATGCCGTCCCACAGGGGACGAAGATAGGATGCCAGTTTTCCCCATATTGTGCCTTGATCGTCCCTTACACACCCCTGTCGAGCGGATATGCCCGGGTGTTGATTCAGGAGTCCTCCGGACTCAGATGCAGTTATAGTCAGGGGCTCAGCGAGCCCAAGTGCTTACCCAGGGGACCGGCGGGATGCTTATAGCTATTTTAGGAGATGGGATGACCGGGGTAAGGGTATAGATTCTGTGCTGGTTGTACCTCCCGGCTTATGGGGGCCGGGTAAGGTTTGTGTGTGCTATGTGATGTTATGATATGTTATGCCATGTACAGTAGATACGAGTAGATCGATAGTAGGACGATAAATCTTCAGGTATGACTCCTACTCCTTCTAGTATAATTAAAAGAAGGTATGATTTACATTATCAGACAGTTAATCCATTCCTTTCTACTTCAGTTTCATCAGTTGTATTGTTATTTTCAGATATTTCTTTCAGTTATTGCTTTACATACTCAGTACCAGCGGTACTGACGCCCGGTGGGGTGCTGCATTACTTGCCTGCAGGTACTCATAGACGAGCAGGCGATACCACGTGATTCTTGTCAGCGATCGAGCATTCAGCTCCTGTCATCCGGAGACTGAATCCCAGAGGTGTATTCCGTTTTCTTTTGTTGTACAGTACGGGTAGGTTGGGGCCCTGTCCCGATAATTTCTAATGCTATTCCTAGAGGCTTGCAGTCTGTATGTATATTACCCTGTGGTCAGATGAGCCGGTCGTGTGAGGCCGTGCAGTTGTATAGCTGTTAGTACTTTTGTTTCCTTTATGTTGGCCATGTGGGGCCATAGTTCGACAGTAGTGGTGACCTTGCCGGTCACGTAGCTATCCAGTACTTCAGGGTTGAGTTATAGATAACTAGACAGCATGGTGGCCTTGTCGGCCCGCATAGGTTTCCTTATAGTTGCTTGTTTCTGGTTAGCTGTTATTACAGGTACAGGAGGCTATAGGCCAATGGGCCGGGGGCTGTGTTTACAGCCGTTATATAACCCTTTGTTTCTAGAAATGTGAGTTAGAGCCAGCCAGGCACCAGATGTGCCCAGGCTCAGCAGTCTAGTAGTTCAGGTCCTAGTAGGGCACCAGGTGCCAGTCATACCCCCCAAGGCGGGGTGTGACAGGGATGATGAACCCTAACTTGATTTGGGAGGGGATCTTCACTCTACTATTTTTTTTGAAAGAATGAGGACTTAGGCTAGGTTAAACCCCTTAATATACTCTTTAAGAAATTCAGAACGATGTCACTTAGGGGTTAAAAGCTTAGGAAGTTATGAAAATACCCCTGAGAAATCATATTTAAAAAGCTAATTGTCAGACACCACGACTCATGCCATGAGTCATTGGTTGTCACCACGACTCGTGGTAACAGTCGTTACATGCTAGCATAATTTTTCACTTCTCTGGACCTCATACAACAGGCGCATACCACGTCTCGTTATTTGGTCTCACAAGTCATCTTGTAACTCATTACATCGGGCTTTCCCTCAGCAGGTATAAACCACGACCACTAATCACGAGTCGTACAATCCAAACACGACTTGTGGTATGGGTCAGTACGCCTTCCATTTGTTTTTGGGCTTCCTCAGGACAAATGACACCACGACTCATCACTACCTCGTAAGATACCACGACTTCTCCCACGACCCGTCATATTACACTATGACTCGTACCATGAGTTATTCTGTGAAATTTTATAGATTTTTCTACTGATTCTACTATAAGTTTAGGCCTTGATCATGAGTACTTTTGGGGTGTTACAATAATAAAGAGAAAAAACGATGAAACCTAAATTCTCTAGCCTCCACGGCGGCTCCAAGCTCTTTCTTGGTCCAAAATTATGTTCCAAGACATTTTTAAGGACTATTTATAAGTGAAGGAAAGTCCCACACAATAAATTGAGTCCAAAATGAATTGGAAAATAAAAATTCAAGTCGTGATGGGCCCTGGCGCGCCGTACCCCTTATCGCACCTGTCTGGCTGGATTTTCTTCCTAGCGCGTTGGGCCTGATGCCGCGCCAGTTTGCTGATTCAAAATTTTTCTGAAGTTGCACACCTGGCGCGCCGCGCCTCTTATAGCCCCTACCTGCTACACTTGCATTTTTTCTGAAGTTTGGCCTCTGGGGCTAACCACCAGCTAAAGCACCCTCATGGTTTTGTCAGGATACACATCCAAAGTTGTTCCGAAGCTCCAATTCTTCCTTAGTAGCTCATCCTGGGTGATTTTCCCCACATTTTCCTACAAGTCCTCTCATCACACTTGTTAGCTCGCAATCAAGAGTTTTCAATCAAAACATGCAATTAAAAGTGAATATCATTCTCAAAATAAGGATAAACATGGATAAAATATGGCAAGCGGGCATACAAATACGCCCAAGATCATATATCCTTTTCAATTTTTTGATAAAATATCAACTTGAACCTAAAAAAATATGTACTTCGTTATTTACATTTTGTTTGGATTGTGGTTAGAGTTTCATAATATATAGTACTGTTTGTAAATACAATATTTGTATAAACTGTATCATTTGTTGCTGTGTAATAACATTTTTATTGTTTGGTTTGACTGTATCGTAACTGGTAAGTTTACTAAAATGCCCTAAATTATTATATATGTTAAATTTATCAATAATTACTAATAAAATATTTTAAGATAATTTTCATTCTGCTAATTTATCACAAATTATGTCTTGTAAAGATATTAAGTTATTAAATTTATACAATATTCTAACAGAATTAAAAGAAGCAGGTCAAAATAAATGTATTCGAATTTATTTTTTTGATAGTAATAAATTTCATTATGTTCGCAGATTTATAAGAAGTTTAAGAAATCAAACCTAGAAAAAAAAAAGAACAGAGCGCAGAAGAGAAGACTGAATGCAGAAAAGAATTGAATGCATAAGACTGTATAGGTAGTATATTTGGGTAGAGTTAAATAATATAAGGTAAAAGGTAAAATAAGATTATGTAATATTAAGGGCGTAATTGAAAAGAGAAATTATATAACAATGGGATTACACTAACACTTTGTTTGGATTGTGGTTACTCGTGGTTTCATAATGTACGGTATTATATTGTATGGTATTGTACTGTACTGTAATGTGAATACAATGTTTGGATAGATTGTAACGTTTTCAATTATTTAATAATATTTTTATTGTTTGGTTTGACTGTATCATATTGTATCATAACTGGTAAGTTTATTAAAATACTCTAAATTATTTTATATATATATATATTAAATTCATCAATAATTACTAATAAATTAATTTAAGCAGATTTTTTCTGCTAATTTATCACAAATTATGCCTTATAAATATATTAAGTTGTTAAATTCATGTAAATTCTAATAAAATTAATTTTTAAAAAAAGCATGTCAAAATAAATGTACTCAGATTTCAACAAAAATGAAAGCAAACTTGTAAGAAGTTTAAAAATCAAACCTAAAAAAAGAGAAGACTGAACGCAGAAGACCGCATAGGGTAGGAATTTTTAGTAGAGTTAAATAATATAGGATAAAAGGTAAAATAAGATTATGTAATATTAAGTAAGGACATAATTGAAAAGAAACATTAGGAAACAATGGGATTACACAATTTGGTGGTTTAATAAAGTGAGGTTTTTCATGGTTACCTAACCATGAAATCAAACCATACCATACCATATCATATATTTTAAGTAACAATCAAAACAAACATGATACTCTTAGTAACATTACCATACTATACCACCATCCAAACAAAAGGTAAATTGGTGATCTCATAAAATGAGACTTTTCATGATTACATAGCTATGAAATCAAATCATACAATATCATATATTTTAAATAACAATCAAAACAAGATAATACTCATCTTAGTAAGGAGACAATACTATAATGTGATAACCACCGTACAAACAAAGTGTTTTAAGTTCAAAAACCACGGTAGCTAAAAAATAATACTAGTGGTATAATTCAAATCATCCGTGGATTCCCCAACTATTCTCCTTCCACTCTCACATGTTAACCAGTCTCTCTTCTCTGCAGTTCTTCTTTGTCGTAAAAGGAGAAGCACTGAAGTTTTAGATAAATTATGATATAATAAAGATAACAGTGATCCACAGTCGCATTTTACTCAAAAGCCTGAAAAAGGTATACTATAAAAGAAATCCAACAATGTTCTTCCCTTTAACCATTCACACCATGTGACATCTGACACATTCCCTCATCTTCAACTAAAACATATACTGTAGCTCGACATTATCTTTGATGCCAAGTCAAGGATTTGGTTAATATTGTTTTTTCTCTGCGGTCAATGGCTGCTTCTTCGTCTAGAGCACGAAGTAGCTCGCCCTTTCAATATCGTAAGCCATCGAGTCCACTTTCGTCTTCATCATCTTCAAATTCCTTCATGAATGGTCGGCTTATGCCTCGATCTGGCTCTTCTTCAACGACCTCGTTTTTTGGCTCTAGCTCAAGATCCATGACTCCCAGCAGGAACCGAAACGATTTCCCTCATTCACGAGGTCATTGGAACCGTTCGCCTGTTAATTATCCGTCGGCTGAGGAGTTGATTACTGAGCCGGTGGATATGTCCAGATCGGGAGAGAGTATTTCGGTGACTGTTAGATTTCGGCCTCTGAGGTAAATACTAGATCCGGCTGATTTTATTTGGATCTATGTACTGGTTTATTGGAGGAATTTGAGGTGTTTAGGGTTTGAATTTAGTTTTGTGACAATGCGGTAAGGATTTGGTGTTATGCTATGGTGACAGTGAAAGAGAATATCAGAAAGGCGATGAAATTGCGTGGTTCGCAGACGGTGATAGAACTGTGCGGAATGAGTATAATCCTGCAACAGCTTATGCCTTTGGTACAATTCTAACCACTTTTGAGTCATTTTGTGATTTTGATTCTGCTGGCTGTGAAAAATTTAGTGAATTATTCCGGGGACAATATGGAGTTTAAATATTTTCCCCGATCAATTCTTAGAAACTGGAATTGCCTTTTAAGATGGTTATTGGAAGTTTTTAATTTTTATCTTGTTCATATGTTGATTTGTAGATAGAGTATTTGGACCTGATACAAGTACCCAGGAGGTTTATGAAGTAGCTGCGCGACCCGTTGTCAAGGCTGCAATGGAAGGCATAAATGGTATGATAATTGATAGCTGACTTGTAATATCTGAGCATGTCAGCTTTTGTGTGAATGGAACATGCCTATGAGTTATTTCGTTTTACATAATTCAGTTCAAAGGCCATGCTTGAAGAAAACTAGTCTCTGCCAAGTGATTAGCAATAGTCGAGATATCTACTGAATGTACTGATAGTACTAGGCAATTCACAGTTTCTAGGGGTTATGTTTTGGGCTGAAGTATTTTCATTTGAGTGTAGCGGGTTGCATTTTCCAGTTCAGTTTCATTGACACAATATCTGCTGATTATGCAGGCACAGTTTTTGCTTATGGTGTTACAAGTAGTGGCAAGACACACACTATGCATGTAAGTTATTCCTTTTGGGTATCTCGATTTTCCTTGAATTTGACAGAAGCTTTGCTGACTTCTGCTGCATCCCATACAAACAGTTTAGGATTATTTAGTTGCTAACTACTAAAAGTTAGTTAAGGAATATTTCTTTATAAAAGCACCCAAGAGTCTAGCCTAGTGGTCAATGAAAGTGGGTTGAGAATCATGAGAGCTTAGGTTCAAATCTTAGTGGGAGCAATGATTTCTTCCCATCTGTCCAAGTCTTGATGGATAGAGCGGCTCAGTACTTGTGTTGGTTGGAAGTAGTAGGTGTCCCATGAAATTAGTCGAGGTACGCATGTGTCACGTCCCAAAATACCCCCTAGACGTGATTGGCACCCGCTACCATCACCCATCGGTCAAACCAATTTATCCATTCACTTGATCATTATTATTAGCATTGAGAGTAAATACGTGCAAGTCCAAACACATTACTAATCATTAAATTGAAATAGTGATTCAACGGAACCCAAAATCAATCTATGAAATTCAACAATCCTTCAAATACTAAGTTTCTAGCCCAAATCCCACGAAAAGACTATGAAGCATCTAATAGAGTTACATGAGTTTAACTGTCAGACATGCAAACCCCAAGAAAGAAATTATATGCTATAAAATAGATGATGCTAAAAGGACAGCCTCCACGGATTGATGCGAAGGCTCACCTCGGCAATAGAATCTACGGGAACGAACTCGTTAGCCACTAGTCTCAGGCTCCGCAACGATATCTGCGTAGTCATGCAAGTAAGGAGTGAGCTGTATATAAATATAACTCAGCAAGATCCTTGACTTTCCACTTTAAATACCCCTAGAACAAGTGTTAGAAAAAAATACAAACTTACCACAAACACATGAATATTTTTGCATAGAAATTATATCATAATATGATACCCATCGATTTTTCAAACAATTGTTTATCAAAAATATTATATATCTCAACACAACTTGCTCAGGGAATTTAACATAAATGACATTTACAATAATTAATCAACACCACGAGTCCACAACAACATACACAATGCTCAGTATTGTCAAAATAGCATACACAATGCTCAGTACCGTCAAGAAGCACACACAATGCCCAGTGATATCCAGAAGCATACACAATGCCCCTACCTCATGCCTCACAACCGTATCACTCCGCAAAATGGTTCTTATAATAATTAGAGTTTAAAATGCTTAAACATAAGATATATTCGGCTGGCCTTGAAGACCACTGATTTTGCCAAGCACACACTTGTCCCAACACATAGATTAGGTAGACAAAACATATACATATATATATTTAAAACAGATTTGGAAAGCAAACACTCAAAGCTTAAAGTCTCACTTACCTTAAATTCACAACTCAAACACACTTTTCAATAATTCAGAACTATGCTCTCAGGTTTCCAGATCACCTCAAACTATGCAAAAATGGGTTTAGAATGGTCAAAAACTCTTCAACAGATATTTCCTTAATTTTTAATGAAAGTCAAATTCATAGTCAAAGGTTTGATCGAAAAAGTCAACTCTGGTCAACGGGGCAGAATTCCTGAACTATGACCACCAACAAATTCTCCCCGACAAGAGGATTCCAGAACATTAATCAAAATCGAATTTTGATAGTGTTTGCCCTTTCAAATTGATGATTTGGGTTGAAGAACTCTAGGGCTAAACTTTCGCAATTCTTTAAAATTTCTCCATGTTTCTACCCTATAAATTTCCTTTATAATGGCATAATAAACTCAAGCAAAAGATTAGGATCATTACCTTAATAGTTTGAGTAGAAAATTTCCACTTTTTTCTTCTCTTTTTTTCTCCCTTCCTTTCTTTCTTCTACTGCTTTTCTTTTTTTTTTTCCAACTTCTGCATTTATGTTTCTGTTTTACACAGTGTGCCAGCCCCTTTAATTTAAATCCGTCTCTCTTTCTTCTTCTTCTTTTTCTTTTTTCTTTTAAAAATTAACCCTAAATCCCTTTTTTAAGGTTAAATTACTAAATAACCCTTAATAAATATTAGGTTATTACAGCGTGAACTAGTTTGGATACCATAGTTAAAAGAAGTTTTTTTATAAAATTAAAAAAAAAGTTGGTTTAAGAATATTATGTTGCTTTTATATCCGTAGCATCGTTTAAATTGGATGGTCAAACTAAGTATTTGCTTCATTTTGATCTTTTATTTGTCGAGACATGCCTCCTCCCCTGTAAACCCTTCAATTAGATTAAGGGCCTGTTTGGTTTGGCTTATAGCTTATGACTTATAAGTCAAAAGTCATAAGTTAGAATTTAACTTATGATTTTTGGCTATATATATATTTTTGGGCTTAAAAACAAGTGCTTAAGAACACTTTTTAAACTTATCTAAACACTACAAAAGTGCTTAAAAGTTATTTTGGTTTAAAAACATTTAAAACAAGCCAATCCAAATAGGCCCTAAAAATATTTTTTTATAAAAGCACCTAAAAGCTTGGCCTAGTGATTAATGAAGTGGGGGTGAGAATCATGAGGTTTTAGGTTTAGATTCCAGTTGATACAAAATACTAGGTGCTTTTTTCCCAACTGTCCAAGACTTACTGGACAGAGTTACCCGGTAAGCTAGCCTCGATTCCACACACACACACACACATCTTTTTTTTAATCGATAACCGTGGTGTGCAGGCCAGCTTGTGTGCACCTTAACTAATTCCACGCTACACCTGTCACCTCTCACTAGCAATAGCAATAGCAATAGCAATAGCAGGTAAGTCTGTCCACCAAGACTAGAATAGACGGGAAGAAATCACTTAGTGTTTTTGTCTCTGCTGGGACTTAAACTTGAGACCTCTTGGTACTTAACCCATTTCATTGGCCATTATAAAAGAAGACCTCTTGGTACTTGAGACCCCCGGTTGTATTTCTACAATTATATATATTACTTTTATTTATAAAAATAAAAAAGAAGAAGTTAGTTTCAGAATATGGTGTTATTTTTATGTCTATAGCATTGCAGGAGTTTGATTGTTAAACTAAGTATTTGCTTCATTTTGATCCTTTATTACCCCTCAAGCGAAAGTTTTCTTTATCACCATATTAATTTAAGATATTGGCTTCCACAGGGAGATCATATTTCTCCAGGTATAATTCCGTTGGCAATAAAGGATGTTTTTAGCATCATTCAAGATGTAAGTCAGCTTAAAAATCTATGTTAATTTAAAAGTTTGATGCTGCCCTTCTCTTCAAGCATGACTCTAAAGTGCATACCATTCTTCGCTTTTATCCAAGCTTGATGGCCATTCTTGTTTAAAGTACTACATTGTCTTTATGAAAGTGTGACTTACTCTTACTTATCCAAACAAAAAGTGTGACTAATCTTAAAAGTTGTCTTACAGACCCCTGGACGTGAGTTCTTACTTCGTGTATCGTATCTTGAAATCTATAATGAGGTTAGTATGGTGCACATCAGCTTTTTACTTCTGCATATGATGAAAGTGGCACTGAACTAGAAAGATTAACAATTAATTACTCTGAAAAAGCATCCTTTGTTACAAATGCTGTATCCGTCTTTAAAGTGTTGGTAAAATTTATGATTCGCTTCTTCATTTAACATAAAAGACAGCTGCTATACATCGTGAAATGATTTCAGAAGTAGATTTATCATCTCTCTTTATTCTCTTGTCCTCAGCATACTTATTTAATTTATCGTACCAATTATTAAGTAGAGTTGGTCTGCATGCTTCTCATGTTTATGATGCCAGGTTATCAATGACTTGCTGGATCCAACTGGCCAGAATCTGCGTGTCAGGGAAGATAATCAGGTATTTGTTGCTAATAATACTAGTTCTTGCTGTTCAGGCAAATTATAGGGTTATTGAGCAAGAATTTTTTATTTGTTTCTAAGACCTCTTCCAGAAGTTTCTTTTGGTAGTTTTATCTCTTTTCTTTGATATGTTTGGTTCTGAAGATGAGAATATTTTTGATTCAGGAACAGAAAATAGCAGAGTACTCCTACATATGATCATTTTTGAGAAATTATAGAAAATTATCAAGAAACTTGTCTCCCAGCATGTCCTAGATGTTTGAGAGTTATATATGATATCAATTTAATGAGTACCGTCTTTATTTCTCAAAAGTAATTAATAAGAAGCAGAAGCTAACATATCAAATTTGAAATGCTGAAAGGTTGAGATCATTCATTTCCTCACATGTTTTCAAAATCTACAAGTCCTATACCCTATAGCCACAGAACAAATCCTGATGTTTCTGGTGAAGTTCTTCTATCTATATCGGAGATATTTATACTGCTTTTCAAAGACATGGCTTTGTGTGTTGCTCTGTAGTGCTTTATTCTTTGTACATGCAATGTATGTGCAGGGTACTTATGTTGAAGGTATAAAGGAAGAAGTTGTTTTATCACCTGGGCATGCACTTTCTTTCATTGCTGCAGGGGAAGGTAATTAGTGTAAGCTATTCAGGTCTGTCTTTGTTGACAGCCATGGTTCTTGTAACCTATATTGATATTGATCACCATTTGCCTATTCCAGAGCATCGACACGTTGGTTCAAACAATTTCAACTTGTTTAGTAGCCGTAGTCACACAATATTTACCTTGGTGAGTATAGTATGACACTTCATTGTGATGTATTGCTTATTGCAACCAGAAACTTCTATGTCATGCACTTAATTTTTAAAGGAATGCAAGCTGGGAGAATTTGACCTAATGGGCTATTGGGCCACTCTTCCTAGTAAAATTGGGTTTCTTTCAATTTTTGTTGAAAAGATAGACTGAGTATCCAGAGAAAATGATACCTAAATTGCTAACCATGTGTATATAAATTGCCCATTTCTCAGCCTTTGAATTATAGACCTGTAAAACTTTTAGTGCTTCAATAGAATGCTCATTTTTTTTTTATTTTAAATTTTTTAGTATCAACTTTGTTTGATAACTTTTATTCTATTGGGATGGAAAATTTTCTCTTTTGTTTAGAATTGAAGATGGAACAATGGAAGTTTGAGCTTTTGGTTATCAGAAACAATGGAAGTTTTAACTACGCAATGTCTTATTGTGGCTTTATTGATTTTGCAGGGTGACTAATCTGTCAACCCGCATTATCTTGTTCCTCTGCACAATCAATATTTGTTTTCCAAGTTTTATGATAATAAGAGAATCTGCCAGTTCTTGGCAAGTTGCATGAGGAACTGTTGTTGAATGTTTTTCTGGAGACCTTTTCATCTGAAAAATTTTCTTGTTTGTCTTATTTATTCGTTGTTTACAACATTATATCAACTTCAATGTTTGTAAAGAACTAATGAGAATAACTTTCTATAACATCAAATCCCAGTACAATGTTGGAAAGAAACTTATTCTGAAATGGGATTATGGGATTCAACTGTGTATTGCAGGTTCATTTCCCAATTAGCACTCTTAGAATACTGGATGACAAGCTGTTGGAGCTGTAACTAAATTTTTTTGTTCGGTGATACTAAGTGGGAAAAACTGTCAATTATGCCTTGTCGAAAACTGTCAATTATGTTTGGTCCATTCCCTGTGACATTGATTTATCGAAAGGCATTGACGTGGTTCATATCTTGATTGTTGATGTAGAATCTTCAATCTGTAACTGCTTGATAAATAAAGGAAAAAATCTTCAATCTGTACTGCTACTGAATTTGGACCAAATAGCAAACATTTTATCTTCCTTAATAGCCCCTTTTGTACTCTTCTAGTGTAGACATTTTAGTGGTTATATTTGGTACTGGGTTTTGGTAGTCATGTCTCATTGTCCACTTTATTACACATTGTGCAGATGATTGAAAGTAGTGCTCATGGGGATGAATATGATGGAGTGATCTTCTCACAGCTTGTACGGCTACTGGCACTATTTGTTCTGTATTAAACAACAATGCATCATAGCATCTAATCTGTTTGTTTTTCCCATTAGAACTTGATTGATTTAGCCGGATCTGAGAGTTCTAAAACTGAAACAACGGGATTGCGGAGAAAGGAAGGATCATATATCAACAAAAGTCTTCTGACTCTTGGAACTGTAAGTACTAAACCATCAGTGGTTGATGGTCCCTATGTAGTTTTGCTATAACTGTTGCATATTAACACTGTGTTATCTCAATTATGTGAAAAGTAGAAGGGAAACAAAGAGAGAAGACTATTTACCCTCTAGTTTTCCATCACAACAAAAAGAGAGATGACTACCTGTTGAATTGGTTGAATATAATAAGAGGGCTCCGCATGAGGAGTTGAGGCTATGAGAAATAAGGCAAATTGAGACTAAATGAAACAAGGAAATTGCCTAAATATCTAGATTCCTAATTGTGGCAGAATTAGAAAGAATATTCTATGCTACTAAACTGAACACATGAAATGAATATAACGTTCTAACAATAACTAAATCAATTCTCATGGCATTCAACAAATTATTGATGCTCATGATCTATCATTATTTGGCATTTGGGCTGGGCTGAGGAGCAAAGTAATTTGGCATTTGGGCTGAGCTGAGGAGTAAAGTAGATTTTTATACATTTATTCATTTTCAATCTGACACCTTGATTCTGCTATCATGCATTAAGGTCATTGGAAAATTGAGTGAAGGGAAGGCATCTCATGTTCCTTATCGGGATTCTAAACTTACTCGGCTGCTCCAGACTTCATTGAGTGGGCATGGACATGTGTCTGTGAGTATGATGAGGATATGCAATACATTTCCACTCTATTGATCTATCTTATATTTATTCAGCTGTAATGCTTTATTTGATATGCATCTTTTCCTCCTAACCTCGTTTTGATCTGTTGTCACCTGATACTCCTGTTGCTTGATATGACCTAAGGAGATTACAGATAGGTCTAATTTACCTCTTCTCATGTCTTCTATAGCTCATATGTACTGTTACTCCTGCATCAAGCAATATGGAGGAAACGCACAATACACTGAAGTTTGCAAGCAGGGCTAAACGTGTGGAGATTTATGCATCACGCAACAAGGTTTGCCTTGTTTGCTATTTAAATATTGTGGAATTGGAGTTTGAAGGATGAAGCTTGATATTTCTCTCTTTCAGATTATTGATGAGAAATCCCTGATTAAGAAATATCAAAGGGAAATATCATGTCTGAAAGAAGAGCTTGATCAACTAAGAAGGGGGATGCTTGTAGGTGTTAATCCTGTAGAACTTATGACTTTGAAACAGCAGGTACCTTTCAAGTAACTTTATAGATGAAGTCTGTCTACAGCTAAAGGTCAGATATGTGTGGTTAGCTAACTACATGCTTAAAGACATCTGTGCTTTTATAACCGTTAGGGGATTAGAATTTCAGCTGTAGTCGGGTTCTGGGATGTATAACTTGTTCTCGGTCTTTTTACAGTTGGAAGAAGGGCAAGTGAAAATGCAATCAAGATTGGAAGAAGAGGAGGAAGCCAAAGCAGCTTTAATGAGCCGGATACAGAGGCTAACTAAACTTATTCTTGTTTCTTCAAAGAATTCAATCCCTGGGTATTTGGGTGATGTTGCTGGGCACCAGAGGAGTCATTCTCCTTCTGTAGATGATGTACGCTGCGCTTCCTTTCATCATGAGTACTGTTTCTTTATTGCTATTCATTGCCACTCAAGTTACAGTGGTAGATAGTCTCTGAATCCTATCCTCTATTAAATCTTGAAGATGCATCATACTTTCTGATTTTCGCAAAACTTTTGGCCGGTATTGCAGTTTGGTTAGGTACTATGTATAGTTTCACTTAGCATGCATTAATTTTCTTCTTTCATCTGTTGTGCCATTTTAAGATTGTCCCTCGATTTCAGGAAAGTAAAAGTACTCTTCTTTTTGCTTCTTTTCTCAAAATCAAAGTATTTAAGGAATGTCTACATTTCATATTATTTTTTTCTTGCAGATTCTATGACATGTCATCTAGGATAAAATATCTTTTTCTGTGTACTGATTTTCTTTCCTCATCCCCCCCCCCCCCCCACCCCCCCCCCCCTCCCTCTTCCATCAGAAGATGATTAGTTCTATGCTTATAGATGGTGAGAATCAGAAAGACCCTTCAGCAGATACTTCTGATCTCAAACACAGAAGATCTTCTAGCAAGTGAATGATGATATATCTCAAGTTGGGAATGCAATCACTGAATCGGCTCAGGTGGGTGAACTTATCATTGGTTTTTCCTGTGGTTCAAAGCTGCCCATAGTATGTCTTTACCTCTCTAAATTTCGCATTCTTAAAACCTTTTAGTGGAGAAACTACCACAGTAACTTTACCTCTCTAAATTTCGCATTCTTAAAACCTTTTAGTGGAGAAACTACCACAGTAATTCTTAATATTGCTAATGTTACTGCTCTGGAGGACTTGAAAAATTTGTCATTAACATATGATGTTAGTTTTGTTATTTAAGCTTCATGTTGTGCAGTTTACTCTGAATGCTCTCAGAGGTCTTGTCTTTCTGCAGAATTGGATGTGTGTGCATTTATATTCCTTGTGAATTAAGAAGTTACTATACCAAAGTATTCAGCAAGCGATTTTCTATCAGGAACGAGAAGTTATTTGGATCCAATGGAGCTATACTACATTTATTCCATGTCCAGTCTTGAACGTGTATTTTATATAGTTTCCTGTACCTCTGATGTTTGAATTTGGTTTAGATAGTAAAGCTTCTACCAATTGTGTAGTGTGTTCAGATAGTAAAGCTTCTTGGAAAAGGTGCAACATTATTGTCCTTTACTCGTTTATCAGGTTTTGATTTTTCGCCCCCTTTCATTGGATTGTCTTTTTATTTGATTATAGGAAGGAATTTCAATGTCAGATCAGATGGACCTCCTAGCTGAGCAAGTCAAGATGCTTGCTGGAGAGATTGCATTCAGCACCAGTACATTGAAGCGTTTGGTTGAGCAGTCTGTAAATGACCCAGAGAGTTCGCAAACACAAGTACACTCTTTTTTCTTTCTGGATTCAATTTTTTTATAACAATGTGGTGGTCAAGTTGTAATGATATCACTAGGTTCTGCATTCAGTATCTCTTGAAAGGTCTTCACTTTTTGTTGTTTAGAAAAACTTTAATGAGTTTGTCAACTGATACTTTTCAGAAAGTCATATGTATTATATTAGTGTTTCAGCTGGGGAATATAGTCGATCTGGATGCGTCACTAGACACAATGGGGAATCTTTGATCTTCAAAGTTCCTAGGATTTTTAGTGTCAGGTTCAAATCCAGCAGAGACAAAAACACTAGGTGATTTCTTTTTATCTATCCTAGACTTGGTGGATAGAGTTATTTGGTACCTGTTGCTGGTGGGAGGTGACAGGTATCCCATGGAATTAGTCAATGCGCACAAGCTGGCTAGACACCATGGTTATAAAAAAAGTTCCTCGGATTTTAAATGCTTGACGATCTACCACAAGATGTAACAATTTGTTCATTGCGACTGTTTAGCTTCTTCCCTGTGCAATCACAGCTGTCTGAAGCACATGGAGACTAAATTTTTATTTGATCCTTTAAGTAGCTGTATTTTTTTTAGAATGTGGACTTATTGAAGTGCTGAATTCTTATGACAGATTCAAAATTTAGAGTGTGAAATTCAAGAAAAGAGAAAGCAAATGAGGATGTTGGAACAACGTATTGTTGAAAGTGGGTGAAGCATCAGTTGCAAATGCATCCCTCGTCGAAATGCAGCAGGTGGTGTCATGTTAACCTTTTCTACTGTCGTGGGCATTTTCCACCTCTTACGTCGTCTGCACTTCATCTCATATAACTATCTTTGACAGACTTTGATGAAATTGATGACGCAATGTAGTGAGCAGAGTTTTGAGCTTGAGGTTGGTTACCCTATAAATGCTCAGTCAAGTACACTTTAACCAAAAAAAATCTAAAAAGTTTCATTCTTGTTACAAGTTTCTAACCATCTCTTTTATTTATAATTTAATCTTCTGATGCAGATCAAATCTGCAGATAATCGGATTCTCCAGGAACAGCTGCAGAACAAGGTCAAACAAGGCATTGTATCTTGTTGCAAATGGAATGACCTAGTTGCTAAATATTATTGACCTTTCCTATTTATTTTATTATGTGTAGTTAATTGTCTTTCCTAGGCATAATTTGGCTGTTATGTTATGTTGTTTTCAGTGCTCAGAGAACAAGGAACTACAAGAAAAGATTTGTCAGCTTGAACAGCAGCTAGCTGCAGTCAAGGAAGAACAATCGTATCCCTCATCAGAAAGATGTGTATCTGATGAATATGTTGATGAGCTTAGAAGGAAAATTCAGTCCCAGGTAATTTTAAAAGCTTTCTGTCCACTGACATATTTGGTCTGCATCTGTTCTTGATTCTTGAGGTATATAGTAACTTTTGATGGTAGTTATTGATCTGATTAACAGAGGATCTTTTATCTTCTGCAATTATTTTTCTGTTATGGCTTTCCGTGTGTGTGTGTATGTGGGGGGGGGGGGGGGCGGGGGGGTCTCAGGAGCAAGTACAACCTGATAACCTCCGAAGTTTAAATACACAATGCAGAATGCATCATGCCTTGTGTTAAAGTAAAAAAGAAGGGAAATTCAAGGACTATATGAAGGTTTAAGAAAACTTCCTTCATATAAGTTTGACTAAAACAGAAGAAAGAATAAACCTGCACTATCCAAATTGATGGATTTCAATATTGAAAAGATCTTACCTATTGTAGTATGTTTCAGAATAATTTGTAGTTTAAAACTCTTCAACTAAGGAATTGAAAGATTTGATTAACGGGTTTGATGAGTGTGCCTATTCTCCCCCTTCTCTTTATCCTAAGTTAATGTATCAAGCTTCACCTTTATCTCTCTGACATTGTTAGCTGTTCTAAGACTCAAGTTTTTGCTTCAAAAAGATCCAATTCGTGTTGCCTAAACACATTATCTTTGTAGTGATCGACTTTCTGTTGTAGTCCTTGTTTTCTCAATGAAATTAGCATTTAAATTTTTTTTGTTGAGGATGAATTGGTATTTTAAGTTTTTATGTTGTATGTATTTAGTGAAAATAAAAGTTGCCACGAGTTTGTGTATTAAACTTTTTATCTTCTATTGCTTGGATTGTCCCCAATCATCAATCTAAATCTCGAGACCTTTGTTTAATGACCTTCATGATTGTACAATGTGGAAAGAGTAAGTTAGTTGAATGATTTCATTCATATATTTCTATGTCACATACATGGCTTAATATACATAAGAGATTGTGAAACAGAATCACCTAAATCCCATGAAACGTGAGATTATACAGAATCATATATTGTACACAAGGCTAGAGAGTCATAATCATGATATTCTATATACAACAATTATTCTAAGATCTTAGAGGATCAGATCTTGATATGAAGAATATCTTCATGAAATCCTCTATCATCCAACACTCCCCCTAAAGCGGGTGGATGAATATTTTCCATTCCTAGCTTGCTTATTAGGCCCATGTTTGGATTGACTCATTTTAGGTGCTTTTATGCCAAAATAGCTTTAAAACATTTTTTGTAGTGTTTGAGTAAGATAAAAAAGTCTATTTGTAGCTCCTGTTTAGTCGCTGTCCAAATTGTGTGCTTGCCTGCTTGCTTCTATTTTCTTGTTGATTCTTGCCTTAAGTATTACTCCTTTTCTTTGCATTTGTTCTAGGATATTTCTAATATATCCTTAATTAGTTTCTTTTGCTTTAGTGGCTCTGTTGCGATGGTAGACTAGGGTCATGTTCTCGTCGAGTCAGGGAGCATGGTCCGGGGTAGTAAGTGGGTGAAGGGAGCGTCTAAGTTGAGAATAGGGTCGTGGAACATAGAGTCTTTGATGGGGAAATATGTAGAGTTAGCAAAGATTCTTAAGAAGAGGAAGATTAATATAGCTTGTGTTTAGGAAACCAAATGCGTAGGAACTAAGGCTCGGGATGTGGACGGGTTTAAGTTGTACTCAGGAGACGAATAGGAATGGTGTAGGCATTTTAGTTGACAGGGACCTAAGGGAGCAAGTGTAGAGGTTAGGGAGGGTCAATGATAGGTTGATTATTAAGATAGTCATGGGAGGCTTACTTTGAGCATTATTATTAGTGCATATGCGCCGCAAGTGGGCTTGGATGAGGATGTCAAGAAACATTTTTGGGAGGATTTGGACGAGGTTGTGACAGGTATGCCGCCCTCCAGGAAGTTATTCGTAGGAGGGGATTTCAATGGCCACATCGG
Source organism: Datura wrightii (assembly GCA_035772735.1). NCBI lineage: Eukaryota > Viridiplantae > Streptophyta > Magnoliopsida > Solanales > Solanaceae > Datura > Datura wrightii. The sequence goes on from JASDFA010000001.1 coordinate 112,743,459, forward strand.
GTCAACCTCTAGGGGTTATGATGTGCATGGTGATTTTGGTTTTGAGGATCGAAACGATGGAGGAGTCTCATAGCCTGTTTGGCTAGGCTTCTAAATGAGCTTATTTTGAGAAGTGTTTTTTTCAAGTACTTTTCAGAAAAGTACTTTTGGTTAGAAGCAATTTGTGTTTGGCCAATGAACTTTAAAGCACTTTTGAACAGCAATTAGTGTTTGACCAAGCTTTTTAAAAGTTCTTCTAAGTGTATTTTTCTCAAAAGTGCTTTTCGAATAAGTGCTTTTGGAGAGAAACTACTTTTTTTAGCTTCTGAAAAACAACTTTTGCTACTCCATAAAAACATTTATTTTCTCCCAAAAACTTGGCCAAACACCTTAATTTTTTAATAAGCACTTTTACAAAAACTAAGAACTTTTGGCCTTCCAAAAGCTTGCCCAAACAGACTATCACTCTTGGATTTTGCAAAATCTTTCGAGTTGGTGATAGTAATTTCAAGTTTCCTGAAGGAGGATTACTTGGTCACCTTCCGTAGTGGCAGTAACTAAGACAGAGATTGACTATTTGTTCCTTAAGAAGGATAACAAAAGTCTTTGTAAAGACTGCAAGGTTACCCCGAGTAAGAATCTTACGACCCAATATAAGCTCTTGATGATGGATTGGAGATCATAAGAAAGAGGAAGAAGAGGGTTGTGGTTGAGGGACCAAGGATTAAATGGGGTGGAGATGGGGGAGAAGTTGATGGCTATGGAGGCTTGAGGAGTGGTGGGGATGCTGACAATATGTGGGATAAGACTGCTAGTTGCATTAGAATAATAGCTAGAGAGGTGTTGGGGTTCTCGAGAGGTAGATTTGGGTGATCATCGAGGGGAGTAGTAGTGGAAGGAAGAAGTCCAAGGGAAGGTGGAGGCTAAAAAGGTGGCGTATGTGAAGTTGGTGGATAGTAAGGAAAAGGAGGAAATCAGACATATAGGGAGAGATACAAGATGGCAAGGAGGCAAAGTTAGCAGTTACAACAACAAAAACATTTTTTGAATGATTATAAGTAGAATTAGAGGGTAAAGTTGGGGATAATAAGTTGTATAGGCTAGCCAAGGCGAGAGAGAGGAAGACCCATGGTTTGAATTAAGTGAAGTGCATCAAGGATGTCGATGACAGTATTGGAGGAGGAGACGCTAAAATCTTAAACGAAGTGTTGGATAGAGATATCGTGCTGGGGGATTTGGAGCACTCATAGAGGCATCATGATTATGGGTATTATAGGTGTAGAGAGGTTGAGGAGGTTAAAGATTGTTATTTGTAGGATGCACATGGGAAGAGCATTCGGTCGGACAAGATCCCAGTGGAATTTTGGAAGAGCGAAGGGTAGGTATGAGTGGCTGACTAGACTATTTAATATCGTTTTTAAGACTGTGGAAATGCTTGAGGAGTGGAGGTGAAGTACCATGATTCCGTTGTACAAAAACAATGATGGCATCCAAAGTTGCAACAACTATTAAGGTATCAAGGTGCTAAACCACATTATGAAAGTTTGGTAGAGGGTGGTGGAGATGAGAGTGAGGAGGGGCGTGTCTGTTTCGAACCATTTTGGCTTCATGCTAGGGCTCTCGACTACAGAAGCCATCCACATTGATGGAGACTAGTGGAGCCTATAGGGAGAGGAAGGACCTACACATGGTGTTCATCGACCTAGAAAAAACATACAACAAAGTCCCAAGGGGGGTTTTGTGGAGATTCTTGGAGGCTAGAGGTGTACTTGTGGCATACACTAAGATGATCAAGGACCTTTAGGATGGAGTCAAGACCCGGGTAAGGATAGTGGGAGGAGACACAGGCACTTCCCAGTTGTGATGGGGCTGCACAAGGGGTCAACTCTTAGCCCGTTTTTATTTTCCTTGGTGATAGATGAACTGACGCGGAGAATTTAAAGTGAGGTGCCAGGGTGTATGTTATTTGCAGATGACATAGTTCTAATTGATGAAACTCGCAACAGAGTTGACGCTAAGTTGGAGGTTTGAAAACAGACCCTTGAGCCTAAAGGGTTCAGGCTGAGCAGGACCAAGACAAATTGCTTGTAGTGCAAGTTCAGTGACATGACGCATGAGGCTGATGTGGAAGTTCGACTTGATATATAGGTCATCCAAAGAGAGGAAGTTGCAAGTATCTTGGGGCAGTTATCCAATGAAACGGTGAGATTGACGAGGATGTCACACATCGTATTGGTGCAGGATGGATGAAAGGAGGCTTGCATCCGAAGTCTTGTGTGATAAGAAAGTGCTACCAAGGCTTACAAACAAGTTCTACATAGTAGTAGTTAGACTAACTATGTTGTATAGGGCGAAATGTTGACCAGTCAAGAACTCTCATATTCAGAAGTTGAAAGTTGCGGAAATGATGTTGCTGTGATGGATGTGTGGACATCTAGGAGAGATAAAATTAGAAATGAGGATATCCAAGATAAGGTGTGAGTGACTTCGGTGGAGGACGAGATGCGGAAAGCGAGACTGAGATGGTTTGAACATGTAAAGAGGAGATCCAGATGCCCTTATGTGTAGGTGTGAGAGGCTAGTTATGAGTGATTTCAGGAGAGGGAAAGGTAGAGGTAGACCAAGAGCTATTGGAGAGAGGTGATTAGACAAGATGTGACATAGTTTCAGCTTACCGAGGACACAACCTTAGATAGGAGGTTGTGAAGGACGAGCATTAGTGCAGAAAGTTAGCAGGTAGCAGTGTGTTGTGTTATTATCTGTCCATACTAGTAGTTGTAGTATTGTAATGATAGTTTCTTATCCTTCGATTTCTGTTATTATTGTTGTTACTTGTACTCGACTATCATATTATTTATTGTTGTTACTGTCCTCTTACTATCTGCTATCTTTGTTACTATCTGCTATTTCCTTCACGTCTGTTATTTTTGTCTGGACTGCTTTGGACGATTTTTCTTGAGCGGGTCTATCGGAAATAACCTCTTTACCTCTTAGGTATAGGTGAGATCTGCGTACCCTCTACCCTTCCCGACCCCACTTTGTGGGATTGTACTGGGTATGTTGTTGGGTAAGATAAAAAAGTGATTCTAAACATTTTTTTAAGCCAAAGTTACAAAAAATAGTCAAAAGCCAAAGTTGGGATTCCTAACTTATGACTTATGCTTATAAGCCATGAGTTATGAGCCTGCTCAATTTGGTTGCAGATCTTGAAACACATTATTTGGCAGTCCTTTTGTTAAAACATTGGCCACTTAATCTTTTGTAGACACAAATGATGTACAAATGAGTCTGCTATCTAATTTCTCCTTAATGAAATGGCTATCTACCTCAATATGCTTAGTGTGATCATGTTTTACAAGATTATGAGCTATATTACTGATTTATTTTCACAATATAGTCTCCTAGGTCCTTCCCATCTTATCCTCATGATGATTTAACCATAACAATTCACAAACTCCTATTGCCACCATAGATCTAAACTCGGATTTTGTGCTTGATTTGACTGCTACATTTTGTTTTCTATTCCAAATCACAAATTTCCTCTTAAGAAAGTGCAATATCTAGAACTTGACCTCTGATCCACTAATGAACTATCATAGTTTGCATTGGTATAAGCCTTTAAATCATGTCTCCTCCTTTTTTGAATAGTATTTCTTAACCTGGACTTTCTTTAAGATATTGTAGAATCCTGTTGACAACTTGAATCTGCATTTCTCTATGATCATGCATAAATTGGTTAATAAAACTTACAACAAAGGCAATGTCCGGCCTTGTAAGGGACACGCAGATCAATTTCCGTATAAGCCTTTCATACAAGCCTTTATCTACCACAGTATCTTCTGGAGCATTGCAAAATCTGTGATTATATTCAATTGATGTGATTTACACCCTAAATTTCCTTTTTTTTCAAAGCAAATCAAGCACATATTTTTTGTTGGGAAATACAAATTCATTGTTTTGAGTGTCCCACTTCAATCCCAAAAAATTACTTCAATTTTTCGAGCTCTTTGATGTCTAATTTCTTGAGTAAACACTTCAAATTTAGTATCTCCTCTGAATCATCACTTGTTACTATGATGTCATCTGCATAAACTAATAATGTTGTCACTTTTCTTGTTTTTGAGTGTGGTATGAACAAGGTATGGTCTCCTTGACTTTGTCAATACTCTATCTTGATCGTAGCCTTTGTAAATCTTCAAAACGTTGCACGAGGTGGTTGCTTTAATCCATAGGGTGCCTTCTTCAGTCTACACACCATTCCCTTTCTTACTTTCAAAACCAGGTGGCACCTCCATATAGATCTCCTCATCTTAGTTTCCTTGTAAAAAGAACGTCTTTTACATCAAATTGTTGTAGGTTCTGATTAAAAATTGCAGCCGTTGATAATAAGATTGATGTATTTATTTTTGTCACTGGGGAAAAAGTATCTAGATACTCAATTTGATAAGCCTGTGTATAACTCTTTGCTACCAAACGTGCTTTAAATCTTTCTATGGACCCATCTAACTTAAATTTCATAATGAACACCCATCTGCACCTTACCCAGGCTTTTCCACTTTGGTAATTCAACAATTTCCTGAGTTTTATTTTTCGCCGACGCTTCCATTTCTACCTTTGTAGCTTTCTTCCACTCTTTGTTTCCTAATGCTTCTGACAAGTTTCTGTGTATAGGAATTGTGTGGAGGTTACAATGAAAAGCTTTATGACTTGGGGATGGATTTTGTCAAGGGAAGCCTTAGAGGGTGTTCTATGCAAGTTTGGGTACCTTTTTTGAGTGGAATGGGAAGGTCAAGGTCCTTAGGTTTGTTTGGTTCTTCATGATCAATTTAGTTTGGTGTTTTTGATGGTTCAACAGGTTCGGGATGTATATTTGGAGCAGTAATCTGAGGAGATGATTGCGGCCGAGTAGTTCGATCAATTAATCCCTTTCTTATGGAATAAACCTACAATGGTCGATTGTCTTCTTGAATTCCATTATCTATATCAGGATGAAGAGACTCTGGAATCATTTGGATTTAGAGATCAGGTGATTGGAGAAATGGTGACTCTGGCAAGGATTTGGCATGACTAGAAATAGACAAATCAAATAGTGATAAGTCTAGAGTTCAGTCTTCCTTCAACGACTCCCTTAATTGTAAGAATAATTAAAAAAGGATTCTTTCTCATTAAATGTGACATCAATTGAAACAAAGAATTTCTTTCATGATGGTTGACTACACTCTATCCTTTTTGAGTAGGAGAATATCTTATGAAAACACACTAAACAGCATGTGGATCTAATTTGCTTTTATTTTGAGAATGAATATGAACATAGACTACACTCCCGAAGATTCTAGTAATCAATTCATTGAAAACTTCAAAATTTGGGAAGAAATCCATAGGAGTATCAAACAGCTCCCCCCCCCCCCCCCTCAATATTATTTTTGAATCCATTTGTGAAACAATAGTGATCTAGTAATGTTAAGTAACAGACCAATTTTTCCTCTAGTCAAATACAGGAAAAAAAGGGATGGATTTCGACCTTGCGTTTTTAGGTCTTAGGCTAGCTTTTGACTTATATGGCGCTTAGGCTTAGCTCATCAAACAAGTGCGCCAAAAGTGGGGAATGGTATCATATTCTCTTATAAGAGAGGCACGCCTGCTTTTTTCATCTATTCCATTTTATTGAGGAGTATTGACACATGAAGATTCATGAATAATTCCCTCTTTTTGGAAGAAAGCATAGAGGTTTTGATTGGAGTAGTTCTTGACATTATTAGAGCAGAATCTTTTAATTAGCACATCTAATTGGGTTTTGATTAAATTAAAAAAGGTAGGAAGAATTTGATAGACATTTGATTTTTGCTTTAACAAATAGATCCACATTAATCTTGTACAATCATTAATGAATGATACAAACCATCTAGCACAAGAAATATTAGGAAAGGAGAGGGGGTTCTCAAATAATACTATGAATTAAGAGAAAACGGAGTCTGACATCTTTTGTTACTAATTGGAAAGGAAACATGTTTATGTTTGCAATTCCACAATGAAAAGACTCAATCAAATTTTTGAACAAAGATGGAAACATCATTTGATTACATAAAAGGATGAATGACCTAAGCGACGATGCTAGAGCCATACTTTCTCTTTATTGGACATAATAGATTCAGACAAGAATGAACTAGATAAGGAATTCTTAGTTGTATCTTCACCATTATGGAAATCCAGACAATAAAGCCCACCTCTCTCACTAGCATGCCTAATCAGCTCCTTCGTGTTCTATTCCTGAATAAACAATATAAAGGGAAGAAAGTTACTTGTCATTTGGAATCCTGGGGTGAGTTTCCTTATAAAAATAGGATTTACAAATAATTAGGGACATGAAGAATATTTTTAAGTATCAAACTTTCTTAGTGATATGTCTCCTTGTCCAACTATAATAATAACTGAACCATCTACTATAGTTATTTTATATAGCTAGGGCAAAGGAAATATGATATAAAGAGATGAGAGGAACTGGTCATGTGATTAGTTGCTCGAAACCAACCATCCACATTGGAAAGTTTGTCCGAGACATTAGTAACAATAGTGGAAGAAATACCTGTGAAGGCCAATGAACCACTACTTGCTGAAGTTGAGGGGACTTGTGGATTTCTGTCATCAGTCTGAGGCTACTAGCTCTATGTTGCTTACTTTCCAATACTAGTATTTCTGTTTGGAGGTCTACCTTTGAGTTCCTAGCATCTCTCTCGCATGTGTCAATATTTTTTTGCAGTAGCTATAGTAAAGACTAAAGATTGTCCCTATTGATTGGCGATTTAAGGAACCTGAGGCTTTACAATGCCCTTCAATTGTGAAACTCCAAATTCTTTTGAACTTCTTGTCCCTTTTGTTACAAGAGCTTATCCTTCATTAATTTGAGTTTCAAGCATAACAATTCTCTGTCCTTCTGTTCGTATGATGGACGTTGTCGCGTTCAATGATAGCCGATCTTCTTTTCCTAAAATTTGCACTCGCATGACATCAAATTCTATATTTAGTCGTCCTACAAGAAAATCAGAAAATTCTTTCTTTTTCCGTAAATCTTCTGAAAATCACAACATCCTCTTAAAACTCATTTGCATGCATTGATAATGATCCATTTCTTGTCGTAACCCCTGTAAAAGGTTAGAGTATTTAGTGACAAATTGAGCTCTCTATTTAGTTATACAAACTTTTGTTTTTATTTTATAGATCCTGGGAGCATCATAGACTTTAGAGAATGTCTCCTTCCCTTAATCACAAATTTCCTTAGCGGTGCTCAAAAACATGAAGGCATCACTAATTTCTGGAAGCGTGGAGTTCCATAACCAAGAAATCACCATTGCATCATCTTCATCCTATGCATCAAATGTAAGGTCTTCTTTAAATTGTCGTGTACTAAGAAGGTATCCTAATTTCCCTTTACCCTTTAAAAGGTATGAATTAATTGAGCCCATTTTAGGTTATTTTTTTCATTCAACTGATAAAAGCTTGAATGTTTTGCAGATCTCTAGTGTAGAACTCTAAATTTGCAGAAACATTTCCAAAGGCCGGAGTATTTGTTGTAGTACCTTTTTTAGACTTGGTTTTGAGTAGTTTCAATCTTTGGGCGGATAAAGATAACAAAAAGGAATTTTCAAGATAGGATAGATTGAAAAAAATTGGTTAGGTATAAGCCTAAAGCTCTGATATCATGTGGAAAGAGTAAGATAGTTGATAATTTCATTCATATATTTCTTTCATATACACGATTTTATATACATAAGAGACTGTGAAATAGAATCACCTAAATCCCATGAAGTCTGAGGTTTTACAATAACATACCTAGTGAAATCCCACAAGTGGAGTTTGGAGAGGGTAGTGTGTACACAACCTTACCTCCCTACACTGTGAAGGTAGAGAGGTTGTTTTCGATGGATCCTCGACTCAAGTAAAATATATTAAAATCAAGTATAGAAAGGAAATACAATAATGAAGAAGCCATCCTAAAAATAAAGGAGAAAGATAACTGTAGAAACAACAAATAACATGGTAAACGAAGCAAAGGACCGAGGGCCAAACAACATATAAAAATAAAATCGAAGACTAAGGTAGGGAAATAAATAACACTGATTAGGGAAAAACAATGCTCGACTACCTTCTAATCTACCTTAATCCTCGACCTACACATTTGGAATCTACGGTCATGTCTTCGATAAGCTGCAGGTGTGCCATGTCTTGTCTAATCACCTCTATCGAATACTTCTTTCGCCTACCTTTACCACTTTGTACACCCACAATAGTCAATCTATCATACCTCCTCACTAGGGATCTATGCATCTCCTTTTCCGTGCCAGAACCATCTCAGCTTCGCCTCCTTCATCTTGTCCACCACGGAGCCCACTGCCCCTTATCCCTAAAATCATTATTCCTAATCCTATCTCTCCTAGTATGCGCACACATCCATCTCAACATCCTTATTTTCCCATTGCCCCTTATCCCTAAAATCATTGTTCCTAATCCTCTCTCTCCTAATATACGCGCACATCTATCTCAACATCCTTATTTTCTCTACTTTCATCTTTTGGACATGCGAATTCTTGATCGGCTAACACTCCATCCCATGCAGCATGGCTGGTCTAGTAACCGCTTTATAAAACTTACCTTTCAGTCTTGGTGGCACATTCTTATTACACAAGACACTGGGTGTGAGCCTCCATTTCATCCATCTCGCTCCAATTCGATGTGTACCATCATCTTCAATGTCCCTATATTCTTGGATTATTGACTCAAGATTAATCCTCACTTTTACATCTGCCCTGTGGATTACGTCATTGAACTTACACTCCAAGTACTCTATCTTAGTCCTGCTCAACTCGAAACTTTTCAATTCCAGGGTCTATTTCCAACGCTCAATTCTAATGCGTGTCTCGTCAATCAATATTATGCCATTCGCAAATAGCATACACCATGACACCTCCCCTTGGATATGTCGTGTCAGTTCATCTACTGGCAAGGCAAATAAAAACAATCCCATCATGACAGGGAAGTGCTCCGAATATCCTCCCACTGTCCTCACCAAGTCATGACTATCGTACATGTCCTTCATCACCCTAATATAAGCTACAAGTACATCTTTAGCCTCCAAACATCTTCATTGAACCCCCCTATGGACTTTATCGTATACTGTTTCTAAGTCAATGAACAAATGCAAGTTCCTTTTTCTCTCCCTATACTGTCCTAGGGACTTTGTCATATGTTTTTTTAAGTAAATGAACACCATATGCAAGTCCTTCTTTCTCTCCCTATATTGCTCTATCAACCTCCATATGCAACTTTTGTAGTTAAATGCCTCGTCATGAATCTAAATTTATTTTCGGTAATAGACACACCTTTCCTCATCCTTATCTCCACCCCTCTCTCCCAAACCTTCATATTGTGGCTTAGCAACTTGATACCCCTATGGTTGTTGCGATTTTGAATATCACCTTTGTTCTTTGTACAATGGATCATTGTACTCTGTGTCCATTCTTTGTGCATTGTTGTGTCCTAAAGATGATGTTAAACAATCCAGTTAGCCACTCCATACCTGATGTAATCCTTCCAAATTCCACTTGGATCTGTATAGCCTGTTGCTCTCCCCCTTCTTATCCGGCGAATAAATATGATATTCTAGATTACAACAATTATCCTTAAGATCTTAGAGGATCAGATCTTGATCGGAAGAATATCTTCAGGAAATCCTCCATCCAACACACAAGAACATTAATGTGGTTGCGCATGCTTTTTATGAAGTCATATCATGGTTCTAATGTGTTGCAATTTGAGCAGGATATTGAGAATGACAAGCTAAAGCTGGAACATATTCAGATTGCGGAGGAGAACAGTGGGCTGCGTGTGCAGAACCAGAAATTGTCGGAGGAAGCTTCATATGCAAAAGAATTAGCATCTGCTGCTGCTGTTGAACTGAAAAATTTAGCTGCTGAAGTCACAAAGCTCTCATTACAGAATGCAAAACTAGAGAAAGAATTGTTGGCTGCTCGAGAGATGTCGAATTTTAGGAGTTCCTTTGCACAAGCTGGTAACGTTAGTAGCAGAAAGCATGGTGAAAACATAAGACCAGGGCGTAGAGGCCGGGTTTCTGGCCGAGGAAGTGAAGTTTCAGGAGTGATTCATGATGACTTCGACATGTGGGACCTAGACCCTGAAGATCTAAAGATGGAGTTGCAAACAAGAAAACAACGTGAAGCAGTTCTTGAGGCTGCCTTGGCTGACAAGGAGATTGTGGAAGATGAGTACAGGAAAAAAGTAGAGGAGGGAAAGAAAAGGGAGGCTTCTCTGGAAAATGATTTGGCAAATATGTGGGTGCTTGTTGCTCAGCTAAAGAAAGAGAATAGTGCTAGGCAAGACCTGAAGCAGGCAGCTGACCGGCAGATAGGTGGAGAAGACAATATGAATCCAGAAATTAATGATGGTGACCACAAGGACCTCATCCCGGTTGTTAGCCAAGACGGGGATCATACAAATGCAGCTGCTGAAATTCTGAAGGAAGAACCTCTGGTTGCCCGCTTGAAGGTAATTCAGCTTGTCCTTTTGTGATTGGTTATCTGCACCTTCGTCTGGACACATGTAGTGTTTGACATATCCTTCTCATTCATCTGAATCTTCTGCTGATGTTTATGTGTTAGCCACATGCCATTTGACAGGGTGTTCGGAAACCAACATATCTACATAAACACTTGTAAATTGTTACATAAAATCGTAAGTAGGAGAGCAATTATAAGTATATTCTTTACTGTGTGGTATGACACTGCTATATCGGCATTTGTAGTTTATTTATACTTGTTTATTCTAATGGTAGTTGTGGAAGAAGATCAAAGTGGTAATCTGAAAGTATTTTGGGGAAAATATTGCTGGAGAGTTGTCAAAAATTTGAATAGTCGAATAAGTTTAATTCTTGACAGATAAAGTTACATAGAGTGCTACTTTCTGCAAGTAGATCTAATGGATTTTCCAATATGAAAGTATGTTTTATGTAAATTAGGATGGAGAGTCAGGGATTGCATCTTACTGTTTCAATTTAGTAGAAGGTACTGCTAACTACTGTCTGTGTCATAATGACTCCAAAAAGATATGGGAATGTTCCGTGATGTTTTACATTTGCACCTCCAGGCTCGAATGCAAGAAATGAAGGAGAAGGAACAGAAGTACCTGGGTAATGGTGATGCAAATTCACATATATGTAAAGTGTGTTTTGAGTTGCCTACTGCTGCAATGCTTCTTCCTTGCCGGCATTTTTGCTGTAAGCTGCTATTTTAATTCTTTGCTTCCATTATTTGTGCTCTCATGTTATAGGCTGTTCTGACGCGGTCTTAATATTGCAGTGTGCAAGTCTTGTTCACTTGCCTGCATTGAATGTCCAATCTGTAGAACAAAAATTGCAGATAGGATTTTTGCTTTTACTTGACTTTGCTCTTCATCTGCTTGGAATGATGGTGCAGAAAAAAAAGGTTTGTGTCCTCATGAATCACACTTTACTCTGACCTTTGTGCACCTAGCACATATACATTCTGAAAAATATTTCTTACTCTCTGTCTTCGCTTTTACTGCAGGAGTTCATTTATTCTTGTTGCCTTGCCATTTTCTATGATATTCTTTAATTAGTTCAACTGTATGTAAATTCCGGCAACCCTAACAAATGCTATATCATTTTTTACAATGTACTTAAAACCAAGGACTGTTAAATAAGAAGAAACAAAGCAAACAGAGGAAGTGACGCAAATTAGTAAATCTGAAGTTCTCATGGAGTTGCTATATGATCTCCGAGATCTTCAAATGTAATGTATAGAACAGATGAGCAATACAAGATGTCAGGTTAATATTGTATTGTCTGCAAATGTTTTTAACCATTTATATCAGTTGCCTGTAATTGGATTTCCTTATTCATGTCCTTTTTCCATCCCAAGTTCCAGATTTAGAGAATCTTCTCCTCGGTACGCTTCTAATTTCGTATTTCAGAGAATAGAAAGCATACTTTCGATATTGACGATGCTTGTCAAGGGACCATTCTGGGGCATGAAGATCCGAATGTGCGTCAGTAAATCCCTACTTGTAGAATTAGGATTGCTTTGACACCATTGGATACTTGAGGGGTGGGTCTTCCATATGTAAGTTTTTGCTGCGGGACTACAATGAAAAAGCTGCTTGCCTAACTTTGGAAAACTATGCAATCCTGAAAAAATCATATTATCAAATCCTTCCTATATTTTTCTTTATAGGAAGGATTTGATAATATGATCCTTAATTCTTACTATATTTTCACTAGTTTTTCTACATGTGCACGTGCATAAAATTAAAATGTTAACTTTTTTTGATTGAATAATTATTTTAAAAAAAAAAATATAGATAGATAATTTCTAAAAATTAATGTGTATTATATTGAAAGCACAAAAGTTCTTGGTGAAATATTGTCTATCTTTTTTACTTTTTGAAAATAAATTTTATATTGGATAAAATTGTAATTTAAAATGAAATGTCATTTGTTTTTCACTCTTTAAAAATACATTTTATTAAATAAAATTATAAGTTAATTATTTTTCTAAAATTTTTATTAAATTATTTTTTATTTAAATTAGATAGTAAGTTCTAAAATTTAGAACTTTAAAATCAATTAAATTTTTACCTTGTATAAGCTATTTTCTGATTTGAACTATCTAGCGTAATTATAATTCATTTTGCTTTATTTTTGTCTAGGAGTGTACAAAAAAATTGATAAATTACATTAATCTGATAATCCGAGTTAAACGGAGAAACTAATTCAACCATAATTAATTTGTTTTGATTTTAATTAAAAAAACTCAAATTGCAGTAAATCAACCCGACATTATATGTATATAATTTTTCTGAATATTTTATACAATTCAAAAATATTTTTTTTCATAGTTTTTGTCTTTTGACATGTATTCAAGATTAGATTTATAATTTTGAATGATCCAATAACTTTTATAGCTCTAGATGCATGTTAGTAGCTTAAATGATATTCAAACCAAATCAAATCAATATTAATACTAATAAAAAAATAATTTCAACACTAGGAATGATAATAATATTAAATATTCATTCTTTAATTTTGCAGGTTTATTTACACAATGAAAACATATAATTTTTATTTTAAATGTTTAGTTATTTAATTAATACTTATTAGTTGTATTTTATTTGACATGATTAGTACTTTTAGAATATGATAATTTTCATTATAACTTATTAATTAGAAATATTTATTTTATATGATTTCATTATTTTTTTATTAAATATTTAAATACAATGTCATTACTCATCTCGTATTTTGTGTTATTTTATTAATTATAAAACACTATAAATAGTTATATGTTACTAGGATTAAAGAAATATTTCAAGTACAAGTTATGTGTTTTGTATGAAGATTTTATCAGAAAAAAATTTCAAAAAAATTTAATATTTTTATTAATTTAATTTAATTTATAAATTTAAAATTCAAACAATTAATTTAATTTAATATTTAAAAAATTCAAATCAATTCGAACTTTATAACCCTAATTTTATCTAATTCTAATATTTATGGACTTCCCCCGTGTTTATTTGTATTAAAGTATACGTTTTATCTTGGACTCAATTTTTAAAATACAAAATATTAACATACTCCGACGAAATCCAAGAACACATCTTTATTTTTTTAATGGATTTATTTCATACATAGAAAATGTTCCTGAATAATGAGCTGAAATATTATAGCTTAATTGTATTTTAAGTTACTTTCTCTGAAATCAATTAATATATTAGTTGTTAAAATTATTTTTTATTTAAATTATATAAATTTTAATATTTAGAATTTTAAAAAATTAATTAAAATTTTATTTTATAATTTTTTTCCCTATCAATTTTTGAATATTTAAAACAAAAACATTATTTTTATTTATGTGCAGAATATTAGCTAATTTTCAATATTTTATTCACTCTTGCCCCACATACTGTTTATTTCTCTCTTTTCTTAGTGGTGTTTATTTAATTGTTTCTTTCTTTTTTTTTTTGGGAACCACTAAGTAATTTTTAGTGGGATATTTATTTATATAATAAAATAAAAAATCAAAATTCATACAAAAAACCTTAGGGAAGGTCCAGAAGACCATATACCCACTTCAGACATCTACTCAATACTATTTAGGTTATTCTCTGAACCGACTCTAACCCTCCAATGGCCAAAGCTTCGGAGGAATTACAGAGACGGAGCAGCTCCTCTTCAATATGTCACAGATCCTTCTGAGGTAATTTTTTTTTTCAATATCAGATTCTCTTCGTTTCATATATGTCTTGTATTTCTTGCATCTATTGTCTGCTTCTGAGTTTGTTGTTATCTGTATTAACCTCAATGTGGAATTAGGACTTCCATTTTTCCATCTCACTAGAAAAAAATCTCAGTTTGTGAAAGTAGTATTCTTGATCCTTTGGTTGACACCATTAATATGCCCCTCTAAGCTCTCACTAGGGACCTGGCAACCATCCGGAGTATTTCTCCAAGCTCATGAATAAACTAGGTATCACAAAATCTGCTTTCTAGATCATTAGAGAGATTGAGGATCTAAAGCTTGTGTGGACCCTAATAATCTGAAAAATCATAACTTGGATTTTCAATGAGATGTATTCGATCTCTGTCCTTTAGATATTGTTCAGTCTTCAGTAGGTTGAGCCAAGACTAATACCACACATTGAAGTCTTACCAATACCTAGTTAACAGTATCAACTACATTCTCCTTGTGTGCCCCTTTTTCTCATCTTCATTTTCTCCTCATTTTTCCTATCTGGTATCCTATGCCTTATTCTTTGTTGTCCATCATCATTGTGTTTCTCCTTTTTAGATAATAAATCATACTGATTACTTATTTGTATCCCTATTTCTATTTTCCTTTCCTGCTTGTCTGTTTTGGTTCTCTGTGGTAAACACTCTATTGTCTTTTTTAGGATTCTAGTGACCTAAGTTGCCAATAACTTTACCACTTGATAACGCTCTTGCTGAGTGTTTTAATATATTGTAGTTTCTCCTATTATGATTTTCCTATCCTCTACTGATTCTTTTCTCATTCTCTAGAATTTGTTTCCCTTTATCCTTCTCCTCATTGATTATTAATTTTCCTTCTTGCCTTATACTCTGTAGTGTTTCTTGTCCTTCTTTCTGCTTGGTCTGTTCTTCCTCTTTATATGCTAATTCTGGATTTATAATTCTGCAATCAAGTTCATTGTGCCCCTTTAGCCTACATTCCCTGCAATACATAGGAAGTTAGCCACATTGAATTTTTTACTTTTACTATCCTTACTGCTCATGTGTTTTCATCCTCAATATCCATCTTAATTGAACTGCGCATATCTGCCAATAGGTCAACTAAAACTTTGACCCAAGCACTACTAGGTCTTATTTTATTGATAGTCACCATATCTAATTGTAAAGGTCTGCCTACTGCAGATGTTATAGAGAATAATGCCTCCTTTACATAGTATGTTGGTAGATGTAATGACCCATCCAATTGTTATAGCACCTGACAAAATTAACACGGGAATTTGAAAATTTTACGCAGGACTAATGATAAAGTTTTGATAAGGATGGAAATATTCATGCATAGCAACTAAAAAGGGCGGAATTAAAAACTTTCATGGGCCCAGCGACAGGATGTCTACAATGGACACTTCTCGCCATAGTGGTATTACTGTAGCAGAGCACGCATTGCTGCAGCGAAAGATGCGGACCAGAACTCCGTGTTTTTCTACTTTTTAAAACCCAGATCCTATTATAACAAGGTTTATTTATTGAAAATGCCTTGTAAACAAATCCTAGTTATTTTGGCAAGGGAAAAAAGAGGGTGGCTAGAGAAGGGAAAAACTTCACCATCCTCCCTGGTGGAATTCTTCAAGAAGCATTGGATTTGAAGCTAGAAATGGAATCCCATCACTTTCTTGGCATTATCTTGGAGACTAGATATGTTATGACTTACCTTGTGTTAGACTATAATTAGTAAATTGTAAATGTGCATACTATTGATGTACAATTGATGAGGGTAGAGGGATCATCAAACATGATGACGTGATGAGGAACCTGTAGAGACGTAACTATAGAATCAGAGGATTAAGCCTAAGTATGAGAATATGTGGAAAGGTGAAGCCTAGTTGATAACTAACATTGGAGGTGTATTCTTGATGTGATGTTCTTGGTATAATATTCTTGATGTGTTGTTTTTGGTAAAATATTCTTGAGGTGATGTATTTGATAGTATGTTTTGATGACTGGTGATTGTAATTACTCTTGATTGTAAAATTTAGTAGCGTGATCGTGATGGTATAATCCTGGTGGATGATTGTAATAGTACGAGTAAAGGGGAGAAGCGAGGTGAGCATACCTAGCGTGGCTATAGGAGTTTAATGTTGTAATTTAATAGTTATAAACTAAAATGTAAGATTGGTAGTATAATTAACTAGCTTAAAATGAATCTGAGGTAAGGAAAGAACGGGTAATTATGAGAAATCGTGGTGTTAGGATTGAGTAATTAAATCTGGATTGCATTGAAATGGTTATTGTGCAGTAACAAAATTTTCTTGCGAATGAATAGGTTGAAGGGATGATTATGGGCCTGAGTAAGTGGTCTTGAAATGGGGTATAATATGAAAAATATTTGATCAAAATTTAAAAGAACCTGTTTATGTGATAGACCCTTATGTGAGAGGGTAAAAAAGATTGAATTGCCGAATTGTGAAGGTTACCTAGTGTGTTTCATTATTATGATAGATGATGTGGAACTTGGCTAATGATAAATAACTTGAAAGATAGCTAGTTACATTTATAAAGAGTTAATCTATATATACAGGGTCCATGCCACGGACACCCTGTCCACCGCCCAAAGATTATATAAGTTTAAGTTTTCATCTATGTTATTTCATATATACATACATACCTTCGTCCAAAGAAAGGAAAACGCGAAACTTAAGGTAATTTCCTCCGTTTACGCTACCAAATGCCGCGCAAACTCAAATTAACTTCCGGTATCGAGTTATAAGCCTGCAGGGAGCATTACTACGGAGTTAGTTTCTCAAAATTCACACGGCAAATCGTAGCCCTACCGAGCAAAGGTTGTTAGAATTGCTCAAAACTAATTTCTATACGGTCACAGGCTTCAAGTAAGTATTTCTCCCTTCTGAACTCTCGAGAATTTATACGTTTTCGACCATGTTTTGATAAGTTGAAGTATAGTTAATATTAGTATTAAAAGTTATCATTTTTACCGAATTTAGTACTGAAACTAGTCTATTTTTCCAATAATACAATCACAGTTGGAAAGAGCTATTCAGTACGGTTTGTAACTCGCCAGCTAATCAGGAATCGACGATCCAGGTATGTTAAGGCAAATTCGTCGGCAAGTTAGTTTCATCAGCATTATGATTCAGTTTGAATTCCAGTAAGAAATTCAAAAGCTTATGTATTATGATTAGCAATTGTTATCAGCTGAGGCCAGTATCCTATGTGTAGTTTGGGATTGTCTTTGTCTTTGCCCTGTATAGCCTTCCATAACCAACCCCAGGGCTACTAGCTGTGTCGACACCTGCCAGGGGCGACATGACGTTGCTCCAAAGAGAAGTATGCCGTTCGCAAGGGACGAAGACGGGGTCCAAGGTCCTCATACAGTCCATTCCATGGCTGGACTATTATATGTCATATCAGCACCACACCCCCCTATCAAGCCTGGTGCTCGGGGTACAGATATCAGGAGTCCATCGGACTCAGACACAGCTACAGTTCAGGGGCCGAGCGGGCTCAGTTGTAGACCCAGGGGACTGGTGGGATGGCTATAGCTACTAGTGACCTGTTTTGACCTTGTTAGGTGTATATAGATTGGAGTGCACTCACCAGGGCTTATGGGGGCCCGAGTGGGTTATTCTGTGCTGGTTGTACCTTTCGACTTATGGGGGCCAGGTAAGGTTCTCGTTTGCAGTAGTTACTGATAGATTAGATAGGAAGTTCAGCTATTCAAGTAGTATTTCTATCCCTTATTTCCAGTTACTTTCAGTTTCATTTCAGTTCATTTAGTTATTTACAGTTACTGCCTTACATATTCAGTACATATTGTACTGACGCCCTTATGGAGCACTACATTACTTGCCTGCAGGTGCCGATAGACGTGGACCAGGATCGTTTTAGCTTCCAGCCAGAGTTAGCAGGGCAATCAACTCCATTCCTCTAGAGCTAATAGCTAGAAGATCGACTTCTTTTTGTTTGTACAGTTCATGGGTAGGTCGGGGCCATGTCTCGACCATTATATCACTCCTAGAGGCTTGCAGATTGTTTCATATTTCCTGTGGTTAGCTGTTGATGGCCGTGTGGGGCCATGTATGCTTTATCTTATGTGTTGGCCGTGTGGGCCTTGCTTAGCGGTTAGTTAGCGATCTTGTCGGCCATAGCTTAGTTTAGTACTAGATTTACTTTACAGTCATAACTAGACATCATGGTGGCCTTATCGGCCCGCATAGGATTCCCTGTTATTACCTTTTTTGGTTAGCTATTTTCTTTTATAGGTGGCTATAAGGCCTTGTCAGCCGGGGGCTGTGTTTACAGTGGAGATATAGCCTCTTGTTTTCTTGATTTGAGGATTGGTATTAGTTATGCACCAAAGGTGCGCAAGCTCAGTCAGACCAGTTTAGATTCTAGTAGGGCACCAGGTGCCAGTCATACCTCCTAAGATGGGGCGTGACGGGTTTTGATCATCATTTTTACAGATATTGTAGTTCTTGAAGTCCTCTTCGCAATGAAAAAAGCAACTTGTGATTCGGAGGCTCCTACGCCAAGTTATAAATTTCACATCATAGATGGTCAAAGCTGAAAAGTTGTGCGAGGCAGAACTCGAGTCGAGTCATTTTTAAAGAAAAACTGTACAAATGCAAAGTTCTTTTGGCCATGATTTTTTATACATATTTCAATTTTGTGAGCAATCATTCCAATGGCACAAATGGATCATAATTATGATTTATTAATGTCCTACCACGAATGGCAAAGCGTGAGGGTCGAGATGATTGAAAATAAGTTACATAGCACAAAAAGCATTCGTATACAAAACAAAAGAAAAAGGCAGTCAAGGGAAAGATATCACTTTTATTTTAACAAAGAGGATTGTCACTACATCATAATAATATATTAAAAAAAACAGAACAAGAAAAATAAAAGAGAACATTCTTATGCAGAACAAAAGATTAAGGGAAAAGCTTATGGCTAAGGATTTGGTGGTGACTTGTCTCAGCATCCTCCTTTAGCTTAGCTAGTTCTTTTATTTCTATTTTTGATAATGGACTGATTTTATCGATGGCGTGAATTTCATCTTCACTGTTGGTGATACACTCTTGATTTTTGGACAATTTCTTCTAATGCTCCTTAATAAGTGAGAGGGTCTTTTTCTTCTTAAAAGTCTAGGCCTCTAGCTCTTTTTCAACTCTTGCAAGGACTTTTGAAGCTCTTCCAAATGCTTGTCCACCTTGATTTTCTCCTCATTCATAGTATGAAGGCGTTATTTACAACATAAAGCAACTTTTCATGAGAATATCTAGTTATCTTCTGAGAAGTAGACAATCTTGCAGCATCATAATCTCCACGCTTCTTAAAAAAATCTTCAAGCAGAACCTCCAGAGGGGAAAGATTGATGATGTTGACCTCCCAAATCCCTTTAAGAATCAAGTTAACACCTTTCTCCTACTCTTTGAGGCTTTCCTAGGACTTGGCTAAGAATTGTGTAATACATTCACACAAGGTATGCCATAGTCCGGGAACATAAGATAATTTGAAGGTCGAAGTTGGCTCTTATGTTTCAAAATTTGAGGCAATTTGCTGCAAAGGTCGGACCAAGTCCTTGGAGGCATTTGAACATCTAATCTGATTAGCTCCAACCGCCGCACCAGTAGTTAATTTAGGTTGGGAAAGTTCAACATATTCGGAAGAAGGAAGCGCTAACTTTTTCGATAGGCTATTATTTGTAAGTTGACCCTTGACTACATCAAGCGGGAGATGAGAATTCTTTGCCACACTAGGGGGTTCGGGCTTGTAATACAATCTTCAAACATATCATCACCAAATACATCATTGGAAATGCCCCTAAGACCCAACTAAAAAAAAGAAAGAAAAAAGATAGAGCTAATATCAAGTAAAGAAGCAAGTTTGGTGAAATATTAAAGAAATAATTTTTACCTGATGTGCCAATTCAGTCAATGGCATTGTTGAACCAGTGGCATCATCCTCAAAAATTGCTGCATCAATACTAATGGAATCTAAGTCGGCGAACTAAGAATGTTGGTCTCTTAAATCCTTTGGTTTTTTCTTCAAGCGCTTCCAATGTTGTTTATGACTAACGTTGCTCTCATTTGAGCTAGAGGCTGCACTAGTGATCCCATCCCCATTGAGTGAAATAGGTGGTTTGGATGTGCCGCTGCAAAATGGCACAACTCTTAGTGATTTTTCAGCACCGTTACTCGATGAGCTAGAAGGTCTCTTTATTTTTATGAGCAATGTCAATCGCCTCAGAAGCGGTTGTAGTTGCTGCCTTGGGGGCCAATGAAGAATGATTAACTTCTTTGTCGGCTTGTGTATCCTTGCCCTTCAAAATTTTAGAATTGGAAGCAACTTTAATAGTTTTCATAGGATTACTTGGTGTCACTTTGGACTTTGAACAGTGAGAAAGCTTTCCTTGACCATTTAGTTGAGGTTGGCCATCTTTGGTTGACGAGGGAGCATCATCATTCCTTGGAACTCTCAAAATAATGTGGGTACTTCGTCTCAACATGCTCCTTCGATGGGTAGGCCACCAGTCCGAATACTCATGAGTCATTAAAGGTCCCTCGTCTGACGAACGCATTGATATGATGAACTTTGACAAGCTTCCATGACGAACACAGGAATCCCAAAGCTAGACCAAAGCTAGCAGCGAACCATCATAATGGTGCTTTATGAGAACACTGGGAACACCTTGACAAAACCCAAATTATCGGCTAGATCAATGAGGGCTATAGGGTTCTAGAATTAGATCATCATCATGCCTCAAAGTGACAAAACTTAAATAGAAACCTATGAAGAAATCACTCCAGGAATTAGACAGTTTGCCTTTATCGCCAATATGCAGCTCTTTTCCTTATTTCAGGGACAAATGATGAAGGTTCTGTACATTCACTTGTTGAAATAACTTGTGAGCATCAACAAGGTAAAAATATTTGTCACGACCCTAGAGTACACCCGGATCGTAGACACTGGACAAGGGACCCCGAGAGGAACCCAAGCCAACCCATGGCATAAGCATACAACTAACTCATTCAATAAACATAAAGGAAACATAAATATAACTCAGCGGAAGTCTAACTTAGCATAACAACAGAATAAACATCTAAGCTGAATACATATCTAATCTGAATAGCCTCTAATATGGACGAGCTGATGGGACAACACCCCCAACTAACTCAGAAATACTGAAATTGAAAGTATGCTCAAAATAACTGAAAGTCTAGTCCTCGGAGGATGAGGACTCACCAAGCAGGTGAATGCTAACTCTGATAGGCAGCTATGAATGGGGCTAAACCTGAGAACTAGATTCTGCATCACGAAATGATGCAGCATAAAAGGTATGCGGTCAGTACGTGGAATGTACCGAGTATACAAGGTAAGTAAAACCTCTTTAATAGTAAAATCAACTAAACCCAATCATACATATATATAGTAAAATTTAAGAGTAAGTAAAAGAACACGTGCATAAATTTTGAAATCGAACTTTATCATAACGTGCTCATGCATGGCCTTAGAACATCATGACTGACTCGAATGACTCAAGCTAAATCATAACATTTATATCAAAAGCTGAATAATGAGTCAAATCTTGCTTTCCTAACATGCATGCATAAGATAATCATCATGAGTAATGGACATGCAAATTCAAATGATATAGACTATGGGAGACTCGTCACTTAACCGACATATCACGATAGAGCTTACATGGTCCCAACTATCACACTCAAGTGGGTAGAGCCATCCATAACCTTGCCAGGGCAATGGAAGATACCATGATATCGATATCAAGCTCAAAAGACTAATCGGGCTGGGGATAGCTCGCAAGAGAGGTCCCAATAACACAATAGAATCAATCCTACATTGGCCCGTAGTTTTGGGGCATAGGGTAGTCCCTTAGCCCGCAGTGCTAGACTCTTCTCCCAAAACATGCAATGCTCTACATCGTATAAATACGAAGCTCAACATCGTCTAATGACGAAGCTCAACATGAAATTATGCATAAAATCGACATCGTATGAAACGAAGCTCAACATTGTCTATTGAGAAAGCTCACTATGAACTCATGCATGTATTAGACGTCATATAAATATGAAGCTCAACAATGTCATCTCTACAAAGCTTAGAATAGAATCGTACTAGGGTTCAACATCATGTGAAATGAAGCCTAATGACAATGTACATCTCAATTATGAATTCATGCATATGAGAAGCTTAATTATGACACATACCACAAGCTCAAGAATAGTGGGAGGCTTCTCTCAAAATCATGTGGTAAGGCTACTTTAGATATATCACTTCATCATCATCAACATAAGGGCCTTGCCCAAAACCTTATCATACTTGGACTCATACAATTTATTTGAAAACATTATAATAATTGGGAGATTTCACTCCGAAACAAGCAATAGAGTCAATTCACGAAAATCATCATTTATACTCAACATTGGGCACTACCCAAAGCTTCATCATACATGGGTCAATTTAACCTTCTTTGAAAACATCATCAATATCATGGATAAGAGTCAAAACATGCTTTTCATCATCTATTCCATCACCATCACATTCTATTAGGAACTTCCCACACATGGGCGTTTTAGATTCATTCTTTAGAAAATTTTTTTGTAAAAGAAATTAAGTTAGAATGCGCCCAAGCTTAATAAATCATCACTATCAACTCAATTAATCATACCCATGAGTAGAAATGTAAAATTCATGTAATTAAGGAAAACCCATACTTGATCATCACAAATAAATCACAATTTGATAGGGAATGGGCATGGGTGTGGACGAAAGCACCCACTCATAGCCTTACATACCTGGGATTGAAGAATCTTATCTCTTCCTAATTGCCTAGCTGAGATTTCCCTTGAAATCCTTGAATTTCTCCTCACTTTCTCCCCTTCAAGATCTCACCCTTGCATGCATGAAGAAAATGGCCTAGATGGGTTTATCTCAGCTTAAAGCCCTCTATTACGATCTCAAAAGGACGTAGGCCCTTTAAACTTAGGAATTACGGAAAAACCCTTACTGAAATCGCTAAAATTAACTGTCAGGGGGTCCTAACGGACGACCTGACGACTCGTTACCAGGGCTCAGGATCTGTTGGATCGCCCATCAAGTACACTGCCTCTTCACTTCAAGAAATTTCCACTGGCTGGTAACGGCCTACCTAACGGCTCGTTAGGGCTGACGACGAGTCGTTGGGTGCCATCCGTCAAGTACACTGGATAGGCCTTGCTAACTTTCCCTGGGACTGACCAACGATTGACTTGACGACTCGTGGTGACTGACCACGAGTAGTTACATCCCCCGTGAGGACCTCGAGTCCTCCAACATCTTAGGCCTTCCCCACGAGCCATCTGAAGACTCGTTATGCCTCCTCACGAGTCGTCAAGTGACCGTTCTGCAACCTGTAATATTTTTTTCCAGTTTTTCTCCTGATTCACTTCCGAGTCCGATTTTTAAATTTTTGAGGTATAACAATATCTCCCCTTTGGGAACATTCATCCTCAAATGTTAGAAACAAGCAGAGAAACCAGAAACAAAAATCACAATATATATATAGATGCTAATCATTGATTTTCAAGACAAAAATTGACGGAATGGCTACTTCCGAAGAGAACCACATAGCTGGTTAGAGTTCAGACATCACATACATATTTCATATCATAAAACAAACTTATTCGAATGCATTGAACATGAAAAACTAAATAGAGGTTTAGGGCAAAAATTTGATACCTCAAACTAAAACTGAGCCGACAGGGAACAAATGGGGGTATTTAGCCATCATATCCACTTCGACCTCCCATGTAGCTCCTTTAACATGCTGATTCCTCCATAAAACCTTAATTGAAGCTACCTCTTTGTTCCTTAGCCTCCGATCTTGTCAGTCCAAAATTTCAACCAGAATTTCTTCATAATTGAGACTGTCTTTCTCACCAACACTGTCTATCGGAACCACCAAAGCTGGATCACCTAAGCACTTATTCAAAAGCGATACATGGAACACGGGATGAACTGAAGTTAATTCTGGAGGCAAGTCCAACTCATACGCCACCTTACCAACTCTTCTAACAACCCGGTACAAACCAACATAGCAGAGACTGAGTTAACCTTTCTTTCCGAACCGCATGACTCCTTTCATGGGAGGTACCTTTCGAAACACCTATTCGTCTACATGAAACTCCAATTCTCTTCTTCTCACATTAGCATATGATTTCTGGCGACTCTGAGCGGTTTTCAATCGGTCCCTTATCAACTGAACTTTCACTATTGCCTCATGAACAGAGTCTGGACCTATCATGGCTGCCTCACCAACCTCGAACCATCCGATGGGAGACCTACACCTTCTCCCATAGAGAGCCTCGAACGGTGCCATCTGGATACTAGAGTGGTAACTATTATTTTAAGAAAACTCAATCAAGGGAAAATGATCATCCCAACTACCTTTGAAATCCATCACACATGCTCTCAACATATCCTCAAGAGTCTGAACGGTCCGTTCTGCTTGGCCGTCTGTCTGGGGATGAAAAGTTGTGCTTAGCTTAACCTGAGTCCCGAGCCCCCTTTGAAACGAACGCCAGAATTGAGAAGTAAACTGAGTACCAAGATCCGAGATAATAGACAAGGGCACTCCATGAAGTCGAACTAACTCCCGAATATACAATTTTAGCATAATCGTCTGCTGAATCCATGGTCTGGACCCGTAGGAAGTGTGCAGCCTTGGTCAACTTGTCCACCACAACCCAAATGGAGTCATATTGCCGGCGAGTACGAGCTAGACCTGTAATGAAGTCTATATTGATTTCTTCCCACTTCCAAGTGGGGATGGCAATATCCTGAAGTACACCTCCCGGTCTTTGATGGTTGACTTTTACTTGCTGACAATTTGGACATTTTGCCACGAACTCCGCAATATCCCTTTTCATACCATCCCACCAATAGATTTCTCGCAAATCCCTATACATTTTCGTGGATCCTGGATGAATAGAATATGTGGTACCATGTGCCTCATGCAATATCCAAACTCTCAAATTATCAATGTCCGAAACACATAGTCGACCTTGGTATCGTAGCATACCATCTCCCCCTTAGGAGAAAACCTCCACTTTCTGATTGCCTCCTTCAACTTCCTAAATATTGGATCCTCATCTTGCCTGGATTTAACATCACTACCAAGGAAGATTCCAACCCGTTATGCACAACAACACCGCCATCGATCAAATCGATCAGTCTAACTCCCAGCCTTGCAAGCCGGTGAACATCCTTCACCAACTCCTTCTTTCCCCTGTCCACATAGGACACACTCTCCATTGAGAGCCTACTAAGCGCATCCGCAACCACATTAGCTTTGCCCGGGTGGTAAAGGACACTCATGTCATAATCCTTAAGTAACTCCAACCACCTCCTTTGCCGTAAATTTAGATCCTTCTGTGTGAACACATATTGCAAACTCTTGTGGTCTGTAAACACATCCACGTGGACCCCATACAAGTAATTCCTCCATATCTTCGATGCAAACACCACTGCGACCAATTCAAGATCGTGGGTCGGGTAATTCTTTTCATGCACCTTCACCTGTCGAGAGGCATAAGCTATCACCCTTCCATGCTGCATCAATACACACCCAAGTCCAACTCTGGAAGTATCACAACACACCATGAAACCATCGTTACCCACGGTTAGGGTCAATACTGGTGCTGAGGTGAGTCGAGCCTTCAACTCTTGGAAGCTTTCCTCACAAGCCTCTGACCACTGGAAATTCACCTTCTTCTGAGTCAACTTAGTCAAAGGCGTTGCAATGGTTGAGAAACCCTCAACAAACCTCCGATAGTAGCCAACTAAGCCCAAGAAACTCCGAATATCCGAAAGATTCACTGGTCTGGGCCAATTCTTCACCGCCTCAATTTTCAACGAGTCTACTTTTATGCCTTCGCTAGACACCACATGGCCCAAGAATGCCACGGAGTCCAACCAAAACTCACACTTGCTGAACTTTGCATACAATTGGCGGTCCTTTAGGGTCTGAAGCACTACTCTCAAGTGAGCGGCATGCTCTTCCTCGCTCCGAGAGTACACCAAGATATCATCAATGAACATGATCATGAACATATCCAAATATGGCTTGAACACCCTGTTCATCAAGTCCATAAAAGCTGCAGGAGCATTCGTTAGTTCAAAAGACATAACTACAAACTCATAATGACCATACCGTGTCTTGAATGCCATCTTCGGGATATCACTCTCCCAAACCCTGAGCTGATGATACCCAGATCTGAGATCTATCTTCGAGAAACACTTCGCGCCTTGAAGCTGATCGAACAAATCATCAATCCTGGGTAAGGGATACCTGTTCTTGACAGTGACTTTGTTCAACTGTCGATAATCAATGCACATGCGAAGGGAACTATCTTTCTTTCGAACAAATAATACTGGTGCACCCCATGGGGACTGACTCGGTCTGATGAAACCCTTACCAAGCAAATCCTTTAACTGATTCTTCAACTCTTTTAGCTCGACTGGAGCCATCATGTAGGGTGGAATAGATATAGGCTGCGTATCAGGAAGGAGGTCAATACCAAAATCAATCTCCCACTCGGGAGGAATACCTGGAAAATCATCAGGAAAGACCTCTGGATACTCACGTACTACTGGAACTGACTGGATAGTCGGGGTTTCAGGCGCCACTTCCTTAACCCTAACTAGATGATACATGCAACCCTTAGAAATCATCTTCCTGGCCTTGAGGTAGGAAACGAATCGACCTGCAGGCACAGCTGAACTACCCTTCCATTCTAAGAATGGCTCACCCGGGAATCTGAACTCTACTGATGTGGTCCTACAATTAATGGAAGTATAACAAGCATATAATCAATCCATGCCGAGAATAACATCAAAATCGGTCATGGCTAACTCTATCAGATCTGCTGAGGTGACCTTATGGAGAACCAAGACCGGGCAATCTCTATACACCCGTCTAGCTATAACTGATTCACCTACTGGAGTAGAAACTGAGAAGCATTCTGACAAGACATCAGGATTGACTCCGAAGCTACTGGCTACATAAGGTGTCACAAAGGAAAGGTGGCCCCTGGATCTAACAATGCATAAACATCAACATGGAAGACTCGTAGCATACCAGTAACCACGTCCGGGGAGACCTCCTGCTCCTGACGGGATTCTAGGGCACAGAATCTGTTCTGGCACTGGCCGCCAGCTGCACTGGTAGATTCCCCTTGATGTGCTGATCGAGAGGGTGGGGCTGCTAAACTAGAAGCTGGGCCACGACCCCAAACTGATCCTGTCTCGCCGCTGGACAATCTCTAAGCATGTTTCTGGGTTGCCCGCACCCGAAACACGCACCAGAACCTGCCAAGCACTGGCCTGTATGCCCTCGGCCACATATGTGTTAGGCTGGAACACCTGAATCTGCGGGCTTGCTGCTCTGAACCCTCGAGCCTGATGCTCGTCCTCTCTGATCATGCCTAAGCCGAGATGGCACACTCAAGGCTGATGAGGCTGGGGTGGATGATCTCTGGTGGGTCTGCTGACAGTGCCCACCGCTGGACCCCTGTTGGGAGAATCTGTGGCCCTCAGTCCTGGCCCTCTTAGCCTCTCTCTCTCTCGAATGTGCCGCCTCCATCTACTGGGCGTACAACACCATTTGATGGAAATCCATATCCTGATGGAGCATAGCAATCCTGCATTCCTTATCTAAGTAACCTGCTATCCCATGCACGAACCTGCTCACTCGCGCCCTCTGGTCAGCCACTAACTCAGGAGCGTACTTCGACAGGCGAGTGAACTCAAGGGAATACTCTAGTACTGTCATCCTCCCTTGCTTTAGATTCACGAACTCAGCTTCCTTTAGCTCCCTCATCTCCCGAGGGAAGAACCAATCAAGGAATGCAACCTGAAACTCCTCCCAAGTGACCGGTGGCGTGCCCCCGAGTGTACGGGTCGTGCAAGTAATATAGTGGCTCTTTTTAAGAACCGGAATGTCGAACCCACAGGGACTGGACCCATTCCTCTAGCTATCCATTTCAAGTGTGATCTTATCTTTCTCAAGTGTTGGTTATAGAAGTTTTCGATTGAGATTAATTAAGTCTAAGTTTGGGTCAACGAAGTATTCTGAAATTACTCTAGGAGCAACATAGAGTTAAACCCAATTAATCATGCGATACTACGATTTGCAATGGGTTAAGCATGGAACTATCAATTGTTATTTCACATAATTAGAATTGCATGTTTATGGTCTTTCGAGCCTCTAAACACGGCAATCTAGCCTCACTGCATCATTGCGAGCGAGGAGTTTAATTTCTAGTCGCGGGCAATCAATTATGTTGTGGTTTACGGGGAAACGATTAGGGACTTTCGTGCGTCTAACCATTTAACTCAACTTAGCCTCACAACTACTTCTTTGAGTGGTGATGTGACATCCCAAGTTGGTCTTTCATAACCCCCGTGTGTCAACCAAGCACGGTGTTAGGTATATTTCTATCCTGACACAAAAATCTCTCCCGAGATACAAACATGCTCCTCACATTCTCATGTCCTGACCTAGGTAATGCTTTCTCAAGCTATTACTCAAGATAAATAATATGCTTTCATGGTGATCAATCATAAAAACAACCAACAATCCAGAATGCAAGCCGAAAACAACAATCAATAACTTAATTACAAAACAATTTCGTAAAATCACAATCATAATTCATGGCTTCAACCCTAGAGGAAGGGTTCTTGCCATTCATGTTCGTAAAACTACACTAACTACTACTAAACTAACATACTTACATGAATTTGGTAGATGAGAAGGGAATTTGTCAACCCTAGATGAGTTCTCCCACTTCTCCCTTCACTCCTAGGTAGTTTTCCAGAATAAAATCGTGACCCCCCTGGAATTAGGAGCTAAGGGACCTATTTATAGTAAATGGAAAACGTGCTTAATTTAGCCTGTCGTGGAACGGCTCCATGTCACGGAGTGTATCGCGGAGCACTGCCTCCGTGACATGGAGGCAACGCGAAAGCTCTCTGGAAATCACCCGAAATTTGGCCTCGGCAGCACCCTGCCGCGTTGGCAGCGTGTCATGCTGCTTGGGCAGCGCGTTGACACCTCCATGTCGTGCAGCCAGCCTGCCGTGGCACGTTGCCGACGCGCAGGTGGGCTGTTTTGTGCCTCCTCTTTGCCGACGTTCGCGGGTTAATTCCATTTCCAAGCCTCTACTTCACCAACTCATGGATTAGTTACTCAAAAGTCATCAAAACCTACAAAACAAAGGCTAATCATGTTGGTTAGCACATATCTTCACATTCATATAAATTTACATGAAAATGTATACAATAACTTAGATAACAAGACTAATTTAAGTCATAAAGCATCACTCGGGCATGCTATTTTAGCCCACGATCAACCGGACCTGCTCCAACCACCCTGCTATCCTTCCATTGACGGAACCAAATATGCGCAACCCCCTTCAACTGGTAGGAGGCCAACTCTGCGCACTTAACACTACTCACCCCCATAACTTGGGCGATCTTGATGATCTCATCAACGAACTCATGTGGGTCTTCATCTACCTTGGACCCTAGAAACTCCGGCGGGCTCATCCTGAAGAAGTCACTGACTCGAGTCGCCGCTGCATTGCCATTCTGCGGAACATGTGCAACAGCCTACTGATTGACCTGAGCAGTCAAGGCCTACGCAAGCATTTGGATAGCGGCCGGAAACTCAGCGTGAGCAGCTAGCTCCGGTACCTGAGGCTCCTGAACTGGTGGGACTTGCTGGTGCCCACGACCCGTGCCATCCTCGTGGACTTCACCATCTCCATTTCTCCTTCCATTCATCCTTCGAGGAGCCATGACTCTGCAATTGCGAATAGCACGAATTAGAGGGATAGAAAGACTCCTCATCGCACGACCTAGATCACGAAAGATGGGAACATTTCCTAAAACGTTTCGTAGCCTCTTCGTCATAAGTGGGGTGCTTCACACTCATGAAAAAGACTCTACTTAATGCGACTTTCAGAATCCCTAGGACACTTCAAACCTATTGCTATGATACGAAGTTCATCACGACCCGAGAGTATACCCGGATTGTAGACACTGGACAAGGCACCCCGAGAGGAACCCAAGCCAACCCATGGCATAAGCATACAACTAACTCATTCAATAAACATAAAGGAAACATAAATATAACTCAGCGGAAGTCTAACTTAGCATAACAAAAGAATAAACATCTGATATGAATACATATGTAAGTCTGAATAGCCTCTAAACTAGACGAGCTGATGGGACAACACCTCCAACTAACTCAGAAATACTGAAATTGAAAGTATGCTCAAAATAACTAAAAGTCTAGTCATCGAAGGATGAGGACTCACCAAGAAGGAGAATGCTAACTCTGATAGGCAGCTACAAACGTGGCTAAACCTGAGAACCCGATCCTGCATCATGAAATAATGCAGCATAGAAGGTATGCGGTTAGTACGTGAAATATACCGAGTATACAAGGTAAGTAAAACCTCTTCAATAGTAAAATCAGCTAAACCCAGTCATACATATATATAATAAACTTTAAGAGAAAGTAAAAACACACGTGCATAAATTGTGAAATCGAACTTTATCATAACGTGCTCATGTATGGCTTTAGAACATAGTGACTAGCTCAAATGACTCAAGCTAAATCATAACATTTATATCAAAAGCTGAATAATGAGTCAAACCTTGCTTTCCCAACATGCATGCATAAGATAATAATCGTGAGTAATGGACATGCAAATTCAAATGATATAGACTATTGGAGACTCGTCACTTAATCGACATACCACGATAGAGCTTACGTGGTCCCAGCTATCACACTCAAGTGGGTAGAGCCGTCCATAACGTTGCCAGGGCAATAGATGATACCATGATATCGATATCAAGCTCAAAGGGCCAATTGGGCTGGGGATAGCTCGCAAGAGAGGTCCCAATAACACAATAGAATCAATCCTATGTTGGCGCGTAGTTTTGGGGCATAGGGTATTCGACCCTTAACCCGCTCGGTGCTAGACTCTTCTCCCAAAGCATGCAATGCTCTACATCGTATAAATACGAAGCTCAACATCGTCTAATGATGAAGCTCAACATGAAATTATGCATAAACTCGACATCGTATGAAGTGAAGCTCAACATTGTCTATTGAGAAAGCTCACAATGAACTCATGCATGCATTAGACATCATATAAATATGAAGCTCAACAATGTCATCTCGACAAAGCTTAGAATAGAATTGTACTAGGCTCAACATCATGTGAAATGAAGCCTAATGCCAACATACATATCAATTATGAATTCATGCATATGAGAAGCTTAATTATGAAACATACTACAAGCTCAAGACTAGTGGGAGGCTTCACTCTAAAATCATGTGGTAATGCTACTTTAGAAATATCACTTCATCATCATCCACATACGGGCCTTGCCCAAAACCTTATCATACTTGACTCATACAATTTATTTGAAAACATTATAATATTTGGGAGATTTCACTCTGAAACAAGCAATAGAGTCAATTCACGAAAATCATCATTTATACTCAACATTGGGCACTACCCAAAGCTTCATCATACATGGGTCAATTTAACCTTCTTTGAAAACATCATCAATATCATGGGTAAGAGTGAAAACATACTTTTCATCATCTATTCCATCACCATCACAATCTATTAGGAACTTCCTGCACATGGGCGTTTTAGATTCAATTCTTTAGAAAACAATTTTGTAAAAGAAATTAAGTTAGAATCTGCCCAAGCTCAATAAATCATCACTATCAACTCAATTAATCATACCCATGAGTAGAAATGAAAAATTCATGCAATTGAAGGAAAACCCATACTTGATCATCACAAATAAATCATAATTTGATAGGGAATGGGCATGGGTGTGGAAGAAAGCACCCACTCATAGCCTTACATACCTGGGATTGAAGAATCTTATCTCTTCCTAATTACCTAGCTAAGATTTCCCTTGAAATCCTTGAATTTCTCCTCACTTTCTCCATTTCAAGCTTTCACCCTTGCATGCATGAAGAAAATAGCCTAGAAGGGTTTATCTCAGCTTAAAACCCTCTATTACGAGCTCAAAATGACGTAGTATAGGCCCTTTGAACTTAGGAATTATGGAAAAGCCCTTACTGCAATCGCTGAAATTAACTGTTAGGGGGTCCTAACAGACGACTTGACGACTCGTTACTAGGGATTACAATCCATTGGATCTCCCGTCAAGTACATTGCCTCTTCACTTCAAGAAATTTCCACTGGCTAGTAATGGCCCACCTAACGGGTCGTTAGAGCTGACAACGAGTCGTTGGGTGCCATCCATCAAGTACACTAGATAGGCCTTGCTAACTTTCCCTAGGACTGACCAACGACTGACTTGACGACTCGTGGTGACTGACCACTAGTCGTTACATCCCCCATGAGGACCTCGAGTCCTCCAACATCTCAGTCCTGCCCCACGAGCTATCTGACGACTCGTTATGCCTCCTTACGAGTCGTCAAGTGACCCACTTTGCAACCTGCAACAGTTTTTTCCAATTTTTCTCCTGATTCACTTTTGGGTCCGATTTTTGAATTCCCGAGGTATAACAATATTTTTCCATCTTTTCTCCAGAAATTTTCCACATTTGCACTCCCCATTGCGGACGGTTCACACGGTAATAGCTTTCAAAATATTCACTAATCCATCCATATACATAATGAATGGGAAGGAGTACCTTGCAGGATCCCAAGTTTGAAGAGGTAGAGATCTCCTTAAGGTCACAATAGATGCTTGCAAGGACTGAAATCACCAAAGAAAATTTTTTTCCATGAGCCATCAGGCTTGCAACTTTGAAGATGCTAGCACGAACACAATCAGCCTTTTGTTGGGAAGCACAAATTTACAAAGCCAGCATGCAAGAAAAGCCGCCAAATAAGTGTCATCTCTGAGTGATTCTTCCATATCTAGCTCGACAAAAGGGCCATTCTCCTCTTCAGTTTGGGGTAAAAAACTCATATCAATATTCCCTGAAGGGTCATGATTCATCCTTGGCTTCTTTCAATTCTTAGACAACTTTTGTGAAGGCTCAACATATTTTTTGGTCCTCGAAACCAGAACTTGGTCCAATCATGAAAGGAGACTTCAGTTATGAAACCTTTATTTAAGTCGGTAGAATGCCGAAAACAAGTATGAGAAAATTCTAAGGAGGAAAGGCTTCCCTTGGTCGTCTACATGCGTTAACTCCTTAGTTGAGGGAACAACTTCATCATAAAAAGTTCCATGAATAGGAAGGCCTCCGATGGTTCTTAAGTCCCATAAATATATGGATAACTCTCCAATGAAAGTAGATACTGTGTTGGTAGATGGACGCCAATTTTCACAAAAGGCCTGGAGCACATTCTCATTATGGTCATATGTAAACATCGAAGCAAAAATAGCATCATAAGTATTGTTACGATCCAAAGCCTTCTTGCTATGGGCAAGCACATCTTCTACCCATTCCCAATATCTAGACGTAGAGTGAACCTCGCCAAAAAAGGGAGGAGGGACATGCTAACTGCTAAGGTTCTCATCACAGCTAGGAGGATTAGCAATAACAACGTTTTGATGGGTGCAGGACTTAAAGAGTAGAAATTTTTCAGTCATAACTTTACCAGAGAAGTTCTAAATGACTTTCTTCATTTCTATTGTCGATCATTCTGCAAGATGGATGGGAGTGTCCAGCGGCTTTCTAGCAAGCGGGAAGATGCCAATCACCGGAGGATAAACTTTCAAGTTGAGAGCTTTGGCACGCGAATTTTCTCATTATCCACGATCTCAAGGCAAGGGTATGGAATCTCACGGTCATTGAAACATGTCATTGCTGGGAATCAAGATCTCACAACGTGTTCCTGAGGATCACCAAAAAGAAAAACTACTTGAGAAATCAGAAACTATAAAAAAAGGAAAAGAGAAGAGCTGGCGGGGCAGAATTCAAGCTGACTTCAAAGCAATATCTATACAAATTCGGAAACCTTTTGACTGTGATTTTTATATATATTGTAGTCCTATGTATTATCTTTCCAACAGAATAAAAATTTCATGATTCGGGCACTCCTATCCCGAGTTATAAATTTATACCATAGATGCGCAAAGCTGAAAAGTTGAGAGAGACAAAATTTAAGTTGATTTTTAAAATAATATCTACAAAAATTCGGAGATTTTTTTCCGTACTTTTTACACATATTATATTTCTCTAAATTATCTTTATAATGGAAGAATTTCATGATTCGATTACTCCTACCCCGAATTATAAATATTCCACCGCAGACGCGTAAAGCTGAAAAGTTGAGAGAGACAAAATTTAAATTGAGTTTGAAAATAATATCTGTATAAATCTGGAGATTTTTTTGGCTGTGATTTTTACACATATTATAGTTCTCTGAATTATCTTCCCAATGGGACAGTACTTTTATGATTTGGGCACTCCTACCCCTAGTTATGAATTTTCTACCGCAGACGCGCAAAGTTGAAAAGTTGTGAGAGACAAAATCCAAGTTGATATTGAAAATAATATCTGTACAAATACGTTGATTTCTTGGCCGTAATTTTTAAACGTATTGTATTTTTATGAATTATACTTCCAACGGAACAAGAATCTCATGATTTCGGCGCTCCTACCCCGAGTTATGAATTTTCTACTACGGACGCGCAAAGCTAAAAAATTTGAGGGAAGCAAAATTCCGGTTGAGTGAACTTTGAACTTACTCGAGAAAGTGCAAAGTGAATTTTGCTCTAGTTTTTGTAATACCATGAAGGCCTACGTCTTTGGTTCGAAATAGTCAAGTGAAGGAGCAGCTTATAAGTTTAAAAAAATACTCATGCAACTTTTTTTTTATTGCTTTTGAAATCTTGGATGAATCCTCTGTTCATTGGAGAAGCTTATATAGAGATTATTATAAATGATTGCTATAACTTGTACAAGGAATGTTATGGTAAATTGGAAGAAGGAAATCAGATTTGGGCTGACTGAAATCACCTCCCTTTTTTGAAGTCATGTCCATATGGAAAGATTGAACCAACAATTTAAAGAAAGAAGAAGACTTTAATTTAGAACATGAATTAAGGTAAATCATTGAAGAAATTTTCTTCCATGGTAATTGAAGAAAATCACTGATAGGATATCAATTTCCATGCAGCTGGCTCATCAACGGAAGAATTGCCATATTTAGAGAGATTTCTTTGGAAAAGAAAATTCTGATTGTTTTTGAATACCAAAAGGAAAGTTAATATTCTTTTTTTTTTGTGCAAAGGTTCAAATCAACAAGTCTTATTCTTACATACAGATTGGCATGTCAAGCTAAGATTTTTTCCATACGATCCTTTTATTTCAAATCAATATAGAGGGGTCAGATTGTGCAATAGAGAGAATGACTAAAAAAATATTAAGGATCGCTACAAACAATCATTTGTCACTTTGGAGAAGACTTTTACTGTGGGAAAGTGCACGGGAGAAACTCTAGTTAGACCACTCGCAAGTAGTGGCCTAGCTAGAATTCAACGACAAGAAACAAGAACCTTTGAAGTCACATAAATGAAAACACATTCATTAATACTTCAAGTCTCATTGTCGAGTTTCGGCAAGACTACACATCGACAATTCTCGAAGTAAGGGGCATTTTTGTAGACATATAAATTTTATTGGATTAAATTCATATAAAATTTGAATTTAATTCATGTTCATTTGGGTTGATTAATTTATTTGGACTTTACAAATTAATTAGTCCATTTTAATAAATTCAAGTCCAAGTTTTATTACACCTTGGGACCCAAACCCTTGCCACGTGTCACAGTACTTGACGCTACAGTCAAATTCAAGACCAACAAGATGACGCCACATGTCCAAATGATGTGGTAGTGATGAATTGATAATTTACCAACTCATGAGGTTTTTAAACATGAGTTTTTTTCTTGATTATCAAGTCATTTAGGAGGATTTTATGCTCTTTCTCTTTCATTTTTATAGACATTCAATTTAAAGAGAGAAATCAAGAAATTGAACAAAAGCATAAAGTTGAAGAAGGGGACTTGCGCTCCATCGGATGGGACCGGCAAAACGCAGGAGCACACTGCTATAAAGTGGAAGGTGCACTTATGGAATGCGGTTAAGCACCTGTGAACGTCCAGTCCCAATGCTAGTCAGATCCCAAAGTCACTAGCCCCAGCTGTGACAGAGCGTCACCCCGCGGATGGCCACCGACGAAACGCCAGTGACTCGCAAGTGAGGCCGTCTTCAAAAAGGCAAAATCATCTAGCACGGGATTTAAGGAGTATTTTTAACCTATTTATGTACATTCTCTAAAAAATTACTGAATATTCCATTCTAGATTTATAGAGTTAGGGAGAGAAATATTTAATAGTTTTTCTTGTTCTTCTTCCTCAAGGTACGAATCACCATTGAATACAAATTTGAGCTTGTTATTTATTCTTAATGATGAATTTTATGAATTTATTTGTCAATATTCTTTTGTATTATTCATTTATGAGTAGCTAGATATTTTTCTAGGGGTGTGTACATGATTGGGGATAGATTGGATTGGGTATTGCTATATTAATCTTGTAATTACTCATTTAGTATAAATATGTTGTTTTCTCCCAAGTTATAATTGAATTACCCATAGTTTCAAATGTAGGCTATGTCTATTTATTCTATTTTTTCTTGGAAAAGGAAAATTGAATATGGGTGAGAAAGCAATGATGGGCAATTGGGTCTTGAGTGTGTGGGGTTAGGCTAGAGATAGCCAAAACCCATAGTCATACAACTATTAGAGATTTGAGGCTAGAGATAGCTTAAATCTTGCCTAAACTATAGTGGATGAATTAATTAAGGCCTTGGGGTTTGAGAAAACTCAAGAAAAAGAGCACCCAAATGGTTGGAAAACAGCGGGTGTCACTTTATCCATGTCTATTTATTCTTATGAGTAATAATTTAATTTTCCAGTTAATCCCAATCTAATTGAACCCCCATGAATAGCACACCCTTGGACCTTGCTCATAATTGTTCATTCAATTTGGTTGCCTTGTTCTCCTGATAGTTGATTTTAATTCAAATTATGATCTCGCTTTTCCCCCCAACATTTATTTTCTTTATTTTTAATGCATTGATGCAATTCTTGATCTAGTCAATAGATAACTTTCGTGTTATTCAATCGCTATTCTCTGTGGATGCGACCTCGACTCTTAGTTGGATATTTATATTGCGACAATAATTTACACTTTTTCCTCATGAGGAGTGGATTTGAACATCATCAATTTTGGTGTCGTTGCCGAGGAATAGGATTATATAGCCCCTAGGTGATTGTTAATTTGAATTAATTTAGCATCTTGTATTTTGTTTTTACAATTGTTGATGTCGTTGGTGTGAAAATGAGCCCTTTTGAAAGATTAATTCGAAATCCCAAAGGGTTGTCTTATATTGAATCTCTTCGATTAATGGATGAAATATAGAGAAGGAAGGAGAGAAATGACACTGTATTGATGGTAGTAATGAAGAAAATTGAGTTGTTAGCAAGTTGTATGATGGGTTTTCATATGAGGTATCAACAAGCCAACTAGGGGCGACTGGTATCCTTATGATAAAAATCAAGGTCAAAACTCTAATTGTACATATGAAATGAGTAGTCAAAAGAGTGAAGAGTCCTCCTCATCCTGAATCGAAAGAATGCTAGAAGTTATGCTTGAGCGAGTTATTTCAACTGATTTAGGGATTCAGGAGCAGTTGTCACGACCCGAGTCTATACCCTGGACAAGACGCGGTACTTGGAGTCACAAGTAACCCCAAGTCAACCCATGATCTATCATAACACTGGTAATTTGAATAAACATATGTGGAAGCTTTAAATAAAGAAAATCATTTAAGAAAAACTATATCATAAAGCTTTATACAATTGAAAACAAAACTGAAAATCTGAATCTATGTCATTGTTTGAAAGCCATTTATATTTGATAAGTTGCTGAAACAAACCTCCAGCTAACTCTAAAGTCTATTGAATAAAATAAAACTGAAGAAAAATAGACATCATCCTCGAAAGATGAGGACTCGCCATTGGTGCAGCTAAAAACTCCTGGTTGAGATCTGCTAACAGTGTTGAGACTGAGAATCTACATCTGTATCATAAAATGATACAACATAAAAGGTATGTGTCAATACTTTGAATGTACTAAGTAAGTAGGAGAAAACATAACACGGAGAATAAATAACTGAGCTGTAATGACATGCAATGACCAACTGAAATGCTAAAACTGAAATATACTGAGATGGTCAAAATGACCTTGTCTGATGGTCAAAGACATGCCCTAAATCTGAGATACTGATCTAAACTACTGTATGAACTGATCTGAACTGAGCAATCTGAAACTGTTCTGAGCTGAGCTAACTGAGATTATATTGACTAGTAGGAGACTCTATAACCGACATATAACCACGTGAGTTG
The DNA here is from genome assembly GCA_035772735.1 of Datura wrightii. Classification (NCBI taxonomy): domain Eukaryota; kingdom Viridiplantae; phylum Streptophyta; class Magnoliopsida; order Solanales; family Solanaceae; genus Datura; species Datura wrightii. The sequence continues at coordinate 112,782,240 of JASDFA010000001.1, forward strand.
GACGTGGAGTCCGATGTATACACCTTATCGGTAGGACCCAATATACCTAGCCAGGATATAAAGGCATGAACTGGGTGATTACAAGTCTTGAGACATAAGGCCAGTAAAAATAATCTACAGTGACAACATAGTTCTGGGAACCTAGGTGCGCTGGAACCCCGATCTCCTCTCGGTTCTAAGTCCTACTCCTACTAGATGGTCCTAACATGACTACTACTACCAAGTTGATAGCTCAAAACTGGGGCCAAATACTATGACAGGGATACTGATCTGGAAGTACACTGAGAGTCTTATCAGACTGGATTTAGTAACTGGTGTTCTAAGACTAGTCAGAGCTGCTTAGCTGGAAGCGTTGTAATCGTCTAAAGAACAAACTATTAAACTGGAAGTGCTGGTTCTAAGACTTGTTAGAGCTACTTAACTGGAAGCGTCGTAATCTGCTAAAGAACTAACTAAAACTGTTAAATGAAAATTGAGGAATGATATCTGGGAGGCACCACTGACACCTCATGAAAATACTATAGTCAAACTGATAACTGAAACTAAGATTGGGAGGTATTACTGACACTCCAAATAAATTAACTACATCCACACTAATAACTGACCTTTTGTAGAACTCTAAGTGTTTTGAGTGTAGACTGAGACTTTGAGGCTGAATATACCAAGATATTAACTTCTACTCAAGGATCTATGTTAATCAGTCGTAACTCGATCAAAATCTAACATATCAACATAACATTTCTGTTTTGAGTCCAAATTATTCAGGTTCTACCCTAATTTGTAATAAGGATCAAGACTAAGGAAGTTTTAGCTAACCAGAGGCCTGAGAGTCTTGGGAAATCATAGACATACCTTTTCTTACTCAATTAATAGAATCCTAAATCTAGAGCATGATATACAATATGGGTTCCTTATACACGCAAGCTCATAGATTTAAATCATACTTCATAAGAGCCATATCTTGAAAATAGCTAATCCATAGTAAAATTCTAGAAACATTCTACCATCATCTCATATACCTAAATCAAGAATTTGGGAGTAATTTCATAACATACATTGCTGCTTATCATGAGAGTCTTGAAATTCATGGGAAACATATGAGGGATCATGCTTAGATTGAGATCTTAAGACATAATTTTTTTTCTAAAATTTAGTAACTAGGGTTTTACATAAAACTCGGGGAATAGGGACAAAATGGGATCCTTGTTGAAGTCCCACATACCTGGTGGAAGGACTTCTCTAAAGGTCTTTAAGCTACTGCACCCAGGACAGGAACCCTAGTTCTTGAGCCTTGAGAGAAAAAGAGAAACGGAGAAGAAGGATCCGTGAGTGTTTTAGGATCGAATGAGGGACTAGGATAGATATTCCCTTGAAAACCGTCCCACTAGATATCCAAAATGATGTAGTTTAGGATTTAGGAGCATAAGAAATTACAAAAACACCCTAGGAAATTCGTAGGAAAAAGGACCCTGCCAGTCCTCACAAGGCACTCCACGAGTCGTGGGGTTAGGGACGACTCATGGTGCCAAGTTGTGAACTGCATTGGAACTTTTCTCAAAAAGCCCTCGAATCTACCAATGACTGGCTTCACGAGTCATTATCTAACTTAACGACTCATGACTCCTTCCGTTACCACTGAAGCCAACAATCCTGTTCTTTCATCACACGACTGACACGACGAGTCATGACTTGCTATGATGACTCATTGTTTCCCCTCATTGTCATCACTGCCTCAAGACTGAAATTCTTCCGACAACCGTCGTAATGGGTCGTTGCCTCACCTAATGGTTCATGGTCACCGTTCGTCATCACTGAAACCTTTATCTTGGACTTCCACTTGATGACTCTCAGGACGACTCGTTATTGAACTTAACGAGTCCTCAAGTCTCTCATCCCCTAGAGTCTTGACATTTCAGGCTACTACTCGTGCCAAGGACCCCATGACTCGTCTCCTCATCCCATGAGTCTTGACATGGGTCATTTTGCTTGGGGCTCTGAATAGGACTTCATTGACTGCTTGCCACGAGTCTCACCACGACTCGTGGAGTCACCTAACGAGTCATACCACGACTTGTTCTTGGTGAAATTTACACTTTTCTTCTAAATTCTTTCTTTAAGTCTGGGGTCTGATCTTAGAAACTTTTGGGGTGTTACAATATCTCCCCCTTTGGAATATTCATCCTCGAATTTAGGTTTAACATACTGAAAGGATAGGGATAGAATTTAAATCCTAAATACTAAGCACCTGAAATTGAGAACTGACAGAGTGACTGAGCTAAAAGGATAGGGAAAGAGTTGCAATCCCGAGAACTGAATGCTAAGGATAAATGCCAATGGAGTATCTAACTCCAAGATAATCTTACATATATGAATTGAATATCTAAAACACACATGCATGCTAAGGTGTAAGAGGGACTGAAAGACATGAAACTGACATAGGACTATGTAGGGCACTAAGAAGAAACCGTTTCTCTCAAGTTGGAATTGAGCGGTTAGGGGCAAAGTTGTAAATCCCATAGCTGCTTTCTGATATCTGAATAGGTGGCTTTATCTGAATTCGTTTCCCAAGTAGTTCCTCCAACTAGCTGATTGTTCCTTAAAACATTCACTGAAACAACCTCTTTACTTTCTCCAACTTACGATCTTGGCGGTCAAAAATCTTAACTGGAACCTCGTTTTAAAAGAGACTGTCATCCTCACCAACACCTCATCACCCCTTTCCTTGTAAAATCTTTAGATACACCTTGCTAGATACATTAACTTCCTGAATACCACCACACCATTCAAGCCTATCACTAAAATCATCTCACGACTCCTTTGCAGCATATCCCATCCAAGAATTTCCCTGTCTCCCTAGTAGGACTAACAACTGTATCTCATGAACTTCTACATATTAAGAATCTAAGGTATAAATAGAAAGTTATTCTGAGTATATCTGTTACAACAATCCTTCCTGATATAAGTGAACGTACACATGGCTTAGAGTAAGGAAATCACAAGCATGAATCATTCAAGGAGCCTAGTATGAGTATACACATGATATAGCATGATCTGCTGCACAATTAAGGAGAATCTGAGGAACTTGGTTCTTGGAGCTGAGCATATTATATGACATGAGTCTGTATATAATGATTCTCATGACATGAAGCTGAGATTTTTGAAATCATGGAATAATACTGGGATCGATGTCCGAAACAGTTATCTATACTTCTAAGAGTTTGTACATAAACATAAGTAGAATGTAACGTCAACTAAAATACAAAAGGAAACAGATGAATAGGAAGGATTGACATCCCATAGCTGTTATTTCTGGAGCCCTTCTACTAAAACATTTAGGGCTTGACTTGGGATTCTTAACTTATCATCTCCCCCTTAGTTTAAAGTCACCATTCTCAAGATCTTAGATTCTTTCTTAAGTCTAGGTTAATATCACCAACTCTTGACTTCTCACTCGCCTCGAAAGCTATCACTGAAGGCTTCATACTTATAGCCATTTCATATTAGTCACGGGATAATTCTCATACTGGCATTATAAAGGCATCTCATACCTTATATTATGGCTCCTGGGCCTAACAACATGCAATGATCAACATAACAAGTTCATAACATACCTGCAACTATATCCGAAGCTGTTTTCCATCTATACTAAATGTTGGGTCCTACTGATATGGGCGAGTTGCTAGAGCTACTAGAATGATTGGCTGAGTCTTCCCACTTCCAGAAAAAGGGCAATTCTTTATTCTATGTCCCAGTCGACCATTCTTAAACATCCTTTCTTACTGAGCAAACAATCACCGGGGTGGCTCCTTCCACATATCTCGCAAGCTGGGCAACCTGACAAGGCTACGAAAGAGGTAGTCAAGGCTCTACCTTCTCCCCTTTTAGCTTCTGGGCAATCTCTGTGTTTATGGCCCGACTTGCCGCACCAAAAACAACCACTTAAACTAGCTATACATTCTCCCAAATGGTTCTTCCCCCAATTCTTACAAGTTAGGTAGATAGTCTCCCTTACTCTGGTTTTGGTTGGAGCACTGATTTTCGGTGGAGTTGGGGCTGATGATCTTTGACGGGACTGGAAATAAGGTCCACCACTCATCCTCTATTGGGAAAACCCTGAGTCCACTGTCCTTGCTCTCTTGCTCCCCTTTTCTTTTCCCTTGAACTTTCCATCCGCTTTCATATTGTGAAACTCAGGTGGATTCCTTTTTATGAAGTTTGAAACTCTAGTAGCTATTATCTCTTCAGTAGGATTTGTAGGTGGGACTGCTTGCTGGTTAACCTAAGTGGTCGTGGCCCTTATTAACACTCTGAGGGTAGCCCTGAGCTCCACATCCGCCACTTGCCCACTAAGGGGGCCTATTGGAGTTGGTGGGAGTGGTGGATTCCCGTTATTATTCCCTCTTCCACTATCTTTTATAGGAGGCGTTGTCTACGAATGCATAAAGCATGAGTTATAAGAGAAACTTTAGAGTTTACACTCTATCATATGATAGGAATAATGAAAAAAGGGAATTTTTCCGAAAAACGTCTTGTAGCCTCCCTCCCATAAGTGCGGTGTGCTTCACACCTACGAAAAAGACTCTACTTGACGCGACTTTCAGACATTCTAGGACACTCTAAACCTAGTGCTCTGATACAAAGTTTGTCACGACCCGAGTCTATACCCTGGACGAGACACGGTACTTGGAGTCACAAGTAACCCCAAATCAACCCATGGTCTATCATAACACTAGTAATTTGAATAAACATATGCGGAAGTTTTAAATAAAGAAAATCATTTAAGAAAAACTATATCATAAAGCTTTATACAACTGAAAACAAAGCTGAAAATCTGAATCTGTGTTTGTGTCTGAAAGCCATATATTTCGATGAGTTGCTGGGACAAGCCCCCAGCTAACTCTAAAGTCTACATAATGAAATAAAACTGAATAAAAATAGACATCATCCTCGAAAGATGAGGACTCACCATTGGTGCAGTTGAATACTGCTGGTTGAGATCTGCTAATGGTGCTGAGACTGAGAATCTGCAGTTGTATCATAAAATGATACAACATAAAAGGTATGCGTCAGTATTTTGAATGTACTGATTAAGTAGGAGAAAACATAACACAGAGAATAAATAACTGAGTTGTAATGACATGCAATGACCAACTGAAATATTGAAACTGAATAAACTGAAATATATTGAGATGGTCAAAATGACCCTGTATGATGGTCAAAGACATGCCCTAAATTTGAGATACTGATCTGAACTATTATATGAACTGATCTGAACTGAGTAATTTAAAAATGTCCTGAGCTGAGCTAACTGAGATTGTACTGACTAGTGGGAGAGTCTATAATCGACATATAACCACGTGAGCTGGACGTGGAGTCCAATGTATACACCTCATTAGTAGGACCCAATATAACTTGCCAGGATATAAAGGCATGAACTGGGTGCGCTGGAATCCTGGTCCCCTCTCGGTGCTAAGTCCTACTCCCACTGGATGGTCCTAACATGACTACTACTACCAAGATGATAACTCAAAACTGGGGCCCAAGACTAAGTCACGAATACTTATCTGGAAGTACCTTGAGAGTCTTATCTGTTCTAATTTAATAACTGGTGTTCTAAGACTGATCAGAGCAGCTTAGCTGGAAGCGTCTTAACCGTCTAAAGAACAAACTGATAACTGGAAGTTCTGGTTCTACGACTGGTCGGAGCTTCTTAACTAGAAGCATCGTAACTGTCTAAAGAACAAGTTGAAACTGATAACTAAAAACTGATGATTGATATCTAGAAGGCACCACTGACACCTCATGAAAATACTATAGTCAAACAAATAACTAAAACTAAGACTGGGAGGTATTACTGACACTACAAATAAACTAACTATAGCCACACTGATAACTAACCTTTTTATAGAACTCTAAGTGTTTTGAGTGTAGACTGAGACTTTGAGGATGAATATACCAAGATATTAACTTCTATGTCAATCAGTCGTAACTCAATCAAAATCTAACATATCAACATGATATTTCCTTTTTGAGTCCAAATCATTCAGGTTCTACCCTAATTTGTAATAAGGACCAAGACTAAGGAACTTTTAGCTAACTAGAGGCCTGAGAGTCTAGGGAAATCATAGACATACCTTTTGTTACTCAATTCATTGAATCCTAAATCCATAGCGTAATATACATTATGGGTTCCTTATTCATGCAAGCTCATAGATTCAAATCATACTTCATAAGAGCTATATCTTGAAAATAGTACTAATATATAGTAAAATTCTAGAAACATGCTACCATAATCTCATATACCTAAATCAAGAATTTGGGAGTAATTTCATAACATACATTGTTGCTTATCATGAGGGTCTTGAAATTCACGGGAAACATGATAACGCTCAAACCACACCTCTTACTGAAGTGAGAAGTGTACGTTGTCAATAAAGAACCTAACTAGAGGTTGGGGTAAATCCCACAGGGAATATGGAAGGATATAGAAGAAAGCTAGTGCTTAAGTTTTTTAGTTAATTATTTCCTAAGAGGGGGGATTTGTAAAATTAAGAAATAACAATGTTGAGAAATTGATGGTTGTTTCCAAATTAATGTGATTAACTAGGGTAAGTGTTCCCCATGGATCCTTAACTACTTCGGGTTTTACACTAGTGATGTATCCCAATACTTTACTTATAGAACTGATAACTTAGGTTCATTCAAATGACTGACCAATCCCTATTGAATGACTATACTCAATTACTCGACCAAGTCTCACGAGCGGTTACAAACTATCCGTTATCACTAAGTTCCAGATTTAACTATCCTGCGACCACAACTCAAGTTAATACAATGATTATAAAAATCAATGCTCTGTTGTAATTCTCTTTTCCTAAAATCTACCTCTTCGACCAAAGAATGTAAAGAATAACGGCACTTCCTAAAGTTGTGCACCGTTAAGAAACGTTTAAGCATGAAAAGAATACAATATAAGTGTTTGTATTGGTTTTAAGATCACTTTGTGCAACCCTAGATTGTTAATTCACCATGGTTCCTGCCACTCTAGTTGTGGTAGTTTTAACCTATCATGTTCATAAGTTAATTAATAGCATTCATAAATAAAAACTAAAATTTATACTTACAACAATGATTGGAAGAACCTTCACTTGATTAATGCAAAATTCGAAAGAACAACTTTACAATCATCTCAAAATAAAACTAACTGTCAAAACTTTCTTACACGAAGACTTTTCTAATTGGAGAATTCCTCCAAAGCTTATGTCTACACAACTTCAATACTTTTAGAACTTCAAGACTTTAGAACTTGGCTATTACATGAAAATAAAGGGGTAGATTTATGTTTTCCTTTTTCCTTGTTAAATTTGACTTGGACTTGATGTTCCTTTTCCTAGTTTAAGTAGGAGATCCAATTTTCGGCCATTTTGGGAGCCTTGCGCATCGCCCCATCCACTGCCGCATAACCAGTGCCGCGTCGCATGACTTGTTGCACGGGGAGTGTACTGCTGCACGCCTACCAACACGCTGGAGATGGACTGTGTCGCGCCTGCCCGCACGCAGGGGAGCTGGGTGCCTCGCGCTTGGAATTGTGCCAGCCTTGCTGCGCCTCGCGCCTGCCATCGCCAAGGACTACTGGCGCCTCGCACGACTTGTGGCACCTGGGTAGGCAGTGCCTCGTGTGGCCTGTAGCGCCTATCTTGCTGCTGCCTCATGCGGCTTGTCGCGCGGGCATGGCATTGCACCATATATATGTTTTTCTTCAATTCCTGCGTAGTGCACTCCTTCTTCTTCGACTTCATTTTGAACTTATCAAATATACCCAAATTCATAACTTTTAGTCCTAAAAACATCTAATCACATGCGTTATCTATTTTTACAAATATATAACATAATCTCATGAAAACACATATAATTTGTTCTCAAAACATAGTAAAATACGGGAAAAAATACGTCTATGAAGTGTGTAAGTACGCCCTTCATCAACACCCCACACTTAAACTAGTGTTCATCCTCAAACAATCTACTACTTCCCTTCTCACATTTAAGCAGAAAATTCATCCTACGAACAGGTCTACTGACACTTAGGATCATGAGACAGATCAATGAAGCTCAAACAACTCACTTGTATGCATATAGGATCAACATTAAAATGTCAAAGTTTGAAATCACTTAGCTTTTGAAAACTAACTCATCAAGACATATTTTGGGCCAACATGAATCATATATAATTTATCAATCTAGATTTACCAAAGTCTTACCATTGTGCCCCTCACAATTTGGAGAGATTCCCTTTCACACACAAGATATAAGTCAATATAAACTTGGGCATAAATAAAATAATTTTCGCTCACTCTCCCAAAGAACTCAACATACATGCAAACGACGACCCATAGGCTTACCCTTAGTGTAATACTCCGCTAATATAGAATTATGAATCAAGGATCGATTAGGAATTTAATTTGGTTGTAATGTAGGCAAGGGACGGGTAAGAACTATTTGGCCAAGATAGTGACTAAGCTCCCTAAGCACTTTAATACTTCACAACACTTTGATTTTTAGAAAGTTCATCAATTTCCAAAATTTTCTCCTTATACCTCCTTATTTTTCAATTTTTTCAACTTAGGTGACTAGTGGGAATTTTTTCTTTTCATCATTGAGCTCATTCACGCTCATTTTTTTCATCTTTAATTTTTCAAAGCTCTTTCTTCTTTTTTTTCCCACTAACAATCACCCTCCTTGTTTAGAAAATTTTCACATTTTTCTTTTCTTCTAATTCACCATACTCTGTAGCTTTTCCCTTTACTTCTCCAATTATGCTCCTTTCATCCAAATTCTTTTTCATTAAAATGCTCTAGGAGTCATTTGGATCAAATACAAGTCAATAGAACAAAAAGGGATTAAGCTTGTAATATGGCTATCAAAAGAATAAGCTAAGGCTCAACATAGCTGACTAGGATAATTACAATCAAGGTAGGTAAAATAGGACAAAAATATGGTTGCCAAAGAAATGCCTATATCACTTTCTAAATCCATCATTCTTATTTCGCTTTGCGCACACACCAGGCAAGTTCTAGACGTTAATTTACAAGCATAGAGTATATCAAAAATAATTCCTCGCACATTGGCATAAGATGATTTAACAATGGAAATCAAGATCAGATAAATACATATATCCATATTTCATTCATAACATAATTAAGCCCATTTTTTTTCAAGCCCAAGAGTCAAGTTCCTACAAGACTAAGTGTTTCTACCTTTTTCATGCATTCTTGAGTAAATTTAATAAAGTCTCAATGATACCTAAGTGAAGCACTTAGCATTCGAAGGTCCAAGTTCTTGTTCTTCCTAATGACTAATTCACCGTTAAGATAGTCGTCATCCATCCATCATCGGGCAAAGTCATGACTCAATGACTAAAAAAAATCTAGACTCTCAAGTCAGTTCTAAGGGACTATCCACCGGAAAAATGCTGAAAACAAAAATTAGAGGAACCCAAAATAAAATAAAACTAAAAAAATACTACAAATCAACAAGCATGCATGAAAAATCATAAATCTCTAAAAAAAATAGGCCTACCATGTGTAAATTTAGCAATGAAGGCATGCATGGTAATATGAAGTTCACATCTCCCACCCCACACTTAATTGGTTACACTATCCCTAGTGCTAAAACAAATAAGCATAAAGTAATAGAGTGCAAGAAGAACTCCTTGGGCCTCTACTCCTTGTCTTCAATATTTAAGCTCAATCTTTATTGAAAATTATGACCTATCACCTGCACACTTGAACAAACACGTAAAAAAGAACAAAAAAAATTACTGATTTAACGTCCCGGCACGACACAGGTATCTTGATTACTCAGACTTCATTAAGATACCTGTTGAGACTGTGGTCACATCTTGGCTGCTTGTTTTACCATGCTAACCTATGAAACGTCAGAAGATAAAATAAAAACAAAAGAAAATAGAAAATAAAGACTAAAAGTTAAACACAAGCAATTAATCTAATCCTAAACCGTATTCCTCGGCAACAGTGCACTTTTTGATAATGCTCAAACCACACCTCTTACTGAAGTGAGAAGCAGACATTGTCAATAAAGAACCTAACTAGAGGTTGGGGTCGATCCCACAGGGAATATGGAAGGATATAGAAGAACGCTAGTGCTTAAGTTTTTTAGTTAATTATTTCCTAAGAGGGGGTATTTGTAAAATTAAGAAATAACAATGTTGAGAAATTGATGCTTGTTTTCAAATTAATGTGATTAACTAGGGTAAGTGTTTCCCATGGATCCTTAACTACTTCAGGTTTTACTCTAGTGATCTATCCCAATACTTTACTAATAGAACTGGTAACTTAGGTTCATTCAAACGACCGACCAGTCCCTATTGAATGACTATACTCAATTACTCGACCAAGTCGCATGAGCGGTTTCAAACTATCCATTATCACTAAGCTCCAAATTTAACTATCCTGCGACCACAACTCAAGTTAATATAATGATTACCAAAATCAAGGCTCTGTTGTAATTTCTACCTCTTCGACCAAAGCAAGTAAAGAATTCGGGCACTTTTGAACGTTGCGCACCGTTAAGAAACGTTTAAGCATGAAAAGAATACAATATAAGTGTTAGTATTGGTTTTAAGATCACTTTGTGCAACCCTAACTTGTTAATTCACCATGGTTCCCACAACCCTAGTTATGGTAGTTTTAGCCTATCATGTTCATAAGTAAATTAATAGCATTCATATAAAAACTAAAATTTATACTTTCAACAATGATTGGAAGAACCTTCACTTGATTAATGCAAAATTCGGAAGAACAACTTTACAATCGTCTTAAGATAAAACTAAGTCTCAAAACTTTCTTACTCGAAGACTTTTCTAATTGGAGAATTCCTCTAAAGGTTATGTCTACACAACTTCAAGACTTTTAGAACTTCAAGACTTTTAGAACTTCAAGACTTTAGAACTTTTGAACTTGGCTATTACATGAAAATAAAGGGGTAGATTTATGTTTTCTTTGTTCCTTATTAAATTTGACTTGGACTTGATGTTCCTTTTCCTAGTTGAAGTAGTAGATCCAATTTTTGGCCATTTTCGGAGCCTTGCGCGTCGCCCCATCCACTTCCACATTTCTAGTGCCACGTCTCACGCCTTGTCGCACGGGGAGTATGCTGCTGCGCACCTTCCAATGCGCTGGAGATGGTCTGTGCCGCGCCTGCCCAAGTGCAGGGGAGCTGGGCGCCTCGGGCTTGGAATTGTGCCAGCCTTGCTGCGCCTCGCGCTAGCCATCACACCAAGGACTACTGGCGCCTCGCACAGCCTGTGGCGCCTAGGTAGGCAGTGCCTCCCGTGGCTTGTAGCGCCTTTCTTGCTGCTGTCTCATGCGGCTTGTCGCGCGGGCGTGGTATTGCACCATATATATTTTTTTCTTCAATTCTTTCGTAGTGCATTCCTTCTTCTTCAACTTCATTCTGAACATATCAAATATACCCAAATCCATCACTTTTATCCCTAAAAATATCTAATCACATGCGTTAGCTATTTTTACCAATATATAACATAATCTCAAGCAAACATACATAACTTTTTCTCAAAACATAGTAAAGTACGGGCATAAATACGTCTATGAAGCGTGTAAATACACCCTTCATCAAAACATATGAGGGATCATGCTTAGATTGAGATCTTAAAACATAATTTTTTTCTAAAATTTAGTAACTAGGGTTTTACATAAAACTCGGGACACAAGGATGAAAGTAGTTCCTTGTTGAAGTCCTACATACCTGGTTGAAGGATTTCTCTAAAGGTCTTGAAGCTACTGCACTCTGGAGAGGAACTCTAGTTCTTGAGCCTTGAGATAAAAAGAGAAACAGAGAAAAAGGATTCATGAGTGTGTTAAGATTGAATGAGGGACTAGGATAGATATTCCCCTTAAAACCATCCCACTAAATACCCAAAATGATGTAGTTTAGGAGTTAGAAGCATAGAAAATTACAAAAATACCCTAGTAAATCGTAGGAAAAAGGACCCTGCCAGTCCTCATGAGGCACTCCATAAGTCGTGGGGTTAGGGACGACTCGTGGTGCCATGTCGTGAAGTGCACTAGAACTTTTCTCAAAAATCCCTCGAATCTGCCAATGCTTGACTTCACGAGTCATTGTCTGACTTAACGACTCATGACTCCTTCCATTACCACTGAAGCCAACAATCCTGTTCTTTCATCCCACGACTGACACGATGAGTTGTTACTTGCTACGATGACTCATCATCTCCCCTCATCATCACTACTGCCTCGAGACTGACATTCTTCTAATGACCATCATAATGGGTCATTGCTTCACCTAATGGCTTGTGGTCATTATCCGTCATCACTAAAACCTTTATCCTGTACTTCCCCTCAATGACTCTCAAGATGACTCATTACTGAACTTAACGAGTCGTCAAGTCACCTATCCCCTAGAGTCTTGACATTTCAGGCTGCTGCTCATGCCAAGGACCCCATGACTCGTCTCCTCATCCCACGAGTCGTGACGTGGGTTATTACCTCGGGGCTTTGAACAGGACTTCACTGACTGCTTTTCACGAGTCTCACCATGACTCGTGGAGTCACCTAACGAGTCGTACCACTACTCGTTCTGTGGTGAAATTTCCACTTTCCTTATGAATCTTTCTTTAAGTCTGAGGTTTGATCTTAGAAACTTTCGGGGTGTTACATCTGTGAAGTGATCTCTTAGGCCTCACTCAAAAGGTATAGGACCATGAATATCCATATGACAGCTAGAAGACAGAATGAACTTGTTAGCATCACAAATGATAACCCAAAAGGCGATGAAGGAATAAGATGCCCCATCACCCTCAAACAATCCGAATGATGAAGACACATAAGGGGGAATGGAAGAAGAAATTTTGAAAAATGTTCGAAGGCATTTTCTTAAGTAGTGAAGGGTTGGAAGTGGTGTTTCATGTTAGCAAAGGGTTGGGAACCTACTCCTTTCAACCGAAGAAACTTGGTCTTGACCTCAAGAATCGGACAACTCCACCATCTCAACTACCCATCATTTCACAACTGATCTTAAAGCTCAAAACATAACCTACCCATTTGAACTGTGCATATCTAGGGGAAAATGAGACACTCCTGGTGATCATCTCAGCTAAGCTCAATATATAGCAAGTGGAAGCACTTCAGGCGGTCTTGAGAAAGCACATCTGAGGGTGGTCTATAGACGATATCATTGGAATGCCACCGGGCATTTGCACTCATAAGATCAACCTTCAGGAAGATTGCAGCCTATCAGTTGAGCAGCATAGGTGTTTAAACCCAATGATGCAAGAGGTAGTCAAGAAAGAAATCATCAAATGGTTAGATGTGAGAGTTGTATACCCAATAGATGATAGTAGTTGGGTAAGCCCAGTCCAATGTGTGTCTAAGAAAGGGGGAATCACGGTGGTGCTAAATGAGAAAGATGAATTGATTGCAACACATCTAGTCACCGAATAGAGGGTGTGTACGGATTACTACAAGTTAAACTCATGGATCAAAAATATCACTTTTTGGTCCTATTCATTGATCAAATGCTAGATCAGTTGGCTGGGAAAGAGTACTACTATTTCTTGGATGGTTACTCGAGCAACAATCAGATTTCTATTGCCTTAGAAGATCAAGAGAAAACCACATTCAGATGTCCTTATGGAACTTTTGCATTTAAAAGGACTCCTTTCGGGCATTGCAATGCCCCAGCTACTTTCCAAAGGTGTATGACGTCAATCTTTCCAGACATGGTAGAGGAAACTATAGAAGTCTTCATGGATGACTTCTCGATTGTGAAAAATTCTTTTGAAGACTATTTGGTTCACTTAAAAGAAGTGTTGAAAAGATGCGAGGAAACGAACTTGGTGCTTAATTATGAAAAGTGTCACTTTATGGTTAAAGAAGGTATTGTTCTAGGGAATAAGATCTCGAAGAAAGCAATTGAGGTAGAACAAGCAAAAATTGATATCATTGCTCACCTACCCTGCCAAAGACAGTGAAGGGCATTCAGAGTTTTCTGGGACATGCAGGATTTTGCCACGGTTTTATCAAAGACTTTTCCAAGGTAGCACATCCTTTGTTCCGATTGTTGGAAAAATATGTAAAATTCTAGTTTGACGAGGCTTGTATGAGGGATTTCATTGAGTTGAAAGAGAAGCTTGTATCCGCACCAGACTAGTCGAAGTCTTTCGAATTGATGTGTGATGCTAGCGGCGTATCATTAAGGGCAGTTCTTGGAAAGTAGAAGGAATGGATTTTTCACCCCATTTACTAGGCCAGCAAACCTTGAATGATGCGCAAGAAAATTACACAGTGACAGAAAAAGAGTTGCTTGTAGTAGTATTTGTGTTTGAAAAATTTTGGGCATACTTGTTGGGGACCAAGGTAGTGGTGCTCACAGACCATGTTGCACTCAGATACCTGATAACTAAAAAAGATGCTAAACAAAGGCTTATCAGATGGGATATTTTGCTCCAGGAATTTGATTTTGAGGTGAAGGATAGGAAGGGATGTGAGAATCAGGTGGCGGACCATCTTTCTTATCTAGAAACAGATGGTAAGCCGGAGGCAAGTGAGGAGATTGATGATGACTTCCTTGATGAGCATATTTTGGCTGCATCCCATGACTTAATACCGTGGTTTGCAAATTTCATTAACTACTTGGCAAGAAACATCACTCCCAAAGGACTAAACTTCCATCAAAAGAAAAAGTTTATGTATGATGTTCAAAAGTTCTATTGGGATGATCCATATCTCTTCCTTATTTGTGCGGATGGCGCATGATTCACAAGTGTATCCCAGAGGTTGAAATGATTCCAATCCTCAAAGCGTGTCATTTATCGCCAATGGGAGGCCATTATGAGAGTGTGAGGATAGCTACAAAAGTGTTACAATGCGGGTTATATTGGCCCACTCTCTATCCTGATGCCCATGACTTCGTTAAGCAATGTGATCAATGTCTATGAATCGGTAACATCTCTAGGCAGCATGAGCTTCCTTTGACACCAATTCTTGAGGTGGAATTATTTGATGTATGGGGGATCAATTTCATGGGGACATTCATTAGCTCTTATGAAAATACTTACATTCTGGTGACGATAGACTATGTGGGTTGAAGCTACGGCGTTGCCCAACAATGAGAGGAGGAGTGTGATAGCCTTTTTGAAAAAGCATATATTCTCACATTTTGGCACCCCGAGAGCTATCATTAGCGATGAAGGTTCACACTTTTGCAATCAATTGTTCAGCGGTTTGCTTGCAAAGTATTGTGTAAAACACAAAGTTGCTACCCCTTACACCCTCAAACCAGTGGGCACGCGGAGGTATCCAATCGGGAAATTAAGTTTATTTTAACTAAAATAGTCATTGTTAATAGGAGAGATTGGGCAAGGAAGCTAGATAACGCTCTTTGGGCCTACCAGACCGCATATAAAATACCAATTGGAATGTCACCATACCAACTTGTATTTGGCGAAGCTTGCCACCTATCGGTGGAATTGGACCATAAAGCCATGTGGGCCTTGAAGAGATTGAACCTTGATTGGGGGAAAGCCGTAGATGGGCGAATATGAAATCTCAATGAGCTGGATGATTTTAGGACGAGGGCTTATGAAAATACGGTAATATACAAAGCCCGAATGAAGCACTATCATGATCAAAAAATTTTGCAAATAGAGTTTACTCTGGGAGATCAGGTGTTACTCTTTAACTCTAGATTGAGGTTATTTCCTGGGGAAGCTTAAATCTATGTGGTCAGGCCCTTTTAAGGTGTCCCAATTTTTTGAGAATGGAGCCGTCAAACTTGAAAGAGATGATGGGCTAACATTCAAAGTGAATTGCCAATGAGTAAAAAAGCATTTAGGAGTGTCGACATAAATCAACATGGCGGAAATTGCACAGCTAGATGAGCTGTAGCAACAACAACTTTTTCGTTCCATGACGTTAAATAAGACGCTTCTTCGGAGGCAACCCAAGTTTTATTATGTTTGATGCTTTGATGTTTTGTTGATTTGTTTTTGTAGGTAGATTAGATGAAGAAGGAGTTAAAAGAAAAACAGGGGACTAGTGGCGCGAGACATGCGAAATGTAGGTTCTCAAGAGTGAAGCACCACACCAATGCAAGAGGGAGAAAGAAAGCTGAGAATAAAAGGAGGGAACCGGCAAAAAACTGGTGAATCGACGGCGCCTTGTTCGGAGTTTGTTATTTGGGTGTATAACTACACGCAAGTGCACGTGGTCGAACAAGTAGTAAAGTGGCTCAAGTAAGCCAAGTATCGATCCCACAGGGACTGGGATGAGGTAACAAATTACTTAAGTGTTACTATATTGATTCTAAAATTGAAGACAATAGTGCAAAGAAGAGTTTGATATATTTTGATTTCTAATTTTATCCTAAGTCTACAAAGATTTTATAATTTGAGTCTGAACTATGAATGTGAGGATGCTGAGGTTAAACGAACATGTAAGGAAATAAATTATCGATATAATTTGGTTAACTTTTCCTCAGGTTGCTAGTCAAGAACTATTGCCAATGGATTAAAACTCTCGTATTTAACCTAACTTAAGAATCATGAACCGTCCACCTACATTTCTGTGATTAAACGAAATTCATGTTCTAGCCATACAAAACCGGTTCCCTAATTGACTAATACGACTTTCAGGTATATTTGTATCCTGAAGGTAAATTAATTCTCAATTTTCCCAAACCAAGAAAAGATCATATCCTATTGATTCACAACTTTCCAATTTCTTGCTCTCTCGAGTGAAACCGGACTTTTTAGATGTACATTAACGTAGGCCATACATTAATGCAGTAAGAACAAGAATCAATAGAACAACCATGGAAGAAAAGATGAAAAACCAAATTGATCAACAATCACATTTCAATACAATTGTTCTTAACCTCAGCAAGAAGAGGAATTAGCCACTCATTTGTGGATTAAACATCGTTAAATGAGTGTTAAACATACAAGCAATTGAATTAAAGAAGAAGGAGATAGAGAAAAACCTTGATAATTTCGTCCCCTCAACTGCCTGTAACCCACGTTCTTGCTCCACCAAGTCAGAATATTGAAAAATGAACCTAAGTGTTCTATTTATACTAGTGGGAATTTTTTCCGGAATAACTAGCAACGTGTCACGGAGTGCATCGTGGAGCACTGCCTCCGTGACACACCACAGACGCGGAGGCTCACTGGAAATAGACTGTCCAGGTAATAAAGCCCAACGTGGCACGGCGTGCAACGCGGGGCTAGGCCAACGTGCCATGGTCCCAACGCGCACCCACACTGGAATTTGGCCAAAAATTCCCTCTCCAGGCAGAAGGCCTCCGCGATGGCAGCGTGACACGGCTCCATCGCGGAGCCCCTTTAATTCTTGCCGTCCAATGCTTTGTCCTTTGCTGACATCCGAGTCCAACCCCGATCTTTCCCAACACGCATTTTAGCTTCACAAAATTACATTTCAACTGCAAAACAACGCTAATCATGTTGGTTAGTATAAATTCACATTTACATAAAATCACATGAGAATGTCTATAAATAATTAGATAAACAAGACTAAATTGTGTTATAAAGTAGCACCTGGGCATGCAATTATGCCCAAGATCACGATCCGTGAAATGCCAGTGATGATCCGCAAAATATCGGTTCTATGCCAACTTAAACCAGTATGCCTAGGAGAGAAAGTAAGAACTGCAACCCGCCGGCGGAATGTAGGTACCAACCCACGAACTGTCGGTCAACCACAGCATACGAAACAGTAAACGGGGCAAATGGAGAGGTCACCTGCGCTTGAATCAGCGATATGTCGGTACCCACCAATGGCCGCAGGTTCAGCGCAGGTAGAGGTATATAATTCATTTAAAATCTTGACCGACTCCTTGACCGACCCAACCCATGGCTTCTGAAAGGAGCCCGGTCAGACCCTTTCTAAATTCCCATAAACCCTTCATTCTCATTTTTCCACTTTCCCAAATACCCTATTTCCACACCTTCCAATTTCCCACCATTAAATCCACCTTCTCACCACTCAATTATTCTCCCTCTCTTCAGCCTATAAAATCCCCATCCCTACTCTCTTCAATTCATTTTACCTCACACCACTCTCACTAAGCAAAAGCATTGCCCATTGTTGGAAACACCATTTTTGGTCAAGATACCAAGCTCAAATCTAAGTACTTTTTGTTCTCATTTTTCAATCGATACGTGTCGTTGTGCTCCTATCTTTCTTGAATGTTCAAAAATGAGAGTTAAATACTAATAATGCTAGATTCAAAATTTTCCGAACTCATATCTGCCATTTCACATATTGTGTTTTCTCATTGTGTTATGATTTTCAGTATGGGTGTCTTGGGGGTGGTGATGTTGGTGTGGATGCTCATTTTTGGTAGGAATGTTATATGAAGTTTGTATTTGATATGTTAGCTAGAGTGAAGTCTGAGTAACCCTATGTGTTTCAAATACATGAATTTGCCTGATGATAAATCAGGTAATGTCATTCTTAAAGGCAAATCGTCATTTTTATTTCTATGTGCTGTTTGAAGTGGGTTGATCATAATGTAGGAGTGAGTTGAGTAAAGCATGAAATTGGGATGTTTTGGTTTAACTTGGTCGTGGTGCTATTAATGCTAAAACAACTTTACATCGACGAATAATCGGTCATTATCGATGAAATACATGATGAGGCAGGGGTCCAGGTTCAAGGCTTCAGGCCACTGCCAGTACCCATGCTTCACAGGTTGAGATCGGTGAAACACCGGTGCAACGTCGATAGAAAGTCATTGTGCCTAGTTTTCTACCCGGACTGGCGGCTCTGCGACAACTTACTGGTTATACCTGCATTTTGCAATTGTGACGCCGGTCCACCAGCATATGATTTTGATGTTGTAACTTGTTCTCATTCAATTTTGAAATTTTTATTTCTAGATTAGTTGCTATTTCTTTTACTTTCAAATTATTCAAAACCCAAAAAGAGCAACATATGGCACTAACATTTCTTTACAGTATCATGTCCACCTCTTGAGAACATGGCAAAGGGAAAACACCAATAACTGATGCCATAACTCTAGGAGCAGAGTCCGATGAGGAAATGCGAATTGATAAATTCCGCTTTGGGCTCAATAAGATGAAGAATTATCATGTCTAGTGTAAGGAGAAACAGTCTATCACTGTAGAAGCTTGATTTGAGGTTGACTCCTTCAAGAATGACTTTCCAGACATTTATGATCAATTTCAAATTTGCAATTGGGAGCCCTTCACAATGCCCTTGGATCCTTATGTTCCCAAGTTGGTGGGGTAATTTTATGCCTCTTATAGGGCAGGACAGGACATCTTGAAGCATAAAGGTAGAGTTGATAAGATGCCATGTTTATCGTTTATGCTGATATGGGGCCAAGAAGTTCCCATCACCCCAGAGCTTTAAGGAAAACTTCGAATGTGAATTTTTAATGACTTCAAGATGCTATATAAGCTTGCTGTGATCAACCATGCCCCTTGTTTTGAATGAAGGAATCAACTGTGAATCATGGCAATTGATTGTGGTCATCTCTTGAAGCATTTGCATATAGTTTTGAGTCTCCGCTTTTCCTTTGAGTTGGTGAGCGATCTTTGGGTTTTCTGAATCATAGTGGTCCCTTGTGCATAATCTCATGTAGAATGATATGCTTACTCCTATGTTTCAGCTGTAAAGAATTGCCTTGCTTGAGGACAAGCAGCGGTTGAAGTTTGAGAGTTTGATGAGTTGGTAATTTACCAGCTCATTTTTCTTTTAAACATGAGCTTTTGCTTGATTATCAATTCATTTAAGATGATTTTATCCTCTTTCTCTTTTTTTTTTTGCAGGTATTCAATTTAAAAAGGGAAAGCAAGAAATTGAATAAAAGCATGAAGTCTAAAGAAAGGGACCTGCGTTCCACCGGATGGGACCAGCGAAATGCCGGTCAAATGCAGGAGCACACTGCTATGAAGTGGAAGGCGCACCAGCGGAATGTAGGTCAGCACCTGCGAACCGCCAGTGCCAATGCCGGCCAGATTCCGATGTCACTGTCCCTAATTGTGATAGAGTGGCGCCCCGTGGATGGGCACCGGCGGAACACTGGTGACTCGCAAGTGAGGCCGTCTTCAGAAGGGCAAAATCATTTAGCATGAAATTTGAGGAGAATTTTAACCTATTTCTGTACATTCACTAAAAAGTACTGAATATTCCATTCTAGATTTGTAGAGTTAGAGATAGAAATATTAAATAGTTTTTCTTCTTCTTCTTCCTCAAGGTACAAACCACCATTGAAGATAATTTTGAGCTTGTTGTTTACTCTTAATGATGAATTTTATGAATTTATTTGTCAATATGTTTTTATATTATTCATCTATGAGTAGCTAGATATTTTGCTAAGGGTGTATTATGATAGGGGATAGATTGAATTGGGTATTGCTGTATTAAACTTGTAATTACTCATTTAATACAAATATGTTATTTTCTCCCAAGTTATAATTGAATTACCCATAGCTGCAAATGTGGGTTATGTCTACGTATTCCATTTTTACTTGAAAAAGGGAAATTGAATATGGATGAGAAAGCAATGGAGGACAATTGGTCTTGAGTGTGTGGGATTGGGCTAGATATAGCCAAAACCCATAGTCATACACCTATTAGAGATAACTCAAATCTTGCCTAAGCTATAGTGGATGAATTAATTGAGGCCTTGGGGTTTGAGAAAACTCAAGGAAAAGAGGATCCAAATGGTTGAAAAACATTGGGTGTCACTTTATCCATGATTATTTATGCTTATGAGTAATAATTTGATTTTCTAGTTAATCCCAATCCAATCGAACCCCCCATGAATAGCACACTTCTGGCCCTTGCTCATAATTGTTCATTCAATTTGGTTTCCTTGTTCTCTTGATATTTGATTTTAATTCAAATTGTGATCTCACTCCCCCCCCAACATTTATTTTCTTTATTTTCAATGCATGGACGCAATTTTAGTTCAAGTCAATAGACAACTTTTTTTGTTATTCAATTGCTATTCCCTGTGGATTTGATCTCGACTCTTAGTTGGGTATTTATATTGTGACGATCGTTTACACTTCCTCCTAGTGAGGAGTGGATTTGAACATCATCAGGTAGTCCCTGTCAAATTCAAAAATCAATAATAATCCACCAAGTGTCAAAATGACATCTTTTGGCTAATCATAAGCAACCTTATCCACCCCCTACAACTATAAGTAGGGGATGTACATAACATTTAAAGGGACTTCAACAAGGATCAACAATAAGCATTTTGTAATCATTGGAGAAAGCTACAACATCTATTACATAGTTCTTCTAAGGAGTGGTCAACGGAGTTCTTCCCGGAGATCTTTCTAAAGTACTGAAGCACTAACCAATATTTTTGGTGATTGAAATGCATCTCTAGGAGATTCAAGTCATCCAACAATTCTAGAAGTACGCTATTGAAGGCCCTTGAATCATAGAGAAATTTAGGAGAGAAGAATCAAGAGAGCAACAGAATTATACTCACAAGATTCATCAACAAAATTACCTTTTCTTTTATTTATTTTTGGTTGTAGTTAATTTTCAGCACTTTGAAAATTTGTTGTGAACAGACGGTCCATTTGAAAGTGCATAATGAGTCTTGAAATAGTGAGCAAGCCAACCATAAACATAATGGATAGGAAAGCGGACTTTGATTAGATCAAGTTATGGCAAACTAGAAATCTTATTAAGACCATTATAGATGCTTTCTAAAACGGGCACCGCAAGACTGATCTTCCATTTGATAGCCATCATAGTCGCTATCTTAAAAGTCCCTGGACGAATAAAGTCACCCTCTTTAGAAGAAAGCAAAAACCACATAGCCAACATGATAAAAATTCTGCAAGATAGGTTTCATCTTTCTTTGTAGGCCTCACCCTAAGCTTACGAAATACACCTTTCTCATCTCTTGACCATTGAGATATCTCAAGAATGAGCCCCCATAGGGTTGTGTGTAGATTTTAAACCCACATGATTTATGATATAAAATATGGATTTATTCAATTATCCATTAGGATTTGATAATTTACAAGTTATATGTATGATCTACAAGTAGGCATGAAACCTATGATTTATGAATTATGTTATGGCCGACTCACGAGCCTTATGTCATGGCTAGTTCATGTATGTACAAGAATGTTATGATTATCATGATTTAACTATCCCATGAATTCATTCATGTTATACTATGAGCACTATATATGTTTTGGGAGTAGTATCGAACATCGAGTAGGTTCAGGGCCTAGGTTCTGCCCCGAATCTCATAAACTATGTGCCACCGTAGGTATGTTCGGACCTCCATTGTGACTGTCCCTGACCCAAATGGACCTTTTCATGGTGATATCACACTTTCATGGTTCTACCCATGGCAAGGTACGGACACCCTCCCGGCTAGGGTTGCAAGTTGGGCTTCATGTGTGCTCATATGGGGTATGTCGGTTAAGAGAATCTCCCACTGTTTCTCATGATTTATGCATGTTTATGATTGTGTATTTTGGCTCAATTCATTTTAAGTAAAGCTTTTCTCTTATGATCATGAGTATGATTGTATTACGAATGTTTTGAAAACCTTGAGCCTTATGTTATGTTACAATATTTATGATGTGAGCATGATGTCATACTCTTATGATCATTTATGAGTTTTATATATTTTAAAAGTCCGTTTTACTTACCTTGAGTACTTGATGCATTCCATGTACTGACCGTATACTTTCTATGTTGTATCATTTTATGATACAGGACTCGGCTCTCAGGCTCATCCTCATCCTTAGTCCATCCCAGAGTTCACTTTCAGCTTTGTTGGTGCATACTCATGTTTCGAGGGCCATTTGATTAAGAATGTATGATGTTTTATGTTTTAGTATTTGGTCGGGTTAGTTGGGGGTGTTGTCCCATCAACCCATCTTAATTAGAGGTTTTCAGATAGTATGTAGTACTTAGCTTATGTATATGTCTAGTACTTTTGAATGTTATGATATGCTATGATATGTTTACGTTCCATTATACCTTATGTTTAGTCTTTCGCTTAAAGTGAATGAATTTAGATGTATGCTTATGCCATGGGTCGACTTGGAGCCTCTCGGGGTTCCTTGTCCCGTATTACGATCTAGGTGTACGTTCGGGTCGTGACATAATACTACTGTCTCTCCCCAGCATATTCTTTCTCAAACTATGTGATGAACAAGGCTATAAGCACACTTGCTATATTTGTATAATGGTGGAGCGGCGTCTGCAGAGACCACATATGAGAAGATCGAGTTGAAGTAGATTTGCATTCGGAAGTCCTGTTTGTCATATGGAGTGAGTTCCTAAGAAGTGGCCAGGGACCTGCATAGCATTCAGTTAAGGGAGTCTAAACCAACAATCTTGTTTTCACGACAAGTCGTTCATTACTCTCGATAATAAGGTACTTGAGTTTGGACTAAGGAGAGGTATAGTCTTTAAAGTTCACCATCTGATTAAGCTGCAGTAACAAAAAAATCACCATCCAGCTCAAAGGTACAAGGATGAATATAGACTTCATGACAGATAAGAAATAACCAAAATTTGAAAGTGCGGATAAAATCCACCCCATACTACGCCTTAGGCTCGATTTCTTTAAAAGAAATAACCAAAATCCTAAAGCGCGGATGGAATCCATCATGTACTACGCCTTAGGCCGGTTTCTTTAAAAGAATAACCAAAGTCTTAAAGCACGGATGAAACTCATCCTGTACTACTCCTTAAGCCTGGTCTTTTTAAAGAAAATTTATGAAACTCCATCGGTAATAGATATTCCATTAATATTATTCCGCAATGAGCTAGAATATGTCCTTCTAATCTATAGAAAAAAAGGGAGATAAGAAAAGGACAAAAAAAGGAAAGAAAAAAATTAAAACAAATAATACGTCGCTCCTTGATGTTTGAAAATCAGATTTGAATCTTCTATTGAAAAGGCTTACAAATTGATATTAAGAGAATAAAAGGCATGGTCTTATGGTCAATTCCTAGATGAGGAGTGGCGGTTGCTCACTCCTAATTGAATGTGGTTTCAGTGACTTAATTCAAGAAGGAAAATAAAAAAATAGTTATCCTAGTCTCACTAAATAATGTTGTGGCGATGTAGTTAAAAAAGTGAGAAAGAAATTTCTTTTAGAGTCAAAGAAGGAAAGGGGAGATTGTGGGTTCCACGTGAATGCAAACTTTCTTATGAAAGTTGGACTGTATTATTACTGTCAAGTTGGTTATAATGTCAACCAAAAAAAAGCATTTGCTATGTTGATTAAATGAATAATTAATGGTGCATCAAAGTAACGATACTTCAAGCCTAGTTGTGGGTAATTTATAATCCCAACAAGTCTTGAAGTAGGGGCATTTTATGAATAATGAAATTTTATTAAATTTAAATTCGTAAAATTTTTGAATTATATTAAATATAAGATATATTAATTTAAATAAATATTATGGATTAATATAATTGGATTAATAATTTGAGTCAAATAAATATGGATTTGATTAGTAATCTAATTTCTTTGGGTTAGTCCATCAAATTGGGCTACAAATGATAAATTCACTTTACTGAGCCCAAGATGTCATCTTCCTAAAGGCCCAAATTGATGCCACGTGTCAAATAACGTGTCATTCCAAGTTAAATAAAAGAACCAATAGGATCATTCCACATATTAAAAATGGCACAGCATGCTGAGTCAAATCAAAGGGCAACGATAATGCGCCACGTGTATGAGTGACATAATCCGACCAATCAAGTATTGCCACGTCAACTTAAATTTGATTGGTTGAATGAAGTTCGTCCTTATCGCAACTCTTCCATCCTACAACTATAAATAGGGGTCTCATAATTCAGAAAAGGGGACCTGAATCCTAATAACAAGCCAGAGAGAGCTCGTAGATTAAACACTGCAAATTTCTCTACAAGATACAAGCATTCAAGAACTCCAGTATTTCTCTACAAGTTTTAGAGATCAATATGAATATTCAAGAACAAGCTTCAAGCTCTTAAATTTAAACACGAATCAAGATCAAGACCACCATATCCAAGATCAAGCTTCAAGCCCTTGAATTCAAATACAAGTCAAGATCAAATTTATAAAGTTCAAGATCAAGCTCAAAAGCCCTTGAATATATATTTGAAAAGAAGAATTAGAGGATTCCTAGAGATTGTAACACTCATATCTAAAATAAAATACTATGAGTGTTGCAATATTTTTTTGTCCTGATTATTATTTTTTCGACGCAAAATTTTATTGTCTACAGTGTGTTCGATTGGTTACTCTTCATTACACATGGCTACTTCACTGGTCAAGATAATTACTGTTGGATCAGTAAACATTATACCGTATTAAACTTGAATCTCCTTAAAGAAAGCAATATATCCGCGTCGCATCTTGAATATTTATTTATTTAATTTTATTTATTTTATTTTCATTTGTAATTTATGATAATTTTACCAATAATAACTCTTTTGGGAAAAATAGTTACTCTCCCACGCAATATATTTCTTCAGTTAACTGTCAACACTTCGTAAAGAGACAAAATAGAATTTTTTATCTTGTCGCAACACGAACATGCAATAGTACTTAGATTCTTACTTCTAGAACATTAAAAAATAATTCATGCCATAAATTAATTTATTTTTTAGAAAAACTTGTTCAACTTCTTTTCTTTTGATTAAAAATACTTTCAAACTATTAATATAGAAACAATTTAAATAATAATGTTGTTAATAGAAACAATTTAAATAATAATTTTCTAACTTTCTCATAGGTTTTTTTAGTGTAATATTTAACATTAAAATCTAACGAATATTTTGCAATATCAAAATATGTAATATAGATACATTTTTTTAAAGTGTTGCTATTTTGGGTAAATAGAGCGGCTATGTTTGTTCTGTTGCGTAATTTTTTTTTTTTAAAAACTCACACTTAGAGCTCAGATTCAAAACTTCTAAATTAATAACGGGGGATCTTATTTATTCCAATACAACCTTTGATGGTAATAGTAAAGTGATAACTGGGATAGAGTTTAAAATGGCCAAATGTATTTAAGTATAAGGATGAAATTTTAAAAAACAAAATAAAATAAATGAGTTTCTTGCTCAACTTATTTAAGATCGTAGGTGACAAGTAGGTGCATTACCTACTTAAGCTGAATGGACCAAGTTAAGAGGGAGAACTTGGTGTTTCACCTACTTAGGTTAATGGATCAAATTATGACCCAAATGAAGCCTAGAGTTGGCCCAATTTTGTGGCCCAAATCTTCCAAAAATAAATCCAAACAAATTAGGCCCAAAAGGGATATAAAGTAAGACTAATAGTTGCATTACCTACTTGACCAAATTATGGCCAAAATAAGCAAAAATTGAAGCCACATACTTGACCAATTTGTGGTCTGAGTGAAGCACAAAGAAACCACTAATCTTGACCATATTATGACTCAAATTGCAGTACCATACAATTACCAACATTGACTAAGTTTGTGGCCTAAAACAAAGCACCTAGACAGTCGAATTATGTGACCCAAGTTGACCCAAACTTGTGGATCAAATCTGGTCCAAATGGGTCAAGGGGTGGAAAGTTCTAAGGGTCCTTTATAGGGTCAAATTTTGGCCATTTTACACTTAAAACACTTAGAAAAATTCTAAAAATTTTATAAAATCTCTCCCCTCTCTCCTTGTTCTCGACTAGCCACTCCAAATTCCCTATTAGGGTTTTTAAAGAGTTCTTCAATTCCAGCGAAGGTGAGTAAAAGAAAAGTTATGGTTTATATTCTTCTATATATAACAAGGAAATTATGTTGGTTATGTTAAGGACCTAGGTAGCTTCCTCCTAAATCTGCTGCCTTATATTGCTTATTTATAAAGGGGTTCTCTCTTCTTTTTTTGATTTATATATAAAGGGTGTTCAAGCTCTTGAAGATCACAAGAAAGATAAAGTAAAATATACCACTAAGAAGGTAATGACTACTTCCCCTTTTTTCCCCTTTTTGGTAAAAGTTTGGGTGGAGAAATCTAGTTGTATTGTTGTTAAGAACTCATGAGACGGCGATAGAAAGCCATGAGTTCAATATATTTTAGGAGATGTATTTCGTGTTTCTTGTGATTGGGGGCAGTAACTTGGCTTGTGTGTGTATGTGTTGAAATGGGGAAGAAGGGTATAACAACACACCATTCAGTTGACACTGATATGCACATTCTGCCCAGAACACATCTAGCAACTATTTGGTGCATTCTTGATGGTTGAGGTAGTAGAATTGGTGCATGTATAGTTATATTATAATGGGGGAGAAAGGGTTAGAGATGCACCATTTAAGTAATGCCCAATTGTAGATTATACCCGGCATGTAATTAGCTACTATTTTGGTAAGGTGACATTGTGTTTGGAGGCTAATATTAGCTTCAGTATGCATTTATATTATAGATTAATCTAATAAAGAAAAGGTCAACTCATACTGGTTGTGGTTTTCAATGTAAACAAGGTGTGTTAAGGCTTCTCGATTCCTTTTTGCCAAGAATCTGGAAATGAAACTATAAGTCTCCAAAAGAAGGAATTTGAGCATTGTGTACTATGAAATCTGTTTTGGAGGTTAATTGGACCTTAATGAACTAAGTGTCATCTTATATCAAGTTGGGTCGCACTCTCCTAGAAATATGATTTTGTATAAACTAAATGAAAGATTATTCTTGTATCAAGTTTCCTTATTGTAATCCAAAATCAAGAGTTAAAAGTATAGAAGAAGGGCTTAGCAAGTCAAGTTCTTACTTGTGCAATTATTAAGTTAAGAGTTTATGAGTACTTTAGAATTTTTACTAGTAAATAGAGCTTAAAGAAATTCACTAAAAAGAGTCTTAATAATTAATAGAAGTGATGACAAATTTTTTAACTATTTTGATATGCTTATAGCGTATGTTGCATGCGCCAAGGTGCTATTACCTTATTTATGGCTAATATAATATACATCAGGTGCACCGAGGCACTTTTGCTCTTTTGAGGCATATATATATATGCACACACACACACACATGGAGTGTGCACTGAGGCGCTATAGTGTTACAACATCTGAATAAAGAAAATAAGAAGCTTAACAAGTTCTACAGATTACTATTTTTAGGTTTCATATTTTATCCTGTTCTGATTTATTACTTATAGCTTATTTAGATATTATTTTTGCCTTATACCAGTACCTTCTTTCATACTAACGTCCCCATTGCTTGGGGGATATTGCATTTTTACTTGCAGGTCCAAACAGAGATCCAGATAGACCTCTCCAGTAGGAGCTATAGAGTTTAGCTATTTTGGTGAGCTCCATTTTTCCTGGAGCTGAGGAGTAGAGTTCCAACTTTATTTTGAGAATATAGATAAAAGATGGGTAGGTCAGAGCCCTATCCTGACCATAGTATAGTCGGACACTCTTAGAGGCTTGTAGACACTTGTTATGAGTTTTTAGCATGTCGTTTATGGCCTTTCCAGCCTTCTGTTTAGTTGTTGTATAGTTTATATCCTTTTCCGCTTGTTGTTTAGTAATTAAGGTATTCTGTAGCTTTGTTAGCCTTGTGTATACGTGTCTTGAGTTGCCAGCTATTTAGAATATATTCAAATTGTGATCTTTTCAGTTTTATTTATCTTTATGTTGTAGCGGTATTATCATAGAGGCCTTGCTGACCCAACTACTACACAAGTTGTAGGAGTTTCAATGGCTAGCTTGGTCAAAGAAGACACTGGTTGTCTGTCGCACCTTCCTAGGTTTGAGCACGACATGATCCCATGGATTTCACCCAGGCCTCATACCACAAACTAGCCACATCTCATAGTCAAAAAGATGTCAATTCCACTACTTCTGTTACTGCGGTATGCATGACTCTTAAGTATTTTGTGAAGCTGATCAATAAACTCCTGAGGGTCCTCTTTCAGATTAGAATTGTAATACCCCGAAAATTCTAAGATCAGATCCGGGATTTGAAATGGAGAAAATAGAATTTTCTGCACCAGGTCACAGGACGAGTCATCCAGTGACCCGTTGGGTGTGCCACAAGTCGTTAAGTGACTCATGGTGTGGAGAATAAGTTGGTTAGAGATGATGGTTTGGGGTTTGACCACGGAAGTAGGCACGACTCATGGTCAGGACCACGAGTCATTAGGATGGTTGTGGTCAAAATTTGACTGAAGAGTAGATGTCTGGGCAGTATGGGTAATGACTAGGTCACCACGAGTCATTGGGTACAACGCGATTCGTGGTGTCCTCCGTGGTGACCAGTGTTGAGTTTTCTCCAGTGTAGGTGACGGAAGGTGATCACGAGTCGTGGTCAGGTATGACGGGTCATCCAGTCCCTTGTTGGGACTAACAGTATGTTTTTCCCTGTGAATTTATTGTAATACCCTGAAAGTTCCTAGGAGTAGATCCGGGAAGCTAAAATGCAAACTGCTGAAAGTTGGGAAAAGAGTTGCAGGATGAGAGGTACAATGACTCATGGTAGGTAACCATGAGCCGTTGTTGGAAGTCGTGGGTTTAGGTGTTCAGGTGGCAGTGGAAGCAACGGTTTATGTAATGACTCATTGTAAAAAATAACGAGTCATCGTTAGTGGTCGTGGTAGGAGATGGACTTAGCAGTTGGGGAGTATAACGGGTCATCCAACGACCCGTCATGGCTTGCAACAACCCATTGTGAAGAGTCATGGTAAGGGAACCCAGATCTCGAGTGAAAACGACGGATGGAAACCACGACCCATTGCAGGATACAACGAGTCGTAGTGAGACTCGTTGAGAAGGAATTCAGAAATTTCAGAAGAGGAGACAATGATCAAAGGAACTACTCATGGTATCTAAGGACGAGTCGTCCTGTCTATGCGTGGTATGAATTCAAGAGATAGTCGGGTCAATGCTTAGCACAGACAGATACCACGGGTCGTGGTATCCTCAACGACCCGTTGGGTCGTCTGTTGTTTGGCCCAGTCACTAATTTTCTGCGAATTTAGTAAGGTTATTTTTGTCATTTCCCAAGTTCTAGGGGCCTATACTACGTCGTTTAAGGCTCGTTTTGGAGGATTTTAGTTGGGGAAAACCTATTCTAAGTGTATTCCTTCTATGCATGCAAGTTTGAAGGTTTGAAGAGGAAATTCAAGGTAAAACCTCAAGGTTTCCATTAGAATCTTACCTTGGGCAATTGGAGAGTGTTAGAATCCACTAATCCCAGGTCTTTAAGGCTATGAGTGGGTGCTTCCTTCCACACCCATGCCCAATTTCTATCAAAATATGATGAATTATCTATGATCAAGTATGGGGTTTCTACCCAATTGCATAATTCTTCAATCTCTATATATGGGTATGATTAGATTATATTTATAATGATGAATTTTGAAGCTAGGGCAGATTTTAAATTATTTTCAATTCAAATTTTTATTTCTGAATTATGAAATTGAATGCCCATGTATGAGAAGTTTATGAAAGAAGAGAATGATGTTGAATGTATGATGATGATGAGATTTAATGATGAAAAGCATGTTTCAAAAGCTACCCATGATTGTGATGTTGTTTTCAAAATGAAATGAGTAAATCTTAGTATGAAAAAGCTTTGAACAATGCCCACATGTTGACTTAAAGTGATGATTTTTCCGACATAAGCTTACCACATTATTTGAAGAGAAGTTTCCCAATTTTTCATAAATTCTAGCTTGTGGTATGTTGAGTTAAATATTTTTACATGTAGCTTACCACATGATTTGGAGTATATGCTCCCACTTATGATTGAGCTTGTGGTATGGTTCAAAATAAAGCTTCTCATATGCATGAATTCATAATTGAGATGTATGTCATTATTGAGCTTTGTCAAAGGACAATGTTGAGCTTCATTTTCATATGATGTCGAGTCTATGCATGACTTCTTTATTGAGCTTTGTCAATAGACAATGTAGAGCTTCGTTTCATACAATGTTGAGTTATGCATGATTTCATATTGAGCTTCATTATATATGATGTAGAGCATTGCATGTTTTTGGGGGAAGAGTCTAGCACCGAGCAGGTTAAGGGTCGATCACCCTATGCCCCAACATAGGTTGATACTATTATATTATTGGAACCTCCCTTGTGAGCTATCCCTGGCCCGAATGGCCCTTAAGCTTGATATCGATATCATGGTATTATCCATCACCCTGGCAAGGTTATGGACGGCTCTACCCACTTGAGTGTGATATTTGGGACCACGTAAGCTCTATCGTTGTATGTCAATTAAATGACGAGTCTCCCACTGTCTATATCTTCCATATTTGCATTTCACTACTCATGGTGATTACCTTATGCATGCATGTTCTAAAAGTAAGGTTTGACTCATTGTTTAGCTTTTGATATAATGTTATGTTCAGGTTTGATTCATTTGAGTCAGTCATGATGAAAGGTAATCATGGTCATGTCATGATAAGATTTTGATTTTACAATAAATGCATGTAGCCTTTTTACTCATACTTGAAAGCTTATGATTTGCATGAAATATTTTTAACTGATTTACTTTACTAAAGCAGTTTTACTTACCTTGCATACTCAATACATTCCACGTACTGACCACAACTTTCTATGCTGCATCATTTCATGATGTAGGATCTGCTTCTCAGGTTTAGCCCCGCTCATAGACGCTTATCAGAGTTAGCACCTACGTGATTGGTGAGTCCTCATCTTTTGAGGACTATACTGTCACGCCCCCCTTGGGGGTATGACTGGCACCTAGTGCCCTACTAGGACCTGAACTACTAAACTACTGAGCCTAAGCACTTCTGGTGCCTGGCTGACTCTAACTCTGATTCATGGAATCAACGGGCTATATAGCGGCTGTAAATACAGCCCCCGGCCGGCTAGGCCTATAGCCACCTGTACAACCACAACAACTAACCAGAACCACATCAACATAAGGGAACGTATGTGGGCCGACAAGGCCACCATGCTGTGTAGTTACTTCTGAATCAAGAAAACAGGAGCTAAACTGCTACGTGACCAACAAGGTCACCACTACCAACTGAATAGGGCCCCAAAAAACCATTATAAACAAGCTAAAACATACACATGGCGTCACACGACTGGTATAGCTAACCACAGGGAATACACAATCTGCAAGCCTCTTAGAATACTGATAAGATGGTCGGACAGGGCCCCGGCCTACCCATACTGTACAACAAAAGAAAAGAAATAAACCTCTAGCTGTCTAGCTCTGGATGACAGGAGCTGATGACTCTATGTGCTGGCTGGAATCACGAAGTATCGGCTCCTCGTCTATGAGTACCTGCAGGCAAGTAATGCAGCGCCCCCAAACGGGCGTTAGTACCACTGGTACCGAGTATGCAAAGCAAAAACTGAACATAACTGAAGATAAGCAATAGTACTGATAGCTCTAAATAACAGAAAATAGTTAAGACTGTCGGGGATGGCAAAATCTAAAATGAGCCTATCTGTATTGAAAAGAAGATGAAAGTCATACCTGTTGCTGCGGCGTCCTGCTATTAATTAATCTAATAAATAACATACATACATATATATATATATAGCATACAAGGACCTATACCAGCCCCCATAAGCCAGAAGGTGCCAACCAACATGCAATCTATATACCCCTACCGGGGTCAAACCATCCAAAAATAAAGTCACTCCACTCGCCTAATAACTACAAGCACCTTTACCGGCCCCTTGTGTATGCAACTTGGGCTCTCTGGGCCCCTGACTATAACTGTATCTGAGTCCGGAGGACTCTTGTAACTGTATTTGATATTTGTATCTGTAATCTGTGCCCTGGGCGCAAACGCTCGACATGGTATACTGTAATGCTAATAAGCCTGCTATGGGGAATGCTGCATCCCATCTTCGTCCTACTGCAGACGGCATGCCACTCCTTGGAGTGACGTATCCTCACCCTCTAGCGGGCGAGTCGACATAGCTATTAACCTTGGGGCAGCAAGGAAGCTCTAAGGGTGCCCACATATCACAAACAAGTCTCAACAAGCAACAGTAATCACATATAACATGTATATTAAATCTGAAAATACTATCCATGTTCTGATATTCTATTCTGGTTCTTTGACTGGATTAAACTGAATTTGGTACTGAGTATGAAATGATATCTTGCTGTTTAATACTGATCTACAGTCT
This sequence comes from Datura wrightii, assembly GCA_035772735.1. Lineage (NCBI taxonomy): Eukaryota > Viridiplantae > Streptophyta > Magnoliopsida > Solanales > Solanaceae > Datura > Datura wrightii. Next base: position 112,815,422 of record JASDFA010000001.1, read on the forward strand.
TTTATTCTGAATATGACATAATAACGCAAACACATTAATACTCGGCTTATGGAACTTTCTTCTGGAGTTTATTCTATTTTACTATACTAGAATTACAAACTTGCTGAAGAAACTAGCTTTACATACCTCAGTTTCTGATTTCCCGGCTAACTGGCGTAATTCGGCCAATATTCTACTAATTCTTCCAACTGCATTCATATTTGTAACAATTAGGACTAAATTCAACAATATCTTGGAAGAAAACATCACTTTTAATATATATATATATATCCCAAACTTTGACTTATCGAAAAACGGCCGGAAACTCGCTATTTCTCGAAAGTCCAAAACGGAGAATACTCACTTTAGGGCTAGGAGTATATTGAAACTAATTTGGAGCAATTCCACTTACCTTAGCTCGATAGCACGACGGTTTGCCGGCCCAATTTCACAAAACTAAACCCGTAGGAATGCTCCTTTCTACTTAATACCTCACTACCCAAGGTTATACCGAGTTTGGACTGCGTGTAACAGCGTAATCGGAAGGAAATTATAGCATACCCTTCGCACCCCCCGTTTCTTGGTTACTCTCTCTGTGAGTTTCTGGATATTTTATGAAATTTAACATTTAAACCGAAGTTTGGAGGCTTTTATATTTGGGGCTGCACCTCACCACTGCACGTTGGCCATCGCGGAGGTTAGCCTCCGTGGCACATTGTCCATCGCGGAGGAGGTCTGCCAGCCTCCTCTTTCGATGGTTCGACGTGTCGCTTATCCGGTCTTTCCCTGGGCCCTTCACCAGCATGTGTGACATTCAAAAACTCTTAACCAACACGCGAATAGGCCATCTAAATATAAAGAATTTACGGGGTGTAACATCCTCCCCCCTTTAATAACATTCGTCCTCGAATGTAAACTTCTACTTATAGGGGTCTTTAACTTACTCGGCTTATTTTTAGAAAAATTTCAGCAAAGTTTCCCCTGTAATATGGACTATCTCAAAAACCTAAAATGCAAGTCCAATACATGTACTCCACAAAATACTACAGTATTTATCAGTCAAAAGACTAGAGTCGACTATCTCATTTATACATATAATATAAGACATTTCATATGATAACAATATTAACATACCTCTTGACTGACTAGGCTCGAAACAAGCGAGGATATCTGGTTTTCATATCTTCCTCTACTTCCCAAGTCATCTCTTCTCGGTTCCTATTACGCCACAGTACCTTGACAGAAGCAATATCTTTAGTTCTCAATCTACGAATCTGTCTGTCTAGTATGGCTACTGGAACCTCTTCATAGGCTAGCTCTTCCATAACCTGGACATCCTGAACTGGGACAACTCTGGAGGGGTCTCCTATGTACTTTCTTAGCATAGATATGTGGAAAACTGGATGAACGGACTCTAATTCTGGAGGCAAGTTCAACTCGTATGCCACTTGGCCTATTCTTCGCCGAATCTGATAAGGCCCAACGAATCTCGGACTGAGCTTACCCTTCTTGCCGAATCTCATCACCCCTTTCATTTGAGATACTTTCAAAAATACCCAGTCATTCACATTAAATTCCAGGTTTTTGCTCTACACATCAACATACGATTTCTGGCGGCTCTGTACAGTCAGTAGGCATTCTCTGTAAGCTTCACCTTCTCCTCTGACTGATGAATAATATCTGGCCCAATCAGCACCGACTCTCCTACTTCAAACCAGCCAACTAGCGATCTACATTTTTGCCCATACAATGCCTCAAAAGGCGCCATCTGGATAGCTGAGTGGTAATTGTTGTTATAAGCAAACTCAATCAGCGGTAAATGCTCATCCCATCTACCTCCAAAATCCAACACACATGCCCATAGCATATCCTGGAGCGTCTGAATAGTGTGTTCCGCCTGTCCATCTGTTTGAGGGTGGAATGCTGTGCTCAAATTAATCTGCGTCCCCAGACTTCTCTAAAACGACTGCCAAAATCTAGCTGTAAATTGTGCTCCTCTGTCATAGATAATAGATATTGGAACACCTTGTAATCTGACTATTTCTCTGATATACAATTTGGCGTAATCTTCGGCAAAGAAAGTAGCTTTTACTGGCAGGAAATGGACTGATTTCATCAGTCTGTCAACAATTACCCAAATTGAGTCATGTCTATACTTGGTACGGAGTAATCCTGCTACAAAGTCCATGTTTACTGCTTCCCACTTCCAAAGAGGCACAGCTATGTCCTGAGTCAAACCACCTGGTTTCTGGTGTTCCGTTTTTACTTGCTAGCAGTTAGGACACTGGGCTACAAATTCTGCTATTTCCCTCTTCATACCTGGCCACCAATAGATTTCTTTGATATCGTGGTACATTTTCGTCACGCCTAGGTGGAGAGAATAGCGGGCGTAAAGTACCTCACTCATAATCTACTGGCGAAGCCCTGAAACATCTGGAACACAAAGGCAGCCTTTACATCGCAACACTTCATCCTCAGTTACCTAAAAATATGGCACTTTCCCTTGCTGAACTCTGTCTTTAAGCTAAACCAGGTCAGGATCTTCATACTGCCGTTCCTTTACCTCCACAACTAATGACGACACTGCGGTGTTCTGAATTACCGCTTTATTGTCCTCTATTTCTGCTACACGAACGGCTAAACTGGCTAATTGGTGTATTTCTCTGGCCAAATCCCGCTGCTCGAGCTGCAAGTACGCCAAACTCCCATAGATTTGCGGCTGAGGGCATCTGCTACTAGGTTGGCCCTTCTCGGATGGTATAGAATGTTCACATCATAATCTTTCAGTAACTCCAGCAAGCGACACTGCCGCAAATTCAACTCCCTCTGAGTGAAGATATATTGTAGGCTCTTATGGTCAGTGAAAATATCCACATGGACGCCGTACAAGTAATTTCTCCATATCTTTAGGGCGTGGATTACTGCGGCTAGTTTCAGGTCATGGGTAGGATAATTCTTTTCATGTTTCCTCAGCTGTCTGGAAGCATAAGCAATTACTTTACCATGCTGCATCAACACGCATCCTAACCCAACACCCGATGCGTCGCAATACACTGCATAACCCTCTGTACCTTCTGGCAATGCTAACACTGGGGCGGAGGTTAATTTGTCTTTCAATTCTTGGAAACTCTACCCGCATGCCTCTGTCCACTGAAACTTTGCTGCTTTCTGCGTCAACTTAGTTAGAGGTGCCGCTATGGTGGAGAATCCTTCAGCAAATCTTCTATAGTACCCTGCTAATCCCAGAAAACTGCGTACTTCGGTCGGAGTGGTAGGTCTGGGCCATGTTTTTACTTCTTCTATTTTCTGCGTGTCTACCTGTATACCAGCATCCGATACAATATGCCCCAAGAAAGCTACTGAGTTCATCCAGAATTCACATTTGGAGAACTTGGTATACAACTGACGGTCCCTGAAAATTTGAAGCACGGTCCGCAAATGATCTTGGTGATCTGCCTCTAAGCGAGAATACACCAGAATATCATCAATGAATACTATCATGAACAGGTCCAGGTACGGTCTGAAGATGCTGTTCATCAGGTCCATGAATACTGCGGGAGCATTCGTCAGGCCAAAAGACATAACTAGGAATTCAAAGTGACCGTGTCTGGTCCTGAAGGCAGTCTTTGGAATGTCCCTTTCACGAACTCGAACCTGATGATATTCGGACCTCAAATCAATCTTGGAGAAATATCTGGCCCCCTGTAACTGATCAAACAAATCATCTATTCTAGAAAGAAGATACTTATTCTTGACTGTAACCTTATTCAACTACCGGTAATCTATACACATGCGGAGCGAGCCATCCTTCTTTCTCATAATTAGAACTGGCGCACCCCAAGGTGAAGTACTCGGCCTAATAAATTCCTTATCTAACAGATCTTTCAACTGCTCCTTTAATTCTTTGAGTTCAGTAGGAGCCATACGATATGGGGGAATTGATATGGGCTGAGTGCCTGGTAGAAAATCAATTGCAAAATCTATCTCTCTTTCTAGAGGAATACCAGGTAGCTCATCTGGGAACACGTTAGGGAATTCATTAACCACTAGAACATACTGGAGAGTCAGAGGCTCTACCCGAACATTCTGGACTCTAACTATATGGTAAATACACCCCTTAGCTATCAACTTCCTCGCCTGAAGGTAGGAAATAAACCTACCTTTTGGCGTAGTTGTGCTGCCCTTCCACTCTCGTACTACCTCCCTTGGAAAGTGGAATCGGACCGTCTTGGTCCAGCATTCTACATTGGCATAGCACGGCACTAACCAATCCATACCCATAATGGCATCCAAATCAATCATCTCTAATTCTACAAGATCTACTGTGGTTTGACGATCAGCAACCTCTACTGTACACCCTCGATAAACCCTTCTGGCTATAATGGAGTCACCGACGGGTGTAGATACTGAAAAGGGCTGCTGAAGCAATTCTGGTGCCACACTAAACTTTCGAGCCACAAATGGGGTAACGTAGGATAGAGTAGACCCTGGATCAATCAATACATAAGTAGAGTATGAGAAAATAGTCATCATACCTGTTACCATATCTGGAGACCCCTCTGAGTCCCACCTCCCTGGTAATGTATAGGTACGGCTTGGGCCCGTACCCGAACTAGAGGCCCCTGATCTACCTCAGCCTCTACCTGCTGGACCTGAGGGCCTACGCCCTGCCGAGGCTGCTGGAGCTTCGGCCCTACTGACCCCCTATCCTGGCTATCTCAACTACCTTGTCCCCTGGCTGGATAGTCTTTCATCATGTGGCCCTCCTTCCCACATATGTAACACCCTGTGGAGCTATATCTACAAGCTCCAGCGTGAGGCCGGCTGCAAATAGGGCAGGGTGGGAGTGTGTATCTGCTCTGCTCTACCCTCCTCTGCTGAGGTGAATCTACTGTTCGGGAACTACCGCCAGACTTTGACTGTCCCCGACGGATGAATCTACCCCTCTGCTGTTGAGATGGAGGTGGGGGTCTAGGTGGCCTATCTGATAGTCGTGGCCTAGTCCCCCTCCATATCTCCCCTTAAATCTCATCTGATCTATCTATGTGGCGCTGTTCCTGGTTTATGCGTCTGCTATCCTGCTGCCGCTGTCTAAGGCCCTCAATAGTTTGGGCAAAAGCCTGTACCTGAGCAATGTCCATATCTTCCCGCAACGTGGATGTCATGCATGCCTCAATATATTCCGGGTTCAGACCCATAATAAATCGGTGGACTCTAGATGACATGGTGTCCACAAACGCTGGAGCATAGCGGGCTAGGGAATCAAACTATAGGGCATATTCTCGTACGCTCCTCGCCCCCTGCTCCAAGTGCAAGAACTGGTCCATCCGGGCCTGCCAGATCTCCCGTGGCTAATAACGGTCCAGGAATGCCTCTAAAAAGCTGTACCAGGTTGGAGGGGCAACATCCCTCCCTCGAGACCTTTCCCAGCTCTCGTACCATAACACAACAATATCTCGCAACCGGAATATTGCTAACTCAACTGATTCTGTAGGTGTTACATGCACGACCCAGAAGATTCTCTACATCTGGTCCAGGAAGTCTTGAGGGTCCTCTACCTGATCCGACCCTATGAACTGTGGGGGACCTAGTGCCAAAAATTCCCTGGCCCTCGAACTTCCAGGTCCACCTGATGGCTCTGCTGTTGCGGGTGGCACTGGCTGGCGCTGAGTGGCCATCATTTGCGCTAGCATAACTACTGCGCTTCTAATTTCCTGGTCGGACAGTGTAGGTACAGGAACTGTTGGAGGCGGTGTCGCCTCGAGTGGCTCCTGGTGGGGCAGGGACTGCTGAGAAGGTTGAGATGACGCCTCTGTATCGCCCTCAGATCGAGCTGATTCCAAGTAAGGCTGAGGCACCCTGCTGCGGTATCCAGTCTTCTACCTGTGACAGGATGTCGCTGGTCTGCCATTCTATCTGTAAACAAAAAGTATGATAAGTTTTAGGGACTCAACCCTATACTGTATTGCTCTATGGCACGACTGAATATGAAGAAAGAGTAACCATCATATTATGCCTTGCAACCTCCTGCCTATAGTATGTGGTGCACAACACATCCATAGATAAGACTCTACTTAGCACAGCTTGCAGACTCCCTAGGACACGACCTTCTCGGATACCAAGTTTGTCATGCCCCGCCTTGGGGGGTATGACTGGCACCTGGTGCCCTACTAGGACCTGAACTACTAGACTACTGAGCCTAAGCACTTCTGGTGCCTGGCTGGCTCTAACTCTGATTCATGGAATCAACGGGCTATATAGCGGTTGTAAATACAGCCTCCGGCCGGCTAGCCCTATAGCAACCTATGCAACCACAACAGCTAACCAGAACCACATCAACATAAGGGAACCTATGCAGGCCGACAAGGCCACCATGCTGTCTAGTTACTTTTGAATCAAGAAAACAGGAGCCGACCGACAAGGTCACCACTACCAACTGAATAGGGCCCCACACAGCCATTATAAACAAGCTAAAACATACACACGACCTCACACGACCGGTACAGCTAACCACAGGGAATACACAATCTGCAAGCCTCAAAGAATACTGATAAGATGGTTGGGATAGGGCCCCGACCTACCCATACTGTAAAACAAAAGAAAAGAAATAAACCTCTAGCTGTCTAGCTCCAGATGACAGGAGCTGATGACTCTATGTGCTGGCTGGAATCACGAGGTATCGGCTCCTCGTCTATGAGTACCTGTAGGCAAGTAATGCAGTGCCCCCAAACGGGCATCAATATCACTGGTACCGAGTATGCAAAGCAAAAACTGAACATAACTGAAGATAAGCAATAGTACTGATAGCTCTGAATAGTAGAAAATAGTTAAGACTTTCGGGGATGGCAAAATCTAAAATGAGCCTATTTGTACTGAAAAGCAGATGAAAGTCATACTGTTGCTGCGGCGTCCTGCTATTTATTAATCTAATAAATATGCTATATATATATATATAGCATACAAGGACCTATACCAGCCCCCATAAGCCGGAAGGTGCCAACCAACACACAATCTATATACCCCTACCCGGGTCAAACCATCCAAAAATAAAGTCACTCCACTCGCCTAATAACTATGAGCACCTTTACCGGCCCCCTAGGTATGCATCTTGGGCTCTATGGGCCCCTGACTATAACTGTATCTGAGTCCGGAGGACTCCTGTAACTATATCTGATATCTGTATCTGTAATTTGTTCTCTGGGCGCAAACGCTCGACAGGGTATACTGTAATGCTGATCAGCCTGCTATAGGGAATGCTGCTTCCCATCTTCGTCCTACTGCAGATGGCATGCCACTCCTTGGAGTGATGTATCCTCACCCTCTAGCGGGCGAGTCGACACAACTATTAACCTGGGGCGGCAAAGAAGCTCTAAGGGTGCCCACATATCACAAACAAGTCTCAACAAGCAACAGTAATCACATATAACATGTATATTAAATCTGAAAATACTATCCATGTTCTGATATTCTATTCTAGTTCTTTGACTAGATTAAACTGAATCTGGTACTGAGTCTGATATGATATCTTGCTGTTTAATACTGATTAACAGACTTTTATTCTGAATATGACATAATAACTCAAACACACTTAATACTCGGCTTATGGAACTTCCTTCTAGAGTTTATTCTATTTTACTATACTAGAATTACTAACTTGTCGAAGAAACTAGCTTTACATACCTCAGTTTCTGATTTCCCAGCTAACTGGCGTAATTCGGCAACTATTCCGCTATTTCTTCCAACTACATTCATATTTGTAACAATTAGGACTAAATTCAACAATATCCTAGAAGAAAACATCACTTTTAATATATATATAGCCCAAACTTTGACTTATCGAAAAACGGCCAGAAACTCGCTATTTCTTGAAAGTTCAAAAGGGAGAAATACTCACTTTAGGGCTAGGAGTATATTGACACTAATTTGGAGCAATTCCACTTACCTTAGCTCGATAGCACAACAGTTTGCCGGCTGAATTTCATGAAACTAAACCCATAGGAATGCTCCTTGCTGCTTAATACCTCACTACCCAAGGTTATACCGAGTTTGGACCGCGTGTAACGACATAATCGGAAGGAAATTATAGCATACCCTTCGCATCCCCTGTTTCTTGGTTACTCTCTTTGTGAGTTTCTGGAAATTTTATGAAATTTAACATTTAAACCGAAGTTTGGAGGCTTTTATATTTGGGGCTGCACCTCACCTCCGTGGCACGTTGGCCATCACGGAGGTGAGCCTCCGTGGCACGTTGGCCATCGCAGAGGAGGTCTGCCAGCCTCCTCTTTCGATGGTTCGACATGTCGCTTATCCGATCTTTCCCCGGGCCCTTCACCAGCATGTATGGCATTCAAAAACTCTTAACCAACACGCAAATAGGCCATCTAAATGTCAAAGAGTTTAGGGGGTGTAACATATACTTTCAGCTTCATGTCATATTTTAGTTTTTGTATTGTTGAGTTAGTTTGGGGTTCTGTCCCATCAACTCATCTAGACTAGAGGCTTTTTAGACGTATGTATGCGTTAGCTTCAGATGTTGTGCTAATGTTATGTTGAATTAGATTTCCACTGAGTTATATTGATGATTCTCTTCAGTTTATCGAATGAGTTAGTTGTACGCTTATGCCATGGGTCGACTGGGAGTCTCTCGGGGTCCCTTATCCCATGTTTATGATTTGGGTCTACGCTCGAGTTATGAAAAACTTGGTATCAGAGCCATAGGTTAGATGTATCCTAGGGAGTTTGAAAGCCACATTAGGTAGAATCTTTTTCATGGGTGTGAAGTGCGCCACACTTATGACGAAGAGGCTACTAGACGTTTTAGGAAATGTTCTTTTCTTTCATGATCTTTGTCGTGCAGTGAAAATCCTTTCTATCCTTCTAATTCGTGTTATTCGTGATTGCAGAATCATGGCACCTCGAAGAGTGAATGGAAGGAGGAATGGAGGTGGTGTAGTCCACTAGGATGGTAACGGTCATGAGCATCAGCCAGCCCCACCAGTTCAGGAGCCTCAGGCACCGGAACCATCCTCTCATGCTGAGTTCCGAGCTGCCATTCAGATGCTTGCACAGGCCTTGACCGCTCAGGTCAATCAGTAGGCCGTTGCACATGTTTCGCAAAATGGAAATGCAGCGGAAGCTCGAGTTAGGGACTTCTTGAGGATGAACTCGTTGGAGTTTCTAGGGTACAAGGTAGATAAGGATCCGCATGATTTCATTGATGAGATTTTCAAGATCACCCAGGTTAAGGGGGTGAGCAGTGTTGAGTGCACAAAGTTGGCCTCCTACCAATTGAAGGGGGTTGCGCATATTTGGTTCCGCCAATGGAAGGACAACAGGGTCACAAGAGCAGGTCCGATCACATGGGAGGAGTTTCAGGTAGCATTCCTAGATCAGTTCTTCCCTCGTGAGATAAGGGAGTTGAAGGCAGCTGAATTTGTGAATCTAAAACAAGGAAGGATGACTGTTCAGGAGTACCCCCTTGAGTTCACCCACCTATCTAAGTATGCCCCAAAGTTAGTGGCCAACCAGCGGGCAGGGTTGAGCAGATTTGTGCATGGTATAGTAGGATATTTGGACAAGGACTGTAGGACAGCTATGCTCTATCAGGACATGGACTTCCCTCACATTGTGCTATATGCTCAGCAGATGGAGGCGGCACATTCGAGGGAGAGGGAGGCCAAGAGGGCCAGGACTGAGGATCATAGATTCTTTCAGCAGAGGTCCGGTGGTGGGCACCGACAGCAGACCTACCAGAGAGCATCAGCCCTGGCATCTTCAGCGTTGAGTGTGCCATCATGGCCCAGACATGATCAAAGAGGGCGAGTGTCGGGCTCGAGGGGTCATAGCAGTAGGCCCGCAGACTCCAGCATTCCAGCTTGTGGCAGGTGTAGCCAAGGGCACACAGGCTAGTGTTTGGAGGGTCAGGAGCATGTTTTGGATGTGGGCAGCCTAGACATATGCTCAAGGATTGTCCCACTGTGAGACAGGATCAGGTTGGGGGCCGAGGCCCAGCTTCGAGTTCACAGCCCCACCCCCACGCACAGCACATCAGGGCGCATCTACTAGCATAGCTGGCAGGTAGCGCCAGAACAGATTCTATTCCTTAGCCACTTGTTAGGAGCAGGAGGCCTCACCATATGTAGTCACCGATATGTTGAGAGTTTTCCATGTTGATGTGTATGCCTTGCTAGATTCGGGAGCTACCCTATCTTTTGTGACACCATACGTAGCCAGTAGCTTCGGAGTCAGTCCCAATGTTTTGTCAGAGCCCTTCTCAGTTTCTACTCTAGTAGGTGACTCAGTTATAGCTAGACGGGTGTATAGAGATTGCCTGATCTTAGTTCTTCATAAGGTCACCTCAGCAGACTTGATAGAGTTAGCCATGGATTATTTTGATGTTATTCTCGTTATGGATTGGCTATTCACGTGCTATACTTCAGTTAATTGTAGGACCTGGTCAGTAGAGTTTAGATTTCTGGGGGAGCCTGTCTTAGAATGGGAGGGTAGTTCAATTGTGCCTGTAGGTCGATTTATTTCCTACCATAAGGCCCAAAAGATGATTTCTAAGGATTGTTTCTACCATATAGTTAGGGTTAAAGACATGGAGTCCCCCCGACTATCCAGTCCATACCAGTAGTATGTGAGTATCTAGAGGTCTTCCCTGATGATTTGCCAAGTGTCGCTCCTGAGTAGGAGATTGATTTTGGCATAGATCTCCTTCTCGACATGCAACTTATATCTATTCCGCGTTACAGAATGGCTCCAGCCGAGCTAAAAGAGTTGAAGGATCAATTGAAGGACCTATTAGATAAGGGCTTTATTAGGCCGAGTAAGTCTCCATGGGGTGCACCAGTGTTATTTTTTCGGAAGAAGGATGGTTCGCTTTGGATATGCATTGACTATCGGCAGTTGAAGAAGGTGACCTTCAAGAACAGGTATCCTTTACCTAGGATCGATGATTTGTTTGACCAGCTTCAGGGTGCCAAGTGTTTCTCCAAGATTGATCTCAGCTCAGGGTTCGAGAGAGTGATATCCTAAAAACCACTTTCAAGACTCGGTATGGTCACTACGAATTTGTTGTTATGTCTTTTGGACTAACCAATGCCCCTACAGCTTTTATGGATCTAATGAACAGGGTGTTCAAGGCATACTTGGACATGTTCGTGATTGTGTTCATTGATGATATCTTTATATACTCTCGGAGCGAGGAGGAGCATGCCGCTCACTTGAGAATAGTGCTTCCTCAAGGATCGTCAGTTGTATGCAAAGTTTAGAAAATGTGAGTTTTGGTTGGACTCGATGTCATTCTAGGCCATGTGGTATCCATAAAGGTAGACTCTCAGAAGATCGAGGCGATAAAAAATTGGCCCAGACCGGTGAACCCATCAGATATCAGGAGCTTTTTAGGCTTAGCGGGTTACTATCGGAGATTTGTGGAGGGTTTTTCATCTATTGCCGCACCATTGACTAAGTTGACTCAGAAGAAGGTGAAGTTTCAACGGTTGGAGGCTTGTGAGAAAAGCTTCCAAGAGTTGAAGACCCGACTCACTTCAACACCAGTGTTGACCCTACCTGAGGGTACCGATGGTTTTGTGGTGTATTGTGATGCTTCGCGAGTCAGACTCGGGTGTGTGTTGATGCAGCATGGGAAAGTGATAGCATATGCCTTGAGATAGTTGAAAGTTCATGAAAAGAATTACCCGACCCATGATCTTTAATTGGTCGCGGTGGTGTTTTCATTGAAGATATGGCGGTACTTGTATAGGATCCATGTGAATGTATTCACGGATCATAAGAGCTTGCAATATGTGTTCACGCAGAAAGACCTCAATCTTCGGCAAAGGAGGTGGTTGGAGCTACTTAAGGACTATGATACGAGTGTCCTTTACCACCCGAGCAAGGCTAATATGGTAGCGGATGCACTTAGTAGGCTCTCTATGGAGAGTGTGTCCCACGTGGATGAGGTAAAGAAGGAGTTGGCGACTCACAAGGTTGGGAGTTAGATTGGTCGACTCGACTGATGGCAGTGTTGTCGTGCAAAATAGATCAGAATCGTCCTTGGTGGTTGATGTCAAATCTAGGCAAGATGAGGATTCGACTTTGAGGAAATTGAAGGAGGTGGTACAGAGTCAAAAGATGGAGGTTTTCTCCCAAGGGGGAGATGGTGTGCTATGATACCAGGGTCATCTATGTGTCCCAGACGTTGATGATTTGAGAGGATAGTTACTGCATGAGGCACATGGCACCAGATATTCTATCCATCCGGGATCCACGAAGATGTATTGAGACTTACGAGAAATCTATTGGTGGGATGGTATGAAGAAGGATATCGCCGAGTTCGTAGCTAAATGTCAAAACTGTCAGCAAGTGAAGGTTGAACATCAAAGGTCGGGAGGCGTACTTCAGGATATCAGCATTCCCACTTGGAAGTGGGAAGAGATTAATATGGATTTCATTACCATCCTATCTCGTACTCGCCGGCAATATGAATCCATTTGGGTGGTGGTAAACAGGTTGACCAAGGCTGCACACTTTCTACTGGTCAAAACCATAGATTCAGCAGATGATTATGCCAAATTGTATATTTGGGAGTTGGTTCGACTTCATGGAGTGCCCTTGTCTATTATTTCATATTGAGGTACTCAGTTTACCTCCCAGTTTTGGCGTTCTTTCCAAAAAGGACTTGGGACTCAAGTTAAGCTCAGTACAACCTTTCATCCGCAAACAGAAGGCCAGGAAGAACGAACAATCCAGACCCTTAAGGATATGCTGAGGGCATGTGTGATGGACTTCAAAGGTAATTGGGATGATCACTTGCCCTTGGTCGAGTTTTCTTATAATAACAGCTATCACTCCAGTACCCAAATGGCACCGTTCGAGGCTCTTTACGAGTGGAGGTGTAGATCATCCATAGAATGGTTTGAGGTTGGTGAGGCAGCCATGATAGGGCCTGATTCGGTTCATGAAGCCATGGTAAAGGTTCAGTTGATAAGGGGCAAGCTGAAGACCTCTCAGAGTCATTAGAAATCATATGTTGATGTGAGGAGAAGAGATTTGGAGTTTGAGGTAGATGATTGGGTATTTCTAAAGGTATCTCCCAGGAAGGGAGTCATGCGGTTCGAAAAGAAAGGGAAACTCAGTCCCCGCTATGTTGGTCCGTATCGGGTTGTGAGGAGAGTTGGTAAGGTGGAGTATGAGTTGGACTTTCCATTGGAGTTATCTTCAGTTCATCCCATGTTTCATGTGTCGCTTTTGAAGAAGTGTTTGGGTGATCCAGCTTTAGTAGTTCCAGTGGACAACATTGATGTAAAAGATAGCCTCAGTTATGAAGAAGTACCCATTGAAATATTAGATCGTCAAGTTCGTAAGATAAGGATCAAAGAAGTAGCTTTAGTTAAAGTATTATGGAGAAATCAGCATGTTGAGGGAGCTACGTGGGAAGCCGAAGCGGATATGATGGCTGGATACCTACATTTGTTCTCTACCAGCTCAGTTTCAGCTTGAGGTATTAGTTTTGCACTCAAACTCTATTTAGTCTTCATGTTTAAATTATGTGCGCAAGTTTCTTTTACGTATGTGTATGTGTATGGTTGGTGAATTCAGTTCAGCTGTATGTTTTGAATCGGAAGTAGTCATTCTGTCAGTTTTCAGTTAAAAGTGATCAGTTTTGAATATGATAAATTGTATGTTTCTATTTTTATGCTTGTTTCCAACATTCGAGGATGAATGTTTTCAAGGGAAAGATATTGTAATACCTCGGAAGTGCCTAGGAGTAGACCCAGGAAGCTAAAATGCAAAACTGCTGAAAGTTGGAAAAAAAGTTGCAAGATGAGAGGTACAACGACTCGTGGTAGGTAACCACGAGCTGTTGTTCGTAGTCATGGGTTCAGGTGTTCAGGTGGCAGTCGAAGCAACGGTTGATGTAACGACTCTTTGTAAGAAATAATGAGTCATCATTAGTGATCGTGGTAGGAGATAGACTTAGTAGTTGGGGAGTATAACGGGTCATCCAACGACCCATTGTGAAGAGTCGTGGTAAGGGAACCCAGATCTCCAGTGGAAACGCCAGATGGAAGCCACGACCTGTTGTGGGATACAACGAGTCGTGGTGAGGCTCGTTGAGAAGGAATTCAGAACTTTCAAAAGAGGAGACAACGATCGAAGGAACGACTCATGGTATCTAACAATGAGTTGTCCTGTCTACTCATGGTATGAATCCGAGAGAAGGCTGGGTTAGTGCATAGCACGGACGGATACCACGGGTCGTGGTATCCTCCAACGACTCGTTGGGTCGTCTGTTGTTTGGCCCAGTGACCAATTTTCTGCAAATTCAATAGGGTTATTTCTGTCATTTTCTAAATTCTACGGGCCTATACGACATCGTTTAAGGATCGTTTTGGAGGATTTTAGTAGGGGAAAACCTATTCTAAGTGTATTCCTTCTATGCATGCAAGTTTGAAGGTTCGAAGAGGAGATTCAAGGCAAAACCTCAAGGTGTCCATTGAAATCTTACCTTAGGGCAATTTGAGAGTGTTAGAATCCACTAATCCCAGGTATGTAAGGCTATGAGTGGGTGCTTCCTTCCACACCCATGCCCAATTTCTATCAAAACATGATGAATTGTCTATGATCAAGTATGGGGTTTCTACCCAATTGCATAATTCTTCAATCTCTATATATGGGTAAGATTAGATTATATTTATATTGATGAATTTTGAAGCTTGGGCAGATTTTAAATTATTTTCAATCCAAATTGTGATTTCTAAATTATGGAATTGAATGCCCATGGATGAGAAATTCATGAAAGAAGAGAATGATGTTGAATGTATGATGATGATGAGATTTAATGATGAAAAACATGTTTCTAAAGCTACCCATGATTGTGATGTTGTTTTCAAAATGAAATGAGTAGATCTTAGTATGATAAAGCTTTGGGCACTGCCCACATGTTGACTTAAAGTGATGATTTTTCCGACATAAGCTTACCACATTATTTGAAGAGAAGTTTCCCAATTTTCATAAATTCTAGCTTGTGGTATGTTGAGTTAATCATTTCTACATGTAGCTTACTACATGATTTGGACTAGATGCTCCCACCTATGATTGAGCTTGTGGTCTGGTTCGAAATAAAGCTTCTCATATGCATGAATTCATAATTGAGATGTATGTCATTATTGAGCTTCATTTTCATATGATGTCGAGTCTATGTATGACTTCGTTATTGAGCTTTGTCAATAGACAATGTTGAGCTTTATGTCATACGATGTTGAGTTATGCATGATTTAATGTTGAGCTTCGTCATTAGACGATGTTGATCTTTATTATATGTGATGTAGAGCATTGCATGTTTTTGGGAGAAGAGTCTATCACCGAGCGGGTTAAGGGTCGATCACCCTATGCCCCAGAACTACTCGCCAATGTAAGTTGATACTATTATATTATTGGGACCTGCCTTGTGAGCTATCCCCGGCCCGACTGGCCCTTAAGCTTGATAATCATATCATGGTATCGTCCATCGCCCTGGAAAGGTTATGGACGACTCTACCCACTTGAGTGTGATAATTGGGACTATGTAAGCTCTATCGTGGTATGTCGGTTATTCATTTATGAATTTTTTGAAAAACATGAGCTCTTATGTTTACATTATGACATTTATGTTATGATTGTCCTACTCTTATGAACTTTTATATATTTTAACTATCCGTTTTTTTACTTATCTTGCATACTCAGTACATTCCAAGTACTGATCGCATACTCTATGTTGTATCATTTCATGATACAGGTCTGTTGGATCAGTCTCAGCAGCATCCTTAGCCCATACCTCCCTCTCTGACCTGTCCAGCTGGTTGTTGGTGAGTCCTCATCCTTCGAGGACGTTCAGTCATTTATAGTTTATTATGTTCCTTTCAGTTTCAGACATTAGTGAGTTAGTTGGGGGTCTTGTCCCATAAACTCGTCAGTATGTAGTGGCTTTTCAGACATAGAAAGTATTCAACTTCAGTTTTGAGATTTGTATTCCGATGTTATGAGATTGCTAGACTTTTTCTATGTTAATTATGTTAATCTTCTGGTTTATTATGATTGAGTTTGATAATATGTTCAAGCCATGAGTCGACTTGGAGCCTCTCGGGGTTCCTTGTCCCGTGTCTCGATTCAGGTCTACGTTCGAATCATGAAAAACTTGGTATCAGAGCCTTAGGTTTGAAGTGTCCTAGGGTGTCTAAAACCCGCGTTAAGTAGAGTATTTTTCATGGGTTTGAAGCACGCCACACTTATGACGAATAAGCTACGAAACATTTTAGGAAATTTCCCCTTCTTTCATGATATATGTCATGCGATGAGATGCCTCTCTATCCTTCTAACTCATGCTATACACGTTTGAAGAATCATGTCTCCTTGCCAATTTAAGAGAAGAAGAAATGAGAACGGAAATGGCCACGAGAATGGCAATGGAAATGGGCACCAACAGACCCTACCAAACCATAAGGAACATGTACCCGAGCTGGTTGCCCACACCGAGTTCACGGCAGCTATTCAGATGCTAGCTCAGGCTTTGACCGCCCAAGTCAACCAACAGGTAGGTAGCGTATGTCCCTCAGAATGGGATTGCGGCAGCGGCAAGAGTCAGAGATTTTCTGAGGATGAAACCTCCAGAGTTCCTTGGGTCAAAGGTGGACGAGGATCGGCATGAGTTCATTGATGAGTTCAGAAGATCACCCAGATCATGGGGGTGAACGGAGAGGAGTGCGCCGATCTAGCCTCATCTCAGTTGAAAGGGGTTGCGCACATTTGGTTCAAGCAATGGAAGGATAGTAGGTAGCTTGAGCAGGACCTATTGGTTGGGAGGAGTTTCATGCCGCACTTCTGGATCAGTTCTTCCCTTGTGAGATGAGGGAGATTAAAGCAGCGGAGTTTGTGAACCTGAAGCAGGGTAACATAACAGTTCAGGAGTATTCTTTGGAGTTCACTCATTTTTCCAAGTACGCACCAGAGCTAGTAGCTGATCAGAGAGATTGGGTGAGCAGGTTTATACATGGAGTGGCGGACTACCTGGACAAGGATTATAGGATCGCCATGCTTCATCAGGATATTGATTTTCCCCACATGGTTTTGCACGCCCAGTAGATGGAAGTGGTGCATCTGAGAGAGACAGAGACCAAAAGGGCCAGGACAGACAGTGTTGGGTTCACTCATCAGAGATCCGGTGGTGGTCACCTCCCTCAGTTTTAGCAAAGGTCGTTAGCCCCCACACTATTATAAGCTAGTGTCCCGTCTAGACTCAGACGTGATCAGAGAGGTAGAGTGTTAGGCTCGAGGGTCCAGGGAAGCACTACGGGAGATTACACTTTCCCAGCTTGTATGAAGTGTGGTAAGAATCACCCAGGGAGGTGTTTAGTTGGCTTAGACGCTTGTTTCGGGTGTGGCAAACTTGGACACAGACTCAAGGATTGCCCTTCAGCCAGACTAGGTTATGGTGGAGCCCATATCCCAGTCACTAGTTTAGCGGCTCCGACAACACATCCCTTTCAACAGGGTGCTTCTACTAGCTTAGCTGGAAGCCAGCGCCAGAATAGGTTCTATGCACTTTCATCACGACAAGAGAGGGAAATTTCACCAGATGTGGTGACTGGTATATTACGAGTATTCTACCTTGATGTATATGCATTGTTAGATCCAAGGGATACTTTTTATTTTGTGAAGCCCTATGTTGCTAGTAGTTTCGGAGTCAGTCCTAAAATCCTATCAAAACCCTTCTCAGTCTATACTCCAGTCAGTGATTCAGTTATATCTAGACGGGTATATAGAAAATGCCCTGTCATAGTCCTTCAAAAATCACCTCAGCAGATTTAGAGAGTTAGCCATGACCTATTTTGATGTTATCCTCGGCATAGATTGGTTATATGCATGTTATGCCTCAGTTAATTGTAGAACCCATATAGTAGAGTTTAGATTTCCTGGTGAGCTAGTCCTAGAGTGGAAAGGTAGTTCAATTGTGCTTGTAGGTCGCTTCATTTCCTACCTTAAGGCCAAAAAGATAATTTCTAAAAGTTGCGTGTACCATCTAGTTAGGGTTAAGGATGCTACGTTCGAAACTCCAATTATCCAGTCAGTTCCTGTAGTGTGTGAGTATCCAGAGGTGTTTCTAGATCATTTATAGGGAATCCCTCCCGAGCAAGAGATCAATTTTGCTATTGACCTTCTTTTTGATACAAAACCTATATCTATTCATCCTTACATAATGGATCCAATTGAGTTAAACAAGTTGAAGGAGCAGTTGAAAGACCTTTTAGACAAGGGTTTCATCAAACTGAGCAAATCCCATGAGTTCTCTTTGTACGCAAGAAGGATGGTTCTTTTCGTATGTCCATTGATTATCGGCAATTGAACAAGGTTACCATCAAGAACAGGTATCCTCTCCCAAGGATTGATGATTTATTTGACCAGCTTTGAGGTTCTAAGTGCTTTTCAAAGATAGATATCAGATCTGGATACCATCAGCTCAGGGTCCAAGAGAGCGATATTCCGAAGACAGCCTTCAAGCCTCGGTATAGTCATTACGAGTTTGTAGTTATGTATTTTGGACTTACAAATGCTCCTACAACTTTTATGGATTTGATGAACAGGGTGTTTAAGCCATACTTGGATATGTTCGTGATTATGTTCATAGATGACATCCTTATATACTCTCGGAGCGAGGGTCGCTCCTTTGAGAGTGGTGCTGTAGACCTTGAAGGATCATCAGTTATATGTTAAATTCAGTTAATGTGAGTTTTAGTTGAACTCGATGGCATCTTTAGGTCATATGGTGTCAAGTGAGGTTGTACAGGTGGACTCTTAAAAAATAGAAGCGATGAAGAATTTAGTTTGCATATAACAACAGCTACCATTCCAGCATTCAGATGTTTCCGTTTGAGGCTCTTTATGGGCGGAGGTGTAGATCACCTATTGGTTGGTTTGAGGTCAGTAAGGCTACATTGATAGGACCAGACTCAATGCATGAGGCTTTGGAGAAAGTTTAGCTTATAAGAAAAAGGTTAAAAATAGCTCAGAGTCATCAAAAGTCCTATGCGGATGTGAGGAGGAGAGAACTTGAGTTTAAAGTTGATAATTGGGTGTTTCTGAAGGTGTCTCCCATAAAGGGAGTGATGAGGTTCGGAAAGAAAGGAAAACCTAGTCCCCGTTATATTGGCCCGTACCGGATTATAAGACGTGTGGGTAAGGTGGCTTGTGAGTTAGAGTTACCCTCAGAACTAGCTTCTGTTCATCCAGTCTTTTATGTATCATTCTTAAAGAAGTTCTTGGGTTACCCAACTCTAGTTGTTCCGGTGGAGAGCATAGGTGTGAAGGACAGCCTCAGTTATGAGGAGATTTTGATGGAAATACTGGATTGTCATGTTCGAAAGCTAAGAAACAAAGAAGTATCCTAGTCAAGATTTTATGGAGGAACTAGCATTTTGAGGGAGCTACATGGGAAGCCGAAGCAGATATGATGGCTAAATACCCACATCTATTCCCTTCCAGCTCAGTTCCATCTTATATCAGTTTCCTCCCTAATACTCTAATCAGTTTTATATTCAGCTCATGTACCCTAGTTTTTTTCATGTCAAATGAAAGTATGTGTGATTCAGGAATTTAGTTCAGTCATGTAGTTCGGTTCGGAGTCAGTCAATTCATCAGTTTTCAACTTATATGATCAGTATTTGAGTATGATGATTGCATTTCTCTATTTTTTAGTATGTTTTTCCACATTCGAGGATGAATGTTCCCAAGAGAGAGATAGTGTAATACCCCAAAAACCCTAAGATCAGACCTGGGAGTTGAAATAGAGAAAATATGATTTTCTACACTAGGTCACAGGACAAGTCGTCTAGTGACCCATTGGGTACACCACAAGTCGTTAAGTAACTCATGGTGTGGAGGAGAAGTTGGTTACGGATGATGGTCTAGGGGTTGACCACAGGAGAAGGCACAACTCATGGTCAGGACCATGAGTCATTGGGGTGGTCGTGGTCAAAAGTTGACTGAAGAGTTGATGTCTAGGCAGTATGGGTAACTACTGGGTCACCATGAGTCGTTGGGTACACCACGAGTCATGGTGTCCTCTGTGGTGACCAGTGTTGACTTTTCTCTAGTGCAGGTGACGGAAGGTGACCACAAGTCCTGCTCAGGGACGATGGGTCATCCAGTCCCTCGTTGGAACTGGTAGTATGTTTTTCTCTGCGAATTTATTAAGGGCTTTTTCGTAATTTGTAAATTTCTAAGGCCTAAACTACATTATTTTAAGATCAGAATAGAGTGTCTTAAGAGGGATAAATTCATTCTAGGCTTATTCGTCTCCATGCATGCAACCTAGAGCCTTCCTTGAAGATCATGTTTGAGAGATTTCACCAAATTCTTTCCAATTCCCTTTGGGTTTCCAAGTAGGTGCGTGAATTTTATTTACCCAGGTATGAGACTATGAATGACAGTTCCTTTCACTCTCATGCTCAACACTCTTCTCAATTTTCATGGATTTCAATTCTAGATTCAAGTTTCATGATCTATGAGGTTTATTCCAATTCTTGTGAAATCCTCTATGATCCGTCTATGGGTCAATTCCTTTCATGTATTAAATTATATTTTATGGTCTATGGGCAGATTCTATGACTATTTTGAATATAAATTTATAGATTTGAATTTAAATCCAACTATGCCTAATTATGTATGTTCTTATGAAAATTCAAGTTATGATTTCATTATGATCTTGATCTAAATTAGCCAAATTATGATTTATGCCTTGTAATATGATTTCTCTCAAGTACTTATCATAGATTTATGAAATATCAAGTATATATATGTTTTACAAATATGCATGAATTTCATGATTTATGGACTTATGATTATAGCTGCCTCACGGGCCTTATTACATGGCTAGTTCACGTATTTCAAGCATGCTCATGATTGTTATGATTTAAACTAGACCACGAATCTCATATATGTTTCCCCTACTATAATATGAGCACTATATATATTTTGGGAGTAGTATTTAACACTGAGTAGATTCGAGGTCCAAGCATACCCCAAGTCTCAAAACTACGTGCCAACATAGCCATGATGGGACTTCCCTTGAGACTTTCCTTATGCCCGTATGGGCCTTTCATAAGTGATATCACGCCACTTTTTATGGTTCTACCCTTGAAAAGATACGAACACCCTCCCAACTAGGGGTTTACAGGTTGGGCTCCATGTATGCTCATGTGGGGTATGTTAGTTATAAGAATCTCTCATTGTTTCTCACGATTTATGCATGATTATATTTACGTTAGTTTGGCTCAAGATATGTTTAATGAAGCTTTTCTTCCATGATTATGATTGTTACTAATTTATGAATATTCGGAAAACCTTGAGCCCTTATGTTTACATTATGATATTTATGTTATGATCATGTTGTCCTACTCTTATGAACTTTTATGTATTTTAACTGTCCATTTTTTTACTTACCTTGCATACTCAGTACATTTCAAGTACTGACCGCATACTCCATACTATATCGTTTCATGATACAGGTCCGATGGATCAATCTTAGCAGCATCCTTAGCTCTACCACCCTCTCTGACCAGTTCAGCCGGTTGTTGGTGAGTCCTCATCCTTCGAAGACGTTCAGTCATTTATATTTTATTATGTTCCTTTCAGTTTCAGATATTAGTGAGTTAGTTGGGGTTCTTGTCACATCAACTCGTCAGTATGTAGAGGCTTTTCAGGTATATAATGTATTCAGCTTCAGTTTTGAGATTTGTATTTCGATGTTATGAGATTGTTAGACTTCCGCTACATTTATTATGTTGATCTTCCACTTTATTATGATTGAGTTAGATGATATGTTCATGCCATGGGTCGACTTGGAGCCTCTCAGAGTTTCTTGTCCCGTGTCTCGATCTGGGTCTACGTTCGGGTCGTGACAAGAACCCGTGAATATAGGATGATTCATGCACATAAATTCCCAAACTCTCTAACTCCTGAAGCTATCAAAAGATCCAGTCATATGTTATTGTTATAATACTACTATCTGTGTCAACAATTGGATTACCTTCCCCATATAAATAAATGTTGGGCCAAGTGAGGGAACTGTGGCACCCTATTTTTATCGAGGTTAGATAAAGTACAACTTATGGACTCTAAAAAATTACTTATTATATAGATTCTCCACCTAACTTTTAAGAAAAATTAGGAAACCTTTTAAATTATTCATATGTACAACTCAAGTATTAATCTGCAAAAACCAGTTTAGTTTCTAGGTAAGGGTTCAAATTTTTTTCATTAGCCAAATTGTAGTATGTGTTCAAATTGGTGCAATAAAAAATATAAATGGAAAAATGTCAAACAAATAGTCTAAAATATTGGTGTAGTAATAGCCATCAATAGCGAAATAGCTGAAACAAATCCAAAAAAATATTCTAGTAACAGGGGCAATGAAAAAGAAAAAACAAAGAATCAAAGGCGTCATCGGAGTTTCGCCAGAGTTTTAAGTTTTTTGTTTAAAATTTATTACTTCAACGGCGATAAACACCGCAACAACAAAATTATTGAGAAAAACACCAAGAACAGGTAGATCTAGATCGTAACTTTTGACAAGTTTCAAAGTTTAACAATGGTATCTTTTAAAAGAACAAAAGGAGGATATAGAAAGAGGTTGCACTTAAAATGACAAAGAGAGTCTTCAATAATTAAAAAAAAATAAAAGTCAAGTGCAGAAGAAAGAGGGAGAGAACTAGAAAAAATAGATAAGAGACGAGAGAACATGGAGAGTTTTTTTATAGAAAAAGTAAATACAGTAAATGAGGGGGAGTAGGGATGAGGCGTGAGATGAGTAAAAAAGAGTGAGTTATTGAGAGGGTTGATGAAAGAAATAATAGAGGAGAGAGAGTTTGAGGGGAAAGAAAGTCAAAAGGAAAAAAATATGAGACCCACAAATCAAATCAAAAAAAGTTGACTTGACCCACAATATATATATATATATATATATATATATATATATATATGTACGTTTAAAAATATTTGTATGAATATGTAATTAAAAAAATAAATACAGTTGTAGTTGATGCAAAAAAAAAAAAAAAAATTATCGTGAAAAAATAAAATAAACTAATAGTGTTTGGGTTGTGTATGTGAAAATGATTGAAAAATTAATGATTATAAAAACATAGAATGGCCATAAATGGACAAAAATCTTTTAAAATTTATAATTTAAGGATAATTGTCAATAAATTGTAAAAAGTAACAATGTGACAATAAATTAATTAAAATCCTAAATATGGAATAATTAGTAATAAATTATTAAAAAATTAAAATGATAACTCAAGAAAATAGGTAAAGAGGTGACAAAAAAATTAGGAAAGGAGAGAAAGAGTTTGAGAAAGAAAAAGCCAAAAAGGGTGAAAAGGGATGGGGCCCACAAATTACATCAAATGCCACCTTTTAAAAAAAGTGACGGAACGTTGACTTGACTGAAGTTTTACTCTGTGCTTGTAATTAATTATTATGATTTTCTGAATTGAAGGACTGCATAAAAAATATAATTAATGCATGTATAAAATATAAGTATTAATAAATTTATAGTTGCCACTCAAAAAAAATATAAACAAATAAAAACATAGTATGTCAAAAAAATAAAATTATAGTGCTTGTGTTATATATATGTAATGACTATGAAAAAATGAATGACTATAAAAAATATACAATGATAATAAATTAATAAAAAATCCTAAAAATTTAAGAGATTAAAGATAATTATCAATAAATAGCAAAAAGTAGAAAGAGAATAATAAGTAAAATAAAAATTTTTAAATAAGGATAATTATGAATAATTAAAATAATATAAAATAAATTAATAAAAATTCTATCATGAGGATAATTTATCATTAAACTGTAAAAAATGAAAAATGTGTAAGAAATTATATTTTATGCAATTTAATGACTAGGAAGCCTTAAAATATTAATTTTTAAGCACGTTAGCCAAAATTAGGTGTCAACAGTTTGCCCCTTTTTGACCAGAGATGATGTAGAAATCCACGGGCGAAACATGTAGCTAAAATTAGGTGTCAACACATGACTAGAACAATAGAGCATGACACACACAAGAGGCAAAAGTTGTAAGTGGTGTGTAATCTAGAGGAATGTCCAAAGAGCAATTGAGAAAACAAGAGGAAAGAGATGAATATATGGCTCAACTTAAAACTCAGATGAACTTTCTAATGAAACATCTGAGGAAAACTAGATGTAATACCCCGAAAGTGCCTAAGAGTAGACCCGGGGGTTAAAAATTGAAATCTGCACAAAATGGGGAAAAAAGTTGCAGGACAAGAGGTTGTAACGACTCGTGGTTTGAAACCACGAGCCGCTGTTGAGAGTCGTAGTTTGAGGAGCCCAAGTGGCAGTGTAAACCACGATTGATGTAACGACTCGTTGTGGGAAACGAGCCGTCATAGGTGATCGTGGGATGGGATCTCAGGTTTCCCTGGTGGTAGCAACGGATGGAAACAACGGTCAGTTGAAGCTAGTGACGGTCCATTGTATTGGTCGTTGGTAGGAAGGGAAGGAAGGACCGGTGGTGACAATGGGAGGTTACAACGGGTCGTTGTAGGTGACAACGACTCGTCCTGTCAGTCGTGGTTGAGTCATCGATCAAGGGAGCAGTGCAACCAACGGGAGGACACAACGGGTCGTTGTAGATGACAATGACCCATTCTGTAGGTCGTTGTTTGAGAAGCTGAAAGTTTGAGAGGTCCAGTGCATTCAACGGAAGGTTACCAGGAGTCTTGGTAAGGACCAACGACTCGTGGTAAGGGTCATGGGTTCCCGTTCGACCAGATTTTTAAGTTTTCTTCAGGAGCATTTTTTTAAACTCCTACGCTTTTACCTTATAAACTACGTCATTTTGGGTTCTACCTTGCTCGATTTTAAGGGATTTTCATGCCTAAACTCTCATTCTCTCAGCTCTCCTTCTTCCTCCTCTCTTCTCATAAATTCTAAGGTTTCACCAACTTGTTCTTCAAGCTTCAAGGAAGATTTTCGAGTGGGATTTTCGTCTACCAGGTATGTGGGACGTCAACAAGTACATTCTTCCATCCTTGTGCCCCAAAATACTTTCGATAATAATCCAATTTGTTTTTATATATTTAGAATGACATGATATAGGGTTTGTGTAATGGGTAATTTCCTACTTATTCTTTTATAAAATGCAAATATTTACTGCAATTATGGAAGTAATTGGGATGTTAATTTGATGGGTTTTTTGGAATATGGATCATATGTTGGGAATGTGTAAGGGTAACATATTTTTCATAAATTGGCTTAAGTAATGAATGGGATTTGCTTATTTTCACTTGATTTTCATAGTCATGCATGGATATGGGGAAATTGTGAAAATATGGGTTGAGTATGTATGTGTATAGTATGTTCTTCCTAAGTCGATTTGAGTATTGAATGGGAATTGTTCATTTCTCCCTTGATTATCGTAGAAATTCTTGATCATGATGGAAGTATGGAAAGATTGCATAATTAATTTCTAGTGACTTGATTATGATATTGATGACCATATTGGATTTAAGAGTTGTGGGCTTGAGTAACTGAAGTAATTTATGTATCATCACCTTGTTTTAGATTTAATTGATTGGGCATGACAAGATTGCATCTCCATTGTTGAACTATGAAGCTTGGATGGATTCTATATTGTTTTCTTTACTAAAAATCATTTTTTATAAAATCTTAGAATCTAAAATGCCCATGGCTAAAGAGTTCATAAAAGGAGTGATTGTGACCAGTGTGTGAAATGTTTGTAACCTAATTACATGAAATTATGCATCCTTGATAGATTATGAGTTGAATTTTATAAATCATGTTTGATCTTATATTACCTATTGAATGAGGTGAGTACGGAATCAAGATGCCATGATAGAATAATGCTAGTACAAAATTATAGAACGCTCGTTAGGTTGTGATGTTAAAGCTAATGAGGAAATTGGTTCTACGATAATGTGAATTATGATGATAAATCCTGTGACTAATATGTCAACTTGTTGAGCTTGTGCTTATTAAAGGATAACTCTACTCCCTTTTAATATGAGTACTGCATGACGAGAGTGGTGGATGTTCTTATCTCTAATTAGCTGTTGTAAATTTAGATTAGCTATAGACGTTAATGGAGAATGTCTTATCTAGACGTTAGTGGAGAATGTCTTACATAGACGTTAGTGGAGAATATCTTCTTGTAGTTGGTCGGGACTCACATCCAAGGCGTTAGTGGAGAATGACATCTCTTAGTCAGTCGTGACTTACATCCCTAGTCAGTTGAGTATCTTATTTTCCCTGCGTTGTTCAGAATTTACCTTTAGCCAGTGACTTTCTATATCAGAGCTATCTCTCTCCCTTTGACAGTCAGGGATTCTCTCTAGCTGAGAATGTTCCCTTTGATAGTCAGGGATGCTTCCTTCGACCGTCAAGGATTGTCCCTTAGACGGGTAGGAACCCTCTTGATATCAATCACGGAATTATACCTTTATATTATTCCCGATTATTACTTTTTCATATCAATAGTTGCTATAATAATGCATGTCTTTATAATGTGGTTATGTTGATTGAATATGTGAACCTCGTATAGGATTATCGTATCTCATTTCAATTACATTGCTATTAATATGTTTCATATTACTTCCTTCCGGTATATTATGAGTTAGTTTATTTACACTTCCTGCATACTTAGTACATTTCAAGTACTGACCGCATGCCTTCTTGTGCTATATCATTTCATGATATAGATTCAGGTCTCCAGGTTCAGCCGCATGGCTAGATACGCTCCTCCCTCTCCCAGTTGCTAGTGGTGAATCCTCATCTTTCGAGGACGTGGTTTATGTTCTTGTTGTATTATGTTTTAGTTTTCAGACTTTGAGAGTTAGCTGGGGGCTTGTCCCAGCAACTCATCAGTTTAGTAGAAGGCTTTCGGACTTGTCTAGACAGTTTCAGTTATGTATCTAAGTGTTATTAAATTGTCTCTTATGGTTTATATCAGTTTTTTGTCATTTATTCTACTTGTTCATGATGTTAGATGTTTCTTATGTTAAGTGTATGCGATGATTATGCCATAGGTTGACTTGCAGACTTTCGGGGTTCCTTGTCCCGTGTCTATGATCCGGGTCTATTCTCGGGTCGTGACAAACATGGTATTAGAGCCAAGTGTTTAGAGTGTCCTAGGGTGTCTTAGAGCCGCATTACGTAGAGTCTTCATGGGTGTGAAGCGCGCCACACTTATGAAGAAGAGGCTATGAGACATTTTAGGAATGTTCCCTTTTCTTCATAATCCTTATCGTGCATGGAGTATGAATCTCTAAAGAGTTCCTCCCCTAACTCGTGCTTTACGCGCTCGCAAATAATGCCACCCCGACGAGCGAATGGAAGAAGACGTGGTAACGGCCGCCAGAAGGTACCACCAGCCCGGACAGACCCAATATATGATCATGTTACTCTTGTTGAGTTCTGAGAAGCCTTTCAAATATTGGCGCAGGCCCTGACCGCTCAGATTAACCAACATGCGGTGGCTCGAGCTCCTCAGAATGGAAATGAAGCGGAGGCAAGGATAAGAGATTTTCTTCAGATGAACCCACTCTAGTTCTTGGGGTCAAAGGTGGATGAGGACCCATATGAGTTTATAGAGGAGATTCAGAAGATTAGTCACATCTGGGAGTGAAGGGGAATGAGAGCGCGGACTTAGCCTCCTACTAGTTAAAGGGAGTTGCTTACATCTGGTATTGTCAGTGGAGAGATAGTCGGGGAGTTGAAGCAAGTCCCGTAGGTTGGGATGAATTTATGACAACATTCTTGGACAGGTTTTTCCCTTGGGAGTTGAGGGAGGCAAAGGAAGTAGAGTTCATTAACTTGAAGCAAAATGGCATGACTGTCCAGGAGTAAGCATTGGAGTTCACTCGGTTATCTAAGTATGCGCCGGAAATGGTAGCTTACCAGAGGGCCTGAGTGAGCCGATTTGTGAATGGAGTGTCAAACTCCTTGGTCAAAGAATGCAGGACTGCCATATTGCACCGGGACATAGACTTCCCACGCTTGGTAATATTTTCTCAACAGATGGAAGTAGGGCAGGTGAAAGAAAAGGAGAGAGACGTCAAGAGGGCTAGGATTGGAGATCTTGATTTCTCCCAACAGAGGTCGAGTGTCGGATATCGCTAACACTACCAGCAGAAAACATCAGCTCCAGCACCTTCGACATCCAGTGCTCCTTATCAACCTAGATTGAGGGAGATTACGTACCCATTGTGTATGAGTTGTGGAAAGCACCACTTGGGAGTATGCATGGCCGGGGTGGGCCATAAGCACTAGGATTGCATAGCAGCTAAGCGAGGCGAGGGTAGATTCTCGGCCACTTCTTCATCAGCTCCAATAGCATGCCCATCTTAGTAGGGTGCTGCCCCTTTCTTTGATTCAGTCGAATACGTCGTTAACCTTTGTGGTGAGCATCCTCTCATCCAGGTGGAGGGCATCATCAAAATCGCTCGTCGTGGAATCCCATCAGGATAAGGGCAAGGCGCCGATAGTGGCCACAGGTATGTTGTGAATCTTGTGTCCTTTATGTGATGCCAATCTCTATATCTAATAATAAGCCCAGTTGTGATTGTGGGAAAAGATTGTTGATGTGTGATGTGAATAGCTATTAGTGTAAGGCTCACAGAGGAGGCTACAAGTGAAAGGGGAGTTAAGAATTAGTAATTTAGTCTGACTTGATGAAGGATTCAAGAGTCTTAGGATGATGAATTTAAGCTAAGGGGGAGATAGTGAATATGTGAAATAAGCTAGATCTTGAGAATGCTCATAAGAAGTTCCAGCTCTAGCAGATGTAGTATGTCGATCTCTTCGATGTTCAGATAATTTCCCTTGTAATTTCGGTTGAAGTTAAAGTGGTGTCGATTCTTATGTGCAAATTTTCGAGGTTTAGAAGTAACCGTTTTAGTCAGTGATGCCAATCTTTTCCTAGGAGTCCTTATTGCTCATTTTCATGTCATGAATCAGTTATGTGTGTTAATCTATGTTTTCTTATGTGTTCGGATTGAACTCATCTTTGGAAGTTGTTTGTTAACTCAGTAGAGTCAGATTATCTCATGTATGTGCTCGGTCTTAGATGTCAGGGATGACTCGTGCTTATGAAATCCTTACTCTCAGTTAGATTAGATGTTGTGAATCTTGACTTAGTATAGGAAGGCGATTTGAGAACGAGGGTTTACTCTATGTCAGTTGTGTGCTAGATAAAAAGGGGAAAGAATTTTCTTCCGGTGTTTTTTTTAATTCTATGTTGGTTTCAAGTTCTTCGGCCTCCCTTGAGTTATGGTATGCATGTTAGAAGTGAATCTTCAGATTTGATGTATAGGGTTGGTCCGGAGTCAGATACTCTGTTGCTTAGCAGTGATTGATTGATATTTGGATATCGGCTTCATATCTATCATTTCAGTATGATCAGCCAACATTCAAGAATGAATGTTCCCTAGGGGGAGATATTGTAATACCCCGAAAGTGCCTAAGATATACCCGGGGGTTAAAAATTGAAATCTGCAGAAAATGGGGAAAAAAGTTGCAGGACGGGAGGTTGTAACGACTCGTGGTTGGAAACCACGAGCTGTTATTGAGAGTCATGGTTTAAGGAGTCAAGGTGGCAGTGTAAACCACGACCGATGTAATGACTCGTTGTGGGAAACAACGAGCCATCATAGGTGGTTGTGGGTTGGGATCTCAGGTTTCCCTGGCGGTAGCAACGGATGGAAACAACGGGCCATTGAAGCTTGTAATGGTCCGTTGTATTGGTCATTGGTAGGAAGGGAAGGAAGGACCGGTGGTGACAACGGGAGGTTACAACGGGTCGTTCTAGGTGACAATGACCCATCCTGTCAGTCTTGGTTGAGTCATCAGTCAAGGGAGCAGTGCAACCAACGGGAGTATACAACGGGTCGCTGTAGGTGACAACGACCCTTCCTGTCAGTCGTTGTTTGAGAAGCTGAAAGTTTGAGAGGTCCAGTGCATTCAATGGAAGGTTACCACAAGTCATGGTAAGGACCAACAACTCGTGGTGAGGGTTATGGGTTCAAGTTCGGCCAAATTTTTAAGTTTTCTTCGAGGGCATTTTTGTAAACTCCTATGCTTTTACCTACTAAACTACGTTGTTTTGGGTTCTGCCTTTCTTGATTTTAAGGGCTTTTCATTCCTAAACTCTCATTTTCTCAACTCTCCTTCTTCCTACTCTATTCTCAAAAATTCTAGGCTTTCACCAAGGTGTTCTTCCAACTTCAAGGAAGATTTTCGAGTGGGATTTTCGTCTACCAGGTATGCAGGACTTCAACAAGGACATTCCTCCATCCTTGTGCCCCACAATGCTTTTGATAATAATCCAATTTTCTTATGTATTTAGAATGGCAATGATCTAGGGTTTGTGTAATGGGTAATTTCCTCCTTATTCTTTTCTAAAATGCAAATATTTAATGCAATTATGGAAGTAATTGGGATGTTAATTTGATGGGTTGTTTGGAATGATCATATGTTGGGAATGCATGAAGGTAACATGTTTTTCATAAATTGGCTTAAGTAATGAATGAGATTTGCTTGTTTTTCACTTGATTTTCATATTCATGCATGAATACGAGGAAATTGTGAAAATATGGGTTGAGTAAGTATGTGTATAGTATGTTCTTCCTAAGTCGATTTGAGTATTGAATGGGAATTGTTCATTTCTCCCTTGATTATCGTAGAAATTCATGATCATGATGGAAGTATGAAAAGATTGCATAATTAACCCTAATGACTTGATTATGATATTGACGACCACGCTGGATTGAGTAGGAGTTGTTGGCTTGAGTAATTGAAGTAATTTATGTGCCATCACCATGTTTTAGATTTAATTGATTGGTCATGAGAAGATTTCATTTCCATTGTTGAACTATGAAGCTTGGACGGATTCTATATTGTTTTCTTTACTAAAAATCATTTTTTATAAAATCATAGAACATAAAATGCCCGTGGCTAAAGAGTTCATAAAAGGAGTGATTGTGACCAGTGTGTGAAATGTTTGTAACCTAATTACATGAAGTTATGCATCCCTGATAGATTATGAGTTGAATTTTATAAATCATGTTTGATCTTATATTACCTATTGAATGAGGTGAGTACAGAATCAAGATGCCATGATAGAATAATGCTAGTACGAATTTATAGCATCCTTGTTGGGTTGTGATGTTAAAGCTAATGTGGAAATTGGTTCTGCGATAATGTGAATCATGATTATAAATCCTGTGACTAATATGTCAACTTGTTGAGCCTGTGCTTATTAAAGGATAACTCTACTCCCTTTTAATATGAGTACTTCATGATGAGATTGGTGGATGTTCTTGTCTCTAATTAGCTGTTGTAAATTTAGATTAGCTATAGACGTTAGTGGAGAATGTCTTATCTAGACGTTAGTGGAGAATGTCTTACATAGACATTAGTGGAGAATGTCTTCTTGTAGCTGGTCGGGACTCACATCCCTAGGCGTTAGTGGAGAATGTCATCTCTTAGTCAGCCGGGACTTACATCCCTAGCCAGTTGAGTATCTTATTTTCCCTGCGTTGTTCAGAACTTACCTTTATCCAGTGACTTTCTATATCAGAGCTATCTCTCTCCCTTTGACAGTCAGGGATTCTCTCTAGCTGAGAATGTTCCCTTTGATAGTCAGGGACGCTTCCTTCGACTGTCAGGGATTGTCGCTTAGACGGGCAGGAACCCTCTTGATATCAATCACGGCATCGTACCTTTGTATTATTTCCTATTATTACTTTTGCACATCAGCAGTTGCTATTATAATGCATGTCTTTATAATGTGGTTATGTTGATTGAATATGTGAACCTCGTATAAGATTGTCGTATCTCATTTCAATTACATCGCTATTAATATGTTTTATATTACTTCCTTCTGGTATATTATGAGTTAGTTTATTTACGCTTCCTACATACTTAGTACATTCCAAGTACTGAATGCACGCCTTCTTGTGCTATATCATTTCATGATATAGATTCAGGCCTCCAGGTTCAGCCGTGTGACTAGATATACTCCTCCCTCTTCCAGTAGCTAGTGGTGAGTCCTCATCTTTCGAGGACGTGATTTATGTTCTTGTTGTATTATGTTTCAGTTTTCAGACATTGGGAGTTAGCTGGGGGCTTGTCCCAGCAACTCATCAGTTTAGTAGAAGGCTTTCGGACTCTTCTAGACAGTTTTAGTTATGTATCTAAGTGTTATTAAATTGTCTCTTATGGTTTATATCAGTTTCTTGTCATTTCTTCTGCTTGTTCATTATTTTAGATGTTTCTTATATTAAGTGTATGCGATGATTATGCCATGGGTCGACTTGGAGCCTTTCGAAGTTCCTTGTCCCGTGTCTACAATCTGGGTCTATTCTTGGGTTGTGCCACTGGATCACGGAAGGTTAATTTCATGTCAAATCAAGAGCAGGTGCCTCAACATGATGAATATTATCAGAATTATGATGAAGAGGCTAACTTCATTGCTAATCAAGGTGGGGTTTCCCAACCTACGACTCAAGGATCTAACCAAGATTCTTGGCAGCAAGGTCAGGGGAACCAAGGATGGAACAGATATCAAGATAACAATGGATATGACAGATCCATATGGAGAGACCAGAATAACTAGAGGGATAGACAACAGGGAAATTAGAGAGATAGAGATCAAGGATTTAAGAACAATGGGGGAGGTGTTTATATTCCCCTGAAAGGAAATCAACAAGGCCATAACGCACCCTCAAGCAGTGAGCCAACTTAGTTTAAAATGCAGGAAATGCTTGAAAAAGTGTTGAAGAAGGTTGAACCCACAGATTCTAAGATCAAAGAAATCAGAGGAAATCTATCCAATGTGAATTAGTTTGTGAATTCTCACTCCACGGAGATAAAGCAGCTAGAGCAATAGATGAATCAAATTTCAACAGCCCTTAATCCCAGACATAAGGGAATGCTACCAAGTGATACCATACCGAATCCCAAAAATGATAATCATTTCATGGCTATAGACACTAGAAGCGGTAGAGTTTTGGGGCCAATGGAGGAAACAAGAGTTGAGGAGATTGACAATGAAAAGGAGAGTCTGCCTAAACCGATTGTAGCTAATAAGCTGATAGTCATTAATGTGGATCTAGATCAGACTGAGAAGCATCATGTTACAACTAAAAAAGATGTATGTAAAAAGGAAATGGAGAAGGAAATTCCCAAAGTGTTATCTCAAATACCTAGGCCTCCTCCTCCATTTCCTCAGAGGCTAAGAAGGCATAGGATGGCAAGTTTTGCATGTTTATTTCCATGCTAAAACATCTTTTTGTAAGCATTCCACTAGTGGATGCCTTGGAAAAATGCCACGCTATGCCAAGTTCATAAAAGATTTGGTGACTGAGAAGAGAACTATGACATATGAACCCATTTATAATATGCACCACTATAGTGCAATTGTGTCACAGTCTCTGGCTCAGAAGAAGGAGGATCCTGGAGCATTCACCATTCCATGCACAATTAAGACATTCAACTTTGCTAAAGCTATATGAGACTTGGGGGCAAGTATCAACCTCATGCCGCTTGCTATATTCAAGAAGCTGGGTTTAGGAACTCTTAGACCAATAGCAATGACATTGCTAATGGTAGAAAGAACCATAAAAAG
Source organism: Datura wrightii (assembly GCA_035772735.1). Taxonomy (NCBI): domain Eukaryota; kingdom Viridiplantae; phylum Streptophyta; class Magnoliopsida; order Solanales; family Solanaceae; genus Datura; species Datura wrightii. The sequence continues at coordinate 112,849,119 of JASDFA010000001.1, forward strand.
ACCAGTGGGCATCTTGTATGATGTATTGGTAAAGCTGAACAATTTCATTTTCCCAGCTGACTTCTTGATTTTAGAAATGAAGTGGATTTTGAGGTGCTGATTATATTGGGGAGGTCATTTCTAGCAACAGGCAGAGTACTGGTTGATGGAGAAAGAGGTGAATTGAAATTCAGGTTGAATAATGAAGAAATTATTTTCAATGTGTGCCAGTCCGTGAGGTAGCCTAAAGATATGAGTGTCATCTCAGTGATTGATATCATTAATAAAATAGTGGATGATACCTCAGTGGAGAAGTTTATTGCTAAAGCTTTTGCAGCAGTCATTATGAACTTTACTGGTGACTTAATAGAAGAGTTTGAACATATGTGTCACAACCCAAACGTAGGCCAGGATTGAGACACGGGACAAAGAACACCGAGAGGCTCCAAGTCAACCCATGGTATGAACATGATATCTAAAACTCAACATAAATAAGTTGAAGTCTAACATACATAATAGCGAAATTCTTCATACATATCAAGCTAACACCGAATCAAAAATGACAAGCTGATTTCTACATAATGTCTGAATAGCCTCTATCATAACTGATGAGCTGATAGGACAACATCCCCAACTAACTCGACAAAAGTCTATAACTGAAAGAACATAACTATATATAACTGAATGTCCTCGAAGGATGAGGACTCACCAACACTGGCGGAGGGATGCAAACTCTGAGAATCAGATAATGGTGGGGCTGAACCTGAATGTCAGAGCCTGTATCATGAAACGATACAACATAGAGTATGCGGTCAGTACTTGGAATGTACTGATTATGCAAGGTAAATAAAAATTGATAGTTAAAACACATAAGAGTTCATAAGAGTAGGACAACATGATCATAAAGTAAATATCATAATGTAAACATAAGGGCTCAAGGTTTTCAAACCATTTGTAAACTAGTCATAATCATAATCATAAGAGAAAACTTTATAAAACATAACTTGAGCCAAAGTAACATAACCTAACCATGCATAAATCATGAGGAACAATGGGAGGACTCATAAGAACCGACACCATCTTGATAGAGCTTACATGATGCCCCAACTATCTCACTCAAGTGGGAAGTGCCATCCCAGGCTTGCCAGGCAAGGGACATGAATAATGTGATATCACGGGGATCTAATAACATTAACATTTGTACATATAAACCTACGGTGACATGTAGTTCTGAGACCACGGGGTTTACCTGAATACTGGGTCTACTCGGAGCTAGATATTGCTCCCAAAAATATTCACATGAGGCTCATATCATAATCATTAATCATTCATGAAGTTCATGGCCAAATACAACATAACATACTTGATCACACTTGAAATACATGATTTTCCATGAATAAGGGCCCATGAGTTGGCCAAGAGTCATAAATTAAAAAATCATGAAATCCATGCATACTTGTAAAACATGTAAATAATTGATATTCATAAATCCATGATGAATTCTTGAAGAGAATTCATAACATAAATCGTAAATCATAATTTAGACTTGATAGGATCAAATTCATAATAGGATCATAACTTGTCTCTTCATGAAGCAAGCATCTTTGGGAATAATTCAATTAAACTTGAAATCATATATTTATAATAAAAAATAGTTATAAAATCTTCCCATAGATCATAAAACATGATTTGATATATGAATGAAATTGACCCATAGATAGTTCATAGAGAAACTCACAAGAATTGGGACAAACCCAACAGATTGTGAAACTTGAACCTAGAATTGAAATTTCATGGAATTGAGAAGAATATAGAGTATGAGAATGAAAGGAACTCTCATTCATAGCCTCACATACCTGGGTAAGTTGATCTTACACTCTTTCTTGAACGCCCAATGGAAATTAAAGAAGAATTGATGGATTTTAGCCTTGATCACCCCTAGGAACCTTCTAGTTTTGCATGCATAGATAGGAGTGATTTAGAATGAGCTAAAACCTCTTAAAACAATCCTAAATGAGCTTAAAATGATGTAGTTTAGGCCTTAGGAACTTAGAAATTATGAAAAAACCCTTAATAAATTGGCAGGGAAAATACACTGTCAGTCCTAATGAGGGACTGGACGATTCATCCTCAAAACCATGAACAACACTGAAATCATACTTCTGAGGGTCACCACGAGGGACACCGTGACTTGTGGTGTACCCAACGACTCGTGGTGATCAAGTCGTTCCCAACACTGCCCAAATTTTCCACTTCATGCCAACCTCTAGCTATGAGTGACTTGACGACTTGTGGTCCTAACTATGAATCATGTACATGGTGGTCAACCCCAAATCCAAAAATCCAACCAAGTTCACCCTCCTCCCCACGAGTCACTTAACGAATCATGGTGCACCTCACGGATCACTGGACAACTCATCCTGTGACCTGGTGTAGAAAATCTTATTTTCTCCATTTCAACCCTCCAGTCTGATCTTAGGGCTTTCAGGGTATTAAAATATGGTACATGCAATGAAAAGCATGGGGTCTTATTCCTTTGTGCCTAAGAAGCTTGATTTAGATCTCAAGAATAGAGAAAACCCACCTACAAAACCGTCTAGTGAAGAATCACTAGTATTTGACCTAAAACCATTGCCAGCTCATTTGAGGTATGCGAATTTAGGGCCACATGAGACATTGCCAGTAATCATATTTGTTAAGCTGCTGGAGTGGCAAGTAGAAGCCTTATTATTTATCTTGAGAACATACAAATGGGCCATTAGGTGGACCATTGCCGATATCATTAGCATTCCTCCAAGCATTTTCACTCATAAGATTTAGCTGAAGGAAAATTGTATTCCCAACATTGAGCATCAAAAGAGACTGAATCCATCTATGCAAGAGGTGGTGAAAAAGGAGTCCATAAAATTGTTGGATGATGAAGTGATTTATCCCATCTCTGAAAATCACTGGGTTAGCACGATGCAATGTGTACCGAAGAAAGGGGGAATGACTATGGTCCTCAACATGAAGAATGAACTAGTGCCAACTCAAACAATGACGGGCTGGAGAGTATGCATGGATTACCGAAAGCTAAACTGGTGGATTTTGAAGGATTATTTTCCCATGCCCTCCATGGATCAAATGTTGGATAGACTGATAGGGAGGGCCTATTACTATTTCTTGGATGGATACTCTGGTTACAATCAGATTTTCATTACTCCTGAGGACCAAGAGAAGACCACATTCACATGTTTGTATGGGACATTTGCCTTTAAGCGAATGCTTTTTGGGCTGTGTAATGCACTTGCTACATTCTAGAGGTGCATGACGTCAATATTTTCAGATATGGTGGAGGACACAATGGAAATCTTCTTTGATGACTTCCCTGTAGTATGGGATACATTTAAAGACTGTTTATCTCACTTAGTTTTGGTATTGAAGCATTGTGAGGAAAAAAATTTGGTATTGGACTGGGAAAAGTGTCACTTTATGGTAAATAAAGGGACAGTGTTGGGATATCGAATATCAAGCAAAGGAATTAAAGTCAACAAGGCGAATATCAATGTCATATCCAGGTTGCCACTTCCTATATCAGTGAAAGGGGTCAGAAGCTTTTTGGGTCATGTTGGATTCTACAGGAGATTCATCAAAGAATTCTCCAAAATAGCTATCCATTATGTAGGTTGTTGGAAAAGGAAACAAGTTTCGAATTTGGTGAGGCATGTCTGAAGCCATTTGAATGCCTTAAGGGGAAACTCACCACAACTCTAATAATTATTGCACTTGACTGGACCAAACCATTTGAAGTCACGTGTGATGCGAGTGGGGTTGCATTAGGAGCTGTTCTGGGAAAAAGAAGAGAGAAGCTCTTTCACCCAATAGACTATGCTAGAAAGTCTCTCAATGGGGTATAAAAGAACTATATTATTACTAAGAAAGAATTGCTAGCAGTGGTGTACGCTTTTGAGAAGTTCAGAGCATATTTGTTGGACACCAATGTCATCATCCATACAAATCATGTAGCCATTCGATATTTGATGGTCAAGAAGGATGCAAAGAAAAGGCTTATCCGATTGGTCTTTCTTTTGCAAGAGTTTGATTTTGAAGTTAAAGACCACGAGGGGTGTGAAAAACAAATGGTTGATCATCTTTCAAGTCTTGAAGATGAAGGGAGACCTAAGCATGAATTAGAGATAAATGAAGCATTCCTAGATGAACAGGTGTTGGAAGCCTCCCAAGATTTGATCCCATGGTTTGCCAATTATGCTAATGTTCTAGTTAGTGATGTGATGTCGGATGGCATGAGTTTCCACCAAAGAATGAAGTTTTTGCATGATGTGAGGAAGTTCTACCGGTATGAACTTTATTTGTTCAAAGTGTGTGTTGAAACATAATCAAGAGATGTGTACATGAAGTAGAGCTGATACATATCCCTAAAGCTTGTCACTCTTTCCCTGTTGGAGGACATCATAGTGGGATAAGAACAACCCAAAAAATTCTGTAGAGTAGATACTACTGGCCATCGATCTATGAAGACTGCCACAACTATGTCAAATCTTGTGATTGGTGCCAACGACATGGAGGCATCTCAAGGAAGCATGAATTACCTCTGACCCCGATTTAGAGGTGGAACTTTTTGATGTATAGGGTGTAGATTTCATAGTATCATTTGTAAGTTCCTATGGACTGAAGTACAGTCTTGTGGTTGTGGACTATGTGTCCAAATGAATAGAAGAGGTTGCGTTTCCCAACAACAAAGGAAAGAGTATGACAACATTCCTTAAAAGGAACATATTCTCCATGTTTGGCACACCACGAGCAATCATCAGTGATGGGAGGGCACATTTCTGCAACAAGCTATTTAGTGGTCTGCTAGAGAAATATAGGGTGAAGCATAAGGTGGATACCTCGTATCATCCTCAAACTAGAGCTCATGTGAAGGTTTCAAACTGTGAGATCAAGACCATCTTGTCTAAGACTATGAATACAACTAGGAAGGACTGGTCTCGTAGGTTAGATGATGCCTTGTAGGAGTACAGAACAGCCTACAAGATGCCTATTAGGATGTCCCTGTATCAATTGGTGTTTGGAAAGCATGCCACTTGCCCGTGGAACTGGAACACAAGGTGCTGCAGGCCTTGAAAAAGCTGAATCTTAATTGGAAAGAAGCTGCAAATTTGAGGGTTGAGCAGCTGAATGAAATTGATGAGTTCTGACTCAAGGCTTATAAAAGTGCATCCTTGTATATAGAGAGGATGAAGTTGTACCATTATAGAAGGTTGTTAAAGAGAGAGATTTCCCTTGGGACATAGACTTTTTGTTTAACTCCAAACTCCGATTGTTCAAGAGAAAACTGAAGTCAAAGTGGTCTGGACTTTTCAAGGTGACCCATTTTTATCCTTATAGAGTGCTAGAACTTGAAAATCAAGATGGAACCAGGTTCAAGGTGAATGGCCAAAAGGTTAAACAATACTTGGGAGTGCAAGATGAGGTGAAATGGGTGGAAACAATTTACCTTGACAAAGTCTGAGTAGCCAAGGAAATCACATCATGCCGTGATGTTAAATCACGCGCTGTTTGGGAAGCAACAGGCGTCGGGAGTTTCTGTTGGCTAAATGAGGTGCTAGTAGAGGTCGTACTTAGGTTATCAACTCAACAGCAGCACCAGCACGCCAGCTCAACAGGATGCGTCCACCAGTGCAGGAGGTGGCCAATGCCAAAATAGGTTTTATGCCCTTGCATCTCGATAGGAGCAGGAGACTTCACCAGATATGGTTACCGGTATGTTACGAGTATTCCACCTTGATGTATATGCATTGTTAAATCTAGGGGATACTTTATCTTTTGTGACGCCCTATTTTTCTAGTAGTTTTGGAGTCAGTCCTAAGATTTTATAAGAACCCTTCTCAGTCTCTACTCCAGTTGGTGATTCGGTTATAACTTGACGGGTATATAGAAATTGCCTTGTCACCATCCTTAAGAATGTCACCTTAGCAGACTTTGTAGAGCTACCCATTACTAATTTTGATATTATCTTCAACATGGATTGGCTACATGCATGTTATGCCTCAGTCAATTGTAGAACCCGTGCAATAGAGTTCAGATTTCCGGGTGTACCAGTCTTAGAGTGGAAGGGTAGTTCAGTTGTGCATGTAGGTCGCTTCATTTCCTACCTTAAGGCCAGAAAGATGATTTCTAAAGGTTGTGTGTGTCATCTAGTTGGGGGTAAGGATGCTACTTCTGAAACCCTGACTATCCAGTCAATTCCTATAGTGTGTGAGTATCCAGAGGTGTTTCCAGATGATATACTAAGAATCCCTCTCGAGCAGGAGATCAATTTTGGTATTGGCCTTCTTCCTGATATGCAGCCTATATCTATTCCTCCTTACAAAATGGCTCCAACTGACCTAAAAGAGTTGAAGGAGAAGTTGAAGGATCTTCTAGACAAGGGTTTCATCAGACCTAGCAAATCCCCATGGGGTGCACCAGTTGTCTTTGTCTGCAAGAAGAATGGTTCCTTTCGGATGTGCATTGATAATTGGCAATTGAACAAAGTTACTATCAAGAACAAGTATCCTCTCCCTAGGATTGATGATGGGGGCGAGGCCTAGCTTCCAGTTCAGCTGCTCAGCCCAGCAGGGGGCATCTACCAGCATAGGTGGCCGCCAGCGCCAAAATAGATTATATGTCTTAGCATCCCACCAGGAGCAGGAGGTCTCCCCGAATGTAGTCATTGGTATGTTGTGAGTTTTCCATCTTGATGTATATGCTTTGTTAGATCTAGGGGCTACCTTATTTTTCGTGACACCTTATGTGGCTAGTAGTTTCAGAGTCAGTCCTGAAATCTTGTCAGAACCCTTCTCAGTCTCTACTCCAGTAGGTGATATAGTTGTAGCTAAACGGGTGTATATAAGTTTCCCGATCACAGTCCTTTAGAACATCAGCTTAGCAGATTTAGTAGAGTTATCCATGACCGATTTTGATGTTATCCTCAGCATGAATTGGCTATTTGCATGTTATGCCTCAGTTAATTGTAGAACCCATCCAGTAGAGTTCAGATTTTCGAGTGAGTCAGCCTTAGAGTGGAAAGGTAGTTCAGTTGTGCCTGTAGGTCATTTTATTTCTTATCTTAAGACCAGGAAGATGATCTCTAAGGGTTGTGTATACCATCCAGTTAGGTTAAGGATGTGACGTCCAAGACCCCGACTATCTAGTTAGTTCCAGTAGTATGTGAGTATCCAGAAGCCTTCCCAGATGATCTACCGAGAATCCCTCCTAAGTGGGATATTGATTTTGGTATTGACCTTCTTCTCGATACGCAACCTATATCTATTCCTCCCTATAGAATGGCTCTAGCTGAGCTAAAGGAGTTGAAGGAACAGATGAAGGATCTTTTGGATAAGGGTTTCATTAGATCAAACAAGTCCCCATGAGGTGCACTAGTTCTCTTTGTTCAAAAGAAATATGGTTCTCTTTGTATGTGTATTGATTATCGACAATTGAACAAGGTCACCATCACGAACATGTATCCTCTAACCAGGATTGATGATTTATTCGACCAGATTTAGGGCGCCAAGTGCTTTTCGAAGATAGATCTCAGATCCAGGCACCATTAGCTTAGAGTTCGGGAGGGTGACATCCTGAAGACAGCTTTCAAAATGCGGTATAGTCATTATGAGTTTGTCGTTATGTCTTTTGGACTAACGAATTCTCCTGCAGCTTTAATGGACTTGATAAATAGGATCTTCAAGCCATACTTGGATATGTTCGTGATTGTGTTTATTGATGACATCCTGATATACTCTCCGAGCTAGGAGGAGCATGCCGCTCATTTAAGAGTGGTGCTACAGACTCTCAAGGATTGCACCTATATGCTAAATTCAGCGAGTGCGAGTTTTGGTTGAACTCAGTGGCATTTTTAGGCCATGTGGTATCAAGTGAGGGCATAAAGGTGGACTCTCAGAAAATAGAAGAGGTGAACAATTGGCCTAGACCGGTGAATCCTTCAGATATATGGAGCTTTCTAGGCTTAGCTGGCTATAATCGAAGGTTTGTTGAGGGTTTTTCATCCATTGCAGCGTCATTGACTAAATTGACCCAAAAGAAACTAAAGTTCCAATGGTTGGAGGCTTGTGAGAGAAGATTTCAGGAGTTGAAGACTAGACTTACCTCAGCACCGGTGTTAACCTTACTAGAGGGTACTGATGGGTTTGTGGTGTATTGCGATGCTTTGAGGATCGGACTTGGTTGCGTGTTGATGCAGCATAACAAAGTCATAGCATATGCCTCTAGATAGCTGAAGGTTCATGAGAAGAATTATTCGATCCATGATCTTGAATTGGCGGCGGTGGTATTCGCCTTGAAGATATGGAGGCATTATTTGTATGGGGTCCATGTAGATGTGTTTACGGACCATAAAAGTCTACAATATGTGTTTACTCAAAAGGATCTCAATCTTCGTCAAAGGAGGTGGTTGGAGCTGCTCAAGGACTATGATATGAGTGTCCTTTACCACCTAGGCAAGGCTAATATAGTAGCAGATGCACTTAGTAGACTCTCTATGGAGAGTGTGTCCCATGTGGATGAGGGAAGGAAGGAGCTGGTGAAGGATGTGCATCGACTTGCAAGGTTGGGAATTAGGTTGGTTGACTCGATTGATGGTGGTGTTATTGTTCAGAATGGATCAAAATCGTCCTTGGTGACTGATGTAAACGCTAGACAAGATGAGAATCCCATTTTGGTAAAGTTAAAGGAAGTCGTCCAGAATCAGAAGGTAGAGGTCTTCTCCAAAGGCGGAGATGGTGTGCTTCGATATGAGGGTCACTTCTGTGTTTTAGATGTTGATGATTTGCGAAACCGAATGTTGCATGAAGCTCATGGATCTAGGTATTCTATCCATCCAAGTCCCACCAAGATGTATCGTGACTTACGGGAAGTCTATTGGTGGAATGGCATGAAAAAGGACATCGCGGAGTTTGTATCGAAGTGCCCAAACTGTGAGCAAGTGAAAGTTGAGCATCAGAGACCGGGAGGTGTGCTTCAGGACATCAGTATTAATACTTGGAAGTGGGAAGGAATCAATATGGACTTCATCATAGGATTGCCTCACACTCGTCGACAATATGACTCCATTTGGGTTGTTGTAGATGGTTGACCAAAGCCGCTCATTTTCTACCAGTCAAAACTATGGATTTGGTGGAGGATTATGCCAAAGTATATATCCGAAAGCTAGAAAAGTTGCATGGAGTTCCCTTGTCCATCATATCGGACAGAGATGCTCAGTTTATCTCTCAATTTTGGAGGTCATTTCAAAAAGGACTTGGTATACAGGTTAAACTCAGTACAACATTTCAGCCGCAGACGGATGGTCAAGCGAAGCGGACAATTTAGACTCTTGAGGAAATGTTGAGAGCATGTGTGATTGACTTCAAGGGTAGTTGGGATGATCATTTGCCTCTTATCGAGTTTGCATACAATAATATCTACCATTCCAACATTCAGATGGCTCCGTTTGAAGCTATCTATGGGCATAGATATAGATCGCCTATTGCTTGGTTCAAAGTTGGTGAAGCTGATATAATAGGACCAGATTCAGTCCATGAGGTCATAGAGAAAGTTCAGCTCATGCGGGATAGGTTGAAAACAACTCAGAGTCGCCAAAAGTCCTATGTCGATGTGAGAAGGAGAGAACTTGAGTTCGAAGTGGGTGATTGGGTGTCTCTAAAGGTGTCTCCTATGAAGGGAGTGATGATGTTTGGAAAGAAAGGAAAAATTAGTCCTCGTTATGTTGCCCCTACCAAATTATGAAGCGGGTTGGTAAGGTGGCATATGAATTGGAGTTGCTCTCAGAATTAGCTTCTGTTTTTCTTGCTTTTCATGTATCGCTTTTGAAGAAATGTTTGGGTGATCTAGCTCTAGTGGTCCCGGTGGATAGTGTCGGTGTGAAGACAACCTTAGTTATGAGGAGGTTCCAGTGGAAATACTGGATCGTCAGGTTCGAAGGATAAGGAATAAGGAAGTAGCTTCAGTCAAGGTTTTATAGAGGAATCAACATGTTAAGGGAGCTATGTGGGAAGCCGAAGTGGACGTGATGGATAGATACCCACATTTATTCTCTACCGGCTCAGTTCCATCTTGAGGTATCAGTTTTTCCCTAAACCTCTATTCAGTTTCATGTTCCGCTCATGTGCCCTAGTTTCTTTTATGTATATGGATGTATGTATGATTCTTGAATTCAGTTCAGTCATGTAATTGAGATTGGAGTTAGTCATTCCGTCAGTTTCAGCTTGTATGATTAGTAATTAAGTATGAGGATTGGGTTTCTCTATTTTCTGTATGTTTTCCCACATTCGAGGAGAAATGTTCCTAATGGGGAGATATTGTAATACCCCGAAAGTGCCCAAGACTAGACCTGGAATTTAAAAATGGAAAGTGGCAGAAATCTAAAAATTTATCATAGAACGGGTCATGGTACATGTTGTTGGTTCCACCAACGACCCGTTGGGTGTGTCCGTGGTGAGGCTCTGCAGGTTTAAGTTGAAAGTAATGGGTCATGGAACGACCCGTGATTTGATGCCACAAGTCATTATTTGTGGTCTTGGTGAGACTGCCCCTTAGTCTAGGACGAGTTAACGAGTCGTAGAACAACTCGTTGTGAGTAGCAACAGATCGTGGTAAGTAACCGTAGGAAGGAGTAGGAAAATATCCAGTCAAGGTGATGGATGGAAACCACGACTCGTTGGAAGTAGGCACGAGCCGTGGTGTGGCTCGTAGGGAAGTCCAGGTGCAGGTCGTCAGGGAGAAGTAATAGGAGGATTCAACGAACCGTCATTTGAAGTAACGATTCATCCTGTCAAGTCGTGGCATCAGAATCTAAAAGGTTAAGAAATCATAGTGGAGGTAACGGACGGATACCACGAGTCATGGTATCCTGGTACGACCCATAGGATCGACCGTAGTCACTGACAGTGCAGAATTTTCAGGAAATTCATTAAGGGTATTTTCATCATTCCTAAGTCCTAAGATCCTAAACTACGTTGTTTAAGGCTCGAAATGCAGTGTTTTATGAGGGAAAAATCTATCCTTAGGCTCATTCATATCCATGCATGTAAATTGAAGGCTTAGGAGGTGATCAAGTGTAGGTTATCTTCAAGCTTTCTTTCAATATTTCATTGGGCAATAAAGGAGTGGTAAAATAAGATCTTCCCCAGGTATGTAGGGTTATGAATGGGTGAATCCATTCACACCCATGCCCAATCTCTTCTAAATCATGAAAATTCCTTTGTTGATTCTATGGGGTTTTAACCCAATGCATGAAATTCCTAATCCTCTGCATGGGTATGATCTAAATATGTTTCTACTAGTGAATTATGATTCATGGGCAAGTTTTACATCGTTTTCTATTAAAATTACATTTCAAGCTTTATAAATCAAAATGCCCATTTATGAGAAATTTATGAGAGTTGAGATTTATGATGAATGTTCAAGTATGATGAGATATTATTGATGAAAAGCATGTTTTCAAGTTACCCATGTTTATTGTCATGTTTTCAAGTGAATTGAGTATTTCTAAGCATGTTAAAGTACTAGGCAATGCCTACATGTTAACGTATGATTTATGATTTTCTGAATTAAGCTTACCACATGGTTTTGGAGCGAAGAATCCCAGTTATTTTCAGCTTGTGGTATGGTTTGAGCTAAAGCTTCTCATATATGATTTCTGATTTGAGATGTATTTGATTATTAAGCTTCGTCAATAGACGATGGTCAGCTTCGTTGAAAAAATGATGGTCAGCTTCATTGAAAAACGATGGAGAGCATATGCATATTTTTTAGAGTAGCGTCTAGCACCGAGTGGGCTAAGGGTCGATCAACCCTATGCCTCAGAACTACACGCCAACGTAGTTTACATAGTATATATATATACTTTGGGACCTCTCTTGTGAGCTATCCCCTGCCCCGATTGGGCCTTGAGCTTGATATCGATATCATGGTTTCGTCCCTAGCCCTAGCAAGGCTTTGGAAGGCTCTACCCACTTGAGTCTGATAGTTGGGACCACGTAAGCTCTATCGTGGTATGTCGGTTATAAGACGAGTCTCCAATTGTTCCTCATGATTTCAGTTATGCATGTTTATCATTCATGATATATATATATAAATATATATATGTTCTAAAGTAGGTTTGATTCAATATTCAATTTTACTTGTGATTATCATATTTCAGCTTTGGGTCATTCAATTAGGTTATGATGTGATTTTATGTTCAGATCATAATTTCAGAAAATAGCATGCAAGCCCTACTCTCAGATTCTTGACTTGATTATGTTTTATATCATGCATGTTTTAAATGATTTTACTTATTAAGCGGTTTTACTTACCTTGCATACTCGGTACATTCAACGTACTAACCGCATACTCTATGTTGTATCATTTTATGATACAAGCCCCAGTACTCAGACTCAGCCTCATCCTTAGCCAGCCTTTCAGAGTTAGCATCCCACATCTGTTGGTAAGTCCTCATCTCCCGAGGACCATGCTTTATCAGTTTTCTTTATGTACTCAGTTAGAAAGTTGCTTGGGGGTCTTGTTCCATCAACTCATCAGTATTAGAGGCTTTTCTGACATAATGTAATCAGCATCAGATTCGTGTGTATTTCTGATGTTATGCTTATTTCAAATTTTCGCTAAGTTTATCATGTTAATCCTCTGCATTTATGATTGAGTTAGATGTTATATACATTCCATGGGTCGACTTTAAGCCCCTCGGGGTTCCTTGTCTCGTGTCTCGATCCGGGCCTATGTTCAGGTCGTGACAAATGAAGTCCATATTGATCTCTTCCCACTTCCAAGTGGGGATAATGATGTCTTATAGCACACCTCCTGGTCTTTAATGCTCCACTTTCAATTGTTGACAGTTCAGACACTTAGCTACAAACTCTACTATGTCCTTCTTCATGACATTCCTACAGTAAACTTCCTGTAGGTCACGGTACATCTTGGTGGAATTTGGATGTATAGAATATGGGGAACCATGAGCCTCATGCAACATCTGCTCCCTCACATTGCCAACATCTGGAACACACAAACAACCTTTTATCGAAGTAGACCATCTCCCCTTTGGGAGAAGACCTCAACCTTCTGATTCTAAACTGCTTCCCTCAACTTTAGCAAAATAGGATCCTCATCTTGCCTAGCCTTGACCTCAGTCACCAAAGAGGATTCTGAACCATTCTGAACAATGACACCACCATCCGTCGAGTCAACAAGATGAACTTCTAATTGTGCAAGCCGGTGAAAATCCTTGGCCAACTCTTTTCTCCCATCTTCCACATGAGTAACTCTCTCCATGGATAGCCTGCAAAGAACATCTGTCCTTACATTGGCCTTTCTCGGATGATAAAGGACACTCATGTCATAATCCTTGAGAAGCTCTAACCACCTCCTTTTTCGCAAATTCAGGTCCTTCTAGGTAAACACATACTGAAGACTCTTGTGGTCCTTGAACGCATCTACATGGACCCCATACAAATAGTGTCTCCAAATATTTAATGCAAACACCACTACTGCCAATTCTAGGTCGTGCGTCAGTTAATTCTTCTGATGTGTCTTGAGATGTATAGAGGCATACGCAATGACCTTGCCCTGCTGCATCAACACACAACCAAGACCAACCCTAGAGTCATCATAATACACTACAAATCCATCTGTACCCTCGGGTAGGGTCAATCTTGGGGCTGAAGTGAGCCGAGTCTTTAACTCTTCAAAACTCTTCTCACATGCATTTGACCAATGAAATTTGACTTTCTTCTGGGTCAACTTAGTCAACGGTGCTGCAATGGATGAAAATCCCTCAACAAACCTTCTGTAGTAGCCTGCTAAACCTAAGAAACTCCTGATGTCTGAAGGACTCACTGGTCTAGGCCAATTCTTCACCGCTTCTATCTTTTGAGAGTCCACCTGTACACCCTCACTCGACACCAAATGACCCAAAAATGCCACTGAGTTCAACCAAAACTCACATTTGCTGAACTTAGCATATAACTGACGATCCTTAAGGTTCTGTAGCACCATCCTTAAATTAGCAGCATACTCCTCCTTGCTCCGAGAGTATATGAGAATATCATCGATGAACATAATCATGAACATATCCAAATATGGCTTGAACACCCTGTTCATTAAATCCATAAAAGTTGTAGGAGCATTCGTTCGTCTAAATGACATATCTACAAACTCATAGTGACCATACTAAGTCCTGAAGGCAGTCTTCAAGATGTCACTCTCCCAAACTCTAAGACGGTGATAACGAAACCTAAGGTCTATCTTTGACAAGAAATTAGCACCCTGAAGTTGGCCAAACAAATCATCAATCCTGGAAGAGGATACTTGTTCTTGATTATAACCTTGTTTAACTACTGGTAGTGAATACACATACGTACAGAATCATCCTTCTTTCGAACCAAAAGAACTGGTGCTTCCCATTAGGATTTGCTAGGTCTGATGAAACCCTTATCCAAGAGATCCTTCAACTGCACTTTCAACTCCTTTAGCTCTGTTGGAGCCATTCTGTAAGGAGGAATAGATATAGGCTGCGTATCAAAAAAAAGATCAATATAAAAGTCAATCTCCTGCTCGAGAGGGACTCCGGGAAGATCATCTGGAAACACCTTCGGATACTCACACACTATAGAACTGGTTGGAGAGTCGGGATCTCTGACGTAGCATCCTTAACCCGAACTAGATGGTATACACACCCTTTAGAAATCATCTTTCTAACCTTAAGGTAGGAAATAAAGCGACCTACAGGTGCAGCTGAACTACCCTTGTATTCTAGGACTGGCTCACTCGGAAACCGAAACTCTACCGTACGGATTCTATAATTCACGGAGGCATAACATGCATTTAACTAATCCATGCCAAAGATAACGTCAAAATCTATCATGTCTAACTCTACTAGATTTGCTGATGTAACTTTCTGAAGGACTGTGACAGGGTAATTTTTGTATACCCGTCGAGCTATAACTGAGTCACTGACTGGTGTAGAGACTGAGAAGGGTTCTGATAGGATTTCGGAGGTGAATCCGAAACTACTAACAACATAGGGCGTCACAAAACATAACGTATCCCATGTATCTAACAATGTATATAGATCAAGATGAAATACTTGTAACATACCAGTGACCACATCTGTAGCAACCACCTGCTCCTGATGAAACGAGAGGGTATAAAACCTGTTCTGACATTGAGCACCACCTGCACTCGTGGATGCACCCTGCTAAGCTGAGCGTGCTGGTGGAGCTGTTGAACTGGTGATTGGGTCTCAACCTCTACCCTGGCCCTGTCTGGCTGCTGGACAGTCTTTGAGCATATGACCGAACTTCCCGCACCTAAAACATGCACCTGTTCCTGCTAAGAACTGACCAGGCACCTCCTACCACACCTATCACAACCTGGAATACTGGGATCCACTGACCTTCTCCCTTAACCTCAAAAGCCTGACGCCCATTCCCTCTGATCATGCCTAGATCTGGATGGCACACTTACAACTAACGGTGCTAGGGCTGATGATCTCTGGTGGGACTGCTGACAATGTCCACCTCCCAACCTCTGCTGGGAGAACCCATAACTATCTGTCCTGGCCCTCTTTGCCTCTCTCTCCCTCTCCCTCATCTGCACTGCCTCTATCTGTTGGGCATATAAAACCAATCGGGATAAGTCGATGTCTTGATGTAGCATAGTGGTCCTGCAATCCTTGATCACGTAGTCCGCTACCCTGTTCATAAATCTGCTCAGCAGAGCCCTCTGATCGGTCACTATCTCGGCGCATACTTGGACAAGCGGGTGAACTCTAGAGCATACTCCTGGATGGTTATATTGTTTTATCTTAGATTTAGAACTCTGCTGCCTTGATTTCCCTCATCTCCTGAGGAAAGAATCAGTCTAAGAATACGGTGAGAAACTCATTCCAACCAATGGGATCCGCTCCGACTCCTCGGCCATCCTTCCATTGTCCGTACCAAATATGAGCAACCCCCTCAACTAATAAGAGGCTAGGTCTGTACACACCTTCCTCATTACCCCCATAATCTGGGTGATCTTCTAAATCTCCTCGATGAACTCATGTGGATCCTCATCCACTTTCGACCCAAGAAACTCAGGGGGATTCATCTTGAGGAAGTCCCTAACTCTAGCCGTCGTTGTATTCCCATTCTAGGAACATGAGATACTGTATGTTGGTTGAGCGGTCAATGCCTGCGCTAACATCTGGATAGCCGCCCTAAACTTAGCATGGGCAACCTATTTGGGCACATGATTCGCTAGGGCTGGTGGAGCTTGATGATTCCAGTCTCCATTGCCATCCTCGTGGCCATTTCCTGTCACGATCCGAACATAGGCCCGGATTGAGACACGGGACAAAGAACCATAAATGGCTCTAAGTCGACCCCTGGCATGAACATGACAACTAAAGCTCAACATAATATATGCAGAAAGTCTAACATTTTAAATAGTGGAAGTCTAAAAATCCTATAATATCTAAACAACGAAAAACATAATACTGATCTGGAGCTGAATACATGTTATGTTTGATAAGCCTCTACAGCCTGACAAGTTGATGGGACAAGACCCCAACTAATTCGCTAAAGGCTAAAACTGAAGATATTGAATACAAGCTAATAATAAGGTCCTCAAAGGATGAGGACTCACCAACTGGCTGAGTATGCTAGAACTCTGAGAATCTGGCTAGCGATGGGACTGAACCTGAACGTCTGAGCTTGTATCATTTAGAGTATGCATTCAGTACTTGGAATGTACTGAGTATGCAAGGTAAGTAAAATCACTAAGTAAGTAAAAACTGAAATCATGCATATCATAAAACATAATCAAGATAAGATTCTGAAAGTAAGGCTTGCATGCTATTATCTGAAAACATGATTTAAACATGATTGAGTACCATAACTGATTCGAATGACCCAAAGTTGAAACTGATAATCATAAGAAAAACTGTACATTGGGCCAAACCTGCTGAAAACATAATATAATAACTGAAGAACATGCATAACTAAAAATCATGAGGAACAATAGGAGACTCTTCATATAACCTACATTACCACGATAGAAGTTACGTGGTCCCGACTATTACACTCAAGTAGGCAGAGTCATCCAAAGCCTTATCAGGGCTAAGGGTGCTACCATGATATCGATATGAAGCTGAAGGCCCTTCGAGGGGAAGAAAAGCTCACAAGGGAGGTCCCAAATAATCTGAACATACTTGTGTTGGCACGTAGTTCTGAGGCACAGGGTTGACTGAACCCTTAGCCTACTCGATGCTAGACACTACTTCCGAAAACATACATATGCTCTCCGTCATTTTTCATCGAAGTTGAACCATCATCTTGCGATGAAGCTGAATCATAATAGTACATGCATATCTAAAAACATATCACGAGGAGCCTAGGCTCAACCATACCACAAGCTGAAAAGTGGGAGTCTAGACTCCAAAACCATGTGGTAAGTTAATAACATGAAATTGAAGTAAATTATGAATCATACTTGATCATATGGGATTGCCTGAACTTATAAATGCTTTGAGATAGTCAAAATCATGGATATAAACATGGGTAATTTGAAATTATGTTTTCATCATAAACATCTCGTCATACTTAGAAACATAGATCATAATCTCAACTCTTCATGAACTTTCATGATTGGGCATCATAATTGATAGAGTTTGAAATCATGAATTTTTTATTAAAATTATTATAAAACATGCCCATGAATCTTAAGACAACATTAGAAACATAAATAGATGTTACCCATGATAGATACTTAGAGAATTTCACAAATTGGGTTAAAACCCCATAGACTCATCAACCTTGAATTACATGAATTTAGAAGAGGATTTGGGCATGGGAGTGAAGGAATACTCCCATTCATAACCATACATACCTAGGTACCTTGATTTCACAATCTCTCTAGAGAATCCAAGTGAATTGAGGAAGAACCTAAAGAATCCTCTAGTTTGACCTTCAATAGACTCCTTGATCTTGCATGCATGGAATGGGGACGTTTAGAATAGGTTAAGCACCCCTAAAAGCCTCCTAACTGAGCTTAAATTGACATAGTTTAGGACTTAGGGACTTAGAAATTATGAAAACACCCTTACTAAAATGCAGGGAAAATACACATTGCCAGTCACCACGAGGAACACCACGACTCGTGGTATACCTAACGACTCGTGGTGACCCAGTAGTGAAATACACTGCCCCAAATTTCACACTTCAAAACTTGCTCCTGACTATGACCAACTCCACAAGTCATGGAGTCATTTCACGACTCGTGGATGCCTCTCGTGGCATCTCCAGGAAATTAAACCTTGAACCATAGACCATCTTGACCATGACTCACTTAACGACTCATTGCCCTGACTACGACTCGTTGCTTCTCTCGTGGTCACCCCCTAACTACGAGTTCCTACTAATTCTCTCTTCACTTCAGGAGTCAGTTAATGACGCATGAAGTCTCCTCACGGGTCAGTAGATGACTCATCCTGTGACCTGGTGCAAAAATTTTCTATTTCCTCCGTTTGAACCCTAGGGTCTGATCTTAGGGCTTCGGGGTATTACCTTTTCATTTCTGTTGCCGTTCCTTCTTCCATTAACTCGGCATGGAGGCATGATTCTGCAAATGCGTATAGCACGAGTTAGAAGGATAGTGAGATACTCTATCGCATGATATAGATCATGAAAGAAGGAAAATTTCATAAAATGTTTTGTAGCCAATTCGTCATAAGTGTGGTGCGCTTCACACCCATGAAAAAGACTCTACTTAACGCTGCTTTCGAACACCCTAGGACACACTAAACCTTTGCTATGATACCATGTTTGTCACGATCCGAACATAGACCCAAATCTAGACACGGAACCTAAAATCATAAATAGCTCCAAGTCAACCCATGGCATGAACATGAAAACTAAAGCTCAACATACACAAAGCGGAATCTATATTCTAACATAGCGGAAGTCTAAATAATAGAACATTTAAACAACGAAAAATCTCAAACACTAGTCCGAAGATGAATATACAAACTATTTCTGAATAAACCTATAACATATTGACAAGCTAATGAGACAACACACCCAACTAGCTCACTAGAAGTCTGAAACTGAAAATGACAATAGCTCAATTATCTAACAATCCTCGAAGGATGAGGACTCACCAACAAGCTGTCTGGACTGAACGCTGGCTAGCAACGAAACTGAACCTGGATATCTGAGTCCGTATCATGAAATGATACAGCATAGAGTATGCGGTCAGTACTTGGAAAGTACTGAGTATGCAAGGTAAGTAAAACAGGCTCAATAAGTATAAACTAAAAACATGCATAACATAAATCTTATTAATGTAAGATTCTGAGAGTAAGGACTGCATGATGATATCTGACAACATGAATAAACATAACTGAATCTCATAACTAAAACGAATGACCCAAAGGTGAAACTAATGATCATAAGTAAAACTGATAAACTGAACACTAGGTCAAACTTGTTAAAAATATAATATCACAATTGATGAACATGCATAACTGAAATCATAAGAAACAAAGGGAGACTCATCATATAACCGATAGTATCGTGATAGAGCTTACACGATCCCAACTATTACACTCCAGTGGGCAGAGCCTTCCAAAGCCTTATCAGGGCTAACGCTACCATGATATCGATATCAAGCTGAAGGCCCCTTGGGGCACGGAAAGCTTACAAGAAAGGTCCTAATGAATCTGAATAAACCAATGTTGGCGCGCACTTTTGAGGATCGGGGTTTACCTTAACCCCTAGCCCACTCGGTGCTAGACACTACTCCCAAAAACATGCATATGTTCTCCATCGTTTGTCAATGAAGCTGAACCATGATTTTTCAATGAAGCTAATCAAGAAATTACATACATAGTCTGAATTATGAATATGAGGAGCCTTGGCTCAAAACATACCATAAGCTGAAAGTGGGAGTCTAGACTCCAAAACCATGTGTAAGCTAACATCATAAAATTGAACTAAGTAATGAAATCATGTGGGCTTGCCCAATCTTTAACATTCTTGAACTACACTTGCTATTCAAAACTCATGGATTCATACATGGGTAATTCATAAACATTCTTGCATGCTAAACATCCCATCATGCTTCAAAACATAGATCGTAATCTTAATTTTTCATGAAACTTGCATTATTAGGCATCATATTTCCAAAACTAGAAATCATGAATTGTAATTCAAAATAAGTATAAAAAATGTCCATGAATCTTAAAATATTATTTAAAACATGAATGGGCTTAACTCATGATTAAAACATAGAGAATTCATACTTTGGGTTAAAACCCTATTGAATCATACACTTGAATTCATGAACTTGAGAAGAAGATTGGGCATGAGAGTGAAGAGAAGCTCTCATTCATAAACTTACATATCTGGGCAATTTGATTTTACACCCTTCCTTGAAGGCCCAAGAGATTTGGGAAGAACTAGGAGAATTCTCAAGCTTGATTTTCACTAGAACCCTCTAATCTTGCATGCATGGGAGAGAATGACTTAGGATAGGCTAAGCGCTCTTAAAACCCTCCTAACAGATCTTAAAACGATGTAGTTTAGGACTTAGGAGCTTAGAAATTATGAAAATACCCTTACTAAATTCGCAGAAAAATGGACTCTACCAGTCCCCACGAGGGACTTCATGAGTTGTTGGGACCACCCATGACTCGTGGTCCACACTCGTTCCTGCTACTTGAAATTCAGACCTTCAACTTGCCATCCTGACCACGACTTTCTTCACGAGTCGTGAATGACTTCACGGCTCGTGGCTGCACTCGTGAAGACCCCCTGTCCACGACTCGTGGGGTAAGCCATTGGATGACTCATCGTCCCACTCGTTGTCGAGTCCAAGAACAACTTCCAATCTCAAATCTTTTGCTTACCTAATGAGCCACATCACGACTCGTGAAGTGACTTCACGGGTCACTGGACGAGTCGTCCTATGACCTGGTACAACATTTCCTATTTTCTTTGCTTTCACCATCGGATTTGATCTTAGGGGCTTTGGGGGTATTACACCGGCCCCCTACCCGGGACCCCCTATCCCATTTCCTACCGGACCTACCGAAATTAGGTCTTATCGGTACCAGACCAGACCGAATCAAACCCAATTCCCTAGCCACCCTTAATAAGGAGTCACAGGTCCCCGAGTTGCCCACGGTTGACCAGAAGGTTGAGGTGCTCAAACTTACAGATATGGGGTTGATCAGGAATGATACGAATTTGGTCTCCAGGGCCAAGAGTCAGGCTTTCATTGCCACAAAGGCTACCTTATTAGCTGAGGCATTGCATGTGGGGTCCTCTAAGTGATACTCCAGGGTTCACTGAGTTTGAGACAGAGCCTCCAATGGGTCATGAGAAAGGTGGTTAGCCTAATACCACTACTGCAGTAGATGTGCCCGACACCACTAAGGCCCTAGTATCATCTTCCATCACACCAGCAACTAGACCACCATCTTTGTCACCATGATCCTCACTGTATGTCCTAGTCATAATGTCACAGGAGTTCATCACTGACATGGCTAGGCAGCTGGCTAAGGCAGAAAAGCAGCAGGCCCACACAACACTTCAGGTGAAAGTGCTAATTGAGCAAGTAAAGCCCTAGGTAACTAAAGAGTTGGAGGGCTTATCAAGGACATGGAACAGACGGTAAGATGCATTTGAGAGGCATATGGATGAGAACCTCACACAACTACAGGTGCATGAGCTGACATGATGGTATGTAGAGGTTGATACCCTCAGAGCAGTGTTACAAGAGTTGTCGGCACGATAGATCTCTTCCATACCACCACCGGTGATCCCAGATGCAGAGGACGAGAGTGAGGAAGATCTTCCTCCCGTTGTTGATTTTATCACCGAGAAGCCCATGGTAGAGGGCAAAGTAAAGAGGCCTTAGGAAGAGGCGAGTGGAGATGATAGTGGTGATCTACTACGAGAGCAAAAGAGAGAGTTGCAGGATATAGAGGTAGAATTGAGGCTTTCTAGAGAGGAGGCCCGAGAGAGGACAGAGGTTGATGCTTCTAGAGATCGGGGAGAGGGTACAAGCTCTAATTGTTTAGAGAGTGCACCGATTACCACTGGTGTCACAGGAGAGGATTTTGGGGTTGCGACTGTAACTCCCGCCGACCAAACCACAAGCGTCTGGGTCACTCAGGTATGTTCCCTATTTTCATATTTTACTTTTGATATGCGTTGAAGACACCGCATGCTTATTTTGATGGGGGTGGGGTGTAGTACCTGGTTTTTGCTGAACATAACCTAAGGGTTTTTCTTGTGGGATATCTTTTCCCTCGGGTGTTTCTTACTTAGTAGAACCAACATGTTTAGGTTTTTGTTTTTGTATTTTTGTTTATTGTGTCAATTGACAAGAAAATAGGAGAACTTAGTGCAGTTGAATAAAATGGAATGTTTTTTTTGCAAGATTGACATGTTAAACTCATGAATGATACCCCTCCTAAAATTTTATTTGTGCTAAGTGTATATATCATGACCTTTCTAGATTTTTGCATGGAATTAATACTGTGAATGTGATAACCATTATGTGACTATGCATGAGCAAATGATTGGTAGTGATGGTGTTGTCCTGTGCATTGTGTGTGTGAGGTGCTTAGTGTTAGTTCAACAGTGTATGTACAATCTAGAACTTTCCTAGTTAGTCATATGAAGGTTGTAAAATAGCTGGATACGAAATA
Source organism: Datura wrightii (assembly GCA_035772735.1). Classification (NCBI taxonomy): domain Eukaryota; kingdom Viridiplantae; phylum Streptophyta; class Magnoliopsida; order Solanales; family Solanaceae; genus Datura; species Datura wrightii. The sequence goes on from JASDFA010000001.1 coordinate 112,871,851, forward strand.
ATCATAGGTCGTTGTTCATAGTAGTTCACTTTAGCCTAATTGACCTACCAAATGAATATGAATATCCCTTGATCCCGATTTTGAGCCTAAATTGACCCTTTTTGTTGTTTAACCAATTCGCCTTTCTTCTTTAATTATGATGAACCTGTTTTGGCTCTGGTCCCTCCTTGGATTCTTTGGAACTCAACTCAGGCAAATTGCCTAAGTTGAGGGTGGCTATTATAGGAGTGAATAAGAAAAGTAGGGTGGGAAATGGTTGAGTAATGAAAATGAAAGGCGGGTGCGATGTGCTTATAAAAAGAAATTTGCAAACAGAGACGAAAGGAAATATCTAATGAGAAATGTAAGAAAAGAGCAGAAAAATGGAAAAAGAAGAACCTGCACCTGTAGTCTTGAAAGATTGAAGAAAAAGAAGGGAAAAGGAAGAAAAGTGAAAAGAGGTTAATTGGAGTCAAAGTAGTGTAGTGCCAAGGAGGGTTGAGTCACTATTCCCATATTTACCATATTTGTCCCCGAGATTACATTATAATGCCTAAGAAAGTCCGATGGTGATCCTAATCCAACCTTCTGACTAGCTAAGGTATAGAAAATAATGGAAAGTCTATGGTTTTGTATGCACACTTTATGAACTTCTTTGTGAGAGTGAGTGCATTTGACACAGTCCTTGTTCCAAACTATATTGATGGATATCTGTGAGTGATTGGGACTTCTTTATAGTGAGGGCATATGGGCAACAACATTGCTTGTTAATTGTCTAGGTCAGTGTCATGGGATTTTGTGCATTGTTGCAGGTTGATAGTATAATGCCATTTCTTGATTCCTTCTTGTTATGGCAGAAAGCTTTGCAGGAGCACTATGATTTTTTGGATGATATAGGAGGGGTTAAAAAGTTTGATCTGATTATTCCATGAGTTTGTGACTGCCATAGGTTCCCTAGGTTTCTTTTAGTTGAAGCATTGGGTTAGTTTTTTTTTTCCTGAGGACATGCAAACGTTTTAAGTTAAGGGTGTTGATGTGCTATGATTTTACGGCACTTTCAAAGCTAAAAACTAAGAAATTATGTTAATCCCAAGTATACTTATATAGATATAATGTGTTTGTGTTAAGTATTGCAGGGAACTAGGTTTGAAAAGTGAAATGGGAAAAATAAGCCAAACTTGGGCTAAGGCTAGACCGCCAATGATGTAACGAGTCATCATGTTATTTGATGACTCGTTCCTTAAGTCGTTAGGAGAAGAGAGCCTTGAAGAACAAAAATTGGGCTGAAAATAGTGGTAACAATAAGTTGACACCACAACTCATCAAGTCTGACAATGACCCGTTAGTTGAGGCATTGGAACTTGAAGCTGTGATTTGATCAACACAATTGGGAGACTTGACGGGAGGAGTAATGAGTCATCACATAGCTGAACGACTCTTCATTTGCATCTGTTAGCAGATATCCTAAAAATCTGAGCCAAGTACTGAGAGTGGTGATAGAAGGAGCTACAAGTCGTTATGAGACTCAACGACTCATTATGAAAAACAAGGGTAAATCGTGAAGAACAATGGAAAATTAGGTCCCTGAAGTAACGGAAGACCTAATGACTTGTCTTGTCACTTGGTGAGTCGTTGGGTGAAACGTCATCAAGAAGAAGGTTTTTGTTGAGAACGAACTGTCAGTACATTCAACGACTCGTTACCTTACCTAACTAGTCATCATCACTACCGACCTGACTTCCTTGTTTGATTAGGAAAGGATTTATTTATATCTGTAAATACTTTATTTAGGTTTCTTTTTACAGTTTACGACTTTTTACCATATTTTGAAGGTGTGGATCGACATTGATATTCAAGAAACAATTTTCAAAATTTTGTTCTTGGGTTTTGAGATTCAAACAACTTTGGATTATTGATTTTGGATTCTTGTTTATTAATTCAAGATATGTGGTTTTTTCTACAAATTTTATCGTAAGTTTACAATTATAATTTCTTCTATAATTCTTAATTATAATTCTTCAAGTATGAGTAGCTAAACCCATAACTAGGGTTGCGGGAACCATGATGAATTAACACATATAGGCAAAAATACTTAGTGAATCTTGAATGGGGTTTATGTATGTATTGTTCTTCTCTTCATTTAAATTACTTTTTAATGGTCGCAAACATTGGAATTTGCCTTATTCTTACTCACCGGATTGAAAGGGTAATGAATGGAAAAAGGGATTAACAACGGAGATTTGAGGTTATCAACCCTTCTAATAGCTTGACCTTGTCTGAGAATAGTTAATCCAATATCAAAGGTAAGGGTTAATCAAGTATACACCCGCATACAGATCAAGTTGCATGGTAATAATCATCTAATTAGGGGACCAACCATTTAGGTGAAGCTAACTTACCGATATTACATGCTAAACACCAGAATAGATCACTAGTGTAAAATGTCTTGTTGTTATGAAGTCATGGGGAACACAAACCTAGTCAATTTACTCATTGAATACAATCAATTTTAGTCAAACATCTACTCACTTCTATATACTAATTTACATTATTTCTTGTTACAATCTTCTCCTCTAGGAAATAAGCAAACTAACAGTATTAGTTAACCGAGGTCCTCGCCATATTCCTCATGGGATTCGATCCCAACCCTTGTTGGGTTTTATATTTGAACATCGACCACTTTATATTTCTTCTGAAGGTGTAATTTGGGCGACATCAATAAACCTAAAAATTTTGTAAATTTGAATAATGCATAGTCATGCCCATCTTTTGTTCGATAAAAACCCACAGTGAATTTAAACATGGCCGAAGTCTGAGTACGTTATGATGTTGTGGTTAGATAGAGTTTATGAGTTGTTGGAATTAGTGGGAAGGCATTTCAACAATCATACGATGCTCTATAAGCTTCGAATTAAATAGCCCACCAATATCTTGACATGAAAAGAGGGCAAAGCACTTGATCAACTGGGCAGATTCACGAGTGGTTTGCGGACTGTGGTTCATGAATCATGGCTGCGAAATCATCAAGCAGATTCTATCTAGTAAGTTAAGCAAACACTGACCTGATCCACGAAGAAAACGCGAACCACGATTCTGATTTGCGAGGCGCGTAATCCACCATGGATCAAAATAAATTTCACACAGTTTGAAGACCTTATTTCGCGAGTCAAACGTGGACCACAAACACCAGTTCATGGATCGCAGTATGAACGCAAAAAGGGACAATTATAGAGATTATGAGAAGGTTATGCACTAACAATTTCAATATTTTCTAGCCTTGCAGGATAATTCTCGAAGATTCTCTCGTCCTTGCACTACAAGACAAAGTGACCCTGTAGATAAGGGTAAGGAGAAGAAAAAAAGGCAGACTGAGGCTAAAGAAGAGTCTGGTCTGACCCAGAATTGGAAGAAGCCCTTCGCAAGGTGAAGGAAGATGAGGAGAGAAAGGCTGAGTTCCGTTGCAAGAGAGGCAAATATGCTCTCCTTTTTAGTGTCGTTCCTAGAATGAAGGAAAGATTTTTCGAAGGGACGCATAATCAGAACTTCAATGAAGAGAGATAGTTCAGCCTTAACAAGATTGAGCAAGATTCCCCGGACATCCTCCACCAGATAAAGGAGAGATACTGGGAAATATTCACATTACCTACAGGTTGGTACTGTCCCCCGTTGGTTCCGAGTTTTATGCGTCATATGGGGCTTCTCAAAAGAATCAAAAAGCAACTGGTCCACTGAGATCGAAACCATGTCTGGAGAAGGTGAAAGTCATAGGAGTTGAAGTGGACTGCAGTGCAAAGGCCATTAATAAGGCCTACTTTGACGACGATGATGCAGATGCCACAAAATATTTGGCAAAGTTAGAAAATCCAGATGATCATTATGCCTGGGTTGCTTCTCTGATAGCTGTGGGTATGCTAGCTTGGGTCAAGGAAGGAGGAAAAATCTACAAGAGTGACCTTAACATCCATGTCAAACATTGGTTAGGGTTCATTTTCTCTAGAGTGGCGCCTTCAAATAATGACAATGAGGTACCACTAGCTCAAGCCATTCTCATCGCTTGTATCATAGCAGGAATTCACATTAATGTAGGAGATATTATTGCCATGGAAATGAGAGATCGAGCTCTACAAGGCCATACGTCTATTCCATTTCCAGTGCTAGTCACAAATTTATGTCACGACATTGGTGTTCCAGAGATATAAAGAATTGATAAAAATATTTGGGCAAATCAAGTTGTGGACATCACAAAGATTCAGGATGAGATGAAACTGAAGTTGAAGAAGAGAAAAAGGGAGCCACTGGTTGCTCATGCTTCTAAGACTGTTGTGTGTATTGACTCCCAAGCAGTGCATGACCATAGTACTGATACACAACTTTCCTCTTCTGCTACCCCTACTGCACCTCAGCCTGATTAGTCTATCTTCGTAGCCTAAATGGTGTAGGTAGCAAACATGACCGTATAGAACAACACAAGATTGACCTCCCTAATTGAGCATATGCACGACATGATCAAGATAGCCATTGGAAAGCTCTTGCTCCAGTCCAAATTAAAATTCAGGATTTGGAACATAGGGTCTATGAGCTCGAGGGTATTCGTGTGAGGGATACCTTAGCAGTGCTCAAGGTTGATGTGAGAAAAGTGAAGACCGATGTACAGCTGCAGCCAGATCTGAACATCTTTGATGCTCCACTACTTGAGGATAATGCTTTCGAGGATGAGAGGGAAAAGACAGATGAAGAAGAGCTAGAGGAGGAGCATATGTCAAAAGAAATAGATGAGGAGCGACAAGTAGAAGTTGCTATCCAGCGCTCCATGGATGATGTCACAGCACGGATGGTAGGCGCAGGACAAGTTCCCATGCTCCAGCAGGAGAGAATGCGGCACCCACAGAGACCACTAGCATGACCCAGTTTGAAGAGGCCAAGGACTCCTAGAGCATCTCAGGGAGATTCTATCTTTTATTTTATATATCTTTTGTTTGTATGCATTGAGGGAAATGCCTGTCCTATTTTGTGGGGATAGGTAGGATGGTTGAAAATGTGGAAATATGGTTTGTACAAAATGAATCAACTTGTGTGTATAATAAATGTGTGTGTTCTTGTTTTCTATATTATTTGACTTGTTAATATAGTCATGTCTAATAAAACTCCTAGGGTTTTTTTATGCCACGGTTCTTTCCTTGGGAGCTAAATTTTCTTATTTCGTGTGTCGAACTGGGTGGCTTTTCCTGATGATAGATAGTCAAGCGACTTTCTTAAGGGAAAAAGCGGTGTTTTAGAATGTAAATTTGTGTGTATGCTAGTAGACCTATGACTTGCTTGGTATTAACAAGGTCAACATTGAGCTGGTAAAATCAAATAAGAAATTTAGCTCCTAGACATGACCTATAAATTCTCTACTTGGCTAGTTGTACATAATTAGTTATCTTATGAAGTTCGTCACTTAGAATTGAATTGGAGATTCTAACTATATTCAGTAGATGCATGTGCCATATGTGGTGAGTCTTTTTTATATTGTCCTTGTGTGCATGATTAGTCTAGAACTTGCCTGGAATATTTTCAAGGAGAAATACTATATTACACTTCTTCTGAAACATGACAATAGGCCTTCTTTGAACTAACACTGTAAATATTTTCCTTAGTCAAACCCTTTTGAGCCCAAGGTATATCTTTTCTTTCTTTCTTCTTTTATAAACCAAAAACCCTGAACATGGCATCCTCTAAATGCCCAAAAGTGAGCCAACATGAGCCAAGACATCTAAGTTTGGGAAGTTTCCCTCGATAAAAATGCAAACGTAGGATAAAATCCTAAGTTTGACGGAGAGTTCAGATGAAATAAAAAACAGATAAACACCTTAATCATGTGCTCTTCCAATATCAATCAAAATAAATAAATAAATAAATTGTATATATATATATATTAGTCGAGGAAGAGCAAGGCTTGCACAAAAGAGAAAGAAGACTAAGATAAGGGTGTTGAAGAAGAGATAAAGGTGCAACATGAAAGTGGGAGACTTAGAATGAGAGATGTAGTGCTTAAGAGGACCCATATGAACAAATCCTTGACCTATCTGTACGACACAAATCCGCACCAATACCCTCAAGTCCTGTTTGATTCCAGAACCTATGTATCTATATTAGTGGAGAACTACATAATAGACAAGCTTATGGTACTATATCTGCACGCATGAGAACTTCTTTCTAAGATAGGGTGTATTATACTCTGTTTCTATATCCCTAATACATAAATGACTTCGATGTGGGCCAGGAATACTTATCTTTTGTGAGAGCACATGTTAGTTGAATAAAGTCTGAATCTTATTTTCAATAAGAGGCTATGAACAAAATATAATGTTGTGTTAAAGTCAGACAAGCCGAGATGATATTGAGTCATTAGTAGAGAGTTAAATTTGCTTGATTTAAGATAAGTGATGATCCCGAAATGTTAGGATCTTTGTTGATGCCAATCAATAATCAAGTGTCTATTATGTAAGTTTTTGACTTGCTGTGGAGAATGTACTTTGCTAAAGTTGCTTGAGGAAAAGTAGTAGTTTAAGTTTGGGGGTTTGATCAGTTAGTACTTTGACCAACTTATCTGATCTATAAGCTTAGATTTTGTGATAATTTGATGTGAAAAGAAGTACTTCTCATGATTTTCTTTCATCTATACAGGAAATTCTCATTCGGAAGAGTGTGAGAATAAATCAAGTGAAAATAATCAAAAAATCAAGCCAAGAAGCTTAAATTCAGTGAAGAACCCTCATACGCAAACCGCGGATCCGTCACATCTCAACCTAGAAGACCTCTTCTCAGCCATGATATCCATAATCAAACTACGAATAGAGAGTTGAAAGACACGGAGCACGGGTTAATCGCATTTCAGGCTAGACTCATGTGTTTACTGGCAAGCCAAATGTTGCCGAAGTGCAGACCGTGGTTGACTAAATGTGGGATGCGAATGGTCAGCACTTGATGACAGAAGGTCAGCCATTATCCTATCAGGAATGCGCCCAAGACGTGGACCGCGGATGACTAACAGTGGCTTCGGATGCACAACGAGTGCTGCATCGGTGGCACTTTTGTAATTATGAGTTATGTAATTTCTTTTATTTTTTAGAAATTAGTAGGGTTTTTATTAAGGTGATCCTGGATAGAAAATATTACCATCGGTATTATTTTTTAAATATTGAGAGGGAAAAGAAAGAAACGCATGTTCTTGAGTTTTAGTGAAGAAATCTGAATCAATATTCAACTGATTACTTTTGTATTCATCATTGTGAGTATATGTTTATCATCTTTTCTCTTCCCAAGAATGTTATTATATTTGTTATGGGTAGCTAATATTTATATATAGGGTTGTGTGAACCTTGATCTATTAACATCGATGGGTCTATGAATGTAAATGTTTAGCTTAGCAAGCCACTTATATTATCAATTCTTCAGTTTTGATTGTCGTTTAATGGTTGCAAACGTTAAATCTTGCCTAAAATCTGATTTTACTTGACCAAAGAGTTCATGATTAGGAAAAAGAACTGGTAACAGAGATTTGAGGCTTTCAACTCTCATCTAATGACTTGAGCAGCTATAAAGATAGTTAGCTCGGAACTTATAACAGCAGTTAAATCAAGAATCACCCAAAGGTCGAAAGGATTTAGGGTGATATTTCTCTAAGTGAATCGAAAGACTTTAGAGAGTTTTTAGAACTGTCTGTTATGCATGTGTAATGTTAAACTAGATTTGATTACAAGATAGACCTGTCACAATTAAAAAATCTTGGGAAACGCAGTTCTAGTTTAGTTCAACTATTGAAATAAATCAAAAATTTTTTTATCTCTAACCGTTATTAAAAGAATCTTTAATTCTTACTGTGATTTTATTTCCCCCTTTTGAAATATCGACTAAATAAATTTGAGTATTCACTTTTCACGAATTTTGCACCTTATTCCTTGTGGAATTCAACTCCAACCTTATTGGGTTCTATATTTGATACAACGACCGCTTTATATATTTAACAGGTGTAATTTGGGCGTATCAGGGAGGTCGGTCCAATAGAGGATAGTGCATATGAGCACTCAAAAAGGTATAGCTTAAGGTATGGTTGTTCAAAGAAAAGGTTTTTAGGATCAAATGGAGAATTTTAGGTATTAATGTCATTTGCTAGGCTTAAAAAGGCACAATGGGGTCAAAGAAGGCCTACGATCATTTCTCAAACCAGGTGTCACTCAGAATTTTGCCTCAATAAATATCTAAGTCAAGTTCTAGATCAGCAATACAATGCGATGAATTAATTTAAAGTTCGCCACACAATGTACATGAAAAGATAAAGTTGGTTTTGTTCTTTTCTTAGATGCATTCAATAAAATTTTTCAAATGTCACTTAGATATGATTAAGAGGTACCAAAAGAATCTATGATTTACCACGAAATTGGTCCTCTCTATCATATCAATTATGTCATGCCCCACCTTGGGAGGCATGACTGGCACCTAGTGCCCTACTAGGATCTGAACTGACTTAGTGACTAAGCCTAGGCACTCCTGGTGCAGGCTTACCCCTCAAATCAAGAAAATAATGGGCTATATCTCGGCTGTAAACACAGCCCCCGACCGACAAGGACTTATAGCCACCTGTAAAAGAAAACCATCTAGCCAAAAACAACAATAATAGAGGATCCTATGCGGGCCTACAAGACCACCATGATGTCTAGTTATGACTGTAAGGTAAATCCAGAGCTATGCTAAACTATGGCCGACAAGGCCGCTAATCTATCAGCTAAAGGCCCCACACGACCTACATGTAAGCTAAAACACATATAGACCTCACACGGCTAACAACAGCTAACCACAGGAAAATAGAAACAATCTGCAAGCCTCTAGGAGTAATATGATGGCCGGAATAGCACCCCGACCTACCCATAAATTGTACAATCAAAAGGGTAAACCTTCTATTTATAAGCTCCGGAGGAAAGGAACTGACTCTTCTGCTAATCCTAGCCGGAAGCTAAGAGGGATTTGCTCCTCGTCTAACCATACCTGCAGGCAAGTGTTCGGTCTATTTGGTAAAACTACACGCAAGTGCACGTGGTCAAACAAGTAGTAAAGTGGCTCAAGTAAGCCAAGTATCGATCCCACAGGGACTGGACTAAGGTATCAATCTAATCAAGTGTCAATAAACATTAACTCTAAACTGCAGACAACAGTGTGAAGAAGATCTTGATATTTTGTTCCTAATTTTATACCAAGTCTAAAACGAATATACAATTCGAGTCTGAACTATAAGTATGAGCATGCTGAGGCTAAAATGAACATGTAGAGAAATAAATTATTGATACAATTTGATTAATCTTTCCTCCGATTGCTAGTCAAGAATTATTGCCTATGGATTAAAACTCTCGCATTTAACCCAGCTTAAGAATCATGAACCTTCCACCTACATCTCTGTGATAAAAAGAAATTCATGTTCTAGCCATAAAAAACCGGTTCCTTAATTGATTAATACGACTTTCAGGTATATCTCTATCTTGAAGGTAAATCAATTCTCAGTTTTCCCAAACTAAGAAAAGATCATATCCTATCAATTCACAACTTTCCAATTTCTTGCTCTCTCGAGTGAAACCGGACTTTTTAGATATACATTAATGTTGGCCACACATTAACGCAGTAAGAACAAGAATCAATAGAACAACCATGGAAGAAAAGATGAAAAACCAATTTATCAATAATTACATTTCAATACAACTGTTCTTAACCTCAGCAAGAAGGGAATTTAGCCACTCATTTGTGGATTAAACATCGTTAAATGAGTGTTAATCATACAAGCAATTGAAATAAAGAAGAAGGAGATAGAGAAAAACCCTGAGATTTTAGTCCCCTCAACTGCCTGTAACCCACGTTCTTGCTCCACCCAGTCAGAATTTCTAAAATAAAACCTAAGTGTGCTATTTATACTAGTGGGAATTTTTCCCGGAATAACAACCAACGTGTCACGGAGTGCATCTCGGAGCACTGCCTCCGTGACACGCCACCAACGCGGACCCTCACTGGAATCCGGTCGTCCAAGTATTCACACCCAACGTGGCACGGCCTGCAACGCGGGGCTAGGCCAACATGCCACAGCCCCAACGCGCACCTTCACTGGAATTTGGCAAAATTTTTGCATCCAGGCAGAATGCATCCGCGATGGCAGCGTGACACGGCTCCATCACGGAGCCCCTTCACATCGTGCTTTCCTTGTGCTTCTTCCTTGCTCTCTTCCTAGTCCAATCCCGATTTCTCCCAACATGCATCTTAGCTTCGTAAAATTATATTTTTCCTGCAAAATCACACTAATCATGTTTGTTAGTATAAATTCACATTTTATTACAATTCACATGAGAATATACAAACATCGATAAATAAACAAGAAAAAACGACACAATTGAGTATCACTTGGGCTTATAAATCTGCACAAGATCACTTACCCCACACTTAAATTCTTGTTCGTCCCTGAACAATACTCGTACACCTCATGCAATTGACACCCAATCCGGGCTACTTTGGCTCGACAATTCAAGCTACAGTTATACCAATTATTTAATATAGCAAATCATCAAGAAAACATGCACAGTCTTATCAATACAATGATCCTCAACACATTAAGACCTCCTAGACTCAAGAATCGACTCTCGATATCGGCAAACTCATGCAAATCAGCTGATCAAGATATCCGACACAAAATTCCATCTCTCATCGAGCATGTGCCCTCACAACACAAGAGAATTTTCCCCTTTTTAATCACATGAACTCAAAGACATTTCATGCAGGGGCATATAAACAAGATTTCGCTTTCTCTCTCAAAAGAATTCACATGTATCATGTCATGAACCATAGGCTTGCCTTTAGTGTATTACTCCACTAATGTAAGGACGCGTGATGTAAGATCACGTAGGACTTAACGGGTTGTAGTGTAAGCTACGGAACTAGCTAATACTGGGCTTAACCAATAATAACAACTAGCCTCCTTAAGTGCTTTTTCAATACATCCCATCAACCTTATGGGCATTGTTTCTTCCTTCATCCTCCCATTCTTGAAGTCTGTCTTTATTTTTGTCCCCATATCTTTAAGCACACTCGACTTAATAACAAAGAGTAGTTAGTATACCTTCATTATATTTAATTTATAACGAGTGCACCTTTGACCTTTTCTTTCCTTTCATCACTCTACTTTTTCTTTTCTTTTCACCATTCTCACTCCCTGACACTGTGGGAAAATTTTTTTCTTGAGCACTTAAGAGTTATGGATCAAATTTGCGGATAATGAAAAGAAGGGGTTAAGCTCAGTTTACACCTTTTTGACAAAAGAAAAAGAATAGGCTAAAGGCTCAATGGGCTAACTAGGATGTACATTCAAGGTAGGTACGATAATGAAAAAAAACTTTTGGTTAAATCAAAGAAATGCCTACATCCTTTCCTACAATACACATCCTTCATTTCGTTTTGTACACACACCAGGCAAGTTCTAGACACTTCACAATAGCATGGAAGAAACGAAACCTCACCATACACTCATTGCACATGCTCAATTCAAGACATATTCACAGACTCTTCAATCAGCTAATTACAAGAATTCAAACATTAATCCTCCATCACACCGAATCAAACTCTATGGCCTAGGTATCTCAACATATTTACAAAGTTGCATGCTTTCATATGAATCACCTTTGCATTTTAAATATCATGCACAACACGCAACCAGAATTTCGCAACCATAAAGTAACGACACGTTTGGGATACAAACAAACAAAAGAAAAAAACTAAAAAAAATGAACAAAAGAAATCTACTCCTAACGACTACATTTCCCTTAAGACGGTCGTCATCCATCCATCATAGGGAACGGTCACTAATTATGACTTTGGTTCAATGGGATTATTCTCGGTAAAAGAACCGAAAACAAACGCCGAGAAACCCAAAAATAAAAAAAATTCATGAAAAAAATTAAAAATATCGATAATTTCAATAAAACAAAAATATTTACAAAACCAGCTAACAACATTCAACAACACCCAACAGCTACACCTTAATTACAATACAGACATACACACAAAAATCACAGGGTCACAAGTTTATCCAAGCACAACAACAGAACAGAGACATTAATAACAACAACAACCAGCTCCTAACTACTCCCACCCCACACTTAAATCGAACACTGTCCCCAGTGTTCACAAAATTCAGCATAGCACAAAAGTGGGTGGTGAAACTCCCTGATCAATCAAAGTATTCCACTTCTTCGTCAGGTGCCGCTGCCTCGTCTCCCATGTCTGAATCGCCCCCATCGTCACCATCTGACTCAACATCGGAGTCGTCGCGACGTGTCTCCTCATCTGTGGGAACATCATCATCAGTGGGCTCCATAAAAGCTGGCTCCACTCGGCATAGAGCCCTGGCATTTTCGCCAAAAGGGTAGTCTAGCTCGAGCTGCCACAGCTCATCTTCTGTTGCCAGCCTCCCGCCTATGCGCAGCTGGAGCATCTACATCCCGAACATGTGAGCCATGTACTGATCATCCCGAGCATGTCGCTCGGCTAGTGTAAGAACTGGCCCGTGAGTGGTGTCGGGTGCCTTAGTTTTGGTGACATCTAAGGCCCGCCTCTCCATCTGCAGGATGTAGTCAAGGGCCTCTTCCTCAATATCTAGGCCCCTCAGGAACGTGGTTAGTAATCCACCAAATCCGTACCTGTGCCCTTGATGCAAACGGGCTCTCTTCATGGCAGAGATAATCACTGCCCCAACATTGATCCCCATCCCTTTCATCAAGGCATAGACCAAGCATACATGATACCGGGTGACATCTGTCATGTGCACCCTCGGGATCAGGCAGGAACAAACAATCTTAAGCCATATCCTGGCTTCCCGGTTCATCTGTGAGTAGGGCAATGTCTGATGGTAGCCCCTCTCCTTATGTCTGCTCCACCGCGCTGTAGACTGGGCTCCACACAAAGTGCGTCTGATGTTCGTGTATGGTGGAGTGATATTCAGCTGCCGAAGCACATGGGCGTCTGTGTCCCGCGCCCCCAAGATGGCATTAAGGTGATGGGGCTTAAAAGTGACTATCTGCCCCTTTATCTTTATGGTGTGACTTCTGAGTGTTGGGTTCCAGTTGGCGTAGAATTCCTGAATTAGGTGCAGATTGCAATCTTTGGGCTCGTCAAAGATAAAATTCAGCCCGGCTGCCTCAATCCTGTGGACAATCCTAGGGAATTCCTGTGCTAATGGTTCCCTAGCAATGTGTTCCTCGGGGAAGTATTTGCTTTCCTTATGCTTTGTGTACCATTTCTTCCCCTCCTCTGTCACCCATCGGGTTCCGTATTGCCAACGTTGGCCGCGTGGAACCGCTGGTGCTGTTGGGACTGCTGTTCCCAGTCTGATTCTTTTCCTTCCGGCGCCCGATGTAGATGCGCCTTTCCCTTTATGTTGCCTGCTTGCCATTGTTTCTGTCAAATCAAACAGACAGGTCCAATGTTATTCCAATTAAAATTAGCTTCAACTAAGGTTGGGTTAAGCTAGGCCACCCCACACTTAGTCTTTAGCCACAATCACAACATTACGGCAAGATCATACTTATTTCCAATTTACATAAAAAATAAAAACACAACAAATATGCCTAGTGCATTCAGAGAATTCGACGGTATAAATTCTTTTGTACTACTCAGACTTCGTACAGCTAACCACAACATTACCATCGATCACATTTCTATACATAGCACTTAGCAAGGAGAAACAAAGAAAAAAAATTTATCTACATGAACCTATACAATTCACCCATTTCTTGCATCTCACAATGTCGTTACCCCGAACATCCGTCGTTCTTTTAGCATATTAACAGTTAGCACAACCAACTCATCTCACCCAACATACACAACCCAACAAGAATTTCACATGTCAACTAAAATTTTCCCCTTTTCATATTCAAATTCAAGCCCTAGCTACAATTTTACAAAAAATTCTATCAAGCTATGTAATTATCGAGTTCATGCAATCACAATGATACTACGAACGTCAATCAACAATAACTCAATTGAATTTAAGCTTAATTTCTACCTAGGGCAAGTTTTGCTCACATCACATGTTCAACATCGAAAAATTCGACAAGAATTGAGATAGAGTTGAAGAACATACCTTGAATTCGATGAAATGAAGAAAATTTAATGAAAATGTGTGCCTAGGTCCGTGTCACGTTGAGGGAGAAGGGGTTTTTGGGATGTTTGTCGTGGAGGAGGAGAGGAATGGGAAAAAATGAGGGAAAAAGGGGTTAAAAAGGGATATTTTCGCGCGGGTCACCCGTCAACCCGGTGTGACCCAACGCGAAATTGCCTTCAATGTGTCACGGAGGGTAACGCAGAGCATGCCCTCCGTGACATGGAGCCATCGCGCCAGTACTCTGGAATTTTTCAAAAATTCCAGATTACACTTCAACGTGTCACAGAGGGTAACGCGGAGCACTCCCTCTGTGACACGGAGCCATCGCGCAGGCTCACTGTTTTGCCACTTTTTATTATTTTTCTTACCTCGATTTTTCCTTTGTGATCCTTTGCATTATTACCCTCCGTTCAATCTGAAATTCATCTCACAACAAGAAATTGGTTAGAATTTATAGGTTTCACATAAAATACAAAAAAAAATTATTTTAATTTTTATTTCTCATTTTTTTTCTTTTCTCTTTTTACGAAATCTATTCACATATTACAAAAATTTCATGGGTTGCCTCCCGTGCAGCGCCTGGTTTACCATCGCGGCTCGACGTCATTAAGCTCAGTCATCCTCTAGGGTGACAGATGTCTTCTCTTGACTACCGTCCTCACCCCAGTAATGCTTACACCTCTCCGGTGGTTTCCCCAATAACTCCCGTGACTCAACGCTCTGGACAACATCAGCTCGATTAATCACGTTGATCATCGAGAGTTCCTCGTACACGGCCGGGAGCTTGGTGGCCTTGTATACATCAAACACCTCAACCTTGTCGTGTGCTCGCATGGTTAGCTGCCCTGCAGCTACATCAATAAGTGCTTTTCCGGTAGCCAAGAAAGGACGTCCCAAAATAAATGGGACTTCTGCGTCTGGCTCAAAATCCAGCACGACGAAGTCTACCGGGAAGACAAGGGAGCCCACTTGCACCAGCACGTCTTCCACAATGCCATCAGGTCTGGCTAAGGAATGATCCGCCAGCTGCAAGATCACTGTTGTTGGTCTAGGACTCCCTAGCCCCAACTTCTTGAATACCGATGTCGGCATCAAGTTAATGCTCGCTCCCAAATCACATAATCCACGAGCTCGGATACTCTGCCCAATTGTAATTTGAATTGTAAAGCTCCTAGGGTCCTTGAGCTTTGTTGGCATCCTGTTTTGTATCCGTGAAGTGCACTCCTCCGTAAGAGCCACCGTAGCGTACTCAGTTAACCTGCTTTTGTTCGCCACGATGTCCTTAATATACTTTGTATACTTCGGCACACCCTGCAAAACATCAACAAGAGGTAAGTTAATGTGTACCTGTTTAAACACCTCCATGAACTTCTTGAAACATGCCTCCTCCTTGTGTTTCTTTAATCTTTGAGGGAACGGGGGTGGTGGTCTTTCTGGTTCAGCCTCCTTTTTCTTCCCCCTCTCATCACTTTGCTCCCTCTCAGTTTCTGCTGCTCCCGACTGTTGAGGTGGTCTTTCTGGTTCCACCTCTTTAAGCTGTAAACCACTCCTTGTGGTCACTGCATTCACTTGCTTGGGGTTGGGATCAGTGTCACTCGGATGTCCTCCTCTAGGCCTGGTGTTTTGGGCTCTAGCAAATTGCCCAAACTGGTACTCCAGCGCCTTGGTAGCTAACTAATTGTTTTTTACCTCGGCTGCCAATTTCACATAATCAGCCTGCAATTGAGCTTGGTTAGCTATCATTGTCTTGAACATCTCCTCAATGCTGGGTGATGGTGGTGGAGGAGGTGCATTATTGCTTCTGTATTGCGACTGATAGTTCTGTTGTCCTCCTTGATTTCTCTGCGCCCCCTGACTCAAACTTTGCCCTTGATGGTTATTGCTACCCCAGGAGAAATTCGGGTGATTCCTCCAGTTGGAATTGTAGTTGTTGCCATACTGAGCTAGTTGTTTCTCTGTACATTTCCAACAAAGCTCATCGAATCAGGATTTTCTCCACAACACTCAGCTGAGTGTTCACTACTCTCGCACACTTCACACCAAATCTGCTGCACTACATTCACTGGGGCTTGAGACTAGTTCATGCTCATGTTACTGAAGTGGGTGTTGAGTTGATTCTGTAACGCAGCTATCTGTGCAGCAATAACTGTAAAACCATCCACTTTTAGGACTCCTGATGCTTTCCTTATTCCTCCTCTTGACGAATCCGCATTCCACTCCGGATTTCCCTGCGAAATACGATTCAACAAGGTATACAGCTCTTCATAAGTCTTCTTTAATGCTTGTCCCCCAGCTGCTGAATCTAGCAAGATTTTTGTTTGGGGTTCCAAACCCTCTATGAAAGTATGTACCATCACATCATTGGATTGGTGATGATGAGGACAATCCCGCAACATAGATTTGAATCTCTCCTGGGCCTGATACAGATTCTCTCCCTCTCTCTATTTAAAACTTAGAATTTGACTTCTAAGTCTTGCTGTTTTACCGGATGGAAAGAACCATATCAAGAATTTATTTGCAAGATCATCCCACGTGGTGATGGAATTAGGTGGCTCAGATTTCAACCACCTCTTAGCTTCTCCCAAAAGTGAAAATGGGAACAATGTAAGCCTGACATAATCTGATGACACTCCAGCGGGGATGTAAGTATCACTTATCTCCAAGAAATTTTGGAGATGTTGTTGTGGATCCTCATGAGGGAGACCTGTGAACTGCCCGCTTGTGTGCAGCAATTGCACCATGTTCTGTTTAAGATCAAACCTCCCTCCTGGCTCAGGTTTGCGGATGCTAGATGTGACAATGTTAGCATGTGGGATTGCCATCTCGCGAACCGGCCTAGCTACCATTTCCTCGAGCACTAACATTGCCCTTACAACTGGTGGATTCTGTTGTTGCTCCAGGATTGTTTGTCTGAGCAACTGCAGCTTTTTCTCTAGATCTTCTCTCCTTTGAAGATGGAATTGTCTTTCCATCTCTAAAGATGAGTCCACCAGCTCCTTGTCTCTTGCTAGTGTTCAACAGAAATTAGTATCTGCAAAATACAGGCTAAGACCAAGTTGTCAACACTAAGAAGAAATAGTAAACTAACACTTAAGAAAAATTTACCAATTGCCAGTCCCCGGCAACGGTGCCAAAAACTTGTTCGATTTGTTTGGTATAACTACACGCAAGTGCACGTGGTCGAACAAGTAGTAAAGTGGCTCAAGTAAGCCAAGTATCGATCCCACAGGGACTGGACTAAGGTATCAATCTAATCAAGTGTCAATAAACGTTAACTCTAAACTGCAGACAACAGTGTGAAGAAGATCTTGATATTTTGTTCCTAATTTTATACAAAGTCTAAAACGAATATACAATTTGAGTCTGAACTATAAGTATGAGCATGCTGAGGCTAAAATGAACATGTAGAGAAATAAATTATCGATACAATTTGATTAATCTTTCCTCCGATTGCTAGTCAAGAATTATTGCCTATGGATTAAAACTCTCGTATTTAACCCAACTTAAGAATCATGAACCTTCCACCTACATCTCTATGATAAAAAGAAATTCATGTTCTAGCCATACAAAACCGATTCCTTAAATGACTAATACGACTTTCAGGTATATCTCTCTCCTGAAGGTAAATCAATTCTCAATTTCCCAAACTAAGAAAAGATCATATCTTATCAATTCACAACTTTTCAATTTCTTGTTCTCTCGAGTGAAACCGGACTTTTTAGATATACATTAATGTTGGCCACACATTAACGCAGTAAGAACAAGAATCAATAGAACAACCATGGAAGAAAAGATGAATAACCAATTTATCAATAATTACATTTCAATACAACTGTTCTTAACCTCAGCAAGAAGGGAATTTAGCCACTCATTTGTGGATTAAACATCATTAAATGAGTGTTAATTATACAAGCAATTGAAATAAAAAAGAAGGAGATAGAGAATAACATTGAGATTTTTGTCCTCTCAACTGCCTGTAACCCACGTTCTTGCTCCACCCAGTCAGAATTTCTAAAATAAAACCTAAGTGTGCTATTTATACTAGTGTGATTTTTTCCCGGAATAACAAGCAACATATCCCGGAGCGTATCCCGGAGCACTGCCTCCGTGACACGCCACCAACGCGGACCCTCACTGGAATCCGGTCGTCCAAGTATTCACACCCAATTGGAATGGCATGCAACGCGGGGCTAGGCCAACGTGCCACGGCCCCAACGCGTACCTTCACTGGAATTTGGCAAAATTTCCGCATCCAGGCAAAATGCATCCGCGATGGCAGCGTGACACGGCTCCATCGCGGAGCCCCATCACTTCGTGCTTTCCTTGTGCTTCTTCCTTGCTCTCTTCCGAGTCCAATCCCGATTTCTCCCAACATGCATCTTAGCTTCGTAAAATTATATTTTTCATGCAAAATCACGCTAATCATGTTGGTTAGTATAAATTCACATTTTATTACAATTCACATGAGAATATACAAACATCGATAGATAAATAAGACAAAACGACACAATTGAGTATCACTTGGGCATATAAATCTGCCTAAGATCAGCAAGTAATGCAGCACCTCAAAAGGGCATCAGTACAACATGTACCGAGTATGTAAGACCAGAACTATAAATAATTGAATATAGAAGATAAAACTGAAAAGGGCTGAAAGAAAAGGGATAGGAGTCATACCTGGGTAGCTGGATTCTCTATTATCTAGTCTATCAATAACTAAAGCAAATAAGAACCTTAAATGGCCCCATAAACCGAAAGGTACAACCAGCACAGAACAACCCACTTGGGGCCCCCATAAGCCCTGGTGAGTACACTTCAATCTATATACCCCTAATAAGGTCATAATGGGTCAACTGGTAACTATACCCGTCCTGCCAGTCCCTTGGGTCTGCAACTGAGCCCGCTCAACCCCTGACTATAGCAGTGTCTGAGTCCAGTGGAGTCTTGATATCTGCACCCCGAGCACTAGGCTCATCGGGGATGTGGTGCCGATACGGCATATGTATAATAGTCCATCCATGGAATGGACTCTATGAGGACCTGGGACCCCATCTTCATCCCTCGCGGACGATATGCTGCTCTTTCTAGAGCGACGTCTTCTCGCCCCTGGTGGGCGTCGACACAGCTAATAACCCTGGGGTTGGTCATGGAGGGCTATATAGGCAAATCAAATCCAAATCGTGTGTAGATTAATAGTCTCAGCTAATAACAACAACTATTCATGATTAACGTACTTCCGATTATCTTACCGGGATTTAAAATGAATTATAATGCTATGGAACTAACTTGCCGAAGGAAACTACCTTAACATACCTCAATTGCCAATTTATGATTAACTGGTAAGTTCCAATTCATATTCAACAGCTCTTCCCAATTGCAATCGTGTTACTGGAAGAATAGGACTAGTTTTAACACTAAATTCGGCAAAAAGGAAAACTTTATATATAAATATTAACTATATTTTAGCTTAACAGAACACGGTCGAAAACTCGTTATTTCTCGAAAGTCTAGAAGGGAAAAATGCTTACTTGAAGCTTGTGATCTTATAGAAACTAGTTGGCTTAATTCTGACGACTTTGGCTCGGCGAGACGACAATTTGCCGGGCGAATTTTGTGAAAATAACTCTGTAGCGATACTCTCTGCGGCCTTAAACTTCAATACCCAAGGTTAATCGGAGTTTGGACGGCATTTGGTAGCGTAATTGGACGAATTTCATTTGATTCCCTTCGTTCCCTAACCTCTCTGGCCGCTACAATCTTTGGAAATGATTTAAAACAAGGCACAACTTATATATATATATATATATATATATATATATATATATATATATATATATATATATATATATATATATATATAGGAGGGCAAGGCACCAGGGGGTACCTTGCGCCAGCCATCGCAGCAACTTTGGTGTCGCGCCGTGCCCTGCATCGCGCCAAGGTGTTGGCGCGCCGCGTTGGCTGGTGCTTTGCCGGCTGGCGCGTCACGCTGGCCCTGTGCGGCCTGGCCTAGCTCAACCCGATTTCCGAGGCTTCTTTACATGCGTCGTATTCTCTTTGTCTACTTCAAATTCACACGTATGTCTACTATTCGTTAACTTTTTTGGGGGTGTAACAAATTATTTCTTTCTCATGCACACTCGTAACTGTATTGGTACCAATCAAGTCAAAGCTTTGATAATTTTTTTTATTTTTTATTTTTGATTGTTTTTTTGTGGTTGAAATTTTGATAATCTTTTTTTTCTTTTTGATTTTTGATGATTTTTTTAGAAAATGAAATCGAACCTAAGAAGGTTGTCTATGTATCTTATTGAAACAAGAATCAGGTCTGCATAGTTCAGGAACAAAGGATAGATAATGTGAAATAAGAAAACAAACTCTTTTTTTAATAAGGATACTGAACCCAGAAAGGCTTATCTACGTATCTCATCTAGATGAGAATCAAGTGTGCATAGTTCGGGCAGCTTGAAATATGGAAAAAAAACCTTTAAAAAGAATTTGAATAAGGAATGGAATTGTTTTTCTTTTTGGATCATTAAAATAAGAAAGAATATTTTTTTGAATTTTTGAATAAGGATCACCGAACTCGAGGAGGGCTGCCTACGTATCCAATCGAACCAGGTGTGCATAGTTCATGCAGATAGGGTATAAAACATATAATTAAAAGAAATTCATGTCTTAAAGAAAAAGAAAATAAAAATTAAATTTAAAAAATAAAAATTACTGAATGGAATATATGTTCAAAAATTAATGCAATAATTTAGACAAACTAGGAAGATCTTTACTAAATTGAATATATGCACAAAAAACTAAATGCAATAATATAGACATACTTAGAGCATATTTACTGAATTGAGTATATGCACAAGAAATTAAATGCAATAATATAGACAAACTCAAATGATATTTACTGAATTGAATATATATACAAAAAATTAAATGCAACTATATAGTCAAATTCGAAAGATGTATACCGAATTAAATATATGCATACAAAAAGTATAATAATATAGACAAACCCAAAAAATATTTACCGAATTAAATATATGCACACAAAAAGATAATTAATGCAATGATACAAATAAACTTGGAATGGATATCTTATGAATTCGGGGTCTATCGACATCTCCAAGAGGATATTTTTGTAAAATATTATAACAGTCATATTAAAAAATCAAAGTAATGAATTAAAGCAACTGAAAGTTGAATAAAAATGAAGTTGTATAGTCAAAGGATGTTTTTAGGAGACTTATTGTTGTTCCTCCTGTATTCAGAGAAAATTATTTAATTTTGAATTGGGGTAGTGATTCGTGCAGATTCGAGGCTCAACTTGTGGTGCTTTTTAGCTTCTTTTTTTTTTTTGAGTTGTGTGCAAAAACTTGATTCCCCTCAAAATATTCCTACAAAATAAAAATGGTGACTTGTATTTAACCATTAAGTTTTAAAAAATAAAAATGATATGACATAGTTCCGTGGCCTACAATATTTAAGAGATGTGAAAGAAGACTTATGTCTCGGATTTCAAGACTAAAGTCAGGTGAAAATTATGGTATGAATGACACTGATATTCTTGAATTTTGAAATTGGGAGAGAGTTTATGGATGCTTTTGAAAGATTTTCGAAAGGTTGAGAGCGTCATTGTGCTGTTCAAAAATAATTGCCCCAGTTTTTAATTTCGAAAAAAATATTTTGAAATAGTAAAAGACTGAACCCTTATGTAGGGTTTCCTACGTATCTTGTCAGGACATGAATTAGGTCAAGACATAGTTCAAAGCAGAATAATTATTTAATAAAATAAACATGCTGAATGGATGAATGAAAAATGATAGTTCTTGAGCAAATGATAAATAATAATGGAGTGCATGAATACATTTCAAAATAAGAAGCATGTAAAAGTAGAGTATGCCAATGAGGTTGAAAGAATGTGTAAAATTAAATTTAGTTGTCCTATGAGAAGATGGTAGGATGGTAAAGTTCTAGCAATGACATTATTTATTGGGTGGTCTTAAAATCCAAAAATGAGATGGAGTATTTTATAAAATTCAAAATTCAACACAAGTCAACTAAAAGTTATAAGATAAAGTGATTAAGGCAATAAAATAGCAAATAAAAAGATATATGTAAGCAATAAAGAATATGCTAAAATAAAAACTGTGCAATAAATAGAGAATATGTGAAAAAACTTAAAGTTGGATACAGAATACATAACTCAAATTGAAATGTATAATGATTCGAAAAATTATAAAAAGGATAATATTTAATTTAGTTAAACAATTGCAAAATTATATGTACGGTGTGACCTAAGAATTCTAAAAATTGTTTTACCTAAGCACAAGATTCTCGAGCGGGCTACTCGAGTGAAAAGGTCACACGGTCACAACGAAAAGAATATGAAAACTCCGCGCACACCCAACTTTCCTAAAAAAGATTTTATTTTAAAAAAATAAATAAATTGCGATGCTCAATACATTGTGTTAGAAATGCTGGTGGAGATTCGATTTTATGCAGAGGCTCAATACATTGGAGTTAAGATAAATATGCAGGCAGAGGTAAGGGTTATGTGGCATGCGCTAAGCTTTTGTGTTAGTTTGAAGGAGAATGTCATCTTTGAGACTGATTTACTCAGTATCAAAAAAATTTTGAAAAAGGAATAGAAAATTCCTTGAGAAATAGCAGGCTGGATCGATGACATACAAAAAATGATAAACCAGATCAGGATGGAAATAAAGCATACTTTTAGGGAGGCCAATCGGCTAGCAGATGCTTTGGCTAATCATGCACTCAATCAGAAGGAAAGACACATGTTTCATAATTTCAATCAACTACCACAAAAGTGTAAACAGATTTTAAACACAGAAAAGGCATGCAGACCATACATAAGAATTCGAACAAGGCAAATCAACAGCATAACAGATTAAAAGTTGGAGATAAAAGGAGAAGAGTATCACAACACATAATTAGAAGGATATCAATAAAGTTGCTACTTACGTGATATTAACTACCCAGCCTAGATTATGGCAGCTATCAAAAAGGTCTTTCAGCAAAAACGGTCCTAACAAAATCAGATGCCATCAATCATATCTAGAAAAGTAGCACATCGAGAGGAGAGCTGGAGCAACACGGATTTTCCCATCTCTACTTTAGAGCCAATATTTTCACTGAGATATGAGGAGAGGCACCATCAATCGAAAATTTTCACCAGAAGAGCACCTAAAAATAGAAGGCGAGAGGTTAGATCTAAAACAGAAAGGAAGATGAAGTTTAAACCTACTTCTTTGAGCTACATAACTTACATTATTACAGGTGGACGATTGATGATCCATAGGAGAAGAAAGAAGAGTTGAAGGTTGAAGAAGATCGACTCCATGGAAGAATTTTAGAAACCCTAAATATCGAGATTGGTAGAATATGCTAGATCTCTAATTTGAAAAGCCAGAGAAACAACATTATACCTGACCCGTATTGGGTCAGATCATTGAAATTTTTTTTGGGCTGATGTAATGTGGTTCCTATTTGAGAAATAAAAAGGGTCTGACCCAAAAAAATTATTTAAAAAATAAATAAATAAAATTGAGATGCTCCAAGCACGCCTCATGTATATGCATTATAGTAAGAATATTTCAAAAGTGAAAGAAGTGAAACGCAATGACATTTATATAAAATAATAACACATCAATTATTTATATATTTATTTTTATATAAAAAACAAGCATGAATAACAAATATAAATATGTCAAGCATTTAAAAAATATTAATGTAATAATTAATGTTAATCTATGTCGGTTATGGATAGAGCTCAAGTGATGATATTATTATGACTATCGGTCATGAAGACAAAAAAAATGAGTGCAATAATTAAAAAAAATTAAGGTCAGCACCAATCAAAAAAACGTAATATAAAATGATCAAGACAATTTATAATAAATAAAAAATATATATAACCTATGAAACATGTGAAAAATGATTATTATGTGACAAATAAAGAATGTATATAAAATAAATAATATATAATGAATAAAAGGGTAACTTGATTAAAATAACAGTAAAATTATATATACAATGACCTAAAAATTCTAAGAGTATATTTACCTAGACTTGAGATTGAACTGAAGAATTGCGAGATGGCAACATAGTCATACGATAGTAAAACTATCCGCTCAACCCTTGTAAGCACCAAGTCTCTGAAATTAAAAAATTTTTAATAAAATTCGGAGAAGTACAAAGTACAACTCGCGTGTGCAATTTGTGTGATTGTGTACGATCGAGACTCAATAGGATAGAGATGACAATTATAAAGTGACAAATAATAAATAATTATAGCAGAGTTCAGAATATACAGTTACAATATATGAAATAAATAATGAATCAAATAATTGACATATATAAGATTTATATGTGTAAATAATGTAAATAATCTATGTGCAACTATAAATAACTTAGACAATTCGCAGTGCGCGACATAATTAAAGAATCAAATAATTAAAAAAATTATATGTACAAAATATGAACAGAAATACCTCCCTCAATTGAAAATTTGAGTCTATCATGATTAGAACCTAAATAATTCCCAACAAAATCTCCATGTTGTTGCACCCTATTTTACCGAGGTTAGATAAGTACAACTTATTGACTCTAAAAAATTTCTTGTTATACAGTGCCATCACCTAATTTTTAAGAAAAATCAGGAAACCTTTTAATTATTCATATGTATGGCTCAAGTTTTAATCTACGAAAACCAATTTAATTTCTATGTAAAGATTCAAATTAATTTGAAGCGAAGGTGTTAGACACCCTTCAGAATCCATAGTTCCCAGCTAGATTTAATTTATCAAAAAGAAGAGGAGGCAAAAATTCTATTTTATATATAAAATGTATACAATAAAAAATAAATAAAAAATAATGTAAAATATGTATAAAAGAATATGTATTAAACGTATACACATGAAAGGGAACTAAATATTTTTACTACTTATTCTTTTATTAATATAAAAAGAATTTTTTTTTATCATATGAAAAGAAAGTACTCTCATATAGTATTTCTAGTTTAATGTACAATTCATTATTATGCTAAAGAAGTATAATAATAAAGGAAATTAAAAGAATAAAATTGATTGACCTATATTATAACTATGTGAAGAATTGTTTTATTATATATATATTTTTTGTAAGAGTTAGTTTAAAATAATGAAAAAAAAGTATATTACGTTATGAAATACTTTAATATAAGAAAGTATATAACAATAGAATTAACGAAGAATATTTATAAAGGTAAGTAAAAATAGTTGGTGGAGAGAAAATAAAGATTTTTTTAACAGAAAATGCAGCTCTATTGTTTATCTAGCATTAAGAATATGATAATTAATTAAACACTTAAACCGAATAAATTCGTTTATAAAAATATTTACGGTCTAAATTTTTCCTAAGCGCGTAGCGTGCTTGAATTTAAAAAGAGGATAAATAAAGAGACACCCCCACTCGACACCCCAAAAGAAAATTTTTCACTATTCTTTATATTTTTTTTTACAATTTTAAGGATGTAATAATAAATAAAGAAACACAAATAGTGAACCCGCAGAGATTTTCAAACTTCTTCCGAGCGTTGTCTTCGGAAAGCACTCTGCATACCAGTACAAACATTTAGTAGAAATTTTAATAACAAATAAATATTTATCAAAATAAACTAAAATAATAATAATAAATATATATTGTGACTTTTAAATTAAAATAAAATAAATCCGTCTTATGTATAGGGAAAGCCTCGAAAATTGGTAGAAATTTCTTCATCAGCCAGATTTAACATGACTTTAATAATTTTTGCTGTTTTAACCAAAACTCCATCTTTTATTATGGAAGGCCTCAAAATTCTGATAGAAAGATATTGTTTCATTGGCCAAATTATATTATATGTTCAAATTGGTGTAATAAAAAATATAAATAGCAAAATGTCAAACAAATAGTCTGAAATATTGTGTAATAATAGCAATCAGTAGCGAAATAGCTGAAACAAAGCCAAAAAAAATTCTAGTAACGGAGGCAATGAAAAAGAGAAAATAGAGCATCAAACACTTCATTGGAGTTTCGCCAGAGTTTCAAGTTTTCGGTTAAAATATGTTGCTTCAACGTGATAAACACAGCAACAACAAAATTATTAATTAAAAAAACACCAAAAACAAGCAGATCTAGATCATCATTTTTGACAAGTTTCAAAGCTTAATAATGATGTTTTTTTTAAAAGAAAAAAAAAGAAGAAAATAGAAAAAGTTTACACTTAAAATGACAGAGAGTTTTCAAAAATAAAAATAAAAATAAATAAATGAAAATCAAATGCAGAAGAAAGAGGGTGAGAATAGAGAGAGAACTAGTAGAAAAATAGATGAGAGATAAGGGAAGATGGAGAGTTTTTTTTTAATAGAAAAAGTAAATAAAGTAAATGATGGTGAGTTGGGATGGGGTGTGAGATGAGTAAAAAAAAGTGAGTCACTGCAAGGGGAGGGTTGATAAAAGAAATAATAGAGGAGAGGGTTTGAAGGGAAAGAAAGTCAAAAGGAAAACAAAATATATGAGACCCACAAATCAAATAAAAAAAAGTTGACTTAACTTTTGACCAGACTAAATTTTATATTTTGTTCATAATTAATTGTATCGATTTTTTGAATATATATATATATATATATAAATTAATGAATGTTTAAAAATATATGTATGAATATGTAATTAGAAAATATAAATAGTTGATGTTACCAAAAAATATTGTATAGTAAAAAAAAATTATAGCATTTGGATTGTGTATGTGAAAATGATTGTGAAAAATTAATGATTATAAAAATATACAATAATTATAAATGGACAAAAATTCTAAAAATTTATGTAATTAAGGATAATTGCCAATAAATTTATAAAAAAGTAAAAATATAATAATAAATTAATTAAAATCCTAAAATACGGATAATTAATAAAAAATTATTAAAAAATTAAAATGATTACTCAAGAAAATAGGAAAAGAAGTGACATGAAAATTAGGAAAGGAGAGAGAGTTTTGCGAAAGGAAAAGTCAAAAAGGGTGAAAAGAGATGGGACCCACAAATCACTTCAAATGTCACTTTTTAAAAAAAGGGACGGGACCTTGACTTGATTGAATTTTTACTTTGTGTTTATAATTAATTATTTCAACTTT
Source organism: Datura wrightii (assembly GCA_035772735.1). Classification (NCBI taxonomy): domain Eukaryota; kingdom Viridiplantae; phylum Streptophyta; class Magnoliopsida; order Solanales; family Solanaceae; genus Datura; species Datura wrightii. Next base: position 112,899,177 of record JASDFA010000001.1, read on the forward strand.
TTTGAATTGAAGGATTGTATAAAAAATATAATTAATGCATGGATAAAACATAAGTGCGAATAAAATTATCGTTGCCGCTTAAAAATTAATAAACAAACAAAAATATAGTATGTCATAAAAATAAAATTATAGTGCTTTTGTTGTACATATGTAATGACTATGAAAAAATTAATGACTATCAAAAGTGTAAATGACAATAAATTAATAAAAAAATTCTAAAAATCTATAAGATTAAAGATAATTATCAATAAATAGTAAAAAGTAAAAAGATGATGATAAATAAAATAAAATTTTTAAAATAAGGATAATTATCAAAAATTGAAATAATGAAAAGTAAATTAATAAAAATTCTATCATGAAGATAATTGATTAATAAATTGTTAAAAATTAAAAAAAAAAGTGTAAAAAATTACATTTTGTGCAATTTAATAACTAGAAAGTTTGAAATTATTAATTTTTAAGCAGAGAGAGCCAAAATTGATGGTCAACAAGAACTAGGGGTATTGGGTCCCCCCTAATTGCTCCTTTAGGAGCGAGTGGAATATAGGAGCTGAGGTCACTGTATCCTTTCCATCTTCCTCTCCCTCTTCCTCTAGCACCACACAAACGTGCCGATGATGTTGATGATTCACCGGGCTTCATGCCCAACTCCTTGACAGGCGGGACACAACTAGTGCCTTCTCTCGTATCTGTGTTGACTCGTTTGCTGTCGGTATTCAATTTCTTCAAAGGCGTTGTTATGACCCGTTCTTCAACTAAGGTAGAAAACATTCCATAACTTCTGCTCTTTTTTGAAAAACATAGAGTCGCTACATAATTTTTATGAAATTAGAAAATTAATTTAAAAAGACAATTTTAAGAAAATCTTTTAATTTGAAAAATTAAAATTTGAATAAGGGTTCAAGTAATTCTTTGAGAAAGATGTGAAGCACCTTAAAAGATCCATAAATACGATTAACCGACAAATTTTTAAAATATATTGTGACTAAAAATATATAACTTGTAAAGGAGAGTTGGAAGAGGTTTCTTAAAAGTTATTTATTTGACGCTTAATTATAACAATTAACTCAATTAGTGAATTAACTCTATAATTTTAGCCATGTTTTTGCAAAAAAATAAAAAAGTTCAGAATTTTAGAAAAAAGTACATTGCTCATGTAATTCTATACTTCAAACTAATTCATATTCTTAAATTTCATGCTTCCTATTTCTAATATCTCTGTCTCTTTGAAGTATATGGAATGATATTTCAAGGTTAATCAACAAGTATTTGGACTTTTAAAACAAAATTAGCATGAACCAAAAAGGTACTTAAACATGTGAAATTGTTTGGTATCACGAAAATGCCAAATTTGATGGTTAAAACCAATTAAAGATCTTTTGCGTTCTGTAATCAAAGTTCTCTGTGAATTTTCGCAAGACAAAGTTTGAAACTCAATTGGTCTAAAATTGTTGCAATATGTGGCGACTGGTTCCAGTTTCTGCTGGTATTCTGTCAAGTTAAGAGAAGAAAATAAAAGTAAAAGTTAGTCACGTTTGGAACTCAAATCCAATTAAAAAAATAAAGAAAAGTGAAGACAAATTTAACTAATAGGGCTTGGCCCATTTTCTGCTACTCTGGTTCTACTGCTACTGCTGCTGCTGGTTTGAATTGTTAGGCCAAAACTCCTCTTTCTCTATTTAGTTGGACTAAGGAGGGGCCGACTTGAGATGATATTATGTTGGTGGGATGGAAGCCCAATAATGCGGGAAGAATGATAGACAGGTGAGAAAAAAGGAGATGCACATTTCAAATTTAGCAGCAGATCGAGCCTCAAAAGCGAGACTTTTTATGGCGATGAATGACTTCATTTTTGCTCCAAAGTTCATGTCAAAGTAAAGAAAAAGAAAAATAGTCAAACAACCATTTTTAATAGTGAATGCAAAAATAAAGCAAATTATAATCATGTGACATACTCAACTTTAACAGTAAGCATAGACATTGAGGAACAATATATATATATTGAAGGGCAACAACTTTGAGCTATATACAGATGATCTCATCTACGTTTATGTTATCATGTCATAAATTAAAAGAACTTAACTACAGTCAATTATGGTGATTCAAACATACTAACGACATATTGTACTTCCTATTGAATGAAACAGACTATGTCATTCAAATAGACCATGTCTTGTTAAAAGGAATTCACAAGTGACCATTTAGATCTAGATATGCATGCTCTTCAAATGAGAATTACTTAACACACATCACATAATCTGTTTATATATGAAAAAAGAAGCATCTTTGAATCATGATTTCTAGTTAATGTATGATTCTTATTGAGAGTGACCACAACTTGAGCTCATAAATATCTCAAGCTAAACACACAAAAGGTTAAAACCTATTGCCATGCATTTTATGACATAGAACTTAAGAATAAATGACTTAAGCGACTTGGTTTTGTGACTTGGAAGAAAATAAATGAGGACCATTGCCGGAGGTCTTCTAATTCGATTCCTTGAATCTGGCATACTAAGAAGAGATCGGACTCTGGTTTTTTTCTTAATCTCTAACAACTGAAAAAGAGAGTATGAAATTAAAGCGAAAACGTGTGTTAACAACTAACGGGCCAGGAGTTCATGCTCATACAAACGTCTAGTTGGATCACTACTTCACTCGACTTAGCTTACAACCAGAATATAACTTCCAGTAAGGAAATGATTTACTAGGACACATGGGTTCTTGAAAAGAGAAAAAAAAGGAGGTCTTTACACAAAATCAAACATGTGCGAAGAAGAATCCAAAGTGATGATCATAAACAAATTACAACATATTTTGGATTGAAATAAACTCTTCTTTCAAACTGAAAGAGACGACAGAAGGAGAAATTGGTTTTGAACAGATGCTGAACTAACAAAACTTCAATCACATTAAGACTTAACATAAGCTAACGGAAACAAAAGGACAAATTTCATATAGAGTTATGCCAATTTCTTCCTATACTGGTTGAGACAAAGTGGAGAGAATAACTGAACTAAAATGTTAATTCACCTTATGCACATGAAGGACTGGAGGAAACTAATTACTCAATCACATGGTTTATTCTTCAAACTATATCATGTTAACAAATAAAGATCCTAAAATATTCACTATAAGTTCCTCTTGAAGAAATAAGCTAAATGAAGTTCTAAAAGTTAAATGAGGAAGAAAACAATAAATATTTTGCCTATATCTGCTCTAATTTCAAGGGAATTTAGATCTCATAATTAAACTAGAGACTGAATAAGAAAGGAAAAAGGATGAATTAGTGGAAACACTTAACTGTCCTCCGAATAACAGTGTGGGTAATTAAACAAAAGAGCATAAAATTAAGTAATGAGAAAGAAAAATCATAACTAGGCTAATATGTGCACTTCTTATAGCATTTGAAAGAGATTCTAGGACTTTATGTAAGATCCAATTTTTTTTTAAAAAAGAAATGAAGGAAAACAGTATTTTTAAGTGAAAAAGAAGTACTCTTCTTTTGTTAAAGGAAGTAATCTTTCTATAATATGTAAAAGAAGCACTCTTGGAGGTATTTCATAATGATTTCTATAAACTATCTTCTAATTTTTCTACAGTGAGTATTATAGGATATTTAAGATACGGACTAGACACATAGAATACTAACAAGCTCCACAAACTTCACGCTTGTATGAATTTCTTACAACTTACGGAGAGGAAATTACCCAGTTAAGTCACCAAGGATCGCGAGTTATCCTAATGTTACCAATAATTCTTTTCAAGAAAAAAAATTCCTCTAAGAGTTAAAACATGATTTTGAAACAAAATTAAACATGATTTTGATGCACCTATAGCGATGCAATCAAACAAATAATCCTTTTGGATCCCAGCTCAAAACTCCCTTTTCCAGGAACTCACGACTCAACTAATAAGTCGTCGTGTGATACAACGACTTGTGGTGTGAGTCGTTAGTTGGGCTTCCAGTTATCCCCTTTAGTGATAACGAGTGGCAACAATGACCCATTGTTTCACACAACGAGTCATTTTCACCACCCGTGGTGTCACTCTCAAGAATCCTTCAGGATTTCCAGTGCTCAGAATGAAAGGTGACAATGACTCGTTGTCCCAACCAACGAGTCGTTGTGTCACCCATGGAGGGGGTCCAGTGTTTTTGTTCGATTTTGTACCAGTGGTCACGGGAGGTACCAACGACCAATTGGTTCATCAAACAATTCATGGTCCCTCTCATTGCCGTTCCAGTGAGCCAAGAATCTAGGCCCCAGGACAAACGAATGGTCCCAACGCATTGTGATCTCAATGAATGACTCGTTAAGTGGCCCATTGGTCTCTGTCTGTAGTTTTTCTAGATTTTTCCCCAAGGATATTTTAGTAATTTCTCACCTTTTTAACCCCTAAACTACATCATTTTGGGGGTTTTTTCATAGAACTTAGAGGGGGCAATCGATGATATACTTCAATCCTCTCATTCCCTCAAAAGTCATATCGTAAAAATTCTCTCAGAAAAAAAACTCAAAGTAGAAGCTAGGGCAATCGATTTTCTTCTCAGATTCTCAAGGTATTTTCTCTGGAATTTCTTCACCAGGTATGTGGGAATTCAATAAGGGAATTATTCTTCCCTTGTGTCCCCAAAACCCTTCTTTAATCTTCTATCAATATATCCCTGAGATTCGAAATGTAGAAAGTTTTAGCCAGAATTTGACAAATTTCAGGTGGAATATTATCCATGTTATTAGCTGCTATATTTTCCCTAATTCCTAGAAATGATGTGTAAAATAGCTTCTTGTAAAATGATTTAGCCCTAGTTTATGAATTTAGTAAATTAGAGTCTTGCATATTTGACTAGTTATTCATGTTGCTTGATTTTATCAATGTTAGGATTCCCTTGTTGTTAAAATAAGATGAAATCTTAGTTAGATGCATGCTAGTCCAGTTTCATCCAGAATATTAGTATACTCAATATTATTCATAAATGTTAGCTGATCAGTTTGACTACAGTCTTTTCTCGAGGTGTTAGTGGTGCCTCCTAATTATCAGTTATTAGACTCAGATATCAGTTATTAGATTTAGTTGGTTCTTTAGACAGTTACGACACTTCTAAATAAGAATCTCTGACCAGTCTTAGAACCCCCAACTTCAGTTTCCGTTTGTTCTTTAGATGGTTACAACGCTGCCAGATAAGCAGCTCTGGCTAGTCTTAGAACACTAGCTATAGAATCCAGTCTGATAAGACTCTCGGGGTACTTATAGATAGGTATTCCTGACTTAGTCTTGGACCCCTATCATCTTAGTAGTCAGACTAGGACTATCCAGTGGGAGTAGGGATTAGCACCTAGCATCGAGCGGACTGGGGTTCCAATGCACCCAAGTTCCCAGAACTACATTGCCATCGTGGGTTATTTTATTGGCACTATGGCCCCAGAATTGTGATCACCCAGCTCATGCCTTTATAACATGTCAAGGTAGATTGGGTCCTACCGATGGGTTGTATACATCGGACTCCACATCTAGCTCACGTGGTTATATGTCGGTTATAGACTCTCTCACTAGTCAGTATAGTTTCAGTTTAGCTCAGCTCAGTACAGTTCTAGATTTACTCAGTCCAGTTTAGTTCAGTACGTTAGCTTAGATCAGTATCTCAGATTCAGGGCATGTTTATGACCACCAGTCAGGGTCATTATTGACCATCTCAGTTATATTTCAGTTTTTTAGTTTTCAGTATTTCAGTTGGTCATTACATGTCATTACAGTTCAGTTATTTGTTCTTTATGTTATATTTTCTTCCACTTACTCAATACATTCAAAGTACTGATGCATATCTTCTGTGCTATACCGTACCATGATATTGGCGCAAGATTCCAGCCTCAGCATCGTTAGATGATTTCCTTCCGGTGATATCAGCAGCTGCAGTTGGTGAATCCTCATCTTTCGAGGATGATATTTATTATTCATTTATTTCTTTCAGTTAGACTTTAGAGTTAGCTGGGGGCTTGTCCCAGCAACTCATCATTTGTAGATGGCTTTCAGACATAGACTCAGACATTCAGTTTTGCTTTCAGATGTATGAACTGCATCATTTAACTTTCTTTAATGGTGTTATTATTTATGCTTCCTCTATGATTACTCAGATTACTAGTGTTATGATAGACCATGGGTTGGCTTGGGTTACTTGTAACTCCACGTATCGTGTCTCATCCAGGGTTTAGACTCGGGTTGTGACAAAGTTGGTATCAGAGCACTTGGTTTAGAGTATCCTAGGATGTCTAAAAGTCGCGTCAAGTAGAGTCCTTATCATGGGTGTGAAGCGCGCCACACTTCTGACGGGGAGGCTACGAGATGTTATTAGGAAAACTCCCTTTTGTTCATCCTCTTTATCGTGCATTGATGTTCAATTCAGAAAACATTCTCCAAACTCGTGCTCTATTTCATTTTAGTGAAACCATGCCTATAAGACGCAGAAACAGAAGAAGGGTTGGCAACGCTAACCGATTTGCCCCACCAGTTCCGGCAGCCCCTTAGGACGATCAAGTGTCCTCAACGGAATTCAGAACAACAATCCAGCTGCTGGCTCAGATAGTAACAAGCCAAGTGAACTAGCAGGTGGTTTTGGTAAACTCGAAAGGATCTGCAGTAGCTTCTAGAGTTCGGGACTTCACCCGAATGAATCCTTCATCCTTTTATGGATCCAAGGTGAGAGAGGACTTATAAGAGTTCATGGATGAGGTATGGAAGATCACCTAGATTATGGGTGTTAGTTCCACTGAGAGTGTTTATCTGACTGTCTACTAGTTGAAAGGGGTAGCCCATATCTGGTACAATCAATGGAAAGAAGGGAGACCAGCAGGAGTGGAACCAGTGGAGTTGGAAGTGTTCACAGTGGCGTTCCTAGACAGATTCTTTCCCCGGGAGTTAAGGGAGGCTAGGGTTGCAGAATTCATGAATTTGAAGTAGGGCAATAGGACGGTGGAAGAATATGCAATGGAGTTCACACGGTTGTCAAGATATGCTCTGGAGATGGTAGCCAAGCCAAGGGCTCGAATGCTTAAGTTCGTCAATGGAGTATCAAACTTGGTCCTTAAGGAGTGCAGGATTGCGATGCTCATAAAACACATTGACCTCTCTAGCCTCATCATTCATGCCCAGCAAATTGATGCAAAAAAGCTGAAAGACATGAGCAGGAGAATAAGAAGGATAGGACTAGCCAATCAGATTAGGGCCACTAGAGGTTTAGTGGTAGTAGCCACTCACAACTGCAGCAGCAACAGAGGGCTCCAACACCCAGTTCAGCCAGCGCCCCTACTTTTCGATCCTGCAAGGATCGGAAGGGTGGAGCATCTAGCTCTCAATCCCAGAGTCACAGTTTTAGAAACCGTTATCCAGCTTGCCCTAAGTATGGCAAGAACTATCCAGGGGAATGCCTTCAGGGCAGAGAGAGTTGCTTTTGGTGTTGATAGCTAGGTCACCAGCTCAGAGAATGCCTGTTAGCAGGACGGGGGAGACTACAGTCTACCACTTCAGCAACTCTAGAAGGCCAACCAACTCAGCAGGCCAACACCTCAGGTACGAATGACGGTCAGCACCAAATCACTTTTATGCTTTGTCCTCCCGTCAGGATTGGGAAGGCTAACCTGACGTGGACACAGGTATGTTATGTCTCTTCCATCTAGATGTGTATTCCTTACTAGATCCAGGAGCCACACTATTGTTCATGACTCCCTATGTCTCTGTCCAGTTTGAAATCAGTGCAGAAGTCCTCTTAGAACCATTCTCAGTCTCTACCCTAGTTGGTGACCAGTTAGAGCCATCCAGGTGTGTAGGAACTACCCAGTCTCAATCTTGAATAAGATCAATCCAGCTGATCTCATAGAGTTAGATATGGTTGATTTTGATCTCATTCTTGGAATGGATTGGTTACACTCTAGTTATGCCTCAGTTGACTGTAGAACTAGAGTCATCAAATTTCAGTTCTCTAATGAGCCAATTTTAGAATGGATGGGCAATAGTTCAGCGCCTAAGGGTCGGTTTATTTCCTACCTTAAGGCAAGGAAGCTCATTTCCAAATGGTGCATTTATCACCTAGTTCAGGTTAAGGATTCCAGCTCTGAGACCCCAACTATACAGTTAGTTCCAGTTGTCAACAAGTTCCCTAACGTGTTTCCCGAAGATCTTCTAGGAGTCCCTCCCGAGCGGGAAACAGACTTCGGCATAGACCTTTTTCTAGAAACTTAGACCATCTTCATCCCTCCTTACAGAATGGTTCCAACTGAGCTTAAGGAGCTGAAGGAGCAGCTAAAAGACCTTCTTGATAAAGGTTTCATCAGGCCCAACATCTCTCCATGGGGTGCTACAGTATTATTCGTGCGAAAGAAAGACGGTACTCTCAAAATGTGTATCGATTATCGTCAATGGAACAAAGTCACAATTAAGAATAGGTATCCCCTACCTAGGATTGACCATTTGTTCGATCAGCTTCAGGGAGCCAGTTGTTTCTCCAAGGTAGATCTTAGGTCGGAGTATCATTAGCTAAGAGTTAGAGAATGTGGCATACCAAAAATAGCCTTCAGAACTCTGATATGGTCACTATGAATTCGTGGTTATGTCCTATGGACTAACTAATGCCCCCGTAACGTTCATGAACTTAATGAACAGGGTTTTCAAGCTGTATCTAGACATGTTCGTCATTGTGTTCATTGATGACATTCTGGTGTACTCTAGGAACGAGAAGGAACATGCTAACCATCTAAGGATAGTGCAACAAATACTCAGAGACCGCCACTTGTTCGCTAAATCAGCAAATGTGAATTCTAGTTGAAGTCTGTGACTTTCCTTGGCCACATTGTTTTGGGTGAGGGTATTCAGGTAGATCCTCAAAATATAGCAGCGGTGAAAGACTGGCCAAGACCTACTTTCCCAACTGAAATCAAAAGTTTCTTGGGTGTAGCCGGTTATTACAGACGCTTTGTGGAAGGATTTTCCTCTATTGCATCTCCTCTAACTAAGTTGAATCAGAAAAAGGTGAAGTTTCAGTGGTCAGATGCGTGTGAGAAGAGTTTCCAGGAGTTGAAGACTTGACTCACTACAACTCCAGTGTTAACCTTACAGGAAGGAACAGATGGGTTCGTTTTATATTGTGACGCCTCAAGAGTGGGACTCGGTTGCATTCTGATGCAACGGGGTAAGGTGATAGCTTACACCTACAGACAGCTCAAGGTTCATGAAAAGAACTATCCGACTCATGACCATGAGTTGGAAGCAGTAGTGTTTGCATTGAAAATATGGAGGCATTACCTTTACGGGGCTCACGTGGATGTTTTCACCAATCACAAGAGCCTTCAGTATGTGTTCAGTCAAAAAGACTTGAATCTTCGTCAGAGAAGGTGGTTGGAGCTATTGAAGGATAACGACATGAGTGTGCTATACCACCCGGGAAAGGACAATGTGGTGGCATATGCCCTAAGAAGGATGTCCATGGGGAACGTGGCTCATGTTGAAGAGAATAGAAAAGAACTGGCAAAGGATATTCACAGGTTAGCTCGGTTAGGAGTGTAGTTGGTTGATTCAGTTGAGGGCAGAGTAGTAGTGCAGAGTGGATCAGATTCCTTGTTAGTCGTTGAAGTTAAGTCAAGGTAGGATGAAGATCCAATACTGCTTCAACTAAAAGAAGCAGTTCTCATAAAAAAGTGGAGGCTTTCTCCAAAGGGGGAGATGATGTGCTCCGTTACCAAGGTAGACTATGTGTACCACATGTAGGCGACTTGAGACATTGGAAGAAGCACACAGTTTGAGATATTCTATCCACCCAGGTGCCACTAAGATATACCATGATCTACGAGATATTTACTGGTGGAACGACATGAAAAGAGACATAACAGAATTTGTGGCTAAGTGCCCAAACTGCCAGCATGTTAAGTTGGAACATCAAATACCTGGGGGTAAGACTTAGGATATCAGCATACCCACATGGAAGTGGGAAGAAGTGAATATGAACTTTATTACAGGTCTACCTCGTACTCATCGGCAGCATGACTCAATCTGGGTGATAGTAGACCGAAAGACAAAGTCAACACATTTCCTCCCTATTAAAACTATAGACTCAACTGAGGATTATGCTAGGCTATATATCTGGGAGTTATTCAGACTGCATGGGGTGACCTTTTCCATCATTTCAGATAGAGGTACCAAGTTATCTCTCATTTCTGGAAGTCATTTCAAAAAGGACTCAGTACTTAGGTCAAGCTTAGCATAACTTTTTACCCTCATACAGATGGACAAGCTGAGCAGACTATTCAAACCTTGGAATATATGCTGAGAACTTGTGTGATTGATTTCATGGGCAGTTGGGATGATCACCTACCTCTCATCGAGTTTGCGTACAACAACAGCTACCACTCCAGTATTCAGATGGCCCCATTTGAGGCATTATATTCAGGAGGTGTAGGTCTCCTATAGGGTGGTTTGATGTTGGTGAAGCTACCTTGATAGGGATAAAATCAGTTCATGAAGCTATGCAGAAGGTGCAACTTATTGGGGAGAGGTTGAAAAAAGCACAAAGCCGACAGAAATCCTATGCTGATGATGTGAGGAGAAGAGAGTTAGAATTTATAGTAGAGATTGGGTTTATCTGAAAATTTCACCCATAAAGGGGGTGATGAGGTTTGGGAAGAAACGAAACTCAGTCGGAGATATGTGGTATCCTGCAGGATTCTGAAGAGAATTGGCAGTGTGTCATATAAGTTAGGATTACCTCCGGAGTTAGCATCCGTGCACCCAGTCTTCCATGTGTCACTACTGAAGAAGTGCATCAGTGATCCAACTTTAGTGGTGCCACTAGACAGTGTGGGATTTAAGGATAGTCTCTCTTACGAAGAGGTCCCAGATTAGATCCTTGACCGTTAGGTTTGTAAGCTGAGAAACAAGGAAGTAACTTCGGTGAAAGTCTTGTGGATAAACCAACTAGGTGAGGGAGCCACATGGGAGGCAAAAGCAGACATGATGGCCAAATACCCTCATTTATTCCCTTCCAGTTCAGTTCCAGCATCAGGTACTAAATTCCTCCTCAATACTCTATTCAGTTCCATACTCATCAGCTCTATTTAGATTTGCAATGTGCATTCTAGTTGCATCAACTCTGTTAGCATGGTTCAGGTAGTTCGGAGTTAGTTACTCCTTCAGAAACCAGTTCATAGTCTCAGTTTCAGAATTACAGCTCTTTTCCTAGTTTTCCAGCAGTCTTAGCCTTCATTAGCGGATGAATGATCCCAAGGGGGAGATATTGTAACTTCGATGAAAGTCTTGTGGAGAAACCAACTAGGTGAGGGAGCCACATGGGAGGCAAAAGCAGACATGATGGCCAAATACCCTCATTTATTCCCTTCAATTCAGTTCCAGCATCAGGTACTAAATTCCTCCTCAATACTCTATTCAGTTCCATACTCATCAGCTCTATTTAGATTTGCAATGTGCATTCTAGTTGCATCAACTCTGTTAGCATGGTTCAGTTAGTTCGAAGTCAGTCACTCCTTCAGAAACCAGTTCATAGTCTCAGTTTCGGAATTACAGCTCTTTTCCTAGTTTTCTAGCAGTCTTAGCCTTCATTAGCGGATGAATGATCCCAAGGGGGAGATATTATAACACCCTGAAATTTTCCTAGACCAAACTCAAACCTTGCAAGAAAATTCCAGAAGAACCCAGAAATCTTACCTTAGAACGGCCGAGACAACGAGTTGTGGTCAGCTCCAACGATTCGTTATCTGAGTCATGGTCAGCCCTGCCTTGGTCCTTCGGGAACCAATGGGACATGGAACGACTCTTTGTGAGAAACAATGAGTCGTCTTGTCACTCATTGGTCCCAGCTCAGAACTCCTTTATTCAGGAACCCACGACTCAACCAATGAGTCATCATTTGACACAACGACTCGTGGTGTGAGTCCTTAGTTGGGCTCCCAGTTATCCCCTTCAGTGAGTACGAGTGGCAACAACGACCCATTGTTTCACACTACGAGTCATTGTCACCACCTGTGGTGTTACCCTCAAGAATTCTTCAGGATTTCTAGTGCTCAGAATGAAAGGTGAAAACAACTCGTTGTCCCAACCAACGAGTCATTGTGTCACCCGTGGAGAGGGGGTCTAGTATTTTTGTTCAATTTTGTACCCGTGGTCACGGGAGGTGCCAACGACCCGTTGGTTCATCCAAAGAGTCGGTCCCTCTCGTTTCTAGTTCCATTGAGCCAATAATCCCGGCCCCAGGACCAACGATTGGTCCCAACGAGTCGTGGTCTCAACCAACAACTTGTTGAGTGGCCCGTTAGTCCTTGTCGGCAATTTTTCCAGATTTTCCCCAGGGATATTTTAGTAATTTTCTACCTTTTTAACCCCTACACTAAGTCATTTTGGGTTATTTTCAAGGAATTTATATGGGGTAATCGATGATATACTTCACTACTCTCATTCGCTCAAAAGTCAGATCGTAAACATTCTCTCAGAAAAAAAACTCAGAGCAGAAGCTAGGGAAATCGATTTTCTTCTCAGATTCTCAAGGGATCTTCTCCAGGATTTCTTCACCAGGTATGTGGGAATTCAACAAGGAAATTTTTCTTCCCTTGTGCCCCCAAAACCCTTCCTTAATCTTCTATTAGTATAACCCTGAGATTCAAAATATAGAAAGTTTAAGACAGAGTTTGATAAATTTTAGGTGGAATATATCCATGTTATTAGCTGCTATATTTTCCCCAATTCCTAAAAATCATGTGGAAAAAAGCTTCTTGTAAAATGATTTAGCCCTAGTTTCTGAATTCAGTAAATTAGAGTCTTGCATATTTGACTATTCATGTTGCTTAATTCTATTAGTGTTGGGATTCCCTTATTGTTAAAATAAGATGAAATCTTAGTCAGATGCATGCTAGTCCAGTTTCAGCCAGAATATTAGTATACTCAATATTATTCAGAAATGTCAGCTAATCAGTTTGACTACAATCTTTTCTCGAGTTGTCAATGGTACCTCCCAGTTATCAGTTATTAGACTCAGATATCAGTTATTAGATTTAGTTGGTTCTTTGGACAGTTACAACACTTCTAAATAAGCAGCTATGACTAGTCTTAGAACCCCTATCTTCAGTTTCAGTTTATTCTTTAGACGGTTATGACGCTTCCAGATAAGCAGCTCTGGCTAGTCTTAGAACACCAATTACAGAATCCGATTCGATAAGACTCTCAGGGTACTTCAGATAGGTATTCCTGACTTAGTATTGGACCCCAGTTTTGATCAATTAGATTAATAGTTAGACTAGGACTATCTAGTGGGAATAGGACTTAGCACCGAGTAGACCGAGGTTCCAATGCACCCAGATTTGTAGAACTACATTACCACAGTAGGTTATTTTATTGGCCCTATGGCTCCAGACTTATGATCACCCAGCTCATGCCTTTATAACCTGGCAAGGTATATTGGGTCCTATTGATGTAGTGTATACATTAGACTCCACATCTAGCTCACGTGGTTATATGTCGGTTATGGACTCTCTCACTAGTCAGTACAATTTAAGTTTAGCTCATCTCAGTACAGTTCCAGATTTACTCAGTCCAATTCAGTTCAGTATGGTTATCTTAGATCAGTATCTCAGTTTCAGGGCATGTTTATGACCACCAGTCAGGGTCATTATTGACCATCTCAGTTATATTTCAGTTGTTTAGTTTTCAGTATTTCAATTTGTTTTTACATGTCATTACAGTTCAACTATTTGTTCTTTATGTTATATTTTCTCCCACTTACTCAGTACACTCAAAGTACTGATGTATACCTTCTATGTTGTATCATATCATAATATAGGTGTAGGTACCCAGCCTCAACATCGTTAGACAATTTCCTTCCGCTAATATCAGCAGCTTCAGTTGGTGAGTCCTTATATTTCATGGATGATATTTATTATTCAATTATTTCTATCAGTTAGACTTTAGAGTTAGCTGGGGGCTTGTCCCAGCAAGTCATCATTTGTAGATGGCTTTCGGACATAGACTCAGATATTCAATTTTGCTTTCAGATGTATGAACTGTTATCATTTAGCTTTCTTAAATGGTTTTATTATTTAAAATTTCGCTATGATTACTCAAATTACCGGTGTTATAATAGACCATGGGTTGACTTGGGGTTACGTGTGACTCCAAGTACTGTGTCTTATTCAGGGTTTAGACTAGGGTCGTGACAATCTGTTACCTACAATAAAGCAGACAAAGACCAAGTTTTTCAACACTTAGGAAAAATAAAAATCACACAAAAACTAAAAATTCACTAAACACTGCCAATCCCTGGTAACGGTGCCAAAAACTTATTTCGCCACAACACATGCGCAAGCGTACACGATCATACAAGTAATACATTGACTCTTGAAGAGCCGGATATCGAACCCATAGTGACTGGACTATTTCAGCGAAAATTCAAATTCAAGTGTTAAATTAAATTTCACAAGTGTTGTTTTTAGAGATTTTGGTTGTTTTAACTAAATCTAAGTGATGATCATAAAATAATCAAGAAATAGTAAGAAGAAGCATCTAGAGTTAAGGACTGACAATCATGCAATGCTACAATTCACAATGGTTCAAGTATATGAAATTCAATTGCTGTCTCACAGAGTTAATATGCAGTGTTCATGGTCTTTTGAGCCGTTAAACACAACAATCTAGTCTCACGCCTATATCTTTGAGCGTGGATATGGCATCCTAATTCGCGAGCAATTTAACACTATGGATGTGGTTTAAAGGGTTTATGCCCTTGATTATAGACTTCCGTACCTCTAATCATTTAACCTAGAATTAACTTCACAACTACATCTGAGAGTGGTGATGTGATAATTTAATCCTAAGTGTCTAGTTATCTTCCCATTTAATTAACCAAACAAGGCAAATTAGATATAGTTTCTATCCTAACTGCGAATCTTATCTTGAAGACAAGAACTTGCTCCCTGCATTCTTTCGGTCTAACCTAGGGTTACTCTTTCGAGCTTTTGTCTAAGCTTAACAAGTTCGTTTCAATGGTGATCAAGTATTAAAACACAATTAGTAAGAACGCAAGACAAAACAACAAAGAAAACTTGAACCAACAATGAATTCATACAATTACATTCACATCATGTGCCCTTAACCCTAGAAGAAGGGTTTTAGCCACTCATGTTCATACAAACACTCAAAAGCATGCTTAAAGTGAATGTACTTACAAGAATCATTAAAAGAGAATGACAAACTTTGAACCCTCGGTGAAGTTCTTCGCTTCTCCCTTTGCTGCTCTTTGCTTTCCCCAAATATTTTTGTGATAATGAAATTAGAAGCTAAGGGTTCTATTACAATAAGTTGGAATTTATGATTTTTGGCTGTTGGTGAACTGCCTCAGTGCCACGCTGCCTATCGCGAAGCATGACCTCAGTGGCATGGAGGCATCACGCACGTTCACAAGAATGGGGCGTCTTGACATGTCTCGGGCGAGGGAAGTCATGCATTTCCTACCGTGGCATGCTGTTGGACGCGACATATGCTTGTCGTGGCACAACGCTATTGCGCAGGGCTACTGGCTTACCCGACCCTTGCGCACGCGGGATGCTAAACATTGGCATGCCATCTGCCGGGCGTGGAACGCTACTAGGTGCATTTCTTACCTAGCACGGCATGTTGCCTGGAACACTGTCTGCCCGGTGTGGTACGCTGGTGTGCACTAACAGCCCACTTCTCATGCGACATCATTCTTCCTTCTTGACATTCATTCTATGCTTTAATCATGAGCCTTAATCATCATATTTAGTTCCTCCTAATGTGTTACACCTACAAAACAAAGACTAATCATGTTGGTTAGTTTAGCACAAAAAATATACACAAATACATGAAAATGTAATTAATTAAATTAACAAACATGGCTAACATTAAGTTATAAAATAGCCCTTAGGCACGCAAATATACCCAAGATTAGTTAACATGTTATGAATTTCATGATTTAATCTAGCCATGTAAACCAATCTTTCATGATTATGATATGAGTACTATATATATTTTGGGAGTAGTATTTAGCATCGAGTAGGCCGGGGTTCCACCGTAATCAGGTTTCGTAATTATGTGCCAATGTAACCAAGATGGGGTCCTCCACGAGGGTGTCTCCCGTGCCTGAATGGGCCCCCCATGAGTGATATCACGCCTTTTGATGGTCCTATCCTTGGCAAGGTATGGACACCCACCCAAATCAAGGTTCTACAGTTCGGGCTCCATGTATGCGCACGTGGAGTATGTCGGTTATAAGAATCTCCCATTGTTCCTTAGTTTATATATTCTACAGGTCGGGCTCCATGTATGCGCACATGGAGTATGTCGGTTATAAGAATCTCCCGTTGTTCTTTAGTTTATATATATATGTAACACCCCAAAACATTTCTAGACCAAACTCAGACCTTGCATGAAAAACAACGGGAAAACCAGAAAATTTTTCACAGGACGGCCGAGACAATGAGTCGTTGTCAGCAGTAACGACCCATTGTCTGGGTCATGGTCAGCCTTGCCAGTTGTCCTCTAAGAACCAACGAGGCATGGAACGACCCATTGTGTGAGGCAACAAGTCGTCTTGTCACTCATTACCTTCCCAGCTCAGGAATCAGTTGACCCTTTCCAGGAACCCACGAGTCAAACGACGAGTCATCGTCTGATATAACGACTCATTGGTTGGTTCATTAGTTGGAGCTCCACGTTGTTGTTGATGATCTCTTCCAGTGACAACGAGTAGCGATAATGACCCATTGCATCACACGATGAGTTATTATGTCCACCTATGGTGTCAAGCCACAAAATTCTTCAGGATTTCCAGTAGTCAGGATGAGAGGTGACAACGACTCATTAGCTCAATCAACGAGTAATGGTGTTACCTATTAGAGAGGGGGCCCAATGTTTTGTTCAAGACCCTGCCAGTGGCCATGGAAGGTACCAATGACCCGTTGGTTCTTCCAACGAGTCGTGATCTCCACCCATTGCCAGTTCCAGTAAGCCCTAGGTTTAATCCCAGGACAGACGATTGGTCCCAACGAGTCGTGGTGTCAACCAATGACTCGTTGTGTGACTCGTTGGTCCTTGTCGGGCAATTTTCTAGATTTTCTTTCGAGGGCATTTTTGTAACTTCCCCCTTTTTAATCCCTAAACTACGTTGTTTTGGGTTATATTTAGGGGATTAAGAGGGGTAATTGAAGTTTATACTTCATTCCTCTCGTTCCTCTGAAGTCAGATGTAGAATATCAGTCAGGAAGCACAGAGAGGGCAAGGGTTTCGACTCCTTCTTCTCAGAATTTCTCAAGGATTTTCTCCGGAATCCTTCATCAGGTATGTGAGAATTTAGCAAGGGAATTTTCCTTCCCTTGTTCCCCCAACACCTATTTAAATTCTGTTATCATTCCTAGCCCTAAGATTTTGAAATTTAATAATTTTTTAGTTAGATTCGGATGTCATTCATGTGGAATGTTGTTCATATTATTAGCTACTATCTTTCCATTACATATAGATCATGTTGATACTTGTTCCTGTAAAGATGGTTTTAGCCCTAGCTTTTGAATACAGTAATTAGAGTCTTGCACAGTTGATTAGTTATTCATGTTGCTTGACTCTATCAGTGCTAAAATTCCCATGTTATTAATATCAGTTGAAATCTCAGTCAGTTGCATGCTAGTCCAGTTTTAGTTAGAATATTAGCATTCTCAGTATTTTCAGAAATGTTAGCTGATCAGTTTGACTATAGTCTTTTCTTGAGGTGTCAGTAATGCCTCCCAGATATTAGTTATCAGAATCAGTTATCACTTATCATCTATCAGTTTTTTCTTTAGATAGTTACGACACTTCCAGATAAGCAGCTCTGACTAGTCTTAGAACCACCAACTTTAGCTTAAGTTTGTTCTTTTAGACGATTATGATGCTTTCAAATAAGCAGCTCTGACTAGTCTTAGAACACCAGTTGGAGAACCCGGTCTGATAAGACTCTTGGGGTACTTCTAGATAAGTTTTCCTGATTTTGTATTGGACCCTAGTTTTGAGCTATCAGCTTAGTAGTCAGATTTGGACTATCTTGTGGGAGTAAGACTTAGCATCGAGCAGACCAGGGTTACAGCGGACCTAGGTTCCCAGAACTATGTTCCCGCTGTAGGTTATTTTATTGGGCCCTAGATTTGTGATCACCCAGTTCATGCCTTTATACCCTGGCAAGGTATATTGGGTCCTATCGGTGGGGCGTATGCATCGAACTCCACTTTTAAGTCACGTGGTTATATGTCGGTTATAGACTCTCCCACTAGTCAATTTAGTTCAGTTCAGTTCAGTTCAGTGCAGTTTAGTTTAGCTCAACTCAGTATTTCAGATTCAGGACATGTCTATGACCACCAGCCAGGGTCATTATTGACCATATCAGTTATACTTCAGTTGTATTAGTTTTCAGTATTTTAGTTGGTCATTATATGTCATTTAAATTCAGTTACTTCTTCTTTCATGTCTATTAAATCTCCCGCTTACTCAGTACATTCCAAGTACTGATGCATACCTTCTTTACTGTATCGTATCATGATACAAGTGCAGGTTCTAAGCCCCAGCATCGTTAGTAGATTCCTTCAGATGATGCCAGCAGCAACTTTTGGTGAGTCCTCATCTTTCGAGGACGATATTTATGTTCAGTTATTTTCTTTCAGTTAGACTTTAGAGTTAGCTGGGGGCTTGTCCCAGCAACTCATCATTTGTAGATGGCTTTCAGACATAGAGACATATTTTCAGTAGTGCAGTTTAAATGTATTGATTCTTGTCAAATCAGTTTTCTTATATGATCTATTCATTTAAAGCTTCCGCATACGTTTACTCAGTTTACTAGTGTTATGATAAACAATGGGTTAGATTGGGGTTACTTATAACTCCAAGTACCATATCTCGTCCTGGGTATAGACTCCAATCATGGCAAACTTGGTATCAGAGCACTAGGTTTAGAGTATTCTGGGATGTCTGAAAGCCGTGTCAAGTTGAGTCCTTTTCATGGGTGTGAAGCGCGCCACACTTATGGCGGGGAGGCTACAAGACATTATTTGGAAAACTCCCTTTTTTTCATACTCCTTATCGTGTGTTGAAGTTCAATTCCAAAAATATCCTCCTAACTCATGCTCTATTTCGTTTAAGTGAAACTATGCCTCCAAGACAAGGAAACGGAAGAAGGGCTGGCAATGCTAACCGACCTGCCCCACTTGCCCCTTAGGACAACCAAGTGTCCTCAACAGAATTCCGAGCGGCAATCCAACTGCTGGCTAAGACAGTGACATACCAAGTGAACCAACAGGTGAATCCGGTAAACACAATCGAGTCTGCGACAGCTGCTAGGGTTTGGGACTTCACCTGAATGAACGCTCCAGCCTTTTATGGATCCAAGATGGGAGAGGACCCACATGAGTTTGTAGATGAGATGCGGAAGATCACCTGAATTATGGGTGTTTGTTCCACGGAGAGTGCTGATCTAGCTGCCTACCAGTTGAAAGGGATGGCACAGATTTTGTACAATCACTGGAAGGAAGGGAGACATCAGGAGTGGAACCGGTAGAGTGGGAAGAGTTTACTACAACACTCTTAGAAAGATCCTTCCCCCCATAGTTGAGGGAGGCTAAGGTTGCAGAGTTCATGAACTTGAAACAGGGTAACAGGATCGTGGAGGAGTATGCATTGGAGTTCACACGGTTATCAAGGTATGCTCCAGAGATGGTAGCAAGACAAGGGATCGCATGGTTAAGTTTGTCAATGGAACATCAAACCTGGTATTAAGGAGTGTAGGACTGCGATGCTCATAAAAGATATTGACCTCTCCAGCCTCATCGTTCATGCCCAGCAGATTGAGGCAGAAAATCTGAAAGATATGAAGCGGGAGAATAAGCAGGCTAGAATGGGTCAATTAGATTAAGGCCATTAGAGGTCTGGCGATAGTAGCCACCCACAGAAGCAGCAGTAGAGGACTCTAACACCCACCTCAGCTAGTGCCCCTACTTTCCAATCCCGAAAGGATTGGAAGCATGGAGCATCTGGCTCACAGTCCTAGAGCTACAGTGCCAGCAACCGTTACCCATCTTGCCCTAAGTGTGGAAAGAACCATCCAGGTGAATGCCTCCAGGGAAAAGAGGGTTGCTTTGGGTGTGGATAGCTAGGTCACCGGCTAAGGGAGTATCCGTCTGTAGGACGGGGGAAATCACAGTCTACCAATTCAGCAGCTCCAGTAGGCCGACCAGCTCAGCAGGCCAACACTTCAGGTACAGATGCCAATCAGCGCCAAAACCGCTTTTATGCTTTGTCCACTTATCATGATCAAGAGAGCTCACCTGACGTGGTCACGGGTATGTTACGTCTATTTCATCTAGATGTGTTTGCCCTACTAGATCCAGGAGGCACACTATCATTCATGACTCCCTATGTAGCTTTCCAGTTTCAAATCAGTCCAAAAGTACTCTCAGAATCATTCTCAGTCTCTACCGCAGTTGGTGAGTTAGTTAGAGTCAGCCGGGTGTATAGAAATTGCCCAGTCTCAGTATTGAGTAAAGTCATTCCAGCTAATCTAGTAGAGTTAGACATGGTCGATTCGATCTCATTCTTGGCATGGATTAGCTACACACCAGTTATGCCTCAGTCGACTGCAGAACCAAAGTCGTTAGATTTCAGTTTCCAAATGAGCCAATTTTAGAATGGACAGGCAGTAGTTCAGCGCCTAAGGGTCAGTTTGTTTCATACTTTAAGGCAAGGAAGCTCATTACTAAAGGGTGCATTCATCACCTAGTTCGGGTCAAAGACTCCAGCTCTAAGACCCCAACTGTTACACCCCGTAAGTTTCTAGCATTTAGTTGGCCTATTCGCATGTTGGCTGAGAGTTTTAGAGTGCCCCACGTGCGAGGAAAGGGCCCGGGGAAAGGCCGAACCAAGCTGCCTAGAGGGGCAAAGTGTCATAGAGCAGAATCAGCGCATTAGCGAATGTGGCACGGAGCTGAAACGACACGATGGCCAACGTGCCACGTTGCCATGTATTCTGCTTCAAGTATATATATAGGCCTCACCCTTAGGATTCTTGTTTATTTTCATATACCTCACGACTAGTGGAGATAGAGACGAAGGGAATAAATAATTTTCATCCGATTACATCGCTAAACACCGTAAAAATTTAAATTAACTTTGGGTATTGAAGTATAAGGCTGCAGGGAGCATTTCTATGGAGTTAGTTTCGTGAAATTCGCCCGGCGAATCGTCGTCCTGCCGAATCGTCGTCCCGCCGAGCCAAAGCTGTTGGAATTGCTCCAAACGAGTGTCAATACGATCACAGACTTAAAGTAAGTATTTCTCCCTTCTAGATCTCTGAGAAATCACGAGTTCTTTATCATCTTTTGATAAGTTGAAGTATAGTCAATATATATATATAAAGTTATTATTTTCTTTGAATTCAGTAACGAAGTTGGCCCTATTCTTCTACTAATATGATTAAAGTTGAGAAGGACAGTTGAATACGAGCTGATACTCATAAGTTAGTTAAAAATTGGCGAACGAGGTATGTAAGGCTTAACCCTCGGCAAGTATCCTAGTTGTACAGTGTTACGACTTATGTTCTCAAATAAAAATAACGATCTTAGATGCTGCAGATAGTTGTTACCATTAGATTGTAATTTGATAGGTTGTAATTAGATGCTATTGACATACGTATATAAATATCAGATATGTTGCGATTAGCTGCTAACACGGATTACAATTACATAAATTCTGGTTAGCTATTAGAACACATGTACAGATTGTACTGCAGGACTCCTGGTTAAAAGGAAGCATGTTAAGTGTGATTCACGTTATGAACGCTATAGAAACTCTTTTAATTCTCAATTTATTGTGATGGTAGACTTATATGTTTGTTGCCAGGCCTAGACTTCAGAGGCTCGTAAGAGTTAGCAACCTGAATCAGTTGGTTAAACAGTATGGGCGCAGTTAGGTGGTCTGACGGCCAGTTGGCGCCTGTATTAGCAGGAAAGCATCCTTAAATGTCATTGGCGTTATCGCACGTCCCAGAACTAGAAATAGAGACCGAATAGGTGTATTCTAGAGTTAGCAACACCAGGATTCTCTAGTGTATTGAGTGATCGCCCGCCATTCCTTTAGCCTTATCAGTGATTGTCAGTCTTAGTCGATCTAACAGTTATCATGTAGGACGCCAGCAAGCCAGCCCAGTCGTCCGAGTCAGATAAACCCATGGGTACCCCAAGGAGGGGTCCTCATCAGTAGTCAGTGACGGGCCAGCACCCTAGTCGGTTCTTGTAAGGTATTCATGTATAGAGTGCTAGGAGAGGGCCAGTCTATTTAGAATTGCATATAAGATTGAGAATTGCCCAGAACAACAATCTATATAAGAGTGGATTAAGACAAGGCCTAAGGAGTCAGTAGTACTCTGCTAGTATAGTTTTAACCACAAGTTAAGGATATTGGTAAGCTCCCTATGAAGGACCAGGGTGCCGATCCCGTAGAAGCTAGTTCAATCAAGCCCAACCCGATAGTTGTTTAATTAGAGGAATAAAGTAGTTAGCTATCCTAATCCCACAGTTATTCATGAGTTATATAGGTCCGAGTGGGACATTCAGAGTATTGTTAGGCAATTTCAGACCTTGCTCTATTCATCCCAGACTATTAGAGATCATGATCACTATCAAGATCCTCTGATCAGATACGGGCGCATGGCGCGCCTGCAGATAGCCATATAGATTATCCTAGAAGTGAGTAGCATTAGCATGAGGCCAAAAGGCCAGATATGCTCTCGTTATACATATAGATTGATTAGTCAGTTTCTTTAGTGTAGTAATCCAGTATGAATCCCAGTAAAGCATGTCAGGAGTATGTTATTATGTGTAGTTATTGTTATCAGTTGAGACCTATAATTGTATTGTTTTGGGCTGGATTACCTGTATAGCTTCCGTGACCGCCCCAAGGTTAATAGCTGTGTCGAATTGTCCACCAGGGGCGAGGATACGTCACTCTACGGAGCGGCATGCCGTCCGCAAGGAATGAAGATGGGGAGCCAGCTCCTCATATTTTGTTGTGGTTGGCCTATACACACCCTCGCTGAGCACTTGCGCCCAGGGTGTATATATCAGGAGTCCTCTAGACTCAGGCACAACTATAGTCAGGGGCCCAGCGGGCCCAAGTTTCATACCCAGGGGATCGGTAGGATGCTTTTAGTTGGTAGTTGACTCAGTATGGCTTGGATAGAGGTAAGTAGATTGAGGTGTACTCACTAGGGTTAATGGGGGCTCGTGTAGGTTGTTTTATGTTTATTGTACCTTCCGACTTATGGGAGCCAGGTAAGTTTTACGTTTATGTTGTGTTGCTTTAGTTACTGATTGTTCGACAGTAAGACGTTTCGTTTGTCAGGTATGACCCCTACCCTTCTTATTGCAGTTATGTTTTGTCTTGATTCCACTACTTCCGTCAGCTTCAGTCCGTTTTCTTTACTTCAACTATGGTCAGCTTAATTTCTTACTTTCAGTCTTTTACAACTATTGCTTTACATACTCAGTACCTGTGGTACTGACGTCCTCTTTTGGGGAACTGCATTACTTGCCTGCAGGTACACCTAGACGAGGAGCAGATCCCTCGTTGTTCCAGTCAGCCGCACAGAGCCATCAACTCCCTTCTTCCAAAGATTGTGTCATAGAGGTTTACTTCTTTTGTTTGTATAGTATGGGTAGGTCGGGGCCCTGTCCTGACCATCTTATTACTCCTAGAGGCCTGCAGATTGTATCATTCCCTGTGGTTAGATGTATCTACCATGTGGGGCCGTATGTGATGTGGACTATGTGTGTTGGCTGTGTGGGGCCTTGTTTAACTGTTTATTTTCACAGGTGGCTATAGGCCTTGTCGGCCGAGGGTTGTATTTACAGCTGCTATATAGCCCGTTGTTTTCTTGATTTCTAGAGTTAGAGCCAGCCTTGCACCATAGGTGCTTAGGCTCAAACAGCTCAGCAGTTTAGGTTCTTGTAGGGCACCAGGTTTCAGTCACGCCTCCCAAGGCGGGGCGTGACAAACTTGGTATCAGAGCAGGTCGTATCCTACGGAGTCTGCAAGCCGTGTTAGGTAGAGTCTTGTCTATGGATGTGTTATGCACCACATACTATAGGCAGGAGGTTGCAAGGCATGATAGGATGGTTACTCTTTCTTCTTCTCAGATCGTGCTATAGAGCAAGGTTGTATAGGGTTAAGTCCCTAAGTTTTCCTTGTTAGGTCTGTCTAGGGCAATGTTTGATATAAGACAAACACTAGCTAGTTGCAAGATAACTATAGCGGCAGGAGGAGGTATCATTAAGATGCCACAGTCGAGAGATAGTCAGCCTAAGGATGGGAGTGGATGTCCTTGATCTCCCTAATACTCTCCTGAGGTACCAGGAACCTCACACTGTGATGCATCTACCAGCCCCGTCCCCAGTTCATTATTATAACCTCAGAGTAGAAAGTCAGGAGTATAGCATATATATGAGTTAACCTATCTATTGGATATACAAGATTTGATCAAGACGACAGTTAATATTAGATTACCTGATGGATGTGAGAAAGAGAGGGAAATGCAGGATTCCCACCTCCATCCTTTCGAATGTTGTACAGTTCTATATTTTTGTTTTATTGCGGTAAGAAAAGATTATTCCTACCCCTTAGCTTTGTTTCCAGTATAGCAGAGGGCATAAGAATTGAGGCGATGTTGCCTGGTGTGCCCGCAAGTGTACGGGTCGTACAAGTAATATAGTGGCCCTTTTTAAGAGCCGGATGTTGAACCCACAGGGACTGGACCAATTCAGCTAACTATCAAGTTCAAGTGTGACATTAAATGCCGCAAGTGTTGATTGTAGAAGTTTTCGATAGAGTTAATTAAGTCTAGGGACAGTCATCAAAATACTCTGAATTAATTTAAGGAGCAACTAGAGTTAAAGCCGGATAATCATGCGATACTACGATTTGCAATGGTTTAAGTATGAAATTATCAATTGTCGTCTCACATAATTAGAATTTTCATGTTCATGGTGTTTTGAGCCTCTAAACACGACAAACTAGACTCACAACTACATCGTTGAGCGGGGATGTGACATTCTAGTTCGTGGGCAATTCACTACGTGGATGTGGTTTATGGGGTTTATGCTCTTGATTAGGGACTTTCATACCTCTAATCATTTAACTCAACTTAGGCTCACAACTACTTCTTCGAGTGGTGATGTGATAATTCTAAGTTGGTGTCTAGCTCATCCCATTTTATCAACCAAGCAAGGTATTAGGTATATTTCTATCCTAAAACAAATCATATTGTGAGATACAATCTAGCTCCCTACATTCTCTTGTTCTTGCCTAGGTTATCTTTCTCAAGCATGTACCTAAGCTTAACCCACTGGTTTTCATGGTGATCAGTCAAAAAAACAACCATAATTTAGAATGCAAGACAAAACAACAATTAATAACTTAAAACCAAAACAAAAATCGCAAAATCACAATCATATCTTGTGGCTTCAACCCTAGAGGAAGGGTTCTAGCCACTCATGTTCGTAAATTACAAGAAAACATTGTTAAACTAACATACTTACAAGAATTGGTAGAAGAGAAGATGAAATTGATGAACCCTAGGTGAGTTCTCCCACTTCTCCCTTCAGTCCTAGGTGGTTTTTCAGAATAAAATCGTGACTTTTTGATTTTAGGAGCTAAGGGACCTATTTATAGTAAATGAAAGATGTATAAAATTATACCCGTCTTGGAATAGCTCCGTGTCACAGAGGTTATCGCGCCAATATGCCTCCGTGACACGGAGGCATCACGGATGCATACTGGAAACTCACAAAACCGTCGCCAGGCAGCCCCTTGCCGCGTTGGCAGCGTGTCACGCTTCTTGTGCAGTGCGCTAGGTGGCATGTCACGACCTTGATCGCGCAGCCTGCCTGCCGTGGCACGTTGCCAACACGCAGGTGGCCTGTTTCGCGCATCCTCCTTGCCGACGTTCGCGTTTTAATTCCGATTTGGTGCCTCCACTTCACCAACTCATGGATTAGTCCCTCAAATTCATTTTAAACCTACAAAAACAAGAACTAATCATGTTGGTTAGTGTATATATTCACATTTACATAAAATTACATCAGAATGCATATAATTAAGTCGACAAACAAGACAAAACTAATTTATAAAGCATCACTCAGGCATGCTATTTTGCCTGAGATCATTGCCCGGAGTAAATAGTAAGCGAAGGTTGGATTTGTTGACTCTAGAAAGTGTTCGGAAAGAGTAGGAGCCCCAATGTTTATGTAAGTTGTCCATACCTTCACGGTAATAAGTCAGAAGAGCGGGTAAGACTACCAGCTTACTCGAAGTGAGTGTAAGAAATCTATCAGCGATAAACTCCCAGTAATAGTCAAGTTCAAGTCAGAAAAAGGCTGAATCGCCGTAGCATACTAATGACAGCAGGATATGCCTGTAAGATAATGGTTATGATCTTAGTTGTGATATCGAAAGACAGGGAGGTCATATGAATAAAATGGGTCTGACTGCAAGCCAGAATAAGTATAGGACGAAACCTGGCCAATAACCTTATTGACAATGTAAGGTGGGTACCATGACCCCCAGAGCTCAGTCTAAAGAAGGTAAGGGGAAAAGCACGAAAACCAGACTTTGGAGGAAATTAGAATCACCTCCAGGTTGATAGAAAATCATATATTGAGGACTAAGACTCGGGCTAACAGTTAAGAGACAGTAAGGTTGTAGCCTAGAATGTTGCGGTACGTCCGCCTAAGGAGAAGGTAAGAGAGTGCCGACATGCAGACTCTACTCTAGTGCAACTTGGAAACAAGGCTCAGCGGACAGTTACGGACCTTCAATATAACAACAAGCAAGGTCACAAGGTCTAGATGTTGACCTCACGTTCAAAGGGTGGCGGAACTTCAAATAGCAGACCATAGCTAAGGTTCATGTGTTCGTTGCACCCAGAATTTAACGAAAATGCCATGAGAATGTACGAGAGGACAGGAGATATCATTAAATCATGGAAGTAGAGACCCAGTGACAGGCCAAAAAAGGTGTAATAGCAGGAACCGAGTTATCTAATATAAGAGATGGTCGTGTCTGCAAGGGAGTGGAGGATAATTAATATGAATACCGTCACATGGTTATCTCACACCAGGTGTAGCCTGACCTTATTTGAGTTAGTACAATAAGACCAATGAGGTCAATTCGTTCCTCTCTAGATGAATTCTTGTCACCATTAAGACTTATGTCAGGTTAAATACCTCAAAAGTAGATGGAGTGCGTGGAGCCTCATTGTTTGATAAACTCCGACAGAGGGGCGCAATCTGTGACTAAATTTTAGGAAAAGATGTTAGAACAGACGATGACGTATGTCAACTTAAGCACGGTTCCTCGTACCCTAATTGGTGGCTAAGTAGGATATACAACTCAGACTCTCGAGGCCCACCATAGATGAAAGTGGAAGCCTTCTAGAGGATAACTTCAGGCAGGTAGAGCAAACCTGGACATGTTAAAATAGGAAAGGTATTGGAGAACGTCTGTTAACTGCTCAGAGCTGCCAGAAATCTTATGCTGATGTGCGGCGGAGAAACCTAGAGTTTAGTGTGGGTGACTGGGTATTCCTGAAGGTTTCACCGATGAAGGGTGTGGCGAGATTTGGTAAGAGAGGCAAGCTCAGCCCAAGGTCTATTGGGCCTTATCGAATTCGCTGAAGGATAAGCCTGATGACTTATGAATAGGATTTACCTCCAGAATTAGAACCCTTTCACCTAGTTTTTCACTTATCAATGCTGAGGAAGTGTATAGGAGATCCCTCCTGGATTGTTCCAGTCCGGGACGTTCAAATCACTGAGGAGTTAGCTTATGAAGAAGCTCAGTAGCCATACTAGATCGGCAGATCCACATATTAAGAACTAAAGATGTTGCTTCTGTTAAAGTGTTATGGCGAAATAAGAACCGAGAGGCGATGACCTGGGAGGCAGAAGATGATATGAAAACTAGATATCCTCAATTATTTCAGACTTAGCCAGATTGTGCAGCTAGAGGTATGTTGTCGTTGTTGTGTTATAAGTTGCATTATATACACGTTTATGTGAGATAATTGATTTTGAGTCTATTGTGAAATGAATACCATAGTATTGTGTGGAGTACCTGTATTGGACTTTTCTGCATTTCAGGATTTTTGGATAGTCCATATTACAAGGGAGACTCTGCCGAAATTTTTCCAAAATAAGTAATTGCAAGTTAAAGTTCTTGCAAGCAGAAGTTAACATTCGAGGAAGAATGTTCTTAAGGGGTGGAGGATGTTACACCCCATAAGTTTCTAGCGCTTAGTTGGCCTATTCGCATGTTGGTTGAGGGTTTTAGAGTGCCCCACGTGCGAGGAAAGGGCTATGGGAAAGGCCGAACGAGTGCCAAGTTGGGATTTCGCGAGAGGAGGCCGAACCAAGCTGCCCAGAGGGGCAAAGTGGCATGGAGTAGAATCAGGGCGTTAGCGAATGTGGCACGGAGCTGAAACGACACGATGGCCAACGTGCCACGTTGCCATGTATTCTGCTTCAAGTATATATATAGGCCTCACCCTTAGGATTCTTGTTTATTTTCATATACCTCACGACCAGTGGAGATAGAGACGAAGGGAATAAATAATTTTCATCCGATTACACCGCAAAACACTGTACAAATTTAAATTAACTTTAGGTATTGAAGTATAAGGCTGTAGGGAGCATTTCTACGGAGTTAGTTTCATGAATCGTCGTCCTGCCGAATCGTCGTCCCGCCGAGCCAAAGCTGTTGGAATTGCTCCAAACGAGTGTCAATACGATCACAGTCTTAAAGTAAGTATTTCTCCCTTCTAGATCTCTGAGAAATCACGAGTTCTTTATCATCTTTCGATAAGTTGAAGTATAGTCAATATATATATATAAAGTTATTATTTTCTTTGAATTCAGTAACGAAGTTGGCCCTATTCTTCTATTAATATGATTACAGTTGAGAAGGACTGTTGAATACGAGCTGATACTCATAAGTTAGTCAAAAATCGTCGAACGAGGTACGTAAGGCTTAACCCTCGGCAAGTATCCTAGTCGTACAGTGTTACGACTTATGTTCTCAAATAAAAATAACGATCTTAGATGTTGCAGATAGTTGTTACCATTAGATTGTAATTTGATATGTTGTACTTAGCTGCTATTGACATATGTATATTAATATCAGATATGTAGCGATTAGCTGCTAACACGGATTACAATTACATAAATTCTGGTTAGCTATTAGAACACATGTACAGATTGTACTGCAGGACTCCTGGTTAAAAGGAAGCATGTTAAGTGTGATTCATGTTATGAACGCTATAAAAACTCTTTTAATTCTCAGTTTATTGTCATGGTAGACTTATATGTTTGTTGCCAGGCCTAGACTTCAGAGGCTCGTAAGAGTTAGTAGCCTGAATCAGTTGGTTAAACAGTATGGGCACAGCTAGACGGTCTGACGACCAGTTGGCGCATGTATTAGCAGGAAAGCATCCTTAGAGGTCATTGGCGTTATCGCACGTCCCTAAACCAGAAATAGAGACCAAGTAGGTGTGTTTTAGAGTTAGCAACACCAGGATTCTCTAGTGTATTGACTGATCGCCCGCCATCCCTTTAGCCTTATCAGTGATTGTCAGTCTTAGTTGATCTAACAGTTATCATGTAGGACGCCAACAAGCCAGCCCAGCCGTCCGAGTCAGATAAACCCGTGGGTACCCCAAGGAGGGGTCCACATCAGTAGTTAGTGACGGGCCAACACTCTAGCCGGTTCTTGTAAGGTACTCAGGTACAGCATGCCAGGAGAGGGCCAGTCTATATAGAATTGCATATAAGATTGAGAATTGCACAAAATAGTAATATAGATCCGAGTGGATTCAGACAAGGCCTAAGGAGCCAGTAGTACTCTGCTAGTACAGTGTTAACCACAAGTTAAGGAGATCGGTAAGCTCCCTATGAAGGACCAGGGTGCTGATCGCGTAGAAGCAAGTTCGATCAAGCCCAACCCTATAGTTGTTTAATTAGAGGAATAAAGTAGTTAGCTATCCATAAACCCACAGTTATTCATGAGTTATATAGGTTCGAGTGGGACATTCAGAGTATTGTTAGGCCACTTCAGACCTCGCTCTATTCATCCCAGACTATTAGAGATCATGATCACTATCAGGATCCTCTGTTAAGATACGGGTGCATGGCGCGCCTGCAGATACCCATACAGATTATCCTAGAAGCGAGTAGCATTAGCATGAGGCCAGAAGGCCAGATATGCTCTCGTTATACATATAGATTGATTAGTCAGTTTCTTTAGTGTAGTAATCCAGTATGAATCCCAGTAAAGCATGTCAGGAGTATGTTATTATGTGCAGTTATTGTTATCAGTTGAGACCTGTAATTGTATTGTTTTGGGCTGGATTACCTGTATAGCTTCCGTGACCGCCCCAAGGTTAATATCTATGTCAACTCGTCCACCAGGGGTGAGGATACGTCGCTCTACGGAGCGACATGCCATCCGCAAGGGATGAAGATGGGGAGCCATCTCCTCATATTTTGCCATGGTTGGCCTATACAGACCCCCGCCGAGCACTTGCGCTCGGGGTGTAGATATCGGGAGTCCTCCTAACTCAGGCACAACTATAGTCAGGGGCCCAGCGGGCCTAAGTTGCATACCCAGGGGATCGGTAGGATGCTTTTAGCTGGTAGTTGACTCAGTATGACCTGGATAGGTGTAAATAGATTGAGGTGTACTCACTAGGGCTAATGGGGGCCCGAGTGGGTTGTTTCATGTTGATTGTACCTTTCGGCTTGTGGGAGCCAGGTAAGTTTTACGTTTATGTTATGTTGCTTTAGTTATTGATAGTTAGACAGTAAGACGTTTCGTTTGTCAGGTATGACCCCTACTCTTCTTATTGTAGTTATGTTTAGTCCTGATTCCACTACTTCCGTCAGCTTCAGTCCGTTTCCTTTATTTCAGCTATGATCAGCTTAATTTCTTACTTTCAGTCATTTACAGCTATTTCTTTACATACTCAGTACCTGTGGTACTGACGCCCTCTTTTGGGGTGCTGCATTACTTGCCTGTAGGCACACCTAGACGAGGAACAGATCCCTCGTAGTTCAAGTCAGCCGCACAGAGCCATCAGCTCCCTTCTTCCGAAGCTTGTGTGATAGAGGTTTACTTCTTTTGTTTGTACAGTATGGGTAGGCCGAGGCCCTATCCTGACCATCTTATTACTCCTAGAGGCTTGCAGATTGTATCATTCCTTGTGGTTAGATGTATCGGCCGTGTAGGGCCGTATGTGATGTGGACTATGTGTGTTTGCCGTGTGGGGCCTTGTTTAGCTTTTTATTTTCGCAGGTGGCTATAGGCCTTGTCGGTTGGGGTTTGTACTTACAACCGCTATATAGCTCGTTGTTTTAGTGATTTCTAGAGTTAGAGCCCGCCTTGCACCAGAGGTGCTTAGGCTTAGACAGCTCAGCAGTTCAGGTTCTAGTAGGGCACCAGGTTCTAGTCATGACTCCCAAGGCGGGGTGTGACACCAACTATCCAGTCAGTTCCAGTTGTTAGCGAGTTCCTTGATGTGTTTCTCAAAGATTTTCCCGGAGTCCCTTCCGAGTGGGAAATAGACTTTGGCATAGTCCTTCTTCTAGACACTCAACCCATCTCCATTCCTCCTTACATAATGGCTCTAGCTGAGCTTAAGGAGTTGAAGGAGCAGCTAAAAGACTTTCTTGATAAAGGTTTCATCAGGCCTAGCATCTCTCCATGGGGTGCTCTAGTGTTATTCACGCGAAAGAAAGATGGTACTCTCAAAATGTGTATCGATTACCATCAACTGAACAAAGTTACAGTTAAGAACAAATATCCCCTACCTAGGATTGATGACTTGTTCGATCAACTTCAAGGATCCAGTTGTTTTTTCAAGGTAGATCTTAGGTTGGGGTATCATCTCTTACAGTCAGAGAATGTGATATATTGAAAACAACCTTCAAAACTCCATATGGTCACTATGAATTCGTGGTTATGTCCTTTGGACTAACTAATGCCCCTATAGCTTTCATAGATTTGATGAATAGGGTTTTCAAGAAGTATTTAGAAATTTTTGTCATTATATTCATTGATGACATTTTGGTATACTCCAGAAATGAGGAAGAACATGCTAACCATCTGAGGATAGTGTCAAAGACGCTCAGAGATAGCAGTTGTTCACTAAATTCAGCAAATGTGAATTCTGTGACTTTCCTTGGTCATATGGTCTCAGGTGAGGGTATTCAGGTTGATCCTTAAAAGATAGCAGTAGTGAAAGACTGGCCAAGACCTATTTCCCCAATAGATATTAGAAGTATCTTGGGTCTAGGCGGTCATTACCGACGACTTGTAGAGGGATTATTCTTTATTGCATCTCCTCTAACTAAGCTAACTAAAAAA
This sequence comes from Datura wrightii, assembly GCA_035772735.1. Taxonomy (NCBI): domain Eukaryota; kingdom Viridiplantae; phylum Streptophyta; class Magnoliopsida; order Solanales; family Solanaceae; genus Datura; species Datura wrightii. Next base: position 112,931,661 of record JASDFA010000001.1, read on the forward strand.
AAGTGAAGTTTCAGTGGTCAGATGTGTGTGAGAAGAGTTTCCAAGAGTTGAAGACTCGACTCACTACTGCTCCAGTTTTAGCCTTACCAGAAGGAACAGATGGGTTCATGGTATATTGTGACGCTTCTAGAGTTGGACTCAGTTGCGTTCTGATGCAGCGGGGTAAGGTGATAGCTTATGCCTCCAGATAGCTCAAGGTTCATGAAAAGAACTATCCGACTCATGATCTCGAGTTGGCAACAGTGGTGTTTGCTTTTAAGATATGGAGGCATTTTCTTTATGGGGCTCACATGGATGTTTTAACCGATAACAAGAGCCTCCAATATGTGTTCAGTCAGAAGGACTTGAATCTTCGTCAAAAGGTGGTTGGAGCTGCGGAAGGACTACGACATGAGTGTACTATACCACCCGGGCAAGGCCAATATGGTGGCTGATGCCCTAAAAAGGATGTCCATAGGGAGCGTTGCGTATGTTGAAGAGGGCATGAAAGAACTGGCAAAAGATATTCACAAGTTAGCTCGGTAGGGAGTGAAGTTGGTTGATTTAGTGGAGGGCAGAGTAATAATGCAACGTGGGTTAAGTTCCTCGTTAGTTGTTGAGGTTAAGTCAAGGAAGGATGAAGATCGCATACAGTTTAAGATAAAAGAAGTAGTTCTTAGAAAAGAAATGGAGGCTTTCTCCAAAGGGGGAGATGGTGTGCTCTGTTACCAGGGCAGACTATGTTATTAGATGTAGGTGACTTGTGACAACAGATATTGTCAGAAGCACACAGTTCCATATATTCCATCCACCCAGGTGCCACTAAGATGTACCGTGATCTATGGGATATCTACTGGTGGAATGACATGAAAAGAGACATTGAAGAATTTGTGGCTGAGTGCTCAAACAGCCAGCAGGTTAAGGTGGAACACCAAAGACCTGGAGGTATGACCCAAGACAACAACATACCCACCTGAAAGTGGGAAGAAGTAAATATGGACTTTATTACTGGTCTACCTCGCACTCGTCAACAACATGACTCAATTTGGGTGATAGTAGATTGGATGACCAAGTTAGCACATTTCCTCCTAGTTAAAACTATGGATTCAATTGAGGATTATGCTAGGCTGTACATCGGGGAGTTAGTCAGACTGCATGGGGTGCCCTTGTCCATCATTTGAGATAGAGTTACCCAGTTCACCTCGCATTTCTGGAAGTCATTTTAGAAGGGACTCAGTACCCATGTCAAGCTCAGCAAAGCTTTTCACCCTCAGATAGATTGACAAGCTGGGTGGACTATTCAGACCTTAGAATATATATCGAGAGCTTGTGTTTCGACTTCAAGGGTAGTTGGGATGATCACCTATCTCTCATCGAGTTTGCGTAAAACAACAACTACCACTCCAGTATGTAGATGGCCCCGTTTGAGGCATTATATGGTAGGAGATGTAGGTATCCTATAGGGTGGTTTGAGGTTGCTGAAGCTACCTTGATAGGACCAGACTCAATTCATGAAGCTATGCAGAAAGTACAACTTATTAGGGAAAGGTTGAAAAAAGCTCAAAGTCGACAGAAATCCTATACTAATGTTAGGAGAAGAGAGTTAGAATTCACTGTGGATGATTGGGTTTACTTGAAAATTTCACCCATGAAGGGGGTGATGAGGTTTGGAAAGAAAGGGAAACTCAGTCCGAGGAATGTAGGACCCTACAGGATTTTGTGGCGAATTGGTAGGGTGGCATATGAGTTAGAATTACCTCCAGAGTTAGCATCTGTGCACCCAGTCTTCCATGTGTCACTGTTGAAGAAGTGCATCGATGATCTCACTTCAGTTTTGCCACTAGACAGTATGGGAGTGAAGGATAGTCTCTCTTATGAAGAGGTTCTAGTTCAGATCCTAGACCATCAGGTTCGTAGGCTGAGAAACAAGGAAGTCGCCTCAGTGAAAATCTTGTGGAGGTACCAGCTAGTTGGGGGAGCCACATGGGAGGCAAAAGCAGACATGATGGCCGAATACCCTCATTTATTCCCTTCTAGTTCAGTTCTAGTATCAGGTACTAAATTCCTCAATACTCTGTTTAGTTCTATACTCATCAACTCTATTCAGATTTGCAATGTGCATTCTTGTTGCATCAACTCTGTTAGCATGGTTAAGTCAGTTTGGAGTCATTTACTCCTTTAGAAACCAGTTCATAGTCTCAGTGTGGGAATTGCATCTCTTTTCCTAGTTTTCCAGCAGTCTTAGCCTTCATTTGCGGATGAATGATCCTAAGGGGGAGATATTGTAACACCCTGAAATTTTCCTAGACCAAACCTAGACCTTCCATGAAAAATAGGGGGAAAACTAGAAAATTTTTCTCAGAATGATTGAGACAACGAGTCGTTTCAACATTAATGACCCATTGTCTAGGACGTGGTTAGCCCTGTCAGTTGTCCTCCAAGAACCAACGAGGTGTGGAATGACCTGTTGCGTGAGGCAACAAGTCGTCATGTCACTCGTTACCTTCCCATCTTAGGAATTAGTTGACCCTTTCCAGGAACCCATGAGTCAAATGACGAGTCATCATCTGATGTAATGATCGTGGGTTGGTTCATTAGTTGGAGCTCCATGGTGTTGTTGATGATCTCTTCCAGTGACAACGAGTGGTGACAATGACCCATTGCATCACACGACGAGTCATTGTGTCCACCCGTGGTGTCAAGCCCCAAAATTCTTCAGGATTTCCAGTAGCCAGGACGAGAGGTGACAATGACTCGTTGTCTCAACCATTGAGTCATGGTGTCGCCCGTTAGAGAGGGGCCCCATTGTTTTGTTGAAGACCCTGCCAGTTGCCACGAGAGGTACCAATGACCTGTTGGTTCTTCCAATGAGTCGTGGTCTCCACCCGTTGCCAGTTCCAGTACGCCCTAGGTTTGAGCCCAGGACAGACGACTGGTCCCAACAAGTCGTGGTGTCAACCAATGACTCATTGTGTGACCCATTGGTCCCTGTTGGGCAGTTTTCTAGATTTTCATTCGAGGGCTTTTTTGTAACTTCCCACCTTTTTAACCCTGAACTACGTCATTTTAGGTTATATTCAGGGGATTTAAAGGGGTAATCAACGTTTATACTTCATTCTTTTCGTTCCCTCAAAAGTTAGAACGTAGAATCTCAGTCAAGAAGCACAGAGAAGGGCAAGGGTTTTGACTCCTCAGAATTTCTCAAGGATTTTCTCAAGAATCCTTCACTAGATATGTGAGAATTTAACAAGGGAATTTTCCTTCCCTTGTGCCTGCAAAACCCAATTAAATTATCTTATCAGTCCTAGCCCTGAGATTTTGAAATTTAATAGTTGTTCAGTCAGATTCTGATGTCATTCATGTGGAATGTTGTTCATTTGTTAGTTGCTATGTTTCCATTACTTAGCGATCATGTTGATACTTGTTCCTGTAAAGATGGTTTTAGCCCTAGCTTTTGAATACAGTAATTAGAGTCTTGCACAGTTGATTAGTTATTCATGTTGCTTAATTCTATCAGTGCTAAAATTTCCATGTTATTAATATCAGTTGAAATCTCAGTTAGTTGCATGCTAGTCCAGTTTCACTTGGAATATTAGCATTCTTAGTATTTTCAGTGTCACGCCCCACCTTGGGAGGCATGACTGACACCTGGTGCCCTACTAGGACCTGAACTGCTGAGCTGACTGAGCCTAAGCACCTCTGGTGTAGGGCTGACTCTAACTCTAGAATCAAGAAAACAATGGGCTATATAGCGGCTGTAAATACAACCCCCGACCGACAAGGCCTATAGCCCCTGTGAAAGTAAACAGCTAACCAGAGACAAACAATCATAGGGAGTTTTACGCGAGCCAACAAGGACGCCAATCAATAGCTAAATAGGGCCCCACACGGCCAACACACATCATCTAAAACACAGTGGAGTAACATAATCTGCAAGCCTCTAGGAGTAATAAAATGGTCGGGACAGGGCCTCGACCTACCCATACTGTACAAACAAAAGGAATAAACCTCTATCACACAAGCCCCGGAAGAAGGGAGCTGACAGTTCTGTATGGATGACTGGAACAATGAGGGACCTGCTCTTCATCTATCTGTACCTGCAGGCAAGTAATGTAGCGCCCCAGAAGAGGGCGTCAGTACAATATGTACCGAATATGTAAGGCAATAGATGAGCTGAATAGGACTGGAAGTAAATAAAGAGAAGGGCCGAAATATTAACTTGTACGCTTGCTGATTCGATCTGTATCTAACTGACACTTCATGTACATAAGCTAAGACTGCATACTTACACATTTATACACTACAGCTAGCAAACAAGGATTCATATAAGAACCCCACCTAGCCCCCATAAGCCGGGAGGTACAATCAGCACAAAATAACTCGTTCAGGCCCCCATAAGTCCTGGCGAGCACATCTCAATCTATATACCCCTACTCAGGTGTCTACAACTCTACTAGTACTGTAGCCAACCTACTGGCCCCTGGGTCTACAACTGGGCCCGCTTGGCCCCTAAACTATACCTATGTATGAGTCCGGAGGACTCCTGATATCTACACCCTGGGCGTAACGCTCGGCGGGGGTGTGTATACGGCCAACCACGACATATGAGGATCTGGATCCCCATCTTCATCCCTTACGGATGGCATGCCGCTCCGTAGAGGGATGTATCCTCGCCCTTGACGGGCGGTGACACAATTATTAACCATGGGGTGGTCATGGAAGGCTTCTAACTGAGGGCAACTCCAACCCAGGTGCTATACTTACACATTAATCTATCTATATAAAGAGAGCGTATTTGGCCATCTGGGCCCAATGCTAATGCTACTCACTTTTGGGATAATCTATATGGCCGTCTATAGGCACGCCATGCGCCCGTATTTGATTAGAGGATCCTGATACTGATCATGATCTCTAAGAGTCTGGGCTGAATAAAGCGAGATCTGAAGTGGCCTAACAATACTCTGTATGTCCTACTTGGACATCTATAATTCATGAATAACTGTGTGGTTACGGATAGCAAACTACTTTATTCTTCTAATTAAACAACTATAGGGCTGGGCTTGGTTGAACTTGCTTCTACGCGATCGGCACCCTGGTCCTCCATAGGGAGCTTACCGATCTCCTTAACTTGTGGTTAACACTATACTAGTAGAGTAGTACTGACTCCTTAGGCCTTGTCTGAATCCACTCGGATCTATATTACTGTTCTGGGCAATTCTCAATCTTATAGGCAATTCTATATAGACTGACCCTCTCCTGGCACTCTGTACCTGAATACCTTATAAGAACCGGCTAGGGTGCTGGCTCGGTCACTGACTACTGATGTGGACCCCTCCTTAGGGTAGGGTTTATCTGACTCAGAGGACTGGGCTGGCCTGCTGGGCATCCTACGTGATAACTGTTAAGTCGACTAAGACTGACAATCACTGATAAGGCTAAAGGGATGGCGGACGATCACTCAATGCACTGGACAACCCTGGTGTCGCTAACTTTAGAATATGCCTATTCTGTCTCTATTTCTGGTTTTGGAATGTGCGATAACGTCAATGACCTCTAGGGATGCTTTCCTGCCAATACAGGCGCCAACTGGTCGTTAGACCGCCTAACTGCGCCTATACTGTTTAACCAACTAATTCAGGCCAATAACTCTTGCGAGCTTCTAAAGTCTAGGCCTGGAAACAAACATATAAGTCTACCATCACAATAAACTAAGAACTAAAAGAGTTTCTATAGTGTTCATAACGCAAATCACATTTAACCTGCTCCCTTTCAGCGAGGGGTCCTGCAGTATGATCTGTATACGTTTTCTAGTAGCTAACCAGAATTTATGTAACTGTAATCCTTATTAGCAGATAATCGCAACTTAGCTGATATTTATATATGTATATCAATAACAACTAATTACAACATATCGAATTACAATCTAATGGTATCAACTATTTGCAACATCTGAGATCATTATTTCTATTTGAGAACATAAGTCGTAACATTGTACGACTAGGATACTTGCCGAGAGTTAAGCCTTACATACCTCGTTCGCCATTTTCTGACTAACTGATGAGTATCAGCTCGTATTCAACTGCCCTTCTCAACTATAATCAGATTAATGGAAGAATAGGGCCAACTTCGTAACTGAATTCGAAGAAAACAATAACTTTATATATATATATATATATATATATATATATATTCTTACTATACTTCAACTTATCGAAAGACGATCAAAAACTCATAATTTCTCGGGAATCTAGAAGGGAGAAATACTTACTTTAGGCACGTGATCGTATTGACACTAGTTTAGAACAATTCCATCAACTTAAGCTCGGCGGGCGACGATTTTCCGGGCGTATTTTACGAAAATAACTCCGCAGCGATGCTCTCTGCAGCCTTATACTTCACTACCCGGAGTTAATTTAGATTTGGACGGCATTTAGTGGTGTAATCGGATGATTTTCAATAGTTTCCCTTCGTTCTTACCTCTGTTGGCCGAGGATATGAATAATGAAATAACATCTAAGTGTGAGGCCTTCATATACTTGAGGCGGCAGACAAGGCAACGTGGCAAGCTGCCGATCGCGCCAATTCTGCTCCGTGCCACTTTAGGTAACGCGAAGGGGGCTGCTCCGTGCCACTTTTCCCCTCTGGGCAACTTGGTATGACCTCCTCTCGTGAAATCCCGACTTTGCACTCGTTCGGCCTTTCCCCCAGACCCTTTCCTCGTACGTATGGAACTTTAAAACTCTCAACCAATATACAAATTGGCCGACTAAATGTATAAACTTATGGGGTGTAACATTTAGAAATGTCAGCTGATCAGTTTGACTATAGTCTTTTCTGGAGGTGTCAGTAATGCCTCCCAGATATCAGTTATCAGAATCAGTTATTAATTATCAGATATCAGTTTGTTCTTTAGACGGTTACGAAACTTCTAGATAAGCAGCTCTGACCAGTCTTAGAACCACCAACTTTAGCCTCAGTTTCTTCTTTTAGACGATTATGACGCTTCCAGATAAGCAGCTCTGACCAGTCTTAGAACACCAATAACAGAATCCGGTCCAATAAGACTCTTAGGGTACTTCCAGATAAGTATTCCTGATTTTGTCTTGGACCCCAGTTTTGAGCTATCAACTTAGTAGTCAGATTAGGACTATCTTATGGGAGTAAGACTTAGCACCGAGCGGACCAGGGTTCCAACGCACCCAGGTTACTAGAACTATGTTGCCGCCGTAGGTTATTGTGTAGGTTATGATCATGATTTATGATTTTATGACTTATGATGATTTGGCTCAAGATTATGCTCTATGAGGTTTTTACTTATGAACACATGATCAGCCTTACATTGTTGTCATGCTTGAAATCGTAATTGAAAGCTCGTAAACTGATCATTGGGTCGAACATTCTATAAAACATAATATTATAAGTCAGGAGCATGAGTAACTAAAATCATGAGGAACAATGGGAGACTCGTCATAACCGACAACCGCCATGTATGAGCGCATGATGATCCCACGTCTTGCCCAATTGAGAAGAGCCATCCTAAACTTTGCCAGGGCAAAGGACGAATAAGGTGTGATATCATGGTGTTCCCTTGGATGGGGGAAGCACTCTCTTGAGAGGTCCTAATAAGAATATATCCTACAATGGCGTATACTTCCGGGGTCGCGTACTTCAGAGACCGAGGACCTCAGAACCCCTGGCCTACTTGGTGCTAGAAACTACTCCATAAACATGCATATTGCTTATATAATCATATTCATGAAACACAGCTTAAATCTGAACATTGGAAGTCTTGATTCCAAACATATCAAAAACTGATCTTGTTATCCTTGGATAAAATCATAATAAGCATTTTTAACTTGCATGAGCTTGCCCAAATCATAAAATCATGCATACTTGAAGTAAGTCAAAATAATGGATTCATAAGCTGGGAGTTCATAATCATTCATGCATATGAGATAACTCATCATGCTTCAAATCATGGATCATAGGCTTGAATTTTCATAAAACTTGCATAATGGAGCATAATTTCTAATAGCTTGAAATCATGAATTTATAATCTTGAGTATAAAATCTTCCCATTAGATTTATTTCATGCATTAGAACATGAGGGAATTAGACCCATAAACATAGCATAGATAATTTCATAGAACTGGGTTAAAATCCTAGAAATCAAAACACTTGATTAGAAACTTGAGTTCATGAATTAGAGGAAAAATTTGGGCATGAGGTGGAAGAAATTCCCCATTCATGACCCTACATACCTAGGTAAATTGATTTCCAAAACTGGTCTTGAATGCCCAAGAGAATTGAGGAAGAAGTTGAGGAGGAATTCTAGTTTGATCTTGGAAGAGCATTTCAAGTCAATGCATGCATGGGATCCTAATGACACAGGTTAGGTTAAACCCTCTTAAAACATTCATTTCAAGGCTCAAAACAACGTCATTAAAGAGTTAGAAATTTGGGAATTTACAAAACTACCCCTGGAAATTCGCATGAAAAACCTGACTGCCAGTTACAATGACCCTTCCAACAAGTCCTTATTGGACTTGACGACCCATTGGACCACTCGTTGTTTGCGGTGTGATTCTGGTACTCTTCTGATGCTCCGACCAATGATTGAATAGGACGAGTAATTATCTGAAACAACGACTCATCACTCCGCTTGTTGTCACCACTGCCTCACCGGCATAAAGTTCTAACTTCTTCCAATGGGTCCATACCACGGATCTTTACTGTCACGACCCGAATATAGGCCCGTATCGAGACATGGGACAAGAAACCCCGAGAGGCTCCAAGTCGACCCATGGCATGAACATACATCTAACTCATTCATAGATAAGCAGAAGATCATTATAGATAACATAGCAGAAGTCTAAACAAAACATAACATCTGAATACATACATTAGTCAAAAGCTGAATACAAACTATATCTGAAAAAGCCTCTACCACTAACGAGTTGATGGGACAAAACCCCAACTAACTCACTATAGTCTGAAAACCAAAAATACAACATACAACTGATGAGAAGAACCCTCGAAAGATGAGGACTCACCAACTGGGGATGAGGAAAGTTAACTCCGGGAATCTGACTAGCAGTGGGACTGAGCCTGGATATCGGAGCCTGTATCATAAAATGATACATCACAGGGTATACGTGTTTACCCCGTAGGATTCCCGACACCTAGATGACCTATTCGCATGTTGGTTAAGCATATTTGAAGGCCATACATGCTAGAGAAAGGCCTGGGAAAAAGATCGGACGAGAAACCTGTCGAACCATCGTGGAAGGAGCCGAGGCAGAGCCCCTCCGCGATGGCAGCGTGTCACGGAGGTGAAGCCTCCGCTTTGGCTCCGTGACAAGTTGGCCTTGTCCAGGCCCAAGTATATAAAGCCCCACTTCGGTTTTAAATCATTTTTAAACTTATAATTTTTCAGTGAAACAGAGAGGAAACAACAGAGAAAAGAAAAGGAACGAAGAGGGTGATATAATTTTCATTTGATTACGCTGCTAAACGTTGTCCAAACTCAAATTAACCCTAGATACTGAGGTATTTAGCAGCAGAGAGCATTCCTACGGATTTAGTTTCATGAAATACGGCCGACAAATCATCGAGCTACCGAGCTAAGGTAAGTAGAATTGCTCCAAACTAGTGTCTATGTGTTCCTAGCTGTGAAGTGAACATTTCTCCCTTCTGGACTTCGAAAAAATAGCGAGTTTTTGACCGTCTTTCGATAAGCCTAAGTTTAGGCTATAATTATATCGAAAGTGATGTCGTCCTTCAGAATAAAGTTGTATTTAGTACTGATTGACATATATATGAATGCAGTTGGGAGGAATAGCGGAAATACTGACCAAGCTATGCCAGTTAGTCGGGAAATCAGAAGCGAAGGTATGTAAAGCTAGTTTCCTCGGCAAGTTAGTAATCTCGGTACTGTAAAGTAATTCAAAGGCCAGTAGAATGTTCAGAAGTTATGTGTTGTGTTTATTACGAATGTTGGTACGATATTGGAAGTATGGGGTTATAATTAGCACGAACTTGTTAGAATGATATAGATTTTAATACAAGTGTTAGGAACTGCACAACATGCTCAGTATATGATGTAGTACAAAATGTCAGGATATTATCGTATTCAATTGAAACCCAGTAAAGCAACGTAATATCTGTAAGACATCTCAGAAGTGGAATGATAGGTTAAAGTGAAGTTTAGAAAACATATTAGAAATAGCAAATCATGTTACTATAGAAACTCAGCATACAACATGGTTTTCAGTAGAAAGACTATATCTTGTCCAGCATTAGACTCAGTACAGTATGGCAGAAGATTATATATTATACATGCATACTATTGTCAGTCTCAGCATGTGTTAAGTATGTACATATTACTATTACTAGCTCAGCATATAGTAGGTACAAATACTTTACTACTATTAGCTTCAGTATATGGGATACGCAGATAGTATTACCAGTTGAGACCGTTGTATTGTTTTGGGGTTGGATTACCTAGCATCCATGACTGCTCCAAGGTTAATAGCTGTATCACCTCGTTTGCCAGAGGACGAGGATACGTCGCTCTACGGAGTGGCATGCCGTCCCACAGGGGACGAAGATGGGATGCCAGTTTTCCCCATATTGTGCCTTGGTCGGCCCTTACACACCCCTGTCGAGCGGATACGCCCGGGTGTTGATTCAGGAGTCCTCCGGACTCAGATGCAGTTATAGTCAGGGGCTCAACGAGCCCAAGTGCATACCCAGGGGACCGGCAGGATGCTTACAACGATTATAGGAGATGGGATGACTGGGGTAGGGGTATAGATTCTGTGCTGGTTGTACCTCACGGCTTATGGGGGCCGGGTAAGGTTTGTGTGTGCTATATTATGTTATGTTATGCCATGTTACATTAGACACGAGTAGATCGGCAGTAGAACGATACGTCTCCAGGTATGACTCCTACTCCTTCCAGTATAATAAAGAGAAAGTATGATTTACATTATCAGACAGTTAATATATTCCTTTGTACTTCAGTTTCATCAGTTGTATTGTTGTTTTCAGATATTTCTTTCAGTTATTGCTTTATATACTCAGTACCAGCGGTACTGACGCCCGGTGGGGCACTGCATTACTTGCCTGCAGGTACTCATAGACGAGCAGGCGATCCGTCGTGATTCCGGTCAGCGATTGAGTATTCAGCTCCCCTCATCCGGAGACTGAATCCCAGAGGTGTATTTTGTTTTCTTTGTTGTACAGTACGGGTAGGTCGGGGCCCTGTCCCGATCATTTCTATTGCTATTCCTAGAGGCTTGCAGTCTATATATATTTCCCTATGGTCAGATGTGCCGGTCGTGTGAGGCCGTGCAGTTGTATAGCTGTTAGTACCTTTGTTTATGTTATGTTGGCCGTGTGGGGCCGGAACTTGACAGTAGTGGTGACCTTGCCGGTCACGTAGCTTTCCAATATTTCATTGTTGAGTTACAGATAACTAGACAGCATTGTGGCCTTGTCAGCTCGCATAGGTTTCCCTATATTGATATGTTTCTGGTTAGCTCTCAGCACAAGTACAGGCGGCTATAGGCCTAGTCGGCCGGAGGCTGTATTTACAGCCGTCATGTAGCCCGTTGTTTCCCTGAATCTGAGTTAGAGCCAGCCAGGCACCAGATGTGCCCAGGCTCAGCAATCTAGCAGTTCAGGTCCTAGTAGGGCACCAGGTGCTAGTCATACCCCCCAAGGCGGGGTGTGACAATACGGTCAGTACGCGGAATGTATCGAGTATGCAAGTAAGCAAAACCGCTAAGTAGAATCATAAATCATATATAATATAAAACATAATCAAGATAAGATTCTGAAAGTAGGGCTTGCATGCTAGTTTCTAAAATCATGATCAAAACATAACTGAATCAAATGACCCAAAGCTGAAAACTGATAATCATAAGTAAAACTAAACATTGGGTCAAACCTGCTGAAAACATAATATCATGACTGATGTACATGCATAATTGAAATCATGAGGAATAATGGGAGACTCATCATATAACCGAAATTACCACGATAGAGCTTACGTGGTCCCGACTATCACACTCAAGTGGGCAGAGCCGTCCAAAGCTTTGCCAAGGCTAATGATGCTACCATGATATCGATATCAAGCTGAAGGCCCTTTGGGGGAAGGGGAAGTGATCTTGGGAAGATTTATATGCCCAAGTGATACTCAAACGTATCATTTTTACCTTGTTTGTTGTGCAATGTGTATACAATATCATGTAATTGGTAATAAAATGCGAATTTATACTAACCAACATGATTAGCATTTGTTTTGCAGGTAAATGTGATTTTTAGGAGCTAAAATGCATGTTGGAACTATGTCGGAGTTGGACTGGGATGCGAGCGTGGAAAAGACCCTGGAATGCATGATTTATAGGGGCTCCGCGATGGAGCCGTGCCACGCTACCATCGCGGTAGCACACTGCCTGGACATGAATTAAAATGGCAATTTCCAGTGTGCCTGCGCGTCAGCTCCGTGGCACGAAGAGAGGCCTCCGCGATGGCCTCCGTGCCACGTTGAGGCTAATTTACCGGACCCTGGAAATTCCAGTGAAGGTCCGCGTCCACGCCGTGTCACGGAGGCAGTGCTCCGCGTTGGCCTCCGCGACACGTTGCTTGTTATTCCGGGGAAAATTTCCCACTAGTATAAATAGCACACTTAGGTTTATTTTAATTAGTTTGGAGTTTTTAGACTGAGTTCAGAAGTGGGAGAGCAGGAACATGGGTTAGCAGCAGTTGAAGATTGGGAAAGCTAAGGGATTTCTTCTCTTCCTTTCTTCTTTCTATCAATTGTACGTATGATTTACACTTATTTGAGGATGATCAATCCAAGAATGAGTGGCTAATTCTCTTCCTTGCTGAGGTTTTGAACATGTGTAATGAATTCTGATTTTAATTGATATGGTTTTATTCTTCTTCTTTAATGTTGTTCTATTAATTCTTGTTTTTACTGCATTAGTGATTGGCCAACATTAATGTACATCTAAAAAGTCCAATTTCACTCGAAAGAGCAAGAAATTGGAAAGTTGTGAATTAATAGGGTATTGTTCTTAACTTGATTTGGGAAAATTGGGTTTTGATGTGCTTTCCTGATAGAAATATACTTGAAAGCCGTTTTAGTCAATTTAGGAACCGGAATTGTAGTGCTAGGTCATAAATTGCATTTGATCACAAAAATGTAGACGGATGGTTTATGATTCTAAAGTGAAATTAAATACGAGAGTTTTAATTTCTAGGCGAATGTTCTTGGCTAGCAACATGAAGAAGAGATTAACCAAATTATCATTATTATCAAGTTCATTACTTGTTCTTAACCTTGGCATGTTCACATCCATTGTCTGAATTCAAAAGTAAATAGTTGTTATTAATTGTAGTATATAGCTTAGAAACAAAAACTCAATTAACTATTGGTTACATGGTTGTTAGCATAATTAGAAGTTAAATAGAAATATAGTAAATTAGGCAATTTTACATATCTTGAGCCTCCTTGGATCGATACATGGCTACTTAGCCACTTTATTACTTGTTTGACCACGTGCACTTGCGTGTCGGTTTTTAATATAAATTACCAACGAGTAGAACAACCGCGAACAAGTTTTTGGCGCCGTTGCCGGGGAGGCTAGGCGATTTGTAAAATTTTGTTTAGTGTAAATTTACTGTATTTGTATTTTTATTTTCTTAAGTGTTAACAACTTGGTCTTAGCCTGTATTTTGCAGATTTTGTTTCTGTGAACACTGGCAAGGGACAAAGATCTGGTGGAATCTTACTTAGAGCCTGAGCGTGAGTTTCATAGCCAACGTAGAGAAGCTCTTCGAAAGAAGCTGCAGTTGCTTAAACAGTCTATGATGGAGCAACCAAATCCACCAGTTGTGAGGGCAGTTTTAGTGCCCGATGAAGCAGCAGCAAGGCCGGTTCGCAAGGTGGCAATCCCACACGCTAATAATGTACATTCTAGCATCCGCAAACCAGAGCCTTGAGGGAGGTTTGAATTAAAGCAGAATATGGTTCAACTTTTGCACACAAGCGGGCAATTTACCGGTCTCCCTCACGAAGATCCACAACAACATCTCCAGAACTTTTTGGAGATAAGTGACACTTATATACCCGCTGGAGTGTCACCTGATTATGTTCGGCTCACGTTATTTCCATTTTCCTTACTTGGTGAAGCCAAGAGGTGGTTAAAAGCTAAACCACCCAACTCTATATCAACGTGGGATGATCTTGCACGGAAGTTTCTTATCAGATTTTTCCCTTCTGGTAAAACAGCCAGACTTAGGAGTCAAATCCTAAGTTTTAAACAAAGGGAAGGGGAAAATCTATATCAAGCCTGGGAAAGATTCAAATCCATGTTGCGGGACTGTCCTCACCATCATCAGTCCAATGAGGTGTTGGTACACACATTTATTGAGGGTTTGGAACCCCACACTAAAATTCTGTTAGATTCAGCAGCTGGAGGGCAAGCGCTGGAGAAGACCTACGAGGAGCTGTACACTTTGCTCAACCGAATTTCACAAGGCAATCCAGAATGGAATGCAGATTCTTCAAGGGGTGGAGCAAGGAAAGCAGCGGGAGTGCTTGAAGTGGATGGATTCACAGCTATCGCTGCACAGATAGCTGCTTTGCAAAATCAGTTAAACACTCACTTCAGCACTATAAATTTGAACCAGCCTTCAGCTTCAGTCAATGCAGTTCAACAGATGTGGTGTGAAGTGTGTGGTAGTAGTGAGCATTCAGCCGAATGCTGTGGTGCAAATCCTGATTCTGTTAACTTTGTGGGCAATGCACAGAGAAATCAACAGCAGTTTGGTAGTGGCTACAACTCAAATTGGAGGAACCATCCGAATTTTTCGTGGGGTAGCAACAATCAACAAGGCCAAGGTTCAGGGCAGGGTATGCACAGAAACCAAGGAGGGCAACAAAATTATCAATCTCAATTCAGAAATCACAATGCCCCTCCTCCACCACCATCACCGACTATTGAGGAGATGTTCAAAACCATGATCGCTAATCAGGCACAATTGCAGGCTGACTATGTCAAATTGGCAGCCGAAGTGAAGAATAATCAATTGGCGACCAAGGCTCTTGAATATCAGTTTGGGCAGTTTGCTAGTGCCCAAAATACTAGACCCAGAGGAGGACTACCTAGCGACACGGATCCTAATCCGAAGCAGGTAAATGCAGTGACCACGGGGAGTGGTTTACAGTTGAAGGAGGTGGAACCGGAAAGACCGCCTCAAAAGTCAGGAGCAGCAGATGTTGAGGGAGAGCAAATTTCAGATAAGGGGAAGACTAAAGAAGCTGAACCAGAAAGGCCTCCACCCCCGTTCCCTCAGCGACTTAAGAAACACAAGGAGGAGGCGTGTTTCCAAAAATTCATGGAGGTACTTAAACAGGTACATGTTAACTTACCTATTGTTGATGTCTTGCAGGGAGTGCCAAAATATGCGAAGTATATTAAAGACATCGTGGCTAACAAAAGTCGTTTGACTGAGTATGCCACGGTAGCTTTAACGGAGGAATGCACTTCCCGTATTCAGAATAGGTTGCCCACAAAATTGAAAGACCCTGGAAGTTTTACTATCCAGCTGACTATTGGGCAAAGTATCCGAGCGCGTGGATTATGCGACTTGGGGGCAAGCATAAATCTGATGCCATCTTCGGTATTCAGAAAGTTAGGTCTAGGGAGTCCTAGACCTACAACGGTAATCTTGCAGCTAGCAGACAGGTCTTTAGCTAAGCCGGATGGCATTGTTGAGGATGTGTTAGTGCAAGTAGGATCCCTCATTTTTCCGGTCGATTTTATTGTTCTGGACTTTGAACCAGATGCTGAAGTCCCATTTATTTTGGGACGACCCTTTTTGGCAACCGGAAAGGCATTAATTGATGTAGCTGCGGGTCAACTCACGATGCGAGCACATGACAAGGTCGAAGTGTTCGACGTGTACAAGGTACCTAAGCTCCCGACTGTTTATAAGGAACTCTCGGTGATCAACATAATTGATCATGGGAATGCTAATGGATTGAGTGATTCCCGAGAGTTACTAGGTAGGCCACCGGATAAGGTTGAGAACTACTGGGGGGATGACCATGATCGGGACAAATCGTCCATCTCCCTAGTGGACAAGTGAGCTTAAAAGACGTCGAGCCGCGACGGTAAACCAGGCGCTGCACGGGAGGCAACCCGTGAAAAATATTTTCTTTCTTTCTTTTTAGTGTAAATAATTTTTATTTTTCTTTTTCTTTTCTTGATTAGGTTTAGATTTGCATTTTAGTTAGTATTTTTTTATTTTAGTTAGGGAAATCTATTAATTTAACCAATTTGTGTTTAGTGAGGTGATTTTCAGGTATAACGGAGGAAATATACATGGAATCGAGAAAATGAGGCGAGGTATGAAAAATTAAATTTACTGGTGAAACAGAGCACTGGCGCGTTGGCGCCGTGTCACGGAGGTAAGGCACCGCGTTGGCCTCCGTGACACGTTGAAGGCAAAATCTGGATTTTTCAAAAATCCAGTAAGCCAACGCGTTGGCTCCGTGTCACGGAGGAGGGGCTCCGCGTTACCCTCCATGACCCGTTGCCCCTTATCCAGTGCCGGGTCACACCGGGTTTCCGGGTGACCCGCGTGTTTTCTTTAAATATAACACCGATTTCGCCCCAATTTTTCCCATTCCCTCTTCCCTCCGCGACAAAACACCCATTTCCCCCTCCCCAAGCAACGTGCCACGTTGATAGGCAAGGAAAAACGTCAAGTTTCTTCGGTTCTTCAATTCTAAGGTATGTTTTCATCGTCTAACTCAATATTTTGGCGATTTTTGTCAAATTTGGGCATGTAAAGTGAGATATATCACCCTAGGTAGAAATTAACCATGATATTGAATTATTTTGTGATTAATTATGTTCGGATTGTTGTAGTTAGCGTTTGAACTTGTCGATTATGTAAATAATTCAAAATTGATTGTCGAATTGCATTCTAGGGCTTGGGTTGTTAAATTTGACTTGGGCAACTTGATAATTGGATGAAATCGATGCCGGGGTGTGTTTATTATTTGAGATAAGTCGTGGTAAATATTGTGTAAATGTTCAAAGACGACTAATTCTCGAATTTTTGTGGGAAAATGCATAAAGTTTGAATTGGTTAGATTGTTTAGATTAGCTTGTATATAAAATGTTTTTCTAGTTGTTTTTATTTTTGTTGTTGTTTTGTTGCGAAGTGCGATGGTTGAATTGTTAGCGATAGTAGGATTGGGAATTAGCTGTATGAAGTCGGAGTAGTACACTAACCGTTATGCTGTCGAATTTTTGTTGTGAACGCACTAAGCAATATGTGTATAGTTGTTTGTGTTTGGGGTTGTAAATAGAGCTATCCTTGCTGAAATTTTGTAAATATTGTTAAGGACTAAGTGTGGGGTAAATTTTGTGTAACCCGACCTTAGCCGAAGCTAACAAGTTTTTAGCTTAACGTTGTGCTTGTTTGTGTAAATTGACAGGTACAATGGCTAGCAGACAAGATAAAGGCAAGGGTGCTTCTACCTCAGGCACCGGACGGAAAAGGATGAGACTGGGCACTGCAGTCCCAGCTGCACCCGCTGTTCCGCGCGGCCAACACCACCGATACGAAACACGATGGGTCACCGATGAAGGGAAGAAATGGTATAATAAGCATAAAGAAAACAAGTACTTCCCGGAGGAACATATTGCAAGGGAACCACTCACACAGGAGTTCCCTCGCAATGTACAGAGGATCGAAGCAGCTGGGCTCAACTTTATTTTTCAGGAGCCCAAGGAGTGCAACCTTCACTTGGTCCGGGAATTTTATGCAAATTGGAACCCGACCATCAGAAGCCACACTATTAAAATCAGAGGGCAGATTGTCACTCTGGAACCCCAGCAGCTGAATGCCATCGTTGGAGCGCGGGACACAGACGCCCACGTTCTCCGCCAGCTAAACATCACCCCACCGTACGCCGACATCAGACGTACGTTGTGTGGGGCTCGATCCACAGCCCGATGGAGTAGACACAAGGAGAGGGGTTACCACCAGACTCTGCCTTATTCACAGATGAATAGGGAGGCCAGAATCTGGCTAAAAATTGTATGTTCGTGCTTGATCCCGGGAGTCCATATGACAGATGTGACCCGGGACCGTGTCTGCTTGGTGTATGCCCTTATGAAAGGGCTTGAGATTAATGTTGGGGCGGTCATAATATCCGCCATGAAGAGAGCTAGACTGCACCAGGGCCACAGATACGGGTTTGGCGGACTCATCACCACCTTCCTCCGAGGCCTCGACATTGAGGAAGAAGCCTTGGATTACATTCCGCAGTTGGAGCGGAGGTCCCTCGACGTGACAAAGACTAAGGCCCCCGACACTACACACGTACCGGTATTGACTTTGGGCGAGCGACATGATCGCGACGATCAGTACATGGCCCGTATGTTTGGCATGCAGATGCTGCAGCTACGGATTGGTGGGAGACCAGCCACCGAGGTGGAATTATGGCAGTTGGAGATGGACTACCCCTTTGGCGAGAACGCCAGAGCCTTATGTAAGGTGGGGCCAGCCTTTGTGGAGCCGACAGATGATGATGTCCCTACTGATGAGGAGACACGTCGTGAGGACTCTGATCTGGAGTCCGATGACGGCGATGGAGCTGATTCTGATATGGGCGACGAGGCCGCAACACCGGATGAGGAAGTCGAATATTTCGACTGAGCAGGGAGTTCCACCACCCAAAATTTTGTGCTTTGTATTGTTGTGAACACTGGGGACAGTGTTCGATTTAAGTGTGGGGTGGGGAGTAGTTAGGTGCTGGGACATAGGCTCTAAACTGCTGTATATTTTTCCTTGATGTTTATGTATGTTTGTGCTTTCCCTGTTGTGAACTATTTTGCGATGTATGTGTATATATTTGTTTTGTGGCTAATGATGTGTGTTTTGAAAGTTATGGTTGCCATTGTAAATATTTTGTAAATTTTGTAAATAATTTTTTTTTATCTATCGACATGATCGATATTTTTCAAATATTTTTGCGAAAATATTTTGCACTTGTAAATATTTTCTTTCTATCGAAATGATCGATGTGTTGCAAAATTTTTTCTGATTGTTATTTTTTTGGGTTTCTCGGAGTTTGTTTTCGGTTCTTTTACCGAGAATAGTCCCATTGAACCGATGTCATAGTTAGTGACCGTTCCCTATGATGGATGGATGATGACCGTCTTAAGGGAAATGTAGTCGGTAGGAGTAGGATTTTTAATTGTTTTTAGTTTTTCTTTGGTGGATTGCATCAATGAACTGTAGTTGCTTATGGTTGCTAAAATTTTGTTGCGTGTTGTAATTGATGTTCAAAATGTGAAAATGATTCATTTGAAAGCATGCAATTCTGTAAATACGTTGAGTTACCTAGGCTATAGAATTTGGTTCATTATGATTGAGGCTTAATATTGAATTCATGTAATTGACTAATTAAAGAGTCTGTGAATGCATCTTGATTCGAGCATGTGCATGAAGTGTGAAGTGAGGTTTTGCTATTCCATGTCATTGTGAATTGTCTAGAACTTGCCTGGTATGTATACAAAACGAAATGAAGGAGGTGTAGTGTTGGAAAGGATGTAGGCATTTCTTTATTTTAACCGATAGTTTCCATTTTTTTTCTTGTCAAATTCTACCTTTTTTTTATATGTTGTATACCCTAGTCAGCCCATTGAGCCTTTAGCCGATTTCTTTCTTTTGTCCAAAATTGTATGAACTAAGCTTTATTCCTTCTTTTCATTAGCCTTAAAGTCTATAAGAAGCTCTTAAGTGCTTACAAAGAACAGAAAATGTTTCCCAAAGTGTTAAAGAGTGAAAAGAGTGAAAAGAAAAAGAAAAGCAAAGTGAGGAAAGAAAAGATGACGTTGAAGAGGCACTTGTTGTAATTCATTGAGAGTGAGGGTACATGAAAACCCTCTGTTTTGTGTCAAGTGCATTTGATGAAATGGGCTGTATGAAAGTAAACCAGCATGAATGGGAGAAAAAGAGAAAAGAGAGGAACAATGTCCATGAGTCGATGGGAATGAGTTGAAAAGGCGCTTAAGGATGCTAGCGACTATTATTGGCTAATCCAATATATACATACTAGATCCATAGCCCCGTTACAACCCATTAAAGTCCTACGTGATCCTATATTGCATTTCTTTATATTAGTGGAGTAATACACTAAGGGCAAGCCTATGGGTCATGACATAATGCATGTGAATTCTTTTGGGAGAGAGAGTGAAATTAATTTTTATATGCCCCTACTTGCATGTTTGTGTGTTGCATGAACAAAAAGGGGAAGTTTCTCTCGAGTTGTGAGGGCACATGCTTGATGAAAGACTGATTTTTGTGTCGGATTTCTTGATTAGCTGATTTGCATGAGTTTGCCGATATCAAGAATCAATTCTTAAAGTCTAGGAAGCCTTGATGTATTAAAGGTCATTGTATTGTACGACCAAGCATGTTTTCTTGATGATTTGCAAAAATTGAATAATCGGTATGACCGTAGTGTAAATTGTTGCACCATAGTGACGAAGGTTGGGATGTAATTTGCATGATTTGTGTATGTGTTGTTCGAGGACGAACAAGGATTTAAGTGTGGGGTAAGTGATCTTGGGCAGATTTATATGCCCAAGTGATACTCAAACGTATCATTTTTACCTTGTTTGTTGTGCAATGTGTATATAATATCATGTAATTGGTAATAAAATGTGAATTTATACTAACCAACATGATTAGCATTTGTTTTGCAGGTAAATGTGATTTTTAGGAGCTAAAATGCATGTTGGAACTATGTCGGAGTTGGACTGGGATGCGAGCATGGAAAAGACCCTGGAATGCATGATTTATAGGGGCTCCGCGATGGAGCCGTGCCACGCTACCATAGCGGTAGCACACTGCCTGGACATGAATTAAAATGGCAATTTCCAGTGTGCCTGCGCGTCAGCTCCGTGGCACGGAGAGAGGCCTCCGCGATGGCCTCCGTGCCACGTTGAGGCTAATTTACCGGACCCTGGAAATTCCAGTGAAGGTCCGCGTCCACGCCGTGTCACGGAGGCAGTGCTCCGCGTTGGCCTCCGTGACACGTTTCTTGTTATTCCGGGAAAAATTTCCCACTAGTATAAATAGCACACTTAGGTTTATTTTAATTAGTTTGGAGTTTTTAGACTGAGTTCAGAAGTGGGAGAGCAGGAACATGGGTTAGCAGCAGTTGAAGATTGGGAAAGCTAAGGGATTTCTTCTCTTCCTTTCTTCTTTCTATCAATTGTACGTATGATTTACACTCATTTGAGGATGATCAATCCAAGAATGAGTGGCTAATTCTCTTCCTTGCTGAGGTTTTGAACATGTGTAATGAATTCTGATTTTAATTGATATGGTTTTATTCTTCTTCTTTAATGTTGTTCTATTAATTCTTGTTTTTACTGCATTAGTGATTGGCCAACATTAATGTACATCTAAAAAGTCCAATTTCACTCGAAAGAGCAAGAAATTGGAAAGTTGTGAATTAATAGGGTATTGTTCTTAACTTGATTTGGGAAAATTGGGTTTTGATGTGCTTTCCTGATAGAAATATACTTGAAAGCCGTATTAGTCAATTTAGGAACCGGAATTGTAGTGCTAGGTCATAAATTGCATTTGATCACAAAAATGTAGACGGATGGTTTATGATTCTAAAGTGAAATTAAATACGAGAGTTTTAATTTCTAGGCGAATGTTCTTGGCTAGCAACATGAAGAAGAGATTAACCAAATTATCATGATTATCAAGTTCATTACTTGTTCCTAACCTTGGCATGTTCACATCCATTGTCTGAATTCAAAAGTAAATAGTTGTTATTAATTGTAGTATATAGCTTAGAAACAAAAACTCAATTAACTATTGGTTACATGGTTGTTAGCATAATTAGAAGTTAAATAGAAATATAGTAAATTAGGCAATTTTACATATCTTGAGCCTCCTTGGATCGATATTTGGCTACTTAGCCACTTTATTACTTGTTTGACCACGTGCACTTGCGTGTCGGTTTTTAATATAAATTACCAACGAACAGAACAACCGCGAACAGGTAGCTCACAAGGGAGGTCCCAAATAATCAGAACATACCTACGTTGGCGCATTGTTATAAGGCAGAGGGTTGATTGACCCTTAGCCTACTTGGTATTGGACACTACTTCCAAAAACATGCATATGCTCTCCATCGTTTTTCAACGAAGCTGACCATTGTCTAGTGACAAAGCTGAATAATAACATACATGCATAATCTGAAATCATAACATAGGGAGCCCTGGCTCAAACCATACCACAAGTTGAAAATAATGGGAGTCTTGACTCCAAAATTATGTGGTAAGCTAATTCATGAAATCATAAGACATACTTGATCATATGGGCTTGCCCAATACTTAAACATGCTCGAAATCAACTTGATTCACTTTGAAAACATGAACATGAACATGGCTATTTCAAAATCATACTTTCTTTATAAACATCTCATCATACTTGAGCACATATCTCATAGATCTCAACTTTCATGAACTTTCATATATGGACATCATAATATAAAATACTTGAAAACATAATTTATAAGGGAAAAGGCATAAAATTCCCCCCCCCCCCAAACTTGTCTGCATAACTCAGTTTAACACTTTAATTTTACGAGCATTTATTTACCCCCCTATTTTAATCAGAAGTGAATTAATAACTCCTTAATAAGCGAGGTGACAAATTTTTTTTAACAAAAATTAGAAAGAGCGTGAGAAGAGTAAAAAATATTAAATATGATTTAAACTATCCATGTGTAAACTTCTAATTGGATAATGCAATTAGCTATATTTAGTTATGTTTTTCTTTATTTCTTATTTTCATTTAAGATTTTCTTTTCCTTTTTTTTCTCTCTTTCTTCTTCTTCTTTCCTATGGTTCTGTTCTCTTTCTTGCTTTCTTCTTCAATACCACATCAAATTTCTCAATATCTTTTCTCATCTTCCATATCATTCTCTTCTTCTTTTTTTGTTTCTTTAAAGATAAATTTGCTTGATGAGTTTAATATTGTAATATAATAAAATTTTAAAAAATTATTTTATAGGCAGATCATATGTGGGTTTGGTTGACCGGAAAAATTATTTCCGATACCATTTTTGTCGATGAAGTTGACCCATCTATGTTTTCTTTTTGAAACACTGATAAAACACTTTTCTTCCATCTTTCCCCTTTCTTAATTGAAATTTAAGATCTAAAGTTGAGATTGAAATTGTCGTACTCACCCCGATAAAATCGAATTCCGGTGACTTTTCTTTCTTCAATGTGATTGCTTATCTCATCTATAAACTATCTTGTTGAGAAACTCTTTCAATTATAAGCGAGGTATGAGTGTGTATGTTGTAGATCTAAAATTAAGAAAAGTTCTTCCATGAATGTGTTGCCATGGATATGGAAAGAAAAAAATAAAGAAAAAGAAGAAGAAAGGAAAACCTAAAAAAATATAAAATAAATGATGAAAACTAAAAATAATTTAAAAAATGGGGTTATACACGTGTCAGACGCGTGTATAACAGTCATATTCATTAATGTGGGATTTTTTTTGAGAAGGGGGTATTAATTCACTTCTGATTGAAATAGGGGGATAAATAAACGCTCGTAAAGTTAAAGTGCTAAACTGAGTTATGCAGACAAGTTTGGGGGGGGGGATTTTATGCCTTTTTCCAATTTATAGTTTAAAACATTGTAAAATCTACCCATTAATCATAATTCAACATTTAAAACATGCTTAGATCATATCCATGATTGAAACTTAAGGTTCATGCATTGGGTAAAAACCCCATGAAATCATCAATTAGAGCATCACGAATTGAGAAGGAATTGGGCATGGGTGTGGACAATTGCACCCATTCATAGCGTTACATACCTGAAGGGATCTGATTTTATCACTTCCTTGATTGCCGAAAGAGAATTGAGGAAGAACATTGTAGAACTAGGCTTGACCACCTCTCAAACCTCTAAGGTTGCATGCACGAATTAGGATAGGCTTAGAATGACTTAACCATTCTTAAACCACACTATTTCGAGCTTAAAACGACGTAGTTTAGGACCCTGGGGCTTAGAAATAACGAAAATACTCTTAATGGAATTTCTGGAAAAACTGCACTGCCAGTGGCAACGGTCGTCACAACAGACCGCTACTGGCTCCCACGGTCCGTTACAACCCCTCGTCGTCTCATCCGTGATTCAGGTCTCAGGTCCCCTATCACGACCGGAAAGAACGAGTCGTTACAAGCTCCAACGACTAGTTGCTGCTAGTCGTCATCACCACTGCCCTATACTGGGGTTTCTCTCAATGGATGCTGATAATGGCCCGTTGCTTCAAACAATGGGTCGTACCACGACTCATTACTGCCTCCCTGATCAAGACCAACCTCCCAACGACTCCATCCAATGACTCATTACAACAACCAAGGGGTCATTCTGAGGCCCGTTACTCCCCATCCCAATTCTACAGCTTCTCACCACAGGGACCTTCCACGGGTCGTTGGTCCCTCCAACGATCCGTACAATGAGTCGTCCTGAGTAGATTTTCAGATTTTTCTGCCAATTTTCATTTATACTCCCGAGTCTAGTCTTAGGCACTTCTAGGGTATTACAATATCTCCCTCTTGGGAATATTCGTCCTCAAATGTGGAAAAACATACTAAAAAATAGAGAAATGCAATCATCATACTCAAACATTGAACATACATGCTGAAAACTGATGGTGTCACTGACTCCTAATTGAATGACATGACTGAACTGAATTCCTAAATCACACATACATCTATTTACATGAAAGAAACTGGGATACATGAGCTGAACATGAAACTAAATAGAGTACTAAGTAGGAAACTGATACCTCAAGTTGAAACTGAGCCGGAAGGGAATAGATGCGGGTATTTAGCCGTCATATTTGCTTCGGCTTCCCACATAGCCCCCTCAATATGCTCGTTCCTCCATAAAACCTTGACTGAAACTACTTCTTTGTTTCTTAACTTGCGAAGCTAATGTTCCAGTATTTCCACTGGAACCTCCTCATAACTAAGGTTGTCCTTCACACCTACACTCTCCACCGGAACAACTATAGTCGGGTCACCCAAACACTTCTTTACGAGCGATACATGAAAAACTGGATGGACTCCAACTCATATGCTACCTTTCCAACCCATTTCACAATCTGGTATGGGCCAACATAGCAGGGACTAAGTTTCCCTTTCTTTCTGAACCTCATCACTCCCTTCATGGGAGACACCTTTAGAAATACCCAATCATCGACTTCAAACTCAAGTTCTCTCCTCCTCACATTCGCATAGGACTTTTGGCGACTTTGAGCTATTTTTCAACCTGTCCCTTATAAGATGAACTTTCTCCATAGCCTCATGGACTGAATTCGATCCTATCATCGTAGCTTCACCATCTTCAAACCAACGAATAGACGATCTACATCTCCGCCCATAGCGAGCCTCAAATGGAGCCATCTAAATCTGGAATGGTAGCTGTTGGTATATGCAAACTCAATAAGAGGAAAAAGGTCATCCCAACTACTCTTGAAGTCAATCACACACACTCTCAACATGTCCTTGAGAGTTTGAATAGTCCTCTCTACCTGACCATCTATTTGTGGATGAAATATTGTGGTATGCTTGACCTGAGTACCAAGTCCCTTTTGAAACGATCACTAAAACTGGGAGGTAAACTGAGTACCTCTATTTGATAGGACGGACATGGGAACTCCATGCAACCAAACTAGCTCTCGAATGTATAATTTAGCATAATCCTCCATTGAATCGGTAGTTTTGACTAATAGGAAATGAGCTGCTCTGGTCAACCTATCCACAACCACCCAAATGGAGTCATACTGTCGATGTGTGCGAGGAAACACTGAGATGAAGTCCATATTAATCTCCTCCCACTTACAAGTAGGAATGCTGATGTCTTGAAGCACACCTCCTGGTCTCTGGTGCTCAACCTTCACTTGCTGGCAGTTCGGACACTTAGCCACAAACTCCGCTATGTCCTTATTCATGCCATTCCACCAATAGACTTCCTATAGGTCACGGTACATCTTGGTGGCACCTGGATGTATAGAGTATCTAGAACCATGAGCCTCATGCAACATCTGATCTCTTAAATCATCAACATTCGGTACACACAAATGACCCTGATATCGAAGCACACCATTTCCCCCTCTGGAGAAGACCTCTACCTTCTGATTCTAAACAGCTTCCTTTAACTTTACCAAAATAAGGTCCTCATCTTGTCTAGCTTTTACATTAGTCACCAAGGATGATTCTGATCCGTTCTGAACAATAACACCACCATCGGTCGAGTCAACCAAATGAACTCCCGACCGTGTAAGCCGATTCACATCCTTCACCAGCTCTTCCCTACCCTCATATACATGGGACACACTCTCCAAAGAAAGCCTACTAAGAAGGTCTGCTACCACATTAGCCTTTTCCGGATGGTAAAAGACACTCATATCATAATTATTGAGTAACTCCAACCACCTCTTTTGGCGTAGATTTAGATCCTTCTGGGTAAACACATATTGTAGGCTTTTATGGTCAGTAAACATATCTACATGGACCCCGTACAAATAGTGTCTCCAAATCTTCAAGGCAAATACTACCGCCTCCAATTCGAGATCATGAGTCAGGTAATTCTTTTCACGAACCTTCAACTGCCTAGAAGCATATGCTATAACCTTACCATGCTGTATCAATGCACAACCAAGGCCGATCCTCGAAGCATCACAATATACCACAAACCCATCGGTACCCTTAGGTAGGGTTAACATTAGTGCTGAGGTGAGTCGAGTCTTCAACTCTTGGAAGTTCCTCTCACAAGCCTCCGACCATTAGAACTTCACTATATTTTTGGTCAATTTGGTCAATGGCGCTACAATAGATGAAAACCCCTCAACAAATCTCTGATAATACCCAGCTAAACCCAAGAAACTCCTGATATCCAAAGGATTCACTAGTCTAGGCCAATTCTTTACTTCTTCTATCTTTTGAGAGTCTACCTTTACACCCTCACTTGATACCACATGATCGAAAAATGCCACTGAGCTCAACCAAAACTCACATTTACTGAATTTAGCATACAACTGGCGATCCTTGAGAGTTAGTAGCCCCACTCTCAAATGAGCGGCATGCTTCTCTTCACTACGGGAATATATCAGGATGTCATCTATGAACACAATCACGAACATAAACAAGAATAGCTTGAACACCCTGTTCATCAAATCCATAAAAGTTGCAGGAGCATTCATTAGTCCAAAAGACATAACTACAAACTCATAGTGACCATACCGAGTCCTGAAGGCTATCTTCGGGATGTGACTCTCCCGAACCCTGAGCTGATGGTTTCCGGATCTAATATCTATCTTTGAAAAGCACTTAGCACCTTGAAGCTGGTCAAACAAATCATCAATACTAGGGAGAGGATACTTGTTCTTGATGGTGACCTTGTTCAATTGCCGATAATCAATGCACATACGAAGAGAACCATCTTTCTTGCTAACGAAAAGAACTGGTGCACCCCATGGGGATTTTCTCGGTCTGATGAATCCCTTGCCTAATAGGTCTTTCAACTTCTCCTTCAACTCCCTTAGCTCAGCTGGAGCCATTCTGTAAGGAGGAATTGATATAGGCTACGCATCCGGAAGGAGGTCAATACCAAAATCGATTTCCATTTTGGGAGGAATTCCCGTTAGATCATCTGGGAACACTTCTAGATACTCACATACTATTGGAACTGACTGGATAGTCGGGGTCTCAGACATGGCATCCTTAACCTTAACTAGATGGTACACACAACCCTTGAAAATCATCTTTCTAGCCTTAAGGTAGGAAATGAAATGACCTACAGGCACATCTGAACTACCCTTCCACTCTAGGACTGACTCACCTAAAAATCTAAACTCTACTGCACGGTTCTACAATTTACTGAAGCATAACATGAAAATAGCCAATCCATGCCGAGGATAACATCAAAATCGGTCATGGATAACTCTACTAAATATGCTGAGGTGACTTTCTAAAGAACTGTGACAGGGAAATTTCTATTCACCCATCTAGCTATAACTGAATTACCAACTGGAGTAGAGACTAAGAGGGGTTCTGATAAGATTTCGGGACTGACTTCAACCTATTAGCGACATAAGGTGTCACAAAAGATAAAGTAGTATACATCAAGATGAAGTACTTGCAACATTCCAGTGGCTACATCTGGGGGGACCTCTTACTCATGATGGGGTGCTAGGGCATAAAATCTATTTTGGCGCGATCCACCACCTGTACCAGTAGATGCCCCCTGCTGAGCTAGGAGTGCTGGTGGAGCTGCTGAACTAGAAGCTGGGCCTCGACACCTATCATGACCCTTTCTGGCTTCTGTACAATATCTAAGCATATTTTTGGGCTTCCTGCACCTGAAGCAAGAACCTATACTCGCCAAACACTACCCTGTGTGTCGTCGACCATATCACTACACTCTCGAAGGCTGATCTCTGTGAGTCTGCTACTATAATCTCTCGAGCCTGATGCTCTTCCCCTCTGATCGTGCCTGGACCTAGATGGGACACTCATATCTGAAGGTGCTAGGGATGAAGATCTCTAGTGGGACTGCTGACGGTGCCCACTAGGTCTCTGCCGGGAGAATCCGAAGCTATCAGTCCTAGCCCTTTTGGCCTCTCTCTCCCACTCACTCATCTGTACTGCCTCTATCTGCTGGTCGTATAGGACTATTCGAGTAAAGTCAATGTCTTGAAGGATCATCGCATTCGGCAATCCCTGACCAAGTAGTATGCTATCTCATGTATAAACCTACTCACACAAGCTCTCTGGTCCGCCACCATCTCAGGTGCATACTTGGACAGATGTGTGAAATCCAAGGCATACTCCTGAACTATCATCTTCCCTTATTTTAGATTCACAAACTTGTTGCTTTCAACTCCCTCATCTCATAAGAGAAGATTCGATCCGAAAATGCGATATGTAACTCTTCCCAACCAATGTGACCTGCTCTCAATGTCCTGCTATCTTTCCACTGTTTGAACCAGATATGCGCAACCCCTTTTAGTTGATAAGAGGCTAAGTCGGTGCACTCCTCCCCTGTCACCCCCATAATCTGGGTGATCTTCAGAATCTCCTTAATGAACTCATGTGGATCCTCATCCACCTTTATTCCAAGGTACTCAGGAGGGTTCATCCTCAGAAAATCCCTAACTCTTGCCACTACCGCATTCCATTCTAAGGGACATGCACTACCGCTTGCTGATTGACCTAGGCAGTCAAGGCCTGGGATAACATCTGAATGGATTCCTTAAACTTCGCGTGGGAAACCAGCTTGGGTATATGCTCCTCATGGGCTGGTGGGGCCTGCTGGTTCCCGTCTCCATTGCCATTCTCGTGGCCATTTCCATTTCTATTTCTCCTTCCATTAACTCTACGGGGAGGCATGATTCTGAAAATGTTTATAGCATGAGTTAGAAGGATAGAGACACATTTCATCGCATGACTTAGATTATGAAAGAAGGGAACATTTCCTAAATGCCTCCTAGCCTCTTCATCATAAGTGTGGCGCAGTTCACACCCATGAAAAAGACTCTACTTAACACTGCCTAGGACACTTCAAAACCTAAAGCTCTAATACCAAGTTTGTCATGACCCAAACATAGGACCTGATCGAGACATGGGACAAGAAACCTCGAGAGGCTCCAAGTTGACCCATGGCATAAACATACATCTAGCTCATTCATAGATAAGCAGAAGATCATTATAGATAACATAGCAGAAGTCTAAACAAAACATAATATCTGAATACATACATGAGTCTAAAGCTGAAATACAAACTATGTCCGAAAAGACCTTTACCACTGATGAGTTGATGGCACAAGACCTAAACTAACTCACTATAGTTTGAAAACTGAAAATATGACATACAACTGATGAGAAGGGCCCTTGAAAGTTGAGAACTCACCAACTGGGGCTGAGGAAAGCTAAGTCCAGGAATCTGATTGGCAGTGGGACTGAGCCTGGATATCGGAGCCTGTATCATAAAATGATATAACATAGAGTATGTTGTCAGTACGCGGAATGTATTGAGTATGCAGGGTAAGTAAAACCGATAAGTAAGTAAAATCATAAATCATGCATGATATAAAATATAATAAAGATAAGATTCTGAGAGTAGGGCTTGTATGCTATTTTTTGAAATCATAATATGAACATAACTGAACATCATAACTAAATCGAATGAACCAGAGATGAAAACTCATAATCATAAGTAAAACTGAACATTGGGTCAAACCTGTTGAGAACATAATATCATGATTGATATACATGCATAACTGAAATCATGAGGAACAATGGGAGACTCGCCATATAACTGACATTACCACGATAAAGATTACGTGGTCCCAACTATCACACTCAAGTGGGCAGAGTCGTCCAAAGTTTTGTCAGGGCTAAGACACTACCATGATATAGATATCAAGTTGAAGGCCCCTTGGGGGCAGGGGAAGCTCACAAGGGAGGTCCCACATAATCTGAACATAACTATGTTGGCGCGTAATTCTAAGTCATAGGGTTGACTGACCCTTAGCCTACTTGGAACTAGACACTACTCCCAAAAAAATGCATATGCTCTCCATCGTTTTTCAACGAAGCTGACTATCGTCTGTGATGAAGCTGAATAATAACATACATGCATAATCTGAAATAATAACACGAGGAGCCTTGGCTCAAACCATACCACAAGCTGAAAATAATGGGAGTCTTGAATCCAAAACCATGTGGTAAGCTAATTCATGAAATCACAAGACATACTTGATCATATGGGCTTACCCAATACTTAAACATGCTCGAATCAACTTGATTCACTTTGAAAATATGAACATAAACATGGGTATTTCGAAATCATACTTTTTTTATAAACATCTCATCATACTTGAGCACATATCTCATAGATCTCAACTTTCATGAACTTTCATGGATGGGCATCATAGTTTAAAAAACTTGAAAACATAATTTATAATTTAGAACATTGTAAAATCTACCCATTAATCATAATTCAACATTTAAAACATGCTTAGATCATACCCATAATTGAAACTTAGGAGTTCATGCATTGGGTAAAAACCCCATGGAATCATCTATTAGAACATCATGAATTGAGAGGGAATTGGGCATGGGTGTGGACAATTGCACCCATTCATAGCCTTACATACCAGAAGGGATTTGATTTTACCACTTGCTTGATTTCCCAAAGAGAATTGAGGAAGAACATTGTAGAACTAGGCTTGATCACCTCTCAAACCTCTAAGGTTGCATGCATGAATTAGGATAGGCTTAGAATGAATTAACTATTCTTAAAACACACTATTTTGAGATTAAAACGACGTAGTTTAGGACCCTCGAGCTTAGGAATGATGAAAACACCCTTAATGGAATTTTTGGAAAAACTACATTGCCAGTGGCAACGATCGTCACAATGGACTGTTACTGGCTCCCACAGTCCGTTACAACCCCTCGTCGTCTGATCCCTGATTCAGGTCTCAAGTCCCCTACCATGACTGGACAGGACGAGTCGTTACAAGCTCCAATGACTCATTGCTACCAGTCGTCATCACCACTGCCCTATCCTGGGGTTTCTCTCAATAGATGCTGACAACGGCCCGTTGCTTCCAACAACAAGTCGTACCACGACTCGTTACTACCTCCTTGATCAAGAACGACCTCCCAATGACTCCATCCAATGACTCGTTACAACCTCCAATGGGTAGTTCTGAGGCCCGTTACTCCCCATTGCAATTCTACAGCTTCTCACCACAAGGACCTTCCACGGGTCGTTGGTCCCACCAACGATCCATACAATGAGTCGTCCCGAGTAGATTTTCAGATTTTTCTGCCAGTTTTCATTTCAATTCCCGAGTCTAGTCTTAGGCACTTCTGGGGTATTATAATTACTTGGCACAATGAGCCGTGGTATCCATCCGTTATCTCTGAATCAACTTTGACCCCTTACTAAACTCCACTCAATGACTGCCTAGATGACATGTTGAATGCATCTATTAGTCGTTGCTGGGTCCATTGAGGGGATTGACTGAAGGACACAACGAGGTATACTGTGAGTCTTTTTTTGCCACAATGACTCATTCCTTATGTCGTTCTGTGACCCTAGTGCAATTTTTCCTATTTTCTCCGATTCAACCCTCGGGTCTAATCTTAGAGGCTTTTAGGGTGTTACATTATCTACCCCTTGGGAGAAATAGTGGTAGGTGGTCCTGTGGAGCTTTGTAGATTAAGCACACTGAAAGGTTGGGGAAAGAACTGTAATCCCGAAACTAAACAACTATAGCTAAAAATTTACGGAGTGACTGACTACAGACTGATATACATGATTAAACTGATTTCATGAAATATACATACATGGTATTACATTAAAGAAACTTAGAGACATGATCTTGACATGAAACTGAATAGAGTACTAAGGAGGAAACTGATACCTCATGCTGGAACTGAGCCGGAAGGGAAAAGATGCGGGTATCTAGCCATCATATGTGCTTCAGCTTCCCACGTACCTCCCTCAACAAGCTGATTCCTCCATAAAACCTTCACTGAAGCTACTTCCTTGTTCCTCAACTTCCAAACCTGACGATCAAGGATCTTAATTGGAACCTCCTTATAGGTAAGGCTATCCTTCACACTTATGCTTTCTACTGGAACAACTAAGGCAGGGTCACCAATGCACTTCTTCAATAGAGATACATGAAAAATTGGATATACCGAAGATAACTCTGCTGGTAGCTCTAACTCATATTCCACCTTGACAACTTGCCTTAGAATCTTATAAGGACCAACATATTGGGGACTAGGCTTTCCTTACTTTCCGAACCTCATCACTGCCTTCATTAGAGACACCTTCAAAATCACCCAATTATCAACCTCAACCTCAAGCTCTCTCCGCCTAACATCTGCATAAGATTTATGATAACTCTGAGCTATTTTCAGCCTTTCCCTAATAAGCTAAACCTTCTTCATCTCCTTATGAACTAAATATGGCCCTATCAACATAGTCTCACCTACCTCAAACCATTCAATAGGTCATCTACACCTCCACCTATAAAGAACCTTAAATATTGCCATCTGAAGGCTAGAGTGGTAATTATTATTGTAGGCAAACTAAATAAGAGGCAAGTGATCGTACCAACTAATCTTGAAATCAATCACACATGCTCTCAACATGTCCTCAATTGTCTGAATGGTCCGCTCATCCTAACCATCTGTTTGCAGGTGAAAAGCTATTGCTAAGCTTTACCTGAGTTCCAAGGATCCTCTTAAACGACCTCCAAAACCCATAGGTACACTGAGTATCCCTATCTAAGATAATAGACAAAGGAACTCTATGCAACCGAACTAACTCCCAAATGTATAATCTAGCATAATCCTCAGCTGAATCAGTACTTGTTGTTGGGCATATTTTCATGCCCATTTGCCATGTTTTTACCCATATTTGATCATATTTTGAGTTCATAGTCCTTAATTCATGCTTAAATTCATGTGTATGTGTGTGTTTTATGCGCTAACAAATGATTTGAGTTGATTTGAGCAGGGAACTAGGCAAAATGGGCTCAAAATGATGCAAAGAGTGAAGATTTAAGGATCTAACGGGGTTGGTGCTATGGATGGTGCCCCGCACCAAGTACCAAACTTCAAAGAAAAAATCTCAGTCTGGTGCTATGGATGGCGCGCTGCACCATCCCTCAAACTTCAAAGAATTTCACTTCAAAAATTTGGCGAGATGAAGGGGGCGGTGCACCAGACCCTATCTAGAGTTGAAATTGTTGGAAATTTGACTAAGTCTATGGAGAGATAGGAGGGGCGGCGCACTAGAGCCATTTCATGATGAAAAATGCTAATTTTAAAGCCAAGTATTGAAGGAAAGAAGCGTCATCTGAAGGCTCATCTATAAATAGTGGCCTTAGGTCATTTGTTACATAGTTTTGGACTTTTGGGAAGTAGTCTTTACTCATTTTTATTTCATAGTTAATTCGTGAAAGCTTATATGCCATTTGAAAGGAAAACAATGTTCTACACCTAGGCTTTCTCTTTTTTAATTTTGTAATACTGTGAAAACCCTAAGATCAGATCCGGGAGTTGAAACAAGAAAAATAGGATTTTCTACACCAGGTCACAGGACGAGTCATCTAGTGACTCATGGGGTGCACTACGAGTCATTGAGTGACTTATGTGAGGAGTTTGGATTTGTTTAGAATTTTGAGTTTTGAGATGACCACGGGTGTGATCACGAGTCGTGGTTAGCACCATGATCCATTGAATGGTTCGTGGTCAAGAGTTGACTGAAGATTTGATGTTTTTGATAGTGTCCCTGAAAACCAGTCACCATGAGTTGTGGAGTTCCTCGTGGAGACTAGTGTTGAGTTTGTACAGTGCAGGTGATGAGAGGTGACCAGAGTCATGATCAGTGATGATGGGTTGTCTAGTCCCTTATGGAGAACTGGCAGAGTGTTTTTCCCTGCGAATTTATTAAGGACTTTTTCATAATTCCTAAGTTCCTAAGGCCTAAACTATGTATTTTTAAGCTTAGAATAGAGTGTTTTAAGAGGGGTAAGTTCATTCTAGGCTTATTCACTTCCATGCATGCAAGTCTAGAAGCTCCTAAGGGTGATCAAGCCTAAATTCCTCAAGTTCTTCACCAAATTCTCATTGGAAAATCAAGGAAGTTGTGAAATCAGATTTCTATAGATATGTAGGGTTATGAATGGGTGTAATTGTCCACACTCATGCCCATCCCCTCTCAATTCATGAAAATTCTAGTTGATGAATCTATGAAGTTTTTACCCAACATGTGAATTATCTAAGTTTCAATCATGGGTATGATCTAAGCATGTTTCTAATGTTGAATTATGATTAATGGGCATATTTTACAAGTTTTCAATTATAAATTATGTTTTCAAGTTTTATAAATTATGATGCCCATCCATGAAAGTTAATGAAAGTTGAGACCTATGAAATATGCATTCAAGCATGAAGAGATGTTTATGAAGGAAGTATGATTTCAAAATACCCATGGTTATGTTCATGTTTTCAAATTATCAAGTCTATGTCATGTATGTTTAAGTATTGGGCAAGCCCATATGATCTAGTATGTCTCATGATGTATTTAAATTTCATGTTATCAGCTTACCGCATGGATTTTGGAGTCTAGACTCTGACTATTTTCAGCTTGTGGTATGATTGGAGTCAAGGCTCCTCAAGTTATGTTTTTAGATTTATGTATGTATGTTATGAGTCAGCTTTGTCACTAGACGATGCTTCAGCTTCATTGAAAAATGATGGAGAGTATATGCATGTTTTTGTGAGTAGTGTCTAGCACCAAGCAGGCGAACGGTCAGTCAACCCTATGCCTCAAAACTACGCACCAACGTAGGTATGTTCAGATTATTTGGGACCTCCCTTGTGAGCTTCCCTTGCCCCTAAGGGTCCTTCATCTTGATATTAATATCATGGTAGCGTCCTTAGCCCTGATAAAGCTTTGGACGGCTCTACCCACTTGAGTGTGATAGTCGGGACCACATAAGCTCTATCGTGGTAATGTATGTTATATGATGAGTCTCCAATTGTTCCTCATGATTTCAGTTATGCATGTTCATTAGTCATGATATTATGTTTTCAGCAGGTTTGACCCAATGTTTAGTTTTACTTATGATTATTAGTTTTCAGCTTTGAGTCATTCGATTCAGTTATGATGTTCATTTATATTTAGATCATGATTTCAAAAAACAACATGCAAGCCCTACTCTCAGAATCTTATCTTGATTTTGTTTCATGATATTCATGATATGATTTTACTTAGCAATTTTACATACATTTCATACTCCATATATTCCATGTACTGTCCACATACTCTATGCTGTATCATTTCATGATATAGGCTAAGATATTCAGGATGGTTTTACTTACCTTACATACTCCATATATTCCACGTACTAACTGCATACTCTATGTTGTATTATTTCATGATGCAGGCTCGGATATTCAAGCCTAGTTTCATCATTAGCTAGACTTGCAACATTAGCACTTATCAGCCAGAGTTGGTGAGTCCTCATCTTTCGAGGGCCCTTCTCTTCAGTTGTATCTAGTACTTTTAGTTTCATACTAAGTGAGTTAGTTGGGTCTTGTCCCATCAACTCGTCAGTAGTAGAGGCTTTTCAGACATAACATGTAATCATCTTTGGTCTTGAGTTATGTATTCCAATGTTATGGGATTATCAGAATTCTGCTATATTAATTATGTTCATCTTCCGCTTTATTATGATTGAGTTAGATGATATGCTCATGCCAAGGGTCAACTTGGAGCCTCTCGGGGTTCTTTGTCTTGTGTCTCGATCGGGGCCTATGTTTGAGTCGTGACAAACTTGGTATCAGAGCATTAGGTTTTGAAGTGTCCTAGGGTGTCTGAAAGCCGCTTTAAGTAGAGTCTTTTTCATGAGTGTGAAGTATGCGACACTTATGATGAACAAGCTATGAGATGTTTAGGAAATGTTCCCTTCTTTTATGATCTATATCGTGCGTTGAAATGTCTCTCTATCTTTCTAACTTATGCTATACACATTTGCAGAATTATGCCTCCTCGCCGAGTTAATGGAAGTAGAAATGGGAATGGAGATAGCCACGAGAATGGTATTTGAGATGGGCATCAGCAGGCCCCACCAGCCCATGAGGAGTATATACCCGAGCCGACTTCCCACACTGAGTTTAGGGCAGCCAGAAAAATGCTAGCTCAGGCCTTGACCGCTAAAGTCAACCAGCAGGTGGTAGCACATGTCCCTCATAATGGGAATGCGGCAGTGGCAAGAGTCAATGATTTTCTGAGGATGAACCCTCCAGAGTTTCTTGGGTCAAAGGTGGATGAGGATCCACATGAGTTTATTGATGAGGTTATGATGATCACCTAGATCATGGGGGTGATAGGAGAGGAGTGCACCGATCTAGCCTCGTATCAGTTGAAAGGGGTTGCTCACATATGGTTCAAGCAATTGAAGGATAGCAGGGCAGTGGGAGCAGGCCCTATTGGTTGGGAGGAGTTTCATGCCACATTTTGTATCGGTTCATTCAACCTAAGATAAGGGAGATCAAAGCAGCTGAGTTTGCGAACCTAAATCAAGGAAAAATGATAGTTTAGGAGTATGCCTTGGAGTTCAATTGCTTGTCCAAGTATGCACCTGAAATGGTGTCAGATCAGAGAGCCTGAGTGAGTCAGTTCATGCATGGGATAGTAGGCTACTTGGTCAGGAATAGCCGAACCGCGATGCTTCTTCAGGACATTAACTTTGCTCGGATAGTCTTGTACACCAAGTAGATGGAGCCAGTTCAGATGAGTGAGCAGGAGAGAGAGGCAAAGAAGGCCAGGACTGATAGCTTTGGATTCTCCCAGTAGAGACCTGGTCGGCACTGTCAGTAGTCCCACCAGAGATCTTCAACCCCAGCGCCTTCGATTATGAGTGTTCCATCCAGATCTAGGCGCGATCAGAGGGGACGAGTATCAGGCCCTAGAGGACAGAGTAGCAGACCTATAGAGACCAGCTCTCCAGAGTGTAGTAGATATGGCCGAAGACACGTGGGCCAGTGTTTAGCAGGTTCAGGTGCTTGTTTCGGGTGTGGGAAGCCCAAACATATGCTTAGGGATTGCCCAGTAGCCAGACAGGGTCATGATAGGGGCTGAGGCCCAGCCTCCAATTTAGCAGCTCCATCAGCACGCCCAGCCCAACAGGGGGCATCTTCTAGTGTGGGTGGCGGTTAGTGTCAAAATAGATTCTATACCCTAGCATTCCCTCAGGAGCAAGAGGTCTCCCCAGATGTAGTCCCTAGTATGTCATGAGTATTCCACCTTGATGTATATGTACTATTAGATCCAGGGGCTACTTTGTCTTTTGTGACGCCCTATATTACTAGTAGTTTCGGAGTCAATCCCAAAATCTTATCAAAACCCTTTTCAGTCTCTACTCCAGTCTGTGATTTAGTTGTAGCTAGACAGGTATATAGAAATTTCCTTGTCATAGTACTTCATAAAGTCACCTCAGTAGATTTAGTAGAGTTAGCCATGACCGATTTTGATGTTAACCTCGATATGGATTAGTTATATGCATGTTATGCCTCATTCAATTGTAGAACCCTTATAGTAGAGTTCAGATTTTTGGGTGAGCCAGCTCTAGAGTGGAGGGGAAGTTCAACTGTGCTTGTAGGTCATTTCATTTCCTACCTTAAGGCCAGGAAGATGATTTCTAAAGGTTGCGTGTATCATCTAGTTAGGGTTAAGGATACTACGTTCGAAACCCTGACTATCCAGTTAGTTCTTGTAGTGTGTGAGTATCCAAAAGTGTTTCTAGATGATTTATCGGGAATCCCTCCTAAGCTAGAGATCAATTTTAGTATTGACCTTATTCTCGATACGCAGCCTATATCTATTCCTCCTTATAGAATGGCTCTAGCTAAGCTAAAGGTGTTGAAGGATCTCTTAGAAAAGGGTTTCTTCAGATTGAGCGAATCCCCATGGGGTGCACCAGTTCTCTTTGTCCGCAAGAAGGATGGTTCTGTTTGTATGTGCATTGATTATCGACAATTGAGCAAAGTTACCATCAAGAACAAGTATCCTCTCCCTAGGATTGATGATTTTTTTGACCAGCTTTAGGGTTCCAAGTGCTTTTCAAAAATAGAACTCAGATCCGGATACCATTGATTCAGGGTTTGGGAGAGTGACATCTCGAAGACAGCCTTCAAGACATAGTATGGTCACTATGAGTTTGTATTTATGTATTTTTGACTAACAAATGCTCTTGCATCTTTTATGGATTTGATGAACAGGGTGTTCAAGCCATAATTGGATATGTTCGTGATTGTGTTCATAGATGACATCCTTATATACTCTCATAGCGAGGAGGAGCATGTAGCTCATCTGAGGGTGGTGCTACAGACTTTGAATGATCTTTCGTTATATTCTAAATTTACTAAATATGAGTTTTGGTTGGACTTAATGACATTTTTAGGTCATGTGGTGTCAAGTGAGGGTGTACAGGTGGACTCTCAAAAGATAAAACCGATGAAGAATTGGTCTAGACCGGTAAATCCTTCAAATATCAGGAGTTTATTGGTTTAGCTGGTTATTATCAGGGATTTGGTGAGGGGTTTTCATCCGTTGCAGCCCCGTTGACTAAATTAACCTAGAAGAAAGTGAAGTTTCAATGGTCGGAGGCTTGTGAGAAGAGCTTCCAAGAGTTGAAGACTTGACTCACCTCAGCACCGGTGTTGACCCTACTTGAGGGTACTGAAGGGTTTATGGTATATTGTGACGCCTCGAGAATTGTCCTTGGTTGCATACTCATGCAACATGGTAAGGTTATAGCCTATGCTTGCAGGAAGTTGAAGGTCCATGAAAAGAGTTATCTGACTTACGATCTCAAATTAGCGTGGTAGTATTTTCCTTGAAGATTTAGAGACACCATTTGTATGGGGTCCATGTAGATGTGTTTATGGACCATAAGAGCCTACAATACGTGTTTACCCAAAAGGATTTGAATCTACGTCAGAGAAGGTGGTTGGATCTTTTGAAGGATTATGATTTGAGTGTTCTCAACCATTCGGGCAAGGCGAATGTGGTGGCGAACGCTCTTAGCAGGCTTTCCATGGAGATGTGTCCCATATAGATGAGGAAAGGAAGGAGTTAGTGAAGGATGTACATCTGCTTGCACGTCAGGAGTCCGTCTTATTGAATCGACAAATGGTGGTGTCATTGTTTAGAATGGGCCAGAATCATCCTTAATGACCAAAGTTAAAGTTAGACAAGACGAGGATCCCATTTTGGTGAAGTTGAAGGAAGCTGTTCAGAATCAAAAGGTGGAAGTCTTCTCCAAAGGGGGAGATGGTGTGCTTCGATATTAGAGTCGCTTGTGTGTTCCGAGTGTTGATGATTTGAGATAGCGGATGTTGCATAAAGCTCATGGTTCCAAGTATTCTATCTATCCAGATGCCACCAAGATGTACTGTGACCTACGGGAAGTCTATTGGTGGAATGGCATGAAGAAGGACATTGTAGAATTTGTGGCTAAGTGTCTGAATTGTCAGCAGGTGAAGGTTGAGCATCAAAGACCTAGAGGTGTGCTTCAAGATATTAGTATCCCTACTTGGAAGTGGGAAGAGATCAATATGGACTTCATTATAGGGTTGCCATGCACTTGTCTACTGTATGACTCTATTTGGGTGGTTGTGGACTGGTTGACTAAGGTAGCTCATTTCCTACCTGTCAAAACTACCGATTAAGCAGAGGATTATGCTAATTTGTATGTTCGGGAGTTAGTTCAGTTACATGGAGTGCTCTTGTCCATCATATCAGATAGAGGTACTCAGTTTACCTCTCCGTTTTCAAGATCATTTCATAAGGGACTCGGTATCCAGGTTAAGATTAGCACAACATTTCACCCACAAATAGATGGTCAGGTGGATTAGACCATTTATACTCTTGAGGATATGTTGAGAGTGTGTGTGATTGATTTCAAGGGTAGTTGGGATGATCATTTGCCTCTCATTGAGTTTGCATATAACAACAGCTACTATTCCAGCATCTAGATGGCTCCGTTTGAGGCTCTTTATGGTCGGTAGTGTAGATCTCCTATTGGTTGGTTTGAAGTTGGTGAAGCTACGATGATAGGTCTAGATTCAGTCCATGAGGCTATGGAGAAAGTTCAGCTTATAAGGGACAGGTTGAAAACAACTCAGAGTCGCCAAAAGTCCTATGCAGATGTGAGGAGGAGAGAACTTGAGTTTGAAGTTGATGATTGGGTGTTTCTAAAGGTTTCTCACATTAAGGGAGTGATGAGGTCCAGAAAGAAAGGGAAACTCAATCCCCGTTATGTTGGTCTGTACCGAATTGTGAAACAGATTGGCAAGATAGCATATGAGTTAGAGTTCCCATCAGAATTAGCTTTAGTGCATCTAGTTTTCCATGTGTCGCTCTTAAAGAAGTGTTTGGGTGATCCAGCTCTGGTTATTTCGTGGGCTGTGTCGGTGTGAAAGATAGCCTCAGTTATGAAGAAGTTCTGGTAGAAATACTTGATTGTCAGATTCATAAGCTAAGAAACAAAGAAGTAGCTTCAGTAAAGGTTTTGTGGAGGAATCAGCATGCTGAGGGAGCTACGTGGAAAGACGAAGCATATGTGATGGCTAAATACCAACATCTTTTCCCTGCAGGCTCAGTTTCAGCTTGAGGTATCAATTTCCTCCTTAGTACCTTATTCAGTTTCATGTTCAATTCATGTGCCCTAGTTTTTTTCATGTCAATGAATATGATTAAGAAATTTAGTTCATTCATGTAGTTCAGTTCAAAGTCAGCCATTCCGTCCGTTTTTAGCTTGTATGTTTAGTATTTTAGTATGATGATTGCATTTAGCTACTTTTCACTATGTCTTTCCACATTCGAGGATAAATTTTCCCAAGGGGGAGGTATTGTAATACCTCAAAAACTCTAAGATCAAACTAGGGAGTTGAAACGACGAAAAATAGGATTTTCTGCACCAGGTCACAGGACGAGTCTTCCAGTGACCCGTGGAGTGCACCACGATTCGTTGAGTGACTCATGGGGAGGTGTTTAGATTTTGTTGGGATTTTGAGTTTTGAGGTGACCACGAGTCATGGTCAACATGACGATTCATTGAGTTTTCCGTGGTCAAGAGTTGATGGAAAATTTGATGTTTCCAGTAGTGTCCCTGACGACCAGTCACCACGAGCCGTCGGGCACAGCACGAGTCATGGTGACCCTCGTGGTGACCAGTGTTGAGTTTGTCCAGTGCAGGTGACGGGAGGTGAACACGAGTCATAGTTAGTGATGATGGGTCGTCCAATCCCTCGTGGGGACTGGCAGTGTGTTTTCTGTTGCGAATTTATTAAGGGCTTTTTTGTAATTCCTAAGTTCCTAAGGCCTAAACTACATTGTTTTAAGCTCAGAATAGAGTGTTTTAAGAGGGGTAAGTTCATTCTAGGCTTATTCACTTTCCATGCTTGCAAGTCTAGAAGCTCCTAAGGGTGATGCCTAAATCCCTCAAGTTCTAACCCAAATTCTCATTGGGCAATCAAGGAAGTTGTGAAATCAGATTTCTACAGGTATATAGGGTTATGAATGGGTGTAATTGTCTACACCCATGCCCAATCCCCTCTCAATTCATGAAAATTCTAGTTGATGAATCTATGGGATTTTTACTAACATGTGAATTCTCTAAGTTTGAATCATAGGTATGATCTAAGCTTGTTTCTAATGTTGAATTATGATTAATGAGCATATTTTACAATGTTTTCAATTATAAATTATGTTTTCAAGTTTTATAGATTATGATGCCCATCCATGAAAATTCATGAAAATTGAGATCTATGAAATATGTATTCAAGCATAATGAGATGTTTATGAAGGAAGTATCATTTCGAAATACCATATATATGTTCATATTTTCGAATGATCAAGTCTATGTCAAGCATGTTTAAGTATTGGACAAGCCCATATGATCAAGTATATTTCATGATGTATTTAAATTTCATGTTATCAGCTTACCACATGGATTTTGGAGTCTAGACTCACACTATTTTTAACTTGTGGTATGGTTTGAGACAAGGCTCCTCATGTTATGATTTTAGATTTATGTATGTATGTTATGAGTCTGCTTACCAATGGGGGGTTTGG
Organism: Datura wrightii; assembly: GCA_035772735.1. Lineage (NCBI taxonomy): Eukaryota > Viridiplantae > Streptophyta > Magnoliopsida > Solanales > Solanaceae > Datura > Datura wrightii. Next base: position 112,974,464 of record JASDFA010000001.1, read on the forward strand.
GAGTGCGGAAGTGAGAGATTGAGAGAGAATTGAGGAATGCGGATGCCTTTGGCTTCCGTCTGAGTTTCTATTTATAGACAAAATTTACAATCGACTTTTTACAATTGGCTCTTCCTGTTCATGAATGACCCCTACTATTCATGAATAGTTGGCCGACACCTTTACTATTTACTTTGCGACTTTTCTGCTAAAGTAGCCGCCCTCTACTGTATACTTTAAGACTTTCTATACAAAAACAAAAAACTTTGTCTGTCCATTATTTTGGACGACTCTTTACATAACAAAACAAAAAACTTTAAAAACATATCTGCTGCTACGAAAGGGAAAATAGAAGCAAAACATTATGGAATAAAAGATTAAATAAAAACTGGACACTTAAGAATCATAAACCATCCGTCTACATTTCTGTGATCAAATGCAATTTATGACCTAGCAATACAATTCCGGTTCCTAAATTGACTAATACGGCTTTCAAGTATATTTCTATCAGGAAAGCACATCAAAACTCAATTTTCCCAAATCAAGTTAAGAACAATACCCTATTAATTCACAACTTTCCAATTTCGTGCTCTCTCGAGTGAAATCGGACTTTTTAGATGTACATTAATGTCGGCCACACACCAATGCAATAGAAACAAGAATTAATAGAACAACATGGAAGGAGAAGATGAAAAACCATATAATTCAATAATCAAAATTCATCACCATTGTTCATAACCTCAGCAAGGAAGAGAATTAGCCGCTCATTTGTGGATTAATCATCCTAAAACAAGTGTTAATCATACAAACAATTGATTGAAAGAAGAAAGAAAGAGAGAAAAGCCCTGAGCTTTTTCGTCCCTCAACTGCCTGTAACCCACGTCCTTGCTCCACCAAGTCTGAATTCATTAAAAATAAGCCTAAGTGTTCTATTTATACTAATGGGAATTTTTCCCGGAATAACAAGCAACGTGTCACGGAGTGCATCGCGGAGCACTGCCTCCGTGACATGGCGTGGACGCGGACCCTCTCTGGAAATTTAGGGTCCGGGAATAAAGCTTCAACGTGGCACGACGTGCAACGCGGAGGCTTGCCTCCGTGCCGCGGAGCTGTCGCGAGGCTCCACTGGAAATTGACAAACTATTCACCCTCCAGGCAGAATGCCTCCACGATGGTAGCGTGACACGGCTCCATCGCGGAGCCCCTTTATATTGTGCAGTCCAATGCCTTTTTCGTGCTTGAATCCAAGTCCAACTCCGATATTGTTCCAACATGCATTTTAGCTCCTCAAAATCACCTTTTACCTACAAAACAATGCTAATCATGTTGGTTAGTATAAATTCACATTTTATTACCAATTACATGAAAATGTATACACATTGCACAATAAACAAGGCGAAAATGATACGTTTGAGTATCACTTGGGCATATAAATCTGCCCAAGATCACTTACCCCACACTTAAATCCTTGTTCGTCCTTGAACAACAAATACACAATTCATGCAAATTACATCGCAATCTTCGCCACTATGGTGCGACAACTTACGCTACGGTCATACCGATCATTCAATATTGTAAATCATCAAGAAAACATGCATGGTCTTAACAATGCAATGACCTTTAATACATTAAGACTTCCTAGACTTTAAGAATCGACTCTCGATATCGGCAAACTCATGCAAATCAGCTAATCAAGATATCCGACACGAAAATCAATCTTTCATCAAGCATGTGCCCTCACAACTCAAGAGAATCTTCCCCTTTTTGTTCATGTGACACACCAACTATGACGTCGGTTCAATGGGACTATTCTCGGTAAAAGAACCGAAAACAAACTCCGAGAAACCCAAAAATAAAAATCAAAAATTTTTGCAAAACATCGATCATTTCGACGGAAAAATATTTTCAAAGTATTTTAATATGTACAAAATATTTTCGCAAAATTTTAAAAATATCGATCATTTCGATAGAGAACAAAATTAAATGAAGAAAATATTTACAAAAATTTTTACAGACTTAGCTAGCAACCACAACATTTCACACAACACACATCAATTGCCACAATTATGTACAAATACAAAGCAGTTTGCACTTTGCACTTCACAAACACAGGGCAACATAAACATACAAAACAAACAGAGGAAAAACATACAAGCAAACCAGCCGAGCCCCAGCACCTAACTACTCCCCACCCCACAGTTAAATCGAACACTGTCCCCAGTGTTCACAAAAATTAAAAAAATCACAAAATTGGGTGGTGGAACTCCCTGATCAGTCAAAATATTCGACTTCTTCATCAGGTGCTACTGCCTCATCGCCCATGTTCGAGTCACCTCCATCGTCGTCATCGGACTCCACATCGGAGTCCTCCCGATGTGTCTCCTCATCCGTGGGGACATCATCGTCAGTGGGCTCTACAAAGGCTGGCCCCACTCGGCATAGAGCCCTGACATTTTCGCCAAATGGGTAATCCAGCTCGAGCTGCCATAACTCCTCCTCCGTGGATGGTCTCCCACCAATCCGAAGCTGGAGCATTTGCATTCCGAACATCCGTGCCATGTACTGGTCGTCACGAGCATGTCGCTCGCCCAGCGTCAGCACTAGCCCGTGTGTGGTGTCGGGGGCCTTAGTTTTGGTCACGTCAAGGGCCCTCCGCTCCAACTGCGGGATGTAATCCAAAGCCTCTTCCTCGACATCGAGGCCCCGGAGAAAGGTGGTGATAAGTCCTCTGAACCCATACCTGTGGCCCTGGTGTAGTCGGGCTCTCTTCATGGCGGATATGATGACTGCCCCAACATTAATCTCCAGCCCTTTCATCAGGGCATACACCAGGCAGACACGGTCCCGGGTCACATCAGTCATGTGCACCCCCGGGATTAGGCATGAACAGACTATCTTCAGCCATATTCTGGCCTCCCTGTTCATTTGAGAATACTGCAGAGTCTGGTGGTAACCCCTCTCCTTATGTCTGCTCCATCTGGCTGTGGATCGAGCCCCACACAGTGTGCGTCTGATATCGGCATATGGTGGGGTGATGTTCAGCTGGCGGAGAACGTGGGCGTCTGTGTCCCGCGCTCCGATGATGGCATTTAATTGCTGGGGTTCCAGAGTGACAATCTGCCCTCTGATCTTGATTGTGTGGCTTTTGATTGCCGGATTCCAATTTGCATAGAACTCCCGGACTAGATGTAGGTTGCATTCCTTGGGCTCTTGAAATATGAAACTGAGCCCAGCTGCCTCGATCCTTTGCACTATGCGGGGGAACTCCTGTGCTAGTGGTTCCCGTGCAATATGCTCCTCGGGGAAGTATTTTTTCTCCTTGTGTTTGGTGTACCACTTCTTCCCTTCATCGGTTACCCACCTCGTTCCGTATTGGCGGCGTTGGCCGCATGGAACTGCTGGTGCAGCTGTGACTGCTGTGCCAGTCTAAGTCGTTTTCTCCCAGTGCCTGAAGTAGATGCACCTTTACCCTTATCCTGCCTACTTGCCATTGTACCTGTCAACACAAATAAACAAGCAAAATGTCAAGTTAAATGAATATTAACTTCGGCTAAGGTCAGGTTAAGTTAAGTTTACCCCACACTTAGTCCTTAGCTACGGTTACGATACTACGGCAAGAATAACTTTATTTACACCAAAAACTAACAACTATACAATTCATGCTTAGTGCGTTCGCAAAGAAAAATTTGACGGTATAACTTTAGCGTACTACTCAGACTTCATACAGCTAATCCCAATCACTACCATCGCTAGAAATTCAACCATCGCACTTAGCAAAGAAAAACAACAAAACAAAAACAACAACAAAAATTCTATATATACATGAACCTATATAATCAACCCAATTTGAACAATTTTCAACATTTTCCCAAAATCCCCGAGAATTCGTCGTCTATTACATTCAAACAAATTTTACAACGACTTATCTCATTCAATACATACAACCCGACATATAATTCACAAATTTACCAAGTTACCGATTTTGAATTCAACAACCAAGCCCTAGAATTGAATTTCACAATCAAATTTGAATCATTCACGCAATCGACAAGTTCAAACGCTCATTACAACATTCCGAACATTTATCAATCAAGGAATAACTCAATTTCATGCTAAATTTCGACTTAGGGTGATTTATCTCACCTCCCATGCTTAATTTCGAATAAATTCGACAAAAACTTGAGAGAGAATAGGAAAACATACCTCGTAGTTGAAGAACCAAAGAAAACTCGATAATTTCTTTGCTTTATACCGTGGCACGTTGGTGGGGGAGGGAATTTTGGGTGTTTGGTCACAGAGAAGTGAGAAAATGAGGGAAAAAAGGGGGTAAATTCGAGGTTTAAAATGAAGAAAACACGCGGGTCACCCGGCAACCCGGTGTGACCCGTCACAAATTATAGGGCAACGTGTCACGGAGTGCATCGCGGTGCACTGCCTCCGTAACACGGAGCCATCGCGATTGCCCTCTGGAATTTTTAAAAATTCCAGATTAAACCTCAACGTGTCACGGAGGGTAACGCGAAGGTCCTCCTCCGTGACACGGAGCTATCGCCCCAGCTCACTGTCTCTGCATTTTATTCATTTTTTCGTACCTCGCCTTTTCCTTCACGATTCCATGCACATTTTTCTCCGTTTGACCTGAAAATCACCTCACTAAACAAAATTGGTTAGATTAATAAGTTTCACTAACTAAAATGAAAAAAAATACTACTAAAACGAAAAATTTGTACTAAATGAAGAAAAAGAAAATTAAAATAAAATCCATTTACACTTTTCAAAATAAAAGAAAAAATATATTTTTCACGGGTTGCCTCCCGTGCAGCGCCTGGTTTACCGTCGCGGCTCGACGTCCTTTATGCTCAATTGTCCGCTAGGGTGATGGATGATTTCTCACGATCATTGTCCTCCCCCCAGTAGTACTCACCCTTATCTGGTGGTCTTCCCATCAACTCTCGGGAATCATTCATTTGTTTAGCATTCCCATGATCAATTACATTGATCACCTAGAGTTCTTCATTCACCATCGGGAGCTTGGGTGCTTTGTACACATCGAACACCTCTACCTTTTCATGTGCTCGCATTGTAAGTTGACCCGCAACCACGTCGATTAATGCTTTCCCGGTTTCCAAGAAGGGTCGTCCCAAAATAAATGGGACTTCCGCGTCTGGTTCAAAATCTAGAACAATGAAATCTACTCGGAAAATTAGGGAGCCTACTTGCACAAGCACATCCTCAACAATGCCATCCGGCCTAGCTAAGGATCTGTCTGCCAACTGCAAAATTACGGTTGTAGGTCTAGGACTCCCTAGACCTAACTTTCTGAATACCGAAGATGGCATCAGATTTATGCTCTCCCCCAAGTCACACAATCCACGAGCTCGGATACTCTGCCCAATAGTAAGCTGGATAGTAAAACTTCCAGGGTCTTTTAGCTTCGTGGGCAGTCTATTTTGGATCCGGGAAGTGCATTCCTCCGTCAAAGCTACCGTGGCATACTCAGTCAGACGACTTTTGTTGGCCACGATGTCTTTAATGTATTTGGCATATTTTGGCACTCCCTGCAAGACATCAACAAGAGGTAAATTAACATGTACCTGTTTAAGCACCTCCATAAATTTCTTGAAACACGCCTCCTCCTTGTGTTTCTTGAGTCGTTGAGGGAACGGGGGTGGAGGTCTTTCTGATTCTGCTTCTTTGGTCTTCCCCCTATCCGAAGTTTGCTCTCCCTCAACATCTGCTGCTCCGGACTTTTGAGGTGGTCTTTCTGGTTCCACCTCCTTCAGCTGCAAACCACTTCTTGTGGTCACTGCATTTACCTGCTTCGGATTTGGATCCGTGTCGCTAGGCAGTCCTCCTCTGGGCCTTGTGTTTTGGGCACTAGCAAATTGCCCAAATTGATACTCAAGAGCCTTGGTCGCTAATTGATTATTTTTCACTTCGGCTGCCAATTTAACATAATCAGCCTGCAATTGCGCCTGATTAGCGATCATGGTCTTGAACATTTCCTCAATGCTAGGTGATGGTGGTGGAGGAGGGGCATTGTGATTTCTGAATTGAGATTGGTAGTTCTGTTGCCCTCCTTGATTTCTTTGCATACCCTGACCCGAACTTTGGCCTTGTTGGTTGTTGCTACCCCACGAAAAATTTGGATGGTTCCTCCAATTTGAGTTGTAGCCGCTACCAAACTGCTGCTGATTTCTTTGTGCATTGCCCACAAAGTTAACAGAATCAGGATTTGCTCCACAGCGCTCAGCTGAGTGCTCACTGCTACCACACACTTCACACCACATTTGCTGGACCGCATTGACTGAAGATGAAGGCTGGTTCAAGTTCATGTTGCTGAAGTGGTTGTTCAACTGATTCTGTAAGGCAGCTATCTGTGCAACAATAGCTGTAAATCCATCCACTTCCAGCACTCCTGCTGCTTTCCTTGCTCCACCTCGTGATGAATCAGCATTCCATTCTGGATTGCCCTGTGAAATCCGGTTTAGCAAAGTGTACAGCTCCTCATAAGTCTTTTCCAGCGCTTGCCCTCCAGCTGCTGAGTCTAACAAAATTTTAGTATGGGGTTCCAAACCCTCAATAAATGTGTGTACCAACACCTCATTGGACTGATGATGATGAGGACAGTCCCGCAACATGGATTTAAATCTTTCCCAGGCTTGATATAAATTTTCTCCCTCCCTCTGTTTGAAACTTAGAATTTGACTTCTAAGTCTGGCTGTTTTACCAGAGGGAAAAAATCTTATCAAGAACTTTCGTGCTAGATCATCCCACGTTGAGATAGAATTTGGTGGCTCAGCTTTTAACCACCTCTTGGCTTCACCAAGTAATGAGAATGGAAATAGTGTGAGCCGAACATAATCAGGTGACACTCCAGCGGGTATATAAGTGTCACTTATCTCCAAAAAGTTTTGGAGATGTTGTTGTGGGTCTTCATGAGGGAGACTGGTAAATTGCTCGCTTGTGTGCAACAGTTGCACCATATTCTGCTTGAGTTCAAATCTCCCTCCAGGCTCTGGTTTGCGGATACTTGAATGTACATTGTTGGCATGTGGGATTGCCACCTCGCGAACCGGCCTTGCTGCTGCTTCGTCTGGCACTAACACTGCCCTCACAACCAGTGGATTTTGTTGCTCCATAATAGTCTGTCTGAGCAACTGCAGCTTCTTTTGTAGAGTTTCTCTGTGTTTACTATGAAATATACGTTCAAGCTCTATGTAAGATTCCACCAGCTCTTTGTCTCTTGCCAGTGTTCACAGAAATCAAGTCTGCAAAATACAGGCTAAGACCAAGTTGTCAACACTTAAGAAAATAAAATAAAAATACAGTAAATTTACACTTAACACAATTTCACCAATTGCCTAGTCTCCCCGGCAGCGGCGCCAAAAACTTGTTCGGGTGTTTGCTATATGGTTAAAAACCGACACGCAAGTGCACGTGGTCAAACAAGTAGTAAGTGGCTTAAGTAAGCCAAGTATCGAACCAAGGAGACTCTGGATAAGTAAAAATTTCCCAAGTATACTATATTCTATCTTACTTCTATATATGCTGACAACAAAGTAACCAAAAGTTAAATAATTTGTTTATAAATTATATACTAAAACTATTAACAAATATCTACTTTGAATTGAAACTATGGATATGAGCATGCCAAGGTTAAGAACAAGTAATGAACTTGATTATAATCATAATTTGGTTAATCTTCTCTTCCTGTTGCTAGCCAAGAACATTAGCCTAGAGATTAAAACTCTCGTATTTAATCTCACTTAAGAATCATAAACCATCCGTCTACATTTCTGTGATCAAATGCAATTTATGACCTAGCAATACAATTCCGGTTCCTAAATTGACTAATACGGCTTTCAAGTATATTTCTATCAGGAAAGCACATCAAAACTCAATTTTCCCAAATCAAGTTAAGAACAATACCCTATTAATTCACAACTTTCCAATTTCGTGCTCTCTCCAGTGAAATCGGACTTTTTAGATGTACATTAATGTCGGCCACACACCAATGCAATAGAAACAAGAATTAATAGAACAACATGGAAGGAGAAGATGAAAAACCATATAATTCAATAATCAAAATTCATCACCATTGTTCATAACCTCAGCAAGGAAGAGAATTAGCCACTCATTTGTGGATTAATCATCCTAAAACAAGTGTTAATCATACAAACAATTGATTGAAAGAAGAAAGAAAGAGAGAAAAACCCTGAGCTTTTTCGTCCCTCAACTGCCTGTAACCCACGTCCTTGCTCCACCAAGTCTGAATTCATTAAAAATAAGCCAAAGTGTTTTATTTATACTAATGGGAATTTTTTCCGGAATAACAAGCAACGTGTCACGGAGTGCATCGCGGAGCACTGCCTCCGTGACACGGCGTGGACGCGGACCCTCTCTGGAAATTTAGGGTCCGGGAATAAAGCTTCAACGTGGCACGGCGTGCAACGCGGAGGCTTGCCTCCGTGCCGCGGAGCTGTCGCGAGGCTCCACTGGAAATTGACAAACTATTCACCCTCCAGGCAGAATTCCTCCGCGATGGTAGCGTGACACGGCTCCATCGCGGAGCCCCTTTATATTGTGCATTCCAATGCCTTTTTCATGCTCGAATCCAAGTCCAACTCCGATATTGTTCTAACATGCATTTTAGCTCCTCAAAATCACCTTTTACCTACAAAACAATGCTAATCATGTTGGTTAGAATAAATTCACATCTTATTACCAATTACATGAAAATGTATACACATTGCATAATAAACAAGGCGAAAATGATACGTTTGAGTATCACTTGGGCATATAAATCTGCCCAAGATCAGTCCTTAGCCCTGACAAAGCTTTGGACGGCTCTACCCACTTGAGTGTGATAGTCAGGACCACATAAGCTCTATCGTGGTAATGTAAGTTATATGATGAGTCTCCAATTGTTCTTCATGATTTCAGTTATGCATGTTCATTAGTCATGATATTATATTTTCATTTAGTTTGACCCATTGTTCAGTTTTACTTATGATTATTAGTTTTCAACTTTGGGTCAATCGATTCAGTTATGATGTTCAGTTATGTTCAGATCATGATTTCAGAGAACAACATGCAAGCCCTATTCTTAGAATCTTATCTTGATTTTGTTTAATGATATGCATGATTTGTGATTTTACTTACTTAGCAGTTTTACTTACCTTGGTACATTGCACGTATTGATCGCATATTCTATGCTGTATTATTTTATGATACTTTCTCGAATATTCAGGCTCAGTTTCACCATTAGCCAGACCTACAACATTAGCACTTATCAGTCAGAGTTGGTGAATCCTTATCTTTCTAGGGCCTTTCTTTTCAATTGTATCTAGTACTTTTAGTTTCAGGCATAGTGAGTTAGTTGGGGTCTTGTCCCTTTAACTCATCAGTAGTAGAGGGTTTTCAAACATAACATGTATTCAACTTTGGTCTTGAGTTATGTATTCTAATGTTATGGGATTTCAGACTTCCACTATCTTGATCATGTTGATCTTCCAATTTATTATGATTGAGTTAGATGATATGTTCATGCCATGGGTCGACTTGGCGCCTCTCAGGGTTCTTTGTCTCGTGTCTTCATCCCGGCCTATGTTTGGGTCGTGACAACTTTGTATTTTCGCATGATGATGACTAAGTATTTGTTTTTCTGCTTGTCTATGAGTGTCTAAACTCATATTCTGGGGTTGTGGCCATGGTGAATGGTTGATTGTTTGACAAACTAAATAAATTTAGTTTTGCTTCTTCTTTTATGGTGGTTTGTATTATTTGTGTTAATTAATTAATTATGAGATTGATCACCTTGTATGTAATCTATTATATTTCGGTTGAACTTATGAAAGGGAATAAAAAGGGATTAAAATAAATAAAGAACGGGAATTGAAAGGCCATTGAACTCATTGGTGATAGGATAGAAGCTGTTGTTGAGGATAGGGATATACCCTTCAACCCCGTTTAGTTGAAATACAAGTAGGGATAATCGTTTTTTCACTGTTCTCTTGTGATCATAGGGATATAGATATTAGGGTTCATGAAATAGTTCTTGGATGCTAGGGATAGTGGCAAGAAATGGGATAGTAACTTGCAACTAATGACCGTAGGAAGAATCATGCTAGTTTAATTACGTCTGAAAAACTCAACCTGAAACCAACCAAGTGCCATTGCTCAAGTATGTCATCATTATCGAAATACAATCAAGCTTGCATTCATTTTAGTTAATTTTTACATTTGAAGTTTTAGTAGTTTAATCTTCCAAACAAATCTTCATTTTACTTGTTTCATAGATTAGTGAAATTAAAGTGACAACCTTATAATGATTAAATTGATAAGTCCCTGTGGGTATGATATCTGGACTTAACAATCCTATATTACTTGACGACCACGTGCACTTGCATGCACTTGGGCGACATCAAGTTTTTGGCGTCATTTTCGAGGACTTGAATATTGTTTAATCGTTTGCAGGTTAGAATTTTATTTTGCTATTCTATATATATTGTATAGATTTTTATTTTTCTTTTTTTAGTATTTGGCCACTCATCTTAACATGACATCTTGAAATATAAATGGGTCAAATGATGGGTATTCATACTTTAGTGATCCTTGTCTGAATTGTGAAGGACCCTACTTGTGGCAACACTTTCATACTTGCGGTGTATCTGGTCGTTTGGATTGCCACTGGAGTAGTTGCCCACATTTTTATTCCCCTTCCCCAAGCCCCTATTACGATCCTCCCATTGTTTTTGATGCTTACAGGAATAATGAAAAGGAGGAACATCATGCTCAAACAAGCAATATGGAGAAAATAATCCTGGAGCATATGGAAGTAATGAGGGAGCAGCTTACTGAACAGGGAGGAGCCTAAAAAGGCTTAGTGCCAAGTTCACAGAGATGATGGCTGAGAGTACAACTTGTAACGATTTGCAAGTCATAGTCTTAGCCAATACTCAAGAGGAACCTCAAGTGGAAGGGAGAATAGAGCCCATACAAGAGATAGACCAATTTGGCTCAAGTATCCATGATCTACAGGGTCTTTTGAATGAAAACATTGAGGCTTCTAAGGCCCAACTACAAAGTGTTATGGATACTAGACGATGCATGGAACAAGAAGAAGAATCCCAACCATTATATGATTATTTGGTAGTTGATGTCGATGTTGAGGATATGGATAAAAGTGAGGATGTCAAGCATAATGAAATCTTGAAGTTAAGGCGTATTGGTCCTCACTTGAAACACTTTTCGACATTGTGTTTGGGGGGAAACCTAAAAATACAGCCTTCCAAACCTATGGAGAGAGGTGTAGATGAGGAACAATGCCCCTATATTCTAAAATTCACTATGCCAAAGACACACAATGACATCCCTCACTTAAGGGACAAGAAGGGCAAGAGGCAATATCTATCACTTCATCCCTTCATGTTTACACCACGCTCCTTGAGCATAATAGAAAATTAGAAAAGAAACTAGGGGTGAAATTTATAAGCTCAAAGTGGAAGGAAAAGTGGTGAAACTTGATAGCATCGTGCCGCGGTATTAAATTAGACGCTTGTTGAGAGGCAACCCAATTTGTAATAATGTAGTTATTATTATTATTATTATTATTATTATTATTATTATTATTATTATTTTGTAGTGTCACTTTTATTTTTTTGATTTATGTGTAGAGAAGGGAAAGTCTGAGTAACTGAAATCAAAGCTAAGGAGCATGTCTGGAGATTAAGTGTGGGGTCGTGTGACTCGTAAATCAAAGAGACAGGCTGCTAGCGAGGCTCGGGCCACAAGGACTAATTTCTCACACGTACCAGATCCTTAATTTTAGATGCTTTGAGGACAGAGCATGATTTTTATGTGTGGGGTGAGGGTGTGTCTCCCTGAATTTTGTTAGTTAAGGGAGAGCATGTCTATTGACTTTATTTGAAAATTTTTGAAAATTAGCATATCTCATCCACCCTTTGGTTTTTCTTATGGTCTCAGTTCTTTTCCGAAGAGGAGCCCTTTGAACTGGGTAATTGTTTTTTTGTTTGAGTCGTTGTAGTCGTAGAGTGATGATGTTTCCCTATGATAGATGGATGACGACCGTTCAAGGGAAGTTTTTTCACATTTTTTTATTATTTAGGATTGAGTCATAATCCCCTCGTATACTTGTTGATATTCTGCTCCGATATGTTCGAGTAAATAGAGTGTTCATCTTGATTGCATGAATTAGAATCCTTGAGAGACACACATATCTCTTTAATTTGACTAATCATATCCTTAAGGCTTAATTATTAATCTAACTTGTCAATTAATATGATTGTGTGACTGTGTAGCTGTAGAAATTGATTAGATTCTTGTTGCCATGAGAGGAGAGCTGTATTGTTTTGTATGTATATGTTATAGCATCTAGAACTTGCCTTAGTGTATGTAGGATAACTAGTTGGTAGGAAGTTGAGAGATGATCAAGGAACTTCTTTGAAGAAGCCAATTTTTTCCTCTAGTTGTTTTACCTTCCTAATCATTCTCCCTAGTTACCTTGTCACCACCCTAACAAAGGACCGGGTGGAAACACGAGACAAAGAACCCCGAGAGGCTCCAAGTCAATCCATGGCATAAACATGACATCTACATTCAACATAATCAAGCGAAAGGCTAACATATATAATATAGCGGAAGTTTGAAAGTATCATAACATTTGAATACATAACACAAGGCTGAAAGTGAATACATGCTATGTCTGAAAAGCCTCTACTACTGACGAGTTGAAGGGACAAGAACCTTACTAACTCACTACAATCTGAAACTGAAAATATTAAACACAACTAATAAAGGGCTCCTGAAAGATGAGGATCACCCACTGCCCGCTAAATAGGTCTGAGGGATAAGGAAGACTAGAGATGCGCCTGAGACTGAACCCTCAAACCTGTATCATGAGACGATACAATATAAAGTATGCGGTCAGTACTTGGAATGTACCAAGTATGCAAGGTAAGTAAAATGGACAGTTAAAATACATAAGAGTGCATAAGAATAGGACAACATGAAAGTAAAGTAAATATCATAACATAACATAAGGGCGCAAGGTTTTCAAATCATTCATAACTCATTAATAATCATAATCATAGGAAAAAGTTTAGAAACTTAACTTAAGACAAAGTAACATAACATAACAATGCATAAAACATGCGGAACAATGTGAGAACTCATCATAACCGATACCATCATGATAATGCCTTACATGATGTCCCAACTATCTCACTCAAGTGGGCGGAATCGTCCCAGGCTTGCCAGGCAAGGGACGTGTAGTATGTGATATAACGAAAAGGGGATCCATTAAGATTTGGATATATATAAACCTACGGTGGCACGTATTTCTGAGACACCGGCATAGTCCTTTGAATGCCGGGCTACTCGGTGCTAGACACTGCTCCTAAAAACATGAACATCAAGGCTCGTATAGTAACCATCAAATCATTCATGAAGTTCATGGCCAAATAGATAATAACATCATTGATCCCCATTTAAAAATACATGTTTAGCCACGAACAAGGGCTCATGAATTGGCCAGGAGTCATAAATCCATCAATCATGAAATTCATACATAATAGTAAAACATGTATAAACTTGACATTTTATAAATCCATTATAAGCACTTCAGAGAGATGAAATCATAAAGCATAAATCATAATTGGGAGAATTAAGATCAAGATCATAGTGAAATCATAACTTGACTTTTCATAAAACATACATAATTGGGCATAATTGGATTTAAATTCAAATCCATAAATTTATATTCAAAATAGTAATAAAATCTGCCCATAGATCATAAAACATGATTTAATACATGGAAGGAATTGTCATGCCCCACCTTGGTAGGCTTGATTGGCACCTAATACTACACTGGGATCTGGGCCGACCTAGTTGGGCATAGGCACTTTTGATGCCTACCAGCGACTCAAAATAAAGAAAAAAAACTGCTATATCCCGTCTATAAATACAGCCTCGGGCTGACAGGGCCACGTAGCACCTATAAAAGAAAACAACTAACCTAGCCAACATAACAATAATAAGGATTCTATGCGGGCTGACAAGACCACCATGCTGTTTAGTTATAATAGGAATGAAAATAGGCAGCTATACTAGGCCTCACACATACAATGCATAAAATAAGTCATTCATAGCCCAACATGGCCAACAACAACCAACTAATTAAATACTATAGTCTGCAAGCCTCTAAGAGTGAATATATTGGTCGGGACAGGGCCCCCGCCTACCCAAATGCTATACAAATAAAAGACAGGTAACCTCTACAGCCTGGAAACTCTAAATGAAAGGAGTTGATCGATTTGCTGACTTTGGAAAGCTGCTAGGAGATCCCAAAACCTGTCTATCTAAACCTGTAGGCAAGTATGCATCGCCCCATAGTTGGGCGTCAGTACAATATGTACTGAATATGTAAGGCAGTAACAGAAAGCTATTTATAAGATGATAAAGATAGAAAATAAGTAGAAAGAAGGGGCAGGAGATAACCTGTAAGCTTTCTTATCCATAACCTGCATGTAGTAAATCACTACACGTATATGAGCTGAAACTGTACGACTATACATTTATAAGTTATAGCTAACAATCAAGTATACAAACAAGAACCTAACCTAGCCACCAAAATCTTGGAAAGTACAAGAAACACAGTAATAACCTACCTGGGCCCCCATAAGCCTCGATAGGTGCCAATTAGTCTATATACCCCTATTGGTATCCCTTAGCCCGTACAAGTAACTGTAACTATATCTGAGTCATCTGGGCTCCTGTAATTGAATATGAGCCATCTGGGCTCCTGTAACTGAATATGAGCTATCTGGGCTCCTGTAACTAAATGTGAGCTGTCTGGGCTTTTGTAACTGAATATGAGCCATCTGGGCTCCTATAACTGAATGTGAACTTTCTGGGCTCCTGTAATTGAATATGAGATGTTTGGGCTCCTATAACTGAATGTGAGCCATCTAGGCCCCTATAACTGAATATGAGCTGTCTGGGATCCTTTAACTAAATATGAGCCGTCTAGGCTCCTTTAACAGAATATGAGTTGTCTAGGCTCCTTTAACTGAATATGAGCCGTCTGGGCTCCTTTAACTGAATATGAGCCGTTTGGGCTCCTTAGGCCTAACTCGACTGCTACTATTACTCGCCCCTGAACTGGTCTATATAGATGCCAATAAGAATAGTCTGTGTGCCTACACCTAGCCAGAGGGTCCTAGCAGTGATCATAACCTCTATCGACTTAGACGAAAAAGGTCGAGGTCCAGGTGACATAAGAGATAGTCTGAAGGTCATGCTGAGGCAAGGATAACTCATAAGCAAACTGTAAGTTCACAGTGACCACTATTTAGTTCTTCAATTTAGAACAACTGTGGGGCTATTATTAATCGGACATGCTCCTAAGCAGTTAGCCCCTAATATTCCACAAACATCTTACTATAATTCTTAGCTAGAAGGTAATACTGCACTAACATGGTTCTAGTTCCTTAGACCATAACCTGGTCTATTCAAATTTCTTATGTCTTCTCTGGGCGATCCCTAACCTCATAAGTAAGTTTATCTAGACTTAGCCACTCACGACAATCTGTACCTAAGTATCTTATAAGAGCAGGCTGGGGCATTGGCCCCACATTCAACTACTGGTAAGGTTCCCTCCTTAGGGTACATATGGGTCTATCTGACTTATACAACTGGGATGACCTCCTGGGAAACCTGTATGGCAAGAAGTAGTTCGACTGAAACTAACAGTCACTGGCACTAGCTAAATAGATGACAGAGTATCAGTCAGTTCACTAGTCAACCCTGGTGCCACTGGCTCTAAGGTATGAACATCATATCCAAATTTTTGGCCCTAGAGGCGTTAAGGTATGCCAACAGCCTCTAGGAAAGTTTTACTGACAATACAGGCATCAAACTGAAAGTTATATCGCATGGCTGCGCCCTATGCTATCCAACTTACCAACTCAGGCCCAACAACTAACTATAAACTTTTGAGGCCTTGGCGTGATAGCAAAACATTAGAATTCTACGAATACAGTGAACAAAAGAACATAGGAGTTTCTATTGTGCTCCTAGCGTGACTCACACTTAACATACTCTTTCCCGACAAGGTATACTGCAATATATTCTCAATATGTTTTCTAGCATCTAACCACAACATACATAAGCTCATTATCTACTGGCAGCAGCTAATCACAATATCAGGATCATTGTCTACTTTTAAAGGCATAGGTCGTATCACTATATGACGAGAATAACTTGCCGAAAAGATAAGCGGTAACATACCTCGAATGTCGATTCTCATTTATCCGATTAGTTCCAACCTGTAGCTGGCAATTCCGTCCAACCCTTACGCTTAGAGATTAGGTATATTTTCAATACCAAGATTTTGGAAAAATTCAATATCTTTTGATAATAATAATTGTAATTCAACTCCATTTAATTCGGCCGAAAACTTACAATTTCTCGAGATTTAGAAGGGAGAAATTCTTACCTCTTGTCTATGGCCGCTTAGGACTCAGTTTAAAGTAATTCTGACAACCTTTACTCAGCGGAGTTCTGGTATTTCGAGCGAATTTCCAAGAAATAACTCTGCAGGGACGTTCCTTGTAGGCTTAAAACTCATTATCCAAGATGAATTTGCGTTTCGACAGAGTTTGATGGCGTAATTTGACAAAAATTTTACAAAATTGTCGCTAGACTTATTTCTCTACCAAAAGGAAAATGTTTTCAAATGAATTCTCAACCCACACTTAGCTATTTATGTATACTGAGGTGGTAGGCTAAGGGGCGCGGCGCGCCGCCTGTAGCACTAACAATCGGTCACGATGCGCCGCTCAAGGTGCTAAGCTGGCCAGCGCAGTGTGGCACCCAGTGCACCTAGCCTCTTACCCCGACCTCCTGCTCGCTCGACCCCATGCTTTTCGTTCATTCCCCGATCCTTTTTTTGTATGTGCCATACTCTAAGACTCTTAACATACGTATGAATGCATCAGTCAAATGATAAGAACTTATGGGGTGTAACATCATCTCCCCCTTAGGAACATTCATCCTCAAATGAAATCTTAAGCTCAAGAGGCTCTACTCTTTTATCCATTGCTAGAAAAATTTTGACAGAGTATCCTATGTAATATGGACTATTCGAAAACCTAAAACACATAAAAGCCCAACACAGGACCCTCACAGGACGCTATCTGCAATTGAATAATATAGTGACACTACATATATAAGAGACTAATAATAATAACAATAAGGGCTCTAGTTAATACCTGAAAACTATCTTACCATTTTTGAACTTGTCTGAATTTGTATATTTTCACTATAAAGCCTGGAATAGATGAAGATATTTAGATCTTACTTTAGCTTCTCAATTAATCCCTACTATATTCTTGTTCCCCTTTAAGTATCTAATAGATCATATCTTTGATCCTCATGGCAGCCCCTTACGGACCCGACGACTTAATATAACTGTTGGAGCCTCCACGTGGGTGACTTTTCTGTGGCCTAGCATCCTCGACTGGGTCAATTTGAGAAAAGGCCTCCTACGTGTTTGTGTAGTGTTGATAAATAGATCCTATACCTGAAGGCAACTCTATCTCATAGGCCACTTGGCCAATCTCCCGGAGGATTTGGTATAGCTTAATGAATCTACGGCTGAACTTGCCCTGATTGTCAGATCTCATAAAGCCTTTAATTAGAAAATTTTTAGGAACATCCAGTCATTATTTCAATCTCTAACTTCTCCAGATGCTCGAATAAGACTTCCGGTGACTCTGGGTTGCCGGTACATATCTCCGAATTAGTTTAACTATTTCCCTCTAACAGATGTAGTATGCTCGGTTAAATTATCCTTGACTGACCTACTTCAGGACATCATATAAGGGACCTACATTTACACCATTAACATATCTCCGAGCGTCTGAGTCGTGTGCTCTGCTTGGTTATTTGTCTGGGGATGAGAAGTTGTACTCAAGTTAATCTGCACCCCTATCTGTTCTGACAGTTTTTCCAAAACCTAGGTGTGAGTTGAGACCTTTTATCAGAAGTTAATAGACACTGAGACACCATATAGCCGAAATTTTTCTTTAGTATTCAAATCAACATAGTCTTTAGCTAAAACGTCATTCTGACCGGTAAGAAATAAGTTAATCTCATTAGCTTTTCAACAATGATGTAATAGAGTCACGTTTATGCTTGGTACAAAGTAACCTTGTAACTATATTCAGACTGTCTACTTCCCATTTCCAAGTAGGCACGGCTATCTCCTGAATCAGCCTGCCAGTTTCTGCTGTCCAGCCTTTCCTTGCTGGTCATTGGAGCTCTGTGCCACAATTCGAAAATATCTTTCTTCTTCCCATGCCATCAGTAGGTCTCTTTTATAACCTGATGCATTTTTGTCAAACTCCGGGTGGGGGAAATAACAGACATGGTATACCTTTGCTACAATCTGCTAACAAAGCCCTGCCACATTTAGAATGTAGAGTCGACCTCTGGGTCTCAAGACTCCGCCCCCTACTATCTTGAAGGCTGGTGACTCCTCCTGCCCGGCCTTATCTTTGACTGCACTAGGCTAGGGTCTTCGTACCATTACTCCTTTTCCTCAACAACTGGTGGTGATATTGCGGTATTCTAGGTTACAATCTCACTATCCTCTAAATGTTAGCTCGGTGCTTATTTCTCGACATTCAGTGGCGATTTTATGCTCTGTCAACCTGCTACATCCTGGAGGTAATTCTGTTTTCCTCCAGAGCTAGATACTCATGCTTTCCCCTTAGTTCTATTGGCAGAGAGTTGGGGTTCATGCCCCCTACACTATACTGACAAGGATATTACTGACCAAGTCTACCAACCTATATTATTCTGATCCACACTAGGGCCAACTTCACTCATATAATCTTTTTGTCCTTCGACATAAAAAACTAGGGTCATAGCCATTATTCTTCAGGTATTCACCACCGTCATCAACTCACTGCGGCAGAATCGACCTATTTCTAACTTGAGCGTTACTACTGCTGGGGGTTTACTTCTTATGGACTCTCACACGTTCTTAGGTGCTACTGGAAATCCTATATGCCCTCCTGATTTACTGTCGTGAGGGTTTAGGTGACTTATTTAAACACTAGGGGTCTTAATCACTTTCTAACACTTCGATGGAATCAACGGTTCTAGCCCTCCTTTACTATTCATTCTAGGCAACATCATGTTAATACTTACACTCTCTGTCATACTAAGAAAAGAGCGGGGGGGGGGGTAGGAAATAACCATATCTTACTACAGCAGGGTTGATGTATGGAGCTTTACAACCTCTGAAAATTTGGGGGTAAGAATCCCGCAATTTCCCCCTTCTTTTATACCATTCAGGTAATCCAACATTAACTGTTGCCCCTCTCTAATTCTAAATATCTACTAAGTAAGCCAACTCATATATATTGCTATACTCCTAACCTCTTACTCTGAGACTGTAGAAAGAACTGGGGACGACACTGGCATATCTATTACCTTATGAAGTTCTTGGTGCCTCGAGAGGATGATGGAGATTAAAAAACGTCTGCTTTTACCCTTAGGCTGACTGTCCCCTAACTATGGAACCTTATTGGTACCATCTCTTGGTACTATAGCCAACTTGCAGCTGATTGAGGTATGTCCCATATCAAACATTATTCTGGACAAACATAACAAGGAAAGCTTAGGGACTCATCCCTATACAATTCGGCTCTATAGCACGATTTCAGAAGAAGGAGGGATAACCATACTATCATGCCTCGTAGCCTCCTGCTTATAAAATGGGGTGCACAATACATTTATAAACAAGACTCTACAAGACACGGCTTGCAGACTCCCTAGGATACAACCTGCTCTAATACCAAGTTTGTCACGCCCTACCTTGGGAGGCATGACTGGCACCTAATGCTACACTAGGATCTGGGATGACCTGGTTGGTCATAGACACCCATGATGCCTAACAACAACTCAAAATCAAGAAAACCAACTGCTATATCCCGGCTGTGAACACAACCTTAGGCCAACAAGGCCACGCAACACCTGAAAAAGAAAACAGCTAACCCAGCCAACATAACAATAATAGGGATCCTATACGGGCTGATAAGATCACCATGCTGTCTAGTTATAACAGGAACGAAAACAAGCAGCTATACTAGGCCTCATACGACCAACACATAAAACAAGACATACATGGGCCCCACACAACCAACAACAACCAACTAACTAAATATTGTAGTCTTCAAGCCTCTAAGAATTAATATATTTCTTGGGACAGGGCCCCGGCCTAACCAAATGCCATACAAATAAAAGACAAGTGAGCTCTACAATGTGGAAACTCTGAATGAAAGGAGATGGCTCATCTGTTGACTCTGGATAGATGCTAGGATATCTCGAAACCTGTCTGTCTAAACCTGTAGGCAAGTATGTAGCCTCCCATAGTTGGGCTTCAATGCAATATGTACCGAATATGTAAGGCAGTAACAGAAAGCTGTTTAGAAGCTGATAAAGACTGAGAATAAGTAGCAAGAGGGGGCAGGAGATAACCTGTAAGCTTTCTTATCCATAACCTACATCTAGTAAATCACAACATGTATGTGAGCTAAAACTGCACGACTATACATTTATAAGCTATAGCTAATAGTCAAGTATACAAACAAGAATCTAACTTGGCCCTCATAAGCCTTGAAGGTAAAAGTAACATAGTAATAACCTACCTGGGCCCCCACAAGCCTCGACAGGTGCCAATCAGTCTATATACCCCTATCTGTATCCCTTAGGCCTTGCAAGTAACTATAACTGTATCTGAGCCATCTGAGCTCATGTAACTGAATATGAGCCGTCTAGGCTCCTGTAACTGAATGTGAGCTATCTTGGCTCCTATAACTGAATATGTTCGTCTGGGCTCCTGTTACTGAATATGAGCCGTTTGGCCTCCTGTAACTGAATGTGAGCCGTCCGGGCTCCTGTAACTGAATATGAGCCATCTGGGCTCGTGTAACTAAATGTGAGCCGTCTGGGCTCTTGTAATTGAATGTGAGCCATCTGGGCTCCTGTAACTGAATATGAGCCATCTGCACTCCTATAACTGAATGTGAGCTGTCTGGGCTCTTGTAACTGAATATGATCCATCTGGGCTCCTGTAACTGAATATAAGCCGTGTGGGCCCAATAATTGAACATGAGCTGTCAAGGCTCTTGTAACTGAATATGACCCGTTTGGGCTCCTTAGGCCTCCTATAACTGAATATGAGCTGTCTAGGCTCCTACAACTTAAGATGAGTCATCTGGGCCCCAGTAACTGAATATGAGCCATTTGGGCTCTTGTAATTGAATATGACCCGTTTGAGCTCCTTAGGCCTAATGTGACTACTACTCTTACTCACCCCTGAACTGGTCTATATAGCTGCCAACTGGCACAGTTTGTGTGTCTACACCTGGCCAGAGGGTCCTGGCAGTGATCATAACCTCTATCGACTTAGATGGAAAAGGTCGAGGTCCGGGTGACCTAAGATATAGTCTGACGGTCATGCTGAGGCAAGGATAACTCATAAGAAAACTGTAAGTTCATAGGTGACTACTATTTAGTTCTTCCATTTAGAACAGCTTCTAAGCAGTTAGCCCCTAATCTTCCACATACATCTTACTATAATTCTTAGCTGGAAGGTAATACTGCACTAACATGGTTCTAGTCCCTTAGACCTTAACCTGGTCTATTCAAATTTCTTATGTCTTCTGTGGGCGATTCCTAACCTCATAGGTAAGTTTATCTGGACTTAGCCACTTACGGCAACCTGTACCTAAGTATCTTATAAGAGCAGGCTGGGGCATTGGCCCCACATTCAACTACTGATAAAGTTCCCTCATTAGGGTACATATGGGTCTATCTGACTTGTACAACTAGGATGACTTCCTGGGTAACCTGTATGACAAGCACTAGGTCGACTGAAACTAACAGTCACTAGCACTAACTAACTAGATGGTAGGTTATCACTCAGTTCACTAGGCAACCCTGGTGCCGCTGACTCTAAGGTATGACCATCCTATCCAAATTTTTTGCCCTGGAGGCGTTAAGGTATGCCAACGGCCTCTAGAAAAGTTTTACTGACAATAGAGGCATCAAACTGAAAGTTTTATCGCCCGGCTGCTCCCTATGCTGTCCAACTTACCAACTCTGCCCAACAACTAACTACAAACTTTTGAGGCCTTGGCGTGATAGAAAAACATCAGAATTCTACTAATACAGTGAACAGAAGAACATAGGAGTTTCTATTATGCTCCAAGTGTGAGTCACACTTAACATACTCTTTCCCGACAAGGGATACTGCAATATATTCTCAATATGTTTTCTAGCAGCTAACCACAAAATATATAAGCTCATTATCTACTGGCAGCAACTAATCATAATATACATGATCATTGTCTACTTTCGAAGGCATAGGTCGTATCACTATACGACGAGAATAACTAGCTAAAGAGATAAGTCTTAACATACCTCAAATGCCGATTCTCATTTACCCGATTAGTTCCAACCTGTAGCCGGCGATTCCATCCAATTGCAGCCCTTATGTTGAGAGATTAGGGCTATTTTCTATACAAAGATTTCAGAAAAATGCAATATCTTTTGATATTAATAATTGTAATTCAACTCCATTTAATTCGGCCAAAAACTCACAATTTCTTGAGAGTTTAGAAGGGAGAAATGCTGACCTATTGTCTGTGGCCACTTAGGACTCAATTTGAAGTAATTCCGACAACCTTTACTTAGTGGAGATCTGGTATTCCAAGTGAATTTCCAAGAAATAACTCTGTAGGGACGTTCCTCGTAGGTTTAGAACTCACCAAGATGAATTTGTGTTTGGACGGAGTTTGATGGCGTAATTTGACGAAAATTTGATGAAATTGTCGCTCGCCCTATTTCTCTGCCGAAAGGGAAATGTTTTCAAATAAATACTCAACCCACACTTAGCTATTTATATATATTGAGGCGGTGGGCTAGGGGGCGCAGCGTGCCCCCTGTAGCACCAATAATCGGGTGCGATGCGCCGTTCAGGCGCAGGGCTGGCCGGAGCGGTGCGACGCCCAGTGTGCCTAGCCTCCGGCTTTGACCTCCTGCTCGCTCGACTCTGTTCTTGTCTTTTCATTCCCCGAGCCTTTTTTCATATGCGTCATACTCTAAAACTCTCTACATACGTACGAACGCATTGGTCAAATGATAGGATGTTACGGGGTGTAACAGGAATTGACCCATAGATAGATCATTGAGAATTTCACAAGAATTTGAATAAACCTCATAGATCATTAATCTTGACTTCTAGAATTTAAATCCATGGAATTGAGAAGAGTGTAGGGTATGAGAGTGAAAGGAACTCTCATCCATGGCCTTAGGTAACTGTGTATATCTGATAAACACTCCCCTTTAAAAACCCAAAGGAAATTGAAGAGAATTTTGAGAGATTCTTCAACTTGATCTTCAAGAAAACTCTAAGTTGCATGCATGGGAATGGTGAGGCTTATAATAGGTTTAACACCCTTAAAACCCTGCTAACTAAGCTTAAAATGACGTAGTTTAGGACCTTAGGGCTTAGGAATAACAAAAATACCCTTAATGAAAATCCTTGAAATTTTGCACTGCCTGTGACAACAGGCGCGACAACTAGTCGTTATTGGCTCCAACGGGTCGCTACTTCCCTCATTGTTTCACCCCATTTTTCAATGAGAGATCTATTACCACGATTGGTACCACGAGTTGTACCTAGCTCCCATGAATCATGGAAACAGTCTGTTGTCACCATTGCCTACCTTCTAGGAACCCTTCCAATGAGACCATCCAACGACTCGTCCTTCGAAGCAATGATTCGTCCTGTGACTCGTGCCATACCTTTTTGACTAGGACCATCCTCCCAATGAACCCCTTACAATGACCCGTTACATCGACTAATGGGTCATTCTAAGACCCGTTACTCCCAAGTCCATTCTTCATATTCTCACCATAAGCACCTCCAACGAGTCGTTAAAACCACCAACGACCAGCACAACGAGTTGTTCTGAGAAGAGATCTCAGATTTTCTGCTACTCCTCATTTCAGATCCCGAGTCTAGTCTTAAGCACTTCCGGTCTCCCCCTTGGGAACATTCTTCCTCAAATTTGGGTAAACATACTGAAAAACTGAGAAATGCAACTACCATGCCTAATACTGAACATTTAAGCTGAAAACTGACAGAGTGACTAACTCTGGACTAGAATACACGACTAAACTGAATTCATGAATCACAGGTACATACATTGACATGAAAGAAACTGGGGAACATGAACTGAACAGAATACTAAGGAGGAAACTGTTACCTCAAGATGGAACCGAGCCGGAAGGGAATAGATACAGGTATCTAGCCATCATATCTACTTCGGCTTCTCACGTAGCTCCCTCAACATGCCGATTCCTCCACAAAACCTTGATTAAATCCACCTCTTTGTTTCTTAGCTTCCAAACCTGACGATCAAGTATTTCCACCGTAACCTCCCTTAGCTAAGTTATCCTTCACACCAATACTCTCTATCTGAACTACCAAAGCTGGGTCACCCAAGCACTTCTTTATGAGCAATACATAGAAGATTGGATGAACCGAAGCCAATTCTGAGGGAAACTCCAACTCATAGGCCACCTTGCTAGCACGTCTCACAATTCGGTACGGACCAACATTACGAGGACTGAGTTTCCCTTTCTTTTCGAACCTCATCACTCCCTTCATGGAAGATACCCTCAGAAACACCCAATCATCAACTTCAAACTCAAGCTCTCTCCTCCTCACATCCGCATAGGACTTTTGGCGACTCTGAGCTGTTTTCAACATGTCCCTTATACACTGAACTTTCTCCATGGCCTCATAGACTGAATCTGGTCCAAGTAACGCAGCTTCATCGACTTCAAACCAAACAATAGGCGATCTACATCTTCGCCCATAGAGAGCCTCAAACGGAGCCATCTGAATGCTGGAATGGTAACTATTGTTATATGAAAACTCAATGAGAGGAAAATGATCATCCCAACTACCCTTGAAATTAATCACACACGCTCTCAACATATCCTCAAGGGTATAAATGGTCCGTTCTGCCTGACTATCTATTTGCGGGTGAAATGTTATGCTAAGCTTGACTTGAGTACCAAGTCCCTTCTGAAATGATTTCCAAAACTTGAAGGTAAACTGAGTACCTCTATCTGATATGATGGACAAGGGCACTCCATGCAACCGAACTAGCTCTCAAATGTATAATTTGGCATAATCCCTCTACTGAATCGGTAGTTTTGACAGGTAGAAAACGGGCTGCCTTAGTCAATCTGTTTACAACCATCCAAATAGAGTCCTATTGTCGATGAGTACGAGGAAACCCTGTAATGAAGTCCATATTTATTTCCTCCCACTTCCAAGTAGGAATGGAAATGTCTTGAAGCACACTTACCGATCTCTAATGCTCAACCTTCACCTGTTGACAATTTGGACACACAGTCACAAACTCTGCTATGTCCTTCTTCATGCCGTTCCACCAATAGACTTCCCATATGTCACGGTACATCTTGGTGGCACCTGGATGGATAGAATATCTGGAACCATGAGCTTCGTGCAACATCCGCTCCCTCAAGTCACTAGCATTCGGGACACACAAACGACCCTGATATCAAAGCACACCATCTCCCCCTTGTGAGAAGACCTCCACCGTCTGATTCTGAACAGCTTCCTTCAACTTTACCAAAATAGGATCCTCGTCTTGCCTAGCCTTAATATCGGTCACTAAAGATGATTCTTACCCATTCTGAAATAATGATACCACCATCGGTCGAGTCAACAAGATGAACTCCCAATCGTGCAAGTCTACACACATCCTTCACTAACTCTTTCCTTTCCTCATATACATGAGACACACTCTCCATAGAAAGCCTTCTAAGAGCGTCTGCAACCACATTTGCCTTGCCCTGAGGATAAAAGATACTCATATCATAATCCCTACGAAGCTCCAACCACCTCCTCTTACGTAGGTTTAGATCCTTCTGGGTGAACACCAACTGTAGGCTTTTGTGGTCCGTAAACACATCTACATGGACCCCGTATAGG
Source organism: Datura wrightii (assembly GCA_035772735.1). Classification (NCBI taxonomy): domain Eukaryota; kingdom Viridiplantae; phylum Streptophyta; class Magnoliopsida; order Solanales; family Solanaceae; genus Datura; species Datura wrightii. The sequence continues at coordinate 113,000,574 of JASDFA010000001.1, forward strand.
TAGTGTCTCCAAATTTTCAAGGCAAATACTACCGCCACCAACTCAAGGTCATGAGTCGGATAGTTCTTTTCATGGACCTTCAGTTGCCTAGAAGCATACGCTATAACCTTACCATGATGCATTAGTACACAACCAAGGCCAATCCTCGAAGTGTCATAATATACCACAAACCCAGCGGTACCCTTAGGTAGGGTCAACACTGGTGCTGAGGTGAGTCGAATCTTCAACTCTTGGAAGCTCTTCTCATAAGCCTCCGACCATTGGAACTTCACCTTCTTTTGGGTCAATTTAGTCAACGGGGCTGCAATGGATGAAAAAACTTCAACAAACATCTGATAGTAGCCAGCTAAACCTAAGAAACTCCTAATATCAGAAGGACTAACTGGTCTAAGGAAATTCTTCACCGCTTCTATCTTTTGAGAGTCCACCTGCACACCCTCACTTGATACCACATTACCCAAAAATGCCACTGAGTCTAGCCAAAACTCGCACTTGGTGAACTTAGCATACAATTGATGATCCTTCAAGGTCTGTAACACCACTGTCAAATGAGCGATATGCTCCTCCTCGCTCTGAGAGTATATAAGGATGTCATCTATGAACACGATCACAAACATATCTAAGTATGTCTTGAACACCATGTTCATCAAATCCATAAAAGCTGTAGGAGCATTCATTAGTCCAAAAGACATAACTACAAACTCATAGTGACCATACTGAGTCCTAAAGGCTATCTTCGGGATGTCAGTCTCTCTGACTCTGAGCTGATGGTATCCGGATCTGAGATTTATCTTTGAAAAGCACTAAGCATCCTGAAGCTGGTCAAACAAATCATCAATCCTAGGGAGAAGATACCTTTTCTTGATGGTAACTTTGTTCAATAGCTGATAATCAATACACATCCGAATGGAACCATCCTTTTTTCGAACAAAGATAACTGGTGCACCCCACAGGGACTGGCTAGGTCAAATGAAATCCTTGTCGAAAGAATCCTTCAACTGCTCCTTCAACTCCTTTAGCTCAGTTAGAGCCATTTTGTATAGAGGAATAGATATAGGCTGCATATCAAGAAGAAGGTCAATACGAAAGTCGATCTCCCACTTGAGAAAAATCCTCGGTAAATCATCTGGAAACACTTCTGTGTATTCACACACTATAGGAACTAACTGGATAGTCGGGGTTTCAGATGTAGCATCCTTAACCCAAACTAGATGGTGCACGCAACATTTAGAAATCATCTTTGTGGCCTTGAGGTAGGAAATGAAATGACGTATAGACACAACTGAACTACCTTTCTACTCTAGGACTGGCTCACCTTGAAATCTGAACTCTACTACACAGGTTCTACAATTGACTGAAGCATAACATGCATGTATCCAATCCATGTCGAAGATAACATCAAAATCTGTCATGGCTAGTTCTACTAAATCTAATGAAGTGACATTTTGAAGGATCGTGACAGGGAAATTCTGTATACCATCAAGCTATAACTAAATCTCCGACTTGAGTCGAGACTGAGAAGGGTTCTGATAGGATTTTGGGACTGACTCCGAAACTAGTAGCGACATAGGGCATCACAAAATATAAACTAGCCCCTAGATCTAACAATGCATATACATCAAAGTGGAATACTTGTAACATATTGGTAACCATATCTGGTGAAGTCTCCTACTCCTGTCGAGATGCAAGGGCATAAAACCTATTCTGGCGCTGACCACCACTTGCACTGGTGAATGCACCTTGCTAAGCTAGGTGTGCTAGTGCTGCTATTGAATTGGTAATCTGAGCACAACCTCTACCATCACCCTATCTAGCTAAGGGACACCCCCGACGCATGTGCCCGAATCTACCACACCTAAAATAGATATCTGATCCCATCAAGCACTCTCACATATGACTCTTGCCATTATTCCCATAGGCCAAAAAGGTACGCTCTGTCTGCATGCTCCTCTAGTCCCTCGAACCTGAGGCTCTGCTCCTCTGATCACCTTGCGGCCTAGATGGAGCATTAGCCGATGACAATGTTGGAGCTAAAGACCTCTGATGTGACTGTTGGCAATGTTAGCCTCCCGACCTCTGCTGAGTGAAACCACAACTATCTGTCCTGGCCCTCTTGGCCTCTCTCTCTCTCTCTCTCTCTCTCTTAAATGCACCATCTCCATCTGCTGGGCGTACATAACAATTTGAGGAAAGTCAATGTACGGGTGAAGCAGAGCGGTCCTACAATCCTTGACCAGGTAATCTGCTACTCCGTACACAAACCGGCTCACCCGAGCTCTCTGATCAACCACCATCTTTGGGGCATACTTGGACAAGCGAGTGAACTCCAAGGCATACTCCTGAACTATCATCTTTCCTTTCTTTAGGTTCACAAAGTCAACTGCTTTAATCTCCCTCATCTCATGAGGGAAAAACCGATCCAGAAATGTGATATGAAACTCATCCCAGCTAATAAGGCCTGCTCCCACTGTCCTGCTATCATTCCATTGCTTGAACCAGATGTGCGTAAACCCTTTCAACTGATGCGAGGATAGATGTATACAGTCCTCCCCAGCCACCCCCATGATCTGGGTGATCTTCAACACCTTATCAATGAACTCATGTGGATCCTCGTCCACCTTTCACCTAAGGAACTCTAGAGGGTTCATCTTCTGAAAATCTCTAACTCTTGCTGTCACCGCATTCCCATTCTGAGGGACATCCGCTATTGCCTGTTAGTTGACCTGAGTAGTCAAAGCCTGAGCTAGCATCTGTATGGCTGCCCCAAACGCAACATGGGAAACCTGCTCGGGCACGTGATCCTCTAGGGTTGGTGGGGCCTGCTGATGCCCATCTCCATTGCCATTGTCATGGACATTTCTGTTCCCATATCTTCTTCCGTTAATTCGGTGAGGAGGCATGATTGTGCAAACGTGTATAGAATAAGTTAGAAGGATAGAGAGATATTTCATCACACGACATAGATCATGAAAGAAAGGGACATTTCCTAAACGTCTCATAGTCTCTTCGTCATAAGTGTGACGCACTTCACACCCATGAAAAAGACTCTACTTAACGTGACTTCCAGACACCCTAAGACACTTCAAAACCTAATTTATTGCTACCAAGTTCATCATGACCAGAACATAGGCCCCAGTCGAGACACAGGACAAAGAATCCCGAGAGGCTCCAAGTCGACCCATGGAATGAACATGACATCTACAGTCAACATAATCAAGTAGAAGTCTAACATATATAATATAGCAGAAGTCTGAGAGTATCATAACATGTGAATACATAACACAAGGCTGAAACTGACTACATCCTATGTCTGAAAAGCCTATACTATTGACGAGTTGAAGGGACAGGATGCCAACTAACTCACTACAGTCTAAAACTGAAAATACTAAATACAAATGATAAAGGGCCCTCAGAAGATGAGGACTCACCCACTACTCGCTAAACAAGTTTAAGGGATAAGAAAGACTAGAGATATGGCTGAGAATGAACCTCAAACCTATATCATGAGATGATACAACATAAAGTATGCGGTCAGTACTTGGAATGTACCAAGTATGCAAGGTAAGTAAAACAGACAGTTAAAATACATAAGAGTGCATAAGAATAGGACAACGTGAACGTAAAGTAAATATCATAACGTAACATGAGGGCTTAAGGTTTTCAAATCATTCATAACTCATTCATAATCGTAATCATAGGAAAACTTTTAGAAAATTAACTTGAGCCAAAGTAACATAGCATAACAATGCATAAAAACATGTGGAATCATCGGAGAACTCGTCATAACCGACACTGTCATGATAGTGCCTTACATGATGCCCCAACTATCTCACTGAAGTAGGCAGAGCCATCCCAGGCTTGCCAGGAAAGGGACGTGTAGTATGTGATATCACAAAAAGGGGATCCATTAACATTTGGATATATATAAACCTACAATGGCGCGTAGTTCTGAGACACCAGTGTAGTATTTTGAATGCTGGGCTACTCGGTGCTAGACACTTCTCCCAAAAATATGCACTCATGGCTTGTATAGTAACCATCAAATCATTCATGAAGTTCATGGCCAAATAGAGAATAACATCATTGATCCCCATTTAAAATACATGTTTAGCCATGAAAAAGGGCCTATGAATTAGCCAAGAGTCATAAATCCATCAATCATGAAATCCATGCATAATTGTAAAACATGTATAAACCTGAAATTTCATCCATGATAAGTACTTCAGAGAGATCAAATCATAAAACATAAATCATAATTAGACTAATTAAGATCAAGATCATAGTGAAATCATAACTTGACTTTTCATAAAACATACATAATTGAGAATAATTGAATTTAAATTCAAATCTATAAATTTATATTAATAATAGTAATAAAATATGCCTATAAATCATAAAACATGATTTAATAGATGGAAGGAATTGACCCATAGATAGATCATTGAGAATTTCACAAGAATTGGAATAAATCTCATAGATCATTAAACTTGAATTCTAGAATTGAAATTCATGGAATTGAGAACAGTGTAGGGAGTGAGAGTGAAAGGAACTCTCTCATTCATGGCCTCACATACCTGGGTAAATCTAATCAACACTCCCCCATGAAAGACCAAAGGAAATTGAAGAGAATTTGGAGAGATTCTTCAACTTGACCTTCAAGGAAAACTCTAAGTTGGATGCATGGGAATGATGAGGCTTAGAATAGGTTTAACACCCTTAAAACCCTGCTAACTAAGCTTAAAATGACATAGTTTATAAACTTAGGGCTTAGGAATGACAAAAATGTCCTTAACAAAAAATCTGGAAATTCTGCACTGCTAGAGACAAAGGGCGCGACAACGAGTCGTTACTTCCCTCATTGTTTCACCCCATTTTCCAATCACAGGTCTATTACCATGACTGATACCACGAGTCGTACTTAGCTCCCACGACTCGTGGAAACAATCCTTTGTCACCACTTCCTTTCTTCTGTGAACCCTTCCAATAAGACCATCCAACGACTCATCCTTCAAAGCAACGAGTCGTCCTATGGCTCATGCCACCCCTTTTTGACCAGGACAATCCTCCCAACGACCCCCTTACAATGACCTGTTACATCGACTAACGGGTCATTCTGAGACCCATTACTCCCAAGTCCATTCTGCAGATTCTTACCACGAGCACCTCTAACGAGTCGTTAGAACCACCAACGACTAGCACAACGAGTCATTTTGAGAAGAAACCTCAGATTTTCTGCTACTTCTCATTTTAGATCCCAAATCTAGTCTTAAGCACTTCTGAGGTATGACATACCCTCTTAGATCCTGAAAGCCTTATTCTTTCTTAGCGTCAATAGTAGCTTAATCCCTCTTGTTGTGAGACCTCAAATTTATTGATCCAATGTAGTCTTAGGCACTTTGAGACTTGAAAGTAAAGGTCCACCGAAGTATAATGTTAAGGAAAAAATAAAAGTTATGGTAAGGAAAGAAAAGTGAGAAGAAGGGATACCCATAAAAAATTGTGTTGTTTATTTGTTGTTAGGGAATTGAAAAAGAGAGCTTTAATTGCAAAATTCTTACTTATTTTATGATTAGAAAACTAGCAGTCAAGTAACGAAAAAATGGAGCATGAAAAGAAAAGATAAGGGTGAGTAGACAAAAGGTGAACAAGCAAGGAATGAGTTGGTGGACAAGTAAACCGAAATATTTCTTAAAAGTGCTTAGGGTGGTAGTCACTGTATAATGAAATATCAATCCTACCCATTCCTTAGCTGACAATACCACCAAGAAAAGTCCTTGTAATCTTAATCTCTTGAAGCAATTAGGTAGTCCTAACGTACATGAAGGGCAAGCCTATGGTATGTTGCATATATGCATTACATCATTTGTGAGTGTGAGTGTGCCTCACTTATTAAGTTCCATGTCTTATATTGATGTAGTTGAGAGAGGAACATCACTAAAAGTGAGGGGCATAAGAGGTCTAATTCAGTGTGTGAGTTCTTGATTGTGAAATGATTCTATGTGCTTTATTGAGAATTGTTTTATGATGATAAACCACTTTATGTATGCTCTATGCTAGTTGGTTGAGTATGAGTTGATAGAGGTGTCAAGTGTGATGGTTGTTCGGAATGTTTCGCAACTACACGCAAGTGCACATGGTCGAACAAGTAGTAAAATGGCTAAAGTAAGCCAAGTATCGATCCCACAGGGACTGAACCAAGGTAATAATCGAATTAAGTGTTAATGAACTCTAACTCTAAAAATGCAGACAACAATTTAAAGAAGATTTTGAGAGTTTGTTTCCTAATTTATACTAATCTAAGACAAAATTATAAAGTGAGTTTGAACTATAGTAATGAGCAAGCTGAGGCTAAAACGAACATGCAAGGAAGTAGTTTATCGATAAAATTTGGTTAATCTTTCCTTCGATTGCTAGTCAAGAATTATTGCCTATGGATAGAAACTTCTGTATTCTATCCAACTTAAGAATCATGAACCTTCAACCTACATTTCTGTGATAAAAGAATTTCATGTTCTAGCCATACAAAACCGATTCCTTAATTGACTAATATGACTTTCAGATATATTTCTATTCTGAATGTAAATCAATTCTCAATTTTCCCAAACTAAGAAGACATCATATCCTACCAATTCACAACTTTCCAATTTCTTTTCTTTTCAAAATCAAAATTGGATTTTTTAGATATACATTAACATTGGCCAGACATTAATGTAGTAAGAACAAGAATTGATAGAACAACCATTGAAGAAAAGATGAAAAACCAAAATGATCAACAATTACATTCCACTATAAATGTTCTTAACCTCAGCAAGAAGTGAATTTAGCAACTCATGTGTGGATTAAACATCATCAAATGAGTATAAATCATACAAACAATTGAGATAAAAGAGAAAGAGATAGATAAGAACCCTATAATTTTCGTCCCCTCAACTGCCTGTAACCCACGTTCTTGCTCAACCAAGTCAGAATCATTAAAATAAAATCTAAGTGTGCTATTTATAATAGTGGAAATTTTTTCCGGAATAACTAGCAACGTGTCACGGAGTGTATCACGGAGCGTTGCCTCCGTGACACGGTGTGTATCGCGGAGCACTGCCTCCGTGACATGGTGTGTATCGCGGAGCACTACCTCCGTGACACGGAGGTATCGCGGAAGCCCTCTGGAAATCGCCCAACTTATTCCAACTTTGGTGTTTCGCTCCCGATATCATTCCTCCACTTCACCAAATCATAGATTGGGTCCTCCAATGCATTATTTCCTTCAAAAACAAAGACTAATCATGTTGGTTAATATTTCTTCTCATTTATATAAAAAGGCATGAAAATGTACATAATTAAATACATAAACAAGACAAAACTAAGTTATAAAGTATCACTTTGGCATGTAATTATGCCCAAGATCACAACCCCACACTTAAAGTCTTGTTCGTCCTCAAGCAAACCTTTTACATCTCCTGCACATGAAGACTCACACGTAGATAATTTAGCAAGATAATTCAAGCTATGGCTATAATGATTATTTAAGATAACAAGTTAAAAATAGAGCATGCACGATTTAATCATTGAAATGATATACAACTCCGTTAAGACTTCCTAACCTCAAGAATCGACTCTCAATCTTGGCAAACCCATGCAAATCAACTGATCAAGAAATCCGACATTGATGTTATCTCTCATTAAACATGTGCCCTCACAACAAGAGAGTTACCCCTTTTTACTCACAAATATTCAAATCACACCAAGTATGGGTATATGAATAAAAATTACGCTCGCTCTCACAAAGAATTCACATGCATCATGTAGTGACCCATAAGCTTGCCCTTAGTGTTTTACTCCAGTCATTTAAGGATGTATGAATGTAAGATCAAGTAGGACTTAATGGGTTGTAATGTAAGCTAAGAGACGGGTAGGTACTATTCTGGCCAGTAATCGTGACTATCTTCCCCAAACGCTTTTAATAACTTTAACCTTCATTAAGGATATCTCTTCTCTTACTTCACCCTCATTCTTTTCAATCCTGATTTTTTTTCTTCTTGTTCCCCTTTCTTTAAGCACACTCAGCTTAGTAGTAAGGAGTACTTAAGCAATTTTTTTTTCATTCATTTATTTTCTTACTCCCTACTAATAATCAACCATTTTCACACAAGTGCACCTTTGTCCTTTTCTCAACTTTTACAACTTGCTACTTTTCCTTCTTTTTCCCAATTCTCACTCCTTCACTCTTTCGGATTTTTCACTTAAGAGCTTTGGAGTTTTGGATCAAATTCAAGGCTAATGAAAGAAAAAGGATTAAGCTTATGTTGTATCTATCAAAGAATAGGCTCAAGGCTCAATGGGGCTAACTAGGATTAAATATTCAAGGTAGGTAAAGTGAGGGATAACATTTAGGTTCATTCAAAGAAATGCCTAAATCATCTCCTACAATTCACATCCTTCATTTCGTTTTATATACACACCAGGCAAGCTCTATACATTCCACAATAGCACGGAATATTCGAAAAACTTACACTCATAGAACATGCTCAATTCAAGACACATTCCGCAGACTCTTACTTAGCTAATCACAAGAATTAAAAATTAAGCTTCAATCACATTGAGTCAAATTCAAGAGCCTAAGTGTCTCACACAAAGTTATACACTTCTTACATGCTTCAACACTAACCACACTTGTATCTTACAATCATGCATAACACATAACAAGAACATCAAGCCATCAATTAGCTACAGGTTCAAAAACCAACCTACTGACTAATTTTTCCTCAAGACGGTCGTCATCCATCCATCGTCGGAAATAGTCTCTAACTATGACTACAAACATTATATACATACAAAGAATTTTTTTTTATTCTTCGGTTCAAAGACCCCCCGTCGGAAAAGAACCGAAAAGAAAAACCAACGGGTGATGAAGTCATGCTTGACTCACAAAAAAAAAAATTTTTTTGAAATATTTCTCACAAGCATCACATTCACCAAAAATCGTTAAGCACAAAAATTTTAAATTTTTCTCACCCCACACTTGAATCATGCTATGTCCCCATAGCATCAACTTAACATTTAAAGAGGGTGAGAAATACTCCCTGAGGCCTTTAGGCCTAGCTAACAACATGCTTTCTTCAACTTTGCGCAAATGGGTGTTCGACCCACACTTTTTCTCTTCCATGCTTGTTAGCTTCCTCCTCCACGGGTACTCAGACTTCCCCTCCATCTGTGCTTAACTTTCCACCAAAACAACACAAGATGAAAAATAAATAAAATCAACTTAAATGCAAGAAATTAAAATGGTACCCATGGTACCCTTAGGTTGCCTCCCAAGCAGCGCTTAATTTTATGCCGCGGCACGACGTATCAAGTTTCACCACTTTTTCCTCCACCTTGAGGATATGAATCTCACCCCTAATTTCTTCTCTAATTTCCTCTTATGCTCCAGGGGTGGTGGTGAAACATTGTAAGGACCAAGCAGTAGATGTTGCCTTTTGAACTTATTGGCCCTTATGTAAGCGAAGTCATTTTGTCTCTCTGAGTCAGCAAATTTCAAAATACACGGGGCTTGGTCCTCCTCTAGACATTTCTCTATAAGCTAGGAAGACTCTATTTCTCGGATGTCAACCAAACTTAATGTCGAAAAATGTTTCGACTGTGATCCAATACACCTCAACTCTGAAACTACATTGTGCTTGACCTCCTTACTTGTATACACCTTCTCAGCATCGACATCTATCTCTCCATTAATGTCAATTGGGGGATACTCTATCTCTTCTTCCATGAATGGATTTTCCCTAAGTGTGAGCCCATCACGGGGACACTCAAGAGATTCTAATTGTTGAGCTTCATCCAAAAATTCACCCTTTTCTTCTTCTTGTAGTTCCTCTTGAGTATCGCCTAAAACCGTTACCTGCAATTTACCACAAGCTTCAACCTCAGCCATCATCTCCGTGACTTTGACGCTCATCCTTTCTAGAGCCTCTCCATTCTCTTCTTGCTGAATTCTCAATGCTTCCATCGCCTCCTTCATTGCTTCTGTTTGCTCAAGGAGCTGTTTCATCATGTTTTCTATTCGAGCTTGACATCCCAAGTCCTCATTTTCATCATGCCTATATTCAGCAAAAACAACAAAAGGATCATAGTAGGGGCTTGGGGGAGGGGAGTATGCATTCGGACAGCCATCCCAATGGCCATCTTGACCACCACATATATTGCACGTGTTACAGTGTTGCCACAAGTGGGGTCCTCCACAATTCAGACAAGATTCGCCAAAATATGAGTATCCACCATTTAAAATAGTTGTATTCCATGATGTCATGTCAAGAAGGGTATCCAAAAAAAAGCAAAAAGAATTAAAACAAATATCTACAATTTTTATTTTTATTTTTCTTTCAAAAATAAGACTAACACAAGAATTCTATACCTCCAAGAGAAAGGCTAAGACCAAGTTGTCAGCACTTATATAAAAAGTGTAAACTAACGCTAAGAAACCAATTTTACCAATTTCCAGTCCCAGACAACGGTGCCAAAAACTTGTTCGGAATGTTTTGCAACTACACACAAGTGCTCGTGGTCGAACAAGTAGTAAAATGGCTAAAGTAAGCCAAGTATCGATCCCACAGGGACTGAACCAAGGTAATAATCGAATTAACTGTTAATGAACTCTAACTCTAAAAATGTAGACAACAATTTAAAGAAGATTCTGAGAGTTTGTTTCCTAATTTATACTAATCTAAGTCAAAATTATAAAGTGAGTCTGAACTATAGTAATGAGCAAGATGAGGCTAAAACGAACATGCAGGGAAGTAATTTATCGATACAATTCGGTTAATATTTCCTTCGGTTGCTAGTCAAGAATTATTGCTTATGGATAGAAACGTTCGTATTCTACCCAACTTAAGAATCATGAACCTTCAACCTACATTTCTGTGATAAAAGAATTTCTTGTTCTAGCCATACAAAACCGATTTTAAATGACTAATACGACTTTCAGATATATTTCTATTCTGAATGTAAATCAATTCTCAATTTTCCCAAACTAAGAAGAGATCATATCCCGCCAATTCACAACTTTTCAATTTCTTTTCTTTTCAAAATCAAAATTGGATTTTTTAGATATACATTAACATTGGCCAGACATTAATGTAGTAAGAACAAGAATTGATAGAACAACCATTGAAGAAAAGATGAAAAACCAAAATGATCAATAATTACATTCCACTACAAATGTTCTTAACCTCAGCAAGAAGTGAATTTAGCCACTCATTTGTGGATTAAACATCATCAAATGAGTATAAATCATACAAACAATTGAGATAAAAGAGAAAGAGATAGAGAAGAACCCTATAATTTTCGTCCCCTCAACTTCCTGTAACCCATGTTCTTGCTCAACCAAGTCAGAATCATTAAAATAAAACCTAAGTGTGCTATTTATACTAGTGGGAATTTTTCCCGGAATAACCAGCAATGTGTCATGGAGTGTATCGCGGAGCGTTGCCTCAGTGACATGGAGTGTATCATAGAGCGTTGCCTCCCTGACACGGTGTGTATCGCGGAGCACTGCCTCCGTGACACGGTGTGTATCGCGGAGCACTGCCTCCGTGACACGGGGTATCGCGGAAGCCCTCTGGAAATCGCCCAATTTATTCCAACTTTGGTGTTTCGCTCCCAATATCATTCCTCCACTTCACCAAATCATAGATTGGGTCCTCCAATGCATTATTTCCTTCAAAAATAAAGACTAATCATGTTGGTTAATATTTCTTCTAATTTATATAAAAAGGCATGAAAATGTACATAATTAAATACATAAACAAGACAAAACGAAGTTATGAAGTATCACTTTGGTATGTAATTAAATACATAAACAAGACAAAACGAAGTTATGAAGTATCACTTTGGTATGTAATTATGCCCAATATCAATCGTGAAACATGATTTCAGGTATGTTTTAAGGATTGTTCGAGGACGAACAATGGTTTAAGCGTGGGGTGGTGATGTTGGGAATTTTCACACCCATTTACGATATTTTTACCCATATTTGATCATGCTTTGAGTTCATAATCCTTAATTTATGCTTAAATTCATATGTATGTGTATTTTATGCATTAACAAATGGTTTGAGTTGATTTGAGAAGGAAACTAGGCAAAATGTGCTCAAAATGATATAAGAAATGAAGATTTGAGGATCTGAGGGGGTTGGTTCTATGGCTGGTGCCCTGTACCAAGTCCCAAACTTCAGAGAAAAAATCTCAGTCTGGTGCTATGTGGCCAGCCCCCAAACTTCAGAGAATTTCACTTCAAAAATATGGCGAGATGAAGGGGGCGACGCGCCAGACCCTATCTGGAGCTGAAATTGTTGGAAATTTGACCAAGTCTGTGGCAAGATAGGAGGGGCGGCATGCTAGAGACATTCCATGATGAAAAATGCTTATTTTAAAGCCAAGTCTTGAAGGGAAGAATCATCATTTGAAGTCTCATCTATAAATAGTGGTCTTAGGTCATTTGTTACGTAGTTTTGGACTTCTGGGAAGTAGTCGTTACTTATTTTTATTTCGTAGTTCATTCATAAAAGCTTGTAAGCCATTTGGAAGGAAGACAAGGTTCTACAACTAGGTTTTCTCTTCTTTACTTTGTATTTTCGCATGATGGTGACTAAGTATTTGTTTTTCCACTATCTATGAGTGGCTAAACTCATATTCTAGGGTTGTGGCCATGTGAATGGTTGATTGTTTGACAAACTAATTAAACTTAGCTTTTCTTCTTCTTTTACAGTTGTTTGTATTTATTTGTGTTAATTTATTATTTATGAGATTAATCACCATGTAAGTAATCTGTTGGCTTTTAGTTGAATTTAGGAAAGGGAATCGAAAAGGTTAAAATAAATACAGAACGCGAATTCAAAGAACCTTGAACCCTTTGGTGATAGGATAGAAGTTGTTGTTGAGGATAGAGATATATCCTTCAACCCCATTTAGTTGAAATACAAGTAGTCATAATCGTCGTTTTATTATTTTCCTTCAACCATAGGGATGTAGGTTTTAGGATTCATAAAATAGTTCTTGGATGCTAGGGATAGTGGCAAGAAATGGGATAGTAAAATGCAACTAACAACTACAGGACGAATCATGTTAGTTTAATTACGTCTGGAAAACTCAACCCGAAACCAACCAAGTGCCATTGCCCTAATCTGTCATCATTATCGAAATACAATCAAGCTTGCATTCATTTTAGTTAATTTTTACATTGGAAGTTTTAGTAGTTTAATTTTCCAAACAAATCTTCAGTTTACTTGTTTTGTAGATTAGTGAAATCAAAGTGACAACCTTATAACGATTAAATTGACAACTCCTTGTGGGTACGATATCTTGACTTAACAATCCTATATTACTTGACAACCACGTGTGCTTGCATGCTCTTGGGCGACATCAGTAGTCTTGACTGATAACAAATGGGCTGATTTGGTCATCTTATCCACAATCACCCATATAGAGTCATACCGTCGGTGAGTACGAGGCAAGCCTGTAATGAATTCCATACTGATCTTCTCCCACTTCCAAGTAGGAATTCTAATATCCTGAAGCATACCTCTAGGTCTTTGATGTTCAACTTTCACCTGTTGGCGATTCGGACACTTAGCCACAAACTCCGCTATGTCCTTATTCATGCCATTCCACCAATAGAGTTCCCGTGGATCACAGTACATCTTGGTGGCAACAGGATGGATAGAGTACCGAGATCCAGAGCCTCACTCAACATATTCTCTCTCAATCCATCTACTGCCTGCACACACAATTCACCCTGATATCAGAGTACATCATCTCCCTCTTGGGAGAAAACCTCCACCTTTTGATTTCGGACGGCTTCCTTTTAGCTTCAATAGGATAGGATCCTCATCTTGCCTAGCCTTGACTTGTCACAAAAGAAGATTTCAACCCATTCTGTACAATAATACCACCATCTGTAGAATCTGTAAGGTGAACCCCCAATGAGAAAGACTATGGATATCCTTTACCAACTCCTTCCTCCCATCCTCCACATGAGACACACTCTCCATTGACAACCTACTAAGAGCATCAGCCACTATATTGGCCTTGCCCGGATGATAAAGGACACTCATGTCATAGTCCTTGAGAAGCTCTAGCCATCTCCTTTGCCGCAAATTCAAGTCCTTCTGAGTGAACATGTACTGAAGGCTCTTATGGTCTGTGAAGACATTCACATGCACCACATACAAATAATGTCTCCAAATCTTTAAAGAAAACACCGTCGCTACCAAATCTAGGTCATGTGTCGGGTAATTCTTCTCATTAGTCTTAAGATGTCTAGAGGCATACGCAATGACCTTACCATGCTGCATCAACAGAAAATCAAGACCAACCCTAGAGTCATCAAAAACATAACAAAACCATCCGTGACCTCTGGTAGGGTCAATACTGGGGCTGACATGAGTCGAGTCTTTAACTCCAAAAAACTCATCTCGCAAGCATTCGAGCACTAAAATTTGACCTTCTTCTGGGTCAACATAGTCAATGGTGCTGCAATGGACGAAAGTCCCTCAACGAACCTCCTATAGCAGCCACTTAAACCCAAAAAGCTCCTAATATCTGTAGGACTAACTGGTCTAGGCTAATAATTCTTCACTATTTATATCTTTTGAGATTCCACCTGCACACCCTCGCTAGACACTACATGGCCCAAAAATGCTATTGAGTTCAACCAAAACTTACACTTACTGAATTTAGAAAATAGCTAGCGATCCTTGAGAGTCTGCAACACAATCCTCAAATGAGCAGCATGATCCTCCTCGCTCTGAGAGTATATGAGAATATCATCTATGAAGACAGTCATGAGCATATCTAAATACTGCTTGAACACCCTGTTCATCAAATCCATAAAATTTGCAGAAGCATTCGTTAGTCCAAAAGACATAATAGTGAACTCATAGTGACCATACCAAGTCCTAAAGGCTGTCTTCGGAATGTAACTCTCGCTAACTCTGAGATGGTGATATCCTAATCCGAGGTTTATCTTTGAGATGTACTTGGCACCCTGAAGCTGGTCAAATCGGTCATCAATCATGGGGAGGGGGTACTTTTTCTTGATTGTCACTTTTTTCGACTACCGATAATCATTAAACATCCTAAGGGAGCCTTCCTTCTTCCGAACAAAAAGAACTGGAGCACCCCATGGGGATTTAATAGGCCTGATGAAACCCTTATCTATGAGATCTTTCAACTGCTCTTTCAACTCCTTTAGCTTGGATGGAGCCATTTTATTAGGAGGAATGAATATAGGCTGCATATTAAGGAAAAGGTCAATATCAAAGTCAATCTCCCGCTCGATAGGGACTCCTGGTAGATAATCTGGAAACACCTCCGAATACTCGCATACAATAGGAAAAAATTGAAGAGTCAGGGTCTTGGACGTAGAATCCTTGACGCGAACTAGATGATAGGCACAACCCTTAGGAATAATCTTTCTAGCCTTGAGATAGGAAAAAAAGAGACGTACAGGCACAACTAAACTACCCTTCCACTCTAGGACTGGCTCACCCGGAAATCAAGACTCTACCATACGGTTCTACAATTGATTGAGACATAACATGCATGTAACCAATCCATACCAAATATAACATCAAAGTCGGTCATATATAACTCAACTAGGTCGACTGAGGTGACTTTATGAAGACTCATGACAGGGCAATTTCTCTACACCCGTCAAGCCAAACTTACTCACTGACAGGAATAGAGACTGAGAAGGGTTCTGATATGATTTTGGGACTGACTCAAAAACTAACAGCAACATAAGGAGTCATAAAATATAAGGTAGCCCTTGGATATAAAAATGCATACATATCAAGATGGAATACTCGTAACATACCAGTGACCACATTGAGAGAGACCTCCTGCTCCTGATGAGAAGATAGTGCATAGAACCTGTTCTGGCACTGACTGCCACCCACACTAGAAGAGGCGCCCTACTGAGAAGGGTGAGCTGTAGGAGTTGCTGAAGTGGTAGATGGGGCACGACCTCGATTATTTCCCTGCCTAGCCAAAGGGCAATCCCCGCGCATATGCCCAAGCTTCCCATACCTGAAGCAAACACTTGAACCAACTAAGCACTCGTCAAGGTGCTTGTTCGGTGGTTTGCTATATGGGTTAAAACCGACACGCAAGTGCACGTGGTCAAACAAGTAATAAGTGGCTAAGTAAGCCAAGTATCGATCCAAGGAGACTCTGGATAAGTAAAATTGCCTAAGTACACTATATTCTTATCTTACTTCTAATTATGCTAACAACAACGTAACCAACAGTTAAATAAGTTTTTGTTTAGGAAATATATATACTAAAACTATTAACAATTATTTACTGTGAATTGAAACTATGGATATGAGCATGCCAAGGTTAAGAACAAGTAATGAATTTGACGATAATCAAAATTTGGTTAATCTTCTCTTCATGTTGCTAGCCAAGAACATTAGCCTAGAAATTAAAACTCTCGTATTTAATTTCACTTTAGAATCATAAACCATTCGTCTACATTTCTGTGATCAAATGCAATTTATGACCTAGCACTACAATTCCGGTTCCTAAATTGACTAATACGGCTTTCAAGTATATTTCTATCAGGAAAGCACATCAAAACCCAATTTTCCCAAATCAAGTTAAGAACAATACCCTATTAATTCACAACTTTCCAATTTCGTGCTCTCTCGAGTGAAATTGGACTTTTTGGATGTACATTAGTATCGGCCACACACTAATCCAGTAAGAACAAGAATTAATAGAACAACATGGAAGAAGAAGAAGAAAACCATATAATTAACAATCAAAACTCATCACCATTATTCAAAACCTCAGCAAGGAAGAGAATTATGCACTCATTTGTAGATTAATCATCCTAAAACAAGTGTAAATCATACATACAATTGATTGAAAGAAGAAAGTAAGAGAAGAAATCCCTTAGCTTTTTCGTCCCTCAACTGCTTCTAACCCACGTCCTTGCTCCACCAGGTCTGAATTAATTAAAAATAAGCTAAGTGTTCTATTTATACTAGTGGGAATTTTTCCCGGAATAACAAGCAACGTGTCACGGAGGTCAACGCGGAGCACTGCCTCCGTGTCACGGCGTGGACGCGGACCCTTACTGGAATTCCAGGGTCCGGGATTATAGCCTCAACGTGGCACGGAGGCCAACGCGGAGGCCTATCTCCGTGCCACGGAGCTGTCGCGAGGCCTCACTGGAATTTGCCAATTAATTTCCCCTCCAGGCAGTGTGCCTCCGCGATGGTAGCATGGCACGGCTCCATCGCGGAGCCCCTTTACTTTGCGCATTCCAATGTCTTTTCCATGCTCGCATCCAAGTCCAACTCCGATATACTTCCAACATGCATTTTAGCTCCTAAATATCATATTTTCCTGCAAAACAAATGCTAATCATGTTGGTTAGTATAAATTCACATTTTATTACCAATTACATGAGAATATATACATATTGCACACAAACAAGGCGAAAATAATACGTTTGAGTATCACTTGGGCATATAAATCTGCCCAAGATCACTTACCCCACACTTAAATCCTTGTTCGTCCTCGAACAACACATACATAACTCATGCAAATTACATCTCAACCTTTGTCACTATGGTGCGACAATTTACACTACGGTCATACCGATTATTCAATTTTTTGCAAATCATCAAGAAAACATGCATGGTCTTACAATGCAATGACCTTTCATACATCAAGACTTCCTAGACTTTAAGAATCGACTCTCGACATCGGCAACCTCATGCAAATCAGCTAATCAAGATATCCGACACGTAAATCAATCTTTCATCAAGCATGTGCCCTCACAACTCAAGAGAAGCTTCCCCTTTTATGTTCATGCAACACACAAACATTCAAGTAGGGGCATGTAAAAATTAATTTCACTCTCTCTCCCAAAAGAATTCACATGCTTCATGTCATGACCCATAGGCTTGCCCTTAATGTATTACTCCACTAATATAAAGAAATGCAATGTAAGATCACGTAGGACTTTAATGGGTTGTAATGGAAGCTATGGAACTAGTATATATTGGATTAGCCAATAATAGTCACTAGCATCCTTAAGCGCCTTTTCGACACATTCCCATCGACTCATGGATATTGTTCTTCTTTTTCTCTTTTTCATCATCCCATTCATGCTTGTTTACTTTTGTATGGCCCATTTCCTCAAACACACTTGACACAACAACAAAGGGTTTTCATGCACCTTTATTATCATTTCATTATACCAAGTGCCTCTTCAACCTCTTCTTTTCTTTCTTCACTCTGCTTTTCTTTTCTTTCCACTCTTTGACACTTCGGGAAAATTCTTCTTTTCTTCTTAAGCGCTTAAGAGTTTTGTATAGACTTTACGGCTAATGAAAAGAAGGAATAAAGCTTAGGTTATACAATTTTGGACAAAAGAAAGAAATAATCGGCTAAAGGCTCAACGGGCTGACTAGGGTATACAATCACATAAAAAGGTAGAGTATGACAAGAAAAAAATAGAAACTCTCGGTTAAAACAAAGAAATGCCTACATCCTTTCCAACAGTACACCCCCTTCATTTCGTTTTGCACACACACCAGGCAAGTTCTAGACACTTCACAATAGCATGGAATAACAATACCTCACTTCACACACTTCATGCACATGCTCGATTCAAGATGCATTCACAGACTCTTTAATTAGCCAATTGCATGAATTCAAAAATTAAGCCTCAATCATACCGAATCAAATTCTACAGCCTAGGTAACTCAACATATTTACAAAATTGCATGCTTTCAAAAGAATCACTTTTACATTTTGAACATCAGTTACAACACGCAACGAAATTTTGCAACCATAAAGCAACTACAGGTTCATTGATGCAATCCACCAAAGAAAAACTGAAAATAAATTAAAATCCTACTCCTACTGACTACATTTCCCTTAAGACGGTCGTCATCAATCCATCATAGGGAACGGTCACTAACTATGACATCGGTTCAATGGGACTATTCTCGGTAAAAGAACTGAAAACAAACTCCGAGAAACCCAAAAATAAAAATCAAAAAATTTTTGCAAAACATCGATCATGTCGATGGAAAACTATTTACAAAATATCTCCATAAGTGCAAAATATTTTCGCAAAAATTTTGAAAAATATCGATCATTTCGATATACAGAAATATTTACAAAATATTTACCTTGGCAACCATAACTTTTCACAAGACACATCATTAACCACAAAAAAATATATACAGATACAACACAAATTAGTTCACAACAGGGAAACATAAACATACATACAAACTAAGGAAAAAGCATACAGCAGATTAGCCCAGCCCCAGCACCTAACTACTTCCCACCCCACACTTAAATCGAACACTGTCCCCAGTGTTCACAAAAATTAAGATCACAAAATTTTGGGTGGTGGAACTCCCTGCTCAGTCAAAATATTCGACTTCTTCATCCGGTGCTGCTGCCTCGTCGCCCATGTCTGAGTCAGCTCCATCGTCGTCATCGGACTCCACATCGGAGTCCTCCCGACGTGTCTCCTCGTCAGTGGGGACATCGTCATCAGTAGGCTCAACGAAGGCTGGTCCCACTCGGCATAAGGCTCTGGCGTTCTCGCCAAATGGGTAATCCAGCTCCAACTACCATAACTCTTCCTCGGTGGCTGGTCTCCCACCAATCCGTAGCTGAAGCATCTGCATGCCAAACATACGTTCCATGTACTGATCGTTATGAGCATGTCGCTCGCCCAAAGTCAGCACTGGCCTGTGTGTGGTGTCGGGGGCCTTAGTTTTTGTCACATCGAGGGCCCTCCGCTCCAACTGCGGGATGTAATCCAAAGCCTCTTCCTCGACATCGAGGCCTCGGAGGAAGGTGGTGATGAGTCCGCCGAACCCGTATCTGTGGCCCTGGTGTAGTCTGGCTCTCTTCATGGCGGATATAATGACCGCCCCAACATTAATATCCAGCCCTTTCATAAGGGCATACACCAAGCAGACACGGTCCCGGGTCACATCCGTCATGTGAACTCCCGGGATCAAGCACGAACACACTATCTTCAGCCATATTCTGGCCTCCCTGTTCATCTGCGAATAAGACAGAGTCTGGTGGTAACCCCTCTCCTTATGTCTGCTCCATCAGGCTGTGGATCGAGCCCCACACAAGGTACGTCTAATGTCGGCGTACAGTGGGGTGATGTTTAGCTGGCGGAGAACGTGAGCGTCTGTGTCCCGCGCTCCAACGATGGCATTAAATTGCTGGGGTTCCAGAGTGACAATCTGCCCTCTGATTTTTATTGTGTGGCTTCTGATGGACGGGTTCCAATTTGCGTAGAACTCCCGGACCAAATGTAGGTTGCACTCCTTGGGCTCCTGAAATATAAATCTGAGCCCAGCTGCTTCAATCCTCTGCACAATACGGGGGAACTCCTGTGCTAGTGGTTCCCGTGCAATATGTTCCTCCGGGAAGTACTTGCTTTCCTTATGCTTAGCATACCACTTCTTCCCTTCCTCGGTTACCCACCTTGTTCCGTATTGGCGGCGTTGGCCGTGCGGAACAGCTGGTGCAGCTGGGACTGCGGTGCCCATTCTCATTCTTTTCCTCTCGGTGCCAGAAGTAGAAGCACCTTTGTCCTTATCCTGCCTACTCGCCATTGTACCTGTCAATATACATAAACAAGCACAACGTTAAGCTAAATACATGTTAACTTCGGCTAAGGTCGGGTTACACAACGTTTACCCCACACTTAGTCCTTAGCTACTTTTACAAAACTACGGCAAGGATAACTCTATGTACACCAAAAACAACAACTATATAATTTATGCTAAGTGCGTTCTCAAAAATTTCGACAGCATAACGCTTAGCGTACTACTCAGACTTCATACAGCTAATCCCAATCCTACTATCGCTAACAATTCAACCATCGCACTAAGCAACAAAAACAACAAATAAAAACAACGACAAAAGTTCTATATATACATACAAATCCAAATAATCAAACCAATCTGCACAATTTCCATATTTTCCCCAAAAATTCAAGAATTCATCGTCTTTTACATTCAAACAATATTTACACCGACTAATCTCAATTCCCAAACACACACCGACATCTAATTCACCGAATTATCAAATTACCCAAGTCAATTTCAACAACCTAAGCCCTAGAATTCAATTTTACAATCAATTTCGAATTATTCACGTAGTCGACAAGTTCAAATGCTAATAACAACATTCCGAATATTCATCAATCACAAATAATTCAATTTCATGCTCAATTGCTACTTAGGCTGATATATCTCACCTCACCTGCCCAAATTCGACTAAAATCGCCAAAACTTAGAGAGAAACGAGGAAAACATACCTTTACGTTGAAGAACCGAAGAAACTTGATGATTTCTTTGCTTAGTGGCGTGGCACGTTGATTGGGGAGGGGGGTTTGGGTGTTTGGTAGCGGAGAGGACAGAAATGGGGAGAAAGGGCAAGAAAATCGGGGTTAATTTAAAGAAAAACACGCGGGTCACCGGAAACCCGGTGTGACCCGGCACCAAATATAAGGCAATGTGTCACGGAGGGTAACGCGGAGCCCCTCCTCCGTGACACGGAGCCAACGCCCCAGTGAACTGTCTCTTCATTTTACTTATTTTTTTATACCTTGCCTTATTCTTCCCGACTCCATGCATATTTGTCTCCGTTTGACCTGAAAAATTACCTCACTAAACAAAATTGGTTAGATTAATAGATTTCCCTAACTAAAATGAAAAATATTAACTAAAACAAAAATATATCCCAAATCAAGAAAAGAAAAATAAAAATAAAAATTATTTACACTAAAAAAAAAAAAAAGAAAGAAAATATTTTTCACGGGTTGCCTCCCGTGCAGCGCCTGGTTTACCGTCGCTGCTCGACGTACCAAGTTTCACCACTTTTTCCTCCACCTTGAGGATATGAATTTCACCCCTAATTTCTTCTCTAATTTCCTCTTATGCTCCTGGGGTGGTGGTGAAAAATTGTAAGGACCAAGCAGTAGATGTTTTCTTTTGAACTTATTGGCCCTTGAGTAAGTGAAGTCATTTCGTTGCTTCGAGTTAGCAAATTTCAGAATATACAGGGCTTGGTCCTCCTCTAGACATGTCTCTATAATCTTGGAAGACTCTATTTCTATGTTGTCGACCAAACTAAATGTCGAAAAATGCTTCGAGTGTGGTCCAATCAACCTCAACTCTGAAATTGCATTGTGCTTTACTTCCTTACTTGTGTACACCTTTTCAACATCAACATCTATTTCTCCATTAAGGTCAAATGGGAGATATTCTTTCTCTTCTTCCATGAATGGATTTTCTATAGGTATGAGCCGATCACGGGGACACTCAAGAGATTCTAATTGTTGGGCTTCATCCAAAAATTCACCCTTGTATTCCTCTTGTAGTTCCTCTTGAATATCGGCTAAAACTGTCACCTGCAAATTATCACAAGCTTCAGCCTCAGCACACATCTCCGTGAGTTTGACGCTCATCCTGCTTACAACCTCTGCATTCTCCTTTTGCTGAATTATCAATTCTGCCACCGACTCCTTCATTGCTTCTGATTGCTCCAGGAGTTGTTTCATCATGTCCTCTATTTGAACTTGGCGTCCCAAGTCCTCATTTTCAACATGCCTATATTCAGCAAAAACAACAGAATGATCATAGCGGGGGCTTGGGGAAGGGGAATATGCCTTTGGACAATCACCCCAATGGCCATATTGGCACCCAAATATATTGCACGTGTTACAGTTTTGCTACAAGTGGGGTCCTCCGCAATTCATGCAAGATTCGCCGAAATATGCGTATCCGCCATTTATATTCCAAGATGTCATGTCAATGAGGGTATCCGAAAGAGAGAAAAATTAAAATGAACAAAGAATTAAAACAAATACTAAGACCAAGTTGTCAACACTTAAGAAAATAAAACAAAAATACAGTAAATTTACACTTAACACAATTTCACCAATTGCCTAGTCTCCCCGGCAACGGCGCCAAAAACTTGTTCGGGTGGTTTGCTATATGGGTTAAAACCGACACGCAAGTGCACGTGGTCAAACAAGTAATAAGTAGCTAAGTAAGCCAAGTATCGATCCAAAGAGACTCTGGATAAGTAAAATTGCCTAAGTACACTATATTCTTATCTTACTTCTAATTATGCTAACAATAACGTAACCAACAGTTAAATAAGTTTTTGTTTAGGAAATATATATACTAAAACTATTAACAATTATTTACTGTGAATTGAAACTATGGATATGAGCATGCCAAGGTTAAGAACAAGTAATGAATTTGACGATAATCAAAATTTGGTTAATCTTCTCTTCATGTTGCTAGTCAAGAACATTAGCCTAGAAATTAAAACTCTCGTATTTAATTTCACTTTAGAATCATAAACCATTCGTCTACATTTCTGTGATCAAATGCAATTTATGACCTAGCACTACAATTCCGGTTCCTAAATTGACTAATACGGCTTTCAAGTATATTTCTATCAGGAAAGCACATCAAAACCCAATTTTCCCAAATCAAGTTAAGAACAATACCCTATTAATTCACAACTTTCCAATTTCGTGCTCTCTCGAGTGAAATTGGACATTTTAGATGTACATTAGTATCGGCCACACACTAATGCAGTAAGAACAAGAATTAATAGAACAACATGGAAGAAGAAGAAGAAAACCATATAATTAACAATCAAAACTCATCACCATTATTCAAAACCTCAGCAAGGAAGAGAATTAGCCACTCATTTGTGGATTAATCATCCTAAAACAAGTGTAAATCATACATACAATTGATTGAAAGAAGAAAGGAAGAGAAGAAATCCCTTAGCTTTTTCGTCCCTCAACTGCTTCTAACCCACGTCCTTGCTCCACCAAGTCTGAATTAATTAAAAATAAGCTAAGTGTTCTATTTATACTAGTGGGAATTTTTCCCGGAATAACAAGTAACGTGTCACGGAGGTCAACGCGGAGCACTGCCTCCGTGACACGGCGTGGACGCGGACCCTTACTGGAATTCTAGGGTCCGGGATTATAGCCTCAACGTGGCAGGGAGGCCAACGCGGAGGCCTATCTCCGTGCCACGGAGCTGTCGCGAGGCCTCACTGGAATTTGCCAATTAATTTCCCCTCCAGGCGGTGTGCCTCCGCGATGGTAGCGTGGCACGGCTCCATCACGGAGCCACTTTACTTTGCGCATTCTAATGTCTTTTCCATGCTCGCATCCAAGTCCAACTCCGATATACTTCCAACATGCATTTTAGCTCCTAAAAATCTTATTTTCCTGCAAAACAAATGCTAATCATGTTGGTTAGTATAAATTCACATTTTATTACCAATTACATGAGAATATATACATATTGCACACAAACAAGGCGAAAATAATACGTTTGAGTATCACTTGGGCATATAAATCTGCCCAAGATCAGTGCTTCCTGCCTTACTTCCTACAAACTAGATAAGTGTGCTCTCCTATCATGCTCCTCTGACCCCTAGAGTCTAATGCTCTTCCTCTCTGATCTCCTTGTTGTTTGGACAGAACACTAGCTGATGATGGAGCTGGTGCTAACGATCTATGGTGGAACTTAGGGTGATTTCCACCATCAGACATCTGGTGAAAGTGTCCATGAGTCCCTGTCCTAGCCTTCTTGGCCTCTCTCTCCTTCTCCTTTATCTGCTCTGCCTCTATCTATTGGGCATATATAGCCAATTGGTAGAAATCTTTGTCATTGA
The DNA here is from genome assembly GCA_035772735.1 of Datura wrightii. Lineage (NCBI taxonomy): Eukaryota > Viridiplantae > Streptophyta > Magnoliopsida > Solanales > Solanaceae > Datura > Datura wrightii. The sequence continues at coordinate 113,025,338 of JASDFA010000001.1, forward strand.
TCAATGTGGTGGTCCTGCATTCCTTGACCAAGGAATATGCTAATCCATTCACAAAATTTTGCACACGAGCCCTAGGATCAGAAACCATCTCCGGTGTATACTCGGACAACCGGGTAAACTCTAAAGCATACTCCTAGACAGTCTTGTTGTTCTGCTTCAAGTTGATGAATGCCTTTGTTTCCCCCAACTCCTTAGGGAAGAACCTGTCCAAGAAAGCAATTAAAAACTCATCCCAACCCATGGGAACTGCTCCAATTCTCCTACTATATTTTCACTAACGGAACCATATGTGGGCAACCCCCTTAAGCTGATAGGAGGCTAAGTCTGCACTGTCCTCTACCATCACCCCCATAATCTAGGTGATCTTCTGCGCCTACTCAAGGAACTAAAATGCAACCAAGGCAATGAGTATGCTAAACCAAGCAACAATAAGCCAACGAGGCCACAAACTAAATACAATGTACACACTAAGTCCACAAAGCCTCTAAAGAGTAAACTGACTAATGGTCGGAACAGGGCTTCGACCTACCCATAACTACATCTCAAAACTCAAGCATATATAACTAACCCCTAGCTCCAGGAAGAAAGGAGCATACCAACACATCCGTTGATCTCATGAACCGTTACTGCAACTGGCAATCCTGACCTCTACCTACACCTGCGGCACAAACGCAGGTCCCCAAGCGAAGGGATGTCAATACAACTGAAATGTACTGGTATGTAAGGATAAAACTGTAAACACGAGATAACAATCCTGTAATAACTAACTCAGCACATAAACATATAAAGGATAGATATAACCTGGAACTCTACAACCTGTAATTGATAACAACTCACTCTAACATAAGTCAACTCAAGATAACTGAACCAGGAATAAGGAATAGTAACAACCTGGAATCCTAGAAACTGAAACCTAATAATAACTCTATAATGAGATAAAAATGCAATAAGCAAATGCACAAGAAAGAAACTATAACTGTAATGCCAGCGACCAACTAACCACAAATCCATATATAAAATTCGTTCAGCCGGTGTACCACACCGGGGTAAAATAAAAATATCTCCAGCCGGTGTACTACACTGATGTAAAATAAAAATATCTCCAACTAGTGTACCATATCATGGTAAAATAAAAATATCTCCATCCAGTGTATCATACCTTGGTTAAATAAAATAAATCTCAATCGCAATCATAAATGGAGTTGATAGGGCTTATACAAACTATCTGTATACTGAAAACCATGAAATATGCTGACTCAGTAACTATAACATGTGTAGGATCTTACCATGACCCCAAATACTACAATCATGCCATACACGTCTAGGTCTTTCATTTAGCATTTAAATACATATATATGTTGTGAATGAATTCTAGGGAAGTTCCTAGGACTAGAATATCATAAAGACTATGTAGACACACCTTCATGATATTAAACATCTTCTAACAATACTAACACAAGGAGTACAGAGGAATAACTTAAGTTAACATTTTCTATTAACAATCTCAACATTCATTTCGTGCTTATACTCATTTGACATTCATACAAAGAATTGTCATTGTCACGCCCCGCCTTGGGGGGCATGACTGGCACCTGGTGCCCTACTAGGACCTGACTCGCTGGACTGTTAAGCCTGGGCACATCTGGTGCCTCGCTGGCTCTAACTCACATTTCTGGAAACAAAGGGCTATATAACGGCTGTAAACACAGCCCCCGGCCTATTGGCCTATAGCCTTCTGTACCTGTATCATCAGCTGACCAGAAACAAGGTAATTCAGGGGAACCTATGCGGGCCGACAAGGCCACCATGCTGTCTAGTTATCTGCAACTCAATCATAAAGCACAAAAAGAAACTACGTGACCGGCAAGGTCACCACTACTGGCAAGCTATGGCCCCATACGGCCAAGGTAAAAGAAAGCAAAAATACTGGCAACTAAACAACTGCACGGCCTCACACGACCGGCTCATCTGACCACAGGGAATATATACAGACTGCAAGCCTCTAGGAATGGTAATAGAACTGATCGGGATAGGGCCCCGATCTACCCGTACTATATAACAGAAGAACTGAAATATATCTCTGGAATTCAATCTCCGGATGACAGGAGCTGAATACTCGATCGCTGACAGGAATCACGTAGTGTCACCTGCTCGTCTATAAGTACCTGCAGGCAAGTAATGCAACGCCCCACCGGGCGTCAGTACCACTGGTACTGAGTATGTAAAGCAATAACTGAAGCAAAATCTGAATACAATAATATAACTGAAGAAACTGAAGTAGAGAGAATAGACTAACTGTCTGATAATGTAAATCATACCTTCTCTCAATCTTTACTGGAAAGGATAAGAGTCATACCTGGAAACGTATCGTGCTACTGCTAATCTACTTGTATCTAACATAACATGGCATAACATGAAATAACATAACATAGCACACACAAACCTTACCCGGCCCCCATAAGCCGGGAGGTACAATCAACACAGAATCTATGCCCCTACCCCGGTCATCCCATCTCCTATAGTGGCTGTAAGCATCCTGCCGGTCCCAGGGTATGCACTTGGGCTCGCTGAGCCCCTGACTATAACTGCATCTGAGTCCGGAGGACTCCTGAATCTGCACCCGGGCGTATCCGCTCGACTGGGGTGTGTAAGGGCCGATCAAGGCACAAATATGGGGAAAAACTGACATCCCATCTTCGTCCCCTGGCGGGACGGCATGCCACTCCGTAGAGTGACGTATCCTCGTCCTCTGGCGGACGAGTCGATACAGCTATTAACCCTGGGCGGTCATGGATGCTAGGTAATCCAACCATAAACAATACAACGGTCTCAACTGGTAATACTGTCTGGGTATCTCACATGCTGAGGCTAATAGGGATAAAGTACACCTACATTACATGCTGAGCTAATGATAGTAATCTGTACGTATTTAATACGTGCTGAGGCAGGTAAAGACGTATAAATATGAGTATAGTCTCCTGTCGGGCTGTACTGGAGCAAATGCTATATAAGACAATGTTTCTGCTGAAAACTCTGCTGTTTACTAAGTTTCTGTATACACTATATGCTGGACTAGTAATAGAAATGTGTACATACTTAATACGTGCTGAGGCTGGAAGTAATATATGTGTATGTACGAATATAGTCTTCTGCCCGACTATACTGAGGCTAATGCTGAACATGATATAGACTTCCTGCTGAAACTATGCTGTATACTGATTTTCTATAGTAACATGAGTTACTATTCCTGACATACTTTCTAAACTTTGTTTTAGTCTACTATTCTATGTCTGAAATGCTTTACGGATACTATACTATTCCGCGGGGTTTCAGCTGAACACAACAATATCTTAACGTAGCATATTACATCACATACTGATAGGTCTCGTACACGTTACAGCCCAATGCTTCTTATGTTGTACCAATGTTCATAATAACGCAATACTGAACTATACTGTATCTGAGATATTATCTGACTGTCTGCCTATACTGTAACTGAGATATCATCTGACTATCTGATGTTGCTTTACTAACTTGATTCTGAGTATATGTATCTCATAATATCATAAAAACATGCTTACTAAATTCAAACTGGACTTAGTGCTTGACTTATAAGTTCTTTTTTCTGTACATCACGCTATCTATCGTACTGGATTACTAACTTGCCGAAGGAATTAGCTTTACATACCTTATCCTTGAATTATTTGTCTGTCGGACGAGGCTCGGCCGGGTACTTCAACTGTTTTCTCCCAACTGCATTCATAAACATATCAATTAACACTAAATACAACTTTATTTCAAAAGGCAACGTCACTTTCGATATAGTTTATAGCCTAAACTTAGGCTTATCGAAAGACGGCCAGAAACTCGCTATTTTTCAGCGGCCCAGAAGGGAGAAATATTCACTTCTCAGCTAGGAACACATAGACATTAATTTAGAGCAATTCTTCTTACTTTAGTTTGGTGGCTCGCCGATTCGTCGGCCGTATTTCGCGAAACTAACTCCGTAGAAATGCTCTCTGCTGCTAAATACCTTAGTATCTAGGATTAATTTGAGTTTGGGCAGCGTTTGGCAGCGTAATCGGACGAAAATTAATTAATTTCCTTCGTCCCTCTCTGCTCTCTACGTTTTCTGGAAATTTTTGTAAGTTTCTATAATTTAAAACCGAAGTGGGGCTTTATATACTTAGGCCTGGACAAGGCCAACGTGTCACGGAGCCAACGCGGAGGCTCCTCCTCCATGACACACTGCCATCGCGGAGGGGCTCTGCCTCGGCTCCTTCCGCGATGGTTCGACAGGCCTCTCTTCCGATCTTTTCCCGGGCCCTTCTCCAACACGTATGACCTTCAAATATGCTTAACCAACGTGGGAATAGGTCATCTAAGTGCCGGAAATTCTACGGGGTTTAACATTCTCCCCCCCTTAGGAACATTCGTCCTCGAATGTATACTGTTATCTAGAGGACTGATTACTTTACTTTCTGGAAGAATTTCGGCAGAGTTTCCCCTGTAATATGGACTATCGCAAAAACCTGAAATGCAGAAAAGTCCAATACAGGCACTGCACATAATATTCCAAGATTCACTAAACAACTAAATATCACTTCTTTCTCTATCATTTACAAACATACAACCATAAGATACTGCATAAATCATAATACGGACATACCTGTCGCCTGACTAGGCCTGAAATAGGGTGAGGATATCTGGTCCTTATATCTGCGAATCTGTCTGTCTAGTCGTAACCTGGATATTCTGAACTGGGGCTACACTGGACGGGCCTCCTATGCATTTCGATTAATGGTAAATGCTCATTTTGGCTATTACTGAAATCTAGCACATACGCTCGCAACATGACTTCGAGCGTCTGCGTTGTACGCTCAGCCTGCTCATCTGTCTGAGGATAGAACGCTGTGCTTAAATTAATCCGCGTGCCCAAACCTTTCTGAAATACAACTCAGCATAATCTTTGGCCGAGAAAGTAGCTCTTACTGGCGAGAACTGAGCTGATTTTTGTCAATCTGTCACCTATCACTCGTATAGAGTCATGTCTGTGTTTAGTACGGGGTAATCTTGCTACAAAATTCATATTCATCGCTTCTCATTTCCAAAGAGGCACAACTATGTTCTAAACTAACCTGCCTGGTTTCTGATATTCTGCCTTCAACTGTTGGCAGTTAGGACACTGGGCTACCAGTAGTTCTTTTTAATGTCATAGTACCTCTTTGTCGTATCGGGATGAAGGGAATAGCGAGTGTAATGTACCTCGCTCATAAACTGCTGGCGAGGCCCCAAAATATCTAGAGTACAAATGCGGCCTTTATATCGCCACACTTCATCCCCGGGTATCTGAAAATGTGTCATCTCTCCTTACTGAATCTTGTGTTCAAGTTAAACCTGGCTAGGGTTTCTATACTGCCGTTCCTTTACTTCCACCTCTAACTGCAATACTGCGATATTCTGTACTATCATTCTGTTATCCTTTATTTCTGCTATGCGAACGGCTAGACCGGCTAACTAGTAAAATTCTCGGGTCTACTCCCGCTGTTCAGGCGGTAAGTATGCCAACTCCCCATAGATCTATGGCTAAGGGCGTCTGCTACCATGTTAGCCCTTCCTGGATGATACTAACACTGGAGCTGATGTTAACCTGGCTTTTAACTTTTGGAAGTTCTGCTCACACACCTCAGTCTACTGGAACTTGACGGCCTTCTATGTCAACTTAGTGAGAGGTGTTGTTTAAGGTGGAAAATCCTTCCATAGACCCTCTGCAGTATTCGGCTAACCGCAGGGACTGCGTACTTCGGTCGGAGTGGTAGGTCTGGCTATATCTTCGCTATTTTGATTTTCTGTGTATCTGTCTGTACACCAACCTTCGACACAATATGGCCAACAAAAGCTACTAAACTCAATCAAAATTTACATTTACAAAATTTGACATATAACTGACGGTCATACTGGTTTATTATACCGGAGAATCTGACAAGTAATCTACCGGTATAGTTAGAGCTTATCTGGCCTTCTGGCCGCATGCTAAGGCTACTTGTTGCTGGGATAACCTGAACGACTGTCTGTGCACCTTGTGCCTTTATCTGATCAGAGGGTCCTAATACTGACCATGATCTCTAATGATCTGGCTACATAACCTTAAATGACTGAATAGTCGGGTTGAATGACCCGAATGTGACAGTAGTCTAGTAATGCTCTAACTGTACTACTTGAGTACTTACAGTTTGTGCATCAGCGCCAACTCGTGGGCATCTAATTGCTTTGTTATTTTGCTTAAACCACTGTAAGGCTGGACTTAATCAACTTACTCCCAGGCGATCAGTCTCTGGATCTCCACGGGGAGTCTACTGATCCCCTGGTCTTAATAAACACTATGCTAGTAGGGTACCGTTAATTTCTTACGCCTCGTGTGTATCCACTTGGATTTATACTGCTATTCTGAGGAATTCTCGGTCTTATGAGCTATTCTTGTAAGTACTGGCCCTCTGCTAGGGCTCTGTATCTAAATACCTTACGAAAACCAGCTGAAATACTAGTCTATCGCTGACTGCTGATGTGGACCCTTCCTTGGGGTACCCACGGGTATTCTGACTGGGACGGCCGGCTGACTTATGAGGTGTTCTACATAACAACTGCTAGGTTGGCTAAGGCCGACTGTCGCCCACGAGGCTGGGAAAATGACGTATGACCACTTAGCATGCTAGAACAATTCTGGTATTGCTAATGTCTGAAATTTGCCTATTCGGTCTCTAATCCTGGTTCCGGCAATTGCACTACTGTTACCAATCTTCAGGGATGCCTCCCTGCTGATGCAGGCGACAGCTAGTCGGTAGACTGTCTAACTGCGCCCTCATCATCTAGCCATCTGTCTTAGGTCAATAATTCTGGTAAGCTCCTAGAGCCTAGATCCGACAGCAACACATGAATCTATCAACTTAATAACTGAGAACTAAGATAGTTTCTATGACTTCATACATAACTCACACTTAATCCGCCCTTCCTCTTCTTCTTTTCTTTTTTCTCTTTTTTTTTTTTTTTTTTTTTGGCGGGGGGGGGGGGGGGGGTCCTGTAATGCAATCTGTATAGGCTTTCTATTATTAATCAGCATCTGTGATTGTGGCCCTTATAGGCAGCCACTCACAACATATCTACGATCTGTATACATATATCTCACTAGCTACGTACAATATGTACTGATTTCTACGGTAGTTCATAATCTCTGACAGGTTCTGCTGAGTCTCACATCGTACATGATACATTTCTTCTACGGCCTAATAATATCTCCTGCCCTGACTTATCATTTCATTGCATCGTCACCCCATTCTTAAAATAACAACATAAACATTCTAGTTATTTTCTGCTGTTTGAAATTCCACCACTCTTGCGATGTGGGGGGGTCAACGTTCGAATCCTGTAGCCTTACTAGGCATATATTGAGAGCCCATGACTGTTTGCTGGGCCTTATCTCCAGGCTACACTAAATTAGAATTACTGCATCGGTAACTTCTTAACTTTTCCACAGCGGACATACTGCGGTATTCTGAACCACAAACTTACTGTCAGCATGAAGCTTAATCCTTAATACGATACTTTATCATTCCGGGGTAGTTCTAATTCCCCACAAGATCTGACATTCCTGCTTCTTCCTCTCATCTTGCTTAGACTGAACTCTGGGGTTCCTGGTACCTGCCCTTCATTGCTAATGAGATCACTGATCAAGCCTCGGCCCATACTTCTTCTGGCGTATGTTCAAGCCCATCTGATTCACATGACCTCTATATCTTTCGAGGTCACAACTAGATCGTACTATAATCTTACAGGTATGTCTTGCTATCTGTTAGCGTATATGGCAGACTTGGCCTTTTTCTAACTAAAACTTGACTATTATTAGGCATTCATCACTAGCCGGTCTGTTACCCCTACTTCGGGTAGACTAGCAGTCTTACTTTCTTTACTGGTGTGTTATCATAAGGGTCCGCACAACTTACGTAATCATGAGGGCTCTTTATACTTTCTAATACTTACTAGGATCAATCAGCCCATCTTTACTTACTGCTTGATCTGGCAACCCCATCTCAAGTCTTATGCCCCTTTACTATACTGGCATCAAAATCAGGAGGTAGGGATAGCCCTTTTCTTAGTGCAGCAAATAAAAACATTCAACTGTACCAAATTCAAAAGGATGTATTTGGGATTCCTGCATTTGCCCTCTCCTTTTTTTTTTTTTTTTTATACCTACTCGGTGGTCTGACCTTATCTGTAATCATAATCAGATCTCATATAGCTATAAATGAATCAACTCATATATACATTATATTTTTGACTTCCTATTCTGACGTTATCAACATATACTGGGAATAATGCCAATAACAGTATCACGTTGGGAGGTCTCTGATATCTCCTCCTACTGTTGTAATTATCATGTAACTGACTGATGCTCTCTTCCGTTGCTATTTCTGATCTTCTTCCTGTGATAGGGTAATGCTGATCTATCTTTGTATCTGTAACCAAAGAATACGGTGAGTTCTCAGGAACTCAACCCTATACTGTACCGCTCTAAAGCACGACTGACTGAGAAAGAAGGGTAACTATCATATCATGCCTCGCAGCCTCCTGCCTATAGTATGTGGTGCACAACACATCCATAGACAAGACTCTACTTAGCACGGCTTGCAGACTCCCTGGGATACGACCTGCTCTGATACCAAGTTTGTCACGCACCGCCTTGGGGGGCATGACTGGCACCTGGTGCCCTACTAGGACCTGACTTGCTGGACTGTTAAGCCTGGGCACATCTGGTGCCTGGCTGGCTCTAACTCACATTTCTGGAAACAAAGGGCTATATAACGGCTGTAAACATAGCCCCCGGCCTATTGGCCTATAGCCTTCTGTACCTGTATCATCAGCTGACCAGAAACAAGGTAATTCAGGGGAACCTATGCGGGCCGACAAGGCCACCATGCTGTGTAGTTATCTACAACTCAATCATAAAGCACAAAAAGAAACTACGTGACCGGCAAGGTCACCGCTACTGGCAAGCTATGGCCCCACACGGCCAAGGTAAAAGAAAGCAAGAATACTGGCAACTAAACAACTGCACATCCTCACACGACCGGCTCATCTGACCATAGGGAATATATACAGACTGCAAGCCTCTAGGAATGGTAATAGAACTGATCGGGACAGGGCCCCGATCTACCCGTACTATATAACAGAAGAACTGAAATACATCTCTGGAATTCAGTCTCCGGATGACAGGAGTTGAATACTCGATCGCTGACAGGAATCACGTAGTGTCACCTGCTCGTCTATAAGTACCTGCAGGCAAGTAATGCAGCGCCCCACCGGGAGTCAGTACCACTGGTACTGAGTATGTAAAGCAATAACTGAAGCAAAATCTAAATACAATAATATAACTGAAGAAACTGAAGTAGAGAGAATAGACTAACTGTCTGATAATGTAAATCATACCTTCTCTCAATCTTTACTGGAAAGGATAAGAGTCATACCTGGAAATGTATCGTGCTACTGCTGATCTACTTGTATCTAACATAACATGGCATAACATGAAATAACATAACATAGCACACACAAACCTTACCCGGCCCCCATAAGCCGGGAGGTACAATCAACACAGAATCTATGCCCCTACCCCGGTCATCCCATCTCCTATAGTGGCTGTAAGCATCCTGCCGGTCCCAGGGTATGCACTTGGGCTCGCTGAGCCCCTGACTATAACTGCATCTGAGTCCGGAGGACTCCTGAATCTGCACCCGGGCGTATCCGCTCGACTGGGGTGTGTAAGGGCCGATCAAGGCACAAATATGGGGAAAAACTGACATCCCATCTTCGTCCCCTGGCGGGATGGCATGCCACTCCGTAGAGTGACGTATCCTCGCCTCTGGCGGACGAGTCGATACAACTATTAACCCTGGGCGGTCATGGATGCTAGGTAATCCAACCCCAAACAATACAACGGTCTCAACTGGTAATACTGTCTGGGTATCTCACATGCTGAGGCTAATAGGGATAAAGTATCACCTATATTACATGCTGAGCTAATGATAGTAATCTGTACGTATTTAATACGTGCTGAGGCAGGTAAAGACGTATAAATATGAGTATAGTCTCCTGTCGGGCTGTACTGGAGCAAATGCTATATAAGACAATGTTTCTGCTGAAAACTCTGCTGTTTACTAAGTTTCTGTATACACTATATGCTGGACTAGTAATAGAAATGTGTACATACTTAATACGTGCTGAGGCTGGAAGTAATATATGTGTATGTACGAATATAGTCTTCTGCCCGACTATACTGAGGCTAATGCTGAACATGATATAGACTTCCTGCTGAAACTATGCTGTATACTGATTTTCTATAGTAACATGAGTTACTATTCCTGACATACTTTCTAAACTTTGTTTTAGTCTACTATTCTATGTCTGAAATGCTTTACGGATACTATACTATTCCGCGGGGTTTCAGCTGAACACAACAATATCTTAACGTAGCATATTACATCACATACTGATAGGTCTCGTACACGTTACAGCCCAATGCTTCTTATGTTGTACCAATGTTCATAATAACGCAATACTGAACTATACTGTATCTGAGATATTATCTGACTGTCTGCCTATACTGTAACTGAGATATCATCTGACTATCTGATGTTGCTTTACTAACTTGATTCTGAGTATATGTATCTCATAATATCATAAAAACATGCTTACTAAATTCAAACTGGACTTAGTGCTTGACTTATAAGTTCTTTTTTCTGTACATCACGCTATCTATCGTACTGGATTACTAACTTGCCGAAGGAATTAGCTTTACATACCTTATCCTTGAATTATTTGTCTGTCGGACGAGGCTCGGCCGGGTACTTCAACTGTTTTCTCCCAACTGCATTCATAAACATATCAATTAACACTAAATACAACTTTATTTCAAAAGGCAACGTCACTTTCGATATAGTTTATAGCCTAAACTTAGGCTTATCGAAAGACGGCCAGAAACTCGCTATTTTTCAGCGGCCCAGAAGGGAGAAATATTCACTTCTCAGCTAGGAACACATAGACATTAATTTAGAGCAATTCTACTTACTTTAGTTTGGTGGCTCGCCGATTCGTCGGTCGTATTTCGCGAAACTAACTCCGTAGAAATGCTCTCTGCTACTAAATACCTTGGTATCTATGATTAATTTGAGTTTGGGCAGCATTTGGCAGCGTAATCGGACGGAAATTAATTAATTTCCTTCGTCCCTCTCTGCTCTCTACGTTTTCTGGAAATTTTTATAAGTTTCTATCATTTAAAACCGAAGTGGGGCTTTATATACTTGGGCCTGGACAAGGCCAACGTGTCACGGAGCCAACGCGGAGGCTCCTCCTCCGTGACATGCTGCCATCGCGGAGGGGCTCTGCCTCGGCTCCTTCCGCGATGGTTCGATAGGCTTCTCGTCCGATCTTTTCCCGGGCCCTTCTCCAACACGTATGGCCTTCAAATATGCTTAACCAACGTGGGAATAGGTCATCTAAGTTCCGGGAATTCTACGGGGTGTAACAGTCATCACACCTCATTCGTTGCACATCATATCACATCTCAACGTAACTGGAAGACATAAATCGCTCATCTCAAACTTGGAGCTCTTTAACATAAAAATGCTAGGCAACTATCTAGGGTCTGCCTTAAGATAAATAAAGACTTATAATTGTGCTTTAGACAACAAAGGAAAGGCTCGTGTGAAACATTACATTATATGAGGAGCTTAGAAAAGCTTAGCGGTAGTATAAACAGTTTAGTAACTTCAGAGAAAAAAATCCTTTAAAACTTGAAAAAGTTAATCCAACTCTTAGAACAAATAATCAAAGATATTGTTTAAAAAGTACGATGAAGAACTTCTCTTTAACTTGAGTCACTATCTCAAAATATTCGATTCTAATCATTTCTTAAGAAATTAATACTTTACTAGCCTTTCATTAGCTTAACACAACTTAACATAAACAACTTTATTTATAACTCTTTTGCTAAATGTCTTTAGAATAGGGTAAATATTGCTAGCCATTTGCCTAACTCATTAACAATCATAACACTTATCATCTAAGTCAACAACCTTTATCTCTATTTTTCGTATTCATCTTAAATTCTTTTCCAAACAGGATTCATCATTCCCTACTTAATTATTTACTCTCGTGTTCACTATTCCAACAATTTTTATACGCACTTACCTCTATACCTAATTGCCAACATTATCTCTTAAACTTCGTCTTGGTCATATTTTAACGTCGCTCAAAAGGTTCTTGAAATTAACTATGGACAGAGGGCATATAACTCACATATTTCCTCAACTTTTACACTTAGGTTAGTTTCCTTACACATTTACAACTTTCAAAGAACATGCGACGTATCTACTTAAAGCCTTAAGCAATTCTCAGGAGGTCTAGATAACTCAAGAGCTCTAATAAACATATAGCGACTTTCTAAAGGCAATCCTTACCACTTTAGTGCATAACTTGAACTTAAGAATAAAAATGTATATATATTATGATTTTTGTATAACCTGTTAACATCAAGATATTGTGTATAACCTGCCCATAAAGATGGTTCCATAGAAATATGAACAGTTTACCCATTCGGGTTCTATTTTCCAACTTTAACGTATCGATTAATTAAGAAACCCATTAATTAGTCTCTTAGCTTAAGGTAGAGGGATCGGGAAACTTCTCATGGACCCAGGTACCTTAAAACATGCATATAATAGGGTAGGTTACTATTGTAAGGTATTTCCATTTCGTTACCATCATTAGCCCTTATTGAGTTAAAAACTGATTTCAAATATTAGGTTCGCCCGCGCGTCGTCGTCTTGCCATGTTTTCCAATTTTCTTTGCAACCACAATATGAAGAAACTTTTACACAAGAAATACATAACATAATATAAAGGACCAGCTCACAGTGCCCATGCCGAGGGGAATTCAAACTCAATTTACAACTATGACCATAAAAGAAGGCAATTTCCCTCTTCACTTTACATTCGTGTGTTCCAACTCTATAGAAAATACACAACTTAATACCAAGTAATTCTAACAACTGGGAAGAATCATAATATGCTACTACACAAGCTCAACTACAGGGAAATGCCGGAGTCATCCTCGGCATGAATTCGTGCTTGAGAATCAAGAGAAAAAGATCGCCTTACATACCTTTTTTTCTCGGTGAGCTTTCTTATGTCGTTTCTTTCTTTCAATCCAATTTATCCTGCCAAAGCGTTACATCAATAGGTAGTCACAACACAAACAAATAAGGCAACACTTAACATTTCTTATTTCAACTTGTTTCTACAACTTTGAGGGAAAATAGAGGTAGGAAATTACCTCACTTTTCTAATGAAAAACTGTCAAAAATATAGAGTATATTCTCAGAAAAACATAGCTGTTCCAACCTTCAAAAATGAGTAGAACTTCAACAACAACATACCAATAACGGCAGCCCAACATAACCTCCAACTTCTAGCTTTAGCTAGAACTTTTAGGCAAGTTTAGAAACTAGAAAAACTTACCCTTTGCATGAGAATATCCTTGGATATAATAGGAGTATTTTCCTCCAAATCACTTCCCAATAACGCAAAAATCTTGCTGCCCAAAATGCAGCAACATAACAGCACAACAACTACAACAAGTCAACATACAAACCATAACTTTCTTCTAGTTTTCCTTCAAAAATTCCATAGACTTATTAGAGAGTTCAAAAGAGGGAAGTTACTTACTCTTTATTATGAACAATTCCTACTAAGATGGAGTATAACTTTGTCTCAAAATAGTCCCAAACACGCAGCAACAACACTGCCAAAACAAAGCTACAAGGCAACAACAACTTCACCAAAACGTTGCCTTCACTTCCATTAACTTTTGCTTGTGTTTTGATGGTGTTTTCTTGAGGGATTTCCTCTTGGTTTCTTAGACTTTACTACTGGAAAAGAGAGGATTTCAGAGGGTAAGAAAGCACATCAAATCTATAAATGTTGAAAATGATCTCATTAAACAAAACATAAAATATAAAGGAGTTTGGGCGGTGGCCGTTTTTAGGGAGATGCCATGTCACTGCCCAATAGTGATATAGTGAGACGCCTATAACTTTTTCCTACGAACTCCGATTGACGAGCTGCTTGATTTTCTAAAAACTAGACTCAAAGACCTTTAATGTGATAGGTCGTGAGGTTTCTGGTTCATTATATATAAGGAGATATATCATTAAAATTTGATCCTAAATTATAAACTTCACATAATCTTTGCTTTTTCATTCGTACACATTTCCCTTGTCATCTACGACCAATATACAACCCGTACTTCCCTTAACATATCATATAAACATCAAATAATCACCAAAAATTTTTTGGGGTGTAACATCCTCCACCCCTTAGAAACATTCGTCCTCGAATGTCATAACACCTTTAACTTATCCTTGTCTTCTGTCATAAACATACATTCCATATATTCATAAACATTTCCTTTCCAGTCATTTCTTCATATCAAACTATACTTAGTCAACTCAATCTATTTATCTAACGTAAGACAGACATGCCTTAACACCACATAATCAATGAACTTTTCTAACCATAAGCAAATTTATACACTACCATGTCAGATGATTAACTCCAATACCACTTTCCATTCACTACTTAAGATACAAGATCAATGTTAAATCTGAAGCTGCACTTTTAGCCTTGCTTTTACCACGGCCCATTATTGACAGCGCCTGATCTAGGGACAAAGAAGGAACTAAATCTCCAGGAGAAACTGAATGTCTGGCCACCCGGGGCCTTGAAGCATTACATGGGGCCTTAAATAATCCTATTGACCTAGTCTCCCCACTTTATTCTACTTTTCTGTCTGTACTTGGAGACGGTTAAATAGATTCCTCTATCTTCTGAGCAAATTCTTGTATTCGAGCAATAGTCATATTTGTCTGGATAGACATTCCCAAACACTCTCAAACCAAATGGGGTCCAAACCTAATATCATTGATATACTCTATCCCTCGTATTCCGCACCTTATCTGAAGCATATTGGCCAAAGAATTAAACCTGAGACTATATTCTCGAATACTCATACTGCCCTGCTCTAGGTACAAAAACTGATTAGCTCGAACTAGTCGAAGTTCCCGTGGTAAGTACTGATTCATGAAGGCTAGGGGATTTAATCTCAAAACTCCTAGGCACTAGAGCTCTCAAAAGTATTTCCCCTGGACCCTTCCATTAATTTCAACTATTGATTTTGAGACTTCACTCGGGTTAACATCTAAAATGCTTTCGCAAAATCTCATCCCTTTGATATACCGGAAGGTGTTCGAGGATCAACAACTCTACCACCTCCTAGCTCTACTGAAACTGGGACAACATGAGGGGTTGAATCCCTTCCCACGATAGCTCTGACTGGAACTAGAGGAACTGTAACACGAGGAGTAAAACAAAACTCACATCGAGCATATAATCTATTTCTCGGATGGACAGGATGGTGACTAGGACCCTTTCAAGCATCAGTGCCAATAAATCTCGTAGCCATCTGCCTTATTACAAATGAATTCTAAAACATAAGCACGATTTATATTTCAAACACCCCTTACATCTTTGCTCTATAGCACGATCTATTTATGAGCAATGTGAAACAACTATTAACTGCCCTATAGCCTCCTGATTATAAATATGGTGCACAACATACCCATAAGGAAGACTCTATTAGACACAACTTATGGACTCCCTATGATATGACTTTGCTCTAATACCAAGTCTATACCACCCCAAAACTAGGGTAAGGCGCAACTGGCACTCGATTCATGATTGATCGAGAAGCCAGCTATATGACATCTATAACAGTAACACTTAAGCCATCCAGGCCACCTGCCACAATCATCTGGAGTATAAACTGGACCCATACAGTCTCAAGAATACAGGGTAAACAACTAAAATGCAACCAAGGCAATGAGTATGCTAAACCAAGCAACAATAAGCAAATGAGGCCACAAACTGAATAACAATGTACACACTAAGTCCACAAAGCCTCTAAAGAGTAAACTGACTGATGGTCGGAATAGGGCTCCGACCTACCCATAACTGCATCTCAAAACTCAAGCATATATAACTAAGCCCTTTCTCTAGGAAGAAAGGAGCATACCAACACATCCGTTGATCTCACGTCTTAACTAGAAATCCCGACCTTTACCTGCACTTGTGGCACGAACACAGCTCCCTAGGAAACGGCACGTCAGTACGAATGAAATATATAGGTATGTAAGGTTGAAACTGTAAATATGAGATAACAATCCTACAATAACTGAATTAACACATAAACATATAAAGGATAGATATAACTTGGAACTCTGCAACCAGTAATTTATAACAACTCACTATAACATAAGTGAACTCAAGATAACTGAACCAGGAATAAGGAATAGTAACAACCTGAAATCCTAGAAACCGAAACCTGATGATAACTCTATAATGAGATGAAATTGCAATTAATAAATGCACAAGAAAGAAACTATAACTATAATGCCAGCAACTGGGCAACTACAAATGAAAATATAAAATTTGTTCAGCTGGTGACCACATCGGGGTAAAATAAAAATATCTCCAGCCGGTGTACCGCATTGGGGTAAAATAAAAATATCTCTAGCCGGTGTACTACACCTGGGTAAAATAAAAATATCTCCATCTAGTGTACCACATCGTGGTAAAATAGATATATCTCTATCCGGTGTATCATACCAGGGTTAAATAAAAATAATTCTCAATCGCAATCATAAATGGAGTTGATAGGGCTTATGTAGACTATCTGTATACTAACAACCATGAAATATGCTGACTCAGTAACTATAACATGTGTCAAATACTACAAGTATGCCATACACATATAGGTCTTTCATTTAGCATTTAAATACATACATATGCTGTGAATGAATTCTAGGGAAGTTCCTAGGACTGGAATATCATAAGGACTGTGTAGACACACATTCATGATTTTAAACATCTCCTACCAATACTAATGCAAGGAGCAGAGAGGAAGAGCTTAAGTTAGCATTTTCTATTAACAATCTTAACATTCATTTCGTGGTTATACTCGTTTGACTTTCATATCAATAATTGTCAGCATACCTCATTCTTTGCACATCATATCACATCTCAACGTAACTTATGAATAGGAAGACATAACTCACGTATCTCAAACTTGGAACTCTTTAACATAAAAGGCTAGGCAACTGTGTAGGGGCTACCTTAAGATAAATAAAGACTTATACTCATTCTTTAGACAACATAGGAAAGGCTCATGTGAAACTTTGCAATATATTAGGAGCTTAGAAAAGCTTAGCGGCATTATAAACAGTATAGAAAGTTCTAAGAAAAAAAATCCTTTAAAACTTGAAAAAGTTAATCCAACTCTTAGAAAAAATAATCAAAGATAATTGTCTAGAAAGTATGATGATGAACTTCTCTTTAACTTGAGTCATTATCTTAAGATATTCAATTCTAATCATTTCTTAAGAAGTTAACACTTTATTGGCCTTTCATTAGCTTAAAATAACTGAACATAAACAACTTTATCTATAACTCCTTTGCTAAATGTCTTTATAACAGGGTAAATCTTGCTAGCCATTTGCCTAACTCATTAACAATCGTAACACTTATCATCTAAGTTAACAATATTTAGCTCTACTTTTCGTATTCATCTTAAATTCTTTTCCAAATAGGATTCGTCATTCCCTGCTTAATTATTTTCTCTCATGTTCACTATTCCAGCAATTTTACACGCACTTACCTTTTTACCTAATTGCCAACCTTATCTCTTAAACTTCGTCTTGCTCATATTTTAACGTCTCTTAAGGTATCTTGAATCAACTATGGACAGAGGGCATATAACTCACATATTACCTTAAAAGGTCTAACATATACTCTTATCTCTCCTTTGCTACTAACGACTCAACTTTTACACTTAGGTTAATTTCCTTACACATCTACAACTTTCAAAGAACATGTGACGTGTCTACTTAAAGCCTTAAGCAATTCTCAGGAGGTCTAGGATAACTCAAGAGCTCTAATAAACATATAGAGACTTTCTAAAGGCAATCCTTGCCGCTTTAGCATGTAAGTTGAATGTAAGAATAAATGTATATGTATTATGATTTTCCTATAACATATTAATATCAAGATATTTTGTATAACCTGCCCATAAAGATGGTTCCATATAAATATCAACACTTCACCCATTCGTGTTCTATTTTCCAAGTTTAACATATCTGTTAATTAAGAAATGCATTAATTAGTTGCTTAGCCTAAGGGAGAGGGATTGGGGAAACTTCTCATGTCCCAACGTACCTTAAAATATGCATATAAGAGGGTAGGTAACTATTGTAAGGAAATTCCTTTTCGTTACCCTTATTAGCCCTTATTGAGTTAAATCTGATTTCAAATATTAGGTTCTTCCGCGCATCGTCGTCTTGCCATGTTTATCAATTTCCTTAGCAAGCATAATGTGAAAAAACTTTGACACCACAAATAAAAAACATAATGTAAAGGACCAGCTTACACTGCCCACGCCGAGGGCACTTCAGATTCAATTTACAACTATGACCATAATCGAAGGTAATTGCCCTCTTCACTTTACATTCATGTGTTCCAACTCTTTAGAAAATACACAACTTAATACCAAGTAATTCTAACAACTGGGAAGAACCATAATATGCTACTACAGAATCTCAAGTACAGTGGAATGCTAGGTTCATCCTCAACATGAATTCGGGCTTGAAAATCAAGAGACAAAGAACGCCTTACATACCATGTTTTTCAGCGAGCTTTCTTATGTCGTTTCTTTCTTTCAACAATCAGAACTTATCACGTTAGATTACATGAGTTTATCACCAAGTTAAAAGGCTTTTTCAAGCCAATTAATCCAGCCAAAACGTTACATCAATAGGTAGTCACGACACAAACAAATAAGGCAACGCTTAGCATTTCTTATTTCAACTTGTTTCTACAACTTTGAGGGAAAATAGAGGTAGGAAATTACCTCACTTTTCTCATGAAAAACTGTCAAAAATATAGAGTATATTCTCAGAAAAATATAGCTGTTCCAACCTTCAAAAATGAGTATAACTTCAACAACAACATACCAATAACGGCAGCCCAACATAACCTCCAACTTCTAGCTTTAGCTAGAACTTTTAGGCAAGTTTAGAAACTAGAAACACTTACCCTTTGCATGAGAATATCCTTGGATATAATAGGAGTATTTTCCTCCAAATCACTTCCCAATAACGCAAAAATCTTGCTTCCCAATACGCAACAACATAACAACACAACTACTACAACAAGTCAACATACAAACCATAACTTTCTTCTAGTTTTCCTTCAAAAATTCCATAAACTTATTAAAGAGTTCAATGGAGGGAAGTTACTTACTCTTTCTTATGAACAATTACTAATAATATGCAGTAAAACGTTAGCTCAAAATAGTCCCAACACGCAGCAACAACAATGCTAAAACGAAGCTACAAGGCAACAACAACTTCACCACAACGCTACCTTCACTTCTATCAACTTTTGCTTGAGTTTTTATGGTTTTTCCTTGAGGGATTTCCTCTTGGTTTATTATGCTTTGCTACTGGAAAAGAGAGAGGATTTCAGAGGGTAAGCAAGCACCTCAAATTTGGAAAAGTTGAAAATAATCTCATTAAACAAAACTTAAAATATAAAGGTGTTTGGGTGGTGGCCGTTTTTAGGGCGGTGCCATGTCATTGCCCCATAGTGCCACCATAAAATGCTTATAACTTTTTACTCCAAACTTTGATTGATGAGGTATTTAATTTTATGAAAACTAGACTCAAAGACCTTTAATTTGATAGGTCGTAGGGCTTCTTGTTCATTATATATTGGTAGATATACTTGTTTAAAGTTGAACCTGACTTATAAAGTTCACATACTCTTTGATTTCCAATTCGCACACATTTCCCTTGTCATCTACAACCAATATACAACCTGTACTTCTCTTCATATATCATACAAACATCAAATAATCACCAAAATTTTCCAGGGTGTAATACGCACTCTCGCCGTTGTTGTGTTCCCATTCTGAGGAACATGGGCCATCGCCTGTTGGTTGACCTGAGCAGTCACGGATGGTGCCAGCATATAAAATGCCACCCTAAAATCGGCATGAGTGACCTACTTGGGCAAGGGATCCGCTGGAGCTGGTGGGGCTGGCTGATGCCCATCTCTATTGCCATTGCCATGCTCATTTCCATTGCCATTTCTTTTACCATTAACTCAACATGGAGGCATATTATTGCAAATGTGTATAGCATGAGTTAGAGGAATAGAGAGGTGTTTCATTGCACGACATAGATCATGAAAGAAGAAAAATTTCCTAAAACATCCTCTAGCCTCCTTCCCATAGGTGTGGCGCGCTTCACACCAATTCAAAAGACTACTTAATGCGGCTTTTATACACCCTAGAACACACCTATACCTTTTTTCTAATACCAATTTTGTCATGATCCGAGTTGGGACCCCAAATCGAGACACGGGACCTAGAACCACGAATGGCTCCAGCTAATCCATGGTACATATATAACATGACTTAAGAGCATAATAAAGTATAAAGTAACACATGCATGAATAAGCAGAAGACTCAATATCATAAAGTGTAAACAAAATGATAACAACACAAAGCTGAGTCACAAGCTGAACAAACTAAGTCTATATCTGAAAAGCCTCTACTGTCTGATGATATGCTGGGACAAGCCCCCAGCTAACTCCAAGTCTGAAACTAAAAATAAAATTACAAGTCTAAGCTGATAGATGTCCTAAGATGATGAGGGCTCACCCAAAACAAAATGGAGCTGGATTGAGTGAGTGTGAGCTAGTGACGAGACTGGGAGGGATCACCTGAACCTATATTATGAGACGATATAACATAAAATATGATGTCAATACTTGGAATGTACTGAGTATATAAGGTAAATAAAACAGGCTTAGTAAAATGTTAGTTGAAATCATGCATATAAACTTGAGAAGTAAGGATTGTATGTTAAAGGCCACATATCTGAGGTATTTCATAATCATAAGCTATTCATCATAAACTGAACATAATGACCCAAGGTTTAGAAATAGAAATCATATGACTTTTCATGCTTGAAATAGTAATTGAAAGCTCATAAACTGATTATTGGGTCAAACATGCTATAAAAAATAATATCATAAGTCATGAACATGAGTAACTGAAATCATGAGGAATAATGCGAGTCTCGTCATAACTGACAACCACCATATATGAGCCCATTATGATCCCACGTCTTTCCATATGGAGGAGATCCATCTTAAGCCTTGCCAGGGCAAAGGATAAATAAGTGTGATATCAAGGTGTGCCCTTGGGTGGGGAAAGCACTCTCTTGAGAGGTCCCAATAAGAATATATACCGAGTACCTTGAAACCTCTGACCTACTCAGTGCTAGACACTTATACCAAAACATTCATATTGCTCATATATTTATATTCTTGAAACATAATTCTGAAAATTGGGATTCTTGACTCCGAACATATCATAAACCGATCTTGTTAGCCTTGGTTAAAATCATAATAAGCATACTTAACTTGCATGGGCTTGCCCAAATCATAAAATCATTCTTACTTTAAGTATACTTCATAATTCAAAATCATGGATTCATAAGTTAGGAGTTCATAATCATTCATGCATACTAGATAACTCATCATGCTTGAAATCATGGATCATAGGCTTGAAACTTTTTAAAACTTTCATAATAGGGAATAATTTCTAATATCTTGAAATCATTAATTTCTAATTAAATTGAGTTTAAATTATCCCATTATACTTATTTCATGCATTAGAACATGAGGGAATTGGACCATAAACAAGAACAGTATTTCATAGAATTGGGTTAAAACCCTAAAAATCAATACACTTGATTAGAAACTTGAGTTCATGAATTAGAGAGAAAATTTGGGCATGAGGATGGAAGAAATCCTCCATTCATGGCCCTATATACCTGGGTAAACCGATTTCCAAATTAGTCTTGAAAGCCAAAGAGAATTGAGGAAGTAATTGAGGAAGAATTCTAGTTTGATCTTGGAAGAGGATTTCAATTCAATGCATGCACGGGAGCCTAATGACTTAGGATAGGATAAAACCTTTTAAAATGATCATTTCAGGTCTTAAAACAATGTCATTAAAGTGTTATAAGGATGAGAATTTACAAAACTACCCTCGCGAATTCGCATGAAAAACCCGATTGCCAATTACAACGACCCTTCCAATGAGTCGTTGCTTGGAGTTGATGACTCATTGGACCATCCGTGTTCTAGGTATGTTTGGTACTATACTGATGCTCAAATTAACTATTGAATAGGATGAGTCATTATTGAAAACAATGACTCATCACTCCGCTCGTCGTCACCACTGCCTCGCTTGCATAAAGTTCTAACTTCTTCCAATGGGTCCATACCATGGATCGTTACTTTGCATAAATAGTCGTAGTATCCATCCATTGTCGCTGAATCAAATTTTACCCCTTACTGAACTTCACTCAATGACTGCTTAAAATGACCTATGAATGTACCAATGAGTCATTGCTGAGTCTTTTGTTTCTGGGAGGGGATTAACTGAAGGCCTACAATGAGGCATACCACGAGTCATTCTTTGCCACCACGACTCATTCCTTGATTCGTTTTGTGACCCTGGTGAAATTTTTTCTATTTTCTCTAATTCAACCCTCGGGTTTGATCTTAGGGGATTTCGGGGTGTTACAATTAAAGTTTTACAAACCTTGGGCCTTTATGTTCATTTTATGATTTGAATCTCACATTTTATACAATTTTTATACTCATGACCTCTCTTGTACTATTTTATTAGAATGTTTTACTTACTCTACATACTAAGTATATTCAAAGTACTGACCATACTCTTCTATGCTATATCATTTCATCATATAGGTTCGTGCAACCAATCTCAGCCTCATCGTTAGTCTCCCTACCACAACGGTCCAGCTCAGTTCCCGTTTGGGTGAGTCCTCATCTTCTGAGGACGTTTATCAGTTGTTGATGTTATGTTCCTATTTTTAGTTTTAGACTTAGCATGTTGACATACTCCATATGCCTATATCTTATAGT
This sequence comes from Datura wrightii, assembly GCA_035772735.1. Lineage (NCBI taxonomy): Eukaryota > Viridiplantae > Streptophyta > Magnoliopsida > Solanales > Solanaceae > Datura > Datura wrightii. The sequence goes on from JASDFA010000001.1 coordinate 113,048,519, forward strand.
GATCATAGTCTTTAATGGTCTAGATCGGCAAGGGCGGGATCTGGCGTGGCCTAAACGATACTCTGAATGTCATGCAAGGACAGTGATAGATCATAAGAGAGCAATAAGATCACGGACGACCAACTATTGAGTTCCTTCATTTAGACAATTGTAGGGCTGCTACTTAGTTGGACATGCTCCTTAGTTGTCAACCTCTAACCTTCCCCAAGCAGTTTACTATAATTCTTAGCCTGATGGTAATAATGCATTACTGTGGTTCTAGTCCTTTAGATATTAACATGGTCCGTTTATATTTCATATATCTTCTCTGGCGATTCCTAACCTTGTAGGTAAGTTTACCTGGACCTGGCCATTTGTGGCAACCTGTACTTGAGTATCTACACGAGCAAGTTGGGGCGTTGGCCCCGCGTTCAACTACTGATAAGGTTCCCTCCTTAGGGTACCCATGGGTCTATCTGACTTGTACAATTGGGTTGGCTTCCTGAGCGACCTGTATGGCAAGCATTTAGTCGACTGAAACTAACAGTCACTGGCAATACCTAACTAGATGGCGGGCTGCCACTCATTTCACTGGGCAAATCCCGGTGCCACTGACTCTAGGGTAACACCATCCTATTCAAATTTTGGCCGTAGAGGCGTCAAGGTATGCCAACGGCCTCTAGGCGAGCTTTACTGACAATACAGGCATCAAACTAAAAGTTATATCGCCAAGCTGTGCCCGATGCTGTCCACTTACCAAATTAGGCCCATTAGTTAACCATAACCTTTTGAGGCCTTGGCATGATAGCAAAACATCAAAATTCTTCTAATACAATGAATAGAAGAACAGAAGAGTTTCTATGATGCTCCTAGCGTGAGTCACACTTAATATATTCCTTCACGACAAGGGATACTGCAATATACTCTCAATACGTCTTTTAGCAGCTAACTATAACATATATAATCATAATCTACTAACAGCAGCTAATCACAACGTATAGGATCATCATCTTTGTCCAAAAACTTAGCTCGTATCATTATACGACGAGAATAACATGCTGAAGGGATAAGCCTTAACATACCTCGATGTCGATTCTCATTTAACTAAAGAGTTTCAACCTGTAATCGACGGTTCCACTCAACTGTAGCCCTTATACTGAGAGAATAGGGCTAATTTCAATACTAAATTTGACAAAAAACGATATCTTTCGATAATAATAACAACTATAATTCAACTCTATTTATGTCATGACCCACCTTGGGAGGAATGACTGACACCTAATGCCACACTGGGATATGGGCTGATCTGGCTAGGCAAATGTACCTCTGGTGCTAACCAGTGACTCAAAATCAAGAAGATAAACTGCTATATCTCGACTGTAAATACAGCCTCGGGCCGACAAGGCGACACAGTACCTGTAAAAGAAAATAGCTAACCCAGCAACATAACAGAAAAAGGGATCCTATGTGGGCCGACAAGACAAAATGCTGTCTAGTTATAAAAAATGAAAATGGGAAACTATACTAGGCCCCACACGGCCAACATATGAAACATAATTAATCTAGGCCCCACATGGCCAACATGAATCGCTAACTGATGACTGTAGTCTTGAAGCCTCTAGGAGTGAAAATATTGGTGCGGACAGGGCCTCGGCCTACCCAAATGTTGTATAGATAAAAGACAAATGAACTCTACAACCTAGCAACTTTGAATGAAAGGAGTTGGCCGAGCTGATAACTTTGAATAGCTGCTAAGAGATCTCACAATCTATCTGTCTAAAACCTACAGGCAAGTATGCAGCAGCCCAAGCTGGGAGTCAGTACAATATGTACCGAATATGTGAGGCAGTAATTAAAAAGCTAAATAGAAGACGAAAAAGACCAAAAATAAGTAGCAAGAAGGGGTAGAGGATAACCTGCAAACTTTCTTATTCACAACCTGCATCCAGTAAATCACTACACGTATATGAGCTCAAAGTGTACAACTATATATTCATAGGCTATAGCTGGCAAGCAAGTATACAAACAAGAACCTAACTTGGCCCCCATAAGCCTAGAAGGTGCAACCAACACAGAAATAACCTATCGGGGCCACCATAAGCCCTGACAAGTACAATTCAATCTATATACCCTACCCAGGTTCTTATGATTCTACTAGTGCTATAGCCAACCTACCTGGCTTCTGGGTCAGCATCTTTGCCCGTTGGACTTCTGTAACTGTGTATGAGCTCGGTGGGCTCCTGTAACTGCACCCTGGGCACACATGGCTCGACGGAGAGTCAGTGATGCTAATATGACATAAAAGAGGTCCATACGTGGATGGATGTAAATATGGCCTAGGCTTGAGTATGGTCCCATCGGACATCATATAGCTCATTGGAGCAATCAATAGCCCTGTAGGCAATGAAATTATCATATAGCTCCTCTAAGTGATCAATAGCCCCATAGGGAATGATACAGTTAGCAACCCTGAAATTGGTCAACGGAAGGCTATCCTAGGTGGGGTCAATCCCATCCGATATACTACATCTCAGTCTTAATCTAGCCATTTAGAAGGCATATCTATCTTTTAAGGCCTAACGCGACCGCTACTCGCCCCTAGAATAGTCTACATAGCTGCCAACATGCACACCTCGTGTGCTTATTTCTATCAGGGGATCTTGATAGTGATCATAATCTCTAATGGTCAAGACCAGATATGGAGAGATATAGAGTGGCCTAAACAATACTCTGGATGTCATGCTAGGACAGTGATAGCTCACAAGCAAGCCGTAAGGTCGTGGACAACTTACTATTTAGTTCCTCCGCTTAGAACAACTGCAGCGCTGCTACTTAATCGGACATGCTCCTGAGCAATCAACCCTTAACCTTTCCCAGAGAGTTTACTATAATTCTTAGCCTGAAGGTAATATTGTACTACTATGGTTCCAGTCCCTTAGATCTTAACTTGGTCTGTGCAGATTTCATATATCTTCTGTGGCGATTCCTAACCTTGTAGGTAAGTTTACCTAGACCTGGCCATTTGCGGAAATTTGTACCTGAGTATCTATAAGAGCAATCTGGGGCGTTGGCTCTGCATCCAACTACTAATGAGGTTCCCTCCTTAGGGTACCCATGGATCTTTCTAACATTTATGACTGGGATGACTTCCTTGGCCACCTGTATGTCAAACACTAAGTCGACTGCAACTAATATCATGGTTAACTACATGGCACGTTGTCACTCATTTCACTAGGCAACCTTGGTGTCGTTGACTCTAGGGTAGGACCATCCTATTCAAATTATGGCCCTGGAGGCGTCAAGATACGCCAACAGCCTCTGGGCAAGCTTTACTGACAATACAGACGTCAAACTGAAAGTTATATCGCACGATTGCACCCGACACTGTCTAACTTAGATTAGGCCCAACAGCTAACCATAAACTTCTAAGGCCTTGGGATGACAGTAAAACATCATAATTCTACTAATACTATGAACAGAAGAACAGAAGAGTTCCTATGATGCTCCTAGCGTGAGTCATACTTAAATACTCTTTCCCAACAAGGGGTAATACAATATATTCTCAATACACTTTGTTGCAGCTAACCATAACCTATATGATCATAGTCAATGGACAACAGCTAATCATGACATTTATACTCATAATATACGGGCAACAGTTATACACAACATATATACACACATAATCTACGGAAATCAACTAATTACAACATATATAATCATTATCTCCATTCAAGAACATAGGTCATATCATTATAAAACAAGAATAACTTGCCAAAGGGATAAGCCTTTGTTGTGCCCGCTAGTATACGGGTCGTACAAGTAATATAGTGGCCCTTTTTAAGAGCCGGATGTCAAACCCACAGGGACTGGACCAATTCAGCTAATTATCAAATTCAAGTGTGATATTAAATGCCGCAAGTGTTTATTATAGACTTTTTCAATAAATTTAATTAAGTCTAGATGTGGCCAACGAAATACTCTGAATTCATTCAAGGAGCAACTAGAGTTAAAACCGGGTAATCATGTGATACTACGATTTGCAATGGTTTAAGTATGAAACTATCAATTGTCATCTCACACAATTAGAATTGCATGTTCATGGTCTTCTAAACCTCTAAACACGACAAACTAGCCTCACTACTACATCGTTGAGCGAGGAGTTTATTTCTAGTTCGTGGGCAATTCACTACGTGGATGTGGTTTATGGGGTTTATGCCATTGATTTGGGTACTTCCCTACCTCCAACCATTTAACCAATCTTAGCTTCACAACTACTCCTACAAGTGGTGGAGTACGATTCTAAGTTGGTGTCTTTCTATCTTCCCATTTTATCAACCAAGCAAGGTAATTAGGTATATTCCTATCCTAACCACAAAATCTTATCAAAAGACAAGAACTTGCTTCCTACATTCTTATGTTCTTGCCTAGGTTTGATTTCTCGAGCATCTACCTACGCATAACATGTGTGTTTTCATGGTGATCAATCATAAAAACAACCAAAATTAAGAATGCAAGACAAAACAATAATCAATAACTTAATTCCAAAACAAATTCGTAAAAGCACAATCATAACTCATGGCTTCAACCCTAGAGAAAGGGTTCTAGCCACTCAAGTTCATAAAATTACAAGAAAACATTGTTAAAGTAACATACTTATAAGAATTGGTAGAAGAGAAGATGAAATTGATGAACCTTAGGTGAGTTCTCCCACTTCTCCCTTCACTCCTTGGTAGTTTTTCAGAATAAAATCATGACAAAATGGTTTTAGGAGCTAAGGGACCTATTTATAGTAAATGAGAGATGTATAAAATTATGCCCGACATGGAATAGATCCGTGTCACGGAGGTTATTGCGCCAATATCACGGAGGCATCGCGTAGGCACACTGGAAAGCAAAACAGTCGCCAAGCAGAATCTGTCCGCGTTGGCAGCGTGTCATGCTGCTTGTGCAGCGCGTTAGGTGGCATATCACAGCCCTTGTCGCACAACCTTCCTGTCATGGCACGTTGCCAACATGCAGGTGGGCTGTTTCGCGCACCCTCCTTGCCGACGTTCATGCTTTACTTCCGATTCCATGCCTCCCCTTCACCAACTCATGGATTAGTTCTTCAAATTCATTTTAAACCTACAAAAACAAGAACTAATAATGTTGGTTAGTATATACATTCACATTTAGATAAAATCACATGAGAATGTATATAAATAAGTAGATAAACAAGACTAAATTGAGTAATAAAGTAGCACTTGGGCATGCAATTATGCCCAAGATCACAACCCCACACTTAAAGCTTTGTTCGTCCTTGAACAACCCTTTTACATCTCATGTAAATGAAGACTCACACATTACTAATTTAACAAGATAATTCAAGTTACGGCTATAATGATTATTTGAGATAACAAGTTAAAAATAGAGCATGCACGATTTAATCAATGAAATGATATACAACTCCGTTAAGACTTCCTAACCTCAAGAATCGACTCTCAATCTTGGAAAACTCATGCAAATCAACCGATCAAGAAATCTGACATTAATGTCATCTCTCATTAAGCATGTGCCCTCACAACACAAGAGAGTTACCCATTTTTACTCACAAAATTTTCAAATCACGACATGTATGAGTATATGAATAAAATTTCGCTCACTCTCTCAAAGAATTCACATGCATCATGTAGTGAACCATAAGCTTTCCCTTAGTGTTTTACTCCACTAATTTAAGGATGTATGAACGTAAGATCAAGTAGGACTTAATGGGTTGTAATGTGAGCTAAGGGACAGGTAGGTACTATTCTGGCCAGTAATAGTGGCTATCTTCCCAAAGCGCTTTTAATAACTTCCACCTTCATTAAGGATATCTCTTCTCTTACTTCACCCTCATTCTTTCCACTCTTGAATTTTCTCTTCTTGTTACCATTTCTTTAAGCACACTCAGCTTAGTAGTAAGGGGTACTTAAGCAACTTTTTCATTCATTTATTTCTTACTCCCTACCAATACTCAGGCATTTTCAAACAAGTGCACCTTTGTCCTTTTCTCAACTTTCACAACTTCTACTCCTTCTTTTTCACACTTCTCACTCCTTCACTCTTTGGAAATTTTCACTTAAGCACTTCGGAGTTTTGGATCAAATTCAAAGCTAATGAAAGAAAAGTATTAAGCTTATGTTGTAACTATCAAAGAATAGGCTTAAGGCTCAATGGGGCTAACTAGGATTAAATATTCAAGGTAGGTAAAGTGAGGGATAAAAATTAGGTTCATTCAAAGAAATTCCTAAATCATCTCCTACAGTCCACATCCTTCATTTCATTTTATATACACACCAGGAAAGTTCTAGACATTCCACAATAGCACGAAATATTCGAAAAACATATACTCACAGGACATGCTCAATTCAAGACACATTCAGCAGACTCTTACTCAGCTAATCACAAGAATTCAGAATTAAGCTTCAGCCACATCGAGTCAAATTCAAGAGCCTAGGTGTCGCAAACAAAGTTGTACACTTCTTACATGCTTAAACACTAACCACACTTGTATCATACAATCATGCATAACACATAACAAGAACATCAAGCCATCAATTAGCTACGAGTTCAAAAACCAAAACCTATTGACTAATTTTCCTCAAGACGGTCGACATCCATCCATCGTCGGAAACAGTCCCTAACTATGACTAAAAACACTATGTAAAGACAAAGAAAATTTTTATTCTTCGGTTCAAAGACCCCCCCGTCGGAAAAGAACCGAAAAGAAATACCAACAGGTGATGAAGTCATGCTTAATTCAAAATTTTTTTCAAATATTTCTCACAAGCATTACATTCACCAAAAATCGTTAAGCATAAAAATTTTGAAATTTTGCTCACCCCACACTTGAATCATGCTATATCCCCATAGCATCAAATTAAAATTAAAAAAAAAGGTAAGAAATACTCCCTGAGGCTTGCAGATTGTGTTACTTCACTGTGGTTAGATGAAATTGGTCGTGTGGGGCCCATATGTGTGTTAGATTATGTGTGTTGGCCGTGTGGGGCCTTGTTTGGCTGTTTATTGGCGGCCTTGTCGGCCATAGTTCAGTTTAGCATCTGATTTTACCTTCTAGTTATAACTAGATATCATGGTGTCCTTGTCCGCTCGCATAGGACTCCTTATGATTGTTTGTCTCTAGTTAGCTGTTTATTTTCATAGGTGGCTATAGGCCTTGTTGGCCGGGGGTTGTGTTTACAGCCGCTATATAGCCCGTTGTTTTCTTGATTCTAGAGTTAGAGTCAGCCCTGCACCAGAGGTGCTTAGGCTCAGTCAGCTCAGCAGTTCAGATCCTAGTAGGGCACCAGGTGCCAGTCAAGCCTTCCAAGGTAGGTCATGACTTCATTCATGATCCATATGTCTAATTCGTATCTTAGCGTACGTACATTGATTCATATGTTATAGATTTACAGAAAGCCATATACTTAAATCGTAACTTATACAATTACAAAGAGATCATGGCAGAAGCATACATTTTCATTTCATAAGACCCATTTTGAGATTTACCCCAATTCATGAGAAGGATGCATTATTTAAGCCATAATTGTTGATTTACCTCATATCCAATCAGTTCCATCGAAAACATAAGGAGAATACATACTTTACATTCAATTAATCGAGCCCATAAGATCTAATATCATCCCAACATATGTAGCAAATAGCGCACTCCAACTATAAGGGAATTCTTACAATCTTCACATATTTCATACATGGATGCGAGTCATGGATTCAGTTGATTGAATAATAATAAACCCCCAATCATCATTCAAGCCCTTTCATGAAGAACTTTCTAACATCATACATTTTCACCATCTAGCATATAATTCAAAACATTCAAATAGTTTATAATTATAATTAGCTCATAATTCTAGTGGGTTTTAGAATTCAAGAAAACATTGAAGAAATCACCCATCAATTTAAACCCTAGGTCATGCTTTTCTAGAATAATTGAAATTGGGCTTTTGATCAAATATTTTGGGGCACAGGGATGGAAGAATATCCTTGTTGAAAAAACCACATACCTGCTTCGAAGAATCTCCCACTTGAACTTGACCTTGTAGTCTCTGAATAATTCCTTTGAAAAATCCTTGAACCTTGAGAGAAAGGAGGAAGAAGGGTTTGAGAGAGTATCTTGAGAGAATGAAAGATTAGACTAGAAGAAACCCTTAAAAACGTCCCAAATAATACTAAAAACAATGTAGTTTAGAGGTTAGGAACATAGGATTTTACGAAAGCACCCCTAAAATTTTGCAGGAAAAGGGACCCTACCATTCCTCATGAGGGGACATCACGACTCGTGAGGTACTGGAAGAGTTGTGAGTCCAATATGTGAAGTCTATTGGAATTTTTGCCAAATTTCACCACTTAACAAGTCACTTAACGATTCGTGAGGTGACTTAATGGGTCACTTCACTAGTCGTGAAGTCCCCGTGAAAATGAAGTTTCCCAAAAATTTTGGCCACCTAATAGGTGACTTAACGAGTCGTTAGGTGACTTAACGAGTCACCTAACAAATCGTTCTGTGATGTTGATGCAGATTCACCAAATTGCTCATAACTTTTTACTCCGAGTTTTGATTGACACAAGGTCAGATGGGTTGGAAAGAAGACTCAAAGGGCTCAAATAGATATATTGAATCAACCAAAAACACTTTGTAAAATTGGATCTATAGTCGTTATAAGTTGACCCTTGCTAGAACTTGTACGAAAACTCAATCGGTAAAAAAGTTCTCAACTAAACTTTGTGCTAGAAGTTCCTTAAAGTTTTGCATCAAGTTCAATGGTGATTCCTCATCTCCCGAGGACCATTGATATCAGTTATTCTCTATATTCAGTTTTCCAGACTTGTCGGGTCAATTGGAGGTGTTGTCCCATCAACCCATAAGATATATTAGAGGCTTTTAGACTATAGTAGTATTCAGCTGTCATGTATGAAGTGTGTTTTGTTGTCTATGTTTTGTAATGGTTATGCTTCCGCTATGCTATTATGCTGAGTATTCATCTTTATTTGAGTTAGTTGCATATTCATGCCATGGGTCGACTTGGAGTCTCTCAGGGCCCCTTGTCCCATATCTCGATATGGGCCTATGTTCGGGTCGTGACAAACTTGGTATTAGAGAATTAGGTTTTGAAGTGTCCTAGGGTGTCCGAAAGCCATGTTAATTAGAGTCTCTTTCATGGGTGTGAAGCACGCCACTTATGAAGAAGAGGCTACGAGACATTTAGGAAATGTAACCTTCTTTCATGATCTATGTCGTGTGATGAAATATCTTTCTATCCGTCTAACTCATGTATTCACACTCCAAAGCATAACGCCAGTCAGTGGAATATGGATGCTCTCAAATTATTTATCCCTATAGGAGTTAATAGAAGCTAAGGCAGAAGAATTCGTGAACTTGAACTAAGGAACCAAAAGAGTGGGGGAGTATGACGGGAGAAGTATGAAGCCTTCTATGATAGTCTTAGAGGCGAATGGGAAGTCAAGAGATAGTTGATTTCTATCTAGCATTAAGAAGTGATCCAATCCTCAGAATGATGACCTTTAAGCTAAGGGGGAGATCATAAAGTAAGGGACCAGGTCAAGCCTTGAGTTTCAAGCGTGAAGGTCTAAGATTAGTTACTATGGGTGATAGATCCACGCTTATTCAGGTGTCCTTCTGTACTTCAGCCTATGTGATATTCTACTGATTTTGTATGTGAACATGTTATGCCCATCTTTAAGTTCCAAGTACTCCTTACGTGTGTTTGTACTCAGACTCATAGAATGAGAAGTAACTACTTCAAATGGTGATTCCACTCTTCTTCCATGATCCATAAATCTCAGCTTCATGTCATGGCCCTCGTTATGTATGTAAACTCATGTCTCTCGGCATGCTCAGTTCTATGGACTCAATCTTTAAGATTTGCCTTATCGGCTCATAACATCGTGTTATATCATGTATATGCCCAACTTAGATTTCTTAAATGATTCATGCTCATAATTCCATACTCTAAGCCCTATGAATGTTCCCCCATTATGGAAATGATGGCTAAAATGTGTACATTCAGGATAACTCCCTATCCCTGCCATAGATTGTCACGCCCCAGAACTAGGGTAGGGTCCAACTGGCAATCGATTCATGGTCGATCGAGAAGCCGACTATATAGCATCTATAAATGTAATACTAAGGCTGACCAAGCCACCTGTCACAACCAACCAAGATAAATACTAGGCAAATAATTCCTTGAAAATTATAAATATGCAACCTGGAAAGCCGACAAGGATACAATAAAGCTAAGTTGCACAATGAAAAACAGATATGACTACACAACCCACACTACTATACAAACTAGTCCACCTCAGCCTTTATAGCGTGAACAAACTGAAATGCATGGGACAGGGCCCCGACCAACCCATGTTGTACACAAAACTGAAAATAGTCCAAACTAGGACATGGCTCCTAGAAGAGAGGAGCATACCACTATTCTGTTGAAGTCTAGCTCCTACTACGTCCGATGATCTCAGCCTCGGCCTATACCTGTAGCATGATTGCAGGAAGGGTCCCAAGATGAAGGGACGTCAGTACGAAAAAAATGTATTGGTATGTAAGGCTGAAAACTGTAAACATGTAAGATAAAAATGATAACTAGGCCAAAAATACGGAGTAGTAACAACCCGAAATTCTGAAAACAGAAACATGACAATAACTCATTATTGATGTGTAAATACAACCATCTAATGCATAACAAAGACTATAACTGACATGCCAACAGATACCCAACCATAAAATCTATTTACAATTCGTCCAACCAGTGTACCACACCAGGGTAAAAATAAAAATGTCTCCAGCCGGTGTACCATACCGTGGTAAACTAGGTCCAGCCGGTGTACCACACCAGGGTAAAATAACAAGACCTCTATCCGGTGTACCACACCGAGGTAAAATCAATAAAGCTTAGACAAAATCATAGATGGAGCCGATATGGATGATACTGGACTGACTCAATACATACAACATAGAAATGACAAATACTAAATATGTGGCCTGCATAGGCCTCCTTCGTAATGCATAACTAGAACTGAGTACATAAAACATATAAAGCTAGAGAATAGAACTTAAATGCATGTATTAAAAACTTGTATAAATTATAAGGAACTACGGATAACCTAAGAGTTTCAAAAAAGTTTATAGATCATCTCCGAGGGACATTACAGCTCAGAAACTCGCTAGCTTGTCGTTCGGCTTAAGGGAAAGGGATTATGAAATCTCCCCTTGGCCTGACATATTTCATAACATACGCATAAGATAAAGTACAACCATAACCAGGTAATCCTAATTCGGTAAGCTCGTTTACCCTCAATAGCTTGGGACGTCTTTACGTGGCTTAAAATCGTTTACACGTCCTCATCTCGGCTCTTTCACCAATTTCAGTTAGCAACCAGACCTTTAAACACATTTAACATCACATATATATACACATGACATACAGTAAGGACCAGCTAACAATTCCCATGCTGAGGGGTCTCCAACTCATTGTATAACTATGACAACAATCAACACAATATCACACTTTAGGTGTCTCACTTCGGCTAGGCATAATCTTAACATTTATCCTCAATAAAACATGGGACTTTAAAGCTTAAATGAAGATTAACATACTTATGCAAGACTTTTAAATAGGTTGCTGTCTCATTCGATTCACAACACACGAATCGTGCTTAAAAGAATGATAGACGGGGCGCCTTACATACCTTTCTCCGATGTACTTTTCCCTAGCCGATTTCCTATCTCAATGATCAGCCTTCAACATCCTTAATCCAGTGGTTTTATAGGCCAACAAAAAGCTTAATCTATATCAAAAAAAATTCAGCCAACATAACTAACCAGAGGCAGTCAAAATAGCAACAACAACACATGGCAACATCAACAACATTTAGCCATTTTCTCAACTAATTTTCACTAACTTTTGAGGGAGAAAATAGAGGAAATTTTACCTTAGTTTTGCTGTGATTCTACCCCTCAATATGAAGTATAATGACAGAAAAACAAAGAGCCAAAAAGCCTAAGGAAAACGAGCAAAACTCAGCTAACAAACTGTCCATCGGCAGCTCACTTAGCTGCCAATTTCCAGATTTTCGCTTTGCAATTTGAGAGGTTTAAAAGCGGCGAAATCCTTACCTTTTCTCCTTATTTCAACACCTACTAAAATATGGATATATAGGCAGTCCAAATAGATTTTGAAACGTAGATAAACTTCTTCAAAACCTTGCCAAAACGAGCTCCAAAACAGCCCCTAACATACTTGGAAAGGTAATCTCAACTTATCTTGTGATTTTCTTGAACATTGCTTGATGTTCGTCCTTGACTTTCTTTGTCGTAGCTGCTGGAATTGAGAGAGAAATGGAATCCTTATCAATCTGGTCGATTTAGATTTAGCTGAAAATATTTTCTACAAGGGAAAAATAAGATTTTAAGTAAATAGGGCGGTGGAGGCGCTAGGGCGTCATGCCCGCATCACCGCTCACGATGGTTCGGTAAAATGCCTATAACTTTTTACTCCGAACTTCGATTGACAAGAGGTTTGATGTTCTGAAAACTAGACTCAAATACCTTTAATTTTATAGGTTGCTGGGCTCCTAATTCATTATATAGTGGGAGATATGGTCATTTAAAATTGACCCTTACTTATGAACTTCACATACTCTTTGGTTTTTTGATCGTACACATTTTCCTTGACACCTACGACAAATATACAACCCGTACTTTCCCTAACCTAGCATAAAACATCAAATAATCACCAAAAAAATTTTGGGTTGTTATATTCTCCCCCCCTTAGGAACATTCGTCCCCGAATGGAAATTAATATCACTTAATATGCATCAAAATAAGTATCAAACACATACCTTAACATCACGTCGATATCGTAAATAGGTGAGGATATTTATTCTTCATTTCCTCCTAAGCCACCCAAGTCACTTCCTCGATGTTATTACTTCACCATAATACTTTAACTGAGGCGACTTCTTTGGTTCGATGTTTCCTGACTTGCCGGTCAAGAATAGCAACTGGAACCTCGGTGTAGGCCATCTCCTCAGAAATTCGGACATCATCGATAGGCATAACACTAGTTGGCTCTCCTATACACATCTGCAACATCGATACATGAAATAATGGGTGGACTACCGCTAACTCTGGTGGAAACTCCAACTCATAGGCCACTTTTCCTATCCCGCGGATAACTCTATAGGGCCCAACATATCTAGGACTCAACTTGCCTTTTCGGCCAAATCGCATAACTCCTTTCATAGGTGACATTTTCAGGAAGACCCAGTCATTAAGAACAAACTCTAGTGCTCGACGGTGTACATCTGCATAAGACTTCTGCCTGCTCTGGGCTGTCTGAAGTCGATCTCTAATAAGTTTCACCTTGTCAATAGCTTGTTGTACTAAGTCTGGCCCCAATAACTCTGCCTCGTTGAGTTCAAACTAGCCCACTGGTGACCTGCATTTTCGCCCATATAAAGCTTCATATGGAGCCATCTGAATACTTTCCTAGTAGCTGTTATCTAGGCAAACTCAATCAAGGAAACATGATCATCCCAGCTTCCGCCAAAATCTAAAACATAGGAACGCAACATGTCTTCAAGCGTTTGAATGGTGCGTTCAGCCTGCCCGTCTGTCTGAGGATGAAATGCGGTACTGAGATCTTACTTGAGTGCCTAGGCCTTTCTAAAAAGACTTCCAGAAGTTTGCTGTGAATTGAGCACCTCTGTCAGAAATAATTGACAAGGGGACGCCATGTAGGCGAACTATCTCTTGTATATAAAGCCTAACATAATCCTCTACAGCATATGTGGTCTTAACTGGAAAGAAGTGAGATGATTTAGTTAATCTATCAACTATTACCCAGATAGAATCATGCTTCCTGCTTGTTCTAGGAAATACTGTAATAAAATCCATATTAATCACCTCCCACTTCCAGGCTGGAATTTTTATATCCTGCACCAAACCTTTAGGCCTCTAGTGCTCAACCTTTACCTGTTGGCAATTGGGACATTGAGTCACAAGACGGGTGATGTCCTTTTTCATTCCATTCCACCAATATAACTGCCTCAGGTCACAACATATCTTTGTGGCACCTGGGTGTATTGAATATCGAGAATAATGAACTTCATTCATAATTTGTTCCTGTAGTTCACCCACATTAGGTACACATAGACGACCCTGGTATCTAAGAACTCCATCGGGTCCATAATCAAATTGGCTCTGCTTCTGTTGTGGTATACTATATCTCAGTAAGACTAACTCTACATCATCATATTATTGTTGCTTAACTTCCGCTACAAAGGACGATTTTGCTGTGTTTTTGACAATAACACCCCCATCTTCGGCATCCAGTGTTATACCCCGTAGAGTTCCCGGCACTTATATGACCTATTCGCACGTTGGTTAAGCATATTTGAAGGTCATACGTGCTAGGGAAAGGCCCGGGAAAAGATCGGACGAGAAAGCCGTCGAACCATCGCGGGAGGAGGCGAGGCAGAGCCCCTCCGTGATGGCAGCGTGTCACGGAGGTGAGGCCTCCACAATGGCTCCGTGACACATGTCCAAGTTCAGGCCCAAGTATATAAAGCCCCCACTTTGGTTTAAAATCATTTACCACTTGAAAAATTTCCAGAATACGCAGTAAACAGAGGAAAACGAAGGAAAATTATATATTTTCGTCCGATTACGCTGCCAAACGCTGCCCAAACTCAAATTAATCCTAGATACCAAAGTATTTAGCGGCAGAGAGCATTTCTACGGATTTAGTTTCATGAAATACGGCCGACGAATCGGTGAGCCACCGAACTAAGGTAAGTACAATTGCTCTAAATTAATGTCTATGTGTTCCTAGCTGAGAAGTGAATACTTCTCCCTTCTGGGCCGCTGAAAAATAGCGAGTTTTCGACCGTCTTTCGATAAGCCTAAGTTTAGGCTATAAACTATATCGAAAGTAACGTTGCTCTTTATAATAAAGCTGTATTTAGTATTGATTGACGTATTTATGAATGCAGTTGGGAGGAAATAGTTGAAGTACCGGCCGAACCTCGTCCGATGGACGAATAGTCGAAGATAAGGTATGTAAAGTTAGTTTCCTCGGCAAGTTAAGTGATATTGAGACAGTATAGTAATTTACGGACCAGTAGAATGTTCAGAAGTCGAGTATTGTATTATTATATATATTGGTATAATGTAAGAAGCTTTGGGTTGTAACATGTACGAGACTTATTAGTATGATATAGATTCGGACGTAAGTGATTAAGATTGGCCAGTATATACAGTATGTGATGTAATATGCCATGTTAAGATATTGTTGTGTTCAGCTGAAACCCCGTGAAGTAGTACAGTATCTGTAAAGCATTTCAGACATAGACTAGCAACTAAATAAGGTTTAGAAAGCATGTTGGAAATAGTAAATCATGTTAATACAGAAACTCAGTAAACAACATAGCTTTTAGCAGAAACACCCTCTTGTATAGCCTTTGCTCCAGTACAGTTTGACAGGAGACTATATTCATATTTATACTTACCTGTCTCAGCATGTATTAGACACTTACAGATTACTATTATTAGCTCAGTATGTGATTTATATGATACCTTACCCCTGTTAGCATTAGCTTATGAGATACACAGATAGCATGACTAGTTGAGACCGTTGTATTGATTGGGGTTGGATTACCTAGCATCCCTGACCGCCCAGGGTTAATAGCTGTATCGACTCATCCACCAGAGGACGAGGATACATCGCTCTACGGAGTGGCATGCCATCCCGTAAGGGGACGAAGATGGGATGCCAGTTTCCCCATATTGTGCCTTGGTCGGCCCTTATACACCCCCGTCGAGCTGGTACGCCCGGGGTGTTGATTTTGGAGTCCTTCGGACTCAGGTACAGTTATAGTCAGGGGCTCAGCGAGCCCAAGTGCATACCCAGGGACCGGCAGGATGCTTACAACCACTATAGGAGATGGGATGACCGGGGTAGATGCATAGATTCTGTGTTGATTGTACCTCCCGGCTTATGGGGGCCGGGTAAGGTTTGTGTGTGCCATGTTATGTTATGTATGTTATGCTATGTTACATTAGACATGAACAGATTAGTAGTAGAATGATACATCTCCAGATATGACACCTACTCCTCCCAGTATGATTGAGAACAGGTACGACTTACATCATCAGACAGATAATCTAGTTCTTCCTATTTCAGTTTCGTCAGTTATATTATTGATTTCAGATATATTTTTCAGTTATTGCTTTACATACTCAGTACCAACGGTACTGACGCCTGGTGGGGCGCTGCATTACTTGCCTGCAAGTACTCATAGACGAGCAGGCAACTCTACGTGACTCCCTGTCAGCGATTGAGTATTCAGCTCCTGTCCTCCGGAGGCTGAATTTCAGAGGTGTAGCTCAGTTCCTTTCGTTGTATATTATGGGTAGGTCGGGGCCCTGTCCCGATCAATTCTATTGCTATTCCTAGAGGCTTGCAGTCTGTATATATTCCCTGTGGTCAGATGAGCTGGTCGTGTGAGGCCGTGCAGTTGTATAGCTGTTAGTATCCCTTCTTTCTATTATGATGGTCGTGAGGGGCCATAGTTTTCCAGTAGTGGTGACCTTGCCGGTCACGTAGCTTTTCAGTACGTTATGATTGAGTTATAAATAACTAGACAGCATGGTGGCCTTGTCAGCCCGCATAGGTTTCCCTGAGATGATATGTTTCTGGTCAGCTGCTAGTACAGGTACAGAAGGCTATAGGCCAATGGGCCGGGGGCTGTGTGTACAGCCGTTATATAGCCCTTTGTTTCCAGAAATGTGAGTTAGAGCCATCCAGGCGCCAGATGCGCCCAGGCTTAATAGTCCAGCAGGTCAGGTCCTAGTAGGGCACCAGGTGCCAGTCATACCCCCCAAGGCGGGGTGTGACAAACTTGGTATCAGAGCAGGTCGTAACCCAGGGAGTCTGCAAGCCGTGCTAAGTAGAGTCCTGTCCATGGAGGTGTTGTGCACCACATACTATGGATAGGAGGTTGCAAGGCATGATAGGATGGTTGTCTTTTATTCTTATTTAGTCGTGTTGTAGAGCGGTACAGTATAGGGTTGAGTCCCTAAAATCTTACCATATTCTTTGGTTACAGATAATGTCAGACTAGCGCCATCCTATTACAGGTCGGAACTTAGACATTGCAGTAGGAGAAGGCACCAGCAGGATGCCTCCCCCTCATTTGGAGACAGCCCGACCAGAGGGCACTACAGAGGCATCATCACAGCCTCCTCAGCAGTCTCCACCACGTCAGGAGCCACTTGGGGCGACACTACCTTCAGTAGCCCCTATATTGACTCCTTCTGACCAGGAGGTTAGGAGTGCGGTAGTTATGTTAGCACAGATGATGGCTGCTCAGCGTCAGCCAATGCCATCTACAGTTGCAGAATCATCAGGAGGGCCCGGTAGTTCGAGGGTCCGAGAGTTCTTAGCTTTGAATCCCCCAGAATTTACAGGTACGGATCGGACAGAGGACCCCCAGGATTTTCTGGATCAGATGCAGAGAATCTTCAGGGTTATGCATGCTACGCCTACTGAGTCAGTTGAATTGGCCGCATTCCGGTTACGGGATATTGCGTTGTTATGGTATGAAAGCTGGGAGAGGTCCCGAGGGAGAAATGTTTCCCCTCCCACCTGGTCCAGCTTTTCAGGAGCCTTTTTGGATCACTATTTGCCGCGGGAGATTCGACAGGCCCGGGTAGACCAGTTCCTACATCTAGAGCAGGGGGCCATGAGTGTTCGGGAATATTCTTTGTGGTTTGACTCTTTGGCTCGATATGCACCGGCCTTCGTGGATACCATGGCATCCAGAGTGCACCGTTTTATTATGGGGTTGAACCCAGAATATGTTGAGACTTGTATCACGGCCACACTGCTAGAGGACATGGATATTGCTCGCATTCAGGCATTTTCCCAGAATATAGAGGGCATCAGACAGCGACAACGAGAGGTCAAAAGGGTTAATCAGGAACAGCATCGCCGGGACACACCAGTTGAGTTACAGAGAGAGGCCTGGGGAGGACCCAGGCCCCGATTGTCAGACAGGCCGCCCAGGCCCCCACCTCCGCCACAGTCATAGGGGGGTAGATTCAGCCGCAGAGGGCAGTCAGGGACTGGTAGAGGCTCGCAGGTGGCAGATTCACCATCACAGAGGAGGGCGGAGCAGAGTAGGTATACCCTACCACTTTTCCCTATATGCAATCGACGCCATCCTGGAGCATGCAGATATGGCTCCACCGCATGTTATATTTGTGGCCAAGAAGGCCATTTGATGAAAGATTGCCCGGCCAGGGGTCGAGAGGACCGCGATAGACAGGATAGGACATCAGCAGGGTCACGAGCCACAGCATCCTCGACTGGGCGCAGGCGCTCAATTTCAACAGGCAGGGGTCGGGGCAGATCAGGGGCCTCCAGTACTGGTGCGGGTCCAAGCCGCACATATGCCTTACCAGGGAGACAAGATTCAGAAGCGTCACCTGATGTTGCGACAGGTATGCTAACTATCTGCTCACTCCCTGCTTATGTGCTAATTGATCCAGGGTCTACTTTGTCCTATATTACTCCATTTGTGGCACAAAAGTTTAGTATTGTACCAAAATCATTACAGCAGCCCTTCTTTGTATCTACGCCTGTCGGTGACTCTATCACAGCTAGCCGAATCTACTGTGGGTGTATAGTAGCGATTGTTGACCGTCAGACCACAGTAGATCTGGTCGAGTTGGAGATGATAGACTTCAATGCCATAATGGGTATGGATTGGTTAGTACCATGTTTTGCTAATGTTGAATGTTGGACCAAAACGGTCCGATTCCACTTCCCGGGGGAGGCGGTACGGGAGTAGAAGGGCAGCACCGTGACGCCAAAAGGTAGGTTTATTTCCTACCTTCAGGCGAGAAAGTTGATATCTAAGGGGTGCATTTACCATCTTATCAGAGTTCAAGATGTCCAAGCAGAATCTCCGACACTCCAGTCTGTCCCAGTGGTAAATGAATTCCCAGATGTATTTCCTGATGAGTTACCTGGTATTCCCCAGAAAGGGAAATAGACTTCGCTATCGACTTGCTACCAGGCACTCAGCCAATATCAATACCTCCTTATCGTATCGCTCCTGCAGAACTCAGAGAATTAAAGGAGCAGTTGAAAGACTTGTTAGATAAAGGTTTTATCAGACCGAGTACTTCCCCGTGGGGTGCGCTAGTCTTGTTTGTGAGAAAGAAAGATGGCTCGCTCCGAATGTGTATAGATTATCGACAGCTAAACAAAGTTACAGTAAAGAACAAGTATCCGCTTCCCAGAATTGATGACTTATTTGATCAGCTACAGGGAGCCAGATACTTTTCTAAGATTGACTTGCGGTCCGGATATCACCAGGTCCGAGTACGTGAGAGGGATATTCCTAAGACAGCATTCAGGACCCGATATGGGCATTTTGAATTTCTGGTTATGTCCTTCGGGCTAACGAATGCCCCAGCAGTCTTCATGGACCTGATGAACAGTATTTTCAGACCTTTCCTGGACTTGTTCGTGATAGTATTTATTGATGATATTCTGGTGTATTCTCGCTCTGAAGCAGATCATCGGACTCAATTGCGGACAGTGCTCCAGATTCTCAAGGACCGCCAGTTGTACGCTAAATTTTCGAAGTGTGAATTCTGGCTTAACTCAGTGGCCTTTTTAGGGCATATTGTCTCAGACACAGGTATACAGGTAGATAAGCAGAAGATAGAAGCAGTTAAGTCATGGCCTAGGCCTACCACCCCGACTGAAGTTCGTAGCTTTCTGGGGTTGGCAGGATATTATCGGAGGTTCGTTGAGGGATTCTCAACCATTGCGGCACCCTTAACTAAATTGACACAGAAAGCAACAAAATTTCAGTGGACGGAGGCATGCGAGCAGAGTTTCCAGGAACTGAAAGACAGATTAACCTCCGCCCCAGTACTAGCACTGCCGGAAGGCACAGAAGGGTATTCATTTTATTGTGACGCGTTAGGTATCGGGTTGGGTTGTGTGTTGATGCAGCATGGTAGAGTAATTGCATATGCTTCCAGACAGTTGAAGAAGCACGAAAAGAATTACCCCACCCATGACCTAGAATTGGCTGCAGTAATTCATGCCTTAGAAATGTGGAGGCATTACCTGTACGGCGTCCATGTTGATATTTACACAGATCATAAGAGCTTACAGTACATTTTCACTCAGAGGGAGTTGAATCTGGGGCAGCGCCACTGGTTGGAGCTGTTAAAAGATTATGATGTGAATATTTTGTACCACCCCGGAAAAGCTAATGTTGTAGCAGATGCCCTGAGCCGAAAGTCAATGGGGAGTTTGGCATATTTGCGACCTGAGAAACAGGAATTAGCTAAAGAAATTCATCAGTTAGCTGGTCTAGCCGTTCGAATAATGGAAACAGGAAATGATGGAGCAGTAATTCAGAATTCTGCGGTGTCATCGTTAGTTACAGAGGTAAAAGAACGACAGTATGAGGATTCCGATTTAGTCCAGCTCAGAGATAGAGTTCAGAAGGGTAAAGAGCCAGATTTTCAGATAACCGAGAATGATATGCTACGTTGTAAGGGCCGCCTCTGTGTCCTGAATGTTTCAGGACTTCGTGGGCAGATCATGCATGAGGTACACTACGCTCGCTATTCCCTTCACCCAGGGGCGACGAAAATGTACCACGACATCAGAGACATCTACTGGTGGCCAGGTATGAAAACTGAGATAGCCGAATTTGTATCTAGATGCGCTAATTGTCAGCAGGTGAAAGCAGAACACCAGAAACCAGGTGGTTTGACTCAAGAGATAATGATACCTATGTGGAAATGGGAAGTGATAAACATGGATTTTGTAACAGGGTTACCCCGTACTAGACGCAGAAATGATTCCATTTGGGTAATAGTTGACAGGCTGACAAAATCAGCTCATTTCCTGCCAGTGAGGGCTACCTTCTCAGCTGAGGATTATGCCGAATTATATATCATAGAAATAGTTAGATTGCATGGAGTGCCGGTATCTATTATTTCAGATAGGGGAGCACAGTTTACAGCTAGATTCTGGCAGTCGTTTCAGAAAGGTTTGGGGACGCAGATTAATTTGAGCACAACATTCCATCCTCAGACGGACGGGCAGGCTGAACGCACGATTCAGACGCTCGAAGATATGCTACGAGTGTGTGTGTTAGATTTTGGGGGTAGCTGGGATGAACATCTTTCGTTAATAGAATTTGATTATAATAACAGCTACCATTCAGCTATTCAGATGGCGCCTTTCGAGGCATTGTATGGGCGAAAATGTAGATCGTCGGTGGGCTGGTTTGAAATAGGAGAATCAGCATTAGTTGGCCTAGACATTGTTCGGCAGTCCGAGGAAAAGATAAAGCTTATCCGAGAACGTTTACTGACCGCTCAGAGCCGCCAGAAGTCATACGCAGATAGGCGGCGCAGAAATCTAGAATTTTCGGTAAACGACTGGGTATATCTGAAAGTGTCCCCGATGAAAGGGGTAATGAGGTTTGGCAAGAAAGGTAAGCTTAGCCCAAGATTCATTGGGCCATATCAGTTTCGGTGGAGAATAGGCCGCGTGGCATATGAGTTGAACTTGCCTCCAGATTAGCGTCGGTTCACCCAGTATTCCATGTTTCTATGTTAAGGAAGTTCGTAGGGGACCCTTCTACAGTAGTTCCAGTTCAGGATGTTCAGGTCACAGAGGAGTTAGCCTATGAAGAGGTTCCCGTAGCTATCTTAGACAGACAGATTCGCAGGCTGAGGGCTAAAGATGTCGCATCTGTCAAAATATTGTGGCGTAACAGAAATCGGGAGGAAATGACGTGGGAGGCTGAAGAAGATATGAAAATCAGATACCCTCACCTATTTCTGGCCTAGTCAGATGACAGGTATGTCCGTATCATTACTTATACAGTATCTTATGATTGTATGTTTGTAAATGATAAAGAAGAAGTGATATTTAGTTGTCCAGTGAATCTTAGAACATTGTGTGCAGTGCCTGTGTTGGACTTTTCTGCATTTCAGGTTTTTGCGATAGTCTATATTACAGGGGAAGCACTGCCAAAATTTTTCCAGGAAAGAAAAATAAGCAGTCCTCTAAATAACAGTGTACATTCGAGGACGAATGTTCTTAAAGGGGGGAGAATGTTATACCCTGTAGAGTTCCCGGCACTTAGATGACCTATTCGCACGTTGGTTAAGCATATTTGAAGGCCATACGTGCTAGGGAAAGGCCCGGGAAAAGATCGGACGAGAAACCCATCGAACCATCGCGGGAGGAGCCGAGGCAGAGCCCCTCCGCGATGGCAGCATGTCACGGAGGTGAGGCCTCCGCGATGGCTCCGTGACACGTTGCCCAAGTTCAGGCCCAAGTATATAAAGCCCCCACTTCGGTTTAAAATCATTTACCACTTGAAAAATTTCCAGAATACGCAGTAAACAGAGGAAAACGAAGGAAAATTATATATTTTCGTCTGATTACTGTTCGCGCTTTGCTGCTCGGTATGTGTTAAAAACCGACACGCAAGTGTACGTGGTCAAACAAGTAATAAAGTGGCTAAGTAGCCAAGTATCGATCCAAGGAGGCTGCTCTGGATATGCAAAATTTCCTAGTTCACTATATTTCTATTCAATTTCTAACTATGCTAACAACTATCCAATCAAGAATTTAGGGAGTTTTGTGTCTAAACTAATTATATACTAAACTTAACAACTATTATTTACGTTGAATTCAGACAATGGATATGCTCATGCCAAGGTTAAGAACGAGTAATGGAGTTGATAATTATGATAATTTGGTCATCCTCTTCTTCATATTGCTAGTCAAGAACGTTTGCCTAGAAATTAAAACTCTCGTATTTAATTTCACTTTAGAATCATAAACCATTCGTCTACATTTCTGTGATCAAATGAAATTTATGACCTAACACTACAATGCCGGTTCCGAAATTGACTAATACGGCTTTCAAGTATATTTCTATCAAGAAAGCACATCAAAACCCAATTTTCCCAAATCAAGTTAAGAACAATACCCTATTAATTCACAACTTTCCAATTTCATGCTCTCTCGAGTGAAATTGGACTTTTTAGATATACATTAATGGTGGCCAATCAAGAATGTACTAAGCACAAGAATTAATAGAACAATATGCAAGAAGAAGAAGAAACCATATCAATTATTACCAATAATCATTACACAAGTTCAAAACCTCAGCAAGAAAGGAATTAGCCACTCATTCTTGGATTAATCGTCCTAGAATGAGTGTAAATCATGCATACAATTGAAGGAAAAGAAGAAGGGAAGAGAAGAAAACTCTTATCTTTTCTATTCTTCAACTGCCGCAAAACCACGTTCCTCTCTCCACTCCTGAACTCTGCTAAAAACTAGAACTAAAAAAAGACTCCTTTAAAAATAACCTAAGTGTGCTATTTATACTAGTGGGAAATTTTTCCCGGAATAACAAGCAACGTGTCACGGAGGCCAACGCGGAGCACTGCCTCCGTGACACGGCGTGGACGCGGACCCTCTCTGGAAATTGCAGGGTCCGGATAATTGGTCTCAACGTGGCACGGAGGCCATCGCGGAGGCCTATCTCCGTGCCACGGAACTGACGCGCAGGCACACTGGAAATTGCCTAATTAATTCCTGCCCAGGCAGTGTGCTACCGCGATGGCAGCGTGGCACGGCTCCATCGCGGAGCCAGTGTAAAATGTGCCATCCAAGGTCTTTTCCACGCTCGCATCCAAGTCCAACTCCGACATAGTTCCAACACGCATTTTAGCTCCTAAAAATCACATTATCCTGCAAAACAAATGCTAATCATGTTGGTTAGTATAAATTCGCATTTTATTACCAAATACATGATATTATATACACATTGCACAACAAACAAGGTAAAAATGATACGTTTGAGTATCACTTGGGCATATAAATTTGCCCAAGATCACTTACCCCACACTTAAATCCTTGTTCGTCCTCGAACAACACATACACAACTCATGCAAATTACATCCCAACCTTCGTCGCTATGGTGCAACATTTTATGCTACGGTCATACCGATTATTCAATTCTTGCAAATCATCAAGAAAACATGCTTGGTCGTACAAGACAATGACCTTAATACATCGAGGCTTCCTAAACTTTTAAGAATTGATTCTTGATATCGGCAAACTCATGCAAATCAACTAATCAAGAGATCCGACATGAAAATCAATCTTTCATCAAGCATGTACCCTCACAACTCGAGAGAAACTTCCCCTTTTATGTTCGTGCAACACACAAACATGCAAGTAGGGGCATATAAAAATTAATTTCACTCTCTCTCCCAAAAGAATTCGCATGCATCATGTCATGACCCATAGGCTTGCCCTTAGTGTATTACTCCACTAATATAAAGAAATGCAATGTAGGATCAAATAGGACTTTTAATGGGTTGTAACTGGGCTATGGATCTAGTATATATATATTGGATTAGCCAATAATAGTCGCTAGCATCCTTAAGCGCCTTTTCAACTCATTCCCATCGACTCATGGACATTGTTCCTCTCTTTTCTCTTTTTCTCCCATTCATGCTGGTTTACTTTCATACAGCCCATTTTATCGGCACACTTGACACAAAACAGAGGGTTTTCATGTACCCTCACTATCATTTAATTACAACTAGTGCCTCTTCAACATCATCTTTTATTTCCTCACTTTGCTTTTCTTTTCTTTTCACTCTTTTCACTCTTTAACACTTTGGGAAACATTTTCTGTTCTTTGTAAGCGCTTAAGAGCTTCTTATAGACTTTAAGGCTAATGAAAAGAAGGAATAAAGCTTAGTTCATACAATTCTTGACAAAAGAAAGAAATCGGCTAAAGGCTCAACGGGCTGACTAGGGTACACAACATATAAAAAGGTAGAATTTGACAAGAAAAAAAAATGGAAACTAACGGTTAAAACAAAGAAATGCCTACATCCTTTCCGACGCTACACCTCCTTCATTTCGTTTTGTATGCACACCAGGCAAGTTCTAGACAATTCACAATGACATGGAATAGCAAAACCTCACTCACACTTTATGCACATGCTCGAATCAAGATGCATTCACAGACTCTTTAATTAGTCAACTACATGAATTCAAGATTAAGCCTCAATCATAATGAACCAAATTCTCTAGCCTAGGTAACTCAACATATTTACAAAATTGCATGCTTTCAAAAGAATCATTTTCACGTTTTGAACATCAATTACAACACGCAACGAAATTTTAGCAACCATACGCAACTACAGTTTATTGATGCAATCCACCAAAGAAACTAAAAACAAAACATCTACTCCTATCGACTACATTTCCCTTAAGACGGTCGTCATCCATCCATCATAGGGAATGGTCACTAACTATGACATCGGTTCAATGGGACTATTCTCGGTAAAAGAACCGAAAACAAACTCTGAGAAACCCAAAATTAAAACTTCAAAATTTTTGCAACACATCGATCATTTCGATAGAAAATATTTGCAAACTATGTTGATAAATGCAAAATCTTTTCGCAAAAATTTTGAAAAATATCGATCATATCGATAGAAAGAGAAAAAATTTACAAAATTTACAAAATATTTACAAAGGCAACCATAACTTTTTAAAGACACACATCATTAGCCACAAACAAATATATACACATCATTCAAAAATCAGTTCACAAGAACAGGGAAAGCACAGACATACATAAACATCAAGGAAGAATATACAGCAGATTTAGAGCCTATGACCCAGCACCTAACTACTCCCCACCCCACACTTAAATCGAACACTGTCCCCAGTGTTCACAAAAATACAAAGCACAAAATTTTGGGTGGTGGAACTCCCTGCTTAGTCAAAATATTCGACTTCCTCATCCGGTGCTGCGGCCTCGTCGCCCATATCTGAATCAGCTCCATCGCCGTCATCGGACTCTACATCAGAGTCCTCACGACGTGTCTCCTCATCAGTAGGGACGTCGTCGTCAGTCAGCTCCACAAAGGCTGGCCCCACCTTGCATAAAGCTCTGGCGTTCTCGCCGAAGGGGTAGTCCAGCTCTAGCTGCCATAATTCATCCTCGGTGGCTGGTCTCCCACCTATCCGTAGCTGCAGCATCTGCATGCCGAACATACGGGCCATATACTGGTCGTCACGAGCATGTCGCTCGCCCAGAGTCAGCACAGGTCCGTGTGTACTGTCAGGGGCCTTGGTTTTTGTCACATCAAGGGCCCTCCGCTCCAACTGCGGAATGTAATCCAAGGCTTCTTCCTCGATGTCAAGGCTTCGGAGGAAGGTGGTGATGAGTCCGCCAAACCCGTATCTGTGGCCCTGGTGTAGTCTGGCTCTCTTCATGGCAGATATTATAACCGCCCCCACATTAATCTCAAGCCCTTTCATAAGGGCATACACCAGGCAGACACGGTCCCGGGTCACGTCTGTCATATGCACTCCCGGGATCAAACACGAACATACTATTTTTAGCCAGATTCTGGCCTCCTTGTTCATCTGCGAATAAGGCAGAGTCTGGTGGTAACCCCTCTCTTTGTGTCTCCTCCATCGGGCTGTGGATCGAGCCCCACACAACGTACGTCTGATGTCGGCGTACGGTGGGGTGATATTGAGCTGGCGGAGAACGTGGGCGTCTGTGTCCCGCGCTCCAACGATGGCATTCAGCTGCTGGGGTTCCAGAGTGACAATCTGCCCTCTGATTTTAATAGTATGGCTCCTGATGGCCGGGTTCCAGTTGGCGTAGAATTCCCGGACCAAGTGAAGGTTGCACTCCTTGGGCTCCTGAAAAATAAAACTGAGCCCAGCTGCCTCAATCCTCTACACCATGCGAGGGAACTGCTGTGCAAGTGGTTCCCTTGCAATATATTCCTCCGGGAAGTATTTGCTTTCCTTGTGCTTATTATACCATTTCTTCCCTTCGTCGGTGACCCATCGTGTTCCGTATCGGCGGTGTTGACCGCGTGGAACAGCAGGTGCAGCTGGGACAGCAGCGCCCAGTCTCATTCTCTTTCTGCCGGTGCCTGAGGTTGAGGCACCCTTGCCTTTATCTTGTCGGCTAGCCATTGTACCTGTCAATTTACACAGACAAGCACAATATTAAGCTAAAAACTTGTTAGCTTCGGCTAAGGTCGGGTTAAACAAAATTTACCCCACACTTAGTCTTTAACAAAATTTACAACATTTTAGCAAGGATAACTCTATTTACACCCCCAAACACAATCAACTATAAACATGTTGCTTAGTGCGTTCACAAAATTTCGACAGCATAACGGCTAGCGAATTACTCAGACTTCATACAGCTAACCCAATCCTCCTATCGACAGCTATTCACCCACTGCACTTAGCAACAATAACCACAACAGAAATAAGAACAACAATACAAACCTATTATATACAACTAATCTAAGCAATTCAACCAATTCACACATTATGCACTTCCCCACAGAAATTTGAGAATTAGTCGTCTTTCCACAATTAAACAATAGTTACCACGACTTATCTCAACTACTAAACACACCCAGGCACCAATTTCATCAAACTATCAAGTTACCCACGTTCAAATCCAACAACCCAAGCCCTAGAACTCAATTCGACAATCAATATTGAATTATTCAATCAATCGATAAGTTCAAACGTCAACTATAATAATCCGAACATAATCAATCACAAA
This sequence comes from Datura wrightii, assembly GCA_035772735.1. Classification (NCBI taxonomy): domain Eukaryota; kingdom Viridiplantae; phylum Streptophyta; class Magnoliopsida; order Solanales; family Solanaceae; genus Datura; species Datura wrightii. The sequence continues at coordinate 113,076,263 of JASDFA010000001.1, forward strand.
ATAATTCACATCATGTTTAATTTTTTTACCTAGGGTGATATATCTCACCTCACATGCTCAAATGTGACAAAACTCGCCAGAAATTTGAGATCGAAGATGAAAACATACCTTGGATTTGAAGAACCGAAAAAAACTTGACGTTTTCCTTGCCTATCAACGTGGCACGGAGCTTGGGGGTAGGGAAATGGGTGTTTGGTCGCGGAGGGTAGAAGGAATGGGGAAATTTGGGCGAAAATCGGGGGTTTATTTAAAAGAAACACGCGGGTCACCCAGAAAGCCGGTGTGACCCGGCACTGAAATAAGGGCAACGTGTCACGGAGGGTAACGTGGAGCCCCTCCTCCGTGACACGGAGCCAACACGTTGGCTTACTGGAATTTTAAAAATTCCAGATTCGCCTTCAACGTGTCACGGAGGTCAATGCGGAGCATTGCCTCCGTGACACGGCGCCAACGCGCCAGTGCTCTATTTCACCATCAAATTTTATTTTTCATACCTCGCCTCGTTTCCTCGATTCCAAGTATTTTTCCTCCAGTATACCTGAAAATCACCTCACTAAACAAAAATTGGTTAAATTCATAGATTCCCTACTAAAAAAAAAATAATAAAAATTACTAATTAAAATGCAAATCTAAGCCTAGTCAAGAAAAAGGAAAGAAAATAGAATAAAAGAAAAACTTTACACTAAGGAAAGAAAGGAAAAAAAATTATTTTTCACGGGTTGCCTCCCGTGCAACGCCTGTTTTAACGTCGTGGCTCGACAGGCTTTATGCTCACGTGTCTACTAGGGAGATGGACGATTTGTCTCGATCATGGTCATCTCCCCAGTAGTTCTCAACCTCGTCTGGTGGCCTACCTCGTAACTCTCGGAAATCACTCACTCCATTTGCATTCCCATGATCAATCACGTTGATCACCGAGAGTTCCTTATAGACAGTCGGGAGCTTAGGTGCCTTGTACACGTCGAACACCTCAACCTTGTCGTGTGCTCGCATTGTGAGTCCGCAGCTACATCGATCAGTGCCTTTCCGGTTGCCAAAAATGGTCGTCCCAAAATAAATGGGACTTCTGCATCTGGTTCAAAATCCAGAACAATGAAATCTACCGGAAAAATGAGGGAGCCTACCTGCACTAGCACATCCTCGACAATGCCATCCAGCTTAGCTAAGGACCTGTCTGCTAGCTGCAAGATCACTGTTGTGGGTCTAGGACTCCCTAGCCCTAACTTTCTGAATACCGAAGATGGCATCAGATTTATACTTGCCCCCAAGTCGCATAACCCACGAGCTCGGATACTTTGCCCAATCGTCAGCTGGATGGTAAAACTTCCAGGATCCTTTAGTTTTGTGGGCAACCTATTCTGAATACGGGATGTGCATTCCTCTGTTAAAGCCACCGTGGCGTACTCAGTCAAGCGACTTTTGTTGGCCACGATGTCTTTGATATACTTTGCATATTTCGGCACACCCTGCAAGACATCAACAAGAGGTAAGTTAACATGTACCTGTTTGAGTACCTCCATGAATTTCTGGAAACACGCCTCCTCCTTGTGTTTCTTAAGTCGTTGAGGGAACGGGGGTGGAGGCATTGCTGGTTCAGCTTCTTTGGTCTTCCCCGTATCTGAGGTTTGTTCTCCCTCAACATCTACTGCTCCTGACTTCTGAGGCGGTCTTTCAGGTTCCACCTCCTTTAATTGTAAACCACTCCTCGTGGTCACTGCATTTACCTGCTTAGGATTTGGATCCGTGTCGCTAGGTAGTCCTCCCCTGGGTCTAGTATTTTGGGCACTAGCAAATTGCCCAAACTGATATTCAAGAGCCTTGGTTGCCAATTGATTGTTCTTTACTTCGGCTGCCAGTTTGACGTAGTCAGCCTGCAATTGTGCCTGGTTGGTAATCATGGTCTTGAACATTTCCTCAATAGTCGGTGATGGTGGTGGAGGAGGGGCATTGTGATTTCTGAACTGATTCTGATAGCCTTGTTGCCCTCCGTGGTTTCTGTGCATACCCTACCCTGAACCTTGGCCTTGTTGATTGTTGCTACCCCACAAAAAATTCGGATGATTCCTCCAATTCGAGTTGTAGCTACCACCAAACTGCTGTTGATTCCTCTGTGCATTGCCCACAAAGTTGACAGAATCAGGATTTGCACCACAGCACTCAGCTGAATGCTCACTACTACCACACACTTCACACCATATCTGTTGGACTGCATTAACTGAGGCTGAAGGCTAGTTCAAATTCATAGTGCTGAAGTAAGTGTTTAACTGATTTTGCAAAGCAGCTATCTGTGCAGCGATAGCTGTGAATCCATCCACTTCGAACACTCCTGCTGCTTTCCTTGCTCCACCGCTTGAAGAATCTGCATTCCATTCCGGATTGCCTTGTGAGATTCGGTTGAGCAAAGTGTACAACTCTTCATAAGTCTTCTCCAGCGCTTGCCCTCCAGCTGCTGAGTCTAACAAAATTTTAGTGTGGGGTTCCAAACCCTCAATAAAAGTGTGTACCAACACCTCATTTGACTGATGATGATGAGGACAGTCCCGCAACATGGACTTGAATCTTTCCCAGGCTTGATAAAGATTTTCTCCTTCCCTCTGTTTAAAGCTTAGAATCTGACTTCTAAGTTTAGCTGTTTTACCTGAAGGGAAAAATCTGATCAAGAACTTCTTTGCAAGATCATCCCACGTTGATATAGAGTTGGGTGGTTCAGCTTTTAACCACCTCTTGGCTTCACCCAATAAGGAAAATGGAAATAAGGTGAGCCGAACATAATCAGGTGACACTCCAGCGGGTATGTACGTGTTACTTATCTCCAAAAAGTTCTGGAGATGTTGCGGATCTTCGTGAGGGAGACCGGTGAACTGCCTGCTCGTGTGCAAAAGTTGCACCATATTTTGCTTTAACTCAAATCTCCCCCCAGGCTCTGGTTTGCGGATGCTGGAATGTACATTATTAGCGTGTGGGATTGCCACCTCGCGAACCGGCCTGGCTGCTACTTCCTCGGGTACTAACACTGCCCGTACAACTGGTGGATTGGGTTGCTCCATCGTAGACTGTTTGAGCAACTGCAGCTTCTTCCGAAGAGCTTCTCTACGTTGACTATGCAATTCACGTTCTGGCTCTAAGTAAGATTCCACCAACTCCTTGTCCCTTGCCAGTGTTCACAGAAATAAAAATCTGCAAAATACAGGCTAAGACCAAGTTGTTAACACTTAAGAAAATAAAATACAAATACAGTAAATTTACACTAAACAAAATTTCACAAATCGCCTAGCCTCCCCGGCAACGGCGCCAAAAACTTGTTCGCGCTTTGCTGCTCGGTATGTGTTAAAAACCGACACGCAAGTGTACGTGGTCAAACAAGTAATAAAGTGGCTAAGTAGCCAAGTATCGATCCAAGGAGGCTGCTCTGGATATGCAAAATTTCCTAGTTCACTATATTTCTATTCAATTTCTAACTATGCTAACAACTATCCAATCAAGAATTTAGGGAGTTTTGTGTCTAAACTAATTATATACTAAACTTAACAACTATTATTTACGTTGAATTCAGACAATGGATATGCTCATGCCAAGGTTAAGAACGAGTAATGGAGTTGATAATTATGATAATTTGATCATCCTCTTCTTCATATTGCTAGTCAAGAACGTTTGCCTAGAAATTAAAACTCTCGTATTTAATTTCACTTTAGAATCATAAACCATTCGTCTACATTTCTGTGATCAAATGAAATTTATGACCTAACACTACAATGCCGATTCCAAAATTGACTAATACGGCTTTCAAGTATATTTCTATCAAGAAAGCACATCAAAACCCAATTTTCCCAAATCAAGTTAAGAACAATACCCTATTAATTCACAACTTTCCAATTTCATGCTCTCTCGAGTGAAATTGGACTTTTTAGATATACATTAATGGTGGCCAATCAAGAATGTACTAAGCACAAGAATTAATAGAACAATATGCAAGGAGAAGAAGAAACCATATCAATTATTACCAATAATCATTACACAAGTTCAAAACCCCAGCAAGAAAGGAATTAGCCACTCATTCTTGGATTAATCGTCCTAGAATGAGTGTAAATCATGCATACAATTGAAGGAAAAGAAGAAGGGAAGAGAAGAAAACTCTTATCTTTTCTATTCTTCAACTGTCGCAAAACCACGTTCCTCTCTCCACTCCTGAACTCTGCTAAAAACTAGAACTAAAAAAAGACTCCTTTAAAAATAACCTAAGTGTGCTATTTATACTAGTGGGAAATTTTTCCCGGAATAACAAGCAACGTGTCACGGAGGCCAACGCGGAGCACTGCCTCCGTGACACGGCGTGGACGCGGACCCTCTCTGGAAATTGCAGGGTCCGGATAATTGGTCTCAACGTGGCACGGAGGCCATCGCGGAGGCCTATCTCCGTGCCACGGAACTGACGCGCAGGCAATTTCCAGTGTGCCTGCGCGTCAGTTCCGTGGCACGGAGATAGGCCTCCGCGATGGCCTCCGTGCCACGTTGAGACCAATTATCCGGACCCTGCAATTTCCAGAGAGGGTCCGCGTCCACGCCGTGTCACGGAGGCAGTGCTCCGCGTTGGCCTCCGTGACACGTTGCTTGTTATTCCGGGAAAAATTTCCCACTAGTATAAATAGCACACTTAGGTTATTTTTAAAGAGGAGTTTTTTTAGTTTTAGTTTTTTTAGCCTGAGTTCAGAAGTTGAGAGCAGGAACGTGGTTTTGTGGCAGTTGAAGAATAGAAAAGATAAGAGTTTTCTTCTCTTCCCTTCTTCTTTCCTTCAATTGTATGCATGATTAACACTCATTCTAGGATGATTAATCCAAGAATGAGTGGCTAATTCCTTTCTTGCTGAGGTTTTGAACTTGTGTAATGAATGTTGGTAATAATTGATATGGTTTCTTCTTCTTCTTGCATGTTGTTCTATTAATTCTTGTGTTTATTACATTATTGATTGGCCACCATTAATGTATAACTAAAAAGTCCAATTTCACTCGAGAGAGCATGAAATTGGAAAGTTGTGAATTAATAGGGTATTGTTCTTAACTTGATTTGGGAAAATTGGGTTTTGATGTGCTTTCTTGATAGAAATATACTTGAAAGCCGTATTAGTCAATTTAGGAACCGGAATTGGAGTGTTAGGTCATAAATTGCATTTGATCACAGAAATGTAGACGGATGGTTTATGATTCTAAAGTGAAATTAAATACGGAAGTTTTAATTTCTAGGCAAACGTTCTTGGCTAGCAATATGAAGAAGAGGATGACCAAATTATCATGATTATCAAGTTCATTACTCATTCTTAACCTTGGCATGTGCATATCCATTGTCTAAATTCAACGTAAATAGTAGTTATTAATTTCAGTATATAATTAGTTTAGAAACAATACTCACTCAAATCTTGGTTGGATTGTTGTTAACATAGTTAGAAATAGAATAGAGATATAGTAAACTAGGCAGTTTTGCATATCTAGAGCAGCCTCCTTGGATCGATACTTGACTACTTAGCCACTTTATTACTTGTTTGACCACGTACACTTGCGTTTCGGTTTTTAATATATACCGAGCAGCGATACGCGCGCAACAAGTTTTTGGCGCCGTTGCCGGGGAGGCTAGGCGATTTGTAAAATTGTGTTTAGTGTAAATTTACTGTATTTGTATTTTTATTTTCTTAAGTGTTAACAACTTGGTCTTAGCCTGTATTTTGCAGATTTTTATTTCTGTGAACACTGGCAAGGGACAAGGAGCTGGTGGAATCTTACTTAGAGCCAGAACGTGAATTGCACAGTCAACGTAGAGAAGCTCTTCGGAAGAAGCTGCAGTTGCTTAAACAGTCTATGATGGAGCAACCACATCCACCAGTTGTGCGGGCAGTGTTAGTGCCCGAGGAAGTAGCAGCCAGGCCGGTTCGCGAGGTGGCAATCCCACACGCTAATAATGTACATTCCAGCATCCACAAACCAGAGCCTGGGGGAGATTTGAGTTAAAGCAAAATATGGTGCAACTTTTGCACACTAGCGGGCAGTTTACCGGTCTCCCTCACGAAGATCCGCAACAACATCTCCAGAACTTTTTGGAGATAAGTGACACTTACATCCCCGCTGGAGTGTCACCTGATTATGTTCGGCTCACCTTATTTCCATTTTCCTTACTTGGTGAAGCCAAGAGGTGGTTAAAAGTTGAACCACCCAACTCTATATCAACGTGGGATGATCTTGCAAGGAAGTTTTTGATCAGATTTTTCCCTTCAGGTAAAACAGCTAAACTTAGAAGTCAGATTCTAAGTTTTAAACAGAGGGAAGGAGAAAATCTTTATCAAGCCTGGGAAAGATTCAAGTCCATGTTGCGAGACTGTCCTCATCATCATCAGTCAAACGAGGTGTTGGTACACACTTTTATTGAGGGTTTGGAACCCCACACTAAAATTTTGTTAGACTCAGCAGCTGGAGGGCAAGCGCTGGAGAAGACTTATGAGGAGCTGTACACTTTGCTCAACCGAATTTCACAAGGCAATCCGGAATGGAATGCAGATTCGTCAAGAGGTGGAGCAAGGAAAGCAGCGAGAGTGTTTGAAGTGGATGGATTCATAGCTATCGCTGCACAGATAGCTGCTTTGCAAAATCAATTAAACACTCACTTCAGCAATATGAATTTGAACCAGCCTTCAGCCTCAGTCAATGCAGTCCAACAGATGTGGTGTGAAGTGTGTGGTAGTAGTGAGCATTCAGCTGAATGCTGTGGTGCAAATCCTGATTCTGTCAACTTTGTGGGCAATGCACAGAGGAATCAACAGCAGTTTGGTGGTGGCTACAACTCGAACTGGAGGAATCATCCGAATTTTTCGTGGGGTAGCAACAATCAACAAGGCCAGGGTTTAGGGCAGGGTATGCACAGAAACCAAGGAGGGCAACAAGGCTATCAGAATCAGTTTAGAAATCACAATGCCCCTCCTCCACCACCATCACCGACTATTGAGGAAATGTTCAAGACCATGATTGCCAACCAGGCACAATTACAGGCTGACTATGTCAAATTGGCAGCCGAAGTAAAGAACAATCAATTGGCAACCAAGGCTCTTGAATATCAGTTTGGGCAATTTGCTAGTGCCCAAAATACTAGACCAAGGGGAGGACTACCTAGCGACACGGATCCCAATCCTAAGAAGGTAAATGCAGTGACCACGAGGAGTGGTTTACAATTAAAGGAGGTGGAATTGGAAAGACCGCCTCAGAAGTCAGGAGCAGCAGATGTTGAGGGAGAACAAACCTCAGATACGGGGAAGACCAAAGAAGCTGAACCAGCAAGGCCTCCACCCCCGTTCCCTCAACGACTTAAGAAACACAAGGAGGAGGCTTGTTTCCAGAAATTCATGGAGGTACTTAAACAGGTACATGTTAACTTACCTCTTGTTGATGTCTTGCAGGGTGTGCCAAAATATGCAAAGTATATCAAAGACATCTTGGCCAACAAAAGTCGCTTGACTGAGTATGCCACGGTGGCTTTAACGGAGGAATGCATATCCCGTATTCAGAACAGGTTGCCCACTAAACTGAAGGATCATGGAAGTTTTACTATCCAGCTTACGATTGGGCAAAGTATCCGAGCTCGTGGGTTATGCTACTCTGGGGCAAGTATAAATCTGATGCCATCTTCAGTATTCAGAAAGTTAGGGCTAGGGAGTCCTAGACCTACAACAGTCATCTTGCAGCTAGCAGACAGGTCTTTAGCTAAGCCGGATGGCATTGTTGAGGATGTGCTAGTGCAGGTAGGCTCCCTCATTTTTCCGGTAGATTTCATTATTCTGGATTTTGAACCAGATGCGGAAGTCCCATTTATTTTGGGACGACCCTTTTTGGCAACCGGAAAGGCATTGATCGATGTAGCTGCGGGTCAACTCACAATGCGAGCACACGACAAGGTTGAGGTGTTCGACGTGTACAAGGCACCTAAGCTCCCGACTGTCTATAAGGAACTCTCGGTGATCAACGTGATTGATCATGGGAATGCAAATGGATTGAGTGATTCCCGAGAGTTACTAGGTAGGCCACCAGACAAGGTTGAGAACTACTGGGGAGATGACCATGATCAGGAAAAATCCTCCATCTCCCTAGTAGACACATGAGCATAAAGGCTGTCGAGCCGCGACGTTAAACCAGGCGCTGCACGGGAGGCAACCCATGAAAAAATATTTTTCTTTCTTTTTCCTTAGTGTAAAGTTTTTCTTTTATTCTATTTTCTTTTCTTTTTCTTGACTAGGATTAGATTTGCGTTTTATTTAGTAATTTTTTTTTTTTTAAAGTAATTTAGTAAATTTTTTTATTTTTTTATTTTTTTTAGTAGGGAATCTATTAATTTAACCAATTCTTCTTTAGTGAGGTGATTTTCAGGTATACTGGAGGAAAAATACTTGGAATCGAGGAAACGAGGCGAGGTATGAAAAATAAAATTTGATGGTGAAACAGAGCACTGGCGCGTTGGCGCCGTATCACGGAGGCAATGCTCCGCGTTGACCTCCGTGACACGTTGAAGGCAAATCTAGAATTTTTTTAAAATTCCAGTAAGCCAACGCGTTGGCTCCGTGTCACGGAGGACGGTCTCCGCGTTACCCTCCATGACACGTTGCCCTTATCCCAGTGCCGGGTCACACCGGGTTTCCGGGTGACCCGCGTGTTTCGTTTAAATAAACCCCCGATTTTCACCCATTTTCCCCCATTCCCTATACCCTCCGCGACAAAAACACCCATTCACCTACCCCCAAGCTCCGTGCCACGTTAAGAGGCAAGGAAAACGTCAAGTTTTCATCGATTCTTCAATTCCAAGGTATGTTTTCATCATCTATCTCAAAATTTTGGCGATTTTTGTCGATTTTGAGCATGTGAGGTGAGATATATCACCCTAGGTAGAAATTACACATGACGTGAATTATTTTGAAATTGATTATGTTTGGATTGTTGTAGTTGACGTTTGAACTTATCGATTGATTGAATAGTTCAATTTTGATTGTCGAATTGCATTCTAGGGCTTGGGGTTGTTGAATTTTAACTTGGGTAACTTGATAGTTTAATGAAATTGATGTCGGGGTGTGTTTATTATTTGAGATAAGTCGTGGTAACTATTGTATAATTGTTGAAAGTCGACTAATTCTCGAATTTTTGTGGGAAAGTGCATAATATGTGAATTGGTTGAATTGCTTAGATTAGTTGTATATAATAGGTTTGTATTGTTGTTTTTATTTTGTTGTTGTTATTGTTGCTAAGTGCTATGGGTGAATAGCTGTCGATAGTAGGATTGGGTTAGCTGTATGAAGACTGAGTAGTTCGCTAGCCGTTATGCTGTCAAATTTTTGTGAACGCACTAAGCAATATGTTTATAGTTGATTGTGTTTGGGGTGTAAATAGAGCTATCCTTGCTAAAATGTTGTAAATATTGTTAAAGACTAAGTGTGGGGTAAATTTTGTTTAACCCGACCTTAGCCGAAGCTAACAAGTTTTTAGCTTAACGTTGTGCTTGTCTGTGTAAATTGACAGGTACAATGGCCAGCCGACAAGATAAAGGCAAGGGTGCTTCAACCTCAGGCACCGGCAGAAAGAGAATGAGACTGGGCACTGCTGTCCCAGCTGCACCTGCTGTTCCACGCGGTCAACACCGCCGATACGGGACACGATGGGTCACCGATGAAGGGAAGAAATGGTACGCAAAGCATAAGGAGAACAAGTACTTCCCGGAGGAACATATTGCAAGGGAACCACTAGCACAGGAGTTCCCTCGCATCGTACAGAGAATTGAGGCAGCTGGGCTGAGCTTTATTTTTCAGGAGCCCAAGGAGTGCAACCTTCACCTGGTCCGGGAATTTTATGCAAACTGGAACCCGGCCATCAGGAGCCATACTATTAAAAACAGAGGGCAGATTGTCACTCTGGAACCCCAGCAGCTGAATGCCATCGTTGGAGCGCGGGACACAAACGCCCACGCTCTCCGCCAGTTCAACATCAGCCCACCGTACGCCGACATCAGACGTACGTTGTGTGGGGCTCGATCCACAGCCCGATGTAGCAGACACAAAGAGAGGGGTTACCATCAGACTCTGCCTTATTCGCAGATGAACAGGGAGGCAAGAATCTGGCTAACAATTGTATGTTCGTGTTTGATCCCGGGAGTGCATATGACAGACGTGACCCGGGACCGTGTCTGCCTGGTGTATGCCCTTATGAAAGGGCTTGAGATTAATGTGGGGGCGGTCATAATATCCGCCATAAAGAGAGCCAGACTACACCAGGGCCACAGATGCGGGTTTGGCGGACTCATCACCACCTTCCTCCGAGGCCTCGACATTGAGGAAGAAGCCTTGGATTACATTCCGCAGTTGGAGCAGAGGGCCCTTAATGTGACAAAGACCAAGGCCCCCGACACTACACACGGACCGGTGCTGACTCTGGGCGAGCGACATGCTCGTGATGACCAGTATATGGCTCGTATGTTCGGCATGCAGATGCTGCAGCTACGGATAGGTGGGAGACCAGCCACCGAGGATGAGTTATGGCAGCTGGAGCTGGACTACCCCTTTGGCGAGAACGCCAGAGCTTTATGCAAGGTGGGGCCAGCCTTTGTGGAGCCGACTGATGACGACGTCCCTACTGATGAGGAGACACGTCGTGAGGACTCTGATGTAGAGTCCGATGACGACGATGGAGCAGATTCGGATATGGGCGACGAGGCCGCAGCACCGGATGAGGAAGTCGAATATTTCGACTGAGCAGGGAGTTCCACCACCCATATGTTGTGCTTTGTATTGTTGTGAACACTGGGGACAGTGTTCGATTTAAGTGTGGGGTGGAGAGTAGTTAGGTGCTGGGTCATAGGCTCTAAACTTGCTGTATAATTTTTCCTTGACGTTTATGTATGTTTGTGCTTTCCCTGTTGTTGTGAACTGATTTTGTGATCTATGTGTATATATTTGTGTTGTGGCTGATGATGTGTGTTTTGAAAGTTATGGTTGCCTTTGTAAATATTTTGTAAATTTTGTAAATATTTTTTTCTATCGATATGATCGATATTTTTCAAAATTTTTGCGAAAAGATTTTGCATTTATCAACATAGTTTGCAAATATTTTCTATCGAAATGATCGATGTGTTGCAAAAATTTTGAAGTTTTTTTTTTTGGGTTTCTCGGAGTTTGTTTTCGGTTCTTTTACCGTAGAATAGTCCCATTGAACCGATGTCATAGTTAGTGACCGTTCCCTATGATGGATGGATGACGACCGTCTTAAGGGAAATGTAGTCGATAGGAGTAGATGTTTTGTTTTTAGTTTCTTTGGTGGATTGCATCAATAAACTGTAGTTGCTTATGGTTGCTAAAATTTCATTGCGTGTTGTAATTGATATTCGAAATGTGAAAATGATTCGGTTGAAAGCATGCAACTGTATAAATATGTTGAGTTACCTAGGCTATAGAATTTGGTTCATTATGATTGAGGCTTAATCTTGAATTCATGTAATTGACTAATTAAAGAGTCTGTGAATGCATCTTGATTCGAGCATGTGCATGAAGTGTGAAGTGAGGTTTTGCTATTCCATGTCATTGTGAATTGTCTAGAACTTGCCTGGTGTGTATACAAAACGAAATGAAGGAGGTGTAGTGTTGGAAAGGATGTAGGCATTTCTTTGTTTTAACCGTTAGTTTCCATTTTTTTTTTCTTGTCAAATTCTACATTTTTATATGTTGTATACCCTAGTCAGCCCGTTGAGCCTTTAGCCGATTTCTTTATTTTGTCCAGAATTGTATGAACTAAGCTTTATTCCTTCTTTTCATTAGCCTTAAAGTCTTTAAGAAGATCTTAAGCGCTTATAAAGAACAGAAAATGTTTCCCAAAGTGTTAAAGAGTGAAAAGAGTGAAAAGAAAAGAAAAGCAAAGTGAGGAAAGAAAAGGTGATGTTGAAGAGGCACCCGTTGTAATTAAATGAAATTGAGGGTACATGAAAACCTTCTATTTTGTGTCAAGTGTGCCTGATGAAATGGGCTGTATGAAAGTAAACCAGCATGAATGGGAGAAAAAGAGAAAAGAGAGGAACAATGTCCATGAGTCGATGGGAATGAGTTGAAAAGGCGCTTAAGGATGCTAGCGACTATTATTGGCTAATACAATATATATATACTAGATCCATAGCCCAGTTACAACCCATTAAAAGTCCTATTTGATCCTACATTGCATTTCTTTATATTAGTGGAGTAATACACTAAGGGCAAGCCTATGGGTCATGACATGATGCATGTGAATTCTTTTGGGAGAGAGAGTGAAAGTAATTTTTATATGCCCCTACTTGCATGTTTGTGTGCTGCATGAACATAAAAAGGGGAAGTTTCTCTCGAGTTGTGAGGGTACATGCTTGATGAAAGATTGATTTTTGTGTCGGATTTCTTGATTAGTTGATTTGCATGAGTTTGCCGATATCAAGAATCAATTCTTAAAAGTCTAGGAAGCCTCGATGTATTAAGGTTATTGTCTTGTACGACCAAGCATGTTTTCTTGATGATTTGCAAGAATCGAATAATCGGTATGACCGTAACGTAAAATGGTTGCACCATAGTGACAAAGGTTGAGATGTGATGTGCATGATTTGTGTATGTGTTGTTCGAGGACGAACAAGGATTTAAGTGTGGGGTAAGTGATCTTGGGCAGATTTATATGCCCAAGTGATACTCAAACATATCATTTTTACCTTGTTTGTTGTGCAATGTGTATATAATATCATGTATTTGGTAATAAAATGCGAATTTATACTAACCAACATGATTAGCATTTGTTTTGCAGGTTAATGTGATTTTTAGGAGCTAAAATGCGTGTTGGAACTATGTCGGAGTTGGACTGGGATGCGAGCGTGGAAAAGGCCTTGGATGGCACATTTTACAGTGGCTCCGCGATGGAGCCGTGCCACGCTGCCATCACGGTAGCACACTGCCTGGGCAGAAATAAAATTGGCAATTTCCAGTGTGCCTGCGCGTCGGCTCCGTGGCACGGAGATAGGCCTCCGCGATGGCCTCCGTGCCACGTTGAGGCCAATTATCCAGACCCTGCAATTTCTAGAGAGGGTCCGCGTCCACGCCGTGTCACGGAGGCAGTGCTCCGCGTTGGCCTTCGTGACACGTTGCTTGTTATTCCGGGAAATATTTCCCACTAGTATAAATAGCACACTTAGGTTATTTTTAAAGAGGAGTTTTTTTAGTTTTAGTTTTTTTAGCCTGAGTTCAGAAGTGGAGAGCAGGAACGTGGTTTTGTGGCAGTTGAAGAATAGAAAAGATAAGAGTTTTCTTCTCTTCCCTTTTTCTTTCCTTCAATTGTATGCATGATTAACACTCATTCTAGGATGATTAATCCAAGAATGAGTGGCTAATTCCTTTCTTGCTGAGGTTTTGAACTTGTGTAATGAATGTTGGTAATAATTGATATGGTTTCTTCTTCTTCTTGCATGTTGTTCTATTAATTCTTGTGTTTATTACATTATTGATTGGCCACCATTAATGTATATCTAAAAAGTCCAATTTCACTCGAGAGAGCATGAAATTGGAAAGTTGTGAATTAATAGGGTATTGTTCTTAACTTGATTTGGGAAAATTGGGTTTTGATGTGCTTTCTTGATAGAAATATACTTGAAAGACGTATTAGTCAATTTAGGAACAGGAATTGGAGTGTTAGGTCATAAATTGCATTTGATCACAGAAATGTAGACGGATGGTTTATGATTCTAAAGTGAAATTAAATACGGAAGTTTTAATTTCTAGGAAAACGTTCTTGGCTAGCAATATGAAGAAGAGGATGACCAAATTATCATGATTATCAAGTTCATTACTCGTTCCTAACCTTGGCATGTGCATATCCATTGTCTAAATTCAACGTAAATAGTAGTTATTAATTTCAGTATATAATTAGTTTAGAAACAAAACTCACTCAAATCTTGGTTGGATTGTTGTTAAGATAGTTAGAAATAGAATAGAGATATAGTAAACTAGGCAGTTTTGCATATCTAGAGCAGCCTCCTTGGATCGATACTTGGCTACTTAGCCACTTTATTACTTGTTTGACCACGTACACTTGCGTGTCAGTTTTTAATATATACCGAGCAGCGATACGTGCGCAACATAGCTCAGTTTCTTTCGTTGTATATTATGGGTAGGTCGGGGCCCTGTCCCGATCAGTTCTATTGCTATTCCTAGAGGCTTGCAGTCTGTATATATTCCCTGTGGTCAGATGAGCCGGTCGTGTGAGGCCGTGCAGTTGTATAGCTGTTAGTATCCCTTCTTTCTATTATGATGGTCGTGAGGGGCCATAGTTTGCCAGTAGTGGTGACCTTGCCGGTCACGTAGCTTTTCAGTACGTTATGATTGAGTTATAAATAACTAGACAGCATGGTGGCCTTGTCGGCCCGCATAGGTTTCCCTGAGATGATATGTTTCTGGTCAGCTGCTAGTACATGTACAGAAGGCTATAGGCCAATGGGTCGGGGGCTGTGTGTACAGCCGTTATATAGCCCTTTGTTTCCAGAAATGTGAGTTAGAGCCAGCCAGGCACCAGATGCGCCCAGGCTTAATAGTCCAGCAGGTCAGGTCCTAGTAGGGCACTAGGTGCCAGTCATACCCCCCAAGGCGGGGTGTGACATCCAGTAACCGATTCTGTAAGTCAGCCAACTGTTGTAGAGCCTTCATCATTTCAATCCTGTCAACCTGAATATGACTCAAGCTACCCATAGACATGCGACTTAGTGCATCAGCTACAACATTTGCCTTGCTCAGATGATACAGAATGCTAACGTCATAATCTTTTAGTATTCTAACCACCTTATTTGGCGTAAATTCAACTCCTTCTGCTGAAACAAATACTGGAGGCTCTTATGATTTGTGAAGATATCAACATGTACTCCGTATAAGTAATGGTGCCAAATCTTCAATGCAAATACCACTGTAGCCAACTCAAGATCATGGGTAGGATAATTTTGCTCATGTTTCCTCAACTATCTAGAGGCATAGCAATGACCTTATCGTGTTGCATCAGAACACAACCTAGTCCAACTCTCGAAGCATCACAATAGACCACATAACCCTCGACACCCTCTGGAAGAGTCAGGACAGGTGCTGAAGTCAGCCTATCCTTCAATTCCTGAAAACTTCACTTACATGCCTCTGTCCACTGAAACTTAGTTGTTTTATGAGTCAACTTTGTCAAAGGTGCAGCGATAGTAGAGAAACCTTCCACAAATTGGTGATAATAACCTGCTAACCCAGAAAGTTGCGAACCTCTGTAGGATTCAATGGTCTGGGCCAAGTCTTTACTGCCTCTATCTTCAGACTATCCACTCTTATACCTTCAGCTGTAATTACATGACCAAGGAAAGCCACAGATGTTAGCCAAAACTCACATTTAGAAACTTTAGCATATAACATGTGCTCCGGTAGAGTCTGTAATACTGCCCTCAAATGACCTGCATGCTCGGCCTCGGATCGCGATTAAATCAGAATATCATTAATGAAGATGATCACAAATACATCAAGAAAAGTCCTAAACACCCGATTCATCATGTCCATAAAAGTTGATGGGGCATTAGTAAGACCAGATGACATCATTGAGAACTCATAATGGCCATATCTAGTCCTGAAGGTAGTCTTGGGGATATCAACTTCCCTAACCCGTAACTGATGGTACCCAGATCTCAAATTAATCTTTGAGAAGCATCTGTCACCCTGTAACTGATCAAATAGGTCATCAATCCTTGGAAGTGGGTACTTATTCTTAATCATAACCTTATTTAGCTGCCTATAGTCATACACATTCTTAACGACTCGTCTTTCTTTCGCACAAAGAGCACTGGTGCACCCCAAGGCGATACACTAGGTCGAATGAATCCCTTCTTGAGCAGATCTCTTAGCTGCTCCTTTAATTCCCTTAGCTCTGCTGGAGCCATTCTGTAAGGAGGGATCGATATAGGCTGAGTACCTGTAAGTAGATCAATAGAAAAATCTATCTCCCTTTCAGGAGGAATTCCAGGCAAATCTCTGGAAAGACCTCAGGGAACTCATTTATAATAGGAATTGACTGGAGAGTCGTAGGATCACATTCCAAGTTTCTTACCCGAACCAAGTGAGTAATACAACCCTTTGATATCAAATTCTGAGCCTTAAGGTACGAAATAAACTTACCTTTAGGCATAGCGGCATCACCTTGCCATTCCTGGACTGGCTCGCCGGGAAAATCGAATCTGACAACCTTAGCTCTGCAATCAACATTAGCATAACATGCCGCAAACCAATCCATACCCAAAATGACATCAAAATCAACCATTTCAAGATCAACTAGATCAGCTAAGGTTGATCTATCACATACCAATACTATGCAATTTTGGTAAACTC
The DNA here is from genome assembly GCA_035772735.1 of Datura wrightii. Lineage (NCBI taxonomy): Eukaryota > Viridiplantae > Streptophyta > Magnoliopsida > Solanales > Solanaceae > Datura > Datura wrightii. The sequence goes on from JASDFA010000001.1 coordinate 113,092,669, forward strand.
GTCTAGCTAACACAGATTCGCCAATTGGCGTAGAAATAGCAAATGGTATGGATAATAACTCAGGGACTGTCTCAAACTAACTCGCAACCAATGGTGTGACATAAGAGAGTGTAGAACCAGGATCAAGTAAGACATATACTGTACGAGAATAAATAATCAAAGTACCTGTAACAACATCAGGTGAGGCCTCCTGGTCTTGTCGACCGCCCAAAGCATAAAATCGATTCTGGGTTGCCCCAGAACTAGAAGCCTCTCTCTCTATGCCTCTTTCACAGCCTGTTTCTAGCTGAGGATTAGGTCTGGGAGGTCGACCGGAGGATGACGAAGCAACTGCTGATCACGCCTGATCCGCCTCGACCCTATCTGAACAATCCCTCATAAAGTGCCTTGGCTTCCCACAATGATAACATACATTCTGCTCCTGACGACACTGACCTGAATGAGATTTCCCATATCGGGGACAAGGCGGCAATGAAGGTCGCCTCTGCCCCACCTACTCCTGTCGTCGAGAGCTAGATGGAGCTGGGCCTTGGTCCCTTCTCTGTCCCTAAAACTGAGGTTGGGCACTCCCTATTGGCCTAACTGACTGCCTGGGTGACTGAGTCCCTGGGTCACCCTACGACCCTCTATAAGGACCCACAATCCTAGCTCTCTTTCGTTGCTCCTGCTGTCTCCGAGTATCCCGTAAGTGATGAACCAAATCCTCTGACCTCTGGGTGAAAGCCTGAATTCGTGAAATTTCCATATGCTCCTGAGTGGATACCCCCAAGAAATCTTGAGCTATATGAAGCCCCAACCCTAACACGAACCGATGAACTCTATCCTCCATCATCTAAACCATGTGAGGAGCATACCTGGCAAGAGAATTAAACCGAAGACAATACTCATGCACACTCATACTTCCTTGCTCTAGGTGCAAAAACTGCTCAGCTCGAGCCTATCGAAGCTCCCGGGGTAGATAGTGGTGCATAAAGGCCTCGGCGAACTCTTCCCACTCAGCTGGTGGTGCATCGACTCCTCTGGATCGAGCCCAAGCCTCATACCACAATATGGCCACATCACGTAGTCTAAAGGCCGCTAACTCTACTTCCTCAGTCGTTGTAGCTCGCATCACCTTTAACACCCTATAAGTCTAATCGATAAAGTCCTGAGGATCCTCGCTCGGGTCTGATCCGGTGAATATAGGAGAGCTCAAACTCAAGAACTTGCGGGCCCTGGAACTCTCAGTTGTATGGCCTCTATGTCTCTCCATCGCCTCCAACCGTCGCTCTTGACCTGCGGCTATACGAGCCATCAGCTAAATAGCTCCCTCAAGACCCTGTCCTTCTGGAACATTTGGAGGTACCATAGGCGTGGGAGGGTCTGCTACTCCACTACCCTCAAGTACTACTGGTGTGGGAGGATATGGAAGTCTATTTGCCACTATTCTGGTCGGAGCTGGAGGAACTGTAATACTTGGGTAGGAGATTCACTCTGAGCCTCTGACCTGTCTCTCTGATCCACTAGAGGGAGACTAGAACCCTCCCCAATGGCTGTGCCAATCAACCTTGTAGTCATCTTCCTTGTCACAGGCATACTCTGAAACAATAACACAATTTAGATATCACAGTACTTATGAGCTCGAACTATTAGTAAAAGAAGTGAAACAATTCCTAAATGTCTTGTAACCTCCTGACTATAAGTATGGTGCACAACATACCCATAAGCAAGACTCTTCTAGACACAGCTTTGTGGACTCCCTAGGACACGACTTTTCTCTGATACCAAGTCTGGCACGCCCCATAACTAGGGTAGGGTGAAACTGGCACTCGATTCATGGTCGATCGAGAAGCTGGCTATATAGCATCTATAAATGTAACACTAAGGCTGACCAAGCCACCTGTCATAACCAACCAAAATAAATTCTGGGCCAATAATGCCTTGACAATTATAAATATGCAACCTGGAAAGCTGACAAGGCTATAATAAGGCAAAGTTGGGCAATGAAAAGCCAATATGACTACACAACCCACACTACAATACAAACTAGTCCACCTTAGCCTCTACAGCGTGAACAAACTGAAATGCACGGGACAGGGCCCCGGCCTACCCATGTTGTACAAAAAACTGAAAATAGTCCAAACTAGAACATGGCTCCTGGAAGAAAGGAGCATACCACTATTCTGCTCAAGTCTGGCTCCTACTACGTCTGATGATCTGAGCCTCGGCCTGTACCTGTAGCATGATTGTAGGAAGGGTCCCAAGATAAAGGGATGTCAGTACGAATAAAATGTACTGGTATGTAAGGCTAAAAACTATAAACATGTAAGATAAAAATGATAACTAGGCTATAAATAAGGAGTAGTAACAACCCGAAATTCTGAAAACAGAAACCTGACAATAACTCATAATTGAAGTTTAAATGCAACCATCTAATGCACAACAAAGACTATAACTGACATGACAGCAGACAGTCAACCATAAAATCTATATACAATCCTTCCGACCAGTGTACCACAGCGAGGTAAAAATAAAATGTCTCCAGCCGGTGTACCATACCGGGGTAAACTACGTCCAGCCGGTGTACCACACCGGGGTAAAATAACTAGACCTCCAGCTGGTGTACCACACCGGGGTAAAATCAATAAATCTTAGACAAAATCATAGATGGAGCCGATATGGCTTATACTGGACCAGCTCAATACATACAAAATAGAAATGACGAATACTAAACATGTGGCCTGCATAGGCCTCCTTCGTAATGCATAACTGGAACTAAGTACATATAACATGTAAAGCTATAAAATAAAAATTAAATGCATGTATTAAAAACTTTTGTATAAATCATAAGGAACTACGGATAACCTAAGAGTTTCAACAAAGTTTATAGATCGTCTCCAAGGGACATTAGAGCTCAGAAACTCGCTAGCTTGTCGTTCAGCTAAAGGGAAAGGGATTATGAAATCTCCCCTTGGCCTGACATATTTCATAACATACACATAAGATAAAGGATAACCATAACCAGGTAATCCTATTCAGTAAGCTCGTTTACCCTCAATAGCTTGCGACGTCTTTACTTGGCTTAAAATCGTTTACACATCCTCTTCTCGGATCTTTCACCAATTTCAGTTATCAACCAGACCTTTAAACACATTTAACATCACATATATATACACATGACATGCAGTAAGGACCAGCTAAAATGACCACGCTGAGAGGTCTCCAACTCAATGGACAACTATGACAACAATCAACACAATATCACACTTTAGGTGTCTCACTTCGGCTAGGCATAATCTTAACATTTATCCTCAATAAAACATGGGACTTTAAATCTTCAATGAAGATTAACATACTGCCGCAAGACTTTTAAATAGGTTGCTATCTCATTCGATTCACAACACACGAATCGTGCTTAAAAGAATGATAGACGGAGCGCCTTACATACCTTTCTACGATGTACTTTTCCCTAGCCTATTTCCTATCTCAATGATCAGCCTTCAACCTCCTTAATCCAGTGGTTTTATAGGAAAACAACAAGCTTAATCTATATAAAAAAAATGCAGCCAACATAACTAACCAGAGGCAGTCAAAATAGCAACAACAACACACGACAACATCAACAACATTTAGCCATTTTCTCAACTAATTTTCACTAACTTTTCAGGGAGAAAATAGAGGAAATTTTACCTTAGTTTTTCTGTGATTCTACCCCTCAATATGAAGTATAATTCCAGAAAAACAAACAGCCAAAAAGCCTAAGGAAAATGAGCAAAACTCAGCTAACAAACAGTCCATCGGCAGCTCACTTAGCTGCCAATTTCCAGATTTTCGCTTTGCAATTTGAGAGGTTTAAAAGGGGCGAAATCCTTACCTTTTCTCCTGATTTAAACACCTACTCAAAGATGGATATTTAGGCAGTCCAATTAGATTTTGAAACACAGAAAAACGTCTTCAAAACCTTGCCAAAACGAGCTCCAAAATAGCCCTTAACATACTTAACAAGGTAATCTCAACTTATCTTGTGATTTTCTTGAACTTTGCTTGATGTTCCTCCTTGACTGTCTTTGTCGTAGCTGCTGGAATTGAGAGTGAAATGGAATCCTTAGTAAGCTGGTCGATTTAGATTTAGCTAGAAATGCTTTCTACAAGGGAAAAATTAGATTTTAAGTAAATAGGGCGGTGGAGGTGCTAGGGCATCATGCCCGCGTCACCGCTCGCGATGGTTCGCTAAAATTCCCATAACGTTTTACTCTGAACTTCGATTGACAAGAGGTTTGATGTTTTGAAAACTAGACTCAAAGATCTTTAATATGATAGATCGTGGGGCTCCTAATTCATTATATATTGGGAGATATGGTCGTTTAAACTTGACCCTTACTTATGAACTTCACATACTCTTTGATTTTTTGATCGTACACATGTCCCTTGACACCTACGAAAAATATACAACCCGTAATTTCCCAACCTAGCATAAAACATCAAATAATCACCAAAAAATTTTCGGCGTGTTATATAGATGCTGGGTATGTAGAAGTTCAAGAAGCGCATTTATTAGCCAAGCTTGGAAGGGTAACAGCCCACATGGTCATTTTGTGATTGTTAATTCATTTACCTGGGTTGAACCTTTTCATATCCTTATTTTGTTACTTATGACTTGCGGAGATATATGACACAATTTTCAAGATGATCCAATGAAGATTAGATAAGATATTCGATTTTTGGAAAGTTTGAAGTTTCAGAGGTTTGACTAAAGTCAACATTTCAGGTTAACGAGCTTGAATTTGGGTTCTAAAAGTTCTGTTAGTTCATATGGTGATTTATGACTTAGTTGGGTAGTTTTCATGGATCCTGAGGTGTTTGGGAGTGATTTGAACCTTTGGTTGGATTTATGAGCTTTAAGGAAGCGAAGTTTGACCACAGGCAACTTTCGATCAAAATGATCTCATATAAGTGATTTGATGATTCCAATAGGTCCAGAATATGTTTTATGATTGAATTGCATGTTTGGTGTGTGATCGGAGGATTTCAGATGAGTTTCGAGTGGATTTTAACGTTTTGTGTGTTTTAGCATGATTTTAAGCATAATATGTGACAACTCAGAGGTTCTTTTTAGTTTTTGAGATCAAAAAAGTATTCCTAGACTTTCAAAATTCTTTGCATGAATTAAAGGAGTTATCTAGAAAATTTTGTGCAAATTCGATAAGTCAAGATCGGGTTTTTATTGCAAAAGATGAAATAATTCTTAAACGTGAAAAACTTATGTTTGACTGGGAAAACGAGCACCAAATGGATTTTTGATTGAATGAGTAGGTCCTTATCATTATTTAGGAATTGTAGGAAAAAGAATTGTTGCATTTTGAGTTTGTATGATGATGTTATGGCAATTTTAGTAAAAATTAAAGTTGTTGGTGCGGTGTTGGTGCAGCCCTATATAAATACCTAAGCAGTGTATTTTTGCACAGACTGTGTTTATTTGGTATTTTGAGTATATTTAGAGTTCTGGAGTTTGGAATTTAGTGATTTTACAGCATTCTTCTCTATTTAACAAGGGGGTAAGTATCTAATCCTTGATTTGGTATTTCTCCATGATTTTTTCAGTTGGTTTTCATTTTTATCCGTAAATTTATTAGAGCAAAATTTGGGGATTGGAGTCTGAAGTTAAGAAATCATATTTTGATGGATGCAAAGTCGATTTGAGCTCCGTTTTGGATGAAGTTTCATATTTGAGTTCTTTACGTGGATAACATGATTTTTCAAATAAAATTTCAATTTTGCCTTTGCCGGTCTGGGATTGACTTTTAGATTGAATTTTGGACCTGGAATAGAAGAATATCAATATGGGTGTCCATGATTTCATTTTCTTATGTAGAATACGTATTTGATCAGATTTTGATCATTCAGAAGGGTTACCGAAGGGCAAATTCATAATTCTATGCTTGAGCTTTGTTTTGAGGCAAGTAGAGATTTCTTGATTCTTTGAGTATCAGAAGGAAGGGGAAGCTTAGTCCCAGTATGTTGGGCCATATAGGATTATGAGACTTGTTGGAAAGGTGGCCTATGAGTTGGAGCTATCAGCGGAGTTAGCTTCGATGCATTCGGTGTTTCATGTGTCTTTGTTGAAGAAATGCACCGGAGATCCATCTTTAGTGATTCCGGTAGAGGAGACTGGGGTGAAGGACAACCTTACCTAGGAGGAGGTACCAATCGAGGTCCTTGATCATCAGGTTCATGAGTTTAGAAACAAGGAAGTAGCCTTGGTGAAGGTTCTATGGAGAAATCATCTTATTGAGGGAGCCATGTGGGAGGCTGAAGTAGATATAATGGCTAAGAACCCGTATCTTTTCCCTTCCGGCATAGTTCTAGCTTGAGGTATTTCCTCCTTAGTACTCTATTCAGTTTCATGTCAAGTTCATGTCTCTCAGTTACTTTCATGTCTTAACATTCACGTATGTTTCATGAATTTAGTTCAGTCAGGAATCTCAGTCCGGAGTCAGTCACTCCATTAGTTTTTAGCTCCAATTTTATAGTTTTGGGATTGCAATTCCTTCCATAGCTATGCTTGATCTATATTTGAATACTAATGTTCCTAAGGGGGGAGATAATGTAACACCCCAAAATTTCCCTAAGTTAGACCCGAGGCTTACCAAAAAAAAGCAAGAAAATAGTACTAGAACCAAACAACGAACCTCAGTACATTTGTTGTAGGGTCCAATGGATCTTTGAAAGTGCTCGTTGTTTCATGACCAGAGAGTTGTCAGAAATTTGCCCAGAACCCACAAGGGGATTGTACGGACCGTGGCTTGATTGAATTGGTCATTATTTGTGGTTGTTGAAGCAGATTAAGAGAATTTTGAAGGAAGAATGGGGGAAAACAATTGATGGGCCAATGGTTCACTGTTTGCTACCACGACCCGTTGGATGGGTCATTAGCTCTGCTAGTTTGTTCAAAATCTCGGGTTAAGTTTGGAACCCTTCCAGTTACATGGATAGACCCGATGCCGGTTAATTTATGGAAATAAGGTGTTAAGATCAATTCCTAAGTATAAGAAGTGCATTGGCTACAAATTAAGGTCATAACGAATCTCTAGCACAAAGTTAAGTTGAGAGCCTCCTTACCCATTGAGTGTTCGTATAAGTTCTTACAAGGGTCAACTTCAAACAAGCATAGTCCCTACTTTACAAAATGTTTTTGGATGATTCAGTTCCTCAAATTGAAGTCCTTGAAGTCTTCTTTCCAATGCATCTGAACTTTCACCAACCGCAGTTCAGAGTAAAAAGTTATAAGCAGTTTAGTGAAGCAGCAACAAGCAACAACGAACCTCAGAATGGGCCGTTGTAGCAACCAACGACCTGTCCTATTGGTCGTTGGAACTTCCAGTTCCAGGTCCTTTTTTTGGCTGTTTAGGGGTATTTTGGTAAAATCCTATTCTTCTAACTCCTAAATGATGTCTTTTTGGGCTTCCTTAAGGTTAGATTTAAGGGATTAACCTAGCCTAAATCCTCACCCTCTCCAAAAGATCAATAGTTGGATTTTCTCTCAAGAAAGGAGCTAGGTTTCTTCTTCAACCTCTTCCAATATTATTGGACTCTTCAAGAAAAATCAAGGGATCATCAACCCAGGTATGTGATGCTATGATGAGAGTTCCTTTCACTCCCATGCTCAAAACTCTTCTCAATTTCCATGAATTTCACTTCTAGATTCAAGTTTCATGATCTATGGGGTTTATTCCAATTCTTGTGAAATTCTCTATGATCTATGTATGGGTCAATTTATTTCATGTATTAACATGTTTTATGATCTATGGGCAGATATAATGAGTATTTTGAATATAAATTTATAGATTTAAATTTAAATCCAATTATGCCCAATTAAGTATGTTTTTATGAAAAGTCAAGTTGTGATTTCATTATGATCTTGATCTAAATTAGCCCAATTATGATTTATTCTTTGTGCTATGATTTCTCTCAAGTACTTATCATGGTTAAGTTTGATGTTGTTTCCATTAAAATCATGTTTCAAGCTTTATAAGTTTGAATGCCCATTTATGAGAAGTTTATGAAAAATTCAGATTTATAATGAATGTTCATGTACGATGAGATATCAATGATGAAAAGCATGTCAAGTTACCCATGTTTATAATCATTTTTTCAAGTGAAAGGAGTATCTTCAAACATGTTAAAAGTATTGGGCAATGCCCACATGTTCAAGTATGATTTATGATTTATGACATGAATTTTAGGATTGATCAATTTATGACGTTAGCCAATTCATCGGCCCTTAATTCATGGCTAAACATGTATGTAAATGGAGATCAATGATGTTAATGTTTATTTGGCCATGAATCTCATGAATGATGTTTATGATTACATACGAGCCTAATGTGCATGTTTTTGAGAGAAGTGTCTAGCATCGAGTAGCCCGACGTTCAAAGGACTACGTCGGTGTCTCATAACTATACGCCACTGTCGGTTCATGTTGATATATTACAATGTTAGTGGATCCCCTCTTTTATGATATCACATACTGCACGCCCCTTGCCTGGCAAGCCTTGGGCGACTCTGCCCACTTGAGTGAGATAGTTGGGGCATCATGTAAGGCTCTACCATGATGGTGTTGGTTATGACGAGTCCTCCCATTGTTCCTCATGATTTATGCATGGTCATGTTCTTATTATTTTGTCTCAAGTCACATTTAATAAAGTTTTTCCTATTATTATGATTATGACTGATTTACGAATATTTTTGGAAACCTTGAGCCCTCATGTTTTTATTATGATATTTACTTTATGATCATGATGTCCTACTCCTATAAACTCTTATGTATTTTAACTGTATGTTTTTACTTACCTTGCATACTCAGTACATTCCAAATACTGACCGCATACTCTATGCTATATCATTTCATGATACGGGCTCCGACATTCAGGTTCAGTCCCTCCATTAGCCTGATCCTTAAAGTTTTGCATCAAGTTTAGTGGTGAGTCCTCATCTCCCGAGGACCAGTTAATATTAGTAATCCTCTATGTTCAGTTTCCCAGACTTGCGGAGTTAGCTGGGGGTGTTGTCCCATCAACCCATTAGATATGTTAGAGGCTTCCAGACTATATGTAGTATTCAATTGTCATGTATGAAGTGTGTTTCATTGGCTATGTTATGTCATGGTTATGCTTCCCATATGTTATTATGCTGAGTATTTCGCTTTATTTGATTGAGTTAGTTGCATGTTCATGACATGGGTTGACTTAGAGTCCTCGGGGCTCCTTGTCCCATGTCCCGATATGGGCTTATGTTTGGGTCGTGATAGGTTTGAAGAACAAGGATTAGCCTTGATCACCTCTATAGACCCTTACTCTTGCATGCATGAATAGGAATGACTTAGAATAGATTTTCCCCTCTTAAAACCCACTATTCATACCTTAAAACAACGTAGTTTAGACCTTAAGATCATAGGATTACGGAAAAGCCCTTACTAACTTCACAGGATATAATTGACTGCGAATCCCAATGAGGGATTGGACGAGTCGTCGCCCAAGGGATTGAGTCGTGGCATCAGTCGTTGAGTGCACTGTCCAATCGAATATTTGGATTCGTCACGGGGGACCTCACGAGTAGTTAGTAGTGACCACGACTCGTGGTCACCACTCATCACCCTCACTACCTAAGGTTCAAAGTATTTCCAACTTGCTGACCACGACCCATCCAACGAATCGTGGAGACTAATCACGACTCATGGTCAGGTCCGTGGGGACCTCAAATCCCAAAATTTCCAGCTCACTCCCTGAACCTCACCATGAGTCACTTCAGACTCATGATCTACCCCACGGGTCATAGAACGACTCATTCTGTGATCTGGTGCCAAATTATTAGTTTTCTCCGTTTCAACTCCCGAGTGTATTCTTTGAGCTTCCGAGGTATAACAATATCTCCCCTTGGGAAATTCATCCTTGAATGTCGAGAAACATTTAGAAAAATAGAGAAAATGCAATCATCATATTCAAATACTGATCATTTAAGCTGAGAACTAATGGATGACTACCTCCGAACTGAACTACATGGCTGAACTGAATTCACAAACCACACATAAATACTTTGATATAAAAGAAACTTGGGCCCATGAACTGAACATGAAAACTAATTAGAGAACTGGGGCAAAACTGATACCTCAAGCTTGAACTGAGCAGGTAGAGAATAAATGTGGGCATCTAGCCATCATGTCTGCTTTGGCTTCCCACGTAGCTCCTTCAACATGCTGATTCCTCCATAACACTTTGACTGAAGCTACTTCCTAGTTCCTTAACCTTTCAAAGCTGACGATCCAGTATTTCCACCGAAACCTCCTTATAACTAAAACTATCTCTCACACCAACACTGTCCACCAGGACAACTAGAGCTGGATCACCAACCACTTCTTTAACTGCAATATGTGAAAAACAGGATGCACGGAAACTAATTATGAAGGCAACTCCAACTCATATGCCACCTTGCCAACCCGTTTCACTATCCGGTAGGGGCCAACATAATGAGGTCTGAGTTTTCCTTTCTTTCCAAACCTCATCACTCCCTTCATAGAAAACACCTTTAGAAACACCCAATCACCCACTTCGAACTCAAGTTCTCTCCTTCTCACATTGGCATAGGACTTCTGGCGACTTTGAGCTTTTTTCAACCTTTCCCATATGAGCTTAACTTTCTCCATGGCCTCATGGACCGAATCTGGTCCTATCATCGTAGCTTCACAAACTTCGTACCAATCAATAGGCGATCTGTATCTCCACCCATAGAGAGCCGTAAATGGAGCCATCTGAATGTTTGAATGGTAGTTGTTATTGTGTGCAAAATCAATAAGAGGCAACTGATTATCCCAACAACCTTTAAAGTCAATCACACATTCTCTCTACATGTCCTCAAGAGTCTAAATTATCTCTGAATTGTCTGGTTGACCATCCGTTTGCAAGTGAAATGTTGTACTGAGCTTAACCTGAGTACCAAGTCCTTTTTGAAATGACCTCCAAAACTGAGAAGTAAATTGGGTACCTCTATCGGATATCATGGACACGGGCACTCCACACAAACGAACTAGCTCTCTGATGTATAGTTTGGCATAATCCTCCGCTGAATCCGTGGTTTTGACAGATAGAAAATGAGCGGCTTTGGTCAACCTTCTATAACAATCCAAATGGAGTCATATTGTCGACGAGTGCGAGGCAAACCTGTTATGAAGTCCATATTGATTTCTTCCCACTTCCAGTAGGAATTCTAATATCTTGAAGCACACCTTCGGGTCTTTGGTGCTCAACCTTCACTTGCTAATAGTTTAGACACTTAGCCACAAATTCTATTGCGTCCTTCTTCATGCCATTCCACCAATAGACTTCCTGTAAGTCACGGTACATCATGGTGGCACTTGGATGTATAGAATACCTGGATCCATGAGCCTCGTGCAATATCCGGTCACTCAAGTCATCAATATCCGGAACACATAAGCGACCCTGGTATCGAAGCACACCATCTCCCCCTTTAGAGAAGACCTCTACCTTCTAATTCTGAACGACTTCCTTTAACTTTACCAAAATAGGATCCTCGTCTAGTCTAGCTTTTACATCAGTCACTAAGGACGATTCTGATCCATTCTGAACAACAACAACTCCATCGGTTGAGTCAACCAACCGAACTCCCAATCTGGCAAGTCGATGCACGTCCTTCACCAGCTCCTTTCTTCCCTGTCACGACCCAAACATACACCCGAATCATAGACATGGGACAAGGAGCCCCTAGAGACCCCAAGTCGACCCATGGCTTGAGTATACATCTAATTAAATCACATGAGCAGAAGACTTAACATAAATAAAATGTAAGCATGTCATAACAATGAAGAAAAGACAATTCATGATCCATACATGACAGATGAATACAACTTATAATTTGAAAAGCCTCTAATCATGATAGACGGGTTGATAGGACAACTCCCCAACTAACCCAATAATCCCAAAACTAAAAGAAAAGCATAGAGTATAAACTTATGGCCCTCAGAACATGAGGACTTACCAATAAGCTGATAACAATCTCGGAAGCACTACTGAGGAGGGTGATCCTGAGAGCCCGGTCTTGTATCATGAAACGATACAGCACAGAAAGTATGCGGTCAGTACGTGGAATGTACTAAGTATGAAAGGTAAGTAAAACGGACATTTAAAATATATAAAACTCATAAATGATCGTAAGAGTGGGGCATCATGCTCGTATCATAAACATCATAACATAACATAAGGCTCAAGGTTTTCAAAAACATTCGTAACGCAAACGTAATCATAATCATAAGAGAAAACCTTTATTGGACATGACTTAAGACAATATACATTATAATAACATGCATAAATCGTGAGGAACAGTGGGAGATTTTCTTAACCGACATACCCTATATGAGCACACATGAAGCCCGACTTGTAACCCTAGTCGGGAGGGTGTTCGTAACTTGCCAAGGGTAGAACCATGAAAGTGTGATATCACCATGAAAAGGGCCATTTGGGCCAGGGACTAATAGGAAAGGGGTCCCAACATACCTACAGTGGCACGTAGTTCATGAGATCCGGGGCTTAACCTAAGCCTCGAGCCTACTCGGTGTTCGATACTACTCCCAAAACATATATAGTGCTTATAATAATACATACATGAGTTAATGGGCAAGTTAAATCATGATAATCATAAAGATGCTTGAACATAAGTGATCTAGTCATGACATGAGGCCCGTGAGGCGGCCAAAAACATACTTCATGATTAATAGGATTCATACATACTTATAGATCGTGCATATAACTTGAATTTCATAAAATCATAATGGGTAACATAATAGATTCATAATTCAAAACATAATTCATGTTGGGATCGTTAGGAACATCTTACGGATTTGACGATCTAATATTTCCACGAGTAATTCTTCATAACTGAGGCTGTCTTTTACACCAACGCTGTCCACCGGGACTACTAAAGCTGGATCACCCAAACACTTTTTCAAAAGTGACAAATGTAACACATGATGAATTGAAGTTAACTCTGAGGACAAGTCCAACTTATATGCCACCTTTCCAACTCTTCTCGCAACCCAGTAGAGGCCAACATAGTGGAGACTGAGTTTCCCTTTCTCTCCGAACCGCATGACTCCCTTCATGGGAGATACCTTTAGAAATACCAAATCGTCCACCTCAAACTCCAAATCTCTCCTCCTCACATCGGCATATAATTTCTAACGACTCTGAGCGGTTTTCAATCGGTCCCTTATCAACTAAACCTTCACCATTGCCTCGTGAACCGAATCTGGCCCTATCATAGTTGCCTCACCAACCTTAAAACATCCGATGGGAGATCTACACCTCCACCCATAAAGAGCCCCGAACGGTGCCATATGGATACTAGAGTGATAATTGTTATTATAAGAAAACTCGATTTAGGGCAAATGATCATCCCAACTACCTTTAAAATCCATGACACATGCCCTCAACAGATCCTCAAGAGTCTGGATTGTTCGTTCGGCTTGGCCATCTGTATGAGGGTGAAAGGCTATGCTGAGCTTGACTTGAGTCCAAAGTCCCTTCTGAAAAGACCGCCAGAACTGGGAGGTAAACTGAGTACCTCTGTCTGAAATAATAGACAAGGGCACTCCATGAAGTCGAACCAACTCCCAAATATACAACTTGGCATAATCATCCGCTGAATCCTTGGTATTGACCGGTACAAAGTGTGCAGCCTTGGTTAACCTGTCTACCACTATCCAAATGGAATCATAGTGTTGTCGAGTATGAGGTCGTCCTGTAATAAAATCCATGTTAATCTCTTCCCACTTCCATGTGGGAATGCTAATACCCTGAAGTACGCCTCCCGGCCTTTGATGCTCGACTTTCACTTGCTGATAGTTTGGACATGTGGTTACGAACTCTGCATATCCTTCTTCATACCATCCTACCAATAGATTTCTCGCAAGTCCCAATACATTTTCGTGGATCCCAGATGGATAGAATATCTAGTATCGTGTTCCTCATGCAGTATTCGAACTCTCAAATTATCAACGTTCGAGACACATAGCCGACCCTGGTATCGTAGAACACCATCTCCCCCTTGGTAGAAAACCTCCACCTTTTGACTCCGCACCATTTCCTTCAGCTTTCTCAAAATCATATCCTCATCTTTCTTAGATTTAACATCAACCACCAAGGACGACTTTAACCCATTCTGCACAACAACGCTGCCATCAGTCGAGTCGATCAATCTAACTCCCAACCTTGCGAGCCGGTGAACATCTTTCAACAAATCCTTCTTTCCCTCCTCCAGGTGGGACACACTCTCCATAGAGAGTCTATTTAGTGCATTCGCCACCACATTAGCATTGCCCGGGTGGTAAAGAACACTCATGTCGTAGTCCTTTAATAACTCCAACCACCTCCTTTGCTTAAGATTGAGATCTTTCTGCGTGAACACATATTGCAGGATCTTATGATTCGTGAACACATCCACGTGGACCCCATACAAATAATGTCTCCATATCTTCAATGCAAACACCACCGCGGCCAACTCGAGATCATGGGTCAGGTAATTCTTTTTGTGAACTTTCAACTGTCGAGAGGCATATGCTATTACTTTCCCATGATGCATCAACACACAGACCAGTCTGACTCTCAAAGCTTCACAATCATAACAAATCCATCCGTACCCTCGGGCAAAATCAACACTTGTACTAAAGTAAGTTGGGTCTTCAATTCCTGGAAGCTTTTCTCACAAGCCTCCGACCACTGGAACTTCATCTTTTTCTGAGTCAACCTGGTCAATGGGGATTCAAGTGATGAAAAGACCTCAACAAATCTTCGGTAGTAGCCTGCTAGTCCCAAGAAACTCTGAATTTCTGAAGGATTCACCGGTCTAGGAAAATTCTTCACCACTTTGATTTTCTGAGAATCCACCCTTATGCCCTCACTCCACACCACATGGTCCAAAAATCACTGAGTCTAGCCAAAATTCACACTTGCTAAACTTTGCATACAACAGACGATCCTTGAGAGTTTGCAGCACTATCGTCAAATGAGCGGCATGCTCTTTCTCACTTCGTGAGTATACCAAGATGTCATCAATGAACATAATCATGAACATGTCCAAATATGCCTTGAACACCCTGTTCATCACATCCATAAAGGTAGCAGGAGCATTGGTTAGTCCAAATGACATAACTACAAACTCATAATGGCCATACTGGTTCCTAAAGGCTGTCTTTGGGATATCACTCTCCCGGACTCTGAGCTGGTGATACCCAAACCTGAGATCTATCTTCGAGAAACACCTGGAACCCTTGAGCTGGTCAAATAAATCATCAATCATGGGCAAGGGGTACCTGTTCTTGATAGTGACCTTATTCAGCTGCTGATAATCAATACACATTTGAAGAGATCCATCCTTCTTCCAAACAAATAGAACCGGTGCGCCCCATGGAGACTTGCTCGGTCTGATGAAACCCTTATCCAACAAGTCTGTCAAATGTTCTTTGAACTCTTTTAACTCAACTGGAGCCATCCTGTAGGGAGGTATGGAGATAGGCTGCATATCGGGCAATAGATCAATTCCGAAATCAATTTCCTTTTCTGGAGGTACACCTGGCAAATTATCAAGGAAAACCTCTAGATACTCGCACACCACTGGATAAGACTGAATAGTGAAGGTCTCAGACACTACATCCTTAACCCTAACTAGCTGGTACATTCAACCCTTAGAGATCATTTTCCTGGCCTTAAGGTATGAAATAAACTGATCGGCTAATACATTAGAATTAGCCTTCCATTCCAGAACTAACTCACCTGGAAATTGGAGTTCCACCACACGGGTCCTATAATTAATTGAAGCATAACATGCAAACAACCAATCCATACACAAGATGATATCAAAGTCTGTCATGGCCAACTCTACTAGGTCTGCGGAGGTAACCTTATGCAGCACTGTAATGGGGCAACCCCTATACACTTGCTTAGCTACCACTGATTCACCGACTGGAGTAGATACAAAGAAAGGTTATGACAGAATTTCAGGACTAACTCCAAAACTACTAGAAATATAAGGGGTCACAAAAGACAAAGTAGCTCCTGGATCTAAAAAGGCATAAGAATCAATACGGAAGACTTGCAACATACCCGTGACCACATCCAGTGAAGGGCCCTGCTTCTAGTGAGGTACTAGGGCATAAAACCTGTTTTGGCGCTGACCACCTACTGAACTAGTGGAGGCAACCTGTTGAGGGGGTCGTGCTACTGGAGCAGCAGAACTGGTTGCAGGGAAATCTATGATCTTGTGTCTGGGTTTGCCATACCCAAAACAAGCATCCGCGCCGACCAGGCACCTCCGGGGATGATTCTTGCCGCACTTTGCAAAAACTGAAAGGTGCGCTCCACCTGCATGCTACCATGATCCCTAGAGCCTGTAGCTCTGCTCCTCTAGTCTCCCCTGAACCTAGATGGCATGCTGGATGATGATGGAGCTGGAGCAATGGACCTGTGCTGGGACTGTTGACATGGTCCACCCCTTGTCCTGGTTTGAGAAACCCCATAGCTGTCGGTCCTGACCCTCTTGGCCTCTCTCTGCCTCCTGTAGACCGATTCTACCTGATGCACATGTAATAAAATATGGGGAAAATCAATGTCCCGATGAAGCATGGCGATCTGGCAATCCTTGTCCAAATAATCTGCTATACCATGCACAAAACAGCTCACTTGAGCCTGTTGATCCGCAACCAACTCCGGAGCATATTTAGACAATCGGGTGAAATCCAATGCATACTTCTGGACAGACATGCTTCCCTACTTCAGATTCACAAACTCGGCCTCCTTGAGCTCCCTCATCTCCCGAGGGAAGAATCGATCCATGAATGCCGTGTGAAACTCATCCCAACCTATCGGGCCTGCACCCGCTGCCCTGACATCCCTCCATTGCTTAAACCATATATGTGCTACCCCCTTTAGTTAGTGGGAGGTCAAGTCAACGCATTCCCCATTGTTCACCCCCATAACTTGGGTGATTTTCAGAATCTCCTCTATAAAATAGTGTGGATCCTCGTCCATCTTTGACCTTATGAACTCTGGAGGGCTCATCCTCAAGAAATCCCTCACCCTAGCTGCTACTGCATTCCCATTCTAAGGGAAATCCGCCTCTGTCTGATTCAGGAGCTAGGCAGTCATGGCCTGTGCCAGCATCTGAATCGCTGCCCTAAACTCGGGGTGGGTAGCTAGCTCTGATACGTGCTCCTCATGAACGGGTGGAGCTGGATGATGCTCAACATCATGGGCACCCTCAAGATCATTTCCATTTCCGTTCCTCCTGGCATTTACTCGACGTGGATGCATGATTCTGCAAACACGAATAGCACGAATTAGACGAGTAAAGGACATTCATTGTATGACATAGATCATGAAAGAAGGGAATATTTCCTAAATGTCTAGTAGCCTCTTCGTCGTAAGAGTGGCGCACTTTATACCCATGAAAAAGACTCTACTTAACGCGACTTTCAAAATCCCTAGGATACACATAAACCTATGGCTCTGATACAAAGTTTTTCATGACCCAAACATACACCCGGATGGTAGACACGGGACAAGGAGCCCTGAGAGACCGTAAGTCAACCCATGACATGAGCATAAATCTAATTCAATCACATGCGCAGAAGACTTAACATAAAGAAAATGTAAGCATGTCATAACAACGAAAAAAAGACAATACATGATCCATACATGACAGCTAAGTACAACTTATAGTCTGAAATCCTCTAATCATGGTAGACGGGTTGATGGGAACTCCCCAACTAACCCAATAATCCCAAAACCGAAAGAAAAGAATAGATTCTGAACATATCGCCCTCGGTACATGAGAACTCACCAATAAGATGATAACAATATCGGAAGCACTACTGAGGAGGGTGAGATTGAGAGCCAGGTCCTGTATCATGAAACGATACAGCATAAAAAGTATGCAGTCAGTACGTGGAATGTACTAAGTATGCAAGGTAAGTAAAATGGACATTTAAAACATATAAAACTCATAAATGATCGTAAAGAGTATGGCATCATGTTCATATCATAAACATCATAACATAACATAAGGCTTAAGGTTTTCAAAAATATTCATAATGCAATGGTAATCATAATTATAAGAGGAAAGCTTTATTGGACATGACTTGAGCCAATATACATAATCATTACATGCATAAATCGTGAGGAACAGTGGGAGATTCTCTTAACCTACATACCTTATATGAGCACACATGAAGCCTGACTTGTAACCCTAGTCGGGAGGATGTTCGTACCTTGCGAAGGGTAGAACCATGAAAGTGTGGTATCGCCATGAAAAGGGCCATTTGGGCCAGGGATTAACATGAAAGGCGTCCTAATATACCTACGGTGGAACATAATTCATGAGATATGGGTCTTAACCTGAGCCTCGAGCCTACTCGGTGTTCGATACTACTACCAAAACATATATAGTGCTCATAATAATACATGCATGAGTTCATGGGCTAGTTAAATCATGATAACCGTAAACTTTCTTGAACATAAGTGATCTAGCCATGACATGAGGCCCGTGAGTTGGCCAAAAACATAATTCATGATTAATAGGATTCATACATACTTATAGATCATGCATATAGCTTGAATTTCATAAAATCATAATAGGTAACATAATAAATTCATAATTCAAAATATAATTCATGTTGGTCTCGTAAAGAACATCGATGGAATAATAGATAATAAATGGATTCATCATAGGGCATGCATAATTAAGCCTAATTGTTTAAGAAATCAAAAATCAACAATATTATAATCAATTTAAATCTCAAAAGATGATCAGAATCCATGGCTTATTATAATGTTTCAAAATCACAAAACCCATAATTAAATCATTAGTTTTTATATAAATCAAATACGACCCATGAGTTTTTGATAAATCTTAAGTAAAATCATAGAGTAGGAGCATGGCTGTGGAAGGATTCACCCATTGATGATCTTACATGCCTAGGATAGCTGATTCTCAACTTTCCTAGATTGCCCCACAAGAAAATGAGGAAGAACACCTTGAAATCACCTAGATCACCCTTCTATCACCTTCCCAAACCTTTGCATGCATGAATGAGGACTTAGGCTAGTCTATTCCCTCTTAAACCACCCTTTTTGATGTTAAAACGATATAGTATAGGCCTTAGAAATTTAGGAATTACGAAAACACCCTTACTTAAATTGCAGAATGCTGACTGCCAGTCCCCACGAGGGACTGGACGACTCGTCACCTGGGACCATGACTCGTGGCCTTGAGTCATCGGGTATACTGCCAGAATTCACCTAGGGACCCTACGAAGGACACCACGAATCATGGTGGGTGATCATGACTCGTGGTCACTATCCGTAGTCCATACTGCCCAACCAAGCTCAGGGTACCCCACGAGGGACCACACGAATTATGGTCACCACTCGTGGTCCCTACTGCCTCAATCCTTAGCCATGCATTCCATCCTCGCCATGGGTGACCTCGCGAGTCGTGAGGTCTGACCACGACTCGTGGTCACCTCTGTGGCCTCCCAAAACTCTGCCAAGCCCTGTCCTGACCGTGAGTCACTTCACGACTCGTGGCCCCCCTAATCGTCCACCTCATGAACCGTCCTGTGACTTGGTGCGAATTTCAAGTTTTTCTCCATTTAGGCTTTTGCATCTGATCCTTAGGTTCCCGGGGTATAACATTCCCTCATCCATATGGGACACACTCCCAATAGGGAGTCTACTAAGTGTGTCTGCTACCACATTAGCCTTGCCCGGATAGTAAAGGACACTCATAACATAGTCCTTGGGTAGCTCCAACCACCTCCTTTAAAGAAGATTGAGATCCTTCTGGGTAAACACATGTTGTAATCTCTTATGGTCCATAAACACATCTACATGGACCCCATCCAAATAGTGCCTCCATATCTTAAAGGCGAATACCATCGCCGCCAATTCAAGATCATGGGTCGGGTAATTTTTCTCATGAACTTTTAGCTGTCTGAAGGTATATGCTATAACATTACCATGTTGCATCAGTACACACCAAGTCCGATCCTTGAAGCATCACAACACACCACGAACCCATCAATACCCTCCAGTAGGGTCAACACTGGTGCTGAGGTGAGTGGATCCTTCAACTATTGGAAGCTCTTCTCACAAGCCTCCGACCATTGAAACTTCACCTTCTTCTGGGTCAATTTAGTCAACGATGTTGCAATAGATGAAAACCCCTCAACATACCTCCGATAGTAGCCAGCTAAGCCCAAGAAACTCCTGATATCTAAAGGATTCATCGGTCGGGGCCAGTTCTTCACTGCCTCTATCTTCTGCGAGTCTACCTGCACACCCTCACGAGACACCACATGACCAAAAAACGCCACAGAATTCACCAAAAGTCAAACTTTCTGAATTTTGGATACAATTAACGATCCTTCAAAGTCTGCAACACCACCGTCAAATGAGCAGCATGCTCCTCCTCACTTCGAGAATATATTAGGATATCATCAATGAACACGATCATGAACATATCCAAGTATGGATTGAACACCATGTTCATCAAGTCCATAAAAGCTACAAGAGCATTTGTTAGTCCAAAAGACATAACTACAAACTCATAATGATCATCCCACATCTTGAAGGCTGTCTTCGGGACGTCGCTCTCTCAAACTTTGAGCTGATGATATCCGAATCTGAGATCTATCTGTGAAAAGCATTTGGCACCCTAAAGCTGGTCAAACAAATCATCGATCCTTGGTAGAGGATGTTCGGTGCTGTAGTGACTACACGCAAGTGCACGTGGTCGAACAAGTAGTAAAGTGGCTTAATTAAAGCAAAATATCGATCCCACAGGGACTGAACTACGGTACTAATTAAATTAAGCGTCAGTGAACTATGTCTTTATGAATGCATACAACCAAATAAACAATATTTTGAGAGTTAAGTTTACTAAGTAATAAAAAGCTAAGTTAAGATTATAATTTGAGTCTGAAAAATAGTAATGAGCAAGCTGAGGTTAAACAAACATGTAGGGAAGTAATTTATCAATTTACTTCAGCTAATCTTCTCTTCAGTTGTTAGTCAAGAATTATTGCCCATGGATTGGATCTTTCAACTACTATCCAATTTAAGGTTCATGAACCTTAATCTACATTTCTGTGATAAAAGAATTTCATGCTCTAGCCATACATAACCGATTCCTTAATTGACTAATAACACTTTCAGATATATTTCAATTCTGAATATAAATCAAGTCCCAACTTCTAAACTAAGAAGAGATCATATCCTACCAATTCACATCTTTCCAATTTCTTTCCTTTTCAAAATCAAAATTGGATTTTTAGATATACATTAACATTGGCCAAACATTAATGCAGTAAAAACAAGAATTGATAGAACAACCATTGAAGAAAAGATGAAAACTGAAATGATCAACAATTACATTCCACTAAAATTGTTCTTAACCTCAGCAAGAAGTGAATTAGCCACGCATTTGTGGATTAAACATCATCAAATAAGTAGAATTCATACAAACAATTGAGATAAAAGAGAAAGAGCAGAGAAGAACCCTAGAATTTTCATCCTCTCAACTGCCTGTAACCCACGTTCTTGCTCAACCAAGTTAGACTATTTAACATAAAACCTAAGTGTGCTATTTATACTCTTGAGAATTTTTCCCGGAATAACAAGCAACGTGGCACGAAGTGTATAGCGAAGCACTCCCTCCGTGCCATGGAGGTATCGCGAACCCTCACTGGAAGTCGACTCCCCAAGCAATTTCACCTCAGCGTGGCACGGCTTGCATCGCGGAGCCTGGTCAACGTGCCACGGTGCTATTGTGCACTTTCACTGGAAATTGCCAAAATTATTTCATCCGAGGCAGAATGCCTCCGCTATGGCAACGTGACACGGCTCCATCGCAGAGCCCCTATTTTTGCTGCTCTCCCTTGTCATTTTCCACACCTTGTCTCCAAGTTCATTCCCGATCTTTACCAACATGTATATTAGCTTCCAAAATTTCCTTTTACCTGCAAAACAACACTAATCATGGTGGTTAGTATAAATTCAAATTTTAACTAAAAATCACATGAGAATTTACACATAACGATAGATAAACAAGTCGAAATGAAGCATTTGAGTATCACTTGGGCATGCAATTCTTCCCAAGATCTCTTACCCCACACTTAAAACCTTGTTCGCCCTCGAACAATACTCTCACATCTCATGCAATTGACACCCACACACCGCTACTTTGGCTCGACAATTCAAGCTACAGCTATACCGATTATTTAATATAGCAAATCATCAAGAAAACATGCATAGTCTCATCAATACAATGAAGTACACCACATTAGGGTCTCCTAAGCTCAAGAATCGATTCTCGATCTTGGCAAACTCATGTAAATTAACTGATCAAGACATCTGACACGAAATTAATCTCTCGTCAAGCATATTCCCTCACAACATAAGAGAATTACCCCATTGCCATCATATGATTTCCAAAGCACTACATGTAGGGGTATATGAATACGATTTCGCTCTCTCTCCCAAAGAATTCACATGCATCATGTCATGAACCATAGGCTTGCCTCTAGTGTATTACTCCACTAATATAAGGACGCGTGATGTAAGATCACGTAGGACTTAACGGGTTGTAATGTAAACCACAGAACTAGTAAATACTGGCTAACCAATAATAGCAAATAGCTTCCTTAAGCACTTTTCAATACATCCCACCATCATTACGGCCATTGTTTCTTCCTTCATCCTCCCATTCTTGAAATTTTTTTTCTTTGTTTTTGTTCCCATTTCTTTGAGCACACTCGACTTACTAGCAAAGATTAGTTATACATCTTAATTTTATTTAATTTCAGCAAGTGCACCTTTGACCTTTCTTTAACTTTCACAACTTCGGCTTTTCCTTCCGTTTCACACTTCGTACTCCTTTACACTATGGGAAAATTGTTTTTCATGAGCGCTTAAGAGTTTTGGATCAAATTCATGGCTAATGAAAAGAAGGGGTTAAGCTCGGTTTGTACCTCTTCAAAGAAAGAAAAAAATAGGCTAAAAGCTCAATGGGGCTAACTGGGATGCACATTCAAGATAGGTATGATAATGGAGAAACTTTCGGTTTATTCAAAGAAATGCCTACATCCTTTCCTACAATACACATCCTTCATTTCGTTTAGTACACACACCAGGAAAGTTCTAGACACTCCACAATAGCATGGAATAATCGAAACCTCACCTCACACTCATTGCACATGCTCAACTCAAGACATATTCACAGACTCTTCAATCAGCTAAATACAAGAATTCACTATTAAGCCTCGATCGCACCGAATCTAACTCTATGGCCTAGGTATCTCAACATGTTTCCACATTTGCATGCTTTCATAAGAATCACTTTTTGCATCTTAATATCATGTACAACACGTAGTAAGAATTCTGAACCATGAAGTAACGACACATTTGGGACACAAACAAATGAAAGAAAAAAACTACTCCTATCGACTACATTTCCCTTAACACGGTCGTCATCCATCCATCATAGGGAACGGTCGCTATCTACGACTTCGGTTCAATGGGACTATTCTCGGTAAAAGCACAGAAAACAAAGGCCGAGAAACCCAACATAAAAAATGTCAAAAAAATTCGATATAAAAAGATAAAAATTTTAATTTAAACAATATTTACACAACACGCACAACCAACAACATCTCACACAACACACAGAAGCTCAACATTCATTACAAAACCAAATTAATTATAGAACACACAACACAGAGTCACAAGGTAACATTTTGCACAGGCACAACAACAAAACATAAACATAAACAAAGAAGCTGGCACCTAACTACTCCCACCCCACACTTAAACCGAACACTATCCACAGTGTTCACAAAATTTCAACATATCACAAAGGTAGGTGGTGAAACTCCTTGATCAATCGAAGTATTCAACTTCTTTATCAGGTGCCATTGCTTTGTCTCCCATATTAGAATCGCCCCCGCTGTCCTCGTCTGACTCAACATGTGAGTCCTCCCGGCGTGTCTCCTCATCGGTGGGGACATCATCATCTACGGGCTCCATAAATGCAGGCCCCACTCTGCATAGAGCCCTGGCATTCTCGCCGAATGGGTAATCCAGCTCGAGCTGCCACAGCTCATCCTCTGTTGCCGGACTCCCGCCTATGCGCAGCTGCAACATCTGCATCCCATACATGCGGGTCATATACTGGTCATCCCGAGAATGTCGCTCGGCTAGTGTGAGTACTGTCCCATGCGTAGTGTTAGGTGCCTTGGTTTTGGTGAAATCCAAGGCACGCCTGTCAATTTGTGGGATGTAATCCAGGGCCTCCTCCTCGATATCATGGCCCCTAAGGAACGTGGTAAGCAAACCACCGAACCCGTGTCTATGCCCCTGATGCAGTCGGGCTCTCTTCATGGTGGAGATGATCACCGCCCTAAGATTAATTTCAACCCCTTTCATGAGGGCATACACCAAGAACACTCTATCCCTGGTGACATCTTTCATGTGCACCCCCAGGATCAGGTAGGAACACACAATCTTCAACCAAATCCGATCCTCCCGGTTCATCTGAGAGTAGGGCAATGTCTAATGGTAGCCCCTCTCCTTGTGCCTACTCCACCTTTCTATCGATCGGGCTCCACATAGGGTGCGTCTGATGTCTGCATAAGGTGGAGTGATGTTCAGCTACCTAAGGACATGATCGTCTGTGTCCCGCGCCCCTAGGATTGCATTCAAGTGATGGGGCTCAAAAGTGACAACCTGCCCCCTGATTTTGACGGTGTGACTGCGTAAAGTCAGGTTCCAGTTGGCATAGAACTCCCAGATAAGATAGAGATTGCACTCCCTGGGCTCTTCGAAGATGAAGTTAAGCCCAGCGGTGTCAATCCTGTGTACAATCCGCGGGAATTCCTATTCCAGCGGTTCCCGTGCTATCTGTTCTTCCGGGAAGTATTTGGTTTCTTTGTGTTTTTCACACCACTTCTTCCCCTCATCAGTCACCCATCGGGTTCCGTATTGTTGGCGTTGGCCTCTCGGAACCGCTGGTGCTGCTGGAACTGCTATTCCCAATCGTATCCTTTTCCTGCCGGCGCTCGATGTGGATATGCCCTTTCCCTTGTCTTGTCTGCCTGACATTGTTCCTGTACAATCAAACATACAGTCCCAATGTTATGCCAGTCATAATTAACTACAACTAAGGTTGTGTTTAATTTGATCACCCCACACTTAGTCTTAAGCCGCAATCCAAATAATTCGACAAGACATTCATATGCTTAGTGCATTTATATGAGTCGATGAAACAATTACTATGTACTACTCAAACTTCGTACAACAACTACAAATTTATCCATCGATTCAATTTCAACATCATAGCACTTAGCAATCTTTTCAACAACCTATGTAATTCTCCAATTGCATTTTCCCAAAATTCCTTCTTCTAACTTAGCATATTCAACATCAATCACAATATATTTCACTTCACCCAACATGCACAACCCAATTTTTTTCAACATTTCAAAGAATTTAATCTTCTTCCTATTCAATTTTCAACCCTAGCTATCAATTTCGCAAGAATTCAATAAAACATGCAATCATCAAGTTCATATACTCACAACAATACTATGAACATCAATCAATCATAGCTCAAGTGAATTCAAGCTTAATTCTCACTTACGGCAAGGTTTAATCACCACACATGTTCAAGAATCAAAAATTTGAGCAAAAACAAGGAAAAATTCAAGAACATACCTTTGATTTGATGAAATCGAAGAAAACATGAAGAAAATTGATGCCTAGGTCCGTGGCACGTTGGGGGAGGAGGGAATTTGGGGCTTGTGTCGTAGAGGGAATGGAAAATAAGGAAGAAAATGAGTGAATTTGGGATTTTAAGGTTATTTTTCGCGCGGGTTACCCGGTGACTCGGTGTGACCCGACGCGAAGTAACACTGAACGTGTCACGGAGGGTAACGCGGAGCACCCCCTCCGTGACACGGAGCCATCGCGCCAGTGTTCTGGATTTTTAAAAAATCTGGAACACGCCTCAATGTGTCACGGAGGGTAAAGCGGAGCACCCCCTCCGTGACATGGAGCCATCGCGCAGGCTCACTGTAATGTGCCAATTTTTATTTTTCTCACCTCGTTTTTTTCTTTGCGCTTCTTTGCATTTTTGCCCTCCGTTCCACCTGAAAATCATTTTCACCACAAGAAATTTGTTATAATTCGTAGGTTTCAACGCAAAAAATTTTATTTTATTTTTTATTAATATTTTTTTTCTTTTTTTTTCATTTTTTCTTTTTCTCTTTTTTTTTCAAATAGTTCTACTCATCTATTACAACAATTTCACGGGTTGCCTCCTGTGCAGCGCCTGATTTACCATCGCGGCTCGACGTCATTCATGATCAATCATCCTCTAGAGTGATGGACGTCTTCTCTCGGATAACGTACTCACCCCAATAATGCTTACTTATTTTCCCATTTACCAAAAATGTGGCACTTCTATCTTCTTTCCACAACTCCACTGCCCCATGCGGGGTCATTCTCACCACTTCAAACGGCCCTGACCATTTGGACCGCATTCCTGGAAAAAGCTTCAGTCTCGAATTAAATAGCCACACCTTCTGACCCAGCTCAAAGATCCGATGCACCATATGCCTATCGTGCCACCTCTTTGTTTTCTCCTTGTAGCATTTGGCACTTTCATAAGCATGCCAATGAAACTCATCCAGTTCGCTGAGCGGTATTAGCCTCTTCTTCCCTGCTAGCTTCGGGTCCATGTTCAACTTTCTCACAGCCCAAAAAGCTCGATGTTCTAGCTCCACATGCAGATGACACGCCTTTCCATAGACTAATCTGTATGGAGAAGTCCCAATGGGTGTCTTGTACGCAGTTTTATAAGCCCACAACGCATCGTCGAGTTTACTTGACCAATCAATTCGTTGTGCATTCACTGTCTTCTGTAGAATCTGCTTTATCTCTCTGTTCGACACCTCCACTAGCCCACTAGATTGGGGATGATACGCTGTTGCTACCTTGTGCCACACCCCATACTTAGCTAGCAAATTCTTGAAACTTGCATTTACAAAATGAGCTCCTCCATCACTGATAATGGCTCGGGGTGTCCCGAACCTGGTGAAAATATACTTTTTCACAAATTTTGTTACCACTTTGTTGTCATTCCTGGGGCAAGCTGTTGCTTCGACCCACTTTGATACATAATCAACGACTACCAAGATGTAACGATTACCAAATGACGGTGGGAACGGGCCCATGAAATCTATTCCCCATACATCAAAGATCTCCACTTCTAATATCTGCTGCAGTGGTATCTCCTGCCTTCTACCAATTGTTCTTGTTCTTTGATATCGATCACACATTTTTACATACGCCATAGAGGCCCTAAACAGTGTAGGCCAAAAGAAACCTGACTGTAGCACCTTGTGCGTTGTCCGCTCGGCTCCGTGGTGCCCTCCATACAATGATGAGTGAAAACTCCTCAATACTTCCACAATCTGGCTCTCTGGAATGCATCTTCTCATCACCTGATCTGGTCCCTGCTTAAACAAGTACGGCTCATCCCAAATGTAATACCTGCAATCATGTCTCAACTTCTTTCTTTGCTGAGCCGTAGCCTCCGGTGGATAGACTCCACTCACCAGCAAATTGACAATGTCTGCATACCAAGGGATTTCAGCTTCCCTTATTGCCAAAAGCTGCGTATCCGGGAACTCTTCTTTGATGTTGTCACCTTCCTTCACATGTGACCATCTCTCCAGTCGCAATAAGTAATCTGCCACTTGATTCTCGCTCCCCTTTCTGTCCCGAATCTCTAGGTCAAACTCTTGTAACAACAAGATTCATCTGATCAGCCTGGGTTTTGCATCCTTCTTGTTAAACAGATATCGAATCGCTGCATGATCAGTATACACCACTACTCTAGAACCCACCAAGTAGGACCTAAATTTATCAAATGCGAACACCAATGCTAGCATCTCCTTTTCAGTGACTGTATAATTGACTTGGGCTGCGTCAAGTGTTTTGCGTGCATAATGAATGGAATGAAAAATTCTATTCCTCTGCTGCCCCAATACAGCTCCTACAACGACATTTCTTGCATCACACATTAATTCAAATGGTTGCTCTCAATCCGGAGAAATGAGAATAGGTGCTTCTATCAACTTCTGTTTCAGCTCCTCGAATGCTTTAACATAATCCATATCAAACTCAAACTTCACCTCTTTTTCTAGCAACCTGCCTATTGTTCTAGAAATTTTGGAGAAGCTCTTGATGAACCGTATGTAGAACCCGACATGTCCGAGAAAACTGCGAACACCCTTCACTGACACTAGCGGTGGTAGCTTTTAAATCACTTCGATCTTTGCATGATCGACTTCCAACCCCTTGCAAGACACCTTATGGACAAGGACGATACCCTCCTTGACTAAAAAATGACATTTCTCCTAGTTGAGTACAAGGTTGGAGTCTTCACATCGATCTAGCACCAGGTCAAGATTTTGCAAACAAGTAGCAAATGAATTACCGAAAACAGAAAAATCATCCATAAATACCTCAACGAAATCTTCCCCCATATCGTGAAAGATCGCTATCATGCATCTCTAGAATGTGGCGGGTGCATTGCATAGACCAAATGGCATCCTCCTGAAAGCATATGTCCCATAAGGACATGTGAAAGTAGTCTTCTCCTAGTCCTCCGGTGCTATGGCTATTTGGTTGTAGCCAGAATATCCATCAAGGAAACAATAATATTCTTGACCAGCCAACCTGTCAAATATCTGATCAATAAATGGGATAGGATAATGATCTTTCCTTGTGGCCTCATTGAGCTTTCGGTAGTCCATGCAAATTCGCCAGCCTGTGACTGTGCGCGTAGGGATCAACTCATTCTTCTCGTTGGTGACCACGGTCATCCCTCCTTTCTTTGGAACACACTGAATAGGACTGACCCATTCACAGTCTGAAATGGGATAGACCACGCCTGCATCAAGCCACTTAATCACTTCCTTCCTTACCACATCCTTCATCACCGGATTTAGCCTCCGCTGATGTTGTACAGTTGGCTTTGGTACTTCTTCCATAAAAATTCTGTGTGTGCAAAAGGCTGGGTTGATTCCCCTAATATCTGACATTTTCCACCCCATTGCTTTCTTCCATCTCTTAAGAACCACCAATGCATCCTTTACCTGTGCCTCCGTCAGTTCTGCGGAGATGATGACTAGCAAGGTGTCATCTTCCCTCAAAAATACATATTTCAAATGTGGAGGCAATGTATTCAACTCTAGTTTTGGTGCTTCCTCAATAGATGGTTTTGGCAATGGTTCCAAGGACCTCATTAATGGCTGAAAGTCTTAATTCCTGAGAAACCATTTTGGTTCGTTCAAGATTTGCACCATCTCATAAGTATCCCTATCTCCGAAATGATTGGAGCCCATCAAAGCTCTTTCCAAAGGATCTTGAGAATCAACAATCTGAAGAATTTCTTCCTTGTTTAGCACATTGATTGCTGAAAGCTCCTCATAGATGTCCGGAAGCTTCATGGCCTTATACACATCAAATACCTCCACTTTGTCATACGCTCGCATGGTTAGCTACCCCGCAGCTACATCAATCAACGCTCTCCCGGTTGCCAAGAAAGGGCGTCCCAAAATAAATGGGACTTCCGCATCCGACTCAAAATCCAAAATAATAAAATCTACCGGGAAAATGAGGGAGCCCACTTGCACTAGCACGTCCTCCACAATTCCATCTGGTCTGGCCAAAGAACGGTCTGCTAGCTGTAAGATCACTGTAGTTGGTCTAGGACTGCCCAGCCCCAACTTCTTGAACACCGATGTCGACATCAAGTTTATGCTCGCTCCCAAATCACATAGTCTGCGAGCTCGGATACTTTGCCCGATTGTGATCTAAATGGTAAAGCTCCCGAGGTCCTTCAGCTTTGTTGGCAACCTGTTCTGTATCCGGGAAGTGCACTCCTCAGTAAGCGTCACCATAACACACTCCGTCAATATTCTTTTGTTTGCTACGTGTCCTTGATATACTTTGCATATTTCGGCACTCCCTGCAAAACATCAACCAAAGGTAAATTAATGTATACCTGTTTTAGCACCTCCATGAACTTTTTAAAGCAAGCTTCCTCCTTGTGCTTCCTTAATCTTTGAGGGAAGGGGGGGATGGTCTTTCTGGCTCGACTGCCTTCTCCTTCCCCCTCTTATCATCATGTTCCCTATCTTTTTCCACTTCTCCTGATTGTTGAGGTGGTCTTTCTGGTTCCACCTCCTTGAGTTGTAATCCACTCCTTGTGGTCACTACATTGACCTGCTTGGGATTTGGGTCAGTGTCACTCGGTAGTCCTTCTCTAGGCTTGGTGTTTTGAGATCCAGCTAGTTGTCCCAACTGGTACTCCAACGCCTTTGTAGCTAACTGCTGATTTTTCGTGTCTGCCGCCAATTTCACATAGTCATCCTGCATTTGCGCTTGGTTAGCTATCATTGTTTTGAGCATTTCCTCAATGTTGTTGGTTGGTGGAGGAGGTGCATTGTTTCCTCTGTATTGCAACTGAAAATTCTGATGCCCCCCTTGACTTCTCTGCACACCCTGATTCAAACTTTGCCCTTGATGGCTATTACTACCCTAAGAGAAATTTGGATGATTCCTCC
This sequence comes from Datura wrightii, assembly GCA_035772735.1. Lineage (NCBI taxonomy): Eukaryota > Viridiplantae > Streptophyta > Magnoliopsida > Solanales > Solanaceae > Datura > Datura wrightii. The sequence continues at coordinate 113,123,399 of JASDFA010000001.1, forward strand.
AATTTGAGTTGTAATTGTTGCCATACTGTTGGTTATTATTTCTCTGGACATTCCCAACAAAGTTTACTGAATTTGGATTTGCACCACAACACTCAACTGAGTGTTCATTACTCCCACATACTTCACACCATACCTATTGCACTACATTAACTGGGGCTTGTGCTTGATTCAAGCTCATACTACTGAAATGGGTGTTGAGTTGATTTTGCAACGCAACTATCTGTGCAGCGATAGTTGTAAAACCATCCACCTCAAAGACTCCTGCCGCTTTCCTTGTTCCTCCTCGTGATGAGTCTGCATTCCACTCTGGATTTCCCTGTGAAATACAATTTAACAAAGTATAAAGCTCCTCATAAGTCTTTTCTAATGCCTGTCCCCCAGCTGATGAGTCTAGCAAAATTTTTGTATGTGGTTCTAAACCCTCAATGAAAGTATGCACCAACACATTGTTGGACTGACGATGGTGAGGACAATCCCTTAACATCGATTTGAACCTTTTCCAAGATTGATAAATATTCTCACCCTCTCTTTGTTTAAAACTTAGAATCTAAATTCTAATTCTTGCTATTTTCCCGGATGGAAAGAATCGTATCAAAAATTTTCTTGCAAGATCATCCCAAGTGGTGATAGAGTTGGGTGGTTCAGCTTTCAACCACCTTTTTACTTCCCCCAATAATGAAAATGGGAATAATGTAAGCCTCACGTAGTCGGATGATACTCCTGCGGGAATGTAAGTGTCACTTATCAACAAAAAGTTTTGGAGATGTTGTTGTGGATCTTCATGAGGGAGACCGGTGAATTGCCCGTTGGTGTGCAACAATTGCACCATGTTCTGTTAAACTTCAAACCTCCCTCCTGGATCTGGACTGCGAATACTAGATGTAACGTTGTTAGCATGTGGGATTGCTACTTTACGAACCTGCCTTGCTGCCATTTCCTCAGGCACTAAAACTGCCCTCACAAGTGGTGGGTTCTGTTGTTGCTCCAGAATTGCCTGTCTTAGCAACTGTAGCTTCTTCTCTAGAGCTTCCCTTCTTTGACGATGAAATTGTCTTTCCAGCTCTGTATATGAATCCACCAACTCCTTGTCTCTTGCCAGCGTTCAGAAGAATTCAGTATCTGCAAGAGAAAGGCTAAGATCAAGTTGTTAGCACTTATATAGAATTTGTAAACTAACACTAAGAAAATAAATTTACCAATTGCCAGTCCCCGGCAACGGTGCCAAAAACTTGTTCGGTGCTGTAGCGACTACACGCAAGTGCACGTGGTCGAACAAGTAGTAAAGTGGCTTAATTAGCCAAGTATCGATCCCACAGGGACTGAACTACGGTACTAATTAAATTAAGCGTCAGTGAACTATGTCTTTATGAATGCAGACAACCAAATAAACAATATTTTGAGAGTTAATTTAACTAAGTAATAAAAAGCTAAGTTAAGATTATAATTTGAGTCTGAACAATAGTAATGAGCAAGCTGAGGTTAAACAAACATGCAGGGAAGTAATTTATCAATTTACTTCAGCTAATCTTCTCTTCGGTTGCTAGTCAAGAATTATTTCCCATGGATTGGATCTTTTGACTCCTATCCAATTTAAGAATCATGAACCTTAATCTACATTTCTGTGATAAAAGAATTTCATGCTCTAGCCATACATAATCGATTCCTTAATTGACTAATAAGACTTTCAGATATATTTCTATTCTGAATGTAAATCAAGTCTCAATTTCTAAACTATGAAGAGATCATATCCTACCAATTCACATCTTTCCAATTTCTTTCCTTTTCAAAATCAAAATTGGATTTTTAGATATACATTAACATTGGCCAAACATTAATGCAGTAAAAACAAGAATTGATAGACTAACCATTGAAGAAAAGATGAAAACTTAAATGATCAACAATTACATTCCACTACAATTGTTCTTAACCTCAGCAAGAAGTGAATTAGCCACTCATTTGTGGATTAAACATCATCAAATAAGTAGAATTCATACAAAAAATTAAGATAAAAGAGAAAGAGATAGAGAAGAACCCTAGAATTTTTGTCCTCTCAACTGCCTATAACCCACGTTCTTGCTCAACCAAGTCAGAATGTTTAAAATAAAACCTAAGTGTCCTATTTATACTCTTGAGAATTTTTTCCGAAATAACAAGCAACGTGGCACGGAGTGTATCGCGGAGCACTCCCTCCGTGCCACGGAGGTATCGCGGACCCTCACTGGAAGTCGGCTCCCCAGGCAATTTCACCTCAACGTAGCATGGCTTGCATCATGGAGCCTGGCCAACGTGCCACGGTGCTATCGTGCACCTTCACTGGAAATTGCCAAAATTATTTCATCCGAGGCAAAATGCCTCCGTGATGGCAGCGTGACACGGTTCCATCGCGGATCCCCTATTTTTGCTGCTCTCCCTTGTCATTTTCCACACATTGTCTCCAAGTTCATTCCCGATCTTCACCAACATGTATATTAGCTTTAAAAATTTCCTTTTACCTGCAAAACAACATTAATCATGTTGGTTAGTATAAATTCACATTTTAACTAACAATCACATGAGAATGTAAACTTAACGATAGATAAACAAGTCGAAATGAAGCATTCGAGTATCACTTGGGCATGCAATTCTGCCCAAGATCAGAAGATACCTATTCTTGATGGTGACCTTGTTAAATTGCCAATAATCAATACACATACGAAGAGAACCGTCTTTCTTTCGAACAAAGAGAACTGGTGCACCCCATGGGGACTTGCTCAGTCTAATGAAACCCTTATCCAAAAGATCCTTCAACTGTTCCTTCAACTCTTTTAGCTTGGCTGGATCCATTCTTTAGGGAGGAATAGATATAGGCTGCATATCGGGAAGAAGGTTAGTACCAAAATCAATCTCCCGCACACGTCTCGATAGGTCATCTAGGAAGACTTCTGGATACTCACATACTACTGGGACTGACTGGATAGTCGAAATCTCAGACGTAGCATTCTTAACCCTAACTAAGTGGTACACACAACCTTTAGTAATCATCTTTCTGGCCTTAAGGTTGGAAATGAAACGACCTACAGGCACAGCTAAACTAAGCTTCCACTCTATAATTGGCTCACTCGAAAATCTGAATTCTACTAACTGGGTTCTATAATTAACTGAGGCATAACATGAAAATAGCCAATCCATGTCGAGGATAACATCAAAATCGTTCATGGCTAACTCTACTAAATCTGCTGAGGTGACTTTCTAAAGGACTGTGACCAGGCAACTTTTATACACCCGTCTAGCTACAACTGAATCACCTACTGGAGTAGAGACTGAGAAAACTTCAGGACTGACTCCAAAATTACTGGCCACGTAAGGTGTCACAAAAGATGAGGTAGCCCCTGGATCTAACAAAGCATACACATCAAGATGGAAAACTTGTAATATACCAGTAACTACATCCAGGGAGACCTCCTGCTTCTGGCAGGATGCTAAGGCATAGAATCTATTTTAGCTCAGACCGCCACCTGTGCTAGTAGATGCTCCCTACTGGGCTGGGTGTGCGGGTGGAGCTGCTGAACTGGAAGCTGGGCCTCGGCCCCTATCATGGACCTGTCTAACTACTAGGAAATCTCTGAGCGTATGTATGAGCTTCCCACACCTAAAGCAAGCACCTATACCTGCAAAGCACTAACCCGTATGCCCCCGGCCACACCTGCTGCAAATTGGGATGCTAGAATCTGCGGCCCAGCTGCTCTGACCCCTAGAGCCTGATGCTCACCCCCTATGATCATGCCTAGGTTTGGATGGCACACTCAATGTTGAAGATGTTGGGGCTGAAGATCTCTAGTGGGTCTACTGTCAGTGCTCACCACCTGGCCTCGGTTGAGAGAATCCATAGCTATCTATACTGGACCTCTTGGCTTCTTTCTTCCTCTTATGCGCCGCCTCCATCTTCTGGGCGTATAAGACTATCTGAGGGAAATCCATATCTTGGTGGAGCATAGCGTTCCTGAAATCTTTGTCCAAATAGTTCGCCACTCCATGAACAAACCTGCTTACTTGCGCCCTCTGATCCACCACTAACTCTGGGGCGTACTTTGATAAGCGAGTGAACTCAAGGGAATACTCCTGTACCATCATTTTCCCCTACTTAAGATTCATGAACTCAACTGCCTTTAACACCCTCATCCCATGAGGGAAGAACCGTCTAGAAAAGCAACATGGAACTCCTCCCAAGTGACAGGGCCTACTCCGGCAGCCCTACTATCTTTCCACTGTCGAAACCAGATGTGTGTGACCCCTTTCAACTGATATGAGGCCAACTCAACACACTCAACTCCATTCACCCCATGACCTGGGTGATCTTCATAATCTCGTCAATGAACTCGTGTGGATCCTCGCCCACCTTGGAACTAAGAAACTCTGGCAGGTTCATCCTCAAGTAATCTCTAACTCAAGATGCTGCCGCATTTCCATTTTACGGAATATGTTCCACTTCCAGCTGGTTGACCTGAGTAGTCAAGGCCTACGCTAACATCTGAATAGCTGCCTGGAATTCGGCATGGGAAACTGACTCCAGTACTTGGTGCTCCTAGACTAGTGGGGCTTGTTGGTGCTCGTCTTCGTTGCCATCCTGATGGTCGTTTCCATTCCCATTCCTCCTACTGTTAACTCTGTGGGGATCCATGATTCTATAATCGCGAAAAGCATGACTTAGAAGGATAGGGAGACATTACCTTGCACGACGTAGATCATGAAAGAAGGGAACATTTCAAACGCCTCGTAGCCTCTTCATCATAAGTGTGGTGCGCTTCACACCCATGAAAAAGACTCTACTTAACACGGCTTTCAGACACCCTAGGACACTTCAAACCTATTGCTCTATACCAAGTTTGTCACGACCCGAACATAGGCCCGGACTGAGAAACAACACAAGTAACCCTGAAGGACTCCAAGTCGACCCATGGTATGAACACACATCTAACTCAATCAATAAAGATGGAAGATTTAACATAATAAACTTAGTGGAATTCGGAAATAAGCACAACATCAGAAATACACATGAATATAAAGCTGATTACATCCTTTTGTTGAAAAGTCTCTAAGTTTGATAAGTTGATGGGACCGCTAAAATTAAAAACTGAAACTACACAAAGAAAACTGAATACGCATGCTCCTCGAAAGAGGAGGACTCACCAACAGTTGTGGGATGCTAACTCTGATAGGCTGGCTAAGGACGGGGCTGAGTCTAAGTGCCGGGGCATGTATCATAAAATGATACAACATATAGTACGTGGTCAGAATGTGGAACGTACCGAGTATTCAACATATGAAAAAATGCTTAAATAGGTAAAATCATTTAAAAACGTGCATAATGTAAAACATGATCCAAATAAGAATTTAAGAGTAAGGCTTGAATGCTATTTTATGAAATTATGATTGATATTGGGCATAATTACGTGCCCAGGTGCTATTTTATAGCTTAGTTTAGTCATGTTTGTCTAATTATACACTTACATTCTTATGTGATTTTGTGTAAATTTGGGTATGCACTTACCAACATGATTAGTCCTTGTTTTGTAGGTGTAAAATGCATATGAGGGACTAAATAATCATGGGTTAAGTGAAGGAATGGAGTTGGAAGTGAATTGCAAAAGATGGCAAGAAAACATGCCGGGGCAAGCTGGCCACGCCAGGCAGCGTGCCACACTGTGCATGTGCCGCGCCTAGCGCCGTGCCACACCAAGGCCATGCACGCGAAATGCTACACTCCAAGGTGCCTGCGCACCAGCTTCCATGCCACGCCAGGCACTGCTCGCGCCACAGGCCATGTCACGCTGGCCATCACGCAGGACAAGCGTCGTGCCACGCCAGCTGTCGCGCCATGCCTCGGCCAAGCAACATTCAAGTGCATATTCCAGTGGCCCTCCGTGTTACCTCCGTGGCACGGAGGCAAATTGGCGCATTCACCTCTATGCCATGGAGCCATTCAATAACAAGGAAAAAAGTGCAACTTTCCTATTTACTATAAATTAAACCCTTAGAAAATAATTTTGTCACGAAATATTTTTTGAAAACCATAGAGGAGCGAAGGGAGAAGTAAATAACTCACCTAGGGTTCACTAATTTTACATTCTCTTTAACCTATTCTTGTAATTACTCTATTTTAACGATGTTTTTAAGTTATTGTACGAACATGAGTGGCTAAAACCCCTCCCCTAGGGTTGAGGCCACGTGATATGATTGTAATGCATGAATTTGTTTTGGTTTGAGTTCTTAATTGTTGTTTTGTCTTACATTCTTTATTATGGTTGTTTTTATGCTTGATCACCATGAAAACATACATGTTAATCTAGGTAAAAGCTTGAGAGAGTAACCCTGGCTAGAACAAGAGAATGTAGGGAGCAAGTTCATATCTTACGATAGGATTCGCGAATAGGATAGAAATTATACCTAATTTGCCTTGCTTGGTTGATAAAACGAGATGATAGTAAGACACCGACTTCGAATTTTCACTCCACCACTCATATAAGTTGTTGTGAAGCTAAGTTAGGTTAAATGATTAGTGGTACAAAAGTCCCTAATCAAGAGCACAAACCCTGTAAACCACATCCATGTAGTTGAATTGCCCACGAAATATAATGTCACATCCCCGCTCAACGATGTAGTTGTGAAGCTAGTTTGTCGTGTTTAGAGGCTTTAGAGACCATGAACATCGCATTTTCCAACTATGTGAGACAACAATTGATAATTTCATACGTGAACCATTACAAAGTGTAGCATTGCATGATTATCCGGCCTTGGCTCTAGTTGCTTCTTATATTGTTTCAAGATTGTTTTGTGACCACCCCAAAATTTAATTATAATTTACCGAAAACTTCTATAATCAACACTTGTGAAGGTTAATCATACACTTGAACTTCATAATTTGCTGAATTGGTCCAGTTCTTGTGGGTTCGACATCCGGCTCTTAAAAAGGGCCACTATATTACATGTACGACCGCGTACGCTTGTGAGTGCGCTGGAGCGCAAAAATGATCTCAACATAACATAACATCATAACTAAATCGATTGACTCAAAGCTGAAATCTGATAGTCATAAGTAAAGCTGAATATTGGATCAAACCTTCTTTAGGACATATATATATATATATATATATATATATATATATATCATGAATGATAAACATGCATAACTGAAATTATGAGAAACAATGGGAGACTCATATTTTAACCGACATACCACGATAGAGCTTATATGGTCCCAACTATCACACTCAAGTGGGTAGAGCCGTCAAAGCCTTTCCAGGTCTAAGGACGATACCACGATATCGATATCAAGCTCCTGGCCTAATCAGGGCAGGGGATAGCTCACATAGGAGGTCCCAATATAATCTAATCATACCTACGTTGGCACGTAGTTCTGAGGCATAGGGTTGACTAACCCATAGCTTACTCGGTGCTAGGCAATACTCCCAAAACATGCATATGCTCTCCATCATTTTTCAATGAACTTGACCATCGTCTATTGATGAAGCTAAATGATTATGAACATATAAATCTGAATCATACATGACGAGCCTTGGCTCAAACCAAACCATAAGATGAATATAAATGGGAGTCTTCGCTCCAAAACTATATGGTAAGCTTAAGTTTGTAAAATCATAATCATACTTGAATATATGGGCCTTGCCTGATACTTTAACATGCTTGAAAATACATAATTCACTCAAAAACATGATCTTAAACATGGGTAACTTAGAAATATGCTTTTCATCACAAATATCTCATCATACTTGAACATTCATCATAAATGTCAACTTTCATGAACTTCTCATAATTGGGAATTTTGATTTATAAAGCATAAAACATGATTTTTAATTGAAAACAATATAAAACTTTCCCATGAATCATAATTCAATAATAGAGACATCTTTAAACCATACCCATGTAGTAAATTAGCAATCCCATGCATTTGGTTAAAACCCCATAGAATCAACATAGGAATTTCATGATTTAGAGAGAGATTGGGCATGGGTGTGAATGGATTCACCCACTCATAACCCTACATACCTGAAAGGGTTTGATTCTACCACTTATCTGATTGCCCAAGGAAGGTTTGAAGAAGAACCTTGAAGGATTAGCCTTGATTACCTCTTTAGACCCTTACTCTTGCATGCATGAATAGGAATGACTAAGAATAGATTTTTCCCTCTTAAAACCCACTATTCATAACTTAAAATAATGTAGTTTAGGCCTTAGAATCATAGGAATTACGGAAAAGCCTTTACTAACTTCGTAGGAAATAACTGACTGTCAATACCAACGAGGGACTAAATGAGTCGTCACCCAAGGGAATGAGTCTTGGCATCAGTTGTTGAGTGCACTATCTAATCGGTCATTTAGGTTTATCTCGGGGGACCTCACAAGTTGTTACTGGTGACCACGACTCGTCACCCTCACTGCCTAAGGCTCAAATTATTTCCAACCTGTTGACCATGACCCATCCCACGAATTGTGGGGACTGACCACGACTTGTGGTCAGGTCCGTGGTGACCTCAAATCCCAAAATTTCCAACTCACTCCCTAAACCTCACCATGAGTCACCTCACGACTCGTGGTCTACCCCACGGGTCATAGAATGACTCATTCTGTGACCTTGTGCCAGATTTTCAATTTTCTCCATTTCAACTCCCGGGTCTAATCTTTGGGCATCTGGGGTATAACAATTCTACTTTTCAAATGTTGAAAAATTATGTGTTCTAGATTGAATTAGTTTATATCTCTTCAATAATCGACTAAATTCTCTATGGGATTCGACCCCAACATCCATTGGGATATTTTTTTTTTTGATACAACGACCATTTACACTTTTTCTCTAAATGAGGAGTGTACTTTGAATGCTATAAAAAATGGCGCCATTGCTGGAGAATTGAGTTGTGATAAGCCATTAGTTATTTATTGATTCTAACTAGTTTTGCATTTTTTTTTACATCTTGTTTTGTTTTTATTTTTGTTTGTTTGTAGTTGTATGATGGCATCGTGGAACGAAATGAGGTTTATTTGTTGTAACACTTATTATTATGACTCATGTCCCTATTGTAGAGGACCACACTATTGGCAAGATTGCAAATATGCCCGTGGAAGGGAGATGACTGCACCTTCTCATTCCTATGATGGGTATAGATGCACATTATTTGGCAGTCATGTGAGACATTGGGATGGATGCCCAATTGGGGTCACTTCTCGTTATAGTGGCTATGATAGAAGTTGTGCTCCTAAGGTTGATAGGAATAAAGCCATGGCAAGTGAGGGAAGAGAAATACATATGGGCCATGTTCCAAGCTTTTTTGGAGCGGGAGTCTAATGCGGAAAAGAATGTCTACCCCTCCACGCCCATGAAATCATCAACTCCTCAAGAAGAAAGTTGTAAATCTCTACAAGAAGAAGTGGAGGAGACATTGAGGAGCATAACAAGAAGAAGTGAACAATGGGGCATAGCTCAACTTGACTCATGGGAAGAAGATCAAAATGATGATGAAGAGGGAGTTAAGGTGAACTTTGAAGTAGTCATAGAGTTGTGCCAACTAACCAAAATTGCAAAAATGCAAGATGCCAAGGATGAAGAAGTGACACTAGAGTCTCCAAATGACATCCAACAAACCATACTCAAGGACTCTACTGCACTTGTAAAGGAGGATGTCAAGCAAGAAGCATTCTTAAAAGGGTAGTGACTTAAACTGCCCTCTTATCGTTGGTCAACATTGAACTTGGTTGAAAAAGTGGAGACTGAAGAGACCAAGTCAATGAAGGAAGTTGAGGAGGACGATCAAGGTGGTTCATCTTAAAGTATGCCATTCCAACAAAGTCAAAGCACATCCCTCCTCTAAGGGCCAAGAAATATAAGATGCAACATCCATTGCTTGGCCCCTTGATGCCTATACCACCACCCCTCAAGCGTAGAAGAATGGAAAAGAAACTAGGGGTGCAACTCAAATGCTCAAAGTGGAGAGAATAGTGGTGAAAGTTGAAGTCGTCGAGCCACGACGTTAACTAGGGCACTTCTTGGGAAGCGACCCATGTGCTTTTACATTTTGTTTTTATTTTTGCTTCTATTTTGTTTTACATTATGCTCATGTTGTCTTTGATCGTGAAGGGATGGAATAGGGATGGGATGTGATAAAGGTGACAGAAGCCAAATTCAGTTAAGAAACCAGCACTACACTGGCGATACGCAAATTCAAGGGTGCAAAATGCTAGTAAATGCTGGTTATGAGCAGAAGGCCCAGAAAGAGGAGGTTCTGAAGTAGTTTTTCTACAATGCACACAGTTCCAAGGAAAATGCCTCTATTATACCAGGGAGTTCTTTCACCTAGTCGTTCCTTACTTAGTTTAATCATGAGCATCGAGGACAATGCTTTATTTGTGTTAAGGGGTGATGTTTGAGTAACCCACTTGTTAGGTGATGTATGATATGGCCATATGATAGATTGGGTAATGTCATTCTTTAGGGAAAATTGTTATTACTTGTTAATAGTATCGCCTTTGTAGATACTAGTCTTTTAATAAACTCCAAGGGTTTTTTTACACTATGGTTCTTTCCTAAGGATCAATTTCTTTGTATTTTTTTTGTTGTCAAATCGGGTTGGCACTTCCCCATGATAGATTGAGAGGCTACTTTCTTAAGGAAAAATATCAAGTCGACAGTCTTGTTGAGTCTTTTGTCTGCTTTCTTTATAAGGTGCCACCAAAATTTCTTGCTTGGCGTTGTGCATGTGTTTTTTAAAAGAAAAGGAGGGCATTTAAATGTGAAAATTGAGCACTCTCTTGTCATGAATTATATATTCCTTTCTTGTCTTGTTGATTCGTTACTCGCTTGTTAAAATCCATTTTCTTAATGTGATGAAGGAAGTGCGTGAATTCCTTGGATTGTGGTGCCTTGTATGTGGTGAGGGTCTCGACTTAATTCTTGTGTGTGCATGATTGTCTAGAACTTGCCCTAAGTGTGATTCATGGTGAAACGATGGATGGGGCTGCACTTAGAACATGATCTTAGGCCTTCTTTGGTATTCACTTCACCCAAAATGACCACCTTGAACATTAATCTTCGATAGCCAATGTTTGAGACTTGAACCCTTTCTTGGAAGCCACATACAAGCCTAATGACCATTTTTAATCCTTCTCGTTGGCACCCATCCACCCTAATTGCTAGTAAAGAAATTATGAAAAAATAGGGCTTGAAGCCCATGAAATGGGAGCGATAAGGAAATGAATGTTAAATGAGGCAAAAGCCTACATTTGGGAGTTTGCAAGAGTAGGGGGAAAATGAGATCTTCAATGTGAGGGAGCACCAACATTGCGATGAGATGAATAAGTCGATGAGTTGAAAGATATTGAATCATCAAAAGAGAAAGAATAGTTAATAGGTGCTATCTCTTGCATAGATAAGGCTAAATGTGAAATTCATAGGTGTTATAAGGGTGGCCTGTGTTACACAAAAAAATGAAAATAATGAACAAGGAGAAATAAGGAGGAGTGATCTCAATAAGATGATGGGATGTTACAAGCGTTTGTAAAGGAATTAGGGAGGCTTTAGTCACTAAAGCTAAACATTTATCCTACCCTTACCCCTAGCCTTCATTATGACCCACAAGTCCTAATAGATTTTGAGTATAACAACACTATATTAGTGGCAAGATTCATGAAGGGCAAGCCTATGCATCAATTTTTATGCACTTGAATTTCTTTGTGAGAGTGAACGCATTTGTCTTATCTTATGATCCCTTTGTGTGAAATGCTCAAAAATGTGTGTGATTCTCTCTTCTTGTGAGTGGCATCATTTCCTTGGGGTACATGCTTAAAATTGTTTTCAAAAGAGAGGTATGATTAAGGCAAGCATGTAGCGAACTTTAAGGCAAGCTTTACATGTGAAATTTCAATGACTTGAGATGCTCTTTGAACTTGTTTTGATGAACTATGCCCCTTGTTTGAATGGAAGAAATGCATGCAAGATATGGTTAATGATTTTGGTCACCTATTGAAGCTTGTGCAACATGGATTGAGTCTTTCCTTTTTCTTGAGTTGGTGTATAACGTGGATTGTCTTGAGGCTTGATGATTTTGTGTAAAACTACCATACTGCTCTAAGATTTACCAATGTCGTCTTGTGAAAGAACGTCTTAATTGGCCCTTGATGCAAAAACTCATATACAACATGTTGTTCATTTTCTCAATTGTAAATAATTGCATTACTTGAGGACAAGCAATGATTTAAATTTAGGGGTTTTGATGAGTTGGAAATTTACCAACTCATTAGGCTCCTAAGCATGAGTTTTTGCCTAGTTTTCAAGTCATTTATGTGGATTTTATGCTCTCTCTCTTTGATTCTTTGTAGGTACTTCACGTGAGTGGAGAAAGCATGAAATTGAGCAAAACACATGAAGTTTGAGATGGGATTTCATGAGTTAGCATATGTAGGAGAGAAGTCAAAGATAATGGAAGATTTAAACTCAAGAAGAGGTGTAAGGACATGCTTTGAATCGGCTAAACGCAGATCCGAAAGGGTGTTATGTGGGCGAAATGCCGAAGTTACTGCCCAGATTGGCTAACCAACCAGCTCTTCGTGGGTTGGCATCGGATGTTCGCTGGTGGTACATAGGTTGGCACCGGCTATTCGAAGGTTGGCACTGGTTGTTCGTATGTTGGCACCGATTGTTCATAGGTTGGCACCGGTTGTTTGCAGGTTAGCACCGGCTATTCGCAGTTTGGTGCTGGCTGTTTGCAGTTCGAAGGGCAAGTGACCTCATTTTGCTGATGGAAGGCCAAAAACGTCCAGAAAGGTTCCCAAAGCTCCTAGAAGCCTCTGATGGAGCTTTTGGGAGATTGTGCACACAAAAGTACATATATTTTATAACCCCCATTGCACACCACCAAAAAAGGGGTGTGGGAAAATTCATTTATCTAGACTTCATCTTTTTCATAGGATTTTTGGTAGAATCATTTCACCATAGAATTGTAGAGTTAGATAAAACTTTTCTTCTTCTTTTTTCTTTAACCTAAATTGGGGGAATTCCATCATTGTTGTAGAACTTGTGCAGCTAATGTGATGAATATGAGGGAAATCCTCTTGGTATCTTCCCTCTACCTTTAAAGATGCTTGACTAATTTGCTAGCTAGAGGTATATTCATGGTAGGTTTGTTAATTTGATTGGGTTTTGATAAATTTCTTTTGGATTCTTATTGTAAGTATAGATTTATTATCTTCTCCCAAGTTTTAATTGCTAAAATTCACGGTTTAAAAACATGAATTGTGCTTTACTTTTCTTGCTTTTGCTTGAGAGAGAAAGGTGACAATTGGGTGAGAAGATATTAGTGAGGAATTGGAGTGTTTGTATATGTGGGATTAAGCTAGATATATTTAAGACCCACATTTTCACTCCATTAAAGGTTAAGGCTAGTAATAGCTAGTCCTTCATCAAGCTTGTGTGGTTGATTACTTAAATTGGCTTTGGGGTTTGAGAAAACCCAAGGCATATACATTCTTATTGTTGAAAAACAAGAGAATGTGAATTATCCACTACTATCTATGCTAAGTATGAGTCTAAAGCATTGAGGAAATTCCCGATTTAATTGTGATCTAATCTATGGAATGCCCCTAGCCATATCACTTGTGATTGCTTCAGTTGGAATTCCCCCCAATTAGTCTTAGTTTAGAATTAAATAGTTAATTCCCTTTAATTTCCCACCAATTTTACTTTTCAACTATTGAACAATTATGCGTTCTAGTTTGTATTAGTTTATATCTCTTGAATTATTAACTAAATTCTCTGTGGGATTCGACCCCGATATTTGTTGAAATATTTATTTTGGTACAACAACCATTAACACTTTTTCTCTAAACGAGGGACGCTATCAGCATCCTCATACGACTATTGGTATGAATCGTACCTTCATGGTACAAGTCATACCTCAGAGTTGTAACATTAATCTGAGACATTACGAGTCCCACTACGAATCGTACCTCCAAGGTACGACTCATACTGTAGACCCGTGATAAATTATAGAGTACTTTTTCTTGCTTTCTTTTTCTCAGGTTTGGAATTCTTACCCTTTTTCTCCACAGGTACAATGATGTAGAAAAGAGAAGCATCCAAAGAAATTGCTCGGAAGGCATTGATAGATGAAACCTTGGAACCCGAACAAGCTGGAAACACACCCTAGTAGTTCAGTGGAGGAATACTGGGTCGACACATCTGACACAGATGAGACCCAAACTGTTAGGGCGAAAGCTAAAGCCCAGATTGTGACGGCCACTGCCACATTTGCTGGTGCTCCCCAGTCCGAGGAGGGAGATGAGTAAAGCCAATAGTCCAGAATCGACTCTAATGATGGAGAGGGGTACGAAGAGGCCTAATCTAGAGATATCGACAGTGAGTCTGAATCTGAGGAGGAGGCAACCAATGCTGAGCAGGAGCAGACTCCGCCTAGGGAGAACCATACCATTCGGTGGAAAGTACCTGGGTATCTGGAGCCCAGAAGATTTATGAATAGGGTGTTGCTCTCAGCACAAAGAACAAACCTAGGCAGCGTATTCAAGAAGAGCCGTGGATCCTCACCAATACACTGAATGACATAGAGGAGATGAAGCGGATATTCAGCTTTTATGGGTTCGATTGGATGGCTAGAGCCCTGATAACTTCCAAAATACACTCTTCATTATGAAAGAGCATAAACAATCATTGTATCAATACAAATATCTTGAAGGGTGCGGGGTTCGAATCCCACAGAGACTAACAAATGATATGCACAAGTGTTCATTGGAAAATTAAATTTAGTCTGTACCACTAAAAAATAAGAAAACAATAAACATTTTGGGGGAGACTTTGTGTTAACAATATGCTATAGATTCTAACTCGGCTATCTAGAATAGCAAAATAATCAAAGTTGTCGACAATAATGAGAAGGACTAGAGATGTGGTGTAGATGATGTGCTAATTAAACAAGGCTATGCTAGATCATTTCATTAGTTCAAATTGTGTAAATGACTTTGGGAAGGTGGGCATTCTATATTTTTTAACTTCATAATTGTCTCTTGCGAGAGTTATTTCGACCACTAGACATAATTAAATCAACCCAATCAAGTTTAGATTAGTAGTTGCACTAATCTCTATCTATTAGCTATTAATTAAGAGTGAAAATATGGGTTTATCTATGCCAAACCCATTTCCAGAACATCATATCCATTTCCACCACTAAATTCACCCCCAATACTCAATACACTCTTTCAAGCAAAATTCAAGTAAGAAAAGTAGACCCACATCTGCAACTATGGATCTTCAATTATAATTTGGAAAGAACATAACATATTTACACTAATTAAACAATATTGAGATGAATCTAGAAATACCAAATCTAGTTAAGCACTCATCACCACACACCTCTAGTTAATGATTTAATTACTCATGGTTAAGAAATTTAAAAAGCATATTTAACAATAAACTCATTGGGTTAAATAATAAGAGTAGCAAAATCAAATTCAACAATAAGCCTTCAACAATGGTGGTACCTTGCTAATGAGGAAGAAGAAGAAAAATAAAAAAACAATCTTTTACAATTTCCACCAATAGAACTCTACTTTCTCCTCCAAAGAGAATGTTCTCAAAAAGCTAAAAGTTAAGATCTGATAGGTACAAAGTATTTCTCTCTAGAATATTTCTAAAAGTAGGTTACCCAAGACTCACTTTTTCAGTGTTGGACACATTTGCCATTGCTCAAGCGTTCTGGCACGTGTGAGAGTACCAACGGTTTACCAGTTACATTCTGCATACTGCCGGCTATAATTGAATACTCCTTCAGTGAATTCCAGTGTCCTTCGGTAATTCGCCGGCCTCTAACCATGCTCCGCCAATTTATCTCTCTTTGATCTATCACTTTCAGTTGTCAGTAGGCAAGTTGACCGGCGAGTCGCCGATTGATGTCCAGACCGTCGGTTGCTTTAGTTCCCCAAGGCATCTTCTGCATATGTCTGATGATTCGCTGGTCTTCTCCGGTGAAGTGGCGATTTTCACCTGATTCCCTTCTTTTTATTCCACTTCTTTCTCTATTCTTCAAATTAGATATCTGCACACAAAAAGGCTAAAAGGGAATAAATTCATCAAAATGACTTGAAAATGAAGTTAAAGTTCATGCTTAAGAGCCTAATGAGTTGGTAAATTACCAATTTATTAAACCCCCAAAGTTGAACCATTGCTTGTCCTCAAGTAATGCAGTTCTTATCAGTTGAAAAATATGCTACTCCATACAAGTTTATACATCACTGATCACTTGACTCATGACAACCCAACGAGCTCACCAACTCACCAAAATAGAGAAACAAATTACCCCCAAAACAAGAAGAATGGAAAAGTTTCAAGAGGCCATCACCATTCAAAAACATGATTCACAAGAGCTTTCATTTTGCAAAAAGGGGGCATAGCTTATCCATGAAGTATATATAGCATCTCAATTCATAATCATTTCACATTCAAAGCTTCCTTAGAGCTGGAACTTCTCATGTCCTATGCACATATTTACCCTTAATGCAATTGTGTCCTCAAAAAGAATGATTCCACTCACAAAAGAGAAACTCCCTATTCTTTATCATGAAATCAATGCATTCACACAAGGGATCGTAACAAGAGAAGATTACACTCACTCTCCCAAAAAAATCTTCATGAACACAACTCGACCCATAGGCTTGCCTTTTGTGTAACTCACCACTAATGTAAAGCAGCTACACTTAAAAGCACTTAGGACTTGTGGGTCATAATGTAGGCTAGGGCTAAGCGTAGGATAAATGTTTAGCTTTAATGACTAATGCCTCCCTAATCCCTTTACAAACTTGCAACATTCCGTCATCTTGTTCAGACAACTCCCTCTCATTTTTCCTTGTTCATCATCTTCGTCTTTTTTGATGTAACACAAGACACCCTTATAACATCTATGATTCACACTTAGCTTTCTCTATTCAAGAGGTACCACCTATTAACAATTCTTTCTCTTTTGATGATTCAATGTTTTTCAACTCACTGGTTCACTCATCTCATCATAATTTTTGGTGCTACTGCAAATTTTAGGCTACTCATTTTTCCCTTTACTCTTGCTAAGCCCCAAACATAAGCCTTTGCCTCATTTCACATTTTACTCCCTTATTGCTCCCTATTTCTTAGACTTCAAGCCCTATTTTTTTAAACTAGAAATTAGGGAGTATGGGTGCCAAAGAGAAGGATTAAAAATTTTCATTACACTTATAATGTATTTTTTAAGAAAAGGTTCAAGGCTCAAACGTTGTCCATCAAAGATTACAGTTCAAGGCGGTCATTTGGGTTGAAGTGACTTACGAAAGAGAGCCTAATATCATGTTTTAAGTACAACTACATCTAGCATTTCGCCTTGAGTCACACTTGGGGAAAGTTCTACACAAGAAGCTATGCATGAGATTCACAAAAATCCTTACCACACAAGGCATCATACCTAAAGAGTTCACAAAAGGCATTATCCACACAAGATCTTGATTTAAGACATTAGAACATTGTGAGTTGGTAAATTCACCAACTCATTGGGCTATTAAGCCTGAGTTTTGCTTGGTTTTTGAGTTGTTTATGTGGATTTTATGCCCTTTTTTCTTTTGTTGTGTGCATATGCCTAATGTGAAGAAAAGAGCAAGAAATGGAGAAAAAAGAAGGAAGTGGGTTGAAATTCGGTGTTTCGCCGAAGAAGACCGGCGAAACGCCGGTCAAGAGCCAATTCCCAATACCTTAGGGAAACAAGCCACCGGAGAAACATGGGTTGCCCATGGCCACTCACCTATTCAGCCACTGAATGGCACCTGACTTGCTTGATTGAAAGGAAAAACTATGGCAGTACATGGATGGAGATCGGCAAAAAGCCGACTGAACCGCCACTGACTACGGGAATGCATTGAAGTAGAAGATAATATATTTAGCGGTCTGCAAATCGCAACCGTCAAACCACCGGTCATCCCGCCAATTTCAAAATGCTGCTTAAGGGTAAAATTATCCATCACGGAAAAAGATAGAGAAAATGTCCTATTTTCTTGGATATAAATTCTATAGTGAGTATTGTGTACTAAAAATATCATAGGATCTTTTTCCTTTCTTAGCTTTAGAACATTCCTTTGACAGAGAAAAGGAGATTTTTATTGGTAGATTTCAAAAAGTACTATACTCTTCTTCTTCTTCTTAATAGTAGGGAACAAGCATTGTTGGAGACTATTTGTGAACTTGATTTTACTACTCTTGTTATTGAATTCAATGAATTTATTATTGAATGTGCTTTTCAATTTCTTAATCATAAGTAGCTAAATCATAAACTAGAGGTGTGTGATGATGAATACTTAATTAGAGTGGGTATTGCTAGAGCCATCTCTATATTGTTTAAATGGGTGTAAATATGATAGATTCTCTTCAATCTATAGTGGAAGATCCATTGATTATGACGTGGGTGTATTTGTTCTTACATGATTGTTGCTTGTAAAAGAATAATAAAGTATTGAAAGAGAATTTAATAGTGGGTGTGGATGAGAGATTGTGAAATTGGGCTATAAATAGCAAAAATTGCATTCTCACTCCTAATTAGTAGTTAATAGCTGGAAATTAGTGCAGCTATTAATCCAAATCTGATTGGATTGAGCTAATAGTGGTTAGAGGTTTGCTAAAACTCTAGTAAGAGGTACTTATAAAGATTAAAAGTTGTACTTACCCATTTCGCCGAGATTATTTACATTAATTAAACTTATGAGACGACCTAGCATGCCTCTATCTAGTTAGTATATCATCTACACCACACCTATAGTTTTTCACATTCTTTTCAATAACCTTGGTGATTTTTCTATTATAGGAAACCAAATTAGCAATTATAATCTACTACAAATTCCAATGTTCCCCCAATTTATTTGTTTTCATGTTAATTCTAAGTGGTGCAAGCTAACTTCAACTTCTCAATCGACACTTGTAATTATCACTCACTAGTCCTTGTGGGATTTGACCCTGACACCCATCGGATTACTTTTTTTGATACTTCGATCGTGCATACCCTTCCTATGAGGAGTACATTTTGGATTTTATCAAAAATGGCATCGTTGTCGAGGATCAGAGCATTATGTTTTGAAGTGTCCTAGGGTGTCCGAAAGTCGTGTTAAGTAGAGTCTTTTTCAAGGGTGTGAAGCACGCCACACTTATGATGAAGAGGCTATGAGACATTTAGGAAATGTTCTCTTATTTTATGATCTATGTTGTACGGTGAAATTTCTCTCTATTCGTCTAACTCATGCTATATGCGTTTGCAGAATCATGCCTCCCCGAAAAGTTAATGACAAAAGGAATAGAAATGGAAATGGCCATAAGGATGGAAAAGAAGACCGACACAAATAGGCTGCACCAGTCCATGCGGAGAACATACCCAAGTTGGTTGCCCATGTAGAGTTCAGGGTAGCCATCCAGATGTTAGCCCAAGCTCTGACTGCCCAGGTCAACTAGCAGGTGGTAGCGTATATCTCGCCGAATGGGAATGCGGTGGCAATGGGGGTTAGGGACTTTCTGAGGATGAACCCTAACGAGTTCCTTAGAATAAAGGTGGAGGGGGATCCACATGAATTCATTGAGGAGATTCTGAAGGTCACCCGGATTATGGGGGTGACTAGAGAGGAGTGTGTTGATTTGGCCTCATATCAGTTGAAGGGGGTCACACACATTTGGTTCAAATAGTGGAAGGATTATAGGCAGTTAGAGCAGGCCCTATCAGTTGGGATGAGTTCCACACCACTTTTCTAGATCGATTCTTCCCTAGGGAGATGAGGGAGCTAAAAGCGGCCAAGTTTGTGAATCTTAAGCAGGGAAAGATGATGGTTCAGGAGTATGCCTTAGAGTTCACTCATTTGTCTAGGTATGCACCTAAGTTGGTGGCGGATCAGAGGGCCCATTTGAGCAGGTTCATACACGGGATAGCAGATTCCTTGGTCAGGGATTGCCAGACCGTGATGCTTCTCTAGGATATTGTCTTTGCTCGGATAGTCCTGTACACCCAGCAGATGGAGGCGGTACAACTGAGTGAGCAGGAGAGGGAGGCCAAAAGGGCCAGCACTGATAGCATCGTATTTTCCCAGCCGAGGCCTAATGGGTACCGTCAGCAGTCCCACCAGAGATCTTCAGCCCCAGCACCATCATCATCTAGTGTCCCGTCCCTACCTTGATATGATCAATGATCAGAGGGGTAGAGTGTCAGGATCGAGGGGCTAGGGGAGCATTTTAGGAGATCCCACTTTTCCATCCTGTGCGAAGTGTGGCAAGAACCCCAAGGAAGATGCTTGTTTTGGGTATGTAAAACTCGAACACAGGCTCAGAGATTTCCCTTCAGCTAGATCAGGTGATGGTGGAGCCCGTACTCCAGCCGCTAGTTCAGCAGCTCTGGCGGCACGTCCCTTCCACCAGGGTGCTTTTAATAGTATAGGTGGCTGACAGTGCCAAAACAGATTCTATGCCCTAGCATCTCGCCAGGAGCAGAAGGTCTCCCCAGATGTGGTCACTGGTATGTTACGAGTATTCCATCTTGATGTATATGCATTGTTAGATCCAGGGTCTACCTTGTCTTTTATGATGCACTATGTGGCTAGTAGTTTCGGAGTCAGTCTCAAAATCTTGTCAGAACCCTTCTCAGTCTCTACTCCAGTGGGTGATTCAGTTGTAGCTAGACGGGTGTATAGAAATTGCCCAGACACAGTCCTTCAAAAGGTCACCTCAGCAGAATTAGTAATGTTAGCCATAACGGATTTGATGTTATTCTCTAGATGGATTGGTTGTTTGCATGCTATGCCTCGATTAATTGTAGAACTTGGGCAATAGAGTTTGGATTTTTGGGTGAACTAGTCCTATAGTGGAAGTGTAGTTCAGCTGTGCCTTTAGGTCGCTTCATTTCCTACCTTAAGGCTAGAAAGATGATCTCCAAGGGTTGCATGTACCATCTAGTTAGGGTTAAGGATGCTACATCTGAGACCCCGACTATCCAGTCAGTCCCAGTAGTATGTGAGTATCCAGAAGTCTTCCTAGATGATTTACCGGAATTCCTCTCGAGCGGGAGATCGATTTTGGTATAGACCTCCTTCCTGATACACAACCTATATCTATTCCTCCTTATAGAATAGCCCCAGACAAGATAAAGGAGTTGAAAGACCTTTTAGACAAGGGATTCATTAGACCGAGCAAATCCCAATGGGGTGCACCAGTTTTCTTTGTCCGAAAGAAAGATTGTTCTCTTCATATGTGTATTGATTATCAGCAATTGAACAAGTTCACCATCAAGAACAAGTATCCTCTTCCCAAGATTGATGATTTGTTTGACCAGCTTTTCAAAGATAGATATAAGATTCGGATACTATCAGCTCAAGGTTCGAGAGAGTGACATCCCGAAGACAGCCTTCAAGACTCAGTATGGTCATTACGAGTTTGTAGTTATGTCTTTTGGACTAACAAATTCTACTGTAGCTTTTATGGATTTGATGAACAGGGTGTTCAAGCCATTCTTGGATATGTTCGTGATCGTGATTATCGATGACATCCTGATATACTCTCGGAGCGAGAAGGAGCATGCCACTTATTTGAGGGTGGTGCCACAAACTCTCAAGGATCTCCAATTATATGCTAAATTCAATAAATGCGAGTTTTGGTTGAACTCAGTAGCATTTTTGGGCCATGTGGTGTCAAGTGAGGGTACAAAGGTGGACTCTCAAAAGGTAGAAGCGGTGAAGAATTGGCCCAGACCAGTGAATCCTTTTGATATCAGGAGTTTCTTTGGCTTATCAGGTTATTATCGAAGATTTTTTGAGAGGTTTTCAACTCTAGGGTATCGAAGATTCTCCATTTCAACTCTAGGGTATGATCTTAGGGCTTCCGGGACATTACAATATCTTCCCCTTGGGAACATCCGTCCTTGAATGTTGAAAAGCACACAGAAAAGCAGAGAAATGCAATCATCATATTCAAATACTGATCATTTAAGATGAAAATTGATGGAATGACTACCTCCGAACTGAATTACATGGCTGAACTAAATTCAAAAACCATACATACATACCTTGACATAAAAGAAACTTGGGCACATTACCTAAACATGAAAACTAAGTAGAGTACTGGAGCAAAAAAATGATACCTCAAACTAAAATAGAGCCGGAAAGGAATAGGTGTGGGTATCTAGCCATTATATTTGCGTTGGCTTTCCACGTAGCTCCCTCAACATGTTGATTCCTCCATAATACCTCGTCTGAAGCTACCTCCTTATTCCTTAGCCTCCGAACCTAACAATCCAATATCTCCACCAGAATCTCCTTATAGCTAAGGTTGCCTCTCACATCCACACTCTCCAGTGGAACCACTAAAGCTGGATCACCCAAACACTTCTTTAAGAGCGATACATTAAAAACAAGATGAACAGAAACTAATTCTGAGGGAAACTCCAATTCGTATGCCACCTTGCAAACCTATTTCACAATTCAATAAGGGCCAACATAACAAGGGTTGAGTTTTCCTTTCTTTCCAAACCTCATCATTCCCTTCATGGGAGACACCTTCAGAAATACCCAATCATCCACTTTGAACTCTAATTCTCTCTTTCTCACATCGGCGTAGGACTTTTGGAAACTTTGAGCTGTTTTCAACCTGTCCCGTATGAGCTGGACCTTCTCTATAGCCTCATGGACTGAATTTGGTCCTACCATTGCAGCTTCACCAACTTCAAACCAGCCAATAGGCGATCTACATCTCCGCCCATAGAGAGCCTCGAACGGAGCCATCTAAATGCTGAATTGGTAGCTGTTATTGTATGCAAACTCAATAAGAGGAAAATGGTCATCCCAACTACCCTTGAAGTCAATCAAACATTCTCTCAACATGTCCTCGAGAGTCTAAATTGTCCACTTCACTTAACCATCCATTTGCGGGGGAAATGCGGTGCTGAGCTTAACCCGAGTACCTAGTCCTTTTTGAAATGATTTCCAAAACAAAGAAGTAAATTGGGTAGCTCTGTCTGATATGATAGACAAGGGCACTCCATGCAATTGAACCAACTCCCGAATGTATAGTTTGGCATAATCCTCCTCGAAATTATTAGTTTTGACTGATAGAAAATAAGAAGCTTTGGTCAAGCTGTCTACAACAACCCAAATGGAGTTTTATTGCCGACGAATGCGAGGCTAACCTATGATAAAATCCATATTGATTTCTTCCCACTTCCAATTAAGAATACTGATATCCTGAAGCACACCTCCCGGTCTCTAATGCTTCACCTTCACTGGCTGACAGTTTGGGCACTTAGCTACAAATTCTACGATGTCTTTCTACATTTCATTCCACAAAAAGACTTCCGATCATGACCCGAGCATAGACCCGGATCATATACACGGGACAAGGAACCCCAAGAGACCCCAAGTCAACCAATGGCATAAGCATTCACTAATTCAGTCAATAAAAATGAAGAAACATAATCATAAACTCAACGGAAATCTAACTTGACATAGCAACAGAAAGAACTCTGAAGCTGAATACATGCCCAAGTCTGATAAGCCTCTAATCTTGACGAGCTGATGGGAAAACGCCCCCAACTAGCTCAACAATACTGAAACTGAAAATACATCCAAGATAACTAAAAGTCTAGTCCTCGAAAGATGAGGACTCACCAAACAAGAAGGTGAAAACTTTGATAAGCGACTACGAATGGGGCTGAACCTGTGATACGGATCCTGCATCATGAAACAATGCAACATGGAAGGTATGCGGTCAGTACATGAAATGTACCGAGTATGCAAGGTAAGTAAAACCTCTTTGACAACATCAATCATTTAAAACCATTCATACATATAATAATCTTTTAAAAGTAAGTAGAAGACTACATGCATTCATTCTGAAATCATACTCTTATCATAACATTTTCAGCATGGCTTTAGCACCTCATAACTAACTCGAATGACTCAAAGATAACACATAACATTTATATCAAAAGCTGAACAATATGTCAAACCTTTCTTGTTGATCATGCATGCATAAGATAATCACGCATAAAATCAACATCGTATGAAACGAAGCTCAACATTGTCTATTGACAAGGCTCATCATGAATCATGCATACACTAGACATCATATAAATATGAAGCTCAACAATGTCATTTCAACAAAGCTTTGAATAAAAATAATAGTTAGACTCAACATCATCTGAAATGAAGCTTAACATTGTCCTAAAGAAAGCTCAACAATAATATACATATCAATTAAGGATTTGCGCATAGAGAAGGCGTTACTTTGAAACATACCACAAGCTAGAATTCATAGTAAGAGTTAAAGGAAAATTTCATCCCAACCATGTGGTAAGCTCATGTTGGGGAAAATCACTATTTGAAAACATCATATGGGAATCACCCAAAGCTCTACCATACTTGGGTCTATTTAATCTTCCTTGAAAACATCATCAAAATCATGGGTAACATGCCTTTCATCATCTATTCCATCATCATCACATTCTTCCACAATCACTTCTACTATATCCACACATGGGTGTTTTAGATTCAATTTTTAGAAAAACAATTTTGTAAAATAAATTAAGTTAGAATCTGCCCAAGCTTGGTAAATCCTAAATATCAACTCAATTTAATCATACCCATGACTAGAGATGCAAGAATCATACAATTGAATAAAAATCCACACTTGATCATTAGAAACCAATAACAAATTGATAGAGAATGGACATGGGTGTGGAAGGAAGAACTCACTCATAGCCTTACATATCTGGGATTGAATAATTCTAACCCTTCCTAATTTCCCTAATTGCCCAATTGAGATTTCCCTTTGAAAGCCTTGATAATTCACCTTGATTCTTCTCCTCAAACCCCAACCTTGCATGCATGAAAGTAATGGCCTAAGATGGGTTTTTCTCTGCTAAAAACCCTCTATTATGAGATTAAAACAACGTAGTATAGGCCCTTAGAACTTAGGAATTAAGAAAAATCCCTTACTTAAATCGCTGAAAATAACTGTCGGGGGTCCTAACGGACGACCCGACGACTCGTCACTAGGGCACACAATCCGTTGGTTCGCTTGGTAAGTTCACTGGATAACTGGTTTGCCGGGGCTCCTAACGAGTGGCATGACGATGTCCCCAGCAGCCACGACCCGTTGTCACCTCCCGTCAAGTGCACTGGACAAATTTTCAAATCTTCCTCTAGAACCACCCCACGACTGACATGACGACTAGCGGTGTTTGACCACGAGTCGTTACATCGCCTATGGGGACCTCGAGTCCCTCATCCTTTCAGGCCTTCCCACGGTCACCTGACGACTCATGGGGTCTCCTTACGATTCGTTCAGTGACGCGTTCTGTAATTGCTGCAACATTTTCCAGTTTTTCTCCGATTTACTTCCGGGTTCGATTCTTGAATTCTCGGGGTATAACTATATCTCCCCCTTGGGAACATTCGTCCTTGAATGTTAGAAACAAGTAGGAAACTGAAATAACCTACGTTGGCGCATAGTTTTGAGGCATAGGGTGATCGACCCTTAGCCTACTCAGTGGTAGACACTACTCCCAAAAATATGCATATACTCTCCATAATTTTTCAACGAAGCTCACTATCGTCTATTGAACAAGTGGAATAATCATATACATCTCAAATCAGAAATCATATATGAGAAGCTTTAGCTCAAACCATACCACAAGTTGACAATAATTGGGAGTCTTCGCTCCAAAACCATGTGGTAAGCTTAATTCGGGAAATCATAAATCACACTTGAACATGTGGGCATTTCCCAATACTTTAACATGCTTGAAAATACTCAATTCACTTAAAAATATAATTATAAACATGGGTAACTTGAAAACATGCTTTTCATCAATAACATCTCATCATACTTGAACATTTATCACAAATCTCAACTTTCATAAATTTCTCATAAACGGGCATGATTTTAATTGAAAACAATGTAAAACTTGCCCATGAATCATAATTTATTAGTAGAAACATATTTAAATCATACCCATGTAGAGAATTAGGAATTTCATGTGTTAGATTAAAACCCCATAAAATTAACATAAGGATTTTCATGATTTAGAGAGAGATTGGGCATGGGTGTGAACGGATTCACCCATTTATATCCCTACATACCTGAGATGGACTAATTTTACCACTTCTGGATTGCACAATGGAGAATTGAAGGAAATTTGAAGGAAAATGAGCTTGATTACCTCTCTAATTCTCTAACTTTGCATGCATGAGTAAGAATGGCCTAAAATGAACACGCCCCTCTTAAAACGACGTAATTTAGGCCCCTAGGGCTTACGAATGATGATAATACCCTTAATAAATTTGTAGTTAAAAACTGTCTGCTAGTCCCAACGAGGGACTGGATGAGTCGTCGTATGTTGTCATTAGGTCTACTACCATATTTCCTCGAGGGGTCACCACAAGGGACCTAACGGGTCATCGTTGGTTACCACGACTCGGGGTCACCACTCGTTACCTATATTGCCCCCACTGCTCGAACCTTAATTCATTTGCTAACCACGACCATTCCAAAAAATCATGGTGTCCGACCACGATTCGTGGGGTCCAATTGGTAAGGTGCACTACAACTCCAACTCCTCCTTCTAATTTCCTTTGGCCACGACTAATTCAATGACTGGTGGGTCCTGAAAACAACTCGTGGTCATGCCCGTGGTGACCCGAATCACTATTTCCAAAACTTAAGCCAGCTCCTCACCACGAGTCACCTAGCGACTTTTGGTCACCCCCACGAGTCACAGAACAACTCATTCTGTGACCCGCTGTAGATTTTCTAGTTTTCTTTATTTCAACTCTGGGGTCTGATCTTAGGGCTTCCGGGGCATTACATTCCATAAGTTTTTGGTGACCACTCGATTGGGAGGATGTTGGAGGGGATGATGCTCCTCTAAGAGGTGTGTCACTGGAGGTTTGTGATAACGTCCAAAATATATCCTTCATGAAAAGAATATACACGACCGAAGTATAAAAACAAGTAACCGGATGGGTGTCGGTTCGAATCCCACAAGTTCTAGTGAAGGATAGTTACAAGTGTCGGTTGAGAAATTGAAGTTAGCTAGCACAACATAGAGTTAATATAAGAACAAACAAATTAGGGGGATTTGAACTTGTAGTGAATTATATTTGGTAATTTAGTGGAATAAAATAGCAAGATCAGCAACGTTGTCAACAAGAATGTGAAATACTAGAGGTGTGGTGTAGATGATATACTAACTAGATAGGGACATGCTAGGTCATCTTATAAGTTCGATTAGTTGTAAATAATCTCAGGAAGCTGGTAATTATAGCTTTTCAGCCTTATATCTACCTCTTACTTGAGTTTTGTCAAACCTCTAGCCACAATTTAGATTAACCCAATTAGATTTGGATTAGCAGCTGCACTAATTTCTAGCTATTAGCTACTAATGAGGAATGAGACTGAAATTGTAGCTAATTCTAATCCAATTTCACAATCTCTCATCCATACCTACTATTAAATTCTCTTTCAATATTTAATTATTCTTTTACAAGCAACAATCAAGAAAGAGTAAATAGACCCATATCATAATCAATGGATCTTCCTTTATAGATTGAAGAGAATCTAACAGATTTAGACTTATTTAAAAAATATGAAGATGACTCTAGAAATACCCACTCTAATTAAGTATTCATCATCACACACCTCTAATTAATGATTTAACTACTCATGATTAAGAAATTTAAAAGCACATTCATGAATAAACTCATTGAATTTAATAACAAGAATAGAAAAATCAAATTCACAAATATAGTCTCCAACAATGGCTATAACATACTATTAAGAAGAAGAAGTATAGAAGAGTACTTTTTCCAAGTTTACCAATCAAAATCTCTTTTCTCTGCTAAGAGAATGTTCTAAAGCTAGGAAATGAAAAAATGATGTGATATGATCTACTCTCTATATCCCCCAGTTCACAGTACTTTATCTAGTATTTATATCCAGGAAAATAGGGAATCTTCTATCTCTTTTTCCATGCTGGACAATTTTACCCCTGAGCATCCTTCTGCCGGTTCAAATTCGTGAACCGCCGGATAACTTATGTGAGCCATCCTCAACTCCAGTGAGCATTGGCAATTCATCCGGCGTTTAGCCGATTTCAATCCATGAACAGCCGGGTCTTTGTTGTTCTTTCCAGAAAATCAGGTGTCTTTTAGAAACTAGACCGGTGAGTCGCTGCTGGCAACTCACGGTTCTATTATGGCATTTTTCTTCAGAGGAAGTAATAATTGGCCTTTGACCGGCATTTCTCCGGTTTTCATATGGACAATCGATTTTTTCTCACTTCCTTCTTTTTTCTCCATTTTGCTCTTTTCTACACATTTAGGCATCTACACACAACAAAAGCAAAAAGGGCATAAAATCCATATAATCAACTCAAAAACTAACTCAAGCTTAAGAGCCTAATGGGTTGGTAAATTACGAACTCATCAAACCCCCAAACTATAACCATTTCTTTTCCTCAAGTAATGCAACTCTCATTCATTGAAAATTATGCCACTTCTACACAAAATTAGACATTACCAATCACCTGAACTATGATAACCCAAGAAAAATGCTCACCAAGCTTACCGAAAAAGAGAAGTAAATACCCCAGCAGACCAAAATAATGAAGATGTTTCAAATAGGCTACCCTCTTTCCACCAATAAGTTTAATAAAAGGATTCATTTAGCAAAACAAGGGCATTACTCAACCATGAAATACACATAGCATCTCAAGTCATAATCAGTGCACCTTCAAAGCTTGCCTTAGAGTTTACACTTCTCATGCCCTATTCACACATTAATTCTGAATGCCTTTGTGTCCTAAAAAAGGAATGATGCCACTCACCGAAATAAGAATCCCAATTCTTCTGTCATGTAATCATTTGAATGCACACAATGGATTTTTTGGAAGAGAAAATCACACTCACTCTAACAAAAGAAGTCTTCATGCACACACTTGACCCATAGGCTTTCCCTTCATGTAATTCGCCACTAATGTAGAACAGATACACTTAGAATCACTTAAGGCTTGCGGGTTATGATGTAGGCTCGGGTTAATGGTAGGATGAAAATTTGGTTGTAGTGACTAGATCCTTCATAATGCTTTTTATACGCAGACCTCCCATCAACTCCTTCCACTCACTTCACTTTGTTTCACTTCTTTCATTGTTTTTGACTGTCATTTCTTTAACACCCTCCTTATAACCCCTTTCCTTTCACAACTAACCTTATCTCCTTAAGAGGAAGTACCGGTTCACACAAATTATTTTTCTCTTTTTGATTTATTCTTTTGTGCATTTGGACACAATGTGGTGCTACCTCAAACTGAAATTCTTATTTTCTCCTTTTTGCACACCACCAAACTTAGGCTTTTGCCTCATTTCTCATTTTTTATCACTCCCTTTTTTTAGGCTTGATCATTGCATTACTATCTTGTCACTAGTATTTAGGGAGAATGGGTGCCAAAGAGAGGTATTAAGAATGGTCTTAAGGCTTGTAATTTGATTGCCAAAGAAAGGGTATGTGGCTCAACATTAGCTGACAAGGATCAATGCTCAAGGAGGGTATATGGGTGAAGTGGCTAGACAAAGGAAAGCCTAAAATCATGTTCTCAGCCCAACTACATCTAGGATTTCTCCTTGAATCACATTTGGAGAAAGTTCTAGACAAGAGGTCATGCATGAGACTCACAAAAAATTCCTCACTACACAAGGCATCACCCTTAAAGGGTTCACAAGAGTCATTCTCATCACAAGATTTCCTGTTAGGACATCAAATCAAGCAAACTCATATGTCAAGCAAAGAATTTACAACGTATCAAAAAGAATGCTATGCTATTGTGTCAGTATTTGCTAATTATCTTCATTTTCATGCCCCCATTTCAAAATTCCATTTCAATATTTTTTTTCCGGTGGTGCCTCTAAAAACAACTTCACAAGAGACTCAAAACAATATGGCATTTTCCCTTAAGGATGTCTTCACTCAATCTATCATAAGGAAATGCCAACCCGGTTTGACAAAGAAAATAAAAGAGAAACATAAAAAACCTCCTCAGGAAAGAACCATGGTCTAAAGAAAACCCTTGGAGTTTTGATTACTACGCTACTATTTATGAAGGCAAAAAAGAAACAAGACTTTGGGTCATTTCATGCAAAATTTCGCAATCCAAAGAAAAGACCCCATTTAATCACTGACCATCAACCATCAAAAACTAAACCAAGTCATTCATTCATTTCTTTTTTCAAAACAAAACAAGCCCAAAAAGGGCAACCATCAAATAACAAAAACAATAGCATGACAAAGTCCCTACTCAATCAATTTCAAATAAAAAGAGAAAACATCTAAAGAAAACATCCATCAATGACCCCATCATCAACTGCGCTTATCCCTCCCCCAATTAAAAGAGTACATTGTCCCCAATGTATATATGTAAAAAGGAAAGGGACAAGACACTCCCTGAGAAGGTCATTCTTCCTCATCATCAGCCTCTACATCACCTGCACCACCGCTACTGGCCTCACCTAGCCCAACGAAATCATCTCCCAGACCCTTGAAGAGGTCATCAGTAGGTACCTGAACTGAGGAAGGAGCAGCCATTGCAACATCTATGGCGCTCATATCTTGCACTTCTATTGAAGTTCGATTCTTCCACTCTTGCACCTTAGCCCGGAGGGAGGTGACAGCCCCTTCAACCGCATCCACTCTCTTGCATAGCGTGGTGACACTCTCGTATAAATACTTGAGCTCCTTTTTAATTGATTGGCCAATGAGTGCGGGGAGGCTCTTAGCGAATTGCTGGAGTTGGCTCTCATGAGGGTTGGTCATCTCCACAAGTATGTGGAGACCACTTGGTTGAGAGGATGCTCCATGCTGAGGCATGTCTCCTTATGCTTGGCCTGACATTTCTGTCTGGGGCATGTTCAACTCTGGGGCCTATGGTGATTGGTCCAACCCATGGGAAAAGGGATCCTTCATTGACTCCAAAGGCTTGCAGTCTTTTTCTTTAATTGTCGGTGCCTCGGCATCTCTCTTCCGGTCGATGGCTATCACTTCTAGAGAAGCAAAAGGGGTTTCATCAGGGAACATAGGTGATCTTGGGAATAATTACGTGCCCAAGTGCTATTTTATTGATTAATTTAGTCAGGTTGTCTAATTATACACTTACATTCTTATGCGATTTTGTGTAAATTTGGGTATGCACTAACCAACATGATTAGTCCTTGTTTTGTTGGTGTAAAATGCATATGAGGGACCAAATAATGATGTGTGAAGTGAAGGAATGGAGTTGGAACTGAATTGAAAAAGATGGCAAGAAAACATGCCATGGCAAGGCTGGCCGCGCCAGGCAGCGTGCCACGCTGTGCGTGTGTTACGCCCAGCGCCGTGCCACGCCAAGGCCATGCGCATGAAATGCTGCCCTACGAGGCGCCTGCGCGCCAGAGTCCATCCCACGCCAGGCACTACTACGCATCGCAGGACGTCTCACACTGGCCATCGTGCGAGAGGAGCTCCGTGCCACGCCGTGTGTCGCGTAGACATTTCGCGTAAGACCTGCCGAGGATGCAATTTCCAGTGGGCTTCCGCGTTACCTCCGTGGCACATAGGCAAATTGGCGCGTTCACCTCCATGCCATGGAGCCATTCCATGACAGGCCAAAAATTGCAAATTTCCTTTTACTATAAATTAAACCCTTAGCTTCTAAAATCAGGTGTGTCACGAAATATTTTTTGGAAACCATAGAGCAGCGAAGGGAGAAGTGAAGAACTCACCTAGGGTTCACTAATTTTACATTCTCTTTTACCTATTCCTGTAATTACTCTACTTTAACGATGTTTTTAAGTTATTGTACAAACATGAGTGGCTAAAACCCTTCCCCTAGGGTTGAGGCCACGTGATATGTTTGCAACGCATGAATTCATTTTGGTTTGAGTTGTTAATTGTTGTTTTGCTGTACATTCTATATTATGGTTGTTTTTATGCTTGATCACCATGAAAACATACATGTTAAGCTAGGTAAAAGCTTGAAAGAGTAACCCTAGGCAATAACATAGGAATGTAGGGAGCAAGTTCTTATCTTTCGATATGATTCGCAATTAGGATATAATATACCTAAATTGCCTTGCTTGGTTGATAAAACGGGTTGATAGCAAGACACCGGCTTAGAATTGTCACTCCACCACTCGTAGAAGTAGTTGTTAAGCTAAGTTAGGTTAAATGGTTAGAGGTACGAAAGTCCCTAATCAAGAGCACAAACCCCATAAACCACATCCATGTAGTTGAATTGCCCACGAACTAGGATGTCACATCCCGCTCAACGATGTAGTTGTGAGGCTAGTTTGTCGTGTTTAGAGGCTCGAGAGACCATGAACATCGCATGTCCAACTATGTGAGACAACAATAGATAATTTCATACGTGAATCATTACGAAGTGTAGCATTGCATGACAATCTGGCCTTAGCTCTAGTTGCTCCTTATATTGTTTCTCAAGTATTTTGTGACCATCCCTAGATTTAATTATAATTTCCCGAAAACTTCTATAATCAACACTTATGAAAGTTAATCTTACACTTGAACTTCATAATTTGCTGAATTGGTCCAGTCCTTGTGGGTTCGACATCTATCTCTTAAAAAGGGTCATTGTATTACTTGTACGACCGCATACGCTTGCGAGTGCGCTAGAGCGCAAATAAGTTTTTGGCGCCATTGCCAGGGAACTGGTGAAGTTTAGTAAATTTTTTGTTTTTTTTGTGATTTTTAATTTCCTTAAGTGTTGAGAAACTTGGTCTTAGTCTGATATATTGCAGGTGACAGGTTGTCCTTGCATAGTTGGCAAGGAATAGAGAGTTAGTGGAACCGTTGCTTGAACCTGAATGTCAACTTCATTTACGCAGGAGGGAAGCTCTAGAGCGAAAGCTAAAGAGACTTCAGGAGAGGTTACAACAACACCCACCAGTAGGGCAAGTGAAGTTGTTACCTGAAACCATGGCAGCCCGACCAGTTCGCAAAGTGGCGATCCCACTAGCGACAAAGGTGACCTCTAGTATCCACAAACCGGAACCTAGAGGGAACTTTGAATTGAAACAGAATATGGTGCAGCTGTTACATTCTAGTGGCCAGTTCACTGGGATGACTCATGAGGACCCACAACAGCACTTACAGAACTTCCTTGAGACTAGTGACACATTCGTCCCCACCGGAGTGTCCACAGATTATGTCCGACTTACCCTCTTCCCATTCTCATTGTTGGGAGAGGCAAAGAGGTGGTTGAAATCTAAGCCACCGAATTCCATAACTTCTTAGGATGATTTGGCAAAGAAGTTCCTCATCATATTCTTCCCTTCAGGCAAGTCTACCAAACTCAGGAGTGAAATATTAAGCTTCAAGCAGAGGCCGGAGGAGAACTTGTATTTGGATTGGGAGCGATTCAAGTCATTATTGAGAGACTGCCCCCATCATTAGCAGTCTAATGAAGTGCTAGCCCATACCTTTGTGGAAAGTCTAGACACACACACTGTTGCACCCCGTAATTTTTTTTGATGATTATTTGATGGTTATATGTCATATTAAGGGAATTATGGATTGTATGTTGTCCGTAGGTGAGGAGGGAAACATGTGCAAAGAGAAAAGAGAAGAGTATGTGAAGTTTGTAAGTAAGGGTCAACTTTAAATGGTCATATCTCCAAATATATAACGATTCAGATGTCCTATAGACTATCAAATGAAAGATATTTTAGTGTAGTTTATAGTAAAAAAAACGCTCATCAAACCGAGTTCGGAGTAAAAAGTTATGCTCGTTTGAAGACATCACTGTAGGCTTGAAAAGCGCCCATATGCGCGGGCGCCGAGAGAGGCGGGCAGCTGGCGCGTGCGCGCGCGCGCGAGGGCTTGTCGCACGGGCGCCGCCCAGCCTGCCTATATGAAGTAATTTGGAGCTAAAAAGCTCATTTCTACTCCGTTTCATTTCATTTTTTTTTCAAAATTCGCAGAATTAAGAGCTCCATCCAATGGTGAAAACAAATCCCAGGTAATGAATTGTATTTATAGGTCAAATTTCCTTATAGTCCAAGCTTGTAAATGGTTTCTTATGTTGTGAGCTTCTAATTGTCGAGTTGCTGTGTTTTTTCCTGCATAGATGCTGCGTTTTTGGGTAGTAGGGAGATGAAGTTCTACCTCCATATTGGTGAGAGTTGAGTACAAAAGGAGGTGGTGTTTTTACTCTTTAAATTATCATGAATTTACAAGTTATGTTGGAAGTGAAATTGGAACTTATGTGTTGCGTGGGTGTGTGTTGTTGCTGCAGTTTGGCAGCATGGTTGCTACATTTTTGGAATGGAATTTAGCTGAAGAGGAACCCCGTATGGGCAGGGGTTATACAAAAGTGAAAGATAAGTGTTCCTAATTAGTTTATCCTCTCAAATTCGTAAGGTAAAGCAAGGAAATGACATAAAGTCAATATGTGTTTTATGTGATACCGAGGTTTCTGCTCGTTTTTGGGAGGTTGTTACAGCTATATAGATGCTGGAGTTTATCCAAAATATGGATGGAATACACCACACCTTTGGGGAGGTTAAACACCAAAAGCACGTAAGAGAAGCTCTCTTGAATTGCCTCAAGTTTAAGACGCCTAAGGTACATAGGATTGCTGAAAATTATATTGTGATGTGGCTGTTTGGTTTTACGTTTGGGGACATGAATTGTGACTGGGAACTTGGCATAAACAGTACACATTCCATGTAGTGTAAGTAAGGAAGTTGAAGGTGTCAGAGTATGTAGCAAGCGGAAGAAATTGGCTAAAAAGACGCGACGAAGTGAGGTATGTAAAGGCATCCCTATTCTTATTTTCCAAGTATGAAATCTTGTTGTTGATCGGGCCAATGTTCCTATGTTTTGTGTTCCTACTGAGGCATACATGATTCGGCCCAAAGTATTAGAAATACTTCATAGAAGGCCTGAAGAGTTAAATATGCTTACAGTGTACAAATGTGAAGTGGAAGGCGTATTATTTACGATTATGGTTGTAGTTGAAAATCGAGTTTGAAGTCCCCTCAGCGTTGGCATTGTGAGCTGGTCCTTTATATTATTTCATGCATGTGATATCAAATATGTTCAAAATTCTAGTTGTTATGTGAAATTTGTAAAAAGGCAAGAAGACGACACGCAAACGAACTTAACGCTAGAAAATTTTTTTAAGCTAAATAAGGGTAAGTGAGAACAATGAAATGAAAATTCCTTAAAATAGTTATCCACCCTCTTATGAACATGTTCTAAGGTATATAAGGCCAAGAGGAGATTCCTATCTAACTGACTAGTTAACGAGTTTTCGAACAAACCGATACGTTGAACATGAAAGATAGAACTCGAATGTGTAAATTATTGATATTTCTATGAAACCATATTTTTGGGCAGGTTATACACAGTTTATTAATGTTAGAAAGTTATACGAAAATAAGCAGATATTTACGCTTATTCTTATGTTCAAGTTACACGCTAGGGTAACAAGAATTGTCTTTAGAGTGCCGCCGTAAATTTACTGTAACTCTTGTGCTATCTGAACCTCCTGAGAGTCGACAAGGAATTAAGTTAAATAAGTGATATAAATACGTTATGTTGTAATTATATAATGAGTATTAGGTGACGACCTTGTATAAATCAGCTAGAGTTGAAGGTTTGTAAAATAGTAACTTAAGTTAAAGAGAAGCTCTCTGCTTACCCTTAAACGTTTATGTTAAGTTATCAATTCTAAGTGTTGAAATTGTCTTCCATGACCGAAAAGGGTGATCCTAGGAGCTTCTAATCCATTTATAATGATGTAAGCTTTGGTAAGCTCCTCTGTTAATTACAAAGTTGTGAAAGTCAATGCAGCGTCGTCCGAATTATCGTTATAAGTCTTTATTTGCCTATAAGGCAGCACTTGGAGAGTTGCTTATGAATTCTCAAGTTGAACAAATCCAAATCTCATATTCTTAAGTAATGTCTTCTAGTCCCTAAGTTATGTTGAAGTGTATTATGCTAAGAAGTTTTCAAGAGATCAAATTACGAGAATCATGCTAATGTCTCGATCAAGTATTTGAAGTTGCGTACCAACCTAAGAACTTAAGTCCTTATATGTATTTCCAATAAGATGTCTTAATGTACATTATTTTCATATTATAACATACAGTTGAATTTTTTTCAGTTATATTCAAGTGACGCGTCTATATATTTAGCTCTTGTTGAGTTATCATTTGAATTCCCTAAATTCAGAAGAGTGATTCTCCCATTTACCAATGTTCCTAATATATAAGTAAGTATAAGCACAAACTATGAAAATGATCAGTTAAGGTTAGAACTTCTAATCCCAGGAAGTCACCTGGAGGTCACTCAACTAACTAAATACGAGTTTATACGTTAGACAGAAGTCTCATATGTTGTATGTTTGTAATTCAGCTCTCAGCTCTACGTATATGTTAAGCGTTATGACAATAACTCCAAGCTTCAAGTTATAAGTCCCATGTTTTGCTGCAAATAAGGCAAATGAATTGAGAACTGCATGTGCTCATCGACGTGATAATTTTGGCAATGAAGTTCCAATTTATAGTTGTCGATACATGTAAAGGAACCACCCTGTGGGCAGTATATATATGTAGTTCCCAGATGTCAAAGGATTGTATAGAAATGGGAATCTATGTGCTTCTACTCAAGCGATACGTTAAATTGGTAAGACTATCTATAGGACATTGCTTGTAAGTCTTCTAAAATTCTTATGTTGGATAAACCTCCTTAAGGTCCGTCGAGTCACTAAGTTGACATGTTTGTATATAATTTGATAGATTTACATGATATATGTGCACATTTTCTAATTTTACATGGTATATGTGCTCACTTGTATTTATATGTTACGAAAGAGACCGATTACGACCACAGATTAAGAATTTGTAATTTTAATGCTACATGTGTTAAATTGACTCAGTATAAGCTTTATCGGCTCCATTAATGATTATGATTTAGAATATTTTTATTTTTACCCCGGTATGGCACACCGGCTGGAGATGTTTTTATTTTACCCCGATATTGCACACTAGCTGGAGATGTTTTTATTTTTACCCTGGTATGGCACACCGTTTGGAGATGTTTTTATTTTACCCCGGTATTGCACACCGGCTGGAGATGTTTTTATTTTACCTGGTATTGCACACCGGCTGGATATATTTTTATTTTACCCCGGTATTGCACACCGGCTGGAGATGTTTTTATTTTACCCCGGTATTGCACACCGGTTGGAGATATGTTTATTTTACCCCGATATGGCACACCGGATGGAGATATTTTTATTTTACCCCTGTGTGGTACCTCGCTGGAGATATTTTTATTTTACCCCAACGTGGTACACCAGCTGGAGATATTTTTATTTTACCCCGGTGTGATACATTGGTTGGAGATTTTTTTATTTTACCCCAGTGTGGTACACCGGCTGGATTTATATATGGATTTGCGGTTGGCTGGTCGCTGGCATTACATTAATAGTTTCTTTCTTGTGCATTTCTTAATTGCATTTTCATCTCATTATAGAGTTATTATGAGGTTTCAGATTCCAGGATTCCAGGTTGTTACCATTCCTTATTACTGGTTCAGTTATCTTGAGTTCAGTTATGTTATAGTAAGTTGATATCATTTACGGGTTGCAGAGTTCCAGGTTATATTTATCCTTTATATGTTGATGATCTAAGTTAGTTATTACGGGATTGTTATCTCATGGTTACAGTTTCAGCCTTACATACCAGTACATTTCATTGGTACTGACGTCCCCTTGCTTGGGGACCTGCGTTTGTGCCGCAGGTGCAGGTAGAGCCCAGGATGGCCATTTGAGTAGTAGTTCGTGAGATCAACAGATGGTTGGTATGCTCCTTTCTTCCTGGAGCTAGGGCTTAGTTATTTATGCTTGAGTTTTGAGATGCGGTAATGGGTAGGTCAGAGCCCTATTCTGACCATCGGTCCGTTTACTCTTTAGAGGCTTTGTGCACTTAGTCTGTACGGTGTTATTTAGTTTGTGGCCTCGACAGCTTATTGTTGCTTGGTTTAGCACACTAATTGCCTTGGTTGCATTTCGATTGTTTACCCCGTATTGTTGAGACCTTATGGGTCCAATTTATTCTTTAGTTGATTATGATAGGTGGCCTGGATGGACAAAGTGTTATAGTTACAGATGTCATATAGCTGGCTTCTCGATCAATCATGAATCGAGTGCCAGTTGTGCCCTACCCCTATTTTGGGACGTGACAGACTTGGTATTAGAGCGAAGTCGTATCCTAGGGAGTCCACAGGTCGTATCTAGTAGAGTCTTGCTTATGGGTATGTTGTGCACCATACTTATAATCAGGAAGCTACAGGGCATTTAGGAGTTGTTTCACTTTATTCATTAATAGATCGTGCTATAGAGCAAAGATGTAAGAGGTGTGTTAAATCTATATCGTGCTTATATTTTAAAATTTGCCTAGAGTAAGGAAAATTTCTACGAGATTTATTGGCAATGATGTTTGAAAGGGTCGTAATCACCCTCCTGCCGATTCGAGAAATAGATTAGAGGCTCAAAGCAAGTTTCCTATTCCTCGTACCATAGTTCCTCCAAGTTCCAGTCGGAATTATTGTGGGAGGGGATTTAGCCCCTCCTATTGTTTCAGATTCGGTAGAGCTAAGAGAATGTAGAGTTATTGATCCTTCAGCACTTGTTGTACCTTCAGGTAAAAGCAAAGGTAAAAGAGCAACTTCAGGTTTGACACTGATTCTATATGTTAAGTGGTTAAGTTGTGATTTTCACTTTTTTCTGTGATATTTCCTAATGGTGTGAAAGGAAAGGTTGTATTGGAGTAAATCATAACTCCCATGGTAGTGTATTAATTTGCTTAGGGTTAGAAAAGTTACCGATTTTATGGTACTAAAGCATGTCTATCATACTTCAAACAAATAGGTGGAGTTGAGTAAGTACGGTTTGATAAGAAGCGGCAATAGAAAGTGGATGTGCTTACAAAAATAGAATGTATGTTTATGACACAAGGCAAGGAAAAGTTAAAGATGTTATGGCTAAAGTTACGGCTACCGAGGTATAACCCTCATTCGAGGACGAATGATTTTAAGGTGGGGGAGGATGTTACACCCCAGAATTTTTTTGATGATTATTTGATGGTTATATGTCATATTAAGGGAATTATGGATCGTATGTTGTCCGTAGGTGAGGAGGGAAACATGTGCAAAGGGAAAAGCGAAGAGTATGTGAAGTTTATAAATAAGGTTCAACTTTAAATGGTCATATCTCCAAATATATAACGATTCAGAGGTCCTATAGCCTATCAAATGAAAGATTGAGTCTAGTTTACAGTAAAAAAACCGCTCGTCAATCCGAGTTCGGAGTAAAAAGTTATGCTCGTTTGAAGACAGCACTGTCAGCTGGAAAAGCGCCCATGCACGCGGGGGCCGAGACAGGCAGGCAGCTGTCGCGTGCGCGCGTGAGAGAGAGCACATCGCACGGGCGCCGCCCAGCCTTCCTATATGAAGTAAGTTTGAGCTAAAAAGCTCATTTCTACTCCGTTTCACTTCATTATTTTTTCAAAATTCGCAGAGTTAAGAGCTCCATCAAATAGTGAAAACAAATCCTAGGGAATGAATGGTATGTATAGGTCAAATTTCCTTATAGTCCAAGCTAAGAAATGGTTTCTTATGTTGTGAGCTTCTAATTGTCGAGTTGCTGCATTTTTGGCTGCCAAGATGCTGCGTTTTTGGGAAGTAGGGAGGTGAAGTTCTACCTCCATATTGGTGAGAGTTGAGTACAAAAGGAGGTGGTGTTTTTACTCTTTAAATTATCATGAATTAACAAGTTATGTTGGAAGTGAAATTGGAACTTATGTGTTGCGTGGGTGTGTGTTGTTGCTGCGGTTTGGCAGCATGTTTGCTACATTTTTGGAACGGAATTTAGCTGAAGAGGAACCCCGTATGGGCAGGGGTTATACAAAAGTGAAAGGTAAGTGCTCCTAATTAGTTTATCCTCTCAAATTCGTAAGGTAAAGTAAGAAATGGCATAAAGTCAATATGTGTTTTATGTGATATTTGACTGAGGTTTCTGCCCATTTTTGGGAGGTTGTTACAGCTGTATAGATGCTGGAATTTATCCAAAATATGGAAGGAATATACCACACCTTTGGGGAGGTTAAACACCAAAAGCACGTAAGCGAAGCTCTCTTGAATTGCCTCAAGTTTAAGACGCCTAAGGTACATAGGATTGCTGAAAATTATATTGTGATGTGGCAGTTTGGTTTTACGTTTGGGGACATGAATTGTGACTGGGAACTTGGCATAAATAGTACATATTCCATGTAGTGTAAGTAAGGAAGTTGAAGGTGTCGGAGTATCTAGCAAGTGGAAGAAATTGGCTAAAAAGACGCGACGAAGTGAGGTATGTAAACGCATCCCTATTCTTATTTTCCAAGCACGAAATCTTGTTGTTGATCGGGCCAATGTTCCTATGTTTTGTGTTCCTATTGAGGCATACATGATTTGGCCCAAAGTATTAGAAATACTTCATAGAAGGCCTGAAGAGTTAAATATGCTTGCAGTGTACAAATATGAAGTGCAAGGCGTATTATTTACAATTATGGTTGTAGTTGTAAATCGAGTCTGAAGTTCCCTCAGCATGGGCACCGTGAGCTGGTCCTTTATATTATTTCATGCATGTGATATCAAATATGTTCAAAATTGTAGTTGTTATGCGAAATTTGTAAAAAGGCAAGAAGACGACACGCAAACGAACTTAACGCTAGAAGAAATTTTTAAGCTAAATAAGGGTAAGTGAGAACAATGAAATGAAAATTCCTTAAAATAGTTATCCACCCTCTTGTGAACATGTTATAAGGTATATAAGGCCAAGAGGAGATTCCTTTATTTCTCTCCCTTTGTCTAACTGACTAGTTAACGAGTTTTCAAACAAACCGATACGTTGAACTTGAAAGATAGAACTCGAATCCCAGGAAGTCACCTGGAGGTCACTCAGCTAACTAAATACGAGTTTATACGTTAGACAGAAGTCTCATACGTTGTATGTCTGTAATTCAGCTCTCAGCTCTATGTATATGTTAAGCGTTATGACAATAACTCTAAGCTTCAATTTATAAGTCCCATGTTTCCTGCAAATAAGGCAAATGAATTGAGAATTGCATGTGCTAATCGACGTGATAAGTTTGGCAATGAAGTTCTAATGTATAGTTGTCGATACATGTAAAGGAACCACCATGTGGGCAGTATATATATGTAGTTCCCATATGTCAAAGGAAATTATAGAAATGGGAATCTATGTGCTTCTACTCAAGCAATACGTTAAATTGGTAAGACTATCTATAGGACATTGCTTGTAAGTCTTCTAAAATTCTTATGTTGGTTAAACCTCCTGAATGTCCGTCGAGTCACTTGGTTTCAATGTTGGTATATAATTTGACAATTTACGTGATATATGTGCACATTTTCTAATTTTACATGGTATATGTGCTCAGTTGTATTTATATGTTACGAAAGAGACCTATTACGACCACAGATTAAGCATTTGTCATTTCAATGCTACATGTGTTAAATTTACTCAATATAAGCTTTATCGGCTCCATTAATGATTATGATTGAGAATATTTTTATTTTTACCCCGGTATGGCACAATGGTTGGAGATGTTTTTATTTTACCCTAGTATTGCACACCGCCTGGAGATGTTTTTATTTTACCCCAGTATTGCACACTGGCTGGAGATGTTTTTATTTTACCCCGATATGGCACACCGACTGGAGATATTTTTATTTTACCCCGGTGTGGTACCTCGCTGGAGATAGTTTTATTTTACCCCAATGTGGTACACCGGCTGGAGATCTTTTTATTTTACCCCGGTGTGGTACATCGGCTGGAGATATTTTTATTTTCCCCCAGTGTGGTATACCGGATGGACGAATTTTATATATGGATTTTTAGTTGGCTGGTCACTGGCATTACAGTTATAGTTTCTTTCTTTTGCATTTCTTAATTGCGTTTTCATCTCATTATAGAGTTATTATGAGGTTTCAGTTTTCAGGATTCCAGGTTGTTACCATTCCTTATTCCTGGTTCAGTTATCTTGAGTTAAGTTATGTTATAGTAAGTTGATATCAATTACAGGTTGCAGAGTTCCAGGTTATATTTATCCTTTATATGTTTATGTGCTAAGTTTGTTATTACGGG
Source organism: Datura wrightii (assembly GCA_035772735.1). Taxonomy (NCBI): domain Eukaryota; kingdom Viridiplantae; phylum Streptophyta; class Magnoliopsida; order Solanales; family Solanaceae; genus Datura; species Datura wrightii. Next base: position 113,165,683 of record JASDFA010000001.1, read on the forward strand.
ATTGTTATCTCATGGTTATAGTTTCAGCCTTACATACCAATACATTTCATTCGTACTGACGTCCCCTTGCTTGGGGTCCTGCGTTCGTGCCGCAGGTGAAGGTAGAGGCCAGGATGGCTATTTGAGTAGCAATTCGTGAGATCAACATATGGTTGGTATGCTCCTTTCTTCCTAGAGTTGGGGCTTAGTTATTTATGCTTGAGTTTTGAGATGCGGTTATGGGTAGGTCGGAGCCCTGTTCCGACCATCAGTCAGTTTACTCTTTAGAGGCTTTGTGGACTTAGTGTGTACGGTGTTATTCAGTTTGTGGCCTCGTCGGCTTATTGTTGCTTGGTTTAGCACACTAATTGCCTTGGTTGCATTTCGATGGTTTACCCCGTATTGTTGAGACCTTATCGGTCCAGTTTATTCTTCAATTGAATATGACAGGTGGCCTGGATGGCCTAAGTGTTATAGTTATAGATGTCATATAGATGGCTTCTCGATCAATCATGAATTGAGTGCCAGTTGCCCCTACCCCAGTTTTGGGATGTTACACACACAAAATTTTTACTAGACTCTGCATCGGGTGGGCAAGCATTACAGAAGACATGATGAGCTGTACACTTTGTTGAACAGGATTGCTCAGGGAAATCCAGAGTGGCATAGTGAGTCATTGAGAGGGGCAGGAAAGAGAATAGTAGGGTTGATAGAGGTGGATAGTGTAAATGCCTTGGCTGCACCGCTAGCATCATTTCAGCATCAGATGATGACTCAGTTCAATAAACTGAGTATGAACAAACAGTAGGGATAGGTAAATGCAGTTCAGCAAGCTTCTAGGTAGTGTGAAATCTGTGGAAATAATGGGCACAATGCAGAATCCTGCGGGGCCAATCCTGAATCGGTCAATTTTGTTGGGAATGATCAGAGAAACAATAAGAATTTTGGGAACAATTACAACAAGAATTGGCAGAGCCACTTGAATTTTTCTTGGGGTGCAAATCAAAGTCAAAGCTACCAGCAACCTCAGCAACAGCAGTATCAGCAGCAAAACAGGTAGAATGGTGGCCAGTTGAGCAGCAACATTGAGGAGACATTGCATAAGATCATGGAGACACAGACCCAATCAGTAGAGAATCAGGCGAGGATGGAATCAGATTTGAAAAATCAGCAGTTGGCCACCCGCAATCTAGAGAAGCAGATGGGTCAAATAGCAGCTGCTCACCACACTAGACCGCTGGGAGGATTACCCAGTGACACAGACACAAATCCCCGATAGGTCAATGCCATCAGTTTGAGGAGTGGCAGGCAATTGGCTGATGCACCACCGAAAGAGAGGAGAAAAGAGGTGCAGCCGAAGTTGGTTAGAAACGGACCATGCACTGATAAGGGAGAAAATCAGAGTGTTGTGCAACAAAATGCACAATCATCATTGCAACCAGCATAGAGACCACCACCACCATTTTAGCGAAGACTCAAAAAGGGCAAGGAGGAGGAATACTTTAGAAAGTTCTTTGATATTACCTTTGCTTGATGTTTTTAGGGAAGGCCCAAGTATGCTAAGTACTTGAAAGATGTGGTGGCCAATAAAATTAGATTGGTGGATGTTCAGACAGTAGCACTGAATGAGGAGTGCAGCCACAGGGTAATGAGCAAGATACCTAAAAAGCTCAAAGACCCATGGAGTTTTACCCTCCCCCCACAAATTGGTAAAGCTGAGGTGATAAGAGCTCTGCGTGATTTAGGGGCAGCAGTTAATCTAATGCCCCTATCTTTGTTTAACACCGTGGTGTTGGGTAAACCGAGACTAACACGATTGATGCTGCAGCTGGCAGAGAAGTCGCTAGTGGCACTAGATGGAATAATCGAGGACCTTCTTATCAAAGTGGGTAAGTTCATTATACCCGTTGATTTCATTGTATTGGATTTTAAAGTTGATGACAAGGTATCCTGGATCTTGGGACGGCCATTCTTGGCCACCGGAGGAGCGATTATAAATGTAAGAGCAGGGACCCTAAAAATAAGGGTCGAGGAAGAAGAAGAACTCTTTCGGGTCTACCAAGAGATTAACCCACTCACACATTACAGAGACTTTTGTAAGGTCAGTGTGTTATTAGAGGCTAAGGGTGGGGTGGAAGATTCCATAGGTCCACGTCCATAGGAGATGATTACTTTTCAGCCTAAATCTGATGGGGAGCTTCCGTTAGAGAAGGAGTTGGAGGAAGAGAGGGATAGAGTGGCGGTTGTTCCCTCGAAAAACAAAAAGAGAAGAAGATGGTTCTCGAAAGGGAACTCGGGCATGAGGATGTCCTAAAAAGGATAGTCCACGTCGTGTCGTGTGTAAAATTAGGCGCTTCTTGGGAGGCAACCCAAGGGTACCACAGGTACAACTTTAATTTTTTCATTTGTGTTGATTTTGTTTATTTTCATCTTGGTGTTGTTTTTGGTGGAGAATTAAGCACAGATGGAGGGGAAGTCTGAGTACCTTTGGAGGAGGAAGCTAAGAACCATGAAGGAGGGAAAGTGTGGGGTCGAATACCCACTTGTTCAAAAATGAAGAAAAACATGATGTTAGCTAGCCTAGAGGCCCCAGGGAGTATTTCTCACCCTTTTTGAATTTTAATTAGATGCTCTTGGGACATAACATGATTAAAGTGTGGGGTGAGGGAAATTTCAAAAATTTTGTGCTTAATGATTTCAGGTGAATTTAGTGCTTGATAGGTATTGGTTGAGGGAAAATTTTTGAGTTGAGCATAATTCCCCACCTGTTGTTTTTTCTTTTCGGTTCTTTTACGATAGGGGGAAATTTGAACCGAAGAATAAAAAATTTCTTTGTCTGTACATAGTTGTTTTTAGTGATAGTATTCCCGACAATAGATGGATGACGACCGCCTTGAGGGAAAATTAGTCAATAGGTTTTGGTTTTGAACCCGTAGCTCATTGATGGCTTGATGTTCTTGTTATGTACTATACATGATTGTGAGATGCAAATGTGGTTAGTGTTGAAGCATTTAAGAAGTTGTATAACTCTATTTGAGACACCTAGGCTCTTGAATGTGACTCTATGTGCTTAAAGCTTAATTTTGAATTCTTGTGATTAGCTTAGTTAAGAGTCAGCTGAATTTTTCTTAAACTGAGCATGTGCTGTGAGTGTAAGGTTTTTTTAATATTCCTTGCTATTGTGTAGTGTCTAGAACTTGTCCGGTGTGTATACAAAACGAAATGAGGGATGTTGATTGTAAGAGATGATTTAGGCATTTCTTTGAATGAGCCTAATTTTTATCCCTCGCTTTACCTACCTTGAATGTTTGATCCTAGTAAACCCCATTGAGTCTTAAGCCTATTCTTTGATAGCTGCAACATAAGCTTAATCCTTTTCTTTCAATAGCCTTGAAGTTGCTCCCAAACTCCTAAGCGCTTAAGTTAAAAATCCAAAAGAGTAAAGGAGTGAGAATTGTGAAAAAGAAGGAAAAATAACGGTTGTGGGAGTTGAGGAAAAGATTAGAGATGCACTTGTTTGAAAATGCTTGAGTATTTGTAGGGAGTAAGAGAACAAATGAATGAAAAAGTTGCTTAAGTACTCGTTACTAATAAGGTAAGTGTGCTTACAGAAATGAGAAACAAAATAGGAAATTTAAGAGTGAAAAGAATAAAGGTGAAGTAAGAGAAGAGATGTCTGTAATAAACGTGTGATGTATTAAAAGCGCTTGGGGAACATAGCCACTATTACTGGCCAGAATAGTGCCTACCCGTCCATTAGCTTAGATTACAACCCGATAAGTCCTACTTGACCTTACGTTCAAACATTCTTAAATTAGTGGAGTAAAACACTAAGGGCAAGCTTATTGGTCAATACACGTGGCATGTGAATTCTTTGTGGGAGCGAGCTTAATTCTTATCCATATACCCATACACGTTATAATTTGAAAATTTGTGAGTAAAAATGGGTAACTCTCTTGTTGTGAGGGCACATGTTTAATGAAGGATAAAATTCATGTCGGATTTCTTGATCGGTTGATTTGCATGAGTTTGTTGAGATTGAGAGTCGATTCTTGAGGTTAGGAAGTCTTAACATAGTCATATTTTCTTTGGATGGTTACACCGTGCATGCGATATTGCTTACTTTCTATCTAAAAACAATCGTTGTAGTTGTAGCTTGAATTGTCTTGCTTCAATTAGCTATGTTTGAGTCTTCATGTGCATGAGATGTAAAAGAGTTGTTCGAGGACGAACAAGGCTTTAAGTTGGGGTAGTGATCTTGGGCATAATTACATGCCCAAGTGCTATTTTATAGCTTAATTTGGTCGGGTTGTCCAATTATACACTTACATTCTTATGTGATTTTGTGTAAATTTGGGTATGCACTAACCAACATGATTAGTCCTTATTTTGTAGGTGTAAAATGTATATGAGGGACTAAATAATGATGGGTGAAGTGAAGGAATGGAGTTGGAAGTGAATTGCAAAAGATGGCAAGAAAACATGCCATGGCAAGGCTGGCCGCGCCAGGCAGCGTGCTGCGCTGTGCTTGTGCCGCGCCCAACACCGTGCCACCCCATGGCCATGCGCGTGAAATGCTTCCTTCCAAGGAGCCTGCATGCCAGCGTCCGTGCCACGCCAGGCACTGCTGCGCGCCGCAGGCCGTGTCATGCTGGCCATCGCGTGAAAGGAGCTCTGTGCCACGCCATGTGTTGTGCAGGCACTTCATGCAAGACCTGCCAAGAATGCAATTTCTAGTGGGATTCCGCGTTACTTCCGTGGCACGGAGGCAAATTGACGCATTTACCTCCGTGCCACAGAGCCATTCCATGACAGGCCAAAAATTGCAAAGTTCCTGTTTACTATAAATTAAACCCTTAGCTTCTAAAATCAGGTGTGTCACGAAATTTTTTATGGAAACCATAGAGGAGGGAAGGGAGAAGTGAAGAACTCACCTAGGGTTCACTAATTTTACATTCTCTTTTACCTATTTTTGTAAGTACTCTACTTTAACAATGTTTTTAAGTTATTGTACAAACATGAGTGGCTAAAACCCTTCCCCTAGGGTTGAGGCCACGTGATATGATTGCAATGCATGAATTTGTTTTGGTTTGAGTTGTTAATTGTTATTTCGTCTTACATTCTTTATTATGGTTGTTTTTATGCTTGATCACCATGAGAAAATACATGTTAAGCTAGGTTAAAGCTTAAAAGAGTAACCCTAGGCAATAACATAGGAATGTAGGGAGCAAGTTCTTATCTTTCGATATGATTCGCAATTAGGATATAATATACCTAAATTGCCTTGCTTTGTTTGTAAAATGGGATGATAGCAAGACATCGTCTTAGAATTGTCACTCCACCACTCGTAGAAGTATTGTGAAGCTAAGTTAGGTTAAATGGTTAGAGGTACGAAAGTCCCTAATCAAGAGCACAAACCCCGTAAACCACATCCATGTAGTTGAATTGCCCACGAACTAGGATATCACATCCCCGCTCAACGGTGTAGTTGTTAGTCTAGTTTGTCGTGTTTAGAGGCTCAAGAGACCATCACATGTCCAACTGTGTGAGACAACAATAGATAATTTCGTACGTGAATCATTACGAAGTGTAGCATTGCATGACAATTCGGCCTTAGCTCTAGTTGCTCCTTATATTGTTTCTCAATTATTTTGTGACCATCCCTAGATTTAATTATAATTTCCCAAAAACTTCTATAATCAACACTTGTGAAAGTTAATCTTACACTTGAACTTCATAATTTGCTGAATTGGTCCAGTCCCTGTGGGTTCGACATCCGGCTCTTAAAAAGGGCCATTGTATTACTTGTACGACCACGTATGCTTGCGAGTGCGCTGGAGCGCAAACAAGAGGCACTCCAACTTTAGCACAAAGCTAGGAAATAAGGACGGCATAGGGTATAGAAGTGCTAGACTGTCGAGCCTTTCTCTTCATTTGTTGATCAACAATTTCCCCAAACTTAATGGGGACTCCATTCATGATGTAGGCAATGAGAATGGTAGTTTCTAGCCTGACCTGTTGCTCATTTTTGGAGGGGATGATACAGCCACAAATAAAATCTAGCCACAGCTTGGCCTCGAACTTCAAATCGTAGTGAGATATTTCACCAACAAGGAGGCCCAAAGAGGAGTGTCAACAACAATGGTTCAGGCTAACCTAGCAAATTTGTTTTTCATATCAGCTACCCAGGCCATGTACTCCATACCCGATTCAATTTCCTCTTCCCAAAATAAGGAGTTAATGGCCTCTCGGGTAATGTCGACTTACACCCCCTTAGCATAACTGATGGTAGGCATGGAAAGTCATCAACTTTACCCCTGTGCTGCATGCTATCTTGTCGGGCCTAATATGAAACATAGAATTTGGTCACTAAGCTGGGGCAGTAAGGCGGGAGAGGATTAGAAAATGCATGCCATTGTCGTTCTGTGAATGGGGTGGTGATGTTGGGAAGATCACCCCTCAACCCCACCAAATTAAAACGCTTCTCCACTATTGATGGATCGACCTTGATAGATGAGATAATGCTTTTGCATGTTTGGGATGCAAAAGATGATTGCTTCCTTAGTGTTGGCATGCGACAGAGCGGCCTTTGCTTTGCTCTTGATCTTGCTAGAAGATGAGGTGGGGGCCTTTCCTTTCCTGTATTCCTGGATGAAGACGGGGTTTTTTTGCAAGGATGATGTTAGTGATAGCCATTCAAGAAGTAACTAAAGTAACAAAAACTATTCTAAGGGTGAACAGAGAAACAAAGATAAGAAAGCATCATATAAAGACCACCACGATGAAGCACCGGTGAGTCATAGGACCAATCTGTGGACCTTCGCTTTCTCGCCGATGCGAGAAAGAAAACTGGGCAACTTAAGAGTGTACCGGCAATTGAGTAGCGAGTCACCGCTCCTGATTCATGAACTGCCGATGTAACGCAGGATCCACTCAGTGGATTGAAGCCATTTTTAAGAGTGAATCGGAATTCCATCAGCGATTCCCCGAACCCGACCGGCGAACGCCGAACCCCATCGTCCGCAAATCGAATTTAAACAAATCAAAGGCGCTCATTAATAAACACCCACACACAGCGTGATAGAATTAACACTACTACATCTAAATAAATCCCATGACAGTTTTCCCTTAAGAATGGTCTCACCCGGTCCATCATCGGGCAAAACATTGCATTTCATTTCGATTAGGTTACTCAGACTAAACCTATTAAAAATTCACACAAATAGAACATATATTTCCCATTCCGTTCAACAAACAGAGCATATTCATGAATTCAATAGGAAAGGGAAGCAAAGTATTAAGACTAAAGGAATTAGGAACCATTGAGAAAATCATGACAAGGGCAAGAAAGCTTTTACCAGAATATTGGAATACTTGCACACTTGAGATTGAAAAGCTAGACAACTCTCAACAATGGCACTTCAGGGGATGTGAAGTAGAGAAAGGAAATGTGAGTGTAGTGAGGGTGTTAGTGAAAGGAGAGAGAGGTTTTTATAGGTGAGAGGTGGAAGATTGATAGGTTGAGAGGAAGGTGGAGAGTTAATGTGTTTGTGTGTTGGTGGGAAGTGGGAAGGTGTAAAGGTGGAAAAGTGAAAAGGTGGAAAAGAAGGAAATATGGGGATGTGGGAAGGTTGGGTAGTGGAGAGACAAAAGGGGAATAAAAAAATGGTGAAAAGAGGGAACTAAGGGAATATTTTGTAGAATATGGTCGCTCAGTTGGTATTTGGAATTCGGTGGATCCACTCTTAATTTCCATTTTGAGACAAATTCATACCTCGCTTGGTGCTACATCGGCGGGTTGCCGAAACACACCAGCGTTCCACCGCTTTACCTTTCCTTTGCCGGGTATTTGTTCTCAGTTCTCCGTTTCTCAGTTAACGACCCACTGGTAGTTCATGAAATGGATCGGCGATCCATTGGTGACCCGCCGCTTAGGTGCCAAAACTTCGGGTACTTTGTGTTACATCGGCGACCCACCGGCGGTCCACAGTTATGCATCAGCGTTTTGCCGATTGGTATGCTGGTTTATTAATCCAAGTCCTAGCCTTCTATTTTCACTTATCTTAAAAATGCGGTTGGCGCTTCTGGGTCGGCGAATCTCCAATTTAGCATCATTCCTCTCTTATGTGGTTTTTTCCTTCCTTTGTTCCTCACTTCATAGCTCCTACAAAAACATAAAAAAACAAAGACATAAAAGAAATCCACTAAACACTTGGGTTGCCTCCCAAGAATCACCTTAGTTAACGTCGAGGAACGACGTAGATCACATTCAACACCTTTTTTTCGATGGATCATCTCCAACTCCGTCTCCTTCATCTCCAGTCCTTTGTCCTCCTCCTCATTTTGCAACCCTCCTATTGTCTTGCACACGCAGGTGTTTCAGCTGATGGACACACCTTGAAGGTGACTTCTCACTTCTAATTCTGAATTTTAGCTACCCAAGCTCCACATCAACCACAACTCTCCTTATAGCTAGCAACGATCTTCCCAAAATAATGGGTACCTCCACAACCATTTCGCAATCAAGGATAACAAAATCAGCAGGTAGAATGAACTTATCCGCCCTTACCAACACATCTTCTAATACCCCCACCAATTTTTTTATGGACCTATCCGCCATGAGCAACCTCATTGACGTAGGCGTTGTGCTTTTGAGTCCCAACTTCTTGAAAATGAGTAGAGGAATTAAATTTATGTTGGCACCAAGATCACATAAAGGTTTTCTAGACACACATATCCCAATTGTATAGGGGATTGTGAAAGCTCCTGGGTCTTCCCGCTTGGGGGCAAGGTTACTCATCATCATTGCACTACAATGGTGCATTTTCTCCCCATTACCTGCATCAACCACCTTCTTCATATTCAACAATTCTTTTATGAACGTCGCATATCCTGTCATTTGGAGAAGAGCATCCACTAACAGTATATTAATGGACAACTTTCTAAACTTGTCAACGAATTTGCTGAACTGGTCATCCTTCTTATCTTGGCCAACCGTTATGGATAAGGAAATGAGACTATTACTTCAACCTGGTCATCTATTGGGGCCTTCATGCCCGCTTCGTTGTTATCAGCATATGAGAAGATTTTTTCATCCTTCCCTTTTCCTTCCTCATCAATCTTTTCCTCACTCGTTGGAGTCTTTGGCAACTCGTCGAATTCATTTTCCTCCTTTGATTTTGGGTCACTAACCTCTTTGGGCTTCACCGGTCATCTCCAATCACCTTGCCGCTCCTAGTGACAATAGCCATGCATTGATTATCTTTCTTTGAATTTGGCTTTGTGTCACTAGGAAGTATTCCCTTCATCTAGGGGATCATTTGAGCCGACAAGTTATTCATTTGGGCCTCCAAATGCTTGATGGAGGCTAAATGTGATCTCACTGTTTGGGGAAGGTTAGACACCTCCCTCTTAACTCTTTGACCCCGCTCTCGGTTGACTCACTTTCTTTAGGACTCTTGATAGTATTTATTCAATTTTTGAACAACCCGTGTCACTCACACCCTGCTGACTGTGGGAGTTTTCAACTTTTGGAGGGGGAATATACGGGTTTGAATTCCAGTAATAGGGATCACCCTCTTGATTCTGCTCCCTATTTCCCCATCTTTCATTTCTTTCGAGCCATCCCTGTTGATCACAATTTCTCCAGCCTTGATTTTTAGCCCTTGGGTGCCAAGGGCCTTGATTTGTTCCTTGGAATCAAGGTCGAGGACCTCCCATTTGGTTTCCCATGTATTGACATTCTTCCTCATTTCTTGGCCGTGATGATTCTCCATCATATTGCAAGGGACCCTTCATACCCACAACATTTACCACCTTGGGCCCTGTCCCCATTAAGTGTTTTGTCATTAATTCTAGCTATGTCATCATCTTGGCGAGATTCCCATCCCGCTCTTCATCCCTTTTCACAATTTAGTAGCCAATCACTCAAGCTGATCTAATGTGTACGCACATTTGTCTCTCGCATGTGCCAAGCCCTATTGGTGTTTTCATTCTGTCTATAAGGTCTTTGGACAACCCATATGTTTGATCCATAATAGAACTGCCAGCTAGATTGTTGGCCATAGACTTGTCGATGGAATCAAGGGCTCTGTAGAAGCTTTGGAGAAACACTCCATCCGACAGTCCATGATTTGGACAAAGAGCAACCTTCTTTTTGAACCTTAGCCATGCCTCATGCAAAGGCTCTCCCGGTTCTTGCTTGAAATTTGTGATGTCATCCCTCAACAGCAGAATCTTTGATGGAGGTAAAAAACAATCCAAGAAATCCTCGGTTAACTCTTGCCAAGATGTAATACATCCCGTAGGGAGTTCCTCCAGCCACATTGTTGCCTCCCCCATTAGTAAGAAAGGTAAGAGTCTCAACCTAATTGACTCTTGACTAATATTTGTAATGTTGAAGGGCTGGCATATCATCAAGAAATTTCTCAAATACTAATTTGCATCCTCACTTGGCTTACTGCCAAAGTGTCCCTTCATTTGAAACTAATGCAGCATGGTGCTTGTGACATGAAATACCGCATTCCCTATCGTAGGTGATAGGCGAATGGCTACCGCAATTTCCGACATCACCGAATTATCCTCTTCGTGCTCCATGTTGCCTTCCACTGAGCTATCCTTTGCTTGGGAGTGATGAATCATATGGTTGTAAGATCCTAACAATCACAACACAATTACGTCAAGTAACTAAGGTGCAAAACTATTTCAACTTAACAATTAACACAAGAATATGAAGCGCTAGTCCCCGGCAATGGTGCCATTTTTTATAACGTCCAAAACATATCCTTCATGAAAAGAATATACACAACCGAAGTATCAAAACAAGTAACCTGACGATTGTTGGGGTTGAATGACTAGTGAATGACAGTTACAAGTGTCGGTTGAGAAATTGAAGTTAGCTTGCACCATGTAGAGTTAATATAAGAACAAATAAATTGGGGGAATTGGAATTTGTAGTGAATTATATTTGGTAATTTAGTGGAACAAAAAAGCAAGATCAGCAAGGTTGTCAACAAGAGTTTGAAAGATTAGAAGTGTGGTGTAAATGATATACTAACTAGATAGGGACATGCTAGGTCATCTTATGAGTTCCATTAGTGTAAATAATATCGGGAAGTGGCTAATTACAGCTTTTCAGCCTTATAACTACCTCTTACTAGATTTTTGTCAAACCTCAAGCCACGATTTAGCTCAACCCAATTAGATTTGGATTAGAAGCTGCACTACTCTAGCTATTAGTTACTAATAAGGAATGAGACTGCAATTTTAGCTATTTCTAGCCCAATTTCATAGTCTCTCATCCATACCCACTATTAAATTCTCTTTCAATACTCAATTATTCTTTTACAAGCAATAATCAAGCAAGAATAAATAGACCCATATCATAATAAATGGATCTTCCTTTATAGATTGAAGAGAATCTAACAGATTTACATTTATTTAAACAATATGAAGATGACTCTAGCAATACCCACTGTAATTAAGTATTCATCATGGCACACCTCTAGTTAATTATTTAGCTACTCATAATTAAGAAATTCAAAAGCACATTCATCAATAAACACATTGAATTTAATAACAAGAGTAGTAAAATCAAATTCACAAATATAGTCTCCAACAATGGCTGTAACTTACTATTAAGAAGAAGTAGAGAAGAGTACTTTTTCCAAGTTTACCAATCAAAATGTCCTTTTCTCTGCTAAGAGAATGTTCTAAAGCTAATATAGGAAGCATTGATGTGATATGCTCTGCTCTCTATATCCTCCAATACACAGTACTTTATCTAGTATATATATCCATGAAAATAGGGCATCTTCTATCTCTTTTTCCATGCTGGACAATTTTACCCTTGAGCATCATTCTAGAATCAGCAGAGACAACGGCGATTCACTGGTTGTCATTCGTGAATCATCGGGTATCTTATCTTAGCCATCCTCAACTCCAGTGAGAATTGGCGGTTCATCCGGTGTATAGCCGATCTCAATCCGTGAACATCTGGGTCTTCGTTCTTCTTTCCAGAAAATTGGGTGTCTTTCGGTGACTGGATGCGGCAACTCGCGGTTCGCCAGTGGCATTTTTCTTCAGAGGCAGTGATAATTGGCCTTTGACCGATGTTTCACCGGTTTTCATCGTTGGACTGCCTATTTGTTCTCACTTCCTTCTTTTTTCTCCATTTTTGATCTTTTCTACACATTTAGGCACCCGCACACAACAAAAGTAAAAAGGGCATAAAATCCATATAATCAACTCCAAAACTAAGCAAAAGCTCAAGCTTAAGAGCCTCATGAGTAGGTAAATTACCAACTCATCAGTTTGGCATGTACCTTCTTGGTGAGACACATTCAAATCTGGGGCTTGTGGCGACTGCTCCGACCCATGGGATAGTGATACCTCTACCAATCTAAAAGCTTGCACTCGCTTCCTCTTAACTGTGGGTTCCTAGACATCTCTTTTCCTATCTAAGGAGATCATTCCTAAGGCAGGGACAGGGGTATCATAAGGGAACAATGGCAATCCCTCTTGCAAACATAGCTGAGAAATTAGGACAACATATGGCATGGAGATGCTGGCTTGTCTTGCCTTTTGCTTTATTTGCTGGGCCACAATCTCCCTAATGTTAATGGGGACTCCATACATGATGCAGGCTAGAAGAATCACTGTCTCTAAGTTGACCCACTGTTCATTTTTAGAGGGAATGATGTGGCCAATGATGAAATCCAACCATAATTTGGCCTCGAACTACATATCATGGAGAGAATTTTTTCCACCCATGGAAGCCCATAGAGGAGTGTCAACTACAATGATGAGGGTTATCCAAGTGAACTGGTTTTTCATGTCCGCAATCCTGTCCTTATACTCTTAGTCAGTGTCAATTTCATCTTCCTAGAACAAATAGTCGATTGTTGCCGGAGTTATATCTACCTCCACCCTTTGTACCTTGATTGATGGTAGGCAGGGGACATAATAGATTTTCCCTCTATGTTCCATAATTTCCAGCCTAGTCGGGTAGGAAGAATAAAACTCCAACACCAAGCTGGGGTAGTAGTCTAGGAGAGGATTGGCGAAAGCATACCACTGCCTATCCGTGAACTGAGTAGGTGATGTTGGGAAGGTCACCGCACAGTCCTACAAAATCAAACCTCTTTTCCTTGTGGCCCTGGCATATGACGTAGTCCTCTTTCATGTCGAGCACACAGAACATGACGGCCTCCCTAGAGTTGGTTGGTGTTATGGAGGCCTTGGCTTTACCTTTTCCTTTAGTGGTTGAGGAGGTTGGGGCCTTGCCCTTTCTAGTGTTCCTGAACGAAGATGATATTCTGCAAGCATGATGTTAGTGGAAGCCATAATGTGTAGAAATGAAATAACTAACACTACTCTAAAATTGAAATGAGAAACAAAGATGAAAAATTATCATTCAAAGAATTAGCAGCACCGCGAAGCACCAACAAGCCGCAGGATGGTATCCACGAATTGCCGCTGACCCGCCAGTGAGAAACAGTAAACCAGGGCAGCAGGTTGCTCGGTGCTTTGGGCTACGGGTAAAAACCGACACGCAAGTGCACGTGGTCAAACAAGTAATAAAGTGGCTAAGTAGCCAAGTATCGATCCAAGGAGGCTCAAGATATGTAAAATTGCCTAATTTACTATATTTATATTTAACTTCTAATTATGCTAATTCTTCTTTTTGAATTTTTCCTTTTATTTTTCTTCTTTTGTCACACCACGCGTCATTTTCAACCCTTTTTCTTTTCTCTTCCTTTTTTCACCTCCCCAAGATTTATGCACCCCTACTCTAGCTACCCTCAACTTAGGCAGTTTGCCTATGTTGAGGTTGAAAATGTTCAAGGAGGGACCAGGGAAAAAATAGGTTCATTATAAAAAAATGGATATGGTTAATTGGTTAATTAAAGAAAAATGGTTCATTTAAGGCGCAAAATCGGGATCAAATAAAATCATATTATTCTGGTAGGTTCATTTAAACTAAAAGAATGGGATAAATAAAAATGGCCTATAATCCTTTCCTAACCAACCATCCAAAAACCTATGTAAAGACCAACCAGGAAAGTTCTAGATCCTCTAAGCAGCATTGAACTAGGTATTAGTCCTCACTCACTCATGGTACATGCCTTGCATTTATTCTACCTGTCCGGTTTATACATGGGTAACAAAAACTACTCATGCTAATATACTAAATGACACAAAAAGATCTACAGAAATCATGCTTTGCAATCAATAAGTACATAGCTAACCATCAAAAATTTTTAAACTGGTTCAATTTTTCAAAACTTTGAAACTAGTGCAATTTATTGGCTGAGTATTTCTAAGCTACTTTATAATTATACAAGAATCAAAAATAAAATAAAATCCTAAACATGTCAATTCTACTAGATAGCATGCCCGAGAAAAAAGAAACATGGAAAGAAAATCCTCGGAAGAATCACAAAAAATCCCAAAAATAAGAGTACATCCCCTCCCTTTTTAAAAAGCATGCTTCATCCCCGAAGCACAGAATGTAAAGAAGAAGGAAGGGAACATACTTTTGGCACACTAAGAACTCATGTTATCCTACGGAAGTGGTAACTCTACTGCAATCGTGGTGCTGACGGTGTCCGGCGCACTCAATGGGCTATAAGTAGGGGGAATGGTTACCCCCTCAGTAGTTGCAGTCGCCTCTATGACCTCCAGAATCAGTGGGGCTGAATGTGGCTCGCTCAAAGGGTCCTTGCCACTTGTAAGCTCTACATGGGAGGTGGTGGAGCTACCCACTCCTTTTTCTCTCTCAAGTAGCTCTAACCTATGCTCATCTTGAGTCTGCTAGCTCTCCAATCTCGCCAGCTTGTGCTCTTTCTTTTCTCTCTTTCTCTTCTTCTTTTGGGTCTAGTCTCCAACATAATCCCAGATCCTCTTTTTCCCTTTTTCCCTCTCAGATCCTGTAGGCTCAAAATTTACCGCCAGATCAAGCTCCTCGTCTATGCCAATATCAAGGTTAGGAATAGTGGGGGATGCTATAATTGCCAGCTACCGTGATGACAACTCAGCCACTTGGCTTCGAAGAGCCCTCCAACTCCTTATGGAGGCTGCCAGTGTGAGTCTGCTCAGCTATACGCTTATTGAATCTGCTCTCAAAACTATCTAGTCTAGCCTGTAGGACCTGTGCAGTTGTCTCAATCTCAGCCTTTACCCAAGGCTTGATGTTCTCCATCATAGACTACACCTTATACTCAGCTATGGTTAGTCTCTTGGCCTACTTCTTGAGAAATTCCTGAGGCACTGGCATGTACTTGGCTGGAGTCTGGCTTGGAAGGCCCATAGGTGGTGCGATGGAGGTGTTGGGAGCTACCACTAAATGACTGGCATCTGTAGCCAGTGTCTCACCCTCCTCCTGTGAGGTGGGGGCATTTACATACTCGCCCCAACTGTCCGTGATACTGGGACTGCGGTAGAATGTCGTGCTCAACTTACTAGGTTCATCTCCTCCCAGATTAAGCCAATATCTACGATCTGTTGTCCTATGATCAAGTGCTCCTCACCACGAGGCACCTTGTACCTGCCTCTGTGCATAGTCTGAATACGAAACTTAGGAATGGGATGGTAGTGCTTAATCCCATTGCCCGATCTCGGATATCCTCCATAATGAACCTCGGGATATTGATGGGGTATTTGGACATGATACATGCCACCAAAGCTGCTCTGTCTGTGCCGAGGGTATTTTCATTCATTGTTCGGGCCAACAGGTGGTGCAATAATGTTTAAAAGGCTTTTTTTATGAAGTTCAGAGAATTCTTTATGACCTGCTTGCCGCTACTGACCTATTCTGCTTCTTCTTTGTCCTCAGCAATAACCTCAAACAACCACTGAATTTTCCTCTGCCTCTTATCAAAACGGATCTTCTAGATCTTTTTCATGGCGTCCACCTGGTAGTCATACTCTTGTGTAGTGTGTGGTAGTATGAATTGGGGCCCATATAATACCCGAGCGATAATATCAACATTGTGGCCTCGTATCGTGACGCTCTCCAGCTTGGGCTGATCTTTCAACTTTTTCCCCTCCTTTGCATTCTGCTGCATGGTTGCTAAATAATTGGCTAGAACTCCTGGACGATCTCTAAAATGCATCGATTTGGGGCTTGATGAGTTGGTAATTTACCAACTTATTAGGCTCTTAGGCATGAAGTTTAGCTTAGTTTGCAAGTCATTTAGATGAATTATATGCCCTTTTGCCTTTTTGTGTGCAGATATCTGATTTGAAGAAAAGAACAAGAAGTGAAATAAAAAGAAGGGAATCAGGTGAAAACTGGCGCTTCGCCGAAGAAGACTGGCGAAACGCGGGCCAAATACAGAAGATCACTACCGGCCAAATAAAAAGAAGGGAATCGGGACATCAACCGGCGATTCGCTGGTCAACTCGCCTACTGACACCTGAAAGTGCTAGATCTAAAAGAAAGAATTCGGTAGAGCATGGTTGGAGTCCAGTGAATCACTGAAGGAACCACCGAAGGACACTAAAATTCATTGAAGGAGCATTCAATTATATCCGAAGGTTTGCAAAATGTAACCGGCGAACCACCGGTACTCTCGCAAGTGCCAAAATGCCTGATCAGGGGCAAATGTGTCCAACACTAAAAAAGAGAGTCTTAGGTGCCCTACTTTTACATATATTCTAGAGAGAAGTACTCTGTACCTATCAGATCTTAACTTTTAGCTTTTTGTGAACATTCTCTTTGGAAAAGAAGAAAGCAGAATTCTATTGGTGGAAATTGTAAAAGATTGTTTCTTCCTTTTCTTCTTCTTCCTCTATAGCATGGTACCTCTATTGTTGAAGACTTATTGCTGAATTTGATTTTGTTACTCTTATTATTTAAATCAATGAGTTTATTGTTAGATATACTTTTTAATTTCTTAACCATGAGTAGCTAAATCATTAACTAGAGGTGTGTGGTGATGAGTGCTTAATTTGATTGGGTATTACTAGATTCATCTCAGTATTGTTTAATTAGTATAAATCTGTTAAGTTCTTCCTAAATTAAAATTGAAGATCCATAGTTGCTAATGTGGGTCTACTTTTCTTACTTGATTTTTTCTTGAAAGAAATGAATTGAGTATTGTGAGAGAATTTAATGGTGGAAATGGATGTGATGTTGTAGAATTGGGTTAGACATAGCCAAACCCACATTCTCACTCCTAATTAAGAGCTAATAGCTAGAGATTTTTGCAACTATTAATCTGAACATGATTGGATTGATTTAATTGTGTCTAGTGGTGCGAAAGAACTCTAGCAAGAGGCATTTATGAGGGTGAAAAATATAGAATGCCCACCTACCAAAGTTATTTACACAATTTGAACTAATGAGATGATCTAGCATAGCCTTGTTTAATTAGCACATCATCTACACCACACCTCTAGTCCTTCTCATTATTATCCACAACTTTGGTTATTTTGCTATTCTAATTAGCCGAGTTAGAATATATACCATATTGTTAACATCAAGTCTCCTCCAAAATGTTTATGACTTTGTTATTTTTTAGTGGTGTGAACTAACTTCAATTTTCCAAACAACACATGTACATATTATTTGATAGTCTCTATGGGATTCGACTTCGACATCCGTCGGGATATTTTTTTTTGATGCAACAACTGTTTACGCTCTTTTGTAACAGAGTGTATTCTAGAAGTTATCAAAAACGACGACATTGCCAGGGACTAGCGCTTGATATTCGTGTGCTGATTGTTAATTTGAATTAGTCTTGCATCGTAAGTGTTGACATTAATCTTGCTATGGTTATTAGGGTAAAGTCATATGAGTCATCACTCACAAGCAAGGGATAGCTAAGTTGAGGGTAATATAGAGTATGAAGAAGATAATCTGGGGATGCCCAAAGTTGTAAGAGCCATTCTCCTACCGCATACGGAAGGGAATGTCGTGTTCTAATGCACAAGTACAATGCTACATTTGCTACATATGAAAGGGCTCTTTGGGGGAAAACCATGTGAGGATGCAAAGCGCCATTTGAGGAATTTCTAAGAGATCTGCAAACCTTTCAACATAACTAATATTAGTCAAGAGTCTATCAGGTTAAGGCTCTTTCCATTCTTCCAAATGGAAGAGGCGACTATGTGGTTGGAAGGAACTCCCTCCCGGTTACATTACATCATGGCAAGAATTGACTAAAGAATTCATGAATCATTTCTTCTCTCTGTCAAAAATGTTACAGCTGAGGGATGATATCACGAAATAGCCAGGAGAACCATTGCATGAAGCATGGGTAAGGTTCAAAAAGAAGGTTTCCCTTTGTCCCAACCATGGTCTCCTGGATGGAGTGCTCCTTCAAAGTTTTTACCGAGCCCTAGACTCCATTAACAAATTTGTTGCCAATAATTTATCTAGAGGATCAATCATGGATCAGACACATGGATTAGCTTAGGACCTCATGGACAGAATGACAAAGAAAAATTGGGCTTGGCATATAAGAGAGACTAATCTATCGACGCATAATATTGGTTCTAGTGCGTTGGTAGTTGAGTTGCGAAAAAGAGATGAAGAACGGGATGAAAATCTTGCTAAAATGATGATGCAGTTGGAACTAGTGACAAAACATGTGATTGGAGTAGGTCTCACGGTTGTGAATGTGGTAGGTATGTAAGGTCCATTACACTTTGAAGGAGAATCATCACCACCACGGTATAATAAGGAATTCCAATACATGGAAAATTAATTGGGGCATTCTCGACCTGGGTTTCAAGGGGATAATTAAGGTTCTTGGCGCCCAAGGGATGAGAATCTAGGTGGGAGAAACTGCGACGCACAAGGATGGCCTGATAGAAATGAAAGATGGGGCACTAGAGACCAAAGTAGAGAAGGGGACCGCTATCACTGAAGTTCAAACCCATATGTTCCCCCTCCTAAAGCTAAGAATGCCTAAAATCAGCCAAGTGTGAGCGATGCAGCTAGCTCAAAAATGGAAGAGATGTTAGCAAGCGTCCTTAAGAAAATGGAATTAACTAACAGCAGGGTCAAGGAATTGAAAGGGGAGGTGTCTAACCTCGCCCAAATGGTGAGTTCTCATTCAGCCTCCATTAAGCAGTTGGAGGTTCAAATGAACCACTTGTCCACTGAAATGAACCCATGAATGAAGGGAACATTCCCAAGTGATACAATCCAAACCCAAAGAAAGATAGTCAATACATGGCCATTGTTATGAGGAGTGGTAAAATGGTTGGAGATGCGAGTGTGAATCCTAAGGAGATTGTTGCTCCTAAATCAAGTGATGGAGATGAACCTGCTATGGTGCCAAAAGCACCAAATGGTGGTAAAGATAGTGAACATGAAGGTGAGGGAAATGATGATGAAGTTCCCTCACATGTTGATGAAGAAGAGGCAGACATGAAGGCCTTAAATGATGAATAACTTGATCCAAGAGCTCCACCCCCTTATCCACAAAGGTTAGCTAAGAAAAACAGGGATGATCAGTTTAGTAAATTTATAGACATGCTCAGAAAATTATCCATTAATATACCATTGGTGGATGCCCTACTTCATATACCTAGATATGCCATATTCATGAAGGAGATTTTCAAAAATAAGAAGGTGGTAGATATGGGCACTGGGGAGACAACACACCATTTAGTGCGATGATGATGATCAATCTTGCCCCAAAGAAGGAGGACCCAGGAGCCTTCACAATCCCTTGTACAATTTTGATGTGTGTGCTTAAGAAAGCCCTTTGAGATCTTGGTGCAAGCATAAATCTGATGCCTCTCATCATTTTCAAGAAATTGGGGCTTGGGACACCAAACTCACATCAATGAGGTTGCTAATGGATGATCGCTCCATAAAAAACCCGTGGGGGTGTTAGAAGATGTATTGGTGAGGGTGGATAAATTCATTCTACCAACTGATTTTGTGTTTCTTGATTGTGAAATGGACTTATAAGTGCCAATCATTCTGGAGAGACCATTGCTCGTCATGTGTTGAGCTTTTGTAGATGTGGAGCTAGGTGAGATCAAGTTCTGGGTTGGAAGTGAAGAGGTCACCTTTAAGGTGTGTCCATCAGCTGAAACTCCCGATGAATGTTACGTGATTGGAGTATTGCATGAGGAGAATGAGGATAGCGGAGTGGAGATGAAAGAGGCTGAATCAGAGAATGATCCTTCGAAAAAAGATTGCTAAATGATAAATACGTCATGCCACGATGTAACTAAGGCGCTCTTTGTGAGGTAACCAAGTGTTTTATTTTGATTATTTTTCTATTGTTTTTGTTTTTGATTTTGTAGGATTAATGAGGCGAGAAGAAATGAGAGAAAGCATAAAAACAAGGTAGGCAATGCATTTTACCGGTGAACCGCCGATCCAGATGCGTGAATCGCCTCACCCTAACACAGGAAAGTAAAAACCTAGGAACATGACTGCTATACTGGTGAATCAACCAGCGGACTGCCGATATAAAAGTGTGGACCGCCATTTAATCACGGGTGAAACCCTGAATACCTGAGGGATGGTTGCCGAAGCAGAGATCCATCGGAGGAACACCGATCCAAGTGGCAAACCGCTGATCAATCGCTGGTTGTAAGTTAGTGAGCTGAACATGAATTCAAAAGTGAAAAGGTAAGGTGGCAATCGCCGGATAAAACCAGCGATTGCCGGTGTAACGCCGGTATAGGTACAGGTTTTATGTTCAGAATCTCAATCAAATATGGACCCACCTGACCTAATACCTACTTGAGCCACCCTAATCTGAAAAGATATTCCCGTAGGCTTCCCTTTTTCCTCTTTTACAACTTTCCCACACTTCTTTTTATCTTCCCAACACCCAACCTTTCTATGTTCCCACAACTCCCTCTCTTCCACTTCCGACACAATTAACTCACCATTAATCTTTCACCTCCTCCTCAACTAACCACATTCTCACCTACTCACCTATAAAATCCCTCACCCTCTCCACTATATTCTTACTACACTCACATTCTTCCTCTCTACTAAACAAGTCCTAAGAGTTGCCATTGTTGAGCATTACCAAGCTTCCAAAGTTGGTATCTGCCAAATTTTCTCCCACGAGTAGTAATGTATCTTTGGATCTCTTAGTTTCTCATCAATGGTACTTTGGTGTCATATCCATGTGGCTCTAACATGCATTCCCCTCCTTTTTACTGTGATTCTTCCCTATTAGTTTCATGATTGATGTTATATTTGATGTTATATAAAATTTGTGGGATGATAGAAGTTTATTGCTAAAATGGGTGTGGGGATTCATGATTATTGTGTAGAATTAAATGGGGTGAAGTCTGATTAACCCAAATGGACTAAAAAATCATGTTTTTCCCTATGATAGATTGGGTGGCGCCATTCTTAAGGGTAAATAGTCATTTTACTCCTTTTTGATGTGTAGAGTTGATGCATTGGTATGATGTGATTAAGTGTGTGCGAAATGGTGCCATTGAAATTCATGGGAATGCCTTGGGGATGACGACTATCGGCTATTCGCTGGTCGGGTCCAGCGAAACACCAATGGAATGTGGATTTGATCTAATAGTTGATTTTGTCCACTACTTTGATCCCATTTTACATCGGTAGTTCGCAGATTTGTGTATGTGTTGTTCGAGGACGAACAAGGATTTAAGTGTGGGGTAAGTGATCTTGGGCAGATTTATATGCCCAAGTGATACTCAAACGTATCATTTTTACCTTGTTTGTTGTGCAATGTGTATATAATATCATGTAATTGGTAATAAAATGCGAATTTATACTAACCAACATGATTAGCATTTGTTTTGCAGATAAAGGTGATTTTTAGGAGCTAAAATGCATGTTGGAACTATGTCGGAGTTGGACTTGGATGCGAGCGTGGAAAAGACCTTGGAATGCAGGATTTATAGGGGCTCCGCGATGGCTCCGTGCCACGCTACCATCGCGGTAGCACACTGCCTGAGCATGAATTAATTTGGCAATTTCCAGTGTACCTGCGCGTCAGCTCCGTGGCACGGAGATAGGCCTCCGCGATGGCCTCCGTGCCACGTTGAGGTTAAATTACCGGACCCTGGAAATTCCAGTGCGGGTCCGAGTCCACGCCGTGTCACGGAGGCAAGGCTCCGCGTTGGCCTCCGTGACACGTTGCTTGTTATTCCGGGAAAAATTTCCCACTAGTATAAATAGCACACTTAGGTTTATTTTAATTAGTTTTTAGTTTTTAGACTGAGTTCAGAAGTGGAGAGCAGGAACGTGGGTTAGCAGCAGTTGAACATTGGAAAAGCTAAGGGATTTCTTCTCTTCTTTTCTTCTTTCTATCAATTGTAAGTATAATTTACACTCATTTTAGGATGATCAATCCAAGAATGAGTGGCTAATTCTCTTTCTTGCTGAGGTTTTGAACATGTGTAATGAATTTTGATTGTAAATGATATGGTTTTATTCTTCTTCTTTAATGTTGTTCTATTAATTCTTGTTCTTTACTGCATTAGTGATTGGCCAACATTAATGTATATCTAAAAAGTCCAATTTCACTCGAAAGAGCAAGAAATTGGAAAGTTGTGAATTAATAGGGTATTGTTCTTAACTTGATTTGGGAAAATTGGGTTTTGATGTGCTTTCCTGATAGAAATATACTTGAAAGCCGTATTAGTCAATTTAGGAACCTGAATTGTAGTGCTAGGTCATAAATTGCATTTGATCACAGAAATGTAGATGGATGGTTTATGATTCTA
Organism: Datura wrightii; assembly: GCA_035772735.1. Classification (NCBI taxonomy): domain Eukaryota; kingdom Viridiplantae; phylum Streptophyta; class Magnoliopsida; order Solanales; family Solanaceae; genus Datura; species Datura wrightii. The sequence continues at coordinate 113,188,357 of JASDFA010000001.1, forward strand.
AAGTGAAATTAAATACGAGAGTTTTAATTTCTAGGCAAATGTTCTTGGCTAGCAACTTGAAGAAGAGAATTAACCAAAATTATCATGATTATCAAGTTCATTACTTGTTCTTAACCTTGGCATGTTCATATCCATTGTTTGAATTCACAAGTAAATAGTGTTATTAATTGTAGTATATAGTTTAGAAACAAAAACTCAATTAACCCTTGGTTACGTTGTTGTTAGCATAATTAGAAGTTAAATATAAATATAGTAAATTAGGCAATTTTACATATCTTGAGCCTCCTTGGATCGATACTTGGCTACTTAGCCACTTTATTACTTGTTTGACCACGTGCACTTGCGTGTCAGTTTTTACCCGTAGCCCAAAGCACCGAACAAGTTTTTGGCGTCGTTGCCGGGGAGGCTAGGCGATTTGTAAAATTTTGTTTAGTGTAAATTTACTGTATTTGTATTTTTATTTTCTTATGTATTAACAACTTGGTTTTAGCCTGTATTTTGCAGATTTTGTTTCTGTGAACACTGGCAAGGGACAAAGATCTGGTGGAATCTTACTTAGAGCCTAAACGGGAATTTCATAGTCAACGTAGAGAAGCTCTTCGAAAGAAGCTGCAGTTGCTTAAACAGTCTATGATGGAGCAACCAAATCCACCAGTTGTTAGGGCTGTTTTAGTGCCCGATGAAGCAGCAGCAAGGCCGGTTCGCGAGGTGGCAATCCCACACGCTAATAATGTACATTCTAGCATCCGCAAACCTGAGCCTGGAGGGAGGTTTGAATTAAAGCAGAATATGGTGCAACTTTTGCACACAAGCGGGCAATTTACCGGTCTCCCTCACGAAGATCCAGAACAACATCTCTAGAACTTTTTGGAGATAAGTGACACTTATATACCCGCTTGAGTGTCACCCGATTATGTTCGGCTCACCTTATTTCCATTTTCCTTACTTGGTGAAGCCAAGAGGTGGTTAAAAGCTGAACCACCCAACTCTATATCAATGTGGGATGATCTTGCACGGAAGTTTCTTATTAGATTTTTCCCTTCTGGTAAAACAGCCAGACTTAGGAGTCAAATCCTAAGTTTTAAACAGAGGGAGGGAGAAAATCTATATCAAGCCTGGGAAAGATTCAAATCCATGTTGCGGGACTGTCCTCACCATCATCAGTCCAATGAGGTGTTGGTACACACTTTTATTGAGGGTTTGGAACCCCACACTAAAATTCTGTTAGATTCAGCAGCTGGAGGGCAAGCGCTGGAGAAGACCTATGAGGAGCTGTACACTTTTCTCAACCGAATTTCACAAGGCAATCCAGAATGGAATGCAGATTCTTCAAGAGGTGGAGCAAGGAAAGCAGCTGGAGTGCTTGAAGTGGATGGATTCACAGCTATCGCTGCACCGATAGATGCTTTGCAAAATCAGTTAAACACTTACTTCAGCAATATAAATTTGAACCAGCCTTCAGCTTCAGTCAATGCAGTTCAACAGATGTTGTGTGAAGTGTGTGGTAGTAGTGAGCATTCAGCTGAATGCTGTGGTGCAAATCCTGATTCTGTTAACTTTGTGGGCAATGCACAGAGAAATCAACAGCAGTTTGGTGGTGGCTACAACTCAAATTGGAGGAACCATCCGAATTTTTTGTGGGGTAGCAACAATCAACAAGGCCAGAGTTCAGGGCAGGGTATGCACAGAAACCAAGGAGGGCAACAAAATTATCAAGCTTAATTTAGAAATCATAATGCCCCTCCTCCACCACCATCACCGACTATTGAGGAGATGTTCAAAACCATGATCGCTAATCAGGCACAATTGCAGGCTGACTATGTCAAATTGGCAGCCGAAGTGAAGAACAATCAATTGGCGACCAAGGCTCTTGAATATCAGTTTGGGCAATTTGCTAGTGCCCAAAATACTAGACCCAGAGGAGGACTACCTAGCGACACGGATCCAAATCCAAAGCAGGTAAATGCAGTGACCACGAGGAGTGGTTTACAATTAAAGGAGGTGGAACTGGAAAGACCGCCTCAAAAGTCAGGAGCGGCAGATGTTGAGGGAGAGCAAAGTTCTGATAAGGGGAAGACTAAAGAAGCTGAACAGAAAGGCCTCCACCCCCGTTCCCTCAACGACTTAAGAAACACAAGGAGGAGGCGTGTTTCCAGAAATTCATGGAGGTACTTAAACAGGTACATGTTAACTTACCTCTTGTTGATGTCTTGTAGGGAGTGCCGAGATATGTGAAGTATATTAAAGACATCGTGGCTAACAAAAGTCGTTTGACTGTGGTTGATGAAATGGGCTGTGTGAAAGTAAACCAGCATGAATGGGAGAAAAAGAGAAAAGAGAGGAACAATGTCCATGAGTCGATGGGAATGAGTTGAAAAGGCGCTTAAGGATGCTAGCGATTATTATTGGCTAATCCAATATATGCATACTAGATCCATAGCCCCGTTATAACCCATTAAAGTACTACGTGATCCTATATTGCATGTCTTTATATTAGTGGAGTAATACACTAAGGGCAAGCCTATGGGTCTTGACATGATGCATGTGAATTCTTTTGGGAGAGAGAGTGAAATTAATTTTTATAGGCCCCTACTTGCAAGTTCGTGTGTTGCATGAACATAAAGGGGAAGTTTCTCTCAAGTTGTGAGGGCACATGCTTGATGAAACATTGATTTTCGTGTCAGATTTCTTGATTAGTTGATTTGCATGAGTTTGCCGATATCAAGAATCAATTCTTAAAAAGTCTAGGCAGCCTTGATGTATTAAAGGTCATTGTATTGTACGACCAAGCATGTTTTCTTGATGATGTACAAAAATTGAATAATCGGTACGACCGTAGCGTAAATTGTTGCACCATAGTGATGAAGGTTGGGATGTAATTTGCATGATTTGTGTATGTGTTGTTCGAGGACGAACAAGGATTTAAGTGTGGGGTAAGTGATCTTGGGCAGATTTATATGCCCAAGTGATACTCAAACGTATCATTTTTACCTTGTTTGTTGTGCAATGTGTATATAATATCATGTAATTGGTAATAAAATGCGAATTTATACTAACCAACATGATTAGCATTTGTTTTGTAGATAAAGGTGATTTTTAGGAGCTAAAATGCATGTTGGAACTATGTCGGAGTTGGACTTGGATGCGAGCGTGGAAAAGACCTTGGAATGCAGGATTTATAGGGGCTCCGCGATGGCTCCGTGCCACGCTACCATCGCGGTAGTACACTGCCTGAGCATGAATTAATTTGGCAATTTCCAGTGTACCTGCGCGTCAGCTCCGTGGCACGGAGATAGGCCTCCGCGATGGCCTCCGTGCCACGTTGAGGTTAAATTACTGGACCCTGGAAATTCCAGTGCTGGTCCGCGTCCACGCCGTGTCATGGAGGCAAGGCTCCGCGTTGGCCTCCGTGACACGTTGCTTGTTATTCCGGGAAAAATTTCCCACTAGTATAAATAGCACACTTAGGTTTATTTTAATTAGTTTTTAGTTTTTAGACTGAGTTCAGAAGTGGAGAGCAGGAACGTGGGTTAGTAGCAGTTGAAGATTGGAAAAGCTAAGGGATTTCTTCTCTTCTTTTCTTCTTTCTATCCATTGTAAGTATAATTTACACTCATTTTAGGATGATCAATCCAAGAATGAGTGGCTAATTCTCTTTCTTGCTGAGGTTTTGAACATGTGTAATGAATTTTGATTGTAAATGATATGGTTTTATTCTTCTTCTTTAATGTTGTTCTATTAATTCTTGTTCTTTACTGCATTAGTGATTGGCCAACATTAATGTATATCTAAAAAGTCCAATTTCACTCGAAAGAGCAAGAAATTGGAAAGTTGTGAATTAATAGGGTATTGTTCTTAACTTGATTTGGGAAAATTGGGTTTTGATGTGCTTTCCTGATAGAAATATACTTGAAAGCCGTATTAGTCAATTTAGGAACCTGAATTGTAGTGCTAGGTCATAAATTGCATTTGATCACAGAAATGTAGACGGGTGGTTTATGATTCTAAAGTGAAATTAAATACGAGAGTTTTAATTTCTAGGCAAATGTTCTTGGCTAGCAACTTGAAGAAGAGAATTAACCAAAATTATCATGATTATCAAGTTCATTACTTGTTCTTAACCTTGGCATGTTCATATCCATTGTCTGAATTCACAAGTAAATAGTGTTATTAATTGTAGTATATAGTTTAGAAACAAAAACTCAATTAACCCTTGGTTACGTTGTAGAATGATGAATGAAAATTTGTGATAACACACCACACCTATAAAATTGAATAAGAATGGTGAAAAGGGAGGACAAAAGTTGAAAAAGAAAAAAAGGGTGAAAAAGTGAAAATTGGAGCCACAAGTATGTAGTGCAAAGGAGGTTTAGTTATTGAAAAGATTCCGTATCTATGATACCCAGCTCGAATCCTACATTACAAGCCGAATCAAGTCCTATAGTGATCCTAGCCTGACCATTTGACAAGCCAAAGTAGAGAAAATAAGGGCAAGCCTATGGTATCTGATATGCAGTATTTTGAACTTCATTGTGAGGGTGAGAATCTGTAACACCCCGGATAATTTAAGCAACTAATTTATACTTTCGAGGTAGAACTAAGAGGGCATAATAGGATATGAAGGAATTGTTATGAGTTATTTGAGTCACTCTATGGTCGTATTTAATATTGGACGTCGATCAAGTTGTAGAACAAAATTCGAAAAAAGTTATTGAACAATTTCCTTCTTGAGATTCTTTGAAATTTAAGTCAAATGTATCGAAGATTTTCTCCCAATATATAAGTAGTTAGGGAGTGTGTGAGACCTTTCATATTAAATATCTATGAGTCTAGTTTCAAGAGCATCAAACCGTTTGTCAATCTGACTTCGGAGTAGAGAGATATTCGTATTTTCGCAGGACTGCACAAGCAGGCACGTCACAAGGTTCTAAGGCGGTGGAAGGCTATTTAAGCCCCTTTGGTCATTTTTTCTTCATCCAAATTCATTTTTCAGAAACCTACTTTGTAATAAATCTCTCTCAAGTTCTCTCCATGGTTTTCCCTTGGTTTTGGGGTTAGAAGCCATGGTTTAACATGATTTTTATGTCGGGAAGTCGGGAATCGCGTGTAGTCCGTGATTTGGTGTCTTTTCTGGGCTGTTGGTGGATGTTTCGTGGTGAAGCTGTTGGTAAGACTTCTTCCTTTTGATCTCCTTAGTGTTTAAGGTTGCTTATTGGTGTGTTAACCCTGTTAGGTTGTTGTCTCGGAGTTTCTACCATCGAATTCCTATGAATCTTGTCGGGCAAGTTTCGTTTGTCTTGTTTTGTTATTTAATTGTGTTGGCTGCGTTTTGGAAGAATATTGAACTGCCTTTAGGCAGTAGGATCGTGGTGTTGAAGGTTCAGGTTCGGCTAGGCTTGAATCAAAGGTATGTTAGGCTTGTTTTTGCGCGCGTATCGCTGCTGGGTATATATTAAAAACCGACACGCAAGTGTACGTGGTCAAACAAGTAATAAAGTGGCTAAGTAGCCAAGTATCGATCCAAGGAGGCTGCTCTAGATATGAAAAACTGCCTAGTTTACTATATCTCTATTCTATTTCTAACTATGTTAACAACAATCCAACCAAGATTTGAGTGAGTTTTGTTTCTAAACTAATTATATACTGAAATTAATAACTACTATTTACGTTGAATTTAGACAATGGATATGCAAATGCCAAGGTTAAGAACGAGTAATGAACTTGATAATCATGATAATTTGGTCATCCTCTTCTTCATATTGCTAGCCAAGAACGTTTGCCTAGAAATTAAAACTTCCGTATTTAATTTCACTTTAGAATCATAAACCATCCGTCTACATTTCTGTGATCAAATGCAATTTATGACCTAACACTCCAATTCCGGTTCCTAAATTGACTAATACGGCTTTCAAGTATATTTCTATCAAGAAAGCACATCAAAACCCAATTTTCCCAAATCAAGTTAAGAACAATACCCTATTAATTCACAACTTTCCAATTTCATGCTCTCTCGAGTGAAATTGGACTTTTTAGATATACATTAATGGTGGCCAATCAATAATGTAATAAACACAAGAATTAATAGAACAACATGCAAGAAGAAGAACAAACCATATCAATTATTACCAACATTCATTACACAAGTTCAAAACCTCAGCAAGAAAGGAATTAGCCACTCATTCTTGGATTAATCATCCTAGAATGAGTGTTAATCATGCATACAATTGAAGGAAAGAAGAAGGGAAGAGAAGAAAACTCTTATCTTTTCTATTCTTCAACTGCCACAAAACCACGTTCCTGCTCTCCACTTCTGAACTCAGGCTAAAAAAACTAAAACTAAAAAAACTCCTCTAAAAATAACCTAAGTATGCTATTTATACTAGTGGGAAATTTTTCCCGGAATAACAAGCAACATGTCACGGAGGCCAACGCGGAGCACTGCCTCTGTGACACGGCGTGGACGCGGACCCTCTCTGCAAATTGCAGGGTCCGGATAATTGGCCTCAACGTGGCACGGAGGCCATCGCGGAGGCCTATCTCCGTGCCACGGAGCTGACGCGCAGGCACACTGGAAATGGCCAATTTTATTTCTGCCCAGGCAGTGTGCTACCGCGATGGCAGCGTGGCACGGCTCCATCGCGGAGCCACTGTAAAATGTGCCATCCAAGGCCTTTTCCACGTTCGCATCCCAGTCCAACTCCGACATAGTTCCAACACGCATTTTAGCTCCTAAAAATCACATTAACCTGCAAAACAAATGCTAATCATGTTGGTTAGTATAAATTTGCATTTTATTACCAAATACATGATATTATATACACATTGCACAACAAACAAGGTAAAAATGATACGTTTGAGTATCACTTGGGCATATAAATCTGCCCAAGATCACTTACCCCACACTTAAATCCTTGTTCGTCCTCGAACAACACATACACAAATCATGCACATCACATCTCAACCTTTGTCACTATGGTGCAACCATTTTACGTTACGGTCATACCGATTATTCGATTCTTGCAAATCATCAAGAAAACATGCTTGGTCATACAAGACAATGACCTTAATACATCGAGGCTTCCTAGACTTTTAAGAATTGATTCTTGATATCGGCAAACTCATGCAAATCAACTAATCAAGAAATCCGACACGAAAATCAATCTTTCATCAAGCATGTACCCTCACAACTCGAGAGAAACTTCCCCTTTTTATGTTCATGCAGCACACAAACATGCAAGTAGGGGCATATAAAAATTACTTTCACTCTCTCCCAAAAGAATTCACATGCATCATGTCATGACCCATAGGCTTGCCCTTAGTGTATTACTCCACTAATATAAAGAAATGCAATGTAGGATCAAATAGGACTTTTAATGGGTTGTAACTGGGCTATGGATCTAGTATATATATATTGGATTAGCCAATAATAGTCGCTAGCATCCTTAAGCGCCTTTTCAACTCATTCCCATCGACTCATGGACATTGTTCCTCTCTTTTCTCTTTTTCTCCCATTCATGCTGGTTTACTTTCATACAGCCCATTTCATCAGGCACACTTGACACAAAATAGAAGGTTTTCATGTACCCTCACTATCATTTAATTACAACTAGTGCCTCTTCAACATCATCTTTTCTTTCCTCACCTTGCTTTTCTTTTCTTTTCACTCTTTTCACTCTTTAACACTTTGGGAAACATTTTCTGTTCTTTATAAGCGCTTAAGAGCTTCTTAAAGACTTTAAGGCTAATGAAAAGAAGGAATAAATCTTAGTTCATACAATTCTGGACAAAAGAAAGAAATCGGCTAAAGGCTCAACGGGCTGACTAGGGTATACAACATATAAAAAGGTAGAATTTGACAAGAAAAAAAAATGGAAACTAACGGTTAAAACAAAGAAATGCCTACATCCTTTCCAACACTACACCTCCTTCATTTCGTTTTGTATACACACCAGGAAAGTTCTAGACAATTCACAATGACATGGAATAGCAAAACCTCACTTCACACTTCATGCACATGCTCGAATCAAGATGCATTCACAGACTCTTTAATTAGTCAATTACATGAATTCAAGATTAAGCCTCAATCATAATGAACCAAATTCTATAGCCTAGGTAATTCAACATATTTACACAATTGCATGCTTTCAACCGAATCATTTTCACATTTCGAATATCAATTACAACACGCAACGAAATTTTAGCAACCATAAGCAACTACAGTTTATTGATGCAATCCACCAAAGAAACTAAAAACAAAACATCTGCTCCTATCGACTACATTTTCCTTAAGACGGTCGTCATCCATCCATCATAGGGAACGGTCACTAACTATGACATCGGTTCAATGGGACTATTCTCGGTAAAAGAACCGAAAACCAACTCCGAGAAACCCAAAAATAAAACTTCAAAATTTTTGCAACACATCGATCATTTCGATAGAAAATATTTGCAAACTATGTTGATAAATGCAAAATCTTTTCGCAAAAATTTTGAAAAATATCGATCATATCGATAGAAGAAAATTATTTACAAAATTTACAAAATATTTACAAAGGCAACCATAACTTTCAAAACACACATCATCAGCCACAACACAAATATATACACATAGATCACAAAATCAACTCACAACAACAGGGAAAGCACAGACATACATAAACGTCAAGGAAAAATTATACAGCAAGTTTAGAGCCTATGACCCAGCACCTAACTACTCCCCACCCCACACTTAAATCGAACACTATCCCCAGTGTTCACAACAATACAAAGCACAACATATGGGTGGTGGAACTCCCTGCTCAGTCGAAATATTCGACTTCCTCATCCGGTGCTGCGGCCTCGTCGCCCATATCCGAATCGGCTCCACCGTCGTCATCGAACTCTACATCAGAGTCCTCACGACGTGTCTCCTCATCAGTAGGGACGTCGTCATCAGTCGGCTCCACAAAGGCTGGCCCCACCTTGCATAAAGCTCTTGCGTTCTCGCCAAAGGGGTAGTCCAGCTCCAGCTGCCATAACTCATCCTCGGTGGCTGGTCTCCCACCTATCCGTAGCTGCAGCATCTGCATGCCGAACATACGGGCCATATACTGGTCGTCACGAGCATGTCTCTCGCCCAGAGTCAACACCAGTCCGTGTGTAGTGTCGGGGGCCTTGGTCTTTGTCACATCAAGGGCCCTCCGCTCCAACTGCGGAATGTAATCCAAGGCTTCTTCCTCAATGTCGAGGCCTCGGAGGAAGGTGGTGATGAGTCCGCCAAACCCGTATCTGTGGCCCTGGTGTAGTCTGGCTCTCTTCATGGCGGATATTATGATCGCCCCCACATTAATGTCAAGCCCTTTCATAAGGGCATACACCAGGCAGACACGGTCCCGGGTCACGTCTGTTATATGCACTCCCGGGATCAAACACGAACATACAATTTTTAGCCAGATTCTTGCCTCCCTGTTCATCTGCGAATAAGGCAGAGTCTGATGGTAACCCCTCTCTTTGTGTCTGCTCCATCGGGCTGTGGATCGAGCCCCATACAACGTACGTCTGATGTCGGCGTACGGTGGGGTGATGTTGAGCTGGCGGAGAACGTGGGCGTCTGTGTCCCGCGCTCCAACGATGGCATTCAGCTGCTGGGGTTCCAGAGTGACAATCTGCCCTCTGATTTTAATAGTATCGCTCCTGATGGCCGGGTTCCAGTTTGCATAAAATTCCCGGACCAGGTGAAGGTTGCACTCCTTGGGCTCCTGAAAAATAAAGCTGAGCCCAGCTGCCTCAATTCTCTGTACGATGCGAGGGAACTCCTGTGCAAGTGGTTCCCTTGCAATATGTTCCTCCGGGAAGTACTTGTTCTCCTTATTCTTTGCATACCATTTCTTCCCTTCATCGGTGACCCATCGTGTCCCGTATCGGCGGTGTTGACCGCGTGGAACAGCAGGTGCAGCTGGGACAGCAGTGCCCAGTCTCATTCTATTTCTGCCGGTGCCTGAGGTTGAAGCACCCTTGCCTTTATCTTGTCGGCTGGCCATTGTACCTGTCAATTTACACAGACAAGAACAACGTTAAGCTAAAAACTTGTTAGCTTCGGCTAAGGTCGGGTTAAACAAAATTTACCCCACACTTAGTCTTTAACAATATTTACAACATTTTAGCAAGGATAGCTCTATTTACACCCCAAACACAATCAACTATAAACATGTTGCTTAGTGCGTTCACAAAAATTCGACAGCATAACGGCTAGCGAACTACTCAGACTTCATACAGCTAACCCAATCCTACAATCGACCGCTATTCACCCATAGCACTTAGCAACAATAACAACAACAAAATAAAAACACCAATACAAACCTATTATATACAACTAATCTAAGCAATTCAACCAATTCACATATTATGCACTTTCCCACAAAAATTTGAGAATTAGTCGACTTTCAACAATTATACAATAGTTACCACGACTTATCTCAAATAATAAACACACCCCGGCATCAATTTCATTAAACTATCAAGTTACCCAAGTTAAAATTCAACAACCCCAAGCCCTAGAATTCACTTCGATAATCAACATTAAATTATTCAATTAATCGATAAGTTCAAACGTCAACTACAACAATCCGAACATAATCAATCACAAAATAATTCACGTCATGTTTAATTTCTGCCTAGGGTGATATATCTCACCTCACATGCTCAAAATTGACAAAAATTGCCAAAAAATTGAGATAGACGATGAAAACATACCTTGAAATTGAAGAATCGATGAAAACTTGACGTTTTCCTTGCCTCTTAACGTGGCACGGAGCTTGGGGGTAGGGGAATGGGTGTTTTTGTCGCGGAGGGTATAGGGAATGGGGGAAAATGGGCGAAAATCGGGGGTTTATTTAAAGGAAACACGCGGGTCACCCGGAAACCCGGTGTGACCCGGCACTGGGATAAGGGCAACGTGTCACGGAGGGTAACGCGGAGCCCCTCCTCCGTGACACGGAGCCAACGCGTTGGCTTACTGGAATTTTAAAAAATTCCAGATTTGCCTTCAACGTGTCACGGAGGTCAACGCGGAGCATTGCCTCCGTGACACGACGCCAACGCGCCAGTGCTCTGTTTCACCATCAAATTTTATTTTTCATACCTCGCCTCGTTTCCTCGATTCCAAGTATTTTTCCTCCAGTATACCTGAAAATCACCTCACTAAAGAAGAATTGGTTAAATTAATAGATTCCCTACTAAAAAATAAAAAATTTACTAAATTACTAAATAAAAAAAAATTACTAAATAAAACACAAATCTAAGCCTAGTCAAGAAAAAGAAAAGAAAATAGAATAAAAGAAAAACTTTACACTAAGGAAAGAAAAAAATATTTTTCACGGGTTGCCTCCCGTGCAGCGCCTGGTTTAACGTCGCGGCTCGACAACCTTTATGCTCACGTGTCTACTAGGGAGATGGACGATTTGACCCGATCATGGTCATCTCCCCAGTAGTGCTTGCATCTCTGCCCATTTACCAAGAACGTAGCACTCCTATCTTCTTGCCACAGTTCTACCGCCCCATGAGGGGTCATTCTCACTACTTCAAACGGTCCAGACCATTTAGACCTCAGCTTACCAGGAAACAATTTCAATCTTGAATTAAAAAGCAAAACTTTCTGTCCTGGTTCGAAAATGCGATGCACCACATGCTTGTCGTGCCATCTTTTTGTTCTTTCCTTGTAGTACTTCGCACTCTCATAGGCATGCCAACGGAATTCATCAAGTTCGCTGAGCTGCATCAATCTCTTTTTACCCGCCAGCTCTAAGTCCATATTTAGCTTTCTAACAGCCCAGAATGCTCGATGCTCAAGTTCAACCGGGAGATGACATGCTTTGCCATAGACCAATCGGTATGGTGACGTTCCAATCGGTGTCTTATAAGCTGTTCGGTAGGCCCACAACGCATCATCAAGTTTACCAGACCAATCATTCCGTTGTGTGTTCACCATTTTCTAAAGAATCTGTTTTACCTCCCTATTTGACACCTCTACCTGCCCACTAGTTTGGGGGTGATATGCTGTGGCCACTTTATGGCGCACCCCATACTTAGCCAATAAATTCTTGAAGCTTGAATTGACAAAATGAGCTCCTCCGTCACTGATAATTGCTCGGGGTGTCCCAAACCTTGTGAGAATGTGTTTCTTCACAAACTTTGTTACTACCTTGTTATCATTCCTGGGGCAAGCTATTGCTTCCACCCATTTTGATACATAATCTACAGCTACCAAGATGTAACGATTTCCAAATGACGGTGGGAATGGACCCATGAAATCAATGCCCCATACATCAAAGGGCTCAACTTCCAGTATGTTCTGCAAAGGCATCTCTTGTCTTCTGCCAATTGTTCCTGTCCGCTGACATCTATCACACATTTTGACATACTCCATAGAATCTCTGAACAGGGTCGGCCAAAAGAAACCTGACTGAAGAACCTTATGTGCTGTTCTCTCACCTCCGTGATGCCCTCCATACAATGAAGAATGGCAGCCCCTTAGCACCTCTGCTATCTGACTCTCTGGGATGCATCTTCTCATCACCTGGTCTGGTCCCTGCTTGAACAAATATGGCTCGTCCCATACATAATATCGGCTGTCATGCCTCAATTTTCTTCTTTGCTGGTCTGTTGCTTCAGGGGGGTAAACTCTGCTCACTAGCAAGTTGACTATGTCAGCATACCAGGGAACTTCTGCTTCTCCCACTGCCAATAGTTGCTCATCTGGGAAGTCCTCATTAATGTCATCACTTTCCATCATATGCGACCGACTCGCCAGTCGTGATAGGTGATCTGCTACCTGATTTTCACTCCCCTTTCTGTCTCTAATCTCAAGGTCGAACTCCTGTAGCAATAAGATCCATCTGATCAATCTGTGCTTAGCCTCTTTCTTGTTGAATAGGTATCGAATAGCTGCATGATCAGTGTACACCACAACTTTCGAACCCACCAAATAAGACCGGAACTTGTCAAATGCAAACACCAGAGCTAGCATTTCTTTTTCTGTGACTGTGTAATTGCTCTGAGCCGTATTCAGGGTCTTGCTTGCATAATAAATGGAATGAAAAACTCTATTCTTCCTTTGTCCCAATACAGCTCCCACAGCCACATCACTGGCATCACACATCAGCTCAAATGGTTGTTCCCAGTCAGGAGAAGTAAGTATGGGTGCTTCTATCAATTTCTGCTTCAACTTTTCGAATGCTACAACACACTCATCGTTTAATTCAAACTTGACCTCCTTTTCTAGCAACCTGCATAGCGGTCTAGAAATATTGGAAAAGTTTTTAATGAATCGTCTGTAGAATCCTGCATGTCCCAGAAAACTGTGTACACCTTTCACGAATACTGGTGGTGGCAATTTCTCAATAACCTTAATTTTAGCACGATCGACTTCCAACCCCTTTTTAGACACTTTGTGGCCCAGGACAATCCCCTCCTTCACTAAGAAGTGGCATTTCTCCCAGTTTAACACGAGGTTGGATTCTTCACATCAAGCCAGTACCCTGTCAAGATTCTGCAAGCAAGTAGCAAACGAATTACCAAAAACAGAAAAATCATCCATAAATACCTCAACAAAATCTTCAACCATGTCATGGAATATAGCCATCATGCATCTCTAAAATGTGGCGGGTGCGTTGCATAACCCAAACGGCATTCGCCTGAAAGCATATGTCCCATAAGGACAGGTGAACGTCGTCTTCTCTTGATCCTCAGGAGCGATGGCTATTTGGTTATAGCCGGAATACCCATCAAGAAAGCAATAATATTCCTGCCCTGCCAACCTGTCAAGTATTTGGTCAATAAAAGGAATGGGGTAATGGTCTTTCCTCATGGCTTCATTCAGTTTTCGGTAGTCCATACAAATTCACCAGCCTGTGACGGTTCGTGTGGGGATTAACTCATTTTTCTCATTGGTGATTACAGTCATCCCCCCTTTCTTAGGAACACATTGAATGGGACTGACCCACTCACTGTCTGAAATTGGGTAGACTACACCTGCATCAAGCCACTTGATTATTTCCTTCCTTACCACATCTTTCATTGCTGGATTAAGTCTCCTCTGTGGCTGAACAGTTGGCTTGGCTCCTGTCTCCATAAATATCCTGTGCGTGCAGAAAGCTGGATTTATACCCTGAATGTCGGACAGTTTCCAACCCATTGCTTTCTTCCTCTTCCTTAAGAGCCCCAAAGCTGCCTGTTCCTGTTCCTCTATCAAGTCTGCAGAGATAATAACCGGTAACGTCTCTCCCTCCCCCAAAAAGATATATTTTAAATGGGGAGGCAATTCTTTCAGCTCCAATTTCAGTGCCTCCTCAACAGACGGTTTCGGCAACAGCTCTAGTGATCTCATCAAGGACTGAAATTCCTGTCTTCTCGGATATTTAGGTGCTCCATCCAACAATTGAACCATTCCACAATCTTCTCCATCCCCAAAATGATCAGTATGCGTAAGCGCTCTCTCCAAGGGGTCTTGAACTTCAACAGCCGGCTTACTTTCTACATGTTCACCCACGCTGATTTCCGATAGCTCCTCATGTATAGCCGGCAGCTTCATGGCTTTTAACACATCAAATACCTCTACCTTGTCATGTGCTTGCATTGTAAGTTTACCCGCAGCTACATCGATCAATGCCTTTCCGGTTGCCAAAAAGGGTCGTCCCAAAATAAATGGGACTTCCGCATCTGGTTCAAAATCCAGAACAATGAAATCTAACGGAAAAATGAGGGAGCCTACCTGCACTAGCACATCCTCAACAATGCCATCCGGCTTAGCTAAAGACCTGTCTGCTAGCTGCAAGATCACTATTGTAGGTCTAGGACTCCCTAGCCCTAACTTTCTGAATACCGAAGATGGCATCAGATTTATACTTGCCCCCAAGTCGCATAACCCACGAGCTCGGATACTTTGCCCAATCGTCAGCTGGATAGTAAAACTTCCAGGATCCTTCAGTTTAGTGGGCAACCTGTTCTGAATACGGGATGTGCATTCCTCCGTTAAAGCCACTGTGGCATACTCAGTCAAGCGACTTTTGTTGGCCACGATGTCTTTGATATACTTTGCATATTTTGGCACACCCTGTAAGACATCAACAAGAGGTAAGTTAACATGTACCTGTTTAAGTACCTCCATGAATTTCTGGAAACACGCCCCCTCCTTGTGTTTCTTAAGTCGTTGAGGGAACGGGGGTGGAGGCCTTGCTGGTTCAGCTTCTTTGGTCTTCCCCGTATCTGAGGTTTGTTCTCCCTCAACATCTGCTGCTCCTGACTTCTGAGGCGGTCTTTCCGGTTCCACCTCCTTTAATTGTAAACCACTCCTCGTGGTCACTGCATTTACCTGCTTAGGATTGGGATCCGTGTCGCTAGGTAGTCCTCCCCTTGGTCTAGTATTTTGGGCACTAGAAAATTGCCCAAACTGATATTCAAGAGCCTTGGTTGCCAATTGATTGTTCTTTACTTCGGCTGCCAATTTGACATAGTCAGCCTGCAATTGTGCCTGGTTGACAATCATGGTCTTGAACATTTCCTCAATAGTTGGTGATGGTGGTGGAGGAGGGGCATTGTGATTTCTAAACTGATTCTGATAGCCTTGTTGCCCTCCTTGGTTTCTGTGCATACCCTGCCCTGAACCCTGGCCTTGTTGATTGTTGCTACCCCACGAAAAATTTGGATGATTCCTCCAGTTCGAGTTGTAGCCACCACCAAACTGCTGTTGATTCCTCTGTTCATTGCCCACAAAGTTGATAGAATCAGGATTTGCACCACAGCATTCAGCTGAATGCTCACTACTACCACACACTTCACACCACATCTGTTGGACTGCATTGACTGAGGCTGAAGGCTGGTTCAAATTCATATTGCTGAAGTGAGTGTTTAACTGATTTTGCAAAGCAGCTATCTGTGCAGCGATAGCTGTGAATCCATCCACTTCAAACACTCCCGCTGCTTTCCTTGCTCCACCTCTTAACGAATCTGCATTCCATTCCGGATTGCCTTGTGAAATTCGGTTGAGCAAAGTGTACAGCTCCTCATAAGTCTTCTCCAGCGCTTGCCCTCCAGCTGCTGAGTCTAACAAAATTTTAGTGTGGGGTTCCAAACCCTCAATAAAAGTGTGGACCAACACCTCATTTGACTGATGATGATGAGTACAGTCTCGCAACATGGACTTGAATCTTTCCCAGGCTTGATAAAGATTTTCTCCTTCCCTCTGTTTAAAACTTAGAATCTGACTTCTAAGTTTAGCTGTTTTACCTGAAGGGAAAAATCTGATCAAAAACTTCCTTGCAAGATCATCCCACGTTGATATAGAGTTGGGTGGTTCAGCTTTTAACCACCTCTTGGCTTCACCCAGTAAGGAAAATGGAAATAAGGTGAGCCGAACATAATCAGGTGACACTCCAGCGGGTATGTAAGTGTCACTTATCTCCACAAAGTTCTGGAGATGTTGTTGCGGATCTTCGTGAGGGAGACCGGTAAACTGCCCGCTAGTGTGCAAAAGTTGCACCATATTTTGCTTTAACTCAAATCTCCCCCCAGGCTCTGGTTTGCGGATGCTGGAATGTACATTATTAGCGTGTGGGATTGCCACCTCGCGAACCGGCTTGGCTGCTACTTCCTCGGGCACTAACACTGCCCGCACAACTGGTGGATTTGGTTGCTCCATCATAGACTGTTTAAGCAACTGCAGCTTCTTCCGAAGAACTTCTCTACGTTGACTGTGCAATTCACGTTCTGGCTCTAAGTAAGATTCCACCAGCTCCTTGTCCCTTGCCAGTGTTCACAGAAATAAAAATCTGCAAAATACAGGCTAAGACCAAGTTGTTAACACTTAAGAAAATAAAAATACAAATATAGTAAATTTACACTAAACACAATTTTACAAATCGCCTAGCCTCCCCGGCAACGGCGCCAAAAACTTGTTGCGCGCGTATCGCTGCTCGGTATATATTAAAAACCGACACGCAAGTGTACGTGGTCAAACAAGTAATAAAGTGGCTAAGTAGCCCAGTATCGATCCAAGGAGGCTGCTCTAGATATGCAAAAATGCCTAGTTTACTATATCTCTATTCTATTTCTAACTATGTTAACAACAATCCAACCAAGATTTGAGTGAGTTTTGTTTCTAAACTAATTATATACTGAAATTAATAACTACTATTTACGTTGAATTTAGACAATGGATATGCACATGCCAAGGTTAAGAACGAGTAATGAACTTGATAATCATGATAATTTGGTCATCCTCTTCTTCATATTGCTAGCCAAGAACGTTTGCCTAGAAATTAAAACTTCCGTATTTAATTTCACTTTAGAATCATAAACCATCTGTCTACATTTCTGTGATCAAATGCAATTTATGACCTAACACTCCAATTCCGGTTCCTAAATTGACTAATATGGCTTTCAAGTATATTTCTATCAAGAAAGCACATCAAAACCCAATTTTCCCAAATCAAGTTAAGAACAATACCCTATTAATTCACAACTTTCCAATTTCATGCTCTCTCGAGTGAAATTGGACTTTTTAGATATACATTAATGGTGGCCAATCAATAATGTAATAAACACAAGAATTAATAGAACAATATGCAAGAAGAAGAACAAACCATATCAATTATTACCAACATTCATTACACAAGTTCAAAACCTCAGCAAGAAAGGAATTAGCCACTCATTCTTGGATTAATCATCCTAGAATGAGTGTTAATCATGCATACAATTGAAGGAAAGAAGAAGGGAAGAGAAGAAAACTCTTATCTTTTCTATTCTTCAACTGCCACAAAAACACGTTCCTGCTCTCCACTTCTGAACTCAGGCAAAAAAAACTAAAACTAAAAAAACTCCTCTAAAAATAACCTAAGTGTGCTATTTATACTAGTGGAAAATTTTTCCCGGAATAACAAACAACGTGTCACGGAGGCCAACGCAGAGCACTGCCTCCGTGACACGGCGTGGACGCGGACCCTCTCTGCAAATTGCAGGGTCCGGATAATTGGCCTCAACGTGGCACGGAGGCCATCGCGGAGGCCTATCTCCGTGCCACGGAGCTGACGCGCAGGCACACTGGAAATTGCCAATTTTATTTCTGCCCAGGCAGTGTGCTACCGCGATGGCAGCGTGGCACGGCTCCATCGCGGAGCCACTGTAAAATGTGCCATCCAAGGCCTTTTCCACGCTCGCATCCCAGTCCAACTCCGACATAGTTCCAACACGCATTTTTAGCTCCTAAAAATCACATTAACCTGCAAAACAAATGCTAATCATGTTGGTTAGTATAAATTCGCATTTTATTACCAAATACATGATATTATATACACATTGCACAACAAACAAGGTAAAAATGATACGTTTGAGTATCACTTGGGCATATAAATCTGCCCAAGATCACTTGTCCCTCCCTTTGTCGGCGTGAATTCCATAGCCGTTATCATCCGTGTTGATGTGTGTGTTGGCTGTTTGGTGATGCTTTGTGTTGTATTGTTAATTGACTCTTGTGCTATTGTTTATATGGTGATAAAGGTTTGTATAAGGTGCTGGTTTGGTTGGTGGCTCGAGCTTGAGTGCGGAGAATAATTGTCATGGCAAATTATTATGATCGTATCAAGAAGCCATGTGGTTCTTGTAGCAAGTTGTGGGATGTTTGAGCGAATAAGATTAGGCGATTACTTTGACAAGTGATTGATGGATTAGAGTGGTTAAGGTCAATGGCTGCGATGATCTTTTGTAATAATTGAATCGGCAATTGTGTCGACTGTGTCGATGGCACGTGACGCCCGTGGTGACACTTGGGCTGATATGGTTGTGTTTCTTGATGTTAGTGGTAAGTGGAGTGGCGTGTGGGCTGTTTCTAAAGCTTTAGGAAATACTTGTTAGGATGGTAATCCTTACCTTGGTTAGTGGATTCGTCGGCGGACGGTTAGACGTGAAAGAATAGTATTGCGTTGTAATAGTCAGGTTGTGGGGTTTGAGAGCCGATTGTGGGATGTTTGAGCATGTATTATTATTGTTGTTGATGGTGTGTGTGTTGTGTTTGAGTCCTTGTGGCTTGTGGATACCCGATGCAGGATAGTTGTTTCAGCTAGGGATTGAGCCCGTGGTGCCTTGTGGCTTGTGGATATCGACTCCCGAGAGTGTTTTCAACTGAGGGGTTGAGCCCAAGGAGTGAAATAACCTACTAAGTTGAGAATGATGTCCTTCATAGTGTCGAGTTGAGACATGATTCGAGGGTGGTCCGACATGTCTGATCCTTCTGGGGATCGCGATTGGTTCTCCCAGAAGGATTAAGCTCCACTAACTGTACGTAGCTGAGAGAGGATATGACAGTGCTTGATTGATGATGTTGATTAACTGGTGTTTACTTGTGATTTGTTTGGCATTATATTGTGGTTTTTGCCTGTGTTATTTGTTATCTGATAGCAGTGGATGCTAGATGTTGGCTGGTGTTAGCTAAGAATATGGAGAGGTCTAGAAGCGATGACAGGTGATCTGTTTCATCTAGGTGCAGTTGTGTTGTTGTTTAGGTTTGGACTTGCCGAGCTTATGGGGGCCAGGTAGGTTCTGTTTGTATATTTGCTTGTACTTGTCAGGCTTCTGGGGGTAGGAAGGTTTTATATGTTTACTTAAGTTTAGTTCTCCTTCTGTGATATCTGGTATATCTTTTGATCTCTAATCTGAGTCTTCTAGTTGTTTCCGCCTTTCATGCTCAGTACATTCTTGTACTTACGCGCTTGTCGGGGAAATGCATTCATGCTTGAAAGTGATGGTGGGCTGTTAGATTGAGTTCTTGGGTGTTGAGTGGAGTTCTAGCTGAGTTGATGCACTGTAGGTCTTTCGGAGTCGCCAGACGTTGAGTGAAAGGTAGTTCGGGGCCCTGTCCCGATCATTTGATTACTGTTATATTCATAGAGGCTCGTAGACATCGCTTTGGTTTTAGTATGTTGTTATAGGCTAGGTGGTCCATGTTGTATAGTTGTTTTCCATTCCATGGCATTGACAACATATTGTATTTATTTTATTGGTTGGTCGGGTGAGCTAGCTTCTGCAATAGTCTAGCATCTTATTCTAATTTTTATAGTTGTTGTGTTATCGAACCTCATCGGTTCTGGCCTTTATTTTGTCTTTGGGCATTGTGTATGCTTATATCAAGGGTGGCACTAGGTGCCAGTCACGCCTCCCCGGGTTTAGGGTGTGATAGAATCTTACTTATTCAGTTCCATGTTTCATATTTTCCTATATCTGTGAGTGGGGGACTTGATTTGCTATGAGGGTACATGGTTTGTGTTTGATTCTGCCAGTTGTCTATATGAGAAGAATTGGTGATGGCTTGACTATTTGTTAATAGCTAGATGACATATCTTGATCCTTGTTTATCATGGTTTTTGGTTGCTTGATGTGCATTTGCTGATTTGGTTCACAGGAAAAAGGGTCAAAAGAGTTGGTGCAAATTTTGATTGATGTTGGCTGTAGTGTCCTAGGTTTATTTTTTTAGTTAAGCATCGTTGTTAGTTTTTGGTTTTCTTTTCCTGAGGACATGCAAAACTCTTATGTTGAGGGTGTTGATGTGCTTTGAGTTTGCAACACTTTCGACGCTAAAAACTGAGAATAACATGGACTTATGTATGTTTATACGGATATGAGGTGCTTTTACTTTGTCTTCAGGGAAAGTAGGTGTTGGAGAAAAAATATGCAAAATATGCATAAAAGTGCAGAAGCCTCACCTTGATTTATGAGTCATACTGAGACTCGTGGAAAAACTCCGAAGGCTGAAACAAGGCGAAGGAAAAGTACGACTCTCTGTACGAGCCATACCAACATGGTACGAGCCGTAACTGGAGTCGTGAAAATTATCAGAGAAAATTGCACAAGGCAGTCTCTTGGTATGGGTGGAACCCATAGATTGTAACAACTACTTACGACCTGTACCATGAGCCGTGGGGAGCTTCAGTGATTCTTAAAGACTTGGCAGAACTCCAAATGCGACAAGCAAGTACGAGTCGTAAGAGAAAGGTACGAGGCATACCACAACACTCGTAGGAAACTTCAGAGGATGTCAAAGTTCTCAAGGCCAAGCCATAGATGGATTGTATGGATCGTAGGACAATGGTACGAGTCGTACCAGCTGTCAACACTTAGTTAAATCTGTAGCAACCAAGGGATGTACGAGAGGCGGGTATGACCCATACAATCCTGTTACGGGTCGTATGATCAGTCGTGAGTCAAGATGGTGCCAGATATTGAAAATTTCCTTTTAGCGTAGAAAAAGGTTTCTGATGTCTATATAAATACCTTTTATATTTTATTTTAGTAGAAGAGAATATAGAGTATGTAGTAGACGTGTGAAAAGTTTTATTTGTGAATTATTATCAAGTTTCGGAGAGCAATTCTTAGGATCAACACTTGATTTTATCAATTGCTCTTGAGTTTGTTCATCAATAGTCAAAGTAGGTTTTCTTCCAATTATTGTTGTAAGTATTTAATTATGTGTTTGTCTATGAATGCTAATTGTAATCTTACAATCATGAGAGGCTAAAACCTCCAAAACTAGGGCTGTGGGAACCATGGTGGATTAATGAACTAGGATTACACAAAAGTGATTCAAAACCAATGCTAAATGTTTGTATTGTATTCACTTTATCTTTAATCATTTCTTAATGGTGCACAACGTTAGTACTTTCTCAAATTCTTTACTTGCTTGAACCTAGAGATGTAGAGATTAGGAAAAGAGAATTACAACAAAACCTTGATTTTCATGATCATTGTATAACTTGAGCTACAATTGCAGGAAAGTTAAATTTGAACATATTGATAACGGTTAAAAAGAAATCGCTTGTAAGACTTGACCCAATGATTGCGTATAATCATCCAATAGGGATGAACCAGTCGTTTGGATGAATCCTAGTTGTCAGTCCTAGAAGTAAGCATTGGGATTGGTTACACGTGTATATCCGAAGTAGTTATAAATCCATGGGGAACACTTACCATAGTTATTTGCAAATCTTGATAACAACCACAATTATGATCTTGCTTTAATATTGATTTTCTTTGAACCCCCCAATTTGGAGATAACTTACCAACAAGTTTAAGTACCAGAATTAGTCTATATCTTATCCTATTCCCTATGGATTTGACCCCAACCTCTTTTTTGGGTTCTTTATCGACAACGTCCGTTTCATACTGTGCCAGGAAGTGTGAGTTTGAGCGTTATCAATGGTCTGACCCATGGAAAACATTAGAAAGTGGGAAAAAAAAGTAGTGGTGACTACGGATGGCAACCACGAGTCGTGGTATGGACGTACAACTCGTGATGTAAGTCGTGACGTCTGGCAGAGTAAATTTTTTTGAGATTTAAGCAAGGGCATTTCTGAAATTCCTAAGCTCCTAAACCCTAAACTAGGTCGTTTTAAGCTCAGTTAGAAGGGTTTTAAGTGGGTTTGGCCTATTCTAACCTATTCCCTTCCAATGCATGCAAGTTTAGAGGATCCCATATGAGATCAAGACCAGAATCCTTCAAGTTCTTCCCCAAATCTCTTGCGTTTTCAAGGAATGATGTAGATTCAGCTTACCCAAGTATGTGAGGCCATGAATGATGAATCTTCCACCCTCATGCCGATAATTTCCCTTAATTTCATAAAGCAAGTCCCAATTTAAATTATGATTTAAGAAATGATTTCAATCCAATACCATAGATTTCTTACAGGGAAGATTTTATTCACATTTTAGTAAAAAATTCATGAGTTTAGTTTTTAGAAGATTTTGCTCAATTATGCAAGTTTATGAAATAGTATAGTTTATGGTTGAGGGTTTCAAGTAAGAAGAAATATGTAGCATGAATGTTTACATATTACCCATGAATATATTTATGATTTTACTTTGATATCTATTTCATGCAAGCATGATGTCAAGATTTGGGCAATCCTACTCAAATTAAGCATGATTTCATGATTTAGCCAAGGCTAATATGTTCAGTTATCTTAAGTTTTAGAGTCAAGACTCCCCATATGTTAAGATTGAAGTTATATTTTGATATACTATTATATGAGCAATATATATGTTTTGGGAGTAGTGTCTAGCACCGAGTAGGCTAGGGATTCCAAGGTTCCCTAGTCTTATAAACTACATGCTAATGCAGGTATACTTTGGGGACTCTCAAGAGAGCGTTTTCTCGGCCCAAGGTCCCATTGTAATATCACACCTTACTTAATCCTTCACCCTGGAAAGGCTTAGCATTGCCCTCCTCCACGTGGGCAAGACGTTGGATCATCATGTGCTCATACATGGTGGTTGTCCTTTAAGATGAGTCTCCAATTATTCCTTATGATTTTAGAAATGCATATATTATAATATCCTATATCATGTTTTCAACAGGTTTGATCCTAGGATTATTTTACAAGATTTTACCTATGATTTCGGATACGGAAAACCATATGCACTTAGTTAAGTTTATGTCTATTCATGTTTTCAGATGTCATTATGCAGCCTTTACTCTAAGAATCTTATGATGTTATGATTTATGATATGCATGATTTTAGTTTTACTTACTCAGCCTGTTTTACTTACCTTGCATACTCCGTACATTCCGAGTACTGACTGCATACTTTATATTGTATCATTTCATGAAATAGGTTCAGACATTTAGACTCAGTCTCACCTCTAGTCAGTCTCCCTAGCTTGAGTCCAGCTCTCCAGTTGGTGAGTCCTCATCCTTTGAGGACCTTCAGTTAGTTGAGCTATGTTATTTTTAGTTTCAGATTTCTAATGAGCTAGTTAGGGTGTTGTCCCATAAGCTCTTCATTATGATAGAGGCTTTTTAGATATAGACCTGTGTATTCAGCTTCGGATTCTGTGTTGTGATGTTTCCATTGGATAAACGTTTATTATTCAGACATATGCTATTTCAGATTATAGTTTTCAGCTTTGTTTATAATGATCTTTAGTTATCATATTCATATCATGGGTTGACTCATGGCCATTTATGGTTCCAGGTTTCATGTCTGGATCCAGGCTTATATTCGGGTCATGAAAAATTTTGTATCAGAGAAAAAGGTATGCAGTGTCCTAGGGTGTCTGAGAACCGCATTAAATAGAGTCTTTTTCATGAGTGTGAAGCACGCCACACTTTTAACAAAGAGGCTATGAAACATTTATGGAAACTTCCCTTCTTTCATAATTTATCTCGTTCTATGAGTTCAACTCTCTCGATTCTTCTAACTCCAGCTTTATGCATTTGCAGAATCATTCCTCCATGTCGAGTTAATGGAAGAATGATTGGCAACAAAAATGGGAATATCCATGAGGATGGCAATGGAGATGGACACCAGCAGGCGCCACCAGCCCTAGCAGATCCCGTACCGAAGCAGGTTGCCCATGCTGAGTTTAGGGCAGCCATTCAGATGTTGGCACAGGCATTGACCGCTCAGGTCAATCAGTAGGCAGTGGCTCATATTCCTCAGAATGGGAACACAGTAGCAGCTAGAGTTCGGGATTTCCTTAGGATGAATCTCTCTAAGTTCCTTGGGTCGATAGTACCGGAGAACTCGCACGAGTTCATAGAGGAGATCACCCAGATTATAGGGGTGACCTGTGAGGAGTGTGCAGACTTAGCCTCCTATCTGTTGAAAGGATTCGCCCATATATGGTACAAGCATTGGAAGGATAGTCAGGGAGTCAGAGCGGGCCCCGTTTGTTGGGATGAGCTTCTCAACGCATTCTTAGACCGATTCTTTCCCCGGGAGATGAGGGAAAACAAGGCGGCTGAGTTCATGAATCTGAAATCGAGCAACATGACTGTCCATAAGTATGCTCTTGGGTTCACTCGATTGTCCAAATATGCGCTGGAGATGGTGGCCGATAAGAGGGCTCGGGTGAGCAGATTTGTGAATGGAGAAGATGATTATTCACTCGATTGTCCAAATATGCGCCGGAGATGGTGGCCGATAAGAGGGCTCAGGTGAGCAGATTTGTGAATGGAGTAGCTGATTATTTGGTCAAGGACTATAGGACCACTATGCTTCATTAGGACATTGACTTTCCTCGATTGGTCTTGTATGCCCAGCAGGTGGAGGCGGTGTAGATGTGGTAGAGGGAGAGAGAGGCCAAAAGGGCCAAGACAGACAGTTTTAAGTTTTTCAGTTGAGATCTGGCAACGGACATCGTCAACAGTCCCACCATCAATCATCAGCCCCAACACTGTTATCGGCCAGTGTGCCTTCCAGGTCTAAGCGCAATCAGATGGGAAGGACATCAGGCTCTCGAGGTTAGGAGAGCCTAGCAGTCTAGTTTGTGGCAAGTGTGGCAATAAGCACCCTAGAGAGTGCGTAGTAGGTTAAGGGGCATGTTTTGGATGCGGGCAGCCCGACCACATGCTCTGAGATTTTCCAGCGACCAGACAGGGCCATAGTAGAGGCTGTGACCCAGCTTCCAGTTCAATATCTCCACTAGCATGTGCTAACATCCAAACTACACTCCTCTTGATTAGAGATAGTGTAAGCAGTCATTGTCAAAAAAAAAATTCCCAACAAGTGTTGGAGTCGAATCCCACAGAGAATGAGTTGATAATCTAAAAGTTATAAACTAACTCAAACTAGAATGCGTTGTTGTTAAATATTTAAAAAGTAAAATTGGGGGAAAAAGGGAAAACACTATCAAAATATAATTTAAAACTAAGTGGAGGGAGGGGGATTCCAATTGTTGCATTCTCAAGTGAATTTTCTAGGGGTGTGTAATGCATGGTATAAGAATCTAGCATGGGATTACTTCATTCTCTTAGGTTCAATTTTAACTTAAATAGCTATGGAAAAATCACATTCTCTTTTTTCTCAATCACAAGAATGTTTACACCTTGGGTTTTCTTACACCCCAAGGCCAAAATCAGTTTATCAATCACAAAAGCCTGAGGAAGGATCAGCTGTCTCTAGCATAGACCCTTTAATCGAGAGAAAATATGGGTCTTGACTATCTCTAGATCAAACCCGCACATCCACACTCCAAATCCTTCCTATCTTCTTCTCACCCAATTCCCACTTTTCTCCCACAAGCAAAGGTAAGGAAAGTAAAGCAAAATTCATGTTTGCAACCATCAATTTTTATAATTAAAACTTGGGAGAAGACAATAGATCTAATCTTTTAATAAGATTTAAGAGCAAATCATAAGTACTCATTCATAATTACAAACCCACCATGTACACACCTCTAGCTAGCAAGTTAGATTTACATACTTAGAGAGAGAGAGAGAGAGAGAGACGATACCAAGAGAACTTTTCTCGATAATCATAACATGGGTTCATCAACATACATCACAAGATTTGCAACAATGGTGGAATTCCCCACCAACGGGGTTCCACAAGAAGAAGAACTTTCTATTCTATCTTTCTATGTTGATAAAAAACTATAATTTCTACGGATTAGTTCATAAATGAATGAGTGGTGTAAAATATGGGTGATATAAAAATATATACTTTCATGTGTAAAACTTTCCACATGTGCCCTTGGGGTTTCTAAATACTTTGGGAACCATTCCGGATGTTTTTACCCCTCTTTGGATGGCCTCACTTTCATAGCACCGGCGCTTCATTAGTGTTAATCCACGAAGCACCGATTGCTCACCGATGGAAGATAGACTTAAAGTAGGAAGAACCGGTGACAGACCAGTGGTTGACCTACGTTGGGCCAGTGACTCGCTAGTAATAGACTGCTAAACACCGGGTGGTAGCAGTTTTGAGGTATTGGCTTTTGCGCTTTGACTGCATTTTGCACTTCCGAATCTACATTTTACATTTTTAAAGAATGTCCTTAACACCTCTTTTTGAGTTCAAATCTTCCATTATCTTTGTCTCCTTTCCTTCAAATTTGAAATCATCACCTTTCGTCTCGAACTTCATGTGTTTTGCTCGATTTCATGCTTTTCTCCACTCAAGCTAAGTACCTGCAAAGATCAAAGAGAAAGGGCATAAAATCCACCTAATTGACTTGAGAACTAACAATAACTCATGTTTAAGAGCCTAATGAGTTGGTAAATTACCAACTCATCTGCATTCTCAGCTCAATAGGGTGCATCCACTAGTTTAGGTGGTGGTCAACGTCACAACAGAATTTATGCCCTCGCATCTCGTCATGAGTAGGAGACCTCCCCAGATTTGGTCACTTGTATGTTACGAATATTCTATTTTGATGTATATGCATTGTTAGATCCAAGGGCTACTCTATCTTTTGTGACTCTCTATGTTGCTATGATTTTTGGGTTTAGTCCCGATGTCCTATCAAACCCTTCTCAGTCTTTACTCCAGTTGATGACTCAGTAATAGCTCGATGGGTATACAGAAATTGCCCTATCACAGTCCTTCAGAAAGTAAGTTCAGCAGATTTGGTAGAGTTAGACATGATAGATTTTTATGTTATCTTTGGCATGGATTGGCTACATGCATGTTATGCCTTAGTAAATTGTAGAACTTATGTAATAGAGTTCCAATTTTCGGGTGAGCCAGTCCTAGAGTGGAAGGGTATTTCAGTTGTGCCTCTAGGTCGCTTTGTTTCCTACCTTAAGTCCAGAAAGTTGATTTCTAAAGCTTTTGTGTACTATATAGTTCGATTAAAGATGTTACGTCTAAAACCTCGACTCTCCAGTCAGTTCCGATAGTGTATGAGTATCCACAACTTTTCCCAGATGATCTACTAGGTGTCCCTCCAAACCGGGAGATTGACTTTTCTATTGACCTTCTTCCCAGAACGTAGCCTATGTCTCGTAATACCCCGAAAACCCTAAGATCAGACCCAGGAGTTGAATGGAAAAAATAGAATTTTCTGCACCAGGTCATAGGACGAGTCGTCCAGTGACCCGTACAGTACACCACGAGTCATTAAGTGACTCATGAGGTAGGAAGGAGTTTGATAAGATTTTTGGCTTCTGGGGCTGGCCACGAGACAAGCCATAACTCATAGTTAGAGCAACGAGTCGTAGGGTCACTCGTGGTCAGGAGATGGTATGAAGGTGAAATATTAGGTAGTGCATATCATGACTCGATCACCATGAGTCATTAGGCACACCACGAGTTGTGGTGACTAGGGATGATAGGTTTCCAGTGCTGATGACAAAAGGTGACCACGAGTCGTCCAGTACGTCATTGGCACTGGTAGTGTGCAATTTCTTGCGAATTTATTAAGGGATTTTTCGTAATTTCTTGAGTTCCTAAGGCCTAAACTATATCATTTTATTCTCAGGATAGTGTGTTTCAAGAAGGGTTAAGTCATTCTAAGCGTATTCTAATTTATGCATGCAAGCTTAGAAGATTAAGGGTGATCAAATCTAGTCCCTTCAAAGTTCTTCCTCAATTCTCATTGGGAAATCAAGAAAGTTGTGAAATCAGATTTTAAAGGTATGTAAGGCTATCAATTGGTGCAATAGTCCACACCCATTCCCAATTCTCTCTCAATTCATGAAAATTATAATTGATGAATCTATGGGGTTTTTACCCAATGTATGAATTCTCTAAGCTTCAATCATGAGTATGATCTATTCAATGTTGAAATATGATAAATGGAAAGATTTTGCAATGTTTTAAATTATAAATTTTGTTTTCAAGTTTTCTAAAGTATGATGCCCATCCATGAAAGTTTATGAAAGTTGAGATCCATGAGATATGTGTTCAAGTATGATGAGATGTTTATGAAGAAAGTATGATTTCGAATTACCCATATCTATGTTCATGTTTTCAAAGTGAATCAAGTTGATTTCAAGCATGTGTAAGTATTGGGAAAGACCATAAGAGCAAGTATGTTTTATGATTTCATGTTAATTAGCTTACCACATGGTACTGGAGTCTAGACTCCCAATTATGTTCAGCTTGTGGTATGGTTTGAGCCAAGGCTCCTCATGTTATGATTTCAGATTTATGTATGTATGTTATGAGTCAACTTCATCACTAGATGATGGTTTAGCTTCATCGAAAAATGATGGATAGCATATGCATGCTTTTGGGAGTAGTGTATAGCACCGAGTAAGCTAAGGATCAATCAAACCTATGCCTCAGAACTATGCACCAATGTAGGTAGTTCAGATTATTTAGGACCTCCCTTGTGAGCTTCCCCTTCCCTAAGAGGCCTTCAGCTTGATATTGATATCATGGTAGCGTACTTAGCCCTGACAAAGCTTTAGATGACTCTGCCCACTTGACTGTGATAGTTGAGACCACGTAAGCTCTATCGTGGTAATGTCGGTTATATGATGAGTCTCCCATTGTTCCTCATGATTTTAGTTATGCATGTTCATCAGTCATTATATTATGTTTTCTCGTTTGACCCAATGTTCAGCTTTTCTTATGATTATCAGTTTTTAGCTTTGGATCATTTGATTCAGTTATGATATTCAGTTATGTTCAGATCATGATTTCGCAAAATAGGATGCAAGCCCTACTCTAAGAATCTTATCTTGAATATGTTTTATGATATGCATAATTTATGATTTTTACTTAGTGGTTTTACTTACCTTGCATACTCGGTACATTTCAGGTACTGACCACATACTCTATGCTATATCATTTCAAGATACAGGTCCAGATATCCAGACTCATTCCTACCGCTAGTTAAATTTTTAGAGTTAGCATTTCTCAGTCTCAGTTGGTGAGTCCTCATCTTTTGAGGGCCCTTGTGATGAGTTGGTAATTTACCAACTCATTAGACTCTAAAGCTTGAGTTTTTGTCTAGTTCTCGAGTTGATTATTTGGATTTTATGACTTTTTTGCTTTTGTTATGGCAGATGCCTAAGTTTGAAGAAAAGAGTTAAAATGGGTTAGAAAGGAGGAATGAGCAGAAGTGGTGAAATGCAAGTGTTAACCGGCAAAATGCTGGTTAAAAGATGAAGGTCACTGCCTCATAGAAGGAATGCCACCGGAAATTCACGAGTCACCTGTGGCGAAACGCCAGTTCAGTCACCGAATGACACTCAAAAACTTCTAGAATTGGCGTTTAAGGTCCGGCGGTTCACAGATTGGCATCGGCGAAACACCGGGTGAACCACCAAAGTTCACTGGAAATGACTAAAGAAGAAGAGCAAGTATCCGACAGTTCACGGATTACATCAGCGAACCGCCGGTACCTTTAGCCGGTTCCAGAATGATGCTATTAAGGGTATAATTGTCCATTGCTAAAAAAGGAAGGAAAAACACCCTCCTTTTCAGGGTATAAATAGAAAGAGTAGTACACTGCAAAAAAAAGAGAGAAGAGAGAGGAAGAAGATAGAGAGTAGACAAAAAAGCCAAGCACACATCACATCATTAATTCCTCTTTTAGCTGAAGAAAATCTCTTAGCTGAGAAAGGGATTTTGATTGAAATTTTTGTAAGATACTCTACTCTATTTTCATCTTGAATATTATTAAGTTTCAACTGCAGTGAAGAATAATTGTGTTTTTTTTTATTTATCTACTCTCCTTATTAAATTCACTAATGCTATTGATGATTGTGTTTTTGAATTTCTTAACCATGAGTAGCTAAAATCATTAACTAGAGGTGTGTGATGATGAATATTTAGTTGGATTGGGTATTGCTAGAGTTAACTTCATGATGTTCAATTAAATGTAAATCTATTGGATTCCTTTCAATCTATTAGTGAAGATCCATTAATGATGATATGGGTCTATCTATACTTGCTTGATTATTGCTTAGGAGAGAATAATTAAGTATTGGAAGGGAATCTAGTAGTGGGTATTGATAAGAGGTTGTAAAATAAAGCTATTAATAGCTGAAATTACTTCCTCCTTCCTAATTAGAAACTAATAGCTAGGAATAGTGAAGTTGCTGATCCAAATAAATTCGGGTGCGCTAAATCAAAGCTAGAGTTTGAGAAAACTCTAGCTAGGGGTAGTCAATAGGCTGTGAAGCTAAGGATACCTAATTTCCGAGATTATTTATGCTTCTTGAACTTATGAAGATAAATTGGCCCATCCCAATATAATTAGTATTTCATCAACACCGCACCTCTAGTATTTCACAATATTGTCTACAACTTAGCTGATCCTTTTATGTTGCGTTCATAAAGAAATTTTTGCAATTCTCTGCAAAGTTATTTCCCCCCATTTCCTTGTTTTTATGTTAAATATACATGGTGCAAGCTAATATCAACTTCTCAATCGATGCTTGAATTCATCACTCCCTAGTCCTCGTGGTATTCGAACCTGGCATTGTCGAGTTACTTCTTTTGATACAACGACCATGTATATTCTTTGATTTAAGAATATATTTTGGAAGTTATAAAAAATGGCGCCATTGCTGGGGACTAGCGCTTGATAATCTAGTGATTGATTGCTAAATTGAATTAGTGTGCACCGTAGCTACTTGATTTGCTTTACTATTATGTTGTTAGGATCTCACCACTTCATGAGCCATTAGTCTCAAGCAGGAGATAGCTCAGTGGAGGGGAACATGGAACTTGAGGAAGATAATCCGGTGATCTGGAAGTTGTAGGAGCCATTCGCCTACCACCGACAGTAGGGAGTGTGATGTTCCATATCACTAGCACCATATTGCACTTATTGCAGATGAAAGGGCTTTCCGGTGGCAAACCAAGCGAAGATGCGAACCGACACTTGAGGAATTTCTTATAAATTTTCCATCCCTTCAACATCACAAACATTAGTCAAGAATCGATCAGGTTGAGACTCTTCCCTTTCTTATTGATAGGGGAAGTAACAATGTGGCTGGACGAAATTCCTCTGGGGTGTATTACTTCGTGGCAAGAGTTAACTGAGGCTTTCCTAGGTCAGTTTTCCCTCCCTCAAAGATTTTACAACTGAGGCATGATATCACAAACTTTCAACAAGAACAAGGAGAGCATTTTCCCTAGGCATGGATAAGGTTTAAAAAGAAGGTTGCTCCTTGCCCAAATCATGGATTACCGAATAGAGTGCTTCTCCAAAGCTTCTATGGGGCCCTTGATTCAATCAACAAATCCGTGACCAAAAACCTAGCTGGGGGATCAATTATAAACCAAACATGTCACGACCTGAATAGAGGCCCAGATCGTAGACACGGGACAAGGGACCCCGAGAGACCCTAAGTCGACCCATGGCATAAGCATTCAACTAACTCATTCAATAAACATGAGGAAAACATAATTATAGACTCAACGGAAGTCAAACTTAATATAACAGAAGAATAAAATATCTAAAGCTGAATGCACGTCTAAGTCTGATAAGCCTCTAATATGGATGAGCTGATGGGACAACCCACCCCCTCCCCAACTAGCTCAACAATACTGAAACTAAAAGGATATCTAAAACAACTGAAGGTCTAGTCCTCAAAAGATGAGGACTCACCAAATTAGAAGGTGTTGATTCTGATCAGAGACTACGAACGGGGCTGAACCTGAGAACCGGGTCCTGCATCATGAAACGATGCAACATAGAAAGTATGCCTCCGTACGTGAAATGTACCGAGTATGCAAGGTAAGTAAAACTGCTAATTAGAATAAATCATTTAAAACATTTTATAACATACATAAGCTTTCAACATTAGAGGAAAGACATATATGCATTCTTTCTAAATTCATAATCTTATCATAACATGACCATGCATAGCTTTATAACATCATGACTAAATCAAATGACTCAAAGCTAAAACATAATATTTATATCAAAAAGATGAACAATGAATCAAACCTTACTTTTAGGACATGCATGCATAAGTAATCATCATAAGTAATGAATATGCAAATCTGAACGATATAGACAGTGGGAGATTCGTTACTTAACCGACATACCACGATAGAGCTTACATGGTCCCAACTATCACACTCAAATGGGTAGAGTCGTCCAAAACCTTGCCAGGGCGATGGACGATACCATGATATCGATATCAAGCTGAAGGGCCAATCGGGCTGGGGATAGCTCACAAGAGAGGTCCCGATAATATAATAGTATCAACCTACATTGGCGCATAGTTATGGGGCATAGGGTAATTGATGCTTAACCTACTCGGTGCTAGACTCTACATTATATATAACGAAGCTCAACATCGTCTATTGACGAAGCTCAACATGAAATCATGTATGACTCAACATCATATGAAACGAAGCTCAACATTGTCTATTGACAAAGATCATAAATGAAATCATGCATAGACTCGGCATCACATGAAAATGAAGCTCAACATTGTCTTTCAACAAAGCTCAATAATGCCATACATCTCAATTATAAATTCATGCATATTAGAAACTTTATTTCAAAACATACCACAAGCTCAATCATAGGTGGGAACATCTACTCCAAATCATTTGGTAAGCTACATGTAGAAATATTTACTCGACATACCACAAGCTAGAATTCATAATAAAAATTGGGAAATTTCACTTTAAACAATGTGGTAAGCTTATGCCGGAAAAATCATCGCTTTTAATCAACATGAGGGCTTCACTCAAAGCTCTATCATTATAGAATCCAATCGACTCATTTAGGAAACAACATCAAAATAATGGGTAATATTAGAAACATGCTTTTCATCATCAACTTCATCATCATCATACATTTACCATAAATCACCTCTTTTACGAACTCTTCACCCATGGGCATTTTAGATTCAAATTTTAGAAAACAATGTTTATAAGGGAAAACAACTTAGAATCCGCCCAAGCTTCATAAATAATCAATATAAATATATTCTAATCATACCCATGTGTAGAGATTGAAGAATCATGCAATTGGGAAAAACCCCATACTTGATCATAGATAATTTATCACATTTTGATAGGGATTGGGCATGGGTATGGAAGAAAACATCCACTCATAGCCTTACATAACTGGGAATGGTGAATTCTAACACCTCTAATAGCCCAAGCTGAGATTCTAATGGAATCCTTGATATTTTGCCTTGAATCTCCTTTTCAATCCTTCAAACTTGCATGCATGAGAATAATGGCTTAGGATAGGTTTTACCCTGCTTAAACCCACTAAGACGAGCCTTAAATGACGTAGTATAGGTCTTAGGAACTTAGAAAATTACGAGAAAGTCCTTACTAATTTGCAGAAAATAACTGCCAGGTGACCCTAATGGTTGACCTGACGACTCATTACCAGGGCCAACGATCCGTTAGGTTCTTCGTCAAGTACACTCGTTGACCTGCCCATTGGGGCTCGTAACGGATGACTTAATGACTCATCCCCAATGGCCACGACTCGTGGCCACCTTCCAACTGGTACACTGCCTTAACATTCAACCTAATTGCTCACGACTCAGCTCATGAGTCGTTGGGACTGGCCATGACTCGTGGGGTCCCATCTGTTAGGTACACTGGTTGCTGCTTCTAACTTAATTCCAACCTCACCCCATGAGTGACATGACGATTCGTGGTGCCTGACCATGAGTCATTCTCTCCCTCGTGGGGACCCCGATCCTTCATCTATTCTAGGCCTGCCCATGAGTCACTTGACGACTTGTGGGGTGTCCGCACGAGTCATCCCATGACTCATCATGTATCTGCAACATCAACTCCACAATTTTCCCATTTCAACTCCCAGGTCCGATCTTTGAGCCCTCGGTGTATAACAATATCTCCCCCTTGGGAACATTTTTCCTCGAATGCTAGATGATCTTGGGCAGATTTATATGCCCAAGTGATTCTCAAATCTGTCATTTTGCCTTGTTTATCTATCGATGTTTATACATTCTCATGTGAATTTTAATAAAATGTGAATTTATACTAACCAACATGATTAGCGTGGTTTTGCAGGAAAAATATAATTTTACGAAGCTAAGATGAATGTTGGGAGAAATCGGGATTGGACTCGGAAGCTAGCAAGGAAAAAAGCACAAGGAAAGCACGAATTAAAGGGGCTCCGCGATGGAGCCGTGTCACACTGCCATCGCGGATGCATTCTGCCTGGATGCTGAAATTATCCCAAATTCCAGTGAAGGTGCACGTTGGGGCCGTGGAACATTGGCCTAGCCCCGCGTTGTACGTCATGCCACGTTGGGTTTTAATACTTGGATGACCGAATTCCAGTGAGGGTCCACATTGGTGGCATGTCATGGAGGCAGTGCTCCGCGATGCACTCCGTGACACGTTGCTTGTTATTCAGGGAAAAATTCCCACTAGTATAAATAGAACACTTAGGTTCATTTTTAATTATTCTGACTTGGTGGAGCAAGAACTTGGGTTACAGGTAGTCGAGGGGACGAAAATCTCAGGGTTTTTCTCTATCTCCTTCTTCTTTATTTCAATTGCTTGTATGATTAACACTCATTTAACGATGTTTAATCCACAAATGAGTGGCTAAATTCCCTTCTTGCTGAGGTTAAGAACATTTGTATTGAAATGTGATTATTGATAAATTGGTTTTTCATCTTTTCTTCCATGGTTGTTCTATTGATTCTTGTTCTTACTGCGTTAATGTGAGGCCAACGTTAATGTATATCTAAAAAGTATGGTTTCACTCGAGAGAGCAAGAAATTGGAAAGTTGTGAATTGAAAGGATATGATCTTTTCTTAGTTTGGGAAAATTGAGAATTGATTTACCTTCAGGATAGTGATATACCTGAAAGTCGTATTAGTCAATTAAGGAATCGGTTTTGTATGGCTAGAATATGAATTTCTTTTTATCACAGAGATGTAGGTGGGAGGTTCATGATTCTTAAGTTGGGTTAAATACGAGAGTTTTAATCCATAGGCAATAATTCTTGACTAGAAACCGGAGGGAAGATTAATCAAATTGTATCGATAATTTATTCCTTTACATGTTCATTTTAGGCTCAGTATGCTCATAATTATAGTTCATACTCAAATTGTATATTCATTTTAGACTTAGTATAAAATTAGGAAACAAAATATAAAAATCTTTTTCACACTGTTGTCTGCAGTTTAGAGTTAAAGTTTATTGACACTTGATTAGATTGATACCTTAGTCCAGTCCCTGTGGGATCGATACTTGGCTTACTTGAGCCACTTTACTACTTGTTCGACCACGTGCACTTGCGTGTAGTTATACCAAACAGCTCGAACAAGTTTTTGGCGCCGTTGCTGGGGACTAGCAATTGGTAAATTTTTCTTAAGTGTTAGTGTATTATTTATTCTTAGTGTTGACAACTTGGTCTTAGCCTATGTTTTGCAAATACTAATTTCTGTTGAACACTCGCAAGAGACAAGGAGCTGGTGGACTCATCTTTAGAGCCGGAAAGACAATTCCATCATTAAAGGAGAGAAGCTCTAAAGAAAAAGCTGCCGTTGCTCAGACAAACAATCCTGGAGCAACAACAGAATCCACTAGTTGTAAGGGCAATGTTAGTGCCTGAGGAAATGGTAGCTAGGCCGGTACGCGAGGTGGCAATCCCACATGCTAACAATGTCACATCTAGAATTCGCAAACCTGAGCCAGGAGGGAGGTTCGAGCTTAAACAGAACATGGTGCAAATACTGCACACCAGCGGGCAGTTCATAGGTCTCCCTCATGAGGATCCACAACATCTCCAAAATTTTTTGGAGATAAGTGACACGTACATCCCCGCTGGAGTGTCATCAGATTATGTCAGGCTTACATTGTTCCCATTTTCACTTTTGGGAGAAGCTAAGAGGTGGTTGAAAGCTGAGCCACCTAATTCCATCACCACGTGGGATGATCTTGCAAAGAAATTCTTGATATGGTTCTTTCCATCCAGTAAAACAACAAGACTTAGAAGTCAAATTCTAAGTTTTAAACAGAGAGAGGGAGAGAATATGTATCTGGCCTGGGAGAGATTCAAATCTATGTTGCGGGATAGTCCTCATCATCACCAATCCAATGATGTGCTGGTGCATACTTTCATAGAGGGTTTGGAACCCCACACAAAAAATTTGCTAGACTCAGCAGCTGGGGGACAAGCATTAGAGAAGACGTATGAGGAGCTGTATACCTTGTTAAATCGTATTTCGCAGGGGAATCAGGAGTGGAATGCGGATTCGTCAAGAGGAGGAACAAGGAAAGCAGCAGGAGTCCTAGAAGTGGATGGTTTTACAGCTATTGCTGCACAGATAGTTGGGTTACAGAATCAACTCAACACCCACTTCAGTAACATGAGCATGAACCAGTCTCAAGCCCCAGTGAATGTAGTGCAACAGATTTGGTGTGAAGTGTGGGGGTGTAATGAACACTCAGCTGAGTGTGGCGGGGCAAATCCTGATTCGGTGAACTTTGTTGGTAATGTACAGAGAAATAACCACCTACAGTATGGCAACAGCTACAATTTCAATTGGAGGAATCACCCGAATTTCTCTTGGGGTAGAAACAATCATGAAGGGCAAAGTTCGAGTCATAGGGCGCAGAGAAATCAAGGAGGGCAGCAAAACTATCAGTCGCAATACAGAAGAAACAATGATAGCTAACCAAGCTCAATTGCAGGCTGATTACGTGAAATTGGCAGCCGATGTAAAGAATAATCAGTTAGCTACAAAGGCGCTGGAGTACCAGTTAGGGCAATTTGTCGGAGCTCAAAACACCAGGCCGAGAGGAGGACTTCTAAGTGACACTGACCCCAACCCCAAGCAAGTAAATGCAGTGACCATGAGGAGTGGTTTGCAACTCAAGGAGGTGGAACCAGAAAGACCACCACAGCAGTCGGGAGCAGGTGAAAAGGAGAGGGAGCACAATGATGATAGGGGGAAGGAGAAGGAAGCCGAACCAGAAAGACCACCACCCCCGTTCCCTCAAAGACTAAGGAAACACAAGGAGGAAGCGTGTTTCAAAAAGTTCATGGAGGTGCTTAAGCAGGTACACATTAATTTACCTCTTGTTGATGTTTTGCAGGGAGTGCCGAAGTACGCAAAATATATCAAGGACATCGTGGCAAACAAAAGCAGGTTGACTGAGTATGCTACAGTGGTGCTTACGGAGGAGTGCACTTCACGAATACAAAATAGGTTGCCCACAAAGCTCAAGGACACTAGGATCTTTACAATTCAAATAACAATTGGGCAGAGTATCCGAGCTCGTGGATTATGTGACTTGGGAGCGAGCATTAACTTGATGCCGACATCGGTATTCAAGAAGTTGGGGCTAGGGAGTCCTAGACCAACAATAGTGATCTTGCAACTGGCTGATCGTTCCTTAGCCAGACCTGATGGCATTGTGGAAGAGGTGCTGGTGCAAGTGGGCTCCCTTATTTTCCCGGTAGACTTCGTCGTGCTGGATTTTGAGCCAGACGCGGAAGCCCCATTTATTTTGGGACATCCTTTATTGGCGACCGGGAAAGCACTTATTGATGTAGCGGTAGGGCAGCTAACTACGCGGGCCCATGACAAGGTGGAGGTGTTTGAGGTGTACAAGGCTACAAAGCTGCTGGCCGTGTACGAGGAACTCTCAGTGATCAACGTTCTTGATCGAGCGGATAGTGCTCAGAGCGTTGACTCACGGGAGCCATTGGGGAAACCACCGGAGAAGTGTAAGAAAGACATGGGTGAGGACGGTAGTCGAGAGAAGACGTCGTCACCCTAGAGGATGACTGAGCTTAATGACGTCGAGTCGCGATGGTAAACCAGCGCTGCACGGGAGGCAACCCATGAAATTTTTGTAATATGTGAATAGATTTCATAGAAGAGAAAAAAAAAAAAGAAAAAAATGAGAAAAATAAAAATAAAAACAAAAAAATATTGTATTTTATGTGAAACCTATATATTCTAACCAATTTCTTGTTGTGAGATGAATTTCAGGTTGAACGGAGGGTAAAAATGCAAAGGATCGCAAAGGAAAAATCAAGGTAAGAAAAATAATAAAAAGTGGCAAAACACTGAGCCTGCGAGATGGCTCCGTGTCACGGAGGGAGTGCTCCGCGTTACCCTCCGTGACATGCTGAAGTGTTATTTTAGAATTTTTGAAAAATTCCAGAGTACCTGCGCGATGGCTCCGTGTCACGGAGGGCATGCTCCGCGTTACCCTCTGTGACACGTTGAAGTGTTATTCGCAACGGGTCACACTGGGTCGCCGGGTGACCCGCGCGAAAAACCTCCCTTTTAACCCCGAAAACACCTAATTTTTCCCATTTTTCACTCCCCTCCGTGGAAAACAACCCAAAATCCCCCCTTCCCCAATGTGACACGGACCTAGGAGCTAAAATTCTTCAACTTTTCTTCGATATCATCGAATTGAAGGTATGTTCGTTAACTTCATCTCATTTCTTGTCTAATTTTTCTGATTTTGAGCATAGGAAGTGAGGAAAACTTGCCCTAATTGTAAATTGAGCTTGAATTCATGTAAGCTATTGCTAATTGATGTTCGTAGTATCGTTGTGATTATATGAACCCGATAAATACATGGGCAATTGAAATTCTTGTGAAATTGTAGCTAGGGTTAGAATTCGAATATGAAGAAGTTAAAATTGAGTTGAAATGTGAAATTCTTGTTGGTTTGTGCACGTTGAGTGAAGTAAATTATGTTATGCTTAACGTTAAGATGCTAAAGGGTCGACAGATTGTCGGGATAATGAAATTGTTGAAATTGCATAGAAATTAAGGGAATTGCATCGGTTTTGTTGATAGAAATTTGCACTAAGTGTTATGTGATGAAATGTTATCGATGGTAATAGGGGATTAGCTGTACGAAGTCTGAGTAGTACATAGAATTTATACCTTCGAACCCTCTGAATGCACGAGGCATTTTTTGTTATTGTTTTTTTATTTTATTTTGAAAGTTAGAAAAAGAGGATTATCTTGCTGTAATGTTGTGATTGTGGCTAAAGACTAAGTGTGGGGTGGCCTAGCTTAACCCAACTTAGTCGAAGCTAATTTTAATTTGAATAACATTGGAACTGTTTGTTTGGTTTGACAGAAACAATGGCAAGTAGGCAAGATAAATGGAAGGGCGCATCTACATCGGGCGCCGGAAGGAAAAGAATCAGACTGGGAACAGCAGTCCCAGCAGCACCAGCGGTTCCGCACGGCCAACGTCGTCAATACGGAACCCGATGGGTGACAGAGGAAGGGAAGAAATGGTACGCAAAGCATAAGGAAAGCAAATACTTCCCCGAGGAGCACATTGCTAAGGAACCGTTGGCACAGGAATTCCCCAGGATTGTCCATAGGATCGATGCGGCAGGGCTGAACTTCATCTTTGAAGAGCCCAAGGAGTGCAATCTTCACCTGATTCGGGAGTTCTACGCCAACTGGAACCCGACACTCAGAAGTCACACCATAAAGATAAGGGGGCGGGTAGTCACTTTTGAGCCCCATCACCTTAATGCCATCTTGGGGGCGCAGGACATAGACGCCCATGTACTCCAGCAGCTGAATATCACTCCACCATATGCGGACATCAGACGCACTCTGTGTGGAGCCCGGTCTACAGCATGGTGGAGCAGGCATAAGGAGAGGGGCTACCATCAGACATTGCCCTACTCACAGATGAACAGGGAAGCCACGATATGGCTTAAGATTGTTTGTTCCTGCCTGATCCTGGGGGTGCATATGACAGATGTCACCCGAGATCGTGTGTGCTTGGTCTATGCCCTGATGAAAGGGCTGGAGATCAATGTTTGGACGGTGATTATCTCCGCCATGAAGAGAGCCTGTTTGCATCAAGGGAACAGGTACGGGTTTGGTGGCTTACTGACCACGTTCCTAATGGGCCTGGATATTTAGGAAGAGGCCCTTGACTACATCCTACAGATGGAGAGGCGGGCCTTAGATGTCACCAAAACTAAGGCACCCAACACCACTCACGGGCTAGTTCTCACACTAGCCGAGCGACATGCTCGGGATGATCAGTATATGGCTCGCATGTTCGGGATGTAGATGCTCCAGCTGTGCATAGGCGGGAGGCCGGCAATAGAAGATGAGCTGTGGCAGCTCTAGCTAGACTACCCTTTTGGTGAAAATGCCAGTGCTCTATGCCGAGTGGGGCCAGCTTTTGTGGAGCCCACTGATGATGATGTCCCCACAGATGAGGAGACACATCATGATGACTCCGATGTTAAGTCAGATGATGACGACGGGGGTGATTCAGACATGGGAGATGAGGCAGCGGCACCTGACGAAGAAGTGGAATACTTCGATTGATTAGTGAGTTTCACCACCCACTTTTGTGCTACGATGAATTTTGTGAACACTGGGGACAATGTTCGATTTAAGTGTGGGGTGGGAGTAGTTAGGTGCTGGTTGTTGGTGTTATTAATGTCTCTGTTCTGTTGTTGTGCTTGGAAAAACTTGTGACCCTGTGATTTTTGTGTGTATGTCTATATTGTAATTAATGTGAAGTTGTTGTGTGCTGTTGAATGTTGTTAGCTGGTTTTGTAAATATTTTTCTTTTATCAAAATTATCGACATTTTAAATATTTTTTGTGTAATTTTTTATTTTTGGGTTTCTCGGTGTTTGTTTTCGGTTCTTTTACCGAGAATAGTCCCATTGAACCAAAATCATAATTAGTGACAGTTCCATATGATGGATGGATGACGACCGTCTTAAGGGAAATGTAGTCGGGGACTAAGTTTTCCTTTCTTTCTGAACCTCATGACTCCCTTCATGGGAGAAATCTTAAGAAATACCCAATCATCAACCTCAAACTCCAAATCTCTTCTCCTCATATCCGCATATGACTTTTGATGACTCTGAGTAGTTTTCAGCTGGTCCCTTATCAACTGAACTTCACCATAGCCTCGTGAACCGAGTCTGTCCCTATCATAGCTGCCTTACCAACCTCAAACCATCTGAT
This sequence comes from Datura wrightii, assembly GCA_035772735.1. NCBI lineage: Eukaryota > Viridiplantae > Streptophyta > Magnoliopsida > Solanales > Solanaceae > Datura > Datura wrightii. Next base: position 113,230,016 of record JASDFA010000001.1, read on the forward strand.
GGGCGATCTGCACCTCCGCCTATAAAGAGCCTCGAACGGTGCCATTTGGATACTGGAGTGATAGTTGTTATTGTAAGAAAACTTAATCAATGGCAAGTGGTCATCCCAACTACCTTTAAAATACATCACACAGGCTCTAAACATATCCTCTAGTGTTTGAATTGTCCATTCCGCTTGGCCATCCATTTGCGGATGAAATGTTATGCTGATCTTAACCTGAGTCCCAAGCCCTTTCTGGAAAGACCGCCAAAACTGAGAGGTAAACTGAGTACCTCGGTCTAAGATAATAGATAATCGCACTCCATGAAGTCGAACCAACTCCCGAATGTACAATTTGTCATAATCATCCGCCAAATCTGTCGTTTTGACCGATAGAAAGTGTGCAACCTTGGTCAACCTGTCAACCACCACCCAAGTGGAGTCATACTGTTGGCGAGTACAAGGTAGGCCAGTAATGAAGTCCATGTTGATCTCTTCCCACTTCCAAGTAGGAATGTTAATATCCTGCAATACGCCTCCCGGCCTTTGGTTCTCACCTTTCACTTGCTGATAGTTCGGGCACTTGGCTACGAATTCTGCAATATACTTCTTCATGTCATTCCACCAATATATTTTCAGCAAGTCATGATATATCTTGGTAGTACCCGGATTGATAGAATACTTGGATCCATGTGCCTCATGCAATATTCGGTCCCTCAAATTATCAACATCTGGAACATATAGACGACCTTGGTACTGCAGCACACCATCTATCCCTTGGGAGAAGACTTCCACCTTTTGACTTCGAATGACTTCCTTCATCTTTACTAAAATCGGATCCTCATCTTGTCTAGATTTGACATCGACCACCAAGGACGATTCTAATCCATTTTGCACATCAACGCCACCATCAAGTTGAGTCGACCAATCTAACTCCTAACCTCGCAAGTCGATGAACATCCTTCACCAACTATTTTTTTCCCTCATCCATGTGGGACACACTCTCCATAGAGAGTCTACTAAGTGCATCCGCAACCACATTAGCCTTGTCCGGGTGGTAAAGATCACTCATGTCGTAGTCCTTTAGTAACTCCAACCACCTCCTTTACCGAAGATTGAGATCTTTATGGGTGAACACATATTGCAAACTCTTGTGATTCGTGAATACATCCACGTGGACCCCATACAAGTAATGCCGCCATATCTTTAATGAAAACACCACTGCAGGCAATTCAAGATCATGGGTCAGGTAATTCCTTTCATGAACTTTCAACTATCTAGAGGCATATGCTATCACTTTCCCATGCTGCATCAATACACACCCGAGTTCGACTCATGAATCATCACAATACACCACAAAACCATCAGTACCCTCAGGTAGGGTCAATAATGGTGCTGAAGTGAGTCGGGTCTTCAACTCTTGGAAGCTTTTCACAAGCCTCCGACCATTGAAACTTCACTTTCTTCTGAGTCAACTTATCAATGGTGCAGTAATAGATGAAAAACCCCCCACGAATCTCCGATAGTAACCCGCTATGCCCAAAAGGCTCCTAATATCTGATGAGTTCACCGTTCTGGGCCAATTCTTTATCGCCTCAATCTTCTGAAAATCTACTTCTATGCCCTCACCTAATACCACATGACCTAGAAATGCCATCGAGTCCATCCAAAACTCACATTTGCTGAACTTCGCATACAACTGCCAATCCTTGAGGGTCTGAAGCGTTATTCTCAAGTGAGCGGCATGCTCCTCCTTGCTCCGAGAGTATATAAGGATGTCATCGATGAACAAAATCACGAACATGTCTAGATATGGCTTGAACACCCTGTTCATTAGATCCATAAAAGTTGTAGGGGCATTGGTTAGTCCAAAAGACCTAACGACAAATTCGCAGTGACCATACCGAGTCCTGAAAGTAGTTTTCGGGATGTCACTCTCCCGAACCCTGAGCTGGTGATACTCGGATCTGAGATCAATCTTGGAGAAGCACTTGGCACCCTAAAGCTGGTCAAACAAGTTATCTATCTAGGGTAAAGGATACCTGTTCTTGATGGTGACCTTGTTTAAATGCCGATAGTCAATGCACATCTGAAGCAAACCATCCTTCTTCCGAACAAACAACACTGGTGCACCCCATGGAGACTTACTTGGCCTAATAAAGCCCTTATCTAAAAGGTCCTTCAACTGATCCTTCAACTCTTTTAGCTCGGCCGGAGTCATTCTATAAGGCGGAATAGATATAAGCTACATGTCGGGAGGAAGATCTATACCGAAATCAATCTCTCGCTCGGGAGGGACACCTGGAAAATTATCAGGAAAGACCTATGGATATTCACGTACTACTGGTACGAATTGAATAGATGGTGTCTTTGACTCCACGTCCTTAACCCTAACTAGATGGTATAAACAACCCTTAGAAATCATCATCCTGGCCTTAAGGTAGGAGATAAATCGACCTACAGGTACTGGTGAACTACCCTCCATTCTATGACAGGCTCACCCGAAAATCTGAACTCTATTGACCGGGTCATACAATTAACTGAAGCATGGCACGCAAATAACCAATCCATACCGAGAATAACATCAAAATTGGTGATGGATAACTCTATCAAGTCTGTTGAGGTGACCTTATGAAGAACCAATGCCGGGTAATCTCTATACACCCGTCTAGCTATACTGAGTGACCTACTCCGAAGCTACTAGCTACATATGGTGTCAAAAAATATAGGGTATCCCCCGGATCTAGCAATGAATATACTTCAACATGAAAGACTCTCAACATCCCAGTGACTACATCTAGTGAGGCCTCCTGCTCTAACGAGTGGCTAAGGCACATAATCTATTATGGTGGTGCCCGCTAGTTGTGCTAGTAGATGCCCCCTGATGTGTTGTGCATAGGGGTGGGGCTGCTGAACTAGAAGCTGGGCCTCGGCCCCCAACCTGATCCTATCTCACAAAAGACAATCTCTAAGAATATGTCCAGGCTGCCTACATCAAAAACAAGCTCCTGACCTTGCCAAACACTAGACTGTGTGCCCTTGGCCACACCTGCGACAAGCTGAAGTGCTAGAGTCTGTGGGCCTACTACTCTAACCCCTCGAGCCTGACGCTCGCCCCCTCTGATCATGTCTTAGCCTAGATGGCACGCTTAGTGTTGAAGATGTTGGGGCTGATGATCTCTAGTGGGTCTGCTGTTGGTGCCTACCACTGGACCTCTACTGAGAGAATTTGTGGTCCTCAGTCCTGGCCCTCTTGGCCTCCATCTCCCTCGAATGTGCCGCCTCCATCTGCTGAGCATACATAACAATGTGAGGGAAGTCCATGTCCTGATGGGAGCATAACTGTCCTTCCATCCTTGTCCAGATATCCTGCTATACCATGCACAAATCTGCTCACCCACGCGCACTGGTCGGACACTAACTCTGGGGCATACTTTGACAGGCGAGTGAACTCAAGGGCGTACTTTTTAACAGTCATCCTTGCTTGCTTCAAATTCACAAATTCAGTTGCTTTCAACTCCCTCATCTCTCGAGGGAAGAACCGGTCGAATGCAACCTTAAACTCCTCCCATGTGATCGGACCTGCTCCAGCGACCGTACTGTCCTTCCACTGGCAGAGCCAAATATGCACAACCCCTTTCAACTGGTAGGAGGCTAAATCTTCGCACTCAACACTGCTCACGCCCATAAATCGGGTGATCTTGACAATCTCATCAATGAAATCATGCGGGTCCTCATCTACCTTAGACCCCAGAAACTCCGGCAGGTTCATCCTCAAGAAGTCCTTGACTCGAGCCGCTATCGCATTTCCATTTTGTGGAACATGCGCAACGACCTGCTGATTGACCTGAGCAGTCAAGGCCTGTGCAAGCATCTGAATGGCAGCTCAGAGCTCAGCATGAGCAGCTGGCTTCGGTGCCTGAGGCTCCTGAATTATGGGGCTAGCTGATGCTCATGACCGTTTCCATCCTCGTGGCCTTCACCACCTCCATTCCTCCTTCCATTCATCCTTCGATGAGCCATGATTCTGCAATCGCGAATAACACGAATTAGAAGGATACAAAGGCTTTTCATCGCTTGACATAGATCATGAAAGAAGGGAACATTTCCTAAAATGTCTAGTAGCCTCTCCGTCATAAGTGTGGCGCGCTTCACACCCATGAAAAAGACTCTACTTAACGCTACTTTCAGACTCCCTAGGACACATCAAACCTATGGCTCTAATACTAAATTTGTCACGACCTGAATAGAGGCCCAGATCGTAGGCACGGGACAAGGGACCTCGAGAGACCCCAAGTCGACCCATGGAATAAGCATTCAACTAACTCATTCAATAAACATAAAGAAAACATAATTATAGACTTAGTGGAAGTTAAGCTTAAAATAACAACGGAATAAATATCTGAAGTTGAATACACGTCTATGTTTGATAAGCCTCTAATCTGGATGAGATGATGGGACAACCCACCCCCCTCCCCAACTAGCTCAACAATATTGAAACTGAAAGGATATCTAAAACAACTGAAGGCCTAGTCCTTGCAAGATGAGGACTCACCAAATAAGCAAGTGCTAACTCTTATCAGCGACTATGAACGGGGCTGAACCTGAGAACCGGGTCCTGCATCATGAAATGATGCAGTATAAAAAGTATGCGGTCAGTACGTGGAATGTATCGAGTGTGCAAGGTATGTAAAACTGCTAATTTGAATAAATCATTTAAAACATTTTATAACATATCATAAGCTTTCAACATGAGAGGAAAGGCATACATGCATTCTTTCTGAATTAATAATCTTTTCATTACATGACCATGCATAGCTTTATAACAGCATGATTGACTAGAATGACTCAAAGTTGAAATATAACATTGATCTCAAAAGCTGAACAATGAGTCAAACCTTACTTTTAGGACATACATGCATAAGTAATCATCATGAATAATGAATATGCAAATCTAAATGATATAGACAGTGGGAGACTCATCACTTAACCAACATACCACGATAGAGTTTACGTGGTCCCAACTATCACACTCAAGTGGGTGGAGCCGTCCATAACTTTGAAAGGGCGATGGACGATACAATGTTATCGATGTCAGGCTGAAGGGACAATCGGGCTGGGGATAGCTCACTATGGAGGTCCCAATAATATAATAGTATCAACCTACGTTGGCGCGCAGTTCTGGGGCATAGGGTAATCGACCCTTAACCCGCTCAGTGCTAGACTCTTCTCCTAAAAACAATCAATTCTCTACATCATATATAATGAAGCTAAACATTCTCTATAGACGAAGCTCAACATGAAATCATGCATGACTCAACATCGTACGAAACGAAGCTCAACATTGTCTATTGACAAATCTAAAAAATGAAATAATGCGTAGACTCAACATCATATGAAAATGAAGCTCAACATTGTTCTTTGATAAATCTGAATAATTCCATACATCTCAATTATAAATTCATGCATATGAGAAGCTTTATTTTGAAACATACCACAAGGTCAATCATAAGTGGGAGCATATTGTCACGCCCCGCCTTGGGGGGTATGACTGGCACCTAGTGCCCTATTAGGACCTAAACTGCTAGACTACTAATCCTAAGCACATCTGGTGCCTCGCTGACTCTAACTCAGATTTCTGGAAGCAACAGGCTATATAACGGCTGTAAATACAGCCTCTGGCCGACTGGGCCTATAGCCTCCTGTACTGTATCATCAGCTAACCAGAATCATCTCATATAGGGAAACATATGCTGGCCGACAAGGCCACAATGCTGTCTAGTTATCTACAACTCAACAATAGAATATTGAATAACTATGTGACTGGCAAGGTCACTACTATCAGACTATGGCCCCACACAGCCAACATAATCAACAATGCTAAACAGCTAAACAAAACGCACGGCCTCACACGACCGACACAACTAACCACCGGGAAATATATACAGACGACAAGCCTTTGGGAATATTGATAATATGGTCAGGATAGGGCCCCGACCTACCCCTATTATACAACAAAAGAAATTGAAATACTCCACTGAATATCAAGCTCCGGATGACAGGAGCTGATAATCTGTGATAACTCAGATCACGAGGGATCGGCTCCTCATCTGTGAGTACCTGCAGGCAAGTAATTCAGTGCCACAAACGGGTGTCAGTACCAATGGTACTAAGTATGCAAAGCAACTGGATACAACTGAATACAAATAACATAACTAGCAAATTCTGAAAAGCAGGAGATAACTGAATCTATAAGAACTGATATGAACTGAATCAGACTTTCTGTGTTGTGATAGGGCAGGAACATACCTGTAGACGCGGCGGCCTGCTGTCTATTAACTAATATATAGCACATAAATACATACATATATATATATATATATATATATATATAGCAAACAAGAGCCAATACCAACCCCTATAAGCCGGATGGCGCCAAGCTAGCAAACAATCTATATACCCCTACCCGGGTCAAAACCAGCCAAAAATAAGTTACTCCACTCATCTGCTAACTACGAGCACCTCTGCCGGCCCCCTAGATCTCTAGCTCGGACTATGGCCTCTGATATAAATAACTGTGTCTGAGTCCGGAGGACTCCTATAATGTATCTGTTACTGTAACTGTATCTGAATTTGTTCCCTGGGCGCTTGCGCACAACAGGGCTATCTATGCTGTAATGCTGATCAGCCTAATCTGGGGAAAGCTTCATCCCATCTTCGTCCAAACTGGGGACGGCATGCCACTCCTTGGAGTGACATAAACCCACCCGCTCAGTGGGCGACACAGTTACCAACCCAGGGGCGGCGAGGACGCTCAAAACGGTGCCCTCACGACACAACCAAGTCTCAACAAACAATAAGCACATATATATATATATATATACATATAGCAAGCATGTTTAAATTGAAAAATACTATCTGAATTCTGATTTCTTATTCTGATCTCTTTCTGTATTATACTAATTCTAATACTGCTTTATACTGAATCTATGATCTTTATCTAACTGCATGGCTAATCTATAGCCAAGATACTATCTGACTGTCTGATTTTACTTTACTAACTCTTATTCTGATTATCTGTCATATTATTCTAGAAACATGCTTGCTAATCACATACTGGGCTATGCTGAGTCTGGAATGCTAACTTGCCATTTTGGCGCATGCTTTACTAACTTTCGGACTGAATACGATATAACAACGCAAACCAGATTTACTGAACTTGCCCAATACTCAACATTCAACTCCAGGAATTCTACTACGGAGTTTACTGTGCTATACAAGGCTAAGACTACTAACTTGCCGAAGAAACTGGATTTACATACCTTAACCTCGGTTTATCCGACTAACGGACGAAGCTCGGTCAGTACTCCAGCTATTTCTCCCAACTGAATTTACATATATGTCAATTAGGACTAAATACACCAATATTCTTAAATAAAACATCACTTTCGATATATTTATAGCCTAAACTTTGGCTTATTGAAAGACGGTCAAAAACTCGCTATTTCATGAAAGTCCAGAAGGGAGAAATATTCACTTAAAGGCTAGGAGTATATTGACACTAATTTGGAGCAATTCCACTTACCTTAGTTCCGTAGCACGATGATTCGCCGGCCGAATTTCGCGAAACTAAATCTGTAGGAATGCTCCTTACTGCTTAATATCTCGGTATCTGAAGTTAATTTGAGTTTAGACCTCATTTGACGGCGTAATCGGACGAATATTGGTAAGGAATCTTCGTTCTCCCCTTTTCCCCTACATTTTCTTCTGGAAAATTATAAGAATTTTATGAAATAAACCGAAGTGAGGGGTTTATATACTTGGGCCTGGACAGGTCCAATGTGTCATGGAGCCAACGCGGAGGCTCCACCTCCGTGACCCGTTGCCATCGCGGAGGGGCTCTGCCCCGACTCCTTCTGGGATAGTTCAACAGGTTTCTCGTCCGGTCTTTTCTCGGGCCTTTTTCTAGCATGTATGGCTTTCAAATACTCTTAACCAACATGCGAATAGGACATCTATGTGTTGGAAATTTTACAGGGTGTAACATTCTCCCCCCCTTAGGAACATTCGTCCTCGAATGTAAACTTCTATCTAGAGAACTTCTCAACTTACTCAACATGTTTCTAGAAAAATTTCGACAGAGTTTTCCTTGTAATATGGACTATCCCAAAAACCTGAAATGCAGAAAAGTCCCATACAGGTACTCCACACAATACTATAGTATTTAAATGACAAATTAAAGTAGACCTTCTCATTTATATGTATACTGTAAGGCATTGCATAAGATAATAATACTATCATACCTGTTGCCTGACTAGGCTTGAAATAAATGAGGGTATTTGATCTTCATATCTTCCTCCGCCTCCCAAGTCATCTCTTCTCGGTTCCTGTTACGCCACAATACCTTAACATACGCAATATCTTTAGTTCTCATTATACGAATCTGTATGTTGGCTACTGGAACCTCTTCATAGACCAGCTCTTCCGTAACCTGGATATCCTGGACTGGGACTGCTCTGGATGGGTCTCCTATGCATTTCCTCAGCATAGATACATGAAAGACCGGATGAACGGATTCCTATTCTGGAGGCAAGTTCAACTCATATGCTACTCGGCCTATCCTTCGACGAATCTGATAAGGCCCAACAAATCTCGGACTGAGCTTACCTTTCTTATCGAATCTCATCACCCCTTTCATCGGAGATACTTTCAGAAATACCCAGTCATTCACATCAACTTCTGGGTCTCTGCGCCACACATCAGCATATGATTTCTGGCGGCTCTATGCAGTCAGTAGGCATTCCCTGATAAGCTTTAGCTTCTCCTCTGACTGTTGAATGATGTCTAGCCCAATCACCGCTGATTCTCCCACTTCAAACCAGCCAACCGGTGATCTGCATTTTCGCCCATACAAGGCTTCAAAGGGCGCCATTTGGATGGCTGAGTGATAGCTATTATTATAAGCAAATTCAATTAATGGCAAATGCTCGTCCCAGCTACCTCCAAAATCTAGCACACACGCTCGTAGCATGTCCTCGAGTGTCTAAATAGTGTGCTCAACCTGTCCATCTGTCTGAGGGTGGAATGTTGTGCTCAAATTAATCTGTGTTCCCAGACCCCTCTGTAACGACCGCCAAAATCTAGCTATAAATTGTGCTCTTCTCTCTGAAATAATAGATACTAGCACTCCATGTAATCTAACTATTTCTCTGTTATATAATTCGGCATAATCCTTGGCCGAGAAGGTAGCTTTCACTGGCAGGAAATGAGCTGATTTTGCCATCCTGTCAACTATTACCCAAATGGAATCGTGTCTATGCCTGGTACGGGGTAATCCTGCTACAAAATCCATATTCACTGCTTCCCATTTCCATAGAGGAACAACTATGTCCTGAGTCAATTCGCCTAGTTTCTGGTGTTCTGCTTTCACCTGTTGGCAGTTAGGACATCTAGATACAAATTCAGCTATTTCAGCATTCATACCTGGCCACTAGTGTCTCAGATGTCGTGGTACATTTTCGTTGCTCCTGGATGGAGGGAATAGCAAGCGTAATGTACCTCATGCATGATCTGCGGGCGAAGCCCTGAAACATTCGGGACACATAGGCGGCCCTTACAATGCAGTACTTCATCCTCAGTCACTTGGAAATCTGGCTCCTCACCTTTCTGAACTCTATCTCTGAGCTGGACTAAGTCAGGCTCCTCGTATTGCCGTTCTTTTACCTCTATAACTAACGGTGACACAATAGAGTTCTGAATCACCGCTCTATTATTTTCTGTTTCTACTACTCGAACGGCTAAACCAGCTAGCTGATGAATTTCCTTGGCTAACTCCCGCTTCTCGGGTCGCAAATACACTAAACTCCCCATTGATTTACGGCTGAGAGCATCTGCTACTACGTTGGCTTTACCTGGATGATACAGAATATCCACATCATAATCTTTTAATAGCTCCAACCAGCGACGCTGTCGCAAATTCAACTCCCTCTAAGTGAAGATATACTATAGGCTCTTATGATCTGTGAAAATATCCACATGGACACCATACAAGTAATGTCTCCATATCTTTAAGGCGTGGATCACTGCGGCTAACTCCAGGTCATGGGTAGGGTAACTCTTTTCGTGTTTCCTCAGCTGTCTAGAAGCATACGCAATCACCTTACCATGTTGCATCAACACACAACCCAACCCAACGCCTGATGCGTCGCAATACACAGAATAACCTTTTGTACCTTCCGACAATACTAACACTAGGGCGGAGGTTAATCTGTCTTTTAACCCCTGGAAGCTCTGCTCACATGCCTCTGTCCACTGAAACTTCGCTGCTTTGTGCATCAGTTTGGTTAGAGGTGCCGCTATAGTAGAGAATCCCTCAACAAATCTCCTGTAATATCCCTCTAACCCTAGAAAACTGCGGACTTCGGTCGGAGTGGTAGGTCTAGGCCATGTTTTGACTGCTTCTATTATCTAAGTGTCAACCTATATACTAGCATCCGACACAATATGCCCCAGGAAGGCTATTGAGTTTAGCCAGAATTCACATTTGGAGAATTTAGCAAACAACTGACGGTCCCTGAGAATCTGGAGCACTGTTCGTAAATGAGCCTGGTGATCTGCTTCAGAGCGAGAATACACCAAAACATCATCAATAAAAAAATTCATGAACAGGTCCAGGTATGGTCTGAAAATGCAATTCATCAGGTCCATGAATATTGCTGGGGCATTCGTCAACCCAAAGGACATAACTAGGAATTCAAAGTGTCCATATCGGGTCCTGAAAGCCGTTTTGGGAATGTCTCTTTCACGAACTAGAACCTGATGATATTCGGACCGCAAGTCAATCTTGGAGAAACATCTGGCCCCCTGTAACTGATCAAACAAATCATCTATTCTAGGAAGCGGATACTTATTCTTTACTGTAACCTTATTCAGCTGCCGGTAATCTATACACATGCGGAGCGAGCCTATCTTTCTGTCTCACAAATAGAACTGGCGCACCCCACGGTGAAGTACTCAGCCTGATAAAACCCTTATCTAGCAGGTCCTTCAGCTGCTCCTTTAATTCTCTGAGTTCAGCCGGAGCCATGCGACACGGAGGAATTGATATAGGCTGAGTGCCTGGTAGCAAGTCAATTGCAAAATCTATCTCCCTTTCTGGAGGAATACCAAGTAAGTCGTCTTGAAATACATCAGGGAATTCATTCACCACCAGAATAGACTGAAGTGTCGGATATTCTACCCGAACATCTTGAACCCTGACTAGGTGGTAGATACATCCCTTAGTTATCAATTTCCTCGCCTGAAGGTAGGAAATAAACCTACCTTTTGGAGTAGTTGTGCTGCCTTTCCACTCTCGCACTGCCTCTCCTGGAAAGTGGAATCGGACCGTCTTGGTCCAACATTCTATGTTAGCATAGCATGGCAGCAACGAATCCATACCCATAATGGCATCGAAATCAATCATTTCTAACTCTACCAGATCTATTGTAGTCTGGCGATCAGCAACCTCTACTGTACACCCTTGCTAAATTCTACTAGCTGTAATGGAGTCACCGACGGGTGTAGATACTGAAAAGGGCTGCTGTAATAACTCTAGTGCGACATTAAACTTTCGAGACACAAATGGGGTAATATATAATACAGTAGACCCTGGATCAATCTGTACATAAGCAGGGCATGAACAGATAGTCATCATACCTGTCACTACATTTGGAGATGCCTCTGAGTCCTGTCTCCCTGGTAATACATAGGTACGGCTTGAGCCCGTACCTGAACTAGAGGCTACTAATCTACCTCAGCGTCTACCTGCTGTACCTGAGGTCCTACGCCCTGCCGAGGCTGCTAGAGCTCGTGGCCCTGCTGATCCCATGTCCTGACTATCTCTGCTCTCTTGCCCTCTGGCCGGACAATCTCTCATGCGGTGCCCCTCCTGCCCGCAAATTTAACCCCCCGATGAGCCATATATACAAGCTCCGATGTAAGTCGGCCGCAATTAGGGCAGGGTGGGGGTGTAAATCTGCTATGCTCTCCCCTTCTCTACTGCGGGGAATCTACTGTTCGAGAATTGCGACCAGACTCTGACTGCCCTCGACAAACAAATCTACCTCGCTGCTGCTGTGGTGGAGGTGGGGGTCTAGGGGGTCTATCTGACAACTGGGGCTTGGGTCCTCTCTAAACCTCCCTCTGCATATCATCTGATCTGTCTCTACGGCGCTGTTCCTGATTTGTCTGTCTACTTCCCTGTTGCCGCTTTCTAAGGCCCTCAATGGTCTGGGCAAAGGCCTTTACTCGGGCAATATCCATATCTTCTTGTAACATAGCCATCATACAAGCTTCAATATATTCCGGGTTCAGACCCATAATGAACCGGTGGACTCTGGATGGCATAGTTTCCACAAAAGCAAGAGCATAGCGGGCTAGGGAGTCAAACTGTAGGGCATATTCTAGTACACTCCTCCCCCCTGGTCCAAATGTAAAAACTGATCCATCCAGGCCTGCCGGATCTCCCATGGCAAATAACGGTCCAAGAAGGCCTCCGAGAAGCTGGACCAGGTCAGAGGGGCAACATCTCTCCCTCGAGACCTTTCCCAACTCTCGTACCATAATACAGCTATATCCCGCAACTCAATTGATTCTGTAGGGGTCACATGCATAACCCGGAAAATTCTCTGCATTTGATCTAGGAAATCCCAAGGGTCTTCTGCTTGATCTGACCCAGTGAACTGCGGGGGACCTAGTGCCAAAAACTCCCTGACCCTAGAACTACCTGACCCACCAGAAGGCTCTACTGCTACAGGTGGCACTGATTGGCGCTGTGTGGCCATCATTTGTGCCAACATAACTACTGCGCTCCGAACTTCCTAGTCTGATGGCGAAGGTACAAGAGCTATCAGAGGCGGTGTCGTGCCCAATGGCTCCTAATGTGAGGGGGACTACTGAGAGGGCTGTGATGAAGCCTCTATTTTACCCTCAGATCGGGCTGACTCTGAATGGAACTGAGGCATCCTACTGGTGCCTTCTCCTGCTGCTGTGTCTAATCTTCTATCGGTGGCAGGGTGACGCTGGTCTGCCATTCTTATCTGTAGACAAAGAAAAGTTTTAGGGACCCAACCCTATACTGTACCGCCTTATAGCACAACTGAATGAGAAAGAAGAGTAACCATCCTATCATGCCTCGCAGCATCCTGCCTATAATATGTGGTGCACAACACATCCATAGACAAGACTCTACTTAGCATGGCTTGCAGACTCCCTGGGACACGACCTTCTCTGATACCAAGTTTGTCTCGCCCCGCCTTGGGGGGTATGACTGGCACCTAGTGCCCTATTAGGACCTGAACTGCTAGACTACTGAGCCTAAGCACATCTGGTGCCTGGATGACTCTAACTCAGATTTCTGGAAGCAACAGGCTATATAACGGCTGTAAGTACAGCCTCCGGCCGACTGGGCCTATAGCCTCATGTACTGTATCATCAGCTAACCAGAATCATCTCATATAGAGAAACCTATGCGGGCCGACAAGGCCACCATGCCGTCTAGTTATCTACAACTCAACAATGGAATACTAAATAACTACGTGACTGGCAAGGTCACAACTACTATCAGACTATGGCCCCACATGGCCAACATAATCAACAATGCTAAACAGCTAAACAAAACGCACGGCCTCACACGACCTGCATAACTAACCACAGGGAAATATATACAGACTGCAAGCCTATAGGAATACTGATAAGATGGTCGGGACAGGGCCCCGACCTACCCGTACTTACAACAAAAGAAAATGAAATACACCTCTGAATATCAAGCTCCGGATGACAGGAGCTGATAACTCTGCGCTGGCTGGGATCACGAGGGATCTGCTCCTCGTCTGTGAGTACCTGCAGGCAAGTAATGCAGTGCCCCAAACGGGCGTCAGTACCGCTGTACTGAGTATGCAAAGCAACTGGTTACAACTAAATACAAATAACATAACTAGCAAATTCTGAATAGCAGGAGATAACTGAATCTATAAGAACTGATATGAACTGAATCAGACATTCTGTGCTGTGATAGGGCAGAAGTGTACCTGTAGACGTGGCGTTCTGCTGTCTATTAACTAATATATAGCACATAAATACATATATATATATATATATATATGTAGCAAACAAGAACCAATACCAACCCCCATAAGCCGGATGGCGCCAAGCAAGCAAACAATCTATATACCCCAACCCGGGTCAAAACTAGCCAAAAATAAGTCACTCCACTCATCTGCTAACTACGAGCACCTCTGCCGGCCCCTTGGGTCTCCAGCTCGGGCTATGGCCTCTGATATAAATAACTGTGTCTGAGTTCGGAGGACTCCTATACTGTATCTGTAATTATAACTGTATCTGAATCTGTTACCTGGGCACTTGCGCACAATAGGGCTATCTGTACGGTAATGCTGATCAGCCTGATATGGGGAAAGCTTCATCCCATCTTCGTCCAAAGTGGGGACGGCATGCCACTCCTTGGAGTGACGTAAACCCACCCGCTCAGTGGGCGACACAGTTACCAACCCAGGGGCGGCGAGGACTCTCAAAAGGGTGCCCTCACGACACAACCAAGTCTCAACAAATAATAAGCATATATATATATATATATATATAGCAAGCATGTTTAAACTGAAAAATACTATCTGAATTCTGATTTCTTATTCTGATCTCTTTCTGTATTATACTAATTCTAATACTGCTTTATACTGAATCTATGATCTTTATCTAACTGCATGGCTAATCTGTAGCCAAGATACTATCTGAGTGTCTGATTTTACTTTACTAACTCTTATTCTGATTATCTGTCATATTATTCTAGAAACAGGCTTGCTAATCACATACTGGGCTATGTTGAGTCTGGAATGCTAACTTGCCATTTTGGCGCATGCTTTACTAACTTTCGGACTGAATACGATATAACAATGCAAACCAGATTTACTGAACTTGCCTAATACTCAACATTCAACTCTGGGAATTCTACTATGGAGTTTACTGTGCTATACAAGGCTAAGACTACTAACTTGCCGAAGAAACTGGATTTACATACCTTAACCTCGATTTATCCGACTAACGGACGAAGCTCGGTCAGTACTCCAGCTATTTCACCCGACTGCATTTACATATATGTCAATTAGGACTAAATACACAATTATTCTGAAAGGAAACGTCACTTTCGATATATTTATAGCCTAAACTTTGGCTTATCGAAAGACGGTCAAAAACTCGCTATTTCTCAAAAGTCCAGAAGGGAGAAATATTCACTTAAAGGCTAGGAGTATATTGACACTAATTTGGAGCAATTCCACTTACCTTAGTTCGGTAGCACGACGATTCGCCGGTCGAATTTCGCAAAACTAAATCCGTAAGAATGCTCCTTACTGCTTAATATCTCGGTATCTGAAGTTAATTTGAGTTTGGACCGCATTTGACGGCGTAATCGGATGAATATTGGTAAGGAATCTTCGTTCTCCCCTGTTACTATACATTTTCTTCTGGAAAATTATAAGAATTTTATGAAATAAACCGAAGTGAGGGGTTTATATACTTGGGCCTGGACAGGGCCAATGTGTCATGGAGCCAACGCGGAGGCTCCACCTCCGTGACACGTTGCCATCGCGGAGGGGCTCTGCCCCGACTCCTTCTGGGATGGTTCGACAGATTTCTCGTCCGGTCTTTTCCCGGGACTTTTTCTAGCATGTATGGCTTTCAAATACTCTTAACCAACACGCGAATAGACCATCCATGTGTTGGGATTTTTATGGGGTGTAAAATTCTCCCCCCCTTAAGAATATTCGTCCTCGAATGTAAACTTCTATCTATAGCACTTCTCAACTTACTCAACTTGTTTCTAGAAAAATTTCGGCAGAGTTTCCCCTGTAATATGGACTATCCCAAAATCCTGAAATGCAGAAACGTCTGACACAGGTACTTCACACAATACTATAGTATTTAAATGATAGATTAAAATAGACCTTCTAATTTATATGTATATTGTAAGGCATTGCATAAGATAATAATACTATCATACCTGTCGCCTGACTAGGCTTGAAATAAATGAGGGTATTTGATCTTCATATCTTCCTCCGCCTCCCAAGTCATTTCCTCTAGGTTCCTATTACGACACAATACCTTGACATACGCGATATCTTTAGTTCTCAATCTACGAATCTGTCTGTCTAAGATGGCTATTGGAACCTCTTCATAGGCCAGCTCTTCCGTAACCTGGATATCCTGGACTGGGACAGCTCTGGATAGGTCTCCTATGCATTTCCTCAGTATAGATACATGAAAGACCGGATGAACGAATTCCTATTCTGGAAGCAAGTTCAACTCATATGCTACTCGGCCTATCCTTCGACGAATCTGATAAGGCCCAACAAATCTCGGACTGAGCTTACCTTTCATGCCGAATCTCATCACCACTTTTATCGGAGATACTTTCAAAAATACCCAGTCATTCACATCAAATTCCAGGTCCCTGTGCCGCACATCAGCAAATGATTTCTGGCGGCTTCGTGCAGTCAGTAGGCGTTCCCTGATAAGCTTTACCTTCTCCTCTGACTGTTGAATGATGTCTGGCCCAATCAATGCTGATTCTCCCACTTCAAACCAGCCAACCGGCGATCTGCATTTTCGCCCATACAAGGCTTCAAAGGGCGCCATCTGGATGGCTGAGTGATAGCTATTATTATAAGCAAATTCAATTAACGGCAAATGCTCGTCCCAGCTACCTCCAAAATCTAGCACACACGCTCGTAGCATGTCCTCGAGCGTCTGAATAGTGCGCTCAGCCTGTCCATCTGTCTGCGGGTGGAATGCTGTGCTCAAATTAATCTGCGTTCCCAGATCTCTCTGGAACGACCACCAAAATCTAGCTATAAATTGTGCTCCTATGTCTGAAATAATAGATACTGGCACTCTATGTAATCTAACTATTTCTCTAATATATAATTCGGCATAATCCTCGGCCGAGAAGGTAGCTTTCACTGGCGGGAAATGAGCTGATTTTGTCATCCTGTCAACTATTACCCAAATAGAATCGTGTCTATGCCTGGTGCGGGGTAATCCTGCTACAAAATCCATATTCAGTGCTTCCCATTTCCAGAGAGGCACAGCTATGTCCTGAGTCAATCTGCCTGGTGTCTTGTGTTCTGCTTTCACCTGCTGGCAGTTAGGACGTCTAGATACAAATTCAGCTATTTCAGCTTTCATACTTGGCCACCAATAGATGTCTCTGATGTCATGGTACATTTTTGTTGCTCCTGGATGGGGGGAATAGTGAGCGTAATGTACCTCATGCATGATCTGCTGGCGAAGCCCTGAAACAATCGGGACACATAGGTGGCCCTTACAATGCAGCACTTCATCCTCAGTCACTTGGAAATCTGGCTCCTTACCTTTCTGAACTCTATCTCTGAGCTGGACTAAGTCAGGCTCCTCGTACTGCCGTTCTTTTACCTCTATAACTAACGGTGACACAATAGAGTTCTGAATCACCGCTCTATTATTTTCTGTTTCTACTACTCAAACGGCTAAACCAGCTAGCTGATGAATTTCCTTGGCTAACTCCCGCTTCTCGGGTCGCAAATACGCTAAACTCCCCATCGATTTACGGCTGAGAGCATCTGCTACTACGTTGGGTTTTCCCGGATGATACAAAATATCCACATCATAATCTTTTAATAGCTCCAACCAGCGACGCTGTCGCAAATTCAACTCCCTCTGAGTGAAGATATACTGTAGGCTCTTATGATCTGTGAAAATATCCGCATGGACGCCATACAAGTAATGTCTCCATATCTTTAATGCGTGGATCACTGTGGCTAACTCCAGGTCATGGGTAGGGTAATTCTTTTCGTGTTTCCTCAGCTGTCTGGAAGCATACGCAATCACCTTACCATGTTGCATCAACACACAATCCAACCCAACGCCTGATGCGTCGCAATACACTGAATAACCTTCTGTACCTTCCGGCAATGCTAACACTGGGGCGGAGGTTAATCTGTCTTTTAACTACTAGAAGCTCTGCTCACATGCCTCTGTCTACTGAAACTTCGCTCCTTTCTGTGTCAGTTTGGTCTGAGGTGTTGCTATAGTAGAGAATCCCTCAACAAATCTCTTGTAATATCCCGCTAACCCTAGAAAACTGCGGACTTCGGTCGGAGTGGTAGGCTAGGCCATGTTTTGACTGCTTCTATTTTCTGCGTGTCAACCTGTATACCAGCATCCGACACAATATGCCCCAAGAAAGCTACTGAGTTCAGCAAGAATTCACATTTGGAGAATTTAGCATACAACTGACGGTCCCTGAGAATCTGGAGCACTGTCTGTGAATGAGCCTGGTGATCTACTTCAGAGCAAGAATACACCAGAATATCATCAATGAACACTATCACGAATAGGTCCAGGTATGGTCTGAAAATGCTATTCATCCGGTCCATGAATATTGCTGGCGCATTCGTCAACCCAAAGGACATAACTAGAAATTCAAAGTGTCCATATCAGGTCCTGAAAGCCATGTTGGGAATGTCTCTTTCACGAACTCAAACCTGATGATATTTGGACCGCAAGTCAATCTTGGAGAAACATCTGGCCCCCTGTAACTGATCAAACAAATCATCTATTCTGGGAAGCGGATACTTATTCTTTACTGTAACCTTATTCAGCTACCGGTAATCTATACACATGCGGAGCAAGCCATCCTTCTTTCTCACAAATAGAACTGGCGCACCCCACGGTGAAGTACTCGGCCTGATAAAACCCTTATCTAGCAGGTCCTTCAGCTGCTCCTTAAATTCTCTGAGTTCAGTAGGAGCCGTGCGATACGGTGGAATTGATATAGGCTGAGTGCCTGGTAGCAAGTCAATTGCAAAATCTAACTCCCTTTCTGGAGGAATACCAGGTAACTCGTCTGGAAATACATCAGGGAATTCATTCACCACCGTAACAGACTGAAGTGTCGGAGATTCTACCCGAATATACTGAACCCTGACTAGGTGGTAGATACATCCCTTAGTTATCAATTTCCTCGCCTGAAGGTAGGAAATAAACCTACCTTTTGGAGTAGCTGTGCTGCCTTTCCACTCTCGCACTGCCTCTCCTGGAAAGTGGAATCGGACCATCTTGGTCCAACATTGTACATTAGCATAGCATGGCACCAACCAATCCATACCCATAATGGCATCGAAATCAACCATATCTAACTCTACCAGATCTACTGTAGTCTGGCGATCAGCAACCACTACTGTACACCCTCGATAAGTTCTACTAGCTATAATGGAGTCACCGACGGGTGTAGATACTGAAAAGGGCTGCTGTAATAACTCTAGTGCGACATTAAACTTCCGAGCCACAAATGGGGTAATATATGACAGAGTGGACCCTGGATCGATCAGTACATAAGCAGGGCATGAACAGATAGTCATCATACTTGTCACTACGTCTGGAGACGCCTCTGAGTCTTGTCTCCCTGGTAATGCATAGGTACGACTTGAGCCCGTACCTGAACTGGAGGCTCCTAATCTACCTCGGCCTCTACCTACTGTACCTGAGGGCCTACGCCCTGCCGAGGCTGCTGGAGCTCGTGGCCTTGCGGATCCCCTGTCCTGATTATCTCTGCTCTCTTGCCCCCTGGCCGGACAATCTCTCATGTGGTGCCCCTCCTGCCTGCAAATATAACACCCCGAGGAGCCATATCTACAAGCTCCGATGTGAGGTCGACCGCAATTAGGGTAGGGTGGGGTGTAAATCTGCTCTGCTCTCCCCTTCTCTGCTGCGGGGAATTTACTATTCGAGAACTGCCACCAGACTTTGACTGCCCTCGGCGAACAAATCTACCTCGCTGCTGCTGTGGTGGAGGTGGGGGTCTAGGGGGTCTGTCTGACAACCGGGGCCTGGGTCCTCTCTGAACCTCCCTCTACACATCATCTAATCTGTCTCTACGGTGCTGTTCCTGATTTGTCTGTCTACTGCCCTGTTGCCGCTGTCTAAGGCCCTCAATGGTCTGGGCAAAGGCCTGTACTCGGGCAATATCCATATCTTCTCGTAACGTAGCTGTCATTCAAGCTTCAATATATTTCGGGTTTAGACCCATAATGAACCGGTGGACTCTGGATGGCATAGTGTCCACAAAAGCTGCAGCATAGCGGGCTAGGGAGTCAAACTGTAGGGCATATTCTCGTACACTCCTCCCCCCCCGCTCCAAATGCAAAGACTGATCCACCCGGGCCTGCCGGATCTCCCGTGGAAAATAACGGTCCAGGAAGGCCTCCGAGAAGCTGGACCAGGTCAGAAGGGCAACATCTCTCCCTCGAGACCTTTCCCAGCTCTCGTACCATAATACAGCTATGTCCCACAACTGAAATACTGCCAGCTCAACTGATTTTGTAGGGGTCACATGCATAACCCGGAACATTCTCTGCATCTGATCTAGGAAATCCTGGGGGTCCTCTACTTGATCTGATCCAGTGAACTGTGGGGGACCTAGTGCAAAAAACTCCCTGACCCTAGAACTACCTGACCCACCTGAAGGATCTGCTGCTACAGGTGGCACTGATTGGCGTTGTGTGGCCATCATTTGTGCAAACATAACCACTGCGCTCCGAACTTCCTGGTCTAATGGCGAAGGTACAGGAGCTATCGGAGGCGGTGTCGTGCCCAACGGCTCCTGATGTGAGGGGGACTGCTAAGCGGGCTGTGATGAAGCCTCTATATCGCCCTCAGATCGGGTTGACTCTGAATGGAACTGAGGAACCCTGTTGGTACCTTCTCCTGCTGCTGTGTCTAATCTTCTACCGGTGGCAGGGTGACGCTGGTCTGCCATTCTTATCTATAGACAAAGAACATGATAAGTTTTAAGGACCCAACCCTATACTGTACCGCTCTATAGCACGACTGAATGAGAAAGAAGAGTAACCATCCTATCATGCCTCGCAGCATCCTGCCTATAGTATGTGGTGCACAACACATCCATAGACAAGACTTTACTTAGCACGGCTTGCAGACTCCTTAGGACACGACCTGCTCTGATACCAAGTTTGTCACGCCCCGCCTTGGGGGGTATGACTGGCACCTGGTGCCCTATTAGGACCTGAACTGCTGGACTACTGAGCCTAAGCACATCTGGTTCCTGGCTGACTCTAACTCAGATTTCTGGAAGCAACGGGCTATATAACGGCTGCAAATACAGTCTCCGGCTGACTGGGCCTACAGCCTCCTGTACTGTATCATCAGCTAACCAGAATCATCTCATATAGGGAAACCTATGCGGGCCGACAAGGCCACAATGTTGTCTAGTTATCTACAACTCAACAATAGAATACTGAATAACTACGTGACCGGCAAGGTCACCACTACTATCAGTCTATGGCCCCACACGGCCAACATAATCAACAATGCTAAACAGCTAAACAAAACGCACGGCCTCACATGGCCGGCACAAGTAACCACAGGGAAATATATATAGACTGCAAGCCTCTAGGAATACTGATAAGATGGTCGGGATAGGGTCCCGACCTACCCGTACTATACAACAAAAGAAAATGAAATACACCTCTGAATATCAAGCTCCGGATTACAGGAGCTGATAACTCTGCGCTGGCTAGGATCACGAGGGATCGGCTCCTCATCTGTGAGTACCTACAGGCAAGTAATGCAGCACCCCAAACGGGCGTCAGTACCACTGGTACTGAGTATGCAAAGCAACTGGATATACAACTAATTACAAATAACATAACTAGCAAATTCTGAATAGCAGGAGATAACTGAATCTGTAAGAACTGATATGAACTGAATCAAACTTTCTGTGTTGTGATAGGGTAGGAGCGTACCTGTAGACGCGGTGGTCTGTTGTCTATTAACTAATATATAGCACATAAATACATATATATATATAACAAACAAGAGCCAATACCAACCCCCATAAGCCGGATGGCACCAAGCAAGCAAACAATCTATTTACCCCTACCCTGGTCAAAACCAGCCCAAAATAAGTCACTCCACTCATCTGCTAACTACGAGCACCTCTGCCGGCCCCCTGGGTCTCCAGCTCGGGCTATGGCCTCTGATATAAATAACTGTGTCTGAGTTCGGAGGACTCCTATACTGTATCTGTAACTGTAACTGTATCTGAATCTGTTGCTTGGGCGCTTGCGCACAACAGGGCTATCTGTACTGTAATGTTGATCAGCCTGATATGGGGAAAGCTTCATCCCATCTTCGTCCAAACTGGGGATGGCATGCCACTCCTTGGAGTGACGTAAACCCACCCGCTCAGTGGGCGACACAGTTACCAACCCAGGGGCGGCGAGGACGCTCAAAAGGGTGCCCTCATGACACAACCAAGTCTCAACAAACAATAAGCACACACACACATATATATATATATAGCAAGCTTGTTTAAACTTAAAAATACTATCTGAATTCTGATTTCTTATTCTAATCTCTTTCTATATTATACTGATTCTCATACTGCTTTATACTAAATCTGTGATCTTTATCTAACTGCATGGTTAATCTGTAGCCAAGATACTATCTGACTGTGTGATTTTACTTTACTAACTCTTATTCTGATTATCTATCATATTATTCTAGAAACATGCTTGCTAATCACATACTGGGCTATTCTGAGTCTGGAATGCTAACTTGCCATTTTGGCACATGCTTCACTAACTTTCGGACTGAATACAATATAACAACACAAACCAGATTTACTGAACTTGCACAATACTCAACATTCAACTCCGGGAATTCTACTACGGAGTTTACTATGCTATAAAAGGCTAACACTACTAACTTGCTGAAGAAACTGGATTTACATACCTTAACCTCGGTTTATCCGACTAACGGACGAAGCTCGGTCAGTACTCCAGCTATTTCACCCGACTGCATTTACATATATGTCAATTAGGACTAAATACAAAATTATTCTGAAAGTAAACGTCACTTTCGATATATTTATAGCCTAAACTTTGGCTTATCGAGAGACGGTCAAAAACTCGCTACTTCTCGATAGTCCAGAAGGGAGAAATATTCACTTAAAGGCTAGGAGTATATTGACACTAATTTGGAGAAATTCCACTTACCTTAGTTCGGTAGCACGACGATTCGCCGGCCGAATTTCGCGAAACTAAATCCATAGGAATGCTCCTTCCTGCTTAATATCTCGGTATCTGGAGTTAATTTGAGTTTGGACCGCGTTTGACGGCGTAATCGGACGAATATTGGTAAGGAATCTTCGTTCTCCCCTGTTCCCCTACGTTTTCTTCTGGAAATTATAAGCATTTTATGAAATAAACTGAAGTGAGGGGTTTATAAACTTGGGCCTGCACAGAGCCAACATGTCACAGAGCCAACGCGGAGGCTCCACCTCCGTGACACGTTGCGTTCGCGGAGGGGCTCTGCCCCGGCTCCTTCCGCGATGGTTCGACAGGTTTCTCGTCCAGTCTTTTCCCGGGCCTTTTTCTAGCATGTATGGCTTTCAAATACTCTTGACCAACATGCGAATAAGCAATCTATGTGTTGGAAATTTTATGAGGTGTAACACATATACTCCAAATCATGTGGTAAGATACATGTAGTAACATTTACTCAACATACCACAAGCTAGAATTCATAATACAAATTGGAAAACTTCACTTTAAACAATATGGTAAGCTTATGTCTGGAAAATCATCGCTTTAATCAACATGTGGGCATCACCCAAAGCTCTATCATTCTAGAATCTAATCGATTCATTTAGGAAACAACATCAAAATCATGGGTAGTTTTAGAAACTTGTTTTTAATCATCAACTTCATCATCATCATACATTTATCATAAATCACCACTTTTATGAACTCTTCACCCATTGGCTTTTAGATTAAAATTTTAGAAAACAACATTTATAAGGGAAAACAACTTAGAATATGCCTAAGCTTCATAAATCATCAATATAAATATAATCTAATCATACCCATGTGTAGAGATTGAAGAATCATGCAATTGGGCAAAACCCCAAACTTGATCATAGATAATTTATCACATTTTGATAGGGATTGGACATGGGTGTGGAAGAAAACACCCACTCATAGCCTTACATAACTGGGAATGGTGAATTCTAACACCCTCTAATATCCCAAGCTGAGATTCCAATGGAAACCTTGAGATTTTTCTTCGAATCTCCTCTTCAACCCTTCAAACTTGCATGCATGAGAATAATGGCTTAGGATAGGTTTTACCCTGCTTAAAACCAACTAAGACGAGCCTTAAATGACATAGTATAGGTCTTAGGAACTTATAAAATTATGAGAAATCCCTTACTAATTCACATAAAATAACTACCAGGTGACCCTAACAGGTGACCTGATGACTCGTTACCGGGGCCAACGATCAGTTAGGTTGCTCGTCAAGTGCACTGGATGACCTGCCCACTGGGGCTCATAACGGATGACTTCACGACTAGTCCCCCGTGGCCATGACTTGTGGCCACCTTCCATCTGGTACACTGCCTTAACATTCAACCTGCTTTCTCACGACTCACCTTACGAGCCGTTGGGACTGGCCACGAGTCGTGGGGTCCAATCTGTTAGGTCCACTAGTTGTTTCTTCTAACTTAATTCCAACCTCACCCCACGAGTGACATGAGGACTCATGGTGCCTGACTACGAGTCGTTCTCTCCCTCATGGGGACCTGAATCCTTCATCTATTCCAAGGCCTCCCACGAGTCACTTAACGACTCATGAGGTCTCCTCATGAGTCGTCCCATAACTCGTCTTATGCCTTTTAACATCAATTCCACAATTTTCCCATTTCAACTCCTGGGTCCGATCTTTGAGCCCCTGGTGTATAATAAAACATATGGGTTAGCCAAAGCTCTCCTTGACCGAATGACAAAAACCAACAGCGTTTGGCTCACAAGGGAGACGAGTGCGTCTACTCTTGAGATCAGCTCAACTGCATTGGTGGCCGGAGTTGCGAAAAAGGGATGATGAGCAGGATGAGACTCTCGCTAAGATGATGAGGACCGAAACTCAAAGGAATTCACGGGGGCCAACACAAGTGGTGGAGCATGTGGTTTAATTCGATACAACGCGCAAAACCTTACTAGCCCTTGACATATGAACAAGAAAACCTGTCCTTAACGGGATGGTACTGACTTTCATACAGGTGCTGCATGGTTGTCGTCAGCTCGTGTCGTGAGATGTTTGGTCAAGTCCTATAACGAGCAAAACCCTCATTTTGTGTTGCTGAGACATGCACCTACGGAGAAAGTCTTTGCAACCGAAGTGAGCCGAGGAGCCGAGTGACGTGCCAGTGCTACTAATTGAGTGCCAGCACCTAGCTGTGCTGTTAGTAAGAAGGTAGCCGGTGCCTATAACAAAGCATGTGATGGGAGCAGGTCCAAAGGTGGTCAATGCCGTGGGGATGCAAGGTCCCCTGTAATTTGAAAGAGAGCCTTCACCAGCAAGATACGACGAAGAGTGCCAATATATGGGTAACCAAATGGGAGGGCCTCGACCTGGCTTCCAAGGAGCAAACCAAGGCCCATGGCGCCCAAGGGATGATAACCAAGGGTGGAGAAATTGTGAACAACAAGGATGGCCCAAAAGGAATGAGAGGTGGAGCAATAGAGAGCCAAACCAAGAAGGTGATTGTTACCATCGAAGTGCAAATCCATACATTCCACCTCCTAAAGTTGGAAATACTCACAATCAACCGGGGGTAAGTGATGCGGGCAGCTCCAAAATCAAAGAAATGCTCTCACAATTTTTGAAGAAATTAGAGTCAACCAAAAGTGGGGTGAAAGAATTAAGAGGGGAGGTGTATAACCTCACTCAAATAGTGAGTTCTCACTCAATCTCCATCAAGCATTCGGAAGCTCAAATGAACCTGAGAATGAAAGGAACACTACCTAGTGATACAATGCTAAATCTAAAGAAAGAGGGTCAATGTATAGCTATTGTCACTAGAAGTGGCAAGGTGATTGGAGATGCCCCGGGGAAGCCTTATGAGGTGGAGAACCCGAAGGTAGTCGAAGATGAGGTTGATAAAATGCCAATGATTCCAGAGAATGAAGAAAATGATGAAGAAGAAATAGAGGAAAAGGATGATGAGATGCACATTCAACTTGATGATGAAGGGGTGGGCATGAAGGTCCCGGCTGATGATAGAGTTGAACCAAGAATCCCACCACCGTATCCACAACGGCTTACCAATAAAAAGAAGGAGGATCAGTTTAAGAAGTTTGTTGACATATTTAGCAAGTTTTGCATAAACATACCGTTAGGGGATGCTTTGATCTAAATGCTATACCAAATTTATGAAAGACTTTTTGAAAAAGAAGAAGGTGGTTGATACTGGAAATGAAGAGAAAATACACCATTGTAGTGCGGTAATGATGAGCAACCTTTCCCAAAAAGAGAAGACCCTGGAGCTTTTACAATTCCATGCACGATTTGGATTTGTGTGTTTATGAAGGCTCTATGTGATCTTGGTGCAAGTATAAATATGATGCCCCTGCTTATTTTTAAGAAATTAGGTCTTGAAAGCACGAAACCAACATCGATGTGGATACAAATGGAAGATAGGTCAATCAAAAGACCAGTGGGGATGCTAGAAGATGTACTGGTGCATGTGGAAAAGTTCATTCTCCTAGATGATTTTGTTATTCTGGATTGTGACATGGACGTGGAAGTTCCCATTATTTTGGGAAGACCTTTGTTGGCTACTGGGAGAGCAGTGGTAGATATAGAGCTTGGAGATTTAATATTTTCAGGTTGGTGGTAAGGAAGTCACCTTCAAGGCATGTCCGTCAGCTGGAACTCCTCCTGAATGCAAGGATTGGAGTATTGAAAAATGATGATGAGGATAAGGGATTGAAGCTGAGGGAGAGGATGCGGATGATGACCCTTCGGAAATGAAAAATTTAAAAAGGACTATGTCGTGCCACGACGATATATAAGGTGCTTCTTGGGAGCCAACCCAAGTGTTTATTGAATTATTTGATGTTTTTGTTATTTTTATTTGTGTAGGAACTGAGAAATGAGAAGAAAAGTAAGAAGCAAATCATGATGGGAGAATCAGTGAGAGACTGGCGAGCCGTCGGTCCCGAATTGTGGATCGCTGAAGACAAGGGAGCCTCAAAGAAGAAGGCTAAGTTTTGAACTGAAGAATCAACGGGTCACTGGAGAACCGTTGAATCGGATTCGTGGGTCATCGATGCATTACCGGATGGAACCAGATCACTGGGAAAAATACAAGTTAAAATGAAGCGCAGTGGCGAACAACCGAATTAGACCCGCAAATTTCCGATTGAGCATCGGCCGGGCTCGTACTGAGAAAAAAGAGGAATTTAAAAAGGTTGGCCCAAAAAATCCCAAATACATTCCTAACCACCCTAATTTTGCAAATATTCCAATAGCTTCCCTTTTTCCAACATTGTTCTTTTCATTCTAGTCTCTCCACTACCCAACATTCCCTATTCCCTACAATTCTTCATTTTCACCCTCTCCACTTTCCCACCTTTTCACCTTCAAACTTTCTACTAAATCACCCACATTAAAATCCCCACCTTCCCCTCAAACTATCACATTCCCACTTTCCACCTATAAATACCAATCCATATTTCACCACCAAAATCACTTCACTCTTACTCTCTACTCTATACTCACTTGAATGTGCTCTTGCAATCTTGAGCTATTTTCCTTTTTGAGGTTAGAAGAGTGTGCAAATAGTCTTCCATTTTGGTAACATTTCTCTTGCCCCTATTTTAATTTTAGTATGGGTACATGATTCCATAGGATTAATATTTCACTTCCCTTCCTCGTTGAGATTTTGAATGTGTTACGCTTGTAAATGGAGTGGATATATGCTTTTATGATGAAATTATGAAAAGGGTGAAGTCTGAGTAACCCATTTACATTAATCACAATGTTTGTCCTGATGATAGACCGGGTGACGCCAATCTTAAGGGCTAAACGTCATAAGAATGTGTGAGAATGGAGTATACTTGTTGGTCTTATGTTGTGGTGAATATGTGTTAATGGGTGTTTATATGTAATGAGTCATAATTTGGGACAACAGGAGCCGGCAATTCACCAGTCATATTCGGCGAAATGCTGCTTGGGGCGCTGGTTCACTCTGAAAGTGGTTCTGGCAATTGAGTGAATCTTGTGCTACTTCGACGGTTTGGGAAACGTGACCGGCGAAATGCTTCTTGAACCACCGAAAATGGCTAGATTTCCCCAGTGCTCTGTTAAGTATCGGTGTCCAATCGGCGGCTCGTGAATTGTCTTCAGCGAACCGCCAGTTGTCCGCCGGTACGCTTTACTCTTTCAATAATTGTTTGATCATCACTTTTTTCTTAGTTCTTCTTTAGATTAGTTTCTTTTTCCTTTAATTTATGTTTCAATGTCTTGTCACTAACATACTTTTTGCAGAAAAACAAATCATGTCATCCTCTAGGAACACCGGCAAAGGAAAGGCCCCTACTTAATCCGCTAGCAAGGGAAAAGGCAAAGAAAAGGCTGCTCCCCCACGAGCCAACACGAAGGAAGCTATTATTCTGTCTTCCAAATATGAAGGAGCACTATGTCATCTGCCAGGGATGCTTTATCATGGTGGAGAAGAGGTTCAACTTGGATGGGTTGAAGGGTGATTTCCCTAATATCATTGAGCAGTTCACCCCACGGCAATGGCATGCATTTCCCAACCCTTCATTGCCGTACTACCCTAGCCTTGTCACAGAGTTCAATGCCTCCTACCAGGCTCGCCAAGATAGCATGCAACATCGAGGTAAAGTGGATGAGTTTCTCTACTTGCCTTCGGTGATGATTCGTGGGGTGGAAATTGATATCACCCCGATTGCCATCAATTATCTATTTTGGGAAGATGAGATAGACTCTGCTACAGAGTACATGGCACTGGTGGCCAATATGAAGGACCAATATAAGTGGGTGGATGGCATTATTGTTGATGATACCCCCCTATGGGCCTCCATAGGTGGCGAAATCTCTCTCCACGATTTGAAGTTTGAGGCCAAGCTGTGGTTGGACTTTATTTATTCTCGCATTATCCTATCAATGAATGAGCAGCGGGTAACTATGGAGGAAGCCTTCTGATTTCTTGCATTATGTCAGGGGTCCCCATCAAATTTGGCATAACTGTAGCTCAATAGATGAAAAAGAAGGCTCGACAGTCCAGCACTTCCATGCCATATGCAGTGTTGATCTCAACTTTGTGCTGCAGCCAGAGTGCCTCTTTTTTTGGACGAGACTCCTTCCTCTACTTTAGGACTGATTACCATTCATAAGAAGAGAGATGCTGAGGCACCGACAGTGAAATGGAAGCGCCTACAAGCCTTCGGCGTGTAAGAAGAATCCCTCTCGCATGGGTTAGCCCAATCTCCCACCGCCCCAGAATTCAATGTGCCCCAGCCTGACATGTCCGGCCAAGCATCGGGTGACATGCCCCAACAAAGAGTTTCTCCACCTCCTCAATCTTCTTAGTCAAGTAGTCTTCATCGCCTTATGGTGATGAAGAACTCGCATGAGAACCAGCTTCAACGCTTGGCCAAGAGTCTCCCATCACTCATTGCAAAAACTATTAAGAAGGAGCTCAAATCACTATATGAGAATGTTGCCGCTTTGTGCAAGAGGTTGCATGATGTAGAAGGGGCAGTCACATCCCTCTGAACTGAGGTGCAGGAGTGGAAAATTCAGACTTCAGTCGAAGTTCCTGACATAACTGCTTTGGATGCTGCAATGGCTGCACCTTCTTCAGCTTAGGGGCCAATTCATGACTTATTTGAAGGGCTGGGTGACAATTTTGCTGGGCTTGGTGATGCCAATGGAGGTGATGGTGGAGATGAGGCTGATGATTAAGGGGAGTGACCGTTCAGGGAGTTCCTTGTCCCTTCTTCCTTTGTTCTTTTTTCTTATTTATATTGGGGACAAAGTATGATCTTAAGTGGGGGGAGGGACGAGTGTTGTTTATGGGGGGGATATTTGTTTCTTAAGTTTTTGTTCCTTATGTTTGAGTAAGTCCAACCTTTGTCGAGCTGTTGTGATTGATGATTTCCCTTGTCGAGGAGTGTTTTGTTCTTTGAATGAATGGATGATTTTGTTTGGGGTTGTTTGTGAATGGTATTTAGTGATTCAATGGGGTCTTCGGTTTTAAGTATTATATTTTGAAATTTCAAATGAGATGGCCCTAAAATTATGTTTCTTTTTTGCCATTGTAAATAGAGTAGTGTAGAAATTAAAACTCCGACGGTTTTCTTTTGACCACAATTCTTTCCCAAGGAGAATTCTTTTATTTTTAGTTAATTTTGTTGTCGAACCAGATTGGCTTTTCTGGTGATGGATTGAGTGGCAACATTCTTAAGGGAAATTCCATGTCACTTTGAGTTTTTTTGTGAAGTTGTTTTAAAAGGCACCAACAAAAAAAATTTTTGTGTTGAAATGAGAATGTGAAAACAAGGGCATGAAAATAAAGATAATGAGCAATTGTTGACACCTTATTATAGTAATCTTGGTTGTACATTGTAAATTCCCTGGTTGACTTATGATGTTTGCTTGCTTGATGTCTTAATGTGGTGTTTTGTTTTGGAAAATGACTCATTTAGACCTTTTAAGGGTGATGTTTTGTGTGGCGAGGATATTTTTGTTAATCTTGTGCATTACATCTTGTCTAGAACTTACTCTAAATGTGATTCAAGGCGAAATCCAAGATGTAGTGGCACCAAGGAAATGAGTTTAGGCCCTCAGTTGTCTAGCCACTTCAACCATACGCCCTCCATGATCATCAATCCTTGTTAGCCAATTTTTAGCCTTAAAACCTTTTCTTCGAAACCACATTACAAGCCTTAAGACCATTATTAATACCTCCTTTGGCCCCATTCTCCCTAAATGCTAATGACAAAATAAGTATTGAAGCAAGCTCAATGCCTAAGAAGAAGGGAATGAGAAAAACAAATGTGAAAAATGAGCCAAGATCCTAAGTTTGGGAGTATGGAAAACAAAGGGGGAAGACAAGAATCATAGTGTAAAGGGAACATCATCTTTAGTCAAAGTGCACAAACAGATGAATCCAACAAGAAAAAGACTAGTTGTGTGAACTGGTGTTCCCTCTTAAGGTAATTAGGATAGTGGTGGAAGCTAAAAAGGGGTTATAAGGGGGAGTATTAAAGAAATAAAAGGCATCAACAAGAAAAGAAAGGAAAAGTAGGTTGAGTTAGCAAAATTGTTGTAAGGCATGGCACGAAAAGCATTAGGGAGGATCTAGTCACTATAGACAAATGTTCATCCTACCCTAACCTTAAGCCTACATTATAGCCTGCAGGTCCTAAATGATTCTACGTGCAGCTACTCTACATTAGTGGCAAATTACATGAAGGGCAAGCCTATGGGTCAAGTGTATGCATGAAGATATCTTTTGGGAGAGTGAGCATGAGTGTCTCTTCCAATTCATCCCTAGTATGGATTTAAATGATCAAATAGCCAAGATAATAGGGATCCTTATATTTGGTGAGTGGCATCACTCCTTTTAGGGATGCAAGAGCATTTAGAGTTCATATGGACATAGAACACAGAGTGCAAACTCTAAGGAAAGCTTTGAATTTTTAGTGATTACAACTTGAGATGCTATGTTTGTTACTTGGTTGAGAAATGCCCTTGTGTGGATAATGATTCCTTTCAAAAAGCTTTATTTGATAAAAAGTTGTTTCCTTCTTGAAACACCTTCATTATTTTGGTCTTTTGGGGTAATTCGTTCTCTTTTTAGTGAGCATGATGAGTACTTTTGGATTGTCATAGTCCAGGTGGTCGGCGAAGTCTAATTGCAAAGAAATGTGACCTCTTCCTCAAGAGTTGAAGTATTGCATTACTTGAGGACAAGCAATGATTAAAGTTTGGGAGTTTGATGAGTTGGTAATTTACCAAGTCATTTGACTCTAAAGATTGAGTTTTTTTCTAGTTCTCTAGTTTATTATTTGGATTTTATGCCTTTTTTGCTTTTGTCATGTGTAGATGCCTATGTTTGAAGAAAAGAGCTAAAATGGGGTAAAAAGGAGGAAATGAGCAGAAGCGGCGAAATGCAGGTGTTAATCGATGAAACGTCGGTTAAAAGATGAAGGTCACTGTCTCATAGAAGGAATGCCACCGGCGGTTCAGGAGTCACTTATGGCGAGATGCCAGTTCATTCGCCGAATGGCACTCAGAAAATTTTGGAATTGGCATTTAAGGTCCGGCGTTTCACGGATTGGCATCGGCGAAACGCTGGGTGAATTGCTGAAGTTCACTAGAAATGACTGAAGAAGAAGAGAAAGTATCCGGCGGTTCACGGATTACATCGGCGAACAGTCGGTACTTTCGCCGATTCCAGATCGATGCTATTGAGGGTATAATTGTCCATTGCTGAAAAAGAAAGGAAAAGTACCCTACTTTTTAGGGTATAAATAGAAAGAGAAGTACACTACAAACAAATGAGAGAAGAGAGAGGAAGAAAATACAAAGTTAGAGAAAAAAGCCAAGCACACATCACATCATTAATTCCACTTTTAGCTGAAGACAATCTTTTAGTTGAGAAAGGGATTTTGATTGAAATTTTTATAAGATACTCTGCTCTATTTTCTTCCTGAATATTATTAAGTTTCAGCAATAGTGAAGGATAATTGTGTTTTTTTTATTTATCTACTCTCTTTATTAAATTCACTGATGCTATTGATGATTGTATTTTTGAATTTCTTAACTATGAGTAGCTAAATCATTAACTAGAGGTATGTGATGATGAATACTTAATTGGATTGGGTATAGCTAGAGTTAACTTCATGGTGTTGAATTAAGTGTAAATCTATTGGATTCCTTTCATTCTGTTAATGAAGATCCATTGATGATGATATGGGTCTATCTATACTTGCTTGATTGTTGCTTGACAGAGAACAATTAAGTATTGGAAGAGAATCTAGTAGTGGGTATGGATAAGAGGTTGTAAAATTAAGGTAGTAATAGCTGAAATTACTTCCTCCTTCCTAATTAGCAGCTAATAGCTAGGAATAGTGACGTTGCTGATTCAAATCAATTCGGGTGCGCTAAATCGCAAGGGTAGTCAATAGGCTGGGAAGCTGAGGCTACCTATTTCTCAAGATTATTTACGCTTCTTGAACTTATGAAGATAACCTGGCCTATCCCAATCTAATTAGAAGTTCATCTACACCGCACCTCTAGTATTTCTCAATATTGTCTACAACTTAGCTGATCCTTTTATTTTGAGTTCACTAGAGAAATTTGTGTAATTCCCTGCAAAGTTTATTTTCCCCCATTTCCTTGTTTTTATGTTAAATCTATATGTTGAAAGCTAATATCAATTTCTCAATCGACGTTTGAATTCATCACTCCCTAGTCCTCGTGGGATTCGACCCCTTCACTTGTTAGGTTACTTGTTTTGATACAATGACCGTGTATATTCTTTGATTTAAGAATATTTTGGACATTATCACCTTGTTATCCGCTATATTTGTATTTTCAGTTTCAGACTTTGGTGAGTTAGTTGGGGTCTTGTCCCATAAACTCGTCAGTATTAGAGGCTTTTCAAACATAGTATGTATTCAGCTTCAGACTTATCTATGCATTCAGATGTTATGTTATGTTCAGACTTTTTCTATGTTAATTATGTTGATCTTCCATTTATTTGAATAAGTTAGATGTTATATTCATGCCATGGGTCGACCTGGAGCCTCTCGGGGTTCTTTGTCCCGTGCCTCAATCCGAGCCTATGTTCGAGTCGTGACAAACTTGGTATCAGAGAATTAGGTTTTTGAAGTGTCCTAGGGTGTCTGAATGCCATGTTATGTATAGTCTTTTTCATGGGTGTGAAACGCGTCACACTTATGATGAAGCGGCTACGAAATGTTTAAGAAATGTTCCCTTCTTTCATGATCTATATCGTGCAATGAAATGTCTCTCTATCCTTCTAACCCATGCTATACGCATTTGCAGAATCATGCCTCCACATAGAGTTAATGGAAGAAGAAATGAAAATAGGAATGGCCACGAGAATGGCAATGGGGATGGGCACCAGTAGGTCCCACCAGCCTATGAGGAGCAGATAATCGAGCAGGTTGCCCATGCAGAGTTCAGGGCAGCCATACCGATGTTAGCCCAGCCTTAACTGCCTAGGTCAATCAGCAAGCGGTAGCACATATCCCTCAGAACGGGAATACGACAGCGGTAAGAGTTGGAGATTTTCTGAGGATGAACCCTCCAATATTTCTTGGATCAATGGTGGAGGAGGATCCACATGAGTTCATTGATGAGGTTCTGAAGATCACCCAGATTATGGGAGTGACCAGAGAGGAGTGCACTGATCTAGCCTCGTATCAATTGAAAGGGGTTGCGCACCTCTGGTTTAAACAATGGAAGGGATAGCAGGGCAGTTGGAGCAGGCCCTATTGGTTGGGATGAGTTTTGTGCCGCTTTTCTAGATCGGTTCTTTCCTTGTGAGATGAGGGAGATCAAAGCAGCTGAGTTTGTGAACCTAAAACAAGGGAAGATAACTATAACACCCCAGATAATTTGAGCGATAAAATCATGCTTTTGAGTTAGGACTAAGAGTACATAATTGTCTAATAAGGATATTTTATGATTTATTTGAATAACTCTATGATCATATTTATGATTGGACGTCAATCAAGTTGTAGAACAAAATTCGGAAAAACTTATCACAAAATTTCCTTCTTGAGATTTCCTTTAAATTTAGGTCAAATGTCTCAAAAATTTTCTCCCAATATTTAAGGAGTTAGGGGGTGTGAGACCTATAAAATTAAGGATATATGAGTCTAATTTTCATTGCATCAAACCGTTTGTCAATGCGACTTCAGAATAGAGAGATATTCGCATTTTGGAGAGATTGCGCAAGTAGGCACGCCACAAAGATCAAAGGCGGTGGAGGACTATTTAAGTCCATTTGGTCGGTTATTTCACTTCCAATTCTCATTTCTTGAAATTTCCTTGACCAGAACTCTCCCTGGAGGTGTTCTAAGGTGTTCTTGATGGTTTTGGGGCTAGAATCCATTGGTCAACATGATTTTGGTATCGGGAAGTCGGGAATCGCATGTAGTCTGTTGTTTGGTATCTTTTCTGGGCTGTTGGTGGCTGTTTCATGGTGAAAATTTTGGTTAGCCTTCTTCCTTTTGATATCCTTAGTGTTTAAGGTTGGTTATAGGTGTGTTCACCTCAGTAGGTTGTTGTCTCGGAGTTTCTACCATCGAAGTCCTATGAATCTTGTTGTGTAAGCTTCGTTTGTCTTGTATTTGTTATTGAGTTGTATTGGCTGCGTTTTGGTAGAATATTGGACTTCCTTTAGGAAGTAGGGTCATGCTGTTGAAGGCTCAAGTTCGTCTAGGCTTGAAGATAAGGTATGTTAGACTTGTCCCTACCTTTGTCGGCATGAATTCCATCGCCGTTGTCATCCGTGTTGACGTGTGTGTTGGCTGTTTGTGATGACTTGTGTTTTGATATTATTAAACTCTTGTTTTTCTGTTTATATGGTGATAATTGTGTGTTTAAGGTGCTGTTTTGGTCGGTGGCTCGGGCTTGAGTGCGGAGAATCGTTGACATGGCAATTTATTTGGCTTGTGTCGAGAGGTCTTATGTGAGGCGTGTAGTTCTTGTAGCAAGTTGTGGGTTGTTTGAGTAAATAAAATTAGGTGATTATGTTGACATGTGAATAAGGGTTTATAGTGGTTAAGGTTGATGGTGGCGACGATCTTTTGTTATATTTGATTCGGCGGTTGTGTCGGCTGTGTCGATGGCACATGACGACTGTGGTGACACTTGGGCTGGTTTGAAAGTATCCCTTGATATTAGTGGTGAGTAGAGTGGCATGTGGGCTATTTGTAAAGCTTGAGTATAGGTTGTTAGGATGGTGGTCCTTAGCTTGGTTAGTGGCTCGTCGGTGGACGGCTAGATGTGAAAGAATAGTATTATGTTGTAATAGTTGTGTTGTGGGGTTTGAGAGCCGATTGTGGGCTATTTGAGCATGTATTATAGTTTTTTTTGATTGTGTGAGTGTTATGTTTGAGTCCTTGTGGATTGTGGATACCCGATGCACGAGAGTTATTCTCGCTAGGGATCGAGCCCGAGGTGCCTTGTGGCTTGTGGATAGCCGATGCACGAAAGTGTTTCCGGCTAAGGGGTTGAGCCCAAGTAGTGAAATGACGTATGGGTTTGAGAATTATGTCCTCCGTGGTGCGAGTTTATATATGATTCGAGAGTGGTCCGACATGTCTGAGCCTTCTTGTGATCGCAATTTGTTCTCCCAGATGGATTGTGCTCCGCTAACTGTGCGCAGCCGAGAAAGTGTCCGACATTGCCGGATTAATGATGTTGATTAACTGGTGTTTACTTGTGATTTGTTTGGCATTATATTGTTGTTATTTCTTGTGTATTTGTTTTTTGATAGTAATTGATGCTAGATGTTGGTTGGTGTTAGCTAAGGCCATTGAGAGGTCTAGAGGTGATGAAATGTGAGTTAGGTCATCTAGGTGTCGTTGTATTGTTATTTACTTTTTGGACTTGCCGGGCTTATGGGGGCCAGGTAGGTTCTGTTTGTATGTTTGCTTGTACTTGTCAGGCTTATGGGGGCCAGGTAGGTTTTATGTGTGTACTTAAGTTCTGTTCTCCTTCTACGATATTTGGTATATCTATTGATCTCTAGTGTTAGTCTTCCAGTTGTTTCTACCTTTCATGCTCGGTACATTATTGTAATGACGCCTTAGTCAGGGCGCTGCATTCATGCCTCCAGGTGACAGTGGGCTGTTAGATCAAGTTCTTGGTTGCTGAGTGGAGTTCCAGCTGAGTTGGTGTGCTCTAGTTCTTTCGGAGTTGCCAGAGGTTGAGTTACGGGTGATTGGGGGCCCTGTCCCGAATAGTTGATTTCTATTATATTTTTAGAGGCTCATAGTCATTTGTTGTGGGTGTAGTGTCATTGTTATAGGCTAGGTGGGCCATGTTGTATAGTTTTTCTTCCATTCCGTGACCTAGACGGCATGTTATATTTATTTTTCTTGGTTGGTCAGGTGAACCAGCTTCTACTAAAACCTATCTTCTCATTGTAATTGTATAGTTGTTGTGTTGTTGAACCTCATTGGTTCCAGCCTTTGTTTTATATTTTGGGCATCGGGTATGCTCATATCAGAGGTGGCACTAGGTGCCAATCATGCCTCCCTGGGTTTGGGGTGTGACAGACTTGGTATCAGAGCAGTTCGTCCTAGGGAGTCTATGAGCCGTGTCTAGTAGAGTCTTATTTATGTGTGCATTGCATAGTGTACTTATAAATAGGAGGCTATAGGGCATTTAGGATTGTTACCCTTCTTTCTGGATCAAAATCATGCTAGAAGCCAGATGTCAAAGAAGTTGGGTCTCGACTCACGTTTTATGACTTTTGCAGGGACACTTGTACTTGATGAATTATAGCCAGCCAGTGGATAGACATGACGGCATGTAAGATTCTTATTTTGATTGTGGTTATAGTTGGCCGCACCTCGGCATGGTGCAAGGTTTTGTTGTCTAGAGTTGTTTGTGGCATGCTTTCCATGTGAGGCTATGTCGTGCGATGTTGTGCTGTGTTGGTCCTTGAGTTTGAGTCATGCGTGTCGTCCAAAATTCGAGGACGAATATTTCTGAGGGGGGAAGGATGTAACACCTCGGATAATTAGATCAATAAAATCGTGCTTTTGAGGTAGGACTAAGAGTACATAATTGGCTAAGAAGTAAGTGTTATGAGTTGTTTGAGTCACTCTATCATCATATATAAGATCGGATGTCGATCAAGTTGTAGAACAAAATTCGGAAAAACTTATCGCAATATTTCCTTCTTGAGATTTCCTTGAAATTTAGGTCAAATGTCTAGAGACTTTTCTCCCATTATATAAGGATTTAGGGGGTGTGAAACCTATCAAATTAAAGATCTATGAGTTTAGTTTTCATTTTATCAAACTGTTTGTCAATCCGACTT
The DNA here is from genome assembly GCA_035772735.1 of Datura wrightii. Lineage (NCBI taxonomy): Eukaryota > Viridiplantae > Streptophyta > Magnoliopsida > Solanales > Solanaceae > Datura > Datura wrightii. The sequence continues at coordinate 113,268,009 of JASDFA010000001.1, forward strand.
CAGAATAGAGAGATATTCGCATTTCTGCGAGACAGCGCAAGCAGGCACGTCACAAAGGTCAAAGGCGGTGGAGGACTATTTAAGTCCATTTTGTCTCTTATTTCACTTCCAATTCTCATTTCTTGAAATTTCCTCCACCAGAACTCTCCCTATAGGTGTTCTACGGTGTTCTTGATGGTTTTGGGGCTAGAAGCCATGGGTCAACATGATTTTGGTGTCGGGAAGTCGGGAATCGTGTGTAGTCCGTGGTTTGGTATCTTTTCTGGGCTGTTGTTGGCTGTTTCATGGTGAAACCTTTGGTAAGAAGTCTTCCATTTGTTCTCCTTAGTGTTTAAGGTTGGTTATAGGTGTGTTCACCTCATTAGGCTATTGTCTCGGAGCTTCTACCGTCGAATTCCTATAAATCTTGTCGTGGAAGCTTCGTTTGTCTTGTTTTTGTTATTGAGTTGTATTGGCAGCATTTTGGCAGAATATTGGACTGAATTTAGTAAGTAGGTTCATGGTGTTGAAGGCTCAAGTTCGTCAAGTCTTGAAGCTACGGTATGTTAGGCTTGTCACTTCCTTTGTCAGCATGAATTCCATAGCCGTTGTCATCCGTGTTGACGTGTGTGTTGGCTGGTTTTGATGACTTGTGTTTTTCTATTATTGAACTCTTGTTTTTATGTTTATATGGTGATAATGGTGGCTTTAAGGTGCTGGTTTGGTCGGTGGCTCGGTCTTGAGTGTGTAGAATCGTAGACATGGAAATTTATTACGCTCGTGTCGAGAGGCCGTATGTGAGGCGTGTGGTTCTTGTAGCAAGTTATGGGCTGTTTGAGTGAATAATATTAGGTGATTATGTTGACATATGAATGAGGGTTTATATTGGTTAAGGTTGATGGTGGCGACGATCAGTTGTTATATTTGATTCGGCGGTCGTGTCGGCCGTGTCGATGACACGTGATGACTGTGGTGACACTTGGGTTGGTTTGGAAGTGTCCCTTGATGTTAGTGGTGAGTAGAGTGGCATGTGGGATGTTTGTAAAGATATAGGATAGGTTGCTTAGGATGGTGGTCCTTAGCTTGGTTAGTGGCTCATCGGTGGACGGCTAGACGTGATAGAATAGTATTGTGTTGTAATGGTTGGGTTGTGGGGTTTGAGAGACGATTGTGGGCTATTTGAGCATGTATTATTATTGTTTTTGATTGTGTGTGTGTTATGTTTGAGGCCTTGTGGCTTGTGGATACCCAATGCACGAGAGTTGTTCCGACTAGGGCTCGAGCCCGAGGTGCCTTGTGGATTGTGGTTAGATGACGCACGAGAGTGTTTTCGGCTGAGGGGTTGAGCCCAAGGAGTGAAATGACCTACGGGGTTAAGAATGGTGTCCTTCGTAGTGTCGAGTTGAGACATGATGCGAGAGTGGTACGACATGTATGAGCCTTCCTGGGATTGCGATTTGTTTTCCTTGATGGATTGAGCTCCGCTAACTGTGCGCAACCTAGAGAGTGTCCGGTAGTGCCTAATTGATGATGTTGATTAACTGGTGTTTACTTGTGATTTGTTTGGCATTATATTATGGTTATTTCTTGTGTTATTTTTTATCTGATAACAGTGGATGCTAGATATTGGCTGGTGTTAGATAAGTCCATTGAGAGGTCTACAGTTGATGACAAGTGAGCTGGGTCAGCTAGGTGTCATTGTATTGTTATTTACTTTTCAGACTTATCGGGCTTAAGGGGCCATGTAGGTTCTATTTGTATGTCTCCTTGTACTTGCCAAGCTTATGGGGGCTAGGTAGGTTTTATGTTTTTACTTAAGTTTTGTTCTCCTTATGCGATATTTGGTATATTTGTTGATCTCTAATCTTAGTCTTCCAGTTGTTTATGCCTTTCATGCTCGGTACATTATTGTACTGATGCCCTAGTCGGGGTGCTGCATTCATGCCTACACGTGATGGTGGGCTGTCAGATCAGGTTCTCGGTTGTTGGGTGGAGTTCCAGCTGAGTCGGTGTGCTCCAGTTATTTCAAAGTTTCCAAAGGTTGAGTTATGGGTAGTTCGGGGCCTTGTCCCAGATATTTGATTTATGTTATATTTTTAGAGTCTCGTAGACATTTGTTGTGGGTGTAATTTCATTGTTATAGGCCAGGTGGGCCATGTTGTATAGTTGTTCTTCCATTCAATGACCTCGACGACATGTTATATTTATTTTTCTTGGTTGGTCAAGTGAACCAGCTTCTACTAAAGTCTATCCTCTCATTATGATTGTATAGTTGTTGTGTTGTTGAACCTCATCGGTTCAAGCCTTTGTTTTATATTTTAGGTAGGTATGCTTATATCAGGGGTGGCACTAGGTGCCAGTCACACCTCCCCGAATTTGGGGTGTGACAATAACGGTTCAGGAGTATGCCTTGGAGTTCACTCGCTTGTCCAAGTATGCACCTGAGATGGTGGCGGATCAGAGAGCCCAAGTGAGCATGTTCGTGCATAGGGTAGCAAATTACCTAGTAAAGGATTGCTAGACTGTGGTATTGATTTTGCTCGGATAATCCTGTACGCCCAGCAGATATAGGTGGTGCAGAGGAGTGAAAGGGAGAGAGAGGCCCAGAAGACCAGGACTAATAGCTTTGGATTCTCCCAGCAAAGACCTAGTGGGCACCGTTAGTAGTCCCACCAGAGATCTTTTGCCCCAATGCCTTCGTCTATGAGTTTTCCATCAAGATCCAGGCGCAATAACAGGGGGCGATCATCAGGCTCTAGAGGCCATAGTAGCAGACATGCAGAGACCAGCCCTTCAGAGTGAAGCAGATATGGCCGGAGACACATAGGTGTTTCCAGATGATTTACTGGGAATCCTTCCTAAGCGGGAGATTGATTTTGGTATTGACCTTCTTCCCGATACGCAACCTATATCTATTCCTCCTTACATAATGTCTCTAGTTGAGCTAAAGGAGTTGAACGAGTAGTTGAAAGACCTCTTAGAAAAGGGATTCATCAGTCCTAGAAAATCGCATTGGGGTGCGCCAACTCTCTTTGTCTGCAAAAAGGATGGTTCTCTTCGTATGTGCATTGATTATCGATAATTAAAATAGGTCACGATAAAGAACAGGTATCCTCTCCCCAGGATTCACGATTTGTTTGACCAGCTTCTCGGTGCTAAGTGCTTTTTTAAAGATAGATCTTAGATTCGGATACCATCAGCTCAGGGTTCGGGAGAATGATATTCCGAAGACAACCTTCATGACTCGGTATGGTCATTACGAGTTTGTAGTTATTTCTTTTTGATACCGAATGCTCCTGCAGCTTTTATGGATTTGATGAATATGGTTTTAAGCCATATTTGGAGATGTTCATGATTGTGTTCATATATGATATTCTCAAATACTCTCGGAGCGAGGAGGAGCATGCCGCTCATTTGAGGGTGGTGCTACAGACTTTTATGGATTGCCAATAATATGCTAAATTCAGTAAATACGAGTTTTAGTTGAACTCGGTGTCATTTTTGGGCCATGTGGTGTCAAGTGATGGTGTACAGGTGGACTCTCAAAAGATAGAAGTGGTGAAGAATTGGCCTAGATCGGTGAATCCTTTGGATGTCAGGAGTTTCTTGGGTTTAGCTGGGTATTATCAGAGATTTGTTGAGGGGTTTTCATCCATTGCAGCCCCGTTGACTAAATTGACCTAGAAGAAAGTAAAGTTTCAATGGTCATAGGCTTATTAGAAGAGCTTTTAAGAGTTAAAGACTCAACTCACCTCAGCACCGGTGTTGACCTTACCTGAGGGTACCGATGGGTTTGTGGTATATTGTTATGCCTCGAGGATTGTCCTTTGTTGTGTACTCATGCAGCATAGTAAAGTTATAGCCTATGCTTCTAGGCAGCTGAAATTCCTTGAAAAAAACTACCCGACTCATGATCTTGAATTGGCACCAGTAGTATTTGCCTTGAATATTTGGAGATACTATCTATATGGGGTCCATGTAGATGTGTTCATGGACCACAAAAGCTTACAATACATGTTAACCAAAAGGATTTGAATCTACGTCAGAGGAGGTGGTTGGAGCTTTTGAAAGATTATTGATATGAGTGTCCTCTACCACCCGAGCAAGTCTAATGTGATGGAAGATGCTCTTAGCAAGCTTTCCATGGAGAGTGTGTCCCATATAAATGAGGAAAAGAAGGAGTCAGTGAAGGATATTCATTGGCTTGCACGGCTAGGAGTCCGTTTTGTTGACTCGATCGATGGTGGTGTCATTGTCCAAAATGGGTTAGAATCATCCTTAGTGACCGAAGTTAAAGCTAGACAAGACGAGGATCCTACATTGGTAATGTTGAAGGAAGTCATTCAGAATCAGAATGTAGAGGTCTTCTCCAAAGGGGGAGATAGGGTGCTTCGATACTAGGGTCGCTTGTGTGTTTCAGGTGTTGATAATTTGAGAGATAAAATATTGCATGAGGGTCATGGTTCTAGATAATTTTTACATCTAGGTGCCTCCAATATGTACCGTGACCTATGGGAAGTCTACTAGTGAAGTGGCACGAAGAAGGACATAGCAAAATTTGTGGCTAAGTGTTTGAATTGTCAGCAGGTGAAGGTTGAGCATCAAAGACCTGGAGGTGTTCTTCAAAACATTAGTATCCCTACTTGGAAGTGGGAGAAATCAACATGGACTTCATTATAGGGTTGCCTCATACTCACCGACAGTATGACTCTATTTGGGTAGTTATGGACAGGTTGACTAAGGTAGCTCATTTCTTACCGGTCAAAACTACCGATTCAATGGAGGATTATGCTAAATTATACATTCGGGAGTTAGTTTGGTTGCATGGAGTTCGTCCATTATATCAGATAGAGGTACTAAGTTTACCTCCCAGCGAGTTTGTTTCAGAAGGGACTTGGTACTCAAGTCAAGCTTAGCACAACATTTCACCTACAGACGGATGGTCGGGATGAGAGGACCATTCAAACTCTTGAGGATATTTTAGAGCATGTGTTATTGATTTCAAGGGTAGTTGGGATGATCATTTTTCTCTCGTTGAGTTTGTATATAACAACAGCTACCATTCCAGCATTCAGATGGCTCTATTCGAGGCACTCTATGGGCGAAGGTGCAAATCACCTATTGGTTAGTTTGAGGTTGGTGAAGCAACATTGATAGCACCAAATTCAGTCCATGAGTCTATGGGGAAAGTTCAGCTTATGAGGGATAGGGTGAAAGCAGCTCAGAGTGCTAAAAGTCCTATGCGGATGTGAGAAGAAGAGAACTTGAGTTTGAAGTCGATGATTGGGTATTTCTTAAGGTATCTCCCATGAAGGCAGTGATGATATTCGAAAAGAAAGGGAAACTTAGTCCCCGTTATGTTGGCCTGTACTAGGTTGTGAAATGGGTAGGTATGGTGGCATACGAGTTGGAGTTGCCAGCAAAATTAGCTTCAGTCCATCCAGCTTTTCATGTATTGCTCTTAAAGAAGTGTTTGGGTGATTGAGCTCAGGTTGTTCTGGCGGACAGTATCGGTGTGAAGACAACCTTAGTTATGAGGATATTCTGGTGGAATACAGGATCATCACGTTCGAAAGCTAACAAACAAGGCAATAGATTCAGTCAAGGTTTTATGGAGGAATCAGCATGTTGAGGGATCTACGGGGGAAGCCGAAGCAGATATGATGGCTAAATACCCATATCTATTCTCTTCCGGCTCTGATTCAACTTGAGGTATCAATTTCATCCTTAGTATCCTATTCAGTTTCATATTCAGCTCATGTGCCCTAGTTTCTTTCATGTCAAGGAGTGTATGTGTGATTCAGGAATTCAGTTCAGTCATATAGTTCAAATCGGAGTAAGTCACTCTGTCAGTTTTTAGCATGTATGTTCAGTATTTGAGTATGATGATTGCATTTCTCTAATTTTCAGTATGATTTCCCACATTCAAGGATGAATGTTTTTAGGGGGAGATATTGTAATATCTTGAAAATCCTAAGATCAGACCCGGGAGTTGAAATAGAGAAAATAGAATTTTCTACACCAGGTCATAGGATGAGTCATCTAGTGACCTGTGCAGTACCCCATGAGTCGTTAAGTGACTCGTGGAGTAGAAAGGAGTTGGCTAAGATTTTTGCCTTCCGGAGCAGACCACGAGACAAGCCACAACTAATTGTCAGAGCAATGAGTCGTAGGGTCACTCGTGGTCAGGAGTTGGTATGAAGGTGAAATTTAGGGCAGTGCACATCAGGGCTCAGTCACCACGAGTCGTTAGGCACACCACAAGTCGTGGTGTCCCTTGTGGTGACCAGGGAGGATAGGTTTCAAGTGCTGATGATAGAAGGTGACCGCGAGTTGTTGTCAGAGGGCACGAGTCGTCCAGTCCCTCGTTGAGTCTGGCAGTGTGCAATTTCTTGCGAATTTATTAAGGGATTTTCCATAATTTCTATGTTTCAAAGGCCTAAACTACGTCATTTTAAGCTCAGAAAACTGTGTTTTAAGAAGGGTTAAGTCATTCTAAGCCTATTCTAATTCATGCATGGAAGCTTAGAGGTTTAAGGGGTGATCAAGCCTAGTCTCTTCAAAGTTCTTCATCAATTCTCATTGGGCAATCAAGAATGTTGTGAAACCAGATTTCTTTATGTATGTAAGGTTATGAATGGGTGCAATAGTCCACACCCATGCCCAATTCTATCTCAATTCATGAAAATCTAATTGATAAATCTATGGGGCTTTTACCCAATATATGAATTCTCTAAGTTTCAATCATGGGTATGATCTAAGCATGTTTCAATGTTGAATTATGATAAATGGGCATATTTTAAAATGTTTTAAATTGTAATTTTTTTCATGTTTTCTAAAGTATGATGCCCATCTATGGAAGCTCATGAAAGTTGAGATCCATGAGATACGTGTTCAAGTATGATGAGATATTTATGAAGAATGTATGATTTTGAATTACCCATGTTTAAGTTCGTGTTTTCAAAATGAATCAAGTTTATTTCAAGAATGTGTGAGTATTGGGGAAGCCAATATGGTCAAGTATGTTCTATGATTTCATGTTAATTAGCTTACCATATGGTTTTGGGGTTTAGACTCCTAATTATGTTCAGCTTGTGGTATGGTTTGATCCAAGGCTCCTCATGTTGTGATTTAAAATTTATGTATGTATGTTATGAGTTAGCTTCATCACTAGACGATGGTTCAACTTCGTTGAAAAATGATGGAGAGCATATGCATGTTTTTAGGAGTAGTGTATAGTATCGAGTAGACTAAGGATCAGTCAAACTTATGACTTAAAACTACGCACCAATGTATGTGTATTCTGATTATTTAGGACCTCCCTTGTGAGCTTTCCCTGCCCCAAGGGGCCTTCAGCTTGATATTGATATCATGGTAGCGTCCTTAACCCTGGCAAAGCTTTGGATGACTCTGCCCACTTGAGTGTGATAGTCGGGATCACGTAAGCTCTATCATGGTAATGTCGATTATATGACGAGTCTCCCATTATTTCTCATGATTTCAGTTATGCATGTTCATTAGTCATGATATTATGTCTTCAGTAGGTTTGACCCAATGTTCAGTTTTGCTTATGATTATTAGTTTTCAGGTTTGGGTCATTTGATTCAGTTATGATGTTTAGTTATGTCAGATCATGATTTTGAAAAATAGCATGCAAGCCCTACTCTCAGAATCTTATCTTGATTATGTTTTATGATATGCATAATTTATGATTTTTACTTACTTAGCGGTTTTACTTACCTTGCATACTCGGAATATTCCAAGTACTGACCGCATACTCTATGCTATATCATTTCATGATATAGGCCCAAATATCCAGACTCAGTACCACCGCTAGTCAGATTTACAGAGTTAGCATTTCTTAGTCTCAGTTGATGAGTCCTCATCTTTCGAGGGCCCTTCTTATCAGCTATATTTCATATTTTTAGTTTCAAACTTTAATGAGTTAGTTGGGGTCTTGTCTCATTAACTCATCAGTATTAGAGACTTTTCAGATATAGTATGTATTCAGCTTCAGGCTTATATATGTATTCAGATGTTATGTTATGTTTAGACTTATGCTAAGTTAATTATGTTTATCTTCCATTTATTTGAACGAGTTAGATGTTATGTTCATGGAATGGGTTGACTTGGAGCCTCTTAGAGTTCTTTGTCCTGTGTTTGGATCTGGGCCTACGTTGGGGTCGTGACATATCTATTCCTCCTTATAGAATTGCTCTAGCTTAGCCAAAGGAGTTGAAAGAGCAATTGAAGGATCTCGTAGATAAGGGCCTCATCAGACCTAGAAAGTCCCCGTGGGGTGCACTAGTTCTCATTGTTCGGAAGAAAGATAGATCTCTTCTTATGTGCATTGACTACTGGCAGTTGAACAAGGTTACAATCAAGAACAAGTATCCCCTCCCTAGAATTGACAACTTGTTTGATCAACTTCAGAGTGCTAAGTTCTTCTCAAAGATAGGCCTCAGGTCTAGTTATCACCATCTCAGAGTTAGGGAGAGTGACATCCCGAAGATAGCCTTCAAGACTCGATATGGTCACTATGAGTTTGTGGTTATGTCTTTTCGACTAATGAATGCTCCTGCAACTTTTATGGATTTGATGAACAGGGTGTCCAAGCCATATTTGGACATATTTGTGATTATCTTAATAGATGACATCCTCATATACTCTCGAAGTGAGGAGGAGCATGCCACTCATTTGAGGATCATGCTGCAAACTCTCAAGGATCACCAACTATTTGCTAAATTCAGCAAATGTGAATTTTGGCTGAACTCAGTAGCTTTTCTATGCCACGTGGTATCAAGCCAAGGTGTGAAGATGGACTCTTATAAGATAGAAGTTGTAAAGAATGTGCCTAGACTAGTTAATCCTTTGAATATTAGGTGTTTCTTGGGTTTAGTCAGCTACTACAGGAGGTTTCTGGAAGGATTTTCATCCATTGCAGCGTCGTTGACTAAGTTGACCTTGAACAAAGTTAAATTTTAGTGGACGGATGCCTGTGAGAAGAGTTTTCAAGAGTCAAAGACTCGACTCGTGTTTAGCCCCAATATTGACCCTATCTAAGGGTACAGACGGATTTGTTGTGTATTTTGATGCCTCTAAGGTTGGTCTTAGTTGTATGTTGATTCAACATGGTAAGGTCATTGCATATGTTTCTAGATAGCTTAAGACTCATAAGAAGAACTACCCGACACATGACCTGGAATTGGAAGCTGTGGTGTTTGCATGAAAGATTTGGAGTCGTTATTTGTGTTGGGTGATGTAGATGTGTTCATAGACCATATGATCCTTCAGTATGTGTTTACTCAGAAGGACTTGAATTTGTGACAAAGGAGGTTGTTAGAGCTTCTCAAGGACTATGACATGAGTGTCCTTTATCATCTGGGAAAGGCCAATGTGGTGGCAGATGCTCTTAGCTAGCTATCCATGGAGAGTTTCTCTCATGTGGAAGATGGAAGGAAAGGGCTAGTGAAGGATGTCCATCGGCTTTCTCATTTATTAGTTCGCCTTGTTGATTCGACGGATGGTGGTGTCATTATTCAGAATGATTCCGAATCCTCTTTGTTGACTGAGGTCAAGGCTAGACAAGATGAGGACTCTATTTTGTTAAAGTTGATGGAAGCGATTCAGAATAAAAAAGAAGAGGTCTTCTCCCAAGGGGAGATGGAGTACTTCGATATCAAGGTCAACTGTGTGTTCCAGGCATTTGATGATTTGAGGGAGCGGATGTTGCATTAGGCTCAGGGGTCCTGATTTTCTATGCATCTAAGTGCCACTAAGATATACCGGGACATACGGAAAGTCTATTAGTGGAATGGCATGAAAAAGGATATAGCAGAGTTTGTGGCTAAGTGTCCGAAGTGTCAACAAGTTAATGTGGATCACCAAAGACCTGGAGTTGTGCTATAAGACATCAGTATTCCCACTTGGAAGTGGGAAAAGATAAATTTGGACGTCATTACAGGGTTACCTCGCACACGTCGACAATATGACTCTATTTGGGTGATTATAGGTAGGTTCACGAAAACAACCCATTTTCTATCGGTCGAAACTACCGATTTAGCTGAGGACTATGCTAAGTTGTATATTTGGGAGCTAGTTTGGTTGCACGGAGTTCCCTTTTCTGTGATATCAGATAGAGGCGCTCAGTTGACTTCATAATTTGGAAGTCGTTTTAGAAGGAATTCGGTACTCAAGTCAAACTGAGCATAATATTTCACCTATAGACGGATGGTCAGGTAGAGCACACCATTAAGACTCTTTAGGATATATTGAGATCATGTGTGATTTACTTCAAAGGTGGTTGTGATGATCATTTATCTCTTATTGAATTTGCATACAACAACAACTACCACTCTAGTATTAAGATGGCTCCGTTTGAGGTTTTTTGTGGGCGGAGATGTTGATCTCCTATTGGTTGGTTTGAGGTAGGTAAAGCTACATTGATAGGACTAAATTCAATTCATGAGGCTATGAAGAAAGTTCAACTTATAAGGGAAAAGTTGAAAACAGCTCAGAGTCGTCAAAAGTCATATGCTGATGTTAGGCGGAGAGAGCTTGAGTTTGAAGTTGATGATTGGGTGTTCTTGAAGGTATCTCCCATGAAAGGGGTAATGAGTTTTGGAAAGAAAGGGAAGCTTAGTCCTCGATATGTTGGTCTCTACCAGATTGTTAAACGTGTTGGCAAAATGACATATGAGTTAGAGCTACTAGCGGAGTTGGCCTTGGTACATCTGGTCTTCCATGTGTCATTGTTAATGAAGTGTATTGGTGATCCGACTTTGGTTGTTCCGGTGGAGAGCGTAGGTGTGAAGGATAACCTTAGCTATGAGGATGTGCCAGTTGAGATTCTTGATCGTCAAGTTCGGAAGTTGAGAAACAAAGAAGTATCTTCAATTAAGGTTCTGTGGAGGAATTAGCTTGTTGAGGGAGTTATGTGGAAAGCTGAAGGAGATATGACGGATAAATACCCGCATCTCATCCCTTCCAGCTCAGCTCTAGCTTGAGGTAACAGTCTCCTCCATAGTACTCTATTCAGTTTCATGTCTAGTCCATGTCTCTCAGTTTCATTTATGTCAGTGCGCGTGTGTGTGATTCATCAACTTAGTTCAGCTGTATATCAATTTGGAGTCAATCACTTCGTCAGTTTGCAGCTTCAGATGTTCAGTACTTGAGATTTTAGTTCCCTTCCCTAGCTTTTCAGTATGTTTACCCACATTCAAGGGCGAACATTCCCAAGGGAAAAATATTGTAATACCCCGAAGGTTCCTAAGACTAGACTCGAAATTAGAAATATAATCAATAGAAAATAATTGAAAAATGACTCAAAACGACACGTGGTACGAATCATGCGAAGGAGTAATGAGTAGTGGTATCACTCGTGGTCAGAATCTGCTGCAGGAGGCCCAGTAGTAATAAGTCAAGGTATGACTTCGTGGGATCAGGTCACGAGCTATGAATGAACCATGGTATGAGGAATGAATTACCCTAGTTAGATGTTACGAGTCATTGTATGACTTGTTGTGGGAAACCATGGGTCAATGTACGATTAGTTAGAGGGATAGAGCAGTTGAATGAGTGAACTCGAAAAAAAGCCACAAGCCATAGGTTGATGGTATGACTCATGGTCAGTAGTTGTAAGGGATCTTTTGTGCATCAAATTTGGAGGTAACGAGTCAGGGCACAACTCATAGTGTGAAATAATGAGTTGTGGCCTGCATCCATGAGGAGGAACTAAGGATCTTGGAAGTAGTGACAATGGGTGGACCCAACAACTTGTAGGATGGTGGTACAAGTCATGGTTTGACCCGTGGAAAACTATAGAAAGTCATAAAAAAAGTAGTGGTGACTAGGGATGGCAACCATGAGTCGTGGTATGGAGGTATGACTCGTTGTGTGAGTCATGACGTCTGGCAGAGTAAAACCTTTTGAGATTTAAGTAAGGGAATTTCTGTAATTCCTAAGCTCCTAAGCCCTAAACTAAGTTGTTTTAAGCTTAGTTAGGAGGCTTTTAAGATAGTTTAGCCTATTCTAACCTATTCCCTTTCTATGCATGCAAGTATAGAGGATCCCGTAGGACATCAAACCTAGAATTCTTGAAGTTATTCACCAAATCTCTTGGGTTTTCAAGGAAGGGTGTAGATTCAGCTTACTCAGCTATGTGATACCGTGAATAAGGATTTCTTCAACCCTCATGCCCGTAATTTCCCATTAATTTCATGAAGAAAGTCCTAATTCAAATTATGATTTAAAAAGTTATTTCAATCTAATTTCATAGATTTTCTACAAATTGTTTATGGGTTGATTCCCTAGGTAATTTAAAGAATGACTGATGGTTAATGGGAAGATTTTATGCATGTTTTAATAACAAATTCATGAGTTCAGGCTTTAGAAGGTTTTGCCCAATTATGCAAGTTTATGAAAACGTATAGTGTATGATTGATGGTTTCAAGTAAGAGGAAATATCTACCATGTATGGGTGTTTACAAATTACCCATGAATATATTTATGATTTTACTTATGATGTCTATTTCATACAAGCATGATATCAAGATTTGGGTAGGCTCACTCATGTTAAGAATGATTTCATTTAACCTTAATATATTCCTTTATCTCAAGTGGAGTCCAGACTCCCCATATGTTAAGATTTAAGTTATGTTTTTATATATGATTATATGAGCAATATATATATTTCGAGAGTAGTGTCTAGCACCGAGCAGGCTAAGGGTTCCAATGTTCCCCAATCTCATAAACTGTGCGACTACGTAGGTATACTTTGGGGCCTCTCAAGAGAGCCTTTCCCTGATGCATGCGCCCACCATGATATCATACCTTACTTAATCCTTCACCCTGGTTAGGCTTAGGATGGCCCTCCTCCACTTGTGCAAGATGCGGGATAATCATGAGCTCATACATGGTGGTCGTCGGTTAAGATGAGTCTCCCATTGTTCCTCATGATTTCAGTAATGCATATATTATAAGATACTATATCTTGTTTTCGACAGGTTTGATCCAAGGATTAGTTTACAAGATTTTACCTATGATTTCGGATATTGCAAGCCATATGCACTTAGTTCAGTTTATGTCTATTCATCTTTTCAGATATCAGCATGCAACATGTACTCTAAGAATCTTATAATGTTATGATTTATGATATGCATGATTTCAGTTTTACTTTCTCACCCTGTTTTACTTACCTTGCATACTCAGTACATTCCAAGTACTAACTATATGCTCTATGCTGTATCATTTCATGGTACACATTCAGACGTTCAGACTCAGTCTCCCGAGATTGAGTCCAGTTCTCCAGTTGGTGAGTCCTCATCCTTTGAGGGCCTTTAGTTACTTGAGCTTTGTTATTTTCTATTTCATATTTCTAGTGAGCCAGTTAGGTGTTGACCCATCAGCTCATCAGTATGGTAAAGGATTTTCAGACATAGACCTATGTATTCAGCTTTGGATTTTGTGTTATGATGTTTCCATTAGATAAATGTTTATTATTCACACCTCCAATATTTCATATTTCAGTTTTCAGCTTTTTTTTATGATGATCTTTAGTTATCATGTTCATGCCATGGGTTGACTTGGGCCCTTTATGGTTCCAGATTCTGTGTCTTGATCCAGGCCTATGTTCGGATCGTGACAAAACTATCTCCAACTACTAAAATAAAATTTCCCTAAAAATATAGAAAAAAAGTATTCTATTTACACTAAGCCCCAAAATCCTAATAAAAATTCAAATTTGGAGGGCCCACTTAGAAGGGATGGATCGTCTTTTGGAAAGACGATACGTTTCTTGAACCTTCGATTGAAAACTCCTTTTGCTTGACTTCTTTTCGTCTTTTGATTGGTGGACCATCTATTGATAAAATATTCCTTACTTCCATTCGTCGACTACTTTACTAGGTAATATAGTTGGAATAAGACAGATCATTTCACGGTTCGTCTTTAAGTGTAGAACACATCTTATGTCATCCTTTGCATACCACTTTGTGGTGTTCTATGGATCAACATGCAATTAAATGTGCGGACTGCGGTCCTTTTCTTACCCATCTTTAGCAGACTTTGTTCACTTTTATGTCTCTTTTTATCAACTCATGGGATTCAAAAAAACTTAGCAGAATAGAGTTAGTATTGACTTAAATTAGTATTTAAAGACACGAAAAACTCAATGGAATGAAGCACAAATGTTTCACAAAATCCCGACACATTATCATCATCATCCTAGATTTACATATCTTCTATGCCTCGTGCTTACAATCATTCCTCCTCTTTAAATTCTATGACCTCCCTTTCGAAATGGCATCTATAACTATGATGAACTAAGGTGAAGGAGAGTATGGTGGGAGTAATGATGATATTGTTCCATCAGTGGAGAGGATCTACCGAGGAGTGAGGGAGGTGATCAACTGGTATGCAATAGTAGTCCGGAAGTAAGAGAAAAAATTTTGGGGAAATTTTTTCCTTTTCATGATTTAGGGAGCCAATGAAGGCTTAGTATGAATTCCATGTATTCTTTATGTTTATGTACTGATTATACCCTATGAGGCCCTTGATGATGTTTCTGGTTAGCTGGCACCAATTTGAGAAATTTGAGATTGTACCAATTACAAAGGAAACTCTGTCAAAATTTTTGAAAAGTTTTAGAGTTTTAATCTATTAGTACCCATAGCTATTATTCTAGGACAAATAATCCCAAGGCAAAGATATTGTGACACTTCACACCCTCAGAAGGAATTTTTGACCTTAGTAAATGATCATTCATGACGGTTATGGAATCTTAGTGGTGTACGCTCCTTTTTCCAGACATGGGAGTAGTTAGGAATTGAGATAACAGAAGAACGAAGATTATAAAAAAAATACTTATGCGTGCAGAAGTGACAAATGGATCGTATATAGATTCTACGATATCGTATGTTAAGGTATAAAGGGAGTCCGAATTCTTGAGCCATTGTTTAAGGGAATTTATGGTCCAGTCTATGAACACAGGTGAATTCTACAAAGCACAAGTCTCCGTGGTAACTAGGAGCCTAATTTTCTATGTTTTTGTTTAAGGTTTACGGAACGAATCTATGGCACATAATATGATTCTTCAAACTGCACCAAACTACTATAAGTGGAGACCTAAAATTTCAAGTTTCTGGATAAGAGTTACGATCTGACTTACGGACCACATCTTGATTCTATGGTCTATACTTGGTACCATAAATAGAACTTCAAAGAGGTGGAATTTTTTTAGTTCAAAATGATACAATCTATGAATCGCAGATGAATTCTACACTCCATACCTGGTATCGTAGGTGGAATCTTTAACCCCCAACATAAATCTATGATTTGACTTATGGACTGCATGTTAATTCTGTGGTACGTAATAGTGCCAAGAAATCCATAAGTTTTCAAAATTTTAGTGGCTATCTAAGCATAAGATCCGATTATTTCCTTATTTTTCTCTCTTCTCAAGTCTTATACTAGTTCTTCTCTCCTCTCCAAGTCCAACTTCTATCAGGTAAGCTTCTTCCAAGCTAATTCCATGATGTTTCTCTTGCATGCATGTGAGGATTACTAATCCTTAGCTTCTAGACTCCTAGAGTTTCAAGGAAAATCCACTTCTAAGATCAAGGTGGACATAACAGCCCTTGACCAAGCTTAATGTTTCTTTTTTCTCTTGCTTTAGAGAAAATAAGGTATGTAAAAAAACCTCTAAGTGAGCGCCATCATGTTCCTCCCCCACAAACATCTTCACCAAGCTCATGCAGGACTTGTTCCATGTTTTGAGAAGTCTTTACTTTTAGTTTGGAAATCCTCATGTTTTACTTTGTGAATTTTATAAATCTTTATGAGAAACTTCAATCTCCTACATGAGCTATTTTACAGGTTTTTCGTGTTCATCTATGAAAGTATTGTTAAATTATGATTTTTCCCTTTTATGTAGAAATATGATCTTTTGATTAAATGACTTGATATGTTCCCATGGTTATTATCACAAATTTTGAAAATGTATCTAAATATGATTTTCCTTGAAGTAGGCACATGATTTTCTAACATGTTTATAAGTTTTTAAATGAAAACATGATTTATGATTTTAATCTTATCAATTTAAAATAGGAATTATGGTTATGAGACTTCAGATAAGGAAGGATTATGATTACGAGACTTTAGATAAGGAATGGTACATAATTATGAGCTCTTCAGATAAAGTCTTGGGTTGTGAATTAGAAACTATTCATGTATGACTGTGAGTCTATGAGCTACTTTAGAATTGCGATGTCAATTGGGAGAAAGTGATAACCGAGATGGAATAAGTCTATTAAGATGAGTGTTGAAAACTATGTTTGCCAGCGCAAAGTGGAGCGTACCTATTTTAAGGATGCATCTTTGGATTATTTCCCTAAAACGGATGAACTCATTGAATCTTGCTAGAAAGTCATGTACATGTATGAATCTACCTGGTAAGGTAGTGATGGCCTAGCTGATCAGGCGATTATCAAACTCCATGTTTACATGGTGGACCTTGTTGGTTATGCTGTGAACTCTCGCAGTATTTTTGGGACACTACATGAACTATGGAGTTTTAAGGGCAAATTGCATGATTTTAGAACCTTTATATTTTTATATGACATGACTATGATTTTCATGAATGTTCTATCTAGTTCTTCGTACTTCATGTTTCTCTGCCATCTTATATACAGTACAATTTCATATGTACTTACACACCTTTTATCAGGGACGTTGCATTGTTTAATAAGATAGGCTCATGTAGAAAGACATTCGATCAAGCAACATATTACGATTCCTATTCTTCAACATTTGGTGAGCCCCATTTTCTCTTGGGGAAATTATCTTAGTCAACATTTGTATCATTTTTCAAGAGGTATATCGGGGGCCTAGTCCTGGAAAATAAGATAATTATGTATTGATAAAACTTCATAGATTGTAAATCTAGTATGTACCCATGTCTTATACTCCGATTTGATCTCTGTGTCACTTGTACATTCAAAATGGTGATTCTATGGAAAAGCTTTATTTATTGTGCATGACCTATCTTTGTATCTCTACTTTGTATTATCTGTGATTCATTCATCGTTATAAATTCTCTATGTTTCATGCCATGTGTAATAGGTACGCCCAGGCCTAAAATAGCACGAGGTGCTAGTCTTGCCTAGACGTGGGCTAAGGCATGCCATAAAGTGTAAGGATGAAGGTTTTAAAAATTGAACAAAATAAGTGAGGTGCTTGCTAGATTTAATTTATCTAATAAGTGATAAGTAGGTGCATCACCTACTTAAGCTAAATGGACCAAGTTAATAGGGTCAAGTAGATGCATTACCTACTTAGATTATTGAACCTAATTATGGCCCAAATGAAGATTAAAGTTGAACTAAATCTAAAATGCAAAATAGTCCAAACTAATTAGGCCCAAAAGGACATAAAGTATGGTAAAGTAGGTGCATCACCTACTTATACATTTGAGGTTCTTGAAGGACCAAGTAGGTGCATCACCTACTTGACCAATTTGTGTCCCAAAATAAGCAAAAAACCACAATCAAATATGACCAATTTGTGGGCCAAAATGAGCTCAAAATCAACCACCAAATCTAACAATTTATGGCTCAAATTAACACACAAAGGAAGCGCAAAAATAGGGCCCAATTCTGGACATGAAGAGGGTGGTCAAGGGTGGTCCTTAAAAGGGATAGAATTTATCCATTTCATCACTTATCACTTGGTTAAAATCAGAAGTTCAATTTTCTTACAAGTTTCTCTCCCTTCTCTCTCCTAGCAGCCTTCCTAATTCTCCATTTTAGGGTTCTTCAAGGTCTCTTTTCTTCTTCAAATTTTAAGGTAAGAAAAATATATAGTTCTTCATGAAATTGTGTGTTGTTTCACTTATCTCCATGTTGAAATAAGAAAACAACTCCTAACATATCTTATAAAAAATTTCCACCCTATTTTTCCATTATAGGATTCGTAAATTATGCTTCAAGTTCTTGCAAATTAGTTCATAGAATTATCTCCCCTCTTCTAAATCTTCAAGTGTTGTGGAGAATTCTTCAAGGGAACTACGGATTTTGACAATAAGGTGAGTTGATGCTGCATTTCTTTTATAAGCTCATTTGAGTATATTTGGATATAACTATTTGTTGGAACTCAGGGGATAATAATCAAAAGCTGTGAGTTTAATGTCTTATATAGAATTGGGTTCTATTTTATGTATTTTGAGTGTTTGGGGGTAGTGTTCATCCTTATGAGTTGGGGGAGTGTAGTATCAAAATGGTGAACCTGCGAAATAGATCGTGCTCCTCCCTTATCATTATCGGCCCAGTCACCGGCCCTAGAAAATTCCTGTGCCAGAAATCTCATCCATCCGAAGAGCTATAGCAGCAGCATGCTGCACCCCCAAATACTAACCCGCCAAAGCTGCAGGTTCCACTACGTACGCACCAATCTGCTCAGCAAGTTCAATACTAGAGCCAACACATGTATGGGAGCTAGAGTGGGTAATACCTTACCAAACTTGTACCACTGCCTCTATTGCTACCTCCTTTACTACGCTCTCCTAAAAATCTAGAAGTATGAGAGACTCAGACCTCTCCCAAGCTGAACTAGAAGCCTAGGACTGGCCTCTAGAAATTGTCACTCTCCATCCACAACCTCGTCCTTTTCCCCTGGGCCTGTCCTCTATCGCGAGCTACGACCACAACAGTCAGCTCGGGTACCTTTTATCTTACTCTTCCTAAACGTGTCTTCACAATCTATTAAAGAAAAGAATGAAGATTGTTAGATACCAGTTTAGGTTACTAGATACAAATTGGAATCAAGTAATAACCTGATGGAAAGAAAGAATGAAGTATTCTTAATGTCCTATAGCATCTCGAAGAGCAGTATAGACATCTCTGTACCATTTCAAATGACACTACTATACGTGTCCTTGTACAATGATATCGAAAAATCTAAGGATCTGCTACCAACTTTATCATGATTGAGGTGGTCGTGGATGGAATCTACACTAAGCCCTCGGTGGGTGAACCATCATTTCCCACTAACCTGTCCATTTGTGCATTCATTTTAATCAAAACAGAATACTCATGAGATAAATAGTAAAAGTCTTAAGATATCAAATAAAAACTATGCTGAAGCCATTTATTACAATCCCAAAGATCCAAAATTCATTGTACTGGACTCTAGCTAAAAACATCTAAGAGTATAAAGACAAAAGAAATACAAATAATGTACGGGATAAATAGACATATAAATGGGGAAGATTTGCAGCAGCCTGAAGGAGGTAAGCTCACCCTCAGATCAGAAGTATAACATTGCTAGAGGTGTGGTCTCGAGGAACTCCCTGGATCACAATCTGCACTCAGTAAAATAAATGCCAGAGTAGCATCATTACTAACACAATATACTGGTAGGCATAATAAGCTGACCACGAATAACAAAAAGTATATATTATAATTCAATAAGAAATGAAAGCATCCATAACTTAGACAACAAAATCACCAACACATGATTCCAGATAATCACTAACACCATGCAGTCATATTCGCAAAATCAAGATTAACATGGTCAATCAAAAGGAATATCTACATAATCCTCAAAGTGAGACAACAAGACATCACTAGCTTATAATATAAACAAATCACAATTAATGCAAGGAAATCATGCTCGGACTTAACACATAAATATATAGCCCTCTCTCATCAATTTCACATGTGTCCCAATGTGGTCTCATCTAAATAACTCATCACATATCCAACAAAAATCTATACACACATGCCAGATGGTCTTATGTTTTTCTTTCGGTGATAACCTGCAGGGGACTCTAAAAATTCATGTGTTGTACCGGCATGATACTTCTCTCACTCATCTTCTCATCCGGATGTTTTCCTCGAACATGAGCCTCTGTGTAATACCCAGAAGTCCCTAAAATTAGACCCGGGGGTTGAAACGAAGAAAATAGGAAAATCTGCATCAGGTTACAAAATGAGTTATTGAGTAACTCATGGTGTGACATAATGGGTTGTTAGGTGACCCATTAGGAGGAGCCCTGTTTCAAAGAAGTTTTACCTATGGTGATGGGTCGAGGAATGACTCATCACGTGAGTCAATGAGTCATTAGTGTGGTTGTTAAGTGTGCAGAGAATGTTGAAGACCAGGAGATCTAACCGGTTAAGGAACAAGTTGTGGTTCCCCTTGTTAAGTGTGCGAGGGAGGGTTTTGGCAGTGTTAGTAAAAAATGGAGGGACGAGCCGTTGTGCACCCAACGAATCGTCAAGTGACCTATGGGGTGAGGAATTTTAGTAAATGACGATTTTTCCAGTGAAGATGAAGAGAGAAGAGCACGAGTCTTTAGTAGACCCAATGACTAGTTAAGTCCTCATGGTGACTGACAGTGTCACCTTTCCTGCGAATTTAGTAAGGGTGTTTTTGTAAATCCTAAGACCTTGACTACGTCATTTTAAGCTTTGTTAGGAGGGTTTTAAGAGGGGTTAAGCCTATTCTAACCATTCCCCTCCCATGCATGCAAGCCTAGACCCCTACATTGAAGATCTAGCTTAGAATTCTCTAATTTCCCTTCAAATTCCTTTGGGATTTTAAGGGCAGGTCTAGATTTAATACTTTCAGGTATATGAGCCCAATAATGAAGATTTCTTAAATCCTCATGTTCATAATTCTTCTCAATTTCATGAATCAAGTCTTAATTTAATTTATAATCAAAAAGGGATTTCAATCTAATTTCATAGAATTCCATACAAATTTCTTATAGGTTGATTCCCTCTATATTCTAAAGTATGTTTGATAGTTTGTGGTCAGATTTTATACATGTTTTGATTACAAATTTATAAGTTCAAGTTTTAGAAGATTTTGCCCAATTTTATGCAAGTTTATGAAAAATTCTACCTTAGGATGTATGATTTCAAGTATGATGAAATATCTAGCATGTACGGTTATTTACAATTTATCCATATACGTATTGATGATTTTACTTATAAAGTCTATTTCATGCAAGTATAATTTTAACATTTGGGCAAGCCCACTCAAGTTAAGCATGATTTCATTTTTTAGCCAAGGCTAATAAGTTCAGTTATCTCAAGATTTGGAGTCAAGACTCCCCATATGTTAAAGATCTAAGCTAAGTTTTGATATATGATTATATGAGCATTATATATTTTTTGGGAGTAATTTCTAGCACCAAGTAAGCTAGAGGTTCCAAGGTTCCCCAGTCCTATAAACTATGCGCCAAAGTAGGTATACTTTTGGGCCTCTCAAGAGAGCATTTTCCCCATCAAAGGGCACACCATGATATCACACCTTACTTAATCCTTCACCCTGGAAAGGCTTAGGATGGCCCTCCTCCACGTGGAAAAGACGTAGGATCATCATTTTCTCATTCATGGTGGTTGTCGGTTAAGATGAGTCTCCCATTATTCTTCATGATTTCAGTAATGCATGTACAATAAGTTATGATATCTCGTATTGCGCAGGTTTGATCCAAGGATCAATTTATGAGCTTTTATTTATGTTTTCAGATATGGCAAGCCATATGCATTTATTTTCAACTTTGAATCATTCGATTTAGTATGAGATCCAGTTTATGTCTATTCATGTTTTCAAATATCAGCATGTAGTCTTTATTCTTAGAATCTTATGAGGTTATGATTTATGATGTATATGAATTCAGTTTACATTAACCCAACCCATATTTCTTACCTTGCATACTCAGTACATTTCAAGTACTAACTGCATACTTTATGTTGTATTGTTTCATGATATAGGTCCTATTGATCAGGCTCAGCTTTGCCGTTAGCCAGTTCCCATTAGCCAGTTCCCGCAGCTTAGTCCAATTCTCTCATTGGCGAGTCCTCATCCTTTGGGGACCTTCATCTTGTGAGTTGTGTACTTTAATTTTTAACACTTTTAGTGAGCTAGTTGGGGATGTTTTCCCATCATCTCGTCATTATGTTAGAGGCTTTTCAGACAATGTGTAGAAAATTAGTTCTATTTTGTGATGTATGTTCAAACATTCGCTATTTTAGAATTCAGTTATCTACTTTGCTTATGTTGATTTATAGATATCATGTTCATGCCATGGTGTACTGGGAGCCATTAATGGTTCTAGGTTTCATGTCTAGATCCGGGCCTATGATCGGCTCATGACAAACTTGGTATTAGAGCATTAGGTTTTAAAGTGTCCTAGCGTGTCTGGAAGCCACATTAAGTAGAGTCTTTTTCATAGGTGTGAAGCACCACATTTATGATGAGGAGGCGATGAAATGTATTAGGAAAGTTCCCTTGTTTCATTCTATCTCGTGCTATAAGCTCACACTCTCTATTCCTCAAACACCAGCTTTACATGTTTGTAGAATCGTGCCTCCACACTGAGTTAACGGAAGAAGGAATGGTAATAGGAGTAGAAATGTCCACAAGGATGGCAACAGAAATGGGCACCAGCAAGCCCCACCAACCCTAGTAGATCTCGTGCCTGAGTAGGATGCCCATGCTAGGTTTAGGGCAACGATTCATATGTTGGTACAAGCGTTGACCGCTCAGGTCAATCAACAGACAGTGGCTTATGTTCTCTAGAATGGTAACGCGGCGGCGGCTAGAGTTTGGGATTTTCTCAAGATGAATCCCCCTGAGTTCCTTGGGTCGAGAGTGGATGAGTGATCTTGGGTATAATTATGTGCTCAAGTGCAATTTTATAACTTAATTTAGTCATGTTGTTCTAATTATACACTTACATTCTTATGAGATTTTATGTAAATTTGGGTATGCACTAACCAACATGATTAGTCCTTGTTTTGTAGGTGTAAAATGCATATAAGGGACTAAACAATGATGGGTGAAGTGAAGGAATGGAGTTGGAAGTGAATTGCAAAAGATGTCAAGGAAACATGTCGTGGCAAGGCTGGCCACATCAGGCAGCGTGCCATGCCAAGGCCATGTGCGCGAATTGCTGCACTCCAAGGCTCCTGCGCGCCAGCGACCGTACCACGCCAGGCATTGCCGCGCGCCGCAGGCCGTGTCATGCTGGCTATCGAGCAGGACAAGCGTCGTTCCACGCCGGCTGTCGCGCCATGCCTCGGCCAAGAAACATTCAAGTGCAAATTCCATTGGCCCTCCGCGTTACCTCCGTGGCACGGGGGCAAATTGGCGCGTTCACCTCCGTGCCACAGACCCATTTAATGACAGGCATGAAATATTTTCTGGAAAGCGTAGAGGAGCGAAGGGAGAAGTGAAGAACTTACCTAGGGTTCACTAAGTTTACATTCTCTTTTACCTATTCTTGTAAGTACACTACTTTAATGATGTTTTTGAGTTATTGTATTAACATTAGTGGCTAAAACCCTTCCTCTAGGGTTGAGGCCAAGTGATATGATTGTAATGCATGAATTTGTTTTGGTTTGAGTTCTTAATTGTTGTTTTGTCTTACATTCTTCATTTTGGTTGTTTTTATGCTTGATCACCATGAAAAACTTACATGTTAAGCTAGGTAAAAGCTTGAGAGAGTAACCTTATGATAGAACAAGAGAATGTAGGGAGCAAGTTCTTATCTTACGATAGGATTCGCGATTAGGATAGAAATTATACCTAATTCTCCTTGCTTGGCTGATAAAACGGGATGATAGCAAGACATCGGCTTAGAATTGTCACTCCACCACTCGTAGAAGTAGTTGTGAAGCTAAGTTAGGTTAAATGATTAGAGGTACAAAAGTCCCTAATCAAGAGCACAAACCCCATAAACCACATCCATGTAGTTGAATTGCCCACGAACTAGGATGTCACATCCCCGCTCAACAATGTAGTTGTGAGGCTAGTTTGTCGTGTTTAGAGGCTCGACAGACCATGAACATCACATTTCCAACTATGTGAGACAACAGTTGATAATTTCATAGTGAACCATTACAAAGTGTAGCATTGCATGATTATCCGGCCTTAGCTCTAGTTGCTTATTATATCATTTCTAGATTGTTTTGTGACCATCCAAAAACTTAATTATAATATACTGAGAACTTCTTTAATCAGCAATTTTGAAGGTTAATATTACACTTGAACTTGATAAGTCGCTGAATTGGTCCAGTTCCTGTGGGTTCGACATCCGGCTCTTAAAAAGGGCAACTGTATTACTTGTACGACCGCGTACGCTTGCGTGTGCGCTGGAGTGAAACAAGTTTTTGGCGCCGCTGCTGGGGACTGGCGAAGTTTAGTAAATTTTTCTATTTTTTTTGTGTGGTGTTTAATTTCCTCAAGTGTTGAGAAACTTAGTCTTAGTCTGATATATTGTAGGTGACAGGTTGTCCTTGCAGAGCTGGCAAGGAATAGAGAGCTAGTGGAACTATTGCTTGAACCTGAACGTCAACTTCATTTACGCAGGAGAGAAGCTCTAGAGAGACAGCTAAAGAGACTTCAGGAGAGCTTACAACAACACCCACCAGTAGGGAAAGCGAAGTTGTTACCTGAAATCATGGCAGCCCGACCAGTTCGCAAAGTGGATATTCCACTAACAACAAATGTGACCTCTAGTATCTGCAAACCGGAACCTGGAGGGAACTTTGAATTGAAACAGAATATGGTGCAGCAGTTACATTCTAGTGGCCAGTTCATTAGGATGACTCATGAGGACCCACAACAAAACTTACAGAACTTCCTTGAGATTAGTGACATGTTTATCCCCACTGGAGTATCCACAGATTATGTCCGACTAACCCTCTTCCCATTCTCATTGTTGGGAGAGGAAAAGAGGTTGTTGAAATCTGAGCCACCGAATTCCATAACTTCTTGGGATGACTTGGCGAAGAAGTTCCTCATTAGATTCTTCCCTTCAGGCAAGAATGCCAAACTCAGGAGTGAAATATTAAGCTTCATGTAGAGGCCGGAGGAGAACCTGTATTTGGCTTGGGATAGATTCAAGTCATTATTGACAGACTACCCCCATTATCAACAGTCCAATGAAGTGCTAGCCCATACCTTTGTGGAAAGTCTAGACGCATACACAAAAATTTTACTAGACTCTGCACCGGGTGGGTAAGCATTAGAGAAGACTTATGATGAGTTGTACACTATGTTGAACAGGATTGCTCAGGGAAATCCAGAGTGGCACAGCGAATCATCGAGAGTGGCAGGAAAGAGAACAACAGGGTTGATCGAGGTGGATGGTGTAAATGCCTTGTCTGCACAGCTAGCATCATTTCAACATTAAATGATGACTCAATTCAATAAACTGAGTATGAACCAACAGCAGGGACAGGTAAATGCAGTTCAGCAAGCTCCTAGTTGGTGTGAAATCTGTGGCAATAATGGGCACAATGCAGAATCTTGCGGGGAAAATCCTGAGTCGGTCAATTTTGTTGGGAATGTTCAGAGAAACAATCAGAATTTTGGGAACAATTACAACAAGAATTGGCAGAGACACCACAATTTTTCTTGGGGTGGAAATCAAAGTCAAAGCTACCAGCAACCTCAGTAGCAGCAGTACCAGTAGCAGAACAGGAAGAATGGTGGCCAGTTGAGCAGCAACATTGAGGAGACGTTGCAGAAGATTATGGAGACACAGGCCCAGTTAGCAGAGAATCAGGCACGGATGGCATCAGATTTGAAAAATTAGCAGTTGGCCACCCGCAATCTAGAGAACCAGATGGGTCAAACAGCAGCTGCTCACCACACTAGACCGCAGGAAGGATTACCTAGTGACACAGAAACAAACACCCAACAGGTCAACGCCATCAGTCCAAGGAGTGATAGGCAATTGGCTGATGCACCACCGAAAGAGAGGAGAAATGAGGTGTAGCCGGAGTTGGTTAGAAAGGGACCATCCACTAACAAGGGAGAGAATTAGTGTGATGTGCAACAAAATGCACAATCTTCATTGTAGCTAGAACAGAGACCACCACCACCATTTCCACAAAGACTCTAAAAGAGCAAGGAGGAGGAATGCTTTAGAAAGTTCTTTGATATTTTCAAAGAACTTCATATAAATTTGCCTTTGCTTGATGTTTTGAAGGGAATGCCCAAGTATGCTAACTACTTGAAAGGTGTGGTGGCCAACAAAGTCAGATTGGTGGATGTTCAGACAGTAGCACTAATTGAGGAGTGCATCCACAGGGTAATGAGCAAGATACCTAAAAGCTCAAAGACCCAGGGAGTTTTACCCTCCCCATAAAAATTTGTAAAGCTGAGGTGATAAGAGCTCTGTGTGATTTAGGGGCAGCACTTAATCTAATGCCTCTATCTTTCTTTAACACCTTGGGGTTGGGTCAACCGAGACCAACACGATTGATGTTGCAGTTGGCAGTCAAGTCGCAAGTGGCACCAGATGGAATAATTGAGGACCTTCTCATCAAAGTGGGTAAGTTCATTATACCCGCTGATTTCATTGTATTGGATTTTAAAGTTGATGACAAGGTACCCCTGATCTTGGGACGGCCATTCATGGCCACTGGAGGAGCAATTATAAATGTAAGAGCAGGGACCTTGAAAATGAGGGTTGATGATAAGGAAGAACTCTTCCGGGTCTACCAAGAGATTAACCCACCCACACATTACAAAGACCTTTGTAAGGTCAGTGTGTTATCAGAGACTAAGGGTGGGGTGGCAGAATCCATAGGTCCACGGTCATAGGAGATTATTACTTTTCAGCCCGAATCTGATGGAGGCCTCTGTTAGAGAAGGAGTTGGAGGAAGAGAGGGACAGAGTGGCGGCTGTTCCTTCAAAAATAAAAAGAGAAGAAGATGGTTCTCGAAAGGGAACATGGGTATGAGGATGTCCTGAAAAGGATAGACCACGTCGTGCGGCAACGTAAAATTAGGCGCTGCTTGGGAGGCAACCCAAGGGTACCACAGGTACAATGTTAATTTGTTAATTTTGTTTATTTTCATCTTGTTGTTGTCTTTGGTGGATATTTAAGAACAGTTGGAGGGGAAGTCTGAGTACCCTTGGAGGAGGAAGCTAAGAAGCATGAAAGAGGGAAAGTGTGGGGTCGAATACCCACTTGTTAAACAATGAAGAAAAACATGTTGTTAGCTAGGCCTAGAGGCCCTAGGGAGTATTTCTCACCCTTTTTGAATTTTAATTAGATGCTTTGGGGACATAGCATGATTCAAGTGTGGGGTGAGGCAAATTTCAAAATTTTGTGCTTAATGATTTCGGGTGAATTTAGTGCTTGATAGGTATTGGTTGAAAAAAAAACAAAAAAAAAAATTGAGTTAAGCATGATTCACCCACCCGTGGGTTTTTCTTTATGGTTCTTTTCCGACGGGGGGCACTTTGAACCGAAGAATAAAAAATTTTCTTTTTCTGCACATAGTTGTTTTTAGTCATAGTTAGGGACTATTCCCGACGATGGATGGATGAAGACCGTCTTGAGGAAAATTTACTCAATAGGTTTTGGTTTTTGAACCCGTAGCTAATTGATAACTTGATGTTATTGTTATATGTTATACATGATTGTGTGATGCAAGTGTGGTAAGTGTTGAAGCATGTAAGTTGTATAACGATGTTTGTGACACCTAGGCTCTTGAATGTGACTCTATGTGCGTAAAGCTTAATTTTGAATTCTTGTGATTAGCTGAGTTAAGAGTCTGCTGAATTTATCTTAAATTGAGCATGTGCACTGAGTGTAAGGTTTGTGAATATTACATGCTATTGTGTAGTGTCTAGAACTTGCCTGGTGTGTATACAGAGAGAAATGAATGATGTAGATTGTAGGAGATGATTTAGGCATTTCTTTGAATGAGCCTAATTTTTATCCCTCGCTTTACCTACCTTGAATGTCTAATCCTAGTCAGCCCCATTGAGCCTTAAGCCTATTCTTTTATAGATGCAACATAAGTTTAATCCTTTTCTTTCAATATCCTTGAAGTGGCTCCAAAACTCCTGAGTGCTTAAGTGAAAAAAAAACCCAAAAGAGTAAAGGAGTTAGAATCGTGAAAAAGAAGGAAAAATAACAGTTGTGGGAGTTGAGGAAAGGATTAGAGGTTCACTTGTTTGAAAATGCTTGAGTATTGGTAGGGAGTAAGAGAACAAATGAATGAAAAAGTTGCTTAAGTACTCCTTACTAATAAACTAAGTGTGCTTAGAGAAATGGGAAACAAAAGAGGAAATTTAAGAGTGAAAAGAATGAAGGTGAAGTAAGAGAAAAGATGTTTGTAATGGAAGTGTGATGTATTGAAAGCGCTTGAGGAAGATAGCCACTATTACTGGCAAGAATAGTACCTACCTGTCCCTTAGCTTACATTACGACCCGATAAGTCCTACTTGATCTTATGGTAAAACATTCTTAAATTAGTGGAGTAAAACACTAAGGGCAAGATTATGGGTCAATACACATGGCATGTGAATTCTTTTTGAGAGTGAGCTTAATTCATATCCATTACACGGTATAATCTGAAAATTTGTGAGTAAAAATGGGAGACTCTCTTGTTGTGAGGGCACATGTTTAATAAAGGATAAAGTTCATGTCAGATTTCTTGATCAGTTGATTTGCATGAGTTTTTTGAGATTGAGAGTCGATTCTTGAGGTGAGGAAGTATTAACATAGTCATATTTGCTTTTGATGGTTAGACCGTGCATGCAAGATTTTTAACTTGCTATCTAAAAACAATCGTTGTAGCCGTAGCTTGAATTGTCTTGCTAAATTAGCTATGTGTGAGTCTTCATGTGCATGAGATGTAAAAGAGTTGTTCGAGGACGAACAAGGCTTTAAGTGTGGGGTAGTGATCTTGGGCACAATTACATGCCCAAGTGCTATTTTATAACTTAATTAAGTCATGTTGGTCTAATTATACAATTACATTCTTATGTGATTTTATGTAAATTTGGGTATGCACTAATTAACATGATTAGTCCTAGTTTTGTAGGTGTAAAATGCATCTGAGGGACTAAACAATGATGGGTGAAGTGAAGGAATGGAGTTGGAAGTGAAATGCAAAAGATGACAAGGAAACATGCCATGGCAAGGCTGGCCACGCCAAGCAGTGTGCCACACTGTGTGTGTGCTGCGCCCAGCGCCGTGCCACGCTAAGGAAATACGCGCGAAAAGTTGCACTCCAAGGCGCCTGCGCGCCAGCGACCGTGCCAAGCCAGGCACTGCCGCGCGCCGCAGGCCGTGTCACGCTGGCCATCGCGCAGGAAAGCGTCGTGCCATGCCGGCTGTCACACCATGCCTCGACCAAGCAACATTCAAGTGTGAATTCCAGTAGCCCTCTGCGTTACCTCCGTGGCACGGAGGCAAATTGGTGTGTTCACCTCCGTGCCACAGAGCCATTTCATGACAGGCCAAAAATTGCAAATTTCCTATTTACTATAAATTAAACCCTTAGCTTCTAAAATCATTTGTCACGAAATATTTTCTGGAAACCGTAGAGGAGCGGAGGGAGAAGTGAAGAACTCACCTAGGGTTCACTAATTTTACATTCTCTTTTACCTATTCTTGTAATTACACTACTTTAATGATGTTTTTGAGTTATTGTATGAACATGAGTGGCTAAAACCCTTCCTCTAGGGTTGAGGCCACGTGATATGATTTTAATGCATGAATTTGTTTTGGTTTGAGTTCTTATTTGTTATTTTGTATTACATTCTTTATTATGGTTGTTTTTATGCTTGATGACCATGAAAAAATACATGTTAAGCTAGGTAAAAGCTTGAGAGAGTAACCCCAGGCTAGAACAAGAGAATTTAGGGAGCAAGTTCTTATATTATGATAGGATTCACTATTAGGATAGAAATTATACCTAATTCGCCTTTCTTGGTTGATGAAATGGGATTATAGCAAGACACTGACTTAGAATTGTCAGTCCACCACTCGTAGAAGAAGTTGTGAAGCTAAGTTAGGTTAAGTGATTAGAGGTATGAAAGTCCCTAATCAAGAGCACAAATCCCATAAACCACATCCATGTAGTTGAATTGCCCACGAACTAGGATGTCACATCCCCGCTCAATGATGTAGTTGTGAGGCTAGTTTGTCGTGTTTAGAGGCTCGAGAGACCATGAACATCACATTTCCAACTATGTAAGACAACAATTGATAATTTCATACGTGAACCATTACAAAGTGTAGCATTGCATGATTATCTAGCCTTAGCTCTAGTTGCTTATTATATCATTTCTAGTTTTTTCTGTGACCATCCCAAAACATAATAATAATATACCGAAAACTTCTATAATCAACACTTGTGAAGGTTAATATTACACTTGAACTTGATAAGTCGCTGAATTGGTCCAGTTCATGTGAGTTCGACATCCGGCTCTTAAAAAGGTCCACTGTATTACTTGAACGACTGCGTACGCTTGCGTTTGCGCTGGAGCGCAACAACGAGGAACCACATGAGGTCATTGATGAGATCCAAAAGATCACCTAGATTATATGGGTGATGGGAGATGAGTGTGCAGACTTAGGCTCCTATTAATTTAAGGGGGTTGGTCATATATGGTATAGGTAGTGGAAGGATAGCCAGGGAGTTGGAGTGGGTCCCATTGGTTGGGATGAGTTCCTTAATGCGTTCTTAGACTGATTCTTTCCTCGAGAGATAAGGGAAATCAAGGCAGCTGATTTTCTAAATTTGAAACAGAACAACATGACCATCCAGGAGTATGCTCTAGAGTTCACCCGGTTGTCCAAATATATGCTGGAGATGGTGGCCGATCAGAGGGCTCGGGTGAGCATATTTGTGAATGGAGTAGCAAACAACTTGGTCAAAGACTGCAAGACTGCCATACTACATCAGAACATTGAATTCTCCTTATTGGTCTTGTATGCTCAGCGGATAGAGGGGGTGTAGATGAGGGAGAGGGAGAAAGAGGTTAAGAGGGCCAGGACAGATAGCTTTGGGTTTTCCCAGTAGAGATCTGGTGGCGGATATTATCGGTAGTTCCACTGGAGATCATCATCCCTAGAACCGTCATCAGCCAGTGTATCATCCAGGTTTAGGTGCGATCAGAGGGGAAAGATATTAGGCTCTCGAGGTCAGGGGAGCAGGTCAGGAGAACACAACATTCTAGTTTATGAAAGGTGTGGTAGGAGGCACACTGGTCAGTGCTTTGCAGGTTCAGGTGCATGTTTTGGGTGCGGCAAGCTTGGCCACATGCTCAGAGAATGTCCAGTAGCCAGATAAGGCCATGGTAGAGATCGTGACCCAGTTATCATTTTAGAAGCTCCACCAGCACACTCAGCTTAGTAGGGTGCATCCACTAGTGTAGGTGGTGGTTAGCATCAGAACATGTTTTATGCCCTCTTATCACGTTAGGAGCAGGAGGTCTCTCCGGATGTCGTCATTGGTATGTTATGAGTATTCCATCTTGATGTTTATGAATTATTAGATCTAGGGGCTACATTATCTTTTATGATACCCTATGTTGCTATTAGTTTTAGAGTTAGTCCCTAAACCCTATCAGAACCATTCTCAGTCTTTACTCTAGTCAGTGACTCAATTGCAGCTCGAGGGGTCTACAGAAATGGCCCTGTCACATTACTCCAGAAAGTCACCTCAGCCTATCTAGTAGAGTTATACATGAATGATTTTGATGTTATCTTTGGAATTGATTGGCTTCATACATTTTATGCCTTAGTGAATTGTAGAACTAGTACGGTAGAATTCTGGTTCCCAGCTGAGCCAATCCTAGAATGGAAGGGTAGTTCAGTTGTGCTAGTAGGTCACTTCATTTCCTACCTTAAGTCCAGAAAGATGTTTTCCAAGGTTGTGTGTACCATCTAGTTCGAGTTAAGGATGCTACATCCCAGTCCCCGACTCTTCAGTCCGTCACTGTAGTGTGTGCATATCCAAATGTTTTCCTAGACTATCAACCAAGAGTCCCTCCCTCCTAAGAGATTGACTTTGGTATTGACCTTCTTCTCGATATGTATCCTATATCTATTCCTCCATAAAGAATGGCTCCATCTAAGCTAAAGGAGTTGAAAGAATAGTAGAAGGATCTTCTAGATAAGGGATTCATCAGGCCTAGAAGGTCCACATAGGATACACCAGTTCTCTTTATTCTATAGTAGGATGGTTTTCTTTTTATGTGCATTGACTACTGGTACTTGAACAAGGTTGTAATCTAAAACAAGTATCCCCTCCCAGAATTGATGATTTGTCTGACCAACTTCAGGGTGCTAAGTGCTTTTCAAAGATGGATCTCAGATCCAGTTATCATCAGCTCAAAGTTAGGGAGAGTGACATTCCGAAGATAGCTTTTAGGACTTAGTATGGTCACTATTAGTTTGTAGTTATGTCATTTGGACTAATGTATGCGCCTATAGCTTTTATGGATTTTATGAACAGGGTGTTCAAGCCATACTTGAATATGTTCGTGATTGTCTTTATAGACAACATCTTCATATAATCTAGGAGCTAGAAAGAGCATGCCGCTCATTTAAGGATTGTGCTACAGACTCTCAAGGATAGCCAACTATTTGTTAAATTCAGCAAGTGTGAGTTTTGGTTGGAATAAGTAGCATTTTTGGGCCACGTGGTGTCAAGTGAGGGTGTGTAGGTTGACTCAAAATATAGAAGCTGTAAAGAATTGGCCTAGATTAATTAATTCTTCAGATATTAGGAGTCTGTTGGGTTTAGCTGGCCATTACAAGAGGTTTGTTAAAGGATTTTCATCCATTGCTACACTGTTGACTTAGCTGACCCAAGTTGAATTTCAATGGTTGGATTCCTGTAAGAAGAGTTTTGAGGAGTTAAAGACTCGATTCACTTCAGCCCTAGTGCTGACCCTACCTGAGGGTACAGATGGATTCGTTATGTATTGTGATGCCTCTAGAGTTGGTCTTGGGTGTTTGTTGATGTAGCATGGTAAGGTCATTGTGTATGCCTCTAGACAACTTAAGACTCATGAGAAGAATTACCCGATGCATAACCTAGAGTTAGCAGGAGTGGTGTTCATATTAATGATTTGGAGACACTATTTGTATGGGGTCTATGTGGATGTGTTTACATATCACAAGAGCCTACAGTATGTGTTCACTCAAAATAAGTTGAATTTGAGACAAAGGAGATGGTTAGAGCTACTAGAGGACTATGAAATGAGTGTCCTTTATCATCTAGGCAAGGCCGATGTAGTGGCGGATGCCCTTAGCAGACTTTCTATGGAGAGTATTTCTCATGTAGGAGAAGGAAGGAAAGATTTGGTGAAGGATGTTGATAACGCTCAATCGCACACTTCTTGGAAAAATATGAAGAGGACATTGTCAATAAAGAACCCAACAAAGAGGTTCAGGTCGAACCCCCAGGGAATAAAGTTAGATCTAGACTAATACCCGTACTTAAACTTGTTGGTAAGCTATCTCCAAATTGGGGGTTTCCAAGAAAAACAATATTAAAACAAGATTATAATTGTGGTTGTTATCAAGATTTGCAAATAACTAGGGTTGGTGTTCCCCATGGGTTCATAAGTACTTCAGGTATGCACATGTGATCAATCCCTACGCTTATTTGCAGAACTAATAACTAGGGTTCATCCAAACGATTGGTTTGTCCCTATTGGAGGACTATACTCAATCACCGGGTGAGGTCTCAGGAGAGATTTCAAACTAACCGTTATATATATCTTCCAAATTAACTTTCTTGCTACCACAACTCAAATCATACAATGATCATAAAATTCAAGGCCTTATTGTAATTCTCTTTTCTTAATCTCTACTTCTCTAGGTTTAAGCAAGTAAAGAATTCAGATAAATCCTAACATTGTAGACTGGGAAGAGAATACAATACAAGCATTTATGATTGGTTTTGAATCACTTTTGTGCAACCCTATTTCGTTGATCCACCATGGTTCCCACAACCCCGGTTGAGAAGGTTTTAGCCTCTCCTAATTGTAAGATTACAATTAGCATTCATAGACAAACACATAATTAAATACTTACAACAATAATTGGAAGAAAATTTTCTTTGAATATAAATGAACAAACTCAAGAACAATTTATAAAATCAAGAGTTGATCCTAAGAATTGCTCTCCAAAACTTGATAAAATTTCACAATAATACTTTTCACATGTCTACTACTTTTTTTATATCTTCTCCAACTAAAATAAAACACAAAAGTTATTTACACAAACATCCGAAACCTTTTTCTAAGCTAACAGGAAATTTTTCATATTTGGCGATGGCTTGACTCACGACTGATTTGACTACCCGTAACAGGATTGTATGGGTTTTACCTGCCTCACGTACATCCCTTGGCTACTGCGGATTTCACTAAGTGTTAGCAGCTGGTAAGACTCGTACCATAGTCCTATGAGTCGTACTATCCATCTGTGGCTTGGCCCTGAGAACTTTGACATCTTTTGAAGTTTTCTACAAGTGTTGTGGTACGCCTAGTACCTTCCTTCTATGACTCGTACTTGCTTGTTGCATCTGGAGTTCTACCAACTCTTTAAGAACACTGAAGCTCCCCATGGCTCACGGTACGGGTCGTAATTAGATGTTATAATCCGTGGGTTCCACCCATACCAAGAGACTGCCTTGTGCAATTTTCTCTGAAGATCTTCACGACTCTAGTTACGGCTTATACTAAGAGTCGTACTTTGCCTTCGCCTTATTCCAGCCTTCTGATTTTCTCCATGATTCTCAGTATGACTTGTACCATCAGGGTACGGCTCATACTGAGATTTGTACTTGGTTGTTTTCTGCACTTTTATACATCTTTTGCACATTTTTGCTCCAATACCTATTCTCCCAAAAAACAAAGTAAAAGCACTTCATATCCATATAAACATACCTAAGTCCATGTTATTTTCTCAATTTTAAGCTTCGAAAGTGTTGTAAACTCACGGCACATCAACACCCTCAACTTAATACTTTTGCATGTCCTCAGGCAAAGAAAACAAAAAAACTAAAACGACACTTAACTATAAAATAATCCTAGGATACTACAACCAACAATCAATCAAAATTTTGCACCATAAACTCAAACAACTTTTGACCCTTTTTCCCATAAACCAGATCAGCATATGCACATCAAGCAACTACAAACCATGATAAATAAGAATCAAGATATGTCATCTAGCTATTAACAGATAGTCAAGTCATCACCAACACTTTTCATACAGACAATTGGTAGATTTAAACACAAACCATGTACCTCATATCATATAAAGTTCCCCACTGACAAATATAGGCAAGTATGAAACATGGGACTGAACAAAAAAGACTCTCACCCTTAAAAAAAATTTCAAGTACTGCATATTGGATACCATACGCTTGCCCTTATTTACTTTGCTTTGGCTTTTCAAATGGTCAGGCTAGGAACGCTATAGGACTTGATGACTTATAATGTAGGCTTTTGGGCTGATTATAATAGATGTGAAATTTTTTTTAATGACTAAACCCTTCCTTGCACTACAACATTTTAGGTGTTTAGCCACCCATGTAAAGTGTGGCCTAAACTAGAAAAAAGTGTGGCCTTTGATCTAAGGCTACACTTTCTGACTTTAGGCAACACCTTTTTCGGAGGCGGCTTAAGGAGGCGTAACTTTTGAATTTAGACCACGCTTTTCAAGTGTTTCCATAGAACATATGCTTGAAAACAATTCTAATGAGTTATGATCTTGGGCAGAATTATATGCCCAAGTGATGCTCAAATGCTCTATTTCATCTTGTTTATCTATCGTTATTTGTACATTCTTATGTGATTTGTAGTTAAAATGTGAATTTATACTAACAAACATGATTAGTGTTGTTTTGCAGGAAAAATGTAAGTTTAGGAAGCTAAGTTGCATGTTGGTGAAAATCGGGAATGGACTCGAAAGCGAGCAGTGGAAAAGGTCAAGGAAGAGCAGCAAACAAAGGGGCTCCGTGATGGAGCCGTGTGACGCTGCCATCGCGGAGGTAGTTTTCCTCGGATGAGTTACTTGGACAAATTCCAGTGAAGGTTCGCGTCGGTGCCGAGGCACGTTGGCTAAGCCCCGCGTTACATGTCATGGCACGTTGCCCATATTCACCTGGAACATAAAATTCCAGAGAGGGTCCGCATTTGCACCGTGTCACGGAGGCAGTGCTCTGCGATGCACTCCGTGACACGTTGCTTGTTATTCCGGGAAAAATTCCCACTAGTATAAATAGCACATTTAGGTTTATTTTTAATTATTCTGACTTAGTTGAGCAAGAACGTGGGTTACAGTCAGTTGAGGAAACGAAAATCTTAGGGTTCTTCTCTAACTCTTTCTCCTTTATTTCAATTGTTTGTATGATTTATACTCATTTAATGATGTTTAATCCACAAATGAGTGGCTAAATTCACTTCTTGCTGAGGTTAAGAACATTTGTAGTGGAATGTAATTGTTGATCATTTTGTTTTTTCATCTTTTCTCCCATGGTTGTTCTATCAATTCTTGTTCTTACTGCATTAATGTCTGGCCAATGTTAATGTCTATCTAAAAAATCCAATTTGAACTTGAAAAGGAAAGAAATTGGAAAGTTGTGAATTGGTAGGATATGATCTCTTCTTAGTTTGGGAAAATTGAGAATTGATTTACCTTCAGAATAGAAATATATCTGAAAGTCGTATTAGTCAATTAAGGAATCAGTTTCGTATGGCTATAAAATGAAATTCTTTTATCACAGATAGGTTGAAGGTTCATGATTCTTAAGTTGGGTAGAATACGAAAGTTTTCTCCATAGGCAATAATTCTTGACTAGCAACCGAAAGAAGGATTAACCGAATTGTATTGATAAATTACTTCCCTGCATTTTCGTTTTAGCCTCAGCTTGCTCACTACTATAGTTCAGACTCACTTTATAATTTTATTTTAGATTAGTATAAATTAGGAAACCAGCTCTCAAAATCTCCTTTAAATTGTTGTCTGCATTTTTAGAGTTAGAGTTCATTAACACTTAATTCGATTATTACCTTGGTTCAGTCCCTGTGGGATCGATACCTGGCTTAGTTTAGCCATTTTACTACTTGTTCGACCACGTGCACTTGCGTGTAGTTGCGAAACACCCCGAACAAGTTACAAAGGCCACACATTGTAGCATTTGATTAGATACACTTTTATTCGATAAAGCCAAGCTTTCAAGCCTAGTTTTTGATTTGTTATTGGCCATGCTTTAAAAGCGTAGTCTTTTATACCTATCCTGCAACAACACTTATAAAGTGTAGCCTTTTGTACCTATCCTACAACAACACTTATAAAGTGTAACCTTATCTTATGTACATGCCATAATTTATAATCAATAATCCACACAATTAACGTCCCTATAGCCACACTTTTAAAGTGTGGAAATGTTGTCTAAAATTTTATAGCCAAAATTTCTAATTGAAAAAAAATAATATTTTCTTATATTCACTAATCACAATAATCTACTCAAGCCCCAAATTGGCTAATACATAATTCAAATTGGCACTACATACATGTGGCTCCATTTTTCACTTTTTCACCCTTTTTTACCTTTTCAACTCTTTTCCTCCCTTTTCACCATTTTTATGCAATTGTATGAGTGTGATGTGTTTTTAAAAGTTTTCATTTATCATTCTCTCTTTGAATCTTCTTTTTCAATTTTTCTTTTTCTTTTTCTTCTTTTTATTCTTATTTTGTGTAATGCCCCAGAAACTAAAAGACTAGATCGGGGACTTAAAACAGAGAAAATTGGAAAATCTGCACTGGCTCACAGAATGAGTCATTTTGTGACGCGTGGGGGTGACCACAAGTTGTTAAATGACTCGTGGTAAGGACTTTGAACTTGGTTGAAACTTTTGGAAAAGGAGGTGACCACGGGTGTGACTACGAGTCATGGTCAACACTACAAGTTGTGTTGTGACCCATTGTCCGGGTTTGACTGGGAATTAGAGAAGTCGAGCAGTGTACTCAATGGGTCCTCGCAATGACTCGTTTGGGGAACCATGAATTATGGTGTCACCGGTGGTGATCCATATGGGATTTTGGAAGCGTACCTCACGATCGTGACCATGAGTCGTGGTCACTGGGCACGACCCGTTAGGTTCCTCATGGGGGACTGGCAGCCATTCTTCCTGCGAATTTCCTAAGGTTGTTTTAGTAATTTCCTAATCTCCTAGACTTTAAACTATGTCGTTTTGGTATATTTTAAGGGAATATAGAGGGGCTTAACGGTTTCCCCCTCATTCGCACTCAGATTTTCTCAAAAATTACGTAATTTTTCTCTCAAAACTCTCAAGTAAGTCTAGGGTTCCTCACCAATTGCAGCCGTTCAAGCTTCTTTCTCCCGAGAAATTCTACCAAGGTATGTGGCGATTTAACAAGTGAATAGTTCTTCCCTTATGTCCCCAAAATTTCTCCCTATTTTCTCTCTATTAGTTATAGCCCTGAAACTATTGAATGCTACGAAATTGTCAGTCATACTTTGTTTAGTTCGTGTGGAAGGTTATTTTATGTTAATTATGGATATCTTCCACCATCTTGTGACTGGAATGATTTTTTTTCTTGTGAAGTGAAATTTAGCCCTGGTCCTTGAACGTAGAAAAATCTAGAATTTTGCAATAATGATTAAATAGTGAAATTTTATTGATTCCTTCGGTGTTGAGGATTCCCATATTGTTAGTTGGTGCTGAAATTTAGTTATATTGATGTCAGTGCAGTTTAGTTAAAATGTTAGAATACTCAGTGTCATACAGAAATGTCAGCTGATCAGTTTGACTACAAAAATTCTCGAGGTGTCAGTAGTACCTTCCCGTTACCAAAATCAGACTTAGAACTCAATTTTAGTTGTTCACTAAGAGGTCCTGACACTTTCAGATAAGCAACTTTGACCAGCCTTAGGACCCCAGTTACATATTATAGCTTGTTATTTAGATGGTTAGGACGCTTCTAGATAAGCAGCTCTTACCATTCTTAGAACCCAATTCTAGAATCCGATCTAATAAGACTCTCAGGGTGCTTTTAGATAGGTATTCCTGACTGGTCTTGGGCCCTAGTTCCGAGCTATCAGCTGACTATTCGGTTTAGGACTATCCAGTGGGAGAGGACTTAGCACCAAGCGGATCAGGGTTCCAGCTCACCTTGGTTCCCAAAACTACGTTGCCACCCTTTGTTATAGTTTTATTGGCTTCATGGCCCCAAACTCGTGTAATCACCCAACCATGCCTCTATACCCTGGCAAGGTGTATTGGGTCCTACCGATGGGGTGTATACATCGGACTACACGTCTAGCTCGTGTGATTATATTCAGTTATAGACTCTCCCACTAGTTAGTTCAGTCTCATTTTAGCTTAGTTCAACACAGTATCAATTTAGCTCAATTCAGCTCAGTCTCAGCTTAGCTCAGTTCAGAACAGTTTCAGACTACTTAGTACAGTTATAAGTTCAGTATAGCATTTTAGACCAGTATCGCAGATTCAGAGCATGTCTTTTACTATTATATAGGGTAATTTAGACTACCTAAGTTTACTATAGTTATTTCAGCTTCAGCAGTTTTACTTGGTCATTGCATGTAAATTCATTACAGTTACTTATTCCATTGTGTTATGCTTTTTCTCACTTACTCAGTATATTCACAGTACTGATGCATACTTTCATGATGTATCATTTTATGATACAACTGCAGAATTTCAGTCCCAGCCTCACTACCAATTGCTCTCAGAAGACTCCAGTTGTTCTATTTGGTGAGTCCTCATCATTCGAGGATGAAGATTACTTAATTTAGTTTTGCTTTCTTTTATTTAGATTTTGAGTTAGATGGGGGCTTGTCCCAACAACTCATCTGTTGTAGTGGCTTTCAGACAGACTTGGTTTCGCAGACTTGTAGTTTTGCTCAGACGTTTTCAAACGTTATGATCCAGCTCTATTTAATAAATGTTTTTCTAGTTTACTTTAAAGCTTTTGCTATATTTATAAGTTTACTAAGAATGCCAATGTAGATAGACCAGGGGTTAACTTGGGGTTACTTGTAACTCCAAGTACCATGTTCCATCCAAGTTGTAAGCTCGGGGCATGACAATCTTGGTATAAGAGCACTAGGTTTAGAGTATCCTCGTATCACTGAAAGTCGCATCGAGTAGAGTCCTTTTCATGGGTGTGACGCATGCCACACTTATGGCGGGGAGGCTACGAGATGTTATTAGGAAAACTACCTTTTATTCATACTCTTTATCATGCGTTTAAATTCAATTCTAGAGTTGTTCTCCTAACTCGTGCTCTGTATTGTTTCAGTGAATTTTTCCTCTGCGATGTGGTATTGGATGAAGGGCCAATAACACACACCGACCTGCCACCACAGCTCCAATAGCACCACAGGATGACTCAGTGTCCACCGTGGAATACAGGGCGGCTATTCAGCTGCTCACTAAAACATTTACCAACCAAGTGAACCAACAATGGTTCCAATCAACAATAATAGGTCCACAGCCGCTGCCGGAGTGTGGGACTTCACTCGAATGAACCCTCCAGATTTTCAGGGATCTATGGTGGGAAAGGACCCATAGGAGTTTGTGGACGAGATTAGACAGATCACTTGGATTACGGGTGTCAGCTTCTCGGAGAGTGCTGACTTGGCTGCCGACCAGTTAAAAGGGGTTTCCCAGATCTTGTACAAGTAATGGAAGGAGGGGAGACCAGCGAGAGCAGGACTAGTGGAATGGGAGGAGTTCACTACAACCTTCCTAGACAAATTCTTCCCTTGGGAGATCAAGGAGGTAAAAGTAGCGGAGTTCCTAACTCTGAGACAAGGAAACAAGACAGTAGAAGAATATGCTCTGGAGTTTACCATACTGTCCAAATATGCTCCAGAGATGGTGGCCGAGCAAAGAGCTCGCATGCTAAAGTTTGTTAATAGGGTATTGAACCTGGTCCTCAAGCAGTGCAGGACAGTGATGCTGATTAACGATATTGACCTCTCCAGCCTTATTGTCCATTCCCAATAGATTGAGGCAAAAAAACTGAAGGACATGGAGTGAAAGAAAGAGAGGCCAAGGACTGGCCAATCAAATTATGGCCACCAGACGTTTGGCAGTAGTAGCCGCCCACAGCAGTAGCAGCAGCAGCAGTAGAGGGCTCCAACACCCATCTCATCCAATATTCCTATCTTTCGGTCCCGCCAGGATTGGAGGGGTGGACCATCTAGCGCTCAGTCCAAGAGCTACAGTGGTAGCAACAAGTATCCAACTTGCCCTAAGTGTGGAAAGAACCACCCAGGGGAGTGTCTTAAGGGTCTAGAGGGTTATTTTGGTTGTGGATAGCTTGTTCATTGGCTTAAAGAGTGTCCATCAATAGGACGGGGAAGGTCACAATCCACTACCTCAGTAGCTCCATCAGGCCAACCAGCTCAGCAGCCCAATACTTTAGGTATAGATGGAGGTCTGCACCAAACCGTTTTTATGCATTATCATCCCATCAGGATCAGGAGAGCTCAGCTAATGTGGTCACAGGTATGTTACATATTTTCCACGTAGATGTATAAGTCCTACTAGATCTAGCATATTAGTCCAGAGGACCTCTCAGAACCATTTTCAGTCTCCACCCCAGTTGGCGAGTCAGTTAGATCCATCTGGGTGTATAGAAACTGCCCAATCTCAGTCCTTCATAAAGTCATTCCAATTGACCTTATAGAGCTAGACATGGTTGATTTTGACCTCATCCTTGGCATAGATTGGTTACACTCCAGTTATGCCTTAGTTAATTGCAGAACTAGAGTTGTCAAATATTAGTTTCCGAATGAGCCAGTGTTAGAGTGGACGGACGTAGTACATCGCCTAAGGGTCAGTTTATCTCCTATCTTAAGGCCCAAAAACTTATTTCTAAGGGTGCACTATCATCTAGTTCGGGTCAAAGATTCCAACTCTCAGACCCCAACAATCCAGTCAGTCCCCGTTGTAAGTGAATTTCCTAATGTTCCCCTGAAGATCTTCCCGGGGTTCTACCTTAGAAGGAAATCGACTTCAGTGTAGATCTTCTCCCAGATATTCAGCCCATCTTCATCTCTCCTTACAGAATGGCTCCAGCTGAACTTAAGAAGTTTAAGGAGAAGCTAAAAGACCTTCTTCGTAAGGGTTTTATCAGACCCAACATCTCTTCCTGGGGTGCTCCAGTACTATTTGTATGCAAGAAAGACGGTACCCTCAAAATGTGATCAATTACCGTCCGTTGAATAAGGTCACAACCAAGAACAGGTATCCCCTACATAGAATTTACAACATTTTCGACCAACTTCAGGGATCCAGTTGTTTAGATCTCAAGTCGGGGTATCATCAGCTAAGAGTCAAAGAGTGTGACATACCAAAAATAGCTTTCAGGACTCGGTATGATCACTACGAGTTTGTGGTTATGTCCTTGGAACTAACCAATGCCCCTATATCCTTTATGGACCTGATGAATAGCATTTTCAACAAGTCTCTGGATATGTTCATCATTGTATTTGTCGAAGACATTTTGGTATACTCCAAAAATGAGGAAGAGCATGCTAACTACTTGAGAATAGTTCTTTAGACACTCAGGGACCGCCAGTTGTTCACCAAGTTCAGCAAATGCAAATTCTGGTTGAAGTTCGTGACTTTTATGGGTCACGTGGTCTCGGGTGAAGGTATTTAGGTTGATCCTGAAAAGATAGAAGCGGTGAAAGACTGGCCCAGACCTACCCCCCAACCAAAATCAGAATTTTCTTGGGTCTAGCCGGGTATTTTCGACACTTTATGGAAGGTTTTTCTTCTATATCATCTCCTCTAACTAGGCTGACTTAGAAGAAGGTGATATTTCAGTGGTCAGATACATGTGAGAAGAGTTTTTAGGAGTTAAAAACTTTACTCACTACCACTCCAGTGTTAACCCTAACGGAAGGATCAGATGGGTTTGTAATATATTGCAACATTTCCAGTGTTGGACTCGATTGCGTTCTGATGCAGCGGGGCAAGATGATAGCCTACACCTCCAAATAGATCAAAGTTCATGAAAAGAATTACCCAAATCATGACTTGGAGTTGGCAGAAGTGGTGTTTGTGTTGAAAATATACAGACAGTCAGAAAGATCTAAATCTTCGTTAGATAAGGTGGTTAGAGCTCCTGAAGGACTATGACATGAGCGTGCTATACCACTCGAGAAAAGCCAATATTATGGCTGATGCCCTGAGCAGAATGTTTTTGGAGAACGTGACTCATATTGAGGAATGCAAAAAGGAACTTGTAAAGGATATTCACCAATTAGCTCGGTTAGGGCTGCAGGTTGTTGACTCAGCTGAGGGTGGAGCGGTAATGCTAAGTGGGTCAGATTCCTCTTTGGTTGTTGAAGTTAAGTCCAAACAGGATGAAGATCCCATCTTACTTAAGCTTAAGGAAGCGGTTCTCAGAAAAGAAGTTGAGGCTTTCTCCAAAGGGGGAGATAGTGTGCTCCATTGCTAGGGTAGATTGTGTGTGTCGTACGTCGGTGATTTGAGACGGTAGATACTAGTTGAAGCATACAACTCGAGATACTCCATCCATCCTGGTGCTACTAAAATGTACCATAATTTACGGGATATTTACTAGTGGAATGGCTTGAAGAGAGATATCGCTGATTTGTAGCTAAGTGCCCAAACTGCCAGCAAGTCAAAGTAGAGCACCAGAGACCAGGAGGTATGACACAGGAGTATCCGCATGCCCACCTAGATGGTGGAAGAAGTGAATATGGATTTTATTATGGGTCTACCTTGGACTCATCGACAGTTTGACTCAATCTGGGTAATAGTAGACCGGATGACTAAGTTAGTAAACTTCCTCCCAGTTAAAACTATAGATTTAGTTGAAGACTAAGCTAGGCTTTATCTCCAGGAGTTGGTCAGATTTCATGGGGTTCCTTTATCCATTATCTCAGACAGAGGTACCTAGTTCACCTCTCACTTCTGATAGTCTTTTTAGAAGGTACTTGATACCCAGGTCAAGCTCAACCCAGCTTTTCACCCGTAGACGAATGGAAAAGTTGAGCGGACTATTCAGACCCTAGAAAATATGTTGAGAGCGTGCGTGAGCAATTTCAAGGGCGGTTGGGATGATCACTTTCCTCTTATCAAATTTTCTTACAACAACAGCTACCACTCCATTATCCAGATGGCCCATTTGAGGCATTGTATGGTAGGAGGTTCAAATCCCCTATCGGGTGGTTTAAGGTTGGTGAAGCTACTCTAATCGGGATAGATTCGGTTCATGAAGCTATGCAGAAAGTACATCTCATCCGAGAAAGATTGAAAATAGCTTAGTGTCGTCAGAAATCTTACGGTGATGTGAGGAGAAGAGAATTGGAGTTTGTTGTGAATGACTAGGTTTATCTGAAAATTTTACCCATGAAAGGGGTAATGAGATTTGGGAAGAAAGGAAAGCTCAGTATAAGATATGTGGGGAGAATTCGGAGGCGAATTTTCAAGGTATCTTATGAGTTTGAATTACCTTCAGAATTGGCATCTGTGCACCCAGTATTCCATGTGTCACTAACGAAGAAGTGCATTGGTGATCTAGCTTCAATTGTGCCATTGGACAGTATGGGAGTGAAACATAGTCTCTCATATGAAGAGGTCCCAATCCAGATCCTTGTCCATCAGGTTTGTAAGCTAAGTAACAAGGGGGTAGTTTCAGTCAATGTCTTGTGGAGGAATCAGCAGGTTGAGGGAGTTACATCGGAGGCCGAAGAAGATATGATGGCTAGATACCCTCATTTGTTCCCTTCTGGATCAGTCATA
Organism: Datura wrightii; assembly: GCA_035772735.1. Lineage (NCBI taxonomy): Eukaryota > Viridiplantae > Streptophyta > Magnoliopsida > Solanales > Solanaceae > Datura > Datura wrightii. The sequence goes on from JASDFA010000001.1 coordinate 113,312,605, forward strand.
GTTTAAGGTATCAGTCTCCTCCCCAAAATTGCTTTCAGTTTTTATGTTTCAGTTTCTTTCATGTAAATGAATATGTGTATGATTAATAATTTCAATTCAGACTTGTGATTCAGTTCACAAGTAGTCATTCCTCTAGTTTTAAACTTTCATGATCAGTATTTGTGTATAAGGATTGCCATTCTCTTCTTTCCTGTGTGTTTACAAACATTTGAGGACGAATATTCCCAAGGGGGAGGTATTGTAATTCCCCAAAAACTCAAAGACTAAACCCGGGACTTAAAATAGAGAAAACTAGAAAATCTAAATTAGGTCACAGAACAAGTCGTTCTGTGACCCATGGGGGTGACCACGAGTCATTAAATGACTCGTGGTGAGGACTTTCAACTTGGTTGAAAATTTTGGAAAAGGGGGTGACCACGAGTCCTGGTCAACACCACGATTCGTGGGGTTACCCATTGTCAGGGTTTGACTAGGAATTGGAGAAGTCAAGTAGTGTAATCAACGGTTCCTCACCATAACTCGTTTGGGGCACCACGAGTCGTGGTGTCACCCACGGTGACTAGCATGGGATTTTGGCAGTGTACCTCACGATCGTGACCACGAATCGTGGTCACTGGGCATGATCCGTTAGGTTCCTTGTGGGGGACTGGCAGTCAGTTTTCCTGCAAATTTCCTATAGGTGTTTCAGTAATTTCCTAATCTACTAGACCTTAAACTATGTTGTTTTGGTATATGAATTTAAATTTTCCCCCTCATTCGCACTTACATTTTCTAAGCGTAAGGTTTCTCTTAGAACTCTCAAGTGAAGTCTAGGGTTCCTCACCAATTGCAGTCATTCAAGCTTAAATTGATGGTGAATTCTTGTACTATTCTCTAAATTCCAAAACCTAATATGATTATGAGTTGATTACGATGTAGAATAAGTGGGTTACCTTGAATTATGGGTTGGGTAATGAAAAATGTGGGGTTATAGAATGTTCTTCATAAATGGTTTGCAATTTAGAATAAGGCTTTATTATTGTTCACTCAATTATTGTACTTAAATCCATCTTTGAATTATGTGAAGATTGTATGGTTATCCCTAAGAACTTGAATGTGCAATTAATATACATGTGGAGAAGAAATTAGAGTTTATGGGCTTGAATAATTGAAATTAAAGTATGTATATCTCTTATGTCTTCGATGGAATTGATTGGGCATGAGGTAAATCCATGATAACAGTCTAATTAATGTATCCTTCTCATGAATTGGAGTAATCTTGAAATGGGTCTTATAAAATAAAGACGTATTCTTGTCCCATGATCTCGTTGAATATGTATAAGTTATGAGTCAAGTATATGGTTTCCTATAAATCTAGAATTATATGAATCAATGTATGTGTATTAAGGTATGAATCGGATCTATGGATCATGAATGACTCTATGATATATGTCAAATAATATGAATCCGGAACATAAATGTTGTGAAAGTATTATGCATGATGTGAATCTAAAGATGCTCACTAATGTAAGACCTTTGAGGAATATTGATATGGCTCCATGATAATATGAATTATGATGATAAAGCATGAAAATGATATTTTAGGATATTGGGCTTGTTGTTAGTAGAAAGTAGCCCCAGCCCTTTCAAAATGAATGATGTATGACGGAAATTAGTAAATGCTCATGTCTCTGGTTAGCTGCAGTAGTTTAGCATATATGATCAGATGTTATATCAATAGCATGCATGTTTTAGCCTAGTCAGGGAACTTCCTTAGTCGAGAATGTTTTCCTTAGTCAGTCATTTAACTTCCTTAGTCGAGAACGTTTCCCTTAGTCAGTCAAGGAACTTTCTTAGTCGAGAACATTTCCCTTAGTTAGTCAGAGAACTTCCTTAGTCGAGAACGTTTCCCCTAGTCAGTCTGGAACACTCCTTAGTTGAGAATGTGTTCCTTTGTGAAGATTGGGACACTCCCTAGTTGAGAATGTGTCCCTTAGTAAGCCAGCGACTCTGCATAGTAGAGAATGACTCTGTTAGCTCATGTTATCGGTTTAAATCAATTGTGGTAGGTGGAAGTCTCAATTATCAATAGATGTTCCATATATGACCTTTATGCATGACTTCAATGATGTTTCCATGAAATGCGACCCAAAGGAAAGTTCCATATATGTGTTTGTATAAGTGGCTCTCAAGATGATTAATGCCTGCTAAATCAGTGATGTTAATGTACTTGGTTATTTCCTTATTGTATACTTGTGTATTTTTTGATCTATGATATCCTGCATGCTAGTACATTCCAAGTACTAACCACACGCCTTTTGTGCTATATCATCTCATGATATAGATTCAAGTTTCTAGACTCAGCCTCACGGTTAGATACGCTCCATCCCTTTTCACCTGCTAGTGGTGAGTCCTCATCTTCCGAGGGCGCGATATACATTTACAGTTTTGTCATGTTCAGTTTTCAGAATTTTGAAGTTAGCTAGGGGCTTGTCCCAGCAACTCCTCAATTTAATAGAAGGCTCTCAAACGTGTTTAGATAAATTCAGCGTTGTATCTAAGTATGGTTAAATGGTATTTATGGTTCATATTAGATTCTTGTATTTCTTCCGCTTGTTCATGTTGTTGGATGCTTCCATGTTAAGTATATGCTATGATAATGCCATGGGTCGACTTGGAGCCTCTCGGGGTTCCTTGTCCTGTGTTACGGCCAGGGTGTGAAGTCGGGTCATGACAACATTTTAGATTCAAGATTTTTGGAAAATAATTTTGTATTGAAAACAATTTAGAATGTGCCCAAGCTTACAATTAATCAATATAAATGCAATCTAATCATACCCATATATCGAAATTGTAGAATTATACAATTGGGTAAAACCCCATACTTGATCATAGACATTTCATCATATTTTGATAGAAATTGGGCTTGGGTGTGGAAGGAAGCACCCACTCATGGCCTTACATACCTGGGAATGGGGAATTCTAACACCCTCTAATTTCCCAAGCTAAGATTCCAATGGAAACCTTGAAATTTGGTGTTGAATCACCTCTTCAATCCTTCAAACTTGCATGCATGGGAAGAATAACTAAGAGTAGACTTTTCCCCTCTCAAAACCCCTCAAAACGAGCCTTAAACGATGTAGTACAGGGCCTTAGGACTAGGAAATGACGGAAATTCCCTTACTGAATTCGCTGAAAACTGATCACTGGGCCAAACAATAGGTGAACCAACGGGTTGTTGGAGTATACCACAATACGTGGTATCTACCCGTGCTATGCACTGTCCCAGCCATATCTCGGATTCAAACCACAAACAAACAGGACGAGTCGTTCTAGGTTCCAATGGGTCATTGAACCAGTCGTTATTTCTCTCTTCTGAAAATCTAAACTCCTTCACAATGAGCCTAACCATGAATCGTTGTGTCCTATAATGGGTCGTGGTTTCCATCCGTCATCTCCACTGAAAAAGTCCATTATCTTACCACGACTCCAAACAACGGGACGTCCTTCCTCACAACGGGTCATTGTGATGCCCGTTGTCTACACTGTCACCAGGCCTAACCCTATTCCACGAGTGCTCACAACGGCTCTTGGTTACTTGCCACGAGTCGTTATAACTCTCGTTCAGCAACTTTTCCCTAACTTTCATTAATTTTCCCTTTTAGCTTCCCGAGTCTACTCCTAGGCACTTCAGGGGTATTACAATATCTCCCCCTTGGGTACATTTGTCCTCAAATGTTGGAAACAAGCAGAAAACAAAAACATACAATCTATCATATTCAAAACTGATCACTTTTAACTAAAACTGACAGAATAGCTACCTCCGATTCAAAACACACAGCTGAACTGAATTCACCAATCACACACACATCCACATACATAAAAGACCCTTGTGCACATAATTTGAAAATGAAGACTAAGTAGAGTCTGAGTGCAAAACTGATATCTCAAGCTGAAACTGAGCCGGTAGAGAACAAATGTGGGTATTATCCATCATATCCGCTTCGGCTTCCCACGTAGCTCCTTCAACATGCTAATTTCTCCTTAATACCTTAACTGAAGTTACTTCCTTGTTCCTTAGCTTCCGAACCTGATGATCCAAGATTTCAATGGGAATTTCTTCATAACTGTGGCTGTTTACACCAATGCTGTCCCCCGGAACTACTAATGCTGGATCACCCAAACACTTCTTCAAAAGTGACACGTGAAACACGGGATGAACTGAAGATAACTCCGATGGAAAGTCCAACTCATACGCCACCTTTCCAACTCTCTCCACAACCCGGTAGGGACCAACATAACGGGGACTGAGTTACCCTTTCTTTCTGAACCGCATTACTCCCTTCATGGAAGATACCTATAGAAATACCCAATCATCCACCTCAAACTCCAAATGTCTTCTCCTCACATCAGCATCTGATTTATGATGACTCTTAGCGGTCTTCATCCTATCCCTTATCAACTGAACTTTTACCATGGCCTTATGAACTGAATCAGGCCCTATCATGGCTGTCTCCCCAACTTCAAACCATCCGATGGGTGATCTACACCTCCGCCCGTAAATAGCCTGGAATGGTGCCATTTGGATACTAGAGTGATAACTGTTATTGTAAGAAAAATAGGTTAAAGATAAGTGATCATCCCAACTACATTTAAAGTCCATCACACAAGCTCTCAACATGTCTTCATTTGCGGATGGAATGCTGTGCTGAGCTTAACTTGAGTCCCAAACCCTTTTTTTGAAAGACTACCGAAACTGAGAGGTAAATTGAGTACCTCGATCTGAAATAATGGAAAAGGGTAGTCCATGAACCCGGACCAGCTCCTAAATGTACAATTTGGTATAATAATCCACTGAATTTATGGTTTTGACCTGTAGAAAGTGTGCAGCCTTGGTCAACTTGTCTACCACCACCCAAATAGAATCATAGTGTCGGCGAGTACGAGGTAGGCCTGTAATGAAATCCATATTAATCTATTCCCACTTCCAAGTGGGAATGTTAATATCTTGAAGTACTCCTCCCGGCCTTTGATGCTCAACTTTCACCTGCTGATAGTTCGGGCACATGGCTACGAATTCTACAATATCCTTTTTCATGTCGTTCCACCAATATATTTCCCGCACGTCATGATACATCTTGGTAGTACCTGGATGGATAGAATACCTAGATCCATGTGCCTCATGCAATATTCGGTCCCTCAAATTATCGACATCTGGAACACATAGATGACCCTGGTACCGCAGTATACCATCTCCCCCTTGGGAGAAAACCTCCACCTTCTAACTTCGAACGGCTTCCTTCAGCTTTACTAAAATCGAGTCCTCATCTTTTCTAGATTTGACATCAACTTCCAAGGACGATTTTGATCCGTATTGCACAACAACGCTTCCATCAATCGAGTCGACCAATCTAACTCCCAACCTCGCAAGTCGATGGACATCTTTTACCAACTCTTCGTTTCCATTATCCACATGGGACACACTTTCCATAGAGGGTTTATTCACTGTGTCCTCTACCACATTAGCCTTGCCCGGGTGGTAAAGAACACTCATATCATAGTCCTTAAGTAGCTCTAACCACCTTCTTTTGTTGAAGATTGAGGTCTTTCTGTGTGAACACATACTGCAAGCTCTTGTGATCTATGGAATACATCCACGTGGACCTCATACAAGTAATGCCGCCATATTTTCAATGCAAACACCACCGCAGCCAATTCAAGATCATGGGTCGAGTAATTCTTTTCATGAACTTTCAACTGTCTCGAGGCATATGCTATCACTTTCCCATGTTGCATCAACACACGCCCGAGTCCAACTCGCGAAGAATCACAATACAATACAAAGCCATCCATCCCCTCGGGTAGAGTCAGCACTGGTGCTAAAGAGAGTCGGGTCTTCAACTCTTGGAAGCTTTTCTCACAAGCCTCTGACCATTGAAACATCACCTTCTTCTGAGTCAACTTGGTCAATGGTGCGGCAATAGATGAAAAACCTTCCAAGAATCTCTGATAGTAACCTGCTAAGCCCAATAAGCTCCTGATATCTGATGGGTTCACTGGTCTGGGCCAGTTCTTTACCGCCTCGATCTTCTGAGAGTCTACTTTTATGACCTCACCTGATACCGCATGGCCTAGAAATGCCACCGAGTCCAACCAAAACTCACATTTGCTGAACTTTGCATACAACTGATGATCCTTGAGGATCTGAAGCACTATTCTCAAGTGAGCGGCATGCTCCTCCTCGCTTCGAGAGTATATAAGGATGTCATCAATGAACAAAATCACGAACATGTCCAAATATGCCTTGAACACCCTGTTCATTAGATCCATAAAAGCTACAGGGGCATTGGTTAGTGCAAAAGACATAATAACAAACTCGTAGTGACCATATCGAGTCCTGAAGGTGGTTTTCGAGATGTCACTCTCCCAAACCCTGAGCTGGTGATTCCCGGATCTAAGATCAATCTTGGAGAAACACTTGGCACCCTAAAGCTGATCAAACAAATCATCGATCCTGGGTAAACGATACCTGTTCTTGACGGTTACCTTGTTCAACTGCCTATAGTCAATGCACATCCGAAGAGAACCATCTTTCTTCTGAACGAACAGGACTGGTGCACCCATGGAGACTTACTCTGCCTAATAAACCCTTATCTAATAGATCCTTCAACTGATCCTTCAACTCTTTTAGCTCGGCAGGAGCCATTCTGTAAGGCGGAATAGATATAGGCTGCGTCTCGAGAAAGAGGTCTATACTGAAATAAATCTCCCACTCGGGAGGGACACTTGGAAAATCATCAGGAAAGACCTCTACATAATCACGTACTACTGGTACGGACTGGATAGTCGGGGTCTCGGACTCCATGTCCTTAAACCTAACTAGATGGTACATGCAACCCTTAGAAATCATATTTCTAGCCTTAAGGTAGGAAATAAATAGACCTATAGGCACATCTGAACTACCCTCCCATTCTAAGATAGACTTGCCCGAAAATCTAAACTCTACTAACAGGGTCTTATAATTAACTAAAGCATAACATGCAAATAGCCAATCCATGCTGAGAATAACATCAAAATCGGTCATGGCTAACTCTATCAAGTCTGCTGAGGTGACCTTATGAAGAACTAAGACCGAGAAATCTCTATACACCCATCTAGCTATAATTGAGTCACCTATTGGAGTAGAAACTAAGAAGGGCTCTGATAAAACATCGGGACTGACTTCGAAGCTACTAGCTATATATGGTGTCACAAAAGATAGGGCAGACCCCGAATCTAGAAATGCATATACATCAACATGAAAGACTCTCAACATACCGGTGACTACATCTGCTGAGGCCTCCTGCTCCTGAAGAGTGGCTAAGGCATAACAACTATGCTAGTAGATGCCCCCTGATATGTTGTGCATGGGGGAGGGGCTGTTAAACAAAAAGATAGGCCTCAGCCCACAACCTGATCTTGTCTCATACCGGGAAAATCTCTAAGCATATATCCCGGCTGCCCACACCCAAAACAAGCTCCTACCTGGCAAAACACTGGCCTGTGTGCCCTTGGTCGCACCTACAACAAGTTGGAATGCTGGAGTCCGCGGGCCTACTACTATGACTCCTCGAGTCTGACACTCTCCCTCTCTGATCATGTCTGGGTCTACATGGCACACTCAACGCTGAAGATGCTATGGCTAATGATCTTAGGTGGGTCTGTTATCGGTGCCCACCACCGGACCTCTGCTGAGAGAATCTGTGGTCCTCAGTCCTGGCCCTCTTGGCCTCCCTCTCCCTTGAATGTGCTGCCTCCATTTGCTGATCGTACAACACAATGTTAGGGAATTCCATGTCTTGATGGAGCGTAGCTATCCTGCAGTCCTTGTCCAAATATCCTATTATACCATGTATAAATCTGCTCACCCGCACCTATTGGTCGGCCACTATCTCCGGGGCATACTTATACAGGCGGGTGTACTCAAGGGCGTACTCCTGAACAATCATCCTTCCTTGTTTCAAATTCAAAAATTCAGTTGCTTTCAACTCCCTCATCTTTCAAGGGAAGAACCGATCTAGGAATGCAACCTGAAACTCCTCCCATGTGACCAGACCTGCTCCAGCAACCCTGCTTTCCTTCCACTGGCGGAACCAAATATGCTCAACCCCCTTCAACTAGTAGGAGGCCAACTTTGCACACTCAACCCTACTAACACCTATAACCTGGGTGATCTTAACAATCTCATCAATGAAATCATGCGGGTCCTATCTACCTTGGACCCCATAAACTTCGGTCGGTTCATTCTCAAGAAGTCCTTGACTCTGGCCGCCACCGCATTGCCATTTTGGTGAATATGCGCAATGGATTGATGATTGACCTGAGTGGTCAAGGCCTGCACAAGCATCTGAATGGAAGCTCGAAACTCAGCATGAGTGGCTGGCTCTGGTGCCTGAGGCTCCCGAGCTAGTGGGGCTGGCTGATGCTCATGACCGTTTGTATCCTCGTGGCCCTCACCACCTCCATTCCTCCTTCCATTCATTCTTCGAGGAGCCATGATTCTGAAATCGCAAATAGCACCAATTAGAAGGATAGAAAGGCTTTTCATCACACAACATAGGTCATGAAAGAAGGGAACATTTCCTAAAACATCTAGTAGACTCTTCATCATAAGTGTGGCGTGCTTCACACCGATGAAAAAGATTCTACTTAACGCAACTTTCAGACCCCCTAGGACACATCAAACCTATGGCTCTGAAACCAAGTTTATCACGACTCGAGCGTAGACCTGGATCGTCGACACGGGACAAGGGACCCCGAGTGACCCCAAGTCGAACCATGGCATAAGCATACAACTAACTCATTCAATAAACTAAAGAAAACATAATTATAACTAAGTGGAAGTCTGATACAACAACACATCAGAATAATATCTGAAGCTATACATACATAAGTCTGAAAGCCTCTAGTCTAGATGAGTTGATAGGACAAACCCCCAACTAACTCAATAATATAAAACCTAAAATATGATATGACGCCGAAAGTCTAGTCCCCGAAAAATGAGGACTCACCAATCACGCTGGTGCTAACTCTGGTAAGAGACTACGAGCGGGGATGAACCTGAGAACCGGATCCTGCATCATAAAACAATGCAGCATTGAAAATATGCGGTCAAAGTATGCAAGGTAAGTAAGAACCGCTCTAGCAAAGTAAATCATTTCAAACATTCATACCATATCATAAGCTTTCAAGTATAAGTAGAAGGGATACATGCATTTATTCTTAAATTGAAATCTTATCATGAGTTGATCATGCTTAGATTTACAACATCATGAATGACTCGAATGACTCAAAGCTGAACACAACATTTATATCAAAAGCTGAACAATAAGTCAAATCTTACTTTTAGAACATGCATGCATAAGGTAATAATCATGACTAATGAAAATGCAAATCTGGAAGATATAGACAGTGAGAGACTTGTCACTTAACCAACATACCACGATAGAGCTTACGTGGTCCCAACTATCACACTCAAGTGGGTAGAGCCGTCTATAACCTTGCTAGCGCAATGGACGATTCCATGATATCGATATCAAGCTTAAGGGCCAATCGGGCCAGAGATAGCTCACAAGGGAGGTCCCAATAATATAATAGTATCAACCTACGTTGGCGCGTAGTTCTGGGGCATAGGGAGATCGACCCTTAACCTGCTCGGTGCTAGACTCTTCTCCCAAAACATGCAATGCTCTATATCGTATACAATGAATCTCAACATTGTCACTTGACGAAGCTCAACATCATCTAGTGATGAAGCTCAATATAAAATCATGCATAACTCAACATCGTATGAAATGATGCTCAACATTATCTCTTGACAAATCTTGATAAAGATATACATCTCAATTAAACATTTATTCCTATGAGAAGCTTTATTTCAAAACATACAACAAGCTAGAATTTATTAAAAAAATTTCAAAAACATCACTTCAAACAATGTGGTAAGCTTATGTCGGGAAAATCATCACTTTAAATCAACATGTGGGTATGGCCCAAAGCTTTATCATGATAGGATCTACTCATTTCCTTTTGAAAACAACATCATAATCATGGGTATCTTAGAAACATGTTTTTCATCATTAAATCTCAACATCATCATGCATTTATCATCATTCACCACTTCTATGAACTTCTCATCCATTGGCATTTTAGATTCAATATCTTTGGAACACAATTTTTGTATTGACAAGAATTTAGAATCTGCCCAAGCTTACAATTCATCAATATAAATACAATCTAATCATACCCATATATCGAAATTGTAGAATTATACAATTGGGTAAAACCCCATACTTTATCATAGACATTTCATCATATTTTGATAGAAATTGGGCATGGGTGAGGAAGGAAGCACCCACTCATAGCCTTGCATACCTGGGAATGGGGAATTTTAACACCCTCTAATTTCCCAAGCTAAGGTTCCAATGGAGATCATGAAATTTGGCCTTGAATCACCTCTTCAATCCTTCAAACTTGCATGCATGGGAAGAATAACTTAGAGTAGGCATTTCCCCTCTCAAAATGAGTCTTAAACGATGTAGTATAGGGCCTTAGGACTAGGAAATGATGGAAATTCCCTTGCTGAATTCACTGAAAACTGATCACTGGGCCAAACCACGGGTGAACCAACGAGTTGTTGGAGGATACCACGACTCGTGGTATCTACCCGTGCTATGCATTGTCCCAGCCATATCTCAAATTTAAACCACGGACAAACTGGATTAGTCGTTCTAGGTTCCAACGGGTCATTGAACCAGTCGTTATTTCCCTCTTTTGTAAATCTGAACTCCTTCACAACGAGCCTAACCATGGATCATTGTGTCCTACAATGGGTCGTGGTTTCCATCCATCATCTCCACTGAAAAAGTCCACTATCTTACCACGACTCCAGACAACGGGCCGTCCTTCCTCACCATGGTTCGTTGTGACACCCGTTGACTACACTGTCACCAGGCCTAACCCCATTCCACGACTGCTCACAACGACTCGTGGTTACTTACCACGAGGCGTTGTACCTCTTGATCTGCAACTTTTCCACAACTTTAAACAGTTTTGCATTTTAGCTTCCTGGGTCTACTACTAGGCACTTCCGGGGTATTACGGTTCTATTTGGTGAGTCCTCATCATTCGAGGATGAAGATTACTTAATTTAGTTTTTCTTTCTTCTATTTAGATTTGGAGATAGCTGGGGGCTTGTCCCAGCAACTCATCTATTGTAGTGGCTTTCAAACATAGACTTGGTTTTTCAGGCTTGTAGTTTTGCTCAGATGTTTTAAAACTTTATGATCCAGCTCTATTTCATAAATGCTTTTTTAGTTTACTTTACAGCTTTTTCTATATTTATAAGTTTACTCAGAACGCCCGTGTATGACAGACCAGCGGTTGACTTGGGCTTACTTGTGACTCCAAGTACAGTGTTTTGTCCAGGGTGTAAGCTCTCGGCTTGACATTTTGTCATACCATACCTCATTTCTAACCTTTTTTTTCTTTTCTCTTCCTTTTCACCTCCCCAATTCTATGTACCCTTACTGTAGCCACACTCAATTTAGGCATTTTGCCTATGTTGAGGTCCACAATGTCCAAGGAAGGACCAGGACCAAAACAGGTTCATTATAAAGAATAAGAAGGGTTAATCGATTAATCAAAGAAAAATTGTTCATTTAGGGCTCAAAATCAGGATCAAGGGAATCATATTATTTTGTTATGGTAATTTTAGCTAAAAATGGGCTAAACAAAAATGGCATATGATCCTTTTCTAACCAACCATCCCAAAACTTATGTAAATACCAATCAGGCAAGTTCTAGATCCTGTACGCAGTATTGAACCAGGTATTAGACTTCACTCACTCATAGTACATGTATTGAATTCATTCTACCTTTCCAGTTTATATATGGCTAACAAGAACTACTCATGCTAATACAATAGATGACACAAAAATATCCACGAAAATCATGCTTTGTAATCAACAAGTACATAGCTAACCATACAAAAATTATAAACAGGGTCAATTTTTCACAACTTCAAAACTAGTGCAATTTATTGGCTGAGTACTCCAAAGCTACTTTCTAATTAAACAAAAACACAAAAATAACGTACTAAACATGTTAGTTCTACTAGATAGCATGCCCTAGCGAAAGGAAATAGGGCAAGAGAAACTCTCGAACGAATTAAAAAAATCACAAAAAAAATACAAGTATATCCCTCCCTTTTTTAAAAAAAGCATGCTTCGTCCTCGAAGCATAAAATATAAAGCAGAAGGAAGGGAACATACCTGTGGCTACTCAGAATTCACCATCCATGGATTTCCTTCCATTCAACACCTGATTTAATGTTGCGGCGGCGGGACATAACATTCATGATTCTTCAAGCATCATCAAGGTACACCGCCGCAATTCCTCTTATTTCCTCAGTGTATCCCAGATGTAGCTTTATCCTTTGCCCATTCACCTTGAACATTTTTCCATCTTTATTCTCAAGTTCCACTTCACCATATGGGAACACATTCAGCACTCTATATGGTCAAATACACCTAGATTTCAATATTCCAGGATGTAAATGAAGCCTTGAGTTGAATAGTAGGACCAAATAAGCAGTGTTGAACTCCCTCTTAGCAATCTTCTTATCATGATAGGTTTTCATTCTTTCTTTTTAAATGGCCGCACTCTCACAAGATCGAAGTACGAATTCATCTAACTCATTGAGCTTGTCAAGTCTCAACTTGGCTGCTTCATTCCAATTTAAGTTCAACTTTTTCAGAGCCCATAATGTCTTATGCTCTAACTCAACCAACAAATGACATGAATTTCCATAGAACAGCTGATATGGAGATGAACCAATGGGGGTCTTATAAGTTGTTCAATAGGCCTACAATGCATCATCGAGCTTTGTAGACCAATCTGTCCGGTTAGTATTCACTGTCTTAGCCAGAATGGTCTTTGTCTTCTTGTTTGAAACTTCCACCTGGCCACTTGACTGAGGATAGTAAAGTGTCTCCACCTTATGCTTGACACCATATTTATCCAGTAGGGTTCTAATGAGACAGTTACAAAAGTGTGATCCACCATCACTGATAATTGCTCCTAAAGTACCAAATCTAGCGAATATGTTCTTCCATAGAAATGCTATGACACTTTTTCCTTCATTGTTAGGTAGTGCAATAGCCTCCACCCATTTGGAGACGGTATCCACCGCCACCAAGATGCATTTCATCCCATATGATCTAACAAATGGGCCCATAAAGTCGATACCCCGTACATCAAATAACTCAACTTCCAGAATCGGGGTCAATGGTAACTTATGCTTGTGAGTAATGCCACCCTACCTTTGGCACATATCACATGCCTTGACATAATCATAGGAATCTTTGTGAATATAGGGCCAGTAATACCCGCATTGAAAGATTTTGTCTGCAGTTCATATACCACTATGATGACCCCTAACTGGGGATAAGTGACAAGCCTCCATAGTGCTCAACATTTCTACTTATAACACACACCTCTGAATGATCCCATCTGCACAAATGCGAAATAAGTATGGTTCATCCCAATAGTATCTTCGAGCATTGAATAAGAACTTCTTCTTTTGTTGGGGAGTCATGTCTGCTAGGATCATATCGCTGAACAAATTATTTGCAAAGTCAGCGAACTAGGGAATCAAGTCTTGAGATGCAGCTAGTACCTACTCATCTGGGAAAGCATCATCAATATCAATATCTACTCTTGCTCTAGCCTCAGACTCTAGTCTAGATAGGTGATCAGCTACCTAATTTTTAGTTTCTTTTTGGTCTTTCACCTCAAACCGAATTCTTGGAGCCACAACACCCACCTGATCAACCTGGGTTTAGCATCCTTTTTATACATCAGGTACCTAAAAGCAGCATGGTTTGTATGGACTATCACCTTAGTTCCAAGAAAGTATGTTTGAAATTTCTCGAATGCAAAGACCACTGCTAGCAGCTTTTGTTCGGTGACAATGTTGTTCTTTTGGGTCGTGTTGAGTGTTTTACTTGCATAATAGATAGGAAGGAAAATCTTTGCTCTCCATTGGCCCAAGACAATACTGAGAGCGACCCCACTAGCGTCACACATTACTTCAAAATGAAGAGACAAATCTGGACCTATAATAAGAAAAGCAGTGGTGAGTTTCTCTTTCAAGCACTTAAAGGCCTTTTGACATGCCTCATCAAATACGAATATTACCTCCTTCTCAAGAAAATTGCTTAATGGTTGTGCAATCTTTGAAAAGTCATTGATGAACCTCTTATAGAATCCTGCATGACCTAAAAAGCTTCTGACCTGTTTTATGGATATGGGTGGTGGAAATCCTGCTATAACTTTGATTTTTATCTTGTCCACCTCAATCCCTTTTCCAGATATTTTGTGACCCAGCACTATTCCTTCCTTGACCATGAAGTGGCATTTTTCCCAATTTAGGACCAGATTAGTTTCTTCGCATCTATTCAACATTTTGCCCAAATGCTTGAGGCAAGATTTGAATGAGTCACCCACAACTTAGAAGTCATCCATGAATACCTCGATGGTGTCATCCACCATATCTGAGAATATCAACATCATGCAGCATTAGAATGTGACCGGTGCATTGCACAATTGAAAAGGCATTCTCCTAAAAGCAAATGCTCCATAAGTGCAGGTGAAGGTAGTCTTCTCTTGATCTTCCAGTGCTATAGTGATCTGATTGTACGCCGAGTAGACATCAAGAAAATAGTACCAGCCTCTACCTGTCAACCTGTCAAGCATCTAATCCACGAACGCCATTGGAAAGTTATCTTTCTGGGTCCAAAGGTTGAGCTTTCTGTAATCCATGCATACATGCCATCTTGTGACTGGTCTTGTCGGTATCAGCTAATTCTTCTCATAGGTACCACTATGATCCCACCGTTCTTTGGCACACACTGTACTGGACTTAGCTATCCGCAATGGGGTAAACTACACCAATGTCTAGCCACTTGATAATCTCCTTTATCGCTACTTCTTGCATTGGTGGGTTCAAGTGTCACTGATTCTCTATATTTGGTGTGCAGTTTGGCTTGAGCTCAATTTTGTGAGTACATATGCATAGAGGGCTCCCGATGATGTTAGCTATGGTCCAGCCAATTGCCTTTTTGTGCTTTTTTAATAATATGACAAAAGCTTTTACTTGCTAGTCTATCAAGTCTACTGCAATAATTACTGGCAATGTGTTGTCTTCACCCAAGAATGCATATTTGAGGTGGGGAGGTAATGCCTTCAATTCAAGAACTGGCGATTCCTCGATTGATGGCTTTGATGGCGGAGTCTCATGGTTCTTCAAGTCAGGGTCTAACTTCTCTGGTCTGAAGTTATATCAGACCATTCCTTCTAGGGCATTTACCAGCTCTGTGTACCCTAGTACTCCATCTCCTTCATATTTCATCAAGACGGCTGCTAGCGTGTCAATACTCATCATCTCTCCCAAGGGCGCTAGCAGCCTCTTGTCTTCCATCTAGGTGTTTGTAGAGGTAGCTCCCTTGGTGTTGGCCTAAATGAATCATAGAAGAAGAACAAAGAAAATGTAAATGGGGAAATAACACCAAAAAATTTAAATACAAGCAATTAATCTAATCTTAGACCTAATCCCTACCAATAGCATCACTTTTTTATAATACTCAAACTCACACTTTCTGGCAATGTATGAAGCAGATGTTGTCAATAAAGAACCCAATAAAGAGGTTGGGGTCGAACCCACAGGGAATAAGGTTAGATCTAGACAAATGCAGTACTTAAACTTTTTGGTAAGTTATCTCCAAATTTGAGGGTTTCAAAGAAAAACAATAGTAAAACAATATTTTAATTATGGTTGTTATCAAGATCTACAAATAACTAGGGTAAGTGTTCCCCATGGGTTCATAACTACATCGGGTATAAACATGTGATCAATCCCAATGCTTACTTGAAAAACTAGTAACTGGGGTTCATCCAAACGACTAGTTCATCCCTATTAGATGATTATACTCAATCACTGGGTTAGGTCTCATGAGCGATTTCAAACTAACCATTATCAATATATTCCAAATTATCTTTCCTGCGACTGCAGCTCAAGTCATACAATGATCATAAAAATCAAGGCTTTGTTGTAATTCTCTTTTTCTAATCTCTATTTCTATAGGTTCAAGAAAGTAAAGAATTCAGGAAAGTCCTAACATTGTACATTGTTAAGAAATGTTTAATGATGAAGAGAATAAATACAAGCATTTAGCATTGGTTTTGAATAACTTTTGTGTAACCCTATTTCGTTAATCCACTATGGTGTCCACAACCTAAGTTGTGGAAGTTTTAGCCTCTCCTCATTATAAGATTACAATTAGCATTCTTAGACAAACACATAATTAAACACTTACAACAATAATTTAAAGAAAACCTCCTTTAAATATCAATAAACAAACTCAAGAACAATTGATAAAATCAAGAGTAGATCCTAAGAATTTCTCTCCAAAACTTGATAAAAATTCACGATAATACTTTTCACACGTCTATTAATTTTTTCCTATCTTCTCCTACTATAATAAAACATAAAAGGTAATTATACAGACATCAGAAACCTTTTCTTAATCTAACAGGGAATTTTCCATATCTAGCGTCGGCTTGACACACAACTAATCCTATGACCTATAATAGGATTGTACGGGTCGTACCTACCTCTCATACATCCCTTGGCTAATGTAGATTTGAATAAGTGTTGGCCGCTGGTATGACTCGTACCATAGTCCTATGAGGCAAACAATTCATCCGTGGCTTCGCCCTGAGAACTTTGACATCTTTTGAAGTTTTTTGCGAGTGTTGTGGTACAACTCGTACTTGCTTGTTGCATTTGGAGATCTGACAAGTCCTTAAGAATCATTGAACCTCCGCACGGATCTTGGTAAGGGTCGCAATTAGATGTTATGATCCGTGGGTTCCACCCGTACCAAGATACTGCCTTGTCAATTTTCTCTGAAAAACTTCACGACTCCAGTTACGGCTCGTACCATCTTGGTATGGCTCGTACTAAGAGTCATACTTTTCCTTCATCTTATTCCATCCTTCTGATTTTCTTCATGAGTCTCAGTATGACTCATACAATCAGGGTACAACTCGTAATCAGACTTGTACTTGGCTGATATTCTGAACTTTTATGCATCTTTTGCACATTTTTTCTCCAACACCTATTTTTCCTGAAAACAAAGTAAAAGCACCTCATATCAGTATAAACATACCTAAGTCCATGCTATTTTCTCAGTTTTAAGCATCGAAAGTGTTGTGAACTCACTTTGGTGACAGAGGTCAAGGCTAGGAAAGATGAGGATCCTATTTTGGTGAAGCTAAAGGAAATGGTTCAGAACTAGAAAATGTAGGTCTTCTCCCAAGGGGAAGGTGGTGTGCTTCAACATTAAGGTCGTTTATGTGTTTCGGATGTTGTTGATTTGAGAGAGTGGATGTTGCAGAAGGCTCATGGTGCCCGATATTCTATCCATCGTGTCCCACCAAGATGTACCGTGACCTACATGAGGTCTATTGTTGGAATGGCATGAAGAAGGACATAGCGGAGTTTGTGGCTAAGTGTCTGAATTGTCAACAAGTAAAAGTTGAGCATCAAAGATCGGAGGTGTGCTGCAAGACATTAGTATCCCCATTTGGAAGTTAGAAGAGATTAATATGGATTCCATCATAGGGTTACCTTGTACACCTCGATAGTATGACTCTATTTGGGTGGTAGTAGACAGATTGATGAAAGCAACCCATTTTCTACTTGTCAAAACTACCGATTCAGTAGAGGACTATGCCAGATTGTACATTTGGGAGTTAATTCAGTTGCATGGAGTGCTTTTATCATTTATTTTCGACAAAGGTACTCAGTTTACCTAATAGTTTTGGAGATCATTTTAGAAAGGATTAGGTACTCATGTCAATCTTAGTACAGTATTTCACTCGCAGATAGATGGTCAGGCTGAGCGGACCATTCATACTCTTGAGGATATGTTGAGAGCATGTGTGATCGGCTTCAAAGGTAGTTGGGATGATCATTTACCTCTTATCGAGTTTGCTTATAACAACAGTTACCACTCCAGCATCTAGTTGGCTCCATTTGAGGCTCTTCACGGGAGGAGATATAGATTGTCTATTAGTTGGTTTGAGGTAGGTGAAGCTATGTTGATAGGGACAAATTTAATTCATGAGGATATGGAGAAAGTTCAGCTTATAAGGAGAGGCTGAAAATAGCTCAGAGTCGTCAAAATTCATAAGCTGATGTGAGGAAGAGAGAACGCGAGTTCGAAGTTGATGAATGGGTGTTCTTGAAGGTGTCTCCCATGAAGGGGGGTAATGAGGTTTGGAAAGAAGGGCAAAACTTATTCCTTTTATGTTGGTCCTTATAGGATTGTGAGGCGTATTGGCATGGTGGCCTATGAGTTGGAGCTACCAGCGGAGTTGGTTTTGCTACATCTAGTTTTCCACGTATCATTGTTAAAGAAGTACATTGGTGATCCTACTTTGGTTGTCCTGGTGGAGAGAATAGGTATGAAGGATAACCTTATCCATGAGGAGGTGCCAATTGAGATCCTTAGTCGTCAAGTTTAGAAGCTTAGGAACAAATAAGTAGCTTCAGTAAATGTCTTGTGGAGGAATCAACTTGTTGACGTGGGAGGCTTAAATAGATATGATGGCTAGACACTTACATTTAATCTCTTCCGACTCAGTTCCAACATGAGTTATCAGTTTCCTCCTTAGTACTCTATTTAGTTTCATGTTAAGTTCATGTCTATCAGTTCCTTTCATGTTGGTGAACATAGACTTCGAGTGTGTACCAGGCGAGACTATAACTAAGTCAAGCAGAGACCCGCTAATCTGCGCTTCCATTCGCAACCTGAAGCCAAGCCATTGATGAGCCTCGAAGGACCTTTCAAGCCTCACATGTATGTTTGATAAATGAATTCTGTTCAGTTATGTATAATAGTTCGGGGACAATCACTCCGTTAGTTTTCAGCTTCAAATGTTTAGTATTGGAATTGTAGTTCCTTCACCAGCTATTCGGTATGTTTACCCATATTCGGAGACAAGTGCCCCCAAGGGGGAGATATTGTAATAACCCAAAAGTTCCTAAGATTAGACTCGCAGGTTGAAATGGAGAAAATAGGAAAACCTACACCAGGTCATAGAACGAGTAATCTAGTGAGTCGTGGGGTGACATAACGGGTCGTTAGGTAACTCGTTAGGAGGAGCCCAGTTTTGAAGAAGTTTTACCAGGGGAAATAGGTCAAGGAACAACTTATCACGTGACTCAACAAGTTGTTAGTGTGTTCGTTAAGTGCGTAGAGAAAGTGGAAGACCAGGATATATAACAAATTAAGGAATGAGTCGTGGTGTCATCTATGAGTCATGGTGCCCCTCGTGAAGTGTGAGATGGAGGGTTTTGGCAGTGTTGGCCACGGATGGAGGGACGAGTCTTTGTGCATCCAACGACTCTTCAAGTGAGCTGTGGAGTGAGGAAGTTCAGTAAATGAGGATTCTTCCAGTGAAGATTATAAGAGAAGACCACGAGTCGCTAGTAGACCCAACGACTCCTTAAGTCCCTCGTGGTGACTGGCAGTGTCACCTTACCTATGAATTTAGTAAGTGTGTTTATGTAAATTCTAAGCGCTAAACTATGTCGTTTTAAGCTCTGTTAGGTGGGTTTTAAGAGGGGTTAAGCCTATTCTAACCATTCCCCACCTATTCATGCTAGCCTAGACCCCTTCATTGAAGATCAAACATAGAATTCTCTAATTTCCCTTCAAAGTACTTTGGGAATTGTAGGGCAGGTGCAGATTTGATTATTTCAAGTATGTGTGTCCATGAATGAGGATTTCTTACACCCTCATGCTCATAATGCTTCTCAATTTCATGAATCAAGTTTTAATTTAGTTTATATTCAAAGCAGGATTTCAATCTGATTTCATAGAATTCTTACAAATTACTTATGGGTTGATTCCCTCTATGTTCTTAAGTATGTTTGATGGTTAATGGGTAGACTTTACAAACTTATAAGTTCAAGTTTAGAATATTTTCCCAATTATGCAAGTTTATGAAAAAGTCTAGTTTATGATTGATGATTTGAAGTATGATGAAATATATAACATGTATGGATGTTTACAAATTACTCATATATGTATTTATGATTTTACATATGAAGTCTATTTCATGCAATCATGATTTTAAGATATGGGAAGCACACTCAAGTTAAGCAAGATTTCTGTAATGCCCCAGAAACCCTAAGATCAGACCCGAGAGTTGAAACGGAGAAAACAGGATTATCTGCACCAAGCCACAAAATGAGTTGTCTTGTTACCCTTGGGCTAGGCCACGAGTCATGGAGTGATTCGTGGTAAGGAGTTTGACTTAAGTTGGAAAATCCAAGTTTTTGGGTAACCACAGACATGACTATGAGTCGTGCCCAGCACTACGACTCGTTGAGTCAGTCGTGGGCAAGGATGAGAAAAAGGAAAAAGGAAAATGGGCAGTCTACCAAACGGATGGGTCACCACGAGTCATTGGGTAGACCATGAGTCACGATGTTCCCCGCGGTGACCAGCTTCATGTTTTTGGTAGTGTACATGACGATTGGTAGGCCACGTGTCATGGCCTTGGACGACGACTCATCCAGTCCCTCATGGGGATTGGCAGTCTGTTTTTCACCACGAATTTATTAAGGGCTTTTCCATAATTCCTATGTTCCTAAGGCCTAAACTACGTCGTTTTAAGCTTAGTTATGAGGTTTTCAAGAGAGTTAAACATATCCTAAGCCTTATCATTCCATGCATGTAAGTCTAGGAGGTTCTTAGGGGTGATTAAGGACATGTCTAGGAGGTTCTTAGGGGTGATCAAGGCTAGAATTCATCAATTCTTCTTCAAATCCCTTTGGGTGTTCAAGGAAGAGAGTAAAATCAAATTACCCAGGTATGTGAGGCTATGAATGAGAGTTCCTCTCACTTTATGCCCAAGACTCTTCTCAATCTCCATGAATTTCACTTCTATAATTCAAGTTTTCATGATCTATGGGGTTTCTCTAATTCTTATAAAATTCTTATGATCTATCTACGGGTTAATCCCTCTCATGTATAAATTCATGCTTTATGAATCATGGGCAGATTTTATAACTATTCCAATTATCAATTTATCGATTTAAATTTCTACAAAACTATGCCCATTTATGTATCTTCTTGATAAGTAAAGTTATGATTTCATTATGACCTTGATGTTCTTAGCCCAATATGATATATGACTTATGACATGATTTCTCTCTAATAATCATCATGAATTTATGAATATCAAGTATTTAAATGTTTTACAAGTATGCATAAATTTCATGATTTATGGATTTATGATTATGGCCTACTCAAGAGCCTTATTTCATCGCTAGTTCCCATATTTTAAGCATGCTATCATTATCATGATTTTAACTAGCCCATGAATCTTATATATATTATACTATGAGCATTATATATTTTTTGGAAGTAGTATTTAATACAGAGTAGACCCAGGGTCCACGCATACCCTGAGTATCACAACAACGCGCCAACATAGCCACAATGGGACCTCCCTTGAGACTGTCCCCCTTTACCCCAATGAGCCTTTGATTGTGATATCACACCTCTTTTCATGGTTCTACCCTTGGAAAGGTATGAATACCCTCCTGACTAGGGGTTTACAGGTTATGCTTCATGTGTGCTCATATGGGGTATGTCGGTTATAAGAATCTCCCACTATTCCTCATGATTTATGGATGGTTATGATTACATACTTTGGCTCAAGTCTTACTTACTAAAGCTTTTCTCGTATGATTATGAATATGACTGAATTACAAATGTTTTGAAAACCTTGAGCCCTATGTTTTACATTATGATATTTACCTTATGATCATGTTGTCCTACTCTTGTGACCTCTTATGTATTTTAACTATCCGTTTTTACTTACCTTGCATGCTCAGTACATTCTAAGTACTAACCGCATACTCTATGTTGTGTTGTTTCATGATACAGGTCCGAGAGATTAGTCCCAGCAGCACCCTTAGTCCCTTCCTTCTCCCTCAGGCCTGTCCAACTAGCATTTGGTGAGTCCTTATCCTTCGGGGACACTCTGTATCTGTAGTTGCTATATTTTCTTTCAGTTTCAGACTTGTCGAATTAGTTGGGGATGTTGCCCCATCAACTCATCTAATATATTAGAGGTTTTTGGACATTATGTAGAAATCCGCTTGTCATGTATGATTCTTTTCTAGTTGATTCATATGTAGTCTTCCGTTATTCTATATGTAGACTTCTGCTATGTTAGTTATGTTGATATTCCACTTTCATTGATTTATTTAGATGTTATGTTCATGCCATGGATTGACTTGGAGCCTCTTATTGTTCTTTATCCCATGTCTCAATTTAGAACTATGTTCAGGTCGTGACAAACTTTGTATTAGAGAATTAGGTTTTGAATGTGTCCTAGGGTGTCTGAAAGTCGTGTTAAGTATAGTCTTTTTCATGGGGGTGAAGCGCGCCACACTTATGACGAAGAGGCTACGAGATGTTTAGGAAATGTACCCTTCTTTCATGACTCTATCTCGTGCTATGAGTTCGACTCTCCCCATTCCTCTAACTCGTGTTATACGCGTGTGCAGAAACATGTCTTCGCAGAGCAACAACGGTAGTCAGCCAGCCCCACCAACTCCAATGGGTCCCATGTTTGGGCAGGTTACAGATGCAGAACTCGAGGCCTCTTTTAGAGTATTGATACCGGCCATGATCGCCCAGCCGAGCCAGCAGACTATCACACAGCAAACCCTATCGGGGAGGCGGTAACTACTAGGGTTCAAGAACTCATGAAGAGAAGCCCATCTAAGTTTTCTGATTCAAACATGGGTGGAGAGTTTAAGGGGGTAGAAAGGAGGAACAAAAAGCCCAGGATCGAAAACCTTGAGAGTTCCCAACAAGGGTTAAATAGTGGGAGTCACTCTCAACCCCAGCAGAGGTCTTTAGCTCAGGTTTGAGGAAACAAGCCCGGGTGAGGGAGATAACGTACCTAGTTTACGGATGCTATGGGAAGAACCACCTAGGAAAGTTCTTGGCGGATTCATATGTTTGCTTCTATTGTGCAATCTCGGTCATAAAAATAGAGATTGCCCTTCAGCCAAGCGAGATGACTAGAGAGGCCGTGTCCCAGCCACCCATTCAACAGTCTCGTCCAGTTGGCCAGCTTGCCAAAGGTGTGGTAGAAACCACTGGGGAAGGTGTTTGATTGGCAAGGATGCTTGTTTTGGGTGCAGTAAGTTGGACACGGACTCAGGAATTGTCCTTGAGTTAGATCGGGTAACGGTGGAGCCGTTTCCCCAGCTATCAAATTAGTAGCCTGCTCATTTCAGTAGCACAAGTTACGTAGAGCAAGTGGCATTCAACCTCATATGTAGTCCCAGGTATGTTATAAGTCTTCCTATCGAACCTACCATGATTTTTAGTTCCGAGAACTACTCTATGAGGTACAAGATCCCTGTTGTATTTTAGTATGAGATTTATTATGTGAAGGGTATAGAATGGTCATAGGGATAAAATCTTCAGTGATAGCTCTGGAGCTGAATGGGAAGTCTAGAGCTAGTGATATTAGTGTAACCTTAATGAAGGATCCTAGAGACTAAGAATGATGACCTTAAACTAAGGGGGGAGATAGTAAGTGAAGGGCCAAGTCAAGTCTTAAGTTTTCTAGTAAGTAAGTTCTAGAAATAGTATTTAGGAGTATTCAATCCATTCTCCTTTAGATGTTTCCCTCATGTTTCACTTGATGCTATGCTCAACTCATTCTTATGTTCAGAACCCTAAGATGATAGGTAACCCCATCAGTCAGCGATACCAATATTACCCCATGACTCCATAAAGATTCAGCTTCATGTCATGACACTAGTTGTGAATTTTCCCTCGTGTCTCATAGCATGCTCAGCTTTATGAACTCAGACCTTAAGCTTTGCCCTATCGGCTCATAAGATCGTGCTATATTAGGTTTATGCCCAGATTAGATTTCTTGAATGATTTGTGCTCATGATTAAGAATAAATATCCTCTTCCAAGTATAGATGATTTATTTTACCAGCTGCAAGGGGAGAAATTTTTCTCCAATATTGATTTGAGATCCGGGTACCACCAAGTTCGTGGTCGGGAGAAAGATATCCCAAAGATAACTTTCAGGACCAGGTATGGTCATTTCAAGTTCCTAGTCATGTCCTTCGGGTTGACAAATGAACCTTCAAGCCATATTTATATTTGTTCATGATAGTATTCATCAATGATATTCTAGGGTACTTCTGCTCCAAAGCTGAACACAAAGACCATTTGGGAACAATACTCCAAATCCTCAGAGACCACCAGTTATATGCAAGTTCTCTAAATGTGAGTTTTGGTTGAATTCCGTATCCTTCTTGGGCCATATTGCATTGGATGCAGGTATTCAGGTTAACTCACAGAAGATCGAGGCAGTTAAGACATGGCCTAGACCTACAACTCCAACTGAAGTTTGTAGTTTTCTAGTGTTAGCTGGGTACTACAGAAGATTCGTGGAACGATTTTCTACCCTATCAGCGTCATTGACCAGGTTGACTCAGAAAGCAGCCAAATTCCACTAGACTAAGGCTTGTGAGCAGAGTTTTCAA
The DNA here is from genome assembly GCA_035772735.1 of Datura wrightii. Lineage (NCBI taxonomy): Eukaryota > Viridiplantae > Streptophyta > Magnoliopsida > Solanales > Solanaceae > Datura > Datura wrightii. Next base: position 113,337,292 of record JASDFA010000001.1, read on the forward strand.
AAGTTGAAAAATAGATTGACATCTGCACCAATATTGGCCTTACCAGAGGGTTTAGAGGGTTATGCTGTATAGTGTAACGCTTCGGTCGTTGGGGTTGGATGTGTTCTGATACAGCATGGCAAGGTAATTGCCTACGCTTCAAGGCAACTAAGAAATTATGAAAAGACCTACCCCACCCATGATTTGGAGCTAGCTGCATTAGTTCATGCCTTAAAAATATAGAGGCATTATTTATATGGCGTGCATGTGGATATTTTAATTGTTCATAAAATTCTCCAGTGTATTTTCACGCAGAAAGAATTGAATTTGTGACAGCATTATTGGCTAGAATTACTGAAGGACTACGACGTAAACATCTTGTATCACCCAGGGAAGACTAATATCATAGTTGATGCCCTTAGCCGCAGATCCATGGGCAGTTTAGCCCATCAGAGGTCAGAACAACGGGAAATGGCTCAAGAATTGCACCGGCTAGCCAGCTTAGCATCCGGGTAGTGGATTCAGAGGATAATGGGGCTGTAATTCAAAATACAGCAGTGTCATCCCTGGTTGTAGAGTTAAAAGAGCAGCATTATGAGGATACTAATCTAGTACAACTCACAAATAAGATTCAGCATGATGAATTAATAGCCTTCGAGTTAATGAAAGATGGAGTCTTGAGATTTAGGGGTCGCCTCTTCATTCCAGATGTAGCAAGGCTCCATCAACAGATCATGGCAAAGTTACATTACTCTCGTTACTCTCTTCAACCAGGTTCGATGAAGATGTACTATGACATAAAGGAGATATATTGGTGGCCTGGAATGAAGAAAGGTGTGGTCGAATTCGTAGCACAGTGTTCTATTGTCAGCAGGTAAAAGCTTAAAATCAAAACCCTAGCAGACTAACTCAAGAGATGGTTGTACCTATGTTGAAATGGGAGGCAGTTAATATGGACTTTGTGACAAGGTTACCCTGCACCAGATGCAAATTTAACTCTATTTGGGTTATTGTTGGTAGGTTGACGAAATCAACTCACTTACTAACAGCCCGGACTACATTCCCAGCCAAAGATTATTCCGAATTATATATTAAAGAGATAGTCCGACTGCTTGGTGTCCCAGCATCTATCATTTTTGATAGAGGGGCACAGTTTAGAGCTAGATTTTGGCAATCATTTCAGAAAGGGTTGGGGATACAAGTTAATTTGGGTATAGCTTATCATCCCCAGATAGACGGCTAGGTAGAGCACACTATTTAGATGCTCAAGGATTTGTTACGGGTGTTTGTGCTAGATTTTGGAGGGAGCTGGGGTGAGCATTTACCCCTTACTAAATTTGCATGCAATAACAGTTATCATTCCGCTATTCAGATGGCGTTGTATGAGGCTTTATATGGGTTAAAATGCTGGTCCCCCATAGGCTGGTTTGAAGTAGGCGAGATCGAGTTGATCGGACCTGATACGATCCATCGGTCAGAAGAAAAAGTGAAACTTATTAGAGAACGCTTGCTAACAACCCAGAGCTGCCAGAAGTCATATTCTGATGTTTGGCATAGAGACTTGGAATTTAATTCAGATGATTGGATGTTTCTCAAGGTTTTTCCTATGAAAGGCATGAGGATGTTTGGTAAGAAGGGAAAGCTTAGCCCTAGATTCATTGGCATATATCGAATCCTCCGAAGAATAGGCCGAGTGGCATATTAATTAGAACAAACTTCAAAGCTAGAATCCGTTCATCCAGCCTTCCATGTGTCAATACTGTGAATGTGCATAGGGGACCCATCTTGGGTTGTTCTAGTCGAGTATTTTCAGGATACTAAAGAGTTATCTTATGAAAATACTCCAGTTTCTATACTAGATAGACAAGTTCGTAGACTGAGAATGAAAGATGTAGCCTCCATTAAAGTTTTATGGAGGAACAGAAATGTTGAGGAAATGACAAGGGAAGCTGAGGATGACATGAGGTATAAGTACCCACACCTATTCCAGACTTGACCTAGATTATACTGTTGAGGTGAGCTTGTTCATTAAGATGTTACCTTATTGCTTTTACTAACAGTACTATTTAGTTATTCACTTCGAATGTTGTGGGATAGTTGGTTATAGCATCCTGTGAGATGCCTATGTTGGATTTTCTGTGCTTCAGGTTTTTAGATAGTCCAGATTACAGGCGAGACTCTACCAAAATTTTTCGGGCGATAGTTAAAACAGTTAAGTCTTTAGAGCCTAAAGACTACATTCGATGATGAATGTTCCTAAGGGGGGATGATGTTACACCCCATAAATTGTTGTAGTACGACCATCATGTGCTCAAGTATATTGTGAATTATAGCACATCACGCACTCGAGAGAAGGCCCGGGGGTGAACACACGAGCGCATCATTAAACGCACGGAGGCCGAGACCGGGAGGCCAACACGCTGGGCGCCGCATCGCGCAAGGTAAGAACTGGCACATTGCGCCCCTACTGTAGCGCGATGGGGGGGTGCGCCGCACACCCCCCTTCCCACCGCCTTATTATATATATAAGTCCCTCTTGATGAAATTGATTCATTAGATAAAAAGTTCCCTCTGCAAAAACAGAATACCCAAGCTATTTTCATCCAAATCCCTTTGAATTACGTCGTAAAACTCCATCTATACACAAACTCGCCTTGGATAACGTGTTCTAGGCCTACGAGATGCATCACTGTGAAGTTATTTTGTGAAAATTCTCTCGGTGTATTGGAACCCCACCGAGTAAAGGTTGCCAAATTTACATTAAATTGAGTCCTAAGCAGCCATAGGCAATAGGTAAGCAATTCTACCTTCTATATTCTCGTGAATTGGCTAGTTTTTGGCGAAATTAATTGATGTTGAAGTTATATTCAATTTTATTGAAAGATATTGTTATTGGCCGAGTCTTAGTATTGAAACAGTCTTGTTTCCTTAGCGTGAGTGCTGCAAATTGGTGAAATTACTGACTTTAGGTTGGAATTGCTCGAGCGCCTCAAAATCATCGAATAAGGTATGTTAAGGCTATCCTTTTCGGCAAGTTACGTTCGTTGTAGAGTTAATACGACTTGTTTATCTATGGTACTCTAGAGTAAACCAATGTGGTTATATGCTACAAATAGAATTAAGACGACAACGATGACTTAGCAACCAAGTTAGAGTTAACCCTAGTTGGCTTGGTCTCTACATATGACATTTGGTTTGATGGATATTTTGTTGCTTATGGGGCTATGCTCATAGGAGCAATATGATGTATAAAGGGACTAGATTGAGGCCATAAGGGTTGTATTAGGTCTAGTAACCTCCAGACTCCTCTATGTCATAGTGGCATCATGACCCTCAATTGATCCATGGCACGGGGTCCAGTTATAGCAGCCCAAACGGCTCAGATCTAGTTATAGGATCCGATACGGCTCAGATACAGTTACATGAGTCCAGATGACTCAAATACAGTTAAAGGAGCCCAAATGGCTCAGATATAGTTATAGGATCATAGATGGCTCAGATACAAATACAGGAGCCCAGATGGCTCAAACACAAACACAGGATCCTAGATGGCTCAACCCAAAAATAGGGGCCCATCAGGCTTGGATACAGTTTCAGAGGACGAGTACTCATGAGTTACAGTATGCCCCCGAACCTTTAGTAGTCTAGATATGAAAAGTGTGCGTTATTTGTACTTGCAAGGACATATGGGGGCCTAGGTAGATTATTCTATGCTGATTGTACCTTCCAGGCTAATGGGGGCGCAATTAGGTTCTTGTTTGTGCTTATACTTGCTAGTTATATTTCAGATTGTGAAGTTATTCTAGTTAAATTTTGATTCCCCTATTGATTATTTTCAATGCTTCTATTAGCTTTATTCAACTTCTATTACTGCCTTACATATTCGGTACATATTGTACCGACACCCATATTTGGGTCACTGCAATACTTCCCTGCGGGTGCGGTTAGACGTGATCTAGGACCTTCCTAACAGCCAGTCAGAGTCAATAGTTCAGTTAGCTCCTTTTCCCCGGAGTTGATAGTTAGAGAAGATTTGTTTTTTTGTTGTATAGCCTTTGGGTAGGCCAGTTATTCCACTCTTAGAGGCTTCCAGGATACATTTTTTTAGTTGTTAGTTGTTGTTGACCATGTGGGGCCTATGTATATTATGTTTTGTGTGGTGGCTGTATCGGGCTTAGTGTAGTTAGTTAGTTGGCAACCTTGTCGGCCATAGTACGAGTATGACTGCCTATTTTTAATTCAGCTATAACTAGAAAACATGATGGTCTTATCGGCCCGCATAAGATCCCTCTATCATCTTTTTGTTGGGTTAGTGTCACACCCCGCCTTGGGGGGTATGAATGGCACCTGGTGCCCTACTAGGACCTGAACTACCGGACTGCTGAGCCTGGGCACATCTGGTGCCTGGCTGGCTCTAACTTACATTTCTGGAAACAAAGGGCTATATAACGGCTGTAAACACAGCCCCCAGCCCATTGGCCTATAGCCTCCTGTACCTGTAATAACAGCTAACAAGGAACAAGCAACTATAAGGAAACTTATGCGGGCCGACAAGGCCACCATGCTGTCTAGTTATCTGTATCTCAACAATAAAATACTGAATAACTACGTGACCGGCAAGGTCACCACTACTATCAGACTATGGCCCCACACGGCCAACATAATCAACAATGCTAAACAGCTAATAAAACGCACGGCCTCACACGACCGGCTCATCTGACCACAGGGAAATATATACAGACTGCAAGCCTCTAAGAATAACAATAGAAATGATCAGGACAAGGCCCCGACCTACCCGTACTATACAACAAAAGAAAATGAAATACACCTCTGGAATTCAGTCTCCGGATTACAAGAGCTGAATACTCGATCGCTGACAGAAATCACGTGGTATCGCCTGCTCGTCTATGAGTACCTGCAGGCAAATAATGCAGCGCCCCACCGGGCGTCAGTACCGCTGGTACTGAGTATGTAAAGCAATAACTGAAAGAAATATCTGAAAACAATAATATAACTGATGAAACTGAAGTAGAGAGAAATAGATTAACTGTCTGATAATGTAAGTCATACCTTCTCTCAATTATACTGGAAGGAGTAGGAGTCATACCTGGAGACGTATCATTCTACTGCTGATCTACTCGTATCTAACATAACATGGCATAACATAACATAACATAACATAGCACACACAAACCTTACCCGGCCCTTATAAGCCGGGAGGTACAACCAGCACAGAATCTATACCCCTACCCCGGTCATCCCATCTCCTATAAACCCTGTAAGCATCCTGCCGGTCCCCTGGGTATGCACTTGGGCTCGCTGAGCCCCTGACTACAACTGCATCTGAGTCCGGAGGACTCCTGAATCAACACCCGAGCGTATCCGCTCGACAGGGGTGTGTAAGAGCCGACCAAGGGATAATATGGGGAAAACTGGCATCCCATCTTCGTCCCCTGTGGGACAGCATGCCGCTCCATAGAGCGACGTATCCTCGTCCTCTGGTGGATGAGTCGATACAGCTATCAACCCTGGGGCGGTCATGGATGCTAGGTAGTCCAACCTCAACAATACAACGGTCTCAAATAGTAATATTATCTGCATGTCTCACATACTGAGGCTAATAATGGTAAAGTATTGTATATACTATATGTTGAACTAATGATAGTAATATGTATGTACTTAACACCTGCTGAGGCTGGGAATAGTATATATGTATAAGTATAGTCCTCTACCAGACTGTATTGGGGCTAATGCTGAACAAGGTATAATGTTTCTGCTGAGAACTATGTTATATACTGAGTTCCATAGTAACATGATTTACTATTCCTAACATGCTTTCTAACTTCATTTTAACCTGCCATTCTATTTCTAAAATGTCTTACGGATATTACATTGTTGTACTAGTTCCAATTGAGTACGATGATATCCTAACATTCTGTGTTACATCACATACTGAGCATACTGTGCAGATTCTAACACTTGTATTAGGATCTATATCGTGCTAGCAAGTTTTGCGCAAATTATAACTCGATACTTCTAATACCGTACCAACATTCGTAATAAGCATAACACATGACTTCTGAACATTCTACTGGCCTTTAAATTACTGTACTGTACCGAGATTATTTAACTTGCCGAGGAAACTAGCTTCACATACCTTATCCTCGAACTATCCGTCTGTCGGACGAGGCTCGGCCGGTACTTCAACTATTTTCTCCCAACTGCATTCATAAATATGCTAATTAATACTAAATACAGTTTTATTTTAAAGAGCAACGTCACTTGCGATATAGTTTATAGCCTAAACTTAGGCTTATCGAAAGACGGTCGAAAACTCGCTATTTTTCAGAGGTCCAGAAGGGAGAACTATTCACTTCTCAGCTAGGAACACATAGACACTAATGTAGAGCAATTCCACTTACCTTAGCTCGGTAGCTCGACGATTCATCGGCCGTATTTCACGAAACTAAATCCGTAGGAATGCTCTCTGCTGCTAAATACCTTAGTATCTGAGGTTAATTTGAGTTTGGACAACGTTTAGCAACGTAATCGGACGAAAATTATATTATCTCTTCGTTCCTTTTTCCTTTTCTGCTGGTTTGCTCTGTTTTCTGGAAATTACATGGGTGATTAATGATTTAAAACCGAAGTGGGGCATTATATACTTGGGCCTGGACAAGGCCAACGTGTCACGGAGCCAACGCGGAGGCTTCACCTCCGTGACACGCTGCCATCGCGGAGGGGTTCTGCCTCGGCTCCTTCCGAGATGGTTCGACAGGTTTCTTGTCCGATATTTTCCCGGGCCTTTCTTTAGCACGTATGGCTTTCAAATATGCTTAACCAACGTGCGAATAGGTCATTTAGGTGTCGGAAATTCTACAAGATATAACATTCTCCCCCCCTTAAGTACATTCGTCCTCGAATGTACACTGCTATCTGGAGGACTACTTAACTTACTTTCTAGAAAACTTTCAGCAGAGTTTCCCCTATAATATTGACTATAGCAAAAAGTTGAAATGCAGAAAAGTCCAATACAGGTACTGTACACAATATTGTAGGATTCACTGGATGGCTACGTATCAATTTTCCTCACTTATGCATATACAACCATAAGATACTACATAAGCAATAATACGGACATACCTGTCGGCTGACTAGGCCTGGAATAGGTGAGGATATCTGATCCTCATATCTTCCTCCGCTTCCCAAGTCATCTCCTCTCGGTTCCTGTTACGCCTCAATACCTTGATAGATGTAATATCTTTAGTCCTCAATCTACGAATCTGTCTATTTAAGATAGTTATTGGAACCTCTTCATAGGCCAGCTTTTTCGTAACCTGGATATTCTGGACTGGGACTGCTCTGGACGGGTCTCCTATGCATTTTCTTAGCATAGATACGTAAAAGACCAGATGAACGGATTCTAATTCCAGAGGTAAATTCAACTCATATGCTACTCAGCCTGTCCTTCGACGAATCCGATAAGGCCCAACAAACATCGGGCTGAGCTTATCTTTCTTGCCGGACCTTATTACCTCTTTCGTTGGGGATACTTCAGAAATACCCAGTCATGCACATCAAACCCCAATTTTCCACGCCGCACATCTGCATATGATTTCTGGCGGCTCTGTGCAGTCAGTAAGCATTCTTTGGATAAGCTTTACGTTTTCCTTTGACTGCTGAACAATGTCTGGGCCAACCAACATTGACTCTCAGATTTCAAACACCGTTCGGCGATCTACATTTCCGCTCGTATAATGCCTCAAAAGGTGCCATCTGGATGGCTGAATGATAGCTATTATTGTTGGCAAATTCAATTAACGGTAAATGCTCACTTTGGCTACTACCGAAATCTAGCACACACGCTCGCAACATGTCTTTGAGCGTCTGAATTGTGCGCTCAGCCTGCTCATCTGTCTGAGGGTGGGAAGCTGTGCTTAGATTAATCTACGTCCCCAGCCCCTTCTAGAACAATTTCCAAAACCTAGCCGTGAACTGCGCTCCTCTGTCTGAAATAACAGATACTGGCACTACATGCGATCTGACTATCTCTCGGATATACAACTCCGCTTAATCTCCAGCCGAGAAAGTAGTTCTAACTGGCAAGGAATGAGCTGATTTAGTCAATCTGTCAACTATTACCCATATAGAGTCATGTCTGTGTCTGGCACGGGGTAATCCTGCCACAAAATCCATATTCACCGCTTCCCATTTCCAGAGAGGCACAGCTATGTCCTGAGTTAACCCGCCTGGTTTCTGATGTTCTGCTTTCGCCTGTTGGCAGTTAGGACACTGGGATACAAATTCAGCAATTCCTCTTCTCATATCTGGCCACCAGTAGTTCTCTTTGATGTCATGGTACATTTTTGTCATACCGGGGTGAAGAGAATAACGGGCGTAATGTACCTCGTTCAGAATCTGCTGGTGGAGCCCTGAAACATCTGGAACATATAGACGGCCTTTACAATGCAGCACTCCACCCTCTGTTACCTGAAAACCTGGCGTTTTCCCCTGCTAACCAGGTCAGGATTCTTATACTACCGTTCTTTTTATTTTCACAACTGATGACGACACGACGGTGTTCTCGATTATCGCTCTGTTGTCCTTCATTTCTGTTACACGAACGGCTAAATTGACCAATTGATGTATCTTTCTGACCAACTCCCGTTGCTCGGGCTGCCCATACACCACACTTCTAATAGATCTATAGCTAAGAGCGGTTGTTGCTCCATTACCTCTTCTTGGCTGATATAACATTTTCATACTTAGAGAGCTCAGCATATAATTGACGATTATACTGACCTGTCTTACCGAAGAGATCGACCGGTAGTTTATAGGCGTAGCTAGAGCTTATCTGGCCCTCTGGCCACATGCTAAGGCTACTTGTTGCTGGGATAACCTGAACGACCGTCTGCGCACCTTGTGCCTTTATCTGATCAGAGGATCCTGATATTGACCATGACCTCTAATGATCTGGCTGCATAACCTTAAATAACTGAATAGTCGGGTTGAATGACCCGAATGTGGCAGTAGTCTAACAATGCTCTAACTGTTCTACTTGAGTACTTATAGTTCATGCATGACTGCAGACTTGTGGACATCTAATTGCTTTGTTATTTTTCTTGAACCACTGTAAGGCTGGGCTTAATCAAACTTACTCCCGGGCGATCAATCTCTGGGTCTTCACGGGGAGTCCACTGATCCCCTGGTCTTAGTAAACACTGTGCTAGCAGGGTACTATAAATTCCTTACGCCTTGTGTGTATCCACTTGGAATTATACTGCTATTCTGGGGAATTCTCGGTCTTATGAGCTATTCTGTAAATACTGGCCTTTTTCTAGGGCTCTGTATCTAAATATCTTATGAGAACCAGCTGAAGTACTAGTCTGTCGCTGACTACTGATGTGGACCCTTCCTTGGGGTACCCACGGGTATTCTGACTGGGACGGCCGGCTGTCTTTTGGGGTGTTCCACATAATAACTGCTAGATTGGTTAAGGCCGACTCTTACCTACAAGGCTGGAAAAATGACATACGACCACTTAACATACTAGAACAATTCTGGTATTGCTAATTTCTAAAATTTGCCTATTCGGCCTCTAATCCTGGTTCTAGCACATACACTACTGTTACCGATCTTCAGGGATGCTTCCCTGCTAATGCAGGCGCCAGCTGGTCGGTAGACCGTCTAACTGTGCCCTTATCATCTAGTCATCTGGTTTAGGCCATTAACTCTGATAAGCTCCTAGAGCCTAGATCTGGCAACAACACATAAGTCTATTAACTTAATAATTGAGAACTGAGATAGTTTCTATGACTTCATACGTAATTCACACTAAATCTGTCCTTTCTCTTCTCCTTTCCCTTTCTCCTTTCTTCTCTCCTTTCCTTTCTTTCTTCTCCCCTTTTTTTTGGCAGGGGGGGGGGTCTTGCAATGCAATTTGTACATGGTTTCTATTACTAATCAGCATCTGTGATTGTACCCCTTATAGGCAACTACTCACAGCATATCTATTATCTGTATATATATATATATATATATCAATAGCTACGTACAATATGTAGTGAATTCTGCGGTAATACATAATCTCTGACATGCTCTGCTGAGTATCATGCCGTACATGATACACCGCTTCTACGGTCTAATAATATCTCCTGCCCTGACTTATCATTTCATTGTATTGTCACCCTATTCTGAAAGTAACAAACATAAACACTTTAGTTATTGTCTGCTGTTTGAAATTCCGCCACTCTTGCGATGTGGGGTCAAGGTTCGAATCTTGTGGCCTTACTAGGCATATATTGAGAGCCCATGACTGTCTGCTGGGCCTTATCTCTAGGCTACACTAGATTAGAATTGCTGTATCAGTAATTTCTTAACTTCTCCATAGCGGACATACTGCGGTATTCTGAACCGCGATCTTACTGTCAGTCCGAGGCTTAATCCTTAATACGATATTTTATCAATCCGGGGGTAATTCTAATTTCCCCACAAGATCTGACATTGCTGCTTCTTTCCCTCATCTTACTTAAGCTGAACTCTGGGGTTCAAGGTACCTGCTCTTCATTGTTAATAAGATTGCTGGTCCAATATCAGTTCATACTTCCCCTGACTTGCAGTCACACCTATCTGATTCACATGACCCCTCACCTTTTCGATATCACAACTGGATCATAACTACAATCTTATAGGTATGTCTTGCTATCTGTTAACATACGTGGCAGACTTGGCCTTTTTCTGACTCGAACTTGACTATTACCTGGCATTCATCACTAACAGGTCTTTTACCCCTGCTTCGGGTAAGCTATCGGTCTTACTTTCTCTACTGGCTTATTATCATAAGGGTCTGCACAACTTACAGAATCATAGGGGCTCTTTATACTTTCTAATACTTACTAGGATCAATCAACCCATCTTCACTTACCGCTGGATTTGGCAACCCCATCTCAAGTCTTATGCCCCTTTACTATACTGGTATCAAAATCAAGAGGTAGGAATAACCCTTTTCTTATTGCAACAAATAAAAGCATTTAACTGTACCATATCCAAAAAGATGTATTTGGGATTCCTGCATTTCCCTCTCTTTCTTATACTTACCTGGTGGCCTGACCTTGTCTGTAATCTTAATCAGATCTTATATAGCTAGTAAATAAATCAACTCGTATGTACATTACACTCCTGACTTCCTATTCTGATGTTATCAACGTATACTGGGGATAGTACCGATAAAGGTATCATGCTGGGAGATCTCGGGTACCTTCCTCCTGCTGCTGTAGTTATCATGTAACTGGTTGATGCCTTCTTCTGTTGCTATATCTGATCTTCTGCATGTAATAGGGTAATGCTGATCTGCCTTTGTATCTGTAATCGAAGAATACGGTAAGTTTTTAGAGACTCCACCCTATACTGTACCGCTCTAAAGCACGACTGACTGAGAAGGAAGGGTAACCATCCTATCATGCCTCGCAGCCTCCTGCCTATAGTATGTGGTGCACAACACATCCATAGACAAGACTCTACTTAGCACGACTTGCAGACTCCTTGGGACACGACCTGCTCTGATACCAAGTTTGTCACACCCCGCCTTAGGGGGTATGAATGGCACCTGGTGCCCTACTAGGACCTGAACTACCGGACTGCTGAGCCTGGGCACATCTGGTGCCTGGCTAGCTCTAACTTACATTTCTGGAAACAAAGGGCTATATAACGGCTGTAAACACAGCCCCCAGCCTATTGGCCTATAGCCTCCTGTACCTGTAATAACAGCTAACCAGAAACAAGCAACTATAAGGAAACTTATGCGGGCCAACAAGGCCACCATGCTGTCTAGTTATCTGTATCTCAACAATAAAATACTGAATAACTACGTGACCGGCAAGGTCACCACTACTATCAGACTATGGCCCCACACGGCCAACATAATCAACAATGCTAAACAGCTAACAAAACGCACGGCCTCACACGACCGGCTCATCTGACCACAGGGAAATATATACAGACTACAAGCCTCTAAGAATAACAATAGAAATGATCGGGACAGGGCCCCGACCTACCCGTACTATACAACAAAAGAAAATGAAATACACCTCTGGAATTCAGTCTACAGATTACAGGAGCTGAATACTCGATCACTGATAGAAATCATGTGGTATCGCCTGGTCATCTATGAGTACCTGCAGGCAAGTAATGCAACGCCCCACCGGGAGTCAGTACCGCTGGTACTGAGTATGTAAAGCAATAACTGAAAGAAATATCTGAAAACAATAATATAACAGATGAAACTGAAGTAGAGAGAAATAGATTAACTGTCTGATAATGTAAGTCATACCTTCTCTCAGTTATACTGGAAGGAGTAGGATTCATACCTGGAGATGTATCGTTCTACTGCTGATCTACACGTATCTAACATAACATGGCATTTTTTAACATAAGATAACATAGCACACACAAACCTTACCCGGCCCCATAAGCCGGGAGGTACAACCAGCACAGAATCTATACCCCTACCCCGGTCATCCCATCTCCTATAAACCCTGTAAGCATCCTGCTGGTCCCCTGGGTATGCACTTGGGCTCGCTGAGCTCCTGACTATAACTGCATCTGAGTCCGGAGGACTCCTGAATCAACACCCGGGCGTATCCGCTCGACAGGGGTGTGTAAGAGCCGACCAAGGCATAATATGGGGAAAACTGGCATCCCATCTTCGTCCCCTGTGGGACGGCATGCCGCTCCATAGAGCAACGTATCCTCGTCCTCTGGCGGACGAGTCGATACAGCTATCAACCCTGGGGCGGTCATGGATGCTAGGTAGTCCAACCCCAACAATACAACGGTCTCAACTAGTAATATTATCTGCATGTCTCACATACTAAGGCTAATAATGGTAAAGTATTGTATATACTATATGTTGAACTAATGATAGTAATATGTACGTAGTTAACACCTGCTGAGGCTGGGAATAGTATATATGTATAAGTATAGTCCTCTGCCAGACTGTATTGGGGCTAATGCTGAATATGGTATAATGTTTCTGCTGAGAACTATGTTATATACTGAGTTTCCATAGTAACATGATTTACTATTCCTAACATGCTTTCTAACTTCATTTTAACCTGCCATTCTATTTATGAAATGTCTTACGGATATTACATTGTTGTACTAGTTCCAATTGAGTACGATGATATCCTAACATTTTGTGTTACATCACATACTGAGCATACTGTGCAGATTCTAACACTTGTATTAGGATCTATATCGTGCTAGCAAGTTTTGCGCAAATTATAACTTGATACTTCTAATACCGTACCAACATTCATAATAAGCATAACACATGACTTCTGAACATTCTACTGGCCTTTAAATTACTGTACTGTACTGAGATTATTTAACTTGCTGAGGAAACTAGCTTCACATACCTTATCCTCGAACTATCCGTCTGTCGGACGAGGCTCGGCCGGTACTTCAACTATTTTCTCCCAACTGCATTCATAAATATGCCAATTAATACTAAATACAATTTTATTTTAAACAGCAACGTCACTTTCAATATAGTTTATAGCCTAAACTTAGGCTTATCGAAAGACGGTCGAAAACTCGCTATTTTTCAGAGATCCAGAAGGGAGAACTATTCACTTCTCAGCTAGGAACACATAGACACTAATTTAGAGCAATTCCACTTACCTTAGCTCGGTAGCTCGATGATTCGTCGGCCGTATTTCACGAAACTAAATCCGTAGGAATGCTCTCTGCTGCTAAATACCTCGGTATCTGAGGTTAATTTGAGTTTGGACAACATTTAGCAACTTAATCGGACGAAAATTATATTATCTCTTCGTTCCTTTTTCCTTTTCTGCTGGTTTGCTCTGTTTTCTGGAAATTACATGGGTGATTAATGATTTAAAACCGAAGTGGGGCTTTATATACTTGGGCCTGGACAAGGCCAACATGTCACGGAGCCAACGCGGAGGCTTCACCTCCGTGACACGCTGCCATCGCGGAGGGGTTCTGCCTCGGCTCCTTCCGCGATGGTTCGATAGGTTTCTCGTCCGATCTTTTCCCAGGCCTTTCTTTAGCACGTATGGCTTTCAAATATGCTTAACCAACATGCGAATAGGTCATTTCGGTGTCGGAAATTCTACGGGATGTAACAGTTAGCTATTTTCCATTATAGGTGTGCGTGGCCTTGTCGGCCCAAGGCTGTGTTTACAGCCGAGAAATAACTCATTGTTTTCTTGATTTTGAGTTGCTAGCAAGCACCAGAGGTGCCTATGCCTAGCCAAGTCAGTCCAAGTCCCAGTTTGGCATTAGGTGCCAGTCATGCCTCCCAAGTTGGGGTGTGACATAGCTGCCGGGTATGTAGAAGTCCAAGAAGTGCAGTTATTAGCCAAGCCAAAAGTGCAACAATCCGTATAGTCATTTTTGATTGTTGATCCATTTCCCTGGGTTGAACCTTTTCCATATCTTTATTTTTTTATTCATGACTTGTGGAGATGGATGACACCATTCCCGAAATGATATAACGAATATTGCGTTAGATTTTTGGTTATTGGAAAGTTTGAAGTTCCAGGGGTTTACCAAAGTCAACATTTCAGGTTAACGAACTCGAAGTTGGATTCTGGGAGCTTTATTTGTGCCGAACGGTGATTTATGACTTAGTTGAGTAGTATGGATGGATCCCGAGGTGATTCAGGAGTGAGTAGAACCTTTGTTTGAAATTATGAGCTTTGGGGAGTTACCATCATTAACTTTCAATCCAAACGACCTTATATTGGTGATTAAGTGATTCCAACAAGTCCGGAATGTGTTTTATGATTGGATTGCATATTTGGGTTGTGATCGAGGGATTCCAGATTAGTTTGGGGTGGATTTGAACATTTTGCATGGTTAGCATGATTTTAAGCATAAAATGTGACAACTTAGAGGTTCAGGACTTTCAAAACTCTTAACAAGAATTGTAGGAGTTCATCTTGTTGACTCAACGGATGGTGGTGTCATTGTTCAGAATGGATCAGAATCTTCCACGATGACCAGGGTAAAAGCGAGACAAGATGAGGATCCTTTCTTAGTGAAGTTGACGGAAGACATTAAGAATCAGAAGGTAGAGGTCTTTTACAAAGGGAGAGATGGAGTGCATCTATATCAGGGTCATTTGTATATTAAGGATCGGATGTTGCACGAGGCTCATGGTTCCAGGTAGTCTATACATACAGGTTCCACCATGATGTACCATGACTATGGGAAGTCTATTAGTGGAATGATATGAAAGAGGACATTGCAGAATTTGTGGCCAAGTGCCCGAATTGTCAACAAGTGAAGGTTGAGCACCAGTGATTGGGAGGTGCACTTCAAGACATCAGTATCCATACTTGGTAGTGGGAGGAAATTAATATGGACTTCATGACAGGGTTGCCTCGCACTCGTCCACAGTATAACTCCATTTGGGTGGTGGTGGATAGGTTGACCAAAGCAGCTCATTTCCTACTGATCAAAACTACTGATTCAGCAGAAGATTATGCAAAATTATATATTTTGCAGCTAGTTTAGTTGGATGGAGTGCCCTTGTCCATCATATTGGATCGAGGTACTCCGTTTACCTCCTAGTTTTGGAAATTATTTCAAAAGGGACATAGTAATTAGGTCAAGCTTAGTACGAAATTTCACTCGCAAGAGGATGGTCAAGCGGAGCGGACTATTAAGACTCTTGAAGACATGTTGAGAGCATGTGTAATTGACTTCAAGGGTAGTTGGGATGACCATTTTCCTCTCATTGAGTTTGCGTATAAAACAACTACCATTCCAGCACTTAGATGGCTCTTTTTGAGGCTCTCTATGGGTGAAGATGTAGGTCGCCTATTAGTTGGTTTGAAGTCAGTAATGCTGCGATGATAGGACTGGATTCAGTCGATGAGGCTATGGAGAAAGTTCATCTTATAAGGGATAGGTTGAAAACTGCTCAGAGTCGCAAAAAGTCCTATGCGGATATGGGTAGGAGAGAACTTGAGTTTGAAGTCGACAACTGGGTGTTTCTAAAGGTGTCTCCCATGAAGGGAGTGATGAGGTTCGGAAAGAAAGGGAAACTCAGTCCGCCTTATGTTTGTCCGTACCGGAATTTGAGATGTGTTTTCAAGGAGTCTTATGAGTTAGAGTTACCCTCAGAGTTAGTTTCAGTTCAACTAGTTTTTCATGTATCACTCTTAAAGAAATGCTTGGGTGATTCGGCTACAGTTGTTCCGGTGGATTGTGTCGGTATGAAAGACAACCTTAGTGATGAAGAGGTTCCTGTGGACATATTGGATTAGAAGGTTTGAATTCTAAGAAACAAATAAGTGTCTTCGGTCAAGGTTTTATGGAGGAATCAGCATATTGAGGGAACTATGTGGGAGGCTGAAGCAGATATAATGGCTAATTAACCATATCTATTCCCTTCTGGCTCAGTTTTAGCTTGAGGTATCAGTTTCTTCCTTAAAACTATATTCAGTTTCATGTTTAGTTCATGTGCCTTAATTTCTTTCATGTCAAAGTATGTATGTATGATTCATGAATTCAATTTAGCCATTTAGTTCAGTTTGGAGGCAGTCATTCCGTTAGTTTTCAGCTTTTATGATCAGTATTTGAATATGATGATTTTGTTTCTCTACTATTCTTTATGTTTTCCAACATTCGAGGATGAATGTTCCCAAGGGGGAGATATTGTAATTCCCTAGAAATCCTAAGATCAGACTTAGGAGTTGAAACGAAAAAAATAAGATTTTTTACACTAAGTCACAGAATGAGTCGTCCTGTGACACGTGGGGTAGGCCACAAGTCATGGAGTGATTCATGGTGAATAGTTTGACTTAAGTTGGAAAATCCATGTTTTTGGGTAACCACGGACATGAGCACGAGTCATGGTCAGCACTACGACTCGTTAAGTCTGTTCTGGGCAAGGATGAGATGAAGGAAAGAGGAAAATGGGCACTGTACCCAACGGATGGGTCACCACAACTCGTTGGGTACACCACATCGTGGTGTTCCCCGTGGTGACCAGCTTGAATTTTTGGCAGTGTACATGATGATTGGCAGGCCACGAGTCGTGGCCTTGGACGATGACTCATCTAGTCCCTCATAGGGACTGGCAGTCTATTTTTGCCCTGCGAGTTTATTAAGGGATTTTCCGCAATTTCTATGTTCCTAAGACCTAAACTACATCATTTTAGGCTTAGTTATGATGGTTTTATGACAGTTAAACCTATCATAAGCCTTACCATTCCATGCATGCAAGTCTAGGAGGTTCTTAGGGTTGATCAAGGCTAGAATTCATCAATTCTTCTTCAAATCCCTTTGGGTGTTCAAGCAAGAGAGTAAAATCAAATTACCCAAGTATGTGAGGCTATGAATGAGAGTTCCTCTCATTCTCATGCCCAAGACTGTTCTCAATCTCCATGAATTTCACTTCTATAATTCAAGTTTTCATGATCTATGGGGTTTCCCCAATTCTTATGAAATCCTTATGATCTATCTATGGGTTTATCCTACTCATGTATAAATTCATGCTTTGTTAATCATGGGCAGATTTTATAACTATTTCAATTATAAACTTACGGATCTAAATTTCCACAAAACTATGCCCAATTATGTATGTTCATGATAAGTCAAGTTATGATTTCATTATGATCTTCATGTTCTTTAGCCCATTATGATTTATGACTTATGACATGATTTCTCTCAAATACTCATCATGAATTTATGAATATCAAGTATTTAAATATTTTACAAGTATGCATGAATTTCATGATTTATGAATTTATAAATATGGCCGACTCGTGGGCCTTATTTCTGGCTAGTTCGCGTATTTCAAGCATGGTATGATTATCCTGATTTTAACTAGCCCATGAATCTCATATATATTATTCTATGAGCACTATATATATTTTGGGAGTAGTATTTAACACCGAGTAGACCCGGGGTCAAAGCATACCCCGAGTCTCAGAACTACATGCCAACATAGCCACGAGGGGACCTCCCTTGAGACTGTCCCCTTTTCCCCAATGGGCCTTTCATTGTGATATCACACCTCTTTTCTTGGTTCTACCCTTATCAGGGGTTTACAAGTTGGGCTCCATGTGTGCTCATATGGGGTATGTCGGTTATAAGAATCTCCCGCTGTTCCTCGTGATTTATGCATGGTTATGGTTACGTACTTTGGCTCATGTCATACTTAATAAATCTTTTCTCGTATGATTATGAATATGATTGAATTACAAATGTTTTTAAAACCTTGAGCCTTATGTTTACATTATGATATTTACGTTATGATCATGTTGTCCTACTCTTGTAAACTCTTATGTATTTTAACTATCCGTTTATACTTACCTTGCATGCTCAGTATATTTCAAGTACTGACTGTATACTCTATGTTGTATCGTTTCATAATATAGGTCCGAGAGATCAGTCCTAACAGCACTCTTGGTCCCTGCCATCTCCCTCAGGCCTGTCCAGCTAGCATTTGGTGAGTCCTCATCCTCCGAGGACACTCACTACCTGTAGTTGTTATGTTTTCTTTCAGTTTCAGACTTGTCGAGTTAGGTGGGGATGTTGTCCCATCAACTCATCAAATATGTTAGAGGCTTTCAGACATTACGTATAAATCCTCTTGTCATGTATGGTTCTTTTTTAGTTGTTTCATATGATGTCTTCCGTTAATCTATATGTAGACTTCTTCTATGTTAGTTATGTTATATTCCGCTTTCATTGACTAAGTTATATGTTATGTTCATGCCATGGGTTGACTTGGAGTCTCTCGGGGTTCCTTGTCCCGTCTCTCAATTCGGACCATGTTCTGGTCGTGACAATTTCATAATTTATCCATGGCTAATAATTTCAGTTAAGTCAAAAATTCGAGTCAAGACTCCCCATATGTTAAGATCTAAGCTATGTTTTGATATATTATTATATGAGAATTATATATGTTTTGGGAGCAGTGTCTAGCACCGAGTAGGCTAGGGGTTCCAAGGTTCCCCAGTCTCATAAACTACGCGCCAACATAGGTATACTTTGGGGCCTCTCAAGAGAGAATTTCTCCCGCCCAAGGGCACACTGTGATATCACACCTTACTTAATCTTTTGCCCTGGCTATGCTTAGGATGACCCTCTTCCACGTGGGCAAGACGTGGGATCATCATGCACTCATACATAGTGGTTGTCGATTAAGACAAGTATCCCATTGTTCCTCATAATTTGAGTAATGCATGTACTATAAGATACAATATCATGTATTCAGCAGGTTTGATCCAAGGGTCAGTTTATGAGATTTTACTTATGTTTTTAGGTATGGCAAGCCATATGCCATTTATTTTTAGCTTTGGGTAATTCGATTTAGTATGAGATCCAGTTTATGTCTATTCATGTTTTCAAATATCAATATGCAGTCTTTATTCTTAGAATCTTATGATGTTACGATTTATGATGTATATGAAGTCAGTTTACATTTACTCAACCCATTTTACATACCTTGCATACTCAGTACATTCCAAGTACACAACACAAACTCTATGCCGTAATGTTTCATGATACAGGTCTTAGTGATCAGACTCAGCTTCGCCGTTAGCCAGTTCCTGCAGCTTAGTCCAGTTCTCTCATTAGTGAGTCCTCATCCTTTTGGGACCTTCAGCTTGTTGAGTTGTTTACTTTCAGTTTCAGACTTTTAGTGAGCTAGTTGAAGGTGATGTCCATCAGCTCGTCAGTTATGTTAGAGGCTTTTCGAATAATGTGTAGAAAATCAACTTGTCAATGTTGATGGCTCTGTTTGGTTGATGTATGTTCAGACTTCCGCTATTTCAAAATCCAGTTATCCGCTTTGCTTATGTTGATTTTTAGTTATCATGTTCATGCCATGAGTTGACTTGGAGCTATTTATGGTTCTAGGTTCCACGTCTAGATCCGGACCTATCTTCGGGTCGTGACATGTTAAAGGCACAACCACTTGACTGGATGCTCTCCTCGTGCACAAGCCACTCATCTTCAAATATTAATATATATACTCAATCAACATACAACCTCTCATGCGGATACTTTCCTCGAACTCGAGTCTCTCCATAATGGTTTATTACCCAATATTCATCAACATATTTCAATTAGCTATTAAATCAGTCATCCCACATGACAATCATAAGTACATATTGATTGTCATAATTGCACTTTAAAAATCATTAACAATAATAACAGACTTAGACAATTCAAAGCACATTCAAATAGTACAACAAGTAACAATAGTCCCTATAACAATCAATGCCTGAAGACAAACCAAGCATACTCATCAAGTCATAATACATACAACGCATTAAACAAAGTCTAACTCCATACAAATTGCAACCTACCTCAATTGAAGAACTAGAATATGCAAGGCACTCTAAGGGAGCTTTTCCTTTTCTTAATGCCTCAGAACGTTTAAAGTCTAAAACAAGCAAATAAAGAGCATTCAAAAGTCTACACCTCCTATTAAGAATTTGGGAATTCAAACCCACCCCATTTTACCTGTTATCAAGTTTTAATTCATTACCCACAAGTTAATTTGTCATACTTTACTCCCACAAAAATCATTCCAACCTTGTTCATGCAGTTTCTACTATTTGAAACCTTTTTCAAGTAGTTTTTAATGCTAAAGGTTCAAAGTTTATGACGTTCTAGGTCTCAAATTAATACCATGATGAACTATAACGATCAATTCCATCCTATGAATGCTAATTACTCACTTAGAAGCCTAGGAACAAAGAACTATAAACACTTCATCAACTTACCCTAAATTTCAAAATTCTAGGGCTCTCAGATAGAATTTAACCATTAAAGATCGCCATTTGATTTTAAGGTATTAAAGGATCAAATGATGGGAATATTAGTCAATAAATCTTAAAATCACTCTGCCCTTGAAAACTCGTACTTAAGCTCTCAAACTTCATGCCTTAGAATAATGGGGTGAAAAGCCAAAAGTTTTGACTTAAACAGGCATTCCACCTTGTGTTATCCACTGTAGTGAAAAATATCTCGGTGCTGTGGAACCACTATAACGATTAGGGTCATGCTACGGTGAATCCTGACGATCTTTTTATGACTGCTACATCAAGCACTATGACTATTGAGGCGGTCTAGCTATAACGGAATTTCCACTGCTGCAGTTATGCTCTGCTAACACGTAGCTTGGTAATTCTGACATTTTTCCATTCCCAAACACAAGTCTTTCTTTCCAACTTCACATCACCCTCAAACTACAAATCGGCTGTAAAACGATGATATAAATCCACTTGTAGTCTCAAATTCAGTACGGAGGTTCAGTTCACTAGATCACCCCCTAAGATAACATAACACATAAAGATTTTAATCAATACTAATCACATTAAATTTTTAAACTACCCTATTGTGGAGTTTTCACTAACTCACTTCTACTATGGGAGTCTAAAGGGTACTGAAGCTCTAACCATTCCATAATGACTAGAGAGGTCGTTACATCAGATGCCGACTAAACTATCATTCATCCCTAAATAGTCAATAAAGGAATAGGGAAAGAACATTCCTAACTCAATGAAAAGTTATAAATATTTGTTGGCATGTCCGATTTAGTCTCCCAAATGGACTCATCTAGAGGAAAGTTCTTCCATTGGATCTTCACAGACACGATCTCTTTTGATCTCAGCTTGCGGACCTCCCTATCCAAAATAACCAACAGCTCCACCTCATAGGAGAGGTTCTCATCAAAAAATACTAAATATCGATGAATAATGTAGGTTCCATCCCCATGATACATCTTCAACCTAGAAACCTAGAAGACTAGATGAGCTCCGGACAAACTTGGAGGCAAACCCAATTAATAGGCCACCTCCCTCATATGTCAAATAACCTCAAATGGACCAATGTACCTGGGGCTGAAGCTATCATTTCTTCCAAAACAGCATTACACCCTTCATGGGTGAAACCTTGAGCAGGAGTTCCCCTCCCACCATGATCTCCATGTCTCTAACATTCGATAAGCATATTACTTCTGCCTGCTTCAAGCTGTCAAGAGATTCTCCTGAAATGCATAGTACCCCATGGGCACACCTCAAATGCATCAAACCAACTAACGGGAGATCTACATCTTCTTCCACACAAAGCGTCAAACTACACCATACCAGTGCTCAAGTGTAACTGTTATTGTAGGAAAACTCAGCCAGTTGCAAGAACTTATCCTAATGGAACCCAAAATATATCGTACAAGCCCGAAGCATATTTTCCTATACATGAATTGTCAACTCAGACTACCCATCGGTCTTCTGGTGAAATATTTTACTCAAAATCCAACCTAGTACCCAACTCAGCCTATAAGGTTCTACTACTAACCTTGCTTAAATTCATGACTAAAAGACAAGAAGTAGGAGGTATGTTTGGTGTGTTCGTGGACTATTATTTCTATGTTTCGGACAAGAAGATGAAGTTAAATACTCCTATATTAATAAAGAATAAACCCCAGAAAAAGGTATGTTTTACTAGCATTCAAACTTGCAAGAACCCTAGCTTGAAACTAGAGGTTGCGCACAATGTTTGTTTGCCATTTTTTGTGCCATTTTCCTGAAGGTTACTGCTAGTTATTTAAAGATGTTATATATATGTTCAAAAACCTCGAGATTCAAAATGAAATTGTAAAGGAAAAAGAGAAGAAGTTGCAGGTGTGGTGGAGAGGTTGACGGCGGAGCTGATGGCCCATCGGCCTCTTGATAGCGCGTCGCTTTGGCACCGTGGCTCTGACGGTAGGAATGATGCTTGTCGGAGAGGTGAAGGACCATTGTGGGCATCGTCGATACTTGACAGGTGAGGATGATGGCCCATTAGGTAGATGACAGAATGTCACGTGTGTCATCGGGAAGAATCTCATATCCCAATGGGTGAAGATTGGATTGAAACGTTATAAATATGACGACCCGTCACATACACCGTCACTTAGGCCAAATAAGATCCCTACTCTGGATAAGGTGGAGGCATGAATGATGGAAAGTTGGGAGTGTGACATCCCATCATGGGTACCATCTAGGTGCCCAATCGTGGAAATTCTGCTCGATTCTTAGGGGCTATTTTGTAATCTCCTATGCTTTCAACTCCTATACTACAGAGTTGTGGGCTTCCTAATGAGGGTTTTAGAGGGTTTAACCTAGCCTAAATCATTATTCTCTCATTACTACTTTGAATTAAAAATTCCTCTTCCAAGATCATCAAGAATTCTTCATCAATTTCATTCTTATCTTCTCAAATTTCTCTTTGGGTCTCAAGCTAAAGCTAGAATTTGGTGAACCCAGGCATGTGGGATTATTAATGTGGGGTTCTTTCACTCTCATGCTCATTCTTTAAGTAAATTCATGATCACACATTCCTCAAGTTCCATTTTTTAAATTTCTAGGTATTTTTTTTGGGTTATGAAATTCCTCCAAGATTCTCTTATGGGTGTCATCGAATCAAAATTAATTTATGATTTCCACGATTGGGTTTTTATAATTCCTACAAGTTCTCATGAAATTATGGGGTATTATATTACAAGAACGATTATGAACTCTTAAGGATAAAATCCTTTTTATGAGTTTTATGATCCTTTTGATTGAAATTCTCTCAAGTCCTAAATTATGTTTTATGATTTATGATGCTTGACTTTATATAAGAACTTTTCATGAATTTATGAATCTTCATGTACAAGGACTTTCTCAATTATGTTTGATTTTCATGATTATCATGATTAAGATTATGGCCCACTTGCGGGCCCTTATTTCATGGCTAGTTCACGTATTACAATTATGTTCATGATCATTATGATTTATTCATTATGAGCCATGTGCATATTTTTGGGAATAGTGTCTAGCACTTAGGAGGCACGGGGTTCAGGAAAATTCTGAGTCTCAAAACAATGTACCAACATAGGATTATATTCATATTACCCCTACGGGGTCTCTTCAATTTCCCACAGAGGTTTAGTTCACTGCTCACCCCCTAATGTAACACAACACATGAAGATTTTAATCAATGGTAATCACATTTCAACTTTTAAACTCCCCATTTTGGAGTTTTTACTAACTCACTTCTACTATGGGTAGTCTAAAGGGTGCTAAGGCTCTAACCATTCCATAATGACTGGAGAAGCCGTTTGTCACGCCCTATAACTAGGGGGAGGGCGCGACTAGCTCCCCATACCTGACTGACTGGGAAGTCGGCTATATGAAATCTGTAACTGTAATACTTAGGCCGTCCAGGCCACCTGTCACAATCAACTGGAGCACAAACTGGACCCATAATGTCTCAGCAATACAGGTTAAACAAATGAAATGCAAACAAGGATGTGAGTATTGTTCGGGCTTGTGTTATATAGGTATATAAAACGACACAAAAGTGCACGTGGTCGAACAAGTAGTAAGTGGCTTTAGTAAGCCAAGTATCGATCCCACAGAGACTTGGATTAAGTGCAATTTGCTCAAGTATACTATAATTTTACTTCTAAAAATGCAGACAACAATGTAACCAAAAAGTTGATAGTTTGTTTTATTAATTTTCATACTAAAACTAAGAACAATTATCTACTTTGAATCTGAACTATGAATAAGAGCATGCTGAGGTAAAATGAACATGTAATGAAATTGATTGTCAGCATAAATTGGTTAATCTTTTCTTCCAGTTGATAGCCAAGAACATTTGCCAAGAGATTAAAACTCTCGTATTTAATCTCACTTAAGAATCATGAACCATCCGTCTACATTTCTGTGATCAAATGCAATTCATGTTCTAGCCATACAATTCCGGTTCCTAAATTGACTAATACGACTTTCAGGTATATTTCTATCCTGAAAGCTAATCAAAACCCAATTTTCCCAAATCAAGTAAAGAACAATATCCTATTAATTCACAACTTTCCAATTTCGTGCTCTCTCGAGTGAAATCGGACTTTTTAGATGTACATTAATGTAGGCCACACACCAATGCAGTAGAAACAAGAATTAATAGGACAACATGGAAGAAAAGATGAAAAATCAGATAATCAATAATCAAATTTCATCACAATTGTTCATAACCTCAGCAAGGAGAGGAATTATCCACTCATTTGTGGATTAATCATCATAAAACGAGTGTTAATCATACAAGCAATTGAATTAAAGAAGAAAGAAAGAGAGAAAAAACCCTGAACTTTTCGTCCCTCAACTGCCTGTAACCCACGTCCTTGCTCCACCAAGTCAGCCTTATGAAAAATGAACTTAAGTGTTCTATTTATACTGTTGGGAATATTTCTCGGAATAATGAGCAACGTGTCACGGAGTGCATCGCGGAGCACTGCCTCTGTGACACGGCACGAACGCGGACCCTCACTGGAACTGGGGGTCCGGGAATTCAGGCTCAACGTGGCACGGCGTGCAACGTGGAGGCTAGCCACCGTGCCACGGAGCAGACGCGGACCTCCACTGGAATTTGGCCGAATTTTCACTGTCCAGGTAGAAGGCCTCCGCGATGGCAGCGTGACACGGCTCCATCGCGGAGCCCCTTTAATTCATGTTGTCCAATGCTTTATCCCTTGCTCGCATCCAAGTCCAACTCCGATATCATCCAACATGCATTTTAGCTTCCCGAAATCACATTTTACCTGCAAAACAATGCTAATCATGTTGGTTAGTATAAATTCACATTTTATTGCCAATTACATGAAAATGTATACACATTGATAGATAAACAAGGCAAAAATGATACTTTTGAGTATCACTTGGGCATATAAATCTGCCCAAGATCACTTACCCCACACTTAAATCCTTGTTCGTCCTCGAACAACAAACATACAATTCATGCAATTTACATCCCAACCTCGCTACTATGGTTCGACAATTTAAGTTATGGTCATACCAATTATTCAATACAGCAAATCATCAAGAAAACATGCATGGTCTTAACAATGCAATGACCTTCAATACCTTAAGACTTCCTAGACTTTAAGAATCGACTCTCGATATCGGCAAACTCATGCAAATCAGCTAATCAAGATATCCGACACGAAAATCAATCTTTCATCAAGCATGTGCCCTCACAACTCAATAGAATCTTCCCCTTTTTGCTCATACGACTCATAAACATTCAAACAGGGGCATGTACACACAATTTCACTCTCTCTCCCAAAAGAATTCACATGCATCATGTCATGACCCATAAGCTTGCCCTTAGTGTACTACTCCACTAATATAAAGAAATGCAATGTAAGATCACGTAGGACTTTAATGGGTTGTAATGGAAGCTATGGAACTAGTAAATATTGGATTAGCCAATAATAGCCACTACCATCCTTAAGCGCCTTTTCAACACATCCCATCACACATGGACATTGTTTCTCTCTTCTTTTTTTTCATCATCCCATTCTTGATGATTTTACTTTAGTATGGCCCATTTCATTAAGCACACTTGACACAACAACAAAGGTTATTCATGCACCTTCATTATCGTTTATTTATAACAAGTGCACCTTCAACCTTTTCTTTTCTTCTATCACTCTGCTTTTCTTTTTCTTTTCACCATTCTCACTCTTTGACACTTTGGGAAAATGATTTTCTCTTCTTAAGCGCTTAAGAGTTTTGTATAGACTTTACGGCTAATGAAAAGAAGGAATTAAGCTTGGTTTACACCATTTGGCACAAAAGAAAGAAATAATCGGCTAAAGGCTCAAAGGGCTGACTAGGGTATACAATCACAGAAAAAGGGGGGTATGACAAGGAAAAAAAATAGAAACTCTCGGTAAAACAAAGAAATGCCTACATCCTTTCCTACAATATACCTCCTTCATTTCATTTTGTACACACACCAGGCAAGTTCTAGACACTTCACAATAGCATGGAATAACAACACCTCACTTCACACTTTCTGCACATGCTCAATTCAAGATGTATTCGCAGACTCTTCAATCAGCTAATTACATTAATTCAAACATTAAGCCTCAATCCTACTGAATCGAACTCTATAGCCTAGGTATCTCAACATATTTACAAATTTTGCATGCTTTCATACGAATCACCTTTGCATTTTGAATATCATGTACAACACGCAACCAAAATTTCGCAACCATAGAGTAACTACAGGTTTCGGGATGCAATCCACCAAAGAAAAACTGAAAATTAATTGAAAAAATCTACTCCTAACAACTAAATTTCCCTTAAGACGGTCGTCATCCATCCATCATAGGGAACAGTCAGTAGCTATGACTTCAGTTCAATGGGACTAATTCTCGGAAAAAGAACCGAAAACAAATGTCGAGAAACCCAAAATTTAAAAGTTGAAAAATTTGTAGAATATCGATCATTTCGATAGAAAAAGAAAAAAAATTATGTACAAAATATTTTAAAGAATTTTTTTTAAAAAAATATCGATCATTTCGATAAACAAAAATACTTACAGAATTAGCTGGCAACATTCAACAACACACTTCAATTTACAAATACAGAACAACACTTAAACAATTCACACATCACAGGGACAAACAACATACACAATAACAGAGGAGAACATACAAACAAAACAGCCCAGCCCAACACCTAACTACTCCTACCCCACACTTAGTCCGAACACTGTCCCCGGTGTTCACAAAAAGTCAAAATAGCACAAATTCGGGTGGTGGAACTCCCTGATCAGTCAAAGTATTCCACTTCTTCGTCGGGTGTTGCTGCTTCATCTCCCATGTCTGAGTCGCCTCCGTCGTCATCATCGGACTCCACATCAGAGTCCTCCTGACGCGTCTCCTCGTCCGTGGGGGTGTCATCATTCGTGGGCTATACAAAGGCTGGCCCCACTCGGCATAGAGCCCTGGCGTTTTCGCCAAACGGGTAGTCTAGCTCGAGCTGCCATAGCTCCTCCTTCGTCGCTGGCCTCCCACCTATCCTTAGCTGGAGCATCTGCATCCCATACATCCGTGCCATGTACTGGTCATCACGAGTGTGTCGCTCGCCAAGTGTAAGCACTGGCCCGTGGGTGGTGTCGGGAGCCTTAGTTTTGGTAACATCTAAGGCCCGCCGCTCCAACTGCGGGATATAATCGAGGGCCTCCTCCTCAACATCGAGGCCCCTGAGAAAGGTGGTGAGTAGTCCACCAAAACCATACCTGTGCCCCTAGTGCAACCGAGCTCTCTTCATGGCGGATATAATAACTGCCCCGACATTGATCTCCAGCCCTTTCATTAGGGCGTACACAGGCAAACACGATCTCGGGTTACATCAGTCATATGTACCCCCGGGATGAGGCATGAGCAGACTATCTTCAGCCAGATTCGGGCTTCCCTATTCATCTGTGAATAGGGCAGAGTCTGATGGTAGCCCCTCTCTTTGTGTCTGCTCCATCTAGCTATTGATCGGGTCCCACACAGTGTGCGTCTGATGTCCGCATACGGTGGGGTAATGTTCAGCTGTCGTAGGACGTGGGCGTCTGTGTCCCGCGCTCCTATGATGGCATTGAGTTGGTGGGGTTCCAGAGTGACTATCTACCCTCTGATCTTGATGGTGTGACTCCTGATCGTCGGGTTCCAATTGGCATTGAACTCCCGAACCAAGTGCAGATTGCATTCCTTGGGCTCTTCAGAGATGAACTTGAGCCCTACTACCTCGATCCGGTGAACCATCCTAGGGAACTCCTGTGCCAATGGCTCCCGTGCTATATGCTCCTCGGGGAAATATTTATTTTCTTTGTGCTTGGCGTACCACTTTTTCCCCTCGTCGGTCACCCATCTTGTTCCATATTGGCGGCGCTGGCCGCGTGGAACTGCTGGTGCTGCTGGGACTACTGCGCCCAGTCTGAGTCTCTTCCTTCCGGTGCTTGAAGTTGACGCACCTTTCCCTTTATCTTGCCGGCTTGCCATGTCACCTGTCAACCCAAGTAAACAAGATCAATGTTAAGCTCACGGATATTAACTTCGGCTAAGGTTGGGTTACGCTAGGTTACCCCACACTTAGTCCTTAGCTATAGTTACAACAATACAGCAAGAATATCTTTATTTACACAAAACAACCAACTATATCATCATGCTTAGTGCGTTCGAAAAATTCGACGGTATAACTTCTGCGTACTACTCAGACTTCGTACAGCTAATCACAATCACTACCATCACTAACATTTTAACCATCACACTTAGCAAAGAAAAACGAAGAAACAAAAACAACAACAAAAATTTATATACATGAACCTATTCAACTAACCAAATTTGAACAAATTTCAACATTTCCCCCCAACCCGAGAATTCTTCGTTCTATTAACATCCTAACAATTTGTACAACGAGTCATCTCATTCAACACGTACACCCCGGCATGGAATTCACAATTTCAATACATTTCCCACTTCAAATTCAACAACAAGCCCTAGAATTGAGATTATCAATCAAATTCGATTAAATTATGCAATCGACGAATTCAAACGATCATGACCACATTCCGAAAATTCATCAACAACACATAACTCGAATTCCTACTTAATTACTACGTAGGGCAATCTAGTTCACCTCCCATGCTCAAAATCAAGGAAAATCGACAAAAATTTGAGAGGGAATCGAAAAACATACCTTGAAGTTGAAGAATCGAAGAAAACTGGGTGAATTTCTTGCCTAACTCCATGTCACGTTGGTGGGGGAGGGGTTTTGGGATGTTTGGTCGTGGAGGAATTAGAAAATGAGGGAAAAGGGGAGGGTTTCGGGGTTAAAAAGTAAGAAAAATACGCGGGTCACCCGGCGACCCGGTGTGACCCGTCGCGATATACACGGCAACGTGTCACGGAGTGCATCGCGGTGCACTGCCTCCGTGACACGGAGCCATCGCGATAGCATTCTGGAAATTTTAAAATTTCTGGGTTATACCTCAACGTGTCACGGAGGGTAACGCGGAGGTTCTCCTCCGTGACACGGAGCTAACGCCCCAGCTCACTGTTTTCTACTTTTTATAAATTTTTCATACCTAGACTTTTCCTTCGCGATTCCGTGCACATTTTCTTCCGTTTGACCTGAAAATCATCTCACTAAATAAAATTGGTTAGAATTATAGGTTTCACCTAACTAAAAATAAAAACAATAACTAAAACGAAAAATTTTGTAGTAAATCAAGGAAAAGAAAAAAAATCTATTTACACTTTACAAAAAGAAAGCAAAAATTTTTTTTTCACGGGTTGCCTCCCGTGCAGCGCCTGGTTTACCGTCGCGGCTAGACATCATTTAAGCTCAACTGTCCACTAGGGTGATGGACGATTTCTCTCGATCACCGTCCTCCCCCCAGTAGTGCTTACCCTATCCGGTGGTCTTCCCATTAACTCTCGGGAATCCTTTATCTGCTTGTCATCACCATGATCAATCACATTGATCACCGAGAGTTCTTCATGCACCGTCGGGAGCTTGGGTGCTTTGTACACATCGAACACCTCTACCTTGTCATGTGCTCGCATTGTAAGTTGCCCCGCAGCTATGTCGATTAATGCTTTCCCGGTTTCCAAGAAGGGACATCCCAAAATAAATGGGACTTCCACGTCTGGTTCAAAATCCAGCACGACAAAATCTACTGGGAAAATCAGGGAGCCAACTTGCACCAGAACGTCCTCAACAATGCCATCCGACCTAGCTAAGGATCGATCCGCCAACTGCAAGATTACCGTTGTGGGTCTAGGACTCCCTAGACCCAACTTTCTGAATACCGATGAAGGCATCAAATTTATGCTCGCTCCCAAGTCACACAATCCACGAGCTCGGATGCTCTGCCCAATAGTAAGATGGATAGTAAAACTCCCAGGGTCTTTTAACTTTATGGGCAGTCTGTTTTGGATCCGGGAAGTGCACTCCTCCGTTAGAGCCACCGTAGCATACTCAGTCAACCGACTTTTGTTGGCCACGATGTCCTTTATGTACTTGGCATATTTAGGCACTCCCTGCAAGACATCAATAAGAGGTAAATTAACATGTACCTGTTTAAGCACCTCCATGAATTTCTTGAAACACGCCTCCTCTTTGTGTTTCTTGAGTCGTTGAGGGAACGGGGGTGGAGGTCTTTCTGATTCAGCTTCTTTGGTCTTCCCCCTTTCCGAACTTTGCTCCCCCTCAACTTCTGCTGCTCCCGAGTGTTGAGGTGGTCTTTCTGGTTCCACCTCTTTGAGCTGCAAACCACTCCTTGTGGTCACTGCATTTACCTGCTTGGGATTGGGATCTGTGTCGCTTGGCAGTCCTTTTCTAGGCCTTGTATTTTGGGCACTAGCAAATTGCCCAAATTGATACTCAAGAGCCTTGGTAGCTAACTGATTGTTTTTCACTTCGGCTGCCAATTTCACATAGTCAGACTGCAATTGAGCTTGGTTAGCTATCATGGTCTTGAACATCTCCTCAATGCTGGGTGATGGTGGTGGAGAAGGTGCATTGTTGTTTCTAAATTGAGCTTGGTAGTTCTGTTGCCCTCCTTGATTCCTTTGCACACCCTGACCCGAACTTTGGCCTAGATGGTTGTTGCTACCCCATGAGAAATTAGGGTGATTCCTCCAATTGGAATTGTAGCTACTACCATACTGCTTGTGGTTCTTTTGTGCATTACCCACAAAGTTTACCGAGTCAGGATTGGCTCCACAACACTCAGCTGAGTGCTCACTGCTTCCACACACTTCACACCACAATTGTTGAACTGCATTAACTGGAGCTTGAGGCTGGTTCAAAGTCATGTTGCTGAAATGGTTGTTCAATTGATTTTGCAATGCAGCTATCTGTGCAGCGATAGCTGTAAACCCATCCACTTCAATCACTCTTATTGCTTTCCTTGTCCCACCTCGTGATGAATCAGCATTCCATTCTGCATTGCCCTGTGAAATCCGGTTCAACAAGGTATACAGCTCCTCATAAGTCTTTTCCAACGCTTGCCCTCCAGCTGCTTAATCTAGCAATATTTTGGTATGGGGTTCCAAACCCTCAATAAATGTGTGCACCAACACCTCATTAGACTGATGATGATGAGGACAGTCCCGCAACATGGATTTAAATCTCTCCCAGGCTTGATATAAATTTTCTCCCTCCCTCTGTTTGAAACTTAGAATTTGACTTCTAAGTCTTGCTGTTTTTACCAGAGGGAAAAAACCTTATCAAGAAATTTCGTGCAAGATCATCCCACGTTGAAATAGAATTTGGTGGCTCAGCTTTCAACCACCTCTTGGCTTCTCCTAGTAATGAGAATGGAAATAATGTAAGCCGAACATAGTCTGGTGACACTCCAGCGGGTATGTAAGTGTCACTTATCTCCAAAAAATTTTGGAGATGATGTTGTGGGTCTTCATGAGGGAGACCGGTAAATTGCCCGCTTGTGTGCAACAACTGCACAATATTTTGTTTAAGTTCAAATCTCCCTCCAGGCTCTAGTTTGCGGATACTTGATGTAACATTATTTGCATGTGGGATTGCCACCTCGCAAAACGGTCGTGCTGCTGCTTCTTCGGGCACTAACACTGCCCGTACTACCGGTGGATTCTGTTGTTGCTCCATGATCGTCTGTCTGAGCAACTGTATCTTTCTTTGTTGAGCTTCTCTTCTCTTACTGTGAAATATTCTTTCGGGCTCTATATAAGATTCCACCAGCTCCTTGTCTCTTGCCAGTGTTCACAGCAATTAAGTCTGCAAAATATAGGCTAAGACCAAGTTGTCAACACTTAAGAAAATAAAAATACAGTAAATCAACACTTAATACAAATTCACCAATTGCCAAGTCCCCGGCAACGACGCCAAAAATTTGTTTGGGCTTGTGTTATATGGGTATATAAAACAACACGCAAGTGCACGTGGTCGAACAATAGTAAGTGGCTTTAGTAAGCCAAGTATCGATCCCACAGAGACTTGGATTAAGTGCAATTTGCTCAAGTATACTATAATTTTACTTCTGAAAATGCAGACAACAATGTAACCAAAAAGTTGATAGTTTGTTTTATAAATTTTTATACTAAAATTAAGAACAATTATCTACTTTGAATCTGAACTATGAATAAGAGCATGCTGAGGTTAAACGAACATGTAATGAAATTGATTATCATCATAAATTGGTTAATCTTTTCTTCCAGTTGCTAGCCAAGAACATTTGCCAAGAGATTAAAACTCTCGTATTTAATCTGACTTAAGAATCATGAACCATCCGTCTACATTTCTGTGATCAAATGCAATTTATGTTCTAGCCATACAATTCCGGTTCCTAAATTGACTAATATGACTTTCAGGTATATTTCTATCCTAAAAGCTAATCAACACCCAATTTTCCCAAATCAAGTAAAGAACAATATCCTATTAATTCACAACTTTCCAATTTCGTGCTCTCTCGAGTGAAATCGGACTTTTTAGATGTACATTAATGTAGGCCACACACCAATGCAGTAGAAACAAGAATTAATAGAACAACATGGAAGAAAAGATGAAAAATCAGATAATCAATAATCAAATTTCATCACAATTGTTCATAACCTCAGCAAGGAGAGGAATTAGCCACTCATTTGTGGATTAATCATCATAAAAGGAGTGTTAATCATACAAGCAATTGAATTAAAGAAGAAAGAAAAAGAGAAAAAACCCTGAACTTTTCGTCCCTCAACTGCCTGTAACCCACGTCCTTGCTCCACCAAGTTAGCCTTATCAAAAATGAACTTAAGTGTTCTATTTATACTGCTGGGAATTTTTCCCGGAATAATGAGCAACGTGTCACGGAGTGCATCGCGGAGCACTGCCTCCGTGACACGGCACGAACGCGGACCCTCACTAGAACTGGGGGTCCGGGAAATTTAGGCTCAACGTGGCACGACGTGCAACGCGGAGGCTAGCCGCCGTGCCACGGAGCAGACGTGGACCTCCACTGGAATTTGGCCAAATTTTCACTGTCCAGGTAGAAGGCCTCCGCGATGGCAGCGTGACACGACTCCATCGCGGAGCCCCTTTAATTCATGTTGTCCAATGCTTTATCCCTTGCTCGCATCCAAGTCCAACTCCGATATCATCCAACATGCATTTTAGCTTCCCGAAATCACATTTTACCTGCAAAACAATGCTAATCACGTTGGTTAGTATAAATTCACATTTTATTGCCAATTACATAAAAATGTATACACATTGATAGATAAACAAGGCGAAAATGATACTTTTGATTATCACTTGGAAATATAAATCTGCCCAAGATCAAGTATGCTAAACTAAACAACAAAAAGCCGACAAGGCCACAAATTGAATACCATTGTACACACTAAGTCCACAAAGCCTCTAAA
Source organism: Datura wrightii (assembly GCA_035772735.1). Taxonomy (NCBI): domain Eukaryota; kingdom Viridiplantae; phylum Streptophyta; class Magnoliopsida; order Solanales; family Solanaceae; genus Datura; species Datura wrightii. The sequence goes on from JASDFA010000001.1 coordinate 113,371,511, forward strand.
GAGTAAATTGACTGATTGTCGGAACAAGGCTCGGACCTACCCATAACTGCATCTCAAAACTCTAACTGCACAAAACCAGTCTTAGCTCCAAAAAGAAAGGAGCATACCAACACATCCACTGATCTCACGAACTGCTACTGCAACTGGCAATCCCGATGTCTACTTGCACCTGCGGCATGGACGCAGGTTCCCAGGCGAAGGGACGTCAGTACGAATGAATTGTACTAGTATGTAAGGCAAAAAACTGTAAAGATGTAAGATAACATTGATAACTGAGCTAGAAATAAGGAATAGTAACAACTTGGAATCCTGAAAACTGAAACCTGACAATAAGTCAATATTGAAGTGCAAGTGCAACCAAGCAATGCACAAGAAAAACTATAATTGTAATGCCAGCAACCTACCAACCATAAATCAATATATAAAATTCATCCAGACTGTGTACCATATTAGGGAAAAATAAAAATATCTCCAGCCGATGTACCACACTGGGGTAAAATAAAAATATCTCCAGCCAATGTACCACACCGGGGTAAATAAAAATATCTTCAGTCGATGTACCACACTGGGGCAAAATAAAAATATCTCTAGCCGATGTAGCACACCAAAGTAAAATAAAAATATCTCTAGCCGATGTACCACACCGGGGTAAAATAAAAATATCTCCAGACGATGTACCACACCGGGGTAAAATAAGGATATCTCCAGTCGATGTACCACGTCGGGGTAAAATAAAAATAATTCTCAATCGTAATCATAAATAGGGCCGATATGGCTTATATTGAGTCGATTTAACACGTATGGAATATAAATGAAAAATGTTAAATCTGTGGCCAGAATAGGCCTATTTCATAACCCATAAATGCAAGTGAGCACCCATATCATGTAAAGCTAGAAAATATGCATATATATATCACATAAAGCTGTCAAATTATACATTAACATGTCGACTCAGTTACTTGAAGGAGCTTTAAGAGGTTTAGACAAAATAAGAACTATTGTAGGCTTACAAACAATGTCCTACAAATAATCCTACCAATTTAACATATTACTTGGAAAGAAACACATAGAGCTCATTTCTACACAATTCTTTAACATTTGGGAACTACAAATATATGCTGCCTACAAGGTGGTTCCTTTATCTGTATCGACAAATATACATTGAAATTTCATTGCCAAATTTATCATGTAGATAAGCACATATAGTTCATAATTCATTTGACTTGTTGCAGGAAAAATGGAAATTATAACTACGAACTTGGAGTTATTTGTCATATACATAGAGGTGAGAACTGAACTACAGACATACAACGTATGAGACTTCTATATAATGTATAACTAGTATTTAGTTAATTGGGTGACCTCCAGGAGACTTCCTGGTATTCAAAGTTCTGAGCTTAACTTATCATTATCATAGTCTGCACTTATATTTACTTAACATTAGGAGCATTGGTACATGGGAGAATCTCTCCTCAGAATTTAGGAAATTCAACTTATAACTCAACAAGAGCTAAACATAAAGATGCATGACTTGAATATAACTGAAAGAATTCAATTGTATGTTATAACATGAATCATATACATTAAGACTTCTTACTGGAAAGACATATAAAGACATGAGTTCTTAGAATTGTATACAACATCAGATACTTGACCGAGACATTAGCATAATCTTTGAAATATGATCTCTCAAAAACTTCTTAGATCAGCTAGCACGTTTCAAAATAAATTACTGACGTAAAGACATAACTTAAGGATCTGAGACTTGGAGCTCTATAACTTGGGAACTCGTGAATAACTCTCTAAGTGATGCCTTAGAGGAAAATAATGATATATAGACGTAATTCGGGTGATGCTGGATTGACTTACATAACTTTGCAATTATCTGCGAAGCTTAAGAAAGCTTACATAATCATAAGTGACTTAAAAGATCCTAGGATTACCCTTTTCAGACATGGTAGAAAATTTTAACACTTAGAATAGATAATTTAACATAATCATTTAGGGGTATAGCAGAGAGCTTCCCAACTTAATTTACTATTTTGCAGACATTCAACTCTAATTATTTCGTAGAAGATTAACACTTTAGTGGTTATTCATCAACGTAACACATATTGAACATAAACAACTTCATTTATAACTCTTTTTCTAAACATCTTTAGAACAGGGTTAATCTTCCTAGTTGTTGCCTACCTCGTTCACAATCGTAACCCGTATCATCTAATTTAGCAATATTTAGCTCTACTTTCCTTATTCATCTTAACTTCTTTGCCAAAAATTATTCACTCTACACTCAAGTCTTTACCCTCGTGTTCACTATTCCATCAATTCTTATATGCACTTACCTCTTTTCCTAATTTACAACTTAGCCACGCTTTCCCCGTTAACATGTATCGACGTAGCTTATTTGCTACATGCCGCTTGCTTAGCTTTAGAGAGGAAAAACATAAAATTTACTTTTTACCTTAAGCACTTTAAAACATAAACATATAGGAGGGATTAACAATATTATTAAAACATCATTTCAATAAGCTCGTTTACCCTCAATCGTCTTAGCGTCATCTTCTTAGCTTAAGTTCAATTACATGTCGTCGTCTTAGAATTTCCTACCAATTCACTAAGTGACAAGATCTTAACATATATTCAACATCACATATATAGTATACTGCAAAGGACCAGCTCACGGTGCCCACGTTAATGGAACTTCAGACTCGATCTAGAACAACGGCAATAATCGTATAAAAATTACGCCTTTCGCTTCACATTTGTTCGCTTCAACCATTCTTAACGATTCAAGCTTTATGCAAAATATTTCCCACACTTTGGAAAGGATCATACATACCTCAATATGATTTTAAAAACATAGGAATATTCATCCTTTGAATAACTTAGTTTCGTGCTTGAAAAACAAGGAAAGGGACGCCTTTACATACCTTGGCACGTCGACTCTAATTTTGCCAAAAATCCTCCTTTCAAGCTTACTCCTTAAGGCTCCTTCCAAGTCCAATTTACAAACATAACAAGCAGCAACTTCACTTCACCAAAGTTTTGGAAAAATTGTTCACCAACATGCCACAAAACATACAAAGAAACAACAACGCAATACTACAACATTCTCCAAGTTATAAACTCATAAACTTAAAGAAATCAAAAAGGGAATTACTTACCCTTTCTTGGATATGTTATTAGATAAAGTAGGAGTAAACTCCTACTCTTTCCTCTGCCTAGAATCATCTAAAAACACAGAAATACCACAATCAACCACAAGACAACAATAAGCCATGATTTTCTTCCAAGGTTCTCTTTTGAAAGCCCAAAAGAGACAAGAGTGAAGTTTCTTACTTGGGATATATTTTCACCATGTGATAGGGATTTGAGTTCTCTGAATTATGAAAAAAATTCGACTAAAACAGAGTAGAAATGAGCTTTCTAGCTCAATTTTACTTTATATAGGCGGGCTGGCCAAGGTTTGGGTAGCGCCCGCGTGCGGCGTCCATGCGACATGCCCTCGCGCGCCTACTTCCTGCCTATCTCGGCGCCCGCGCGCCTGGGCGCTTTCCCATCTGATGGTGCTGTCTTCAAATGAGCATAACTTTTTACTCCGATCTTTGATTGACGAGCGGTTTTTTTCACTATAAACTAGACTCAAATACCTTTCATTTGATAAGTTATAGGACTTCTGGATCATTATATGATTGGAGATATAACCAGTTAAAGTTGACCCTTATTTACAAACTTCACATACTCTTTGCTTTTCCCTTTGCACATGTTTCCCTCCACACCTACGGACAACATACAACCCATAATTCCCTTAATATGACATATAACCATCAAAAAATCATAAAAAAATTTTAGGGTGTAACACCGTTGCATCAAATGTCGATTAAACTATCGTTCATCCCTAAATAGTCAATAAAGGAATAGGAAAAGAATATACTTGACTCAACAAAAGGATGGAGATATTTGCTGGCATGTCTGATTCAGTCTCCCAATAGACCTCCTCTAGGGGATGGTTCATCCATTGAACCTACACAAATGCAATCTCCTTTTATCTCAGCTTGTGGACCTCCCTATTAAAAATAACCAATGGGTCCACCTCATAGGAAATGTTCTAATCAAATAATATTGAATCTAGATGAATATTGTAGGTGCCATCCCCATGGTACTTCTTTAACATAGGAACCTAGAAGACCGGATGAGCTCCCAACAAACCTGGAGGCAAACCCAATTCATAGGACACCACCCATTTATATCGAATAACCTCAAATGGACCAATATACCTTGTGATAAGCGTTCCCTGGTTTAAAAAGTGCACCACACCCTTCATGGGTGAAACCTTGAGCAGGACTTGCTCTCCCACCATGATCTCCATGTCTCTAACCTTCTGATCAAGATATTACTTTTTTTTGCTCTGAGTTGTCAAGAGATTGTCCTAAACAACCTTTACATTTTCCAAGGACTCCTTTAAAAGGTTAGTACCCCATGGCCTCACCTCAAAGGCATAAAAAAAACTAATGGGAGATCTACATCTTCTTCCATACAAAGCCTCAAACTGCACCATACCAATGCCCAAGTGTAATTGTTATTATACGCAAACTCAGCTAATTGAACCAACTTGATCATAATGGCCCCCTAAAACCTATCACAACAGCCTAGAGTATATCTTCCAATACATGAATTGTCAAACTCAGACTGCCCATCGATCTCTGGGTGAAGTATTTTACTTAAATCCAGCCTAATACCCAACTCAGCCTATAAGATTCTCCAAAAATTAGATGTAAACTACATACCTCTATTTGAAATAATTGAAATTGGCACCCCATGCAATCGAACCACTTCTCGAATGTACAGCTTGGTTAACATTTTCGTGTTATAGGTGACTTGAACTGGCACAAAATGTGCAGGATTAGTATGTTTGTAAACAATGACCTAAATTGAGTCAAATTTCCCTATGGTCTTCAAAAGACCAACCAAGAAGTCCATAGATATTCTCTCCTACTTCCATTAAGGAATGAGCATCCCCTGAAGCACTCCCCCAGGCCTTTGGTGCTTATACTAAACCTACTGATAATTTAAACACTAGGCGACATATTCCAAAATATCCTGCTTCATTTTGTCCCACTAATAGTGTTGCACCTCAAACAAATTTGGTGATTATTTGATTTTTGTATGATATGTTAAAGGGAGTACGAGCTACATATTGGTAGTAGGTGAGGAGGGGAACATGTACAAAGGGAAAAGAGAAGAGTATATGAAGTTTATAAGTAAGAGTCAACATTAAATGATCATATCTCCTAATCTATAATGAGTTAGAAGTCCTATGACCTATCAAATTAAAAATATTTGAGTCTAGTTTTTAGAATATTAAACTATTCATCAATCAGAGTTCAGACTAAAAAGTTATAGGCTATTTATCAGGTCATTATCGAGTGATGATGTGGCCACCACCCGAAAAAAACCACACCACCCCAATTAGATATATATCTAATGTTTTGCTTATGCTTCATTTTCCAAACATTCCAGAACTAAGCTACTTGATTACATATATATAACCTCTCCCTTTTCTAGTATCCAATCCTAATGAATCAAGAGGAATCCATCTAGGAACCACCATCAAATCTCAGGAAAAACTTCATGGAAGTGAAGGCAATGTTGTGGTGAAGTTGTTGCTGCCCTGTAGCTGCATCTGGGTTGTGTTGTTCTTGTGAATTTGCAGATTTTTTGAATCAATTCTAAGTTACATATATTCTTCCTTTTGGTAGGGATTAGATAAAAGTAAAAAGGTGGGAATTCTACTACTAACCTTGCTTGAGTTGATGACTAAAAGACTAGAAGTAGGAGGTGTTTTTGGTGTGTTTGTGAACTATTTTTTCTGCGTTTTGGACAAGAAGATGAAGTCAAATACTCCCATTTTCATAAACAACAACTCCCCCAACAAAAGGTATGGTTTACTAGTATTCATACTTGGAAGAATCATAGATAGAAACTATAGGTTGGGCGCCATGTTTGGTTGCCATATTTTATGCGATTTTGTTGAAAGTTACTACTCGATTTTTAAAGTTGTTGTATATATTTGTAACATATCTAGCTTTGAAATGACATCTTGAAGTAAAAAGAAATGACGTTGCAGGTCTAGTTTAGAGGTTGATGGTGGAGTTGATGGCCCGTTGGCCTCTTGACGGCTCGTCGCTTTGACATCATATCTATGACGGTCGAAATGATGGTCGCCGGAGAGGTGATGGACCGTCATGGGCATCGTCGAGGTTTAACGGTGAGGATGGCGGCCTGCCAGGTAGGTGATAGAACATCACGTGTGTCATCAGGAGAATCTCGTGTCCTAGTGGGTGGCAGTTGAATTAATGAACCATCGTTAGTGTGGCATCCCGTAACATCCTTCATCGCTTACTTCAGTTAAGATAGCTACTCTAGATATGGATTACAGCATGAATGACAGACCATCAGGAGTGTGATGTCCCGCCATGGCTACCATCGGGGTGCCTAATTGTGGAAATTCTGCCCGATTCTCAGGGGCAATTTTGTAATCTCCTATGCTTTCAACTCATATACTACAAAGTTTTGGGCTTCCTGATGAGGTTTTTATAGGGTTTAACCTAGCCTAAATCATTATGCTCTCATTCTTAATTTGAATTCAAAATTCCTCTTCCAAGATCATCAAGGATTCTTCTTCAATTTTAGTCTCATCTTCTCAAATTTCTCTTTGGCTCTCAAGCTAAAGATAGAATTCAATGAACCCAGGTATGTGGGCTTATCAATTAGGGGTTGTTTAACTCTGATGCCCCAAGTCCCATTTTCAAAATTCTAGGGATTTTTATTGGGTTATGAAATTCCTTCATGATTCTCTTATGGGTATAGCTGAATAAAAATTAATTTACGATTTCCATGATTGGGGTTTTATAATTCCAACAAGTTCTCATGAAATTATGATCTATTACGTTATAAGAATGATTATGAACTCTGAAGGCCAAAATCCTCTTTATGAGTTTTATGATCCTCTTGATTGAAATTCTCTCAAGTCATAAATTATGTTTCATGATTTATGCTGCATGACTATATATAAGAACTCTTCATGAATTTATAAATCTTCAAGTATGAGGACTTTCTCAATTATGTATGATTTTCATGATTATCAAGATTATGATTATGGATGACTCACGGGCCCTTATTTCAGGATAATTCACGTATTACAAGCATGTTAATGATCTTTATGATTTAATCTAGCCTATGAATTCATGTATGATTTCACAATATTCATTATGAGCCATATGCATATATTTGAGTGAAGTGTCTAGCACAGGGTAGGCCCGGGGTTCAGGAAAACCCCGAGTCTCAGAATACGTGGCAACATAGGATGATATTCATGTTAACCCTATGGGATCGCATTAGTGATCATGCCATGTCATCATTCCTTGCCTTGGAAAGAATGGGATGGCTTTGCCCACTTGAGTGAGATAGTTGGGGCATCATGTAAGCTATATCATGATGGTGTCGATTATGATGAGTCCTCCCATTGTTCCTTATGTTTTATGAATGATCATGTTTACGAAACTTTGGCTCAAGTTATTATTTGCAAGATTTCTCTTATGATTGCAATTTTGACTAGTTTATGAATAGTTTTGAAATCCTTGGGACCTCATGTCTAAATTATGATTTATTACATCATGATGTAGAAATGTTCTACTCTCATGATCTTTTATGTATTTTGAATATTTATTTTTATTTACCCCACATACTCAGTATAATCCAAGTACTGACCACATACTCTATGATGTATTGTTTCATGATACACGTCCGAGCGATCAGACATAGTCTCGCCATTAGTTCGGACCCATTTCAGTCCAGATAAGTCTCTATTGTTTGTGAGTCCTCATCTCCCGAGGATATTCAGTTTAGTTTCTTTGATTTATCTTATAGTTTCTGACTTTAGAGAGTTAGTTGGGGGTGTTGTCCCGTCAACTTATCAAATAGTTTAGAGGCTTATCAGACATTATGTAGACTTTTAGCTTTATTGACTATTGACTCCGTTTATGAACATTGATATATGTCAGACTTCCGCTTATAAGTTTTTTGCTTTAATTTCCTCTTTAATTATGCTCTTTAGTTTCTATGTTCATGCCATCGTTTGACTTGGAGCAATTTGTGGTTCTAGGTCCCGTGCCCCGGACCGGTTCCTAGCTCGGGTCGTGAAAAACTTGGTATCAGAGAATTAATTTTTGAAGTGTCCTAGGATGTCTAAAAGCCGTGCGAAGTTCGTTAACTTGAAGCAAAACCATAGGACCGTCCAAGAGTATGCCTAGGAGTTCACTCGGTTATCTAGGTTGCTCCCGAGGGGGAGATTGACTTTGGTATTGACCTTTTTCCTGATACGCAACCTATATCTATTCCTTTTTACAGAATGGCCCCAGCCGAGCTAAAGAAGTTGAAGGAGCAGTTGAAAAATCTCCTAGATAAGGGGATTATCAGTCCTAGAAGTCCCATGGGGTGCACCAGTAATCTTTGCTCAAAAGAAGGATAGCCTCTTCATATGTGCATTGATTATCGGCAGTTCAACAATGTCACAATCAAGAATTAGTTTTTCCTCCCCATGATTTTGTTTGACCGGCTTCAAGGTGCCAAGTGCTTCTCCAAGATAAACCTCATGTCCGGTTATCATCAACTCTGAGTTGGGGAGAGTGAAATCCCAAAGATAGCCTTTAGGAGTCAATATGGTCACTATGAGATCATGGTTATGTCTTTTGAATAAAAATGAATGCCCCTACAGCTTTTATGGACTTGATGAACAAGATGTTCAAACAATATTTGGACATGTTCATGATTGTCTTCATAGATGATATTCTCATATACTCTCGGAGCAAGGAGGAGCATGCCGCTCAATTGAGGGTTGTATTATAGACTCTTAAGGACCATCAATTTATTTGCTAGGTTTACCAAGTGTGAGTTTTTTCTTGACTCCGTGGCATTCTTGGGTCACGTGGTGTCTAGTGAGTGTGTGTAGGTAGACTCGCAAAAGATCGAGGCGGTGAAAAATTGGCCTAGACCAGTCACTCCTACAAATATTAGGAGTTTTTTTGTTTAGCTAGCTATTACCGGAGGTTTTTAGAGGGCTTTTCATCAATTGCAGCACCATCAACTAAGCTGACTCAGAAAAAGGCCAAGTTTCAGTGGCCTGATACTTGTGAGAAAAGTTTCCAAGAGTTGAAGACTTGACTCACTTCAACCCCAATTTTGACTTTACCCGAGGATACCGATGGCTTTGGTGTATTGTGATGCATTGAGAGTCGTCCTTGGGTGTGTGTTGATGTCGTGTGGCAAAGTGATTACATATGCTTCTAGGCTGCTTAAGACCCATGAGAAGAACTATCCGACTCATGATCTCGAGTTGGCAGCAGTGGTATTTACCTTGTTTATTTGGAGAAATTATATGTATAGGGTGCATATAGATGTATTGACAGATCACAAGAGCCTACATTATGTGATCACTCAGAAGGACTTGAACTTGCGACAAAGGAGATGTATAGAGCTTTTCAAGGATTAATATATGAGTGTCCTTTATCAATCGGGAAAGGATAATGTGGTGGTGGATGACCTTAGTATATTGTCTATGTAGAGTGTGTCCCACGTTGAGGATGAAAGGAAAGAGTTGGTGAAGGATGTGCATCGGCTTGCATGGTTATAGGTTTTCCTTGTTGACTCAACAGATGGTGGTGTCATTGTTCAGAATGGGTCCAAAACTTCATTCGTTACCAAGGTCAAGGCCTCACAAGATGAAGACCTTATCCTAGTGAAGTTGAAGGAAGCAGTTCAGAATCAGAAGGTGGAGGTCTTCTCCCAAGGGGGAGATAGTGTGCTTCGATATTAGAGTCATTTATGTGTTCCAAGTATTGATGGTTTGAGAGAACGAATGTTGCATAAGGCTTATGGTTCTCGATATTCGATCCATCCAGGTGCCACCATGATGAACCATGACCTACAGGTGGTCTATTGGTGGAATTGTATGAAGAAGGACATAGCGGAGTTTGTGGCTAAGTGTCTAAATTGTAAACAATTGAAGGTGGAGCACCAGAGACCTAGGGGTATGCTACAAGACATCAGTATTCCCACTTGGAAGTCGGAAGAGATCAAGATGGACTTCATTATAGGGTTTCCTCGTACCCACCGACAGTATGACTATTTGGGTAGTTGTGGATGTTACACCTCGTAAATTCTTGACATTTAGATGGCCTATTAGCATGATGGTTAAGAGTTTTAGAATGTCATACATGCTATAAAAAGGCCCGGGGAAAGACCGGACAAGCGCCACGTAGAACCATCGCAACAGGAGGCTGGGCAGACCCCCTCCGCGATGGACAACGTGTCACAGAGGGCTCACCTCGGCGATGGCCAACGTGCCATGGCGGTGAGGTTCAGCCCCAAGTATATAAAGCCCCCACTTTGGCTTTTAAATGATAATTATCAAATTTCCAGAGAACAAACTAGAAAACAGAGGGCACGAGAGGTTTTAATGAAATTCCTTCCATTTACGCTATTAAACGCGGTCCAAACTTGAATTAATCTTGGGTAGTAAAGTATTAAGCTATAGGGAGCATTCCTACGGAGTTAGTTTTGTGAAATTCAGCCGGAGAATCGTCGCCCTACCGAGCTAAGGTAAGTGGAATTGCTCCAAATTAGTGTCAATATACACCTAGCCCTAAAGTGAGTATTTCTCCCTTCTGGACTTCCGAGAAATAGCATGTTTTCGGCTATTTTTCGATAAGTCAAGTTTGGGCTATATATATATTCAAAGTAGTATTTTCTTCAAGAATATCGATGAATTTAGTTCTAATTGCTATGAATATGAATGCAGTTGGAAGAAATAGCTGAAAATAAGTCGAGTTACGCCAGATACTCAGAAAGTTAACAGACAAGGTATACGAAGCTAGTTTCTTTCGGCAAGTTAGTAATTCCAGTAGAGCAAACTAGTATAAATTCTAGTAGAAAGTTTCAGAAATAGTACAACATGCCCAATATGTAATTTAGTAAAGTACGTCAGGATATTATCGTGTTCAGCCGAAACTTACTAAAGCAATATAAGTTCCCGTAAAGTATTTCAAAAATAGAATAGTAGCTTAATATGAATTTTAAAAAGTATGTTAGAAATAGTAAATCATGTTTTCCAGGGGACTTAGTTATACAACATGATTCTCAGCAGAAATATTATATCTTGTTGCATTATCAGTTTCAGCATGTACTATATATATACACATTAATATCATTAGTTTCAGCATGTACCGTATCCAGTTAGTATTGTCGGTTGAGACTTTTCTGTATATTTTTGGGTTGGATTACCTAGCATCCATGACCGCCCCAGGGTTAATAGTTGTATCGACTCATCCGCCAGAGGGCGAGGATACTCTCTTTACGGAGTGGCATGCCGTCCCCTAGGGACAAAGATGGGATGCCAGTTTCCCCATATTTTGCCTTGGTTGGCTTTTATACACCCCCTTCGAGCAGGTACGCCAGGGGTGTTGATTCATGAGTCCTCCGGACTCAGGTAAAGTTATAGTCAGGTGCTCAGCAGGCCCAAGTGCATACCCAGGGGTCCGGCATGATGCATATAATTACTATGGGAGATGCGATGATCGGGGTAGGGGTATAGATTGCATGTCGGTTGTACCTTACAACTTATTGGGGCCAGGTAAGGTTTATGTGTGCTATGTTATGTATGTTATGCTATATTATGCCATGTTATGTTAGTTATAAATAGATAGATAGTAGAACTCCACCTTACCAGGTACGACTCTTACTCCTTTCAGCATAGTTGAGGATAGTCTTAAACTCGTACTTTTTGTCAATTACAGTCTATTTCTTTCTACTTCAGTTCTACAGTTATATTGTTTGTCTTTAGTTATTTTCCAGCTGTTGCTTTGCATACTCAGTACCAGCGATACTGACGCCCATTTTGGGGCGCTGCATTACTTGCCTGCAGGTACGCATAAATGAGTAGCCGATCCCTTGTAGTTCCAGCCAGCACACAGAGTTATCAGCTCCTGTCATCCAGAGCTAGACAACTAGAGGTTTATTCCTTTTCTTTTGTTGTATAGTATGGGTAGGTCGGTGCCCTGTCCCGACCATCTTATCAGTATTCTTAGAGGCTTGCAGATTGTATATTCCCTGTGGTTAGCTGTAACGGTCGTGTGAGGCCATGTGTATGTTTTAGTTTGCTTATAATGGTCGTGTGGGGCCTTATTCAGTTGGTAGTGGTGATCTTGTTGGTCACGTAGCAGTTTAGTACTTGTTTTCTTGATTCAGAAATAACTAGACAACATGGTGGCCTTGTCAGCCCGCATAGGTTCCCTATTGATTCAGCTGTTCTGGGTAGATGTTGTTTTCTTACAGGTGGCTATAGGCCTAGTCGGCTAGAGGCTATATTTACAGCAGTTATATACCCCGTCATTTTCTTGAATACAGGGTTAGAGCTAGCCTGGCACCAGAAGTGCTTAGACTCATGTCTGATTGTTTTCAAGGGTAGTTAGGTTGATCACTTTCCTCTAATCGAGTTTGCCTAGAATTAAAGTTACCACTCCAGTATTCAAATGGCCCCGTTTGGGGCTTTCTATGGGTGGAAATGTAGATTGCCTATTTGTTGGTTCGAGGTACGTGAGGCTATTTTGATAGGGCCAGAATTAGTTCATGTGCCAATGGAGAAGGTTCATCTTGTTAGAGAAAGGCTGAAAATACCTTAGAGTGATAGAAATCTTAAGTAGATGTGAGAAGGAGAGAACTTGAGTTTAAGGTTGATGGTTGGGTATTTCTTAAGGTATCTCCAATGAATGGATTTATGAGGTTTGAAAAGAAGGGGAAGCTCAATCCCTGATATGTTGGGCCATATAGGATTGTAAGACGTGTTGGCAAGGTGGCCTATGAGTTGGAGCTACCAGCGGAGTTAGCTTCGGTGCATTTGGTATTCCATGTGTTTATGCTGAAGAAATGCATCAGTGATCTAGCCCTGGTTGTTCCAGTAGATAGCATTTGGGTAAAGGATAGCCTTACTTATGAGGAGGTTCCGTTTGATATCCTCGATCATCAGGTTCAGAAGTTGAGAAACAAGGAAGTAGCCTCAGTGAAGGGGTTGTCGAGAAATCAGCTTGTTGAGGGAGCTACGTGGGAAGCTGAAGCAGATGTTATGGCTAGATACCCGCATCTTTTTCCTTGCAGTCCCATTCTAGATTTCGGTAAAAAATTCATCCTTAGAGCTCTATTCAGTCTCATGCCAGGTTCGTGTCTCTAAGTTTCTTTCATGTCCTTATATAAAAGTATGTTTCATAAATTCAACTCAGTCATGTATGTCAGTCCGGAGTCAGTCACTCCGTCAGTTCTCAGCTGTGGTTGTTAAGTTTTGGGGTTTCCAGCTACTTCCATAGCCCTCCAACAGGTTTAAATCAATATTCAAGGACGAATGTTACCAAGGGGGAGATATACTAACACATTGAGCTTCGAAATGACATCTCGAAGGAAAAGAACTGAAGTTGCAAGTTTGGTGCAGAGGTGATGGAGGAGATGACAACCCATTTCTTTAGCCTAGAGGCTCTATCAGTAGGAATGACAGTTGTCAGAGAGGCGATGGGCCCATATACGTGGGCTTATGTCACGACCCGAACGGAGGCACGGATAGACACACGAGACAAGGAGCCCTGAGAGACTCCAAGTCAACCCATGGCATGAACATACATCTAACTCAATTACTAAAACTGAAGAATCAACATAATAATCTTAGCGAAAAGTCTAACAAAAAAACATAACATCAGAATACACAATCTGAAGCTAAAATCACCTTATTTTCTGAGAATCCAATAAACATGATGAGTTGTTGGAACAAGTCCCGAACTAACTCATCTTGGGCAAATTTATATGCCCAAGTGATACTCAAATATGTCATTTTAGCCTTGTTTATCTATCAGTGTTTATACATTGTCATGTGATTGTTAATAAAATGTGAATTTATACTAACCAACATGATTAGCATTGTTTTGCAGGTAAAATGTAATTTTGGGAAGCTAAAATGCGTGTTGGGAGAGATGGGGGTTGGACTCGGATGTTAGCAAAGGACAAGGCATTGGAAGGCACAAAATAAAGAGGCTCCGCGATGGAGCCGTCTCACGCTGCCATCGCGGAGGCCTTCTGCCTGGCTAGGGAATTTTTGGCAATTTCCAGTGAGGGTGCGCGTTGGGTCCGTGGCACGGTGGCCTAGCTCCGCGTTGCACGCTGTGCCACGTTGGGCCTTATTACCTGGACACCCAGTTTCCAGTGAGGGTCTGCGTTAGTGGCATGTCACGGAGGCAGTGCTCCGCGATGCACTCTGTGACACGTTGCTTGTTATTCCGGGGAAAATTTCCACTAGTATAAATAGAACACTTAGGTTCAGTTTTAATTATTCTGACTTGGTGGAGCAAGAACGTGGGTTACAGGCAGTTGAGGGGACGAAATTCTCAGGGTTTTTCTCTATCTCCTTCTTCTTAAATTCAATTGCTTGTATGTTTAACACTCATTTAACGATGTTTAATCCACAAATGAGTGGCTAATTCCTCTTCTTGCTGAGGTTAAGAACAGTTGTATTGAAATGTGATTGTTGATTAAGTTGGTTTTTCATCTTTTCTTCCATGGTTGTTCTATTGATTCTTGTTCTTACTGCATTAATGTGTGGCCTACATTAATGTACATCTAAAAAGTCCGGTTTTACTCGAGAGAGCAAGAAATTAGAAAGTTGTGAATTAATAGGATATGATCTTTTCTTAGTTTGGGAAAATTGAGAATTGATTTACCTTCAGGATAGAAATATACCTGAAAGTCGTATTAGTCAATTTAGAAACTTGGTTTGTATGGCTAGAACATGAATTTCCTTTAATCATAGAAATTTAGGTGGGCGGTTCATGATTCTTAAGTTGGGTTAAATACGAGAGTTTTAATCCATTGGCATTAGTTCTTGAGTAGCAAACGGAGGAAAAGACTAACCAAATTATATTGATAATTAATCTCTTTACATGTTCATTTAACCTCAGCATGCACACATTCATAGTTCAGACTCACATTAGATAGTTGTTTTAGACTTAGCATAAAAATTAGAACTCAAAATATCAAATTCTCGGTTACACTGTTGTTTTCATTGTTGGAATTAAAATATAGTACACTTGAGCAGATTGTACCTTATCCCAGTCCCTGTAGGATTGATACTTGGCTTACTTAAGCCACTTTACTACTTGTTCGACCACGTGCACTTGCGTGTAGTTATATACCCATATAACAAACAGACCGAACAAGTTTTTGGCACTGTTGCCGGGGGCTGGCAATTGGTGAATTTTTCTTAAGTGTTAATTTACTATATTTTTATTTTCTAAGTGTTGACTACTTGGTCTTAGCCTGTATATTGCATATTTAATTTCTGTTGAACACTGGCAAGAGACAAGGAGCTAGTGGACTCGTATTTAGAGCCAGAAAGATGATTTCATCGTCAGCAGAGAGAAGCTCTAGAAAGAAAGCTGCAGTTGCTCAGACAAACACTCATGGAGCAACAATAAAATCCACCAGTAGTACGGGCAATGTTAGTGCCCGAGGAAGTAGCAGCTCGGCCGGTTCGCGAGGTGGCAATCCCACATACTAATAATGTCACATCTAGCATCCGCAAACCTGAGCCAGGAGGGAGGTTCGAGCTTAAACAAAACATGGTGCAATTGCTGCACACCAGTGGGCAGTTCACAGGTCTCCCTCACGAGGATCCACAACAGCATCTCCAAAATTTTTTGGAGATAAGTGACACTTACATCACCGCTGGAGTGTCATCAGATTATGTCAGGCTTACATTGTTCCCATTTTCACTATTGGGAGAAGCCAAGAGGTGGTTGAAAGCTGAGCCACCCAATTCTATTTCTACGTGGGATGATCTTGCAAGGAAATTCTTGATACGATTGTTTCCCTCCGGTAAAACAGCAAGACTTAGAAGTCAAATTCTAAGTTTCAAATAGAGAGAGGGAGAGAATCTATATCAGGCTTGGGAGAGATTCAAGTCCATGTTGCGGGATTGTCCTCATCATCATCAATCCAATGATGTGCTGGTGCACACTTTTATAGAGGGTTTGGAACCCCATACAAAAATATTGCTAGACTCAGCAGCTGGAGGACAAGCGATGGATAAAACTTATGAGGAGCTGTATACCTTGTTGAACCGTATTTCGCAGGGCAATCCGGAGTGGAATGTTGATTCGTCAAGAGGAGGGACAAGGAAAGCAGCAGGAGTTATAGAAGTGGATGGTTTTATAGCTATTACTGCACAGATAGCTGCTTTACAGAATCAACTCAACACCCACTTCAGTAACATGACAATGAACCAGCCTCAAGCCCCAGTGAATGTAGTACAGCAGATTTGGTGTGAAGTGTGCGGGAGCAGTGAGCACTCAGCTGAGTGTTGTGGAGAAAATCCTGACTCGGTGAACTTTGGTATGGCAACAGCTACAATTCCAACTGGAGGAATCACCCGAATTTCTCTTGGGGTAGCAACAACCATCAGGGCCAAAGTTCAAGTCAGGGGGCGCAAAGGAATCAAGGAGGGCAGCAGAACTATCAGGCACAATATAGAAACAACAATGCACCTCCTCCACCACCATCACCAAGCATTGAGGAGATGTTCAAGAAGATGATAGCTAACCAAGCTCAATTGCAGGCTGACTATGTAAAATTGGCAGTCGAGGTGAAAAACAACCAGTTAGCTACTAAGGCGCTTGAATATCAATTTGGGCAATTTGCTGGAGCCCAGAACACCAGACCTAGAGGAGGACTTCCGAGTGACAGATCCGAACACCAAGCAGGTGAATGCGGTTACCACAAGGAGTGGTTTGCAGCTTAAAGAGGTGGAACCAGAAAGACCACCTCAACAATCGGGAGCAGCAGAAGTTGAGAGGGAGCAAAGCGATGAGAGGGGGAAGAAAAAGAAAGCTAAATCAGAAAGACCACCACCCTTGTTCTCTAAAAGATTAAAGAAACACAAGGAGGAGGCGTGTTTCAAGAAATTCATGGAGGTGCTAAAACAGGTACATATTAACTTACCTCTTGTTGATGTTTTGCAGGGAGTGCCGAAATATGCAAAGTACGTAAAGGACATCGTGGCAAACAAAAGTCGGTTGACTGAGTATGCTACGGTGGCTCTCACGGAGGAGTGCACTTCCCGGATACAAAACCGACTGCCCACAAAGCTCAAAGATCCTGGGAGCTTTACTATATAAATTACTATTGGGCAGAGTATCCGAGCTCGTGGATTATGTGATTTGGGAGCGAGCATTAATTTGATGCCATCATCGGTATTCAAAAAGCTGGGTCTAGGGAGTCCTAGACCCACAACAGTGATCTTGCAATTAGTGGATCGGTCCTTAGCCAGACCTGATGGCATTGTGGAGGACGTTCTGGTGCAAGTTGACTCCCTGATCTTCCCTTTAGATTTCGTCGTGCTATATTTTGAGCCAGTCGCGGAAGTCCCATTTATTTTGGGACGTCCTTTCTGGGCGACCGGGAAGGCACTGATTGATGTAGCTGCAGGGCAGCTAACCATGCGAGCACACGACAAGGTGAAAGTGTTCGATGTATACAAGCCCACAAAGCTCCCGACTGTGTACGAGGAACTCTCGGTGATCAATGTGATTGATCGAATTGATGACGCGCAGATAAAGGATTCACGAGAGTTAATGGGAAAACAACCGGAGCGATGTAAGCACTACTAGGGGGAGGACGGTGGTCGAGAGAAAACATCCATCACCCTAGAGGACAACTGAGCTGAATGACGTCGAGCCGCGACGGTAAACCAGGCGCTGCACGGGAGGCAACCCGTGAAATTTTTCTTTGTAAATTTTAAATAGATTTTTCTTTTTTTCTTTTTTTCCTTGTTTATCAACAAAATTTTTAGTTTTATATTTTTGTTGTTAGTTTTATTTTGAGTGAAACCTATAATTCTAACCAATTTCTTGTCGTAAGATGAATTTCAGGTTGAACGGAGGATAAATGTGCAAAGAATCGCAAAGGAAAATTCGAGGTATGAAAATCAATAAAAAGTGGCAAAACAGTGAGCTAGGGCGATAACTCCATGTCATGGAGGAGGACCTCCGCGTTACCCTCCGTGACACATTGAGGTGTAAATCTGGAATTTTTTTAAAATTCCAGAATGCCCTCGCGATAGCTCCATGTCACGGAGGGCAAGCTCCGTGTTACCCTCCATGACACGTTGATGTTTATATCGCGACGGGTCACACCGGGTCGCCGGGTGACCCGCGCGATTTAACCCCTTTTTAACCCTGATTACCCCTATTTTTCCCTCATTTCTCACAAACTCCACGACCAACCTCCCAAAAACCCATCCCCCCTCGACGTGACACGGACTTAGGACAATAATTTCATCGAGTATTCATCAATTCTTCGAATTCAAGGAATGTTCTTCAACTCTATTTCAATTCTTGTCGAAATTTTTCGATATTGAACTAGTGATATGAGCTAAACTTGCCCTAAGTAGAAATTGAGCGTAAATTCTATTGAATTATTGTTGATTGATGTTCGGAGTATCATTGTGATTGCTTGAACTCGTTAATGACATAGTTTAATCGAATTTGTGATAAAATCATAGCTAGGGCTTGCCTTTGAATTTGAAATGGAAAAATTTAGTTGAACTAGTGAAATTCATGTTGGGTTGTACATGTTGAGTGAGATGAGTCGATTGTGCTAACTGTTAATATGCTCAAAAACCGATGGATTTGCGGGTTAGGGTAATATCAAGAATTGCAAGAATTGGTTGAATTGTATAGGATCACGTAGTTAATTTTTCTTTTTTTTCTTTTGTTTTATTTCTCCTTGCTAAGTGCTATGAGATAAAATATTGTCGATGGTAATGATTGTGGTTAGCTGTACGAAGTCTGAGTAGTACATAGAATGTATACCATCGAATTATTCGAATGCACTAAGCATGTTTGTTATATTTGGTTGTTTGTTTGTGTAAATAAGTATGATCTTGCTGTAATGTTGTAGTTTTAGCTAAGCACTAAGTGTGGGGTAGCCTAGCTTAACCCGACCTTAGTCGAAGCTAATATTCATTGGCTTAACATTGAACTTGTATGTTTGGGTTGGCAGGAACAATGGAAAGCCAGCAAGACAAGGGAAAAGGCACATCAACATCTGGCGCCGGCAGAAAAAGAATCAGATTGGGCACAGCAGTCCCAGCAGCACCAGCGGTTCCACGCGGCCAACAGTGCCAATACGGAACCAGGTGGGTGACAGAAGAGGGGAAGAAGTGGTATGCAAAGCACAAGGAGAGCAAGTACTTCCCTGAGGAACACATAGCACGGGAACCGTTGGCACAGGAGTTCCCTAGGATTGTCCACAGGATCGACGCAGCTGGGCTCAACTTCATCTTTGAAGAGCCCAAGGAATGCAACTTGCACTTGATTCGGGAATTCTATGCCAATTGGAACCCGACTCTCTGAAGTCACACCATCAAAATAAGAGGGCAAATAGTCACCTTTGAGCCCCACCACCTCAATGCTATCCTAGGGGCGCGTGACACAAACGCCCGCGTGCTTCGACAGCTGAACATCACTCAACCATATGCGGACATCAGACGCACTTTGTGTGGAACCCGATCGACGGCCAGGTGGAGCAGACACAAGGAGAGGGGCTACCATCAGACTTTGCCCTACTCACAAATGAACAGGGAAGCCAGGATATGGCTTAAGATCGTGTGTTCCCGCCTAATCCCGGGGGTACATATGACGGGTGTAACCCGGGATCGTGTATGCCTGGTGTACGCCCTGATGAAAGGGCTGGAGATCAACGTGGGGGCGGTGATTATCTCCGCCATGAAGAGAGCCCGGTTACATCAGGGGCACAGATACAGATTTGGTGGACTACTCACCACATTCCTGAGGGGCCTAGATGTTGAGGAAGAGGCCCTTGACTACATCCCGCAGATGGAGCGGCGGGCCTTAGATGTCACTAAAACTAAGGCACCCAACACCACCCACGGGCTTGTTCTTACACTTGCTGAGCGACATGCTCGAGATGATCAGTACATGGCTCGCATGTACGGGATGCAGATGCTCCAGCTGAGGATAGGCGGGAGGCCAACAACAGAGGAGGAGCTATGGCAGCTCGAGCTAGACTACCCTTTTGGCGAAAATGCCTGGGCTCTATACCGAGTGGGGCCAGCTTTTGTAGAGCCCACGGATGATGATGTCCCCACAGATGAGGAGACACGTCGAGAGGACTCCGATGTGGAGTCTGATGATGACGATGGGGGTGATTCAGACATGGGAGATGAAGCAGCAGCACCTGATGAAGAAGTGGAGTATTTTGATTGAACAGGGATTTCCACCACCCAATTTTTGTGCTATTTTAATTTCTGTGAACACTGGGGACAGTGTTCGATATAAGTGTAGTGTGGGAGTAGTTAGGTGCTGGGTATGTTGTTTTGCTCTGTTGTTGTGCCTGTGAAAAACTTTTTGTGACCCTGTAATTTGTGATTGTGAAGTTGTTGTTCTGTATTGTAAATATATGTGAATTGTGAAACTGTTGTGTGTTGCTAAATGTTGCTAGCTGATTTTGTACATATTTTTGTTTATCGAAATGATCGATATTTTTAAAATTTTTCCTTTTTTCTTCAATTCTTGGGTTTCTCGGCGTTTGTTTTCGGTTCTTTTACCGAGAATGGTCCCATTGAACCGAAGTCTTAGTTAGTGACCGTTCCCTATGATGGATGGATGACGACCGTCCTAAGGAAAATGTAGTCGTTAGGAGTAGATCTTTTTCATTTTTTTTAGTTGTTTTTCTTTTGTGGGTTGCATCCCAAAACTTGTAGTTACTTTATGGTTGTGGAATTCTGGTTGCGTGTTGTACATGATATTTGAAATGCAAAGGTGATTTGTATGAAAGCATGCAACTTTGTAAATATGTTGAGATACCTAGGACATAGAGTCGATTCAGTGTGATTGAGGCTTAATTTTGAATTCCTGTAATTAGTTGATTAAAGAGTCTGTAAATACGTCTTGAATTGAGCATGTGCAATAAGTGTGAAGTGAGGTTTTGTTATTCCATGCTATTGTGAAGTGTCTAGAACTTGCCTGGTGTGTGTACAAAACGAAATGAAGGAGGTGTATTGTAGGAAAGGATGTAGGCATTTCTTTGTTTTTAACCGAAAGTTTCTCTTTTTCATTATCGTACCCACCTTGATTGTACACCCTAGTCAGCCCGTTGAGCCTTTAGCCTATTTTTTTCTTGTGTCAAAAAGTTGTAAACCGAGCTTAATCCCTTCTTTTCATTAGCCGTAAATTTGATCCAAAACTCTTAAGCGCTTAAGAAGAGAAAATAATTTTTCCAAAGTGTCAAAGAGTGAGATTGGTGGAAAGAAAAGAAAAGTAGATTGATAAAGGGAAAGAAAAGGTTGAAGGTGCACGTGTTATAAATAAACTATAATGAAGGTGTATGAATAATCTTTGTTGTTGTGTCAATGGTGCTTAATAAGATGGGCCAAACTAAAGAAAAACTTCCAGAATGGGAGGATGAAGAAAGAAACAATGCCCATGAGTTTGATGGGATGTATTGAAAAGGCGCTTAAGGATGCTAGTGGCTATTATTAGCTAGCCCAATATTTACTAGTTCCGTATCTTACATTACAACCCATTAAAGTCCTACATGATCTTACATCACACTTCTTTATATTAGTGGAGTAATACACTAAAAGCAAGCTTATGGTTCGTGACATGATGCATGTGAATTCTTTTGGGAGAGAGAGTGAAATTGCATCTATATGCCCCTGCATGTAATCGTTTGAGTTTGTATGATCAAAAAGGGGAAAATTCTCTTGTGTTGTGAGGGCACATGCTTAATGAGAGATTAATTTTCATATCGGATGTCTTGATCAACTGATTTGCATGAGTTTGCTGATAGCGAGAGTCGATTCTTAAGTCTAGGAGGTCTGAATGTATTGAAGGTCATTGCATTGATAGGACCATGCATGTTTCCTTGATGATTTACTGTATTGAATAATCAGTATGACCGTAGCCTAAATTATCGAACCAAAGTAGCGAGGTTGGGTTGTAAATTGCATGAGGTGTAAGATTGTTGTTCGAGGACGAACAAGGATTTAAGTGTGGGGTAAGTGATCTTGGGCAAATTTATATGCCCAAGTGATACTCAAATATGTCATTTTAGCCTTGTTTATCTATCAATGTTTATACATTCTCATGTGATTGTTAATAAAATGTGAATTTATACTAACCAACATGATTAGCATTGTTTTGCAGGTAAAATGTAATTTTGGGAAGCTAAAATGCGTGTTGGGAGAGATCGGGGTTGGACTCGGATGTTAGCAAAGGACAAGGCATTGGAAGGCACAAAATAAAGAGGCTCTACGATGGAGCCGTGTCACGCTGCCATCGCGGAGGCCTTCTGCCTGGCTAGGGAATTTTTGGTAATTTCCAGTGAGGGTGCGCGTTGGGTCTGTGGCACGGTGGCCTAGCTCTGCGTTGCACGTCGTGCCATGTTGGGCCTTATTACCTGGACACCCAGTTTCCAGTAAGGGTCTGCTTCAGTGGCGTGTCACGGAGGCAGTGCTCCACGATGCACTCCGTGACACGTTGCTTGTTATTCCGGGAAAAATTCCCACTAGTATAAATAGAACACTTAGGTTCATTTTTAATTATTCTGACTTGGTGGAGCAAGAACGTGGGTTACAGGCAGTTGAGGGGACGAAATTCTCAGGGTTTTTATCTATCTCCTTCTTCTTCAATTCAATTGCTTGTATGTTTAACACTCATTTAATGATGTTTAATCCACAAATGAGTGGCTAATTCCTCTTCTTGCTGAGGTTAAGAATAGTTGTATTGAAATGTGATTGTTGATTAAGTTGGTTTTTCATCTTTTCTTCCATGGTTGGTCTATTGATTCTTGTTCTTACTGCATTAATGTGTGGCTTACGTTAATGTACATCTAAAAAGTCCGGTTTCACTCGAGAGAGCAAGAAATTGGAAAGTTGTGAATTAATAGGATATGATCTTTTCTTAGTTTGGGAAAATTGAGAATTAATTTACCTTCAGGATAGAAATATACCTGAAAGTCGTATTAGTCAATTGAGGAACCGGGTTTGTATGGTTAGAACATGAATTTCGTTGAATCACAGAAATGTAGGTGGGTGGTTCATGATTCTTAAGTTGGGTTAAATACGAGAGTTTTAGTCCATTGGCATTAGTTCTTGACTAGCAACCGGAGGAAAAGACTAACCAAATTATATTGATAATTGATCTCTTTACATGTTCATTTAACCTCAACATGCTCACATTCATAGTTCAGACTCACATTAGATAGTTGTTTTAGACTTAGCATAAAAAATTAGAACTCAAAATATCAAATTCTCTATTACACTATTGTTTTCATTGTTGGAATTAAAATATAGTACACTTGAGCAGATTGTACCTTATCCCAGTCCCTGTGGGATCGATACTTGGCTTACTTAAGCCACTTTACTACTTGTTCGACCATGTGCACTTGCGTGTAGTTATATACCCATATAACAAACAGACCGAACACTAACCCTAATAAGCTAAAAACTGAAAATACATAGAGAATCTGAATAAGCATGGTCCTCGGGAGATGAGGAGTCACCAAAAAGTGTATGATGCTAATTCTGAAGAGTGGCTATGAACGGGGCTGAGTTTGTGTGTCTGGTCCGGTATCATGAAACAATACAACATAGAGTATGCGGTCAGTACGTGGAATGTACCGAGTATGCAAGGTAACTTAACCGCTTAAATAGTAAAATTATTTAATGACATGCATAATGTAAAACATAAACAATAAGAATTTGAGAGAAGGGCTTGCATGCATTCTTTTTGAAATCATGATCTCATCATAACATAACATAACATCATAACTGAATCGATTAACTCAAAATTGAACTCTGATAGTCATGAGTAAAACTGAACATTGATTCAAACCTGCTTTAGAATATATATAGATGCATAAATCATATGAATGATGAACATGCATAACTGAAATCATGAGGAACAATGGGAGACTCGTCTTTTAACCGACATACCACAATAGAGCTTACATGGACCCAACTATCACACTCAAGTGGGAAGAGCCGTCCAAAACATTTCTGGGGCTAAGGAGATACCATGATATCGATATAAAGCTCATGGTCTAATAGGGCAGGGGATAGCTCACAACGGAGGTCCCGAAGTAATATATATAGAATAAGCCTACGTTGGCGCGTAGTTCTAAAGCATAGGGTGATCGATCCTTAGCCTACTCGATGCTAGACACAAGTCCCAAAACATGCATATGCTCTCTATCATTTTTCAATGAAGCTCACCATCATCAATTAACGAAGCTCAATAATCAAATACATCTCAAATCTGAAAACATGCATATAAGAATCTTTAGCTCAAAACATACCACAAGCTGAAAGATAATTGGGAGTCTTCACTCCAAAACCATGTGGTAAGCTTAATTCGGAAAATCATAAATCATACATGAACATGTGGGCATTTCCCAATACCTTAACATGCTTGAAAATACTCAATTAATTTGAAAACATGATTATAAACATGGGTATCTTGGAAATATTCTTTTCATCATAATATCTCATCATAATCATACATCCATCACAAATCTCATCTTTCATGAATTTTCCATAATTTAGCATTTTGATTTAATAACTTAGAACTCAATTTCTCATTGAAAATAATGTATAACTTGACCATGAATCATAATTCAATAGTAGAAACATATTTAAGTCATACCCATATGGAGAATTAGAAAATTCATGCATTGGGCTAAAACCCCATAGATTAGACATAGGAAGTCTATGATTTAGAGAGGGATTGGGTATGGATGTGAAAGGATTCACCCACTCATAACGCTACATACCTGGGGAATATCAATTTTTACCACTCCTCGAAATCCCAATGGAAAATTGAAGGAAAACTTGAAGAAGAACAAGCTTGATCACCTCCCTAATTTTCTAACTTTGCATGCATGTATATGAATGAACCTAGGGTAGGTTTTACCCTCATAAAACACAGCATTTCAAGCCTTAAATTAGATAGTTCAGGACCCTATGACTTAGGAATGATAAAAATACCCTTAATAAAATTCCTGAAATTTCTACACTGGCTGAAACCATGGAATGGTCCAACAAGTCGTGTTTTGATACCACGACTCGTGGTATCCGTCCGTTGGATCCACTGCCCAACCTCACTTCCTCGGGTTCACTCCCACGACTCAATAGGACAAGTCGTTACTTCAAATGACGATCTGTTATGTCATCCGTTGTTTCTTCCTTGACAACCTGCACCAAGCATTCCCACGAGCCACACCACGACTCGTTCCTCCTTCCAATGAGTCACGGTTTCCTTCTGC
This sequence comes from Datura wrightii, assembly GCA_035772735.1. Taxonomy (NCBI): domain Eukaryota; kingdom Viridiplantae; phylum Streptophyta; class Magnoliopsida; order Solanales; family Solanaceae; genus Datura; species Datura wrightii. Next base: position 113,396,948 of record JASDFA010000001.1, read on the forward strand.
TACATCGACTGGAGACTTGAATACTCCTTCCCTCAACTGCTCACCATGACCCGTTGCTCCACACAACAGGTCATCCAACGGCCTGTTACCCCCCCCCCCCAAGGCTGAGGACCAGTCCCACCACGACTTCAAACAATGACTCATGGTAACAAACAATGGGTCTTTACTTGACCCGTTACCTCCAATTGCCACCCGTCCAGACCTTACAAAGGATGCTTCCCACGGATCATTGGTTGGACCAACGGTCCGTTAGGTGACCCATTTTGTGGGATTTTTCCCAAATTCTGCCAACTTCCATTTTAAAACCTAGGTATAATCTTAGGCACTTTTGGGGTATTACAATATCTCCCCCTTGGGAACATTTGTCCTCAAATGTGGGAAATTTTATGGAATACAGAGAAATGCAATAGTTATACTCAAACACTTATCATTTAAGCTCAAAACTGTTGAAATGACTATTTTCGATTCAAACTACATAGCTGAACTGAATTCATGAATAACACATATATCCATATACATAAAAGAAACTTAGGCACACAAACTGAACATGAAAACTAAAAAGAGTCTTAGGGCAAAAACTGATACCTCAAGCTAGAACTGAGCCGGTAGAGAATAAATGCGGCTATATAACCATCATGTTTGCTTCGGCTTCCCACGTAGCTCCTTCATTGTACTTATTCCTACATAAAACCTTGATTGAAGCTACTTCTTTGTTTCTTAGCCTTCAAACCTGACGATCCAGTATTTCCATCGGAACCTCCTCATATCTAAGGTTGTTCTTCACACCAACACTGTCCACCGAAACCACTAGAGATGGATCACCCAAACACTTCTTTAAGAGAAACTCATGGAATACAAGATGCAGCGAAGCTAATTCTGAGGGCAACTCCAATTCATATGCCACCTTGCAAACCCGTTTCACAATTCGGTAGGGTCCAACATAACGAGGGCTGAGTTTTCTTTTATTTTCAAACCACATCACTCCCTTCATGGGAGATACCTTCAGAAACACCCAATCATCCACCTCGAATTCTAATTCCCTACTTCTCACATTGGCATAAGACTTATGGCGACTTTGAGCTGTTTTCAACCTGTCCCATATGAGATGAACCTTCTCCATAGCCTCGTGGACCGAATCTGGTCCTATCATTGCTGCTTCCCCAACTTCAAACCAGCCAATAGGCAATCTACATCTCCGCCCATAAAGAGCCTCAAACGGAGCCATCTAAATACTAGAGTAGTAGTTGTTATTGTATGAAAACTCGATAAAAGGAAAATGATCATCCAAACTACCTTTAAAGTCAACCGTGCATGATCTTAGAATGTCCTCAAGAGTCTAAATTGTCTGCTCCAGTTGACCATCCGTTTGTGAGTGAAATGTTGTGTTGAGCTTAACTTGAGTACCAAGTCCTTTTTGAAATGACTTCCAAAACTGAGAGGTAAATTAGGTACCTCGGTCTAACATGATGGACAAGGGCACTCCATGTAATCGAACCAGCTCTTGGATATATATTTTGACATAGTTCTCCACCGAATTCGTGGTTTTGATTGGTAGAAAATGAGCGGGCATGGTCAACTTGTGTACCACAACCCAAATGGAGTCATATTGTTGACGAGTGCGAGGCAACCCTATGATGAATTACATGTTGATTTCTTCCCATTTCCAAGTAAGAATACTGATATCCTGAAGCACACCTCCCGATCTCTGATGCTCGACCTTCACTTGCTGACAGTTTAGACACTTAGCTACAAATTCTTCTATGTCCTGCTTCAAACCATTCCACCAATAGACTTCCCGTAAGTCATGGTACATCTTGGTGGCAACTGGATTGATAGAATACTTGGATCCATGAGCCTCTTGCAACATCCTACTCCTCAAATCATCAACATCTACAACACATAAGTGACCCTAGTATCGAAGCACACCATCTCCCTCTTTTGAGAAGACCTCTACCTTCTGATTCTGAACGACTTCCTTTAACTTTACCAAAATCAAGTCCTTATCTTGCCCAGCTTTTACATCAGTCACCAAAGACGATTCTAATCCATTATGAATAATAACACCACCATCGGTTGAGTTAACCAACCAAACTCCTAACCTTGCGAGTCGGTGCACATCCTCCACTAGCTCCTTCTTTCCCTTATCCACATGGGACACACTCTCCATAGAGAGTCTACTAAGTGCGTCTGCCACTACATTGGCCTTACCTGGATGGTAAAGGACACTCATATCATAGTCCTTGAGTAGCTCCAACCACCTCCTTTTCCGAAGATTGAGATCCTTTTGGGTAAACACATATTGTAAACTCTTATGGTCCGTAAATACATCCACATGGACCCCGTACAAATACTGTCTTCAAATCATCAAGGCGAATACCACCACAGTCAATTCAAGATCATGGGTCAGGTAATTCTTCTCATGAACCTTTAGCTGTCTGGAGGAATATGCTATAACTTTTCCATATTGCATCAATAAACGCCCAAGCCCGATCCTTGAAGCATCATAATACACCATGAACCCATCAGTACCCTTGTGTAGGGTCAACACCAATGTTGAGGTAAGTCGAGCCTTCAACTCTTGGAAGCTCTTCTCACACGCCTCCGACCATTGGAATTTCACCTTCTTTTGGGTCAATTTGGTCAAGAGTGAAACAATAGATGAGAAACCTTCAACAAACCTTTGATAGTAGCCGGCTAAACCCAAAAAGCTTCGAATATCTAAAGGATTCACTGGTTTATGACAATTCTTCACCGCTTCTATTTTCTGAGAGTCCACCATTATGCCTCGCTTGATACCACATGGCCCAAAAATGACACTGAGTTCAACAATAACTCACACTTACTGAATTTGGCATATAATTGGCGATCCTTGAGAGTCTACAGCACTACTCTCAAATGAGTGGCATGCTGCTCCTCGCTCCGAGAGTATATCAAGATGTCATCAATAAACACAATTACGAACATATCCAAGTATGGCTTGAACACCCTGTTCATCAAGTCCATAAAAGCTGCAAAAGCATTTGTTAGTCAGAAAGACATAACTACAAACTCATAATGACCATAGCGCAGCCTGAAGGCTATCTTTGGGATATCGCTCTCCCAAACTCTGAGCTGATGGTACTTGGATCTGAGATCTATCTTCGAGAAGCACTTGACACCCTGAAGCTGGTCGAATAAATCATCAATCCTAGGTAGAGGATACCTATTCTTGATGGTAACCTTGTTCAATTGCTGATAATCAATACACATGCAAAGGGAACCATCTTTCTTTCGGACAAAGAGAACTAGTGCACCCCATAGGGACTTGCTCGGTATAATGAAACCCTTATCTAATAGGTCCTTCAACTGCTCCTTTAACTCCTTTAGCTCGGCTGGAGCCATTCTGTAGGGAGGAATAAATATAGGATAAGTATCGGGAAGAAGTTTAATACCAAAATCAATCTCCCGCTCGAGAGGGATTCCTGGTAAATCATCAGGAAAGACCTCTGGATACTCACATACTACTGGGACAGACTAGATAGTCGGGATCTCAGACGTCGCATCCTTAACCCTAAATAGATGGTACATATTACCTTCGGAGATCATCTTTTTGGCCTTAAAGTAGGAAATGAAACAACATAAAGGTACAACTAAACTACCCTTCCACTCTAAGACTGGCTCTCCTGGAAATCTAAACTATACTGCCCAAGTCCTACGATAAATGAGGCATAACATGCAAATAGCCAATCCATGCCGAGGATAACATCAAAATCAGTAATGGCTAACTCTATCAAATTTGCTGAGGTGATTTTCTAAAGGAGTGAGACTGGGAAACTTCTATTCACCCGTCTAGATACAACTGAACCACCTACTATAGTAGAGACTAAAGGTTTCAAAAAGACTTCGGGACTAACTCCGAAGTTACCGACCACATAAGGTGTCACAAATGACAACGTAGCCCTCGGATCTAACAAAGCATAAACATCAAGATGGAAAACCCATAACATACCAGTAACCACATCGGGGGAAGTCTCATGCTCCTAACAAGACGTGAGGGCATAGAATCTATTTTGGCGATGACCGCCAGCTGAGCTAGCCGAAGCACCCTGCTGTGCGGAATGTTTTGCTAGAGCTACTAAACTAGAAGCTGGTTCTCGACCTCTATCATGGCCCTATATCGCTGTTGGGAAATCATTGAGCATATGTCTGACCTTCCCACACCCGAAACAAGCACCGGAACTTTCCAAGCACTAGCCAATGTGTCTCGGATAACACCTGCCGCAAACTGGGATGCCAGAATCTGTGGGCCTACTGCTCTGACACCTAAGCCTGATGCTTGCCCCCTCTGATCATTCCTAGGCTTAGATGGCACACTCAACGCTGAAGATGTTGGGGTTGGAGGTCTCTAGTGGGTCTTCTGTCGGTGCCCACCACTTGACCTCGGTTGTGAGAATTTGTGACTATTAGTCCTAGCCCTCTTGGCTTCCCTCTTTCTCATATGCGCCTTCCTCCATTTGCTGGGCGTACAAAACTATCTAAGGGAAATCCATATCCTAGTGGAGCATAGCGGTCCTACTATCCTTGTCCAAATAGCCTACCACGCAATGAACAAACTTGCTCACCCGCGCCTCTAATCAGCCACTAACTCCGGGGCATACTTCGATAGGTGAGTGAAGTCAAAGGAGTACTCATGTACCGTCATTTTCCCTTGATTAAGATTCATGAACTTGGTTGCCTTCAGCTCTTGGATCTCACGAGGGAATAATCGATCTAAGAATGCAACATGGAACTCCTTCCCAAGTGACAGGACCTGCTCCAGAGGCCCTACTATTTCTCCATTGTCAAAACCAGATGTCTGTGACCCCTTTCAGCTGGTATGAGGCCAACTCTGCACATTCAACCCCACTCACCCCATGACCTAGGTGATCTTCACAATCTCATCAATGAACTCATGCGACTCCTCATCTACTTTTAACCCGAGGAACTCTGGCGGGTTAATTCTCAATGAATCCCTAACTCGAGCCGTCGCTGCATTGACATTTTATGAGACATGTGCAACTGCCTGCTGATTGACCTGAGCGGCTTTCAGACACCCTAGGACACTTCAAACCTATTTCTCTAATACAGAGTTCGTCATAAACCGAAGGGAGGTCTGGATCGAGACACTGGACAAGGATCCCCGAAAGACTCCAAGTCGACCCATGGATTGAACATACATCTAACTCAATTACTAAAACTGAAGAATCAACATAATAATCATAGCAGAATCCTGAGAAAAAACATAACATAATAATACACAATCTAAAGCTAAATACATCCTTTTTGTCTGAGAAGCCTCTAAACATGATGAGTTGATGGACAAGCCCCCAACGAACTCGAATAAGCAAAAAACTGAAAATACTTAAAGAAATCTGAATAAGCATGGTCCTCGGGATATGAGGACTCACCAACAAGTGTAAGATGCTAACTCTGAAGACTGGCTATGAACAGGGCTAAGTCTAAGTGTCAGGTCCAATATCATGAAATAATATAGTATAGAGTATGCGGTCAGTACGTGCAACGTACCGAGTATGCAGGGTAAGTAAACCGCTTAAATAGTAAAATCATTTAAAGACATGCATAATGTGAAAGATAAACAGTAGGAATTTGAGTGTAGGGCTTGCGTACATTCTTTTTAAAATCATTATCTCATCATAACATAACATAACATCACAACTAAATCGATTGACTCAAAGATGAAATCTGATAGTCATGAGCAAAACTGAACATTAAGTCAAACCTTCTTTAGAACATATATAGATGTATAAATCATATGAATGATGAACATTCATAGCAGAAATCATGAGTAACAATGGGAGACTCATCTTTTAACTAACATACCACGATAGAACTTACGTGGTCCCAACTATCACACTCAAGTGGAAAGAGTCGTCCAAAGCCTTGCCAGGCCTAAGGACGATATCATGATATCGATATCAAACTCGTGGCCTAATAGGGTAGGGGATATCTCACAAAGGAGGTCCCGAATTAATATATATAAGAATAAACCTATGTTGGCGCGTAGTTTTGAGGCATAGGGTGATCGACCCTTAGCCTACTCGGTGCTAGACACTACTGCCAAAACATGCATATGCTCTCCGTCGTTTTTCAACGAAGCCTACCATCGCCAATTAATAAAGCTCAATAATCAAATATATCTCAAGTTTGAAATCATCGATATGAGAAGCTTTATCTCAAAACATACCACTAGATGAAAGATTGGGAGTCTTCGCTCCAAAACCATATGGTGAGCTTAATTTGGGAAATCATAAATCACACTTGAACATGTGGGCATTGCTCAATACCTTAACATGCTTGAAAATACTCAATTCATTTTGAAAACATGATTATAAACATGGGTAACTTGGAAACATGCTTTTCATCATAATATCTCATCATAATCATACATCCATCACAAATATCATCTTTCATGAACTATCCATAATTGGGCATTTTGATTTAATAACTTAGAACTCAATTTTTCATTGAAAATAATGTAAAAATTTCCCATGAATCATAATTCAATAGTAGAAACATATTTAAATCATACCCATGTAGAGAATTAGGAAATTGATGCATTGGGTTAAAAACCCATAGATTAGACATAGGAAATCCATGATTTAGAGAGGGATTGGGCATGGGTGTGAAAGGATTCACCCACTCATAATGCTATATACCTCTGGAAGATCAACTATTACCATTCCTTTAAAGCCCAATGGAAAATTGAAGGAAAGCTTGAAGAAGAACAAGCTTGATCACCTCCCTAATTTTCTAGCTTTGCATGCATGGATATGAATGAACCTAGGGTAGATTTTACCCGCATAAAACATTTTATTTCAAGCCTTAAACGATGTAGTTTAGGACCCTAGGACATAGAAATGACAAAAATGCCATTAATGAAGTTCCTGAAATTTTTGCACTAGCTGAAACCATGGACGGTCCAATAGTCGTGCTTTGATACCATGACTCGTGGTCTCCATCCGTTGGATCCACTTCCCAAGCTCACTTCCTCAGGTTCACTCCCACGACTCGATAGGATGAGTCATTGCTTCAAACGATAATCCGTTATGTCGTCCGTTGTTTCTCCCTTGAAGACCTGCACCAAGCTTTCCCATGAGCCACACCACGACTTGTTCCTCCTTCCAATGAGTCGTAGTTTCCTTCCACTACATCGACTGGAGGCTTTAATACCTCTTACAATGACTTCTTACCATGACCCATTAGTCCTCACAATTGGTCGTCCTATGACCCGTTACTCCCTCCTTAGGCTAAGGACCAGTCCCACCACGACTTCAAACAACGAATCACGGTAATAAACAATGGGTTGTTACTTGACCCGTTACTTCCAACTACCACCCGATCAGACCTCACCACAGATGCTTCCCACGGATCGTTGGTTGGACCAGCGGTCTGTTAGGTGACCCGTTCTATGGGATTTTTCCCAAATTCTTCCAACTTCCATTTTTAAATCCTAGGTCTAATGTTAGGCACTTTCGATGTATTAAAGATTACAATGAGGGGTTATTTCACCCTCATTCCCCTTCTTCAATCAAATTTATGATTACTCATTCCCCAAGTCCCATTTTCAAAATTCTAGGGATTTTTGTTGGCTTATGAAATTCCACCATGATTTTCTTATGGGTACAGATGAATCGAAATTAATTTATGATTTCTATGATTGGGGTTTTATAATTACTACAAAATCTCATGATATTTTGGTCTATTATGTCACAAGCATGATTATGAATTCTTAGCGCAAAAATCCTCTTTATGAGTTTTATGATCCTTTCAATTGTAATTCTCTCAAGTCCTAAATTATGTTTCATGATTTATGATGCATGAATTTATATAAGAACTCTTCATGGATTAATGAATCTTCAAGTTTGAGCTCTTTCTCAATTATGTTCGATTTTCTTGATTATCAGGATTATGATTATGATAGACTCACGGGCCCTTATTTCATTTCTAGTTCACGTATTACAAGCATGTTCGTGATCTTTATGATTTAAACTATCCCATGAAGTTCCTATAACATTTCACGACATTCATTATGAGTCATGTTCATATTTTTGGGAGTAGTTTCTAGCACAGAGTAGGTGGGGGTTCAGGAAAACCCTGAGTCTCAAAGCTACGTGCCAATATAGTATGATATCCATGTTAATCCAAGGGTTCTCTTCAGTGATCACACCATGTTATCGTTCCTTGCCTTGGCAAGCTTGGGACGGCTCTGCCCACTTGAACAATATAGTTGGGGCATTATGTAAGCTCTATCATGATGGTGTTGATTATGACAAGTTCCCCCATTATTCCTTATGTTTTATGACGAGTGGTATGAGGTATTAATGATTCATGGTATCGTTCATATAGAGGAAGCCCAGAAACAGACGGAAGGTTAACCATCGCATACCACGAGTCATGGTTAGGAGTTGTGGGTTGGGTCTGCTGGGGAAAAGACGATGTAATGAGTCATGATATGACTCATTGTAGGAAAAAAAGTGATCGTGATATTCCATTGGATGAGAATTAGAGAACCGGATAATGGGACTTGCACGCAATGGAAGGAAACGAGTTGTTGTCAGGTGGTACAACTCGTGGTACCTGGCAATCAACTTTCTAATTACGTTTTCCTAGGGATATTTTTTTAACTTCATAACCTTATAAACCCTTAGTGATGTCATTTTGGGTTTCTTAAAGAGTTTTTTAAGGGGTTTAACCTATCCTAATTCATCACTCTTTCAACACCACAATAGATTGAAGGTCCTCTCAAGATCAAGCTAGGGTTCTTCATCAAATCTCTTTAAAACTTTCTTGGGTTTTCAAGACAAGCTTAAGAGTCAATTATCTAGTATTTAGGGTTATGAATGAGGGGGAAGTTATTCCACCCTCATTCCCAATTTCATCCAATTCTATGATTTCAAGTCTCCAAGTATGTAATGTTAAAATTCTAGGGCTCAACCCAATTCATTGCAATCTTCCATGCTACCTCTAAGGGTTCAATTCTGTCATGTTTCAATTGATGATTTATGGCTATTAGGGTATATTTAACTCTCAATTTACTTACTAATTCATGATTTCAGGTTTGTGAAGATTATTCCCTATTATGCATGATTTATGAATTTCAAGCTTATGACCCATGATTTCAAGTATGATTAATTATCAAGTATGCATGAATATTTATGAAATCTTAAACTTATGATTCCATGATTTTGAAGTTATGAAGCTTTATTGAAGCAGTATTATTTTCATGAAATTAAAGTTGAAGTATCATGGCCAACTCTATGGCATCTTTTCATGAATATTTAATACATGTCAAATGTGATCATGATTTCATGTTTCAGCTAGCCCATGAAAGATCAAGTATGTTTTCACAAAAACGATTATGAGCCATGTACATATTTTTGGGAGTAGTTTCTAGCATCAAGTGGGCTAGGGGTTCAGGTAAACCCCATGTCGCAAAACTACATGCCACTGTAGGTCCTATATTCATGTTAAAACCCTACGGTGATTCACAAGTGATATCACGCCTTCATCGTTCCTAGCCTTGGCAAGCTTGGGACGACTCTACCCACTTGAGCGAGATAGTGGGGGTATCATATAAGCTCTATTATAATCGTGTCGATTATGATGAAAACCTCCCATTGTTCCTCATGTTTTCAGTTACTCACGTTCATATCTTATTATATTATGTTTTATAGCATATTTGACTCATTAATCAGTTTATGAGTTTTCACTTATGAATTAAAGTGAGGTACACTACAAGATTTCTATTCCTAAACCTTGGGTCATTATGTTCAACTTATGATGAATATCTCATGATTATGATTACTTCAGGAAAATGGCTTTAAACATGCAATCCATACTCTCATGTTCTGTCTTATTTAACATTCAAGATTTTACACTATCATTTTACTTGCATGTTTTACTTTCTCTATATACTCAGTACATTCAAAGTACTGACCACATACTCTATGCTATATTGTCTTATGATATAGGTTCGGGTGATTCGTCTAAGTTTTGTCGTTAGCTCGCTCCTGCTCTTTCTAGCTCTATCCAGTTTTGGTGAGTCCTCATGATCCTAGGATGCTAGTTTTGATTATGCCTCTTTTGTTAATTTATTTTAGTTTTAGAGTTGGCGAGCTAGTTGGGGGTGTTGTCGCATAAGCTCATCAAGTGTTTAGAGGCTTTTCAAACAATTATGTATAGATGGTTCAGCGATGTTGGCTCGTGTTTACGTTCATGGTTATACGTTATGTAGAATTCCACTTATACCATGTTAATGCTTTATTTTTTCTTAGTAATGCTCTTATTCATGCTATGTATGTGTCATGTGTTAGCTTGGAGCCATTCGTGGTTCTAGGTCCCCTGTCTCAATCCGAGGTCATAGTTCGGGTCATGACAATAAGGTTATGGTTACTTTAAGAAATTTGGAATTAAGGCTAAGATGACGATTTAAGAATAACGTATAATAAGAATGAATGTTAAGTTAGTAAGGGTAAATGAGGGTACCAATGCAGTGATTCCTTAATATGGTCACCTAACTTTATATATATATATATATATATATATATATATATGTTTTAAATTTCTTAACGATCAAAATATATTTCATAACTCCTAATCCTTAAGTTGTTAGCAAGTTACCGAATTATCGAGTTTTAAGATAAGCAAACGTCGACGCTAAGTATCTATAAATAAGCATAAGTACTCTAAGTTGAGTTCAAGTTGAGTCTAAGTTTTCTAAGTTGAATCCAAGTATTTAAGTGGAGTCCAAGTATTCCAAAGTTGGGTCTAACCATCCAGACTTGGTTCTAAGAACCTGTAAGTGAGGTCCAGTGTCATGTTCATCGAGTCCCATGTTTATGTTAAGCTTCCAAGTCAAGTTATGTTTAATGTCACCTTTTATGAGTTGCTAGGGGTGTTCTCTTTAGTTGGTCCTCTGAGTTGCACCCAATATCTGAGTCAATTATATTGCATTTTTCAATTATTGCTCTAAGTATCAATATGCTCATTTGCATGCTTTGCATTTTATTTACTACATGCCCTCTCTGTTTCGAGTATCAGATGGCAGAATGTGCGATGTCGCGCGCCCTCTTTAGTCTAAGTATTAGATGGCTGATTGTGTGAAGAATTATATATAAAATCCTGGTCCAAGTATCAAGTCGGTCATATAAAGTCCTAGTCCAAGTGTCAGGCAACTCTTAAAGTCATGGTATGAGTATTATGCAACCATACCAAAATCTTGGTCCAAGTATCAGGTAGCCACCGAGTCAATTCTCATAAACTCCGATCCAAGTATTAGAAGTGTTGGCATTTGAATCAGTTATGTTATACTCATTAATAGAGTCTGCACATAGGGTAGCAAGTTGCTGAGTTATAGATTATCTCTCTACCCTTTCTTTAGAGTTATGTTCAACTGTTATTTGCCATTATTTATGTTAACAGGTTCTAGAGTGTCAGGTTGTTTCTATTCCATTCTCAAATTTAGTTTATCTGTGGCATTATCTTATTTACAACTTTCAGTCTTACATACCAGTGCATTTTTTGTACTGATGTCCCTTAGCCTAGGGACTCCTGCAGTCATGCTGCAGGTAAAGATAGGGGCTTGGATTGACCATCACAGCAGGAGCCCAGATTCAGTAGATAGTTGGTATGCTCCTTTTCTTTAGGATCCTTGTGCTTGGTTTGGTCATTCTGAGTTTTGTTGTACATATGGGTAGGCTGGGATCTTGTCCTGTGCATTCAGTATTATTTGCTCTTTTGGAGGCTTTTGTGGACTAGTCGTATAGTTGTTCATTCTTAGTTTAGTTTGAGGCCTGGCTATCCTTCCACAGTTTATTTCATTCTTTATCATGGCCTTGTCGGCAATCTATCTTTATTATCTTTGTTGAGACCTAGTCAGTTCATTTCTATGTTATGATTAACTATGATAGATGGACCTATTGGCCTAAGGGTTATACTTTAGATGCTATATAGCTAGTTTCTTGATCAATTTGGAGTCGAGAGCTAGTCGCTCCTTCCCCCTATTTTGGGGTGTGAAAAATACTACTGCTTTGGTCCATGGTACATTTTTGGGGTGTATGGGATACCTAGAATGATGAGCCTCTGATGGAATGGTCTGAATTATATCAACGACACGCTAAACATATACATCCCCCTTAATCCTCAAGATACCTTCATCATCAATTACTGCCTTCTTTGTCTCTCCCCCAAGACTTAATGACGAATCTTGCTAAATTTGGTATCTTTAATCTATCTGGCCTCAATTTGATCCAGAAAAGAATACCTTGCCTCTGCACTAGGAAACACTCCGCTAGATTCAGATAATTTAAGTCTCATGAAGTTGTTTGCTAGAGTTTGAACCTCCCTAGCTAACAGACACTTGGTGACTTCCAAACAAGCCAAGATACCCATACGTATAGCCTTTTCTTCTTAAGGCATCAGAAACCACATTAGCATTGTGACATCATGATCTTTGAGCAGCTCCTTCCATATTCGCTTCTTTAGCTTAAGGTCCCTCTGGGTGAACACATGTTGCAAGCCACAATGGTTTGTGAACACCTTGCACCGGGCCCCTAAAGGTAGTGTTTCTAGATTTTCATGGAAAATACCACCACTGCCAAGTCTAAGTCATACGTAGGGTAGTTCTTCTAATGCACCTTTAGCTTCCTAGAAGCATATGCAACAACATGCTTATCCTTCATTTAAAAAAGCACCCAAACTAGATCATGAGGCATCACAATAAACTACAAAATCCGTACCCTCCACTGGTAATGCCAGGATAGGGGTTGTAATGAATAGGGTCTTGAGCTTTTGGAAGCTCTCCTCACACTGATCAAACCACTAAAAAGGTACATCCTTCTGGGTTAATCTGGTCAACTGAGATGAAAAATAGTAAATCCCTTCACAAATTGGAAACATTAACTCACCAACCCCACCAAGCTACAAATCGCTATCACCGATGTGGGCCTAGCCCAATCCTAACAGTCTCCACCTTCCGCAGATCGACCATAATCCCTTGGATTAAGAGCACATGTCCCACGAAGGATACAGATGCCAATGAAACGCACTTAAAAAAATTTTCATACAAGCAATTTTCTTTCAGCAACCCTAAAACAATCCTTAGATAATTCTCATACTCCTCTTTGCGCTTTGAGTATACTAGTATGTCATCAATAAAGACAATTACAAATGAATCTATGTATGGCTTAAACACACTATTCATAAAACTCATGAAAGTAGTTAGAGCACTACTAACTCTAAACGACATGAAAAAGAACTCATAGTGCCTATACCTAGTTTAGAAAGTCATCTTTTGAATATCCTTAGCACGAATCTTTATTTTGTGATAACCCAATCGCAAATCAATTTATGAAAACATAGAATCTCCCTAAAGATGACCGAATAGGTTATCTATCTGGAGAAAAGGATACATATTTGTATAGTAACCTTGTTCAACTAACGGTAGTCAATGCACATTGTATATTCCCATACTTTTTCTTAACAGATAACACTGAAGCACCCCGCAGGAGACACTAGAATAGATAAACCCCTTACTAAGCAAGTCCTACAAATTTTCTTTTACTTCCCTTAATTCACTTGGTGCCATCCAATATGGTAGAATAAAAATATGATGGGTTCCTTGGCTCTTAATCTATATAGATGACAATGATCTAAGTCTAGCAACGTTCTAGGCAAATTTGCAGGAAATACCTCTAAAAAGTCTTAAACAATTGAAAGATGCTATAGGCAGGACCTCTATACTAGTATCAAAAATATCAGATAAATATATTTAACACCCCTTCTCTACTAACATTAGGGAATGAGTAAATGATTTGATTTTCTTAGATATAGGCTACAATCACCCTTTCACTCAAGCCTAGACATCTCCAGCATTGCTTGGGTGACTGTCTTAGCATGACAATCTAGAATTGTATAATAATGAGATAGCCATCTTATACTCAGGATTATATCAAAATCCACATGACTAAGATAACCAAATCCACCTCGGTTTTATGCCCTATAAATGTGATCATGCAAGAATGGTAGACTCAATCAACAATTATAGAATCACCAATATGTTTTGAAATATGTATCAGAACATCAAGTACATCACATACAAGTCCCAAGTTCACAACAAAGTAAGAAGACACATAAGAAAAAATGGAAACTGGATCAAACAAACCTATAGCTATCCAGTCACAAACTAGTATCGGACCTGTAATGATTGTATCTGAGGCCTCTACCTCGGGTCTATCTAGGAAGGCATAAAAATGCACCCATCTTCCCGTCTATAACCCGCCCTTGCTGGGTTATGTACTACCTCTTCTAGACTGACTACCCCTGTTTTTGGGCTGGGCCTCACCTCTACCTATTAGGTGGCTACCCATCCCAAGCTGAGCACGATCCTGACTAGATGCACTACCTTCCGTACCTGCTAGTGGTGTAGTACAGGGAGCCTACGATTGAACAATATAACCACTCTACATCAACTTGGGGTATCACCTATGAATGTAACCATACTGGCCACACTCGTGACAGACCTTGTCTATGATAGGCCTCTAAGCTAAAATTGAAGAAGTAGGAAGAACCCCAAAATTTGAGCGAAAAGGTTGTGTACTCACCGCAAGGCCTTAAGTTTGTTGAGTGGCCTGGTGGACCCCCTGCTAAAACTAGAATAGCCAAATGGATGAGGCATCTAGAGTACCCCTGAGGAATCGGGCCCTTACAAAAAGATCCATTGTAGTTTCCCCCCTTCCAGGCCTTCTTCTCTATATTCCATGCATATCCCTCTTACTCTATGATCTTGGGCAAATTTATATGCCCAAGTGATACTCAAAAGTACCATTTTAGCCTTTTTTATCTATCAATGTGTATACATTCTCATGTAATTGGTAATAAAATGTGAATTTATACTAACCAACATGATTAGCATTGTTTTGCAGGTAAAATGTAATTTCGGGAAGCTATAATGCATGTTGGAGGATATCGGGGTTGGACTTGGATGCGAGCAAGGGACAAGACATTGGACAGCATGAAATAAAGGGGCTCCGCGATGGTGTCATGTCACGCTGCCATCGCGGAGGCCTTCTGCCTGGATAGGGAAATTTCACCCAAATTCCAGAGAGGGTACGCGATAGGTCCGTGGGACGGTGGCTTGGCTCTGCGTTACACGCCGTGCCACGTTGGGATTTATTTCCTGGACCCCCAGTTCCAGTGAAGGTCCGCGTCCGTAGCGTGTCACGGAGGCAGTGCTCCGCGATGCACTCCGTGACACGTTGCTTGTTATTCCGGGAAAAATTCCCACCAGTATAAATAGAACACTTAGGTTCATTTTTCAATATTTTGACTTGGTGGAGCAAGAAAGTGGATTACAAGCAGTTGAGGGGACGAAAATATCAGGGTTTTTCTCTCTTTGTTTCTTCTTTAATTCAATTGCTTGTATGTTTAACACTCATTTAACGATGTTTAATCCACAAATGAGTGGCTAAATCCTCTTCTTGCTGAGGTTATGAACAATTGTAGTGAAATGGATTGTTGATCATAGTGGTTTTTCGTCTTTTCTTCCATGTTGTTCTATTAATTCTTGTTCTTACTGCATTAATGTGTGGCCTACGTTAATGTATATCTAAAAAGTCCGGTTTCACTCGAGAGAGCAAGAAATTGGAAAGTTGTGAATTAATAGGATATGATCTTTTCTTGGTTTGGGAAAATTGGGAATTGATTTACTTTCAGGATAGAAATATACCTGAAAGTTGTATTAGTCAATTTAGGAACCGGGTTTGTATGGCTAGAACATGAATTGCATTTAATCACAAAAATGTAGGTGGATGGTTCATGATTCTTAAGTGAGATTAAATACGAGAGTTTTAATCTCTTGGCAATAGTTCTTGGCTAGCAACTGGAGGAAAAGACTAACCAAATTATGTCGATAATTAATTTCATTACATGTTCGTTTAACCTCAGCATGCTCTCATTCATAGTTCAGACTCAAATTAGATAGTTATTTTAGATTTAGCATAAAAATTATAAAACAAAATATCAAACTTTTTATTACACTGTTGTCTGCATTTTTAGAATCAAAATATAGTACACTTGAGCAAATTGCACTTCATCCCAGTCCATGTGGGATCGATACTTGGCTTACTAAAGCCACTTTACTACTTGTTCGACCATGTGCACTTGCGTGTAGCTTTATACCCATAGCAAAAGCACCGAACAAGTTTTTGGCGCCGTTGCCGGGGACTTGGCAATTGGTGAATTTGTTTTAAGTGTTAATTTACTATATTTTTATTTTCTTAGTGTTGACAACTTGGTCTTAGCCTGTATTTTACAGACTTAATTTCTGTTGAACACTGGCAAGAGACAAGGAACTGGTGGAATCGTATATAGAGCCAAAAAGAATATTTCACAGTAAACGGAGAGAAGCTCTACAAAGAAAGCTGCAGGTTCTCAGACAGACGTTCATGGAGCAACAACATAATCCACCGGTAGTACGGGCAGTGTTAGTGCCCGAAGAAGTAGCAGCTCGGCCGGTTCGCGAGGTGGCAATCCCACATGCTAATAATGTCACATCTAGCATCCGCAAACCTAAGTCAGGAGGGAGGTTTGAACTTAAGCAGAATATGGTGCAATTGTTGCACACTAGCGGGCAGTTTACCAGTGTCCCTCATGAAGATCCACAGCAGCATCTCCAAAATTTTTTGGAGATAAGTGACACTTACATCCCCACTGGAGTGTCATCAGATTATGTCCGGCTTACATTGTTCCCATTCTCACTATTGGGAGAAGCCAAGAGGTGGTTGAAAGCTAAGCCACCGAATTCTATTTCCACGTGGGATGATCTTGCAAGGAAATTTTTGATACGGTTGTTTCCCTCCGGTAAAATAGCAAGATTTAGAAGTCAAATTCTAAGTTTCAAACAGAGAGAGGGAGAGAATTTATATCAGGCCTGGGAGAGATTCAAATCAATGTTGCGGGATTGTCCTCATCATCATCAGTCCAATGATGTGTTGGTGCACACTTTTATAGAGGGTTTGGAACCCCACACCAAAATATTGCTAGACTCGGCAGCTGGAGGATAAGCGCTGTAGAAAACTTATGAGGAGTTGTATACCTTGTTGAACCGCGTTTCGCAGGGCAATCCAGAATGGAATGATGATTCATCAAGAGGTGGGACAAGGAAAGTAGTAGGAGTGCTAGAAGTGGATGGGTTTACAGCTATTGCTGCACAGATAGCTGCATTGCAAAATCAACTTAACACCCACTTCAGCAACATGACAATGAACCAGCCTCAAGCCCCAGTTAATGCAGTGCAGCAAATGTGGTGTGAAGTATGTGGAAGCAGTGAGAACTCAGCTGAGTGTTGTGGAGCCAATCCTGACTCGGTAAACTTTATGGGAAATGCGCAAAGGAACCACCAACAGTATGGTAATAGCTACAATTCCAATTGGAGGAATCACCCTAATTTCTCCTAGGGTAGCAACAACCATCAGGGGAAAAGTTTTGGTCAGGGTGTGCAAAGGAACAAAGGAGGGCAGCAGAATTATCAAGCACAATTCAGAAACAACAATGCACCTCCTCCACCACCATCACCCAGAATTGAGGAGATGTTCAAGACCATGATAGCTAACCAAGCTCAATTGCAGGCTGACTATGTGAAATTGGCAGCCGAAGTGAAAAACAACCAGTTAGCTACAAAGGCACTTGAATATCAATTTGGGCAATTTGCTGGAGCCCAAAACACAAGGCCTAGAGGAGGACTGCCGAGCGACACGGATCCCAATCCCAAGCAGGTAAATGCGGTGACCACAAGGAGTGGTTTGCAGCTGAAAGAGGTGGAACCAGAAAGAACACCTCAGCAATCGGGAGCAGCAGAAGTTGAGAGGGAGCAAAATACTGAACGGGGGAAGACTAAGGAAGCTGAATCAGAAAGACCTCCACCCCCATTCCCTCAACGATCAAAGAAACACAAGGAGGAGGCGTGTTTCAAGAAATACATGGAGGTGCTGAAACAGGTACATATTAACTTACCTCTTGTTGATGTTTTGCAGGGAGTGCCGAAATATGCTAAGTATATAAAGGACATTGTGGCAAACAAAAATCAGTTGACTGAGTATGCTACGGTGGCTCTAACGGAGGAGTGCACTTCCCGGATTCAAAATAGACTGCCCACAAAGCTCAAAGACCCTGGGAGCTTTACTATCCAAATTACTATGGGCAGAGCATCCGAGCTCGTGGATTGTGTGATTTGGGAGAGAGCATAAACTTGATGCCTTCATCGGTATTCAGAAAGTTGGGTCTAGGGAGTCCTAGACCCACAACAGTAATCTTGCAATTGGCGGATCGATCCTTTGCCAGACTTGATGGCATTGCTGAGGACGTTCTGGTGCAAGTTGGCTCCCTAATTTTCCCGGTAGATTTTGTCGTGCTGGATTTTGAACCAGACGCGGAAGTCCCATTTATTTTGGGACGTCCTTTCTTGGCAACCGGGAAAGCACTAATTGACGTAGCTGCGGGGCAGCTAACAATGCGAGCACACGACAAGGTGGAGGTGTTCAATGTGTAAAAGGCACCCAAGCTCCCGATGGTGCACGAAGAACTCTCAGTGATCAATGTGATTGGTCAAGGCGATGATAAGCAAATTAAGGATTCACGAGAGTTAATGGGAAAATCACCGGAAAGGTGTAAGCACTACTGGGGGGAGGACGGTGATCGAGAGAAATCGTCCATCACCCTAGAGGACAACTGAGCTTAACGACGTCGAGCTGCGACGGTAAACCAAGCGCTGCACGAGAGGCAACCCGTGAAAATTTTTTTTTCTATCTTTTTGTAAGGTGTAAATAGATTTTTCTTTTTCTTTTTCTTGATTTACTACAAAAAATTTTGTTTTATTTTTTGTTTTATTTTTATTTAGAGTGAAACCTATAATTCTAACCAATTTTGTATAGAGAGATGAATTTCAGGTCAAACGGAGGAAAATATGCATGGAATCGCAAAGGAAAAGTCGAGGTATGAAAATTAACAAAAAGTGGCAAAATAGTGAGCTGGGGCGATAGCTCCGTGTCTCGGAGGTCAACCTCCGCGTTACCCTCCGTGACACATTGAGGTATAATCCGTATTTTTTAAAAATTTCCAGAACAGGATCACGATGGCTCCGTGTCACGGAGGCAGTGCACCGCGATGCACTCCATGACACGTTGCCGTGTATATCGCGACGGGTCACACCGGGTCGCCGGGTGACCCGCGCGATTTTACTACTTTTTAACCCCGAAAAACCCTCCCTTTCCCTTATTTTTCAATTACTCCGCGACCAAAACCCCCAAAACCCACCCCCCTTCAACGTGACACGGAGTAGGCTAAGAAAATCATCAAGTTTGCGTAAATTCTTCAACTTCAAGGTATGTTCTTCGATTCCATCTCAATTCTTGTTGAATTTCCTTGATATTGAGCATGTGAAGTGAGCTAAATTGCCCTAAGTAGAAATTAATCGTGAATTCAATTTAATTGTTGTTGATGAATGTTCGGAATGTCGTTATGATTGCTTGGACTCGTCAATTGCATATATTAATCGAAATTTCTTGATAATATCATTTTTAGGGCTTGTTTTTGAATTTGAAGTTGAAAATGTCGTGAAGTTGTGAATTTCATGCCGGGATGTACATGTTGAATGAGATGAGTCGATGTACTAATTGTTAGGATGTTAATAGAATGACGGATTCTCGGGTTAGAAGAATATTGAAATTTGTAAGAATTTGGTTGGTTGTATAGGTTCGTGTAGATAAATTTTTGTTGTTGTTTTCGTTTCTTTGTTTTTCCTTGCTAAGTGCGATGGGTAAAATGTTAGCGATGGTAGTGATTGTGATTAGCTGTATGAAGTTTGAGTAGTACGCAGAAGATATACCGTCAAATTTTTTGAACGCACTAAGAATGATTGTATAGTTGGTTATGGTGTGTATATAAAGATGATCTTGCCGTATTGTTGTACCTGTAGCTAAGGACTAAGTGTGCGGTAACCTAGCTAAACCCGACCTTAGCCGAAGTTAATATCCCTTATCTTAACATTGATCTTGTCTACTTGGGTTGACAGGTAAAATGGCAAGCAGGCAAGAGAAAGGGAAAGGCGCATCAACTTCTGGCGCCAGAAGGAAGCGAATCAGACTGGGCACAACAGTCCCAACAGCACCATCAGTTCCACGCGGCCAACGCCGCCAATACGGAACAAGATGGGTGATGGATGAGGGGAAAAAGTGGTACGCAAAGCACAAAGAAAACAAATATTTCCCCGAGGAGCATATAGCACGGGAACCATTGGCACAGGAGTTCCCTAGGATGGTACACCGAATCGAGGCATCTAGGCTCAATTTCATCTTTGAAGAGCCCAAGGAATGTAACTTACACCTGGTTCGGGAATTCTATGCCAATTAGAACCCGACTATCAGAAGTCACACCATCAAAATCAGAGGGCAAATAGTTACTTTGGAGCCTCACCACCTCAATGCCATCATAGGAGCGCAGGACACAGACGCCCACGTACTCCGACAACTGAACATTACCCCACCATATGCGGACATTAGACGCACCTTGTGTGGGACTCGATCGACAGCTAGATGGAGCAGACACAAAGAGAGGGGCTACCACCAGACTTTGCCCTATTCACAGATGAACAGGGAAGCTAGAATATGGCTGAAGATTGTATGTTCCTGCCTTATCCCGGGGGTACATATGACGATGTAACCTGGGATCGTGTATGCCTGGTGTACGCCCTGATGAAAGGGCTGGAGATCAACGTGGGGGCGGTAATTCTCTCCGCCATGAAGAGAGCCCGGTTGCATCAGGGGCACATGTATGGCTTTGGTGGACTACTCACCACCTTCCTCAGGGGCCTAGATGTCGAGGAAGAGGCCCTTGACTATATCCTGCAGATGGAGCGGTGGGCCTTAGATGTTACTAAAACTAAGGCTCCCGACACCACCCACGGGCCAGTGCTTACACTTGGCGAGCGACATGCTCGTTATGATCAGTATATGGCTCGCATGTATGGGATACAAATGCTCCAGCTGAGGATAGGGGGGAGGCCGGCGACCGAGGAGGAGCTATGGCAGCTCGAGCTAGACTACCCCTTCGGCGAAAACGCCAGGGCTCTATGCCGAGTGGGGCCAGCATTTGTAGAGCCCACGGATGATGACGTCCCAACAGACGAGGAGACACGTCGGGAGGACTCCGATGTGGAGTCCGATGAAGACGACGGGGGCGATTCAGACATGGGAGATGAAGCAGCAACACCCGACGAAGAAGTGGAGTACTTTGATTGATCAGGGAGTTCCACCACCCGATTTTGTGCTATTTTAATTTTTGTGAACACTGGGGACAGTGTTCGAGCTAAGTGTGGGGTGGGAGTAGTTAGGTGTTGGGCTGTGCTGTTATGTATGTATGCTCTAATCTGTTGTCGTGCATGTGAAATTTTGTTGTTCCCTGTGATTTGTGAATTGTTAAAGTGTTGTTCTGTATTGTAAATTTATGTGAAATTGATGTGTGTTGCTGAATGTTGCTAGATGATTTTGTATATATTTTTGTTATCGAAATGATCGATACTTTTAAAATATTTTGTACATATTTTTTCTATCGAAATGATCGATATTTTCGACATTATTTCACTTCTTGGGTTTCTCGGCGTTTGTTTTCGGTTCTTTTACCGAGAATGGTCCCATTGAACCGAAGTCATAGTAGTGACCGTTCCCTATGATGGATGGAGGACGACCGTCTTAAGGGAAATGTAGTCGTTAGGAGTAGTTTTTAATTATTTTTCAGTTTTTTCTTTGGTGGGTTGCATCCCAAAACCTGTAGTTACTGTATGGTAGCGAAATTATGGTTGTGTGTTGTACATGATATTTAAAATGCAAAGGCGATTCGTATGAAAGCATGCAACTTTGTAAATATGTTGAGATACCTAGGCCATAGAGTTCGATTCAGTGTGATTGAGGCTTAATGTTTGAATTCCTGTAATTAGCTGATTGAAGAGTCTGTGAATACATCTTGAATTGAGCATGTGCAAAAAGTGTGAAGTGAGGTGTTGTTATTCCATGCTATTGTGACGTGTCTAGAACTTGCTTGGTGTGTGTGCAAAACGAAATGAAGGAGGTGTATTGTAGGAAAGGATGTAAGCATTTCTTTGTTTTAACCGAGAGTTTCTATTTTTCCTTGTCGTACTCACCTTGATTGTATACCCTAGTCAACCCGTTGAGCCTTTAGCCTATTATTTTTTCATTTGCCAAAAAGTGTAAACCGAGCTTAATCCCTTCTTTTCATTAGCCGTAAAGTCGATACAAAACACTTGAGCGCTTAAGAAGAGAAAATAATTTTCCCAAAGTGTCAAAGAGTGAGAATGGTGAAAAGAAAAAGAAAAGCAGAGTGATAGAAGAAAAGAAAAAGTTGAAGGTGCACTTGCTATAAATAAACTATAATGAAGGTGCATGAATAATCTTTGTTGTTGTGTCAAGTGTGCTTAATACGATGGGCCAAACTAAAGAAAAACATCAATAATGGGATGATGAAAAAAGAAACAATGTCCATGAGTTGATGGGATGTGTTGAAAAGGCGCTTAAGGATGCTAGTGGCTATTATTGGCTAACCCAATATTTACTAGTTCCGTAGCTTCCATTACAACCAGTAAAGTCCTACGTGATCTTACATCGCACTTCTTTATATTAGTGGAGTAATACACTAAGGGCAAGCTTATGGGTCATGACATGATGCATGTGAATTCTGTTGGGAGAGAGAGCGAAATTGTGTTTACATGCCCCTGCTTAAAATTTTGTGAGTCATATAAGCAAAAAAGGGAAGATTCTCTTGTGTTGTGAGGGCACATGCTTGATGAAAGATTAATTTTCGTGTCGGATATCTTGATCAGCTGATTTGCATGAGTTTGCCAATATCGAGGGTCGATTCTTGAAGTCTAGGAGGTCTTGATGTATTGAAGGTCATTGCATTGATAGGACCATGCATGTTTTCTTGATGATTTGCTGTATTGAATAATCGGTACGACCGTAACCTAAATTGTCGAACCACAGTAGCGAGGTTGGGATGTAAATTGCATGAAGTGTAGGATTGTTGTTCGAGGATGAACAAGGATTTAAGTGTGGGGTAAGTGATCTTGGGCAAATTTATATGCCCAAGTGATACTCAAAAGTACCATTTTAGCCTTGTTTGTCTATCAATGTGTATACATTCTCATGTAATTGGTAATAAAATGTGAATTTATACTAACCAACATGATTAGCATTGTTTTGCAGGTAAAATGTAATTTCGGGAAGCTAAAATGTATGTTGGAGGATATCGGGATTGGACTTGGATGCGAGCAAGGGACAAGACATTGGACAGCATGAAATAAAGGGGCTTTGCGATGGAGCTGTGTCACGCTGCCATCGCGGAGGCCTTCTCCCTGGATAGGGAAATTTCACCCAAATTCTAGAGAGGGTACACGATAGGTCCGTGGCATGGTGGCTTGGCTCCGCATTGCACGCCGTGCCACGTTGGGATTTATTTCCTGGACCCCCAGTTCCAGTGAAGGTCCGTGTCCGTAGCGTGTCACTGAGGCAGTGCTCCGCGATGCACTCCGTGACACGTTGCTTGTTATTCCGAGAAAAATTCCCACCAGTATAAATAGAACACTTAGGTTCATTTTTCAATATTCTGACTTGGTGGAGCAAGAATGTGGGTTACAAGCAGTTGAGGGGACGAAAATATCAGGGTTTTTCTCTCTTTCTTTCTTCTTTAATTCAATTGCTTGTATGTTTAACACTCATTTAACGATGTTTAATCCACAAATGAGTGGCTAAATCCTCTTCTTGCTGAGGTTATGAACAATTGTAGTGAAATGGATCATTGATCATAGTGGTTTTTCATCTTTTCTTCCATGTGGTTCTATTAATTCTTGTTCTTACTGCATTAATGTGTGGCCTACGTTAATATATATCTAAAAAGTCCGGTTTCACTCGAGAGAGCAAGAAATTGGAAAGTTGTGAATTAATAGGATATCATCTTTTCTTGGTTTGGGAAAATTGGGAACTGATTTACTTTCAGCATAGAAATATACCTGAAAGTCGTATTAGTCAATTTAGGAACCGGGTTTGTATGGCTAGAACATGAATTGCATTTAATCACAGAAATGTAGGTGGATGGTTCATGATTCTTAAGTGAGATTAAATACGAGAGTTTTAATCTCTTGGCAATAGTTCTTGGCTAGCAACTGGAGGAAAAGACTAACCAAATTATGTCGATAATTAATTTCATTACATGTTCGTTTAACCTCAGCATGCTCTCATTCAAAGTTCAGACTCAAATCAGATAGTTATTTTAGATTTAGCATAAAAATTATAAAAAAATATATCAAACTTTTGGTTACACTGTTGTCTGCATTTTTAGAATCAAAATATAGTACACTTGAGCAAATTGCACTTCATCCCAGTCCCTGTGGGATCGATACTTGGCTTACTAAAGCCACTTTACTACTTGTTCGACCACGTGCACTTGCGTGTAGCTTTATACCCATAGCAAAAGCACCGAACACTCTACCTGAAGAAACTATCTGCAACGCTTATAATTGGAGCCCCATATTCAGACCCTTCACAAACTGCCTGACCTTCTCCTCCTCAATAGGAAGTACCTATAAGGCGTGCCTAAATAGAGAGTGGAAGCGGGCCTTATAGGTTGCAATTGATGACCTCCCCTGCTAAATTCTAGTGAACTCATAGCATCTTCTATCTTGCAAGGTACGAGGGATATATTTCCTCAAGAAAGTAGAGTAAAATTGGGTCCAAGTAAATGGAGGAGATCCTATCGGCCTGCATTCTACAAATGCACTTCACCACTACTTGCATCCCCCATTATCTGGAAGGTGGCAGACTATAACACCCCAAAGTTTCCTAAGACTAGGTTCAGGAAGTTGATCATGTTCAATATTGGAGTTTGCAATTTTTCTCTCAGTACGACTGATGGTATGGGTCATGGGAAGACTCGTGGTAAGGTTCAAAGGCTCATCCCCCACCCAAGAGTCATAGTTTAGTTGTACGACTCATGGTCACGGAGTCATAGCATGCTACTGGGTTACCAGGCACTGGTCATAGAATTATGAGTCATGGTAGGCGTCCGTGGAAATAATCATATAGTTTGACAAATTGGACTAGCTACCTATAGGAGGAAACCGGAGGTCGTAGGTTGGTGGTACGTCTTGTGGTACGGATAGCATGACTAGCAGTGGGTATTTTTTCCAGATGAATCATTAAGGGAATTTTTGTAATTCTTGATCTCATAACTTCCTAATGACGTCACTTTAAGCTCTAAAAGGAGTGTTTTAAGAGGCTTTATCCTATTCTAAGTCATGTGAGTCCTATGCATGCAAGACTTTGCAATTCCCCTTCAAGATCAAGCTAGAAATTTCCCCAATTTCTTCCCCAATTCTTCCCCAATCAAGGCTCGTTTGGAAATCATCTTACCCAACTATGTATGGCTATGAATGAGGGTTTCCTTTCACCCTCATGCCCATACTTCTCCTCAAGTTCATGAATTCAAGGTCTTAATGAAGTGCATTGATTTATAGGATTTTAACCCAGTTTTTGTGAAATTCTCTACGATATATATATGGGTCTAATCCCATCATGTTCAAAAGTATGTTTTAAAGTCTTATGGGCAGATTTTATCATCAATTTGGTTATAGATTCATGATTCCAAGTTATTAGAAATTGTTCCAAATTATACATGTTTTTATGAAAAATCAAGCTTATGATTCATGATTTCAAGTATAATGAGATATCTAGCATGAATGAACTTTTATGAACTCCCCACATAGATTCCATTATTATGGTTTATGAAGTCTATTTCAAGTATGCATAATTTTATGATTTGGAAAGCCCATACAAGTTAAGTATGTTTTATGATTTAAACAAGGCTAATAAGATCAACTTATCATATGGTTTGTAGTCAATACTCCTAATACAGCTTATGATATGTTTGGAGCCAAGACTCCCAATGTTCAGATTTCAAGTTATGCATGTAATTATCATTTCAACTTCATTGAAAAAAGATGTGAGCACTACGCATGTAATAACGATTTCATCTTCGTTGAAAAAATGATGTGAGCACTATGCATGTACTTATTATTTCAGCTTCATTGAAAAACGATGTGAGCACTATGCATGCTTTTGGGAGTAGTGTCTAGCACCGAGCAGGTTAGGGGTCCGATGTTCCCCGGTCTCAGATCTACTCACCAACATAAGCATATGTATACATGTTTGGGACCTCTCAAGAGAGTTTTCCCACTACACCAAAGGGCCTCAGCTTGATATAAATATAATGGTTTAGCATCCTTAGCCCTGGCAAGGTTTTAGATAGCTCTGCCCACTTGCGAGTAATAGTTGGGACATCATGTAAGCTATATCGTGATGGTGTCAGTTATGGCGAGTCTCCTATTATACCTCATGATTTTAGTTACTCATGTTCATGACTTATGATATTATGTTTTACATCAAATATGACCGAATGATTAGTTTATGAGCTTTTACTTATGATTTCAACTATAACAAGTCATATGATTTCTATTTCTAAATCTCGGGTCACTATGTTTAGTTATGATAACCAGCTTATGACTATGTATGTCTCAGATATAATTTTTAGCATGTAGTCCTTACTCTCATTATCTATTTGATTTATATTTATATGCACAATTTTAGTTAACATTTACTAAGCATGTTTTACGTACCTTACATACTCGGTACATTCAAAGTGTTGACTTTATACTCTATAATATATCATTTCATGATATAGGTTCAGGTGATCCAACTCAGTCTTGCCGATGGCTCAATTCCCTATCCGTCCAGTTAGCCCTTTTTGGGTGAGTCCTCATCTCTTGGAGACATTCATTTAATTATGTTGATCGTGTCAGTTTAGTTTCAAACTTAGAGATAGCTGACGGCTTGTCCAAACATCTCATCATATAGTAGAGGCTTTTCAGACATAGACTAGTATGTTAGGTTTTGAGATTTAGCATTTCAATGGTATCATTTGGTATAAGCTTTATGATATTCAAACACCAGCTTATTCAAAGTTTCCACTTTAATTTATGCTCTTGAGATACCATGCACATGACATGGGTTGACTTGGAGACCCTCATGGTTCTAGGTCCCGTGTCTTGATCCGGGGTCCCAACTCGGGTTGTGACACAAACTCCACCATATATTTTTCCACTACTCCTATCTTGTGGAGCCTCTCATGGTAGTGAATAATGAACTCATAAGCATCCTCAGCCTCACTGTAATAAAAGGTGGGAGGATTCATTTTTTGTGAACCTCCAATATAGATCATGCTCCTTCCCAGTCATTATCGGCCAAGTCACTAGACTCAAAAACATTCCCATGTCTGAAATCTCCTCTATCTAGGGAGATACAATACAAGTATTTTGCACACACGAATACTGATCCACTGGAGCTAGAAGTGCTGCTCCGCTAATAACTAATACACACAGCAAGTTCAATACTTGAACCAATACATCTATGAAAGTTAAAATAGACTCAACACACTCTTGAACTTGAACCGCTGCCTCCACTATTACCTCCTCTGTTACACTCTCTTCAAACCTCTCCGAAGATAGACTAGTATCATGGGCCTTGCCTCTGGCTATCATTGATCTTTGTCCGCAGCATCGTCCTCATCACCTTGTAATACCCTAAGAGTTTCCTAGATCAAACCTGAGAGTTAGATGAAGTTCAGCAAAAATTTTCCTCAGAACGACTCATCCAACAGGTTGTTGGTTGCTCTAACGGCCCGCTAGGTTGAACCATTGGAATGGTTTTAGGAAAAGGTACAAAAGGATTTTGATACCCCGTAAGGAAACAATGAGTCATTGTGCGGAATAATGACCCGTTAGTTGCAGCCATGGTAAGTTAACAGTCCAGACCATCCAAGAATAATGAGCCTAGTGACAACCCATTGTTTGCTGTGGTAGGTCGTCCTAAGAGGGTCATTAGTTGGAGCTCAAAATAGGGTTCAATTTTTGGTCCAGTGGTAATGGATGGCTTGACGAACTGTTAAGTGAAGTAATGACCCGTCGTGTCGGTCATTAGAGGGATCTCAAGATGTTGGACTAGTGGTGATGATGGGAGGAACTGACGAGTCGTTGGTTCATGTATCGACTCGTCCAAATGATCGTGGTGGAAGAAGTAGAAACTGAAAAAAAATGCCCCAGGAGTAACGGATGGACACCATGAACCGTGGTAAGGACAATGACTCGTGGTGCAGGTCGTGGTCACTGGATGGGCAAATTTGAGATCTAAATCCCAAGAGTATTTTAGTAAAATCCTATGCTCCCAATTACTCAATGACTTCGTTATGGGTATTTTAAGGGTCGAATTATAGGGGTGTAATACCCCAGAAGTACCTAAGAGTAGACTCGGGGGTTGAGAAATTAAATCTGCAGAAAAATAGGGAAAAGTTGCAGAACGAGAGGATACAATGACTCATTGTAGGTAACCACGAGTTGTTGTGAGTAGTCGTGGAAAGGGGTCAGGCCTGGTGGCAGTGTAAAAAACGTGCATTACAATGACCTGTTGTGAGAAATAACGATCCGCTGATAGGAGGCGTGGTAGGGAAGTGGACCTTCATGATGGAAACGATGGATGGAAAACACGAGTCGTTGTAGGGTACAACGAGTCATAGTGAGGCCCATTGCGAGGAAGCTCAGAAATTTTAGAAGGATTCAACAAACGGAGCAACGATCGAGCAGGGACGACTCATCATGTCGAGTCGTGGGATCGAACCTAAGATCTAGGAACTTCGGCAATTAATCAACGGAAGGTCACCGCGAGCGTGGTAAGGACCAATGACTCGTGGTGAGGGTCGTGGGTTCCAGTTCGGCCAGATTTTTATGTTTTCTTCAGGGGAATTTTTGTAAACTCCTACGCTTTTAACTTCTAAACTACATCATTTTGGGTTCTACCTTGCACTATCTTAAGGGTTTTTCATGCATAAACCCTCATTCTCTCAACTCTCCTTATTCCTCCTCTCTTCTTAAAAATTCTAGGGTTTCATTAAGTTGTTCTTCAAGCTTCAAGGAAGATTTTCGAGTGGGATTTTCATCTACCAGGTATGCGGGTTTTTCAACAAGGATACTCTTCAATCCTTATGTCCCAAAAATATTTTCATTAAACATCGATTTTGATAATTCCATAAAAGCATGATATAGGGTTGGTAAAAAAGGGTAAATTCTTACTTATTTCTCTTATATGCTAATATCTACTACGATTATAAATTTAATTGGATTATTTATTGATGGGTTATCTTGAATTATGAGATATAGGTTGAGTATGTATGTGTGTAGTATGTTCTTCCTAAATTGATTTGAGTATTGGATGGGAATTGTTCATTTCTCCCTTGATTATAGTAGAAATTCATGATCATGATGGAAGTGTGGAAATATTGTATAATTAACCCTAATGACTTGATTATGATATTGATGTCCATGTTGTGTTGAGTAGGAGTTGTGGGCTTGAGTAATTGAAGTAAATTTTGTATCATCACTATGTTTTAGATTTAATTGATTGGGTATGACTAGATTGCATCTATATTTTTGAACTGTGAAACTTGGGTGGATTCTATATTGTTTTCCTCACTAAAATTGTTGTTTATAAAATCCTAGAATCTAAAACGCCCGTGGCTAAAGAGTTCATAAAATGAGTGATTATGACAAGTGTGTGAAATATTTGTAACCTAAATAAATGAAGTCATGCATCTTTGATAGAGTGCGTTGAATTTTATAAACCGTGTATGATCTTATATTACCTATTGAATGAGGTGAGTTCGGAATTGAAATTCCATGATAGAATAATTCTAATACGAATTTATAGCATGCTCATTTGGAGTGAGATATTAAAGCTAATGAGGGAATTGGTTTTGTGATAATGTGAATCATGATGATAAAGCCTGTGACTAATATTTCAACTTGTTGATCCTATGCCTATTAAAGGATAGCTCTAATCCTCTTAAAAAATGAGTATTTCAAGATGATAGTGTGAATGTTCTTGTCTCTAATTAGCTGTAGTAATTTAGATTAGCTCTAGTCGTTAGTGGAGTATGTCTTCTCTTAGCCAGTCAAGACTCACAACCCTAGTCGTTAGCGGAGTATGTCTTCTCTCAGTTGGTCGGGAGTCACATCCCTAGTAAGTTGAGTATCTTAGTTTTCCCTGCGTTGTTCGGCACTTACTTTTAGCCAGTGACTCTCCATATCAGATATCTCTCTCTCCCTTTGACAGTCAAGGATTCTCTTTAGCTGAGAATGATTCCCTTTGATAGTCAGAGACGCTCCCTTCGACCATCAAGGACTCCCCCTTAGACGGGCAGGGACCCTCTTGATATCAGTCAAAGAATCATACATTTGTATTGTTCCCAATTATTACTTTTGCACATACGAAGTAACTATAATAATGTATGTCTTTATAATGTGGTTATGTTAATTGAATATGTGAATCTCGTATACGACTATCGTATTTCATTCCAATTATATTGCTATTAATATGTTTTACATTACTTCCTTTTAGTGTATATATATTATGAGTTAGTTTATTTATGCTTCCTGCATAGTCAGAACATTCGAAGTACTGACCGTACGCTTCTTGTGCTATATCATTTCATGATATGGATTCAGGTCTCCATGTTCAGCCGCGTTGCTAGATACACTCCTTCCTCTCCTAGTTGCTAGTGGTGAGTCCTCATCTTCCGGGGACGTGGTGTATGCTCTTATATTATTTATGTTTTAGTTTTCAGAAGTTAGGAGTTAGCTGGGGGCTTGTCCCAGCAACTCATCAATTAGTAGAAGACTTTCAGACTTGTTTAGACAGATTCAGTGTTGTATTTAAGTGTTGTTAAGATTTCTCTATGGGTTATATTAGATTCTTCTTATTAGCTTCTGCGTATTTATGTTGTTAGTCATATCTGACATTAGGTGTATGCTATGATTACTCCATGAGTCGACTTGAAGTATTTCGGGGTTCCTTGTTCCGTGTCTACGATTCGGGTGTACTCTAGGGTTGTGACAAGGGGCTTTCACTAGCCTAAGACCCTCATTCTCCAAAATCATCCATAAAGTTTTCTTCCTCTTCTTCTCTCAAGCTCAAGAGCACCTAGGGTTTCTCTTCAAGGGCTGCAAGTTCCAAGATCATTAAGGGAGTCTTCTAACTAGGTATGTGGGACTTTATCAAGGATCTCATTTTATCCTTGTGTCATAAACTTTTATGTTAAAACCGTAATCCCTTGATTTCTGTCTTAGGCTTTCACTAAATGCATGAATTCTCACATGTCTTCTATGGATTTCCAAGACCCTCATGATAAATAGCCATGTATGATTACGAAATTGCTTTCAGATTCATGAATTATGTACATGATGTGGGAATAGGATGATTATAGAATTTTCATCATGATTTAGCACAAGTTTCGAAGTAGGGCCTTATTAACTATTCACATATTCTTACCATGAATTTGTTACATATATCTAAAGCATGATTCGAACATATAGGTTTCTCCATAACTATAGAACTTATGAATTTGTAGCATGACTACAACCTATAAGCTTTTCATGAATCAAGAATATATGATTTACACTATGATTTCGGGATTATAATGTTATGAATGTTGAGGACAAAGCATGATAATGATCGTTTAGACTTTTGGCCTCTCTATAGTAGAAAGTAGCCTTGATCAGACTCCAATGAATTCAGTATGATGTGATTACTTGAACACTCAGGTCTCTAATTAGCTAAATTAGCCTAGACTAGATGAATGATAACGTCTTTCATGTGAAACTATAACTGGTATTCTCAATAGCAGAGAACGTTTCCCTTAGTTCAGTTAGGGATTCTCAATAGCCGAGAATGTTTTTCTTAGATCAGTCAGGGATTTTCAATAGCAGAGAATGATTCCCTTAGTTCAGTCAGGGATTTTCAATAGCAGAGAATGCTTTCCTTGGTTCAGTCAGGGATTCTCAATAGATGAGAATGTTTCCCTTAGTTTAGTCAGGGATTCTCAATAGCTGAGAATGTTTCCCTTAATTCAGTTATAGACTCTCAATAGTAGAGAATGTCACCCTTAGTTTACTCTATCAGTTTGGCTCAGCTCTGTATAGTCTCATACTTTAGTTCAAATTAGTCTTAGCAGAATTGAGTCTCAGATGCCAGCAGATAGTCAGTAAAGTGTATGGCATCAGTTAAAGTTTAGTTATAAGTATATGTACATTTCCCTTATGCATCAGTTTGAGTATGCTTCATTTAATATTTTGAAATAAAAGCGTCATGTCAATATTTATATATCTCAGAAAGGGTTATTGTATTTCAGTTCAGTTATATGTTTAGTGATGTACTCAATTTACATCCTCCCAGTATACTAACATCTTTTAGTTTCTTTACGTTTCCTACATACTCGATACATTATAAGTACTGATCGCATACTTTATGTGCTATATATTTTTATGATATAGATTCAGGTTTTCAGACTCAGCCCCGTAGTTAGACATGCTCTATATCCATCTTAGCTGATTGTGGTGAGTCCTTATCTCTTTAGGACGAGATCTATGTTTTCTTTTTAGTTATATTTCAGTTTTCAGACTTTAGGTGTTAGCTTTGGAATTGTCCCAGCAGCTCATCAGTATAGTAGTGGCTTTTAGACTTGTATAAATTTATTCGTCTTATGATTCAGTGTTGTATTATATTATGTTCTTACGGGATTTGATTAGAATATTTTAGTTAGCTTCCACTCAGTTATGACTCTGTTAGTTGTTATCCTGCTAGTGTTATGCTATGATTATTCCATGGGTTCACTTGGGGCCTCTCGGGGTTCCTTGTCACGTGTCTCGATCCGGGCCTATGTTTGGGTCATGACAAACTTGGCATTAGAGCCAAGGATTTAGACTGTCCTAGGGTGTCTGAAAGTTGTGTTAAGTAGTCTTTTTCATGGGTGTGAAGCGTGCCACACTTTTGACGAAGAGGTTATGTGGCGTTCTTAGAAATCTCCCCTTTTCTTCGTGATTCTTATTGTGCATAGAGTATGAAACTCTAACAGTTCCTCTCCTAACTTATGCTTTAGGCGCTCGCAGATAATGCCTCCTAGAAGAGAGAATGGAAGAAGAAATAGTAATTGGCGCTGACAAGCCCCACCAGCCCCGGCGAACCCGATGGACGAACATGTTACTCATGCCGAGTTTAAGGGAACCTTTCACATGTTGGCGTAGAACATGACTGCCCAAATTAATTAGGAAGCGATGGCTCGTGTCCTGTAGAATAGGAACATAGCGGCGGCTAGGGTAAGAGACTTCCTTAGGATGAACCCACCCAAATTCTTGGGGTCAAAGGTGGACAAGAACCCGTATGAGTTCTTAGAGGAAATCCAAAAGGTCACCCAAATTATGGGGGAGACGAGAATGGAGAGCACAGACTTAGCCTCTTACCAGCTAAAAGGAGTCTCTCACATGTGGTTTTGTAAGTGGAAGGATAGTCGAGGAGTTGCAGCAGTCCCCGTAGGTTGGGATGAGTTTATGACTGCCTTTTTGGACAAGTTTTTCCCTAGAGAGTTGAGGGAGGCAAAGGCAGTAAATTTCATCAACTTGAGGCAAAATAGCATGACTTTCTAGGAGTATGTGTTGTAGTTTACCCGTTTGTCCAAGTATACACTGGAGATGGTAGCCCACCAAAGGGCTCATGTGAGTAGGTTTGTGAACGAAGTGGTAGACTCCTCGGTCAAAGAGTGCAGGACTGACATGTTGCACAAGGACATAAACTTTTCACGTTTGGTGATATATGCCCAACAAATAGAGGCTAAATAGGTGAAAGAAAAGGAGAGAGAGGCCAAGAGGGATAGAATAGGAGATTCAGAGTGCTCCAATCAGAGGTTGAGTGGTGGATGCCGCTCATGCTCCCAGCAGAGATCATCAGCCCCAGCACCTTCGACAGCTAGTGTTCCGTAAAGACCTAGGGTAAGGAAGATTAATTATCCAACTTGTAATAACTGTGGAAAGAACCATTTGGGAGAACGTATGACTGGCTTAGACGCTTGTTTTTGGTGCGGCAAATTGGTTCATAAGCACAGAGATTGCGCAGCAACTAAGCGAGGCGAGAGTAGAGCCCCAACCACCTCTTCAGTATCTCCAATAGCTCGCCCCTTTCAGCAGGGTGCATCATCTAGCACATGTGTAAGATAGCGTCAAACTGCTCCTACGCCTTGTTAGGACATCATGATAAGGGAAAATCGCTAGAAGTTGTCCCAGGTACGTTATGAATTATTTGAGTTACTCTTGGCCTATTGCTAGCCCCAGAACCCCAGTATTGAATAGAAAATCTTATTATGTTTGTTGAGGGGAGATTGTCGATGTACGGTGTGAATAGCTAAAAGTATGAGGCTTACAATGAACACTAGAGGTGGAGGAGAAGTCAAGAGTTAGTGGTTTATCCGCAACCTTAAGAAAGATTCAAGAGCCTTAAAATGATGTCTTTAAGCTAAAGTGAAGATGGTGAGTCTGTGAGACAAGTTGAATCTTTAGTATGTTAGTAGGGGAGTTCCAGCCTTAGAAACTATGGTATGTCAATCCCTATAGGTTCAGATAATTCCTCTGATGTTTCAGTTGAATCTACGCTCTATCCATTCTTATGTGCAGACTTCCATAATTTCTAGATAAGTGCTTTAGACAGCGATGCCAGTCTTACTCTATGAATTTTTAAGGCTCATTTTCATGTCATTAACTAGCTATGTGTTAACTCATGTCTTCAAGTATGCTCAGCTCTCGAACTCAGTCTCTAGGAGTTGCTTTAGTAGATAAGAAGATAAGGTTACTTCATGTATGTACTCAGTTTTAGATGTCATGTATAATTCACGCCCATGAGTCCCATACTTTCAGTTAGACTAAATACCATGAATTCTAGTTAAGTATCAGCAAGCAATTCTACAGTGATGACTCAATCCATACCAGCTCAGTGCCAGTTCGAGGAAAAGATCCTTTTCAATGCCCTATCTAGTTACATATCATTCTCATGTATTTCAGTCTCTCTCATGTCTTAGCATGCATGTACGATTCAGATATTCAGCTCAGATGTGTAGGTCAGACCGGAGTCAGATACTCCATCAGTTTCAACTGTAAGTGTTTAGCATTTGGGATACCAATTCCTTCTCCAGCTTTCCGATATGTTTAGTCTACATTCGAGGATGAATGTTCCCAAGGGGTAGATATTGTAACACCTCAAGGTTTTCCCAAATTAAACCCAGAGTTAGATGAAGTTCAACAAGAAAATCAGCAAAATTTTGCCTTATAACGACTCTTCCAACGGGTCGTTGGTTGCTCTAACGACCCGTTAGGTCGAACCGTTGGAAGGGTCTCAGGGAAAGGTACAAAAGGATTTTGATACCACGTGAGGAAACAATGAGTTGTTGTAAGGAACAACAACCCGTT
Organism: Datura wrightii; assembly: GCA_035772735.1. Lineage (NCBI taxonomy): Eukaryota > Viridiplantae > Streptophyta > Magnoliopsida > Solanales > Solanaceae > Datura > Datura wrightii. The sequence goes on from JASDFA010000001.1 coordinate 113,432,436, forward strand.
AGTTGCAGCCGTGGTAAGAAAACAGTCAGAACCTTCAAGGAACAACAAGCCAAGTGAGGACTGTTGTTTGCTGTGACGGGTCGTCTTGAGGTGGTCATTAGTTGGAGCTCAGAAATGGTTTGATATTTTGCTTAGTGAAAATGGATGGTTCAACGAACCATCAAGTGAAGTAACGACCCCTCGTGTCGGTTGCTTGAGGGATCTCAGGATGTTGGACCAGAGGTGATGACGGGAGCAACTAATAAGTCATTTATTAAAGTAACAACTCAACTTGTTGATCATGGTCGAAGAAGCAGAAACTGGAACAAAATGCCCCTTGAATAATGGATGGTCACAATGAGCCGTGGTAAGGACAACAACTCGTGGTGTGGGTTGTGGTCACTGGACGGGCAAATTTGAGATCTAAATCCTAGGGGTATTTTAGTAAAATCCTATGCTCCCAGTTCCTAAGTGACATCATTTTAGGTACTGTAAGGGTCGAATTATAGGGGTTTTCACTAGCCTAAGACCCTCATTCTCTAAAATCATTCGTAAAGTTTTCTTCCTCTTCTTATTTCAAGCTCAATAGTACCTAGGTTTCTCTTCAAGGGCTGCAAGTTCCAAGTCATTAAGGGAGTCTCCTAACTAGGTATGTGGGACTTCAACAAGGATCTCCTTCCATTCTTGTGTCCCAAAATTTTATTTAAAACCCTAATCCATTGATTTCAAGAAAAGCATGTCTTATGGTTTCAATAAATGGAAGAATTCTCACATGTATTTTATGGATTTCCAAGACCCTCATGATAAATAGCCGGGTATGATTACGAAATGAATTTTAGATTAATGAATTATGTACATGATGTGGGACTGGCATGATTATCGAGTTTTCATTATGATTTAGCACAAGTTTCGAACTAGGGCGTTATTAAATATTCATATGGTCTTGCCATGAATTCGTTATATATGTCTAAAGCATGATTCAGACATATGCGTTTCTCCATAACTCTAGAACATATGAATTTGTAGCATGACTAGAACCCATGAGCTTTTTCATGAATCTAGAATATATGATTTACATTATGATTTTGGGATCATAATGTTATGAATTTCGAGGACAAAGCATGATAATGATCCTTCAAACTTTTGGGCCACTTGATGGTAGAAATTAGCCTTGATCAGAATCTAGTTTATTCAGTATGTTGTTTTTAGTTAAACACTTGGTCTCTTATTAGCTGAATTAGCCTAGACTAGATGAATGATGTCAGCCCGACGTCTTTCATGTGAAAGTATTATTTGGATTCCCAATAGCAGAGAACATTTCCCTTAGCTCAGTCAGGGATTCTCAATTGAAGAGAACAGATCCCTTAGTTCAGTCAGGGATTCTCAATAGCAGAGAATGATTGCCTTAGTTCAGTCAGGGATTCTCAATAGTAGAGAATTCTTCCCTTAGTTCAGTCATGGATTCTCAATGGCAGAGAATGTTTCCCTTAGTTCAGTTTGAGATTCTCAATAGTAGAGAATATTTTCCTTAGTTCAGTTATAGACACTCAATAGTAGAGAATGTTACCCTTAGTTTACTATTTTAATTTGGCTCAACTCTGTATAGTCTCAGACTTGGCAGAATTCAGTTTCAGTTACCAACAGATAGTTAGTATAGTGTATGGCATCAATTACAGTTCAGTTCTGAGTATATGCACATGTCCTTTATGCATCAGTTTGATTATTCTTCATTAAATGTTTTCAAATAAAAGCATCATCTCAGTATTTTTATATCTCAGATAGGGTTATTGTATTTCACTTCAGTTATATGTTCAGTGATGTACTCAGTTTACTTTCTCCCAGTATACTTGCATGGTTTAATTTCTTTATGTTTCCTGCGTACTCGATACATTTCAAATACTGACCGCATACTTTATGTGCTATATTATTTTATGATATAGATCTAGGTTTCTACACTCAGCCCGATAGTTAGACACACTCTATTTCCATCTCAGCTGATTGTGGTGTGTATGACTTCAATTACAGTTCAGTTCTAATTATATTTACATGACCCTTATGCATCAGTTTGATTATGCTTCATTAAATGTTTTGAAACAAAAGCATCATGTAAATATTTATATATCTCAAATAGGGTTATTGTATTTCAGTTCAGTTATATATTCAGTGATGAACTCAGTTTACTTCCTCCTAATATACTTGCATGTTTTAGTTTCTTTACGTTTCACGCATTCTCGATACATTCCAAGTACTGATCACATACTTTATTTGCAATATCATTTTATGATATAGAACTAGGTTTCTAGACTCAGCCCCATAGTTAGACACGCTCTATATCCATCTCAACAGATTGTGAGTCCTCATCTCTCGAGGACGAGATCTATGTTTTCCTTTTTTAGTTATATTTCAGTTTTCAGACTTTAGGAGTTAGCTAGGAACCTGTCCCAGCAACTCATTAGTGTAGTAGAGGCTTTCGGACTTGTATAAATAGATTCAACTTATGATTCACAGTTTTATTAGATTATATTCTTATGAGTTTTAATTAGACTCTTTCAATTAGCTTCCGCTCAGTTATGATCCTGTTAGATGTTATCCTACAAGTGTTATACTATGAATATGCCATGGGTCGAATTGCGGCCTCTCAGGGTTCCTTGTCTTGTGTCTCAATCAGAGCCTATGTTTGCGTTGTGACATCCCCTAACCTCATCCCCGACCACGAGCTATGGCGACAACAGTCGTCTTGGGTACCTCTTTTCTGAATCCTCCTGATCATGTCCTCACCATCCGTGAAAGCAATGACTGAATATTGTTATATATCAATTTGGATCACCACATACAAATTGGAATAAAGTAATAGTCTGAAGGAAAGAAAGAATCGAGTATCCCTAAAGTCCTATATCCTTCCCAAGAGTAGTACAAACATCTTTGTACCATTCAGCGAGACTCTTCTAGACACATCCTTCTAAAAAGAGATCGACAAACCTAAGGCTCTGATACCAACTTTGTCATGACTTAAGTGGTTGTGAGTGGCACCCACACTAACTCCTCGGTGGGGAAAGCATCATTTCCCATAACCCATCCATTCATGCATTTTTAATCAAAACATAATACTCATGAGATAAATAGCGGAAGTTTTAAGATAATATCAAATCAGAATTATGCGAAAGCTATCTATTACAATCTCAAATATCCAAAAGCCGTTGTACATGACTCTAGCTAAAAGTATTTAATAGTCTCAAGACAAAAGAAAATATAAATAAGGTCTGGGATAAATAAACATATAACTAAGGAAGATCTACAGAAGCCTTGAGGAGGTCAGCTCACTCTTAGAGCGGAAGTATAGTGGTGCTAGAGGTGTGATCTCGAGGAACTCCCTGGATCACAATCTTCATTCAGTAAAAGAAGTGCATGAGTAGCATCAATATAAACACAATGTACTAGTAGGAGTCATAGGCCGTCCATGAATAATAAGAAGTATATATTATAAATTAATAATAAATGAAAACACAGATAACATAGACAACAAAATCACCCAACACATGATTCCAGATAATCACTAACACTAAGCAGTCATATTCAGCATATCAAGCCTAACATGGTCAATCAACAGGGATATGTATATAATACGCAAAATCAGATAGAAAGACATCACTAATATATAATATAAACAAATCACAACTAATGCAAGGAAATCATGATCATATTGAACACACAGATATATAGCCCTGTCTCATCGTTTCACATCTGTACTAGCCTAATCTCATCCCAATCACTCATCAGTCTCATATCCATCACAAATTTATAAACATATGCCAGAGGGCCTTATATTTACCCTTTTTGTCAGGACCAACAAGGGACTCTAGAAATTTATGTATTATACAGATGTCGTACTGCTTCCACTCATCTTCTCGTCCAGATGCTCCCCTCATACATCAGCCGCTCATTTGGATACTCTCCTTGGACATGAGCCTTTCCTCTCGAGATAATGGTGTATTAGCCAATATTCATTAATATATTTCAATATGCTGTTATACTAGTCATCCCACAGGACAATCGTAAGGACGTATTAATAATCACAATTGCACTTTAAAAATTATTATTAATAATCACAAACATAGAAAATTCAAAACCCATTCAAATAGTACAATAAGCTACAATAGTGTATATCACAATCAATGTCCGAAGACCAACCAAGCATACTCATAAAGTCATAATACGTACAAGGAATTCAACTATGTCTAACTCCATATAATTCATAACCTAACCCAACCAAAGAACTGGAATATGCAAGCTACTCAATGGGAGCTTTGCCTTTACTCAACACCTTAGAATGTTCAAAGTTTAAAAACAACCAAATTAAGAGCATTCAATAGTCTACTTCTCCAATGAAGAACTTGGAAATTCAAACCAACCAGATTCTACCCATTATCAAGGTTTAATTCTTTACCAACTTGTTAATTTATCATGCTTTACTCCCACAATGATCATTCAAACCTACTTCGCGGAGTTTCTACTCCTTCAACCCCTTCCATGTCGTTTTTAATGCGAAAGGTTCAAACTTTATAATGTTGTAGGTCTCAAATTATCACTATTACGAACTATAACAATCAATTCCATCCTAGGAGTGCTCATTACACACTTAGAGGCCTAGGAACCAAGAACTATCAACACTCTATCAACATACCCTAACTCTCATAGTTGTAGGGTTCTTAGCTAGAATTTAACCATTAAAGGTCACCCATTGATTCTAGTGTGTTAAAGGATCAAAAGATGGAAAGATTAACCAAGAAATCTTACCCTGGAAATAAGAAATCACTCTGCCCTTGAAATGTCACCCTTAAGCTGTCAAACTTCGTGCCGTAGAATAATGGGGTGAAAAATTATCAATTCTGACTTAAACAGACATTTTTCCTTGCATTGTCCGCTGCAACAAACACTTTCTTGCTACAAAAGATCCACTCTAACAATCAGGGTCATGCTACGGTGGACCCTAATGATCTTTCTATGACTACTATGGCTGCCTGATACTCAAATCAGGACTTTCAGAGTTTCCTAATCCTTTGATCTTGGGCATAATTACGTGCCCAAATGCTATTTTATAACTTAATTAAGTCATGCTGCCAATTTAAATTAGTATATTCTCATGTGATTTTTAATATTTATGTGCATAAATTGACAAATGTGATTAGCCTTTATTTTTTAGGTATATTATGCCAAGGATGAGGCTAAAAATGATGTTCAAGGCACAAGGGAGAAGCATGGCAAGAATAGCACTTGAAGGCAACATGGCATGTAAAAGGGAAGGCTGGCCGGGCTAGGCGGCATGCCACGTTGTGCGTGTGCCATGCCGAAGCTGCACGCGCGAGGAGGCAACCAAGATATGCCCTGCGCGATAGGCAACGTGCCATGGCAGGCGCATAGCTCGACAAGCAGCATGTCACGCCAGGCAACGCGCAGGTGCCTCGCACAAGGCCTGCCGAGAAGATACAATCCAGTGCGTATCCGCGTTACCTCCATGTCACGGAGGCAAATTGGGGCGTTCACCTCCGTGCCACGGAGCCATTCCATGACAGGCCAAAAAGTGCAAATTTACTATTTACTATATATTAAACCCTTAGCTCCTAAAATCATTTGTCACGAAATATTTTCTCGAAAGCATAGAGGAGCGAAGGGAGAAGTGAAGAACTCACCTAGGGTTCACTAATTTTACATTATCTTTTACCTATTCTTGTATGTACTCTACTTTAACGATGTTTTTAAGTTATTGTACGAACATGTGTGGCTAAAACCCTTCCCCTAGGGTTGAGGCTACGTGATATGAATGTAATGCATGAATTCATTTTGGTTTGAGTTGTTAATTGTTGTTTTGTCTTAAATTCTTTATTATGATTGTTTTTATGCTTGATCACCATGAAAACATATATGCTAAGCTTGGGTAAAAGCTCAAAAGAGTAACCCTAGGCAAGAACATCGGAATGTAGGGAGCAAGTTCTTATCTTTCGATATGATTCTCAATTAGGATAAATTATATACCTAAATTGCCTTGCTTGGTTGATAAAACGGGATGATAGCAAGACACCGGCATAGAATTATTACTCCACCACTCGTAGAAGCAATTGTGAAGCTAAGTTTGCTTAAATGATTAGAGGTACGAAAGTCCATAATAAAGAGCACAAACCCCATAAACCACATCCATGTAGTTGAATTGCCCACGAACTAGGATGTCACATCCCCGCTCAACGATGTAGTTGTGAGGCTAGTTTGTCATGTTTAGAGGCTCGAGAGACCATGAAAATCGCACTTCAAACTGCGTGAGACAACAATTGATAATTTCATTCGTAAACCATTACGATGTGTAGCATTGCATGATTATCCGGCCTTAGCTCTGGTTGCTTCTTATATGTTTCTAGATTGTTTTGTGACCAGCCCTAGATTTAATTATAATTTCTCAAAAACTTCTATCATCAACACTTGTGAATGTTAATCTTACACTTGAACTTAATAATTTGCTGAAATAAGTCCAGACCCTGTGGGTTCGATATCCGGCTCTTAAAATGGGGCACTCTATTACTTGTACGACCGCGTACGCTTGCGAGTGTGCTGAAGCGCAACTAAGTTTTTGGCACCGTTTTTGGGGACTGGCGAAGTTTTGTGACTTTTTTTGTTTTTGAGTGATTTTTAATTTCCTTAAGTGTTGAGAAACTTGGTCTTAGTCTGCTATATTGCAGGTGACAGGTTGTCCTTACAGAGCTAGTGGAGCCATTACTTGAACCTGAACGTGCTGGAAGCTCTAGAGCAAAAGCTAAAGAGACTTCAAGAGCAGTTACAACAACACCCACTAGCAGGGCAAGTAGAGTTGATACCTGAAACCATGGCATCCCGACCAGTTCGTGAAGTGGCAATCCCATTAGCGACAAATGTGACCTCTAGTATCTACAAATCGGAGCCTAGAGGAAACTTTGAGCTTAAACAGAACATGGTGCAGCTGTTACATTCTAGTGGCCAGTTCACTAGGATGACTCATGAGGATCCACAATAGCACTTACAGTACTTTCTTGAGATTAGTGACACGTTCGTCCCCGCCGGTGTGTCCACAGATTATGTCCGTCTTACTCTCTTCCTGTTTTCATTGTTGGGAGAGGCTAAGAGGTGGTTGAAGGCTGAGCCACCTAATTCCATTACTTCTTGCGATGAATTAGGAAAGAAGTTCCTCATTAAATTCTTTCCTTCAGGCAAGACTGCCAAACTCAAGAGTGAAATATTAAGCTTCAAGTAGAGGGCGGAGGAGAACTTGTATTTGGCTTGGGAGAGATTCAAGTCACTATTGAGAGACTGTCCCCATCACCAGCAGTCTAATGAAGTGCAATCCCATACCTTTGTGGAAATTCTAGACCCACACTCCAAAATTTTACTAGACTCTTCATCGGGGTGGAAAGCATTGGAGAAGACTTATGATGAGCTATACACTTTGTTGAATAGGATTGCTCAGGAAAATCTAGAGTGGCCCAATGATTCATCGAGAGAGGCAGGAAAGAGAACAATAGGGCTGATAGAGGTAGATGGTGTAAATGCCTTGGCAGCACAGCTAGCATCATTTCAGCATCAAATGATTACTCAGTTCAACAAACTGAGTATGAACCAACAGTAGGGACAGGTAAATGCAGTTCAGCAAGCTCGTAGTTGGTGTGAAATCTGCGGTAATAATAGGCACAATGCAGAATCTTGCGGGGCCAATCCTCAATCTGTCAATTTTTTGGGAATGTTCAAAGAAACAATCTGAATTTTTGGAACAATTACAACAAGAATTAGCAGAGCCACCTGAATTTTTCTTGGGGTGTAAATCAAAGTGAAAGCTACCAGCAACCTCAGTAGCAGCAGTATCAGTAGCAGAACAGGCAGAATGGTGGCCAATCAAGCAGCAACCATTGAGTAGATATTGCAAAATATTATGGCAACACAGACCCAATTAGCAGAGAATCAAGAGAGGATGGCATCAAATTTGAAAAATCAGCAGTTGGCCACCCCTTATCTAGAGAAGCAGATTGGTCAAATAGAAGCTGCTCAACATACCAGACCTCGGGGAGGGTTACCTCGTGACACAGATACAAACCCCCGACAGGTCAACACCATCAGTCTGAGGAGTGGCAGGTAATTGGCTGATACACCACCGAAAGAGAAGAGAAATGAGGTGTAGCCGGAGTTGGTTAAAAAGGAACCAACCACTAAAAATGGAGATAATTAGAGTGTTGTGCAAACAAATACAAAATCATCATTGCAGCTAGCACAAAGACAACCACTACATTTCCCGCAAAGACTCAAAAAGAGCAAGGAGGAGGAATGCTTCAAAAAGTTCTTTGATATTTTCAAAGAACTTCACATAATTTTCCTTTTCTTGATGTTTTGTAGGGAATGCCAAAGTACGCTAAGTACTTGAAAGATGTGGTGGCCAACAAAGATAGATTGGTGGATGTTCAGACAGTGGCATTGACTGAGGAGTGCAACCACTAGGTAATGAGCAAGATACCAAAAAAGTTCAAAGACCCAGGGAGGTTTACCCTCCCCATACAAATTTGTAAAGCTGAGGTGATAAGAGCTTTATGTGTTTAGGGGCAGCAGTTAATTTAATGCCCCTATCTTTGTTTAACACCTTGTTGTTGGGTCAACTGAGACCAACACAAATGATGCTGCAGCTGATAGACAAGTCTCAAGTGGCACCAGATGGAATAATCGAGGACCTTCTCATCAAAGTGGGTAAGTTCATTATACCCGCTGATTTCATCATACTTGATTTTAAAGTTGATGACAAGGTAACCGTGATCTTGGGATGTCCATTCTTATCCATTGGAGGAGCAATTATTAATGTAAGAGCAGGGACCCTGAAAATTAGAGTCGATGATGAAGAAGAACTCTTTCGGGACTACCAGGAAATTAACCCCCACACACACTACAGAGACCTTTGTAAAGTCAGCGTGTTGTTAGAGGCTATGTGGGGGGTGGAAGATTCCTTAGGTCCAAGGCCACAGGAGATGATTACTTTTCAGCCTGAATCCGATCGAGGGATTCAGTTAGAAAAGAAGTTGGAAGAAGAGAGGGACAAAGTGGAGGCTATTCCCTCGAAAAATAAAAAGAGAAAAAGATGGTTCTCGAAAGGGAATACTACTTTGAGCATGTCCTGAGAAGGATAGTCCACGTCGTGCCTCGACGTAAATTCAGGCGCTGCTTGGGAGGCAACCCAAAAGTACCACAAGTACGAATTAATTTTTTTCTTTGTTTTGATTTTGTTATTTTCACTTGTTGTTGTTTGTTTTGGAATTAAGCACAGATTGAGGGTAAGTCTGAGTACCCTTCGAAGAGAAAGATAAGAAGCATGAAAGAGGAGAAGTGTGGGGTCGATAACCCACTTGTACAAAAGTGAAGAAGAACATGTTGTTAGCTAGGCCTAGAGGCCTCAGGATGCATTTCTCACCCTTGTATTACTTTTAATTGATGCTTTGGGGATATTCCATGATTCATGTGTGGGGTGAGGTAAATTTCAAAATTTTGTGCTTAATGATTTCGGGTGAATTTAGTGCTTAATATGGTATTGGTTGATGAAAATTTTTTGAGTTGAGCATGATTCACCCACATGTTGGTTTTTCTTTTCGGTTCTTTTCCGACAGGGGGGGCACTTTGAACTGAGAAATAAAATTTTTCTTTGTCTATACATAGCTGTTTTATTCATAGTTAGGGACTGCTCCCGACGATGGATGGATGACGACCATCTTGAGGGAAAATTAGTCAATAGGTTGTTACTTGTGAACTTATTGTTGATTGATGGCTTGATATTCTTGTTATGTGCTATGTATGATTGTGTGATGCAAGTGTTGCAAAGTTTGGAGCATGTGAGTAGTTGTATAACCCTGTTTGAGACACCTAAGCTCTTGGATGTGACTTGATGTTCTTAAAGTTGAATTTTGCATTCTTGTGATTAACTGAGTTAAGAGTCTGCTGAATTTGTCTTGAATTGAGCATGTGCTGTGAGTGTAAGGTTTTTGAATATTCCGTGCTATTGTGTAGTGTCTAGAACTTTCCTGGTGTGTATACAAAGAGAAATGAGGGATGTAGATTGTAGGAAATGATTTAGGCATTTCTTTGACAGAGCCTAATTTTTATCCCTCACTTTACCTACCTTGAACGTTTGATCCTAGTTAGCCCCATTGAGCCTTTAGCCTATTCCTTGCTAGACACAAAATGAGCTTAATACTTTCTTTTCATTAACCTTAAATTTAATCCAAAAACTCCTAAGTGCTTATGTGAAATTGCAAAAAAAATTAAGGATTGCGAAGTTAAATAAGAAGGAAAATAGCAGTTGTGGAAATTGAAGAGAAGATTAAAGGTGCACTTGTTTAAAGATGAATAAGAGTTAGTAGGAAGTAAAAGAAGAAAAGAGTGAAAAATCAAAGAAAATTTCTCAAAGACTCCATACTAATAGCTTAAGTGTGCCTAATGAGATGGGGAAACAAAAGAGGAAAATGGGAATAGAAAATTATAAAGGTGAAGTAAGAGGATGGAAGTTCTTAAGGAGAGTGTGGTGTATTAAAAGCACTTATGGAAGATAGTCACTATTGTTAGCCCTAATAGTACCTACCTGTCCTTAGCTTACATTACACCCGATAAGTCCTACTTGATCTTACTTTCGAACATTCTTAAATTACTGGAGTAAACACAAAGGTCAAGATTATGGGTCAATACACGTGGCATGTGAATTCTTTGTGAGAGTGAGCTTATTTCTTATCCATATACTCCTGCATGTTATAATTTGAAAATATATGAGCGAAAATGGGTTACTCTCTTGTTGTGAGGGCACATGTTTTATGAAGGATAAAATTCATGTCATATTTCTTGATCGGTTAATTCGCATGAGTTTGTTGAGATTGAGAGTCCATTCTTGAGGTTAGGAAGTCTTAACATAGTTATATTTGATTTTAATGGTTATACCTTGCATGCTATATTTTTAACTGGCATCTAAAACAATCGTTGTAGCTGTAGCTTGAGTTATCTTGCTTCAATTAGCTATATGAGAGTCTTCATGTGTATGAGATGTAAAAGAGTTGTTCGAGGACGAAAAAGGCTTTAAGTGTGGGGTAGTGATCTTGGGCATAATTACGTGCCCAGGTGCTATTTTATAACTTAATTAAGTCATGTTTGCCAATTTAAATTAGTATAATCTCATGTAGTTTTTAATATTTATGTGCATAAATTGACCAATGTGATTAGCCTTTATTTTGTAGGTATATTATGCCAAGGATGAGGCTAAAAATGATGTTCAAGGCACAAGGGAGAAGCATGGAAAGAATAGCACTTGAAGGCAACATGGCATGTCAAAGGGAAGGCTGGCTGCGCTAGGCAGCGTGCCACGCTGTGCGTGTGCCACGCCCAACGCCGTGCCACGCCCAACGCCGTGCCACGCCCAGGCTGCATACGCGAGGAGGCTGCAAATGATATTCCCTGCGCAATAGGCAATGCGCCACGGAAGGCGCATGGCGCACACAGCAGTGTGTCACGCCTGGCGACACGCAGGTGCCTCGCACAGGGCCTGCCAAGAAGATACAATCCAGTGGACATCTGCGTTACCTCCGTGTCATGAAGGCAAATTGGGATGTTCACCTCTGTGCCATAGAGCCATTCCATGACAGGAAAAAAAGTGCAAATTCCCATTTACTATAAATTAAACCCTTAGCTCCTAAAATCATTTGTCACAAAATATTTTCTGGAAACTGTAGAGGAGCGATGGGAGAAGTGAAGAATTCACCTAGGGTTCACTAATTTTACATTCTCTTTTACCTATTCTTGTAAGTAATCTACTTTAATGATGTTTTTATGTTATTTTACAAACATGAGTGGCTAAAACCCTTCCCCTAGGGTTGAGGCTATGTGATATGATTGTAATGCATGAATTCTTTTTCATTTGAGCTGTTGATTGTTGTTTTGTCTTACATTCTTTATAATGGTTGTTTTTATACTTGATCATCATGAAAACATATATGCTAAGCTTGGGTAAAAGCTTGAAAGAGTAACCCTAGGAAAGAACATAGAAATGTAGGGAGCAAGTTCTTATCTTTCGATATGATTCGCAATTAGGATAAATTATATACCTAAATTGCCTTGCTTGGTTGATAAACGGGATGATAGCAAGACACCGGCTTAGAATTGTTTCTCCACCACTCGTAGAAGTGGTTGTGAAGCTAAGTTAGGTTAAATGATTAGAGGTACAAAAGTCACTAATCAAGAGCATAAACCCCGTAAACCACATCCATGTAATTGAATTTCCCACGAACTAGGATGTCACATCCCCGCTCGGCGATGTAGTTGTGAGCCTAGTTTGTCATGTTTAGAGGTTCGACAGACCATGAACATCGCATTTCCAACTATGTGAGACAACAATTGATAATTTCATTCGTGAACCATTACGAAGTGTAGCATTGCATGATTATCCGGCCTTAGCTCTAGTTGCTTCTTATATCATTTCCAGATTGTCTTGTGACCACCCCTAGATTTAATTATAATTTTCGGAAAACTTCTATCATCAACACTTGTGAATGTTAATCTTATACTTGAACTTGATAATTCACTGAAATAAGTCCAGTCCCTATGGGTTCGACATTCGGCTCTTAAAAATGGCCACTGCTTTACTTGTACGACCGTGTATGCTTGCGAGCGTGCCAGAGCACAAACATACTTGGACTAGGATATTATACGGCCGACCTAATACTTGGACTAGGATTTTCATATATCATCCTTCGCACAATCAACCATCTGATACTACGACTAGACAGGGTGTGCGGCATCACACAATTAGCCATATGATACTCGGGCTAGAGAGGGTGTGTAGTAAACAAAATGCAAATCATGCAAGTGAGCAACTGAACAATTCAATATATTTCTGACTCATATATCGGGTCCAACTCGGAGCACAAACAAAAAAATGCAAAGTAACTGGCTCAGATAACAGGTCCAACTCGGAGGACCTACTGAACATAACACCCCTAGAAATTGATAGAAAGGGGACATAAAGCATAACTTGACTTGATAGCTTAACATGAACCTGAGACTCGAGGCACATGAAACTAAACCATGCTTACGGGTTCTTAGCACCAAATTTAGATACTTAGACTCAAATTTTGAATACCTGGACTCCACATGAATACTTAGATTCAATTAAGAAAGCTTATACTCTACTTGAACTCAATTAGGAGAACTCGGACTCAATTATGGATACTTAGCCTTAATGTTCGCTACTTTAGCACCCGGTAACTCAGTAACTTATCAATAACTTAAGGAATAGGAGTTATGAATTTTCTTTTTAGCCTTAAGAAATTTAAAACACATATACATGAAGGTACTGACCATATTGAGGAATCTCTATGTTGGTACCCTTGTTTACCCTTACTATCTTGACATTCGTGCTTTGTGTATGTTATTCTATGTCGTCGTCTTAGCTTCAATTTCTAATCTTATAAGGTGAACAGAACCTCAAACATGATTAACATAACATATAAAACATACAGTAAAGGACAAGCTATCAATGCCCACACTGAGGGATCTCCAACTATATGTACAACAAGGACAACAAGGGACACAATATCACACTTTAAATGCCTTTTTGGGCTAGACATAATCTCAACATTTAGCTTCAGCCAAACATGAAAATTAAATCTCAAATATAGCTTGAAATATTGCCGAAATATATATAAGATGTTTTCCAGCTCATTCAACTCATAATGCACAAATTGTACTTGAAAGAACAACGGACAGGACTCCTTACATACCTTTTCCCGATGAAGTTTCTTTAGCCGATTTTCTTCTCAACGACCAGACTTCAATCTCCTTAATCCCTTGAATATATAGTTCAACAATAATATTAATTTTTATCACAAAATGAAGCCGAAAATAACTCACCAAAGGTAGTCATAACAGCAACAACAACACACGGCAACATCAATAACAATAGTAATTTTTGCTACAACTTTTAACTAGCTTTTGACGGGGAAAAGAAGAGGGAAACATAACTAACTTCGTATGAAATTCATCCCCTCAATATGAGTTATATTTCCAGAAAAATAAACTGCCAAAAATCCTAGAAAAATAGTGCAAGAACTCAGCTCAAAACAGTCAAATCGGCAGCACACTTAGCGGCCAAATTCCAGCTTTTTACTTGTAAGTTGAGGGGATTAAAGAGGGTAAAATTCTTACCTTTATTCTTGTATTCAATCCTTATTCAAATCTGGACATACAGGAAGTATAAAAAGCTCTTAAAATTCAGCAAATCACCTCCAAATCACTGCCTAAAACGAGTTCAAACACAGCCCCTGACTCGCCTTGCACACTTGGAACTAACTCACAAGTTTTCTTGTGCTTACATGGAGTTTATCTTGATGTTTCCTCTTCAATTTTCCTTGTTCTAGCTACTGGAAATGAGAGAGAAAAATATTCTTAGCAAGCACATGGAATTATGTTAGGATGGAAATGTTTTCCACAAGTAAAAATCTGATTTTTAAATTATGTCGGGCGGTGGAGGCTCTAGGGCATCATACTGAAGTCACTGTTCGGGAGTTCTTCTGTAAAATACCCATAACTTCTCACTTCAAACTCCGATTGATGAGTGGTTTGATATTTTTAAACCTTAATATGATAGGTCTTGGGCTTCTAACTCATTATAGATTGGGAGATATAGTCGTTTAAAGTTGACCATTATTTATGAACATTACATACTCTTCGCCTTCCCTTCGTACATGTTTTTCTCCTCACCTACGACCAATATACAGTCTGTAATTTCCTTAAAATAGCATATGAAAATCAAGTAATCACCAAAAATTTTTGTCGTGTAACGCCACAGAGATAGTGTATCCAGATTTCCAGGGAAAACACCACCACTGCCAACTCTAAGTCGGGCGTACGATTGTTCTTCTCATGCACATTACTGTTAAGAAGGAAACCCACTTATCATGCATTAAAACAACTCCCAAATCATATTGTGTGGTATACAATAAACTATAAAATGGATCACTTCTTATGGACTCGTTGAGAATGATTCTAATCTAGTTCATGGCCTATTAGAAGTAGAAGGCGCTCTGGTGGGATCTTCACGGACAGAAAAAGATTGCAGTCAGTTTGATAATGATCGAGTGACATTGCTTCTTCAGCCCGAACCGAGGAATCCCTTCTTATCCTCCACCAGTAATGTCAGGATAGGGGATGTAGTCAACGGGATCTTGCGCTTTTGAAAGTTCTCCTCAAACTTATCAGACCACTTAAAAGATATATCTTTCTGGGTTAATCTAGTAAGTTTAGATGCAATAGCAATGAATACCTTCAAAAACCAGTGATACTAACTCACAAACCCTATAAAGCTACGAATTTCTTTCACCGATATGGGCCTAGACAAATTCCTAACAGCGTCCACCTTTTGTGGATCGACTATAATCCCTTCCTTTGAGACCACATGTCCCAAGAAGGATACAGATGCTATCCAAAATTATTATACCCTGGAAGTGCTTAAGACTAGACTCGTAATTTAAAATTAAAAGTAGTGATGAGTCATGAGAAGCAGTCATGATTGGGTGCTGTTGTGAGGAGTTTTCTGACAATGGGTCTAAGGACGAACCATTGGTTGATATAACGTGTCGTTAAAAGGGAGTCATTGTGAGGTTAGTCATTATCAAAGAGGCAGTCATGATTCATGGAACGACTCGTTAGTTCGAGCCACAGGTCGTGATATGCTCCCATTGGAAGGTTTAAAAAAAATGGGCAGTGGTGACAATGGATGGTTGCCAAAAGTCGTGGGAGCTTGGTACGAATTGTGGTAGCTGTCGCGGTAGCAGGTATGGGACTGGAAAATGGGCTGAAGCAACGAGGGAAGTAACGACCCGTGGGAGCCAATAATGACCCGTTGGACTAGTTGTTGTCACTAGCAGTGCAGATTTTTCAGGTTTTTCATTAAGGGTATTTTAATCATTCCTAGGCTCTAAAGTCCTAAACTACATCGTTTTAATCTCAGTTAGTAGGGTTCTTAGGGTGTTAAACCTATCCTAAATATCTCCACTCCATGCATGCAACTTAGAGCCTTTCCTTGAAGATTAAGTTTGAAGAATTTCTTCAAATTCTCCCTAATTTCCTTTGAGCTATCAAGTGGGAGTGTGAATCAGATTTACCCAGGTATGTGAAGCTATGAACGGGAGTTCCTTTTGCTGTCATGCTATAAAATCTTCTTAGTTTCATGAATTTCAATCCTAGATTAAAGTTTCATGGTCTTATGGGATTTATTCCAATTCTTGTGAAATTCTCTATGATTTGTCTATGGGTCAATTCCCTTTAGGTATCAAATCATGTAATATGATCTATGGGAATATTTTATAATTATTTTGATTATTAATTTATAGTTTCAACTTCTAATTAAATTATGCCCAATTATGTATCTTTCATGAAAAGTCAAGTTATGGTCCCGTTATGATCTTGATCTTCTTAAGCCCTAAATTATGATTTAGGATTTATGATGTGATTTCTCTCAAGTACTCATCATAAATTTATGAATATCAAGTATATACATATTATACAAATATTCATGGATTTCATGATTTATGGATTTATGACTCTTGGCCGATTCATGGGCCCTTATTCATGGATAATCATGTCTTTCAAGTGGGATCCATCATGTTATTATTTATTTTTCCATGAACATCATGAAAGATTTTACAATTATGATATGAGCCCTCATGTGCATGATTTTGGGAGTAGTGTCTAGCACCGAGTAGACCCAACTTTTAGGTAAAATCCGTGGTCTCAGAACTACGTGCCACCATAGGTATATATATTTATTATTGGATCCATGTGATATCACTATGCACGCACGTCCCCCTTCCTGGAAAGCCGGGGACGGTCTGACCACTTGGGCAAAATAGTGGGGCATCATCTAAGGCTCTATCATGATGGTGTCGGTTAAGACGAGTCCTCCCATTGTTCCTCATGATTTATGCATGGTTATGTTATGTTTCTTTGGCTCAAGTCATGTTTAATAAAGTTTTCTCCTATGATTATGATTATGACTGGTTTACGATGGTTTTGAATACCTTGAGACCTTATGTTTACATTATGATAATTACTTTATTATCATGTTGTCCTGCTCTTTTGAACTCTTATGTATTTTAACTGTCTGTTTTACTTGCCTTTCATATTCAATACATTCCATGAACTAACTGCACGCTCTATGTTGTATCGTTTCATGATACAGGCTCGAATATTCAGGCTCAGACCCTCCAGTAGCCAGACTCTTAGAATTATCATCTTCCAGTCTCAGTTGGTGAGTCCTCATCTTCCGAGAGCCCTTTATTAGTTATACTAAATATTTTCAATTTCAGACTATAGTTAGTTAGTTGGGGTCTTATCCCATCAACTCAGTAGTAGAGGCTTTTTAGACATAGCATGTATTTAGTTTCAGCCTTGTGTTATTTATTTAGATGTTATGAAATTTTCAGATTTCTGCTTTATTATAAATGTTAGACTTCCACTTGAGTATGTTGATTTTAGATATCATGTTTCTACCATGGGTCGACTCATACCCTCTCTAGGTTATTTGTCCCGTGTCTCAATCCGGGCCTATGTTCGGGTCATGACAAACTTGGTATTAGAGTATTAGATTTTGAAGTGTCCTAGGGTGTCTAAAAGCTGCATTAAGTAGAGTCCTTTTCATGGGTGTAAAGTGCGCAACACTTATAATGAAGAGGCCACAAGACGTTTGGGAAATTTTCCCTTCTTTCATGATCTATGTCATGCGATGAAATTTCTCTCTATCCTTCTAACTCATACTTTATACATTTGCAGAATCATGCCTCCTCGTTGCATCAACAGAAGAAGAAATGGAAATGACAATGTCCATGAGAATGGCAATTGGGATGGGCACCAGCAGGCCCCACCAGCCAATGAAGATCATGTACCCAAGCAAGTGGCCATGCAAAGTTTAGGGCTTCCATTCAAATGCCAGCTCAGGCTTTGACCGCCAAAATCAACAAACAGGCGGTAGCGCATGTCCCTTAGAATTGAAATTTGGCGGAAGCGAGAGTTAGAGATTTTTGAAGGATGAACCCTCTAGAGTTCCTTGGATCAAAGGTGGACGAGGATCCACATGAGTTTATTGATGAAGTGCTAAAGATCACTCAGATCATGGTAGTGACCAGGGAGGAGTGGCAAACCTAGCCTCGTATCAGTTGAAAGGGGTTGTGCACATCTGGTTCAAGATACCAGAACATTGGCCCGGATCGAGACATGGGACAAAGAACCCCGAGAGGATCCAAGTTGACCCATGGCATAAATATAATATCTAACTCATTCAAATAAAACGATAGATCAACATACTTAAAATTGCAGAAGTCTGAACATAACATCATACTACATACATAATCCTGAAGCTGAATACATTCTATGTCTGAAAAGCCTCTAATACTGACGAGTTGATGGGAAAAGACCCCGATTAACTCGCGAAAAAGACTGATTCAACGAGATATGCCTGCATGTCGAGAGTGCGCTCCCTCTCTCTCAGCTAAGGAAAGAGATAGAAAATTCATGTACTTCGCGATTTCCTGCGGATCTATCGTATCGTTACTTCTCTCTGATTGTGATTTAGTCTGAAACTGAAAATATGAAATATAATTGATAAGAAGGGCCCTCGAAAGACGAGGACTCACCATCTTAGACTGAGAAATCCTAACTTTGAAAATCTAACTAGCGGCGGCACTGAGTCTAGATATCGAACCCTTTATCATGAAACGATACAACATAGAGTATGCTGTCAGTACGGGGAATTTACTGAGTATGCAAGATAAGTAAAACCTCTAAGTAAAATCATAAATCATGCATATTATAAAACATAATCAAGATAAGATTTTGAGAGTAGGACTTGCATGCTATTTTCTAAAATCATGATATGAACATAACTAAATATCATAACTGAATCGAATGACCCAAAGCTAAAAACTGATAATCATAAGTAAAACTGAATATTGGGTCAAACCTGCTGAAAACATAATATCATGACTAATGAACATGCATAACTGAAATCATGAGGAACAATGAGAGACTCATCATATAACCGACATTACCATGATAGAGCTTATGTGGTCCCGACTATCATACTCAAGTGGGCAGAGCCGTCCAAAGCATTGCCAGGACTAAGGACATTACCATGATATCGATATCCAGCTAAAAGCCCCTGGGGGCAGGGGAAGATCACAACGGAGGCCCCAAATAATCTAATCATACCTACGTTGGCGTGTAGTTCTAAGGTATAGGATTGACTAATGCTTAACCTACTCCGTGCTAGACACTACTTCCAAGAACATACATATGCTTTACATCATTTTTCAATGATGTTGAACCATCATTGATCTTGGGCAGATTTATATGCCCAAGTGATACTCAAACGTATTATTTTCGCCTTGTTTGTGTGCAATATGTATATATTCTCATGTAATAGGTAATAAAATGTGAATTTATACTAACCAACATGATTAGCATTTGTTTTGCAGGAAAATATAATTTTTAGGAGCTAAAATGCATGTTGGAACTACATCGGAGTTGGACTTGGATACGAGCGTGGAAAAGACATTGGAATGCACAAATTATAGGGGCTCCGCGATGGAGCCGTGCCACGCTACCATCGCAGAGGCACACTGCCTGGAGAGGAAATTAAATGGCAAATTCCAGTGTGGCCTCGCGACAGCTCCGTGGCACGGAGATAGGCCTCCGCGTTGGCCTCCGTGCCACGTTGAGGCTATTTTACCGGACCCTGGATTTCCAGTGAAGGTCCACGTCCACGCCGTGTCACGGAGGCAGTGCTCCGCGTTGACCTCCGTGACACGTTGATTGTTATTCCGGGAAAAATTTCCCTCTAGTATAAATAGCACACTTAGGTTTATTTTAATTAGTTCAGACTTGGTGGAGCAAGGACGTGGGTTAGCAGCAGTTGAGGGACGAAAAAGCTAAGGGATTTCTTCTCTTCCTTTCTTCTTTCAATCAATTGTATGTATGATTTACACTTGTTTTAGGATGATCAATCCACAAATGAGTGGCTAATTCTCTTCCTTGCTAAGGTTTTGAACATGTGTAGTGAATTTTGATTGTAAATGATATGGTTTTCTTCTTCTTCTTTCATGTTGTTCTATTAATTCTTGTTCTTACTGCATTAGTGCTTGGTCGACATTAATGTACATCTAAAAAGTCCAATTTCCCTTGAGAGAGCAAGAAATTGGAAAGTTGTGAATTAATAGGGTATTGTTCTTAACTTGATTTGGGAAAATTGGGTTTTGATGTGCTTTCCTGATAGAAATATACTTGAAAGCCGTATTAGTCAGTTTAGGAACCGGAATTGTATTGCTAGGTCATAAATTGCATTTGATCACAGAAATGTAGACGAATGGTTTATGATTCTAAAGTGAAATTAAATACGAGAGTTTTAATTTCTAGGCTACTGTTCTTGGCTAGCAACATAAGAAGAGATTAACCGAATTATTATTATAATCGAATTCATTACTTGTTCTTAACCTTGGCATGCTCATATTCATAGTTTAAATTCACAGTAAATAATTGTTGATAGTTTTAGTATATATATATTTTATAAACAAAACTTATTTAACTGTTGGTTACGTTGTTGTTAGCATCATTAGAAGTAAGATAAGAATATAGTATACTTAGGAAAATTTTACATATCCTGAGCCTCCTTGGATCGATACTTGGCTTACTTATCCACTTTATTACTTGTTTGACCACGTGCACTTGCATGTCGGTTTATAATATATAATACCAACCAAAACAGCCAGAAAAGTTTTTGGCGCCGTTGCCGGGGAGGCTAGGCAAAGTTGTGAAATTGTGTTTAGTGTAAATTTACCGTATTTTTATTTTTATTTTCTTAAGTGTTAACAACTTGGTCTTAGCCTGTATTTTGCAGACTTGATTTCTGTGAACACTGGCAAGGGACAAAGAGCTGGTGGAATCTTACTTAGAGCCTGAACGTGAATTTCATAGTCAACGTAGAGAAGCTCGACAAAAGAAGCTGCAATTGCTCAGACAATCTATTATGGAGCAACAACATCCACCAGTTGTAAGGGCAGTGTTAGTGCCCGATGAAGCAGCAGCAAGGCCGGTTCGCGAGGAGGCAATCCCACACGCTAACAATGTACATTCTAGCATCCGCAAACCAGAGCCTGGAGGGAGGTTTGAATTAAAGCAGAATATGCTGCAACTCTTGCACACAAGCGGGCAATTTACCGGTCTCCCTCATGAAGATCCACAACAACATCTCCAAAACTTTTTGGAGATAAGTGACACTTATATACCCGCTGGAGTGTCACCTGATTATGTTCGGCTCACCTTATTTCTGTTTTCCTTACTTGGTGAAGCCAAGAGGTGGTTAAAAGCTGAACCACCCAATTCTATATCAACGGGGATGATCTTGCACGGAAGTTTTTGATTAGATTTTTCCCTTCTGGTAAAACAGCTAGACTTAGAAGTCAAATTCTATGTTTTAAACAGAGGGAGGGAGAAAATCTATATCAAGCCTGGGAAAGATTTAAATCCATGTTGCGGGACTGTCCTCATCATCATCAGTCCAATGAGGTGTTGGTACACACATTTATTGAGGGTTTGGAACCCCACACTAAAATTCCGTTAGATTCAGCAGCTGGAGGGCAAGCGCTGGAAAAGACCTATGAGGAGCTGTACACTTTGCTCAACCGAATTTCACAAGGCAATCCAGAATGGAATGCAGATTCATCTCGAGGTGGAGCAAGGAAAGCAGCGGGAGTGCTTGAAGTGGATGGATTCACAGCTATCGCTGCATAGATAGCTGCCTTGCAAAATCAGTTAAATAACCACTTCAGCAATATGAACTTGAACCAGCCTTCAGCTTCAGTCAATGCAGTCCAGCAGATGTGGTGTGAAGTGTGTGGTAGTAGTGAGCATTCAGCTGAGTGCTGTGGTGCAAATCCTGATTCTGTTAACTTTGTGGGCAATGCACAGAGAAATCAGCAGTAGTTTGGTAGTGGCTACAACTCAAATTGGAGGAACCATCCAAATTTTTCATGGGGTAGCAACAACCAACAAGGCCAAGGTTCTGGTCAGGGTATGCAGAGAAATCAAGGAGGGCAACAAAACTTTCAAGCTCAATTCAGAAATCACAATGCCCCTCCTCCACCACCATCACCTACCATTGAGGAGATGTTCAAGACCATGATCTCTAATCAGGCACAATTGCAGGCTGACTATGTTAAATTGGCAGCCGAAGTGAAGAATAATCAATTGGCGACCAAGGCTCTTGAATATCAGTTTGGGCAATTTGCTAGTGCCCAAAATACAAGACCCAGAGGAGGACTACCTAGCGACACGTATCCTAATCCGAAGCAGGTTAATGCGGTGACCACGAGGAGTGGCTTACAGTTGAAGGAGGTGGAATCGGAAAGACCACCTCAAAAGTCAGGAGCAGCAGATGTTGAGGAGGAACAAAGTTCTGATAGGGGGAAGACCAAAGAAGCAGAAGCAGAAAGACCTCCACCCCCGTTCCCTCAACGACTTAAGAAACACAAGGAGAAGGCGTGTTTCAAGAAATTCATGGAGGTGCTTAAACAGGTACATGTTAACTTACCTCTTGTTGATGTCTTGTAGGGAGTGCCAAAGTATGCAAAATATATTAAGGACATCGTGGCTAACAAAAGTCATTTGACTGAGTATGCCACGGTGGCTTTGACGGAGGAATGCACTTCCCGGATTCAGAATAGACTGCCCACGAAACTGAAAGACCCTGGAAGTTTTACTATCCAGCTGACTAATGGGCAAAGTATCCGAGCTCATGGATTATGCGACTTGGGGGCAAGTATAAATCTGATGCCATCTTCGGTATTCAGAAAGTTAGGTCTAGGGAGTCCTAGACCTACAACGGTAATCTTGCAGCTAGCGGACAGGTCCTTAGCTAAGCCGGATGGCATTGTTGAGGATGTGTTAGTGCAAGTGGGCTCCCTCATTTTTCCGGTCGATTTTATTGTTCTGGACTTTGAACCAGATGCTGAAGTCCCATTTATTTTGGGACGACCCTTTTTGGCAACCGGAAAAGCATTAATTGATGTAGCTGTGGGTCAACTTACAATGCAGGCACATGACAAGATAGAAGTGTTTGACGTGTACAAAGCACCCAAGCTCCCGATTGTAAATGAGGAACTCTCGGTGATCAATGTGATTGATCATGGGAAGGCTAATATAATGAATGATTCCCGAGAGTTAACAGGAAGGCCACCAGATAAGGTTGAGAACTACTGGGGGAGGACAACGATTGTGACAAATCGTCCATCACCCTAGTAGATAATTGAGAATAATGGACGTCGAGCCGCGACGGTAAACCAGGCGCTGCACGGGAGGAACCCGTGAAAAGAAAAATATTCTATTTTTCTTCTTTTAGTAGAGTGTAATTAATTTGTATTTTTATTTTATTTTTCTTTTTCTTGATTTCGTACAAATTTTTCGTTTTAGTTAGTATTTTTTTTCTCATTTTAGTTAGGGAAATCTATTAATCTAACCAATTTCGTTTAGTGAAGTGATTTTCAGGTCAAACGGAGAAAAATATGCATGGAAGCGGGAAAAATAAGGCAAGGTATGAAAAAATAATTTTATTGAAGAAACAGTGCACTGGGGCGTTGGCTCTGTGTCACGGAGGGAGGGCTCCGCGTTACCCTCCGTGACACGTTGAAGGCAAAATCCGAATTTTTAAAATTTCCAGAGAGCCATCGCGTTGGTTCCGTGTCACGTAGGGAGGGTTCTGCGTTACCCTCCGTGACACATTGCCTTATATTTGGTGCCGGGTCACACCGGGTTGCCGGGTGACCCGTGTGTTTTTCTTTAAATTAACCCCGATTTTGCCCAATTTTTCCCCATTTCTTCTACTCCCCGCGACCAAAACACCCATTTCCCCCTCCCCAAGCACCGTGCCACGTTACTAGGCAAGGAATACGTCAAGTTTCTTCGGTTCTTCAACTCAAAGGTACGTTTTCCTCATTTCTCTCAAATTTTTGGCAATTTTAGTCGAATTTGGGCATGTGAGGTGAGATATATCACCCCAAGTAGCAATTTAAAATGATGTTGAGTTATTTGTGATTGATGTATGTTCGGATTGTTGTAATTAGCGTTTGAACTTATCGATTACGTAAATAATTCAAATTTGATTGTAGAATTGTATTCTAGGGCATGGGTTGTTGAATTTGACTTGGGTGACTTGATAATTCGGTAAATTAGATGCCGGGGTGTGTTTGTAAATAGAGATAAGTCATTGTAAATATTGTATGAATGTTAAGACGATGAATTCTCGAATTGTTGGGGAAAATGCGAAAATTGTGCAAATTGGTTTGATTATTTGGATTCGTTTGTATATAGAATGTTTTGTCTTTGTTTTTTTATTTGTTGTTTTTGTTGCTAAGTGCGATGGTTGAATTGTTAGCGATAGTAGGATTGGAATTAGCTGTATGAAGTCTGAGTAGTACGCTAAGAGTTATGTTGTCGAAATTTTTGTGAACGCACTAAGCATAAATTGTATAGTTGTTGTCTTTGGTGTAAGTAGAGTTATCCTTGCCGTAGTTTTGTAAAAGTAGCTAAGGCCTAAGTGTGGGGTAAACATTGTGTAACCCGACCTTAGCCTAAGTTAACATCTTTATAGCTTAACTTTGTGCTTGTTAATTTATATGGACAGGTACAATGGCTAGCAGACAGGATAAGGGGGCAAGGGTGCTTCTACCTCAGGCACCGGCAGAAAAAGAATGAGATTGGGCACCGCAGTCCCAGCTGCACCAGCTGTTCCGCCCGGCCAACGCCGCCAATACGGAACAAGGTGGGTAACCGAGGAAGGAAAGAAATGGTATGCTAAGCATAAGGAGAGCAAGTACTTCCCGGAGGAACATATTGCACGGGAACCACTAGCATAGGAGTTCCCCCGTATTGTGCAAAGGATTGAAGCAGCTGGGCTCAGCTTTATCTTTCAGGAGCCCAAGGAGTGCAACCTTCATTTGGTCCGAGAGTTCTACGCAAATTGGAACCCGGCCATCAGAAGCCACACAATAAAAATCAGAGGGCAGATTGTCACTCTGGAACCCCAGCAATTTAATGCCATCGTTGGAGCGTGGGACACAGACGCCCACATTCTCCGCCAGCTAAACATCACCCCACCATACGCCGACATCAGACGTACGTTGTGTGGGGCTCGATCCACAGCCCGATGGAGTAGACATAAGGAGAGGGGTTACCACCAGACTCTGCCTTATTCGCAGATGAACAGGGAGGCCAGAATATGGCTGAAAATTGTATGTTCTTGCTTGATCCCGGGAGTTCACATGACGGATGTGACTCGGGACCGTGTCTGCTTGGTGTATGCCCTTATGAAAGGGCTTGAGATTAATGTTGGGGCGGTCATTATATCCGCCATGAAGAGAGCCACACTACACCAGGGCCACAGATACGGGTTTTGCGGACTCATCACCACCTTCCTCCGAGGCCTCGATGTCGAGGAAGAAGCCTTAGATTACATCCCGCAGTTGGAGCGGAGGGCCCTCGATGTGACAAAAACTAAGGCCCCCGACACCACACACGGGCCAGTGCTGACTTTGGGCGAGCGACATGCTCGTGACGATCAGTACATGGCACGTATGTTCGGCATGCAGATGCTTCAGCTACGGATTTGTGGGAGACCAGCCACCGAGGAAGAATTATGGCAGCTGGAGCTGGATTACCCATTTGGCGAGAATGCCAAAGCCTTATGCCGAGTGGGACCAGCTTTCGTGGAGCCGACTGATGACGATGTCCCTACTGATGAGGAGACACGTCGGGAGGACTCCGATGTGGAGTCCGATGACGACGATGGAGCTGACTCAGATATGGGCGATGAGGCAGCAGCACCGGATGAAGAAGTCGAATATTTCGACTGAGCAGGGAGTTCCACCACCCAAAAATTTGTGCTTTGTATTTTTGTGAACACTGGGGACAGTGTTTGATTTAAGTGTGGGGTGGGGAGTAGCTAGGTGCTGGGACTTGGGCTCTAATCTGCTGTATGCTTTTTCCTTGGTTTGTATGTATGTTTGTGCTTTCCCTGTTATGAACTGATTTGTGTTGTATCTGTATATATTTGTTTTTGTGGCTAATGATGTGTGTTATGAAAAGATATGGTTGCCAGTGTAAATATTTTGTAAATATTTTTTTTCTATCGAGATGATTGATATTTTTCAAAAATTTTCGCGAAAATATTTTGCACTTGTAAATATTTTATTTCTATCGAAATGATCGATGTGTTGCAAAAATTTTCAGTTTTTATTTTGTTTGGGTTTCTCGGAGTTTGTTTTCAGTTCTTTTATCGAGAATAGTCCCATTGAACCGATGTCATAGTTAGTGACCATTCCCTATGATGGATGGATGACGACCGTCTTAAGGGAAATGTAGTCGGTAGGTGTAGGATTTTAATTTGTTTTCAGTTTTTCTTTGATGGATTGCATCAATGAACCTGTAGTTGCTGTATGGTTGCAAAATTTCGTTGCGTGTTGTAACTGATGTTCAAAATGTAAAAGTGATTCGTTTGAAAGCATGCAATTTTGTAAATATGTTGAGTTACCTAGGCTGTAGAATTTGATTCGGTGTGATTGAGGCTTAATTTTTGAATTCATGTAATTGGTTAATTCAAGAGTCTGTGAATACATCTTGATTCGAGCATGTGCATGAAGTGTGTGAAGTGAGGTATTGTTATTCCATGCTATTGTGAAATGTCTAGAACTTGCCTGGTGTGTGTACAAAATGAAATGAAGGAGGTGTAGTGTTGGAAAGGATATAGGCATTTCTTTGTTTTAACCGAGAGTTTCTATTTTTTTCTTGTCATACTCTACCTTTTTATGTGATTGTATACCCTAGTCAGCCCGTTGAGCCTTTAGCCGATTATTTCTTTGTTTTGTCCAAAATTGTATAAACTAAGCTTTATTCCTTCTTTTCATTAGCCGTAGAGTCTATACAAAACTCTTAAGCGCTTAAGAAGAAAAGAAAAAATTTCCCGAAGTGTCAAAGAGTGAGAAGAGTGGAAAGAAAAGAAAAGCAGAGTGAAGAAAGAAAAGAAGCGGTTGAAGAGGCACTTGGTATAATGAAATGATAATAAAGGTGCATGAAAACCCTTTGTTGTTGTGTCCTGTGTGTTTGAGAAAATGGGACATACAAAAGTAAACAAGCATGAATGGGATGATGAAAAAGAGAAAAAGAAGAACAATATCCATGAGTCGATGGGAATGTGTTGAAAAGACGCTTAATGATGCTAGTGACAATTATTGGCTAATCCAATATATATACTAGTTCCATAGCCCCATTACAACCCATTAAAGTCCTATGTGATCCTACATTGCATTTCTTTGTATTAGTGGAGTAATACACTAAGGGTAAGCCTATGGGTCACGACATGATGCATGTGAATTCTTTTGAGAGAGAGAGTGAAATTAATTTTTATATGCCCCTACTTGCATGTTTGTGTGTTGCATGAACAAAAAGGGGAAGATTCTGTTGAGTTGTGAGGGCACATTCTTGATGAAAGATTGATTTTCGTGTCAGATTTCTTGATTAGTTGATTTGCATGAGTTTGCCGATATCAAGAATCAATTCTTAAAGTCTAGGAAGTCTTGATGTATGAAAGGTCATTGCATTGCAAGACCATGCATGTTTTCTTGATGATTTGCAAAAATTGAATAATCGGTATGACTGTAGTGTAAATGGTCGCACCATAGTGACGAAGGTTGGGATGTAATTTGCATGAGTTGTGTATGTGTTGTTCGAGGACGAACAAGGATTTAAGTGTGGGGTAAGTGATCTTGGGCAGATTTATATGCCCAAGTGATACTCAAACATATTATTTTCGCCTTGTTTGTGTGCAATATGTATATATTCTCATGTAATCGGTAATAAAATGTGAATTTATACTAACCAACATGATTAGCATTTGTTTTGCAGGAAAATATAATTTTTAGGAGCTAAAATGCATGTTGGAACTACATCGGAGTTGGACTTGGATACGAGCGTGGAAAAGACATTGGAATGCACAAATTATAGGGGCTCCACGATGGAGCCATGCCACGCTACCATCGCGGAGGCACACTGACTGGAGAGGAAATTAAATGGCAAATTCCAGTGTGGCCTCGCGACAGCTCCGTGGCACGGAGATAGGCCTACACGTTGGCCTCCATGCCACGTTGAGGCTATTTTACCGGACCCTCGATTTCCAGTGAAGGTCCGCGTCGACGCCGTGTCACGGAGGCAGTGCTCCACGTTGACCTCCGTGACACGTTGATTGTTATTCCGGGAAAAATTTCCCTCTAGTATAAATAGTACACTTAGGTTTATTTTAATTAGTTCAGACTTGGTGGAGCAAGGACGTGGGTTAGCAGCAGTTGAGGGACGAAAAAGCTAAGGGATTTCTTCTCTTCCTTTCTTCTTTCAATCAATTGTATGTATGATTTACACTTGTTTTAGGATGATCAATCCACAAATGAGTGGCTAATTCTCTTCCTTGCTAAGGTTTTGAACATGTGTAGTGAATTTTGATTGTAAATGATATGGTTTTCTTCTTCTTCTTTCATGTTGTTCTATTAATTCTTGTTCTTACTGCATTAGTGCTTGGCCGACATTAATGTACATCTAAAAAGTCCAATTTCACTCGAGAGAGCAAGAAATTGGAAAGTTGTGAATTAATAGGGTATTGTTCTTAACTTGATTTGGGAAAATTGGGTTTTGATGTGCTTTCCTGATAGAAATATACTTGAAAGCCGTATTAGTCAGTTTAGGAACCGGAATTGTATTGCTAGGTCATAAATTGCATTTGATCACAGAAATGTAGACGGATGGTTTATGATTCTAAAGTGAAATTAAATACGAGAGTTTTAATTTCTAGGCTACTGTTCTTGGCTAGCAACATGAAGAAGAGATTAACCGAATTATTATTATAATCGAATTCATTACTTGTTCTTAACCTTGGCATGCTCATATCCATAGTTTAAATTCACAGTAAATAATTGTTGATAGTTTTAGTATATATATATTTTATAAACAAAACTTATTTAACTGTTGGTTACGCTGTTGTTAGCATAACTAGAAGTAAGATAAGAATATAGTATACTTAGGCAAATTTTACATATCCTGAGCCTCCTTGGATCGATACTTGGCTTACTTAGCCACTTTATTACTTGTTTGACCACGTGCACTTGCGTGTCGGTTTATAATATATAATACCAACCGAAACAGCCGGACAATCATCTAGTGACGAAGCTGGCTCATAACATACATACATAAATTTGAAATAGTAACATAAGGAGCCTTGGCTCAAACCATACCATAGCTGAGCATAATTGGGAGCCTAGACTCCAAAATCATGTGGTAAGCTAATTAACATGGCATAACACATACTTGATAATATGGGCTTTCCCAATACTTAAACATGCTTGACATAGACTTAATCATACGAAAATGAGCATAAACATAGGTATTTCGAAATCATACTTTCTTCATAAACATCTCATCATGCTTGTACACATACCTCATAGATCTCAACTTTCGTGGACTTTCATGGATGGGCATCACAATATAGAAAACTTGAAAACATAATATACAATTTAAAACATTGTAAAATCTTCCCATTAATTATAATTCAACATTGAAAACATGCTTAGATTATACCCATGATTGATAGTTAGGAAATTCACACATTGTGTAAAAACCCCATAGATTCATCAATTAGAATTTTCATGAATTGAGAGAGGATTGGGTATGGGGTGTGGACTACTGCACCCTTTCATAGCCTTACATACCTGAAGAGATCTGATTTCACAACTTCCTTGATTGCCCATTTGAAATTTAGCGAAGAACCTTGAAGGAACATGGCTTGATCACCTCTAAGCTTGCATGCATGAATTAAAATTGGCTTAGAATGAATTAACCCTTCTAAAAACACATTATTTAGAGCTTAAAACAACGTAGTTTAGGCCTTAGGAACTTAGGAATTATGGAAAATCCCTTAATAAATTCACAGGAAAATACACACTACCAATACCAACGAGGGACTGGACGAATCATGGTATGGGGAACGAATCGTCATCTACCTGTTGTGATCAACACTGTCATTTTTTATTTGAGGGTCACCATGGGGGGCGCCATGACTCGTGGTGTACCCAACGACTCGTGGTGACCAACCGTTACCACCACTGTCGGAACTTCTTATCTTTCAAGCATCACTTGGCCATGAATGACATAACGAGTTGTGGTGCTGATCATGACTCGTGGACAACCCGAAACTAAAATTTCAACCAAGGATGAAATCTCTCCCCACGAGTCACTCCACGACTCATGGTGTACCCCACGGGTCATGGGATGACTCGTCTTGTGACTTGGTGCAAAATATTCAGTTTTCCCCATTTCAATTCTCGGGTTTGATCTTAGAATTTTTAGGGTATTGCAATATCTCTCCCTTAGGAACATTCATCCTCAAATGTTGAAAATCATACTAAAAAGCATAGAAATGCAATCATCATACTCAAATACTGATCATATAGGATCTAAACTAACGGAGTGACTGACTCCGATTTGAACTACATTACTGAACGGAATTCCTGAATCACACATACATACATTGACATGAATGAAACTGGGGCACATGAACTGAACATGAAATTGAATAGAGTATTAAGGAGGAAACTGATACCTCAAGATGAAACTGAGCCGGAAGGGAATAGATTCGGGTATTTAGCTATCATATCTGCTTCGGCTTCCCAAGTAGCTCCTTCAACATGCTAATTCCTCCATAAAACCCTGACTGAAGCTACTTCTTTATTTCTTAGTTTTTGAACCTGGCGATCTAGTATTTCCACTGGAACATCTTCATAACTAAGGTTGTCTTTTACACTTATACTGTCCACTAGAACAACCATAGCTGGATCACCCAAACACTTCATTAAGAGAAATACATGGAAAACTGGATGGTCTAAAGCTAATTCTGAGGGCAACTCCAACTCGTATTCCACCTTGCTAACTTGTTTCACAATTCGGTATGGGCCAACATAACGGGGACTGAGTTTTCCTTTCGTTTCGAATCTTATTAGTTCCTTCATGGGAGAAACCTTCAGAAACACCCAATCATCAACTTCAAACTCAAGTTCTCTTCTTCTCACATCCTCATAGGACTTTTGGTGACTCTGAGCTACTTTCAACCTGTCCCTTATAAGCTAAACTTTCTCGATAGCCTCATGGAATGAATCTTATCCTATCATTGCTGCTTCACCAACTTCAAACCGACCAATAGGCGATCTAAATCTCTTCCTAGAGAGAGCCTCAAACGGAGCCATCTGAACGATGGAATTGGTAGTTGTTATTATACATAAACTCCATAAGAGGCAAATGATCATCCCAACTACCCTTGAAATCAATCACACGCGCTCTCAACATGTCCTCAAGAGTTTGAATAGTCCGCTCCACCTGACCTTCCGTTTGCGGGTGAAATGTTGTATTGAGCTTAACATGAGTACCAAGTCCCTTTTGAAGTGATCTCTAAAGCAGGGAGGTAAATTGAGTATCTCTATTTGATATGATGGAAAATGGCACTCCATGCAACTGAACTAGATCCTGAATGTACAACTTAGCATAATCCTCCGTTGAATCGGTGGTTTTGACCGATAAGAAATGAGTTCCCTTAGTCAACCTATCCACAACTACCCAAATAGAGTCATAGTATTGGCGAGTACGAGGCAACCCTGCGATAAAGTCCATGTTGATTTCCTACCACTTCCAAGTATGGATGCTAATGTCTTGAAGCACAACTCTAGGTCTTTGATTCTCAACCTTCACCTACTGACAATTAGAACAGTTAGCCACAAATTCTGCTATGTCCTTCTCATGCCACTCCACCAATAGACTTCCCGTAGGTCACAATACATCTTTGTGGAACCTAGATGTACGGAATATTTGGAACCATGAGCTTCATGCAACATCTTCTCCCTCAAGTGTGTTTTGTGCCTCCTCTTTGCCGACGTTCGCCTGTTAATTCCGTTTCCAAGCCTCTACTTCACCAACTCATGGAGTAGTCACTCAAAAGTCATCAAAACCTACAAAACAAAGGCTAATCATGTTGGTTAGCACATATCTTCACTTTATCTAAAATTACATGAAAATGTATACAATAATCTTAGATAAACAAGACTAATTTAAGTCGTAAAGCGTATCTCGGGTATATATTTTTGCCCGTGATCACAACCCCACACTTAAAGCCTTGTTCGTCCTCGAACAAACTTCTACATATCATGCATATGGAGACTCCCACATAACTAATTTAGCAAGAGAATTCAAGTTACGGCTATAATGATTACGTAAGATACAAGCTAACAATAGAGCATGCCTGATTTGTTCATTGAAATGAAGTACAACTATGTTAAGACTTCTTAACCTCAAGAATCGACTCTCAATTTTAGCAAACTCATGAAAATCAACTGACTAAGAAATCCCACATGATTTATATCCTTCATTCAACATGTGCCCCTCACGGAAAGAGAGTTACCCAACTTCACACGCAAAAACAATTTTTATATCACAACATGTGTGGGTATATGAATAGAATTACGCTCACTCTCACAAAGAATTCACATGCATTATGTAATGACCCATAAGCTTGCCCTTAGTGTTTTATTCCACTAATTTAAGGATGTATGAATGTAAGATCAAGTAGGACTTTTTAGGTTGTAATGTAACTCAGGTGCGGGTAGGTACTATTATGATCAGTAATAGTGACTATCTTTCCTAAGCGCTTATAATACATCACGCCTTCATTACAAACTTCCCTTCCCTCACTTCACCTTTTTCTCCTTTTAGTTTTCTTTTTCCTCTTTTGTTCCCCCATTTGTTTCGGCACTTTTAGCTTATTAGTAAGGAGTTCTATAAGTAACTTTTCATTTATTTGTTTTCTTACTCCCTACTAATACTCACCCATATTCAAAAAAAGTGCACCCTCGACCTTTCTCAACTCTTACAATTGCTAGTTTCCCTTCTTTTTCATCCTTCTCACTCCTTTACTCTTTCGGATTTTTCCTTTAAGCGCTTAGGAGTTTTGGTTCTATTTCAAGGCTAATGAAAGAAAAAGGATTAAGCTTATGTTGCAGCTGTCAAAGAATAGGCTCAAGGCTCAATGGGGTTAACTAGGATTAATTTTTGAAGGTAGGTATAATGAGGGATAAAAGTTTGGTTCATTCAAAGAAATGCCTAAA
The DNA here is from genome assembly GCA_035772735.1 of Datura wrightii. NCBI lineage: Eukaryota > Viridiplantae > Streptophyta > Magnoliopsida > Solanales > Solanaceae > Datura > Datura wrightii. The sequence goes on from JASDFA010000001.1 coordinate 113,465,729, forward strand.
TCATCTCCTACAATTCACATCCTTCATTTCGTTTTATAAACACACCAGGCAAGTTCTAGACAATCCACAATAGCACAGAATACTCAAAAACCTTACACTCATGGCACATGCTCAAATCAAGACACATTCAGCAGACTCTTACTCAGCTAATCACAAGAATTCAGGATTAAGCTTCAATCATATTGAGTCAAATTCAAGAACCTAAGTTTCTCACACAAAGTTATACACTTGCATGCTTCCACACTGAACATACTTGCATCTTACCATCACGTATCGCACATAACAAGAACATCAAGCACCAATTAGTTATGGTTTCAAAATCCCAAAGCCTATCGACCAATTTTTCCTCAAGACGGTCGTCATCCATCCATCGTCGGAAACAGTCCCTAACTATGACTAAAAACACTATATACAAACAAAGGAAAGAAAGAAAAAAGAAATTTTTTATTCTTCGGTTCAAAGACCCCCCCGTCGGAAAAGAACTGAAAAGAAAAACCAACGGGTGATGAATTCATGCTTAACTCATAAAATTTTTTTCAATTTTCTCACAAGCATTACATTCACCAAAAATCGTTAAGCACAAAAATTTGAAATTTCCCTTGAAATTTCCCTCACCCCACACTTAAATCATGCTATGTCCTCATAGCATCAAATTAAAATTTAAACTGGGTGAGAAATACTCCCTGAGGCCTTTAGGCCTAGCTAATAGCATGCCTTCCTTCAACTTTGCACAAGTGGGTGTTCGACCCCACACTTTTTCTCTTCCATGCTTATTAGCTTCCTCCTCCACGGGTACTCAGACTTCCCCTCCATCTGCGCTTAACTTTTCACCAAAACAACACAAGATGAAAATAAACAAAAATTAACTCAATTGCAAGAAATTAAAATGGTACCTGTGGTACCCTTGGGTTGCCTCCCAAGCAGCGCCTAATTTTATGTCGCGGCACGACGTATCAAGTTTCACCACTTTTTCCTCCACCTTGAGGATATGAATCTCACCCCTAATTTCTTTTCTAATTTCCTCTTATGCTCCAGGGGTGGTGGTGAAAAATTGTAAGGACCAAACAGTAGGTGTTGCCTTTTTAACTTATTGGCCCTCAAGTAAGCGAAGTCATTTTGTCTCTCCGCGTTGGCAACTTTCAAAATATATGGTGCTTGGTCCTCCTTTAGACATTTTTCTATAAGCTTGGAAGACTCTCTTTCTATGTTGTCAACCAAATTTAACGTCGAAAAATGCGTAGAGTGTGGTCTAATACACCTCAACTCTGAAACTGCATTTTGCTTGACCTCCTTACTTGTATACTCCTTCTCAGCATCGACATCTATCTCTTCATTAATGTCAAATGGGGGGTACTCTATCTCTTCTTCCATGAATGGAGTTTCCATAAGTGTGAGACCATCACGGGGGCACTCAAGAGATTCTGATTGTTGGGCTTCCTCCAAAAATTCACCCTTGTTTTCCTCTTGTAGTTCCTCTTGAATATCGGCTAAAACTGTTGCCTGCGATTTATCACACGCTTCTGCTTCAGCGATCATCTCCGTGAATTTGATGCTCATCCTTTCTAGAGCCTCTGCATTCTCTTCTTGCTGAATTCTCAATACTGCCATCGCCTCCTTCATTGCTTCTGATTGCTCCAAGAGTTGTTTCAGCATGTCTTCAATTCGAGCTTGGCGTCCCAAGTCCTCATTTTCAGCATGCCTATATTCAGGAAAAACAACAGAAGGATCATAGTATGGGCTTGGGGGAGGGGAATATGCATTCGGACAGCCATCCCAATGGCCATCTTGACCAGCACATATATTACACGTGTTACATTGTTGCCACAAGTGGTGTCCTCCGCAATTCAGACAAGATTCACTAAAATATGAGTATCCACCATTGAAACCATTTACATTCCACGATGTCATGTCAAATAGGATATTCGAAAAAGAAAAAGTAAAATGCAAAAGAATTAAAACAAACACTAAGACTAAGTTGTCAGCACTTGAGAAAAAAATAAAAATACAGTAAATTACACTTAAAACAAATTCACCTATTGCCAAGTCTCCCCGGCAAAGGCGCCAAAAACTTGTTCGGTGGTTTGCTATATGGGTTAAAAACCGACACGCAAGTGTACGTGGTCAAACAAGTAATAAAGTGGCTAAGTAAGCCAAGTATCAAACCAAGGAGACTCTGGATAAGTAAAATTGCTCAAGTATACTATATTCTATCTTACTTCTATATATGCTGGCCACAACGTAACCAAAAGTTAAATAATTTTTGTTTATAAATTATATACTAAAACTATTAACAAATATCTACTTTGAATTGAAACTATGGATATGAGCATGCCAAGGTTAAGAACAAGTAATGAACTTGATTATAATCATAATTCGGTTATTCTTCTCTTCTAGTTGCTAGCCAAGAACATTAGCCTAGAGATTAAAACTCTCGTATTTAATCTAACTTAAGAATCATAAACCATCCGTCTACATTTCTGTGAACAAATGCAATTTATGACCTAGCAATACAATTCCGGTTCCTAAATTGACTAATACGGCTTTCAAGTATATTTCTATCAGGAAAGCACATCAAAACCCAATTTTCCCAAATCAAGTTAAGAACAATACCCTATTAATTCTCAACTTTCCAATTTCGTGCTCTCTCGAGTGAAATCGGACATTTTAGATGTACATTAATGTCGGCCACACACTAATGCAGTGGAAACAAGAATTAATAGAACAACATAGAAGAAGAAGATGAAAAACCATACAATTCAATAATCAAAATTCATCACCATTGTTCATAACCTCAGCAAGGAAGAGAATTAGCCACTCATTTGTGGATTAATCATCCTAAAACAAGTGTTAATCATACAAACAATTGATTGAAAGAAGAAAGAAAGAGAGAAAAACCCTTAGCTTTTTCGTCCCTCAACTGCCTGTAACCCACGTCCTTGCTACACCAAGTCTGAATTCTGAAAAATAAACCTAAGTGTGCTATTTATAGTAGTAGGACTCTTTTCCGGAATAACAAGCAACATGTCACAGAGTGCATCGTGGAGCACGGCCTCCGTGACACGCTACGGACGCGGAAGCCCTCTGGAAATCACCCGAAATTGGCCCGGGCAGCACCCTGCCACGTTGGCAGCGTGTCACGCTGCTTGGGCAGTGCGTTGGAAGCCCTTGGTCGCGGAGGCCACCAGTCGTGGCACGTTGCCAACGCGCAGGTGGGCTGTTGGGAGCGGCCTGCCTGCCGTGGCACCTTGTCGACGCGCCAGTGGGCTGTTTGGTGCCTCCTCTTTGCCGACAATCGCGTGTTAATTCCGTTTCCAAGCCTCTACTTCACCAACTCATGGAGTAGTCACTCAAAAGTCATCAAAACCTACAAAACAAAGGCTAATCATATTGGTTAGCACATATCTTTACTTTATCTAAAATTACATGAAAATGTATACAATAATCTTAGATAAACAAGACTAATTTAAGTCGTAAAGCGTATCTCGGGTATATATTTTTGCCCGTGATCATCGGTTATGATGAGTCTCCCATTGTTCCTCATGATTTCAGTTATTCATGTTCATGACTTATGATATTTCGTTTTTTGCAGGTTTGACCCAATGATCAATTTACTAGTTTTTACTTATGATTTCAGCTATGACAATTCATATGATTTCTATTTTAGCTTGGGGTTATTCTATTCATATATTGTATTCTTCTGATGATTATACAAGTTTTAGAATCAGATTTCAGCATGAAGTCCTTACTCTCATGATCTTATGATTTATGTTTATATGAATGAATTCAGTTAACAGTTACTCAGCATGTTTTACTTACCTTCCATACTCAGTATATTCCATGTATTGACCGCATACTCTATGCAATATCGTTTCATGATGCAGGTTCGAATGATTAGACCCTGTTCCACTGTTAGCCCAGCTCCCGCAGCTTAGCTCAGTTTTCTCTCGTTGGTCAGTCCTCATCTTACGAGGACCTTCTATTTAGTGTTGAGTTATGATATATTCAGTTTCATACCTTATCCATCTAGTTGGGGATGTTTTCCCATCAGCTCACCAGACAGTACTAGAAGCTTATCGGACATTATGCAGATTTCTAGCTTTGTCAAGTACTGACTCTATTTATGATTGCTATGTTATTAAGACTTCCTCTTATTCATGTTCATTTATTAGATTCTGCTTGATGTATGCTCTTTAGTTGTTATGTTCATGCCATGGGTCGACTTAGAGCCATTCATGGTTCTAGGTCCCGTGTCTCAGTTCGAGATCCCAGATCAGGTCGTTACATTATGTTTGCCTTTTCAATCATGACCTGCAAAGGACTATAGAAATTAATGTACTATACTAGCATGGTTTAACTCCCACTCATCTGCTCATTCGGATGTTCCCCTCAAACACGAGCATCTCATATCACAACCGCTTGCCCGGATGCTCACCTCGGGCACGAGCCACTCTTCTTTAAGTATTAATATATATGCTCAATCAATACAAAGCCTCTCATACGGATACTCTCCTCATACACCGGGCTCTCCTTTCCGGATAATGGTGTTTTATCAACCATTCATCAACATATTTAAATATGCTATTAAATCAGTCATCCCAATGGACAATCATAGGTGCATATTGATTATTACAATTGCACTTTAAAAATCATTAACAACAATCACAGACTTAGACAATTCAAACCTCATTCAAATAGTACAATAAGTTACATTATTCTCTATCACAATTAGTCTCCGAAGACCAACAAAGCATACTCTTGATGTCATAATATAGAAAAGACTTTAAACAAAGCCTAACACCATATAAACTGTAAGCTACCTCTATCGAAGAATTAGAATATGAAAGCTACTCTGCAGGAGCTTTGCCTTTTCTCAATGCCTCAGAATTTTCCAAGTCTAGAACAAGCAAATATAGAACATTTAATAGTCTGCTTCTATAGTCAAGAACCTGGGAATTCAAACCTACCCCATTCTACCCATTATGAAGGATTAATTCATCGCCGATGATTTAATTTATCATGCTATACTCCCACCATGTTCATTCCGACCTAGTTCATGGACTTTCTACTCCTTAAAACCATTTCAAGAACTTTTTAATACTAAAGGTCAAAACTTTATGATGTTCTAGGTATTAAATTATCACCATACGAACCATAACAATCAATTTAATCATAAAAGTGCTAATTACTCACTTAGAATCCTAGAAACCAAGAACTATCAACACCCCCATCAACTTATCCTACCTTTCATAGTTCTATGGTTCTTAGCTAGAATTTCACCATTAAAGATCACCCGTTGATTCTAGGGTGTTAGAGGATCAAAGGATGGAAAGATTAACCAAGAAATCTTACCTTGGGAAGAAGAAACCGCTCTACACTTGTAAAATCACCCTTAAGCTCTCAACTTCATGCCTTAAAATGATAGGGTGAAAACCATAAAATTCTGACTTATATAGGAATTCTTCCTTCAATCATCCACTGCAATGGACACTTTCTCGCTACAATAGATCTCCTATACCAGTCGGGGTCTTGCTACAGTAGACCTCAATTATCTTCCCATGAATGCTACAATGAGCACTCCGACCGCTGTGGAAATCTCGTTGCTGCAAAGATTCCCACGCTGCAGCGGTGCTCTGCTAATCAATAGCTTGGAAATTCTAACACTTTATCACTCCCAAAACCCAAGTGTTCCATCTCGACTTCACAACACCCTTAAACTACGCACCTAGGGCAAAACAATACTATGTTTCTACTCGTAGTCTCAGAATTCCCTCCAGAGGTTTAGTTCACTAGGTGACCCTCTAACTGAGCATAACACTTGAAGAATTCAATCAGCGCTAATCACATTTTAGTTTTTAAACAACCCCATTTTGGAGTTTTTTCTTAACTCACTTCTACTATGGGGACTCTAAATGAAGCTAAGGCCCATAACGACAGGAGGGGTCATTACAAGAGAGGCTTCAGGCGAGATGTAGGGACTCTTCTTATACTTCTTTCTTTCATTACCATTAAACAAGTGGAATTCACCATGACTCTTCAACCCCGATATCACCCCAAACCTTTCACCGTATGTATTATCTCACTTCCACACCCCCCAACATATACTACCACCCCGCTACCAACTATTACCGAATAACCATCGCTTGAAGTACCTCACCAATTGCCAAATGTGCCTGCATCACCATAACATATATCCCAACCATAACCATATATGCCTCACCCACCACCAAGTACCCGCCATCCATATTAAATGTCCACCTAATCCAAAATGTCCAACCAATGGGTGATGAGTTCCACAAGGAGTTCTAAGATGAGTTTGAAGAGTGGGAAAAATTAATATAACAACTGCATGAAGGGAAAATGCATGCAATTCCAAGGTCCTCATCATGGAATAAGGGGTAGAAATTATCATTTCCCCCACATGGGTAGGCAAGGAAGTAATAAAGGGCATGATGGCCACCATCGCCGAAGGTATAATGATGACTTCTATTGTGAAGATACGTATGGTGATAATGAAAACCATCGAAACATTGGGGGTCGAGACACGAGTCTTAACTCCATCAAAGTTACTCTTCCTTTATAACACCCCAAAAGTCCTAAACTAGACCCGAGGTTGGGAGTTTGATGATGCAGAGAAAACTAGAAATTCCCTCAGTAGGATCCTCAATACGACCTGTAGGAGAATTGTACGAGTCGTACAAAGGACCTGTAGTATGAAGTCCTGAGGATTCAATAAAATTTTGCAAGAAACCATGATAGGAACCTATGATTCGTACCTTGGTTGTATGAGTCATACTAGAGAGTCATAGAAAGAGATTTAGAGAAGTGTTCTAATATTGTGTGAGTAACCATGAGCCATGGTACGACCCATGGTAGGGAGGTGCGGATAGTGGTAAGTATTCCTGCTTGTAACGCGGGTGACCCCAGTTTGATCCTCGGCAATGGTGCCATTCCAAAACTTGTTGAGACTGCACAGCAGTGGCGCCAAAACTTGTTGTCGACTGCCGAGCGCATATGCAAGTGTACGTGGTCTTACAAGTAATACAGTGGCCCTTTTTAAGAGCCGGATGTCGAACCCACAGGGACTGGACCAATTTAGCTAATTATCAAGTTCAAATGAGATATTTACTTTCGCAAGTGTTGATATAGACTTTTTCGATAAAGTTTAATTAAGTCTAGGGGTGGTCATCGAAATACTCTGAAATAATTTAGGGAGCAACTAGGGATAACGCCGGATGATCATACGATACTACGCTTTGTAATGGTTTAAGTATGGAATTATCAATTGTCGTCTCACATAATTAAAATTGCATGTTCATGGTCTTTTGAGCCTCTATACACGACAAACTACCCTCACAACTACATCATTGAGCGGGAATGTGACATTCTAGTTCATGGGCAATTCAGTTATGTGGATGTGATTTACGGGGTTTATGCTCTTGATTAGGGACTTTCGTACCTCTAATCATTTAACCGAACTTAGCTTCACAACTACTTGTACATGTGGTGATGTGATAATTCTAAGTTGGTGTCTAGCTCATCCCGTTTTAGTAACCAAGCAAGACAAATTAGGTATAATTTCTTATCCTAACCGCGAATTATATCATAAGATACAATCTTGCTCCCTACATTCTTTGTTCTTGCCTAGGTTTACTTTCTCAAGCTTTTATCTAGGTGTAACGTCTGTGCTTTCATGGTGATCAATCATAAAAACAACAATAATTAAGAATGTAAGACAAAACAACAATTAATAACTTAAAACCAAAACAAAATCATGTATACACAATCATACCATGTGGTTTCAACCCTAGACGAAGGGTTCTAGCCACTCCAGTTCGTAGAATTACAAGAAAACATAATTAAAGTAACATACTTACAAGAATTGGTAGAAGAGAAGATGAAATTGATGAACCCTAGGTGAGTTCTCCCACTTCTCCCTTCACTCCTTGGTAGTGTTTCAGAAATAAATCGTGACCAAATGTTTTTAGGAGCTAAGGGACCTATTTATAGTAAATGAGAATTGTACAAAATTATTCCCGGCATGAAATAGCTTCGTGTCACGGAGGTTATCACGCCAATTTGCCTCCGTGACACGGAGGCATCGCGTAGGCATTCTGGAATTCGCATAAAATACATGCCAGGAAGCCCCTTGCAGTGTTGGCAGCATGGCACGCTGCTTGTGTAGCGCGTTAGGGGCCATGACATGCCCTTGGTAGTGCAGCCTGCCTGCCGTGGCATGTTGCCAATGCGTAGGTGGGCTGTTTCGCGCATCCTCCTTGCCGATGTTCGCGTTTTACTTCCGACTCCATGCCTCCACTTCACCAACTCATGGATTAGTTCCTCAAATTCATTTTAAACATACAAAAACAAGAACTAATCATGTTGGTTAGTATATATATTCACATTGACATAAAATTACATCATAATGTATATAAATAAGTAGCTAAACAAGACAAAACTACTTTGTAAAGTATCCCTTGGGCATGCCATTTTGCCCAAGATCACCTATCCCACAATTAAAGCCTTGTTCATCCTCGAACAACCCTTTTACATCTCATGTAAATGAAGACTCACACATAACTAATTTAGCAAGACAATTCAAGCTAGGGCTACAATGATTGTTTGAGATAGCAAGTTAAAAGTAGAGCATGCACGATTTAATCATTGAAATGATATACAACTACGTTAAGACTTCCTAATCTCAAGAATCGACTCTCAATCTTAGCAAACTCATGCAAATCAACCGATCAAGAAATCCGACATGAATGTTATCTCTCATTAAACATGTGCCCTCACAACAAGAGAGTTACCCATTTCTACTCACAAATTTTCAAATCACAACAAGTATGGGAATATGAATAAAATTACGCTCTCTCTCTCAAAGAATTCACATGCATCATGTAGTGAACCATAAGCTTGCCCTTAGTGTTTTATTCCACTAATTTAAGGATGTTTGAACGTATGATCAAGTAGGACTTATTGGGTTGTAATGTAAGCTAAGGCATGGGTAGGTAAAATTATGGATAATAACATTGGCTATCTTCCCCAAGCGCTTTTAATACAACACCCTTCATTAAGGACATCTCTTTTCTTACTTCCTCCTCATTCTTTTCACCCTTGAGTTTTCTCTTCTTGTTCCCATTTCTTTAAGCACACTTAGCTTATTAGTAAGGAGTACTTAAACAACTTTTTCATTCATTTACTTTATTACTCCCTACCAATAATCAAGCATTTTCAAACAAGTGCACCTCTAAGTTTTTTCTTAACTTCCACAACTGCTATTTCTCCTTTTTTTCACGCTTCTCACTCCTTCACTTTTTCGGATTTTTCACTTAAGTGCTTAAGAGTTTTGGATCAAATTCAAGGCTAATGAAAGAAAAAGGATTAAGCTTATGTTGTAGCTATCAAAGAATAGGCTTAAGTCTCAATGGGGCTCACTAGGATTCAACATTCAATGTAGGTAAAATGAGGGATAAAAATTAGGTTAATTCAAAGAAATGCCTAAATCATCTCCTACAGTCCAAATCCTTCATTTCGTTTTCTATACACACCAGGCAAGTTCTAGACATTCCACAATAGCACGAAATATTCGAAAAACTTACACTCACAGCACTGCTCAATTCAAGACACCTTCAGCAGACTCTTACTCAACTAATCACAAGAATTCAAAATTAAGCTTCAATCACATCGAGTCAAATTCGAGAGCCTAAGTGTCTGAAACAAAGTTATACACTTCTTACATGCTTCAAGACTAACCACACTTGTATCTTACAATCATGTATAGCACACAACAAGAACATCAAGCCATCAATTAGCTACGGGTTCAAAAACAAAAACCTATTTACTAATTTTCCTTAAGACGACCGTCATCCATCCATCGTCGGAAACAGTGCCTAACTATGACTAAAACATTATATACAAACAAAGAAAATTTTTATTCTTCGGCTCAAAGACCCCCCGTCGGAAAAGAACTGAAAAGAAAAACCAACGGGTGATGAAGTCATGCTCAACTCAAAAAAATTTTCCAATATGTATCAAGCACTACATTCACCAAAATCATTAGGCACAAAATTTTTGAAATTTTGCTCACCCCACACTTGAATCATGCTATGTCCCCAAAGCATCTAATTAAAATTCCAAAGGATGAGAAATACTCCCTGAAGCCTCTAGGCGTAGCTAATAGCATGCTTTTCTTCAAATTTGCACAAGTGCGTGATCGACCGTACACTTTTCCTCGTCTATGCTTGTTAGCTTCCTCCTCCAAGGGTACTCAGACTTCCCGTCCATCTATGCTTAAATATCCACCAAAACAACACAATTTGACAGTAAACAAAATCAACACAAACAACAATCACAAAATTGTACCTGTGATACCCTTGGGTTGCCTCCCAAGCAGCGCCTTATTTTACATGGCGGCACGATGTGAACTATCCTTTTCAGGACATCCTCATACCTAGGTTCCCTTTCGAGAACCATCTTCTTTTCTTTTGATTTTTAGAGGAAACAACCTCCACTCTGTTCCTCTCTTCCTCCAACTTCTTATCAAACTGATGCCCTTCATCAGACTCGAGCTGAACACTTATAATTACCTTTGGCCATGGAACTGTGGAATCACCCACCCCACACTCATCCTCTGACAACACACTAACCTTACAAAGGTTTCTGTAGTGTGTGGGTGGGTTCATTTCTTGGTATACGTGGAAAAGTTCTTCTTCATCCTTGACCCTCATTTTCAGGGTCCCTGCTCTTAAGTCAATTACCGCTCCTCCGGTGGCCAAGAATGGCCGTCCCAAGATCAAGGGTACCTGATCATCAACATGAAAATATAAGATAATAAAATCAACAGGTATAATAAACTTACCCACTTTGATGAGAAGGTCCTCTATGATTACCCACTTTTTCCATGGTTGTTCTATTGATTCTTGTTCTTACTGCGTTAATGTGTGGCCAACGTTAATGTATATCTAAAAATTCCGATTTCACTCGAGAGAGCAAGAAATTGGAAAGTTGTGAATTGGTAGGATATGATCTTTTCTTAATTTGGGAAAATTGAGAATTGATTTACCTTCAAGATAGAGATATACCTGAAAGTCGTATTAGTCAATTAAGGAATCGATTTTGTATGGCTAGAACATGAATTTCTTTTTATCACTAAGATGTAGGTGGAAGTTCATGATTCTTAAGTTGGGTTAAATACGAGAGTTTTAATCCATAGGCAATAATTCTTGACTAGAAACTGGAGGAAAGATTAATCAAATTGTATCGATAATTTATTTCTCTACGTGTTCATTTTAGCCTCAGCATGCTCATACTTATAGTTCAGACTCAAATTGTATATTCGTTTTAGACTTAGTATAAAATTAGGAACAAAATATCAAAATCTTCTTCACACTGTTGTCTGCAGTTTTGAGTTAAAGTTTACTGACACTTGATTAGGTTGATACCTTAGTCCAGTCCCTGTGGGATCGATACTTGGCTTACTTGAGCCACTTTACTACTTGTTCGACCATGTGCACTTACGTGTAGTTATACCAAACAGACCGAACAAAATACACCACCCGGCCTTTGATGCTCGACCTTAACTTGCTGGAAGTTCGGACATTTCACTACAAACTCTGCAATATCCTTTTTCATACCATCCCACCAGTAGATATCCCTCAAGTCCCGATACATTTTCGTAGATCTTTGATGAATGAAATATCTGGTACCGTGCGCCTACTACAATATCCGAACCCTCACATGGTGAATGTCCGGAACACATAGCCGACCTTGGTATCTTAGAACACCATCTTCCCCTTGGTAGAAAACCTCCACCTTTTAATTCTGCACCGCGTCCTTCAGCTTCCTCATGATTGGATACTTATCTTTCCTTGACTTAACATCGACTACCAAGGATGATTTTGAACCGTTATGCACAACCACGCTGCCATCGGTCGAGTCGATCAATGGAACCCCTAGTCTTGCAGGAAGATGGACATCTTTCACTAACTCTTTCTTCCCCTCATCCACATAGGACACACTTTCCATAAAAAGCCTACTAAGTGCATCCTCAACCACATTAGCCTTGCCTGGGTGATAGAGAACACTCATGTCGTAGTCCTTCAACAACTCCAACCACCTTCTTTGCTGAAGATTTAGGTATTTCTGAGTAAATGCATATTGCAAGCTCTTGTGATCTATGAATACATACACGTGGAATCCATATAAATAATGCCGCCATAGTTTCAATGCAAATACCACTACGGCCAATTCAAGATCGTGGGTCGGGTAATTCTTTTCATGAACTTTCAGCTGTCTTGAGGCATAAGCTATTACCTTCCCATGCTGCATTAACACACATCCCAGTCTGACCCTTGATGTATCACAGTATACAACAAAGACATCAGTACCCTCCGGTAAAGTCAACACTGGTGCTGAAGTGAGTCGGGTCTTCAATTCCTAGAAGCTTTTCTCACAAGCCTCCGACCACTAGAACTTCACCTTTTGCTGAGTCAGTCTAGTCAATGGGGCTGCATTGGATGAGAAGCCCTCAACAAATATTCGAAAGTAGCCTTCCAAGCCCAAGAAACTCCGAATTTCTAAATGATTCACTAGTCTCCGCCAATTCTTCATCGCCTCAATCTTCTGTGAGTCTACCTTTATACCCTCACTTAACACCACATCGCCTAGAAATGCCACAGAATCTAACCAAAACTCTCATTTTCTGAAATTTGCATATAACTGTTGGTCCTTGAGAGTTTGAAGCACCACTCTCACGTGACTGGCATGCTCCTCCTCGCTCCGAGAGTATATGAGTATATCATCAATGAACACAATCACGAACATGTCTAGATATGCCTTGAATACGCTGTTCATCAAATCCATAAAAGCTGCAGGGGAATTGGTTAGTCCAAAAGACATAACAACAAATTCGTAATGACCATACCGAGTTTTGAAGGCGGTTTTTGGGATGTCACTCTCCCGAACCCTAAGCTAGTGGTATCAAGATCTGAGATCAATCTTGGAAAAACACCTGGCACCCTGGAGATAGTCAAACAAATCATCAATTCTGGGTAAGGGGTACTTGTTCAGTGCAGTGGTAACTACACGCAAGTGCACGTGGTCGAACAAGTAGTAAAGTGGCTTATTTCAAGCCAAGTATCGATCCCATAGGGACTGAACGACGGTATTAATTTACTCAAGAGTCAGTGAACTATATCTTTATGAATGCAGACAACCAAATAATTAATATTTTGAGAGTAAAAGTTTACTAAGTATTAAGAATCTAAGTCAAGATTATAATTTGAGTCTGAACAATAGTAATGAGCAACATGAGGTTAAGACAAACATGCAGGGAAGTAATTTATCAATTCAATTAAGCTAATCTTTTCTTTGGTTGCTAGTCAAGAATTATTGCCTATGTATTGGATTTTTCGACTCCTATCCAATTAAGAATCATGAAACCTTAATCTACATTTCTGTGATAAAAGAATTTCATGCTCTAGCCATACATAACCGATTCCTTAATTGACGAATAAGACTTTCAGATATATTTCTATTCTGAATGTAAATCAATTCTCAATTTTCTAAACTAAGAAGAGATCATATCCTACCAATTCACATCTTTCCAATTTCTTTCATTTTCAAAATTAAAATTGAATTTCTAGATATACATTAACATTGTCCAAACATTAATGCAATAAAAACAAGAATTGATAAAACAACCATTGAAGAAAAGATGAAAAACTGAAATGATCAACAATTACATTCCACTACAATTGTTCTTAACCTCAGCAAGAAGTGAATTAGCCACTCATTTGTGGATTAAACATCATCAAATAAGTAGAATTCATACAAACAATTGAGATTAAAGAGAAAGAGAAAGAGAAGACCCTAGAATTTTCGTCCTCTCAACTGCCTATAACCCACGTTCTTTCTCAACCAAGTTAGAATGTTTAAAATAAAACCTAAGTGTGCTATTTATATTCTTGAGAATTTTTCCCGGAATAACAAGCAACGTGGCACGGAGTGTATCGCGGAGCACTCCCTCCGTGCCACAGGGGTATCGCAGACCCTCACTGGAAGTCGGCTCCCCAGCAAATGTACCTCAATGCGGCATGGCTTGCATCGCGGAGCCTTGCCTCCGTGCCACGGTGCTATCGCGCACCTTCACTGGAACTTGAGGTTCCAGGTAATTACACTAAACGTGACATGGAGTGCATCATGGAGCACTGCCGCCGTGTCACGGAGGTAACGCGAGCCTCCACTGCAATTTGGCAAAATTAATTCGTTTGAGGCAGAATGCCTCCGTGATGGCAGCGTGACACGGCTCCATCGCGGAGCTCTTATTTTTGCTGCTCTCCCTTATCAACTTCCACTCCTTGTTTCCAAGTCCATTCCCGCTCTTCACCAACATATATATTATCTTCCAAAATTTCCTTTTACCTAAAAAACAACACTAATCATGTTGGTTAGTATAAATTCACATTTTAACTAAAAATCACATGAGAATGTACACATAACGATAGGTAAACAAGTCGAAATGAAGCATTCGAGTATCACTTGTGCATGCTATTTTTCCCAAGATCACTTACCCCACACTTAAAATCTTGTTCATCCTCGAACAACACTCTCACATCTCATGCAATTGACACCCACGCATAGCTAATTTGACTCGGCAATTCAAGCTACAGCTATACCGATTATTTAATATAGCAAATCATCAAGAAAACATGCATGGTCTCATAAATACAATGAAGTACATCACATTAAGATCTCCTAAGCTCAAGAATCAATTCTCAGTCTTGGCAAACTCGTGCCCATCAACTGATCAAGACATCCGACATGAAATTTAATCTCTCGTCAAGCATGTGCCCTCACAACACAAGAGAATTACCCCATTTTCCATCATATGATTTCCAAAGCACTACATGTAGGGGCATATGAATACGATTTCTCTCTCTCTCCCAAAGAATTCACATGCATCATGTCATGAACCATAGGCTTGCCTCTAGTGTATATCTCCACTAATATAAGGACGCGTGATGTAAGATCACGTAAGACATAACAGGTTGTAATGTAAGCTAAGGAACTAGTAAATACTGGGCTAACCAATAATAGCAACTAGCTTCCTTAAGTTCTTTTCAATACATCCCACCATCATTATGGGCATTGTTTCTTCCTTCATCCTCTCATTCTTGAATTTTTTTTCTTTGTTTTTGTTCCCATTTCTTTAAGCACACTCGACTTACTAGCAAAGATTAGTTATACATCTTTATTTTATTTAATTTCAGCAATTGCACCTTTGACCTTTCTTTAACTTTCCCAACTTCCGCTTTTCCTTCCGTTTCACAATTCTCACTCCTTTACACTGTGGGAAAATTGTTTTTCTTGAGCGCTTAAGAGTTTTGGATAAAATTCACGGCTAATGAAAAGAAGTAATTAAGCTCGGTTTGTACCTCTTCAAAGAAAGAAAAAATAGGCTAAAAGCTCAATGGGGCTAACTAGGATGCACATTCAAGGTAGGTATGATAATGGAGAAACTTTCGGTTTATTCAAAGAAATGCCTACATCCTTTCCTACAATACACATCCTTCATTTTGTGTAGTACACACAACAGGAAAGTTCTAGACACTTCACAATAACATGGAATAATCGAAACCTCGCCTCACACTCATTGCACATGCTCAACTCAAGACATATTCACAGACTCTTCAATCAGCTAATTACAAGAATTCACTATTAAGCCTCGATCACACCGAATCGAACTCTCTGGCCTAGGTATCTCAACATGTTTATACATTTGCATGCTTTCATGCGAATCACCTTTGCATCTTAATATCATGTACAACACGTAGCAAGAACTCTGAACCATGAAGTAGCGACACGTTTGGGAAACACACAAAAGAAAGAAAAGAAAGAAAAAAAACTACTCCTATCGACTACATTTCCCTTAATACGGTCGTCATCCATCCATCATAGGGAAAGGTCGCTATCTACGACTTCGGTTCAATGGGACTATTCTCAATAAAAGCACCAAAAACAAAGGCCGAGAAACCCAACATCAAAAAAAAATTCAACAAAAAATTTCGATAGAAAAAGATAAAAATTTTAGTTTGAACAATATTTACACCACACAACACAACCAACAGCGTCTCAACACAACACACAGCAGCTCAACATTCATTACAACACCAAATTAATTACAGAACACACAACATAGAGTCACAAGGTCACATTTTGCACAGGCACAACAAAAAAAAACAAAACATAAACAAAGCAGCTGGCACCTAACTACTCCAACCCCACAATTAAACCAAACACTGTCCCCAGTGTTCACATAATTTCAACATATCACAAAGGTTGGGTGGTGAAACTCCCTGATCAATCGAAGTATTCAACTTCTTCATCAGGTGTCGTTGCTTCGTCTCCCATATTAGAATCGGCCCTGCCGTCCTCGTCTGACTCAACATCTGAGTCCTCCCGGCGTGTCTCCTCATCGGTATGGACATCATCATCTACAGGCTCTACAAATGCAGGCCCCACTCTGCATAGAGCCCGGGCATTCTCACCGAATGGGTAATCCACCTCGAGCTGCCAAAGCTCATCCTCTATTGCCAGCCTCCCACCTATGCGCAGCTGCAACATCTGAATCCCGTACATACAGGCCATATATTGGTCATCCCTAGCATGTCGCTCGGCTAGTGTGAGCACCAGCCCAAGTGTCAGGTGCCTTGGTTTTGGTGACATCCAAGGCACGCCTGTCGATCTGTGGGATGTAATCCAGGGCCTCCTCCTCAATATCATGGCCCCTCAGAAGCGTGGTAAGCAAATCACCGAACCCGTATCTATGCCACTAATGTAGTCGGGCTCTCTTTATGGCGGAGATGATTATCGCCCCAACATTGATTTCCACCCCCTTCATCAGGGAATACACCAAGCACACTCGATCCCAAGTGACATCTGTCATGTGCACACTCGGGATCAGGCAGGAACACACAATCTTCAACCAAATCCGGGCTTCCCAGTTCATTTGAGAGTAGGGAAATGTCTGGTGGTAGCCCCTCTCCTTGTGCCTGCCCCACCTGGCTATCGATTGGGCTCCACATAGGGTGCGTTTGATGTCCGCATAGGGTGGAGTGATGTTCAGCTGCCGAAGGACATGAGCGTTTGTGTCTCGCGCCCCCAGGATTTCGTTAATGTGATGGGGCTCAAAAGTGACAACCTGCCCCCTAATTTTGACGGTGTGACTGCGTAGGTTTGGGTTCCAGTTGGCATAGATATCCCGGATAATATGGAGATTGCACTCCCTGGGCTCTTCGAAGATGAAGTTCAGCCCAGCGGTGTCAATCCGGTGTACAATCCACGGGAATTCCTGTGCCAGTAGCTCCCGTGCTATCTTCTCCTTCGGGAAGTATTTGGTTTCTTTATGTTTCGCATACCCCTTCTTCCCCTCATCAGTCACCCATGGGGTTCCGTATTGTCTGCGTTGACCTCTAGGAACCGCTTGTGCTGCTGGAACTGCTATTCCTAATCTGACCTTTTTTCTGCTGGCACCCGATGTGGATGCGCCCTTGCCCTTGTCTTGTCTACCTGACATTGTTCCTGTACAATCAAACATACAGTCCAAATGTTATGCAAGTCATAGTTAGCTACAACTAAGGTTGGGTTAGATTGGATCACCCCACACTTAGTCTTAAGCCACAATCCAAACAATTTGACAAGACATTCATGATTTTTCTAATCTTTGCATTCAACCGGCTTAGTTCATTCATATAAATTGATGGAACAATTACTATGTACTACTCAGACTTCATACAATGAACACAAATTTCTCCATCGATTCAATGACATCAATATAACACTTAGCAATTTTTCAATAACCTATGTAATTCTCCAATTGCATTTTCTCGAAAGTCCCTCTTCTAACTTAGCATATTCAACATCAATCACAATATATTTCACTTCACCCAACATGCACAACCCAATTTTTTCAACATTTAAAAGAATTTAGTCATCGTCCTATTCCATCTTCAACCCTAGCTACCAATTTCGCAAGAATTCAATAAAACATGCAATCATTGAGTTCATATACTCACAACGATACTATGAACATCATTCAATCATAACTCAAGTGAATTCAAGCTCATTTCTCACTTAGGTCAAGGTTTTTATCACCAAACATGTTCAAGAATCGAAAATTTGAGCAAAAAAAAAGGAAAAATTCAAGAACATACCTTTAATTTGATGAAATCGAAGAAAACTGAAAGGAATTCGATCCTTAGGTTCGTGTCACATTGGGGGAGAAGGGGATTTTTGGTGTGGGTCGCGGAGGAAATGGAAAGGTAGGAAGAAAATGAAGGAATTTGGGGTTTTAAAGTGATTTTTCGCGAGGGTTACCCAGTGACCCGGTGTGACCCGACGCGAAATAACACTCAACGTGTCACGGAGTGCAACGCGGAGCACTGCCTCCGTGACACAGAGCCATTGCGCCAGTGTTCTGGATTTTTAAAAAAATTCAGAATAGGATTCAACGTGTCACTGAGGGTAACGCGGAGCACCTCCTTCATGACACGGAGCCATCGCACAGGCTCACTGTAATGTGCCAATTTTTATTTTCTCACCTCGATTTTTTTCGTTTGCATTTCTTTGCATTTTTTCCCTCCGTTCCACCTGAAAATCATTTCACAACAAGAAATTGGTTAGAATTCATAGGTTTCAATGCAGAAAATTTTATTTTATATTTCTTTGTTTTTCTCTTTTATAATTTTTTTTCTTTTTTTTCAAATATTTCTACTCATCTATTACAACACATTCACGGGTTGCCTCCCGTGTAGCGCCTAATTTATCGTCGCGGCTTGACGTCATTCATGCTCAATCATCATCTAAAGTGATGGACGTCTTCTCTCGAATGACGTCCTCACCCCAATAATGTTTACATCATTTCCCATTCACCAAAAATGTGGCACTTCTATCTTCTTGGCACAACTCCACTGCCTCGTGCGGGGTCATTCTCACCACTTCAAACGGCCCTGACCCTTTGGACCGCAATTTGCCTGGAAAAAGCTTTAGTCTCGAATTAAATAGCAGCACCTTCTGCCTTGGCTCAAAGATCCGATGCACCATATGCCTATCGTGCCACTTCTTCGTTTTTTCCTTCTATCATTTGGCACTTTCATAAGCATGCCATCGAAACTCATCAAGTTCGCTAAGTTGCATCAGCCTCTTCTTCCCTACTAGCTCTGGGTCCATGTTAAACTTTCTCACAGCCCAAAAAGCTCGATGTTCTAGCTCCACAGGTAGATGACACACCTTTCCATAGACCAATCTGTATGGAGAAGTCCCAATGGGTGTCTTGTACACAGTTCTATAAGCCCACAACGTATCATCGAGTTTTCTTGACCAATCAATTCGTTGTGCATTCACTGTCTTCTGTAGAATCTTCTTTATCTCTTTGTTCGACACCTCCACTTGCCCACTAGTTTGGGGATGATACGCTGTTGCTACCTTGTGGCGCACGCCATACTTAGCTAGCAAATTCTTGAAACTTGCATTTACAAAATGAGCCCCTCCATCACTGATAATGGCTCGGGGTGTCCCAAACCTAGTGAAAATATGCTTTTTCACAAATTTTGTTACCACCTTGTTGTCATTCATGGGGCAAGTTGTTGCTTCGACCCACTTGGATACATAATCAATGGCTACCAAGATGTAACAATTACCAAATGAAAGTGGGAACGGGCCCATGAAATCTATTCCCCATACATCAAAGATCTCCACTTCTAATATCTGCTGCAGTGGCATCTCCTTCCTTCTACCAATTGTTCCTGTTCTTTGACATCTATCACACATTTTTACATATTCCATAGAGTCTCTAAACAGTGTAGGCAAAATAAACCTGACTGTAGCACCTTGTGCACTGTCCCCTCGCCTCCGTGGTGCCCTCCATACAATGATGAGTGACAACTCCTCAATACTTATGCAATCTGGCTCTCTGGAATGCATCTTCTCATCACCTGATCCGGTCCCTGCTTAAACAAGTACAGCTCATCCCAAATGTAATACCTGCAATCATGTCTCAACTTCTTTCTTTGCTGAGCCGTAGCCTCCGGTTGATAGACTCCACTTACCAGCAAATTCACAATGTATGCATACCAAGGGATTTCAGCTTGCCTTATTGCCAAGAGCTTCTCATCCGGGAACTCTTCCTTGATGCTCTCACCTTCCTTCACATGCAACCGGCTTTCCAGTCACGATAGGTGATCTGCCACTTGATTCTCGCTCCCCTTTCTGTCCCGAATATCTAGGTCAAATCTTGTAACAACAAGATCCATCTAATCAGCCTGGGCTTTGCATCCTTCTTGTTAAACAAATACCGAATCACTGCATGATCGGTATACACCACTACTTTAGATCCCACAAAGTAGGACTTGAATTTATCATACGCGAACACCAATGCTAGCATCTCCTTTTAAGTGATTGTATCATTGACTTGGGTTGCGTCAAGTGTTTTGCTTGCATAATGAATGGAAAGAAAAATTCTATTCCTCCACTACCCCATAACAGCTACTACAGCCGCATCGCTTGGATCATACATTAATTCAAACAGTTGCTCCCAATCCGGAGAAATGAGAACAGGTGCTTCTATCAACTTTTGTTTCAACTCCTCGAATGCTTTAACACAATCCTCATCAAACTCGAACTTCACCTCTTTTTCTAGCAACCGACATATCGGTCTAGAAATTTTAGAGAAGTTCTTGATGAACCGTCTGTAAAACCCTGCATGTCTGAGAAAACTGTGAACACCCTTCACTGACACAGGTGAAGGTAGCTTTTCAATCACTTAGATCTTTGCACGATCGACTTCCAACCCCTTGCAAGACACCTTACGGCCAAGGACGATTCCTCCTTGACTAAAAAATGACATTTCTCCCAGTTGAGTATAAGGTTGGAGTCTTCAAATCGAGCTAGCACCCTGTCAAGATTCTGCAAACATGTAGCAAACGAATTACCGGAAACAACAAAATCATCCATAAATACCTTGACGAAATCTTCCACCATATCGTGAAAGATCGCTATCATGCATCTATGGAATGTGGCAGGTGCATTGCATAGACCAAATGGCATCCGCCTGAAAGCATATGTCCCATAAATACATGTGAAAGTGGTCTTCTCCTGGTCCTCCGGTGCTATGGCTATTTGGTTGTAGCCAGAATATCCATCAAGGAAACAATAATATTCTTGACTGGCCAACCTTTCCAATATCTGATCAATAAATGGGATATGATAATGATCTTTCCTTGTGGCCTCATTGAGCTTTCTGTAGTCCATGCAAATTCACCAGCCTGTGACTGTGCGTGTAGAAATCAGCTCATTCTTCTCGTTGGTGACCGCGGTCATCCCTCCTTTCCTTGGGACACACTGAACGGGACTGATCCATTCACTGTCTGAAATGGGATAGACCACACCTGCATCAAGCCACTTAATCAGTTCCTTCCTAACCATATTCTGCATCACCGGATTCAACCTCCGCTGATGTTGTACAGTTGGCTTTCCTCCTTCCTCCATAAAAATTCTGTGTGTGCAAAAGGCAGGGTTGATTCCCCTAATGTCTGACATTTCCTAGCCCATTGCTTTTTTCCGCCTCTTGAGAACCACCAATGCATCCTTTATCTGTGCCTCTGTCAGTTCTGCGGAGATGATGACTAGCAAGGTGTCATCTTCCCCCAAAAATACATACTTCAGATATGGAGGTAATGTCTTCAACTCCAGTTTTGGTGCTTCCTCAATAGATGGTTTTGGAAATGGTTCCAATGACCTTATTAATGGCTGAAAGTCTTGCTTCCTGAGAAACCATTTTGGTTCGTTCAACATCTGCACCATCTCATATGTATTTCTGTCTCCGAAATGATCGGAGCCCATCAAAGCTCTCTCCAAAGGATCTTGAGAATCACCAATTTGAAGAATTGCTTCCTGGTTTAGCACATTGACTGCTGATAGCTCCTCATAGATGGCCGGAAGCTTCATGGCCTTATACACATAAAACACCTCCACTCTACCGGGGAAATGAGGGAGCCCACTTGCACTAGCACGTCCTCCACAATTCAATCTGGTCTGGCCAAAAGAACGGTTTGCTAGCTACAAGATCACTGTAGTTGGTCTAGGACTTCCCAGCCCCAAGTTCTTGAACACCGATGTCGGCATCAAGTTTATGCTCGCTCCCAAATCACATAGTCTGCGAGCTCGAATAATTTTCCCGATTGTGATCTCAATGGTAAAGCTCCCGGGGTCCTTGAGCTTTGTTGGCAACCTGTTCTGTATCCGGGAAGTGCACTCCTCAGTAAGCCCGTAGCATACTCCGTAAATATGCTTTTGTTTGCCACGATGTCCTTGATATACTTTGCATATTTCGGCACTCCCTGCAAAACATCAACCAAAGGTAAATTAATGTGTACCGGTTTCAGCACCTCCATGAACTTTTTAAAGAAAGATTCTTTCTTGTTCTTCTTTAATCTTTGAGGGAACGGGGGTGGTGGTCTTTCTGCTTCAGCTGCCTTTTCCTTCCCCCTCTCATCATCATGTTCCCCTTCTTTTTCCACTGCTCCTGATTGCTGAGGTGATCTTTCTGGTTCCATCTCCTTGAGTTGTAGTCCACTCCTTGTGGTCACTACATTAACCTTCTTGGGATTTGGGTCAGTGTCACTCGGTAGTCCTCCTCTGGGCCTGGTGTTTTAAGCTCCAGCTAGTTGTCCAAATTGGTACTCCAACGTCTTTGTAGCTAACTGCTGATTTTTCATGTCTACCGCCAATTTCACATAATCAGTCTGCATTTGCGCTTGGTTAGCTATAAGTGTTATAAACATGTCCTCAATGTTGTTGGGTGGTGGAGGAGGTGCATTGTTTCCTCTGTATTGCGCCTGAAAATTCTAATGCCCCCCTTGATTTCTCTGCACACCCTGATTCGAACTCTACCCTTGATGGCTATTACTACCCCAAGAGAAATTCGGATGATTCCTCCCATTTGAGTTGTAACTGTTGCCATACTGTTGATTATTATTCCTCTGGACATTCACAACAAAGTTTACTGAATCTGGATTTGCACCACAACACTCAGCTGAGTGTTCATTACTCCCACATACTTCACACCATACCTGCTGCACTACATTGACTGGGGCTTGTGCTTGATTCAAGCTCATACTGCTGAAGTGGGTGTTGAGTTGATTTTGCAACGCAGCTATCTGTGCAGCGATAGCTGTAAAACCATCCACCTCAATGACTCCTACCGCTTTCCTTGTTCCTCCTCGTGATGAGTCCGCATTCCACTCCGGATTTCCCTGTGAAATATGATTTAACAAAGTATAAAGCTCCTCAAAAGTCTTTTCTAATGCCTGTCCCCTAGCTGATGAGTCTAGCAAAATTTTGGTATGTGGTTCCAAACCCTCAATGAAAGTATGCACCAACACATTGTTGGACTGGTGATGATGAGGACAATACCTTCACATTGATTTGAACCTTTCCCAAGCTTGATACAGATTCTCACCCTCTCTTTGTTTAAAACTTAGAATATGACTTCTAAGTCTTGCTGTTTTCCCAGATAGAATGAATCGTATCAAAAACTTTCTTGCAAGATCATCCCAAGTGGTGATAGAGTTAGGTGGTTCAGCTTTCAACCACCTTTTTGCTTCCCCCAATAATGAAAATGGGAATAATGTAAGCCTCACGTAGTCGGATGATACTCCAGCGGGAATGTAAGTGTCACTTATCTCCAAAAAGTTTTGGAGATGTTGTTGCGGATCTTCATGAGGGAGACCCGTGAATTGCCCGCTGGTGTGCAACAACTGCACCATATTCTGTTTAAGCTCAAACCTCCCTCCTAGCTCAGGTCTGCGAATACTAGATGTAACATTGTTTGCATGTGGGATTGCCACTTCGCGAACCCGCCTTGCAGCCATTTCCTCGGGCACTAAAACTGCCCTCACAAGTGGTGGATTCTGTTGTTGCTCCAAAGTTGCCTATTTTAGCAACTATAGCTTCTTCTCTACAGCTTCCCTACTTTGATGATGAAATTGTTTTTCTGGCTCTATATATGAATCCACCAACTCCTTATCTCTTGCCAGCGTTCAGAAGAATTCAATATCTGCAAGAGAAAGGCTAAGATCAAGTTGTCAGCACTTATATAGAATTTGTAAACTAACACTAAGAAAATAAATTTACCAATTGTCAGTCCCTGCCAACGGCGCCAAAAACTTGTTCGGTGCTGTGGTAACTACACACAAGTGCACGTGGTCGAACAAGTAGTAAAGTGGCTTATTTCAAGCCAAGTATTGATCCCACAGGGACTGAACGACGGTATTAATTAACTCAAGTGTCAGTGAACTATATCTTTATGAATGCAGACAACCAAATAATTATTATTTTGAGAGTAAAAGTTTACTAAGTATTAAGAATCTAAGTCAAGATTATAATTTGAGTCTGAACAATAGCAATGAGCAAGCTGAGGTTAAGGCAAACATGCAGGGAAGTAATTTATCAATTCAATTCAGCTACTCTTTTATTCGGTTGCTAGTCAACAATTATTGCCTATGGATTGGATCTTTCGACTCCTATCCAATTAAGAATCATGAAACCTTAATCTACATTTCTGTGATAAAAGAATTTCATGCTCTAGCCATACATAACCGATTCCTTAATTGACTAATAAGACTTTCAGATATATTTCTATTCTGAATGTAAATCAATTCTCAATTTTCTAAACTAAGAAGAGATCATATCCTACAAATTCACATCTTTCCAATTTCTTTCATTTTCAAAATCAAAATTGAATTTCTAGATATACATTAACATTGGCCAAACATTACTGCAATAAAAACAAGAATTGATTGAACAACCATTGAAGAAAAGCTGAAAACTTAAATGATCAACAATTACATTCCACTACAATTGTTCTTAACCTCAGCAAGAAGTGAATTAGCCACTCATTTGTGGATTAAACATCATAAAATAAGTAGAATTCATACAAACAATTGAGATTAAAGAGAAAGAGAAAGAGAAGAACCCTAGAATTTTCGTCCTCTCAATTGCCGATAACCCACGTTCTTACTCAACCAAGTCAGAATGTTTAAAATAAAACCTAATTGTGCTATTTATACTCTTGAGAATTTTTCCCGGAATAAAAAGCAACGTGGCACGGAGAGTATCGCGAAGCACTCCCTCCGTGCCATACAGGTATCGCAGACCCTCACTGGAAGTCAGCTCGCCAGCAAATGTACCTCAATGTGGCACAACTTGCATTGCGGAGCCTTGCCTCCATTCCACGGTGCTATCGCGCACCTTCACTGGAACTTGAGGTTCCAGGTAATTACACTCAACATGACACAGAGTGCATCGCGGAGCATTGCCTCCGTGTCACAGAGGTAACGCGAGCCTCCACTAGAATTTGGCAAAATTAATTCGTCTGAGCCAGAATGCCTCCGCGATGGCAGCGTGACACGGCTCCACCGCGGAGCCCTTATTTTTTCTGCTCTCCCTTGTCAACTTCCACTCCTTGTTTCCAAGTCCATTCCCTCTCTTCACCAACATATATATTAGCTTCCAAAATTTCCTTTTACCTACAAAACAACACTAATAATGTTGGTTAGTGTAAATTCAAATTTTAACTAAAAATCACATGAGAATGTACACATAATGATAGGTAAACAAGTCGAAATGAACCATTCGAGTATCACTTGGGCATGAAATTTTTCCCAAGATCAGTACCTATTCTTGAACGTAACCTTATTCAACTGCCAATAATCGATACACATGTGAAGGGAACCATCCTACTTCTGAACAAATAACACCAGTGCACCCCATGGGGACTTGCTCGTCCTGATAAAACCCTTGTCTAGCAAATCTTTCAACTGATCCTTCAACTCTTGTAGCTCAGTTAGAGCCATTTTGTTGGGCGGAATAGATATAGGTTGTATGTCGGGAAGAAGATCTATGCTGAAATCGATCTCTCGCTAGGGAGGCACACCTGGAAAATCATTAGGAAAGACCTCCGAGTATTCACATACTACTGCAACTGAGTGAAAGGTCGGGGTTTCGGACTCAACATCCTTAACCCTAACTAGATGGTACATGAAGCCTTTGGAAATCATCTTTCTCGCCTTAAGCAAGGAAATGAATCGACCTACAGGCACCGCTGAACTACCCTTCCATTCTAAGACTGGCCCATACAGAAATCTAAACTCTATTGACCGGGTTCTACAGTTTACTAAAGCATAATATGCAAATAACCAATCCATGCCGAGAATAATATCAAAATCGGTGATGGCTAATTCTATCAAATCTGTTGAGGTGACCTTATGAAGAACTGAGACCGGGCAATTTCTATACACCCGTCTAGCTATAACTGAGTCACCTATTAGAGTGGAAACTGAGAAGGGTTCTGATAACACATAGGGGTTAACCCCGAAGCTACTGCTATATAGGGAATTACAAAATATAGGGTCGCCCCTAGATCTAACAAAGCCTATACATCAATATGAAAGACACTCAACATACCAGTAATGACATCTGGCGATGCCTCCTACTCCTGGTGCGTGGCTAAAGCATAGAACATATTCCGGCGTTGCCCGCCAGCTGTACTAGTAGATGCCCCCTGATGTGCTATGCGTGGGGGAGGGGCTGCTGAACTAGAAGATGGGCCTCGGGCCCCAATCTGGTCCTGCCTCGCCGCTGGACAATCTCTCAGCATATGTCCAGGCTGTCCGCATTCAAAACAAGCTCCTGACCCTGCTAAGCACTAGCCTGTGTGCCCTCGGTCGCACCTGTGGCAAGCTGAAATGTCGGACTCTTTGGGCCTGCTGGTATGATCCTTTGAGCCAGACGCTCGCCCCCTATGTCCAAAGTCGAGGTCTAGATGGCACACTCACGGCTGATGATTTAGGGGCTAACGATCTCTGATAGGTCTACTGTCGGTGCCCCTTGTTGGATCCCAACTGAGAGAATCTATGGCCCTCTATCAGGGCTCTGTTGGCCTACCTTTCCCTCGAGTGTGTCGCTTCCATCTACTAGGCTTACAACACTATGCGGGGAAAATCCATATCCTGGAGGAGCATAACTGTCCTAAAATCTTTGTCCAGGTATGCTGCTATACCGTGCACAAATCTGCTCACCCACCCCCGCTGGTCAGTCACCAACTCAGGGGCATGTTTAGATAAGCGGGTGAACTCGAGGGTGTACTCTTAGACAGTCATCCTACCCTGCTTTAGATTCACAAATTCTGCTGCTTTCAACTTCCTCATTTCTCGAGGGAAGAACCGATCGAGGAACGTAACTTGAAACTCCTCCCATGTGACCAGACCTGCTCCAGCAACCCTACTATCCTTCTACTGACGGAACCAAATATGCGTAACCCGCTTCAGTTGGTAGGAGGCCAACTCTGTGCACTGTACACTGCTCAACCCCATAACCTGGGTGATCTTGACGATCTCATTAATAATGTCATATGGGTCCTCATCTACCTTGGACCCTAAGTACTCCAGTGGATTAATCCTCAAAATGTCTCGGACTCTAGCCGCCACCACATTTCCATTCTGGGGAACATGCGCAACAGGTGTTCGATCTGTTTGTTATATGGGTATATAACTACACGCAAGTGCACGTGGTCGAACAAGTAGTAAAGTGGCTCAAGTAAGCCAAGTATCCATCCCTTAGGGACTGGGATAAGGTAACAATCTGCTCAAGTGTACTATATTTTAATTCTAACAATGAAGACAACAGTGCAACCAAGAGTTAGATATTTTGGGTTCTAATTTTTATGCTAAGTCTAAAACAAGTATCTAATGTGAGTCTGAACTATGAATGTGAGCATACTGAGGTTAATTGAACATGTAAGGAAATAAATTATCGATATAAATTGGTTAACTTTTCCTCCGGTTGCTAGTCAAGAACTAATGCCAATGGATTAAAACTCTCGTATTTAACCCAACTTAAGAATCATGAACCGCCCACCTACATTTCTGTGATTAAACGCAATTCATGCTCTATCCATACAAACCCGGTTCCTTAATTGACTAATACGACTTTCAGGTATATTTCTATCCTAAAGGTAAATCAATTCTCAATTTTCCCAAACCAAGAAAAGATCATATCCTATTGACTCACAACTTTCCAATTTCTTGCTCTCTCGAGTGAAACCGGACTTTTTAGATATACATTAATGTAGGCCACACATTAATGCAGTAAGAACAAGAATCAATAGAACAACCATGGAAGAAAAGATTAAAAACCAAATTGATCAACAATCACATTTCAATACAATTGTTCTTAACCTCAGCAAGAAAAGGAATTAGCCACTCATTTGTGGATTAAACATCGTTAAATGAGTGTTAAACATACACGCAATTGAATTAAAGAAGAAGGAGATAGAGAAAAACCCTGATAATTTCGTCCCTTCAACTGTCTGTAACCCACGTTCTTGCTCCACCAAGTCAGAATAATTAAAAATGAACCTAAGTGTTCTATTTATACTAGTGGGAATTTTTCCCAGAATAACAAGCAACGTGTCACGGAGTGCATCGCGGAGCACTGCCTCCTTGACACGCCACTGATGCGGACCCTTACTGGAAACTGGGTGTCCAGCTAATAAGGCCCAATGTGGCACGGCGTGCAACGTGGAGCTAAGCCACCGTGCCACGAACCCAACGCGCACCCTCACTGGATTTTTGCCAAAAATTCCCTATCCAGGCAGAAGGCCTCCACGATGGCAGCGTGACACGGCTCTATCGCGGAGCCTCTTTATTTTGTGCCTTCCAATGCCTTGTCCTTTGCTAACATTCGAGTCCAACCCCGATCTCTCCCAACACGCATTTTAGCTTCCCAAAATTACATTTTACCTGCAAAACAATGCTAATCATGTTGGTTAGTATAAATTCACATTTTATTAACAATCACATGAGAATGTATAAACATTGCTAGATAAACAAGGCTAAAATGACATATTTAAGTATCACTTGGGCATATAAATTTTCCCAAGATCACTTACCCCACACTTAAATCCTTGTTCGTCCTCGAACAAAAATCTTACACCTCATGCAATTTATACCCCAACCTCGCTACTTTGGTTCGACAATTTAGGCTACGGTCATACCGATTATTCAATACATCAAATCATCAAGAAAACACGCATGGTCCAATCAATGCAAGCACCTTCAATACATCAAGGCCTCCTAGACTTAAGAACCGACTCTCGATATTGGAAAACTCATGCAAATCAACTGATCAAGACATCCGACATCAAAATTAATCTCTCATCAAGCATGTGCCCTCACAACACAAGAGAATTTTCCCCTTTTTGTTCATATGAGCTCAAAAAAAATTACATGCAGGGGCATATAAACACAATTTCTCTCTCTCTCTCAAAAGAATTCACATGCATCATGTCACGACCCATAAGCTTGCCTTTAGTGTATTACTCCACTAATATAAAGAAGTGTGATGTAAGATCACGTAGGACTTTAATGGGTTGTAATGTAAGCTACGGAACTAGTAAATATTGGGCTAGCCAATAATAGTCACTAGCATCCTTAAGCGCCTTTTCAATACATCCCATCCAACTCGTGGGCATTGTTTCTTTCTTCGTCCTCCCATTCTTGAAGTTTGTCTTTAGTTTGGCCCATCTTATTAAGCACACTTGACCCAACAACAAAGATTATTCATACACCTTCATGATAGTTTATTTATAACAAGTGCACCCTTAACCTTTTTTTTCTTCCATCACTCTGCTTTTCTTTTCTTTTCACCATTCTCACTCTTTTACACTTTGGAAAAATTATTTTCTCTTCTTTAGCGCTTAAGAGTTTCGGATCAAATTTACTGCTAATGAAAAGAAGGGATTAAGCTCGGTTTACAACTTTTTGACACAAGAAAAAAAATAATAGGCTAAAGGCTCAACGGGCTGACTAGGGTGTACAATCGAGGTGGGTACTATAATGAAAAAGAAAAACTTTCGATTAAAAACAAAGAAATGCCTACATCCTTTCCTACAATACACCTCCTTCATTTCGTTTTGTACACACACCAGGCAAGTTCTAGACACTTCACAATAGCATGGAATAACAAAACCTCACTTCACACTTATTGCACATGCTCAATTCAAGACGTATTCACGGACTCTTCAATCAGCTAATTACAAGAATTCAAACATTAAGCCTCAATCACACTGAATCGACTCTATGGCCTAGGTATCTCAACATATTTACAAAGTTGCATGCTTCCATACAAATCACCTTTGCATTTGTAATATCATGTACAACACGCAACCAGAATTTCGCAACCATAAAGTAACTACAGGTTTTGGGAAGCAACCCACAAAAGAAAAACCACTAAAAAATGAATAAAAAATATCTACTCCTAACGACTACATTTCCCTTAAGACGGTCGTCATCCATCCATCATAGGGAACGGTCACTAACTAAGACTTCAGTTCAAAGGGACCATTCTCGGTAAAAGAACCGAAAACAAACGCCGAGAAACCCAAGAATTAAAAAAAAGAAAAATTTTAAAAATATCGATCAATTCGATAAACAAAAATATGTACAAAATCAGCTAGCAACATTCAGCAACACACAACAGTTTCACAATTCACATATAATTACAATATAGAACAACAACTTCACAATCGCAAATCACAGGGTCACAAAATTTTTTTTCACAGGCACAACAACAGAACAAAAAATACACAACAACATAACTAGCACCAAACTACTCCCACCCCACACTTATATCGAACACTGTCCCCAGTGTTCACAGAAATTAAAATAGCACAAAAATTGGGCGGTGGAACTCCCTGATCAATCAAAATACTCCACTTTTTCACCAGGTGTTGCTGCTTCATCTCCCATGTCTGAATCACCCCCCTCGTTATCATCGGACTCCACATCGGAGTCCTCCCGACGTGTCTCCTCATCTGTGGGGATATCATCATCCGTGGGCTCTACAAAAGCTGGCCCCACTCGGCATAGAGCCCTGGCATTTTCGCCAAAAGGGTAGTCTAGCTTGAGCTGCCATAGCTCCTCCTCTGTTGCTGGCCTCCCGCCTATCCTCAGGTGGAGCATCTGCATCCCGTACATGCGAGCCATGTACTGATCATCTCGAGCATGTCGCTCGGCAAGTGTAAGAACAGGCCCGTGGGTGGTGTCGGGTGCCTTAGTTTTGGTGACATCTAAGGACCGCCGCTCCATCTGCGGGATATAGTCAAGGGCCTCTTCCTCGACATCCAGGCCCCTCAGGAATGTGGTGAGTAGTCCACCAAATTCGTATTTGTGCCCCTGATGCAACCGGGCTCTCTTCATGGCAGAGATAATCACCGCCCCCACATTGATCTCCACCCCTTTCATCAGGGCGTACACAAGGCATACACGATCCCGGGTTACATCCGTCATATGTACCCCCGGGATTAGGCAGGAACACACGATCTTAAGCCATATTCTGGCTTCCCTGTTCATCTGTGAGTAGGGCAAAGTCTGATGGTAGCCCCTCTCCTTGTGTCTGCTCCATCTAGCCATCGATCGGGTTCCACACAAAGTGCGTCTGATGTCCGCATATGGTGGAGCGATGTTCAGCTGTCGAAGCATGTGGGCGTCTGTGTTCGCGCCCCTAGGATAGCATTGAGGTGGTGGGGCTCAAAGGTGACTATTTGCCCTCTTATTTTGATGGTGTGACTTCTGAGAGTCGGGTTCCAATTGGCATAGAATTCCCGATCAAGTGCAAGTTGCATTCTTTGGGCTCTTCAAAGATGAAGTTTAGCCCAGCTTCCTCGATCCTGTGGACGATCCTAGGGAACTCTTGTGCCAACGGTTCCCGTGCTATGTGTTCCTCGGGGAAGTACTTGCTCTCCTTGTGCTTTGCATACCACTTCTTCCCCTCTTCTGTCACCCACCTGGTTCTGTATTGGCGGCGTTGGCCGCGTGCAACCGCTGGTGCTGCTGGGACCGCTGTGCCCAATCTGATTCTTTTTCTGCCTGCGCCAGATGTTGATGCGCCTTTTCCCTTGTCTTGCCTGCTTGCCGTTGTTCCTGTCAACCCAAACAGACAAGTTCAATGTTAAGCCAATGAATATTAGCTTTGACTAAGGTTGGGTTAAGCTAGGCTACCCCACACTTAGTCCTTAGCTAAAATTACAACATTACGGCAAGATCATACTTATTTACACAAACAAACAACCAAATATAACAAACCTGCTTAGTGCATTTGAAGAATTCAACGGTATATATTCTGTGTACTACTCAGACTTCGTACAGCTAACCACAATCATTACCATCGACAACATTTCATCTCATAGCACTTAGCAAGAAGAAACAAAACAAAAGAAAGGAAAAAAAAGAAAAAAAATTAACTACGTGATCCTATACAATTCAACCAATTCTTGCAATTTCCGATATTACCCTAACCCGAGAATCCGTCAGTTTTTTAGCATAGTAACAGTTAACACAATCGACTCATCTCACTCAACATGTGCAACCCAACTTGAATTTCACTAGTTCAACTAAATTTTTCCATTTCAAACTCAAAGGCAAGCCCTAGCTATTATTTTATCAAAAATTCGATTAAAATATGTCATTATCGAGTTCAAGCAATCACAATGGTACTCCGAACATCAATCAACAATAATTCAATAGAATTTACGCTCCATTTCTACTTAGGGAAAGTTTAGCTCATATCACTAGTTCAATATCAAAAAATTTCGACAAGAATTGAAATAGAGTTGAAGAACATACCTTGAATTCAAAGAATTGATGAAAACTCGATGAAATTCTTGTCCTAAGTCTGTGTCACATCGAGGGCGGATGGGTTTTTGGGAGGTTGGTGGCAGAGTGTGTGAGAAATGAGGGAAAAAGAAGGAGAATCGGGGTTAAAAAGGGGATAAATCGCGCGGGTCACCCGGCGACCCGGTGTAACCCGTCGCGATATAAACATCAACGTTCCATGGAGTGCAACGCGGAGGTCCTCCTCCGTGACACGGAGCTATTACCCTAGCTCACTGTTTTGCCACGTTTTATTGATTTTCATACCTCGAATTTTCCTTTGCGATCTCTTGCACATTTATCCTCCGTTCAACCTGAAATTCATCTTACGGTAAGAAATTGGTTAGAATTATAGGTTTCACACAAAATAAAAATAAAAACAAAAAATAAACTAAAAGTTTTGTTGTTAATCAAGAAAAAGAAAAAGAAATCTATTCACAATTTACAAAGAAAAATTTCACGGGTTGCCTCCCGTGCAGCGCCTGGTTACCGTCGCGGCTCGACGTCATTCAGCTCAATTATCTTCTAGGGTGACGAATGTTTTTTCTAGACCACCGTCCTCTCCCCAATAGTGCTTACATTGCTCCGGTGGTTTTCCCATTAACTCTCGTGATTCCACTATTTGCGCATCATCAACTCGATCAATCACATTGATCACCGAGAGTTCCTCGTACACAGTCGGGAGCTTGGTGGCCTTGTATACATCAAACACTTCCACCTTGTTGTGTGCTCGCATGGTTAGCTGCCCTGCAGCTACGTCAATCAGTGCTTTCCCGGTCGCCAAGAAAGGACGTCCTAAAATAAATGGGACTTCCGCGTCTGGCTCAAAATCCAGCACGACGAAATCTACTGGGAAGATCAGGGAGCCAACATGCACCAGAACGTCCTCCACAATGCCATCAGGTCTGGTTAAGGACCGATCCGCTAATTGCAAGATCACTGTTGTGGGTGTAGGACTCCCTAGACCCAGCTTTTTGAATACTGATGACGGCATCAAATTAATGCTCGCTCCCAAATCACATAATCCACGAGCTCAGGTACTCTGCCCAATAGTAATTTGTATAGTAAAGCTCCCAGGATCTTTGAGCCTATTAGGCAGTCGGTTTTGTATCCGAGAAGTGCACTCCTCCGTGAGAGCCACCATAGCATATTTAGTCAACCGACTTTTGTTTGCCACGTTGTCCTTTATGTACTTTGCATATTTCGGCACTCCCTACAAAACATCAACCAGAGGTAAGTTAATATGTACCTGTTTTAGCACCTTCATTAATTTCTTGAAACACGCCTCCTCCTTGTGTTTCTTTAATCTTTGAGGGAACGGGGGTGGTGGTCTTTTTGATTCAGCTTCCTTTTTCTTCCCCCTCTCATCACTTTGCTCCCTCTCAACTTCTGATGCTCCAGATTGTTGAGGTGGTCTTTCTGGTTCCACCTCTTTCAGCTGCAAACCACTCCTTGTGGTCACCGCATTCACCTGCTTGGGGTTGGGATACGTGTCACTCGGAAGTCCTCCTCTAGGTTTGGTGTTTTGGGCTCCAGCAAATTGCCCAAATTGATATTCAAGTGCCTTAGTAGCTAACTGGTTGTTTTTCACCTCGGCTGCCAATTTCACATAGTCAGCCTGCAATTGAGCTTGGTTAGCTATCATCGTCTTGAACATCTCCTCAATGCTGGGTGATGGTGGTGGAGGAGGTGCATTGTTGTTTCTATATTGTGCCTGATAGTTCTGCTACCCTCCTTGATTCCTCTACGCCCCCTAACTTGAACTTTGCCCCTGAGGGTTGTTGCTACCCCAAGAGAAATTCGGGTGATTCCTCCAGTTGGAATTGTAGCTGTTGCCACACTGTTGGTGGTTGTTCCTCTGTACATTTCCCACAAAGTTCACCGAATCAGGATTTGCTCCACAACACTCAACTGAGTGCTCCCTGCTCCCGCACACTTCACACCAAATCTGCTGCATTGCATTCATTGGGGCTTGAGGCTAGTTCATTGTCATGTTACTGAAGTGGGTGTTGAGTTGATTCTGTAAAGCAGCTATCTGTGCAGCAATAGCTGTAAAACCATCCACTTATAGAACTCCTGCTGCTTTCCTTGTCCCTCCTCTTGATGAATCAGCATTCCACTCCTGATTGCCCTGCGAAATATGGTTCAACAAGGTATACAACTCCTCATAGGTTTTCTCCGGCGCTTGTCCCCCAGCTGCTGAGTCTAGCAATATTTTTGTATGGGGTTCCAAACCCTCTATAAAAGTGTGCACCAGCACATCATTGGATTGATGATGATGAGGAAAATCCCGCAACATGGACTTGAATCTCTCCCAAGCTTGATATAGATTCTCTCCCTCTCTCTGTTTGAAACTTAGAATTTGACTTCTACGTCTTGCTGTTTTACCGGATGGAAAAAATCGTATCAAGAATTTCCTTGCAAGATCATCCCAAGTAGTAATAGAATTTGGTGGCTCAGCTTTCAACCACCTCTTGGCTTCTCCCAATAGTGAAAATGGGAACAATGTAAGCCTGACATAATCTTATGACACTCCAGCGGGGATGTAAGTGTCACTTATCTCCAAAAAATTTTGAAGATGCTGCTGTGGATCTTCATGCGGGAGACCTGTGAACTGCCCGCTGGTGTGCAGCAATTGCACCATGTTTTGCTTGAGCTCGAACCTCCCTCCTGGCTCAAGTTTGCGAATGCTAGATGTGACATTGTTAGCATGTGGGATTGCCACCTCGCAAACCGGCCGAGCTGCTATTTCCTCAGGCACTAACATTGCCCGTACTACTGGTGGATTCTGTTGTTGCTCCATGATTGTTTGTCTGAGCAACTGCAGCTTTCTTTCTAGAGCTTCTCTCTGCTGACGATGAAATAATCTTTCAGGCTCTAAACACGAGTCCACTAGCTCCTTGTCTCTTGCCAGTGTTCAACAGAGATTAAATCTGCAAAATACAGGCTAAGACCAAGTTGTCAACACTAAGAAAATAAAAATATAGTAAATTAACACTTAAGAAAAATTCACCACTTGTCAGTCCCCGGCAACGGCGCCAAAAACTTGTTCGGTCTGTTTGCTATATGGGTATATAACTACACGCAAGTGCACGTGGTCGAACAAGTAGTAAAGTGGCTCAAGTAAGCCAAGTATCGATCCCACAGGGACTGGGATAAGGTAACAATCTGCTCAAGTGTACTATATTTTAATTCTAACAATGAAGACAACAGTGTAACGAAGAGTTAGATATTTTGGGTTCTAATTTTTATGCTAAGTCTAAAACAAGTATCTAATGTGAGTCTGAACTATGAATGTGAGCATACTGAGGTTAATTGAACACGTAAGGAAGTAAATTATCGATATAAATTGGTTAACTTTTCCTCCGGTTGCTAGTCAAGAACTAATGCCAATGGATTAAAACTCTCGTATTTAACCCAACTTAAGAATCATGAACCGCCCACCTACATTTCTGTGATTAAACGAAATTCATGATCTAGACATACAAACCCGATTCCTAAATTGACTAATACGACTTTTAGGTATATTTCTATCCTGAAGGTAAATCAATTCTCAATTTTCCCAAACCAAGAAAAGATCATATCCTATTGATTCACAACTTTCCAATTTCTTGCTCTCTCGAGTGAAACCGGACTTTTTAGATATACATTAATATAGGCCACACATTAATGCAGTAAGAACAAGAATCAATAGAACAACCATGGAAGAAAAGATTAAAAACCAAATTGAACAACAATCACATTTCAATACAATTGTTCTTAACCTTAGCAAGAAGAGGAATTAGCCATTCATTTGTGGATTAAACATCGTTAAATGAGTGTTAAACATACAAGCAATTGAATTAAAGAA
Source organism: Datura wrightii (assembly GCA_035772735.1). Lineage (NCBI taxonomy): Eukaryota > Viridiplantae > Streptophyta > Magnoliopsida > Solanales > Solanaceae > Datura > Datura wrightii. The sequence goes on from JASDFA010000001.1 coordinate 113,502,344, forward strand.
GAAGGAGATAGAGAAAAACCCTGATAATTTCGTCCCTTCAACTGTCTGTAACCCACATTCTTGCTCCACCAAGTCAGAATAATTAAAAATGAACCTAAGTGTTCTATTTATACTAGTGGGAATTTTTCCCAGAATAACAAGCAACGTGTCACGGAGTGCATCGTGGAGCACTGCCTCTGTGACACGCCACTAACACGGACCCTTACTGGAAACTGGGTGTCCAGGTAATAAGGCCCAACGTGTCACGGTGTGCAACGCGGAGCTAAGCCACCGTGCCATGGACCCAACGCACACCCTCACTGGATTATTGCCAAAAATTCCCTATCCAGGCAGAAGGCCTCCGCGATGGCAGCGTGACACGGCTCCATCGCGGAGCCTCTTTATTTTGTGCCTTCCAATGCCTTGTTCTTTGCTAACATGCGAGTCCAACCCCGATCTCTCCCAACACGCATTTTAGCTTCCCAAAATTACATTTTACCCGCAAAACAATGCTAATCATGTTGGTTAGTATAAATTCACATTTTATTAACAATCACATGATAATGTATAAACATTGCTAGATAAACAATGCTAAAAATGACATATTTAAGTATCACTTGGGCATATAAATTTGCCCAAGATCAATAGGCTATTGATTGACCTGGGCGATGAAGGCCTACGCCAACATCTGAATGGCAGCTCGGAAGTCAGCATGAGCGGCTAGCTCCGGTGCTTAGGGCTCCTGAGCTGGTGGGGCTGGCTGATGCCCATAACCATATTACCCTCATCGTGGCCTTCTCCACCTCCATTCCTTCACCCATTCATCCTCGTAGGAGCCATAATTTTGCAATCGCAAATAGCACGAGTTAGAAGGATAGAGAGGCTTTTTCATCACACAACATTGATCATGAAAGAAGGGACCATTTCCTTAAACATTTAGTAGCCTCTTCGTCATAAGTGTGGAACGCTTCACACCCATGAAAAAGACTCTACCTAACGCAGCTTTCAGACTCCTAAGGACACATCAAACCTATTGCTCTGATACCAAGTTTGTCTCGACTCGAGAGGGGACCCGGATCGCAGACACGGGACAAAGGATCCCAGAGGACCCCAAGTAGACCCATGGCATAAGCATTCACTAAATCATTTGATAAACAAGTGAAAAAATGAATTTATAAGTTCGGCGGAAGTCAACCAAATATAACAACAGAATAGACATTTGAAAACGAATACATATCTAAGTATGATAAGCCTCTTATCTAGACAAGCTGATGGGACAACATCCCTAACTAGTTCAATGAATCGGAAACAAAAGAAATATGTTCAATATAACTGAAAGTCCAGTCCTCAAAAGATGAGGATTCACCAATCAACAAATGCAAATCCTAACAAGCAACTACGGATGGGGCTGAACCTAAGATTCGGATCCTGCATCATGAAATGATACAGCATAGAAGGTATGCAGTCAGTATGTGGAATGTACCGAATGTGTAAGCAAATATGCTAAGGCAATTTAAAATCCTTTAAGGTGAATCATACATATCAAAGGCTTGTAAGGATAAAGAGAAGACCACATGCATTCATTATGAAATTGTACTCTCATGCTTCATGATAATGCAAGGCTTTAGAACATCATGACTGACATGAATAACTCAAGCTGAACATGACATATATAGCAAAAGATAAAACATGAGTCAAACCTTACTTCTGGATCATGCATGCATCAAATAATCATGACAATGGCAAATATGCAATTTTGATGTATAAAAGATAGTGGGAGACTCATCACATAACCGACATGCCACGATAGAGCTTACATGGTCCCAACTATAACACTCAAGTGGGAAGAGCTATCCATAACCTTTTCAGGGGGATGAACGCTATCATGATATCGATATCAAGATGAAGGGCCAATCGGGCTGGCTATAGCTCACAAGGGAGGTCCCAATAACATAAGTGTCATCCTACGTTGGCGCGTAATTCTGGGGCATAGGGTAGTCGACCCTTAGCCCACTCAGAGCTAGAATCTTCTCCCACAATACGCAATGCTCTACATCATATATAAAGAAGCTCAACATCATCTATTGATGAAGCTCAACATTGTCTATCGACAAAGCTCAATATGAAATCATGCATCAATTATACATCATATAAATATGAAGCTCAACAATGTCTTTTGAACAAGCTTAGAATGAAATCATGCATAACTTAACATTGTATGAATGAAGCTCGACATTGTCTATTGACAAGGCTCATAATGAATTCATGCATGGACTCAACATCATGTGAAATGGAGCTTAACATTGTCCATGACAAAGCTTAACAATAATGTACTTATCAATTAAGAATCATTCATATAAAAGGATTTACTTCGAAACATACCACAAGCTAGGATTCATAATAAGTGTTTGAGGGAAATTCATTTCAACCATGTGGTAAGCTCATATATTGAAAAATCATTATTTGGAAACATCATATGGGCATCACCCAAAACTTCACTTACTTGGGTCTATTGAATCTACTTTGGAAACATCATCAAAATCATAGGCAAGGTTGGAAATATGTTTTTCATCATATATTCCATTATCATCACATTTATCACAATCACCACTCCTATGAGCTACCCATACATGGGCATTTTAGATTCAACTTTTACAAAAACAATTTTGGAAAAAAAAAGGTTAGAATCCACCCAAGCTTAGTAAATCATTAATATCAACTCAAAGCAATCATGCCCATGAATTAAGATATGAGAATCATGCAATTAAATGAAACCCCATATTTGATCATCTCAAAAAATAACCATTTGATAGGGAATGAGCATGGGTGTGGAAGGAAGCACCCACTCATGGCCTCACAGAGCAGGGAATGAAGAACCCTAACTCTTCCCAATTGCCCAGCTAAGATTTCCCTTGAAAACCTTAAAATTCTCTTCAATTTCCTCCCCTCAAGCCTTCAACCTTGCATGCATGAAGTAATGGCCTCAGATAGATGATCCCCTGCTAAAAACTCTCTAAAATGAGCTCAAACGACATGGTTTTGGCCCTTAGAACATAGGAATTACGGAAAAGCCCTTAATAAAATTTCCCTGAAAAATAGATATGGCCCCGACCACGAGTGTACCACGAGTGTACCACGAGTCATACCACCAAGTCACGACTCGTGGTTACCTCTCGTGGTCAGCTCACCAGTTTTTCCCAACTTTATGAATTTGGCCATGACTGGTATACCACAACTTGTACCACCATCCTACAAGTTGTACTGTCAACCGTGGTACCATCCACCAAAACCAATACAACTTAACCACAACTCTTCACCATGGCTCGTAGCTACATATTACGAGTCGTACCACAACCCATGATTGCTCACCCAGGCACCCCCTAGGAATTCACCATGACTCCGAACCACGAGTCATACCTTCCCTTCATGACTCGTAGGACCATTCGTGAAATAACCTCTAACACCCGAATTCATCACGACTTAAGTCACGAGTCATAGGTCCTCACCAATATTCATACCTCGAGTCGTACTGGTGCAAACAATCCTGGTTTTCTATAGTTTTCAATTTCAACTCCCAGGTCTGTTCTTAGGCCCCTTCCGGGGTATTACTTACTATGTGTTTCGGACGTCGATAATTTGAGGGTTCAAATATTATATGAGGCACATGGTACCAGATATTCTATCCATTCGGGATCCACGAAGATGTATTGAGACGTGCGAGAAATCTATTGGTGTGATGGTATGAAGAAGGACGTTGCGGAGTTTGTAGCTAAGTGTCCAAGATGTCAGCAAGTGAAAGTCGAGCATCAAAAGCCGGGAGGTGTACTTCAGGATTTTAGCATTCCCACTTGGAAGTGGGAGGAAATAAATATGGATTTCATTGTAGGCCTACCACATACTCGCTGACACTATGACTCCATTTGGGTGGTAGTTGACAGGTTAACCAAGCACACTTCTACCGATCAAGACCATGGATTCAACGGATGATTATGCCAAGTTGTATATTCAGGAGTTGGTTTGACTACATGGAGTGCTCTTGTCTATCATCTCAGACCGAGGTACTCAGTTTTGGCGGTCTTTTCAGAAGGGACTTGGTAAGCAAGTTAAGCTTAGTACAACCTTCCCTTTGCAAACAGACAGCTAGGAAAAATGAACCATTCAGAACCTCGAGGATATGTTGCGGACATGTGTTATGGATTTCAAAGGTAGTTGGGATGATCATTTTCCCTTAATCGAGTTTTCTTATAGTAACGGCTATCACTCTAGTATCCAAATGGCACCATTCGAGGCTCTTTATGGGTGAAGCTGTAGATCTCCCATCAGATAGTTTGAGGATGGTGAGGCAGCTATGGTAGGGCCATATTTAGTTCATGAGCAATGGTGAAGGTTCAGTTGATAAGGGACCGGTTGAAAATCGCTTAGAGTCGTCAGAAATCATATGCCAATGTGAGGAGGAGATAATTGGATTTTTATGTGGACGACTTGGTATTTCTAAAGTTATCTCCCATGAAGGGGGTCATGCGGTTTGGGAAAAAGGGGAAACTCAATCCCCGATATGTTGGTCCTTATCGGGTTTTGAGGAGAGTTGGTAAAGTGGCGTATGAGTTGGACTTGCCTTCAGAGTTAGCTTCAGTTCATCCCATTATTCATGTATCACTCCTGAAAAAGTGCTTGGGTGGTCCAACTTTAGTAGTCCCTATAGATAGCATTGGTGTAAGGGATAGCCTCAGCTATGAAGAAATTCCGGTGAAAATCTTAGATCATCAAGTCCGTAATCTAAGGAACAAAGAAATAGATTCAGTTAAAGTATTATAGAGAAATCAGTATGTTGAGGGAGCTACGTGGGAAGCTGAAGCGGATATGGTGGCTAGATATCCACATTTTTTCTCTACCGGCTCAGTTCCGACTTGAGGTACCAGTTTTTTCCCTAAGACTCTGTCTAGTTTTTTTTATTTTCAGCTCATGTGTGCAAGTTTATTTTATGTGTATGAATCTATATGTGAACTATAAGATCAATTCAGCTATGTTGTTTTATTCGAAGGTAGTCATTTCGTGAAAATTTCGGTTAAAATGATTAGTATATGGATGTAAATTGTACGTTTCTGTTTGCTGCTTGTTTCCTACATTCGAGGACAAATGTTTCCAAGGGGGAGATATTGAAATACCTCATAATGTCCTAAGAATAGACTCCGAAGTTGAATTTGAAAAGTGCAGAAAATTGGAAAAAACATCACTGGACGGGCGACTCAATGACTAGTGGGTGGATACCACGAGTCATCAAAAGAAGCCGTGGAATGGGGAGTTCGGGGAAGTAGTGGTGACAACGGATGGTGTAACTACTCATTGTTAGGAACAAAAAGTCATTGTTACCAGTCGTTGGAAGGACTGAGCTTACGTTGAGGGGGAAACAATGGGGCATCCCACGATTCGTGGTGAGAAGCAATGGCCCGTTGTTTCTAGTTGTTGTTTGAGGGTTGAGAATTCCAGTGCATACAACAGATGGAGACCACGACTCATTTGATGCCACCATGAGTCGTGGTGAGGCTCGTGGAAAGGAAAGTCAGATTTGGATAAGGAGTTGACGACGGTCGATCCCCTGACTCGTCGTTTGAAGTAACTACTCATCTTGAAGAGTTGTTTGAAGAATCTGAGATATGAAATGATTTAGTGGACCCAAAAACGCGGTACCATGAGTCGTGGTATGTTGCAACAACCCGTTGGGTCGGTCATTGGTCCGTCCGGAGTAGTTTTCAGCGAAATAATTTTTAGGGCATTTTTGACTTTTCCATATTTTAAGACCCTAAAACTACATCGTTTTGGATATTTTCTGAGTGTGATAAGATGAGTTAAGTCCTTTATACATTCCCATTCTCATGCAAAAGCTTAGAGAGATTTTTGGGAGATTTAAGCTCTTCTTCCCCAAGTTTCCATCTATTTCTTTGTGGTTATTCAATGAACTTCGCATCTATCCATTTTCAGGTATGTAGGGTTTTAGAATGGGTGAAATTCTTCCTCACCCATGCCCAATATTTGATTTAAATCATGAATCCTCCTATTCAAGTTCTATGGGGTTTTACCCAAATGCATGAAAATGTGATTTCTCTTTATGGGAATGATTTAATTGAGTTTTAATTATTGAATTACGAACGATGGGCAGGTTTTATATTATATTCTTTAAATCATGTTTCAATCTTTTTAAATCTAAAATGCCCATTTGATGAGGGTTCATGAAAGTTATGATTTACAGAATATGCAATATTTTGAAATTATTGATGACGGAAAAGCATGAATTCAAGTTACCCATGTTTATGAGCATATTTTGAAAGAATTGAATATGATGAAGTATTGGGAAATACCCATATGTTGAAGAATGATTTATGATTTATGAAGCAAAGTACATGACCCATCGATTTATGATGTTGGCCGATGAAAAGGACCTATGATTTTTTGGTTAAGCATGTTTTAAAGGGGATCAATGATGATAAATGTTATATTTTAGCCAATGAATCTTAATGAATAATGTCATTTATTTACGTATAAGCCCATATGCATGTTTTTGGGAGCCGTGTCTAGCACCGAGTAGCCCAGCGTTCAAAGGACTACGCCGGTGTCTCATAACCACGTGCCACCGTGGGTTTCTAATGATATATCATATTGATAATGATCCCCTCAAATGTAATATCACACCTAATGCACGACCCTCGCCTGGTAAGCCAGGGTCGACTCTGCCCACTTGAGTGAGATAGTTGGGGCATCATGAAAAGCTCTACCATGATGGTGTCAGTTATGACGAGTCCTCCCATTGTTCTACATGTTTTATACATTGTTATATTTATGTTATTGACTCAAGTTATGTTTTGATAAAGTTACATATGATTATGATTATGAACGATTTAAAAGTCTTGACCCTTATGTTTTCTTACGAAGTTTATGTTACAAGCATGATGTCCTTCTCCCATGATTATTTATGAGTTTATTTTACTTTTAACGTCCGTTTTACTTACCTTGCATACTCAGCACATTTCACGTACTGACCGCATATTATCTATATTGTATCGTTTCATGAAACAGTGTTCGGATCTCAAGCTCATCCTCACCCTTAGTCCATCCCAGCTTACGCTTTCATCTTATTGGTGAGTCCTCATGTTCTAAGGGTCGTTTGAAAGATTTTCATGTTATTTTTGTTGCATTATTGGTCGAGTTAGTTGGGGATGTTCTCCCATCAACCCATCTTATGTATTAGAGGCTTTTAGACAAGAATGTAGTACTCAGCTATGTATATGTTCAGTATTTCCTGATGTTGTGCTATAATTACGTTTTTGCTATGTTTTTATGATTATCATTTCGCTTATTTGAATGAGGTTAGTTGTATGCATGTTCCATAGGTCGACCTGGGGTCTCTCGGGGTCCCTTGTCTTGTGTCTATGATCCGGGTGTACGTTTAGGTCATGACAAACTTGGTATCAGAGTAATAGGGTTGAAGTGTCCTAGGGTGTCTGAAAGCCGCGTTAAGTAGAGTCTTTTTCATGGGCGTGAAGCGTGCCACACGTATTATAAAGAGGCTACTAGACGTTTCCCTACATCCTTCTAATTCATGCTATTCGCGATTGTAGAATTATGACTCCTAGAAGAATGAATGGAAGGAGGAATAGAAATGATGAAGGCCACAGGGGTGGAAATGACCATGGGCATCAGCAAGCCCCACCTGTTCAGGAGCCCCAGGCACCAGAGCCAACTGCCAACGCAGAGTTTCAAGCGGCTATTCAAATGTTGGCATAGGCCTTGACCGCTCAGTTTAACCAGCAGGCTGTTGCACAGGTCCCATAGAATGGCAATGCAGCGTCGACTCGGATTAGAGACTTCTTGAGGATGGACCCTTCTGATTTCACAGGATCAATGGTGGATAAGGACCCACATGAGTTAATTGAAGGGAGCTTGAAGGTCACTCAGGTTATGGGGGTGACAAATGGGGAGTATGTTGACTTGGCCTCTTATCAGCTAAAAGAGGTCACTCATATTTGGTATAAGCAATGGAAGGATAGCAGGGCAGCGGGAGTGGGCCCTATCAGCTGGGATGAGTTCCACATGGCTTTTCTCGAGAGGTTCTTCCTTCGGGAGATGAGGGAAATGAAGGCAGCTTAGTTTTTGAACCTCGAGCAGGGAAATATGACAGTGCTGGAGTATTCTCTTGAGTTCACTCATTCTTCAAAGTATGCCCAGAGCAAGTGATGGATTAGAGAGCGCGGGTGAGCCGATTCGTTCATGGTGTGGCTGGTATTTTAGACAAGGATTTCAAGACAGCCATGCTTCACCAGGATATGGACTTTCCTCGCATAGTGTTGTATGCCCAGCAGATGGAGGCAGCTTATGCGAGGGAGAGGGGGTAAAGAGGGCTCGGACGGATAGTCGTGGGTTTTTGCATCAGAGGTCCAGTGGTGTCTACTGTCCATAGCTCCAACATAGGTCACTAGCCCCAGCTCCATCATCAACTAGTGTTCCATCCAGGCCTAGGAATGATTAGAGGAGCAGGGCTTCAGGGACGAGGGATCAGAAGGGCACCTAGTTAGAGTATACCTCTCCAGCTTACAGGAAGTGCGGCAAGAGTCACACCGGAGAGTGCCTGCTCAATTCAGATGTCTGCTATGGGTTTTGTAGATCTAGGCACATGCGCCAAGCGTTCCCATATGCTAGAGAAGGTGATGATTGGGGTCGTGCACACACCACCAGGATAACAACAGCTCCGGCCCATTCCGCTCCACAGGGAGCACCGGCTAGTGGGGCTAGCGGACAATGCCAAAACTAATTCTATGCCCTTGCCTCACTCCAGGAGCAGCAGACTTCGCCGGACATGGTCACTGGTATGTTGTGTGTTTTTCATATTGATGTTTATGCCTTGCTAGATCCAGAAGCTACCTTGTCGTTCATTACTCCTTACATTGCTAGTAGCCTTTGAGTTAGTCCTGAGACCTTGTCAGAACCGGCTTCAATTTCGACCCCTGTTGGTGATTCGGTCATAGCTAGACGAGTATATAGAGAATGCCTAATCACAGTGTTGCATAGGGTTACATCTGCAGACCTTGTAGAGTTAGCCATGACTGACTTTGACATTATTCTTGGCATGGATTGGTTGTTTGCATGTTATGTTTCCATTAATTTTACGACCTGTACAGTGGAATTTCATTTTCCGAGTGAGCCAGTGTTGGAGTGGAAGGGTAGTTCAGCGGTACCAACAGGTGGATTTATTTCCTATGTTAAGGCCAGGAAGATGATCTCTAAAGGTTGCATGTACCACCTAGTTAGGGTTAAGGATGTGGATTCCGAGACCACGACTATTCAATCAGTTCTTGTGATGTGCGAATATTCGAAGGTGTTTCCTAATGATTTTCCCGATGTTCATCTAGACAGGGAAATTGATTTCGGTATTGATCTATTACCTAATACGCAGCCTATCTCTATTCCTCCCTACAGGATGGCACCAGCCAAACTAAAGGAATTGAAGGACCAATTAAAAGACCTGTTGGATAAGGGTTTCATTAGACCGAGCCAGTCTCCATAAGGTGCACCAGTTCTAGTTGTTCGAAAGAAGGATGGTTCCTTTTGCAGGTGTATTGACTATAGGCAGTTGAACAAAGTTATCATCAAGAACAGGTACCCCTTACTCAGGATCGATGATTTGTTTGACTAGCTTCAGGGTGCCAAGTGCTTCTCCAAGATTGATCTCAGGTTTGGGTATCACCAGCTCAAAGTTCGGGAGAGTGACATCTCGAAGACCGCTTTCAAGACTCGATATGGTCACTACAAATTTATTGTTATGAATTTCAGACTAACTAATACCCTTGAAGCTTTTAATGAATAGGGTGTTCAAGGCATATTTGGACATTTTTGTGATTGTGTTCATTGTTGACATCTTAGTATACTCACAGAGTGAGGAGGAGCATGCCACGCATTTGAGAATAGTGTTTCAAACCCTCAAGGATCGTCAGTTGTATGCAACGTTTAGCAAGTGTGAATTTTGGCTAAACTCGGTGGCATTTCTGGGTCATGTGGCATTAAGTGAAGGCATAAGGGTAGATTCCCAGAAGATCGAGGTGGTGAAGAATTGGCCTAGACCGATGAATCCCTTAGAAATTCAGAGTTTCTTGGGCTTAGCAGGCTACTACCGAAGATTTGATGAGGGCTTTTCATCAATTGCAGCCCCATTGACCAGGTTGACTCAGAAAAAGGTGAAGTTCCAATGGTCGGATGCTTGTGAGAAAAGCTTCCAAGAATTGAGACCCGACTCACTTCAGCACTAGTATTAACTTTACCTGAAGGTACTGATGGGTTTGTAGTATATTGTGATGCTTTGAGAGTCGGATTGAGATGTGTGTTGACGCAGCATGGGAAGGTAATAGCATATGCCTCAAGACAGCTGAAAGTTCATGAAAATAATTACCCGATCCATGATCTTGAGTTGGCCGCGGTGGTGTTTGCATTGAAGATATGGCGACATTACTTGTATGGGGTCCACGTGGATGTATTTACGGATCAAAAGAGCTTGCAATATGTGTTCACACCAAAGGATCTAAATCTTCGGCAAAGGAGGTGGTTGGAGTTTCTAAAGGACTATGACATGAGTGTCCTCTACCGTCCGGGCAAGGCTAATGTGGTTGTGGATGCGCTTAGTAGGCTCTCTATGGAGAGTGTGTCCCACATGGACAAGGGAAAGAAGGAGTTGTTGAGAGATGTCCATCGACTTGCAAGGTTGGGAGTTAGATTGATCAACTCGACTAGCAGTGGCGTTATTGTGCAGAATGGGTCAGAATCATCCTTAGTGGCCAATGTCAAATGTACGCAAGATGAGGATCCAACTTTGAGGAAGCTGAAGGAAAAAGGTGGAGGTTTTCTCCCAAGGGGGAGATGGTGTGCTACGATACTAGGGTCGACTATGTCACGACCTGAGAGGGGACCTGATTTGTAGACACGGCAGAAGAGATCCCAAAGGACCCCAAGTCGACCCATGGCATAAGAGTTCACTAACTCATTCAATAAACAAGAGCAAAAATGAATTTATAAGTTCGGCGGAAGTCAACAAAATATAACAACAGAATAGACATCCGAAAATAAATACATATCTAAGTCCGATAAGCCTCTAATCTGGATGAGATGATGGGACAACACCCCCAACTAGCTCAATAAAGAGGAAACAAAAGAAATATGTCCAATATAACTGAAAGTCCGGTCCTTGGAAAATGAGGAATCACCAATCAACAGATGCAAATCCTGATAAGCGACTACAGACGGGGCTGAACCTGAGATCCGGATCTTGCATGATGAAATGATGCAGCATAGAAGGTATGCAATCAATACGTGGAATGTACCGAGTAAGTAAGGTAAGTAAATCCTCTAACGCAATTTAAACTCCTTTAAGGTGAATCCTACATATCAAAGGCTTTTAAGGATACAGAGAAGACCACATGCATTAATTATGAAATCGTACTCTCATGCTTTATGATAATGCAAGGCTTTAAAACATCATGAATGACACGAATGACTCAAGTTGAACATGAAATATATATCAAAATCTAAAACATGAGCCAAACCTTACTTCTAGATCATGCGTGCATCAAATAATCATGACAATGCTAAATATGCAATTTTGATGAATAAAAGACAGTGGGAGACTCATCACATAACCGGTCTCGGCCAATTCTTCACCGCCTCAATCTTCGATGAGTCTACCTTTATACCCTCACTTGACACCACATGGCCTAGAAATTCCACAGAATCTAACCAAAACTCGCATTTTCTAAACTTTGCATATAACTGCTGGTCCTTGAGGGTTTGAAGCACTACTCTCAAGTAAGCGGCATGCTCCTCATCACTCGGAGAGTATATGAGTATATCATCAATGAACACAATCATGAACATGTCTAGATATGACTTGAATACCCTGTTCATCAAATCCATAAAAGCTGCAGGGGCATTGGTTAGTCCAAAAGACATAACAACAAATTCATAATGACCATATCGAGTTTTGAAGGCAGGTTTTAGGATGTCACTCTCCCGAACCCTAAGCTTGTGGTATCCAGATCTGAGATCAATCTTGGAGAAACATATGGCACCCTGGAGATGGTCAAATATATCATCAATTCAGGGTTAGGGGTACCTGTTCTTGACGTTAAACTTATTCTACCATCGATAATCGATACACATGCGAAAGGAACCGTCCTTCTTTCGAAAAAATAACACCGGTGCCTCCCATGGGGACTTACTCGGCCTGATGAAACCCTTGTATAGCAATCTTTCAACTGATCCTTCAACTCTTTTAGCTCGGCTAGAGACATTTTGTAGGGTGGAATAGATATAGGCTATGTGTTGGGAAGAAGATTTATGCTGAAATCGATCTCTCGCTCAGGAGGCACACCTGGCAAATCATCAGGAAAGACCTCTGGGTATTCACATACTATTGGAACTGATTGAAAGGTCAGGGTTTTGGACTCCACATCCTTAACCCTAACTAGATGGTACATGCCGCCTTTGGAAATCACCTTTCTGGCCTTAAGGTAGGAAATGAATCGACCTACAGGCACCGCTAAACTACCCTTCATTCTAAGACTGGCCCATATGGAAATCTAAACTCTACTGACCGAGTTCTACAGTTGACTGAAGCATAACATGCAAATAACCAATCCATGCCGAGAATAATATCAAAATCGGTCATGCCTAACTCTATCAAATCTACTGAGGTGACCTTATGAAGAAATGAGATCGGGCAATTTCTATACATCCCGTCTAGCTATAACTGAGTCACCTACTTGAGTGGAAACTGAGAAGGGTTCTGATAATACATCGGGATTAACCTCGAAGCTACTGGCTATATAGGGCGTTACAAAAGATAGGGTCTCCCCTGGATCTAGCAAAACCTATATATCAACATGAAAGACTCTCAACATACCAGTAATAACATCTGGCGATTCCTCCTGCTCCTGGTGAGTTGCTAAAGCATAGAACCTATTCCAACGCTGCCCGCCAGCTGTACTAGTAGATGCCCCTTCATGTGCTGCATGTGGGGCAGGGGCTGCTGAACTAGAAGATGGGCCTCGGGACCCAATCTGGTTCTGCCTCCCCGCTGGACAATCTCTTGTCATATTTCTATGCTGTCCGCATCCGAAACAAGCTGCTGACCCTGCTAAGCACTGGCTTGTGTGCCCTCAACCGCACCTGCGGCAAGCTAAAATGCCGGAATCCGTGGGCCTGCTGCTATGATACTTTGAGGTAGACACTCGCCCCCTCTAATAAAGTCAAGGTCTATATGGAACACTCACGGTTGATGACGTAGGGGCTGATGATCCCTGATAGGTCTGCTGTCAGTTCCCCCGCTGGATCTCTACTCAGAGAATCAATGGCCCTCTATCCGGGCTCTGTTGGCCTCCCTTTCCCTCAAGTGTGCCGCCTCCATCTGCTAGGCGTACAACACTATGTGGGGAAAATACATATCCTGGTGGAGCATAGCTGTCTTGCAATCCTTGTCCAGGTATGCTGCTATACCATGCACAAATCTGCTCACCTGCGCCCGCTGGTCAGTCACCAACTCCTGGGCATATTTAGATAAGCGGGTCAACTCGAGGGCGTACTCTTGGACAGTTATCCGACCCTGCTTTAGATTCAAAATTTTTTCTGCTTTCAACTCCCTCATCTCTCGAGGAAAGAACCGATCCAGGAACGCAACTTGAAACTCATCCCATGTAACCAAACCTGCTCCAGCAACCTTTCTGTCCTTCCACTGACGGAACCAAATATGCGCAACCCCCTTCAATTGGTAGGAGGCCAACTCTGCGCACTCTACACTGCTCACCCCCATAACCTGGCTGATCTTGATGATCTCATCAATAAAGTCATGTAGGTCCTCAACTATCTTGGGCCCTAGGTACTCCTGTGGATTCATCCTCAAAATGTCTCGGACTCTAGCCACCGCCGTATTTCTGTTTTGGGAATATGCGCAAAAGTCTGTTGATTGAACTAGGCGGTCAAGGCCTGCGCCAACATTTGAATGGTAGCTCGGAAGTCAGCATGAGCGGCTAGCTTTGTTGCTTGGGGCTCCCGATCTGGTGGGGCTGGCTGATGCCCATAACCATTACCCTCATCGTAGCCTTCACCACCCCCATTCCTTCTCCCATTAATCATCCTAGGAGCCATAATTTTGCAATCGCGAATAGCACGAGTTAGAAGGATAGAGAGGCTTTTTCATCACACAACATTGATCATGAAAGTAGGGACCATTTCCTTAAACATTTAGTAGCCTCTTCGTCATAAGTGTCATGCTTCACACCCATGAAAAAGACTCTACCTAACGCGACTTTCAGACTCCAAAGGACACATAAAACCTATTGCTCTAATACAAAGTTTGTCAAGACCCGAGAGGGTACTCGAAAAGTAGACACGGGACAAGGGATCTCGAAGGACCCCAAGTCAACCCATGGCATAAGCATTCACTAACTCATTCAGTAGACAAAAGCAAAAATGAATTTATAAGTTCGGCAGAAGTCAACCAAATATAACAACAGAATAGACATCCGAAAATGAATACATATCTAAGTCTGATAAGCCTCTAATCTGGACGAGCTGATGGGACAACACCCCCAAATAGCTCAATAAAGAGGAAACAAAAGAAATATGTCGATATAATTGAAAGTCCGGTCCTCGAAAGATGAGGACTCACCAATCAACAGATGCAAATCCTGATAAGCGACTACGGACGGGGCTGAACCAGAGATCCGGATCCTACATCCTGAAACGATGCCGCATAGAAGGTATGCAGTTAGTACGTGGAATGTACCTAGAATGTAAGGTAATTAAATCCGCTAAGGCAATTAAAATCCTTTACGGTGAATCATACATATCAAAGGCATGTAAGGATAAATAGAAGACCACATACATTCATTATGAAATCGTACTCTCATGCTTCATGATAATGCATGGCTTTAGAACATCTTGACTGACACGAATGACTCAAGTTGAACATGACATATATATCAAAAGCTAAAACATGCGTCAAACCTTACTTCTGGATCAGGCATGCATCAAATAATCGTGACAATGCTAAATATGCAATTTTGATGTATAAAATAGAGTGGGAGACTCATCACATAACCGACATGCCATGATAGAGCTGACATGGTCCCAACTATAACACTCAAGTGGGAAGAGCTATCCATAACCTTTCCAGGGGGATGAACGCTATCATGATATCGATATCAAGTTGAAGGGCCAATCGGGCTGGCTATAGCTCACAAGGGAGGTCCCAATAACATAAGTGTCATCCTACGTTTGCATGTAGTTCTGGGGCATAGGGTAGTCGGCCCTTAGCCCGCTCAGTGCTTGACTTTTCTCCCACAATATGCAATTCTCTGCATTGTATATAATGAAGCTCAACATCGTCTATTGTCGAAGCTCAACATTGTCTATCGACAAAGCTCAATATGAAATGATGCATCGATTGTACATCATATAAATATGAAGCTCAACAATGTCTTATCGACAAGCTTAGAATGAAATCATGCATAACTTAACATCGTATGAACAAAGCTCGACATTGTCTATTGACAAGGCTCATAATGAATTCATGCATGGACTCAACATCATGTGAAATGGAGCTTAACATTGTCCTTGACAATGCTTGAGGATAATGTACTTATCAATTAAGAATCACGCATATAAAAGGCTTTACTTCGAAACATACCACAAGCTAGGATTCATAATAAGAGTTTGAGGGAAATTAATTTCAACCTTGTGGTAAGCTCATACGGGCAAAATCATTATTTGAAAACATCATATGGGCATCACTCAAAACTTCACAATACTTGGGTCTATTCAATCTACTTTGAAAAAATCATCAAAATCATTGTCAAGGTTAGAAACATGCTTTTCATCATATATTCCATTATCATCACATTTATCACAATCACCACTCCTATGAGCTACTTACATGGGAGTTTTACATTCAATTTTTAGAAAAACAATTTTTTAAAAAAAATAAGGTTAGAATCCGCCCAAGTTTAGTAAATCATCAATATCAACTCAAATCAGTCATGCCCATGAATGAGGATATGAGAATCATGCAATTGAATGAAACCCCATACTTGATCATCTCAACAAATCACCATTTGGTATGGAATGGGCATGGGTGTGGAAGGAAGCACCCACTCATGGCCTTACATACCTAGGAATGAAGATCCCTAACTCTTCCCAATTACCCAGCTGAGATTTCCCTTGAAAACCTTGAAGTTCTCCTCAATTTCCTCTCCTCAAGCGTTCAACCTTGCATGCATGAATTAATGGCCTAAGATAGATGATCCCCTGCTAAAAACCCTCTAAAACGAGTTCAAAATGACGTAGTTTAGGCCATTAGAACATAGGAATTACGGAAAATCCCTTAATGAAATTTCCCTGAAAAATAGATCTGGCCCCGACCACGAGTCGTACCACGAGTCGTACCACCAAGTCATGACTCGTGGTCACCTCACCAGTTTTTCCCAACTTTTTGAATTTGGCCATGACTGGTATACCACGACTCATACCACCATCCTACGAGTCGTACTGTCAACCGTGGTACCATCCACCCAAACCAATACAACTTAACCACAACTCTTCACCACGACTCGTGGATACATATTACGAGTCGTACCACGACCTATGACGACTCACCCTGGCACCCCTGGGAATTCCACCAGGACTCCTAACCATGAGTCATACCTTTTCTTCACGACTCATAGGACCATACGTGAAATGTCCTCAGACTCCCGAACTCATCTCGACTCAAGTCATGAGTTGTAGGTCCTCACCAAGATTCGTACCTCGAGTCGTACTGGTGCAAAAATTCTAGGTTCTCTGCAGTTTTAAACTTCAACTCCCGGGTCTATTCATAGGCCTCTTCTGGGGTATTACAGACTATTTGTTCTGGACGTCAATAATTTAAGGGTTCGAATATTGTATGAGGAAAATAGTACCAGTTATTCTATCCATCCGGGATCCACAAAGATGCATTGGGACTTGTGAGAAATCTATAGGTGTGATGGTATGAAGAAGGATATTGCGGAGTTTGTAGCTAAGTGTCAAAGCTATCAACAAGTGCAAGTCGAGCATCAAAGACCAGGAGGTGTACTTCAGGATCTTAGCATTCCCACTTGGATGTGGGAGGATATAAATATAGATTTCATTACAGGCCTACCTCGTACTCGCCGACACTATGACTCCATTTGGGTGGTGGTAGAAAGGTTAACCAAGGCGGCGCACTTCCTACCGATCAAGGCCACAGATTCAATGGATGAATATGCCAAGTTGTATATTCAGGAGTTGGTTTGACTTCATGGACTGCCCTTGTCTATCATCTAAGACCGAGGTACTCAGTTTTAGCGGTCTTTTCTGAAGGGACTTGGGATGCAAGTTAAGCTCAGTACAACCTTCCATCCATAAATAGACGGCCAGGCAAAACAAACCATTCGACCCTTAAGGATATGTTGAGGACACGTGTTATGGATTTCAAAGGTAGTTGGGATGATCATATGCCCTTAATTGAGTTTGCTTATAATAACAGCTATCACTCTAGTATCCAAATAGCATCGTTCGAGGCTCATTATAGGTGAAGCTGTAGATCACCCATCGGATGGCTTGAGGTTGGTGAGGTAGCTATTATATGGCCAAATTCAGTTCACAAGGCGATGGTGAAGGTTCAGTTTATAAGGGAGTAGTTGAAAACCGCTCAGAGTCGTCAGAAGTCATATGCCAATGTGAGGAGGAGAGACTTGGAGTTTTGTGTGGATGACTGGGTATTTCTAGAGGTATCCCCATGAAGGGGGTCATGCAGTTTGGGAAAAAGGAGAAACTTAGTCCTTGATATGTTGGTCCTTACCGAGTTTTGAGGAGAGTTAGTAAAGTTGCATATGAGTTGGACTTGCCTTCAAAGTTAGCTTCAATTCATCACGTGTTACATGTATTGCTCTTGAAAATGTTCTTGGGTGATCCAACTTTAGTAGTCCTGGTAGACAGCATTCGTGTAAAGGATAGCCTCAGTTATGAAGAAATTCCGGTGAAAATCTTAGATCATCAAGTGCGTAAGCTAAGGAAAAAAGAAGTAGATTCAGTTAAAGTATTATGGAGAAATCAGCATGCTGAGGGAGATACATGGGAAGTCGAAACGGATATGATGGCTATATATCCACATTTGTTCTCTACTGGCTTAGTTCCGACTTGAGGTACCAGTTTTTTCCCTAAGACTCTGTCTAGTTTTTTTATGTTCAGCTCATGTGTGCAAATTTCTTTTATGTGTATGAATGTGTATGTGAAGTATAATATCAATTCAGCTATGTGATTTTATTCGCAGGTAGTAATTCCGTAAAAATTTCGGTTAAAATGATTAGTATATGGCTATAAATTGTGTTGTTCTGTTTGTTGCTTGATTCCTACATTCGAGGAAAAATGTTTCCAGGGGGAAATACTGCAATACCCCTTAAAGGCCTAAGAATAGACCCGGGAGTTGAATTTGAAAATTGCAAAGAACTGGCAGAAACATCACAGGACGGGCGACAGGGATACCACGAGTCTTGAAAGAAGTCGTGGAATGGGTGGTTCGGGGAAGCAGTGGTGACAACGGATGGTGTAACGACTCATTTCCAGGAACAACAAGTCATTGTTACCAGTCGTTGGAAGGACTGAGCTTAGTCTGAGGGGGAAACAATGGGGCATCCCACGATTCATGGTGAGAAGCAACGACCCATTGTTTCTAGTCATTGTTTGAGGGTTGTGAATTCCAGTGCATACAACGGATGGAGACCATGACTCATTGGATGCCACCACGAGTCATGGTGAGGCTCGTGGAAAGGAAAGTCAGATTTGGTCAAGGAGTTGACGACGGTCGATCCAACAACTCATCGTTTGAAGTAACGACTCATCCTTACGAGTCGTTTGAAGGATATGAGATATAATATGATGTAGTGGACCCAACAACCCGATACCATGAGTCGTGGTATGTTGCAACAACCCGTTGGGTCTGTCATTGGTCCGTCCGTAGCAGTTTTCAGGGAAATAATTGTAAGGGCATTTTTTACTTTTCCACATTTTAAGACCCTAAAACTACGTCGTTTTGGATATTTTCTGGGTGTGATAAGATGAGTTAAGCCCTTTATGCATTCCCATTCTCATGCACAAGCTTAGAGCGATTTTTGGGAGATTCAAGGTCTTCTTCCCCAAGTTTTCATCTATTTCTTTATGGGTATTCAAGGAACTTCGCATCTATCCATTTCCAGGTATGTAGGGTTTTAGAATGGGTGAAATTCTTCCTTACCCATGCCCAAATTTCGATTTAAATCATGAATCCTCCTATTCAGGTTCTATGGGGTTTTACCCAAATGCATGAAAATGTGATTTCTCTTTATGGGTATGATTTAATTAAGTTTTAATTATTGAATTATGAATGATGGGCAGGTTTTATGTTATTTTCTTTAAATCATGTTTCAAGCTTTTTAAATCTAAAATGCCCATTTGATGAGGGTTCATGAAAGTTATGATTTACGATGAATTACAATATTTTGAAATTATTGATGAT
Source organism: Datura wrightii (assembly GCA_035772735.1). Classification (NCBI taxonomy): domain Eukaryota; kingdom Viridiplantae; phylum Streptophyta; class Magnoliopsida; order Solanales; family Solanaceae; genus Datura; species Datura wrightii. The sequence goes on from JASDFA010000001.1 coordinate 113,521,905, forward strand.
GGAAAAGCATGAATTCAAGTCACCCATGTTTATGAGCATATTTTGAAAGAATTGAATATGATGAAGTATTGGGCAATGCCCACATGTTGAAGAATGATTAATGATTTATGAAGCGAATTACATGACTTATCGAATTATGATGTTGGCAGATGAAAAGGGCCTATGATTCTTGGCTAAGCATGTTTTAAAGGGGATCAATGATGATAAATGTTATATTTTTGCCAATGAATCTTAAAGAATGATGTTATTAATTTACTTTTGAGCCTATATACATGTTTTTGAGAGCCGTGTCTAGCATTGAGCAGCCGACGTTCAAAGGACTACGCCGATGTCTCATAACCACGTGCCATCGTGGGTTTCTAATGATACATTGTATTGATAATGATCCCCTAAAATGTGATATCACGCCTAATGCACGACCCTCTCCTTGCAAGCAAGGGTCAGCTCTACCCACTTGAGTGAGATAGTTGGGGCATCATGAAAGGATCTGTCATGATGGTGTCGGTTATGATGAGTCCTCCCATTGTTCCGCATATTTTATACATTGTTATATTTATCTTATTGGCTCAAGTTATGTTTTGATAAAGTTACTTATGATTATGATTATGAACGATTTGAAAGTCTTGAGCCTTATGTTTTCTTACGAAGTTTATGATACAAGCGTGATGTCCTTCTCCCATGATTATTTATGAGTTTATTTTACTTTTAACATCCATTTTACTTACCTTGCATACTCGGTACATTTCACGTACTGACCGCATACTCCCTATGTTGTATCGTTTCATGATACAAGATTTGGATCTCAAGATAATCCTCACCCTTTATCCATCCCAGCTTTCACTTTCAGCTTATTGGTGAGTCCTCGTGTTCCGATGGTCGTTTGATAGACTTTCATGTTATTTGTGTTGCAGTATTGGTCTGGTTAGTTGGGGATGTTGTCCCATCAATCCATCTTATGCATTAGAGGCTTTCAGACAAGAATATAGTACTCAGCTATGTATATGTTTAGTATTTCCTGATGTTATGTTATAATTACGTTTCTTCGACGTTTTTGTGTTTATCATTTGTCTTATTAGTTATATGCATGTGCCATAGGTCGACTCGGGGTCTCTCGAGGTCCCTTGTCCCGTGTGTATGATATGGGTGTACGTTCGGGTCGTGACAAACTTTTTATTAGAGCAATAGGTTTGAAGTGTCCTAGGGTTTCTGAAAGTTGCGTTAAGTAGAGTCTTTTTCATAGGCGTGAAGCACGGAACACCTATGAAGAAGTGGTTGCTAGACGTTCAGGAAACGTTCCCTTCTTTCATGTTCTATGTCGTGTGATGAAAAGCCTCTCCATCCTTCTTATTCATGCTATTCACGATTGCAGAATTATGACTCCTAGAAGAATGAGTTGAAGGAGGAATGGAAGTGATGAAGGCCCTGGGGGTGGAAATGACCATGCGCATCAGCTAGCCCCACCTGTTCGGGACCCCCAGGCACTAGAGCCAGCTGCCCACACAGAGTTTTGGATGGCTATTCAGATGTTGGCACAGGCCTTGACCGGTCAAGTCAACCAGCAGGCTGTTGCGCAGGTCCCACAGAATGGCAATGCAGTGGTGACTCAAATTAGACACTTTTTGAGGATGGACCCTCCCGAATTCATGGGTTCAGTGGTGGATAAGGATCCACACGAGTTCATTGAAGGGATCTTGAAAGTCACTCGGGTTATGGGGGTGAAAAATGGGGGAGGGGGGGTGTTTGGCCTCTTATCAGCTAAAAGAGGTCACTCATATTTGGTGCAAGCAATGGAAGGACAGCAGGACAGCGGGAGCGGGCCCTATCAGTTGGGATGAGTTCCACATGGCTTTTCTCAACAGGTTCTTCCCTCGGGAGATGAAGGAAGCTGAGTTTGTGAACCTCAAGCAGGGAAAGATGACAGTGCTGGAGTATTCACTTTAGTTCACTCATTCTTCAAAGTATGCCTCAGAGCTAGTGATGGATTTGAGGGCCCGGGTGAGCCGATTCGTTCGTGGTGTGGCTGGTTTTTTAGACAAGGATTGCAAGACTGCAATGATTCACCAAGATATGGACTTTCCTCACATAGTGTTGTACGCCCAAAAGATGGAGGCGGCTCATATGAGGGAAAAGGGGGAAAAGAGGGCTCGGACGGATGGTCGTAGGTTTTCGCATCAGAGGTCCGGTGGTGGCTACCACTCACAGCTCCAGCAAAGGTCACTAGCCCCAACACCATCATCAGCTAGTGTTCCATCCAGGCCCAGGAGTAATCAGAGGAACAGGGCTTCAGGGTTGAGGGATCAGCAGGGCACCCAGTTAGAGTATACCTCTCCAGCCTACGAGAAGTGCGGCAAGAGTCACACCGGAGAGTGACTCCTTGGTTTAGATGTCTGCTATGGGTGTGGTAGATCTGGGCACATGCGCCGAGCGTGCCCATATTATAGATAGGGTGATGATTGGGGTCGTTGACAGACCAGCAGGACAGTAGCAGCTCCGGCCCATTCCGCTCCGCCGGGAGCACCGACTAGTGGGGGTGGAGGACAACGCCAAAATCGATTTTATGCCCTTGTCTCAGGCCAAGAGCAGGAGACTTCACCGGACGTGATCACTGGTATGTTGCATGTCTTTCATATTGATGTTTATGCCTTGCTAGATCCGGAAGCTACCTTGCCATTCGTGACTCCTTACATAGTTAGTTGCCTTGGAGTCAGTCCTGAGACCTTGTCAGAACCGTTTTCTATTTCGACCCCTGTTGGTGATTCAGTCATAGCTAGATGAGTATATAGAGAATGCCCGACCATTGTGTTGCATAGGGTTACATCCGCAAACCTTGTAGAGTTAGCCATGACTGATTTTGACATTATTCTTGGCATGGATTGGTTGTTTGCATGTTATTCTTTGATTAATTGTAGGACCCGTACGGTGGAGTTCCGTTTTCTGAGTGAGTCAGTGTTGGAGTGGAAGGGTACTTCGGCGGTACCAGTAGGTCAATTTATTTCCTACCTTAAGTCCAGGAAGATGATCTCTAAAGGCTACATGTACCAACTAGTTAGGGTTAAGGATGTGGAGTCCGAGACCCCGACTATTCAGTTAGTTTCGGTGGTGTGCGAATATCTGGAGGTGTTTCCTGATGATTTGGTCGGTGTTCCTCCGAAGAGGGAAATTGACTTCGGTATTGATCTATTACCCGATACGCAACCTATCTCTATTCCTCTCTACAGGATGGCCCCAGCCGAACTAAAGGAATTGAAGGACTAGTTAAAGGACCTGTTGGATAAGGGTTTCATTAGACCTAGCCAGTCTCCATGAGGTGCACCAGTTCTAGTTGTTTGAAAGAAGGACGGTTCCCTTTGCATGTGTATTGACTATAGGCAATTGAACAAAGTTATCATCAAGAACAGGTACCCCTTACCCAGGATAATTGATTTGTTTGACCAACTTCAGGGTGCCAGTGCTTCTCCAAGATTGATCTCAGGTCCGAGTAACACCAACTCAGAGTTCGAGAGAATGACGTCCCGAAGACCGCGCTCAAGACTCGGTATGGTAACTATGAATTTATTTTTATGTATTTCGTACTAACTGATGCCCCTACAGATTTTAATGAATAGGGTGTTCAAGGCATTTTTGGACATGTTCGTTATTGTGTTCATTTATGACATCTTGGTATACTCACGGAGTGAGAAGGAGCATGCCACGCATTTGAGAATAGTGCTGCAAACCTCGAGGATCGTCAGCTATATGTAAAGTTTAGCAAGTGTGAATTTTGGCTAAACTCGGTGGCATTTTTGGGTCATGTGGTATCAAGCGAAAGCATAAGGGTAGATTCCCAGAAAATCGAGGTGATGAAGAATTGGCCTAGACCGGTGAATCCTTCAAAAATTCAGAGTTTCTTGGGCATAGCAGGCTACTGCCGAAGATTTGTTGAGGGCTTTTCATCAATTGCAATCCCATTGACCAAGTTGGTCCAGAAAAAGGTGAAGTTCCAATGGTCAGATGCTTGTGAGAAAAGCTTCCAAGAATTGATACCCGACTCACTTCAGCACCAATATTAACTTTGCCTGAGGGTACTGATGGCTTTGTAGTATATTGTGATGCTTTGAGAGTCGGACTGAGATGTGTGTTGATGTAGCGTGGGAAGGTAATAGCATATGCCTCAAGACAACTGAAAGTTCATGAAAAGAATTACCTAACCCATGATCTTGAGTTGACCGAGATGGTGTTTGCATTGAAGATATGGCGACATTACTTGAATGGGGTCCATGTGGATGAATTTACGGATCACAAGAGCTTGCAATATGTGTTCACACAGAAGGATCTAAATCTTCGGCAAAGGAGGTGGTTGGAGTTACTAAAGGACTACTAACTGAGTGTTCTCTACCATCTGGGCAAGGCTAATGTGGTTGCAGATGTTCTTAGTAGGCTCTCTATGGAGAGTGTGTCCCACGTGGATGAGGGAAAGAAGGAGTTGGTGAGAAATGTCAATCAACTTGCAAGGTTAGGAGTTAGATTGATCGACTCGACTGATGGCGGCATTATTGTGCAGAATAGGTCAGAATCTTCCTTAGTGGATGAGGTCAAATCTAAGAAAGATGAGGATCTGGCTTTGAGGAAGCTGAAGGAAGCAGTGTGGAGTCAAAAGGTGGAGGTTTTCTCCTAAGGGGAAGATGGTGTGCTACGATACCAGGGTCGACTATGTGTTTCGGACGTCGATAATTTGACGGTTCTGATATTGCATGAGGCACATGGTTCCAGATATTCTATCCATCCGGGATCCACGAAGATGTATTGGGACTTGCGAGAAATCTATTGGTGGGATGGTATGAAGAAGGATATTGTGGAGTTTGTAGCTAAGTGGCTAAACTGTCAGCAAGTGAATGTCGAACATCAAAGCTGGGAGGTGTACTTCAGGATATTAGCATTCCTACTTGGAAGTGGGAGGAAATAAATATGGATTTCGTTACAGGCCTACCTCGTACTCGCCGACACTATGACTCCATTTGGGTGGTGGTAGATAGGTTAACCAAGGCAGCACACTTCCTACTGGTCAAGACCATGGATTCAGAGGATGATTATGCCAAGTTGTATATTCGGGAGTTGGTTCGACTTCATGGAGTGCCCTTGTCTATCATGTCAGACTGAGGTACTCAGTTTTGGCGGACTTTTCAGAAGGGACTTGGGACGCAAATTAAGCTCAGTACAACCTTCTATGCGCAAATAGATGGCCAGGAAGAATGAACCATTCAGACTTTCAAGCATATGTTGAGAGCATGTGTTATGGATTTCAAAGGTAGTTGGGATGATCATTTGCCCTTAATCGAGTTTGCTTATAATAACATCTGTCACTCTAGTATCCAAATGGCGCCGTTTGAGGCTCATTACGACCCACAACACTGGAAATTCTTGCACGTAACAACAACTAGTAACAATGACTCATTACAACCCAACGAGTCATTGGAAGGCCCGTTGTATGCCACCTGCTGAACCCAACCTCTTCCAACGCCTGCTGACAATGGCTCGTTGTTCCCAACAATGAGTTGTTGTGTCGTTCGTCGTCTCCACTGCCATACAGCCTTCCCCAACCAACGACTAGATACAACTACCCATGGTTTGGTTCCACAAGCCGTTAGGTCGCCCATTGTTATACCCCGAAAATCCAAGGATCAGACCCGGGAGTCAAACAGGGAAAAATTGGGAAAATATTGTAGCAGTGCAGGACGAGTCACTAGACGACTCGCAAGGAGACCCCACGAGTCGTCAGGTCGCTTGTGGGGAAACTGGAACGGGATGAGAAGATGAGGTCCCCACGGGCATAGAAACGACTCATGGTCAACTACCACGAGTCGTCAGTTCTCCCGTGGGGTGTGATTGAGGGTTACCTGGGAGGTCTGACAAGTGCACATAATGGATGGTACCCCACGAGTCGTGGCTAGTCCCAACGACTCGTGAGGTGGGTCATGAGAAAGCCTGTGGAAATTTAATTAAGGATGGAGGCAGTGTACTTGACGGAAGGTGACCACGACTCGTGGTCACGGGTGACGTGTGGTTGAGTCAGCCGTTGCGGTCACCTAGCAGATTTTTTCCTACGAATTAGTAAAGGCCTTATCATAATTTCATACACCCCGAAGGCCTAAAGTATGTAATTTTGAGGTCAGGACAGGGTCTTTTAAGGGGAAATAACTCATGTTAAGTCTCACTTGATGCTTGCAAGAGTTAGTGAATGGAGTAGGAGGTGATCCTAGGGTTCTTCTTCAAATTCTCTGAATTTTCATCTTGGGCTTTTAGGTGAGTTAAGAATCAAGTAATTCCAGGTATGTGGGGTTTTGAATGGGTGTTTTAGTCCCTACCCATGCCCAATTCTTCCCAAACTCTACATTTAATGTTACGAAATCTTTATGGGCCTTAACCCAAATGCATGATTCCTCGAAAATTGATATGAGCTTGTTGTAGTATGTCTAAATAATAGGTTTTGAATTATTGGGCTGTTTTCACTTGTTTTATTTTATGATTAATAATCTAATCCCTAAAAGCACTAGGTGCCCAAATCATGAGGATTTTGTAAGGTTTATGGTTATGGTGCTTCCTCAAGCATGATATGAATTTATGAATTTTAAGCATGTCTTCAATCTCTCATGTTATTATGATCGTGTTTTCTATAAAATTTAAGCATTTCAAGGATGTTGAAAATATAGGCAATGCCCACATGTTGCTTATGGTTCATGAACTATGATTTTGGCCTACCCACGGGCCCGATTTTAAGGCTAGTATTACGAATTCTCAAGAATGTTATGATTATCACGATTAAACCATCCACGCATGTCATGTATGAATTTCTATAATCACGTTGCATGTTTTGGGAGTAGTACTTCACATCAAGTAGGTTCGGGTGCTAGGTTACGCCCCGAATCTCAAAACTATGTGCCACCGTATATTATGTTTGGGACCTCCTTAGTGACCATCCCTTTTTCCCTACAAGGCCTTCATGAGTGATATCACACCTTTCATTGTTCTACCCTTGGCAAGGTATGAACGGCCTCTCGACTAGGCTTGCATGTCGGGCCCCGTGTGTGCTCATATGGGGTATGTTGGTCATAGAAATCTCCCACTGTTCCTCATTGTTTTAATGCATGTATGATTATGTTCGTTTGGCTCAAGTAATGTTTTATGAGATGTTTTTCTCTCATGTAGTGACTATCACAGGTTTACAAATGCTTTTGGGAAACCATGAGCCTTACGATATATTTATGATTTCAGTCTTTATGATCATGATGTCCAACTCCTATATCTGTTATGTTTTGTTGTATTGTCTTACACACATTGCATACTCGGTACATTCAAAGTACTGACCCACATATTTTCTATGTTGTATCATTTCATGATACGGGATCCGGATCTTAGGTTCAACATCGCTCCTAGCTTGCTCTAAGTTCTACTCTCAGTTCTCAATGGTGAGTCCTCATGATTCGAGGGCTTTATGTTCATATCTTGTCTATCTTTTGTTTCAGAATGTTGGGGTTATTTGGGGTCTTATCCCTTCAACCCGTCACTTATGATTAGAGGCTTTCAGACCTATTCATAGTATTCAGCTATTTATGCTTGGATCATGTATTGTTGTTTCTTATATTTCATTCCTCGGTTTTATTTCAGTTCTTTATCATTAAGCTAATTCTTCCCTCTTATGTGAATGGTTTAGTTACATGCTCATGCCATGGGTTGACTTGGGGTCCCTCGAGGCTCCTTGTCCCATGTTTACGATTCGGGTGTACTCTCGGGTCGTGACAAACTTGGTATCAGAGCCATAGGTTTAAAGTGTCCTAGGGTGTCTAAAAGTCGCGTTAAGTAGAGTCTTTTTCATGGTTGTGAAGCGCGCTATACTTATGACGAAGAGGCTACTAAATGTTTTAGGAAATGTTCCGTTCTTTCATGTCCATGTCGGCGATGAAAAGTCTCTCCATCCTTCTAATTCGTGCTATTCGCGATTGCAGAAAATTATGGCTCCCAGAAAAATAAAGGGAAGGAGGAACAAAAATGATGGAGGCCACAGAGGTGGCAATGATCATAGGCATCAACACGCCCCACCTGTTCAGGAGCCCCAGGCACCAGAGCCAGCTGCCCACGCTGAGTTTTGGGAGGCTATTCAGATGTTGGTGAAGGCGTTGAATGCTCGGGTCAACAACCAGGCCGTTGCATATGTCCCGCAGAATGGCAACGCAGCGGTGGCTCGGATTAGAGACTTTTTGAGGATGAATCCTCCCGAGTTCACGGGATCAAAGGTGGACGAGGATCCACACGAGTTCATTGAAGGAATATTGAAGGTCACTTAGGTCATGGGGTTGAAAAATGAGGAGTGTGTTGATTTGGCCTCTTATCAGCTAAAGGAGGTCGCTTATATTTGGTACAAGCAATGGAAGGACAATAGGGCAGCGGGAGTGGGTCCTATCAGCTGGGATGAGTTCCACATGGCCTTTCTCGACATGTTCTTCCCTCGGGAGATGAGGGAATTGAAAAAAGCTAAATTTGTTAACCTCAAATAGGGAAATATGACAGTGTTAGAATATTCACTTGAATTCACTCGCCTGTCAAAGTATGCCCTAGAGTTAGTGATGGACCAGAGGGCACGGGTGAAAAAACTCGTGTAGGGAGTAGTTGAGTATTTTGATAAGGACTGCAGAACAACCATGCTTCATCAGGATATGGACTACCCACGGATAGTCCTTTATGCCCAGCAGATGGAGGAAGCTTATGCGAGGCAGAGAAAGGCCAAGTGGGCCAGAACTAATAGCTACAGGTTCTCCCAGCCGAGGCCAACAAGTGGGCCTCAACAGCAGTCTCAGCACAGGTCTATTACAATAGCACCATCTTTAGCCAGTACCCCATCCAGGCCTGGAGACGATCAGAGGAGCAGGGCCTCAGGTTCAAGGGGTCAGAATAGAATGCGCACATAGCGCACATTCCCATCTTGTGATAGTTGTGTCAAGAACCACCTAAGGAGGTGTTTTGTGGGCTCAGATGCTTGTTTCGGGTGTGGAAAACCCGGACACAGGCTCAAGAATTGCCCCTCAGCCAGGTTAGTGAGTGGTGAGCCCACACTCTAGTAGCTAGTTCAGCAGCTCCAGTGGCACGTCCTACTCTACAGGGTGCTTTGACTGGTCCAACTTGTGGCCAGCGCCATAATCGGTTTTATGCACTTGGATCTTGACAGGAGCAGGAGACTTCTCCCAATGTGGTTACGGGTATGTTGCGAGTCTTTCATATTGATGCTTATGCTTTGTTAGATTCGGGAGCTACACTGTATTTCGTGATACCTTACATTGCTAGTAACTTTGGGGTTAGTCCTGAAATTTTGCCAGAACTGTTTTCCGTATCTACTTCGGTTGGTGATTCAGTCGTAGCGAGGCGGGTATGTAGAGGTTGCCTCATTACAGTATTGCATAAGGTTATCTCTGAAAACTTAGTAGAATTGGCTATGACTGACTTTTATATTATTTTGGGCATGGATTGGCTATTCGTATGTTATGTTGCTGTTAACTGTAGATCCCGAGCGGTGGAGTTCCGATTTCCAGGTGAACCAGTTTTAGAATGGAGGGGTAGTTCAGCGGTACCTGTAGGATGCTTTATCTCCTATCTCAAGGCCAGGAAAATGATCTCTAAGCGTTGTTTTTACCTTTTGGTTAGGGTTAAGGATGCCATGTCTGAGACCCCGACTATTTAGTCAATCCCCGTGGTATATGAGTATCGCAAGGTATTTCCAGATGACCAACCAGGTGCTCCTCCCGAGAGGGAGATTGATTTTGAGATTGATCTTTTACCCGATGCACAACCCATATTGATTCCTCCCTACCGAATGGCCCTAGCTGAGCTAAAAGAGTTAAAGGAGTAGTTGAAGGATTTGCTGGATAAGGGTTTTAGTAGATCGAGTAAGTCTCCATGGTGTGCCCCAGTATTGTTCGCCCGAAAGAAAGATGTTCTCTTCGGATGTGTATTGACTATAGGCAGTTGAACAAGGTCACCGTCAAGAATAGATACCCTTTACCCAGTATTGATGACCTATTTGATCAGCTTCAGGGTGCCAAATATTTCTCCAAGATAGACCTCAGGTCCGGGTATCACCAACTCAAGGTTCGAGAGAGCGACATCCCGAAGACTGATTTCAGTACCTGGTATGTCCATTATGAATTCGTTGTTATGTCTTTTGGACTAACTAATGCCCCTGCAACTTTTATGGATCTAATGAACAGGGTATTCAAGGCATATCTAGACATGTTCATGATAGTGTTCATTGACGACATATTGATATACTCCAAGAGCGATGAGGAGCATACCGCACACCTGAGGGTGGTACCCAGACCTCAAGGATAGCCGGCTATACTCCAAGTACATCAAATGCGAGTTTTGACTGAATTCAATTGCATTCTTTGGACATGTAGTGTCAGGTGAAGGTATACGGGCAGATTCTCAGAAAATAGAGGTGGTAAAGGACTAACCCAAACTTGTAAACCCTTCGGAGATTAGGAGTTTTTTGGTCTTAGAGGGTTATTATTGGAGGTTCATGGAAGGTTTCTTATCCATTGTAGCCTTATTGACTATATTGACTAAGAAAAAGCTGAAGTTCCAATGGTCAGAGGCTTGTGAGAAGAGCTTATAGGAATTGAAGGCCCGACTCACTTCAGCATCAGTGTTGACCTTACTGGAGGGCACCAATGGCTTTGTGGTATATTTTGATGCTTTGAGAGTCGGACTGGGATGTGTATTGATGCATCACAGGAAAGTCATAGCATATGCTTCCAGACAGTTGAAAATTCACGAGAATAATTACCCAACCCATTATCTTGAGTCGGCCACGCTGGTGTTTGCTTTGATGATATGGTGACACTACTTGTATGGGGTTCATGTAGATGTATTCACTGACCACAAGAGCTTACAATATGTGTTCACGCTGAAGGATCTCAATCTTTGGCAACGGAGGTGGTTGGAGCTACTTAAGGACTATGACATGAGTGTCCTTTACCACTTGGGTAAGGCCCACGTGGTAGCGTATGCCCTTAATAGATGCTCTATGGAGAGTGTGTCGCACGTGAGTGAGGACAAGAAGGAGCTAGTGAAGGAGGTACATCGACTTGCATGGTTGGGAGTTAGATTAGTTGGCTCGACCGATGGTGGTATAGTTGTTCAGAATGGATCAGAGTCGTCCTTGATAATGGAGGTGAAGGCTAAACAAGATGAAGATCCAACATTGGTAAAGTTGAAAGAAGTTATTCAAAATCAGTAGAAGTCTTCTCCAAAGGAGGAGATGGTGTGCTTTGGTACCAAGGTCGCTTATGTGTTCCGAACGTGGGTGATTTGAGGAGACGGGTATTGCATGAGGCTCATGAATCTAGATATTCTATCAATCCAAGTTCCACCAAGATGTATCATGCTTGCGATAAATCTACTGGTGGAATGGCATGAAGAAGGATATTGCAGAATTCGTAGCCAAGTGTCCGAATTGCCAACAAGTGAAAGTTGAGAATCAGAGACCGGGAGGTGTACTTCAGGATATTAGCATTACTACTTGGAAGTGGGAAGAAATCAACATGGACTTCATAATAGGTTTAACCCACACTCGTAGGAAGTACAACTTCATTTGGGTTGTGGTAGACAGGTTAACCAAGGCTGCTCCTTTTCTATCGGTCAAAACCACTGATTCAGTAGAAGATTATGCCAAATTTTAAATTCGAGAGCTAGTTGGGTTGCATGGAGTGCCCTTGTCCATCATATCGAATAGAGGTACTCAGTTCACCTCTTAGTTTTGGAGATCTTTTCAAAAGGGACTTGGTACCCAGGTCAAGCTTAGCACGACATTTCATCCGCAAACAGATAGTCAGGTGGAGCGGACTGTCCAGACTCTCGAGGACATGCTGAGAGCTTGCGTTATTGATTCCAAGGGTAGTTGGGATGAGCATTTGCCTCTTATTGAGTTTGCCTACAATAACAGCTGTCACTCTAGAATCCAAATGGCACCGTTCGAGGCTCTTTACGAGTGAAGGTGTAGATCACCCATTGGGTGGTTTAAAGTCGGTGAGGCTTTGTTGGTGGGTCCATATTCAGTCCATGAGGCTATGGAGAAAGTTCAACTGATAAGAGAAAGGCTGAAAACGGCTCAAAGTTGCCAAAAGTCTTATGCAGATGTGAGGAGAAGAGAGCTTGAGTTCGATATCGATGATTGGGTGTTTTTGAATATATCTCCAATGAAGGGAGAATGAGATTCGAAAAGAAAGGGAAACTCAGCCCCCGCTATATTGGTCCATACAAGATTGTGAGACGAGTGGGTAAAGTAGCTTATGAGTTAGAGTTACCTTCGGAGTTAGCTTTAGTTCATCCGGTATTTCATGTATCGCTCTTGAAAAAGTGCTTGGGAGATCCAGCCTTAGTGGTTCCAGTGGAAAGTGTTGGTGTAAAGGATAGCCTCAGTTATGAGGAAATTCCCATTGCAATCTTGCATCTTCAGGTTCGAAGGCTGAGGAACAAGGAAGTAGCTTTAGTAAAGGTGTTATGGAGAAATCAGCACGTTGAAGGAGCTACGTGGGAAGATGAAGAGGATATGATGGCTAAATACCACTATTTGTTCCCTACCGGCTTAGTTTCAGTTTGAGGTATCGATTTTTTCCCTAAACCTGTAATCTGTTTTCATGTTCTGTTCATGCGTGCAAGTTTGTTTTATGATATGATATATATATATATGTGATGTCTTAATTCAGTCAAGCTATGTAGTTCTTTTCGGGGGTAGTCGTTCTGTCAGTTTTCCTCTTAAATGATCAGTATTTGCATATGGTGATTGTTTGTTCCTGAGTTTTCTGCATTTTTCTAACATTCGAGGATGAATGTTCTTAAGGGGGAGATATTGTTATACCCCCAAAGCCCAAGGATCAGACCCGGGAGTCAAATGGGGAAAATTTGGTAAAATGTTGCAGCAATGCAGGACGAGTCACTAGACGACTCTTGAGGAGACCCCACGAGTCGTTAGGTGGCTCGTGTGGAGGCTGGAATAGGCTGAGGAGCTGAGGTCCCCACGGGCGTGGGAATGACTCGTGGTCAGCTACCACGATTCGTCAGGTCTCCTGTGGGGTGTGATTGAGGGTTACCTGGTAGGTTTTACCAGTGCACCTAACGGATGGAGTAGTACTTAACACCGAGTAGGTTTCGAGGCCCAGGTTACGTCCCGAATCTCAGAACTACGTACCACTGTAGGTTATGTTTGGGACCTCCTCAGTAACTATCCCCTATGGCCTACGGGGCCTTCATGAGTGATATCAAACCTTTCATGTTCTACCCTTGGAAAGGTATGAACGGCCTCTCGACTAAGCTTACAGGTCGAGCCTCATGTGTGCTCAAATGGGGTATGTATGTTATAGAAATCTCCTACTGTTCCTCATTGTTTTAGTGCATGTATGATTATGTTCTTTTGGCTCAAGTCATGTTTTATGAAATGTTTTTCTCTCATGTTTTGACTATGATAGGTTTACGAATGCTTTTGGGAAACCTTAAGCCTTACGATATATTTATGATTTCAGTCTTTACGATCATGATGTCCCTCTCCTGTATCTCTTATGTTTTTTTTGTATTGTTTTACAAACCTTGCACACTCGGTATATTCTAACTACTGACCAACATATTTTCTATGTTGTATCATTTCATGATACAGGATCCGGATCTCAGGTTCATCATCGTTCCTAGCTTGCTCTCAGTTCTCAGTGGTGAGTCCTCATGATTCGAGGGTTTTATGTTCAGATCTTGGCTATATTTGGTTTCAAAAAGTTGGGGTTAGTTGCGGTCTTGTCCCTTCAACCTGTCACTTATGATTAGAGGCTTTCAGACCTATTTGTAGTATTCAGCTGTTTATCATTATTTTTGATGTTTGTATGCTATTTTAAGGGAAGTACGGGTGGTATATTTTCCGTAGATGACAAGGGAAATGTGTACGAACGGAAAACCGAAGAGTATGTGAAGTTCATAAGTAAGGGTCAACTTTAAATAACCATATCTCGTAGCATATAATGAATTAGAAGCCCAACAACCTATCAAATTAAAGGTATTTTAGTCTAGTTTTCAGAACATCAAACGGCTTGTCAACTGGAGTTTGGAATAAAACGTTACAGGTATTTTATAGTAGCACTATCGGGCAGTGACATGGCCACCGCCCTAAAAACGGCCACCGCCCAAACACCTTTATATTTTAAGTTTTTTGTTATGAAATCATTTTCAAATTTTCCATGTTTGAGGAACTTGCTTACCTTCTGAAATCCTCTCTTTTTTCCAGTAGACAAGCCTTAGAAACCGAGAGGAAATCCCTCAAGAAAACACCATCAAAACTCAAGCAAAAGTTGATGGAAGTGAAGGCAACATTGCGGTGAAGTTGTTGCTGCCTTGTAGCTTCGTTTTGGAAGTGTTGTTGCTGCTTTTTTGGGACTATTTTGAGCTAATGTTATACCCCATCTTAGTAGGAATTGTTCATAATAAATAGTAAGTCACTTCCCTCTTTTGAAATCTCTAATAAGTGTATGAATTTTTGAAGGAAAACTAGAAGAAAGTTATGGTTTGTATGTTGACTTGTTGTAGTTGTTGTGCTGTTATTTTGCTGCGTTTTTGGCAGCAAGATTTCTGCGTTACTGGGAAGTGATTTGGATGAAAATAATCCTATTATATCCAACAATATTCTCATGCCAAGGTTAAGTGTTTCTAATTGCTTAACTTGCCTAAAAATCCTAGCTAAAGCTAGAAGTTGGAGGTTATGTTGGGATGCCGTTGTTGGTATATTTTTGTTGAAGTTCTGCTCGTTTTTGAAGGTTGGAATAGCTGTGTTTTTCTGAGAATATACTCTATATTTGTTGGAGTTTTTCATGAGAAAAGTGAGGTAATTTCCTACCTCTATTTTCCCCCAAGTTGTAGAAACAAGTTGAAATAAGAAATGCTTTAAGTGTTGCCTGAATTGTTTGTGTTGTGACTGCCTATTGATGTAACATTTTGGCTTGATAAATTGGCTTGAAACAGCCTTGTCACGTGGCGATAAACTCAAGTAACGTAAGGGGATAAAGTTCTGGTTGTTGATAGAAAGAAACGACATAAAAAGCTCGACGGATATAAAAGTTATGTAAGGCACTCTTTGTCTCTTGATTTTCAAGCCCGAATTCATGCCGACAATTAATCTGACAATCCCCTATACTTGAGCTTCTGTAGTAGCATGTTATGGTTCTTCCCAGTTGTTAGAATTACTTGGTATTAGGTTGTGTATTTTCTAAAGAGTTGGAACACATGAATGTAAAGCGGAGAGGGCAATTGCATTCGATTATGGTCATAGTTGTAAATTGATTCTGAAGTCCCCTCGGCGTGGGCTCTGTGAGCTGGTCCTTTCCATTACATTAAGTGTTTGTAATTTCAAAGTTGTTTCACATTATGGTTGCTAAGAAAATTGGTAAACATGGCAAGACGACGACGCACGGGAAAACCTAATAGTTGAAATCAGTTTTAACTCAATAAGGGTTAATGAGGGTAACAAAATGAAATTTCCCTACAACAGTTACCTACCCTATTATATTCATGTTTTAAGGTTCCTAGGGCCATGAGAAGCTTCCTCGATCCCTCTCCCTTAAGCTAAGAGACTAATTAATATGTTTCTTATTTAACAGATACGTTCAACTTGGAAGATAGAACCCGAATTGGTAAACTATTGATATTTCTATGGGACCATCTTTATTGGCAGGTTATGCAAAAATTTTGATGTATATATATATGTCTATGCTTACATTCAAATACGCACTAAAGCGGCAAGGATTGCATTTAGAAAGTCGTTATATGTTTATTAGAGCTCTTGAGTTATCTAGACCTCCTGAGAATTGTAGGCTTTAAGTAGTCACGTCGCATGTTCTTTGAAAGTTTTAGATGTGTAAGGAAAATAACCTAAGTGTAAAAGTTGAGGCGCTAGTAGCAAAGGAGAGATAAGAGTAAATGTTAGACCTTTTAAGGTAATATGAGAGGTATCTGCCTTTTGTTCGTAGTTGGTTTCAAGAACCTTTCAGCGACATTAAAATATGAGCAAGACGAGTTTAAGAGACAAGGTTGGCAATTAGTTAAGAAGGTAAGTGCATACAAGAATTGCTGGAATAGTGAACACGAGAGTAAATAATTAGGTAGGGAATGACGAATCCTGTTTGGATAAGACTTTAAGATGAATACAAAAAGTATAGCTAAAGGTTGTCAAATTTGATGATAAGTGTTATGATTGTTTATGAATTAGGAAAATAGCTAGCAAGATTTATCCTGTTCCAAAGACGTTTAGCAAAAGAGTTATAAATAAAGTTGTTCATGTTTAGTTTTGTTATGCTAATGAAAGGCCAGTAAAGTGTTAACTCCTTAAGAAATAATTAGAATCAAATATTTTGAGATAGTGACTCAAGTTAAAGATAAGTTCTTCATTGTACTTTTAAACAATTATCTTTGATTATTTGTTCTAAGAGTTGGATTAACTTTTTCAAGTTTTAAAGGATTTTATTTTTCTTGGAAGTTTCTGAACTTTTTATAATGCTGCTAAGCTTTTCTAAGCTCCACATATATTGCAATGTTTCACATGATCTTTTTCTACGTTGTCTGAAGCACGACTATAAGTCTTTATTTATCTTAAGGCAGCCCCAACACAGTTTCCTAGCATTTGTATATTAAAGAGCTCTAGGTTTGAGATACACAAGTTATGTCTTCCTGTTCATAAGTTACCTCGAGATGTGATGTGATGTGCAATGAATGACGTATGCTCACAATTCTTGATATGCAAGTATGAAAGTTAAACGAGTATAAGAACGAAATTAATGCTAAGATTGGTAATAGAAAATGTTAGGTTAAGTGATTCTTCTCTGCTCCTCATGTTAGAATTGCTTGGAGTTGTTTAAAATCATGAACGTGAGTCTACACATGTCTTTATGATATACCTGTTCTAGGAACTTCCCTAGAATTCATTCATAGCATATGTAGGTATTTAAGTGCTAAATGAAAGACCAATATGTTTATGGCATAATTGTAGTATTAGGGGTCGTGGTAAGATCCTACACATGTTATAGTTACTGATCAACATATTTTATGGTTTCCAGCATTAAGATATTTTGTATGAGCTCTTCCAGCTCCATTTATGATGGTGATTAAGATTTTTTTTATTTTACCCCAGTGTGGTACACCGACTGGAGATCTTTTTATTTTACCCTAGTGTGGTACATCAGCGGGAGATATTTTTATTTTACCCCTGTGTGGTACATCGGCTGGAGATATTTTTATTTTACCCCGTGTGGTACATTGGCTGGAGATATTTTTATTTTACCCCGGTGTGGTACACCTGGGTGAAAATCTTTTTATTTTACCCTGGTGTGGTACATCAGTTGGAGATATTTTTATTTTACCCCAGTGTGGTACACCGGCTGGATGAATTTTATATATGGATTTATGGTTAGCGGGTCGCTGGCATTACAGTAATAGTTTCTTTCTTGTGCATTTCTTAATTGCATTTTCATCTCGTTATAGAGTTATTATCAGGTTTCAGTTTCCAGGATTCCAGGTTGTTACCATTCCTTATTCCTGGTTTAGTTATCTTGAGTTCAATTATGTTATAGTAAGTTGATATCAATTACAGGTTTGCATAATTCCAGGTTATATTTATCCTTTATATGTTTATATGTTATGTTAGTTATTACATGATTGTTATCCCATGGTTACAGTTTCAGCCTTACATACCAGTACATTTCATTCGTACTGATGTCCCCTTGCTTGGGGACCTGCGTTCGTGCCGCAGGTGCAGGTAGAGGCCAGGATGGCCATTTGAGTAGCAGTTCATGAGATCAACAGATTGTTGATATGCTCCTTTCTTCCTGTAGCTAGGGCTTAGTTATTTATGCTTGAGTTTTGAGATGCAGTTATGGGTAGGTCGGAGCCCTGTCCTGACTATCAGTCAGTTTACTCTTTAGAGGATTTGGGGACTTAGTGTGTACAGTGTTATTCAGTTTGTGGCCTCATCGGCTTATTGTTGCTTGGTTTAGCCCACTAATTGCCTTGGTTGCATTTCGATTGTTTACCCCAAATTGCTGAGACCTTATGGGTCCAATTTATTCTTCAGTTGATTGTGATAGGTGGCCTGGATGGCCTAAGTGTTACAGTTACAGATGTCATATAGCCGGCTTCTCAATCAATCATGAATCGAGTGCATGTTGCGCCCTACCCCATTTTTGGGGCATGACAAACTTGGTATCATAGCGAAGTCGTATCCTAGGTAGTCCACAATTCGTGTCCAGTAGAGTCTTGATTATGGCTATGTTGTGCACCATACTTATAAGCAGGAGGCTACAGGGCATTTAAGGGTTGTCTCACTTTGTTCATTAATAGATCGTGCTATAGAGCAAAGATGTAAGGGTTGTTTGAAGTCTAAATCATTCTTATGTTTTAAATTCACCTGAAGTAAGGCAGATGGCTATGAGATTCTTGAAAGGGTCCCAATCGCCCCTCCTATGTCTATGAGATTCTTGAAAGAGTCCCAATCGCCCCTCTTGTCGATCCGAGAAATGGATTATATGCTCAAAGTGAGTTTTGTTTTACTCCCCTTGCTATAGTTCATCTAGTTCTAGTCAAAGATACCATGAGAAGGGATTCAGCCCCTCATGTTGTCCCTGTTTCAGTAGAGCCAGAAGGAGGTAGAGTTTTTTTTCCTCCAGCACCTTCAGCTATATCAAAGGGATGAGATTTTGAGGAAGCATTTCAGATGTTAACCCGAATAGTGAAATTTCAAAAATCAGCTATTGAAATTAATGGCAGGGTCTAGTGGAATAATTCTGAGAGCTTTAGTGCTCGTGGGTTTTGAGACTAAACCCCCTAGCCTTTACGGATCAGTACTTACTAGGAGAATTTCAACGAGTTCAGGTTAGTATGTTTTTGTACCTAATGCTGGGCAACATGAGTATTCGCGAATATAGTGTTAGGTTTAATTCTTTGGTCCGATACACTTTAGATAGGGTGAAAAATATGAGGGGGTATATCAATTATCTTAGGTTTGATAGAGGATCTGATTCACCGTCTTCAAGTACCGACATAAAAGTAGAATAGAGTGGGGGATACCAGGTCAACAGGATTATTTAAGGCTCCTTGTAGTGTTTCAAGGCACTAGGTGGCCAGACATTTAGTTTCTCTTGAAGACTTAGTCCCTTTTTGTTTTCCTAGATCACGCTTTAGTTTCAGTTATCAGGACCACCAGTAATGGGCCGTAGTAAAAGCAAAGGTAAAAGCATAGCTTCAGATTTAACATTGATCTTGTATCTTAAGTAATGAATGGAACGTGGTATTGGAGTTAATTATATGTCGTGGTAGGGTATAAATTTGCTTATGGTTAGAAACGTTCATCGATTATGTAGTGTTAAGGCACGTCTACCTTATGTTAGATAAATAGAATGAGTTAAATAAATATAGTTTGATATGAAGAAACGACTGGAGAGGATATGTTTATGAATATATGGAATGTATGTTTATGATTGAAGACAAGGATAAGTTAAAGGTGTTATGACATTCGAGGATGAATGTTTCTAAGGGGGGAGGATGTTACACCCCGAAAAATTATTGGTAATTATTTGATGTTTTTATGCTATGTTAAGGGAAGTACGGATTTTATATTTTCCGTAGATGACAAGGGAAATGTGGACGAACGGAAAACCGAAGAGTATGTGAAGTTCATAAGTAAGGGTCAACATTAAATAACCATATCTCCTAGTATATAATGAATTAGAAGCCCCACGACCTATCAAATTAAAGGTCCTTGCGTCCTTGCGTCTAGGTTTCAGAATATCAAACTTCTTGTCAATTGGAGTTCGGAATAAAAAGTTATAGGCGTTTTGCGGTAGCACTACCGGGCAGTGACATGGCCACCGCCCTAAAAACGGCCACCGCCCAAACACCTTTATATTTTAAGTTTTTGGTTATGAAATCATTTTCAAAGTTTCCAGGTTTGAGGTGCTTGCTTACCTTCTAAAATCCTCTCTATTTTCCAGTAGCAAATCCTTATAAACCAAGAGGAAATCCCTCAAGAAAACACCATCAAAACTCACGCAAACGTTGATGGAAGTGAAGGCAACATTGCGGTGAAGTTGTTGCTGCCTTGTAGCTTCATTTTGGAAGTGTTGTTGCTGAGTGTTTGGGACTATTTTGAGCTAATGTTATACTTCATCTTAGTAGGAATTGTTCATAAGAAATAGTAAGTCACTTCCCTCTTTTGAAATCTCTAATAAGTGTATGAATTTTTTAAGGAAAACTAGAAGAAAGTTATGGTCTGTATGTTGACTTGTTGTAGTTGTTGTGCTGTTATTTTGCTGCGTTATGGGAAGAAAGATTTCATCGTTATTGGGAGGTGATTTGAAGGAAAATACTCCTATTATATCCAACAATATTCTCATGCAAAGGTTAAGTGTTTCCAATTGCTTAACTTGCCTAAAATCCCTAGCTAAAGCTCGAAATTGGAGGTTATGTTAGGCTGCCATTGTTGGTATATTGTTGTTGATGTTCTGCTCGTTTTTGAAGGTTGGAATAGATGTGTTTTTCTGAGAATATACTCTATATTTGTGAGAGTTTTTAATGAGAAAAGTGAGGTAATTTCCAACCTCTATTTTCCCCCAAAGTTGTAGAAACAAGTTGAAATAAGAAATGCTAAGTGTTGCCTTATTTGTTTGTGTTGTGACTGCCTATTGATGTAACATTTTGGCTGGATAAATTGGCTTGAAGCAGACTTGTCACTTGCTGATAAACTCAAATAATTTAACAGCCTATTCTGGTTGTTGAAATAAAGGAACGACATAAGAAAGCTCGCTGGAAAAAAAGTATGTAAGGTGCTCTTTGTCTCTTGATGTTAAAGCCCGAATTCATGCCGACAATTAATCCGGCATTCCCTTGTACTTTAGCTTCTGTAGTAGCATATTGTGGTTCTTCCTAGTTTTTAGAATTACTTGGTATTAAGTTTTGTATTTTCTAAAGAGTTGGAACACACGAATGTAAAGCGGAGCGGGCAATTGCATTCGATTATGGTCATAGTTGTAAATTGATTCTGAAGTCCCCTCCGCATGGGCACTGTGAGCTGGTCCTTTACATTACATTATGTTTTAATGGTTTCAAAGTTGTTTCACATTATGGTTGCTAAGGAAATTGGTAAACATTGCAAGACGATGACGCGCGGGCAAACCTAGTAGTTGAAATCGGTTTTAACTCAATAAGGGTTAACGAGGGTAACAAAATGAAATTTCCCTACAACAGTTACTTACCCTCTTATATTCATTTTTTAAGGTGCCTAGGGACATGAGAAGATTCCTCAATCCCTCTCCCTTAAGCTAATAAACTAATTAATACGTTTCTTAATTAACCGATATGTTAAACTTGGAAGATAGAACCCAAATGGGTAAACTATTGATATTTCTGTGGGACCATCTTTATTGGCAGGTTATGAAACATATCTTGATGTTAACATGTTATACGAAAATCATAGTGTGTGTATATATATATATGCTTACATTAAAATTACGCGCTAAAGCGGCAAGGATTGCCTTTAGAAAGACGTTATATGTTTATTAGAGCTCTTGAGTTATCTAGACCTCCCGACAATTGCAGGCTTTAAGTGGACACGTCGCATGTTCTTTGAAAGTGGTAGATGTGTAAGGAAATTAACCTAAGTGTAAAAGTTGAGGTGCTAGGAGCAAAGGAGAGATAAGAGTAAATGTTAGACCTTTTAAGGTAATATGTGAGGTATATGCCTTCTGTTCGTAGTTGATTTCGAGAACCTTTGAGCGACGTTAAAATATGAGCAAGACGAGTTTAAGAGACAAAGTTGGCAATTAGGTAAGAAGGTAAGTGCGTACAATAATTGCTAGAATAGTGAAAATGAGAGTAAATAATTAGGTAGGGAATGACTAATCCTGTTTGGAAAAGAATTTAAGATGAATACGAAAAGTAGAGCTAAAGGTTGTTAAATTTGATGATAAGTGTTACGATTGTTAATGAATTAGGCAAATAACTGGCAAGATTTATCCTGTTCTAAAGACGTTTAACAAAAGAGTTATAAATAAAGTTGTTCATGTTTAGTTGTGTTAAGCTAATGAAAGGCTAGTAAAGTGTTAACTCCTTAAGAAATAATTAGAATCGAATATTTTGAGATAGTGACTCAAGTTAAAGAGAAGTTCTTCATTGTACTTTTAAACAATTATCTTTGATTATTTGTACTAAGAGTTGGATTAACTTTTTCAAGTTTTAAAGGATTTTTTTTTCTTGGAAGTTTCTAAACTGTTTATAATGCTTCTAAGCTTTTCTAAGCTCCACATACATTGCAATGTTTCACATGAGCTTTTCCTACGTTGTCTTAAGCACGACTATAAGTCTTTATTTATCTTAAGGCAGCCCCTCGACAGTTGCCTAGCATTTGTATATTAAAGAGCTCCAGGTTTAAGATACACAATTTATGTCTTCCTATTCATAAGTTACCTCGAGATATGATATGATGTGCAATGAATGAGGTATGCTCACAATTCTTTATATGAAAGTATGAAAGTCAAACGAGTATAAGAACAAAATGAATGCTAAGATTGTTAATAGAAAATGTTAGGTTAAGTGATTCCCTTCTGCTCGTCGTGTTAGAATTGCTAGGAGATATTTAAAATCATGAACGTGAGTCTACACATGTCTGTATGATATTCCAGTTCTAGGAACTTCCATAGAATTCATTCATAGCATATGTATGTATGTAAGAGCTAAATAAAAGACCTATATGTGTATGGCATAATTATAGTATTATGGGTCGTGGTAAGATCCTACACATGTTATAGTTACTGATCAACATATTTTAGGTTTCCAGTATTCAGATAGTTTGTATGAGCTCTGTCAGCTCCATTTATGATGGTGATTAAGATTTTTTTTATTTTACCCCGGTGTGATACACCGGATGGAGATCTTTTTGTTTTACCCCAGTGTGGTACATCAGCCGGAGATATTTTTATTTTACCCCGGTGTAGTACATCGGCTGGAGATATTTTTATTTTATCTAGGTGTGGTACATCGGCTGGAGATATTTTTATTTTACCCCAGAGTGGTACACCGGTTGGAGATCTTTTTATTTTACCCCGGTCTGGTACATCGGCTGGAGATATTTTTGTTTTACCTGTGTGTGGTACACTAGTTGGATGAATTTTGTATATGGATTTACGGTTGGCTAGTCGCTGGCATTACAGTTATAGTTTCTTTCTCGTGCATTTCTTAATTGCATTTTCATCTCATTACAGAGTTATCATCAGGTTTCCGTTTCCAGGATTCCAGGTTGTTACCATTCCTTATTCCTGGTTCAGTTATCTTGAGTTCAATTATGTTATAGTAAGTTGTTATCAATTACAGGTTGTAGAGTTCCAGGTTATATTTATCCTTTTTATGTTTATGTGCTAAGTTAGTTCTTATAGGATTGTTATCTCATGGTTACAGTTTCAGCCTTACATACCTGGTTATTTCATTCGTACTGACGTCCCCTTGCTTGGGGACCTGCATTCGTGCCGCAGGTGCAGGTAGAGGTCAAGATGGCTAGTTGAGTAGTAGTTCATGAGATCAACAGATGGTTGGTATGCTCCTTTCTTCCTGGAGCTAAGGCTTAGTTATTTATGCTTGAGTTTTGAGATGCAGTTATGGGTAGGTCGGAGCCCTGTTCCGACCATCAGTCAGTTTACTCTTTAGAGGATTTGTGGACTTAGTGCGTACAGTGTTATTCAGTTTGTGGCCTCATCGGCTTATTGTTTCTTGGTTTAGCAGACTAATTGCCTTGGTTTTAATTTGATTGTTTACCCCGTATTATTGAGACCATATGGGTCCAGTTTATTCTTCAGTTGATTGTGACAGGTGGCTTGGATGGCCTAAGTGTTACAGTTATAGATGTCATATAGCCGGCTTCTCGATCAATCATGAATCGAGTGCCAATTGCATCCTACCCTAGTTTTGGGGCGTGACAATAGCTGAGGCTATCTTTTACACCAATGCTGTCCACTGGGACTACTAGAGATGGATCTCCCAAGCACTTCTTCAAAAGTGACATGAAACACGAGATATACAGAAAATAACTCTGAAGGCAGGTCCAGCTTATACGCTACCTTACCAACTCTTCTCGTGATCCGGTAGGGACCAACATAGCGGGGACTGAGTTTTTCTTTCTTTCCAAACCGCATGACTCCTTCATGGGAGATACCTTTAGAAATACCCAATCGTGTACCTCAAACTCCAAATCTCTTCTTCTCACATCCGCATGACTTTGGACGACTCTGAGCGGTTTTCAGTCAGTCCCTTATCAACTTAACCTTTATCATAGTCTCATGAAGCGAATCAGGCCCTATAATAGCTGCCTCACCAACTTCAAACCATCCAATGGGTGATCTATACCTTCGTCCATAGAGAGCCTCGAACGACGCCATCTGGATGCTAGAGTGATAGTTGTTATTATAAGAAAACTTAATCAAGGGAAAATGGTCATACCAGCTACCCTTTAAATCCATTACACATGCTCTCAACATGTCCTCGAGAGTCTGGATTGTTCATTCGGCTTGGCCATCCATTTGCGGATGAAAGGTTGTGATAAGCTTAACTTGAGTCCCAAGCCCCTTCTGAAAAGACCGCCACAGCTGAGAGGTAAACTGAGTACCTCGGTCTAAAATAATAGACAAGGGCACTCCATGAAGTCGAACCAACTCTCGAATATACAATTCGGCATAATCATCTGCTGAATCTGTGGTTTTCACTGGCAGGAAATGTGCCACCTTGGTCAACCTGTCGACCACCACCCAAATAGAGTCATATTGCCGGCGAGTACAGGGCAAACCAATTATGAAGTACATATTGATTTCTTCCCACTTCCAAGTAGGAATGCTAATATCCTGAAGTACGCCTCCCGACCTTTGATGATCAACCTTCACCTGCTGACAGTTAGGGCACTTGGCTACGAATTCTACAATATCTCTGTTCATGCCATTCCACTAATATAGTTCCCGCAAATCATGATACATCTTGGTGGCACCTGGATGGATAGAGTACCTGGATCCATGTGCCTCATGCAATATCCGGTCCCTCAAATCATCTACATCTGGAACACACAGACGACCCTAGTACCACAACACACCATCTCCCCCTTGGGTGAAAACCTCCACCTTCTGACTACGGATGGCTTCTTTCAGCTTTACCAACATCGAATACTTATCTTGTCTAGCCTTCACATCAGTCACCAAGGACGATTCAGATCCATTTTGCACAACCGCATTGCCATCGGTCAAGTCGACCAATCTAACTCCAAACCTTACAAGTCGATGGACATCTTTCACCAACTCTTTCTTTCCCTAATCCACGTGGGACACACTCTCCATAGAGAGCCTACTAAGTGCGTCCGCTACCATATTAGCCTTACCCGTATGGTAAAGAACACTCATATCGTAGTCCTTAAGTAGCTCCAACCACCTCTTTTTTCGAAGATTGAGATCTTTCTACGCAAACACATATTGCAAGATATTGTGGTCCATAAATACATTCACGTGGACCCTATACAAGTAATGCCGCCATATCTTTAATGCAAACACCACCGCGACCAACTCAAGATTATGGGTCGAGTAATTCTTCTCATGGATTTTCAACTGTCTTGAGGCATATGCTATCACTTTCCCATGCTGCATCAACATACACCCAAGTCTGATTCTCGAAGCATCACAATATACTACAAAACCATCGGTACTCTCGGGTAGGGTCAACACTGGTGCTGAAGTAAGTCGAGTCTTCAACTCTTGGAAGCTTTTCTCACAAGTCTACGACCATTGGAACTTTACATTTTTCTGAGTCAACCTGCTCAATGGTGCTGCACTTCATGAAAAACCCTCCACAAACCTCCGATAGTAGCCTGCTAGGCCCATGAAACTCTTACTTTCTGAAGGATTCACTGGCCTGGGCCAATTCTATACCGCTTCAATCTTTTGAGAATCTACTTTTATGCCCTCACTCGATACCACATGGCTTAAGAATGCCATGGAGTCCAACCAAAATTCACACTTGCTGAACTTTCCATACAACTGACGATCCTTGAGGGTCTGAAGAACTATTCTCAACTGAGCGACATGCTCCTCTCTCCAAGAATATATAAGGATATCATCAATGAACACGACCACGAAAATGTCTAGATATTTCTTGAATACCTTGTTCATCAAGTCCATGAATGTTGTAGGGGCATTAGTTAGTCCAAAAGACATAACAACAAATTCGTAGTAACCTTACTTAGTCCTAAAAGCGGTTTTCGGGATGTCACTCTCCCGAACCCTAAGCTGGTGATACCCTGTCCTGAGATCTATCTTTGAGAAACATCTGGCACACTGAAGATGGTCAAAAAAGTCATCGATCCTGGGTAAGGGGTACCTATTCTTTATGGTGACCTTGTTCAATTGCCGGTAATCAATACACATGCGAAGGGAACCATCCTTCTTTCGGCAAATAACACCGGTGCACCCCATGGAGACTTGCTCGGCCTGATAAAGCCCTTATCTAACTAGTCCTTCAATTGATCCTTCAACTCCTTTAACTCAGCTAGAGCCATCCTATAGGGAGGAATAGAGATAGGCTACGTATCGGGTAAGATATCAATGCCGAAATCAATTTCCCTCTTAGGAGGAACAACTAGCAATCATCGGGAAAAACCTACGGATACTCGCACACTACCGGAGCAGACTAGATAGTGGGGGTGTCGGAATCAACATCCTTACGCCTAACTAGGTGATACATGCAGCCCTTATAAATCATTTTCCTGGCCTTAAGATATGAAATAAACTGACCGGCTAGTACAGCTGAATTTCTTTTCCACTCCAAAACTGACTCACCCATAAATTAGAATTCCACAGCACGGGTCCAAAAATTTATTGAAGCATAACATGCAAGCAACCAATCCATACCTAAAATGATGTCAAAAATCAGTCATACCTAACTCTACTAAGTCTACGGAGGTGACCTTATGCAATACTGTAATGGGGAAACCTCTATACACTCGCCTAGCTACAACTGAATCACCGACTGGAGTAGAGACCGAGAACAGTTCTGACAAAATTTCAGGGCTAACCCCAAAAATACTAGCAATATAAGGAGTCACAATAAACAAAGTAGCTCCTGGATCTAACAAGACATAAGCATAAATATGGAAGACTTGCAACATACTAGTGACCACATTTGGTGAACCCTCCTACTCCTGGCAGTGTACTAAAGCATAAAACCTGTTTTGGCGTTGGCCGCCTACTGAACTAGTAGAGGCACCCTGTTGAAGGGAACATGCTGCTGGAGTGTCAAAACTGGCTATTATCACATGGGCCCCACCGACCCCTGATCTGGCTAAGGGGCAATCCCCAAGTCTGTGCCCAGATTTGCCACACCAGAAACACGCATCTGAGCTAACTAAGCACCTCCTAGGATGATTCTTGTCGCAGTTCGCACAAGCTAGAAAAGTGTGCTCCACCTGCATGCTACCCCGATCCCTCGAGCCTGAAGCCCTGCTCCTCTGATCTCTTCTAAACCTAGATGGCGTGTTGGCGGATGATGGAGCCGGAGTGATAGAACTGTGTTAGGACTGCTAACTCTGTAACTCCCTAACTTGACTTGAGAATTCCCATAACTGTCGATCCTAGCCCTCTTGGGCTCCCTCTACCTCCGGTAGACCGACTCTATCTGCTGCGCATGCAACACGATGCAGGGAAAGTCAATATCCCGATGTAGCATGGTGATCATGTAATCCTTGTCCAAATAATCCGTCACCCCATGCACGAAATGACTCACCCGAGCCCTCTGGTCTGCCACCAACTCTAGAGCATACTTAGATAATCGAGTGAACTCTAATGCATACTGCTGAATGGACATATTACCCTGCTTCAAATTAAAAAACTCGACCGCCTTGAGCTCCCTCATTTCCTGAGGGAAGAACCGATCTAAAAATGTTGCATGGAACTCTTCCCAGCCTATCAGGCCAACACAGTGCCCGGGCATATCTCCACTGCTTGAACCATATGTGAGCCACCCTTTTTAGTTGACAGGAGGTCAAGTCAACACCCTCCCCATTGTTCACCCCCATAACCTGGGTGATCTTTAGAATCTCCTTAATGAAATCGTATGGATACTCGTCCATCTTCATCCCCGTGAACTCTGGAGGGCTTATCCTCAAAAAATCTCTCACCCTAGATGCCGCTGCATTCCCATTTTGAGGGTAATGCGCCATTGTCTAATTTTGGACCTGGGCCATCATGCTCTGTGCCAGCATCTGAATCGCTGCCCTAAACTCAGCGTGGACAGCTGGCTCTGGTGCATGCTCCTTGGGGAACAGGCGGGGCTGGCTGATGCTCCTCACCATTGGCACCCTTATGATTATTACCGTTAGCATTGCTTTTGGTGTTCACCCGACGTTGAGGCATGATGCTGCAAACGTGAATAGCACAAATTATAATGGTAGAGGACTTTCATCGCACGTCATAGATCATGAAAGAAGGGAATATTTCCTAAATGTATCGTAGCCTCTCCATCATAAGTGTGGCGCGCTTCACACCTATGAAAAATACTCTACTTAAGGTAACTTTCAGACATCCTAGGACACTTCAAAACCTATGGCTCTGATACCAAGTTTGTCACGACACGCACATACACCTAAGTCGTAGACTCGGGACAAGGAGCCCCGAAAGACCCCAAGTCGACCCATGGCATGAGCATACATCTAATTTATTCACATAAGCAGAAGCCTTAACATGAGAAAACATAAACATGTCATAATAACGGAGAAAAGATGATTACATGATCCATACATGATAGCTGAATACAACTTATAGTCTGAAAAACCTCTAATCATGAAAGACGGGTTCATGGGACAACAACCCCACTAACCCTACGATACTGAAACTGAAAGAGAAATAATAGAGTCTGAACATATGGCCCTCAAAACATGAGGACTCACCAAATAAGATGATAGCAAACTCTGAGGAGCTACTGAGGAGGGTGAGCCTATGAGTCGGGTCCTGTATCATGAAACAGTACAGCATAGAACGTATGCGGTCAGTATGTTGAATGTAATGAGTATGAAAGGCAAGCAAAACGGACATTTAAAACATACAAAACTCATAAATGATCTTAAGAGTAGGACATCATGCTTGTATCATTGATCATCATAACATGTCATAAGGCCCAAAGTTTTTAAAAAAATCATAATGTAAATATAATAAAAATCATAAGGAGAGAGCTTTACTTAACATGACTTGAGCCAACATACATAATCATAACATGCATAAATTATGAGGAACAATGGGAGATTCTCTTAACTGACAAACCCCATATGAGCACACATGAAGCCCGACTTGTAACCCTAGTCGGGAGGGTGTCCGTACCTTGCCAAGGGTAGAACCATGAAAGTGCAATATCACCATGAAAAGGGAAATTTGGGTTGGGGACAGTCACATAGGAGGTCCCAACATACCTATGGTGGCACATAGTTTTTGAGGTTCGGGGCAGAACCTAGGCCCGAACCCACTTAGTGTTCGATACTACTCCCAAAACATATATAGTGCTCATAGTACAACTTGCATGAGTTTAGGGGCTAGTTAAAATCATGATAATCATAAACATGCTTGTACATACATGAACTAGCCATGAAATAAGGCCCAGGAGTCGACCAAAACATGATTTGTGATTAAAAGTTCATACATACTTGTAAATCATACATATAGCTTGAAATTCAAAAAATCATGATGGGTAATATCATAAATCCATAATTTGAATCATAATTCATACTAGACTTGTAAATATCATCAATGGAAATAGTAGATCATAAATCGATTTATCATGGGTCATGCATAATTAGGCGACTTTAATAGAAATCAAGAAATCGATAATATTATAGATAATTTAAATCATAAAGTTAATCAAAACTCATTAGAATATGATAAGATTCAAAAATCACAAAGCCCATTAGAAATTATTAGATTTTTATATAAATCTACTTCAAAACCACATAAGCTTTTGATAGAATTTTCATAAAATCGTAGTGAATTGGCATGGGTGAGGATGGAAACATCCATTGATAACCTTAAATACCTGAGAGTAACTGGTTCTCAACTTCCCTTGATTTCCCAAGAAGGGAATTGGAAGAATTGAAGAGAAGAGGCTTGAATCACCCTTGCTTACCTCCTTATACTCTTGCATGCATGAATGGGGACTTAAAATAAATTATCCCCATAAAAACCCACCTTTAATAAGCTAAAATGATGCAGTTTAGGGTCTCATAGAGTGGAAAAGTAGAAAATTCCCTTAATGAATCTGCCTTGAAAACTGGCCGGGTTGAACTAACTAACGGAACCATCGAGTCGTTAGAGCTAACGATGACCTATTTTGTCGCTCGTGGTCTGAACTGCTGTAGCTTACTTTTGGAACTGACCAATGAATGGATAGGATGACTCATCCTCTAAAGCAATGATCCGTTACATCGTTCGTTGTTTGCTTATCACAAAAGCTGAACCTTCTTATCACGAGCCTCACCACAACTCGCAGTTGCTTTAAATGAGTCATGGTCTTGATCCGTCATCAACATTGGAAATTCTTGCACCAAAAAACGACCGGTAACAAAGACTCGTTACAACCAACAACAAGTCGTTTGAAGGCCCACTGTATGCCACCTGCTGAACCCAACATCTTCCAACGCCTGCTAACAATGGCTCGTTGTTCCCAACAACGAGTCATTGTGTTGTCTATTGTATCGACTGTCATACATCCTTCCCCAACTAATGACTGCATACAATGACCCATGGTTTGGTACCACGAGTCTTTAGGTCGCCCATCCTGTGCAATATTTCCCAATTTCTTTAGTTTTCAACTTTTAAACTTCTGGGTCTATTCTTACGCACTTCCGGGGTGTTACAGTTCAGATGATGGAGGATAGAGTTCATCAGTTCATGTTAGGGTTGGGGCTTCAAATAGCTCAAGATTTTTTGGGGCTATCGAGCATATGGACATTGCACAAATTTACGCTTTCACCCAGAGGGCAGAGGATTTGGTTCATCAATTATGGGATACTCGGAGACAGCAGGAGCAACGAAAGAGAGCTAGGACTCTAGGTCCTTACAAAGGGCCGCAGGGTGACCTAGGAGCTCAGTCATCCAGGAAGTCAGTTAGGCCTATAGGGAGTGCCCCACCTTAGTTTTTAGGATAGAGAAGAGACCAAGGCCCAGCTCCGTCTAGCTCTCGATGACAAGAGTGGGCAGGCCAAAGGCGACCACCATTTCCGCCTTGTCCTCAGTATGGGAAATCTCATTCAGGTCAGTGTCATCAGGGATAGAATGTATGCTATTGTTGTGGGCAGGTAGGGCACTTTATAAGGGATTGTTTAGATAGGGTTGACGCGTATCAGGCGCGATTAGCAGTTGCTTCATCATCCTTCGTTCGACCTCCCATACCTAATCCTCAGTTCGCAGCAGGCCATGGTAGAGGTAGAAGGAGAGAGGCTTCTAGTTTTGGGGCAACCCAGAATCAATTTTATGCTTTGGGTGGTCGACAGGACCAGGAGACCTCACCTGATGTTGTTACAGGTTCTTTGATTATTTATTCTCTCTCGTGCAACATATGTATTGCTTGATCGTGGTTTTACACTATTTTATGTTACACCATTGGTTACAAGTTAGTTTGACACAGTCCCTGAGTTATAATCTATCCCATTTTCTATTTCTACGCTAATTGGCAAATCTGTGTTAGCTAGACGAGTTTAACGGAACTGTGTAGTATTGGTTTATGATAGATCAACCTTAGCTTATCTAGTTGAGCTTGAAATGGTGGATTTATATGTCATTATGGGTATGTATTGGTTGGCGGCATGTTATGCTAATGTTGATTGTAGAGCCAAGGTTATTAGATTCCATTTTCCCAACTAGCCAGTTCGGGAATGGCAAGGTAATGTTGCTATGCCTAAAGGTAAGTTTATTTCATACCTTAAGGCTCAGAAGTTGATATCGAAAGGTTGTATTTCTCACTTGGTTAGGGTAATAAACTTGGAATGCGAGCCTACAACTCTCCAGTCAATTCCTATTGTAAATGAGTTCCCCAAGGTCTTTCTAGAGGATTTACTTGGAATTCCTCCTGAAAGGGAGATATATTTTGCTATTGATCTACTTCTAGGTACTCAGCCTATATCGATCCCTCCATATAGAATGGCCCCAACAGAGCTAAAATAACTAAAGTAGCAGTTGATATATCTACTCCAAAAAGGTTTTATCCGGCCTAGTGTGTCACCGTGGGGTGCAGCGATGTTGTTTGTGTGGAAGAAAGATAAGTCGTGATAACGGGCAAAAATATATGCCCGAGATACTCTTTATTACTTCAATTAGTCTTGTTTATCTAAGTTATTGTATACATTTTCATATAATTTTATATAATGTGGAGATATGTGCTTACAAACATGATTAGCCTTTGTTTTGTAGGTTTTGATGATGTTTGAGTAACTAATCCATGAGTTGGTGAAGTAGAAGCTTGGAAACAGAATTAACACGCGAACGTCGGCAAGGAAGAGGCACAAAACAGCCCACCAGTGCGTCGACAAGGTGCCACGGCGGGCAGGCCGCTCAAAACAGCCCACCTGCGCGTTGGTAACCTGCCACGGCAGGTGGACTCCGCGACCATGGGGCTACAACGCGCTGCCCAGGCAGCGTGACACATTGCCAACGCGGCAAGGTGCTGCCTGGGCCGATTTTGGGTGATTTTCCAGAGAGCCTCCGCGTTCGTAGCGTGTCACGGAGGTCGTGCTCCGCGATGCACTCCGTGACACGTTGCTTGTTAATACGGGAAAGATTCCTACTAATATAAATAGCACACTTAGGTTTATTTTTGAGAAAAGAAGACTTGGTGGAGCTAGGACGTGGGTTAGCAGCAGTTGAGGGACGAAAAAGCTAAGGGTGTTTCTCTCTTTCTTTCTTCTTTCCTTCAATTGTATGCATGATTTACACTCATTTTAGGATGATTAATCCACAAATGAGTGGCTAATTCTCTTCCTTGCTAAGGTTTTGAACATGTGTATTGAATTTTGATTGTGAATTATATGGTTTTTCATCTTCTTCTTTCATGTTGTTCTATTAATTCTTGTTCTTACTGCATTAGTGTGTGGCCAACATTAATGTACATCTAAAAAGTCCAATTTCACTCGAGAGAGCAAGAAATTGGAAAGTTGTGAATTAATAGGGTATTGTTGTTAACTTGATTTGGGAATATTGGGTTTTGATGTGCTTTCCTGATAGAAATATACTTGAAAGCCGTATTAGTCAATTTAGGAACCGGAATTGTATTGCTAGGTCATAAATTGCATTTGATCACAGAAATGTAGACGAATGGTTTATGATTCTAAAGTGAGATTAAATACGAGAGTTTTAATCTCTAGGCTAATGTTCTTGGCTAGCAACATGAAGAAGAGAATTAACCAAAATTATCATGATTATCCAGTTCATTACTTGTTCTTAACCTTGGCATGTTCATATCCATTGTCTGAATTCAAAAGTAAATAGTTTGTATTAATTGTAGTATATAGTTTAAAAACAAAAATTATTTAACTTTTGGTTACATTGTTGTCAACATAATTAGAAGTAAACTAGAATATAGTATACTTAAGCAATTTTACTTATCCAGAGTCTCCTTGGATCGATACTTGGCTTACTTAGCCACTTTATTACTTGTTTGACCACGTGCACTTGCGTGTCCGTTTTTAACCCCTACCGAACCAGCCGAGCCGGTCGCTATGAATGTTCATTGACTATAGGTAGCTGAATAAGGTTACGATTAAAAACAAGTACCCACTTCTAGGATTAATGACCTATTTGATCAACTACAGGGTGTCAGATGCTTCTCAAAGATTGACTTGAGATCTGGGTACCATTAATTATGGGTTTGGGAAGTTGATATCCCTACGACTGCCTTCAGAACAATATATGGACATTATGAGTTTCTAGTAATGTCATTTGGGCTGACTAATTCCCCAAAATATTTTATGGACATGATGAATCGGATGTTTAGGCCATTTCTTGATGTATTTATTATCGTCTTCGGTGATGATATTTTGATTTACTCGTGATCCGAGGCCGAGCATGCAGATCATTTGAGAGTAGTATTACTGACTCTCCAGGAGCACAAATTATATACTAAATTTTCTAAATGTGAGTTCTAGCTGACATCTATAGCTTTTCTTGGTCATGTAATCATAGATAAAGGTATAAGAGTAGATAGTCAGAAGATAGAGGCAGTAAAGAGTTGGCCAGACCCTTGAGTCCTATAGAGGTTCGTAGTTTTCTAGGATTGGCAGGTTACTATCACATATCTGTAAAAGGTTTTTCTACTATCTCCGCGCCATTGACAAAGCTAACTCATAAAGCAACAAAGTTTCAGTGGCCAGAGGCGTGTGAGCATAGTTTTCAGGAGTTGAAAGATAGGTCGACCTCAACAGTTGTCTTAACTTTTCCAGAAGGTGCAGAGGATTATGTGGTTTATTGTGATGCCTCCAGGATTGGCTTAGGCTGTGTTTTGATAAAGCACAACAAAGTCATTGCCTATGCTTCAAGGTAGCTCAGTAAGCACGAGCAAAATTAGCCTACCCATGATCTAGAATTGCTAGCAGTGGTGTTCGCGGTGAAGATCTAGCGCCACTACCTATATGAGGTACATATTGATATTTTTACAGATCATAAGAGCTTTCATTACCTATTCCAGTAGCAGGAGTTGAATTTACGCTAGAGAAGGTGGTTAGAATTGCTGAAAAATTATGATGTGAGTATTTTGTATCACCGGGGCAAGGCAAATGTTGTACCTGATGCGCCAAGTCACAAGTCTATGGTAGTTTGAGTCATATTCAGGTTAACAGGATTGAAATGAAGAAGACTCTATAGTGGTTGGCTGACTTACAGATTCGGTTACTAGATGTCGAAGATGGGGGTGTTATTTTCAAAACACAGTAGAATTGTCCTTGGTAGTGGAAGTTAAGAAACGATAATATGATGATGCAGAGTTAGTCTTATTGAGATACAATATACCATAACAGAAGCATAGCCTAGTTAATTGTGGAACAGATGGAGTTCTTAGATACCAAGGTTGTCTATGTGTACCTAATGTGGGTGAGCTAGGGGAACAGATTATGAATGAAGCTCATTATGCTCGATATTCAGTACACCCAGGTGCCACGAATATGTATCGTGACCTGAGGCATCTATATTGGTGGAACGACATGGAAAAGGACATCACAGGTCCTGTGACTCAGTGTCCTAATTGCTAGAAGGTGAAGGTTGAGCACCAAAGGCCTGGAGGTCCGATGCAGGATATAGAAATTCCAGACTGGAAATGGAAGGTGATTAATATGGATTTTATTATAGGATTTCCTCGATCGAGCAGGAAGCATGATTCAACATGGATAATAGTTGATAGATTGACTAAATTAGCTCCCTTCTTGCCATTTAGGACTACATATGCTGCAGAGGATTAAGCTAGGATTTATATACGGGAGATAGTTCGCCTACATGGCATCCCCTTATCCATTATTTTTTACAGAGGTGCTCAGTTCACAGAAAACTTCTGGAAGTATTTCCAGAAAAGCCTGGGCACTCAGGTAAGCCTCAGTACAGCATTTCATCCTCAGACGAATGGACAAGCTGAACGCACCATTCAGATGCTTAAAGATATGTTGTGTGCCTGTGTTTTAGATTTTAGCAGAAGCTGGGTTGATCATGTTTCCTTGATTGAGTTTGCCTATAATAACAACTACCGGGAAAGTATTCAGATGGCCCCATATGAAGCTTTATATGGGCAAAAGTGCACATCACCAGTGGGCTGGTTTGAACTCAGTGAGGCAGAGTTATTGGGGCCAGACTTAGTGTAGCAGGCTATTGACTAGGTGAAACTTATTAAAGATCGGCTTAAGATGGCTCAGACCAGGAAGAAGACTTATGCAGATGTACGTTGTCGAGTGCTAGAGTTTGTTGTTGATGATTGGGTCTTCTTGAAAGTGTCACCTATGAAAGGCATCATGCAATTTGGCCGAAAGGGCAAGCTGAGCCCTGGATATGTTGGGCCTTACAGAGTTATCCGTTGGATAGGCAACGTAGCCTATGAGTTGGAGTTTCCACCAGAGCTAGTGGCTCTCCACCAAGTATTTCATTTATCAATGTTGCAAAAGTGTATAGGAGACCCAATCCATTTTATGCCTATCGATGATGTCCAGATTTCTGAGGAGATGACCTACACCGAGGTCCAGTTGTTATACTTGATCGGTAAGTCAGGAAACTTCGGACCAATAAAGTCACTTCAGTTAAAGTATTGTGGAGAAGTAATAACATCGAGGAAGTGACTTGGGAGGCTGAGGAGGAAATGAATAAGAAATATCCTCACCTATTTACGATGTCAACATGATATTAAGGTATGTGTTTGATACCTAAGTTACTGCGTATCTATTTTGAAGCATATTAAGTGAAATTAATTTCCATTTGGGGACGAATATTCCTAGGGGGGGGGATATTACACTCTGGAAAAGTTTTGGTGATTATTTGATGTTTTTATTCTAGTTAACGGAAGTATGGGTTATATATTGGTCATACATGACAAGGGAAAGGTGTACAAATGGAAAAGCAAAGAGTATGTGAAGTTCATAAGTAAGGATCAAATTTAAACGACTATATCTCCTAATATATAATGAATTAGAAGACTCACTACCTATCAAATTAAAGGTCTTTGAGTCTAGTTTTCAAAACATCAAACCGCTCATCAATCAGAGTTGTGAATAAATAGATATAGACGTTTTATGATGGCACTGTCAGACAGTAACGTGGCCACCACCCAACAACCTTTATATTTTAAGTTGTGTGTTATTAAATCATTTTCAACATTTGCAGATATGAGATGCTTTCAAATTCTGAAAGCCTCTCTCTTTTCCAGCAGCAAATCCTGAGAAACCAAGAGGAATCCTGTTCGGGTGGTTTTGGGTTATAAAACCGACACGCAAGTGCACGTGGTCGAACAAGTAGTAAGTGGCTTTAGTAAGCCAAGTATCGATCCCACAGAGACTTGGATTAGTTACAATTTGCTCAAGTATACTATATTTTACTTTTAAATATGCCGACAACAACGTAACCAAAAAGTTAATAGTTTGTTTTATAAATTTTTATACTAAAACTAAGAACAATTATCTACTTTGAATCTGAACTATGAATGAAAGAATTCTGAGGTTAAACAAACATGTAATGAAACTAATTATCATCATAAATTGGTTAATCTTTTCTTCCTGTTGCTAGCCAAGAACAATTTCCAAGAGATTAAAACTCTCGTATTTAATCTCACTTAAGAATCATGAACCATCAGTCTACATTTCTGTGATCAAATGCAATTCATGTCCTAGCCATACGATTCCGGTTCCTAAATTGACTAATACGACTTTCAGGTATATTTCTATCCTGAAAGCAAATCAAGACCCAATTTTCCCAAATCGAGTAAAGAACATATCCTATTAATTCACAACTTTCCAATTTCGTGCTCTCTCGAGTGAAACCGGACTTTTTAGATGTACATTAATGTATGCCACACACCAATGCAGTAAGAACAAGAATTAATAGAACAACATGGAAGAAAAGATGAAAAACCAGATAATCAATAATCAAATTTCATCACAATTGTTCATAACCTCAGCAAGGAGAGGAATTAGCCACTCATTTGTGGATTAATCATCATAAAATGAGTGTTAATCATACAAGCACTTGAATAAAAAAAGAAAGAAAGAGAGAAAAAACCCTGAACTTTTCGTCCCTCAACTGCCTGTAACCCACGTCCTTGCTCCACCAAGTCTGAATTTTGAAAAATGAACTTAAGTGTTCTATTTATACTGCTGGGAATTTTTCCCGGAATAATGAGCAACGTGTCATGGAGTGCATCGCAGAGCACTGCCTCTGTGACATGCCATGAACGCGGACCCTCACTGGAACTGGGGTCCGGGAATTCAAGCTCAACGTGGCACGGCGTGCATCGCGGAGCACTGGCTCCGTGCCATGAAGCAAACGCGGACCTCCACTGGAAATTGGGTGAATTTTCCCATCCAGGCAGAATGACTCCGCGATGGCAGCGTGACACGGCTCCATCGCGGAGTCCCTTTAATTCATGTTGTCTAATGCCTTTTCCCTTGATCGCATCCAAGTCCAACTCCGATATCATCCAACATGCATTTTAGCTTCTCGAAATCACATTTTACCTACAAAACAATGCTAATCATGTTGGTTAGTATAAATACACATTTTATTGCCAATTACATGAAAATGTATACACATTGCTAGATAAACAAGGCGAAAATGATACTTTTGAGTATCACTTGGGCATATAAATCTGCCCAAGATCACTTACCCCACACTTAAATCCTTGTTCGTCCTCGAAGAACAAACATACAATTCATGCAATTTACATCCCAACCTCGCTACTATGGTACGCCAATTTAAGCTATTGTCATACCGATTACTCAATACAGCAAATCATCAAGAAAACATGCATGGTCTTATCAATGCAATGACCTTCAATACATTAAGACCTCCTAGACTTTAAGAATCGACTCTCGATATCAGCAAACTCATGCAAATCAGCTGATCAAGATATCCGACACGAAAATGAATCTTTCATCAAGCATGTGCCCTCACAACTCAAGAGAATCTTCCCCTTTTTGCTCATATGACTCACAAACATTCAAGTAGGGGCATGTACACACAATTTCACTCTCTCTCCCAAAAGAATTCACATGCATCATGTCATGACCCATAAGCTTTCCCTTAGTGTATTACTCCACTAATATAAAGAAGTGCGATGTAAGATCACGTAGGACTTTAATGGGTTGCAATGGAAGTTATGGAACTAGTAAATATTGGATTAGCCAATAATAACCACTAGCATCCTTAAGCGCCTTTTCAACACATCCCATCAACTCATGGACATTGTTTCTCTCTTTTTTTTTCATCATCCCATTCTTGATGATTTCCTTTAGTATGGCCCATTTCATTAAGCACACTTGACACAACAACAAATATTATTCATGCACCTTCATTATCATTTATTTATAACTAGTGCACCTTCAACCTTTTCTTTTCCTTTCCTCACTCTGCTTTTCTTTTTCTTTTCACCTTTCTCACTCTTTGACACTTTGGGAAAATGATTTTCTCTTCTTAAGCACTTAAGAGTTTTGTATAGACTTTACGGCTAAAGAAAAGAAGGAACTAAGCTCGGTTTACACTTTTTGGACAAAAGAAATAAAACAATCGGCTAAAGGTTCAACGGGCTGACTAGGGTATACAATCACAGAAAGGGGGGTATGACAAGAAAAAAATAGAAACTCTCAGTTAAAACAAAGAAATGCCTACATCCTTTCCTACAATACACCTCCTTCATTTCATTTTGTACACACACCAGGCAAGTTCTAAACACTTCACAATAGCATGGAATGTCAACACCTCACCTCACACTTTATGCACATGCTCGATTCAAGATGTATTCACAGACTCTTCAATCAACTAATTACATGAATTCAAACATTAAGCCTCAATCACAATGAATCAAACTCTACAGCCTAGGTATCTCAACATATTTACAAATTTTGCATGCTTTCATACGAATCATCTTTGCATTTTGATTATCATGTACAACACTGTCACACCCCGCCTTGGGGGGTATGACTGACACCTGGTGCCCTACTAGGACCTGAACTGCTGGACTGCTAAGCCTGGGCACATCTGGTGCCTGGCTGGCTCTAACTCATATTTCTGGAAACAAAGGGCTATATAACGGCTATAAACACAGCCCCCGGCCCATTGGCCTATAGCCTCCTGTACCTGTACTAATAGCTGACCAGAAACATATCAATTCAGGGAAACCTATGCAGGCCGACAAGGCCACCATGCTGTCTAGTAATCTATAACTCAATCATGAAGTACTAGAAAGCTACGTGACCGGCAAGGTCACCACTACTAGCAAACTATGGCCCCACACGGCCAACATAAAAGAAAGAAAGAGTACTAACGGCTATACAACTGCACGGCCTCACACGACCGGCTCATCTGACCATAGGGAGCTATATACAGACTGCAAGCCTCTAGGAATAGCAATAGAAATGATCGTGAAAGGGCCCCGACCTACCCGTACTATACAACAAAAGAACTGAAATACACCTCTGAAATTCAGTCTCCGGATGACAGGAGCTGAATACTCGATCGCTGACAGGAATCACGTAGTATCGCCTGCTCGTCTATGAGTACCTGCAGGCAAGTAATGCAGCGCCCCACCGGGCATCAGTACCACTGGTACTGAGTATGTAAAGCAATAACTAAAAGCGAAATTTGAAAACAACAATGTAACTGATGAAACTGAAGTAGGAAGAAATAGATTAACTGTCTAATAATGTATGTCATACCTTCTTTCATATATATACTGGAAGGAGTAGAAGTCGTACCTGGAGACATATCACTCTACTGCTGATCTATTCGTATCTAACGTAACATGGCATAACATAACATAGCACACACAAACCTTACCCGGCCCCCATAAGCCGGGAGGTACAACCAGCACGGAATCTACAACCCTACCCCGGTCATCCCATCTCCTATAAACCCTGTAAGCATCCTGTCGGTCCCCTAGGTATGCACTTGGGCTCGCTGAGCCCCTGACTATAACTGCATCTGAGTCCGGAGGACTCCTGAATCAAC
Organism: Datura wrightii; assembly: GCA_035772735.1. Lineage (NCBI taxonomy): Eukaryota > Viridiplantae > Streptophyta > Magnoliopsida > Solanales > Solanaceae > Datura > Datura wrightii. Next base: position 113,562,686 of record JASDFA010000001.1, read on the forward strand.
ACCCGGGTGTATCCGCTCGACAGGGGTATGTAAAAGCCGACCAAGGCACAATATGGGGAAAGCTGACATCCCATCTTCGTCCCCTGCGGGATGGCATGCCACTCCGTAGAGTTACATATCCTCGTCCTCTGGCGGACGAGTCGATACAGCTATCAACCCTGGGGCGGTCATGGATGCTAGGTAGTCCAACCCCAAACAATACAACGGTCTCAACTAGTAATACTATCTGCCAATCTCACATGCTGAGACTAATAGTGGTAAAATATTGTGTATCTTACATGCTGAACTAGTAGTAGTAATATGTACGTATTTAATACTTGCTGAGGCTGGCAAATATATATATGTATGAATATAGTCTCCTGCCAGACTGTTCTGAGGCTAATACTGAACAGGATATAGTGTTTCTGCTAAAAACCATGCTGTGAACTGAGTTTCTATTGTAACATGATTTGCCATTTCTAATATGCTTTCTAATCTCCTTTTAACTTATCATTCTATTTCTGGGATGTCTTACCGATATTACATCGCTTTACTGGGTTTCAACTAAATACAATGATATCCTAACATTCTGTGTCACATCGCATACAGAGCATACCGTGAAATTCCTAGTACTTATATTAGAGTCTATATCATGCTGGCAAGTTACAAGCAAGTTATAACTCGATGCTCCTAATATCGTATCAACATTCATAGTAAACATAACACATGACTTCTGAACATTCTACTGGCCTTGAATTACTGTATTGTACCGAGATTACTTAACTTGCTGAGGAAACTAGCTTTACATACCTTATCCTTGAACTATTCATCTGTCGGACGAGACTCGGCCGGTACTTCAACTATTTTCTCTCAACTGCATTCATAAATATGTCAATTAATACTAAATACAGCTTTACTTTAAAAGACAACGTCACTTTCGATATAGTTTATAGCCTAAACTTAGGCTTATCGAAAGACGGTCGAAAACTCGCTATTTTTCAGCGGTCCAGAAGGGAGAAATATTCACTTCACAGCTAGGAACACATAGACACTAATTTAGAGCAATTCCACTTACCTTAGCTCGGTGGCTCGATGATTCGTCGGCCGTATTTCATGAAACTGAATCCGTAGGAACGCTCTCTGCTGCTAAATACCTCAGTATCTAGAGTAAATTTGAATTTGGACAACGTTTAGCAGCGTAAACGGTCGAAAATTATATTATCTCCTTCGTTCCTTTTGTCCCTCTGTTGGTTTGCTCTATTCTCTGGAAGTTTAAAATATGTTTTTATCATTTAAAACCGAAGTGGGGCTTTATATACTTGGGCCTGGACAAGGCCAACGTGTCACGGAGCCAACGCGGAGGCCTCTCCTCCATGACACGCTGCCATCACGGAGGGGCTCTGCCTCGGCTCCTTCCGCGATGGTTCGACAGGTTTCTCATCCGATCTTTTCCCGGGCCTTCCTCCAGCACGTATGGCCTTCAAATATGCTTAACCAACATGCGAATAGGTCGTTTAGGTGTCGTGAATTCTACAGGGTATAACCTTCTCGCCCCCTTAAGAACATTCATCCTCGAATGTACACTGTTATCTAGAGGACTACTTATTTTACTTTCTAGAAAATTTTCGGCAGAGTTTCCCCTGTAATATGGACTATAGCAAAAACCTGAAATGCCGAAAAGTCCAACACAGGCACTACACGTAATATTTTAAGATCCACTGGACAACTAAGTATCAATCTTTCTCATTCACACACATACAACTACATGGTACTGCATAAGTGATAATACGGACATACCTGTCGCCTGACTAGGGCTGAAATAGGTGAGGGTATCTGGCTTTTATATCTTCTTCAGCTTCCCACGTCATTTCCTCACCGTTCCTGTTACGCCACAATACTTTGATGGATGCAACATCTTTAGTCCTCAACCTGTGAATCTGTCTGTCTAAGATAGCTACGGGAACCTCTTCACATGCTAACTCTTCTGTGACCTGGACATCCTGAACTGGAACTACTGTGGAAGGGTCTCCTACGAACTTCCTTAACATAGAGACACGGAATACTGTGTGAACAGATGCTAACTCTGGAGGCAAGTTCAATTCGTATGCAACTCGGCCTATTCTTCGCCGAATCTGATATGGCCCAATGAATCTCGAGCTAAGCTTGCCTTTCTTGCCAAACCTCATTACCCCTTTCATCGGAGACACCTTCAGATATACCCAGTCATTTACCGCAAATTCTAGATTTCTACGCCGCACGTCTGCATAAGACTTCTGGCGGCTCTGAGCAGTCAGTAAACGTTCTCAGATAAGCTTTATCTTTTCCTCTGACTGCCGAACAATGTCTGGGCCAACCAATGCTGATTCTCCTATTTCAAACCAACCAATCGGCGATCTACATTTCCGTCCATATAATGCTTCAAAGGGCGCCATCTGGATGGCTGAATGGTAGGTGTTATTATACGCAAATTCAATTAACGAAAGATGCTCATCCCAGCTACCCCCAAAATCTAGCACACACATTCGTAGCATATCTTCGAGCGTCTGAATTGTACGTTCAGCCTGCCCATCTGTCTGAGGATGGAATGTTGTGCTCAAGTTAATCTGCGTTCCCAAACCTTTCTGAAATGACTGCCAGAATCTAGCTGTGAATTGTGCTCCCCTATCTGAAATGATGGATACCGGCACTCCATGCAATCTAACTATTTCTCTGATATATAATTCGGCATAATCCTCAGCTAAGAAGGTAGCCCTCACTAGCAGGAAATGTGCTGATTTTGTCAGCCTATCAACTATTACCCAAATGGAATCATTTCTGCGTCTAGTACGGGGTAACCCTGTTACAAAATCCATGTTTATCGCTTCCCATTTCCACATAGGCACCGTTATATCTTGCATCAAACCACCCAGTTTTTGGTGCTCCGCTTTCACCTGCTGATAGTTAGAACATCTAGATACAAATTCAGCGATCTCAGCTTTCATACCTGGCCACCAGTAGATGTCTCTGATGTCGTGGTACATCTTCGTCGCTCCTGGATGAAGGGAATAGCGAGTGTAATGTACCTCATGCATGATCCATCCGCGAAGCCCTGAAACATTCGGGACACAGAGGCGGCCCTTACAGCATAACACATCATCCTTAGTTATCTGAAAATCTGACTCCTTACCTCTCTGAGTTCTATCTCTGAGCTGGACTAAATCAGGATCCTCGTACTGTCGTTCTTTTACCTCTGTAACTAATGATGACACAGCAGAATTCTGAATTACTGCTCTATTATTTTCTGTTTCCATTACTCGAACAGCTAAACCAGCTAACTGATGAATTTCTTTGGCTAGCTCCCGCTTCTCAGGTCGTAAATATGTCAAACTTCCCATTGACTTACGGCTCAAGGCATCTGCTACAACATTAGCTTTTCCGGGGTGGTATAGAATATTCACATCATAATCTTTTAACAGCTCCAACCAGCGGCGTTGCCGTAGATTCAACTCCCTCTGAGTGAAGATGTACTGTAAGCTCTTATAATCTGTGTAAATATCAACATGGACGCTGTACAGGTAATGCCTCCACATCTTTAAGGCGTGGATTACTGCGGCCAATTCCAGGTCGTGGGTAGGGTAATTCTTTTCGTGTTTCCTCAGCTGTCTGGAAGCATATGTAATTACTTTACCATGCTGCATCAACACATAACCTAACCCGACACCTGACGCGTCGCAATAGACTGAATAACCTTCGGTGCCTTCCGGCAATGCCAGTACTGGGGCGGAGGTTAATGTGTCTTTCAGTTCCTGGAAGCTCTGCTCGCATGCTTCTGTCCATTGAAACTTTGCTGCTTTCTATGTCAATTTGGTTAGAGGTGCCGCAATGGTCGAGAACCCTTCAATGAACCTCCTGTAATATCCTGCCAACCCCAGAAAGCTACGAACTTCAGTTGGAGTGGTAGGCCTAGGCCATGACTTAACTGCTTCTATTTTCTGCTTGTCTACCTGTATACCAGCATCTGAGACGATATGCCCTAAGAAGGCCACTGAGTTAAGCCAGAATTCACACTTAGAAAATTGAGCATACAGCTGACGGTTCCTGAGAATCTGGAGCACTGTCTGCAAGTGAGTCCGGTGATCTGCCTCAGAGCGAGAATACACCAGAATGTCATCAATGAATACTATCACGAACAAGTCCAGGAAAGGTCTGAAAATACTGTTCATCAGGACCATGAAGACTGTCGGGGCATTCGTTAACCCGAAGGACATAACTAGAAATTCAAAATGTCCATATCGGGTCCTGAACGGTGTCTTAGGAATATCTCTCTCACGTAGTCGGACCTGGTGATATCCGGACCGCAAGTCAATCTTAGAAAAGTATCTGGCTCCCTGCAACTGATCAAATAAGTCATCAATTCTGGGGAGCGGGTACTTGTTCTTTACTGTAACTTTGTTTAGTTGCCGATAATCTATGCACATTCGGAGCGAGCCATCTTTCTTCCTCACAAATAAGACTGCGCACCCCACGGTGAAGTACTCGGCCTAATGAAACCTTTATCCAACAAATCTTTCAACTGTTCCTTTAATTCTCTGAGTTCTGCAGGAGCCATACGATAGGGAGGAATCGATATCGGCTGGGTGCCTGGTAATAAATCAATAGCAAAGTCTATTTTCCTTTCTGGGGGAATACCAGGTAACTCGTCTGGAAACACTTCAGGGAATTCATTCACCACTGGAACAAACTGGAGTGTCGGAGATTCTGTTTGGACATCCTGGACTCTTACCAGATGGTAAATACATCCATTAGATATCAACTTTCTCGCCCGACGGTAGGAAATAAACCTACCTTTTGGTGTAACGGTGCTGCCCTTCCACTCCCGCACTGCTTCTCCCGGGAAGTGAAATTGGACCGTCTTGGTCCAACATTCAACGTTAGAAAAACACGGTACTAACCAGTCCATACCCATTATGGCATCGAAGTCTATCATTTCTAACTCGACCAGATCTACTGTGGTCTGACGGTCAGCAACCTCTACTATACACCCGCGGTAGATTCGGCTAGCTGTGATAGAGTCACCGACGGGCGTGGATACTAAAAATGGCTGCTGCAATAATTCTGGTGTAATACTAAACTTTCGTGCCACAAATAGAGTAATGTAGGACAAAGTAGACCCTGGATCAATCAACACATAAGCAGGGTGCGAGCAGATAGTTAACATACCTGTCACAACATCAGGCGACGCTTCTGAATCTTGCCTCCCTGGTAAGGCATATGTGCGGCTTGGACCCGCACCTGTACTGGAGGTCTTTGATCTGCCCCGACCCCTGCCTGCTGAGCCTGAGGGCCTGCGCCCTGCCGAGGATGCTGTGGCTCATGGCCCTTCAGATACCCTATCCTGTCTATCCCGGTCCTCTCGACCTCTGGCTGGGCAATCTTTCATCAAATGGCCTTCTTGGCCACAAATATAACACGCAGTGGAGCCATATCTGCATGCTCCAGGATGGCGTCAACTGCATATAGGGCAAAGTGGTAGGGTATACCTACTCTGCTCCGCCCTCCTCTGTACTGGTGAATCTGCTATTGCGAGCCTCTACCAGTCTCTGACTGCCCCCTGCGGCTGAATCTACCCCCCTGGGACTGCGGCGGTGGCGGGGGCCTGGGCGGCCTGTCTAACAATCGTGGCCTGGGTCCTCCCCGGGCCTCCCTCTGTAACTCAACTGGCCTGTCCCGGCGACGCTGTTCCTGACTGACCCTTCTGATCTCCCGTTGTCGCTGTCTGATGCCCTCAATATTCTGGGCAAATGCCTGAACTCGAGCAATGTCCATGTCCTCTCGCAGTGTGGCTGTAATACAAGTCTCAACATATTCTGGATTTAACCCCATGATGAAGCGATGTACTTTGGATGCCATGGTATCAACAAAGGCCGGTGCATATCGAGCCAAAGAATCAAACCGCAAGGAATATTCCCGAACACTCATGGCCCCCTGCTCCAGATGTAGGAACTGGTCTACCCGAGCCTGTCGAATCTCCCGCGGCAAATAGTGATCCAGAAAGGCCCCTGAAAAGCTGGACCAGGTGGGAGGGGAAACATCTCTCCCTCGGGACCTTTCCCAACTTTCATACCATAACACGGCGATGTCCCGTAACTGAAATGCTGCCAACTCAACTGATTCTGTGGGCGTGGCATGCATAACCCTGAAGATTCTCTGCATTTGATCCAGAAAATCCTGAGGGTCCTCTGTCCGATCCGTACCTGTAAGCTGTGGGGGATTCAAGGCTAAGAACTCTCGGACCCTCGAACTGTCGGGCCCTCCTGATAACTCCGCAACTGTAGACGGCATTGGCTGACGCTGAGCAGCCATCATCTATGCTAACATAACTACAGCACTCCTAACCTCCTGGTCGGAAGGTGTCGGTACAGGGAATGCTGAAGGTAATGTCGCCCCAAGTGGCTCCTGAAGTGGTGGAGACTGCTGAGGAGGCTGGGAAGATGCCTCTGTAGTGCCCTCTGATCGGGCTGTTTATAAACAAGGGGGGGCATCCTGCTGGTGCCTTCCCCTGCTGCAACATCTAAGCTCCGACCTGTGATAGGATGGCGCTGGTCTGACATTATCTGTAACCAAAGAATATGGTAAGCTTTTAGGGACTCAACCCTATACTGTACCGCTCTACAGCACGACTGAATAAGAATAAAAGACAACCATCCTATCATGCCTTGCAGCCTCCTACCCATAGTATGTGGTGCACAACACATCCATGGACATGACTCTACTTAGCACGGCTTGCAGACTCCCTGGGATACGACCTGCTCTGATACCAAGTTTGTCACACCCCGTCTTGGGGGGTATGACTGGCACCTGGTGCCCTACTGGGACCTGAACTGCTGGTCTGCTAAGCCTGGGCACATCTGGTGCCTGGCCGGCTCTAACTCATATTTCTGGAAACAAAGGGCTATATAACGACTGTAAATACAGCCCCCGGCCCATTGGCCTATAGCCTCCTGTACCTGTACTAACAGCTGACTAGAAACATATCAATTCAGGGAAACATATGCGGGCCGACAAGGCCACCATGCTGTCTAGTTATCTATAACTCAATCATGAAGTACTAGAAAGCTACGTGACCGGCAAGGTCACCACTACTGGCAAACTATGGCCCTACATGGCCAACATAAAAGAAAGAAAGAGTACTAACGGCTATACAACTGCACGGCCTCACACGACCGGCTCATCTGACCACTGGGAGCTATATACAGACTGCAAGCCTCTAGGAATAGCAATAGAAATGATCGGGACAGGGCCCCGACCTACCCGTACTATACAACAAAAGAACTGAAATACACCTCTAAAATTCAGTCTCCGGATGACAGGAGCTGAATACTCGATCGCTGACAGGAATCACGTAGTATCGCCTGCTCGTCTATGAGTACCTGCAGGCAAGTAATGCAGCGCCCCACCAGGCGTCAGCACCACTGGTACTGAGTATGTAAAGCAATAACTGAAAGCGAAATCTGAAAACAACAGTGTAACTGATGAAACTGAAGTAGGAAGAAATAGATTAACTGTCTAATAATGTAAGTCATACCTTCTTTCATATATATACTGGAAGGAGTAGGAGTCCTACCCGGAGACATATCACTCTACTGCTGATCTATTCGTATATAACGTAACATGGCATAACATAACATAGCACACACAAACCTTACCCGGCCCCCATAAGCCGGGAGGTACAACCAGCACGGAATCTACACCCCTACCCCGGTCATCCCATCTCCTATAAACACTATAAGCATCCTGCCGGTCCCCTGGGTATGCACTTGGGCTCGCTGAGCCCCTGACTATAACTGCATCTGAGTCCGGAGGACTCCTCAATCAACACCCGGGCGTATCCGCTCGACAGGGGTGTGTAAAAGCCGACCAAGGCACAATATGGGGAAAACTGACATCCCATCTTCGTCCCCTGCGGGACGGCATGTCACTCCGTAGAGTGACGTATCCTCGTCCTCTGGCGGACGAGTCGATACAGCTATCAACCCTGGGGCGGTCATGGATGCTAGGTAGACCAACCCCAAATAATACAACGGTCTCAACTAGTAATACTGTCTACATATCTCACATGCTGAGACTAATAGTGGTAAAATATTGTGTATCTTACATGCTGAACTAGTAGTAGTAATATGTACGTATTTAATACGTGCTGAGGTTGGCAAATATATATATGTATGAATATAGTCTCCTTCCAGACTGTTCTGAGGCTAATATTGAACAGGATATAGTGTTTCTGCTGAAAACCATGCTGTGAACTGAGTTTCTATGGTAACATGATTTGCCATTTCTAATATGCTTTCTAATCTCCTTTTAACTTATCATTCTATTTCTGGGATGTCTTACCGATATTACATCGCTTTACTGGATTTCAACTAAATACAATGATATCCTAACATTCTGTGTCACATCGCATACAGAGCATACCGTGGAATTCCTAGTACTTATATTAGAGTCTATATCATGCTGGCAAGTTACACGCAAGTTCTAACTCGAAGCTTCTAATATCGTATCAACATTCATAGTAAACATAACACATGACTTCTGAACATTCTACAGGCCTTGAATTACTGTATTGTACCGAGATTACTTAACTTGCCGAGGAAACTAGCTTTACATACCTTATCCTTGAACTATTCGTCTGTCGGACGAGACTCGGCCGGTACTTCAACTATTTTCTCCCAACTGCATTCATAAATATGTCAATTAATACTAAATACAGCTTTACTTTAAAAGACAACGTCACTTTCGATATAGTTTATAGCCTAAACTTAGGCTTATCGAAAGACGGTCGAAAACTCGCTATTTTTCAGCGGTCCAGAAGGGAGAAATATTCACTTCACAGCTAGGAACACATAGACACTAATTTAGATCAATTCCACTTACCTTAGCTCGGTGGCTCGACGATTCGTCGGCCGTATTTCACGAAACTGAATCCGTAGGAATGCTCTCTGCTGCTAAATACCTCAGTATCTGCAGTAAATTTGAATTTGGACAATGTTTAGCAGCGTAAACGGTCGAAAATTATATTATCTCCTTCGTTCCTTTTCTCCCTCTGTTGGTTTGCTCTATTCTCTGGAAGTTTAAAATATGTTTTTATCATTTAAAACCGAAGTGGGGCTTTATATACTTGGGCCTGGACAAGGCCAACGTGTCACGGAGCCAACGCGGAGGCCTCTCCTCCGTGACACGCTGCCATCGCGGAGGGGCTCTGCCTCGGCTCCTTCCGCGATGGTTCGACAGGTTTCTCATCCGATCTTTTCCCGGGCCTTCCTCCAGCACGTATGGCCTTCAAATATGCTTAACCAATGTGCGAATAGGTCGTTTAGGTGCCGGGAATTCTACAGGGTATAACCTTCTCGCCCCCTTAAGAACATTCATCCTCGAATGTACACTGTTATCTAGAGGACTACTTATTTTACTTTCTAGAAAATTTTCGGCAGAGTTTCCCCTGTAATATGGACTATAGCAAAAACCTGAAATGCCGAAAACTCCAACACAGGCACTACACGTAATATTTTAAGATCCACTGGACAACTAAGTATCAATCTTTCTCATTCACACACATACAACTACAAGGTACTGCATAAGTGATAATACGAACATACCTGTCGCCTGACTAGGGCTGATATAGGTGAGGGTATCTGGCTTTTATATCTTCTTCAGCTTCCCACGTCATTTCCTCCCGGTTCCTGTTACGCCACAATACTTTGACAGATGCAACATCTTTAGTCCTCAACCTGTGAATCTGTCTGTCTAAGATAGCTATGGGAACCTCTTCATATGCTAACTCTTCTGTGACCTGGACATCCTGAACTGGAACTACTGTGGAAGGGTCTCCTACGAACTTCCTTAACATAGAGACATGGAATACTGGGTGAACAGATGCTAACTCTGGAGGCAAGTTCAATTCGTATGCAACTCGGCATATTCTTCGCCGAATCTGATATGGCCCAATGAATCTCGGGCTAAGCTTTCCTTTCTTGCCAAACCTCATTACCCCTTTCATCGGAGACACCTTCAGATATACCCAGTCATTTACTGCAAATTCTAGATTTCTGCGCCGCACGTCTGCATAAGACTTCTGGTGGCTCTGAGCAGTCAGTAAGCGTTCTCAGATAAGCTTTATCTTCTCCTCTGACTGCCGAACAATGTCTGGGCCAACCAATGCTGATTCTCCTATTTCAAACCAACCAATCGGCAATCTACATTTCCGTCCATATAATGCTTCAAAGGGCGCCATCTGGATGGCTGAATGGTAGGTGTTATTATACGCAAATTCAATTAACAAAAGATGCTCATCCCAGCTACCCCCAAAATCTAGCACACACGCTCGTAGCATATCTTCTAGCGTCTGAATTGTACGTTCAACCTACCCATCTGTCTGAGGATGGAATGCTGTGCTCAAGTTAATCTGCGTTCCCAAACCTTTCTGAAACGACTGCCAGAATCTAGCTGTGAATTGTGCTCCCCTATCTGAAATGATGGATACCGACACTCCACGCAATCTAACTATTTCTCTGATATATAATTCGGCATAATCCTCAGCTGAGAAGGTAGCCCTCACTGGCAGGAAATGAGCTGATTTTGTCAGCCTATCAACTATTACCCAAATGGAATCATTCCTGCGTCTAGTACGGGGTAACCCTGTTACAAAATCCATGTTTATCGCTTCCCATTTCCACATAGGACCCGTTATATCTTGCATCAAACCGCCCGGTTTCTGGTGCTACGCTTTCACCTGCTGACAGTTAGAACATCTAGATACAAATTCAGTGATATCAGCTTTCATACCTGGCCACCAGTAGATGTCTCTGATGTCGTGGTACATCTTCGTCGCTCCTGGATGAAGGGAATAGCGAGCGTAATGTACCTCATGCATGATCCATCCGCGAAGCCCTGAAACATTCGGGACACAGAGGCGGCCCTTACAGCGTAACACATCATCCTCAGTTATCTGAAAATCTGACTCCTTACCTCTCTGAGTTCTATCTCTGAGCTGGACTAAATCAGGATCCTCGTACTGTCGTTCTTTTACCTCTGTAACTAATGATGACACAACAGAATTCTGAATTACTGCTCTATTATTTTCTGTTTCCATTACTCGAACGGCTAAACCAGCTAACTGATGAATTTCTTTGGCTAGCTCCCGCTTCTCAGGTCGTAAATACGCCAAACTTCCCATTGACTTACGGCTCAAGGCATCTGCTACAACATTAGCTTTTTCGGGGTGGTATAGAATATTCACATCATAATCTTTTAACAGCTCCAACCAGCAGCGTTGCCGTAGATTCAACTCCCTCTGAGTGAAAATGTACTGTAAGCTCTTATGATCTGTGTAAATACCAACATGGACGCCGTACAGGTAATGCCTCCACATCTTTAAGGCGTGGATTACTGCGGCCAATTCCAGGTCGTGGGTAGGGTAATTTTTTTCGTGTTTCCTCAGCTGTCTGGATGCATATGCAATTACTTTACCATGCTGCATCAACACACAACCTAACCCGACGCCTGACGTATCGCAATAGACTGAATAACCTTCGGTGCCTTCCGGCAATGCCAGTACTGGGGCGGAGGTTAATCTGTCTTTCAGTTCCTGGAAGCTCTGCTCGCATGCTTCTATCCATTGAAACTTTGCTGCTTTCTGTGTCAATTTGGTTAGAGGTGCCGTAATGGTCGAGAACCCTACAACGAACCTCCTGTAATATCCTGCCAATCCCAGAAAGCTACGAACTTCAGTTGGAGTGGTAGGCCTAGGCCATGACTTAACTGCTTCTATTTTCTGCTTGTCTACCTGTATACCAGCATCTGAGATGATATGCCCTAAGAAGGCCACTGAGTTAAGCCAGAATTCACACTTAGAAAATTTAGCATATAGCTGACGGTCCCTGAGAATCTGGAGCACTGCCCGCAAGTGAGTCCAGTGATCTGCCTCAGAGCGAGAATACACCAGAATGTCATCAATGAATACTATCACGAACAAGTCCAGGAAAGGTCTGAAAATACTGTTCATCAGGTCCATGAAGACTGTCGGGGCATTCGTTAACCTGAAGCACATAACTAGAAATTCAAAATGTCCATATCGGGTCCTGAACGCTATCTTAGGAATATCTCTCTCACGTACTCGATCCTGGTGATATCCGGACCGCAAGTCAATCTTAGAAAAGTATCTGGCTCCCTGCAACTGATCAAATAAGTCATCAATTCTGGGGAGCGGGTACTTGTTCTTTACTGTAACTTTGTTTAGTTGCCGATAATCTATGCACATTCAGAGCGAGCCATCTTTCTTCCTCACAAACAAGAGTGCACACCCACGGTGAAGTACTCTGCCTAATGAAACCTTTATCCAACAAATCTTTCAACTGTTCCTTTAATTCTCTGAGTTCTGCAGGAGCCATACGATAGGGAGGAATCGATATCGGCTGGGTGCCTGGTAATAAATCAATAGCAAAGTCTATTTCCCTTTCTGGGGGAATACCAGGTAACTCGTCTAGAAACACATCAGGGAATTCATTCACCACTGGAACAGACTGGAGTGTCGGAGATTCTGTTTGGACATCCTGGACTCTGACCAGATGGTAAATACATCCCTTAGATATCAACTTTCTCTCCTGAAGATAGGAAATAAACCTACCTTTTGGCGTAACGGTGCTGCCCTTCCACTCCTGCACTACTTCTCCCGGGATGTGAAATCGGACCGTCTTGGTCCAACATTCAACGTTAGCAAAACACGGTACTAACCAGTCCATACCCATTATGGCATCGAAGTCTATCATTTCTAACTCGACCAGATCTACTGTGGTCTGACGGTCAGCAACCTCTACTGTACACCCGCGGTAGATTCGGCTAGCTGTGATAGAGTCACCGACGGGCGTGGATACTAAAAAGGGCTGCTGCAATAATTCTGGTATAATACTAAACTTTCGTGCCACAAATAGAGTAATGTAGGACAAAGTAGACCCTGGATAATTCAACACATAAGCAGGGTGCGAGCAGATAGTTAACATACCTGTCACAACATCAGGCGACGCTTCTGAATCTTGCCTCCCTGGTAAGGCATATGTGCGGCTTGGACCCGCACCTGTACTGGAGGTCTCTGATCTGCCCCGACCCCTACCTGCTGAACCTGAGGGCCTGCGCCCTGCCGAGGATGCTGTGGCTCGTGACCCCGCAGATACCCTATCCTGTCTATCCTGGTCCTCTCGACCTCTGGCTGGGCAATCTTTTATCAAATGGCCTTATTGGCCACAAATATAACACGCAGTGGAGCCATATCTGCATGCTCCAGGATGGCGTCGACTGCATATAGGGCAAAGTGGTAGGGTATACCTACTCTGCTCCGCCCTCCTCTGTACTGGTGAATCTGCCATCTGCGAGCCTCTACCAGTCTCTGACTGCCCCCTGCGGCTGAATCTACCCCCCTGCGACTGCGGCGGTGGCGGGGGCCTGGGCGGCCTGTCCAACAATCGTGGCCTGGGTCCTCCCCGGGCCTCCCTCTGTAACTCAACTGGCCTGTCCCGGCGACGCTGTTCCTGACTGACCCTTCTGATCTCCCGTTGTCGCTTTCTGATGCCCTCAATATTCTGGGCAAATGCCTGAACGTGAGCAATCTCCATGTCCTCTCACAGTGTGGCTGTAATACAAGTCTCAACATATTCTAGATTCAACCCCATGATGAAGCGATGTACTCTGGATGCCATGGTATCAACAAAGGCCGGTGCATATCGAGCCAAAGAATCAAACCGCAAGGAATATTCCCGAACACTCATGGCCCCCTGCTCCAGATGTAGGAACTGGTCTACCTGAGCCTGTCGAATCTCCCGTGGCAAATAGTGATCCAGAAAGGCCCCTGAAAAGCTGGACCAGGTGGGAGGGGAAACATCTCTCCCTCGGGATTTTTCCCAACTTTCATACCATAACACGGCGATGTCCCGTAACCGAAATGCTGCCAACTCAACTGATTCTGTGGGCGTGGCATGCATAACCCTGAAGATTCTCTGCATTTGATCCAGAAAATCCTGAGGGTCCTCTGTCCGATCCGTACCTGTAAACTGTAGGGGATTCAAGGCTAAGAACTCTCGGACCCTCGAACTGCCGGGCCCTCCTGATAACTCCACAACTGTAGACGGCATTGGCTGATGCTGAGTAGCCATCATCTATGCTAACATAACTACAGCACTCCTAACCTCTTGAGCGGAAGGTGTCGGTACAGGGAATGCTGAAGGTAATGTCGCCCCAAGTGGCTCCTGACGTGGTGGAGACTGCTGAGGAGACTGGGACGATGCCTCTGTAGTGCCCTCTGATCGGGCTGTTTCTAAACGAGGGGGGGCATCCTGCTGGTGCCTTCCCCTGCTGCAACATCTAAGCTCCGACCTGTGATAGGATGGCGCTGGTCTGACATTATCTGTAACCAAAGAATATGGTAAGCTTTTAGGGACTCAACCCTATACTGTACCGCTCTACAGCACGACTGAATAAGAATAAAAGACAACCATCCTATCATGCCTTGCAGCCTCCCATCCATAGTATGTGGTGCACAACACATCCATGGACAGGACTCCAGTTAGCACGGCTTGCAGACTCCCTGGGATACGACCTGCTCTGATACCAAGTTTGTCACACCCCGCCTTGGGGGGTATGACTGGCACCTGGTGCCCTACTGGGACCTGAACTGCTGGTCTGCTAAGCCTGGGCACATCTGGTGCCTGGCCAGCTCTAACTCATATTTCTGGAAACAAAGGGCTATATAACGACTGTAAACACAGCCCCCGGCGCATTGGCCTATAGCCTCCTGTACTTGTACTAACAGCTGACCAGAAACATATCAATTCAGGGAAACATATGCGGGCCGACAAGGCCACCATACTGTCTAGTTATCTATAACCCAATCATGAAGTACTAAAAAGCTACGTGACCGGCAAGGTCACCACTACTGGCAAACTATGGCCCCACATGGCCAACATAAAAGAAAGAAAGAGTACTAACGGCTATACAACTGCACGGCCTCACACGACCGGCTCATCTGACCACTGGGAGCTATATACAGACTGCAAGCCTCTAGGAATAGCAATAGAAATGATCGGGACAGGGCCCCGACCTACCCGTACTATACAACAAAAGAACTGAAATACACCTCTGAAATTCAGTCTCCGGATGACAGGAGCTGAATACTAGATCGCTGACAGGAATCACGTAGTATCGCCTGCTCGTCTATGAGTACCTGCAGGCAAGTAATGCAGCGCCCCACCAGGCGTCAGCACCACTGGTACTGAGTATGTAAAGCAATAACTGAAAGCGAAATCTGAAAACAACAGTGTAACTGATGAAACTGAAGTAGGAAGAAATAGATTAACTGTCTAATAATGTAAGTCATACCTTCTTTCATATATATACTGGAAGGAGTAGGAGTCCTACCCGGAGACATATCACTCTACTGCTGATCTATTCGTATATAATGTAACATGGCATAACATAACATAGCACACACAAACCTTACCTGGCCCCCATAAGCCGGGAGGTACAACCAGCACGGAATCTACACCCCTACCCCGGTCATCCCATCTCCTATAAACACTGTAAGCATCCTGCCGGTCCCCTGGGTATGCACTTGGGCTCGCTGATCCCCTGACTATAACTGCATCTGAGTCCGGAGGACTCCTAAATCAACACCCGGGCGTATCTGCTCGACAGGGGTGTGTAAAAGCCGACCAAGGCACAATATGGGGAAAACTGACATCCCATCTTCGTCCCCTGCGGGACGGCATGCCACTCCGTAGAGTGACGTATCATCGTCCTCTGGCGGACGAGTCGATACAGCTATCAACGCTGGGGCGGTCATGGATGCTAGGTAGTCCAACCCCAAACAATACAACGGTCTCAACTAGTAATACTGTCTGCATATCTCACATGCTGAGAGTAATAGTGGTAAAATATTGTGTATCTTACATGCTGAACTAGTAGTAGTAATATGTACGTATTTAATACATGCTGAGGCTGGCAAATATATATATGTATTAATATAGTCTCCTTCCAGACTGTTCTGAGGCTAATTCTGAACAGGATATAGTGTTTCTACTGAAAACCATGCTGTGAACTGAGTTTCTATGGTAACATGATTTGCCATTTCTAATATGCTTTCTAATCTCCTTTTAACTTATCATTCTATTTCTGGGATGTCTTACCGATATTACATCGCTTTACTGGATTTCAACTAAATACAATGATATCCTAACATTCTGTGTAACATCGCATACAGAGCATACCGTGGAATTCCTAGTACTTATATTAGAGTCTATATCATGCTGGCAAGTTACACGCAAGTTCTAACTCGAAGCTTCTAATATCGTATCAACATTCATAGTAAACATAACACATGACTTCTGAACATTCTACTGGCCTTGAATTACTGTATTGTACCGAGATTACTTAACTTGCCGAGGAAACTAGCTTTACATACCTTATCCTTGAACTATTCGTCTGTCGGACGAGACTCGGCCGGTACTTCAACTATTTTCTCCCAACTGCATTCATAAATATGTCAATTAATACTAAATACAGCTTTACTTTAAAAGACAACGTCACTTTCGATATAGTTTATAGCCTAAACTTAGGCTTATCGAAAGACGGTCGAAAACTCGCTATTTTTCAGCGGTCCAGAAGGGAGAAATATTTACTTCACAGCTAGGAACACATAGACACTAATTTAGAGCAATTCCACTTACCTTAGCTCGGTGGCTCGACGATTCGTCGGCCGTATTTCACGAAACTGAATCCGTAGGAATGCTCTCTGCTGCTAAATACCTCAGTATCTGGAGTAAATTTGAATTTGGACATCGTTTAGCAGCGTAAACGGTCGAAAATTATATTATCTCCTTCGTTCCTTTTCTCCCTCTGCTGGTTTGCTCTGTTCTCTGGAAGTTTAAAATATGTTTTTATCATTTAAAACTGAAGTGGGGCTTTATATACTTGGGCCTGGACAAGGCCAATGTGTCACGGAGCCAACGCGGAGGCCTCTCCTCCGTGACACGCTACCATCGCGGAGGGGCTCTGCCTCGGCTCCTTCTGCGATGGTTCGATAGGTTTCTCGTCCGATCTTTTCCCAGGCCTTCCTCCAGCACGTATGGCCTTCAAATATGCTTAACCAACGTGCGAATAGGTCGTTTAGGTGTCGGGAATTCTACGGGGTATAACAAACACGCAACCAAATTTTCGCAACCATATAGTAACTACAGGTTCCGGGATGCAATCCACCAAAGAAAAAACTGAAAAATAATTGAAAAAAAATCTACTCCTAATGACTACATTTCCCTTAAGACGGTCGTCATCCATCCATCATAGGGAATGGTCACTACTTAAGACGTCGGTTCAATGGGACCATTCTTGGTAAAAGAACCGAAAACAAACGCCGAGAAACCCAAAATTAAAAATGTCGAAAATATCGATCATTTCAATTGAAAAATTATTTACAAAATATTTTAAAAATTTTTAAAAAAAATCGATCATTTCGATAACAAAATGACAAAAATATGTATAGAATCAGAATCAGCTAGCAACCATTCAGCAACACACATCAATTTCATCACAAATATTTACAAATACGGAACAATAACTTGAAAATTCACAAACACAGGGACACAGAACATACATGCTAACAGAAGAGAGCATAAAACAAAACAGCCAAGCCCAGCACCTAACTACACCCACCCCACACTTAGTTCGAATATTGTCCCCAATGTTCACAAAAAGTCAAAATAGCACAAATTCGGGTGGTGGAACTCCCTGACCAGTCAAAGTATTCCACTTCTTCGTCGGGTGCTGCTGCTTCATCTCCCATATCCGAGTCGCCTCCGTCGTCATCATCAGACTCCACATCGGAGTCCTCCCGACGCGTCTCCTCGTCTGTGGGGATGTCATCATCTATGGGCTCTACAAATGCTGGCCCCACTCGGCATAGAGCCCTGGCGTTTTCGCCAAAAGGGTAGTCTAGCTCGAGCTGCCATAGCTCCTCCTCTGTCGCTGGCCTCCCACCTATCCTCTGTTGGAGCATCTGCATCCCATACATCCGTGCCATGTACTAGTCATCACGAGCATGTCGCTCGCCAAGTGTAAGCACTGGCCCGTGGGTGGTGTCGGGAGCCTTAGTTTTGGTAACATCTAAGGCTCGCCGCTCCAACTGCGGGATATAATCAAGGGCCTCCTCCTCAACATCGAGGCCCCTGAGAAAGGTGGTCAGTAGTCCACCAAAACCATACCTGTGCCCCTGGTGCAATCGGGCTCTCTTCATGGCGGATATAATAATCGCCCCTACATTGATCTCCAGTCCTTTCATCAGGGCGTACACAAGGCAAACACGATCCCGGGTTACATCAGTCATATGTACCCCCGGGATGAGGCATGAGCAGACTATCTTCAGCCAGATTCGGGCTTCCCTGTTCATCTGTAAATAGGGCAGAGTCTGATGGTAGCCCCTCTCTTTGTGTCTGCTCCATCTAGCTGTTGATCGGGTCCCACACAGTGTGCGTCTGATGTCCGCATACGGTGGGGTAATGTTTAGCTGTCGGAGGACGTGAGCGTCTGTGTCCCGCGCTCCAGCGTGACTATTTGCCCTCTGATCTTGATGGTGTGACTCATGATCGTCGGGTTCCAATTGGCATAGAACTCCCGAACCAAGTGTATATTGCATTCTTTGGGCTCCTCAAAGATGAACTTGAGCCCAGCAGCCTCGATCTGGTGAACCATTATGGGGAACTCCTATGCCAATGGTTCCCGTGCTATGTGCTCCTCAGGGAAATATTTATTTTCCTTATGCTTCGCGTACCACTTTTTCCCCTCATCCGTCACCCATCTCGTTCCGTACTGGTGGCGTTGGCCGCGTGGAACTGCTGCTGCAGCTGGGACTGCTGTGCCCAGTCTGATCCGTTTCCTTCCGGCACCTGAAGTTGACGCGCCTTTTCCTTTATCTTGCTGGCTTGCCATTTCACCTATCAACCCAAGTAAACAAGATCAATGTTAAGCTCACAGATATTAACTTCGGCTAAGGTCGGGTTACGCTAAGTTACCCCACACTTAGTCCTTAGCTACGGTTACAATAATACGGCAAGAATATCTTTATTTACACAAAACAACCAACCATACAATCATGCTTAGTGCGTTCGAAAGAAAATTCGACGGTATAACTTCTGCGTACTACTCAAACTTCGTACAGCTAATCACAATCACTACCATCGCTAGCATTTTAACCATCGCACTTAGCCAAGAAAAACAAAGAAACAAAAATAACAACAAAAACTTATATACATGAACCTATCCAACCAACCAAATTCGAACAAATTTCAACATTTCCCCCAAACCCGAGAATCCATCGTCTATTAACATCCAAACAATTTGTACATCGACTCATCTCATTCAACACATACACCCCGGCATAAAATTCACGATTTCAATACATTTCCAACTTCAAATTCAACAACAAGCCCTAGAATTGATTTTATCAATCAAATTCAAATAATTTATGCAATCGACAAGTTCAAATAATCATAACGACATTCCGAACATTTATCAATCAACAAATAACTCAAATTCATGCTTAATTACTACATAGGGCGATTTAGCTCACCTCCCATGCTAAAAATCGAAGAAAATCAACAATAATTTAAGAGGGAATCGGAAAACATACCTTGAAGTTGAAGAATCGAGGAAAACTCGGTGAATTTATTGCCTTACTCCGTGGCACGTTGATGGGGGATGGTTTTTGGGGGGTTTGGTCGTGGAGGGATTGGAAAATGAGGGAAATAGGGAGGGTTTCGGGGTTAAAAAGGAAGAAAATCGCGCGGGTTACCCGGCGACCCGGTGTGACCCGTCGCGATATACACGACAACGTGTCACGGAGTGCATCGCGGTGCACTGCCTCCGTGACATAGAGCCATCGCGAGGCTGTTCTGGAAATTTTAAGATTTCCGTGTTATACCTCGACGTGTCACGGAGGGTAACGCGGAGGTCCTCCTCCGTGACACGGAGCTAACGCCCCAACTCAGTGTTTTCCACTTTTTATTAATTTTTCATACCTCGACTTTTCCTTCTCGATTCCGTGCACATTTTCCTCCGTTTGACCTGAAAATCATCTCACTATACAAAATTGGTTAGAATTATAGGTTTCACCTAACTAAAAATAAAAAAACTAACTAAAACGAAAATTTTTGTAGTAAATCAAGAAAAAGAAAAAAAAATCTATTTACACTTTACAAACTAAAAGAAAAAATTTCACGGGTTGCCTCCCATGCAGCGCTTGGTTTACCGTCGCGGCTCGACGTCATTTAAGCTCAATTGTCTGCTAGGGTGATGGACGATTTCTCTCGATCACCGTCCTCCCCCTAATAGTGCTTACACCTTTCCGGTGGTTTTCCCATTAACTCTCGGGAATCCTTCATCTGCTTGTCATCACCATGATCAATCACAGTGATCACCGAGAGTTCTTCATGCACCGTCAGGAGCTTGGGTGCTTTATACACATCAAACACCTCTACCTTGTCATGTCCTCGCATTGTGAGTTGCCCCGCAGCTACGTCGATTAGTGCTTTCCCGGTTTCCAAGAAG
Organism: Datura wrightii; assembly: GCA_035772735.1. Lineage (NCBI taxonomy): Eukaryota > Viridiplantae > Streptophyta > Magnoliopsida > Solanales > Solanaceae > Datura > Datura wrightii. The sequence goes on from JASDFA010000001.1 coordinate 113,583,281, forward strand.
GGACGCCCCAAAATAAATGGGACTTCCGCGTCTGGTTCAAAGTCCAACACGACAAAATCTACCGGGAAAATTAGGGAGCCAACTTGCACCAGAACGTCCTCAACAATGCCATCCGGTCTGGCTAAGGATCGATCTGCCAACTGCAAGGTTACCGTTGTGGGTGTAGGACTCCCTAGACCCAACTTTTTGAATACCGAAGACGGCATCAGATTTATGCTCGCTCCCAAGTCACACAATTTATGAGCTCGGATGCTCTGCCCAATAGTAAGCTGGAGAGTAAAACTCCCAGGGTCTTTTAGCTTTGTGGGCAGTCTGTTTTGAATCCGAGAAGTTCACTCCTTCGTTAGAGCCACCGTAGCATACTCAGTCAACCGACTTTTGTTGGCCACGATGTCCTTTATGTACTTGGCATATTTAGGCACTCCCTGCAAGACATCAACAAGAGTTAAATTAACATGTACCTGTTTAAGCACCTCCATGAATTTCTTGAAACACGCCTCCTCCTTGTGTTTCTTGAGCCGTTGAGGGAACGGGAGTGGAGGTCTTTCTGATTCAGCTTCTTTGGTTTTCCCCCTTTCAGAACTTTGCTCCCTCTCGACTTCTGCTGCTCCCGAATGTTGAGGTGGTCTTTCTGGTTCCACCTCTTTCAGCTGCAAACCACTCCTTGTGGTCACTGAATTTACCTTCTTGGTATTGGGATCCGTGTCACTCGGCAGTCCTCCTCTAGGCCTTGTATTTTGGGCACTAGCAAATTGCCCAAATTGATACTCAAGTGCCTTGGTAGCTAACTGATTATTTTTCACTTCGGCTGCCAATTTCACATAGTCAGCCTGCAATTGAGCTTGGTTAGCTATCATGGTCTTGAACATCTCCTCAATGCTGGGTGATGGTGGTGGAGGAGGTGCATTGTTGTTTCTGAATTGAGCTTGGTAGTTCTGTTGCCCTCCTTGGTTCCTTTGCACACCCTGACCCGAACTTTGGCCTTGATGGTTGTTGCTACCCCGTGAGAAATTAGGATGATTCCTCCAATTTGAATTGTAGCTACTACCATACTGCTGGTGATTTCTTTGTGCATTACGCACAAAGTTTACCGAATCAGGATTGGCTCCACAACACTCAGCTGAGTGCTCACTGCTTCCACACACTTCACACCACAAATGCTGGACTGCATTAACTGGGGCTTGAGGCTGGTTCAAAGTCATGTTGCTGAAGTGATTGTTCAATTGATTTTGCAATGCAGCTATCCGTGCAGCGATAGCTGTAAACCCATCCACTTCAAGCACTCCTACTACTTTCCTTGTCCCACCTCTTGATGAATCAGCATTCCATTCTGGATTGCCCTGTGAAATCCGGTTCAACAAGGTATACAGCTCCTCATAAGTCTTCTTCAGCGCTTGCCCTCCAGCTGCTGAGTCTAGCAATATTTTGGTGTGGGGTTCCAAACCCTCAATAAATGTGTGCACCAACACATCATTGGACTGATGATGATGAGGACAGTCCCGCAACATGGATTTAAATCTCTCCCAGGCTTGATATAAATTTTCTCCCTCTCTTTGTTTGAAACTTAGAATCTGACTTCTAAGTCTTGCTGTTTTACCAGAGGGAAAAAACCTTATCAAGAACTTCCGTGCAAGATCATCCCACGTAGAAATAGAATTCGGTGGCTCAGCTTTCAACCACCTCTTGGCTTCTCCTAGTAATGAGAATGGAAATAATGTAAGCCAGACATAGTCTGGTGACACTCCAGCGGGTATGTAAGTGTCACTTATCTCCAAAAAGTTTTGGAGATGCTGTTGTGGATCTTCATGAGGGAGACCAGTAAATTGCCCGCTTGTGTGCAACAACTACACCATATTTTGTTTAAGTTCAAATCTCCCTCCAGGCTCTGGTTTGCGGATACTTGATGTAACATTATTGGCATGTGGGATTGCCACCTCGCGAACCGGCCGTGCTGCTGCTTCTTCAGGCACTAACACTGCCCGTACTACCGGTTGATTCTGTTGTTGCTCCATGATCGTCTATCTGAGCAACTGCAGCTTTCTTTGTAGAGCTTCTCTTCTCTTACTGTGAAATATTCTTTCAGGCCCTAAATAAGATTCCACCAGCTCTTTGTCTCTTGCCAGTGTTCACAGCAATTAAGTCTGCAAAATACAGGCTAAGACCAAGTTGTCAACACTAAGAAAATAAAAATACAGTAAATTAACACTTAAAACAAATTCACCAATTGCCAAGTCCCCGGCAACGGCGCCAAAAACTTGTTCGGGTGGTTTTGGGTTATAAAATCGACACGCAAGTGCACGTGGTCGAACAAGTCGTAAGTGGCTTTAGTAAGCCAAGTATCGATCCCACAGAGACTTGGATTAGTTACAATTTGCTCAAGTATGCTATATTTTACTTCTAAATATGCCGACAACAACGTAACCAAAAAGTTAATAGTTTGTTTTATAAATTTTTATACTAAAACTAAGAACAATTATATACTTTGAATTTGAACTATGAATGAAAGCATGCTGAGGTTAAACGAACATGTAATGAAACTGATTATCATCATAAATTGGTTAATCTTTTCTTCCTGTTGCTAGCCAAGAACAATTGCCAAGAGATTAAAACTCTCGTATTTAATCTCACTTAAGAATCATGAACCATCCGTCTACATTTCTATGATCAAATGCAATTCATGTCCTAGCCATACGATTCCGGTTCCTAAATTGACTAATACGACTTTCAGGTATATTTCTATCCTGAAAGCAAATCAAGACCCAATTTTCCCAAATCGAGTAAAGAACATATCCTATTAATTCACAACTTTCCAATTTCGTGCTCTCTCGAGTGAAACCGGACATTTTAGATGTACATTAATGTAGGCCACACACCAATGCAGTAAGAACAAGAATTAATAGAACAACATGGAAGAAAAGATGAAAAACCAGATAATCAATAATCAAATTTCATCACAATTGTTCATAACCTCAGCAAGGAGAGGAATTAGCCACTCATTTGTGGATTAATCATCATAAAATGAGTGTTAATCATACAAGCAATTGAATTAAAGAAGAAAGAAAGAGAGAAAAAACCCTGAACTTTTCGTCCCTCAACTGCCTGTAACCCACGTCCTTGCTCCACTAAGTCTGAATTTTGAAAAATAAACTTAAGTGTTCTATTTATACTGTTGGGAATTTTTCCCGGAATAATGAGCAACGTGTCACGGAGTGTATCGCGGAGCACTACCTCCATGACACGCCATGAACGCGGACCCTCACTGGAACTGGGGGTCCGGGAATTCAAGCTCAACGTGGCACGGCGTGCATCGCGGAGCACTGGCTCCGTGCCACGGAGCAAATGCGGACCTCCACTGGAAATTGGGTGAATTTTCCCATCCAGGTAGAATGCCTCCGCGATGGCAGCGTGACACGGCTCCATCGCGGAGCCCCTTTAATTCATGCTGTCCAATGCCTTTTCCCTTGCTCGCATCCAAGTCCAACTCTGATATCATCCAACATGCATTTTAGCTTCTCGAAATCACATCTTACCTGCAAAACAATGCTCATCATGTTGGTTAGTATAAATTCACATTTTATTACCAATTACATGAAAATGTATACACATTGCTAGATAAACAAGGCAAAAATGATACTTTTGAGTATCACTTGGGCATATAAATCTGCCCAAGATCAAATCCCTCAAGAAAACACCATCAAAACTCAACCAAAAGTCCATGGAAGTGAAGACAACTTTGTGGTGAAGTTGTTGCTGCCTTGTAGCTGCGTGTTTGGCAGTGTTGTTGTGGTGGCTTTCTGCATTTCTGAAGAATTTATAAGCCACAAATATGCTCCCTCTTAGTATGGATTATACACAAGTATGAAATGTGAGAATTCTACTACTAAACTTGCTTGAATTCATGAGTAAAAAGATAGAAGTTAGAGGTGTATTTGGTGTGTTTGTGAACTGCTTTTATTGCGTTTTGGACAGCAAGGTTGCTGAATTTTTTTGACAATAAGTTGAGGTCAATTACTCCTATTTTAACCAAGAACAACCCCCCAGAAAAAGGTAAGGATTTCACCCCTTTTAAACCTCTCAAATTGCAAAGCAAAAAGCTGAAAATTGGCAGCTAAGTGAGCTGCCGATGGACTGTTTATGAGCTGAGTTTTGCTCGTTTTCCTTAGGATTTTTAGCTTTTTATTTTATGGAATTATACTTCATATCGAGGGGAAGAATTACAGCATAACTAGGGTAAATTTTCCACTTGTTTCTAACCTCAAAAGTTAGTGAAAACTAGTTGAGAAAATGGCTAAATGTTGTTGATGTTACCGTGTGTTGTTGTTGGTACTGTGACTGTCTTTGGTTAGTTATTTTGGGATGCATTTTTTGCTACATATTAATCTTTTTGTTGTCCTATAAAACCATCGGATTAAGGAGTTGAAGGCTGATCATTAAAATAGGAAATTTGCTAAAGAAAAGTTCATCGGAGAAAGGTATGTAAGTCGCCCCGTCCATCGTTCTTTTAAGCACGATTCGTGCGTTGTGAATTAAATGAGCCAGCAACCTCTTTACAAGTTTTAAGGAAGTATGTTAAGCTTCATTTAATATTTAAAGTTTCATGTTTTATTGAGATTAAATTTTAAGATTATGCCTAGCTTAAGAACGGCATCTAAAGTGTGATATTGTGTTGGTTGTTGTCACAGTTGTTCGTCGAGTTGGAGACCCCTCAGCGTGGGCATTGTTAACTTGTACTTACTAACTGTTATATATATATATATATATATATATATATATTTGTGTGTGTGTCTGTGATATTAAATGTGTTTAAAGGTCTGGTTGCTAACTGAAATTGGTGAAAGAGCCAAGACGATGACGTGTAAACGATTTTAAGCCAAGTAAAGACATCAAAAGCTTTTAAGGGTAAACAAGCTTATTGAATTAGGATTGCCTGGTTATGATTTTCCTTTATATTATGTGTATGCTATGAAATATTTCAGGACAAGGGGAGATTTCATAATCCCCTTCCCTTAAGACAAACGACAAGCTAGTGAGTCCCCGAGCTCTAATGTCCCTTGAACATGATGTATACATCTTGTTGAAACTCTTAGGTCATCCGCAGTTCCTTATGATTTCAACAAGTTTTGAATATAGGCATTTAAGTTCTATTTTCTAACTTTACATCTTATATGTGCTCACTTGCAGTTATGCATTACGAAGGAGGCCTATGCAGGCCACATATTTAGTATTCGTCATTTCTATGCTATACGTGTTAAGTTGGCCTAGTATAATCTATATCGGCTCCATTTATGATTTTGTTTATGATTTAGTAATTTTACCCCGGTGTGGTACATCGGCTTGAGGTATTTCTATTTTACCCCAGTGTGGTACACCGTCTGGACGGATTTTAACCCCGGTGTGGTACATCGGCTAGAGGCATTTTATTTTACCCCACTGTGGCACACTGGCTGGACGAATTTTATATGGATTTTATTGTCACACCCCGCCTTGGGGGGTATGACTGGCACCTGGTGCCCTACTAGGACCTGAATTGCTAGACTACTGAGCCTAAGCACATCTGGTGCCTGGCTGGCTCTAACTCAAATTCAAGGAATCAACGGGCTATATAACGGCTGTAACTACAGCCTCCGGCTGACTAGGCCTATAGCCACCTGTATAAACTTCAGCTAACCAGAAACATACTTACAAGGGGGAAATCTATGCGGGCCGACAAGGCAACCATGCTGTCTAGTTATCTGTAACTCAACAATAAAATGCTAAATAACTACGTGACCGGCAAAGTCACCACTACTATCAAACTAAGGCCCCATGCGGCCAACATAAACTGAAATGCTAAACAACTATAACAAATTGCACGGCCTCACACGACCGGCTCAACTGACCACAGGGAAATATATACAGACTGCAAGCCTTTAGGAATACTGTTAAGATGGTCGGGACAGGGCCCCGACCTACCCGTACTGTACAAAAAAAGAGAAATGATATATACCTCTGAAATATCAAGCCACGGATGACAGGAGTTGATGACTCTCCGCTGGCTAGGATCATGAGCGATCGCCTCCTCTATGAGTACCTGCAGGCAAGTAACGCAGCGCCCCACTGGGCGTCAGTACCACTGGTACCGAGTATGCAAAGCAACTGAAATAATACAACTGAATACAGATAACATAACTAACAAGTCTGTGAGTAGAAGATAACTGAATCTGAAGAGCTGATAGGAACTAGATCAAACCTTTCTGCACTGATAGGCAGGAGTGTGTCTGTAGTCACGGCGGCCTGCTGTCTATTAACTAATATATATAAAGCACATAAATACATATACATTTAGCAAGCAAGAGCCAATACTAACCCCCATAATCGTGATGGGCCAAGCAAGCAAACAATCTATATACCCCTACCCAGGTCAAAACCAACCAAAAATAAGTCACTCCACTCATCTGCTTACTAGGAGCACCTCTACCGGCCCCCTGGGTCTCAGGCTTGGGCCTTGGCCTCCGATATAAGTAACCGTGTCTAAGTCCGATGGACTCCTGTACTGCATCTGTAACAAATAGGGTATGTTTCATTGGACACAACTCAACAGGGCTATCTAAAATAGGAACTGTATCTACTCCCTGGACACAACTCAACAGGGAATATCTTGTCACGCCCCACCTTGGGGGGTATGACTGGCACCTGGAGCCCAACTAAGACCTGACGTGCTGAACTGTTAAGCCTGGGCGCGTCTGGCGCCTGGCTGGCTCTAACTCAAATTTCTGGAAACAAAGGGCTATATAACGGCTGTAAATACAGCCCCCGGCCCATTGGCCTATGGCCTTCTGTACCTGTACTACAGCTGACAAGAAACAAGGTAATTCAGGGGAACCTATGCGGGCCGACAAGGCCACCATGCTGTCTAGTTATCTGTAACTCAAGCATAACATACTGAAAAGCTACGTGACCGGCAAGGTCACCACTACTGGCAAACTATGGCCCCACACGGCCATCATAAAAGAAAGAAGGAGTGAAGGCAACTATACAACTGCACGGCCTCACACGACCGGCTCATCTGACCACAGGGAATATATACAGACTGCAAGCCTCTAAGAAGGATAATAGAAATGATCGGGACAGGGCCCCAACCTACCCGTACTGTACAACAAAAGGAACTAAACTACACCTCTAGAAATTCAGTCTCCGGATGACAGGAGCTGAATATTCGACCGCTGATGGGGATCACATGGTATCGCCTGCGCGTCTATGGGTACCTGCAGGCAAGTAATGCAACGCCCCACTGGGCGTCAGTACCGTTGGTACTGAGTATGTAAAGCAAACTGAATACAGCTGAATACAAGTAATATAACTAAAAATTCTGAATAGTATGAGGTAACTGAATCTGTAAGAACTGAAGGGATATCTGAAATCAATAACATAACTATCAAAACTGAAATAAGAAGGAGTAGATAACTGTCTGATAGTGTAGATCGTACCTGTTCTTAATCATACTGAAGGGAGTAGGAATCATACCTAGAGATGTATCATTCTACTACTAATCTGCTCGTATCTACTGTAATATAGCATAACATACATAACATAACATGGCATACACAACCTTACCAGGCCCCCATAAGCCGGGAGGTACAATCAACACAGAATCTATACCCCTACCCCGGTCAACCCATCTCCTACACTGGCTGTAAGCATCCTGCCGGTCCCCTGGGTATGCACTTGGGCTCGCTGAGCCCCTGACTATAACTGCATCTGAGTCCAGAGGACTCCTGAATCTGCACCCGGGCGTATCCGCTCGACTGGGGTGTGTAAGGGCCGATCAAGGCACAAATATGGGGAAAACCTGGCATCCCATCTTCGTCCCCTGGCGGGACGGCATGCCACTCCGTAGAGTGATGTATCCTCGTCCTCTAGTGGATGAGTCGATACAGCTATTAACCCTGGGCGGTCATGGATGCTAGGTAATCCAACCCCAAACAATACAACGGTCTCAACTGGTAATATTGTCTGGGTATCTCACATGCTGAGGCTAATAGGGATAAAGTATCATATATATTACATGCTGGGCTACTGATAGTAATCTGTACGTATTTAATACGTGCTGAGGCAGGTAAAGATGTATAAATATGAACATAGTCTCCTGCCGGGCTGTACTGAGCAAATACTATATAAGATAATATTTCTGCTGAAAATTCTGCTATTTACTAAGTTTCTGTATACAGTATATGCTGGACTAGTGATAGAAATAAGTACATACTTAATACATGCTGAGGCTGGAAGTACTATATATGTATATATGTACGAATATAGTCTTTCTGCTGAACTATGCTATATACTAATTTTCTATAGTAACCTGATTTACTATTCCTGACATGCTTTTTGAACTTCATTTTAGCTTGCTATTCTATTTCTGAAGGGCTTTACGGATACTGTACTACTCCGCGGGGTTTCAGCTGAACACAACAATATCTTAACCTGGCATATTACATCACACTCTGAATATACTGGGCACTCTCTAATGCTTGCGTTAGAATCTATATCATACTGATAGGTTTCATACACATTACAACCCAATGTTTCTCACATCGTACCAACATTCATAATAACGCAACATTTGACTTCTGAACATTCTACTGGTCCGTAATTTGTTACACTACACTGATATTACTTAACTTGCCGAAGGAAACTAACTTTACATACCTTATCTTTGAATATTCGTCCGTCGGACGAAGCTCGGCCGGTACTTCAACTATTTTCTCCCAACTGCATTCTTAAATACGTCAATCAATACTAAATACAACATTATTATAAAGAGCGACGTTACTTTCGATTTAATTTATAGCCTAAACTTAGGCTTATCGAAAGACGGTCAAAAACTCGCTATTTTCCAGCGGCCCAGAAGGGAGAATTATTTACTTCTCAGCTAGGAACACATAGACATTAATTTAGAGCAATTCTACTTACTTTAGTTCGGCGGCTCGCAGATTCGTCGGCCGTTTTGCGCAAAACTAACTCCGTAGAAATGCTCTCTGCTGCTAAATACCTTGGTATCTAGGATTAATTTGGGTTTGGGCAGCGTTTGGCAGCGTAATCGGACGAAAATATTTAATCCCCCTTCATTTTCCTCTGTTTAGCTGCGGGTTCTGGAAATTATAAGATATTAAATGAGTTTAAACCGAAGTGGGGCTTTATATACTTGGGCCTGGACACGGGCAACGTGTCACGGAGCCATCACGGAGGCCTCACCTCCGTGACACGCTGCCATCGCGGAAGGGCTCTGCCTCGGCTCCTCCCGCGATGGTTCGACAGGTTTCTCGTCTAATCTTTTCCCAGGCCTTTCCCTAGCACGTATGGCTTTCAAATACGCTTAACCAATGTGCGAATAGGTCATCTAAGTGCCGGGAATTCTACGGGGTATAACATTCTCCCCCCCTTAGGAACATTCGTCCCCGAATGTATACTGCTGTCTAGAGAGCTGTTTACTCTAGTTTCTGGGAAAATTTTGGCAGAGTTTCCCCTGTAAAATGGACTATCGCAATGACCTGAAATGCAGAAAAAGTCCAACACAGGCACTGCACACAATATTCTACAATCCACTGGACAACTAAATATCACTTCTTTCTTTATCATTTACAACATACATACTAAAAAGTACTGTAAATAATGATACGGACATACCTGTCGTCTGACTAGGCCTGAAATAAGTGAGGATATCTGGTTTTCATATCTTCTTCAGCCTCCCACGTCATTTCTTCCTGATTTTTGTTACACCACAATACCTTGACAGATGCAACATCTTTAGTTCTCAGCCTGCGAATCTGTCTGTCTAAGATAGCTACGGGAACCTCTTCATAGGCTAACTCCTCTGTGACCTGAACATCCTGGACTGGAACTACTGTAGAAGGGTCCCCTACGAACTTTCTTAACATAGAAACATGGAATACTGGGTGAACCGACGCTAACTCTGGAGGCAAGTTCAACTCGTATGCCACGCGGCCTATTCTTCGCTGAACCTGATACGGCCCAATGAATCTTGGGCTAAGCTTGCCCTTCTTTCCAAACCTCATTACCCCTTTCATCGGGGACACTTTCAGATATACCCAATCGTTTATCGAAAATTCTAGATTTTTGCGCCGTCTATCTGCGTATGACTTCTGGCGTCTTTGAGCGGTCAGTAAACGTTCCCGGATAAGCTTTATCTTTTCTTCGGACTGCCGAACAATGTCTGGGCCAACTAATGCTGATTCTCCTACCTCAAACCAGCCCACCGGCGATCTACACTTTCGCCCATATAATGCCTCGAAAGGCGCCATCTGGATAGCTGAATGGTAGCTGTTATTATAAGAAAATTCGATTAACGAAAGATGTTCATCCCAGCTACCCCCAAAATCTAACACACACGCTCGTAGCATATCTTCGAGCGTCTGAATTGTACGTTCAGCCTGCCCATCTGTTTGAGGATGGAATGTTGTGCTCAAATTAATCTGCGTCCCCAAACCTTTCTGAAACGATTGCCAGAATCTAGCTGTAAACTGTGCTCCCCTGTCTGAAATGATAGATACCGGCACGCCATGCAATCTAACTATTTCTCTGATATATAATTCAGCATAATCCTCAGCTGAGAAGGTAGCCCTTACTGGCAGGAAATGAGCTGATTTTGTCAGCCTGTCAACTATTACTCAAATGGAATCAGTTCTGCATCTAGTACGGGGTAACCCTGTCAGAAAATCCATATTTATTACTTCCCATTTCCACATAGGTATTATTATCTCCTGAGTCAAACCGCCCAGTTTCTGGTGCTCTGCTTTCACCTGCTGACAATTAGCACACCTAGATACAAGTTCAGCTATCTCGGTTTTCATACCTGGCCACCAGTAGATGTCTCTGATGGCGTGGTACATTTTCGTCGCCCCTGGGTGAAGGGAATAGCGAGCGTAGTGCACCTCATGCATGATCTGCCCACGAAGTCCTGCGATAGTCGGGACACAAAGGCGGCCCTTACAATGTAGCACACCATCCTCGGTTATCTGAAAATCTGGCTCCTTACCTTTCTGAACTCTATCTCTGAGCTGGACTAAATCGGGATCCACATATTGTCGTTCTTTTACCTATGCAACTAACGATGATACTGCAGAATTCTGAATTACGGCCCCATTATCTCCTGTTTCCATCACTCGAACTGCTTGCCCAGCTAACTGATGAATCTCCTTAGCTAATTTCTGTTTCTCAGGTCGCAAATACGCCAAACTCCCCATTGACTTACGACTCAGGGCATCTGCTACCACATTAGCCTTTCCGGGGTGGTACAAAATATTCACATCATAGTCTTTCAACAACTCTAACCAGCGGCGTTGCCGCAGATTCAACTCCCTCTGGGTCAAAATGTACTGCAAGCTCTTATGATCTGTATATATATCAACATGGACGCCGTACAGGTAATGCCTCCACATCTTCAAGGCATGAATTACTGCAGCCAACTCTAAGTCATGGGTGGGGTAATTCCTTTCGTGCTTTTTCAGCTGCCTGGAAGCATATGCAATTACTCTACCATGCTGCATCAATACACAGCCCAATCCGACACCTGACGCGTCGCAATAGACTGAATAACCTTCTGTGCCTTCCGGCAGTGCTAATACGGGAGCAGAGGTCAATCTATCTTTCAGTTCCTGGAAACTCTGCTCACATGCCTCCGTCCACTGAAACTTTGCTGCTTTCTGTGTCAATTTAGTTAAAGGTGCTGCAATGGTTGAGAATCCCTCAACGAATCTCCGATAATACCCTGCTAACCCCAGAAAACTACGAACTTCAGTCGGGGTAGTAGGCCTAGGCCATGACTTAACTGCTTCTATCTTCTGCTTGTCTACCTGTATACCAGCGTCTGAGACAATATGCCCTAAAAAGGCTACTGAGTTAAGCCAGAATTCACACTTCGAAAATTTAGCATACAACTGGCGGTCCCTGAGAATCTGGAGCACTGTTCGCAAATGAGTCCGGTGATCTGCTTCAGAGCGAGAATACACCAGAATATCATCAATGAATACTATCACGAACAAGTCCAGGAAGGGTCTGAAAATACTGTTCATCAGGTCCATAAAGACTGCTGGGGCATTTGTTATCCCGAAGGACATAACCAGAAATTCAAAATGTCCATATCGGGTCCTGAATGCTGTCTTAGGAATATCCCTCTCACGTACTCGGACCTGGTGGTATCCGGACCGCAAGTCAATCTTAGAAAAGTATTTGGCTCCCTGCAACTGATCAAATAAGTCATCAATTCTGGGGAGCGGATACTTGTTCTTTACTGTAACTTTGTTTAGCTGCCGATAATCTATGCACATTCGGAGCGAGCCATCTTTCTTTCTCACGAATAAAACTGGCACACCCCACGGTGAAGTACTCGGACTGATAAAACCTTTATCTAACAAATCTCTCAACTGCTCCTTTAATTCTCTGAGTTCTGCAGGAGCCATACGATAAGGAGGTATTGATATTGGCTGAGTGCCTGGTAGCAAGTCAATAGTGAAGTCTATTTCCCTTTTTGGGGGAAGACCAGGTAACTCATCAGGAAATACATCTGGGAATTCATTTAACACTGGAACAGACTGGAGTGTCGGAGATTCTGCTTGGACATCCTGAACTCTGACAAGATGGTAAATGCACCCCTTAGATATCAACTTCCTCGCCCGAAGGTAGGAAATAAACCTACCTTTTGGCATCGCGGTGCTGCACTTCCACTCCCGTACTGCTTCCCCCGGGAAGTGGATTCGGACCGTTTTGGTCCAACATTCAACATTGGCAAAGCACGGCACTAACCAGTCCATACCCATTATGGCATCGAAATCTATCATTTCTAACTCGACCAGATCTACTGTGGTCTGACGGTCAACAATCTCTACTGTACACCCGCGGTAGATTCGGCTAGCTGTGATAGAGTCACCGACGGGCGTAGATACCAAGAAGGGTTGCCGTAATGATTCTGGTACAATACTAAACTTCCGTGCCACAAATGGAGTAATATAGGACAAAGTAGACCCTAGATCAATTAACACATAAGCAGGGTGTGAACAGATAGTTAATATACCTGTCACAACATCAGGCGATGCCTCTGAATCTTGCCTCCCTGGTAAGGCATATGTGCGGCTTGGACCCGCACCTGTACTGGAGGCCCCTGATCTGCCTCGACCCCTGCCTGTTGAAACTGGGGGCCTACGCCCAGTCAAGGATGTTATGGCTCGTGACCCTACTGATGTCCTATCCTGTCTATCGCGGTCCTCTCGACCTCTGGCTGGGCAATCTTTCATCAAATGGCCTTCTTGGCCACAAATATAACATGCGGTGGAGCCATATCTGCATGCTCCAAAATGGCGTCGATTGCATATAGGGCAAAGTGGTAGGGTATACCTACCCTGCTCTGCCCTCCTCTGTGATAGTGAATCTGCCATCTGCGAGCCTCTACCAGTCCCTGACTGCCCCCTGCGGCTGAATCTAACCCCCTGTGACTGTGACGGAGGCGGGGGCCTGGGCGGCCTGTCTGACATTCGGGGCCTGGGTCCTCCCCGGGCCTCTCCCTGTAATTCAACTGGCCTGTCCCGGCGACGTTGTTCCTGATTAACCCTTCTGACCTCTCATTGCCGCTGTCTGATGCCCTCAATATTCTGAGCAAATGCCTGAATGCGAGCAATATCCATGTCCTCTCGCAGTGTGGCTGTAGTGCAAATCTCAACATATTCTGGATTCAAGCCCGTAATGAAGCGATGCACTCTGGATGCCATGGTATCAACGAAAGCCGGTGCATATCGGGCTAAAGAATTAAACTACAAAGAATATTCCCAAACACTCATGGCCCCCTGTTCTAGATGTAGGAACTGGTCTACCCGGGCCTGTCGAATCTCCCGCGGCAGATAATGATCCAGAAAGGCTCCTGAAAAACTGGACCAGGTGGGAGGGGAAACATCTCTCCCTCGGGGCCTCTCCCAGCTTTCATACCATAGCACCGCAATATCTCGCAACCGGAATGCGGCCAATTCAACTGACTCAGTAGGCGTAGCATGCATAACCCTGAAGATTCTCTGCATCTGATCCAGAAAATCTTGGGGGTCCTTTGTTCGGTCCGTACCTGTGAATTATGGAGGATTCAGGGCTAAGAACTCTCGGACCCTCGAACTACCGGGCCCTCCTGATGATTCTGCAACTGTAGATGGCATTGGCTGACGCTGAGCAGCCATCATTTGTGCTAACAAAACTACAGCACTCCTAACCTCCTGATCAGAAGGAGTCAATATAGGGGCTGCTGAAGGTAATGTCGCCCCAAGTGACTCCTGACGTGGTGGAGACTGCTGAGGAGGCTGAGGTGAAGCCTCTGTAGGGCCCTCTGATCGGGCTGTCTCCAAGTGAGGGGGAGGCATTCTGCTAGTGCCTTCTCCTGCTGCCATGTCTAAGTTCCGACCGGTAATAGGATGGCGCTGGTCTGACATTATCTGTAACCAAAGAGTATGGTAAGATTCTCAGGGACTCAACCCTAACTGCACCGCTCTACAGCACGACTGAATAAGAATAAAAGACAACCATCCTATCATGCCTTGCAGCCTCCTACCCATAGTATGTGGTGCACAACACATACATGGACAGGACTCTACTTAGCACAGCTTGCAGACTCCCTGGGATACGACCTGCTTTGATACCAAGTTTGTCACGCCCCACCTTGGGGGGTATGACTGGCACCTGGTGCCCAACTAAGACCTGACCTGCTGAACTGTTAAGCCTGGGCGCGTCTGGCACCTGGCTGGCTCTAACTCAAATTTCTGGAAACAAAGGGCTATATAACGGATGTAAATACAGCCCCCGGCCCATTGGCCTATGGCCTTCTGTACCTGTACTACAGCTGACCAGAAACAAGGTAATTCAGGGGAACCTATGCGGGCCGATAAGGCCACCATGCTGTCTAGTTATTTGTAACTCAAGCATAACATACTGAAAAGCTACGTGACCGGCAAGGTCACCACTACTGGCAAACTATGGCCCCACACGGCCATCATAAAAGAAAGAAGGAGTAAAGGCAACTATACAACTGCACGGCCTCACACTACCGGCTCATCTGACCACAGGGAATATATACAGACTGCAAGCCTCTAAAAAGGATAATAGAAACGATCGGGACAGGGCCCCGACCTACCCGTACTGTACAACAAAAGGAACTGAACTACACCTCTAGAAATTCAGTCTCCGAATGACAGGAGCTGAATATTCGACCGCTGATGGGGATCACGTGGTATCGCCTGCGCGTCTATGGGTACCTGCAGGCAAGTAATGCAGCGCCCCACTGGGCGTCAGTACCGCTGGTACTGAGTATGTAAAGCAAACTGAATACAGCTGAATACAAGTAATATAACTAAAAATTCTGAATAGTATGAGGTAACTGAATCTATAAGAACTGAAGGGATATCTAAAATCAATAACATAACTGTCAAAACTGAAATAAGAAGGAGTAGATAACTGTCTGATAGTGTAGATCGTACCTGTTCTTAATCATACTGAAGGGAGTAGGAATCATACCTGGAGACGTATCATTCTACTACTAATCTGCTCGTATCTACTGTAATATAGCATAACATACATAACATAACATGGCATACACAACCTTACCCGGCCCCCATAAGCCGGGAGGTACAATCAACACAGAATCTATACCCCTTCCCCGGTCAACCCATCTCCTACACTGGCTGTAAGTATCCTGCCGGTCCCCTGGGTATGCACTTGGGCTCGCTAAGCCCCTGACTATAACTGCATCTGAGTCCGGAGGACTCCTGAATCTGCACCCGGGCGTATCTGCTCGACTGGGGTGTGTAAGGGCCGATCAAGGCACAAATATGGGGAAAAACTGGCATCCCATCTTCGTCCCCTGGTGGGACGGCATGCCACTCCGTAGAGTGACGTATCCTCGTCCTCTAGTGGACGAGTCGATACAGCTATTAACCCTGGGCGGTCATGGATGCTAGGTAATCCAACCCCAAACAATACAACGGTCTCAACTGGTAATACTGTCTGGGTATCTCACATGCTGAGGCTAATAGGGATAAAGTATCATATATATTACATGCTGGGCTACTGATAGTAATCTGTACGTATTTAATACGTGCTGAGGCAGGTAAAGATGTATAAATATGAACATAGTCTCCTGCCGGGCTGTACTGAGCAAATACTATATAAGATAATATTTCTGCTGAAAATTCTGCTGTTTACTAAGTTTCTGTATACAGTATATGCTGGACTAGTGATAGAAATAAGTACATACTTAATACATACTGAGGCTGGAAGTACTATATATGTATAAATGTACGAATATAGTCTTTCTGCTGAACTATGCTATATACTAATTTTCTATAGTAACCTGATTTACTATTCCTGACATGCTTTCTGAACTTCATTTTAGCTTGCTATTCTATTTCTGAAGGGCTTTACGGATACTGTACTACTCCGCGGGGTTTCAGCTGAACACAACAATATCTTAACCTGGCATATTACATCACACTCTGAATATACTGGGCACTCTCTAACGCTTGCGTTAGAATCTATATCATACTGGTAGGTTTCATACACATTACAACCCAATGTTTCTCACATCGTACCAACATTCATAATAACGCAACATTTGACTTCTGAACATTCTACTGGTCCGTAATTTGTTACACTACACTGATATTACTTAACTTGCCGAAGGAAACTAACTTTACATACCTTATCTTTGAATATTCGTCCGTCGGACGAAGCTCGGCCGGTACTTCAACTATTTTCTCCCAACTGCATTCATAAATACGTCAATCAATACTAAATACAACATTATTATAAAGAGCGACGTTACTTTCGATTTAATTTATAGCCTAAACTTAGGCTTATCGAAAGACAGTCAAAAACTCGCTATTTTCCAGCGGCCCAGAAGGAAGAATTATTTACTTCTCAGCTAGGAACACATAGACATTAATTTAGAGCAATTCTACTTACTTTAGTTCGGCCGTTTTTCGCAAAACTAACTCCGTAGAAATGCTCTCTGCTGCTAAATACCTTGGTATCTAGGATTAATTTGGGTTTGGGCAGCGTTTGGCAGCGTAATCGGACGAAAATATTTAATCCCCCTTCGTTTTCCTCAGTTTAGCTGCGGGTTCTGGAAATTATAAGATATTAAATGAGTTTAAACCGAAGTGGGGCTTTATATACTTGGGCCTGGACACGGGCAACGTGTCACGGAGCCATCGCGGAGGCCTCACCTCCGTGACACGCTGCCATCGCGGAGGGGCTCTGCCTCGGCTCCTCCCGCGATGGTTCGACAGGTTTCTCGTCCGATCTTTTCCCGGGCCTTTCCCTAGCACGTATGGCTTTCAAATACGCTTAACCAATGTGCGAACAGGTCATCTAAGTGCCGGGAATTCTACGGGGTATAACATATCTGTACTGGACAGTACCCTAGACACTGCTCAACAGGGCTGTCTGTACTGTAGTGCTAATGAGACAGATATGGGGAAAGCTTCATCCCATCTTCGTCCAAGCTGGGGACGGCATGCCACTCCTTGGACCGACGTAAACCCACCCGCTCAGTGGGCAACACGATTACCAACCCAGGGGCGGCGAGGACGCTCAATAAGGTGCCCTCACACCACATCAAGTCTCAACATACAAATAGCACATATAAATAGCAAGCATGTATAACCGAAAAAGGCTATCTGAAATCTGATTTCCTTATTCTGATCTCTTTCTGTATTATACTGATTCCGAAATCTTTATTTAACTGTTGGGCTAATCTATAGCCGGGATAACATCTGTCTGAATGGCTAATCTGTAGCCATAAAACTGTCTGTCTATTTGATTTTACTTTATTAGCCTTTATTCTGAAAATCTATATATTTTTATTCAACAACATACTTGCTAACCATACAATAAGCTATACTGAATTTGGAATGCTAACTCGCCCTTTGGCACATGCTTCACTAACTTTCGGACTGAATACGATACGGCAACACAACTCAAAATCTATTGGACTCACTTAATTCTCAATATTCAACTCCGAGAGTTTCAAATGTCGAGTTTACTATGACTTACCAAGCTAAGGCTTACTAACTTGCCGAAGAACAACTTCACATACCCTAACCTCGAGTTATTCGACTGTCGGATGAGGCTTGGTCAGTACTCCAGCTATTTCTCCCAACTGCATTCATATATACGTCAATTAGTACTAAATACAACATTATTCTAAAAGAAAACATCACTTTCGATATAATTATAGCCTAAACTTAGGCTTATCGAAAGACGGTTGAAAACTTTCTATTTTTCAAAAGTCCAGAAGGGAGAAGTATTCACTTTACGACTAGGAGTACATAGACACTAGTTTGGAGCAATTCCACTTACCTTAGCCCGGTGACTCGATGATTCGTCGACCGTATTTCGCGAAACAAAATCCGTAGGAATGCTCCCTACTGCTAAATACTTCGTTGTATGGAGTTAATTTGGATTTGGACTATGTTTAGCAGTGTAATCGGACGTTAATATGTTAACCCTCTTCGTCTCTCTCTATTTTCTACGTTTTCTCTGGAAATTATAATGAATGAACTAATTAAAAACCGAAAGTGGGGCTTTATATACTTGGTCCTGGATAGGCCCAACATGTCACGGAGCCAACGCAGTGTCCCCGCCTCCGTGACACGCTGCCATCGCGGATGGGCTCTGCCCCGGCTGCTTCCGCGATGGTTCGACAGCCTACTCGTCCGATCCTTTCTCGGGCCTTTCCCTAGCACGTATGGCTTTCAAATATGCTCAACCAACGTGCGAATAGACCATCTAGGTTCTGGGAATCTTACGGGGTATAACATTCTCCCCCCCTTAAGAACATTCGTCCTCGAATGTAAACTTCTATCTAGAGGACTTCTCAACTTACTCAACTTGTTTCTAGAAAAATTTCGGCAGAGTTTCCCCTGTAATATGGACTATCCCGAAAACCTGAAACACAGAAAAGTCCAATACAGGTATTGCACATAATACTTTAAGATTCACTGGATAGCTAAACATCAATCTTTCTTATTTATACATGCACAACCACAAGGTACTGCATAAGTAGTAATACGGACATACCTGTTGCCTGACTAGGCCTGGAATAAGTGAGGGTATCTAGCTTTCATATCTTCCTCAGCCTCCCACGTCATCTCCTCTCAGTTCCTGTTACGCCACAATACCTTGACAGACGCAATATCCTTAGTTCTCAATCTACGAATCTGTCGGTCTAAGATGGCTACTGGAACCTCTTCATAGGCCAGCTCCTCCGTAACCTGGATATCCTGGACTGGGACTACTCTGGATGGGTCTCCTATGCATTTCCTCTACATAGACACATGAAAGACCGGATGAACGGATTCCAATTCTGGAGGCAAGTTCAGCTCATATGCTACTCGGCCTATCCTTCGACGAATCTGATAAGGCCCAACAAACCCGGACTGAGCTTACCTTTCTTGCCGAATCTCATCACCCCTTTCATTGGGGATACTTTCAAAAATACCCAGTCATTCACATCAAACTCCATGTCTCTGCGCCGCACATCTGCATATGATTTCTGGCGGCTCTGTGCAGTCAGTAAGCGTTATCGGATAAGCTTTACCTTTTCCTCTAACTGCTGAACAATGTCTGGCCCAACCAATGTTGATTCTCCTATTTCAAACCAACCAATCCGCGATCTGCATTTTCGCCCGTATAATGCCTCGAAAGGCGCCATCTGGATGGCTGAGTGATAGCTGTTATTATAAGCAAATTCGATTAACGGCAAATGCTCGTCCCAGCTACCTCCAAAATCTAGCACACATGCTCGTAGCATGTCCTCGAGTGTCTGAATAGTGCGCTCAGCCTGTCCATCTATCTGAGGGTGGAATGCTGTGCTCAAATTAATCTGCGTTCCCAGACCTCTCTGAAACGATTGCCAAAATCTAGCCGTAAACTGTGCTCCTCTATCTGAAATAATGGATACCGATACTCCATGCAATCTGACTATCTCCCGGATATACAACTCCGCATAATCTTCGGTCGAGAAGGTAGCTCTTACTGGTAGGAAATGAGCTAATTTTGTCAATCTATCAACTATCACCCATATAGAGTCATGTTTGTGTCTGGTACGGGGTAATCCTGCTACAAAATCCATATTCACTGTTTCCCATTTCCAGATAGGCACAGCTATGTCCTGAGTCAAACCGTCGGGTTTCTGGTGTTCTGCTTTTACCAGTTGGCAGTTAGGACACTAGGCTACAAATTCAGCAATTTCTCTTTTCATACCTAGCCACCAGTAGTTTTCCTTGATATCATGGTACATTTTTGTCACACTGGGGTGAAGAGAATAACGGACGCAATGTACCTCGTTCATAATCTGCTGGCGGAGGCTTGAAACATCTGGAACACATAGACGGCCTTTACAGCGTAGCGCTCCATCCTCAGTTACCTAAAAATCTGGTGCTTTACCCTGCTGGATTCTGTCTTTGAGCTGGATCAGGTCAGGATCCTCATATTGCCGTTCTTTTACTTCCACAACTAATGATGACACGGCGGTGTTTTGAATTACCGCTCTACCGTCCTCCGTTTCTGCTACATGAATGGCTAGGCTAGCTAACTGATGTATCTCCCTGACCAATTCCCACTGCTCGGGCTGCAAATACGCCAAACTCCCCATGGACTTACGACTGAGAGCATCTGCTACAATATTGGCTTTTCCCGAGTGGTACAGAATATTCACGTCATAATCCTTTAACAGCTCCAACCAGCTCTGGGGCGGAGGTTAATCTGTCTTTCAGTTCCTGGAAGCTCTGTTCGCATGCCTCTGTCCACTGACACTTTACTGCTTTCTGCGTCAGTTTAGTCAGAGGTGCCGCTATGGTAGAGAACCCTTCAATAAACCTCCTGTAATAACCCACCAATCCCAGAAAACTACGGACCTCAGTCGGAGTGGTAGGCCTAGGCCAGGTTTTAACTGCTGTTATCTTCTGCGTATCAACCTGTATACCAGCATCCGACACAATATGCCCCAAGAAGGCTACTGAGTTCAGCCAGAATTCACACTTGGAGAACTTAGCATACAATTGGCGGTCCTTGAGGATCTGGAGTACTGTCCGTAAATGAGTCCGGTGATCTGCTTCGGAGCAAGAATACACCAGAATATCATTAATAAACACGATCACGAACAGGTCCAGGTATGGTCTGAAAATACTGTTCATCAAGTCCATGAATACTGCTGGGGCATTCGTCAACCCGAAGGACATAACTAGAAATTCAAAGTGTCCATATCGGGTCTTGAACGCCGTTTTAGAAATATCTCTTTCACGTACCCGAACCTGATGATATCCGGACCGCAAGTCAATCTTAGAGAAGTATCTGGCCCCTTGTAGCTGATCAAACAAATCATCTATTCTGGGAAGGCGGATACTTATTCTTCACTGTAACTTTATTCAACTGCCGATAATCTATACATATACAGAGTGAGCCATCTTTCTTTTTCACAAATAACACTGGCGCACCCCATGGTGAAGTACTCGGCCTGATGAAACCCTTATCTAACAAATCTTTCAACTGCTCCTTCAACTCTCTGAGTTCTGCAGGAGCCATACGATAAGGAGGAATTGATATAGGCTGAGTGCCTGGTAATAAATCAATAGCAAAATCTATTTCTCTTTCTGGGGGAATACCAGGTAACTCATTCGGAAACACATCAGGGAACTCGTTCACCACCGGAACAGACAGGACTGTTGGAGATTCTGCTCGGACATCCTGAACCCTGACTAGGTGGTAGATACATCCCTTAGTTATTAATTTCCTCGCCTGAAGGTAGGAAATAAACATACCTTTTGGAGTAGCTGTACTGCCTTCCCACTCTCGCACTGCCTCTCCTGGAAAGTGGAATCGGACCGTCTTGGTCCAACATTCTACATTGGCGTAGCACGGCACTAGCCAGTCCATACCCATTATGGCATCAAAGTCTATCATTTCTAGCTCTACCAGATCTACTGTAGTCTGGCGGTCAGCAACCTCTACTGTACACCCTCAGTAAATTCTGCTAGCTATAATAGAGTCACCAACGGGCGTGGATACTGAAAAGGGCTGCTGCAATAATTCTGGTACAATATTAAACTTTCGTGCCACAAATGGGGTAATATATGACAGAGTGGATCCTGGATCAATCGGTACATAAGCAGGGCATGAACAAATAGTCATCATACCTATCACTACATCTGGAGACGCCTCTGAATCATGTCTCCCTGTTAATGCATAAGTACGGCTTGAGCCTGTACCTGAACTGGAAGCTCCTGATCTACCTCGGCCTCTGCTTGCTGAACCTGAAGGCCCACGCCCTGCTGAGGCTGCTGGGGCTCGTGGCCCTGCGGATCCCCTGTCCTGACTGTCTCTACTCCCCTGACCTCTAGTCGGACAATCTCTCATTCGATGCCCCTCATGTCCGCAAATATAACACCCAGTGGAGCCATATCTACAAGCTCCGGTGTGAGGTCGGCCGCAATAGGGGCAGGGTGAGGGTGCAAATCTGCTCTGTTCTCCCCTTCTCTGTTGTGGGGAATCTACTGTTCTAGAACTGTCACTGGGCTCTGACTGCCCTCGTCGCACATATCTACCTCGCTGTTGCTGCTGCTGTGGTGGAGGTGGGGGCCTAGGGGGTCTATCTGATAGTAGAGGCCTGGGTCCTCTCTGAACTTCTCTTTGCATCTCGTCTGATCTGTCTCTGCGGCGCTGTTCCTGACTGGTCTATCTACTATTTTGTTGCCGTTGTCTAAGACCCTCAATGGTCTGAGCAAAGGCCTGTACTCGGGTGATATCCATATCCTCTCGTAACGTAGCCGTCATACATGCCTCAGTATATTCCGGGTTCAGACCCATAATAAATCTGTGAACTCTAGCTGGCATAGAATCAACAAATGCTGGAGCATAACGGGCTAAGGAGTCAAACTGTAAAGAATACTTGCATACGCTCCTCCCCCCCTACTCCAGATGCAAAAAATGATCCATCCGGGCCTGCCGGATCTCTCGTGGCAAGTAACGGTCCAGGAAGGCCTCCGAGAAGCTGGTCTAGGTTGGAGGGGTAACATCTCTCCCTCGGGACCTTTCCCAACTCTCGTACCATAGTACTGCTATGTCCCGCAACCGGAACACTGCCAACTCAACAGATTCTGAAGGGGTCACATGCATAACCCGGAAAATTCTCTACATCTAATCTAGAAAGTCCTGAGGGTCCTCTGCTTGATCTGACCCAGTGAACTGTGGAGGACCTAGTGCCAAAAATTCCCTGACCCTGGAACTACCTGACCCACCTGAAGGTTCTGCTGCTACAGGTGGCACCAACTGGTGCTGTGTGGCCATCATTTGTGCCAACATAACTACAGCGCTACGAACCTCCTGATCTGATGGCGAAGGCATAGGAGCTATCGGGGGCGTTGTAGTGCCCAATGGCTCCTGATGTGAGGGGGACTGCTGAGAGGGCTGTGATGAAGCCTCTATATCGCCCTCAGATCGGGCTGACTCTGACTGAAGTTGAGGCATCCTGCTGGTGCCTTCTCCTGCTGCTGTGTCTAATCTCCTGCCTGTGGACATGATCTGCCATTCTTATCTGGAGACAAAGGATACAATAAGTTTTAAGAACTCGACCCTATACTGTACTATGCTATGGCACGACTGAGTATGAAAGAAGAGTAACCATCCTATCATGCCTCGCAGCCTCCTGCCTATGGTATGTGGTGCACAACACATCCATAAAAAAGACTCTACTTAGCACGGCTTGCAGACTCCCTGGGACACGACCTGCTCTGATACCAAGTTTGTCACACCTCGCCTTGAGGGGTATGACTGGCACCTGCTGCCCTACTAGGACCTGGACTGCTAGACTACTGAGCCTAAGAACATCTGGTGCCTGGCTGGCTCTAACTCAAATTCAAGGAATCAACGGGCTATATAACGGCTGTAACTACAGCCTCCGGCCGACTAGGACTATAGCCACCTGTATAAACTTCCGCTAACCAGAAACATACTTACAAGGGGGAAACCTAGCGGGCCGACAAGGCCACCGTGCTGTCTAGTGATCTGTAATTCAACAATAAAATGCTAAATAACTACCTGACCGGCAAGGTCACCACTACTATCAAACTAAGGCCCCACGCGGCCAACATAAACTAAAATGCTAAATAGCTATAACAAACTACACGGCCTCACACGACCGGCTCAACTGACCACAGGGTAATATTTACAGATTGCAAGCCTCTAGGAATACTGATAAGATGGTTGATCTTGGGCAGATTTATATGCCCAAGTGATACTCAAACATATTATTTTTGCCTTGTTTGTGTGCAATATGTATATATTCTCATGTAATTGGTAATAAAATGTGAATTTATACTAACCAACACGATTAACATTTGTTTTGCAGGAAAATATGATTTTTAGGAGCTAAAATGCATGTTGGAAGTATATCGGAGTTGGACTTGGATGCGAGCGTGGAAAAGACATTGGAATGCGCAAAGTATAGGGGCTCCGCGATGGAGCCGTGCCACGCTACCATCGCGGAGGCACACTGCCTAGAGGGGAAATTAATTGGCAAATTCCAGTGAGGCCTCGCGACAGCTCCGTGGCACGGAGATAGTCCTCCGCGTTGGCCTCCGTGCCACGTTGAGGCTATAATCCCGGACCCTGGAATTCCAGTAAGGGTCCGCGTCCACGCCGTGTCACAGAGGCAGTGCTCCGCGTTGACCTCCGTGACACGTTGCTTGTTATTACGGGAAAAATTCCCACTAGTATAAATAGAACACTTAGCTTATTTTTAATTAATTCGGACTTGGTGGAGCAAGGACGTGGGTTAGAGGCAGTTGAGGAACGAAAAAGCTAAGGGTTTTTCTCTCTTTTTTTCTTCTTTCAATCAATTGTTTGTATGATTAACACTTGTTTTAGGATGATTAATCCACAAATGAGTGGCTAATTCTCTTCCTTGCTAAAGTTTTGAACAATGGTGATGAATTTTGATTGTTAATGATCTGGTTTTCTTCTTCTTCTTCTATGTTGTTCTATTAATTCTTGTTTCTACTGCATTAGTGTGTGGCCGACATTAATGTACATCTAAAAAGTCCAATTTCACTCGAGAGAGCAAGAAATTGGAAAGTTGTGAATTAATAGGGTATTGTTCTTAACTTGATTTGGGAAAATTGGGTTTTGATGTGCTTTCCTGATAGAAATATACTTGAAAGTCGTATTAGTCAATTTAGGAACCGGAATTGTAGTGCTAGGTCATAAATTGCATTTGATCACAGAAATGTAGACGAATGGTTTATGATTCTAAAGTGAAATTAAATACGAGAGTTTTAATTTCTAGGCTAATGTTCTTGGCTAGCAACATGAAGAAAAGATTAACCAAATTGTGATTATCGTCAAATTCATTACTTGTTCTTAACCTTGGCATGCTCATATCCATAGTTTCAATTCACAGTAAATAATTGTTAATAGTTTTAGTATATATAATTTCTAAACAAAAACTTATTTAACTGTTGGTTACGTTGTTGTTAGCATAATTAGAAGTAAGATAAGAATATAGTGTACTTAGGCAATTTTACTTACCCAGAGTCTCCTTGGATCGATACTTGGCTTACTTAGCCACTCTATTACTTGTTTGATCACGTGCACTTGTGTGTCGGTTTTAACCATATACCCTAAGCACCCGAACAAGTTTTTGGCGCCGTCGCCGGGGAGGCTAGGCAATTGGTGAAATTGTGTTAAGTGTAAATTTACTGTATTTTTGTTTTATTTTCTTAAGTGTTGACAACTTGGTCTTAGTATTTGTTTTAATTCTTTGTTCATTTTAATTTTTCTCTCTTTCGGATACCCTCATTGACATGACATCTTGGAATATAAATGGTGGATACACATATTTCGGCGAATCTTGCATGAATTGCGGAGGACCCCACTTGTGGCAAAACTGTAGCACGTGAAATATATGTGGGTGTCAATATGGCCATTGGGGTGATTGTCCAAAGGCATATTCCCCTCCCCCAAGCCCCCGCTATGATCATTCTGTTGTTTTTGCTGAATATAGGCATGTTGAAAGTGAGGACTTGGGACGCCAAGTTCAAATAGAGGACATGATGAAACAACTCTTGGAGCAATCAGAAGCAATGAAGGAGTCGGTGGCCGAATTGATAATTCAGAAAAAGGAGAATGCAGAGGCTGTAAGCAGGATGAGCATCAAACTCACGGAGATGTGTGCTGAGGCTGAAGCTTGTGATAATTTGCAGGTGACAGTTTTAGCCGATATTCAAGAGGAACTACAAGAGGAATACAAGGGTGAATTTTTGGATGAAGCCCAACAATTAGAATCTCTTGAGTGTCCCCGTGATCGGCTCATACCTATAGAAAATCCATTCATGGAAGAAGAGAAAGAATATCTCCCATTTGACCTTAATGGAGAAATAGATGTCGATGTTGAAAAGGTGTACATAAGTAAGGAAGTAAAGCACAATGCAATTTCAGAGTGGAGGTTGATTGGACCACACTCGAAGCATTTTTCGACATTAAGTTTGGTCGACAATATAGAAATAGAGTCTTCCAAGATTATAGAGAAATGTCTAGAGGAGGACCAAGCCCCGTATATTCTGCAATTTGCTAACTCGAAGCAACGAAATGACTTCACTTACTCAAGGGCCAATAAGTTCAAAAGAAAACATCTACTGCTTGGTCCTTACAATTTTTCACCACCACCCCTGGAGCATAAGAGGAAATTAGAAAAGAAATTAGGTGTGAGATTCATATCCTCAAGGTGGAGGAAAAAGTGGTGAAACTTGGTACGTCGAGCCGCGACGGTAAACCAGGCGCTGCACGGGAGGCAACCCGTGAAAAATATTTTTTTTCTTTTGTTTAGTAAGGTGTAAATAGTTTATATTTTTATTTTTGTTTTCTTGATTTGGTATAAATTTTTCATTTTTAGTTAATATTTTTCATTTTAGTTAGGGAAATCTATTAATCTAACCAATTTTGTTTAGTGAGGTGATTTTTCAGGTCAAACGGAGACAAATATGCATGGAATCGAGAAGAATAAGGCAAGGTATGAAAAAATAATTAAAATGAAGAGACAGTGCACTGGGGCGTTGGCTCCGTGTCACGGAGGAAGGGCTCCGCGTTACCCTCCGTGACACGTTGAAGGTAAAATCCGGATTTTTAAAATTTCCAGTAAGCCAACACGTTGGCTCCGTGTCACGGAGGAGGGACTCCGTGTTACCCTCCGTGACACGTTGCCTTATATTTGGTGCCGGGTCACACCGGGTTGCCGGGTGACCCGCGTGTTTTTCTTTAAATTAACCCCAATTTTCTTGCCCGTTCTCCCCATTTCTTTTCCTCTCCGCGACCAAACACCCAAATCCCCCTCCCCAATCAACGTGCCATGCCACTAAGCAAAGAAATCATCAAGTTTCTTCGGTTCTTCAATGTAAAGGTATGTTTTCCTCGTTTCTCTCTAAGTTTTGGTGATTTTAGTCGAATTTGGGTAGGTGAGGTGAGATATATCATCCTAAGTAGCAATTGAGCTTGAAATTGAATTATTTGTGATTGATGAATGTTCAGAATGTTGTTATTAGCGTTTGAACTTGTCGATTACGTGAATAATTCAGAATTGATTGTAAAACTGAATTCTAGGGCTTAGGTTGTTGAAATTGAATTGGGTAACTTGATAACTTGGTGAATTAGATGCCGGGGTGTGTTTGTGAAGTGAGATAAGTCGTGTAAATATTGTTTGAATGTAAAAGACGACGAATTCTCGAATTTTTGGGGAAAATGCGAAAATTGTTCAAATTGGTTAGGTTATTTGGATTCGTATGTATATAGAATGTTTTTGTTGTTGTTTTTGTTTGTTGTTTTCGTTGCTAAGTGCGATGGTTGAATTGCTAGCGATAGTAGGATTGGGATTCGCTGTATGAAGTCTGAGTAGTACGCTAAAGGTTATACTGTCGAAATTTTTTTGTGAACGCACTTAGCATAAATTGTATAGTTGATTGTTTTGGTGTAAATTGAGTTATCCTTGCCATAGTTTGTAAAGGTAGCTAAGGACTAAGTGTGGGGTAAACGTTGTGTAACCCGACCTTAGCTGAAGTTAACATGTATTTAGCTTAACGTTGTGCTTGTTTATGTATATTGACATGTACAATGGCGAGTAGGCAGGATAAGGGCAAAGGTGCTTCTACTTCTGGCACCGGGAGGAAAAGAATGAGAATGGGCACCGCAGTCCCAGCTGCACCAGCTGTTCCGCGCGGCCAACGCCGCCAATACGGAACAAGGTGGGTAACCGAGGAAGGGAAGAAGTGGTATGCTAAGCATAAGGAAAGCAAGTACTTCCCGGAGGAACATATTGCACGGGAACCACTAGCACAGGAGTTCCCCCATATTGTGCAGAGGATTGAAGCAGCTGGGCTTAGCTTTATATTTCAGGAGCCCAAGGAGTGCAACCTACATTTGGTCCGAGAATTCTACGCAAATTGGAACCCGGCCATCAGAAGCCACACAATAAAAATCAGAGGGCAGATTGTCACTCTGGAACCCCAGCAATTTAATGCCATCGTTGGAGCGCGGGACACAGACGCTCAGGTTCTCCGCCAGCTAAACATCACCCCACCATTCGCCGACATCAGACGTACGTTGTGTGGGGCTCGATACATAGCCCGATGGAGTAGACATAAGGAGAGGGGTTACCACCAAACTCTGCCTTATTCGCAGATGAACAGGGAGGCCAGAATATGGCTGAAAATTGTATGTTCTTGCTTGATCCCGGGAGTTCACATGACAGATGTGACTCAGGACCGTGTCTGCTTGGTGTATGCCCTTATGAAAGGGCTAGAGATTAATGTTGGGGCGGTCATTATATCCGCCATGAAGAGAGCCAGACTACACCAGGGCCACAGATACGGGTTCGACGGACTCATCACCACCTTCCTCTGAGGCCTCGATGTCGAGGAAGAGGCTTTGGATTACATCCCGCAGTTGGAGCGGAGGGCCCTCGATGTGACAAAAACTAAGGCCCCCGACACCACACACGGGCCAGTGCTGACTTTGGGGGAGCGACATGCTCGTGACGATCAGTACATGGCACGTATGTTTAGCATGCAGATGCTTCAGCTACGGATTGGTGGGAGACCAGCCACAAAGGAAGAGTTATGGCAGTTGGAGCTGGATTACCCATTTGGCGAGAACGCCAGAGCCTTATGCCGAGTGGGACCAGCCTTCGTTGAGCCTACTGATGACGATGTCCCCACTGACGAGGAGACACGTCGGGAGGACTCCGATGTGGAGTCTGATGACGACGATGGAGCTGACTCAGACATGGGCGATGAGGCAGCAGCACCGGATGAAGAAGTCGAATATTTCGACTGAGCAGGGAGTTCCACCACCCGAAATTTTGTGCTTTGTATTTTTGTGAACACTGGGAACAGTGTTCGATTTAAGTGTGGGGTGGGAAGTAGTTAGGTGCTGGGGCTGGGCTAATCTGTTGTATGCTTTTTCCTTGGTTTGTATGTATGTTTATGTTTCCCTGTTGTGAACTGATTTGTGTTGTATCTGTATATATTTTTTTTTGTGGTTAATGATGTGTGTTGTGAAAAGTTATGGTTGCCGAGGTAAATATTTTGTAAATATTTCTGTATATCGAAATGATTGATATTTTTCAAAATTTTTGCGAAAATATTTTGCACTTATCAAAATATTTTGTAAATAGTTTTCCATCGACATGATCGATGTTTTGCAAAAATTCTTCGATTTTTATTTTTGGGTTTCTCGGAGTTTGTTTTCGGTTCTTTTACCGAGAATAGTCCCATTGAACCGATGTCATAGTTAGTGACTGTTCCCTATGATGGATGGATGACGACCGTCTTAAGGGAAATGTAGTCGGTAGGAGTAGGATTTTAATTTATTTTCAGTTTTTCTTTGGTGGATTGCATCAATGAACCTGTAGTTACTTTATGGTTGCAAAATTTCGTTGCGTGTTGTAACTGATGTTCAAAATGTAAAAGTGATTCGTTTGAAAGCATGCAATTTTGTAAATATGTTGAGTTACCTAGGCTGTAGAATTTGATTCGGTGTGATTGAGGCTTAATTTTGAATTCATGTAATTGACTAATTAAAGAGTCTGTGAATGCATCTTGAATCGATCATGTGCATGAAGTGTGTGAAGTGAGGTATTGTTATTCCATGCTATTATGAAGTGTCTAGAACTTTCCTGGTGTGTGTACAAAACGAAATGAAGGAGGTGTAGTGTTAGAAAGGATGTAGGCATTTCTTTGTTTTTAACCGAGAGTTTCTATTTTTTTCTTGTCATACTCTCATTTTTATGTGACCGTATACCCTAGTCAGCCCGTTGAGCCTTTAGCCGATTATTTCTTTCTTTTGTCCAAAAATGTTTAAACTAAGCTTTATTCTTTCTTTTCATGAGCCGTAAAGTCTATACAAAACTCTTAAGCGCTTAAGAAGAAAAGAAAAAATTTTCCCAAAGTGTCAAAGAGTGAGAAGGGTGAAAAGAAAAAGAAAAGCAGAGTGAGGAAAGAAAAGAAAAAGGTGGAGGGTGCACTCATCATAATTAAATGATATTGAGGGTACATGAAAACCCTTTGTTGTTGTGTCAAGTGTGTTTGATGAAAGGGGCAGTACGAAAGTAAACCAGCATGAAGGGGATGATGAAAAAAAGAAAAGAGAGAAACAACGTTCATGAGTTGATGGGAATGTGTTGAAAAGGCGCTTAAGGATGCTAGTGACTATTATTGGCTAATCCAATATATACTAGTTCCATAGCTTCCATTACAACCCATTAAAGTCCTACTTGATCTTACATTGCATTTCTTTATATTAGTGGAGTAATACACTAAGGGCAAGCCTATGGGTCATGACATGATGCATGTGAATTCTTTTGGGAGAGAGAGTGAAATTAATTTTTATATGCCCCTACTTGAATATTTGTGTGTTGCATGAACATAAAGGGGAAGATTCTCTTGAGTTGTGAGGGCACATGCTTGATGAAAGATTGATTTTCGTGTCGGATATCTTGATTAGCTGATTTGCATGAGTTTGCCGATATCGAGAGTCGATTCTTAAAGTCTAGGAAGTCTTGATGTATTAAAGGTCATTGCATTGTAAGGCCATGCATGTTTTCGTGATGATTTGCAAAAATTGAAAGATCGGTATGACCGTAGTGTAAATTGTCGCACCATAGTGACAAAGGTTGGGATGTAATTTGCATGAGTTGTGTATGTGTTGTTCGAGGACGAACAAGGATTTAAGTGTGGGGTAAAGTGATCTTGGGCAGATTTATATGCCCAAGTGATACTCAAACGTATTATTTTCGCCTTGTTTGTGTGCAATATGTATATATTCTCATGTAATTGGTAATAAAATGTGAATTTATACTAACCAACATGATTAGCATTTGTTTTGCAGGAAAATATGATTTTTAGGAGCTAAAATGCATGTTGGAAGTATATCGGAGTTGGACTTGGATGCGAGCGTGGAAAAGACATTGGAATGCGCAAAGTATAGGGGCTCCGCGATGGAGCCGTTCCATGCTACCATCGCGGAGGCACACTGCCTGGAGGGGAAATTAATTGGCAAATTCCAGTGAGGCCTCGCGACAGCTCCGTAGCACGGAGATAGTCCTCTGCGTTGGCCTCCGTGCCACGTTGAGGCTATAATCCCGGACCCTGGAATTCCAGTAAGGGTCCGCGTCCACGCCGTGTCACGGAGGCAGTGCTCCGCGTTGACCTCCGTGACACGTTGCTTGTTATTCCGAGAAAAATTTCCACTAGTATAAATAGAACACTTAGCTTATTTTTAATTAATTCAGACTTGGTGGAGCAAGGACGTGGGTTAGAGGCAGTTGAGGAACGAAAAAGCTAAGGGTTTTTCTCTCTTTCTTTCTTCTTTCAATCAATTGTTTGTATGATTAACACTTGTTTTAGGATGATTAATCCACAAATGAGTGGCTAATTCTCTTCCTTGCTAAGGTTTTGAACAATGGTGATGAATTTTGATTGTTAATGATATGGTTTTCTTCTTCTTCTTCTATGTTGTTCTATTAATTCTTGTTTCTACTGCATTAGTGTGTGGCCGACATTAATGTACATCTAAAAAGTCCAATTTCACTCGAGAGAGCAAGAAATTTGAAAGTTGTGAATTAATAGGGTATTGTTCTTAACTTGATTTGGGAAAATTGGGTTTTGATGTGCTTTCCTAATAGAAATATACTTGAAAGTCGTATTAGTCAATTTAGGAACCGGAATTGTAGTGCTAGGTCATAAATTGCATTTGATCACAGAAATGTAGATGAATGGTTTATGATTCTAAAGTGAAATTAAATACGAGAGTTTTAATTTCTAGGCTAATGTTCTTGGCTAGCAACATGAAGAAAAGATTAACCAAATTGTGATTATCGTCAAATTCATTACTTGTTCTTAACCTTGGCATGCTCATATCCATAGTTTCAATTCACAGTAAATAATTGTTAATAGTTTTAGTATATATAATTTCTAAACAAAAACTTATTTAACTGTTGGTTACATTGTTGTTAGCATAATTAGAAGTAAGATAAGAATATAGTGTACTTAGGCAATTTTACTTACCCAGAGTCTCCTTGGATCGATACTTGGCTTACTTAGCCACTTTATTACTTGTTTGACCACGTGCACTTGCGTGTCGATTTTAACCATATACCCTAAGCACCCGAACAATGGTCGGGACAGGGCCCCGACCTATCCATACTGTACAACAAAAGAGAAATGATATAAACCTCTGAAATATCAAGCTACGAATGACAGGAGCTGATGACTCTCCGCTGGCTAGGATCACGAGGGATCGTCTCCTCATCTATGAGTACCTGCAGGCAAGTAATGCAGCGCCCCACTGGGCGTCAGTACCACTGGTACCGAGTATGCAAAGCAACTGAAATAATACAACTGAATACAGATAACATAACTAACAAGTCTGTGAGTAGAAGATAACTGAATCTGAAGAGCTGATAGGAACTAGATCAAACATTTCTGCACTGATAGGCAGGAGTGTGTCTGTAGTCACGGCGGCCTGCTGTCTATTAACTAATATATATAAAGCACATAAATACATATACATTTAGCAAGCAAGAGCCAATACTAACCCCCATAATCCGGATGGGCCAAGCAAGCAAACAATCTATATATCCCTACCCAGGTCAAAACCAACCAAAAATAAGTCACTCCACTCATCTGCTTACTAGGAGCACCTCTACCGGCCCCCTGGGTCTCCGGCTTGGGCCTTGGCCTCCGATATAAGTAACCGTGTCTATGTCCGGGGGACTCCTGTACTGCATCTGTAACAAATAGGGTCTGTTTCCCTAGACACAACTCAACAGGGCTATCTAAAATAGGAACTGTATCTACTCTCTGGACACAACTCAACAGGGAATATCTGTACTGGACAGTACCCTAGACACTGCTCAACAGGGTTGTCTATACTGTAGTGCTGATCAGACTAATATGGGGAAAGCTTCATACCATGTTCGTCCAAGCTGAGGACGGCATGCCACTCCTTGGAGCGACGTAAACCCACCCGCTCAGTGGGTTACACGATTACCAACCCAGGGGCAGCGAGGACGCTCAATAAGGTTCCCTCACACCACATCAAGTCTCAACAAACAAATGGCACATATAAATAGCAAGCATGTATAACCGAAAAAGGCTATCTGAAATCTGATTTCCTTATTCTGATCTCTTTCTGTATTATACTGATTCTGAAATCTTTATTTAACTGTTGGGCTAATCTATAGCCGGGATAACATCTGTCTGAATGGCTAATCTGTAGCCATAAAACTGTCTGTCTATCTGATTTTACGTTATTAGCCTTTATTCTGAAAATCTGTATCTTTTTATTCTACAACATGCTTGCTAACCATACAATAAGCTACACTGAATTTGGAATGCTAACTTGCCCTTTGGTGCATGCTTCACTAAATTTCGGACTGAATACGATACGGCAACACAACTCAAAATCTATTGGACTCACTTAATTCTCAATATTCAACTCCGAGAGTTTCAAATGCCGAGTTTACTATGACTTACCAAGCTAAGGCTTACTATCTTGCTGAAGAGCAACTTCACATACCTTAACCTCAAGTTATTCGACTGTCGGACGAGGCTCGGTCAGTACTCCAGCTATTTCTCCCAACTGCATTCATATATACGTCAATTAGTACTAAATACAACATTATTCTGAAAGAAAACATCACTTTCGATATAATTATAGCCTAAACTTAGGCTTATCGAAAGACGGTAGAAAACTTGCTATTTTTCAAAAGTCCAGAAGGGAGAAGTATTCACTTTACG
The DNA here is from genome assembly GCA_035772735.1 of Datura wrightii. NCBI lineage: Eukaryota > Viridiplantae > Streptophyta > Magnoliopsida > Solanales > Solanaceae > Datura > Datura wrightii. Next base: position 113,617,645 of record JASDFA010000001.1, read on the forward strand.
GCTAGGAGCACATAGACACTAGTTTGGAGCAATTCCACTTACCTTAGCTCGGTGACTCAATGATTCGTCGACCGTATTTCGCGAAACAAAATCTGTAGGAATGCTCCCTACTGCTAAATACTTCGTTATCTGGAGTTAATTTGGATTTGGACTACGGTTAGAAGTGTAATCGGACGATAATATGTTAACCCTCTTCGTCTCTCTCTGTTTTCTACATTTTCTCTGGAAATTATAATGAATGAACTAATTAAAAACTGAAGTGGGGCTTTATATACTTGAGCCTGGACAGGCCCAACGTGTCACGGAGCCAACGCGATGGCCCCGCCTCCATGACACGCTGCCATCGCGGAGGGGCTCTGCCCCGGCTCCTTCGGCGATGGTTCGACAGGCTACTCGTACGATTCTTTCCCGGGCCTTTCCCTAGCACATATGGCTTTCAAATATGCTCAACCAACGTGCGAATAGGCCATCTAGGTGCCAGGAATCTTACGGGGTATAACATTTATGATCAGTTGGCCGCTGGCATTTCAGTTATAGTTTTTGTTGTGCATTAGATGATTGCATTTACACTTTAATATTGAGTTATTGTCAGGTTTCGATTTTTAGGATTCTGGGTTGTTACTATTCCTTATTGTTGGCTCAGTTATCATTTTTATCTTATATGTTTATAGTTTTCACCCTTACATACCAGTACAATTTATTCGTACTAACATCTCTTCATCTGAGGACCCTTCCTACAATCGTGCTGCAGGTACAGCCCGAGGCTCAGATCATCAGACACAGTAGGAGCCAGATTTCAGCGGAATAGTGGTATGCTCCTCTCTTCCAGGAGCCATGTCCTAGTTTTGACTATTTTGAGGTTTGTGTATAGCATGAGTAGGTCGGGGCCCTGTCCCCTGCATTTTAGATTGTTTACTTAACAGAGGCTGATGTGGACTGGTTTGTATAGTAGTTTTGGTGGTGTAGTCATGTTGGTTTTCCATTGCTCTGTTTAGCTTTATTATAGCCTTGTCGGCTTTCTAGGTTGCATATTCTATTATCAAGACATTATTTGTCCAGTATTTATCTTGATTGGTTGTGACAGGTGGCTTGGTCAGCCTTACTGTTACATTTGTAGATGTTATATAGCCGGTTTCTCGATCAATCATGAATCAAGTGCTAGTTATGCCCTACCCCAGTTTTTGGGCATGACATGGCAAACCGTTGGCACCCCCCACGAGTGACAAAATGCTTGAACAGGGGCAATTACATCCAACACTGGAAAAAGAGGAGATTGGTTGTCCTATTTTTGTATATAGTCTAGAAGAAGTAATTTGTACACAACTTTTATGCTTTTTAGCTTTTTGAACATGCCTTTTTCCTTGGAAAGAGAAGACCTCCATTGGAGGAGATACTTGGATATTGCTTTTCTTATTTTCTTCTTCTTCCATTAGCAAGGTATAACTATTATTACAGACATATTTTGAGTTTGATTTTGCTTGCTCTTACTAATGAAATTATTGATTGGCCAAATCATCAACTAAAGGTGTATGATGATGGATACTTAATTAGATTGGGTATTACTAGATTCATCTTAATATTGCTTAATTAATGTAAATCCGTTGAGTTCTCTTCAATTTATAATTGATGATCCACAGTTACAAATGTGGGTTTACTTTTCTTACTTGATTTTAGCTTGAAAAAGATGAATTCATGTCTTGGGAGAGAATTTGAATGTTGGATTGGATGTGATTGTATGGAGTTGGGCAAGAAATAGCCAAAACCCATGTTCATAATCCTAATTAGTAGTTGATGAATATAAATATCTCAGCTATTAACCCAAACTCTATTGGGCTAATTAAATTTTATCTTGAGGTTCAAAAGGACTCGAGAAAAAGGCATCCATGAGGTTGAAAAACATAGGGTGCCATCTTGTCCGAAGTTATTTATACTTATTCTCAATGATTTGATGAGCTAGCATATCCTTATTTGATTAGCACCCCATCTACACCACACCTCTAGTCTTCTCTCATTATTTTCTATTAATTTTGGTTATTTTGCTATTTTGGCAAGCTGGTTAAAAATCCACAATATTGTTCACTTCATTTTCCCCCCAAAAATATATTGTTTTATTTATTTAATTGGTGCGAGTTAATTCAAATTTTACAAATCATTCACTAGTCTCTGTGGGATTCGACTCCAACATCCGTCGAAAATATTTACTTTGATAGAATGATCACTTACACTTTCTCTAAATGAGGAGTGTATTTGAGCGTTATAAAAAATGGAGCCATTGTCGAGGACTAGCGCTTGATATCCTTGTGTTTGTTAATTGGAGTTAATCTTGCATCTTAGTCATTGATGTTGATTTTGTTGTTGGTTGTTAGGGTGAGTTCATATAAGCCATCATTTGCAAGCAGGAGATAGTTCGGTGGAAGGTCACATGCAGCATGAAGAGGATAACCCAGTTATGCCTGACGTTGCAAGAGCCATTCTCCTATCATCCACGGTAGGGAATGTAGTGTTTCAGATTACAAGTACAATGTTACTCTTGTTACAGATGAAAGGCCTCTTTGAGGGTAAACCGAGTGAGGATTCAAACTGCCACTTGAGAAATTTCTTGGAGATTTGCCAACCGTTTAACATAACAAATATCAGTCAATATTCTATCAAGTTAAGGCTCTTTCCATTCTCCCTAACGGGAGAGGCGACAATGTGGTTGGAGGAGCTCCCTCCGGGTTGTATCACTTCATGGAAAGAATGGACTGAAGCGTTTTTGGATTGTTTCCATCCCTCAAAGATGTTGCAGATGAGGGATGACATTGCAAACTTTAGGCAAGAGCTATGGGAGCCTTTACATGAAGCATGCTTAAGATTCAAGAAGAATGTTTCCCTTTTCCCTAACCATGGTCTCCCGATGGAGTGCTCCTTCAAAGATTTTACTGAGCCCTAGACTCCATTAACAAATCTGTTGCCAATAATTTAGCCGGAGGATCAATTATGGATCAAATGTATTGGTAAGCTAAGGCCCTCTTGGATAGAATGACAAAGACAAATCGGGCATGGCATACTAGGGAGCAAATGTATCATCACATGATGTGGGTTCTAGTGCATTAGCAGCTGAAATGTGAAAAAGAGATGAAGAGCGAGATGAAAATCTTGCTAAAATGATGAGTCATCTGGAGTTAATGATTGAACATGTGATGGGGGTCGGGCCTAAAGTTGTGAATGTTGTAGGAATGCAAGGTCCAATGCAGTTTGAAGGAGAATCATCGCCACCAAGGTAAGAGGAGGAGTATCAATACATGGCAAATCAGATGGGAGGTTCTTGACTCGGGTATCAAGGGGATAATAAAGGTCCTTGGCGCCCACGAGAAGGGAATCAAGGTTGGAGAAATCACGATGTGCAGGGATGACCCAAGAGAAATGAGAGATGGGGAAATAGAGTCAGCAAAGTCGTGAGGGGGATCGATACCATCGAAGTTCGAATCCATATGTTCCCCCTTCTAAAGCTAAGAATGCCCAATCTCAACTAGGTGTGAGGGATGTAGGGAGCTCAAAAATTGAAGAGATGTTGGCAAGGGTTCTTAAGAGAGTGGAATCAACCGAAGCAGGATCAAGGAATTGAGGGGAGGTGTCTAAACTTTCCCAAACCATGTGTTCACACTCATCTTCCATCAAGCATATGGATGCAAAAATGAACCACTTATCCTTTTAAATGAATCACTGAATGAAGGGAACACTTCCGAGTGATCCAACGCCAAACGCAAGGAAAGATAGTTAATGCATGGCCATTGTCATGAGGAGTGGAAAAACTCTTGGAGATGCAAATGTTAAGCCCAAGGAAGTGGTTGCTTCAAAGGCAAATGATGAAAAAGAATCTGAGGTGGTGCAAAAAGTACCAAATGGTGTTGATAATGCTAAGTTTGAAGATGAAGGAGATTTTGAGGAAGTTCCCTCAAATGTTGATGAAGAAGAGGCAGGCATGAAGACCTCAAGTGAGAAAGAACAAGAACCAAGAGTTCCACTTCCTTATCCACAACGGTTAGTCAAGAAAAAGAAGGATGATCAGCTCAGTAAGTTTATCGACATGTTGAGTAAATTGTCCATAAATATACTGTTGGTGGATGCTTGACTTCACATGCCCGGATATGCAAAGTTCATGAAAGAGCTGCTGAAGAACAAGAAGCTTGTAGACGTAGGCACCGAAGATACAACACATCATTGTAGTGCTATGATGATGAGAAACCTTGCCCCAAAATGTTACACCCCGTAAATTCCCAGCATATAGATGGCCTATTTGCGTGTTGGTTAAGAGTATTTGAAAACCATACATGCTAGAAAAAAGCCCAGGGAAAGATCGGACAAGCGCCAAGTCGGCGCGTCGCAAGGCAAAATGCGACTTATAAATCGCATTCCAGGAATGCGACTTATAAATCCAAATTATATAAAGCCTCCAACTTTGACTTTTCATTAAAGTTTCTTATAATTTCCAGTGAAAAAAAGAGGGTAAGCAGAGAGAAAGAGGAACGAGGATTATTTGATAATTTCCTTCCGATTACGCTGTCAAACGCGGTCCAAACTCGAATTAACCTCAGGTACCGAGGTATTTAGCAGCAGGGAGCATTCCTACGGATTTTGTTTCGCGAAATACGGCCGACGAATCGTCGAGCTACTGAGCTAAGGTGAGTAGAATTGCTCCAAACTAGTGTCTATGTGCTCCTAGCTGTGAAGTGAATACTTCTCCCTTCTGGACTTCTGAAAAATAGCGAGTTTTCGACCGTCTTTTGATAAGCCTAAGTTTAGGCTACAATTATATCGAAAGTGACGTCGTTCTTTAGAATATAGCTATATTTAGTATTAATTAGCTTATACATGAATGCAGTTGGGAGAAATAGCTAGAGTATTGACCGAGCCTCGTCCGACAGACGGATACCTTGAGGTTAAGGTATGTAAAGCTAGTTCCTTAGGCAAGTTAGTAGCTTTAGCCTTGTATAGTACAATAAACTCCATAGTAGAATTCCCGGAGTTGAATGTTAAGTGTTGTGCAATGTTCAGTAAACCTAGTTTGCGTTGTTATATTGTATTCAGTCTGAAAGTTAGAAAAGTCTGCGCCCGAGGGCAAGTTAGTATTTCAGATTCAGCATAGCCTATTACGTGATTAGCAAGCATGTAGTAGAATAAAAGAAACAGATTTTCATAATAAAAATCAATAAAGAAAGATCAGATAGACAGACAGTTATGGCTACAGATTAGCCATTCAGACAGATAGTATCTTGGCTACAGAGTAGCCATACAGTTAAACAGAGATTGCAGAATTAGTACAATTAGTAAAGAATCAGTTCAGTATAGAAACAGATCAGAATAAGAAGTTAGATTTCAGATAGTTTTTTCAGTTATTCATGCTTGCTATTTATATGTGCTATTTGTTTGTTGAGACTTGCTATGGCATGTGGGTGTCCCTTTAGCATCCCCACCACCCCTGTGTTATAGCTGTGTCGATACCAGATTCAGGTACCGCCACCAGCTGGGCGATGTCGTCCGCCTAGAGGACGATGATGGCTGACCACCATGATAACACGGTCCAGACCACCCTATTTGCAAGGGTAGTTCAGTTTACTCTGCGCAGAGCCAGATTACCCTGTTTATAGGGGCAGATTACTCTGTGTGCGCTTGTGGCCGGGGGCAGTTTCGGATACATATTTTTATAAATTACCCTATTGCGTGCTTGCACCCTGGGGCAGTTTTAATTTCACACCCCGTGTGCACTTGCGCCCAGAGGCAGGAGTCTTCGGACTCAGACACAGTTTATTGTCAAAGGCCAAGGCCTGAGCTACGTACCCAAGGGGACCGGTAGGAGGAGCTCACAATTATCAGATGAGTGGAGTGACTTATTTTTGGTTGGTTTAGACCCGGGTAGGGGTAAATAGATTGTGTGTTGGTTGGCACCTTCCGACTTATAGGGGTCGGTCAGGTATTGTGTGTATTTATATGTATACCTATATGTGCTATTAGATACTGATAGACAGCAGGATGGCACGGTATCAGGTACGCTCAGATTAGTTGTAGAATAATTAAACTCTCCCCAGTTATTCTCAGCTAGATGGACTCAGCTACTTCCTGCTTCTGTGTCATGTTACTGTTGTTATTCATTTCATTTAAGTATTTCAGTTGCTATACATGCTCAGTACCTGTGGTACTGACGCCCAGTGGGGCGCTACATTACTTGCCTGCAGGTACTCATAGACGAGGAGGCGATCCCTCGTGATTCCAGTCAGCTATTGAGTATTCTGCTCCTGTCATCCGAAGTCTGATTTCCAGAGGTGTATTTCATTTTCTTTTGTGGTACAGTACGGGTAGGTCGGGGCCCTGTCCCGATCATTTCTATTGTTATTCCTAGAGGCTTGCAGTCTGTATATATTTCCCTGTGGTCAGTTGAGCTGGTCGTGTGAGGCCATGCAGTTATTTATAGTTAGTTAGTATTTCAGTTCCTGTTGGCAGTGTGTGGCCATAACCAGTCAGTAGTGGTGACCTTGTCGGTCACGTAATTATTTAGCATGCTATTGTTGAGTTACAGAGAACTAGACAGCATGGTGGCCTTGTCGGCCCGCATTGGTTTCCCCCTTGTAAATATGTTTCTGGTTAGCTGAAGTTCATATAGGTGGCTACAGGCCTAGTCGGCTGGAGGCTGTGTTTACAGCCGTTATATAGCCCGTTGTTTTCCTGAATCTGAGTTAGAGCCAGTCAGGCACCAGATGTGCTTAGGCCTAGTAGTCTAGCAGTTTCAGGTCCTAGTAGGGCACCAGGTGCCAGTCATACCCCCCAAGGCGGGGCGTGACACAAAATAGAAAGATCTGGGTGCCTTCACAATCCCATGCACTATTGGGTTATGTGTGTTCAAGAAAGCTCTTGGTGCAAGTATAAATCTGATGCCTCTCATAATCGTCAAGAAATTGGGGCTTAGGAACACCAAACCTACATCAATGAGATTGTTAATGGTTGATCGCTCTATCAAGAAACCTGTGGGTGTTTTAGAAGATGTATATGTGAGGGTAGATATGTTTATTCTACCAGCTGATTTTGAAGTCCTTGATTGTGAGATGGATGTAGAATTTCCAATCATTTTGGGGAGACCATTACTCACCACAAGTAGAGCTTTGACAGATGTGGAGCTATGCTCAAGTTCTGAGTTGGAGGTAAAGAGGTTACCTTCAAGGTGTGCCAATCCGCTGAACCTCCCGATGAATGTAAAGTGGTTGGAGTGCTTCATGAGGAAGATGAGTCAGAGATGATCCTTCGAAGATTGAATGTTAAATGATAAATGCATCGTGCCACGACATTAACTAAGGCGCTCTTGGGAGGCAACCCAAGTGTATTCTTTTGAATGTTCTTAATGTCATTGTTGTTTTAAATTTTGTAGGGTTAAGTAGGTGAGAAGCAAGGAGAAGAAGCACAAAACAAGGTAGGCATTGCATTAAGACCGGCAAATCGCTGATCAAGCTACGCAAACCGCCGCACATTTGATCATGAAAGTAGAAACGTGGGAACAATATGGTCAGACTGGCGAAGGCACCAGTGGAACACCGATAACATTCGCTACCTGCCGCTTGAATGCCAGTGCGAGCCAGACCACCTGAGCAATGGATGCAAAACTGGCTAAACTACCGGTGGAATGTAGAACCCAATCTGTGAACCGCCGATCAATCGTCGGTACAGGACAGTGAATTGGGCACAAAATTAAGCATTTGATGGTAAGGCACCGAACCGCCAGCTCCAACCGGCAACCGTCGGTGTAACGCCGGTGAAGGTACGTGTTCTACTTTAAAATCTTGACCAAATCATGGACCTACCTAAACTAGAATCTTTTTGTAGCTGCCCTAATCTTCCAAAATTCCCTTTTTATTCCCCAGACTTCCATTTTTTCACCTTTTAACACGTCCCCACAGTCCTTTTTATTTTTCCAACATTCCACCTTTCCATATTCCCACAACTCCCTCTCTTCCACTTCCCATACAATTAAAACACCACTAACCATCCATCTCCTTCTCATCCAACCACATTTACACCTTCTCACCTATAGAATTCCCCCAACGCCTCTACCTAACTCTCACTACACTCCTACTCTCCCACTCTACTAGCCAAGTCCCAAAGTTTTGCCATTATTGAGCATTCTCCAGCTTCCACAACTAGTCTCTACAAAGCATTCTATTGATAGTGGTAATGTACTCTTAACTTCCTTATATTCACATCAATAGTAATCTGGTTGCATATAGATGTTATTGTGACATACATCCCCCTTGTTTTTACTACCATTCTTCCCAGCATTTTCATGATTGATACCATACTTGTTGAATGAAATCAATTGTTGTTATGTGAAATTAGTGGGGAGATAGAGACTTGATGCTTAAATGGGTGCAGGTAAATGGTTGTTCTTGTGTAGTTAAGTGGGGTGATGTGTGAGTAACCCCAAGGGATTAAAAAGACCTAATTTGCCCTATGATAGATTGGGTGACGCCATTCTGAAGGGTAAATCATTGTTTTAGCCCTTTCCATGTGTGTAGATAATGCTTTGATATGATGTGAGTGAGTTTTTGAGAATTTTTGATATTGGAGTTCATGGTGAAGCATTGGGGACGGCGACTATCAGCTATTCGCTAGTCAGGTCCAGCGAAACACCGACGGATTGCCAGTTCGAGCTAATATTGGCTTCAGGCCACTGCCCTGACCTCGCGTTATGTCGGCAGCTCACAGATTGAGACCGGCGATTCGCTGATCTGTCGCCTGTGGAATAGTTGCTACCCCAGTTCTCTGCTTAACATCGGTTGTCCCTCGGTGGTCCGCGAATACCCTTTTGTGGTTCATCGGTGTTTTGCCAGTGCTACTAGTTCATTGGATACTAATTCTTCCTCTTTGTTTCTCATTTAAATTTTAGAGCAGTTGTTCGTTGTTCCTTTTATCATTGAAAACAAACAAAAAGATACATTGTGGTTGCCACTAACATCGTATTTGTATAAAATGACATATTCCAGGAACCCCAGTAAGGGCAAAGCACCAGCCTCCTCATCCACAAAGGGAAAAGGCATCCGCAGTGCCCCCTAACTCTTAGGAGGCCATCATGTTTTGTGTGCCAGACATGAATGGGAACTATGTTATCTGCAAGGGCTGATCAATCATTGTATAAAAGAGGTTTGATTTGCTGGGGCTATGCGGTGACCTTCCCAACATCACAACTCAGTTAACAGACAAACAATGGCACACTTTCGCCAATCCTCTCCCAGACTATTATCCAAGATTGGTGTTGGAGTTCTACGTTTCTTACCAGGCTAGGCAGGAGAGCATGAACCACAACGGTAAAGTTAATGAATTCCCCTGCCTACCTTCAGTCATAGTGCGAGGGGTAGAGGTGGACATCATTCTAGTAGCCATCAACTATCTGTTCTCGGAGAACGAGATTGACATTGGTGATTTTGGGCATATTTACGTGCCCAAGTGCTATTTTATAACTTAATGTTAGCCATGTTTGTTAATTTAATTAATTACATTTTTAGGTGTTTGTGTATATTTTTTGTGTTGAACTAACCAACATGATTATGCTTTGTTTTGTAGGTGTAACATGCTTAGGAGGAAGTAAATATGATGGTTAAGGCTCATGATTAAAGCAAGGAGTGAATGTTAAGAAGGAAGAGTGATGTCGCATGAGACGCAGGTTGTTAGTGCACACCAGCATGCCACGCCGGGTAGGCAGCACACCAAGCAATGTGCTATACTAGGCAAGCAATGCACCCAGCAGCATGCCATGCCCGACAGATGGCATTCCAATGTTGAGCATTCTTCACGCGCGAGGGCCAGTTAAGATAGTAGCCTTGTGCGATGGAATCGTACCACGACAAGTAGATGCCGCGTCCAGTAGCATGCCACGGCAGGCAACATGAAACTTCCCTCGCCCAAACATGTCAAGATGCCCTATTCCAGTGAACGTGCGTGATGCCTCCGTGCCATAAAGGTCATGCAGCGCGATAGGCATCATGGCATGGAGGCAGTTCACCAACGACTAAAAATCAGAAATTCCAACTTATTATAAATAGAACCCTTAGCTTATAATTTCATTATCACGAAAATATTTGGGGAAAGCGGAGAGGAGCGAAGGGAGAAGCGAAGAACTTCACCGAGGGTTCAAAGTCTATCATTCTCTTTTAATCATTCTTGTAAGTACATTCACTTTAAACATGCTTATGAGTGTTTGTATGACATGAGTAGCTAAAACCCTTCTTCTATGGTTAAGGCCACATGATATGAATGTAATTGCATGACTTCATTGTTGGTTCAAGTTGTCATTGTTGTTTTGACTTGCATTCTTATTAATTGTTGATTTAATGCTTGATCACCAGTGAAACAAACTTGTTAAGCTTAGACAAAAGCTCAAAAGAGTCTTAGGCTACAAAGAAAGAATGCATGGAGCAAGTTCTTGTCTTCATGATAGGATTCGCAGTTAGGATAGAAATTATACCTAATTTTCCATGCTTGGTTAATTAAACGGGAAGATAACTAGACACTTAGGATTAAATTGTCACATCACCACTCTTAGACGTACTTGAGAAGTTAATTCTAGGTTAAATGATTAGAGGTACGAAAGTCCATAATCAAGGGCATAAACCCCATAAACTACATCCATAGTGTCAAATTATTCATGAATTACGACATCACATCCCCGCTCAATGATATAGGTGTGAGACTAGTTTGTTGTGTTAAAGGCTCGAAAGACCATGAACACTGCATATTAACTCTGTGAGACAGTAATTGAATTCCATATACTTGAACCATTGTGAATTGTAGTATTGCATGATTGTCAGGCCTTAACTCTAGATGCTTCATATTGCTATTTCTAAATTATTTTATGATCATCACTTATATTTAGTTAAAACAACCAAAATCTCTAAAACCAACACATGTGAAATTTAATTTAACACTTGAATTTGAATATTTACTGAAATAGTTCAATCCATGTGGGTTCGACATCCAGCTCTTCAAGATTCATTATATTACTTGTACGACAGTGTATGCTTGTGCATGCGCTGGGGCACAACAACTAGCTATGAATACATGGCTAGGATTGCTGACATGAAGAACCAATTCACATGGATAGCTCCTACCATTGTAGCAGACACACCTTTCTGGGCTACTATGGGCGGCGAAATTTCTCGCCATGATCTAAAATTTGAAGCCAAGTTGTGGCTAGATTTCATCTATGGCTGTATCATACCTTCCAAAAATGAGCAGTGGGTCAGCTTGGAAGATGCTATCCTTATAATTTGCATCACGACAGTGGTCCCTGTAATCTTTGGGGAGATTATGGCTTAGCAAATGAAGATGAAAGCAAAACAAGCCAGCACCTCCATGCCATATATCGTGCTCATTTCTCAACTGTGCTTGCAAGCTAGAGTGCCATTGTTCCCTGTTGAGACCCCTGTTCCTACTTCGGGTGTAATCACATTAGATTGGAAAATGGATACTGAGGCACCCACAGTCAAGTGGAAGCGGATGCAGGCTTTTGATTTGCTACTAGGTTCTCTGTCTCATGGTTCTGAGCAGACTCCACAAGCCTTAGATTTTAATATGCCTCACCCAGAAGCTTCAGGAATACCTCTAGTGACATACCTATGTCGGGAGTATCACCCCTCCAACATCTTCCCAATCAAGCAGTCTCCACAAGCTAGTGGAAATGACCAACTCTCATAAGAGTCACCTGCAAAAGTTGGCTAAGAGCCTCCCTTCCCTTATCACTCATACGGTAAAAAGGGAGATGACAACTATGTATGAGAGTCTTACCACATTTTGCAAATGGGTAGATGTTGTGGAGGGGATTTTCACCTCTCTCCGAACTAAAGTAAGGGAGTGGAAAAAATCGAACATCCGTGGAGGTGCTTGATTTGAGTGCTCTTGACACTAGATTGGCTATCCCTTCTATAGTTCGAGGCCCTTTAGACTATTTGTCTGAGGGCTTAGGAGATGATGCTGAAGATCCGAGTGATGCACGCTTTGATGGTGAGGTAGGAGCAGGTGCAGACGATGATGTAAATGATGAGGAGTGACCTACTCAGGGAGTCTCTCGCCCCCTTTATATTGCATTCCTACATTGGGGACAATGTAGGCTTTATGTTGGGGGTGGGATGAGTGCTTTATCTAGGGGGTCACTTGTGTCTTATTTTATTGATGTTTTGATGTAGCCTTTGTTGAGCTTTTATTCTTGTTATCTGATGAAGAGTGGTGAGTCTTTGTCGGGATAAAATTCTTTTTTTAGTTTTATTAACGATTGCCCTTGCTGGGCTGGTTGTGTTGACAAACTTTTTAATGAATGATGTTAGTGTGTTAGTGGTGAAAAATGGGTCCTTGCTTTGAATTGCCAAATGTTGTTTTGTGACCGAAACTCTTTTGTTCGCCTATGTAAATAGTAAAATAGTAATCAAACTCCAAGGGTTTTCTTCATACCAAGGTTCTTTCCCAAGGAGCATTTTTCTTTTTATTTTCCTTTGTGGTCAAACCGGGTTGGCACTTTCAGATGATAGATTGTGAGGCGACTCTCTTAAGGGAAAATTCCATGTCTTTTTTGGAGTCTTCTGTGGAGCTGTTTTGAGAGGTACCACCAAAACATTTGAAATATTGGATGAAAATGAGAAATGAAAAAAATGGCCATTTGTAATAAGAAATGTAGCACTCTTTGGTCATACATTATAGATTCCTTGATTTGCTTATGAATTCGCATTCTCTAGTGTCTAGAATCAATATATTGTGATGATAATGCTTTTTGTGGAATCTTTGGGTGTGACACCTTGTGTGGTAAAGATCTTTGTAAATCTCATGCATAGTTTCTTGTCTAGTACTTGCCCTAAGTGTGACTCAAAGAGAAATCCTAGATGTAGCTGCACTTGGCACATTGTTTTAGGCTTTCATTTGACCAGTCACTCTACCCAAAATGGCCTCCAAAAATGCATTCCGTTGCTAGCAAATGTTGAGCCTTTTGAACTATTTATTTTTGGAAACCGCATTACAAGTTGATGTCCTTTCTTGATTCCCTCTTCTTGGCACCCATCCTCCCTAACTGCTAGTGGTGAATGAATAAAAATATATGGGCTCAAAGGCCTAGGGAGAGATAAGGATATCTGTTAGTAAGAGGCAAAGAGCCTAAGTTTGGGGGTTTTCAAGAAAGGGGAATAAATAAGAAATATATATCTAAGGTAGCACCAAATTGTGGGAAATGAATTGATTAGCTAAGAAACATTAAGATACCAAAAGAGAAAAGAGAAGTGGAGTGGTGTTATCTATTGATTAGACAAAACTTAATATGATAGCCAAAGGAGATACAAGGAAGATCCTTCAACTATAAAAAAGTAAAATAGTTGCAAACGGAGGAATAAGGTGAAGCGATATAAAAAGTTAGATGGGAAGGTTTGAAGTGTTCACATAAAGGCATTAGGGAGGATCTAGTCACTATAGCCAAATAATTTTTTTACCATTACCCCTAGCTTCATCATGACCCGAAAATCCTAATTGATTTTAAGTGTAGCTGCTCTACATTAGTGGTGAATTACACGAAGGGTAATCCTATGGGTCGAGTTGTATGCATGAAGATTTCATTGAGAGTGAATGTTACCGTCTTTTTCTAAAATTCCTTGTGTGTGCATTAATTCATGAAAGAAAAAAGGGATTCTCTCCTTGGTGAATGGAATCATTCCTTTTGAGGACACACAAGATTCTCTCCTTGGTGAATGGCATCATTCCTTTTGAGGACACACTTGCATTAAGGTAAAGGTGTGATTGAGGCATGAGTAGTACAAGCTCTAAGGCAAGCTTTGAATGTGCAGAGATTATGACTTGAGATGCTATGCATATTTCTTTGGATAAGCCATGCCCTTGTTTTGCAAGATGAAAGCATTTGTGAATCATGCCCTTGAATTGTGGTGGCTTCTTGAAATATTTCCATGTATTTTTATTTGATCTCTTTAGGGAATTTTCTTCTCTTTTTCGGTCGGTTGGTGAGCATTTTTTTGGGTTGTCATGGAGTAAGTGGTAATTGATGTCTAAACTCTTGTGGAGTAGCATATTTGTTAACTGATAAGAATTGCATTTAAGGAAAAGCAATGGTTCAAGTTTGGGAGTTTAATGAGTTGGTAATTTACCAACTCATTAGCCTCTTGAGCATGAGCTTTAGCTTAGTTTTCAAGTCATTTAGATGAATTTTATGCCCTTTTTTCCTTTTTATATGCAGGCATCTAAGCTGAAGAGAAAGAGCAAGAAGTGGAGTAAAAAGGATGAAATTAGGTGAAACCCGATGATACACCGAAGCATAGCGGCAAAACGCTAGTCTAATGCAGATGAACACTGACTTGCGGATAATATGCAAGCGGCGGCCGCGGACATAAACTAGTGACTCGCCGGTTAAATCGCCTACAGGTGCTTGCAATTTTTGGATTGAGGAGTAAATGAATTGGTGGATAGTGGATGAAGGCCGGAGAACCATCCATGGTGTCGCCGAATAGTCCTGGAGAATCACTAGATGTGCAATAAATGATGGATGACGGTTTGCGGAATGCAATTGGCGAACCGCCGGCTCCCCCGCATGTGACAAAATGCCTGAATAGGGGCAATTACGTCAAGCACTAGAAAAAGAGGAGATTGATTGCCCTATTTTTGTGTATAGTCTACAAGAAAGTAGTCTGTACATAAATTTTGTACATTTTAGCTTTTTGAAGATTCCTTTTGCCTTGGAAAGAGAAAAACTCCATTGGAGGAGATAGTTGGATACTGGTTTTCTTATTTTTTTCTTCCTCCATTAGCAAGGTATAACCATTGTTGCGAACATATTTTGAATTTAATTTTCCTTACTCTTATTAATGAAATCATTGAGTTTATTGATGAATAAATTCTTTAGTTTCTTAATCATGAGAAGAAAAATCATCAACTAGAGGTGTGAGACGATGGGTGCTTAATTATATTGGGTATTGCTATATTCATATTAATGTTGCTTAATTGGTGTAAATCGGTTGAGTTCTCTCCAATTAATAATTGATGATCCATAGTTGCAAATGTGGGTATACTTTTCTTACATGATTTTAGCTTGAAAAATAAGAATTGAAGTATTGGGAGAGAATTTGATGTTGGGAATGGATGTGATAGTGTGGAGTTGGGCTAGAAATAACCAAAACCCATGTTCATAATCCTAATTAGTAGTTGATGGCTAGAAATAGCTCATCTATTAACCCAAATGCTATTGGGCTAATTGAATTGTGTCTTGAGGTTCAAAAGAACTAGAGAAAAAGGCATCTACGAGGTTGAAAAATATAGGGTGCCATCTCATCCAAAGTTATTTACACTTATTTGCAATGATTTGATGAGCTAGCATATCCTTATTTGATTGTCACCCCATCTACACCACACCTCTAGTCTTCTCTCATTATTGTCTATCAATTTTGGTTATTTTGCTATTTTGGAAAGCTGGTTTAAAATTCACAATATTGTTCACTTCATTTTCCCCCAAAAAATTTACTGTTTTATTTTTTAATTGGTGTGAGTTAATTCAAATTTCCTAAAATAATGCTTGCGCAAAATCATTCACTAGTCTCTGTGGGATTCGACCCCGACTTTCATCGGGAATATTTATTTTGATACAATGATCGCTTACACTTTTTCTAAACGAGGAGTGTATTTGAGCGTTATCACAATTCTCTGAGGGATCTCGGGACTTCCTGTCCTATATTACTTGACAACCACGTGAGATTTGGCGACATCATAACCCTAGCTTAGCACAACTTGTAGTCATAATTAGATTCTATTACTCTTAATCCGATTAGATTCTAATCTTGCAATACTTTGTTGTTTAGCAGTAGATAGTATGGGCTTCGAATAGTCTCTGTGGGATTCGACCCCAACTCCTTGTTGGGTTCTATATTTGCATGGATCATTTACACTACCCAATATTGGGAGTGGATTTGAACTACATCAGTCATAGGGATCAGACTCTATATGTACATGGTGTACTATTATGCCATGAACCTCCATAGTATTTTTAGTCACAACATAAACTACTGATTTTTTTAATAGAAATTTTTATGTTTTTCCTCCAAAAACCTTACAAGAATTTTTACTTGAATAATTATGATTTCTATTCATAGTCTCTCTACTTATCAATATTATATGTTTCATATTTTTCTATCTTACATATAGTACAATTCTATGTACTAACGCCCCTTTTTGTCGAGGGCGCTGCATTGTCTAATAATGCAGCCTCAGGTACAAGTACTTTTAGACATGCAGCTCAGTAAACTTATCTCTGTTCAGATTTTGGCAAGCTCCATTCTCATTTTGGACAGTTATTTTTTCAACTATATATAGTTTTATTAAAGGTCATATCGGGGGCCTTATCCTGATAAATTAGATATTTTTAGTTTTGTAGAGGCTTCATTCCCTTTTAGCTAGTATGCTCTCATGTTTGTTACTCTAATTTGACCTCTATGTCACATTCGTATTAAAATGATGAATTTATGAAAAGCTTTTTTAATGATGCATATTTTATCCCATTTCTCAGATTTGTGTTATTCATTTCCCTTTATGTTTAGATGATCGCCCACATTTTTATCCTATGTTGAGAGATACACTCGCGCCAGAAATGGCATGGGGTGTCGATCTCTCCTAGGCCCTAGGCTAGGTGATGACTTAGTATTTACCGACTTACTTAGCTCTTAAGTAAGAGTTATTGCATCATTTTAATGCAATTTGAAAGGATTTTTATTCTTTTATTCTCTTATGTACAGGTATATCTTTGAAACAAAGATGATGGAGGATTTGAACTTAAAGCACTTTGTCTAAGGAACGGTAAGCAACGTGTGTGCCACAAGTCAACACCTGCCTTTCGAAGGTGCCACACAAGAGGAGCTGGAGTATACTGGAAGTGGACATACATGCATCAAGTTGTCCATGCGTTCCATCGGTGCTGCACAGAAAGAGTTGAAAGAAGACTACCTTGGACCTATTTTGCACCTGCGTGCAACAAGTTGGCACCTGCGCACAGGGGCCAAACAGAAAGAGTTGAAGAAGACTTCCTTGGACCTGCTTTGCACCTACATGCAGCAAGTCCTCACCTGCGAAATGCAGGTGCCAACGCAAGTAAGCTGAGATTCCTCCAAAGGGCAGAATCGTTCAAAGGACAATTACGTACTTGGGAAGATTCCAAGGGAATTTTGGGGATCTCTGCAAGGAATATGTGCACTTGGATGGACATTACATTACATCATACTATACAACATTAAAGAGAAGAGATATTAATATAGAGGGTACAATTTTATATTTTTTTCTTCGTCTTCCTTATGAGAAAACACCATTGTTGCAGATACAAAGCTGGAAATCATTTTAATTTCTTAATGTGAATGGATTTGAGGAATTCCTCTTTGGTGTAATTTCATTTTCCCTAATTATGAGCAACTAATTTCTCTTCTAGGTGTGTATGTGAATGATGGGCATTTAGAATTCATTAGGTATAGACTAATTGATCTTAGAATTGATTATAATGCATGAATCTATTGATATTTTTGAGTTTTAATCTGAAAATTAGTTGTTGCAAATATTAATTGATTTCTCTAACTTTGATTTTGCTTGAGAAAGAGAAGTGAATTTGGGTAAGACTTCAATAGTGAGGATTTGGAGCTTTTAATCTATGCATTGGAGCTAGAAATAGTCTATACCCAATTCATGCTCCATTTAAGGGCTAGAGCTAAAAATAGTTTATGCCTACTCAAGCAATGTTTGGTTGTTTTGTGGATCTTGATTTTGGGGTTTGAGGAAGCCCAAAACATACACACCCTTTTGGTTGAAAAACTTAGAGTGCAGCTAAAACCAAAGCTATCCATGCACTAATTGACTCTAAGGCTCTTAATCAATACCTATCAAGATGATGCCCAATCAAATGCACACCCCTAGTCTCTCTAATCTTGTTAAGAACAATTGTGTTCCCATTCTTTGATTTTAATTTAGATTTGATACTTCTTCAAAGCAATTCCCTAAATGTTACTTTATATTTAGACATGATGCTTGTTTTTTGGAATTAACTTATAACATTTAGTGAATCTAGCCTCTAATCTCTGTGGGAAATCGACCCTGACTCTTGTTGTGTTCTTGTTATGCAAATGACCATAGCCACCTCCTTAATTGGAGTGTTTTCGGGGTGCTTGCTTTCGAAATGACCATAGCCACCTCCTTAATTGGAGTGTTATTTTGGGCATTATCAGAAATGGTGTCGATGCCATAGATTGAAAATTGATTGCCATTTGTTGTTTGTGGATTCACATTTGTATTGCATCTTATTTTATTTTACATCATTTTGTTGTCTTCGGTATTTGAATAGGTGACATGATGAACCATCACAATGAGGGAGGTGCCATTCACCTACCTCCAATGGTGGGGAATGTCGTCTTCCATATTACTAGCACCATGCTTCATCTCCTACAAATAAAGGGATTATTTGTGGATGTTTTCCAATCCCTAACTATGAGCAATGTGAGCCAAGAATCTGTATGGTTGAGGCTATTACCTTTTACCCTGACAGGGGAGGCTACAATTTGGCTTGAAGAACTTCCCGTAGGGGCAATATCTACTTTGAATGAGTTACTTGAATCTTTTCTTTATAGAATTTTTCCCTCGTGCCGGATGTTACAATTGAGAGATGAGTTCACTAGTTTTGAGCAAGAGCATGGTGAACCTCTCTATGAGGTATAGCTAAGATTTAAGAGAAAAGTTGCACAATGCCCAACCATGGCCTTCTGGGTGACATGCTCCTTCAATACTTCTATCACTCATTAGATTCTAGCAACAAAACAATCATCAACACTCTAGCTCAGGGTGCTTTAATAGATCAAACTATCGAGCTTGCTAAATTCTTTCTTGAGAAAGCGGCTAGAAAAAATCATGCATAGGATACAAGGGGTGCCAAAGGCACAAGAGGTGTTACCTACACAAACATATTTGAAGAGTGGAAGAGGAAAGGCGAAGGAAAGGATAGAAGCTATCATGCAACATCTACGAATGCTTACTAGGCAAGTGATGGAAACAAAGGTATGGAGTGTGAATGCAATTGGGACAGTTGAAATAATGGAACAAATTGATGATGAGGTTTATTCCTCAATGATGAAAAAGTGTGTGTTGTGGCGAACCAAGATATGGGTTCCCATCCTAGCCATCAAGGAGCAAGTCAAAGCTCTTGGAAACAGGGATATGGGAATCAAGGTCAGGATTATGAGCAGGCAGCTGATGGGAGAGACCGAGAGAGAAAATAGTCTATAAACTCAAAAATTGAAATCATGGTTGAAAGAATAGTGGTATCAACCAATTTGGACGTTCGGGAGTTAAAATATGATCTATTGACTCTTACTCAAACTATGGAATCTCATTCCATTTCCATTAGGCACCTTAAAGAAAGAAAAAATCAATTGGCATCCCAAATTAAGACGGGAATAGGTGTGCATGTGAAGCGTCTATTTGTTGGAAAGGCCACCAAGAATCCTAAATGTGTTGGGTGTTATGGGGAAAACATTATGAGAGGTGGCAAGCCTCTTCACAATAGGGTGGAGGAAGTTTATGTAGAGAGTGCAAGTGTTGAGGATCTTAAATAGATTGATGAGTTCAGGATGCGAGCTTATGAGGGTGCTCCCTACATAACGCTTGAATGAAACACTTTGATGATTAGAGGATATTAGAATGGGAGTATTGGGTGCTTTTATTCAACTCAAGGCTATGTGTTCACGCGCAAGCACATGTCGTCGTACAAGTAGTAAAGAGGCTCTCGCGAGCTGGACGCCGAACCCACAAGGACTAAACTTTCAGAGAATAATCAAACTTAAGTATTAATCTTAATTTTCATAAGTGCAATTGTAACCAAGACTTTTTTGTTTGTTTATGAGTCTAAATTTAACTATCAAATCAAAGAAGAACTACATTGAGTATTAATCAATATCAAAGAGGAATCAAGGGTTAAGGCTATCAATCACATGTAGCTATCATTCTCATTGGTTCAAGTAGTTATCTTCACAGTTGATTCACAAGAGTAATGCCATGTTTATGATCTTTCAATCCTCTAAAAATCTATTCGAATTAGCCTCACAACTACATCATTGAGTCGGAATGAGATTACCTAATTCATATGCATTTATCTTGAGTTGTGGTTTACGGGGTTAATGCCCTTAATTATGGTCTTTCGAACCACTAATCATTTAACTTATAATTGACTACACAACTTCATCTTTGAGTGGTAATGTGACAATCCAATTCCAAGTGTTTAATAACCAAGCGAGGCGTATTAGGTATATTTTTATCCTAAATGCAAATCAAGTCTTGAAAACAAGAACTCATTTCTTGCATTCCTTAGTCTATTCTCACATTTTGTCCTTTTGGGTTTTACACAAGAATCCTAAATATATTCAAATGGTGATCAATCGGTAGAATGGTAAAGAAAGAATGCAATACAATTAAAGATGAAGAAACTTGAACCAAAACAAGAATTATGCAAACGCATTCATGTCATGTGGCCTCAACTCTCGAATAACAGTCTAAGCCACTCATAGTTTACATGAATTCATAATATAGATACAATCCATGTATAAACAAGAGTGAAAAAGAAATGAGAAAATAACCCTAGGTAGAGTTTTCTTCGTCACTCCTATTCTCCTCCGCTTCCTTGTCAAAATATGACATGATATCTAAAAGTAATGCCTAAGTATTCAATTTATAGAAGTTAAAAATTTTGCCTGTCAAAAATCACCTCCATGACATGTTGCCTATCATGGCAAGGCAATGGCTTGACGGGCCTGTCGCGCCTGTCGCACATGCCTACTAGAAATTGGCCTTAGAATGGAATGATGCCCGACATGGGACAACTCCTAGCGTGCAGTTCGCCTAGCGTGACACAACACCTAGAGTTCTATCCACCAGGCGTGGCAAGGTGATGAGTTTGAAATTTACCAACTCATTAGGTCCCTAATAATAAGTTTTTGCTTAGTTTTTGAGTCATTGAGCAAAGAAAGCATGAAATCGATCAAAACACAAGGAATTTGAGAAGAAATTTGATGAGTTAGCATATGAGGGAGAGGATCCAAATATAAGGGAAGATTTGAGCTTAAAAACAGGTGCAAGGACGTGTGTTGAATCAGCTAAATGCGGATTTGGAAGGGAGAAACGTGCGCGAAACGCCGAAGCTACTGCCCAGACGACTAAACAACCGGCCCTTGCAGAATGGCACCGGCTAAATTCCCCTGAACTGCCGGTTCCCCCCTGCCAGGCACTATTTTCAACCAGCGACAATTTGGCTCTTCACAAATTGCCACCGGCGAAACGCCGGTTCCTCGCCAAGGAGGCCATCTAACGAAGGGTAAAAAGGTCCAAAAATGTCTCAAAAGCATATAGAAGCTCCAAGGAAATTTGGGGAAAGTTGTACACAAGAAAGTACATATAAATAACCTCCATTGTACACCAACCAAAGGGGGGATTCATTCATTTATCAATTTAATCATATAGACTTCATCTTCTTCATAGAATTTTTAGTAGAATGTTTTCTCCATAGATTTGTAGAGTTAGATCATACTTTTCTTCTTCTTTATCTTTAACCCATTTTGGGGGAATTCCACCATTGTTGTAAGAGCTTTTGAAGCAAATTTTTGAAGCTAATGCAATGAATTTGAGGGGAATCCTCTTGGTGTCTTCTCTCTATCTTTAAATATGCTTGACGAATTTGCTAGTTAAAGGTATATTCATGGTGAGTTTGTTAATTTGATTTGGTTTTCATAAATTACACTTGGATTCTTATTGAATTATATATCTATTATCTTCATCCAAGTTATAATTGCTAAAATTGATGGTTGCAAACATTAATTGTGCTTTACTTTTCTTGCTTTTGCTTGAAAGAGAGAGGTGAGAACTGGGTGAGAAGGTAATAGTGAGGAATTGGAGTATTAGTGTGTGGGATTAAGCTAGGGATAGTTAAGACCCACATTTTCACTCCATTAAAGTGATAATATAGAAATATCTAGTCGTTCCTCAAGCTTTTGTGGTTGATCACTTGATTTGGCTTTAGAGTTCGAAAGAATCCAAGGCATAAACATTCTCGCGGTTGGAAAACAAGAGAATATGAATTATCCACTTCTATCTATGTTAATTTTTAGTCTAAAGCATTGAAGACATTCTCGATTTAATTGTGATCTCATATATAGAACGCCCCTAGCCTCTCACTTGTGATTATTTCAATTGGAATTCCCCCCAATTAGTTTTAGTTTAGAATTAGATAGTTATTCCCTTTAATCTCCCCCAATTTTACTTTTCAAATGTTGAACAATTATGCGCGCTAGTTTGAATTAGTTTATAACTCGTGAATTATCAACTCAATTCTCTGTGGGATTCGATCTCGATATCTGTTGAGATATTTGTTTTGATACAACGACCATTTACACTCTTTTGTAAAACAAAAGTGTAGTTGTACGTTATCAAAAATGACACCATTGCTGGGGACCAAGCAATGCATATTGCGTCTTGTGTTTCTTGGCCCTTAAAGGAGGGAGGTGCTTTAGCCTTGTTGTCATGGCATACTCTAAGATGAAGCCACCTTGATCTTCCTCCTCAATTTCCTCCATTGACTTGGTCTCCTCAATCTCCATTTTGTCAACCAAGTTCAATGTTGAAAAATGATAAGAGGTTGGTCTAAGTCTCTCCCCTTTCAAGCATGCTTCTTGCTTGACATCCTCCTTTTCAAGTGCACTAGAGTCCTTGAGCGTGATTTGTTGGATGACATTTGGAGACTCTAGTGTCACTTCTTCAACCTTGGCATCTTGCATTTTTACAATGTTGGTTGGTTGGAACACCTCTATGACTTCTTCAACACTGACCTTGACTCCTTCTTCATCATCATTTTGAGCTTCCTCCCATGAGTCAAGTCGAACTATGCCCCATTGTTCACTTCTTCTTGTTATGCTCCTCAATCTCTCCTCCACTTTTTCTTTTACAGATTTACCATTCTCTTCTTGAGGAGTTGATGATTCCATGGGCATGGAGGGGTTGACATTCTTTTTTTGCATTAGACTCCCACTCCAAAAAGGATTGGAGCATGCTTTCTATGCGCCCACATGTACTTCTCCTTCCTTCACTTGCCATGGCTTCATTCCTTTTAAGCTTAGGAGCACAACTTCTATCATAGTCACTATAGAGAGAAGTGACCCCATTTGGGCATCCATCCCAATTTCTCCCATGACTACCACATAATGTGCATCTATACCCATCATAGGAAGGAGAGGGTGAACTCATCTCCCTTCTAGGGGAATATTGGTAGGGCGCAACTGGCACTCGATTCATGATTGATCGAGAAGCCGGCTATATGACATCTATAACTGTAACATTTAGGTCATCCAGGCCACCTGTCACAATCAACTGAAGAATAAACTGGACCCATAAGGTCTCAACAATATGGGGTAAACAATCGAAATGCAACCAAGGCAATTAGTCTACTAAACCAAGCAACAATTATAAAGAGTAAACTGACTGATGGTCAGAACAGGGCTCCGACCTACCCATAACTGCATCTCAAAACTCAAGCATAAATAACTAAGCCCTAGCTCAGGGAAGAAAGGAGCATACCAACCATCTGTTGATCTCACGAACTGCTACTCAACTGGCCATCCTGACCTCTACTTGAACCTGCGGCACGAACGCAGGTCCCCAAGAAAGGGGACGTCAGTAAGAATAAAATGTACTGGTATGTAAGGCTGAAACTGTAACCATGAGATAACAATCCTGTAATAACTGACTTAGCACATAAACATATAAAGGATAAATATAACCTGGAACTCTGCAACTTGTAATTGATAACAACTTACTATAACATAACTGAACTCAAGATAACTGAACTAGGAATAAGGAATGGTAACAACCTAGAATCATGGAAACTAAAACCTGATAATAACTCTACAATGAGATGAAAATGCAATTAAGAAATGCATAAGAAAGAAACTATAATATGTAATGCCAGCGACCAGCCAACCGTAAATCCATATATAAAATTCATCCAGCCGGTGTACCACACTGGGGTAAAATAAAAATATCTCCATCCGATGTACCACACAAGAGTAAAATAAAAAGATCTCCAGTCGATGTACCGCACCGGGGTAAAATAAAAATATCTCCAGCAGATGTACCACGTTGGGGTAAAATAAAAATATCTCCAGTCGATGTACCACACCGGGGTAAATTAAAAAGATCTCCAGCCGGTGTACCACACCGGGGTAAAATAAAAACAAATCTTAATCACCATCATAAATGGAGCTGACAGAGCTCATACAAACTATCTGGATACTGGAAACCATAAAATATATTGAATAGTAACTATAACATGTGTAGGATCTTACCACGACCCCTAATACTACAATTATGCCATACACATATAAGTCTTTCATTTAGCATTTAAATACATATATATGTTGTGAATGAATTATAGGGAAGTTCCTAGAACTAAAATAACATAAAGACATGTGTACACTCACATTCATGATTTTAAACATCTCCTAGCAATTCCAACACAAGGAGCAGAGAGGAATCACTTAGCCTAACATTTTCTATTAACAATCTTAGCATTCATTTCATGTTATACTTGTTTGACTTTCATACTGTCATATCAAGAATTGTGAGCATACCTCATTCATTGCAGATCACATCACATCTCAAGGTAACTTATGAGCAGGAAGACATAACTTGTGTATCTCAAACCTGGATCTCTTTAATATACAAATTCTAGGAAACTTCGAGGGGCTGCCTTAAGATAAATAAAGACTTATAGTCGTGCTTCAGACAACGTAGGAAAAGCTCATACGAAACATTGCAATATATATGGAGCTTAGAAAAGCTTAGCAGCATTATAAACAGTTTAGAAGCTTCCAAGAAAAAAATCCTTTAAAACTTGAGAAAGTTACTTCAACTCATGGAACAAATAATCAAAAATAAGTGTTTAAAAAGGACGATGAAGAACTTCTCCTTAACTTGAGTCGCTATCTTAAAATATTTGATTCTAATCATTTTTTAAGAAGTTAACACTTTACTGGCCTTCCATTAGATTAACACAACTGAACATAACCAACTTCATTTATAATCCTTTTTTCTAAATGTCATTAGAACAGGGTAAATCTTGATGGTTATTTGTCTAACTCATTAAAAATCATAACACATATCATCTAAAAACAACCTTTGGCTTTACTTTTTGTATTCATCATAAATTCATTTCCAACCAGGATTCGTAATTCCCTACTTAATTATTTACTCTCGTGTTCATTATTCAAGAATTTCTTATACACACTTACCTTTTTACCTAATTTCCAACCTTATCTCTTAAACATCATCTTGTTCATATTTGACATCTCTCAAAGGTTCTTCAAATAAACTATGGACAGAGGGCATATCACTCACATTTTACCTTAAAAGGTATAATATTTACTCTTACCTCTCCATTGCTACCAGAGCCTAAACCTTTACTCTTAGGTTGATTTCCTTACACATCTACAACTTTCAAAGAACATAGGATGTGTCTACTTAAAGCCTTAAGCAATTCTCAGGAGGTCTAGATAACTCAAGAGCTCTAATAAACATATAGAGACTTTCGAAAGGTAATCCTTACTGCTTTAGCGTGTAATTTGAACATAAGCATAAACGCATATACATACATACATACATATATATATATATATATATATATATCATGATTTTCGTATAACCTGTTAATATCAAGCTATTGTGCATAACCTGCCAATAAAGATGGTTCCATAGAAATATCAATAGTTTATCCATTCGGGCCCTATTTTCCAAGTTTAACGTATCGGTTAATTAAGAAACGCATTAATTAGTCGCTTCGCTTAAGGAAGAGGGATCGGGGAATCGCCTCATGGCCCTAGGTACCTTAAAACATGAATATAAGAGGGTAGGTAACTGTGATAAGGAAATTCCATTTCGTTACCCTCATTAGCCCTTATTGAGTTAAAACCCGATTTTAATTATTAGGTTTGTCTGCGCGTCATCGTCTTGCCATGCTTACCAAATTTCTTAGCAACCATAATGTGAAACAATGTTTACACCAAAAATACATAATATAATGTAAAGGACCAGCTCACAGTGCCCACGGCGAGGGGACTTCAGACTCAATTTACAACTATACCATAATAGAAGGCAATTGCCCTCTCCACCTCACATTCATTCGTTCCAACACTTTAGAAAATACACACCTTAATACCAAGTAATTCTAAAAACTGGGAGGAACCATAATATGCTACTACAGAAGCTCAAGTACAGGGAAGTTTCAGATTAATCCTCGGCATGAATTCCTGCTTGAAAATAAAGAGATAAAGAACCCCTTACATACCTTTCTCCGATGAACTTTTCTCTAGCCGATTTCCTATTTCAATGATCAGCCTTCAACCTCTTTAATCTAGTGGTTTTATAGGCCAATGATAAGCTTAATCTATAGCACAAAATTCAGCCAAAATAACTTAACAATGGCAGTGACAATAGCAACAACAACACACGGCAACATCAACAACATTTAGCCATTTTCTCAACTAGTTTTCACTAACTTTTAAGGGAGAAACAAGAGGAAATTTTACCTTAGTTCTGCCGTAATTCTTTCCCTCAATATGAAGTATAATTCCAGAAAGATAAACATCCAAATATCCTAAGGAAAATGAGCGATACTTAGCTCACAAACAGTCCATCGGCAGCTCACTTAGCTGCCAATTTCCAGATTTTCGCTTTACAATTTGAGAGGTTTGAAAGGGGTGATATGCTTACCTTTTTCTGGGGATTTGTTCTTGGTTAAAAGTAGGAGTAATTGACCTCAACTTCTTTTCCAAAAATACAACAACCTTGCTGTCCAAAATTCCACAAAACAGTTCACCAATACACCAAACACACCTCCAACTTCTAGTCTTGTAATCAAAAATTCAAGCAAGGATAGTAGTAGAATCCTTACTTTTTATACTTGTGTTTAATCCCTACCAAGAGTGAAAGTATATGTAGCTTAGGAAAGCTTCAAAAATGCAGCAAATTTACCACAGTAACACTGCCCAAGTGGAGCCAAAACAGCCACCAACACACCACCTTCACCTTATGGTAGATCCCCTTCACTTAGCTTTAGTTTAATGGAGTTTAGCTTAGTGTTTTCCTTAGTTGTTTGCAGGAAATTTGAGATAATTTCAGAGGATAAGCAGGCATCTTAATTTTGGAAACATTGAAAATGATTTGATAAGTCATGACTTAAAATATAAAGCAAGTAGGGCGGTGGCCGTTTTTAGGGCGGTGGCCTCCTTACTACCCGGCAGTGTCACGGTAAAATGTCTATAACTTTTTACTCCGAACTCCGATTGACGAGTGTTTTAATTTTCTGAAAACTAGACTCAAAGACCTTTAATTTTATAGGTCGTGGGGCTTCTAATTAATTATATACTAGGGGATATGGTTATTTAAAGTTGACCCTTACTTATGAACTTCACATACTATTCGGTTTTCCGTTCATACACATTTTCCTTGTCATCTATGGCAAATATACAACCCGTACTTCCCTTAACATAGCATACAAACATCAAATAATAACCAAAAATTTTCTGGGGTATAACACCACAATAGGGATATGGGGATATGGGTTATCATAATAAGGGTTGCCACTAACAAACCTTCTTTCATTCTATGATGCCATCATTCAACTACAAACAAACAAAAACAAAAACAAAAATAAAAGCAAAAAAAATGTAAAACAAAAATGCAAAACTAGTTTGAATCAATAAATAATTAATGGCTTATCACAACTCAATTCACCAGCAACGGCACCATTTTTTATAACGTCCAACTACACTCCTCTTTTACGAAAGAGTGTAAACGGTTGTTGTATCAAACAAATATCCCGACGGATGTCGAGGTTGAATCCCATAGAGAATCGAGTCAATAATTCAAGAGTTATAAATTAATTCAAACTAGAGCACATAATTGTTCAACATTTGAAAAGTAAAATTGGGGGAAATTAAAGGGAATGACTATCTAATTCTAAAGCAAAACTAATTAGGGGGAATTCAAATTGAAAAAATCACAAGTGAGAGGCTAAGGGCATTCTATAGATGAGATCGCAATTAAATCGTGAATTTCTTCAAATCCTTATACTCAAAATTAACATAGATAGAAGTGGATAATTCACATTCTCTTATTTTGCAACCGCGAGAATGTTTATGCCTTGGATTCTTTCGAACTCCAAAGAGAAATCAAGTTATCAACCACAAAAGCTTAAGGAAGGACTAGCTATTTCTAGCCTAGCCCTTTAATGGAGTGAAAATGAGGGTCTTAACTATCCCTAGCTTAATTCCACACACTAACACTCCAATTTCTCACTATTACCTTCTCACCCAATTCTCACCTATCTCTTTCAAGAAAAAGAAAGAAAAGTAAAGTACAATTAATATTTGCAACCATCGATTTTAGCAATTATAACTTGGATGAAGATAATAGATTTATAATTCAATAAGAATCCAGGAGAAATTTATGAAAATCCAATCAAATTAACAAACTCACCATGAGTATACCTCTAGCTAGCAAATTAGTGAAGCATATTTAAAGATAGAGAGAAGATACCTAAAGGATTCCCCTCACGTTCATTGCATTAGATTCACAAATTTGCTTCACAAGCTCTTACAACAATGGTGGAATTCCCCCAAAATGGGTTAAAGAAAAAGAACAAGAAAGGTACTAACTTAACTGTACAAATCTATGGAGAAAAGATTCTACTAAAAATTCTATGAAGAAGATAAAGTCTAGATGATTAAATTGATGAATGAATGAATGTCCCCTTTGGTTGGTGTAAACTGGAGGTTATATATCTGTACTTTCTTGTGTACAACTTTCCCCAAATGTCCTTGGAGCTTCTAGATGCTTTTGAGACCTTTCTGGACCTTTTTACCCTTCATTAGACGGCCTCTCCGGCAAGGAACCGGCGTTTTTCCAGTGGTAATTCGTAAAGAGCCAATATGTGGCTGGTTGAAAAAAGTGGTCTGGCATGGGGGAACTGGTGGTTCTGGGGTGTTTAGCCGGTGCCATTCTGCAAAGGGCCGGTTTTATAGTCGATCTGGGTAGTAGCTTTGGCGTTTCGCCCTTCCAGATTCGCGTTTAGCCGATTCAAAACACGCTCTTGCACCTATTTTTAAGCTCAAATCTTCCCTTCTCTTTGGCTCCTCTCCCTCATATGCTAACTCATCAAATTTCTTCTCAAATTCCATGTGTTTTTCTCAATTTCATGCTTTCTTTACTAACATGAGGTACCTACAAAGAATTCAAGAGAAAGGGCATACAATCCACATAAATAACTCAAAAACCAAGCAAAAACCCATGATTATGAACCTAATGAGTTGCTAAATTTCCAACTCATAACAAGGCACCAACGTGCAGGGTCACTGCCTTAGCACTTCCTCTCGCGCAGTTGCATTGGCATGGCATGTTTCCTGGCGCACTGCTAACCTGTCGTGGAACGTTGCCTATCTCCCAGCCTTTATTTCTAGCCTCTTTCATGTTTTCCCTTGGGATTTCATTCGATGCTTCCATCTTGCTCATGCACCTTCATATTTAGCCTCATCCTTAGAGTTATCCGCCTACAAAATAGGCTAATCACATATGTTAGTCCATGCGCACATTTTTAAGCACAATACATGAGATTACACTTAAGTTAATATGCAAATAAGGCTAAAACATGGGTATAAAATAGCACTTGAGTGTGTGAATATGCCAAGATCACCACCCCACACATAAAGCCTTGTTCGTCCTCGAACAAATCCTTTATATCTCATGTTACAAGAAAGCTCACACATTACCTAATGATGCAAGACTACTCTACCATGACTGACTTAGATGCCATGTTCATATCAAGCATGTTATTTATGCCACTCTTAATTTCATGAATAACTTAGTTAAGACTTCCTAGCCTCAAGAACCAACTCTACAACCTTAGCAAACTAATGTCAATTATCCAATCAAGAAGTCACATATGCAACCTATCTTTCATCAAACATGTGCCCTCACAACAAGAGAGTTACCCATTATCAGTCATAAATATACATTTTATATCAGTTATGAATATATGAATAACAATCATGCTCACTCTCACAAAGAATTCACATGAAAAATGAAATGACCCATATGCTTGCCTTTAGTGTATTACTCCACTAATATAGGAACTTCTAATAGTAAGATCAAGTAGGATTTTACCGGTCATAATATAGGCTAAGGGACAGGTAGGTATTATTCTGTCCATGGTCACTATTTTCCCTTAGCGCTTTCAATACATTACTCTTTCTCATTTAGCACACTAATTTCTCTGTCTTCAACTCTTACTCTTCTCTTCTATCACTTCCTCTTTGTTTTCCCATTTCTTTAAGCAAATTTATATTATTTGTAGGGAGTAATCAAGCATTAAACACTTTTTCATTCTTTTGTTCTTTTCTACTCCTTACCAACATTCATGCATTTTGAACAATTGCACCCTTCATCTTTTATTCAACTTCCACACCTAACTATCTCCCCTTTTTCAATATTCACTCCTTTTACTCTGTGCCTTTCTTACTTTAGTGCCTAGGAGTTCTAGGTCAAATTTAGGTCAATTGAAAGAAAAGGATTAGCTTTTAATATGGCTATCAAAGAATAGGCTAAAGGCTCAATGGGGATAACTAGGATCATGCATTGTAGGTAGGTAAAGCAGAGGATAAAAACATGTTCATTCAAAGAAATGCCTAAATGATCTCCTACAATTAACATCCCTTATTTTGCTTCACACCAGGCAAGTTCAAGAAATTACATGATAGCATGGAATACACAAGAAAACATCACTCTCACTACACATGTTCAACTCTAGACAAATTCATACAGACTCTCAATTCAGCTAATCACATGAATTCAAAATTAAGCACAAAGTATACAGAGCCATATCCATGAGCCGAGGTGTCTCAATAAAGTCATGCAATTTACTCAACATGCTTATCAATGCAAGCTCACTTGCATCTTTCAATCATGTGTAGCACCCAACAAAGGTTTCAAGCATTCAATCAGTCAGGGGACCTAAAGAAAATTTCTAGTGACTAAATTTCCCTCAAGACGATTGTCATCCATCCATTTTTGGGAAAAGTCCCTAATTATGACTAAAAAACCTTTTCACACAAACAAATTCAAACATCTAATTCTCGATTCAAAATGCCTTCCTTTGGAAAAGAACCGAAAAGAAAAACAAAAGAGTGGGTGAAATATACTGAGCTTAGACTTTTCAATCAAACCCCTTCAAACCAAGCACATAATTCACCCCCATTCAACCTCAAAAATTTTTGAAATTCCCTCACCCCACACTCCCCAAAGAATCAATTAAATATTAAAACCAGGTTTAGGGATACTTCCTAAGGCCTCTAAGTGTAGCAAGAAGCATATTTCACCAACTTTTTCTGCCCAAGGGTCCATGACTCCACACTCATGATTTGTCATACTCTCTAGCTTCTCTCTATGGGTACTCAGACTTCCCTCAGTCTATGCTAAATAAAACAAAAATAAAAATACAAGTGATAATAAAAAAATAAAGATAAAGGGAAATATTCTACCTTTGATACAACTTGGGTTGCCTCCCAAGTAGCGCCTGATTTTATGTTGTGGCATGATAACGCTCAAACCACAGCTCCTGCTAAAGTATGAACCAGACTTTGTCAATAAAGAACCCAACAAAGAGGTTGGGGTCGAACACACAAGGAATATGGAAGATCTAGACTAATGCTGGTAACTGAACTTGTTGGTTAGTTACTCCAATTTGGGGGTTTTAATAAAAATAAAAATTAATACAATGACTGAAATTATGATGTAAAATCAAGAGTTAAGACTAACTAGGATTTATGTTCCCCGTGGGTTCATAACTGCTTCGGGTATACACACGTGATCATACCAACGCTTACTTGTAGAACTGATAATTAGGGTTCGTCCCTATTGGATGACTATACTCAATCACCGGGTCAAGTCTCATGAGCGGTTTCAAAATATCCGTTATCAATAAGTTCCAAATTTAACTCTCCTGCGACAATAGCTCAAGGTAATACAATGATCATCAAGATCAAGGCTTTGTTGTAATTCTCTTTTCCAAATCTCTACCTCTATAAGCTCAAGCAAGTAAAGAATTTGGGCAACCCTAATGTTTTACACCGTTAAGAAACATTTAAGTATGAAGAGAATACAATACAAACGTTTTTCATTGGTTTTGAATCACTTCTGTGCAACCCTAACTCATTAACCCACCATGATTCCCACAACCCTAGCTATGGAGGTTTTAGCCTCTCATAGTTTCAAGGTTGTGATATGCATTCATAATTAAATACATAAATAAATACTTACAATTATAGATGAGAGAAAAACTTCTTTGATTATATCCGAAATAACTCAAGAACAATTCACAAAGATCAAGAAGAAATCAAGAAAAGGTTGATCACAAGACAATCAACTCAATTCTATGTTGTCTCGATGTTTTCTAACGTTCTCTAACGTCTTCTGCTGAAAATAAAACATAAAAACTATTTATACAGACATAAGAATCCTTTTCCTAAGCCAACAGGGTAAATTTCCATAACTGGTGCCGCCCGAGCCACAACAGATCCTATGACCCATAGCAGGATTGTACGAATCATACCTGTTATTCGTATGTCCTTGGCTTGTTGAAATTTGGCTAAGTGTTTGGCCTTGGTACGACTCACACATGCTTCATACAAGCCATATTGTTCTTCTGTGGCTTGACTTTGAGAATTCTCAATTTTTCTGAAGTTTGTCACGAGTGTGAAGGTACGACTCCTAGCTTGCCGCCATGACTCATACTGTCTATCCGCGTCAGGAGTCATCCTCTTATGCAGTTCTTCTTAATATTTCCACGACTCAGTGCTACGGTTTGTACCAGTATTGTACAACTTGTACTGACAGTCGTAGGTTGCACTCTTCACAACTCAGCCATCTAAAACTTTTCACAGTCTTCAGTACGACTCATAGCATCATCCTACCGCTCATACTAAGACTGTGACTTTAGCCCATTTTCTGCACTTTCAGGCTACCTTTTGCACATTCATGCTCCAACACCTATTTGTCCTGTAATCAAAGAAAAAGTGTCTTATATCATATAAACACACCTAAATCCATGTTATTTTCTTAGTTTAAATCAAAAGTGCTATAAACTAACAGCACATCATGACACAACGTGATTTACACCCTTCTTAGGATGTTCTCAACCTCTTTTTCCCTTTCAAGTGCATCTTTCTTCTTTTATTGACTTTTGAGGGAATAGCCTCCACACTTTCCCTCTTCTTCTCAATCACTTCCTCTTTTGAATCACACTATATTCTCTCAACTGTAGGCTCAGGCTCCCTTTTTATGAGATCCTTCAGATGTTGACTTGCCAACTCACACTCCTCTACCCCACACTCATCCTCTGCTACCACATAATCATGCAAAGATCCTTGTAGTTTGTCGGGGTGTTGAGTGCTTTGTACACTCTGAAGTTCTCTTCTTCATCATCTACCCTCATCTTCAGGTTGCTAGCCCTGACATCTATCAATGCTCCTCCTATAGATAGAAGCGAACATCCTAATATAATGGGTACCCAGTAATCAAGCTCGAAGTCAAGGATAATAACATCAGTAGGTATTATGAATTTACCTACTTTGATGAGCACATCCTTTTTGATTCCCTTAAGAGCCACCTTATACTTGTCAAGTAGCTACAGCATAACTCTGGCAGGCCTTCATTTTCCAAACCAAGTGTATTGAATAGTGATAGTGGAATAAAGCTCATGGCTACCCCTAAATCACACAAGGCCTGCATTAGCTCACTTTCCCTTGTTTGTACCGAAAGAGTGAAGCTCCTGGGTCTTTGATCTTCTTTGGCATCTTTCTCAAAACCCTAGAACTTCACTCCTCAGTGAGTACTACAGTCTCCATGCCTACCAACCTCTTTTTGTTTGCCACCACATCTTTCAAGTATTTAGCATACTTAAGCATTTCTTGCAGAATATCAATAAGTGAAAAATTTATGTGAAGTTCTTTGAAAATATCAAAGAACTTCTTAAACTAAGCATCCTTCTTGCTTTTCCAAATCCTTTGTGAGAATGGTGGTGGTGGTCTCATTATTGGCTGCATAGCTGATTATGAATTATTCTCTGCCGCTTTCTGTTCTTTGCCCTTGTCAGCTGAAGGGCCTGGTCCGAGCAACTCTAGTTGCCCCCCGCCCCCCCATTTTTCTTTTCCTTTACTAGTGAACCAACTAACTCTCTACCACTTCTCAAGCTAATGGCCATGACTTACCTCAGTTTTGGATTTGTGTCACTTGGTAAACCCTCTTGAGTTCTAGTGTTCTGAGCTGCAGTTAATTGACCCATCTGCTTCTCTAAATTTTTAGTGGCTAACTGCAGATTTTTTATCTTGGTTGTCATTTTTGCTTGGTTAGCTGCCATCTAAGTCTGGTTAGCCATGATCTTCTACAACATCTTGCCTACCTATTGCTGCTACTACTACTAAGTCTACTTGAAATTTTGAATCTATCCCTAATTTCCACCCCAAGAGAAGTTGGGGTGATTCTGTCAGTTTTTGTTTTAGGTGTTCCCATAGTCTTGGATTGGCTCTACAAGATTCTGCCACAGGACTATTGTTTTCATAAATTTCATACCAGCTTGGAGCTGGTTGAACTACATTTACTTGTTCCTGTGGATGTGCCCAATTCAACCTATTGAACTAAGTCATCATTTGGTTTTGGAAGGATGCCAACTGGGCTACCAATGCATTTACACTGTCTACCTTTCCATCCCAACTATTTTTCTGACTGCTCCCCAAGATGCACCATTGTGCCACTCTGGATTTCCTTGTGCAATCCTGCTCAGCAAAATGTACAGCTCCTTATATGTTTTATCCAATGCTTGACCCCTTGCTATAGAATCTATTAGAATTTTAGTGTGTGGGTGAAGGCTTTCCACAAAAGTACGGGCTAGCACTTCATTGCTCTACTAGTGATGAGGGAAGTCTCTGAGAAGAGATCTAAATCTCTCCCACTCAAGGTATAAGTTCTCATATGGACTCTGTTTGAAACTCAGTATTTCACTTTGCAGGTTTGCACTCTTGCCCGATGGAAAAAATTTGATGAGGAACTTCCTTGTCAAGTCGTCCCATGTAGTGATAGAGTTTGGTGGTTCTGCCTTCAACCACCTCTTAGCTTCTCCCAACAATGAGAAGGGGGAAAGCGTGAGTCGAATATAATCAGTTGGCACTCTGGGCGGGATGAATGTGTCACTAATTTCCAAGAAGTTCTGCAAATGCTAATGTGGATCCTCATGTGTTAACCTTGTGAATTGTCCACTTGAGTGCAACAACTGCACCATGTTTTGCTTCAGCTCAAAGTTTCCTCCATGTTCTGGCCTGCGGATACTGGAGGTGACATTCGTTATGAGTAGGAATTCCACATCACATACTGGTCTGGCTTCCATCTCTACAAGTGTAACCTTGACCTGTTGAACTTGCTGGATGGGGTATAGAGCAGCATCTTCCCTTCTTAACTATCTCAAACTTCTCTCAGGTTCGGGGTATGGTTCAACTAGCTCTCTATCCCTTGAAAGCTTGTTGCAAGGACCAACCTGTATCAACAAATTTAGTGACTAAGACCAAGTTGTCAGCATTTAAAAGAGTACAACAATAAAACAAAAATAAGAAATTCACCAATTTTCTGATCCCAGCAACGGCGCCAAAGACTTATTCGCGCTCTAGTGCATGCGGTCGTACAAATAGTAAAGTATCTCTCGTGAGCCGAAATAGAATCCACAGGAACTAGACTTTCAGTGAATAATCAAACTTAAGTATTAATCTCGATTTACACAAGTGCAAAAGTAATGAAGACTTTTTTTGTTTGTTTATGAGTCTAAAGTTAACTATCAAATCAAAGAAGAGCTAAATTGAGTTTTAGTAAATATCAAAGAGGAATCCAGTTAAGGCCAATAATCATGCATAGCTATCATTCTCATTGGTTCAAGTAGTTATCTTCACAGTTGATGCACAAGAGTAATTCCATGTTTACAGTCTTTTGAGCCTCTAAACATCTACTCAAATTAGCCTCACAACTACATACATTGAGAGGGGATGTGATAACCTAATTCATATGCATTTATCTTGATTTGTAGTTTATGAGGTTAATGTCCTTGATTATGGTCTTTTGAATCTCTAATAATTTAACCTAGAATTGACTCCACAACTACATCTATGAGTAGTGATATGACAAACCAATTCCAAGTGCTTAACTATCATCCCGTTTAATAACCAATCGATTAGGTATACTTCTATCCTAAATGTGAATCAAGTCTTGAAGACGAGAACTCACTTCTTGTATTCCTTAGTCTATTCTCATGCTTTTTCTTCTCGAGTTTTACACAAGAATCCAAAATATATTCTAATGGTGATCAATTAGTAGAATAGTAAAGCAAGAATGTAAGAGAATCAAAGATGAAGAAACTTGAACCAAAACAAGAATTATGCTAAAGCGTTAATGTCATGTGGCCTCAACCCTAGAATAAGGGTCTTAGCCACTCATAGTTTTAACTGAATTCGTACAATAGATACAATCCATATATAAAAAAGAGTGAAAAAGGAAAGAGAAAATAACCCTAGGTAGAGTTTTCTTCGTCGCTCCTCTTCTTCTCCACCTCCTTCTCAAAATATGACGCGATATCTAAAAATAATGTCTAAGTGTTCAATTTATAGAAGCTAAAATTTTGCCTGTCAAAAATCACCTGTGCAACACTGCCCATCGTGGCAAGTAAATAGCGTGACACGGGCTAGTTGCACATGCCTAATGGAAATTGGCCTTTCCATGGCATGATGCCCAGCGTGGAACGGTTCTTAGTGTGCAGCCCGCCCACCATGACACGGCACCTAGAGAGCTATCCGCTTGGTGTGGCACGATGCCAACGCATATGTGCACTACCTTGGCATTTCCTCACGCGCAATCGCATTGGGCATGGAACATTGCGTGTCTCCCAGCCT
Source organism: Datura wrightii (assembly GCA_035772735.1). Classification (NCBI taxonomy): domain Eukaryota; kingdom Viridiplantae; phylum Streptophyta; class Magnoliopsida; order Solanales; family Solanaceae; genus Datura; species Datura wrightii. The sequence goes on from JASDFA010000001.1 coordinate 113,654,739, forward strand.
TCATTTCTATCCTTTTTCATGCTTTCCCTTGGGACTTCATTCCATGCTTCCTTCTTTCTCATGCACCTTCATATTTAGCCTCATCCTTAGCATTATGTACGTATAAAATAGGCTAATCACATTTGTTAGTCCGTGCACATATTTATAAGCAAAAGACATGATATTACACTTAAGTTAATGTGCAAATAAGGCTAAAACATGGGTATAAAATAGCACATGGCAAGCTCACTTTGCCTATTCCCAGAAAAATTGAAATCTAAGTTGTTTAGACCATTCAAAGTGTCTCAAGTCTTTTCGAAATGGGGCCATTGAACTCAAAGGGGAAAATAGCTGAGTTTGAGGTGAATGGAGAACGAGTTAAAAAATACTTGGGTATCCCTGAAGAGGTCACCCCAATTGGGGTCACTTTCCTCGATGATCTTGGTTGTGAGGTATTTCTGTTGTCCCGCAATGTTAAATCAAGAGCTTCTTGGAAGGCAACCCAAGTGTTCATTTTTCTTTTAATTTTTTTTCACTTGTTGTTTTTGTTTTTATGCTAGGTAGTTTCTAGCTCAACATGAGCTAACTTAGGAAATGACTGAAGGGCATCTATGAAACACATGTGAGACGTATGTGGAGTTCTATGACATACGGTTTTGGTACATGTATCAGACATAATACTTGGAAGAAAACCTTTCAAAATTATGCACACGTATTCCACCTGTGAAATGCAGATCCCGACATGTAGCAAACAGGTCCAATGCATGTCCTTGGACAGATCACTAAAGATCCCGATGCGTAAATTTATCTTCCCACCTGCATTTTTGCATGCAGACACAGGAACCAACCTGAGGCACGCATGCCTCTACCAGTCTAGGGACTTTTTGCACCCAGTCTTCCCTTATTTTGCTTAATCTTGCGCATTGGGGACAATGCATTATTTTCGTAGGGGGTGAAGTCTGAGTAACCCACTCATTTGTAATGCATGATTTGGCTATGTGATAGATTGGGTGACGTCATTCTTAAGTGCATCTCATCATTGCTTGTTGTTTAACATCATCTTAGAAGATAGTGGTTAGTTGAATAAACTCCGAGGATTTTCTTTATACCGCAGTTCTTTTCCAAGGAGAAAATTTTTTCTTGTCTTGATCTTTCTATCAAACTGGGTGACATTTACCGTGATGGATTGAGAGGTAACTTTTTTTAGTGAAAATGCTATGTTTTAGTTTGTTATTTTGCATCTGTGTTGCACTTGTCTTGAGCGGCACCACCAAAATTCTTCTTGGCAAAGAAATTTAATTTTTGAAAAAAGAGGGGTAAATGAATTTAAATAGAGCATACCTACATTCTTTGTTTGGGCTTTTGATTCAAAAATGAGTTATGTGAAACTCAAAATAATTTGTCCAAATTCATTGATTTCAATTGATTTTGAGAATAGTTATACTCCTTAGAATTCTGAGGCCTTGTGTCGCAAGGATGTAGCTTGTTCTTGCGTATTCATGTTGTCTAGAACTTTCCCGAAATGTAATTTCAAGGTGAAATCCTCGATGTGGCTGAGCTTGGAAAATTATCTTAGGCCCTCTTTGGAAAAAATAACTTCATCGAAAATGCCCTACTTTGACATTGATCTTAATTAACCATTTTTTAGCCTTAAAACTTTTTTATTTTGGAAAATCATGTTATGCACCTTTACCCTTCTTGAATCCTCTACTTTGGCACCCGTTCCTTCCTAATTGCTAGTGATAAAATAAAATGGGGGCCAAAAGCCCAATATTTGGAGAGAATGAAAATGACATATTGATGTAGGCAAAATCCTAAGTTTGGGGGTGTGTGCATTAATGGGGAAATGAAGAATGAGCTTCAATGTAAGGTAGCACCAAATGTTTAGTATATGAATGATTAATCCTTTGATGAAAGAAAGAAAGAAACAAATTGAGTGGTGCTATCTCTTATCTAGTGTAGAAGAATGGCTCTTGGAGGAATTTCGATTGTGAAAAGGAGAAATAAGCTGGATTTGATTCAATGATATGACTGGTGTGCTCGAATTGCTTAACAATAGAGTTAAGGAGGTCTTATCCACTTGAACCAAATGATGTCCTACCTTCAACCCACAAGTCCTTAGTGATTCTGAGCTTCGCAACTCTATATTAGTGGGAATTACATGAAGGTAAAACCTATGGGTCGATTTGTGTACACTTGAATGTCTTTTAGAGAGTGAGCATCTTTGTGTCATCTTACAATCCCTATTTTTTGAATTTCTTGATTGTGAGTGGGATTCTCTCTTTAGGTGAGTGGCATTGCATCCTTGATAAAATGGTGAAATCTTAATCTCAATTGAGAGGTATGAATGTAACAAGTCATGTAGTGAACTTCTAGACAAACCTTAAATGTTGATGTCAATGACTTGAGATGCTTGTTGATCTTGCTTAAGATGAAAAACTCCGCTAATTTGGATTGAAAAAGTGAAGTCTCTTGAAAAGAAAGATTTTTAAAGTGATGATGTCGAGTGCTCATGGTGGTACCATTGAGATTTGTGCTTGTTTTTTTTAGTCATTTGTTTTTTGATTTATTTCGGGTCTTAATAGTCCTATATGCAGCCCTTATGTCTTGATAAGCTTGAGTCAATTCCTATGCTGAGTGAATGCTTTGCTTGATGACAAGAAATAGTTCGGGTTTGGGGGTTTGATGAGTTGGTAATTTACCAACTTATCTAGCTCTTAAGCATGAGTTATTGCCTCATTTTAATGCAATTTTGAAGGAATTTTATGCCTTTGTTATCTTATGTGCAGGCATTACTTTGAAAAAAATATGATGGAGGATTTGAACTTAAAGTAATCTGTCTGAGGAACGACAACCAACATGTGTGCCACATGTCAACAACTGCATTTCGCAGGTGCCTCATAGGAGGAGCTGGAGTATACTGGCAGTGGACATGCATACAGAAAGTTGGCACCTGTTGCACAGGTGCCACACAGAAAGAGTTGAAACAAGACTTCCTTGGACATGCTTTGAACCTGCGTGCAATAAGTTGGCACCTGCTGTCACAACCCGAACATAGACCAAGATCGAGACATGGGACAAAGAATCCTGAGAGGCTCCAAGTTGACCCATGGCATAAATATAACATCAAAACTCAACATAATTAAGTGGAAGTCTAAGATATACAATATAGCGGAAATCTGAAGATATCATAAAATCTGAATATATAACACAAGTATGAAACTAAATAAATGCTATGTCTGAAAAGCCTCTACTACTGACGAGTTGATGGGACAAGATCCCAACTAATTCACTATAGTTTGAACTGAAAATACTCAATGCAACTAATAAAGAGCCCTCAAAACGGATTTTTTAGTAGAATACGATTGTGATGTATATATTAAAAGAAGGTTTGTATGGATTAAACACGTGTGGAGATATATAATAATATCCATCTTTCTTCTCTTTTATTGTTTTATCGTCGTTCTATGTTCTATTCGGTGCAACACAAGAGATGCAAAAACTGAGAGTCTGGCTACTGCCGGGACTAGGCCTAAATATCTGAACCTGTATTACGAAATGATATAGCATAGAGTATACGGTCAGTACATGGAATGTACCGAGTATGTAAGGTAAGTAAAACTGCTAAGTTAAATCAGTAAGCATGCATAACATAAAACATTTCATCATAAGAGTCTAAGAGTAGGGCTTGCATGCTATTATCTGAAAATATGATTCAAACATAACTGAGTATCATAACTTAATTGAATGAATGTAATACTATGGAAGTGCCTAAGTTTAGATCCAAGATTTAAAAATGGAAGTTGGCTGAAATTGGGGAAAAAATCCCATAGAATGGACGACCCAACGGAACGTTGCTCCAACCAATGACCCGTAAGAAGCAATCATGGGAAGGTTGGCCTGGTGACAGCGGGAAGCAATGAGTGAAGTAGCAACTCGTTGTTCGTTACAACGAGTCATTGTATATAGCCGTCGTGGGAACTGGTCCTCAGCTTAAGGGAAAGTAATGAGTCATCCCACAACTCATCGTGAGGAGCAACAGGTCGTGGTAACCAGTCGTGGGATGGGATATCAATATTTTTCCAGTCTACATAATAGAAGCTAACCACAACTCATTGGAGGAAGTAACGAGTCGTGGTGAGGGTTATGGGAAGGATTAGTACAGGACCTAAAGGAGGAAACAACAGACGAAACAAAGGCCCATCCTTTGGAGCAAGGACACATCCTGTCGAGTTGTAGGAAAGAATCTGAAAGCATGAATTGAGGCAGTAGATCTAGCAGCTCGATACCATGGGTCGTGGTATCATGTAACGACTCGTGGGACCGTCCGTTGGTACACCCAGTGTAGATATTTTTCAGACTTTTCATTAAGGGCATTTTCGTCATTTCTAAGTCCTAGGGTCCTAAACTACATTGTTTAAGGCTCGAAAATCAGTGTTTATTGAGGGTAAAACCCACCTTGGTCTTATTCTTTTCCATGCATGAAAAGATATGGGATTGAGAAGGTGATCAAGCTTGTCTTCAAGGTTTTCTTCATTAATTTCCATTGGGCTTTCAAGGAGTGTTGAGATTTGATTTTCCCCAGGTATATAGGGTTATGAATGGGTGAATCCTTTCACATCCAAGCCTAATCTCTTCCAATTCAAGTCCATAAAAGCTGCAGGAGCATTCATTAGTCCAAAAGACATAACTACAAACTCATAATGGTTATACCGCGTCCTGAAGGCTGTCTTCGGGATATCACTCTCCCAAACTCTGAGCTGATGATACCCGGACCTAAGATCTATCTTTGAGAAACACTTGGCACCCTGAAGCTAGTCAAAAGAATCATCAATCCTGGGTAAAGGATACCTTTTCGTAATGGTGACCTTATTCAACTGCCGATAGACAATGCACATCTGAAGCGAACCATCCTTCTTCCGGACAAATAACACTGGTGCACCCCATGGAGACTTGCTCGGTCTGATAAAGCCTTTATCTAATAGGTCCTTCAACTGATCCTTCAACTCTTTTAGCTAGCTGGAGCCATCCTGTAAAGAGGGATGGATATAGGCTACATATCAGGTAGAAGGTCAATACCAAAATCAATCTCCCGCTCGGGAGGGACACCTGGCAAATCATCGAGAAAGACCTTTGGATACTCACTCACCACCGAAACTGACTGGATAGTTGGGATCTCGAACTAAACATCCTTAACCTTGACTAGATGGTACATGAAACCCTTAGAGATCATCTTTCGGGCCTTAAGATATGAAATAAATTGGCCTGTTGGTACAGCCGAGCTACCCTTCCACTCCAAAACTAATTCACCTAGAAAATGAAATTCCACCGCACGGGTTTTACAATTTACACAAGCATAACACGCATACAACCAATCCATGCCAAGAATAATATCAAAGTCGGTCATGGCTAACTCTACAAGTTCTGTGGAGGTGACTTTATGCAATATAGTGACCAGGAATCCTCTATACACCCACGTAGCTACAACCAATCACCGACCAGAGAAGAAACCAAGAATGGTTCTAATAGAGTCTCGGGACTAACTCCGAAGCTACTAGCAATGTAAGGATTCACAAAATACAAAGTAGCTCCCGTATCTATCAAAGCATAAACATCAATATGAAAAACACATTACATACCAGTGACCACATCCGGGGAGACCTCTTTCTCCTGACTGGGTGCTAAAGCATGAAACTTGTTTTGACGTTGACCGCCAGCTGAACTAGTCGAGGCACCATGCTGAGAGGGATGTGCTACTGGAGTGGCAGAACTAGCTGCTGGCATACGGGCTCCACCGGTCCCTGATCTAGCTGAAGGGAAATCCTTGAGTCTGTGTCCAAGTTTGCCACACCCGAAACAAGCATCTGAGCCAACTAGGCAACTCCCGGGGTGATTCTTGCTGCACCCTGCACAAACTGGGAAAGTGCGATCCCCTTGCATGCTACCTTAGCCTCTCGAATCTGAAGCCTTGCTCCTCTGATTCCCTCTGAATCTAGATTATGTACTGGACGATGATGGTGCTAGAGCACTGGACCTAGACTGAGACTGCTGACGTTGTCCACGCCCCGACCTAACTTGAAAAGTCCTATAACTGTCGGTCCTGGCCCTCTTGGCCTCTCTCTGCCTCCGATATACCGAATCCATCTGCTGAACATGCAACACAATGTGGGGAAAGTCGATATCCCGATGAAACATGGCGATCCTACAATCTTTATCCAGATAATCCACTACCCCATGCACAAAATGACTCACTCGAGCCCTCTTATCTGCCACCAACTCTGGAGAATACTTGGATAATGGGTGAACTCCAATGTGTACTCCTGAATGGACAAGTCACCTTGTTTCAAATTAACAAACTCGGCCACCTTGAGATCCCTCATCTCCCAAGGGAAGAACCAATCCAAAAATGTCGTGTGGAACTCTTCCCAACCTATCGGACCTGCACCCACTGCCCTCGCATCTCTCCACTGCTTAAACCATATGTGAGCCACCCCCTTTAGTCGATAGGAGGTCAAGTTAACACACTCCCCATTGTTCACCCCCATATCCTGGGTGATCCTCAGAATCTCCTCAATGAAATCATGTGGATGCTCATCCACCTTCGACCCCGTGAACTCAGGAGGGCTCATTCTCTAGCCGTCACCGCATTTTCATTCTGAGGGTAATGCGCCACTGTTAGATTATAAACCTGGGCTGCCAGCATCTGAATCGCTACCCTAAACTCAGTGTGGGCAGCTGGCTCAAGCGTGTGCTCCTCGTGAACGGGTGGGGCTGGCTGATGCTCGTCAGCGGTGGCACCCTTATGATCATTGTTGTTACTATTTCTTTTGGCGTTCACTCGGTGTGGAGGCATGATTCTGCAAATGCCAATAGCATGAGTTAGAAGGGTAAGGACTTCCATCGCACGACATAAATCACAAAGAAGGGAACATTTCCTAAACGTTTCGTAGCCTCTTAGTCATAAGTGTGGTGCACTTCACACCCATGAAAAAGACTCTACTCAATGCGGCTTTCAGACACCCTAGGACACTTCAAACCTATGGCTCTGATACCAAGTTTGTCACGAACCGAACGTAGACCCGAATCGTAGACATGGGATAAGGAGCTCCGAGAGACCCCAAGTCGACCCATGATGTGAGCATACATCTAATTCATTCACTTCAGTGGAAGACTTAACATAAGGAACCAAAAACATGACATAATAACAGAGAAAATACAATACATGATCCATACATGATGGCTGAATACAACTGATAGTCTGAAAAGCCTCTAATCATGAAAGACGGGTTGAAGGGACAGTACCCCAACTAACCCAACAATACTGAAACTGAAAGAGAACAATAGAGTCTAAAAATATGGCCCCTAGAATATAAGGACTCACCAATTAAGCTGATAGCGAACTCTGAAGTGCTACTGAAGAGGGTGAGCCTGAGAGCTGGGTCATGTATCATGAAATGATACAACATAGAAAGTATGCGGTCAGTACGCGGAATGTACCAAGTATGCAAGGTAAGTAAAATGGACATTTAAAATGTATAAAACTCATAAATGATTAAAAGAGTAGGACATCATGCTCATATCGTAAACATTGTAACATAACATAAGGCTCAAGGTTTTAAAATCTATTCGTAATACAACGTAATCATAAACATAGGAGAAAAGTTTTACTTAACATTACTTGAGGCAAAATACATAATCATAACATGCATAAATCATGAGTAACAGTGAGAGATTCTCTTAATCGACATACCCCCTGTGAGCACACATGAAGTCCGACTTGTAAACCAAGTCGGGAGGCCATTCGTACCTTTCCAAGGGTAGAACCATAAAGGGTGTGATATCACCATAAAAAGGGCCATTTGGGTCGGGGATAGTCACAAAGGAGTTCCCAACAAACCTACGGTGGCACGTAGTTTATGAGATCCGGGGCATAACCTGGGCCCTGAACCTACTCGATGTTCGATACTACTCCCAAAACATACATAGTGTTCATAGTATAACATGCATGAATTCATGAGCTAGTTAAATCATTATAATCATAAACATACTTGTACATACGTGAACTAGCCATTAAACAAGGCCCATGAGTTGGCCAAACATAAATCATGAATCATAAAGTTCATACATACTTGTAGATCATTCATATTGCTTGAAGTTCATAAAATCGTGATGGGTAATTGGTTAAATCCATATTTTAAATTGTAATTCATGTTGGATTTGCAAATATCATTAATAGAAAAGTAGATCATAAATAGATTCATCATGGATCATGCATAATTAGGCTTAATTTCAAGAGAATTCAATAATCGATAATATTATAAATAAATTAAATTACAAAATCTGATCAAAACCCCATAGAATACGATAAGGTTCGAAAATCACAAAGCCCATTAATAATCATTGAATTTTTATATAAATCTACTTCAAAACCCAATAATATTTTTATAGAATTTTCATGAAATCGTAGAGAATGGGCATGGGTGTGAAAGAAAACACCCATTGATAGCCTTACATACCCGAAAATAACTAATTCTTAATCCCCCTTGAATGCCCAAGATGGAATTGGAAGGATTTGAAGAGGGGAGCCTTGAATCATCCTTGAACACTTCTCTATACTCTTGCATGCATGAATGAGGACTAAGAATAGATTATCCCTCTAAAAACCGACATTTCATAAGCTAAAACGACGTAGTTTAGGTCTTAAGAACTTAGGAATTACGAAAAGGACCTTACTAATTTCATAGGAAATTATTGTCAGGTGGTCCTAACGGATGACCTGACGACTCGTCACTGGGGCAAACAATTCGTTACTTGGCTCGTCAGGTGCACTACCTGGCCTTGTCTTTTGGTCTCATAACAACTGCCATAACGACTCCTCAGGGGTGACCACGAGTCATCAAGTGCACTGCCAAAACTTCTTTTTCCTTCCTTATAACTTACCTTATAGTTGACCTGATGACTCGTGGGGTCTAACCACGAGTCGTTGCCACGCCCATGGGGACTCTTCTCCTCAAACTCTTCACAAATTTCACTGGTGTTCCCACGAGTCACCTGACGAATCATGGGCTCACCTCACGAGTCGTCCAACGACTTGTCCTGAGTCTGCAACACAAATTCACATTATCCTATTTTAACTCCCGGGTCTGATCTTTGAGCTCCCGGGGTATAACATCTGCCCACTTGAGTGAGATAGTTGGGGCATCATGTAAGGCTCTACCATGATGGTGTCGGTTATGACAAGTCCTCCCATTGTTCTGCATGTTTTATGCACAGTAATGTTTATGTTATTTTGCTCAAATGATGATTTAATAAAGTTTCTCTTATGACTATGATAATGAATAGTTTACAAACGATTTGAAAACCTTGAGCCTTATGTTATCTTATGATGTTTATGATACGAGCATGTGGTCCTTCTCTTTTGATCATTTATGAGCTTTTATGTAATTTTAAATGTTTGTTTTACTTACGTTGCATACTTGGTATATTTCACGTACTGACTGCATACTCTATGTTGTATTGTTTTATGATACAGGCCCCGATCTTCAAATCCAGCACCGCTCAGTTGTCCATCTCAGAGTTTAGCATCCAGCTTCTTTCTGAGTCCTCATATTCTGAGGACCATATGTTTGACATATTGATGTTCCTTTAGTTTTCAGTTTTGCTGGGTTAGCTGGGGATATTGTCCCATCAACCCATTTGATATGATAGAGGCTTTTAGACTATTTGTAGTACTTAGTTATTATGTATTTAGTATGTATCGCTTATCATACTATGTTATGTTTATGCTTCCGCCATATCGTTATGTTAAGTATTCTGCTTTAAAAGATATAGAGTTAGATGAATGTCCATGACATGGGTCGACTTGGAGTCTCTTGGGGCTCCTTGTCCCGCGTTACCATCCGGGTCTATGTTTGGGTCATGATAATGACCCAAAAGCTGAAAATTGATAATCATATGTAAAACTGAACATTGGGTCAAACCTGCTGAAAACATAATATCATGGCTGAGGAACATGCATAACTGAAATCATGAGGAACAACGGGAGACTCATCATATAACTGAAATTGCCACAATAGAGCTTACATAGTCACGACAATTACACTCAAGTGGGCAGAGCCGTCCAAAGCCTTAGCAGGGCTAAGGATTGTACAATGATATCGATATCAAGCTAAAGGCCCCTTAAGGGAAGGGGAATCCCACAAGGGATGTCCTGAATAATCTGAACATACCTACGTTGGCGTGTAGTTCTAAGGCATAGGGTTGACTGACCCATAGCCTACTCAGTGCTAGACACTACTCCCAAAAACATGCATATGCTCTCCATCATTTTTCAACAAAGTTGAACCATCGTCTAGTGACGAAGCTGACTCATAACATACATGCATAAATCTAAAATCATAACATGAGGAGCCTTGGGCTCAAACCATACCACAAGCTGAAAATAGTGGGAGTCTAGACTCCAAAATCCATGTGGCAAGCTAATACATGAAGTTTAGATAAATCCTGAAAATACTTGATCATATGAGCTTTCTCAATACTTAAACATGTTTGACATAGACTTGGTCATTCGAAAACATAAACATGGACATGGGTAATTCGAAATCATACTTTCATCATACACATCTCATCATGATTGAATACATTTATCATAGATCTCAACTTTTATGAACATCCATGGATGAGCACTATAATTTGTAAAACTTGAAAACATAATTTATAATTGATAACATTGTAAATTATGCCAATTAATCATAATTCAAAAGTATAAACATGCATAGATCATACCCATGATTGATACTTAGAGAATTCACATGTTGGTTTAAAACCCTATAGATTCATCAACTAGAATTTCATGAAATTGGAGAGGGATTGGGCATGAGCGTAGATGAATACACCCATTCATAACCCTACATACATTGAATAATCTGATTATACAACCCTCTTGAATGCCCAATGGAAATTTGGGGAAGAACTTGATGAATCTAAGCTTGATCACTGTTAGGAGCTTCTAGACTTGCATGCATAGAAGAGAATAGGTTTAAAATGAACTTACCCCTCTTATAATACACCTTTCTAAGCTTCAAATGACATAGTATAGGCCTTAGGAACTTAGGAATTACGGAAAAGCCCTTAATAAATTCACAGGGAAATACTCACTGCCAGTACCCATGAGGGACTGGACGACTCATGCCTGTCACCACGACTCGTGGTATCAGTTGTTGCCTACACTGGATTCCTGCCTTCTAAGGGTCACCACGAGGGACACCACGACTCTTGGTGCACCCAACAAATCGTGGTGACTAAATCGTGACCAACACTGCCTAACTTCTTCAACCTTCAATTACATCTTGACCACGGCCAACACAATGAATCATGTTGCTGACCACAACTCGTTTTCACACCCATGGTCACCCCCAAATCCCAAAATTCAACCAAGTCCACCCTTCTTCACACGAGTCACTTAACGACTCGTGGTGCACCTCATGGGTCATTGACAACTCGTCCTATGACCTAGTGCAGAAAATTCTATTTTCTCCGTTTCAACTCTCGGGTCTGATCTTAGGGATTTCGGGGTATTATGATCTTGGGCAAATTTATATGCCCAAGTGATACTCAAAGGTGTCATTTTAGCCTTGTTTACCTATCAATGTTTGTACATTCTCATGTAATTGGTAATAAAATGTGAATTTATACTAACCAACATGATTAGCATTGTTTTACAGGTAAAATGTAATTTCGGGAAGCTAAAATGCATGTTGGAAGATATCGGGGTTGGACTCGGATGTGAGCAAGGGACAAGGCATTGGAAAGCACAAAATAAAGGGGCTCCGCAATGGAGTCGTGTCACGCTGCCATCGTGGAGGCCTTCTGCCTGGAGAGGGAATTTTCAGCCTATTTCCAGTGAGGGTTCGCGATGGGTCCGTGGCACGGTGGCCTGGCTCCGCATTGCACACCATGCCACGTTGAGCCTTATTCCCTGGACCCCTAGTTTCCAGTGAGGGTCCGCGTCGGTGGCGTGTCACGGAGGCAGTGCTCCGCGATGCACTTCGTGACACGTTGCTTGTTATTCCGGAAAAAATTACCACTAGTATAAACAGAACACTTAGGTTCATTTTTCAATATTCTGACTTGGTGGAGCAAGAACGTGGGTTACAGGCAGTTGAGGGGACGAAATTATCAGGGTTTTTCTCTCTTTCCTTCTCCTTGAATTCAATTGCTTGTATGTTTAACACTCATTTAACGATGTTTAATCCACAAATGAGTGGCTAGTTCATCTTCTTGCTGAGGTTAAGAACACTTGTAATGAAATGTGATTATTGATTCTTTGGTTTTTCATCTTTTCTTCCATGGTTGTTCTATTTATTCTTGTTCTTACTGCATTAATGTGTGGCCTACGTTAATGTATATCTAAAAAGTCCAGTTTCACTCGAGAGAGCAAGAAATTGGAAAGTTGTGAATTAATAGGATATGATCCTTTCTTAGTTTGGGAAAATTGAGAATTGATTTACCTTGAGGATAGAAATATACCTGAATGTCGTATTAGTCAATTTAGGAATCGGTTTTGTATGGTTAGAACATGAATTGCATTTAATCACAGAAATGTAGGTGGATGGTTCATGATTCTTAAGTGGGGCTAAATACGAGAGTTTTAATCCCTTGGCAATAATTCTTGACTAGCAACCGGAGGAAAAGGCTAACCAATTTATATCGAAAATTAATTTCATTACAAGTTTGTTTAACCTTAGCATGCTCATATTCCTAGTTCAGACTCACATTAGATAATTGTTTTAGACTTAGCATAATTATTAGAAATCAAAAATATCAAACTCTTGGTTACACTGTTGTCTGCATTTTTAGAATTGAAATACAGTACACTTGAGCAGATTGCACTTTGTCCCAGTCCCTGTGGGATCGATACTTGGCTTACTTGAGTCACTTTACTACTTGTTCGACCACGTGCACTTGTGTGTAGTTTATACCCAACAAATGACCGAACAAGTTTTTGGCGCCGTTGCGGGGACTTGGCAATTGGTGAATTTGTCTTAAGTGTTAATTTACTATATTTTTATTTTCTTAGTGTTGACAACTTGGTCTTAGCCTGTATTTCGCAGATTTAATCTCTGTTGAACACTGGCAAGAGACAAGGAGCTGGTGGACTCGTATTTGGAGCCAGAAAGATTATTTCATCGTCAGCGGAGAGAAGCTCTAAAAAGAAAGCTGCAGTTGCTCAGACAGACAATCATGGAGCAACAACAGAATCCACCGGTAGTATGGGCAATGTTAGTGCCCAAAGAAGTAGCAGCTCGGCCGGTATGCGAGGTGGCAATCCCACATGCTAATAATGTCACATCTAGCATCCGCAAACCTGAGCCAGGAGGGAGGTTTGTACTTAAGCAGAATATGGTGCAATTGCTGCACACTAGCGGGCAGTTTACAGGTCTCCCTCATGAAGATCCACAGTAGCATCTCCAAAATTTTTTGGAGATAAGTGACACTTATATCCCCGCTGGAGTGTCATCAGATTACATCCGACTTACATTGTTCCCATTTTCACTATTGGGAGAAGCCAAGAGGTGGTTGAAAGCTGAGCCACCTAATTCTATTTCTACGTGGGATGATCTTGCAAGGAAGTTCTTGATACGATTTTTTCCCTCTGGTAAAACAGCAAGACTTAGAAGTCAAATTCTAAGTTTCAAACAAAGAGAGGGAGAGAATTTATATCAGGCTTGGGAGAGATTCAAGTCCATGTTGCGGGATTGTCCTCATCATCATCAATCCAATGATGTGTTGGTGCACACTTTTATAGAGGGTTTGGAACCCCATACAAAAATATTGCTACACTCAGTAGCTGGGGGACAAGCGTTGGAGAAAACTTATGAGGAGTTGTATAACTTGTTGAACCGTATTTCGCAGGGCAATCCGGAATGGAATGCTGATTCGTCAAGAGGAGGGACAAGGAAAGCAGCAGGAGTTCTAGAAGTGGATGGGTTTACAGCTATTGCTGCACAGATAGCTGCTTTACAGAATTAACTCAAGACCCACTTCAGTAACATGACAATGAACCAGCCTCAAGCCCCAGTGAATGCAGTGCAGCAGATTTGGTGTGAAGTGTGCGGAAGCAGTGAGCACTCAGTTGAGTGTTGTGGAGCAAATCCTGACTCGGTGAACTTTGTGGGAATTGTACAAAGGAACAACCACAACCAGTATGGCAACAACTACAATTCCAATTGGAGGAATCACCCGAATTTCTCCTAGGGTAGCAACAACCATCAGGGGCAGAGTTCGAGTCAGGGTATGCAAAGGAACCAAGGAGGGCAGCAGAATTATCAAGCACAATTTAGAAACAACAATGCACCTCCTCCACCACCATCACCCAGCATTGAGGAGATGTTCAAGACTATGATAGCTAATCAAGCTCAATTGCAGGCTGACTATGTGAAATTGGCAGCCGAAGTGAAAAACAACCAGTTAGCTACCAAGGCACTTGAATATCAATTTGGGCAATTTGTTGGAGCCCAAAACACCAGACCTAGAGGAGGACTTCTGAGCGACACAGATCCCAACCCCAAGCAGGTAAATGCGGTGACCACAAGGAGTGGTTTGCAGCTGAAAGAGGTGGAACCAGAAAGACCACCTCAACCATCGGGAGCAGCAGAAGTCGAGAGGGAGCAAAGTGATGAGAGGGGGAAGACAAAGGAAGCTGAATCAGAAAGACCACCACCCCCGTTCCCTCAACGATTAAAGAAACACAAGGAGGAGGCGTGTTTCAAGAAATTCATGGAGGTGCTGAAACAGGTACATATTAACTTACCTCTTGTTGATGTTTTGCAGGGAGTGCCGAAATATGCCAAGTATATAAAGGACATTGTGGCAAACAAAAGTCGGTTGACTGAGTATGCTACGGTGGATCTCACAGAGGAGTGCACTTCCCGGATACAAAACTGACTGCCCACAAAGCTCAAAGACCCTGGGAGCTTTACTATACAGATTACTATTGGACAGAGTACCCGAGCTCGTGGATTGTGTGATTTGGGAGCAAGCATTAATTTGATGTCATCATCGGTATTCAAAAAGTTGGGTCTAGGGAGTCCTAGACCCACAACAGTGATCTTGCAATTGGCAGATCCGTCCTTAGCCAGACCTGATGGCATTGTGGAGGATGTTCTGGTTCAAGTTGGCTCCTTGATCTTCCCAGTAGATTTCATCGTGCTGGATTTTGAACCAGACGTGAAAGTCCCATTTATTTTGGGACGTCCTTTCTTGGCGACCGGGAAAGCGCTAATTGATGTAGCTGCAGGGCAGCTAACCATGCGAGCACATGATAAGATTGAGGTATTTGATGTGTTTAAAGCCGTGAAGCTGCCGGTATTACAAGAGGAACTTTCAGCAATTAGTGTGGTTGAACCTGAAGAAATTCGTCAGATTGTTGAATCTCAAGACCCACTGGAAAGAGTGTTGATGCACTCCGATCATTTTGGAGATAAAGACGCCTATGAGGTGGTCCAAATGTTGAATGAGGCACAAAGGAATCCACGGAAACAGGAATTCCAATCATTGATGAGGTCCCTAGAACCATTGCCGAAACCATCCATTGAGGAGGCACCAAAGCTGGAATTGAAAGAATTTCCTCCCCATTTAAAATATGTCTTTTGGGGGGAAAATAAAACGTTACCAGTCATCATCTCCGCAGAATTGACAGAGGCATAGGAGAAAGAAGCTTTGGGTGTCCTCAGGAAAAGGAAGAAAGCAATGGGTTGGCAAATGTCAGATATTCAGGGTATAAATCCAGCTTTTTGCACACACAAGATTTTCATGGAGACTGGAGCAAAACCAACCGTTCAGATGCAACGAAGGCTAAATCCAGCAATGAAGGATATGGTGAGGAAAGAAATAATCAAGTGGCTTGATGCAGGTGTGGTTTACCTGATTTCAGACAGCGAATGGGTCAGCCCCATTCAGTGCGTTCCAAAGAAAGTAGGGATGACCGTTGTCACCAATGAGAAAAATGAGTTGATTCCTACATGAACCGTCACAGGCTCGCGGATTTGCATGGACTATAGAAAGCTGAATGAAGCCACAAGGAAGGATCATTATCCCATCCCTTTCATTGATCAAATACTAGATAGGTTAGCTGGACAGGAATATTATTGCTTCCTTGATGGGTACTCTGGGTACAACTAAATAGCCATAGCTCCGGAGGACCAAGAGAAGACTACTTTTACCTGTCCTTATGGGACATATGCTTTTAGGCAAATGCCATTTGGGTTATGCAATGCACCCGCCACATTCCAGAGATGCATGATGGCTATTTTCCACGACATGGTGGAGGATTTGTTGAGGTATTTATGGATGATTTTTCTATTTTCGGTCATTCGTTTGCTACTTGTTTGCAGAATCTTGACAGGGTGCTGGCTCGCTGTGAGGAATCCAACCTTGTACTGAACTGGGAAAAATTTAACTTCTTAGTCAAGGAGGGTATTGTCCTTGGCCACAAAGTGTCTAAAAAGGGGTTGGAATTCGATTGTGCTAAGATCGAGGTTATTGAGAAGTTGCCACCACCTGTGTCAGTGAAAGGTGTTCGCAGTTTTTTTGGGCATGCAGGATTCTACAGACGATTCATCAGAAACTTTTCCAAAATTTCTAGACCACTATGCAGATTGCTAGAAAAAGAGGTAAAGTTTGAGTTGAATGATGAGTGTGTGGAAGCATTCGAGGAGTTGAAGCAGAAATTGATAGAAGCACCTATCCTTACTTCTCCGGATTGGGAACAACCATTTGAGTTGATGTGTGATGCCAGTGATGTGGCTGTGGGAGCTGTGTTGGGGCAAAGGAAAAATAAAATCTTTCATTCTATTTATTATGCAAGCAAAACGCTGAATGCGGCCCAAAGCAATTACACAATCACAGAGAAAGAAATGCTAGTGTTGGTGTTTGCATTTGACAAATTCAGGTCCTATTTGGTGGGTTCAAAAGTAGTGGTGTACATAGATCATGCAGTGATTCGGTACCTATTTAACAAGAAGGATGTTAAGCCCAGACTAATCAGATGGATCCTGTTGTTGCAAGAGTTCGATCTTGATATCAAGGACAGAAAGGGGAGCGAGAATCAGGTGGCAGATCACTTATCGCGATTGGAGAGTCGTTTGCATGTGATGGAAAGTGACACCATCAATGAGGAGTTCCCCGATGAGCAACTCTTGGCAGTAGGGGAAGCTGAAGTTCCTTGGTACACAGATATAGTCAATTTTCTAGTGAGTGGAGTCTACCCACCTGAGGCAACAGACCAACAGAGAAGGAAATTGAGGCATGATTGCCGGCATTTTGTTTGGGATGAACCATACTTATTTAAACAGGGACCAGATCAGGTGATGAGAAGATGCATCCCGGAGAGTCAGATTCCAGAGGTGTTGAGGAGTTGTCACTCTTCGTTGTATGGGGGTCACCATGGAGGCGAGCGAACAGCACACAAGGTTCTACAGTCAGGATTCTTTTGGCCTACATTGTTCAGAGACTCTATGGAATACGTCAAAATGTGTGACAGATGTCAGCGTACAGGAACAATTGGTAGAAGACAAGAGATGCCGCTGCTGAATATACTGGAAGTAGAGACCTTTGATGTATGGGGCATTGATTTTATGGGCCCGTTTCCACCGTCATTTGGTAATCGTTACATCTTGGTGGCTGTAGACTATGTATCAAAATGGGTGGAAGCAATAGCTTTCCCCAGGAATGACAACAAGGTGGTAACAAAATTTGTGAAAAAACATATTCTTACTAGGTTCGGGACACCCCGAGCCATTATCAGTGATGGAGGGGCTCATTTTGTCAACGCAAGTTTCAAGAAACTACTAGCCAAGTATGGGGTGCGCCACAAGGTGGCAACAACATACCACCCCCAAACTAGTGGGCAAGTAGAGGTGTCAAATAGAGAAGTGAAGCAGATTCTTCAGAAAACGGTAAATACACAACGGAATGATTGGTCAGGCAAACTTGATGATGTGTTTTGGGCATACAGAACTGCTTACAAGACACCGATTGGAACCTCACCGTACCGATTGGTCTATGGAAAAGCATGTCATCTGCCGGTGGGGTTAGAGCATCGAGCCTTCTGGGCAGTGAGGAAATTGAATATGGACTTGGAGCTAGCGGGCAAGAAGAGATTAATGCAACTCAGTGAACTTGAAGAGTTCCGCTGGCATGCTTATGAGAGCGCTAAGTACTACAAGGAAAGAACAAAAAGGTGGCATGACAAGCATGTGGTGCATAGCATTTTTGAACCAGGACAGAAGGTATTGCTCTTCAATTCAAGGTTGAAGTTGTTTCCGGGAAAGCTGAGGTCCAAATGGTCGGGGCCATTTGAAGTGGTGAGAATGACCCCGCATGGGGCAGTAGAGTTGTGGCTAGAAGATCGGAGTGCCACGTTCTTAGTCAATGGACAGAGGTGTAAGCACTACTGGGGGGAGGATGGTTTTCGAGAGAAAACGTCCATCACCCTAGAGGAAAACTTAGCTGAATGACGTCGAGCCGCGACGGTAAACCAGGCGCTGCACGGGAGGCAACCCGTGAAAATTTTTCTTTGTAAATTGTGAATAGATTTTTTTATGTATTTATTTTTATTCATTTTATTTTATTTTCTTGATTAACAACCAAATTTTAGTTTTTATTTTTGTTTTTATTTTTATTTAGAGTGAAACCTATAGTTCTAACCAATTTCTTGTAGTAGAATGAATTTCAGGTCGAACGGAGGAAAATATACAGGGAATCGCAAAGGAAAATTTGAGGTATGAAAATCAATAAAATGTGGCAAAACAGTGAGCTAGGGCGATAGCTCCGTGTCACGGAGGAGGACCTCTGCGTTACCCTCCGTGACACGTTGAGGTATAAATCCGGAATTTTAAAAAAATTCCAGAACACCCTCGCGCCATCTCTGTGTCACGGAGGCAGTGCTCCGCGATGCACTCCGTGACACGTTGTTGTGTATATCACGATGGGTCACACTGGGTCGTCGGGTGACCCGCACGATTTTTCCACTTTTAAACCCCGAATCCCCCTCAAATTTTCTTTATTTCTCACACACTCCGTGACCAAACTCCCTAAAACCCCTCCCCCTTCAACGTGACATGGAATAGGCCAACAAATTCATCGAGTTTTCTTCAATTTTTCAATTTCAAGGTATGTTCTTCGATTCCATCTCATTTTTTATCGATTTTCTTCGATATTGAGCATGTGATGTGAGCTAAGTTTTCCCTAAGTAGAAATTAAGCGTGAATTCAATTGAATGAGTGTTGATGGATGTTCGGAGTATCATTGTGATTGCTTGAACTCGTTAATTGCATAATTTAATTGAATTTTGTTGATACAATCATATCTAGGGCTTGTTTTTGAATTTGAAGTGGAAAAATGTAGTGAACTTGTGAAATTCATGCCGGGTTGTACATGTTGAGTGATATTAGTCGATGTGCTAATTGTTATGATGTTAAAAAACCAACGAATTCTCGGGTTAGGGGAATATTGAAATTTGCAAGAATTGGATGAGTTATATAGGTCCGTGTAGATAAATTCTTGTTGTTTTCATTTCTTTGTTTTTCCTTTCTAAGTGTGATAAGATCAAACGTTATCGAGGGTAATGATTGTGGTTAGCTGTACGAAGTCTGAGTAGTACATAGAATACATACCGTCGAATTCTTCGAATGCACTAAGCATGGTTGTATAGTTGGTTGTTTGTTTGTGTAAATAAGCATGATCTTGCCGGAATGTTCTAATTTTGGCTAAGGACTAAGTGTGGGGTAGCCTAGCTTAACCCGACCTTAGTCGAAGTTAATATTCATTGGCTTAACATTGATCTTGTCTCCTTGGATTGACAGGTAAAACGGCAAGCAGGCAAGAAAAAGGGAAAGGCGCATCAACATCTGGCGTCGGAAGAAAGAGAATCAGACTGGGCACAGCAGTCCCAGCAGCACCAGCGGTTCCACGCGGCCAACGCCGCTAATACGGAACCAGGTGGGTGACGGAAGAGGGGAAGAAGTGCTACGCAAAGCACAAAGAGAGCAAGTACTTCCCCGAAGAATACATAGCACGGGAATCGTTGGCACAAGAGTTCCCTAGGATTGTACACCGGATCGAGGAAATTGGGCTCAAATTCATTTTTGAAGAGCCCAAGGAATGCAACTTGCACCTGATTCGGGAGTTCTATGCCAATTGGGACCCGACTCTCAGAAGTCA
The DNA here is from genome assembly GCA_035772735.1 of Datura wrightii. NCBI lineage: Eukaryota > Viridiplantae > Streptophyta > Magnoliopsida > Solanales > Solanaceae > Datura > Datura wrightii. The sequence continues at coordinate 113,674,941 of JASDFA010000001.1, forward strand.
CACCATCAAAATCAGAGGGCAAATAGTCACCTTCGAGCCCCACCACCTCAATGCTATCCTAGGGGCGCGGGACACAGACGCCCACGTGCTTCGACAGCTGAACATCACTCCACCGTACGCGGACATCAGACGTACCTTATGTGGAACCCGATCGACAGCTAGATGGAGCAGACACAAAGAGAGGGGTAACCATCAGACTTTTCCCTATTCACAGATGAACAGGGAAGCCAGGATATGGCTAAAGATCGTCTGTTCCTGCCTAATCCCGGGGGTACATATGACGGATGTAACTCGGGATCGTGTATGCCTGGTGTACGCCCTGATGAAAGGGCTGGAGATCAACGTGGGGGCGGTAATTATCTCCGCCATGCAGAGAGCCCGGTTGCATCAGGGGCACAAATACGGATTTGGTGAGCTACTCACCACATTCTTGAGGGGCCTAGATGTTGAGGAAGAGGCCATTGATTATATCCTGCAGATGGAGCGGCGGGCCTTAGATGTCACTAAAACTAAGGCTCCCGACACCACCCACGGGCCAGTGCTTACACTAGGCGAGCGACATGCTCGTGATGATCAGTACATGGCTCGCATGTACGGGATGCAGATGCTCCAGCTGAGGATAGGCGGGAGGCCGGCAACAGAGGAGGAGCTATGGCAGCTCGAGCTGGACTACCCTTTTGGCGAAAACGCCAGGGCTCTATGTCGAGTGGGGCCAGCATTTGTAGAGCCCACGGATGATGATGTCCCCACGGACGAGGAGACACGTCCGGAGGACTCCGATGTGGAGTCCGATGATGACGATGGGGATGATTCAGACATGGGGGATGAAACAGCAGCACCTAGTGAAGAAGTGGAGTACTTTGATTGATCAGGGAGTTCCACCACCCAATTTTTGTGTTATTTTAATTTTTTTGTGAACACTGGGGATAGTGTTCGAGATAAGTGTGGGGTGGGAGTAGTTAGGTGCTGGTTGTGCTGTTATGTATGTCCTAATCTGTTGTTGTGCCTGTGAACAAAATTTTTTTTTAGACCCTATGATTTGTGATTGTAAGTTGTTGTTCTGTATTGTAAATATATGTGGAACTGTTGTGTGTTGCTGAATGTTGCTAGCTGAGTTTGTACATATGTTTGTTTATCGAATTGGTTGATATTTTTAAAATCAAAATGATCGATATTTTTTTAAATTTTTTTCACTTCTTGGGTTTCTCGGAGTTTGTTTTCGGTTCTTTTACCGAGAATGGTCCCATTGAACCGAAGTCCTAGTTAGTGATCGTTCCCTATGATGGATGGATGACGACCGTCTTAAGGGAAATGTATTCGTTAGGAGTAGATTTTTTTATTTATTTTTCAGTTGTTTTTCTTTTGTGGGTTGCATCCCAAAACTTGTAGTTACTTTATGGTTGCGAAATTATGGTTGCGTGTTGTACGTGATATTTAAAATGCAAATGTGATTCGTATGAAAGCATGCAACTTTGTAAATATGTTGAGATACCTAGGCCATAGAGTTCGATTCAGCGTGATTGAGGCTTAATGTTTGAATTCCTGTAATTAGTTGATTGAAGAGTCTGTGAATACATCTTGAATTGAGCATGTGCAATAAGTGTGAAGTGAGGTTTTGTTATTCCATGTAATTGTGAAGTGTTTAGAACTTGCCTGGTGTGTGTACAAAACGAAATGTAGGAGGTGTATTGTAGGAAAGGATGTAGGCATTTCTTTGTTTTTAACCGAAAGTTTCTATTTTTCATTATCGTACCTACCTTGATTGTGTACCCTAGTCAGCCCGTTGAGCCTTTAGCCTATTTTTTTTTCTTTTGTCAAAAAGTCTAAACCGAGCTTAATCCCTTCTTTTCATTAGCCGTAAAGTCGATCCAAAACTCTTAAGCTCTTAAGAAGAGAAAATAATTTTCTCAAAGTGTCAAAAGAGTGAGAATGGTGAAAAGAAAAGAAAAGCAGAGAGATGGAAGGAAAGAAAAGGTTGAAGGTGCACTTGTTATAAGTAAACTATAATGAAGGTGTATAAATAATCTTTGTTGTGGTGTCAAGTGTACTTAATAAGATGGGTCAAACTAAAGAAAAAAAAAAACTTCAAGAAGGGGAGGATGAAGAAAGAAACAATGTCCATGAGTTTGATGGGATGTGTTGAAAAGGCACTTAAGGATGCTAGTGGCTATTATTGGCTAGCCCAACATTTACTAGTTCCGTAGCTTCCATTACAACCTGTTAAAGTCCTACATGATCTTATATCACACTTCTTTATATTAGTAGAGTAGTACACTAAAGGCAAGCTTATGGGTCATGACATGATGCATGTAAATTCTTTTGGGAGAGAGAGAAAAATTGTGTTTATATGCCCCTGCTCGAAATTTTGTGAGCTCATATGATCAAAAAAGGGGAAAATTCTCTTGTATTGTGAGGGTACATGCTTGATGAGAGATTAGTCTTCGTGTCGGATGTCTTGATCAGCTGATTTGCATGAGTTTGCCAATATCGAGAGTCGATTCTTAAGTCTAGGAGGTCTTGATGTATTGAAGGTCATTGCATTGATAGGACCATGCATGTTTTCTTGATGATTTGCTGTATTGAATAATCGGTATGACCGTGACCTAAATTGTCGAACCAAAGTAGCGAGGGTGGAATGTAAATTGCATGAGGTGTAAGATTGTTGTTTGAGGACGAACAAGGATTTAAGTGTGGGGTAAGTGATCTTGGGCAAATTTATATGCCCAAGTGATACTCAAAGGTGTCATTTTAGCCTTGTTTATCTATCAATGTTTATACATTCTCATGTAATTGGTAATAAAATGTGAATTTATACTAACCAACATGATTAGCATTGTTTTGCAGGTAAAATGTAATTTCGGGAAGCTAAAATGCATGTTGGAAGATATCGGGGTTGGACTCGGATGTGAGCAAGGGACAAGGCATTGAAAAGCACAAAATAAAGGGGCTCCGCGATAGAGTCGTGTCACACTGCCATCGCGGAGGCCTTCTGCTTGGAGAGGGAATTTTCAGCCTATTTCCAGTGAGGGTTCGTGATGGGTCCGTGGCACAGTGGCCTGGCTCCGCGTTGCACACCGTGCCACGTTGGGCCTTATTCCCTGGACCCCCAGTTTCCAGTGAGGGTCTGCGTTGGTGGCGTGTCACGGAAGCAGTGCTCCACGATGCACTCCGTGACACGTTGCTTGTTATTCTGGGAAAAATTCCCACTAGTATAAATAGAACACTTAGGTTCATTTTTCAATATTTTGACTTGGTGGAGCAATAACGTGGGTTACAGGCAGTTGAGGGGACGAAATTATCAGGGGTTTTCTCTCTTTCCTTCTCCTTGAATTCAATTGCTTGTATGTTTAACACTCATTTAACGATGTTTAATCCACAAATGAGTGGCTAATTCATCTTCTTGCTGAGGTTAAGAACACTTGTAATGAAATGTGATTATTGATTCTTTGGTTTTTCATCTTTTCTTCCATGGTTGTTCTATTGATTCTTGTTCTTACTGCATTAATGTGTGGCCTACGTTAATGTATATCTAAAAAGTCCGGTTTCACTCGAGAGAGCAAGAAATTGGAAAGTTGTGAATTAATAGGATATGATCCTCTCTTAGTTTGGGAAAATTGAGAATTGATTTACCTTCAGGATAGAAATATACCTGAAAGTCGTATTAGTCAATTTAGGAATCGGTTTTGTATGGCTAGAACATGAATTGCATTTAATCATAGAAATGTAGGTGGATGGTTCATGATTCTTAAGTGGGGTTAAATACGAGAGTTTTAATCCCTTAGCAATAATTCTTGACTAGCAACCAAAGGAAAAGGCTAACCAATTTATATCGACAATTAATTTCATTACATGTTCGTTTAACCTCAGCATGCTCATATTCCTAGTTCAGACTCACATTAGATAATTGTTTTAGACTTAGCATAATTATTAGAAATCAAAAATATCAAACTCTTGGTTACACTGTTGTCTGCATTTTTAGAATTGAAATATAGTACACTTGACCAGATTGCACTTTATCCCAGTCCCTGTGGGATCGATACTTGGCTTACTTGAGCCACTTTACTACTTGTTCGACCACGTACACGTGCGTGTAGTTTTTTACCCAACAAACGACTGAACATATTACAATATGTCCCCCTTTGGAACATTCATCCTTGAATGAGGGAAATCATACAGAAAAGCTGAGAAATGCAATCATCACACTCCAATACTGAACATTTAAGCTGAAAACTGACGGAGTGACTGACTCCAAACTGAACTACATGACTAAATAGAATTCCTGAATCATTCATACATATATTGACATAAAATAAACTGGGGCACAGGAGCTGAATATGAGACTGAATAGATTACTAGGAAGGAAACTGATACCTCAAGCTGAAACTGAGCCGGAAGGGAATGGATGTGGGTATTTAGTCATCATATCTGCTTCGTATTCCCACATAGCTCCCTCAACATGTTGATTCCTACAAAAAGCCTTTACTAAAGCTACTTCTTTGTTTCTTAGCTTTCGAACTTGACAATCAAGTATTTCCACTGGAACCTCCTCATAGCTAAGACTATCCTTCACACCTACACTGTCCACTGAGACAACCAAAGGAGGATTACCCAAGCTTTTCTTTAAAAGTGAAACATGAAACACCAGATGAACTGAAGCTAATTCTGAGGGCAACTCCAACTCATAGGCCACCTTGCCAACATGTCTCACAATTCGATACATACCAACATAACAGGGACTGAGTTTCCCTTTCTTTCTGAACCTCATGACTCCCTTCATGGGAGATACATTCAGAAACACCCAATCATCAACTTCAAACTCTAGCTCTCTCCTCCTCACATTCGCATAGGACTTTTGACAACTCTGAGATATTTTCAACCTGTCCCTTATAAGATGAACTTTCTCCACAGACTCATGGACTGAATCTGGACCTATCAATGTAGCTTCACCAACTTCAAACAAACCAATAGGTGATCTACATCTTCGCCCATAGAGAGACTCAAACTGAGCCATTTGAATGCTGGAATTATAGCTGTTGTTATATGCAAACTAAATGAGAGGAAAATGATCGTCCCAACTACTTTTGAAATCAATCACACATGCTATCAACATATCCTCAAAAGTCTGAATGGTCCGTGCAACCTGACCATCTGTTTACAAGTGGAATGATGTGCTAAGCTTGACCTGAGTACCAAGTCCCTTCTGAAACGATCTCCAAAACTGTGAGGTAAACTGAGTACCTCTATCCGATATGATGGTCAAGGTAACTCCATGCAACCTAAATAAATCCTGAGTGTATAACTTAGCATAATCCTCTGCTTAGTCGGTAGTCTTCGCCGGTAGAAAATAAGCTGCCTTAGTCAACCTATCTACAACCACCCAAATAAATTCATACTGTCCACAAGTATGAGGCAACCCTGTAATGAAGTCCATATTGATTTCCTCCCATTTCCATCTAGGGATGATAATGTCTTGGAGCACATCTCCAGGTCTTTGATGTTCAACCTTCACCTGTTGATAATTCAGACACTTAGCCCCAAACTCTGCTATGTCCTTCTTCATGCCATTCCACCAATAGAATTCCCTTAAGTCACGATACATCTTGGTGGAACCTAGATGTATAGAATATCTGGAACCATGAGCCTCATGCAACATCCGCTACCTTAGGTCACCAACACCCAAAACACATTAGAGACCCTGATATCGAAGCACACCATCTCCCCCTTTGGAGAAGATTTCTATCTTTTGATTCTGAACGACTTTCTTAAACTTTACCAAAATAAGATCCTCGTCTTGCCTAGCTTTAACTTTGATCGCTAATGATGATTTTGACCTATTCTGAATAATAACACCACCATCTATCGAATCAATAAAGCGAACTCTTAGTCGTGCAAGCCAATGCACATCCCTCACCAACTATTTTCTTTCCTCATTTACATGTGACACAATCTTCATAGAAAGCCTGCTAAGAGAATCTACCACCATAATAGCCTTGCCCGGATGATAAAGGACACTCATATCATAATCCTTCAAAAGCTCCAACCACCTCCTTTGACATAGATTCAAATCCTTTTTAGTGAACACATACTATAGGCTTTTGTGGTCCATAAACACATCTACATGGACCCCGTATAGATAGTGTCTCCAAATCTTTAAGGCAAATACTACTGGTGCCAACTCGAGGTCGTGAGTCAGATAGTTCTTTTCATGGACTTTCAGCTGCCTAAAAGCATAGGCTACAACTTTACCATTCTTCATTTGAACGCAACTGAGACAGATCCTCGAAGCATCACAATATACCACAAACCCATCGGTACCCTCAGGTAGGATCAATACCGGTGTTGAGGTGAGTTAAGTCTTCAACTCTTGGTCAACATTTGAAAACTAAAATTGAGGGGAAATTAAAGGGAAATAACTATCTAATTCTAACTAAGACTAATTGGGGGGAATTTCAATTGAAGCAGTGACAAGTGATATGGATAGGAGAATTCCATAGATGAGATCTCAACTAAATCGGGAATTTCTTCAAGGCCTTAGACCCATAATTAGCATAGATAGTGGTGGATAATTCACATTATCTTATTTTTCAACCATAAGAATATTTATGTCTTGGGTTCTTGCAAACCCCAAAGCCAATTCAAGTAATCGACCACACAAGCTTGAGGATGGACTAGCTATTTCGAGTCTTGACCTTTAATGGAGTGAAAATGTGGGTCTTAACTATCTATAGCTTAATCCCACACACAAACACTCCAATTCCTCACTTTTATCTTCTCACCCAATTCTCACCTTTCTCTTTCAAGAAAAAGCATGAAAAGTAAAGCACAATTTATGTTTGCAAACCATCAATTTGAGCAATTATAACTTGGAAGAAGATAATAGATCTATAATTTCAATAGGAATTCAAAAGCAATTTATCAAAACCCAATCTAATTAATAAACCCACCATGAATATACCTCTAGCTAGAAAATTAGTAAAGCATATTTAAAGGTAGAGATAAGATACCAAGAGGATTCCCCTCACATTCATCACATTTGCTTCACAAATTTGCTTCCCAAGCTCTTACAACAATGGTGAAATTCCCCTAATTTGGGTTAAAGAAAAAGAAGAAGAAAGTACTATCTAACTCTACAATTCTACGGTGTAAAGATTCTACTAAAAATTCTATGAAAAAGATGAAGTCTAGATGAATGAATTGTTGAATGCCTTCTTTGAGTGGTGTACAATGGGGTTTATAAAATATATGTACTTTTGTGTGAACAACCTTTCAAAATTGCCCTTGGAGGCTTCTAGGAGATTTGAAAGCCTTTTTGGATGTTTTTGCCCTTTCATCAGTGAAATTGGATCACTTGCCCTTCAAACTGCGAACAGCCGGTGCCAAACTGCGAATAGCCAGTGCCGACCTATGAATAGCCGATGCCAACCTGTGAACAGCCGGTGCCAACCTGTAAATAGCTGGTGCCAACCGGTGAACCACCGGCAAATAGTCGGTGCCAACTCATGAAGAGCCGGTTGGTTAGCCGGTCTGGGCAGTAACTTCGGCATTTCACCCCTGTTTCGCCCTTTCGGATCAGCGTTTAGCCAATTTAAATCATGTCCTTACACCTCTTCTTGAGCTCAAATCTTCCATTATCTTTGGCTCCTCTCCTTCATATTCTAACTCATAAAATTCCATCTCAAACTTCATGTGTTTTGCTCGATTTCATGCTTTCTCCACTCACGTGAAGTACCTACAAAGAATCAAAGAGAAAGAGCATAAAATCTACATAAACGACTTGAAAACTAGGAAAAAACTCATGCTTAGGAGCCTAATGAGTTGGTAAATTTCCAACTCATCAAACCCCCAAACTTGAACCATTGTTTGTCCGTAAGTAATTCAATTCTTTACACTGAGCAAACAAACAAGATGTTGTATATGAGTTTTTGCATAAAGGACCAATCAAGACGTTCTTTCACAAGAAGACATTGCTAAAACTTAGAGCATAATAGTAGTTATACACAAAATCATCAACCTCAAGGAAACACAAACATCATACACCAACTCAAGAAAAATAAAAGACTCAAACCATGTCGTACAAGCTTCAACAGGTTACCACAATCATAAACATGTCCTGCATGCTTTCCTTCCATTCAAACAAGGGGTACAGTTCATCAAAACAAGTTCAAAGAATATCTCAAGTCATTGACAATTCACATTCAAAGCTTGCCTTAAAGTTCTCTACATGCTTGCCTCAATTATACCTCTCGTTTGAATATAAGTTTAACCATGTACCCCAAGGAAATGATGTCACTCACAAGAAGAGAGAATCTCACACATTTTTGAGCATTTCACACAAAGGGGTTATAATATAAGACAAATGTGCTCACTCTCACAAAGAAATTAAAGTGCATACAAATTGACCCATAGGCTAGGCCTTCATGTATCTCGCCACTAATATAGTGTTTCTACACTGAAAATTAATTAGGACTTGTGGGTCATAATGAAGGCTAGGGATAAGGGTAGGACAAACATTTAACTCTTGTGACTAAAGCCTCCGTAATGCCTTTATAAATACTTGTAACATCCCACCACCTTATTGAGATCACTCCTCCTTATTTCATCTTGTTCATCATCTTTATCTTTTGTGTAATACAAGCCACCCTTATAACACCCATGAATTTCACATTTAGCCTTATCTATGAAAGAGATAGAACCTTTTTACTATCCTTTGTCTTTTGATGAATCGAGGTCTTTCAACCCATCGATTCATTCAACTCATCACAATTTTTGTGCTAAGTCAATTTTAGGCTTCTCATTTCTCCCCCTACTCTTGCAAACCCCCAAAATTAGGATTTTTCCTCATTTCACATTCATCTTCTTATCTCTCCCTATTGCTTGGGCTTGAAGCCCTCATTATTTTCATTGTTTCATTACTAGAAATTATAGAGGATGGGTGTCAAAGAGAAGGATTAAAAATAGTCCTTAAGATCGTAATGTGGTTTCCAAGAAAAGGGTCCAAGGCTCAAACGTTTTCTATCAAAGATTAATGTTCAAGGAGGTCATTTTTGGTGAAGTGACTAACAAAAGAGGGCCTAAGATCATGTTCTAAGTGCAGCCCCATCTATTATTTCGTCTTGAATCACACTTAGGGAAAGTTCTTGACAATTATGCATACACAAGAATTAAGCAAAAAGCCTCACCATACAAGGCATCACAATCCAAGGAGTTCACACACTTCTTTCATCACATTAAGAGAATGAATTTGACAAGCCAAGCAAGGAATATATATTTCATTACAAGAGAGTTCTTATTTTCACATTTGAATGCCCTCCTTTTCTTTTCTACACTCATGCACAATGCCAAGCACGAAATGTTTATGGTACCTCATCAAGCAAGTGCACAAAGACTCAATAAGATTTTAAACATGACATTTTCCCTTAAGAAAGTCGCCTCTTACTCTATCATCAGGAAGTGCCAACCTGGTTCGACAACAAAAGAAAAGACAAAGAAATCGCTCCTTAGGAAAGAACCATAGTATAAATAAAACCCTTAGAGTTTATTCAAAGACTACTATCTAAAAAAGTGATGCTACTAACAAGTAATGACGATTTTCCTTTAAGAATGATGTCACCAAATCTATCATAGGGCCATATCATACATCACTTAACAAGTGGGCTATTCAGACATCACCCCTAACACAAATAAAGCATTGTCCTTGATGCATATGGTAAAAAAAAGCAAGGAAGGAATAGGTGAATGAAATTCCTAGTATGATGGAGGCATCTACATTGGAACTGTGTGCATTGTAGAACCATTTCTTTAGAACTTCCTCTTTCCAAGCCTTCTTCTCATAACTGGCATTTGACCGACATCTCGTGCATTTGTATCGGCAATTCACTGGGCTAACGCATATGTTCCACTATTTAAGCAATTTTCTTCCACACGTTCTGTTTGACATCTGCGTCTCGCACATTTAGACTTGCACTTCTCCAATTTAGCATCGACTGCTCAATTTGAAATTGGCTTCTCTCACCTTAATCACATTCCATACCTATTCCATCCCTGCATAATCAAAGACAACACAAACATCAAGTAAAACAAAACAAAAGAAAAAGTAGAAACAAAATATAAAAGAACTTGGGTTGCTTCCCAAGAAGTGCCTTAGTTAACGTCATGGCTCGACGACTTCAACTTCACCACTTTTTTCTCCACTTTGAGCTTTTGAATCGCACCCCTAGTTTCTTGTCCATTATTCTATACCACTTGAGGGGTGATGGTGTAAGCATCAAGGAACTAAGAAAGGGATGTTGAATCTTGTGTTTCTTGGCCCTTAAAGGAGGGGTATGCTTTGACCATGTTGGCATGGCATACTCTAAGATAAAGCCACCATGATCTTCCTCAACTTCCTCCATTGACTTGGTCTCCTTGTCTCCATGTTGTCAACCAAGTTCAATGTTGAAAAATTATAAAAGGGCAGCTTAAGTCACTCCCCTTTCAAGCATGCTTCTTGCTTGACATCCTCCTGTTCAAGTGCACTAGAGTCCTTGAGCGTGATTTGTTGGATGTCACTTGGAGACTCTAGTGTCACTTCTTCAACCTAGGCATCTTGCATTATTGTAGTGTTGGTTGGTTAGCACACCTCTATAACTTCTTCAATAATCACCTTGACTCCTTCTTCATCATCATTTTGTGCTTCCTCCCATGAGTCAAGTTGAGCTATGCCCCATTGTTCACTTCTTCTTGTTATGCTCCTCAATCTCTCCTCCACTTCTTCTTTTAGAGATTTACAACTTTCTTCTTGAGTAGTTAATGATTTCATGGGTATGGAGGGATTGACATTCTTTTCTACATTGGTCTCCCTCTCTAAAATTGCTTGGATCATGGCTTCCATGCGCCCACATGTATTTCTCCTTCCCTCATTTGCCATTGCTTCATTCCTTTCAAGCTTGGGAGCACAACGTCTATAATAACCATTATAGCGAGAAATGAACTGATTTGGGTATCCATCCCAATGCCTCCCATGACTATCACATAATGTGTATCCATATCGATCATAGGAAGGAGAAGGTGCACTCATCTCCCTTCTAGGAGCATATTTTTCATCTTGCCAATAGTGTGGTCCTCCACAATAGGGATATGGATCATCGTAATAAGGGTTGCAACCAATAAACCTCCTTTCATTCAATGATGCCATAATACAACTACAAACAACAAAAACAAAAACAAAAATAAAAGCAAAACAAGATGTAAAACAAAAATGCAAAACTACTTCAAATCAATAAATAACTAATGTCTTATAACAACTCAATTTTTCAGCAACGGTGCCATTTTTAATAATGTTGAAATATACTCCTCATTTAGAGTAAAAGTGTAAATGGTTATTGTATCAAAACAAATATCCCGACGGATGTCGGGGTCAAATCCCACAGAGAATTGAGTCGATAATTCAAGAGTTATAAACTAATTCAAACTAGAAGGCAACATTGTTCAATATCTTAAAAGTAAAATTTGGGGGAAATTCAGGGAAAAGCACTATCTAATTCTAAAATAAATCTAAGTGGGGGGATTCAAATTGATGAAATCACAAGTGATATGACTAGGGGCATTCTATAGATGAGATCATAACTAAATAAGAATTTTCTTCAATGCCTTAAACTCAAAATTAGCATAAATAGCAGTGGATAATTCACATTCTTGTATTTTTCAACCATAAAAGTGTTTATGCCTTGGGTTCTTTCAAACCCCAAAGCCAGTTCAAGTAATCAACCATAAAAGCTTGAGGAACTGCTAACTGCGAACAGCCAATGCCCTTTGAACTGCGAACAGCCGGTGCCAACCTGCGAATAGATGGTGCCAACCCGCGAACAGCTGGTGCCAACCTGCGAACAACTGGTGCCAACCTCGAACAGCCAATACCAACCTGCGAACAGTCGGTGCCAACCTATGAATAGCCTGTGCCAACTTGTGAACCACCAGAGAATAGCCGGTGCAACCCACAAAGAGCCAGTTGGTTAGCCGGCCAAGGAAGTAACTTCGGCATTTTGCCCGCATTTCTCCCTTTTGGATCCGCGTTTAGCCAATTCAAAGAATTTCCTTACACCTCCTCTTGAGCTCAAATCTTCCATTATCTTTGGTTCCTTTCGTTCATATGCTAACTCATAAAATTCCATCTCAAACTTCATGTGTTTTGATCAATTTCATGCTTTCTCCACTCACGTGAAGTACCTACAAAGAATCAAGGAGAAAGAGAATAAAATCCAAATTTTGTAGAAGCCAAGGGATGTATGAGACAAGGAACGACCCGTACAATCCTATTATGGGTCGTATGAGGAGTTGTATGAAGTGTCGGCACCAGATTTTGATATTTCCCTGTTAGCTTAGGAAAAGAATTTTACTATCTCTATAAATACTTTTTAGGTTTTTTTAGTTCAGAAGAAGTTAGAGGAGGATTGTTATCAGTTTGTAATTAGCTTTTAACAATATTGGAGAGCAATTCTTGGGATCATAACATTGATTTTCTTAATTGTTCTTGAATTTGTTCAACATTTTTTCTTGAAATATTGAAAGCAAGTTTTCTTTCAATCATCATTGTAAGTATTTAATGATGTGTTAATCTATAAATACTAATCATAATCTTACAATTATGAGAGGATTAAACCTCCACAACCCTCACGGTGAATTAACGAACTAGGGTTACACAAAGTGATTCAAAACCAATGCTAAATGTTTGTATTGTATTCTCTTCATCTTTAATATTTCTTAATGAAGAACAATGTTATGACTTACCCGAATTCTTTACTTTCTTGAACCTAGAGAAGCAATGATTAGGAAAAGAGAGTTACAACAAAGTCTTGATTTTTATGATCATTCTATAACTTGAACTATGGCGCAAGATAGTTAATTTGGAATAAATTGATAATAATTAAATTAAAATCACTCATGATACTTAACCCGGTGATTACGTACAAGCATCTAATAGGGACGAACCAGTCATTTGGCTAAACCCTAGTTATCAGTTCTATAATTAAGCATTGGGATTGATCATGAGTGAAAACTCGAAGTAGTTATGAACCCATAGGGAACACTTACCCTAGTTAATTTCATATCTAGATAAACAACAACTAATTTTCACTCTTGTTTTACAATTGTTTTTCTATAAACCCCTAATTTGGAGATATCATACCTAAAAGCTTAAATACCTGCATTAGTCTAGTTCTTACCATATACTCTGTGGGTTCGACCCCGACCTTTGTTGGGTTATTTATTGATAATGTCCGCTTCATACTTTGTCAGGAGCGTGAGTTTGAGCGTTATCAATGAGTTTTACTAGTAAGCAGTGTGATAGATCATAAGTGTAAAATCGAAGTAGTTATGAATCCATGGGGAACACTTACCCTAGTTATTTACATAATCTTTATAAACAACAATCAATTCTCAACATTGTCATATAATTGTTGTTATAACCCCTCCCCCCCCCCCCTTTGGAGATAACACACTGAAATGCTTAAATACTAGTGTTATTCTATATCTTGACCATATTCCCTGTGGAATCGACCCTAACCTTTTTTGGGTTATATATGGACAACGTCCGCATCATACTTTTCTAGGAGTGTGATTTGAGAGTTATCAAAAATGGCACCGTTGTCGGGGATCAAACCCGGGTCACCCGCATGATAGTTGGGAATAATTACCACTATACCACTGCATCATTCTTGAGTTGATTCTTCCATTGTTCTTGACTTGTTCTTCATTAATTCTTGCAATAATCAAGTGGGTTTTCTTTCAATCATCTTTGTAAGTTCTAAATTATGTGTTTGTGTATGAATACTTATAATTCTCTTACAATCATGAGAAGCTAAAACCTCCTTAACTAGGGTTGTGGAAAACCCAAAGTAGTTATGAATCTATGGGAACACTTACCCTAGTTTTTTGCATAATCTTGATAAACAACAATCAATTCTCAACATTGTCATATAATTGGTTTTATAAACCCCCCTTTTTTGGAGTTAACACATTTAAAAGCTTAAATACTAGCATTATTCTATATCTTAACCACATTCCTTTTAGGATCGACCCCAACCTTTGTTGGGTTATATATTGACAACGTCCGCATCATACTTTTACAGGAGTATGATTTGAGCGTTATCAAAAATGGCGTCGTTGCTGGGAAATAGGGATTAGCATTAGAGTAATTGTAGTGTTTAACTTTTATTTGTTATTTTCTCGTTTACATTTTTCGTTTTGGTTTATGATTCATTTAGGATACAACAAGGAAGCCTCATCTCAAGATACACTTGTGTGAACACCCAGATAGAAGATAAGAGGCTGCTAGTATCCATGGGAGAGATTTAGTGGATGTTGAGGCTGGCTACTAAAGTTCAGGCTTAATAAAGAGGAGGTCACCTTTAATGTCTACCGGTAAATGAAGCAGCCCAATGAGTTTTGGGTTGTCTCAGCAATGAAGGATGATAGTGAGTTTCTTGATAAATTCTGAGTAGTCAAGAGGCTTGCGTCATGCAGCAACATTAAATCAAGTGCTTCTTGAGAGGCAACCCATGAGGTGGTTTGGTGAAGTCTGAGTAACCAGACCACTTGCGTTGTTCCGTGATGTTAAGTCAAGCACTTTTTAGGAGGCAACCCAAGTAGCTTAACTTATATGTGTATAGTGTCCAGGTGAAACAAAACTGGTGGGTGAAAAATTGTAGAGCAGACCTGTACTACGAGCCTAAGTACAACTCATAAGAGGATTGTACAACTCATATTACTGTCCGTAGTTAAAAGCAGAGACTGGTCTGATGCATGAATTCATGTTATGGTTGATCATTACGAATTGTACCTCCTTTGCACAAGTCATAGTACCCACTGTAAGGATGAACTATGCCAAAGATGTGTAGAAAATTATGACTTACGAGCCATAGTACGGTTCATACCATCATGGTACAAGTCGTACCATACACTCGTAGGTCCCCAGGTAAGTTCATAAAGTCTTCTGCTATGAGTCCAAGGGACAAACTGCAGGTACAACCTACAACTCGTGGTACGAGTCATGACGGGTGAAATTAATGAAATTGACCCGACTCGACCCGAATCTTTGAAAATCTGACCTAACCTATTTAAATAAAATTCAATCGAACAACCACTCCTACGCAAACATAAACTCAAACCCATGATTTCCACCCACGATCCTCACACCCATAACTCAAGCTAAAATTCGTGCAAGCTCGACTTTGTGCAAGTGAATCTGCACGAGCATTTCGAATTTGCACTCAAAAACTGAAGCAAGGTAAAAGTTCAAGTACTAGTATGACCCTTTGTACAACTCGTAGAATCTAATCACAATCCATAACTTAAGTCATACAAAACATAGAACATATGAATTTTAAGCAATTCCTCATATGACTCTTAGTACAGACCATACCAACGTGGTATGAGTCATACCACAGAGTCGTGACAGAGCTATCATATACCACGAGTCATAGTATGAATCGTACCACTAAGGTACAACCTATACTGTAGACTTGTGGAAAATATCAAAGGACATTTTTCTTTCTGTCTTTTTATCAGATCATATATATTACACTTTTTCTCCATAGGTACAATGATGTTCAAGAGAATATCAAAGAAGAAGCCCCAAGACAAGTGGTCCAGAGATGAAGTAGCTTCTCAGAGGACATTGAGAGATTCGCCCTCCGTCTCTAATCAAGCAGGCAGCTTCCCTAGTGGTTTAGTGAAAGAGTACCGAGTTGAGATTTCTAATACTAATAAGCCACGAACCACTAGGGCTCAGACCTAGGTTTAAGTTGCAGTTGCACCCGTTTCTCCCAAGTCGAAGAAGGGATTAGGTGATCAGACCCAAGAGTTTGGGAGTGGCTCTAATGAGGAAGAAGGGTCTGAGGAGGCCCAGCCTGGAGATGGTAATGATGTGGATGGGTCTGAGGAAAAAGTTGCTGAGGAAGAGGGTGACCAAACTCCACCTAGGGAGAACCGTACTATTAGGTGGAGAGTGGCTAGTGCTCAAGATATTTTTGAGCAGGGTCTATCTCTCACCTCAAATAATCATTCGAGGTGGAGTATACAAGAAGAACCATGAATCCTCACTAGTTCTTTGAATGAGGTTGAGGAAATGAAGCAAATTTTTAGCTTCTACGGATTCGAATGGACGGCTAGAACTCTAGAGAAATACAATGTAGAGATAGTCCGGGAGTTCTATGCCAATTATTTGGCCAAAATGGAGCAGAGAGAAAAAGGTGGGAGAATTGAAAGAACAGCCTAAGCTGGAGAATATGATGGTGCAGGGAAACGCAGTTGACATCTCTAAGCGGACCATTGCACGAATATTATGTGGGTCTCAATTTAGAGCGCCAGCGACCATCGCTGAGTTTGAGTATCGAGTTGCGGATTTGAAAAAAGTAAAGCATCTAGGGTTCGAGGAGAGGCAGAGCCAAGTGAAATGGCTAGCTATAGTTCTAGCCGAGGACAAGAAGGAAGTTGATAAGGTGGGTAGTGGAAAGCAGGTTACCAAAGCCTCACTAAACTTCATAGTGAAGGCCTGCTGGGCACTACTCTACCACAGGTTGGCGCCTATGGCTAATGATAACACCCTCAATGTAAACAGAGCAGCTTTTGTGGCATGCATCATGTCGAGATACGCCATCAACATTATAAGGGTCATAGCAGAGGAGATCCAAGACTAGGCTATGGGACTGAGCAAAACCATCCCATTTCTGAGTCTCGTGTACAGATTATGCCTAGAGGTAGGCCTCAAGGAGAAATTGCAGGTAGATCATTTGATCAGAGGCCAGAAGACTGCTGATATCAGCCTTATATGGGATGACATCAACCTGGTAAGATGGGTTAGACTTCCTTCAGTAATCCCACTACCATAGGCATCCGAGGGAGAGAATGTTAATGCCCCCACTTCAATAGAGCAGGAAGAGATGTCAGCTATAGAGGCCAACCACACATACGCAGCACCCAGTATATCCTCAACACCTCTATTGGGTATCCCGACTTAGACTTCAGCAGGTTATGTGTTGGTACCCTAGGAATTCCTCCAAAAATTGTCCAAGACACTGATAGTGATCGAGAAAAAGGTCAATGCTATGAAGGAAAATATTAAGTTATAGGTGAAGGCCGAGATTGATGAGGTTGTCAGGCTATTGTATAGCCGGTTGGATAGTTTCAAGAATCGCTTCAATGAATGTATGGCTGAGCAGAAAGATATAGGAGGCCTTAGAGAGGAGTTGGGGGCTTTGCTGAGCTAGGTAGCCGAGTTGTCGTCTAGGCAGCCGATGATATTTTCTGCCCCTACTCATCCATACTTAGATGTTGATCTCGATGAGGAGCTAGATCTTGAGGCATATTGGGTGCCACTGCAGTTGGAGGGGGGAAAGGAAAGAAGAGGGTCTCAAAGGAGGTTGAAGACGAGTCCTTAAGAAAGAAGAGAAAGGAAAGGAGAAGAAGGAGAGCAAGAGGGAAAGTGTGGATAGCCTGCAGACTCATGAGAGCATATGTCAAAGCTACATGAGCGAGCTAGAGGAGTGGGAACCTCCACCATTGCCTTCGAAGTGGTTGTAGGTGGAAAGGACTCTTCAGGTGAGCCACATTTAGCCGGAGATACCACTAAGGTTGTTGAGGTGACAGCTATTGATACGAGGGTGACTAGTCCTCCAACTGACGTTCCATTAAGTGTGACGGTCACCGCTAGCACCACTATTATAGTGGAGGTACCGCCTTTGTAGGATGACAAGAGCACCTAGAGCACCACAGGTATGTCCCTTTCCTCTGTTCTTACATTTAATGCTTGGGGACGAAGCATGTTTTTAAAAAAGGGGGTGTACTTGTATTTTGGATTTTTGTTTGTTCGAGGATTTTTCTTGCCATGTTTCTTTTCCCTTGGACATGCTATCTAGTAAAACCGACATGTAGTTTTTTTATTTGTGTAATTAGAAGTAATTTAGGATTACTTTACAGCCAATAAATGCACTGATTTTGGTGTTTTTGCAAAAAGTGACCCTATCTAAAAAAAATTTGAAGTTATCTATGTAGATTGATTGCAAAGTATGACTTTTGTGGATCTTTGTATGGCATTCATATTATTAGCATGTGTAGTTGTAGTTTAGCCATGCATGAACTGGGTAGGTAGAATCAACGCAATTATGTACCATGAGTGAGTAAGGATTCATACTCAACTCAATAATGCATTGAGGATCTAGAACTTGCCTGGTTGGTCTTTACATAGATTTTTAGGATAGTTGGTTAGGAAAGGATCATAGGCCATTTTTGTCATTTCCCATTTTAGCTTAAATTTCCCAACCAAATGATATGATTCCCTTGATCCTGTATTTGTAGTCTAAAAGTTGACCTACTTTCTTTGATAACCTATTCACCTTGACCAAGTTTATAATGAACCTGTTTGGCCCTGGCCTTTCCGAGGACATGTGAACCTCAACTCAAGCAAAATTCCTAAGTTGAGGGTGGTTGTAGTAGGGGTGCATAAACTATGTGAGGGTGGATAAGAAAAAGGAAACAAAGTCAAAGTAGAGTTACATATGGTGTGAAAAAAAAAGAAAATGAGCTGAAAAAGAAAAAATGTAGATAAAAAAAGAAAAGAAAAAAAAGCTGAAAAAAGATGATAAAAACACACTGCACCTATACATTGCATTTAAACTGAGAAAAAAGGGAGGACAAAGTTAAAAAATGATAAATGGGGTAAAAAGAAAAAAGTGGAGAAAAGTTGTGTAGTGCCAAGGAGGGTTAGTCACTAAAATCCATATATATCATACCCAGCCCGAAGCCTACAGTACAAACCTAAAAAAGTCCTATTGTGATCCTAGCTTAACTGTCCAGAAAGCCAAAGTAGAGAAAATAAGAGCAAGCCTATGGTATTCGATGTGCAACATTTGGAACTTCTTCGTGAGGGTGAGAGTCTTACTTGTTGAGTTCCAAGTTTCATATTTATACATATTTATGAGTGTTAAGGATTTTATTTGCTGTGAGGGTACATGGTTTGTGTTGTGTTCTGCCAATTGTCTGTGTGAATGGCATTGGTGATAGCTCAATTCTCTGCTAATAGTTGGATGGCATATCTTCATCCATGTATGTCATAAGTTTTAGTTACATGTGTGCAAGATTGACTTGGTTTGAATAAAAAAAAGGGGTCAATAGTTGATTGTTGTTCATTTTTGTGTTGGTTGTAGGTATTATAAGTTTTCTTTCTAATTAAGTGTAATTTCTAGTTTTTTTCTTCTCCTGAGGACATGAAAAAGTCTTAAGTTGAGGGTGTTGATGTGTTGTGGGTTTACAGCACTTTCGACACTTAAAACTGACAAAATAAGCATGGACTTAGGTGTGTTTATTTAGATATAATGCACTTTTACTTTGTTTTTAGTGAAATTAGGTGTTGGAGTTGAAATGTGGAAAAGAAGGGCAAAATGCAAATAAAAGGGCTAAGTACGAATCTCAGTACGAGTCGTACCTTCCTGGTATGAGCCATACTGAGAGTCGTGGAAAAGTCCAGACTACGTGTTTGAGGCAAAAAGCACAATATGACTTATTGTACGAGCCATACCACCCTGGTACGAGCCGTACCATAGTAGTTGTGTTAAAGACCAAAAGATGCTGCATAGGACAAGTCTCCAGGTACGTGTAGTTATCACGGATTGTGATATCTACCTATGACCCATACCAAGGAGCTATGGTGAACTTCAAAATAAGTAAAGAATGACATATCTTAATGTACGATTGGATGTCACGAGTCATAGGATGAAGGTACGAGTAGTATGAAGCTACTCGTGAAAGTAAACAGAGGATGCCAAAAGTTGCAAGTTCAAACCACAACCATATTTTATGACTCATAGGTTCATGGTACGAGTCGTACCTGATTCTAACACTTAGCCAAAATCAAAAGAAGCCAGCCAATGTATAAGTGAAGGTATGACCCATACATTCATGTTACAGACATAGGCAAAGTCGGCGGCAGTTTTAGTAGTATCCCTATTAATTTAGGAAATATTTCTAATTATTTGAATAAATACTTTTCTAGGTTCTTTTTGTAAAAAGAGAGTCAGATTGGGAGAGTTAGATTTGGAGAGGACAATTATAGAGACTGATTATAGAAAGTTTTGAGTACTGGAGAGCAATTTTTGGGATTTTTTTGAGTTGATTCTTCCATTGTTCTTGACTTGTTCTTCATTAATTCTTGCAATAATCAAGTGGGTTTTCCTATAATCATCTTTGTAAGTTCTAAATTATGTGTTTTTGCCTATGAATACTTATAATTCTATTATAATAATGAGAGGCTAAAACCTCCACAATTAGGGTTGTGGGAAACATGGTGAATTGACAAACTAGGGTTGCACTAAGTGATTCTAAACCAATGCTAATGTTATACCCCGAAAGTGCTTAAGACTAGGCTCGGGATTAGAAATGAAAAGTAGCAGAAAACCCATAAATATCGCTTAGAACGACTAGTGTTATGAGTCATTTGTAGGCCTAATGAGTCATGAGAAGCAGTAGTGGTTGGGTGCTGCTCTGAGGAGTTTCGTGATAACAATTCTAAGGATGACCCATTGGTCGATATAATGGGTCGTTGAAAGGGAGTTGTCATGAGGTTGTTCATGATCAAGGTGGCAGTCATGAGTCATGGAATGACTCATTAGTTCGAGCCACGAGTCGTGGCATGCTCCTGTTGGAAGGTTTTTTTTCACGATCCAAACATACACCCGGATCGTAGACATGGGACAAGGAGCCCCAAGAGACCCCAAGTCGACCCATGGCATGAGCATACATCTAGTCCAATCACATGAGCGGAAGACTTAACATATATGAATGTAAACATAACATAGCCAGAGTGAAATATCAGTACAAGACTTATACAATACAGCTAAATACAACTTGCAGTCTGATAAGCCTCTAAACATGAAGGGCTGATTGATGGGACAACTCCCCAACTAATCCAACATCCAAAAACTGAAAGAAACACCATAAAGGATGAACATACAACTTTCGAAACATGAGGACTCACCAAAAGCGCGGAGAGCGAATCTGAAACTATCTATGGGTGAGGATGAGCCTGAGAACTAGGACCTGTATCATGAAACGATACAACATAGAAGGTATGCGGTCAGTATGTGGAATGTACTGAGCATGCAAGGTAAGTAAAACGGACATTTAAAACATATAAGAAATTCATAAATGATCATAAGAGTAGGACATCATGCTCGTATCATAAATTATAATAACATACCATACGGCTCAAGGTTTTCAAAGCATTAGTAACATAAACATAATCATAATCATAATAGAAGAACTTTACTTGACATGACTTGAGCTAACATACATAATCATAACATGCATAAATCATGAGGAACAGTGGGAGATTCTCTTAACCGACATACCCCATATGAGCACACATGAAGCCCGACTTGTAACCCTAGTCGGGAGGGTGTCCGTACCTTGCCGAGGGTAGGACCATGAAAGTGTGATATCACCATGAAAAGGGCCATTTGGGCCAGGGAATAACATGAAAGGGTCCTGACATACCTACAGTGGCACGTAGTTCATGAGATCTGGGGCTTAACCTGAGCCCCGAACCTACTCGGTGTTCGATACTACTCCCAAAATATATATAGTGCTCATAATAATACATACATGAGTTCATGAGCTAGTTAAAGCATAATAATCGTAAACATGCTTGAACATATGTGATCTAGCCATGACATGAGGCCCGTAAGTCGGCACAAAACATAATTCATGATTAATAAGATTCATACATACTTGTAGATCATGCATATAACTTGATTTTCTCAAAATCATAATCGGTAACAAAATATATTCATAATTTAAAACATAATTCATGCTGGGCTTGTAAAGAGCATCAATGAGAAAATAAATCATAAGTCGATTCATCATGGGGCATGCATAATTAAGCTTAATTGCTTAGAAATCAAATCAACAATAATATAATCAATTTAAATGTCAAAAGATGATTAAAATCCATAGGTTATGATAAGATTTCAAAATCAAAAAATCCATAATTAAATCATTAGATTTTATGAAAATCAAATACAAAACCCCATGAGTTTTTGATAAATTTTAAGTAAAATCATAGAGTAGGAGCATGGGTGTGGAAGGATTCACCCATTGATGACCTTACATACCTGGGACTATCTGGTTCTTAACACCCCTTGCTAGCCCAAGATGGAATTTAGAGGAATTGAGAAAGAACACCTTGAATCACCTTCTAATCTCCTCTCTGTACTTTTGCATGCATTAATGAGGCTTAACATGAACTTAACCCCCTTAAAAGACCCCATTCAGACCTTAAAACAACGTAGTTTAGGCTTTAGGAGTTTAGGAATTATGAAACACCCTTACTAAAAATGCAGAAACTTTTGGTTGCCAGTCCCCACGAGGGACCTCACAAGCTATTGCCAGGGGGCACGACTCGTGGCCAGGACTCGTCATGCTCACTGCCCAAAATCACTCAGGGGACCCCACAAATCGTAGTGACTGACCATGACTCGTGGTCACCACTCGTGACCCCACAGCCCAAATCCTTGACCAACTATACACTCCCAACCATGGGCGACCTCACGAGACGTGAGGTCTGACCACAACTCGTGCCATGCCGGTGGACTCCTCACCTGAGACTACAACCTTGCTGACCACGAGTCACCTCACGACTCGTGGTCAGTCCCCATGACCAACCTCATTGGTCGTCCTGAGATCTGGTGCAAATTTTCAGTTTTTCTCCGTTTGACTCCCGGGTTTGATCCTTGGGTTCTCGGGTATAACAATATCTCCCCCTTTGGAACATTGTTCCTTGAGTGTTAGATATATGCAGAAAATTCAAAAACAAGCTATCACCATATATAAATACTAATCACTTAAGTTGAAAACTGAAGGATTCACTACCTCTGAAAAGATCTACATAACTGAACTGAAGTCAGACATCACATACATTTACCATATTAACAAACTTGTGCGCATGAACTGAAGATGAAAACTGATTAGAGGTTTAGGGGAAAAACTGATACCTCAAACTGAAACTGAGCCGGTAGAGAACAGGTGTGGGTATCTAGCCATGATATCTACTTCGGTTTTCCATGTAGCTCCTTCAACATGTTGATTTCTCCATAATACTTTAACTAAAGCTATTTTTTTGTTCCTTAGCTTACAAATTTGGTGATCTAATATTTCCACGGGTACTTCTTCATAACTGAGGTTGTCTTTTACACCAACGCTGTCCACCGGGACTACTAAAGTTGGATCACCCAAGAACTTTTTCAAGAGCGACAAATGAAACACGAGATGCACAGAAGATAACTTTGATGGCAAGTCCAACTCATACACTACCTTACTAATTCTTCTCATAACCCGCTAGGGGCCAACATAGCGGGGACTGAGTTTCCCTTTCTTTTTGAATCGCATGACTCCCTTCATGGGGGATACCTTTAGAAATACCCAATCGTCCACCTCAAACTCCAAATCTCTTCTCCTCACATCAGCATATGATTTCTGATGACTCTGAGCGGTTTTCAACTGGTCCCTTATCAATTGAACCTTCACCATAGCCTCGTGAACTGAATCTGGCCCTATCATAGCTGCCTCACCAACCTCAAACCATCTGATGGGAGATCTACACCTCCGCCCTTAGAGGGCCTCGAACAGTGCCATTTGGATACTAGAGAGATAGCTGTTATTATAAGCAAACTCGATTAAGGGCAAATGATCATCCAAACTACCTTTAAAATCCATAACACATGCCCTCAACACGTCCTCAAGAGTATGGATTATTCGCTCTTCCTGGTCATCCATTTGTAGATGGAATGTTGTGTTGAACTTAACCTGAGTTCCAAGCCTTTTTTGGAAGGACCACCAAAACTAAGAGCTAAATTGAGTACCTCGGTCTAAAATAATAGACAAGGGCACTCCATGAAGTCGAACCAACTCCCGAATATATAATTTGGCATAATCATCCTCTGAATTCGTGGTCTTGACCGGTAGAAAGTGTGCAACCTTGGTTAACCTGTCTACCACCACCCAAATGGAATCATAGTGTCTACGAGTACGAGGTAGGCCTGTAATGAAATCCACATTAATCTCTTCCCACTTCCAAGTGGGAATGTCAATATCCTGAAGTACACTTCCCAACCTTTGATGTCCGACCTTCACTTGCTGACAGTTTGGACATTTGGCTACATACTCTACGGTATCCTTCTTCATACCATCCCACCAATAGATTTCTCGCAAGTCCCAATACATCTTCATGGATCCCAGATGGATAGAATATCTGGTACTATGTGCCTCATGCGATATCTGAACTCTCAGATCATCAACATCCAGAACACATAGTCGACCCTGGTATCATAGCACACCATCTCCCCCTTGGGAGAAAACCTCCACCTTTTGACTTCGCACTGCTTCCTTTAGCTTCCTCAAAATCGCATCCTCATCTTGCTTAGATTTGACATCGACCACTAAGAACGATTCTGACCCATTCTGCACAATAACACTGTCATCGATCATGTCGATTAATCTAACTCCCGATCTTGCAAGCTGGTGGACATCCTTCACCAACTCTTTCTTTCCCTCATCCACGCGAGACACACTCTCCATAGAGAGCCTACTAAGTGCATCCGCCACCACATTAGCCTTGCCCCAGTGGTAAAGAACATTCATATCGTAGTCCTTTAATAACTCTAACCACCTCCTTTACCGAATATTGAGATCCTTATTCATGAACACATATTGCAAGCTATTTTGATCCGTGAACACATCCACGTGGACCTCATACAAGTAATGCCGCCATATCTTCAATGCAAACACCACCGTGGCCAACTCAAGATCATAGGTCGGGTAATTCTTTTTGTGAACTTTTAGCTGTCGAGAGGAATATGCTATTACTTTACCATGTTGAATCAACACACATCCCAGTTCGACTCTCGAAGCATCACAATATACAACAAAGCCATCCGTACCCTTGGGTAAAGTCAACACTAGTGCTGAAGTGAGTCGGGTCTTCAATTCCTAGAAGCTTTCCTCACAAGCCTCCGCCATTGGAACTTTATCTTTTTCTGACACAACCTGGTCTATGGGGTTGCAATTGATGAAAATCCCTCAGCAAATATTCGGTAGTAGCCTTCTAGGATCAAGAAACTCCAAATTTCTAAAGGACTCACTGGTCTAGGCCAATTCTTCACCGCCTTGATTTTCTGAGAATCCACTGTTATGCCCTTGCCTGATACTACATGGCCCAAAAATGCTACCAAGTTCAACTAGAACTCGCACTTGCTAAACTTGGCATACAACTAACGATCCTTGAGGGTTTGAAGCACTATTCTCAAATGAGCGGCATGCTCCTCCTCGCTTCGAGAGTATATAAGGATGTCATCAATAAAAACAATCACGAACATGTCCAAATATGCCTTGAACTCCATGTTCATTAGATCCATAAAAGTTGTAGGAGCATTGGTTAGTCAAAATGACATAACTACAAACTCATAATAGCCATATCGGGTCCTGAAGGCTGTCTTTAGGATGTCACCCTCCCGGACTCTGAGCTGGTGATACCCAGAATTGAGATCTATCTTCGAGAAACACCTGGCACCCTAGAGTTGGTCAAATAAATCATCAATCTTTGGCAAGGGGTACCTGTTCTTGACAGTGACCTTATTTAGCTGCTGATAATCAATATTCATTCGAAGGGATCCATGCTTTTTTTGAACAAAGAAAACCAGTGCACCCTATGAAGACTTTCTCGGTCTAATGAAACCCTTATCCAACAAGTCCTTCAACTGTTCTTTAAACTCTTTTAGCTTAGCTGGAGCCATCTTGTAAGGAGGAATATAGATAGGCTGCGTATCAGGCAATAGATCAATACCAAAATCAATTTCTCTCTCCGAAGGAACACCTGGCAAATCATCGGGGAAAGCCTCCAGATACTCACACACCACTAGAACTGACTAAATAGTCGGGGTCTCAAACTCTACATCCTTAACCCTAACTAGGTGGTATCATGCAACCATTAGAGATCATTTTCCTAGCCTTAAGGTATTAAATAAACCAACTAGCTGGTACAGCGGAATAACCCTTCCATTCTAGAACTGACTCACCCGGAAATCAGAATTCCATCTCACGGGTCCTACAATTAATCAAAGCATAACATGCAAACAACCAATCCATACCCAAGATGATATCAAAGTCAGTCATGGCCAACTCTACTAAGTCTGCAGAGGTAAACTTATGCAACACTGTGATGGGAAACCTTCAATATACCCGCCTAACTACCACCGATTCACCAACTGGAGTAGATACGGAGAATGGTTCGGACAGAATTTCATGACTAACTCCAAAACTACTAGCAATGTAAGGGGTCAAGAAAGTCGAAGTAGCTCCTGGATCTAACAAAGCATAAGCATCAATATGGAAGACTTGAAACATACCCGTAATGACATCTGGTGAAGCCTCCTACTCCTGGCGAGGTACTAGGGCATAAAACTTATTTTGGCGCTGACCACCTGCTAAACTAGTGGAGGCACCCTGCTGAGGGGGGTCATGCTGCTGGAGTTGTAGAACTGGCTGCACGGCAATACCAGCCGATGAAGATCATGTACCCGAGTAGGTGGCCCATGCAAAGTTTAGGGCTACCATTCAGATGTTATCTCAGGCTTTGACCGCCCAAGTTAGCCATCAAGCGGTAGCGCATGTCCCTCAAAATGGGAATGCGGCTGCGGTAAGAGTTAGAGAATTTCTGAGGATGAACCCTCCAGAGTTCCTTAGATCATATGTGGATGAGGATCCATACGAGTTTATTGATGAAGTGCTGAAGATCACTCAGATCATGGGAGTGACCGAGGAGGAGTGCGCAAACCTAGCCTCATATCAGTTGAAAGGGGCTGCATACATTTGGTTTAGGCAATGGAAAGATAGCAGGACAGTTAGATCAGGGCCCATTGGTTAGGATGAGTTCCATACCGCATTTCTGGATTGGTTCTTCCTTCGTGAGATGAGGAAGATTAAAGCAGCTGAGTTTGTGAACCTAAAGTAGGATAGCATAACAGTCCATGAGTATGCTTTGGAGTTCACTCATTTGTCCAAGTATGCATCAGAGCTAGTGGCTGATCAGAGAGCTCCAATAAGCAAGTTTGTACATGGAGTAGTGGACTACATAGACAAGGATTGTAGGACCGCCATGCTTCATCGGGACATTAATTTTCCCCGATTGGTTTTATATAACCAGTAGATGGAGGTGGTGCATCTGAGAGAGAGAGAGAGGCCAAAAGGGCCAGGAGAGACAGTTATGGGTTCTCTCAATAGAGATCAAGAGGCGGACATCGACAACAGTCTCATCAGAGGTCATTAGCTTAAGAGCCATCATCGGCCAGTGCACCATCCAGATCATGAGGTGATAAGGGGAGCATAGCATCAGGTTCGAGGGGCTAGAGAAGCATGCAGACAAAGCGTACATTCCCAGCCTACGGGAAGTGTTGCAAGAATCATATAAGGGAGTGCTGGATTGGGTCAAATCTTTAGGTGTGGTAGACCTAGGCATAGGCGCCGGGAGTATCCATTGGCTCGACGAGGTAATGGTAGAGGTCGTACTCAGGCTACCATCTCAGCAATAGCACCAGCACGCCCAGCTCAGCAGGATGCGTCCACCAGTGCAGGTGGTGGCCAGAACTAGAATGGGTTTTATGCCCTTGCATCTCGATAGGAGTAGGAGACTTCACCAGATGTGGTTACCGGGATGTTATGAGTATTCCACCTTTATGTATATGCATTATTAGATCTAGGGGCTACTTTATCTTTTGTGACGCTCTATGTTTCTAGTAGTTCCAGAGTCAGTCCCGAAATCCTATCAGAATCCTTCTTAATCTCTACTCTAGTCGGTGAATCAGTTATATCTCGATGGGTATATAGAAATTACCCTATCACAATCCTTCAGAAAGTCACTTCAGCATAATTGGTAGAACTAGACATGATAGATTTTGATGTTATCTTTGACATGGATTGTCTACATGCATGTTATGTCTTAGTAAATTGTAGAACCCCCGGGCTAATATTTCGATTTCTGGGTGATCCAGTCCTAGAGTGGAAGGGTAGTTCAGCTATTCCTGTAAGTAATTTCATTTCCTACCTTAAGGATAGAAAGATGATTTCAAGGGGTTGCATGTACCATCTGGTTAGTGTTAAGGATGCTAGGTCTGAAACCCCAACTATCCAGTTAGTTTTTGTAGTGGTGCGAATACCTAGATGTTTTCCTAGATGATTTATCAGGAATCCCTCCCAAGCGGGAGATTGATTTTGGTATTGACCTCCTTCCCAATATGCAGCCTATATATATTCCTCCTTGCATAATAGCTTCGTCTGAGTTACAAGAGTTGAAGGATCAGTTTAAGGATCTTCAAGATAAGGGTTTCATCTGACCTAGCAAATCCCCGTAGGGTGCACCAGTGCTCTTTGTATGAAAGAAGGATGGTTCCCTTTGAATGTGTATTGATTACCGGCAATTGAATAAGGTCACAATCAAGAACAGGTATCCTCTCTCCAAGATTGATGATTTGTTTGACCAGCTTCAGGGTGTCAAGTGTTTTTTGAAGATAAACCTCAGATCAAGGTACCATCAGCTCAGGATTCGAGAGAGTGACATCCCAAAGACAGCCTTCAGGACTTGGTATGGTCACTATGAGTTTGTAGTCATGTCTTTTGGACTAAAGAATGCTCCTTCAGCTATGGATTTGATGAACAGGGTGTTCAAGACATATTTGGATATGTTTTTTATTGTGTTCATAGATGATATTCTCATATACTCTCAAAGAGAGGAGAAGCATGTCGCTCATTTGATGGTGGTGTTACAGACTCTTAAGAATCACTAGTTGTATGCTAAGTTCAGCAAATGTGAGTTCTAGTTGAACTCAGTGGCATTTTTGGGACATGTGATGTCAAGTGAGGTTGTACATGTGGACTCTCAAGAGATAGAAGTGGTGAAGAATTGGCTTAGACCACTAAATCCTTCGGATATCAAGAGTTTATTGGGTTTAGCTGGTTATTATTAGAGATTTGTTGAGGGGTTTTCATCCATTGCATCCCCGTTAACTAAATTGACACAAAAGAAAGTGAAGTTTCAATGGTTGGAGGCTTGTGAGAAGAGCTTCCAAGAGTTGAAGACTCGACTCACCTCAGCACCAATGTTGACCCTACCTGAGGGTAACGATGGGTTTGTGGTATATTCTAACGCCTCAAGGATCGGCCTTGGTTGTGCGCTAATGCAGCACAGTAAGGGTATAGCCTATGCTTCCAGGCAACTGAAGGTCCATGAAAAGAACTATCTGACTCATGATCTCAAATTGGCGACGATAGTATTTGCCTTGAAGATTTGTGGACACTATCTGTATGGGGTCCATGTGGATGTGTTTACGGACCACAAAATCCTACAGTATGTGTTCACCCAGAAGGATCTAAATCTACATCAGAGGAGGTGGTTGGAGCTTCTTAAAGATCATGATATGAGTGTCCTTTATCATTCGGGCAAGGCATATGTGGTGGCAGACGCTCTTAGCAGGCTTTTTAAGGAGAGTGTATCTCATGTAGATGAGGAAAGGAAAGAGTTAGTGAAGGATGTGCAATGACTTGCAGGACTAGGAGTTCATCTATTTGACTCGATGGATGGTGGTGTCATTGTTTAGAATGGATAAGAATCATCTTTAGTGACCGATTTTAAGGCTAGGCAAGACGAGGATCCTATTTGGGTGAAGTTGAAGGAAGCGGTTTGGAATCAAAAGGTCGAGGCCTTCTCCAAAGGGGGGGATGGTGTGCTTTGATATCAGGGTCATTTGTTTGTACCGGATGTTGGTGACTTGAGGGAGAGGATGTTTCATGAAGCTCATTGTTCCAGATATTCTATCCATCTAGGTGCCACCAAGATGTACCATGACCAATGGGAAGTCTATTAGTGGAGTGGCATGAAGAAGGACATAGCAGAGTTTGTGGCTAAGTATTCGAATTGTCAACAGGAGAAGTTTGAGCATCAGAGACCAGGAGGTGTGCTTCAGTACATTGGTATCCCTACATGGAAGTGGGAGGAAATTAATATAGACTTCATTACGGGTTTTCCTCGTACACGCCGACAATATGACTCTATTTGGGTGATTGTGGACAGGTTGACTAAAGCTGCTCATTTCCTACTGGTCAAAACCACCAATCAGCGGAGGATTATGCTAAGTTGTATATTTGTGAGTTAGTTCGGTTTCATGGAGTTCCCTTGTCCATCATATCAGACAGAGGTACTCAGTTTTCCTCCCAGTTTTGGAGATCATTTCAGAAGGGACTCGGTACCCAGGTTAAGCTTAGCACAACATTTAACCCACAAATAGATGGTCAAGCGAAGGGAACTGTTCAGACTCTGGAGGATATGTTGAGAGCGTGTGTAATTGATTTTAAGGGTATTTGGGATGATCATTTGCTTCTCGTTGAGATTGCCTATAACAACAGCTACCATTTCAGTATTCAAATGGCTCCATTTGAGGCTCTCTATGGGCGAAGATGTAGAACACCTATTGGTTGGTTTGAAGTTTGTGAAGCTACGTTGATAGGGCCAGATTCAGTCCATGAGGCATGGAGAAAGTTCAACTTATAAGGGACAAGTTGAAAATAGCTCAGAGTTGCCAAATATCCTATGCGGATGTGAGGAGGAGGGAGTTTGAGTTTGAAGTTTATGATTGGGTATTTCTGAAGGTATCTCCCATGAAGGGAGTATTGAGGTTCGAAAAGAAAGGAAGACTCAGTCCCTGTTACGTTGGTCCAAACCGGATTATGAGACGTGTTGGCAAAGTGGCCTATGAGTTGGAGCTGCCCTCAGAATTAGCTTCAGTTCATCCCATCTTCCATATATCGCTCTTGAAGAAGTGTTTGGGTGATCCAACTCTAGTTGTTCCGGTGGAGAGTGTAGGTGTGAAGGATAACCTTATCTATGAGGAGGTTCCAGTAAAAATACTTGATCGTCAGGTTCAAAATCTAAGAAACAAAGAAGTAGCTTCAGTGAAGCTGTTTTGGAGAAACCAGCACCTTGAGCGAGCTACATGGGTAGCCGAAGAAGATTTGATGGCTAGATACCCATATCAATTCCTTCCAGCTCAGTTCCAGCTTGAGCTGTCAGTTTCCTCCTTAGTATTCTATTCAGTTCCCCCAGTTTCCTTCATGACAATGTATGTATCTGTGATTTATGAATTCATTTCAATCATGCATTCTAGTCTGGAGTTAGTTACTCCGTCAATTTTCATCTTAAATGTTCCGTATTTGGCATGGTAGTTGCATTTCTCAGCTTTTAAGTATGTTTGCCCACATTCGAGGACGAATATTCCCAAGAGGGAAATATTGTTATACCCTGGAAGTGCTTATTATTAGACACGGGATTTAAAATGAAAAATAGCAGAGAAACCAGAATTTTCCCTTAGAACGACTTGTAGTACGAGTCATTGGTAGGTCTGATGAGTTGTGAGAAGCAGTCGTGGTTGGGTGCTGCTGTGAGGAGTTCAGTGACAAAGGGTCTAAGGGCGGGTCATTGTGAGGTTCTTCACGATAAAGGAGGCTGTCATGAGTCATGGAAAGACTCGTTAGTTCGAGCCATGGGTCGTGCTATGCTCCCGTTGGAAGGTTTTTAGAAAATGAGCAGTGGTGACAACAGATGGTTGCCATGAGTCATGGGTACTGGGACTCGTGGTACCTATTGTGGTTGCAGGTCTGGGACTGGAAAATGAGCTGAATAAATGAGGGAAGTAATGACCCATGGGAGCCAGTAACGACCCATTAAACTAGTCCTTGTCAGTGGCAGTGTTGTAATACCCTGAAAAACCCTAAGATCAAACCCGAGAGTTGAAATGGAGAAACCAGGATTTTCTGCACCAGGTCATAGGACGAGTCGTCCAAGGACCCATGCAGTACCCCACGAGTCTTTAAGTGACTCGTGAGGTAGGACGGAGTTGGCTAAGATCTTTGGCTTCTAGGCTGTCCACGAGACAAGCCATGACTCGTGGTTAGAGCAATGAGTCATTGGGTCACTCGTGGTCAGGAGTTGGTATAAAGGTGAAATTTTGGGCAGTTCACATCATAACTTGGTCACCACGAGTCGTGGTGTCCCTCGTGGTGACCAAGGATGATAGGTTTCCAGTGTTGACGACGAGTCGTCCAGTCCATCGTCGGGACTGGCAGTGTGTATTTTTCTTGTGATTTTATTAAGGGCTTTTCCATAATTCCTAAGTTTCTAAGGCCTAAACTACGTCATTTTAAGCTTGGTTAGTATTGTTTTAAGGGGGTTTAGCTCATTCTAAATCACTCCTCTCCATTCATGCAAGATTAGAAGGTTCTAGGGGTGATCAAGGCCAAAATCCATCAATTCTCCTTCAATTTCCTTTGGGCATTCAAGGAATAGTGTAAGATCAACTTACCCAGGTATGTGAGGCTATGAATGAGAGTTTCTTTCACTCTCATGCCCTAAACTCCTCTCAACTTCCACGGATTTCAAATTCTAGAATTTAAATTTCATGATCTATGAGGTTTATTCAAATTCTCGTGAAATTCTCTATGATTTGTCTATGGGTCAATTCCCTTCATGTATCAAATCAAGTTTTATGATCTATTAGAATAATTTATAACTATTTTTATTATTAAATTATAGTTTCAAATTTTAATTAAATTATGCCCAATCATGTATGTTCTTATGAAATGCCAAGTTAAGATTTCATTATGATCTTGATCTAAATTAGCCCAAGTATGATTTATGCCTTATGATATGATTTCACTCAAGTACTTATCATGGATTTATGAAATATCAAGTATATACCTGGTTTACAAACATGCCTGAATTTTATAATTTATGGACTTATGATTATGGCCGACTCACGGGCCTTATTACATGGCTAGTTCACGTATTTCAACCATGCTTATGATTATTATGATTTAAACTAGCCCATGAATCTTATATATGTTTTCCCTACTATAATATGAGCACTATATATGTTTTTGGAGTAGTATTTAACACCGACTAGATTCGGGGTCCAAGCATACCCTGAGTCTCAAACTATGCGCCAACGTAGCCATGATCAGTCTCAGCCGCATCATTAGTCCTGCTTCCCTCTCAGACCTGTCCAGCTAGCATTGTTGAGCCCTCATCCTTCGAGAACATTCAATTATCTATGGTTGTTTTTATCAATTACATACTTTGTCAAGTTAGTTGGGGGTGGTGTCTCATCAGCTCATCAGTATATTAGAGGCTTTCGGACATTATGTAGGAGTCAGCTTGTCATTTACGATTTTGTTCTAGCTTCATATGTATGTAGACTTCTAAAATTACGTATGTTGAATTTCCACTTTATTATGTTAAGTTTAGATGTTATGTTCATGCCATGGGTTGACTTGGAGCCTCTCAGGGTTTCTTGTCTTGTGTCTCGATCTGGGTCCTAGCTCGGGTCATAACAAACTTTGTATCAGAGCATTAGGTTTTGGAGTGTCCTAGGGTGCCTAAAAGTCGTGTTAAGTAGAGTCTTTTTTATGGTTGTGAAGCGCGCCACACTTATGACAAAGAGGCTATGAGACGTTTAGGAAATGTTCCTTTCTTTCATGATCTATGTCGTGTGATGAAATTTCTCTCTATCCTCCTAACTCATGCCATACGCATTTATAGAATCATGCCTCCTCACTGAGTTAAAGGAAGAAGAAATGGAAATGGAAATGGCCATAAGGATGGCAACAGAGATGGAGAGCACCAAGCCCCACCAGCCCATAAGGATCGTGTAGCCGAGCAGGTGGCCCACATAGAGTTTAGGGCTGCTATTCAGATGCTGGAACAGGCTTTGACCACCCAGGTCAACTAGCAGGCATTGGCGCATGTCCCTCAGAACGAGAATGCGGCAGTGGCAAGAGTTAGAGAATTTCTGAGGATGAACCCTTCCGAGTTCCATGGATCAAAGGTGGACGAGGATCCACATGACTTCATTAAGGAAGTGCTGAAGATCACTCTGATTATGGGAGTTACTGGGGAGGAGTGCGCATACCTAGCCTCGTATTAGTTGAAAGGGATCATGCACATCAGGTTCAAGTAGTGGGAAGATAGCAGGACAGCGGGAGTTGGTCGCATTGGTTGGGAGGAGTTTCATACCACATTTCTAGATCGGTTCTTCCCTCGTGAGATGAGGGAGCTTAAGGCAATCGAGTTTTTGAAGCTGAAACAAGGGAAGATGACAGTCTAAGAGTATGCTTTGGAGTTCACTCGTAGGTCCAAGTATGCACCAGAGTTGGTGGCTGATTAGAGAGCTCAGGTGAGCAGGTTTGTACATTGAGTAGCAGATTACCTGGAAAAGGATTGTAGGACTGCCATTCTTTATCAAATATTGATTTTCCCTGAATATTCTTGTACACCCAGCAAATGGAGGCTATGCATTTGAGACAGAGAGGCCAAGAGGGCCAAGACAGACAGTTATGGGTTCTCTCAGCAAAGATCGGGAGGCGGACATCGCCAGTAGTCTCATCCTGGGTCATTAGCTCAGCACCATTATCATCTAGTATCCCGTCCCAACCCAAATATGATCATATAGGTAGAGTGTCGGGCTCGAGGGGCCAGGGAAGCATCACGGGAAATTGCACTTTTCTAGCCTGTGTGATATATGGAAAGAATCACCCAGGGAGATTTTTAGTTGGCTCAGATGCTTGTTTCAGGTGTGGCAAACACAGACACAGACTCAACGATTGCCCTTCCGCTAGACCAGGTGATGGTGGAGCCCATATCCCCGCCGATAGTTCAGTAGCTCCGGAAGCACGTCCCTTCTAGAAGGGTGCTTCTACTACCTCAGTTGGCGGCCAGCGCTAGAACAGGTTCTATGCACTCTCGTCATGATAAGAGTAGGAAATTTCTCCCGATGTGGAGACTAGTACGTTACGAGTATTTCACCTTGATGTATATTCATTGTTAGACCGAGGAGCTACTTTGTCTTTTGTGACGCCCTATGTTGATAGTAGTTTCAGAGTCAGTCTCAAAATCCTATCAGAACCCTTCTCAGTCTCTACTCCAGTCGATGATTCGGTTATAGATCGACGGGTATATAGAAATTTCCCTGTTACAGTCCTTCATAAAGTCACCTCAGCAGATTTAGTAGAGCTAGCCATGATGGATTTTGATGTCATCTTTGGCATGTATTGGCTACATGCATGTTATGCTTCAGTAAATCGTAGAACCCATGTGGTAGAGTTTTGATTTCCGAGTAAGCTAGTCCTAGAGTGGAAGGGTAGTCAAGCTATGCCTGTAGGTCGTTTCATTTCCTACCTTAATGCCAGAAAGATGATCTCTAAGGGTTGTATGTACCATCTTGTTAGGGTTAAGGATGCTACCTCTGCGACCCCGACTATCCAATAAGTTCCCATAGTGAGCGAGTAACCAGAAGTGTTTCCAGATGATTTATCGGGAGTTTCTTTCGAGCGGGAGATTGATTTTGGTATTGGCCTCCGTCCCGATACGTAGCCTATATCTATTCCTCCTTATAGAATGGCTCTAACTGAGCTAAAGGAGTTGAAGGAGCAGTTGAAGGACCTCCTAGACAAGGGTTTCATCAGACCTAGTAAATCCCCATTGGGTGCACCAGTTCTCTTTGTCCAAAAGAAGGATGATTCCCTTAGGATGTGTATTGATTATCAGCAATTGAACAAAGTCACCATCAAGAATAGGTATCCTCACCCTAGGATCAATGATTTGTTTGACCAGCTTCAGGGTGCTAAGTGCTTTTCAAAGATAGATCTCAGGTCTGGGTATCATCAGCTCAGAGTTAGAGAGAGTGACATCCCGAAGACAACCTTCAGGACTCGGTATGGTCACTATGAGTTTTTAGTTATGTCTTTTGGGATAACGAATGCTCCTGTGGCTTTTATGAATTTGATGAACAGGGTGTTCAAGCCACACTTGGATATGTTCACGATTATGTTCATATATGACATCCTTATATACTCTCAGAGCATGGAGGAGCAAGCCGCTCATTTGAGGGTGGTGCTGCAGACTTTGAAGGATCGCCAGTTATAAGCTAAATTCTGGAAATGTGAGTTTTGGTTGAACTCAGTGGGGTTTTTGGGTCATGTGGTATCAAGTGAAGGTGTTCAGGTGGACTTTCAAAAGATAGAAGTGGTGAAGAATTGGCCTAGACCCGTTAGTCCTTCGGATATTGGGAGTTTCTTGGGTTTAGTTGGTTACTATCGGAGATTTATTGAGGGATTCTCATCCATTGCAGTACCATTGACTAAGTTGACCCAAAAGAAAGTGAAGTTTCAAAGGTCATAGGCTTATGAGAAGAGCTTCCAAGAGTTGAAGACTCGACTCACCTCAACATCAGTGTTGACCTTACCTGAGGGTACTGATGGGTTTGTGGTGTATTGTGATGCTTTGAGGATTGGAATTGGTTGTGTATTAATGCAACATGGCAAGATTATAGCATATGCTTCCAGGCAATTGAAGGCTCATGAAAATAATTACCCGACTCATGATCTCGAATTGGCGGCGGTAGTATTTTCCTAGAAGATTTGGAGACACTATCTGTATGGGCTCCATGTAGATGTGTTTACAGACCAAAAAAGCCTATAGTACATGTTCACCTAAAAGGATTTGAATCTGCGTCAGAGAAGGTGGTTGGAGCTATTGAAGGACTATGATATGAGTGTCCTTTATCATCTGGGCAAGGCAAATATGGTGGAAGATGCTCTTAGTAGGCTTTCCATGGAGAGTATATCTCATGTTGATGAGGAGAGGAAAGAGTTAGTATGTGCACCAACTTGCACGACTAGTAGTTCGTCTGGTTGATTCGACGGATGGTGGTGTCATCATTCAGAATGGATCAGAATCATCTTTGGTGACCAATGATAAGGCTAGACTAGATGAGGATCCAATTTTGGTGAGGTTGAAGGAAGCGGTTTGAAATCAGAAGGTCAAGGTCTTCTCCCAAGGGGGAGATGGTGTGCTCCGATATCAGGGTCGTCTGTGTGTACCGGATGCTGGTGACTTGAGGGCAACAAACTTGAGGAAGAGGATGTTGCATGAAGCTCATGGCTCTAGATGTTCTACCCATCTAGGTACCACCAAGATTAATCGTGACCTATGGGAAGTCTATTGGTGGAATGGTGTAAAGAAGGACATCGCAGAGTTTGTGGCCAAGTGTCTAAATTGTCAATAGGTAAAGGTTGACACCAAAGACCTGGAGGTGTGCTCCAAGATATTAGCGTCCCTACTTGGAAGTGGGAGGAAATCAATATGTACTTCATTACAGGGTTTCCTCGTACTACTCAACAGTATCACTCAATTTAGGTGGTTGTGGATAGGTTGACAAAAGCAGCTCATTTCCTATTGGTCAAAACTACCGATTCAAAGGAGGATTATGCCAAATTGTACATTTGAGAGTTAGTTCGGTTGCATAGAGTTCCCTTGTCCATCATATCGAATAGAGGTACTCAATTTACTCCCAGTTTTGGAGATCGTTTCAGAAAAGACTTGGTACTCAGGTCAAGCTTAGCACAACCTTTCACCCGCAGACAGATGGTCAGGCTAAGCGGACTATTCAGGCTCTTGAGGATATGTTGAGAGCTTGTGTGATTTTTTTCAAGGGTAGTTGGGATGATTATTTTCCTCTCACTGAGTCTGCATATAACAACAGCTACCATTCTAGCATCCAAATGGCTCCGTTTGAGGCTCTCTATGGGCGAAGTTGTAGATCGCTTGCTAGTTGGTTTGAAGTCAGTGAAGTTGCATTGCTAGGACTAGATTCAGTCCATGAGTCCATGGACAAATTCCATCTTATAAGGGATAGGTTGAAAACAGCTCGGTGTCGCCAAAAGTCCTATGTGGATGTGAGGAGGAGGGAGCTAGAGTTTGAAGTTGATGATTGGGTGTTTCTGAAGGTATCTCCCATGAAGGGAGTGATGAGGTTTGAAAAGAAAGGAAAACTCAGTCCCCATTATGTTGGCCCATATCGTATTGTGAAAAGGGTTGGCAATGTAGCATATGAATTGGAGTTACCCTCAAAATTAGCTTCAATTCATCTAGTTTTCCATGTACTGCTCTTGAAGAAGTGTTTGGGTGATCCAACTCTAGTGATTCTGGTAGAGAGTGTGGGTGTGAAGGATAACATTAGCTATGAAGAGGTTCTAGTGGAAATACTAGATCGTTAGGTTCGAAAGCTAAGGAACAAGGAAGTACCCTCAGTTAAGATTTTGTGGAGGAATCAACATGTTGAAGGAGCTGCGTGGGAGGTTGAAGCAGATATGATGGCTAAATACCCGCATTTATTCCCTTCCGGCTCAATTTCAGCTTGAGGTATAAATTTTGTCTCTAATACTCTACTCAGTTTCATATTTAGTTTATGTGCCCCAATTTCTTTCAT
This sequence comes from Datura wrightii, assembly GCA_035772735.1. Classification (NCBI taxonomy): domain Eukaryota; kingdom Viridiplantae; phylum Streptophyta; class Magnoliopsida; order Solanales; family Solanaceae; genus Datura; species Datura wrightii. The sequence goes on from JASDFA010000001.1 coordinate 113,713,328, forward strand.
TTCCATGTATGCATGTATGATTCATGAATTCAGTTTAGTCTTGTAGTTCATTCCGGATACAATCACTCCGTCAGTTTTTGGCTTAAAGGTTCAATATTTGAGTATGATGATAGCATCTTCCAGCTATTCAGTATGATTTCCCACATTCAAGGATGAATGTTCCCAAGGGGGAGATATTGTAATACCCCAAAAATCCTAAGATCATACCCGGGAGTTGAAATAGAGAAAATAGGATTTTTTGCACCAGGTTACAGGACGAGCCGTCCAGTGACCCGTGTAGTACCCCACGAGTTAAGTGACTTGTGAGGTAGAAAGAGTTGTCTATGATCTTTGGCTTCTGGGACTGACCACGAGACAAGCCATGACTTGTGGTCAGAGCAACGAGTCATTGGGTCACTCGTGGTCAGGAGTTGGTATGAAGGTGAAATTTTGGGTAGTGCATATCACGACTTGGTCACTACGAGTCGTTGGGCATACCAAGAGTCGTGGTTATCCTCATGGTGACCAGGGATTATAGGTTTCCAGTGCTAATGACGAAAGACAGACCATGAGTCATGGTCCTTGACGACGAGTCATCCAGTCCCTCATTAGGACTGGCAGTGTGTATTTTTTCTGTGAATTTATTAAGGGCTATTCCATAATTCCTAAGTTCCTAAGACCTAAACTATGTGGTTTTAAGCTTAGTTAGGATTTTTTAAGAGGGTTTAGCTCATTCTAAATCACTCCTCTCCATGCATGCAACACTAGAAGGTTCTTAGGGGTGATCAAGGCTAAAATCCATCAATTCTCCTTAAATTTCCTTTAGGCATTCAAGGAAGAGTGTAAGATCAACTTACCCAGGTATGTGACGCTATGAAAGTTCCTTCCACTCTCATGCCCTAAACTCTTCTCAAATTCCATGGATTTCAAATTCTAGAATTCAAGTTTCATGTTCTATGAGGTTTATTCAAATTCTTGTGAAATTCTCTATGATCCGTCTATGGGTCAATTCCCTTCATATATCAAATCAAGTTTTATGATCTATGGGCAGAATTTATCACTGGTTTGATAGTAAGTTATAGTTTCAAATTTTAATTAAATTATGCCCAATCATGTATGTTCTTTGGAAAGCCAAGTCATAATTTTATTATGTTCTTGATCTAAATTAGCCCAAGTATGATTTATGCCTTATGATATGATTTCACTCAAATACTTATCATTGATTTATGAAATATCAAGTATATAAATTGCTTACAAACATGCATGAATTTCATGATTTATGGAGTTATGATTATGGCTAACTCACGGGCCTTATTACATGGAAAGTTCACGTATTTCAAGAATGCTTATGATTATTATGATTTAAACAAGACCATGAATCTCATGTATGTTTCCTCTACTATGATATGAGCACTATATATGTTTTGGGAGTAGTATTTAACACTTAGTAGATTCGGGGTCCAAGCATACCCCGAGTTTCAGAACTACATGCTAACATAGCCTTGATGGGACCTCCCTTGAGACTGTCCCCTTTTGCCCGTAAGGGCGTTTCATGAGTGATATCATGCCTCTTTTCATGGTTCTACCCTTGGCAAGGTACGAACACCCTCCCGACTAGGGGTTTACCGGTCGGGCTCCATGTGTTCTCATGTGGGGTATGTCGGTTATAAGAATCTCTCATTGTTCCTCATGATTTATGCATGGATATGTTTATGTTACTTTTGCTCAAGTCATGTTTAATAAAGCTTTTCTCCTATTATTATGATTATGACTGATTTATGAATCTTTTGAAAACCTTGAGCCGTTATGTTACATTATGATATTTACGTTATGATCATGTTGTCCTACTCTTATGACTCTTATGTATTTTAACTATCTGTTTTACTTACCTTGCATACTCGGTACATTTTAAGTACTGACCACATACTCTATGTTGTATTATTTTATGATATAGGTCTGAGGGATCAGTCTCAACCACATCATTAGTCCTGCTTCCCTCTCAGACCTGTCCAGCTAGGATTGGTAAGCCCCCATCCTTCGAGGACATTCAGTTATCTATGGTTGTTTCTTTCAGTTATAGACTTTTTCAAGATATTTGGGAATGTTGTCCCATCAGCTCATTAGTATGTTAGAGGCTTTCGGACATTATGTAGGAGTCAGATTGTCATTTATGATTCCATTCAAGCTTATTATGTGTGCAGACTTCCAAAATTATGTATGTTGAATTTCTGCTTTATTATGTTGAGTTTAGACATTATGTTCATGCCATGGGTCAACTTGGAGCCTCTTGGGGTTTCTTGTCCCATGTATCGATTCGGGTCTTAGCTCGGGTCGTGACAAGTGCAGATTTTTCAGGTTTTTCATTAAGGGTATTTTCATCATTCCTAGGCCCTAAAGTCCTAAACTACGTCATTTTCAGCTCATTTCGTGGGGTTTTAAGGGTTTTAAACCTATTCTAAGTATCTCCACTACATGTATGTAATTTAGAGTCTTTCCTTGAAGATCAAGTTTGAAGAATTTCTTCAAATTCGCCCCAATTTCCTTTGGGCTTTCAAGTGGGAGTGTGAATCAGATTTACCCAGGTATGAACTCCCATGCTCTAAACTCTTCTCAATTCCATGAATTCCAATCCTAGATTCAAGTTTCATGGTCTTATGGGGTTTATTCCAATTCTTGTGAAATTCTCTATGATCTATCTATAGGTCAATTCCCTTTATGTATCAAATCATGTTTTATGATCTATGGACAGATTTTATAATTATTTTGATTATTAATTTATAGTTTCAACTTCTAATTAAATTATTCCTAATATGCTTCATGAAAAGTCAAGTTATGGTCCCATTATGGTCTTGATCTTCTTAAGCCCTAAATTATGATTTATGATTTATGATATGATTTCTTTCAAGTACTCATCATGGATTTATGAATATCAAGTATATACATGTTTTACAAATATACATGGATTTCATGATTTATGGATTTATGACTCTTGGCCAATTCACGGGCCCTTATGCTTGGCTAATCATGTAATTCAAGTGGCATCATGTTATTATTTATTTGGCCATGAAATTCATGAATGATTTTACGATTATGATATGAGCCGTCATGTGCAAATTTTTGGGAGTAGTGTCTAGCATCGTAGACCCGAAGTTCAGATAAACCCCGTAGTCTCAAAACTACGTGCCACCGTAGGTATATATATATATATATATTATTGGATCCCTGTTATATCACCATGCATGCACGTCCCCCTGCTGGCAAGCCGTGGATGGTCTTGACCACTTGAGCGAAATAGTGGGGCATTATGTAAGGCTCTATCATGATGATGTCGATTAAGACGAGTGCTCCCATTGTTTCTCATGTTTTATGCATGGTTATATTCATGTTTCTTTGGATCAAGTTATGTCTAATAAAGTTCTCCTATGATTATGATTATGACTGAGTTACGAATATTTTGAAAAACTTGAGCCCTTATGTTTACATTATGATAGTTACTTTATGATCATGCTGTCCTACTCTTATGAACTCTTATGTATTTTAACTATCCGTTTTACTTACTTTACATACTCATTACATTCTAAGTACTGACCGCATACTCTATGATGTATCGTTTTATACTACAGGCTCGGATATTCAGGCTCAGACCCGCCAGTAGCCAGACTCTCAGAATTAGCATCTTTCAGTCTCGGTTGGTGAGTCCTCATCTTCCGAGGGCCCTTTATCAGTTGTATTAAGTATTTTCAGTTTTAGACTATAGTGTGTTAGTTGGGGTCTTGTCCCATCAACTCATCAGTAGTAGAGACTTTTCATACATAGCATGTATTCAGTTTTAGCCTTGTGTTATGTATTCAGATGTTATGATATTTTTAGACTTCAGCTTTATTATATATGTTGATTTTAGATATCATGTTCATGCCATGGGTTGACTTAGAGCCTCTCAGGGTTACTTTGTTCTGTGTCTCGATCCAGGCCAATGTTAGGATCGTGAAAGCTAAAAACTTGTGTTGTATTCTCTTCATCTTTAATGTTTCTTAATGGAGTGCAACATTAGGACTTGCCTGAATTCTTTACTTTCTTGAACCCAGAGAAGTAGATTTTAGGAAAAGATAAATACAACAGAGCCTTCACTTTATGGGCCATTGTATGACTTGAGTTGTGGTCGCAGTGTTACACCCCATAAGTTTCTAGCATGTAGTGGGCCTATTCGCGTGTTGGTTGGAAGTTTTAGAATGCCTTACGTGCGAGGAAAGGTCCCGGGTAAAGGCCGAATGAGTGCCAAGTTGGAATTTCGCAAGAGGAGGCTGAACCGCATGATCTCGGGCAAAATAGCATGCCCGAGTGATGCTTTATAACTTAATTTAGTCTTGTTTAGCTAATTAATCATATACATTTTCATGTGATTTTATATAAATGTGAATATATGTACTAACCAACATGATTAGTTCTTGTTTTATAGGTTTACATGAATTTGAGGAACTAATTTATAAGTTGGTGAAGTAGAGGAATGGAGTCGAGAGCAATTTGCGAAATTCGGCAAGAAGCATGCCTTGGCAAGGCTGGCCGCGCCAGGTAGCGTGCCACGTTGTGTGTGTGCCACGCCCAGCACCGTGCCACACCCATGCCAGGCGCGAGAGAAGGCAGCAAGCAGGCAGGCGATCTGTGCGCCAGCGCCGTGCCACGCCAGGCGAGCTGCGCGCCACCACAATGCCATCGCGCTACATGATCAGCGTGTCACGCCGGCCAGTGTTCGGATGGTGAGGTGACTACACGCAAGTGCACGTGGTCGAACAAGTAGTAAAGTGGCTTAAGTAAAGCCAAGTATCGATCCCACAGGGACTGAGCTACGGTACTAACTAACTTAAGTGTTAATGAACTATATCTTTAAGAATGCAGACAACCAAATAAATAATATTTTTTAGAGTTTGAGTTTACTAATTAATAAGAACCTAAGGCAAAATTATAAACTGAGTCTGAACAATAGCAATGAGCAAGCTGAGGTTAAAACGAACATGCAGGGAATTAATTTATCAATACAATTCAGTTAATCTTTCCTTCGGTTGCTAGTCAAGAATTATTGCCTATGGATTGGAACTTTCGACTCCTATCCAACTTAAGAATCATGAGTCTTAATCTACATTTCTTTGATAAAAGAATTTCATGTTCTAGCCATACATTCCCGATTTCTTAATTGACTAATAAGACTTTCAGATATATTTCTATTCTGAATGTAAATCAATTCTCAATTTTCCAAACTAAGAAGAGATCATATCCTACCAATTCACATCTTTCCAATTTCTTTCCTTTTCAAAATCAAAATTGGATTTTTTTAGATATACATTAACATTGGCCAAACATTAATGCAGTAAGAACAAGAATTGATAGAACAACCATTGAAGAAAAGATGAAAACTGAAATGATCAACAATTACATTCCACTACAATTGTTCTTAACCTCAGCAAGAAGTGAATTTAGCCACTCATTTGTGGATTTAACATCATCAAATAAGTAGAATTCATACAAACAATTGAGATAAAAGAGAAAGAGATAGAGAAGAACTCTAGAATTTAAGTCCCCTCAAGTGCCTGTAACCCACGTTCTTGGTCAATCAAGTCAGAATGGTTAAAATAAAATCTAAGTGTGCTATTTATACTAGTGGGAATTTTTCCCAGAATAACAAGCAACATTTCACAGAGTGTATCGCGGATCACTGCCTCCGTGACACAAAGTGTATCGCGGAGCGTTGCCTCCATGACATGGTGTGTATCGCAGAGCACTGTCTCCATGACATGGAGGTATCGCGAAAGCCCTCTGGAAATCGCCAAATTTATTCCAACTTTGGTGTTTCGCTCCCGATATCATTCCTCCACTTCACCAAATCATAGATTGGGTCCTCCAATGCATTATTTCCTTCAAAAACAAAGACTAATCATGTTGGTTAATATTTCTTCTCATTTATATAAAAAGGCATGAAAATGTTAATTAAATACATAAACAAGACAAAACTAAGTTATAAAGTATCACTTTGGCATATAATTATGCCCAAGATCACAACCCCACACTTAAAGTCTTGTTCGTCCTCGAACAAACCTTTTACATCTCATGCACATGAAGACTCACACATGGCTAATTTAGCAAGATAATTCAAGCTATGGCTATAATGATTATTTAAGATAACAAGTTAAAAATAGAGCATGCACGATTTAATCAATGAAATGATATACAACTCCGTTAAGACTTCCTAACCTCAAGAATCGAGTCTCAATCTTGGCAAACTCATGAAAATCAATTGATCAAGAAATCTGACATTGATGTTATCTCTCATTAAACATGTGCCCTCTCAACAAGAGAGTTACCCCTTTTTACTCACAAATATTCAAATCACACCAAGTATGGGTATATGAATAAAAATTACGCTCGCTCTCACAAAGAATTCACATGCATCATGTAGTGACCCATAAGCTTGCCCTTAGTGTTTTACTCCACCCATTTAAGGATGTATGAACGTAAGATCAAGTAGGACTTAATGGGTTGTAATGTAAGCTAAGGTACGGGTAGGTACTATTCTGGCCAATAATAGTGATTATCTTCCCCAAGCGCTTTTAATAACTTCACCCTTCATTAAGGACATCTCTTCTTTTACTTCACCCTCATTCTTTTCGATCCTGAATTTTTTTCTTCTTGTTCCCCTTTCTTTAAGCACACTCATCTTAGTAGTAAGGAGTACTTAAGCAATTTTTTTCATTCATTTATTTTCTTACTCCCTACTAATAATCAACCATTTTCACACAAGTGCACCTTTATCCTTTTCTCAACTTTTACAACTTGCTACTTTTCCTTCTTTTTCCCAATTCTCACTCCTTCACTCTTTCAGATTTTTCACTTAAGCGCTTCGGAGTTTTGGATCAAATTCAAGGCTAATGAAAGAAAAAGGATTAAGCTTATGTTGTAGCTATCAAAGAATAGGCTCAAGGCTCAATGGGGCTAACTAGGATTAAATATTCAAGGTAGGTAAAGTGAGGGATAACATTTAGGTTCATTCAAAGAAATGCCTAAATCATCTCCTACAATTCACATCCTTCATTTCGTTTTATATACACACCAGACAAGTTCTAGACATTCCACAATAGCACGGAATATTCGAAAAACTTACACTCACAGCACAAGCTTTATTCAAGACACATTCCGAAGACTCTTAACTCAGCTAATCACAAGAATTCAAAATTAAGCTTCAATCAAATTGAGTCAAATTCAAGAGCCTAAGTGTCTCACACAAAGTTATACACTTCTTACAAGCTTCAACACTAACCACACTTGTATCTTACAATCATGCATCGCACATAACAAGAACATCAAGCCATCAATTAGCTACGGGTTCAAAAACCAACCTACTGACTAATTTTTCCTCAAGACGGTCGTCATCCATCCATCGTCAGAAATAGTCTCTAACTATGACTACAAACATTATATACATACAAAGAATTTTTTTTTAATTCTTCAGTTCAAATACCCCCCCATCGGAAAAGAACCGAAAAGAAAAACCAACAGGTGATGAAGTCATTCTTGACTCACAAAAAAAAATTCAAATATTTCTCACAAGCATTACATTCACCAAAAATCGTTAAGCACAAAAATTGTAAAATTTTCCTCACCCCACACTTGAATCATGCTATGTCCCCATATCATCAACTTAACATTTGAAGAGGGTGAGAAATACTCCCTGAGGCCTTTATGCCTAGATAACAGCATGCTTTTCTTCAACTTTGCACAAGTGGGTGTTCGACCCCACACTTTTTCTCTTCCATGCTTGTTAGCTTCCTCCTCCACGGGTACTCAGACTTCCCCTCCATCTGTGCTTAACTTTCCACCAAAACAACACAATTTTGTATCCCCTGCGCCAGTTGGGCCTTGAGCTTGAAATCGATATCATGATATCGTCCTTAGCCCTGGCAAGGTTTTGGATGGCTCTACCCACTTGAGCGTGATAGTTGGGACCAGGCAAGCTCTATCGTGGTATGTCAATTATATGACGAGTCTCCCATTGTTCCTCATGATTTCAGTTATGCATGTTTATCACTCATGATATATATATATATATATATGTTCTAAAGTAGGTTTGACCCAATGTTCAGTTTTACTTATGATTATTAGGTTTCAGCTTTGGGTCATTCGATTCAATTATGATTTGTGTTTTGTACATATCTTGATTTCAGAAAATAGCATGCAAGCCCTACTCTCATATTCCTTTTTGATCATGCTTTACATTATGCATGTTTTAAATGATTTTACTTATTTAATTGGTTTTACTTACCTTGAATACTCGGTACATTCCACATACTGACCGCATACTCTATGTTGTATCATTTTATGATACAGGTTTCAGCACTCAGACTCAGCCTCGTCCTTGTCCAGTATTTCAATGTTAGCATCCCACATTTGTTGGTGAGTCCTCATCCCCTGAGGACCATGCTTTATCAAATTTCTTTATGTATTCAGTTTCTGAATTAGAGAGTTAGTTGGGGTCTTGTCCCATAACATATCAGTTTTAGAGCCTTTTCAGACATAGAATGTAATTAGCTTCAGATTCATATGTATTTCTGATGTTATGCTTATTTTAGACTTCCGCTAAGTTTTTCATGTTGATCTTTCACTTTTATGATTGAGTTAGATGTTATTTTAATGCATGGGTCAACTTGGAGTCCCTCAGGGTTCCTTGTCCCGTGTCGCGATCCGAGCCTACATTTGGTTCGTGACAAACTTGGTATCAGAGAAATAGGTTTGAAGTATCCTAGGGTGTCTAAAAGCCACGTTAAGTATAGTATTTTTCATAATCTATGTCATGCAATAAAATATCTCCCTATCCTTCTAACTCGTGCTATTCGCAATTGCAGAATCATGGCTCCCCACAGAGTTATAGGTAGGAGTAATGGAAATGGAAACGGCCACGAGGATGGCAACGGAGATGGGAACCAACTAGCCCCACTAGTCCACACCAGAGCGGCTTGCCCATGCTGAATTTCAAGTAGCCATTCAGATGCTAGCGTAGGCCTTGACCGCTCAAGTCAACTAGCAGGCAGTGGCGCATGTCCCACAAAACAAAAACGCCGCGGCAGCATTAGTTAGATATTTCTTGAGAATGAACCCACCAGAGTTTCTTGGTTCCAAGGTGGACGAGGATCCACATAAGTTTATCGATGGATTGTGAAGATCACCCAAGTCATGGGGGTGAACAGAGTAGAGTGTGCTGAATTGGCCTCATATCAGCTAAAGGGGGTTGCACATATTTGTTTTATGCAGTGGAATGACAGTAGGGAAGCTGGAGCAGGCCCTATCACTTTGGAGGAGTTTCAAGTTTCTTTTCGAGATCAGTTTTTCCCTTGTGAGATGAGGGAGTTGAAAGCAGATGAGTTTGTGAATCTTAAGCAGGGGAAGAGGACGGTGCAGGAGTATGCCCTGGAGTTCACTAGTTTTTCAAAGTACACCCTAGAGTTAGTGGTTGATCAGAGGGCGCGAGTGAGCAGATTTGTTCATGGGGTAGCAGATTATTTAGACAAAGATTTCATGACTACTATGCTCCATCAGGATATGGAGTTTCATCGGATAGTCTTATACGCCCAACAGATGGAGGCAGAGCATGTGTGAGAGAGAGAGAGGCCATGAGGGCCAGGACAGATAGCTACAGATTGTCTCAGTCGAGGCCAGGTGGTGGGCACTAACAGCAGACCCACCAGAGATCTTCAGCCCCAGCGTCTTAAGAGATGAGTGTGCCATCCAGACCTAGGCAAAATCAAATAGGGCAAGCATCAGGCTCTAGGGGTCAGAGAAGCAAGCCCGCAGATTCTAGTATCCCAGCTTGCGGCAGGTGTGGTCGGGGGAACACGGGTCAGTGCTTGGTGGGTACAGGTGCTTGCTTCGGGTGTGGGAAGCCCAAACATATGCTCAAAGATTACCCAGCAGCTAAACAGGGCCATGATAGGGGCCGAGGCCCAACTTTTAGTTCAACAGCTCCACTCCCACGCTCAGCCCAGCAGGGGGCATTTACTAGCACAGGTGGCGGTCAGCGCTAAAACAGATTCTATGCCTTAGCATCTCGCCAGGAGTAGGAGGTCTCCCCGGATGTAGTCACTGCTATGTTACGAGTTTTCCATCTTGATGTATATGCTTTGTTAGATCCAGGGTCTACCTTGTCTTTTGTGACACCTTACGTGGCTAGTAGTTTCGGAATTAGCCCGAAATCTTGTTAGAACCCTTCTCAGTCTCTACTCCAGTATGTGATTCAGTTGTAGCTAGATGGGTGTATAGAAGTTACCCGGCCATAGTCTTTCAGAAAGTCACCTCAGCGGATGTAGTAGAGTTTGACATGACCGATTTTGATGTTATCCTCAGCATGGATTGGCTATTTTCATGTTATGCCTCAGTTAATTGTAGAACCCGTATGGTAGAGTTTCGATTTTTAGGTGAGCCAGTCTTAGAATGGAAGGGTAGTTCAACTGTCCCTGTAGGTCATTTCATTTCCTACGTTAAGGCCAGAAAGATGATTTCCAAAGGTTGTGTTTACCATCTAGTTAGGATTAAGGATGCTACGTCTGAGACCCCAACTATCTAGTCAGTTCCAGTAGTATGTGAGTATCCAAAAGTCTTCCCAGATGATCTACCGGGAATCCCTCCTGAGCGGGAGATTGATTTTGGTATTGACCTTCTTCCCGATACGCAACCTATATCTATTCCTCCCAATAGAATGGCTCTAGACGAGCTAAAAGAGTTGAAGGATCTTTAGGATAAGGGTTTCATTAGACCGAGCAAGTCTCTATAGGGTGCACCAGTTCTTTTTGTTTGAAAGAAAGACGATTCTCTTCGTATGTGTATTGATTATCGGCGACTGAATAAGGTAACTACCAAGAACAAGTATCCTCTATCTAGGATCGATAATTTTTTTGACCAACTTCAGGGTGCCAAGTGTTTTCTGAAGATAGATCTCAAATCCGGGTACCATAAGCTCAGAGTTAGGGAGAGCGACATCCTGAAGACAACCTTCAGGACGCAGTATGGTCATTATGAGTTTATAGTTATGTCTTTTGGACTAATGAATACTCCTGCTGCTTTTATGGACCTGACGAACAAGGTGTTCAAGCCATATCTACACATGTTCATGATTGTGTTCATAGATGACATTCTCATATACTCTCAGAGCGAGGAGGAGCATGCCGCTCATTTGAGGGTGGTGTTGCAGACTTTGAAGGATCACCAATTATATGCAAAATTCAGTAAATGTGTGTTTTGGTTAAATTATATAGCGTTATGTGGTGTCTAGTGAGGGTGTGCAAGTAGACTCGCAGAAGATAGAGACAGTGAAGAATTGGCCCAGACCTATGAATCCTCCAAATATCTGGAGTTTCTTGGGCTTAGCTAGCTACTATCAGAGATTTGTTGAGGGTTTTTCATCTATTACAGCACCATTGACTAAACTAACCCAGAAGAAGGTAAAGTTCTAATGGTCGGAGGCTTGTGAGAAGAGCTTCCAAGAGTTGAAGGCTCGACTCACCTCAGCACCGGTGTTAACCCAACCAGAGAGTACTGATGGGTTTGTTGTGTATTTTGATGCTTCAAGGATCAGGCTTGGATGCATATTGATGCAGCACAGAAAGGTTATAACTTATGCTTCTAGATAGCTAAAAGTGCATGAAAAGAATTACTCGACTCATGATCTTGAATTGGTAGCGATTGTATTTGCCTTGAAAATATGGAGACACTATTTTTATAGGTTCCACGTAGATGTGTTCACGGACCACAAGAGCCTACAATATGTGTTTACCCAGAAGGATCTCAATCTTCGACAAAAGAGGTGATTCGAGCTACTTAAAGATTATGATATGAGTGTCCTTTACCATCCGGGAAAGGATAATGTAGTAGAAAACGCACTTAGTAGACTCTCCATGGAAAGTGTGTCCCATGTAGATGAGGGAAAGAAGGAGCTGGTGAAGGATGTGCATCGACTTGCACGGTTGGGAGTTCATTTGGTTGACTCGACCGATGATGAAGTTATTGTTCAGAATGGATTAGGATAATCCCTGGTGACTGATGTAAAAGCTAGACAAGACGAGAATCCCATTTTGGTAAAGTTAAGGAAGTCATTCAGAATCAGAAGGTAGAGGTCTTCTCCAAAGGGGAAGGTGGTGTGCTTCGATATCAGGGTCGCTTGTGTATCCTGGACGTTGATGATTTGAGAAATCGAATGTTGCATGAGGCTCACGGTTCCAGATATTCAATACATCCACGTGCCACCAAGATAAGATGTACCGTGACTTACGGGAAGTCTATTGGTGGAATGGCATGAAGAAAGACATCAAAAAATTTGTAGCTAAGTGCCCAAACTATCAAAAATTGAAGGTTGAGCATCAGAGACCGGAAGGTGTGCTTCAAGACATCAGTATTCCTACTTATAAGTAGGAAGAAATCAATATAGACTTCATCACAGGTTTTCCTCGCACTCGTCAGCAATATGACTCCATTTGGGTTGTTGTAGATAGGTTAACCAAATTCTCTCGCTTTCTACCAGTCTAAACCATGGATTTGGCAGAGGATTATGCCAAACTATATATCCGAGAGCTGGTACGGTTGCATGGAGTGCCCTTGTCCATCATATCAGATATAGGTGCCTAATTTACCTCTCAGTTTTGGAGGTTGTTTCAAAAAGGATTGGGTACTCAGGTTAAGCTCAGCACAACATTTCACCCACAAACGGATGGTCAAGTGGAGCGGACAATTCAAACTCTCGAGTACATGTTGAGAGCATGCATGATAGACTTCAAGGGTAGTTGGAATAATCATTTGCCTCTTATCGACTTTGCATACAATAACAGCTACCATTCCAACATTCAAATGGCTTCGTTTGAGGCTCTCTACGGGCGTAGATATAGATATCCTATTGGTTGGTTTGATGTCAGTGAAGCTGCGATGATAGGACCATATTCAGTGCATGAGGCTATGGAGAAGGTTCAGCTCATATGGGATAGGTTGAAAATAGCTCAAATTCGCGAAAAGTCCTATGCCGATGTGAGAAGTTGAGAACTTGAGTTCGAAGTGGATAATTGGGTGTTTCTGAAGGTGTCTCCCATGAAGGGAGTGATGAGGTTTGGAAAGAAAGGAAAACTCAACGCTCGTTATGTTGGCCCCTACCGAATTGTGAAACGAGTTAGCAAGGTGGCATATGAATTGGAGTTGCCCTCAGAATTAGCTTCCGTGCATCCTGTTTTCCATGTATCACTCTTAAAGAAGTGTTTGGGTGATCCAGCTCTAGTTGTCCCAATGGATAGTGTCGGTGTGAAAGACAACCTTTGTTACGAAGAGGTTCCGGTGGAAATACTGGATCTTCATGTTCGAAGGCTAAGAAACAAGGAAGTTGCTTCAATTAAATTTTTATGGAGGAATCAACATGTTGAGGGAGCTTCATGGGAAGCCGAAGCAAACATGATGGCTAGATATTCTCTACCGGCTCAGTTCCAGCTTGAGGTATCAGTTTTGCCCTAGTACCCTATTTAGTTTTCATATTCAGTTCATGTTCCCAAGTTTCTTTAATGTCAAAGTATGTATGTATGGTTCGTGAATTCAGTTCAGCCATGTAGTTCATTCCGTAGGTAGTCATTCCGTCTGTTTTTAGCTTAGATGATCCGTGTTTGAATATGATCATTGCATTTTTCTGCTTTTTTGTATGTTTTACGACATTCGAAGATGAATGTTCCCAAGGGGGAGATATTATTATACCCTGAAATTCCAAAGATCAAACCCGAGAGTTGAAATGGAGAAAAATTAAAAATCTGGCACCAAGTCACAGAACGAGTCATTCTGTGACCCGTGGGGTAGACCACGAGTCATGAAGAGACTTTTGGTGAGGTATAGGACTTGGGTTGAAATTTTGAGTTTTGAAAGTCCCCACGGACCTGACCACGAGTCGTGGTCAGTCATCACGACTCGTTGTGTCAGTCATGGTCAAGGGCTATGGGAAGGAGAAGAAAAACTTGGCAATGTACCCTACGGTTGTCCACCACTAGTCGTTGTCAGAAACCATGATTCGTGGGATGACTCATGGTCAGCCGGTTGCTGATGAATTGAGAATTTGGGCAATGAGGATGATGAATGGTGACCAAGAGTCGTTGTCACCAGTAACGACTCATTCGGTTTACCGTGGCAAGCCCTAGATGAATTATTGGACAGTGCACACGACGACTGATGCCACGAGTCATGGTCTTGAGAACGATTCGTCCAGTCCCTCGTAGGGACTGGCAGTCAATTATTTTCTACAAATCTAGTAAGGGCTTTTTTGTAATTTTTATTATCCTAAGGACTAAACTATGTCATTTTAAACTACGAATGATGAACTTTAAGAGGGGTAAGTTCATCTTAGGCCATTCTTACTCATGCATGCAAAGTTAGAGAGCTAGAGAGGTGATCAAGCTCATTTTCCTTCATGTTTCCTTCAATTCTTCATTGGGCAATCAAGGAGTGGTAAAATCAGTTTCTCCCCAGGTATGTAGGGTTATGAATGGGTGAATCCGTTCAAACCCATGCCCAATCTCTCTCTAAATCATGAAAAATTCATATGTTGATTCTATGGGGTTTAGCCCCAATGCATGAAATTCCTAATCTTCTACATGGGTATGATCTAAATGTGTTTTTACTACTGAATTATGAATAATGGGCAAGTTTTATGTTGTTCTCCATAAGAATTATGTTTCAAGCTTTATAAATTAAAATGCCCATCTATGAGAAATTCATGAAGTTGAGATTTAGGATGAATGTTCAAGTATGAAGAGATATTATTGATGAAAAGTATGTTTTCAAGTTAACCATGTTTATAATCATGTATTCAACTGAATTGAGTATTTTCAAGCATGTTAAAGTACCGGGCAATGCCCATACGTTCAAGTATGATTTATGACTTTACAAATTAAGCTTACCACATGATTTTGGAGCAAAGACTCTCAATTAGTTTCAGCTTGTGGTATGGTTTGAGCTAAAGCTTCTCATATATGATTTCAGATTTGAGATGTATTTGATTATTGAGCTTCGTCAATAGATAATGGTGAGCTTTGTTGAAAAATGATGGAGAGCATATGCATATTTTTGGGAGTAGTGTCTAGCACTGAGTAGGCTAAGGGTCGATCACCCTATGCCTCAGAACTACATGCCAACGTAGGTTATTACTTATATACACACACATACATACACACACACACACACACACTATTTTGGGAGCTCCCTTGTGAGCTATCCCCTGTCTCGATTGGGCCTCGATCTTGATATCGATATCATGGTATCGTCCTTAGCCCTGGAAAGGCTTTAGACGGCTCTATCCACTTGACTGTGATAGTTGGGACCGCGTAAGCTCTATCGTGATATCTCGGTTATA
This sequence comes from Datura wrightii, assembly GCA_035772735.1. Lineage (NCBI taxonomy): Eukaryota > Viridiplantae > Streptophyta > Magnoliopsida > Solanales > Solanaceae > Datura > Datura wrightii. Next base: position 113,728,710 of record JASDFA010000001.1, read on the forward strand.
TGACGAGTCTCCCATTGTTTCTCATGATTTCAGTTATGCATGTTTATCACTCATTATATATATGTGTGTGTGTGTGTGTGTGTGTTCTAAAACAGGTTTGACTCAATGTTTAGTTTTACTTATGATTATCAGGTTTGAGCTTTGGGTCATTCGATTCAGTTATGATTTATGTTATGTTCAGATCATAATTTCACAAAATAGCATGCAAGCCCTACTCTCAGATTCTTGTTTGATCATGTTTTACATTATGCATGTTCTAAATGATTTAACTTATTTAAGAGATTTTACTTATCTTGCACACTCAGTACATTCCATGTACTGACCGCATACTCTATGTTTTATCGTTTAATGATACAGGCTCCGGCACTCAGACTCAGCCTCGTCCTTAGCCAGCCTTTCAGAGTTAGCATCCCACATCTGTTGGTGAGTCCTCATCTCCCGAGGATCATGCTTTATCAGTTTTCTTTATATATTCAGTTTTCGAATTAGAGAGTTAGTTGGGGTCTTGTCAAGTTGGGGTCTTGTCATAACAACTCATCAGTATTAGAGGCTTTTCAAACATAGAATATAATCAGCTTCAGAATCGTGTGTATTTCTGATGTTATGCTTGTTTCATACATCCGCTAAGTTTGTCATGTTAATCTTCCGCTTTTATGATTGAGTTAGATGTTATGTTCATGTCATGGGTCGACTTAGAGTCCCTCGAGGTTCTTCGCGATCCAGGCCTACGTTTGGGTCATGACAACAATAGTAGCAACTGCTCTCTATTCTACTAGTGATCGTTAGGACCTACTCCATCCGTCGCCAGTGCACTACCCTAGAGGTCCAGGAATTAACAGAAAGCGAAGAGTAATCAAGGTCATGGTCACAAGGTGTTAGGCATTAGTTTCAAGCCAGTGTTACTTAAAGTGTCCCACTATTTTCCTGTGCCATAGGTATGAGGGAGGCACCCGAGGGAATGTTTATTGGGAGCAAGTGGATGGTTTGGATATGGGCTTCAGGGTCATATCCAGAGGGACTACCCCAATACAAGCCCAGAGGAATGAGGGTAATATAGCCAAGTCTCATTATCTACCCCTGCTCCCGCAGCTCCTTCCCTTGGTACTCAGGCCTGTTTGGGCAAGGTGTAAACAGATGCAGTGGGCAGAACTGCTTATATACTTTAGCTGGCCGTTAGGACTTATAGGCATCTCCGACTATTTCTACAAGCATAATCACCCTATCTACCCTTAATAATAATGCTCTTATGGATCCTGGATCCACCTTATCATATATGACTCCTTATATTGCCCAAAGGTTTGGGTTAGAACTCGACCGACTTCGTGAATCCTTTTTAATACTACTCCTATATATTTTTGAAGAAGTATATGCTCCTTAATTGTAATAGTATCTTCTCATTTCTTTTAAAAGATTTGATGTTTTTACCTTTTCTTTAGATTCTTTTTCATCTTTTTCTACAGCCGGTAATTCTAGTGTTAAATATATGAAAAGTGTTAAAGATGATAATAAAGGCCAATGGTTGAACTCCAAGGACCAATCTCGATAATTAATTATCATGAATTTTTTATTGTATTTACTTAGTAATTTCTTAGATAAGTCTGCTTAAACTTTTCACTTTTACTATTAAAATATGATATAATCTAACAAATTCAAAATTTCAAGTCTTATCATTAACTATTTGATCCTTGTTATCTTTCAATCCAAAACTAAAATTGAATTTTTTTTAATTCGTTTAAAAGCTTTTATTGTTCATGGTTATTCTCAATTCAATTTTTTCAATCTCAATATAATTTTTTTAATCTTTGAATTTAAATTAAAATTCAAAAAGTTTCTTATACAATGATATACGCCGCAATTAATAATGCAAACAGATTCCTTAATAGTGCCAAGTGGCTTATTCTCAATACGTAACTTGTCTTAATATCAAGTCACTACCCTCCTTTTAATGTAAGATAGATATAAATATAGATAATATTTTTTTTAATTTTAGAGTTTTTTATGTTAAAGTTTCAATTATGTGATCTTTCTTATATTTTAAATTTACCCATTATAATTTTAAAGATTTTCTCATCTCAAATTAAAATAAGTCATTTATTTTTCTATTGTTAACATTTATTTTTCATAAATATAACATTAAACTCTGAGATTTATATATACTTTTGTTATGAGGTATTTGTACGATAAATATATCTACTGAAATAACATGTGCTGAAGAAATAGTAGTTGGATTATCATCTTTATTTTTAATTTTTTAATTAGATAAAGTACGAATATATAGTTTTTAGTTTTTAAAAATAAGAATTCATTGAAATATCTTTCAATTCAAATTTAATAATTATCATGTTAATTTTAAGAAATTTGATTTTTTATTTATTATTATAATACCTAGATTGAGTATGGTGATTGATAATTCATATTTTAAAGTACCTTAGCTACATTAAGTGATGAAGTATCTTATAGCTAAATTTTCTTTGACCCAAGGAAAAAAGTGAAGTTCTCTATGTGTTTTCTTCATCTTTCTTTCTTTTTTATTTTTGCCTAATCGGTGCTAAAATAATAATATCAATCTACCTTAATCCCTTCAAGTTCTAATATAAATGTGTACCCATCTTACACAAATATATATATTTAAGATATAAACTAACATGAGGGCAAGAGAAACTATATTGATCTCCACTTGTTTGACTCTATTCTTTCATCTTTTATCTATTAAATTTTTTTATGAGCATTAGTTAAATAAAATAATAATTTTAAAATAATAGTAACAAAAAGTTAGCATTAGAAAGTGTCAACTCGACTAATTAATTCTTTTTCTAAGAAAGTGATTTTCGGTTTACATAAACAAATGCATTCATTTTTTTAATCAAAAATCAAACAAACAAATGAACAAAATCAGAGTAACTATATTGAAGAATATTACTTACTTGATTTAGACATTGATATAGTATATACAAAGAATAATTTTGTAACATCCTTTTCTATAATACATACATCACACATTTGCATATAGAAAATTAAAGTATTAAACTTAAAGAATGTGAAGAATACATATAATATAAATTTTACGATTAGAGTTGGAGGAGAACAAAGTCTAACACTATATGATATATATAGAAGAGGATAAGAAGTTGAACTCCATTGAAATTCAACTTTCAATTAAATTCAAATTCAAAATATCAAATCAGTTTTTGTTAAATAAAATTTGAAAAGATCCTTATCTTATTATTTATATATTTTAATTGAGAGCTATACTTGAAACTGATGAGATGAATATAAAATTTTTATCCTCTTGGCTTTCTTTCTTTTGTTTTTAACAAAAATAATTATTCTTTTATAAAAGTTAATAAAATATATAGGTAGTTAAATGAATAAATATAGATATAAAGATTTGATTTGGATAACAATTAATTTAATTTTAAAACTTTAATATAATTACAAGTTCAGTAAATTAAAATACAAACTAAAATTTATTAAGATTTAATAATTAAATTAAAGAATTTAACTAGTTAAATAAATAAATTATTAATACAATTGAAATATTATTATGCTCTTTGCTAGCAATAGAGAATATAAATATATATATATATATATATATATATATATATATATATATATATATATATATTTACCAAAAGTCCAATAGCTTTTATTGAACAGAGGAAGAGCTTTAGATCCAATAGTACTCTATCGCTTACATGAATTGAATGTGTCATTTTCAGTGTAGAGAGAGCTTGCCTAAAGTCATAAATTGTTATTTGTGTAGAAATCAATTTAAATTTTAAAGCTTAATCTATTTATTAAAAGATTCATATATTAAGTTTTTGCAATGCACTTGCACCATAATCCATAATTTTTCATTTTCTTGAGGTAAATTTAAATAAATCATAGTTATTAACTCTTTTTTGCAGATATGATTTAACATAAATTAATGTTACCGTGATCATGATCATAATTATAGCAGGATTTAAAAGTGTTTCTTTTGCTGCTACTACTACCACCAATGTCGTAGTTTCAATTTTATTTTTATCTCTTTAATTAAATTAGCTAAGATAGATAATTATAAAATTTAAATCATAAAAGAATATATATTCCTAATATTTGAATTTATTTTTCTTATCTTTCAACCACTATTTTTAATTAACAAATCACATTTTTATCTTTTAATTATTATTTAAAGTAAATGTGGTGTTTTGATAAATATGTTACTCTTTTAAAAAAATATTTTTGAGTTTAAAAGTCCAAATTACGATATCCGTAAAGATGTGGTATATTTTAGACAATTTTTCTAACATTCAATTTAAATCCAAATTTAAGTCTTTATGTATAAATTCAAAAAACATTATATTTAAATTCAAATTTAATGCCATTTCATAATTTAATAAAGATTATCCTAAAAATGAATGTGACTTGTTATTAATTTGTCACTTGACTTAGAGGTGTTTGGTTTAACTTATATGCTGGTGAAATTAACTTATAAGTACTTTTTAATTTTGTGTATTATTTGATTTTATTAAAAAGTGTTTTAAAAAGTTGAAAAGTGCTTTAAAAAAGTCAAAAATCAAAAGTTGGTAGATATCAATTTTTTATTTTTTAGCTTATAAGTCATTTAAGTTTGACTAAACTATTTATCTTTTTATCCCATAATATTAATAAATCTTTGATAAAATTTTATTTTTTGTGCATATTAGAAAAAAAAAATTAAAAATCTGAATAGGAAAAAAAGAGAAAAAAATTGGGGTTGTATTAATTTATTTAAATTAATTGGGGTTGTATTATATTCGATTTTACAAATAAAAAATAGAACTATACTCCTAATAAAAAGTAAAGGGGAGATTTGACTAATTTTATTCAAATTATAAAATTTTAAAAATTAAAAATAACTTTAATATTTTAGAAATAAAAATATGATATTAATTCGTTTTTTATAGTGTTAACAGCTTTAAGGGCATTTCAGTCATTTGACCTAAACTAAGTGCTTAACAACACTTATGTACCAAACATTAATAACTTTTTTTCAGCTTCAAACCCTTTCATCCAAATAGAGAATGCTTATTTATAAAACAAGTTTCCTAAACCAAACGGGCTCTTGACCACAAACTACTCTCCTTTTATATAGATTCCAATTTTTTTTTTTTTTTGATGAACTAGTTAGTAAACCTTTATTGGTATTTTTTGTTACTATGTATGCGGGAAAACAAGTAGAAAGAAGGATCGGTGGTAAGGTTTGGTGAGAGGATAAGTAGGGAGTTTGTTATGTACAAATTCAGATCTCTATTCAAAGTGCAAGAGACGCGAACCATTGTGTTTGCGTTCTATTTAAATAGCTACAATGATCCCCACTTATATATTTTACAAAGGCAGATCAGATAGATACTTTCGGCCTCTTCCTCTTTTCCGTTTTCTTTCTTCTTTAATATTGCATTCTATAGTGGTTCAGTGATGGCTAAGCCAGTAGAGATAGTGTGTTTCGGGGAGATGTTGATCGATTTCGTTCCTGATTCTGCTGGAGTCTCCTTAGCAGAGTCTACAGGCTTTCTGAAAGCCCCCGGAGGTGCGCCTGCCAATGTTGCTTGCGCCATTACTAAACTCGACGGCAGCTCTGCCTTCATTGGCAAGGTACGTGGTAATTCATTGTTTCACTTTAAGCACTCGGTATTACTATTTGAACAGTCAAAATTTATTTATTTTTATCAGGATCTGTTTAAATATTTTGAATTGGTGTTCCAACCTATACAAGTACGTTTTATATATGTATCTTTTGAATATGTAAATTTTTGAATATTATATGTCTCTTCTTCTGTTTGGGTGAGGCCTTGAACCTCATTAATTGGAAAACCAGACAATACAAATTATTTTTTGGGGGCATACATATAAATTTTTGAATCTCCTTCATAGAAGAATAGTTTTCATTGTTGTGGCAATGTAGTCCAAAATTTGTTTCATATCATCGGTATAGAATTTTTGAATGCCTTGTTAAATTATTTTGCGTCTGTCTCATATATATGTACATTGTTACCAAGAGCGTTTGGAGAAAAGTCTAGTTTTTAGATCTACAATTTATCTGACTTTAATCTATGCATTTAGGAGAATACTATAATAGTAGGAAAATTAAGATTTTTGACCCTGCACTGTGATTAGTAATAAGAAAACTTTTAAAAATATTTGTTGTCGTTTCTTTACAACATATAGAGTACGTTACATTTGTTTATCAAGTATTATTAATTCAGGTGGGAGACGATGAGTTTGGGCGCATGTTGGTAGATATATTGAAGAGTAATGGGGTAAACAGCGAAGGAGTGTGCTTTGATACGCATGCAAGGACAGCTTTGGCATTTGTGACACTAAAGAGCAACGGAGAGAGGGAGTTCATGTTCTACAGGAACCCTAGCGCAGACATGCTACTCAAGGAGTCTGAGCTCCACTTGGGTCTCATCAAGCAGGCTAAGATTTTTCACTATGGTTCCATTAGCTTAATCTCCGAGCCTTGCAGGTCTGCTCACATGGCAGCCATGAAAGCTGCAAAAGATGCAGGCGTCCTACTTTCATATGACCCCAATGTTCGTCTTCCTCTCTGGCCTTCTCCTGAATCTGCTAGACAAGGTATCCGAAGCATTTGGCACGAAGCTGATTTCATCAAGGTACTCTTCTTTTAAGCATTTCAATGAATTATACAAATATATGGTTAATTCCAAGGTGCCTCTTGTTGTATCATATCAAATCACCGTTGATTATTTCGCAAGTTAATTAATATAAGGAGGGACTAAAATCTCTTGGCCACTTGCAAAATAAATTGATGAAATTGACATTTCCAAATCTCTGATATGTAAAAATGAACATCTCTTATATGTAAAATTGAAAATCTCTTATAAAAATAATGTAAAACTAAAAGATATATTTATAAATGACCTAAAAATTCATTTCTCCCATTAATAAGCATAGAAAATAATAGTCAAATCAATTTGATTCAGTAACATATCACGAGCTACGTGACCATTTTCTTTTGTACTATGTAGTTCTATTTAAGACTGCGGCACCAAGTATCGTTTCCACATTTTCACCTGTACCATATTGGCAAGAGCCTAGATTTAATTTTATGATTTCATTCTCCAAACCCATCGTTTACAATCTTGCATGTTGAAAATTGAGAAACTCTCATAGAAGTATTGTCTCAAAATAGTTTTCCTATTTTGATTGGGTATAATCAAGTGAATCCATACCGGCAATAGGTTAGAAGTAGGAATCATAGTCCTAAAAAAATGACGCCAATTTCCTTAAAAGATTAGTATAATTACAGAGGGCAAGAGTGTTGGTGGGGGCAACTCATCCTTAAATAATACTGTAACTAAATGTGAATTTTATGATTAAAGGTTAGTGATGATGAGTTAAATTTCCTCACACAAAAAGATCCAGAAAAGGAAGAGACAGTGATGTCGTTATGGCATGACCGATTGAAGCTTCTTGTTGTTACTGATGGTGAGAAGGGCTGCAGATACTTCACCAAGGTAACTTCTTAGCATTTTTCCTTCTTTTTCTTTGTCTTAATTAATTCCTTTTCGAAGCCTGAGTATATTCTTTTACACTCTTATTACTATGATGCACAGAGTTTCAAAGGAAAAGTGAGCGGATTCCCTGTTAAGACAGTAGACACCACAGGAGCCGGAGATGCTTTTGTAGGTTCCCTTCTGGTTTCCATTGCCAAAGATCCTTTAACTTTCCAGGTATAAATGTATCACATTAATATTTTTGGATCAACACATTTTGTCATCAGCTTTGGTTTTGAAGAATCCTTTAAATTTGGTTAAAAATTTTTAATATCCCAAATTTCTGAAAGTATTGCCAGTGTTTTCACATTTAGATGAGTATTTAACATGTACTCAACTTCTAGTTGCTTGGCATACATATAGTTTTCTCGAATTACATTCCTTCTTCAAAGGAACAAGGAAGCTATCTCTATAGGTGAACAAGCTAGTTGGCATTAATGTACTACTTGTTATTCATACACTTACATTTGTTCCGTTGTTTGACAAGAGTCTCATAATTAATTAGTCAAAACCAAGGCTAGCAAAATAGTTAAAAAGAAATAAGTAACAATCATGTCCGACCCATTTAATGAGTTAAATAAATTACCATTTAAAAATGAATCGAATACTAATAACATTCATATTATCCATTAAATTGATATTGAGATGGATAATATTGATATCCATATTATCAATATCTATTTATATTGTTATAATTTCATAAGTTCTTATTTTCTGGGAGTGTAAGCTTATTTTGACAGTTAACGTGTGTTCCCATCTGACCATGGATAATATCAATATTTATATTATCTGTTGGTTAGTATTTTTTATCCGCATAAAATATGAATAGATCAAATATTATATCTATTTTTATTTAATTTTTTTAACCGATTCATATTCGATTTGATCCGTCCATTTGCCACTCCAAATCAGAAAATGTATGATAGTGTAGGTAATAAGGATTGAGATTTACTTTAAAGAATCCCTTATTTGTCCTAAAAGACAAATTATTACTCCCTCTATTTCTATTTGTTTATCTGATTTTGACTTGACATGAAATTTAAGAAAAAAAAAATTGAATCTTGTGGTCTTAAACTAAAGATATGTAGAATGTACCAAAAGATTTTTTAATCTTATAGTGTTCAACATGATATGTATTAAGTTAGAATTAGAAAGTGACAAAAAAAAAGACGTTCATTTTGAAATGAACTAAAAATTAAAGTAAGTCAAATAAATTAAAAAAAAGAGAATAGTAAAAATTACGTAAAATGAATACCGTACATTTATATAGCCAGGCTAACAAAATCTGAAAGACACGTAGTGATTATTCTTGTTGTAATATTTAGTTTTAAGTGGATTGAAAAAGATACTATAAAGGGGTGTTTGAATCCTTCACTATTACTTCTCTTTTTCTTTTACTTCCTTACTGAATACTAACAATGATATTTTTCCCTCATCCAATCCTTTCTTCTTGGCCTAATCCAGAACTCGTAAACTGTATGGTTATATCTTATAAAATTAATTAAATTTTGCATTGCATTTGGTGAACTACTGTTATTTCGCATATTTATGTGGACTAGGATATAGAATACTATTTTCTTCATTAATTTAAACTGTTCAACTTTTTGAAATGATTACTGATAGAACAACTAATATTGAAGAGATACATTGTGTTTGTGTAGGACGAAGAAAAATTGAAGAAAGCATTGAAATTTGCAAATGCGTGTGGTGCAATCAGTACAACTCAAAAGGGAGCCATTCCAGCATTGCCATCTAGATCTGATGCCCAAGGACTCATAGCTGGCTCCAAGGCTTACTAAAGATTCTTACCACACAACCTAGTTATCATCTTCTTCTATTGTTTTTTCTTATTTTAAATTGACACCATTTTTCCAAATTAATAAGTTTCGTCGGACAACATATTTAGTTTATATCAGTCATTCTTGTTCTAATTGCGTTTATCCTGACATATATTTCTTGTGTGTTTTGTCATAGAGAGGCATGTCTGTTGATTTTCAACATATACACAAAATCAAATGTAGCAAAATATTAAATAGGAATATACCTTCAATCATAATTGTTCAAGTGTCATGGGAATCGCCTTGATTCTAAAAACGACTTGTAATCCTGAAAAGAATACTTTAAAAATCCTATAGTTTTCTAACCTATGCTTATTGATAAAGCATGCCAAACTGATGGAGTCACATGCGTATTTATAGATTGCCTAGGGTTTCTTAAGCAAAGATTTTAACACTAGAAATTTGTTCATAAAATACGATTTTCCTAGAAACTCGTAATTAATAATTTTCTTCCATCAAAAAAACTACCAGATATGCATAATTTGAAAAAAGATTAATTGACTGATTTATTACTTTACTTGAGAGACGAGGTAAATATTTAATTATCAAATATGAGGACATATTAAAATCTCTAAAAAAGACATGAATATTTCCACTTACTTCAACTTGACCCACATATCAAAATCAGACAATCTTTTCCCAGTGAAAATCAAAGTAGTATGGCCATAAACGTATATTCACTTAACTTAATAGTTATGCAATAATCGCTTTATCAAGAATATATTTATACAAAACTCATGACGGTCACCTTCTTAAACAAATATTTTCTTTCACATATTATGATGTATAATATATTCTAGAAAAGAGTCCAACAACTTTAAGAATGAATTTAATATAAGTCATTTAGAATCCAACTCTATTGATCTAGTGATCATAACATAAAACATAAAAATCAAAATACACACTGTCATGTAGAACAAAGAAATGATGGTGTCTAGACAAAGTATTAGTAACAAAGTAAGACTAAGATGAGTTTATTAAGTCCTATACAGGTTATATGTTCCTTGCAAATATAAGCTCGTAAGCCTTTAATCATAGGATCAATAATCATCAAAGTAATACTAATATGTTCAAAACTCACATTTTGTTTCTTGATATAGTTGAACTCTTACCATCAAATATTTTATATTAATCTGCTTACTTCGGCTGCCACTTTTATTATTTTTCAAAAAAAAAATACTGCAACTGAATTATCATAAAATATTCTCGATGTCCTTGCAATGAAATCAATAATTTTAAGGCTTGAGATAAAATTATTCAACCATAATGTTTGGGATGTAGCTTCAAAAGCATACTATAAATTCAACTTTTATTATAGATGCTGCAATAATGGTTTGCTTAACACTTCTCCAAGACACAACTCCTCCAGCATGAAGGAAAAATATATGCAGAAGTAGATTTATTATTGTCCTAAATCAGCATCTGGATATTCAATTTCTTTCAGTGAGTCAGAAAGTTTGTATATAAGCATACGATACTTGGTTCCTAGCAAGTATCATAGAATTCTTTGGATCAATTTTTTAGTAATTAAGACCTGAGTTACTTTGATAAACAATTCTACTGTAAGACAATATTAGGTTTATGTCACACCCCACCTTGGGGGGTATGACGGGCACCTGGTGGCTGCTAGACTCTGGCTCTATTTCAAGAAATGAACCGGCTATATAGCGGCTGTAAATACAGCCCCCGGCCAACTGGGCCTATAGCCACCTGTATAAAATTTCAGCTAACCAGAAACAATGACACTATAATCTGAAGCAACTGCTATTCACATTTGTGACCGACAAGGTCACTAACTATAACCAGAAGAAGGCCCCACGCGACCATCATCAACAACTAAACACATATATACATGCACGGACCCACACGACCGGCTCCATCACCACAGGGAAACATCAGTCTACAAGCCTCTAGGAAGTAATAATAGAATGGTCGGGACAGGGCCCTGACCTACCCAAACTGTAATCAAAAAGGAAATAGGAGCAACCTCTGACTGTCTAGCTCCGGAGGATAGGAGCTGACAACTCTGCTGACTGGATCACGAGGTATCGACTCCTCGTCTATGTGTACCTGCAGGCAAGCAATGCAGCGCCCCCATGGGCGTCAGTACCATAGGTACTGAGCATGTAAAGCAAACAGAAATGGGTAACAACAATAACATGACATATAAGCAGGAAGTAGCTGAGTCTATCTGGCTGAGGATAACTGGAAAGAGTTTACTTATTCTGTAACTAAACTGAGCGTACCTGACGACGTGTCATCCTACTGTCTATCAGTATCTAGTAGCACATATAGATATACATATAAGTACACACAATACCTGATCGACCCCCATAAGCCAGAAAGTGCCGACCAACAAACAATCTATTTACCCCTACCCAGGTCTAAACCAACCAAAAATAAGTCACTCCACTCATCTGATAACTGTGAGCTCCTCCTACCGTCCCCCTTGGGTACGTAGCTCGGCCTTGGCCTTTGATAATAAACTGTGTCTGAGTCCGAAGACTCCTGCCTCTAGGCGCAAGTGCGCAACGGGGTAATCTGCTGCTGTATCTATGACTGAAACTGCCCCTGGGTGCAAGCACGCAACAGGGTAATTTTATAAAAATCTGTATCTGAAACTGCCCCCGGCCACAAGTGCACATAGAGTAATCTGCCCCTGTAAATAGGGTAATCTGGCTCTGCGCAGAGCGAACTGAACTGCCCCTGCAAGCAGGGTAATCTGGACCATATTATCATGGTGGTCAGCCATCATCGTCCTCTAGGCGGACGACATCGCCCAGCTGGTGGCGGTATCTGAATCTAGTATCGACACAGCTATAACCCAAGGGCGGTGGGAATGCTAAAGGTTGCCCACATGCCACAACAGGTCTCAACATGCAAAACACATACATAGCAAGCATGCTCAAAAGAAAAATACTAATCATGTTCTCTTCTTTTATTTCAAGGCCAGTCCGTATTAAATAACTGATGTTATATCCTACTTTACACTGTTTCTGATTGCTGGACTAACTGCTACTTGGCCCTTATCTGTTTATCTGATTATTGTTATCCGTGATCTGAGGCTATATCAATTTCTAGAGCCATATCTATTTCTAGGGCTACATCTGTATCTGGAGCTATTTCTATATCTGATTACTGATCTGATTACATCTGGATATAACTCAATAACATAGAACATGCCATCTTTAACTGGATATAGCTCAATAGCATAAGATGTGCCATCTGTTACTGGATACAGTCTTAACAATGTAGTACATACTATCTGTAATCTTGCTAATTCATTATACTGCTTTTACAACTTCCATTCTGGATATTACGTAAGAACATGCTGAGCTACATTATTAGCTAAAATCATCTGACTATCCGTTATTCTGATTATCGCATAATACGTAATGATATACTAGCATGCTTACTGGAAATCGTACTAAAATCGTTCCTGTACGCTGGGTATCTGTCAATAGCCTTTATTCTATTTATTTTCTAGACTGTACTTCCTGGCTTGCTGAAAGAATAACTTTACATACCTGATTTCTGAGTACCCGACTGACCGATGTGATTTCCGTTGGTAATTCTGCTGTTTCTCCCAACTACATTCATATACATGTCAATTAGAACTAAATACATTAATATCCGGGAGAAATTATCACTTTTGATATATATTAATCCCAAACTTCGACCTTTCGAAAAATGATTGAAAACTCGTTATTTCTCGATAGTCCAGAAGGGATAAATGCTCACTGTAAGGCTAGGAACACATTGGTACTAATTTAAAGCAATTCTATTTACTTTACCTTGGTAGCACGACGTTTCGCCGGCCAAATTTCACGAAACCAACTCCGTAGGATTGCTCTCTACAACTTTATACCTCGGTATCTAAGCCGGAATGGAGTTTAGACCGCGTTTCGTAGCGTAATCAGAAGGAATTATATATAAATATCATGGGTTTTCCTTAATATTGGCTTAACCCTCTGTTTTTCTGGAAATTTTGGTTATATGGACAAGAAAACCGACTTTCCCCTTTTCTTTTTTTTTTGCCTTCTAAATCCCTTAACCAACATGCCATTAGGCTATTTATTCATTTAAAATTTACAGGGTGTAACAGTTTAATGCAGAGCTTTACATACAGAAGGCTCCTAAAAGTAAAATATATGAAATGTATTTCATTTGCTATTGTTCCAATGCATTTTTTGGATATTGAATCAATGAGAATTTTTCACCTTTAATAACGGGCTCTGCTACAGGTGAACAATTATTAATTTCATAAATTTTTAGAATTCTTTTAATATAGCCCTTTGAGATAGTCTAATAAATTTTTGAGATCTATCTCTATAATTTTCTATGTCAATGACATAGGAGGTTTCACCTGCATCCTTTATTTCAAAATTTTTAATAAGAAACTATTTCTTTTCATGCAACAATCTGAAATCACTACTAACAAGTAAAATGTCATCATCATATAGGACTAGAAAAATATATTTACTCCCACTTATATTAAGGTATATAAATTTATCAATGATATCCTTTATAAATTCAAATGAAGAAACAACATTATAAAATTTATGATACCATTGGTGAAAAGTCTGTTTTAGTTCATAAATAGATTTATTCAACTTGCAAACAAGGTGAATTTATCCTTATCACAAAATTTTTCTGGATGATGCATGCATACATCCTCTTTAAGATTTCCATCTAAGAAAGTTGTTTTCATATCCATTTGATATAACTCTAAATTAAAGTGAGCTACTAATGCCATGATTATTCTCATTGAATACTTCTTTGCAAAAAAAAAAACTATCCTACACATGACTTGGAGTTGGTAGTGGTGGTGTTTGCTCTAACAATATGGAGGCATTATATCTATGGTGTCCATTTTGAGGTGTTTATTGATCACTGTAGTTTGCAACATGTATTTATCTCAAAGAGATCTTAACTTAAAGTAGCGGAGATGGATAGAGCTGCTCAAGAATTATGATGTCAGTATTTTATATTATCCGGGTAAGCCAAATGTGGTGGCTTATGCCCTGAGTAGAAAGTCTGGGTGTATGGGTAGTCTAGCTTATTTGGAGGTTATGAAGCGTCCACTGGCTAGAGAGGTTTAAACTCTGGCTAATAGTCTTATGAGATGTAATGCCCCGAAAACTCAAAATCTAATTTCAGGACTTAAATCTGAAAATCTGAAAAAGCTACAAAAAAGCTACAGGATGACCCACCTAATGAGTCTCTAAGTGACCTCACGACTCGATAGGTGAGCCGTGAGAAGGAGGTTTGAGGTTTTTTAGAAGGGAGGCAGTGTACCCAACGAGGGACTTCACGAGTCGTGGTCACTGACCACAACGCGTTGAGTCACTCGTGGTCAGGCCTGAGTTGAGAATATATTTAGTTGAGCAGTGCACTTGATGGGTGGGGAAAACTAGTCGTGGTCCCCAGTAACGACTCATTATGTTCTCCGTTACCAGCCCTAGCAAGTTTTAACGAATGTCACAACGAGTCATCGCAGTGGCAATGATTAACGTGACTCGTTGCCACACTTAACATTTAATCTTCAGAAGTGAGATAGTGTGGTCCACGATTGGTGACCACGAGTCGTGGTCAGTGACCACGACTTGTTAGGTCCCTCGTGGTGACCTAATGAGGAGCCCAGGCAATGTACTTACCGGGAGTGACCATGTGTCGTGGTCAGCCACCACGACCTGTTAGGTCACCTGTTAGGGTCACCTGGAAGTTTTTTCCAGCAAATTTCTAAGGTCTATTTAGTAATTTCCTACTCTCCCAAGCTTTAAACTACATCATCGTAGAAATAATTTTAGATGTTTAAGTGGGGAAAAATGGTTCATTCCTCATTCCCCACTCTCAATTTTCAGAAAAGCATCGTAAGTTTTCCTCTCAAGAACCCTCCAAGCAACCTTAGGGTTGTTCATCATTGTAGCAATTCAAGTCTTCTTCTCCGGGAGAATTTTAGTCAGGTATGTGGGAATTCAACAAGGGAATAGTTCTTCCCTTGTATCCCAAAAATCCTTCCTTGTTTTCTCTATGAGTTCTAGCCCTAAGACTTTCGAAAGTGACGAAATTATTTGTCAAACCTCCCTTAAATCCCATGAATTATCGTCAATGTTAAATTAATGATGTTTTTCTACCAGTTTGTGATTGTGTTGTTGCTCATTCCTATAAATATGAAATCTAGCCCTAGTCTTGAATACAGGAAAAACTAGAATCTTACAATAGTGTTCACATACCGAGATTTTTACTTGATTCTATCAGTGTTGAGAATTTCCATGTTGTTGATTGTATTGAAAACTAGTTAGACTATTGTCGGTTTAGTTTCAGTCAAAATAATAGAATATCCAGTGTTAATCAGAAATGTCAGCTAATTAGTTTGACTACAGTCTTTTCTTGAGGTGTCAGTGGTGCCTCTTAGTTATCAAAATCATACTTAGATTATAGTTATTTGGTCCATTAGGCGGTCATGACATTCTAGTTATATAGCTCTGACCAGCCCCAGGACCCCAGTTCAGTACCGTTTGTTCTTAGACGGTTACGATGCTTCTAGCTAAGCAGCTTTGACTAGTCTAGAATCCAGTTTCATAATCTGGTCCAATAAGACTCTTAGGGTACTTCCAGTTATATGTATCTGACTACTATTGGACCCCAGTTTTTAGCTATCAACCTAGCAGTTCAGTATAGGTTTCCAGTGGGAGTAGGACTTAGCACCGAGCGGGCCAGGGTTCAAGCGCACACAGGTTCCCAGAACTATGTTGCCAACGTAGGTTACAGTATTACTTGGCTTGATTGGCCCCAGACTTTTGTCATCACCTAGTTCATGCCTTTATACCTTGGCAAGGTATATTGGATCTTATCAGTGGGGTGTATACATCAGACTCCACGTCTAGCTCACGTGGTTAAATGTCAGTTATAGACTCTCCTACTAGTCAGTCCAGTCTAGTTCAGAATAAGCAGTTCATTTCAGTTCCAGTTCTATCAATTATCTCAGTTTAGTACAATACTTTAGACTCAGAATTTTCAGACTTAAGACATGTCTTTGACCACTAGACAGGTTCATCTTGGCCATCTCAATATACTTTAGATTGTTCAGTTGAGTTTATCAGTTGGTCATTGCATGTCATTTCAGTTCGATCTTACTTATATTTATCATCATGCTTCTCTCACTTACTTAGTACATTCAAAGTACTGACGCATACTTTTATGCTGTATCGTTTCATGATACAGCTGCAATGTTAGTCACCATGTTTCAGCTCCTCCTCAGCCGCCATTGAAGTGTGAGTCCTCATTATTCGAGGGCCTCATTTTCATTTTTCTTATAGTCAGTTGCAGTTCTACTTCAAACTTAGCGTTAGCTGGGGGCTTGTCCCAGTAACTCATCAGTTAGAAGGCTTTTAGACCTACAGATGTTCAGTTTTCATGTTTTAAGTCTATTTTAAATTTTCATAAAATGCCTTTATGTTATTATTTCAAATTTCCGCTGTGGAATACTAGTGCATGATAGACCAGAGGTTGACTTGGGGTCACTTGTGGCTTCAAGTACCGTATTACATCCGGAGTGTAGGCTCGGGCATGACAAACTTAGTATCAGAGCACTAGGTTTAGAGTATCCTCAAAAAGTATGAAAGCCACATCGAGTAAAGTCCTTTTCATGAGTGTGAAGCGTGCCAGACTTATGACGAGGAGGCTACAAGATGTTATTAGGAAAACTCCCTTTTGTTCATACTCCTTATAGTGCGTTAATGTCCAATTCCAGAAACGCCCTTCTAACTTGTGCTCTATTTCGTTTAAGTGAACAATGCCTCCTTGACGTGGAAATGGAAGAAGGGCCAGTAATGCCAATAGACCTTCCCCACCAGTCCCGACAGATCCTCAAGATGATTCCATATCTACAGCCAAATTTCGGGCGACCATCCAATTGCTGGCCAAAACAGTCACCAACCAGGTGGACTAGCAGGTGGTTCCAGTAGTCACAAACAAGACCACAACAGCTGTGAGGGTGCGGGACTTCACCCGTATGAACTCTCCATCTTTTAAGGGATCCAAAGTAGGGGAGGATACCCGGGATTTTGTGGATGAGATCTGGAAGATCCTGATCACTGTCACGACCCTGACGTACACCCGGATCGTCAATAGGGGACAAGGAGCCCCGAGATACCCCAAGTCGAACCATGGCATGAGCATATCATCTAATCTCATTTAATAAAATGGAATACTTAGCATAAAACATAGCGGAAACGTAACCATAGCGTAACATCAGAAAGTACTAGACATACACATAAGCTGAGTACTACATACTGTCTGAAAGCCTCCACTATATACGATGGGTTGATGGGACATCATCTCCAACTAACCCGACCAATACTGAAACACAAGATAACATGAAAGTCTGTCAAACGGACCTCGGAACATGAGGACTCACCAATAATCTGAGTGCGAGAGCTGAGATGGACTAAGGATGAGGATGAGCCTGAGATCCGAACCCTGTATCATGAAACGATACAACACAGGAAGTATGCGGTCAGTACGTAGAATGTCCCGAGTATGCAAGGTAAGTAAAACGGTTATTAAAAGTAAAATAAACTCATAAATAAACATAGGAGAAAGGCATCATGCTTGTATCATAAACTTCATAAGAAAACATAAGGCTCAAGGCTTTCAAGTCATTCATAAAGCGTTCATGATCATAATCGTAAGTAAACTTTATCAAAACATAACATGAGCCAATAACATAAACATAACAATGCATAAGACATGTGGAACAAAGGGAGGACTCGTCATAATTGACACCATCATGGTAGAGCTTTTCATGATGCCCCAACTATCTCACTCAAATGGGTAGAGCCGACCCTGGCTTGTCAGGCGAGGGTCGTGCATTAGGCGTGATATCACATTTGAGGGGATCATTATTAATAAAGTATATCATTAGAAACACACGATGGAACGTGGTTATGAGACACCGACATAGTTCTTTGAATACTGAGCTGCTCGGTGCTAGACAAGGCTCCCAAAAACATGCATATAGGCTCATACATAAATCAATAACATCATGCATTAAGATTCATTGGCTAAAATATAACATGTATCATCATTGATCCCCTTTAAAACATTCTTAGCCAAGAATCAAAGGCCCTTTTCATCGACCAACATCATAAATCGATAAATCATGTAATTCATTTCATAAATCGTAAATCATTCTTCAACATGTGGGAATTGCCCAATACTTTAACATACTCAATTCTTTCAAAAATATTCTCATAAACATGGGTAACTTTAAATCATGCTTTTCCATCATCAATAAACTCAAAATATTGAATATTCATCATAAATCATAACTTTCATGAACCTTCATCAATTGGCATTTTAGATTTAAAAAGCTTGAAATAAAATTTTAAAGAAAATAATATAAAACTTGCCCATCATTCATAATTCAATAATTAAAACTCAATTAAATCATACCCATAAAGAGAAATCACATTTTTATGCATTTGGGTAACACCCCATAGAACTTGAATAGGATAATTCATGATTTAATAGAAATTTGGGCATGGGTGTGAAAGGATTCACCCATTCTAAACTCTACATACCTGGGAATGGACTGATTTCAAAGTTCCTTGAATACCCATAAAGAAATTGATGGAAATTTGGAGAAGAAGACCTTGAATCTCCCTAAAACCTCTCTAAAAGCTCTTGCATGAGAATGAATATGCATTAGGGACTTAACCCATCTTGTCACACTCAGAAAAATACACAAAACAACGTAGTTTAGTGTCTCAAAGCATGGAAAAGTCGAAATTTCCCTTAATGAAATTTCTTTGAAAACTGATCTAGATAGACCGACGACCGATCCCATGGGTTGTTGCATGATACCACGACTCGAAGTATTGAGTCGTTGGGTCCACTACCTCACCACATACTTCAGGTTCTTCCCACGACTCGACAGGATGAGTCGTTTCTTCAATCCATGGGTTGTGGGATCGACCGTTATCAACTCCTTCACCATTCTGAACTTCCCTTACCACGAACCTCACCATGACTCGTGGTTGCTTCAAATGATTCATGGTCTCAATCCATTATATGCACTAGAAATCTCAACCCACAAGCAACGACTAGAAACCACGGGCTGCCATTTCTCACCACGAATCGTGGGATGCCCCGTGGTGTCTCCATCTGCCTAAGCTCAGCCCTTCCTATGACCACTAACAACAACTCGTTCCCGACAATGAGTCGTTACTTTGTCCGTTGTCACCACTGCCGCTCAGCCCGATCCCAACCACTACTCATTACAACGACCCGTGGTATGGCACCACGAGTCGTACCTTGACCCATCCTGAGACATTTTTCCCAATTTTCTGCAGTTTTCAACTTTTCACTTCCGGGCCTACTCCTACGCATTTTAGGGGTGTTACAATATGTCCCCCTTAGAAACATTGGTCCTCGAATGTTGGAAATAAGCAAAAATCAAAGACATACAATTATCATAGCCATATACTGATCATTTTAACTGAAATTTTCACGGAATGTCTACCTTCGAATAAAACCACAAAGCTGAACTGATCTCATACTTCACATACACATTCATACACATAAAAGAAACTTGAACACATGAACTGAACATGAAAACAAGATAGAGTCAGAGTAAAATTGGTACCTCAAGTCAGAGCTGAGCCGGTAGAGAATAAATGTGGGTATTTAGCCATCATATCTGCTTCGGCTTCCCATGTAGCTCCCTCGACATGCTGATTTCTCCATAAAACCTTAATTGAGGCTACTTCCTTATTCCTTAGCTTACGGACTTAACAATCTAATATTTCCACCGGAACCTCTACATAGCTAAGGCTATCTTTTATACCAATACTGTCAACTGGAACCACTAAAGCTGGATCTCCCAAACACTTCTTCAAAAGCGACACATGAAACACGGGATATACTGAAGATAACTCTGAGGGAAAATCCAACCCATATGCCACCTTACCAACTCTTCTCACCACTCGGTAGGGACCAATATATCGGGGGCTTAGTTTCCCTTTCTTTCCAAATCACATAACTTCCTTCATGAGAGATACCTTGAGAAATGCCCATTCATCCACATCAAACTCCAAATCTCTCCTCCTCATATCCGCATACGATTTCTGATGACTCTGAGTAGTTTTCAACTGGTCCCTTATCAATTGGACCTTCACCGTGGCCTCATGAACTGAATTAGGTCCTATCATGACTGCCTCACCCATCTTAAACCATTTGATGGACGATCTACACCTTTGCCGGTAAAGAGCCTAGAATGGTGCCATCTGGATCCTGGAGTAATAGTTGTTATTATAAGCAAACTCAATCAAGGGCAAATGATCATCCCAACTACCTTTAAAATCCATAACACATTCCCTCAACATGTCCTCAAGAGTCTGGATTGTTCATTCGGCTTGGACATCCATTTTCGGATGAAAGGCTGTGCTGAGCTTGACTTGAGTCCCAAGTCCCTTCTGAAAAGACCGCCAGAACTAGGAGGTAAACTGAGTACCTTGGTTTGAAATAATAGAAAATGGCACTCCATGTAGTCGAACCAACTCCCGAATATAATTTGGCATAATCATCCGCTATGAAGTGGTCTTGACAGGTAGAAAATGTGCAGCCTCGGTTAACCTATCTAACACCACCCAAATGGAATCATAGTGTCGGTGAGTACGAGGTAGGCCTGTAATGAAATCCATATTAATCTCTTCCCACTTTCAAGCGGGGATGCTAATATCCTGAAGTACACCTCCCATTGATGCTCGACCTTCACTTGCTGACAGTTTGGACATTTGGCTACGACTCTGAAATATCCTTCTTCATACCATCCCACCAATAGATTTCTCGCAAGTCTCGATACATCTTCGTGGATCCCAGATGGATGGAATATCTGGTACTATATGCCGCATGCAATATTCGAACCCTCAAATTATCAACGTCTGGAACACATAGCCGACCCTGATATCTTAGAACACCATCTCCCCCTTGGGAGAAAACCTCCAACTTTTGAATCCGCACCGCTTCCTTCAGCTTCCTCAAAATCAGATCATCATCTTGCTTAGACTTGACATCAACCACCAAGGACGATTCTACCTCATTTTTCACAACAAGACCGCCATCGGTTGAGTCGATCATCTAACTCCCAACCTTGCAAGTCAGTGGACATCTTTCACCAACTCCTTCTTTCCCTTATCCACGTGGGACACACTCTCCATAGAGAGCCTACTAAGTGCAACCGCCACTACATTAGCCTTGCCCGGGTGGTAATGAACACTCATATCGTAGTCCTTTAGCAATTCCAACCACCTCCGTTGCCGAAGATTTAGGTCTTTCTGTGTGAACAGATATTGCAAGATCTTTTGATCCATGAATACGTCCATGTAGACCCCATACAAGTAATGATGCCATATCTTCAATGCAAACACCACCACAGCCAACTCAAGATCATGGGTCGGGTAATTCTTTTCATGAACTTTCAGCTGTCTTGAGGCATATGCTATTACCTTCCGATGCTCCATCAACACACATCCTAGTCCGACTCTTGTAGTATCACAATACACTACAAAGCCATCAGTACCCTTGGGTAAACTCAACACTGGTGTTGAAGTGAGTCGGGTCTTCAACTCTTGGAAGCTTTTCTCACAAACATCCGACCATTGGAACTTTACCTTTTTATGAGTCAACTTAGTCAAAGGTGCCACAATAGCCAAGAAACCCTCAACAAACTTCTGGTAGTAGCCAGTTAAACCCAAGAAACTCCAAATTTTTGAATGGTTCATCGGCTCAGCCTAATTCTTCACCGCTTTAATTTTCTGCGAATCCACCCTTATGCCATCGCTTGACACCACATGACCTAAAAATACCATCGAGTCCAACCAAAATTCACACTTACTGAACTTTGTGTATAGCTGATGATCCTTGAGGGTATGGAGTACTACTCTCAGGTGAGCGGCATGCTTCTCTTCGCTCCGTGAGTATATCAAGATGTCATCGATGAACATGATTATGAACATATCCAAATATGGCTTGAACACCCTGTTCATCAAGTCTATAAAAGCTGTAGGAGCATTTGTTAGTCCAAAAGACATAACCACAAACTCATAATGGCCATACCATGTCCTGAAGGCTGTCTTCGAGATATCACTCTCCCGAACTCGAAGCTGATGGTACCCGGACCTGAGGTCTATCTTCGAGAAACATTTGGCAACTTGAAGCTGGTCAAACAAATCATGAATCCTGGGCAAGGGGTACCTATTCTTGACAGTAACCTTGTTCAATTGTCGATAGTCAATGGACATACGAAGGGAACCATCCTTCTTTCGATCAAATAGAACTCGTGCACCCCGTGGAGACTGACTTGGTCTAAAGAATCCCTTATCCAACATATCCTTTAACTGATTCTTCAATTCCTTTAGCTCGGTTGGAGCCATCCTGTAGGGAGGAATAGAGATAGGCTGCGTATCGGGTAAGAGATCAATGTCGAAGTCGATTTTCCTCTTAGGAGGAACACCTAGCAAATCATCGAGAAAAACATCCGGATACTCACACACCACCGGAATTGATTGGATAGTCGGGGTCTCAGACTCAACATCCTTAACCCTAACTAGATGATACATGCAGCCTTTAGAAATCATTTTCCTGGCCTTAAGATAGGAAATAAATTGACCTGTTGGTACCGCCGAACTACCCTTCCACTCCAAAACTGACTCACCCGAAAAATGAAATTCCACTGTACGGGTCCTATAATTATAATTAAAAATTTAATCGAAGCATAACATGCAAACAACCAATCCATGCCAAATAATATCAAAGTCAGTTATGGCCAACTTTACAAGGTTTGCAGAGGTAACCTTATACAACACAGTGACCGGGCATTCTCTATATACTCGTCTAGCTATGACCGCATCACTAACAGGGGTCGAAACTGAAAATGGTTCTGACAAGGTCTGGGGACTAACTCTAGGGCTACTAGCAATGCAAGGAGTCAGGAAAGACAAGGTATCTCCCGGATCTAGCAAGGCATAAACATAAATATGAAAGACACACTACATACTAGTGACCACGTCTAGCGAAGTCTCTTACTACTGGCGTGAGGCAAGGGCATAGAATCAGTTTTGTCACTGTATGCCACCCCCACTAGTCGATGCTCCCTGCGAAGCGGAACGAGCTAGAGTTGCTGCTGTCCTAGTGGTCTTTGCACGACCCCTATCATCACCCTGTCTAGTATATGGGCATGCTCGGCGCATGTGCCCAGATCTACCTCACCCATAGCAAACATCTGAACCGGACAGGCACTCCTCGGCATGACTCTTGCCGCACTTCCCGCAGGCCGGAGAGGTATACTCCAACTAGGTGCCCCTCTGATCCCTCGACCCTGAAGCTCTGCTCCTCTGATCACCCCTGGGTCCAGATGAAACACTAGCTGATGATGGTGCTGGGGCTAGTGATCTCTGCTAAAACTATGGATGGTAGCCACGCCGAACCTCTGATGCGAAAACCCACGGCTATTTGTCAGAGCCCTCTTTGCCTCCCTCTCCCTCGCATGAGCCGCCTCCATCTACTGGGCGTACAACACAATGCGAGAAAAGTCCATATCTTGGTGAAGCATGGTAGTCTTGCTATCCTTGTCTAAATAACTAGCCACACCATGAACGAATCGGCTCACCTGCGCCCTCTGATCCATCACTAACTTTGAGGCGTACTTTGAAAAATGAGTGAATTCAAGCGAATACTCGAGCACTGTCATCTTTCTCTACTTGAGGTTCATAAACTCAGCTTCTTTCAAATCCCTTATCTCCCGAGGGGAGAACCTGTCGAGAAAGGCCATATGGAACTCATCCTAACTGATAGGGCCCGCTCCCGCGACCCTACTGTCCTTTCATTACTTGTACCAAATATGAACGACCTCTTTTAGCTGATAAAAGGCCAAGTCAACACAATCCCCATTTGTCACCCCCATAACCTGAGTGACCTTCAAGATCCCTTCAATGAACTCGTGTGGATCCTTGTCCACCTTTGATCCCGTGAACTCAGGAGGGTTCACCCTCAAGAAATCTCTAATTCGAGCCGCTGCTACATTGCCATTCTGTGGGATATGCGCAACAGCCTGCTGGTTGACCTGAGTGGTCAAGGCCTGCGCCAACATCTAAATAGCGACCTGAAACTCAGCGTGGGCAACTTGCTCCGATGCTTGAGGCTCTTGAACTGGTGGGGATGGCTGATGCCCATAACCGCTTCCATCCTCGTAGCCTTCACCACCTCCATTCCTCCTTCTGTTCATTCTTCGAGGATTCATGATTCTGCAATCTAGAATAACATGAATTTAGAAGAATAGAAAGACTTTTTATCACACGACGTAGATCATGAATGAAGGGAACACTTCCTAAACATTTAGTAACCTCTTCATCATTAGTGTGGCGTGCTTTACACCAGTGAAAAGACTCTACTTAACGCAGCTTTCATATATCCTAGGACACTTCAAACCTATTGCTCTAATACCAAGTCTATCATGACCCAAACGTAACTCGAATTGTCGACATGGGACAAAGAGCCCCGAGAGACCCCAAGTCGACACATGGCATGAGCATACATCTAATCTTATTTAATAAAATGAAATACCTAGAATAAAACATAGCGAAAATGTAACCATAGCGTAACATCTGAAAGTACTAGACATACACATAAGCTGAGTACTACATACTGTCTAAAAGCCTCTACAACATAGGATGGGTTAGTGGGACAACATCCCCAACTAACCCGACCTATACTGAAACACAAGATAACATGAAATTTTGTCAAACGACCCTTGAAACATGAGGATTCACCAATAATCTGAGAGTGAGAGCTGAGATGGACTAAGGATGAGGATGAGCCTAAGATTTGGACCCTGTATCATGAAACGATACAACACAGCAAGTATGCGGTCAGTACGTGGAATGTATTGACTATGCAAGGTAAGTAAAACAGTCATTAAAGGTAAAATAAAGTCATAAATAAATATAGCAGAAGGAAATCATGCTTGTATCATAAACTTCATAACAAAACATAAGGCTCAAGGCTTTCAAGTCATTCATAAAGCATTCATGATCATAATCACAAGTAAACTTTATCAAAACATAACTTGAGTCAATAACATAAACATAACAATGCATAAGACATTTGGAAAAATGGGAGGACTTGTCATAACCGACACCATCATGGTAGAGCCTTTCATGATGCCCAACCATCTCACTCAAGTGGCCAGAGCTGACCCAATACTTTAACATACTCAATTCTTTAAAAAATATGCTCATAAATATGGGTAACTTGAAATCATGCTTTTTCATCATCAATAAACTCAAAATATTGAATATTCATCATAAATCATAACTTTCATGAACCTTCATCAATGGGCATTTTAGATTTAAAAAGCTTGATACAAAATTTTAATGAAAATAATATAAAACTTGCCCATCATTCATAATTCAATAATTAAAACTTAGTTATATCATACCCATAAAGAGAAATCACATTTTCATGCATTTGGGTAAAACCCTATAGAACTTGAATAGGAGAATTCATGATTTAATCAAAATTTTGCTATGGGCATGAAAGAATTCACCCATTATAAACCCTACATACCTGGGAATGGACTGATTTCAAAGTTCCTTGAATACCCACAAAGAAATTGATGGAAATTTGGAGAAGAAGACCTTGAATCTCCGTAAAACCTCTCTAAAAGCTCTTGCACGAGAATGGGTATTCATTAAGGACTTAACCCATCTTATCACAGTCAAAAAAATACAAAAAACGAAGTAATTTAAGGTCTAAAATCACGGGAAAGTAAAATTTCCCTTAATGAAATTTTCCTAAAAACTGATTTGGACGGACGAACGACTGATCCCACGGGTCATTGCATGATAACATGACTCGTGGTATCGAGTCGTTGGGTCCACCACCTCACCACATACTCCAGGTTCTTTCCAACTACTTGTCCTATCGAGTCGTTACTTCAATCCACAAGTCATGGGATCGACCATTGTCAACTCCTTGACCATTTTGAACTTCCCTTACTATGAGCCTCACCACAACTCGTGGTTGCTTCCAATGAGTCATGGCCTCATTCTATTATATGCACTAGAAATCTCAATCCACAAGAAACTACTAGAAACCACGAGCCGTCATGTCTTACCATTAATCGTGGGATGCCCCGTGGTGTCCCCATCTGCCTAAGTTTAGCCCTTTCTACGACCGCTAGCAATGTCTCGTTGTTCCCTTACAACGAGTCGTTACTTCGTCCGTTGTCACCACTGCCACCCAGCTTGACCCCAACCATGACTCGTTATAACAACCCGTGGTATGGCACCACGAGTAGTACCCTGACCCGTCCTGAGACATTTTTCTCAATTTTCGGCAGTTTTCAACTTTTCACTTTCGGGCCTACTCCTATGCATTTCTGGGGTATTAAAATCACCCAAATTATGGGTTTCAATCGCTATGAAAGTGTCAACTTGGCTGCCTACTAGTTGAAAGGAGTAGCCCAAGTCTGGCATGACCAGTGGAAAAAAGGGCGACCAGTGGAATGGGAAGAACTCCACACAGGTTTCTTGGTTTCTTGGACAGGTTTTTCCCTCGGGAGCTGAGGGAGGCTAATATGGCGGAGTTTATGAACTTGTAACAGGGAAACAGAACGGTGGAGGAGTATGCTCTGGAGTTTACTAGGCTGTCTAAGTATGCTCCAGAGATGGTAGCCGAGCTGAGGGCTCGCATGCTGAAGTTTGTAAATGGAGTGTCAAACATGGTCCTCAAGGAGTGCAACACGGCAATGCTAATCAAGGATATGGAACTCTCTAGCTTAATTGTGTATGCCCAACAAATTGAGTCCGAAAAGCTGAAAGATATGGAGCGTAAGAACAAATGGGCAAGGACTGGCCATTTAGATTTTGGCCATTAGAGATCTAGCGGTCGTAGCTGCCTACAGCAGTAGCAACAACAGAAGAGAGCCCCAGCACCTAGTTCAGCCAGCGCCCCGACATTTTGGTCCCACCAGGATCGTAGGGATGGGCCATTTGGCACTTAGTCTCAAACTCACAACACCAGGAACAGGTATCCAGCTTTGCCCAAATGTGGTAGGAATCACCCACAAGAATTCCTTAAGGGACGAGAGGGCTATTTTGGGTGTGGACAGCTTGGACACAGGCTTAGAGAGTGCCCATCAGTAGGGCGAGGGAGATCTCTACCACCTCATCAGCCCTAGCAGGCCAACTAGCTCAACAGGCCAACACATCAGGTACAGATGGCGGTCAACACCAAAATCATTTCTATGCTCTATCTTCTAATTAGGATCAGGAAAGCTCACCTGACGTAGTTACTGGTATGTTATGTCTATTCCATTTAGACATGTATTCCCTCTTAGATCCAGGAGCCACTCTTTTGTTCATGACTCCCTATATAGAAATACAGTTCATCATCAGTCCAAAGGTCCTCTCGGAACCATTTTCAGTCTCCACCCCAGTTGGCGAGTCAGTTAGAGCCATTCGGGTGTATAGAAATTTCCCAGTTTCAGTTCTGAATAAAGTCATTCTAGTGGATCTCATAGAGTTAGACATGTTCAACATTGACCTTATTCTCGACATGGATTGCTTACACTCCTGCTATGCCTCAGTTGATTACAGAACTAGAGTTGTCAAGTTTCAATTTCCGAATGAACCAGTGTTAGAATGGTCAGGCCATAATTCAGTGCCTAAGGGTAGGTTTATTTCCTACCTTAAGACCCAGAAACTGATCTATAAAGGATGTATATATCATCTGGTTCGAGTCAACGATTCTAACTCTGAGACCCCAACCATTTTGTTAGTTCCAGTGGTCAGCGAGTTCCCAGATGAATTTCTTGAAGATCTTCCCGGAGTTCCCCTGAACGGGAAATAGACATCGGAATAGATCTCCTCCTAGATACTCAGCCCATCTCCATACCTCCTTATAGAATGGCTCCAGCTGAGATTAAAGAGTTGAAGGAGCAGGTAAAGGATCTTCTTGATAAGGGTTTTATCAGACCCAACATCTCTCCCTGGGGTGCTCCAGTGCTATTCGTGCATAAGAAAGATGGTACCCTCAGAATGTGCATAGATTACCGTTAGCTGAACAAGGTCACAGTTAAGAACAAGTACCCTCTACCCGGAATTAACGATCTATTTGACCAGCTTTAGGGATCCAATCGTTTCTCCAAGATTGATCTCAGGTCAGGGTACCATCAACTAAGGGTCAGGGAGTGTGGTATACTGAAAATAATATTCAAAACTTGGTATGGTCATTACGAGTTTGTGGTTATGTCCTTCAAATTAATAAACGCTCCAGCAACTTTCATGGATTTAATGAATAGAGTCTTCAAGCAGTATCTGGATATGTTCATCATTGTGTTTATTGACGACATTCTAGTATATTCAAGAAATGAGGAAGATCATGCCAATCACCTAAGATTAGCATTATAGACACTCGGGGACCGCTAGTTACTCACCAAGTTCAGCAAGTGCGAATTTTGGTTAAAGTCCATGACTTTCTTAAGTCATGGCATCTCGAGTGAGGGAATACAAGTAGACCATCATAAGATAGTAGCAGTGAAGGACTGTCCCAGACCTACCTCTCCTATTGAAATCAGGAGTTTTTTGGGCTGAGCGAGTTATTATCGATGGTTTGTGGAAGGCTTCTCCTCCATAACATCTCCTCTGACTAATTTAACTTAGAAGAAGGTGAAATTTTAGTGGTAAAACAAGTGCGAGAAGATTTTTCAGGAGTTGAAGACTCGACTTACGACTTCACCAGTTCTGGCATTTCCAAAAGGAACAGATGGATTGGTTGTTTATTGTGATGCTTCGAGGGTCGGACTCGGTTGCTTTCTGATGCAGCGAGGCAAAGTGATAGCCTATGCCTCTAGACATCTAAAAGTTCATGAGAAGAACTATCCAACTCATGACTTGGAGTTGGAAGCAGTGGTGTTTGCTAAAAATATGGAGGCATTACTTATATGGAGCTCATGTAGATGTATTTACAGACCATAAGAGTCTTCAGAACGTGCTGAGTCAGAAGGACCTAAATCTGTGTCAGAGAAGGTGGTTGGAGTTTCTAAGAGACTATCACATGAGTGTACTGTATCACCCAAGCAAAGCCAATATGGTGGCTGACGCCCTAAGCAGACGATCTATGGAGAGTGTGACACATATCGAGGAAGACAAAAAGGAGTTAGCAAGGGATGTTCACAGACTAGCCTGGTTAGGGGTGCCACTGGTGGATTCAGCCGAAGGTGGGGTGGTAGTGAAAAGTTGGTCAGAGTCATCCTTGGTAGTTGAAGTTAAGTCTAGACAAGATGAAATCCAGTTCTACTTAAACTTGAAGAAGCAGTTCTCAGAAAGGAGGTTGAGGCTTTCTCCAAAGGGGGAGATGGTGTGCTTCGTTACCAGGGAAGATTGTGTGTGCAGGATGTTGGTGAGTTGAGACAGCAGATATTGGCTGAGGCACACAACTCGAGATACTCCATTCACCCTGGTGCTACTAAAATGTACCGCAACTTGAGGGATATTTACTGATGGAACAGCATGAAAAGAGACATTGCTGAATTCGTAGGTAGAGCATCAAAGGCTGGGAGGCATGACCCAAAATATTATTATAGCCACGTGGAAATGGGAAGAAGTGAATATGGATTTCATAATGGGTCTACCTTGGACTCGCCGACAACATGAATCAATCTGGGTGGTAGTAGATCGGATGACTGAGTCAGCTCATTTCCTCCTACCTAAAACCATAGACTTAGCTGAGGATTATGCCAAACTTTATATCCGAGAGTTAGACTCCATGGGGTGCCTTTGGCTATCATTTCAGATAGGGGAACTCATTTCACCTCATACTTCTGGAAGTCCTTTAAGAAGAGACTAGGCACTCAAGTCAAACTCAACACTGCTTTTCACCTGCAGACTAATGGGCAAGCGGAGCAGACCATTTAGACCCTAGAAGATATTCTAAGAGTGCGCACGATCGATTTTAAGGGTAATTGGGATGACCACTTGCCTCTCATCGAGTTTGTGTACAACAAAAACTACCATTCTGGAATCCAGATGACCCCATTTGAAGCATTGTATGGGAGAAGGTGTAGATCTCCTATAGGGTGGTTTGAAGTTGGTGAAGCTACCTTGATAGGGCCAGACTCGATTCACGAGGCAATGAAGAAAGTTCAGCTCATCCGAGAAAGGTTGAAAATAGCTCAGAGCCGCCAGAAATCTTATGCCGATGTGAGAAGAAGAGAGTTGGAGTTTGCAGTTGATGACTGGGTATACCTGAAAATTTCACCCATGAAAGGGGTGATGAGGTTTGGAAAGAAAGGAAAGCTCAGTCCCAGGTATGTTGGACCTTATAGAATTTTGAGGCGTATCGAAAATGTGGCCTATGAGTGAGAGTTACCTTTAAAACTAGCAGTTGTACGTCCAGTTTTCCATATGTCACTTCTAAAGAAGTGCATGGGAGATCCAACCTCAGTTGTTCCATTGGACAGCGTGGGAGTAAAGGATAGTCTCTCATATGAGGAGGTACTAGTCTAGATCCTCGACCATCAGGTTTGTAAGCTGAGGAATAAGAAAATAGCTTTAGTCAAGGACTTATGGTGAAATCAGAAGGTTGAGGGAGCTACTTGGGAGGCCGAAGCGGATATGATGGCCAAATACCCGCAGTTGTTCTCTACCGACTGTGTTGTAGCTTGAAATGTTAGTTTTGCCTTAGGACATGATCTACTTGTTGAATTCAATTCATGTGTATAAGTTTCTTTTATGACTTTAGATGTATGTATGAAAAGTAAATTTAGATAAGTTATGTATTTTGAAACACAGGTAGTCATTCCGGTAGTTTTGGAGTTAAATGAGAAGTATTTGGAAATTTTGATTGCTATTTTCTACATCCCTGGTGTTTTCTAATATTCGAGGATGAATGTTTACAAGGGTGAGATATTGTAATGCCCCGAAAACTCAAAATCTAATTCCGGGACTTAAATCTACAAAAGCTGCAGAAAATCTACAGGACGACCCACCTAACGAGTCATTAAGTGACCTCACGACTCGTTAGGTGAGCCATGAGAAGGAGGTTTGTGGTTTTTGAGAAGGGAGGTAGTGTACCTAACGAGGGACTTCACGAGTCATGGTCACTGACCATGACTCATTGAGTCACTAATGGCCAGGCCTGAGTTAAGAATATATTTAGTTGAGTAGTGTACTTGACGGGTGGGGGAAACGAGTCATGGTCCCCAGTAGTGACTCGTTATGTTCCCCATTAGCATCCCTAGCAAGTTTTTAGCCAGTGTACCTAACGAATGTCACAACGAGTCATCGTCAGTGGCAACGACTCGTTAGGTGACTCGTTGCCACACTTAGCATTTAATCTTCATAAGTGAGATAGTGTGGTCCACCACTGGTGACCATGACTCGTTAGGTCCCTCTTGGTGACCTACTGAGGAGCCCAGGCAGTGTACTTGATGGGAGTGACCACGAGTCGTGGTCAGCCACCACGACCTGTTAGGCCACTTGGAAGTTTTTCCCAACAAATTTCTAAGGGCTATTTAGTAATTTCCTACTCTCCCAAGCTTTAAACTATGTCGTTTTAGTAATAATTTTAGATGTTTTAGTGGGAAAAAATGGTTCATTTCGCATTCCCCACTCTCAGTTTTCAGAAAAGCATCGTAAGTTTTCCTCTCAAGAACCCTCCAAGCAAGCTTAGGGTTGTTCATCATTACAGTAGTTCAAGTCTTCTTCTCCGGGAGAATTTTATTCAGGTATGTGGGAATTCAACAAGGGAATAGTTCTTCCCTTGTGTCCCCAAAATCCTTCCTTGTTTTCTCTATCAGTTCTAGTCTTGAGACTTTCGAAAGAGATGAAATTATTTGTCAGACCTCCCTTAAATCTCATGAATTATCATCTATGTTAAATTGCTGATGTTTTTCTACCAGTTTGTGATTGTGTTGTTGCTCATTCCTATTAATATTAAATCTATCCCTAGTCTTGAATACAATAAAAACTAGAATCTTGCAATAGTATTCACATACCGATATTTTTGCTTGATTGTATCAGTGTTGAGAATTTCCATGTTGTTGACTGTATTGAAAACTAGTTAGACTATTATCAGTTCAGTTTCAGTCAAAATAATAGAATATCTAGTGTTAGTCAAAAATGTCAGCTGATTAGTTTGACTACAGTCTTTTTCTAAGGTGTCAGTGGTGCCTCTTAGTTATTAGAATCAGACTCAGATTATAATTATTTGGTCCATTAGGCGGTCATGACATGCTAGTTATATAGCTCTGATCATCCCCAAGACCCCAGTTCAGTACAGTTTGTTCTTAGATGGTTACGATGCTTCCAGATAAGCAGCTCTGACCAGTCTAGAACCCAGTTTCTGAATTTGGTCCAATAAGACTCTCAAGGTACTTCCAGTTATATGTCCCTGACTAGTCTTGGACCCCAGTTTCGAGCTATCAACCTAGTAGTTCAGTATAGGTTTCCAGTGGGAGTAGGACTTAGCACCGAGCGGGTCGAGGTTCCAGTGCACCTAGGTTCCCGAAACTACGTCGCCAACGTAGTTTTACAGTATTTCTTTGCTTGATTGGCCCCATACTTTTGTGATCACCCAGTTCATGCCTTTATACCCTGGCAAGGTATATTGGGTCCTACCGGTGGGGTGTATACATTGGACTCCACCTCTAGCTCACGTGGTTAAATGTCGGTTGTAGACTTTCCCACTAGTCCATCCAGTCCAGTTCAGAATAAGCAGTTCAGTTTAGTTCCAGTTCTATCAGTTATCTCAGTTTAGTACAATACTTCAGACTTAGAATTTTCTGACCTACAGATGTTCATTTTTAATGTTTTAAGTTTATTTTAAATTTTCATAAAATTCCCTTATGTTATTATTTAAAACTTTCGCTGTGCTTGTTTTACTCAGAATACTAGTGAATGATAGACTAGGGGTTGACTTGGAGTCACCTGTGGCTTCAAGTACCGTGTTACATCCAGAGTGTAGGCTCAGGGCGTGACATGAGACTTAATGTGTCCAAATCTTGTAGATTATTGGCTTTTGTGGAGGCAAGATATTCATTTTTGGAGCAGATTAAGGTTAGACAGTTTGAGGATGCAAAGATGAGAATGATTCGTGATAAGGTCTTGCGGAGAGAGGCCAAGGAGGCCGTGATTGATAGTGAGGGTATCGTAAGGATCAAGGGGCATATATGTGTTCCCCGTGCTGATGACTAGTGAAGACTATCATGCCAGAGGCTTACTGTTTGAGATACTCTATACATTATGGTTCCACCAAAATGTACCATGATCTGAGACATTACTATTGGTGGGGTAGGATAAAGGGAGATATCATGGAATTTTTTGTTTAGCATCTGAGTTTTCAATAGGTGAAGTATGAGTACCGATGACTTGGAGGAATGCTTTAGAGGATGCCTGTCCCTGAATGGAAGTGGTAAAGGATAATGGCGGATTCTGTGGTTGGTCTTCCAATGACCTTTGGCAAATTTTACTCCATATGAGTTATTGTTGATTGGTTGAGTAAGTCTACATATTTTGTACTAGTTCAGGTTACTTATAATCTAGAGAATTTAGCCAAGTTGTGCATTTGAGAATTTGTTCAATTGCAGTGAGTTTTAGTTTCTATTATCTCGAATAGAGGTTCACGGTTTACATCTAATTTTTGGAGGACTTTGCAGATTGAGTTGGGGTACTAGGTTGGATCATAGTATATTGTTTCACCCTCAAACTGATGGGCAGTCTAAGCGGACAATTCAGGTCTAGGAAGATATGCTTCGAGCTTGTGTGATAGATTTTGATGGTCACTGGAATTGGTTTTTGCCATTGGCGGAGTTCACATAGAATATTAGTTATCATAAGAACAATGATATGGCACTGTTTGAGACTTTGTATGGAAGGAGGTATAGTTCTCCTATTGGTTGGTTTGATGCCATTGAGGTAAGGCCATGGAGTACCAATCTTTTGAAGGAGTCATTGGAAAGAAGCTGTCACAACCCGAACATAGGCTCGGATCGAGATACAGGTCAAAGAACCCCGAGAGTCTCCAAGTTGACCCATGGCATGAACATGACATTAAGCTCAACATAATAAATGTGGAATTCTAACATACAACATAGCGGAAATTTGAAAATCTAATAACATCGAATAGCTGAATACATAGCACAATCTGAAGCTGAATACATACTATGTCTGATAAGCCTTTACTACTGACGAGTTAATGAGACAAGACCCTAACTATCTCACTAAAGTTAGAAACTAAAAGTACTGAAATACAACTGAAAAGAAGGGCCCTCAGATGATGAGGATTCACCAACTCTGGCTGGAAAGTGCTAACATTGAGGATCTGGCTAACGGCGGGACTAAGCCTAAATATCCAAGCCTGTATCATGAAATGATACAACATAGAGTATGTAGTCAATACGTGGAATGTACCGAGTATGCAAGGTAAATAAAATCGCTAAGTAAGTAAAATCAGAGATCATGCATATCATAAAACATTTCATCATAAGAGTCTGAGAGTAGGGCTTGCATGCTATTATCTGAAACATGATTTAAACATAACTAAATATCATAACAGAATCAAATGACAAAAGCCAAAAACTGATAATCATAAGTAAAACTAAACATTAGGTCAAACCTGCTGAAAACATAATAACATGACTAATGAACATGCATAACTGAAATCATGAGAAACAATGGGAGACTCGTCTTATAACCGACATTGCCATAATAGAGCTCGCGTGATCTCGACTATTACACTCAAGTGGGCAGAGCCGTCCAAACCTTTGCTAGGGCTAAGGACACTACCATGATATCGATATCAAGTTGAAGGCCCTTTGGGGGCAGGGGAAGCTCACAAAAGAGGTCCCAATAAATCTGAACATACATATGTTGGCACGTAGTTTTGAGGCATAGGGTTGACTGACCCTTAGCCTACTCGATGCTAGACACTACTCCCAAAAACATGTATATGCTCTCCATCATTTTTCAACGAAGCTGACCATCATTCAGTGACGAAGATGAATCATAACATACATGCATAATCTAAAATCATAACATGAAGAGCCTTGGGCTCAAACCAAACCACAAGCTGAAAATAGTGGAAGTCTAGACTCCAAAACCATGTGGTAAGCTAATAACATGAAATTTATATAAATCACGAAACATACTGGATCATATGGGCTTGCCTAATACTTAAACATATTCGAAATAGACTTGATCATTCGAAAACATGAACATGAACATGGGTAATTCGAAATCATACTTTCATCATATACATCTCATCATGCTTGAATACATATATCATAATCTCAACTTTCATGAACTTCTATGAGTGGGCATCATAATTTGTAAAAAAACTTGAAAACATAATTTGTAATTGAAAACATTGTAAAATATGCCCATGAATCATAATTCAACATTGGAAACATGTATAGATCATACCCATAGTTGATACTTAGAGAATTCACATGTTGGGTTAAAACCCCATAGATTTATCAACTAGAATTTTCATGAAATTGAAGAGGGATAGGGCGTGGGTTTGGATGAATATATCCATTCATAACCCTCATACCTGAGTAAATCTAGTTTCACAAACCCTCTTGAAAGGCCAATGGAATTTGGGGAAGAACTTGATAAATCCTAAGCTTGATCACCCTTGGAAATCACTAGGTTTGCATGCATGGAAGAGAATGAGTTTATAATGAGATTCACCCTCTTAGAACACCATTTTATGAGCTTAAACGACGTAGTATAGGTCTTAGAAAGTTAGGAATTACAAAAAGCCCTTAAAATATTCACAGGAAAATACTCACTGCCCGTCCCAACGGGGGACTAGACGAATCGTTGTTTGGGGGAATGACTCGTCGTCTGCCTGTTTTTGACATCAAAAGAATCATACCTCTGAGGGTCACCATGACTCGTGGTGTACCCAATGACTCGTGGTAACCAAGTCGTGACCTGCACTATCCAAACTCTTCAACTTCAAGCCCACCACTGACCATGAGAGACTTAATGACTTGTGGTCCAGACCATGATTCTTGGCCTCTCCCGTGGTCAACTCCTTGGCCCAAAAATCTAACCAAATCCACCCTCCTCCCCACGAGTCACTTAACGACACGTGGTGAACCTCACGGGTCATTGGACGACTTGTCCTGTGACCTAGTGTAGAAAATCTTGTTTTTTTTATTTCAACCCTTGGGTCTTATCTTAGGGCTTTCGGGGTATTACAATATCTCCCTCTTGGGATTATTCATCTTCGGATGTGAATAAGCATACTGAAAATCTTAAAAATGCAACTACCATATCAAATACTGAACATTCAAAGTTGAAAACTGACGGAGTAATTGACTCTGAATTGAAATAAATGACTGAACTGAATTCATGAACCATACATACATACATTAACATGAAAGAAATTGGGGCACATAAGCTAAACATGAAACTGAACAGAGTACTAGGGAGGAAACTGATACCTCAGGGTGAAACTGAGCCAGAAGAGAATAGATGCGGGTATTTAGCCATCATATTTGCCTCGGCTTCCACGTAGCTCCCTCAACCTGCTGATTCCTCCATAAAACCTTAACTGAAGCTACTTCTTTGTTCTTTAGATTACGAACCTGCCGATCTAGTATCTCCACCTAAACCTCTTTATAACTAAGGTAGTCTTTCACGCAACACTATCCACCAGAACAACTAGATCTGGATCACCCAAACACTTCTTTAAAAGCGATACATGGAAAACTAGATGGCCTGAAGCTAATTCTGAGGGAAATTTCAACTCATAAGCTACCTTGCCAACCCATCTCACAATTCGGTACGAGCCAACGTAACCGGGACTGATTTTCCCTTTCTTTCCGAACCTCATCACTCCCTTCAAGGAAGATACCTTTAGAAACACCCAATCATCAACTTCAAACTCTAGTTCTCTCCTCCTCACATCTGCATGGGAATTTTGATGAATCTAAGCTATTTTCAACCTTTACCATATGAGCTGAACCATCTCCATCGTCTCATGAACCAAATTTGGACCTATCAATGTGGCTTTGTTGACCTCAAATCAACCAATAGGTGATCTACAACTCCAGCCATAAAGAGCCTCAAACAGAGCCATATGTATGTAGGAATAGTAGTTGTTGTTATATGCAAACTCAATATGAGTAAAGTGACCATCTGAACTACCCTTGAAATTAAATCACACGCTCTCAATATATCCTCCAGAGTCTGAATGGTTTGCTCGGCCTGACCATCTTTTTGCGGGTGAATGTTGTGCTAAGCTTAACCTGAGTATCAAGTCCCTTATAAAACGATCTCTAAAACTGTAAGGTAAATTGAGTACCTCTATCTTATATGATGGACAAGGGCACTCCATACAACTGAACTAACTCCCAAATGTACAACTTAGCATAATCCTCCGCTAAATCAGTAGTTTTGGTCGATAGAAAATAAGCTTCCCTAGTCAACCTATCTACAACCACCCAAATAGAGTCATACTAATGAAGAGTACGAGGCAACCCTGTAATGAAGTTCATATTGATTTCCTCCCACTTCCAAGTAGGAATGCTAATTTCTTGAAGAACACCTCCAAGTCTTTGATGCTCGACCTTCAACTGTTGACAATTCGGACACTTTGCCACAAACTCTACTATGTCCTTCTTCATGCCATTCCACCAGTAGACTTCCCATAGGTCACAGTACATCTTGGTGGCACCTGGATGTATAGAATATCTGGAACCACGAGCCTCATGCAACATCTTCCCTCAGGTCACCAACACCCGATACACACAAGCAACCATGATATTGTAGCACACCATCTCCCTCTTGCGAGAAAACCTCCACCTTTTGATTCTAAATGGATTCCTTTAATTTTACCAAAATAAAATCCTCTTCTTCTCTAGTTTTGACCTTGGTCACCAAGGAAGATTCTAACCTATTCTGAACAATGACACCACTATCCGTTGAGTCAATAAGACGAACTCCTAGTCGTGCAAGTCGATGCACATCCTTCACTAACTCTTTCCTTTCCTCATCTACATGAGACACACTCTCCATAGAAATCCTGCTAAGAGCGTCTTCCACCATATTGGCCTTGCCCGGATGATAGAGGACACTTATATCATAATCCTTTAGAAGCTCCAACCACCTTCTCTAATGTAGATTTAGATCCTTCTGGGTGAACATATACTGTAGGCTTTTGTGGTTCGTAAACATATCCACGTGGACCATATACTGATAGTGTCACCAAATCTTCAAGCAAATAGTACCGCTGCCAACTCGAGGTCGTGAGTCGGATAGTTCTTTTCATGGACTTTCAACTGCCTGGAAGAATGGGCTATAACTTTACCATGCTGCATTAATACACAACCAAGGCTGATCCTTGAGGTGTCACAATATACCACAAACCCATCAGTACCCTCACGTAGGCCTCTAACCATTGAAACTTCACTTTCTTTTGGGTCAACTTAGTTAATGGTGTTGCAATGGATGAAAACCCTTCAACAAACCTCCAATAATAACCAACTAATCCCAAGAAACACCTGATATCTGAAGGATTCATTGGTCTACGCCAATTCTTCATCGCTTCTATCTTTTGAGAGTCCACCTGTGTACCCTTACTTGATACCGCTTGACCCAAAAATGCCATTGAGTTTAATCAAAACTCACATTTGCTGAACTTAGCACTAATTGGTGATCCTTAAGAGTCTATAGTATCACCTTCAAGTGAGCAGCATGCTCCTCCTTTCTCCGAGAGTATATAAGACTATCATCTATGAGCATAATCATGAACATGTCCAAATATGACTTGAACACCTTGTTCATGAAATCCATAAAAGTTTCAGGAGCATTCATTAGTCCAAAAGACATAAATACAAACTCATAGTGACCATACCAAGTTCTGAAGGCTATCTTTGAAATGTCACTCTCCTGAACCCTAAGCTGATGGTATCTGGATATGAGGTCTATCTTTGAAAATTTCTTAGCACCCTGAAGCTAGTCAGCCAAATCATCAAAATTGGGGAGAGGGTACCTATTCTTTGATTTTAACCTTGTTCATTTACCGATAATCAATGCACATCCGAAGGGAAACATTCTTCTCTCAAGCAAAGAACATTGGTGCACCCCATGGGGATTTGCTAGGTCTAATGAAACCCTTGTCTAAGAGATCCTTCAACTACTACTTTAACTCCTTTAGCTCAACTGGAGCTCTTCTATAAGTAGGAATACATATAGATTGCGTATTAGAAAGAAGGTCAATACCAAAATCGATCTCCCGCTCGGGAGGAATTCCTGGCAAATCATCTAGTCACACTTCAGGATGTTCTCACACTATAGGAACTGATTGGATATTCAGGGTTTTGGACGTAGCATCCTTAAGCCTAACTAGGTGATACACGAAAGACTTAGAAATCATCTTTCTGGTCTAAAGGTAGGAAATGAAGCGACATATAGGTAGAACTGAACTACCCTTCCATTCTAGAATTGGCTCACTTGGGAATCAAAATTCTATTGCACGGGTTCTAAAATTTACTAAGGCATAGAATGCATGTAGCCAATCCATGCCAAAGATAATGTCAAAATCTGTCATGGCTAGCTCTACTAAATCTGCTGAGGGTGACTTTCTGAAGAATTGTGATAGGGCAATTTCTATATACTTGTCGAGCTATAACTGAATTACCAATTGGAGTAGAGACTAAAAATGATAGGAGTTTGGGATTGACTTCGAAACTACTGGCAATATATGGCGTTATAAAATATAAAATAGCCCTTGGATCTAACAATGCATATACATCAAGGTGGAATACTCGTAACATATCAGTGACCGTATCTAGGGAGACCTCCTGCTCCTAACGAGATGCTAAGCCATAAAATCTGTTCTGACGCTGACCACCGCCCGCACTAGTGGATGCACCGTGCTGAGCTGAGCCTGCTGGTGGGGCTACTGAGCTAGTGGCTGGGCCTCAGCCCTATCATGGACCTGTCTGGATGTTGGACAATCTCTGAGCATATGTCCAGGTTTCCCACACCCGAAACAAGCACCTGAACCAGCTAAACACTGACCGATGTTTCTTCTGCCACACCTGCCATACTCTAAGATGCTGAAATCTGTGGGTTTACTCCCCTGATCTCAAAAGCCTGATGCTCGTCCCCTATGGTCGTGCCTAGATCTGGATGGCACACTCATAGCTGATGGTGCTGGGGCTAAAGATCTTTGGTGGGACTGTTGATGGTGCCCACCACCAGGCCTCTGTTGGGAAAATCCGAAACTATCGGTCCTGGCCTTCTTTTCCTCTCTCTCCCGCTCACTTACATGTACTGCCTATATCTGCTGGGTGTGCAAAACTATCTGGGGGAAATCAATGTCCTGATGAAGCATCACGGTTCGGCAATCTTTGACCAAGTAATGTGCTATCCTATGCACGAACTGACTCACTCGCGCTCTATGATCTGCCACCATCTTAGGTGCATACCTAGAAAAATGAGTGAAATCTAACGCATACTCCTGGACTTTCATCTTGCCTTGCTTCAGGTTCACAAACTCAGCTGCTTTAATCTCCCTTATCTCACAGGGGAAGAACCAATCCAGAAATGCGGTATGGAACTCATCCCAACCAATAGGGCCTGTTCCAACTTTTGTTCTATCCTTCCATTGCTTGAACCAGATGTGCACAACCCCTTTCCCGTTCTAAGGGACATGCGTTACCACCTGTTGGTTGACTTGAGTGGTCAAGGAATGAGCTAGCATCTGTATGGCTACCGTAAATTTGCATGGGGCAATTTTCTCGGGTACAAGCTCCTCCGCTACTGGTGGGGCCTGTTGGTGCCCATCATCATTGTCATTCTCGTGGCCATTTCTATTTCCATTTCTTCTTCTTTTAACTTGGCAAGGAGGCATAATTTTGCAAATGCATATAGCACAAGTTAGAAGGATAGAGAGACATTTCATTGCACAACATAGATCCTGAAAGAAGGGAACATTTCCTAAAACATTTCATTGCCTCTTTATCATAAGTGTGGTGCGCTTCACACCCACAAATAAAGACTCTACTTAATGTGGATTTCAGACATCCTAGGATGCCTAAAAACCTAATGCTCTGATACCAAGTATGTCATCATACGAACATAGGCCCGGATCAACACGGGACAATAAACCCCAAGATGCTCCAAGTTGACCCGTAGCATGAACATAACATCTAAGCTCAACATAATAAATGCGGAATTATAACATATAACATAGTAGAAGTTGGAAAATCTAATTATATCAGATAACTGAATACATAACACAATGTGAAGCTGAATGCATATTATGTATAATAAGCCTTTACGACTGACGAGTTGATGGGACAAGACCCCAACTAACTCATTGAAGTCGAAAACTGAAAATACTGAAATACAACTAAAAAGAAGGGCCCTCGAAAGATAAGGACTCATCAAGTCTGGCTAGAAAGTGCTAACACTGACGATCTAGCTAACGATAGGACTGATCCTGAATATCCGATCCTGTATCATGAAACGTTACAACATAGAGTATGCGGTCAATACGTGAAATGTACCGAGTATGCAAGGTAAGTAAAAACTGTTAAGTTAGTAAAATTAGATATCATGCATATCAAAAAACAATTCAGCATAAGAGTCTGAGAGTAGGGCTTACATGCTATTATCTGAAAACATGATTTAAACATAACTGAATCGATTGATCCAAAGCTGAAAATCGATAATCATAAGTAAAATTGAACATTGGGTCAAACCTGCTGAAAACATAATAACACAACTGATGAACATGTATAACTGAATTTATGAGGATTAATGGGAGATTCTTCTTCTAATCGACCATACCATGATAGAGCTTACGTGGTCCGGACTATTACACTCAAGTGGGCAGAGCCATCCAAAGCTTTGCCAGGGCTAAGTACACTACCATGATATCGATATCAAGCTGAAGGCCCCTTAGGGATAGAGGAAGCTCACAAGGGAGGTTCCAAATAATCTGAAATACCTATGTAATAAGGTTGACTGACCCTTAGTCTACTCGGTGGTAGACACTACCTCCAAAAACATGCATATGCTCTCCAATGTTTTTCAAGGAAGCTGACTATTATCTAACGATGAAGATGAATCATCACATACATACATAATCTGAAATCATAACAAGAGAAGCCTTGGACTCAAACCATACTACAAGTTGAAAATAGTGGGAGTCTAGACTCCAAAACCATGTGGTAAGCTAATAACATGAAATTTGGATAAATCATAAAACATAGTTGATCATATGGGCTTGCCCAATACTTAAACATTCTTGACATAGACTTGATCATTTTAAAATATGAACAAGGAAATGGGTAATTCAAAATCATACTTTCACCATATATATCTAATCATGCTTGAATTTTCAACTTTCATGAAATTCTATGGGTGGGCATCACAATTTATAAAAAAAAATTGAAAACATAATTTGTAATTGAAAACATTGTAAAATATTCCCATGAATCATAATTCAACATTGGAAACATGTATAGATCATATCCATGATTGATACTTAGAGAATTCACATGTTTGGTTAAAACCCCATATATTCATCAACTAGAATTTTCATGAAATTGAAGAGGGATTTGTCATGGGTGTGGATGAATACACCCATTCGTAACCCTATATGCTTGGATAAATCTAATTTCACAAACCCTCTTAAAAGCCCAATGGAATTTGGTGAAGAACTTGATGAATCCTAAGCTTGATCACCCTTAGAAACCACTAGGTTTGCATGCATGGAAGAGAATGGGTTTAGAATGAGCTTAACCCTCTTAGAACATACTTTTCTGAGCTTAAAATGATGTAGCATAGGTCTTAGGAACTTAGAAATTACGAAAAAGCCCTTAATAAATTCGCAGGAAAATACTCACTGGCAGTCCCAACAGTGGACTGGACGAATCATTGTCTGGGGGAATGACTCGTCATTTGCCTGTCATTTCCATCACTGAAATCATACCTCTGAGGGTCACCATGAGGGACAACATGACTCGTGGTATATCCAATGACTCGTGGTGACCAAGTGGTGACCTACACTGTCCAAACTCTTCACCTTCAAGCCCACCACTGACTACGAGAGACTTCACGACTCGTGGTCCTGACAACAATTCGTGGCCTCTCCCATGGTCAACTCCTTGGCCTAAAAATCTAACCAAGTTCACCCTCCTCCCCACGAGTCACTTAACGACTTGTGGTGCACCTCACGGGTCACTGGACGACTCGTCTTGTGACCTGGTGTAGAAAATCTTATTTTCTCTATTTCAAGCCTTGGGTCTGATCTTAGGGATTTCGGGGTGTTACAATATCTCCCCCTTATGCATAGTGTGCCTTATTATGCATTTTGTTATGAAAAATTAAGTTGTTATTTCATTATGATCTTCTTCCTCTTTAACCCATTATGATTTCTAACTTATGCTATGATTTCTCTCAAATGTCCATCATGTATATATCAATATATACATATTTTACAAGTATGTATGAACCTCATGATTTATGATTTACGATTATGGATGAATCACAAGCCTTATTTCATGGCTAGTTCATGCCTAGTTTGCGTATTTTCAACAATGCTTATGATTATCATGATTTAACTAGTCCATGAATTTCATGTATATTATCCTATGAGCACTATATATGTTATGGGAGTAGTATTTAACATTGAGTAGGTTCGGGGCTCAGGTTTTGCCCCGAGTATTAGAACTACATGCCCCCATAGGTCACAATGGGACCTACCCTGAGACTCTCCCTTTTGCCCAAATGAGCCTTTTATGAGTGATATCACGCCCCTTTGTGGTTCTACCCTTGGAAAGGTATGAACACCCTCCCGACTAGGGGTTTATAGGTCAAGCTCTATATGTGCTTACATGGCGTATGTAGCTATAAGAATCTCCCATTGTTCCTCATGATTTATGTATAATTATGAATATACACTTTGGTTCAGGTCATGTTTAATAAAGCTTTTCTCTTATGAGTATGACTATAAATGATTTACGAATGTTTTTGAAACCTTGAGCCTTATGTTACATTATGGTATTTTACATTACAATCATGTTTTCCTACTCTTATGAACTTTTATGTATTTTAAAATACCTATTTTACTTACATTGCATACTCGGTACATTTCACGTAATGACCACATATTCTATGTTGTATCATTTTATGATGTAGGCTCCAATCTTGAGACTTAGCCCCA
The DNA here is from genome assembly GCA_035772735.1 of Datura wrightii. Classification (NCBI taxonomy): domain Eukaryota; kingdom Viridiplantae; phylum Streptophyta; class Magnoliopsida; order Solanales; family Solanaceae; genus Datura; species Datura wrightii. Next base: position 113,773,345 of record JASDFA010000001.1, read on the forward strand.
CCACTAGCCAGCTTTGGAGTCAACATCAGTCTCTGTTGGTGAGTCATCATCTTCCAAGGACCATTCATGATCATTTATCTCGGTATTTTCAATTTTCATATTTAGAGAGTTAGTTGGGGTCTTGTCCCATCAACTCATCAAACTTAGAGGCTTTTCAGACAATAGGTTATATTCAGCTTCAATTTGTGGCTAAGTGTCCAAATTGCCAATAGATAAAGGTTGAGCACCAAAGACCTGGGGGTGTACTTTAGGACATTAGTATCCTCGCATGGAAGTGGGAAGAGATTAACATGGACTTCATTACAGGGTTGCCTCATACTCGTTGAAAGTATGACTCCATTGGGTTATTGTGGATAGCTTGAGCAAAGCAGCCCATTTCTTACTGGTCAAGACTACTAACTCAGTCGAGGAATATGCTAGATTGTACATTTGGGAGTTAGTTCAGTTGCATGGACTTCCATTATCCATCATTTTAGATAGGGGTACTCAGTTCACCTCTCAGTTTTAGAGATCGTTTTTGAAAGGCCTTGGCACACAGTTGAAGCTTAGTATAACTTTCACTCAAACAGACGGTCAGGCTGAGCAAACTATTTATACCTTGGAGGATATGTTGAGAGCTTGCGTGATTGATTTCAAAGAAAGTTAGGATGATCACTTGCCTCTTATTGATTTTTCTTATAACAATAGTTACCACTCGAGTATTCAGATGGATTTCGTTTGAGGCTCTTTATGGCGGAGGTGTAGGTCACCTATTGGTTGGTTGAGGCAGGTGAAGCTACCTTTATAGGACCAGATTCTATTCATGAGGCTATGGAAAAGGTACATCTTATAGATATAGGATGAAAACAACTTAGAGTCGATAGAAATCCTATGCGGATGTGAGGAGAAGAGAACTGAGTTTATCGTTTATGATTGGGTATTTATGAAGGCGTATCCCATGAAGGTGAGTTATGAGGTTCGAAAAGAAGGGGAAGATTAACCCCCGATATGTTGGGCCATACCAGATTGTGGGATGTGTTGGCAGTGTGGCTTACAAGTTGGAGCTACCAACAAAGTTAGCTTCAGTGCATCCGGTGTTCCATGTGTCCTTGTTGAAGAAATGCATCGGAGATCCATCTCTAGTTTTTTCGGTAGAGAACATTGAGGTGAGGGATAACCCTACTTATGAGGAGGTATCAATTGAGATCCTTGATTATTAGGTTCGTAAGTTGAGGAATAAGGAAGTAGCCTTGGTGGAGGTTTTGTGGAGGAACCAGCTAGTTGAGGGAGCTACATGGGAAGCTAAAGTGGATATGATGGCTAGACACATGTTCTCTCCCAATTCTGGTCCGCTTGAGGTATAAATCTCATCTTTAGTATTCTATTCAGTTTCATGTCAAGTCAGTGCATGTAAGTTCCTTTCATGTTTTATCATGTTTGTATGTTTCATGAATTTTGTTTAGTCATGTATTTCATGTTCAGAGTCAGTCACTCCATCAATTTCAGCTGCAGTTGTTCCATCTTGGAATTTCAGTTCCTTCCCTATCCTTCCAGTGTGTTTATTCTACATTCAAGGATGAATGTTCCTAAGGGGGAGATACTGTAATACACCGAAAGTCCATAGGAGTAGATGAGAGAATTGAAAATGAGTTCAGCAGAAAAATCTATATTTTTTCTAAAGAACGACTCATGGTATGAGTCGTGGTGCATGGGTACGACTCATGGTGAGACACTGGGATACTAAGGGTGGAGAGGACAAATCATGGTACGACTCATTGTGGGAAACAGCGAGTCATGATAAGGGTCATGGTTTGGAAGTTCTGTGTATGGGTGTGTTGTCATGGGTGATGTTACAACCCATGGTAAGAAACAACAACTCGTGGTTTGTAACCATGGAAAAGTTTAAGGAAAGTGAGAGTTGAGGCTCAGTGACAACGGATGGCCTCATGACCTATGGTGACATGTAACGACTCTTTATGGGCATCCGCGGTATGATCTTTTATGAATCATTCCTACAACCTATGGTGACGACTGGAGGTGACCACTAGTCATCACTTCATGATACGACTTATGGTAAGAATCGTGATAACTGGCAGCATATAATTTTTTAGAATTTTCATTAAAGGTATTTTTTGTAAATCCTAATATCCTAGGTCCTAAACTACATTGTTTAAAGCATGATAAAGAGTGTATTGAGGGTATTACTCACCCTAGACCACCCATTACTCTCCTAACACTCTCAATTGAAGAATCAAGTCCCTCAAGATCTCTCAATAGATCCTAGGGTTCCTCCTCAAGTTTCTTCTAGAATCAAGTGGGATTTCAATTTCAGTTGGGGATTGAATTCAGGTGTGTGGATCTATCAATGGATGTTCCTTTTAACCTCATGTCCCTTCTTCAATCAAAGATATAATCACCCAATTTCCCCAAAGCCCTAATCTCAAAACTTATGATTCTGTTTTGGATTTGAAATTCGTTCATGATTTCTTTATGGGATGAGATGATTTGATATGAAAATATGATTTCCATGATAGAGTTTATGACATATTCAAGTATTTTATGAAATTACGATTCAAGCATGATTATAAAATTTTAGGGCTAAATTCTTTCTTATGAATTTCTTTGATCCTCTTATAAATTTTAAATCTCTCAAGCCTTAATTTATGACTTATAGTTTATGATACATGATTTCCTACAAGTATCCCTAATGAATTTATGAATTTGAGTATGATGATTTTATCAACTACGTATAGTTTCTTTCATAATTTTAGCGATTATGATTATGGTCGACTTACGGGCTCTATTTCATTGCTAGTTCACGTATTTCAAGCATGTTTATGATTATCATAATTTAAACTAGCCCATGAATGTCATGTATGTTTTCCCTATAATGATATGAGCACTATATATGTTTTGGGAGTAGTATTTAACACCGAGTAGACTGGGGTCCAAGCATACCTTGAGTCTCAGAACATGTGCCAACGTAGCCATTATGGGATCTTCTTGAAAATGTCCCCATTTGTGCCTATGGGCCTTTCATTAGTGATATCACTCTCTTATTTTCATGGTTCTACCTTTGGCAAGGTACAAATATCCTCTCGCAAGGGGTTTACCAGTTGGGTTCCATCTATGCTCATGTGGGGTATATCAGTTAAAAGAATCTCCAATATCCTCCAGAGTTTGAATGGTCTGCTCAGCCTGACCATCTGCTTGCGGGTGAATGTTGTGCTAAGCTTGACCTGCGTATCAAGTCCCTTCTAAAACGATCTATAAAACTGGAAGGTAAATTAAGTACCTCTATCTGATATGATGGAAAAGGGCACTCCATACAACCAAAGTAACTCTCGAATGTACAACTTAGCATAATCCTCTGCTAAAATTAGTAGTTTTGACCGATAGAAAATGAGCTGCCCTAGTCAACCTATCTACAACCCCCCAAATAGAGTCATACTACTAAAGAGTACGAGGCAACCCTGTAATGAAGTTCATATTGAATTCCTCGAACTTCCAAGTAGGGACGCTAATTTCTTGAAGCACACCTCCACGTCTTTGATTCTCGACCTTCATCTGTTGACAATTCAGACACTTAACCACAAACTTTGATATGTCCTTCTTCATTCCATTCCACAAATAAACTTCCCATAGGTCATGATACATCTTGGTGGCACCTGGATGTAAAGAATATCTAGAACCATGAGCCTCATGCAACATCCACTCCCTCAGGTCACCAACACCCGGTACGCACAAACGACCATGATATTATAGCACACCATCATCCTCTTGGGAGAAAACCTCCACCTTCTGATTCTAAATGGCTTCCTTCAATTTTACCAAAATAAAATCCTCATCTTGTCTAGCTTTGACCTTGGTCACCAAGAAAGATTTTGACCCATTCTGAACAATGAAACCACTATCCATTGAGTCAATAAGATGAATTCCTAGTCGTTAAAATCGATGCACATCCTTCACTAACTCTTTCCTTTCCTCATCTACATGAGATACACTCTCCATAGAAAGCCTGCTAAGAGCGTCTGCCACCATATTGGCCTTGCCCGGATGATAAAGGACACTTATATCATAATCCTTTAGAAGCTCCAACCACATTCTATGATGTAGATTTAGATCCTTCTGGGTGAACACATACTATAGGCTTTTGTGGTCCGTAAACACATCCACATGGATCCTATACAGATAGTGTCTCCAAATCTTCAAGGCAAATACGATCGCTGCCAACTCGAGGTCATGAGTTGGATAGTTCTTTTCATGGAGTTTCAGCTACCTGGAAGCATAGGCTATAACTTTACCGTGCTGAATTAATACACAACCAAGGCCGATCCTTGAGGTGTCACAATATACCACAAACCCATCAGTACCCTCAGGTAGGGTTAACACTGGTGCTGAGGTGAGTTGAGGCTTCAACTCTTCGAAGCTCTTCCAATAGGCCTCTGACTATTGAAACTTCACTTTCTTTTAGGTCAACTTAGTCAATGGTGTTGCAATGGATAAAAACCCTTTAACAAACCTCCGATAATAACCAACTAATCCCAAGAAACTCTTGATATCCGAAGGATTCACTGGTCTACGCCAATTCGTCACTACTTCTATCTTTTGAGAGTCCACCTGTATACCATTACTTGATACCACTCGACCCAAAAATGCCATTGGGTTTAACCAAAACTCACATTTGCTGAACTTAGCATACAACTGGAGATCTTTAAGAGTGTATAGTATCACCCTCAAGTGACCGGCATGCTCCTCCTTGCTCCGAGAGTATATAAGACTATCATTTATAAGCTAATCACGAACATGTCCAAATATGGCTTGAACACCCTATTCATCAAATCCATAAAAGCTGCAGGAGCATTCGATATTCCAAAAGACATAACTAAAAAACATAGTGACCATACCAAGTTCTGAAGGCTATCTTCGAAATGTCACTCTCCCGAACCCTGAGCTAATGGTATCCGGATCTGAGGTCTATCTTGAAAAAGCACTTAGCACCCTGAAGCTGATCAACCAAATCATCAATCCTGGGGAGAGGATACCTATTCTTGGTTTTAACCTTGTTCATTTGCTGATAATTAATGCATATACGAAGGGAACCATTCTTCTCTCGGACAAAGAGCATTGGTGCACCCGATGGGGATTTGCTAGGTCTAATAAAACCCTTGTCTAAGAGATCCTTCAATTGCTGCTTCAACTCCTCTAGCGCAGCTGTTGCTATTCTATAAGTAGGAATACATATAGGCTGCGTATCAGAAAGAAGGTCAATACCAAAATTGATCTCCCACTATGGAGGAATTCCTGGTAAATCATCTGGAAATAGTTCTGGATGTTTGCACACTACAGGAATTGACTGGATAATTGGGGTTTTGTATAAGCATACTTAACCGTAAATAGGTAATACACGCAACCCTTAGAAATCATCTTTCTTATATTAAGGAAGGAAATGAAGCGACCTACAAACACAACTGAACTACCCTTCCATTCTAGAATTGGCTCACCCGGGAATCGGAACTCTATTGCACGGGTTCTACCATTTACTAAGGCACAACATGCATGTAGCCATTCCATGCCAAAGATAATGTCAAATCTGTCATGGCTAGCTCTACCAAATCTGCTGAAGTGACTTTCTGAAGAACTGTGATAGGAAATTTCTATATACTCGTCGAGCTATAACTGAATTACCAATTAAAGTAGAGATTGAAAAGGATTTTGATAGGATTTCGGGACTGACTCCGAATTTACTGGCAATATAGGGCATTATAAAAGATAAAATAGCCCTTGGATCTAACAATGCATATACATTAAGGTGGAATACTCATAACATATTAGTGACCATATCTATGGAGACCTCCTGCTCCTACCGAGATGCTAACGCATAGAACCTATTCTGACGCTAACCACCACCCGCACTAGTGGATGCACCCTACTGAGCTGAGTGTGCTGGTGGGGCTACTGTGCTAGTGGCTGGCCTCGGCCCCTATCATGGCCTTTTCTAGCTGTTGGACAATCTCTGAGCATATGTCCAGGTTTCCCACACACGAAACAAGCACCTAAACTAGCTAAACATTGACCGGTGTTTCTCCAGCCACACCAACCATACTTTGGGATGCTGCACTCTGTGGGTTTTCTCCCTTGACCTCAAGAGCCTGATGCTTGTCCCTAGTGGTCGTTCCTAGATCTAGATGGCACACACATAGCTGATGGTGCTGGGGCTGAAGATCTCTAGTTGGACTGCTGACGGTGCCCACACCAGGCCTCTGTTGGGAAAATCCGAAGCTATCGGTCCTGGCCTTCTTGGCCTCTCTCTCCCACTCACTTACATGTACCTCCTATATCTACTAGGTGTACAGAACTATCTGGGGGAAGTCAATGTCTTTATGAAGCATCGTGGTTCGACAACCTTTGACCAAGTACTCTGCTATCCTAGGCACGAACCGACTCACTCGCGCTCTCTGATCTGCCACCATCTAAGGTGCATACTTAGAAAAATGAGTGAACTCTAAAGCGTAATCTTGGACTTTCATCTTGCCTTGCTTTAGGTTCACAAGCTCAACTGCTTTAATCTCCCTCATCTCACATGGGAAGAATCGATCCAGAAATGTAGTATGAAACTCATCCAAACCAATAGGGCCTGCTCCAACTTTTCTGCTATCCTTCCATTGCTTGAACCAGATGTGTGCAACCCCTTTCAACTAATACGAGGCTAGATCCGTGGACTCCTCCCTGGTCATCCCCATGATTTGGGAGATCTTTAGAACCTCATCAATAAACTCATGTGAATCCTTGTCCACCTTTGGCCCAAGGAACTCTGGAGGGTTCATCCTTATAAAATCTATGTCTCTCGCCGTTGCCACATTTCGATTCTAAGGGACATTCGCTACCACTTGTTGGTTGTCTTGGGCGGTCAAGGCCTGGGCTAGTATCTGTATGGATGCCCTAAATCTACATGGGCAACTTGCTCAGGTACATGCTCCTTCGGGGCTGGTGGGGCCTGTTGGTACCCATCCCCATTGTCGTTCTCGTGTCCATTTCCATTTCCATTTCTTATTCTATTAACTTGGAGAGGAGGCATGATTCTACAAATGAATATAGCAAAAGTTAGAAGGATAGAGAGACATTTCATCACATGACATAGATCCTGAAAGAAGGGTACATTTCCTAAAACGTTTCATAGCCTCTTTATCATAAGTGTGGTGCACTTTCCACCCACAAAAAAAGACTCAACGCGGCTTTCAGATACCTTAGGATGCTTAAAAACCTAATGCTCTGATACCAAGTATGTCACAATCGAACATAGGCCAAGATCGACACGGGACAAAGAACCCCAAGAGGCACTAAGTCGACCCATAGCATGAACATAACATCTAAGCTCAACATAATAAGTGCGGAATTCTAACATATAACATAGTAGAAGTTGGAAAATCTAATTACATCAGATAACTGAATACATAACACAATGTGAAGCTAAATGCATATTATGTCTAATACACCTCTACTACTGATGAGTTGATGGAACAAGACCCCAACTAACTCATTGAAGTCAAAAACTGAAAATACTGAAATACAATTGAAAAGAAGGGCTCTCAAAAGATGAGGGCTCATCAAGTCTGGATAGAAAGTGCTAACACTGACAATCTAGCTAATGGAAGGACTGAGCCTGAATATCCAAGCCTGTATCATGAAACATTACAGCATAGAGTATGCGGTCAATACGTCAAATGTACCGAGTATGCAAGGTAAGTAAAACTATTAAGTTAGTAAAATTGAAGATCATGCATATCATAAAACATTTCATCATAAGAGTCTGAGAGTAGGGCTTACATGTTATTATTTGAAAATATGATTTAAACATAACTGAATATCATAACTAAATCGAATGATCCAAAGCTGAAAATTGATAATCATAAGTAAAACTAAACATTGGGTCAAACCTGCTGAAAACATAATAACATGACTGATAAAACTGCATAACTAAAATTATGAGGAATAATGGGAGACTCTTCTTCTAATCGACCTTACCATTATAGAGCTTACGTGGTCCCGACTATTATACTCAAGTGGGCAGAGCCATCCAAAGCTTTGCCAGGGCTAAGTACACTACCATGATATCGATATCAAGCTGAAGGCCCCTTAGGGGCAGGGGAATCTCAGAAGGGAGGTTCCAAATAATATGAAAATACCTACTTTGGCAAGTAGTTCTGAGGCATAAGGTTGACTGCCCTTAGTCTACTCGATGCTAGACACTACTCCCAAAAACATGCATATGCTCTACAATGTTTTTCAATAAAGCTGACTATCATGCAGCGATGAAGATGAATCATAACATACATACATAATCTAAAATCATAACAGGAGCAGCCTTGGCTCAAACCATACTACAAACTGAAAATAGAGGGAGTCTAGACTCCAAAACCATGTGGTAAGCTAATAACATGAAATTATGATAAATCATAAAACATAGTTGATAATATGGGCTTGTCTAATACTTAAACATTCTTGGCATACAATTGATCATTTGAAAATATGAACAAGGAAATGGGTAATTTGAAATCATACTTTCACCATATACATGTAATCATGCTTGAATACATATATCATAATCTCAACTTTCATGAACTTCTATGGGTGGGCATCATAATTTATTAAAAAAATTGAAAACATAATTTGTATTTGAAAATATTGTAAAATATGCCCATGAATCATAATTCAACATTGGAAACATGTATAGATCATACTCATGATTGATACTTAGAGAATTCACATGTTTGGTTAAAACCCCATAGATTCATCAACTAGAATTTTCATGAAATTGAAGAGGGATTTGGCATGGGTGTGGATGAATACACCCATTCATAACCCTATATACTTGGATAAATCTAATTTCACAAACCCTCTTAAAAGCCCAATGGAATTTGGGGAAGAACTTGATGAATCCTAGGCTTGATCACCCTTAGAAACCACTAGGTTTGCATGCATGGAAGAGAATGGATTTAGAATGAGCTTAACCATCTTAGAACATCCTTTTCTGAGCTTAAAATGATGTGGCATAGGTCTTAGGAACTTAAAAATTATGAAAAAGTCTTTAATAATGATACTCCCCAAAATTTTTTTTTGATGATTATTTGACGGTTATATGTCATATTAAGGGAATTATGGATTGTATGTTGTCTGTAGGTGAGGAGGGAAACATGTGCAAAGGGAAAAGTGAAGAGTATGTGAAGTTTGTAAATAAGGATCAACTTTAAATGGTCATATATCCAAACATATAATGACACAGAAGTCCCATAACATATCAAATGATAGGTATTTGAGTCTAGTTTACAGTAAAAAAAACCGCTCATCAATCGGAGTTCGGAGTAAAAAGTTATGCTAGTTTGAAGACAGCTCTGTCGGCTGGAAAAGTGTCCATGCGCGCGGGCGCCGAGATAGGTAGGTAGCTGGCGCGCACGAGCGTGCAAGGGCACGTCGCACGGGCGCCGCACGCGGGCACCACCTAGCCTGCCTATATGAAGTAATTTTGAGCTAAAAAGCTCATTTCTACTCCATTTCATTTCATTTTTTTTCAAAATTCGCAGAATTAGGAGATCCATCCAATTGTGAAAACAAATCCCAGGTAATAAATTGTATGTATAGGTCAAATTTCCTTATAGTCCAAGCTTGGAAATGGTTTCTTATGTTGTGAGCTTCTAATTGTCGAGTTGCTGCATTTTTTGCTGCCAAGATGCTGCCTTTTTGGGCAGTAGGGAGGTGAAGTTACTCCATATTGGTGAGAGTTGAGTACAAAATGAGGTGGTGTTTTTACTCTTTAAATTATCATGAATTAACAAGTTATGTTGGAAGTGAAATTGGAACTTATGTGTTGCGTGGGTGTGTGTAGTTGCTGCGGTTTGGCAGCATGGTTGCTACAATTTTGGAACGGAATTTAGCTGAAGAGGAACCCCATATGGGTAAGGGATATACACAAGTGAAAGGTAAGTGTTCCTACTTGGTTTATCCGCTCAAATTCGCAAGCTAAAGTAAGGAAATGACATAAAGTCAATATGTGTTTTATGTGATATTTGACTGAGGTTTCTGCCCATTTTTGGGAGGTTGTTACAGCTGTATACATGCTGGAATTTATCCAAAATATGGAAGGAATACACCACACCTTTGGGGAGGTTAAACACCAAAAGCACGTAAGCGAAACTCTCTTGAATTGCCTCAAGTTTAAGACGCCTAATGTACGTAGTATTGCTGAAAATTATATTATGATATGGCTATTTGGTTTTAAGTTTTGGGACATGAATTGTGACTGGAAACTTGGCATAAATAGTACTCATTCCATGTAGTGTAAGTAAGGAAGTTGAAGGTGTCGGAGTTTCTAGCAAGAGGAAGAAATTGGCTAAAAAGACGCGACGAAGTGAGGTATGTAAAGGCATCCCTATTCTTATTTTCCAAGTATGAAATCTTGTTGTTGATCGGGCCAATGTTCCTATGTTTTGTGTTCATATTGAGGCATACATGATTCTGCCCAAAGTATTACAAATACATCATAGAAGGCATGAAGAGTTAAATATGCTTGCAGTGAACGATTGTGAAGTGGAAGGCGTATTGTTTACGATTATGGTTGTAGTTGTAAATCGAGTCTGAAGTCCCCTCAGCGTGGGCACCGTGAGCTGGTCCTTTATATTATTTCATGAATGTGATATCAAATGTGTTCAAAATTCTAGTTTCTATGTGAAATTTGTAAAAAGACAAGAAGACGACACGCAAACGAACTTAACGCTAGAAAACAATTTTAAGATAAATAAGGGTAAATGAGAACAATGAAATGAAAATTCCTTACAATAGTTATCCACCCTCTTATGAACATGTTCTAAGGTAGATAAGGCCAAAAGGATATTCCTTGATTTCTCTCCCTTTGTCTAACTGACTAGTTAACGAGTTTTCGAACAAACCGATACGTTGAACTTGAAAGATAAAACTCGAATGTGTAAATTTTTGATATTTCTATGAAACCATATTTTTGGGAAGGTTATACACAATTTATTAGTATTAGAAGGTTATACGAAAAAAAAGTATATATTTACGCTTATTCCTACGTTCGAGTTACACGCTAGGGTAACAAGAATTGTCTTTAGAGTGCCGCTGTAAATTTACTGTAACTCTTGTGCTATTTGAACCTCCTGAAAGTCAACAAGGCATTAAGTTATATAAGTGATACAAATACGTTATGTGGTAATGATATAATGAGTATTAGGTGACGACCTTGTATAAATCAGCTAGAGTTGAACGTTTGTAAAATAGTAACTTAAGTTAAAGAGAAGCTCTCTGCTATACCCCTAAACGTTTATGTTAAGTTATCGATTATAAGTGTTGAAATTGTCTTCCATGACCGAAAAGGGAGATCCTAGGAGCTTTTAATCCATTTATAATGATGTAAGCTTTCATAAGCTCCTCGGTTAATTACAAAGTTGTGAAAGTCAATCCAGCGTCGTCCGAATTATGGTTATAAGTCTTTATTTGCCCATAAGGCAACACTTGGAGAGTTGCTTATGAATTCTCAAGTTGAACAAATCCAAATCTCAAATTCTTAAGTAATGTCTTCCAGTTCTTAAGTTATGTTAAAGGGTGTTATTCTAATCTAAGAAGTTTTCAAGAGATCATATTTCGAGAATCATGCTAATGTCCCAATCAAGTATTTGAAGTTGCGTACCAGCCTAAGAACTTAAGTCTTTATATGTCTTTCTATTAAGAAGTCTTAATATATATGATTTTCATATTATAACATACAATTGAATTTTTTTCAGTTATATTCAAGTGACGCATCTATATGTTTAGCTCTTGTTGAGTTATCATTTGAATTCCCTAAATTCAGAAGAGTGATTCTCCCATGTACCAATGTTCCTAATATCTAAGTAAGTATAAGCACAAACTATGAAAATGATCAGTTAAGCTTAGAACTTCTAATCCCAGGAAGTCACCTGGAGGTCACTCAGCTAACTAAATATGAGTTTATACGTTATAAAGAAGTCTCATACATTTTATGTCTATAATTCAGCTCTCAACTCTACGTATATGTTAAGCGTTATGACAATAACTCCAAGCTTCAAGTTATAAGTCCCATGTTTTCCTGCAAATAAGGCAAATGAATTGAGAACTGCATGTGCTCATCGACGTGATAAGTTTGGCAATGAAGTTCCAATGTATAGTTGTTGATACATGTAAAGAAACCACCCTGTGGGCATTATATATATGTAGTTCCCAAATGTCAAAGGATTGTATAGAAATAGGAATCTATGGTTAACACTATAGGGTTTTTATAAGTGATATCATTCCATTTACATCCCTTGCCTGGAAAGCCTGGGAAGGCTCTGCCTATTTGAGTGAGATAGTTGGGGCATCATGTAAGCTCTATCATGATGGTGTTGGTTAAGAAGAGTCCTCCCATTGTTCCCTCATGATTTATGCATTGTCATGTATACAATACTTTGGCTCAAGTTATGATTTACAAGGTTCCTCTTATCATTACGACTATGACTAGTTTATGAATAGTTTTGAAAACCTTGAGCCCTCATGTTTACGTTATGATTATCACTTCATGTTTTGAACTGTGCTACTCTTATGAACTCTTATGTATTTTATTAATACGTTTTTTACTTACCTTGCAAACTCAATACATTCAAAGTACTGACCGCATACTCTATGCTGTATCGTTTCATGATATAGGTCCGAGAGATCAGACTCAGCCGCGCCATTAGTCCTACTTCTGTATCAGTCCTATTTAGCCAGTGTTGGTGAGTCCTCATATTTTGAGGACATTCAGTTTAGCTTGTTATTTTGTTATTTCGGTTATAGACTTTTGTTGAGCTAGTTAGGGATGCTGTCCCATCAGCTCATCAGTTATGTTAAAGGCTTTTCAAACAATATGTAGGATCTCAGCATGTCAGTGTTGACGCGGTTTATGATTTTTATGTGTGTATATTTTCGCTTATTTATGTGTATTCTATAAGTTTTTGTTAATATAAGCTCTTAAGCCGCTATGTTCATGCCATGGGTCGACTTGGAACCATTCGTGGTTCTAGTTTTCGTATCTCAGTCTAGACCTATGTTCAGGTCATGAAAAACTTGGTATCAGAGCAAAGGATCATAGTGTCATAGGGTGTTTGAATGCCGCATTAAGTAGAGTCTTTTCAATTGGTGTGAAGCGCGCAACACTTATGGGGGAGAGACTACAAGATGTTTTAGGAAATTTCCCTTCTTTTCATGATCTATGTCATGCAATGAAGTATTTATCTATCTCTCTAACTCATTCAATACGCATTTGCAGAATTATGCCTCTATGCCATATGAATGGAAGAAGGAATAGAAATGAAAATGGCCATGATGATGGAAATAAAGACGGGAACAAACAAGCCCTGCTAGCACCGAAAGGTCCTTTACCCGAGTAGGTCTCTCATGTTGAGTTTAGGGCTGCTTTTCAAATGTTGGCCTAGGCTTTGACTGCTTAGGTGAATTAGCAGGCGGTGGCCCATGTCCCTCAGCATAGAAATGCAATGGCAACTCAAGTTTGGGATTTCGTCAAGATGAATCCTCCTGAATTTCTTGGGTCGATAGTGGATGAGGATCCACATGAATTTCTTTTAGAGATACATAATATCACTTAGATTATGGGAGTGAAGGGAGAAGAAAGATCCAACTTAGCCTCCTATAAGTTGAAGGGGGTTGCTTATATTTGGTACCGTTAGTGGAGGGATAGTAGAGCAGTGGGCGCAGTTCCCGTGAGCCAAGAGCAGTTCATGACAACCTTCTTAGATAGATTCTTCCCTAGGGAGTTAGGGGAGGCAAAGGCGGCGGTGTTCATCAACTTGAGGAAAAATCATATGATGGTCCAAGAGTATGCTTTGTAGTTCACCCAGATGTCCAAGTATGCGTTATAGATGGTTGCAGATTAGAGAGCCCGTATGAGCAGCTTTGTGTATGGGGTGTCAGATTCGCTGGTCAAAAAGTGTAGGACCGCAATATTGAATAATTATCTTGATTTCTCCCGATTGGTGATATACGACCATAAGATTGAGGCGGATCTGATAAAGGAAAGGGAGAGAGAGACCAAGAGGGTCTAAAGAGGCCTGGTGAGAGATATCGTCAACAGTCCCACCAGAGGTCATCGGCCCTGACGCCGTCATCAGCTAATGGCCCATTCATACCTTGGGGATGATTGGAGGAGCAGGGTGTCAGGTTTGAGGGGACAGAGGGACACACTGGTAGAGCACGCCTTTCCAGTCTGCAGAAAATATGGTAAGAACTATATAGGAGAGTGCCTAGTTGGATCAGATATTTGCTTCAAGTGTGGAAAACCCAGGCACATGCATTGGGAGTGTCCTTTGGCTAGATAGGGTGATAGAAGAGTGATATTGGGCATATTTTAATGCCCATTTGTCATGTTTTACCCATATTTGATCATGTTTTGAGTTCATAATCCTTAATTTATGCTTAAATTCATGTATTTGTATGTTTTATGTGCTAACAAATGATTTGAGTTGATTTGAGCAGGAAAGTAAGTAAAAAGAGCTCAAAATGATGCAAGAGATGAAAAATTGAGATTCTAATGGGTTTGGTTATATGGCTGGCACCTCGCAACAAGTCCCAAACTTCAGAATAAAATCTCATATGGCTGGCACCGCACCAGTTCTATGGGTTTGGTTATATGGCTGGCACCACACCAGTTCTCAAGCTTCAAAGGAGTTTTAATTCACAATCTTGGCGAGATAGGAGGCGCCCCGCGCCAAGAGGCGTCCAGACATAGAGAAATTTGATGAACACCTTGGCGAGATAGGAGGGGCGCGAGCCATGTCACGCGCCGCCTGGGGAGGCATGACTGGCACCTGGTGCCCTACTAAGACCTAGACTACTGGATTAATTGAGCCTAAGCACTTCTGGTGCAAGGCTGGCTCTAATTCTGGATTCAAGAAAACGATAGGATATATAATGGCTGTAAATACAGCCTCCAGCCGACAAGGCCTATAGCCACCTGTAGGAAAATAACAGCTAACCAGAACAACTGAACATAGGGGAATCTATGCGGGCCGACAAGGCCACCATGCTTACAAGTTTATCTGAGAAATGAAAACAAGTACCAAGCTACTATGTGACCGATAAGGTTACCATTACCAACTGAATAAGGCCCCAGACGGCCGCTGCATAAAACTGAAACACACAAATGGCCCCACATGGCCTACACAGCTAACCACAGGGAATATATACAATCTGCAAGCCTCCAAGAATAGCAAGATGGTCGGGACAGGGCCCCTGCCTACCCATACTTCAGAATAAAATCTCATTTTGGTGCTATAGCTGGCGCCCCGCACCAGTTATTAAGCTTCAAAGGGTTTTAATTCACAATCTTGGTGAGATAGGAGGCGCCCCGCGCCAAGAGGTGTCAAGACATAGAGAAATTTGATGAACACCTTGGTGAGATAGGAGGGGCTGCGGGCCATGTCACGCCCCGCCTGGGGAGGCATGATTGGCACCTGGTGCCCTACTAAGACCTAGACTACTGGATTAAACTGAGACTAAGCACTTCTGGTGCAAGGCTGGCTCTAATTCTAGATTCAAGAAAACGATGGGCTATATAACAGCTGTAAATACAGCCTCCGGCCGACAAGGCCTATAGCCACCTGTAGGAAAATAACAGCTAACCAGAACAACTGAACATAGGGGAATCTATGCGGGCCGACAAGGCCACCATGCTTACTAGTTTATCTGAGAAATGAAAACAAGTACCAAGCTACTATATGACCGACAAGGTCACCACTACCAACTGAATAAGGCCCGAGACGGCCGCTGCATACAACTAAAACACACAAATGGCCCCACATGGCCTACACAGCTAACCACAGGGAATATATACAATCTGCAAGCCTCTAAGAATAGCAAGATGGTCGGGACAGGGCCCCGGCCTACCCATACTGTACAAATAAAAGGGAAGTCAACCTTTGTCTTTCGAGCTCCGGATGAAAGGAGCTGAAGGCGCTGTACGCTGGCTAGAACTACTAGGGATCTGCTCCTCGTCTATGAGTACCTGCTGGCAAGTAATGCAGCACCCCAAAACGGGCGTCAGTACCACTCATACTGAGTATGAAAAGCAATAACTGAAAATAAATGAAAATACTGATAGATACTGAAGTAGTAGGAGATGGGTTGAGACTGACTGAAAAGACCGTAACTTTACTGAAGAGAGTAAGAGTCATACCTGATAACATGACGGTCTACTTTCTATCTATTAATAACTAACACAACATAGCATACAAGAACCTTACCAGCCCCCATAAGCCGTAAGGTACCAACCAACACACAATCTATATACCCCTACCCAGGTCATACCATCCACCTAGTAACTGTGAGCATCCCGCCGGCCCCCTGGGTATGCAACTTGGGCCCCTGACTATAGCTGGATCTGAGTTCGGAGGACTCCTAAAATCTGTAATCTGGAAACTGTAATTTGCACCCCGGGTGCAAGCGCTTGACAGGGGGTGTGGTATAGTGTTGATCAGCCTGCTATAGGGAATCTGCATCGCATCTTCGTCCGCTGGCGGACGGCATGCCACTCCGTAGAGCAACGTATCCTCACCCTCTGGCGGGCGAGTCGATACAGCTATTAACCCTAGGGCGGTCAAGGAAGCTCTAAGGGTGCCCAACATAGAATAATCATGTCTCCACAAATAGCAATAACCGCTTGTAATATATATATATATATATATATATATATATATATATTGAATCTGATAATAATATTTATATTCTGGTATTCTATTCTGAATCTCATACTGAAATATACTGAATCTGATACTGAAACATACTGAATCTGATACTGAGATATACTGAATCTGATACTGAGATATACTGAGTCTGAAATAATATTTCCGGAATATTCTGCTGGGAGTTATACTGTTTTACTGAGTTTCATATTGAACACTGTATAATAATTCTAACATGCTTAGTGAAATCATACTCAATGTTAGTACACGGCTTCTGAAACATTCTATCAGAATTCATACTATTAGTACACGGCTTCTGAAACATTCTATCAGAATTCATACTATTTGCCTATACTGAAACTACTAGCTTGCCGAAAGGAACTGGCTTTACATACCTTAACTGCCGACTTCCTGATTAGCTGGTGTAGCTCGACTAATATTCAGCTATTTCCCCAACTGTATTCGTATTCACGAAGGTATAGAATTAATTCTACTATTATTTTGGAGAGAAACCATACTTATGAATATAATTACGGCCTATTCTTCGACTTATCGAAGAACAACCGAAAACTCGCAATTTCTCGGGAGTCTAGAAGGGAGAAATACTTACTTTAATGCCGGGAGTGTATTACCACTAGTTTGGAGCAATTCACTTACCTTGGCTCAGTGAGACGACGATTCATCAGCCGAATTTCACGAAACTAACTCCGTAGGAATGCTCACTGCAGCTTTATACTTCGCTAAACAAAGTTAATTTGAGTTTAGACTGAGTTTGATGGCGTAAACGGAAGGAAATTTATGTAAACCCTTCGCCCCTTACTGTTTCTGTTTGTTCTCTGGAATAATATGAAGAGGAAATGATTTAAGACAAGGTGGGAGGCCTTATATACTTGGGGCCTTTAAGTCCATTTGTTGAATGCGACTTACGCTCTGACTTGGCGCTTGTCCGGTCTCTCCCCGGGCCTTTTTTTCGCAAGTATGGTATTCTAAAACTCTTAACCAACATGCGAATAGGCCAACTAAGTGTCAAGAACTTACAGAGTGTAACATCCTTCCCTCCTTAAGAACATTCGGCCTCGAATGTTAACTTCCGTTTACAGAAATTTTAACTTGCTCTACCTTTTCTGGAAAAATTTCGGCAGAGTTTCCCCTGTAATATGGACTATCTCAAAAATCCTGAAACGTAGAAAAGTTCAATACAGGTACTCCATATAATACTATAGCATCCATTACACAATAAACTAGAGTCAACTATCTCACATACACATGAATATACTATAACTCATAAAACAATAATAATAACATACCTCTGGCTAACTAAGTCTGAAATAACTGAGGATATCTGACTTTCATATTTTCTTCTGCTTCCTAAGTCATTTCCTCTCGGTTCCTATTACGCCATAACACTTTGACAGAAGCAACATCTTTAGTTCTTAATCTGCAGATCTGCAGGTCTAGTATGGCTACTGGAACTTCTTCATAGGCCAACTTCTCTGTAACCTGAACATCTTGGACTGGGACAATTCTGTAGGGATCTCCTATGCACTTTCTCAGCATTGATACATGGAAAACTAGGTGGACATATTCTAACTTTTGAGGTAAGTCTAACTCATATGCCACTTGGCCTATTCTTCGGTGAATCTAATAAGGCCCAACAAACCTCGGGCTGAGCTTGCGTTTCTTGCCAAATCTCATTACACCCTTTATAGGCGAAACTTTCAGAAACACCCAATCACCCACATTAAATTCCAAGTTTCTGCGCCGCACGTCAGCATAAGATTTCTGGCGGCTCTGAGCAGTCAGTAAACGTTCTCTGGTAAGCTTTACTTTTTCCTCTAACTAATGAATGATATCTGGACCAATCAATGCTGATTCTCCTACCTCAAACCAACCAACTGGAGATCTGCACTTTCTCCCATATAATGCCTCATAAGGCGCCATCTGAATAGCTGAATATTAACTGTTATTATAGGCGAACTCAATGAGTGGTAAATGTTCATCCCAGCTACCTCCAAAATCCAACATACATGCTCGCAACATATCCTCGAGCGTTTGAATGGTGCGTTCTACCTGCCAATCTTTCTGATGATGAAAAGCTGTGCTTAGGTTAACCTGCGTCCCCAAGCCTCTTTGAAATGATTGCCAGAATTTAGCTGTAAATTGCGCCCCTCTGTCGGAGATAATGGACACTAGAACACCATGCAACCTGACTATTTCTCTGATATACAGCTCAGCGTAATCCTCAGTGGAAAGGTAGCTCTTACTGGCAGAAAATTGGCTGATTTTGTCAGTCTGTCAACAATCACCCAAATTGAATCATATCTATGCCTGGTGCGGGGTAATCCTGCTGCAAAATCCATATTTACTGCTTCCCATTTCCATAGAGGCACAACTATATCCTGAGTCAGTCCGCCTGGTTTCTGATGTTTAGCTTTTACCTGCTGGCAGTTGGGACACTGAGCTACGAATTCTACTATCCCCTTTCTTCATTCCTAGCCACCAGTAGATTTATTTTATATCTTGGTACATTTTTGTCGAACCTGGGTGGAGAGAATAACATGCATAATGTACCTCACCCATAATCTGCTGGCGAAGCCCTACAACATCTGGAACATAAAGGCGATCTTTATATTGCAATACCCCATGTTCGGTTGTCTGAAAATCTGTCACCTCTCCTTGCTGAACTTTGTTTCTAAGATGAACCAGGCTAAAATCTTCACACTGCCGTTCCTTTACTTCCACGACTAAAGACGACACTGCGGTGTTCTGGATTACCGCTCTGTTGTCCTCTGTTTCTGCTACACGAACAGCTAAACTTGATAACTGATGCTATTCCTGAGCTAATTCACGCTACACAGGCTGTAAGTACGCCAAACTCCCTATAGACTTACGGCTAAGGGCGTCTGCCACCACATTTGCCCTTCCTGGGTGATACAGAATATTCACATCATAGTCTTTCAACAGCTCTAACCAGCGACGCTGCCGCAAGTTCAATTCTTTCTGGGTGAAGATATACTGGAAAATAGGTCAAGGGCGCGTCAGAACGGTCGGTAGCTGCTTAGTCTCATCCTAGAGTTTAATCTCCTCTTATGATCAGTGAAAATATACATGTGGATGCCATACAAGTAATGTCTCCATATCTTCAAGGCGTGAATCACTACGGCCAATTCAAGGTCATGGGTAGGATAGTTCTTTTCATGTTTCCTCAGCTGTCTAGAAGCATAAGCAATTACTTTACCATGTTGTATCAACACACATTCTAACCCAACACCCGAAGTGTCACAATAAACTGCATAACCTTCTGTACCTTCTGGCAATTCTAACAGTGGAGCTGATGTTAGCCTGTCTTTCAATTCCTGGAAGCTCTGCTCACATGCCTCAGTCCACTGAAAATTTGCTGCCTTCTGCGTCAGTTTAGTCATAGGTGCTGCTAAGGTGGAAAATCCTTCAACAAACCTCATGTAGTACGCTGCTAACCCCAAGAAACTGCGTGCCTCGGTCGGAGTGGTAGGTCTGGGCCATACTTTTACTGCTTCTATTTTCTGGGTATCTACATGTATACCAGCATCCGACACGATATGACCCAAAAAGGCTACTGCATTCAGCCAAAATTCACATTTAGAGAACTTGGCATACAGTTGACGGTCGCTGAGAATCTGGAGCACTGTCCGCAAATGATCCTGGTGGTCTTCCTCTGAGTGAGAATACACCAGAATATCATCAATAAACACTATCACAAACAAGTCCAGGTATGGTCTAAAAATGTTGTCCATCAGGTCCATAAACACGGTTGGAGCATTCGTCAGCCCAAAGGACATGACTAAGAATTCAAAATGGCTGTATTTGGTCCTGAAGGTAGTCTTTAGAATGTCCCTTTCACAAACCTGAAGATGATGATATTCGGACCATAAGTCAATTTTGGAGATATATCTGGCTCCCTGTAACTGATCAAATAAATCATCTATTTTGGGAATCGAATACTTATTCTTGACTGTGACTTTATTCAGTTGCCGATAGTCTATACACATGCGGAGGGAACCATCCTTCTTTCTCACAAACAAAATTGGCGCATCCCAAGGTTCTTCTTTATGGTTTTTTATATTTATTTGTTTTAATTTATTATTTATGAGATTGATCACCTTATATATAATATGTTGCTTTCAATTGAACTTGGGAAAGGGAATCGAAAGGGTTAAAGATAAATACTGAATGGGAATTCAAAAGACCCTTAAACTCTTTGGTGAAAGGATAGAAGTTGTTATTGAGGATAGGGATATACCCTTCAACCCTGTTTAGTTGAAATACAAGTAGGAAAATCTTCATTTCATTTTCCCCTATGACCATAGGGATATAAGCGTTAGGGTTCATGAGATAGTTTTTGGATGCTAGGGATAGTGACAGGAAATGGGATAGTAACTTGCAACTAACAACCATAGGAAGAATAATTCTAGTTTAATTATGTTTGGAAAACTCAACTTGAAATCAACCAAGTGCCATTGCCCTAGTTTGTCATCATTATCGAAATACAATCAAGCTTGTATTCGTTTGTAGTTAATCTTCACACTTGAAGTTTAGTAGTTTAAATTTCTTAAACGGATCTCCATTTTATTTTTTTTTGTAGATTAGTGAAATCAAAAGTACAATATTATAACGATTTAATTGACAAGTCCATGTGGGTATGATATCTGGACCTAACAATCCTATATTACTTGACAACCATGTGCTCTTGCGTGACATCAAGTTTCTTGCACCATTATGAAGGAGTTGAATATTGTTTAATTGTTTGTAGTTTAGAATTTTATTTCACTATTCTGTATATATTGTTTAGCCTCCTCTGTCCCTCAGGACTAGCAAGGGGTAGTATAGGAATATTCACATGTTGTTCATCGACTACGCCTTTTGTCCTGATCTTAGGCCCTGAGTCACCCTACATGGATGAACCTTGCAGAGGAACCCTTAAGTTTTCGGGGCATTGGATTCTCACCAATTTTTGCATTACTCAAGCCGACATTCTTACTTTCGCTTCGTCTACCACCGCTTGCGCGGAGGCTTCTCTCTAAGGCGGAAAGCTCCCCTACCGATGTAGTTTTACATCCCATAGCTTTGGTAGATCGCTTAGCCTTGTATTTTTCAGTTTTTAATAGTATTTTACCACTCTTCTTTATATGACATCTTGGTGTATAAATGGGTAGAATGATGGATATTCATATCTAGGTGATTGTTGTTTGAATTGTGGAGGACCCCACTTGTGGCAACATTGTCATACTTGCGGTGTATGTGGTGGTCTAGATGGACATTGGAGTAGTTTCCCACATTTTTATTCCTCTTTCCCAAGCCCCTATCACGATCCTCCTGTTGTTTTTTATGCTTACAGGAATAATGAAGAGGAGGAACATCATGCTCAAATAAGTGATATGGAAGAAATGATCAGCATATGAAAGTAATGAGGGAGAAACTTACGGAACAGGGAGGAGCCATAAAAAGGTTGAGTGCCAAGCTCACAGAGATAATGGATGAGACTACGACTTGTAATGATTTGCAAGTCGCGGTCTTAGCCAATACTCAAGAGGAACCTCTAGTGGAAGGGAGAAAAGAGCTCATACAAGAGATGGATCAATTTGGCTCAAGGGTCTTTTGAACGAAAAAGTTGAGGCATGTAAGGCCCAACCACAAAGTGTGGTGGATACTAGTCAATGCATGAAACAAGAAGAAGAATACCAACCATTAAATGATTCTTTATTGGTGAATGTCGATGTTGAGGAGGTGGATAAATATGAGGATGTGAAGCATAATATAATCTTGGAGTTAGGGCATATTGGTGCTCATTCTAGACACTTTTCGACATTGTGTTTGGGTGGAAACCTAGAAATAGAGCCATCCAAGCCGATGGAGAAATGTGTAGATGAGGAACAACACCCCTATATTCTAAAATTTATTATGCCAAAGACACATTACAACATCCCTCTCTCAAGGGCTAAGAAGTATAAGATGCAACAATTTTTACTTTGTACCTTTATGTTTACACCACCGCCCCTTGAGCATAATAGAAAATTAAAAAAGAAATTAGGGGTGAAATTTATAAGCTCAAAGTGGAAGGAAAAGTGATAAAACTTGATGATGTCATGCCACGACGTTAAATTAGGTGCTTGTTGGGAGGCAACCCAATTTGTAATAGTGTAGTTTTTCTTGTTTTTGTGTAATGTCACTTTTTAATTGTTGTTTTTCGTTTGTAGAGAAGGGTAAGTCTGAGTACCCAAAATCAAAGCTAAGAAGCATGGTCTGATCTTAAGTATGGAGTCGTGCACCCCATAAATCTAAGAGACATGCTGCTAACTAGGCCCTAAAGGGCCTAAGGGAGTAATTTCTCACTCTTATCTGATCTTTAATTTCAGATGCTCTGAGGATAGAGCATGATTTTAAGTGTCTGGTGAGGGTTTGTATCCTAAAATTTTGAGATTAAGGGTGAGCATGCCAGCTAGTTTAGTTGAAAATTTTTGAAAATAGCATGTCTCACCCACCCTTCGGTTTTTCTTATGGCTATGGTTCTTTTCCGAAGGGGAGCCCTTTAAACTGGGTAATTTTTGCTTTTGTGTGTCATTGTAGAATAATGACGTTTCCCTATGATAGATGGATGATTACCGTCTTAAGGGAAGTTTCATCAATTTTTTTTTTATTTTCTAGGATTGAGTCATAGATCATCCACTTGTATACTTGTAGATATTCTTCTTAGCTGCTATGCTAGAGTAATAAAGTGGTTATTTTTATTGCATAAGTTAGAGTCCTTAAGAGACGCACATATCTTTTTAATTTGACTGAACATATCCTTAGGGCTTAATTATGAAATTAATATGTCATTCAATATGATTGTGTGAATGTGTAGATGTAGAAACTAATTAGATTCTTGTTGCCATAAGAGGTGAGCTGAATTGCTTTGCATGTATATATTGTAGCATCTAACTTGCCTTAGTATATGTAGGATAACTAGTTGGTAGGTAATTGAGAGATGATCAAGGCATTTCTTTGAAAAGCCATGTTTTCCCATATTTGCTTTGCCTTCCTAGTCATTCTCCCTAGTTAACCCATTTGAGCCTAATAGACTTATTCTTTCTTAGCCTCAATAGTAGCTTAATACCTCTTGTTGTGAGACCCTAGACTTATTGATCCAAAGTATTCTTAAGCACTTTGAGACTTGAAAGAAAGGTCCCTGAAGTATAATGTTAAGGAAAAAAGAAAAAATTATAGTAAGAAAAGAAAAGTGAGAGAAGGGGGTGCGAATAAAAATTGTGTTGTTTACTTGACAATATGGAATTGAAAAATAGAGCTCTAATTGCAAAATCTTTAGCTATTCAATGACTAGAAAACTAGCAGTCAAGTAGTGAAAAATGGGGTATGAAAAGAAAAGACATGAGAAGAGGAAAGGTGAACAAGCAAGGGAAAGGTGACGGACAAGTAAAGTGAAAGATGTCTTAAAAGTGCTTAGGGTGGTAGTCACTATATAATTAAATATCAATCCTACCAGTCCCATAGCTGACATTACAACCAAGAAAAGTCCTTATGATCTTCTCTTGAAGTAATAAGGTAGTCTTAACGTACACGAAGGGCAAGCCTATTGTATGTTGCTTATGTGCATTACATCATTTGTGAGTGTGAGTGTGCCTTACTTATTGTGTTCCATGTCTTATATTCATGAAGTTGATAGAGGAACATCACTAAAAGTGAGGGGCACAAGAGCTCTGATTCGGTGTATTACTTATTGATGTGTCACACTTGATCATGTTGGCCCTTTGTATTGAAAAGATGAGTCATTTATAGAGGTTGTGTGTTCTTGAATGTGAAATCTTTCTATGTGCTTTGTTGAGAATTGTGCATGATGATGAACCACTTTATGTATGCTCCATGCTAGTTGGTTGAGTGTGAGTTGATAGAGGTGTCAAGTGTGATAATGAAACATGAGTCTAGGCGTGTTTTAAGGATTGTTTGAGGACGAACAATGAGTTAAGTATGGGGTGGTGATGTTGGGAATATTTTGATGCATATTTGCCATGCTTTTACTCATATTTGATCATGTTTTGAGTTCATAATCCTTAATTTTTTCTTAAATTCATGTATGTGTTTGTTTTATGTGCTAACAAATGATTTGAGTTGATTTTAGAATGAAATTAAGCAAAAGGAGCTCAAAATGATGCAGGAGACGAAGAGTTGAGATTTTGATGGGTTTGGTGCTATGGCTGGCGCCCCCCACCAAGTCCCAAACTTTTGAGAATAAAATCTCATTCTACTGCTATGGTTCGTGCCCCGCACCAACCCTCAAGCTTTAGAGGATTTTAATTCACAAGCTTGATGAGATAGGAGGCGCCTCGCGCCAAGAGGTGTCCAGACTTAAAGAAATTTGACGAACACCTTGGCGAGATAGGAGGGGCAACGCGCCAGGCTAGAGCTAAAATTGCTGGAAATTTGACTAAGTCTGTGGTGAGACAGGAGGGGCGGCGCGCCAAGGCCATTCTGAGGTGAAAATGCTGATTTTAGAGCCATCTCTTAGAGGGCAGAAGCATCAGTTGAAGGCTCATCTATATATATGAGGCTTAGGTCATTTGCTACACCTCTGTTTTCAATTTGTAGATAGAGTTCAGTATTTCGAAGAGGGAGAGACGCAAAAGAGGAGTCTTAACTCATTTTATTTTCCGTATTTTGTTTATGAAAGCTTGTAAGTCGTTTGGAAGGAAAATAAAGTTCTACAACTTGGTTTTCTCTTCTTTACTTCATTTTTTTGTATGATGATGACTACTTATTCATTTTTCCTCTTGTCTATGAGTGGTTACACTTATAATCTAGGGTTGTGGCCATGGTGGATGATTGATTGTTTGAAGAAAGCATAATAAACTTGGTTTTGACTCTTCTTTATGGTTGTTTGTATTTATTTCTTTAATTTATTATTTATGAGATTGATCACCTTATGAGTAATCTGCTGGCTTTCGATTGAATTTGGAAAAGGGAATCGAAAGGGTTAAAGATAAATACAGAATGGGAATTTAAAGACCCTTGAACCCATTGGTAATAGGATAGAAGTTGTTGTTGAGGATAGGGATATACCCTTCAACCCCATTTAGTTGAATATAAGTAGGCATAATCATCATTCATGCTCTCCTACGACCATAGGGATATAGGTGTTAGGGTTCATGAGATTGTTCTTGGATGCTAGGGATAGTGGCAAGAAATGGGATAGTAACTTGCAACTAACAACCGTAGGAAGAATTATGCTAGTTTAATTACGTTTGGAAAACTCAACCTAAAACCAACCAAGTGTCATTACCCTAATTTGCCATCATTATTGAAATACAATCAAGCTTGCATTCATTTTTAGTTAATCTTTACATTTGAAGTTTAGTAGTTTAATTTTTGTAAACTAATCTCCATTTTATTTGTTTTGTAATCCTATACAGATTAAATTGACAAGTCCCTGTTGGTACAATAGCTAGACTTAACAATTCTATATTACTTGACGACCATGTGCGGTTGGGTGCGCTTGGGAGACATCACAGAGGTTGTGCCTAGACTACCAGTTCAGCAATAGCTCCAATAGCACGTCTTTCTCAATAGGGTGCATTTACTAGTACAAGTGGTGGACAATGTCAGAACAGGTTTTATGCCCTCTCATCACGTCAGAAGTAGGAGGTCTCTCCCGATGTGGTCACTGGTATGTTGCGAGTATTTCATCTTGATGTGTATGCATTGTTAGATCCAGGGGCTACATTATGTTTTCTGACTCCTTATGTTGCCATTTGTTTCAGAGTTAGTCCCAAAATCCTATCAGAACCCTTCTCAGCCTCTACTCCCATCGGTGACTCAGTTATAACTCAATAGGTATACAGAAATTGCCCTATCACAGTCCTTTAGAAATTCACCTCAGTCGATCTAGTAGAGTCAGACATGACTGATTTTCATAGTATCTTTGGTATGGATTGTGTCACGACCCGAACATAGGCCCGAATCGAGACACGGGACAAAGAACCCCGGGAGGCTCCAAGTCGACTTATGGCATGAACATAACATCTATGTCATTCAAATAAAATGAAAAATCAACATAATTAACATAGCGGAAGTCAAAATATTACATTACATATGAATAGATACATAAATCTAAAGATGAATACATACTACGTACAGAAGCCTCCAATACTGATGAGTTGATAGGACAAGACCCCAACTAACTCACTATAGTCTGAAAACCGAAAATACAGAACATATCTGATAAGAAAGGCCCTCGAAAGATGAGGACTCACCAACTCTAATTGGGAAGTACTAATGCTAGGGATATAGCTAGCAGTGGGACTGAGTCTGGATATGGAGCCTGTATCATAAAATGATACCGCATAGAGTATGCGATCAGTACATGAAATATACCGAGTATGCAAGGTAAGTAAAACACCTAAGTAAGTAAAATCATAAATCATGCATATTATAAAATATAAACAAGATAAGATTCTGAGAGTAGGGCTTGCATGCCATTTTATGAAATCATGATCTGAACATAATTGAACATCATAACTAAATCGAATGACCGAAAGCTGAAAACTGATAATCATAAGTAAAACTGAACATTGGATCAAACTCATTGAAAACATAATATCATGACTGTTGAAGATACATAACTAAAATCATTTGGAACAATGAAAGACTTGACATATAACCGACATTACCACGATAGAGCTTACGTGGTCCCGACTATCTCATTCAAGTGGACAGAACTGTCCAAAGCTTTGCCAGGGCTAAGGACGCTACCATGATATCGATATCAAGCTCAAGGCCCCTTGGTGGCAGACGAAGCTCAAAGGGAGGTCCCAAAGTATATATGAAAAGCTATGTTGGCGCGTAGCTCTGATGCACAGGGTTGACTGACCCTTATCCTACTTGGTGCTAGATACTACTCCCAAAAATATGCATACGCTCTCCATCATTTTTCAACAAAGCTGAGCGATTGTCTAATGATGAAGCTG
Organism: Datura wrightii; assembly: GCA_035772735.1. NCBI lineage: Eukaryota > Viridiplantae > Streptophyta > Magnoliopsida > Solanales > Solanaceae > Datura > Datura wrightii. The sequence continues at coordinate 113,801,060 of JASDFA010000001.1, forward strand.
ACTCATAACATGCATACATAAATCTGAAATCATAACATGTGGATCCTTGGCTCAAACCATACCACAAGCTAAAAATGGCAGGAGTCTAGACTCGAAAATCCATATGGTAAGCTAATACGTGAAGTTCAGATAAATCATGAAACATACTTGATTATATGGGCTTTCCTAATACTTACACATTCTTGAAATCAACTTGATTCACTTTGAAAACATGATAATAGACATGGGTAATTTGGAAACATACTTTTCTCATAAACATCTAATCATGATTGAATACATGTTTCATAGATCTCAAATTTTATGAACATTCATAGATAGGCATCATAATTTTTAAAACTTGAAAACATAATTTATAATTTAAAACATTGAAAATTTGCCCGTTAATCATAATTCAACATTGGAAACATTCTTAGATCATACCCATCATTGGAACTTAGAGAATTCACATATTGGGTAATAACCCATAGATTCATCAATTAGAATTTTCATGAATTGAGAGAGAATTGGGCATGGGTGTGGACAATTACACCCATTCATAGCCTTACATACCTAAAGGGATCTGATTTCATAACATCCTTGCTTGCCCAATGGAGATTTGGGGAAGAACCTTGAAGAAATTAGGCTTGATCACTCCTTAAACCTCTAAGCTTGTATGCATGAATTGTAATAGGCTTAGAAAGACTTAAACCTTCTTAAAACACACTATTCTAAGATTAAAATGACGTAGTTTAGGACCCTAGGGCTTAGAATAATGAAAATACCCTTAACGAAATTTATGGAAAAAACTGCACTGCCAGTGGTAATGGGCGTCACAATAGACTGTTACTTGCTCCCGCGGTCTGTTACACCCCCTCATTGTCTCATCCATGATTCTGGTCTTAGGTCCCCTACCATGACTAGACAGGATGAGTCGTTACAAGCTCTAATGACTCGTCACTGCCAGTCGTCGTCACCACTGCCCCTATCCTGGGATTCCTCTCAACGGTCGCTGACAACGACTCGTAGCTCCCAACAATGGGTCATCCCATGACTTGTTACTTCCTCTATGATCAAGACCAACCTCACAACGACTCCCATCTAATGATGCATTACAACAACCAACGGATCGTTATAAGACCCGTTATTCCCTAGTTTGATTTTGCAGCTTCTCACCATGGGCACCTTCCATGAGTTGTTAGTCCCACCAAAAACCTGTACAATGAGTTTTACTAAGAAGATTTTCAGATTTTCTGCTACTTTTCATTTCAAATCCTGAGTCTAGTCTTAGACACTTTCGGAGTATTACAGATTGGTTGCATGTAGGTTATGCTTCAGTGAATTATAGAACCCATACAGTAGAGTTCCAATTTTCGGGTAAGCCAATCCTAGAATGGAAGGGTAGTTTAGCTATGCTTGTAGTTCACTTTGTTTCCTACCTTAAGGCTAGAAAGATGGTTTTTAATGGTTGTGTTTACCATCTAGTTCAGGTTAAGGATGCAACGTCCGAAACTCCGACTCTCCAGTCAGTTCCTATAGTGTGTGAGTATCTGAAGGTCTTCTCAGATGATCTACTAGGAGTCCCTCTTGAGTAGGAGATTGACTTCGGTATTGACTTTCTTCCTGATATGCAACCTATCTCTATTCCTCCATACATAATAGGTCCATCCGAGCTAAAGGAGTTGAAAGAGTAGTTGAAGGATCTTCTAGATAAGGGATTCATCAAACCTAGCAAGACCCCATGGGGTGCCCAAGTTCTCTTAGTTTAGGAAAAGGATGGATCTCTTCGAATGTGCATTCTATCGGCAGTTGAACAATGTTACAATCAAGAACAAGTATTCCCTCCCGAGAATTGATGACTTGTTTGAATAACTTCAGGGTGCTAATTGCTTCTCAAAGATAGATCTCAAGTCTGGCTATCACCAGCTCAAAGTTAGGGAGAGTGACATTTCGAAGACAACTTTAGGGACTCAGTATGGTCACGATGAGATTGTAGCTATGTCTTTTGTACTAATGAATGCTCCTGCATCTTTTATGGATTTGATTAATAGGGTGTTCAAGACATATTTGGACATGTTCGTGATTTTCTTTATAGACAACATTCTCATATACTATCAAGTGAGGAGGAGCATGCCACTCATTTGAGAATTGTGCTATAGACTCTCAAGGATCGCCAACTATTTGCTAAATTCAGCAAGTGTAAGTTTTGGTTGGACTCAGTGGCATTTTTGGTCCACGTGGTGTCAAGTGAGGGTGTGTAGGTGGACTCTCAAAAGATAGAAGCCATGAAGAATTGACCTAGACCAGTTAGTCCTTCAAATATTAGGAGTTTATTAGGTGTAGCTAGCTATTACAGGATGTTTCTTGGAGGATTTTCATCCATCGCTACACCGTTGACTAAGTTGACCCAGATAAAAGTCAAATTTCAGCGGTCGAATGCCTATGAGAAGAGTTTTTAGGACGTAAAGGATGGAGTTACTTCAGCCTCAATATTGACCCTACCTGAGGGTACAAATGGATTCGTTATGTATTGTGATGCCTCTAGGGGTGGTCTTGGGTGTGTGTTGATGCATCATGGTAAGGTCATTGCGTATGCCTCTAGACAACTTAAGACACATGAGAAGAATTACCTGAAGCATGACCTAGAATTGGCAGTTGAGGTGTTTGCATTGAAGATTTATAGGCACTATTTGTATAGGATCCAAGTGGATATGTTTACTGGCCACAAGAGCATAGAATATGTGTTCACCCAAAGGGATTTGAATTTGCAACAAAGGAGATGGTTAGAGCTGCTCAAGGACTATGACATGAGTGTCCTTTATCATTCATGCAAGGATAATATAGTGGCGGTTGCTGTTATACCCCAGCAGCCCAAAGATTAGACCCGGGAGTTGAAATGGAGAAAATTTGAAATCTAGCATCAGGTCACAGAACAAGTGGGGATAGACCATGATTCGCGATGTGATCGTGGTTAGGCTCAGGATGTGAGTATGCAATTTGGGATTCAAGGTCCCCACGGACATGAGCACGAGTTGTGATTAGAACCCATGACTCGTTGAGTCAGTTAGGGGACAAGCTGATTGAGAGGGTGAAGAAAAGTGGTAGTGTACCCTGCGGAAGTTCCCCATGAATCGTGGTCAGTCATCACGATTCGTGGGGAGGGTCGTGAGCGGTATGATGGAGCTAAGTGAAATCCCAGGCAGTGTATGTGATGAGTGGTGACCACGACTTGTGATCACCAATAATGATTCGTGATGTCTCCCATGATAAGCCCTAGACAAACCCTCATGCAGTGCACTTGACAGATGATGCCACGAGTCGTGGCGTTGAGTAACGAGTCGTCCTGTCCCTCGTGGGGACTGACAGTCACTTATTTTCTAGGAATTTAGTAAGGGATTTTCCATAATTTCTATGATCCTAAGGCCTAAACTACGTCATTTTAAGTTATCGATGATGAGTTGTAAGAGGGTTAAGTTCATTTTAGGACATTCTTACTTATGCATGCAAAGTTAAAGAGTTAGAGAGGTTATCCAGCTTGTTCTCCTTCAAATTCTCTTCAATTCCTCTTGGACAATCAGAGAAGTGTAAGAATCATCTATAATTAGGTATGTAGGGTTATGAATGGGTGAATCCGTTCACACCTATGCCTAATCTCTATCTAAATCATGAAATTTCCTATTTAAATTCTATGGGGTTTTAACCCAATGCATGAAATTCCTAATTCTGTACATGGATATGATTTAAATAAGTTTCTACTATCGAATTATGATTTATGGGCAAGTTTTACAATGTTTTCAATGAAAATTCTATATCAAGCTTTATAAATTAAATTGCCCAACTATCAGAAGTTTATGAAAAGTTGAGATTTATGACAACTGTTCTATTAATATGATATATTATTGATTAAAAGCATGTTTTGGAGTTACCCATATTTAAGATCATGATTTCAAGGGTATTATGTATTTCCAAGCATGTTAAATTATCGAGCAACGCCCATATGTTCAAGTATGATTATGATTTTATGAATTTAGCTTACCACATGGTTCTGGAGCGAAGAATCTCAGTTATGTTTAGCTTGTGGTATGGTTTGAGTCAAGGCTCCTCATGTGTGATTCAGATTTATGTATTTATGATATTTCAGCTTCGTTAATGGACGATGGCCATCTTCATTAAAAAACGATGGAAAGCATATGCATGTTTTTAGGAGTAGTATCTAGTACCGAGTAGGCTATAGGTTAGTCAACCCTATGCCTAAAAACTACGCGCCAATGTAGCTATGATCAGATTATATTGGGACCTCCTATACGAGCTATCCCCTGCCCAAATTGGGCCACTAACTTGATATCGATATCATGGTATCGTCCTTGTCCCTTTCAAGGATTTGGATAGCTCTACCCACTTGAGTGTGATAGTTGGGACCATGCAAGCTCTATCATAGTACGTTGGTTAAAAAATGAGTCTCCCATTGTTCTTCATCATTTCAATTGTGCATGTTTATCACTCATATTGTATATATCTATATATGTTCTAAAGAATGTTTGACCCAATGATCAACTTTATTTATGACTATCAGATTTCAGCTTTGGATCAATCGATTTAGTTATGATGTTACGTTATGTTGAGATCATGTTTTCAGAAAGATAGCATCAAGCCCTACTCTCAGATTCTAATTTTTGTATGCTTTACATTATGCATGTTTTTAATGATTTTACTTATTTAAGCAGTTTTACTTACCTTGCATAGTCAGTACATTCAATGTACTGACCGTATACTCTATGCTGCATCATTTCATGATACAGGCCCCGGCACTGAAACTCAATCCCGTTTCTAGCCAGACTTTCAGAGTTAGCATCTTATGCTTGTTGGTGAGTCCTCATCTACCGAGGACCATTCTTTTATCAGATTCCTCTATGTATTTTCAGTTGTCAGCTTAGCGAGTTAGTTTGGGTCATGTCTCATAAATTCATCAGACTTAGAGGCTTTTCAGACAAAGGATGTATTCAGGTTCACATTGTGTATTATGATGTTATGTTAATTTCAGACTTCTGCTAAGACTATCATGTTATTTCTTTTTCTTTATTGATTGAGTTAGATGAATGTTCATGCCATGGTTTGACTTAGGGTCTCTCGGGGATCCTTGTCCGGTTTGCGATCCGAGCCTGCGTTGGGGTCGTGACAAGCTTGGTATCAGAGCAATAGGTTTGAAGTGTCCTAGAGTGTATGAAAGCCGCGTTGAGTAGAGTCTTTTTCATAGGTGTGAAGCGCGCCACACTTATGATGAAGAGGCTACGAGATGTTTAGGAAATGTTGCCCTCTTTCATGATCTATGTAGTGCAATAAAACGTCCTCCTATCCTTCTAACTTATGCTATTCGAGATTGTAGAACTATGGCTCCCCGCAGAGTAAACGGTAGAAGGAATGGAAATGCAAACGACTAGGAGGATGGCAACGGAGACGGGAACTAACAAGCCCCACCAATCTAGGAGCATTATGCACTGGAGCCGGTTGCCCATGCTGAATTTAGGTCATATATTCAGATGCTAGCGTAGGCCTTGACCGCTCAGGTCAACTAGCAGGCAGTGGTGCATGTCCCACAAAACAGAAATGCGGTGGTAGCTCGAGTCAGGGATTTGTTGAGAATGAACCTGCAAGAGTTCCTTTTGTCAAACGTAGATGTGGACCTGCATGAGTTCATTGATGATATTGTGAAGATCACCGAAGCCATAGGGGTGAATGGATTTGAGTGTGCTGAGTTGGCCTTATACCAGTTAAAAGGGGTCGCACATATTAGGTTTTTACAACGGAAAGATAGTAGGGCCGCCGGAGCGGGCCCTGTCACTTGGGAAGAGTTCCATGTTGCCTTACTAGATCGATTCTTCCCTCGTGAGATGAGGGAATTGAAGGTAGCCGAGTTCATGAATCTTAAGCAAGGAGGAATGACGGTGCAGGAGTATGCCTTTGAGTTCACTTGCTTATCAAAGTATGCCCTAGAGTTAGTGGTTGATTAGAGGGTGCAGATAAGCAGGTTCGTCCATGTCGTGGCGGGCTATTAGGAATAGGATTGCAGGACTGCTATGCTCCATCAGGATATGGATTTCCGTTGGATAATCTTGTACTCCCAGTAGATAAAGGCGGCACATTTGAGGGAGAGAGAGAGGCCAAGAAAGCCAGGACCGATAGCTACAGATTCTCTTAGCCGAGGTTAGGAGGTAGGCACCGATAGAAGAGCCACCAATGATCTTCAGCCCTAGCATCTTCAATATTGAGTGTGTCATCTAGACCTAGGCATGACCAGAAGGGGCGAGCATCAGGCTATAGGGGCCAGAACAGCAGGCCCACAGATTCTAAAATTCTAGTTTGCGGCAGGTGTGGTCGTGGGCGCACGGGCCAGTGCTTGGCAAGTATAGATGCTTGCTTCGGGTGTGGGAAGCCCGATCATATGCTTAGGGACAACCCAGCAGTGAGACAGGGCCATGATGGGGGTCAAGGCCAAGCTTCTAGTTCAGTAGCTCCAATAACACATCCCTCATAGTTGGGTGCTTCGACTAGCTTAGCTGGCGGTCAGCACCAGAATATATTTTATTCCCACGCGTTCCACCAGGAGCAGGAGGTCTTCCCGAATGTAGTCACTGGTATGTTACGAGTTTTCCATCTTGATGTTTATAGTTTGTTAAATATGGGGGATACCTTGTCCTTTGTGACACCTTACATGGCTAATAGTCTCAGAGCTAGTCCCGAAGTCCTATCAGAACCTTTCTCAGTCTCTACTCCAATAGGTGATTCAATTACAGCTAGATAGGTGTATAGAAGTTGCTCAGTTACAGTCCTTCAGAAAGTCACCTCAGTAGATATAGTAGATTTAGCCATGACTGATTTTGATGTTATCCTCGGCATGGATTAGCTATTTTCATGTTCTACCTCGGTTAATTGTAGAATCCAGGTAGTAGAGTTCATATTTTTAGGTGAGCCAGTCATAGAGTAGAAGGGTAGTTTAGTTGTGCCCGTAGGTCGTTTCATTTCCTACCTTAAGGCCAGAAAGATGATCTGTAAAGGTTTTGTGTACCATATAGTTAGGATTAAGGATGTTGATTCCAAGACCCTAACTATTCAGTCAGTCCCAATAGTATGTGAGTATCTATAAGTGTTCTCTAATGATTTACTGGGTGTTCCTCTCGAGATGGAAATCGATTTTGGCATTGACCTTCTTCCCAAAACGCAGCCTATATCTATTTCTCCCTACAAAAGGGCTCCATCCAAGCTCTAAGAATTGAAGGAACAGTTGAAAGACCTATTAGATAAGGATTTCATTAGACCGATCAAGTCCCCATAGGATGCACCAGTTCTCTTTGTTCGAAAGAAAGATGGTTCTCTACAGATGTGCGTTGATTATCAGCAATTGAACAAAGTCACCGTCAAGAACAAGTATCCTTTACCTAGTATTGATGATCTATTTGACTAACTTCAAGGTGCCAAGTGTTTTTCAAAGATAGATCTCAGATTCGGGTACCATTAGCTTAGAGTTCGGGATAGTGATATCCCGAAGACAACCTTCAGGATGTGGTATGGTCATTATGAGTTTGTAGTTATGTCTTTTGCAGTGACGAATGCTCCTGCAGCTTTTATGGACTTGATAAACAAGGTGCTCAAGCCATACCTAGATATGTTCTTGATTGTGTTTATTGATGACATCTTGATATACTCTCGGAGCAAGGAGGAGCATGCCACTCATATGAGGGTAGTGCTACAGACTCTCAACAATCGCCAATTATATGCAAAATTCAACAAGTGCGAGTTTTGGTTGAAATCCATGGCATTTTTGTGCCATGTGGTATCAAGTGAGGGTATAAAGGTGGACTCTCAAAAAATAGAAGCGGTGAAGAATTGTCCTAGACTAGTGAATCCTTCAGACATCCGAAGCTTTTTGGGTTTAGCCGGCTACTATCAGAGATCTGCAGAAGGTTTCTCATCTATTGCAGCACCCTTGACCAAATTAACCCAAAAGAAGGTGAAACTCCAATGGTTGGAGGCTTGTGAGAAGATCTTCGAAGAGTTGAAGACTTGAGTCACCTTGTTCGGTGGTTTGGAATGCCTACACGCAAGTGCACATGGTCGAACAAGAAGTAAAATGGCTAGAGTAGCCAAGTATCGATCCCACAGGGACTAGACCAAGGTAATAATCGAATCAAGTGTTAATAAACTCTAACTCTAATAATGCAGACAACAGTTTCAAGAAGATTTTGGGAGTTTGTTTCCTAATTTATACTAATCTAAAACAAATGTACAAATTGAGTCTGAACTATAGTAATGAGCATGCTGAGGCTAAAACGAACATGCAGGGAAGCAATATATTGACACAAATTGGTTAATCTTTCCTTCGGTTGCTAGTCAAGAATTATTGCCTATGGATTAAAACTCTCGTATTTAACCCAACATAAGAACCATGAACCTTCCACCTACATTTCTATGATAAGAAGAAATTCATGTTCTAGCCATACGAAACCGATTTCTTAATTGACTAATACGACTTTCAGATGTATTTCTATTCTGAAGGTAAATACATTCTCAATTTTCCCAAACCAAGAAGAGATCATATCCTATCAATTCACAACTTTCCAATTTCTTTCTCTTTTGAGGGCAAATCGAATTTTTTAGATACACATTAATATTAGCCACACATTAATGCAGTAAGAACAAGAATTAATAGAACAACCATAGAAGAAAAGATGAAAAACCAAAATGATCAATAATTACATTCCACTACAAATGTTCTTAACCTCACCAAGAAGTGAATTTAGCCACTCATTTGTGGATTAAACATCGTTAAATGAGTGTAAATCATACAAATAATTGAAATAAGGAAGAAAGAGATAGAGAAGAACCCTTAGAATTTTGTCCCCTCAACTGCCTGTAACCCACGTTCTTGCTCAACCAAGTCAGAATTATTAAAATTAAACCTAAGTGTGCTATTTATACTAGTGGGAATTTTTCCCGGAATAACAAGCAACGTGTCACGGAGTGCATCGCGGAGCACTGCCTCCGTGACACGCAACAAACGTGGACCCTAACTGGAATCCGGTCATCCAGTTAATTACGCCCAACGTGCCACGGCGTGCAACGCGTGTCTTAGATAACGTGCCACGATACCAACGCACACCTTCACTGGAACTTGGCCTATTTTAATCATCCGGGGCAGAATGCCTCTGCGATGGCAGCATGACGCGGCTCCATCGCGGATCCCCTTAATTTGCTGCATTTCCTTGGCCTTTTCCACTGCTCACTTCCAAGTCCATTCCCAATTTCTCCCAACATGCATCTTAGCTTCCTAAAATTACATTTTTCCTGCAAAACAACACTAATCTTGTTAGTTAGTATAAATTCACCTTTTAACTACAAATCACATGAAAATGTACAAATATCAATGGATAAACAAGACGAAATGAAGAATTTGAGTATCACTTGGGCATATAATTCTGCCCAAGATCACTTACCCCACACTTAAAACCTTGTTCGTCCTCGAACAAAAATCTCACATCTCATGCAATTGACACCCAATCATAGCTACTTTGGCTCGACAATTCAAGCTACAATTATACCGATTATTAACATAGCAAATCATCAAGAAAACATCCATAGACCCATCAATACACTGACATTCAACACATTAAGACCTCCTAGACTCAAGAGTCGACTCTCGATCTCGGAAAATTCATGCAAATCAGCTGATCAAGACATCCGACACGAAATTAAATCTCTCGTCAAACATGTGCCCTCACAACATAAGAGAATTTCCCCCTTTTCAATTATATGATCTCAAAAACATTATATGCAGGGGAATATGAATACGATTTTGCTCTCTCTCCCAAAGAATTCACATGCATCATGTGATGGCCCATAATCTTGCCTCTAGTGTATTACTCCACTAATATAAGGACGAGTGATGTAAGATCACGTAGGACTTAACGGGTTGTAATGTAAGCTAAGGAACTAGTACATACTGGGCTAACCAATAATAGCAACTAGCACCCTTAAGTGCTTTTCAATACATCCCACCATATTATGAGCATTGTTTCTTCCTTCATCCTCCCCTTTCTTGAAGCCTTTCTTTATTTTTGTTCCCATTTCCTTAAGCACACTCGACTTAATAACAAAGATTAGTTATACATCTTCATTTCATTAAATTCGGCACGTGCACCTTTGACCTTTTCTTTAGTTTCACCACTTCCGCTTTTCCTTTCTTTTTCACACTTTTCACTCCTTGACACTGTGGAAAAATTATTTTTCTTGAGCGCTTAAGAGTTTTGGATCAAATTCAGGGATAATGAAAAGAAGGGGTTAAGCTCGGTTTGTACCTTTTCGACAAAAGAAAAAAAATAGGCTAAAGGCTCAATGGGCTAACTAGGATGTACATTCAAGGTAGGTACGATAATGGAAAAAAAACTTTCGGTTAAATCAAAGAAATGCCTACATCCTTTCCTACAATACACATCCTTCATTTCGTTTCGTACACACACCAGGCAAGTTCTAGACACTTCACAATAGCAAGGAAGAATCAAAACGTCACCACACACTCATTGCACATGTTCAACTCAAGACATATTCAAAGACTCTTCAATCAGCTAATTACAAGAATTCAAACATTAAGCCTCAATCACACCGAATCGAACTCTATGGTATAGGTATCTCCACATGTTTACAAAGTTGAAATATCATGTACAACACGCAACAAGAATTCCGAACCATAAAGTAAAGACACATTTGGGATACAAACAAAAGAAAAAAATTAAAAAGAACAAAGAATCTACTCCTATCGACTACATTTCCCTTAAGACGGTCGTCATCCATCCATCATACGAAACAGTCACTATTTACGACTTCGGTTCAATGGGACTATTCTCGGTAAAAGCACCGAAAACAAACGCCGAGAAACCTAATCATAAAAATATTTCAATGAAAAATTTTAAAAATATCGATAATTTCAATAAAACAAAATATTTACACAACCAGCTAACAACAACTTCATACAGCACACAACATATTCACATTAATTCCAACACCGAATTACAATACAAAACATAAACACTAAAATCACAGGGTCACAATTTTTTTTCAAGCATCACAACAAAACATGAACATAAACAACAACAAAACAACCAGCACCTAACTACTCCCACCCCACACTTAAATTGAACACGGTCCCCAGTGTTCACAAAATTCAGCATAACACAAGAGTAGGTGGTGAAACTCACTGATCAATCGAAGTATTCCACTTCTTCGTCAGGTGCGGTTGCCTCATCCCCCATATATGAATCGCCCCGCTATCCTCATCTGACTCAACATCTAAGTCATCACGACGTGTCTCCTCATCTGTGGTGACATCAGCATCAACGGGCTCCACAAATGCTAGCCCCACTCGGCATAGAGCCCTAGCATTTTCGCCGAAGGGGTAGTCCAACTCGAGCTGCCACAGCTCATCTTCTGTTGCTGGCCTCCCGCCTATGTGCAACTGTAGCATCTGCATCCCGAACATGCGGGCCATATACTGATCATCCCGAGCATGTCGCTCGGCTAATGTGAGAACTGGCCCGTGAGTGGTGTCGGGTGCCTTAGTTTTGGTGACATACAAGGCACGCCTATCTATCTGTGAGATGTAGTCCAGGGCCTCGTCCTCAATATCCAGGCCCCTAAGGAACATGGTCAGCAAGCCACCAAACTCGTACCTGTGCCCTTGATGCAAATGGGCTCTCTTTAAGGCGGAGATAATCACCACCCCAACATTAATTTCCAGCCCTTTCATCAGGGCGTAGACCAAGCACACACGATACCGGGTGACATCTATCATGTGCACCCCCAAGATTAGGCAGGAACACACGATCTTAAGCCAAATTCTGGCTTCCCTGTTCATTTGAGAGTAGGGCAACGTCTGATGGTAGCCCCTCTCCTTATGTCTGCTCCACCGTGCTGTAGAACGGGCTCCACACAGAGTGCGTCTGATATTCGCATATGGTGGAGTGATGCTTAGCTGCCGGAGTACATGGGCGTCTGTGTCCCGCGCCCCCAAAATGGCATTACGGTGATGGGGCTCAAAGGTGACTACTTGCCCCCTTATCTTTAAGGTGTGACTGCGGAGTGTCGGGTTCCAGTTGGCGTAGAACTCCCGAATTAGGTGGAGATTGCACTCCTTGGGCTCTTCAAACATGAAGTTCAGCCCGGCAGCGTCAATCCGGTGTAGCATTCTAGGGAATTCCTGTGCTAACGGCTCTCTTGCAATGTGCTCCTCGGGGAAGTATTTGTTCTCCTTATGCTTTGTGTACCATTTATTCCCTTCGTCTGTCACCCATCGGGTTTCGCATTGACGGCGTTGGCCGCGCGGAACCGCTGGTGCTGCTGGGACTGCTGTTCCCAGTCTAATTCTTTTCCTTCCGGCGCCCGATGTAGATGCGCCCTTTCCTTTGTCTTGCCTTCTTGCCATTGTTCCTGTCAAATCAAACAAACAGTCCCAATGTTATTCAAATCAAAATTAGCTTTGACTAAGGTTGGGTTAAGCTAGGCCACCCCACACTTAGTCTTTAGCCACAATTATGACATTACGACAAGACATTTCTCACTCTCCAATTTACAAAAAAACAACAACGTGCCTCGTGCATTCAGAGAATTCGATGGAATAAATTCTACGTACTACTTAGACTTCATACAGCTAATCAAAATATCACCATCGATCTCATTTCATCACATCTCACTTAGCAAAAACTTCTCTCAACACAACCCATGCAATTCACTCAATTTCTATGCAATTCAACAATTTCATCCTCCCGAAAACCCATTGTTTATTTAGCATATTCACATCAAGCACAACACAATTCACCTTAGCCAACATGCCCAATGCATAGTTTCCACATTTTCAATCACATTTAGTTTCTTCGCAATCAAATTCTAACCCTAGCTACATATTTCACCAAAATTCGATCAAGCATGTATTTATCAAGTTCATAGAATCAAAATGATACTACGAACATCAATCAACAATAACATAAATGAATTCAAGATCAATTTACAATTAGGGAAAGTTTTACTCACTTCACATGCTCAAAATCGAAAAATTTGTCAAGAATTGAGATGAAGTTAAAGAACATGCCTTTAATTCGATGAAATCAAAGAAAAGTTGAAGAAACCTTGTGCCTAGGTCCGTGTCACGTTGGGGAAGGGGGAGTTTTTGGGTGTTTGTTGTGGAGGGGATGAGAAATGAGGGAAAAATGAGGGAAATCGGGGTTAAAAAGGGGGATTTTCGCGCGGGTCACCTGGCGACCCGGTGTGACCCGTCGCGATTAACGCCTCAACGTGTCACGGAGGGTAACGCAAAGCACCCCCTCCGTGACACGAGCCAACGCGGAGGTGTTCTGGAATTTTAAAAAATCCAGAATTACACCTCAACGTGTCACGGAGGTCAATGCGGAGGCCCTCCTCTGTGACACGGAGCCATCGCGCAGGCTCACTGTTTTGCCACTTTTTATTATTTTTCTCACCTCGATTTTTTCTTTGCGATCCTTTGCATTTTTGCCCTCCGTTCAACCTAAAATTCATCTCACAACAAGAAATTGGTTAGAATTCATAGGTTTCAACATAAAACACAATTTTTTTTGTTTTTGTTTTTATTTTTCTATTTTTTCACTTTTTCTTTTTTTTTCTACTAATTCTACTCAATTATTACAACAATTTCACAAGTTGCCTCCCATGCAGCGCCTGGTTTACTGTCGCGGCTCGACGTCATTGAAGCTTAGTCATCCTCTAGGGTGACGGACGTCTTCTCCCGACTACCGTCCTCACCCCAATAATGCTTATATCGCTGCCCATTAACTGCGACCATGGCATTTCGATCTTCTTGCCACGATTCCAGTTTTGGGGGGTCCTTCACCGGTGGTTTTCCCACTGGCTATCGCGAATCAACACTTTGAGCAATATTCTCTCGATCTAGCACGTTGATCACTGAGAGTTCCTCATACACGGCCGGAAGCTTCGTGGCCTTGTACACATCAAATACCTCCACCTTGTCGTGTGCCTGCATGGTTAGCTGCCCTGCAGCTACATCAATCAGCGCTTTCTCGGTTGCCAAGAAAGGACGTCCCAAAATAAATGGGACTTCCATATCATGCTTAAAATCTAGCACAATGAAGTCTACCGAGAAGATAAAGGAGCCCACTTGCACCAGCACATCCTCCACAATGCCATCTGGTCTGGCCAAGGAAAGATCTGCTAGTTGCAAGATCACTGTTGTTGGTCTAGGACTGCCTAGCCCCAATTTCTTGAATACCGATGTCAGCATCAAGAAAATGCTCGCTCCCAAATCACGTAATCCACGAGCTCGGATACTCTGCCCGATTGTAAGTTGAATTGTAAAGCTCCCAGGGTCTTTGAGCTTTGTGGGCAACCGATTTTGTATGCGGGAAGTGCACTCCTCCGTAAGTGCCACAGTAGCATACTCCGTCAACCTGCTTTTGTTCGCCACGATGTCCTTGATATATTTTGCGTACTTCGGCACTCCCTGCAAAACATCAACAAGAGGTAAATTAATGTGTACTTGTTTAAGAACCTCCATGAACGTTTTGAAACACGCTTCCTCCTTGTGTTTCTTTAATCTTTAAGGGAACGGGGGTGGTGGTCTTTCTGGTTCAGCTTCCTTCTCCTTCCCCCTATCATCATTGTGTTCCCTCTCATTCTCCACTACTCCCGACTGCTGCGGTGGTCTTTCTAGTTCCACCTCCTTGAGTTGTAAACCGCTCCTTGTGGTCACTGCATTCACTTGCTTAGGGTGGGGTCAGTGTCACTCGGAAGTCCTCCTCTCGGCCTGGTGTTCTGAGCTCCAGCTAGTTGCCCAAACTGGTTCCAATGCCTTTGTAGCTAACTGATTGTTCTTTACATCGGCTGCCAATTTCACATAGTCAGCCTGCAATTGAGCTTGGTTAGCTATCATCATTTTGAACATTTCCTCGATGCTGGATGATGGTGGTGGAGGAGGTGCATTGTTGCTTCTGTATTGCGACTGATAGCTCTGCTGCCCTCCTTGATTTCTCTGCACTCCCTGGCTCAAACTCTGCCCTTGATGGCTATTACTACCCCAAGAGAAATTCGGGTGACTCCTCCAATTAGAGTGGTAGTTGTTGCCATACTATTGGTGATTATTTCTCCATACATTCCCAACAAAGTTTACTGAATCAGGATTCGCACCACAAAACTCAGTTGAGTGTTCATTACTGCCGCACACATCACAACAAATCTGCTGCACTACATTCACTGGGGCTTGAGACTGATTCATGCTCATATTGATGAAATGGGTATTGAGTTAAAACCATCCACTTCCAAGACTCCTGCCGCTTTCCTTGTTCCTCCTCTAGAAGAGTTCTCATTCCAGTCTAGATTTCCCTGCGAAATACGGTTCAACAAAGTATACAGCTCCTCATAAGTTTTTTCTAATGCTTGTCCCCCAGCTGCTGAGTCTAGCAAGATTTTTGTGTGGGGTTCCAACCCTCTATGAAAGTATGCACCAACACATCATTGGATTGGTGATGATGAGGACAATCCTGCAACATAGATTTGAATCGTTCCCAAGATTGATACAGATTCTCCCCCTCTCTTTGTTTAAAACTTAGAATTTGACTTCTAAATCTTGCTGTTTTACTGGATGGAAAGAACCGTATCAAGAATTTCTTTGCAAGATCATCCCAAGTAGTGATGGAATTAGGTGGCTCAGCTTTCAGCCATCTCTTTGCTTCTCCCAAAAGTAAAAATGGGAACAATGTAAGCCTGACGTAATCGGATGACACTCCAGCGGGGATGTAAGTGTCACTTATCTCCAAAAAGTTTTGGAGATGTTGTTGTGGATCCTCGTGAGGGAGACCTGTGAATTGTCCGCTGGTGTGCAACAATTGCACCATATTCTGTTTAAGCTCGAACCTCCCTCCTAGCTCAGGTTTGCGAATGCTAGATGTAACGTTGTTAGCATGTGGGATTGCCACTTCGCGAACAGGCCTAGCGGCCATTTCCTCGGGCACTAACACTGCCCTTACAAGTGGTGGATTCTGTTGTTGCTCCATGATTGTTTGTCTGAGCAACTGCAGCTTTCTCTCTAGAGCTTCTCTCCTTTGACGATGGAATTGTCTTTTCGGCTCTAAGTGTGAATCCACCAGCTCCTTGTCTCTTGCCAGTGTTCAACAAAATTCAATATCTGCAAAAGACAGGCTAAGACCAAGTTGTCAGCACTAATAAGAAATTGTAAACTAACACTTAAGAAAACAATTTTCACCAATTGCCAGTCCCCAGCAACAGCGCCAAAAACTTGTTCGGTGGTTTGGAATGCCTACACGCAAGTGCACGTGGTCGAACAAGTAGTAAAATGGCTAGAGTAGCAAAGTATCAATCCCACAGGGTCTGGACCAAGGTAGTAATCGAATCAAGTGTTAATAAACTCTAACTCTAATAATGCAGACAACAGTTTCAAGAAGACTTTGGGAGTTTGTGTCCTAATTTATTCTAATCTAAAACAAATGTACAAATTGAGTCTGAACTATAGTAATGAGCATGCCGAGGCTAAAACAAACATGCAGGGAAGCAATTTATTGACACAAATTGGTTAATCTTTCCTTCGGTTGCTAGTCAAGAATTATTGCCTATGGATTAAAACTCTCGTATTTAACCCAACTTAGGAATCATGAACCTTCCACCTACATTTCTGTGATAAGAAGAAATTCATGCTCTAGCCATATGAAACTGATTCCTTAATTGACTAATACGACTTTTAGATATATTTCTATTATGATGGTAAATCAATTCTCAATTTTCCCAAACCAAGAAGAGATCATATCTTATCAATTCACAACTTTCCAATTTCTTTCTCTTTCGAGCGCAAACTGGATTTTTTAGATATACATTAATATTGGCCACACATTAATGCAGTAAGAACAAGAATTAATAGAACAACCCTAGAAAAAAGATGAAAAACCAAAATGATCAATAATTACATTCCATTACAAATGTTCTTAACCCCAGTAAGAAGTGAATTTTAGCCACTTATTTGTGGATTAAACATCGTTAAATGAGTGTAAATCATACAAATAATTGAAATAAGGAAGAAAGAGATAGAGAAGAACCCTAAGAATTTCGTCCCCTCAACTACCTGTAACCCACGTTCTTCCTCAACCAAGTCAAAATTATTAAAATTAAACGTAAGTGTGCTATTTATACTAGTGGGAATTTTTCCCGAAATAACAAGCAACGTGTCACGGAGTGCATCGTGGAGCACTGCCTCCATGACACGCCACAAACGCGGACCCTTACTAGAATCCGGTCGTCCAGTTAGTTACGCCCAACGTGTGGCTTAGCCAACATGCCACGGCACCAACACGCACCTTCACTGGAACTTGGCCTATTTTAATCATTCGGGGCAGAATGCCTCTGCGATGGCAGCGTGACTTGGCTCCATCATGGAGCCCCTTAATTTTCTGCATTTCCTTGGCCTTTTCCACCGCTCGCTTCCGAGTCCATTCCCGATTTCTCCCAACATGCATCTTAGCTTCCTAAAATTACATTTTTCCTGCAAAACAACACTAATCATGTTTGTTAGTATAAATTCACCTTTTAACTACAAATCACATGAAAATGTACAAATATCAATGGATAAACAAGACGAAATGAAGCATTTGAGTATCACTTGGGCATATAATTCTGCCCAAGATCACACCTCTGCACCGGTGTTAACCCTACCCGAGGGTACCGATGGGTTCGTGGTGTATTCTGATGCTTCAAGGATTTGACTTGGGTGTGTATTGACCCAGCACAGAAAGGTTATAGCATATGCCTCTAGACAGCTGAATGTTCACGAGAAGAATTACCCGACCCATGATCTAGAATTGGCCGCGGTGGTATTGTCCTTGATGATATGGAGACACTATTTCTATGGGGTCCATGTGGATGTGTTTACGGATCATAAGATTTTACAATATGTGTTTACCCAGAAGGATATCAATCTTCAGCAAAGGAGGTGGTTGGAGCTACTTAAGGATTATGACATGAGTGTTCTTTACCATCTGGGGAAGGCTAATGTGGTAGTGCACTTAGTAGACTCTCGATGGAAAGTGTGTCCCATGTAAATGATGGAAGAAGGAGACAGTGAAGGATGTACACCGACTGCAAGGTTGGGAGTGTTCGGTCTGTTTGGTATAATTACACGCAAGTGCACATGGTCGAACAAGTAGTAAAGTGGCTCAAGTAAGCCAAGTATCGATCCCACAGGGACTAGACTAAGGTATCAATCTAATCAAGTGTCAATAAACTTTAACTCAAAACTGCAGAAAATAGTGTGAAGAAGATTTTGATATTTTGTTTCCTAATTTTATACTAAACCTAAAACAAATATACAATTTGAGTCTGAACTATAAGTATGAGCATGCCGAGGCTAAAATGAACATGTAGAGAAATAAATTATCGATACAATTTGATTAATCTTCCTTCCGGTTGCTAGTAAAGAATTATTACCTACGGATTAAAACTCTCGTATTTAACCCAACTTAAGAATCATGAACCTTCCACATACATCTCTGTGATAAAAAGAAATTCATGTTCTAGCCATACAAAATCGATTCCTTAATTGACTAATACGACTTTCAGGTATATCTCTATCCTGAAGATAAATCAATTCTCAATTTTCCCAAACTAAGAAAAGATCATATTCTATTAATTCACAACTTTCCAATTTCTTGCTCTCTCGAGTGAAACCAGACTTTTTAGATATACATTAACGTTGGCCACACATTAACACAGTAAGAACAAGAATCAATAGAACAACCATGGAAGAAAAAATGAAAAACCAATTTATCAATAATCACATTTCAATACAAATGTTCTTAACCTCAGCAAGAAGGGAATTTAGCCACTCATTTTTGGATTAAACATCGTTAAATGAGTGTTAATCATACAAGCAATTGAATTAAAGAAGAAGGAGATAGAGAAAAACCCTGAGATTTTCGTCCCCTCAACTGCCTGTAACCCACGTTCTTGCTCCACCAAGTCAGAATAATTAAAAATGAAACTAAGTGTTCTATTTATACTAGTGGGAATTTTTCCCAGAATAACAAGCAACGTGTCACGGAGTGCATCGCGGAGCACTGCCTCTGTGACACGCCACCAACGCAGACCCTCATTGGAATCCGGTCGTCCAAGTATTAAAACCCAACGAGGCACGGCGTGCAATGCGGGGCTAGGCCACCATGCAACGGCCCAAATGCGCACCTTCACTGGAATTTGGCATAATTTCAGCATCCAGGCAGAATGGATCCGCGATGGTAGCGTGACACGGTTCCATCGCGGAGCCCCTTCAATTTGTGCTTGCCTTGTGCTTTTTTCCTTGCTAGCTTCCGCGTCCAATCCCGATTTCTCCCAACATTCATCTTAGCTTCGTAAAATTATATTTTTCCTGCGAAACTACGCTAATCATGTTGGTTAGTATAAATTTACATTTTATTACAATTCACATGAGAATGTACAAACATCGATAGATAAACAAGGCAAAATGACACATTTGAGTATCACTTGGGCATATAAATCTGCCCAAGATCACTTACCCCACACTTAAATCCTTGTTCGTCCCTGAACAATAATCTTACACCTCATGCGATTGACATCCAAACCTGGCTACTTTGGCTCGACAATTCAAGCTACGGTTATATCGATTATTTAATATAGCAAATCATCAAGAAAACATGCATAGTCTTATCAATACAATGACCTTCAACACATTAAGACCTCCTAGACTCAAGAATCGACTCTCGATATCGGCAAACTCATGAAAATCAGTTGATCAAGATATTCGACACGAAATTCAATCTCTCGTCGAGCATGTGCCCTCACAACACAAGAGAATTTTCCCCTTTTTAATCACATGAACACAAAGACATTACATGCAGGGGCATATAAACAAGATTTCGCTCTCTCTCCCAAACGAATTCACATGCATCATGTCATGAACCATAGGCTTGCCTTTAGTGTATTACTCCACTAATATAAGGACGCGTGATGTAAGATCACGTAGGACTTAACGGGTTGTAGTGTAAGCTATAGAACTAGCAAATACTGGGCTAACCAATAATAACAACTAGCCTCCTTAAGCTCTTTTTCAATACATCCCATCAACCTTATAGGCATTATTTCTTCCTTCATCCTCCCATTCTTGAAGTCTCTCTTTATTTTTGTCCCCATATCTTTAAGCACACTCGACTTAATATCAAAAATTTGTGATACGTCTTCATTATATATTTAATTTATAGCAAGTGCACCTTTGACCTTTTCTTTCCCTTTATCACTCTGCTTTTCCTTTTCTTTTCACCATTCTCACTCCTTGACACTGTGGGAAAATTACTTTTTTCTTGAGCGCTTAAGAGTTTTGGATCAAATTCACGGATAATGAAAAGAAGGGGTTAATCTCGGTTTACACCTTTTTGACAAAAGAAAAAAATATAGGCTAAAGGCTCAATGGGCTAACTAGGATGTACATTCAAGGTAGGTACAATAATGAAAAAAAAACTTTCGGTTAAAGCAAAGAAATGCCTACATCCTTTCCTACAATACACATCCTTCATTTCATTTCGTACACACACCAGGCAAGTTCTAGAAACTTCGCAATAGCATGGAAGAGACGAAACCGCACCACACACTCATTGTACATGCTCAACTCAAGACATATTCACAGACTCTTCAATCAGGTAATTACAAGAATTCAAACATTAAGCCTCAATCACACTGAATCGAACTCTATGGCCTAGATATCTCAACATATTTACAAAGTTGCATGCTTTCATATGAATCACCTTTGAATTTTTAAATATCATGTACAACACGTAACCGGAATTTCGCAACCATAAAGTAACGACACGTTCGGGATACAAACAAACAAAAGAAAAAAATTAAAAAGAACAAAAGAAATCTACTCCTATCGACTACATTTTCCTTAAGACGGTCGTCATCCATCCATCATAGGGAACGGTCACTGATTACGACTTCGGTTCAATAGGACTATTCTCGGTAAAAGAATCGATAAACAAACACCGAGAACCCAAAAATAAAAAATTTCACGAAATTTTTTTAAAATGTCGATAATTTCGATTAAAAAAAATATTTACAAAACCAGCTAACAACATTCAACAGCACACAACAGCTTCACATTAATTACAATACAGACATACACACAAAAATCACAGGGTCACAAGTTTTTCCAAGCACAACAATAGAACAGAGACATTAATAACACCAACAACCAGCACCTAACTACTCCCACCCCACACTTAAATCGAACACTGTCCCCAGTGTTCACAAAATTCAGCGTAGCACAAAAGTGGGTGGTGAAACTCCCTGATCAATCGAAGTATTCCACTTCTTTGTCAGGTGCCGCTGCCTCGTCTTCCATGTCTGAATTGCCCCCGTCGTCATCATCTGACTCAACATCGGAGTCATCGCGATATGTCTCCTCATCTATGGAGACATCATCATTAGTGGGCTCCACAAAAGCTGGCCCCACTCGGCATAGAGCCCTGGCATTTTCGCCAAAAGGGTAGTCTAGCTCGAGCTGCCACAGCTCATCTTCTATTGTCGGCCTCCCGTCTATGTGCAGCTGGAGCATCTGCATCCTGAACATGCGAGCCATGTACTAATCATCCCGAGCATGTCGCTCGGCTAGTGTGAGAACTTGCCCGTGAGTGGTGTCGGGTGCCTTAGTTTTGGTGACATCTAAGGCCCGCCTCTCCATCTGCAGGATGTAGTCAAGGGCCTCTTCCTCAATATCCAGGCCCCTCAAGAACGTGGTCAGTAAGCCACCAAACCCGTACCTATGCCCTTGATGCAAACGGGCTCTCTTCATGGCGGAGATAATAACCGCCCCAGCATTGATCTCTAGCCCTTTCATCAAGGCATAGACCAAGCACACACGATCCCGGGTGACATCTGTCATATGCACCCTCGGGATCAGGTAGGAACAAACAATCTTAAGCCATATCCTTGCTTCCCTGTTCATCTGTGAGTAGGGCAATGTCTGATGGTAGCCCCTCTGCTTATGCCTGCTCCACCGTGCTGTAGACCGGGCTCCACACATAGTGCGTCTGATGTCTGCATATGGTGGAGTGATATTCAGCTGCCAAAGTACATGGGCATCTGTGTCCTGCGCCCACAAGATGGCATTAAGGTGATGGGGCTCAAAAGTGACTACCTCTCCCCTTATCTTTATGGTATGACTTCTGAGTGTCGGGTTCCAATTGGCGTAGAACTCCCGAATTAGGTGAAGATTGCACTCCTTGGGCTCTTCAAAGATGAAGTTTAGCCTAGCTGCATCGATCCTGTGAACAATCCTGGGGAATTCCTGTGCCAACGTATCCCTAGAAATGTTCTCCTCGGGGAAGTATTTCCTTTCCTTATGCTTTGCGTACCATTTCTTCCCTTCCTCTATCACCCATCGGGTTCCGTATTGATGACGTTGGCTGCGCGGAACCGCTGGTGCTGCTGGGACAGCTGTTCCCAGTTTATTCTTTTCCTTCTGGCGCCCGATGTAGATGCGCCCTTCCCTTTATCTTGCCTGCTTGCCATTGTTTCTGTCAATCCAAACAGACAGTTCTAATGTTATTCAAATTAAAATTAGCTTCGACTAAGGTTGGGTTAAGCTAGGCCACCCTACACTTAGTCTTTAGCCACAATCACAACATTACAGCAAGACAATCCTCTTTTTCTAACTTTCAAAATATAATAAAAAAAACATTAACAAAAAATGCCTCGTGCATTCAGAGGGTTCGACGGTATTAATTCTATGTACTACTCAGATTCGTACAACTAATCCCCTATTACCATCGATAACATTTCATCACATAGCACTTAGCGCAAATTTCTATCAACAAAACCGATGCAATTCCCCCAATTTCTATGCAATTTCAACAATTTAATTATCCCGACAATCCGTCGCGCCTTTAGAAACTTAACGTTAAGCACAACATAATTTACTTCACTCAACGTGCACAAACCAACAAGAATTTCACATTTAAACTCAATTTTAACTTCTTTATATTCGAATTCTAACCCTGGCTACAATTTCACAAGAATTTCAATCACCCATGTATTTATCGAGTTCATATAATCACAACGATACTACGAACATCAATTAACAATAGCTTACATGAATTCAAGCTCAATTTACAATTAGGGCATGTTTTCCTCACTTCCTATGCTCAAAATCGGAAAAATTAGACAAGAAATGAGATGAAGTTAACAAACATACCTTCAATTCGATGATATCGAAGAAAAGTTGAAGAATTTTAGCTCCTAGGTCTGTGTCACATTGGGGAAGGGGGGATTTTGGGTTGTTTGTCGCGGAGGGGAGTGAAAAATGGGAAAAATTGGGTGTTTTCGGGGTTAAAAGGGAGGTTTTTCGCGTGGGTCACCCGGCGACCCGGTGTGACCCGTCGCGAATAACACTTCAACGTGTCACGAAGGATAACGTGGAGCACTCCCTCCGTGACACGGAGCCATCGCGCAGCCTCACTGTTTTGCCACTTTTTATTATTTTTCTTACCTCGATTTTTCCTTTGCGATTCTTTGCATTTTTACCATCCGTTCAACCTGAAATTCATCTCACAACAAGAAATTGGTTAGAATTTATAGGTTTCACATAAAATACAATTTTTTTTGTTTTTATTTTTATTTTACTCATTTTTTCTTTCTTTTTTTTTTCTTCTACGAAATCTATTCACATATTACAAAAATTTCACGGGTTGCCTCCCGTGCAGCGCCTGGTTTACCGTTGCGGCTCGACGTCATTAAGCTCAGTCATCCTCTAGGGTGACAGACGTCTTCTCTTGACTACCGTCCTCACCCATGTCATGCTTACACTTCTCCAGTGGTTTCCCCAATGGCTCCCGTGACTCAACTCTCTGAGCACTATCCGCTCGATCAACAACGTTGATCACTGAGAGTTCCACGTACACGGCCAGCAGCTTTGTAGCCTTGTACACATCAAACACCTCCACCTTGTCATTGGCCCGCATAGTTAGCTGCCCTGCCGCTACATCAATAAGTGCTTTCCCGATAGCCAAGAAAGGATGTCCCAAAATAAATGGGACTTCCGCGTCTGGCTCAAAATCCAGCACGACGAAGTCTACCGGGAGGATAAGGGAGCCCACTTGCACCAGCAAGTCTTCCAAAATGCCATCAGGTCTGTCTAAGGAATGATCAGCCAGTTGCAAGATCATTGTTGTTGGTCTAGGACTCCCTAGCCCCAACTTCTTGAATACCGATGTCGGCATCAAGTTAATGCTCGCTCCCAAGTCACATAATCCATGAGCTCGGATACTCTGCCCAATTGTTATTTGAATTGTAAAGCTCCTAGGGTCCTTGAGCTGTGTGGGCAACCTATTTTGTATCCGTGAAGTGCACTCCTCCATAAGCGCCACCGTAGCGTACTCAGTCAACCTGCTTTTGTTTGCCACGATGTCCTTGATATATTTTGCGTACTTCGGCACTCCCTGCAAAACATCAACAAGAGGTAAATTAATGTGTACCTGCTTAAGCACCTCCATGAACTTTTTGAAACACGCTTCCTCGTTGTGTTTCCTTAGTCTTTGAGGGAACAGGGGTGGTGGTCTTTCTGGTTCATCTTCCTTCTCCTTCCCCCTATCATCATTGTTCTCCCTCTCCTTTTCACCTGCTCCCGACTACTGTGGTGGTCTTTCTGGTTCCACCTCCTTGAGTTGCAAACCACTCCTCGTGATCACTGCATTTACTTGCTTGGGGTTGGGGTCAGTGTCACTTGGAAGTCCTCCTCTCGGCCTGGTGTTTTGAGCTCCGACAAATTGCCCAAACTGGTACTCCAGCACCTTTGTAGCTAACTGATTGTTCTTTACATCGGCTGCCAATTTCACGTAATCAGCCTGCAATTGAGCTTGGTTAGCTATTATTGTCTTGAACATTTCCTCAATGCTGGGTGATGGTGGTGGAGGAGGTGGATTGTTGCTTCTGTATTGCGACTGATAGTTCTGCTGTCCTCCTAGATTTCTCTGCGCCCCCTGACTCGAACTTTGCCTTTGATGGTTGTTACTACCCCAAGAGAAATTCGGGTGATTCCTCCAATTGGAATTGTAGCGGTTGCCATACTGTATGTGGTTATTTCTCTGTACATTACCAACAAAGTTCACCGAATCAGGATTTGCCCCGCAACACTCAGCTGAGTGTTCATTACTCCCGCACACTTGACACTAAATCTACTGCACTATATTCACTGGGGCTTGAGACTGGTTCATGCTCATGTTACTGAAGTGGGTGTTGAGTTGATTCTGTAACGCAGCTATCTGTGCAGCAATAGCTGTAATACCATCCACTTCTAGGACTCCTGCTGCTTTCCTTGTTCCTCCTCTCGACGAATCCGCATTCCACTTTGGATTCCCCTGTGAAATACGATTTAACAAGGTATATAGCTCCTCATACGTCTTCTCTAATGCTTGTCCCCCAGCTGCTGAGTCTAGGAAAATTTTTTTGTGGGGTTCCAAACCCTCTATGAAAGTATACACCAGCACATCATTGGATTGGTGATGATGAGGACAATCCCGCAACATAGATTTGAATCTCTCCCACGCCTGATACAGATTCTCTCCCTCTCTTTGTTTAAAACATAGAATTTAACTTCTAAGTCTTGCTGTTTTACCGGATGGAAAGAACTGTATCAAGAATTTCTCTGCAAGATCATCCCACGTGGTGATGGAATTAGGTGGCTCAGCTTTCAACCACCTCTTAGCTTCTCCCAAGAGTGAAAATGGGAACAATGTAAGCCTGACATAATCTGATGACACTCCAGCGGGGATGTACGTGTCACTTATCTCCAAAAAATTTTGGAGATGTTGCTATGGATCCTCATGAGGGAGACATGTGAACTGCCCGCTGGTGTGCAGCAATTGCACCATGTTCTGTTTAAGCTCGAACCTCCCTCCTGGCTTAGGTTTGCGGATGCTAGATGTGACATTGTTAGCATATGGGATTGCCACCTCGCGAACCGGCCTAACTGCCATTTCCTCAGGAACTAACATTGCCCTTACAACTGGTGGATTCTGTTGTTGCTCCAGGATTGTATGTCTGATCAACTGCAGCTTTTTCTCTAGAGCTTCTCTCCTTTGACGATGGAATTGTCTTTCTGGCTATAGAGATGAGTCCACCAGCTCCTTGTCTCTTGCCAGTGTTCAACAGAAATTAGTATCTGCAAAATACAGGCTAAGACCAAGTTGTCAACACTAAGAAGAAATAGTAAACTAACACTTAAGAAAAATTTACCAATTGCCAGTCCACGGCAACGGCGCCAAAAACTTGTTCGGTCTGTTTGGTATAATTACACGCAAGTGCACTTGGTCGAACAAGTAGTAAAGTGGCTCAAGTAAGCCAAGTATCGATCCCACAGGGATTGGACTAAGGTATCAATCTAATCAAGTGTCAATAAACTTTAACTCTAAACTGCAGACAATAGTGTGAAGAAGATTTTGATATTTTGTTCCTAATTTTATACTAAATCTAAAACGAATATACAATTCGAGTCTGAACTATAAGTATGAGCATGTTGAGGCTAAAATGAACATGGAGAGAAATAAATTATCGATACAATTTGATTAATCTTCCCTCCGGTTGCTAGTCAAGAATTATTACCTATGGATTAAAACTCTTGTATTTAACCCAACTTAAGAATCATGAACCTTCCACCTACATCTCTGTGATAAAAAGAAATTCATTTTCTAGCCATACAAAACCGATTCCTTAATTGACTAATACAACTTTCAGGTATATCTCTATCCTGAAGGTAAATCAATTCTCAATTTTCCCAAACTAAGAAAAGATTATATCCTATCAATTCACAACTTTCCAATTTCTTGCACTCTCGAGTGAAATCGGACTTTTTAGATATACATTAACGTTGGCCACACATTATTGCAGTAAGAACAAGAATCAATAGAACAACCATGGAAGAAAAGATGAAAAACCAATTTATCAATAATCACATTTCAATACAAATGTTCTTAACCTCAGCAAGAAGGGAATTTAGCCACTCATTTGTGGATTAAACATCATTAAATGAGTGTTAATCATACAAGCAATTGAAATAAAGAAGAAGGAGATAGAGAAAAACCCTGAGATTTTCGTCCCCTCAACTGCCTGTAACCCACGTTCTTGCTCCACCAAGTCAGAATAATTAAAAATAAACCTAAGTGTTCTACTTATACTAGTGGGAATTTTTCCCGGAATAACAAGCAATGTGTCATGGAGTGCATCGCGGAGCACTGCCTCCGTGACACGCCACCAATGCGGACCCTCACTGGAATCCGGTTGTTATACCCTGTAAGATTTCCGACACCTAGATGGCCTATTCGCACGGTGGTTAGGCATATTTGAAAGCCATACTTGCTAGAGAAAGGCCCGGGAAAGGATCGGACGAAGTAACCTGTCAAAACATCACGGAAGGAGCCGGGGCAGAGCCCCTCCGCGATGGCAACGTGTCACGGAGGTGGGGCCTCCGCGTTGGCTCCGTGACACGTTGGCCCTGTCCAGGCTATGTGTTCCAGATGTTTCAGGGCTCCGCCAGCAGATTATGAACGAAGTACATTACGCCCGTTTTTCTCTTCACCCCTGTGTTCGGTGCTTTGGTTGGGGTTATAAAACCGACACGCAAGTGCACGTGGTCAAACAAGTAGTAAGTGGCTTAAGTAAGCCAAGTATCGATCCAAGGAGACTCTGGATAAGTAAAAATTGCTTAAGTATATTATATTCTATCTCACTTCTATATATGCTGACAACAACGTAACTAATAATTGTAAAGTTTGTTTTATAAATTATATACTAAAACTACTAACAATTATCTACTTTGAATTTAAACTATGGTTATGAGCATGCCAAGGTTAAGAACATGTAATGAACTTGATTATAATCATAAATTGGTTAATCTTTCTCTTCCAGTTGCTAGCAAAGAACATTAGCCAAGAGATTAAAACTCTCGTATTTAATCTCACTTAAGAATCATAAACCATCCGTCTACATTTCTGTGATCAAATGCAATTCATGACCTAGCAATACAATTCCGGTTCCTAAATTGACTAATACGGCTTTCAAGTATATTTCTATCAGGAAAGCACATCAAAACCCAATTTTCCCAAATCAAGTTAAGAACAATACCCTATTAATTCACAACTTTCCAATTTCGTGCCCTCTCGAGTGAAATCGGACTTTTTAGATGTACATTAATGTCGGCCACACACCAATGCAGTAGAAACAAGAATTAATAGAACAACATGGAAGAAGAAGATGAAAAACCATATAATTCAATAATCAAAATTCATCACAAATGTTCATAACCTCAGCAAGGAAGGGAATTAGCCACTCATTTGTGGATTAATCATCCTAAAACAAGTGTTAATCATACAAACAATTGATTGAAAGAAGAAAGAAAGAGAGAAAAACCCTGAGCTTTTTCGTCCCTCAACTGCCTGTAACCCACGTCCTTGCTCCACCAAGTCTGAATTAATTAAAAATAAGCCCAAGTGTTCTATTTATACTAGTGGGAATTTTTCCCGGAATAACAAGCAACGTGTCACGGAGTGCATCGCGGAGCACTGCCTCCGTGACACGGCGTGGACGCGGACCCTCACTAGAAATTTGGGGTCCGGGAATAAAGCTTCAACATGGCACGACATGCAACGCGGAGGCTTGCCTCCGTGCCCCGGAGCTGTCGCGAGGCTCCACTGGAATTTGACTAATATTTCACCCTCCAGGCAGAGTGCCTCCGCGATGGTAGCGTGACACGGCTCCATCGCGGAGCCCCTTTAATTGGTGCAGTCCAATGCCTTTTTCGTGCTCGCTTCCAAGTCCAACTCCGATATTGTTCCAACATGCTTTTTAGCTCTTCAAAATCACATTTTACCTACAAAACAATGCTAATCATGTTGGTTAGTATAAATTCACATTTTATTACCAATTACATGAAAATGTATACACATTGCTAGATAAACAAGGCGAAAATGATACGTTTGAGTATCACTTGGGCATATAAATCTGCCCAAGATCACTTACCCCACACTTAAATCCTTGTTCGTCCTCGAACAACAAACACATAATTCATGCAAATTACATCCCAACCTTCGCCACTATGGTGCGACAATTTGAGCTACGGTAATACCGATCATACAATATTGCAAATCATCAAGAGAACATGCATGGTCTTAACAATGCAATGACCTTTAATACATCAAGACTTCCTAGACTTTAAGAATCGACTCTCGATATCGGCAAACTCATGCAAATCAGCTAATCAAGATATCCGACACGAAAATCAATCTTTCATCAAGCATGTGCCCTCACAACTCAAGAGAATCTTCCCCTTTATGCTCATGTGACACACAAACATTCAAGTAGGGGCATGTAGAAATTAATTTCACTCTCTCTCCCAAAAGAATTCACATGCATCATGTCATGACCCATAAGCTTGCCCTTAGTGTATTACTCCACTAATATAAAGAAATGCAATGTAAGATCACGTAGGACTTTAATGGGTTGTAATGGAAGCTATGGAACTAGTACATATTGGATTAGCCAATAATAGCCACTAGCATCATTAAGCGCCTTTTCAACACATTCCCATCAATGTATGGACATTGTTTCTCTCTTTTCTTTTTTCCATCATCCCATTCATGATGATTTACTTTCGTCTGGCCCATTTCATCAAGCACACTTGACACAAAAACAAAGGTTTTTCATGCACCTTCATTATCAATTAATTATAGCAAGTGCACCTTCACCCTTCTCTTTTCTTTCCTCACTCTGCTTTTCTTTTTCTTTTCACCATTCTCACTCTTTGACACTTTGGGAAAATTTTTGTTCTTCTTAAGCGCTTAAGAGTTTTGTATAGACTTTACGGCTAATGAAAAGAAAGAATTAAGCTCAGTTTATACATTTTTGGACAAAAGAAAGAAATAATAGGCTAAAGGCTCAACGGGCTGACTAGGGTATACAATCACATAAAAAGGAGAGTATGACAAGAAGAGAAAAAAAAATAGAAACTCTCGGTTAAAACAAAGAAATGCCTACATCCTTTCCAACACTACACCCCTTTCATTTCGTTTTGTACACACACTAGGCAAGTTCTAGACACTTCACAATAGCATGGAATAACAATACCTCACTTCACACTTCATGCACATGCTCGACTCAAGATGTATTCACAGACTCTTTAATTATCTAATTACATGAATTCAAAAATTAAGCCTCAATCACACCGAATCGAACTCTACAGCCTAGGTATCTCAACATATTTATAAAACTGCATGCTTTCATATGAATCACCTTTGCATTTTGAATATCAAGTACAACACGCAACCAACATTTCATGACCATATAGTAACTTCAGGTTCCGTGATGCAATCCACCAAAGAAAAAACTGAAAATAAATTAAAATAACTACTCCTACTGACTATATTTCCCTTAAGACGGTCGTCATCCATCCATCATAAGGAATGGTCACTAACTATGACGTCGGTTCAATGGGACTATTCTCGGTAAAAGAACCGAAAACAAACTCCGAGAAACCCAAAAATAAAAATTGAAAAACTTTGCAAAACATCGATCATTTCGATGGAAAAATATTTACAAAATATTTTTAATATTTAAAAAATATTTTCGCAAAATTTTAAAAGTATCGATCATTTCGATAGAAAAAAAAAACATAAGAAATAAGAAAATATTTACAAAAATTTTTTTACAGACTTAGCTGGCAACAACAACATTCCACAACACACATCAATACCACAAATATGTACAGACACAGAACAGTTTGCAATTCACAAACACAGGGAAACATACATACAAAACAAAGGAAAGCATACAAGCAAACCAGCCCAGCCCCAGCACCTAACTACTCCCCACCCCACACTTAAATCGAACACTGTCCCCAGTGTTCACAAAAATTAAAAATCACAAAAAATTGGGTGGTGGAACTCCCTGATCAGTCAAAATATTCAACTTCTTCATCAGGTGCTGCTGCCTCATCGCCCATGTCCGAGTCACCTCCACCGTCGTCATCGGACTCCACATCGGAGTCCTCCCGATGTGTCTCCTCATCCATGGGGACATCATCGTCAGTCGGCTCTACAAAGGCTGGCCCCACTCGGTATAGAGCCCTGGCATTTTCGCCAAACGGGTAATCCAGCTTGAGCTGCCATAGCTCCTCTTCCGTGGCTGGTCTCCCACCGATCCGAAGCTGGAGCATTTGCATGCTAAACATTCGTTCCATGTACTGGTCGTCACGAGCATGTCGCTCGCCAAGCGTCAGCACTGGCCCGTGTGTGGTGTCGGGGGCCTTAGTTTTGGTCACATCAAGGGCCCTTCGCTCCAACTGCGGGATGTAATCCAAAGCCTCTTCCTCAACGTCGAGGCCCCGGAGAAAGGTGGTAATTAGTCCCCCGAACCCATACCTGTGGCCCTAGTATAGTCGGGCTCTCTTCATGGCGGATATGATGACCGCCCCAACATTAATCTCCAGCCCTTTCATCAGGGCATACACCAGGCAAACCCGGTCCCGGGTCACATCAGTCATGTTCACCCCCGGGATTAGGCACGAGCAGACTATCTTCAGCCATATTCTGGCCTCCCTGTTCATTTGAGAATACGGCAGAGTCTGGTGGTAACCCCTTTCCTTATGTCTGCTCCATCTTGCTTTGGATCGAGCCCCACACAATGTGCGTCTGATATCGGCATATGGTGGGGTGATGTTCAGCTGGCGGAGAACGTGGGCGTCTGTGTCCCGCGCTCTGATGATGGCATTTAATTGCTGGGGTTCCACAGTGACTATCTGCCCTCTGATCTTGATTGTGAGGCTTCTGATTGCCGGGTTCCAATTAGCATAGAACTCCCGAACTAGATGTAGGTTGCATTCCTTGGGCTCCTGAAATATGAAGCTGAGCCTAGCTGCCTCGATCCTTTGCACTATGCGGGGGAACTCCTGTGCTAGTGGTTCCCGTGCAATATGCTCCTCGGGGAAGTATTTATTCTCCTTGTGTTTGGCATACCACTTCTTCCCTTCATCGGTTACCCACCTCGTTCCATATTGGCGGCGCTGGCCGCGTGGAACTGCTGGTGCAGCTGGGACTGTTGTGCCCAACCTAAGTCTTTTCCTCCCGGTGCCTGAAGTTGATGCACCTTTACCCTTATCCTGCCTACTTGCCATTTTACCTATCAACACAAGTAAACAAGCGCAATGTCAAGCTAAATGAATATTAACTTCGGCTAAGGTCAGGTTAACTAAGTTTACCCCACACTTAGTCCTTAGCTACGGTTACGATACTACGGAAAGAATAACTTTATTTACACCAAAAACTAATAACTATACAATTCATGCTTAGTGCATTCGCAAAGATAAATTCGACGGTATAACTTTAGCGTACTACTCAGACTTCATACAGCTAATCCCAATCACTACCATCTTTAGCAATTCAACCATCGCACTTAGCAAAGAAAAACAACAAAACAAAAACAACAACAAAAATTCTATATACACATGAACCTATATAATCAACCCAATTTGAACAATTTTCAACATTTTCCCAAAAACCCGAGAATTCGTCGTCTATTACATTCAAACAATATTCTACAACGACTTATCTCATTCAATACATACAACCCGGCATATAATTCACAAATTTAACAAGTTACCCATTTCGATTTCAACAACCAAGCCCTAGAATTGAATTTCGCAATCAAATTCAAATCATTCACGCAATCGACAAGTTCAAATGCTCATTACCACATTCCGAACATTTACCAATCAAGGAATAACTCAATTTCATGCTAAATTTCGACTTGGGATGATTTAGTTCACCTCCCATGTTTAAATTCGAATAAAGTCGACAAAAACTTGAGAGATAATCGGAAAACATACCTCGTAGTTGAATAACCGAAGAAAACTTGATAATTCATTGCTTTATACCGTGGCACATTGATGGGCAAGGGAATTATGGGTGTTTTGTCGTGGAGAAGTGTAAAACATGTGGGGAAAAGGGGAGAAATCGGGGGTTTAAAATGAAGAAAACACGCGGGTCACCCGGCAACCCGGTGTGACCCGTCACAATTTATATGGCAACGTGTCACGGAGTGCATCGCGGTGCACTGCCTCCGTGACATGGAGCCATCGTGATAGCTTACTGGAATTTTTGAAAATTCCAGTTTACACTTCAACGTGTCACGGAGGGTAACGCGGAGGTCCTCCTCCGTGACACGGAGCTATCAACCCAGCTCACTGTCTCTGCATTTTATTAATTTTTTCATACCTCACCTTTTCCTTCACGATTCTGTGCACATTTTTCTCCGTTTCACCTGAAAATCATTTCACTAAACAAAATTGGTTAGATTAATAGATTTCAAAAACTAAAATACAATAATACTAACTAAAACAAAATTTTTGTACTAAATCAAGAAAAAGGAAAATAAAATAAAATCTATTTACACTTTACAAAATGAAAAGAAATTTTTTTTCAGTGGTTGCCTCCCGTGCAGCGCCTGGTTTACCATCGCGGCTCGACGTCCTTTATGCTCAATTGTCCGCTAGGGTGATGGATGATTTCTCACGATCATTGTCCTCCCCCCAGTAGTGCTCAACCTTATCCGGTGGTCTTCCCATCAACTCTCGGGAATCATCCAATTGTTTAGCATTCCCATGATCAATTACATTGATCACCGAGAGTTCTTCATTCACCATCGGGAGCTTGGATGCTTTGTACACATTGAACACCTCTACCTTGTCATGTGCTCGCATTGTAAGTTGACCCGCAGCTACGTCGATTAACGCTTTCCTGGTTGCCAAGAAGGGTCGTCCCAAAATAAATGGGACTTCTGAGTCTGGTTCAAAATCCAGAACAATAAAATCTACAGGGAAAATTAGGGAGCCTACTTGCACAAGCACATCCTCAACAATACCATCCGGCCTAGCTAAGGATCTGTCTGCCAACTGTAAGATTACGGTTGTAGGTCTAGGACTCTCTTGACCCAACTTTCTGAATACCGAAGATGGGATCAGATTTATGCTCGCCCCCAAGTCACACAATCCACGAGCTCGGATGCTCTGCCCAATAGTAAGCTGGATAGTAAAACTTCCAGGGTCTTTTAGCTTCGTGGGCAGTCTATTTTGGATCCAGGAAGTGCATTCCTCCGTCAAAGCCACCGTGGCATACTCGGTAAAACGACTTTTGTTGGCCACGATGTCTTTAATGTATTTTGCATATTTAGGCACTCCCTGCAAGACATCAACAAGAGGTAAATTAACATGTACCTGTTTAAGCAACTCCATGAACTTCTTGAAACACGCCTCCTCTTTGTGTTTCTTTAGTCGTTGAGGGAACGGGGGTGGAGGTCTTTCTGATTCAGCTTCTTTGGTATTCCCCCTTTCCGAACTTTGTTCTCCCTCAACTTCTGCTGCTCCTGACTTTTGAGGTGGTCTCTCTGGTTCCACCTCTTTCAGCTGCAAACCACTCCTTGTGGTCACTGCATTGACCTGCTTTGGATTAGGATCCGTGTCGCTAGGCAGTCCTCCTCTGGGCCTTGTATTTTGGGCACTAGCAAATTGCCCAAATTGATACTCAAGAGCCTTGGTTGCTAACTGATTATTTTTCACTTCGGCTGCCAATTTAACATAGTCATCCTGCAATTGCGCCTGGTTAGCGATCATGGTCTTGAACATTTCCTCAATGCTAGGTGATGGTGGTGGAGGAGGGGCATTGTGATTTCTTAATTGAGATTTGTAGTTCTGTTGCCCTCCTTGATTCCTTTGCATACCCTGACCCGAACATTGGCCTTGTTGGTTGTTGCTACCCCATGAACAATTTGGATGGTTCCTCCAATTTGCGTTGTAGCCGCTACCAAACTGCTGCTGATTTCTTTGTGCATTGCCCACAAAGTTAACAGAATCAGGATTTGCTCCACAGCACAAGGCTGAGTGCTCACTGCAACCACACACTTCACACCACATTTGCTGGACCGCATTGACTGAAGCTGAAGGCTGGTTCAAATTCATGTTGCTGAAGTGGTTGTTCAATTGATTCTGCAAGGCAGCTATCTGTGCAGCGATAGCCGTAAATCCATCCACTTCAAGCACTCCTACTGCTTTCCTTGCTCCACCTCGTGATGAATCAGCATTCCATTCTGGATTGCCCTGTGAAATCCGGTTGAGCAAAGTGTACAGCTCCTCATAAGTCTTTTCCAGCGCTTGCCCTCCAGCTGTTGAATCTAGCAAAATTTTAGTATGGGGTTCCAAACCCTCAACAAATGTGTGCACCAACACCTCATTGGACTGATGATGATGAGGACAATCCCACAACACGGATTTAAATCTTTCCCAGGCTTGATACAAATTTTCCCCCTCCCTCTGTTTAAAACTTAGAATTTGACTTCTAAGTCTGGCTGTTTTACCAGAGGGGAAAAATCTTATCAAGAACTTTCGCGCTAGATCATCCCACATTGAAATAGAATTTGGTGGCTCAGCTTTTAACCACCTCTTGTCTTCACCAAGTAATGAGAACGGAAATAGTGTGAGCCGAACATAATCAGGTGACACTCCAGCGGGTATATAAGTGTCACTTATCTCCAAAAAGTTCTGGAGATGTTGTTGTGGGTCTTCATGAGGGAGACCGGTAAATTGCCCGCTTGTGTGCAACAGTTGCACCATGTTTTGCTTGAGTTCAAATCTCCCTCCAGGCTCTGGTTTGCGGATACTTGATGTTACATTGTTGGCATGTGGGATTGCCACCTCGCGAATCGGCCTTGCTGCTGCTTCTTCGGCCACTAACACTGCCCTCACAACCGGTGGATTTTGTTGCTCCATAATAGTCTGTCTGAGCAACTGCAGCTTCTTTTGTAGAGCTTCTCTCTGTTTACTATGAAATATACGTTCAGGCTCTATATAAGATTCCACCAGCTCTTTGTCTCTTGCCAGTGTTCACAGAAATCAAGTCTGCAAAATACAGGCTAACACCAAGTTGTCAACACTTAAGAAAATAAAATAAAAATACAGTAAATGTACACTTCATACAATTTCACCAATTGCCTAGTCTCCCCGGCAACGGCGCCAAAAACTTGTTCGGTGCTTTGGTTGGGGTTATAAAACCGACACGCAAGTGCACGTGGTCAAACAAGTAGTAAGTGGCTTAAGTAAGCCAAGTATCGATCCAAGGAGACTCTGGATAAGTAAAAATTGCTTTAGTATATTATATTCTATCTCACTTCTATATATACTGACAACAACGTAACTAACAATTGTAAAGTTTGTTTTATAAATTATATACTAAAACTACTAACATTTATCTACTTTGAATTTAAACTATGGTTATGAGCATGCCAAGGTTAAGAACATGTAATGAACTTGATTATAATCATAAATTGGTTAATCTTTCTCTTCCAGTTGCTAGCAAAGAACATTAGCCAAGAGATTAAAACTCTCGTATTTAATCTCACTTAAGAATCATAAACCATCCGTCTACATTTCTGTGATCAAATGCAATTCATGACCTAGCAATACAATTCCGGTTCCTAAATTGACTAATACGGCTTTCAAGTATATTTCTATCAGGAAAGCACATCAAAACCCAATTTTCCCAAATCAAGTTAAGAACAATACCCTATTAATTCACAACTTTCCAATTTCGTGCTCTCTCGAGTGAAATCGGACTTTTTAGATGTACATTAATGTCGGCCACACACCAATGCAGTAGAAACAAGAATTAATAGAACAACATGGAAGAAGAAGATGAAAAACCATATAATTCAATAATCAAAATTCATCACAAATGTTCATAACCTCAGCAAGGAAGGGAATTAGCCACTCATTTGTGGATTAATCATCCTAAAACAAGTGTTAATCATACAAACAATTGAATTAGAGAAGAAAGAAAGAGAGAAAAAACCCTGAAATTTTCGTCCCTCAACTGCCTGTAACCCACGTCCTTGCTCCACCAAGTCTGAATTATGAAAAATACACTTAAGTGTTCTATTTATACTAGTGGGAATTTTTTCCGGAATAATGAGCAACGTGTCACGGAGTGCATCGCGGAGCACTGCCTCCGTGACACGCCGTGAACGCGAACCCTTACTGGAACTGGGGTCCGGGAAATCAAACACCAACGTGGCACGGCGTACAACGCGGAGGCTAGCCACCGTGCCACGGAGCAGACGCGAACCTCCACTGGAAATTGACTAATATTTCACCCTCCAGGCAGAGTGCCTCCGCGATGGTAGCGTGACACGGCTCCATCGCGGAGCCCCTTTAATTGGTGCAGTCCAATGCCTTTTTCGTGCTCGCTTCCAAGTCCAACTCCGATATTGTTCCAACATGCTTTTTAGCTCTTCAAAATCACATTTTACCTACAAAATAATGCTAATCATGTTGGTTAGTATAAATTCACATTTTATTACCAATTACATGAAAATGTATACACATTGCTAGATAAACAAGGCAAAAATGAGACATTTGAGTATCACTTGGGCATATTAATCTGCCCAAGATCACCCGGTGCGACAAAAATGTACATGATATCAAGGAAAACTACTGGTGGCCAGGTATGAAAAGAGAAATTGCTGAATTTGTAGCCCAGTGTCCTAACTACCAACAGGTGAAAGCAGAACATCAAAAACCAGGCGGTTTGACTCAGGATATAGCTGTACCTCTCTTGAAATGGGAAGCAGTGAATATGGATTTTGTAGCATGATTACCCCGTACTAAGCATAGATATGACTCTATAGGGGTGATAGTTGACAGATTGACAAAATCAGCTCATTTCCTGCCAGTAAGAGCTACTTTCTCAGTTGAAGATTATGTGGAGTTGTATATCCGAGAAATAGTCAGGTTACATGGAGTACCAATATCCATTATTTCAGACAGAGGAGCACAGTTTACGGCTAGATTTTGGCGGTAGTTTCAGAGAGGTCTGGGAACGCAGATTAATCTGAGCACAACATTCCACCCTCTAAAAGAAGGACAGGCTGAGCGCACTATTCAGACGCTCGAAGATATGTTGCGAGCGTGTGTGCTAGATTTCGGTGGTAGCTGGGATGAGCATTTGCCGTTAATTGAATTTGCTTATAATAACAGCTATCACTCAGCCATCCAGATGGTGTCTTTCGAGGCATTATACGGGCGAAAATGTAGATCATCGATTGGTTGGTTTGAAATAGGAGAGTCAGCATTGGTTGGCCTAGACATTGTTCAGCAGTCAGAGGAAAAGGTAAAGATTATCCGAGAACACTTACTAACTGCACAGAGCCGCCAGAAATCATATGCAGATGTGCAGCGCAGAGACTTGGAATTTGATGTAAATGACTGGGTATTTCTGAAAGTGTCTCCGATGAAAGGGGTAATGAGATTTGGCAAGAAAGGTAAGCTCAGCCCGAGGTTTGTTGGGCCTTATCAAATTTGTCGAAGGATAGGCCGAGTAGCATATGAGTTGAACTTGCCTCCAGAATTAGAATCCGTTCATCCGGTCTTTCATGTATCTATGCTGAGGAAATGCATAGGAGACCCGTCCAGAGCTGTCCCAGTCCAGGATATCCAGGTTACAGAAAAGCTGGCCTGTGAAGAGGTTCCAGTAGCTATCTTAGACAGACAGATTCGTAGATTGAGAACTAAAGATATTTCATCTGTCAAGGTATTGTGGCGTAACAGGAACCGAGAGGAGATGACTTGGGAGGTGGAGGAAGATATGAAAACTAGATATCCTCACTTATTCCAGGCCTAGTCAAGCGACAGGTATGTCCGTATTATTATTTATACAGTATCTTATGATTATGTATGAATAAATGAGAAAGATTGATGCTTGGCTATCCAGTGAATCCTAAAGTATTGTGTGCACTACCTGTATTGGACTTGTCTGTGTTTCAGGTTTTTGGTATAGTCCATATTACAGGGGAGACTCTGCCGAAATTTTTCTAAATAAGTAAATTGAGAAGTCCTCTGAGTAGCAGTTCCCATTCGAGGACGAATGTTCTTAAGGGGGGGGGGGGGGAGAATGTTATACCCCTTAAGATTTTCGGCACCTAGATGGCCTATTCGCACAGTGGTTAGGCATATTTGAAAGCCATACGTGCTAGACAAAGGCCCGTAAAAGGATCGGATGAAGTAACCTGTCAAACCATCGCGGAAGGAGACGGGGCAGAGCCCCTCTGCAATGGCAACGTGTCACGGAGGTGGGGCCTCCGCGTTGGCTCCGTGACACGTTGGCCCTGTCCAGGCTCAAGTATATAAAGCCCCACTTTGGTTTTAATTCATTTTAAACATATGAAATTTCCAGAAAACGCAGAGGAACAGAGGAGAATGAAGAGGGTAAATATATTTTTGTCTGATTACTCTGCTAAACGTAGTCCAAACCCAAATTAACCTCAGACACCGAGGTATTTAGCAGCAGAGAGCATTCCTACGGATTTAGTTTCGCGAAATTCGGCCGACGAATCGTCGAGCTACCGGACTGAGGTAAGTGGAATTGCTCCAAACTAGTGTCTATGTGTTCCTAGTTGTGGAGTGAATACTTCTCCCTTCTGGACTTCTGAAAAATAGCAAGTTTTCGACCGTCTTTCGATAAGCCTGAGTTTAGGCTATAATTATATCGAAAGTGATGTCATCCCTCAAAATAAAGTTGTATTTAGTACTGATTGATATATATATGAATGCGGTTGGGAGGAATAGCTGAAATACTGACCAAGCTACGCCGGTTAGTCGGGAAATCAAAAGTGAAGGTATGTAAAGCTAGTTTCCTCGGCAAGTTAGTAGTTTCGGTATAGTAAAGTAGTTTAAAGGCCAGTAGAATGTTCAGAAGTCATGTGTTACGTTTATTATGAATATTGGTACGATATTGGAAGCATCATGTTATGTATAGCGTGAAACTTGCTAGCACGATATAAATTCTAACATGAGTGTTAGGAACTGTGCAACATGCCCAGTATGAGATTTAGTAAAGAATGTTAGGATATTATCGTATTCAGTTGAAACCTAGTAAAGCAATGTAAATACCTGTAAGGTATCTCAGAAGTAGAGTGATAGGTAAAATGAAGTTTAGAAAGTATGTTAGAAATAGTAAATCCTGTTACTATAGAAACTCAATTATACAGCATGGTTTCCAGCAGAAAACTATATCTTGTTCAACATTAGACTCAGTACAGTATGGCAGAAGATTATATTTATATATATATATACTATTATCAGTCTCAGCATGTATTAAATACATACATATCACTATCACTAGTTCAGCATATAGTAGGTACAGATACATTATTATCATTAGCTTCAGAATGTGGTATATGCAGGTAGTATTACTAGTTGAGACCACTGTATTGTCTTGGGGTTAGATTACCTAGCATCTATGACCGCCCCAGGGTTAATAGCTTTATCGACTCGTCCGCCAGAGGACGAGGATACGTCGCTCTATGGAGTGGCATGCCATCCCACAGGGGACGAAGATGGGATGCCAGTTTTCCCCATATTGTGCCTTGGTCGTCCCTTATACACCCCCGTCGAGCGGATACGCCCGGGGTGTTGATACAGGAGTCCTCCGGACTCAGGTACAGTTATAGTCAGGGGCTCAGCGAGCCCAAGTGCATACCCAGAGGACCGGCAGGATGCTTATAGTTATTATAGGAGATGGGGCGACCGGGGTATGGGTATAGATTTCGTGTTGGTTGTACCTCCCGGCTTATGGGGGCCGGGTAAGTTTTGTGTATGCTATGTTATGTTATGTTATGCCATGTTACGCGAGATACGAGTAGGTTGACAGTAGAACAATACATCTCCAGGTATGACTCCTACTCCTTCCAGTATAGTTAAGAGTAGGCATAGCTTCACATTTTCAGTCAGTTAGTCTATTCCTTCCTATTTCAGTTCCATCAGTTGTATTGTTGTTTTCAGATATTTCTTTCAGTTATTGTTTTACATACTCAGCACCAGTGGTACTAACGCCCAGTGGGGCGCTGCATTACTTGTCTGTAGGTACTCATAGACGAGGGGCCGATACCTCGTGATTCCAGCCAGCTCACAGGGTCATCAGCTCCAGTCATCCAGAGCTAGATAGCTAGAGGTTTATCCCTTTTCTTTTGTTATAGAATATGGGTAGGCCGGGGCCCTGTCCCGACCATCTTATCAGTATTCTTAGAGGCTTGTAGTCTGTATATATTTCCCTGTGGTCAGATGAGCCGGTCGTGTGAGGCCGTGCAGTTGTATA
Organism: Datura wrightii; assembly: GCA_035772735.1. Lineage (NCBI taxonomy): Eukaryota > Viridiplantae > Streptophyta > Magnoliopsida > Solanales > Solanaceae > Datura > Datura wrightii. The sequence continues at coordinate 113,842,318 of JASDFA010000001.1, forward strand.
GCTGTTAGTACTTCTGTTTTTTCATGTTGGCCGTGTGGGGCCATAGCTTGACAGTAGTGGTGACCTTGCCGGTCACGTAGCTTCCCAATATTTCATTGTTGAGTTATAGATAACTAGATAGCATTGTGGCCTTGTCGGCCCGCATAGGCTCTCCTATATTGATATGATTCTGGTTAGCTGTTAGTACAGGTACAGGTGGCTATAGGCCTAATCGGCCGGAGGCTGTATTTACAGCCGTTATATAGCCCGTTGTTTCCCTGAATCTGAGTTAGAGATAGCCAGGCAACAGATGTGCTCCGGCTCAGTAGTATAGCAGTTCAGGTCCTAGTAGGGCACCAGGTGCCAGTCATACCCCCCCCCAAAGTGGGGTGTGACACCGGTCGTCCAAGTATTAAAACCCAACGTGGCACGGCGTGCAACGCGGGGTTAGGCCACCGTGCCATGGCCCCAACGTGCACCTTCAGTGGAATTTGGCATAATTTCAGCATCCAGGTAGAATGCATCCACGATGGCAGTGTGACACGGCTCCATCGCGGAGCCCCTTCAATTCGTGCTTTCCTTGTGGTTTTTTCCTTGCTAGCTTTCGAGTCCAATCCCGATTTCTCCCAACATTCATCTTAGCTTCGTAAAATTATATTTTTCCTACAAAACCACGCTAATCATGTTGGTTAGTATAAATTCACATTTTATTACAATTCACATGAGAATGTACAAACATCGATAGATAAACAAGGCAAAATGACACATTTGAGTATCACTTGGGCATATAAATCTGCCCAAGATCAGGGAGTTCGGTTGGTTGATTCAACCGATGGTGGGGTTATTGTTCAGAAAAGATCAGAATCGTCCTTGGTGACCCATCTAAAAGGTAGACAAGATGAAGACCCCATTTTGGTAAAGTTAAAGGAAGCTATTCAAAATCAGAAGGTAGAGGTCTTTTCCAAAGGGGGAGATGGTGTGCTTCGATACCAGGATCACTTATGTGTTCTGGATGTTGATGATATGTGAAATTGAATGTTGCATGAGGCTCATGGTTCCAGATACTCAATCCATCCATGTGCCATCAAGATGTACCGTGACTCATGGGAAATCTATTGATGGAATGGCATGAAAAAAGACATCACAGGATTTGTGGCTAAGTGTCCAAACTGTCAACAAGTGAAGGTCGAGCACTAGAGACCGGGAGGTGTTCTTTAGAATATCAGTATTCCTACTTGGAAGTGGATAGAAATCAATATGGACTTTATCACAGGTTTACCTCATACTCTTCGACAATATGAATCCATTTGGGTTATGGTAGACAAATTGACTAAGGCCGCTCATTTTCTACCGGTCAAAACCACGGATTCGATAGAGGATTATGCTAAGCTATACATCTGAGAGCTAGATCGGTTATATGGAGTGCCTTTATCTATCATATCACATAGGGGTACCCAATTTACCTTTCAGTTTGGAGGTTGTTTCAAAAGGGACTAGGTACTCAGGTTAAGCACAACATAGCATTTCGCCTGCAAATGGATAGTCAAGTAGAGTGGACAATTCAGACTCTTGAGGACATGTTGAGAGCATTTCTGATTGACTTCAAAGGTAGTTGGGATGACCATTTTCCTCTCATCGAGTTTGCATACAATAACAAGTACCATTCCAACATTCAGATCGTCTATTGGTTAGATCAAAGTTGGTGAAGCTGTGATGATAGGACCGGATTCAACCCATGAGGCTATGGAGAAGGTACAACTCATATGGGACTAAGTTAAAAATAGCTCAAAGTCACCAAAAGTCCTATGCCGATGTGAGAAGGAGACAACTCGAGTTTGAAGTGGATAATTGGGTGTTTTTGAAGGTGCCTCCCATGAACGGAGTGATGCGATTTGGAAAGAAAGGAAAACACAGCCCTCGTTATGTTAGTCCCTACTGGATTATGAGACGGGTTGGCAAGGTGGCATATGAATTGGAGTTGCCTTCAGAATTAGCTTATGTGCATCTTGTTTTTTATGTATCGCTCTTAAAGAAGTGATTGGAAGATTCAACTCTAGTTGTTCTGGTGGACAGTGTTGGTGTGAAGAATAGCCTTAGTTATGAGGAGGTTTCGGTGGAAATACTGGATCGATAGGTTTGAAGGCTAAGGAACAAGGAAGTAGCTTCAGTGAAAGTTTTTTGGAGGAATCATCATGTTGAGGGAGCTACCTAAGAAGCCAAAGCCGATATGATGGCTAGATACCCACATTTATTTTGTACCGGCTCACTTCCAGCTTGAGGTATCAGTTTTTGCCCTAAAACTCTAATTAGTTTTCATGTTCAGTTCATGTGCCCAAGTTTCTTTTAAGTATATGGATGTACGTATGAATTGTAATTTAGTATAGCTATGTGGTTAAAATTGGGGCTAGCTATTCCGTCAGTTTTCAGCTTAAAAGATCAGTATTTGAATATGATGATTAAATTTCTCTGCTTTTTTGTATGTTTTCCAACATTCGAGGACAAATGTTCCCAAAGGTGAGATATTGTTATACCCCAGAAACCCAAAGATCAGACCTAGGAGTTGAAATAGAGAAAATTTCAAATCCGACATCAGGTTGCAGAACAAGTCATTCTGTGGCTTGTTGGGGCACACCACGAGTTGTTCTATGACTCATGGTGAGGCTCAGAATGTGAGTTTGGAATTTGGGATTCAAGGTCCGCACGAACATGACCACGAGTTGTAATCAGAACCCACGACTCGTTGAGTCAGTTGTGGGACAAGATGATTGAGAGGGTGAAGAGAAGTGGCAGTGTACCCTACGGAAGCTCCCCATGAGTCGTGGTTGATCATCACAATTCGTGGGGAGGGTCGAGAGAAACATGATGGAGCTAAGTGAAATCCTAGGTGGTGTATGTGATGAGTGGTGACCACGACTCGCAATGACCAGTAATGATTCGTAATGTCACCCGTGATGAGCCCTAGATAAGCCCTCAGGCAGTGCACTTGACGAATGATGTCATGATTCGTGGCCTTGAGTAAAGAGTCGTCCAGTCCCTTTTGGGGACTGGCAGTCACTTATTTTCTAGGAATTTAGTAAGGGCTTTTCCGTAATTCCTATGGTCCTAAGGCCTAAACTTTGTCGTTTTAAGTTATGAATGATGAGTTTTAAGAGAGTTAAGTTAATTTTAGGCCATTCTTACTCATCCTTGCAAAATTAAAGAGTTAGAGAGGTGATCAAGCTTGTTTCCTTCAAGTTCTCTTCAATTCCTCTTGGGCAATCAGAGAAGTGTAAGAATCAGCTATAATCAGGTATGTAGGGTTATGAATGGGTAAATCCGTTCACACCCATGCCCAATCTCTCTCTAAATCATGAAATTTCCTATGTAAATTGTATGGGGTTTTAACCCAATGCATGAAATTCCTAATTCTATATATGAGTATGATTTAAATGAGTTTATACTATCGAATTATGATTTATAGGCAAATTTTACGATGTCTTCAATGAAAATTATGTTTCAAGCTTTATAAATTAAATTGCCCAATTTTTAGAAGTTCATGAAAATTTGAAATTTATGATGAATGTTGTAGTATGATGATATATTATTAATGAAAAGCATGTTTTTGAGTTATCCATGTTTAAGATCATGATATCAAGGGAATTATGTATTTCCAAGCATGTTAAAGTATCGGGCAATGCCCATATATTCAAGTATGATTATGATTTTATGAATTTAGCTTACCACATGATTTTAGAGCAGGGAAATTCCCATATATTCAAGTATGATTATGATTTTATTAATTTTTCTTACCACATGATTTTGGAGAGAAGACTCCCGGTTTTGTTTAGCTTGTGGTATGGTTTGAGCCAAAGTTCCTCATGCATGATTCAGATTTATGTATTTATGATATTTCAGCTTCGTTGAAAAATAATGGAGATAATATGCATGTTTTTGGGCATAGTGTTTAGCACTGAGTAGGCTATGGTTCAGTCAACCCTATGCCTCAGAACTATGCGCCAAAAAGTGTATGATCAGATTATATTGGGACATCCTATATGAGCTATCCCCTACCCCAATTGGGCCACGAGCTTGATATCGATATCATGGTATCATCCTTAGCCCTGGCAAGGCTTTGGACAGCTCTACCCACTTGAGTGTGATAGTTGGGACTACATAAGCTCTACCGTAGTATGTCGGTTAAAAAACGAGTCTCCCATTATTACTCAGGATTTCAATTGTACATGTTTATCACTTATATTGTATATATCTATATATGTTCTAAAGTAGATTTGATCCAATGTTGAACTTTATTTATTAATATCAGATTTCAGCTTTAGGTTAATCGATTTAGTTATGATGTTATGTTATGTTGAGATCGTGTTTTCAGAAAGATAGCACAAAAGCCCTACTCTCAAATTCTTATTTTGTTTATGCTTTACATTATGCATGTTTTTAATGATTTTAACTATTTATGTAGTTTTACTTATCTTGCATACTCGGTACGTACAATGTATTAACTGCATACTCTATGCTGTATCATTTCATGATACAGGCCTCAGACTCAGACTCAACCTCGTTCCTTACTAGCCTTCAGAGTTAGCATCTTACTCTCATTGGTGAGTCCTCATCTCCTGAGGACCATGCTTTTATCAGATTCCTCTATGTATTTTCAGTTGTCAGCTTAGCGAGTTAGTTGGGGTCCTGTATCATCAACTTATCAGACTTAGAGGCTTTTAAGATAAAGGTTGTATTCGGCTTCAGATTGTGTATTATGATGTTATGTTTATTTTAGGCTTCTACTAAGACTATCATGTTATTTCTTCTGCTTTATTGACTGAATTAGATGAATATTCATGCCATGGGTTGACTTGGAGTCTCTTGGGGCTCCTTGTCCCGTGTTGCGATTTGGACCTGCATTCGGGTCGTGATATTTTCCCTTAGAAGATTCTCTATGGAGTGTGTTTCTCATATGGAAGACAGAAGGAAAAAGTTGGTGAAGGATGTACATCGGCTTGCACGATTAGGAGTTCGCTTGGAGAAGGTGGTGTCATTATTCAGAATGGTTCAAAATCTTCTTTGATGACTGACATCAAGGCTAGGAAAGATAAAGATCCTATTTTGGTAAAGTTGAAGGAAGCGATTCAGAATCATAAAGTGGAGGTCATCTCCCAAGGGAGAGATGGTGTAGTTCGATATAGGGTAATTTATATGTTTTGAATATCGATGATTTGAGAGAGCGGGTATTGCTTAAGGCTCATGGTTCACGATATTCTATCCATCCAGGTGCCACCAAGATGTACCATGACCTACGGAAAGTCTATTGGTTGAATAACATGAAGAAGGATACAGCGGAGTTTATAGCTAAGTGTCCAAATTGACAACATGTGAAAGTTAGCTACAAAGACCAGGAGGATTGCTACAATACATTAATATCCCCATATGGAAGTGGAAGATACCAACATGGGTTTCATTAAAAGGGTTACCTCGGATACGTCGATGGTATGACATTTCAGTTGTTTTAGACAGGTTGACTAAAGCAACCCATTTTCTACCGATCAAACCTATCAACTCAGCGGATAATTATGCTAAATTGTACATTTGGGAGTTAGTTCGGTTGCATGGAGTTCATCATTTCGGATAGAGGTACTTAGTTCACCTCATAGTTTAGGAGATTGTTTCAGAAGAAACATGGTACTTACGTCAAGCTTAGCACAGTTTTTCACCCACAAATAGATGGTTAGGCTGACGGACCAATCAGACTCTTGATGATATGTTGAGAGCATGTGTGATTCACTTCAAATATAGTTGGGATGATCATTTACCTCTTAGCGAGTTTTCTTACAACAGCAGTTACCACTCTAGCATCTAGATGGATCTGTTTGAGGCTCCTTATGGGCGGAGATGTAGATCGCCTATTGATAAGTTTTAAGTAGGTGAGGCTATACTGATAGGGAATGATTCAGTTGATGAGGCTATGGAGAAAGTTCAGCTTTTAAGGAAAAGGCTGAAAACAACTCAGAGTCGTCAAAAGTCCTATGCCAATGTGAGGAGAGAACTGGAGTTTGAAGTCGATGATCGGGTGTTTTTGAAAGTGTCTCCATGAAGGGAGTGATGAGGTTCAAAAAGAAACGGAAGCTTAGTCCTTGATATGTTGGCCTCTATAGGATTATGAGATGTGTTGGCAAGGTGGCCTATGAGTTGGAGCTACCAGCGGAGTTGGTACGTCCAGTTTTTCATGTATCATTGTTAAAGAAGTGCATTGGTGACCCAACTTTTGTTGTACCGGTAGGAATCATAGGTGTGAAGGATGACCTTAGCTATGAGGAGGTTCTATAATACCCCGGAAGCCTAAAGAGCAGACCTGGGAGTTGAAACAGAGAAAATTGGAGATCTGACACCAGGTCACAAAACGAGTCGTCCTGTGACCTGTGGAGTAGACCACGAGTAGTGAGGTGAGTCATGGTGAAGTGTAGGATGTGATTTGAAATTTTGGGATTTGAGGTCCCCATGGACCAGACCATGAGTCGTGGTCAGTCCCACTGACTTGTTGAATTAGCCATGGGCAAGGGATTGAGGAAAGTGAAGGGGGTCTGGCAGTGTACCCTTCGGGAGGTCCCCACAAGTCGTCTTCAATCACAACAATTCGTGGGATGGGTCGTGGTTAGCAGATATAGAATGTAATTGAGATTAAGGCAGTGCATGTGACGAGTGGTGACCACGAGTCATGGTCACGTGCAACGATTCGTAAGGTCCCTTGAGTCGAAACTCGAATGATCTGTTGGACAGTTTACTTGACGTTCGATGCCACGATTCATTCCGTTTGACGATGACTCATCCAGTCCCTCGATAGGACTGACACTCAGTTATTTCCTATAAATTTAGTAAGGGCTTTTCCATAATTTCGATGATCCTAAGGCCTAAACTACGTCGTCTTTAGTTATGAATGATGATTTTTAAGAGGGTTAAGTTCATTTAAGGCCATTCTTATTCATGCATGGAAGAGTAATAGTCTAGAAAAGTGATCAAGGAAAATCCTTCAAGGTTCTTCTTCAAATCCTCCTTGGGCAATTAGAGAAGTGTAAGAATTAGCTATAATCAGGTATATAGGGTTATGAGTTGGTGAATCCTTTTACACCCAAGTCCAATCTCTCGAAATCATGAAATCTCCTATGCTAATTCTATGGGGTTTTGACCCAATGCATAAAGTTCTTAATTCTCTATATGGGTACGATTTAAATGTATTACTACTATCGAATTATGATTCATGGGAAAGTTTTGTCATGCCCCATAACCAGGGGGAGGATGCGACTGGCTCCCCATACTAGACTAACTAGGAAGCCGGCTATATGACATCTGTAACTGTAATACTTAGGTCGTCCAGGCCACCTGTCACAATCAACTAGAGCACAAACTGGACCAATGATGTCTCAACAATACAGGGTAAACAACTGAAATGCAAACAAGGCTATGAGTATGCCAAATGAAACAACAAAAAGCCGACAAGGCCACAAATTGAATACCATTGTACACACTAAGTCCATAAAGCCTCTAAAGAGTAAACTGACTGATGGTCGGAACAGGGCTCCGACCTACCCATCACTGCATCTCAAAACTCTAACTGAAATAAAACCAGTCTTAGCTCCAGAAAGAAAGGAGCATACCAACACATCCGCTAATCTCACGAACTACTACTGCAACTGGCAATCCCGACCTCTACCTGCACCTGCGACACGAGTGCAGGTCCCCAGGTGAAGGGACATCAGTACGAATGAAATGTACTGGTATGTAAGGCAGAAAATTGTAAACATGTAAGATAGCAATGATAGCTAACCCAGAAATAAGGAATAGTAACAACCTGGAATCCTGGAAACTGAAACCTGACAATAAGTCAATATTGAAGTGCAAATGCAACCAAGTAATGCACAAGAAAAACTATAACTATAATGTTGGCAGCCAACCGACCATAAAAACCATATAAAAATGCCTCCTGTCGATGTACCATACCAGGGTAAAATAAAATATCTCTAGCCGATGTACCATACCGGGGTAAAAATAAAAATATCTCCAGACGGTGTACCATACCGGGGTAAAAATAAAAATATCTCCAAATGGTGTGCCATATCGGGGTAAAATAAAAATATCTCAAGCCGGTGTGCAATACCGAGGTAAAATAAAAGCATCTCCAGTCGGTGTGCCATACCGGGGTAAAAATAAAAATATTCTCAATCATAATCATGAATGGAGCCGATAAAGCTTATACTGAGTCAATTTAACACATGTAGCATTGAAATGACAAATGCTTGGTCTGTGGCCGTAATAGGTCTCTTTCGTAGCATATAAATGCAACTGAGCACATATATCATGAAAAATTAGCAAATATGCGCATATATCACGTAAACATGTCAAATTATATACAAACATGTCAACTCAGTGACTCGACGGACCTTCAGGAGGTTTAGCCAACATAAGAATTTTAGCAGAATTACAAGCAATGTCCTATAGATACTCTTATCAATTTAACATATCGCTTGAGTAGAAGCACGTAGATTCTCATTTCTATACAATCCTTTGACATCTGGGAACTATATATATATATACTTCCCACAGGGTGGTTCCTTTACATGTATCGACAACCATACATTGGAATTTCATTGCCAAACTTATCACATCGATGAGCACTTGCAGTTCTCAATTCATTGGCCTTATTTGCAGGAAAACATGGGACTTATAACCTGAATCTTGGAGTTATTGTCATAACGCTTAACATATATGTAGAGCTGAGAGCGGAATTACAGACATACAACGTATGAGACTTCTGTATAACGTATAAACTCGTATTTAGTTAGCTGAGTGACCTCCAGGTGACTTCCTGGAATTAGAAGTTCTAAGCTTAACGGATCATTTTCATAGCTTCTGCTTATACTTAGACATTAGGAACATTGGTACATGGGAGAATCTCTCCTCTGAATTTAAGGAATTCAAATGATAACTCAACAAGTGCTAAACATATAGACGCGTCACTTGAATATAACTGAAAAAATTCAAATGTATGTTATAATATGAAAATCATATACATTAAGACTTTTTCTGGAAAGACATATAAATACTTAAGTTCTTAGCCTGGTACGCAACTTCAAATACTTGATCAAGACATTAGCATGATTCTTGAAATATGATCTCTCGAAGCATAACACACTTCAACGTAACTTAGGGACTGGAAGACATTACTTAAGAATCTGAGATTTGGATTTGTTCAACTTGATAATTCATAAGCAACTCTCCAAGTGCTGCCTTATAGGAAAATAAAGACTTATAACCATAATTCGGACGATGCTTGATTGACTTTCACAACTTTGTAATTAACCGAGGAGCTTACGAAAGCTTACATCATTATAAATGGATTAGAAGCTCATAGCATCACCCTTTTCAGTCATGGAAGAAAATTTCACCACTTAGAATCGATAACTTAACATAAACGTTTAGGGGTATAGCAAAGAGCTTCTCTTTAACTTAAGTTACTATTTTACAAACGTTCAACTCTAGCTGATTTATACAAGGTCGTCACCTAATATTCATTATATCATTACCACATAATGTATTTATATCACTTATTTAACTTAATTCCTTGTCAACTCTCAGGAGGTTAAGATAGCACAAGAGTAACAGTAAATTTACGGCGATACTCTAAAGACAATTCTTGTTGCCCTAGCGTGTAACTTGAACATAGGAATAAGCATAAATATATACTTATTTTCGTATAACCTTATAACATTAATAAACTATGTATAACCTTCCCAAAAATATGGTTTCATAAAAATATCGATAATTTACACATTCAAGTTCTTTCTTTCAAGTTCAACGTATCGGTTTTGTTCGAAAACTCGTTAACTAGTCAGTTAGATAAAGGGAGAGAAATCAAGGAATCACATCTTGGCCTTATATACCTTAGAACATATTCATGATAGGGTGGATAACTATTTATAGGCATTTCCATTTCGTTGTTCTCATTTACCCTTATTTAGCTTAAAATTATTTGCTAGCGTTAAGTTCGTTCGCGTGATGTCGTCTTGCCTTCTTACCAATTTAAAATAGCAACTAGAATTTTGAACACATTTGATATCACATGCATGAAAAATATAAAGGACCAGCTCACGGTGCCCACAATGAGGGGACTTCAGACTCAATTTACAACTACAACAATAACCGTAAACAATACGCCTTCCACTTTACATTTGTTCACATTTAAGCATATTTAACTCTTCAAGGTTTCTATGAAGTATTTCTAATACTTTGGGCAGAATCATGTATTCCTCAATAGGAACACAAAACGTAGGAACATTGGCCCGATCAACAACAAGATTTCATGCTTGGAAAATAAGAATAGGGATGCCATTACATACCTCACTTCGTCGCGTCTTTTTAGCCAATTTCTTCCGCTTCCTAGAAACTCCGACACCTTCAACTTCCCTACTTACACTAGATGGAATGAATACTGGTTTATGCCGAGTTCCCAGTCACAATTCATGTCCCAAATCGTACAACCAAACAGCCACATCATAATATAATTTTCAGCAATCCTACGTAACTTAGGCTTCTTAAACTTGAGGCAATTCAAGAGAGTTTCGCTTACGTTCTTTTGGTGTTTAACCTCCCCAAAGGTGTGGCGTATTCCTTCCATCTTTTGGATAAATTCCAGCATCTATATAGCTGTAACAACCTCCCAAAAACGGGCAGAAACCTCAGTCAAATATCACATAAAACACATATTGACTTTATGTCATTTCCTTACTTTAGCTTGCAAATTTGAGCGGATAAACCAAGTAGGAACACTTACCTTTAACTTGTGTATAACCCCTGCCCATATGGGGTTCCTCTTCAGCTAAATTTTGTTCCAAAAATGTAGCAACCATGCTGCCAAACCGCAGCAACAACACACACCCAAGAAACACATAACTTCCAACTTTACTTCCAACATAACTTGTTAATTCATGATAATTTAAAGAGTAAAAACACCTACGACCTTTTGTACTCAACTCTCACAAATATGGAGGTAGAACTTCACCTCCCTACCGCCCAAAAAACGCAGCATCTTGGCAGCCAAAAATGCTGCAACTCGACAATTAGAAGCTCACAATATAAGAAACCCTTTCTAAGCTTGGACTATTAGGAAATTTGACCTATCCATACAATTTATTACCTGGGATTTGTTTTCACCATTGGATAGAGATCTTAATTCTGTGAATTTTGAAAAAAAAAGAGGTGAAACAGAGTAGAAATGAGCTTTTTATCTCAAAATTACTTCATATAGGCGTGCTGGGTGGTGCCCGCGTGCGGCGCCCATGCGACGTGCCTTCGCGTGCATGCTCTTGCGCCTGTTGCCTGCCTGTCTCGGCGCCCGCGCGCATGGGCGCTTTACGAGCCGATAGTGCTGTCTTCAAACGAGTATAACTTTTTAATCCGAACTCTGATTGACGAGCGATTTTTTTCACTATAAACTAGATTCAAATACCTTTCATTTGATTGGCTATAGGACCTATGAATCATTATATATTTGGAGATATGTCCATTTAAAGTTGACCCTTATTTACAAACTTCACATACTCTTCGCTTTTCCTTTTGCGCATGTTTTCCTCCTCACCTATGGACAAACTACAACCCATAATTCTCTTAATATTACATATAAACATCAAATAATTATCAAACAAAATGAATTTCGGAGTGTAACATCTTCCCCCCTTAAAATTATTCATTCTCGAATGAGGGTTATACCTCGGTAGCCGTATGTTTATCCATAACGTCTTTAAATTTTCCTTGCCTTTTTTCATAAACATACATTTCATTTTTCGTAAACACATCCTCTTTCTATTGCTGCTTCTTATCAAACCGTACTTACTCAACTCCATCTATTTGTCTGACGTATGATAGGCATGCTTTAGTACCATAAAATTTGTTACTTTTCTGACCCTAAGCAAATTAATACACTACCATGGGAGTTATGATTTACTCCAATACTGCCTTTCCATTAATACCATTACAAAATATCATAGAAAAAAAATTGAAAATCACAGCTTAACTACTTAACATGTAGAATCAGTGTGAAACCTGATGTTGCTCTTTTACCTTTTCCTTTACCACGACCTGTCACTACATATCATGGAAATGGGGGCTAAAAGAAATTTTAGTCTAATCTAGGGACAAAGTAGAGACTGAATCTCAAGGAGAAACTGAATGTATGGCTGTCCAAGGTCTCTAAGCACTATGAGGGTCCTTAAATAGTCTTATCGACTTGGTTTCCTTACTCTGTTCCACTACCTTGTCATTACTTGGGAGACGGTGAATCAGATCGTCCATCTTTTGAGCAAATACTAGCATCCAAGAAGTAGATATTTTTGTTAGGGTAGACATTCCCAAACACCCTCGGACCAAATGGGGTCCAAAACCTAATACAATTGATATACTCTATCCCTTGTATTTCGCACCCTATTTGAAATATATTGTGCCAAAGAATTAAAGTTGAATCTATATTCGCGAATACTCATGCTACCCTGCTCTGCTTTGTGTTGATCTACGAACGAGCCTTCTATTTGATTTATACTATACTTCTTCAAGTCTCCATCATCCCGATAGGTACAAAACCTTATTAGCTTGAACCCATTGAAGTTTCTGTGGTAAGTACTGATTCGTTTAAAGGCTAAGAGATTTAGGCTCAAAACCTATGGGCACTAGAGCTCTCAAAAGTTCCCCCGGACCCTAGCATTAATTTTAACTATTTATTTTGAAATGTCACTACTCGGGCTAACATCTTAAATGCTTTCTCAAAATCTTGTCCATTTGATATACCTGAAGGTACAACAGGTGATGAAGATCAATAACTCTACATTCTCTTAGCTCTACTAAATCTGAAACAACAGGAGGGACTGAATCCCCTCCAACAGTAATTCCGATTGGAACTTGGAGGAACTATGGTACGAGGAATAGGAAACTCGCTTCAAGCCTCTGATATATTTCTCATATCGGAAGGAGGGCGATTAGGACCCTTTCAAACATCAGTGCTGATAAATCTCATAGCAATTTGCCTTACTCCAGGCGAATTTTAAAACATAAGCATGATATAGATTTAGCACACCTCTTACATCTTTTCTCTATAGCACGATATATTAATGAACAAAGTGAAACAACTCCTAAATGCCCTGTAGCTTCCTGATTATAAGTATGGTGCACAACATACCCATAAGCAAGACTCTACTAGACACGGCTTGTGGACTCTCTAGGATACGACTTCGCTCTGATACCAAGTTTGTCACGCCCCATAACTAGGGGGAGGGCTTGACTGGCTCCCCATACCAGACTAACTGGGAAGCCGGCTATTTGACATCTGGAACTGTAATACTTAGGCTGTCCAGGCCACCTGTCATAATCAACTAGAGCACAAACTGGACCCATAATGTCTCAACAATAAAGGGTAAACAACTGAAATGCAAATAAGTCTATGAGTATGCCAAACTAAACAACCAAAAGTCGATAAGGCCACAAACTGAATACCATTGTACACACTAAGTCCACAAAGCCTCTAAAGAGTAAACTGACTGATGGTCAGAACAGGGCTCCGACCTACCCATAAATGCATCTCAAAACTCTAACTGAAACAAAGCCAGTATTAGCTCCAGAAAGAAATGAGCATACCAACACATCCGCTAATCTCACAAACTACTACTGCAACTGGCAATGCCGACCTCTACCTGCACCTGCGACACGAACGCAGGTCCCCAGGTGAAGGGACATTAGTACGAATGAAATATATTGGTATGTAAGGCAGAAAACTGTAAACATGTAAGATAGCAATGATAGCTGAGCCAGAAATAAGGAATAGTAAGAACCTGGAATCTTGGAAACTGAAACTTGACAATAAGTCAATATTGAAGTGCAAATGCAACTAAGTAATGCACAAGAAACACTATAACTATAATGTTGGAGGCCAACCGACTATAAAAACCATATAAAAATGCCTCCAGCCAGTGTACCACACCGGAGTAAAATAAAATATCTCCAGCTAGTATACCATACCGGGGTAAAAATAAAAATATCTCCAGCCGGTGTGCCATACCGGGGTAAAAATAAAAATATCTCCAGCGGGTGTGCCATAAAAATATCTCCAGCCGGTGTGCAATACCGGAGTAAAATAAAAATATCTCCAGCCGGTGTGCAATACCGAGGTAAAATAAAAGCATCTCCAGCTGGAGTGCCATACCGGGTAAAAATAAAAATATTCTCAATCATAATCATGAATGGAGCTGATAAAGCTTATACTGAGTTAATTTAACACAAGTAGCATTGAAATGACAAATGCTTCGTTTGTGGCCGTAATAGGTCTCTTTTGTAACATATAAATTCAAGTGAGCACATATACAATGTAAAATTAGCAAATATGCACATATATCATGTAAAGCTGTCAAATTGTATACAAACATGTCAACTCAGTGACTCGACGGACCTTCAGGAGGTTTAGCCAACATGAGAATTTTAGTAGACTTACAAGCAATGTCCTATATATAGTCTTACCAATTTAACGTATCGCTTGAGTAGAAGCACATAGATTCCCATTTCTATACAATCCCTTGACATCTGGGAACTACATATATATACTGCCCATAGGGTGGTTCCTTTACATGTATCGGCAATTATACATTGGAATTTCATTGCCAAACTTATCACGTCGATGAGCACATGCAGTTCTCAATTCATTTGCCTTATTCGCAGGAAAACATGGGACTTATAACTTGAAACTTGGAGTTATTGTCATAACACTTAACATATACGTAGAGTTGAGAGCTGGATTATAGACATACAACGTATGAGACTTCTATATAACGTATAAACTCGTATTTAGTTAGCTGAGTGACCTCCAGGTGACTTCCTGGAATTAGAAGTTCTAAGCTTAACAGATCATTTTCATAGCTTGTTCTTATACTTAGACATTAGGAACATTGGTACATGGGAGAATCTCTCCTCTGAATTTAAGGAATTCAAATGATAACTCAACAAGTGCTAAACATATAGACAAGTCACTTGAATATAACTGAAAAAATTCAAATGTATGTTATAATATGAAAATCATATACATTAAGACTTCTTTCTGGAAAGACATATAAATACTTAAGTTCTTAGGCTGGTATGCAACTTCAAATACTTGATCGAGACATTAGCATGATTCTCGAAATATGATCTCTTGAAGCATAACACCCTTCAACATAACTTAGGGACTGGAAGACATTACTTAAGAATCTGAGATTTGGATTTGTTCAACTTGAGAATATATAAGCAACTCTCCAAGTGTTGCCTTATAGGCAAATAAAGACTTATAACCATAATTCGGACAACGCTGGATTGAAATTTTACAACTTTGTAACTAACCGAGGAGCTTACGAAAGCTTACATCATTATAAATGGATTAGAATCTCCTAGGATCACCCTTTTCGGTCATGGAAGAAAATTTCAACACTTAGAATCGATAACTTAACATAAACATTTAGGGGTATAGCAGAGAGCTTCTCTTTAACTTAAGTTACTATTTAACAAACGTTCAACTCTAGCTTATTTATACAAGGTCGTCACCTAATATTCATTATATCTTACCACAACATATTTATATCACGTATTTAACTCAATTCCTTGTTGACTCTCAGGAGGTTCAGATAGCACAAGAGTTACTGTAAATTTACGGCGACACTCTAAAGACAATTCTTGTTTCCCTAGCATGTAACTTAAACGTAGGCATAAGCGTAAATATATACTTATTTTTGTATAACCTGCTAACATAAAAAAACTGTGTATAACCTGCCCATAAAGATGATTTCATAGAAATATCAATAATTTACACATTCGAGTTCTATCTTTCAAGTTCAACGTATCAGTTTGTTCGAAAACTCATTAACTAGTCAGTTAGATAAAGGGAGAGAAATCAAGGAATCTCCTCTTGTCCTTATTTACCTTAGAACATGTTCATAAGAGGGTGGATAACTATTGTAAGGCATTTTCATTTCGTTGTTCTTATTTACCCTTATTTAGCTTAAAATTATTTTCTAGTATTAAGTTCGTTCGCGTGACGTCATCTTGCCTTCTTACCAATTTAAAATGGCAACTAGAATTTTGAACACATTTGATATCACATGCATTAAAAAATATAACAGACTAGATCACGGTGCCCGCACTGAGGGGACTTAAGACTCGATTTAAAACTACAACAATAATCGTAAACAATACGCCTTCCACTTAACGTTTGTTCACTGTAATCATATTTAACGCGTCAAGGTTTCTATTAAGTACTTATAATACTTTGGGAAGAATCATGTATGCCTTAATAGGAACACAAAATGTAGGAACATTGGCCCGATCAACAACAAGATTTCGTGCTTGATAAATAAGAATAGGGAATCCATTACATACCTCACTTCGTTGCGTCTTTTTAGCCAATTTCTTCCGCTTGCTAGAAATTCCAACACCTTCAACTTCCTTACTTACAGTACGTGGAATGAGTACTGGTTTATGCCAAGTTCCCAGTCAAAATTCATGTCCTAAAATGTACAAAACAGCAACATCATAATATAATTTTCAGCAATCCTACGTACCTTAGGCGTCTTAAACTTGATGCAATTTATAGAGTTATAGGGCACAACTGATACCTCAAGTCGAAATTGAACTGGTAGAAAATAAGTGTGGATATTTAGCCATTATATATGCTTCGGCGTCCCACATAGCTCCCTCAACATGTTGATTTCTCCATAAAACCTTAATTGAGGCTACTTCCTTGTTCCTTATCTTTCAAACTTGAAGATCTAATATTTCCACCAGAACATCTTCATAGCTGAGGCTATCTTTTACACCGACGCTGTCAACCGGAACTACTAGAGCTGAATCTCCCAAACACTTCTTCAAAAGTGACACATGAAATATGGAATGTACAGAAGACAACTCTGTGGTCAAGTCCAACTCATATGCTACCTTACCAACCCTTCTCATGATCTAGTAGGGACCAACATATCGGGGGACTGAGTTTTCCCTTCTTTCCAAACTGCATGACTCCCTTCATGGGAGATACCTTGAGAAATATCCATTCGTCCACATCAAACTCCAGATCCCTTCTCCTCACATTAGCATACAATTTCTAATGACTCTGAGCGATTTTCAACCGGTCCCTTATCAACTGAACCTTTACCATGGCCTCATGGACTGAATCAGGTACTATTATGGCTGCCTCACCAACCTCAAATCAACCAATGGGCGATCTACACCTCTGCCCATAGAGAGCCTCGAATGGTGCCATTTGGATACTAGAGTGATAATTGTTATTAATTATAAGAAAACTCGATCAATGCAAATGATCATCCCAACTACCTTTGAAATCCATAACACATGCCCTCAACATGTCCTCAAGAGTCTGGATTGTTCATTCGGCTTGGCCATCCATTTGCGGATGAAAATCTATGCTGAGCTTAACTTGAGTCCCAAGTCTCTTCTATAAAGACCACCAGAACTGGGAGGTGAATTGAGTACCTCGATCTGAAATAATTGAAAAGGGCACTCCATGAAGTCGAACTAACTCCCAATTATATAATTTGGCATAATCATCCGCTAAATCCGTGGTCTTGACCTGTAGAAAGTGTGCAGCCTTGGTTAACCTGTCAACCACCACCCAAATGGAATCATAATGTCGGCGAGTACGAGGTAGGCTTGTAATAAAATCTATATTAATCTCTTCCCACTTCCAAGTAGGAATGCTAATATCCTGAAGTACGCGTCCCAACCTTTGATGTTAGACCTTCACTTGCTAATAGTTTGGACATTTAGCTATGAATTCTGCAATATCCTTCTTCATACCATCCCACCAATAGATTTCTTGCAAGTCCTGATACATCTTCGTGGATCCCGGATGGATAGAATATCTAGTACCATGTGCCTCATCCAATATCCGAACTCTCAAATCATCAAGGTATCTGACACATAGACGAACCTAGTATCATAGCACACTATCTTCACCTTATGAGAAAACCTCCACCTTTTGACTCCCCACCGCTTCCTTCAATTTCCTCAAAATTGGATTCTCATCTTGCCTAGATTTGACATCAACCACCAAGGACGATTCTGATCCATTCTACACAGCCACACCGCCATCGGTCGAGCCAACCAATCTAACTCCCAACCTTGCAAGTCGATGGACATCTTACACCAACTCTTTTTTTCCCTCATCCACGTGGGACACACTCTCCATAGAGAGCCTACTAAGTGTATCTGCAACCACAATAGCTTAGCCCGGGTGGTAAAGAACACTCACATCGTAGTCCTTTAGTAACTCCAACCACCTCCTTTGCTGAAGATTGAGATCTTTCTGCGTGAACATATATTGCAAGCTCTTGTGGTCCGTGAACACGTCCACGTGTACCCCATACAAGTAATGATGCCATATATTAAATGCAAACACCACTGTGGCCAAATCAAGATCATGGGTCGGGTAATTCCTTTCGTAAACCTTTAGCTTTCGGGAGGCATATGCTATTACTTTCCCATGCTGCATCAACACACACCCAAGTCCAACTCGCAAAGCATCACAATACACTACAAAGCCATCCATATGCTCGAGTAGGGTCAACACTGGTGCTGAAGTGAGTTGGGTCTTTAATTTCTGGAAGCTTCTCTCACAAGCCTCCGACCATTAGAACTTTACCTTTTTTTGACTGAACCAGGTCAATGGGGCTGCATTTGATAAAAAAACCTAAAAAAATCTCCAATAGTACCCTGCTAGGTCCAAGAAACTTCAAATTTCTGAAGGATTTACCTGTCTCGGCCAATTCTTCACCGCTTCGATTTTCTGAGAATCTACCTTTATACCTTCACTTGATACCACATGGACCAGAAATGCCACCAAGTGTAGACAAAATTCACACTTGCTGAACTTAGCATACAACTGACGATCCTTGAGAGTCTGCAGCACTATCATTAAATGAGCGGCATGCTCCTCCTCGTCCTGGGAGTATATAAGGATATCGTCAATGAACACGATCACGAACATGTGTAGATATTGCTTGAACACCCTGTTCATCAGGTCCATAAAAGCTACAGGATCATTGGTTAGTCCAAAAGACATAACAACAAATTCGTAGTGACCATATCGAGTCCTAAAAGCAGTTTTTAGGATGTCACTCTCTCGAATCCTGAGCTGGTGATACCCGGACCTGAGATCAATCTTTGAGAAACATCTGGCACCCTAGAAATAAAGCATGAACATGACATAAACATAAGCTTGCATATTGTAAGGATAAAAGCACAAACACCACTTAATAATGCTGAACTATCTATACATGATAGTCTTAAAAGCCTCTACTATTATGATGAGCTGAAGGGACAACACCCACAGCTAGCTCACCAGGTTAGAAACTAAAAGAAATGATAAAAGCATTAAACTAACAAGCTCCCCGGAGAATTAGGATTGCCCCAAGCGAGAATAGGACTTGGACTAATCATGAATGAGCTATCAGTGAGATTGAGCTGGATCACCTAAACCTATATCATGAGATGATATAGCATAGAGTATGCATTCAATATATTAAATGTACTGAGTATGTAAGATAAATAACATGCTAGTAAAACGATAGTTTGAAATCATGAATACAAATTGAGAAAGTTTATGAGAGTAAGGTTGGATGCTAAAAGCCATAAAAATGAAGTATACATATTCATAAGCTTTTAATATTAATTTGGACATAATGGCACAAGGTTTAAAAATAAAATCATATAACTTTTTATGCTTGAAATCGTAAGTGAAAGCTCATAAACTGATCAATGGGTCAGATATGCTATAAACATAATATCATAAGTCATGAACATGAGTAACTGAAATAATGAGGAACAGTGAGAAACTGTAGCACCTCAGATCCTAGAATGAAATATTGTAGCAATAGAATAAAAGTTTCAGATCTGGTGCCAGAGTAACGTAGGGTGTGACGGCGCGTCACACCATTAATGTTTGTTCTGATGTTCCTTCATTCCACTTATCATGGAGTTGACAGCCATTAGTTGGATGACATACTATCAGTTGTACGATCCATGATCGATCCTTTAAGATGTTAGGTGGTAGAGGCTCCGATGGACCGTCAAGTGAGTGACAAACCATCAAGTGAGTGACGGCCTGTCATGGGGACCGTCACCTACACCTCGATTTCTAGCCCCACTGTTTAAGGCTGACGAAGTGGATGACCATCCGTCAAGCAAGTGACGGCCCGTTACCTTGATTGTCACTTGGGGTAAATTTTTAGTCAAATCTATTTAAACTCGACAATGGATATAAAGGAGCGTCAAGCTTGCGATGGTTTGCCACTTGTCCTGTTAGACACATCACGACCATAGAATTTTAGATTTTAGAATATTTACCTAGGGGTATTCTCGTATATTCCCACTATTTTTGTCACGCCCCATCTTGCGAGGTATGACTGGCACCTAGTGCCACACTAGCCTCTAAGCTGACCTAGCTGGGCATACGCACCTCTAGTGCCTGCCAACAACCCATAAATGAAGAAAACAAATAGCTATATCTCAGCTAAAAACACAGCCTCAGGCCGAAATGCCACACAACGAACCTGCATAAATACAGCTAACCCACAATCACAATAATCAAGAGATATTATGTGGACTAACAAGACCACCATGCTATCTAAGTCATAAAAAAATAAAGATAGGAAGTTATGTATAAACTATAGCCGACAAGCCTACTAACCAATAGCTAAGCTAGCCCCCACAGGGCCAACAACAACCAACTAACTAGGAACAGTAGTCTGCAGCCTCTAAGAGTAGAATAGTGGTCAGGACAGGGCCCTGACCTACCCAAATGCTATACAACAAAATGAGAAAACCTTTCTAACTGATAACTCCTAAGAAAAGGAGCTGATTGATCTGCTAACCCTGGATGACTGCTAAGGAGGTCCTGGAACTCGTTTGTCTATACCAATTGGCAAGTATGAAGCGCCCCATAGGTGGGCGTCAATATAATATGTATCGAATATGTAAGGCAGTAATAAAAGCTGAACAGAAGCTGGTAAAACAACGTAAAGTAATCAACAAAAAGGATAAGAGTTTAACTTTAATAGCCTAACAATCTTAAATATAGCTAGCAAGTACATATACAAACAAGAACCTTACCTGGCCCCGATATGCTTGGAAGGTACAATCAGCACAAAATAACCTACCTGGGTCCCCATAAGCGCCAGCAAGTACAATTCAATCTATATACCCCTAACAAGGTCATTATGATTCCGCAGGCAACTATAGCCAACCTACCTACCCTCTAGGTCTGTAACTAAGACCTATGGTCTCTTGTAAATGTATCTGAGCCCTATGGGTTCATATAAGTGTATCCTGGGCCCACAAGGCTCAATTGAGGGTCCATAATGTCGTTATGGAATAAGGGAAATTCATTTGCAAATTGACTTCAATATTGCCTTGTAGACGTGAATGTAGTCCTTTCAAACAACACATAGCTCCTCTGAGAAATCTGTAGCCCCTTAGGCAGTAATACAGTTAGCAACCCTTAGGTTGGTTAACGAAAGGCCATCCTTGGTGGGGTCAATCCCGACAGGAGTACTATACTGTAGTCACGAATCTATCTGTAGTAGATAATCACAATATACATGCTCGCAACTTACTTACAAAGGAATAGGTCACATCAACTATACGAAGAGGATAACTTGCCAAAGAGGTTAGCTTTAACATACCTCAATTGTTGATTTCTGTTCACCTAAACAGTTTCAACTTAAATCCTGTAATTCCCCTAAGTTGTGGCCCTTAAGTTGAGAGAATGAAGCTATTTTCAACACTAGGAAATGGCTAATAATAACATCCTTAACACACATTAATCTACAATTTAAACTCTATCCAATTTAGTTGAAAGGTTAAAATTCTCGAGAGTTTAGAAGGCAGAAATACTTACTTATCACTTATAGTCGTTGAGGACTCAATTTTAAATGATTTCTAAAACTTCTACTATGAAGGACTCTTAAATACGATCTATATTTCAAGAAATAAGTTCGTACATACATTCCTCATAGGCCCAAAACTCATTATCCAAGATGAATTTGCAATTGAATGGAGTTTAACGGCGTAATTCGGCGAAAATCTGAAGAAATGGTCGCTCATGTTTGCTCTTTTATTTTGGGGAAATATTTGAATATTTGATTTAAACCTGAAGGAGTTTATATATAATTTGAGGTGTCAGGAAGGGGGGTGCGGCGCGCTATCTATAGCGCTAGCACACAGGCGCAATGCAGCGGGTAGTGCACAGACATGGCTGCGTGGCACGACACCCGGTGCGCCCTGCCTCCAATGTTGGCCTCCTGCTCGCTTGATAATATGCTCATATGCTTATTCCCCAAGACCCCTCCCACATGCATCGTACTCCAAAACTCTCAACGTATGTATGTATGTGTTTGTTAAATGATAGAAACTTATGGTGTGTAACATTATCTTCCCCTTAGGAACATTTATCCTTCAATGTAATCTAAGCTTAATAGACTCAATTATTTAACCATTGCCGAAAATTTTTTGGTAGAGTCTCCTTTGTATTATGGACTATCTCGAAACTTGAAACACAGAAAAGTCCAACATAGGCATCTAACAGGATGCTACAAGAAACTACTCCACAACATAAAAGTGATAAACTAATAAACATTGATAACATAAGCAACAAAACAATACCTGAATAACAATCTCACCTCAATTGCACAATCTAAGTCAAGCTTGAAATAAGTGAGAATATTTAGACCTCATGTCGTCCTCAGCTTGCCAAGTTATCTACTCCACATTTTTATTCCTCTGTAAGACTTTAATGGAGGCTATGTCTTTAGTCTTCAATTAATGAATCTGTGATCTAGTATATCAACTGGAATCTCTTCTGTCACGCCCCGCCTTGGGAGGCATGACTGACACCTGGTGCCCTACAAGGACCAGAACTACTGAGCTGACTTAGCCTAAGCACCTCTGCTGCAGGGCTGACTCTAACTATAGAATCGAGAAAAAAACGGGCTCTATAGCGGTTGTAAATACAACCCCCGGCAGACAAGGCCTATAGCCACCTGTGAAAACAAACAGCTAAGCAGAGACAAACCATCATAGGGAGTCCTATGCGGGCCAGCAAGGCTACCATGATATCTAGTTATAACTGAAAAGTGAAATCAGATGCTAAACTAAGCTATGACTAACAAGGCCATCAATCAACAGCTAAAAAAGGCCCCACACGACCAACACACATGGTCTAAAACACATATTGGCCCCACACGATCGATATCATCTCACCACAGGGAAGTAATGCAATCTGCAAGCCTCTAGGAGTAATAAGATGGTCAGAAAATGGCCCCGGCCTACCCATACTATATAAACAAAATAAATAAACCTCTATCACACAGGCTCTGGAAGAAAGGAGCTGATGGCTCTGTACGGCTGACGGGATCTACGAGGGACTTGCTCCTCGTCTATCTGCACCTGCAGGCAAGTAATGCAGTGCCCCAGAAGAGGGCTTCAGTACCACAGGTACTGAGTATGTAAAGCAGTAAACTTAAATAACTAAAAGTAAGGAAATGGAGCCGACAATAACTGAAGTAAAGGAAACAGATTGAAAATGAATGAAGTAGTGAAATCAAGGCTAAACATAACTGTAATAAGGAGGGTAGGGGTCATACCTAACAAAAGAGGCGTCTTACTGTCTAACTATTAATAAGTAAAGCAAACATAAACCTTACCTGGCCCCCATAAGATGGACGGTACAATCAACACAGAACAACCCACCTGGGCCCCCATTAGCCCTAGTGAGTACACCTCAATCTATGTACCCCTATCCAGGTCATACTGAGTCAACTAGTAGCTATAAGCGTCCTTCCAATCCCCTGGGTCTACAGCTGGGCTCGCTCGGCCCCTGACTATAGTTGTGCCTGAGTCCGAAGGACTCCTAATGTCTACACCTCAGGCTTAAGCGCTCGACGGGGGTGTGTATAAGGCCAACCACGGCAAATATGAGGATTAGAATCCCCATCTTCATTCTTTGCAGATGGCATGCCGCTCTGTAGAGCGACGTATCCTCGCCCCTAGAGGGCGAGTCAACACAACTATTAACCCTGGGGCGGTCACGGAAGCTATACATGTATAATCTAGCCCAAAACAATACAATTTACTAGTCTCAACTGACAACGACAACTAAACATGGTAACATACTCCTTGAATACTTTACTGGGATTCATACTAGATTACTATGCTGAAGAAACTAGCTTGCCGAAAAAAATGCCTTAACATACCTCGTTCGCTATTTACTGATTAACTGGCAAGGTTCGGCTGGTATTCAGCTGTTCTTCCCAACTATAATCATATTAACGGAACAATAGGGCTAACTTTATTACTATATTTGAAGAAAACAATAACATATATATCTATATACTGACTATACTTCAACTTAACGAAAGATGATCAAAAACTCGTAATTTCTTGGGAATCTAGAAGGGAGAAATACTTACTTTAAGCCTGATATCGTATTGACACTAGTTTGGAGCAATTCCAATAACTTTGGCTCGGCGGAACGATGATTCGCTGGGAGAATTTCACGAAACTAAATCCATAGAAATGCTCCATGCAGCCTTATACTTCGATACCTGAAGTTAATTTGAATTTGGACGGCGTTTAGCAGCGTAATCGGATGAAAATTATATGTCTTCTTCGTCTCTATTCTCTGTTGGTCGTGATTTATAAATTATAACTTAACTTCTAAGTGTGAGAACCTTATATACTTGAGGCAGCAGACAAGGCAACGTGTGACACGCTGGCTAGCGCGCCGATTCTGCTCCGTGCCACATGGGCTAATGCGGAGGAGCATCTCCGTGCCACTTTGCCCCTCTGGGCAGCTTGATTCAGCCTCTTCTAGGGAAATCCTGACCTGGCACTTGTTTGACCTTTCCCCGGGCCCCTTCCTTGTACATATGGCACTCTAAAACACTAACCAACATACAAATAGGCCGATTAAACATTTAAAACTTATGGGGTGTAACATCCTCCCCCCCTTAAGAACATTCGTCCTCGATTGTTAACTTCTACTTGCAAGAACCTTAACCTTGCAATTACTTACTCTGGAAAAATTTTGGCAGAGTCTCCCCTGTAATATGGACTATCCAAAAACCCTTAAACACAAAAAAGTCTAATACAGGTACTCCACACAATACTATGACATTCATTTCACAATAGACTGAAATCAATTACTCCACATATACATGTATATAATGCTACTTATGAAACAACAATAACAACATACCTCTGGCTGCACAATCTAATTAAGTCTTAAATAACTGAGAATATCTGGTTTTCATATTATCTTCTGCCTCCCAGGTCATCTCCTCGCGGTTTTTATTTCGCCATAACACTTTAACGGAAGCAACATCTTTTGTTCTTAGTCTACGGATCTGCCAATCTATTATGGCTACTGGAGCTTCTTTATAAGCTAACTCCTCAGTGATTTGGACGTCTTTCACTGGGACAATCTGGGAGGGATCTCCTATACACTTCCTCAACATTGATACATGTAACACTGGGTGAACGAATTCTAATTCTGGAGGTAAATCCAATTCATAAGCCACCTGGCCTATCCTTCAGTGAATCTGATAAAGCCCAATAAACCTCGGGCTGAGCTTGCCTTTCTTACCAAATCTCATCACACTCTTCATCGGTGAAACCTTTAGGAAAACCTAGTTACCCACATTAAATTCTAGGTTTCTTCGCTGCACATCAGCATAAGATTTCTGGCGGCTCTGAGCTGTCAGCAGACGTTCCCTGATAAGCTTTACTTTCTCTTTTGAATGACGAATAATATCTGGCCCAATCAAAGCTGATTCTCCTACCTCAAACCAACCAGCTGGCGATCTGCACTTCCGCCCTTATAACGCTTCATAAGGTGCTATCTGAATTGCTGAATAATAACTGTTATTATAGGCAAATTCAATAAGCGGTAGATGTTCATCCCAGCTGCCTCCAAAATCTAGCACACACGCTCGTAACATATCCTCGAGCGTCTGGATGGTATGTTCTGCCTTCCCGTCTGGAACGCAGAGGCGATCCCTATATCTCAAAACTCCATCCTCGGTTACCTGGAAATCTGTCACTTCCCCTCACTGGACACTATTTCTGAGCTGAACCAGGCTAGGATCTTCATACTGCCGTTCTTTCACTTCCACAACCAATGATGACACTACAGTATTCTGCATTACCACTCCATTGTCTCCTGATTCTACTGTACAAACGGCTAAACTGGCTAGCTGATGCAATTCTCGGGCCAATTCCCGCTGCTAGGGCTGTAAATATGCCAGGCTTCCCATGGATTTGCGGCTAAGGGAATCGGCTACAACATTGGCCCTTCCTGGGTGATATAAAATATTCACATCATAATCCTTTAACAACTCCAACCAGCGACTCTGCCACAAATTAAACTTTTTCTAGGTGAAAATATACTGCAGGCTTTTGTGACCAGTGAATATATTTACGTGGACGCCATACAGGTACTGTCTCCATATTTTAAAGGCATGAATCACCGCGTATAACTCCAGGTCATGGGTAGGGTAGTTGTTCTCATGCTTGCTCAACTACTTGGAAGCATAGGCAATCACCTTACCATGCTGCATCAAAACACATCCTAACCCGACACCCGAAGCGTCACAATAGACTGCATAACCCTCCGTTCCCTTCTGGCAATGCTAGCACCGGTGCTGATGTCAATCTATCTTTCAGTTCCTGAAAGATCTGCTCACATGCCTCAGTCCAATGGAATTTTGCTGCCTTCTATGTTAGTTTGGTTAAAGGTGCTGCTAAAGTGGATAATCCTTCCACGAACCTTCTATAATACCCGGCTAACCCTAGGAAACTATGTACCTCGGTCAGAGTGGTAGGTCTAGGCCATGTTTTCACTGCCTCTATCTTCTGGGTATGTACCTGTATACTAGTATCTGACACAATATGGCCCAAGAAGGCTATTGAATTCAGCCAAAATTCACATTTAGAAAATTTTGCATATAGCTGGCGATCTCTGAGAATTTGGAGCACTGTCCGTAGATGATCCCAGTGATCTGCCTCTGAACGAGAATACACCAGAATATCATCAATAAATACTATCACAAACAAGTTCAGGTATGGTCTGAAAACGTTGTTCATTAGGTCCATGAACACTGCTGGAGCATTTGTTAGTCCAAAGGACATGACTAGAAATTAAAAGTGACCGTATCTGTTCCTAAAGGCAGTCTTTGGAATATCTCTTTCACGAACCCTAACCTGATGATATCCTGATCTTAAGTCAATCTTTGAAAAATACCTCGCTCCCTGTAGCTGATAAAATAGGTCTTCTATTCTGGGAAGCGGGTACTTATTCTTGGTAGTGACTTTATTCAATTGTCGGTAATCTATACACATACGGAGGGAGTCATCCTTCTTCCTAACGAACAGAACTGGCGCACCCCATGGTGAGGTACTCGGTCTGATAAAGCCCTTGTCTAGCAAATCCTTTAATTGTTCCTTTAGTTCTCTGAGTTTAGTAGGAGCAATCCAATATGGAGGAATAGATATAGGCTGAGTGCCTGGTAATAGATCGATTGAAAAATCAATTTCCCTTTCTAGGGGAATACCAGGAAGCTTATCTGGAAATACGTCAGGAAATTCACTAACCACTAGAATAGACTGAAAGGTCGGAGGCTTTGCCTGAACATCCCGAACTCTGACAATATGATAAAATGCACCCTTTTTCTATCAATTTTCTTGCCTGAAGATAGGAAATAAACCTACCTTTTGGCGTGGCTGTACTATCTTTCCACTCCCGTACTACCTCCCGTGGAAAGTGGAACCGGACAATCTTGGTCCAACATTCGACATTGCCATAGCATGGAGCTAGCCAATCCATACCCATAATAGCATCTAAATAAACTATTTCTAGTTCTATCAAGTCTGTCGTAGTCTGACGACTGGCAACCTCTACGGTACACCCTTGATAGACCCTCCTAGATATAATAGAGTCGCCAATAGGTGTAGACACTAAGAAAGGTCGCCGAAGCAATTCCGGCATAATACTAAACTTCCGAGCCACTAACGGTGTAACATAGGACAAGGTGGATCCTGGATCTATCAACACATAAGCAGGATGAGAGCAAATGTTCAGCATACCTGTCACAACATCTGGTGACAACTCTGACTCCTATCGCCCCAGTAGTGCATAAGTACAATTTGGGTCGGCACCTGAACTGGAGGCCCTTGATTTGCCTCTGCCTCTGCCAGCTGAAACTGAGGGCCTATGCCCTGCTAGGGATGCTGGAGCTCGTGATCCTACCGAGGACCTATCCTGTCGACCCCGGTCACCCTGACCCCTAGCTGGAAAACTCCTCATCTAATGACCGTCCTGTCCACAAATGTAGCATGCTGTGGAACCATACCTGCATGCTCTAGAGTGGCGTGGACTGCAAAAATGGCAAAGTGGTATCGTAAACCCACTCTGCTCCACTCTCCTCTACTGCTGTGAACCTACTACTAGCGAACATTCACCGGGCTCTGGCTGCCCTCGGCGACTAGACCTGCTCCTCTGCCGCTACGGTGGTGGCGTAGGTCTAGGTGGCCTATCAGATAACCGTAGCCTAGGTCCTCCCTGGGACTCCTCCTATAATTCATCCGGTCTGTCCCTGCGATGCTGCTCCTGACTTGTTGTCCTAATCTCCCCTTGCAGCTGTTTGATACCCTCAATATTCTGAACAAAAGCCCGCACATGGGCAATATCGATATCCTCTCGCAGTGTGTCTATTATGCAGGTCTCAACAAATTTTGGGTTCAGCCCTATAATAAAGCGGTGTACCCTGGCTGGCATTGTATCCACAAAGGCTGGTGCATATCGAGCCAAGGAATCAAACTGCATGTCATATTCCCGAACACTCATCGACCCCTGCTTCAAGTGTAGGAACTGATCAACCCAGGCCTGTCGAATCTCCCGCGGTAGGTAATGATCCAAGAGAGCCTCTGAGAAGTTGGGCCAGGTCGGAGGGGGAATATCTCTCCCTCGGGACCTCTCCCAACTCTCATACCAAAGTACGGTGATGTCCCGTAGCTAGAATACCACCAACTCAACTGACTTTGTGGGTGCAGCATGCATCAACTTAAAAATCTTCTGCATCTGGTCTAAGAAGTCCTGAGGGTCCTCGGTTCGATCTGTCCTTGTGAATTGTGGGGGACTTAGTGCTAGGAACTCTCGGACCCTCGAGCTGCCAGGCCCTCTTACGGGTTCTGCAACTGTAGGTGGCACTGGCTGACACTGAGCAGCCATCATCTGGGCTAGCATAACCACCGCGCTCCTGACCTCCTAGTTGGATGGTACGGGTATAGAAATTGCCGGAGGCGATGCCATCAAATCGGCTGTCCCAAGAGGCTCCTGACGTGGTGGAGACTGCTGGGGAGGTCGAGATGATACCTCCGTATCGTCTTCACATCGGGCTAATTCTGACCGAGGCTGAGGCACCCTACTGGTGTCCTCTCTCGCATCTACATCTACCTCCTGCCTGTCGTAGGGTTTCGCTGGTCCGACATTTCTCTGCAAGCAAAAGAGTATAATGAGCTTAGGGACTCAACCCTATACTGTAGCGCTCTATAGTATAACTGAATAAGAAGAAAGAGTAACCATCCGGTGCACAACACATTCATAGACAAGACTCTACTTAGCACGACTTGCAGACTCCCTGGGATACGACCTGCTCTGATACCAAGTTTGTCACGTCCCACCTTGGAAGGCATGACTTGCACCTGGTGCCCTAATAGGACCTGAACTGCTGAGCTGATTGAGCCTAAGAACCTATGGTACAGAACTGACTCTAACTCTAGAATCGAGAAAACAACAGGCTATATTGTGGCTTTAAATACAACCCCCGACCGACAAGGCCTACAGCCACCTGTGAAAACAAATAGAAAACCAGATACAAACCATCACAGGGAGTCTTATGCGGGCCGACAAGGATACCACTATATCTAGTTATAACTGGAAAGTGAAATCAGATGCTAAACTGAGCTATGACCAACAAGGCCATCAATCAACAACTAAACAAGGCCCCACATGGCCAATATCATCTAACCACAGGGAAGTAATGCAATCTGCAAGCCTCTAGGAGTAATACTATGGTTGGGACAGGGCACCGGCCAACCCATACTGTACAAACAAAAGAAATAAACCTCTATCATACAGGCTCCGGAAGAAAGGAGTTGATGACTCTGTACGGCTGACTGGAACTACGAGAGACCTGCTCCTCGTCTATCTGCACCTGTAGGCAAGTAAGGCAGCGCCCCAAAAGAGGGCATCAGTACCACAGGTACTGAGTATGTAAAGCAGTAACATTAAATAACTGAAAGTAAGGAAATGGAGCCGACAATAACTGAAGTAAAGGAAACGGACTGAAAATGAGTGAAGTAGTGAAATCAGGGCTAAACATAATTGTAATAAGAAGGGTAGGGGTAATACCTAACAAACGAGGCATCTTACTGTCTAACTATTAATAACTAAAGCAAACATAAACCTTACCTGGCCCCCATAAGACGGAAGGTACAATCAACACAAAACAACCCACCTGGGCCCCCATTAGCCCTAGTGAGTACACCTCAATCTATATACCCCTATCCAGGTCATACTGAGTCAACTAGTAGCTATAACCGTCCTACCAATCCCCTGGGTCTGCATTTGGGCCGGCTCGGCCCCTGACTATAGTTGTGCCTGAGTTTGGAGGACTCCTGATGTCTACACCCCAAGCGTAAGCGCTCGGTGGGGGTGTGTATTAGGCCAACCACGACAAATATGAGGATCTGAATCCCTATCTTCGTCCTTTGTGGACGACATGCCACTTTGTAGAGCGACGTATCCTCGCCCCTGGCGGGCGAGTCGACACAGCTATTAACCCTGGGGTAGTCACTGAAGCTATACCGATATAATCCAGCCCAAAACAATACAATTGACTAGTCTCACTGACAATGACAACTAAACATGGTAACATACTCCTAGCATACTTTACTGGGATTCATACTGGATTACTATGCTGAAGAAACTAACTTGCCGAAAGAAAATGCCTTAACATACCTTGTTCGCTATTTACTGATTAACTGGTGAGGTTCGGCTATTATTCAGCTGTTCTTCCCAACTATAATCATATTAACGGAACAATAGGGCTAACTTCATTACTATATTTGAAGAAAACAATAACATATATATATGTATACTGACTATACTTCAACTTATTGAAAGACGATCAAAAACTCATAATTTCTCGGGAATTTAGAAGGGAGAAATATTTAGTTTAAGCCTGAGATCATATTGACACTAGTTTGGAGCAATTCCAATAAGTTTGGCTCGGCGGGACGATGATTCGCCGGGAGAATTTCATGAAACTAACTCCGTAGAAATGCTCCCTGCAGCCTTATACTTCGATACCCGAAGTTAATTTGAATTTGGACGGTGTTTAGAGGCGTAATCGGATGAAAATTATATGTCTCCTTAGTCTCTATTCTCTGCTGGTCGTGATTTATAAATTATAACTTAACTTCTAAGTGTGAGACCCTTATATACTTGAGGCAGCAGACAAGGCAACGTGGCAAGCTGGCCAACGCACCGATTCTGCTCTGTGCCACGTTGGCTAACGTGGAGGAGCAGCTCCGTGCCACTTTTCCCCTCTGGGCAGCTTGGTTCGGCCTCCTCTTGCGAAATCCCGACCTTTCCCTAGGCCCCTTCCCCGTACGTATGACACTCTAAAACACTTAACCAACATACAAGTAGGCCGATTAAACATTAAAAACTTACTGGGTGTAACATCTTTATAGGACAATTTTTCAGTTACTTGAACATCCTCAATCAAGACAACTTGGGATGGGTCTCGTGTGCACTTTCATAGTATTGACACATGAAATATTAGATGGACAGATTCTAGCCCTGAAGGCAAATCTAACTCATAAGCTATTTGGCCTATCCTTCTAAGGATCTGATGGCCCAATGAACCTAGGGCTTAGCTTGCCCTTCTTGCCAAACCTTATCATGCCCTTCATAGGCAAAACCTTAAGAAATACCCAATCATCAACATCAAACACTAAGTCTTTACATCGAACATCGAAATAGGACTTTGATGACTCTGGGCTATCAACAAATGCTCTCTGATAAGTTTCACTTTTTCTTTTGATTTATGTATCATATTAGGTACGATCAATCTTGACTCCCCTACTTCGAACCTTCCTATGGGGAACCTACTTTTTGATCCATATAAAGCCTCATAATGTGCCATCTGAATAGCGAAATGGTAACTGTTATTGTACGCAAACTCAATAAGAGGTAGATGCTCGTCCCAACTCCCTCACAAGTCTAGCACGCACGCCAGTAACATGTCCTCGAGTGTCTAAATCGTGCGCTCAATCTGGCCATCTATCTGGGATAGAAGGTTGTACTCAAATTAACTTGCGTCCGCAAACCTTTTTGAAATGACTACCAGAATCTAGCCGTGAATTGTGCCCCCCAGTCAGAAATAATAGATGCTGGGACACCATGAAGTTGAACTATCTCATTAATATATAATTCAATATAGTCTTTGGTTGAATACATAGTCCTTACTGGCAAGAAATGGGTTGATTTCATCAATCTATTGATGATGACCCAAATGGAGTTAAATTTATGCCTGGTGTGAGGTAATTTTGTAACAAAATCCATATTAACTACTTTCCTTTTCTTGTTGGTACGGCTATCTCCTGAATTAGCCCGCTAGTTTTATGATGTACATATTTTACCTGCTGGCAATTAAGGCACTATGCTACAAACTCAGCTACACCCTTCTTCATTCTAGGACACCAATATATCTCCTTTATGTCATGGTACATCTTTGTTGAACCCAGATAAAGATAGTAATGAAATAATGTACCTCTACCATAATTTGCCGACAAAGCCCTGCTATATCTGAAACACAAAGTCGAGCTCTAAATCTCAAGACACCGTCTCCGATTAACTCAAAGGCCGATAGGTCACCCTACTGAACCTTCTCTCTGCGTTGTACGTTGATAGGGTCCTCATACTGCTGTGCCTTCACCTCTACAACTAGCAATGGTACTGTTGTATTCTGGATCACAACTCCACTATCTTCTGAATCTACTAACCAAAATTCTAGATTGGCTAACTGGAGTAGCTCTCGAGCTATTTCCCGCAGGTTTGGCCTCAAATATGCTAGGCTGCCCATGGATCTGTGGCTAAGGGCATTGGCTACAATATTAGCCTTCCCTGGGTGATATAATATATTCACATCATAGTCTTTTAGCAACTCTAGCCAATGACACTATCGGAAATTCAACTCTTTTTGCGTGAAAATATACTAGAGGCTTTTGGGATCGGTAAAGATATCTACACGAACACCATATAAATAGTGCCTCAAAATTTTCAGAGCATGAATGACTACAACCAGTTCTAAATCATGGATGGGGTAATTCTTTTTGTGCTTCCTTAGCTTCCTTGAAGCATAGACAATCACCTTACCATGCTACATTAGAACACATACCAATCCAATGCCTGAAGTGTCACAGTACACCATAGCTCTCTGGACCTTCTAGTATGGAAAATACTAGTGCAGATGTCGATATATTTTTTTCAGTTCCTAGAAACTTTGCTCACAAGCCTCGATCTAGTGGAATTTAGCTTCTTTTGAGTCACTATTATCAATGACACTAATAAGGCAGAGAATCCTTCCATGAACCTTCTGCAATACCCAGTAAACTGTAGGAAGCTACGAACCTCAGTTTGCGTTGTGGGTCTAGGCCATGTCTTCACTGCCTCGATTTTCTGCAAGTCAACTTGGATACCTGCATCTGACATAATATGGAATAAGAAAGCAACAAAATTTAACCAGAACTCACATTTCAAGAACTTCGCGTATAACTGGCTATCTATGAGGACTTAGAGTACTGCTTGCAAATGATCTCTATGTTTAGCTTCTGAGTGTGAATATACCAGAATATCATCAATAAACACTATCACAAACAGATTTAAATATGGCCTAACGATGACGTTCATCAAATTCATGAACACTGCTGGGGTATTCGTCAGTTTGAAGGACATGACCAAGAACTCAAAATGACCATACCTGGTCCTAAAAGCTATCTTCAGAATATCTTTCTCTTGGACTCACACCTGGTGGTATCTAACCTCAAGTCAATTTTGGAGAAATATTTCTCCCCTGTAGATGATCAAACAAATAATATACCCTTGCGAGGGATATTTATTCATAATACTAACTTTATTCATCTAGTCTCAGTCCTGAATAATGTCATTCCAGCTGATCTCGTAGAGTTATGCATGGTCGATTTTGACCTTATCCTCAGCATGGACTGGTTACACTCTGGTTATGCCTCAGTTAGATGCAAAACTAGAGTTGTAAAGTTTCAATTCCCTAATGAGTCAGTGTTAGAATGGATGGGCAATAGTTCAATGCCTAAAGTTCAGTTTATTTCCTACCTTAAGGCCCAAAAGATCATTTCCAAGGGATGTGTTATCATCTGGTTCGGGTCAAAGATTCCAACTCTGAGACCCCAACCATCCAATCAGTTCTAGTTGTCAGCGAGTTCCCAGATGTATTTCCTGAGGATCTTTCCGGAGTTCCCCCTAAACAAGGAATAGACTTCGGAATAGACCTCCTTCTAGATACTCAGCCCATCTCCATCCCTCCTTATAGAATAGCTCCAACTGAGCTTAAGGAGTTGAAGGAGCAACTACAAGATCTTCTTAACAAGGGTTCTATTAGACCCATCATCACTCCAGGGGGTGCTCCAGTACTATTCATGCATAAGAAAGAAGGTACCCTCAGAATGTGCATAGATTACCATCAGCTGAACAAAGTCACAGTCAAGAACAGGTATCCCCTACCCAGAATTGACGATCTATTTGACCAACTTCAGGGAGAAAATTTTTTCTCGAAGATAGATCTCAGGTTGGGGTACCATCAGCTTAGGGTCAGAGAGTGTGACATACTGAAAACAACATTCAGAACTCGGTATGGTCATTAAGAATTCATGGTGATGTCCTTTGGGCTAAAAAATGCCCTCGCAGTCTTCATGGACTTGATGAATAGAGTCTTCAAGCAGTATCTGGATATGTTCATTATTGCATTTATCGACGACATTCTGGTATACTCTAGAAATAAGGAAGAGCATGCTAATAACCTGAGGATAGTGCTTCATATGCTCAGAGACCGCCAGTTGTTCGCCAAGCTCAGCATGTGTGAATTCTGGTTAAAGTCCATGACTTTACTGGGTCACGTGGTCTCGAGCAAAGGTATTCAGGTTCATCCTCAAAATATAGTAGCAGCGAAAGATTGGCCCAGACCTACCTCACCAATGGAAATTAGGAGTTTTTTTGGGCTTAGCTAGTTATTATTGATGGTTTGTGAAAGGTTTCTCCTCTATAGCATCTCCTCTGACAAAGTTAACTTAGAAGAAAGGGATGTTCCAGTGGTCGAATGCATGTGAGAAAAGTTTCTAGGAGTTTAAGACTCGACTCACTATCGCTCTAGTTTTGACATTGCCAGAAGGAATAGATGGGTTGGTTTACTATTATGACTCTTTCAGAGTTGGACTCGGTTGCGTTCTAATGCAGAAGGGCAAGGTGATAGCCTACGCTTCTAGACAGCTCAAAGTTCATGAGCAGAACTATCCAACTCATGACTTGGAGTTGGCAGTGGTGGTATTTGCTCTGAAAATATTGAGACATTACCTATATGGGGCTGACGTGGATGTGTTCACAGATCACAAGAGCCTTCAGTATGTGTTCAGTCAGAAGACCTAAATCTTCATCGCAGAAGATGGTGGGAGGTACTAAAAGACTACGACATGAGTGTGTTGTATCACCTGGGAAAAGCCAATGTGGTGGCTGATACACTACGTAGGTTGTCTATGGGAAGCGTAGCTCATGTTGAAGAGGGCAAGAAGGAAATGGTAAAAGATATACACAGGCTAGCTCAATTGGGAGTACAATTGGTCGATTCAGTCGAGGGTGGAGTGGTAATGCAAAGTGGGTCAGCTTCCTTCTTAGTAGTTGAAGTGAATTCCAGAAGGAACGAAGATCCCATCTTACTCACGCTTAAGGAAGCAGTTCTCAGAAAAGAAATAGAAGCTTTCTCCAAAAGGGGAGATGGTGTGCTCCGTTACCAGGGCAGATTGTGTGTACCGAATGTTGGTGAGTTGAGACAGCAGATACTAACTGAAGCACACAACTTGAGAAACTCCATTCACCCTGGTGCTACAAAAATGTACCGCAATTTGCGGGATATTTACTAGTGGAACGGCATGAAGAGAGACATCACTGAATTCATAGCCAAGTGCTCGAACTGCCAGGAAGTCAAGGTAGAGCATCAAAGACTAGGAGGCATGACTCAAGATATCAGCATACCCACATGGAAGTGGGAAGAAGTAAACATGGACTTCATTACGGGCCTACCTCGGACTCGTCGGCAGCATGACTCAATCTGGGTAGTAGTAGACCGGATCTGGGAGTTAGTCATACTTCATGGGGTGCCCTTATCCATCATCTCAGATAGAGGTACCCAATTCACCTCACACTTCTAGAAGTCTTTTTAGAAGGGACTAGGCACTCAGGTCAAGCTCACCACAACTTTTCACCCGCAGAATGATGGGCAAGCTGATGGACTATTCAGACCTTATAAGATATATTAAGAGCGCGCGCGATCGATTTCAAGGGCAGTTAGGATGACCATTTGCCTCTTATCGAGTTTGCGTACACAACAGCTACCACTCTAGCACTCAGATGGCCCCATTTGAGGCATTATATGGTAGAAGGTGTAGATCTCCTATAGGGTAGTTTGAGGTTGGTGAAGCTACCTTGATAGGGCTAGACTCAGTTCACGAGGCAATGGAGAAAGTTCAACTCATCTGAGAAAGATTGAAAAGAACTTAGAGCCGTCAGAAATGTTATGCCAATGTGCGGAGAAGAGAGTTGGAGTTTGCAGTTGATGACTAGGTTTATCTACAAATTTCGCCCATGAAAGGGGTGATTGGATTTGGAAAGCAGGGAAATCATAGTCTTGCGACCCCGTTGAATTTTGAGGCGCATTCGCAAGGTAGCCTATGAGCTAGAATTACCTTCAGAATTAGCAGTTGTGCACCCTGTATTCCATGTGTCACTTTTGAAGAAGTGCATCGGAGATCCAACTTCAGTTGTGTCATTGGACAGTGTAGAAATAAAGGATAGTCTCTCATATGAGGAGGTCCCAGTCTAGATCTTTGACCATCAAGTTCGTAAGTAAGGAACAAGGAAATAGCTTTAGTTAAAGTCTTATGGAGAAATCAGCAGGTTGACGGAGCTACGTGGGAGGCTGAAGCGGATATGATGGCCAAATACCCACAGTTGTTCTCTACCACTGGTCAGCTCAGTTCAGTGTCAGATTAGTCAAGTTCAGTTCAGTTTAGTTTAGACCAGTTAAGAGTAGTAACTCAGACTCAGTATTTCAGACTTAGGGCATGTCTTTGACCACTAGACAGGGTCATCCTGACCATCTCAGTTTACTTTAGTTGTCTCAGTTCGGTATATTAGTTGGTCATTGCATTCCATTTCAGTTCAGTCATTTATATCCAGCATCATGTTTTCTCTCACTTACTCAGTACATTCAGAGTACTGACACATACTTTTATGCTGTATTCATTTCCTGATACAACCGCAGGTGCTCAGACTTAGCATTGTTAGTTGCCACAGTTCAGATCCTCCTCGGCAGTAGAAGTGTGAGTCCTCATCTTTCGAGGGCGTTATTTCAGTTCTTTCAGTCATTTTGTTACTTTCAGTTAGACTTAGAGTTAGCTAGGGGCTTGTCCCAGCACCTCATCAACTAGATGGCTTTCAGACACAGACTTGACTTCAGACTTTCAGATTGTTCAGATGTTTTAAACTTTATGTTCAGTTTTAGTTATTCATATATGTTTTATATTATTATTCAAAGCTTCCTCTATGCATGTTTTACTCAGATTACCAGTGTATGATAGACCAAGGGTTGACTTGAGGTTACTTGTGACTCCAAGTACTGTGTTCCATCAATGGTGTAGACTCGGGGCATGACAAACCTGGTATTAGGGCACAAGGTTTATAGCATCCTCAGAATGTCTGAAAGACGAATCAAGTAGAGTCCTTTTCATGGGTGTGAGTGCACACACTTATGACGAGGAGGCTATGAGATGTTATTAGGAAAACTCCCTTTTTTCATACTCTTTATCGTGTGTTAAAGTTCAATTCCATAAAAGTTTTCCCTAACTCGTGCTCTGTTCCATTTTAGTTTATCATGCCTCCCATAAGCGGTAACGGAAGGAGGGTCGGCAACGCCAGACCTGCCCCACTATCCCCAGAAGCCCCTCAGGGTGACACAGTGTCCACCACAGAGTTCAAAGAGGCTATCCAGCTTCTCACTCAAATAGTCACCAATCAGGTGACCCAACAAGTAGTATCAGTTAACAACAATGAATCTGCAGCAGCTGCTAGGGTGCAGGCACCCGTATGAACCCAAGAGTTCATAGATAAGATTCGGAAGATTACCCGTATTATGGGTGTCTGCTCCTCTAAGATTGCTGATCTGGCTGCCTACCAGCTAAAAGGGGTAACCTAGGTATGGTACGAACAGTGGAAAGAGGAGTAACAAGCAGGAGCAGTGGAACAATTCAGTCATTTGTATCCAACATCATGTTTTCTCTCACTTACTCAGTACATTCACTGTACTGATGCATACTTTTATGATGTATCATTTCATGATACAGTCGCAGGTGCTCAGACTCAGCATCGTTAGTTCCCACAGTTTAGATCCTCCTCATCAGTAGAAGTGTGAGTCCTCATCTTTCGAGGGTGTTATTTCAGTTCTTTCATTCATTTCATTACTTTCAGTTAGACTTAGAGTTAGTTGGGGGTTTGTCCCAGCAACTCATCAGCTAGATGGCTTTCAGACACAGACTTGACTTCAGACTTTTGGATTGTTCAGATGTTTTAAACTTTATGTTAAGTTTTAGTTATTCATATATGTTTTATATTATTATTGAAAGCTTCCTCTATGCATGTTTTACTCAGATTACGAGTGTATGATAGACCAAGGGTTGACTTGAGGTTACTTGTGACTCCAAGTACTGTGTTCCATCAATGGTGTAGACTCGGGGCGTGACAGATAACCACTTACTAGCATCAACAACCTATTAATCAACTTAAACATACTAACAATAAGCAAGGAAAACTAACTTACCAATCTGTCACCTTGGACAACCACCAAGAAATCCAGAAATGGTACAAAAACACGAGTTACACGGAAAATCCCAATTTCCCCACATCAAAAATCAAGTTGGAAATTATTTCCTACCCTTCGGATCAACATGGACATGAAAAAGGGATCCTGGGAGAGGTTTTCATCGACATTGTTAAATAGCTGAAAATGGAAGATATGACCAAACAACCAACCAAAGGAACTTAAATAGTCGTCCACTGCCTTAGTCGTTTTTGGCGTGTCTGCTTGCGTGGTCTCCCAAAAATGCCAATATCTCTCTATTTCGAAGTTGGATTCACAAATGGTTTAATGCATTGAAAACTAGACTCATGGACCTTTAATTTGATAGGTCATAGGCCCCCCAAAATCTTTATGGATTGGGAGAAAATTGTCCAATCATAACATATGACCATAGAGTGACTCTAATATTTCAAAACACTTTCTTCTTAGAAAATTAAATACACTTAGTCCTACCTTGAAATTATGGATTTATTGCTCAAATTATCTGGAGTGTTACATCCTATCCCCTTTGGAAACATTCATCCTTGAAAGTTTGATGACACACACAATTCCAATATAAACACTATCATGGCAAGACATAGCCTCACACAATCACAAAACTCTTGGGTCTACTATAAAAACCTCCAAACAAACAACCTTGATCCTTAGTAGGGTGCGATGAAACTATAGCCAAAATAGAGATAAGGACCTTACCTGCCACCGTGTCTAGCCACTGGGCAGCTATGGTCCACCAAGTCACAAGTATCTCTGCGCAAGTTAGCAAACACGAGTCTAGAACCAAATTCTACGACAGCTGACATCTCGCACAATTTTGATCTAAAAAGAAGGTAACCATCATGAATATCCTGTAGCCTCCTATTTATAAGTACGCAGTGCAATGCACACATAAACAAGATAGTACTAGACATAACTCACAGACTCCCTAGCACACGAACTGCTCTGATCCAAGTCTTTCACACCCCAAACCTGGAGGGGCTTGACTGGCACCCTGTGTTGAACTTGAACGAGCACACCCTGCCATACATCTAACTACAATAAGCCAGAATTGATGAGGTTCATCATCACGACATCTATAAGATTAGATTAAAGTGATAGAAATAGAAGCTGACTAATGGACCAACCAAGAGATATACAACAGGCTGTCAAGGCCGCAAGAAAGAAATAATCTATACAACTGGGCCCTCCTGGCCTACAACAAAAATGCTACACCCACAACAGAAGTTTATGAGCCTATAAGAATATAATAGAAATCAACTATCTAGGATAGGGCCCCGAACTATCCATAATACAAATATCTGGCAACTCCAGAAGACTTGGAGCTTTACCGACTCAGCTGGAACTCCACTCAACGACCAACAACTCAATCTACCTACCGATTAGTACCTGCAGTATGAACGCAGTGCCCCAACTAGGGTGTCAGAACGAAATGTACTGAATATGTAAGGCAAAAATGACAACAAGATTCATATTAGAGATCAACATATATACCGAATATCACAAAAGAAGAAACATGAATTGAATAAGCAAATAAAGCCTAGCTGGAACAAACCTACCTAGCCCCCATAAGTTCAGCAAGTACCAGCAAATATAGAAACAGAACCTATCTGGCCCCCATAAGACCAAAAAGTCCAAAACAATAAGACAACAACAACCTGAACCTAGCAAACACAACTCATCTATCATCACCTCTAAACCTCTCAACGACCTCAACTAACATCATTCAACATCTAGCATCCACTACTATCAAATAACAGATAACACAAGGAAAAAACCACAATATAATGCCCAGCAAATCAAAAGTAAACACTAGTTAATCAACATCATCAATAAAGAATTGTCAGACCCTCTTTTGACTTTTTCTGAACTGTGGGGCAAACGACGCCCTCTACTTCTACTTCTAACTAAAGGCGAAGAGCCACTCACTCGGACAATGCTCTGAACATGAAAGTGTGCAGTTCTGCCCCCTTCTCCCATGTTGAGTCACAGGCAGCGCCTCGGAAAGCACGGACGAGCCACATGCTCTTGGCTACGCACTATTAGCGGAGCTCAATCCATCCGGGAGAACCAATCGCGATCCCAGGAAGGCTTAGAAATACCGGACTACACTTGAATCATGTCTCAATTTAACACTACCGAGGATATCATCCTCAAACCCGTAGGTCAATTAACCCATTGGGATCAACCCCTCTGCCGGAAACACTCTCGTGCGTCAGGTATCCAGAAACCACAAGGTACCTCAGGCTGGATCCCTAGATGAAACAACTCACATGTACCGGGTATCAACAAGCCATAAGGAAACAATCAAAGCATACAATCGAGGAAAGTACATACACAACTAATGTTCACACACAAACCACACATTTGAGCAAGGTACAACATTTCAATCCAATTACCATTGATGTCGCCCAAGCGCATGCAAGCGCACGTGGTCTTCATGTAATATAGGATGTTGAGATATCGATTATCGATCCCTCAAAGACTTGTAATATCAATCATTTAAGGTTACTTATTTATTTCGCTATTCTAACTAAACAGATATAAATGGGGAATGATTTGGAGAATTAAACTACTAAACTTGAAAATTTAGGGAATTGACACTTTTGTATCAGGTTGAGTTTTTAAGACATGATTACGCTAGATTAATTATTCCCAAGGTTTCTAGTTGCAAGTTACTATCTCATTTCTTGTCACTCTCTCGAGCGTCCAAGAATTATCTCATGAACCCTAATGCCTATACCCTATTGTCGCAGGCGAATCATGAAACGATAGTTATGCCTACTAGTATTTTAACGAAACAAGTTTGAAGGGTATATCTCTATCCTCAACAACAACTTCTAACCATTAATCATTGGGACAAAGGATCTTTGAATTCTTGTTACATTTACTTTTAATCCTTTCGGTTCCCTTTCCCAATTTCAATCAAAAGCCAACAGATTTATTCACAAGGTGATCAGTCTAATGAATAAGCAATTAAAATAAGTAAATATAAACAACCTTTAATGAAGAATCAAAACTAGCATAATCAATATTTCAAATGTCAATCATCAACTATGGCCAAAATTCTAGAATGGGCATTTAGACACTCATAGACAAGTGAAAAGACAATGACATAATCATCATTTGAAGTAAAATGATAAAGAAAAGAAGAAACCTAAGTAGGAACTTATCTCTCCTCCAAAAGCTATGTTTACAATCTTCTATGATCAAATAAAATGATGAATGATATGCTAAAAATGCCCTAGATATTATATTTATAGGTGAGCCTAAAAATGACATTTTTGCCCTTAAGTATTTAGCTTTAAATTAGCAAAAATTCATCTAGAAAGTGTTTGGTGTGCCTCCCATCCATAACCCCAAGTATGGGTCAATTTCCTCTTAGGTATAGCTCCGGGCACCCCACTCCAGCCATAGCACCAAGGTGTTAGCCAAATTTCTACACTTCTAAACACCTCTGGCATCCCACTCCATCTGTAGCACCAGAGTGTTAGTCAAATTTCTGAGCTTTAGGACCCTTCTAGTGCCCTACTCCTCCATAGCACCAGAATGTTGAGAAAATTTTCTGAGTTTGGAATGCTTTTTGGGCTCCATGCCATCCATCTCACCAAGGTATTAGTCAAATTCTCATCTCCGAAGTTAGCGACTTGGCGCCCTACACCATCCATAGCACTAACTTTAGTGCATATTTCTTTGAAACACAAGTGTTGGCGCACCATGCCAGTCATAGCCCCAGGCCGGCTTTTGCGAATTCTTCTTTTTCACACCTCAGGTCATTTTTGGATCCTTTTTCCTTTGTTTTCTGCTCAAAAAATCTAGAAACATTCATTAGCTCACAAGACACACGAAAACAAGAATCATATATTTTATTAAGGATTATAAACTCAAAACAAGACTAAATATGGTAAAAACATGGCAAATGGGCATAAGAATATGCCCAACATCACCACCCTACCATTTTCGTCCTTGAACAATCCTCAACTCCATGCACAAACTCATATTTTCTCACCACTTGTCACCTCTATGAATTCACACTTAAAAAACTAGCAGAGAGCATATGATTAAGTAGTTCATCAACTTATAGCAATTCACATCAAGCACATGTAGAGTATTCAAATTCAAGACTACACAACTTCTATAATCGACTCATTTTTCAAAACATGGTCAACATGATTAAATACAAAACATGTAACACATAGTAAACCGACATTGACATCTTATGCCCCTCACCATAAGTGATGTTCCTCTCTCAAATTATCAATG
This sequence comes from Datura wrightii, assembly GCA_035772735.1. Taxonomy (NCBI): domain Eukaryota; kingdom Viridiplantae; phylum Streptophyta; class Magnoliopsida; order Solanales; family Solanaceae; genus Datura; species Datura wrightii. The sequence continues at coordinate 113,885,889 of JASDFA010000001.1, forward strand.
CAAAGCATGGAACATAGTAAGTAAGGCATACTCACACTCAGAAATGATGTATCATACATATGCAACATTCCATAAGCTTTCCCTTTATGTACACTTAGACTACTTAGTCGTTTCAAGAGATTATCACCATAAGGACTTTTCTTGGTTGTAATATCAGCTAAGGGACGGGTAGGAATGTCTTCTTTTACAGTGAATGCCAATCCTAAGCACTTTTAAGACATTTTTTATCTTCTTTCAAGTCACCACCTTTTCCTTATTACTCACCCTTTTTCCTTTCTTTTCTTGTCCCTTTATTCACTACTTAACTGCTAGTTTTTTTCTTATAGAATGAATAAGAATATTCACTCTTAAAGCTCTTTCTTTCATAGTCCTAGTACAAAGCAAACAACAGATTTTTATGGGAATCCCTTCTTTCTATTTTCTTTTCTTACTTTCCACACAATTTCTTTCTTTCCTTTCCCCTATTGTTCATGCCTTGGTGGACCTTCACTCTCAAGTGTCAAAGTGCCTAAGACTATTTTGGATCAAAAATTCTGGAGGTCACACAACAAGAGGGAATAAGCTACTACTATGGCTAAGAAAAGAATAAGACTTAAGGCTAAAGGGGGTTAACTAGGAAAAATGTTCAGGAAGGTGAAAGAAACATGGGAAACATGGATTTTTCAAAGAGACGCCTTAATCGTCTCCTAACTCTTTAACAACTAGCTATCCAATATACTCTAAGACAAGTTCTAGATGCACAATATGTACAAAACAAAGCAATTGATCTCATGTCACATAGCATTAAGGCTCTAGTCGATTTCCTATAGCTACACATTCATACAATCATATTGAATGACATTCTTCATTATTAGGCCTTACAAATATCTTGAGTCGAATTAAAGAACTTTGTGTGTCTCATGGAATTCTCACTTAAGATGACCATTTTAATGCATTTAGCTTAGCGTCTAAGTGGAATGTCAAAGAGCATACAAGTGACTTATGCCTGACTCAAACCAAAAAATAAAATAAAACAAAGTAATAATTGTGACTAACCTCTCTTAAGATGGTCATCATCCATCTATCATAGGGAAGAGCCGCTTCTCTATGACTACAATGATTCCTAAAAATGAAAAAATTACCTGATTCAAAGGTCTTTTCTTTAGAAAAGAACATAGGCCATAAGAAAACAGAAGGGTGGGTGAGATATGCCATTTTAGCTTATGAATTTCACCCACAATTTCTTTTCTAATTTTCTATTATGCTCAAGGGGCAGTGGTGTAAACATAAAAGGACCAAGTAATAAATGTTGCATCTTGCCCTTTTTGGCCCGTAAGTGAGGAATGTCATTATGTCCAAGAATCTCATTATTTGCCCAAGAATCTCAGTAACAAGTAGTGCTAAGTGCCAACGACTCATGAAATTCTTGGCAGCCTCCTATCAAGTTGTTTTAAGCATTAATTTGCCTATTTCACTTCCAAACCTGTTTTCCTGCAACATTAAAAACAAAACGCATCATTCCTACATAAACATACATAGAATGTGCATAGTTTCTTGATTTTAAGCATCGAAAGTGCCATAAAATCACGGCACATCAACACCCTCAACTTGGAACTTTTGCATGTCCTCAGGCAAAAACAAAATAAAATAAAATAAAATAAACTACTTCGATGCTTCAATGGAAAGAACTCTAGGAAACTTAAGGTAGTCACATTTATTCATAAAATCGAATTTTCTAACCCCTCCTTCATCATATCAACTCAAATCACAATGCATATGCAAAATTTTCAACCATGACACAGAGGAATCAAAACGTGGCAAAACACTGTCACTTGCAACCACACACATAAATCTATAACACTGCCCCAGATAATTCGCAGATGATTTGTTGACCAAATGCTCTAACCTCAAAGAAGTCCCATGCTCACGCATGTGTATATGAGTATTTCAATGTATTTCTCTTGGGACTAGGTAAGATCCACTCGCTCTCAGAAAGAAATTCTAACTGCGTGCATGCAATGCCATAGGCTTGCTTTTACTTTCAATACCTCTATTTTCAAACAAGTAACCAAGATCACTGTAGGGCTTTTTAGGCTTGTAACGTAGGCTCAAGTTTGGGTATGGTACATATGGAATTAGTAGCTTAACCTTCCTTGGCACTGCACACGTCTTGACTCCACTTTTAAACTTTTTTCCAATTTTCTCCCCCCTCTTTCCTTTAGTTGCTTCTTCTTTCATTTTCATTTGTAACTACGGGTGCGGTTCATCTTCTTTCAAGCATTTATTGATGTCACATTTTTCTTTTATTTTCTTTTCTTGCTCTTTGACAATAATTTTATTTCTTTCTTTTCTTTTCATTATGCATACCGCACCCGCGCTGTTCCTTTTTATTACCCAATTTCTTATTCCACCCTACTCTTCTTAATCGCCCCTATAATAGTCATCTGCAACTTAGGTGATTTGCTTGTGTTGAGGTTCACAATGTCCAAGGAGGGACCAGGGCCAAAACAGGTTCATTCTTGATCAAAGCAGAAAGGTGAATTGGTGTAAATAAAAAGAAAGGTCGATTTATGCTCAAACATTTTGATCAAGGGATATTTATTCTCTTTTGGTAAGTCTTTTAAGGCTAAAGTAGGCTCATAAATAAAAAACGGCCTATGATCCTTTCATAGTTTCCTATCCTCTATCTCAGTACGACTGACCCGACAAGTTCTAGATTGACACACACAACTGAATTTAGCTATTAGACCTCACTCACACATAGCACAGGTCAAAATCATCAATTCTACAAACTTCTAGTTCAGGTACAGCCATACAATGGTAAACATGTTCACAGTTTCAATGCCATGCAAATATTCACAAAGGTCATACTTATTGATTTTAAAATACACATAAAAAAAATTTAAGGAGGGGTATCAAATTATCAGTTCAACAAAAATCAATAATTTAAGCTATTGACTGCCTTAAGTTTACCTAACTTTCTTCCGACTGACACAAACAAACAAAAAAAACATAAAACCCTTAAATGTGTCGTCTCTACTAGATATGGAACACCCGAGGGAAAAGATATCCGGCAAGAAAAAACCCTCGGGTTATGTTCAGCAAAAATGCACAGGTATCCCTCCCCACCCCCATCAAGAAAAACATGCGTTGTCCTCGACGCATATATATATAAAATAGAACTAAGGAAATAGGGAACACACCTGTGCTACCTAGGTGTCAACTACATAGTCACTGGAGGGTGTAGATACTCCTCCAATGTTATCTCCAATATTACTGGCTTGATCCGGTGCATTTTTAGATCCAAAGGAGCTCGTCCCTTCTCCACAAGCTCTCTGTGCCTCAGTTTTAACTCTCTGTTGAGCCTCCTCTCTCAATATATGCATCTCTCTATCTATCTTACTCCGCTCTCATTTTCGCTGACGGAGCAGAGAAGCATCATCTTCCAAGCTTGCCTCCTCACGATACCTTTTTCCTTTCTCTTGTGCCATCGTCTCCTCAAATGAAATCAAAAACTGGCGGTAACTCTTCTTCACTCTCATCATTTATCACAGGAAGCACCAGTGGAGGTACTGCAGCTACCTGTCGTGAAGCCAAATCTCACACCTCAGCTCTGAGTGCTCCTAGCTCTTCCTACCACTTTTCCAATTCAAGCGCCCGTAACTGTTCAAGGCACTCATCCATTCATCTCTCAAAAGCTTCTAACCGACCATGCACAAAACTCGATAGTGCCTTCAACTTCTTCGACACCCAAGGCTTTACCTGCTCCATCAAAACATTAACCTATAGAGCTGTGTGTGCCTATTGATTTTTGCCTTAGCTAGAGGCCTAGCCTTATCAACCAAAAATTATTGAGAAATCATAACTAGGACGGTTGTAGTGGCTCGTGGTGGAGAAAATGGTGGTCCAGGTGCTGCTGCAGTGGATGATGACTCGGGAACATCAACAGTTGCAGAGGTGTCCGCTGCATCTGTAGCCTCAGGCTGGCTACCTGTCTCTCTACCCTTAATAGGCTCAGCCGCCAAATTAGTGAACTGTGCAGAATAGGTCTGCATACCACTGCCAAATGCCTCTGCTAGTATAGTCGCTCCAGCGGATGTGGCAGATTGACTCCTTGCCCTCGACACTGGGTTTGTCTCCTCTATGATCAACAAAATATTTGTAATCTTTTGAACCACTATCCTCTTGTCAACTGATGGCAATTCTGACACTTTTGACTCCTAACAGAGTCTATTAATCAAGCATGGGAAGGGAATCATAGTACCGTCATTGATGGCCCGCTCTCTAATCTCTTCAGCAATGTACCGTGGGAAATTAATGGTGTATCCCTCCATAATGTTGGCTACCAATGCCGCTCTATCAGGTGTGAGAATGTTATCATTGCTGGTTGGTACCAGCCTGTACCACACCAGTGTCCGCTAAAAGTTAGCTTGAAAATTGACTGTGGCCTTCTTGATCTAAGACTCAGTGTCCTGCAACCATTCAACCAATGGACCTTTTTAATAAATGACCTGAGATAGCCAAGTGTATTTCCTGATGTGCTCCTGACTATTCAGCTTCTTAGTCTTGACTTTCTTTAGCTAAAATAGCCTATGGTGAACTCGGTCGTGTTCATGGGGACATGATAATCTGGCCCATAAAAAAGCCTGGAGATGTTCTTCTCAGATATATCCACCAAAGTCTCTCGAATCAACACCTGAGTTAAGGCAGGCCTCTTCTTCCAGTCTTGACCCCCTAAAGCCAAATGTTATAGTGTGGCTGCGTCAACCGCATAGAATTCTCTGACTAAGCATAGGTTGTAGCTTCCTGATGGCTCAGTCAACCACTCGAACCTGTAATTATCGAACACAGCTTATAGCTCTGGAAGGTCCTTAAGTCCCGTGGTGACCAGCCTCGGCTCCTCATATATGCTCCTCTTCGGATGTCCTTTATTATTTGGAGCAATGTCTCTATTATATATAGACCTCATAGATGAACACACCATCATCTCATGTTCCTTGGTTGATCATTGGATGTGTTTGAGGTCTCGGTCAATTCATCATCGGAGTCCTCTCACTGAGCATGTGACTCATCAGCTACCTCTGCGTTTTGCCCAGTTGTGGCGCTCTCAGGAGCAATTGCAGCCGCAACCTTGTCATTTTCATCTGTACGGCTGGGCGGATCCCTTGCCAGTGGAGTAGGAGCATCAACTAGGGCTTTCAAATTTGTATTTCGTGGAATCCTAGCCCTGGTTGATCTCATCACCAGCTGCTCTTCGGACCCTTCATATTCCTCCTCCTAGCCACTTGACTCTTCAGAGGAGGACAGCTCATCCCAAAGTCTGTGGTATGATGGTTGACTTCTTTCCGGGACTTGTTTCATTGCCGGACCTTTCTTCGGTGTACCCCTCGAAGCCATTGTACCTGTGGAAACATTGTTAGTATACTAGATGATATGAAACAAAAGTCCTATAAACTACTGCTCAGTGGACTTGTCGAGTCACTAAAGGAGCCGTTGCCACTGGAAACGACTCGTGAGGTCCCTCATTGTCTCAATCTATCCTTTTTTTCATGTTGGGCCAGTGTACTTAAAGACTGGTCCTAACGAGTCGTTCCCTGTGGGGACGTGTCGTTAAGTCGGTCATTAGGTACACTATTCTCTTGATTTTATTTTCCACTCAGGACGAGCTACACAACGAGTCGTTTGGTGATCCAACGACTCATGATGTAGCTCTTGCTCAAGAGTTTCAGTTTACCTATCCTACATTCATCTTCATCTTCTTTCTATAGTTTAAATCCACAAGCACAAAACATCAATTTCTCAAATCAACACATGTAAGTTCAATCATGATTTTTTTTTTAATCTACCTAGGGTTCATTATCATCATGAAGCAAAGATCAAAACGAGTATAGCATTAATTGAAATAAGGTCGAGTTCATTCAAAGCATGGGTCAACAAAGATATTATTCAAATGCAAAGACACTCACAATTAAGTGGGAAAATTACTCACCAGATGCTTGAGCAGAGATGGGAGTGCGATCGTGTGTGCGTGGTTACTGTTGTGAGTGCAATGTCGTGAATTTACAATGCGGTTAGGAGATGAAGAAAAGGTAATTTTGAAGTTGTAATGGTGCTTGGTTTTAAACTCAAGTGGGAATTTGAAGAATAAAATAAATTGGGTTTAATATAATTCTTATAATTCTACTTAGATTGTACCCTAAATTCTGGCATGGTCGGGTCGATGACAGTTATTTTAAAAACACAATACGACCCACCAAATGAGTCGTTACGTAGTGAGATGACTCGTTTGACCCTTCGTGCATTGCATTGAGCTTAAGAACTTACCTTCTACCTAACGAGTCAAGCAACGACTAGTGGTGTCACCCAAAGAGTCGTGGCCTGAGTCGTGGTCCTTGAACTATTATAGCATCATGACTAGTTACTTAACGAATCATTTGGTCTCCCAATGATTTTTTGAGTGAGTCGTTATCACCTTTCTCAATTTAGTTTTTTTGCCTTAGATCTAGTAGACACAACGGAGGACCTCACGATTCGTTGTCACTAGCAACGACTCGTTTGGTCGACCACTGTCTACATTGTTTTATGAACACTTGATTATGATCCATTTAATGAGTCGTTTGGAACTCATCCTATGCTTTTTGGGCACCAGCAACTCCAGTTCAGATTTTTGGTTTTAACTTCAAATTTCCCATCTTAATCACCTGCACCCATTAATAAACGTAAACACTGCATATTTCTTACAATTACAACTTGGGTTGCCTCCTAAGAAGTGCTTTTAGTGTCGCGGCATGACATGGGTGTTTTGGCTACAAAGACTTCACCAAAACACCTCCATGGGTTGCCTCCCATGCAGCGCCTGATTTAACATCACGGCATGAAGCAAGTCTCTTGACTACTCAGAATTCGTCAAGTAATTCGTATTCATCCTGTAGAGATGAGACCATGCTAAATTCCCTTGGTTGCTTCATGGTCCGACAAATGTTAAAGGTGACCTCATCTTTGTTTAACCTGAATTTTAACTGGCCTGCCTCCATATCTATTAGGGCCCTACCGGTTGCAAGGGATGGTCGCCCCAAAATGATGGGGACCTCAAAATCCACTTCCCAGTCTAGAATCACAAAGTCTGCTGGGAATATAAATTTGTCCACCTTGACCAGCATATCAAATAGGATCCCACCGACTTTTCAATGATTTTGTTGGCCATCAGTATCCGCATAGTGGTCGGTGTGGGGGCTCCCAAGCCTAATTTTTTAAACACTGCTAGCAGCATCAAATTTATGCTAGCTCCTAGGTCACAAAGCGCCCTCGCAAACTCGACATCCCTAATGGTGCAAGGTATAATAAAAGCACCTGGTTCTTCCTTCTTCTAAGCTAGGACCCGTGTAGTTATGGCACAACAGTGGTGTAGATCATCGACGGGTTTAAAGCTTACAATCCGTTTCTTAGCATATTCGAGCATCTTCTCAAGTGCCTTGATTAATGGGATGTTGACCGAAAATTGCATAAGCATAGAAATAAATTTGTGATACTTCCTATCCTTGGCCTTTTTTTGCAAACGCTGGGGATAAGCAGGAGGAGGTCTAGGGATCAACATAAACTTTTGTTGTGCCCCCATCTCATTCTCGTGGGCAGCTCCATGCTCCTTTGCATTATTGGGAGCAATCTTCACATCTGAATCTCCAACCAAAGTTGCGTTTTCTAAATCTTCTACACTGTCATCATTCATCGAGATAGGCTTTTCTGACTCCTTAATTACAACCGGCCTAGGATGATCAGCTGTTGCCTTCCCGCTCCTAGAAGCGACCGCCATACGATGACTGTCATTTTTTAAATTTTGCACTGTGTTGCTGGGAAGTGTGCCTTTCTGCCTCTGATTCATTGCAACAAACAACTGATTCATCTGCTACTCAATCTACTTCGTGGCCACGACATGTGACTCCATCTTTTGATTAAAACTAGAAGTATCAGTGTAGAACTCCTTAAAGTGGCTATCTGTTGTCTCCATCTACTTAAGCACTTTGAGACAACATGTCTTCAACCCTTGAACCACTAGACTCTGGCTCATGGTTTCTTGGAGGAACATATAGATCGCTTCTATCATTCTTATACTCCCGCACTTCTTCTAGTCTTCATTGTCTCTATACTGGCCTCGGTTGTAATTGTTATCCATGTAAAAGTTTCGACCTTGGTTCCCTTGACGTTGATGCCAAGAGTCCTGGTTAGACCTTTTGGTTTTGGTCCGGAAACCCGCCCTCTGATCATTTAAATAGTTAGCTTCCTCCTCAGACTCAGATTCACATCCATCATTTCTCGGGGCCTTGCCCTGAGAAACCAAAGCATTAACTTTCTCAGCTCCAGCTCCTATCAAATGCTTAGCAAGCAACCACATAGTTGTTTTAATCTCAGCAATATCTTGATCACGCTCTTCATCTTTTCTTCTCTGTTCTATAGACATACCAACTGCATAAGAACCAGCTGGACTCTCAAACTCTCTAGTGTGCCAAGCGCGGTTGGTGTTGGTGATCCTGTCAAGTAGCTCAGCAGCCTCTTCATAAGTGTGGCTCATAAAGGTTCCTTCAAAGATGGTGTCAGCCACCGCTTTGGTGTTAGCATTAAGAGACCTATAGAAGATCTCCAATAATGTATCATATGGAATCCTTTGATTTGGCACCCTTTTGAGCTTCTTGTTGAAACACAGCCATGTCTCATGAAGTGCCTCTGAATTCAGTTGCCTGAAGTTATATATCTCATCTTTCAGCTACAACTCTTTTGAAGGTGAGAAGAATCATTCAAGAAAAGGTCTCTTAAGTTCCCCCAAGTAGTGGTAGAATTATTTGGCAGCTCAGCCAACCACATCGTTGCCTCACTCCCTAATGAAAAGGGAGATAACCTCAGTCTTATTGCATCCTGGCTCACTCCCGATTGTTTGTATGCCTTACAGATGCCCACGAAATTTGTCAAGTGAGTATGGGAATCATTAGTTGCCTTACCCGCAAATATTCCCTTCATGTTGAGCAGTTGGATCATAGCACTGGTAATATCAAACTTTGCCCCAGCAGGCAAAAGGGGGAGGGACTATAGCTCCAGTGGCACCAACTTTGTCTATATCAGCATCATCCTCCTCATCAAAATACCGGTCTCTCTGTTGTTCTGGACCTCTATCCCTTCTAGCTCGTTCTGCTTCACCAGCTAGCCATTTCTCTTCAGCAACCCTAGCTTACTCACGACCTCTGGCCCGAGCTTTCTCCTCAACAAACATTATCGCTGTGGCTTGGTCCACTGTCTCCTATTCTTGTATGTTGGCCATTCTTCTTAGAGTCCTTAGTGACTGCTCAAGTTCGCGATGAATTGGAACCAGGGGATTTCCTTGGCTCCTAGTATCGGGCATGCACGGACCTAAGACATGTTCAAGACAAAAACAACAATAGAAAAATAAAAAGGAAATAAGAACCAATAGTAAAGCAAACACAATTAACAAAAGCCTTAGCCGTATTCCCCAACAACAACGCCAAAATTAGATGTCGCCCAAATTACACCTCGTAAATGAGACATAAAGCGTTGATATAAAATATAGAACCCAACGAAGGTTGAGGTCAATCCCACAAGGAATATGGAAAGAACTTGAGTTAATTTGAATGGCTGTTACTATCGAATTACTTATTTCCTAAGGGGGAAAGAAATAAAATAATAAACAAAAGTAAAAACTACTAGACTTTTAGATCAATGTTGGTTTGTATTCAATTAACGAGTTGACTAGGATTATGTTCCCCAGGATTTCATAACCACAAGGCTTCTACAATAGTGATCTATTCCGGTGTTTAACATGCAATATTGGTAAGTTAAGTTCGCCTAAATTGTTGGTCCCCTATCTAGATGATTTTCACCATGCAACTTGGTCTGTCTACGGGTGTATGCTTAACTAATCCTTACCCTTAATATTGGATTACCTACCCCGAATAAGTTCAAGCTATTAGATGAGGGTTTATAGCCTCAAATCTCCATTGTTAAACTCTTTTCCTATTCTCTACCCCCTTGGTCCAGTAACTAAGAATAAGGCAAGTTCTAAAGTTTGCAACTGTCAAGAATCAATTAAAACGAAGGAAAAAACAATACATGCATTAAACCCCGTTCAAGAATCACTAAGTGTTTCACCTATGTATGTTAGTTCATCTTAGTTCCCACAACCCTTGTTATGGGTTTAGCTACTCATGTTTGAATGATCATAATCACAAATTATTGGATAAATCATAATTGCAACTTACAAATTATCGTAGAAGAAAACCAAGTAAATTGAATAAAACTCCAAACTTGATGAATAAATTCCAATGTTGCCTTTGATCCTCAAATTCAAGAACAAAATTGTAAACCTTGTTTCATGAACCAAGAATAATAGCACAACACCAAAATCTATATGAAATATAGTAATAATAAACTGTACGACAAAAATAAACCTAAACAGTGTATTTATAGTACCAAGAAAACCTTTTCCTAATTAAAACTGGAAACCAGGTTGTCAGTGATCATGGACTCAGTAACAATTTGTTAAGACCTTTGACGAGTCGTGCTTTGTTAAAAACAGTCGTCCTCAGCATCAAGCCCAGTCTTGGCAACGAATAACCTAATGACTCATTAGGCCTCTCATGGTCCAGCCTCCTCAATATTCCAGTGCACCCTACGAGTGGCTCCAGTGATCTCCCAATCAGTCATTTGGTCAGACAACGACTCATTACGTCATCTATAGACTTCACTGGCTAATTCTTCAATAGTTCCTCTCCCAGTCTTCACGACTGGCTTCACGACTCGTTACCAGGTGTAACGAGTCATTCCCTTAACCCATTAGGTACACTGTTTCTGCCTCTTCAAAACTCAATATTTGCCCATGAATCTCAGCAACGAGTCGTGCTAAGTGCCAACGACTCGTGAAGTGCTTGGCAGCCTCCTGTCCAGTTGTTTTAAACATTAATATGCCCATTTCACTTCTGAACCTGTTTTCCTGCCACATTAAACACAAAACGCATCGTACCTACATAACCATACCTGTAAAGTGCATAGTTTCTTTATTTTAAGCATCGAAAGTGTCATAAAATCACAGTACATCATTCTTGCGTAGGCGTGGCATTGCACCATATATTTTTTTCTTTAATTCTTGCATAGTGCATCCCTTCTTCTTCAACTTCATTCTGAACGAATCAAATATACCCAAATCCATCACTTTTAGGCCTAAAAACATCTAATTGCATGTGTTTTCCATTTTTACAAATAATAACATAATCTCATGCAAACACATATAATTTGTTCTCAAAACATAGTAAAGTACGGGTAAAAATATGTCTATGAAGCGCATAAATACGCCCTTCATCAGTTGCCAAGCAAACACAATGTCGAAAAGTGTTTAAAAAGAAGACCCATATGCCCTAACTCTAAGATTGCATTTTTCTTTGCATCCTCACTTTAATCCACCTCCTCAAGAGCGATATCAACCAACAATGAATAGTCTAATGGCTAGGATTCCTCTTGTTGTTCCATGCATTGGCTAGTATCCGCAACACTTTGGAGTTGGGCCTTAGACGCCTCAATGTTTTCATTCAAAAGACCCTGCAGGCTATGGGCACTTGAGCCAAACTGGTCTATCTCTTATCTGACCCCTATCCTCTGTTCCATATGAGATTACTCTTGAGTATTAGCTAAGACCATGACTTGTAAATCATTACAAGTTGCAACCTCAGCCATCATCTGTGTGAGTTTGGCACTCATCTCTTTTAAGGCTTTTCCTTGTTCAGTAAGCTGCACTCTCATTACTTCCATATGCTCCAGGATCAGTTTTTCCATATTGCTAATTTGAGCATGATGTTTCTCCTCTTCTTATTCTTGTAAACCTCAAAAACAACAAGAGGATCATAATAGGGACTTGGGGAAGGGGAATAAAAATTTGGACAATGAATCCAATGGCTTGCAGATTATAGACTTCTGGTTGTTCATTTTGTTGTTGGACGTGTGAGGCCCATATATGTTTTATTTCATGTGATGGCCATGTGGGCCCATATATGCTTTATTTCATGTGATGTCCATGTGGGGCCTTGTTTAGCTGTTAGATAGTGGCCTTGTCAGCTATAGTATAGTTGTAGTTTCCTGATTTTCATTCTGCCAAAACTAGACAACATGGTGGTCTTGTTGGCCCGCATATGATTCCCTTTTATTGCTTATTGTTGGTTAGCTATTTTTTTCTATAGGTGGCTACATGACCTTGTCGGCCAGAGGCTGTATTTGCAGCTGAGATATAGCTCATTATTTTCTTGAATTGAGTTGCAGGCATGCACCATACTTGCATAAACCTAGCCGGGTCAGTCAAATTCCAGTGCGGCACTAGGTGCTAGTCATGCCTCCTTAGGTGGGGCGTGACTAACTTGGTATCAGAGCAGGTCGTATCCCAGGGAGTTTGCAAGCCGTGTCAAGTAGAGTCTTGTTTATGGATGTGTTGTGCACCACATTCTATAGATTGGAGGCTACGAGGCATTATAGGGTGGTGACTCTTCTTTCTCTTATAATCGTTCTATAGAGATGTGTTGTATAGGGTTGAGCACCTAAGCTTACTATATTCTACTTTTCTATAAAGAATGTCGGACACGCGATAGACTACAACCGACTGAAAGTTAGATACAACAGCGGTAGAAGGCACTAGCTAGGTGCCTCAGTCAGAGCCAGCCCGATCTGAAGGTCATCTCAGTCTCCCCAGCACTCTCTGCCATGCCAGGAGCCATTCAGAGAGGCAGATGTGTCGGCACCACCTCTAGCAGTTCCTATACCAATACCATCAAATCAGGAGGTTAGGAGCGCTGTCTTTAGGCTAGCTCAAATGATGGCTGCGCAGTGTCAGCCAGTGGTACCTATGGTTGCTGAGTCTTCAGGAGGACCTGGTATTTTGAGGGTCCAAGAGTTCCTCACTCTGAGTCCTCCCCAATTCACAAGGATGGACAGAGATGATGACCTTCAGGACTTTTTCGACCAATTGCAGCGAATTTTTAGGGTGATGCATGCCACACCTGCAGAGTCGGTGAGTTAGCGGTATTGTGACACAAGACATAGTAGTGTTATAGTATGAGAGTTGGGAAAGGTCCCAAGTAGAAATTTTCCCCCTCCGACTTGGTCTAGCTTTTCAGAGGCCTTCCAAGATCATTATTTGCTGCGGGAAATTCGACAGGCCCGGGTAGATCAGTTTTTGCATCTAGAGCAGGGCTCGATAAGCATTCGGGAGTATGCTATGAGATTTGATTCTTTGGCCCGATATGCACCGGCCATCATAGACACTATTCTAGCTAGAGTACAAAGGTTTATTATGGGGCTACTCCTAGAGTACGTAGAGACTTGTGTTACGAATACCCTACGAGAGGACATGGATATCGCCCGTATTTAGGAATTTTCTCAAAGTAAAGAGATAGAGAGGGTAAATCAGCAGTAGTGCCATAGGGCTAGACCTAATGACACCCAGTCAGAACTTCAAGGAAGACCTAGGCCATGGCTATTAGGCACACTGCCTAGACCCCCACCTCCACAGCAACAGCAAAGTGGTAGATTTGACTGCCGGGGGTAGTCAGGACCTGGAGAGGGCTCACGATCATCGGTTTCGTAGCAGAAGAGAGGATCGGAGCAGAGCAGACTCACCGTGCCATGTTGTCTTATCTGCAGTCGACGTCTTCTTGGGGCATGCAGGTGTGGTTCTACTTCTTGTTACACCTATGGACAAGAGGGTCACATGATGAAAGACTGTCCAGCTAGAGGTCTGGGTGATTGGGACTGACAGGACAGATCTTCAGTAGGGTCACGAGCCCTAGCACCTTCAACAGGGCGTAGGCCCAACTCCAGCCGGTAGAGGCCGAGCCAGGTCAGGGGCATCCAGTTCAGGCACTGGTCCGGATTGCACATATTCTTTACCGAGGCGATAGGAGTTGGAGTCGTCGCCGGATGTTGCGACAGGTATGCTATACATTTGTTCTCATTCAATTTATATTTTGATAGACCCAGGTTCCACTTTGTCTTACGTTACAACATTAGTGGCCCAAAAGTTTGGTATAATGCCAGAATTGCTTTAGCAACCTTTTTAGTTTCTACGCTCGTCAATGATTCTATTATAGCTATACGAATCTACTGGGGTTGTATGGTAGAGGTTTTTGGTCGCCAGACTTTAGCAGATTTAGTGGAACTAGAAATGATTGACTTTGATGCAATTATGGGTATGGATTGGCCAGCGCCATGTTATGCCAATGTAGAATGTAGGACCAACACTGTCCCATTTCACTTTCCATGGGAGGTAGTGCGAGAGTGGAAAGGCAATGCAACCACACCAAAAGGTAGGTTCATATCCTATCTTCAGGCGAGAAAGTTAATAGCAAAGGGTTGCATCTATCATATTATCAGGGTTCAAGATGTCCAAGAAGAATCCCCAACTCTTCAGTCCACTCCAGTAGTTAATGAATTTCCGAATGCGTTCCCAAATGAACTTCCTAGTATTCCCCCAAAATGGGAAATCAATTTTTCGATCGACCTTTTACTAGGTACTCAGCCAATATCCATCCCGCCGTACCAAATGGCTCCGGTTGAATTAAGAGAACTGAAGGAACAGTTGAAAGATTTGCTAGATAAGGGATTCATCTGGCCGAGTACTTTACTATGGGGTGCGCTAGTTTTGTTTGTAAGGAAGAGAGATGGCTCCCTCCGCATGTGTATAGATTACCGGCAGTTGAATAAAGTTACCATCAAGAATAAATACCCGCTTCACAGGATAGATAACTTGTTTGATCAGCTACAAGGGGAAAAATACTTTTCCAAGATTGATTTAAAGTCAGGATATCACCAGGTGTGGGTCTGGGTGAGAGATATTCCAAAGACAACTTTCAGGACCAGGTATGGTCAGATTGAATTTCTAGTCATGTCCTTCAGATTGACGAATGCCCCTGTGGTTTTCATGGATTTGATGAATAGTATCTTCAGGCCATATTTAGACTTATGTGTGATGGTATTCATCGATGACATTCTGGGGTATTCCCGTTCAGAAGTAGAACACCTAGATCATTTGCGAACAGCACTCTAGGTTCTCAGGGATCGCAGTTATATGAAAAATTTTCTAAATGTGAGTTCTTGTTGAATTTTATAGCCTTTCTAGGACATATTGTGTCAGATGCTGGTAGTTAGGTCGATTCACATAAAATAGAGGTAGTGAAGACCTGGACTAGGCCTACAACTCCAACTGAGGTATGCAGTTTTCTAGGGTTAGCTGGGTATTATAGCAGCTAAATTTTACTGGACTGAAGTGTGTGAATAGAGTTTTCAAGAGTTGACAAACAGATTAACATCAGCGGCCGTGCTAGCTTTGCCAGAAGGTCCACAGGGTTATGCAGTGTACTGTGATGCTTCGGGCATTGGGTTAAGGTGTGTTCTAATGAAACATGGTAAGGTAATTTCTTATGCTTCAAGGCTGCTAAGGAACATGAAAAGAACTATCCAACGCACGACTTGGAGTTAGCGGCAGCAGTTCACGCCTTAAAAATCTAGAGACATTACCTGTATGGGGTGCACATGGACATTTTAACTGATCATATGATCCTTTAGTACATCTTTACACAAAAAGAATTGAATCTACTTTTTACTAGTTAGAATTATTGAAGGACTATGATGTGAATATTTTATATCATCCAGGAAAAGCTAATACCGTAGTAGATGCCCTTAGTCATAGATCAATGGAATGTTTGGCACATTTTAGGCTCGAACAGTGGGAGCTGGCTCGAGAACTGCACCAGTTAGCCAGCTTAGCCGTCTGAATAGTAGATCCGGGAGACAGTGAGACAGTGATTCAGAATACCATAGTATCATCCCTAGTTGTAGAGGTAAAAGAGCGGCAGTATGAAGATCCTAACTTGGTACAGCTCAGAGATAAAGTTCAGTGAGGTAAAGTATCATCTTTTGAGGTAACCAATGATGGGGTCCTTAGATTTAGTGGTCGCCTTTGTATCCCAAATGTTACAGGGCTACGCCAGCAGATTATGGCTGAGGTACACTACTCCTGATAATCCCTTCATCCAGGTTCAATGAAGATGTATCATGACATAAAGGAGATTTACTAGTGGCCTGGAAAGAAAAAGGGTGCAACAGAATTCGTAGCACAATGCTCAAACTGTCAGCATAAAAGCCGAACATCAAAAACCCGGTGCATTGACACAAGAGATAGCGGTACCTATGTTGAAATGGGAGGCAATCAACATGGATTTTGTGACAGGGCTACCCCAAACCAAACGTAGATTTCTATCTAGGTGATTGTTGACAGATTGACGAAATCAGCTCACTTCCTGCCAGCCAGGACCACTTTCTCAGCCGATGACTATGCTGAATTATATATCGGAGACATAGTTCAATCACCTGGTGTTCCGAATTCTATCATATCTGAAAGGGGGCACAATTCATATCTAGATTCGGGAAGTCTTTTAAAAAAGGCTTAGGAACACAAGTTAAGTTAAGTACAACATTCCATCCCCAGACAGATGAGCAGGCAAAACATACAATTTAGATGCTCGAGGATATGTTGTGGGCATGTGTGTTAGACTTTGGGGGCAGTTGGGATGAGCACTTACCCCTTATAGAATTTTCTTACAACAACAATTATCATTTAGCGATCCAGATGGCACCTTATTAGGCCTTATATAGTCGAAAATGTAGATCTCCTATCGGGTGGTTTGAAGTAGGGGAGTCAGAGTTAGTAGGACCTGATATGATGCACCAGTCAAAACAGAAAGTCAAAATCATCAAAGAGAGCTTGTTAATAGCCCAGAGTCGGCAGAAGTCTTATTATAATGTGCGGCATAGAGATTGGGAATTCGAGGTTGATGATTGGGTTTTTCTTAAGGTTTCGCCAATGAAGGGCGTAATGAGATTTTATAAGAAGGGCAAGCTTAGCACTAGATTCAGTGGCCCATATCGGATCCTCTAGAGAATAGACCAAGTGGCATATGAGCTAGACTTACCTCCAGAGTTAGAATCTGTTCACCATGTATTTCATGTGTCAATGTTGCGAAAGTGTATAGGGGACCCATCCCAAGTTGTGCCAGTTGAGGACGTTCAGGTTACTGAGGAGCTATCCTATGAAGAAGTTCTAGTAGCCATATTAGATCGACAGTTTCGTAGGTTTAGAACAAAAGATGTCGCCTCTGTTAAAGTATTATGGAGGAACATGAATAACAAAGAGATGACCTAGGAAGCTGAGGATGATATGAGGTCTAGATATCCTCACCTATTCCAGGATTGATCTAGATTATGCAGTTAAGGTGAGGTTGTTGTTCAGTTGTTATTTTACTGCTTATGCTATTAGTATTGTTGCTTAGCTACCCCCTTTACATTGTGTAATGGTTGTTATAGTGTCCTGCGAGGTGCCTATAGTGGTCTTTTCTGCATTTCAGGTATCCGGATTGTCCATAAGACAGAAGAGACTCTGCCGAAATTTTTCTAAATCTTGGTTAAGTGAGTTAACTTCTTTGACCTTCGAGGACGAATGTTCCTAAGGGGGAGTGGATGTTACACCCCGTAAATGTTAATGATTAGTAAGCGTAGATGTGGATTTGTGATGAATAAGAAGAGCTTGACGCATGTGGAAAAGCCTCGGAAGTAGGGTCGGTCGAGTCTAGGCCGCGAAGGGCTAGCATAACACGCCAGCCAACAGGGCACCGTCCAGCGCGATGCGCCGAGCTACTGGTGTGATAGGAGGTTTGACGCGGGGGCCCTTTGGTGCAGGGCACCCACCTTCCACCGACCTCTTATATATATATACCCCTTAGTTCAATTGTAATTCATTTCCATATTATTCCTTCAGCCAGAGAGAGTATAACTCGAGGTTTTCAATAGTTTTTCATCCGATTACGCTACCAAACGTCGTCCAATATCAAATTAACTTCGGGTAATGAGTCCTAGGACTACGGGGAGCATTACTATGAAGTTATTTTCTCAAAATACGATTGGTTCCAAATTGATTCCTAAACAACTACAGGCTTTAGGTAACCATTTCTCCCTTCTGAACTCTCGGGAAATTATAGGTTTTCAGTCGTATTTTATGAAGTTGAATTATAGTTGCTACTAGTATCAAACGCTACCATTTTAGCCGAATTTAGTGTTGAATTTATTCCCTTTCTCCCTGCATTAAAGTTACAGTTGAAAAGAGTTGACGAATACAAGTTGAAACTCGTTGGTTATTTAGGAAACGACAATTGAGGTATGTTAAGGTGAATTTCTTCGAAAAGTTACTTCCTATAGTATTGTAACACAGCTTGAGCCCTCATCAGGAAGTCAGAAGTATAGGTATTGTGATTAGCTACTATTGTTAGATGAGACTAGTACATTATGTTTACTTGGGATTGACTCTGCCATGTATAGCCTTCCATCACCAACCCCAGGGTTACTAGCTGTTTCGTCCCCCACCACGGGCTATATGGCGTTGCTCCAAGGAGCGATATGCTGTTCCAAGGGACGATGCAGAGGCCCAAGATCCATATTACAGACCATTCCATGGCTGGACTATTACGTTTTTGTCGCTTCAACATCACACCCTCGCCGAGCCTTGGGCCCAAGGTGTAATTATTAGGAGTCCACCAAACTCAGATGCAACTATAGAACAGGAGCTGAGCGAGGTCAGTTGTGGACCCAGGGGACTGATAGGACAGCTATAGTTACCTGTTGACTCATTTTGACCTGATTAGGGGTATATAGATTGAAGTAAATTCACCAGGGCTTATGGGCACCCCTGGCGGGTTATTCTGTGCTGGATGTACCTTCCGGGCTTATGGGGGTGAGGTAAGGTTCTTGTTTGTACTATTTACTATTAGTTGTATAGCAGGTTATAAGGTTATATCAGGTTAATTCTCTATCCCTCCTATTGAATTGTTCAGTTTCATTATCATTATCATTCAATCATTTTATTTTCCTACCTTACATATTCAGTACATATTATACTGACGCCCATCCTTGGGGCGCTGCATACTTGCCTGTAGGTGAGGATAGAAACAGATCAGGACCTTCTTAGGTTTCAGCCAAAGTCAGCAGCACAGTTAGCTTCCTTCCTCTAGAGCTAATAATTAGAAGGTTATCTCTTTTGATTGTATAGTTTATGGGTAGGTCGGGGCCTTGTCTCGACCATTATTCCATCCTAGAGGCTTGTAGAGTATAGAGTTCTAGTTGTTCGTTTTGTTGTTGGCCATGTGGGGCACATATATGTTTTATTTCATGTGATGGTTGTGTGGGCCCTTGTTTAGTTGTTAGATACTGGCCTTGGCGGCTATAGTATAGTTCTAGTTTTATTTTCATTCTCCCAAAACTAGACAGCATGGTGGTCTTGTCAGCCCGCATAGGATTCCCTTTTGTTGCTTGTTGTTTGTTAGCTATTTTTCCCCTACAGGTGGCTACATGACCTTGTCGGCCACAGGATGTATTTACAGACGATATATAGCTCGTTGTTTTCTTGAATGGAGATGCAAGCATGCACCAGACATGCATAAGCCTAGCCGGGTCAGTCAGATTCCGGTGCGGCACTAGGTGCCTGTCATGTCTCTCAAAGTAGGGCATGACAAGATCTATCCTTTTCCTAAAACAAAGAGAACTGGTGCACCTCATGGTGATTTGCTAGGTCTTATGAAACCCTTGCCTAAGAGATCCTTCAACTACTCTTTCAACTCCTTTAGCACAATTGGAGCCATTTTGTAAGGAGGTATAGATATAGGTTGCGTATCGGGAAGAAGGTCATACCAAAGTCAATTGCCCGCTTAGGAGGGAGTCTGAGTAGATCATCTAGGAACACTTTCGGATACTCACACACAATAGAAACTCACTGGAGAGTCGGGGTCTCAGACGTAGCATCCTTAACCTGAATTGGATGGTAAACACACCCCTTAGAAATCATCTTTCTAGCCTTAAGGTGTGAAATAAACTAACCTACAGACGCGACTGATGTCATGACCTGAACATGGGCCCAGATCGAGACACAGGACAAGGAGCCCTAAGAGACTCCTAGTTGACCCATGGCATGAACGTACATCTATATAAATCAAATAAAGTGGAAGATCAGCATGATAAACTTAGCAGAAGTTTGTAATAAGCATAACATCTGAAATATACATGAATCTGAAGCTGATTACACTCTATGTCTGAAAGCCTCTAGTACTGATGAGTTGATAGGACAAGACCCCAACTAAGTCTCCAAGTCTAAAACTGAATACATAAAGAAAACTGATAAGCATGGTCCTTGGGAGATGAGGACTCACCAAAAAATGTGGGATGCTAACTCTGAGTGTCGGAGCTTGTATCATAAAACGATACAACATAGAGTATGCAATCAGTATGTGGAAAGTACCGAGTATGAAGGGTAAGTAAAACTGCTTAATTAAGTAAAATTATTCAAAACATGGATAATGTAAAACATAATCAAAACAAGAATATGAGAGTAAGGCTTGCATGCTATTTTCTGAAATTATGATTTGAACATAACATAACATCATAACTAAATCAATTGACCCAAAGCTTAAATCTGATAATTATAAGTAAAACAAAACATTGGGTCAAATCTCTTTTAGAGCATAAATATACATATATCATGAGTGATAAACATGCATAATTGAAATAATGAGGAATAATGAGAGACTTGTCTTATAACCGACATACCATGATAGAGCTTACGTGGTCCCAACCATCATACTCAAGTGGGTAGAACCATCCAAATCCTTTCCAGGACTAAGGACGATACCATGATATCAATATCAAGCTCAAGGCCCAATCAAAGCAGGGGATAGCTCACAAGAGAGGTCCCAAAGTAGTGTATATATATAAGTAATGACCTGCGTTGGCGCGTAGTTCTGAGGCATAGGGTGATCGACCCTTAACCTACTCAGTGCTAGAAACTACTCCCAAAAACATGCGTATACTATCCATCATTTTTCAACGAAGCTCATCTATTGACGAAGATCAATAATCAAATACATCTCAAATCTGAAATCATATATGAGAAGCTTTTAGCTGAAACTATACTACAAGCTGAAAATAATTGGGAGTCTTCGCACCAAAACCATGTGGTAAGCTTAATTCATAAAGTCATAAATCATACTTGAACATATGGGCGTTGACCGATACTTTAACATGCTTGAAAATACTCAATTCACTTGAAAACATGATTATAAACATGGGTAACATGAAAACATGTTTTTCATCAATAATATCTCATCATACTTGAACATTCATCATAAATCTCAACTTTCATGACATCTCATAAATGGGCATTTTAATTTATAAAGCTCTAAACATGATTTTTAATGAAAACAACATAAACTTTCCCATAAATCATAATTCAATAGTAGAAACATATTTAAATCATACCCATGTCGAGAATTAGGAATTTCATGCATTGGGTTAAAACCCCATAGAATCAACATATGAGTTTTCATGATTTAGAGAGAGATTGGGCATAGGTGTGCACAAATTCACCAATTCATAACTCTACATACCTGGGCAAGAACTAATTTTACCCCTCCTTGATTTCCAAATGAAAGATTGAAGAAAAGCTTGAAGAAAGTCTAACTTGATCACCTCCTAAACCCTTCAATTTGCATGCATGGACGAGAATAAGCCTAGGATAGGTTTAACCCTCATAAAACACTTCATTTAGAGCCTTAAACGATGTAGTTTAGGACCCTTGGACTTTGGAATGACAAAAATACCCTTAATGAATTTCCTAAGAATTCTGCACGGCCAGTGACAACAGACGACAGAACGATCCGTAGTTACATCCTACGGTCCGTCATTACCACTCGCTGCTACTCCCTGAGTTCAGGTCTCTGATTCGTCACCATGGCTAGAAAGGATGGGTCGTTGCCAACTCCATTGACTCATTGCTGCCAATCATCATCACCACTGCATCTAATTTTGAATCCTTGTGCATGACTGCTGACCACAACCCGTTGTTACCTGCAATAGGTCATTCCACGACTCGCTACTTCTTTCTTGACCAAGTGCCAGTCTCACCACGGCCACAACCAATGACTCGTAACCTCAAACCACGGGTCATTCCTTGAACCGTTACTCCCATCCCTGAATCTACGGTACCTCACCACGGACTCACCCAACTGGTCGTTGGTGGCACCAATGATGCGAACCATGACCCGTCATGTGAAAATTTCTCAGATTTCTACCACTTTTCATTTTTAAATCCCGGGTCTAGTCTTGGGCGCTTTCCGGGTATTACATATCTCCACCTTGGGAACATTCATCCTTGAATTGGGGAAAACAGACAGAAAACAAAGAATGCAATCATCACACTAAGTCATTGATAATATAGGCTAAAACTAACGGAATGCCTAACTCCGATTTAAACTACATGGTTGAACTGAATTCATGAATCATACATGTATCCAAATACATGAAAGAAACTGGGGTACATGAACTGAACATGAAACCGCATAGAGATTTTAGGGTAAAAACTGATACCTCAAGCTAGAGCTGAGCCGGTAAAGAATAAATATGGATATCTAGCCATCATGTCTGCTTCAGTTTCCCACCTAGCTCCCTCAACATGTTGATTCCTCCATTAAACTTTAACTAAAGCTACTTCCTTGTTTCTTAGCCTTCGAATCTGACGATCCAGTATTTCCACCGGAACCTCCTCGTAACTATGTTTGTCTTTCACACCAACACTGTCCACTAGGACAACTGGAGTTGGGTCACCGAAACACATCTTTAAGAGCAATACATGGAAAACAGGAGAAGCTAATTTTGAGGGAAACTCCAATTTATATGCCACCTTGCCAACCCGCTTCACAACCCGGTAGGGACCAACATTACGAGGACTTAGTTTCCCTTTCTTTCCAAATCCCTTTACTCCCTTCATGGGAGACACCTTCAGAAACACGCAATCGTCCACTTCGAACTCAGGTTCTCTTTTTCTCACATCAGCATAGGACTTTTGGCAACTTTGAGTTGTTTTCAACCTATCCCATATGAGTTGAACTTTATCCATAGCCACATGGACTTAATCTGGCCCTATCATCACAGCTTCACCAACTTCAAACCAACTAATAGGCAATCTACATCTTCGTTCATAGATAGTCTTACATAGAGCCATCTGAATGCTAGAATGGTAGCTGTTATTGTAAGCAAACTCAATAAGAGGCAAAAAATCGTCCCAACTATCCTTGAAGTCAATCACACATGCTCTCAACATGCCCTCGAGAGTTTGAATTGTCCTCTTTGCTTGAACATCCATTTTTGGGTGAAATACTGTACTGAGCTTGACCTGAGTACCCTTTCTTTTTTAAACGACCTCCAGAATTGAGAGGTAAACTAAGTACCTCTGTCTGATATAATAGACAAAGGCACTCCATTCAATTGAACCAACTCCTGAATATATAGTTTGGCATAATCCTTCGTGGAATCAATGGTTTTGACTAGTAGAAAATGAGTGGCTTTGGTCAACCTATCCACAACAACCCAAATGGAGTCATATTGCCGACGAGTGCGAGGCAAGCCTGTTACGAAGTCCATATTGAGCTCTTCCCACTTCAAAGTAGGAATGCTAATATCTTGGAGCACACCTCCGGGTCTTTGTGCTCAACCTTCACCTACTGACAGTTTGGGGACTTAGCCAAAAATTCCACAATGTCTTTCTTCATGCCATTCCACCTATAGACTTCCCCTAAGCCACGGTACATCTTGGTGGCACATGGATGGATTGAATACTTGGAACCGTGAGACTTATGCAACATCTGATTTCTCAAAACATCAACGTCCAGGACAAACAAGCGACCCTGGTAATGGAGAACACCATCTCCCCCTTTGGAGACCTCTACCTTCTGATTTTATGCGTCTTCCTTCAACTTAAGCAAAATAGGGTCCTCGTCTTGTCTAGATTTTACATCAGTCACCAAGGATTATTCTGATCAGTTCTAAACAATAATACTGCCATCAGTTGAGTCAACAAACCAAACTCCCAACCTTGCAGTCAATGCACATCCTTCACCAGCTCCTTTCTCCCCTTATCCACATGGGAAACACTCTCCATAGAGAGTCTACTAAGTGCATCTGCTACTATATTAGCCTTGCCCGGATGGTAAAGGACACTAATGCCGTAATTCTTAAGTAGTTCCAACCACCTCCTTTTGCCGAAGATTGAGATCCTTCTAAGTAAACACGTATTGTAGACTCTTATGGTCTGTAGACACATCTACATGGACCCCGTACAAATAATGTCTCCATATCTTCAAGGTAAATACCACCACCGCCAATTCAAGATCATGGGTTGGGTAAGTCTTCTCATGACTTTTTAGCTTTCTAGAAGCATATGCTATAACCCTACCATGCGACATCAATATGCAACCAAGTCCGATTCTAGAAGCATCATAATACACCACAAACCCATCAGTACCATCTGGTAGGGTTAACACCGGTACTGAGGTAAGTCAAGTCTTCAAATCTTGAAAGCTCCTCTCACAAGTCTCCAACCATTAGAACTTTACTTTCTTTTGGTTCCATTTGGTCAATGGTGCTGCAATAGATGTGAAGCCCTCAACAAATCTCAGATAGTACTTGGATAAACTTAAGAAACTCCTGATGTCTGAAGGATTCATTGGTCTAGGATAGTTCTTCACCACTTTTATCTTCTAAGAGTCACCTTAATACCCTCACTTGATACCACATGGCCCAAAAACTCTAGTAATTCCAACCAAAACTCGCACTTGCTGAATTCAGCATATTATTGGCAATCCTTGAGAGTCTGTAATACCACCCTCAAATAAGCGGCATGCTCCTCCTCCCTCCAAGAGTAAATCAAGATGTCATCAATAAACATGATCACAAATATATCCAATTATGGCTTGAACGCCCTGTTCATCAGGTCCATAAAAGCTACAGGAGCATTCGTTAGTCCAAAAGACACAACTACAAACTCATAATGACCATATCGCGTCTTGAAGGTTGTCTTCGGGATGTCACTCTCCCGAACCCTAAGTTGATTGTACCTAGATCTGAGATCTATCTTCGAAAAGCACTTGGCACCCTAAAGCTTGTCAAACAAATCATCAATCCTATGTAGAGGATATATGTTCTTGATGGTGACCTTGTTTAATTGCCGATAGTCAATACACATACGAACAGATCCATCCTTCTTTCGGAGAAAGAGAACTGGTGCACCCTAATGCGGACTTGATCGGTATAATGAAACCTTTATCTAACAGGTCCTTCAACTGCTCCTTCATCTTCTTTAACTCGGTTGGGGCCGTTTTGTAAGGAGGAATAGATATGGGATGTGTATCGGGAAGAAGGTTAATACCAAAATCAATCTCCCGCTCGGGAGGGATTCTCGGTAGATCATCTGGGAAGACTTCTGGATACTCCCATTCTACTAGGACTGACTGGATAGTTGGGGTCTCGGATGTAGCATCCTTGACCCTAACTAGATGGTATACACAACCTTTGGAGATCATCTTTTTGGCCTTAAGGAAAGAAATGAAATGACCTACAGGCACAATTGAACTAGCCTTCCACTCGATGACTAGCTTACCTAGAAATCTGAACTCTACTGCCCATGTTCTATAATTTACTAAGGTATAACATGCAAATAGCCAATCCATGTCGAGGATAACATCAAAATCAGTCATGGCTTACTCTACTAGATCAACTGAGGTGACTTTCTAAAGGACTATGACCGAGCAACTTCTATACCCCCGTCTAGCTACAACTGAATCACCCACTGTAGAAGAGACTGAGAAAAGTTCTGACAAGATTTCGGGACTGACTCTAAAGCTACTAGCCACATAAGGTGTCACAAAAGACAAGGTATCCCCTGGATCTAACAAGGCATACACATCAAGATGGATAACTCATAACATACTAGTAACTACATCTGGGAAGACCTCCTACTCCTAGAGAGATGCTAAAGCATAGAATTTGTTCCGGAATTGACTGCCACCAGTTCTAGTAGATGCCCCCTGCTGGGCTGAGCATGTGGGTGGAGCTGCTGAACTGGAAGCTGGGCCTGGACCCCTATCATGGCCCTATCCAGCTGCTGGGCAATCTCTGAGCAAATGTCAGAGCTTCCCACACCCGAAGCAAGTACCTGTACCCACCAAGCACTGATTCGTGTGTCCCCTACCACACCTTCCGCAAACTGGGATACTAGAATCTTTGGCCCTGTTGTTTTGATGCCCAGAGCCTTATGCTTGCCATCTCTAATCGTGCCTAGGTCTGGATGGCATACTCACCGCTGAAGAAGTTCGGACGGAAGATCTCTAGTGGGTCTGATATCGATGCCGACCACCTAGCCTCGATTGAGAGAATTTGTAACTATCTGTCTTGGCCCTCTTGGCCTCTCTCTCTCTCACATGCGTCGCCTCTATCTGCAAAACTAAAATCATGAGAATAATGAGAGACTCATCGTATAACCAACATACCACGATAGAGATTACGTGGTCTCAACTATCATACTCAAGTGGGTAGAGCCATCCAAAGCCTTACCAGGACTAATGATGATACCATGATATCAATATCAAGCTCAAGGCCCAATCGGGAAGGGGATAGCTCACAAGGGAGGTTCCAAAATAGTGTATATATATAAGTAATGACCTACGTTAGCGCGTAGTTCTGAGGCATAGGGAGATCATCCCTTAGCCTACTCAGTGCTAGACATTACTCTCAGAAACATGCATATGCTCTCCATCATTTATCAGCGAAGCTCACCATCATCTATTGACGAAGCTCAATAATAAAATACATCTAAAATCTGAAATCATATATAAGAAGCTTTTAGCTCAAACCAAACCACAAGCGGAAAATAATTGGGAGTCTTCAGTCCAAAACCATGTGGTAAGCTTAATTCGTAAAGTCATAAATCATACTTGAACATATGGGTTTTGCCCGATACTTTAACATGCTTGAAAATACTCAATCCACTTTAAAACATAACTATAAACATGGGTAACTTGAAAACATGATTTTCATCAATAATATCTCATCATACTTGAACATTCATCATAAATCTTAACTTTCATTACTTCTCATAAATGGTCATTTTAATTTATAAAGCTCGAAAATTGATTTTTAATGAAAACTACATAAAAATTTCCCATAAATCATAATTCAATAGTAGAAACATATTTAAATCATACCACTGAGTCGTTGTTATCATCCGTTGTCCCCATGCCCATTTTTCTTACCAGTTCCAACGGGAGGTATCAACGGCCCATTGTTGCTTCCAACAGACCATTGCACCTAACTGTAGGTAACTAGTGTGAATTTAGTTTCTAAACCCAGAAACCACGGATGGATTCAATGGGCTGTCCTTTAAACCAACAACCCATTCTGAGGCCCATGGGTTCCTGTCGGCCAGATTTTAGATTTAAATCCAAGGATTATTTTTGTAAAATTCAACCTACCTAGTCCCTAAACTATGTCATTTGGGATTCATTCAGGGCTTTTAGAAGCGTTAACCAATTATTTCTCCCCATTCCCTCTCACATTCTCAAGAGCAGAATGTAGAGTTCCTCTCAAAGCAGTTCAGAGCATCAGCTAGGGCAGATCTTTCTTCTCTAATTCTCCAGCAATTTTCATCAGAGTTTCTTCTCCAGGTATGTGGGAATTCAGCAAGGAGATTGTTCTCTCCTTGCGTCCCCTAAAACACTCTCTCTGTTCACTATCAATTCTAGCCCTAAGCTTACGAAATTTGAAGATATTGTCATGGTTGTTTGATAAATTCATGTGGAATCCTATCATATGTTAATTGTAGCTATTTTCCACCACTTTGTAACTAAAATGTTGTTTGTTCCATCAGATTAGAAATTCAGCCCTAACTTTTGAAAGTCAGAAATTAGAATCCAGTTTAAGCTTTGAATTCTTGAGAATTATTTGCATCTTTTAGAGTTAGGGGCTTCTATAATGATTGTATGTGTTAAAAACTCAGTTACATGCATTTTGTTCAGATTCAGTCAGAAAGTCTATATACTCTGTATTATTCAGAATTGTCGGTTCAGTTTCAATTAAAGTACTAGAATATCCAGTGTTAGTCAAAAATGTCAGCTGATCAGTTTGACTCCAGTTTGTTCCCGAGGTGTCAGTGGTGCCTCCCAGTTAACAGAATCAGACTCAGGATTTATTTTTATTTGGTCCATTAGGCGGTCATGATATTCTAGTTATATAGCTCTGACCAGCCCCAGGACCCTAGTTCAGTTATCAGTCGTTCTCTAGATGATTACGACGCTTCCAGATAAGCAGCTCTGACAAGTCTTAGAACTCAGTTTCGAGATCTGGTCCTATAAGATGCTCAGGGAACTCTCTGACATTATGCCTAGGTTAGTATAGTCTTGTGCCCCAGTATTGATTTATCCACTTGTCAGTAGTAGCAGTAGTAGGATTTAACAGTGGGAGTAGGACTTAGCACCGAAATGGCCGGGATTCCAGCGCACTCAGGTTCCAGAACTATGTTGCCACAGTAGGTTTTATTTACTTCATCTGACGGGCCACTTTTGACAGTGATTTTCACACTCCATGCCTTTATACTCTGGCAAGTATATTAGGTCCTACCGATGGGGTGTGTACATCGGACTCCACATCTAGCTCACGTGGTTATATGTCAGTTATAGTCTCTCCCACTAAACAGTACAGTTTACTCTCAGATTCTTCAGTCCAGATCAGTTCAATGTAGTATTTCAACCCTAGTATTTCAGACTTAGGACATGTTTATGACCATCAGCCAGGTTCACTTTTGATCATATCAAATTATTATCAATTGTATTAGTTTTCAGCATTTGAATTGGTCGTTTCATGTCATATCAGTTCAGTTATGAGTGCTAGCATGTTATTCATGTTTCTCTCACTTACTCAGTATATTCAAAGTACTGACGCATACTTTTATGTTGTATCGTTTCATGATACAGCTGCAGGTTCTCAGACTCAACACTGCTAGACGTCGCAGTTCGGATTCTCCATCTCAGTAATTGATGTGTGAGTCCTCATCATTCAAGGGAATTTTTTTTCTTTCAGTCATATATTAGTTTTAGTTAGACTTAAAGTTAGCTGGTGGATTGTCCCAGTAACTCCTCAATTAGATGGCTTTCAGACAGACATGATTTTTCAAACTTTCCAGTATTATTCATGTGTTTTAAATTTTATGATTTCAGACTTGTCTTTCATAAATTTTTTATGATATTATTTCAAAGTTCCATTCTGCATGTTTACTCAGAATACTAGTGAATGATAGACCAGGGGTTGACTTGGGGTCACTTGTGGCTTCAAGTACCATGTTATGTCACGGGTGTAGCATCGAGGCATGACAAACTTTGTATCAGATCCCTACGTTTAGATTATCCTTGGAATGTTTGATAGCCACATCGAATAAAGTCTTTTTCATGGGTGTGAAGCGCACCACACTTATGACGAGGAAGCTATGAGATGTTTTTAGGGAAGTTCCCTTTTGTTCATATTCTTTATCGTGCATTAAAGTTCAATTCAAGAAATGTTCTTCTAATTCGTGCCCTACTTCATTTCAGTGAACCATGCCTCCTAGACGTGGTAACAGAAGGAGGGCCGGAAATGCCAACAAACCTGCCCCACTAGCCCCGAAAGCTCCTCAAGATGATTTGATCTCTCCCGTAGAGTTTAGAGCTTCCATTTAGTTACTGGCCTAAACCGTGACCAACCAGGTGAATCAGCAGGTTGTGCCCGTGAACATGAACGAGTTTGCAGCAGCGACAAGGGTGCGAGACTTCACCCACATGAACCCTCCATTGTTCCAGGGATCTAAAGTGGGCGACGAGCCCTAAGGGTTTGTAGATGAGGTCAAGAACATTACCCTCATTATGGGTGTCAACTCCTCCAGGAGTGCTGACCGGGCTTCCTATCAGGTAAAAGGGGTATCCTAGGTTCAGTATGAGCAGTGGAAGGAGGGGCGACATGAAGTAGCAGGACCAGTAGAGTGGGAGGAGTTCCACACGGCTTTCTTGGATAGATTTTTCCCCCGGGAGTTGAGGAAGGCGAAGATGACAGAGTTTATGAACCTGCGATAGGGCAACAGGATAGTGGAGGAGTATGCCCTGGAGTTTTCCAAGTTATCAAAGTATGCTCCAGAGATGGTAGCCGAGCCAAGGGCTCGCATGCTAGAGTTCTCAACGGAGTATCTATTCTGGTCCTCAAGGAGTACAGGATCGCGATGCTGATAAAGGACATGGAGATCTCAAGACTGATTATTTATGCCCAGAAAATTGAGGCTGAGAAGTTGAAAGATATGGAGCGTAAGAACAAGCGGGCAAGAACTGGTTATTCAAATTTTGGCCACCAGAGATCTTGTAATGGTAGTCGCACACAGCAGCAGCAACAGCAGAGGGCCCCAACACCTAGCTCAGCCAGCGCCCCAACCTTTTGGTTCCACCAGGATAGGAGGTTGGGTCATATGGTACTCAGTCTCAGGCCCACAATATAGGGAACAGGTATCCAGTTTTCCCCAAGTGCACAAAGAATCATCCTGGAGAGTGTCTACAGGGCATAGAGGGTTGTTTTGGATGTGGACAGCTTGGGCACCAACTTAGAGAGTGCCCGTCAGCAAGACGAGGGAGATCGCAATCCACTAACTCAGTAGCTCTAGCAGGCCAACACATCAGGTACAGATGGCGGTCAGCGCAAGAATCGTTTCTATGCTCTCTCCTCGTTAGGATCAGGAAAGCTCACCTAACATAGTTACTGTATGTTACGTCTCTTCCATCTAGACGTATATGCCCTCTTAGATCCAGGAGCTAATGTTTTGTTCGTGACTCCATATATAGCAGTTCAGTTCAATATAAGTCCAGAGGTTCTCTCAGAACCATTCTCAGTCTCTACCCCAGTTGGCGAGTCAGTTAGAGCCAGCCGGGTTTATAGAAATTGCCCAGTCTCTATCCTGAATAAAGTCATTCCAGCTGATCTCATATAGCTAGACATGGTTGACTTCGACCTTATTCTCATGGATTGGTTACACTCCTGCTATGCCTCAGTTGACTGCAGAACTAGAGATGTCATGTTTAAGTTTCCAAATGAACTAGTGTTAGAATGGTCGGGCAGTAGTTCAGCGCCTAAAGGTAGGTTTATTTCCTTCCTTAAGGCCCATAAAATCATTTTCAAAGGATGTCTATATCATCTCTTTCGGTTCAAGGATTCCATCTATGAGACCCCGTCCATACAATCAGTTCCAGTTGTAAGCTAGTTCGCAGATGTATTTCATGAAGATCTTCCCGGAGTTCCCCCTTAATGGGAGATAGGCTTCAGAATAGATATCCTCCCAGACACTCAGCCCATCTCCATTCGTCCTTATAGAATGAATCCTGTTGAGCTTAAGGAGATGAAGGAGAAGTTAAAGGATCTTCTTGATAAGGGTTTTATCATACCCAACATCTCTCCCTGGGGTGCTCCAATGCTATTTGTGCATAAGAGAGACGGTACCCTCAGAATGTGCATAGATTACTGTTAGCTTAACAAGGTCACAATTATGAATAATTACTCTCTACCTAGAATTGATGATCTATTTGACCAACTTTAGGGAGCCAGTTGTATCTCCAAGATCAATCTTAGGTCAGGGTACCATCAGCTAAGGGTTAGGGAGTGTGACATACAGAAAACAACATTCAGAACTCGGTATGGTGACTACGAGCTTGTGGTGATGTCCTTTGGGTTAACGAATACCCCAACAGCCTTCATGGATTTGATGAATAGGGTCTTCAAATAGTACCTGGATATGTTCATCATTGTATTTATCGACGACATTCTGGTGTACTCCAGAAATGAGGAAGAGCGTGCCAATCACCTAAGGTTAGCATTACAGACCCTCAGAAATCGCCAGATATTCACTAAGTTCAGCAAGTGTGAATTCTAGTTGATGTTTGTGACTTTCTTGGGTCATGTGGTCTAAGGTGAGGGGATACAAGTGGATCCTCATAAAATAGCAGTAGTGAAGGATTGGCCCAGACCTACATCTCCTACCGAAATCAGGAGTTTCCTAGGCTTAGCAGGCTATTACTGATGGTTTGTGGAAGGTTTCTCCTGCATAGAATCCCCCCTAACCAAGTTAACCTACAAGAAGGTGAAATTTCAGTGGTCGAATGAGTGTGAGAAGAGTTTTCAAGAGTTAAAGACTCGGCTCACTACCGCTCCAATTTTGACCCCGCCACAAGGGAAAGATGGGTTTGTTGAATATTGTGACGCCTCCAGAGTTTTACTTGGTTGCAGTTTGATGCAGTGGGGCAAAGTGATAGCCTATTCCTCTAGACAGCTCAAAGTCCATGAGAAGAACTATCCGACTCATGACTTGGAGTTGGCAGCGGTGGTATTCACGTTAAAACTATGGAGACACTACTTGTACGAGGCTCACATAGATATGTTCACAGATCACAAGAGTCTTCAGTATGTGTTCAGCCAGAAGAACCTAAATTTGCATCAGAGACAATGGTTGAAGCTGCTAAAGAATTTGGGTGAACGGTACCACTTGAGCAAGGCCAATGTGGTGGCTGACGCCCTAAGCAGACAATCTATGGGAAATGTAGTCCATATTGAGGACGGCAAGAGGGAGCTAGCGAAAGAATTTCACAATCTAGCTCAGTTAGGGGTGCAGTTGGTGGATTCAGCTGAAGGTGGTGTTGTAATGCAAAGTGGGTCAGATTCATCCTTGGTAGTTCAAGTCAAATCCAGATAGGCTGAGGATCCCTTTTTACTTAAGCTAAAGGAAGCAGTCATTAGAAAAGAGATAGAAGCTTTGTCTCAAGGGGAGATGGGGTGCTCTGTTACCAGGGCAGGTTGTGTACCGGATGTTGGTAAGTTGAACAGCAGATACTGGCCGAGGCACATAGCTGGAGATACTCTATTCACCCTAGTGCTACTAAAATGTACCACTATTTGCGGGATATTTACTGGTGGAACAACATGAAAAAGGATATCACTGAATTTGTAGCACAGTGTTTGAACTGCTAGCAAGTCAAGGTAGAACACCAGATACCCAGAGGCATGACTCAAGATATAATTATAACCACGTTATAGACTTCATTACAATTCTACCCCAGACTTGACGGCAGCATGACTCGATCTCGGTGGTAGTAGATCGGATGACTAAGTAAGATCACTTCCTCCCAGTCAAAACCACAGACACAGCTGAGGACTACGATAAACTTTACATCCGAGAGTTAGTCAGACTCCATGGGGTGCCCTTGGCAATCATTTCAGATAGGGGAACACAGTTCACCTCACACTTTTGGAAGTCCTTTCATAAGGGACTAGGCACTAAGGTCAAACTCAGCATTGCTTTTCATCCGTAGATCGATGGGCAAGCTGAGTGGACCATTCAGTCCCTAGAAGATATGTTGAGAGCGTGTGCGATTGATTTTAAGGGTAATTGGGATGACCATCTACCTCTTATCGAGTTTGCGTACAACAACAACTACCATTCAAGTATCCAGATGGCCCCATTTGAAGCATTGTATGGTAGGAGATGTAGATCTCCTATAGTGTGGTTCGAGGTTGGTGATGCTACTGTGATGTGGCCGGACTCAATGCATAAGGCAATGTAGAAAGTTCAGCAGAAAGGTTGAAAATAGATCAGAGCCATCAAAAATCTTATGCCGATGTGCGGAGAAGAGAGTTGGAGTTTGCAGATGATCACTGGGTATACCTGAAGGTTTCACCCATGAAAGGGGTGATGAGATTTGGGAAAAAGGGAAAGCTCAGTCCATGATATGTAGGACCTCATAAGATTCTGATATGGATTGGTAAGGTGGCCTATGAGCTAGCGTTACCTTCAGAACTAGCAGCAGTACACCCAGTTTTCCATGTGTCACTTCTGAAGAAGTGCATCGGTGATCCAACTTCCGTAGTGCCATTGGACAGTGTGGGGATAAAGAATAGTCTCACATATGAGGAGGTACCAGTACAGATCCTTAACCATCAGGTTCGTAAGTTGAGGAATAAGGAGATAGCTTCAGTAAAGGTGCTATGGAGAAATCAGCAAGTTGAGGGAGCCACATGGAAAGTAGAAGCAAACATGATGGCCAGATACCCTCACTTATTCCCTTCCAGTTCAGACCCTGAATCAAGTATTAAATCCCTTCTCAGTACTCTACTCAATTCCGTGCTCATCAGCCATATTTAGATTTTCTACGTGCACTCTAGTTGCATCAGCTCTGTTAGTACGGTTAAGTCAGTTCGGAGTCAGTTACTCCTTTAGAAATTAGTCATAGCCTCAATTTTTGAAATCTCAGCTCTTTTCCTAGTTTTGATCTTCATTCGGGGACAAATGATCCCAAGGGGGAGATATTGTAACACCCCAAAATATTTCTAGAATTTAGACGTTGCATGAAAAAACACAGGAAACCAGATGTTTTTTGGTCTCAGACAACCCCCACAACGGACTGTTGGTGGAACCAACAGACCGTTGTAAGTGCTTGTGGTTAGTAGTAGCCTTCCTTAAAGGGGAAACAACGAGACATAGGATGACCCATTGTTCCTAACAACGAGCCGTCCTATCATCCGTTGAATCTCGAATTCAGAGGTCTTTCAGACCCTTTCCTAGAGACAATGGGAGGGAAAACCGGCCCTTATAACCACCCATCATTCAGTTCCAGAACCCATCCATGTGAACCACAAGGGGATACAACGGTCCGTTGGTCCTACCAACGAGTCGTTGTTATCACCCATCGTCCCCGTGCCCATTTTTCTTACCAGTTCCAACGAGAGTTATCAACAACCCATTGCTACTTATAATAGACCATTGTACCTAACCGTGGGTCACTAGTGTGAATTTAGTTTCTGAACCCAAAAACCATTGAAGGATTCAACGGGCCGTCCTTTTGACCAACGACCCGTTCTGAGGCCCGTGGGTTCCTGTCGGCTAGATATCGAATTAAAATCCTAGGGTTATTTTTGTAAAATCCCACCTACCTAGTCCCTAAACTATGTCGTTTGGGATTCATTCAAGGGTTTTAGAAGGTATAACCAACGGTTTCTCCCCATATTCCCTCTCTTATTCTCAAGAGCAAAACGTAGTGTTCCTCTTAGAGCAGTTCAGAGCATCAGCTAAGGCAGATCTTTCCTCTCCAATTCTCCAACAATTTTCATCAGAGCTTTCTCTACAGGTATGTGGGAATTCAACAAGGAGATTTTTCTCCCCTTCCTTCCCCTAAAACTCTCTCTTTATTCACTATCAGTTCTAGCCCCGAGCTTATGAAATTTGAAGATATTTTCATGGTTCTTTGATTAATTCATGTGGAATCCTATCCTATGTTAATTGTAGCTATTTTCCACCAGTTAGTAACTAAAATGATGCTTGTTCCATCAGATTAGAAATTCATCCCTAACTTTTGAAAAGTCAGAAATTAGAATTTGGTTTAAGCTTTGAATTCTTGAGAATTATTTGCATCTTTCAGAGTTAGGGACTTCTATAATGATTGCATATGCTAAAAACTGAGTTACATGTATATGATTCAGATTCAGTAAAAAAGTCTATATACTCTGTATTATTCTGAATTGTCGGTTTAGTTTCAATTAAAGTACTAGAATATCTAGTGTTAGTTAGAAATGTCAGCTAATAAGTTTGACTCCAGTCTGTTCCTGAGGTGTCAGTGATGAGTCCCAGTTAACAGAATCAGACTCAGGATTTAGTTTTATTTGGTCCATTAGGCGGTCATGACATTCTAGTTATATAGCTCTGACCAGCCCCAGGATCCCAATTCAGTTATCAGTCATTCTCTAGACGGTTACAATGCTTCCAGATAAGCAGCTCTGACCAGTCTTAGAACTCAGTTTCCAAATCTGGTCCTATAAGACACTCAGCGAACTCTCTGACAGTATCCCCGGGTTATTATAGTCTTGAGCCCCAATATTGAGCTATCCGCTTGTCAGTAGTAGCAGTAATAGGATTTTCCTGTGGGAGTAGGACTTAGCACCGAAAGGGCTGTGGTTCCAGTGCATCCAGGCTCCAGAATTACGTTGCCACAATAGTTTTTATTTACTTGGCCTAACAACCCCTTATTGATAGTGATTTTCACAGTCCATGCCTTTATACCCTGGTAAGGTATATTGGGTCCTACTGATAGAGTGTCTACATCAGACTCCCCGTCTAGCTCACGTGGTTATATGTCAGTTATAGCCTCTCCCACTAAATAGTATAGTTTACTCTCAGATTCTTCAGTCAAAATTAGTTCGGTGTAGTGTTTCAGCCTCATTATTTCAGACTTAGGGCATGTTTATGACCATCAACCAAGGTCACTTTTGATCATATCAGTTGTTTTAGTTTTCAGCATTTTCGTTGGTCATTTCATGTCGTATTAGTTCAGTTACCAGTGCTAGCATGTTATTCATGTTTCTCTAACTTACCTAGTAAATTTGAAGTATTGACGCATACTTTTATGTTGTATCGTTTCATGATACAACTACAGGTTCTCAGACTCATTACCGCTAGACGCCGCAATTCAGATTCTCCATCTCAGCAATTGAAGTGTGAGTCCTCATCATCCGAGGGCATTATTTTTTTCTTTCAGTCATATATTAGTTTTAGTTAGACTTAGAGTTAGCTGAGGTTTTTTCCCTGCAACTCTTTAGTTAGATGGCTTTCAGACAGACATGATTTTTCAAACTCTCCAGTATTATTCTTGAGTTTTGAATTTTATGATTTCAGACTTGTCTTTCATAAATGTTTTTGTGATATTATTTCAAAGTTCTGTTGTACATGTTTACTCTAAATAACGGTGAATGATAGACTAGGGGTTGACTTGGGGTCACTTATGGCTGCAAGTACCGTGTTACGTCTCGGGTGTTGACTCGGGGTGTGACAGATATCAAGCTCGAGGCCCAATCGAGACAGGGGATAGCTCACAAGGGATGTGAATAGTAGTATATATATATATATATAAGTAATGACCTACATTGGTGCGTCGTTCTAAGATATTGGGTGATTGACCCTTATCCTACTCGGTGCTAGACACTATTCCCAAAAATATGCATATGCTTTCCATAGTTTTTCAATGAAGATCACCATCGTCTATTGACGAAACTTAATAATTAAATACATCTCAAATCTGAAATCATATATGAGAAGCTTTTAGCTCAGACCATACCACAAGTTGAAAATAATTGGGAGTCTTAGCTCCAAAACCATGTGGTAAGCTTAATTCGTAAAGTCATAAATCATACTTGTACATATGGGCGTTGCCTGATACTTTAACATTCTTGAAAATACTAAATTCACTTGAAAACATGATTATAAACATGGGTAACTTGATAACATGTTTTTCATCAATAATATCTCGTCATACTTGAACATTCTTCATAAATATCAACTTTCATGACTTCTCATAAATGGGCACTTTAATTTATAAAGCTCGAAACATGATTTTTATGAAAACAACATAAAACTTGCCCATGAATCATAATTCAATAGTGGAAACATATTTAAATCATACCAATGTAGAGGATTCAAAATTTCATGCATTGGGTTAAAACCCCATAGATTCAACATATGAGTTTTCATGATTTAGAGAAAGATTGGACATAGGTGAGCACGAATTCACCCATTCATAACCCTACATACCTAGGGAAAACTGATTTTACCCCTCCTTGATTGCCCAATGGAAGATTGAAGAAAAGCTTGAAGAAAGTCTAACTTGATCAGCTCCTAAACCCTTCAATTTGCATGCATGGATGAGAATGAGCCTTGGATAGATTTAACACTCATAAAAAACTTCATTTCGAGCCTTAAACGATGTAGTTTAGGAACCTAGGACTTTGGAATGACAAAAATACCCTTAATGAATTTCCTGAGAATTCTGCACTACCAGTGACAACAGACGACAGAACAATCCGTTGTTACATCCTACGGTCCGTCATTACCACTCGTTGCTGCTCCTTGAGTTCAGGTCTTTGATCCCTCAGCACGGCTGGATAGGATGGGTCGTTGCCAACTCCAACGACTCATTGTTGCCAGTCATCGTAACCATTGCCTCTAATCTGGAATCCCTCTGCATGGCTACTGACCACGACCTATTGTTACCTGCAATAGGTCATTCCACGACTCGTTACTTCTTTCTTGACCAAGTACCAGTCTCAGCACGGCCACAACCGACTACTCGTTACCTCAAACCAGGGGTCGTTCCTTAACCTGTTACTCCCATCTCTGAATCTACGGTACCTCACCACGGACTCACCCAACGGGTCGTTGGTGGAACCAACGATCCGTACCAAGACCCGTTCTGTGAAAAATTCTCAGATTTCTACCACTTTCCATTTTTAAATCTTGGGTCTAGTCATGGGCACCTCCGGGGTATTACAGTTGAACTACCCTTCCACTCTAGGACTAGCTCACATGAAACCGAAACTCTACCACACTGGTTCTATAATTCGAGGAGGCATAACATGTATGTACCCAATCTATGCCAAAGATAACGTCAAAATTTGTCTTGTCTAACCCTTCTAAATCTACTGAGGTGACTTTCTAAAGGACAGTGATAGGGCAATTTCTGTATACCCGTCGAGCTATAACTGAGTCACCGACTTGAGTAGAGACTGAGAAGGTTTCTAATTGGATTTCAGAACTGACTCTGAAGCTACTGGCAACATAGGGTGTCACAAAAGATAAAGTACCCCTTGGATCTAATAATGCAAAAACATCATGATGGAATACTCGTAACATACCAGTTACCATATCTGAGGAGACCTACTGCTCCTGATGAGATGAGAGGGCATAAAACCTATTCTAACGCTGCCCACCACCTACACCAGTGGGTGCACCCTGTTGAGTTGAGCATGCTGGTGGAGCTACTGATCTTGTGGTTGGGTCTCGGCCTCTACCCTAGCCCTGTCTGGCTGTTGGACAATCCCTAAGAATATGCTTTTTGCCTCTCAGCATCAGGGCACAGTCTAGCCAACTCAAGAATGAGATGTGACAAGCCAAACTCTACATATGCCAGATAGGTCTCAGCATCTATTGAACCTTGACCGGGCTTCCCACACCTGAAATATGCACCCATTCCCGCTAAGCATTAACCGGTGTACCTCCTATCACACCTGTCACAACCTAGCATACTGGGATCCACGAATCTACTCCCCTAACCTCGAGAGCCTGACGCTCGTTGTCACAACCCGAGCGTTGGCCCGGATCATAACACGGGATAAAAAACTCTTTGTGTGATTAATTTCAAGGGTAGTTGGGATGATCACTTGCCTCTCATTAAGTTTTCATAAAACAACAGCTACTATTCCTTCATATAGATGGCTCCGTTTGAGGCTCCTTAGGGGCAGAGGTGTAGATCAGCTATTGGTTGATTTGAGGTCAGTGAACCTACATTTATAGGTCCCTGTTCGGTTCATGAGGCGATGGAGAAGGTTTAGCTCATAAGGGAAAGGTTGAAAATAACTTAGAGTCGTGAAAATCCTATGCGAATATGAGGAGGAGAGAACTAGAGTTTGAAGTTGATGATTGGGTGTTTCTAAAGTTATCTCCCATGATAGGAGTGATGAGGTTCGGAAAGAAAGGGAAACTCAGTCCCGATAACATTGGCCCGTACTGAATTCTGAGATGGGTTGGCAATGTAGCATATGAGTTGGAATTTCCCTCAGAATTAGCTTCGAGTCATCTAGTTTTTCATGTATCGCTCTTAAAGAAGTGTTTAATAATCCAGCTCTAGTTGATCTTGTGGATAGTCTCACTGTGAAAGACTACCTTAGTTATGAAGAGGTTCAGGGGGAGATACTGGATCGGTAGGTTCGTAAGCTAAGGAACAAAGAAGTATCTTCAGTTATGGTTTTATGGAGGAATTAGTAGGTTGAGGGAGCTACTTGGGAAGCTAAGGCAGGTATGATGGCTAAATACCCGCATCTATTCTCTTCTGGCTTAGTTTCATCCTGAGGTACCAGTTTCCTCCCTAGTACTCTATTCAGTTACATGTTTAGCTCATGTGCACCAATTTCTTTCATGTTAATGTATGTATGTATGGTTCATGAATTCAGTGCAGTCATGTATTTCAATCCGGAGTCAATCACTATGTTAGTTTTTAGCTTTGAATGTTCAGTATTTGATATGGCAGTTTCATTTCTCAACTTTTCAATGTTCTTATTAACATTCGAAGATGAATAATCCCAAGGGGTAGGTATTGTAATACCCCGAAAGCCCTACAATTAGACCCAAGGGTTGAAATAGAGAAAACAAGATTTTCTATACTAGGTCATAGGATGTGTTGTCTAGTGACCCGTGAGGTGCCCCACGAGTTGTTAAGTGACTCGTGGGGAGGAGGGTGGACTTGGTTAGATTTTTGGGCCAAGGAGTTGAACACGGGAGAGGCTGAGAATCATGGTCAGGACCACAAGTCATTAAGTCTCTCGTGGTCAGTGGTGGGCTTGAAGGTGAAGAGTTTGGATAGTGTAGGTCACTACTTGGTTACCACGAGTCGTTGGGTACACTCCGAGTCATGGTGTCCCTCGTGGTGACCCTCAGAGGTATGCTTCTTGTGATGGCAATGATAGGCAGGCAACGAGTCATTCCCCTAAACAACAATTCGTCTAGTTCCCCATTAGGACTGGCAGTGAGTATTTTCCTGCGAATTTTTAAGGGCTTTTTCGTAATTCCTAAATTTCTAAGACCTATACTACATCGTTTAAGCTCAGAAAAGGGTGTTCTGAGAGGGTGAATCTCATTGTAAACCCATTCTCTTCCATGCATGTAAACCTAGTGATTTGTAAGGGTGATCAAGCTTAGGATTTATCAAGTTCTTCCCAAATTCCATTGGGCTTTCAAGAGGGATTGTGAAACTAGATTTATTCAGGTATGTAGGGTTATGAATGGGTATATATATCCACACCTCTGCCCTATCCCTCTTCAATTTCATGAAAATTCTAGTTGATGAATCTATGGAGTTTTAACCCAACATGTGAATTCTCTAAGTATCAATTATGGGTATGATCTATACATGTTTCTAATGATGAATTATGATTCATGGGCGTATTTTACAATGTTTTCAATTGCATGTTATGTTTTGAAGTTTTTTCACAAGTTGTGATGCCCACCCATAGATGTTCATGAAAGTTGAGATTATGATATATGTGTTCAAGCATGATGAGATGTATATGAAGAAAGTATGATTTCAAATTACCCATGTTCATGTTCACGTTATCATCAAGTCTATTTCAAGTATGTTTAAGTATTGGGCAAGCCCACGTGATCCAGTATGTTTCTTGATTTATTTAAATTTCATGTTATTAGCTTACCACATGGTTTTAGAGTCTAGACTTCCACTCTTGTCAGCTTGTGGTTTGGTTTGAGCTGAAGGCTCTTCGTGTTATTATTTCAGAGTATGCATGTATGTTATGATTCATCTTCATCACTAGATGAAGGTTAGCTTGATTGAAAAATGATGGAGAGCATAATGCTTTGTTGAACATGTACAATCCAATAATGGATGGAATAGCGAATGCCCCTGGGTGCTCTCTCGAGGGAGAAAGATTGTTGGAATCATAGCACTACTATGGTGCGGCACCTCCACTATGCCCGCTTTCATAATCTTCTTCTTTTTCAAAGCTCCTTTATGAGTTTGGCATAGCCAGGCATGTGAAGCAATTCACCCACAAGTGTTATATTTATGGACAACTTACTGAACATGCCAATAGATTTTTTGAATTGGGTGTCCTCCTTTTATCCAACTACTGAGGGTATGAGGGTGGAAATCTAGGCTCTTGGCCTTTTGTATTGAGGGGCACCTAGCCCTATTTCTTAGCAGCATTATTCTCATGAGGAACGTCTACTCCTTTCTCCTCTAGTTCTTCCTCAATGTCAACATAAGTTGGTGCTCCTGGAATCGCATAACCCACTTCATCACTAGTTTTAGGATCAACAACATTCTTTTCCTCAACACCCCCATTAGCTACAACTTTTCCATTCCTCGTGACAATAGTCATTCAATGAATATTCTTCTTCGAATTGGGTGTAGTATCACTCAAAAGGGTTCCTTTAATTTGAGGGTTCATATGGCTTGAGAAATGGGTCATTTGAGCATCTAAATGCATTATGGAAGCCAATGGGAGCTCACGTTTTGGGCAAGGTTAGTGTTATACCCCGAAAGCCAAAAGATTAGACTTGGAAATTGAAATGGAGAAAATAGGATTTTTTGCACCAGGTCACAGAATGAGTCATCCTCTGACCTGTAAGGTTGACCATGAGTTGTTAAGTGACTTGTGGTGAGGAGTATGACTTGAGTTGGAAATTTTTGGTTTTGAGTTCCCACAAACATGACCACAAGTCGTGGTCAGTCCCAAGGCTCATTGAGTTAGTTGTGGTCAGGGAGGAGGTACAGGTAGGAGGAGTTGGGCAGTGCACTTAACGGGTGGGATCACCATGACTCGTTAGGTGCACCACGAGTTGTGGTGTGCCCCGTGGTGAGCCAGGTATATTTTTGGATATGAAGACCATGAGTGGTGACCACAAGTCATGCTCACCAGTAACAACTCATGTACTTCCCCGTGATGAGCCCTATGTGTAATGTTGATAGTGTACACGGCGGTTGGTGGCCACGAGTCGTGGCCTTAGACGACAGCTCATCTAGTCCCTTGTTGGGACTGGCAGTAAGTTTTTCTTTGCGAATTTAGTAAGGGCTTGATGATCCTAAGGCCTAAACTATGTCATTTTAAGCTATGAATATTGAGTTTTATGAGGGGTAAATTCATTCTTGGTTATTCCTATTCATGTTTGCAACATAGAAGCCTATAGAGGTGATTAAGCTAATGACTTCATGTTTTTCATTAATTCTTCCTTGGCCAATCAGAGAAGTTGTAGAATCATATCCTCTTAGGTATATAGGGTTATGAATCAGTGAATTTGTTCACACCCATGCCCACTCCCTTTCTAATTCATGAAAATCTATATGTTGAGCCTATGGGGTTTTATCCCAAGTCATGAATTTCCTATGTTTTCACATGGGTATGATATAAGTATGTTTCTATTATTGAATTATGATTCGGGGGCAAGTTTTAAAGTGTTTTCAGTTCTAAATTATGTTTCCAAGTTTATAAATTATAATTCCCATCTATGAGAAGTTCATGAAAGTTGAGATTTTTGATGTATGTTCAAGTATGATAAGATATTTAGGATGAAAAACATGATCTCAAGTTACCCATGTC
Source organism: Datura wrightii (assembly GCA_035772735.1). NCBI lineage: Eukaryota > Viridiplantae > Streptophyta > Magnoliopsida > Solanales > Solanaceae > Datura > Datura wrightii. Next base: position 113,929,035 of record JASDFA010000001.1, read on the forward strand.
TATGATCATGTTTTCAAATGAATCAAGTATTTTCAAGCATGCTTAAGTATTTGGCAAGCCCATATGTTCAAGTATGATTTATGATTTCAAGTTAATTAGCTTATCTCATGGTTTTGGAGTCAAGACTCTCAATTCTGTTCAGCTTGTGGTATGGTTTGAGCCAAGGATCCTCATGTATGATTTCAGATTTTATATGTATGTGATTATTCAGCTTCGTCACTAGACGATGGTCAGCTTTGTTAAAATACGATGGAGAGCATATGTAAGTTTTTGGGAGTATGTCTAGCAATGAGTAGGCTAAAGGTCAGTCAACCCTATACCTCAGAACTATGCGCCAACGTAGGTATGATCAGATTATTTGGAACCTCCTTTGTGAGCTTTCCCCCTTCCCCAAGGGGCCTTTAGCATGATATCGATATCATGGTAGCGTCCTTAGCCATAGCAAGGCTTTGGACGGCTTTGCCCACTTGAGTATGATAGTCGGTACCACGTAAGCTCTATCGTGGTAATTTTAGTTATATAATGAGTCTCCCATTGTTCTTAATGATTTTAGTTATGCATGTCCTTCATTCATGATATATATATATATGTATATATGTTCTAAATAAGTTTTGAACCAATGTACAGTTTTACTTATGGTTATCATATTTCAGGTTTGGGTCATTTGACTTAGTTATGATGTTTAGTTATGTTAAGATCATGATTTTAGAAAATAGCATGGAAGCCCACTCTCAAATTCTTATCTTTATTATGTTCTATATTATGCATGTTTTAAATGATTTTACTGAGTTAAGCGATTTTACACAGCTTGCATACTCGGTAAATTCCACGTACTGATTGCATACTCTACGATGTATCGCTTTATGATACAGGCTCTGATATTTAGACTCAGCTCTGTCACTAGCCAGTTTCATGAGTTAGCATTCAGCTTCAGTGGTGAGTCCTCACCTCCCGAGGACCATTTGTTATCAGTTATTTTTGCATTTTCAATTTTTAGACTTTTTAGGTTAGTTGGGGTGTTATCCCATCAACCCATCAAATATGTTAGAGGCTTTCAGACTGTACGTAGCAATCAGGTTGTCATGTATTATGTGAATTTTGAATCTGATGTTACGTTATGGTTAGACCTCAATTTTGTTCATTGAGTTAAGTTTACAACTTTTATTGATTGAGTTAGATGTATGTTCATTCCATGGGTCAACTTGGAGTCTCTTGGGGCTCACTGTCCCGTGTCTCAATTCAAGCCTATGTTCGGGTCATGACAAACTTGGTATCAGAGCAATAGGTTTGAAGTGTCCTAAGGTGCCTAAAAGCCGAGTTAAGTAGAGTCTTTTTCATGGGTATGAACCACGCCACACATATGACGAAGGGGCTACGAGACATTTAGCATATTTTCCCTTTTTTCATGATCTATGTCATGCGCTGAAATGACTCTCTATCCTCTTAACTCGTGCTATTCGTGATTGCAGAATCAAGCCTCCCCGCAGAGTAAACAGCAAAAGGAATGGAAATGGAAATGGCCACAAGGATTACAATGGAGTCGGGCATCAGTAAACCCCACCAACTCATGAGCACCATGCACCCGGAGCTCGTTGCCCATGCTGAATTCAGGGCAGCCATTCAGATACTAGTGCAGGCCTTGACGACCCAGGTCAACCAACAAGTAGTAGCGCATGTCCCGCAGAATGGGAATGCGGTGGCAACACGAGTTAGATATTTCCTAAGGATGAACCCACCAGAGTTTCTTAGTTCAAAGGTGGATGAGGATCCAGATGAGTTTATCGATGAGATTCTAAAGATCACCTCAGTCATGGGGGTAAATGGAGAGGAGTGTGCCGACTTGTCCTCATATCAGTTGAAGGGGTTCACACACATTTGGTTTAAATAATGGAAGGATAGTAAGGCAGTCGGAGCAGTCCCTATCAGTTGGGATGAGTTTCATGTCGCTTTCCTTGATCGGTTCTTCCCTCATGTGATGAGGGAGCAAAAGGCATCCGAGTTCGTGAATATAAAGCAGGGAAAGATGACATTGCAGGAATATGACCTCGAGTTCACTCTTCTATCAAAGTATGCCCCCGAGTTAGTGGTTGATCAGAGGGCTCAAGTGAGTAGGTTTGTCCATGAGGTGGTGGACTATCTAGGCAAGGATTGCAGAACCTCCATGATCCACAAGGATATGGATTTTCCTCAAATAGTCTTGTACGCCCAGCAGATGGGGCAGTGCATCTAAGGGAGAGAGATGCCAAGAGGGCCAGGATAGACAGCTATAGGTTCTCTCAGCCGAGACCAAGTGGTGGGCATCAACAATAGTCCCACCAGATCTTTAGCCCCAGTATCTTTAGTGATGAGTGTGCCATCCTGACCTAGGAACGATTAGAGGGGACGAGCATCAAGCCCACAAATCCCAGCATCCAATTTGCGACAGGTGTGGTAGAAGGCACATTGATTAGTGTTTAGTGGGTACAGGTGCTTGCTTCAGGTGCAGGAAGCCCAGACATATTCTTACAGATTGCCTAGTAGCTAGATAGGGCCATGATTGGGGTGGAGGCCCAGCTTCCAATTCAGCAGCTCCACCAGCACTCCCAGCCCAGCAAGGGGCACCTACTAGCACAGGTGGCGGTCAGCGCCAAAACAGATTCTATGCCTTAGCATCCTGCCAAGAGCAAGAGGTCTCCCCAAATGTAGTTACTATTATGTTATGAGCTTTCCACCTTAATGTATATGCTTTGTTAGATGCAGGGGCTGCCTTGTCTTTTGCGATGCCCTATATGGCTAGTAGTTTCGGAGCTAGCCCCAAAATCCTGTCAGAACCCTTGTCAATCTCTACTCCAGTGAGTGATTCAATTGTAGTTAGCCAGGTGTATAGAAGTTTCCCCATCATAGTCCTTTAGAAAGCCACCTCAGTAGATCTAATAGAGTTAGCCATGATTGATTTTGATGTTATCCTCGGGATGGTTTGGCTATTTGCATGTTATACCTCAGTTAATTGCATAACCCAAGTAGTAGAGTTTAGATTTCTGGGTGAGCCAGTCAAAGAATAGAAGGGTAGTTCATTTATGCCTGTAGGTCATTTCATTTCCAATCTTAAGGTCAGAAAGATGATCTCCAAGGATTGTGTGTACCATTTAGTTAGGGTTAAGGATGTCATGTCCGAGACCCCGACTATCCCGTCAGTCCCAGAAGTATATGAGTATCCATAAGTCTTCCAAGATGATCTACTGGGAATCCCTCCCAAGCGAGAAATTGATTTTGGTATTGACCTTCTTCCTGATACGCAACCTATATCTATTCCTCCTTATAAATTGGCTCTAGTGGAGCTAAAGGAGTTGAAGGAGCAATTGAAATACCTTTTAGATAAGGGATTCATCAGATCGAGCAAATCCCCATAGGGTACACCGATTCTCTTTTTCTAAAAGAAAGATGGTTCTCTTCGCATGTGTATTGATTATCCGCAATTGAACAAGGTCACCATCAAGAACAGGTATCCTTTTCCTAGGATTGATTATTTGTTTGATCAGCTTTGGGGTGCCAAGTCTTTTTTGAAGATAGATCTCAGGTTCAGATACCATCAGCTCAGGGTTCGGGAGAGTGACATCCCGAAGATAGTCTTCAGGATGCGGTATGTTCATTATGAGTTTGTAGTTATGTGTTTTGGACTAACGAATGCTCCTATGGCTTTTATGGACTTGATGAATAGGGTGTTCAAGACATACTTGGATATATTAATGATTATGTTTATTGATGACATCCTGATATACTCTCTGAGCGAGGAGGAGCATGCCGCTCATTTGAAGGTGGTATTACAAACTCTCAAGGACAACCAATTATATGCCAAATTTAGCAAGTGCGAGTTTTGGTTGAATGTAGTGGCATTTTTGGGCCTTGTGGTATCAAGTGAGGGCATAAATGTGGACTCTCAAAAAATAGAATCGATGAATAATTGGCCTAGACCAGTGAATCCTTCATATATAAGGAGCTTCTTGGGCTTAGTTGGCTACTATCGAAGATTTGTTGAGGAATTTTAATCTATTGCAGTGCGATTGACCTAATTGACCCAAAAGAAAGTGAAGTTCCATTGGTCGGAGGATCGTGAGAGGAGCTTTCATGAGTTGAAGACTCGACTTACATCAACAACGGTGTTAACCCTACCCAAGGGTACTAATGGTTTTGTAGTGTATTGTAATGCTTCTAGGATCGGTCTTGGTTGTGTATTGATGTAGCACGGTGAGGTTATAGCCTATGCTTCCAGGAAGCTGAAGGTGCATGAAAGGAATTACCCGACCCACGATCTTGAATTGGCAATGGTGGTATTTGCATTGAAGATTTGGAGACACTATTTGTGAGGGGTATATGTAGATGTGTTTACGGACCACAAGAGCCTACAATATGTGTTTACAAAGAAGGATCTAAACCTACGCCAAAGGAGGTGGTTGGAGCTACTCAAGGATTCTGACATGAGTGTCCTTTACCATCCAGGTAAGGCCAATGTTGCAGAAAATGCACTTAGTAGACTCTCTATGGAGAGTGTGTCCCATGTAGAGGAGGGGAGGAAGGAGCTGGTGAAGGATGTACATTGACTAGCAAGGTTAGGAGTTCGTTTGGTTGAATCGATTGATGGTGGTCTTACAGTTCAGAATGGGTTAGAATCATCCTTGGTGACTGTTATGAAAGCTAGAAAAAAGAGGGACCCTATTTAGGTAAAGTTAAAGGAAGCCATTCAGAATCAGAAGGTAGATGTCTTCTCCAAAGGGGGAGATGATGTGCTTCGATATCAAGGTCGCTCGTGTGTCCGGGAAATTGATATTTTAAGAAGTCGAATGTTGCATGAGGCTCACGGTTCTTCAAATATCTAGGTGCCACCAACATGTACCGTGACCTACGGGAAATCTATTGGTGGAATGGCATAAAGAAGTACATTGCAGAATTTGTAGTTAAGTGTCCAAATTGTCAACAAGTGAATGTTGAGCACCAAACACCAAGAGGTGTGCTTAAAGAAATCAATATCCCTACTTGGAAGTGGGAGGAGATTAATATGGACTTCATCTTAGGGTTGCCTTGTACTCATCTATAGTATGACTCTATTTGGGTGGTCATTTACAGGTTGATGAAGCTGCTCATTTTCTACCAGTCAAAACCACTGATTCAGCGGAGGATTATGCCAAACTATACATCCAAGAACTAGTATGGTTGCACAATGTGCCCTTGTCTATCAAATTAGACAGAAGGTACTCAATTTACCACTCAATCTTGGAGAACATTTCAAAAGGGACTTGTTACTTAGGAAAAACTCAATACAACATTTCATTCGCAAACCAATGGTCAGGAGGAGCGAACTATTTAGACTCTGGCGGATATGTTGAGAGCGTGTGTGATTAACTTCAAGGGTAGTTGGGATGATCATTTGCCTCTTATTGAGTTTGCATATAGCAAAAACTACCATTCCAGCATTTAGATGGCTCCGTTTGAGGCTCTCTATGGGCGAAGATGTATATTGCCTATTGGTTGGTTTGAATTCGGTGAAGCTGCAATGATAGGACCAGATTCAGTCCATGAGGCTATGGAGAAAGTTCAAATCATATGGGATGGGTTGAAAGTGGCTCAAAGTCACCAAAAGTGCTATGTGGATGTGAGGAGGATAGAACTTGAGTTAAAAGTTGATGATTGGGTGTTTCTGAAGGTGTCTCCCATGAAGGGGGTGATGAGGTTCAGAAAGAAAGGGAAACTTAGTCCCCGTTATGTTCGCCCATACCGGATTATGAAGCGGGTTGGCAAGGTTGCATATGAATTGGATTTTCCCTTAGAATTAGCTTCAGTCCATCCAGTTTTCCATGTATCGCTCCTAAAGAAGTGCTTGGGTGATCCAACTTTAGATGTTCCAGTGGACTATGTCAGTGTAAAAGACAACCTTAGTTATGAAGAGGTTATGGTGGAAATACTGGATAGTCAGGTTCGAAGTCTAAGGAACAAAAAAGTTGCTTCTGTTAATCTTTTATGGAGGAATCAGCATGTTGAGGGAGCTACGTGGGAAGCCAAAGCATATATGATGGCTAGATACCCACATTCATTCCCTACAAGCTCAGTTCCAGCTTGAGGTATCAACTTTTGCCCTAGAACTCTATTCAGTTTCATGTTTAGTTCATGTGCCCCAGTTTCTTTCATGTCTATAAATGTATGTATGATTCATGAATTCAATTAAGTCATGTAGTACAGTTCGAAGGTAGCCAATCCATTAGTTTTCAGCTTATATGACTAGTATTTGAGTGTGATGATTGTATTTATCTGCTTTTCTGTATGATTTTCAGCATTCAAGGATGAATGCTCCCAAGGGAGGGATATTATTATACCCCGAAAGCCAAAAGATTAGACCCAGGAGTTGAAACAGAGAAAACAGAAATTTTTTAAACCAGGTGACAGAACGAGTCTTCTTGTGACCCGTCAAGTTGACCACGAGTCGTTAAGTGACTCGTGGTGAGTATGACTTGAGTTGGAAATTTCTGGTTTTGAATCCCCACGGACATGACCATGAGTCATGGTCAGCCCCATGACTTGTTGAGTCAACCGTGGTCAGGGAGGAGGTGTAGGTAGGAGGACTTGGTAGTGCACTTAACGGGTGGGTCACCACGACTTGTTGGGCACACCACGAATCATGGGTTTCCCCGTGGTAAGCCCAGGTATATTTTTGGCAGTGAAGACCACGAGTTGTGGTCACCAGTATGACTCGTGTAGTTACCCGTGATGAGCTCTAGGTGAAATGTTGGCAGTGTACACGACGGTTGGTAGGCACAAGTCGTGGCCTTGGACGACGGCTCATCCAGTCCCTCATTGGGACTAGCAGTCACTTTTTCTCTACAAATTTAGTAAGGGCTTTTCTGTAACTCCTACGATCCTAAGGCCTACACTACATCATTTTAAGGTATGAATACTAAGTGTAGGAGGGGTAAGTTCATTCTAGGCTAGTCCTATTTATGCATGCAACTTAGAAGCCAAGAGAGGCGATTAAGCTTAATTCCTTCAAGTTTTTCATCAATTCTTCCTTGCGCAATCACAGAAGTTGTAGAATCAGATCCTCTTAGGTATATAGGGTTATGAATGGATGTATTTATTCACACCCATGCTCAATCCCTCTCTAATTCATGAAAATCTATATGTTGAGCCTATAGGGTTTTAACGCAATGTATGAATGATAACATCCAAAATATATCCTTAATGCAAAGAATATACACAGACGAAGTATCAAAACAAGTAACTCGACGAGTGTCGGGGTAGAATCCCATGAGGACTAGGGAATGATAGTTAAAAGTGTTGATTGAGAAATTGACGTTATCTTGCACCACGTAGATTTAATATAAAAATAAATAAAATTTGGGGAGTTGAAATTTGCAGAGAATTGTATTGGTTGATTTAGTGAAATAAAACATCAAGATTAGCTAAGTTGTCAACAAGGATGTGAAAGACTAGAGGTGCAGTGTAGATGAAATACTAACTAGATCAGGACATGCCACGTCATCTTATGAGTTCAACAAGTTTAAATAATCTTGATAAGTGGGTAATTACAATCAGCCTTCTAATTACCTCTCAGTAGAGTTTTGTTAAACCTCTAGTCACAATTTAGCTCAATCGATTTGATTTGGATTAGCAGCTGAAATAATTTCTAGCTATTAGCTGCTAATAAGGAATGAGAATGCAATTTCAGCTATTTCTAGTCTAATGTCACATTCTCTTCTCCATTACCATTGCTAAATTCTCCTTCAATACTTAATTATTCTATTACAATCAACAATCAATCAAGAACAAATAGACCCATATCATAATCAATGGATCTTCCTTTATAGATTGAAGAGAATCTAGTAGATTTACACTTGCATGAACACTATGAAGAGGACTCTAGAAATATCCAATCCATATAAGTATTCATCATCATACACCTCTAGTTAATTATTTTAGTTACTCATGGTTAAGAAATTTAGAAACACATTCACCAATAGCATCATTGAATTTAATAGAAAGAGTATAAAAATCAACTTCACAAAATAATCTCCAACAATAGCTAAAACTTACTAGTAGAAATAAGAAATAAAGCAGAGTACTTTCTACAATTTTCAATCAGAATCTCCCTATCTCAGATAAGAGAATGTTCTTCAGCGAAAAGGGGAAACAATGATGTGATGTAACCTTTGTTCTCTCTCAATATATCTATTTCTATCTCTCCTTCTCCATCTCCCTGTACAGAGTACTTTTTCATCTATTTATATCCTAAAAAGTAGGGCACTTTTTATTTCTTTTCCAGTGTTGGATAATTATACCCCCATGATCACCATTCTAGAATCAGCGGAGACACCGACAGTTCACTGGTTCCAATTCGTGAACCACCGGGTATCTTATCTGCATGCTTACTCTATTCCAGTGAATATCGGTGGTTCACCTAGCATTTTGCCGATGCCAATCCGTGAACCGCGGGGTCTTCAAAAAATTTTTTAGAACTTCAAGTATCTTTCAGCGACTGAACTGGAGACTCGCCGATGGCAAGTCGCGAACCGCCGGTGGCATTAATCCTTAGAGGCGGTGATGTTCAGCCTTTGGCCGACATCTCATCAATTTTCATCTGTGAATCACCGATGTACTCTCACTCCCTTCTTTTTGCTCCATTTTTTCTCTTTTATTCACATTTAGTCATCTGCACACAAAAAAAGCAAAAAGGGAATAAAATTCAAATAATCAACCCAATAACTAAATAAAAACTCAAGTTTATAGCTTAATGAGTTGGTAAATTACTAACTCATTAAACACAAAACATAGATCATTGCTTTTCCTCAAGTAATGCAATACTCATTTATTGAGAGATATTGTAATGCCTCGAAAGCTCGGAATCAATATCCGGGACTTAAATCATAAAATCTGGAAAACTATAGAAATGTTGCAGAACGACCAACCTGACGGGTCGTTAGAGGACCCAACGACTTGTCAGGTCAATCATGTGAAGGATGCCAAGAATATATATACCAGTATTCCCAACGGAAGACCCCACGAGTCTTTACCAGGCCCTACGACTCGTTAAGTCGGCTATTGCCAAGCTAGAGATCAAAAGTTTAAGGAATTTACAGTGTGCTTGACGGAAGGTCGTCACGAGTCATCATCAATGGCGACGACTCATCAGGTCCCCCATTTCTAGTCCTTTTTAACTTTCAATCCAGTGTACCTGATGGACGACATGATGAGTCGTTCCCATTCATGATGACTCATCATGTGCCCGTTAGGAGCCAATAGATTTTTCCAGTGAACTTGACAAGAGGACCCAACGACTCATTGGACCTGACAATGAGTCGTTAAGTAAACCGTTAGGGACACCTGAAAGTTTATCCCAACGAATTTTAAGGGCTGTTAAGTAATTTCCTATCCTCCCAGGAAACCACGTCGTTTTAGACATAAAATTAAACCTTTTAGTTAGACGATTTCAACACTCATTCATCACTAAAACACTTAGGAAATAGATCGTAAAATCTCTCAGGAATTCTCAAAGAAAGAGCTAGAGCAACTTTCATCTCCTCCAACATTTCTTCAGAGTTTCATGGGTTCTTCATCAGGTATGCGGGGTTTATGTAAGGGGATTGTTATTCCCTTGGGCCCGCAAAATCCTTCTCAATTTCCTCTATCAGTTTAAGCCCTAGGTTTCAAGAATGAAAAGGGATTCATGTAAATTTCATTGAATTCACTTAGAACGATGTTCATGTATATTGTTGATATGACTCCCATAAATTTCTTATCAAATCGTCAGTGTTTGGACAAAAGTGAATCTACGCTCTAACTTTCAGGTTATGATTTTCTTATTAAATTTCCTCTAGTGAATGCAGAATGCATTGGGCTGAATTTTTCTAGAAATTTCTATATCTATATGTATATATATTTGGTGAATATGCCATTAATGAGAATTGAATTCAGCTCCGTTGAATGAAATTTCTAAGATTTCTTGAAATTGCTCTACGATATGAAATTCCCGTGTTGTAGGAATAAATTGAGTTCTCTATTAGCTGCTAGCAGTCCAGAATAGTTAGAACTTAGAATCTCTTAAGAATTATATCATTCTGGCTTCAATCAAAATGTTAGAATCCTCAGTGATATTTATAAAAATGTCAACTATACAGTTTGACTTCAATCTTATTCCGAGGTGTCAGTGGTGCCTCTTAGTATTCAGAATCAAAACTCAGTTATTTGGACCATTAAGCGATTATGACATTCAGTTATAGCTCTGACCATCCCCAGGACCCCACTAGAGTTATTAGGTGTTCTTTAAACGGTTACGACGCTTCCAGATAAGCAGCTCTGACCAGTCTTAGAACCTAGTTTCAGTGTTTGGTCCGATAGGACTCTTAGCGTATTTCCAGTTATATAAACAATGCCCTAACTATTCTTGGACCCCAGTTTCGAGCTATCAGTTTAGTAGTTCAGAATAAGATTCTAGTGGGAGTAGGACTTAGCACCGAGCGGACCGAGGTTCAGCGCACCTAGATTCCCAGAACTACATTGCCAGCGTAGGATTTTAGTTTTAGATTATTGGCCTATTTGGCCCTAGATTTCTGTGATCACTCAGCTCATGCCTTTATACTCTAGCAAGGTATATCGGGTCCTACCAGAGGGATGTATACATCAGACTCCATGTCTAGCTCATGTGGTTATATGTCGATTAGAGACTCTCCCACTAGTCATTCTAGCCTAGTTAGTTCAGTTCATATTAGAAACCAAACTTAAGGTATGATGACAACCATTAGACAGGGTCGATCTAGACCCTATCAGTTCTATATCAGTTGTAGCAGATTTAAGTATTTCAGTTGATCATGTCATGCCATATCTTTTCAGATATCAGTTATTCATGTTTTCTCTCGCATACTCTGTACATTCAAAATACAGATGCATATATTTTTATGTTGTATCTTTTCATGATACACACCTGCAGGTTCTCAGCCCCAGCATAGATAACTACTTTAGCTTCAGAGTATCCAGCCTCAATGATCAAAGTGTGAGTCCTCGTCATTCGAGGGCCTTATTTATTTTCTGCGGTTTGTTTGGTTTTTGTACAGACTTAGATTTAGATCTGTTTTGTTCCAGTAACTCCTCATTAGATGGCTTTCAGATCAGATATGATTTCAGAGTTATAATTCAGACATTTTAAATTCTCTTCTTTCAGACTTTACATTTCTTTAAATTGCTTCGATGTGATATTTTAAAGTTCCACTGTGCATGACTACTCAGAATGCTAGTGTGTGATAGACCAGGGGTTGACTTGGGGTCACTCGTGGCTTCAAGTACCGTGTTACGTCCAGGGTGTAGGCTCATCGTGACAAATATGCTACCTTTATTCACGATTGTACCTCGCCAATCACCTGGACTAAGACAATCCAAAAATACTCACCACGCTCACCGAAAAAGAGAAGAAAATACCCCAAAAGACCAAAATGATAAATATGTTTCAAACAGACAACCACTTTCAACCAAGAAAAGATTATGAAAGGAATCATCTAGCAAAACAAGGGCATTTCTCACCCAAGAAACACACATAGCATCGCAAGTTATAATTAATGCAAATTCAATGTTTTCCTTAGAGTTTACACTCCTGAGCCTATTTTCCACATTAACTTTGGATGCTCTTGCTTCCCCAAAAAGGAATGATGCCTCTCACAAAAATAAGAATCCCTTCTTTTGGTCATGTAATCATTTGAATGCACATAAGGGATTGTTTGGAAGAGACACTCACACTCACTCTCCCAAAAGAAATCTTCATGCATACATTTGACCCATAGGCTTGCCCTTCAGTAATTTTCCACTAATGTAGAGTAGCTGCACCTAGAATCATTTAGTGCTTGCGGGTTATGATGTAGGCTCGGCGTAAGGGTAGGATGAAAATTTGGCTATAGTGACTAGATCCTCTATAATACTTTTTGTGAACATAACTTACATCAATTCCACTCACTGCACCTTGTTTCCCTTCTTTCCCTGTTGATGACTTTCATTTCTATAATGATTCCCCTTATAACCCCTTTGTCTTTCACAACTAACCTTATCACCTCAAGAGGAAACACCAGTTCACACAAATTGTCTTTTTCTTTTTGAATTATCCTTTGGTGCATTTTGACACAAGGCGGTGTTCCCCTCTCACTATAATTTTTATCTTTCCCTTTTGTTTTGCACACCTCCAAACTTAGGCTTTTGCTTCATTTCTTAAATTTTTTATCACTCCCTCTTTCTTAGGATTTAAGACTTATTTCATCACTTATCTTGTCACCAACATTTAGGGAAAATTGGAGCCAAAGAGAGGTATTAAGAATGGTCTTAAGGCTTGTATTGTGGTTTCCAAAGAAAGGGTCTAAGGCTCAATATTTGTTAACAAGGATCAATGCTCATGGAGGGAATATGGGCGAAGTGACTAGACAAAGGAAAGCCTAAACTCATGTTCTTGACGCAACTATATCTAGGATTTTTCCTTGAATCACATTTTGGAAAGTTCTAGACAAGATGTAATGCATGGGATTCATTAAAAATTTCCTTACTACTTAAGGAATCATCCCTAGAGGGTCTACAGAGTCATTCTCAACACAAGATACCAAATTAGGACATCAAAGTAGACAAATGACATAAGTCAAGCAATGAATTTACAATGTATGACAAAGAATGCTACGCTACAGTGTAAATACTTGCTCATTATCTTCATTTTATGCCCTTATTTTAACAGTTCCATTTCAACAATTTTTTCAATGGTGCCTCTCAAAACAACTTCACAAAAGACTCAAAGCAACATGGCATTTTTTCTTAAGAATGTCGCCACTAGATCCATCATCGAGAAATACTGTTATACCCCGGAAGCCCAAAGATCAGACTCGGGAGTTGAAATAAAAAAAGTTAAAATTGTGCAGCAGACTCAAAACGAGTCGTGAGGAGACTCGTGAGGACTACCCACGAGTCGTGATGTCACTCGTGGGGAAGGCCCAAGAATTTAGTGAGAGGGATGGTAGAAATGAGACCACATGAGCAAGACCATGACTCGTGGTCATGTCCCACGAGTCGTTGGGTTAGCCGTGGGGGAGGGGAATTAGGAAAAGGAAAGAATAAGCACAGTTATTTTCTGTGAATTTAATAAGGGCTTTTATGTAATTCCTATGTTCCTAGGGCCTAAACTACGATATTTTGGGTTATGAATAGTGACTTTTAAAGGGGTTAAGTTCATTTTAAGCCTTATTAATTCATGCATGCAAGATAGGAGACATGAGAGGGTGCTCAAGCTTAGCTTTCATCAATTTCTTATCAATTTCCTATCGGGCATCTAGAGAAGTGTTAGAATCAACTACCAACAGGTATGTAAGGTTATGAATGGGTGATTTCTTTCACACCCATGCCCAACCCCTCTCTAAAGTATGAAATTCTATGTCCAATCTATGGGGTTTTAACCCAAACGCATGAATCTTATATTTCTATACATTGATATGATTTGATTATGATTCTAATATTGAATTATAAAGCATGGGCAAATTTTATAATGTTCTCAATTTAAAATCATGATTTTCGTCTAATGAATTAAAATCCCATGGATGAGATGTTCACAAAATATGAGAATTGTGATGAATATACAATGATAATGAGATATTATGATGAAAAGGACGATTTGAAACTACCCATGTTTACAATTATGATTTCGATGAGAATTGAGTATTTCTATGTATGATAAAGCTTAGGGCAATACCTAAATGTTAAGTACAAGTGATGATTTTTCTTAAATTAAGCTTACCACATTGTTTTGGAGAAAAGACTCCAAATTATATTTCCATCTTGTGGTATGTTTTGAGTTAAAGATCTCTTATTTATAGCTTACCACATGTTTTGGAGCGAAGACTCCAAATTATGTTTTCAGCTTGTGGTGTGTCTTGAGCTAAAGCTTCTCATATGCATGATTTCATATTTGAGATGTATTTGATTATTGAGCTTCGTTAATAGATGATGTTGAGTTCTGTTATCAAATGATGTAGAGCATATGCATGTTTTGGGAGTAATGACTAGCACCACGTAGGCTAAGGGTCGATCTCCCTATGCCTAAGAACTACGCGCCAACATAGGTTTATACATTATGACTTTAGGACCTCCCTTGTGAGCTTCCCCTGCCCAGATGGGCCTTCATCTAGATATTGATATCACAGTATCGTCTCTAGCCCTGGCAAGGCTTTGGACAGCTCTATCTACTTGAGTGTGATAGTTGCGAACACGTAAGCTCTATCGTGGTATGTCAATTAAAAGATGAGTCTCCAATTGTTCCTCATTATTTCAGATATGCACGTTTCATCACTCATGTGATTTATGTAAATGCATGTCCTAAAGAAGGTTCGACTCAATGTTTAGCTTTATTTATAAATGTCAAAATTCATCTTTGAGTGAATCAATTCAGTTATGCTGTTATGAAGTTATGTTATGAAGAGATCATGATTTCAGAAAGAATGCATGCAAGTCCTACTCTCATATTCTTATGTTTATGTTTACATTGTGCATTTTCTTTAAATGATTTTATTTTCTTTAGTGGTTTTACTTACCTTGCATACTCGGTACATTTCACGTATTGACCGCATACTCTATGTTATATTGTTTCATGATACAGAACCCAGCTCTCAGATTCAGCCCCGCTCTTAGACATCTTATCAGAGTTAGCACTCTTATTATGGGTGAGTCCTCATTTCCCGAGGACTAGACTATTTAGCCTTCTTTTATGTATTTCAATTTCAGTTCTGTTGGGTTAGTTGGGGTCTTGTCCCATCAACTCGTCATGTTTAGAGGCTTTTTAGAAAGATGTATATATTCAACTTTGAATTTCATATTCTGATGCTATGTTGAAGGTAGACTTCCACTATGATTATTTTATCAATTATTCAGTTTCTTGATTGATATTCGATATATGCTTATGCCATGGGTCGACTTGGGATCTCTCGTGGCTCCTTGTCCTGTGTTACGGTCCGGGCCCCTGTTTGGGTCGTGACAAATACCAAGCCGGTTCGACAACAAAAATAAATAAAATTAAAAGAATGATCCTTGGGAAAGAATTGTGGTCAAAGAAAACCGTTGGAGTTTTAATTTCTACACTACTATTTACAATGGCGAAAAACGAACAAGACTTTGGGGTCATTTCGTTCAAGATTTTCAAGATTTTACAATTCAAAACAAACACCCCATTTGGTTACTACATAAATCATAAAAAAAACTGAACCAAGTCATTCCTTTCAAAATAGGAAACGCCCAACAAGGGCAATCATCAATCATTAAAATAAAACAAAATCTCGACAAAGGCTAGACTTACTCAAACTCAAACAAAAACATAAAAACATCATAAGAAACAAAGAACATCCATCCCAAGCCCCTTCCTCAATTATTCTCATCCCTCCCCCACTTAAGAGAATACATTGTCCCTAATATAAATATGCAAAAGTGAAAGGTACAAGAAACTCGCTGAGTGGGTCGCTTCTCTTCATCCTCAGCATCTACCTTACCTGCATCAGCACTGCTGGCCTCACCTAGCGCAGCGAAATCATCTCCCAGCCCTTCAAAATGATCATCAATTGACCCCGAACTGAGGAAGGAGCAGCCACTACAGTATCCAATGTATGTCTGGTGCTTCTACTGAAGTCCGACTCTTCCACTCATGTACCTCTATTTGAAGGGAAGTGTCTGCCCCTACCACTGCATCTACCCTCTTACATAATGTGGCGACATTCTCGTACAATGACTTGAGCTCCTTCTTGATTTTTTTGGCAATGAGTGTTGGGAGGCTCTTAGCCAAACATTGGAGTTGGCTTTCATGTGAGTTTGTCGTCTCCACAAGTCTACGGAGATCACTTGGCTGAGAGGATTATGGAGGCAGAGAAGCTCCCCACTAAGGCATGTCATCTCATGCTTGGCCTGACATTTCCGGCAGGGGTACATTTGACTCTGGGACGATTGGTGATTAGACTGACCCAAGGGAGAGGGACCCTTCTTGCAGTCCAAAGGCTTACAGTCTCTTTCTTTTGACTACCGGTGCCTCGGCATATCTCTTCCACTCAATCTATCACACCCAAAGCCGCAGAAGGAGTTTCATTAAGGAATAGAAGCACCGCAGCTGCTATGCAAAGCTGGGAAATCAAGACGACATAGGGAATTGAGGTACTGGAATATTGGGCCTTTTTCTTCATTTGTTGAGCGACAATTTCCCCGAAGTTAATAGGGACTCCAATCATTATGCAAGCAATAAGGATGGTTTCAAGGCTAACCCTCTGCTTATTTTTAGAGGGGATGATCTGAGGACAAACAAATTCTAGCCACAACTTCGGCTCAAACTTTAGGTTGTGGCGAAAGATTTTGCCACCCCTTCAGGCCCAAAGAGGATTTCCAACAGCTATGATGTGGGCTACTCAAGCGAACTGATCCTTCATATCAGCCACCCGTGCCATGTACTCCATACCTGAGTCAATTTCATCCTCCCAGAACAGGTAATTTATGGCAGTCGGGGATATATTAACTTTCACTCCCTAGATCATCACTGATGGCAAGCATGGGAAATCATCCACTTTGCTCCTGTGCTACATACTCTCTTGTCGGGCCTAATATGAGGCATAGAATTCTGTTACAAAGTTGAGGTAGTAGGATAGGAGAGGGTTGGCTAATGCATTCCATTGCCTATCGGTGAACTGCACAGTGATGTTGGGAAAATCACCTTTCAACACTACCAAGTCAAACAGCTTCTCCATGGTGATTGATCGGCCTTGACAAATGATGTAGTGCTCTTGCATGTTGAGGACTGTCACAACCCGAATGGAGGCCCAGATTGTAACATGGGACAAAGAGCCCCGAGAGATCCCAAGTCGACCCATGGCATAAGCATACATCTAATCTCAATCAAGAAACTGAATAATTGATAAAATACTCATAGCGAAAGTCTAACTAGAACATAACATCAGAATGCGAAATCCGAAGCTAAATACATACATATGTCTAAAAAGTCTCTAAACGTGACAAGTTGATGGATCAACACCCCAACTAACTCAACAAAACTAAAAATGAAATACATAAAGGAAAGTTGAATAGTCTAGTCCTCGGCAAATGAGGACTCACCTACAAATAGAGTGTTAACTCTAATAAGCTGACTACAAGCGAGGCTGAATATGAGAGTTGGGTCCTGTATCATGGAACGATATAGCATAGAGTATGCATTAAGTATGTGGAATGTACCTAGTGTGCAAGGTAAGTAAAACCACTAAAGGAAATAAAATCATTTAAATAAAATGCATAATGTAAACGTAAACATAAGAATCTGAGAGTAGGGCTTGCATGCATTCTTTCTGAAATCATGATCTTTTCATAACATGAAATAACATAACTTCATAACATCATAACTGAATTGATTGACTCAAAGTTGAATTATGACATTTACAAGTAAACCCGAACATTGTGTCAAACCTGCTTTAGAACATGCATTTACATAAATCTAATGAGTAATGAAACATTCACATTTGAAATCATAAGGAACAATGGGAGACTTGTCTTTTAACGACATACCACGTTAGAGCTTATGTGGTCCCAACTATCACACTCAATTGGGTAGAGTCGTCCAAAGCCTTGCTAGGGATAGGGACGATACCATGATATCAGTATCAATCTGAAGGCTCATCCGGGTAGGGGAGCTCACAAGGGACATCCCTAAGCCATAGTGTATAAACCTACGTTGGCGCGTAGTTTTGAGGCATAGGCTGATTGATCCTTAGCCTGCTCGGTGCTAGACATTACTCCCAAAACATGCATATGCTCTACATCATTTTATATTGAATCCCAACATCATCTATTGACGAATCTCAATGATCAAATACATCTCAAATATGAAATCATGCATATGAGAAGCTTTAGCTCAAGACATACCAAAAGCTGAAAACATAATTGGGAGCCTTCACTCCAAAACCATGTGGTAAGCTATACATAGGAAAACTTTAACTCAAAACATACCACAAGTTAAAAATATAATTGTGAGTCTTTGCTCTACAACAATGTTGTAAGCTTAATTTTGAAAAATCATCATTCATACTTAACATGTGGGCATCGCCCAAAGCTTTATCATATATAGAAATACTCAATTCTCATTGAAATCATAATTGTAAACATGAGTAGCTTCAAATCATGTTTTTCATCATAATATCTCGTTGTCATCATACACTCATCACAAATCTCATCTTTCATAAACATTTCATAAACATTTCATCCATGGACTTTTAATTCATTAAGCTACAATCATGATTTTAAATTAAAAACATTATAAAAGTTTCCCAAGCTTCATAATTCAACAGTAGAATCATAATCGATTCATACCCATGTATAGAAATAGAAGATTCATACATTTGGGTTAAAACCCCATAGGTTAGACATATAATTTCATACTTTAGAGAGGGATTGGGTATGGGTGTAAAAGAAATCATCCATTCATAACCTTACATACCTATTGGTAGTTGATTTTAACACTTTTTTAGATGCCCAATAGGAAATTGAAAAGAAATTGATAAATCCTAAGCTTCATCACCCTCTCAAGTCTTCTATCTTGCATGCATGAATGAAGAAGGCCTAAAATGAACTTAACCCCTTTAAAAGTCACTATTCATAACCCAAAACATTAGAGTTTTAGGTCTTCGGAACATAGGAATTATGGATTATCCCTCACTAAATTCACAGAAAAATAACTGTCAAGTGGCCCTAACGGGTGACGTGATGACTCGTCGCTCGGGGCACGACTCGTGATGTCGTTCGTTATGTTCATTTCCTTGGCTCATCATATTCCACTCCAGGCTTGCTAATGACTCACCCCAAGAATATTGGGGACTAAATATGGCTCATGGGGACCTCCCATCAAGTCTACTACCCTTATTCTTTCGTTTTCCTAATCCCCTCCCCCACGGCTGATCCAACGACTCGTGGGGCCTGACCACGAGTCGTTGTCTCACCCATGGGGTCTCATTCTTCTAGCCTTCTCATTAAATACCTGGGCCATCCCCATGAGTCACATCACAACTCGTGGGTTGTCCTCACGAGTCTCCTCACGACTAGTTCTTAGTCTACTGCAAAATTTCAACTTTTCTCCGTTTCAACTCACAGATCTGATCTTTAGGGTTCCGGGGTATAATAGGGACGTAGAAGATTATTGCCTCCTTGGTGTTGTCCCATGGTGGGTAGCCTTTTCCTTCCCCTTTCCCTTGCTAGAAGATGAGGCAGGGGCCTTTTTCCCTTTCCTGTGTTCGTTGATGAAGACATTGTTTGTTGTTCTGCAATAATAATGTCAGTGAAAGCTACTTGAAGAGAATATAGAAATAAAAAAATAGACTAAGGGAGAACTGAGAAGAAAGGGAAAACCAAACTAATCATTTAAAGAACCAATAGCATCGACAGGGGACCGACGATTCACAGAAGGGATTTCACGGATCGTTGATTGCTCACTGATGCCTTATAGAAAATTGGGAAAGTGAGGGAGGTTTTCGCGGTTAAGAAGTGAATCTCCTATCCGGGTTTATAAACTACCAATGGATCACGGGATCCACTCAGTGGCTTGAAGGTAATTTTCTGAGTGATTCGGCATTTCATTGGCGATTCACCAAATCTGACCAACAAAACGCCGGACCCCATCGTCCCCAAATTTTAATCTTACTATTCACAGACACCCATTAACACACACTCACACCCAACATAATAAAATCAGCACTACTCCATTCAAACACATACTCATGACGTTTAACCTTTAAGAATGGCATCACTCGGCTTATCATCGGGCAAAACATTGCATTTTATGCAATTGGGTTACTCAGACTTCACCCATTTCAAAATTTCACACACAAAAGCACATATTCCCCATTCCATTATACAACCATAGCATATTCATGAGTTCAATAAAGAGGGGAAACAAAATATTACTCTTAAAGAATGAAGCACCAATGATACTATTAAGACAAGGGCAAGAAAATTTTTACCAAATTAGAGGATTGATTGCACACTTGAACTACAAACAACTTCACTAAATCTTGCAATGGCACCTTGAGATATATGTAGTAGTGGAAGAAAGTGTGAGTGAATTTAGTGTGTTAGTGAAATATGGAGGGGGTTTTATAGGTGAAAAATGGAAATATGATAGGTTGAGGGAAAGGGGGAGAGTTTAATGTTGGTGTGTTGGTCGGAAGTGGGAAGGTGAAAAGGTGGAAAAGTGGAATGGTTGAAAATAGATGACTATGGGGAAATGGGATTTTTGGGTAATGGAGAGACAAAAATGGAAGGGAAAATGGTGGAAAAAGGGGAAATATGGGAATATTTGCAGAATAGGGCGGTTGGTTAGGTATTTGGGATTTTGTGGGCCAAGTTTTTTAATTCCATTTTGCAATAAACTCGTACCTCGACCGGCGTGTCATTGGTGGTTCGCTGAATCACACAGGAATTCTGCTGCTTTAATTTCCCTTTCCATGTATTTATCCCAGTTATCTGGTACTTGGCCGGAGGTTTGCAAATTAAATCGATGATTTGCCGGTCACCCGCCACGTATGTGCTCGAGCTTCAGGTTTTCTATTTTCCATCGTCCATCCACCGGCAGTCCATGAATTTAAAGCGGTGATTTGCCAATGGGTCCCCTGATTTTCCAATCCAAACCTCAGCCTTCTTCTTTGTACTTGCCTTCATCGGCGGCTCACTGGTCCCTCGCTGTTCCTTCCTTCATGGTTTGTTTCTCCCTTTGTTCCTCATGTCACAGTTCCTACACAAACAAAAATAACAAAGACATCAAATAATTCACTAAACACTTGGGTTGCCTCCCAAGAAGCGCCTAAGTTAACGTTGTGGCACGATGTATACCTTTTTTCAACATCTCTTTTTCGATGAGTCATCACTCGACTCAATATCCTTCAACTTCAATCCCTTGTCCTCATCTTCATTTTGCACTCCAACCACCTTGCATTCGGGAGGCGTTTCAACTGATGGACACACTTTTAAGGTGACCTCCTTACTTCCAACTCAAATTTTTATCTCTCCAAACTCCATATCCACCGCAGCTCTCCCCGTAGCCAACAATGATCTTCCCGAAATAATGGGAACCTCCGCGTCCATCTCACAATCCAAAATAACAAAATTAGCCGGTAGAATAAACTTGTCCACTCTCACCAACACATCTTCTAACACCCCTACCGGTCATTTGATTGGCCTATCTGCCATTAGTAGCCTCATTAGCGTCGGTTTCGTGCTTCCAAGTCCCAATTTCTTGAAAATGAGTAGGGGCATCAAATTTATGCTAGCACCAAGATCACAAAGAGCATTTTTGAACACACATATCCCAATTGTACATGAGATTGTGAAAGCTCCGAGGTCCTCTCATTTGGGGGCAAGATTACTCATCATCACCACACTACAATGGAGTGTTTTCTCTTTATTGCCTGCATCAACCGCCTTTTTCTTCTTCAGCAAATCTTTTATAAACTGGGCATAATCGGGCATTTGGAGCAAAGCATCCACTAACGGTATATTTATGGACAACTTGCTAAACATGTCAGCAAACTTTCTAAACTGGTCATCCTTCTTTTTCTTGGTCAGTTGTTGTGTATAAGGAGGTGGGATTCTTCATTCAACCCTGTTATTATTTGGGACCTTCACGCCCATTTTATCATCATCATCATGTGAGAGTATTTCATCATCCTTTCTCTCTTTTTCCTCATCAATCTTTTCTTCATTCTTTGGAGTCATTGACATTTTGCTGACTTCATCTTCTTCAACTGATTTCGGGCTGTAAACCTCATTAGGCTTCATCGGGGCATCTCCAATCACCTTGCCACTCCTAGTGACAATGGCCATCCCTTGACCATCTTTGTTGGAATTAGTCATTGTGTCACCAGGTTGTATTCCCTTCATCCGGGTGTTCATTTGTGTCGACAGGTGATTCATTTGGGCCTCCAAATGCTTTATGAAGGCGTAATGTGAACTCATCATGTGGGCAAGGTTAGACACCTCCCCTTTTATTTCTTTCACCCCATTCTTGGTCGACTCAACCTTCTTCAAAACTCTCGATAGCATTTTTTTAATTTTCAAATTGCCTGCATCACTCACACCTAGCTGAGTTTGTGGATTCCCAACCTTTGGAGGGGGAACATATGGGTTCGAACTCCGATGATAGAGATAACTCTCTTGGTTCGGCTCTCTATTAACCCACCTTTCATTCCTTTCAGGCCATCCTTGTAGCGCAAGATTTCTCTAACCTTGGTTGTCATCCCCTGGGTGCCATAAGCCTTGGTTTGCTCCTTGGAAGCTAGGTCGAGGACCTCCCATTTGGTTGCACATATATTGGAATTCCTCTTCATATCTTGGCGGTGACGACTCTCATTCATATTGTAAGGGACCTTACATTCCCATGGCATTTACCACCTTTAGCCCTGCTCCCATCACGTGCATGGTCATTATTTTAGTTGTGTCATCATCTTGGCAAGATTGTCATCTCGTTCTTCATCTTGTTTCCGCAACTCAACCGCCAATGCACTTGAACTAGTTGCATGAGTGGACACACTTGTTTCTCTCATGTGCCAAGCCCTATTGGTCTTTGTCATTTTGCCTAGGAGGGCTATGGCCAATCCATATGTTAGATCCATAATAGAACTACCAGCTAGGTTGTTAGCCATGAGCTTGTTAATTAAATCAAGGGCCCTATAGAAGTTTTGGAGAAGCACTCCATCCGGCAATCCATAATTTGGGCAAAGAGCAACCTTCTTTTTAAACCTTAACCATGCCTCGTGTAAAGGCTCTCCCAGTTCTTCCTGAAATTTGTAATATCATCCCTTAGCTGAAGCATCTTTGATGGAGGGAAAAAGCGGTCCAAGAAGTCCTCGGTTAGTTCCTGCCTTGAAGTAATACTTCCCGAAGGGAGTTCCTCTAGCCACATTGTTTCTTCCCCCGTCAATGAAAAAGGGAAGATTCTCAACCTAAGTGACTCTTGACTGATATTTGTAACATTGAAGGGTTGGCATATTTCCAAGAAGTTTCCCAAATGAAGATTTGCATCCTCACTTGGTTTTATACCAAAAAGCCCCTTCATTTGCAACAAGTCATGGTGCTTTTGACATGAAACACTGCATTCCCAACTGTCGGTGGTAGGCAAATCGCTCCTGCAACTTCCGGCATCACCGGATTATCTTCGTCAAGTTCCATATTAACTTCCATTGAGTTATCCCTTGTTTTGGAGTGATGACTCATGTGGTTATGAGATCCTAATCAATACAAAAAAATCACGTTAAGTTGCTACGACGCAAAAGTATTTAAACTTAACAATCAACACAAGATCATCAAGCGCTAGTCCTCGGCAGCGGCGCCCTTTTTTATAACGTAAAAAATATATACTTAATGCAAAGAATATACATGGCCGAAGTATCAAAACAAGTAACCCGACGAGTTCCGGGGTCGAATCCCACGAGGACTAGGGGATGATAGTTATATGTGTCGATTAAGAAATTGACGTTAGCTTGCACCACATATATTTAATATAAAAACAAATAAAATTGGGGGAGTTGAAATTTGCAGAGAATAGTATAGGTTGATTTAGTGAAATAAAACAGCAAGATCAACTAAGTTGTCAACAAGGATGTGAAAGACTAGAGGTGCGGTGTAGACGAAACACTAACTAGATCGGGACAAGTCAGATTATTTTATGAGTTCAACGAGTGTAAATAATTCGGGAAGTGGGTAACTACAACTTTTCATCCTTCTAATTACCTCTTACTAGAGTTTTTTCAAACCTCTAATCACAATTTAGCTCAACTCGATTTGATTTGGATTAGTAGCTGCACTAATTTCTAGCTATTAACTGCTAAAAAGGAATGAGAATGCAATTTCAGCTATTTATAGTCCAATGTCACACTCTCTTCTCTATACCCACTACTAAATTCTCTTTCAATGTTTATTTATTCTTTTACAAGCAACAATCAAGCAAGAACAAAATAGACCCATATCATAATCAATGGATCTTCCTTTATATATTGAAGAGAATATAGTAGATTTAGACTTGCGTGAACATTATGAAGATGACTCTAGCAATATCCAATCCAATTAAGTATTCATCATCACAACCTCTTGTTAATGATTTTAACTACTCATGGTTAAGAAATTCAGAAATGCATTCATCAATAGCATCATTGAATTTAATATCAAGAGTAGAAAAATTAACTTCACAAAATAATCTCCAACAATAGCTGAAACTTACTAGTACAAAGAAGAAAGAGAGCAGAGTACTTTCTATAGTTTTTTATCAGAATCTCCCTATCTCAGCTAAGAGAATGTTCTTTAGTAAAAAGAGGAAACAATGATGTGATGTAAGTTTTGTTCTGCCTCAAAATCTCTATTTCTATCTCTCCTTCTCCACCCCCTATACAAAGTACTTTTTCTTCTATTTATATCCTGAAATGTTGGGAAGGTTTTATCTCTTTTCCAATGCTGGACAATTATACCCCTATGAGCATCATTCTGGAATCAGCGGAGACATTGGCGGTTCACTGGTTCCAATTCGTGAACCACTGGGTATCATGTCTGCATCATTACTCTATTCCAGTGAACATCAGTTGTTCACCCAACATTTCACTTATGCCAATCCATGAACCACCGTGTATTCAAGCAATTTTCCAGAACTTCAGGTATCTTACAACGATTGAACCAGTGACTCGTCAATGGAAAGTTGCGAACCGGCGGTGGCATTAATCTTCAGAGGCAGTGATGTTCGGCCTTTGGCCGACGTCTCGCCGGTTTTCATCGGTGAATTGCTGGTTTATTTTCACTCCCTTCTTTTGCTCCATTCTTGCTCTTTTCTTCCCATTAAGTCATCTGCACACAATAAAAGAAAAATGGACATAAAATCCAAATAATCAACTCAAGAACTAAATAAAAACTCATGTTTTAGAGATTCATGAGTTGGTAAATTACGAACTCATCAATGAATTTCCTAAGTTTCTACACGGGTATGGTCTAAGTATGTTTCTATTAATGAATTATGATTCATGGAAAAGTTTTACAATATTTTCAATTATAAATCATGTTTCCATGTTTATAAATTATAATGCCCATTCATGAGAAGTTCATGAAAATTGAGATTTATGATGTATATTCAAGTATGATGAGATATTTATGAGTAAAAGCATGATTTCAAGTTACCCATGTCTATAATCATGTTTTCAAATGAATCAAGTATTTTCAAGCATGTTTAAGTATTGGGAAAGCCCATATGTTCAAGTATGATTTATGATTTCAAGTTAATTAGCTTACCACATGGTTTTGGAATGAAGACTCCCAATTATGTTCAGCTCGTGGTATGGTTTGAACCAAGGCTAATCGTGTATGATTTTAGATTTTATATTACATGATTATTCAGCTTCGTCACTATATGATATTCAATCTTCATTGAAAAATAATGGAGAGCATATGCATGTTTTTGGGGGTAGTGCCTCGCACCGAATAGGCTAAGGGTCAGTCAATCCTATGCCTCAGAACTACTTGCCAACATAGGTATGATCAGATTATTTGGGACCTCCTTTTTTAGCTTCCCCCCTGACCCAAGAGGCCTTCAATGTGATATTGATATCATGGTAGCTTCCTTATCCCTAGCAAGGCTTTGGACGGCTCTGCCCACTTTAGTGTGATAGTCCGGACCATGTAAACTCTATAGTGGTAATGTCAGTTATATGACGAGTCTCCCATTGTTCCTCCTGATTTTAGTTATGCATGTCCAACATTCATGATATATATATATATATATATATATATATATATATATGTTCTAAAGTAGGTGTGACCTAATGTACAATTTTGCTTATGATTACCAGATTTTAGCTTTGGATCATTTGACTTAGTTATGATGTTCAATTATGATCAGATCATGATTTCAAAAAATAGCATGCAAGCCTGCTCTCAAATTCTTATCTTGATTATGATTAATATTATGCATGTTTTAAATGATTTTACTTAGTTAAGTGGTTTTACTTACCTTGCATACTCGGTACATTCAACGTACTCACCGCATACTCAATGTTGTATCATTTTATGATACAGACTCCGATATTCAAACTCAGCTTCATCACTAGACAGTTCCTGGAGTTAGCATTTAGCTTCAGTGGTGAGTCCTCATCTTCTGAGGACCATTCATTATAATTTTTTATGCATTTTCAATTTTCAGACTTGTCAGGTTAGTTCCTATCAACCTATCAGATATGTTAGAGGCTTTCAAACTGTTCATAGTAATCAGCATGTTAGGTATTATGTGAATTCCAGATCTGATGTTATGCTATGATTAGTCTTCCTTTTTGTTCATTATGTTAAGTCTTCCGCTTTTATTGATTGAGTTGGATGTATGTTCATGCCATGGGTCGACTTGGAGTCTCTCGGGGTTCCTTGTCCCATGTCTCGATCTGGGCCTATGTTCGGTTCATCATAGTTAGACACCTCCCCTTTTATTTCTTTCACTCCACTATGGATGGACTCTACTCTTTTCAACACCCTAGCCAACATCTCCTCAATTTTTGAATTGTCAACATCACATACCCCTGGTTGCATTTAGGCCACATCCACTTTTGGAAGGGGTATATGGATTTGAGTTTTTATGAGAGCCCTCACGATTTTGATCCTAGTTCCCCCGTCTATCATTTCTATCATTCCAACCTTTATTTTCATGATCTCTCTAACCTTAATTTTAGTCATGAGGACGCCAAGGGTCTTGGTTGGCACCTTGGTATCATTGACAAGGACCCCGTATTTGACCATCCACATATTGGCATTCCTCATCATATGTAGAAGGTGAAACATCTCCCTCATATTGAATATGCCCTTGGGTCCCTACAATATTTACACTTTTGGCTCCAACCCCCATAACATGTTTAGTCATTGCCTCAAGATGGTTCATCATCTTTGCTAATGTTTCATCTCTTTGCTCATCACACCTTCTCGTTTCAGCAGTTACAAGGTTGGAAGAAGAATAACTTAGGGACACCTCGGTGTCTTTAGTGTTCCATGCTCTATTTGCTTTGGTCATATGATCAAGAAGTGCTTTGTCCATTACAAATGTTTAGTCCATAGGGGACCCACTAGCAAGGTTGTTGGCCACCGACTTGTTGATTGAGTCAAGGGAACGATCGAAGCATTGAAGTAAGACTCTATCCAGAAAATCGTGGTTAGGGCATATCGCAACCTTCTTTTCTAAATTGAGCCAAACCTCATGCAGTGGCTCTCTCGGAAGCAGTCTAAAATTGGTAATCTTGTCCTTTAATTGAAGCATCCCTGAGGGAGGGAAGAGTCTACCCAAAAAGGTCCTTTTCAGCCCCTACCATGAGGTGATGGACCTGAAGGGAAACTCTTCTAACCAAATAGTGGTTTCTCCCGTTAAACAGAATGGGAAAAGCTTCAACTGAACTGACTCTTCGCTAACGTTGGTAATATTAAAGGCTTGGCAGATTTCAAGAAAACAACAGAGGTATCTATTGGTAGCTTCACTTAGTTGCCCTTCAAATAATCCCTTCATTTGCAACAAGTGTATCTTGGTTCTCGTCACAAAGAAAACGACATTCCCTTTTGTAGGCAGTAGGAGAATAGCACTAGCTACGCTGGGAAACATCGGCTCATCATCATCATGGTCTATGTGGTCGTATATAGAATCTACTTGAGAGTCTTGGCTCATGAAGTTCAACCTAAACAAGTAGCAAAAACAATAACTAATGTAATGGAACAAAGATGCTTAACTAGTTCAAATCAATAAACAACTTTAGGCTACCAATGCCCACTCCCCAGCAACGGCGCAAAAATTAATAACATCGAAATCCACTGTTCAAAGTGAGAGAGTGTACACGGTCATATGTAATATAATTTACCCAACTATGAGTCGTCGAATCCACAGGGAATGAGGAATGATTGCAACTAAAGTTGTAAATCAATTGGAACGAACTAGCATCATTGTATAACAACTCATAAAGTAAATTTTGGGGGAAAATAAGATCACTGTATGACTCTAAAAGAAATAACAAAACAGGGCAATGTGAATAGAAGCAACAAAGAGAGCAAGTACTGGGGATGTCCTATTGACGGGGTGTCGATAGGATTACGGCTAATTGATAAGTCTAAAGAACCAATTACAAATATGAATAGTCATGGAAAAGGCTGCATATGATGTTTCTGAGCCACTTGGGTAGATTTTACTTGAGTTCTCTTGAACCCCAAGGTCACATAACAAAATAGCCATATAAACTTGGAGAAGAGTTAATTTATTTCCAGCCTTAACTCTTGAATGAATTAATAAAATGGGTATTGGCTATCTATAGAACAACCCCACACCTTCAACATTCAATCCCCCACTATTTCATTCTCACCCAAATCCTACTTTTCTTTTTCAAGCAAAAGCCAGATAAGTAAACACAATTTACATTTGCAACTACAAATATTTCAATTAAAACTTAGAGTAAGCAATAGATTCATGCTAGATAAGTGAATCTAAGACAAGAACAACAACATCCAATCTGGTGTGTGGGTACGACTCATGGTTAGGAGTCATGGTGAGATACAAAGGGATGCTAAGGTTGGCAAGGACGGATCATGGTACAACTCATTGTGGGAAATAGAAATTCATGATAAGGGTCGTGGTTTAGAAGTTCTACATATGGGTGTGTTATCATGGGTGGTGTTATAACCCATGGAAAGAAACCACAAGTCATGGTTTGTAACCATGGGAAAGTTCAGGGGAAGTGAGAGTTGAGGCTCAGTAACAACGGGTGGCCTCACGACCCATAGTGACATGTAATGTCTCCTTGTGGGTGTCCATGGAATGATATTCAGGAACCAGTCGTATGACCAATGGTGAAGATAGGAGGTGACTACGAGTCTTCACTTCATGGTACGACTCGTGGTAAGACTTGTGACAACTGGTAGTGTATATTTTTTAGAATTTTCATTAAGGGTATTTTTCAGAAATTCTAATCCCTTAGGTCCTAAACTACATTGTTTTAAGTATGGAAAAGAGTTTCTTAAGGGTGTTACTCACCCTAGATCACCCATTACTCTCCTAACACTCTCAATTGAAGAATCAAGTACCTCAAGATCTCTCAAGAAAATCCCAGGGTTCTTCCTCAAATTTCTTCTAGAATCAAGTGGGGTTTCAGTTTTAGTTGGGAATTGATCAATTCAGGTATGTGGGCCTACCAATGTGAGCTCATTTCTACCTCAAGTCCCTTCTTCAATCAAATGTATGATTACCCAATTCCCCCAAAGACCTAATCTCAAAAATTATGATTCTATATTGGATTTTGAAATTCATTAAAAATTCCTCTATGGGTAGAGCTGATTTGATATGAAAATATAATTTCCATGATAGGGTTTATGATCTCTTCAAGTATTTTACGAAATTATTATATCTTATGATTCAAGCATGATTACAAAAATTTTGGGCTAAATTCCTTCTAATGAATTTCTTTGATCCTCTTATAAATTTTAAATCTCTCAAGTGCTAATTTATGACTTATAATTTATGATACATGATTTCCTACACCCTCATGAATTTATGTATTTAAGTATGATGATTTTATCAAGTATGTATAATTTCTTTCTTGATTTTCATGATTATGATTATGGCTACTCACGAGCCCTATTTCATGGCGAGTTTACGCATTTCAAGCATGTTTATAATTATCATAATTTTAAAAATCCCATGAACCTCATGCATGTTTTTCCTACTACGATATGAGCACTATATATTTTTTGGAAGTGTATTTAACACCGAGTAGACTGGGGTCCAACCATACCTCGAGTCTCAAAACTCCGTGCCAACGTAGCAATGATGGGTCTTCCTTAAGAATGTCCCCCTTTTCCCTATGGGCCTTTCATGAGTTACATCATGCCTTTTTTCATGGTTCTACCCTTGGCAAGGTATGAATACCCTCCTGACTAGGGGTTTACAGGTCGAGCTCCATGTGTGCTTACGTGGGGTATGTTGGTTACAAGAATCCCGTGTTGTTCCTTATATTATGCATGATCATATTATGATATTATGGCTCAAGATATGATTTATAAGGCTTCTCTATGATTACTATTTATGAACAGTTTTAAAAGCCTTGAGCCCTCATGTCACGTTATGATTTCTAATGCATGATTTCAGAAATGTTATACTCTCATGTACTTTTATGTATTTCATTGTTATCTTTACTTAACCCGCATGCTCAGTTTATTCAAAGTACTGACTGCATACTCTATGTTGTGTCGTCTCTTGATATAGGTTTAAGCGATCAGCTCCCGCCTCGCCGTTAGTCGCTTATGTTCCAATCTAGTTAGACTCTACTTTTGATGAGTCCTCATCTATCAATGACATGCAGTTTAGATCTTGTTTTGTTATCTTTTAGTTTATGACTTTGGAGAGCTAGTTGGGGGTGCTGTCCCATCAGCTCGTCAGATAGTTAGGGGCTTATTCAGATATTATGTAGTTAATCAATTTTTGTTGAGTGTTGACTATTCGTACCCATAGGAATTCTTATATTCAGACTCCACTTAACTCATGTTGTGGTTGATTTCCACTTTTAGTTATGCTCTTAAATTACAATGATTATGCCATGGGTCGACTTGGGGCCATTCGTGGTTCTAGGTCCCGTGTCTCGATCTGGGTTCCTAGATCGGGTTGTGACAAACTTGGTATTAGAACAATAGGTTGTGATGAGTCCTAGGGTGTCTGAAAGCTGTGTTAAGTAAAGTCTTTTTTATGGGTAAGAAGTGCGCCATATTTATGACAAAGGGGCTACAAAACATTTTAGGAAACTTCCATTCTTTCACGATTCTATCTCGTGCTATGAGTGTCATTCTCTCTATTCCTATAACTTTAGCTTTACCCATTTATAGGATCATGCTTCCACGCCGAGTTAAATGGAAAAAAGAATAGCAATGTAAATGTCCATGAAAATGACAATGGAGTTGAGCATCAGCAAGCCCTACCTACCCTAGTGGATCCCGTGCCCAAGCAAGTTGCCCGTGCTGAATTTAGGGTAGCTATTCAGATGTTGGCACAAGCATTGGCTGCTCAGGTCAGTTAGTAGGCAGTGGCTCATGTTCCCCAAAATGGGAACACAGTGACGTCTAGTGTACAAGATAATGAACCCACTTGAGTTCCTTGGATCGAGGGTGGATAAGGACCCATATGAGTTCATTAAGGAGATCCAGAAGATCACCTGATTATAGGGGTAATGGGAGAAGAGAGCACAGATTTAGCCTCCTATCAGTTGAAGGGGTTAGCTCACATATGGTACAGGCAGTGGAAGGAGAGCCAGGGAGTTGGAGTGAGCCTCATTTGATGGGATAAGTTTCATACCGCCTTCCTAGATCAATTCCTTCCTTGGGAGCTGAGGGAGATCAAGGCGATTGAGTTTGTCAAGTTGAGATAGAACAACATGATGGCCTAGGTTTATGCTTTAGAGTTCACCCGGTTTTCCAAAATATGTGCTGGAGATGGTAGCCAATCAGAGAGCCAGGGTAAGAAGATTCGTAATTGGGGTAGCAAATTCCTTGGTGAAGGAGTGCAGGACCACTATGCTGCACCATCACATAGACTTCTCTAGATTGGTATTTTATGCCTAATAGATGGAGGCAGAGCAGGAAAAAGAAAGAGAGAGAGAGAGAGGCCAAGAGGTTCAAGATTGGAAGCTTTGGGTTCTCCCAACAGAGGTTCAGTGGCAGAAATCGTCCTCAATCCCATCATAGGTTATCGACCCCAATGCCGTTATTGTCCAAGTGTTCCATCTAGACCAAGATATGATCAGAAGAGTAGGGCATCATGCTCGACGGCCAGGGGAGCACTACAGGAGAGCGCACTTTTTAGTCTTCTATGAAGTGTGGCAAGAACCATCTAGGCGGTGTCTAGTTGTCTTAGATTCATGTTTTGGGTGTGGCAAACCTAGACAATAGGCTTAGAGATTGCCCTTCAGTCAGACAAGGTTATAGTGAGGTGCATACCCCAGCCACTAATTCAGCAGCTCCAGTAGCACATCCTTTCCAGTAGGGTGATGTCAGTGCTAGAACAGATTCTACGCACTCTCATCATGACAGGAGCAGGAGACTTTATTCGATATGGTGACAGGAATGTTACGAGTATTTCATCTTCATGTATATACACTGTTAGATCCAGGGGCTACCTTATCTTTTGTGACTCCATTTTTTCCTATTTGTTCTAAAGTCAGTCCCGAAATCCTATTAGAACCCTTCTCAGTCTCTACTCCAGTTGATGACTCAGTTATAGCTCGATGGGTATATATAAATTTCCCGGTCAAATTCCTTCAGAAAGTCACCTCAGCTGACCTAGTAGAGTTAGACATGAACTGATTTCAATGTTATATTTGATATGGATTAGCTACATGCATGTTATGCCTCAGTGAATTATAGAACCCACAGGTAATGTTTTGATTTTCGGGTGAGCTAGTTCTAGAATGGAAGGGTAGTTCAGTAGTTTCTGTAGGTCATTTTTTCTCCTATCTTAAGGCCAGCAAGATGATCATTATGGGTTGTGTGTACTATCTAGTTCGGGTTAGGGATTCTACATTTGAGATCCCGACTCTCCACATAGTTTTTGTTGCATGTGAGTACCCGAAGGTGTTTCCAGATGATTTAGCAAGAGTCCCTCCTGAGCAGGAAATTGACTTTGGTATTGACCTTCTTCTCGATACACAGCCTATATCTAGTCCTCCTCATAAAATGGCTCCGGCTGAGCTAAAGGAGTTGATAGAGTAGTTGAATAACCTCTTAGATAAGGGGTTCATCGAGCCTAGCAAATCCCTATGGGGTGCCCCAGTCCTATTTGTACAAAAGAAGGATGGTTCTCTTCGTATATGCATGGATTAATGGCAGTTAGAAGTCACAATCAAGGATAAGTACCCTCTTCCTAGTATTGATGACTTGTTTGACCAACTTCAAGGTAGCAGGTGCTTTTCCAAGATTGACCATAGATCAAATTATCATCAGCTCTAAATTAGGGAGAGTGATATTCTAAAAATAGCCTTTCGAACTCAGTATGGTCACTATGAGTTTGTTGTTATGTCTTTTGGACTAAAGAATTCCCCTACAACTTTTATGGATTTGATGAACAGAGTGTTGAAGCAGTATTTAGATATATTTTTCATTATCTTCATTGATGACATCCTTATATACTCTTGGAGTGAGGAGGAGCATGCCACTCATTTGAGGGTGGTGTTGCAAACCCTCAAGGACCGTAACATATTTGGTAAATTTAACAAGTGTGAGTCTTGAATTGATTCAGTTGCATTTTTGGGTCATGTGGTGTCTAGTGAGGGCATTCAAGCAGATTCTCAAAAGATAGAGGCATTGAAAAATTTGCCTATACTAGTTAGTTCTACGGATATCAGGAACTTCTTGGGTTTAGTTGGCTACTACTAAAGATTTGTAGAGAGATTTTCATCCATTGTGGTACCGTTGATTAAATTGAATCAGAAGGAGGCCAAGTTTCAGCGATCTGATGCTTGTGAGAAAAGTTTTCAGGAGTTGAAGACTCGACTAACTTCAGCCATAGTTTTGACTTTTCCTGAGGGTGCTGATGGGTTTGTAGTGTGTTGTGATACTTCGAGGCTTGGCCTTGGGTATGTGTTGATGCATCATGTAAGTTTGTTGCATATGTTTCTAGAAAACTTAGGACTCATGAGAAGAATCACCTGACTCATGACCTTGTGTTGGCGATGGTGGCTTTTGCCTTAAAGATTTGGAGGCATTACATGTATGGGGCACATGCGGACCTGTTCACAGATCAAAAGAGTCTTAAGTATGTGTTCACGCAGAAGGACTTGAAAATGTGACAAAGGATATGTCTAGAACTTATCAAGGATTATGATATGATTATCCTTTACCATCTTGGCAAGGCCAATATAGTGGCAGATGCCCTTAGTAGATTGACCACGGATAGTCTGTCTCATTTTGAGATGGAAGAAAGGAGTTGGTGAAGGATATTCATCGGCTTGCACGGTTAGGAGTTCACCTTGTGCACTCGACAGATAGTGTTGTGGTTGTTCAAAATGGGTCTAAATCTTCATTGGTGACTGAGGTCAAGTCTAGGCAAGATGAGGATCCTATTTTGAGGATGTTGAAGGAAGTAGTCTAAACTCAGAAGGTGGAGGTACCAAGGGGGAGATTGTGTGCTTCGATATTAGGGCTATTTATATGTTCCAAGTGTTGGTGATTTGAGAGAACAAATGTTTCTTGAGGCTCATGACTACTCCATCTATCTAGGTTCCACAAAGATGTACCGACATCTACAAAAAGTCTATTGGTGGAATGGTAAGAAGAGGTATATAGTTGTTATACCCCAGATCAGACTGGGGAGTTGAAATGGAGAAGACAGGATTTTCTTCACAAGGTCACAGAACGGGTTGTCACGTGACTCGTCAGGTTGATCACGAGTCTTTAAGTGACTCATGGTGAGGGATGTTGACTTACCTAGAAAATTCAGAGTTGGGGTTACCACGGGTGTGACCACGAGTCGTGGTCAACACCACGAGCCGTGAGGTCACCCGTGGTGAAGGGTATTTGGAAGATGAAGGATGAGTGGGCAGTGTACTTAACGATTGGACCCCACGAATCGTGGTTAGTCACCACGATTCGTTAGGTGAGTCGTGGTCAACCTTTGTTGAATGACTTGAGTTGTTAGGTAGTGAAGGTAACGAGTGGTAACCATGAGTCAAGGTCACCAATGAAAATCCATTAGGTCCTTCGTGGGGACCCTTTGTGGAAAAGTGACTATGCACACTACGACAGTAGACAACGACTCTTTCCCTCAGAGGAAACCTCGTCTAGCCCCTCTTCGGGACTGGCAATCAGTTATTTTCTGCGAATTTAGTAATGTCTTTTCTGTAATTCCTATGATTCTAAGGCCTAAACTATGTCATTTTAAGCTATGAATAGTGAGTTTTAAGAGGGGTAAATTCATTCTAGACTATTCCTACTCATGAATGAAAACTTAGAGAGCTAAGGAGGTGATCAAGATTGATTCCTTCAAGCTTTTCTTCAATCTTTTATTGGGCAATCAGAGTAGTTTTAGAATAAGTCCACCTCAAGTTTGTAGGGTTATAAATTGGTGAATTTGTTCACACCCCATGCCCAATCTCTCTCTAGTTCATGAAATTCTAGTGATGATTCTAAGGGGTTCTATCCCAATTCTTATGAAATTCTTATGATCTAGTTATAGGTTATCTCCCTTCATGTATTAAATCATATTTTATAATCTATTGGAACATTTTAGAACTATTTGAAGTATACATGTATAGATTCAGATCTAAAGTAAATTGTGCCCAATTATGCATGTTTTTATGAAAAATCAAGTTATGATTTCATTTTGATCTTGATCCTCTTTAGCCCATTATTATTTATGACTTATAATATGATTTCTCTCAAATGCTCATCATGAATTTATGAATATCAAGTATATACATGTTTTACAAGTATGTGTGAACCTCATGATTTATGATTTATGATTTACGATTATGGCCGAATCACAGGCCTTATTTCATGGCTAGTTCACATATTTTCAAGCATGCTTAAGATTTTCATGATTTAACTAGTTCATGAATTTCATATATATTATCCTATAAGTACTATATATGTTTTGGGAGTAGTATTTAACACCGAGTAGGTTTGGAGCCCAGGTTTTGCATCGAGTCTTAGAACTACGTGCCACCGTAGGTCATGATGGGACCTCCCTTGAGACTTTTCCCTTTGGCCAAATGGGCCTTCATGAGTGAGATCTCACCCTTTCATGGTTCTACCCTTGGAAAGTATGAAAACCCTCACGACTAGAGGTTTACATGTCGGGCTCCACGTGTGCTAATATGGGGTATGTCAATTATAAGAATCTCCTACTATTCCTCATGATTTATGTATGACTATGAGTATATACTTTGTCTCAAGTCATGTTTAATAAAGCTTTTCTCTCGTGAGTATGAATATAAATGATTTACGAATATCTTGAAAACCTTGAGCCTTATGTTACATTGTGGTATTTTACATTACAATCATGTTGTCCTACTCTTATGAACTTTTACACATTTTAGATTGCCTGTTTTGCTTACCTTGCATACTTTGTACATTCCACATATTGACCGCATACTCTATGTTGTATCGTTTTATGATACAGATTCCAATCTTCAGACTCAGCTCCACCACTAGCCAGCTTTCGGAGTTAGCTTCAGTCTCTATTGGTGAGTCCTCATCTTTTGAGGACCATTCATGATCATTTATCTCGATATTTTCAGTTTTTAGATTTAGAGAGTTAGTTGGGTTCTTGTCCCATCAACTCATCAGACTTAGAGGCTTTTCAAACAACAGGTTGTATTTAGCTTCAGACTCGTGTTGTATTTTTGGATTATATGTTATGCTTAGACTTCCGCTATAACTATTATGTTAATTCTTCCACCTTTATTGATTGAGTTAGATGTATGTTCATGCCATGGGTCGACTTGCAGTCTCTCGTGGCTCCTTGTCCCATGCCTAGATCTGGGCCTATGTTTGGGTCGTGACAAACTTGGTATCAGAGAAATAGGTTTAGAAGTATCCTAGGGTGTCTAAAAGCCGCGTTAATAGAGTCATTTTCATGGGTGTGAAGCGCGTCAAAATTATGATGAAGAGGCTACGACACATTTAGGAAATGTTCCCTTGTTTCATGACTCTATCTCATGCCATGAGTATGACTCTCTCTATTCCTCTAACTCGTGCCATACGCGTGTGTAGAAACATGTCTTCTCAGAACACCAATGGGACTCAGTCAGCCGCACTAACTCCAATGGGTCCCATGCAAGTTACGGTTGTAGAACCTAGGGCCACCCTCAGAGTGCTGATACGGGCCATTATCTCCCATCCTAACCAGCAGACTATTGCATCAGTGAACCCTAGCGGATAGGCGGCAATTACTAAGGTTTAAGAACTAACGAATAAGAGCCCATCTAAGTTTGGTGATTTGAATATGGGTGGAGAGCGTAAGGAGAAAGAAAAGAGGAAGAAGAGGCCCAAGATCAAAAATATTGAGAGTTCCCAGCAAGGGTCAAGTAGTGGGAGTCGCTCTCAACCCCATCAAAAGTCTCTAGCTCTAGTTCGGGGATACAAGCCCAAGGTGAGAATTAGCCAATTTGCGAGCAAAAACCACCTGGGAAAGTGTTTGGCAGGTTCAAATGATTGCTTCTATTATGGATAGCCTGGTCATAAACACGGAGATTGCCCTTCATCCAAGAGAGATGACTAGAGAGGTCATGCCCCGGTTGTCCCTTCAGCAACCCCATCCAGTTGGCCATCTTGCAAACGGTGTAGTAGGAACCATTCGGGAAGGTGTTTGATCAGTAAGGATGCTTGCTTCCAGTGCGGTAAGCTCGGACACAGACTTAGAGATTGTCCTTCTATTAGATAGGGTAATTGTGGAGCCCGTGCCCCAGCTATCAAGTCTAGAACCCACCCATTTCAGCAGCACGGGTTACCAAGAGCAAGTGGCAGTCATCCTCAAATGTAGTATCAGGTATGTTATAAGCCTTCCAATCCAACCTACCATGATTGCTAGTTCTCAGAACTACTGTACAAGGTACAAGATCCCTTTGTGCATACAATTATCAAATTTATTTCATGGAAAGTAGGGAAATAGCAAGTGAAGGGACAAGTCAGGTCTTAAGTTTTCTAGGAAAGGAGTTCTATAAATAACTTTTAGAGGTAATCATTCAATCCTCATTTAGATGTTTCCCTTATGTGTTTCTCGATGTTACACTCAATATATGCTTATGTTCAGAACCCTAAGATGATAGGTAACCCCGTCAGTCAGCGATCCCAATGTTACCCATTCAGTTTTATGTCATAACTCTTGTTATGTATGTGAATTCATGTTTCTTAGCACACCTAGCTCTATGAACTCAGCCCCTAAGATTTGCCCTATCGGCTCATAAGATCACGCTATATCAGATATATGCCCAACTTAGGTTTCTTAAACTATTTGTGCTTATGATTCCCTTACTCTAATTCCTATGGATGTTCCCTATGATAGAGATAATGGTTAAAATGGGTACGTTAAAGGTAACTTCCTATCCCTGCCTTAGGTACCAGGTATGTGGATGTCCAGGAAGTGTAGTTATTAGCCAAGCCTGGAAGTGTAACAACCCTTATGGTCACTTTGTGATTTTTTATCCGTTTGACTAGGTTGAACCTTTTTGGTATCTTTATTCTGTTATTCACGACTTGCAGAGGTGGATGACGCCATTTCTAAGATGATCTAATGAAGATCGGGTGAGGTTTTTAATTTTGGAGGGTTTGAGGTTTGAGGGGCTTGACCAAAGTCAACATTTCAGGTTAATGAGCTCATATTTGGGTTCTGGAAGCTTTGTTGGTACAGATGGTGATTTATGACTTAGTTGGGTAGTTTGCATGGATCTCGAGGTGCTTCAACAGTGATTTGAAACCTTAGTTGAAGTTATGAGCTTTGAGGAGGCTAAGTTTGACCATGGTCAATTTCCAAATAAAACAACCTGTTATTAGTAATTTGATGATCCCAACCGGTCCGAAATGGGTTTTATGATCAAATGGTGTATTTGGGTTGTGACCGGAGGATTCCGGATGAGTTTCAGCAGGATTCAAACGTTTTGTGTGTCATTATTCAGGATGGATCAGAATCTTCCTTGGTGACCGATGTCAAAGCTTGGTAAGACGAGGATCCTATCTTGGTGAAGTTGAAGGAGGTCATTCAAGAGAAAAAGGTAGAGGTCGTCTCCAAAGGGGGAGATTGTGTGCTTCGATATCAAGGTAGTTGGTGTTTCGGGTGTTGATGATTTAAGAGCTAGTTCGGTTGCATAGGGTGCCCTTGTTCATCATATCAGATAGAGGTACTAGATTTACTTTCCTGTTTTGGAGGTCGTTTCTAAAGGGACTTGGTACTCAAGTTAAGCTCAATACAACATTTCATCCGCAAACTGATAGTCAGGCGGTGCAGATGATTTAGACTCTCAAGGACATGTTCAGAGCATGCGTGATTGATTTAAAGGGTAGTTGGGATGATCATTTTCCTCTCATTGAGTTTGCATATAACAAAAACTATCATTCTAGCATTCAATTGGCCTCGTTTAAGGCTCTCTATGGACAGAAATGTGGATCACCTATTGGTTGGTTTGAAGTCAGGGAAGTTGTGATGATAGGTCCAGATTAAGTCCATGAGGCCATGAAGAAGGTTCAACATATAAGAGACAGGTTGGAAACAGCTCAAAGTTGCCAAAAGGCCTATGCGGATGTGAGAATGAGAGAACTAGAGTTTGAAGTCGATGATTGGGTATTTCTAAAGGTGTCTCCCATAAATGGGGTGAGGAAGTTCTGAAAGAAAGGGAAACTCAGTTCCTGTTATGTTTGCCGATACCGGATTGTGCAACGGGTTGGCAAGGTAGCATATGAGTTGGAGTTGCCCTCTAAATTAGCTTTAGTCCATCTAGTTTTCCCGTGTATCTCTCTGAAAGAAGTGTTTAGGTGATCCAACTCTAGTTATTCCGGTGGATAGTGTCTGTGTGAAGAACAACCTTAGTTATGAGAGGTTCCAATGGAAAGTATTAGATCGTCAGGTTCGAAGGTTAAGGAACAAGAAGTAGCTTTTGTTATGTTTTGATAGAGGAATCAGCGTTTTGAGGGAGCTATGTGGGGAGTCCAGGCAGATATGATGAATAAATACCCGCATTTATTCACTTCTGGCTCAGTTTCATCTTAAGGTGTCAGTTTCCTCCTTAATACTCTATTCAATTTCTTGTTCAACTCATGTACCTCAATTTCTTGTAAATAGATGTTTGTGTTGTTTGGGAATTTAGTTCAGCCATGTAGTTCAGTTCGTAGGTAGTCATTCCATTAGTTTTCAGCTTATATGATTAGTATTTGAATACGATGATTGCATTTCTCTGCTTTTCTGCGTGATTTTCTAAATTCGAGGATGAATGTTCCCAAGAGGGAGATATTATTATACCCCGGAAGCTCAAAGATCATATTCGAGAGTTAAAACGGAGAAGACAAGATTTTCTTCTCTAGGTCACAGAATGGGTCGACATGTGAGCCATCAAGTTGACCACGAGTCATTAAGTGACTCATGGTGAGGGAGGTTGACTTACCTAGAAAATTTAAAGTTGGGGTGACCACGGGTGTGACCATGAGTCGTGGTTAGCCCCACGAGTTGTCGGGTCGCCCGTGGTCAATGGTATTTGGAAGATGAAGGATTAGTAGGCAGTGTACTTCACGATTGGACCCCACGAATTGTGGTCAGTCACTACGATTCGTTGGGTGAGTCGGGGTCAGGTTTTGGTGAATATCTTGAGATGTTAGGCAGTGAAGGTAACGAGTGGTGACCACAAGTCATGATCACCAATGACAATATGTTAGGTCTCTCGTGGGGACCCTTTGAGCAAAAGTGATAGTGCACACGACGACAACAAATAACAACTCCTTCCCTTGGACGATAACTCGTCCAGTCCCTCATAGGGAGTGGCAAGTCAGTTATTTTATGTGAATTTAGTAAGGGCTTTTTCGTAATTCCTATTATCCTAAGGCCTAAACTACATCATTTTAAGCTATGAATAGTGAGTATTAAGAGGGGTAAATTCATTCTAGACTATTTCTAGTCATGCATGCAAACTTAGAGAGCTAAGGAGGTGATCAAGCTTAATTCCTTCAAGATTTTCTTCAATCTTTAATTGGGCAATGAGAGGAGTTATAGAATCAATCCATCTTAGGTATGTAGGGTTATGAATAGGTGAATTTGTTCACACCCATGCCCAATTTCTCTCTAATTCATGAAATTCTAGTGATGATTCTATGGGGTTCTATCCCAATTCTTATGAAATCCTTATGACCTAATTATGGATTATTTCCGTTCATGTATTAAATTATGTTTTATGATCTATGGGAAGATTTTACAACTATCTGAAATTTAAATTTATAGATTCGGATTTAAAGATAGTGTGCCCAATTATGCATGTTGTTATGAAAAATCAAGTTATTATTTCATTATTATCTTGTTCCTCTTTAACCCATTATGATTTATAGCTTATGATATGATTTCTCTCAAATGTCCATCATGAATATATGAATATAAAGTATATACATATTTTACAAGTATGTATGAACCTCATGATTTATGATTTACGATTATGGACAAATCACGAGCCTTATTTCATGGCTAGTTCATGCCTAGTTTGCGTATTTTCGACAATGCTTATGATTATCATGATTTAACTAGCCCATGAATTTCATGTATATTATCCTATGATCACTATATATGTTATGGGAGTAGTATTTAACACCGAGTAGGTTCGGGGCTCAGTTTTTGCCCCGAGTCTTAGAACTATATGCCACAATAGGTCACAATGGGACCTACCTTGAGACTGTCCCTTTTGCCCAAATGGGCCTTTTATGAGTGATATCACACTCTTTTGTGGTTCTACCCTTGGAAAGGTATGAACACCCTCCCGACTAGGGGTTTATAGGTAGATCTCTATATGTGCTTACATGGCGTATGTAGCTATAAGAATCTCCCGTTGTTCCTCATGATTTATGTATGATTATTAATATATACTTTGATTCAGGTCATGTTTAATAAAGCTTTTCTCTCATGAGTATGACTATAAATTATTTACGAATGTTTTGGAAACCTTGAGCCTTATGTTACATTATGGTATTTTACATTACAATCACGTTGTCCTACTTTTATGAACTTTTATGTATTTTAAATTGCCTGTTTTACTTACATTGCATACTCAGTACATTTCACGTATTGACCACATACTCTATGTTGTATCATTTTAGGATGTAGGCTCCAATCTTCAGACTCAGCCCCACCACTAGCCAGCTTTGGAGTCAACATCAGTCTCTGTTGGTGAATCATCATCTTCCAAGGACCATTCATGATCAGTTATCTCGGTATTTTAAGTTTCCGAATTTAGAGAGTTAGTTGGGGTCTTGTCCCATAAACTCATCAGACTTAGAGGCTTTTCAGACAATAGGTTGTATTCAGCTTCAGACTCGTGTTGTATTTTTCGATTATATGTTATGCTTAGACTTCTGCTATAACTATTATGTTAATTCTTCCACCTTTATTGATTGAGTTAGATGTATGTTCATGCCATGGGTCAACTTGGAGTCTCTTGGGGCTCCTTGTCCTATGTCTCGATCCGCGCCTATGTTTGGGTCGTGACAATAGCTCAATATGTGGCTAAGTGTCCAAATTGCCAATAGATAATGGTTAAGCATCAAAGACTCGGGTGTACTTTAGGATATTAGTATCCCCGCATGGAAATGGGAAGAGATTAACATGGACTTCATTATAGGGTTTGCTCATACTCGTTGAAAGTATGACTCCATTGGGTGACTGTGAATTGCTTGACCAAAGCAGCCCATTTCTTATCGGTCAAGACTACTAACTCAGTCGAGGACAATGTTAGATTGTACAGTAGGGAGTTATTTCAGTTTCATGGACTTCCATAATCCATCATTTTAGACAGGGTTACTCAGTTCACCTCTTAGTTTTAGAGATCATTTTTGAAGGGCCTTGGCACATAGTTGAAGCTTAGTACAACTTTTCACACTCAAACGGATGGTTAGGCTAAGCGAACTATTTATACCTTGGAGGATATGTTGAGCGCTTGCATGATTGATTTCAAAGAATGTTGGGATGATCACTTGCCTCTTATTGAGTTTTCTTATAACAATAGTTCCCACTCGAGTATTCAGATGGCTTCGTTTGAGTCTCTTTATGGTGGAGGTGTAGGTCACATATTGGTTGGTCGAGGCAGGTGAAGCTACCTTGATAGGACCAGATTCTATTTATAAGGCTATGGAAAAGGTACATCTCATTAGATATAGGCTGTAAACAACTTAGAATCGATATAAATCCTATGCGGATGTGAGGAGAAGAGAACTGAGTTTATCGTTTATGATAGGGTATTTATGAAGGCGTATCCCATGAAGGGAGTTATGAGGTTCGAAAAGAAGGGGAAGCTTAGCCCCCGATATGTTGGGCCATACCAGATTGTGGGATGTGTTGTCTGTGTGGCTTACGAGTTGTAGCTACCAACAAAGTAAGCTTCGGTGCATCCGCTGTTCCATATATCCTTGTTGAAGAAATGCATCATAGATCCATCTCTAGTTACGGTAGAGAACATTGGGGTGAGGGATAACCTTACTTTTGAGGAGGTATTGATTGAGATCCTTGAT
Organism: Datura wrightii; assembly: GCA_035772735.1. Lineage (NCBI taxonomy): Eukaryota > Viridiplantae > Streptophyta > Magnoliopsida > Solanales > Solanaceae > Datura > Datura wrightii. The sequence goes on from JASDFA010000001.1 coordinate 113,972,286, forward strand.
TATTAGGTTCGTAAGTTGAGGAATAAGGAAGTAGCCTTGGTGGAGGTTTTGTGGAGGAACCAGCTAGTTGAGGGAGCTACATGGGAAGCCCAAGTGGATATGATGGCTAGACACATGTTCTCTCCCAGTTCTGGTCCGCTTGAGGTATAAATCCCATCTTTAGTATTCTCTTCAGTTTCATGTCAAGTCAGTGCATGTAAGTTCCTTTCATGTTTTATCATGTTTGTATGTTTCACAAATTCAGTTTAGTCATGTATTTCATGTTTGGAGTTAGTCACTCCGTCAATTTCAGCTGCAGTTGTTCCATCATGGAATTTCAGTTCCTTCCCTATCCTTCCAACGTGTTTAGTCTACATTCAAGGATGAATGTTCCCAAGGGGGAGATACCGTAATACCCCGAAAGTCCATAACACTAGATGAGAGAATTGAAAATGAGTTCAACAGAAAAATCTATATTTTTTCCTAAGAACGACTCATGGTACGAGTCGTGGTGCATGGGTACGAGTCAGGTGAGACACTGGGATACTAAGGTTGGAGAGGACAGATCGTGGTACGACTCATTGTGGGAAACAACAAGTTATGATAAGGGTCGTGGTTTGGAAGTTCTGTGTATGGGTGTGTTGTCACGGGTGATGTTACAACCCATGGTACGAAACCACAACATGTGGTTTGTAACCATGGAAAAGTTCAAGGAAGGTGAGAGTTGAGGCTCAGTGACAATGGATGGCCTAACGACCCGTGGTGACATGTAACGACTCGTTGTGGGCGTCGGCGGTATGATCTTTTATGAATCATTCCTACAACCAATGGTGATGACTGGAGGTGACCACTAGTCATCACTTCATGATACGACTTGTGGTAAGAGTCGTGGTAACTGACAGCGTATAAATTTTTAGAATTTTCATTAAAGGTATATTTTGTAAATCCTAATATCCTAGGTCCTAAACTATGTTTTTTAAAGCATGGGAAAGAGTGTATTAAGGGTATTACTCACCCTAGACCACCCATTACTCTCCTAACACTCTCAATTGAAAAATCATGTACCTCAAGATATCTCAAGAAAATCCTAGGGTTCTTCCTCAAGTTTCTTCTAGAATCAAGTGGGGTTTCAGTTTTAGTTGGGGATTTATCAATTCAGGTATGTAGGTCTATCAATGAGGGTTCCTTTCAACCTCAAGTCCCTTCTTCAATCAAAAGTATGATTACCCAATTCCCCCAAAGACCTAATCTCAAATATTATGATTCTATGTTGGATTTTGAAATTCGTTCAAAATTCCTCTATGGGTAGAGCTGATTTGATATGGAAATATAATTTCCATGATCGGGTTTATGATCTCTTCAAGTATTTTATGAAATTATGATATCTTATGGTTCAAGCATGATTATGAAATTTTAGGGCTAAATTCTTTCTTATGAATTTCTTTGATCCTCTTATAAATTTTAAATCTCTCAAGCCTTAAATTATGACTTATAGTTTATGATACATGATTTCCTTCAAGTATCCCTCTGAATTTATGAATTTGAGTATGATTAATTTATCAACTACATATAGTTTCTTTCATAATTTTTGAGATTATGATTATGGTCGACTTACGGGCTCTATTTCATGGCTAGTTCATGAATTTCAAGCATGTTTATGATTATCATAATTTAAACTAGCTCATGAACGTCATGTATGTTTTCCCACAATTATATGAGCACTATATATGTTTTGGGAGTAGTATTTAACACCGAGTAGACCATGGTCCAAGCAAACCTTGAGTGTCAGAACATGTGCCAACATAAACATTATGGGATCTTCTTGAAAATGTCCCCATTTGTGCCTATGGGGCTTTCATGAGTGATATCACTCTCTTTTTTTCATGGTTCTACCTTTGGCAAGGTACAAACACCCTCTCGACAAGGGGTTTACCAGTTGGGCTCCATCTGTGCTCATGTGGGGTATGTCAGTTACAAGAATCTCCAATATCCTCCAGAGTTTAAATGGTCTGCTCAGCCAGACCATCTGCTTGCGAGTGAATGTTGTGCTAAGCTTGACCTGAGTATCAAGTCCCTTCTAAAACGATCTCTAAAATTGGAAGGTAAATTGAGTACCTCTATCTGATATGATGGAAAAGGGCACTCCATACAACCAAACTAACTCTCGGATGTACAACATAGAATAATCCTCTATTAAATCAGTAGTTTTGACCGATAGAAAATGAGCTGCCCTAGTCAACCTATCTACAACCACCCAAATAGAGTCATACTACTGAAGAGTACGAGGCAACCCTGTAATGAAGTTCATATTGATTTCCTCGAACATCCAAGTAGGAATGCTAATTTCTTGAAGCACACCTCCAGGTCTTTGATTCTCGACCTTCATCTATTGACAATTCAGACACTTAGCCACAAACTTTGATTAGCCACAAACTTTGATATATCCTTGTTCATGTCATTCCACCAATAAACTTCCCATAGGTCACGATACATCTTGGTGGCACCTGGATGTAAAGAATATCTAGAACCATGAGCCTCATGCAACATCCACTCCCTCAGGTCACCAACACCCGGTACACACAAGCGACCATGATATTGTAGCACACCATCTCCCTCTCTTGAGAAAACCTCCACCTTCTGATTCTAAATGGCTTCCTTCAATTTTACCAAAATCATATCCTCATCTTGTCTAGCTTTGACCTTGGTCACCAAGAAAGATTCTGACCCATTCTAAAAAATGAAACCACTATCCATTGAGTCAATAAGATGAACTCCTAGTCGTTAAAATCGATGCACATCCTTCACTAACTCTTTTCTTTCCACATCTACATGAGATACACTCTCTATAGAAAGCGTTCTAAGAGTGTCTGCCACCATATTTGCCTTGCCCAGATGATAAAGGACCTTATATCATAATCCTTTAGAAGCTCCAACCACATTCTTTGATGTACATTTAGATCCTTTTGGGTGAACACATACTATAGGCTTTTGTGGTCTGTAAACACATCCACATGGACTCTATACAGATAGTGTCTCCAAATCTTTAAGGAAAATACTATCACTGCCAACTCGAGGTCGTGAGTTGGATAGTTCTTTTCATGGACTTTCAGCTGCCTGGAAGCATAGGCTCTAACTTTACCGTGCTGCATTAATACACAACCATGGCCGATCCTTGTGGTGTCACAATATATCACAAACCCATCAGTACCCTCAGGTAGGGTTAACACTGGTGCTAAGGTGAGTTGAGGCTTCAACTCTTGGAAGCTTTTCTCATAGGCCTCTAACCATTGAAACTTCACTTTCTTTTAGGTCAACTTAGTCAATGGTGTTAGAATGGATGAAAACCCTTTAACAAACCTCCGATAATAACCAGCTAATCCCAAGAAACTCCTGATATCCGAAGGATTCACCGGTCTATGCCAATTCTTCACTGCTTCTATCTTTTGAGAGTCCACCTGTATACCTTCACTTGATACCACTTGACCCAAAAATGCCATTGGGTTTAACCAAAACTCACATTTGCTGAACTTAGCATACCACTAGCAATCTTTAAGAGTCTATAGTATCACCCTCAAGTGAGAGGCATGTTCCTCCTTGCTCCAAGAGTATATAAGACTATCATCTATGAGTATAATCACGAAGATGTCCAAATATGGCTTAAACACTCTGTTCATCAAATCCATAAAAGATGCAGGAGCATTCGTTAGTCCAAAATACATAACTATAAAAACGTAGTGACCATACCGAGTTCTGAAGGCTATCTTCGACATTTCACTCTCCCGAACCCTGAGCTAATGGTATATCTGAGGTCTATCTTGAAAAAGCACTTAGTACCGTGAAGCTGGTAAAGCAAATCATCAATCTTGGGGAGAGGACACCTGTTCTTGGTTGTAACCTTGTTCATTTGCCCATAATCAATGCATATCCGAAGGGAACCATTCTTCTCTCGGACAAAGAGCATTGGTGCACCCCATGGGGATTTGCTAGGTCTGATGAAACCCTTATCTAAGAGATCCTTCAATTGCGGCTTCAACTCCTATAGCTCAGCTATAGCTATTCTATAAGTACGAATACATTTAGGATGTATATCAGAAAGAAGGTCAGTACTGAAATCGATCTCTCACTCGGGAGGAATTCCTGGTAAATCATCTGGAAACACTTCTGGATGTTCGCACACTATAGGAATTGACTGGATATTCAGGGTTTTGGATGAGCATCCTTAACCATAACTAGGTAATACACGCAACCCTTAGAAATCATTTTTCTGGTATTAAGGTAGGAAATGAAGCGACCTATAGACATAACTGAACTACCCTTCCATTCTAGAATTGGCTCACCCGAGAATATAAATTCTATTGCACGGGTTCTACAATTTACTAAGGCATAACATGCATGTAGCCAATCCATGCAAAAGGTAATGTCAAAATCTGTCATGGCTAGATCTACCAAATCTACTGAGGTGACTTTCTGAAGAACTGTGATAGGGCAATTTCTATATAATCGTCGAGCTATAACTGAATTACCGATTAGAGTAGAGACTAAAAAGGATCGTGATAGGAGTTCGGGACTGACTCCAAAGCTACTAGCAATATAGGGCATTATAAAAGATAAAATAGCCCTTGGATCTAACAATGCCTATACATTAAGCTGGAATGCTCGTAACATATCAGTGATAATATCTAGGGAGACCTCCTACTCCTGACGAGATGCTAAGGCATAGAATCTGTTCTAACGCTAACCACCACCTGCACTAGTGGATGCACCTTGTTGAGCTGAGCGTGCTGGTGGGGATATTGAGCTAGTGGCTGTGCCTCGGCCGCTATCATGTACTTGTCTTGCTATTGGACAATCTCTGAGCATGTCTAGGTTTCCCACAAATGAAACAAGCACCTGAACTAGCTAAACACTGATCAGTGTTTCTCTGGCCACACCTGCCGTACTTTGGGATGCTGGACTCTACGGGTTTGCTCACTTGACCTCAAGAGCTTGATGCTTTCCCTACTGGTCGTTCCTAGATCTGGATGTCATACACATAGCTGATGGTGTTGGGGATGAAGATCTCTAGTGGGACTACTGACGGTGCCCACACCAGGCCTCTGTTGAGAAAATCCGAAGCTATGGGTCCTGGCCTTCTTAGCCTCTCTCTCCCGCTCACTTACATGTAGCTCCTATATCTGTTGGGGATACAGAACTATCTGGGGGAAGTCAATGCCTTGATGAGCCATTGCGGTTTGGCAATCTTTGACCAAGTAGTCTGCTATCCCATGCACGAACCAACTCACTCTGGCTCTCTAATCTGCCACTATCTAAGGTGCATACTTATACAAATGAGTGAAATCTAAAGCGTAATCCTGGACTTTCATCTTGCCTTGCTTCAAGTTCACAAACTCAACTGCTTTAATCTCCCTCATCTCACATGGGAAGAATCGATCCAGAAATGTAGTATGGAACTCATCCCAACCAATAGGGCCTGCTCCAACTTTCTTGCTATCCTTCAATTGCTTGAACCATATGTGTGCAACCCCTTTCAACTAATACGAGGCTAGATCTGTGCACTTCTCCCTGGTCATCCCCATGATTTGGGTGATCTTGAGAACCTCATCAATAAACTTATGTGGATCCTTATCCACCTTTTGCTCAAGGAACTCTGGAGGGTTAATCCTTATAAACCTCTGACTCTCGTCGTTGCCACATTCCCATTCTAAGGGACATTCGCTACCACCTGTTGGTTGACTTGGGCAGTCAAGGCCTGAGCTAGTATCTGTATGGCTTCCCTAAATCTACATGGGCAACTTTCTCGGGTACATGCTCCTTCGGGGCTGGTGGAGCCTGTTGGTACACATCCCCATTGTCGTTCTCTTGGCCATTTCGATTTCCATTTCTTCTTCTGTTAACTTGGTGAGGAGGCATGATTCTGCAAGTGCATATAGTACAAGTTAGAAGGATAGAGAGACATTTCATCACACGACATAGATCCTGAAATAAGGGTACATTTCCTAAAATGTTTCATAGCCACTTTATCATAAGTGTGGTGCACTTCCCATCCAAAAAATAGACTCTACTTAACGCGGCTTTCAGATACTTTAGGATGCTTAAAAACCAAATGCTCTGATACCAAGTATGTCACAATCCGAACATAGGCCAGATCGACACGGGACAAAGAACCCCAAGAGGCTCCAAGTCGACCCATAGCATCAACATAACATATTAGCTCAACATAATAAAGGCGGAATTCTAACATATAACATAGTAGAAGTTGGAAAATCTAATTACATCAGATAACTGAATACATAACACAATGTGAAGTCGAATGCATATTATGTCTAATAAGCCTCTACTACTAATGAATTGATGGGACAAGACCCCAACTAACTCATTGAAGTCAAAAACTAAAAATACTGAAATACAACTGAAAAGAAGGGCCCTGAAAAGATGAGGACTCATAAATTCTGGAAAGAAGTGCTAACACTGACAATCTAGCTAACAGCAGGACTGAGCCTGAATATCCGAGCCTGTATCATGAAACACTACAACACAGAGTATGCGGTCAATACGTGTAATGTACCAAGTATGCAAGGTAAGTAAAACTGTTAAGTTAGTAAAATTAAAGATCATGCATATCATAAAACATTTCATCATAAGAGTCTGAGAGTAGGGCTTACATGTTATTATTTGAAAACATGATTTAAACATAGCGGAATATCATAACTGAATTGAATGATCCAAAGCTGAAAATCAATAATCATAAGTAAAACTAAACATTGGGTCAAACCTGCTGAAAACATAATAACATGACTGATGAAAATGCATAACTGAAATTATGAGGAACAATGGGAGACTCTTCTTCTAATCGACCTTACCATGATAGATCTTACATGGTCCCAACTATTATACTAAGTGGGCAGAGCCATCCAAAGCTTTGCCAGGGCTAAGTACACTACCATGATATAGATATCAAGCTGAAGGCCCCTTAGGGCCAGGGGAAGCTCACAAGGGAGGTTCCAAATAATATGAAAATACCTACTTTTGCATGTAGTTCTGAGGAATAAGGTTGATTACCCTTAGTCTACTCGGTGCTAGACACTACTCCCAAAAACATGCATATGCTCTACAATGTTTTTCAATGAAGCTGAATATCATCTAGTGATGATGATGAATCATAACATAATACATAATCTAAAATCATAACACGAGCAGCCTTGGGCTCAAACTATACTACAACCTAAATATAGTGGGAGTATAGACTCCAAAACCATGCGGTAAGCTAATAACATGAAATTTGGATAAATCATAAAACATAGATGATCATATGGGCTTGCCCAATACTTAAATATTCTTGACATAGACTTGATCATTTGAAAATCTGAACATGGAAATGGGTGATTCGAAATCATACTTTCACCATATACACCTAATCATGCTTGAACACATATATCATAATCTCAACTTTCATGAACTTCTATGGGTGGGCATGATAATTTATAAAATAAATTGAAAACATAATTTGTAATTGAAACATTGAAAAATATGCCCATGAATCATAATTCAACATTGGAAACATGTATAGATCATACCCATGATTGATACTTAGAGAATTGACATCTTTGGTTAAAACCCCATAGATTCATCAACTAGAATTTTCATGAAATTGAAGAGGGATTTGACATGGGTGTGGATAAATACATCCATTCATAACTCTATATACTTGGATAAATCTAATTTCACAAACCCTATTAAAAGCCCAATGGAATTTGGGAAGAACTTGATGAATCCTAAGCTTGATCACCCTTAGAAACCACTAGGTTTGCATGCATGGAAGAGACTGGGTTTAGAATGAGCTTAACCCTCTTAGAACATCATTTTCTGAGCTTAAAATGACGTAGCATAGGTCCTAGGAACTTAGAATTACGAAAAAGCCCTTAATAAATTCGCAGGAAAATACTCACTGGCAGTCCCAATAGGGGACTGGACGAATCATTGTCTGGGGGAATGACTCGTCATTTGCCTGTCATTTCCATCACTGGAATCATACCTCTGAGGGTCACCACGAGGGACACCATGACTCGTGGTATATCCAATGACTCGTGGTGACCATGTCGTGACCTACACTGTCCAAACTCTTCACCTTCAAGCCCACCACTGACCACGAGAGACTTAATGACTTGTGGTCCTGACCACGATTCGTGGCCTTTCCCATGGTCAACTCCTTGTCCCAAAAATCTAACCATGTCCACCGTCCTCCCCACGAGTCACTTAATGACTTGTGGTGCACCTCACAGGTCACTAAACGACTTGTCCTGTGACCTGGTGTAAAAATTTTTTTTTCTCCATTTCAACCCTTGGTTCTGATCTTAAGGCTTTTGAGGTATTATAGCAACCCAAAGTAGGCAGAAAAAGCATGTGGATTGGGTTTAGGACATGGAATTCATGGTAGGAGAACAATTTACTCAAGGTATCACCCATGAAGGGAGTGTTGAGGTACGGAAAGTAAGGTAAGCTTAGGAAGAGATACATTGGTCCATTCAATATCCTTAGACATGAGGGTAGATGGCCTATGAACTCTCCGGGGTTGTCAATGGTGTACCCATTGTTTCATGTTTTGATGTTGAAAATGCATCACAGTGATAGTACCTATATCATTTTCTAGGATTTAGTCTGATTTGATGAGAGTGTTTCTGATGAAGCGGAGCCTGTGGCTATCTTAGACAGGGAGGTTCGCAAGTTGAAATCCAAGGAGATTGCATTAGGGAAGGTCCAATGGAAGAACTATCCTATGGAGGAGATCATTTGGGAGACTAAATTAGACATGCGTAGCATGTATTTCTAGTTTTTTTGCAGAGTCATGTATTTCTTTCCTTCTTTCCCTTCTTGTCTGTCTATGGATGAGTGGGGGATTAATTAGTATCCGATATAATGATCCATCTAGTCATTAAGGGGTGGTAAAGGCCATAATATTTTTGTTAGAGTTCCCATTATAAAATTGAGTTGATATGGGTGTTGTGGAATGGAATTTGGTATAGTTTTTGAGCTACTGGTTAACGAGGCACCATTGCATTAGTGGGTTTTCTGATGTAGAGGGACCACCATAGGTTGGAGTTCTTCCATAGCGAAAATTGATGAGAATGCGAAGTCTCACCATGAGTATAGCATTGTTGCTATAGCAGGTCCACTATAACGGAGGTGCTGATCACAACAATGGATGATGTGGGGCGTATGTGTGTAAGTCAGTTATTCAAGCTTCTCACCCCATAACTCTGAAACTCAAACCTAAGATCCATGAGGCGATTTTCCCAAGTCTAGGTCATGTTTTTCCTTCAAGGTGAGTTTACTCCATCGATTCTTTAACCTTTTAATCCTATAACCTCCTAGAATCATTGGGGTGGCTTTAATGGGGAATTATGGGCTAGAACCCTAGTATTTAGGAAAGCTATAGGGAATTGAATGTGTGATGATAGTGAATGTTTTTCATGCTTCTAAGTTGTTAATTAACACTTCCTAGTATGTAAGTGGATATTCTAGTATATAATGATGGTAATTTGGGGCCTAGAGCCCAATAAAAATGATGGCTTTAGCATAAAACTGCTATAAAGGGGGTTGAAGGAGTAGAAGCTTCATGATTTAGGGTGATGTGATCTTTAGGGAACTAGGCTATGGTGAATTAACCATTGGGTAATGGTTTAAACCTTGATAATGTGTAGAATTAGGTGGGTTTGAATTTCCAAAACTATTATTTGAAGAGTAGATAATTAAATACCCATGTATTATTTGTTTTTAGACTTTACACATTCCGAGGCTTTAAGAAAAGGAAAAGCTCACGTGAATTAGCTTACCCATTCAAGTTCTTAGATAAGGTAGGTTATGATTTATTTTGGAGTTACACTTCAATTAGTCGCTTGTATGTCTTATAAGTTGATAAAGCATCCATCATTGGTCTTCAGACATAGACCGTAGATGAGATTTATTAACTTGATAATGCATGTATGAAGAAGTTGTTAATTATTGAAGTCTTTTTTTATATAATTTATGATTGTGGTGTGTACTTGTGATAACGAAGGTGTACTTGTCATTATGGTCTTGTGTGATTACTAAATAGATAACATCGTGAGATGTGTTGATGACAATCTAGGAACAAATGATTAATCTAAAATGAGTGGCTCACATCCAATTTGAGCTTATGGATGAGCAGTTTTATGACTGATGAGTGGCTCATGATCAATGTGAGCTTACGAAAGAGCAGTTATATGATTGATGAGTGCCTTGTGTCTGATGTGATCTTACGAATGAGCAGTTGTATAGGAAGTTATCTGATTGATGAGTGGCTCGATACTAGTGTGAACTTATGAATTAGTGGTTGTATGGGAGCTGGTACTATGCCGATATGGTTCATGGACACTTAGGGTCCCCTGCAGGTTATGACTAGTTGGACTAGATTAAAGATCTACTAGAATGCGTATACAGATGTGTGTTTAGATATGGTACAAAGTGAGACTGATAAGATACAAATGTTATAAAACTATGATTCAGTATGGATATAATTCCATGATTCCCTTATGCTTGCAAATTCTTGTGATATCTTTTGATGTCTACTTTAGAGGCTTATATGTCACGTGTAGATTGGCACTGTAAGGTTTAATATTGGTGTACATACTTGGGTGTCGTTGACTACCTGATTCCCTAAATTATTGATTATGTGTTGTTGTATCTATATATTGCTTTTATCAATAATGTGATATATACTTGTTACTAATCTATGTTATCTTGTGATGCCTACAAGTACATAGTATTTGTAATGATGCTACTCCTGCACTTTCTTTACTATTTTTAATGATGCTACTCCTGCACTATCTTTGAGTGTAGACTGTGTTCCAGAGTTTTTCTTTTCCAACCTCGCATCTAGTGTTGACAGCTGACTGATCTAAGGTTGAGCTATTCTATCTAGGCTGTCATAGATCTTCCCTTAGATAGATGTCTACTCCATTCAGACTTTGATGAATGTTTTTTTCTACCTTTGCTACTCTTAGACATTGCTAGTTAGAGTCCTTATATGATTACTTTTGGGCTTTGGGATTGTAATAGCAAGACTTCAGCAGATTATTTTGTAGTTATTTAATCCTTTAATAGTTATCTTTTCAATGCCTTATTTTCAGTTAAATGAATCTAATAATTGTTGGGTTAATTGGTATGTTTTGAGTGTCCCATTGGATGGTTAGTGTGGGTGCCAATCATGATAGTTGGAAGGTGACCGAAGGTCATACTTAAGAGCCGCTTCATGAGAGTGTTGGCTAATGCTTTGTTAGAGCTTACAAATTATCCATCCATTGCTTTCATGTAAGCTTTGACTTTATCAGTATTAAGGATAGAACTCCTAATGCTTTGGCTTATATGAGATTTTATGGGAATGTATGCTCAAAAAATTACATTACTCCCACCTCTCATAATAAACTTTAGCCTCTAGCATACTTGATTTTGTGGGTTTACGTGGTCCATTCACATGGACTACCAGGTCCATGCCCAAGCACTCTAAAGTGAGAAGGACTTTTTTCTTTCATTCAATAAAATTGTCTCCAAATAAGATAGAAATTCTAGCATTTTTTCTAAATATAGAAATAAAAAAATCTGTGTAAACAGCAAAATAAATATAACCATACATAAGCTATGCATTACAAAACATTAAAACTGTATCACGTAAATATCGATTTTTACTAAATTTGAAACCTTTCTATGGGAAGAGATTGTAACACAAGCATATAATTCACTTAACTTTATTATTTAACAAAAATATATCTAGAAAATAATATGTACGTGTGGGCATAGGATAACATTCAGTTGAAAAAGTTTACTATTTTATTCCATTTACTCTTCTCAAACTAGTTACCTCCTTGTGGGGTCAGGTTACCATTTTGATAAGATAATTGAATTTTATTAGATGTTAATATCATATCTTAATTTCTTAACTTTATGCAACTAAAGAATTTAATTTTCTTTATATTATATTCCCAGGATATGTTGCTAATCTCAAGCATATAATAAAAACTCAAAATGAGATCTCACAATAGTTAACTTTAATAATTAACTTAAACAAAGTATTAATTACAAAAATATAAAAATAAATTATATAGACAAAGCATATATAAAATAAATATGGTACACAACTGAGGAAAAAGTCCAAATAATAAGGGACTAGAAAGAACCCATATATCCCTTATTAAAACGGTAACACTTAAAATTAAAAACAATATAATCACTTTCTTAACTGAACCAATTTAAATACAAATAAATAAAAATTCCTCCTGAACATTAGTAAATTAGATATAGAAATTCAAGCTAAATAAGCAAATTTCATGTAATAACCAAAAGTTTGTAAGATTTGATGAGGGAACTTGGAATGAGTTCAGTAGAAAAACTCATTGGTACGATTTGTGGTGATAAGTAACGGACCGTGGGAGGAGCTATAGTGAAATACTGAAGTTGGATTCCCAAACCACGAGTCACACCATAAGTTGTGGGGCATTGGTACGACTCGTGGTCAGGAGTCGTAGTGAGGCACAGGGAATGCCAGGGTTGGAAAGGGTAGATCGTGGTACAACTCGTTATGGGAAACAACAAGTCATGATAAGAGTCATGGTTTGGATGTTCTACATATGGATGGGTTGTCATGAGTGGTGTTACGACCCATGGTAGGTAACTGCGATTCGTATTTTGTAACCCATGGAAAAATTTAGAGAAGGTAAGACCTGAGGCTCAGTACAACGAAAGGTGTTATGACCCGTGATGACATGTAAGGACTCATAGTAGGCATCCATGATGTGATCTTCAAGAACAAGTCTTACGACCAGTAGTGACAATGAGTGGTGACCACAAGTCGTCACTTCATGGTGCAACTCGTGGTGAGAGTTATGACGACTGACAATGTCTACTTTCTAGAATTTTCATTACGGGTATTTTCATAAATCCTAAGCTCTTAGGTCCTAAAATCCATCATTTTAATCCCTAAAATAAGTATATTAAGGGATTTTAACCTAGTCTAATTCATTCAACTCCCATGCATGCAAGTTTAGAGGGTCCCCTTTAAGATCAAGCCTAGAATCCTCCAATTCGCCTCCAAATCTCTTGGGTTTTCAATGTAAAGTTAAAAAGTCAGTTTACCCAGGTATGTAGGGCCATGAATGAGAGTTTTATTTCACTATCATGCCAAAATTTCTTCCCAAATTCATGAATTCAAGTGTATGATCCTATTGGGTTTTATCCGAATTTCATGAAATTCTCTATGATTTATTTATGGGTCATTTCCCTTCATGTTTGAATACATATTTTAAGATCTATGGGCAAATTTTATACCTATGTTGATTTTAATTCATTGTTTCAAGTTTTTAGAAAATTACGCCCGATTATGCAAGTTTCATGAAAAGTCAAGTTTATGGTTCTATTATGATTTTGATTCTCCTAAGCCCTAATTTATGGTTTCTGATTTATGACATGATTTCCTACAAGTACTCTTCATGAATTTATGAATTTCAAGTATGGTGATTTTCTCAAGCATTTATGTTCTTCATGATTTATGAGTTTATGATTTTGGCCGACTCACGGGCCCTTATTTCATGGCTAATCATGTATTTCAGGTATAATCAAGTATGCTATGATTTAACTAGCCATGAACTTCATGTACGATTTCATGATAATTATATCATCCCTAATGTGTATGTTTATGGGAGTAGTGTCTAGCACCGAGCAAGCCCGACATTCAGGTAAACTCCGAGGTCTCAGAACTATGTGCCACCATAGGTATATATTCATGGTTAACACTATAGGGTTTTTACAAGTGATATCACGCCATTTACATCCCTTGCCTGGAAAGCCTGGGAAGGCTCTGCCTATTTGAGCGAGATAGTTGGGGCATCATGTAAGCTCTATCATGATGGTGTTAGTTAAGAAGAGTCCTCCCATTGTTCCCTCATGATTTATGCATTGTCATGTCTACAATACTTTGGCTCAGGTTATGATTTACAAGGTTCCTCTTATCATTAGGACTATAACTAGTTTATGAATAGTTTTGAAAACCTTGAGCCCTCAGGTTTATGTTATGATTATTACTTCATGTTTTGAACTGTGCTACTCTTATGAACTCTTATGTATCTTATTAATCCATTTTTTAATTACCTTGGAAACTCAATACATTCAAAGTACTGACCGCATACTCTATGTTGTATCGTTTCATGATATAGGTACGAGAGATTAGACTCAACCGCGCCATTAGGCCTTCTTCTATATTAGTCCTATTTAGCCTATGTTGGTGAGTCCTCATCTTTTTAGGACATTCAATTTAGCTTGTTATTTTGTTACTTTAGCTACAGACTTTTGTCGAGCTAGTTAGGATGTTGTCCCATCATCTCATCAGTTATGTTAGAGGCTTTTCAAACAATATGTAGGATCTCAGCTTGTCAGTGTTGCCACGGTTTATGATTTTTATGTGTCTAGACTTTCTCTTATTCATGTGTATTCTATCAATTTTTGTTAATATATGCTCTTTAGCCGCTATGTTCATGCCATGGGTCGACTTATAGCCATTCGTGGTTCTAGTTTTCGTATCTCAGTCTAGAACTATGTTCGGGTCGTGACAAAATTGGTATTAAAGAAAAGGTTTAGAGTGTCATAGGGTGTTTGAAAGCCTCGTTAAGTAGAATCTTTTCCATAGGTGTGAAGCGTGCCACACTTATAGGGGAGAGGCTATAAGATGTTTTAGGAAATTTCCCTTCTTTTCATGATCTATGTCGTGCGATGAAGTATTTCTCTATCCTTCTAACTTGTGCAATACGCATTTGTAGAATCATGCCTCCATGACATATGAATGGAAGAAGGAATGGAAATGAAAATGGCCATGATGATGGCAATAAAGATGGGAACAAACAAGCCCTGCCTGCACCTACAGGTCCTTCACCTGAGTAGGTCTCTCATGCTGAGTTTAGGGCTGCTTCTCAAATGTTGGACCAGGCTTTGACCGCTCAGGTTAATCAGCAAGCGGTGGCCCATGTCCCTCAACATACAAATGCAGCGGCAACTTGAGTTCGAGATTTCCTCAAGATGAATCCCCCTGAATTTATTGGGTCTATAGTGGATGAGGTCTCACATGGGTTTTTGTTAGAGATAGAAAATATCACCTAGATTATGGGAGTGATGGGAGAAGAGTGCGCCAACTTAGCCTCCTATTAGCTGAAGGGGGTTGCTTATATTTGGTACCGTCAGTGGAGGGATGGTAGAGTAGTGGGCACAGTTCCTGTGAGCCAAGAGGAGTTCATGATAGCCTTCTTAGATAGATTCTTCCCTAGGGAGTTAGGGGAGGCGAAGGTGGCGGAGTTCATCAACTTGAGGCAAAATGATATGATGGTCCAAGAGTACGCTTTGGAGTTCAACCAGCTATCCAAGTATGCACTATATATGGTTGCAGATCAGAGAGCCCGTATGAGCAGGTTTATGTATAAGGTGTCAGATTCACTGGTCAAAGAGTGTTGGACTACAATGTTGAACATTGATCTTGATTTCTCCCGATTGGTGATATATGCCCATCAGATTGAGGCAGATCTGATGAAGGAAAGGGAGAGAGAGAGGCCAAGAGGGTCAAAATAGTAAACTTTGGATTTTCCTAGTAGAGGCCTAGTGGCAGATATCATCAGCAGTCCCACTAGAGGTCATCGGCCCCGGCGCTGTCATCAGCCAGTGTCCTATTCAGACCTTGGGGTGATTAGAGGAGTAGGGTGTTAGGTTTGTGGGGACAGAGGGACACACTGGTAAAACGCGCCCTCCAGTCTACAAAAAATATGGTAAGAACCATATAAGAGAGTGTCTCGTCGGATCAAATATTTTTTTCAGGTGTGGAAAACCCAGGCACATGCACAGGGAGTGTCCTTTGGCTAGATAGGGTGATAATAGAGTGATTTTGGGCATATTTTGAAGCCCATTTGCCATGTTTTACCCATATTTGATCATGTTTTGAGTTCATATTCCTTAATTTATGCTTAAATTCATGTATTTGTGTGTTTTATGTGCTAACAAATGATTTGAGTTGATTGGAGCAGGAAACTAAGTAAAAGGAGCTCAAAATGATGCAAGAGATTAAAAGTTGAGATTCTAACGAGTTTGGTTCTATGGCTGGTACCTTGCAAAATGTCCCAAACTTCAATGAATAAAATATCATTTTGGTGTTATGGCTGGCACCCCGCACCATCTCTCAAGATTCAAAGGGTTTTAATTCACAAGCTTGGTGAGATAGGAGGCGCCCCGAGCCAAGAGGCATACATACTTAGAGAAATTTGATGAACACCTGATAGGAGGGGCGGAGAGCCAAGCCTAATATAGAGTTGAAATTGCTAGAAATTTGACTAAGTCTGTGGAGAGATAGAAGGGGCAGCATACCAAGGCTATTCCCAGATGAAAAATGCTGATTTTAAAGCCATGTCTTGGAGGGCAGATGCGTCATTTGAAGTCTCATCTATATATATGAGGCTTAGATCATTTTCTACACATCTTTTATCAATTTTTAGATAGAGTTCAACATTTTGAAGAGGGAAAGATGCCAGACTGGAGTCTCAACTCATTTTATTTTCCATATATTGATCATGAAAGCTTGCAAGGTGTTCGGAAGGAAGAAAAAGTTCTATAACTAGGTTTTCTCTTCTTGACTTCGTATTTTCACACGATGATGACTACTTATTCATTTTTTCACTTGTTTATGAATGGCTAAACATATAATCTAGTGTTTTAGCCACGGTGAATGGTTGATTGTTTGAAAGTGTAATAAAATTGGTTTTGATTCTTCTTTGTGGTTGTTTGTATTTATATGTTTTAATTTATTGTTTATGAGATTGATCACATTATAAGTAATTTGTTGGCTTTCCATTGAACTTGGGAAAGGGAATCGAAAGGGTTAAAGATAAATACTTAATGGGGAGTCAAAGACCCTTAAACCCTTTTGGTGATAGGATAGAAGTTGTTGTTGAGGTAGGGATATACCCTTCAACCCTCTTTAGTTAAAGTAAAAGTAGGAAAATCTTCATTTCATGTTCTCGTGTGACCATCGGGATATAGGCGTTAGGGTTCGTGAGATTATTTTTGGATGCTAGGGATAGTGACAAGAAATGGGATAGTAACTTGCAATGAACAACCATAGGAAGAATAATGCTAGTTTAATTATGTTTGGAAAACTCAACCTGAAATAAACCAAGTTCCATTGCCCTAGTTTGTCATCATTATCGAAATACAATCAAGCTTGCATTCGTTTGTAGTTAATCTTCACATTTGAAGTTTAGTACTTTAAATTTCTTAAAACGATCTCCATTTTATTTGTTTTTTAGATTAGTGAAATCAAAAGTACAATCTTATAACGATTAAATTGACAAGTCCCTCTGGGTATGATATCTGGACTTAACAATCCTATATTACTTGACGACCACGTGCGCATGCGTGATATCAAGTTTTTTGCACCATTAGTGGGGAATTGAATATTGTTTAATTGTTTGTAGGTTAGAATTTTATTTCACTATTCTGTATATATTATTTATCCTCCTCTGTCCCTCGGGGCCAGCAAGGGGTAGTATAGGAGTATTCACATGTTGTCCATCCACTACGCCTTTTGGCTTGATCTTAGGGCCTGACTCACCCTACGTGCATGAACCCTGTTGAGGAACCCTTAGGTTTTCAGGGCATTGGATTCTCACCAATGTTTGCATTACTCAAGCCGACATTCTTACTTCGTCCACCACCGCTCGCGTGGAGACTTCTCTCTAAGGCGGAAAGCTCCCCTACCGATGTATTTTACATCCAACAGCTTTGGCAGAATTCTTAGCCCTATATTTTTCATTTTTAATAGTATTTTACCACTCTTCTTTATATGACATCTTGGTGTATAAATGGGTAGAATGATAAGTATTCATATCTAGTTTATTTTTGTATGAATTGTGGAGGACCCCAGTTATTTCAACATTGTCATACTTGCGATGTATGTGGTGGTCTGGATGGCCATTGGAATAGTTTCCCACATTTTTATTCCCCTTCCCAAAGCCCCTATCACGATCCTCCTATTGTTTTTTATGCTTACAGGAATAATGAAGAGGAGAAACATCTTGCTCAAACAAGCGATATGGAAGTAATGAGGGAGTAACTTACTGAACGGGGAGGAGCCTTAAAAAGGTTGATTGCCAATCTCATAGAGATAATGGCTGAGACCACGACTTATAATGATTTGTAGGTCACAGTCTTAGCCAATACTCAAGAGGAACCTCAAGTGGAAGGGAGAAAAGAGCTCGTACAAGATATGGATAAATTTGGCTCAAGTATCTATGACCTGCACGGTCTTTTAAATGAAAAAGTTGAGGCATCCAAGGCCCAACCACAAAGTGTGGTGGATACTAACTAATGCATGAAACAAGAAGAAGAATACAAACCATTAAACGATTCTTTATTGGTGAATGTCGATGTTGAGGAGGTGGATAAATATAGGGATGTCAAGCATAATATAATCTTGGAGTAAGGGCATATTGGTCCTCATTCTAAACACTTTACGACATTGTGTTTGGGTGGAAACCTAGAAATAGAGCCATCCAAGCCGATGGAGAAATGTGTAGATGAGGAACAACACCCCTATATTCTAAAATTTATTATGCCAAAGACACATTACAACATCACTCACTCAAGGGCTAAGAAGTATAACATGCAACAATTTTTACTTTGTCCCTTTATGTTTACACCACCGCCCTTGAGCATAATAGAAAATTAAAAAAGAAATTAGGGGTGAAATTATAAGCTCAAAGTGGAAGGAAAAGTGATAAAACTTGATGACGTCATGCCACAACGTTAAATTAGGTGCTTGTTGGGAGGTAACCCAATTTGTATTAGTATAGTTTTTCTTGTTTTTGTGTAGCGTCAGTTTTTATTTGTTGTTTTTCTTTTGTAGAGAAGGGTAAGTCTGAGTACCTGAAATCAAAGCTAAGAAGCATGGTCTAATCTTAAGTATGGAGTCGTGCGCTGTTCACTCCCAATCGCACGCATGTGCACGTAGTCGTACAAGTAATAAAGTGGCTTTATTTCAAGCTAGGTATCGAACCCACAGGGACTGTAATGAAGGAGTAATTTTTCTCTAAGTGTTTAGTATACACACTTCTTTATACAAGTAGACAAGCAAAACAAATGGTGATTTTTCAGGAATATATAGTATAACCATAAGTGAAAATTATGAATTATAATCTGAACAATAGCATGAACAAGCTAAGGTTAGGGCAAAACATGCAGATATGTAATTTATTGATTAAATTTCAGTCAACACTTCTCTTCGGTTGTTAGTCAGGAATTATTAACAATAGATTGGGTCTTTCAAACTCCTCACCAATTAAAGAGTTATGAGATTTATATTACACATTTCTGTGATGCAACAACTCATATTCTCATAAACCAAACTAAACGCCATAGATGACCAAACATGACATTACAAATATATTTCTATTATGAATGTTAATCTTCTCTTAATTTCTCAACCAAGACAAGAACATATTCTACCAATTCACATCCATCCAAATAATCTTCCTTTTGGAAATAAAATTGGAAATTTAATATATACATTAACAATGGCCAATCATTAGTGTAGTAAAAATAAGAATTAGTAGAACAACCATTTTAGAGAAGATAAAAACTGAAATAACATCAACTACATACTACTGCAATTATCCTCAACCTCAGCCAAAGGTGAATTAGCCACTCATTTGAGGATTAAACATCTTCAAACAAGTAGAAAACATACAAGAAATTGAAATTTAAGAGAAAAAGGAATAGAATTAACCCTAGCACTTCTTCAGCTCAACTACTTGATACCCACCTTCTCACGTGAAATGTCAGATATTTTATAATAAAACCTAAGTGTGCTATTTATACAAGTGAGAAATTTCCTGAAATAAACTGGCAACATGGCACGGAGTCTATCGCAGAGCATTAGCTCCGTGCAACGGCCCTATCGCGAAGCTTCACTGGAACTTGGATGCACAGATCTTAGCCTCAGCGTGGCACGGAGGCTATCACGGAGCCTCAGCTCCGTGCCACGGACATGTCGCGCACCTTCACTAGAATCCGGGTGTGCAGTAAAGTCTTCCTAGCGTGTCCCGGAAGTGAACGTGGAGCATAGGCTTCGTGACATGGTGCCATTGCGCACCTTCACTGGTATTCAGATCAAATTTTACTCTAGGCAGAATGCCTCCGCGATGGTAGCGTGACACGACCTCTATCGCGGAGCATCAAGTTTTTAGCATTTTCTTGCCGACTTCCGAGTTTTGCTTCTGAGTCCATTCCTCCACTTCACCAACTTGTAGATTAGTTTCCAAAATTCATTCTAAACTGTAAAAACAATAACTAATCATGTTGGTTAGTATAAATCCACATTTACATAAAACCACATGAGAATGTACACATAAAAGTAGATAAATAAGACCAAATTAAGTAATAAAGTATCACTTGGGCATGCAATTATGCCCAAGATCACCTACCCCACACTTAAAGCCTTGTTCGTCCTCGAACAACCCTTTCACATCTCATGTAATTGAAGACTCACGCATAGCTAATTTAGCAAGACAATTCATGCTATGGCTATAATGATTATTTAAGATAGCAAGTTAAAAATAGGGAATGCATGATTTAATAATTGACATGAAATACAACTATGTTAAGACTTCCTAACCTCAAGAATTGATTCTCAATCTTAGCAAACTCATGCAAATTAACCGGTCAAGAAATCCACATGAATGTTATCTCTCATTAAACATGTGCCCTCACAACACAAGAGAGTTACCCCATTTTTACTTCAAAAGAATTTCAAATCACAAAAGGTATGGGTATATGAATAAAATTACGCTCAATCTCTCAAAGAATTCACATGCATCATGTAGTTAACCATAAGCTTGACCTTAGTGTTTACTCCACTAATTTAAGAATGTATGAACGTAAGCTCAAGTAGGACTTAAGGGGTTGTAATGTAAGCTAAGCGACGGGTAGGTACTATTCTGGCCATTAATAGTGACTATCTTCCCCCAAGCGCTTTTAATACATCCACATTCATTAAAGACATCTCCTCTATACTTCCTCTTCACTCTTCTCAGTCTTGAATATTCTCTTCTTTTTCCCCTTTCTTTAAGCACACTATGCTTATTAGTCCAGAGTACATAAATTTTTTTTTCTTTCCTTCATTTATTTCCTTACTCCCTACTAATAATCAAACATTTTCACCAAGTGCACCTTTGTTCTTTTCTCAACTTTCACAACTTCCACTCTTCCTTCTGTTTCACGCTTCTCACTCCTTCACTCTTTGAAATTTTTCACTTAAGCGCTTAGGAGTTTTGGATCAAATTCAAGGCTAATGAAAGAAAAGGATTAAGCTTATAATATAGCTATGAAAGAATAGGCTTAAGGATCAATGGGGCTAACTAGGATTCAATATTCAAGGTAGGTAAAATGAGGGATAAAATTCAGGTTCATTCAAAGAAACGCCAACATCCTTTCCTGCAATCCACATCCTTCATTTCATTTTATATACACACCAGGCAAGTTCTAGACACTTCACAGTAGCATGGAATATTAGAAAAACTCACACTCACTGCACATGCTCAATTTAAGACATATTCACAGACTCTTAACTCAGTTAATCACAAGAATTAAAAATTAAGCTTTAATCACATTGAGTCGAATTCTAGAGCCTAGGTGTCTCAACATGTTTAAAACACTTGCATGCTTCCATCCTAATCACAGTTGCATCTTACAATATAGCACATAATAAGAATGTCGAACCATTAATTAGCTATGTGTTAAAAAAAACTCAAAACCTACTGACAAAGTTTCCCTTAAGACGGTCGTCATCAATCCATCATAGGGAACAGTCTCTATCTAAGATTTCGGTTCAAAGGGACTATTCTCAAAAAAAGCATCGAAAACAAAAATCGAGAAAACCCAAACAAAAAAAATTAAAAATAGAAACAACTTGCACAAATAATTACACAAATAAATCCTTAACAAGCACCACCCACACACACAATCATCAATACAACACGAAACACAATGTCACACATTCAACCACTTAAGCACAGGCACAAGCACAACACAATCTTACTACACCAGCACCTAACTACTCCCACCCCACACTTAGTCGGAACATTGTCCTCAGTGTTCACATATCTGCAATTAAAAACACAATTTGGGTGGTGTAACTCCCTGATTAATCAAAATGCTCAATCTCTACATCACGTGCATGTTCGGGTGGTTTGGGTATATGGTTAAAACCGACACGCAAGTGCACGTGGTCAAACAAGTAATAAAGTGACTAAGTAAGCCAAGTATCGATCCAAGGAGACTCTGAGTAAGTAAAATTGCCTAAGTACACTATATTCTTATCTTACTTCTAATTATGCTAACAACAATGTAACCAACAGTTAAATAAGTTTTTGTTTAGAAATTAGATATACTAAAACTATTAACAATTATTTACTGTGAATTGAAACTATGGATATGAGCATGCCAAGGTTAAGAACAAGTAATGAATTTGACGATAATCACAATTTGGTTAATCTTTTCTTCATGTTGCTAGCCAAGAACATTAGCCTAGAAATTAAAACTCTCGTATTTAATTTCACTTTAGAATCATAAACCATTCGTCTACATTTCTGTGATCAAATGCAATTTATGACCTAGCACTACAATTCCGGTTCCTAAATTGACTAATACGACTTTCAAGTATATTTCTATCAGGAAATCACATCAAAACCCAATTTTCCCAAATCAAGTTAAGAACAATACCCTATTAATTCACAACTTTCCAATTTCTTGCTCTCTCGAGTGAAATTGGACTTTTTAGATGTACATTAATGTCGGCCACACACTAATGCAGTAGAAACAAGAATTAATAGAACAACATAGAATAAGAAGAAGAAAACCATATCATTAACAATCAAAATTCATCACCATTGTTCAAAACCTCAGCAAGGAAGAGAATTAGCCACTCATTTGTGGATTAATCATCCTAAAACAAGTGTAAATCATACATACAATTGATTGAAAGAAGAAAGGAAGAGAAGAAATCCCTTAGCTTTTTCGTCCCTCAACTGCTTCTAACCCACGTCCTTGCTCCACCAAGTCTGAATTATGAAAAATGAACTTAAGTGTTCTATTTATACCAGTGGGAATTTTTCTCGGAATAACAAGCAACGTGTCACGGAAGCCAACGCGGAGCACTGCCTCCGTGACACGGCGTGGACGCGGACCCTTACTGGAATTCCAGGGTCCGGGATTATAGCCTCAACATGGCACGGAGGCCAACGCGGAGGCCTATCTCCGTGCCACGGAGCTATCGCGAGGCCTCACTGGAATTTGCCAATTAATTTCCCCTCCAGGCAGTGTGCCTCCGCGATGGTAGCGTGGCATGGCTCCATCGCGGAGCCCCTATACTTTGCGCATTCCAATGTCTTTTCCATGCTCGCATCCAAGTCCAACTCCGATATAATTCCAACATGCATTTTAGCTCCTAAAAATCATATTTTCCTGCAAAACAAATGCAAATCATGTTGGTTAGTATAAATTCACATTTTATTACCAATTACATGAGAATATATACATATTGCACACAAACAAGGCGAAGATAATACATTTGAGTATCACTTGGGCATATAAATCTACCCAAGATCACTTACCCCACACTTAAATCCTTGTTCGTTCTCGAACAACACATACACAACTCATGCAAATTACATCCCAACCTTTGTCACTATGGTGCGACAATTTACACTACGGTCATCCCGATTATTCAATTTTTGCAAATCATCACGAAAACATGCATGGCCTTACAATGCAATGACCTTTAATACATCAAGACTTCCAAGACTTTAATAATCGA
This sequence comes from Datura wrightii, assembly GCA_035772735.1. NCBI lineage: Eukaryota > Viridiplantae > Streptophyta > Magnoliopsida > Solanales > Solanaceae > Datura > Datura wrightii. The sequence continues at coordinate 113,996,173 of JASDFA010000001.1, forward strand.
CTCCCGATATCGGCAAACTCATGCAAATCAGCTAATCAAGATATCCGACACGAAAATCAATCTTTCATCAAGCATGTGCCCTCACAACTGAAGAGAATCTTCCCCTTTATGTTCATGCAACACACAAACATTCAAGTGGGGGCATATAAAAATTAATTTCACTCTCTCTCCCAAAAGAATTCACATGCATCATGTCATGACCCATAGGCTTGCCCTTAGTGTATTACTCCACTAATATAAGGAAATGCAATGTAAGATCAAGTAGGACTTTAATGGGTTGTAATGGAAGCTATGAAACTAGTATATATTGGATTAGCCAATAATAGTCACTAGCATCCTTAAGCGCCTTTTCAACACATTCCCATACTCTCATGAACATTGTTTCTCTCTTTTCTTTTTCCTCTCATACCATTCATGCTTGTTTACTTTCGTATGGCCCATTTCATCAAACACACTTGACACAACAACACATGGTTCTAATGCACCTTCATTCTCATTTAATTATAACAAGTGCCTCTTCAACCTCTTCTTCCCTTTCCTCACTCCGCTTTTCTTTTTCTTTTCACTCTTCTCACTCTTCGACACTTTGGGAAAAGAATTTTCTTTTCTTCTTAAGCGCTTAAGATTTTTGTATAGACTTTACGGCTAATGAAAAGAAGGAATAAAGCTTAGTTTATACAATTTTGGACAAAAGAAAGAAAGAAACGGCTAAAGGCTCAACGGGCTGACTAGGGTATACAATCACATAAAAAGGTAGAGTATGACAAGAAAACAAAATAGAAACTCTCGGTTAAAACAAAGAAATGCCTACATCCTTTCCAACACTACACCCCCTTTCATTTCGTTTTGCACACACACCAGGCAAGTTCTAGACACTTCACAATAGCATGGAATAACAATACCTCACTTCACACACTTCATGCACATGCTCGATTCAAGATGCACTCACAGACTCTTTAATTAGCCAATTACATGAATTCAAAAATTAAGCCTCAATCATACCGAATCAAATTCTACAGCCTAGGTAACTCAACATATTTACAAAATTGCATGCTTTCAAACGAATCACTTTTACATTTTGAACATCAGTTACAACACGCAACGAAATTTTGCAACCATAAAGCAACTACAGGTTCATTGATGCAATCCACCAAAGAAAAACTGAAAATAAATTAAAATCCTACTCCTACCGACTACATTTCCCTTAAGACGGTCGTCATCCATCCATCATAGGGAACGGTCACTAACTATGACATCGGTTCAATGGGACTATTCTCGGTAAAAGAACCGAAAACAAACTCCGAGAAACCCAAAATAAAAATCGAAATTTTTTTTGCAAAACATCGATCATGTCGATGGAAAACTATTTACAAAATATTTTGATAAGTGCAAAATATTTTCGCAAAAATTTTGAAAAATATCGATCATTTCGATATACAGAAATATTTACAAAATATTTACCTTGGCAACCATAACTTTTCACAACACACATCATTAACCACAAAAAAAATATGTACAGATACAACACAAATCAGTTCACAACAGGGAAACATAAACATACATACAAACCAAGGAAAAAGCATACAGCAGATTAGCCCAGCCCCACCACCTAACTACTTCCCACCCCACACTAAAATCGAACATTGTCCCCAGTGTTCACAAAAATACAAAGCACAAAATTTCGGGTGGTGGAACTCCCTGCTCAGTCGAAATATTTGACTTCTTCATCCGGTGCTGCTGCCTCATCGCCCATGTCTGAGTCAGCTCCATCGTCATCATCGGACTCCACATCGGAGTCCTCCCGACGTGTCTCCTCGTCAGTGGGGACATCGTCATCAGTAGGCTCAACGAAGGCTGGTCCCACTCGGCATAAGGCTCTGGCGTTCTCGCCAAATGGGTAATCCAGCTCCAGCTGCCATAACTCTTCCTCTGTGGCTAGTCTCCCACCAATCCGGAGTTGAAGCATCTGCATACCAAACATTCGTGCCATGTACTGATCGTCACGCGCATGTCGCTCGGCCAAAGTCAGCACTGGCCCATGTGTGGTGTCGGGGGCCTTAGTTTTTGTCACATCGAGGGCCCTCCGCTCCAACTGCGGGATGTAATCCCAAGTCTCTTCCTCGACATCGAGGCCTCAGAGGAAGGTGGTGATGAGTCCGCCGAACCCGTATCTGTGGCCCTGGTGTAGTCTGGCTCTCTTCATGGTGGATATAATGACCGCCCCAACATTAATCTCTAGCCCTTTCATAAGGGCATACCCCAAGCAGACACGGTCCCGAGTCACATCCGTCATGTGAACTCCCGGGATCAAGCAAGAACATACAATTTTCAGCCATATTCTGGCCTTCTTGTTCATCTGCGAATAAGGCAGAGTCTGGTGGTAACCCCTCTCCTTATGTCTACTCCATCGGGCTGTGGATCGAGCCCCACACAACGTACGTCTGATGTCAGCGTATGGTGGGCTGATGTTTAGCTGGCGGAGAACGTGAGCGTCTGTGTCCCGCGCTCCAACGATGGCATTAAATTGCTGGGGTTCCAGAGTGACAATCTGCCCTCTGATTTTTATTGTGTGGCTTCTGATGGCCGGGTTCCAATTTGCGAAGAACTCCTGGACCAAATGTAGGTTGCACTCCTTGGGCTCCTGAAATATAAAGCTGAGCCCAGCTGCTTCAATCCTCTGCACAATACGGGGGAACTCCTGTGCTAGTGGTTCCCGTGCAATATGTTCCTCCGGGAAGTACTTGCTTTCCTTATGTTTAGCGTACCACTTCTTTCCTTCCTCGGTTACCCACCTTGTTCCGTATTGGCAGCGTTGGCCGCGCGGAACAGCTGGTGCAGCTGGGACTGCGGTGCCCATTCTCATTCTTTTCCTCCCGGTGCCAGAAGTAGAAGCACCTTTGCCCTTATCCTGCCTACTCGCCATTGTACCTGTCAATATACATAAACAAGCACAACGTTAAGCTAAATACATGTTAACTTCGGCTAAGGTCGGGTTACACAACGTTTACCCCACACTTAGTCCTTAGCTACCTTTACAAACTATGGCAAGGATAACTCAATTTACACCAAAACAATCAACTATACAATTTATGCTAAGTGCGTTCACAAAAATTTCGACAGCATAACGCTTAGCGTACTACTCAGACATCATACAGCTAATCCCAATCCTACTATCGCTAACAATTTAACCATCGCACTAAGCAACAAAAACAACGAATAAAAACAACGACAAAAGTTCTATATATACATACAAATCCAAATAATCAAACCAATTTGCACAATTTCCACATTTTCCCCAAAAATTCGAGAATTCGTCGTCTTTTACATTCAAACAATATTTACACCGACTAATCTCAATTCCCAAACACACCTCGGCATCTAATTCACCGAATTATCAAATTACCCAAGTCAATTTCAACAACCTAATCCCTAGAATTCAATTTTACAATCAATTTCGAATTATTCACGTAGTCGACAAGTTCAAACGCTAATAACAACATTCCGAACATTCATCAATCACAAATAATTCAATTTCATGCTCAATCGCTACTTAGGATGATATATCTCACCTCACCTACCCAAATTCGACTAAAATCGCCAAAACTTAGAGAGAAACGAGGAAAACATACCTTTACGTTCAAGAACCGAAGAAACTTGATGATTTCTTTGCTTAGTGGCGTGGCACGTTGATTGGGGAGGGGGATTTGGGTGTTTGGTCGCAGAGAGGGAAAGAAATGGGGAGAACGGGCAAGAAAATCGGGGTTAATTTAAAGAAAAACACGCGGGTCACCCGGCAACCCGGTGTGACCCGACACCAAATATAAGGCAACGTGTCACGGAGGGTAACGCGGAGCCCCTCCTCCGTGACACGGAGCCAACGCGTTGGCTTACTGGAAATTTTAAAAATCCGGATTTTACCTTCAACGTGTCACGGAGGGTAACGTGGAGCCCTTCCTCCGTGACACGGAGCCAACGCCCCAGTGCACTGTCTCTTCATTTTAATTATTTTTTCATACCTTGCCTTATTCTTCCCGATTCCATGCATATTTGTCTCCGTTTGACCTGAAAAATCTCCTCACTAAACAAAATTGGTTAGATTAATAAATTTCCCTAACTAAAATGAAAAATATTAACTAACACAAAAAAAAATATACCAAATCAAGAAAAGAAAAATAAAAATAAAAATTATTTACATTAAAAAAGAAAGAACGAAAATATTTTTCACGGGTTGCCTCCCGTGCAGCGCCTGGTTTTACGTCGCGGCACGACGTACCAAGTTTCACCACTTTTTCCTCCACCTTGAGGATATAAATCTCACCCCTAATTTCTTTTCTAGTTTCCTCTTATGTTCTAGGGGTGGTGGTGAAAAATTGTAAGGACCAAGTAGTAGATGTTGCCTTTTGCACTTGTTGGCCCTCAAGTAAGCGAAGTCATTTTGGCTCTCTGAGTTAGCGAATTTCAGAATATACGGGGCTTGATCTTCATCTAGACACTTCTCTATAAGCTTGGAAGACTCTATTTCTACGTTGTCCACCAAACTTAATGTCGAAAATGCTTCGAGTGTGGTCCAATCAACCTCAACTCTGAAATTGCATTGTGCTTTACTTCCTTACTTGTGTACACCTTTTCAACATCGACATCTATTTCTCCATTAAGGTCAAATGGGAGATATTCTTTCTCTTCTTCCATGAATGGATTTTCTATAGGTATGAGCCGATCACGGGGACACTCAAGAGATTCTAATTGTCGGGCTTCATCCAAAAATTCACCCTTGTATTCCTCTTGTAGTTCCTCTTGAATATCGGCTAAAACTGTCACCTGCAAATTATCACAAGCTTCAGCCTCAGCACACATATCTGTGAGTTTGACGCTCATCCTGCTTACAACCTCTGCATTCTCCTTTTGCTGAATTATCAATTCTGCCACCGACTCCTTCATTGCTTCTGATTGCTCCAAGAAGTGTTTCATCATGTCCTCTATTTGAACTTGGCGTCCCAAGTCCTCATTTTCAAAATGCCTATATTCAGCAAAAACAACAGAATGATCATAGCGGGGGCTTGGGGGAGGGGAATATGCCTTTGGACAATCACCCCAATGGCCACATTGACACCCACATATATTGCACGTGTTACAGTTTTGCCACAAGTGGGGTCCTCCGCAATTCATGCAAGATTCACCGAAATATGCGTATCCACCATTTATATTCCAAGATGTCATGTCAATGAAGGTATCCGAAAGAGAGAAAAATTAAAATGAACAAAGAATTAAAACAAATACTAAGACCAAGTTGTCAACACTTAAGAAAATAAAACAAAAATACAGTAAATCTACACTTAACACAATTTCACCAATTGCCTAGTCTCCCCGGCAACGGCGCCAAAAACTTGTTTGGGTGGTTTGGGTATATGGTTAAAACCGACACGCAAGTGCACGTGGTCAAACAAGTAATAAAGTGGCTAAGTAAGCCAAGTATCGATCCGAGGAGACTCTGGGTAAGTAAAATTGCTTAAGTACACTATATTCTTATCTTACTTCTAATTATGCTAACAACAACGTAACCAACAGTTAAATAAGTTTTTGTTTAGAAATTAGATATACTAAAACTATTAACAATTATTTACTGTGAATTGAAACTATGGATATGAGCATGCCAAGGTTAAGAACAAGTAATGAATTTGACGATAATCACAATTTGGTTAATCTTTTCTTCATGTTGCTAGCCAAGAACATTAGCCTAGAAATTAAAACTCTCGTATTTAATTTCACTTTAGAATCATAAACCATTCGTCTACATTTCTGTGATCAAATGCAATTTATGACCTAGCACTACAATTCCGATTCCTAAATTGACTAATACGACTTTCAAGTATATTTCTATCAGGAAATCACATCAAAACCCAATTTTCCCAAATCAAGTTAAGAACAATACCCTATTAATTCACAACTTTCCAATTTCTTGCTCTCTCGAGTGAAATTGGACTTTTTAGATGTACATTAATGTCGGCCACACACTAATGCAGTAGAAACAAGAATTAATAGAACAACATAGAAGAAGAAGAAGAAAACCATATCATTAACAATCAAAATTCATCACCATTGTTCAAAACCTCAGCAAGGAAGAGAATTAGCCACTCATTTGTGGATTAATCATCCTAAAACAAGTGTAAATCATACATACAATTGATTGAAAGATGAAAGGAGGAGAACAAATCCCTTAGCTTTTTCATCCCTCAACTGCTTGTAACCCACGTCCTTGCTCCACCAAGTCTGAATTATGAAAAATGAACTTAAGTGTTCTATTTATACTAGTGGGAATTTTTCCCGGAATAACAAGCAACGTGTCACGGAAGCCAACGCGGAGCACTGCCTCCGTGACACGGCGTGGACGCGGACCCTTACTGGAATTCCAGGGTCTGGGATTATAGCCTCAACATGGCACGAAGGCCAACGCGGAGGCCTATCTCCGTGCCACGGAGCTGTCGCGAGGCCTCACTGGAATTTGCCAATTGATTTCCCCTCCAGGCAGTGTGCCTCCGTGATGGTAGCGTGGCACGGCTCCATCGCGGAGCCCCTATACTTTGCGCATTCCAATGTCTTTTCCATGCTCACATCCAAGTCCAACTCCGATATAATTCCAACATGCATTTTAGCTCCTAAAAATCATATTTTCCTGCAAAACAAATGCTAATCATGTTGGTTAGTATAAATTCACATTTTATTACCAATTACATGAGAATATATACATATTGCACACAAACAAGGCGAAGATAATACGTTTGAGTATCACTTGGGCATATAAATCTGCCCAAGATCAGTGCCAATGCCTCATCTTCCAAATCAGAATCTTCTCTGTCGTCTTCCTCTGACTCAATGTCTGAGTAGTCCCAGCAAGTTTCCTCATCAGTGGGTACGTCATCATCAACTGGTTCAACAAATGCGGGCCCAACTCTGCATAATGCTCGAGCATGCTCATTAAATGGATAATCAATCTCGAGCTGCCACAATTCATCCTCTGTAGCAGGCCTTCCACCAATCCGCAGTTGGAGCATCTGCATTCCATACATTCGGGTCATGTATCGGCTGTCCCGCGCATGTCGCTCGGCGAGTGTAAGCACAAGCCCGAATGTGGTATTAGGTGCTTTGGTCTTAGTGACATCCAAAGCACGCCGGTCAAATTGAGGAATGTAAATCCAGGGCCTCCACTTCAATACCGTGGACCCTGAGGAAAGCTGTTAGAAGACCACCGAACCCATACCTATGCCCTTAATGAAGTCTGGCTTTCTTCATTGCTGAAATAATTACCGCTCCAATATTTATCTCGAGCCCTTTCATCAATGCATATACCAAAAAAACTCTGTCCCGGATGACAACAGTCATATGCACCCTCGGGATCAGGCAAGTACACACTATCTTCAACCAAATCCTTGCTTCTTTGTTCATTTGGGAGTATGGTAATTTTTGGTGATATCCTCTTTCCTTTTGACGACTCCACTGGGATGTTGATCGTGCTCCACATAATGTGCGTCTGATATTGCATACGGTGGAGTGATGTTCAGCTGGCGGAGGACATGCGCATTTGTGTCCTGCGTCCCCAAGATGGCATTAAGATGTTATGGTTCAAAAGTAACCACCTGTCCTCTGATCTTGACTGTGTGGCTGCGCACGGTGGGGTTCCAATTAGCTACGAATTCCCATATGAGATGAAGATTACACTCTTTGGGTTCTTCGAAGATGAAGTTTAACCCCACAGTGTTTATCCTATGTAAGATTCTCAGGAATTCTTGAGCTAGTGGATCCCTTGCTATTTGTTCCTCAGGGAAATACTTGGTTTCCTTGTGCTTGGAGAACCATTTCTTCCCCTCATCCAATACCCATCGTGTTCCATACTGCCTTCGTTGCCCCCTTGGAACTGGTGCTACTGCTGGCACTTCTGCCCCAACTCTAAGTCTTTTTCGACTGGAGCCAGATGTGGATGCACCTTTACCCTTGTCTTGTCGTCCAGAAATTTTTCCTATCCATCAATAACATGTACTCTTAATATCAATCACAATATGGCTAGCTAATACTAAGGCTGGGCTCCAATTGGTCACCCCACACTTAGTTGCTAGCACGGTTTCACGAGTCATGGTCAGTCGGGTACTCAAACTTCCCCTTCTTCATATTTCCATGCTCGCTACTCTCCAAACAGAATTGAATTTCATTTCGACAAGATAACCAAACATACTACCAGCTATCATCAACCACAAGGTGCAATGCATACAATAAAAATCGATGGAATAGCTTCTTTGTACTACTCAGACTTCGTACAATTCATTTTTAAAGTTCATCCATCTATCAACTTCACAAAATAACTGATGCTTAACTTAGGCTTACAATCAATAGGTAATTCAAGATTATGTACAACAGCCTATGGGATTATTCCTACCTTAATCTACAAAGATCAACATTCTATCCGCAACATAATCAAAATTTATCGCCCACTTTTCAGCACAAACAGAATGCACAACCCAATACTTGAATTTTTCTAACTTTTTCTTCTTCTTCCAAACTCATTTCTCTTCCCTAGTTATCAACAATGTAAGATTTTCAATACGAATCATGTAACTATTAAGTTCATAACACAACATTAGCACAAAATCAACATTCATTCATGACCCAATCAATTACATCTTATTAATAACTTAGTGCAGAATTTCATCAAAAAACATGTTCAAGAATCGAAATATGCAGCAAGAATGATAAAAATTCGAGAACATACCTTTACTTGAAGAGTTTTAAGAAGACTTGAAGAAATTTCTTAAGTTAGAGCCGTGGCACATTGAGGGAGAAGGGGGATTGGGAGTGTTGTCGCATAGGGATGAAGAAAATGAGGGAAAAATGTAATTTTGGGGGTTAAAAAGAAGGATTTTTTCTGGGTCGACCCGACTGCCCCAACTGAACCAACGCGAAAATACACTCAACGTGGTATGGAGGCCATCGTGGAGCTCAAGCTCCGTGCCACGGAGCCAACGCGGAGGCATTCTGCCTCCTGCCCCAAATTTTTGCATTTTTACCTTTTTTTTCACCCTTTGTAGTTTTTATTTGCACTCCGTATCTCCTGAAAATCATCAAACAACAACAACTCGTTAGAAAATAGTGGGTTGCCTCCCACCTAGCGCCTTACTTTTCGTCACGGCATGACCATTTTTTTAAATAGTTTCTAATTGTTATAGTACATTACATTCACGGGTTGCCTCCCGTGCAGCGCTTGATTTACCGTCGCGGCACGACGCCTCTCATCCTCATTCATCCGCTAAGGTGATGGACGTCTTCTCTCGATTAACGCCCTCACTCCAGTAGTGCTTACACCTTTGTCCATTCACTAAAAATGTGACACTTTTAACCTCTTGCCACAATTCAACCGCGCCGTATGGGGTCATCCTTACTACTTCAAACAACCCCGACCACTTGGAGCACAATTTCCCTGGGAGAGTTTCAATCTAGAGTAGAATAGCAGCACCATTTGGCCCGGCTCAAAGATTCGATGCACCATATGCCTGTCGTGCCACCTTTTCATTTTTTCTTTGAAGCATTTTGCACTTTCATATGCGTGCCATCGAAATTCGTCCAACTCACTCAGCTGCATCAATCTCCTCTTTCCTGCTAGCTCAGGATCCATGTTCAGCTTCTACACAACCCAATAAGCTCGATGTTCAAGCTCTTTGGGAGATGACATGCCTTCCCGTAAATCAATTTGTACGGTGAAGTCCCAATGAGTCTCTTATATGCAGTTCGATAATCCCACAACGCATCATCTAGTTTGCTTGCCTAATCCTTGCGTTGTGCATTCACCATTTTCTACAAAATCTGTTTAATTTCCCTATTTGACACCTCTACTTGTTCGCTAGTTTGGGGATGATATGCTGTAGCCACTTTATGCCGCACCCCGTATTTCGCTAGCAAATTCCTGAATCCTGCATTCACAAAATGTGCCCCTCCATCACTGATAATTGCTCGTGGCGTACCAAACCTGGTGAAAATCTGCTTCTTCACAAAACTATCCACCACCTTGTTGTCGTTCCTGGGACACATTGCTACCTCAACCCACTTGGACACGTACTCCACTACCACCAAGATGTATTGATTGCCAAACGATGGTGGAAACGGGCCCATAAAAGCTATCCCCCGCACATCGAACACCTCAACTTCCAATATGTGATGCAATGGCATCTCATGTCTCTTGCCGATTGTTCCTGTTGTTTGACATTGATCACATACTTTGACATAAGCTGCAACATCTTTGAACAGTGTGGGCCAAAAAAACCCAGATTGCAGCACTTTGTGAGAAGTACGCTCTCCTCCATGATGACCTCCATACGGCGATGAATGACAACTCCTCAGCACCTCTGCCGTCTGACTTTCTGGAATGCATCGCCTCATCACTTGATTTGGTCCTTGTTTGAATAGATACAGCTCATCCCACATGTAATACCTGGACTCATGCTTCAACTTCTTCCTTTGTTGAGTCATTGCCTCAGGTGGGTATACTCCACTTACTAACAAGTTCACAATATCTGCATACCAAGGGAGTTCAGCTTCCTTTATTGCCAAGAGTTGTTCATCAGGGAACTCTTCTCGGATGCGCTAACCTTCCTTCACATGTGAACGGTTCTCTAGTCGTAATAGGTGATCTGCAACCTGATTTTCACTTCCCTTCCTGCAACAATAATATCCACCTGATTAGCGTGGGCTTCGCATCTTTCCTGCCAAATAAGTACCGAATTGCCGCATGATCAGTGTGTACCACCACTTTCGACCCCACTAAGTAGGATCTAAACTTGTCAAATTCAAACACTAGAGCCAGCATCTCCTTCTCTGTGACTGTATAATTAACTTGTGCAGCATCAAGCATTTTGCTTGCATAGTAGATGGAATGAAAAATCTTATTCCTTCGCTGCCCCAATACAGCTCCTGCAGCCGCATCACTTGCATCACACATTAACTCAAAAGGATGTTCCCAATCAGGACCAATGAGAATAGGAGTTTCCACCAGCTTCTTTTTCAGCTCCTCAAATGCTTCTACACATTCCTTGTCAAATTCAAACTTCACATCTTTTTCTAACAACCGGCATATCGGTCTAGAAATCTTAGAGAAGTCTTGAATAAACCGTCTGTAAAACCCAACATGTCCTAAGAAGCTGCAAACACCCTTACCTGATACAGGCGGTGGTAGCTTTTCAATCACCTTTATCTTTGCATGATCGACCTCCAAACCTCTGCATGACACCTTATGGCCAAGGAAAATACCCTCCTTGAATAAAAATTAACACTTTTCCCAGTTGAGCACTAGGTTTGAGTCTTCGCATCTAGATAACACCCTATCTAGATTCTACAAACACATAGCAAATGAGTTACCAAAAGCAGAAAACTCATCCATAAATATCTCGACATAGTCTTCCACCATAGCGTGGAATATTGCCATCATGCATCGCTGGAATGTGGCTGGTGCATTGCATAGACCAAAAGGCATCCGCCTAAAAGTATATGTCCCATAAGGACATGTAAACGTGGTCTTCTCCTGATCTTCTAGTGCTATGGATATTTAATTATAGCCAGAGTAACCATCAAGAAAGCAATAATATTCCTACCCTTCCAGCTTGTCCAACATCTGATCAATGAATGGAATAGGATAGTGATCTTTCCGAGTGGCCTCATTGAGCTTCCTATAATCCATGCAAATTCGCCAGCCCGTGACTGTGCGTGTGGGAATTAGCTCATTCTTTTCATTTATGACCACTGTCATTCCCCCTTTCTTGGGAACGCATTGAACTGGGCTAACCCATTCACTGTCTGAGATGGGATATACCACTCCTGCATCCATCCACTTGATCACTTCCTTTCTGACTACATCCTTCATCACCGGGTTTAACCTCCGCTGATGTTGCACGGTTGGCTTGGATCCCTCTTCCACGAATACTTTTGTTCATGCAGAAGCTGGACTGATCCCCTTAATGTCTGACATCTGCAATCCCATTGCTCTCTTTCGCCTCTTAAGGACCACCAATGAATCTTTCACTTGTGCATCTGTCAGTTCTGCGGAAATGATGACTGGTAAGGTGTCATCTTCACCCAAGAATACATACTGCAGATGTGGAGACAATCTCTTTAACTCCAATTTAGGTGCCTCCTCTATTGATGGCTTTGGGGATGGTTCCAAGGACCACTTCAATGGTTCAAAATCTTGCTTCCTGAAGAACCATTTTAGCTCATCCAAATTCTGCACCATCTCATATGTCGCACTATCCCCAAAGTGATCACGTCCCACCAAGGCTCTCTCCAATGAATCCTGTGAGTCACTAATCTGAAGGGTCAATTCCTGATTCAAAACACTGATTTCTGATAATTCTTCATAAATGGCAGGTAGCTTCATGTCCTTGTAGACATCAAAGACCTCAATATTATCATGAGCTCTCATGGTTAGCTGCCCAGTAGCTACATCAATTAAAGCTCGCCCGATTGCCAAGAAGGGACATCCCAAAATAAATGGGACTTCCGCATCTGGCTCAAAATCAAGAATTATAAAATCCATTGGGAAAATGAGGGAGCCTACTTGCACTAGCACATCCTCCACAATTCCATCAGGTCTAGCCAATGAACGGTCAGTTAGCTGCAAGATCACAGTGGTGGGTCTAGGACTACCCAGCCCGAACTTCTTGAATACTAATGTTGGCATCAAATTTATACTTGCTCCCAAATCACACAAGCCATGAGATCGAATAGACTTCCCAATTGTAATCTGAATAGTGAATCTCCCAGGATCCATGAGCTTTGTCGGCAATCGATTCTGTATACGGGAGGTGCACTCCTTAGTAAGTGCAATTGTAGCATACTCTGTCAGTCGGCTCTTGTTTTCTACAATGTGTTTGATGTACTTAGCATATTTTGGCACTCCCTGCAACACATCTACTAAAGGAAGATTAACATGTACCTGCTTCAACAATTCCATGAACTTCTTGAGTCATGCTTCCTCCTTGTGCTTTTTCAATCTTTGAGGAAACGGGGGCGTTGGTCTTTCCATCTCTGCTGTCTTTTCATTCCCCCTCACATCATTGTTTCCTTCATCCTTTTCTGTTGCTCCAGATTTCTGAGGTGGCCTTTTGGGTTCCACCTCCCCAAGTTGCTTCCCGCTCCGGGTAGTAACTGCATTCACCTACTTAGTATTCGGGTCTGTATCACCTGGTAATCCTCCCCTTAGTGTGGTATTTTGTGCTCCAGCTAACTGTCCCAACTGATACTCCAATGCCTTTGTAGCTAACTGCTGATTTTTCATGTCAGCTGTCAATTTTACCTGATCAACCTGCATCTGCGCCTGGTTAGCTGTTATGGTTTTAACCATATCCTCGATGTTGCTGGATTGATGACGTGCATTATTTCCTATGAACTGCAGCTGAAAATTATGATGACCCCTTTGATTTTTGTGCACGCCCTGATTTGGACTTTGTCCCTGATGACTATTACTCACCCATGAAAAATTCGGATGATTTCTCCAATTTGGGTTGTAACTGTTGTCATACTGCTGATTGTTGCTCATCTGGGCGTTTCCAACAAAATTTACCAAATCTGCATTAGCACCACAACACTCAGCTGAGTGTTCACTACTTCCATAGACTTCACACCACACTTGTTGAACTGCATTGATTGGGGCTTGTGCCTGGCTCAAACTCACGCTGCTAAAATGAGTGTTAATTTGATTCGGCAAAGCAGCTATTTGTGCAGCAATCGCTGTGAATCCATCTACCTCCAAGACCCCTGCTGCTGTCTTCACTCCCCCTTGGGTTGTATCGGTATTCCATTCAGGATTACCTTGTGAAATACGGTTCAACAAGGTGTACATCTCTTCATATGTCTTTTCCAATGCCTGCCCCCCGGCTGCTGAGTCTAACAAAATCTTTTTATGCGGTTCCAAGCCTTCAATGAATGTATGCACCAACACATCATTAGACTGATGATGGTGAGGACAATCTCTTAACATTGACGTGAACCTCTCCCACGCCTGATACAAATTCTCACCCTCTCTCTATTTGGTACTTAAAATCTGACTTCTAAGCCTGACTGTCTTCCCTGATGGAAAGAATCGTATCAAAAACTTCCTCGCTAGGTCATCCTAAGTAGTAATAGAATTTGGTAGTTCAGCCTTTAACAACCTGTTTGCTTCCCCCAGTAGTGAAAACGAGAATAGTGTAAGCCTCACATAATCAGATGATACTCCAGCGGGTATATATGTTTCACTTATCTCCAAGAAGTTTTGGAGATGCTGTTGTGGATCTTCATGAGGGAGACCTGTAAATTGCCCGCTGGTGTGCAATAACTGCACCATATTATGCTTAAGTTTAAATCTCCCTCTTGGTTCTGGCCTGCGAATGCTGGATGTTACATTATTCTCATGTGGGATTGCCACCTCGCGGACAAGTCTTGCTGCCATCTCTTCTGGCACTAAAACTGCCCTTACAATGGGTGGATGCTGTTGTTTCTCCAGAATTGCCCTCCTTAATAACTGCAACTTCTTTTCTAGAGCTTCCCTCTTCTGTAGATGAAATTGTCTCTCCAGCTCTAAAAATGGATCCACCAACGCCTTATCTCTTGCCAGCATTCAGAAACAACTTAGTACTTGCAAGAGAAATCGCTAAGATCAAGTTGTCAACACTTGTATCGAACTTGTAAACTAACACTAAGAAAATTAAGTCACCAATTGCGCCAGTCCCCGGCAACGACGCCAAAAGCTTGTTCATTCCCAATCGCACGCAAGTGGACCTGGTCGTACAAGTAATAAAGTGGCTTTATTTCAAGCCAGGTATCGACCACAGGGACTCTAAGTGTTTAGTATACACACTTCTTTATTTCAACCCACAATAATTTTTCTCTAAGTGTTTAGTATACACACTTCTTTATACAAGTAGACAAGCAAAACAAATGGTGATTTTTCAAGAATATTAGTTAATATATCCTTAAGTGAAAATTATGAATTATAATTTGAACAATAGCACGAACAAGCTAACGTTAAGGCAAAACATGCAGATATGTAATTTATTGATTAAATTTCAGTCAACACTTCTCTTCGGTTGTTAGTCAGGAATTATTAAAAATGGATTGGGTCTTTCGAACTCCTCACCAATTAAAGAATTATGAGATTTACATTACACATTCTGTGATGCAACAACTCATGTTCTCATAAACCAAACTAAACTCCATAGATGACCAAATATTACATTGCAGATATATTTCTATTCTGAATGTTAATCTTCTCTTAATTTCTCAACCAAGACAAGAACATATTCTACCAATTCACATCCATCCAAATAATCTTCCTTTCAAAAATAAAATTGGAAATTTAATATATACATTAACAATGCCAAATCATTAATGTAGTAAAAACAAGAATTAGTAGAACAACCGTTTTAGAGAAGATAAAAACTGAAATAACATCAATTACATACTATTGCAATTATCCTCAACCTCAGACAAAGGTGAATTAGCCACTCATTTGAGGATTAAACATCTTCAAACAAGTAGAAAACATACAAGCAATTTAAATTTAAGAGAAAAAGGAAGAGAATTAACCCTAAGACTTCTTCAGCTCAACTGTTTGATACCCACTTTCTAGCATGAAATGTTAGATACTTACCTAAGTGTGCTATTTATACAAGTGAGAAATTTCCCAAAATGAACTGGCAACGTGGCACGGAGGCTATCGCGGAGCATCAGCTCCATGCCATGGCCCTGTCACAGAGCTTCACTGGAACTTGGATGCACAGATCTTATCCTCAGTGTGGCACAGAGGCTATCGCGGAGCCTCAGCTCTCTGCGATGGACGTGTCGCGCACCTTCACTGGAATCAGGGTGTGCAGCAAAGTCTTCCCAGCGTGTCACTGAAGTGAACGCGGAGCATAGGCTCCGTGACATTGTGCCATCATGCACCTTCACTGGAATTCAGCTCAAATTTCACTCTAGGCAGAATGCCTCCGCGATGGTAGCGTGACACGACCTCTATCGCGGAGCATCAAATTTTTAGCATTTTCTTGCCGACTTCCGAGTTTTGCTTCCGAGTCCAATCCTCAACTTCACCAACTTGTAGATTAGTTTCCAAAATTCATTCTAAACTGCAAAAATAATAACTAATCATGTTGGTTAGTATAAATTCACATTCACATAAAAAACAAATGAGAATGTACACATAAAAGTAGATAAACAAGTGCAAATTAAGTAATGAAGTATCACATGGGCATGCAATTATGCCCAAGATCATGCACCCCATAAATTTAAGAGACATGTTGCTAATTAGGCCCTAGAGGGCCTAAGGGAGTAATTTCTCACTCTTATCTGATCTTTAATTTCAGATGCTCTGAGGACAAAGCATGATTTTAAGTGTGTGGTGAGGGTATGTACCCCAAAATTTTGAGGTTAAGGGTGAGCATTCTAGCTAGTTTAGTTGATAATTTTTTAAAATGGCATGTCTCAGCCACCCTTCGATTTTTCAAATGGCCACAGTTCTTTTTCGAAGGGGAGCCCTTTAAACCGGGTAATTTTTGCTTTTGTGTGTTGTTGTAGAATAATGAAATTTCCTATGGTAGATGGATTCCGACCATCTTAAGGGAAGTTTCATCTCATTTTTTTTTACTTTCTAGGATTGAGTCATAGATCATCTACTTGTATGCTTGTTGATATTCTGCTTAGCTGATATGCTAGAGTAATAAAGTGGATATATGATCGCATAAGTTAGAATCCTTCAGAGACGCACATATCTTTTTAATTTGACTGAACATATCCTTAGGGCTTAATTATGAAACTAATGTGTCATTCAATATGATTGTGTGAATGTGTAGCTATAGAAACTGATTAGATTCTTGTTGCCATGAAAGGCGAGCTGAATTGCTTTGCATGTATGTATTGTAGCCTCTATAACTTGTTTGAGTGTATGTAGGATTACTAGTTGGTAAGTAATTGAGAGATGATCAAGGCATTTCTTTGAAAAGCCATGTTTTCCCTTAATTGCTTTGCCTTCCTAGTCATTCTCCCTAGTTAACCCCTTTGAGCCTAATAGCCTTATTCTTTCTTAGCCTCAATAGTAGCTTAATACCTCTTGTTGTGAGACCCCAGACTTATTGATACAAAGTATGCTTAAGCACTTTGAGACTTGAAAGAAAGGTCCCTGGAGTATAATGTTGAGGAAAAAAGAAAAAATTATGGTAAGAAAAGAAAAGTGAGAGAAGGGGGAGTGTATAAAAATTGTGTTGTCTATTTGACACTACAGAATTGAAAAAGAGAGCTTTAATTGCAAAATCTTTAGTTATTCTATGATTTGAAAACTAGAAATCAAGTATTTTAAAATGGGGTATGAAAAGAAAATAAAAGGGTGAGAAGAGGAAAGGTGAAAAAGCTAGGGAAAGGTCGCCGACAAGTAAAGTGAAAGATGTCTTAAAAGTGCTTAGAGTGGTAGTCATTATATAATTAAATACCAATCCTACCAGTCCCGTAGCCGACATTACAACAGAGAAAAGTTCTTGTGATCTTAATTTCTTGAAGCAATTAAGTAGTCTTAACGTATACGAAGGGCAAGCCTATGGTACGTTGCATATGTGCATTACATCATTTGTGAGTGTGAGTGTGCCTTACTTATTGTGTTCCATGTCTTATATTCATGAAGTTGAGAGAGGAACATCACTAAAAGTGAGGGGCACAAGAGCTCTAATTCGGTGTGTCTTATTGCATGTGTCACACTTAATCATGTTGGCCCTTTGTATTGAAAAGATGAGTCATTTATAGAGGTTTCGTGTTCTTGAATGTGAAATATTTCTATGTGCTTTGTTGAGAATTGTGCAGGATGATGAACCACTTTATGTATGCTCCATGCTAGTTGATTGAGTGTGAGTTGATAGAGGTGTCAAGTGTGATGATGAAACATGAGTCTAGGTGTGTTTTAAGGATTATTTGAGGACGAACAATGAGTTACGTCTTGGGTGGTGATGTTGGGCATATTTTGATGCCTATTTCCCATGCTTTTACTCATTATTGATCATGTTTTGAGTTCATAATCCTTATTGTTTTCTTAAACTCATGTATGTGTGTGTTTTATGTGCTAACAAATGATTTGAGTTGATTTGAGCAGGAAACTAAGAAAAAAGAGCTCAAAATGATGCAAGAGACGAAGGTTTGAGATTCTGACGGGTTTGGTCCTATGGTTGGTGCCCCGCAACAAGTCCCAAACTTTTGGGAATAAAATCTCAATCTGGTGCTACGCCTAGCGCCCCGCACTAGCTATCAAGCTTCAGAGGATTTTAATTCACAAGCTTGGTGAGATAGGAGGTGGCCCGCGCCAAAAGGTGTCTAGACTTAGAAAAATTTGATGAACACCTTGGCAAGATAGGAGGGGCAGTGCGCCAGGCCTAATCTAGAGCGGAAATTGCTGGAAATTTGATTAAGTCTATGGCGAGATAGGAGGGGCGGTGCGCCAAGGCCATTCCGAGGTGAAAATGCTGATTTTAAAGCCAACTCTTGGAGGGCAGAAGCATCATTTGAAGGCTTATCTAGATATATGAGGCTTAGGTCGTTTGCTACACATCTTTTATCAATTTTTAAATAGAGTTCAATATTTTGAAGAGGAGAGACACCAAAGAGGAGTCTCAACTAATTTTATTTTTCGTATTTTATTCATGAAAGCTTATAAGTCGTTTGGAAGGAAGACAAAGTTCTACAACTAGGTTTTCTGTTCTTTACTTGATTTTTTTGTATGATCATGACTACTTATTCATTTTTCCTCTTGTCTATGAGTGGTTAAACCTATAATCTAGGGTTGTGGCCACGGTGGATGATTGATTGTTTGAAAGCGTAATAAACTTGATTTTGATTCTTCTTTATGGTTGTTTGTATTTATTTTTTTAATTTATTATTTATGAGATTGATCATCTTATAAGTAATCTATTGGATTTCGATTCAACTTAGGAAAGGGAATCGAAAGGGTTAAAGATAAATACATAATGGGAATATAAAGACCCTTAAACCCATTGGTGATAAGATAGAAGTTGTTGTTGAGGATAGGGATATACTATTCAACCCTTTTTAATTGAAATATAAGTAGGCATAATCATCATTCATGTTCTCCTGTGACCATAGGGATATAGGTGTTAGGGTTCATGAGATAGTTCTTAGATGCTAGGGAAAGTGGGAAGAAATGGGATATTAACTTGCAACTAACGAACATAGGAAGAATTATGCTAGTTTAATTATGTCTGAAAAACTCTACCTAAAACAAACTAAGTGCCATTTCCGTAGTTTGTCATCATTATTGAAATACAATCAAGCCTGCATTCATTTGTAGTTAATCTTTACATTTTAAGTTTAGTAGTTTAATTTTGTTAAACCAATCTCCATTTTATTTGTTTTGTAGATTAGTGAAATCAAAAGTACAATCTCATAAAGATTAAATTGACAAGTCCCTGTTGGTACGATATCTGGACTTAACAATTCTATATTACTTGACGACCACGTGTGTTTGCGTGTGCTTGGGTGACATCACAGAGGTCGTGCCTAGACTACCCATTTAGCAGTAGCTCCAATAGCACGTCCTTCTCAATAGGGTGCATCTACTAGTGCAGGTGGTGGACAGTGTCAAAACAGGTTTTCTGCCCTTTCATCACGTTAGGAGTAGGAGGTCTCTCCCGATGTGGTCACTGTTATGTTGCGAGTATTTCATCTACATGTGTATGCATTTTTAGATCCAGGGGCTACATTATCTTTTGTGACTCCTTATGTTGCCATTAGTTTCAGAGTTAGTCCCAAAATCCTATCAGAATCCTTCTCAGCCTCTACTCCCATCGGTGACTCAGTTATAGCTCGATAGGTATATAGAAATTGCCCTGTCCTTTAGAAAGTCACCTCATTCGATATAGTAGAGTCAGACATGACTAATTTTGATAGTATCTTTGGTATGGATTGTGTCACGACCCAAACATAGGCCCGAATCCATTCACGGGACAAAGAACCCCAGAAGACTCCAAGTCGACCTATGGCACGAACATAAAATCTATCTCGTTCAAATAAAATGAAAAATCAACATAATTAACATAGCGGAAGTCGAAATATTACATAACATCTGAATACATACATAAATCTAAAGATGAATACATACTATGTCCAAAAGCCTCTAATACTTATGAGTTGATAGGACAAGATCCCAACTAACTCACTGTAGTCTGGAAATCAAAAATACGGAACATATCTGATAAGAAAGGCCCTCGAAAGATGAGGACTCACCAACTCTAATTGGGAAGTACTAATGCTGGGGATCTGGCTAGCAGCGGGACTGAGTCTGGATATTGGAGCCTGTATCATAAAATGATACAACATAGAGTATGCAATCAGTACATAAAATGTACTGAGTATGCAAGATAAGTAAAACTTCTAAGTAAGTAAAATATTAAATCATGCATATTATAAAACATAAACAAGATAAGATTCTGAGAGTAGGGCTTGCATGCTATTTTCTGAAATCATGATCTGAACATAATTGAAAATCATAACTAAATTGAATGACCCAAAGCTGAAAATTGATAATCATAAGTAAAACTGAACATTGGGTCAAAACTGTTGAAAACATAATATCATGACTGTTGAACATGCACAACTGAAATCGTGGAACAATGGGAGACTCACCATATAACCAACATTACCACTATAAAGCTTATGCGGTCCTGACTATCACAATCAAGTGGACAGAGCCATCCAAAGCTTTGCCAGGGCTAAGAACACTACCATAATATCGATATCAAGCTCAAGGCCCCTTGGGGGTAGAGGAAGTTACAAGGGAGGTCCCAAAGTATATATGAAAACCTACGTTGGTGCGTTATTCTGAGGTACAGGGTTGACTGACCCTTAGCCTACTCGCTGCTAGACAGTACTCCCGAAAACATGCATATGCTCTCCATCGTATTTTTATTGAAGCTGCACCATCGTCTAATGATGAAGATTACTCATAAAATCATACATAAATATGAAATCATAACATGAGGAGCCTTGGCTCAACCATACCACAAGCTAAAACTGGTGGGAGTCTAAACTCCAAAATCCAAAATATGGGCTTACCTTATACTTACATATTCTTTATATCAACTTGATTCACTTTGAAAACATGAACATAGACATGGATAATTTGGAAACATACTTTTCCCGTAAACATCTAATCATGATTGAATACATATTTCATAGATCTCAAATTTTATGAACATTCATGGATAAGCATCATAATTTATAAAACATGAAAACATAATTTATAATTTAAATCATTTAAAATCTGCCCATTAATCATAATTCAATATTAGAAACATGCTTAGCTCATACCCATGATTGAAAAATAGAGAATTCACACATCGGGTAAAACCCCCATAGATTTATCAATTAGAATTTTCATGAATTGACAGAGAATTGGGAATTGATGTGGACAATTGCACCCATTAATAGCCTTACATACCTTAAGGGATCCGATTTAACAACTTCCCTG
This sequence comes from Datura wrightii, assembly GCA_035772735.1. NCBI lineage: Eukaryota > Viridiplantae > Streptophyta > Magnoliopsida > Solanales > Solanaceae > Datura > Datura wrightii. The sequence goes on from JASDFA010000001.1 coordinate 114,017,702, forward strand.
CTTTCCCAATGGAGATTTAGGGCAGAACCTTGAAGAAAGTAGGCTTGATCACTCCTTAAACCTCTAAGCTTGTATGCATGAATTGGAATAGGCTTAGAATGACTTAAGCCTTATTAAAACACACCATTTTCAGCTTAAAATGACATAGTTTAGAACCCTAAGGCTTAGGAATAATGAAAATACCCTTAATGAAATTTAGGGAAAAAACTGCAGTGCCAATGGCAACGGGCATCACAATAGACTGTTACTTGCTCCCACGGTCCGTTACACCCCCTCGTTGTCTCATCCATGATCCTGGTCTTAGGTCCCCTAATATGACCAGATAGGATGAGTTGTTACAAGCTCTAATGACTCACCGCTGCCAATCATTGTCACCACTGCCCCTATCCTGGGATTCCTCTCAACATACGCTGACAATGACTCGTTGCTCCCAATAATGGGTCATCCCATAACTCATTACTTCTTCTATGATCAAGACCAACCTCACAACACTCCAATCCAATGACGCGTTACAACAACCAATAGATCGTTCTGAGACCCGTTATTCTCTTGTTTGATTTGGCAGCTTCTCACCACCGGCCCACCAATGACCTGTACAATAAGTCTTACCAAGAAGATTTTTATATTTTCTGCTACTTTTCATTTCAAATCTCTAGTCTACTCTTAGGCATTTTCAAGGTATTACAGATTGGTTGCATGCAGGTTATGCTTCAGTGAATTGTAGAACCCATACAATAGAGTTCCAGATTTCGAGTGAGCCAATCGTAGAATGGAAGGGTAGTTTAGATGTGCTTGTATGTCACTTTGTTTCCTACTTTAAGGCTAGAAAGATGATTTTCAATGGTTGTGTTTACCATCTAGTTCAGGTTAAGGATGCAACGTCTGAAACCCCGATTCTCCAGTTAGTTCCTATAGTGTGTAAGTATCTGAAGGTCTTCCTAGATGATCTACTAGGAGTCCCTCTTGATTAGGAGATTGACTTTGGTATTGACTTTCTTCACGACATGCAACCTATCTCTATTCCTCCATACATAATGGGTCCATCCGAGTTAAAGGATTTGAAAGAGTAGTTGAAGGATCTTCTAGGTAAGGGATTCAACAAACCTAGCAAGACCCCGTCGGGTGCCCAAGTTCTCTTAGTTTGGGAAAAGGATTGGTCTCTTTGAATGTGCATTCTATCGGCAGTTGAAAAAGGTTACAATCAAGAACAAGTATCCCCTACTGAGAATTGATGACTTGTTTGAATAACTTCAGGGTGCTAAGTTCTTCTGAAGGATAGATCTCAGGTTCAGCTATCACAAGCTCAAATTAGGGAGAGTGACATTTCAAAGATAGCTTTAAGGACTTAGTATGGTCACTATGAGTTTGTAGTTATGTCTTTTGGACTAATGAATGCTCCTGTAGCTTTTATGGATTTGATTAACAAGATGTTCAAGACATATTTGGACATGTTTGTGATTGTCTTTATAGACAACATTCTCATATACTATCAGAGTGAGGAGGAGCATGCCAATCATTTGACAATTGTCTATACACTCTCAAGGATGGCCAGCTATTTTCTAAATTCAGCAAGTGTGAGTTTTGGTTGGACTCAATGGAATGTTTGGTCCATGTGGTGTCAAGTAAGGGTGTGTAGGTGGACTCTCAAAAGATAGAAGCTATGAAGAATTGGTCTAGACTAGTTAGTCCTTCAAATATCAGGAGTTTCTAAGGTGTAGCTAGCTATTACAGGATGTTTCTTGAAGGATTTTCATCCATCGCTACATTGTTGACTAAGTTAACGCAGATGAAAGTCAAACTTTTGTGGTCGAATGCCTGTGAGAAGAGTTTTTAGGATGTAATGGCTCGACTTACTTCAGACTCAATATTGGTCCTACCTGAGGGTACAGATGGATTCGTTATGTATTGTGATGCCTCTAGGGTTGGTCTTTGGTGTGTGTTGATGAAGCATGGTAAGGTCATTACATATGGCTCTAGACAGCTTAAGACATGAGAAAAATTACCTGATGCGTGACCTAGAATTGGCAGTAGTGGTGTTCGCATTAAAGATTTATAGGCACTATTTTTATGGGCTCCATATGGATATGTTTACTAGCCACAAGAACACACAATAGGTGTTCACCCAGAGGGATTTGAATTTGCAACAAAAGAGATGATTAAAGCTGCTCAAGGACTATGACATGAGTGTCATTTCTCATCTGTGAAAAGATAATGTCGTCGAGGTTGCTGTTATACTTCGGAAGCCCAAAGATCAGACCCGGGAGTTGAAATGGAGAAAATTTGAAATCTAGCATCAGGTCACATAACAAGTTGTTCAGTGACCCATCGGGGTAGACCACGAGTCGCGATGTGACTCGTGCTGAGGCACAGGGTGTGAGTTTTCAATTTAGGATTCAAGGTCCCCACGGACATGAGCACAAGTTGTGGTTAGACCCTACGACTCGTTGATTCAGTCATGGGACAAGATGATTAAGAGGGTGAAGAAAAGTGGCAGTGTACCCTACGAAAGCTCCCCATGAGTCGTGGTCAGTCATCATGATTCGTGGGGAGGGTCGCGAGCAGCATGATGGAGCTAAGTCAAATCCCAAGAAGTGTATGTGACGAGTGGTGACTATGACTCTTGGTCATCAGTAATGATTCGTGATGTCTCCTATGATAAGCCCCAAATGAACCCTCATGCAGTGCACTTGACGGATGATGCCACGAGTCGTGTCCTTGAGTAACAAGTTGTCCAGTCCCTCGTGGGGACTAGCAGTCACTCATTTTCTAGGAAATTAGTAAGGGATTTTCTTTAATTTCAATGATCCTAAGGCCTGAGCTACATAGTTTTAAGTAATGAATGATGAGTTATAAGAAGGTTAAGTTCATTTTAGAACATCCTTACTCATGCATGCAAAGTTAAAGAGTTAGAGAGGTTATCCAACTTGTTCTCCTTCAAGTTCTCTTTAATTCCTCTTGGGCAGTCAGAGAAGTGTAAGAATTAACTATTATTAGGTATGTAGGGTTATGAATGGGTAATCCATTCACACCCATGCCCAATCTCTATATAAATCATGAAATTTCCTATGTAAATTCTATGGGGTTTTAGCCTAATGCATGAAATTCCTAATCCTCTACATGGATATGATTTAAATAATTTTATACTATCGAATTATGATTTATGGTCAGGCTTTACAATGTCTTCAATGAAAATTATGTTTCAAGCTTTATAAATTAAATTGCCCAATTTTAAGAAGTTTATGAAAAGTTGAGATTTATGATGAATGTTCTAGTATGATGAGATATTATTGATGAAAAGCATGTTTTCGAGTTACCCATGTTTATGATCATGATATCAATGGAATTATGTATTTTGAAGCATGTTAAAGTATTGGGCAATGCCCATATATTCAAGTATGATTATGATTTTATGAATTTAGCTTACCACATGGTTTTGGAGCGAAGACTCCCAGTTATGTTTCGCTTATGGTATGGTTTGAGCCAAGGTTCCTCATGTATGACTCAGATTTATGTATTTATGATATTTCAGATTCATAAATAGATGATGGTCAGTTTCGTTGAAAAATGATGGAGAGCATATGCATGTTTTTGGTAGTAGTGTCTAGCACTGAGTAGGCTATGCATCAGTCAACCCTATGCCTCAGAACTATGCGCCAACAAATGTATGATCAGATTATATTGGGACCTCCTATATGAGCTACCCCCTACCACGATTGGGAAACGAGCTTGATATCGATATCATGGTATAATCCATAGCCCTGGAAAGGCTTTGGAAAGCTCTACCCACTTGAGTATGACACTTGGGACCACATAAGCTCTACCCTGGTATGTCGGTTAAAAGATGTGTCTCCCATTGTTCTTCATGATTTTAATTGTGCATGTTTATCACTCATATTATATATATCTATATATGTTCTAAATCAGGTTTGACCTAATGTTCAGCTTTATTTATGACAATCAGATTTAAGCTTTAGGCCAATCGATTTAGTTATGATGTTATGTTATGTTGAGAACGTATTTTCAGAAAGATAGCATGCAAGCCCTACTCTCAAATTCTTATTTTGTTTATGCTATTCATTATGCATGTTTTTAGTTATTTTACTTATTTAAGCAGGATTACTTATCTTGCATACTAGTTATATTCAATGTACTGACCATATACTCTATCTTGTATCATTTCATGATACAATCCCCGGCACTCAGACTCAGCCCCATTAGTAGAAAGCCTTTCAGAGTTAGCATCTTACACTCGTTGGTGAGTCCTCATCTCTTGAGGACCATTCTTTTATCAGATTCCTCTATGTATTTTCAGTTGTCAGCTTAGCGAGTTAGTTGGGGTCTTGTCTCATCAACTCATCAGATGTAGAGGCTTTTCAGACAAAGGATTTATTCAGCTTCAAATTGTGTATTCTGATGTTACATTTATTTCAGGCTTCTTCTAAGACTATCATGTTATTTCTTCGGCTTTATTGATTGAGGTAGATGAATGTTCATGCCATGGGTTGACTTGGGGTCTCTCGGAGAGATCCGAGCCTGCGATTGGGTCGTTACAAGCTTGGTATCAGAGAAATAGGTTTAAAGTGTCCTAGAGTGTTTGAAAGCCTTGTTGAGTAGAGTCTTTTTCATGGGTGTGAAGCGCGCCATACTTATGAAAAAGAGGCTACAAGACGTTTAGTAAATGTTCCCTTCTTTCATGATTTATATAGTGCAATGAAACGTTCTCCTATCCTTCTAACTTGTGCTATTCGCGATTGTAGAACTATGGGTCCTCGTAGAGTTAATGATAGAAGGAAAGGAAATGGAAACGACCACGAGGATGGAAACGGAGATGGGAACCAATAGGCCCCACCAGTCTAGGAGCATCATGCACCGGAGCCGGTTGCCCATGCTGAATTTAAGGCAGCTATTCAGATGCTAACGCAGGCCTTGACCACTCAGGTCATCTAGCAGGCAGTGGTGCGTGTCCTGCAAAATGAAAATGCCGTGGTAGCTAGAGTCAAGGATTTCTTGAGAATGAACCTACAAGAGTTCCTTTTGTCAAAAATAGAAGTGGACCCGCATGAGTTCATTGATGATATTGTAAAGATCACCAAAGCCATGGGGGTGAATGGATTTTAGTGTCCTAAGTTGGCCTCATACCAGTTAAAAGGGGTCACACATATCTGGTTTTGACAATGGAAAGATAGTAGGGCCGCCGGAGCTGGCCCTGTCACTTGGGAAGAGTTTCATGTTACCTTCCTAGATCGATTCTTCCCTCATGAGATGAGGGAATTGAATGCAGCTGAGTTCATGAATCATAAGCAAGGGAGAATGACAGTGAAAGAGTATTTCCTTGAGTTCACTCGCTTATCAAAGTATGCGCCAGAGTTAGTGGTTGATCAAAGGCCGCGGGCAAGAAGGTTCGTCCACGGCGTGGCGGGCTATTTTGAAAAAAATTGCAGGACTGCTATGCTCCATCAGGATATGGATTTCCGTCAGATAATATTGTACGCCTAGTAGATGAAGGCGGTGCGTATGAGGGAGAGAGAGGCCAAGAGGGCCAGGACCAATAGCTACAGATTCTCTTAGACGAGGTTAGGAGGTGGGCACTAAAAATAGACCCACAATAGATCTTCAGCCCTAGCATCTTCAGCATTGAGTGTGCCATCTAGACCTAGGCATGATCAGAAGGGGTGAGCATCAGGCTATAGGGTCAAAGCAGAAGGCCCACAGACTCTAGCATTCTAGTTTGTTGCAGGTGTGGTTGGGGGCACACAGGCTAGTTCTTGTCAAGTATATGTGCTTGCTTCGGGTGTGGGAAGCCCAGTCATATGCTCAAGGATAGACCAACAGTGAGATAGAGCCATGTTGAGGGTCAAGGACCAGCTTCTAGTTCAACAACTCCAATAACACGTCCCTTACAACAGGGTTCTTCGACTAGCTTAGCTGGCGGTCAGCGCCAAAAAAGATTTTATGCCCTCGCATCCTACTAGGAGCAGGAGGTCTCCCCGAATGTAGTCACTGGTATGTTATGAGTTTTCCATCTTTATGTTTATGCTTTGCTAGATCCGGGGGATATCTTGTCTTTTGTGACACCTTACGTGGCCAGTTGTGTCAGAGCTAGTCCCGAAGTCCTGTCAAAACCTTTCTTAGTCTCTACTCCAGTAGGTAATTCAATTATAGCTAGAGGGGTGTATAGAAGTTGCCCAGTCACAGTCCTTCAGAAAGTCACCTCAGTAGATATAGTAGAGTTAGCCATGACCGATTTTGATGTTATCCTCAACATGGATTGGCTATTTGCATGTTCTGCCTCAGTTAATTGTAGAACCCAGACAGTAGAGTTTAGATTTATGGGTGAGCCAGTCTTAGAGTGGAAGGGTAGTTAAGTTGTGCTTGTAGCTCATTTCATTTCCTACCTTAAGGCCAGAAAGATGATCTCCAAAGGTTGTGTGTAACATATAGTTAGGGTTAAGGATGTTGAGTCCAAGACCCCAACAGTTCAGTCAGTCCCAATAGTATGTGAGTATCTAGAAGTGTTCTCTAATGATTTACTGGGTGTTCCTCCGCAGAGGGAAATCAATTTTGGCATTGACCTTCTTCCCAACACACAGCCTATATTTATTCCTCCCTATAGAATGGCTCCAGTCGAGATAAAAGAATTGAAGTAATAGTTGAAGGACCTATTAGATAAGGATTTAATTAGACCGAGCAAGTCCCCATAGGATGCACTAGTTCTCTTTGTTCATAAGAAAGATAGTTCTCTGCGGATGTGCGATTATCATCAATTGAACAAAGTCACTGTCAATAATAGGTATCCTTTACCTAGGATTGATGATTTATTTGACCAGCTTCGAGGTGCTAACTGTTTTTCGAAGATAGGTCTCATATTTGGGTACCGTCAACTCAGAGTTCGGGATAGTGATATCTTGAAGATAGCCTTAAGGACGTAGTATGGTCATTATGAGTTTGTAGTTATGTCTTTTGGACTGACGAATGCTCCTGTAGCTCTTATGTACTCGATAAATAGGGTGATCAAGCCATACCTAGATATGTTCGTGATCATGTTTATTGATGACATCTTGATATACTCTCGGAGCGAGGAGGACCATGCCACTCAATTGAGGGTAGTGCTACAGACTCTCAGAAATAGCCAATTATATGCCAAATTCAGCAAGTGCGAGTTTTGGTTGAACTCCACGGCATTTTTGAGCCATGCGGTATTAATTGAAGGTATAAAGGTAGACTCTCAGAAAATAGAAGTGGTGAAGAATTGGCCTAGACTGGTGAATCCTTCAGATATTCGGAGCTTTTTGGGTTTATCCTGCTACTATCAGAGATTTCTTGAAGGTTTCTCATCTATTACAACACCCTTGACCAAATTGACCCAAAAGAAGGTGAAATTCCAATGGTTGGAGGCCTGTGAGAAGAGCTTCAAAGAGTTGAAGACTTAAGTCACCTCAGCACCGGTGTTAACCCTACCCGAGGGTACCAATGGGTTCGTGGTGTATTGTGATTCTTCAAGCATCGAACTTGGGTGTGTATTTATCCAACACAAAAAGGTTATATGATATGCCTCCATACAACTGAATGTTCACGAGAAGAATTACCTGACCCATGATCTAGAATTGGCTGCGGTGGTATTCACCTTTAAGATATGGAGACACTATTTGTATGTGGTCCACGTGGATGTGTTTACAGAGTTTACAATATGTGTTTACCCAGAAGGATCTTAATCTTTGGTAAAGGAGGTGGTTGGAGCTACTTTAGGATTATGACATGAGTGTTCTTTACCATCTGAGGAAGGATAATGTGGTAGCGACGCACTTAGTAGACTCTCGATAGAAAGTGTGTCCCATGTAAATGAGGGAAGAAGAAGCTGGTGAAGGATGTACATCGACTTGCAAGGTTGGGAGTTCGGTTGGTTGATTCAACTGATGGCAGGGTTATTATTCAGAACAAATTAGAATCGTCCTTGGTGACCCGTGTAAAAGGTAGACAAGATGAAGACCCTATTTTGGTAAATTTAAAGGAAGCTATTAAAAATCAGAAGGTAGAGGTCTTCTCCAAAGGGGGCGATGGTGTGCTTCGATACCAGGGTCACTTATGTGTTCTTGATGTTGATGATCTGTGAAATCGAATGTTGCATAAGGCTCATTGTTCCATATATTCAATCCATCTAGGTGCCACCAAGATGTACCGTGACTTACGGGAAATCTATTGGTGGAATGGCATGAAAAAGGACATCGCAGGATTTGTGGCTAAGTGTCCAAACTGTCAGCAAGTGAAGGTCGAGTAGTAGAGACTAGGAGGTCTGCTTCAGGATATCAGTATTCCTACTTGGAAGTAGATAGGAATCAATATGGAATTCATCACAGGTTTACCTCGTACTTGTTGACAATATGACTCCATTTGGGTTGTGGTAGACAAATTGACTAAGGCCGCTCATTTTCTACTGGTCAAAACCATGGATTCGGTAGAGGATTATGCTAAGCTATACATCTAAGAGCTAGTTTGATTACATGGAGTTCCTTTATCTATCATATCAGACAGAGGTACCCAATTTACCTCTCAATTTGGAGGTTGTTTTAAAAGGAACTAGGTACTCAGGTTAAGCTCAGTACAGCATTTGCCCGCAAATGGATAGTCAAGCAGAGCGGACAATTCAGACTCTCGAGGACATGTTGAGAGCAAGTGTGATTGACTTCAAAGGTAGTTGGGATGATCATTCTCCTCTCATTGAGTTTGCATATAATAACAGCTACCATTCCAGCATTCATATCGCCTATTGGTTTGATCAAAGTTGGTGAAGCTGCGATAATAGGACCAGATTCAATCCATGAGGCTATAGAGAAGGTACAACTCATACGAGACTAAGTTGAAAACTGCTCAAAGTTGCCAAAAGTCCTATGCCGATGTGAGAAGGAGACAACTCGAGTTGGAAGTGGATGTTTAGGTGTTTTTAAAGGTGTCTCCCATGAAGGGAGTGATGCGATTTGGAAAGAAAGCAAAACACAGCCCTCGTTATGTTGGTCCCTACTGGATTATGAAATGGGTTGGCAAGGTAGCATATGAATTGGAGTTGCCTTCAGAATTAGCTTCTGTGCATCCTATTTTCCATATGTCGCTCTTAAAGAAATGATTGGGTGATTCAGCTCTCGTTGTTCTGGTGGATAGTGTTGGTTTGAAGGAAAACCTTAGTTATGAGGAGGTTCCGGTGGAAATACTAGATCATCAGGTTTGCAGGCTAAGGAACAAGGAAGTAGCTTCAGTGAAAGTTTTACGGAGGAATCAACATGTTGAGGGAGCTACATGGGAAGCCAAAGCAGATATGATGGCTGGATACCCATATTTATTTTCTACTGGTTCACTTCCAGCTTGAGGTATCAATTTTTGCCTTAGTTTTCATGTTCATTTCATGTGCCCAAGTTTCTTTTATGTATATGGTTGTATGTATGAATTGTAATTCAGTTCAGCTATGTGATTAAAATTTGAGCTAACTATTCCGTCAGTTTTCAACTTTAAGGATCAGTATTTGAATATGATGATTGTATTTCTCTACTTTTTTGTATGTTTTCCAACATTTGAGGACAAATGTTCCCAAGGGGGAGATCTTGTTATACCCACTAAGCCCAAATATTAGACCCAAGAGTTGAAATGGAGAAAATTTGAAATCCGGCATCAGGTTACAAAATGAGGCATTCTGTGTCCCGTGGGGGCACACCACGAGTCGTAATGTGACTCGTGGTGAGGCTCAGGATGTGAGTTTGGAATTTAGTATTCAAGGTCCGCACGAACATGACCACGAGTCATGGTCAGACACCACGACTCATTGACTCAGTTGTGGGACAGTATGATTGAGAGGGTGAAGAGAAGTGGAAGTGTACCCTACTAAAGCACCCCACGAGTCGTGGTTGATCATCACAATTCGTGGGGAGTGTCATGAGCAACATGATGGAGCTAAGTGAAATCCCAAGCGATGTATGTGATGAGTGGTGACTACGACTCGCAGTGACCAATAACGATTCATAATATCTCCCATGATGAGCCCCAGATAAACCCTCAAGCAGTACACTTGACGGATGATGCCACGAGTCGCGGCCTTGAGTAATGAGTCATCCAATCCCTTGTGGGGACTAGCAGTCACTTATTTTCTAGGAATTTAGTAAGGGATTTTCCATACTTCCTATGATCCTAAGGCCTAAACTTCATCGTTTTAAGTTATGAATGATGAGTTTTTAGAGGGTTAGGTTAATTTTAGGCCATTCTTTCTCATGCATTCAAAGTTAAAGAGTTAGAGAGGTGATCAAGATTCTTTTCCTTCAAGTTCTCTTCAATTCCTATTGGACAATCAGAGAAGTGGAAGAATCAGCTATAATCACGTATTTAGGGTTATGAATGGGTGAATCCGTTCACACCCATGCCCAATCTCTCTCTAAATCATGAAATTTCCTATGTAAATTCGATGGGGTTTTAACCTAATGCATTATATTCCTAATTCTCTATATAGGTATGATTTAAATGAGTTTCTACTATCAAATTATGATTTATGGGAAAGTTTTAGGATGTCATCAATGAAAATTATGTTTCAAGCTTTATAAATTATATTGTCCAATTTTGAGAAGTTCATGAAAAGTTGAGATTTATGATGAATGTTCTAGTTTGATGAAATATTATTGATGAAAAGTATGTTTTCAAGTTACCATGTTTAAGATCATGATATCAAGGGAATTATGTATTTCCAAGCATGTTAAAGTATCGGGAAATGCCCATATATTCAAGTACGATTATGATTTTATGAATTTAGCTTACCACATGGTTTTGGAGTGAAGACTCCCAGTTATGTTCAGCTTATGGTATGGTTTTCACCAAGGTTCCTTATGTATAATTCGGATTTATGTGTATATAATATTTTCGCTTCATCAATGGACGATGGTCAACTTCGTTGAAAAATGATGGAGAACATATGGATGTTTTTGGGAGTAGTGTCTAGCACTGAGTAGGCTATTAGTCAGTCAACCCTATGTCTTAGAACTATGCGCCAACAAATGTATGATTAGATTATATTGGGACCTCCTATATGAGCTATTCCCTTCCACGATTAGAAAACGAGCTTGATATCGATATCATGGTATCATCCTTAGCCCTGGAAAGTCTTTGGAAAACTCTACCCACTTGAGTATGACAGTTGGGACCACATAAGCTCTACTTTGGTATGTCGGTTAAAAAATGAGTCTCCCATTGTTCTTCAGGATTTCAATTGTGCATGTTTATCACTCATATTCTATATATCTATATATGTTCTAAAGAAGATTTGACCCAATGTTTAGCTTTATTTATGACTATCAGATTTAAGCTTCAGGTCAATCGATTTAGTTATGATGTTATGTTATATTGAGAACGTGTTTTCAGAAAGATAGAATGCAGACCCTACTCTCAAATTCTTATTTTGTTTATGCTTTACATTATGCATGTTTTTGATGATATTACTTATTTAAGCAGTTTTACTTATCTTGTGAACTAGGTACATTCAATCTATTGACTGCATACTCTATGCTACATCATTTCATGATATAGGCCCCGGACTTAGACTCAGCCCCGTTCCTAGCTATCCTTTCAGAGATAGCATCTTACGCTCATTGGTGAGTCCTTATATCCCAAAGACCATGCTTTTATCAGATTCCTCTATGTGTTTGAAGTTGTCATCTTAGCGAGTTAGTTGGGGTCTTGTCTCATCAACTCATCAGACTTAGAGGCTTTTCAGGAAAAGGATGTATTCAGCTTCAGATTGTGTATTATGATGTTATGTTTATTTCAGGCTTCTGCTAAGTCTATCATGTTATTTCTTCCTCTTTATTGATTGAGTTAGATGAATGTTCATGCCATGGGTTGACCTGGGGTCTCTTGGGGCTCCTTGTCTTGTGTTGCGATCTGGACCTGCATTCGGGTGGTGACAATTGCCCTTAGTAGATTGTCTATGGAGAGTATTTCTCATATGAAAGACAGAAGGAAAAGATTGGTGAAGGATGTATATTGGCTTGCACGATTAGGAGTTCGCCTCGAGGAGGTGGTGTCTTTGTTCTGAATGGTTCAAAATCTTCTTTGATGACTGACATCAAGGCTAGGAAAGATGAAGATCCTATTTTGGTAAAGTTGAAGGAAGCGGTTCAGAATCAGGAAGTGGAGGTCATCTCCCAAGGGGTGATGGTATACTTCAATATAAGGTGATTTATATGTTTCAAATATTGATGATTTGAGAGAGAAGGTGTTGCTTAAGGCTCGTGGTTCACGATATTCTATCTATCCAGGTGCCACCAAGATGTATCGTGACCTACGGGAAGTCTATTGGTGAAATGACATGAAGAAGGATATAACGGAGTTAGTGGCTAAGTGTTCGAATTGGCGACAAGTAAAAGTGGAGCAACAAAGACAAGGAGGACTTCTATAAGACATTAATATCCCCACATGGAAGTGGGAAGAGATCAATATGGGTTAGACATTAATATCCCCACATGGAAGTGGGAAGAGATGAACATGGGTTTCATTAAAAGAGTTACCTCGCATACGTCGATAATATGACTCTATTTTAGTGGTCTTAGATCGGTTGACTAAGGCAACCCATTTTCTACAGATCAAAACTATCAACTCAGTGGATAATTATGCTAAATCTTACATTTGGGAGTTAGTTTAGTTGCATGGTGTTCATCGTATTGGATAGAGGTACTTAGTTCACCTCATAGTTTAGGAACTGTTTGAGAAGAAACTTGGTACTTAGGTGAAGCTTAGCACAGTTTTTCACCCACAGATAGATGGTTAGGCTGACAGACCAATCAGACTCTCAAGGATATGTTGAGAGCATGTGTGATTGACTTTAAAGAAGTAAATCGCCTATGATTGGCTTTTAATAGGTCAGGCTATACTGATAGGTCCAGATTCAGTTGATGAGGCTATGGAGAAAGTTTAGCTTATAAGGAAAAAGCTGAAAACAGCTCAGAGTCATCAACAGTCCTATGCCAATGTGAGGAGAGAACTAGAGTTTGAAGTCGATGATTGGGTGTTTTTGAAGGTTTGTCACATGAAGGGAGTGATGAGGTTCGAAAAGAAAGGGAATCTTAGTCCCTGATATGTTCGTCTCTATAGGATTATGAGATGTGTTGGCAAGGTGGCCTATGAGTTGGAGCTACCAGCGGAGTTGGCTTCGGTACATCCAGTCTTTCATGTATCATTATTTAAGAAGTGCATTGGTGACCCAACTTTGGTTGTCCTAGTAGAGAGCATAGGTGTGAAGGATGACCTTAGCTATGAGGAGGTTTTGTAATACCCTAGAAGCCCAAAGATCAGACCTGGGAGTTGAAATGGAGAAAATTGAATATCTGACACCAGGTCACAAAACGAGTCATCTTGTGACCTGTGGGGTAGACCACGAGTAGTTAGGTGAGTCATAGTGAAGTGTAGGGTGTGAGTTGAAATTTTGGGGTTTGAGGTCCCCATACACCAGACCACAAGTCGTGGTCAATCCCACGACTCATTGAGTCAGCCGAGGGCAAGGGATTGAAGAATGTGAAGTGGGTCTGGTAGTGTACCCTACTAAATGTCCCCACAAGTCATGGTCAGTCACCATAATTCATGGGATGGGTCGTGGTTAGCAGATATAGAATGTAATTGAGATTAAAGCAGTGCATGTGACGAGTGGGGACAATGAGTCATGGTCATCTGTAATGATTTGTAAGGTCCCTCGAGTCGAACCTCGAATGATCTGTTGGACAGTGTACTTGACGATTGATGCCACGACTCATTCCGTTTGCCGACGACTCATCCAGTCCCTCGTTGGGACTAACACTCAGTTATTTCCTATAAATTAAGTAAGGGCTTTTTCATAATTTCTATAATCCTAAGGCCTTAACTATGTCTTTTTAAGTTATGAATGATGAGTTTTAAGAGGGTTAAGTTCATTTAAGGCCATTCTTATTCATGCATGCAAGGGTAATAGTCTAGAAAGGTGATCAAGGAAAATCCTTCAAGGTTCTTCTACAAATCCTCCTTGGGCAATTAGAGAAGTGTAAGAATTAGCTATAATCAGGTATTTAGGGTTATGAGTGGGTGAATCCTTCTACACCCATGTCCAATCTCTCAAAATCATGAAATTTCCTATGTTAATTCTATGGGGTTTTGACCCAATGCATGAAATTTTTAATTCTCTACGTGGGTAAAATTTAAATGTATTACTACTATTTAATTATGATTCATGGGAAAGTTTTACATTGTTTTTCATTAAAATCATGTTGCAAGCTTCCTAAATTTTAAATAGCCCAATTATAAGAAGTCTATGAACGTCCAAATTTATGATGAAGGTTCATATATGATGAAGTATTGATGATGAAAAGCATGTTTTCAAGTTACCCATGTTTATAATTATGTTTTCAAGGGAATTGAATATTTTCAAGTTAAAGTATTGGGAAATGCCCACATGTTCAAGAATGATTTACGATTTATGATATGGATTTCATGATTGATCAATTTATGATGTTGACCAACTAAAGGGCCCTTGATTCATGGCTAAACATGTATATAAATGGGGATCAACGATGTTAAATGTTTATTTAGCCATGAATTTCATGAATGGTATTTATTATTTACATATGAGCCTAATGTGCATATTTTTGGGAGGAATGTCTAGTACTGAGTAGCCTGGCATTCAAAGAACTATGTCGGTGTCTCATACCTATGTGCCACTGTAGGTTCATGATTATACATACAATGATAGGGGATCTCCTCTTTTTTGATATCACATAATGCATGTCCCTTTCCTGGCAAGCCAGGGACGGCTCTGCCTACTTGAGCGAGATAGTTGGAATGATTCGAAAACCTTGAGCCTTATGTTATTTTATGATATTTATGTTATGTGCATGTTTTCCCACTGTTATGATCTCTTATGAGCATTTATGTGTTTTTAAATGTCCATTTTACTTACCTTATATAGTCGGTACATTCCAAGTACTGACCGCATACTCTGTGTTGTATAGTTTCATGATGCAGACTCTAATCTTCAGACCCAGCACCATCATTAGCTCATTTTGAAGATTAGCATCCAGCTCTTTGGTGAGTTCTCATTGTCAGAGGACTGGTTTGATATTGTTTATCTTTTTATGCTTAGTTTTCTAGACCTGTCGGGTTAGTTGGGCGTGTTGTCCCATCAACTCATCAGATATGTTAGAGGCTTTCAAACTATGTGTAGTATTCAGTTGTTATGTATGAAGTACATCTCGCTTTCTATGTATGTCATGGTGATGCTTCCTCAATGCTGTTACATTGAGTATTTCCTTTTATTGATTTAGTTAGATGTATGCTCACGCCATGGGTCGACTTGGAGTATCTCAGGGTTCCTTATCCCGTGTTGCGATCCAGGACTACGTTCGAGTCATAACAAATTTGTCATCAGAGCAATAGGTTTGAAGTGTCTTGGGTGTCTAAAAGTCGCGTTAAGTAGAGTCATTTTCATGGGTGTAAAGTGCGCCACACTTATGATGAAGAGGCTACGAGAAATTTAGGAAATATTCCCTTCTTTCATGATCTATGCCATTGTTCGGTGCGTAGTATGGGTATTATAAAACCGACACGCAAGTGCACGTGGTCGAACAAGTAGTAAGTGGCTTTACTAAGCCAAGTATCGATCCCACAGAGACTTGGGATAAGTGCAATTTGCTCAAGTATACTATATTTTCACTTCTAAATATGCTGACAACTAAATAACCAAAAAGTGAATAATTTGTTTTATAAATTCTATACTAAACTACCAACAATTATCTACTTTGAATTTGGACTATGGATAAAAGCATGCCGATGTTAAAGAACATGCAATGAAACTGATTATCATCACAAATTGGTTAATCTTTTCTTCCAGTTGCTAGCCAAGAACAATTGCCAAGAGATTAAAACTCTCGTATTTAATCTTACCTAAGAATCATGAACCATCCGTCTACATTTCTGTGATCAAATGCAATTCATGTTCTAGCCATACAATTCCGGTTCCTAAATTGACTAATACGGATTTCAAGTATATTTCTATCAGGAAAGCACATCAAAACTCAATTTTCCCCTATCAAGTAAAGAACAATATCCTATTAATTGACAACTTTCCAATTTCGTGCTCTCTCGAGTGAAATCGGACTTTTTAGATGTACATTAATGTAGGCCACACACCAATGAAGTAAGAACAAGAATTAATAGAACAACATGGAAGAAAAAGATGAAAAACAATATAATCAATAATCAAAATTCATCACAAGTGTTCATAACCTCAGCAAGTAAGGGAATTAGCCACTCATTTGTGGATTAATCATCCTAAAACAAGTATTAATCATACAAACAATTGAATTAGAGAAGAAAGAAAGAGAGAAAAAACCCTGAACTTTTCGTCCCTCAACTACCTGTAACCCACGTCCTTGCTCCACCAAGTCTGAATTCTGAAAAATACACTTAAGTGTTCTATTTATAGTAGTGGGAATTTTTCCCGGAATAATGAGCAACGTGTCACGGAGTGCATCGCGGAGCACTGCCTCCGTGACACGCCGTGAACGCGGACCCTCACTGGAATTGGGGGTCCGGGAAATCAAACACCAACGTGGCACGGCGTGCAACGCAGATGCTAGCTACCGTGCCACGGAGCAGTCGTGAACCTCCACTGGAAATTGGTGAATTTTCACCCTCCAGGAAGAATGCCTCCGCGATGGCAGCGTGACACGGCTCCATCGCGGAGCCCCTTTAATTTCTGCAGTCCAATGCCTTTTTCCTTGCTCAATTCCAAGTCCAACTTCGATATCATCCAACATGCATTTTAGCTCCTCGAAATCACATTTTACCTACAAAACAATGCTAATCATGTTGGTTAGTATAAATTCACATTTTATTACCAATTACATGAAAACATATACACATTGCTATATAAACAAGGCGAAAATGGTACTTTTGAGTATCACTTGGGCATATAAATCTGCCCAAGATCACTTACCCCACACTTAAATCCTTGTTCGTCCTCGAACAACAAACATACAATTCATGCAATTTACATCCCAACCTTAGCTACTATGGTGCGACAATTTAAGCTATTATCATACCGATCATTCAATATTGCAAATCATCAAGAAAACATGCATGGTCTTAACAATGCAATGACCTTCAATACATTAAGACTTCCTAGACTTTAAGAATCGACTCTCGATATCGGCAAACTCATACAAATCAGCTAATGGAGATATCCGACATGAAAATCAGTCTTTCCTCAAGCGTGTTGATCTTGGGCAGATTTATATGCCCAAGTGATACTCAAAAGTATCATTTTTGCCTTGTTTATCTAGCAATGTGTATACATTTTCATGTAATTGGTAATAAAATGTGAATTTATACTAACCAACATGATTAGCATTGTTTTGTAGGTAAAATGTGATTTCGGGAAGCTAATATGCATGTTGGATGATATCGGAGTTGGACTTGGATGCAAGCAAGGGAAAAAGCATTGGACTGCACAAATTAAAGGGGCTCCGCGATGCACTCCGTGACACGTTGCTTGTTATTCCGGGAAAATTCCCACTAGTATAAATAGAACACTTAGGTTCATTTTTCATAATTGAGACTTGGTGGAGTAAGAACGTGGGTTACAGGCAGTTGAGGGACGAAAAGTTCAGGGTTTTTCTCTCTTTCTTTCTTCTTTAACTCAATTGTTTGTATGATTCACACTTGTTTTAGGATGATTAATCCACAAATGAGTGGCTAATTCACTTTCTTGCTGAGGTTATGAACACTTGTGATGAATTTTGATTATTAATTATATGGTTTTTCATCTTTTTCTTCCATGTTGTTCTATTAATTCTTGTTCTTACTGCATTGGTGTGTGGCCTACATTAATGTATATCTAAAAAGTCCGATTTCACTCGAGAGAGAATGAAATTGGAAAGTTGTGAATTAATAGGATATTGCTCTTTACTTGATTTGGGAAAATTGAGTCTTGATGTGCTTTCCTGATAGAAATATACTTGAAAGTCGTATTAGTCAATTTAGGAACCTGATTTGTATTGCTAGGTCATGAATTGCATTTGATCACAGAAATGTAGACGGATGGTTTTTGATTCTTAAGTGAGATTAAATACGAGAGTTTTAATCTCTTGGTTAATGTTCTTGGCTAGCAACTGGAAGAAAAGATTAACCAATTTATGATGATAATCAAGTTCATTACATGTTCTTTAACCTCGGCATGCTTTTGTCCATAGTCCAACTTCAAAGTAGATAATTGTTAGAAGTTTTAGTATAGAATTAGAAAACAAATTATTCACTTTTTGGTTACGTTGTTGTCAGCATATTTAGAAGTTAATTAAAATATAATATAGTATACTTAAGCAAACTTCACTTAATCCGAGTCTCTGAGGGATCGATACTTGGCTTACTAAAGCCACTTACTACTTGTTTGACCACGTGCACTTGCGTGTCGGTTTAGATACCTAAGGAACCAACCGAACACATGTGCCCTCACAACTCAAGAGAATCTTCCCCTTTTTGCTCATATGACACACACATTCAAGTAGGGGCATGTAAAAACAATTTCACTCTCTCTCCCAAAAGAATTCACATGCATCATGTCATGACCCATAAGCTTGCCCTTAGTGTATTACTCCACTAATATAAAGAAATGCAATGTAAGATCACGTAGGACTTTAATGGGTTGTAATGGAAGCTATGGAACTAGTATATATTGAATTAGCCAATAATAGCCACTAGCATCCTTAAGCGCCTTTGCAACACATTCCCATCAACTCATGGACATTGTTTCTCTTTTTTCTTTTTCCATCATCCCCTTCTTGATGATTTACTTTAGTATGGCCCATTTCATTCAGCACACTTGACACAATAACAAAGGTTATTCATGCACCTTCATTATCGTTTATTTATAACCAGTGCACCTTCAACCTTTTCTTTTCTTCCCTCACTCTGCTTTTCTTTTTCTTTTCACCATTCTCACTCTTTGACACTTTGAGAAAATTATTTTCTCTTCTTAAGCGCTTAAGAGTTTTGTATAGACTTTACGGCTAATGAAAAGAAACAATTAAGCTCGGTTTATACTTTTTGGACAAAAGAAAGAAATAATCGGATAAAGGCTCAAAGGGCTGACTAGGGTATACAATCACAGAAAGGGGTAGTATAACAAAAAAAAAAAATAGAAACTCTCAGTTAAAACAAAGAAATGCCTACATCCTTTCCTACAGTACACCTCCTTCATTTCGTTTCGTACACACACCAGGCAAGTTCTAGACACTTCAAAATAGCATGGAATATCAACACCTCACTTCACACTTTATGTACATGCTCGATTCAAGATGTATTCACAGATTCTTCAATCAGCTAATTACATGAATTCAAACATTAAGCCTCAATCACACCGAATTGAACTCTACAGCCTAGGTATCTCAACATATTTACAAAATTGCATGCTTTCATACGAATCACCTTTGCATTTTAAATATCAACACAACACGCAACCACAAATTCACAACCATATAGTAACTACAGGTTCCGGGATGCAATCCACCAAAGAAAAACAAAAAATAATTGGAGAAAAAAACTACTCCTACCGACTACATTTCCCTTAAGACGGTTATCATCCATCCATCATAGGTAATGGTTACTAACTAAGACGTCGGTTCAATGGGACCCTTCTCGGTAAAAGAACCGAAAACAAACGCCGAGAAACCCAAAATTAAAAAATTGAAAAATTTTGCAAAACATCGATCATTTCGATAGAAAAAGAAAAATTTATGTACAAAATATTTACAAAAATATTTTAAATATGTACAAAATATTTTCACAAAATTTTAAAAATATCGATCATTTCGATAAGCCAAAAATATTTACAAAAATTTTTTACCGAATCAGCTGGCAGCATTCCACAACACACATCAATTCCACAAATATGTACAGATACAAAACAGAATAGATTGAACATTCACAAACACAGGGAAACATAACATACAAAATGGCAGAGGAGAACATACAAACAAATCAACCCAGCCTAGCACCTAACTACTCCCACCCCACACTTAAACCGAACACTGTCCCCAGTGTTCACAAAAATTAAATAGCGCAAAATCGGGTGGTGGAACTCCCTGATCAGTCAAAGTATTCCACTTATTGATCAGGTGCTGCTGCCTCATCTCCCATGTCCGAGTCGCCTCCTTCGTCATCATCAGACTCCACATCGAAGTCCTCCCGACGTGTCTCCTCGTCCATGGGGACATCATCGTCAGTGGGCTCTACAAAGGCTGGCCCTACTCGGCATAGAGCCCGGGCGTTTTCGTCAAATGGGTAATCTAGCTCGAGCTGCCATAGCTCCTCCACCGTGGCTGGTCTCCCACCGATCCTTAGCTGGAGCATTTGCATCCCATACATCCGCGCCATGTACTGGTCATCACGAGCATGTCGCTCGCCAAGTGTCAGCACTGGCCCGTGGGTGGTGTCAGGAGCCTTAGTTTTGGTCACATCCAAGGCCCGCCGCTCCAACTGCGGGATATAATCCAAAGCCTCCTCCTCGACGTCAAGGCCCCGGAGAAAGGTGGTGAGTAGTCCACCGAAACCATACCTGTGGCCCTGGTGCAATCGGGCTCTCTTCATGGCGGATATGATGACCGCCCCGACATTAATCTCCAGCCCTTTCATCAGGGCGTACACCAGGCAAACACGGTCCCGGTCACATCAGTCATGTGTACCCCCGGGATTAGGCACGAGCAGACTATCTTCAGCCAGATTCGGGCTTCCCTGTTCATCTGAGAATATGGCAGAGTCTGGTGGTAGCCCCTTTCCTTGTGCCTGCTCCATCTAGCTGTGGATCGAGCCCCACACAGTGTGCGTCTGATGTCAGCATACGGTGGGGTAATGTTCAGCTGTCTAAGGACGTGGGCGTCTGTGTCCCGCGCTCCTATGATGGCATTGAGCTGGTGGGGTTCCAGAGTGACTATCTGCCCTCTGATCTTAATGGTGTTGCTTCTGATTGATGGGTTCCAATTAGCATAGAACTCCCGGACCAGGTGCAGGTTGCATTCTTTGGGCTCCTGAAATATGAAACCGAGCCCAGCTGCCTCGATCCGGTGAACCATTCTGGGGAACTCCTGTGCTAATGGCTCCCGTGCTATATGCTCCTCGGGGAAATATTTGTTCTCCTTGTGCTTGGCATACCACTTTTTCCCCTCGTCAGTCACCCATCTTGTTCCGTATTGGCGGCGCTGGCCGCGTGGAACTGCTGGTGCAGCTGGGACTGCTGTGCCCAGTTTGAGTCTTTTCCTTTCGGTGCCTGAAGTTGATGCACCCTTCCCTTTATCTTGCCTTCTTGCCATTTTTCCTGTCAACACAAGTAAACAAGCTCAATGTCAAGCTAAATGAATATTAACTTCGGCTAAAGTCGGGTTGCGCTAAGTTTACCCCACACTTAGTCCTTAGCTACAGTTACAATACTACGACAAGAATAACTTTATTTACACCAAACAACCAACTATACAATCATGCTTAGTGCCTTCAAACGAAAATTCGACGGTATAACTTCTGCGTACTACTCAGACTTCGTACAACTAATCCCAATCACTACCATCGCTAGCATTTTAACCATCGCACTTAGCAAAGAAAAACAACGAAACAAAAACAACAACAAAAATTCTATACAAATGAACCTATACAACCAACCAAGTTTGAACAAATTTCAACATTTTCCCCAAACCCGAGAATTCGTCGTCTATTAACATTCAAATAATTTGTACAACGATTCAACCCATTCAACACGTACACCCCGGCATAGAATTCACGAATTCAACACATTACCAACTTCAAATTCAACAACAAACCCTAGAATTGATTTCTTCCATCAAATTCGAATAATTCATGCAATCGAGAAGTTCAACCGATCATTACAACATTCCGAACATTTATCAATCAACAAATAACTCGAATTCATGCTTAATTTCGACTTAGGGTGATTTATCTCACCTCCCATGCTTAATTTCGAATAAAATCGACAAAAACGTGAGAGAGAATCGGAAAACATACCTTGTAGTTGAATAAGCGAAGAAAACATTGTAATTTGTTGCCATAAGCTGTGGCACGTTGATGGGAGAGGGGTTTTGGGACGTTTGGTCATGGAGGAAAATGAAAATGAGGGGAAAAGGGGAGAATTCGGGGTTTAAAAAGTAGAAAAATACGTGGGTCACCCGGCAACTCGGTGTTATTTCTGAATTGAGGTTGGTAGTTCTGTTGCCCTCCTTGGTTCCTTTGCACACCCTGACCCAAACTTTGGCTTTGATGGTTGTTGCTACCCCATGAAAAATTTGGATGGTTCCTCAAATTTGAATTGTAGCTACTCCCATACTGCTGATGATTTCTTTGTGCATTCCCCACAAAGTTTACTGAATCAGGATTGGCTCCACAGCACTCAGCTGAGTGCTCACTGCTTCCATACACTTCACACCACAATTGCTGGACTGCATTAACTGGAGCTGAAGGCTGGTTCAATGCCATGTTGCTAAAGTGGTTGTTCAATTGATTTTGCAAGGAAGCTATCTGTGCAGCGATAGCTATAAATCCATCCACTTCGAGCACTCCTGCTGCTTTCCTTGTTCCATCTCGTGATGAATCAGCATTCCATTCTGGATTGCCCTGTGAAACCCGGTTTAGCAAGGTGTACAGCTCCTCATAAGTCTTTTCCAGCGCTTGCCCTCCAGCTGCTGAATCTAGCAAAATTTTTGTATGGGGTTCCAAACCCTCAATAAATGTGTGCACCAACACGTCATTGGACTGATGATGATGAGGACAGTCCCGCAACATGGATTTAAATCTCTCCAAGGCTTGATATAAATTTTCTCCCTCCCTCTGTTTGAAACTTAGAATTTGACTTCTAAGTCTTGCTGTTTTGCCAGAGGGAAAAAATCTTATCAAGAACTTTCGTGCAAGATCATCCCACGTTGAAATAGAATTTGGTGGCTCAGCTTTCAACCACCTCTTGGCTTCTCCAAGTAATGAGAACGGAAATAATGTAAGCCGAACATAATCAGGTGACACTCCAGCGGGTATATAAGTGTCACTTATCTCCAAAAAGTTTTGGAGATGCTATTGTGGGTCTTCATGAGGGAGACCAGTAAATTGCCCGCTTGTGTGCAACAGTTGCACCATATTTTGCTTGAGTTCAAATCTCCCTCCAGGCTCTGGTTTGCGGATACTGGATGTAACATTGTTGGCATGTGGGATTGCCCCCTCGCGAACCGGCCTTGCTGCTGCTTCTTCGGGCACTAACACTGCCCTTACTACCGATGGATTTTGTTGCTCCATAATGGTTTGTCTGAGCAACTGCAGCTTTCTTTGTAGAGCTTCTCTCCATTTACTGTGAAATATACGTTCAGGCTCTATATAAGATTCCACCAGCTCTCTGTCTCTTGCCAGTGTTCACAGCAATTAAGTCTGCAAAATACAGGCTAAGACCAAGTTGTCAACACTTAATAAAAAATATAAAAATACAGTAAAATTAACACTTAAAACAAATTCACCAATTGCCAAGTCCCTGGCAATGGCGCCAAAAACTTGTTTGGTGCGTAGTATGGGTATTATAAAACCGACACGCAAGTGCACATGGTCGAACAAGTAGTAAGTGGCTTTAGTAAGCCAAGTATCGATCCCACAGAGACTTGGGATAAGTGCAATTTGCTCAAGTATACTATATTTTTACTTCTAAATATGCTGACAACTAAATAACCAAAAAGTGAATAATTTATTTTATAAATTCTATACTAAACTACCAACAATTATCTACTTTGAATTTGGACTATGGATAAAAGCATGCCGAGGTTAAAGAACATGCAATGAAACTGATTATCATCATAAATTGGTTAATCTTTTCTTCCAGTTGCTAGCCAAGAACAATTGCCAAGAGATTAAAACTCTCGTATTTAATCTCACTTAAGAATCATGAACCATCCGTCTACATTTCTGTGATCAAATGCAATTCATGTTCTAGCCATACAATTCCGGTTCCTAAATTGACTAATACGGCTTTCAAGTATATTTCTATCAGGAAAGCACATCAAAACTCAATTTTCCCAAATCAAGCAAAGAACAATATCCTATTAATTCACAACTTTCCAATTTCGTGCTCTCTCAAGTGAAATCGGACTTTTTAGATGTACATTAATGTAGGCCACACACCAATGCAGTAAGAACAAGAATTAATAGAACAACATATAAGAAAAAGATGAAAAACCATATAATCAATAATCAAAATTCATCACAAGTGTTCATAACCTCAGTAAGGAAGGGAATTAGCCACTCATTTGTGGATTAATCATCCTAAACCAAGTGTTAATCATACAAACAATTGAATTAGACAAGAAAGAAAGAGAGAAAAAACCCTGAACTTTTCGTCCCTCAACTGCCTGTAACCCACATCCTTGCTCCACCAAGTCTGAATTCTGAAAAATACACTTAAGTGTTCTATTTATACTAGTGGGAATTTTTCCCGGAATAATGAGCAACGTGTCACGGAGTGCATCGCGGAGCACTGCCTCTGTGACACGCCGTGAACGCAGACCCTCACTAGAATTGGGGGTCCAGGAAATCAAACACCAACGTGGCACGGCGTGCAACGCGGAGGCTAGCCACCGTGCCACGGAGCAGTCGCGAACCTCCACTGGAAATTGGTGAATTTTAACCCTCCAGGAAGAATGCCTCCGCAATGGCAGCGTGACACGGCTCCATCGTGGAGCCCCTTTAATTTGTGCAGTCCAATGCCTTTTTCCTTGCTCAATTCCAAGTCCAACTCCGATATCATCCAACATGCATTTTAGCTCCTCGAAATCACATTTTACCTACAAAACAATGCTAATCATGTTGGTTAGTATAAATTCACATTTTATTACCAATTACATGAAAACGTATACACATTGCTAGCTAAACAAGGCGAAAATGGTACTTTTGAGTATCACTTGGGCATATAAATCTGCCCAAGATCAGCCGTGCGATGAAATGTACCTCTATCCTTCTAACTAGTGCTATTCGTGATTGAAGAATCATGACACTCTGCAGAGTAAATGGTATGAGGAATGGAAATGGAAACAGCCATGAGGATGGCAATGAAGACGGGCACCAACAAACCCCACCTGTCTAGGAGCACCATGCACCGGAGCCAGTTGCCCATGCTGAGTTTCAGGCTGCTATTCAGATGCTTGTGTAGTCTTTGACCACTCAATTCCATCGGTATGTAGTGGCGCATATTCAGCAAAATGGAAATTCGGTGGAAGCTCAAGTCAGAGATTTCTTGAGAATGAACCCGCCAAAGTTCCTTGGGTCAAAAGCAGATGAGGACCCGCATGAGTTCATTAATGAGATTGTGAAGCTCACCCAAGTCATGGGGGTGAATGGGGTTGAGTGTGTTGAGTTGGCCTCAAATCAGTTGAAAGGGGTAGCACATATCTAATTTCGATAATGGAAAGATAGTAGGGTCGCCGGAGCAGGCCCTGTAACTTGGGAGGAGTTCTATGTTGCGTTCCTAGATCAATTCTTCCATTGTGAGATAAGGGAGTTGAAGTCATCCGACTTCGTGAATCTTAAGCAGGGGAGGATGACAGTATAGGAGTATGCCCTTGAGTTCACGCGCTTATCAAAGTATGCCCCAGAGTTAGTGGTTGATCAGAGGATGCGAGTGAATAAATTTGTTCATGGGGTGGCGAGCTTCTTGGACACAGATTACAGGACCGCTATGCTTCACCAGGATATGGATTTCCCTCGAATAGTCTTGTACGATCAGCAGATGGACGCGACACATGTGAGGGAGAGAGAGGCCAAAAGGGCTCAAACAGATAGCTATGGGTTTACTCAGTAGAGATCCGGCGGTGGTCACCGCCTTTAGATTCAGCAGAGGTCACTAGCTCCAGCACCCTTATCAGGTAGTGTTCCATCTAGAACCAAGGGTGATTAGAGGAGTAGGCCCTCAGGTTTAAAGGACAAGCGGAGCATGCAGGTAGAGAGCACCTTTCCAGCCTATGGGAAGTGTGGCAAGAGACATACCAGGGAGTGCTTGCTCGGCTCAGATATATGTTTTGGATGTGGTAGATCCTGCCACATGCGCTGAGCGTGTCCATTTGCAAGATAGGATGACTATAGAGGCCGCGCAAAAACTACCAAGTTAGCAACAACTGTAGCATGTTCAGCACCACAAGGGGCATCCACTAGTGGGGGTGGCGAACAGCTCCAAAATAAATTCTATGCCCTCACCTCGAGTCAGGAGCAGGAGACTTCATCGACTGTGGTTACTGGTATGTTATGAGAGTTTCACCTTGATTCTTATGCTTTGTTAGATCCAGTAGATACCTTGTCTTTTCTGACACCTTATATTGCTAGAAGCTTTAGAGTCAGTCCCAAAATTCTGTAAAAACCATTCTCAGTCTCTACTCCTGTTGGTGATTCAGTTGTAGCTAGGTGGGTGTATAGAAGTTGCCTGATCATAATATTGCATAAAGTCACCTCTGCAGACCTAGTAGAGTTAGCCATGACTGACTTTGATATTATTCTCTACATGAATTGGTTGTATGCATGTTATGCTTCTATTAATTGTAGGACCCGTGTGGTGGAGTTTCACTTTCCATATGAGCCAGTTTTAGAGTGGAAAGGTAGTATAGCCGTTCCTGTAGGTCACTTCATTTCCTATCTTAAGGATAGGAAGATGATTTTCAAAGGTTGTGTGTACCATCTAGTTAGGATTAAGGATGTGAAGTCCGAGACCCTGACTATCCAGTCAGGTCCAGTAGTATCTAGAAGTGTTCCCTGATGATTTACCGGGTGTTCCTCTCGAGAGGGAAATCGATTTTGGCATTGACCTTCTTCTCGACATCTATCCTCTATCTATTCCTCCTTACAAAATGGCTTCAGCCGATCTAAAAGAGTTAAAGGAGCAATTGAAGTATCTTTTGGATAAGGGTTTCATTTGATCGAGAAAGTCTTCATAGGGTACACCGGTTTTGTTTGTCCGAAAGAAGGATAGTTCTCTTCGTACGTGTATTGATTATCGGCAGTTGAACAAGGTCACTGTCGAGAACAGGTATGCTTTACCCAGGATTGAGGATTTGTTTGACTAGCTTTAGGGTGCTAAGTGTTTTTTGAAAATAGATCTCAGATCTGGGTACCATGAGCTTAGACTTGGGGAGAGTGACATCCCGAAGATAGCCTTCATGACGCGGTATGGTCATTACGAGTTTGTAGTTACGTCTTTTTGACTATTGAATGCTCCTGCAACTTTTATGGACTGGATGAACAAGGTGTTCAAGCCATACTTGGATATGTTCGTGATTGTGTTTATTGATGACATCTTGATATACTCTCCGAGCGAGGAGGAGCATGCTGCTCATTTGAGGGTGGTGCTACAGACCCGTAAGGATTGTCAACTATATGCTAAATTCAGCAAGTGCGAGTTTTGGTTGAACTCAGTGGCATTTTAAGCCATGTGGTATCAAGTGAGGGCATAAAGGTGGACTCTCAAAAAATAGAAGCGGTGAGGAATTGTCCTAGACCGTTGAATCCTTCATATATCCGAAGCCTTTTGGGATTAGAAGGCTACTATTGTAGATTTGTTGAAGGTTTCTCATCTATTGCCGCACCCTTGACCAAATTGACCTAAAAGAAGGTGAAATTCCAATGGTCGGAGGCTTGTGAGAGGAGCTTTCAGGAGTTGAAGGCTCGACTTACCTCAGCACCAATGTTCACCCTACCTGAGGGTACCGATGGGTTCGTGGTGATTGTGATGCTTCAAGGATCAGACTTGGGTGTGTATTGATGCAACGCGGAAAATTTATAGCATATGCCTCTAGACAGCTAAAGTTCTTGAGAAGAATTACCCGGCCCATGATCTTGATTTGGCAGCGGTGGTATTCACCTTGAAGATATGGCAACATTACTTTTGTGGTGTCCACGTGAATGTGTTTATGAACCATAAGAGTTTACAATATGTGTTTACCCAGAAGGATCTCAATCTTCAGCAAATGAGGTGGTTTGATCTACTCAAGGACTATAACATGAATGTCCTTTACCATCCGGGTAAGGCTAATGTAGTAGAAGACACACTTAGTAGACTCTGTATAAAGAGTATGTCCCATATGGGTGAGGGGAAGAAGGAACTGGTGAAGGATGTGCATCGACTCGCAAATTTGGGAGTTCGATTAGTTGACTTAACCAACGGCAGTGTTATTGTTCAGGATGTATCAGAGTCGTCCTTTGTGACTGATGTGGAATCTAGACAAGGCAAATACCCTATTTTGGTAAAGCTAAAGAAAGCCATTCAAAATCAAAAGGTAGAGGTCTTCTCCAAAGGAGGAGATTGTGTGCTTCGATACCAGGGTCATTTATGTGTTCCGGATGTTGCACGAGGCTCATGCATCTAGGTATTCTATCCATCCAGGTGCCACAAATATGTACCATGACTTATGAGAAGTCTATTTGTGGAATGGCATGAAGAAGGAGTTTGTAGCTAAGTGCCTGAACTGTCAGCAAGTAAAGGTTGAGCATCAGAGACAGAGAGGTGTGCTTCAGGATATAAGTATTCCTACTTGGAAGTGGGAAGAAATCAATATAGACTTCATCACAGAGTTGCCTCGCACTCGACGACAATATGACTTCATTTAAGTAGTTATGGATAGGTTGACCAAGGCCGCTCAGTTTCTACCCGTCAAAACCACGGATTCAGTGGAGGATTATGCAAAGCTATACATTTGAGTGCTAGTTCAGTTGCATGGAGTGCCCTTGTCCATTATATCAGACAGAGGTACCCAAGTTACCACTAAGTTTTAGAGGTCGTTTCAAAATGGGTTAGGTACTCAGGTTAGCTCAGCATGCATTTCACCTACAAATGGATGGTCAAGTGGATCAGACAATTCAGACTCTCGAGGACATATTGAGAGCATACGTGATTGACTTCAAAGGTAGTTGGGACAATTATTTTCCTCTTATCGTGTTCGCATACAATAACAACTACAATTCTAACATTCAGATGGCTCCGTTTGAGACTCTCTATGGGCGAAGATGAAGATCACCTATTGGTTGGTTTGAAGTTGGTGAAGCAGCGATGATAGGACCAGATTCGGTCCATGAGGCTATGGAGAAGGTTCAACTCATATTGAACAGGTTGAAAATACTCAAAGTCTCCAAAAGTCCTATGCCGATGTGTGAAGAAGAGAATTGGAGTTTGAAGTGGATGATTGGGTATTTCTGATGGTGTCTCCTATGAAGGGGGTGATGAGTTTTGGAAAGAAAGGAAAACTCAGCCTCGTTATGTTGGCCCCTACCAAATATTTAGACGGGTTGGCAAGGTGGCATATGAATTGGAGTTGCCCTCAGAATTAGCTTCTGTGCATCCTGTATTCCATGTATCACTCTTAAAGAAGTGTTTGGGTGATATAACTTTAGTTATCCCGGTGGACAGTGTTGGGGTGAAAGACAGCTTTAGTTATGAGGAGGTTACGGTGAAAATATTGGATCGTTAGGATCGAAGGCTAAGGAACAAGGAAATAGCTTCTGTCAAAGTTTTATAGAGGAATCAGCATATTGAAGGAGCCACGTGGGAAGCCGAAGCAGACGTGATGGCTTGGATACCCGCACCTATTCCCCTCCAGCTAAGTTTCAGCTTGAGGTATCAGTTTTTTCCCTAGTACTCTAATTAGTTTTCATGTTCAATTCATGTGCTCAAGTTTCTTTTATGTATATGATGTATGTATGATTCGTGAATTCAGTTCAACTATGTAATTTGAATTGGAGTTAGTCATTCCGTCAGTTTTCATCTTAAATACTCAATATTTTGTATGATGATTGCATTTCTCAAATTTTCTGTATGATTTCAAACATTCAAGGATGAATGTTCCCAAGGGGGAGATATTGTAATACCCAGGAACCCAAAGATCAGACTTGGGAGTTGAAACAGAGAAAACTGGAAATATGGCATCATATCACAAAATTAGTCGACCTATGACCCGTGGGGTAGACCACGAGTCGTAAGGTGACTCGTGGTGAAGTGTAGGATGTGACTTGAAATTTTGGGATTTGAGGTCCCCACGAACCTAACCATGAGTTTTGGTCAGTCCTTACGACTCGTTGAGTAAGCCGCAAGCAATGGATTGAGGAAAGTGAAGGGGGTCTAGTAGTGTACCCTACGGAAGGTCGCCACGACTCGTGGTCAGTCACCACAATTCGTGGGATGGGTCGTGGTTAGAAGATATAGAATGTAATTGAGATTAAGGGATTGCATGTGACGAGTGGTGACCACGAGTCATGGTCACCTATAACGATTCGTGAGGTCCCTTGTGTCGAACCCCAAATGATCTATTGGACAGTGTACTTGATGATTGATGCCATGATTCTTCCTTTTGGCGATGGTTTGTCCAATCCCTCGTTGGGACTAGCAGTCAGTTATTTTCTACGAATTTAGTAAGGGCATTTTCGTAATTTCTATGATCCTAAGGCCTAAACTATGTCATTTTAAGTTATGAAGGATGAATTTTAAGAGGGTTAAGTTCATTTTATACCATTCTTATTCATGCATGCAAGAGTAATAGTCTAGAGAGGTGATTAAGGCGAATCATTCAAGGTTCTTTTTCAAAACCTCCTTGGGCAATTAGAGAAGTGTAAGAATCAGCTATAATCAGGTATGTAGGGTTTTGAGTGTGCGAATCCTTCCACACCCATGTGCAATCTCTCAAAATCATGAAATTTCCTATGTTAATTCTATGAGTGTTTTTACCCAATGCATGAAATTCTTAATTCTCTACATGGGTACGATTTAAATGTATTGCTACTATTGAATCATGATTCGTGGGCAAGTTTTACAATTTTTTTCATTAAAATTATGTTTCAAGATTCTTAAATTTGAACTTGCCCAATTCTGAGAAGTCTATGAACGTTAAGATTTATGGTGAAGATTCATGTATGATGAAGTATTGATGATGAAAAGCATGTTTTCAAGTTACCCATGTTTATAATCATCTTTTCAAGGGAATTAAATATTTTCAAGCATGTTAAAGTATTGGGCAATGCCCACATGTTCAAGAATGATTTATAATATATTATATGAATTTCTTTACTGATCAATTTATGATGTTGGCCGACTAAAGGGACCTTGATTCATGGATAAACATGTATGTAAATGGGGATCAATGATGTTAAATATTTATTTAGCCATGAATTTCATGAATGATATTTATGATTTATGTATGGGCCTAATGTGCATATTTTTGGGAGCAGTGTCCAGCACCGAGTAGCTCGGCCTTCGAAGGACTACGCTGATGACTCATAACTACGTGCCACTACAGCTTCATGATGATACATACAATGATAATAGATCCCCTCTTTCGTGATATCACATAATGCACTTCCCTTGCCGAGCAAGGCAAGGACGACTCTGCCCATCAATGGTGTAGACTCGGGGCATGACAAACCTGGTATTAGGGCACAAGGTTTATAGCATCCTCAGAATGTCTGAAAGATGAATCAAGTAGAGTCCTTTTCATGGGTGTGAGTGCACACACTTATGACGAGGAGGCTATGAGATGTTATTAGGAAAACTCCCTTTTTTCATACTCTTTATCATGTGTTAAAGTTCAATTCCATAAAAGTTTTCCCTAACTCGTGCTCTGTTCCATTTTAGTTTATCATGCCTCCCATAAGCAGTAACGGAAGGAGGGTCGGCAACGCCAGACCTGCCCCACTATCCCCAGAAGCCCCTCAGGGTGACACAGTGTCCACCACAGAGTTCAAAGAGGCTATCCAGCTTCTCACTCAAATAGTCACCAATCAGGTGACCCAACAAGTAGTATCAGTTAACAACAATGAATCTGCAGCAGCTGCTAGGGTGCAGGCACCCGTATGAACCCTCCATCTTTTAAAGGATCCAAAGTGGGGGAGGACCCCCAAGAGTTCATAGATAAGATTCGGAAGATTACCCGTATTATGGGTGTCTGCTCCTCTAAGATTGCTGATCTGGCTGCCTACCAGCTAAAAGGGGTAACCTAGGTATGGTACGAACAGTGGAAAGAGGAGTAACAAGCAGGAGCAGTGGAACAATTCAGTCATTTGTATCCAACATCATGTTTTCTCTCACTTACTCAGTACATTCAATGTACTGATGCATACTTTTATGCTGTATCATTTCATGATACAGTCGCAGGTGCTCAGACTCAGCATCGTTAGTTCCCACAGTTTAGATCCTCCTCATCAGTAGAAGTGTGAGTCCTCATCTTTCGAGGGTGTTATTTCAGTTCTTTCATTCATTTCATTACTTTCAGTTAGACTTAGAGTTAGTTGGGGGTTTGTCCCAGCAACTCATCAGCTAGATGGATTTCAGACACAGACTTGACTTCAGACTTTTGGATTGTTCAGATGTTTTAAACTTTATGTTAAGTTTTAGTTATTCATATATGTTTTATATTATTATTGAAAGCTTCCTCTATGCATGTTTTACTCAGATTACGAGTGTATGATAGACCAAGGGTTGACTTGAGGTTACTTGTGACTCCAAGTACTGTGTTCCATCAATGGTGTAGACTCGGGGCGTGATAGATAACCACTTACTAGCATCAACAACCTATTAATCAACTTAAACATACTAACAATAAGAAAGGAAAACTAACTTACCAATCTGTCACCTTGGACAACCACCAAGAAATCCAGAAATGGTACAAAAACACGAGTTACACGGAAAATCCCAATTTCCCCACATCAAAAATCAAGTTGGAAATTATTTCCTACCCTTCGGATCAACATGGACATGAAAAAGGGATCCTGGGAGAGGTTTTCATCGACATTGTTAAATAGCTGAAAATGGAAGATATGACCAAACAACCAACCAAAGGAACTTAAATAGTCGTCCACTGCCTTAGTCGTTTTTGGCGTGTCTGCTTGCGTGGTCTCCCAAAAATGCCAATATCTCTCTATTTCGAAGTTGGATTCACAAATGGTTTAATGCATTGAAAACTAGACTCATGGACCTTTAATTTGATAGGTCATAGGCCCCCCAAAATCTTTATGGATTGGGAGAAAATTGTCCAATCATAACATATGACCATAGAGTGACTCTAATATTTCAAAACACTTTCTTCTTAGAAAATTAAATACACTTAGTCCTACCTTGAAATTATGGATTTATTGCTCAAATTATCTGGAGTGTTACATCCTATCCCCTTTGGAAACATTCATCCTTGAAAGTTTGATGACACACACAATTCCAATATAAACACTATCATGGCAAGACATAGCCTCACACAATCACAAAACTCTTGGGTCTACTATAAAAACCTCCAAACAAACAACCTTGATCCTTAGTAGGGTGCGATGAAACTATAGCCAAAATAGAGATAAGGACCTTACCTGCCACCGTGTCTAGCCACTGGGCAGCTATGGTCCACCAAGTCACAAGTATCTCTGCGCAAGTTAGCAAACACGAGTCTAGAACCAAATTCTACGACAGCTGACATCTCGCACAATTTTGATCTAAAAAGAAGGTAACCATCATGAATATCCTGTAGCCTCTTATTTATAAGTACGCAGTGCAATGCACACATAAACAAGATAGTACTAGACATAACTCACAGACTCCCTAGCACACGAACTGCTCTGATCCAAGTCTTTCACACCCCAAACCTGGAGGGGCTTGACTGGCACCCTGTGTTGAACTTGAACGAGCACACCCTGCCATACATCTAACTACAATAAGCCAGAATTGATGAGGTTCATCATCACGACATCTATAAGATTAGATTAAAGTGATAGAAATAGAAGCTGACTAATGGACCAACCAAGAGATATACAACAGGCTGTCAAGGCCGCAAGAAAGAAATAATCTATACAACTGGGCCCTCCTGGCCTACAACAAAAATGCTACACCCACAACAGAAGTTTATGAGCCTATAAGAATATAATAGAAATCAACTATCTAGGATAGGGCCCTGAACTATCCATAATACAAATATCTGGCAACTCCAGAAGACTTGGAGCTTTACCGACTCAGCTGGAACTCCACTCAACGACCAACAACTCAATCTACCTACCGATTAGTACCTGCAGTATGAACGCAGTGCCCCAACTAGGGTGTCAGAACGAAATGTACTGAATATGTAAGGCAAAAATGACAACAAGATTCATATTAGAGATCAACATATATACCGAATATCACAAAAGAAGAAACATGAATTGAATAAGCAAATAAAGCCTAGCTGGAACAAACCTACCTAGCCCCCATAAGTTCAGCAAGTACCAGCAAATATAGAAAGAGAACCTATCTGGCCCCCATAAGACCAAAAAGTCCAAAACAATAAGACAACAACAACCTGCACCTAGCAAACACAACTCATCTATCATCACCTCTAAACCTCTCAACGACCTCAACTAACATCATTCAACATCTAGCATCCACTACTATCAAATAACAGATAACACAAGGAAAAAACCACAATATAATGCCCAGCAAATCAAAAGTAAACACTAGTTAATCAACATCATCAATAAAGAATTGTCAGACCCTCTTTTGACTTTTTCTGAACTGTGGGGCAAACGACGCCCTCTACTTCTACTTCTAACTAAAGGCGAAGAGCCACTCACTCGGACAATGCTCTGAACATGAAAGTGTGCAGTTCTGCCCCCTTCTCCCATGTTGAGTCACAGGCAGCGCCTCGGAAAGCACGGACGAGCCACATGCTCTTGGCTACGCACTATTAGCGGAGCTCAATCCATCCGGGAGAACCAATCGCGATCCCAGGAAGGCTTAGAAATACCGGACTACACTTGAATCATGTCTCAATTTAACACTACCGAGGATATCATCCTCAAACCCGTAGGTCAATTAACCCATTGGGATCAACCCCTCTGCCGGAAACACTCTCGTGCGTCAGGTATCCAGAAACCACAAGGTACCTCAGGCTGGATCCCTAGACGAAACAACTCACATGTACCGGGTATCAACAAGCCATAAGGAAACAATCAAAGCATACAATCGAGGAAAGTACATACACAACTAATGTTCACACACAAACCACACATTTGAGCAAGGTACAACATTTCAATCCAATTACCATTGATGTCGCCCAAGCGCATGCAAGTGCACGTGGTCTTCATGTAATATAGGATGTTGAGGTATCGATTATCGATCCCTCAAAGACTTGTAATATCAATCATTTAAGGTTACTTATTTATTTCGCTATTCTAACTAAACAGATATAAATGGGGAATGATTTGGAGAATTAAACTACTAAACTTGAAAATTTAGGGAATTGACACTTTTATATCAGGTTGAGTTTTTAAGACATGATTACGCTAGATTAATTATTCCCAAGGTTTCTAGTTGCAAGTTACTATCTCATTTCTTGTCACTCTCTCGAGCGACCAAGAATTATCTCATGAACCCTAATGCCTATACCCTATTGTCGCAGGCGAATCATGAAACGATAGTTATGCCTACTAGTATTTTAACGAAACAAGTTTGAAGGGTATATCTCTATCCTCAACAACAACTTCTAACCATTAATCATTGGGACAAAGGATCTTTGAATTCTTGTTACATTTACTTTTAATCCTTTCGGTTCCCTTTCCCAATTTCAATCAAAAGCCAACAGATTTATTCACAAGGTGATCAGTCTAATGAATAAGCAATTAAAATAAGTAAATATAAACAACCTTTAATGAAGAATCAAAACTAGCATAATCAATATTTCAAATGTCAATCATCAACTATGGCCAAAATTCTAGAATGGGCATTTAGACACTCATAGACAAGTGAAAAGACAATGACATAATCATCATTTGAAGTAAAATGATAAAGAAAAGAAGAAACCTAAGTAGGAACTTATCTCTCCTCCAAAAGCTATGTTTACAACCTTCTATGATCAAATAAAATGATGAATGATATGCTAAAAATGCCCTAGATATTATATTTATAGGTGAGACTAAAAATGACATTTTTGCCCTTAAGTATTTAGCTTTAAATTAGCAAAAATTCATCTAGAAAGTGTTTGGTGTGCCTCCCATCCATAACCCCAAGTATGGGTCAATTTCCTCTTAGGTATAGCTCCGGGCACCCCACTCCAGCCATAGCACCAAGGTGTTAGCCAAATTTCTACACTTCTAAACACCTCTGGCATCCCACTCCATCTTTAGCACCAGAGTGTTAGTCAAATTTCTGAGCTTTAGGACCCTTCTAGTGCCCTACTCCTCCATAGCACCAGAATGTTGAGAAAATTTTCTGAGTTTGGAATGCTTTTTGGGCTCCATGCCATCCATCTCACCAAGGTATTAGTCAAATTCTCATCTCCGAAGTTAGCGACTTGGCGCCCTACACCATCCATAGCACTAACTTTAGTGCATATTTCTTTGAAACACAAGTGTTGGTGCACCATGCCAGTCATAGCCCCAGGCCGACTTTTGCGAATTCTTCTTTTTCACACCTCAGGTCATTTTTGGATCCTTTTTCCTTTGTTTTCTGCTCAAAAAATCTAGAAACATTCATTAGCTCACAAGACACACGAAAACAAGAATCATATATTTTATTAAGGATTATAAACTCAAAACAAGACTAAATATGGTAAAAACATGGCAAATGGGCATAAGAATATGCCCAACATCACCACCCTACCATTTTCGTCCTTGAACAATCCTCAACTCCATGCACAAACTCATATTTTCTCACCACTTGTCACCTCTATGAATTCACACTCAAAAAACTAGCAGAGAGCATATGATTAAGTAGTTCATCAACTTATAGCAATTCACATCAAGCACATGTAGAGTATTCAAATTCAAGACTACACAACTTCTATAATCGACTCATTTTTCAAAACATGGTCAACATGATTAAATACAAAACATGTAACACATAGTAAACCGACATTGACATCTTATGCCCCTCACCATAAGTGATGTTCCTCTCTCAAATTATCAATGCAAAGCATGGAACATAGTAAGTAAGGCATACTCACACTCAGAAATGATGTATCATACATATGCAACATTCCATAAGCTTTCCCTTTATGTACACTTAGACTACTTAGTCGTTTCAAGAGATTATCACCATAAGGACTTTTCTTGGTTGTAATATCGGCTAAGGGACGGGTAGGAATGTCTTCTTTTACAGTGAATGCCAATCCTAAGCACTTTTAAGACATTTTTTATCTTCTTTCAAGTCACCACCTTTTCCTTATTACTCACCCTTTTTCCTTTCTTTTCTTGTCCCTTTATTCACTACTTAACTGCTAGTTTTTTTCTTATAGAATGAATAAGAATATTCACTCTTAAAGCTCTTTCTTTCATAGTCCTAGTACAAAGCAAACAACAGATTTTTATGGGAATCCCTTCTTTCTATTTTCTTTTCTTACTTTCCACACAATTTCTTTCTTTCCTTTCCCCTATTGTTCATGCCTTGGTGGACCTTCACTCTCAAGTGTCAAAGTGCCTAAGACTATTTTGGATCAAAAATTCTGGAGGTCACACAACAAGAGGGAATAAGCTACTACTATGGCTAAGAAAAGAATAAGACTTAAGGCTAAAGGGGGTTAACTAGGAAAAATGTTCAGGAAGGTGAAAGAAACATGGGAAACATGGATTTTTCAAAGAGACGCCTTAATCGTCTCCTAACTCTTTAACAACTAGCTATCCAATATACTCTAAGACAAGTTCTAGATGCACAATATGTACAAAACAAAGCAATTGATCTCATGTCACATAGCATTAAGGCTCTAGTCGATTTCCTATAGCTACACATTCATACAATCATATTGAATGACATTCTTCATTATTAGGCCTTACAAATATCTTGAGTCGAATTAAAGAACTTTGTGTGTCTCATGGAATTCTCACTTAAGATGACCATTTTAATGCATTTAGCTTAGCGTCTAAGTGGAATGTCAAAGAGCATACAAGTGACTTATGCCTGACTCAAACCAAAAAATAAAATAAAACAAAGTAATAATTGTGACTAACCTCTCTTAAGATGGTCATCATCCATCTATCATAGGGAAGAGCCGCTTCTCTATGACTACAATGATTCCTAAAAATGAAAAAATTACCTGATTCAAAGGTCTTTTCTTTAGAAAAGAACATAGGCCATAAGAAAACAGAAGGGTGGGTGAGATATGCCATTTTAGCTTATGAATTTCACCCACAATTTCTTTTCTAATTTTCTATTATGCTCAAGGGGCAGTGGTGTAAACATAAAAGGACCAAGTAATAAATGTTGCATCTTGCCCTTTTTGGCCCGTAAGTGAGGAATGTCATTATGTCCAAGAATCTCATTATTTGCCCAAGAATCTCAGTAACAAGTAGTGCTAAGTGCCAACGACTCATGAAATTCTTGGCAGCCTCCTATCAAGTTGTTTTAAGCATTAATTTGCCTATTTCACTTCCAAACCTGTTTTCCTGCAACATTAAAAACAAAACGCATCATTCCTACATAAACATACATAGAATGTGCATAGTTTCTTGATTTTAAGCATCGAAAGTGCCATAAAATCACGGCACATCAACACCCTCAACTTGGAACTTTTGCATGTCTTCAGGCAAAAACAAAATAAAATAAAATAAAATAAACTACTTCGATGCTTCAATGGAAAGAACTCTAGGAAACTTAAGGTAGTCACATTTATTCATAAAATCGAATTTTCTAACCCCTCCTTCATCATATCAACTCAAATCACAATGCATATGCAAAATTTCCAACCATGACACAGAGGAATCAAAACATGGCAAAACACTGTCACTTGCAACCACACACATAAATCTATAACACTGCCCCAGATAATTCGCAGATGATTTGTTGACCAAATGCTCTAACCTCAAAGAAGTCCCATGCTCACGCATGTGTATATGAGTATTTCAATGTATTTCTCTTGGGACTAGGTAAGATCCACTCGCTCTCACAAAGAAATTCTAACTGCGTGCATGCAATGCCATAGGCTTGCTTTTACTTTCAATACCTCTATTTTCAAACAAGTAACCAAGATCACTGTAGGGCTTTTTAGGCTTGTAACGTAGGCTCAAGTTTGGGTATGGTACATATGGAATTAGTAGCTTAACCTTCCTTGGCACTGCACACGTCTTGACTCCACTTTTAAACTTTTTTCCTATTTTCTCCCCCCTCTTTCCTTTAGTTGCTTCTTCTTTCATTTTCATTTGTAACTACGGGTGCGGTTCATCTTCTTTCAAGCATTTATTGATGTCACATTTTTCTTTTATTTTCTTTTCTTGCTCTTTGACAATAATTTTATTTCTTTCTTTTCTTTTCATTATGCATACCGCACCCGCGCTGTTCCTTTTTATTACCCAATTTCTTATTCCACCCTACTCTTCTTAATCGCCCCTATAATAGTCATCTGCAACTTAGGTGATTTGCTTGTGTTGAGGTTCACAATGTCCAAGGAGGGACCAGGGCCAAAATAGGTTCATTCTTGATCAAAGCAGAAAGGTGAATTGGTGTAAATAAAAAGAAAGGTCGATTTATGCTCAAACATTTTGATCAAGGGATATTTATTCTCTTTTGGTAAGTCTTTTAAGGCTAAAGTAGGCTCATAAATAAAAAACGGCCTATGATCCTTTCCTAGTTTCCTATCCTCTATCTCAGTACGACTGACCCGACAAGTTCTAGATTGACACACACAACTGAATTTAGCTATTAGACCTCACTCACATATAGCACAGGTCAAAATCATCAATTCTACAAACTTCTAGTTCAGGTACAGCCATACAATGGTAAACATGTTCACAGTTTCAATGCCATGCAAATATTCACAAAGGTCATACTTATTGATTTTAAAATACACATAAAAAAAATTTAAGGAGGGGTATCAAATTATCAGTTCAACAAAAATCAATAATTTAAGCTATTGACTGCCTTAAGTTTACCTAACTTTCTTCCGACTGACACAAACAAACAAAAAAAACATAAAACCCTTAAATGTGTCGTCTCTACTAGATATGGAACACCCGAGGGAAAAGATATCCGGCAAGAAAAAACCCTCGGGTTATGTTCAGCAAAAATGCACAGGTATCCCTCCCCACCCCCATCAAGAAAAACATGCGTTGTCCTCGACGCATATATATATAAAATAGAACTAAGGAAATAGGGAACACACCTGTGCTACCTAGGTGTCAACTACATAGTCACTGGAGGGTGTAGATACTCCTCCAATGTTATCTCCAATATTACTGGCTTGATCCGGTGCATTTTTAGATCCAAAGGAGCTCGTCCCTTCTCCACAAGCTCTCTGTGCCTCAGTTTTAACTCTCTGTTGAGCCTCCTCTCTCAATATATGCATCTCTCTATCTATCTTACTCCGCTCTCATTTTCGCTGACGGAGCAGAGAAGCATCAT
Source organism: Datura wrightii (assembly GCA_035772735.1). NCBI lineage: Eukaryota > Viridiplantae > Streptophyta > Magnoliopsida > Solanales > Solanaceae > Datura > Datura wrightii. The sequence continues at coordinate 114,058,077 of JASDFA010000001.1, forward strand.
CTTCCAAGCTTGCCTCCTCACGATACCTTTTTCCTTTCTCTTGTGCCATCGTCTCCTCAAATGAAATCAAAAACTGGCGGTAACTCTTCTTCACTCTCATCATTTATCACAGGAAGCACCAGTGGAGGTACTGCAGCTACCTGTCGTGAAGCCAAATCTCACACCTCAGCTCTGAGTGCTCCTAGCTCTTCCTACCACTTTTCCAATTCAAGCGCCCGTAACTGTTCAAGGCACTCATCCATTCATCTCTCAAAAGCTTCTAACCGACCATGCACAAAACTCGATAGTGCCTTCAACTTCTTCGACACCCAAGGCTTTACCTGCTCCATCAAAACATTAACCTATAGAGCTGTGTGTGCCTATTGATTTTTGCCTTAGCTAGAGGCCTAGCCTTATCAACCAAAAATTATTGAGAAATCATAACTACGACGGTTGTAGTGGCTCGTGGTGGAGAAAATGGTGGTCCAGGTGCTGCTGCAGTGGATGATGACTCAGGAACATCAACAGTTGCAGAGGTGTCCGCTGCATCTGTAGCCTCAGGCTGGCTACCTGTCTCTCTACCCTTAATAGGCTCAGCCGCCAAATTAGTGAACTGTGCAGAATAGGTCTGCATACCACTGCCAAATGCCTCTGCTAGTATAGTCGCTCCAGCGGATGTGGCAGATTGACTCCTTGCCCTCGACACTGGGTTTGTCTCCTCTATGATCAACAAAATATTTGTAATCTTTTGAACCACTATCCTCTTGTCAACTGATGGCAATTCTGACACTTTTGACTCCTAACAGAGTCTATTAATCAAACATGGGAAGGGAATCATAGTACCGTCATTGATGGCCCGCTCTCTAATCTCTTCAGCAATGTACCGTGGGAAATTAATGGTGTATCCCTCCATAATGTTGGCTACCAATGCCGCTCTATCAGGTGTGAGAATGTTATCATTGCTGGTTGGTACCAGCCTGTACCACACCAGTGTCCGCCAAAAGTTAGCTTGAAAATTGACTGTGGCCTTCTTGATCTAAGACTCAGTGTCCTGCAACCATTCAACCAATGGACCTCTTTAATAAATGACCTGAGATAGCCAAGTGTATTTCCTGATGTGCTCCTGACTATTCAGCTTCTTAGTCTTGACTTTCTTTAGCTAAAATAGCCTATGGTGAACTCGGTCGTGTTCATGGGGACATGATAATCTGGCCCATAAAAAAGCCTGGAGATGTTCTTCTTAGATATATCCACCAAAGTCTCTCGAATCAACACCTGAGTTAAGGCAGGCCTCTTCTTCCAGTCTTGACCCCCTAAAGCCAAATGTTATAGTGTGGCTGCGTCAACTGCATAGAATTCTCTGACTAAGCATAGGTTGTAGCTTCCTGATGGCTCAGTCAACCACTCGAACCTGTAATTATCGAACACAGCTTATAGCTCTGGAAGGTCCTTAAGTCCCGTGGTGACCAGCCTCGGCTCCTCGTATATGCTCCTCTTCGGATGTCCTTTATTATTTGGAGCAATGTCTCTATTATATATAGACCTCATAGATGAACACACCATCATCTCATGTTCCTTGGTTGATCATTGGATGTGTTTGAGGTCTCGGTCAATTCATCATCGGAGTCCTCTCACTGAGCATGTGACTCATCAGCTACCTCTGCGTTTTGCCCAGTTGTGGCGCTCTCAGGAGCAATTGCAGCCGCAACCTTGTCATTTTCATCTGTACGGCTGGGCGGATCCCTTGCCAGTGGAGTAGGAGTATCAACTAGGGCTTTCAAATTTGTATTTCGTGGAATCCTAGCCCTGGTTGATCTCATCACCAGCTGCTCTTCGGACCCTTCATATTCCTCCTCCTAGCCACTTGACTCTTCAGAGGAGGACAGCTCATCCCAAAGTCTGTGGTATGATGGTTGACTTCTTTTCGGGACTTGTTTCATTGCCGGACCTTTCTTCGGTGTACCCCTCGAAGCCATTGTACCTGTGGAAACATTGTTAGTATACTAGATGATATGAAACAAAAGTCCTATAAACTACTGCTCAGTGGACTTGTCGAGTCACTAAAGGAGCCGTTGCCACTGGAAACGACTCGTGAGGTCCCTCATTGTCTCAATCTATCCTTTTTTTCATGTTGGGCCAGTGTACTTAAAGACTGGTCCTAACGAGTCGTTCCCTGTGGGGACGTGTCGTTAAGTCGGTCATTAGGTACACTATTCTCTTGATTTTATTTTCCACTCAGGACGAGCTACACAACGAGTCGTTTGGTGATCCAACGACTCATGATGTAGCTCTTGCTCAAGAGTTTCAGTTTACCTATCCTACATTCATCTTCATCTTCTTTCTATAGTTTAAATCCACAAGCACAAAACATCAATTTCTCAAATCAACACATGTAAGTTCAATCATGATTTTTTTTTTAATCTACCTAGGGTTCATTATCATCATGAAGCAAAGATCAAAACGAGTATAGCATTAATTGAAATAAGGTCGAGTTCATTCAAAGCATGGGTCAACAAAGATATTATTCAAATGCAAAGACACTCACAATTAAGTGGGAAAATTACTCACGAGATGCTTGAGCAGAGATGGGAGTGCGATCGTGTGTGCGTGGTTACTGTTGTGAGTGCAATGTCGTGAATTTACAATGCGGTTAGGAGATGAAGAAAAGGTAATTTTGAAGTTGTAATGGTGCTTGGTTTTAAACTCAAGTGGGAATTTGAAGAATAAAATAAATTGGGTTTAATATAATTCTTATAATTCTACTTAGATTGTACCCTAAATTCTGGCATGGTCGGGTCGATGACAGTTATTTTAAAAACACAATACGACCCACCAAATGAGTCGTTACGTAGTGAGATGACTCGTTTGACCCTTCGTGCATTGCATTGAGCTTAAGAACTTACCTTGTACCTAACGAGTCAAGCAACGACTAGTGGTGTCACCCAAAGAGTCGTGGCCTGAGTCGTGGTCCTTGAACTATTATAGCATCATGACTAGTTACTTAACGAATCATTTGGTCTCCCAATGATTTTTTGAGTGAGTCGTTATCACCTTTCTCAATTTAGTTTTTTTGCCTTAGATCTAGTAGACACAACGGAGGACCTCACGATTCGTTGTCACTAGCAACGACTCGTTTGGTCGACCACTGTCTACATTGTTTTATGAACACTTGATTATGATCCATTTAATGAGTCGTTTGGTGTGCTGACAACTCATCCTATGCTTTTTGGGAACCAGCAACTCCAGTTCAGATTTTTGGTTTTAACTTCAAATTTCCCATCTTAATCACTTGCACCCATTAACAAACGTAAACACTGCATATTTCTTACAATTACAACTTGGGTTGCCTCCTAAGAAGTGCTTTTAGTGTCGCGGCATGACATGGGTGTTTTGGCTACAAAGACTTCACCAAAACACCTCCATGGGTTGCCTCCCATGCAGCGCCTGATTTAACATCACCGCATGAAGCAAGTCTCTTGACTACTCAGAATTCGTCAAGTAATTCGTATTCATCCTGTAGAGATGAGACCATGCTAAATTCCCTTGGTTGCTTCATGGTCCGACAAATGTTAAAGGTGACCTCATCTTTGTTTAACCTGAATTTTAACTGGCCTGCCTCCATATCTATTAGGGCCCTACCGGATGCAAGGGATGGTCGCCCCAAAATGATGGGGACCTCAAAATCCACTTCCCAGTCTAGAATCACAAAGTCTGCTGGGAATATAAATTTGTCCACCTTGACCAGCATATCAAATAGGATCCCACCGACTTTTCAATGATTTTGTTGGCCATCAGTATCCGCATAGTGGTCGGTGTGGGGGCTCCCAAGCCTAATTTTTTAAACACTGCTAGCAGCATCAAATTTATGCTAGCTCCTAGGTCACAAAGCGCCCTCGCAAACTCGACATCCCTAATGGTGCAAGGTATAATAAAAGCACCTGGTTCTTCCTTCTTCTAAGCTAGGACCCGTGTAGTTATGGCACAACAGTGGTGTAGATCATCGACAGGTTTAAAGCTTACAATCCGTTTCTTAGCATATTCGAGCATCTTCTCAAGTGCCTTGATTAATGGGATGTTGACCGAAAATTGCATAAGCATAGAAATAAATTTGTGATACTTCCTATCCTTGGCCTTTTTTTGCAAACGCTGGGGATAAGCAGGAGGAGGTCTAGGGATCAACATAAACTTTTGTTGTGCCCCCATCTCATTCTCGTGGGCAGCTCCATGCTCCTTTGCATTATTGGGAGCAATCTTCACATCTGAATCTCCAACCAAAGTTGCGTTTTCTAAATCTTCTACACTGTCATCATTCATCGAGATAGGCTTTTCTGACTCCTTAATTACAACCGGCCTAGGATGATCAGCTGTTGCCTTCCCGCTCCTTGAAGCGACCGCCATACGATGACTGTCATTTTTTAAATTTTGCACTGTGTTGCTGGGAAGTGTGCCTTTCTGCCTCTGATTCATTGCAACAAACAACTGATTCATCTGCTACTCAATCTACTTCGTGGCCACGACATGTGACTCCATCTTTTGATTAAAACTAGAAGTATCAGTGTAGAACTCCTTAAAGTGGCTATCTGTTGTCTCCATCTACTTAAGCACTTTGAGACAACATGTCTTCAACCCTTGAACCACTAGACTCTGGCTCATGGTTGCTTGGAGGAACATATAGATCGCTTCTATCATTCTTATACTCCCGCGCTTCTTCTAGTCTTCATTGTCTCTATACTGGCCTCGGTTGTAATTGTTATCCATGTAAAAGTTTCGACCTTGGTTCCCTTGACGTTGATGCCAAGAGTCCTGGTTAGACCTTTTGGTTTTGGTCCGGAAACCCGCCCTCTGATCATTTAAATAGTTAGCTTCCTCCTCAGACTCAGATTCACATCCATCATTTCTCGGGGCCTTGCCCTGAGAAACCACAGCATTAACTTTCTCAGCTCCAGCTCCTATCAAATGCTTAGCAAGCAACCACATAGTTGTTTTAATCTCAGCAATATCTTGATCACGCTCTTCATCTTTTCTTCTCTGTTCTATAGACATACCAACTGCATAAGAACCAGCTGGACTCTCAAACTCTCTAGTGTGCCAAGCGCGGTTGGTGTTGGTGATCCTGTCAAGTAGCTCAGCAGCCTCTTCATAAGTGTGGCTCATAAAGGTTCCTCCAAAGATGGTGTCAGCCACCGCTTTGGTGTTAGCATTAAGAGACCTATAGAAGATCTCCAATAATGTATCATCTGGAATCCTTTGATTTGGCACCCTTTTGAGCTTCTTGTTGAAACACAGCCATGTCTCATGAAGTGCCTCTGAATTCAGTTGCCTGAAGTTATATATCTCATCTTTCAGCTACAACTCTTTTGAAGGTGAGAAGAATCATTCAAGAAAAGGTCTCTTAAGTTCCCCCAAGTAGTGGTAGAATTATTTGGCAGCTCAGCCAACCACATCATTGCCTCACTCCCTAATGAAAAGGGAGATAACCTCAGTCTTATTGCATCCTGGCTCACTCCCGATTGTTTGTATGCCTTACAGATGCCCACGAAATTTGTCAAGTGAGTATGGGAATCATCAGTTGCCTTACCCGCAAATATTCCCTTCATGTTGAGCAGTTGGATCATAGCACTGGTAATATCAAACTTTGCCCCAGCAGGCAAAAGGGGGAGGGACTATAGCTCCAGTGGCACCAACTTTGTCTATATCAGCATCATCCTCCTCATCAAAATACCAGTCTCTTTGTTGTTCTGGACCTCTATCCCTTCTAGCTCGTTCTGCTTCACCAGCTAGCCATTTCTCTTCAGCAACCCTAGCTTACTCACGACCTCTGGCCCGAGCTTTCTCCTCAACCAACATTATCGCTGTGGCTTGGTCCACTGTCTCCTATTCTTGTATGTTGGCCATTCTTCTTAGAGTCCTTAGTGACTGCTCAAGTTCGCGATGAATTGGAACCAGGGGATTTCCTTGGCTCCTAGTATCGGGCATGCACGGACCTAAGACATGTTCAAGACAAAAACAACAATAGAAAAATAAAAAGGAAATAAGAACCAATAGTAAAGCAAACACAATTAACAAAAGCCTTAGCCGTATTCCCCAGCAACAACGCCAAAATTAGATGTCGCCCAAATTACACCTCGTAAATGAGACATAAAGCGTTGATATCAAATATAGAACCCAACGAAGGTTGAGGTCAATCCCACAAGGAATATGGAAAGAACTTGAGTTAATTTGAATGGCTGTTACTATCGAATTACTTATTTCCTAAGGGGGAAAGAAATAAAATAATAAACAAAAGTAAAAACTACTAGACTTTTAGATCAATGTTGGTTTGTATTCAATTAACGAGTTGACTAGGATTATGTTCCCCAGGATTTCATAACCACAAGGCTTCTACAATAGTGATCTATTCCGGTGTTTAACATGCAATATTGGTAAGTTAAGTTCGCCTAAATTGTTGGTCCCCTATCTAGATGATTTTCACCATGCAACTTGGTCTGTCTACGGGTGTATGCTTAACTAATCCTTACCCTTAATATTGGATTACCTACCCCGAATAAGTTCAAGCTATTAGATGAGGGTTTATAGCCTCAAATCTCCATTGTTAAACTCTTTTCCTATTCTCTACCCCCTTGGTCCGGTAACTAAGAATAAGGCAAGTTCTAAAGTTTGCAACTGTCAAGAATCAATTAAAACGAAGGAAAAAACAATACATGCATTAAACCCCGTTCAAGAATCACTAAGTGTTTCACCTATGTATGTTAGTTCATCTTAGTTCCCACAACCCTTGTTATGGGTTTAGCTACTCATGTTTGAATGATCATAATCACAAATTATTGGATAAATCATAATTGCAACTTACAAATTATCGTAGAAGAAAACCAAGTAAATTGAATAAAACTCCAAACTTGATGAATAAATTCCAATGTTGCCTTTGATCCTCAAATTCAAGAACAAAATTGTAAACCTTGTTTCATGAACCAAGAATAATAGCACAACACCAAAATCTATATGAAATATAGTAATAATAAACTGTACGACAAAAATAAACCTAAACAGTGTATTTATAGTACCAAGAAAACCTTTTCCTAATTAAAACTGGAAACCAGGTCGTCAGTGATCATGGACTCAGTAACAATTTGTTAAGACCTTTGATGAGTCGTGCTTTGTTAAAAACAGTCGTCCTCAGCATCAAGCCCAGTCTTGGCAACGAATAACCTAATGACTCATTAGGCCTCTCGTGGTCCAGCCTCCTCAATATTCCAGTGCACCCTACGAGTGGCTCCAGTGATCTCCCAATCAGTCATTTGGTCAGATAACGACTCATTACGTCATCTATAGACTTCACTGGCTAATTCTTCAATAGTTCCTCTCCCAGTCTTCACGACTGGCTTCACGACTCGTTACCAGGTGTAACGAGTCATTCCCTTAACCCATTAGGTACACTGTTTCTGCCTCTTCAAAACTCAATATTTGCCCATGAATCTCAGCAACGAGTCGTGCTAAGTGCCAACGACTCGTGAAGTGCTTGGCAGCCTCCTGTCCAGTTGTTTTAAACATTAATATGCCCATTTCACTTCTGAACCTGTTTTCCTGCCACATTAAACACAAAACGCATCGTACCTACATAACCATACCTGTAAAGTGCATAGTTTCTTTATTTTAAGCATCGAAAGTGTCATAAAATCACAGTACATCATTCTTGCGTAGGCGTGGCATTGCACCATATATTTTTTTCTTTAATTCTTGCATAGTGCATCCCTTCTTCTTCAACTTCATTCTGAACGAATCAAATATACCCAAATCCATCACTTTTAGGCCTAAAAACATCTAATTGCATGTGTTTTCCATTTTTACAAATAATAACATAATCTCATGCAAACACATATAATTTGTTCTCAAAACATAGTAAAGTACGGGTAAAAATATGTCTATGAAGCGCATAAATACGCCCTTCATTAGTTGCCAAGCAAACACAATGTCGAAAAGTGTTTAAAAAGAAGACCCATATGCCCTAACTCTAAGATTGCATTTTTCTTTGCATCCTCACTTTAATCCACCTCCTCAAGAGCGATATCAACCAACAATGAATAGTCTAATGGCTAGGATTCCTCTTGTTGTTCCATGCATTGGCTAGTATCCGCAACACTTTGGAGTTGGGCCTTAGACGCCTCAATGTTATCATTCAAAAGACCCTGCAGGCTATGGGCACTTGAGCCAAACTGGTCTATCTCTTATCTGACCCCTATCCTCTGTTCCATATGAGATTACTCTTGAGTATTAGCTAAGACCATGACTTGTAAATCATTACAAGTTGCAACCTCAGCCATCATCTGTGTGAGTTTGGCACTCATCTCTTTTAAGGCTTTTCCTTGTTCAGTAAGCTGCACTCTCATTACTTCCATATGCTCCAGGATCAGTTTTTCCATATTGCTAGTTTGAGCATGATGTTTCTCCTCTTCTTATTCTTGTAAACCTCAAAAACAACAAGAGGATCATAATAGGGACTTGGGGAAGGGGAATAAAAATTTGGACAATGAATCCAATGGCTTGCAGATTATAGACTTCTGGTTGTTCATTTTGTTGTTGGACGTGTGAGGCCCATATATGTTTTATTTCATGTGATGGCCATGTGGGCCCATATATGCTTTATTTCATGTGATGTCCATGTGGGGCCTTGTTTAGCTGTTAGATAGTGGCCTTGTCAGCTATAGTATAGTTGTAGTTTCCTGATTTTCATTCTGCCAAAACTAGACAACATGGTGGTCTTGTTGGCCCGCATAGGATTCCCTTTTATTGCTTATTGTTGGTTAGCTATTTTTTTCTATAGGTGGCTACATGACCTTGTCGGCCAGAGGCTGTATTTGCAGCTGAGATATAGCTCATTGTTTTCTTGAATTGAGTTGCAGGCATGCACCATACTTGCATAAACCTAGCTGGGTCAGTCAAATTCCAGTGCGGCACTAGGTGCTAGTCATGCCTCCTTAGGTGGGGCGTGACTAACTTGGTATCAGAGCAGGTCGTATCCCAGGGAGTTTGCAAGCCGTGTCAAGTAGAGTCTTGTTTATGGATGTGTTGTGCACCACATTCTATAGATTGGAGGCTACGAGGCATTATAGGGTGGTGACTCTTCTTTCTCTTACAATAGTTCTATAGAGATGTGTTGTATAGGGTTGAGCACCTAAGCTTACTATATTCTACTTTTCTATAAAGAATGTCGGACACGCGATAGACTACAACCGACTGAAAGTTAGATACAACAGCGGTAGAAGGAACTAGCTAGGTGCCTCAGTCAGAGCCAGCCCGATCTGAAGGTCATCTTAGTCTCCCCAGCACTCTCTGCCATGCCAGGAGCCATTCAGAGAGGCAGATGTGTCGGCACCACCTCTAGCAGTTCCTATACCAATACCATCAAATCAGGAGGTTAGGAGCGCTGTCTTTAGGCTAGCTCAAATGATGGCTGCGCAGTGTCAGCTAGTGGTACCTATGGTTGCTGAGTCTTCAGGAGGACCTGGTATTTTGAGGGTCCAAGAGTTCCTCACTCTGAGTCCTCCCCAATTCACAGGGATGGACTGAGATGAGGACCTTCAGGACTTTTTCGACCAATTGCAGTGAATTTTTAGGGTAATGCATGCCACACCTGCAGAGTCGGTGAGTTAGCGGTATTGTGACACAAGACATAGTAGTGTTATAGTATGAGAGTTGGGAAAGGTCCCAAGTAGAAATTTTCCCCCTCCGACTTGGTCTAGCTTTTCAGAGGCCTTCCAAGATCATTATTTGCTGCGGGAAATTCGATAGGCCCGGGTAGATCAGTTTTTGCATCTAGAGCAGGGCTCGATAAGCATTCGGGAGTATGCTATGAGATTTGATTCTTTGGCCCGATATGCACCGGCTTTCATAGACACTATGCTAGCTAGAGTACAAAGGTTTATTATGGGGCTACTCCTAGAGTACGTGGAGACTTGTGTTACGAATACCCTACGAGAGGACATGGATATCGCCCGTATTTAGGAATTTTCTCAAAGTAAAGAGATAGAGAGGGTAAATCAGCAGTAGTGCCATAGGGCTAGACCTAATGACACCCAGTCAGAACTTCAAGGAAGACCTAGGCCATGGCTATTAGGCACACTGCCTAGACCCCCACCTCCACAGCAACAGCAAAGTGGTAGATTTGACTGCCGGGGGTAGTCAGGACCTGGAGAGGGCTCACGATCATCGGTTTCGTAGCAGAAGAGAGGATCGGAGCAGAGCAGACTCACCGTGCCATGTTGTCTTATCTGCAGTCGACGTCTTCTTGGGGCATGCAGGTGTGGTTCTACTTCTTGTTACACCTATGGACAAGAGGGTCACATGATGAAAGACTGTCCAGCTAGAGGTCTGGGTGATTGGGACTGACAGGACAGATCTTCAGTAGGGTCACGAGCCCTAGCACCTTCAACAGGGCGTAGGCCCAACTCCAGCCGGTAGAGGCCGAGCCAGGTCAGGGGCATCCAGTTCAGGCACTGGTCCGGATTGCACATATTCTTTACCGAGGCGATAGGAGTTGGAGTCGTCGCCGGATGTTGCGACAGGTATGCTATACATTTGTTCTCATTCAATTTATATTTTGATAGACCCAGGTTCCACTTTGTCTTACGTTACAACATTAGTGGCCCAAAAGTTTGGTATAATGCCAGAATTGCTTTAGCAACCTTTTTAGTTTCTACGCTCGTCAATGATTCTATTATAGCTATACGAATCTACTGGGTTGTATGGTAGAGGTTTTTGGTCGCCAGACTTTAGCAGATTTAGTGGAACTAGAAATGATTGACTTTGATGCAATTATGGGTATGGATTGGCCAGCGCCATGTTATGCCAATGTAGAATGTAGGACCAACACTGTCCCATTTCACTTTCCATGGGAGGTAGTGCGAGAGTGGAAAGGCAACGCAACCACACCAAAAGGTAGGTTCATATCCTATCTTCAGGCGAGAAAGTTAATAGCAAAGGGTTGCATCTATCATATTATCAGGGTTCAAGATGTCCAAGCAGAATCCCCAACTCTTCAGTCCACTCCAGTAGTTAATGAATTTCCGAATGCGTTCCCAAATGAACTTCCTAGTATTCCCCCAAAATGGGAAATCAATTTTTCGATCGACCTTTTACTAGGTACTCAGCGAATATCCATCCCGCCGTACCAAATGGCTCCGGTTGAATTAAGAGAACTGAAGGAACAGTTGAAAGATTTGCTAGATAAGGGATTCATCTGGCCGAGTACTTTACTATGGGGTGCGCTAGTTTTGTTTGTAAGGAAGAGAGATGGCTCCCTCCGCATGTGTATAGATTACCGGCAGTTGAATAAAGTTACCATCAAGAATAAATACCCGCTTCACAGGATAGATAACTTGTTTGATCAGCTACAAGGGGAAAAATACTTTTCCAAGATTGATTTAAAGTCAGGATATCACCAGGTGTGGGTCTGGGTGAGAGATATTCCAAAGACAACTTTCAGGACCAGGTATGGTCAGATTGAATTTCTAGTCATGTCCTTCAGATTGACGAATGCCCCTGTGGTTTTCATGGATTTGATGAATAGTATCTTCAGGCCATATTTAGACTTATGTGTGATGGTATTCATCGATGACATTCTGGGGTATTCCCGTTCAGAAGTAGAACACCTAGATCATTTGCGAATAGCGCTCTAGGTTCTCAGGGATCGCAGTTATATGAAAAAATTTCTAAATGTGAGTTCTTGTTGAATTTTATAGCCTTTCTAGGACATATTGTGTCAGATGCTGGTAGTTAGGTCGATTCACATAAAATAGAGGTAGTGAAGACCTGGACTAGGCCTACAACTCCAACTGAGGTATGCAGTTTTCTAGGGTTAGCTGGGTATTATAGCAGCTAAATTTTACTGGACTGAAGTGTGTGAATAGAGTTTTCAAGAGTTGACAAACAGATTAACATCAGCGGCCGTGCTAGCTTTGCCAGAAGGTCCACAGGGTTATGAAGTGTACTGTGATGCTTCGGGCATTGGGTTAAGGTGTGTTCTAATGAAACATGGTAAGGTAATTTCTTATGCTTCAAGGCTGCTAAGGAACATGAAAAGAACTATCCAACGCACGACTTGGAGTTAGCGGCAGCAGTTCACGCCTTAAAAATCTAGAGACATTACCTGTATGGGGTGCACATGGACATTTTAACTGATCATATGATCCTTTAGTACATCTTTACACAAAAAGAATTGAATCTACTTTTTACTAGTTAGAATTATTGAAGGACTATGATGTGAATATTTTATATCATCCAGGAAAAGCTAATACCGTAGTAGATGCCCTTAGTCATAGATCAATGGAATGTTTGGCACATTTTAGGCTCGAACAGTGGGAGCTGGCTCGAGAACTGCACCAGTTAGCCAGCTTAGCTGTCTGAATAGTAGATCCGGGAGACAGTGAGACAGTGATTCAGAATACCATAGTATCATCCCTAGTTGTAGAGGTAAAAGAGCGGCAGTATGAAGATCCTAACTTGGTACAGCTCAGAGATAAAGTTCAGTGAGGTAAAGTATCATCTTTTGAGGTAACCAATGATGGGGTCCTTAGATTTAGTGGTCGCCTTTGTATCCTAAATGTTACAGGGCTACGCCAGCAGATTATGGCTGAGGTACACTACTCCTGATAATCCCTTCATCCAGGTTCAATGAAGATGTATCATGACATAAAGGAGATTTACTAGTGGCCTGGAAAGAAAAAGGGTGCAACAGAATTCGTAGCACAATGCCCAAACTGTCAGCATAAAAGCCGAACATCAAAAACCCGGCGCATTGACACAAGAGATAGCGGTACCTATGTTGAAATGGGAGGCAATCAACATGGATTTTGTGACAGGGCTACCCCAAACCAAACGTAGATTTCTATCTAGGTGATTGTTGACAGATTGACGAAATCAGCTCACTTCCTGCCAGCCAGGACCACCTTCTCAGCCGATGACTATGCTGAATTATATATCGGAGACATAGTTCGATCACCTGGTGTTCCGAATTCTATCATATCTGAAAGGGGGGCACAATTCATATCTAGATTCGGGAAGTCTTTTCAAAAAGGCTTAGGAACACAAGTTAAGTTAAGTACAGCATTCCATCCCCAGACAGATGAGCAGGCAAAACATACAATTTAGACGCTCGAGGATATGTTGTGGGCATGTGTGTTAGACTTTGGGGGCAGTTGGGATGAGCACTTACCCCTTATAGAATTTTCTTACAACAACAATTATCATTTAGCGATCCAGATGGCACCTTATTAGGCCTTATATAGTCGAAAATGCAGATCTCCTATCGGGTGGTTTGAAGTAGGGGAGTCAGAGTTAGTAGGACCTGATATGATGCACCAGTCAAAACAGAAAGTCAAACTCATCAAAGAGAGCTTGTTAATAGCCCAGAGTCGGCAGAAGTCTTATTATAATGTGCGGCATAGAGATTGGGAATTCGAGGTTGATGATTGGGTTTTTCTTAAGGTTTCGCCAATGAAGGGCGTAATGAGATTTTATAAGAAGGGCAAGCTTAGCACTAGATTCATTGGCCCATATCGGATCCTCTAGAGAATAGACCAAGTGGCATATGAGCTAGACTTACCTCCAGAGTTAGAATCTGTTCACCATGTATTTCATGTGTCAATGTTGCGAAAGTGTATAGGGGACCCATCCCAAGTTGTGCCAGTTGAGGACGTTCAGGTTACTGAGGAGCTATCCTATGAAGAAGTTCTAGTAGCCATATTAGATCGACAGTTTCGTAGGTTGAGAACAAAAGATGTCACCTCTGTTAAAGTATTATGGAGGAACATGAATAACGAAGAGATGACCTAGGAAGCTGAGGATGATATGAGGTCTAGATATCCTCACCTATTCCAGGATTGATCTAGATTATGCAGTTAAGGTGAGGTTGTTGTTCAGTTGTTATTTTACTGCTTATGCTATTAGTATTGTTGCTTAGCTACCCCCTTTACATTGTGTAATGGTTGTTATAGTGTCCTGCGAGGTGCCTATAGTGGTCTTTTCTGCATTTCAGGTATCCGGATTGTCCATAAGACAGAAGAGACTCTGCCGAAATTTTTCTAAATCTTGGTTAAGTGAGTTAACTTCTTTGACCTTCGAGGACGAATGTTCCTAAGGGGGAGTGGATGTTACACCCCGTAAATGTTAATGATTAGTAAGCGTAGATGTGGATTTGTGATGAATAAGAAGAGCTTGACGCATGTGGAAAAGCCTCGGAAGTAGGGTCGGTCGAGTCTAGGCCGCGAAGGGCTAGCATAACACGCCAGCCAACAGGGCACCGGCCAGCGCGATGCGCCGAGCTACTGGTGTGATAGGAGGTTTGACGCGGGGGCCCTTTGGTGCAGGGCACCCACCTTCCACCGACCTCTTATATATATATACCCCTTAGTTCAATTGTAATTCATTTCCATATTATTCCTTCAGCCAGAGAGAGTATAACTCGAGGTTTTCAATAGTTTTTCATCCGATTACGCTACCAAACGTCGTCCAATATCAAATTAACTTCGGGTAATGAGTCCTAGGACTACGGGGAGCATTACTACGAAGTTATTTTCTCAAAATACGATTGGTTCCAAATTGATTCCTAAACAACTACAGGCTTTAGGCAACCATTTCTCCCTTCTGAACTCTCGGGAAATTATAGGTTTTCAGTCGTATTTTACGAAGTTGAATTATAGTTGCTACTAGTATCAAACGCTACCATTTTAGCCGAATTTAGTGTTGAATTTATTCCCTTTCTCCCTGCATTAAAGTTACAGTTGAAAAGAGTTGACGAATACAAGTTGAAACTCGTTGGTTATTTAGGAAACGACAATTGAGGTATGTTAAGGTGAATTTCTTCGAAAAGTTACTTCCTATAGTATTGTAACACAGCTTGAGCCCTCATCAGGAAGTCAGAAGTATAGGTATTGTGATTAGCTACTATTGTTAGATGAGACTAGTACATTATGTTTACTTGGGATTGACTCTGCCATGTATAGCCTTCCATCACCAACCCCAGGGTTACTAGCTGTTTCGTCCCCCACCACGGGCTATATGGCGTTGCTCCAAGGAGCGATATGCTGTTCCAAGGGACGATGCAGAGGCCCAAGATCCATATTACAGACCATTCCATGGCTGGACTATTACGTTTTTGTCGCTTCAACATCACACCCTCGCCGAGCCTTGGGCCCAAGGTGTAATTATTAGGAGTCCACCAAACTCAGATGCAACTACAGAACAGGAGCTGAGCGAGGTCAGTTGTGGACCCAGGGGACTGATAGGACAGCTATAGTTACCTGTTGACTCATTTTGACCTGATTAGGGGTATATAGATTGAAGTAAATTCACCAGGGCTTATGGGCACCCCTGGCGGGTTATTCTGTGCTGGATGTACCTTCCGGGCTTATAGGGGTGAGGTAAGGTTCTTGTTTGTACTATTTACTATTAGTTGTATAGCAGGTTATAAGGTTATATCAGGTTAATTCTCTATCCCTCCTATTGAATTGTTCAGTTTCATTATCATTATCATTCAATCATTTTATTTTCCTACCTTACATATTCAGTACATATTATACTGACGCCCATCCTTGGGGCGCTGCATACTTGCCTGTAGGTGAGGATAGAAACAGATCAGGACCTTCTTAGGTTTCAGCCAAAGTCAGCAGCACAGTTAGCTTCCTTCCTCTAGAGCTAATAATTAGAAGGTTATCTCTTTTGATTGTATAGTTTATGGGTAGGTCGGGGCCTTGTCTCGACCATTATTCCATCCTAGAGGCTTGTAGAGTATAGAGTTCTAGTTGTTCGTTTTGTTGTTGGCCATGTGGGGCACATATATGTTTTATTTCATGTGGTGGTTGTGTGGGCCCTTGTTTAGTTGTTAGATACTGGCCTTGGCGGCTATAGTATAGTTCTAGTTTTATTTTCATTCTGCCAAAACTAGACAGCATGGTGGTCTTGTCAGCCCGCATAGGATTCCCTTTTGTTGCTTGTTGTTTGTTAGCTGTTTTTCCCCTACAGGTGGCTACATGACCTTGTCGGCCACAGGATGTATTTACAGACGATATATAGCTCGTTGTTTTCTTGAATGGAGATGCAAGCATGCACCAGACATGCATAAGCCTAGCCGGGTCAGTCAGATTCCGGTGCGGCACTAGGTGCCTGTCATGTCTATCAAAGTAGGGCATGACAAGATCTATCCTTTTCCTAAAACAAAGAGAACTGGTGCACCTCATGGTGATTTGCTAGGTCTTATGAAACCCTTGCCTAAGAGATCCTTCAACTACTCTTTCAACTCCTTTAGCACAATTGGAGCCATTTTGTAAGGAGGAATAGATATAGGTTGCGTATCGGGAAGAAGGTCATACCAAAGTCAATTGCCCGCTTAGGAGGGAGTCTGAGTAGATCATCTAGGAACGCTTTCGGATACTCACACACAATAGAAACTCACTGGAGAGTCGGGGTCTCAGACGTAGCATCCTTAACCTGAATTAGATGGTAAACACACCCCTTAGAAATCATCTTTCTAGCCTTAAGGTGTGAAATAAACTGACCTACAGACTGATGTCATGACCTGAACATGGGCCCAGATCGAGACACAGGACAAGGAGCCCTAAGAGACTCCTAGTTGACCCATGGCATGAACGTACATCTATATAAATCAAATAAAGTGGAAGATCAGCATGATAAACTTAGCAGAAGTTTGTAATAAGCATAACATCTGAAATATACATGAATCTGAAGCTGATTACACTCTATGTCTGAAAGCCTCTAGTACTGATGAGTTGATAGGACAAGACCCCAACTAAGTCTCCAAGTCTAAAACTGAATACATAAAGAAAACTGATAAGCATGGTCCTTGGGAGATGAGGACTCACCAAAAAATGTGGGATGCTAACTCTGAGTGTCGGAGCTTGTATCATAAAACGATACAACATAGAGTATGCAATCAGTATGTGGAAAGTACCGAGTATGAAGGGTAAGTAAAACTGCTTAATTAAGTAAAATTATTCAAAACATGGATAATGTAAAACATAATCAAAACAAGAATATGAGAGTAAGGCTTGCATGCTATTTTCTGAAATTATGATTTGAACATAACATAACATCATAACTAAATCAATTGACCCAAAGCTTAAATCTGATAATTATAAGTAAAACAAAACATTGGGTCAAATCTCTTTTAGAACATAAATATGCATATATCATGAGTGATAAACATGCATAATTGAAATAATGAGGAATAATGAGAGACTTGTCTTATAACCGACATACCATGATAGAGCTTACGTGGTCCCAACCATCATACTCAAGTGGGTAGAACCATCCAAATCCTTTCCAAGACTAAGGACGATACCATGATATCGATATCAAGCTCAAGGCCCAATCAAAGCAGGGGATAGCTCACAAGAGAGGTCCCAAAGTAGTGTATATATATAAGTAATGACCTGCGTTGGCGCGTAGTTCTGAGGCATAGGGTGATCGACCCTTAACCTACTCAGTGCTAGAAACTACTCCCAAAAACATGCGTATACTATCCATCATTTTTCAACGAAGCTCATCTATTGACGAAGATCAATAATCAAATACATCTCAAATCTGAAATCATATATGAGAAGCTTTTAGCTGAAACTATACTACAAGCTGAAAATAATTGGGAGTCTTCGCACCAAAACCATGTGGTAAGCTTAATTCATAAAGTCATAAATCATACTTGAACATATGGGCGTTGACCGATACTTTAACATGCTTGAAAATACTCAATTCACTTGAAAACATGATTATAAACATGGGTAACATGAAAACATGTTTTTCATCAATAATATCTCATCATACTTGAACATTCATCATAAATCTCAACTTTCATGACATCTCATAAATGGGCATTTTAATTTATAAAGCTCTAAACATGATTTTTAATGAAAACAACATAAACTTTCCCATAAATCATAATTCAATAGTAGAAACATATTTAAATCATACCCATGTCGAGAATTAGGAATTTCATGCATTGGGTTAAAACCCCATAGAATCAACATATGAGTTTTCATGATTTAGAGAGAGATTGGGCATAGGTGTGCACAAATTCACCAATTCATAACTCTACATACCTGGGCAAGAACTAATTTTACCCCGCCTTGATTGCCCAATGAAAGATTGAAGAAAAGCTTGAAGAAAGTCTAACTTGATCACCTCCTAAACCCTTCAATTTGCATGCATGGACGAGAATAAGCCTAGGATAGGTTTAACCCTCATAAAACACTTCATTTAGAGCCTTAAACGATGTAGTTTAGGACCCTTGGACTTTGGAATGACAAAAATACCCTTAATGAATTTCCTAAGAATTCTGCACGGCCAGTGACAACAGACGACAGAACGATCCGTAGTTACATCCTACGGTCCGTCATTACCACTCGCTGCTACTCCCTGAGTTCAGGTCTCTGATTCCTCACCATGGCTAGAAAGGATGGGTCGTTGCCAACTCCATTGACTCATTGCTGCCAATCATCATCACCACTGCATCTAATTTTGAATCCTTGTGCATGACTGTTGACCACAACCCGTTGTTACCTGCAATAGGTCATTCCACGACTCGCTACTTCTTTCTTGACCAAGTGCCAGTCTCACCACGGCCACAACCAATGACTCGTAACCTCAAACCACGGGTCATTCCTTGAACCGTTACTCCCATCCCTGAATCTACGGTACCTCACCACGGACTCACCCAACTGGTCGTTGGTGGCACCAATGATGCGAACCATGACCCGTCATGTGAAAAATTCTCAGATTTCTACCACTTTTCATTTTTAAATCCCGGGTCTAGTCTTGGGCGCTTTCCGGGTATTACATATCTCCACCTTGGGAACATTCATCCTTGAATTGGGGAAAACAGACAGAAAACAAAGAATGCAATCATCACACTAAGTCATTGATAATATAGGCTAAAACTAACGGAATGCCTAACTCCGATTTAAACTACATGGTTGAACTGAATTCATGAATCATACATGCATCCAAATACATGAAAGAAACTGGGGTACATGAACTGAACATGAAACCGCATAGAGATTTTAGGGTAAAAACTGATACCTCAAGCTAGAGCTGAGCCGGTAAAGAATAAATATGGATATCTAGCCATCATGTCTGCTTCGGTTTCCCACCTAGCTCCCTCAACATGTTGATTCCTCCATTAAACTTTAACTAAAGCTACTTCCTTGTTTCTTAGCCTTCGAATCTGACGATCCAGTATTTCCACCGGAACCTCCTCGTAACTATGTTTGTCTTTCACACCAACACTGTCCACTAGGACAACTGGAGTTGGGTCACCGAAACACATCTTTAAGAGCAATACTTGGAAAACAGGAGAAGCTAATTTTGAGGGAAACTCCAATTTATATGCCACCTTGCCAACCCGCTTCACAACCCGGTAGGGACCAACATTACGAGGACTTAGTTTCCCTTTCTTTCCAAATCCCTTTACTCCCTTCATGGGAGACACCTTCAGAAACACGCAATCGTCCACTTCGAACTCAGGTTCTCTTTTTCTCACATCAGCATAGGACTTTTGGCAACTTTGAGTTGTTTTCAACCTATCCCATATGAGTTGAACTTTATCCATAGCCACATGGACTTAATCTGGCCCTATCATCACAGCTTCACCAACTTCAAACCAACTAATAGGCAATCTACATCTTCGTTCATAGATAGTCTTACATAGAGCCATCTGAATGCTAGAATGGTAGCTGTTATTGTAAGCAAACTCAATAAGAGGCAAAAAATCGTCCCAACTATCCTTGAAGTCAATCACACATGCTCTCAACATGCCCTCGAGAGTTTGAATTGTCCTCTTTGCTTGAACATCCATTTTTGGGTGAAATACTGTACTGAGCTTGACCTGAGTACCCTTTCTTTTTTAAACGACCTCCAGAATTGAGAGGTAAACTAAGTACCTCTGTCTGATATAATAGACAAAGGCACTCCATTCAATTGAACCAACTCCTGAATATATAGTTTGGCATAATCCTTCGTGGAATCAATGGTTTTGACTAGTAGAAAATGAGTGGCTTTGGTCAACCTATCCACAACAACCCAAATGGAGTCATATTGCCGACGAGTGCGAGGCAAGCCTGTTACGAAGTCCATATTGAGCTCTTCCCACTTCAAAGTAGGAATGCTAATATCTTGGAGCACACCTCCGGGTCTTTGTGCTCAACCTTCACCTACTGACAGTTTGGGGACTTAGCCACAAATTCCACAATGTCTTTCTTCATGCCATTCCACCTATAGACTTCCCCTAAGTCACGGTACATCTTGGTGGCACATGGATGGATTGAATACTTGGAACCGTGAGACTTATGCAACATCTGATTTCTCAAAACATCAACGTCCAGGACAAACAAGCGACCCTGGTAATGGAGAACACCATCTCCCCCTTTGGAGACCTCTACCTTCTGATTTTATGCGTCTTCCTTCAACTTAAGCAAAATAGGGTCCTCGTCTTGTCTAGATTTTACATCAGTCACCAAGGATTATTCTGATCAGTTCTAAACAATAATACTGCCATCAGTTGAGTCAACAAACCAAACTCCCAACCTTGCAGTCAATGCACATCCTTCACCAGCTCCTTTCTCCCCTTATCCACATGGGAAACACTCTCCATAGAGAGTCTACTAAGTGCATCTGCTACTATATTAGCCTTGCCCGGATGGTAAAGGACACTAATGCCGTAATTCTTAAGTAGTTCCAACCACCTCCTTTTGCCGAAGATTGAGATCCTTCTAGGTAAACACGTATTGTAGACTCTTATGGTCTGTAGACACATCTACATGGACCCCGTACAAATAATGTCTCCATATCTTCAAGGTAAATACCACCACCGCCAATTCAAGATCATGGGTTGGGTAAGTCTTCTCATGACTTTTTAGCTTTCTAGAAGCATATGCTATAACCCTACCATGCGACATCAATATGCAACCAAGTCCGATTCTAGAAGCATCATAATACACCACAAACCCATCAGTACCATCTGGTAGGGTTAACACCGGTACTGAGGTAAGTCAAGTCTTCAAATCTTGAAAGCTCCTCTCACAAGTCTCCAACCATTAGAACTTTACTTTCTTTTGGTTCCATTTGGTCAATGGTGCTGCAATAGATGTGAAGCCCTCAACAAATCTCAGATAGTACTTGGATAAACTTAAGAAACTCCTGATGTCTGAAGGATTCATTGGTCTAGGATAGTTCTTCACCACTTCTATCTTCTAAGAGTCACCTTAATACCCTCACTTGATACCACATGGCCCAAAAACTCTAGTAATTCCAACCAAAACTCGCACTTGCTGAATTCAGCATATTATTGGCAATCCTTGAGAGTCTGTAATACCACCCTCAAATAAGCGGCATGCTCCTCCTCCCTCCAAGAGTAAATCAAGATGTCATCAATAAACATGATCACAAATATATCCAATTATGGCTTGAACGCCCTGTTCATCAGGTCCATAAAAGCTACAGGAGCATTCGTTAGTCCAAAAGACACAACTACAAACTCATAATGACCATATCGCGTCTTGAAGGTTGTCTTCGGGATGTCACTCTCCCGAACCCTAAGTTGATTGTACCTAGATCTGAGATCTATCTTCGAAAAGCACTTGGCACCCTAAAGCTTGTCAAACAAATCATCAATCCTATGTAGAGGATATATGTTCTTGATGGTGACCTTGTTTAATTGCCGATAGTCAATACACATACGAACAGATCCATCCTTCTTTCGGAGAAAGAGAACTGGTGCACCCTAATGCGGACTTGATCGGTATAATGAAACCTTTATCTAACAGGTCCTTCAACTGCTCCTTCATCTTCTTTAACTCGGTTGGGGCCGTTTTGTAAGGAGGAATAGATATGGGATGTGTATCGGGAAGAAGGTTAATACCAAAATCAATCTCCCGCTCGGGAGGGATTCTCGGTAGATCATCTGGGAAGACTTCTGGATACTCCCATTCTACTAGGACTGACTGGATAGTTGGGGTCTCGGATGTAGCATCCTTGACCCTAACTAGATGGTATACACAACCTTTGGAGATCATCTTTTTGGCCTTAAGGAAAGAAATGAAATGACCTACAGGCACAATTGAACTAGCCTTCCACTCGATGACTAGCTTACCTAGAAATCTGAACTCTACTGCCTAGGTTCTATAATTTACTAAGGTATAACATGCAAATAGCCAATCCATGCCGAGGATAACATCAAAATCAGTCATGGCTTACTCTACTAGATCAACTGAGGTGACTTTCTAAAGGACTATGACCGAGCAACTTCTATACCCCCGTCTAGCTACAACTGAATCACCCACTGTAGAAGAGACTGAGAAAAGTTCTGACAAGATTTCGGGACTGACTCTAAAGCTACTAGCCACATAAGGTGTCACAAAAGACAAGGTATCCCCTGGATCTAACAAGGCATACACATCAAGATGGATAACTCATAACATACTAGTAACTACATCTGGGAAGACCTCCTACTCCTAGAGAGATGCTAAAGCATAGAATTTGTTCCGGAATTGACTGCCACTTGTTCTAGTAGATGCCCCCTGCTGGGCTGAGCATGTGGGTGGAGCTGCTGAACTGGAAGCTGGGCCTGGACCCCTATCATGGCCCTATCCAGCTGCTGGGCAATCTCTGAGCAAATGTCAGAGCTTCCCACACCCGAAGCAAGTACCTGTACCCACCAAGCACTGATTCGTGTGTCCCCTACCACAGCTTCCGCATACTGGGATACTAGAATCTTTGGCCCTGTTGTTTTGATGCCCAGAGCCTTATGCTTGCCATCTCTAATCGTGCCTAGGTCTGGATGGCATACTCACCGCTGAAGAAGTTCGGACGGAAGATCTCTAGTGGGTCTGATATCGATGCCGACCACCTAGCCTCGATTGAGAGAATTTGTAACTATCTGTCTTGGCCCTCTTGGCCTCTCTCTCTCTCACATGCATCGCCTCTATCTGCAAAACTAAAATCATGAGAATAATGAGAGACTCATCGTATAACCAACATACCACGATAGAGATTACGTGGTCTCAACTATCATACTCAAGTGGGTAGAGCCATCCAAAGCCTTACCAGGACTAATGATGATACCATGATATCAATATCAAGCTCAAGGCCCAATCGGGAAGGGGATAGCTCACAAGGGAGGTTCCAAAATAGTGTATATATATAAGTAATGACCTACGTTAGCGCGTAGTTCTGAGGCATAGGGAGATCATCCCTTAGCCTACTCAGTGCTAGACATTACTCTCAGAAACATGCATATGCTCTCCATCATTTATCAGCGAAGCTCACCATCATCTATTGACGAAGCTCAATAATAAAATACATCTAAAATCTGAAATCATATATAAGAAGCTTTTAGCTCAAACCAAACCACAAGCGGAAAATAATTGGGAGTCTTCAGTCCAAAACCATGTGGTAAGCTTAATTCGTAAAGTCATAAATCATACTTGAACATATGGGTTTTGCCCGATACTTTAACATGCTTGAAAATACTCAATCCACTTTAAAACATAACTATAAACATGGGTAACTTGAAAACATGATTTTCATCAATAATATCTCATCATACTTGAACATTCATCATAAATCTTAACTTTCATTACTTCTCATAAATGGTCATTTTAATTTATAAAGCTCGAAAATTGATTTTTAATGAAAACAACATAAAAATTTCCCATAAATCATAATTCAATAGTAGAAACATATTTAAATCATACCACTGAGTCGTTGTTATCATCCGTTGTCCCCATGCCCATTTTTCTTACCAGTTCCAACGGGAGGTATCAACGGCCCATTGTTGCTTCCAACAGACCATTGCACCTAACTGTAGGTAACCAGAGTGAATTTAGTTTCTAAACCCAGAAACCACGGATGGATTCAATGGGCTGTCCTTTAAACCAACAACCCATTCTGAGGCCCATGGGTTCCTGTCGGCCAGATTTTAGATTTAAATCCAAGGATTATTTTTGTAAAATTCAACCTACCTAGTCCCTAAACTATGTCATTTGGGATTCATTCAGGGCTTTTAGAAGCGTTAACCAATTATTTCTCCCCATTCCCTCTCACATTCTCAAGAGCAGAATGTAGAGTTCCTCTCAAAGCAGTTCAGAGCATCAGCTAGGGCAGATCTTTCTTCTCTAATTCTCCAGCAATTTTCATCAGAGTTTCTTCTCCAGGTATGTGGGAATTCAGCAAGGAGATTGTTCTCTCCTTGCGTCCCCTAAAACACTCTCTCTGTTCACTATCAATTCTAGCCCTAAGCTTACGAAATTTGAAGATATTGTCATGGTTGTTTGATAAATTCATGTGGAATCCTATCATATGTTAATTGTAGCTATTTTCCACCACTTTGTAACTAAAATGTTGTTTGTTCCATCAGATTAGAAATTCAGCCCTAACTTTTGAAAGTCAGAAATTAGAATCCAGTTTAAGCTTTGAATTCTTGAGAATTATTTGCATCTTTTAGAGTTAGGGGCTTCTATAATGATTGTATGTGTTAAAAACTCAGTTACATGCATTTTGTTCAGATTCAGTCAGAAAGTCTATATACTCTGTATTATTCAGAATTGTCGGTTCAGTTTCAATTAAAGTACTAGAATATCCAGTGTTAGTCAAAAATGTCAGCTGATCAGTTTGACTCCAGTTTGTTCCCGAGGTGTCAGTGGTGCCTCCCAGTTAACAGAATCAGACTCAGGATTTATTTTTATTTGGTCCATTAGGTGGTCATGATATTCTAGTTATATAGCTCTGACCAGCCCCAGGACCCTAGTTCAGTTATCAGTCGTTCTCTAGATGATTACGACGCTTCCAGATAAGCAGCTCTGACAAGTCTTAGAACTCAGTTTCGAGATCTAGTCCTATAAGATGCTCAGGGAACTCTCTGACATTATGCCTAGGTTAGTATAGTCTTGTGCCCCAGTATTGATTTATCCACTTGTCAGTAGTAGCAGTAGTAGGATTTAACAGTGGGAGTAGGACTTAGCACCGAAATGGCCGGGATTCCAGCGCACCCAGGTTCCAGAACTACGTTGCCACAGTAGGTTTTATTTACTTCATCTGACGGGCCACTTTTGACAATGATTTTCACACTCCATGCCTTTATACTCTGGCAAGTATATTAGGTCCTACCGATGGGGTGTGTACATCAGACCCCACATCTAGCTCACGTGGTTATATGTCAGTTATAGTCTCTCCCACTAAACAGTACAGTTTACTCTCAGATTCTTCAGTCCAGATCAGTTCAATGTAGTATTTCAACCCTAGTATTTCAGACTTAGGACATGTTTATGACCATCAGCCAGGTTCACTTTTGATCATATCAAATTATTATCAATTGTATTAGTTTTCAGCATTTGAATTGGTCGTTTCATGTCATATCAGTTCAGTTATGAGTGCTAGCATGTTATTCATGTTTCTCTCACTTACTCAGTATATTCAAAGTACTGACGCATACTTTTATGTTGTATCGTTTCATGATACAACTGCAGGTTCTCAGACTCAACACTGCTAGACGTCGCAGTTCGGATTCTCCATCTCAGTAATTGATGTGTGAGTCCTCATCATTCAAGGGAATTTTTTTTCTTTCAGTCATATATTAGTTTTAGTTAGACTTAAAGTTAGCTGGTGGATTGTCCCAGTAACTCCTCAATTAGATGGCTTTCAGACAGACATGATTTTTTAAACTTTCCAGTATTATTCATGTGTTTTAAATTTTATGATTTCAGACTTGTCTTTCATAAATTTTTTATGATATTATTTCAAAGTTCCATTCTGCATGTTTACTCAGAATACTAGTGAATGATAGACCAGGGGTTGACTTGGGGTCACTTGTGGCTTCAAGTACCATGTTATGTCACGGGTGTAGCATCGAGGCATGACAAACTTTGTATCAGATCCCTACGTTTAGATTATCCTTGGAATGTTTGATAGCCACATCGAGTAAAGTCTTTTTCATGGGTGTGAAGCGCACCACACTTATGACGAGGAAGCTACGAGATGTTTTTAGGGAAGTTCCCTTTTGTTCATATTCTTTATCGTGCATTAAAGTTCAATTCAAGAAATGTTCTTCTAATTCGTGCCCTACTTCATTTCAGTGAACCATGCCTCCTAGACGTGGTAACAGAAGGAGGGCCGGAAATGCCAACAAACCTGCCCCACTAGCCCCGAAAGCTCCTCAAGATGATTTGATCTCTCCCGTAGAGTTTAGAGCTTCCATTTAGTTACTGGCCTAAACCGTGACCAACCAGGTGAATCAGCAGGTTGTGCCCGTGAACATGAACGAGTCTGCAGCAGCGACAAGGGTGCGAGACTTCACCCACATGAACCCTCCATTGTTCCAGGGATCTAAAGTGGGCGACGAGCCCTAAGGGTTTGTAGATGAGGTCAAGAACATTACCCTCATTATGGGTGTCAACTCCTCCAGGAGTGCTGACCTGGCTTCCTATCAGGTAAAAGGGGTATCCTAGGTTCAGTATGAGCAGTGGAAGGAGGGGCGACATGAAGTAGCAGGACCAGTAGAGTGGGAGGAGTTCCACACGGCTTTCTTGGATAGATTTTTCCCCCGGGAGTTGAGGAAGGCGAAGATGACAGAGTTTATGAACCTGCGATAGGGCAACAGGATAGTGGAGGAGTATGCCCTGGAGTTTTCCAAGTTATCAAAGTATGCTCCAGAGATGGTAGCCGAGCCAAGGGCTCGCATGCTAGAGTTCTCAACGGAGTATCTATTCTGGTCCTCAAGGAGTACAGGATCGCGATGCTGATAAAGGACATGGAGATCTCAAGACTGATTGTTTATGCCCAGAAAATTGAGGCTGAGAAGTTGAAAGATATGGAGCGTAAGAACAAGCGGGCAAGAACTGGTTATTCAAATTTTGGCCACCAGAGATCTTGTAATGGTAGTCGCACACAGCAGCAGCAACAGCAGAGGGCCCCAACACCTAGCTCAGCCAGCGCCCCAACCTTTTGGTTTCACCAGGATAGGAGGTTGGGTCATATGGTACTCAGTCTCAGGCCCACAATATAGGGAACAGGTATCCAGTTTTCCCCAAGTGCACCAAGAATCATCCTGGAGAGTGTCTACAGGGCATAGAGGGTTGTTTTGGATGTGGACAGCTTGGGCACCAACTTAGAGAGTGCCCGTCAGCAAGACGAGGGAGATCGCAATCCACTAACTCAGTAGCTCTAGCAGGCCAACACATCAGGTACAGATGGCGGTCAGCGCAAGAATCGTTTCTATGCTCTCTCCTCATTAGGATCAGGAAAGCTCACCTAACATAGTTACTGTATGTTACGTCTCTTCCATCTAGACGTATATGCCCTCTTAGATCCAGGAGCTAATGTTTCGTTCGTGACTCCATATATAGCAGTTCAGTTCAATATAAGTCCAGAGGTTCTCTCAGAACCATTCTCAGTCTCTACCCCAGTTGGCGAGTCAGTTAGAGCCAGCCGGGTTTATAGAAACTGCCCAGTCTCTATCCTGAATAAAGTCATTCCAGCTGATCTCATATAGCTAGACATGGTTGACTTCGACCTTATTCTCATGGATTGGTTACACTCCTGCTATGCCTCAGTTGACTGCAGAACTAGAGATGTCATGTTTAAGTTTCCAAATGAACTAGTGTTAGAATGGTCGGGCAGTAGTTCAGCGCCTAAAGGTAGGTTTATTTCCTTCCTTAAGGCCCATAAAATCATTTTCAAAGGATGTCTATATCATCTCTTTTGGTTCAAGGATTCCATCTATGAGACCCCGTCCATACAATCAGTTCCAGTTGTAAGCTAGTTCGCAGATGTATTTCATGAAGATCTTCCTGGAGTTCCCCCTTAATGGGAGATAGGCTTCAGAATAGATATCCTCCCAGACACTCAGCCCATCTCCATCCGTCCTTATAGAATGAATCCTGTTGAGCTTAAGGAGATGAAGGAGAAGTTAAAGGATCTTCTTGATAAGGGTTTTATCATACCCAACATCTCTCCCTGGGGTGCTCCAATGCTATTTGTGCATAAGAGAGACGGTACCCTCAGAATGTGCATAGATTACTGTTAGCTTAACAAGGTCACAATTATGAATAATTACTCTCTACCTAGAATTGATGATCTATTTGACCAACTTTAGGGAGCCAGTTGTATCTCCAAGATCAATCTTAGGTCAGGGTACCATCAGCTAAGGGTTAGGGAGTGTGACATACAGAAAACAACATTCAGAACTCGGTATGGTGACTACGAGCTTGTGGTGATGTCCTTTGGGTTAACGAATACCCCAACAGCCTTCATGGATTTGATGAATAGGGTCTTCAAATAGTACCTGGATATGTTCATCATTGTATTTATCGACGACATTCTGGTGTACTCCAGAAATGAGGAAGAGCGTGCCAATCACCTAAGGTTAGCATTACAGACCCTCAGAAATCGCCAGATATTCACTAAGTTCAGCAAGTGTGAATTCTAGTTGATGTTTGTGACTTTCTTGGGTCATGTGGTCTAAGGTGAGGGGATACAAGTGGATCCTCATAAAATAGCAGTAGTGAAGGATTGGCCCAGACCTACATCTCCTACCGAAATCAGGAGTTTCCTAGGCTTAGCAGGCTATTACTGATGGTTTGTGGAAGGTTTCTCCTGCATAGAATCCCCCCTAACCAAGTTAACCTACAAGAAGGTGAAATTTCAGTGGTCGAATGAGTGTGAGAAGAGTTTTCAAGAGTTAAAGACTCGGCTCACTACCGCTCCAATTTTGACCCCGCCACAAGGGAAAGATGGGTTTGTTGAATATTGTGACGCCTCCAGAGTTTTACTTGGTTGCAGTTTGATGCAGTGGGGCAAAGTGATAGCCTATTCCTCTAGACAGCTCAAAGTCCATGAGAAGAACTATCCGACTCATGACTTGGAGTTGGCAGCGGTGGTATTCACGTTAAAACTATGGAGACACTACTTGTACGAGGCTCACATAGATATGTTCACAGATCACAAGAGTCTTCAGTATGTGTTCAGCCAGAAGAACCTAAATTTGCATCAGAGACAATGGTTGAAGCTGCTAAAGAATTTGGGTGTACGGTACCACTTGAGCAAGGCCAATGTGGTGGCTGACGCCCTAAGCAGACAATCTATGGGAAATGTAGTGCACATTGAGGACGGCAAGAGGGAGCTAGCGAAAGAATTTCACAATCTAGCTCAGTTAGGGGTGCAGTTGGTGGATTCAGCTGAAGGTGGTGTTGTAATGCAAAGTGGGTCAGATTCATCCTTGGTAGTTCATGTCAAATCCAGATAGGCTGAGGATCCCTTTTTACTTAAGCTAAAGGAAGCAGTCATTAGAAAAGAGATAGAAGCTTTCTCTCAAGGGGAGATGGGGTGCTCTGTTACCAGGGCAGGTTGTGTACCGGATGTTGGTAAGTTGAACAGCAGATACTGGCCGAGGCACATAGCTGGAGATACTCTATTCACCCTAGTGCTACTAAAATGTACCACTATTTGCGGGATATTTACTGGTGGAACAACATGAAAAAGGATATCACTGAATTTGTAGCACAGTGTTTGAACTGCTAGCAAGTCAAGGTAGAACACCAGATACCCAGAGGCATGACTCAAGATATAATTATAACCACGTTATAGACTTCATTACAATTCTACCCCAGACTTGACGGCAGCATGACTCGATCTCGGTGGTAGTAGATCGGATGACTAAGTAAGATCACTTCCTCTCAGTCAAAACCACAGACACAGCTGAGGACTACGATAAACTTTACATCCGAGAGTTAGTCAGACTCCATGGGGTGCCCTTGGCAATCATTTCAGATAGGGGAACACAGTTCACCTCACACTTTTGGAAGTCCTTTCATAAGGGACTAGGCACTAAGGTCAAACTCAGCATTGCTTTTCATCCGTAGATCGATGGGCAAGCTGAGTGGACCATTCAGTCCCTAGAAGATATGTTGAGAGCGTGTGCGATTGATTTTAAGGGTAATTGGGATGACCATCTACCTCTTATCGAGTTTGCGTACAACAACAACTACCATTCAAGTATCCAGATGGCCCCATTTGAAGCATTGTATGGTAGGAGATGTAGATCTCCTATAGTGTGGTTCGAGGTTGGTGATGCTACTGTGATGTGGCCGGACTCAATGCATAAGCCAATGTAGAAAGTTCAGAAGAAATGTTGAAAATAGATCAGAGCCATCAAAAATCTTATGCCGATGTGCGGAGAAGAGAGTTGGAGTTTGCAGATGATCACTGGGTATACCTGAAGGTTTCACCCATGAAAGGGGTGATGAGATTTGGGAAAAAGGGAAAGCTCAGTCCATGATATATAGGACCTCATAAGATTCTGATATGGATTGGTAAGGTGGCCTATGAGCTAGCGTTACCTTCAGAACTAGCAGCAGTACACCCAGTTTTCCATGTGTCACTTCTGAAGAAGTGCATCGGTGATCCAACTTCCGTAGTGCCATTGGACAGTGTGGGGATAAAGAATAGTCTCACATATGAGGAGGTACCAGTACAGATCCTTAACCATCAGGTTCGTAAGCTGAGGAATAAGGAGATAGCTTCAGTAAAGGTGCTATGGAGAAATCAGCAAGTTGAGGGAGCCACATGGAAAGTAGAAGCAAACATGATGGCCAGATACCCTCACTTATTCCCTTCCAGTTCAGACCCTGAATCAAGTATTAAATCCCTTCTCAGTACTCTACTCAATTCCGTGCTCATCAGCCATATTTAGATTTTCTACATGCACTCTAGTTGCATCAGCTCTGTTAGTACGGTTAAGTCAGTTCGGAGTCAGTTACTCCTTTAGAAATTAGTCATAGCCTCAATTTTTGAAATCTCAGCTCTTTTCCTAGTTTTGATCTTCATTCGGGGACAAATGATCCCAAGGGGGAGATATTGTAACACCCCAAAATATTTCTAGAATTTAGATGTTGCATGAAAAAACACAGGAAACCAGATGTTTTTTGGTCTCAGACAACCCCCACAACGGACTGTTGGTGGAACCAACAGACCGTTGTAAGTGCTCGTGGTTAGTAGTAGCCTTCCTTAAAGGGGAAACAACGAGATATAGGATGACCCATTGTTCCTAACAACGAGCCGTCCTGTCATCCGTTGAATCTCGAATTCAGAGGTCTTTCAGACCCTTTCCTAGAGACAATGGGAGGGAAAACCGGCCCTTATAACCACCCATCATTCAGTTCCAGAACCCATCCATGTGAACCACAAGGGGATACAACGGTCCGTTGGTCCTACCAACGAGTCGTTGTTATCACCCATCGTCCCCGTGCCCATTTTTCTTACCAGTTCCAACGAGAGTTATCAACAACCCATTGCTACTTATAATAGACCATTGTACCTAACCGTGGGTCACTAGTGTGAATTTAGTTTCTGAACCCAAAAACCATTGAAGGATTCAACGGGCCGTCCTTTTGACCAACGACCCGTTCTGAGGCCCGTGGGTTCCTGTCGGCTAGATATCGAATTAAAATCCTAGGGTTATTTTTGTAAAATCCCACCTACCTAGTCCCTAAACTATGTCGTTTGGGATTCATTCAAGGGTTTTAGAAGGTATAACCAACGGTTTCTCCCCATATTCCCTCTCTTATTCTCAAGAGCAGAACGTAGTGTTCCTCTTAGAGCAGTTCAGAGCATCAGCTAAGGCAGATCTTTCCTCTCCAATTCTCCAACAATTTTCATCAGAGCTTTCTCTACAGGTATGTGGGAATTCAACAAGGAGATTTTTCTCCCCTTCCTTCCCCTAAAACTCTCTCTTTATTCACTATCAGTTCTAGCCCCGAGCTTATGAAATTTGAAGATATTTTCATGGTTCTTTGATTAATTCATGTGGAATCCTATCCTATGTTAATTGTAGCTATTTTCCACCAGTTTGTAACTAAAATGATGCTTGTTCCATCAGATTAGAAATTCATCCCTAACTTTTGAAAAGTCAGAAATTAGAATTTGGTTTAAGCTTTGAATTCTTGAGAATTATTTGCATCTTTCAGAGTTAGGGACTTCTATAATGATTGCATATGCTAAAAACTGAGTTACATGTATATGATTCAGATTCAGTAAAAAAGTCTATATACTCTGTATTATTCTGAATTGTCGGTTTAGTTTCAATTAAAGTACTAGAATATCTAGTGTTAGTTAGAAATGTCAGCTAATAAGTTTGACTCCAGTCTGTTCCTGAGGTGTCAGTGATGAGTCCCAGTTAACAGAATCAGACTCAGGATTTATTTTTATTTGGTCCATTAGGCGGTCATGACATTCTAGTTATATAGCTCTGACCAGCCCCAGGATCCCAATTCAGTTATCAGTCATTCTCTAAACGGTTACGATGCTTCCAGATAAGCAGCTCTGACCAGTCTTAGAACTCAATTTCCAAATCTGGTCCTATAAGACACTCAGGGAACTCTCTGACAGTATCCCCGGGTTATTATAGTCTTGACCCCCAATATTGAGCTATCCGCTTGTCAGTAGTAGCAGTAATAGGATTTTCCTGTGGGAGTAGGACTTAGCACCGAAAGGGCTGTGGTTCCAGTGCATCCAGGCTCCAGAATTACGTTGCCACAATAGTTTTTATTTACTTGGCCTAACAACCCCTTATTGATAGTGATTTTCACAGTCCATGCCTTTATACCCTGGTAAGGTATATTGGGTCCTACTGATAGAGTGTCTACATCAGACTCCCCGTCTAGCTCACGTGGTTATATGTCAGTTATAGCCTCTCCCACTAAATAGTATAGTTTACTCTCAGATTCTTCAGTCAAAATTAGTTCGGTGTAGTGTTTCAGCCTCATTATTTCAGACTTAGGGCATGTTTATGACCATCAACCAAGGTCACTTTTGATCATATCAGTTGTTTTAGTTTTCAGCATTTTCATTGGTCATTTCATGTCGTATTAGTTCAGTTACCAGTGCTAGCATGTTATTCATGTTTCTCTAACTTACCTAGTACATTTGAAGTATTGACGCATACTTTTATGTTGTATCGTTTCATGATACAACTACAGGTTCTCAGACTCATTACCGCTAGATGCCGCAATTCAGATTCTCCATCTCAGCAATTGAAGTGTGAGTCCTCATCATCTGAGGGCATTATTTTTTTTTTTCAGTCATATATTAGTTTTAGTTAGACTTAGAGTTAGCTGAGGTTTTTTCCCTGCAACTCTTTAGTTAGATGGCTTTCAGACAGACATGATTTTTCAAACTCTCCAGTATTATTCTTGAGTTTTGAATTTTATGATTTCAGACTTGTCTTTCATAAATGTTTTTGTGATATTATTTCAAAGTTCTGTTGTACATGTTTACTCTAAATAACGGTGAATGATAGACTAGGGGTTGACTTGGGGTCACTTATGGCTGCAAGTACCGTGTTACGTCTCGGGTGTAGACTCGGGGTGTGACAGATATCAAGCTCGAGGCCCAATCGAGACAGGGGATAGCTCACAAGGGATGTGAATAGTAGTGTATATATATATATATAAGTAATGACCTACATTGGCGCGTCGTTCTAAGATATTGGGTGATTGACCCTTATCCTACTCGGTGCTAGACACTATTCCCAAAAATATGCATATGCTTTCCATAGTTTTTCAATGAAGATCACCATCGTCTATTGACGAAACTTAATAATTAAATACATCTCAAATCTGAAATCATATATGAGAAGCTTTTAGCTCAGACCATACCACAAGTTGAAAATAATTGGGAGTCTTAGCTCCAAAACCATGTGGTAAGCTTAATTCGTAAAGTCATAAATCATACTTGTACATATGGGCGTTGCCTGATACTTTAACATTCTTGAAAATACTAAATTCACTTGAAAACATGATTATAAACATGGGTAACTTGATAACATGTTTTTCATCAATAATATCTCGTCATACTTGAACATTCTTCATAAATATCAACTTTCATGACTTCTCATAAATGGGCACTTTAATTTATAAAGCTCGAAACATGATTTTTATGAAAACAACATAAAACTTGCCCATGAATCATAATTCAATAGTGGAAACATATTTAAATCATACCAATGTAGAGGATTCAAAATTTCATGCATTGGGTTAAAACCCCATAGATTCAACATATGAGTTTTCATGATTTAGAGAAAGATTGGACATAGGTGAGCACGAATTCACCCATTCATAACCCTACATACCTAGGGAAAACTGATTTTACCCCTCCTTGATTGCCCAATGGAAGATTGAAGAAAAGCTTGAAGAAAGTCTAACTTGATCAGCTCCTAAACCCTTCAATTTGCATGCATGGATGAGAATGAGCCTTGGATAGATTTAACACTCATAAAAAACTTCATTTCGAGCCTTAAACGATGTAGTTTAGGAACCTAGGACTTTGGAATGACAAAAATACCCTTAATGAATTTCCTGAGAATTCTGCACTGCCAGTGACAACAGACGACAGAACAATCCGTTGTTACATCCTACGGTCCGTCATTACCACTCGTTGCTGCTCCTTGAGTTCAGGTCTTTGATCCCTCAGCACGGCTGGATAGGATGGGTTGTTGCCAACTCCAACGACTCATTGTTGCCAGTCATCGTAACCACTGCCTCTAATCTGGAATCCCTCTGCATGGCTACTGACCACGACCTATTGTTACCTGCAATAGGTCATTCCACGACTCGTTACTTCTTTCTTGACCAAGTACCAGTCTCAGCACGGCCACAACCGACTACTCGTTACCTCAAACCAGGGGTCGTTCCTTAACCTATTACTCCCATCTCTGAATCTATGGTACCTCACCACGGACTCACCCAACGGGTCGTTGGTGGAACCAACGATCCGTACCAAGACCCGTTATGTGAAAAATTCTCAGATTTCTACCACTTTCCATTTTTAAATCTTGGGTCTAGTCATGGGCACCTCCGGGGTATTACAGTTGAACTACCCTTCCACTCTAGGACTAGCTCACATGAAACCGAAACTCTACCACACTGGTTCTATAATTCGAGGAGGCATAACATGTATGTACCCAATCTATGCCAAAGATAACGTCAAAATTTGTCTTGTCTAACCCTTCTAAATCTACTGAGGTGACTTTCTAAAGGACAGTGATAGGGCAATTTCTGTATACCCGTCGAGCTATAACTGAGTCACCGACTTGAGTAGAGACTGAGAAGGTTTCTAATTGGATTTCAGAACTGACTCTGAAGCTACTGGCAACATAGGGTGTCACAAAAGATAAAGTACCCCTTGGATCTAATAATGCAAAAACATCATGATGGAATACTCGTAACATACCAGTTACCATATCTGAGGAGACCTACTGCTCCTGATGAGATGAGAGGGCATAAAACCTATTCTAACGCTGCCCACCACCTACACCAGTGGGTGCACCCTGTTGAGCTGAGCATGCTGGTGGAGCTACTGATCTTATGGTTGGGTCTCGGCCTCTACCCTAGCCCTGTCTGGCTGTTGGACAATCCCTAAGAATATGCTTTTTGCCTCTCAGCATCAGGGCACAGTCTAGCCAACTCAAGAATGAGATGTGACAAGCCAAACTCTACATATGCCAGATAGGTCTCAGCATCTATTGAACCTTGACCGGGCTTCCCACACCTGAAATATGCACCCATTCCCGCTAAGCATTAACCGGTGTACCTCCTATCACACCTGTCACAACCTAGCATACTGGGATCCACGAATCTACTCCCCTAACCTCGAGAGCCTGACGCTCGTTGTCACAACCCGAGCGTTGGCCCGGATCATAACACGGGATAAAAAACTCTTTGTGTGATTAATTTCAAGGGTAGTTGGGATGATCACTTGCCTCTCATTAAGTTTTCATATAACAACAGCTACTATTCCTTCATATAGATGGCTCCATTTGAGGCTCCTTAGGGGCAGAGGTGTAGATCAGCTATTGGTTGATTTGAGGTCAGTGAACCTACATTTATAGGTCCCTGTTCGGTTCATGAGGCGATGGAGAAGGTTTAGCTCATAAGGGAAAGGTTGAAAATAACTTAGAGTCGTGAAAATCCTATGCGAATATGAGGAGGAGAGAACTAGAGTTTGAAGTTGATGATTGGGTGTTTCTAAAGTTATCTCCCATGATAGGAGTGATGAGGTTCGGAAAGAAAGGGAAACTCAGTCCCGATAACATTGGCCCGTACTGAATTCTGAGATGGGTTGGAAATGTAGCATATGAGTTGGAATTGCCCTCAGAATTAGCTTCGAGTCATCTAGTTTTTCATGTATCGCTCTTAAAGAAGTGTTTAATAATCCAGCTCTAGTTGATCTTGTGGATAGTCTCACTGTGAAAGACTACCTTAGTTATGAAGAGGTTCAGGGGGAGATACTGGATCGGTAGGTTCGTAAGCTAAGGAACAAAGAAGTATCTTCAGTTATGGTTTTATGGAGGAATTAGTAGGTTGAGGGAGCTACTTGGGAAGCTAAGGCAGGTATGATGGCTAAATACCCGCATATATTCTCTTCTGGCTTAGTTTCATCCTGAGGTACCAGTTTCCTCCCTAGTACTCTATTCAGTTACATGTTTAGCTCATGTGCACCAATTTCTTTCATGTTAATGTATGTATGTATGGTTCATGAATTCAGTGCAGTCATGTATTTCAATCCGGAGTCAATCACTATGTTAGT
The DNA here is from genome assembly GCA_035772735.1 of Datura wrightii. NCBI lineage: Eukaryota > Viridiplantae > Streptophyta > Magnoliopsida > Solanales > Solanaceae > Datura > Datura wrightii. The sequence goes on from JASDFA010000001.1 coordinate 114,094,689, forward strand.
TTTTAGCTTTGAATGTTCAGTATTTGATATGGCAGTTTCATTTCTCAACTTTTCAATGTTCTTATTAACATTCGAAGATGAATAATCCCAAGGGGTAGGTATTGTAATACCCCGAAAGCCCTACAATTAGACCCAAGGGTTGAAATAGAGAAAACAAGATTTTCTATACTAGGTCATAGGATGTGTTGTCTAGTGACCCGTGAGGTGCCCCACGAGTTGTTAAGTGACTCGTGGGGAGGAGGGTGGACTTGGTTAGATTTTTGGGCCAAGGAGTTGAACACGGGAGAGGCTGAGAATCATGGTCAGGACCACAAGTCATTAAGTCTCTCGTGGTCAGTGGTGGGCTTGAAGGTGAAGAGTTTGGATAGTGTAGGTCACTACTTGGTTACCACGAGTCGTTGGGTACACTCCGAGTCATGGTGTCCCTCATGGTGACCCTCAGAGGTATGCTTCTTGTGATGGCAATGATAGGCAGGCAACGAGTCATTCCCCTAAACAACAATTCGTCTAGTTCCCCATTAGGACTGGGAGTGAGTATTTTCCTGCGAATTTTTAAGGGCTTTTTCGTAATTCCTAAATTTCTAAGACCTATACTACATCGTTTAAGCTCAGAAAAGGGTGTTCTGAGAGGGTGAATCTCATTGTAAACCCATTCTCTTCCATGCATGTAAACCTAGTGATTTGTAAGGGTGATCAAGCTTAGGATTTATCAAGTTCTTCCCAAATTCCATTGGGATTTCAAGAGGGATTGTGAAACTAGATTTATTCAGGTATGTAGGGTTATGAATGGGTATATATATCCACACCTCTGCCCTATCCCTCTTCAATTTCATGAAAATTCTAGTTGATGAATCTATGGAGTTTTAACCCAACATGTGAATTCTCTAAGTATCAATTATGGGTATGATCTATACATGTTTCTAATGATGAATTATGATTCATGGGCGTATTTTACAATGTTTTCAATTGCATGTTATGTTTTGAAGTTTTTTTACAAGTTGTGATGCCCACCCATAGATGTTCATGAAAGTTGAGATTATGATATATGTGTTCAAGCATGATGAGATGTATATGAAGAAAGTATGATTTCAAATTACCCATGTTCATGTTCACGTTATCATCAAGTCTATTTCAAGTATGTTTAAGTATTGGGCAAGCCCACGTGATCCAGTATGTTTCTTGATTTATTTAAATTTCATGTTATTAGCTTACCACATGGTTTTAGAGTCTAGACTTCCACTCTTTTCAGCTTGTGGTTTGGTTTGAGCTGAAGGCTCTTCGTGTTATTATTTCAGAGTATGCATGTATGTTATGATTCATCTTCATCACTAGATGAAGGTTAGCTTGATTGAAAAATGATGGAGAGCATAATGCTTTGTTGAACATGTACAATCCAATAATGGATGGAATAGCGAATGCCCCTGGGTGCTCTCTCGAGGGAGAAAGATTGTTGGAATCATAGCACTACTATGGTGCGGCACCTCCACTATGCCCGCTTTCATAATCTTCTTCTTTTTCAAAGCTCCTTTATGAGTTTGGCATAGCCAGGCATGTGAAGCAATTCACCCACAAGTGTTATATTTATGGACAACTTACTGAACATGCCAATAGATTTTTTGAATTGGGTGTCCTCCTTTTAGCCATCTACTGAGGGTATGAGGGTGGAAATCTAGGCTCTTGGCCTTTTGTATTGAGGGGCACCTAGCCCTATTTCTTAGCAGCATTATTCTCATGAGGAACGTCTACTCCTTTCTCCTCTAGTTCTTCCTCAATGTCAACATAAGTTGGTGCTCCTGGAATCGCATAACCCACTTCATCACTAGTTTTAGGATCAACAACATTCTTTTCCTCAACACCCCCATTAGCTACAACTTTTCCATTCCTCGTGACAATAGTCATTCAATGAATATTCTTCTTCGAATTGGGTGTAGTATCACTCAAAAGGGTTCCTTTAATTTGAGGGTTCATATGGCTTGAGAAATGGGTCATTTGAGCATCTAAATGCATTATGGAAGCCAATGGGAGCTCACGTTTTGGGCAAGGTTAGTGTTATACCCCGAAAGCCAAAAGATTAGACTTGGAAATTGAAATGGAGAAAATAGGATTTTTTGCACCAGGTCGCAGAATGAGTCATCCTCTGACCTGTAAGGTTGACCATGAGTTGTTAAGTGACTTGTGGTGAGGAGTATGACTTGAGTTGGAAATTTTTGGTTTTGAGTTCCCACAAACATGACCACAAGTCGTGGTCAGTCCCAAGGCTCATTGAGTTAGTTGTGGTCAGGGAGGAGGTACAGGTAGGAGGAGTTGGGCAGTGCACTTAACGGGTGGGATCACCATGACTCGTTAGGTGCACCACGAGTTGTGGTGTGCCCCGTGGTGAGCCAGGTATATTTTTGGATATGAAGACCATGAGTGGTGACCACAAGTCATGCTCACCAGTAACAACTCATGTACTTCCCCGTGATGAGCCCTATGTGTAATGTTGATAGTGTACACGGCTGTTGGTGGCCACGAGTCGTGGCCTTAGACGACAGCTCATCTAGTCCCTTGTTGGGACTGGCAGTAAGTTTTTCTTTGCGAATTTAGTAAGGGCTTGATGATCCTAAGGCCTAAACTATGTCATTTTAAGCTATGAATATTGAGTTTTATGAGGGGTAAATTCATTCTTGGTTATTCCTATTTATGTTTGCAACATAGAAGCCTATAGAGGTGATTAAGCTAATGACTTCATGTTTTTCATTAATTCTTCCTTGGCAAATCAGAGAAGTTGTAGAATCATACCCTCTTAGGTATATAGGGTTATGAATCAGTGAATTTGTTCACACCCATGCCCACTCCCTTTCTAATTCATGAAAATCTATATGTTGAGCCTATGGGGTTTTATCCCAAGTCATGAATTTCCTATGTTTTCACATGGGTATGATATAAGTATGTTTCTATTATTGAATTATGATTCGGGGGCAAGTCATAACTCTCTTGGTTAGGCTCTCTATTAACCCACCTTTCATTCCTTTCAGGCCATCCTTGTAGCGCAAGATTTCTCTAACCTTGGTTGTCATCCCCTGGGTGCCATAAGCCTTGGTTTGCTCCTTGGAAGCTAGGTCGAGGACCTCCCATTTGGTTGCACATATATTGGAATTCCTCTTCATATCTTGGCGGTGACGACTCTCATTCATATTGTAAGGGACCTTACATTCCCATGGCATTTACCACCTTTAGCCCTGCTCCCATCACGTGCATGGTCATTATTTTAGTTGTGTCATCATCTTGGCAAGATTGTCATCTCGTTCTTCATCTTGTTTCCGCAACTCAACCGCCAATGCACTTGAACTAGTTGCATGAGTGGACACACTTGTTTCTCTCATGTGCCAAGCCCTATTGGTCTTTGTCATTTTGCCTAGGAGGGCTATGGCCAATCCATATGTTAGATCCATAATAGAACTACCAGCTAGGTTGTTAGCCATGAGCTTGTTAATTAAATCAAGGGCCCTATAGAAGTTTTGGAGAAGCACTCCATCCGGTAATCCATAATTTGGGCAAAGAGCAACCTTCTTTTTAAACCTTAACCATGCCTCGTGTAAAGGCTCTCCCAGTTCTTCCTGAAATTTGTAATATCATCCCTTAGCTGAAGCATCTTTGATGGAGGGAAAAAGCGGTCCAAGAAGTCCTCAGTTAGTTCCTGCCTTGAAGTAATACTTCCCGAAGGGAGTTCCTCTAGCCACATTGTTTCTTCCCCCGTCAATGAAAAAGGGAAGATTCTCAACCTAAGTGACTCTTGACTGATATTTGTAACATTGAAGGGTTGGCATATTTCCAAGAAGTTTCCCAAATGAAGATTTGCATCCTCACTTGGTTTTATACCAAAAAGCCCCTTCATTTGCAACAAGTCATGGTGCTTTTGACATGAAACACTGCATTCCCAACTGTCGGTGGTAGGCAAATCGCTCCTGCAACTTCCGGCATCACCGGATTATCTTCGTCAAGTTCCATATTAACTTCCATTGAGTTATCCCTTGTTTTGGAGTGATGACTCATGTGGTTATGAGATCCTAATCAACACAAAAAAATCACGTTAAGTTGCTATGACGCAAAAGTATTTAAACTTAACAATCAACACAAGATCATCAAGCGCTAGTCCTCGGCAGCGGCGCCCTTTTTTATAACGTAAAAAATATATACTTAATGCAAAGAATATACATGGCCGAAGTATCAAAACAAGTAACCCGACGAGTTCCGGGGTCGAATCCCACGAGGACTAGGGGATGATAGTTATATGTGTCGATTGAGAAATTGACGTTAGCTTGCACCACATATATTTAATATAAAAACAAATAAAATTGGGGGAGTTGAAATTTGCAGAGAATAGTATAGGTTGATTTAGTGAAATAAAACAGCAAGATCAACTAAGTTGTCAACAAGGATGTGAAAGACTAGAGGTGCGGTGTAGACGAAACACTAACTAGATCGGGACAAGTCAGATTATTTTATGAGTTCAACGAGTGTAAATAATTCGGGAAGTGGGTAACTACAACTTTTCATCCTTCTAATTACCTCTTACTAGAGTTTTTTCAAACCTCTAATAACAATTTAGCTCAACTCGATTTGATTTGGATTAGTAGCTCCACTAATTTCTAGCTATTAACTGCTAAAAAGGAATGAGAATGCAATTTCAGCTATTTATAGTCCAATGTCACACTCTCTTCTCTATACCCACTACTAAATTCTCTTTCAATGTTTATTTATTCTTTTACAAGCAACAATCAAGCAAGAACAAAATAGACCCATATCATAATCAATGGATCTTCCTTTATATATTGAAGAGAATATAGTAGATTTAGACTTGCGTGAACATTATGAAGATGACTCTAGCAATATCCAATCCAATTAAGTATTCATCATCACAACCTCTTGTTAATGATTTTAACTACTCATGGTTAAGAAATTCAGAAATGCATTCATCAATAGCATCATTGAATTTAATATCAAGAGTAGAAAAATTAACTTCACAAAATAATCTCCAACAATAGCTGAAACTTACTAGTACAAAGAAGAAAGAGAGCAGAGTACTTTCTATAGTTTTTTATCAGAATCTCCCTATCTCAGCTAAGAGAATGTTCTTTAGTAAAAAGAGGAAACAATGATGTGATGTAAGTTTTGTTCTGCCTCAAAATCTCTATTTCTATCTCTCCTTCTCCACCCCCTATACAAAGTACTTTTTCTTCTATTTATATCCTGAAATGTTGGGAAGGTTTTATCTCTTTTCCAATGTTGGACAATTATACCCCTATGAGCATCGTTCTGGAATCAGCGGAGACATTGGCGGTTCACTGGTTCCAATTCGTGAACCACTGGGTATCATGTCTGCATCATTACTCTATTCCAGTGAACATCAGTTGTTCACCCGACATTTCACTTATGCCAATCCATGAACCACCGTGTATTCAAGCAATTTTCCAGAACTTCAGGTATCTTACAACGATTGAACCAGTGACTCGTCAATGGAAAGTTGCGAACCGGCGGTGGCATTAATCTTCAGAGGCAGTGATGTTCGGCCTTTGGCCGACGTCTCGCCGGTTTTCATCGGTGAATTGCTGGTTTATTTTCACTCCCTTCTTTTGCTCCATTCTTGCTCTTTTCTTCCCATTAAGTCATCTGCACACAATACAAGAAAAATGGACATAAAATCCAAATAATCAACTCAAGAACTAAATAAAAACTCATGTTTTAGAGATTCATGAGTTGGTAAATTACGAACTCATCAATGAATTTCCTAAGTTTCTACACGGGTATGGTCTAAGTATGTTTCTATTAATGAATTATGATTCATGGAAAAGTTTTACAATATTTTCAATTATAAATCATGTTTCCATGTTTATAAATTATAATGCCCATTCATGAGAAGTTCATGAAAATTGAGATTTATGATGTATATTCAAGTATGATGAGATATTTATGAGTAAAAGCATGATTTCAAGTTACCCATGTCTATAATCATGTTTTCAGATGAATCAAGTATTTTCAAGCATGTTTAAGTATTGGGAAAGCCCATATGTTCAAGTATGATTTATGATTTCAAGTTAATTAGCTTACCACATGGTTTTGGAATGAAGACTCCTAATTATGTTCAGCTCGTGGTATGGTTTGAACCAAGGCTAATCGTGTATGATTTTAGATTTTATATTACATGATTATTCAGCTTCGTCACTATATGATATTCAATCTTCATTGAAAAATAATGGAGAGCATATGCATGTTTTTGGGGGTAGTGCCTCGCACCGAATAGGCTAAGGGTCAGTCAATCCTATGCCTCATAACTACTTGCCAACATAGGTATGATCAGATTATTTGGGACCTCCTTTTTTAGCTTCCCCCCTGACCCAAGAGGCCTTCAATGTGATATTGATATCATGGTAGCTTCCTTATCCCTAGCAAGGCTTTGGACGGCTCTGCCCACTTTAGTGTGATAGTCCGGACCATGTAAACTCTATAGTGGTAATGTCAGTTATATGACGAGTCTCCCATTGTTCCTCCTGATTTTAGTTATGCATGTCCAACATTCATGATATATATATATATATATATATATATATATATATATATATATATGTTCTAAAGTAGGTGTGACCTAATGTACAATTTTGCTTATGATTACCAGATTTTAGCTTTGGATCATTTGACTTAGTTATGATGTTCAATTATGATCAGATCATGATTTCAAAAAATAGCATGCAAGCCTACTCTCAAATTCTTATCTTGATTATGATTAATATTATGCATGTTTTAAATGATTTTACTTAGTTAAGTGGTTTTACTTACCTTGCATACTCGGTACATTCCACGTACTCACCGCATACTCAATGTTGTATCATTTTATGATACAGACTCCGATATTCAAACTCAGCTTCATCACTAGACAGTTCCTGGAGTTAGCATTTAGCTTCAGTGGTGAGTCCTCATCTTCTGAGGACCATTCATTATAATTTTTTATGCATTTTCAATTTTCAGACTTGTCAGGTTAGTTCCTATCAACCTATCAGATATGTTAGAGGCTTTCAAACTGTTCATAGTAATCAGCATGTTAGGTATTATGTGAATTCCAGATCTGATGTTATGCTATGATTAGTCTTCCTTTTTGTTCATTATGTTAAGTCTTCCGCTTTTATTGATTGAGTTGGATGTATGTTCATGCCATGGGTCGACTTGGAGTCTCTCGGGGTTCCTTGTCCCATGTCTCGATCTGGGCCTATGTTCGGTTCATCATAGTTAGACACCTCCCCTTTTATTTCTTTCACTCCACTATGGATGGACTCTACTCTTTTCAACACCCTAGCCAACATCTCCTCAATTTTTGAATTGTCAACATCACATACCCCTGGTTGCATTTAGGCCACATCCACTTTTGGAAGGGGTATATGGATTTGAGTTTTTATGAGAGCCCTCACGATTTTGATCCTAGTTCCCCCGTCTATCATTTCTATCATTCCAACCTTTATTTTCATGATCTCTCTAACCTTAATTTCAGTCATGAGGACGCCAAGGGTCTTGGTTGGCACCTTGGTATCATTGACAAGGACCCCCTATTTGACCATCCACATATTGGCATTCCTCATCATATGTAGAAGGTGAAACATCTCCCTCATATTGAATATGCCCTTGGGTCCCTACAATATTTACACTTTTGGCTCCAACCCCCATAACATGTTTAGTCATTGCCTCAAGATGGTTCATCATCTTTGCTAATGTTTCATCTCTTTGCTCATCACACCTTCTCGTTTCAGCAGTTACAAGGTTGGAAGAAGAATAACTTAGGGACACCTCGGTGTCTTTAGTGTTCCATGCTCTATTTGCTTTGGTCATATGATCAAGAAGTGCTTTGTCCATTACAAATGTTTAGTCCATAGGGGACCCACTAGCAAGGTTGTTGGCCACCGACTTGTTGATTGAGTCAAGGGAACGATCGAAGCATTGAAGTAAGACTCTATCCAGAAAATCGTGGTTAGGGCATATCGCAACCTTCTTTTCTAAATGGAGCCAAACCTCATGCAGTGGCTCTCTCGGAAGCAGTCTAAAATTGGTAATCTTGTCCTTTAATTGAAGCATCCCTGAGGGAGGGAAGAGTCTACCCAAAAAGGTCCTTTTCATCCCCTACCATGAGGTGATGGACCTGAAGGGAAACTCTTCTAACCAAATAGTGGTTTCTCCCGTTAAACAGAATGGGAAAAGCTTCAACTGAACTGACTCTTCGCTAACGTTGGTAATATTAAAGGCTTGGCAGATTTCAAGAAAACAACAGAGGTATCTATTGGTAGCTTCACTTAGTTGCCCTTCAAATAATCCCTTCATTTGCAACAAGTGTATCTTGGTTCTCGTCACAAAGAAAACGACATTCCCTTTTGTAGGCAGTAGGAGAATAGCACTAGCTACGCTGGGAAACATCGGCTCATCATCATCATGGTCTATGTGGTCGTATATAGAATCTACTTGAGAGTCTTGGCTCATGAAGTTCAACCTAAACAAGTAGCAAAAACAATAACTAATGTAATGGAACAAAGATGCTTAACTAGTTCAAATCAATAAACAACTTTAGGCTACCAATGCCCACTCCCCAGCAACGGCGCAAAAATTAATAACATCGAAATCCACTGTTCAAAGTGAGAGAGTGTACACGGTCATATGTAATATAATTTACCCAACTATGAGTCGTCGAATCCACAGGGAATGAGGAATGATTACAACTAAAGTTGTAAATCAATTGGAACGAACTAGCATCATTGTATAACAACTCATAAAGTAAATTTTGGGGGAAAATAAGATCACTGTATGACTCTAAAAGAAATAACAAAACAGGGCAATGTGAATAGAAGCAACAAAGAGAGCAAGTACTGGGGATGTCCTATTGACGGGGTGTCGATAGGATTACGGCTAATTGATAAGTCTAAAGAACCAATTACAAATATGAATAGTCATGGAAAAGGCTGCATATGATGTTTCTGAGCCACTTGGGTAGATTTTACTTGAGTTCTCTTGAACCCCAAGGTCACATAACAAAATAGCCATATAAACTTGGAGAAGAGTTAATTTATTTCCAGCCTTAACTCTTGAATGAATTAATAAAATGGGTATTGGCTATCTATAGAACAACCCCACACCTTCAACATTCAATCCCCCACTATTTCATTCTCACCCAAATCCTACTTTTCTTTTTCAAGCAAAAGCCAGATAAGTAAACACAATTTACATTTGCAACTACAAATATTTCAATTAAAACTTAGAGTAAGCAATAGATTCATGCTAGATAAGTGAATCTAAGACAAGAACAACAACATCCAATCTGGTGTGTGGGTATGACTCATGGTTAGGAGTCATGGTGAGATACAAAGGGATGCTAAGGTTGGCAAGGACGGATCATGGTACAACTCATTGTGGGAAATAGAAAGTCATGATAAGGGTCGTGGTTTAGAAGTTCTACATATGGGTGTGTTATCATGGGTGGTGTTATAACCCATGGAAAGAAACCACAAGTCATGGTTTGTAACCATGGGAAAGTTCAGGGGAAGTGAGAGTTGAGGCTCAGTAACAACGGGTGGCCACACGACCCATAGTGACATGTAATGTCTCCTTGTGGGTGTCCATGGAATGATATTCAGGAACCAGTCGTATGACCAATGGTGAAGATAGGAGGTGACTACGAGTCTTCACTTCATGGTACGACTCGTGGTAAGACTTGTGACAACTGGTAGTGTATATTTTTTAGAATTTTCATTAAGGGTATTTTTCAGAAATTCTAATCCCTTAGGTCCTAAACTACATTGTTTTAAGTATGGAAAAGAGTTTCTTAAGGGTGTTACTCACCCTAGATCACCCATTACTCTCCTAACACTCTCAATTGAAGAATCAAGTACCTCAAGATCTCTCAAGAAAATCCCAGGGTTCTTCCTCAAATTTCTTCTAGAATCAAGTGGGGTTTCAGTTTTAGTTGGGAATTGATCAATTCAGGTATGTGGGTCTACCAATGTGAGCTCATTTCTACCTCAAGTCCCTTCTTCAATCAAATGTATGATTACCCAATTCCCCCAAAGACCTAATCTCAAAAATTATGATTCTATATTGGATTTTGAAATTCATTAAAAATTCCTCTATGGGTAGAGCTGATTTGATATGAAAATATAATTTCCATGATAGGGTTTATGATCTCTTCAAGTATTTTACGAAATTATTATATCTTATGATTCAAGCATGATTACAAAAATTTTGGGCTAAATTCCTTCTAATGAATTTCTTTGATCCTCTTATAAATTTTAAATCTCTCAAGTGCTAATTTATGACTTATAATTTATGATACATGATTTCCTACACCCTCATGAATTTATGTATTTAAGTATGATGATTTTATCAAGTATGTATAATTTCTTTCTTGATTTTCATGATTATGATTATGGCGACTCACGAGCCCTATTTCATGGCGAGTTTACGCATTTCAAGCATGTTTATAATTATCATAATTTTAAAAATCCCATGAACCTCATGCATGTTTTTCCTACTATGATATGAGCACTATATATTTTTTGGAAGTGTATTTAACACCGAGTAGACTGGGGTCCAACCATACCTCGAGTCTCAAAACTCCGTGCCAACGTAGCAATGATGGGTCTTCCTTAAGAATGTCCCCCTTTTCCCTATGGGCCTTTCATGAGTTACATCATGCCTTTTTTCATGGTTCTAACCTTGGCAAGGTATGAATACCCTCCTGACTAGGGGTTTACAGGTCGAGCTCCATGTGTGCTTATGTGGGGTATGTTGGTTACAAGAATCCCGTGTTGTTCCATATATTATGCATGATCATATTATGATATTATGGCTCAAGATATGATTTATAAGGCTTCTCTATGATTACTATTTATGAACAGTTTTAAAAGCCTTGAGCCCTCATGTCACGTTATGATTTCTAATGCATGATTTCAGAAATGTTATACTCTCATGTACTTTTATGTATTTCATTGTTATCTTTACTTAACCCGCATGCTCAGTTTATTCAAAGTACTGACTGCATACTCTATGTTGTGTCGTCTCTTGATATAGGTTTAAGCGATCAGCTCCCGCCTCGCCGTTAGTTGCTTATGTTCCAATCTAGTTAGACTCTACTTTTGATGAGTCCTCATCTATCAATGACATGCAGTTTAGATCTTGTTTTGTTATCTTTTAGTTTATGACTTTGGAGAGCTAGTTGGGGGTGCTGTCCCATCAGCTCGCCAGATAGTTAGGGGCTTATTCAGATATTATGTAGTTAATCAATTTTTGTTGAGTGTTGACTATTCGTACCCATAGGAATTCTTATATTCAGACTCCACTTAACTCATGTTGTGGTTGATTTCCACTTTTAGTTATGCTCTTAAATTACAATGATTATGCCATGGGTCGACTTGGGGCCATTCGTGGTTCTAGGTCCCGTGTCTCGATCTGGGTTCCTAGATCGGGTTGTGACAAACTTGGTATTAGAACATTAGGTTGTGATGAGTCCTAGGGTGTCTGAAAGCTGTGTTAAGTAAAGTCTTTTTCATGGGTAAGAAGTGCGCCATATTTATGACAAAGGGGCTACAAAACATTTTAGGAAACTTCCATTCTTTCACGATTCTATCTCGTGCTATGAGTGTCATTCTCTCTATTCCTATAACTTTAGCTTTACCCATTTATAGGATCATGCCTCAACGCCGAGTTAAATGGAAAAAAGAATAGCAATGTAAATGTCCATGAAAATGACAATGGAGTTGAGCATCAGCAAGCCCCACCTACCCTAGTGGATCCCGTGCCCAAGCAAGTTGCCCGTGCTGAATTTAGGGTAGCTATTCAGATGTTGGCACAAGCATTGGCTGCTCAGGTCAGTTAGGAGGCAGTGGCTCATGTTCCCCAAAATGGGAACACAGTGACGTCTAGTGTACAAGATAATGAACCCACTTGAGTTCCTTGGATCGAGGGTGGATAAGGACCCATATGAGTTCATTAAGGAGATACAGAAGATCACCTGATTATAGGGGTAACGGGAGAAGAGAGCACAGATTTAGCCTCCTATCAGTTGAAGGGGTTAGCTCACATATGGTACAGGCAGTGGAAGGAGAGTCAGGGAGTTGGAGTGAGCCTCATTTGATGGGATAAGTTTCATACCGCCTTCCTAGATCAATTCCTTCCTTGGGAGCTGAGGGAGATCAAGGCGATTGAGTTTGTCAACTTGAGATAGAACAACATGATGGCCTAGGTTTATGCTTTAGAGTTCACCCGGTTTTCCAAAATATGTGCTGGAGATGGTAGCCAATCAGAGAGCCAGGGTAAGAAGATTCGTAATTGGGGTAGCAAATTCCTTGGTCAAGGAGTGTAGGACCACTATGCTGCACCATCACATAGACTTCTCTAGATTGGTCTTTTATGCCTAATAGATGGAGGCAGAGCAGGAAAAAGAAAGAGAGAGAGAGAGAGGCCAAGAGGTTCAAGATTGGCAGCTTTGGGTTCTCCCAACAGAGGTTCAGTGGCAGAAATCGTCCTCAATCCCATCATAGGTTATCGACCCCAATGCCGTTATTGTCCAAGTGTTCCATCTAGACCAAGATATGATTAGAAGAGTAGGGCATCATGCTCGACGGCCAGGGGAGCACTACAGGAGAGCGCACTTTTTAGTCTTCTATGAAGTGTGGCAAGAACCATCTAGGCGGTGTCTAGTTGTCTTAGATTCATGTTTTGGGTGTGGCAAACCTAGACAATAGGCTTAGAGATTGCCCTTCAGTCAGACAAGGTTATAGTGAGGTGCATACCCCAACCACTAATTCAGCAGCTCCAGTAGCACATCCTTTCCAGTAGGGTGATGTCAGTGCTAGAACAGATTCTACGCACTCTCATCATGACAGGAGCAGGAGACTTTATTCGATATGGTGACAGGAATGTTACGAGTATTTCATCTTCATGTATATACACTGTTAGATCCAGGGGCTACCTTATCTTTTGTGACTCCATTTTTTCCTATTTGTTCTAAAGTCAGTCCCGAAATCCTATTAGAACCCTTCTCAGTCTCTACTCCAGTTGATGACTCAGTTATAGCTCGATGGGTATATATAAATTTCCCGGTCAAATTCCTTCAGAAAGTCACCTCAGCTGACCTAGTAGAGTTAGACATGAACTGATTTCAATGTTATATTTGATATGGATTAGCTACATGCATGTTATGCCTCAGTGAATTATAGAACCCACAGGTAATGTTTTGATTTTCGGGTGAGCTAGTTCTAGAATGGAAGGGTAGTTCAGTAGTTTCTGTAGGTCATTTTTTCTCCTATCTTAAGGCCAGCAAGATGATCATTATGGGTTGTGTGTACTATCTAGTTCGGGTTAGGGATTCTACATTTGAGATCCCGACTCTCCACATAGTTTTTGTTGCATGTGAGTACCCGAAGGTGTTTCCAGATGATTTAGCAAGAGTCCCTCCTGAGCAGGAAATTGACTTTGGTATTGACCTTCTTCTCGATACACAGCCTATATCTAGTCCTCCTCATAAAATGGCTCCGGCTGAGCTAAAGGAGTTGATAGAGCAGTTGAATAACCTCTTAGATAAGGGGTTCATCGAGCCTAGCAAATCCCTATGGGGTGCCCCAGTCCTATTTGTACAAAAGAAGGATGGTTCTCTTCGTATATGCATGGATTAATGGCAGTTAGAAGTCACAATCAAGGATAAGTACCCTCTTCCTAGTATTGATGACTTGTTTGACCAACTTCAAGGTAGCAGGTGCTTTTCCAAGATTGACCATAGATCAAATTATCATCAGCTCTAAATTAGGGAGAGTGATATTCTAAAAATAGCCTTTCGAACTCGGTATGGTCACTATGAGTTTGTTGTTATGTCTTTTGGACTAAAGAATTCCCCTACAACTTTTATGGATTTGATGAACAGAGTGTTGAAGCAGTATTTAGATATATTTTTCATTATCTTCATTGATGACATCCTTATATACTCTTGGAGTGAGGAGGAGCATGCCACTCATTTGAGGGTGGTGTTGCAAACCCTCAAGGACCGTAACATATTTGGTAAATTTAACAAGTGTGAGTCTTGGATTGATTCAGTTACATTTTTGGGTCATGTGGTGTCTAGTGAGGGCATTCAAGTAGATTCTCAAAAGATAGAGGCATTGAAAAATTTGCCTATACTAGTTAGTTCTACGGATATCAGGAGCTTCTTGGGTTTAGTTGGCTACTACTAAAGATTTGTAGAGAGATTTTCATCCATTGTGGTACCGTTGATTAAATTGAATCAGAAGGAGGCCAAGTTTCAGCGATCTGATGCTTGTGAGAAAAGTTTTCAGGAGTTGAAGACTCGACTAACTTCAGCCATAGTTTTGACTTTTCCTGAGGGTGCTGATGGGTTTGTAGTGTGTTGTGATACTTCGAGGCTTGGCCTTGGGTATGTGTTGATGCATCATGTAAGTTTGTTGCATATGTTTCTAGAAAACTTAGGACTCATGAGAAGAATCACCTGACTCATGACCTTGTGTTGGCGATGGTGGCTTTTGCCTTAAAGATTTGGAGGCATTACATGTATGGGGCACATGCGGACCTGTTCACAGATCAAAAGAGTCTTAAGTATGTGTTCACGCAGAAGGACTTGAAAATGTGACAAAGGATATGTCTAGAACTTATCAACGATTATGATATGATTATCCTTTACCATCTTGGCAAGGCCAATATAGTGGCAGATGCCCTTAGTAGATTGACCACGGATAGTCTGTCTCATTTTGAGATGGAAGAAAGGAGTTGGTGAAGGATATTCATCGGCTTGCACGGTTAGGAGTTCACCTTGTGCACTCGACAGATAGTGTTGTGGTTGTTCAAAATGGGTCTAAATCTTCATTGGTGACTGAGGTCAAGTCTAGGCAAGATGAGGATCCTATTTTGAGGATGTTGAAGGAAGTAGTCTAAACTCAGAAGGTGGAGGTACCAAGGGGGAGATTGTGTGCTTCGATATTAGGGCTATTTATATGTTCCAAGTGTTGGAGATTTGAGAGAACAAATGTTTCTTGAGGCTCATGACTACTCCATCTATCTAGGTTCCACAAAGATGTACCGACATCTACAAAAAGTCTATTGGTGGAATGGTAAGAAGAGGTATATAGTTGTTATACCCCAGATCAGACTGGGGAGTTGAAATGGAGAAGACAGGATTTTCTTCACAAGGTCACAGAACGGGTTGTCACGTGACTCGTCAGGTTGATCACGAGTCTTTAAGTGACTCATGGTGAGGGATGTTGACTTACCTAGAAAATTCAGAGTTGGGGTTACCACGGGTGTGACCACGAGTCGTGGTCAACACCACGAGCCGTGAGGTCACCCGTGGTGAAGGGTATTTGGAAGATGAAGGATGAGTGGGCAGTGTACTTAACGATTGGACCCCACGAATCGTGGTTAGTCACCACGATTCGTTAGGTGAGTCGTGGTCAACCTTTGTTGAATGACTTGAGTTGTTAGGTAGTGAAGGTAACGAGTGGTAACCATGAGTCAAGGTCACCAATGAAAATCCATTAGGTCCTTCGTGGGGACCCTTTGTGGAAAAGTGACTATGCACACTACGACAGTAGACAACGACTCTTTCCCTCAGAGGAAACCTCGTCTAGCCCCTCTTCGGGACTGGCAATCAGTTATTTTCTGCGAATTTAGTAATGTCTTTTCCGTAATTCCTATGATTCTAAGGCCTAAACTATGTCATTTTAAGCTATGAATAGTGAGTTTTAAGAGGGGTAAATTCATTCTAGACTATTCCTACTCATGAATGAAAACTTAGAGAGCTAAGGAGGTGATCAAGATTGATTCCTTCAAGCTTTTCTTCAATCTTTTATTGGGCAATCAGAGTAGTTTTAGAATAAGTCCACCTCAAGTTTGTAGGGTTATAAATTGGTGAATTTGTTCACACCCCATGCCCAATCTCTCTCTAGTTCATGAAATTCTAGTGATGATTCTAAGGGGTTCTATCCCAATTCTAATGAAATTCTTATGATCTAGTTATAGGTTATCTCCCTTCATGTATTAAATCATATTTTATAATCTATTGGAAGATTTTAGAACTATTTGAAGTATACATGTATAGATTCAGATCTAAAGTAAATTGTGCCCAATTATGCATGTTTTTATGAAAAATCAAGTTATGATTTCATTTTGATCTTGATCCTCTTTAGCCCATTATTATTTATGACTTATAATATGATTTCTCTCAAATGCTCATCATGAATTTATGAATATCAAGTATATACATGTTTTACAAGTATGTGTGAACCTCATGATTTATGATTTATGATTTACGATTATGGCCGAATCACAGGCCTTATTTCATGGCTAGTTCACATATTTTCAAGCATGCTTAAGATTTTCATGATTTAACTAGTTCATGAATTTCATATATATTATCCTATAAGTACTATATATGTTTTGGGAGTAGTATTTAACACCGAGTAGGTTTGGAGCCCAGGTTTTGCGTCGAGTCTTAGAACTACGTGCCACCGTAGGTCATGATGGGACCTCCCTTGAGACTTTTCCCTTTGGCCAAATGGGCCTTTCATGAGTGAGATCTCACCCTTTCATGGTTCTACCCTTGGAAAGTATGAAAACCCTCACGACTAGAGGTTTACATGTCGGGCTCCACGTGTGCTAATTTGGGGTATGTCAATTATAAGAATCTCCTACTATTCCTCATGATTTATGTATGACTATGAGTATATACTTTGTCTCAAGTCATGTTTAATAAAGCTTTTCTCTCGTGAGTATGAATATAAATGATTTACGAATATCTTGAAAACCTTCTTATGTTACATTGTGGTATTTTACATTACAATCATGTTGTCCTACTCTTATGAACTTTTACACATTTTAGATTGCCTGTTTTGCTTACCTTGCATACTTTGTACATTCCACATATTGACCGCATACTCTATGTTGTATCGTTTTATGATACAGATTCCAATCTTCAGACTCAGCTCCACCACTAGCCAGCTTTCGGAGTTAGCTTCAGTCTCTATTGGTGAGTCCTCATCTTTTGAGGACCATTCATGATCATTTATCTCAATATTTTCAGTTTTTAGATTTAGAGAGTTAGTTGGGTTCTTGTCCCATCAACTCATCAGACTTAGAGGCTTTTCAAACAACAGGTTGTATTTAGCTTCAGACTCGTGTTGTATTTTTGGATTATATGTTATGCTTAGACTTCCGCTATAACTATTACGTTAATTCTTCCACCTTTATTGATTGAGTTAGATGTATGTTCATGCCATGGGTCGACTTGCAGTCTCTCGTGGCTCCTTGTCCCATGCCTAGATCTGGGCCTATGTTTGGGTCGTGACAAACTTGGTATCAGAGAAATAGGTTTAGAAGTATCCTAGGGTGTCTAAAAGCCGCGTTAATAGAGTCATTTTCATGGGTGTGAAGCGCGTCAAAATTATAATGAAGAGGCTACGACACGTTTAGGAAATGTTCCCTTGTTTCATGACTCTATCTCATGCCATGAGTATGACTCTCTCTATTCCTCTAACTCGTGCCATACGCGTGTGCAGAAACATGTCTTCTCAGAACACCAATGGGACTCAGTCAGCCGCACTAACTCCAATGGGTCCCATGCAAGTTACGGTTGTAGAACCTAGGGCCACCCTCAGAGTGCTGATACGGGCCATTATCTCCCATCCTAACCAGCAGACTATTGCATCAGTGAACCCTAGCGGATAGGCGGCAGTTACTAAGGTTTAAGAACTAACGAATAAGAGCCCATCTAAGTTTGGTGATTTGAATATGGGTGGAGAGCGTAAGGAGAAAGAAAAGAGGAAGAAGAGGCCCAAGATCAAAAATATTGAGAGTTCCCAGCAAGGGTCAAGTAGTGGGAGTCGCTCTCAACCCCATCAAAAGTCTCTAGCTCTAGTTCGGGGATACAAGCCCAAGGTGAGAATTAGCCAATTTGCGAGCAAAAACCACCTGGGAAAGTGTTTGGCAGGTTCAAATGATTGCTTCTATTATGGATAGCCTGGTCATAAACACGGAGATTGCCCTTCATCCAAGAGAGATGACTAGAGAGGTCATGCCCCGGTTGTCCCTTCAGCAACCCCATCCAGTTGGCCATCTTGCAAACGGTGTAGTAGGAACCATTCGGGAAGGTGTTTGATCAGTAAGGATGCTTGCTTCCAGTGCGGTAAGCTCGGACACAGACTTAGAGATTTCCCTTCTATTAGATAGGGTAATTGTGGAGCCCGTGCCCCAGCTATCAAGTCTAGAACCCACCCATTTCAGCAGCACGGGTTACCAAGAGCAAGTGGCAGTCATCCTCAAATGTAGTATCAGGTATGTTATAAGCCTTCCAATCCAACCTACCATGATTGCTAGTTCTCAGAACTACTGTACAAGGTACAAGATCCCTTTGTGCATACAATTATCAAATTTATTTCATGGAAAGTAGGGAAATAGCAAGTGAAGGGACGAGTCAGGTCTTAAGTTTTCTAGGAAAGGAGTTCTATAAATAACTTTTAGAGGTAATCAATCAATCCTCATTTAGATGTTTCCCTTATGTGTTTCTCGATGTTACACTCAATTTATGCTTATGTTCAGAACCCTAAGATGATAGGTAACCCCGTCAGTCAGCGATCCCAATGTTACCCATTCAGTTTTATGTCATAACTCTTGTTATGTATGTGAATTCATGTTTCTTAGCACACCTAGCTCTATGAACTCAGCCCCTAAGATTTGCCCTATCGGCTCATAAGATCACGCTATATCAGATATATGCCCAACTTAGGTTTCTTAAACTATTTGTGCTTATGATTCCCTTACTCTAATTCCTATGGATGTTCCCTATGATAGAGATAATGGTTAAAATGGGTACGTTAAAGGTAACTTCCTATCCCTGCCTTAGGTACCAGGTATGTAGATGTCCAGGAAGTGTAGTTATTAGCCAAGCCTGGAAGTGTAACAACCCTTATGGTCACTTTGTGATTTTTTATCCGTTTGACTAGGTTGAACCTTTTTGGTATCTTTATTCTGTTATTCACGACTTGCAGAGGTGGATGACGCCATTTCTAAGATGATCTAATGAAGATCGGGTGAGGTTTTCAATTTTGGAGGGTTTGAGGTTTGAGGGGCTTGACCAAAGTCAACATTTCAGGTTAATGAGCTCATATTTGGGTTCTGGAAGCTTTGTTGGTACAGATGGTGATTTATGACTTAGTTGGGTAGTTTGCATGGATCTCGAGGTGCTTCAATAGTGATTTGAAACCTTAGTTGAAGTTATGAGCTTTGAGGAGGCTAAGTTTGACCATGGTCAATTTCCAAATAAAACAACCTGTTATTAGTAATTTGATGATCCCAATCGGTCCGAAATGGGTTTTATGATCAAATGGTGTATTTGGGTTGTGACCGGAGGATTCCGGATGAGTTTCAGCAGGATTCAAACGTTTTGTGTGTCATTATTCAGGATGGATCAGAATCTTCCTTGGTGACCGATGTCAAAGCTTGGTAAGACGAGGATCCTATCTTGGTGAAGTTGAAGGAGGTCATTCAAGAGAAAAAGGTAGAGGTCGTCTCCAAAGGGGGAGATTGTGTGCTTCAATATCAAGGTAGTTGGTGTTCCGGGTGTTGATGATTTAAGAGCTAGTTCGGTTGCATAGGGTGCCCTTGTTCATCATATCAGATAGAGGTACTAGATTTACTTTCCTGTTTTGGAGGTCGTTTCTAAAGGGACTTGGTACTCAAGTTAAGCTCAATACAACATTTCATCTGCAAACTGATAGTCAGGCGGTGCAGACGATTTAGACTCTCGAGGACATGTTCAGAGCATGCGTGATTGATTTAAAGGGTAGTTGGGATGATCATTTTCCTCTCATTGAGTTTGCATATAACAAAAACTATCATTCTAGCATTCAATTGGCCTCGTTTAAGGCTCTCTATGGACAGAAATGTGGATCACCTATTGGTTGGTTTGAAGTCAGGGAAGTTGTGATGATAGGTCCAGATTAAGTCCATGAGGCCATGAAGAAGGTTCAACATATAAGAGACAGGTTGGAAACAGCTCAAAGTTGCCAAAAGGCCTATGCGGATGTGAGAATGAGAGAACTAGAGTTTGAAGTCGATGATTGGGTATTTCTAAAGGTGTCTCCCATAAATGGGGTGAGGAAGTTCTGAAAGAAAGGGAAACTCAGTTCCTGTTATGTTTGCCCATACCGGATTGTGCAACGGGTTGGCAAGGTAGCATATGAGTTGGAGTTGCCCTCTAAATTAGCTTTAGTCCATCTAGTTTTCCCGTGTATCTCTCTGAAAGAAGTGTTTAGGTGATCCAACTCTAGTTATTCCGGTGGATAGTGTCTGTGTGAAGAACAACCTTAGTTATGAGAGGTTCCAATGGAAAGTATTAGATCGTCAGGTTCGAAGGTTAAGGAACAAGAAGTAGCTTTTGTTATGTTTTGATAGAGGAATCAGCGTTTTGAGGGAGCTATGTGGGGAGTCCAGGCAGATATGATGAATAAATACCCGCATTTATTCACTTCTGGCTCAGTTTCATCTTAAGGTGTCAGTTTCCTCCTTAATACTCTATTCAATTTCTTGTTCAACTCATGTACCTCAATTTCTTGTAAATGGATGTTTGTGTTGTTTGGGAATTTAGTTCAGCCATGTAGTTCAGTTCGTAGGTAGTCATTCCATTAGTTTTCAGCTTATATGATTAGTATTTGAATACGATGATTGCATTTCTCTGCTTTTCTGCGTGATTTTCTAAATTCGAGGATGAATGTTCCCAAGAGGGAGATATTATTATACCCCGGAAGCTCAAAGATCATATTCGAGAGTTAAAACGGAGAAGACAAGATTTTCTTCTCTAGGTCACAGAATGGGTCGACATGTGAGCCATCAAGTTGACCACGAGTCATTAAGTGACTCATGGTGAGGGAGGTTGACTTACCTAGAAAATTTAAAGTTGGGGTGACCACGGGTGTGACCATGAGTCGTGGTTAGCCCCACGAGTTGTCGGGTCGCCCGTGGTCAATGGTATTTGGAAGATGAAGGATGAGTAGGCAGTGTACTTCACGATTGGACCCCACGAATTGTGGTCAGTCACTACGATTCGTTGGGTGAGTCGGGGTCAGGTTTTGGTGAATATCTTGAGATGTTAGGCAGTGAAGGTAACGAGTGGTGACCACAAGTCATGATCACCAATGACAATATGTTAGGTCTCTCGTGGGGACCCTTTGAGCAAAAGTGATAGTGCACACGACGACAACAAATAACAACTCCTTCCCTTGGACGATAACTCGTCCAGTCCCTCATAGGGAGTGGCAAGGCAGTTATTTTATGTGAATTTAGTAAGGGCTTTTTCGTAATTCCTATTATCCTAAGGCCTAAACTACATCATTTTAAGCTATGAATAGTGAGTATTAAGAGGGGTAAATTCATTCTAGACTATTTCTAGTCATGCATGCAAACTTAGAGAGCTAAGGAGGTGATCAAGCTTAATTCCTTCAAGCTTTTCTTCAATCTTTAATTGGGCAATGAGAGGAGTTATAGAATCAATCCATCTTAGGTATGTAGGGTTATGAATAGGTGAATTTGTTCACACCCATGCCCAATTTCTCTCTAATTCATGAAATTCTAGTGATGATTCTATGGGGTTCTATCCCAATTCTTATGAAATCCTTATGACCTAATTATGGATTATTTCCGTTCATGTATTAAATTATGTTTTATGATCTATGGGAAGATTTTACAACTATCTGAAATTTAAATTTATAGATTCGGATTTAAAGATAGTGTGCCCAATTATGCATGTTGTTATGAAAAATCAAGTTATTATTTCATTATTATCTTGTTCCTCTTTAACCCATTATGATTTATAGCTTATGATATGATTTCTCTCAAATGTCCATCATGAATATATGAATATAAAGTATATACATATTTTACAAGTATGTATGAACCTCATGATTTATGATTTACGATTATGGACAAATCACGAGCCTTATTTCATGGCTAGTTCATGCCTAGTTTGCGTATTTTCGACAATGCTTATGATTATCATGATTTAACTAGCCCATGAATTTCATGTATATTATCCTATGATCACTATATATGTTATGGGAGTAGTATTTAACACCGAGTAGGTTCGGGGCTCAGTTTTTGCCCCGAGTCTTAGAACTATATGCCACAATAGGTCACAATGGGACCTACCTTGAGACTGTCCCTTTTGCCCAAATGGGCCTTTTATGAGTGATATCACACTCTTTTGTGGTTCTACCCTTGGAAAGGTATGAACACCCTCCCGACTAGGGGTTTATAGGTAGATCTCTATATGTGCTTACATGGCGTATGTAGCTATAAGAATCTCCCGTTGTTCCTCATGATTTATGTATGATTATTAATATATACTTTGATTCAGGTCATGTTTAATAAAGCTTTTCTCTCATGAGTATGACTATAAATTATTTACGAATGTTTTGGAAACCTTGAGCCTTATGTTACATTATGGTATTTTACATTACAATCACGTTGTCCTACTTTTATGAACTTTTATGTATTTTAAATTGCCTGTTTTACTTACATTGCATACTCAGTACATTTCACGTATTGACCACATACTCTATGTTGTATCATTTTAGGATGTAGGCTCCAATCTTCAGACTCAGCCCCACCACTAGCCAGCTTTGGAGTCAACATCAGTCTCTGTTGGTGAATCATCATCTTCCAAGGACCATTCATGATCAGTTATCTCGGTATTTTAAGTTTCCGAATTTAGAGAGTTAGTTCGGGTCTTGTCCCATAAACTCATCAGACTTAGAGGCTTTTCAGACAATAGGTTGTATTCAGCTTCAGACTAGTGTTGTATTTTTCGATTATATGTTATGCTTAGACTTCTGCTATAACTATTATGTTAATTCTTCCACCTTTATTGATTGAGTTAGATGTATGTTCATGCCATGGGTCAACTTGGAGTCTCTTGGGGCTCCTTGTCCTATGTCTCGATCCGCGCCTATGTTTGGGTCGTGACAATAGCTCAATATGTGGCTAAGTGTCCAAATTGCCAATAGATAATGGTTAAGCATCAAAGACTCGGGTGTACTTTAGGATATTAGTATCCCCGCATAGAAGTGGGAAGAGATTAACATGGACTTCATTACAGGGTTTGCTCATACTCGTTGAAAGTATGACTCCATTGGGTGACTGTGAATTGCTTGACCAAAGCAGCCCATTTCTTATCGGTCAAGACTACTAACTCAGTCGAGGACAATGTTAGATTGTACAGTAGGGAGTTATTTCAGTTTCATGGACTTCCATAATCCATCACTTTAGACAGGGTTACTCAGTTCACCTCTTAGTTTTAGAGATCATTTTTGAAGGGCCTTGGCACACAGTTGAAGCTTAGTACAACTTTTCACACTCAAACGGATGGTTAGGCTAAGCGAACTATTTATACCTTGGAGGATATGTTGAGCGCTTGCATGATTGATTTCAAAGAATGTTGGGATGATCACTTGCCTCTTATTGAGTTTTCTTATAACAATAGTTCCCACTCGAGTATTCAGATGGCTTCGTTTGAGTCTCTTTATGGTGGAGGTGTAGGTCACATATTGGTTGGTCGAGGCAGGTGAAGTTACCTTGATAGGACCAGATTCTATTTATAAGGCTATGGAAAAGGTACATCTCATTAGATATAGGCTGTAAACAACTTAGAATCGATATAAATCCTATGCGGATGTGAGGAGAAGAGAACTGAGTGTATCGTTTATGATAGGGTATTTATGAAGGCGTATCCCATGAAGGGAGTTATGAGGTTCGAAAAGAAGGGGAAGCTTAGCCCCCGATATGTTGGGCCATACCAGATTGTGGGATGTGTTGTCTGTGTGGCTTACGAGTTGTAGCTACCAACAAAGTAAGCTTCGGTGCATCCGCTGTTCCATATATCCTTGTTGAAGAAATGCATCATAGATCCATCTCTAGTTACGGTAGAGAACATTGGGGTGAGGGATAACCTTACTTATGAGGAGGTATTGATTGAGATCCTTGATTATTAGGTTCGTAAGTTGAGGAATAAGGAAGTAGCCTTGGTGGAGGTTTTGTGGAGGAACCAGCTAGTTGAGGGAGCTACATGGGAAGCCCAAGTGGATATGATGGCTAGACACATGTTCTCTCCCAGTTCTGGTCCGCTTGAGGTATAAATCCCATCTTTAGTATTCTCTTCAGTTTCATGTCAAGTCAGTGCATGTAAGTTCCTTTCATGTTTTATCATGTTTGTATGTTTCACAAATTCAGTTTAGTCATGTATTTCATGTTTGGAGTTAGTCACTCCGTCAATTTCAGCTGCAGTTGTTCCATCATGGAATTTCAGTTCCTTCCCTATCCTTCCAACGTGTTTAGTCTACATTCAAGGATGAATGTTCCCAAGGGGGAGATACCGTAATACCCCGAAAGTCCATAACACTAGATGAGAGAATTGAAAATGAGTTCAACAGAAAAATCAATATTTTTTCCTAAGAACGACTCATGGTACGAGTCGTGGTACATGGGTACGAGTCAGGTGAGACACTGGGATACTAAGGTTGGAGAGGACAGATCGTGGTACGACTCATTGTGGGAAACAACAAGTTATGATAAGGGTCGTGGTTTGGAAGTTCTGTGTATGGGTGTGTTGTCACGGGTGATGTTACAACCCATGGTACGAAACCACAACATGTGGTTTGTAACCATGGAAAAGTTCAAGGAAGGTGAGAGTTGAGGCTCAGTGACAATGGATGGCCTAACGACCCGTGGTGACATGTAACGACTCGTTGTGGGCGTCGGCGGTATGATCTTTTATGAATCATTCCTACAACCAATGGTGATGACTGGAGGTGACCACTAGTCATCACTTCATGATACGACTTGTGGTAAGAGTCGTGGTAACTGACAGCGTATAAATTTTTAGAATTTTCATTAAAGGTATATTTTGTAAATCCTAATATCCTAGGTCCTAAACTATGTTTTTTAAAGCACGGGAAAGAGTGTATTAAGGGTATTACTCACCCTAGACCACCCATTACTCTCCTAACACTCTCAATTGAAAAATCATGTACCTCACGATATCTCAAGAAAATCCTAGGGTTCTTCCTCAAGTTTCTTCTAGAATCAAGTGGGGTTTCAGTTTTAGTTGGGGATTTATCAATTCAGGTATGTAGGTCTATCAATGAGGGTTCCTTTCAACCTCAAGTCCCTTCTTCAATCAAAAGTATGATTACCCAATTCCCCCAAAGACCTAATCTCAAATATTATGATTCTATGTTGGATTTTGAAATTCGTTCAAAATTCCTCTATGGGTAGAGCTGATTTGATATGGAAATATAATTTCCATGATCGGGTTTATGATCTCTTCAAGTATTTTATGAAATTATGATATCTTATGGTTCAAGCATGATTATGAAATTTTAGGGCTAAATTCTTTCTTATGAATTTCTTTGATCCTCTTATAAATTTTAAATCTCTCAAGCCTTAAATTATGACTTATAGTTTATGATACATGATTTCCTTCAAGTATCCCTCATGAATTTATGAATTTGAGTATGATTAATTTATCAACTACATATAGTTTCTTTCATAATTTTTGCGATTATGATTATGGTCGACTTACGGGCTCTATTTCATGGCTAGTTCATGAATTTCAAGCATGTTTATGATTATCATAATTTAAACTAGCTCATGAACGTCATGTATGTTTTCCCACAATTATATGAGCACTATATATGTTTTGGGAGTAGTATTTAACACCGAGTAGACCATGGTCCAAGCAAACCTTGAGTGTCAGAACATGTGCCAACATAAACATTATGGGATCTTCTTGAAAATGTCCCCATTTGTGCCTATGGGGCTTTCATGAGTGATATCACTCTCTTTTTTTCATGGTTCTACCTTTGGCAAGGTACAAACACCCTCTCGACAAGGGGTTTACCAGTTGGGCTCCATCTGTGCTCATGTGGGGTATGTCAGTTACAAGAATCTCCAATATCCTCCAGAGTTTAAATGGTCTGCTCAGCCAGACCATCTGCTTGCGAGTGAATGTTGTGCTAAGCTTGACCTGAGTATCAAGTCCCTTCTAAAACGATCTCTAAAATTGGAAGGTAAATTGAGTACCTCTATCTGATATGATGGAAAAGGGCACTCCATACAACCAAACTAACTCTCGGATGTACAACATAGAATAATCCTCTATTAAATCAGTAGTTTTGACCGATAGAAAATGAGCTGCCCTAGTCAACCTATCTACAACCACCCAAATAGAGTCATACTACTGAAGAGTACGAGGCAACCCTGTAATGAAGTTCATATTGATTTCCTCGAACATCCAAGTAGGAATGCTAATTTCTTGAAGCACACCTCCAGGTCTTTGATTCTCGACCTTCATCTATTGACAATTCAGACACTTAGCCACAAACTTTGATTAGCCACAAACTTTGATATATCCTTGTTCATGTCATTCCACCAATAAACTTCCCATAGGTCACGATACATCTTGGTGGCACCTAGATGTAAAGAATATCTAGAACCATGAGCCTCATGCAACATCCACTCCCTCAGGTCACCAACACCCGGTACACACAAGCGACCATGATATTGTAGCACACCATCTCCCTCTCTTGAGAAAACCTCCACCTTCTGATTCTAAATGGCTTCCTTCAATTTTACCAAAATCATATCCACATCTTGTCTAGCTTTGACCTTGGTCACCAAGAAAGATTCTGACCCATTCTAAAAAATGAAACCACTATCCATTGAGTCAATAAGATGAACTCCTAGTCGTTAAAATCAATGCACATCCTTCACTAACTCTTTTCTTTCCACATCTACATGAGATACACTCTCCATAGAAAGCGTTCTAAGAGTGTCTGCCACCATATTTGCCTTGCCCAGATGATAAAGGACCTTATATCATAATCCTTTAGAAGCTCCAACCACATTCTTTGATGTACATTTAGATCCTTTTGGGTGAACACATACTATAGGCTTTTGTGGTCTGTAAACACATCCACATGGACCCTATACAGATAGTGTCTCCAAATCTTTAAGGAAAATACTATCACTGCCAACTCGAGGTCGTGAGTTGGATAGTTCTTTTCATGGACTTTCAGCTGCCTGGAAGCATAGGCTCTAACTTTACCGTGCTGCATTAATACACAACCATGGCCGATCCTTGTGGTGTCACAATATATCACAAACCCATCAGTACCCTCAGGTAGGGTTAACACTGGTGCTGAGGTGAGTTGAGGCTTCAACTCTTGGAAGCTTTTCTCATAGGCCTCTAACCATTGAAACTTCACTTTCTTTTAGGTCAACTTAGTCAATGGTGTTAGAATCGATGAAAACCCTTTAACAAACCTCCGATAATAACCAGCTAATCCCAAGAAACTCCTGATATCCGAAGGATTCATCGGTCTATGCCAATTCTTCACTGCTTCTATCTTTTGAGAGTCCACCTGTATACCTTCACTTGATACCACTTGACCCAAAAATGCCATTGGGTTTAACCAAAACTCACATTTGCTGAACTTAGCATACCACTAGCAATCTTGAAGAGTCTATAGTATCACCCTCAAGTGAGAGGCATGTTCCTCCTTGCTCCAAGAGTATATAAGACTATCATCTATGAGTATAATCACGAAGATGTCCAAATATGGCTTAAACACTCTGTTCATCAAATCCATAAAAGATGCAGGAGCATTCGTTAGTCCAAAATACATAACTATAAAAACGTAGTGACCATACCGAGTTCTGAAGGCTATCTTCGAAATTTCACTCTCCCGAACCCTGAGCTAATGGTATATCTGAGGTCTATCTTGAAAAAGCACTTAGTACCGTGAAGCTGGTAAAGCAAATCATCAATCTTGGGGAGAGGACACCTGTTCTTGGTTGTAACCTTGTTCATTTGCCGATAATCAATGCATATCCGAAGGGAACCATTCTTCTCTCGGACAAAGAGCATTGGTGCACCCCATGGGGATTTGCTAGGTCTGATGAAACCCTTGTCTAAGAGATCCTTCAATTGCGGCTTCAACTCCTATAGCTCAGCTATAGCTATTCTATAAGTACGAATACATTTAGGATGTATATCAGAAAGAAGGTCAGTACTGAAATCGATCTCTCACTCGGGAGGAATTCCGGGTAAATCATCTGGAAACACTTCTGGATGTTCGCACACTATAGGAATTGACTGGATATTCAGGGTTTTGGATGAGCATCCTTAACCGTAACTAGGTAATACACGCAACCCTTAGAAATCATTTTTCTGGTATTAAGGTAGGAAATGAAGCGACCTATAGACATAACTGAACTACCCTTCCATTCTAGAATTGGCTCACCCGAGAATATAAATTCTACTGCACGGGTTCTACAATTTACTAAGGCATAACATGCATGTAGCCAATCCATGCAAAAGGTAATGTCAAAATCTGTCATGGCTAGATCTACCAAATCTACTGAGGTGACTTTCTGAAGAACTGTGATAGGGCAATTTCTATATAATCGTCGAGCTATAACTGAATTACCGATTAGAGTAGAGACTGAAAAGGATCGTGATAGGAGTTCGGGACTGACTCCAAAGCTACTAGCAATATAGGGCATTATAAAAGATAAAATAGCCCTTGGATCTAACAATGCCTATACATTAAGCTGGAATGCTCGTAACATATCAGTGATAATATCTAGGGAGACCTCCTGCTCCTGACGAGATGCTAAGGCATAGAATCTGTTCTAACGCTAACCACCACCCGCACTAGTGGATGCACCTTGTTGAGCTGAGCGTGCTGGTGGGGATATTGAGCTAGTGGCTGTGCCTCGGCCGCTATCATGTACTTGTCTTGCTATTGGACAATCTCTGAGCATGTCTAGGTTTCCCACAAATGAAACAAGCACCTGAACCAGCTAAACACTGATCAGTGTTTCTCTGGCCACACCTGCCGTACTTTGGGATGCTGGACTCTACGGGTTTGCTCCCTTGACCTCAAGAGCTTGATGCTTTCCCTACTGGTCGTTCCTAGATCTGGATGTCATACACATAGCTGATGGTGTTGGGGATGAAGATCTCTAGTGGGACTACTAACGGTGCCCACACCAGGCCTCTGTTGAGAAAATCCGAAGCTATGGGTCCTGGCCTTCTTAGCCTCTCTCTCCCGCTCACTTACATGTAGCTCCTATATCTGTTGGGGATACAGAACTATCTAGGGGAAGTCAATGCCTTGATGAGCCATTGCGGTTTGGCAATCTTTGACCAAGTAGTCTGCTATCCCATGCACGAACCAACTCACTCTGGCTCTCTAATCTGCCACTATCTAAGGTGCATACTTATACAAATGAGTGAAATCTAAAGCGTAATCCTGGACTTTCATCTTGCCTTGCTTCAGGTTCACAAACTCAACTGCTTTAATCTCCCTCATCTCACATGGGAAGAATCGATCCAGAAATGTAGTATGGAACTCATCCCAACCAATAGGGCCTACTCCAACTTTCTTGCTATCCTTCAATTGCTTGAACCATATGTGTGCAACCCCTTTCAACTAATACGAGGCTAGATCTGTGCACTTCTCCCTGGTCATCCCCATGATTTGGGTGATCTTGAGAACCTCATCAATAAACTTATGTGGATCCTTATCCACCTTTTGCTCAAGGAACTCTGGAGGGTTAATCCTTATAAACCTTTGACTCTCGTCGTTGCCACATTCCCATTCTAAGGGACATTCGCTACCACCTGTTGGTTGACTTGGGCAGTCAAGGCCTGAGCTAGTATCTGTATGGCTTCCCTAAATCTACATGGGCAACTTTCTCGGGTACATGCTCCTTCGGGGCTGGTGGAGCCTGTTGGTACACATCCCCATTGTCGTTCTCTTGGCCATTTCGATTTCCATTTCTTCTTCTGTTAACTTGGTGAGGAGGCATGATTCTGCAAGTGCATATAGCACAAGTTAGAAGGATAGAGAGACATTTCATCGCACGACATAGATCCTGAAATAAGGGTACATTTCCTAAAATCTTTCATAGCCACTTTATCATAAGTGTGGTGCACTTCCCATCCAAAAAAAAGACTCTACTTAACGCGGCTTTCAGATACTTTAGGATGCTTAAAAACCAAATGCTCTGATACCAAGTATGTCACAATCCGAACATAGGCCAGATCGACACGGGACAAAGAACCCCAAGAGGCTCCAAGTCGACCCATAGCATCAACATAACATATTAGCTCAACATAATAAAGGCGGAATTCTAACATATAACATAGTAGAAGTTGGAAAATCTAATTACATCAGATAACTGAATACATAACACAATGTGAAGTCAAATGCATATTATGTCTAATAAGCCTCTACTACTAATGAATTGATGGGACAAGACCCCAACTAACTCATTGAAGTCAAAAACTAAAAATACTGAAATACAACTGAAAAGAAGGGCCCTGAAAAGATGAGGACTCATAAATTCTGGAAAGAAGTGCTAACACTGACAATCTAGCTAACAGCAGGACTGAGCCTGAATATCCGAGCCTGTATCATGAAACACTACAACACAGAGTATGCGGTCAATACGTGTAATGTACCAAGTATGCAAGGTAAGTAAAACTGTTAAGTTAGTAAAATTAAAGATCATGCATATCATAAAACATTTCATCATAAGAGTCTGAGAGTAGGGCTTACATGTTATTATTTGAAAACATGATTTAAACATAGCGGAATATCATAACTGAATTGAATGATCCAAAGCTGAAAATCAATAATCATAAGTAAAACTAAACATTGGGTCAAACCTGCTGAAAACATAATAACATGACTGATGAAAATGCATAACTGAAATTATGAGGAACAATGGGAGACTCTTCTTCTAATCGACCTTACCATGATAGATCTTACATGGTCCCAACTATTATACTAAGTGGGCAGAGCCATCCAAAGCTTTGCCAGGGCTAAGTACACTACCATGATATAGATATCAAGCTGAAGGCCCCTTAGGGCCAGGGGAAGCTCACAAGGGAGGTTCCAAATATTATGAAAATACCTACTTTTGCATGTAGTTCTGAGGAATAAGGTTGATTACCCTTAGTCTACTCGGTGCTAGACACTACTCCCAAAAACATGCATATGCTCTACAATGTTTTTCAATGAAGCTGAATATCATCTAGTGATGATGATGAATCATAACATAATACATAATCTAAAATCATAACACGAGCAGCCTTGGGCTCAAACTATACTACAACCTAAATATAGTGGGAGTATAGACTCCAAAACCATGCGGTAAGCTAATAACATGAAATTTGGATAAATCATAAAACATAGATGATCATATGGGCTTGCCCAATACTTAAATATTCTTGACATAGACTTGATCATTTGAAAATCTGAACATGGAAATGGGTGATTCGAAATCATACTTTCACCACATACACCTAATCATGCTTGAACACATATATCATAATCTCAACTTTCATGAACTTCTATGGGTGGGCATGATAATTTATAAAATAAATTGAAAACATAATTTGTAATTGAAACATTGAAAAATATGCCCATGAATCATAATTCAACATTGGAAACATGTATAGATCATACCCATGATTGATACTTAGAGAATTCACATCTTTGGTTAAAACCCCATAGATTCATCAACTAGAATTTTCATGAAATTGAAGAGGGATTTGACATGGGTGTGGATAAATACATCCATTCATAACTCTATATACTTGGATAAATCTAATTTCACAAACCCTATTAAAAGCCCAATGGAATTTGGGAAGAACTTGATGAATCCTAAGCTTGATCACCCTTAGAAACCACTAGGTTTGCATGCATGGAAGAGACTGGGTTTAGAATGAGCTTAACCCTCTTAGAACATCATTTTCTGAGCTTAAAATGACGTAGCATAGGTCCTAGGAACTTAGAATTACGAAAAAGCCCTTAATAAATTTGCAGGAAAATACTCACTGGCAGTCCCAATAGGGGACTGGACGAATCATTGTCTGGGGGAATGACTCGTCATTTGCCTGTCATTTCCATCACTGGAATCATACCTCTGAGGGTCACCACGAGGGACACCATGACTCGTGGTATATCCAATGACTCGTGGTGACCATGTCGTGACCTACACTGTCCAAACTCTTCACCTTCAAGCCCACCACTGACCACGAGAGACTTAATGACTTGTGGTCCTGACCACGATTCGTGGCCTTTCCCATGGTCAACTCCTTGTCCCAAAAATCTAACCATGTCCACCGTCCTCCCCACGAGTCACTTAATGACTTGTGGTGCACCTCACAGGTCACTAAACGACTTGTCCTGTGACCTGGTGTAAATTTTTTTTTTCTCCATTTCAACCCTTGGTTCTGATCTTAAGGCTTTTGAGGTATTATAGCAACCCAAAGTAGGCAGAAAAAGCATGTGGATTGCGTTTAGGACATGGAATTCATGGTAGGAGAACAATTTACTCAAGGTATCACCCATGAAGGGAGTGTTGAGGTACGGAAAGCAAGGTAAGCTTAGGAAGAGATACATTGGTCCATTCAATATCCTTAGACATGAGGGTAGATGGCCTATGAACTCTCCGGGGTTGTCAATGGTGTACCCATTGTTTCATGTTTTGATGTTGAAAATGCATCACAGTGATAGTACCTATATCATTTTCTAGGATTTAGTCTGATTTGATGAGAGTGTTTCTGATGAAGCGGAGCCTGTGGCTATCTTAGACAGGGAGGTTCGCAAGTTGAAATCCAAGGAGATTGCATTAGGGAAGGTCCAATGGAAGAACTATCCTATGGAGGAGATCATTTGGGAGACTAAATTAGACATGCGTAGCATGTATTTGTAGTTTTTTTGCAGAGTCATGTATTTCTTTCCTTCTTTCCCTTCTTGTCTGTCTATGGATGAGTGGGGGATTAATTAGTATACGATATAATGATCCATCTAGTCATTAAGGGGTGGTAAAGGCCATAATATTTTTGTTAGAGTTCCCATTATAAAATTGAGTTGATATGGGTGTTGTGGAATGGAATTTGGTATAGTTTTTGAGCTACTGGTTAACGAGGCACCATTGCATTAGTGGGTTTTCTGATGTAGAGGGACCACCATAGGTTGGAGTTCTTCCATAGCGAAAATTGATGAGAATGCGAAGTCTCACCATGAGTATAGCATTGTTGCTATAGCAGGTCCACTATAACGAAGGTGCTGATCACAACAATGGATGATGTGGGGCGTATGTGTGTAAGTCAGTTATTCAAGCTTCTCACCCCATAACTCTGAAACTCAAACCTAAGATCCATGAGGCGATTTTCCCAAGGCTAGGTCATGTTTTTCCTTCAAGGTGAGTTTACTCCATCGATTCTTTAACCTTTTAATCCTATAACCTCCTAGAATCATTGGGGTGGCTTTAATGGGGAATTATGGGCTAGAACCCTAGTATTTAGGAAAGCTATAGGGAATTGAATGTGTGATGATAGTGAATGTTTTTCATGCTTCTAAGTTGTTAATTAACACTTCCTAGTATGTAAGTGGATATTCTAGTATATAATGATGGTAATTTGGGGCCTAGAGCCCAATAAAAATGATGGCTTTAGCATAAAACTGCTATAAAGGGGGTTGAAGGAGTAGAAGCTTCATGATTTAGGGTGATGTGATCTTTAGGGAACTAGGCTATGGTGAATTAACCATTGGGTAATGGTTTAAACCTTGATAATGGGTAGAATTAGGTGGGTTTGAATTTCCAAAACTATTATTTGAAGAGTAGATAATTAAATACCCATGTATTATTTGTTTTTAGACTTTACACATTCCGAGGCTTTAAGAAAAGGAAAAGCTCACGTGAATTAGCTTACCCATTCAAGTTCTTAGATAAGGTAGGTTATGATTTATTTTGGAGTTACACTTCAATTAGTCGCTTGTATGTCTTATAAGTTGATAAAGCATCCATCATTGGTCTTCAGACATAGACCGTAGATGAGATTTATTAACTTGATAATGCATGTATGAAGAAGTTGTTAATTATTGAAGTCTTTTTTTATATAATTTATGATTGTGGTGTGTACTTGTGATAACGAAGGTGTACTTGTCATTATGGTCTTGTGTGATTACTAAATAGATAACATCGTGAGATGTGTTGATGACAATCTAGGAACAAATGATTAATCTAAAATGAGTGGCTCACATACAATTTGAGCTTATGGATGAGCAGTTTTATGACTGATGAGTGGCTCATGATCAATGTGAGCTTACGAAAGAGCAGTTATATGATTGATGAGTGCCTTGTGTCTGATGTGATCTTACGAATGAGCAGTTGTATAGGAAGTTATCTGATTGATGAGTGGCTCGATACTAGTGTGAACTTATGAATTAGTGGTTGTATGGGAGCTGGTACTATGCCGATATGGTTCATGGACACTTAGGGTCCCCTGCAGGTTATGACTAGTTGGACTAGATTAAAGATCTACTAGAATGCGTATACAGATGTGTGTTTAGATATGGTACAAAGTGAGACTGATAAGATACAAATGTTATAAAACTATGATTCAGTATGGATATAATTCCATGATTCCCTTATGCTTGCAAATTCTTGTGATATCTTTTGATGTCTACTTTAGAGGCTTATATGTCACGTGTAGATTGGCACTGTGAGGTTTAATATTGGTGTACATACTTGGGTGTCGTTGACTACCTGATTCCCTAAATTATTGATTATGTGTTGTTGTATCTATATATTGCTTTTATCAATAATGTGATATATACTTGTTACTAATCTATGTTATCTTGTGATGCCTACAAGTACATAGTATTTGTAATGATGCTACTCCTGCACTTTCTTTACTATTTTTAATGATGCTACTCCTGCACTATCTTTGAGTGTAGACTGTGTTCCAGAGTTTTTCTTTTCCAACCTCGCATCTAGTGTTGACAGCTGACTGATCTAAGGTTGAGCTATTCTATCCAGGCTGTCATAGATCTTCCCTTAGATAGATGTCTACTCCATTCAGACTTTGATGAATGTTTTTTTCTACCTTTGCTACTCTTAGACATTGCTAGTTAGATTCCTTATATGATTACTTTTGGGCTTTCGGATTGTAATAGCAAGACTTCAGCAGATTATTTTGTAGTTATTTAATCCTTTAATAGTTATCTTTTCAATGCCTTATTTTCAGTTAAATGAATCTAATAATTGTTGGGTTAATTGGTATGTTTTGAGTGTCCCATTGGATGGTTAGTGTGGGTGCCAATCATGATAGTTGGAAGGTGACCGAAGGTCATACTTAAGAGCCGCTTCATGAGAGTGTTGGCTAATGCTTTGTTAGAGCTTACAAATTATCCATCCATTGCTTTCATGTAAGCTTTGACTTTATCAGTATTAAGGATAGAACTCCTAATGCTTTGGCTTATATGAGATTTTATGGGAATGTATGCTCAAAAAATTACATTACTCCCACCTCTCATAATAAACTTTAGCCTCTAGCATACTTGATTTTGTGGGTTTACGTGGTCCATTCACATGGACTACCAGGTCCATGCCCAAGCACTCTAAAGTGAGAAGGACTTTTTTCTTTCATTCAATAAAATTGTCTCCAAATAAGATAGAAATTCTAGCATTTTTTCTAAATATAGAAATAAAAAAATCTGTTTAAACAGCAAAATAAATATAACCATACATAAGCTATGCATTACAAAACATTAAAACTGTATCACGTAAATATCGATTTTTACTAAATTTGAAACCTTTCTATGGGAAGAGATTGTAACACAAGCATATAATTCACTTAACTTTATTATTTAACAAAAATATATCTAGAAAATAATATGTACGTGTGGGCATAGGATAACATTCAGTTGAAAAAGTTTACTATTTTATTCCATTTACTCTTCTCAAACTAGTTACCTCCTTGTGGGGTCAGGTTACCATTTTGATAAGATAATTGAATTTTATTAGATGTTAATATCATATCTTAATTTCTTAACTTTATGCAACTAAAGAATTTAATTTTCTTTATATTATATTCCCAGGATATGTTGCTAATCTCAAGCATATAATAAAAACTCAAAATGAGATCTCACAATAGTTAACTTTAATAATTAACTTAAACAAAGTATTAATTACAAAAATATAAAAATAAATTATATAGACAAAGCATATATAAAATAAATATGGTACACAACTGAGGAAAAAGTCCAAATAATAAGGGACTAGAAAGAACCCATATATCCCTTATTAAAACGGTAACACTTAAAATTAAAAACAATATAATCACTTTCTTAACTGAACCAATTTAAATACAAATAAATAAAAATTCCTCCTGAACATTAGTAAATTAGATATAGAAATTCAAGCTAAATAAGCAAATTTCATGTAATAACCAAAAGTTTGTAAGATTTGATGAGGGAACTTGGAATGAGTTCAGTAGAAAAACTCATTGGTACGATTTGTGGTGATAAGTAACGGACCGTGGGAGGAGCTATAGTGAAATACTGAAGTTGGATTCCCAAACCACGAGTCACACCATAAGTTGTGGGGCATTGGTACGACTCGTGGTCAGGAGTCGTAGTGAGGCACAGGGAATGCCAGGGTTGGAAAGGGTAGATCGTGGTAAAACTCGTTATGGGAAACAACAAGTCATGATAAGAGTCATGGTTTGGATGTTCTACATATGGATGGGTTGTCATGAGTGGTGTTACGACCCATGGTAGGTAACTGCGATTCGTATTTTGTAACCCATGGAAAAATTTAGAGAAGGTAAGACCTGAGGCTCAGTACAACGAAAGGTGTTATGACCCGTGATGACATGTAAGGACTCATAGTAGGCATCCATGATGTGATCTTCAAGAACAAGTCTTACGACCAGTAGTGACAATGAGTGGTGACCACAAGTCGTCACTTCATGGTGCAACTCGTGGTGAGAGTTATGACGACTGACAATGTCTACTTTCTAGAATTTTCATTACGGGTATTTTCATAAATCCTAAGCTCTTAGGTCCTAAAATCCATCATTTTAATCCCTAAAATAAGTATATTAAGGGATTTTAACCTAGTCTAATTCATTCAACTCCCATGCATGCAAGTTTAGAGGGTCCCCTTTAAGATCAAGCCTAGAATCCTCCAATTCGCCTCCAAATCTCTTGGGTTTTCAATGTAAAGTTAAAAAGTCAGTTTACCCAGGTATGTAGGGCCATGAATGAGAGTTTTATTTCACTATCATGCCAAAATTTCTTCCCAAATTCATGAATTCAAGTGTATGATCCTATTGGGTTTTATCCGAATTTCATGAAATTCTCTATGATTTATTTATGGGTCATTTCCCTTCATGTTTGAATACATATTTTAAGATCTATGGGAAAATTTTATACCTATGTTGATTTTAATTCATTGTTTCATGTTTTTAGAAAATTACGCCCGATTATGCAAGTTTCATGAAAAGTCCAGTTTATGGTTCTATTATGATTTTGATTCTCCTAAGCCCTAATTTATGGTTTCTGATTTATGACATGATTTCCTACAAGTACTCTTCATGAATTTATGAATTTCAAGTATGGTGATTTTCTCAAGCATTTATGTTCTTCATGATTTATGAGTTTATGATTTTGGCCGACTCACGGGCCCTTATTTCATGGCTAATCATGTATTTCAGGTATAATCAAGTATGCTATGATTTAACTAGCCATGAACTTCATGTACGATTTCATGATAATTATATCATCCCTAATGTGTATGTTTATGGGAGTAGTGTCTAGCACCGAGCAAGCCCGACATTCAGGTAAACTCCGAGGTCTCAGAACTATGTGCCACCATAGGTATATATTCATGGTTAACACTATAGGGTTTTTACAAGTGATATCACGCCATTTACATCCCTTGCCTGGAAAGCCTGGGAAGGCTCTGCCTATTTGAGCGAGATAGTTGGGGCATCATGTAAGATCTATCATGATGGTGTTAGTTAAGAAGAGTCCTCCCATTGTTCCCTCATGATTTATGCATTGTCATGTCTATAATACTTTGGCTCAGGTTATGATTTACAAGGTTCCTCTTATCATTAGGACTATAACTAGTTTATGAATAGTTTTGAAAACCTTGAGCCCTCAGGTTTATGTTATGATTATCACTTCATGTTTTGAACTGTGCTACTCTTATGAACTCTTATGTATCTTATTAATCCATTTTTTAATTACCTTGGAAACTCAATACATTCAAAGTACTGACCGCATACTCTATGTTGTATCGTTTCATGATATAGGTACGAGAGATTAGACTCAACCGCGCCATTAGGCCTTCTTCTATATTAGTCCTATTTAGCCTATGTTGGTGAGTCCTCATCTTTTTACGACATTCAATTTAGCTTGTTATTTTGTTACTTTAGCTACAGACTTTTGTCGAGCTAGTTAGGATGTTGTCCCATCATCTCATCAGTTATGTTAGAGGCTTTTCAAACAATATGTAGGATCTCAGCTTGTCGGTGTTGCCACGGTTTATGATTTTTATGTCGCTAGACTTTCTCTTATTCATGTGTATTCTATCAATTTTTGTTAATATATGCTCTTTAGCCGCTATGTTCATGCCATGGGTCGACTTATAGCCATTCGTGGTTCTAGTTTTCGTATCTCAGTCTAGAACTATGTTCGGGTCGTGACAAAATTGGTATTAAAGAAAAGGTTTAGAGTGTCATAGGGTGTTTGAAAGCCTCGTTAAGTAGAATCTTTTCCATAGGTGTGAAGCGTGCCACACTTATAGGGGAGAGGCTATAAGATGTTTTAGGAAATTTCCCTTCTTTTCATGATCTATGTCGTGCGATGAAGTATTTCTCTATCCTTCTAACTTGTGCAGTACGCATTTGTAGAATCATGCCTCCATGACATATGAATGGAAGAAGGAATGGAAATGAAAATGGGCATGATGATGGCAATAAAGATGGGAACAAACAAGCCCTGCCTGCACCTACAGGTCCTTCACCTGAGTAGGTCTCTCATGCTGAGTTTAGGGC
The DNA here is from genome assembly GCA_035772735.1 of Datura wrightii. Taxonomy (NCBI): domain Eukaryota; kingdom Viridiplantae; phylum Streptophyta; class Magnoliopsida; order Solanales; family Solanaceae; genus Datura; species Datura wrightii. Next base: position 114,133,678 of record JASDFA010000001.1, read on the forward strand.
TGCTTCTCAAATGTTGGACCAGGCTTTGACCGCTCAGGTTAATCAGCAAGCGGTGGCCCATGTCCCTCAACATACAAATGCAGCGGCAACTTGAGTTCGAGATTTCCTCAAGATGAATCCCCCTGAATTTATTGGGTCTATAGTGGATGAGGTCTCACATGGGTTTTTGTTAGAGATAGAAAATATCACCTAGATTATGGGAGTAATGGGAGAAGAGTGCGCCAACTTAGCCTCCTATTAGCTGAAGGGGGTTGCTTATATTTGGTACCGTCAGTGGAGGGATGGTAGAGTAGTGGGCACAGTTCCTGTGAGCCAAGAGGAGTTCATGATAGCCTTCTTAGATAGATTCTTCCCTAGGGAGTTAGGGGAGGCGAAGGTGGCGGAGTTCATCAACTTGAGGCAAAATGATATGATGGTCCAAGAGTACGCTTTGGAGTTCAACCAGCTATCCAAGTATGCACTATATATGGTTGCAGATCAGAGAGCCCGTATGAGCAGGTTTATGTATAAGGTGTCAGATTCGCTGGTCAAAGAGTGTTGGACTACAATGTTGAACATTGATCTTGATTTCTCCCGATTGGTGATATATGCCCATCAGATTGAGGCAGATCTGATGAAGGAAAGGGAGAGAGAGAGGCCAAGAGGGTCAAAATAGTAAACTTTGGATTTTCCTAGCAGAGGCCTAGTGGCAGATATCATCAGCAGTCCCACTAGAGGTCATCGGCCCCGGCGCTGTCATCAGCCAGTGTCCTATTCAGACCTTGGGGTGATTAGAGGAGTAGGGTGTTAGGTTTGTGGGGACAGAGGGACACACTGGTAAAACGCGCCCTCCAGTCTACAAAAAATATGGTAAGAACCATATAAGAGAGTGTCTAGTCGGATCAAATATTTTTTTCAGGTGTGGAAAACCCAGGCACATGCACAGGGAGTGTCCTTTGGCTAGATAGGGTGATAATAGAGTGATTTTGGGCATATTTTGAAGCCCATTTGCCATGTTTTACCCATATTTGATCATGTTTTGAGTTCATATTCCTTAATTTATGCTTAAATTCATGTATTTGTGTGTTTTATGTGCTAACAAATGATTTGAGTTGATTGGAGCAGGAAACTAAGTAAAAGGAGCTCAAAATGATGCAAGAGATTAAAAGTTGAGATTCTAACGAGTTTGGTTCTATGGCTGGTACCTTGCAAAATGTCCCAAACTTCAATGAATAAAATATCATTTTGGTGTTATGGCTGGCACCCCGCACCATCTCTCAAGATTCAAAGGGTTTTAATTCACAAGCTTGGTGAGATAGGAGGCGCCCCGAGCCAAGAGGCATACATACTTAGAGAAATTTGATGAACACCTGATAGGAGGGGCGGAGAGCCAAGCCTAATATAGAGTTGAAATTGCTAGAAATTTGACTAAGTCTGTGGAGAGATAGAAGGGGCAGCACACCAAGGCTATTCCCAGATGAAAAATGCTGATTTTAAAGCCATGTCTTGGAGGGCAGATGCGTCATTTGAAGTCTCATCTATATATATGAGGCTTAGATCATTTTCTACACATCTTTTATCAATTTTTAGATAGAGTTCAACATTTTGAAGAGGGAAAGATGCCAGACTGGAGTCTCAACTCATTTTATTTTCCATATATTGATCATGAAAGCTTGCAAGGTGTTCGGAAGGAAGAAAAAGTTCTATAACTAGGTTTTCTCTTCTTGACTTCGTATTTTCACACGATGATGACTACTTATTCATTTTTTCACTTGTTTATGAATGGCTAAACATATAATCTAGTGTTTTAGCCACGGTGAATGGTTGATTGTTTGAAAGTGTAATAAAATTGGTTTTGATTCTTCTTTGTGGTTGTTTGTATTTATATGTTTTAATTTATTGTTTATGAGATTGATCACATTATAAGTAATTTGTTGGCTTTCCATTGAACTTGGGAAAGGGAATCAAAAGGGTTAAAGATAAATACTTAATGGGGAGTCAAAGACCCTTAAACCCTTTTGGTGATAGGATAGAAGTTGTTGTTGAGGTAGGGATATACCCTTCAACCCTCTTTAGTTAAAGTAAAAGTAGGAAAATCTTCATTTCATGTTCTCCTGTGACCATCGGGATATAGGCGTTAGGGTTCGTGAGATTATTTTTGGATGCTAGGGATAGTGACAAGAAATGGGATAGTAACTTGCAATGAACAACCATAGGAAGAATAATGCTAGTTTAATTATGTTTGGAAAACTCAACCTGAAATAAACCAAGTTCCATTGCCCTAGTTTGTCATCATTATCGAAATACAATCAAGCTTGCATTCGTTTGTAGTTAATCTTCACATTTGAAGTTTAGTAGTTTAAATTTCTTAAAACGATCTCCATTTTATTTGTTTTTTAGATTAGTGAAATCAAAAGTACAATCTTATAATGATTAAATTGACAAGTCCCTCTGGGTATGATATCTGGACTTAACAATACTATATTACTTGACGACCACATGCGCATGCGTGACATCAAGTTTTTTGCACCATTAGTGGGGAATTGAATATTGTTTAATTGTTTGTAGGTTAGAATTTTATTTCACTATTCTGTATATATTATTTATCCTCCTCTGTCCCTCGGGGCCAGCAAGGGGTAGTATAGGAGTATTCACATGTTGTCCATCCACTACGCCTTTTGGCTTGATCTTAGGGCCTGACTCACCCTACGTGCATGAACCCTGTTGAGGAACCCTTAGGTTTTCAGGGCATTGGATTCTCACCAATGTTTGCATTACTCAAGCCGACATTCTTACTTCGTCCACCACCGCTCGCGTGGAGACTTCTCTCTAAGGCGGAAAGCTCCCCTACCGATGTATTTTACATCCAACAGCTTTGGCAGAATTCTTAGCCCTATATTTTTCATTTTTAATAGTATTTTACCACTCTTCTTTATATGACATCTTGGTGTATAAATGGGTAGAATGATAAGTATTCATATCTAGTTTATTTTTGTATGAATTGTGGAGGACCCCAGTTATTTCAACATTGTCATACTTGCGATGTATGTGGTGGTCTGGATGGCCATTGGAATAGTTTCCCACATTTTTATTCCCCTTCCCAAAGCCCCTATCACGATCCTCCTATTGTTTTTTATGCTTACAGGAATAATGAAGAGGAGAAACATCTTGCTCAAACAAGCGATATGGAAGTAATGAGGGAGTAACTTACTGAACGGGGAGGAGCCTTAAAAAGGTTGATTGCCAATCTCATAGAGATAATGGCTGAGACCACGACTTATAATGATTTGTAGGTCACAGTCTTAGCCAATACTCAAGAGGAACCTCAAGTGGAAGGGAGAAAAGAGCTCGTACAAGATATGGATAAATTTGGCTCAAGTATCTATGACCTGCACGGTCTTTTAAATGAAAAAGTTGAGGCATCCAAGGCCCAACCACAAAGTGTGGTGGATACTAACTAATGCATGAAACAAGAAGAAGAATACAAACCATTAAATGATTCTTTATTGGTGAATGTCGATGTTGAGGAGGTGGATAAATATAGGGATGTCAAGCATAATATAATCTTGGAGTAAGGGCATATTGGTCCTCATTCTAAACACTTTACGACATTGTGTTTGGGTGGAAACCTAGAAATAGAGCCATCCAAGCCGATGGAGAAATGTGTAGATGAGGAACAACACCCCTATATTCTAAAATTTATTATGCCAAAGACACATTACAACATCACTCACTCAAGGGCTAAGAAGTATAACATGCAACAATTTTTACTTTGTCCCTTTATGTTTACACCACCGCCCTTGAGCATAATAGAAAATTAAAAAAGAAATTAGGGGTGAAATTATAAGCTCAAAGTGGAAGGAAAAGTGATAAAACTTGATGACGTCATGCCACAACGTTAAATTAGGTGCTTGTTGGGAGGTAACCCAATTTGTATTAGTATAGTTTTTCTTGTTTTTGTGTAGCGTCAGTTTTTATTTGTTGTTTTTCTTTTGTAGAGAAGGGTAAGTCTGAGTACCTGAAATCAAAGCTAAGAAGCATGGTCTAATCTTAAGTATGGAGTCGTGCGCTGTTCACTCCCAATCGCACGCATGTGCACGTAGTCGTACAAGTAATAAAGTTGCTTTATTTCAAGCTAGGTATCGAACCCACAGGGACTGTAATGAAGGAGTAATTTTTCTCTAAGTGTTTAGTATACACACTTCTTTATACAAGTAGACAAGCAAAACAAATGGTGATTTTTCAGGAATATATAGTATAACCATAAGTGAAAATTATGAATTATAATCTGAACAATAGCATGAACAAGCTAAGGTTAGGGCAAAACATGCAGATATGTAATTTATTGATTAAATTTCAGTCAACACTTCTCTTCGGTTGTTAGTCAGGAATTATTAACAATAGATTGGGTCTTTCAAACTCCTCACCAATTAAAGAGTTATGAGATTTATATTACACATTTCTGTGATGCAACAACTCATATTCTCATAAACCAAACTAAACGCCATAGATGACCAAACATGACATTACAAATATATTTCTATTATGAATGTTAATCTTCTCTTAATTTCTCAACCAAGACAAGAACATATTCTACCAATTCACATCCATCCAAATAATCTTCCTTTTGGAAATAAAATTGGAAATTTAATATATTCATTAACAATGGCCAATCATTAGTGTAGTAAAAACAAGAATTAGTAGAACAACCATTTTAGAGAAGATAAAAACTGAAATAACATCAACTACATACTACTGCAATTATCCTCAACCTCAGCCAAAGGTGAATTAGCCACTCATTTGAGGATTAAACATCTTCAAACAAGTAGAAAACATACAAGAAATTGAAATTTAAGAGAAAAAGGAATAGAATTAACCCTAGGACTTCTTCAGCTCAACTACTTGATACCCACCTTCTCACGTGAAATGTCAGATATTTTATAATAAAACCTAAGTGTGCTATTTATACAAGTGAGAAATTTCCTGAAATAAACTGGCAACATGGCACGGAGTCTATCGCAGAGCATTAGCTCCGTGCAACGGCCCTATCGCGAAGCTTCACTGGAACTTGGATGCACAGATCTTAGCCTCAGCGTGGCACGGAGGCTATCGCGGAGCCTCAGCTCCGTGCCACGGACATGTCGCGCACCTTCACTAGAATCCGGGTGTGCAGTAAAGTCTTCCTAGCGTGTCCCGGAAGTGAACGTGGAGCATAGGCTTCGTGACATGGTGCCATTGCGCACCTTCACTGGTATTCAGATCAAATTTTACTCTAGGCAGAATGCCTCCGTGATGGTAGCGTGACACGACCTCTATCGCGGAGCATCAAGTTTTTAGCATTTTCTTGCCGACATCCGAGTTTTGCTTCTGAGTCCATTCCTCCACTTCACCAACTTGTAGATTAGTTTCCAAAATTCATTCTAAACTGTAAAAACAATAACTAATCATGTTGGTTAGTATAAATCCACATTTACATAAAACCACATGAGAATGTACACATAAAAGTAGATAAATAAGACCAAATTAAGTAATAAAGTATCACTTGGGCATGCAATTATGCCCAAGATCACCTACCCCACACTTAAAGCCTTGTTCGTCCTCGAACAACCCTTTCACATCTCATGTAATTGAAGACTCACGCATAGCTAATTTAGCAAGACAATTCATGCTATGGCTATAATGACTATTTAAGATAGCAAGTTAAAAATAGGGAATGCATGATTTAATAATTGACATGAAATACAACTATGTTAAGACTTCCTAACCTCAAGAATTGATTCTCAATCTTAGCAAACTCATGCAAATTAACCGGTCAAGAAATCCACATGAATGTTATCTCTCATTAAACATGTGCCCTCACAACACAAGAGAGTTACCCCATTTTTACTTCAAAAGAATTTCAAATCACAAAAGGTATGGGTATATGAATAAAATTACGCTCAATCTCTCAAAGAATTCACATGCATCATGTAGTTATCCATAAGCTTGACCTTAGTGTTTACTCCACTAATTTAAGAATGTATGAACGTAAGCTCAAGTAGGACTTAAGGGGTTGTAATGTAAGCTAAGCGACGGGTAGGTACTATTCTGGCCATTAATAGTGACTATCTTCCCCCAAGCGCTTTTAATACATCCACATTCATTAAAGACATCTCCTCTATACTTCCTCTTCACTCTTCTCAGTCTTGAATATTCTCTTCTTTTTCCCCTTTCTTTAAGCACACTATGCTTATTAGTCCAGAGTACATAAATTTTTTTTTCTTTCCTTCATTTATTTCCTTACTCCCTACTAATAATCAAACATTTTCACCAAGTGCACCTTTGTTCTTTTCTCAACTTTCACAACTTCCACTCTTCCTTCTGTTTCACGCTTCTCACTCCTTCACTCTTTGAAATTTTTCACTTAAGCGCTTAGGAGTTTTGGATCAAATTCAAGGCTAATGAAAGAAAAGGATTAAGCTTATAATATAGCTATGAAAAAATAGGCTTAAGGATCAATGGGGCTAACTAGGATTCAATATTCAAGGTAGGTAAAATGAGGGATAAAATTCAGGTTCATTCAAAGAAACGCCAACATCCTTTCCTGCAATCCATATCCTTCATTTCATTTTATATACACACCAGGCAAGTTCTAGACACTTCACAGTAGCATGGAATATTAGAAAAACTCACACTCACTGCACATGCTCAATTTAAGACATATTCACAGACTCTTAACTCAGTTAATCACAAGAATTAAAAATTAAGCTTTAATCACATTGAGTCGAATTCTAGAGCCTAGGTGTCTCAACATGTTTAAAACACTTGCATGCTTCCATCCTAATCACAGTTGCATCTTACAATATAGCACATAATAAGAATGTCGAACCATTAATTAGCTATGTGTTAAAAAAAACTCAAAACCTACTGACTAAGTTTCCCTTAAGACGGTCGTCATCAATCCATCATAGGGAACAGTCTCTATCTAAGATTTCGGTTCAAAGGGACTATTCTCAAAAAAAGCATCGAAAACAAAAATCGAGAAAACCCAAACAAAAAAAATTAAAAATAGAAACAACTTGCACAAATAATTACACAAATAAATCCTTAACAAGCACCACCCACACACACAATCATCAATACAACACGAAACACAATGTCACACATTCAACCACTTAAGCACAGGCACAAGCACAACACAATCTTACTACACCAGCACCTAACTACTCCCACCCCACACTTAGTCGGAACATTGTCCTCAGTGTTCACATATCTGCAATTAAAAACACAATTTGGGTGGTGTAACTCCCTGATTAATCAAAATGCTCAATCTCTACATCACGTGCATGTTCGGGTGGTTTGGGTATATGGTTAAAACCGACACGCAAGTGCACGTGGTCAAACAAGTAATAAAGTGACTAAGTAAGCCAAGTATCGATCCAAGGAGACTCTGAGTAAGTAAAATTTCCTAAGTACACTATATTCTTATCTTACTTCTAATTATGCTAACAACAATGTAACCAACAGTTAAATAAGTTTTTGTTTAGAAATTAGATATACTAAAACTATTAACAATTATTTACTGTGAATTGAAACTATGGATATGAGCATGCCAAGGTTAAGAACAAGTAATGAATTTGACGATAATCACAATTTGGTTAATCTTTTCTTCATGTTGCTAACCAAGAACATTAGCCTAGAAATTAAAACTCTCGTATTTAATTTCACTTTAGAATCATAAACCATTCGTCTACATTTCTGTGATCAAATGCAATTTATGACCTAGCACTACAATTCCGGTTCCTAAATTGACTAATACGACTTTCAAGTATATTTCTATCAGGAAATCATATCAAAACCCAATTTTCCCAAATCAAGTTAAGAACAATACCCTATTAATTCACAACTTTCCAATTTCTTGCTCTCTCGAGTGAAATTGGACTTTTTAGATGTACATTAATTTCGGCCACACACTAATGCAGTAGAAACAAGAATTAATAGAACAACATAGAATAAGAAGAAGAAAACCATATCATTAACAATCAAAATTCATCACCATTGTTCAAAACCTCAGCAAGGAAGAGAATTAGCCACTCATTTGTGGATTAATCATCCTAAAACAAGGGTAAATCATACATACAATTGATTGAAAGAAGAAAGGAAGAGAAGAAATCCCTTAGCTTTTTCGTCCCTCAACTGCTTCTAACCCACGTCCTTGCTCCACCAAGTCTGAATTATGAAAAATGAACTTAGGTGTTCTATTTATACCAGTGGGAATTTTTCTCGGAATAACAAGCAACGTGTCACGGAAGCCAACGCGGAGCACTGCCTCCGTGACACGGCGTGGACGCGGACCCTTACTGGAATTCCAGGGTCCGGGATTATAGCCTCAACATGGCACGGAGGCCAACGCGGAGGCCTATCTCCGTGCCACGGAGCTATCGCGAGGCCTCACTGGAATTTGTCAATTAATTTCCCCTCCAGGCAGTGTGCCTCCGCGATGGTAGCGTGGCATGGCTCCATCGCGGAGCCCCTATACTTTGCGCATTCCAATGTCTTTTGCATGCTCGCATCCAAGTCCAACTCCGATATAATTCCAACATGCATTTTAGCTCCTAAAAATCATATTTTCCTGCAAAACAAATGCAAATCATGTTGGTTAGTATAAATTCACATTTTATTACCAATTACATGAGAATATATACATATTGCACACAAACAAGGCGAAGATAATACGTTTGAGTATCACTTGGGCATATAAATCTACCCAAGATCACTTACCCCACACTTAAATCCTTGTTCGTTCTCGAACAACACATACACAACTCATGCAAATTACATCCCAACCTTTGTCACTATGGTGCGACAATTTACACTACGGTCATCCCGATTATTCGATTTTTGCAAATCATCACGAAAACATGCATGGCCTTACAATGCAATGACCTTTAATACATCAAGACTTCCTAGACTTTAAGAATCGACTCCCGATATCGGCAAACTCATGCAAATCAGCTAATCAAGATATCCGACACGAAAATCAATCTTTCATCAAGCATGTGCCCTCACAACTCAAGAGAATCTTCCCCTTTATGTTCATGCAACACACAAACATTCAAGTGGGGGCATATAAAAATTAATTTCACTCTCTCTCCCAAAAGAATTCACATGCATCATGTCATGACCCATAGGCTTGCCCTTAGTGTATTACTCCACTAATATAAGGAAATGCAATGTAAGATCAAGTAGGACTTTAATGGGTTGTAATGGAAGCTATGAAACTAGTATATATTGGATTAGCCAATAATAGTCACTAGCATCCTTAAGCGCCTTTTCAACACATTCCCATACTCTCATGAACATTGTTTCTCTCTTTTCTTTTTCCTCTCATACCATTCATGCTTGTTTACTTTCGTATGGCCCATTTCATCAAACACACTTGACACAACAACACATGGTTCTAATGCACCTTCATTCTCATTTAATTATAACAAGTGCCTCTTCAACCTCTTCTTCCCTTTCCTCACTCCGCTTTTCTTTTTCTTTTCACTCTTCTCACTCTTCGACACTTTGGGAAAAGAATTTTCTTTTCTTCTTAAGCGCTTAAGATTTTTGTATAGACTTTACGGCTAATGAAAAGAAGGAATAAAGCTTAGTTTATACAATTTTGGACAAAAGAAAGAAAGAAACGGCTAAAGGCTCAACGGGCTGACTAGGGTATACAATCACATAAAAAGGTAGAGTATGACAAGAAAAAAAATAGAAACTCTCGGTTAAAACAAAGAAATGCCTACATCCTTTCCAACACTACACCCCCTTTCATTTCGTTTTGCACACACACCAGGCAAGTTCTAGACACTTCACAATAGCATGGAATAACAATACCTCACTTCACACACTTCATGCACATGCTCGATTCAAGATGCACTCACAGACTCTTTAATTAGCCAATTACATGAATTCAAAAATTAAGCCTCAATCATACCGAATCAAATTCTACAGCCTAGGTAACTCAACATATTTACAAAATTGCATGCTTTCAAACGAATCACTTTTACATTTTGAACATCAGTTACAACACGCAACGAAATTTTGCAACCATAAAGCAACTACAGGTTCATTGATGCAATCCACCAAAGAAAAACTGAAAATAAATTAAAATCCTACTCCTACCGACTACATTTCCCTTAAGACGGTCGTCATCCATCCATCATAGGGAACGGTCACTAACTATGACATCGGTTCAATGGGACTATTCTCGGTAAAAGAACCGAAAACAAACTCCGAGAAACCCAAAATAAAAATCGAAATTTTTTTTGCAAAACATCGATCATGTCGATGGAAAACTATTTACAAAATATTTTGATAAGTGCAAAATATTTTCGCAAAAATTTTGAAAAATATCGATCATTTCGATATACAGAAATATTTACAAAATATTTACCTTGGCAACCATAACTTTTCACAACACACATCATTAACCACAAAAAAAATATATACAGATACAACACAAATCAGTTCACAACAGGGAAACATAAACATACATACAAACCAAGGAAAAAGCATACAGCAGATTAGCCCAGCCCCACCACCTAACTACTTCCCACCCCACACTAAAATCGAACACTGTCCCCAGTGTTCACAAAAATACAAAGCACAAAATTTCGGGTGGTGGAACTCCCTGCTCAATCGAAATATTTGACTTCTTCATCCGGTGCTGCTGCCTCATCGCCCATGTCTGAGTCAGCTCCATCGTCGTCATCGGACTCCACATCGGAGTCCTCCCGACGTGTCTCCTCATCAGTGGGGACATCGTCATCAGTAGGCTCAACGAAGGCTGGTCCCACTCGGCATAAGGCTCTGGCGTTCTCGCCAAATGGGTAATCCAGCTCCAACTGCCATAACTCTTCCTCTGTGGCTGGTCTCCCACCAATCCGGAGTTGAAGCATCTGCATACCAAACATTCGTGCCATGTACTGATCGTCACGTGCATGTCGCTCGTCCAAAGTCAGCACTGGCCCGTGTGTGGTGTCGGGGGCCTTAGTTTTTGTCACATCGAGGGCCCTCCGCTCCAACTGCGGCATGTAATCCGAAGTCTCTTCCTCGACATCGAGGCCTCGGAGGAAGGTGGTGATGAGTCCGCCGAACCCGTATCTGTGGCCCTGGTGTAGTCTGGCTCTCTTCATGGTGGATATAATGACCGCCCCAACATTAATCTCTAGCCCTTTCATAAGGGCATACACCAAGCAGACACGGTCCCGAGTCACATCCGTCATGTGAACTCCCGGGATCAAGCAAGAACATACAATTTTCAGCCATATTCTGGCCTTCTTGTTCATCTGCGAATAAGGCAGAGTCTGGTGGTAACCCCTCTCCTTATGTCTACTCCATCGGGCTGTGGATCGAGCCCCACACAACGTACGTCTGATGTCGGCGTATGGCGGGCTGATGTTTAGCTGGCGGAGAACGTGAGCGTCTGTGTCCCGCGCTCCAACGATGGCATTAAATTGCTGGGGTTCCAGAGTGACAATCTGCCCTCTGATTTTTATTGTGTGGCTTCTGATGGCCGGGTTCCAATTTGCGTAGAACTCCTGGACCAAATGTAGGTTGCACTCCTTGGGCTCCTGAAATATAAAGCTGAGCCCAGCTGCTTCAATCCTCTGCACAATATGGGGGAACTCCTGTGCTAGTGGTTCCCGTGCAATATGTTCCTCCGGGAAGTACTTGCTTTCCTTATGTTTAGCGTACCACTTCTTTCCTTCCTCGGTTACCCACCTTGTTCCGTATTGGCAGCGTTGGCCGCGCGGAACAGCTGGTGCAGCTGGGACTGCGGTGCCCATTCTCATTCTTTTCCTCCCGGTGCCAGAAGTAGTAGCACCTTTGCCCTTATCCTTCCTACTCGCCATTGTACCTGTCAATATACATAAACAAGCACAACGTTAAGCTAAATACATGTTAACTTCGGCTAAGGTCGGGTTACACAACGTTTACCCCACACTTAGTCCTTAGCTACCTTTACAAACTATGGCAAGGATAACTCAATTTACACCAAAACAATCAACTATACAATTTATGCTAAGTGCGTTCACAAAAATTTCGACAGCATAACGCTTAGCGTACTACTCAGACATCATACAGCTAATCCCAATCCTACTATCGCTAACAATTTAACCATCGCACTAAGCAACAAAAACAACGAATAAAAACAACGACAAAAGTTCTATATATACATACAAATCCAAATAATCAAACCAATTTGCACAATTTCCACATTTTCCCCAAAAATTCGAGAATTCGTCGTCTTTTACATTCAAACAATATTTACACCGACTAATCTCAATTCCCAAACACACCTCGGCATCTAATTCACCGAATTATCAAATTACCCAAGTCAATTTCAACAACCTAATCCCTAGAATTCAATTTTACAATCAATTTCGAATTATTCACGTAGTCGACAAGTTCAAACGCTAATAACAACATTCCGAACATTCATCAATCACAAATAATTCAATTTCATGCTCAATCGCTACTTAGGATGATATATCTCACCTCACCTACCCAAATTCGACTAAAATCGCCAAAACTTAGAGAGAAACGAGGAAAACATACCTTTACGTTCAAGAACCGAAGAAACTTGATGATTTCTTTGCTTAGTGGCGCGGCACGTTGATTGGGGAGGGGGATTTGGGTGTTTGGTCACGGAGAGGGAAAGAAATGGGGAGAACGGGCAAGAAAATCGGGGTTAATTTAAAGAAAAACACGCGGGTCACCCGGCAACCCGGTGTGACCCGACACCAAATATAAGGCAACGTGTCACGGAGGGTAACGCAGAGCCCCTCCTCCGTGACACGGAGCCAACGCGTTGGCTTACTGGAAATTTTAAAAATCCGGATTTTACCTTCAACGTGTCACGGAGGGTAACGTGGAGCCCTTCCTCCGTGACACGGAGCCAACGCCCCAGTGCACTGTCTCTTCATTTTAATTATTTTTTCATACCTTGCCTTATTCTTCCCGATTCCATGCATATTTGTCTCCGTTTGACCTGAAAAATCACCTCACTAAACAAAATTGGTTAGATTAATAAATTTCCCTAACTAAAATGAAAAATATTAACTAACACAAAAAAAAATATACCAAATCAAGAAAAGAAAAATAAAAATAAAAATTATTTACATTAAAAAAGAAAGAACGAAAATATTTTTCACGGGTTGCCTCCCGTGCAGCGCCTGGTTTTATGTCGCGGCACGACGTACCAAGTTTCACCACTTTTTCCTCCACCTTGAGGATATAAATCTCACCCCTAATTTCTTTTCTAGTTTCCTCTTATGTTCTAGGGGTGGTGGTGAAAAATTGTAAGGACCAAGCAGTAGATGTTGCCTTTTGCACTTGTTGGCCCTCAAGTAAGCGAAGTCATTTTGGCTCTCTGAGTTAGCGAATTTCAGAATATACGGGGCTTGATCCTCATCTAGACACTTCTCTATAAGCTTGGAAGACTCTATTTCTACGTTGTCCACCAAACTTAATGTCGAAAATGCTTCGAGTGTGGTCCAATCAACCTCAACTCTGAAATTGCATTGTGCTTTACTTCCTTACTTGTGTACACCTTTTCAACATCGACATCTATTTCTCCATTAAGGTCAAATGGGAGATATTCTTTCTCTTCTTCCATGAATGGATTTTCTATAGGTATGAGCCGATCACGGGGACACTCAAGAGATTCTAATTGTCGGGCTTCATCCAAAAATTCACCCTTGTATTCCTCTTGTAGTTCCTCTTGAATATCGGCTAAAACTGTCACCTGCAAATTATCACAAGCTTCAGCCTCAGCACACATATCTGTGAGTTTGACGCTCATCCTGCTTACAACCTCTGCATTCTCCTTTTGCTGAATTATCAATTCTGCCACCGACTCCTTCATTGCTTCTGATTGCTCCAAGAAGTGTTTCATCATGTCCTCTATTTGAACTTGGCGTCCCAAGTCCTCATTTTCAAAATGCCTATATTCAGCAAAAACAACAGAATGATCATAGCGGGGGCTTGGGGGAGGGGAATATGCCTTTGGACAATCACCCCAATGGCCACATTGACACCCACATATATTGCACGTGTTACAGTTTTGCCACAAGTGGGGTCCTCCGCAATTCATGCAAGATTCACCGAAATATGCGTATCCACCATTTATATTCCAAGATGTCATGTCAATGAGGGTATCCGAAAGAGAGAAAAATTAAAATGAACAAAGAATTAAAACAAATACTAAGACCAAGTTGTCAACACTTAAGAAAATAAAACAAAAATACAGTAAATCTACACTTAACACAATTTCACCAATTGCCTAGTCTCCCCGGCAACGGCGCCAAAAACTTGTTCGGGTGGTTTGGGTATATGGTTAAAACCGACACGCAAGTGCACGTGGTCAAACAAGTAATAAAGTGGCTAAGTAAGCCAAGTATCGATCCGAGGAGACTCTGGGTAAGTAAAATTGCTTAAGTACACTATATTCTTATCTTACTTCTAATTATGCTAACAACAACGTAACCAACAGTTAAATAAGTTTTTGTTTAGAAATTAGATATACTAAAACTATTAACAATTATTTACTATGAATTGAAACTATGGATATGAGCATGCCAAGGTTAAGAACAAGTAATGAATTTGACGATAATCACAATTTGGTTAATCTTTTCTTCATGTTGCTAGCCAAGAACATTAGCCTAGAAATTAAAACTCTCGTATTTAATTTCACTTTAGAATCATAAACCATTCATCTACATTTCTGTGATCAAATGCAATTTATGACCTAGCACTACAATTCCGATTCCTAAATTGACTAATACGACTTTCAAGTATATTTCTATCAGGAAAGCACATCAAAACCCAATTTTCCCAAATCAAGTTAAGAACAATACCCTATTAATTCACAACATTCCAATTTCTTGCTCTCTCGAGTGAAATTGGACTTTTTAGATGTACATTAATGTCGGCCACACACTAATGCAGTAGAAACAAGAATTAATAGAACAACATAGAAGAAGAAGAAGAAAACCATATCATTAACAATCAAAATTCATCACCATTGTTCAAAACCTCAGCAAGGAAGAGAATTAGCCACTCATTTGTGGATTAATCATCCTAAAACAAGGGTAAATCATACATACAATTGATTGAAAGAAGAAAGGAAGAGAAGAAATCCATTAGCTTTTTCGTCCCTCAACTGCTTCTAACCCACGTCCTTGCTCCACCAAGTCTAAATTATGAAAAATGAACTTAAGTGTTCTATTTATACTAGTGGGAATTTTTCCCGGAATAACAAGCAACGTGTCACGGAAGCCAACGCGGAGCACTGCCTCCGTGACACGGCGTGGACGCGGACCCTTACTGGAATTCCAGGGTCTGGGATTATAGCCTCAACATGGCACGAAGGCCAACGCGGAGGCCTATCTCCGTGCCACGGAGCTGTCGCGAGGCCTCACTGGAATTTGCCAATTGATTTCCCCTCCAGGTAGTGTGCCTCCGCGATGGTAGCGTGGCACGGCTCCATCGCGGAGCCCCTATACTTTGCACATTCCAATGTCTTTTCCATGCTCGCATCCAAGTCCAACTACGATATAATTCCAACATGCATTTTAGCTCCTAAAAATCATATTTTCCTGCAAAACAAATGCTAATCATGTTGGTTAGTATAAATTCACATTTTATTACCAATTACATGAGAATATATACATATTGCACACAAACAAGGCGAAGATAATACGTTTGAGTATCACTTGGGCATATAAATCTGCCCAAGATCAGTGCCAATGCCTCATCTTCCAAATCAGAATCTTCTCTGTCGTCTTCCTCTGACTCAATGTCTGAGTAGTCCCAGCAAGTTTCCTCATCAGTGGGTACGTCGTCATCAACTGGTTCTACAAATTCGGGCCCAACTCTGCATAATGCTCGAGCATGCTCATTAAATGGATAATCAATCTCGAGCTGCCACAATTCATCCTCTGTAGCAGGCCTTCCACCAATCCGCAGTTGGAGCATTTGCATTCCATACATTCGAGTCATGTATCGGCTGTCCCGCGCATGTTGCTCGGCGAGTGTAAGCACAGGCCCGAATGTGGTATTAGGTGCTTTGGTCTTAGTGACATCCAAAGCACGCCGGTCAAATTGAGGAATGTAAATCCAGGGCCTCCACTTCAATACCGTGGACCCTGAGGAAAGCTGTTAGAAGACCACCGAACCCATACCTATGCCCTTAATGAAGTCTGGCTTTCTTCATTGCTGAAATAATTACCGCTCCAATATTTATCTCGAGCCCTTTCATCAATGCATATACCAAAAAAACTCTGTCCCGGATGACAACAGTCATATGCACCCTCGGGATCAGGCAAGTACACACTATCTTCAACCAAATCCTTGCTTCTTTGTTCATTTGGGAGTATGGTAATTTTTGGTGATATCCTCTTTCCTTTTGACGACTCCACCGGGATGTTGATCATGCTCCACATAATGTGCGTCTGATATTGCATACGGTGGAGTGATGTTCAGCTGGCGGAGGACATGCGCATTTGTGTCCTGCGTCCCCAAGATGGCATTAGGATGTTATGGTTCAAAAGTAACCACCTGTCCTCTGATCTTGACTGTGTGGCTGCGCACGGTGGGGGTCCAATTAGCTACGAATTCCCATATGAGATGAAGATTACACTCTTTGGGTTCTTCGAAGATGAAGTTTAACCCCACAGTGTTTATCCTATGTAAGATTCTCAGGAATTCTTGAGCTAGTGGATCCCTTGCTATTTGTTCCTCAGGGAAATACTTGGTTTCCTTGTGCTTGGAGAACCATTTCTTCCCCTCATCCAATACCCATCGTGTTCCATACTGCCTTCGTTGCCCCCTTGGAACTGGTGCTACTGCTGGCACTTCTGCCCCAACTCTAAGTCTTTTTCGACTGGAGCCAGATGTGGATGCACCTTTACCCTTGTCTTGTCGTCCAGAAATTTTTCCTGTCCATCAATAACATGTACTCTTAATATCAATCACAACATGGCTAGCTAATACTAAGGCCGGGCTCCAATTGGTCACCCCACACTTAGTTGCTAGCACGGTTTCACAAGTCATGGTCAGTCGGGTACTCAAACTTCCCCTTCTTCATATTTCCATGCTCGCTACTCTCCAAACAGAATTGAATTTCATTTCGACAAGATAACCAAACATACTACCAGCTATCATCAACCACAAGGTGCAATGCATACAATAAAAATCGATGGAATAGCTTCTTTGTACTACTCAGACTTCGTACAATTCATTTTTAAAGTTCATCCATCTATCAACTTCACAAAATAACTGATGCTTAACTTAGGCTTACAATCAATAGGTAATTCAAGATTATGTACAACAGCCTATGGGATTATTCCTACCTTAATCTACAAAGATCAATATTCTATCCGCAACATAATCAAAATTTATCGCCCACTTTTCAGCACAAACAGAATGCACAACCCAATACTTGAATTTTTCTAACTTTTTCTTCTTCTTCTTCCAAACTCATTTCTCTTCCCTAGTTATCAACAATGTAAGATTTTCAATACGAATCATGTAACTATTGAGTTCATAACACAACATTAGCACAAAATCAACATTCATTCATGACCCAATCAATTACATCTTATTAATAACTTAGTGCAGAATTTCATTAAAAAACATGTTCAAGAATCGAAATATGCAGCAAGAATGACAAAAATTCGAGAACATACCTTTACTTGAAGAGTTTTAAGAAGACTTGAAGAAATTTCTTAAGTTAGAGCCGTGGCACATTGAGGGAGAAGGGGGATTGGGAGTGTTGTCGCATAGGGATGAAGAAAATGAGGGAAAAATGTAATTTTGGGGGTTAAAAAGAAGGATTTTTTCTGGGTCGACCCGACTGCCCGAACTGAACCAACGCGAAAATACACTCAACGTGGTACGGAGGCCATCGTGGAGCTCAAGCTCCGTGCCACGGAGCCAACGCGGAGGCATTCTGCCTCCTGCCCCAAATTTTTGCATTTTTACCTTTTTTTTCACCCTTTGTAGTTTTTATTTGCACTCCGTATCTCCTGAAAATCATCAAACAACAACAACTCGTTAGAAAATAGTGGGTTGCCTCCCACCTAGCGCCTTACTTTTCGTCACAGCATGACCATTTTTTTAAATAGTTTCTAATTGTTATAGTACATTACATTCATGGGTTGCCTCCCGTGCAGCGCCTGATTTACCGTCGCGGCACGACGCCTCTCATCCTCATTCATTCGCTAAGGTGATGGACGTCTTCTCTCGATTAACGCCCTCACTCCAGTAGTGCTTACACCTTTGTCCATTCACTAAAAATGTGACACTTTTATCCTCTTGCCACAATTCAACCGCGCCGTATGGGGTCATCCTTACTACTTCAAACAACCCCGACCACTTGGAGCACAATTTCCCTGGGAGAGTTTCAATCTAGAGTAGAATAGCAGCACCATTTGGCCCGGCTCAAAGATTCGATGCACCATATGCCTGTCGTGCCACCTTTTCATTTTTTCTTTGAAGCATTTTGCACTTTCATATGCGTGCCATCGAAATTCGTCCAACTCACTCAGCTGCATCAATCTCCTCTTTCCTGCTAGCTCAGGATCCATGTTCAGCTTCTACACAACCCAATAAGCTCGATGTTCAAGCTCTTTGGGAGATGACATGCCTTCCCATAAATCAATTTGTACGGTGAAGTCCCAATTATTCTCTTATATGCAGTTCGATAATCCCACAACGCATCATCTAGTTTTCTTGCCTAATCCTTGCGTTGTGCATTCACCATTTTCTACAAAATCTGTTTAATTTCCCTATTTGACACCTCTACTTGTTCGCTAGTTTGGGGATGATATGCTATAGCCACTTTATGCCGCACCCCGTATTTCGCTAGCAAATTCCTGAATCCTGCATTCACAAAATGTGCCCCTCCATCACTGATAATTGCTCGTGGCGTACCAAACCTGGTGAAAATCTGCTTCTTCACAAAACTATCCACCACCTTGTTGTCGTTCCTGCGACACATTGCTACCTCAACCCACTTGGACACGTACTCCACTACCACCAAGATGTATTGATTGCCAAACGATGGTGGAAACGGGCCCACAAAAGCTATCCCCCGCATATCAAACACCTCAACTTCCAATATGTGATGCAATGGCATCTCATGTCTCTTGCCGATTGTTCCTGTTGTTTGACATTGATCACATACTTTGACATAAGCTGCAACATCTTTGAACAGTGTGGGCCAAAAAAACCCAGATTGCAGCACTTTGTGAGAAGTACGCTCTCCTCCATGATGACCTCCATACGGCGATGAATGACAACTCCTCAGCACCTCTGCCGTCTGACTTTCTGGAATGCATCGCCTCATCACTTGATTTGGTCCTTGTTTGAATAGATACGGCTCATCCCACATGTAATACCTGGACTCATGCTTCAACTTCTTCCTTTGTTGAGTCATTGCCTCAGGTGGGTATACTCCACTTACTAACAAGTTCACAATATCTGCATACCAAGGGAGTTCAGCTTCCTTTATTGCCAAGAGTTGTTCATCAGGGAACTCTTCTCGGATGCGCTAACCTTCCTTCACATGTGAACGGTTCTCTAGTCGTAATAGGTGATCTGCAACCTAATTTTCACTTCCCTTCCTGCAACAATAATATCCACCTGATTAGCGTGGGCTTCGCATCTTTCCTGCCAAATAAGTACCGAATTGCCGCATGATCAGTGTGTACCACCACTTTCGACCCCACTAAGTAGGATCTAAACTTGTCAAATTCAAACACTAGAGCCAGCATCTCCTTCTCTGTGACTGTATAATTAACTTGTGCAGCATCAAGCATTTTGCTTGCATAGTAGATGGAATGAAAAATCTTATTCCTTCGCTGCCCCAATACAGCTCCTGCAGCCGCATCACTTGCATCACACATTAACTCAAAAGGATGTTCCCAATCAGGACCAATGAGAATAGGAGTTTCCACCAGCTTCTTTTTCAGCTCCTCAAATGCTTCTACACATTCCTTGTCAAATTCAAACTTCACATCTTTTTCTAACAACCGGCATATCGGTCTAGAAATCTTAGAGAAGTCTTGAATAAACCGTCTGTAAAACCCAACATGTCCTAAGAAGCTGCAAACACCCTTACCTGATACAGGCGGTGGTAGCTTTTCAATCACCTTTATCTTTGCATGATCGACCTCCAAACCTCTGCATGACACCTTATGGCCAAGGAAAATACCCTCCTTGACTAAAAATTAACACTTTTCCCAGTTGAGCACCAGGTTTGAGTCTTCGCATCTGGATAACACCCTATCTAGATTCTACAAACACATAGCAAATGAGTTACCAAAAGCAGAAAACTCATCCATAAATATCTCGACATAGTCTTCCACCATAGCGTGGAATATTGCCATCATGCATCGCTGGAATGTGGCTGGTGCATTGCATAGACCAAAAGGCATCCGCCTAAAAGTATATGTCCCATAAGGACATGTAAACGTGGTCTTCTCCTGATCTTCTAGTGCTATGGATATTTAATTATAGCCAGAGTAACCATCAAGAAAGCAATAATATTCCTACCCTTCCAGCTTGTCCAACATCTGATCAATGAATGGAATAGGATAGTGATCTTTCCGAGTGGCCCTCATTGAGCTTCCTATAATCCATGCAAATTCGCCAGCCCGTGACTGTGCGTGTGGGAATTAGCTCATTCTTTTCATTTATGACCACTGTCATTCCCCCTTTCTTGGGAACGCATTGAACTGGGCTAACCCATTCACTGTCTGAGATGGGATATACCACTCCTGCATCCATCCACTTGATCACTTCCTTTCTGACTACATCCTTCATCACCGGGTTTAACCTCCGCTGATGTTGCACGGTTGGCTTGGATCCCTCTTCCACGAATACTTTTGTTCATGCAGAAGCTGGACTGATCCCCTTAATGTCTGACATCTGCAATCCCATTGCTCTCTTTCGCCTCTTAAGGACCACCAATGAATCTTTCACTTGTGCATCTGTCAGTTCTGCGGAAATGATGACTGGTAAGGTGTCATCTTCACCCAAGAATACATACTGCAGATGTGGAGACAATCTCTTTAACTCCAATTTAGGTGCCTCCTCTATTGATGGCTTTGGGGATGGTTCCAAGGACCACTTCAATGGTTCAAAATCTTGCTTCCTGAAGAACCATTTTAGCTCATCCAAATTCTGCACCATCTCATATGTCGCACTATCCCCAAAGTGATCACGTCCCACCAAGGCTCTCTCCAATGAATCCTGTGAGTCACTAATCTGAAGGGTCAATTCCTGATTCAAAACACTGATTTCTGATAATTCTTCATAGATGGCAGGTAGCTTCATGTCCTTGTAGACATCAAAGACCTCAATATTATCATGAGCTCTCATGGTTAGCTGCCCAGTAGCTACATCAATTAAAGCTCGCCCGATTGCCAAGAAGGGACATCCCAAAATAAATGGGACTTCCGCATCTGGCTCAAAATCAAGAATTATAAAATCCATTGGGAAAATGAGGGAGCCTACTTGCACTAGCACATCCTCCACAATTCCATCAGGTCTAGCCAATGAACGGTCAGTTAGCTGCAAGATCACAGTGGTGGGTCTAGGACTACCCAGCCCGAACTTCTTGAATACTAATGTTGGCATCAAATTTATACTTGCTCCCAAATCACACAAGCCATGAGATCGAATACACTTCCCAATTGTAATCTGAATAGTGAATCTCCCAGGATCCATGAGCTTTGTCGGTAATCGATTCTGTATACGGGAGGTGCACTCCTTAGTAAGTGCAATTGTAGCATACTCTGTCAGTCGGCTCTTGTTTTCTACAATGTGTTTGATGTACTTAGCATATTTTGGCACTCCCTGCAACACATCTACTAAAGGAAGATTAACATGTACCTGCTGCAACAATTCCATGAACTTCTTGAGTCATGCTTCCTCCTTGTGCTTTTTCAATCTTTGAGGAAACGGGGGCGGTGGTCTTTCCATCTCTGCTGTCTTTTCATTCCCCCTCACATCATTGTTTCCTTCATCCTTTTCTGTTGCTCCAGATTTCTGAGGTGGCCTTTTGGGTTCCACCTCCCCAAGTTGCTTCCCGCTCCGGGTAGTAACTGCATTCACCTACTTAGTATTCGGGTCTGTATCACCTGGTAATCCTCCCCTTAGTGTGGTATTTTGTGCTCCAGCTAACTGTCCCAACTGATACTCCAATGCCTTTGTAGCTAACTGCTGATTTTTCATGTCAGCTGTCAATTTTACCTGATCAACCTGCATCTGCGCCTGGTTAGCTGTTATGGTTTTAACCATATCCTCGATGTTGCTGGATTGATGACGTGCATTATTTCCTATGAACTGCAGCTGAAAATTGTGATGACCCCTTTGATTTTTGTGCACGCCCTGATTTGGACTTTGTCCCTGATGACTATTACTCACCCATGAAAAATTCAGATGATTTCTCCAATTTGGGTTGTAACTGTTGTCATACTGCTGATTGTTGCTCATCTGGGCGTTTCCAACAAAATTTACCAAATCTGCATTGGCACCACAACACTCAGCTGAGTGTTCACTACTTCCATAGACTTCACACCACACTTGTTGAACTGCATTGATTGGGGCTTGTGCCTGGCTCAAACTCACGCTGCTAAAATGAGTGTTAATTTGATTCGGCAAAGAAGCTATTTGTGCAGCAATCACTGTGAATCCATCTACCTCCAAGACCCCTGCTGCTGTCTTCACTCCCCCTTGGGTTGTATCGGTATTCCATTCAGGATTACCTTGTGAAATACGGTTCAACAAGGTGTACATCTCTTCATATGTCTTTTCCAATGCCTGCCCCCCGGCTGCTGAGTCTAACAAAATCTTTTTATGCGGTTCCAAGCCTTCAATGAATGTATGCACCAACACATCATTAGACTGATGATGGTGAGGACAATCTCTTAACATTGACGTGAACCTCTCCCACGCCTGATACAAATTCTCACCCTCTCTCTATTTGGTACTTAAAATCTGACTTCTAAGCCTGGCTGTCTTCCCTGATGGAAAGAATCGTATCAAAAACTTCCTCGCTAGGTCATCCTAAGTAGTAATAGAATTTGGTAGTTCAGCCTTTAACAACCTGTTTGCTTCCCCCAGTAGTGAAAACGAGAATAGTGTAAGCCTCACATAATCAGATGATACTCCAGCGGGTATATATGTTTCACTTATCTCCAAGAAGTTTTGGAGATGCTGTTGTGGATCTTCATGAGGGAGACCTGTAAATTGCCCGCTGGTGTGCAATAACTGCACCATATTATGCTTAAGTTTAAATCTCCCTCTTGGTTCTGGCCTGCGAATGCTGGATGTTACATTATTCTCATGTGGGATTGCCACCTCGCGGACAAGTCTTGCTGCCATCTCTTCTGGCACTAAAACTGCCCTTACAATGGGTGGATGCTGTTGTTTCTCCAGAATTGCCCTCCTTAATAACTGCAACTTCTTTTCTAGAGCTTCCCTCTTCTGTAGATGAAATTGTCTCTCCAGCTCTAAAAATGGATCCACCAACGCCTTATCTCTTGCCAGCGTTCAGAAACAACTTAGTACTTGCAAGAGAAATCGCTAAGATCAAGTTGTCAACACTTGTATCGAACTTGTAAACTAACACTAAGAAAATTAAGTCACCAATTGCGCCAGTCCCCGGCAACGACGCCAAAAGCTTGTTCATTCCCAATCGCACGCAAGTGGACCTGGTCGTACAAGTAATAAAGTGGCTTTATTTCAAGCCAGGTATCGACCACAGGGACTCTAAGTGTTTAGTATACACACTTCTTTATTTCAACCCACAATAATTTTTCTCTAAGTGTTTAGTATACACACTTCTTTATACAAGTAGACAAGCAAAACAAATGGTGATTTTTCAAGAATATTAGTTAATATATCCTTAAGTGAAAATTATGAATTATAATTTGAACAATAGCACGAACAAGCTAACGTTAAGGCAAAACATGCAGATATGTAATTTATTGATTAAATTTCAGTCAACACTTCTCTTCGGTTGTTAGTTAGGAATTATTAAAAATGGATTGGGTCTTTCAAACTCCTCACCAATTAAAGAATTATGAGATTTACATTACACATTCTGTGATGCAACAACTCATGTTCTCATAAACCAAACTAAACTCCATAGATGACCAAATATTACATTGCAGATATATTTCTATTCTGAATGTTAATCTTCTCTTAATTTCTCAACCAAGACAAAACATATTCTACCAATTCACATCCATCCAAATAATCTTCCTTTCAAAAATAAAATTGGAAATTTAATATATACATTAACAATGCCAAATCATTAATGTAGTAAAAACAAGAATTAGTAGAACAACCGTTTTAGAGAAGATAAAAACTGAAATAACATCAATTACATACTACTGCAATTATCCTCAACCTCAGACAAAGGTGAATTAGCCACTCATTTGAGGATTAAACATCTTCAAACAAGTAGAAAACATACAAGCAATTTAAATTTAAGAGAAAAAGGAAGAGAATTAACCCTAAGACTTCTTCAGCTCAACTGTTTGATACCCACTTTCTAGCATGAAATGTTAGATACTTACCTAAGTGTGCTATTTATACAAGTGAGAAATTTCCCAAAATGAACTGGCAACGTGGCATGGAGGCTATCGCGGAGCATCAGCTCCATGCCATGGCCCTGTCACAGAGCTTCACTGGAACTTGGATGCACAGATCTTATCCTCAGTGTGGCACAGAGGCTATCGCGGAGCCTCAGCTCTCTGCGATGGACGTGTCGCGCACCTTCACTGGAATCAGGGTGTGCAGCAAAGTCTTCCCAGCGTGTCACTGAAGTGAACGCGGAGCATAGGCTCCGTGACATTGTGCCATCATGCACCTTCACTGGAATTCAGCTCAAATTTCACTCTAGGCAGAATGCCTCCGCGATGGTAGCGTGACACGACCTCTATCGCGGAGCATCAAATTTTTAGCATTTTCTTGCCGACTTCCGAGTTTTGCTTCCGAGTCCAATCCTCAACTTCACCAACTTGTAGATTAGTTTCCAAAATTCATTCTAAACTGCAAAAATAATAACTAATCATGTTGGTTAGTATAAATTCACATTCACATAAAAAACAAATGAGAATGTACACATAAAAGTAGATAAACAATTGCAAATTAAGTAATGAAGTATCACATGGGCATGCAATTATGCCCAAGATCATGCACCCCATAAATCTAAGAGACATGTTGCTAATTAGGCCCTAGAGGGCCTAAGGGAGTAATTTCTCACTCTTATCTGATCTTTAATTTCAGATGCTCTGAGGACAAAGCATGATTTTAAGTGTGTGGTGAGGGTATGTACCCCAAAATTTTGAGGTTAAGGGTGAGCATTCTAGCTAGTTTAGTTGATAATTTTTTAAAATGGCATGTCTCAGCCACCCTTCGATTTTTCAAATGGCCACAGTTCTTTTTCGAAGGGGAGCCCTTTAAACCGGGTAATTTTTGCTTTTGTGTGTTGTTGTAGAATAATGAAATTTCCTATGGTAGATGGATTCCGACCATCTTAAGGGAAGTTTCATCTCATTTTTTTTTACTTTCTAGGATTGAGTCATAGATCATCTACTTGTATGCTTGTTGATATTCTGCTTAGCTGATATGCTAGAGTAATAAAGTGGATATATGATTGCATAAGTTAGAATCCTTCAGAGACGCACATATCTTTTTAATTTGACTGAACATATCCTTAGGGCTTAATTATGAAACTAATGTGTCATTCAATATGATTGTGTGAATGTGTAGCTGTAGAAACTGATTAGATTCTTGTTGCCATGAAAGGCGAGCTGAATTGCTTTGCATGTATATATTGTAGCCTCTATAACTTGTTTGAGTGTATGTAGGATTACTAGTTGGTAAGTAATTGAGAGATGATCAAGGCATTTCTTTGAAAAGCCATGTTTTCCCTTAATTGCTTTGCCTTCCTAGTCATTCTCCCTAGTTAACCCCTTTGAGCCTAATAGCCTTATTCTTTCTTAGCCTCAATAGTAGCTTAATACCTCTTGTTGTGAGACCCCAGACTTATTGATACAAAGTATGCTTAAGCACTTTGAGACTTGAAAGAAAGGTCCCTGGAGTATAATGTTGAGGAAAAAAGAAAAAATTATGGTAAGAAAAGAAAAGTGAGAGAAGGGGGAGTGTATAAAAATTGTGTTGTCTATTTGACACTACAGAATTGAAAAAGAGAGCTTTAATTGCAAAATCTTTAGTTATTCTATGATTTTAAAACTAGAAATCAAGTATTTTAAAATGGGGTATGAAAAGAAAATAAAAGGGTGAGAAGAGGAAAGGTGAAAAAGCTAGGGAAAGGTCGCCGACAAGTAAAGTGAAAGATGTCTTAAAAGTGCTTAGAGTGGTAGTCATTATATAATTAAATACCAATCCTACCAGTCCCGTAGCCGACATTACAACAGAGAAAAGTTCTTGTGATCTTAATTTCTTGAAGCAATTAAGTAGTCTTAACGTATACGAAGGGCAAGCCTATGGTACGTTGCATATGTGCATTACATCATTTGTGAGTGTGAGTGTGCCTTACTTATTGTGTTCCATGTCTTATATTCATGAAGTTGAGAGAGGAACATCACTAAAAGTGAGGGGCACAAGAGCTCTAATTCGGTGTGTCTTATTGCATGTGTCACACTTAATCATGTTGGCCCTTTGTATTGAAAAGATGAGTCATTTATAGAGGTTTCGTGTTCTTGAATGTGAAATATTTCTATGTGCTTTGTTGAGAATTGTGCAGGATGATGAACCACTTTATGTATGCTCCATGCTAGTTGATTGAGTGTGAGTTGATAGAGGTGTCAAGTGTGATGATGAAACATGAGTCTAGGTGTGTTTTAAGGATTATTTGAGGACGAACAATGAGTTACGTCTTGGGTGGTGATGTTGGGCATATTTTGATGCCTATTTGCCATGCTTTTACTCATATTTGATCATGTTTTGAGTTCATAATCCTTATTTTTTTCTTAAACTCATGTATGTGTGTGTTTTATGTGCTAACAAATGATTTGAGTTGATTTGAGCAGGAAACTAAGAAAAAAGAGCTCAAAATGATGCAAGAGACGAAGGTTTGAGATTCTGACGGGTTTGGTCCTATGGTTGGTGCCCCGCAACAAGTCCCAAACTTTTGGGAATAAAATCTCAATCTGGTGCTACGCCTAGCGCCCCGCACTAGCTATCAAGCTTCAGAGGATTTTAATTCACAAGCTTGGTGAGATAGGAGGTGGCCCGCGCCAAAAGGTGTCTAGACTTAGAGAAATTTGACGAACACCTTGGCAAGATAGGAGGGGCAGTGCGCCAGGCCTAATCCAGAGCGGAAATTGCTGGAAATTTGATTAAGTCTATGGCGAGATAGGAGGGGCGGTGCGCCAAGGCCATTCCGAGGTGAAAATGCTGATTTTAAAGCCAACTCTTGGAGGGCAGAAGCATCATTTGAAGGCTTATCTAGATATATGAGGCTTAGGTCGTTTGCTACACATCTTTTATCAATTTTTAAATAGAGTTCAATATTTTGAAGAGGAGAGACACCAAAGAGGAGTCTCAACTAATTTTATTTTTCGTATTTTATTCATGAAAGCTTATAAGTCGTTTGGAAGGAAGACAAAGTTCTACAACTAGGTTTTCTGTTCTTTACTTGATTTTTTTGTATGATCATGACTACTTATTCATTTTTCCTCTTGTCTATGAGTGGTTAAACCTATAATCTAGGGTTGTGGCCACGGTGGATGATTGATTGTTTGAAAGCGTAATAAACTTGATTTTGATTCTTCTTTATGGTTGTTTGTATTTATTTTTTTAATTTATTATTTATGAGATTGATCATCTTATAAGTAATCTATTGGATTTCGATTCAACTTAGGAAAGGGAATCGAAAGGGTTAAAGATAAATACATAATGGGAATATAAAGACCCTTAAACCCATTGGTGATAAGATAGAAGTTGTTGTTGAGGATAGGGATATACTATTCAACCCTTTTTAATTGAAATATAA
This sequence comes from Datura wrightii, assembly GCA_035772735.1. NCBI lineage: Eukaryota > Viridiplantae > Streptophyta > Magnoliopsida > Solanales > Solanaceae > Datura > Datura wrightii. The sequence continues at coordinate 114,161,729 of JASDFA010000001.1, forward strand.
GTAGGCATAATCATCATTCATGTTCTCCTGTGACCATAGGGATATAGGTGTTAGGGTTCATGAGATAGTTCTTAGATGCTAGGGAAAGTGGCAAGAAATGGGATATTAACTTGCAACTAACGAACATAGGAAGAATTATGCTAGTTTAATTATGTCTGAAAAACTCAACCTAAAACAAACTAAGTGCCATTTCCGTAGTTTGTCATCATTATTGAAATACAATCAAGCCTGCATTCATTTGTAGTTAATCTTTACATTTTAAGTTTAGTAGTTTAATTTTGTTAAACCAATCTCCATTTTATTTGTTTTGTAGATTAGTGAAATCAAATGTACAATCTCATAAAGATTAAATTGACAAGTCCCTGTTGGTACGATATCTGGACTTAACAATTCTATATTACTTGACGACCACGTGTGTTTGCGTGTGCTTGGGTGACATCACAGAGGTCGTGCCTAGACTACCCATTTAGCAGTAGCTCCAATAGCACGTCCTTCTCAATAGGGTGCATCTACTAGTGCAGGTGGTGGACAGTGTCAAAACAGGTTTTCTGCCCTTTCATCACGTTAGGAGTAGGAGGTCTCTCCCGATGTGGTCACTGTTATGTTGCGAGTATTTCATCTACATGTGTATGCATTTTTAGATCCAGGGGCTACATTATCTTTTGTGACTCCTTATGTTGCCATTAGTTTCAGAGTTAGTCCCAAAATCCTATCAGAATCCTTCTCAGCCTCTACTCCCATCGGTGACTCAGTTATAGCTCGATAGGTATATAGAAATTGCCCTGTCCTTTAGAAAGTCACCTCATTCGATATAGTAGAGTCAGACATGACTAATTTTGATAGTATCTTTGGTATGGATTGTGTCACGACCCAAACATAGGCCCAAATCCATTCACGGGACAAAGAACCCCAGAAGACTCCAAGTCGACCTATGGCACGAACATAAAATCTATCTCGTTCAAATAAAATGAAAAATCAACATAATTAACATAGCGGAAGTCGAAATATTACATAACATCTGAATACATACATAAATCTAAAGATGAATACATACTATGTCCAAAAGCCTCTAATACTTATGAGTTGATAGGACAAGATCCCAACTAACTCACTGTAGTCTGGAAATCAAAAATACGGAACATATCTGATAAGAAAGGCCCTCGAAAGATGAGGACTCACCAACTCTAATTGGGAAGTACTAATGCTGGGGATCTGGCTAGCAGCGGGACTGAGTCTGGATATTGGAGCCTGTATCATAAAATGATACAACATAGAGTATGCAATCAGTACATAAAATGTACTGAGTATGCAAGATAAGTAAAACTTCTAAGTAAGTAAAATATTAAATCATGCATATTATAAAACATAAACAAGATAAGATTCTGAGAGTAGGGCTTGCATGCTATTTTCTGAAATCATGATCTGAACATAATTGAAAATCATAACTAAATTGAATGACCCAAAGCTGAAAATTGATAATCATAAGTAAAACTGAACATTGGGTCAAAACTGTTGAAAACATAATATCATGACTGTTGAACATGCACAACTGAAATCATGGAACAATGGGAGACTCACCATATAACCAACATTACCACTATAAAGCTTATGCGGTCCTGACTATCACAATCAAGTGGACAGAGCCATCCAAAGCTTTGCCAGGGCTAAGAACACTACCATAATATCGATATCAAGCTCAAGGCCCCTTGGGGGTAGAGGAAGTTACAAGGGAGGTCCCAAAGTATATATGAAAACCTACGTTGGTGCGTTATTCTGAGGTACAGGGTTGACTGACCCTTAGCCTACTCGCTGCTAGACAGTACTCCCGAAAACATGCATATGCTCTCCATCGTATTTTTATTGAAGCTGCACCATCGTCTAATGATGAAGATTACTCATAAAATCATACATAAATATGAAATCATAACATGAGGAGCCTTGGCTCAACCATACCACAAGCTAAAACTGGTGGGAGTCTAAACTCCAAAATCCAAAATATGGGCTTACCTTATACTTACATATTCTTTATATCAACTTGATTCACTTTGAAAACATGAACATAGACATGGATAATTTGGAAACATACTTTTCCCGTAAACATCTAATCATGATTGAATACATATTTCATAGATCTCAAATTTTATGAACATTCATGGATAAGCATCATAATTTATAAAACATGAAAACATAATTTATAATTTAAATCATTTAAAATCTGCCCATTAATCATAATTCAATATTAGAAACATGCTTAGCTCATACCCATGATTGAAACTTAGAGAATTCACACATCGGGTAAAACCCCCATAGATTTATCAATTAGAATTTTCATGAATTGACAGAGAATTGGGAATTGATGTGGACAATTGCACCCATTAATAGCCTTACATACCTTAAGGGATCCGATTTAACAACTTCCCTGCTTTCCCAATGGAGATTTAGGGCAGAACCTTGAAGAAACTAGGCTTGATCACTCCTTAAACCTCTAAGCTTGTATGCATGAATTGGAATAGGCTTAGAATGACTTAAGCCTTATTAAAACACACCATTTTCAGCTTAAAATGACATAGTTTAGAACCCTAAGGCTTAGGAATAATGAAAATACCCTTAATGAAATTTAGGGAAAAAACTGCAGTGCCAATGGCAACGGGCATCACAATAGACTGTTACTTGCTCCCACGGTCCGTTACACCCCCTCGTTGTCTCATCCATGATCCTGGTCTTAGGTCCCCTAATATGACCAGATAGGATGACTTGTTACAAGCTCTAATGACTCACCGCTGCCAATCATTGTCACCACTGCCCCTATCCTGGGATTCCTCTCAACATACGCTGACAATGACTCGTTGCTCCCAATAATGGGTCATCCCATAACTCATTACTTCTTCTATGATCAAGACCAACCTCACAACACTCCAATCCAATGACGCGTTACAACAACCAATAGATCGTTCTGAGACCCGTTATTCTCTTGTTTGATTTGGCAGCTTCTCACCACCGGCCCACCAATGACCTGTACAATAAGTCTTACCAAGAAGATTTTTATATTTTCTGCTACTTTTCATTTCAAATCTCTAGTCTACTCTTAGGCATTTTCAAGGTATTACAGATTGGTTGCATGCAGGTTATGCTTCAGTGAATTGTAGAACCCATACAATAGAGTTCCAGATTTCGAGTGAGCCAATCGTAGAATGGAAGGGTAGTTTAGATGTGCTTGTATGTCACTTTGTTTCCTACTTTAAGGCTAGAAAGATGATTTTCAATGGTTGTGTTTACCATCTAGTTCAGGTTAAGGATGCAACGTCTGAAACCCCGATTCTCCAGTCAGTTCCTATAGTGTGTAAGTATCTGAAGGTCTTCCTAGATGATCTACTAGGAGTCCCTCTTGATTAGGAGATTGACTTTCTTCACGACATGCAACCTATCTCTATTCCTCCATACATAATGGGTCCATCCGAGTTAAAGGATTTGAAAGAGTAGTTGAAGGATCTTCTAGGTAAGGGATTCAACAAACCTAGCAAGACCCCGTCGGGTGCCCAAGTTCTCTTAGTTTGGGAAAAGGATTGGTCTCTTTGAATGTGCATTCTATCGGCAGTTGAAAAAGGTTACAATCAAGAACAAGTATCCCCTACTGAGAATTGATGACTTGTTTGAATAACTTCAGGGTGCTAAGTTCTTCTGAAGGATAGATCTCAGGTTCAGCTATCACAAGCTCAAATTAGGGAGAGTGACATTTCAAAGATAGCTTTAGGGACTTAGTATGGTCACTATGAGTTTGTAGTTATGTCTTTTGGACTAATGAATGCTCCTGTAGGTTTTATGGATTTGATTAACAAGATGTTCAAGACATATTTGGACATGTTTGTGATTGTCTTTATAGACAACATTCTCATATACTATCAGAGTGAGGAGGAGCATGCCAATCATTTGACAATTGTCTATACACTCTCAAGGATGGCCAGCTATTTTCTAAATTCAGCAAGTGTGAGTTTTGGTTGGACTCAATGGAATGTTTGGTCCATGTGGTGTCAAGTAAGGGTGTGTAGGTGGACTCTCAAAAGATAGAAGCTATGAAGAATTGGTCTAGACTAGTTAGTCCTTCAAATATCAGGAGTTTCTAAGGTGTAGCTAGCTATTACAGGATGTTTCTTGAAGGATTTTCATCCATCGCTACATTGTTGACTAAGTTAACGCAGATGAAAGTCAAACTTTTGTGGTCGAATGCCTGTGAGAAGAGTTTTTAGGATGTAATGGCTCGACTTACTTCAGACTCAATATTGGTCCTACCTGAGGGTACAGATGGATTCGTTATGTATTGTGATGCCTCTAGGGTTGGTCTTTGGTGTGTGTTGATGAAGCATGGTAAGGTCATTACGTATGGCTCTAGACAGCTTAAGACATGAGAAAAATTACCTGATGCGTGACCTAGAATTGGCAGTAGTGGTGTTCGCATTAAAGATTTATAGGCACTATTTTTATGGGCTCCATATGGATATGTTTACTAGCCACAAGAGCACACAATATGTGTTCACCCAGAGGGATTTGAATTTGCAACAAAAGAGATGATTAAAGCTGCTCAAGGACTATGACATGAGTGTCATTTCTCATCTGTGAAAAGATAATGTCGTGGAGGTTGCTGTTATACTTCGGAAGCCCAAAGATCAGACCCGGGAGTTGAAATGGAGAAAATTTGAAATCTAGCATCAGGTCACATAACAAGTTGTTCAGTGACCCATCGGGGTAGACCACGAGTCGCGATGTGACTCGTGCTGAGGCTCAGGGTGTGAGTTTTCAATTTAGGATTCAAGGTCCCCACGGACATGAGCACAAGTTGTGGTTAGACCCTACGACTCGTTGATTCAGTCATGGGACAAGATTATTAAGAGGGTGAAGAAAAGTGGCAGTGTACCCTACGAAAGCTCCCCATGAGTCGTGGTCAGTCATCATGATTCGTGGGGAGGGTCGCGAGCAGCATGATGGAGCTAAGTCAAATCCCAAGAAGTGTATGTGACGAGTGGTGACTATGACTCTTGGTCATCAGTAATGATTCGTGATGTCTCCTATGATAAGCCCCAAATGAACCCTCATGCAGTGCACTTGACGGATGATGCCACGAGTCGTGTCCTTGAGTAACAAGTTGTCCAGTCCCTCGTGGGGACTAGCAGTCACTCATTTTCTAGGAAATTAGTAAGGGATTTTCTTTAATTTCAATGATCCTAAGGCCTGAGCTACATAGTTTTAAGTAATGAATGATGAGTTATAAGAGGGTTAAGTTCATTTTAGAACATTCTTACTCATGCATGCAAAGTTAAAGAGTTAGAGAGGTTATCCAACTTGTTCTCCTTCAAGTTCTCTTTAATTCCTCTTGGGCAGTCAGAGAAGTGTAAGAATTAACTATTATTAGGTATGTAGGGTTATGAATGGGTAATCCATTCACACCCATGCCCAATCTCTATATAAATCATGAAATTTCCTATGTAAATTCTATGGGGTTTTAGCCTAATGCATGAAATTCCTAATCCTCTACATGGATATGATTTAAATAATTTTATACTATCGAATTATGATTTATGGTCAGGCTTTACGATGTCTTCAATGAAAATTATGTTTCAAGCTTTATAAATTAAATTGCCCAATTTTAAGAAGTTTATGAAAAGTTGAGATTTATGATGAATGTTCTAGTATGATGAGATATTATTGATGAAAAGCATGTTTTCGAGTTACCCATGTTTATGATCATGATATCAATGGAATTATGTATTTTGAAGCATGTTAAAGTATTGGGCAATGCCCATATATTCAAGTATGATTATGATTTTATGAATTTAGCTTACCACATGGTTTTGGAGCGAAGACTCCCAGTTATGTTTCGCTTATGGTATGGTTTGAGCCAAGGTTCCTCATGTATGACTCAGATTTATGTATTTATGATATTTCAGATTCATAAATAGATGATGGTCAGTTTCGTTGAAAAATGATGGAGAGCATATGCATGTTTTTGGTAGTAGTGTCTAGCACTGAGTAGGCTATGCATCAGTCAACCCTATGCCTCAGAACTATGCGCCAACAAATGTATGATCAGATTATATTGGGACCTCCTATATGAGCTACCCCCTACCACGATTGGGAAACGAGCTTGATATCGATATCATGGTATAATCCATAGCCCTGGAAAGGCTTTGGAAAGCTCTACCCACTTGAGTATGACACTTGGGACCACATAAGCTCTACCCTGGTATGTCGGTTAAAAGATGTGTCTCCCATTGTTCTTCATGATTTTAATTGTGCATGTTTATCACTCATATTATATATATCTATATATGTTCTAAATCAGGTTTGACCTAATGTTCAGCTTTATTTATGACAATCAGATTTAAGCTTTAGGCCAATCGATTTAGTTATGATGTTATGTTATGTTGAGAACGTGTTTTCAGAAAGATAGCATGCAAGCCCTACTCTCAAATTCTTATTTTGTTTATGCTATTCATTATGCATGTTTTTAGTTATTTTACTTATTTAAGCAGGATTACTTATCTTGCATACTAGTTATATTCAATGTACTGACCATATACTCTATCTTGTATCATTTCATGATACAATCCCCGGCACTCAGACTCAGCCCCATTAGTAGAAAGCCTTTCAGAGTTAGCATCTTACACTCGTTGGTGAGTCCTCATCTCTTGAGGACCATTCTTTTATCAGATTCCTCTATGTATTTTCAGTTGTCAGCTTAGCGAGTTAGTTGGGGTCTTGTCTCATCAACTCATCAGATGTAGAGGCTTTTCAGACAAAGGATTTATTCAGCTTCAAATTGTGTATTCTGATGTTACATTTATTTCAGGCTTCTTCTAAGACTATCATGTTATTTCTTCGGCTTTATTAATTGAGGTAGATGAATGTTCATGCCATGGGTTGACTTGGGGTCTCTCGGAGAGATCCGAGCCTGCGATTGGGTCGTTACAAGCTTGGTATCAGAGAAATAGGTTTAAAGTGTCCTAGAGTGTTTGAAAGCCTTGTTGAGTAGAGTCTTTTTCATGGGTGTGAAGCGCGCCATACTTATGAAAAAGAGGCTACAAGACGTTTAGTAAATGTTCCCTTCTTTCATGATTTATATAGTGCAATGAAACGTTCTCCTATCCTTCTAACTTGTGCTATTCGCGATTGTAGAACTATGGGTCCTCGTAGAGTTAATGATAGAAGGAAAGGAAATGGAAACGACCACGAGGATGGAAACGGAGATGGGAACCAATAGGCCCCACCAGTCTAGGAGCATCATGCACCGGAGCCGGTTGCCCATGCTGAATTTAAGGCAGCTATTCAGATGCTAACGCAGGCCTTGACCACTCAGGTCATCTAGCAGGCAGTGGTGCGTGTCCTGCAAAATGAAAATGCCGTGGTAGCTAGAGTCAAGGATTTCTTGAGAATGAACCTACAAGAGTTCCTTTTGTCAAAAATAGATGTGGACCCGCATGAGTTCATTGATGATATTGTAAAGATCACCAAAGCCATGGGGGTGAATGGATTTTAGTGTCCTAAGTTGGCCTCATACCAGTTAAAAGGGGTCACACATATCTGGTTTTGACAATGGAAAGATAGTAGGGCCGCCGGAGCTGGCCCTGTCACTTGGGAAGAGTTTCATGTTAGCTTCCTAGATCGATTCTTCCCTCATGAGATGAGGGAATTGAATGCAGCTGAGTTCGTGAATCATAAGCAAGGGAGAATGACAGTGAAAGAGTATTTCCTTGAGTTCACTCGCTTATCAAAGTATGCGCCAGAGTTAGTGGTTGATCAAAGGCCGCGGGCAAGAAGGTTCGTCCACGGCGTGGTGGGCTATTTTGAAAAAAATTGCAGGACTGCTATGCTCCATCAGGATATGGATTTCCGTCAGATAATATTGTATGCCTAGTAGATGAAGGCGGTGCGTATGAGGGAGAGAGAGGCCAAGAGGGCCAGGACCAATAGCTACAGATTCTCTTAGACGAGGTTAGGAGGTGGGCACTAAAAATAGACCCACAATAGATCTTCAGCCCTAGCATCTTCAGCATTGAGTGTGCCATCTAGACCTAGGCATGATCAGAAGGGGTGAGCATCAGGCTATAGGGTCAAAGCAGAAGGCCCACAGACTCTAGCATTCTAGTTTGTTGCAGGTGTGGTTGGGGGCACACAGGCTAGTTCTTGTCAAGTATATGTGCTTGCTTCGGGTGTGGGAAGCCCAGTCATATGCTCAAGGATAGACCAACAGTGAGATAGAGCCATGTTGAGGGTCAAGGACTAGCTTCTAGTTCAACAACTCCAATAACACGTCCCTTACAACAGGGTTCTTCGACTAGCTTAGCTGGCGGTCAGCGCCAAAAAAGATTTTATGCCCTCGCGTCCTACTAGGAGCAGGAGGTCTCCCCGAATGTAGTCACTGGTATGTTATGAGTTTTCCATCTTTATGTTTATGCTTTGCTAGATCCGGGGGATATCTTGTCTTTTGTGACACCTTACGTGGCCAGTTGTGTCAGAGCTAGTCCCGAAGTCCTGTCAAAACCTTTCTTAGTCTCTACTCCAGTAGGTAATTCAATTATAGCTAGAGGGGTGTATAGAAGTTGCCCAGTCACAGTCCTTCAGAAAGTCACCTCAGTAGATATAGTAGAGTTAGCCATGATCGATTTTGATGTTATCCTCAACATGGATTGGCTATTTGCATGTTCTGCCTCAGTTAATTGTAGAACCCAGACAGTAGAGTTTAGATTTATGGGTGAGCCAGTCTTAGAGTGGAAGGGTAGTTAAGTTGTGCTTGTAGCTCATTTCATTTCCTACCTTAAGGCCAGAAAGATGATCTCCAAAGGTTGTGTGTAACATATAGTTAGGGTTAAGGATGTTGAGTCCAAGACCCCAACAGTTCAGTCAGTCCCAATAGTATGTGAGTATCTAGAAGTGTTCTCTAATGATTTACTGGGTGTTCCTCCGCAGAGGGAAATCAATTTTGGCATTGACCTTCTTCCCAACACACAGCCTATATTTATTCCTCCCTATAGAATGGCTCCAGTCGAGATAAAAGAATTGAAGGAATAGTTGAAGGACCTATTAGATAAGGATTTAATTAGACCGAGCAAGTCCCCATAGGATGCACTAGTTCTCTTTGTTCATAAGAAAGATAGTTCTCTGCGGATGTGCGATTATCATCAATTGAACAAAGTCACTGTCAATAATAGGTATCCTTTACCTAGGATTGATGATTTATTTGACCAGCTTCGAGGTGCTAACTGTTTTTCGAAGATAGGTCTCATATTTGGGTACCGTCAACTCAGAGTTCGGGATAGTGATATCCTGAAGATAGCCTTAAGGACGTAGTATGGTCATTATGAGTTTGTAGTTATGTCTTTTGGACTGACGAATGCTCCTGTAGCTCTTATGTACTCGATAAATAGGGTGATCAAGCCATACCTAGATATGTTCGTGATCATGTTTATTGATGACATCTTGATATACTCTCGGAGCGAGGAGGACCATGCCACTCAATTGAGGGTAGTGCTACAGACTCTCAGAAATAGCCAATTATATGCCAAATTCAGCAAGTGCGAGTTTTGGTTGAACTCCGCGGCATTTTTGAGCCATGCGGTATTAATTGAAGGTATAAAGGTAGACTCTCAGAAAATAGAAGTGGTGAAGAATTGGCCTAGACTGGTGAATCCTTCAGATATTCGGAGCTTTTTGGGTTTATCCTGCTACTATCAGAGATTTCTTGAAGGTTTCTCATCTATTACAACACCCTTGACCAAATTGACCCAAAAGAAGGTGAAATTCCAATGGTTGGAGGCCTGTGAGAAGAGCTTCAAAGAGTTGAAGACTTAAGTCACCTCAGCACCGGTGTTAACCCTACCAGAGGGTACCAATGGGTTCGTGGTGTATTGTGATTCTTCAAGCATCAAACTTGGGTGTGTATTTATCCAACACAAAAAGGTTATATGATATGCCTCCATACAACTGAATGTTCACGAGAAGAATTACCTGACCCATGATCTAGAATTGGCTGCGGTGGTATTCACCTTTAAGATATGGAGACACTATTTGTATGTGGTCCACGTGGATGTGTTTACAGAGTTTACAATATGTGTTTACCCAGAAGGATCTTAATCTTTGGTAAAGGAGGTGGTTGGAGCTACTTTAGGATTATGACATGAGTGTTCTTTACCATCTGAGGAAGGATAATGTGGTAGCGACGCACTTAGTAGACTCTCGATAGAAAGTGTGTCCCATGTAAATGAGGGAAGAAGAAGCTGGTGAAGGATGTACATCGACTTGCAAGGTTGGGAGTTCGGTTGGTTGATTCAACTGATGGCAGGGTTATTATTCAGAACAAATTAGAATCGTCCTTGGTGACCCGTGTAAAAGGTAGACATGATGAAGACCCTATTTTGGTAAATTTAAAGGAAGCTATTAAAAATCAGAAGGTAGAGGTCTTCTCCAAAGGGGGCGATGGTGTGCTTCGATACCAGGGTCACTTATGTGTTCTTGATGTTGATGATCTGTGAAATCGAATGTTGCATAAGGCTCATTGTTCCATATATTCAATCCATCTAGGTGCCACCAAGATGTACCGTGACTTACGGGAAATCTATTGGTGGAATGGCATGAAAAAGGACATCGCAGGATTTGTGGCTAAGTGTCCAAACTGTCAGCAAGTGAAGGTCGAGTAGTAGAGACTAGGAGGTCTACTTCAGGATATCAGTATTCCTACTTGGAAGTAGATAGGAATCAATATGGAATTCATCACAGGTTTACCTCGTACTTGTTGACAATATGACTCCATTTGGGTTGTGGTAGACAAATTGACTAAGGCCGCTCATTTTCTACTGGTCAAAACCATGGATTCGGTAGAGGATTATGCTAAGCTATACATCTAAGAGCTACTTTGATTACATGGAGTTCCTTTATCTATCATATCAGACAGAGGTACCCAATTTACCTCTCAATTTGGAGGTTGTTTTAAAAGGAACTAGGTACTCAGGTTAAGCTCAGTACAGCATTTGCCCGCAAATGGATAGTCAAGCAGAGCGGACAATTCAGACTCTCGAGGACATGTTGAGAGCAAGTGTGATTGACTTCAAAGGTAGTTGGGATGATCATTCTCCTCTCATTGAGTTTGCATATAATAACAGCTACCATTCCAGCATTCATATCGCCTATTGGTTTGATCAAAGTTGGTGAAGCTGCGATAATAGGACTAGATTCAATCCATGAGGCTATAGAGAAGGTACAACTCATACGAGACTAAGTTGAAAACTGCTCAAAGTTGCCAAAAGTCCTATGCCGATGTGAGAAGGAGACAACTCGAGTTGGAAGTGGATGTTTAGGTGTTTTTAAAGGTGTCTCCCATGAAAGGAGTGATGCGATTTGGAAAGAAAGCAAAACACAGCCCTCGTTATGTTGGTCCCTACTGGATTATGAAATAGGTTGGCAAGGTAGCATATGAATTGGAGTTGCCTTTAGAATTAGCTTCTGTGCATCCTATTTTCCATATGTCACTCTTAAAGAAATGATTGGGTGATTCAGCTCTCGTTGTTCTGGTGGATAGTGTTGGTTTGAAGGAAAACCTTAGTTATGAGGAGGTTCCGGTGGAAATACTAGATCATCAAGTTTGCAGGCTAAGGAACAAGGAAGTAGCTTCAGTGAAAGTTTTACGGAGGAATCAACATGTTGAGGGAGCTACATGGGAAGCCAAAGCAGATATGATGGCTGGATACCCATATTTATTTTCTACTGGTTCACTTCCAGCTTGAGGTATCAGTTTTTGCCTTAGTTTTCATGTTCATTTCATGTGCCCAAGTTTCTTTTATGTATATGGTTGTATGTATGAATTGTAATTCAGTTCAGCTATGTGATTAAAATTTGAGCTAACTATTCCGTCAGTTTTCAACTTTAATGATTAGTATTTGAATATGATGATTGTATTTCTCTACTTTTTTGTATGTTTTCCAACATTTGAGGACAAATGTTCCCAAGGGGGAGATCTTGTTATACCCACTAAGCCCAAATATTAGACCCAAGAGTTGAAATGGAGAAAATTTGAAATCCGGCATCAGGTTACAAAATGAGGCATTCTGTGTCCCGTGGGGGCACACCACGAGTCGTAATGTGACTCGTGGTGAGGCTCAGGATGTGAGTTTGGAATTTAGTATTCAAGGTCCGCACGAACATGACCACGAGTCATGGTCAGACACCACGACTCATTGACTCAGTTGTGGGACAGTATGATTGAGAGGGTGAAGAGAAGTGGAAGTGTACCCTACTAAAGCACCCCACGAGTCGTGGTTGATCATCACAATTCGTGGGGAGTGTCATGAGCAACATGATGGAGCTAAGTGAAATCCCAAGCGATGTATGTGATGAGTGGTGACTACGACTCGCAGTGACCAATAACGATTCATAATATCTCCCATGATGAGCCCCAGATAAACCCTCAAGCAGTACACTTGACGGATGATGCCACGAGTCGCGGCCTTGAGTAATGAGTCATCCAATCCCTTGTGGGGACTAGCAGTCACTTATTTTCTAGGAATTTAGTAAGGGATTTTCCATACTTCCTATGATCCTAAGGCCTAAACGTCATCGTTTTAAGTTATGAATGATGAGTTTTTAGAGGGTTAGGTTAATTTTAGGCCATTCTTTCTCATGCATTCAAAGTTAAAGAGTTAGAGAGGTGATCAAGATTCTTTTCCTTCAAGTTCTCTTCAATTCCTATTGGACAATCAGAGAAGTGGAAGAATCAGCTATAATCACGTATTTAGGGTTATGAATGGGTGAATCCGTTCACACCCATGCCCAATCTCTCTCTAAATCATGAAATTTCCTATGTAAATTCGATGGGGTTTTAACCTAATGCATTATATTCCTAATTCTCTATATAGGTATGATTTAAATGAGTTTCTACTATCAAATTATGATTTATGGGAAAGTTTTAGGATGTCATCAATGAAAATTATGTTTCAAGCTTTATAAATTATATTGTCCAATTTTGAGAAGTTCATGAAAAGTTGAGATTTATGATGAATGTTCTAGTTTGATGAAATATTATTGATGAAAAGTATGTTTTCAAGTTACCATGTTTAAGATCATGATATCAAGGGAATTATGTATTTCCAAGCATGTTAAAGTATCGGGAAATGCCCATATATTCAAGTACGATTATGATTTTATGAATTTAGCTTACCACATGGTTTTGGAGTGAAGACTCCCAGTTATGTTCAGCTTATGGTATGGTTTTCACCAAGGTTCCTTATGTATAATTCGGATTTATGTGTATATAATATTTTCGCTTCATCAATGGACGATGGTCAACTTCGTTGAAAAATGATGGAGAACATATGGATGTTTTTGGGAGTAGTGTCTAGCACTGAGTAGGCTATTAGTCAGTCAACCCTATGTCTTAGAACTATGCGCCAACAAATGTATGATTAGATTATATTGGGACCTCCTATATGAGCTATTCCCTTCCACGATTAGAAAACGAGCTTGATATCGATATCATGGTATCATCCTTAGCCCTGGAAAGTCTTTGGAAAACTCTACCCACTTGAGTATGACAGTTGGGACCACATAAGCTCTACTTTGGTATGTCGGTTAAAAAATGAGTCTCCCATTGTTCTTCAGGATTTCAATTGTGCATGTTTATCACTCATATTCTATATATCTATATATGTTCTAAAGAAGATTTGACCCAATGTTTAGCTTTATTTATGACTATCAGATTTAAGCTTCAGGTCAATCGATTTAGTTATGATGTTATGTTATATTGAGAACGTGTTTTCAGAAAGATAGAATGCAGACCCTACTCTCAAATTCTTATTTTGTTTATGCTTTACATTATGCATGTTTTTGATGATATTACTTATTTAAGCAGTTTTACTTATCTTGTGAACTAGGTACATTCAATCTATTGACTGCATACTCTATGCTACATCATTTCATGATATAGGCCCCGGACTTAGACTCAGCCCCGTTCCTAGCTATCCTTTCAGAGATAGCATCTTACGCTCATTGGTGAGTCCTTATATCCCAAAGACCATGCTTTTATCAGATTCCTCTATGTGTTTGAAGTTGTCATCTTAGCGAGTTAGTTGGGGTCTTATCTCATCAACTCATCAGACTTAGAGGCTTTTCAGGAAAAGGATGTATTCAGCTTCAGATTGTGTATTATGATGTTATGTTTATTTCAGGCTTCTGCTAAGTCTATCATGTTATTTCTTCCTCTTTATTGATTGAGTTAGATGAATGTTCATGCCATGGGTTGACCTGGGGTCTCTTGGGGCTCCTTGTCTTGTGTTGCGATCTGGACCTGCATTCGGGTGGTGACAATTGCCCTTAGTAGATTGTCTATGGAGAGTATTTCTCATATGAAAGACAGAAGGAAAAGATTGGTGAAGGATGTATATTGGCTTGCACGATTAGGAGTTCGCCTCGAGGAGGTGGTGTCTTTGTTCTGAATGGTTCAAAATCTTCTTTGATGACTGACATCAAGGCTAGGAAAGATGAAGATCCTATTTTGGTAAAGTTGAAGGAAGCGGTTCAGAATCAGGAAGTGGAGGTCATCTCCCAAGGGGTGATGGTATACTTCAATATAAGGTGATTTATATGTTTCAAATATTGATGATTTGAGAGAGAAGGTGTTGCTTAACGCTCGTGGTTCACGATATTCTATCTATCCAGGTGCCACCAAGATGTATCGTGACCTACGGGAAGTCTATTGGTGAAATGACATGAAGAAGGATATAACGGAGTTAGTGGCTAAGTGTTCGAATTGGCGACAAGTAAAAGTGGAGCAACAAAGACAAGGAGGAGTTCTATAAGACATTAATATCCCCACATGGAAGTGGGAAGAGATCAATATGGGTTAGACATTAATATCCCCACATGGAAGTGGGAAGAGATGAACATGGGTTTCATTAAAAGAGTTACCTCGCATACGTCGATAATATGACTCTATTTTAGTGGTCTTAGATCGGTTGACTAAGGCAACCCATTTTCTACAGATCAAAACTATCAACTCAGTGGATAATTATGCTAAATCTTACATTTGGGAGTTAGTTCAGTTGCATGGTGTTCATCGTATTGGATAGAGGTACTTAGTTCACCTCATAGTTTAGGAACTGTTTGAGAAGAAACTTGGTACTTAGGTGAAGCTTAGCATAGTTTTTCACCCACAGATAGATGGTTAGGCTGACAGACCAATCAGACTCTCAAGGATATGTTGAGAGCATGTGTGATTGACTTCAAAGAAGTAGATCGCCTATGATTGGTTTTTAGTAGGTCAGGCTATACTGATAGGTCCAGATTCAGTTGATGAGGCTATGGAGAAAGTTTAGCTTATAAGGAAAAGGCTGAAAACAGCTCAGAGTCATCAACAGTCCTATGCCAATGTGAGGAGAGAACTAGAGTTTGAAGTCGATGATTGGGTGTTTTTGAAGGTTTGTCACATGAAGGGAGTGATGAGGTTCGAAAAGAAAGGGAATCTTAGTCCCTGATATGTTCGTCTCTATAGGATTATGAGATGTGTTGGCAAGGTGGCCTATGAGTTGGAGCTACCAGCGGAGTTGGCTTCGGTACATCCAGTCTTTCATGTATCATTATTTAAGAAGTGCATTGGTGACCCAACTTTGGTTGTCCTAGTAGAGAGCATAGGTGTGAAGGATGACCTTAGCTATGAGGAGGTTTTGTAATACCCTAGAAGCCCAAAGATCAGACCTGGGAGTTGAAATGGAGAAAATTGAAAATCTGACACCAGGTCACAAAACGAGTCATCTTGTGACCTGTGGGGTAGACCACGAGTAGTTAGGTGAGTCATAGTGAAGTGTAGGGTGTTAGTTGAAATTTTGGGGTTTGAGGTCCCCATACACCAGACCACAAGTCGTGGTCAATCCCACGACTCATTGAGTCAGCCGAGGGCAAGGGATTGAAGAATGTGAAGTGGGTCTGGTAGTGTACCCTACTAAATGTCCCCACAAGTCATGGTCAGTCACCATAATTCATGGGATGGGTCGTGGTTAGCAGATATAGAATGTAATTGAGATTAAAGCAGTGCATGTGACGAGTGGTGACAATGAGTCGTGGTCATCTGTAATGATTTGTAAGGTCCCTCGAGTCGAACCTCGAATGATCTGTTGGACAGTGTACTTGACGATTGATGCCACGACTCATTCCGTTTGCCGACGACTCATCTAGTCCCTCGTTGGGACTAACACTCAGTTATTTCCTATAAATTAAGTAAGGGCTTTTTCATAATTTCTATAATCCTAAGGCCTTAACTATGTCTTTTTATGTTATGAATGATGAGTTTTAAGAGGGTTAAGTTCATTTAAGGCCATTCTTATTCATGCATGCAAGGGTAATAGTCTAGAAAGGTGATCAAGGAAAATCCTTCAAGGTTCTTCTACAAATCCTCCTTGGGCAATTAGAGAAGTGTAAGAATTAGCTATAATCAGGTATTTAGGGTTATGAGTGGGTGAATCCTTCTACACCCATGTCCAATCTCTCAAAATCATGAAATTTCCTATGTTAATTCTATGGGGTTTTGACCCAATGCATGAAATTTTTAATTCTCTACGTGGGTAAAATTTAAATGTATTACTACTATTTAATTATGATTCATGGGAAAGTTTTACATTGTTTTTCATTAAAATCATGTTGCAAGCTTCCTAAATTTTAAATAGCCCAATTATAAGAAGTCTATGAACGTCCAAATTTATGATGAAGGTTCATGTATGATGAAGTATTGATGATGAAAAGCATGTTTTCAAGTTACCCATGTTTATAATTATGTTTTCAAGGGAATTGAATATTTTCAAGTTAAAGTATTGGGAAATGCCCACATGTTCAAGAATGATTTACGATTTATGATATGGATTTCATGATTGATCAATTTATGATGTTGACCAACTAAAGGGCCCTTGATTCATGGCTAAACATGTATATAAATGGGGATCAACGATGTTAAATGTTTATTTAGCCATGAATTTCATGAATGGTATTTATTATTTACATATGAGCCTAATGTGCATATTTTTGGGAGGAATGTCTAGTACTGAGTAGCCTGGCATTCAAAGAACTATGTCGGTGTCTCATACCTATGTGCCACTGTAGGTTCATGATTATACATACAATGATAGGGGATCTCCTCTTTTTTGATATCACATAATGCATGTCCCTTTCCTGGCAAGCCAGGGACGGCTCTGCCTACTTGAGCGAGATAGTTGGAATGATTCGAAAACCTTGAGCCTTATGTTATTTTATGATATTTATGTTATGTGCATGTTTTCCCACTGTTATGATCTCTTATGAGCATTTATGTGTTTTTAAATGTCCATTTTACTTACCTTAGATAGTCGGTACATTCCAAGTACTGACCGCATACTCTGTGTTGTATAGTTTCATGATGCAGACTCTAATCTTCAGACCCAGCACCATCATTAGCTCATTTTGAAGATTAGCATCCAGCTCTTTGGTGAGTTCTCATTGTCTGAGGACTGGTTTGATATTGTTTATCTTTTTATGCTTAGTTTTCTAGACCTGTCGGGTTAGTTGGGCGTGTTGTCCCATCAACTCATCAGATATGTTAGAGGCTTTCAAACTATGTGTAGTATTCAGTTGTTATGTATAAAGTACATCTCGCTTTCTATGTATGTCATGGTGATGCTTCCTCAATGCTGTTACATTGAGTATTTCCTTTTATTGATTTAGTTAGATGTATGCTCACGCCATGGGTCGACTTGGAGTATCTCAGGGTTCCTTATCCCGTGTTGCGATCCAGGACTACGTTCGAGTCATGACAAATTTGTCATCAGAGCAATAGGTTTGAAGTGTCTTGGGTGTCTAAAAGTCGCGTTAAGTAGAGTCATTTTCATGGGTGTAAAGTGCGCCACACTTATGATGAAGAGGCTACGAGAAATTTAGGAAATATTCCCTTCTTTCATGATCTATGCCATTGTTCGGTGCGTAGTATGGGTATTATAAAACCGACACGCAAGTGCACGTGGTCGAACAAGTAGTAAGTGGCTTTACTAAGCCAAGTATAGATCCCACAGAGACTTGGGATAAGTGCAATTTGCTCAAGTATACTATATTTTTACTTCTAAATATGCTGACAACTAAATAACCAAAAAGTGAATAATTTGTTTTATAAATTCTATACTAAACTACCAACAATTATCTACTTTGAATTTGGACTATGGATAAAAGCATGTCGATGTTAAAGAACATGCAATGAAACTGATTATCATCACAAATTGGTTAATCTTTTCTTCCAGTTGCTAGCCAAGAACAATTGCCAAGAGATTAAAACTCTCGTATTTAATCTTACCTAAGAATCATGAACCATCCGTCTACATTTCTGTGATCAAATGCAATTCATGTTCTAGCCATACAATTCCGGTTCCTAAATTGACTAATACGGCTTTCAAGTATATTTCTATCAGGAAAGCACATCAAAACTCAATTTTCCCCTATCAAGTAAAGAACAATATCCTATTAATTGACAACTTTCCAATTTCGTGCTCTCTCGAGTGAAATCGGACTTTTTAGATGTACATTAATGTAGGCCACACACCAATGAAGTAAGAACAAGAATTAATAGAACAACATGGAAGAAAAAGATGAAAAACAATATAATCAATAATCAAAATTCATCACAAGTGTTCATAACCTCAGCAAGTAAGGGAATTAGCCACTCATTTGTGGATTAATCATCCTAAAACAAGTATTAATCATACAAACAATTGAATTAGAGAAGAAAGAAAGAGAGAAAAAACCCTGAACTTTTCGTCCCTCAACTACCTGTAACCCACGTCCTTGCTCCACCAAGTCTGAATTCTGAAAAATACACTTAAGTGTTCTATTTATAGTAGTGGGAATTTTTCCCGGAATAATGAGCAACGTGTCACGGAGTGCATCGTGGAGCACTGCCTCCGTGACACGCCGTGAATGCGGACCCTCACTGGAATTGGGGGTCCGGGAAATCAAACACCAACGTGGCACGGCGTGCAACGCAGATGCTAGCTACCGTGCCACGGAGCAGTCGTGAACCTCCACTGGAAATTGGTGAATTTTCACCCTCCAGGAAGAATGCCTCCGCGATGGCAGCGTGACACGGCTCCATCGCGGAGCCCCTTTAATTTCTGCAGTCCAATGCCTTTTTCCTTGCTCAATTCCAAGTCCAACTCCGATATCATCCAACATGCATTTTAGCTCCTCGAAATCACATTTTACCTACAAAACAATGCTAATCATGTTGGTTAGTATAAATTCACATTTTATTACCAATTACATGAAAACATATACACATTGCTATATAAACAAGGCGAAAATGGTACTTTTGAGTATCACTTGGGCATATAAATCTGCCCAAGATCACTTACCCCACACTTAAATCCTTGTTCGTCCTCGAACAACAAACATACAATTCATGCAATTTACATCCCAACCTTAGCTACTATGGTGCGACAATTTAAGCTATGGTCATACCGATCATTCAATATTGCAAATCATCAAGAAAACATGCATGGTCTTAACAATGCAATGACCTTCAATACATTAAGACTTCCTAGACTTTAAGAATCGACTCTCGATATCGGCAAACTCATACAAATCAGCAAATGGAGATATCCGACATGAAAATCAGTCTTTCCTCAAGCGTGTTGATCTTGGGCAGATTTATATGCCCAAGTGATACTCAATAGTATCATTTTTGCCTTGTTTATCTAGAAATGTGTATACATTTTCATGTAATTGGTAATAAAATGTGAATTTATACTAACCAACATGATTAGCATTGTTTTGTAGGTAAAATGTGATTTCGGGAAGCTAATATGCATGTTGGATGATATCGGAGTTGGACTTGGATGCAAGCAAGGGAAAAAGCATTGGACTGCACAAATTAAAGGGGCTCCGCGATGGAGCCGAATCGCGGAGGCATTCTTCCTGGAGGGTGAAAAATTCATCAATTCCAGTGGAGGCTCGCGACAGCTCCGTGGCACGGTGGATAGCCTCCGTGTTGCACGTCGTGCTACGTTGGTGCTTTATTCCCGGACCCCCAAATTCCAGTGAGGGTCCGCGTTCATGGCGTGTCATGGAGGCAGTGCTCCGCGATGCACTCCGTTACACGTTGCTTGTTATTCAGGGAAAATTCCCACTAGTATAAATAGAACACTTAGGTTCATTTTTCATAATTGAGACTTGGTGGAGTAAGAACGTGGGTTACAGGCAGTTGAGGGACGAAAAGTTCAGGGTTTTTCTCTCTTTCTTTCTTCTTTAACTCAATTGTTTGTATGATTAACACTTGTTTTAGGATGATTAATCCACAAATGAGTGGCTAATTCACTTTCTTGCTGAGGTTATGAACACTTGTGATGAATTTTGATTATTAATTATATGGTTTTTCATCTTTTTCTTCCATGTTGTTCTATTAATTCTTGTTCTTACTGCATTGGTGTGTGGCCTACATTAATGTATATCTAAAAAGTCCGATTTCACTCGAGAGAGAATGAAATTGGAAAGTTGTGAATTAATAGGATATTGCTCTTTACTTGATTTGGGAAAATTGAGTCTTGATGTGCTTTCCTGATAGAAATATACTTGAAAGCCGTATTAGTCAATTTAGGAACCTGATTTGTATTGCTAGGTCATGAATTGCATTTGATCACAGAAATGTAGACAGATGGTTTTTGATTCTTAAGTGAGATTAAATACGAGAGTTTTAATCTCTTGGTTAATGTTCTTGGCTAGCAACTGGAAGAAAAGATTAACCAATTTATGATGATAATCAAGTTCATTACATGTTCTTTAACCTCGGCATGCTTTTGTCCATAGTCCAACTTCAAAGTAGATAATTGTTAGAAGTTTTAGTATAAAATTAGAAAACAAATTATTCATTTTTTGGTTACGTTGTTGTCAGCATATTTAGAAGTTAATTAAAATATAATATAGTATACTTAAGCAAACTTCACTTAATCCGAGTCTCTGAGGGATCGATACTTGGCTTACTAAAGCCACTTACTACTTGTTTGACCACGTGCACTTGCGTGTCGGTTTAGATACCTAAGGAACCAACCGAACACATGTGCCCTCACAACTCAAGAGAATCTTCCCCTTTTTGCTCATATGACACACACATTCAAGTAGGGGCATGTAAAAACAATTTCACTCTCTCTCCCAAAAGAATTCACATGCATCATGTCATGACCCATAAGCTTGCCCTTAGTGTATTACTCCACTAATATAAAGAAATGCAATGTAAGATCACGTAGGACTTTAATGGGTTGTAATGGAAGCTATGGAACTAGTATATATTGAATTAGCCAATAATAGCCACTAGCATCCTTAAGCGCCTTTGCAACACATTCCCATCAACTCATGGACATTGTTTCTCTTTTTTCTTTTTCCATCATCCCCTTCTTGATGATTTACTTTAGTATGGCCCATTTCATTCAGCACACTTGACACAATAACAAAGGTTATTCATGCACCTTCATTATCGTTTATTTATAACCAGTGCACCTTCAACCTTTTCTTTTCTTCCCTCACTCTGCTTTTCTTTTTCTTTTCACCATTCTCACTCTTTGACACTTTGGGAAAATTATTTTCTCTTCTTAAGCGCTTAAGAGTTTTGTATAGACTTTACGGCTAATGAAAAGAAAGAATTAAGCTCGGTTTATACTTTTTGGACAAAAGAAAGAAATAATCGGATAAAGGCTCAAAGGGCTGACTAGGGTATACAATCACAGAAAGGGGTAGTATAACAAGAAAAAAAAATAGAAACTCTCAGTTAAAACAAAGAAATGCCTACATCCTTTCCTACAGTACACCTCCTTCATTTCGTTTCGTACACACACCAGGCAAGTTCTAGACACTTCAAAATAGCATGGAATATCAACACCTCACTTCACACTTTATGTACATGCTCGATTCAAGATGTATTCACAGATTCTTCAATCAGCTAATTACATGAATTCAAACATTAAGCCTCAATCACACCGAATCGAACTCTACAGCCTAGGTATCTCAACATATTTACAAAATTGCATGCTTTCATACGAATCACCTTTGCATTTTAAATATCAACACAACACGCAACCACAAATTCACAACCATATAGTAACTACAGGTTCCGGGATGCAATCCACCAAAGAAAAACAAAAAATAATTGGAGAAAAAAACTACTCCTACCGACTACATTTCCCTTAAGACGGTTATCATCCATCCATCATAGGTAATGGTTACTAACTAAGACGTCGGTTCAATGGGACCCTTCTCGGTAAAAGAACCGAAAACAAACGCCGAGAAACCCAAAATTAAAAAATTGAAAAATTTTGCAAAACATCGATCATTTCGATAGAAAAAGAAAAATTTATGTACAAAATATTTACAAAAATAATTTAAATATGTACAAAATATTTTCACAAAATTTTAAAAATATCGATCATTTCGATAAGCCAAAAATATTTACAAAAATTTTTTACCGAATCAGCTGGCAGCATTCCACAACACACATCAATTCCACAAATATGTACAGATACAAAACAGAATAGATTGAACATTCACAAACACAGGGAAACATAACATACAAAATGGCAGAGGAGAACATACAAACAAATCAGCCCAGCCTAGCACCTAACTACTCCCACCCCACACTTAAACCGAACACTGTCCCCAGTGTTCAAAAAAATTAAATAGCGCAAAATCGGGTGGTGGAACTCCCTGATCAGTCAAAGTATTCCACTTATTGATCAATTGCTGCTGCCTCATCTCCCATGTCCGAGTCGCCTCCGTCGTCATCATCAGACTCCACATCGGAGTCCTCCCGACGTGTCTCCTCGTCCATGGGGACATCATCGTCAGTGGGCTCTACAAAGGCTGGCCCTACTCGGCATAGAGCCCGGGCGTTTTCGTCAAATGGGTAATCTAGCTCGAGCTGCCATAGCTCCTCCACCGTGGCTGGTCTCCCACCGATCCTTAGCTGGAGCATTTGCATCCCATACATCCGCGCCATGTACTGGTCATCACGAGCATGTCGCTCGCCAAGTGTCAGCACTGGCCCGTGGGTGGTGTCAGGAGCCTTAGTTTTGGTCACATCCAAGGCCCGCCGCTCCAACTGCGGGATATAATCCAAAGCCTCCTCCTCGACGTCAAGGCCCCGGAGAAAGGTGGTGAGTAGTCCACCGAAACCATACCTGTGGCCCTGGTGCAATCGGGCTCTCTTCATGGCGGATATGATGACCGCCCCGACATTAATCTCCAGCCCTTTCATCAGGGCGTACACTAGGCAAACACGGTCCCGGTCACATCAGTCATGTGTACCCCCGGGATTAGGCACGAGCAGACTATCTTCAGCCAGATTTGGGCTTCCCTGTTCATCTGAGAATATGGCAGAGTCTGGTGGTAGCCCCTTTCCTTGTGCCTGCTCCATCTAGCTGTGGATCGAGCCCCACACAGTGTGCGTCTGATGTCAGCATACGGTGGGGTAATGTTCAGCTGTCTAAGGACGTGGGCGTCTGTGTCCCGCGCTCCTATGATGGCATTGAGCTGGTGGGGTTCCAGAGTGACTATCTGCCCTCTGATCTTAATGGTGTTGCTTCTGATTGATGGGTTCCAATTAGCATAGAACTCCCGGACCAGGTGCAGGTTGCATTCTTTGGGCTCCTGAAATATGAAACCGAGCCCAGCTGCCTCGATCCGGTGAACCATTCTGGGGAACTCCTGTGCTAATGGCTCCCGTGCTATATGCTCCTCGGGGAAATATTTGTTCTCCTTGTGCTTGGCATACCACTTTTTCCCCTCGTCAGTCACCCATCTTGTTCCGTATTGGCGGCGCTGGCCGCGTGGAACTACTGGTGCAGCTGGGACTGCTGTGCCCAGTTTGAGTCTTTTCCTTTCGGTGCCTGAAGTTGATGCACCCTTCCCTTTATCTTGCCTTCTTGCCATTTTACCTGTCAACACAAGTAAACAAGCTCAATGTCAAGCTAAATGAATATTAACTTCGGCTAAAGTCGGGTTGCGCTAAGTTTACCCCACACTTAGTCCTTAGCTACAGTTATAATACTACGACAAGAATAACTTTATTTACACCAAACAACCAACTATACAATCATGCTTAGTGCCTTCAAACGAAAATTCGACGGTATAACTTCTGCGTACTACTCAGACTTCGTACAACTAATCCCAATCACTACCATCGCTAGCATTTTAACCATCGCACTTAGCAAAGAAAAACAACGAAACAAAAACAACAACAAAAATTCTATACAAATGAACCTATACAACCAACCAAGTTTGAACAAATTTCAACATTTTCCCCAAACCCGAGAATTCGTCGTCTATTAACATTCAAATAATTTGTACAACGATTCAACCCATTCAACACGTACACCCCGGCATAGAATTCACGAATTCAACACATTACCAACTTCAAATTCAACAACAAACCCTAGAATTGATTTCTTCCATCAAATTCGAATAATTCATGCAATCGAGAAGTTCAACCGATCATTACAACATTCCGAACATTTATCAATCAACAAATAACTCGAATTCATGCTTAATTTCGACTTAGGGTGATTTATCTCACCTCCCATGCTTAATTTCGAATAAAATCGACAAAAACGTGAGAGAGAATCGGAAAACATACCTTGTAGTTGAATAAGCGAAGAAAACATTGTAATTTGTTGCCATAAGCTGTGGCACGTTGATGGGAGAGGGGTTTTGGGACGTTTGGTCATGGAGGAAAATGAAAATGAGGGGAAAAGGGGAGAATTCGGGGTTTAAAAAGTAGAAAAATACGCGGGTCACCCGGCAACTCGGTGTTATTTCTGAATTGAGGTTGGTAGTTCTGTTGCCCTCCTTGGTTCCTTTGCACACCCTGACCCAAACTTTGGCTTTGATGGTTGTTGCTACCCCATGAAAAATTTGGATGGTTCCTCAAATTTGAATTGTAGCTACTCCCATACTGCTGATGATTTCTTTGTGCATTCCCCACAAAGTTTACTGAATCAGGATTGGCTCCACAGCACTCAGCTGAGTGCTCACTGCTTCCATACACTTCACACCACAATTGCTGGACTGCATTAGCTGGAGCTGAAGGCTGGTTCAATGCCATGTTGCTAAAGTGGTTGTTCAATTGATTTTGCAAGGAAGCTATCTGTGCAGCGATAGCTATAAATCCATCCACTTCGAGCACTCCTGCTGCTTTCCTTGTTCCATCTCGTGATGAATCAGCATTCCATTCTGGATTGCCCTGTGAAATCCGGTTTAGCAAGGTGTACAGCTCCTCATAAGTCTTTTCCAGCGCTTGCCCTCCAGCTGCTGAATCTAGAAAAATTTTTGTATGGGGTTCCAAACCCTCAATAAATGTGTGCACCAACACGTCATTGGACTGATGATGATGAGGACAGTCCCGCAACATGGATTTAAATCTCTCCAAGGCTTGATATAAATTTTCTCCCTCCCTCTGTTTGAAACTTAGAATTTGACTTCTAAGTCTTGCTGTTTTGCCAGAGGGAAAAAATCTTATCAAGAACTTTCGTGCAAGATCATCCCACGTTGAAATAGAATTTGGTGGCTCAGCTTTCAACCACCTCTTGGCTTCTCCAAGTAATGAGAACGGAAATAATGTAAGCCGAACATAATCAGGTGACACTCCAGCGGGTATATAAGTGTCACTTATCTCCAAAAAGTTTTGGAGATGCTATTGTGGGTCTTCATGAGGGAGACCAGTAAATTGCCCGCTTGTGTGCAACAGTTGCACCATATTTTGCTTGAGTTCAAATCTCCCTCCAGGCTCTGGTTTGCGGATACTGGATGTAACATTGTTGGCATGTGGGATTGCCCCCTCGCGAACCGGCCTTGCTGCTGCTTCTTCGGGCACTAACACTGCCCTTACTACCGATGGATTTTGTTGCTCCATAATGGTTTGTCTGAGCAACTGCAGCTTTCTTTGTAGAGCTTCTCTCCATTTACTGTGAAATATACGTTCAGGCTCTATATAAGATTCCACCAGCTCTCTGTCTCTTGCCAGTGTTCACAGCAATTAAGTCTGCAAAATACAGGCTAAGACCAAGTTGTCAACACTTAATAAAAAATATAAAAATACAGTAAAATTAACACTTAAAACAAATTCACCAATTGCCAAGTCCCTGGCAATGGCGCCAAAAACTTGTTTGGTGCGTAGTATGGGTATTATAAAACCGACACGCAAGTGCACATGGTCGAACAAGTAGTAAGTGGCTTTAGTAAGCCAAGAATCGATCCCACAGAGACTTGGGATAAGTGCAATTTGCTCAAGTATACTATATTTTTACTTCTAAATATGCTGACAACTAAATAACCAAAAAGTGAATAATTTATTTTATAAATTCTATACTAAACTACCAACAATTATCTACTTTGAATTTGGACTATGGATAAAAGCATGCCGAGGTTAAAGAACATGCAATGAAACTGATTATCATCATAAATTGGTTAATCTTTTCTTCCAGTTGCTAGCCAAGAACAATTGCCAAGAGATTAAAACTCTCGTATTTAATCTCACTTAAGAATCATGAACCATCCGTCTACATTTCTGTGATCAAATGCAATTCATGTTCTAGCCATACAATTCCGGTTCCTAAATTGACTAATACGGCTTTCAAGTATATTTCTATCAGGAAAGCACATCAAAACTCAATTTTCCCAAATCAAGCAAAGAACAATATCCTATTAATTCACAACTTTCCAATTTCGTGCTCTCTCAAGTGAAATCGGACTTTTTAGATGTACATTAATGTAGGCCACACACCAATGCAGTAAGAACAAGAATTAATAGAACAACATGGAAGAAAAAGATGAAAAACCATATAATCAATAATCAAAATTCATCACAAGTGTTCATAACCTCAGCAAGGAAGGGAATTAGCCACTCATTTGTGGATTAATCATCCTAAACCAAGTGTTAATCATACAAACAATTGAATTAGACAAGAAAGAAAGAGAGAAAAAACCCTGAACTTTTCGTCCGTCAACTGCTTGTAACCCACGTCCTTGCTCCACCAAGTCTGAATTCTGAAAAATACACTTAAGTGTTCTATTTATACTAGTGGGAATTTTTCCCGGAATAATGAGCAACGTGTCACGGAGTGCATCGCGTAGCACTGCCTCTGTGACACGCCGTGAACGCGGACCCTCACTAGAATTGGGGGTCCAGGAAATCAAACACCAACGTGGCATGGCGTGCAACGCGGAGGCTAGCCACCGTGCCACGGAGCAGTCGCGAACCTCCACTGGAAATTGGTGAATTTTAACCCTCCAGGAAGAATGCCTCCGCAATGGCAGCGTGACACGGCTCCATCGTGGAGCCCCTTTAATTTGTGCAGTCCAATGCCTTTTTCCTTGCTCAATTCCAAGTCCAACTTCGATATCATCCAACATGCATTTTAGCTCCTCGAAATCACATTTTACCTACAAAACAATGCTAATCATGTTGGTTAGTATAAATTCACATTTTATTACCAATTACATGAAAACGTATACACATTGCTAGCTAAACAAGGCGAAAATGGTACTTTTGAGTATCACTTGGGCATATAAATCTGCCCAAGATCAGCCGTGCGATGAAATGTACCTCTATCCTTCTAACTAGTGCTATTCGTGATTGAAGAATCATGACACTCTGCAGAGTAAATGGTATGAGGAATGGAAATGGAAACAGCCATGAGGATGGCAATGAAGACGGGCACCAACAAACCCCACCTGTCTAGGAGCACCATGCACCGGAGCCAGTTGCCCATGCTGAGTTTCAGGCTGCTATTCAGATGCTTGTGTAGTCTTTGACCACTCAATTCCATCAGTATGTAGTGGCGCATATTCAGCAAAATGGAAATTCGGTGGAAGCTCAAGTCAGAGATTTCTTGAGAATGAACCCGCCAAAGTTCCTTGGGTCAAAAGCAGATGAGGACCCGCATGAGTTCATTAATGAGATTGTGAAGCTCACCCAAGTCATGGGGGTGAATGGGGTTGAGTGTGTTGAGTTGGCCTCAAATCAGTTGAAAGGGGTAGCACATATCTGATTTCGATAATGGAAAGATAGTAGGGTCGCCGGAGCAGGCCCTGTAACTTGGGAGGAGTTCTATGTTGCGTTCCTAGATCAATTCTTCCATTGTGAGATAAGGGAGTTGAAGTCATCCGACTTCGTGAATCTTAAGCAGGGGAGGATGACAGTATAGGAGTATGCCCTTGAGTTCACACGCTTATCAAAGTATGCCCCAGAGTTATTGGTTGATCAGAGGATGCGAGTGAATAAATTTGTTCATGGGGTGGCGAGCTTCTTGGACACAGATTACAGGACCGCTATGCTTCACCAGGATATGGATTTCCCTCGAATAGTCTTGTACGATCAGCAGATGGACGCGACACATGTGAGGGAGAGAGAGGCCAAAAGGGCTCAAACAGATAGCTATGGGTTTACTCAGTAGAGATCCGGCGGTGGTCACCGCCTTTAGATTCAGCAGAGGTCACTAGCTCCAGCACCCTTATCAGGTAGTGTTCCATCTAGAACCAAGGGTGATTAGAGGAGTAGGCCCTCAGGTTTAAAGGACAAGCGGAGCATGCAGGTAGAGAGCACCTTTCCAGCCTATGGGAAGTGTGGCAAGAGACATACCAGGGAGTGCTTGCTCGGCTCAGATATATGTTTTGGATGTGGTAGATCCTGCCACATGCGCTGAGCGTGTCCATTTGCAAGATAGGATGACTATAGAGGCCGCGCAAAAACTACCAAGTTAGCAACAACTGTAGCATGTTCAGCACCACAAGGGGCATCCACTAGTGGGGGTGGCGAACAGCTCCAAAATAAATTCTATGCCCTCACCTCGAGTCAGGAGCAGGAGACTTCATCGACTGTGGTTACTGGTATGTTATGAGAGTTTCACCTTGATTCTTATGCTTTGTTAGATCCAGTAGATACCTTGTCTTTTCTGACACCTTATATTGCTAGAAGCTTTAGAGTCAGTCCCAAAATTCTGTAAAAACCATTCTCAGTCTCTACTCCTGTTGGTGATTCAGTTGTAGCTAGGTGGGTGTATAGAAGTTGCCTGATCATAATATTGCATAAAGTCACCTCTGCAGACCTAGTAGAGTTAGCCATGACTGACTTTGATATTATTCTCTACATGAATCGGTTGTATGCATGTTATGCTTCTATTAATTGTAGGACCCGTGTGGTGGAGTTTCACTTTCCATATGAGCCAGTTTTAGAGTGGAAAGGTAGTATAGCCGTTCCTGTAGGTCACTTCATTTCCTATCTTAAGGATAGGAAGATGATTTTCAAAGGTTGTGTGTACCATCTAGTTAGGATTAAGGATGTGAAGTCCGAGACCCCGACTATCCAGTCAGGTCCAGTAGTATCTAGAAGTATTCCCTGATGATTTACCGGGTGTTCCTCTCAAGAGGGAAATCGATTTTGGCATTGACCTTCTTCTCGACATCTATCCTCTATCTATTCCTCCTTACAAAATGGCTTCAGCCGATCTAAAAGAGTTAAAGGAGCAATTGAAGTATCTTTTGGATAAGGGTTTCATTAGATCGAGAAAGTCTTCATAGGGTACACCGGTTTTGTTTGTCCGAAAGAAGGATAGTTCTCTTCGTACGTGTATTGATTATCGGCAGTTGAACAAGGTCACTGTCGAGAACAGGTATGCTTTACCCAGGATTGAGGATTTGTTTGACTAGCTTTAGGGTGCTAAGTGTTTTTTGAAAATAGATCTCAGATCTGGGTACCATGAGCTTAGACTTGGGGAGAGTAACATCCCGAAGATAGCCTTCATGACGCGGTATGGTCATTACGAGTTTGTAGTTATGTCTTTTTGACTATTGAATGCTCCTGCAACTTTTATGGACTGGATGAACAAGGTGTTCAAGCCATACTTGGATATGTTCGTGATTGTGTTTATTGATGACATCTTGATATACTCTCCGAGCGAGGAGGAGCATGCTGCTCATTTGAGGGTGGTGCTACAGACCCGTAAGGATTGTCAACTATATGCTAAATTCAGCAAGTGCGAGTTTTGGTTGAACTCAGTGGCATTTTAGGCCATGTGGTATCAAGTGAGGGCATAAAGGTGGACTCTCAAAAAATAGAAGCGGTGAGGAATTGTCCTAGACCGTTGAATCCTTCATATATCCGAAGCCTTTTGGGATTAGAAGGCTACTATTGTAGATTTGTTGAAGGTTTCTCATCTATTGCCGCACCCTTGACCAAATTGACCCAAAAGAAGGTGAAATTCCAATGGTCGGAGGCTTGTGAGAGGAGCTTTCAGGAGTTGAAGGCTCGACTTACCTCAGCACCAATGTTCACCCTACCTGAGGGTACCGATGGGTTCGTGGTGATTGTGATGCTTCAAGGATCAGACTTGGGTGTGTATTGATGCAACGCGGAAAATTTATAGCATATGCCTCTAGACAGCTAAAGTTCTTGAGAAGAATTACCCGGCCCATGATCTTGATTTGGCAGCGGTGGTATTCACCTTGAAGATATGGCAACATTACTTTTGTGGTGTCCACGTGGATGTGTTTATGAACCATAAGAGTTTACAATATGTGTTTACCCAGAAGGATCTCAATCTTCAGCAAATGAGGTGGTTTGATCTACTCAAGGACTATAACATGAATGTCCTTTACCATCCGGGTAAGGCTAATGTAGTAGAAGACACACTTAGTAGACTCTGTATAAAGAGTATGTCCCATATGGGTGAGAGGAAGAAGGAACTGGTGAAGGATGTGCATCGACTCGCAAATTTGGGAGTTCGATTAGTTGACTTAACCAACGGCAGTGTTATTGTTCAGGATGTATCAGAGTCGTCCTTGGTGACTGATGTGGAATCTAGACAAGGCAAATACCCTATTTTGGTAAAGCTAAAGAAAGCCATTCAAAATCAAAAGGTAGAGGTCTTCTCCAAAGGAGGAGATTGTGTGCTTCGATACCAGGGTCATTTATGTGTTCCGGATGTTGCACGAGGCTCATGCATCTAGGTATTCTATCCATCCAGGTGCCACAAATATGTACCATGACTTATGAGAAGTCTATTTGTGGAATGGCATGAAGAAGGAGTTTGTAGCTAAGTGCCTGAACTGTCAGCAAGTAAAGGTTGAGCATCAGAGACAGAGAGGTGTGCTTCAGGATATAAGTATTCCTACTTGGAAGTGGGAAGAAATCAATATAGACTTCATCACAGAGTTGCCTCGCACTCGACGACAATATGACTTCATTTAAGTAGTTATGGATAGGTTGACCAAGGCCGCTCAGTTTCTACCCGTCAAAACCACGGATTCAGTGGAGGATTATGCAAAGCTATACATTTGAGTGCTAGTTCAGTTGCATGGAGTGCCCTTGTCCATTATATCAGACAGAGGTACCCAAGTTACCACTAAGTTTTAGAGGTCGTTTCAAAATGGGTTAGGTACTCAGGTTAGCTCAGCATGCATTTCACCTACAAATGGATGGTCAAGTGGATCAGACAATTCAGACTCTCGAGGACATATTGAGAGCATACGTGATTGACTTCAAAGGTAGTTGGGACAATTATTTTCCTCTTATCGTGTTCACATACAATAACAACTACAATTCTAACATTCAGATGGCTCCGTTTGAGACTCTCTATGGGCGAAGATGAAGATCACCTATTGGTTGGTTTGAAGTTGGTGAAGCAGCGATGATAGGACCAGATTCGGTCCATGAGGCTATGGAGAAGGTTCAACTCATATTGAACAGGTTGAAAATACTCAAAGTCTCCAAAAGTCCTATGCCGATGTGTGAAGAAGAGAATTGGAGTTTGAAGTGGATGATTGGGTATTTCTGATGGTGTCTCCTATGAAGGGGGTGATGAGTTTTGGAAAGAAAGGAAAACTCAGCCTCGTTATGTTGGCCCCTACCAAATATTGAGACGGGTTGGCAAGGTGGCATATGAATTGGAGTTGCCCTCAGAATTAACTTCTGTGCATCCTGTATTCCATGTATCACTCTTAAAGAAGTGTTTGGGTGATATAACTTTAGTTATCCCGGTGGACAGTGTTGGGGTGAAAGACAGCTTTAGTTATGAGGAGGTTACGGTGAAAATATTGGATCGTTAGGATCGAAGGCTAAGGAACAAGGAAATAGCTTCTGTCAAAGTTTTATAGAGGAATCAGCATATTGAAGGAGCCACGTGGGAAGCCGAAGCAGACGTGATGGCTTGGATACCCGCACCTATTCCCCTCTAGCTAAGTTTCAGCTTGAGGTATCAGTTTTTTCCCTAGTACTCTAATTAGTTTTCATGTTCAATTCATGTGCTCAAGTTTCTTTTATGTATATGATGTATGTATGATTCGTGAATTCAGTTCAACTATGTAATTTGAATTGGAGTTAGTCATTCCGTCAGTTTTCATCTTAAATACTCAATATTTTGTATGATGATTGCATTTCTCAAATTTTCTGTATGATTTCAAACATTCAAGGATGAATGTTCCCAAGGGGGAGATATTGTAATACCCAGGAACCCAAAGATCAGACTTGGGAGTTGAAACAGAGAAAACTGGAAATATGGCATCATATCACAAAATTAGTCGACCTATGACCCGTGGGGTAGACCACGAGTCGTAAGGTGACTCGTGGTGAAGTGTAGGATGTGACTTGAAATTTTGGGATTTGAGGTCCCCACGAACCTAACCATGAGTTTTGGTCAGTCCTTACGACTCGTTGAGTAAGCCGCAAGCAATGGATTGAGGAAAGTGAAGGGGGTCTAGTAGTGTACCCTACGGAAGGTCGCCACGACTCGTGGTCAGTCACCACAATTCGTGGGATGGGTCGTGGTTAGAAGATATAGAATGTAATTGAGATTAAGGGATTGCATGTGACGAGTGGTGACCACGAGTCATGGTCACCTATAACGATTCGTGAGGTCCCTTGTGTCGAACCCCAAATGATCTATTGGACAGTGTACTTGATGATTGATGCCATGATTCTTCCTTTTGGCGATGGTTTGTCCAATCCCTCGTTGGGACTAGCAGTTAGTTATTTTCTACGAATTTAGTAAGGGCATTTTCGTAATTTCTATGATCCTAAGGCCTAAACTATGTCATTTTAAGTTATGAAGGATGAATTTTAAGAGGGTTAAGTTCATTTTATACCATTCTTATTCATGCATGCAAGAGTAATAGTCTAGAGAGGTGATTAAGGCGAATCATTCAAGGTTCTTTTTCAAAACCTCCTTGGGCAATTAGAGAAGTGTAAGAATCAGCTATAATCAGGTATGTAGGGTTTTGAGTGTGCGAATCCTTCCACACCCATGTGCAATCTCTCAAAATCATGAAATTTCCTATGTTAATTCTATGAGTGTTTTTACCCAATGCATGAAATTCTTAATTCTCTAGATGGGTACGATTTAAATGTATTGCTACTATTGAATCATGATTCGTGGGCAAGTTTTACAATTTTTTTCATTAAAATTATGTTTCAAGATTCTTAAATTTGAACTTGCCCAATTCTGAGAAGTCTATGAACGTTAAGATTTATGGTGAAGATTCATGTATGATGAAGTATTGATGATGAAAAGCATGTTTTCAAGTTACCCATGTTTATAATCATCTTTTCAAGGGAATTAAATATTTTCAAGCATGTTAAAGTATTGGGCAATGCCCACATGTTCAAGAATGATTTATAATATATTATATGAATTTCTTTACTGATCAATTTATGATGTTGGCCGACTAAAGGGACCTTGATTCATGGATAAACATGTATGTAAATGGGGATCAATGATGTTAAATATTTATTTAGCCATGAATTTCATGAATGATATTTATGATTTATGTATGGGCCTAATGTGCATATTTTTGGGAGCAGTGTCCAGCACCGAGTAGCTCGGCCTTCAAAGGACTACGCTGATGACTCATAACTACGTGCCACTACAGCTTCATGATGATACATACAATGATAATAGATCCCCTCTTTCGTGATATCACATAATGCACTTCCCTTGCCGAGCAAGGCAAGGACGACTCTGCCCACTTGAGCGAGATAGTTGGGGCATCATGTAAGGCTCTACCATGATGTTGTTGTTTATGATGAGTCCTCCCATTTTTCCGCATGTTTTATGCATTATTATGTTTATGTTATTTTGGCTCAAGTGATGATTTATAAAGTTTCTCTTATGACTATAATAATGAATGGATTACGAATGATTTGAAAACCTTAAACCTTATGTTATATTATGATATTTATGTTATGAGCATGTTCTCCCACTCTTATGATCTCATATGAGCTTTTATGTGTTTTTAGATGTCTATTTTACTTACCTTAAATACTCGGTACATTCCATGTACTGACAGCATACTCTATGTTGTATCGTTTCATGATCCAGGCTCCGATATTCAAACCCAGCACTGTTATTAGCTCATCTCGAATATTAACATCCAACTCTTTGTTGATTCCTCATTCTCCGAACACTGATTTGATATCGGCTTTTCATGCTCAGTTTTCTAAACTTGTCGGGTTAGTCGGGACTGTTGTCCCATCAACCCATAAGATATTTTAGAGGCTTTCAGACTATATGTAGTATTCAGTTTTTATGTATGAAGTACGTCCCTCTTTCTATGTATGTCGTGGTGATGCTTCCGTTATGCTATTAAGTTGAGTACTCCTTTTTATTGATTGAGTTCGACGTATGCTCACACCATGGGTCGACTTGGAATCCCTCGGGGCTCCTTGTCCCTATTGCGATCCGGAGCTACGTTCAGGTCGTGATAAGTTCCCGTTTAGATCCTTGATTTTAAGGTTTGAAAGTTGAGGAATAAAGAAGTAGCTTCGGTGAAAGTCTTATGGAGGAATCAACTTGTTGAAGGAGCTATGTGGGAGGCTGAAGCAGAGATGATGGATAAATACCCGCATTTATTCCCTACCGACTCAGTTCCAGCATGAGGTATCAGTTTCCTCTCTAACACTTTATTCAGTTTCGTATTTAGTTCATGTCTCTCAATTTCCTTTATGTTATTGCATATATGTGTGATTGATGAATTCAGTTCAGTCATGTGTATCAGTCCGTAGTCAGCCACTCCGTCAGTTTTCAGCTCTAAATATTCAGAATTTGAGATTTCAGTTCCTTTCCCCAATTTTTCAGTATGTCTAATCTACATTCGAGGATGAATGTTCCAAGGGGAAGATATTATAATACCCAAAAAGTTCCTAAGATTTGATAAGGGAATTTGAAATAACTTTAGTAGAAATTTTTTTACTTTTACCTCAGAATGACTCAAGGTACGAGTCGTGCTGAGAAGTAACAGAAAGTGGGAGGAGTTGTCGTGAAATGCTGATGTTAGATGCTAAGACCATGATTCACACCACGAGTCCAGGTGCGTGGGTATTACTTGTGGTCAGGAGTCATGGTGAGGGACAGGGAATGCCAGGGTTGTAAAGGATGGATCATGGTACGACTCGTTGTGGGAAACAGTGAATCATGATAAGGGTCGTGGCTTGGAGTTTCTATGTATGGATGGGTAGTCACGAGTGGTGTTAAGATCCGTAGTATGTAACCACGAGACATGGTTTGTAACCCGTGCAAAAATTCTGAGAAGGTAAGAACTGAGGCTCAGTAACAACGAAAGGTGTTATGACCCATGATGACATGTAATGACTTTTAGTAGGCGTCCGTGATGTGATCTACAGGAACCAGTCTTACGACCAGTGGGGACAATGAGAGGTTATGACAAGTCATCACTTCATGGTACGACTCGTGTGAGAGTCGTGATGACGAGCAGTGCCTATTTTTCAGAATTTTCATTAAGGGTATTTTCATAAATCCTAAGCTCCTAAGTCCTAAATAACATTGTTTTAAGCCCTAAAAGAAGTATATTATGGGATTTTAACCTATTCTAATTCATTCAACTCCCATGAATACAAGTTTAGAGTGTTCCATTGAAGATCAAGCCTAGAATCCTCCAATTCTCCTCCAAATCTATTGGGTTTTCAAAGTCAAGTTAAGAATGAGTTTACCCAGGTATGTAGGGACATGAATGAAAGTTTCTTTTCATTCTTATGACCAAATTTCTCCCCAAGCTCATGAATTCAAGTGTTAATTCAAGTGTATGATCCTATGGGGTTTTATCTCAATTTCATGAAATTCTCTATGATTTATTTATGGGTCAATTCCCTTCATGTTTCCAAACATATTTTAAGATCTATGGGCAGATTTTATATCTATTTTGATTATTAATTCATTATTTCAAGATTTTAAAAAGTTATGCCCAGTTATGCAAGTTTTATGAAAATTCAAGCTTATGATTCTATTATGACTTTGATTCTCCTAAGCCCTAATTTATGGTTTATGATTTATGACATGATTTCCTACAAGTACTCTTCATGAATTTATGAATTTCAAATATGGTGATTTTCTCAAGCATGTATGTTCTTCATGATTTATGAGTTTATGATTTTGGCTGATGCACGGGCCTTATTTCATGGCTAATCATGTTTTTCAAGTATGATCAAGTATGTTATTATTTAACTAGACATATCTTCATGTATGATTTCACGACAATTATATAAGCCCTCATGTGAATGTTTTTGGGAGTAGTGTCTTGCACTGAGCAGGCCCGACGTTTAGGTGAACTACAAGGTCTCAGAACTATGTACCACCATAGCTATATATTAATGGTTAACCCTACGGGGTCCCTATTAGTGATATCACGCCATTTACATTCCTTGCCTTGCAAGCCTGGGATGGCTCTACCCACTTGAGTGAGATAGTTGGGGCATTATATAAGCTCTATCATGATGGTGTCGGTTGAGACAAGTCCTCCCAATGTTCCCTTATGACTTATGAATTGTCATGTTTACTATACTTTTGCTCAAGTTATGATTTACAAGGTTCATCTTTTGATTATGATTATGACGTGGTTATGAATAGTTTTGAAAATCTTGAGCCCTCATGTTAATGTTATGATTATCACTTCATGTTTTGAACTGTCCTACTCTTATAAACTCTTATGTATTTTATTAGTCCATTTTTACTTACCTTGCATACTTAGCACATTCAAAGTACTGACCGTATACTCTATGCTTGTCACGACCTGAATGTACACCTAAATCATAGACATGGGACAAGGATCCTTGAGAGACCCCAAGTCGACCCATGACATGAGCATGCATCTAATTTAATCACATAAGCGAAATACTTAACATGAAAAGAACATGATCATGACATAATAAAAGGAAAAGAAATACAAGACTCATATAATACGGCTGATTACAACTTGTAGTCTGAAAACCCTCTAAATCATGAAAGACGGATTGGTGGGACAACTCACTCACTAACCCAACAATCTTGAAACGGAAAGAACAACATAGAGTATGAACGTATAGCCCTCCGAACATGAGGACTCACCAAGTACGTAGGGAACAACTCTGAGACAATCTATGGATGAGGGTGACCTTGAGAGATGGGGCCTGTATCATGAAATGATACAACATAGGAAGTATGCGGTCAATATGTGGAATGTACTGAATATGCAAGGTAGGTAAAATGGACATTTAAAACATATATAGAATTCATAAATGATTATAGGAGTAGGACATTATGCTAATATCGTAATTCATCAATGCTACACCCCGTAAAATTCCCAACACATAGATGGCCTATTCGCGTGTTGGTTAAGAGTATTTGAAAGCCATACATGCTAGAAAAAGGCCCGGGAAAAGACCAGACGAGAAACCTGTCAAACCATCGCAGAAGGAGCCGGGGCAGAGCCCCTCCGAGATGGCAACATGTCATGGAGGTGGAGCCTCCACATTGGCTCCGTGGCACGTTGGCCCTGTCCAGGACCAAGTATATAAGCCTCCAACTTCGGTTTTTAACTTCATTTTCATCATTTAATTTCCAGAACACGAAGAGAAACAAAGGGTGCGAAGTTTTCTTGATAATTTCTTTCCGATTACGCCGTCAAACGCAGTCCAAACTCAAATTAACTCCAGATACCGAGGGATTAAGCAGTAAGGAGCATTCCTACGGATTTAGTTTCGCGAAATTCGGCCGGCGAATCGTCGTGCTACCGAACTAAGGTAAGTGGAATTGCTCCAAATTAGTGTCAATATACTCCTAGCCTTGAAGTGACTATTTCTCCCTTCTGGACTTTCGAGAAATAGCAAGTTTTTGACCATCTTTTGATAAGCCAAAGTTTAGGCTATAAATATATTGAAAGTGACGTTTTATTTTAGAATATTGGTGTATTTTGTTCTAATTGACATATATGTAAATGCAGTTGGGAGAAATAGCTGGAGTACTGACCGAGCTTCGTCCGTTAGTCGGATAAACCGAGGTTAAGGTATGTAAAGCCAATTTCTTCGGCAAGTTAGTAGTTTTAGCCTTGTATAGCATAGTAAACTCCGTAGTAGAATTCCCGGAGTTGAATATTGAGTATTTTCCATGTTTAGTAAATCTGGTTTGCGTTGTTATATCATACTCAGTCCGAAAGTTAGTAAAGCATGCGCCAAAATGGCAAGTTAGCATTCCAGACTCAGTATAGCCCAGTATGTGATTAGCAAGCATATTTCTAGAATAATATGACAGATATTTAGAATAAGAGTTAGTAAAGTAAAATCAGACAGTCGGATAGTATCTTGGCTACAGATTAGCCATACAGACAAAGGATATCTTGGCTACAGTTTAGCCATACAGTTAGATAGTATCTTGGCTACAGCTTAGCCATGCAGTTAGATAAAGATCACAGATTTAGTATAAAGCAATATGAGAATCATTATAATACAAAAAGGGATCAGAATAAGAAATCAGAATTCAGATAGTATTTTTCAGTTTAAATATGCTTGCTATATATGTGCTTATTGTTTGTTCAGACTTGGTTGTGTCGTGAGGGCACCCTTTTGAGCGTCCTCGCCGCCCCTGGGTTGGTAACTGTGTCTCCCACTGAGCGGGTGGGTTTACGTCACTCCAAGGAGTGGCATGCCATCCCTAGTTTGGAAGAAGATGGGATGACGCTTTCCCCATATCAGGCTAATCAGCATTACAGTACAGATAGCCCTGTTGTGCGCAAGCGCCCAGGGAACAGATTCAGATACAGTTACATTTACAGATACAGTATAGGAGTCCTCCGGACTCAGACACGGTTATTTATATCGGAGGCTATGGCCCGAGCCGGAGACCCAGGGGGCCGGAAGAGGTGCTCGTAGTTAGCAGATGAGTGGAGCGACTTATTTTTGGCTGGTTTTGACCCGGGTAGGGGTATATAGATTGTTTTCTTGCTTGGCGCCATCCGGCTTATGGGGGTTGGTATTGGCTCTTGTTTGCTATATATATATATGTATTTATGTGCTATATATTAGTTAATATACAGCAAGCCACCGCGTCTACAGGTACACTCCTGCCCTATCACAACACAGAAAGTGTGATTTAGTTCATATCAGTTCTTACAGATTCAGTTATTTCCTACTATTCAGAATTGCTAGTTATGTTATTTGTATTCAGTTGTATCCAGTCGCTTTGCATACTCAGTACCAGTGGTACTGACGCTCGTTTGGGGCGCTGCATTACTTGCCTGTAGGTACTCATAGACGAGGAGGCGATCCCTCGTGATTCCAGCCAGCTATAGAGTCATCAGCTCCTGTCATCCGGAGCTTGATATTCAGAGGTGTAGTTCATTTTCTTTTATTGTACAGCATGGGTAGGCTGGGGCCCTGTCCCGACCATTTCATCAGTACTCATAGAGGCTTGCAGATTATATATATTCATCTCCCTGTGGTTAGTCGTGCCGATTGTGTGAGGCCGTGCGTTTTGTTTAGCTGTTTAGCATTGTCTATTATGTTGGCCGTGTGGGGCCATAGTCAGATAATAGTGGTGACCTTGCCGGTCACGTAGTTATTCAGTATTTTATTGTTGAGTTACAGATAACTAGACAGCATGGTGGCCTTGTCGGCCCGCATAGGTTTCCCCCTTTGTAAGTATGTTTCGGGTTAGCTGAACTTTTATACAGGTGGCTATAGGCCCAGTCGGCCGGAGGCAGTGTTTACAGCCATTATATAGCCCGTTGTTTCCTGAAATCAGAGTTAGAGCTAGCTAGGCACCAGATGTGCTTAGGCTCACCAGTTAGCAGTCTAGGTCCTACTAGGGCACCAGGTGCCAGTCATACCCCCCAAGGCGGGGCGTGACAATCATAACATATCTCAAGGCCCAAGGTTTTCCAAAACATCCGTAATACAAACATAATCATAATCATAAGAAGATAGATTTACTTAACATGACTTGAGCCAAATACATAATCGTAACATGCATAAATCATGAGGAACAATGAGAGATTCTCTTAACCGACATACCCCATATAAGCACACATGAAGCCCGACTTATAACCCTAGTCGGAAGGGTGTTCGTACCATGCCAAGGGTAGAACCATGAAAGTGTGAGATTACCATGAAAAAGGGCCATTTGGGCTGGGGACAAACATGAAAGGGGTCCCAAGATACCTACAGTGGCACGTAGTACATAAGATCCAGGGCTGAACCTGAGCCCTGAACCTCCTAGGTGTTCGATACTACTTCCAAAACATATATTGTCCTCATAATAATACATACTTGAGTTCATGGGCTAGTTAAATCATGATAATCATAAAAATGCTTAAACATACGTGAACTAGACATGACATAAGGCCCGTGAGTCGGCCAAAAATATAATTCATGATTCACAAGGTTCATACATACTTGCAGATCATGTATATAGCTTGAATTTCATAAAATCATAATGGGTAACATAATAAATTCAAGATTTAAATCATAATTCATGCTGGGCTTGTAGCAATCATCAATGGAAAAATAGATCATAAATTGATGCATCATGGGGCATGCATAATTAGTCTTAAATACATAGAAACCCAAATCAATGATATTATAATAATTTGAAATCACAAAAGCTTATCAAAATCCATACATTAAGATATGATTTCAAAACCACAAAAACCCAAAGTCAAATCATTAGATTTTATATAAATCAATTACAAAACCCCATGGGTTTTTCATGAAATTTAAGTAAAATCATAGAGAAGGGGCATGGGTGTGGAATAAATCACCCATTGATAGCCTCACACACCTATGAATATCATATTCTAACTATCCTTAAATGCCCAAGAATGAAATTGGAAGAATTGAAGAAAGGAGCCTAAAATCCCCTTAGATTACCTCTGAATGTTCTTGCATGCATGAATGAGAGTTTGGAATAGATCAATTTCTTAAAAACCCATCTTTCCCAAGCCAAAACAACGTAGTTTAGGGCCTTATAACATGAAAAAGTCAAAATTACCCTTAATGAACCTGCCTTGAAACCTGACCGGATGGAACCAATGGACAACACCAATGGGTTGTTAGAGCAAACGATGACCTGTTCTGTCACTCGTTACATGCACTGTTGAAGCTCACTTCCGGAACTAACCAAAGGACGGACATGATGACTCATCCTACAAAACAACAATCCATTACTTTTTCCGTTGTTTGCTCATGAACCTTGGCACTTCATCCTCTAACGGGTCACACCATGACTCGTTAGAACAAACAACAAGTCGTTGTTTCCCTCCATAAAAGCCACTGGAGATCTCATTCCACAATCAATGACTACAACCAACGGCCCATTGTATCTCCTGACGGGTCGTCGGGAGACCTGTTAGAAGCCACCTGATGTACCCAGCTTCTTCCAATGACTGCTAACAACAACTCATTGTTTCCCACAATGAGTCTTTTTATCATCTATTATTCACACTGTCATCCAGCCTAACCTAACCAACGAAACATTACAACCACTCGTGGTTTGATACAACAAGTCGTCCCTTTGCTCATCCTGAGAAATTTTTCTCCAATTTCTGCAACTTTCAACTTTTCACTTCCGGGTCTATTTCTACGCACTTTCGGGGTATTACAATATCTCCTTGTGAGATCATTCATCCTCGAATGCAGGAAACAATCAGAAAATAGGGACATGCAATTATCATATAGAAACACTAATCATTTTAACCAAAATTTTTACGGAATGACTTTCTCCGATTCATAACACATAACTGAATTGATCTTATACTTCAAATAAACATTCATACACATAAAATAAACTTGAAAACATGAACTGAACATGAAAACTAAATAGATTTATAGGGTACAACTGATACCTCAAGTCAAAACTGAGCTGGTAGAGAATAAGTGTGGGTATTTAGCCATCATATATACTTCGGCTTCCCATGTAGCTCCCTTAACATGTTGATTTCTCCATAAAACCTTAACTGAGGCTACTTCCTTGTTCCTTAGCTTTTGGAATTGACAATCTAATATTTCCACCGGAACTTCTTCATAGCTGAGTCTATCTTTTACACTTATGCTGTCAACCAGAACTACTAGAGCTGGATCTCCCAAACACTTCTTCAAAAGTGACACATGAAATATGGGATGTACAGAAGACAACTCTTTGGGCAAGTCCAACTCATATGCTACCTTCCCAACCCTTCTCATGATCCGGTAGGGACCAACATATTGGGGGACTGAGTTTTCCTTTCTTTCCAAACCACATGACTCCCTTCATGGGATATACCTTGAGAAATACCCAATCGCGCACATCAAACTCCAGATCCTTTCTCCTCAAATCAGCATACGATTTCTGACGACTTTGAGCGATTTTCAACCGGTACGTTATCACCTGAACCTTTAATGGCCTCATGGACCGAATCAGGTCCTATTATGGCTGCCTCACCAACCTAAAACCAACCGATGGGCAATCTACACCTCCGCCCATAGAGAGCCTCGAATGGTGCCATATGAATACTAGAGTGGTAACTGTTATTAATTTATAGGCAAAATCGATCAAGGGAAAATAATCATCCCAACTACCTATGAAATCCATAACACATGCTCTCAATATTTCCTCAAGAGTCTGGATTGTTTGTTTGGCTTGGCCATCCGTTTGCGGATGAAAGGTTGTGCTGAGCTTAACTTGACTCCCAAGTCTCTTCTGAAAATACAGCCCGAACTAGAAGGTAAACTGAGTACCTCGGTTTGAAATAATAGACAAGGGCACTCCATGAATTCGAACCAACTCCCGAATATATAATTTGGCATAATCATCCGCTGAATCCGTGGTATTAACTGATAGAAAGTGTACAGCCTTGGTTAACTTGTCTACCACAACCCAAATGGAATCCTAATGTTGGCGAGTACGAGGTAGGCCAGTAACGAAATCCATATCAATCTCTTCCCACTTCAAACTAGGAATGCCGATATCCTGAATTACGCCTCCCGACCTTTGATATTCGACCTTCACTTGCTGACAGTTTGGACATTTGGCTACGAACTCTGCAATATCCTTCTTCATACCATCCCACTAATAGATTTCTCACAAGTCCCGATACATCTTTGTGGATCTCGAATGGATAGATGATCTGGTACCATGTGCCTCATGCAATATCCGAACTCTCAAATCATCAACGTCTGGACACATAGACGACCCTGGTATCGTAGCACACCATCTCCTCCTTGGGAGAAAACCTCCACCTTTTGAATCTGCACTTCTTCCTTCAATTTCCTCAAAATCGGATCCTCATCTTGCCTAAATTTGACATGAACCACCAAGGATGATTCTGATCCATTCTTCACAACCACGCCGCCATTGGTCGAGTCGACCAATCTAACTCCCAACCTTGCAAGTCGATGGACATCTTTCACCAACTCCTTTTTTCCCTCATCCATGTGGGACACACTCTCCATAGAGAGTCTACTAAGTGCATCCGCAACTACATTGGCCTTGCCCGGGTGGTAAAGAACACTCATATCATAGTCCTTTAGAAACTCCAACCACCTCCTTTGCCAAAGATTGAGATCATTATGCCTGAACATATATTGCAAGATCTTGTGGTCCGTGAAAACGTCCACGTGGACCCCATAAAAGTAATGCCGCCATATCTTCAATGCAAACACCACCGCGACCAACTCAAGATCATGGGTCGGGTAATTCTTTTCTTGAACCTTTAGCTTTCGAGAGGCATATGCTATTACTTTCCCATGTTGCATCAACACAAACCCAAGTCCAACTCGTGAAGCATCACAATACACTACAAAGCCATCCGCACCGTCCGGTAGGGTCAACACTAGTGCTGAAGTGAGTCGGGTCTTCAATTTCCGGAAGCTTTTCTCACAAGCCTTTGACCATTGGAACTTTACCTTTTTCTGGCCCAATCTGGTCAATGGGGATGCAATTGATAAAAAACCCTCAAAAAATCTCTGATAGTAGCCTGCTAGGTCCAAGAAACTCCAAATTTCTGAAGGATTTATTAGTCTAGGCCAATTCTTCACCACTTCAATTTTTTGAGAATTTACCTTTATACGTTCACTTGATATCACATGGCCCATAAGTGCCACCAAGTATAGCAAAAATTCACACTTGCTAAACTTAGCATACAACTCAAGATACTTGAGTGTCCGCATCTCTATCGTCAAATGAGTGGCATGCTCCTCCTCGTCCCGGGAGTATATAAGTATATCGTCGATGAACACGATCATGAACATGTCTAGATATTGCTTGAACACCCTTTTCATCGGGTCCATAAAATCTGCAGGAGCATTCGTTAGTCCAAAAGACATAACAACAATTTTGTAGTGACCATATTAAGTCCCGGAAGCAGTTTTCATGATGTCACTCTCCCGAACCCTTAGTTGGTGATACCCGGACCTGAGATCAATCTTTGAGAAACATCTGGCACCCTGAAGCTGGTCAAACAAATCATCAATCCAGGGAATGGAGTACTTGTTCTTGACAGTAACCTTATTTAGCTATCGATAATTAATGCGTATCCGAAGTGATCCATCCTTCTTTCGGATGAAGAGAACCGGTGCACCCCATGGAGACTTGGTCAGTCTAATGAAACCCTTATCCAACAAGTCATTCAATTGCTCTT
Organism: Datura wrightii; assembly: GCA_035772735.1. NCBI lineage: Eukaryota > Viridiplantae > Streptophyta > Magnoliopsida > Solanales > Solanaceae > Datura > Datura wrightii. Next base: position 114,206,678 of record JASDFA010000001.1, read on the forward strand.
TTAACTCTTTTAGCTTGGCTAGAGCCATCCATTAGGGAGGAATAGAGATAGGTAGCATATCAGCCAAGAGATTAATACTGAAATCAATTTCCCTCTCTAGAGGAACACTTGGCAAATCATCAGGGAAAACCTCCGGGTACTCACACACCACCGAAATTAACTGAATAGTCGGGGTCTCAGACTCAACATCCTTAACCCTAACTAGGTGTTACATGCAACCCTTAGAAATAATTTTTCTAGCCTTAATATACGAAATAAACCGACCCGATAGCACCGGTGAATTACCTTTCCACTCCAAGACTACCTCACCCAAAAATCGAAATTCCACCACACGGGTCATACAATTAATCAAAGCATAACATGAAAACAACTAATCTATACCTAAAGTGATGTCAAATTTAGTCATGGCACCCTATACTAAGTCCATGAAGGTGACTTTATGCAAAACTGTGATGGGGAAACCTCTATATACTCGCCTAGTTACAACTGATTCACCGACTGGGGTAGAGATGGAGAACGGTTCTGACAGAATTTCAGAGCTAACTCCAAAACTACTAGCAATATAAGGGGTCACAAAAGACAAAATAGCTCTTGGATCTAACAAGGCATAAGCATCAATATGGAAGACTCGCAACATACCAGTGACCACATCTAGTGAAACCTCCTGCTCCTGGCAGGGTACTAGGGCATAAAACCTGTTTTGGCACGGATCGCCTACTGAACAAGTGGAGGCACTCTGCCGAGGGGGTCGTGCTACTGGAGCGGCAGAACTAGTTGAAGGGAAATCTATGATTCGGTTTCCGGGTTTTCCATATCCAAAACAAGCATCCATGCGGACTAGGCACCTCCTGGGTTGATTCTTGCCGCACTTCGCACAAATTTGAAAGGTGCGCTCCACCTGCATGCTACCGTAATCCCTCGAGCCTGAAGCCCTACTCCTCTGGTCTCCCCTGAGCCTAGATGATGTGCTGGCCGATGATGGAGCTGGAGAGATAGATTTGTGCTGGGACTGTTGACGTGGTCCACCCCTTGACATGGCTTGAGACACCCCATAGCTGTCGGTCCTGGCCCTCTTGGCCTCTTTCTCCCTCTTGTAGACTGACTCCATCTCTTAGTGCATGCAATACAATACGGGGAAAATCAATGTCCCGGTGAAGCATGGCGATCCTGCAATCCTTGTCCAAGTAATTCGCAACCCCATGCACAAAATGGCTCACCCAAGCCCTATGATCCTCCACCAACTCCGTAGCATACTTAGATTACCGAGTGAACTCCAATGCATACTCCTGAACAGACATATTACCTTGCTTCAAATTAACAAACTCGGTGCCTTCAGCTTCCTCATCTCCTTAGGGAAAAACCAATCCATAAATTTTATGTGAAACTCATCACAACCTATCGAGCCTTCACCCACCGCCCTAGCATCTATCCATTCCTTAAACCATATATGATCTACCCCTTTTAGCTGATAGGAGGTCAAGTCAACGTATTCTCCATTGTTCACCCCCATAACCTGGGTGATCTTCAGAATCTCCTCTGTGAAATCATGTGGATCCTCATTTACCTTTGACCTCGTGAACTCCGGAGGGCTCATCCTCAAAAAATATCTCACGCTAGCTGCTATCACATTCCCATTCTACAGGTAATTTGCTACGATCTAGTTTTAAACCTGGGCTATCATGGCCTGTGCCAATATCTGAATTGCTTCCCTAAACACAGCCAGGGCAGTTGGCTCTGGTATGTGCTCCTTGTGAACGGGTGGAGCTGGTTGATGCTCACCATCATGGGCACCCTTATGATCGTTATCGTTATCGTTCCTTCTAGCGTTTACTTGACATGGAGGCATGATTTTGCAAACACGAATACCATGAATTAGAAGAGTAAAGGACTTTCATTGCACGGCATAGATCATGAAAGAAGGGAACATTTCCTAAACGTCTGGTAGCCTCTTCGTCATAAGTGTGGAGCGCTTCACACCCATGAAAAAGACTTTACTTAACGCAACTTTCAGACTCCCTAGGACACTTAGCCACAAATTGAGCTATTGTCATGACCCAAACATAGGTGCGGATCGAGACATAGGATAAGGGCCCCGAGAGACTCCAAGTTGACCCATGGCATGAACATACATCTAACTCAATCAATAAAGGTGGAAGAATTAACATAATAGTTATAGTAGAAGTCTAAGCATAACATATAATCGAAAAATACAACATGATTCTGAAGCTGAATCAACCTATTGTCTGAAAAACATCTAAGCCTGATGAGTTAATGGGAAAAGACCCCAACAAACTCTCTAAATCTAATAACTTAAAATATCGAGATAACTGATCATGAATAGTCCTTGGAAGATGAGGACTCACCAATAGAGACTGATGTGGACTCCAAAAGCTGGCTAGTGGCGGAGGCTGAGTCGGAAGATTGGAGCCTGCATCATAAAATGATACAACATAGAGTATGTGGTCAATATGTGGAATATACTGAGTATGCAATGCAAGTAAAAAAGGAAATTTAAAATACGTAAAAGCTCATAAGAGTAGGACAGCATGATTGTAATGTAAAATACCATAATGTAACATAAGGCTCAAGGTTTCCAAAACATTCATAAATCATTTATAGGCATAATCACGAGAGAAAAGATTTATTAAACATGACATGAACCAAAGTATATATTAAATGTCACGCCCCAAAACTGGGGTAGGGCGCAACTGGCACTCGATTCATGATTGATCGAGAAGCCGGCTATATGACATCTGTAACTATAACACTTAAGCCATCCTGGCCACCTGTCATAATCAACTGAAGAATAAACTGGACCCATAAAGTCTCAACAATACGGGGTAAACAATCGAAATGCAACCAAGGAAATTAGTGTGCTAAACCAAGCAACAATAAGACGACAAGGCCACAAACTGAATAACACCGTACACACTAAGTCCACAAAGCCTCTAAAGAGTAAACTGATTGATGGTCAGAATAGGGCTCCGACCTACCCATAACCGCATCCCAAAACTCAAGCATAAATAACTAAGCCCTAGCTCCAGGAAGAAAGGAGCATACCAACCATCTGTTGATCTCACGAACTGCTACTCAAATGGCCATCCTGACCTCTACCTGCACCTGCAGCACGAACGCAGGTCCCCAAGCAAGGGGACATCAGTACGAATGAAATGTACTGGTATGTAAGGCTGAAACTGTAACCATGAGATAACAATCCTGTAATAACTAACTTAGCACATAAACATGTAAAGGATAAATATAACCTGGAACTCTCCAACCTGTAATTAATATCAACTTAGTATAACATAACTGAACTCAAGATAACTGAACCAGGAATAAGGAATGGTAACAACCTGGAATCCTGGAAACTGAAACCTGATAATAACTCTATAATAAGATGACAATAGAATTAAGAAATGCACAAGAAAGAAACTATAACTGTAATGCCAGCGACCAGCCAACCGTAAATCCATATATAAAACTCATACAGATAGTGTACCAAACTGGGGTAAGATAAAAATATCTCCAACCGATATACCACATCGAGGTAAAATAAAAAGATCTCCAGCCAGTGTACCACATCGGGGTAAAATAAAAATATCTTCAGCGAGGTACCACACCGGGGTAAAATAATAATATCTACAGTCGGTGTGCAATATCGGGGTAAAATAAAAACATCTCCAGCCAGTGTGCACTACCGAGGTAAAATAAAGACATCTCTAGCCGGTGTGCAATACCGGAGTAAAATAAAAACATCTCTAGCCTTTGTGCAATACCGGGGTAAAATAAAAACATTCTCAATCATAATCATTAATGGAGCCGATAAAGCTTATACTGAGTCAATTTAACACATGTAGCATTGAAATGATAAATGCTTAATCTGTGGTCATAATCGGTCTCTTTCGTAACATATAAATACAAGTGAGCACATATACCATGTAAAATTAGAAAATGTGCATATATCGACAACTATACATTGGAACTACATATATATACTGCCCACATGGTGGTTCCTTTACATATATCGACAAGTATACGTTGGAACTTCATTGCCAAACTTATAACGTCGATGAGCACATGCAGTTCTCAATTCATTTGCCTTATTTGCATGAAAACATGGGACTTATAACTTGAAGCTTGGATTTATTGTCATAACGCTTAACATATACGTAGATTTGAGAGCTAAATTACAAACATACAATGCATGAGAGTTCTATATAACGTACAAAATCGTATTTAGTTAGCTGAGTGACCTCTAGGTGACTTCCTGGGATTAGAAGTTCTAAGCTTAACTGATCATTTTCATAGTTTGTGCTTATACTTTCTTAGATATTAGGAACATTGGTACGTGGGAGAATCACTCTTCTGAATTTAGGGAATTCAAGTGGTAACTCAAAAAGAGCTAAACATATAGATGCGTCACTTGAATATAATTGAAAAAAAATTCAACTGTATGTTATAATATGAAAACCATATGCATTAATACTTCTTACGGGAAAGACATATAAAGACTTAAGTTCTTAGGATGGTACGCAACTTCAAATACTTGATCGAGACATTAGCATGATTCTCAGAATATGATCTCTTGAAAACTTCTTAGATTAGCATAACACCCTTCAACATAACATAGAGACTAGAAGACATTACTTAAGAATCTGAGATTTGGATTTTTTCAACTTGAGAATTCATAAGCAACTCTCCAAGTGCTGCCTTATAGGCAAATAAAGACTTATAACTATAATTCGGACGACGCTGGATTGACTTTCACAACTTTGTAATTAACCGAGAGCTTACGAAAGCTTACATCATTATAAATGGATCAGAAGCTCCTAGGATCACCCTTTTAAGACATGGAAGACAATTTAAACACTTAGAATCAATAACTTAGCATAAATGTTTAGGGGTATAGCAAAGAGCTTCTCTTTATCTTAAGTTACTATTTTACAAACGTTCAACTCTAGCTACTTTATACAAGGTCTTCACCTAATACTCATTATATCATTACCACATAACGTATTTATATCACTTATTTAACTTAATGCCTTGTCGACTCTCAGGAGGTTCAAATAGCACAAGAGATACAGTAAATTTACGGCGGCACTTTAAAGACAATTCTTCTTACCCTAACGTGTAACTTGAATGTAGGAATAAGCATAAATATATACTTATTTTCGTATAACCTTCTAACATTAATAAACTGTGTATAACCTTCCCAAAAAGATGGTTTCATAGAAATACCAATAATTTACACATTCGATTTCTATCTTTCAAGTTCAATGTATCGGTTTGTTCGAAAACTCGTTAACTAGTCAGTTAGACAAAGGGAGAGAAATGAAGGAATCTCCTCTTGGCCTTATATACCTTAGAAAATGTTCATAAGAGGGTGGATAAATATTGTAAGGAGTTTTCATTTTGTTGTTCTCATTTACCCTTATTTAGCTTAAAAATTGTTTTATAGCGTTAAGTTTGTTTGCATGTCGTCTTCTTGCCTTTTTAAAAATTTCACATACACATTTTATATCACATGAATGAAATAATATAAAGGACCAGCTTATGGTGCCCATGCTGAGGGGACTTCAAACTCGATTTACAACTACAACCATAATCGTAAACAATACGCCTTCCACTTCACATTCGTTCACTGCAAGCATATTTAACTCTCCAAGCCTTCTATGAAGTATTTCTAATACTTTGGGCAGAATAATGTATGCCTCAATAGGAACACAAAACATAGGAACATTGGCCCGATCAACAACAAGACTTCGTGCTTTGAAAATAAGAATAGGGATGCCTTTACATACCTCACTTCATTGCGTCTTTTTAGCCAATTTCGTCTTTTTAGCCAATTTCTTCCGCTTGCTAGAAACTCCGACACCTTCAACTTCCTTACTTACACTACATGGAATGAGTACTGTTTATTCCAAGTTCCCAGTCACAATTCATGTCCCAAAACGTAAAACAAAACAGCCACATCATAATATAATTTTCAGCAATCCTACGTACCTTAGGCGTCATAAACTTGAGGCAATTCAAGAGACTTTCGCTTACGTGCTTTTGGTGTTTAACCTCCCCAAAGGTCTGGTGTATTCCTTCCATATTTAGGATAAATTCCAGCATCTATACAGCTGTAACAACCTCCCAAAAACGGCAGAAACATCAGTCAAATATCACATAAAACACATATTGACTTTATGTCATTTCCTTACTTTAGCTTGCGAATTTGAGCTGATAAACCAAGTAGGAACACTTACCTTTCACTTGTGTATAACCCCTGCCCATATGGGGTTCCTCTTCAGCTAAATTCCGTTCCACAAAAGTAGCAACCATGCTGCCAAACCGCAACAACAACACACACCCACGCAACACATAAGTTACAATTTCACTTCCAACATAACTTTTTAATTCATGATAATTTAAAGAGTAAAAAAACCACCTCCTTTTGTACTCAACTCTCATCAATATGGAGGAAAAATTTCACCTCCCTACTACCCAAAAACGCAGCATCTTGGCAGCCTAAATGCAGCAACTCGACAATTAGAAGCTCACAACATAAGAAACCATTTCCAAGCTCGGACTATAAGGAAATTTGACCTATCCATACAATTTCTTACCTGGGATTTGTTTTCACCACTGGATGGAACTCTTAATTCTGAGAATTTTGAAAAAAACATGAAGTGAAACGGAGTACAAATGAGCTTTTTAGCTCAAAATTACTTCATATAGGCAGGCTGCGCGGTGCCCGCGTGCGGCGCCCGTGCAACATGCCCTCGCGAGAACGCGCGCCGGTTGCTTGCCTGTCTCGGCGCCCGTACGCATGGGCGCTTTTCTAGCCGACAGTGTTGTCTTCAGATGAGCATAACGTTTTTCTCCGAACTTCGATTGACGAGCGGTTTTTTTCACTGTAAACTAGACTCAAGTACCTATCATTTGATATGTTATTGGACTTTTGGATCATTATATGTTTGGAGATATGACCATTTAAAGTTGACCCTTATTTACAAACTTCACATACTCTTCGCTTTTCCCTTTGCACATGTTTCCCTCCTCACCTACGAACAACATACGATCCATAATTCCCTTAATATGACATATAACCATCAAATAATCATCAAAAAAAATTCCGGGGTGTAACATTCATAATCATACATAAATCATGAGGAACAATGGGAGATTCTTATAACTACATACGCCATATAAGCACATATAGAGCTCGACCTTTAAACCCCTAGTCGAGAGGGTGTTCATACCTTGCCAAGGGTAGAACCATGAAAGGGCGTGATATCACTCATGAAAGGCCCATTTGGGCAAAAGGGACAGTCTCAAGGGAGGTCCCATTGTGATCTATAGTGGCATGTAGTTCTAAGACTCGGGGCAAAACCTGAGCCTCGAACCTACACAATGTTAAATACTACTCCCAAAACTTATATAGTGCTCATAGGATAGTATACATAAAAGTCATGGACTAGTTAAATCATGATAATCATAAGCATTCTTGAAAATACGTAAACTTGCCATGACCTAGCCATGAAATAATGCTCATGATTCGGCCATAATTGTAAATAAATGATAAGGTTCATAAATACTTGTAAAACATGTATATACTTTATATTCATATATTCATGATGAAAATTTAAGAGAAATCATATCATAAGTTATAATTCATAACGGGTTAAAGCGGATCAAGATCATAATGAAATCATAACTTGATTTTTCATAACAACATGCATAATTGGGCACACTTTGCTTTAAATTTGAATCTATAAATTTATATTTTAGATAGTTCTAAAATCTACCCATAGATCATAAAACATAATTTAATACATGAACAGAAATAACTAATAATTAGATCATAAGGATTTCATAAGAATTGGGATAGAACACTATAGAATCATCACTAGAATTTCATGAATTAGAGAGAGATTGGGAATGAGTGTGAACAAATTCACCCATTCATAACCTTACGTACCTGTGATGGACTGATTCTATAACTCCTCTGATTGCCCAATTAAAGATTGAAGAAAAGCTTGAAGGAATTAAGCTTGATCACCTCCTTAGCTCTCTATGTTTGCATGCATGTGTAGAAATAGTCTAGAATTAATTTACCCGTCTTAATACTCACTATTCATAGCTTCAAACGATGTAGTTTAGTCCTTAGGATAATAGGAATTACGAAAAAGCCCTTACTAAATTCACAGAAAATAGATGACTGCCACTCCCCACAAGGGACTGGATGAGTCGTTGTCCAAGGGAACGAGTCGTTATCTGCTGTCGTCGTGTGCACTATCACTTTTCCTCAAAGCGTCCCCACGAGGGACCTAACAGATTGTCATTAGTGACCACGACTCGTGGTCACTACTCGTTACCTTCAATACCTAACATCTCAAGTCATTCACCAAAGGATGACCATGACTCACCTAATGAATTATGGTGATTGACCACAATTCGTGGGGTCTAATCGTGAAGACACTGCCCACTCATCCTTCATCTTCCAATTACCCTTAACCACGGGAGACCCGACGACTCGTGGTGCTGACCACGACTTGTGGTCACACTCGTGGTCACCCCAACTCTAAATTTTCTAGGTAAGTCAACCTCCCTCACCACGAGTCACTTAATGACTCGTGGTCAACTTGATAGGTCACATGACGACCCATTCTGTGACCTAGAGAAGAAAATCCTGTCTTCTCCATTTTAACTCTCGGATATGATCGTTGAGCTTTTGTGGTATAACAATATCTCCCTCTTGGAAACATTCATCCTCAAATGTTGAAAATCACACAGAAAAGCAGAGAAATGCAATCATCGTATTCAAATACTGATCATATACGCCGAAAACTGACGGAATGACTACCTCCGAACTGAATTACATGGCTGAACTAAATCCCGAACCACAGAAACATCCATTTGCATGAAAGAAACTGAGGTACATGAGCTGAATAAGAAACTGAATAGAGTATTAAGGAGGAAATGGACACCTTAAGTTGAAACCGAGGCAGAAGAGAATAAATGCGGGTATTTAGTCATTATATCTGCCTCAGCTCCCCATATAGCTCCCTCAACACGCTGATTCCTCTATGAAACCTTAACAAAAGCTACATCTGGTTCCTTAACCTTCGAACCTGACGATCTAATACTTTCCACCAAAACCTAACATAACTAAGGTTGTCCTTCACACATACACTATCCACCAGAATAACTAGAGTTGGATCACCCAAACACTTCTTTAAGAGATATACATGGGAAAACTTGATGGACTAAAGCTAATTCTAAGGGCAACTCCAACTCGTATGCTACCTTGCCAACCCACTGCAAAATCTGGTATGGGCCAACATAACAGGGACTGAATTTCCCTTTCTTTCAGAACCTCCCTACCCCTTTTATGGGAAACACCTTGAGAAATACCCAATCATCGACTTCAAACTCAAGTTCTCTCATTCTCACATCCACATAGTTCTTTTGGCAACTCTGAGCTGTTTTCAACCTGTCTCTTATATGTTGAACCTTCTTCATCATCTCATTGACTAAATCTAGACCTATCATCACAGCTTCCCTGACTTCAAAACAACCAATAGGTGATCCATATCTCTGCCCATAGAGAGCCTCAAACGGGGCCAATTGAATGCTAGAATGATAGTTGTTGTTATATGCAAACTCAATGAGAGACAAATGCTCATCCCAACTACCCTTGAACTCAATTACTCATGGTTTAAACATGTCCTCGAGTGTCTAAATTGTCCGCTCCACCTGACCATCAGTTTGCGGATGAAATATTATACTGAGCTTGACTTGAGTACCAAGTCCCTTTAGAAACGACCTCCAAAATAGGGAATTAAACTTAGTACCTCTTTCTGATATGATGAACAAGGGCTCACCATGCAACCAAACTAGCTCTTGAATCATCAACACACCGAACACCAACAACCTTGATATGGAAGCACACCATCTCCCCCTTTTGGAGACGACCTCTACCTTCTGCTCCTAAATGACCTCCTTCAACTTCACTAAGATAGGATCCTCATCTTACCAAGCTTTGACATCAGTCACCAAGGAAGATTTTGATCCATCCCGAATAATGACACAAAAAACATTCAAATCCCACTAAAACTCATCCGAAATCCTCCAGTCACAACCCAAATACACCATTTGATCATAAAACCCATTTCAGACTGGTTGGGATCATCAAATTACTAATAAAACGTTGTTTTATTCAAAAATTAACCATGGTCAAACATAGCCTCCTCAAAGCTCATAACTTCAACCAAGGTTTCAAATCACTCCCGAAGCACCTCGGGATCCATGCAAACTACCCAACTAAGTCATAAATCACCATCTAGAACCAACATAGATTCTAGAACCCAAATTTGAGCTAGTTAAATATTGTTGACTCTGTTCAAGCCCCTCAAACCTCAAACCCTCCAAAATCAAAAACCTCACCCGATCTTCGTTAGATTATCTTAGAAATGGCATCATCCACCTCCGCAAGTCATGAATAATAAAATAAACATACCAAAAGGTTCAACCTAGTCAAACAGATCAAAAGACACAAAGTGACCATGAGGGTTGTTACACTTCCAGGCTTTGCTAATAATTGCACTTCTTGGACATCTACATACCCGACACTTAAGGTAGGGATACGGAGTTACCTTGAACGTACCCATTTTAACCATCATCTCCATCACAGGGAACATCCATAGGATTTATAGTAAGGGAATCATAAGCACAAATCATTTAAGAAATCTAAGCTGGACATACATCTAATATAGCACGACCGAGCCGATAGGGCAAATCTTAGGGGCTGAGTTCATAGAGCTAAGCATGCTAAGAGACATGAGTTCACATACATAATGAGAGTCATGACATAAAACTGAATGGGTAACACTGGGATCGCTGACTGACGGGGTTACCTATGATATTAGGGTTCTGAAAATAAGCATAAATTGAGCTTAACATCGAGAAAAACATAAGGGAAACATCTAAATGAGGATGGATTGATTACCCCCAAATGTTATTTATAGAACTCCTTTACTAGAAAACTTACGACCTGGCTTGGCCCTTTACTTGCTATTTTCGTACCTTCCACGAAATAAATCTGATATTTATATGTATAAAGGCATCTTGTACCTTGTACAGTAGTTCTCAGAACTAGCATTCATGGTAGGTTGGATTGGAAGGCTTATAACATACTTGAGACTACATTTGAGGCTGACTGCCACTTGCTCTTGGTAACCCGTGCTGCTGAGATGGGTGGGTTCCAGACTTGATAGCTGGGGCACAGGCTTCACAGTCACCTTGTCTAATAGAAGGGCAATCTCCGAGTCTGTGTCCGAGCTTACTGCACTTGAAGCAAGAATCCTTATTGATCAAACACCTTCCTAGATGGTTCCTGCCACACCATTTTTAAGATGGCCAACTGGAAAATCCAGATTGGAGAACAAACTTGGAAAAATATCTAGCTTTGGCTAAGTGTGAAAATAGGGTAAGCCTATTTGGTATAGGGAATTTATCATCTTGGAGGAAATGGTTGAGTGGCTGGTAATTTATGACTAATCTGAGTTTACCTCTTATCTGCTCAGCTCTTTAGTTGACGTAGAAAGCTTCACATGCCCATTGAGAATCAAACGGCTCGATCAGTCCAACTCCATGAGTTTAGTGCACTCCTTCTTTGCAAGTTGAAGGTGCTCTAGATTCATGCCAGAGTGGCTTGCCTTGGTTGGGATGATGTTTTCATTCTTCTTGAATGGGAGTTTGATGAAGAATTCTTGATTCAGCCAGAGTGGGTTGCGACATTTCTTCATGAACTCAGTATGAGATTCAACACATGAATGTTCCATCAACTGTTGCTCGATTTCTTTGATCTGTTCATCTTCACTGATTTGGAATAAGCGTGAGACTTCTGAGTATGGCTTGAACTACTTTTTGAAGGCTATTCCATAGGCTCCAATGTGGAGTCGATCATTGAGTTGTCTGAATATATCAAATTCGATTATGAGATCCTTTCCTGGGACATCTGATCTGAACAGCTTTGTTTTGAATTTTAGTCTTGGGAAGAACTCGTTTGTTTTCGGTTTTTTTGTGATGGTCGTTGTTGCCAAGATTGCATTTGATGCAGTGTTGAAGTTCTTGAAATGGGAAATCCATTAATTATCAGGAAGTACTACTAGATTCATCAATGATGAGGCTGCACCAATATCCATGAATGCAATGACCCGAATTGGCTTATCCCATCTAGAGGGATAAACATTTAGTTGGACCTAAGGAATATTGATAATGTTGTTGATTTCCTCAGCCTTTGAAAAATAGTAATGGTCATGCGCATGTTATTCCTATACTTCCATGGAGAAAAGAGTGTCTTCTAATGGCTCATCTTCTGCTAAAAGGACCGATTCCTGATCATTTTCCCTGACGTCATCATATTTTTCTATTTCAGTAAGAAGCCGTATAGATCTTTTAGCTTGAGGACAGTTCTTTGTGATGTTTCCGATCTTCTGGCAAATGAAGCATCTATCATGCTTCTGGAACCTTCCTGGACGCTTTCTCTTGAAGTATTTTGTTCGCCTGGTGTATTTGGATCTTCCTCCAGTAGGCTTCGACCATTTGAACTTCTTGTATTTCTTGTATCTGCTTTGCCTTCGAGTATGGAAAGAGTAATTGGACCCGGTGATTAGGTCAGTTTTGCTGCAAGATTTATCAAGGGATGGATTATTGTGCATGATCTGCTTCAGAACAGATCTTTTTGTACAGATATCTTCTAGTGCCATGAAAATTGCTTGCCTTATATTGCCAACGTAAAGGATTGTGATTGACTAGAACTTTTCCTCAATAATCGTCATGGTTCGTCCTGCTAACATCTTTGGCAAGGATGAAACAAAGGACTGCTTCAAACTGGCGTGTCCACCAAGTTCAAAGTATATTTTTGCCATCTTCTAGAAATGAATATCAATGACATCTCTGTCGAATGATACATATTTCATCTCGAAGAATTGTCTTTGTAGATTTTCTTGCCTTTGGCCTGTCTCCACAAAAGACTTCATGCAGGATTCTAATGTTGAAAGAAATGTCTTGGGACGTGAGGAAAGTATTCTTGTCATACATTCCCAGTGCGATCCACCAATATCTAAGGGTACCGGAGAACCTTGATGTGAACTTTGAGAGGATTAGATATTTCTCCCACTCTACCAAGTGTTTCATTACCAATCAAGTAAGGAAATCTTTGATCCTTTGTGTCCATTTCGAAACCTTGACATCATCGAGAGTGAAAGTGTGGAATCTAGTTCCAACCGATTTTGGCGTTGGTTGTTCTGGTCTCCTTTTTGGAATTGGGTCTCCTATTATCCCGTCTTGATCATCATCAACTTCAAAAACTTCTGTTTCTCTTGGTTGGTTCATGTATATCGGTGGATTATCTTCCTTGGAGGTGTCTAGTGAGAGATCCTCACTTGACTCAATCTCCGTTTCTTTAGTTTTATCAGTAGGATCGTTGTCTCTTGTCTCTTCAATGTTGGATCCTATGCTATCATTTTCGTCTAATCCATAGAGTTCCAGAACAGCTTGATCTTAGATCATCATGTTTTCTAGATCTGGCTCCATTGAACATTCTCCAACCTCTTCCTTCTTTTGGCCTGTTTTTCTGTTACATGGGCATCTTTCCTATCCCAAACCCATTTTGCAATATCAAACTTAGTTTCCTCTTTGGGTTTTTGAGGATAAGGTCTGGGTTTATATGGAGTGAAAGGAGAGGTAGTACCTAGACGGGCCAATTTGGGCGGTGAGTATGTCTATGATGGCATAGGGAAAAAGGAGGATTTTTGAGAGTGGCTTTGTGATCTTTGTGGCTCAAAAGGTCCATGCCTCAGGTGTTTGATTTTCTCTTCTATGTCATCCATTTCCTTTTGTTGCTGTGAAAAGAAGTGAAAAAGTGAAGTTCCTGGTGGACAGATCTTATACTGCATATTCTGCAGTCGTAGTTCTTGGGCTCAGATAAGACCGATATGTTGATTGGATGTCTATTCCACTTTCTTCTCAATGCTTTCCACCTTGCTCATCATCTTAGTCTGTGTGTGAGCAACGCTCTTGAGGGAAGTGCCGATGTTGGTCAGCACATTGTTCTTGCAGATTGCATTCTCTGATTGTCAGTTGATGGTAGCCTCAATATCACTGGTAGGTGGCTTTTCTCTATTTGGCAACACAACATTTTTATTTTGTATTTTTGTTGCATGGCTTACACCATCTTTTTCAAAGGGCTGTTGTAATGGGAATTCTAGAGTATGGCTAGAGCTAGATAGACTCATCATGAAGATTTGAGGGTTGTGAGGTTTTTTAGCTGGAGTAGGTAGAGTTGGAAAATATTGGGTTTTGAAGGAGACAAGGAATTCATATTTTCCTAGACGGCTAAGGGAACCTCTAGATGGATCCCCATCTTCATATCACTTACAGAATTCCTTTTCTGAGCATCTCCCCTTATTCTTTTTGGGTTTGGCCTTCTTGCCTATATATTCAACTTAATCTTCCAGACATTCTTGGCAGTCACATTCGATATCCCAAGGACAGTGCCGGGTGAAGGGACATTCAAACCATCTTACATCACGACCTTCATGATTGAAGTGTTTGATCCAATCACGTTCACTCATGACGGCTGGAAGGCTCCAATCAAATGGATCCTCTTCATCTTCAGGCAGAGGTTCGGATGTAGGTTGGTACATCTGAAGAGAAAAGGTTGTGCTATTTGGATTTTTTAAAATGAGAGTAGTCAAAGCATATGGCTACAATTGTTTCCTTTTTTTTGACAAAGATTGGTTTTGTGGATCGAAGAGCTTTACCCAGAGGTTCTCTTATCCGCTAATAATTGGTAACCCATGAGTCAGAAATAATTTTGACAAGCTCTTCCTTTGGTATTTTTCTGCGTATTTGGATGCATGTGGTAGTTCCATTGGTGGCATCTGTATGTAGTTGTAAAGCATCATCTCCACTCAAAAATGAAAGATCCATGGCATGGTTTTGAACTCGCCAAGCTATTTGGTAGTGAAGAGTTGCCTAGATAGCATCTCTATCTTGCGAAGCTCCTTGTATTGGGACTTGGATCTTTAAGGTATCTGTAAGATATGGGTTGCTTAGGGACATGTTGAAATTTTGATATAAAGTGACAAAAACTGTCCCAGCATTCAAGGTGACCTTAGTGGTGCCCAAATTTTCATGTTGGTAGTCCTGGTATCGAGTATCAAGGAGTGAAAGGTGCACAGCAACAAGTTGGCCTTTCCTTCCATGATATGACAAGGTGATTCAGACAACACCAAAATGAATATGGTTGAACCCGTGATTTTTCCATTGCTTTGAGAAATCATCAGGAATCTGCAAGGTGAAAAACTGTTCTTCTTGAGTTGCAAGAATAGGATGCTGATCGAGTTTCGAAGCAGCAACATATTCCTTTACTCCTTTTGGTTTATGTTGGACCAAAGAACGAATTTGTAACCATGGATTGGTTGTCTTTTTGCCAAAGCCAGAATAAGGATTTAGGAGAGGCAAGTATGTACTGGACACTTTGTTTTCATCTGGTAGTATATCTACTTCATAAAGATAGTCATATTTACAAGACAAGGTTTTACTAAGTGTAGTAGACATAGGTAATTTGGTGATAGATTTACAGCGACTCGACGAAGAAGAAGAAGAATATTTACAAGAAAAGGATGTAGATTCACTCATAGCTATTCAAACTGCTCCTCTCTCCAAAAGGACACGGTTCTGGCTTTGATACCAAATGGGGTATGTAGAGGGCTATGATACCAAATATGGGGTAATACAGGGCGAGGAAATGGAGGGCAAGGCGGCGAGATTGCAGGAACAATAGTTTTCCTTCGAAGGGGTAATGGGTTTCAACATCCCGAAGGACGACTTGCCATGAAACTCAGCTTCAACATCTCGGAGGAAGGCTTGCCAAGTCAGTCAAACAGTAAATTTCATCATAGACATAAAAGAATTTCCCTACAAAACCGGACGGTTTTCCAGGCTACACAACTCGGGAAATCTTTTACTCTACTTATAAATTTAGCTGTTTATAAATATTAGAAAACTATTGTACTTGTAACAAGATTTTTTACCCGTTGTGTCGAGGACCTAGACTACTGCAAAACGATTGGCATACCATGGCTTTTGGAAAGGAAGAACAAGAGAGAATTTAGCAAACACTCATATTATTAAACATAGGAAATTTTTACAAGACATAACTCGCTGTGTTCTACTCTACTCTGGATAGACTAGCCTCCTTTATATAGAGGTTAGGAGACTACAAGATAAGACTCCATACAAGATAGACTGGGCACACCTTTCTAGAAAGCCTAACAAAATGAGAACGACACACCTATTTACATGGCCTGATAAAGACAAGTCTGGCACGCTTATTTAAACAAACTCATCTACAAAGACTAATAACAATAGATGCCTAATAAACCAAACGGCCTAATAAAACGGCTAGCCTAATATGCACAAGGAAGCCTATGTGAAATGCATGTGAAGTGGGGCCCGCTTTCATCCTCATATGGGTAGTAAATTTCGGCGGGTGATCTAAGGCAGTCAGCTTCCAGATTCTCGCACACGTCTTGCTTACATCATCATTCATTATCCAGTGGGACAATGCACGGAGTGGGTTTGAGTATTCTTTTACCTGACTTCCATCGGAAGCCATGTTTGCCATTGGAGAAGGTCATATCATGCAAATTCCATTTTAGCGATCTCGTAGAGTAGAATTTTCTGCTTGAAGTTTCTGCAATGGCTTGCTCAATATTTTGAGAATCCTGTGATGAAGTATTTGATGGGACGTTCAGCCTGATCCATGTAATGGCCTGAGTGATTTCATCCCTGGTGATCTCGTAAGGTGCCTGATATTCCTTTTTTGCTTTTCGGACTTCCTCCCAGTGAGGATGTTTATCAGTGTGGTTCTATGGTGCCCATTCTTTTGCCCAAACATGTTTTTGCACTTATTTTGCTGGAAGATAAACCTTTGTGCTTCGTAGTATTCTTCTACCATGGACAAAATAGAGACTGGAAATCGCCAACAGAAAGAGAGTTCTGGCTCGACATGGACTTTCCCGTCGATTAACTTTATTGCCCGATGCAACATGAATATCTTTGCATCATATGAATTCTTGAAGCATTGAACCCAGTATTTCCGCGGTTTGAACCACTTTAGAAATATTCTGAAAGCTGGTTCAATATTGTCAAAATCCCTGAATAAGTTGAATTTGAATTCCATTAGGATGTAATACTAGTGACATAAGTACCAGAAGAACCATAAGAGTTCCTGTGGGAAATCATTAGCAAGTGGGTATTCCGAGTTGACTCCAAAAGGTTTAAGAATGGATCCTCTGTATTTTCTGAAAACTTGTAGCTCATAGAAAGTCTGTCTTTCGATCAGGATGGATGGATCGAATGGGTCCACATATTGACTGAACAAGTCTAGTGGATGTCTTGGCATCCTTGATGACCTGCGACCTTGTGGGTTGGTAATCATGAACGCATGGTTAGCTGGTTCTTTCATCTTCCTAGGTTTCTCTGGCAAAACCCTTTTTGCGAATTCATCCGGTCAGGATAGAATGTCTGCCAGGAAATTATCTTTCCCTTTCAGGTGCTTCACCTGTAATTTGTAGGGTGAGAACCACTGTGCCCATCTGAGAATTTGCAGGTGTGGATGTATCATCAGATTTATCTGGATCATCTTCGGGAATTCCTTCATATCCATCTCGATTAGGAATTCACTGTGAATTAGGAAGAAGTTGAACTTCTTGATTCCATTCTTCACAGCTAGAATCTCCTTGAAGGTGGAATAGTAGTGCTGCTATGAATCCTTGAATCTTCCGCTAGCATATCCTTATATCCTTCTATGGACATCTTTTTCTTCAATAAGAACTGCACTCCAGTACTCATTGCTGGCCTCAGTCTATAGTATCTACTTTCCATCTGAAGGAATATGGAGAGTCTTCACTTGTTGGGACATCTGCTTGATTCTTTGGACAGCTTCATCCTGGTCTTTACCCTATGCTTGGGCATTCCTTTTGAGCATCTTTGTAAGTGGAGAAATATATGTAGATACATCAGGAATAAGATCTCTAACATAATTTATAATCCCTTTAAATTGTTGAAGCTTCTTTGTGGTGAAGTTGGTGTATGGAAATCTTAGTAATTCCTGACATATGTGTAGACCGGGACTTTATGTTCCATTGCTAAAATGCATCCCTAATAAATTAGTTTCTTTTTGAACAAGGACCATTTTCTTCATAGAGAGCATAACTCCATTTGCTCTTATTATATCATGAAAATGACGGAGTAAGGCAAAGTGTTCCTCCAGGGTATCACTGAACAATAGGATATCGTCAATGTATACTAGTGAGGTGTGGAGGATAGGCTGAAAGATTTTGATCATGGCTTTATGGAATAGAGAGTGTGCAGGTTTCAACCCAAATGGCATAACCTTCCATTGGAAGTGTCTTCATAACCCTATTGTGCCTGCAATCTCTCCGCCTTGCCCGCCGTTTCCTCGCCCTATCTTACCCCCTATTTGGTAGCAGAGCCCTCTGCGTACCCATATTTGGTATCAGAGCCAGAACCATGTCCTTTTGGAGGGAGGAGTAGTTTGAATTGCTATGAGTGAGTCTACGTGTAGTCCTTGTAAATATTCTTCTTCTTTTTCGTCGTCGAGTCTCTATAAATCTATCACCAAATTACCTATGTCTACTACACTTAGTAAAACCTTGTCTTGTAAATATGACTATCTTTATGAAGTAGATATACTACCAGATGAAAGCAAAGTGTCCAGTACATACTTGCCTCTCCTAAATCCTTATTCTGCCTTTGCCAAAAAGACACCCAATCCATGGTTACAAATTCGTTCTTTGGTCCAGCATAAACCAATAGGAATAAAGGAATATGTTGTAGCTTCGAAACTCTATCAGCATCCTATTCTTTCTTCTCAAGAAGAACATTTTGTCACCTTGTAGATTCCCGATGATGTTCCAAAGCAATGGAAAAGTCACGGATTCACCGATATTCATTTTGGTGTTGTCCGAATCGCCTTGTCATATCATTGAAGGAAAGGCCAACCTGTTGTTGAACGCCTTTCACTCCTTGATGCTCGATACCAGGAGTACCAACAGGCAAATTTGGGTACAACTGAGGTCACCTTGAATGCTGGGACAATTTTTTTCACTTTATATAAAAATTTCAATATGTCCCTAAGCAACCCATATCTTACAGTAGCCTTAAAGATCCAAGTCCAAATACAGGGAGCTCCATAAGCTCGAGATGCTATTCAGGAAACTCTTCACTACCAAATAGCTTGGCGAGTTCAGAACCATGCCTTGGATATTTCATCTCCTAGTGGAGATGATGCTTTACTGCTACATATGGATGCAACCAACGGAACTACCACATGCACCCAAATACCCAGAAAAATACCAAAGGAAGAGCTTTTCGAAATTCTTCCTGACTCATGCTTAACCAATTATGAGTGGATGAGAGAACTTCCTGTTGAACCTCTTCGATCCATAGAACCAATATTTATCAAAAACAGGACAAAACTATTGCCATCAGCTTTGACCACTCTCATCTCAAAAAACCAAACAACTCAACCATTTCTCTTCAGATGTACCAAACTACATCCGAACATCTGCCTGAAGATGAAGAGGATCCATTCGATTGGATCCTTCCAGCTATCATGAGTGAACATGATTGGATCAAATAGATCAATCATGAAGGTCATGACATAAAATGGTTCAAATGTCCTTTCACCGGGCACTGCCCTTGGGATATCGAATGTGACTTTCAAGAATGTCTGGAGGATGAAGTTGAATATATAGAGAAGAAGGACAAACCAAAAAAGAAGAAAGGGAGATTCTCTGAAAAGGAATTTCGTAAGCGATATGAAGATGGGGATCCATCTATAGGTTCCCTTAGCCGTCCAGGAAAATATGAATTCATTGTCTCCTACAAACCCCATGTTTGGCCAACTCTACCTACTCCAACTAAAATACCTCACAACCCTCAAATCTTCATGATGAGTCTAGCTAGCTTTAGCCATACTCCACAATTCCCATCATAACAGCCCTTTGAAAAAGATGGGGTAAGCCATACACCAGAAATACCAAAGAAAAATGTTGTGTTGCCAACTAGAGAAAAGCCACCTACCAGTGATATTGAGGCTACCATCAATTGGCAATCAGAGAATGCAATCTGCCAGAACAAGGTGCTGACCAACATCGGCACTTACCTCAAGAACATTACTCACACATAGACTAAGATGATGAGCAAGGTGGAAAGCATTGAGAAGAAAGTGGAACATACATCCAATCAACATGCCGATCTTATCCTGTTACAACCCGTAAGTTTCTAATGTTTAGATGGCCTATTCATACGTTGGTTAAGAGTTTTAGAGGACAATACGTATAAGGAAGGGGGCCGAGGAAAGGTAGGACAAGCGCGGAGTTGGGACCGCGCGGGAGGAGGCCAGGCTAGCTGCCGAAAGGGGCAGTGTGGCATGGACCTGGTCCTCCGCGATGGGCACCGTGGCACGCCCGACTATTGGCGTGACAGGGTCCATGCCACGGACCCCTTCCCACCGCCTCAACTATATATAAGTTTTCCCCTTTGATTTCATTTCATTTCCAACTTACATATTCGGCCAGCAAAGGAAAATTATGAGTGAAATCAATAGTTTTCTTCCGTTTATGATGTCAAACGCTGCCCGAATTCAAATTAACTTCGGGTATTGAAGTATAAAGCTGCATGGAGCATTACTACGGAGTTAGTTTCACAAAATTCTCCTGACAAATTGTAACTCCGCTGAGCTAAAGTTGTTGGAATTTCTCTAGACTAGTGTTAATACGATCACAGGCTTAAAGTAAACATTTCTCCCTTCTAGATTCTCGATAAATTACTAGTTTTTGGCCATGTTTCATCAAGTTGAAATATAGTTAATATTTCTATATAAAGTTATTGTTTTATCGAATATAGTACTGAAATTAGCCTCATTCTTCTAACAATAAGATTGAAGTTGAGAAGAGCGTTTGAATACGAGCTGAAACTCGCCAGTTAATCACTAACCGACGAACGAGGTATGTTAAGGCAAATTCCTTTGGAAAGTTAGTTCCTATAGCATTATAACTCAGTCTAAATCCACGTAAGAGAATCAGAAGTACGTTAATCATGAATAGTTATTTTTATTTGCTAAAACTAGTATTCTACACCTTGTTGGGATTTGATTTGCCTATATTACATTCTGTGACCAACCCCAGGTTATTAGCAGTGTCAACGCCCACCAGGGGTGAGATGAAGTTGCTCTTGAAAGAGCGGCATGCCATTCGCGAGGGACAAAGATGGTGTCCCAGGTCCTCATAGAGTCCATTCCATGGCTGGACTATTATACATATGCTGTATCGGCACCATATCCCCGACGAGTCTTCTGCTCAGGGTGCGGATATCAGGAGTCCACTAGACTCAGACACAAGTACAATTAGGGGCTGAGCGGGCTTAGTTGCAGAGCCAGGGCATTGGCAGGACGACTATAGTTACCAGTTGACCCATTATGACCTTTATAGGGGTATATACATTGACGTGTACTCACCATGGCTTATGGGATCCCCAGATGGGTTATTCTGTGTTGGTTGTACCTTCCAGCTTATGGGGGCCATGTAAGGTTCTTGTTTTCTTTAGTTATTGATAGCTTAGACAATAGAGAACCCAGCTACCCAGGTATGACTCTTATCCCTTTTCTTTCAGTCATTTTTAGTTGTATCTGTTGTATTCATTCATTTATAGTTATTGCCTTACATGCTCGGTAGCTATTGTACTGACGCCCTTCTGGGGCGCTGCACTACTTGCCTGCAGATACTGATAGATGAGGAGCAGATCCCTCTTAGCTTCCAGCTAGGACTAGTAGAAGAGTCGGTTCCTTTCCTCCAAAGCTCGTAAATAAAAGGTTTACTCTTTTGACTATATAGTTCATGGGTAGGTTAGGGCCTTTTCCCGACCATCATATTACTCCTAAAGGCTTGCAGACTAGTTCTATTTCCCTGTGGTTAACTGTTGTTGACCGTGGGGCCCGTATGTGTTTTATCTTGTATGTTGGTCGAGAGGGGCCCTGTTTAGCTGATAATAATGACCTTGTTGGCTATAGCTTAGTTTAGCATTGGATTTAAGTTTTAGTTATAACTAGACATCATGGTGTCCTTGTCGGCCCGCATAGGACTCCCCATTGCTATGTGTTTTTTGTTAGCTGTTTTTCTTTGACATGTGGCTATAAGGCCTTGTCGGCCAGGGGCTATGTTTATCGTTGAGATATAGCTCGTTGTTTTCTTGACCCTAGAGTTAGTATAGGCTTAGTCAGCTCAGTCAGATCCCAGTAACGCACCAAGTTCCTATCATGCCTCCCAAGGTGGGGCGTGACAAACTTGGTATCAGAGCAGGTCGTATCTCATGGAGTCTGCAATCCGTGCTAAGTAGAGGCTTGTCTATGGATGTGTTGTGCACCACATACAATAGGCAGGAGGCTGTGAGGCATGATAGGATGGTTACTCTTCTTTGTTATTTAGTCGTCCCATAGAGATGTACAGTATAGGGTTGAATCCCTAAGCTTACCATATAATTTTATCTAAAGAGGAATGGTAGACCCGCGACACCCTACGACTGGTAAGATATTGGATGTAGCAGCAGTAGAGGGCACTAGCAGGGTGCCTCAGCCTGATCTGAGGGCGATAGAGAGGTTTCATCCCGATCTCCCCAACACTCTCCACCACGTCAGTAGCCGCACGGAGTGGCAGATGCGTCGGCACCCCCTCCAGCAGTACCTATACCGACACCGTCCGATCAGGAGGTTAGGAGTGTTGTTGTTATGTTAGCCAAGATGATGGCCGCACAGCGTCAGCCCGTGGTACCGGTAGTTGCAGAATCTTCAGGAGGGCCTGGTAGCTTGAGGGTGATCTTGGGCAAATTTATATGCCCATGTGATACTCAAAAGTACCATTTTAGCCTTGTTTATCTACCAATGTGTATACATTCTCATATCTTTGGTAATAAAATGTGAATTTATACTAACCAACATGATTAGCATTGTTTTGCAGGTAAAATGTAATTTTGGGAAGCTTAAATGCATGTTGGAAGATATCGGGGTTGGACTTGGATGCGAGCAAGGGACAAGACATTGGACAACATGAAATAAAGGGGCTCCGCGATGGAGCCGTGTCACGCTGCCATCGCGGAGGCCTTCTGCTTGGATAGGGAAATTTCGCCCAAATTCCAGAGAGGGTACGCGATAGGTCCGTGGCACGGTGCCTTGGCTCCGCGTTGCACGTCGTGCCATGTTGGGATTTATTTCCTGGACCCCCAGTTCCAGTGAAGGTCCGCGTCGGTAGCGTGTCACAGAGGCAGGGCTCCGCGATGCACTCCGTGACACGTTGCTTGTTATTCCGGGAAAAATTCCCACCAGTATAAATAGAACACTTAGGTTCATTTTTAAATATTCTGACTTGGTGGAGCAAGAACGTGGGTTACAAGCAGTTGAGGGGACGATAATATCTGGGTTTTTCTCTCTTTCTTTCTTCTTTAATTCAATTGCTTGTATGTTTAACACTCATTTAACGATGTTTAATCCACAAATGAGTGGCTAAATCCTCTCCTTGCTGAGGTTATGAACAATTGTAGTGAAATGCATTGTTGATCATAGTGGTTTTTCATCTTTTCTTCCATGTTGTTCTATTAATTCTTGTTCTTACTGCATTAATGTGTGGCCTACGTTAATGTATATCTAAAAAGTCCGGTTTCACTCGAGAGAGCAAGAAATTGGAAAGTTGTGAATTAATAGGATATGATCTTTTCTTGGTTTGGGAAAATTGGGAATTGATTTACTTTCAGGATAGAAATATACCTGAAAGTCGTATTAGTCAATTTAGGAACCGGGTTTGTATGGCTAGAACATGAATTGCATTTAATCACAGAAATGTAGGTGGATGGTTCATGATTCCTAAGTGAGATTAAATACGAGAGTTTTAATCTCTTGGCAATAGTTCTTGGCTAGCAACTGGAGGAAAAGACTAACCAAATTATGTCGATAATTAATTTCATTACATGTTCATTTAACCTCAGCATGCTCTCATTCATAGTTAAGACTCAAATTAGATAGTTATTTTAGATTTAGCATAAAAATTATAAAACAAAATATCAAACTTTTGGTTACACTGTTGTCTGCATTTTTAGAATCAAAATATAGTACACTTGAGCAAATTGCACTTCATCCCAGTCCCTGTGGGATCGATACTTGGCTTACTAAAGCCACTTTACTACTTGTTCGACCACGTGCACTTGCGTGTAGCTTTATACCCATAGCAAAACCACCGAACAAGTTTTTGGCGCCGTTTTCGGGGACTTGGCAATTGGTGAATTTGTTTTAAGTGTTAATTTACTATATTTTTATTTTCTTAGTGTTGACAACTTGGTCTTAGCCTGTATTTTGCAGACTTAATTTCTGTTGAACACTGGCAAGAGACAAGGAGCTGGTGGAATCGTATATAGAGCCAGAAAGAATATTTCACAGTAAACGGAGAGAAGCTCTACAAAGAAAGCTGCAGTTGCTCAGAAAGACGATCATGGAGAAACAACAGAATCCACCGGTAGTACGGCCAGTGTTAGTGCCCGAAGAAGTAGCAGCTCGGCCAGTTCGCGAGGTTGCAATCCCACATGCTAATAATGTCACATCTAGCATCCGAAAACCTCAGTCAGGAGGGAGGTTTGAACTTAAGCAGAATATGGTGCAATTGCTGCACACTAGCGGGCAGTTTACCGGTCTCCTTCATGAAGATCCGCAGCAGCATCTCCAAAATTTTTTGGAGATAAGTGACACTTACATCCCCGCTGAAGTGTCATCAGATTATGTTCGGCTTACATTGTTCCCATTTTCTCTATTGGGAGAAGCCAAGAGGTGGTTGAAAGCTGAGCCACCAAATTCTATTTCCACGTGGGATGATCTTGCAAGGAAATTTTTGATACGGTTTTTTCCCTCTGGTAAAACAGCAAGACTTAGAAGTCAAATTCTAAGTTTCAAACAAAGAGAGGGAGAGAATTTATATCAGGCATGGGAGAGATTCAAATCCATGTTGCGGGATTGTCCTCATCATCATCAGTCCAATGATGTGTTGGTGCACACTTTTATAGAGGGTTTGGAACCCCACACTAAATTTTGCTAGACTCGGCAGCTGGAGGACAAGCGCTGGAGAAAACTTATGAGGAGCTGTATACCTTGTTGAACCGTATTTCGCAGGGCAATCTGGAATGGAATGTTGATTCATCAAGAGGCGGGACAAGGAAAGCAGCAGGAGTGCTAGAAGTGGATGGGTTTACAACAATTGCTGCACAGATAGCTGCATTGCAAAATCAACTTAACACCCACTTCAGCAACATGAAAATGAACCATCCTCAAGCCCAAGTTAATGCAGTGCAGCAAATGTGGTGTGAAGTGTGTGGAAGAAGTGAGCACTCAGCTGAGTGTTGTGGAGCCAATCCTGACTCGGTAAACTTTATGGGAAATGCGCAAAGGAACCACCAACAGTATGGTAATAGCTACAATTCCAATTGGAGGAATAACCCTAATTTCTCTTGGGGTAGCAACAACCATCAGGGGCAAAGTTCGGGTCAGGGTGTGCAAAGGAACCAAGGAGGGCAGCAGAATTATCAAGAACAATTCAGAAACAACAATGCACCTCCTCCACCACCATCACCCAGCATTGAGGAGATGTTCAAGACCATGATAGATAACCAAACTCAATTGCAGGCTGACTATGTGAAATTGGCAGCCGAAGTGAAAAACAACCAGTTAGCTACCAAGGCACTTGAATATCAATTTGGGCAATTTGCTGGAGCCCAAAACACAAGGCCTAGAGGAGGAATGCCGAGCGACACAGATCCCAATCCCAAGCAGGTAAATGCAATGACCACAGGGAGTGGTTTGCAGCTGAAAGAGGTGGAACCAGAAATACCACCTCAGCAATCGGGAGCAGCATAAGTTGAGAGGGAGCAAAGTACTAAAAGGGGGAAGACTAAGGAAGCTGAATCAGAAAGACCTCCACCCCTGTTCCCTCAATGATTAAAGAAACACACGGAGGAGGCGTGTTTCAAGAAATTCATGAAGGTGCTGAAACAGGTACATATTAACTTACCTTTTGTTGATGTTTTGCAGGGAGTGCCGAAATATGCTAAGTATATAAAGGACATTGTGGCAAACAAAAGTCGGTTGACTGAGTATGCTACGGTGGCTCTAACGGAGGAGTGCACTTCCCGGATTCAAAATAGACTGCCCACAAAGCTCAAAGACCCTGGGAGCTTTACTATCCAGATTACTATTGGGCAGAGCATCCGAGCTCGTGGATTGTGCGATTTGGGAGCGAGCATAAATTTGATGCCTTCATCGGTATTCAGAAAGTTGGGTCTAGGGAGTCCTAGACCCACAACAGTAATCTTGCAATTGGCGGATCGATCCTTAGCCAGACCTGATGGCATTGTTGAGGACGTTCTGGTGCAAGTTGGCTCTCTAATTTTCCCGGTAGATTTTGTCGTGCTGGATTTTGAACCAGACGCGGAAGTCCCATTTATTTTGGGATGTCCTTTCTTGGCAACCGGGAAAGCACTAATTGACGTAGCTGCGGGGCAGCTAACAATGCGAGCACACGACAAGGTGGAGGTGTTCGATGTGTACAAGGCACCCAAGCTCCCGATGGTGCACGAAGAACTCTCGGTGATCAATGTGATTGATCAAGGCGATGATAAGCAGATTAAGGATTCACGAGTGTAATGATTGGGTAAGAAGAGGTGTTGATGGGATAGAGATTTATGTGCCACAATCTCAAACTCCTCCAAATGAAGATGAAGCTTTCGTTGATGGAGGAAATGACGTTGAAAATGAAAGTGATTATGAATGAGACGGGTTTTAATTATAATATATTTAATATTTTTGTCCTATTGAAATACTTATACGAATTTAATATTTTGTAAATATTTTTTGATTCAGAATAATTAATAAGATATTAATTTTACTTTCAATTTAAGTCATATTTTATAGAAGATGCATTTTAGTCAGCCATGTATTATCCATGTATGTATTGGTTGTTTATCCAATATTTTAATTCTCAAGACTTGTTTTTACTTATATTTCGTTGTTGTTGTTGCCCTTGGATTGTGTGATACTGATGTGATATTATATTTGAAATTTGAGTAACTACTTATTTTATAGTGCTTAAATATCTCATAGCTTGTGAAATGTCTTTCCATCAAGACTTTACGCAATTACTTTACTTGGAGAAGGAACTATGCGAACCAGAGCTAGATGCAGATTTGCAACTAAACAACAAGATGATGAAATTGTACGACCATATATGGAGTAATTGATGGATGGTCGGAACTATTCTCAAGATCAAACACATTATGATGAATCTAATGAATTGAGAATTACTGGCACTGAAGAGTAACAAAATGATGAATCAGGTAACTCTAATGAATTGCTTTTTCTCGTGAACGGCCTATGTATTTCAATGATATTGTCTTCTTGGTGCAAAATGAGAACATCCACAAAATTATGTGTATGTATCTCTAATGTTTGGTCAGAACAAAGACAACAAATCCTTTATATAAGTGAAACTTAATAATTAGTCCTCATATAATAATCTCTATTTCTTCTCCATCTTTATGGCAGAAGAAGCTCTCTCTACTTTCTGTTTTTACCATTAATCAAATGGATAGCAAAATTCTGCAAAAATATTATTTCTTTTTCTTTATTCTTCTTGCAGAACTTCTTCTTCCTCTATTTTCGCCATTTATTTTCCAGATTCTGCCAGTTTTTTTCTTTTCATTTTCAGTCCATTTATTTTATTTTCTTCCTAGTTCAATTTAAAGTTTTTTATTATATTTGGGAAGGGAAAAAGAGCAAGGGAATGACCTTTGAATCTTTTTAATATTAGGTACTTTGGAAAAAAGAAAGGTTCGTGGGCCTACATTATTAAAAGATATTTGGAAGTTGCCTCCAGGAAAGACACTTGTTGTCCCGTTCAATAGTCGTAATCAAGCCATCAGAAAAGATGGTTGAAAGCTTGCGAGCTTTCTGGGAATTGACGCTAGAACTCCAGAACTAATGCCGTTATGTATAAATGATTGGAGAAGCTTTGATAAAGACGAAAAGAAGAAATTGGTGGAGTTTTTGAGAATATAGAGTTATTATTATCTTATAATACATAAATCCTTTAAGATGTTATTTATGTTTTACATGACATTATTTTATAAACATTTGTTTTTTTGTTTTAGAGGAAGTTTTCTATCCCAACACGTAGAAGTGTTTGTTATAAAGTCAATAGGAAAGAAATGAAAAGATTATAAATGTGATTTTAAAAGTATTTATATGACAAAATTTAAGACCAAAGATGTTTTGTTGAAGAATAAAACAAATTGTATACCAAGGGATCAGTGGACTGGTCTGGTCTCCTATTGGGTTTCAAAAAAAGCTAAGGTATCATTAGTTTTATATGTCTTTTAAGAACCCATACTACCAAGAAAATGATATATTTATATATAAACTATAAGATTTGTTTTTTTATATTTCAATGACAGCGGCATAGCCAAACAAACAGAAACAATAGGGCCAAGCAAAAGATGCCACACACGGGAGGATCGAAAAGTATTGCCATCTTGATGGATGAGAAGATATTCATTTATAGATTAAACCTTATAATATTTTAGAACTCTTTTTGCAGTCTATGGAATAGCGTTCAAAAAGTAGTTCAAGCCTTACTCAGAAATCTCACACTTATTCCAGATCACTGAAGATGAACAGATCAGAGAAATCGAGAAATAGTTAATGGAACATTCATGTCTTGAATCTCATAAGGAGTTCATGAAGAAATGTCACAACCCACTCTGACTGAATGAAGAATTCTTCATCAAACTCTCACTCAAGAAGAATGAAAACATCAACCCAACCATGGCAAGCCACTCTGGCATGAATCCAGAACACATTCATCTTGCAAAGAAGGAGTGCACTGAACTCATGGAGTTTGGACTGATCGAGCCGTCTAATTCTCCATGGGCATGTGAAGCTTTCTATGTCAACAAGAGAGTTGAGCAGACAAGAGGTAAACTCAGAATAGTCATAAACTACCAGCCACTCGACCATTTCCTCCAAGATGATAAATTCTCTATACCAAATAGGCTAACCCTATTTTCACACTTAACCAATGCTAAATATTTTTTTAAGTTTGATCTCAAATCTGGATTTCGGCAATTGGGGATACATCCGGAGGAAATACCAAAAATAGGATTTTGCATTCCTGAACAACACTTTCACTGTAAGGTTATGCCATTTGGGCTGAAACCTGCACCCTCTTTATTCCAAAAATCCATGATCAATATCTTTCAACGTATCATCCACACCTCACTAGTATACATTGATGATATCCTATTGTTTAGTGATACTCTGGAGGAACACTTTTCCTTACTCCGGCATTTTCTTGATATAGTAAGAGCAAATGGAGTTATGCTCTCTGCGAAGAAAATGGTCCTTGTTCGAAAATAAATTGATTTCTTAGAGATGCATTTTCACAATGGAGCATATAGTCCAGGTCCACACATATGTCAGGAATTACTCAGATTTCCAGACATCAACTTCATCACAAAGCAACTTCAACAATTTTTAGGGATTAAAAATTATGTTAGAGATTTTATTCCTGAAGTTCATACATATATTTTTCCACTTACAAAGATGCTAAAAAAGAATGCCGAAGCATGGGGTAAAGAGCAGGATAAAGCTGTCCAAAGAATCAAGAAGATGTCCCAACAGGTGAAGACTCTCCATATTCCTTCATATGGAAAGAAGATACTCCAGACTGAAGCCAGCAATGAATACTGGAATTCAGTTCTTATGGAAGAAAAAGATGGCCATAGAAGGATATGCGGATATGCTAGCGGAAGATTCAACGATTCAGAGCAGCACTACCATTCCACCTTCAAGGAGATTTTAGCCGTGAAGAATGGAATCAAGAAGTTCAACTTCTTCCTGATTCGCACTGAATTCCTGATCGAGATAAATATGAAGGCGTTCCCGAAGATGATCCAGTTAAATCTGAAGATACCTCCACACCTGCAAATTCTCAGATGGGCACAATGGTTCTCACCCTACAAATTCCAAGTGAAGCACCTGAAAGGGAAAGATAATTTCCTGACAAACTTCCTTTCTCGATTGGATTAATTTGCAAATAGGTTTTTGCAAGAAAAACATAGAAGATCAAAGAACCATCCAGCCATGTGTTCATGATTACAGACCCACTAGGTCCCAGGTCATCAAGGCTGCCAAGCCATCCGCCAGACTTACTTAGTCAATATGTGGACCCATTCGATTCATCCATCATGATCGAAAGACGGACTTTCTATGAGCTAAAAGCTTTCAAAAAATACGGTGGATCCATTCTAAAGCCTTATGGAGTCCACCCGGAATACCCGTTCTGTCACGTGTTCATACCACTTCCTAATGATTTTCGACAAGAACTCTTATGGTTCTTTTGGTACTTATGTCACCAGTATTACATCCTGATGGAATTCAAATGCAATGTATTCAAGGATTTTGACAAGATTGAACTAGCTTTCAGAATATTTCTATAATGGTTCAAATCGTGGAAATACTGGGTTCAATGATTCAAGAATACATACAATGCAAAGATATTCATGTTGCATCGGCCAATAATGTTAATCGATGGGAAAGTGCATGCAGAGCCAGAACTCTTTTTCTATTGGCGATTTCTAGTCTCTATTTTGTACTTGGAAGATGATCTTGGGCAGATTTATATGCCCAAGTGATACTTAAACGTATCATTTTACCTTGTTTGTTGTGCAATGTGTATATAATATCATGTAATTGGTAATAAAATGCGAATTTATACTAACCAACATGATTAGCATTTGTTTTGCCGATAAAGGTGATTTTTAGGAGCTAAAATGCATGTTGGAACTATGTCGGAGTTGGACTTGGATGCGAGCGTGGAAAAGACCTTGGAATGCAGGATTTATAGGGGCTCCGCGATGGCTCCGTGCCACGCTACCATCGCGGTAGCACACTGCCTGAGCATGAATTAATTTGGCAATTTCCAGTGTACCTGCGCGTCAGCTCCGTGGCACGGAGATAGGCCTCCGCGATGGCCTCCGTGCCACATTGAGGTTAAATTACCGGACCCTGGAAATTCCAGTGAGGGTCCGCGTCCACGCCGTGTCACGGAGGCAAGGCTCCGCGTTGGCCTCCGTGACACGTTGCTTGTTATTCCGGGAAAAATTTCCCACTAGTATAAATAGCACACTTAGGTTTATTTTAATTAGTTTTTAGTTTTTAGACTGAGTTCAGAAGTGGAGAGCAGGAACGTGGGTTAGTAGCAGTTGAAGATTGGAAAAGATAAGGGATTTCTTCTCTTGTTTTCTTCTTTCTATCAATTGTAGGTATAATTTACACTCATTTTAGGATGATCAATCCAAGAATGAGTGGCTAATTCTCTTTCTTGCTGAGGTTTTGAACATGTGTAATGAATTTTGATTGTAAATGATATGGTTTTATTCTTCTTCTTTAATGTTGTTCTATTAATTCTTGTTCTTTACTGCATTAGTGATTGGCCAACATTAATGTATATCTAAAAAGTCCAATTTCACTCGAAAGAGCAAGAAATTGGAAAGTTGTGAATTAATAGGGTATTGTTCTTAACTTGATTTGGGAAAATTGGGTTTTGATGTGCTTTCCTGATAGAAATATACTTGAAAGCCGTATTAGTCAATTTAGGAACCTGAATTGTAGTGCTAGGTCATAAATTGCATTTGATCACAGAAATGTAGACAGATGGTTTATGATTCTAAAGTTAAACTAAATACGAGAGTTTTAATTTCTAGGCAAATGTTCTTGGCTAGCAACTTGAAGAAGAGAATTAACCAAAATTATCATGATTATCAAGTTCATTACTTGTTCTTAACCTTGGCATGTTCATATCCATTGTCTGAATTCACAAGTAAATAGTGTTATTGATTGTAGTATATAGTTTAGAAACAAAAACTCAATTAACCCTTGGTTACGTTGTTGTTAGCATAATTAGAAGTTAAATAGAAATATAGTAAATTAGGCAATTTTACATATCTTGAGCCTCCTTGGATCGATACTTGGCTACTTAGCAACTTTATTATTTGTTTGACCACGTGCACTTGCGTGTCGGTTTTTACCCGTAGCCCAAAGCACCGAGCAAGTTTTTGGCGCCGTTGCCGGGGAGGCTAGGCGATTTGTAAAATTTTGTTTAGTGTAAATTTACTGTATTTGTATTTTTATTTTCTTAAGTGTTAACAACTTGGTCTTAGCCTATATTTTGCAGATTTTGTTTCTGTGAACACTAGCAAGGGACAAAGATCTGGTGGAATCTTACTTAGAGCCTGAACGGGAATTTCATAGTCAACGTAGAGAAGCTCTTCGAAAGAAGCTGCAGTTGCTTAAACAGTCTATGATGGAGCAACCAAATCCACCAGTTGTTAGGGCAGTTTTAGTGCCCGATGAAGCAGCAGCAAGGCCGGTTCGCGAGGTGGCAATCCCACACGCTAATAATGTACATTCTAGCATCCGCAAACCAGAGCCTGGAGGGAGGTTTGAATTAAAGCAGAATATGGTGCAACTTTTGCACACAAGCGGGCAATTTACCGGTCTCCCTCACGAAGATCCACAACAACATCTCCAGAACTTTTTGGAGATAAGTGAAACTTATATACCCGCTGGAGTGTAACCCGATTATGTTCGGCTCACCTTATTTCCATTTTCCTTACTTGGTGAAGCCAAGAGGTGGTTAAAAGTTGAACCACCCAACTCTATATCAACGCGGGATGATCTTGCACGGAAGTTTCTTATTAGATTTTTCCCTTCTGGTAAAACAGCCAGACTTAGGAGTCAAATCCTAAGTTTTAAACAGAGGGAGGGAGAAAATCTACATCAAGCCTGGGAAAGATTCAAATCCATGTTGTGGGACTGTCCTCACCATCATCAGTCCAATGAGGTGTTGGTACACACTTTTATTGAGGGTTTGGAACCCCACACTAAAATTCTGTTAGATTCAGCAGTTGGAGGGCAAGTGCTGGAGAAGACCTCTGAGGAGCTGTACACTTTGCTCAACCGAATTTCACAAGGCAATCCAGAATGGAATGCAGATTCTTCAAGAGGTGGAGCAAGGAAAGCAGCTGGAGTGCTTGAAGTGGATGGATTCACAGCTATCGCTGCATAGATAGCTGCTTTGCAAAATCAGTTAAACACTCACTTCAGCAATATAAATTTGAACCAGCCTTCAGCTTCAGTCAATGCAGTTCAACAGATGTGGTGTGAAGTGTGTGGTAGTAGTGAGCATTCAGCTGAATGCTGTGGTGCAAATCCTGATTCTGTTAACTTTGTGGGCAATGCACAGAGAAATCAATAGCAGTTTGGTGGTGGCTACAACTCAAATTGGAGGAACCATCCGAATTTTTCGTGGGGTAGCAACAATCAACAAGGCCAGAGTTCAGGAAAGGGTATGCACAGAAACCAAGGAGGGCAACAAAATTATCAAGCTCAATTCAGAAATCATAATTCCCCCCCTCCACCACCATCACCGACTATTGAGGAGATGTTCAAAACCATGATCGCTAATCAGGCACAATTGCAGGTTGACTATGTCAAATTGGCAGCCGAAGTGAAGAACAAACAATTGGCGACCAAGGCTTTTGAATATCAGTTTGGGCAATTTGCTAGTGCCCAAAATACTAGACCCAGAGGAGGACTACCTAGCGACACGGATCCAAATCCAAAGCAGGTAAATGCAGTGACCACGGGGAGTGGTTTACAATTAAAGGAGGTGGAACCGGAAAGACCGCCTCAAAAGTCAGGAGCAGCAGATGTTGAGGGAGAGCAATGTTCTGATAAGGGGAAGACTAAAGAAGCTGAACCAGAAAGGCCTCCACCCCCGTTCCCTCAACGACTTAAGAAACACAAGGAGGAGGCGTGTTTCCAGAAATTCATGGAGGTACTTAAACAGGTACATGTTAACTTACCTCTTGTAGATGTCTTGCAGGGAGTGCCGAGATATGCAAAGTATATTAAAGACATCGCGGCTAACAAAAGTCATTTGACTGAGTATGCCACGGTAGCTTTAACGAAGGAATGCACTTCCCGTATTCAGAATAGGCTGCCCACAAAACTGAAAGACCCTGGAAGTTTCACTATCCAGCTGACTATTGGGCAAAGTATCCGAGCGCGTGGATTATGCGACTTGGGGGCAAGTATAAATCTGATGCCATCTTCGGTATACAGAAAGTTAGGTCTAGGGAGTCCTAGACCTACAACGGTAATCTTGCAGCTAGCAGACAGGTCTTTGGCTAAGCCGGATGGCATTGTTGAGGATGTGTTAGTGCAAGTAGGCTCCCTCATTTTTCCGGTCGATTTTATTGTTCTGGACTTTGAACCAGATGCTGAAGTCCCATTTATTTTGGGACGACCCTTTTTGGCAACCGGAAAGGCATTAATTAATGTAGCTGCGGGTCAACTCACGATGCGAGCACATGACGAGGTCGAAGTGTTCGATGTGTACAAGGTACCTAAGCTTCCGACTGTTTATAAGGATCTCTCGGTGATCAACATAATTGATCATGGGAATGCTAATGGATTGAGTGATTCCCGAGAGTTACTAGGTAGGCCACCGGACAAGGTAGAGCACTACTGGGGGGATGATCATGATCGGGACAAATCGTCCATCTCCCTAGTAGATAAATGAGCTTAAAGGACGTCGAGCCGCGACGGTAAACCAAGCGCTGCACGGGAGGCAACCCGTGAAAATATTTTCTTTCTTTCTTTTTAGTGTGAATAATTTTTATTTTTCTTTTCTTTTTTTTCTTAACTAGGTTTAGATTTTCATTTTATTTAATATTTTTTATTTTAGTTAGGGAAATCTATTAATTTAACCAATTTTTGTTTAGTGAGGTGATTTTCAGGTATAACGGAGGAAATATACATGGAATCGAGAAAATGAGGCGAGGTATGAAAAATTAAATGTATTGGTGAAACAGAGCACTGGCGCGTTGGCGCCGTGTCACGGAGGCAATGCTCCGCGTTGGCCTCCGTGACACGTTGAAGGCAAATCTGGATTTTTCAAAAATCCAGTAAGCCAACGCGTTGGCTCCGTGTCACGGAGGACGGCCTCCGCGTTACCCTCCGTGACACGTTGACCCTTATCCAGTGCCGGGTCACACCGGGTTTCCGGGTGACCCACGTGTTTTCTTTAAATATAACCCCGATTTCGCCCATTTTTTCCCCATTCCCTCTTCCCTCCGCGGCCAAACACCCATTTCCCCCTCCCCAAGCAACGTGCCACGTTGATAGGCAAAGAAAAACGTCAAGTTTCTCCGATTCTTCAATTCTAAGGTATGTTTTCATCATCTAACTCAATTTTTTTGGCAATTTTTGTCAATTTTGGGCATGTAAGGTGAGACATACCACCTTAGGTAGAAATTAAACATGATGGTGAATTATTTTGTGATTGATTATGTTCGGATTGTTGTATTTGGCATTTGAACTTGTCGATTATGTAAATAATTCGAAATTGATTGTCGAACTCTATCCTAGGGCTTGGGTTGTTGAATTTGACTTGGGCAACTTGATTGTTTGGTGAATTCGATGCCGGGGTGTGTTTATTATTTGAGATAAGTCGTGGTAAATAGTGTGTAAATGTTCAAAGACGACTAATTCTCGAATTTTTGTGGGAAATTGCATAATGTGTGAATTGGTTAGATTGTTTAGATTAGCTTGTATATGAAATATTTTTCTAGTTGTTTTTAGTTTGTGGTTGTTTTGTTGCTTGTGCGATGGTTGAATTGCTAGCGATAGTAGGATTGGGTATTAGCTATATGAAGTCTGAGTAGTACACTAACCGTTATGCTGTCGAAATTTTGTTGTGAACGCACTAAGCAATATGTGTATAGTTGTTTGTGTTCGGGGTTGTAAATAGAGCTATCCTTGCTGAAATTTTGTAAATATTGTTAAGAACTAAGTGTGGGGTAAAATTTGTTTAACTCGACCTTAGCCGAAGCTAACAAGTTTTTAGCTTAACGTTGTGCTTGTTTGTGTAAACTGACAGGTACAATGGCTAGCAGGCAAGACAAAGGCAAGGGTGCTTCTACCTCAGGCACCGGCAGAAAAAGGATGAGACTGGGCACTGCAGTCCCAGCTGCACCTGCTGTTCCGCGCGGCCAACACCGCCGATACGGAACACGATGGGTCACCGATGAAGGGAAGAAATGGTACGCGAAGCACAAAGAAAACAAGTACTTCCCGGAGGAACATATTGCAAGGGAACCACTTGCACAGGAGTTCCCTCGCATTGTACAGAGGATTGAGGCAGCTGGGCTCAGCTTTATTTTTCAGGAGCCCAAGGAGTGCAACCTTCACTTGGTCCGGGAATTTTATTCCAATTGGAACCCGGCCATCAGGAGCCACACTATTAAAATCAGAGGGCAGATTGTCACTCTGGAACCCCAGCAGCTGAATGCCATCGTTGAAGCGCGGGACACAGACGCCCACGTTCTCCGCCAGCTAAACATCACCCCACCGTACGCCGACATCAGACGTACGTTGTGTGGGGCTCGATCCACAGCCCGATGGAGTATACACAAAGAGAGGGGGTACCACCAGACTCTGCCCTACTCGCAGATGAACAGGGAGGCCAGAATCTGGCTAAAAATTGTATGTTCGTGCTTGATCCCGGGAGTTCATATGACAGACGTGACCCGGGACCGTGTCTGCTTGGTGTATGCCCTTATGAAAGGGCTTGAGATTAATGTTGGGGCGGTCATAATATCCTCCATAAAGAGAGACAGACTGCACCAGGGCCACAGATACGGGTTTGGCAGACTCATCACCACCTTCCTCCGAGGCCTCGACATTGAGGAAGAAGCCTTGGACTATATTCCACAGCTGGAGCGGAGGGCCCTCGACGTGACAAAGACTAAGGCCCCCGACACTACACACGGACCTGTGCTGACCTTGGGCGAGCGACATGCTCGTGAAGATCAATACATGGCCCGTATGTTTGGCATGCAGATGCTGCAGCTACGGATAGGTGGGAGACCAGCCACCGAGGAGGAGTTATGGCAGCTGGAGGTGGACTACCCCTTTGGCGAGAACGCCAGAGCCTTATGTAAGGTGGGGCCAGCCTTTGTGGAGCCTACAGATGACGATGTCCCTACTGATGAAGAGACACGTCGTGAGAACTCTGATGTGGAGTCCGATGACGACGATGGAGCTGATTCAGATATGGGCGACGAGGCCGCAGCACCGGATGAGGAAGTCGAATATTTCGACTGAGCAGGGAGTTCCACCACCCAAATTTTGTTCTTTGTATTTTTGTGAACACTGGGGATAGTGTTCGATTTAAGTGTGGGGTGGGGAGTAGTTAGGTGCTAGGCCAAGGCTCTAAATTGCTGTATAATTTTTCCTTGTTGTTTATGTATGTTGTGCTTTCCCTGTTGTGAACTGTTTGCGATGTATGTGTATATATTTGTTGTGTGGTTAAGGATGTGTGTTTTTGAAAGTATGGTTGCCATTGTAAATATTTTGTAAATTTTGTAAATAATTTTTTTTTTCTCTCTATCGACATGATCGATATTTTTCAACATTTTTGCGAAAATATTTTGCACTTGTAAATATTTTCTTTCTATCGAAATGATCGATGTGTTGCAAAAAATTTTTCGATTTTGATTTTTTGGTTTCTCGGAGTTTGTTTTCGGTTCTGTTACCGAGAATAGTCCCATTGAACCGATGTTATAGTTAGTGACCGTTCCCTATGATGGATGGATGATGACCATCTTAAGGGAAATGTAGTCGGTAGGACTAGGATTTTTATTTTTTGTTTTAGTTTTCTTTGGTGGATTGCATCAATAAACTGTAGTTGCTTATGGTTGCTAAAATTTCGTTGCATGTTGTAATTGATGTTCAAATTGTGAAAATGATTCGTTTGAAAGAACGCAATTCTGTAAATATGTTGAGTTACCTAGGCTATAGAATTTGGTTCATTATGATTGAGGCTTAATCTTGAATTCATGTAATTGACTAATTAAAGAGTCTGTGAATGCATCTGGATTCGAGCATGTGCATGAAGTGTGAAGTAAGGTTTTGCTATTCCATGCCATCGTGAATTGTCTAGAACTTGCCTGGTGTGTATACAAAGCGAAATGAAGGAGGTGTAGTGTTGGAAAGGATGTAGGCATTTCTTTGTTTTAACCGATAGTTTCCATTTTTTTCTTGTCAAATTCTACCTTTTTATATGTTGTATACCCTAGTCAGCCCGTTGAGCCTTTAGTCGATTTCTTTCTTTTGTCCAAAATTGTATGAACTAAGCTTTATTCCTTCTTTTCATTAGCCTTAAAGTCTTTAAGAAGCTCTTAAGCGCTTACAAAGAACAGAAAATGTTTCCCAAAGTGTTAAAGAGTGAAAAGAGTGAAAAGAAAAAAAAAACAAAGTGAGAAAAGAAAAGATGACGTTGAAGAGGCACTTGTTGTAATTAATTGATATTGAGGGTACATGAAAACCCTCTGCTTTGTGTCAAGTGTGGTTGATGAAATGGGCTGTGTGAAAGTAAACCAGCATGAATGGGAGAAAAAGAGAAAAGAGAGGAACAATGTCCATGAGTCGATGGGAATGAGTTGAAAAGGCGCTTAAGGATGCTAGCGATTATTATTGGCTAATCCAATATATGCATACTAGATCCATAGCCCCATTACAACCCATTAAAGTCCTACGTGATCCTATATTGCATTTCTTTATATTAGTGGAGTAATACACTAAGGGCAAGCCTATGGGTCTTGACATGATGCATGTGAATTCTTTTGGGAGAGAGAGTGAAATTAATTTTTATAGGCCCCTACTTGCATGTTCGTGTGTTGCATGAACATAAAGGGGAAGTTTCTCTCGAGTTGTGAGGGCACATGCTTGATGAAAGATTGATTTTCGTGTCGGATTTCTTGATTAGTTGATTTGCATGAGTTTGCCGATATCAAGAATCAATTCTTAAAAAGTCTAGGCAGCCTTGATGTATTAAAGGTCATTGTATTGTACGACCAAGCATGTTTTCTTGATGATTTACAAAAATTGAATAATCGGTACGACCGTAGCGTAAATTGTTGCACCATAGTGATGAAGGTTGGGATGTAATTTGCATGATTTGTGTATGTGTTGTTCGAGGACGAACAAGGATTTAAGTGTGGGGTAAGTGATCTTGGGCAGATTTATATGCCCAAGTGATACTCAAACGTATCATTTTTACCTTGTTTGTTGTGCAATGTGTATATAATATCATGTAATTGGTAATAAAATGCGAATTTATACTAACCAACATGATTAGCATTTGTTCTGCAGATAAAGGTGATTTTTAGGAGCTAAAATGCATGTTGGAACTATGTTGGAGTTGGACTTGGATGCGAGCGTGGAAAAGACCTTGGAATGCAGGATTTATAGGGGCTCCGCGATGGCTCCGTGCCACGCTACCATCGCGGTAGCACACTGCCTGAGCATGAATTAATTTGGCAATTTCCAGTGTACCTGCGCGTCAGCTCCGTGGCACGGAGATAGGCCTCCGCGATGGCCTCCGTGCCACGTTGAGGTTAAATTACCGGACCCTGGAAATTCCAGTGAGGGTCCGCGTCCACGCCGTGTCACGGAGGCAAGGCTCCGCGTTGGCCTCCGTGACACGTTGCTTGTTATTCCGGGAAAAATTTCCCACTAGTATAAATAGCACACTTAGGTTTATTTTAATTAGTTTTTAGTTTTTAGACTGAGTTCAGAAGTGGAGAGCAGGAACGTGGGTTAGTAGCAGTTGAAGATTGGAAAAGCTAAGGGATTTCTTCTCTTCTTTTCTTCTTTCTATCAATTGTAAGTATAATTTACACTCATTTTAGGATGATCAATCCAAGAATGAGTGGCTAATTCTCTTTCTTGCTGAGGTTTTGAACATGTGTAATGAATTTTGATTGTAAATGATATGTTTTTATTCTTCTTCTTTAATGTTGTTCTATTAATTCTTGTTCTTTACTGCATTAGTGATTGGCCAACATTAATGTATATCTAAAAAGTCCAATTTCACTCGAAAGAGCAAGAAATTGGAAAGTTGTGAATTAATAGGGTATTGTTCTTAACTTGATTTGGGAAAATTGGGTTTTGATGTGCTTTCCTGATAGAAATATACTTGAAAGCCGTATTAGTCAATTTAGGAACCTGAATTGTAGTGCTAGGTCATAAATTGCATTTGATCACAAAAATGTAGACGGATGGTTTATGATTCTAAAGTGAAATTAAATACGAGAGTTTTAATTTCTAGGCAAATGTTCTTGGCTAGCAACTTGAAGAAGAGAATTAACCAAAATTATCATGATTATCAAGTTCATTACTTGTTCTTAACCTTGGCATGTTCATATCCATTGTCTGAATTCACAAGTAAATAGTGTTATTGATTGTAGTATATAGTTTAGAAACAAAAACTCAATTAACCCTTGGTTACGTTGTTGTTAGCATAATTAGAAGTTAAATAGAAATATAATAAATTAGGCAATTTTACATATCTTGAGCCTCCTTGGATCGATACTTGGCTACTTAGCCACTTTATTACTTGTTTGACCACGTGCACTTGCGTGTCGGTTTTTACCCGTAGCCCAAAGAACCGAGCAGAAGAAGAATACTACTAAGCATGACGGTTTACCTTCCAGCAAAATAAGTGCATTCCAAAAGAACTTTGGCCCAAAGAATGGGCACCATGGAACCACACTGATAAACATCCTCATTGGGAAGAAGTCCAAAAAGCATAAAAGGAAATCAGGAACCCTACGAGATAACTAGGGATGAAATCACTCAAGCCATTATACGGATCAGGCTGAATGTCCCATCATATACTTCATGACAGGAATCTCAAAATATGGAACAAGCCATTGCAGAAATGTCAAGCAGAAAATGCTACTTTATAAGATTGTTAAAATGGAGTTTGCATGATACGACCTTCTTCGATGGAAAACATGGAGTCCGATGGAATCCAGGTGAATGCTCAAACCCACCAATGGCACCTTCACGCATTGTCCCACTAGATAATGGCGAGCATCTGGAAGTTCACCACTTCAGATCACCCACCAAAATTTACTACCCACATGAAGAAGAAAGCGGGCCCCACTTCACATGCATTCCACATGGGCTTCCTTGTGCATATTAGGCTAGTCGTTTTATTAGGCTGTTTGTTTTATTAGGCATCTATTGTTATTAGGCTTTGTAGATGATATTGTTTAAATAAGCATGCCAGATTTGTCTTTATCAGGCTATGTAAATAGATGTGCTGTTTTCATTTTGTTAGGCCGTCTAGAAAGGTGTGCCAAGTCTATATTGTATGAAGTCTTATCTTGTAGTCTCCTAACCTCTATTTAAAGGAGGCTAGGTTGTCCATTGTAGAGGAGAGTAGAACACAACGAGTTAAGTCTTGTAAAAAATTTCCTTTGTTCAAGAATATGAGTTCTCTCTTGTTCTTCCTTTCCAAAAGCCATGGTATGACTGATCCTTTTGAAGTAGTATAGGGCATCGACACGACGGGTAAGCAAGCTTATTAAAATTACAATAGTTTTCCAATGTTTATAAACAACTAAATATATAAGTAGAGTAAAAGACTTCCCGAGTTGTGTAGCTTGGCAAATTGTCCGGGTGGATGTATAAGCCAACCCCTTTTTGTAGGGAAATTCTTTTATGTCTATGATGAAATTTACTGTTCGACTAACTTGGCAAGCCATCCTCCGGGATGTTGAAGCTGGGTTTCGTGGCAAGCCGTCCTTCGGGATGTTGAAGCCCAGTCCCCCTTCATAGGAAAACTATTGTGCTTGCAATCTCGCTGCCTTGCCCACCATTTCCTCACCTTGTCTTACCTCCTATTTGGTATCAGAACCCTCTGCGTACTCATATTTGGTATCACAGCCAGGTTTTCTAAATTCTCTCTTGTTTTTCCTTTCCAAAAGCCATGGTATGACTGATCCTTTTGAAGTAGTATAGGGCATCGACATGACGGGTAAGCAAGCTTGTTACAAGTATAATAGATTTTCGAAGTTTATAAACAACTAAATTTATAAGTAGAGTAAAAGATTTCTTGAGTTGTGTATCTTGGAAAACTGTCAGGGTGGATGTAGAAGCCAGCCCCTTTTTGTCGGGAAATTCATTTTATGTCTATGATGAAATTTACTGTTCGACTCACTTCGCAAGCCGTCCTCAGGGATGTTGAAGCCGGGTTTTTTGTCAAGCCGTCCTTAGGGATGTTGAAGCCTAGTCCCCCATCGTAGGAAAACTATTGTGCCATAAATCTTGCCGCCTTGCCCGCCATTGAGGCTGTGGGGGCACTGCCTCTCTAGTCGTCTCACTTTGATGAAGGGCAATCTTTGTGTTTATGACCGAGATGGCCATAATAGAAGCAATCATTTGAACCTGCCAAACACTTTCCCAGGTGGGTTTTCCCCGCAAATTGGGTAGTAATCACCCTCAACTTGGGCTTGTATCCCCGAACTTGAAGTAGAGACTTTTGACAGGGTTCAAAGTGACTCCCACTACTTGAACCTTGCTGGGAACTCTCAAGGTTTTTGATCTTGGGCCTCTTGTTACTCTTTATTTTCCTCTTATGCTCTCCACCCATATTCAAATCACCAAACTTAGATGGGCTCTTCTTCATTAGTTCTTAAACCTTATTAGCCGCCGCCTCTATGGTAGGGTTCACCAATGCAATAATTTGCTGGTTAGGCTGGGTGATCATGGCCCGTATTAACACTCTGAGGGCGGCCCCTAGTTTTACATCCGTTTGGAGTTGGTGGGGCTGACTGACTCCCATTGATATTCTGAGAAGACATGTTTATGTACATGCATATAACATGAGTTAGAGGAATAAAGAGAGTCAAACTCATGGCACGAGATAGAGTCATAAAACAAGGGAACATTTCCTAAATGTCTCATAGCCTTTTCATCATAAGTTTGGCGCGCTTCACACCTATAAAAAAGACTCTACTTAACGAGGCTTTCAAACATCCTAGGACACTTCTAAACTTATTATTCTAATACAAGGTTTGTCACGACCCAAACATAGGCCCAGATCTAGACATAGGACATGGAACCCCAAGAGACTGCAAGTCGACCCATGGCATGAACATACATCTAACTCAATCAATAAATGGGAAAGAATCAAAATAATAGTTATAGCGGAAGTTTAAGCATAACATATAATCCAAAAAATACAACACGAGTTTGAAGTTGAATACAACCTATTGTTTGAAAAGCCTCTAAGTCTGATGAGTTGATGGGACAAGACCCCAACTAACTCTCTAAATCTGAAAAATAAAAATATCGAGATAACTAATCATGAATGGTCCTCGAAAGATGAGGACTCACCAATAGAGACTGATTCTGACTCCGAAAGTTGGCTAGTGGTGGGATTGAGTCTGAAGATCAGAGCTTGTATCATAAAATGATACAACATAGAGTATGCGGTCAATATGTGGAATGTACCAAGTATGCAAGATAAGAAAAATGGGCAATTTAAAATGTGTAAAAGTTCATAAGATTAAGACAACATGATTGTAATGTAAAATACCATAATGTAACATTAGGCTCAGGGTTTTCATGATATTGGTAAATCATTTATAGTCATACTCACGAGAGAAAATATTTATTAAACATGACATGAACTAAAGTATATACTCATAGTCATACATAAATCATGAGGAATAGTAGGAGATTTTTATAACTGACATACCCCATATTAGCACACATGGAGCACGACCTGTAAACCTCTAGTAGGGAGGGTGTTCGTACCTTGCAAAGGGTAGAACCATGAAAGGGCATGATATCACTCAAGAAAGGCCCATTGGGACAAAGGGGACAGTCTCAAGGGAGGTCCCATCATGACCTACGGTGGCATGTAGTTTTGAGACTCGAGGCAAAACCTGGGATCCGAACCTACTCGGTGTTAAATACTACTCCCAAAACATATATAGCGTTCATAGGATAATATATATGAATTTCATGAACTAGTTAAATGATGATAATCTTAAGAATGCTTGAAAATATGTGGACAAGCCATGAAATAAGGCCCGTGATTCGGTCATAATCATAAATCATAAATCATAAATTATGAGGTTCATACATACTTATAAAACATGTATATACTTGATATTCATAAATTCATGATGAGCATTTGAGAGATATCATATTATAAGTCATAAATAATAATGGAATAAAGAGGATCAAGATCATAATGAAATCATAACTTGATTTTTCATAAAAACATGCATAATTGGGCGCAATTTGCTTTAAATCCGAATCTATACATTTATATTTCAAATAGTTATAAAATCTACCCAT
Source organism: Datura wrightii (assembly GCA_035772735.1). Classification (NCBI taxonomy): domain Eukaryota; kingdom Viridiplantae; phylum Streptophyta; class Magnoliopsida; order Solanales; family Solanaceae; genus Datura; species Datura wrightii. The sequence continues at coordinate 114,251,133 of JASDFA010000001.1, forward strand.
AGTTTATAAAACATGATTTAATACATGAACGGAGATAACCCATGGCTAGATCATAAGAATTTCATAAGAATTGGGATAGAACCCCATAGATTCATCATTAGAATTTCATGAATTAGAGAGAGATTGGGCATGGGTGTGACAAATTCACCCATTCATAACCCTACATACCTGAGATGGACTGATTCTATAACTCCTCTGATTTCCCAATTAAAGATTGAAGAAATGCTTGAAGGAATTAAGCTTGATCAACTCCTTAGCTCTCAAAGTTTGCATGCATGAGTAGGAATAGTCTAGAATGAATTTACCCCTCTTAATACTCACTATTCATAGCCTAAAATGACATAGTTTAGGCCTTAGAATCATTGATATTTCGGAAAATACCTTACTGAATTCGCAGAAAATAACTGACTGCCAGTCACCTAGAGGGACTAGACGAGTCGTCATCTAAGGGAACGAGTCGTTGTCTGCTGTCGTCGTATGCATAGTCACTTATCCACAAAGGGTCCCCACGAGGGACCTAAAAGATCTTCATTGGTGACCATGACTCGTGGTCACCACTCGTTACCTTCACTGCGCAACATCTTAAGTCATTCACCAAAGGTTGACCACGACTCACCTAACAAATCATGGTGACTTACCATGATTCGTGGGGTCCAATCGTGAAGCAAACTGCACACTCATCCTTTATCTTCCAAATACCCTTAACCATGGGTGACCTCATGACTTGTGGGGCTGACCACGACTCCTGGTCACACCCGTGGTCACACCAACTCTGAATTTTCTAGGTAAGTCAACATCCCGCACCACGAGTCACTTATTGACTTGTGGTCAACATGACGGGTCATGTGACAACCCATTCTGTGACCTAGTGTAGAAAATCCTGTCTTCTCCATTTTAACTCCCTGATCTGATCTTTGGGCTTTTGGGGTATAACAACTATATCCCTCTTCTTACCATTCCACCAATAGACTTTATGTAGATCATAGTACATCTTGGTGGAACCTAGATAGATGGAGTAGTTGGAAGCATGAGCCTAAAGCAACATCTGCTCTCTCAAATTACCAACACTTGGAACATATAAAAGGCCCTGATATCGAAGCACACCATCTCCCCCTTGGGAGAAGACCTCCACCTTCTGAGTTCATACTACTTCCTTCAACTTCACCAAAGTAGGATCCTCATCTTGCCTAGACTTGACCTCAGTCACCAATGAAGATTTAGACCCATTTTGAACAACCACACCACCATCTGCCAAGTCCACAAGGTGAACTCCTAGCCGTGGAAGCCGATGAACATCCTTCACTAACTCCTTTCTTCCATCCTCAACATGAGACACACTATCCATGGACAATCTACTAAGGGCATCCTCCACTATATTAGCCTTGACTAGATGGTAAAAGATACTCATATCACAATCCTTGAAAAGTTCTAGCACATGAGAACACACCCATATGCAGAACTTCTAAACCGCGACCCTTATCACGACTTTTTGTTTCCCATAATGAGTTTTACCATGATCCGTCCTTTCCAACCTTAGCATCCATGTATCTCACCATGACTCCTAATCATAATTCTTACCCACATACCATGATTCATGGTGTGACTCGTGGTCTAGACATCCAGCTTTAGAATTCCACCACGACTCATTCCACAGTCTGTTACTTCTTACCATAACTCGTTCTGAAGCAAAAATGCAGAGTTTTTCACTAAACTCATTTCCAATTCTCTCATCTATTATTAGGGACTTTTGTGGCATTACTGATCATGGGCAAAAATATATGCCCGAGATACGCTTTACGACTTAAATTAGTCTTGTTTATCTAAGATTATTGTATACATTTTCATGTAATTTTAGATAAAGTAAAGATATGTGCTAACCAACATGATTAGCCTTTGTTTTGTAGGTTTTGATGATGTTTGAGTAACTAATTCATGAGTTGGTGAAGTAGATGCTTGGAGACGGAATTAACACGCGAACGTCGGTGAAGAGGAGGCACAAAACAGCCCACCGGCGCGTCGACAACGTGCCACGACAGGCAGGGCGCTCACAACAGCCCACCTGCGCGTTGGCAATGTGCCACGGCAGGTGGCCTCCATGACCAAGGGCTACCAACGCGCTGCCCAAGCAGCGTGACACGCTGCCAACGCGGCAGGGTGCTGCCCGGGCCGATTTTGGGTGATTTCCAGAGGGCCTCCGCGTCCGTAGCGTGTCACGGAGGCCGTGTTCCGCGATGCACTCCGTGACACGTTGCTTGTTATTCTGGGAAAGAGTCCTACTACTATAAATAGCACACTTAGGTTTATTTTTCGTAAGGGTGACTTGGTGGAGCAAGGACGTGGGTTAGGAGCAGTTGAGGAACGAAAAAGCTAAGGAATTTCTTCTCTTCTTTTCTTCTTTCTATCAATTGTACGTATGATTTACACTTGTTTTAGGATGCTCAATCCACAAATGAGTGGCTAATTCTCTTCCTTGCTAAGGTTTTGAACATGTGTAGTGAATTTTGATTGTAAATGATATGGTTATCTTCTTCTTCTTTCATGTTGTTCTATTAATTCTTGTTCTTACTGCATTAGTGCTTGGCCAACATTAATGTACATCTAAAAAGTCCAATTTCACTCGAGAGAGCAAGAAATTGGAAAGTTGTGAATTAATAGGGTATTGTTCTTAACTTGATTTGGGAAAATTGGGTTTTGATGTGCTTTCCTGATAGAAACATACTTGAAAGCCGTATTAGTCAATTTAGGAACTGGAATTGTATTGCTGGGTCATAGATTGCATTTGATCACAGAAATGTAGACGGATGGTTTATGATTCTTAAGTGAGATTAAATACGAGAGTTTTAATCTCTTGGCTAATGTTCTTGGCTAGCAACTAGAAGAGAAGAATAACCAAATTATGATGATAATCAAGTTCATTACTTGTTCTTAACCTTGGCATGCTCATATCCATAGTTTCAATTCAAAGTAAATATTTGTTAATAGTTTTAGTATATAATTTATAAACAAAAATTATTTAACTTTTGGTTACGTTGTTGTCAGCATATTTAGAAGTAAGATAGAATATAGTATACTTGAGCAATTTTACTTATCCAGAGTCTCCTTGGTTCGATACTTGGCTTACTTAGCCACTTTATTTCTTGTTTGACCACGTGCACTTGCGTGTCGGTTTTTAACCCATATAGCAAACCACCGAACAAGTTTTTGGCGCCGTTGCCGGGGAGACTTGGCAATAGGTGAATTTGTTTTAAGAGTAATTGACTGTATTTTTATTTTTCTCAAGTGTTAACAACTTAGTCTTAGTGTTTGTTTTAATTCTTTTGCATTTTACTTTTTCTTTTTTGAATACCCTTATTGACATGACATCGTGGAATATAAATGGTTTCAATGGTGGATACTCATATTTTAGTGAATCTTGTCTGAATTGCGGAGGACACCACTTGTGGCAACAATGTAACACGTGTAATATATGTGGTGGTCAAGATGGCCATTGGGATGGCAGTCCGAATGCATATTCCCCTCCCCCAAGCCCCTACTATGATCCTTCTGTTGTTTTTCCTGAATATAGGCATGCTGAAAATGAGGACTTGGGATGCCAAGCTCGAATAGAAGACATGATGAAACAACTCTTGGAGCAATCAGAAGCAATGAAGGAGGCGATGGCAGTATTGAGAATTCAGCAAGAAGAGAATGCAGAGGCTCTAGAAAGGATGAGCATCAAATTCACGGAGATGATCGCTGAAGCTGAAGCTTGTGATAAATTGCAGGTAACAACTTTAGCCGATATTCAAGAGGAAATACAAAAGGACGACAAGGGTGAATTTTTGGATGAAGCCCAACAATTAGAATCTCTTGAGTGTCCCCGTGACGGGCTCACACTTATAGAAAATCCATTCATGGAAGAAGAGATAGAGTACCCCCCATTTGACATTAATGAAGAGATAGATGTCGATGCTGAGAAGGAGTATACAAGTAAGGAGGTCAAGCAAAATGCAGTTTCAGAGTTAAGGTGTATTGGACCACACTCTACGCATTTTTCGACGTTAAATTTGGTTGACAACATAGGAAGAGAGTCTTCCAAGCTTATAGAGAAATGTCAAGAGGAGGACCAAGCACCATATATTTTGAAATTTGCCAACGCGGAGAGACAAAATGACTTCGCTTACTTGAGGGCCAATAAAGTAAAAAGGCAACATCTACTGTTTGGTCCTTACAATTTTTCACCACCACCCCTGGAGTATAAGAGGAAATTAGAGAAGAAATTAGGGGTGAGATTCATATCCTCAAGGTGGAGGAAAAAGTGGTGAAACTTGGTACGTCGTGCCGCGACGTAAAATTAGGCGCTGCTTGGGAGGCAACCCAAGGGTACCACAGGTACCATTTTAATTTCTTGCAATTGAGTTAATTTTTGTTTATTTTCATCTTGTGTTGTTTTGGTGGAAAGTTAAGCGCAGATGGAGGGGAAGTCTGAGTACCCGTGGAGGAGGAAGCTAACAAGCATGGAAGAGAAAAAGTGTGGGGTTGAACACCCACTTGTGCAAAGTCGAAGAAACGCATGCTGTTAGCTAAGCCTAAAGGCCTCAGGGAGTATTTCTCACCCTTTGTAAATTTTAATTTGATGCTATGAGGACATAGCATGATTTAAGTGTGGGGTGAGGGAAATTTCAAAAAATTTTGTTGTGCTTAACGATTTTTGGTGAATGTAATGCTTGTGAGAAATTTGAAAAATTTGAAAACTTTTTGTGAATTAAGCATGACTTCATCACCCGTTGGTTTTTCTTTTCGGTTCTTTTCCGATGGGGGGTATTTGAACCGAGGAATAAAATTTTTCTTTTTCTTTCCTTGGTCTGTATATAAAGTTTTTAGTCATAGCTAGGGACTGTTTCCGACGATGGATGGATGACGACCTTCTTGAGGAAAATTAGTCGATAGGTTTTGGGTTTTTGAAACCCGTAGCGAATTGATGGCTTGATATTCTTGTTATGTGCTATACATGGTTGTAAGAGGAAAGTATGTTCAGTGTGAAGCATGGAAGTGTATAACTTTGTGTGAGACACTTAGGTTCTTGAATTTGACTCAATATGATTGAACCTTAATCCTGAATTCTTGTGATTAGCTGAGTAAGAGTCTGATGAATGTGTCTCGAATTGAGCATGTGCCATGAGTGTAAGGTTTTTGAGTATTCTATGCTATTTTGGAATGTCTAGAACTTGCCTGGTGTGTATATAAAACGAAATGAAGGATGTGAATTGTAGGAGATGATTTAGGCATTTCTTTGAATGAACCAAACTTTTATCCCTCATTATACCTACCTTGAAAAATTAATCCTAGTTAACCCCATTGAGCCTTGAGCCTATTCTTTGACAGCTGCAACATAAGCTTAATCCTTTTTCTTTCATTAGCCTTGAAATTGAACCAAAACTCCTAAGCGCTTAAAGGAAAAATCCGAAAGAGTAAAGGAGTGAGAAGAATGAAAAAGAAGGAAAAATAGCAAGTTGTAAATAGTTGAGAAAAGGAAAAAGGTGTATTTGTGTGAAAATGGTTGATTATTAGTAGGGAGTAAGAAAAGAAATGAATGAAACATATTGCTTAAGTACTCCTTACTAATAAGCTAAAAGTGCCGAAAGAAATGGGGGAACAAAAGAGGAAAAAGAAAACTAAAAGGAGAAAAAGGTGAAGTGAGGGAAGGGAAGTTTGTAATGAATGCGTGATGTATTATAAGCGCTTAGGAAAGATAGTCACTATTACTGATCATAATAGTACCTACCCGCACCAGAGTTACATTACAACCTAAAAAGTCCTACTTGATCTTACATTCACACATCCTTAAATTAGTGGAATAAAACACTAAGGGCAAGCTTATGGGTCATTACATAATGCATGTGAATTCTTTGTGAGAGTGAGCGTAATTCTATTCATGTACCCACACATGTTGTGATGTAAAAAATTGTTTTTGCGTGTGATTGGGTAACTCTCTTCCCATGAGGGGCACATGTTGAAGGAAGGATATAATTCATGTGAGATTTCTTAATCAGTTGAGTTGCATGAGTTTGCTAAGATTGAGAGTCGATTCTTGAGGTTAAGAAGTCTTAACATAGTTGTACTTCATTTCAATGATCAAATCAGGCATGCTCTATTTTTAGCTTGTATCTTACGTAATCATTATCGTCGTAACTTGAATTCTCTTGCTAAATTAGTTATGTGGGAGTCTCCATATTCATGACATGTAAAAGGTTGTTCGAGGACGAACAAGGCTTTAAGTGTGGGGTTGTGATCACGGGCAAAAATATATGCCCGAGATACGCTTTACGACTTAAATTAGTCTTGTTTATCTAAGATTATTGTATACATTTTCATGTAATTTTAGATAAAGTAAAGATATGTGCTAACCAACATTATTAGCCTTTGTTTTGTAGGTTATGATGATGTTTGAGTAACTAATTCATGAGTTGGTGAAGTAGATGCTTGGAGACGGAATTAACACGCGAACGTCGGCGAAGAGGAGGCACAAAACAGCCCACCGGCGCGTCGACAACGTGCCACGGCAGGCAGGCCGCTCACAACAGCCCACCTGCGCGTTGGCAACGTGCCACGGCAGGTGGCCTCCATGACCAAGGGCTGCCAACGCGCTGCCCAAGCAGCGTGACACGCTGCCAACGCGGCAGGGTGCTGCTCGGGCCGATTTCGGGTGATTTCCAGAGGGCCTCCGCGTCCGTAGCGTGTCACGGAGGCCGTGCTCCGCGATGCTCTCCGTGACACGTTGCTTGTTATTCCGGGAAAGAGTCCTACTACTATAAATAGCACACTTAGGTTTATTTTTCGAAAGGGAGACTTGGTGGAGCAAGGACGTGGGTTAGGAGCAGTTGAGGAACGAAAAAGCTAAGGGATTTCTTCTCTTCTTTTCTTCTTTCTATCAATTGTACGTATGATTTACACTTGTTTTAGGATGCTCAATCCACAAATGAGTGGCTAATTCTCTTCCTTGCTAAGGTTTTGAACATGTGTAGTGAATTTTGATTGTAAATGATATGATTTTCTTCTTCTTCTTTCATGTTGTTCTATTAATTCTTGTTCTTACTGCATTAGTGCTTGGCCAACATTAATGTACATCTAAAAAGTCCAATTTCACTCGAGAGAGCAAGAAATTGGAAAGTTGTGAATTAATAGGGTATTGTTCTTAACATGATTTGGGAAAATTGGGTTTTGATGTGCTTTCCTGATAGAAATATACATGAAAGCCGTATTAGTCAATTTTGGAACCGGAATTGTATTGCTAGGTCATAGATTGCATTTGATCACAGAAATGTAGACGGATGGTTTATGATTCTTAAGTGAGATTAAATACGAGAGTTTTAATCTCTTGGCTAATGTTCTTGGCTAGCAACTAGAAGAGAAGAATAACCGAATTATGATGATAATCAAGTTCATTACTTGTTCTTAACCTTGGCATGCTCATATCCATAGTTTCAATTCAAAGTAAATATTTGTTAATAGTTTTAGTATATAATTTATAAACAAAAATTATTTAACTTTTGGTTACGTTGTTGTCAGCATATTTAGAAGTAAGATAGAATATAGTATACTTGAGCAATTTTACTTATCCAGAGTCTCCTTGGTTCGATACTTGGCTTACTTAGCCACTTTATTACTTGTTTGACCACGTGCACTTGCGTGTCGGTTTTTAACCCATATAGCAAACCACCGAACAAGTTTTTGTCAAAAACTTGACGTGCCCGATTCGTGCGTACGCAAGTGTACGGGTCGTGCAAGTAATATAGTGGCTCTTTTTAAGAACCGGATTGTCGAACCCACAGGGACTGGACCCATTCCTCTAACTATCCATTTCTAGTGTGATCTTAAATACCTCAAGTGTTGGTTATAGACATTTTCGATTGAGATTAATTAAGTCTAAGTTTGGGTCAACGAAATATTCTGAAATCACTCTAGGAGCAACATAGAGTTAAAACCAATTAATCATGCGATCCTACGATTTGCAATGGGTTAAGCATGGAACTATCAATTGTTATTTCACATAATTAGAATTGCATGTTTATGGTCTTTCGAGCCTCTAAACACGGCAATCTAGCCTCACTGCATCATTGTGAGCGAGGAGTTTAATTTTCTAGTCGCGGGCAATCAATTATGTTGTGGTTTATGGGGAAACGATTAGGGACTTTCGTACGTCTAACCATTTAACTCAACTTAGCCTCACAACTACTTCTTCGAGTGGTGATGTGACATCCCAAGTTGGTCTTTCATAACCCCCGTGTGTCAACCAAGCAAGGTGTGAGGTATATTTCTATCCTGACACAATATATCTCCCGAGATACAAACATGCTCCTTACATTCTCATGTCCTGACCTAGGTAATGCTTTCTCAAGCTATTACTCAAGCTAACAAATATGCTTTCATGGTGATCAATCATAAAAACAACCAACAATCCAGAATGCAAGACGAAAACAACAATCAATAACTTAATTCCAAAACAATGTCATAAAAGCACAATCATAATTCATGGCTTCAACCCTAGAGGAAGGGTTCTTGCCATTCATGTTCATAAAACTACAATTAACTAATACTAAACTAACATACTTACATGAATTTGGTAGATGAGAAGGGAATTTGATAAACCCTAAATGAGTTCTCCCACTTCTCCCTTCACTCCTAGGTGGTTTTTGAGAATAAAATCGTGACCAAATGATTTTAGGAGCTAAGGGTCCTATTTATAGTAAATGGAAAACGTGCATAATTTAGCCTTTAATGGAACGGCTCCGTGTCACGGAGTGTATCGCGGAGCACTGCCTCCGTGACACGGAGGCAACGCGAAAGCTCTCTGGAAAGTGCCTCTGGAAACCAAGCTGCCGAGGGTCACCGCGCTGGCCAACGTGGCACGCTGCTCATGCAGCGCGTTGGAAAGCTTCTGTCGCGCAGCTGGCCTAGCATGGCACGGCGCTGGCGCGCTAGTTCACTGCCTACTGCTGCCGTTTGCTGCCTTTTCTCGTTTGCTTGGCGAGGGCGTGGCACGGCGCTGGGCGCGGCACACGCACAGCGTGGCACGCTGCCTGGCGCAGCCAGCCTTGCCAAGGCATGCTCCTTGCCGACTTTCGCCACTTGCTTCCACTCCATTCCTTGCTATTCATCAACTTGTGAATTAGTTCCACAAATGCATTATTAACCTACAAAACAAGGACTAATCATGTTGGTTAGCACATATATTCACATTTATATAAAATCACATGAAAGTATGGAAAATAACTTAGATAAACAAGACTACATTAAGGTATAAAGCGTATCTCGGGCATGCTATTTTGCCCGTGATCACTATCCCACACTTTAAAGCCTTGTTCGTCCTCGAACAACCTTTTACATATCATACATATGGAGACTCCCACATACTAATTTGGCAAGATAATTCCAGCTACGGCTATAATGATTACGTAAGATAACAAGCTAAAGATAGAGCATACACAATTTAATCACCGAGATGAAATACAACAATGCTAAGACTTCTTAGCCTCAAGAATCGACTCTCAATCTTAGCAAACTCGTGCAAATCAACTAATTAAGAAATCTCACATGAATTATATCCTTCATTCAACATGTGCCCCTCACAGAAATAGAGTTACCCAATCACACGCAAAAATTATTTGTACATCATAACATGTGTGGGTGAATCAATAGAATTTCACTCACTCTCACAAAGAATTCACATGCATCATGTAATGACCCATAAGCTTGCCCTTAGTGTTTTATTCCACTAATTTGAGGATGTGTGAACGTAAGATCAAGTAGGACTTAATGGGTTGTACTGTAGGCTAAGGGACAGGTAGGTACTATTATGGCCAGTAATAGTGACTATCTTTCCTAAGCGCTTTCAATACATTACGCCCTCCTTACGAACTTCCCTTCCCTTACTTTACCTTTTTCTCCTTTCATCTTTCTTGTTCCTCTCATGTTCCCCCATTTCTTTAGGCACTTTTAACTTATTAGTAAGGAGCTCTATAAATAATTTTTCATTAATTTGTTTTCTTGCTCCTTACAAATAATCAACCATTTTCACACAAGTGCACCTTTGTCCTTTTCTCACTTCTACAACTTGCTACTTTTCCTTTCTTTTCATTCTTCTCACTCCTTTACTCCTTCAGATTTTTTTACTCAAGTGCTTAGGAGTTTTGGATCAAGTTCACGGCTAATGAAAGAAAAGGGATTAAGCTTATGTTGCAGCTGTCAAAGAATAGGCTCAAGGCTCAATGGGGCTAACTAGGATTAATTTTTCAAGGTAGGTAAAATGAGGGATAAAAATTTGGTTCATTCAAAGAAATGCCTAAATCATCTCCTACAATTCACATCCTTCATTTCGTTTTATAAACACACCAGGCAAGTTCTAGACAATCCACAATAGCACAGAATACTCAAAAACCTTACACTCATGGCACATGCTCAATTCAAGACACATTCATCAGACTCTTACTCAGCTAATCACAAGAATTCAGAATTAAGCTTCAATCATATTGAGTCAAATTCAAGAGCCTAAGCGTCTCACACAAAGTTATACACCTGCATGCTTCACACTAAACATACTTGCATCTTACACTCACGCATAGCACATAACAAGAACATCAAGCCATCAATTAGTTATGGTTTCAAAACCCAACACCTACCGACTAATTTTTCCTCAAGACGGTCGTCATCCATCCATCGTCGCAAACAGTCCCTAACTATGACTAAAACACTATATACAGACAAAGAAAAGGAAAATATAAAATTTTTTATTCTTCGGTTCAAAGACCCCCCGTCGGAAAAGAACCGAAAAGAAAAACCAACGGGTGATGAAGTCATGCTTAATTCAGAAAAATTTTCAAATTTTTCAAAATTTTCAAATTTTAGCATTACATTCACCACAAACTTGTTAAGCACAAAAATTTTTGAAATTCCCTTGAAATTTCCCTCACCCCACACTTAAATAATGCTATGTCCTCATAGCATCAAATTAAAATTTAAAAAAGGGTGGGAAATACTCCCTGAGGCCTTTAGGCCTAGCTAATAGCATGATTTTCTTCACTTTGCACTAGTGTGTGTCGACCCCACACTTTTTATCGTCCATGCTTTTTAGCTTCCTCCTCCACGGGTACTCAGACTTCCCCTCCATCTGTGCTTAACTTTCCACCAAAAACAACAACACAAGATGAAAAATAAATAAAATCAACACAAATGCAAGAAATTAAAATGGTACTTGTGGTACCCTTGGGTTGCCTCCCAAGTAGCGCCTTATTTTACGTCGTGGCCCGACGTGGACTATCATTTTCAGCACATCCTCATACCTGGGTTCTCTTTCGAGAACCATCTCCTTTTCTTTTGCTATTTAGAGGAAACAGCCTCCACTCTGTTCCTCTCTTTCTCCAACTTCTTCTCTAATTGAAGCCCTTTATCAGACTCGGGCTGAACACTTGTAATTCCCTTTGGCCCTGCACCTGTGGAATCCTCCATCCCACACTTATCCTCTACCAACACACTAACCTGACAAAGGTTTCTGTAGTGTGCAGATGGGTTCATTTCTTGGTAGACGCGGAAGATTTCTTCTTCATCCTCGACCCTCATTTTCAGGGTCCCTGCTTTCAAATCAATCACCGCTCCTCCAATGGCCAAGAATGGCCGTCCCAAGATCAGGGGTACCTGGTCATCAACCTAAAAATCTAAGACAATAAAATCAGCAGGTATAATGAACTTACCTACTTTGATGAGAAGGTCCTCTATTATTCCATCAGGTGTCACTCGCGACTTTTCAGCCACCTGCAGTATCAACCTTGTTGGCCTCGGTTGTCCCAACCCCAAGGTGTTGAATAAGGATAGGGGCATTAGATTGACTGCTGCCCCTAAGTCACACAAAGCTCGTAGCACCTCAGCTTTACCAATTTGTATGGGGAGGGTAAAACTCCCTGGGTCTTTGAGTTTCTTTGGCATTTTGCTCAATACCCTGTGACTACACTCCTCAGTCTGTGCTACAGTCTGGACATCCACCAATCTCACTTTGTTCGCCATCACGTCCTTCAAGTATTTAGCATACTTGGGCATTCCCTGCAAAACATTAAGAAGAGGCAAATTTATGTGATGTTCTTTGAAGCTCTCGAAGAACTTTTTGAAGCATTCCTCCTCCTTTCTCTTTCGGAATTTCTGAGGGAATGGTGGTGGTGGTCTTTGTGCTGGATGCAATGGAAGTTGTGCATTTTGTTGCCTAGCACTCTGATTATCTCCCATGTTGATGGATGGTCCTGGTCTAACCAACTCCGGCTGCACCTCCTTGCTCAGCTCTTCTGACACTGCATCAGCTAATTGCTTACCGCTTCTCAGACTGATGGCATTGATCTGCCGGGGGTTAGGATCTGTGTCACTTGGTAATCCCCCCTGCAATCTCATGTTTTGAGCAGCTGCTATCTGACCCACTTGTTTTTCAAGATTTCGGGTGGCTACTTGCTGATTCATTAAGTCTATTGCCATCCTCGCCTGATTTTCCACTAACTGAGTCTGGGTCTCCATGATTTTCTGCAGTGTTTCCTCAATGCTGCTACTCAATTGCCCATCATTCTGCCTATACTGCTGATACTGCTGTTGTTGAGGTTGCATAAAATTCTGCTTTTGGTTTCCACCCCAAGAAAAATTCGGGTGGCCCCACCAATTTCTGTTGTAACTGGTTTCAAAATTCTGATTGTTGCGCTGCACATTACTAACAAAATTGACTGACTCCGGATTGGCTCCACAAGATTCTGCATGGTGCCCATTATTACCACAAATTTCACACCAACTCGGAGCTTGCTGAACTGCATTAACCTGGCCCTGGCGTTGGTTCATACTCAGTTTATTAAACTGAGTCATCATTTGATGCTGGAACGAAGCTAACTGTGCTGCCAAAGCATTCAAGCCATCTACGTCTATCAACCCCGATCTGTTTCCTGCCCTTCTCGATGACTCGCTGTGCCACTCTGGATTTCCTTGTGCAATTCTGTTCAACAAAGTGTACAACTCATCATACGTCTTATCCAAGGCTTGCCCACCCGATGCAGAGTCTAGTAATATTTTTGTGTGTGGGTCTAGACTTTCTACAAAGGTATGGGCCAGCACTTCATTTGATTGCTGGTGATAGGGGCAATCTCTCAACAATGACTTGAATCATTCCCAAGCCATATATAAGTTCTCATCAGGCCTCTGCTTGAAACTGAGTATTTCACTTCTTAACCTTGCAGTTTTGCCTGAAGGGAAGAATTTGATAAGGAACTTCTTAGCCAAGTCATTCCATGAAGTTATGGAGTTCGGTGGCTCAGCCTTCAGCCACTTCTTCGCCTCTCCCAACAGTGAAAATGGAAAGAGGGTCATTCGGACATAATCTGTGGACACGCCGGTGGGGACAAACGTGTCACTAATCTCTAAAAAGGTCTGTAGGTGCTGCTGCGGTTCCTCATGTGCCATCCCAGTGAATTGACCACTAGAATGTAACAGCTGCACCATGTTCCGTTTAAGCTCAAAGTTCCCTCCAGGCTCCGGTTTACAGATGCTTGAGGTCACATTTGTCGCTAGTGGGATAGCCACTTCGCGAACTGGTCTTGCTTCCATTGCTTCGGATGACAATTGTGCTTGTCCCGCGGGAGGTTGTTGTTGTACCTTTTCTTGAAGTCTATTCAGCTTATGCTCTAGAGCTATTCTCCTTTGCAAATGGATTTGATGTTCAGGTTCAAGCAACGGTTCCACAAGCTCTCTATTTCTAGTCAGCTCGGCAGGACAACCTGTCACCTGCAATAATCAGACTAAGACCAAGTTTCACAACACTTAAGAGAAATTAAAAATCACACAAAAATATATAAATTATCAAAACTTCGCCGAGTCCCCGGCAACGGCGCCAAAAACTTGACGTGCCCAATTCGTGCGTCCGCGAGTGTACGGGTCGTGCAAGTAATATAGTGGCTCTTTTTAAGAACCGGATTGTCGAACCCACAAGGACTGGACCCATTCCTCTAACTATCCATTTCTAGTGCGATCTTCAATACCTCAAGTGTTGGTTATAGACATTTTCGATTGAGATTAATTAAGTCTAAGTTTGGGTCAACGAAATATTCTGAAATCACTCTAGGAGCAACATAGAGTTAAAACCAATTAATCATGCGATCCTACGATTTGAAATGGGTTAAGCATTGAACTATCAATTGTTATTTCACATAATTAGAATTGCATGTTTATGGTCTTTCGAGCCTCTAAACACGGCAATCTAGCCTCACTGCATCATTGTGAGCGAGGAGTTTAATTTTCTAGTCGCGGGCAATCAATTATGTTGTGGTTTACGGGGAAACGATTAGGGACTTTCGTACGTCTAACCATTTAACTCAACTTAGCCTCACAACTACTTCTTCGAGTGGTGATGTGACATCCCAAGTTGGTCTTTCATAACCCCCGTGTGTCAACCAAGCAAGGTGTGAGGTATATTTCTATCCTGACACAATATATCTCCCAAGATACAAACATGCTCCTTACATTCTCATGTCCTGACCTAGGTAATGCTTTCTCAAGCTATTACTCAAGCTAACAAATATGCTTTCATGGTGATCAATCATAAAAACAACCAACAATCCAGAATGCAAGATGAAAACAACAATCAATAACTTAATTCCAAAACAATTTCATAAAAGCACAATCATAATACATGGCTTCAACCCTAGAGGAAGGGTCCTAGAGGAAGGGTTCTTTCCATTCATGTTCGTAAAACTACAATTAACTAATACTAAACTAACATACTTACATGAATTTGGTAGATGAGAAGGGAATTTGATAAACCCAAGATGAGTTCTCCCACTTCTCCCTTCACTCCTAGGTGGTTTTTCAGAATAAAATCGTGACCAAATGATTTTAGGAGCTAAGGGTCCTATTTATAGTAAATGGAAAACGTGCATAATTTAGCCTGTAATGGAACGGCTCCGTGTCACGGAGTGTATCGCGGAGCACTGCCTCCGTGACACGGAGGCAACGCGAAAGCTCTCTGGAAAGTGCCTCTGGAAACCAAGCTGCCGAGGGTCACCGCGCTGGCCAACGTGGCACGCTGCTCATGCAGCGCATTGGAAAGCTTCTGTCGTGCAGCTGGCCTAGCGTGGCATGGTGCTGGCGTGCTAGTTCACTGCCTGCTGCTTCCGTTTGCTGCCTTTTCTCGTGCGCTTGGCGAGGGCGTGGCACGGCGGTGGGCGCGGCACACGCACAGCATGGCACGCTGCCTGGCGCGGCCAGCCTTGCCAAGGCATGCTCCTTGCCGACTTTCGCCACTTGCTTCCACTCCATTCCTTGCTATTCATCAACTTGTGAATTAGTTCCTCAAATGCATTATTAACCTACAAAACAAGGACTAATCATGTTGGTTAGCACATATATTCACATTTATATAAAATCACATGAAAGTATGGAAAATAACTTAGATAAACAAGACTACATTAAGGTATAAAGCGTATCTCGGGCATGCTATTTTGCCCGTGATCAATTACCATAATAGTAGAAGAGAACTTTTTGACACTTCATAATGTAGAGAGAGAAAGATAGAGAGAAGTGAGAGCTTTTCTTTCTTCTTCTTCAAGTAGGTCGGGCAAAAACCCACCATTGAAGCACATTTTTAATGCTTGAGTTTTCTATTCAATGATGAATTCTAATAAATCATTTATTGGTATAATCTTCTTATCTTAATTCATGAGTAACTAATTTTATTGCTAGAGGTGTGTGCTTGATAGGGGATGGAATGGATTAGATGTTGTTGTTTTTGTCTTAGATTCACTTATCTAGCATGAATCTATTGCTTTTTCTAAGTTTTTATTGAAATATTTGTAGTTGCAAATGTAAATTGTGTTTACTTATCTTGCTTTTGCTTGAGAAAGAAATGTACCATTTGGGTGAGAATGAAATAGTGGGGAATTGAATGTTGAAGGTGTGGGGTTGGTCTATAGATAGCCAATACACATTTTCTTAATTCATTCAAGAGTTGATGCTAGAAATAACTTAACTCTTCTCCAAGTTTATGTGGCTATTTTGTTATGTAACCTTGGGGTTCGAGAGAACTCAAGTAAAATCTACCCAAGTGGCTGAGAAACATCATGTGCAGCCTTGTCCATGACTATTCATGTTTGTAATTGGTTCTTTAGACTTATCAATTAACCGTAATCCTATCAACACCCCATCAATAGCACATCCCTAGTACTTTCTCTCATTGTTGCTTCTATTCACATTGCCTTGTTTTGTTATTTCTTTTATAGTCATATAGTGATCTTATTTTCCCCCAAAATTTACTTTATGAGTTGTTATACAATGATGCTAGTTAGTTCCAGTTGATTTACAATTTTAGTTGCAATCTTTCCTCATTCCTTGTGGATTCGACGACTCATAGTTGGTTAAGTTATATTGCATAGACCGTGTATACTCTCTCACTTTGAAGAGTGAATTTCGATGTTATCAATTTTTACACCATTGCTGGTGAGTCGGCATTGGTAGCCTAAAGTTGTTTATTGATTGGAACTAGTTAAGCATCTTTGTGCCTTTACATTAGTTATTGTTTTTGCTACTTTATTAGGTTGAACTTCATGAACAAAGACTCTCAAGTAAATTCTGTAGAAGACCACATGGACCATGATGATGATGAGCGGATGTTGCCCGGCGTAGCTGGCGCTATTCGCCTACTGCCTACAAAAGGGAATGTCATTCTCTTTGTGACGAGCACCGAGCTACATTTGTTGAAAATGAAGGGATTATTCAGAGGGCAACTAAATGAAGATGCCAATAGATACCTCTACTATTTTCTTGATATCTGCCAAGCCTTTAATATTACCAACATCAGCGAAGAGTCAATTCAACTGAGGCTTTTCCTATTCTCTTTAACGGCAGAAGCCACTATTTGGTTAGAAGAGTTGCCCTTCAGGTCAATTACTTCATGGTAGAAGCTGACATAGACCATTTTGGACAGACTCTTCCCTCCCTCAAGGATGCTTCAATTAAAGGACAAGATTACCAATTTTAGACAGCTTCCAAGAGAGCCACTGCATGAGGTTTGGCTCCGTTTCAAAAAAAAGGTTGTGATATGCTTCAACCATGATTTGCTGGATAGAGTCTTACTTCAAAGCTTATATCGTTCCCTCGAATCAATCAACAAGTCGGTGGCCAACAACCTTCCTGGTGGGTCCCCTATGGACCAAACATTTGTAATGGCCAACACACTTCTGGATCATATGACCAAAACAAATACAACATGGAACACTAGAGACACCGAGGTGTCCATAAGTGGTTCTGCTTCCAACCTTGTAACCGCTGAAATGAGAAGGCATGATGATGAAAGAGATGAAACCTTAGAAAATATGATGTTCCATCTTGAGGTAATGACTAAACATGTTATGGGGGCTGGAGCCTAGAGTGTAAATGTTGTAGGGACCCAAGGGCATAGTCAATATAAGGGAGATGTTTCACCTCCTAGATATGGTGAGGAATGCCAATATATGTCGGGTCAAATGGGGGGTCCTTGTCAATGATACCGTGGTGCCAACCAACACCCTTGGTGCCCTCATGATGAAAATCAAGGTTAGAGAGGTCGTGAAGTTCAAGGTTGGAATGATAGAAATGATAGACGAGGGAACTAGGATCAAAATCGTGAGGGCTCTCGTAGAAACTCAAATCCATAAATACCCCTTCCAAAAGTGGATGTGGCCCAAATGAAACTAGGAGTATGTGATGTTGGCAATTCAAAAATTGTGGAAATGTTGTCTAGGGTGTTGAAAAGAGTAGAGTCCATCCACACTAGAGTGAAATAATTAAAAGGGGAGGTATCTTAACTATCACGACCCGAACATAGGCCCAAATCGAGACATGGGACAAGAACCCCCAAGAGACTCCAAGTCAACCCATGGCATGAACATACATCTAACTCAATAAATTAAAGCGGAAGACTTATCATAATGAACAAAAAGGAAGACTAATCATAACATAACAATAGATCCAGAATTCATATAATACATGACAAGCTGATTACTACATACAGTTTCAAAGCCTCTAACATATATGATAGATTGATGGGACATCACCCTAATTAACCTAACAAGTCTAAAAATTGAAAATGCAAAAATAACTATAACGAATGGTTCTCGAGAGTTGAGGACTCACCACTGAAGGTGAATGCTAACTCTAGGAACTTGCTAGTGACGGAGATGAGTTTGAATATCAGAGCCTGTATCTTAAAAAGATACAACATTTAGTATGTGGTTAGTACATGGAATGTACCGAGTATGTAAGGTAAGTGAAACTGCTTTACTAAGTAAAATCATTTAAAACATGCATAAAATAAATCATAATCAAGATAAGAATCTGAGAGTAGGCTTGCATGCTATTTTCTGAAATCATGATCTGAACATAATTGAACATCATAACTGAGTAGAATGACCCAAAGCTGAAATCTGGTAATCATAAGCAAAATTGTACATTGGGTCACACCTTCTTTAGAACATCTATATATATATATCATGAATAATAGACATGCATAACTGATATCATGAGTAACAATGGGAGACTCATCATATAACCGACATTACAATGATAGAGCTTACATGGTCCCGACTGTCACACTCTACTGGGCGGAGCCTACCAAAGCCTTACTAGGGCTAAGGACGCTACCATGATATCGATATCATGTTGAAGGCCCCTTGGGGCAGGGGGAAAGCTCACAAAGGAGGTCCCAAATAATATGATCATACCTACGTTGGCATGTAGTTCTGAGGAATAGGATTGACTGACCCTTAGCCTACTCGGTGCTAGACACTACTCGCAAAAACATGCATATGCTCTGCATTATTTTTCAACGAAGCTGACTATCATCTAGTGAAGAAGTTGAATAATAATGTAATATAAAATCTAAAATCATACATGAGGATCCTCGCCAAGCAATACCACAAGCTGAACATAATTGGGAGTCTTGACTCCAAAACAATGTGGTAAGCTAATTAACTTGAAATCATAAATCATACTTGAACATATGGGCTTGCCAAATACATAAACATGCTTGAAAATACTTGATTCATTTGAAAACAAGATCATAGACATGGGTAACTTGAAAACATGCTTTAATCATAAATATCTCATCATGCTTGAATATATATCATAATCTCAACTTTCATGAACTTTTCATGGATGGGCATTACAATTTATATATTGGAAACATGATTTATAATTTAAAACATTGTAAAACTTGTCCATAAATCATAATTCAATAATATAAACATACTTAGACCATACCCATGTAGAAACTTAGGAGATTCCTTGATGAGTTAGTAATTTACCAACTCATTAAGCTCTAAAACTTGAGTTTTTGTATAGTTTTTGAGTTGATTATTTTCATTTGAAAACAAGATCATAGACATGGGTAACTTGAAAACATGCTTTAATCATAAATATCTCATCATACTTGAATATCTTCATAATCTCAACTTTCATGAACTTTTCATGGATGGGCATTATAATTTATAAATTGGAAACATGATTTATAATCGGAAACATTGTAAAATTTGTCCATAAATCATAATTAAATAATAGAAACATACTTAGACCATACCCATGTGGAAACATAGGAAATTCCTTGATGAGTTGGTAATTTACCAACTCATTAAGCTCTAAAACTTGAGTTTTTGTTTAGTTCTTGATTTAATTATTTAGATTTTATGCCCTTTTTGCTTTTATTCTGTGTAGATGACTTAATGTGAAGAAAAGAACAAGAATGGAGCAAAAATAAGGGAGTGAGAATAAATCGGCGATTCACAGATGAAAACCAGCGAGACGTCGGCCACTGGCTGAACATCACTGCCTCTAAGGATTAATGCCGCTGGCGGTTTTCGACTTTCCATTGATGAGTTGCCAGTTCAGTCACCAAAAGATACTCGAAGTTCTGGAAAATTGCTTGAAGACCCAGGGTTTTACAGATTGGCATCAGCAGAACTCCAGGTGAACCACCGATGTTCACTAGAATAGAGTAAGGATGTAGATAAGATACCCCGCGGTTCACAAATTGGAACCGATGAACTACCAGTGTCTCCGCTGATTCTAGAATGGTGCTCATGGGGGTATAATTGTCCAACACTGGAAAAGAAATAAAAAGTTCCCTACTTTTTAGGATATAAATAGATGAAAAAGTACTCTATACAGGGGGATGGAGAAGGAGAGATAGAAATAGACATATTGAGAGAGAACAAATCTTACATCACATCATTGTTTCCCTTTTTTGCTGAAGAACATTCTCTTAGCTGAGATAGGAAGATTCTGATTCAAAATTATAGAAATTACTCTACTCTATTTCTTCTTTGTACTAGTAAGTTTCAGCTATTGTTGGAGATTATTTTGTGAAGTTGATTTTTCTACTCTTGCAATCAAATTTAATGATGCTATTGATGAATGTATATCTGAATTTCTTAACCATGAGTAGTTAAAATCATTAACTAGAGGTGTGTGATGATGAATACTTAATTGGATTGGATATTGCTAGAGTCATCTTCATAATGTTCATGCAAGTACAAATCTACTATATTCTCTTCAATCTATAACGGAAGATGCATTGATTATGATATGGGTCTATTTATTCTTGCTTGATTGTTTCTTATAAAAGAATAAATAAGTATTGGAAGAGAATTTAGTAGTGGGTATAGAGAAGAGAGTGTGACATTGGACTAGAAATAGCTGAAATTGCATTCTCATTCCTTATTAGCAGCTAATTTCTAGAAATTAGTGCAGTTGCTAATCCAAATCAAATCGAGTTGAGCTAAATTGTGATTAGAGGTTTGAAAAAACTCTAGTGAGAGGTCATTAGAAGGCTGAAAAATTGTAGATACCCACTTTCCGAGATTATTTACACTTGTTGAACTCATAAGATGACCTAACATGTCCCTATCTAGTTAGTGTTTCGTCTACACTACACCTCTAGTCTTTCACATCCTTTTTGACAACTTAGCTGATATTGCTATTTTATTTCACTAAATCAACCAATACAATTCTCTATAAATTTCAACTCGCCTAATTTTATTTGTTTCTATATTAAATCTATGTGGTGCAAGCTAACGTCATTTTCTCAATCGACACTTATAACTATCATTCCCTCGTCCTCGTGGGATTCGACCCCGACACTCTTCGAGTTACTTGTTTTTATACTTCGGCTGTGTATATTCTTTGTATTATGTATATATTTTGTACATTATAAAAAATGGCGCCGCTGCGGGGGACTAGCGCTTGATGATCTCGTATTGATTATTAAGTTAAAATAGTTTTACGTTGTAGATACTTAATGTGAGTTTTATGTGTTGATTAGGATGTCATAACCACATGAGTCATCATGCCCTAGTAGGGGAAACTCAGTGGAAGGTAACATGGAACTTGAGGAAGATGATCCGGTGATGCTGGAAGTTGCAGGAGCCATTCACCTACCACCAAGGTGGGGAATGCAGTGTTTCATGTCACAAGCACCATGCTTCACTTGTTGCAAATGAAGGGGCTCTTTGGCAGAAAACCAAGCGAGAATGCAAATCGCCATTTGAGAAACTTCTTGGAAATATGCCAGCCCTTCAATATAACAAATATCAATCAAGAGTCAATCAGGTTGAGGCTCTTTCCTTTTTTCGTTGACGGGGGAAGCAACAATGTGGCTAGAGGAACTCCATTAGAGAAGTATTACTTCATAGTAGGAGCTAAGCGAGGCCTTTTTTGACCGCTTTTTCTCTCCATCAAAGATGTTTTAGCTAAGGGATGATATTACAAATTTCAGGAAGAACCGGGAGAGCCTTTACACGAGGCATGGTTAAGGTTTAAAAAGAAGGATGTTCTTTGTCCAAATCATGGATTGCCAAGATGGAGTGCTTCTCTAAAGCTTCTACAGGGCCCTTCATTCAATCAACAAGTTCGTGGCTAACAACCTAGCTAGTGGTTCTATTATGGATCAAACATATGCATTGGCCATAGCCCTCCCGATAGAATGGAGAAGACCAATAGGACTTGGCACATGAGAGAAACAAGTGCGTCAACTCAAGCAATTAGTTCAACTACATTGGTGGTTGAGTTGCGGAAATGGGATGAAGAGTAGGATGAAAGTATTTCCATGATGATGACCCAACTAGAATTAATGACCAAGCACATGATGGGAGCAGGGCCAAAGGTGGTAAATGTCGTGGGAATGCAAGGTCCCTTACAATATGAATGAGATTCTTCACCGCCAAGATATGAAGAGGAAAGCCAGTATATGTGCAACCAAATGGGAGGTCCTTGACTTGGCTTCCAAGGAGCAAACCAAGGCCTATGGCGCCCAAGGGATGACAACAAAGATTAGAGAAATCGTGAGCAACACGGATGGCCTGAAAGGAATGAAAGGTGGTCTAATTGACAGCCCAACCAAGAGAGTGATCGCTATCACCGGAGTTTGAACCCATATGTTACCCCTCCAAAGGTTGGGAATCCCTAAACTTAGCCAAGAGTGAGTGATGCGGGCAATTTGAAAATTGAAGAAATGCTATCTAGAGTTCTAAAGAAGGTTGACTTGTCCAAGAGTGGTGTGAAAGAATTAAGAAGAGAGGTGTCTAACCTCACCCAAATAATGAGTTCACATTCTGCTTCATAAAGCATTTGGAGGCCCAAATGAATCACCTGTCGGCTCAAATGAACCCTGGAATGAAGGGAACACTAACTAGTGACACAATGCCTAATCCCAAGAAAGATGGCCAATGTATGGCCTTTGTCACTAAGAGTGGAAAGGTGATTGGAGATGTCCTGGTGAAGCCTAATGAGGTTGATATCCCGAAATCAGTTGAACAAGATGAAGTCAACAAAACGCCAATGACTCCAAAGAATGAAGAAAAGATTGATGAGGAAAAAGAGAGAAAGTATGATGAAATCCTCTCCCATGATGATGATGATGAGGTGGGCATGAAGGTCCCGAATAATAACAGGGTTGAATAAAGAATCCTACCTCCTTCTCCACAATGGCTGACTAAGAAAAAGAAGGATGACCAGTTTAGAAAGTTTGTTGAAATGTTTAGCAAGTTGTCCATAAATATACCGTTAGTGGATACCTTACTCCAAATGTATGATTATACCCAGTTTATAAAAGATTTGCTTAAGAAGAAAAAAGTGGTTGATGTAGGCAATGAAGAGAAAACGCACCATTGTAGTGCGGTGATGATGAGTAATCTTTCCCCCAAATGGGAGGACCCCGGAGCTTTCACAATCTCATGTACAATTGGGATATGTGTGTTCAAAAAGGCTCTTTGTGATCTTGGTGCAATCATAAATTTGATGCCTCTACTCATTTTCAAGAAATTAGGACTTGGAAGCATGAAACCGACATCAATGAGGCTGCTAATGGCAGATAGGTCAATAAAAAGACTGGTAGGGGTGTTAGAAGATGTGTTGGTGAGAGTGGACAAGTTTATTATACAGGCTAATTTTGTTATTTAGATTGTGAGATGGAGGCGGAGCTTCCCATTATTTTGGGAAGACCATTTTTGGCTAGGGGGAGAGCCACGGTGGACGTGGAGTTTGGAGAGCTAAAATTTTGAGGTGGAAGTGAGGAGGTCACCTTCAAGGTGTGTCCATCAGTTTAAAATCCTACTAAATACAAGGTGGTTAGAGTATCGCAAAATGAAGATGAGGACAACAGATTGTAGCTGAAGGAGACAGAGTCGAGTGATGACTCATCGAAAAAGAGTTGTTGAAAAAAGGTCTACATCATGCCACGATGTTAACTAAGCGGCTTCTTGGGAGGCAACCTAAGTGTTTAGTGAATCATTTGATGTCTCTGTTATTTTTGTTTGTGTAGGAACTGTGAAATAAGGAATAAAGGGAGAAACAAACCATGAAGGAAGGAACGGCGAGGGACCGGCGAGCCGCCGGTCTAGAAGCGAGAGCCACCGATGAAGGCAAGCACAAAGAAGAAGGCTAAGGTTTGGATTGAAAATCAGTGGACCCATTGGCAAACCGTCTATTTAAATCCGTGGATCGCTGGAGGATGGACGATGGAGAATAGAAAAGCTGAAGCTCGAGCACATAAGCGGCGGGTAACCGACAAATCAACGATTCAATCTGCGAACCGCTGGTGGACCGCTAGCCAAGAACCAAATAACTGGAATAAATATGTGTAAAAGGAAATCAAAGCGGTAGAATGCTTGTGTGATTCAGCAAACCGCCAATGACATGCCGGTCGAGTTACGAGTTTATTGCAAAATGGAATTTAAAAAGTTGGCACACAAAATCCCAAATACCTGACCAGCCGCCCTATTCTGCAAATATTCCCATAGTTCCCCTTTTTCCACCATTTTTCCATTCCATTTTTGTCTCTCCATTACCAAACAATCCGATTTCCCCATAGTCATCTATTTTCAACCATTCCACTTTCCCACCTTTTCACCTTCCCACTTCCCACCAACACAACCACATTAAACTCTCCCCCTTCCCCTCAACCTATCAAATTTCCATTTTTCACCTATAAAACCCCCTCCATATTTCACTAACACACTCACTTCACTCACACTTTCTTCCTCTGCTACATATATCTCAAGGTGCCATTGCAAGATTTAGTCAAGTTTTTTTGCAGTTCAAGTGATCAAGAAATCCACCAATTTGGTAAAATTTTTGTTGCCCTTATATTAATCTTATCATTGGTGCTTCATTCTTTAGGAGTAATATTTTGTTTCCCCTCTTTATTGAACTCGTGAATATGCTATTGTTGTTGAATAGAATTGGGAATATGTGCTTTTGTATGTGAAATTTTGAAAAGGGTGAAGTCTGCGTAACCCAATTGCATAAAATGCAACATTTTGCCTGATGATAAATTGGGTGATGCCATTCTTAAGGGCTAAACATCATGAGTATGCATTTGAATGGAGTAGTGTTGATTTTATTATATTGGGTGTGAGTGTGTGTTAATTAGTGTCTGTGAATAGTAAGATTAAAATTTAGGGACGATGGGGTTCGACGTTTTGCGAGTCAGATTCGGCGAATAAATAATGGAACGCTGAATCACTCTGAAAATTGGCTTCAATCCACTGAGTGGATCCCGTGCTACATAGGTGGTTCACAAACATTGACCGGTGATTCACTGCTTAACTGCGAAAACCTCCATCACTTGCCCAGTTTTCTGTAAGGCATCGGCGGGCAATTAGCGATTTGTGAAATCTCTTCTGTTAACCGCTGGTCCTCCGTTGATGCTATTGGTTCTTTAAATGATTAGTTTGGTTTTCCTTGTTTCTCAGTTCGCCCTTAGACTAGTTTTTTTATTTCTATTTTCTCTTCAAATAGTTGTCACTAACATCATTATTGCAAAACAACAAACAATGTCTTCATCAAGGAACACAGGAAAGGGAAAATCCCCTGCCTCATCTGCTAGCAAGGGTAATGGTTAGGCAAAGGCTACCCCACCGTGGGCCAACACCAAGGAGACAAGAATCTTCTATGTTCCTGTTATACCCCGGAAGCCTAAATATCAGACCCGTGAGTTGAAACGGAGAAAAAAGTTGAAATTTTGTAGTAGACTAAGAACGAGTCATATGGAGACTCGTGAGGACAATCCACGAGTTGTGATGTGACTCGTGGGTATGGCCCAGGTATTTAGTGAGAAGGCTGGAAGAATGAGACCCCACGGGTGAGACCACGACTCATGGTCAGGACCCACGAGTAATTGTGTCAGCTATGGGGGATGGGAATTAGGAAAATGAAAGAATAAGGGCAGTAGACTTGACGGGATGTCCCAACGAGTCATGGTTAGTCCCATGATTCGTAGGGTAAGTCATTAGCAAGCCTGGAGTGAAATTTGACGAGGAAAGTAAAAGAACATAATGGACGACATCATGAATCGTGCCCCGAGCGACGAGTCATCAGGTCACCCATTAGGGCCACCCGATAGTTATTTTTATGTGAATTTAGTAAGGGTTTTTCCATTATTCCTAAGTTCAGAAGTCCTAAACAACGATATTTTGGGTTATGAATAGTGACTTTTAAAGGGGTTAAGTTCATTTTAGGCCTCCTTCATTCATGCGTGCAAGGTAGAAGACTTGAGAGGGCGATCAATCTTAGCATTCATCAATTTCTTTTCAATTTCCTATTGGGCATCTAAAAAAGTGTTAGAATCAACTACCAACATGAATGTAAGTTTACAAAAGGGTGATTTCTTTCACACCCATGCCCAATCCCTCTCTAATGTATGAAATTCTATGTCTAACCTATGGGGTTTTAACCCAAATGCATGAATGTTCTATTTCTATACATGGGTATGAATCGATTATGATTCTACTATTGAATTATGAAGCATGGGAAAATCTTATAATTTTTTTAATTTAAAATCATGATTGTAGCTTTATGTATTAAAAGCCCATGGATGAAATGTTCATGAAAGATGACATTTGTGATGAGTTTATGATGATGATGATATATTATGATTAAAAGCATGATTTTTAGCTACCCATGTTTAATATTATGATTTTGATGAGAATTGAGTATTTCTATGTACGATAAAGCTTTTGACAATGCCCACATATTAAGTATGAATGATGATTTTTCGAAATTAAGCTTACCATATTAATGTGGAGCAAAGACTCCCAATTATATTTTTAGCTTGTTGTATGTTTTGAGTTATATTTTTCCTATGTATAGCTTACCACATGGTTTTGGAGTGAAGGCACCCAATTACGTTTTCAGCTTGTGGTATGTCTTGAGCTAAAGCTTCTCATATGCATTATTTCATATTTGAGGTGTATTTGATCATTGATCTTCTTCAATAGATGATATAGAGCATATGCATGTTTTGGGAGTAATGTCTAGCACCGAGAAGGATAAGGATCAATCACTCTATGCCTCAGAACTATGCGCCAATGTAGGTTTATAAGCTATGACTTTGGGACCACCCTTGTGAGCTTCCCCTACCCGGATGATCCTTCAGCTTGATACTGATATCATGGTATCATCTCTTTCCCTAGCAAGGCTTTGGATGGCTCTACCCACTTGAGTGTGATAGTTGGGACCACATAAGCTCTAACGTGGTATGTCGGTTAAAAGAGAAGTCTCCCATTGTTCCTCATGATTTCAGATATGCATGTTTCATTACTCATAAGATGTATGTAAATGCATGTTTTAAAGCAAGTTTGTCTCAATGTCTAGCTTTACTTTTTACTTTTAAATATCAGAATTCAACTTTGAGTCGATCTATTCAGTGATGATATTATGAAGTTATGTTATGTCATGTTATGAAAACATCATGATTTCAGAAAGAATGCACGCAAGCCCTACTCTCATATTCTTATGTTTACATTATGCATTGTCTTTAAATGATTTTATTCACTTTAGCGGTTTTACTTACCTTGCATTCTCGATACAATTCACGTACTGAATGCATACTCTATGTTGTATCATTTCATGATACAGGACCCAGCTCTCAAATTCAGCCTCGCTCGTAGTCATCTTATAAGAGTTAGCACTCTATTTTTGGGTGAGTCCTCATTTCCCGAGGACTAGACTATTTAGCTTTCCTTTATGTATTTCAGTTTCAGTTTTGTTGAGTTAGTTGGGGTGTTGATCCATCAAGTTGTCACGTTTAGAAGCTCTTCAGACATATGTATGTATTCAGCTTCGGATTTCGTATTCTGATGTTATGTTTGAGTTAGACTTCCTCTATGAGTATTTTATCAATTATTCAGTTTCTTGATTGAGATTAGATTTATGCTTATGCCATGGGTCGACTTGGGATCTCTCAGGGCTCTTTGTCCCATGTTACAATCCAAGCTTCCATTTGGGTCGTGACGGTCCTCAACATGCAAGAGCGCTACGTCATTTGTCAAGGCTGATCAATCACCATGGAGAAGTGGTTTGACTTGGTAGTGTTGAAAGGTGATTTTCCCAACATCACTACGTAGTTCACTGGTAGGCAATGGCATGCATTTGCCAACCCTCTCCCGTTCTACTACCCCAGCATGGTAACGGATTCTATGCCTCATATCAGGCTCGACAAGAGAGTATGTCGCACAAGGGCAAAGTGGATGATTTCCCATGCTTTCTATCAGTGATGATCCGGGGAGTGGAAGTTGATATAACCCTGACATCCATAAATTACCTGTTTTGGGAGGACAAAATATACTCAGCTACGGAGTACATGGCACGGGTGGTTGTTATGAAGGATCAGTTTGCCTGGGGATCCCATATAATAGCTGTTGGCAATCCTCTTTGGGCCTCAAGGGGTGGCAAAATCTTTTGCCATGACCAGAAGTTTGAGGCCAAGATGTGGCTAGAATTTGTTCATCCTATGATCATCCCCACAAAAAATGAGCAGAGGTTCAGCCTTGAAACTGCCATCCTTATTGTTGGCATAGTGACGGGAGTCCCCATTAACTTCGGGGAAATTGTCGCTCAGCAAATGAAGAAAAAGGCCCAACAGGACAGTACCTCAATGCCCTACGCCATCTTGATTTCCTAGCTTTGCAAGCAACTAGGGTGCCTCTATTCCCTGATGAAACTCCTGCAGATTTGGGTGTGATAGACATTGAGTGGAAGAGAGATGTTGAGGCACTGATAGTCAAAAGAAAGAGACTGTAGGCCTTTGGAGTGCAAGAAGGATCCTTCTCTCATGGGTTAGACCAATCACTAATCGCCCCAGAGTCAAATGTGCCCCAGCCGAAAATGTTGAGCCAAGCATCAGGTGACATGCCTCAGCGGGGAGCTTCTCCCCCTCCACAATCCTCTCAGCCAAGTGGTCTCAATAGATTTGTGGGGACGACAAACTTGCACGAAAGCCAACTCCAATGTTTGGCCAAGAGCCTCCTAGCACTCATTGTCAAAACAATCAAGAAGGAGCTCAAGTCATTGTATGAGAATGTTGCCACTCTATGCAAGAGGGTAGATGAAGTGGAAGTGGAAGTCACTTCCCTCCGAATAGAGGTACATGAGTGGAAGAGTCAAACTTCAATAGAAGCACAGGACATGAGTGCATTGGATGCTGCAACGGCTGCTCCTTCCTCAGTTCGGGGTCTTTTTTGAAGGGCTGGAAGATAATTTCGCTCGGCTAGGTGAGGCCAGCGGCGATGATGCAGGTGATGCGGATGTTGAGGAAGAAGAGGAGCGACCCACTCAGGGAGTTTCTTGTCCCTTTCGCTTTTGCATATTTATATTGGGGATGATGTATTCTCTTAAGTGGGGGATGGATGAGCACAAGTAAGGAGGGGCTAGCGATGGTTGTTCTTTGTTTCTTTGGATGTTTTTATGTTTTTGTTTGAGTTTGAGTAAGTCCTGCCTTTGTCGGGCTGTTGTTTAATTTTAATGATTGATGATTGCCCTTGTTGGGCGTTTCTTATTTTGAAATGAATGACTTAGTTAAGTTTTTTTATGATTTATGATTAGTGACCAAATGGGGTCTTTGTTTAGAATTGTAAAAATCTTGAAAATCATGAATGAAATGACCTTACAGTCTTGTTCCTTTTTCGCCATTGTAAATAGTAGTGTAGAAATAAAAACTCCAAGGGTTTTCTTTTGACCACAGTCCTTTCCCAAGGAGCATTATTTTCATTTTGTTTATTTTTTTGTCGAACCGGCTTGGCATTTGTCACGACCCGAATAGGGGCCCGGATCGTAACACGGGACAAGGAGCCCTGGGAGACCCCAAGTCGACCATGGCATAAGCATACATCTAATCTCAATCAAGAAACTGAATAGTTGATAAAATAATCATAGCAGAAGTTTAAATTGAACATAACATTAGAATACGAAATTCGAAATTGAATACATACATCTTTTTGAAAAGCCTCTAAACATGACGAGTTTATGGGAGAAGACCCCAAGTAACTCAACAGAATTGAAACTGAAATACATAAAAGAAAGTTGAATAGTCTAGTCCTTGGGAAAGGAGGACTCACCCACAATAAGAGTGCTAACTCTGATAAGATGTCTACAAGCGGGGCTGAATCTAAGAGCTGGTTCCTGTATCATGAAATGATACAACATAGAGTATGCAGTCAATACGTGGAATATACCAAGTATGTAAGGTAAGTAAAATGACTAAAGCAAATGAAATCATTTAAAGAAAATGCATAATGTAAACATAAATATAAGAATCTGAGAGTAGGACTTGCATGCATTCTTTCTGAAATCATGATCTCTTCATAACATAACATAACATAACTTCATAACAGCATAACAAAATTGATTGACTCAAAGTTGAACTCTAACATTTATAAGTGAAGCTGAACATTGAGTCAAACCATCTTTAGTACATACATTTACATAAATCTCATAAGTGATGAAACATGCATATCTAAAATCATGAGGAACAATGGGAGACTCATCTTTTAACTGACATACCACGATAGAGCTTACGTGGTCCCAACTATCACACTCAAGTGGGTAGAGCCATCCAAAGCTGTACCAGGGCTAGAGATGACACCGTGATATCAATACCAAGATGAAGGCCCATTTGGGCAGGGGAAGCTCACAAGGGAGGTCCTAAAGTCATAATGTATAAACCTTCATTGGCGCATTGTTCTTAGGCATAGGGTAATCGACCCTTAGCCTACTCCATGCTAGACATTACTCCCAAAACATGCATATGCTCTACATCATTTGATAACGAAGCTCAACATCGTCTATTGATGAAGCTCAATGATCAAATACATCTCAAATATGAAATCATGCATATGACAAGCTTTAGCTCAAGACATACCACAAGATGAAAACATAATTTAGAGTCTTTGCTCCAAAACCATGTGGTGATCCATACATAGGAAATATTTAACTCAAAACATGCCACAAGCTTGAAATATAATTATGAGTCTTTGATCAAAAATAATGTGGTAAGCTTAATTTCAGAAAAATCATCATTCATATTTAACATGTGGGCATTGCCCAAAGCTTTATCATACATAGAAATACTCAATTCTCATCGAAAACATAATTGTAAACATGTGTAGCTTCAAATCATGTTTTTCATCATAATATATCATTATCATCATATATTCATCACAATTCTCATCTTTCGTGAACATCTCATCCATGGGATTTTAATTCATTAGACTAGAATCATGATTTTAAATTGAAAACATTATAAAATTTGTCCATGTTTCATAATTCAGTAGTAGAATCATGACCAAATCATACCCATGTATAGAAATAGAAGAATCATGCATTTGGGTTAAAACCCCACATATTAGACATATAATTTCATACTTTAGAGAGGGTTTGGGCATGGGTCTAAAAGGAATCACCCATTCATAACCTTACATACATGTTGGGGTAGATGATTCTAACACTTCTCTAGATGTCCAATAGAAAATTGATAAGAAATTAAAGAAAGCTAAGCTTGATCACCCTCTCAAGTCTTCTATATTGCATGCATGAATGAATAAGGCTTAAAATGAACTTAACCCCTTTAAAAGTCACTATTCATAACCCAAAACATCGTATTTTAGGCCTAGGAACATAGGAGTTACGGAAAAGCCCTTACTAAATTCACAGAAAATAACTGTGCTTATTCTTTCCTTTTCCTAATTCCCCTCCCCCACAGCTGATCCAACAATTTGTGGAGCCTGACCATGAGTGGTGGTCTTGCTCATGGCGTCTTCTTTCTTCTAGCCTTCTCACTAAATGCTTGGGCCTTCCCCACGAGTCACATCACGACTCGTGGGTATCCTCACGAGTCTTCTCACGACTCATTCTGAATCTACCGCAAAATTTTAACTTTTTTTTTCGTTTCAACTCTCGTGTCTGGTCTTTGGGCTTTTGGGGAATAACAATATTTCTCAATGATGAATTGAGTGGAGACATTCTTAAGGAAAAATGTCATGTTGCTTTGAGTCTTTTGTGAAGTTGTTTTGAGAGGCACCACTTAAAAAATTGTTGAAATGGAATTGTCAAAATATGGGCACGAAATGAAGATAATGAGCAAGTATTGACATCGTAGTATAGCATTCTTTGTCATATATTGTAAATTTTTTTCTTGACTCATGTCATTTGCCTGCATTGATGTCCTAATTTGGTATCTTATGTTGAGAATGAATCTTGTAGACCCTCTATGGGTGATTCCTTAGGTAGTAAGGAAATTTTTAATGAATATCTCATGCATTACATCTTGGCTAGAACTTGCCAAATGTGATTCAAGGCGAAATCCTACATGTAGTTGCGTTGAGAAGATGAGTTTAGGCTTTCCTTTGTCTAGTTACTTCGCCCATACGTCCTCCATGGGCATTGATCCTTGTTAGCCAATGTTGAGCCTAAGATCCTTTCTTTGGAAACCACATTAAAAGCCTTAAGACCATTCTTAATACCTCTCTTTGGCTCCCATTTCCCCTAAATGCTGGTGACAAGATAAGTGATGAAATGAGCCTTAAAGCCTAAGAAAGAGGGAGTGATAAAAAATTTGAGAAATGAGGCAAAAGCGAAGGTTTGGGGGTGTGCAAAACAAAATGGAAAGATAAGAATTATAGTGAGAGGGGAACACTGCCTTGTGTAAAAATGCACCAAAGGATAATTCAAAAAGAAAAAGACAATTTGTGTGAACCGGTGTTTCCTCTTGAGGTGATAAGGCTAGTTGTGAAATAGAAACGGGTTATAAGGGGGATCATTAAAGAAATGAAAATCATCAACAAGGAAATAAGGGAAACAAGGTGAAGTGAGTGGAACTGATGTAAGGTATGTTCACAAAAAGTATTAAGGAGGATCTAGTCACTATAACAAAATTTTTATCCTACCCTTACCCAAAGCCTACATCATAACCCGCAAGATCTAAATAATTCTAGGTGCAGCGACTCTACATTAGTGGAGAATTACCTAAAGGGCAAGCCTATGGGTCAAGTGTATGCATGAAGATTTATTTTTGGAGAGTGAGTGTGAGTGACTCTTCCAAACATTACCTTGTGTGCATTCAAATTATGACATGACTAAAAGAATAGGGATTCTTATTTTGGTGAGTGGCATCATTCCTTTTTGGGGAAGCATGAGCATTCAGATATGATGTGGAAATAGGCTCAAGGAGTGTAAACTCTAAGGCAAGCTTTGAATTTGCAGTAGTTATAACATGAGATGATATGTGTGTTTCATGGGTGAGTAATGCCCTTGTTTTGCTAGACGATTCCTTTCATAAGCTCTGCTTGGTGGAAAGTGGTTGCCTGTTTGAAAAATCTTTATCGTTTTTGTCTTTTGGGGTATTTTCTTCTCTTTTTCGGTGAGTGTGGTGAGTATTTTTGGGTTGTCTTAGTCCAGGTGATTGGCGAGGTATAATCGTGAATAGAGGTGGAATATTTCTCAATAAATGAGTATTGCATTACTTGAGGACAAGCAATGATTTAAGTTTAGGGGTTTAATGAGTTGGTGATTTACCAACTCATTAAGCTCTAAAACATGAGTTTTTGTTTAGTTCTTGAGTTCATTATTTGGATTTTATGCCCTTTTTGCTTTTATTGTGTGTAGATGACTAAATGAGAAGAAAAGATAAAAAATGGAGCAAAAAGAAGGAAGTAAGAGTAAATCAATGATTCACAGATGAAAATAGGTGAGACGCCGGCCAAAGGCTGAGCATCACTGCCTCTAAGGATTAATGCCACTGGATGTTTGCGACTTGCCATCGACGAATCCCCAGTTCAGTCGCTGAAAGATATTCAATGTTTTGGGAAATTGCTTGAAGACCCGACGATTCACAGATTGGCATCGGCGAAACGCCAGGTGAACCACATAGGTTCACTGGAATAGAGTAAGGATGCAAATAAGATACCCGGTGGTTCACGGATTAGAACCGGCGAACTGCTAGTCTCTCCACTGATTCCAGAATAGTGCTCATGGGGGTGTAATTGTCCAACACCGAAAAAAAATAAAAAGTGCCCTACTTTTTTGGATATAAATAGATGAAAAAGTACTCTGTACTGGGGGATGGAGAAGGAGAGATAAAAATAGAGATATTGAGAGAGAACAAAGCTTATATCACATCATTGTTTCCCCTTTTTGCTGAAGAACATTCTCTTAGCTAAGATAGGGAGATTCTGATTGAAAATTATAGAAAGTACTCTGCTCTATTTCTTCTTTGTACTAGTAAGTTTTAGCTATCGTTGGAGATTATTTTGTGAAGTTGATTTTTATACTCTTGCTATTAAATTCAATGATGCTATTGATGAATGTGTTTCTGAATTTCTTAACCATGAGTAGCTAAAATAATTAACTAAAGATGTGTGATGATGAATACTTATATGGATTCGATATTTCTAGGGTCATCTTCATAGTGTTCATGCAAGTGTAAATCTACTAGATTCTCTTCAATCTATAAAGGAAGATCCATTGATTATGATATGGGTTATTTGTTCTTGCTTGATTGTCGATTGTAAAAGAATAATTAAGTATTGGAAGAGAATTTAGTAGTGGGTATGGAGAAGAGAGTGTGACATTGGACTAGAAATAGCTAACATTGCATTCTCATTCCTTATTAGCAGCTAATATCTAGAAATTAGTGCAGTTGCTAATCTAAATCAAATCGGTTGAGCTAAATTATGACTAGAGGTTTAACAAAACTCTAGTGAGAGGTAATTAGAAGGCTGATTGTAGTTACCCAATTCCTAAGATTATTTATACTTGTTGAACTCATAAGATGACCTGACATGTCCTAATCTAGTTAGTATTTCGTCTACACTGTACCTATAGTCTTTCACATCCTTGTTGACAACTTAGCTGATCTTGATGTTTTATTTCACTAAATCAACCAATACAATTCTCTGCAAATTTCAACTCCCCAAATTTTATTTATTTTTATTTTAAATCTATGTGGTGCAAGCTAATGGCAATTTCTCAATCGATACTTTTAACTATCATTCCCTAGTCATCATGGGATTCGACCACGACACTTGTCGGGTTACTTGTTTTGATACTTCGGCTGTGGATATTCTTTACATTAAGGATATATTTTGGATGTTATCATTCATACATTGCGTTAAAACCCTATAGGCTCAACATATAGATTTTTGTGAATTAGAGAGGGATTGGGCATGGGTGTGAATAAATTCATCCATTCATAACCCTATATACCTGAGAGGATCTGATTCTACAACTTCTGCAATTGTGCAAAGAAGAATTGATGAAAAACATGAAGGAATTAAGCTTAATCGCCTCTCTAGGCTTCTAAGTTGCATGCATGGATAGGAAAAGCCTAGAATGAACTTATCCCTCTTAAAACTCAGTATTCGTAGCTTAAAACAACATAGTTTAGGCCTTAGGATCATTGAATTTACGGATAAGCCCTTACTAAATTCGTACAGAAAAACTTACTGCTAGTCCCAATGATCGACTGGACGAGCCGTCGTCCAAGGCCACGACTCGTGCCCACCAACCGTCGTGTACACTGCCAACGTTTCACCTAGGGCTCATCTCGAGGAACTATACGAGTCATTACTGGTGACCACAACTCTTGGTCTTCACTGCCAAAAATATACCTAGGCTAAACGCAGGGCACACCACAATTCATGGTGCACCCACCCACCCTTTAAGTGCACTGCCAAGTCCTCCTACCCGCACCTCCTCCCTGACCACGGCTGACTCAATGAATCATGGGGCTGACCATGACTCATGGACATGTTCGTGGGGACTCAAAACCAAAAATTTCCAACTCAAGTCATACTCACCACGAGTCACTTAACGACTCGTGGTCAACTTGACTGGTCATAGGATGACTCGTTCTGTCACCTGGTGCAAAAAATTATGTTTTCTCCGTTTCAACTCCTAGGTCTGATCTTTGGGATTTCGGGGTATAGCAATATTCCCCTTGGAACATTCATCCTCAAATATTGAAAATCATACAGAAAAGCAGAGAAATGCAATAATCAAACTGAAATATTGATCAT
The DNA here is from genome assembly GCA_035772735.1 of Datura wrightii. NCBI lineage: Eukaryota > Viridiplantae > Streptophyta > Magnoliopsida > Solanales > Solanaceae > Datura > Datura wrightii. Next base: position 114,286,997 of record JASDFA010000001.1, read on the forward strand.
ATAAGTTGAAAACTGATGGATTGGCTATCTCCGAACTGTACTACATGACTTAATTGAATTCATGAATCATACATACATTTATATACATGAAAGAAACTAAGGCACATGAACTAAATAGGAAATTGAATTGAGTTCTAGGGCAAAAACTAATACCTCAAGCTGGAATTGAGAATGTAGGGAATGAATGTGGGTTTCTAGCCATCATATATGCTTTGGCTTCCCACATGGCTCCCTCAACATGCTAATTCCTCCATAAAACTTTAACAGAAGCAACTTCTTTGTTCTTTAGCCTTCGAACCTGACTATCCAGTATTTCCATCGGAACCTCTTCATAACTAAGGTTGTCTTTTACACCGACACAGTCCACTAGAACAACTAAAGTTGGATCACCCAAAAACTTCTTTAGGAGCGATACATGGAAAACTAGATGGACTGAAGCTAATTCTGAGGGAAAATCCAATTCATATGCTACCTTGCCAACCCGCTTCACAATCCGGTATGGGCCAACATAACAGGGATTGAGTGTCCCTTTCTTTCTGAACCTCATCATTCCCTTCATGGGAGACACCTTCAGAAACACCCAATCATCAACTTTGAACTCATGTTTTGTCCTCCTCACATCCACATAGGACTTTTGATGATTTTGAGCCATTTTCAACCTATCCCGTATGAGATGAACTTTCTCTATAGCCTCATGGACTGAATCTGGTCCTATTATTGCAGCTTCATCGACTTCAAACCAACCAATAGGCAATCTACATATCCACCCATAGAGAGCCTCAAACGGAGCCATCTGAATACTGGAATGGTAGTTGTTGTTATACGCAAACTCAATAAGAGGCAAATGATCATCCCAACTACCCATGAAATCAATCACACACGCTTTCAACATGTCCTCGAGAGTCTGAATAGTCTGCTCCTCTTGACCATCGGTTTACGGATGAAATGTTGTACTGAGCTTGTCCTAAGTACCATGTCCCTTTTGAAACATTCTCCAAGATTGAGTACCTCTGTCTGATATGATGGACAAGGACACTTTGTGCAACCACACTAGTTCTCGGATGTATAGTTTGGCATAATCCTCCACTGAATCAGTGGTTTTGACTTGTAGAAAATGAGTAGCATTGGTCAACCTGTCCACAACCACCCAAATAGAGTCATACTATAGACGAGTACAAGGAAACCCTAAGATGAAGTCCATATTAATCTCCTCCCACTTCCAAGTAGGGATACTGATTTCTTAAAGCACACGTCATGGTCTTTAGTGCTCAACCTTAACTTGTTGACAATTTGGACACTAAGCTACAAATTCTACAATGTCCTCCTTCATGCCATTCCACCAATAGACTTCCCGTCGGTCATGGTACATCTTGGTGGCACCTGTATATATCAAATATCTAGAACCGTGAGCCTCATCCAACATCCAACTTCTCCAAACATTAACGTCCGGGACACACAAGAGACCCTGATATCGAAGCACATCATCTACCTCTTTGGAGAAGACCTTTATCTTTTAATTCTTAATAGCTTCCTTTAACTTTACCAAAATAGGGTCCTCTTCTTCTCTAGCTTTCACATCAGTCACCAAGGATGATTCTGACCCGTTCTGAACTATAACACCACCATTAATCGAATCATCCAAAAGAACTCCCTACCTTTCTAGTTGATGCACACCTTTCACCAGCTCCTTCCTCCCCTCCTCTGCATAGGACACACTCTCCATCGAGAGTCTACTAAGTGCATTTTCTGCAACATTGGCCTTACTCGGATGGTAAAGGACACTCATGTCAGAACACTTCAGTATCTCCAACCACCTCCTTTGACGTAGGTTTAGATCCTTCTTTGTAATCAACTATTGTAGGCTCTTATGGTCTGTAAACACATCTACATGGACCCTGTACAAATAGTGTCTCTAAATCTTCAATGCAAATACCACCATTTCCATTTCAAGATCATGGGTCGGGTAATTCCTTTCATGCACCTTCAGCTGCCTGGAAGAATAGGCCATAACCTCACCATGCTGCATCAATACACAACCAAGACCAATCCTGGAAGCATCGCAATACACCACAAACCCATCAGTACCGTCAGGTAGGGTTAACACTGGTGCTGATGTAAGTCGAGTCTTCAACTCATGAAGGCTCCTCTCACAAGCCTCTGACCAATGGAACTTCACTTTATTTTGGGTCAATTTGGTCAATTGCACTGCAATAGATGAAAATCCCTGAACAAATCTCCGATAGTAGCCAGCTAAGCCCAAGAAACTTCTTATACATGAAGGATTCACTAGTCTAGGACAATTCTTCATCGCTTCTATTTTCTAAGAGTCCACCTTGATGCCCTCACTTGATACAATAAGGCCCAACAATTCCACTACATTCAACTAAAACTCGCACTTGCTGAATTTGGCATATAATTGGTTGTTCTTGAGCGTTTGTAGTACCACCTTCAAACTAGCGGCATGCTACTCCTCGCTTTGAGAGTATATCAGGATGTCATCAATAAACATGATCATGAACATATCCAAGTATGGCTTGAACACCCTGTTCATCAAGTCCATAAAAGCCATAGGAGCATTCATTGGTCCAAAAGACATAACTACAAATTCATAATGACCATGCCGCTTCCTAAAGACTGTCTTCAGGATCTCACTCTCCCGAACCCTAAGTTAATAGTATTCGGACCTGAGATCTATCTTCGAAAAGGACTTGGCACCCTGAAGCTGGTAAAACAAATAATCAATCCTAGGAAGAGTATACCTACTTTTGATGGTGACCTTGTTCAATTGCCGATAATTAATACACATGCAAAGAGAACCATCCTTCTGTCGGATAAAGCGAACTGGTGTAATCCATGGGTATTTGCTCGATATGATGAATCCCTTATCTAAAAGGTCTTTTAGGTGATCCAATCAACTCCTTTAGCTCGGCTGGAGCAAATGTTTGAGGAGGAATAGATATAGGCTGCGTATCGGGAAGAAGGTCAATACAAAAATCAATTTCCCACTCAGGAGGGATTCCTGGTAGATCATCCGGGAAGAATTCTGGATACTCACATACTACTGGGACTGACTGGATAGTCGGGGTATCGAACGTGACATCCTTAACCCTAACTAAATGGTACACGCTACCCTTGGAGATCATCTTTCTAGCCTTAATATAGGAAATGAAACGACCTATAGGCACAACTAAATTACCCTTTCATTCTATGACAGGCTCACCCAAAAATCTGAACTCTACTGCTTGGGTTCTACAAGTAACTGAGGCATAGCATGCAAATAGCCAATCCATGCTGAGGATAACATCAAAATGGATCATGGGTAACTCTACTAGATCTGCTGAGGTGACTTTCTAAAGGACTGATGGGGTAACTTACATATACCTGGCTAGCTACGACTGAATCACTCACTAGAGTAGAGACTAAGAAGGGTTTGACAAGATTTTGGGGCTGGCTCCAAAACTACTAGCCACATAGGGTGTCGCAAAAGACAATGTAGCCCCTGGATCTAGTAAAGCATATACATAAAGGTGGAAATCTCGTAACATATGAGTGACTACATCTAGGGATACCTCCTGCTCTTCAAAGGATGCTAAGGCATAGAATCTTTCTTGGCACTAATTGCCACATGTGCTAGTAGATGCCCCTTGCTGGGCTGGGCGTGCTGGTGGAGCTACTATATTGGAAGCTAGGCCTCATCCCCAAGTATGGCCCTGTCTAGCTGCTGGACAATTTCTAAGCATATGTCTAGGCTTCCCTCACCTGAACCAAGCACCTATACCCGCCAAACACTGATCCGTGTGCTTTTGGCTACACTTGTCGCAAATTGGATGCTGGAATCTGCGGGCCTAATGCTCGTCCCCTCTAGTCGTGGCTGGGTTGTGATGGCACACTCATCACTGAAGATACTGGGGTTGAAGATCTCTGGTGGGACTGTTGTTGATGCCCACCACCTGGTCTTGGCTGAGAGAACCTATAGTTGTCTATCCTGGCTCTCTTGGTCTCTCTCTTCCTTAGATGCACTGCCCCATCTGCTGGGCGTACAAGACTATTCGAGGAAAATCCATATCCTGGTGGATCATGGAGGTTCTACAATCCTTGTCTAGACAGTCCTCCACCCTATGGTCAAACCTACTCACTCGATCCCTATGATCAACCACTAACTCGGGGGCGTACTTTGATAGAAGAGTGAACTCGAGGGCATATTCTTGCAATGTCATCTTTCCCTTAATTAGATTCACGAACTAAGCTGCCTTTAGCTCCCTCATCTCATGAGGGAAGAACTAATCTAGGAAAGCGACATAAAACTCATCCCAATTGACAGGGCCTGCTCCGATTGCCCTACTATCCTTCCATTATTTAAACCAAATGTGTGCGACCCCCTTCAATTTATACGAGGCCAAGTCGGCACACTCCTCTCCATTCACCCCTATGACCTAGGTGATCTTTATAATCTTGTCGATAAACTAATGTGGATCCTCATCCACCTTTGACCCAAGAAACTCTGGTGGGTTCATCCTTATGAAATCTCTAACTCGTGCTGTCGTTGTATTCCCATTCTACGGGACATGCACTATTGCTTGTTGGTTGACCTGGGTGGTCAAGGCCTGCACTAGCATCTGCCCTGAATTCAGCATGGGCAACTGGCTCCGGTGCATGGTGCTCATGGGTTGGTGGGCTTACTGATGCCTGACTCGATTTTCATCCTCGAGGCCATTTCCATTTCGATTCCTTTTTCTGTTAACTCTACGGGGAGGCATGATTCTGCAATCCCAAATAGCACGAGTTAAGAGGATAGAGAGTCATCTTAGCGCATATCATAGATCAAGAAAAAAGGGAACATTTCCTAAATATCTCATAGCCCCTTCATCATAAGTGTGGCTTTTAGGCACTCTAGGACACTTCAAACCTATTACTCTAATGCCATGTTTGTCGTGACCCGAACATAGGCCTGAATTTGAGAAACGGGACAATGAGCCCCGAGAAACTCCAAGTTGACCCATGGCATGAACATACATCTAACTCAATTAAAAAAAGTTGAAAACTTAATACAATGAAGAAAACATAAGTCTAATCATAACATAACATCAGATTTAGAATTCATATAATATATGACAAGTTGATTGCTACGTATAGTCTGAAAGCCTCTAACATATCTGATGGGTTTATGTGACAACATCCCAACTAACCTGATAAGTCCAAAAACTGAAAATGCAAAAATAATTCATAACAAATGGTCCTCGAGAGGTGAGGACTCACCACTGAAGCTGAATGCAAACTTCGGGAACTGGCTAGTGACAGAGCTGAGTCTAACTATCGGAGCCTGTATCATAAAGCGATATAGCATAGAGTATGCAGTCAGTATGTGGAATGTACCGAGTATGCAAAGTATTTAAAATCATTTAAAACATGCATAATATAAAACACAATCATGATAAGAATTTGAGAGTATTTGCATGCTATTTTCTGAAATCATGACATGAACATAAATAAACATCATAACTGAGTCGAATGACCCAAAGCTGAAATATGATAATCATAAGTAAAACTGTACATTAGGTCAAACCTGCTTTAGAACATACATATATATATATCAGGAATGATTGATATGCATAATTGAAGTCATGAGGAATAGTAGGAGACTTATCATATAACTAACATTACCACGATAGAGCTTATGTGGTCCCGACTATCACACTAAAGTGGGCAGAGCCATCCAAAGCGTTGTCAGGGCTAAGGACGCTACCATGATATCAATATCACGCTGAAGGCCCCTTGGGGTAGGGGGAAAGCTCACAAAGGAGGTCCCAAATAATTTTATCATACCTACGTTAGTGCGTAGTTTTGAGTCATAGGGTTGACTGACCCTTAGCCTACTCAGTGCTAAACACTACTCCCAAAAACATGCATATGCTCTCCATCGTTTTTCAATAAAGCTAACCATCATCTAGTTACGAAGCTGAATAATCATGTACATATAAAATCTTAAAATCATACATGAGGATCCTGGGCTCAAAACACACCACAAGCTAAACAGAATTGAGAATCTTGACTCCAAAACCATGTGGTAAACTAATTAACTTGGAATCATAAATCATACTTGAACATATGGGCTTGCCAAATACTTAAACATGCTTTGAAATAGTTGATTCATTTGAAAACATGATCATAGACACGAGTAACTTGAAAACATGTTTTTCATCCTAAATATACTATCATACTTGAACATAAATCAGAAATCTCAACTTTCATGAACCTCTCATGGATGGGCATTATAATTTATAAACTTGGAATCATAATTGAGAATTGAAAACACTGTAAAACTTGCCCATGAATCATAATTCAATAATAGAAACATACTTAGGTCATACCCATGTGGAATCTTAGGAAATTCATGCATTGGGTTAAAACCCCATAGGCTCAACATATAGATTTTCATGAATTAGAGAGGGATGGGCATGGGTGTGAACAAATTCACCCATTCTTAACCCTACATACCTGAGAGGGTCTGATTCTACAACTTGTCTAATTGCCCAAGAAAAAATTGATGAAAAACTTGAAGGCATTAAGCTTAATCACCTCTCTAGGCTTCTAAGTTGCATAGATGAATAGGAATATCCTAGAATGAATTTACCCCTCTTAAAACTCACTATTCATAGCTTAAAATGACATAGTTTAGGCCTTAGGATCATCAAGCCCTTACTAAATTCGTAGAGAAAAACTTACTGCCACTCCCAACGAGGGACTGGACGAGCTGTCGTCTAAGGCCATGACTCGTGGCCACCAACCATCATGTACACTTTCAACATTTCAGCTGGGGCTCATCACGGGGAACTACATGAGTTGTTACTGCTCGTGGTCTTCATTGCCAAAAATATACCTGGGCTCACCACGAGGCACACCACAACCCGTGGTGCGCCTAGCAAGTCATGGTGACCCACCCGTTAAGCGCTGTCCATGTCCTCCTACCTACACCTCTTCCCTGACCACGGCTAACTCAACGAGTCATGGGGTTGACCAAGACTCATGTTCATGTCCGTAGGGACTCAAAACAAGAAATTTCCAACATAAGTCCTACTCCTCAGCACGAGTCATTTAACGACTCGTGGTCAACCTGACGGGTCAGAGGATGACTCATTCAGTGTCTTGGTAGAAAATCGTATTTTCTCCATTTCAACTCCCAGGTCTAATCTTTGGGCTATCATTGCATAACACTAACATTGCCCAAATCGTGATCTCCCATTGGCTTCCATAATGAATTTAGATGCTCAAATGACCCATTTCTCAAGCCATATGAACCCTCAAATGAATGGAACCCTTTTGAGTGATACAATGCCCAATTCGAAGAAGAATAATCATTGCATGGTATTGTCACGAGGAATGGAAAAGTTGTAGCTTTTGGGGGTGTTAAGGACAAAAAGGTTTTTGATCCTAAAACAAGTGATGAAGTGGGTGATACAATTCCAAGAGAACCAATTTATGTTGACATTCAGGAAGAACAAGAGGAGGAAGGAGTAGATGTTCCTCATGAGAATAATGCTACTAAGAAAGAGGGCTAGGTGCCTCTTAATACAAAATGCCAAAAGCCTAGATTTCCACCCTCATACCCTCAATAGATGGCTAAAAAGAAGGAGGACACCCAATTCAAAAAATTAATTGACATATTCAATAAGTTGTCCATAAATATAACACTTGTGGGTGCATTGCTTCACATGCCTGGCTATGCCAAATTCATAAAGGAGCTATTGAAAAAGAGGAAGATTATGGAAGCGGGTATAGTGGAGGTGTCTCACTATAGTAGTGCTGTGATGGCCAACAATCTTTCTCCCATGAGAGAATACCCAAGGTCATTCACTATTCCATCCATTATTGGATTGTACATGTTCAACAAAGCGTTATATGATTTTCGAGCAAGTATTGACCTAACACCTCTCGTGATTTTCAAAAAGTTCAGTTTGGGGAATCCTAAGCCTACAACAATGAGGTTATTGATGGCAGCTCACTCTATCAAGCGTCCTATAGGAGTTCTTGAAGATGTATTAGTCTGGGTTGATAAGTTCATCCTTCTTGTCTACTTTTCTTTGATAGATTGTTATATGGATATTGAGGTGCCCATCATCTTCGGGAAACCAGTTTTTCTACAGGAAGTGTGCTGGTTGATGTAGAACTTGGAGAATTAAAGGTTAGAGTTGGTGGCGAGGAAGTGGAATTCAACATTTTCCAACAAACAAAACCTCCATATTAGTAAGGTGATTGGGGTCCTTGATGAGGAAGAAGAGAATGGGAATGCAAGCAGGGAGGAATTTGGTACTAAGGATGATCCTCTGGATGATCGATGAGTGGTGATATATCCGTCGTGCCACAACATTAAATAAGGCGCTTCATAGGAGGCAACCCAAGTATTGTTAATTTCTGTTTCTTTTGATATTCTTGTTGTTTTTATTTTGTAGAAGGGATTGGAGTGATATCAAAATGAATGAAGAAAGGGTACAAGCTACGTAAGACTTGTGAAACATAGGAACAAAAGTGCAAGACGCAGCTCAAGCACAAATGGGAACTAGAAAGTCTGAGAAAAATGATGCTTCTGTACATCACCTACGAAACGCAGGTCCAACACAAAACTCAACCAGAAGACATGGCAAGATCTAGAACAATAGGAAGTAATCTGCGAGCCACCTATGAAATACAGGTAGGTCGCAGATTAGAAACAGTGACCCAGGAAAGAATGAGGTTACCTACACTTGGAACTACAGTTCACAAGTGTCCACCTGCCACCACAAGTCTGGCGCAGGGTAGGTATAAGGTACATTTAAAATTTTTGACTGTCCTATTAACCAACCCAGACATATGGCTGACCCAGTCCTTTTAAACTTTTTCCACTTCCCCAAAAATCTCCATTTTCTTCACCTTTTTATCTTTCCCATAACCCCCTTACCAACCACTTCATCTTTTCCCATTAAACCCATTTATTCCCACCTTCAAATCCACCAGTGCACTCATCTTCCCTCCACCTATAAATTTCACCCTCCTTCACCATTTTCTACCATCACTCACTACTCTCTCTAACAAAGCACAAAAAGTTCAAGGTTTGAGTTGGCTATTTGGAAGAAAAAGTTAAAGGCTCAATTTCATTTATTCTCTCATCTAATTTGGTATGTGTTCTTCTTATTCTTATTCTTCATGATTCTTGATGATTGTAGTACAAAAAAGAGCATGCTAGTTTTTGACTTCTGCTTGACCCATGTTTTTCCCATTTCCCCTCTTATGTTCTTCATTCTATTGCTATCATTAACTATTGTGGGTATTGTTGGAGAAGTGCACAATTGCAAAATCATCTGGATAGAAATTCTTGTTCATAATGCTAAACCTTTCATATTTGTTCTTATTTCTGAGATATTTGTAGGGGGTGAAATCTAAGTAATCCATGTGCTTGGAATGTATGATTTTTCCCAATGATGGATTGGTTAATGTCCTACTTAAGGGAAAATCATCATTATTTTCTTTTGTTCTACTTATGAATGAAAATGTGATATTATGACTTAGTTGGTGGATTCCGAATTTGATTTAAGAAGTTTTTTTTGGTTTGGGCTCTTGATGTTTCACGAGGATAGACGGTGTCTCACGATCCAAACATTAGCCCAGATCGAGACACGGGACAAGGAATCTTGAGAGACTCCAAGTCGACCCGTGGCATGATTATAGCATAACATTAACAAAAAAAACAACTAACAAAATCATAATTGAGTGGAAGGTAACTGGAAGAGTCTAATTTTAAACTCGAAAATAACAAATCACATAAAAATCTAATACAAACATTAATCTGTCTATACAAGTCTGAAAGCCTCTACTACGCTGATGAGTTGCTATGATAAGCCCCTATCTAACTCTTAAAGTATGGAAACTAAAACATGAATGAAATATAAAATATAGATCACATCATCGGGAGATGAGGACTAACTACAAGTAGCTGAGATGGGAATGTATTGTGTCTAACCATGCGGCTGAGTCTGGAAACCAGAATCTATATTATGAAATGATATAGCACATAAAGTATGCGGTCGGTACATGGAATATACTGAGTATGCGGGAAGCGTAAGTAAGCTAAACATGCAAGTATACGAGAAGGAAGCAAACCGAATACATCGACATATAACTGAGCTGGAATACAACAACCCTGTCTGAGATGCATATATATTGACTTGAAACTCTTCTTTGAAAACATTTACTGAAGTATAATCAAACTGATGCATAAGGGACATGTGTAGTTCATATACTGAGAACTGAAGCTATAATTGATATCATACATTGTACTGACTATCTGCTAATAATTGAGTTTGAATGCTACTAAATTGATTTTAACTGAAATCTGAGATTTACGGAGCAGAGCTGAACTAATATCACAGACTAAGGGAGATATTCTCTGTTATGGAGAGTCACTGACTGACTAAGGAATACATTCTCTGTCATGGAGAGTCCTTAACTAATGCAGGGAAACATTCTCTGCTATGGAGAGTCCCTAGATGAGTAAGGGAAACATTCTCGGCTATGAAGAGTCCCTAACTAATTAAGAAAAACATTCTCTGGTATGGAGAGTCCCTGAATGACTAAGGGAAACATTCTCGGCTATGGAGAGTCCCTAGCTGACTGAGGGAAACACTCTCGACTATAGAGAGTTCCTGACTGACTAAGGGAAACATTCTAAGCTATGGAGAGTCCCGATCATACTAGAACATGGAGGTGACTAGTCTGACATCATTCGTCGAGTCTAAGTCACTTCAGTTAATCAGAGACATGAGCATTCAACTAATTACATCATACTAAACTCATTTAGAGTTGGTTAAGGCTACTTTCTGATAACAAGCCCAAAAGTCTGAAGGATCATTCTCATGCTTTATCATCATGATTCATATCATCATAGTCCCGAATTATCATTTAAAACATGCATTCTACATTCATGGGACATCTATAGGATCAGATCGTACATTAAACATATCCACAACATTTAAATCTTGTGTTCATAGAATATGGCGTACACCTTAGATTCATGTATGATCTATAAGTCAAATTCATACTTTAAGACATACCCGAAATTATAGTGAAGGCATATACATATTTCAAATTCACCTAAGACCATAAGTTCTAATCGTATCTCAACATATATAATAACTCATATATTCTAGATTTACGAACCCCATATGACTGACTCATGCTTTAAACATATATAATGTGTTCATGGTAAGAGGATATGAATATTTAATGAACCTCATTTTGAAATTTATGCTAAATCATGGTGAAAATTCTATAATCATGTTTTTCATATATCATGTCCATAATTTGATAAGGTGTAAGTAACTTCATAAGAATACACGACTATTAACCATGACGGGTCTTAAAATCCAAGGAGGACATGTGAGAATTTATGCATAGATTGAAACCCTAAAACATGCTTTTCTAAAATCAAGGGATTTGTGTTTTCTAGTATAAAAAATTAGGACACAAGGATGGAAGGATACCCTTGTTGAAGTCCCACATACCTGATTAGAAGGAATTCCCCACTTGAACTTGAACCTTGAAGCCCTTGAAGAAGCCCTAGGTGATCCTTGAGTTTTGAGAGAGGTAAGGAAGAAGAGGTTGAGAGAGTACTTTGATTGAATGAGAGTTTAGGCTAGGAGGTGCACTTGAAAACGTCCTATATTGTAGCTAAAACAACTTAGTTTAGGAGTTAGAAGCATAGGATTTTATGAAAACACCCTTGAAAATTTGCAGGAAAAATCCATCTGCCTTTCCCCACGAGGCACTCCACGATTCGTGGGGTTGACAATGTCTCATGGGGCCGAGTCATAGAGTGAACTCGAAATATTCTAAAACAATCCTTGAATCTACTGTTGACTAACTTCATGAGTCGTTAGCTGACTTAAAGACTCATGATCCCTTCCGTTATCACTGAAGTCTAAAATCTTGCCCTTCCTTTCCATGACTGACATGACAAGTCATTACTTGATACAACAACTCATCCTTTCCCCTTGTTGTCACCACTGCCTCGAGACTCTGACATCCTTCCAACGACTGACATAATGGGCCGTTGCCTTCCTAACGACTCATTGGGTCATCCATTGTCACTGAACCATACTTGCACTTCTTGACTGCTTGCCACGAGTCTGACCATGACTCGTTGGGTCACCTAATGAGTAGTACAATGACTCGTTCTGAGGTGAAATTTCCACTTTCCTTCTAATTTTTATCTTTAATTTTTGGGTCTATTCTTAAAAACATTCGAGGTGTTACAATATCTACCCCTTGGGAAAATTGGTCCTTCAATGTTTGCTAAACATGCTGATACTAGGGAAAGAATTGATATCCCAAATACTAAACATTTATAATTGAAAATGATGGAGTATCTGACTTCAGGCTAATCTTACACATCTGAACTGCATATCTAAATCATACATGCATGCTAAGGTGTAAGAGGGACTGAAAAGCATTAAACAAACATGGAAATAGATAGAACACTAAGAAGGATTGTTTTCCCCTAACTGGCACTGAGCAGATACGGACTGAGCCATCATTCTCAAATTATTTTCTAATACGGAGCTAGAATTCATGATATCTGGTCCAACTGAAAGTAAAGGACTCATGAGCACGAATCATTCACGACTTCTAAAATTGAGCACATACATGAGGTACATGTATCTTCGGAGCTACTAAAGAAATTTCTAAAGACTGAATTTGAGCTTAAAATACTGGACGATATGAGTTAACACACACAACTGGTTTATAACATCAAGATGAGCCTTACACATTCATTAGAGTAAGACTAGCATAGCTGTCTGAAGTGACTATTTAGAAATTTTGGAAGTCTATACATAAGAATGGGTAGAGCATAGCTTCAATTGAAATACAAGAGGAATTATCTGAACATTAAGGATTGACATACCGTAATTGTTACGGTTGGTACTCCCCTACTAGCATACTGATGATTCGAATTGTCTCACAGACTTACCATCTCCCCCTTAGCTTTAAGCCATAATTCTAAGCTCCTTGATCTTTCTTAAGGTTGGGGCTAAACCACTACCTCTTGATGTCTCCTCCACCCCCAACATTTACTGTAAACCTCATACTCATAGCTACTTTACACCATACATCAACAACTTCTTCTTAACAAACATCACAAGAGCTTCTTATTAAATAATGGGGTTCGGGGGCTAACAACATGCAAAAACTAACACGAGAAATTCATAACATACATGTGACTACTTCTGGTTACTTGCCCTTATCTTGATGTGCTTCCAAGGCATAGGAGTTGTTTTGACGCTGTCCACCACCTGTGCTAGATGATGCCCCCTACTGAAGTGGGCAGTTCATAGGAGCTACTGAAGAGGTGTTAAGGCTTTAATCTCGCCCCACTTAGCTGTTGTGCATTGTCGATGCTTATGACCCAACTTATGCACCAAAAACAAGCATCGAGCCGACCATGCATTCTCCCAAACGGTGCTTCCCACAGCCCTTACATGCTGGATAGTTAATCTTCCTTACCTTGTGTCTGATCGAAACATTAGCTGTCAAAGGTGCTGCAGCTGATGATCTCTACTGGGGGCATACTCCCTATCCACCACTCAGCCTCTGAGGGGAAAAATCTGAATGTCCTATCCTATCCCTCTTAGCTTCTCTCTCTTTTTCCTTCACCTGTTCTGCTTCTATTTGTTGAGCGAATATCACCAAACATGGAAAGCCTATGGCCTTGAGCAACAGGCGGTCCTGCGCTCTTTGATCAAGGAGTATGACACTACATTCACAAACTTACTCCCTAGAGCCCTATGGTCGGCTACCATCTCCGGTGCATACTTGGACAATTGGGTAAATTCTGATGCATACTCCTGGATAGCTCAAGTTGATGAACTCTGCCACCTTTGCCTCCCTCAACTCCCTAGGGAATAATCTGTCAAAGAATGAATCATTAACTCTTCCCAACTTACAGGGGCTACTCCAACTCCCCGACTATCTTTCCACTAACAAAACCATATGTGAGTGACTCCTTTCAGTTGGTAGGAGGCTATGTCTGCGCTCTCCATTCCTGTCACCCCCATGATTTGGGTGATATTCTGTATCTCCTCTATGAAATCATACAGGTCCTCGTCCACCTTTGACCCTAAGAATTTTGGTGGATTCATTCTAAGAAAGTCTCTGACCCTAGCCGCCGCTGCGTTCCCACTCTAGGGAACATGAGCCATCACCTACTGATTAATCTAGGCAGTCATGGCCTATACCAACATATCGAAGGCTGCCCTGAACTCGGCATGAGTAATATAGTCATCTATTGGGTTTGCTGGGGATGGTGGGGCTTGCTGGTACCTGTTACCATTTCTTCCTCCATTCACTCGTCTGGGAGGGATTATATGCGAGCATGTAAAGCACGAGTTAGGAGAGGAACTGTTAGAGTTTTATACTCTATGCACGATAAGAATCATGAAGAAAAGGGAACATTCCTAAAACCTCTCATAGCCTCTTCATCATAAGTGTGGCGCGCTTCACACCCATGAAAAAGACTCTACTTAATGCAGCTTTTAAACACCCTAGGACACTCTAAACCTTTTCTCTGATACTAAGTTTGTGATGACCCAAACATAGGCCCAGATTGAGAGACAAGACAAGGAACCCTGAGAGGTTCCAAGTCAACCCATAGTGTGATCATAGCATAACATTAACAAAACAACAACTAATAGAATAATAACTGAGCGGAAGCTAACTAGAAGAGTAATTTTAAACTACAAAATAACAAATCTCATAAAACTCTAATACTAAGCTGAGTTTATCTATACAAATCTAAAAGCCTTTACTATGTTGATGAATTGCTGGGACAAACCAGCTAACCCCTAAAGTCTGAAAACTAAAACATCAATGAAATAAAAAACATAGATTGTATCCTCGGGAGATAAGTACTCACCATAAGAAGCTGAGATGGGAATGGAGCGTATCTAACCACCCAACTGAGTCTAGAAACCTAAATCTATATCATAAAATGATATAGCACATAAAGTATGTGGTCAGGACTCGAAATTTAATGAGTATACAGGAAGCATAAGTAAACTAAACATGCAAGTATACAAGAAGGAAGATATTGTAGACATAGACATGTAACTGAGCTGGAATACAACAACCCTATCTAAGATACATATATATTGACTTGAAACTCTTATTTGAAAACATTTACTAAAGTATAATCAAATTGATGCATAAGGGTCATATGTTGTACATATACAGAGAACTGAAGGTGTAACTAATATCATACATTGTACTGGCTATCTGCTGATAGTTGAGTCTGAATCCTACTAAACCGATTTTAACTAAAACCTGAAATTTACGGAGCTGAGATGAACTGATATCATAGACTAAGGGAGACGTTCTTTTCTATGGAGACCCTGACTGACTAATGGAAATATTATCTGCTATCGAAACTCCCTGCCTGACTCAAAGAAACATTCTATGCTATGGAGAGTCCCTAACTGACTAAGGAAAACATTCTGAGCTACGGAGAGTGCCTGACTAACTAAGGGAAACATTCTCTGCTATGGAGAGTGTCTGGCTGACTAAACAAAACATTCTCGTCTATTGAGAGTTCCTAACTGACTAAGGAAAACATTCTTGGCTGTGGAGAGTCTCTAGCTAACTAAGCGAAACTTTCTTGACTATGGAGAGTCCCTAACTGACTAAGGGAAACATTCTCGACTACGGAGTGTCCTGATCATACTAGAACATGGAGTTCACTAGTCTGACGTCATTCCTCTAGTCTAAGTCACTTCAGCTAATTAGAGACATGAGAATTCAACTAATTACATCACACTTAATTCATTTAGAGTTGGTTAAGGCTACTTTATACTAAGAACAAGCCCAAAAGTCTGAAGGATCATTCTCATGCTTTATCATCATGATTCATATCATCATAGTCCCGAATAATCATTTAAAACATACATTCTACATTCATAAGACATCTATTTAGGATTAGATCATACCCTAAACATATACAAAATTTTTAAATCCCGTGTTCATAGCATATGGCGTATACCTTCGATTCATGTATGATCCATAAGTCAAATTCATACTTTAACAAATACCCGAAATCATAGTGAAGGCATATACATATTTCAAATTCACCTAAGACCATAAGTTCTAATCGTATCTCAACATATATAATAACTCATATATTCTATATTTACGAAACCCATATGACTGACTCATGCTTTAAACATATATAATGTGTTCATGGTAAGAGGATATGAATATTTAATGAACCTCATTTTGAAATTTATGCTAAATCATGGTGAAAATTCTATAATCGTGTTTTTCATATATCATGTCCATAATTGGATAAGGTGTAAGTAACTTCATAAGCATACACGACTATTAACCATGACGGGTCTTAAAATCCAAGGAGGACATGTGAGAATTTATGCATAGATTGAAACCCTAAAACATGCTTTTCTAAAATCAAGGGATTTGTGTTTTCTAGTATAAAAAATTAGGACACAAGGATGGAAGGAGGCCCTTGTTGAAGTTCCACACACTTTTTTGGAAGGAATCCCTCAATTGAACTTGAACCTTGAAGCCCTTGAAGAAAGCCTAGGTGATCCTTGAGTTTTTAGAGAGAAGGAAGAAGTGGTTGAGAGAGTCTTTTGATGGAATGAGGATTTAGACTAGGAGGAGCACTTAAACACGTCCCCTATGGTACCCAAAATGACATAGTTTAGGAGTCAGAAGCATAGGATTTTATAAAAAAACCCTTGGAAATTCACAGGAAAAAATCATCTACTAGTCCCCATGATGCACTCCACGAGTCGTGGGGTTGACAACGACTTGTGGTGCCGAGTCATGAAATGCGATGGAAATATTCTCAAAAATTTCTCGAATCTGCCAATGACCGACTTCACGAGTCGTTAGCTAACTTAACGACTGGTGACCCCTTCCATTATCACTGAAGTCAAAAATCCTGCTCTTCCTTCCCATGACGGACATGATGAGTCATTGCTTGATACAAAGACTCATCCCTTCCCATCGTTGTCACCTACCTCAATACTCTAGCATCCTTTTGACAACTGACATAATGAGTTGTTGCATTCTTAACGACTCGTGGGGTCATTCATTGTCAATGAACCATAGTTGCACCTCCTGACTTTTTGAGATGAGTCCAACCACAAATTACCTAACGAGTCGTACCACGACTTGTTATGAGGTGAAATTTCCACTTTCCTTCTGAATTTTTTCTTTAAGTCTGGGGTCTATTAGAAATTTTTGGGTGTTACATGAGGTATGTCCAT
Organism: Datura wrightii; assembly: GCA_035772735.1. NCBI lineage: Eukaryota > Viridiplantae > Streptophyta > Magnoliopsida > Solanales > Solanaceae > Datura > Datura wrightii. Next base: position 114,304,303 of record JASDFA010000001.1, read on the forward strand.
CTTAGGGGAAGGCATTGAGTGGTATCAAGGGTCTTAACTGTAGTTTAAATAATTAATAGATCTTTCAGAGAAGTCTGAGTACCCAGGTGTCACGACCAAACGTATACCCAGATCGTAGACATAGGACAGGGAGTCCCGAGAGACCCTGAGTCAACCCATGGCATGAGAATACATCTAATTTAATCACATGAGAGAAAGACTTAACATAAAAGAACATAATCATATCATAGTAAAAGGAAAAAAAAAGTACAAGACTTATACAATACAACTGAATACAAGTTGTAGTTTGATAAGCCTCTAAACATGAAAGACGGGCTGATGGGACAACTCCACAACTAACCCAACATCCAAAAACTAAAAGAACAACATAGAATATGAACATACAGCCCTCGGAACATTAGGACTCACCAAGTACGCTTAGAGAAAATCCAAGACAATCTACGGGAGAGGGTGAGTCTGAGAGCTAGGGCCTGTATCATGAAATGATACAGCATAGAAAGTATGCGGTCAGTACGTCAAATGTACTGAGTATTCAAGTTAAGTAAAACGGACATTTAAAACATATATATAAAATTCATAAATAATCATATGAGTAGTACATCATGCTAATATTGTAAATCATCATAACATATCATACGGCTCAAGGTTTTCAAAACATTCATAACACAAACATAATCATAATCATAATAGTAGAGCTTTATTTAACATGGCTTGAGAAAACCTACATAATCAGAACATGCATAAATCATGAGGAACAGTGGGAGATTCTTAACCGAAATACCCCATATGAGCACACATAAATCCCGACTTGAACCCTAGTTTGGAGAATGTTCGTACCTTGCCAAAGGTAGATCCATGAAAGTGTGATATCACCATGGAAAGGGCTATTTGGGCCAGGGAAAAACATGAAAGGGGTCCCAACATACCTACGGTGACACGTAGTTCATGAGATCGGAGGCTTAACTTGAGCCTCGAACCTACTCGGTGTTCGATACTACCCCCATAAGATATATAGTGCTAATAATAATACACACATGAGTTTATGGGCTAGTTAAATCATGATAATCATAAACGTGCTGAATTGACCTCAGACTTCACAAACACATTCATTCACATAAAAGGAACTTGAACATATGAACTGAACATCAAAACTAAATGGATTCATAGAGCAAAATTGATACATCAAGTCGAAATTAAGCCGGTAAAGATTAAATGTGGGTATTTAGCCATTATATCTGCTTCAGCTTCCCACGTAGCTCCCTCAGCATGCTAATTTCTCCAAAAAACCTTAACTGAGGCTACTTCCTTATTCCTTAGATTACGGAGTTGAGGATCCAAGATTTTAACAGGAATTTCTTCGTAACTGAGGTTGTCTTTTACACCAACACTATCCATCGGGACTATTAAAGCTGGATCACCCAAACACTTCTTCAACAGTGACACATGAAACACAGGATGTACTGAAGATAACTTTGAGGGTAATTCAAACTCATACGCCACCTTACCAATTCTTCTCACAACCCGGTAGGGACCAACATATCGGGGACTGAGTTTTCCTTTCTTTCCAAATCGCATGACTCCCTTCATGGGAGATACCTTGATAAATACCCAATCGCTCACATTAAACTCCAGTCTCTTCTCCTCACATCAACATACGATTTTTGATGGCTTTGAGCGGTTTTCAACTAGTCCCTTATTAACTGAACCTTTACCATGGCCTCATAAACCGAATCAGGTCCTATCATGGCTACCTCACCAACCTCAAACCATCCGATGGGCGATCTACACCATCGCCTATAAAGAGCCTCGAACGGTGCCATCTACATACTAGAGTCTAGCTATTATTATAAGAAAACTCGATCAAAGGAAAATGATCATTCCAACTACCCTTGAAATCCATCACACATGCCCTCAACATATCCTCAAGAGTTTGGATTGTTCATTTGGCTTGACCATTTGTTTGCAGATGAAAGGTTGTGCTGAGCTTGACTTGAGTCCCAAGTCCATTCTGAAAAGACCATTAGAATTGGGAGGTAAACTGCGTACCTCGGTCTGAAATAATAGACAAGGGCACTCCATGAAATTGAACCAACTCCCGAATGTATAATTTGGCATAATCATCTATGGAATTTGTGGTCCTGATAGATAGAAAGTGTGCAACCTTGGTAACTTGGCTACGACAACCCAAATGGAATCATAGTATCGGTGAGTACGAGGAAGGCTTGTAATAAAATCCATATTAATCTCTTCCAACTTCCAACTGGAAATGCTAATATCCTGAAGTATACCTCCCAGCCTGTTATACCTCAAGAATTCAAAGATCTGACACAGAAGTTGAAACGGAGAAAAATTGGAAAATGGCCCTGTAGATGCAAAACGAGTCATTGGATGACTCCTTAGGAGACCCCATGAGTCATCAAGTGACTCGTGGGAAAACCTGGAGTGAATAAGGACTTAAGTTCCTCACGGGTGAAGTAACGACTCGTGGTCAGCCACGATGAGTTGTCATGTCGATTGTGGGGAGGAGTTAAGGTATTTGTGAGAGAGTCCATCCAGTGTACTAAATGAAAGGAGGCCACGACTCGTCATGTCAGGCAACGAGTCATGGATTGAGTCATTGGGAGGGACTTTGATAAAATGAGTTGAAGGATGCAGTGTACTTGAAGAGTTGTGGCCACTACTCGTGATCACCGATAACGAGTCGTGATGTCATCCGTTAGGACCCCCACTGACTAGTTTAGATAGTGTATCTAATGAGTGGACCCCATGAGTTCTGGCCAGTCCCAACGACTCGTGGGGTGAGTCGTGAGCAGCATGGTTGAATAGTTTGGCAGTGTACCCAACGAAAGGTGATTACGAGTCGTGGTCACGGGAGACGAGTCCTCAGGTTCCCCATTACGAGCCTTGGTAACCTGTTTCCAGTGAACTTGAAGAGATGACCCAATGACTCGTGGGCCCTGGTAACAAGTAATCAAATCATCCGTTAGGACCCTTGACAGTTATTTTTCTACGTTTTTAGTAAAAGTGTTTTCGTAATTCCTAAATTCCTAAGGCCTAAACTACGTCGTTTTGTGTTTTTTTCTGAGTGTGTTAAGATGGGTTAAGTCCCTACTGCATACCCATACTCATGCAAGAGCATTAGAGAGGTTTTAGGGAGATTCAATGTCTTCTTCTCCAAGCTTCCATCAACTCCTTTGTGGGTATTCAAGGAACATTGAATTCAATCCTTTTCCAGGTATGTAGGGTTTTAGATTGGGTGAATTCTTTAAAACCCATGCCCAAATTGCGATTTAAATTATGAATTCTCCTATTCAATTCTATGTGGTTTAACTCGAATGAATGAAAATATGATTTCTCTTTACGGATATGATTTAATTGAATTTTAATTATTGAATTTTGAATGATGGGCAGGTTTTATATTATTTTCTCTAAAATCATATTTCAATCTTTTAAATCTAAAATGCCCATTTGATAAAGGTTCATGAAAGTTATGATTTATGTTGAATATTCAATATTTTGAGATTACTTATGATAGAAAAGCATGAATTAAATATACCTACGATTATGAGCATATTTTAAAATAATTGAGCATGGTGAAGTATTGGGCAATGCCCACATGTTAAAGAATGAATTACGACTTATGAAATGAATTGCATGATTTATCGATTTATGATGTTGGCCGATGAAAAGGGCCTTTGTTTGGACACGTTACACCTTGGTTGCACGTAATCTTGACTTATGCCTTTCACTCGTGCAGTTGGACTGACTAGTGACTTTAAATTAAACCTTGATACTGAGCTTTAATATTTCTTGGCCCACTATTGGCCAAACCACCTGGGCACTAGGCCCAATGTGAGTTGGATCACTTAGCCACGCTTCATAATTAGAAAAACGAGCACCGTGGAAAAATGGTTGTAGCTGGTCACACTAAATTTAGACCTGATCGTGCCTGTGGGGCGGGTGCGTACTTGGTTTCAAAGCCCTGCGCGCTCTACGTCCCAAAGATCTGTGAATCCCTCCTGCTTATATTAAAAATTTTCAGGGTCCGCCTCATGGGATCCAAGATGAAAGAGATAAATTGAACAAGTATGGTCATCCCCTGTTGGGATGTACTATTAAACCTAAATTGGGGTTATCTGCTAAAAACATTATAGTTCTATGATTCATAGTATCCTTTCCTATTTGATCGCTTTGAATTCCATATTCAAATTTGCGATCGGATCTATTCATTAAAAAGAATCGACTCTTGGCTAAGCATGTTTTAAAGGGGTTCAATAATGATAAATGTTATATTTTAGCCAATTAATGCATGGTAATATTAATTTATGTTTGATCCTATATGCATGTTTTTTTGAGCCGTGTCTAGCACCGAGTAGCCTGACGTTCAAAGGACTTCGTCGATGTCTCATAACCATGTGCTACTGTGGATCTCTAATGATATTTTGCATTGATAATGATCTCCTCAAATGTGGTATCACGCCTAATGCACGACCCTCGCCTGGCGATCCAGGGTCAGCTCTGCCCACTAGAGTGAGATAGTTGGGGCATAATGAAAGGCTCTACCATGATTGTATTGGTTATGATGAGTACTCCCATTATTCCGCATGTCTTATGCATTGTTATGTTATGTTATTTGCTCAAGTAATGTTTTGATAAAGTTTGCCTATGATTATGAAAATGAATGATATATGAATGATTTGAAAGTCTTGAGCCTTATGTTTTCTTACGAAGTTTATGATACAAGCATGATGTCCTTATCCTGTTCTTATTTATGAGTTTATTTTACTTTAAAATGTCCGTTTTCCTTACCTTGCATAGTCAGTACATTCCACGTACTGACCGCATACTTTCCATGTTGTATCGTTTCATGATACAGGGTCCGGATCTCAGACTCATCCTCATCCTTAGTCCATCTAAGCCTACGCTCTTAGCTTATTGGTGAGTCCTCATGTTTTGAGGGCCGTTTGACAGAATTTTATGTTATCTTATGTTTCAGCATTGGTCTGGTTAATTGGGGATGTTTTCCCATCAACCCATCTTATGTAGCAAAGGCTTTCTGACAATATGTAATACTCATCCTATTTGTACGTCTAGTATTTTCTGATACTATGCTTTGGTTACGTTTCTGCTATGATTTTATGTTTAGTATTCTGCTTATCTACATGAGATTAGTTGTATGCATGTGCCATGAGTCGACTTGGGGTCTCTAGGGGTCCCTTATCCCGTATCTATTATCCGAGTGTATGTTTGGGTCGTGAAGTACTTGGTATTAGAGAAATAGGTTTGAAGTGTCCTAGGATATCTGAAAGCCGCGTTAAGTAGAGTCTTTCATGGGTGTGAAGCACGCCACACTTATGATGAAGAGGCTACTAGATGTTTAGGAAATGTTCCTTCTTTCATGTTCTATGTCGTGCGATGAAAAGTCTCCCCCCATCTTTCTAATTCATGCTATTCACATTGTAGAAATCATGCCTCCATGGTAGGTGAACGTCCGAAGAAATGGCAATGGTAATGATCATGAGGGTGCCCATAATGGTGAGCATCAACCAGCTCCACCTGGTCACGAGGAGCACGCACCAGAGCCAGCTTCCCATGCTGAGTTTAGGGAAGCGATTCAGATGTTGGCACAGGCCATGACTACTCAGGTCTAGAATCAGATGGTGGCACATATCCCTTAGAATGGGCATGCGGCAGCAGTGAGAGTAAGAGACTTCTTCTGGATGAACCCTCCCGAGTTCACAAGTTCTTAGGTCGATGAGGATCCACACGAGTTTATCGAAGAGATCTTGAAGGTCACCCAGGTTATGGGGGTTGCAAATGGGGAATGTGTTGATTTGGCCGCCTATCAGCTCAAGGGGGTCGCTCATATATGGTACAAGCAATAGAAGGACAGTAGGGCAGCGGGAGCAGGCCCTATCAGTTGGGATGAGTTCCACATGGCCTTTCTCGATAGGTTTTTCCCTCATGAGATGAAGGAATTGAAAGTAGCTGAGTTTGTTAACCTCAAATAGGGAAAGATGACAGTGTTAGAATATTCACTTGAGTTCACTCGCTTGTCAAAGTACACCCCAGAGTTAGTGATGGATCTGAGGTCGCGTGTGAGCCAATTTGTTCATGGTGTGGCTGGTCAAAGTACTGCCATGCCTCACCAAGATATAGACTTTTTTTTTACGCCCAGTAGATGGAGGTGGCTCATGCGAGGGAGAGAGGAAAAGAGGGCTTGGATAGACAATCATGGATTTTTTCATCAGAGGCCCGGCAGTGGCTACTATCCATAGTTTCAGCAGACATCACTAGCCCTAGTACCATCATCGGCTAGTGCTCCATCTAGACCCAGGGGTGATCAGAGGAGCGGGGCTTTAGGGTTGAGGGATCAGAGGGGCACCCAGTTAGAGTATACCTCTCCAGCCTGCAAGAAGTGCGGCAAGAGCCATACCGGGGAGTGGCTGCTCGGTTCAGATGTCTGCTATGGGTGTGGTAGATCTGGGAACTTGCGCTGAGCGTGCCCATATACTAGATAGGGTGCTGATAGGGGTCTTACACAGACCACCAGGACAGCAGCAGCTGTAGCCCGTTCCACTCTGCAGGGAGCATCGACTAGTGGGGGTGGCAGACAACGCCAAAACTGATTCTATGCCCTTGCCTAGCGCCAAGAGTAGGAGGCTTCACCAGAAGTGGTAACTGATATGTTGCGTGTCTTTCATATTGATGTTTATGCCTTGCTAGATCCGGGAGAAACATTGTCTTTTGTGACACCTTACATTGCTAATAGCTTTCGAGTCAGTCCTGAAATTTTGTCAGAACCATTCTTTTTATCTACTTTGGTTGGTGATTCAGTCATAGCTAGGCGGGTATATAGAGGTTGCCCCATTACAGTATTGCATAATGTTACCTCTGTAGACTTAGTAGAATTAGCTATGATTGATTTTTATATAATTCTAGGCATGGATTGGTTGTTTGCATGTTATGTGTCTGTTAACTGTAGAACCCGAGTGGTGGAGTTCCATTTTCCAGGTGAGCCATCTTTAGAATGGAGGGGTAGTTCAGCGGTACCTGTAGCCCACTTTATCTCCTACCTTAAGGCCAGGAAGATGATCTCTAAATGTTGCATGTACCACCTTGTTTGGGTTAAGGATGTGGAGTCCGATACCCCAACTATTTAGTCTGTTCCTGTGGTGTGCAAATATCCGGAGGTGTTTCCTGATGATTTGCCAGGTGTTCCTCTAAGAGGGAGAATTATTTTTATATCGATCTTTTACCTGACACCCAGCCCATATCGATCCTCCCTACGGAATGGCTCCACCCGAGCTAAAAGAGTTAAAGGAACAGTTGAAGGATTTGCTAGATAAGGTTTTATTAGACCGAGTAAGTCTACATAGGGTGCACCAGTGTTGTTCATCCGAAAGAAAGATGGTTCTCTTCGGATTGTATTGACTATAGGCAGTTGAACAAGGTCACTATCAAGAATAGATACCCTTTACCCAGGATTGATGACCTATTTGATCAGCTTCAGGGTGCCAAATGTTTCTCCAAGATAGATCTCAGGTCTGGGTATCACAAGCTCAAACTTCGGGAGAGCAACATCCCGAAAGCTGCTTTTAGGACTCGGTATGGCCATTATGAATTCGTTATTATATCTTTTGGACTAACTAATGCCCCTGAAACTTTTATGGATCTAATGAACAAGGTATTCAAGGCATATCTGGACATGTTCGTGATCATGATCATTGACGACATATTGATATACTCCAGGAGCAAGGAGGAGCATGCCGCACGCCATAGGGTAGTACTCCAGACCCTCAAGGATAGCCAGTTTATACACCAAGTTCAGCAAATGTGAGTTCTGGCTGAATTCAGTTGCATTCTTTGGAAACGTAGTATCTAGCAAAGGTATAAGGGTGGACTCCAAGAAAATAGAGGCGGTAAAGAATTGGCCCAGACAGGTGAATCCTTCAGAAATTTTGAGTTTCTTGGGCTTAACAGGCTACTATTGAAGGTTTTTTGAGGGCTTTTCAATAGTTGCATCCCATTGACCAAGCTGACTCATAAAAATATAAAGTTCCAATGGTCAGAGGATTGTGAGAAAAGCCTCCAGGAATTGAAGACCCAACTCACTGCAGTACCAGTGTTGACCTTACAGGAGGGTACTGATTTCTTTGTTGTATACTGTGATTCCTTGAGGGTCGGACTGTGTTGTGTGTTGATGTAGCGAGAGAAAGTGATAGCATATGCCTCATGAAAGCTAAAGGTTCATGAAAAGAATTACTCGACCCATGATCTTGAGTTGGCCACAGTAGTATTTGCATTGAAGATATGGCCACATTACTTTTATGGGGTTCACATGGACATGTTCACGGATCACAAGTGCTTGCAATATGTGTTCATGCAGAAAGATCTCAATCTTCGGCAAAGGAGGTGGTTGGAGTTGCTAAATGACTATGATATGAGTTTCCTCTACCATCTGGGCAAGGCTAATGTGGTTCCGGATGTGTTTAGTAGCCTCTCTATAGAGAGTGTGTCCCACATGGACGAGGGGAAGAAGGACTGGTAAAAGATGTCCACCGACTTGCAAGGCTGGGAGTTAGATTGGTTGACTTGTTCAATGGCAGCGTTGTTGTGCAGAATGGGTCAGAATCATTCTTGGTGGTTGATGTCAAGTATAAGTAAGATGAGGATCCGATTCTAAGGAAGATGAAGGAGGTGGTGCGGAGTCAAAAGGTGGAGGTTTTCTCCCAAGGGGGAGATGGTGTTATATGATACCAGGGTCGGCTATGTGTTTTGGACGTTGATAATTTGAGGGTTTGGATATTGCATGAGGCACATGGTACTAGATATTCCATTATCCCAGGACCCATAAAGATGTATTAGGACTTTCGGGAAATCTATTGGTGGGATGTAATGAAAAAGTATATTGCGGAGTTCGTAGCTAGGTGTCCAAACTGTCAACAAGTGAAGATCGAGCACCAAAGGCCGGGAGGTGTACTTCAGGATATTAGCATTCCCACTTGGAGTGGGAAGAGATTAATATGGATTTCATTATAGGCCTACCTCGTACTCGCCGACACTATGATTCTATTTGGATGGTCGTAGACAGGTTAACCAAGGATGCACACTTTCTATCAGTCAAAACCATGGATTCATTGGATGATTATGCCAAATTATATATTCGAGAGTTGGTTAAACTTCATGGAGTGCCCTTGTCTATTATTTTTGACCGAGGTACTCAATTACCTCCCAGTTCTGGCGGTCCTTTAAAAAGGGACTTGTGACTCAAGTCAAGCTCAGCATAGCTTTTCATCTGCAAACTAATGGGAAAGTTGAACGAACGATCCAGACCCTTGAAGACATGTTAAGGACATGTGTTATGGATTTCAAAGGTAGTTGGGATGATCATTTTCCCTTGATCGAGTTTCCCTATAAAAACAGTTATCACTCCAGTATCCAGATGGCACCGTTCGAGGCTCTTTATAGGAGAAGGTGTAGATCTCCTATCGGATGGTTTGAGGTTGGTGAGCCGGCCATGATAGGACCTGATTCAGTTGTTGAGGCTATGGTAAATGTCCAGTTGATAAGGGATCGGTTGAAGACCACTCAAAGTCGTTAGAAGTCCTATGCTGATGTGAGTAGAAGGGATCGGGAGTTTGATATGGACGATTGGGTATTTCTAAAGGTATCTCCCATGAAGGGAGTCACGAGGTTTGGAAAGAAAGGGAAACTCAGTCCCCACTATGTTGGTCCCTATCGGGTTTTGAGAAGAGTTGGTAGGGTAGCATATGAGTTGGACTTGCCATTGGAGTTATCTTCTGTTCATCCCGTCTTTCGTGTGTCACTTTTGAAGAAGTGTTTGGGTGATCCAGCCTTGGTAGTCCTGGTAGACATCATTAGGATAAAAGACAACCTCAGTTATGAAGAAATTCCCTTTGAAATCTTGGATCATCAAGTTCGGAAGTTGAGAAACAAAGAAGTAGCTTCAGTAAAGGTTTTATGGAGAAGTCAACACGTTGAGAGAGCTATGTGGGAAGCCGAAGCGAATATGATGGCTAGATACTCATATTTGTTCTCTACCGACTCAGTTCCGACTTGAGGTACCAGTTTTGCCCTATGACTCTATCTAGTTTACATGTTCAGTTCATGTGTACAAGTTTCTTTTATGTGTATGTGAGGTCTGAACTCAATTCATTTGTGTGGTTCTTTTTAGAGGTAGTCATTCCGTAAAAGTTTGGTTAAAATGAACAGCATTGGAGTGTGATAATTGCATGTTTCTATTTTTTGCTTGTTTCTAACACTCTAGTACGAATATTCCCAAGGGGAAGATATTGTTATACCCCGAGAATTCAAAGATCGGACCTGAAAGTTGAAACGGAGAAAAACTAGAAAATGGCCTTGCAGTCAAGTGATTCGTGGGAAGACCTGGAGTGAACAAGAACTTAAGGTCCTCATGAGTGAAGTAACGACTCGTAGTCAGCAACCATAAGTGGTCATGTCGATCGTGTGAAGGAGTTAAGGTATTTATGAGAGAGTCCATCCAGTGTACTTAACAGAAGGAGGCCACGACTCGTCATGTCAGGCAATGAGTCATGGAGTGAGTCGTTGGGAGGGTCTTTGACAAGATGAGTTGAAGGAGGCAATGTACTTGATGAGTGGTGGCCATGACTCGTGGTCACCGACAACGAGTCGTGATATCATCTGTTAGGACCGCCAGTGACCAGTTCAGACAGTGTACCTAATGGGTGGACCCCACAAGTCGTGGCTAGTCCAAATGACTCGTGGGGTGAGTCGTGAGTACCATGGTTGAATAGTTTTGTAGTGTACCCAACGAAAGGTGGTAACAAGTTGTGGTCACCAGGGACGAGTCATCATGTTCCCTATTACGAGCCCCAGTAACCTATTTCCAGTGGACTTGACGAGACGACCCAATGACTCATGGGCCCTGGTAAGGAGTCTTCAGGTCATTTATTAGGACCCCTGACAGTTATTTTTCAGCATTTTTATTAAGGGTGTTTTCGTAATTCCTAAATTCCTAAGGCCTAAACTACGTCATTTTGTGTTTTTTTCTAAGTGTGTTTAGATAGGTCAAGTCTCTAATGTATACCCATTCTCATGAAAGAGCTTTAGACAGGTTTTAGGGAGATTCAAGGATTTCTCTTTATGGATATGATTTAATTGAGTTTTAATTATTGAATTATGAATGATGGGCAGGTTTTATATTATTTTCTCTAAAATCATATTTCAATCTTTTAAATCTAAAATGCCCATTTAATGAAGGTTCATGAAAGTTATGATTTATGATGAATAGTCCATATATCGAAATTACTTATGATAGAAAATCATGAATTTGAGATACCCATGTTTATGAGCATATTTTGAAAGAATTGAGCATGATGAAGTATTGGGCAATGCCCACATGTTGAAGAATTAATTATGATTTATGAAATGAATTGCATGATTTATCGATTTATGATGTTGACCGATGAAAGGGGACTTTGGTTTGTGGCTAAGCATATTTTTAAGGGGATCAATGATGATAAATGTTATATTTTAGCCAATCAATCATAATGCATGATGATATTGATTTGCGTATGAGCCTATATGCATGTTTTTGGGAGTCGTGTCTAGCACTGAGCAGCCCGACGTTCAATGGACTATGTCGGTGTTGCATAACCACGTACCACTGTGGGTTTCTAATGATATATTGTATTTATGATGATCCCCTCAAACATTATATCACGCCTAATGCATGACCCTCGCCTGGCAAGCCAAGGTCAGCTTTGCCCACTTGGGTAAGATAGTTGGGGTATCACAAAAGGCTCTACCATGATGGTGTCGATTATGACGAGTCCTCCAATTGTTTTTCATGTCTTATGCATTTTTATGTTATGTTAATCGCTCAAGTTATGTTTTGATACAATTTACTTATGATTATTATAATTGTTACACCCCGTAAGATTCTAACATTTAGTCGGCCTATTCGTATGTTGGTTGAGAGTTTTAGAGTGCCATACATACGAGGAAAGGGCCCGGGGAAAGGCCGAACGAGTATAAAGTCGGGATTTCGCAGGAGGAGGCCGAACCAAGATGCCCAGGGGCAAAGTGGCACGGAGCAGATCCTCCGCGTTAACCAACGTGGCATGTAGCAGAATCAACACGATGGGCAGAGTGCCACATTGCCTTGTCTGCTGCCTCAAGTATATAAATGCCTCACACTTAGAAGTCAGATTATTTTTCATTTATCCTCGGACAGCAGAGGTATGAACGAAGGAAAACATTGGGAAATCATCCGATTACGCTGCTAAACGCCATCCAAATCAAAATTAACTACGGGTAGTGAAGTATAAAGCTGTAAAGAGCATCGCTGCAAAGTTATTTTCGTAAAATACGCCCGGCAAATCATCATCCCGAAGAGCTTAAGTTGATGGAATTGTTTCAAACTAGTTTCAATATGATCACGTGCCTAAAGTAAGTATTTCTCTCTTCTAGATTCCCGAGAAATTATGAGTTTTTGATCGTCTTTCGATAATTTGAAGCATAGTCAGTATATATATACATAAGTTATTGTTTGCTGCGAATATAGTAATAAAGAAGCCCTATTCTTCCATTAAATATGATTACAGTTGAGAAGGGCAGTTGAACGTGAGCCGAAACTCGCCAGTTAATCTGTAAACAGCGAACGAGGTATGTTAAGGCATTTTCCTTCAGCAAGTTAGTTTCTTCAGCATAGTGGTCTAGTATGAATCCCAGTAAAACATGTAAGGAATATGTTATCATGTCTAGTTGTTGTTGTCAGTCGAGACTCGTAAATTGTATTGTTTTGAGATAGATTATACTTGTATAGCTTCCGTGACCACCCCAGGGTTAACAGTTGTGTCGCGGCCCGCAAGGGACGAAACTGGGGATCCAAATCCTCATATGTTGTGGTGTGACTTATACACACCCCCGCTGAGCATTTACGCCCGGGGTGTAGATATCAGGAGTCCTCTGGACTCAGACACAACTACTGTCAGGGGCCAAGCAGGCCCAGTTGAAGACCCAGGGAATCAGCAGGACGCTTATAGCTGGTAGTTGACTTAGTATGACCTGGATAGGGGTATATAGATTGAGGTGCACTCATTAAGGCTAATGGGGGCCCAGGTGGGTTATTCTATGCTGATTGTACCTTCTCGTTGATGGGGGCTAGGTAAGGTTTATGTTTACTTTAGTTACTGATAGTTAGACAGTAAGACGCCTCGTTTGTCAGGTATGACCCCTACCCTCCTTATTACAGTTATGTTTAGCCCTGATTTCACTACTTCGGTCATCTTCTGACCGTTTTCTTTACTTCAGTTATGGTCAGTTCTATTTCTTAATTTAAGTCATTTAAAGTTATTACCTTACATATTCAGTACCTGTGGTACTGACGCCCTCTTTTGGAGTGCTGCAATACTTTCCTGCAGGTACAGATTGACAAGGAGCAGGTCCCTCGTAGTTCCAGTCAGCCGTATAGAGCCGTCAGCTCCCTTCTTCTGAAGCTTGTGTGATAGAGGTTTACCTTTTTTGTTTGTATAGTATGGGTAGGTCGGGTCCCTATCCCAACCATCTTATTACTCCTAGAGGCTTGCAAATTGTGTTACTTCCTTGTGGTTAGATAATATCGGCCGTGTGGGGCCCTATTAAGCTGTTGATTGGCGGCCTTGTCTGTCATTGTTCACTTTAGCATCTGATTTTACTTTCCAGTTATAACTAGATATCATGGTGGCCTTGTTGGCCCGCATAGGATTCCCTATGATTGTTTGTTCTGGTTAGCTGTTTATTTTCACAGGTGGCTATAGGCCTAGTCGGTCGGGTGTTGTATTTACAGCCGCTATATAGACCATTATTTTCTCGATTCTAGAGTTAGAGTCAGCCTTGCACCAGAGATGCTTAGGATAAGTCAGCTCAGTAGTTCAGGTTCTAGTAGGGCACAAGGTCCCAGTCATGCCTCCCAAGGTGGGGCGTGACAATAATGAATAATTTATGTATGATTTGAAAGTCTTGAGCCTTATGTTTTCTTACAAAGTTTATGATACAAGCATGATGTCCTTCTCATATTCTTATTTATGATTTTATTTTACTTTTAAATGTCTGTTTTACTTACTGTGCATACTCGGTACATTCGACGTATTTGCCGCATACTTTGTATGTTTTATCGTTTCATGATACAGGGTCCGGATCTCAAACTTATCCTCATCCTTAGTCTATCTCAAACTATGCTCTCAGCTTATTGGTGAGTCCTCATGTTCCGAGGGCCATTTGACAGACCTTTAGATTATCTTATGTTTTAGCATTGGTCGGGTTAGTTTGGGACATTGTCCCACCAACCCATCTTATGCAGTAGAGGCAGAAGGGTGCATTTATCATATTGTCAGATATCAGGATGTTCGGGCAGAGCCTCCGACCCTTCAGTCTATTCCAGTGGTCAATGAATTTCTCGACGTATTTCCAGATGAGCTTCTTGGTATTCCCATACAAAGGGAAATTGATTTTGCAATCGATCTATTCCAGGAACTCAGCCTATATTTATTCCTCCATATTGGATGGCTCCTGCTGAAATCATAGAACTAAGGGAACAATTGAAGGATTTGCTAGACAAGGGCTTTATCAGGCCGAGTACCTCCCCATGAGGTGCGCCAATTCTATTCGTGAGGAAGAAGGACGACTCCCTCTGTATATGTGTAGATGATTGGTAGCTGAATAAAGTCACTATCAAGAATAAGTACCCGCTTCCCATAATGGACGATTTGTTTGATAAGCTACAGGGAGCGAGGTATTTTTCAAAGATTGACTTAAGGTCAGGATATCATCAGGTCCGGGTTCGTGCAAGATATATTCCAAAGACTGCCTTCAGGACCAGATATGGCCACTTCGAATTTCTAGTCATGTCCTTCGGACTGACAAATGCCCCAACAGTGTTCATGGACCTGATGAACAACATTTTCAGACCATACTTGGACTCGTTCGTGATAGTATTTATCGATGATATTCTGGTGTATTCCCGCTCAGAGGCAGATCACCAAGACCATCTACAGATAGTGCTCTAGATTCTTAGAGATCACCAGCTATATGCAAAATTTTCTAAATGTGAGTTTTGGCTGAATTTAGTAGCTTTCTTGGGCCATATTGTGTCAGATGCTGGTATATAGGTAGATACGCAGAAGATAGAGGTAGTGAAGACGTGGCCTAGACCTACCACTCCGACGAGGTACGTAGTTTCCTAGGGTTAGCTGGGTATTACAAAAGGTTCGTGGAAGGATTTTCCACTTTAACAACACCTTTAACCAAATTGATGCAGAAGGCAGCAAAATTCCATTATACTAAGGCAAGTGAGCAGATATTTCAGGAACTGAAAGACAGATTGACATCAACACCGGTGCTAGCATTGCCAGAAGGAACAGAGGGTTATATAGTCTATTGTGATGCTTCGGGTGTTAGGTTAGGATGTGTTTCGATGTAGCATGAGAAGAACTACCCTACCCATGACCCGGAGTTAGCCGCGGTGATTTATTCCTTGAAAATATGGAGACACTACCTGTATGGTGTCCACGTAGATATTTTCAATGATCACAAAAGACTGCAGTATATTATAACCCAGCAAAGAGTTGAATCTGTGGCACCGTCGCTGGTTGGAGCTGTTAAAGGATTATGATGTGAATATTTTATATCACCCAGGAAGGGTCAATGTTGTAGCTGATGCCCTTAGCCGCAAATCCATGGGAAGCTTGGCATATTTACAGCCAAGCAGCTAGAATTGTCCTAAGAATTGCATAAGCTCGCCAATTTAGCCGTTCGTATAGTAGAATCAGGAGACAATGGAGAGGTAACCCAGAATACCACAGTGTCATCATTGGTGATGGAAGTGAAAGAACGGCAATATGAAGATCCTAGCCTCGTTCAGCTCAGAAATAGGGTCCAGCGAGGGGAAGTGGCAGATTTTCAGGTAACCGAGGACGGAGTTTTGAGATATAGGGATTGCCTTTGCGTTCCAGACGTTGCAGGGCTCTGCCAGCAAATTATGGGTGAGGTACACTATGCCCGCTACTCTCTCCATCCAAGTTCGACAAAAATGTACCATGACATAAAAGAGATTTACTAGTGGCTAGGAATGAAAAAGGGGATAGCAGAATTCGTAGCTCAATGTCCCAATGGCCAACAGGTGAAAGCTGAACATAAGAAACTAGGAGGACTGACACAGGATATAGCCGTGCCTTTATGGAAATGGGAGGAAGTTAACATGGATTTCGCAGTAGGGTTACCTCGTACCAGGCATAAATATGATTCTATCTGGGTAATTATTGACAGGTTGACAAAATCAGCTCACTTTCTGCTAGTAAGGGCTAACCTTTTAGCCAACATGGTGTTCCGTTGTCAATTTATATCTGACAGAGGGGCGCAATTTACAGATAAATTTTGGCAATCTTTTCAGAGGGGCCTGGGGACGCAGGTTAACCTGAGCACAGCCTTCCATTCTCAGATAGACGGGCAGGCAGAACGTAGAATGCAGACGCTCGAGGATATGTTACGGGAGTATGTGCTAGATTTTGGAGGCAGATGGGATGAACATCTACCGCTTATTGAATTTTCCTATAATAATTATTATAATTCAACAATTCAGATGGCACCTTATGAATCGTTATATAGGCAGAAGTGTAGGTCTACAGTTGGTTGTTTGAGGTAGGAGAATCAACATTGATTGGGCCAGATATTATTCATTAGTTAGAAGAGAAGGTAAAGCTTATCAAAGAATGTCTGCTGACTGCTCAGAGCTGCCAGAAATCTTATCCTGATGTGCGGCAAAAAAACCTAGAGTTTAATGTGGGTGACTGGGTATTCCTGAAGGTTTCACCGATGAAGGGTGTGACGAGATATGGTAAGAAAGGCAAGCTCAGCCCGATGTTTATTGGGCCTTATCAAATTTAACGAAGGATTGGCTAGGTGGCTTATAAATTGGATTTACCTCCAGAATTAGAATTCGTTCACCCAGTTTTTCATGTAACAATGCTGAGGAAGTGCATAGGAGATCCCTCCCGGATTATCCCAGTCAAAGACATCCAAATCACTGAGGAGTTAGCTTATGAAGAGGCGCTAGTAGCCATACTAGATCGGCAGATCCGCAGACTAAGAACTAAAGATGTTGCTTCCGTTAAAGTGTTATGGTGGAATAAGAACCGAGAGGAGATAACCTGGGAGGCAGAAGACGATATGAAAACCAGATATCCTTAGTTATTTCAGACTTAGTCAGAATTGTGCAGCTAGAGGTATGTCATTGTGTTGTTTCATAAGTTGCATTATATACAGGTATATGTGAGATAATTGATTTCAGTCTATTGTGAAGTGAACACTATAGTATTATGTGAATTACCTATATTTGACTTTTCTGCGTTTCAGGGTTTTCGCATAGTCCATATTACAGGGGAGACTCTACTGAAATTTTTCCATAATAAGTAATTGCAAGGTTAATGTTCTTGCAAGCAAAAGTTAACATTCGAGGACGAATGTCCTTAAGGGAGGGAGGATGTTACACCCCGTAAGTTTCTAAAATTTTGTCGGCCTATTTGTATGTTGGTTGAGAGTTTTAGAGTGCCATACGTATGAGGAAAGTGCCCGGGGAAAGGCCGAATGACTGCAAAGTCGGGATTTAATGGGAGGAGGCCGAACCAAGCTGCCCAGAGGGGCAAAGTGGCATAGAGCAGCTCCTTTGCGTTAGCCAACATGGGATGGAGCAGAATTAGCGTGACGGCTAGAGTGCCACGTTGCCTTGTCTACTGCCTCAAGTATGTAAAGGCATTTTAATCGGTAAACACCGAACGAGGTAAGTTAAGGCATTTTCCTTCGGCAAGTTAGTTTCTTCAGCATAGTAGTCCAGTATGAATCCCAGTAAAGCATGTCAGGAATATGTTATCATGTCTAGCTCTTGTTGTCAGTTGAGACTCGTAAATTGTATTGTTTTGGGCTGGATTATACCTTTATAACTTCCGTGACCACCCCAGGGTTAATAGTTGTGTCGCTGCCTGCAAGGGGCAAGGTTACGTTGCTCTACGGAGTGGCATGTCATCCGCAAGGGACGAAGATGGGGATCCAGATCCTCATATGTCGTGGTTGGCCTTATACATACCCCCGCCGAGCATTTACGCCCGGGGTGTAGATATCAGGAGTCCTCTAGACTCAGACACAGCTAAAATCAGGGGCTTAGCGGGTCCAATTGTAGACCCAGGGGATCGGCAAGACGCTTATAGCTGGTAGTTGACTCAATATGACCTGGATAGGGGTATATAGATTGAGGTGTACTCACTAGGACAAATGGGTGCCCAGGTGGGTTATTCTGTGCTGATTGTACCTTCCGGCTGATAGGCGCCAAGTAAAATTTATGTTTGCTTTAGTTACTGATAGTTAGATAGTAAGACGCCTCGTTTTTCAGGTATGACCCCTACCCTCCTTATTACAGTTATGTTTAGCCCTGATTTCACTACTTCAGTCATCTTCAGACCGTTTTCTTTACTTCAGTTATGGTCAGTTCTATTTCTTACTTTCAGTCATTTAAAGTTACTACCTTACATATTAAGTACCTTTGGTACTGACGCCCTCTTCTGGGGTGCTGCATTACTTGCCTGCAGGTACAAATAGACGAGGGGCAGCTCCCTCGTAGTTCCAGTCAGCCGTACAAAGCCGTTAGCTCCCTTCTTTCGGAGCTTGTGTGATAGAGGTTTGCCTTTTTAATTTGTACAGTATGGGTAGGTCGGGGCCCTGTCCTGGCCATCTTATTACTCCTAGAGGCTTGCAAATTGTGTTACTTCCCCGTGGTTAGATAATATCAGCTGTGTGGGGCCCATATATGTTTTAGATTATGTGTGGGACCCTGTTTAGCTGTTGATTGGCGGCCTTGTCGGTCAAAGTTCAGTTTAGCATCTAATTTTACTTTCCAGTTATAACTAGATATCATGGTGGCCTTGTCGGTCCGCATAGGATTCCCTATGATTGTTTGTCTCTGGTTAGATGTTTATTTTAACAAGTGGCTATAGGCCTTGTCGGCCGGGGGTTGTATTTACAGCCACTATATAACCCGTTTTTTTCTTGATTCTAGAGTTAGAGTTAGCCCTGCACCAGAGGTGCTTAGGCTCAGCCAGCTCAGCAGTTCAGGTCCTAGTTGGGCACCAGGTGTCAGTCATGCCTCCCAAGGTGGGCCGTGACAATAATGAATAATTTATGTATGATTTGAAAGTCTTGAGCCTTATGTTTTCTTACAATGTTTATGATACAAGCATGATGTCCTTTTCATATTCTTATTTATGATTTTATTTTACTTTTAAATGTCCGTTTTACTTACTATGCATACTCGGTACATTCCACGGACTTACCACATACTTTCTATGTTGTATCGTTTCATGATACAGGGTCCGGATCTCAAACTCATCCTCATCCTTAGTCTATCTCAAACTATGCTCACAGCTTATTGGTGAGTCCTCATGTTCTGAGGGCCATTTAACATACTTTTAGATTATCTTATGTTTCAGCATTGGTCGGGTTAGTTTGGCATGTTGTCCCACCAACCCATCTTATGTAGTAGAGGCTTTCGGACAATATGTAATACTCAACTTATGTATATGTCTAGTATTTTTTGATGTTATGCTTTGGTTATGTTTCTGCTTTGCTTTTATGTTTAGTATTCGGCTTATCTACATGAGATTAGCTATATGTATGTACCATGAGTCGACTTGGGATTTGTTGGGGTCCCTTGTCCCGTGTCTATGATTCGGGTGTATGTTTGGGTCGTGACACGGCCTTTGATGTTGGACCTTCACTTGCTGACAGTTTGGACATTTTGCTATGTACTCTGCAATATCCTTCATACCATTCCACCAATAGATTTTTCGCAAGTCCAGATACATCTTCGTGGATCTCGGATGGATAGAATATCTAGTACCATCTGCCTCATGCAATATCCAAACTCTCAAATCATCAACTTCTAGGACACATAGACGGCCCTGGTATCGTAGCACACCATCTCCCCCTTAGGAGAAAACCTTCACCTTTTTGCTCTACACCGCTTCCTTCAGCTTCCTCAAAATCGGATCCTCATCTTGCTTAGATTTGACATCAACCATCAAGGAAGATTCTGACCCTTTCTGCACAACAACGCCGTCATTGGCCGAGTCGATCAATCTAACTTCCAACCTTGCATGTTGGTGGACATCTTTCGCCAGCACCTTCTTTCCCTCATCGACGTGGGACAAATTCTCCATTGAGAGCCTACTAAGTGCATCCACCACCACATTAGCCTTGCCCGAGTGGTAAAGAACACTCATTTCGTAGTCCTTTAGTAATTCCAACCACCAACTTTGTCGAAGATTGAGATCATTTTGCGTGAACACATATTGCAAGCTCTTGTGATCCATGAACACATCCACGTGTACCCCCTACAAGTAATGCCTCCATATCTTCAATGCGAACACCACAGCGGCCAACTCGAGATCATGGACCAGGTAACTCTTTTCATGAACTTTTAGCTGTCTTGAGGCATATGCTATTATCTTCCCATGCTGCATCAACACGCACCCGAGTCCAACTCACGAAGCTTTACAATACACCAAAAAGCCATTTGTACCCTCGGGTAGAGTCAACACTGGTGCTGAAGTGAGTCGGGTTTTTAATTCATGTAAGCTTTTCTCACAAGCCTCCGACCATTGGAACTTTATCTTTTTTTGAGTCAGCCTGGTCAATGGGGCTGCAATTGATGAAAAGCCCTCAACAAATCTCCGATAGTATCCTGCTAGGCCCAAGAAACTCTGAATTGCTGAAAGACGCATCGGTTTTGCCCAATTCTTCACCGCTTCGATTTTCTAAGAATCTACCTTTATACCCTCACTTGACACCACTTGACCTTGAAATGCCAGCGATTTTAGCCAAAATTAACACTTGCTAAACTTTGCATACAACTGACGGTCCTTAATAGTTTGTAGTAATATCCTCAAATGAGCGACATGTTCCTCTTTGGAGAGAATAACGATATCATCAATGAACACGATTAGGAACATGTCTAGATACTGCTTGAACATCCTGTTCATCTAGTCCATTAAAGTTGCAGGAGCATTGGTTAGTCCAAATGACTTAATTACAAACTCACAATGACCATATCGGGTTATGAAGGTTGTCATCAGGATATCACACTCCCGAACTCTGAGCTGATGATACCTGGACTTGAGATCTATCTTCGACTAACATCTGGCACCCTGGAGCTGGTCAAATAAATCATCAACCTTGGGCAAGGGGTACTTGTTATTGCTGATGACCATATTCAACTACCGATAATCAATACACATCCGAAGTGATCCATCCTTCTTTCGAACAAAGAGAACTGGTGCACCCCATGTAGACTTGCTTGGTCTAATGAAACCCTTATCTAACAAGTCCTTCAATTGTTCTTTTAACTCTTTTTGCTCGGCTAGA
Organism: Datura wrightii; assembly: GCA_035772735.1. NCBI lineage: Eukaryota > Viridiplantae > Streptophyta > Magnoliopsida > Solanales > Solanaceae > Datura > Datura wrightii. The sequence continues at coordinate 114,325,756 of JASDFA010000001.1, forward strand.
GCCATCCTATAAAGAGTAATGGAGATAGGCTACGTATCAGGCAATAGATCAATATCGAAATCAATTTCCCTCTTCGGAGGAACACCTGGCAAATCATCGGGGAAACCTCCAGTTACTCATACACCACCAAAACTAATTGAATAGTCGGGTCTCAGACTCAACATCCTTAACCCTAACTAGGTGGTACATGCAACTTTTAGAGATCATATTTCTGGCCTTAAGATATGAAATAAATTGACCGGCTAGTACAACTGAATTACCCTTCCTTTCCAAAATTGACTCACCCAAAAATAAGAATTCCACCACACGGATCCTACAATTAATTGAAGCATAACATGCAAACAACTAGTCCAAGCCCATGATGATATCAAAGACAATCATGGCCAACTCTACTAAGTCTGTAGAGGTAACCTTATGCAACACTGTGATGGGGCAACCGCTATATACCCGCCTAGCTATAATTGATTCACCGACTGGGGTAGAAACGCAGAACGGTTCTGACAGTGCTTCAGGTCTAACTCCAAAACTACAAGTAATATAAGGGGTCACAAAAGACAAAGCAGCTCCTAGATCTAACAAGGCATGAGCATCAATATGGAAGACTTGTAACATAGCGGTGACCACATCTAGTGAATCCTCCTACTTCGGGCGAGGTACTAGGGTAGAAAACCTGTTTTGGCGCTGACCGCCTGCTAAACTAGTAGAGGCACCCGGCTAAGAGGGTCGTGCTGCTGGACTGGTAGAACTGGCTGAAGGGCAATCTTTGACTCTATGTCCGGTCTTTCCACACTCGAAACAAGTATTCGCGCCAACCAGGCACCTCCCGGGATGATTCTTGCTGCACTTTGCACAAATAGGAAAAGTGCACTACACTTGCATGCTACTCTGATCCCTCAAACCTAAAGTATTGCTCCTCTAATCTCCCCTAAACCTGGATGGCGTGCTTGTTGATGATGGAGAAGGAGCGATAGACCTATGCTGAGATTGCTGACGTGGTCCACCCCTTGATCTAGCTTGAGAAACCCCATAACTATCAGTCCTGGCCCTCTTGGCCTCTCCCTGCCTCTTGTGTACTTACTCCATTTGCTAGTCATGTAATACAATATGGGGAAATTCATTGTCCTGGTGAAGCATGGCGATCTAGCAATCCTTGTCCTAGTAATCCGCCACCCCATGCACAAAATGACTCACTCGAGCCCGCTGATCCGCCACCAACTCTGGAGCATATTTAGATAATCGGGTGAACTCCAATGCATACTCCTAGACAGACATATTACCTTGCTTCAAATTAACAAACTCAGCTGCCTTGAGCTCCCTCATATCCCAAGGGAAGAACCGATCCATAAATGTTGTATGGAACTCATCCCAACTTATCGGGCCTGCACCCACCGCCCTGGCATCTCTCCATTGCTTAAACCATATATGAGCTACACCCTTTAGCTGATAGGAGGCCAAGTCAACGCATTCCTCATTGTTCACCCCCATAACCTGGGTGATCTTACAAATCTCCTCAATAAAATCATGTGGGTCCTTGTCTACCTTCAACCCCGTGAACCCTGGAGAGCTCATCCTTAGGAAATCCCTCACCCAAGCAGCTGCCGCATTCCCATTTTGCGGGTAATGTGCTATGGTCTGATTCTAAACTTGGGCTGTCATGGCCTATGCCAGCATCTAATTCACCGCTCTAAACTCAGCATGGGCAACTGGCTTTGGTACGTGCTCCTCGTGAACGGGTGGAGCTGGTTGATGCTCACATGGGCACCCTCATGATGATTACCATTACCGTTTCTTCTAGCTTTTAGTCAATGTGGAATCATAATTCTACAAATACGAATAGCATGAATTAGAAGAGTAAAGGACATTCATCGCATGACATAGATCATGAAAAAGGGGAACATTTCCTAAATGTCAAGTAGCCTCTTCATCATAAGTGTGGAGCGCTTCACACCCATGAAAAAGACTTTGTTTAATGCGGCTTTCAGACTCCCTAGGACTCTTCAAAACCTATGGCTCTGATACTAAGTTTGTCATGACCGAACGTACACCCAGATCGTAGACACGGGACAGGGATTCCTAAGAGACCCCGAGTCGACCCATGACATGAGCATACATCTAATTCAATCACATGAGCTGAAGACAACATAAAATAGCTTAATCATGTCATAGTAAAAGGAGAAAAAATAGTACAAGACTTATACAATACGACTGAATACAACTTGTAGCCTAATAACCTCTAAACATGAAAGACGGGTTGATGGGATAACTCCCCAACTAACCCAACATCCAAAAACGAAAGAACAACATAGAGTAGGAAGATACATCCCTTGGAACATGAGGACTCATCAAGTAAGCTGAGAGCAACTCCAAGACAATCTATGGAGAGGGTGAGCCTGAGAGTTGGGGCCTGTATCATGAAACGATACAACATAGAAAGTATGCGGTTAGTACGTGGAATGTACTGAGTATGCAAGATAAGTAAAACAGACATTTAAAACATATGTATAAAATTCATAAATAATCATAAGAGTAGGACATCATGCTAGTATCGTAAATCATCATAGCATATCATACGGCTCAAGGTTTTTAAAAAATTGGTAAAATAAACATAATCATAATCATAATAGAAGCGTTTTATTTAAGATGAATTGAGCCAAAATACATAATCATAAAATGCATAAATCATGAGGAATAGTGGGAGATTCTCTTAATCGACATACCCCATATGAGCACACATGAAGCCCAACTTGTAACCCTAATCGGGAGTGTGTCAGTACCTTGACAAGCGTAGAAACATGATAGTGTGATATCACAGTGAAAAGAGCCATTTGGGCCAGGGACAAACATTAAAGGGGTCCCAACATACCTACGGTGGCAAATAGTTCATGAGATCTGAGGCTTAACTTGAGCCTCGAACCTACTCGGTGTTCGATACTACTTCCAAAATATATATAATGCTCATAATAATACATACATGAGTTCATGGGCAAGTTAAATCATGATAATCATAAACGTGCTTGATCATACATGAACTAGCCATGACATGAGGCCCGAGAGTCGGCCAAAAACATAATTCATGTTTGATAAAGTTCATACATACTTGTAGATCATGTATATAGCTTGAATTTCATAAAATTTTAATGGGTAACATAATAAATTCATGATTTAAATCATAACTCATGTTGGGCTTGTAAAACATCAATAGATAAAATAGATCATAAATCGATTCATCACGGGGCATGCATAATTTGGATTAAATACATAAAAATCCAAGTCAATGATATTATAATCAATTTAAATCACAAAAGCTAATCGGTATCCATAAATTATGATAAGATTTCAAAATCACAAAAACCTATAATTAAATCATTGGATTTTACACAAATCAATTACAAAACCCCATGAGTTTTTGATGAAATTTAAGTAAAATCATAGAGGAGGGACATGGGTGTGGAAGAATTCACCCATTGATAGCCTTACATACCTGGGATTATCAGATTCTAACTCTCCTTAGAAGCCCAAGAATGAAATTGCAAGAATTGAAGAGAAAAGCTTAAAATCTCCTTAGATCACCTTTCAATATTCTTGCATTCTTGAATGAGAGTTTAGAATAGATCATTTTCTTAAAAACCCATCTTTCCCAAGCGAAAATGATGTAGTTTAGGGACTTATATCGTGAAAAAGACAAAATTACCCTTAATGAACCTGCCCTGAAATCTAGCTGGAGGTAACCAACGGACAGCGCTGATGGGTCGTTGGATACTAATGATGACCCGTCCTATCGCTCGTTGCATGCACTGTTGTATGCCTACTTTCGAAACCAACCAACGGACAGATAGGATGACTCATCTGATGAACCAATGGTCTTTCATTTTATCCGTGGTTTTCTTAATGACTTGGGCAACTCACCTTCTAACAGGTCATGCCGCGACTCATTACAACAAACAATGAGTCGTTGTTTCCTTCTGTCAAGCATAGTGAAAACCTTATCCCTCAAAAAATGACTAAGACCAACAATCCATTGTATCTCCTGACGGGTTGTTGGGAGACCTATTATAACCTACCGGATGAACCCTACTCCTTCTAACGACTGCTAACAACGACTAGTTGTTTCTCACAATGAGTCGTCATGTTGCTCATTGTCTACACTATCACCTAGCCTAACTCAACCAACGAATCATTACACCGATTCATGATTTGATACCATGAGTCGTACCTTGGCTCGTCCTGAGAAATGTTTCCCAATTTTCTATAGTTTTCAACTTTTCACTTCCGGGTCTATTTATACGCACTTCCAGGGTAAAAATTGGTAGTAATAGAGCTTAAAAGCCGAGGTAGTCATTGTCTTGCTATTGCAATTCGTGGATGCTGATCTGTGAAATGCAGGTTGTGGCATAGGAGAAGGTTTGGGCTTCAGGCTCATGGTTACCCACTCGTATTACACTTGCGAGCCATGGATTGCTACCTACAAAACACAGGTATCATGCAGGAGATTGCCAAATCCTACTGAGTTACGGTGACAGACCTGTGATACGCCTGCGAACCTTGGGTCTCACCCTGCAAACTGCTGGTGCAACACAGGTGCTGCCAGTTATTTAATTGATATTTCATTTTGCTTGTCATCCAATCTTTTTGTTTTTATTTCTTAGATTAGAATAGTTGTTTGCTTTTACCTTCTATATAAAATAAATACACAAAAAAGGTTGGTTTTTTTGTGGAAAAAACATTTTCTTGCAGGACTATGACTTCATCTAAGCATCAAGAGAAAAGGATGGCCCCTTCCTCAAATAAAAGAAAAAGGAAGGTAAAGGCTAAGGCAACAACATCCTCCACAAATAGCCGAGAGGACCATATATTATGTGTGAAAGACATGAAAGAGTACTATCTCCGGTACCAAGATTAATCAATTACACTAGAGAAGCGATTTGATTTAGCAGGGATGGGGAACTTCCCAACATCAATAGGCAATTTTATGAGAGGCAATGGGGAATTTTTTTTAGATGCTCTCTCTTGTTACTACCCAAACCTTGTGTTGGAATTCAATGCTTTATATCAAGTGCGACAATAGGCCATAAAATACAAGAGAAAGGTAGATGAGTGTCATTTCTTGCCATCAATAATGGTTCGGGGAATGGAAGTGGTTATCACCTTGGATGTGATAAATTCTATATATTGGGGGTTTGAGAAGATTGAATTTGGGACCGAATTTGTAGCGAGGGTGGCCAATAAGGAGAATCAATTTGACTGGATGACACGCATCATTGCAAGTGTCCAGCTGCCATGGGATACTGTAGGAGGAGAGATTGCATGACAAGACCTTAAATTTGAAGCTAAACTATGGCTGGAATTTAATTGTTGATGCCTTATACCCTCCAAGAATGATCAACCGATTCACATTGCAGCAGCGATCCTAATTGCTTTCATTATGTCCGGCGTGCACATCAACGTTGGCAAAGTGGTGGCCACCCAAATGAAGATAAAGGTCAGGCAATAGGGGCTCTCCATGTCATATCCCATTCTCATCAGTATCCTATATGCCTAGGGCAGCATTTCATACTTTACGGATGAAAAGCCTAGCTCTGCCACCGGTGTGGTGGGCGTTGACAAGAAGAGGGACGCTGATGCATCCAAAAGCAAGAGAAAAAGGTTGAAACCCTGGGATATCCCCAGAGGGCTCCACCATCCATGACCTCAATGACACCTCAATGGCTCCCGACCTCAATATGCCTAACCCCAAAATATCGGGACATAATTTAGAGGAGGTACCACTCCTAAGGTATTCTCTACAACCTCTATCCTCCAAAGTGAGAGGGTCTAAGTGAGAGGGATTCAAAAGTTGGCCGAAATAACACAGTCTCATGATAGCCACTAAAAAGGTTGGCCCGAAGTTTGCCAGACCTCATCCAAAGGTCAATTTGATAGCTAGAACAATCTATGCTCCCGAGTTGATCTAGTTGAGGGAGCTATATCATCTCTCCGGGATGACATGAGAGAATTGAGAAACTAGGTACCCATGACCTATCCTAATCTGAGCTTCCTTGATGAGGCCATGGATGTCCCACACATAACTCGAGGCCCTTAATGACCTATTTGCAAGCTTAAAGGATGGTGATTAGGCTGAACATGGAAAGAACGATGGTGGAGATGGTGCCGATGATGATGAAATGGCTCATGATGATGCTAAAGAGTTACTAGTCAGGGTGTTCATACCCATTGGTGTTCTTACTTTGTACATTGGGGATAATGTAAATTTTTTGTTGGGGATGGGGTGAGTGCTCTCTTGATTGGCTATTTATGGATTCCTGTTGCCCTTGATGCGCTTAATTTCTTATTATTTTTCTTAATTTCTTATTCTTGTGATGCTTTTGAATTTTTCATAGTTGAATGAACGCCCTCATTGGGCTTCTTTTGCTTTTGAAAGTTGATGAATGCCTTTGTGGAGCTTGTGTTAAAATGAGAATCTTGTGTTAACAATGTTAGTTGCCATTGATGGGCCTATTTTACTTTTTCAAATGTTTTATGACCCATGTTTTAAAATTGTAATTTTACATAGTAGATAACAAATAAACTCTAAGGGTTTGCTTTATACCATGGCTCTTTTTCAAGGAGCAAAATTTTCTTTCTTTTCTTTTGTTGTCGAATCGGGTGCATTTTCCTATGACAAATTGAGAGGTGACTTTCTTAAGGGAAAATTCCAAGTCTAGTTTCTTTGTATGCCTTTTTATGCACTTGTTTTAAGAGGTACCACCAAAATTTTTTTCTTTGCCATTGCAAATGAGTTTTGAGAAATGAGGGGCACTTCAAATTGCAAGTGAGCATTCTCTTGTCATGCGTTGCACATTCTTTGCTAGGATTTTTAATTCCATGATAGCGTATCCAAAATCATACTCTCGATGTGATCTTGAAAATTTGAAAACTCCTTGGATTGTGATGCCTTTTGTGGGGAGGTCTTTAGCTGAATTGTCGTGTATGCATAATTGTTTAGAACTTGTCGTAAGTGTGACTCAAGGAAAAATTCTAGATGTGGCTACACTTAGAACATGATCTTAGACTTTCTTTGGATAGTCACTTAACCCAAAATGACCTCCTTAAGCATCTTTCTTTGATAGCCAATGTTTGAGCATTTCACCCTTTTCTTTGAAAATCGCATTACAAGTCTATCACTATTTTTTAGTCCCTCTCTTGGCACCCGTCCTCCCTAGTGCTAGTGGTGAAAGAATGAACAATGGGGCTTGATACCCTAGTGTTGGGGAGAGATAAGAAAATGACTTAATATGAGGTAAAGGCCTAACTTTGGGGGTCTACCAAATAAAAGGAAAATATGTGAGCTTTAATGTGAGATAGCACCAATTTTTGGATGAAATGAGTAAAAAGGATGGTTAAAACCTCCTATCATTAGAAGAAAAATAATATGTGAAAAGTGTTATCTCTTGTGTAGAAGAGTCTAATTGAGGAAGAAAAGGTGTTATAAGGGTGGTTCTTGATGAAAAATTAATATGATGAATAAGGAAAGATAAGGTGGAGTGATCCCAAAATTCAAGAGGGATGTTTGCGTATGTTCACAAAATTCTTTAGGGAGGTTTTAGCCGCTAGAACTAAAACTTTGTCCTACCCTTTCCCTAAGCCTTCATTATAACCCTTAAGACCTTAGTGATTATGAGTGTAGTAACTCTACATTAGTGGCGAGTTACACGGAAGGCAAGCTTATGGGCTAATTTGGATGCACTTGAATTTCTTTGTTAGAATGAGCACATTTGCTTTATTTTATAATACCTATGTGAGAGAAATGCATGAAACTGAATGGAATTCTCTCTTTGCGTTAGTGGAATCACTTCCTTGGGGTATATGCTTAAGTGTGATTCCAATTGAGAAGTGTGAATGAGACAAGTGGCTGTGGATTTAAATACAAACCTTGAATGTGGATTGTCAATGACTTTGAGATGCTATTTCATCTTGTTTTGTTGAGTTATGCCCCATGTTTTGATAGAAGGGTATATTTTTGAAATATGCCAATTGGTTGTGGTCATCTCTTGAAGTGTGTGCAACATGTTTGAGTGTTTTCCTTGTATTGAGTAGGTGTGCAATTTTAGGTTTGTCCTAAGTTTTAGTGGTCCTTTGCGCGCAACACTTGTGTTATGATTTGGTTAAGTCAATTTCTTAGTTGTGAGGAAATACCTTGCTTGAGGACAAGCAATGGTTCAAGTTTTAGGGTTTGATTTGTTGGTAATGTGCCAACTCATTAGGCTTTTAAGCACAAGCTTTTTCTTTATTTTCAAGTAAATTAGAAAGGTTTTATGTCTTTTCTCTTTGATTTTGCATGTATTACAAATAAACAAGGAAAGTAAAAAAATTGAGCAAAAATCAAGGTTGCTGAAAATAGAAGATCTGCGTGCTACACTTGAGCACCTACAAAACACAGGTGCCACACAGAGTATAAATGGGCCAAAGCTGAAGAGCTTTCCATAGAAGATGATCAAATCTTTCTAACCAGACCTATGGAAGACCTGCATTTTGTGTATGGGAACCTGAAAAACACGGGTGTCGCGCAAGTGAGGTCCATGCTTATAGGGGTAAAAATCTCCAACTTTGGCACAAAGAAACTTTGGATACTTCTAAGAGCAAAAATAGGAATTCATGCACAAGAAAAAGGAGCTGAATTTCCCTAATTTTTACACACCCTTGATAATAGGAGAAGAAAACCTTTTGGATACACCATATTTTAGAGAGAGAAAGATAGATACAAGTGAGAGCTTTTCTTTCTTTTTCTTCAAGTAACTAGGGCAAAAACCCACCATTGAAGCACATTTTTGAAGCTTGAGTTTTCTATTGAATGATGAATGTTGATGAATCTTTTATTCATAGAATCTTCTTATCTTCATTCATAAGTAGCTAATTTTATAGATAGAGGTGTATCCTTGATAGGGGATATAATGGATTGGGTGTTGTTTTAGTCTTAGATTCACTTATCTAGCATGAATCTATTGCTTTCTCTAAGTTTTAATTAAAATATTTATGGTTGCAAACATAAATTGTGTTTACTTATCTATCTTTTACTTGAGAAAGACAAGTTGGATTTAATTAAAGTGGGGAATTGAATGTTGAAAGTATTTGGTTGGGCTAGAGATAGCCAATACCCATTTCCATAATTCATTCAAGAGTTAAGGCTAGACATAGCTTAACTCCTCTTAAAGTAAATGTGGTTATTTTGTTATATGTCCTTGGGGCTCAAGAGAACTCAAGTAAAATGTACCCATGTGGTTGAGAAAAGTTGGATACAACCTTGTCCATGACTATTCATGTTTGTAATTAGTTCTTCAGACTTATCAATTAACACCAAACCATTCGACGCCCTATAAATAGCACATCCCTAGTACTTGCTCTCATTGTTGCTTCAACTAACACTGCCCTACTTTGTTATTGATTTTAGAGTAATATCATTATTTTATTTTCCCCTAAAATTTGCTTTAGAAGTTGTGATACACTGATGCTAGTTAGTTTCGATTGATTTACAACTTTAGCAGCAATCTTTCCTCATTCCCTGTGGATTCAACCCTGAATCATAATTAGGTAGAATATATTGCATATGACTGTGTACACTCTCTCACTTTGAGGAGTAGATTTTGACGTTATCAAGAACCATAACGTACCAACTAACCAATCATAAACAACTCATTAAACCAAAGTAAACAGGTAAAACAATGCAAAAATTTATCTATTACAATCCCCAAAAGCAAAGAGTCAGCGTACAAGGACTCTAGCTAAAAATATCTAAGAATAATAAAATAAAAAAGAAAAATAAAATAGTTGTCTAGATAAATAGATGTAATACCCCAAAAGTGCCTAAGATTAAACTCGGGATGAAAAATGGATGTTGGCTAAAAACTGGAGTTAAAAATTTCTCAGGACGGATAATGTCACAACTTGTGGTTGGAAACTACAAGTCATTGTTAGTAGTCGTGGTAAGGAAGGTCCAGGTGTCAGTGGAGAAAATGGATAATGTAACGACTCATTTCTTGGAACAATGAGTCATTGTTTGCAATTGTGGGAGAGACTAGACCTTGTCAATTGGGGGTACCACGGGTCATCCAACGATTCATGGTGAGAAGTGACAACCCATGGTCACCAGTCGTAATTTGCTTGATAGATTATCCAGTGGTTGTAACAGATTGAAACCATGACTCATTGGGAGCAACCACGAGTCGTGGTGAGGCTCGTGGTAAGGGATGTTTAGGTTTGTGAAAAAGCTTACAACGCTCGACCTGACGACCCATCGTTTGAAGCAATGACTCATCCTGTCGAGTCGTGGGAAGAATCTGAAAGTATGAATTGAGGCAGTGGTACGACTCGATACCACGAGTTGTGGTATCAAGCAACAACTCGTGTGGTTGCTTGTGGGTTCGCCCAGAATAGTTTTTTAGGGAATTTTCATTAAGGGTATTTTCAACCTTTCTATGCTCTAAGGCCCTAAACTATGTCATTTTATGCATTTTTCTAGGCATGATAAGATTGGTTAAGTCCCCTTTCATGATTCATTCCCATTCATGAAAATTAAGAATATTTTAGAGATCAAGCATAGTTTCAAGATCTTCCCTACCAATTCTCCATTGGGCATTCAAGGAACTCTAGAATCTAATCTTACCCATGTATGTAGGGTGAAGAATGGGTACTTTTGTTCACACCCATGCAAATTCTCTATTAATTCATGGAAATCTATCAAAAATTTCATGGGGTTTTGAATTCAATTTTTGTGAAAATCTAATGATTTATTAATAGGCTATTATAATATGTGATTTACATCATATTCCATGGATTTTGATCATATTTCACAACTATTTTCGATTATAAACTTATTGATTACAATTTCCACCCAATTAAGCCTAATTATGCATGATCTATAATGAATCAATTTATGATCTACACTTCAATTGTTGATATTTATAAACTTAGTAAGATATTTACAAGCTATATGCATAATCTTCAAGTATGGATCAGCCTTATGATTTATGAACTATTGATGATGAGAAGCATGTTGTCAAGTTACCCATGTTTATAAGCATGTTTTTGAATGAATTGAGTATTGGAAAGCATGGTAAAGTATTGGGCAATTCCCCATGTTGAAGAATGATTTATGGTTTATGAAATGGATCTCATGATTTATTGATTTATGATGTTGGCTGACTAAAGGGCCTTTGAATCTTAGGAAATAATGTATTTGATAGGGATCAATGAATGATGAATGTTTATTTTAGCCATGACTCTTAATGAATGATGTTATTAATTTACATATGAGCCTAATATGCAAGTATTTGGGATCCGTGTCTAGCACCGAGCAGCCCAGTGTTCAAAGGACCACACTGGTGTCTCATAACCATATGCCACCTTGGGTTTATAATGATACATTACAATGATAATGATCCCCTTTTTTGTGATATCACATAATGCACGTCCCTCGCTTGGCAAGCCAGGGGAGACTCCGCCTACTTGAGTGAGATAGTTGGGGCATCATGAAAGGCGGTACCATGATGGTGTCGGTTATGACGATTCCTCCAATTGTCCCGCATGTTTTATGAATTGGTATGTTTATGATATTGGCTCAAATGATGATTTGATAAAGTTTCTCTTGTGATTATGATAACGAATGGTTTACGAATGATTTGAAAACCTTGACCTTACGTTATGTTGTAATGTTTTTGATATGAGAATGATGTCCCACTCTCATTATGTTTTATGAGTTTCACATATTTTTAATATCGATTTTACTTACCTTGCATACTCGGTACATTCCACGTACTGACCGCGTACTTTCTATGTTGTATCATTTCATGATACAGGACTTGGCTCTCAGGCTCATCCACATCCTTAGACCATCTCGGAGTTATTATTAGCTTTGTTGGTGAGTCCTCATTTTCCGAGGGCAGTTTGAGTAGACATTTATGTTATTCTATGTTTCAATATTTGGCCGGGTTAGTTGGGGGTGTTGTCCCATTAACCCATCTTATACAGTAGAGGCTTTCAGATAGTATGTAGTACTCAACTTATGTATATGTCTAGTGTTTCCGAATTTTATGATATGTTATGTTATATTTATATTTCCGCTATGCCTTATGTTCAATCTTCCGCTTAAAGTGAATGAAGTTAGATGTATGCTTATGCCATGGTTGACTTAGGACCTCTTGGGGTTCCTTGTCCCGTGTTACGATCCGGATTTACATTCAGATCATGACAATAGACATCTCTCTAAAAGAAGATCTGTAGCATGGAAAAGAAAACCTCAGCCTTTAATCATTCAGCAAGCAACTCTAGTTACAGGGTTGTGGAGAAGGCTCAGAAACACAAACTGCACTCAAATAAAAGTGTAGGAGTAGCATCAGTACAAACACTATGTACTGATAGGCACAACAATATGTGCCAGATTAATAACATATATATATATATATATATCATAATTTAGTAAAGTAATCACAAATAATCAATAGTCTAGTAAGATAAAAGAGTCAACTACATCCTACAACACATCAACTCAAGCCTAACAGTACCAATCAAGCATAGAAAATACAAGTCCTTAAAATCAAACGTAAGAAAACATCACATAAACGTGCAAATCCTAATGCAATCAATAAGGTTAATAGAATCATGTCCACCCTGATTCACAATTGTATAACCTTAGTACCTCATCATTCTCATTGATATCATATTTGAACGTACATCTATCACTCATCTGTATACACATGCTAATGGGTCATATGTTTGCTCATCCATTCATGACTTGTAGGAGACCTTAGGTGTCCATGTATCGTATCAGCGTGATATCCACTCCCCCAAAACTTCTTGTCTGAATGCTCACCTCGGACATGAGCCACTCATATAATATAATTGCTCATCTGTAACCTCACATCAAACGCAAGCCACTCATCACTCATATTATCGCTCGTCCGTAAGCTCCCATCAGACTTGAGTCGCTCATACTAGAATAATAGTTTATTATTCAAATCATCATTAAGATATCTTAATATGATTTATTTTTCGTCATCACACAAGAAAATAATAATAAGCACCCATTGACCATCATAAGTGCATGCCATAATCACAAGTTCTATTCAACAAACATAGACAAATTAACAACTTATTCATATAGCATTATCAAGTAATAATTTCAATCACCATTCATGTTTGAAGACCATTCAAACATGCTTCATCAAATCATAATATATACAAAAGACTAATCAAAGTCTAACTTTAAATAAATCATAACCTACCTAAAACAAAGCATTCGAATAAGCAAGCTACTCCACGGGAGTTGTTCCTTTTCTCAATGCCTCGCATTGCTCAAAATCTAAAAACAACGCATAAGAGTATTTAATAATATGATTTTCAAATAATAACGTTGGAAATTCAAATCCAACCCAATTCCACATGATACCAAGTTTCTACTCATTACCCACGAGTTAATTTCCCATAATCTAATTCCACAATGATCACATCACCCTAGCTCATGGAGTTTCTACTCCTTTAACCCCCTTTAAAGTAGTTTATATGCTAAAGGTCTCATATTTATTTAATTCTAGGTCTAAAATTATCCCCATTAATGAACTAAAACATTTTATTCCATCCTAGAAAATGTTAACTAACCACTTAGAAGCCAAGATATATGTCATAAAACATTCAATTCAATCAAGGTATATAGAGAAAGATGTAGACAAGTATATCACAAAAAGTATGAATGTAACTGAATAAGTCATATATCTCAATTCATTACATGGTAGAAACCGAAACTATATAGCTAACTAGAATCATTCAATAAGTAAGTACACAACATCAAGTATTAATAATAGGTAAGGAAAGTTTAAAGCAATGCAAAATGATAGTATGCAATGCAACATAATGCATTGAACAACGATAATATCAGTACACACCTGTTACCGCTGGTGGCATGTCGAGAGCTAGGAAGCATAAGGGATTTGCGAGGTCCACAAATTTAACAATACCCAAAAAGAACCTATGATTTGACCCCACACTTGAAATTTGAAGCCAATGGAAAGCTATCAGTACTCATAGAACGAGTCATGCAATGACCTGTGGGGAGAACCAACGAGTCGTGACATAACTTGTGGTGAGAGGCCAAAGTTTTAGGAGGCGGAACCAATTAGTCACATAATGACTCTTTATCAATTGACTAATTATTATAGCTGTCTGTTAGATGGAGGATTAGAAACTAGGCAGGAATAGTTCAGTGACCATGAGTCATGGTACGACTCGAGGCACCATGTAACGAACCATAATGAGAAATTGTTACTTGGACTTCAAAAATTAGCAGATTGGTCCTAGATACAATAAGTGCATCCCACGATTCTTACATGAGACCATAATTTGTTAGAGGGGTCATGGTCATTGAGGGAATGAGTTTTTTGAAAATGATCCCAGGGGTATTTGGGAAATTCCTACATTTTAATTGCCTAAACCCAAATATTTTGGGATTCCTAATGGGGTTATTTAACTATTACTAAAGCCTAAACTCCTAGTCTTTCCATTATAATGTAAAATTCAAGACTTTAGCTCTCAAGTTCATTAAAGAATTAGAGAAAATCATCTTTTCTTAATTAGGGTTCTACAAGCTTGAGCTTAAAGTTCTATTTTCCAAGTATGTAAGGCTAACGTAATAGAAAAAATCTAAACTTTCTCATTTCCTAAATTCATTGTTGAGATTGCTGAGTTTAAAACTAGGATTTATTGTTCAATTCATGATCTTCTACCCTAACCACAGGTATTGAATCTCCTTCATTTAATTTTTAACATCGAGTTGATTATTGTTATCCTTGATTATTAGTTATAAGTATTTCCCATTGAATTGGTATTGTTGACTATCCTTTATTGATTGCAAATTATTGATTGATGAGTTGTGATCTTGGGCATATTCTTATGCCCATTTTCCATACTTTTACCCATCTTTTACCTTATTTTGATATCATTATCCTTATGAAATGCATGAATTCTTGATTATGTGTGTTAAATGGGCGAACATATGTTTTAGATGATTTTAATAGGTAATCAATGGAAAAGGACCCAAAAAAGGCACAAGGTGTGAAGAAAGAAGAATTTAGAAAAGTTCACCAGGTGAGGTAGCCGGCGTGGCACACCAGCCACATTACTTCAGAGAAAATTGCACTAAGGCTAGTAAGATAGCTGGCATGATGCATCAGAACCCAAACTTTAGTTGAATTTTGATCAACACCTTGGTGAGATGAGTGGCGCGGCGCGCCAAAGGTATTCCAGACTTGGGAAATTTTCTAACACTCTAGTGCAGTAAGTAGCGAGGTGCGCTAGGTCCTAGAAGTGCAAAAATTTTACTACCACATTGGCAAAATGGCTAGTGCGGTATGCCAGAGGCTAAACTTCAGAGGAAAATCAAGCCATAGTCTAGTGAGATGGGAGGTGCAGCGCACTAGGCATGTCTTGGGAATATTTTTAAGTCTAAAAGCTAAACATCTCAAGGGATCTAAACATCTCAAGGGAAAAATAGCCATTTCATACCTTGCTTATAAATATATCATCTAGGGGAATTTGTTAGGGGTACTCAATCAGTTTTTATGTAGTCTTTAAGGAAAGAGACAGAACTTCATTTTCTTCTAGGTGTTCTTCTTTACTTTATGCTTTTGATTTGACTGACGAATGATTTACTATTCTTCTTGAACATAAGTGGCTAAATTCTTGATCTAGGGTTTTGTCCATAGCTGATGGTTGAACTTTGTATATTCTTTTATGCTAGAGTTTAATTATTCATTTAATATTTTTTATTCTTACTTGTTTCAATTGTTTATTAGTTAGCTTTATCACCTTGCAAATGTTATCTCTTGGGTTTTGCTTGAACTCGGTAGAGGGAACTATGGGGGTTAATAGAAATCATTGAATAGGTTTCAATAATCTTATTCAAATTACTTCAAGAGCTTATTTTGTTGTTGAGGATAGAGATATAACCTTCAACCCTATTCAGTTGAATACAAATATCTTCAACGGTCGTGTCATGTTTCTCCTGCAACCATAAGTTTATAGGTGTAAGGGTTCATGAGATAGTTCATGCATATTCAAGAGAATAGAAAGAAATGGGATTTTAACTTTAAATTAGCAATCTTAGAATAGTTTAGTCTAGTGTAATCGAGTCCTAAAACTCAACTTGAAAGCAAACGTTCCAAGACTATAGATTGTCATCATCATTTGAAGTACAAACACTTGAGAAAACAATTTTTGTTCATTAGTTTAATTTATCTTTAACATTAGTAGAATAATCTCAAAAACCATTTCCCCAATTTACCTATGTTTCTTTGAATAGTGAAATAAAATATTAACCTTAAGTAATTAATTTGACAAGTCTTTGAGGGATCGATATCGGGACATCACCATCCCATATTACTTGATGACCACGTGCGCTTGCCTGCCCTTGGTGACATCAAGTTTTTGGTACCATTGCTGGACACTTAAAGATTGATCAATTGTTTGTAGGTTAGGATTTTTATTCAGTTATTTTGCATTTTACATTTGTTTGTAGTTATTGAGAATTTTAGGTGGTTTTTACTTAGTGTATGCAAGCTAGTAAAAGTCAAGGACCAACCCTTGCCTGAATTTGATCTAGAAATCGACAAAACTTTTTGCAGGTTAGCTATGGAAGAAAATCATGAGCAATCATAGGGAAACAACCAGGACAAAAGTCCAGTGCTCAATTTTGCTCGGCCAAACTTGGAGAACGCTTCTAAAGCAATCATCAAGCCAGCCATCACTAGAAACTTCGAGATGAAGGAGGAAACTTTGCGGTGGATTCAAAACACTTGCCAATATCATGGAAAGCCGTATGAGGATTCCCACAAGAATTTGATGACATTCGTAGAACTCAATCAGAACTTTTACTATCAAAATATGTCAAATGAATATGTGAAACTCACTTTGTTCCCGTTCTCATTAATCGATGAAGCAAAGGAGTGGCTTCAGAATGATCTAGTTGGGTCCATTACTACTTGGGAAGCTCTGTCCAATAAGCTTATAAGCAAGTTTTTCTCATCGAGGAGAATGGAGGAGTTGAGAGGAAAGATCTTAGGATTTGCGTAGAAGGATGGTGAGACCCGAACTCAAGTTTGGAAAAGATACAAAGGATATTTGAGAGATTGCCTGCACCACATGCATCCGAAGGAGATCATTGGGAACAACTTCATAAAAGGATTGAAGTTAGAGTCTAAGATCTTACTGGATGCTACAACACATGGGAAATTTTGGTCCAAAAGCTATGATGAGATAGAGGCTCTGTTAAATCTCATGTCAGTTGGGAGCCAAGATTATCATGATTTTGGCAGAGGTTGACAACATCCAAGGTCCTAGAGAATCTTGAGGTTGATGGTGTAGTATCAACCAAGGACAACATTAGTCAGTTGGTAAATGTGATTAGCAAGCTAGTGACCACACCAGCTGTAAGCCAAGTTTATAAAGTTCAGACTTCACCACCATCATGTGAGGTGTGTAGAGAAGGCCATGCATACTTAGGTTATCCACTAAACCCAGAGTCTATTTATTTTTTAGGTCAATAGTTATAGTAGAGGTTTTGCAGGAAATGGTTATAATCAGGGTTAAAGGAATGCAGAAAAAACCCTTTAAGGGAGGCAATGTCTACTTTCAAAGAACCCCCAACAACTTCTAGAGACCTTAGGTCCAGCCACATGGCAATTCTTTAGATGAGAATATGAGGTAGTGGATGGTTTAGCAGACTCAGGTGGTTAATGAGATGCAGAAGTCAATCTAGGAGTTTGAAAGGAAAATGTGGCAATTCAGCAGACTAACAGACCGCAAGGGCCACTTCAAAGTAAGACTAAGAAGAACCCCAAGGAGAATGTCAACGCGATCTCATTGCATAATGGGAAGGAGCTGGGTGAAGTGATACCAACAGATGACAAAATAAAGGCAGAGTAGGTTGTGAAGTCTAAGTACGTGGTTGGTGACTCAAGTAACTCACAGCAGAAAGTGGTAGAAGCTAGACTACCTCCTCCATTGCAATAGAGATTCAAAAAGCGAAAGGAGTACGCGAACTATAAGATGTTTCTTGATGTGCTGAAGAAGATACATGTGAATCTACCATTTTTAGAGTTATTGTAGGAGGTTCAAAAATATGCCAAGTATCTGAATAATATTGTGGCAAATAAAAGAAAGCTCACTAAGTTTGAGATTGTAGTTCTTATAGAGGAGTGCAGCTCTCCGGTGTAGAACAAGATTTTTAAGAAGCTGAAAGATCAAGGGAGACTCACTATTCTGGTGGTCATTGGGAACAGAGATGTGGGTTCAGCATTGTGTGATCTGGGTGCAAGCATTAATCTAATACATGCATCATTATTTTGAACTTTGGGATTAGGTGAACCACAACCCACCACAATGACATTGCAGCTAGCCGATTGGTCCCTCGCTTATTCTTACTGTATCATTGAGGATGTATTGATAAGAATGGGAAAATTCATCTTGCCGGTGGACTTGATAATCCTGGACTATGAAGCTGACTCAACAGTTCACCTTATTTTGGGACAAGGAATCTTAGCCACCACAGATGGAGTGATATAGGTGAAATTGGGTAAGATGTCAATAACTTTGGATGGCCAAGAGGCAATCTTTGATGTGTTCATGGCAGCAAGGTTGCCACCTCACTATGAGGACTTCAAAATAATCACAAAGGTGGAGCCTGGAGGGTGTGACCAGGCAGTTGAACAATAGGTGTTTCGGGTCAACTCAACAGTAAGTCAGGATTCTAATCATCTCACTCGAATAAAGGAATAAGAAATCTTTCATCGTGTTGTGACATTAAATCAGGCACTGCATAGGAGGCAACCCATGAATATCGTGCCACAACTATAACTATGCGGCTAGATGGGAGGCAATGCATCCTTCTAATAGAGATTTTGAGGTGAAAGAGCAGAGAAAGGAAGATGAAAAAGGTTACATCTGGGGCAAGATACCTAGCATGGGGTGCCAGGTATCAAACTTCAGAAGGAAATTTTTTTAGGTTGGGGCTATAGGGGGTGCCATGCTAGGAACAATTTGCCAAGAAAATTTTCTATTCTAAGTGTGTGGCGAGCTAAGTGGCGCGCCGTGCCACGTGCATGGTGGGCAAAAATATTTTGGGTCCATCGGTCAAATTAAATCCAAGACTCTAAAATTAATAAAAAAACCATGACCCACACTGTTATTTTAAATTTCCATCCATCTTCTCTCTCTAAAAAGCCAAAGAAAAAACAAAATAATTTTCTCTCTTCTCTCTTAAAAAGCTGTGACTCTCCCTCCCCCTCTCCCCCATTGTTTTATTCTCCAAAAAGCTTGGTGAAACTAGCTTCCTCAACTCAAGTAAGTAATTTTCTTCTCCCCTTTAGTATGTAATTCTATAAGAATGCTCCCATTACCCTTCTTCCACAAGTTGAAAAATCCAAAATCACCATTGTTGGGTGAAAATCTTGAACTTCATAATATGAGTTTCAATAGCATAAATCCCATGTGTTCTTCCATAATATTGCTATATCCTTGTTTGGGTTGCTTATTCATGGTTGAATTTTTTGATTCTATGTTGTAGGTGTGAAGAGAGTGATGAATGGGTTATAGAATGAATTCATGAAAATAGTGAATTTGGAGCACTTATGTAGAGAGAGAAACTGCTTAGTTTATGTGATTGTTGAATTGTGAAAATCTTAGGTTGTTTAAAAATTCATGTTAATTCATTGTGAAAAGTAGTAAAAGTCACTTTGATGGTTGATTGAATTTGTTGTGACTACTTATACATTTGGGTTGTGTGAATTGAGAATTAAGAATGGGAAAAGTGAAGGAAGTGACTAAATTAAAGCACTCTTGAAAAGAAAACAATTCAAGAGATGTGCCAGGGAAATTAAGAAGATGACTTGAAATTGTATAGTTGCTATATAATGGGTTATGAGATTTCTCATGATAATGGTGGATGTCTGAATACCCTATTTGACAAAATCTCAGAAGTTTGTTAGGAATTAATTATGGGGTCGTTTTGCACCTCTTACACCTAATTAGCTAACCTTGTTATTCATGAACTAATATTTTAAAAGTCTTGTTGTTGTTTGGCAGGTACTATGGCATCCCTTGTGGTAAAGGAAAAAGAAGTGGTAGTTGCTAACAAAGGTTTCAAGCAGCTCAGGAAGGGAATTAAAAGGGTAAAGTTCATCGGCCGCCAAAGCACCCCTTGCTAGGAGGTTTAGAGCCAAGACTGTAGAGGAGCATAAGCTTAAGTGGTTTAATGCCTAGAAGGAAGAAAAGTATGCTCTAAAAAATTGGATTGATAAGGGTCGCCTTGCACTTGAGTTCCCTACCATCCGCAACTCTATTAGCGAGTTGAGGTTGGGATACGTGTTTGTTGAGCTTGGGGAGTGTAACCTCACCTTGGTGAGAAAATTTTATGCCAACTGGGATATTTCCTTCAGAGAGAGAACTAAAGATGAAGGTACAAGGTAAAGTGGTTCACTTCAATGCTAGGACATGCAATTCCTTGGCATGACTATGGTGTACCCAACGATGTGCTTCATATTGCTAGAGATGATCCCGTACTATGATATTCTCCATATAGTATCTGGTGAGCATTCAGCTGCCCATTGGGAAAGGCACAACAATGGCACCCATTCTAAACTCTTTTTCTTCTACCTCATTAAGGAGGCTAGAGTTTATGTCAAGCTTGTATGTGTCGTACTCTTACCTGGGACCCACACTATAGAGATTACTAAAGAGAGAGTTATGTTGGTGTATATGCTGATGAAGGGGTTGCCAATTAACTTTGCTGTAGTGCTCAGGGATAACTAATGCGTTGGTAATTTACCAACTCATTAGACTTTTAAACATGAGCTTTTGTTTAGTTTTCAAGTCATTTAGAAAGATTTTATGCTCTTTCTCTTTGGTTTTTTTAATACCCTGAAAATCCTAAGATTAGATCCCGGAGTTGAAAAGGAGAAACATGATTTTCTACACTAGGTTGTAGGACAAGTAATCCAATGACCCGTTGGGTGCTCTACGAGTCTTTAAGTGACTCATGGTGTGGAGGAGAAGTTGCTTACGGATGGTGATCTAGGGGTTGACCACGGAGAAGGCACGACTCGTGGTTAGGACCACGAGTTGTTGGGCTGGTCGCGGTCAAGAGTTGATTGAATATTTAAGAATTATACAGTGTGGGTAATGACTTGGTCACCATAAGTCATGGTGTCCTTCATTGTGATCCTTAGAAGGCATAGTCTAGTGCAGAGGATGGAAGGTGACCACTAGTCGTGGTCAGGGACAATGGGTTGTCCAGTCTCTCTTTGGGACTAGCAGTATGTTTTTTTCCTGCGAATTTATTAGGGGCTTTTCCATAAATCCTAAATTCCTAAGGAATAAACTACGTCGTTTTAATCTCAGAATAGAGTGCTTTAAAAGGGGTAAGTTCATTCTAGGCTTATTCATTTCCATGAAGGTAAGTCTAGAAGTTCCTGAAGGTGACCAAGCCTAAATCTCTCAAGTTCTTTTCCAAATTCTCATTGAGCAATCAAGGAAGTTGTGAAATTAGATTTCTTCAGGTATTTAGGGTTATGAATTCATGTAATTGTCTAAACCCATGCACAATCCCCTTTTAATCATGAAAATTCTAATTGATGAATTTATGGGGGTTTTACCCAACTAGTGAATTTCTAAGTATCAGTCATGGGTATGATCTAACCATGTTTCTAGTGTTGAATTAAGATTAATAGGTAGATTTTACAATGTTTTCAATTATAAATTGTGTTTTCAAGTTTTATAAATTATGATGCACATCCGTGAAAGTTCATGAAAGTTGAGATGTATGAAATATGTGTTCAAGCATGGTGAGATGTTTATGAAGAATGTACTATGATCAAATTACCTATGTCTATGTTCATGTTTTCGAATGATCAAGTTTATGTCAGGCATGTTTAAGTATTGGGCAAGCCCATATGCTCAAGTATGTTTCATGATTGATCTAAACTTTATGTATTAGCTCACCACATGGATTTTGGAGTCTAGACTCCCACTATTTTTAGCTTGTGGTATGATTTGAGCCAAGGCTCCTCATGTTATGATTTAAGATTTATGTATGTATGTTATGAGTCAGCTTCATTAAAAATGATGAAGAGCATATGCATGTTTTTGGGAGTAGTGTCTACCACCGAGTAGGCTAAGGGTCAATCAACCCTATGGCTTAGAACTTTGAGCCAATGTAGGTATGTTCAGATTATTTGGGACCTTCCTTGTGAGCATCCCCTGCCCCAAGGGACCTTCGGCTTGATATCAATAATGTCCTTAGCCCTAGCAAAGGTTTGGATGACTCTTCCTACTTGAGTGTGATAGTTGGGACCACGTAAGTTCTATCGTGATAATGTCGGTTGCATGGCAAGTTTCCCATTGTTTCTCGTGATTTCATTTATTCATGTTCATCAATCATGATATTATGTTTTCAGCAGGTTTGACCCAATGTTCAGTTTTACTTATGATTTTCATTTTTCAGCTTTGGGTTATTCAATTCACTTATGATTTTCTGTTCATGATTTTAGAAAATAGCATGCAAGCCCTACTCTCAGAATCTTATGTTGATTATGTTTTATGATATGCATGATTTATGATCTTACTTAACAGTTTTACTTACCTTGCCTACTTGGTACATTCCACGTACTGACCTCATACTCTATGCTGTATTATTTAATGATACAGGCTCGGATATTCAGGATTAGTTTTGTACTTAGTCAAACAAGCAACTTTAGCACTTATCAACCAGAGTGGTGAGTCCTCATCATTTGAGGGTCCTTTTTTCAGTTGTATCTATTACTTTTAGTTTCAGACTTTAGTGAGTTAGTTGGGGTCTTAGCCCATCAACTCGTCAGTAGTAGAGGATATTCAAACGAAGAATGTAATTAGCTTCGGTTTTGAGTTTTGTATTTTGATTGTATGAGATTTTTAGACTTCCACTATGTTAATTATATTGATCTTCCGCTTTATTATGATTGAGTTAGATGATATGTTCATGCCATGGGTGGACTTTGAGCCTCTCGGTGTCCCTTGTCCCATGTCTCGGTCCGGACCTATGTTTGGGTCGTGGCAGTTTTTTGCAGGCATTTAATTTAAAAAGAGAAAGAAAGGAATTGAACAAAAGCATGAATGTAAATAAGAGGACCTGCATTCCATCGAATGGGACCGGTGAAATGCCGGCCAAACACAGGAACACGCTGTGTTGAAGTAGAAGGTGCATTGACGAAATGCAGGTCAGCATCTGCAAACCACCGGTGCCAACACTGAAGTGCTACAGAAGTCACAGGCCCTAGTTTTGATAGAGTGGTGCCCCGCATGTCAGCACCAGTGAAATGCCGGTGTCTCGCAAGTGAGGCCGTCATCAAAAGGCAAAAATCATCTAGCACAGATTTTAAGGAGCATTTTAATGTACTTTTGTACATTTCTTAAAAAGAACTAAACATTCCATTCCATATTGAATTGTATAGTATTGAATAACTTTTAATTTTCCAGAGAGAGAAAGAATAAAGTTAACTTTTCTTCTTCTTCTTCTTACTCCTCAAGGTAAAAACCTCCATTGAAGACATATTTGAACTTGATATTCAGTCTTAATGATGAATTCTATGAATTTATCTATCAATGTGATTTTGTATTATTCATTTATGAATTGCTAAATATTTTTCTAGGGGTATGTGGATGATAGGGGCTAAATTGGATTGTATATTACTAGATTGATCTTATAATTACTCATGTAGTATTTATCTGTTGCTTTCTCCAAATTATAATTGAATTATATATAGTTGCAAATTTGGGTTATGTTTACTTATTCTATTTTTCCTTGGAAAAGGGGAATAGAATATGAGTGAGAAAACAATAGTAGGCAATTGGGTCTTGATTATGTGGAGTTGGGCTAGAGATAGCCAAAACCCATTTTTCATGCACCCATTAAAGAGTTCAGGCTAGAAATAGTTCAATTCTTTCCCAAGCCATAGTGGATGAATTAATTAAGATCTTGGGGTTTGAGGAAACCCAAGAAAAAAGGGACCAAAGTTGTTGAAAAACACAAGGTGCCACCTTTTCCATAGTTATTTAAGCTTATGAGTAATAATTTGATTTCCTAGTTCATTCTAATCTAATCGATGCCTCATTAATAGCACATTCCTGGCCCTTGCTCATATTTTCCATTCAATTTGATTGCCTTGCTTTTGATTGGTAATTGATTTTAATTAAAATTGTGGTAATACTTTGCCCCAAGATTAATTTTCCATTTTTAATGAAATGATGCTATTTAGTGTCTCTTTAGGCTATTATGAGTCAACCCTCTCAAGATGGTTCTGTGGATGCCCACACAAACCATGCGGAGAATGATCTATTTATGCAAAATGTAGTAGGTGTTATTCGTCTACTAGCCATAGTGAGGAATGTGGTGTTTCATGTGACCAGCTTGATGTTACACCTGCTACAAATGAAACGACTCTTTGGAGGACAACCAACTGAGGATGCTAATCGACATCTTTGAAATTTCTTTGAGATATGCCAACCTTTCAACATCACCAATACAAGTCAAGAGTCGATTAGATTGAGGCTCTTTTTATTTTGTTTGACCAGAGAAGCTACCATGTGGCTAGAGCTACCTCCGGGATGTATTACTTCATGGCAAGAATTGACTGAAGTTCTCTTAGATATGTTTTTCCCTCCATCGAGCATGTTGCAACTGAGATATGATATTACCAACTTCAGGCAAATACTGGGTGAAACGTTACATGAAGCATGGGTTCAGTTTAGGAAGAAAGTGGCCCTATGTCCAAACTATGAGCTATCGGATGGAGTGTTATTTCAGAGTTTTTATTGATCCTTGAATTTCATTAACAAGTCAGTGGCCAAAAACATAGCTACAAGATCCCTCATGGACCAATCTTATGGTATATCTAGAGCTCTTTTAGATAGAATGACCAAAACAAATAAAGCTTGGGATACGAGGAACATTGAAGTACCCTCAAGTTGTGCTAGTCCAAGAGTTGTGACTTCTGAGATGTGAAAAAGAGATGAAGAAAGAGATGAGACCTAGAAAAGGTGATAACCCATCTCGAATTGATTAAAAAGCATGTCATGGGAACTGGGTCCAAGAATGTAATGCTGTTGGGACTTAACGTCCTATGTAATATGAGGGTGAAGCTTCACCGTCTAGGTATGAGGAAGAGTGCCAATTCATGGCGAATCAAAAAGGGGGTTCTCGCCTAGGGTATCAAGGTGCTAACCAAGGCCCTTGTCACCCACAGGAAGAGAATTAAGGTTGGAGAAACCCTGACAACCAAGGTTGGGTTGATAGAAATGAAAGATGGGGTAATCGTGAGAAAAATCATGAGGGGGAACATTATCACTGAGGCTTAAACCCATATGTTCCCCCCTGCAAAGGCTGGAAATCCCCAATTGCAGCCTAGTATGAATGATGTGGGAAGTTCCTAGATTGAAGAGTGCTAGCAAGAATGCTAAAAAGGGTGGAATCAATGGATAGTGGGGTGAAAGAGCTAAAAGGGGAGATGTCTAATCTTCCCCAAACAGTGAGTTCACACTCACCTTCTATCAAACACTTGGAAGCTCAAATGAATCACTTGTTCACATAGATGAACCCCTAAATTAAAGGAACTCTCCCTAGTGACATAATGTCTATTCCCAAGATAGACAATCATTATATAGCTATTATCATGAGGAACGGTAAGGTGTTGGTTGATAGGGTGTTAAATCCAAGAAATTTGTTGACCCCAAAAGAAGAAGTAATGTGAATGATGAGGGGCCAAAATCACAATATGGTGTTGAAGAACTTGATGAAAAGGGAATTGATGTTGACCCGAGTGAGTTGTTGAGGAGGAAACAAGTAAGGAGGCTTTATCTGAAATAGGAAAAGAGCTTAGGATTCCACCTCCTTATCCTCAAAGGTTATCAAAAAAGGAGGATAATCAATTTCAAATATTCATTAAGATGTTCAGCAATGTTTCCATAAATATACCTTTGGTAGATGTATTGCTTCAAATACCGGGCTATTTGAAATTCATGAAAGAACTTCTGAGGAAAAAGAAGAGTTTTGATGTTGTTGTAGTAGAAGTAACACACCATTGCAGCGCAATGATGGCGAGCAATCTTGCTCCCAAAAGAGAAGATCCTAGATCTTTAACTATTGTCACGCCCCTAGCCTACACCCTGGACGTAACATGGTACTTGAAGTCACAAGTGACCCCAAGTCAACCCCTAGTCTATAATGTACTCGTATTCTGAGTAAAACAAGCATAGCGGAAATTTAAAATGATAACATAAAGACTTTTTATGAAAGTATAAAATAAAACATAAAAACATGAAAACTGAACATGTGTAGGTTTGAAAGCCTTCTAACTGATGAGTTACTGGGGTAAGCCCCCATCTAACTGTAGGTCTAAAGTAAAACTACAACTGACTACAACAAAATGAAAATAAGGCCCTCGAATGATAAGGCCTCACATTAAATTTGCGGCTGAGGTGGAGCAGCATCGAGGCGATTAACACTGCTGAATTTGGGAACCTACAGCTGTATCATGAAACGATACAACATAAACGTATGTGTTAGTAATTTGAATGTACTGAGTAAGTGAGAGATGTATATAACATGAAATAACTAGTAACTGAACGAAGTGACATGAAATGACCAACTGAAAATACTGAAAACTGGTATAACTAGAATATACTGATATGGTCAATGATGAACCTGACTGATGCTCATAAACATGCCCTAGGTTTGAAATACTGAGTCTGAGATACTACACCGGAATGATCTGAACTGCACTGAACTGAGAAATCTGAGAGTGACTAAACTGACTAGTGGG
Organism: Datura wrightii; assembly: GCA_035772735.1. NCBI lineage: Eukaryota > Viridiplantae > Streptophyta > Magnoliopsida > Solanales > Solanaceae > Datura > Datura wrightii. Next base: position 114,352,623 of record JASDFA010000001.1, read on the forward strand.
AGAGTCTATAACCGATATTTAATTACGTGAGCTAGACGTGGAGTCCGATGATTACACCCCACCAGAAGGACCCAATATACCTTGCCAGGGTATAAAGACATGGACTGTGAGAATCATTGTCAGAGGGGGGCCATGAGGCAAAGTAAATATAACCTACTGTGGCAACATAGTTCTAGAACCTGGGTGCGCTGGAACCCTAGCCCTTTCGGTTCTAAGTTCTACTCCCACTGGATAATCCTATGACGACTACTACTGACAAGCAGATAGCTCAATACTGGGTCCCAAGACTATAACTAGCTCAGGGATACTTTCGGATAGTTCCCTAAGTGTCTTATAGGATCGGATTTAGAAACTGAGTTCTAAGACTGGTCAAAGCTGCTTATTTGGAAGTGTCGTAACCGTCTAAGAACAAACTGATAATTATACTAGGGTCCTAGGGTTGGTCAGAGCTATATAACTAGAAACTCATGACTGCCTAATGGACCAAATAAACTATATTCTGAATGTGATTTTGATAACTAAGAGGCACCACTGACACCTCAGAAAAATACTTAAGTCAAACAGATTAGCTGACATTTCTGACTAACACTGGATATTTTGTTATTTTGACTGAAACTGAATCGACGATAGTTTAACTATTTTTTCAATACAATAACAACATGGAAATTCTCAACACTGATAGAATCAAGAAAAAATCTCGGTATGTGAACACTATTGCAAGATTCTAGTTTTCCTGAATTCAAGATTAGGGCTAGATTTCATATTTAGAAGAATGAGAAACAACACAATCACAAACTGGTAGAAAACATCAGCCATTTCACATATACGATAATTCATAGGATTTAAAAGAGGTCTGACAAATAATTTCATTACTTTCGGAAGTCTCAAGGCTAGAATTAATAGAGAAAAACAAGGAAGGATTTTAGGGACAAAAGGAAAGAACTATTCCCTAGTTGAATTCCCACATACCTGACTAAAATTCTCCTGGAGAAAGAGACTTGAACTGCTGCAATAATTAACAACCCTAAGCTTGCTTGGAGGGTTCTTGAGAGGAGAACTTTCGATGTTTTCTGAGAACTGAGAGTGGGGAGTAAGGAATGAACCATTTTCCCGCATTACAACATCTAAAATTAACACTAAAATGACGAAGTTTAAAGCTTGAGAGAGTGGAAAATTACTAAATAGCCCTTAAAAATTCACTGCTAAAAACTGTCAGGTGCCCCTAATGGGTGACCTAATGGGTCGTGGTAACTGTCCATGACTCATTGTCACTCCCATCAGGTACACTGCCTGCATCCTCAGTAGGTCACCATGAGGGACCTGACGAGTCGTGGTCACCAATTATGGACCGCACTATCTCATTTCAAGAGATTTAGTGCTAAGCTGGGTAACATGTCACCTAACGAGTTGTTGTCACAAATGACGAGTCGTTGTGATACTCGTCAAGTACACTAGCTAAAAATTCAATAGGGTTTGTAATGGGGGACATAACGAGTCATTATTAGGGACCAGGACTCATTGCCCCCACCCATCAAGTACACTGCTTCATCAAATATATATTCATCTCAGACCTGACCACGAGTGACCTAATGGGACCACGACTCCTGAAGTCCCTCATTGGGTACACTGCCTTCCTTTATTTAAATTATCTAGCTTCCTTCTCATGGCTCACCTAACGAGTCGTAAGGTCGCTTAACGACTCATTAGGTGGGTAGTCCTGTAGCTTTTCTGCAGTTTTTTTCTAGGTTTAAAGATTTAAGTCCCGGAATTAGATTTTGAGTTCAGGGGCATTACAACATCTCCCCCTTCAAAACATTCATCCTCGAATATTAGAAAATATAAAGGAAACAGAAAATATCAATCAAAATTTTCCAAATACTGCTCATTTAACTCCAAAACATCCGGAATGACTACCTCTGTTTCAAAAACATAACTAAACTGACTTTACTTTTCATACACACCTCTGAAGTCATAAAAGAAACTTATATACATGAATTGAATTCAACAACTAGATCAAGTTCTGAGGCAAAACTAACATCTCAAGCTACAACATAGTCGGTAGAGAACAAGTGCGGGTATTTGGCCACCATATCCGCTTTTTCCTCACACATAGCCCCCTTGACATGCTAAGTTTTCCATAAGACCTTGACTGAAGCTATTTCTTTATTCCTCAGCTACCAAACCTGATGGTTAAGGATCATGAATAGTACCTCCTTATATGAGGGACTATCCTTTATTCCCACGCTGTCCAATGGCACAACTGAGGTTGGTTCTCCGATGCACTTCTTTAGAAATGATACATGGAAAACTGGATGTACAACTGCTAGTTCTGAAGGTAACTCTAGCTCATAGGCCACATTGTCGATATGCCTCAAAATTCTATAAGGTCCAACATAACTCCAACTGAGTTTTCCCTTCTTTCCAAACCTCATCACCCCTTTCATGGGTGAAATTTTTAGGTATACCCAGTCATCAACTGCAAACTCCAACCCTCTCCTCCGCACATCGGCATAAGATTTCTGGTGGATCTGTGCTGTATTCAACCTTTCTCGAATGAGCTAAACTTTCTACATTGCCTCGTGAACCAAGTCTAGCCCTATCAAGATAGCTTCACAAACTTCAAACCACTCTATAGGAGATCTACACCTTCTACCATACAATGCTTCAAATGGGGCCATCTAGATGCTAGACTGGTAGCTGTTGTTGTACGCAAACTCGATAAGAGGCTAGTGCTCATCCGATTTACCATTAAAATTGATTGTGCATGCTCTTAGCATATCTTTCAAGGTCTGAATGGTCCGCTCAGCTTTCCCATCAATCTACGGGTGAAAAGTGGTGCTGAGTTTGATCTGAGTGCCTAGTCCCTTCTGAAAGGACTTTCAGAAGTGTGAGGTGAACTGCGTTCCCCTATTTGAAATGATCAAAGGAACCCCATGGAGTGTTACTAAATCCCAAATGTAAAGTTTGGCATAGTCCTCAGCTGAGTCTTTGGTTTTAATTGGGAGGAAATGAGCTAACTTAGTCATCCGATCTACTATCACCCAGATTGAGTCATGCTATCGGTGAGTGCGAGGTAGACAGGTAATGAAATCCATATTCACTTCTTCCATGTGGGTATACTGATATCTTGGGTCATGCCTATTGGCCTTTGATGCTCTACTTTGACTTGCTGGCAGTTTGAGCACTTGTCTACGAATTTAGCAATGTCTCTTTTCATGTCGTTCCACCAGTAAATATCCCTCAAGTTGCGGTACATTTTAGTAGCACCATGGTGAATGAAGTACCTCGAGCTGTGTCCCTCAGCCAATATCTGTTGTCTTTACTCACCAACATCCGGCACACACAATCTTCCCTGGTAACGGAGCACACCATCTCCCCCTTAGGAGAAAGCCTTAGCCTCCATTCTGAGAATCGCTTCCTTAAGTTTAAGTAGAGCTAGATCTTTCATCTTGTATGAATTTAACTTCAAATACCAAGGATGAATCTGACCCACTTTGCACTACCACCCTACCTTTGGCTGAGTCCACCTGCTGCAGCCCTAACCGGGCTAGTATGTGAAATCCCTTTCTAACTCCTTTTTATCTTCCTCGATATGTGTCACGCTCCCCACAGACCATCTGCTTAGGGCGTCAGCCACCATATTGTCTTTGCTCAGTGATATAGTACACTCATGTCATAACCTTTTACCAACTCCAACAACTTTTTGTGACGCAGATTTAGATCCTTCTAACTTAGTACGTACTGGAGACTCTTATGATTTGTGAATACATCTATGTGAGCTCCATATAAGTAGTGCCTCCATATTTTTAGCGCAAACACCACCACTGCCAGTCCCAAGTCAAGAGTTGGATAATTCTTGTCATGAACTTTGACCTATCTGGAGGCGTAAGATATCACTTTTCCCCACTGCATCAAAATGAAACCGAGTCCAACTCTAGAAGAATCACAATAAACCACCAATCCATTTGTTCCTTATGGAAGGTCACAACTGGAGCAATAATGAGTTGAGTCTTCAACTCCTGAAAGATCTTCTCACACTCATCCGACAAATGAAATTTCACCTTCTTCTAAGTTAACTTAGTCAGAGGAGATTCTATGCAAGAGAATCCTTCCACAAACCATCGGTAATAACTCGCTAGGCCTAGGAAACTCCTGATTCTAGTAGGAGAGGTTGGTCTGGGCCAATCCTTCACTGCTGCTATCTTATGAGGGTCTACTTGTATTCCCTTACCCGAGACTACATGACCTAAGAAAGTCATAGACTTTAACTAAAATTCACACTTGTTGAACTTGGCGAATAACTGCCGGTCCCTGAGTGTCTGTATTGCTAATCTTAGGTGATTGGCATGCTCTTCCTCATTTCTGGAGTACCCTAGGATGTCGTCGATAAATACAACGATGAACATATCCACTACTACTTGAAGACTCTGTTCATTAAATTCATTAAAGCTGTTGGGGCGTTGTTAACCCGAAGTACATCACCACAAACTCATAGTGACCATACCGAGTCCTGAATACTATTTTCGGTATGTCACACTCCTTAAACCTTGGTTGATAGTACCCTGACCTAAGATCAATATTGGAAAACAACTGGCTCCCTGAAGTTGGTTGAAAAGATCGTTAGTTCTGGGTAGAGGGTACTTGTTATTAACTGTGATCTTGTTCAGATGATGGTAATCTATGCACATTCTGAGGGTACCGTCCTTTTTATGCATAAATAGCACTGGAGCACCCCAGGGAGAGATGATGGGACTGAAAAAACCCTTGTCAAGGGGGTCCTTTAACTACTCCTTCAGCTCCTCAAGCTCAATTGGGGCCATTCTATAAGGAGGGATGGAGGTGGGATGATTGTCTGGAAGGGGATCTATCCTAAAGTCTATTTCCCATTCAAGGGAACTTCGGGAAGATCCTCAAGAAATACATCTGGGAACTCGCTGACCACTGAAACTGACTGAATGGTTGGAGTTTCGGAGTAGGAATCCTTGACCCAAATAGATGGTAAATACATCCCTTGGAAATGAGTTTATGGGCCTTAAGGTAGGAAATAAACCTACCCTTAGGCGTTGAATTGCTGCCCGTCCATTCTAACATAGGCTCGTTGGGAAACTAAAACTTGACAAATCTAGTTCTAGAATCGACTGATGCATAGAAGGAGTGTAACCAATCCGTGTTGAGAATAAGGTCGACGTCGACCATGTTTAAGTCTACAAGATTAGCTTGAATAACTTTACTCAACACTGAGGCTGGGTAGTTTCTATTTACCCGGCTGTCTCTAACTGACTCACCAACTGGTGTGGAGACTGAGAATGATTTTGAGAGGACCTCTGGACTAATGTTGAACTAGACTACTATATATGGAGTTACAAATGAAAGAGTGGCTCCTGGATCTAGGAGGGCATACACGTCTAGTTGTAAGAAATGCAGCATACCAGTAACTATGTCAGGTGAGCTTTCCTGGTCCTGATGAGAAGATAGAGCATAGAAATGATTTTGGTGCTGACCGCCATCTGTACATGATGTGTTGGCCTGCTGAGCTGATAGGCCTGCTGGAGTTGATGAGGTGGTAGATTGTGATCTCCATTGCCCTGCTGACGGGAACACTCTGAGTTGGTGTCCAAGTTGTCCACACCTAAAATAGCCTTCTCGTCCCTAAAGGCATTCCCCTGGATTTTTCCTACCACACTTGGGGTAAGCTGGATACTTGTTTCCATCATTGAAACTCTGAGATTAAGAGCCAGATGCTCCACTCCTCCGATCCAGACAGGGCTGAGAGGTAGGGGCACTAACTTAATTGGGTGTTGGGACCCTTTACTGCTGCTGTTGTTGATGTGGGCGGCTACCACCGTTAGACCTTTGATGGCTGAAATCTGAATGGCCAGTCCTTTCCTGCTTGTTCTTACGTTCCATATCTTTCAGCTTTTCGGCCTCAATTTTTTGGGCGTAAACAATTAACCTAGACATGTCCATTTCGTTAATCACCATCGCAGTTCTGCACTCCTTGCAGACCAGATTGGATACTCCATTTACAAACTTCAAAATGCGAGCCCTTGGCTCGTCTACCATCTCCGGAGCGTACTTTGATAGCTTAGTAAACTCTACAGCATACTCCTTCAAAGTTTTGTTGCCTTGACGCAAGTTCATAAATTCCACAATCTTAGCATCCCCCAACTCTCGACGGAAAATCCTGTCCAGGAATGCTATGTGGAACTCTTCCCACTCCACTACTCTTGCTCCTACTGACTTTCCTTCTTTCCACTAGTCATGCTAGACTTGGGCTACTTTCAGCTTATAGGCAGCCAAATAAGCACTTTCAGAGGAACTGACGCCCATAATTTGAGTGATATTCCTGATTTCTTCCACGATCTCTCGGGGGTCCTCCCCTACCTTGGACCCCAGAAATGATGGAGGGTTCATTCGGGTGAAATCCCTCACCCTCGAGGCAGAGGTAGACTCGTTCGTGTTCATCAGCACCACCTGCTAGTTCACCTAGTTGGTGACTGTTTGGGACAGAAATTGAAGAACCGCCCTAAATTCGGCGGTAGTTATGGAATCATCTTGAGGAACTGTCAGGGCTGGTGGGGCAGGTCTATTGGCATTAGCGGCCCTTCGTCCATTTCCACGTAGGGGAGGCATGGTTCACTGAAAAGAAGCAGAGCACGAGTTAGAAAGGTGTTTCTGGAATTGAACTATAACACATGATAAGGAGCATGAACAAAAGGGAGTTTTTCCTAAGAACATCTTATAGCCTCCTCGTCATAAGTGTGGCGCGCTTCATACCCATGAAAAGGACTCTACTCAATGCAACTTTCAGACTTTCCGAGGTTACTCTAAACCCAGTGCTCTGATACCAAGTTTGTCACACCTCTAGCCTACACCCAAGACGTAACACGGTACTTAAAGTCACAAGTGAACCAAAATCAACCCCTGGTCTATCAAGCACTGGTATTCTGAGTAAAACAAGCACAATGGAAATTTAAAATTATAACATAAGGGAATTTTATGAAAGTTTAAAATAAAACTTAAAAACATGAAAACCGAACATCTGTTGGTCTAAAAGTCTTCTAACTAATGATTTACTAGGACAAGCCCCCAACTAACTCTAAGTATAAAGTAAAACTGCAAATGACTACAAGAAAATGAAAATAAGGCCCCCGAATGATGAGGACTCACACTAAATTTGTGGCTATGGTGTAGCTGAATCGAGGCGATTAACGGTGCTAAATCTAGGAACCTGCAGTTGTATCATGAAACGATACAACATAAAAGTATGAATTAGTACTTTGAATGTACTAAGTAAGTGAGAGATGTAAATAACATGAAAGAACTAGTAAGTGAACTGAAGTGACATGAAATGACCAACTGAAAATACTGAAAACTAATACAACTAGAATATACTGATATGGTCAATAACGACCCTGGCTAATGGTCATAAACATGCCCTAAGTCTGAAATACTGAGTTTGAGATACTACACTGGACTGATCTAAACTGCACTGAACTGAGAAATTTGAGAGTGACTAAACTGGCTAGTGGGAGAGTCTATAATCGATATTTAATTACGTGAGCTAGACGTGGAGTCCGATGATTACACCCAACCAGTAGGACCCAATATACCTTGCCAGGGTATAAAGACATGGACTGTGATAATCATTGTCAGAGGGGGGCCATGAGGCAAAGTAAATATAACCTAATGTAGCAACATAGTTCTGGAACCTAAGTGCGCTAGAACCCTAGCCATTTCGGTGCTAAGTCCTACTCCCACTGGATAATCTTATCACGACAACTACTAACAAGAGGATATCTTGATAAAGCGGCCCAATCTTGTAACTGACTCAGGGATACTGTCTGAGAGTACCCTGAGCATCTTATAGGACCGGATTTAGAAACTCTGTTCTAAGACTAGTCAGAGCTGCTTATCTAGAAATGTCGTAACCGTCTAAAGAACAAATTGATAATTGAACTCGTGTTCTGGGATGGTCAGAGCTATATAACTAGAAAGTCATCCACCTAATGGACAAAATAAACTATATTCTGAGTTTGATTCTTATAACTGAGAGGCACCACTGACACCTCGGGAAAATACTGAAGTCAAACTAATCAGCTGACATTTCTGACTAACACAGGATATTCTATTATTTTGACTGAAACTAAACTGACAATAGTTTAACTAGTTTTTCAATACAATAACAACATGGATATTGTCAACACTGATAGAATCAAGCAAAAATCTTGGTATATGAACACTAATGCAAGATTCTAGTTTTCCTGAATTCAAGACAAAGGCTAGATTTCATATTTATAGGAATGAGCAACAAAACAATCACTAACTGGTAGAAAACATCAGCAATTTGACATAGACGAAAATTCATAGGATTTAAAGAGGTCTAACAAATAATTTCATCACATTCGAAAGTCTCAAGGCTAGAATTGATAGGGAAAAACAAGGAAGGATTTTGGGGACAAAAGGAAAGAACTATTCCCTTGTTGAATTCCTACATACCTAACTAAAATTCTCCTGGAGAAAGAGACTTGAACTACTACAATAATTAACAACCCTAAGCTTGCTTGGAGGGTTCTTGAGAGGAGAACTTTTGATGTTTTCTGAGAACTGAGAGTGGGGAATAAGGAATGAACCATTTTCCCCCACAAAAACATCTGAAATTAACACTAAAATGACGTAGTTTAAAGCTTGAGAGAGTGGCAAATTATTAAATAACCCTTAGAAATTCATTAGGAATAATTGTCAGGTGCCCCTAATCGATTGTGGTGACTGACCACGACTCGTGGTCACTGCTGTCAAGTACACTGCCTAGGATCCTCAGTGGGTCACCACGAGGGACCTGACGAGTCGTTGTTACTAATCATGACTCGTGGTTACCAGTCATGGACCTCACTGTCTCACTTTAGGAGATTTAATGCTAAGTTGGGTAACGAGTCACCTAACAAGTCATTGTCACAGATGACGACTCATTGTAACACTCATCAGGTACACTGGCTAAAAACTCAATAGGGTTGGTAATAGGGGAAATGACGAATCGTTATTAGGGACCATGACTCGTTTCCCCCACCCATTAAGTACACTGCTTCATCAAATATATAATCATCTCGAACCTGACCACGAGTGACCTAACGGGTTGTGGTCAGTGACCACGACTTGTAAAGTCCATCTTCGGGGTACACTGCCTTCCTTTATTTAAATTATCCAACCTCCTTCTCACGGCTCACCTAACGAGTCATGAGGTCATTTGATGACTCGTTAGGTGGGTTGTCCTATAGCTTTTCTGTATTTGTTTTCCAGGTTTCCAGATTTAAGTCCCGGAATTAGAGTTTGAGTTTCTGGGGCATTACAACTATCCCCTGTACCATTGGGCTGTGTGTTTCAAAATTGGCATTGTGTGACCTTTGCACAAGCATAAACTTGATCCCTCTTGTAATTTTTAAGAAGTTATGTGTCAGAAATCCCAAGCCTACTACTATGAGGTTATTGATGGCGGACAAGTCTATCAAGAAACCCATGGGAGTGCTAGAAGATGTTTTGGCATAGTGGACAAATTCATCCTTATAGCCGACTTTGTAGTATTGGATTGCGAAATGGATGTTGAGGTGCTCATCATCTTGGGGCGCCCATTACTACCCATGAGAAGAGGACTGGTGAACATGGAGTTAAAGGAGTTGAAGCTTAGAGTAGGAGGTGATGAAGTCACCTTTAATGTATGTCAAACCACTAAGCCTCCACATGAGTCCATGGTGATAGGGGTCTTCAATGATTATGTAGAGCAAGATGAAGTTTGGTACTCACCGGCGGCCGTAGGTTTAGCGTGGGCGGAGCTATATACTTCCTTTTAAAATCTTGATCGATCCATTGACCGACTTGACCCATGGCTCTTTGAAAATCCGGTCAAACCTTTTTAAATTTCCAAAAACCTTCTCTATGATCTTGGGCAGAATTTCATGCCCAAGTGATACTCAAATGCGTCATTTCGACTTGTTTGTATATCATTACTGTGTACATTCTCGTGTGATTTGTAGTTAAATGTGAATTTATACTAACCAACATGATTAGTGTTGTTTTTCAGGTAAAATGGAATTTTGGGAGGCTATGATACATGTTGGTAAAATCGGGAATGGACTTGGAAACAAGGAGTGAAATAGGACATGGAAGATCAGCAAAAACAAGGGCTCCGCAATGGAGCCGTGTGACGTTGCCATCGCAGAGGCACTCTGCCTCAGAGGAAATAAATTTGGCAATTTCTAGTGAAGGTGCGCAATAGCACCGTGTCACGTTGGCCAGGCTCCGCGATGCAGGCCGTGGCACGTTGAGGTTAAATTTCCTGGGGGCCGACTTCCAGTGAGGGTCCGTGATAACTCTGTGGCACAGAGGGAGTGCTCCGCGATACACTCTGTGCCACGTTGCTTGTTATTTCGGGAAAAATTCTCAATAGTATAAATAGCATACTTAGGTTTTATTTTAAATATTATGACTTGGTTGAGCAAGAACGTGGGTAACAGGCAGTTGAGGGGACGAAAATTCTAGGATTCTTTTCTATCTCTTTCTCTTTTATCTCAATTGTATGTATGAATACACTTATTTGATGATGTTTAATCCACAAATGAGTGGCTAAATTCACTTCTTGCTGAGGTTAAGAACAATTGTAGTGGAATGTAATTGTTAATCATTTTAGTTTTCATCTTTTCTTCAATGGTTGTTCTATCAATTCTTGTTCTTACTGCATTAATGTTTGGCCAATGTTAATGTATATCTAAAAAATCCAATTTTGATTTTGAAAAGGAAAGAAATTGGAAAGATGTGAATTTGTAGGATATGATCTCTTCTTAGTTTGGAGAATTCAGAATTGATTTACATTAAGAATAGAAATATATTCGAAAGTCTTATTAGTCAATTAAGGAATCGGGAATGTATGGCTAGAACATGGAATTCTTTTATCACAGAAATGTAGATTAAGACTCATGATTCTTAAGTTGGATAGGATTCAAAAGTTCCAATCCATAGGCAATAATTCTTGACTAGCAACCGAAGGAAAGTTTAACTGAATTGTATTGATAAATTAATTCCCTGCATGTTCGTTTTAACTTCAGCTTGCTCATTACTATTGTTCAGACTCACTTTATAATTTTGCCTTAGATTCTTATAAATTAGTAACTCAAATTCTCAAAATATTAGTTGTTTGGTTGTCTGCATTCTTAAAGATATAGTTCATTAACACTTAAGTTAATTATTACCGTAGCTTAGTCCCTGTGGGATCGATACTTGGCTTTACTTAAGCCACTTTACTACTTGTTCGACCACGTGCACTTGCGTGTAGTTATCACGGAACTTGAACAAGTTTTTGGCACCATTGTCGGGGGCTAGCAATTGGTAAAATTATTTTCTTAGTGTTAGTTTACAAATTCTATTTAAGTGCTGACAACTTGATCTTGGCCTTTCTCTTGCAGATATTGAATGCTTCTAAACACTGGGAAGAGACAAGGAGTTGGTGGATTCATACATAGAGCCGAAAAGATAATTTCATCGTCAAAGAAGGGAAGCTCTAGAGAAAAAGCTACAGTTGCTCAGACAGGCAATTCTTGAGCAACAACAGAATCCACCACTTGTGAGGGCAGTGTTAGTGCCCGAGGAAATGGCAGCTAGGCTGGTTCGCGAAGTGGCAATCCCACATGCTAACAATGTTACATCAAGTATTCGCAGACCAGAGCCAGGAGGGAGGTTTGAGCTTAAATAGAACATGGTGCAATTGTTGCACACCGGCGGGCAATTCACATGTCTCCCTCATAAAGATCCACAACAACATCTCCAAAACTTTGGAGATAAGTGACACTTACATTCCCGCTGGAGTATCATCCGACTATGTGAGGCTTACATTATTCCGATTTTCATTATTGGGGGAAGCAAAGAGGTGGTTGAAAGAAGAACCACCTAACTCTATCACCACTTGGGATGAGCTTGCACGAAAGTTTTTGATAAGATTCTTTCCATAAGGGAAAACAGCAAGACTTAGAAGTCGGATTCTAAGTTTTAAACAAAGAAAGGGGGAGAATCTATATCAAGCTTGGGAAAGGTTCAAATCATTGCTAAGGGATTGTCCTCGCCATCACCAGTCCAATGATGTGCTGGTGCATACTTTCATAGAGTGTTTGGAACCCCACAGAAAAAAATTTCCAGACTCAGCAGCTGGGGGACAAGCATTAGAAAAGACTTATGAGGAGCTGTACACTTTGTTAAATCGTATTTCACAGGGAAATCAAGAGTGGAATGCGGACTCTTCAAGAGGAGGAACAAGGAAAGTGGCAGGAGTCTTTGAGGTGGATGGTTTTACAGCTATCGCTGCACAGATAGCTGCATTGCAAAATCATCTCAACATCCACTTCAGCAGTATGAGCTTGAATCAACCACAAGCCCCAGTTAATGTAGTGCAGCAGGTTTGGTGTGAAGTATGCGGTAGTAATGAACATTCCGCTGAGTGTTGTGGTTCAAATCCAGATTCAGTGAACTTTGTTGGGAACATCCAGAGAAATAATCACCAGCAGCAGTATGGCAATAATTACAACTCAAATTGGAGGAATCATTCGAATTTCTCTTGGGGTAGTAACAGCCATCAAGGGTAGAGTTCGAATCAGGGTATGCAGAGAAATCAAGGGGGGCAGCAGAATTATCAGTCTCAGTACAGAGGAAATAATGCACCTCCTCCACCAACTAACAGCATTGAGGAAATGTTCAAAACAATGATAGCTAACCAAGCTCAAATGCAGGCTGATTATGTGAAATTAGTGGAAGATTTAAAAAACAACCAGTTAGCTTCAAAGGCGTTGGAGTACCAGTTTGGACAACTAGCTAGAGTTCAAAACACCAGGCCTAGAGGAGGACTACCGAGTAACACTGACCCGAATCCCAAGTAGGTCAATGCAGTTATCATAAGGAGTGGTATACAACTCAAGGATGTGGAACCAGAAAGATCACCTCAGCAATCAGGAGCAGTGGAAAAAGAGAGGGAACATGATGATGTGAGGGGGAAAGGAGAAGGCAGCTGATGCAGAAAGGCCACCACCCCCGTTCCCTCAAAGATTAAAGAAACACAAGGAGGAAGCTTGTTTTAAAAAGTTCATGGAGGAGCTTAAACTGGTACACATTAATTTACCTTTGGTTTATGTTTTGCAGGGAGTGCCTAAATATGAAAAGTATATCAAGGACATCATAGCTAACAAAAGCACATTGACGGAGTATACTATGGTGGCACTTACTGAGGAGTGCACTTCCCGGATTTAGAATAGGTTGCCAACAAAGCTCAAGGACCCTGGGAGCTTTACGATTCAGATCACAATCGGGCAAAGTATCCAAGCTCGCGGACTATGTGATTTGGGAGCAAGAATAAACTTGATGCCGACCTCGGTGTTCAAGAAGTTGGGGCTGGGCAGTCCTAGACCAACTATAGTGATCTTGTAGTTAGCGGATCATTCTTTGGCCAGACCAGATGGCATTGTGGTGGACGTACTGGTGCAAGGGGGCTCCCTCATCTTCCCGGTAGATTTTATTGTCTTAGATTTTGAGCCGGATGCGGAAGTCCCATTTATTTTGGGACGTCCTTTCTTGGCAACCGGGAGAGCTTTGATTGATGTAGCTGCAAGCCAGCTAACCATGTGGGCGCATGAAAAAGTGGAGTTATTTGATGTGTATAAGGCCATAAAGCTTCCGACCATCTATGAGGAGCTTTCAACAATCAATGTTCTAAACCAAGAAGAAATTCTTCAGATTGTTGATTCTCAAGATCCATTGAAGAGAGCGTTGATGAGCTCTGATCATTTCAGAGATAGAGATACTTATGAGATGGTGCAAATGTTGAATGAATCAAAATGGTATCTCAGGAAGCAAGATTTTCAGCCGTTGATGAGGTCCCTGGAACCATTGCCAAAACCATCTATTTAGGAAGCACCAAACTGGAGTTGAAGACATTGCCTCCACATCTGAAATATGTCTTTTGGGGGGAAGATGACACCCTACCAGTCATCATCTCCGCTGAATTGACGGAGGCACAGGTAAAGGATGCATCGGTAGTTCTAAAGAGGAGGAAGAAAGCAATGGGCTGGCAAATGTCAGATATTCGGGGTATCAATCCAGCTTTTAGCGCACACAGAATTTTCATGGAGGAAGGAGCAAAGCCAACTGTACAACATCAACGGAGGTTGAATCCGATGAAGAAGGATGTGGTTAGGAAGGAAGTGATTAAATTCATTGATGCAGGTGTGGTCTATCCTATTTCAAACAGCGAATGGGTCAGCCCTGTTCAGTGTGTTCTAATGAAAGGAAAGATGACTGTGGTCACCAATGAGAAAAATGAGTTGATCCCTACATGCACAGTCACAGGCTGGAGGATTTGCATGGACTACAGAAAGATCAATGAGGCCACAAGGAAAGATCACTATCCTATCCCATTTATTGATAAAATAGTGGACAGATTGGCTGGTCAAGAATATTATTGTTTCCTTGATGGCTATTCTGGCTATAGCCAGATAGCCATAGCATTGGAGGACCAGGAGAAGACTACTTTCACATGTCCTTATGGGACATATGCTTTCAGGGGGATGCCATTTGGTTTATGCAATGCACCCGCTACATTCCAGAGATGCATGATAGCAATCTGCCACGATATGGTGGAAGATTTCATTGAGGTATTTATGGATGATTTTTCTGTTTTTGGTGATTCGTTTGCTACTTATTTGCAAAATCTTGATAGGGTGCTAGCTCATTATGAAGAATCCAACCTTGTACTCAACTAGGAGTAATGTCATTTCTTAGTCAAGGAGGGCATCGTCCTTGGCCATAAAGTGTCTTGCAAGGGGTTGGAAGTTGATCGTGCAAAGATCGAGGTTATTGAAAAGCTACCACCACCTGTGTCAGTGAAGGGTGTTCGCAGGTTTCTCGGACATGCAGGGTTCTACAGACGGTTCATCAAGAACTTATCTAAAATTTCTCGACCAATATGCAGGTTTCTAGAAAAAGAGGTGAAGTTTGAGTTTGATGAGGATTGTGTCAAAGCATTCGAGGAGTTGAAACAGAAGTTGATAAAAGCACCTATCCTTATTTCTCCGGATTGGGAGCAACCGTTTGAATTAATGTGTGATGCAAGCGATGTGGCGGTAGGAGCTGTATTGGGGCAGCGGAGAAATAGAATTTTTCATTCTATTCATTATGCAAGCAAAACACTGGACGCAACCCAAGTCAATTATACAGTCACAGAAAAAGAGATGCTAGAATTGGTGTTCGCGTTTGATAAATTCAGGTCCTATTTGGTGGGGTCTAGAGTAGTGGTGTATACTGATCATTCAGCGATTCGATATTTGTTTAACAAGAAGGATGCAAAGCCCAGGTTGATCAGATGGATGTTGTTATTACAAGAGTTTGACCTAGAGATTCGGGATAGAAAAGGGAGCGAGAATCAAGTGGCAGATCACAGATCACGATTGGAAAGCCGGTCACATATGAAGGAAGGTGACAACATCAAAGAAGATTTCCCAGATGAGCAGCTCTTGGCAATAAGCGAAGCTGAAATCCCTTGGTATGCAGACATTGTGAATTTGCTAGTGAGTGGAGTCTGTTCGGTGTTCTTTGGGTATATAACTACACGCAAGTGCACGTGGTCGAACAAGTAGTAAAGTGGCTCAAGTAAGCCAAGTATTGATCCCACAGAGACCGGACTAAAGTAATAATCTACTCAAGTGTCAATAAACTTTAACTCTAAAATGCAGACAACAGTGTGAAGAGAAATTTGATATTTTGTTTCCTAATTTTATACTAAGTCTAAAACAAATATAAAAATTGAGTCTGAACTATAAGTATGAGCGTGCTAAGGTTAAATGAACATGTGGAGAAATAAATTATCGATACAATTTGGTTAATCTTTCCTCCGGTTGCTAGTCAAGAATTATTGCCTATGGATTAAAACTGTCGTATTTAACCCAACTTAAGAATCATGAACCTTCCACCTACATTTCTTTGATAAAACAAAATTCATGTTCTAGCCATACAAAACCGATTCCTTAATTGACTAATATGACTTTCAGGTATATTTCTATCCTGAAGGTAAATCAATTCTCAATTTTCCCAAACTATGAAAAGATCATATCCTATCAATTCACAACTTTCCAATTTCTTGCTCTCTCGAGTGAAATCGGACTTTTTAGATATATGTTAACGTTGACCATACATTAACGCAGTAAGAACAAGAATCAATAGAACAACCATGAAAGAAAAGATGAAAAACCAATTTATCAATAATCACATTTCAATACAAATGTTCTTAACCTCAGCAAGAAGGGCATTTAGCCACTCATTTTTGGATTAAACATCGTTAAATGAGTGTTAATCATACAAGCAATTGAAATAAAGAAGAAGGAGATAGAGAAAAACCCTAAGATTTTCGTCCCCTCAACTGCCTGTAACCCACGTTCTTGCTCCACCAAGTCAGAATTATTAAAAATGAACCTAAGTGTTCATTTATACTAGTGGGAATTTTTCCCGAAATAACAAGCAACGTGTCACGGAGTGAATCGTGGAGCACTGCCTCCGTGACACGCCACCAACGCGGACCCTTACTGGAATCCAAATGTCCAGGTATTTAGGCCCAACGTGGCACGACGTGCAACGCGGGGCTAGGCCAACGTGCCACAGCCCCAACGCGCACCTCACTGGAAGTAGGCATAATTTCACCATCCAGGCAGAATGCATCCGCGATGGCAACGTGACACGACTCCATCGCGGAGCCCCTTTAATTCATGCCTTCAAGTGTTTTTCATCCTTGCTAGCTTCCGAGTCCAATCCCGATCTCTCCCAACATGCATCTTAACTCCATAACTTTATATTTTTCCTGCAAAACAGCGCTAATCATGTTGGTTAGTATAAATTCACATTTTATTACAAATCACATGAGAAGGTATAAACATCGATAGATAAACAAGGCAAAATGACACATTTGAGTATCACTTGGGCATATAAATTTGTGCAAGATCACTTACCCCACACTTAAATCCTTGTTCTTCCTCGAACAATAATCTTACACCTCATGCAATTGACACCCTGTCCTGGCTACTTTAGCTCGACAATTCAAGCTATGGTTATACCGATTATTTAATACAACAAATCATCAAGAAAACATGCATAGTCTTATCAATAGAATGACCTTCAACACATTAAGACCTCCTAGACTCAAGAATCGACTCTCGATATCGGCAAACACATGCAAATCAGCTGATCAAGATATCCGACATGAATTTTTAATCTCTCGTCGAGCATGTGTCCTCACAACACAAGAGAATTTTCCCCCCTTTTTAATTACATGAACTCAAAGTCATTAAATGCAGGGGCATATAAACATAATTTCACTCTCTCTCCCAAAAGAATTCACATGCATCATGTCATGAACCATAGGCTTGCCTTTAGTGTATTACTCTACTAATATAAGGACGTGTGATGTAAGATCACGTAGGACTTAACGGGCTATAATGTAACCTACGGAACTAGTAAATACTAGGCTAACCAATAATAACAACTAGCATCCTTAAGCGCTTTTTCAATACATCCCATCAACCTCATGGGCATTGTTTCTTCCTTCATCCTCCCATTCTTGAAGTCTGTCTTTATTTTTGACCCCATATCTTTAAGCACACTTGACTCAATAACAAAGATTATTTATACATCTTCATTATATTTAATTTATAATGAGTGCACCTTCAACCTTTTCTTTCCTTTCATCACTCTGTTTTTTCTTTTCTTTTCACCATTCTCACTCCTTGACAAAAATTATTTTCTTTTCCTGAGCGCTTAAGAGTTCTGGATCAAATTCACGGATAATGAAAAGAAGGGGTTAAGCTCGGTTTATACCTTTTTGACAAAAGAAAAATAATAGGCTAAAGGCTCAATGGGCTAACTAGGATGTACATTCAAGGGGGGTACGATAATGAAAAAAAACTTTCTGTT
Source organism: Datura wrightii (assembly GCA_035772735.1). NCBI lineage: Eukaryota > Viridiplantae > Streptophyta > Magnoliopsida > Solanales > Solanaceae > Datura > Datura wrightii. The sequence goes on from JASDFA010000001.1 coordinate 114,370,608, forward strand.
AAAGTAAAGAAATGCCTACATCCTTTCCTATAATACACCTCCTTCATTTCATTTCGTACACACACCTGGCAAGTTCTAGACACTTCACAATAGCATGGAATAAATGAAACCTCACTATACACTCATTTCACATGCTCAACTCAAGACATATTCACACACTCTTCAATCAGCTAATTACAAGAATTCAAACATTAAGCCTCAATCACACTGAGTCGAGATCTATGGCCTAGGTATCTCAACATATTTACAAAGTTGCATGCTTTCATATGAATCACTTTTGCATTTCAAACATCATGTACAACACGCAACCAGAATTTCGCAACCATACAGTAACTACAGATTTTGGGATGCAAACCCACAAAAGAAAAAACTAAAAAAGACAAAATGAACAAAGAAGACTACTCCTAACGACTACATTTCCCTTAAGACGATTGTCATCCATCCATCATAGAGAACAGTCACTAATTACGACTTCGGTTCAATGGGACTATTCTCGGTAAAAGAACCGAAAACAAACACCGAGAAACCCAAAAATTTAAAATTTCATGAAAAATTTTAAAAATATCGATCATTTCGATAAAACAAAAATATGTACAAAACCAGCTAACAACATTCAACAGCACACAACAGCTTCGCCTTAATTATAATACAGACATACACACAAAAATCACAGGGCCACAAGTTTATCCAAGCACAACAACAGAACAGAGACATACATTAATAACAACAGCAACAAACACCTAACTACTCCCACCCCACACTTAAATCGAACACTGTCCCCAGTGTTCATAAAATTAAGCATAGCACAAAAATGGGTGGTGAAACTCCCTGATCAATCAAAATATTCCAATTCTTCGTCAGGTGCTGCTGCCTCATCTCCCATGTCTGAATCGCCCCCATCATCATCATCTGACTCCATTTTGGAGTCATCACGATGTGTCTCCTCATCTATGGGGACATCATCATCGGTGGGCTCCACAAAAGCTGGTCCCACTCGGCATAGAGCCCTGGCATTTTCGCCAAAAGGGTAGTCTAGCTCGAGCTGCCACAACTCCTCTTCTGTTGCCGGCCTCCCGCCTATGCGTAGCTGGAGCATCTGTATCCCAAACATGCGAGCCATGTACTGATCATTCCGAGCATGTCGCTCGGCTAGTGTAAGAACTGGCCCGTGAGTGGGGTTGGGTGCCTTAGTTTTGGTGACACCTAAGGCCCGCCTCTCCATCTGTGGGATGTAGTCAAGGGCCTCCTCCTCAATATCCAGACCCCTCAGGAACGTGGTCAATAGGCCACCAAACTCATACCTGTGCCCTTGATGCAATCGGGCTCTCTTCATGGCGGAGATAATCACCGCCCCCACATTGATCTCCAGCCCTTTCATCAAGGCGTAGACCAAGCATACACGATCCCGGGTGACATCTGTCATATGCACCCCCGGGATCAGGCAGGAACAAACAATCTTCTACCATATCCTGGCTTCCCTGTTCATTTGTGAGTAGGGAAATGTCTGATGGTAGCCCCTATCCTTATGCCTGCTCCAACGTGCTGTAGACCGAGTTCCACACAAAGAGCATCTAATATCCACGTATGGTGGAGTGATATTCAGTTGCCGAAGCACATGGGCGTATGTGTCCCGCGCCCCTAAGATGGCATTAAGGTGGTGGGGCTTAAAAGTGACTATCTGCCCCTTATCTTGATGGTGTGACTTCTGAGTGTCGGGTTCCAATTGGGGTAGAATTCCCGAATCAGGTGTAGGTTGCACTCCTTGGGCTCTTCAAAGATAAAATTTAGACCATCTACCTCAATCCTGTGGACAATCTGAGGGAATTGCTTTGCCAATGGTTCCCTAGCAATGTGGTCCTCGGGGAAGTATTTGCTTTCCTTATGCTTGGTGTACCATTTCTTCCCCTCCTCTGTCACCCATCTGGTTCCATATTGACGGCGTTGGCCGCGTGGAACCGCTCGTGCTGCTGGGACTATTGTTCCCAGCCTAATTCTTTTCCTTCCTGCGCCCGATGTAGATGCGCCCTTCCCTTTATCTTGCCTGCTTGCCATCTTTCCTGTCAAACCCAAAAGACAGTCCCAATGTTATTCCAATTAAAATTGGCTTCGACTAAGGTTGGGTTAAGCTAGGCTACCCCACACTTAGTCTTTAGCCACAATCACAACATTACGGCAAGATCATACTTATTTCCAAAAAAAACAACAAAACATAACAAATATGCCTAGTGCATTCAGAGAATTCGACGGTATAAATTCTATGTACTACTCAGACTTCGTACAACTAGTCACAACATTACCATCGCTAACATTTCATCACATAGCCTTTAGCGAACATTTCTATCAACAAAACCGATACAATTCCCCCAATTTCTATGCAATTTCAACAATTTCATTAACCCGACAATCCATCACGCCTTACTCATCTTAACATTAAGCACAACCTCATGTTCCTCACCCAACATGCACACGCCAAGAAGAATTACACATTTCAACTCGATTTTAACATCTTCATATTCGAATTCTCACCCTAGCTACCATTTCGCAAGAATTTCAATCAAACATGTATTTATCGAGTTCATACCATCACAACAATACTAGGAACTTCAATCAACAATAATTTACATGAATTCATGCTCAATTTACACTTAGGGCAAGTTTTCCTCACTTCCTATGCTAAAAATTGGAAAAATAAGGTAGGAAATGAGATGAAGTTAACAAACATACCTTAAATTCGATGATATCGAAGAAAAGTTGATAAAATTGAGCTCCTAGTCCATGTCACATAGGGGAAGAGGGTATTTTAGGGTGTTTGTCACAGAGGAGGTGAAAAAATGGGAAAAATGAGGGGAATTCGGAGTTAAAAAGTGAAGATTTCGCGCGGGTCACCCGGCGACCCGGTGTGACCCGTCGCGAAATACACTTCAACGTGTCACGGAGGGTAACGCGGAGCCTGCCCTCCGTGACACGGAGCCATCGCGCAGGTGTTCTGGAATTTGTAAAAATTCCAGAATTACCTTCAACGTGTCACGGAGGGTAACGCGGAGGCCCTCCTCCGTGACATGAAGCCATCGTGTGGGCTCACTATTTTGCCACTTTTTATTAGTTTTCATACCTCGATTTTTCCTTTGCGATCCTTTGCATATTTATCCTCCGTTCGACCTGCAATTCATCTCACAACAAGAAATTGGTTATAATTATAGGTTTCACATAAAATACAACTTTTGTTTTTATTTTTATTTTATATTTTCTCATTTTTTTTCTTTTTTTTCTATGAAATCTAATAAAATATTACAACAAAAATTTCACGGGTTGCCTCCCATGCAGCGCCTGGTTTACTGTTGCAGCTCAACATCATTAAGCTCAATCGTCCTCTAGGGTGACAGACGTTTTCTCTCGACTACCGTCCTCACCCCAGTAATGCTTACATCGCTCCGGTGGTTTCCCCAATAACTCCCGTGACTCAATTCTCTGGAAAACATCAGCTCGATTAATCACATTGATCACCGAGAGTTCCTCATACACAGCCGGGAGCTTGGTGGACTTGTATACATCAAACACCTCCACCTTGTCGTGTGCTCGCATGGTTAGCTGCCCTGCAGCTACATCAATAAGTGCTTTCCCGGTAGCCAAGAAAGGACGTCCCAAAATAAATGGGACTTCCGAGTCTGGCTCAAAATCCAGCGCGAAAAAATCTACTTGGAAGATAAGGGAGCCCACTTGCACCAGCACGTCCTCCACAATGCCATCAGGTCTTGCCAAGGACCAATCTGCTAGTTGCAAGATCACTGTTGTTGGTCTAGGACTCCCTAGGCCCAACTTCTTGAATACCGATGACGGCATCAAGTTAATGCTCACTCCCAAATCACATAATCCGCGAGCTCGGATACTCTTCCCAATTATAATTTGTATGGTAAAGCTCCCAGGGTCCTTGAGCTTTGTGGGCATTCTGTTTTGTATCCAGGAAGTGCACTCCTCCGTAAGAGCCACCGTAGCGTACTCAGTTAACCTGCTTTTGTTCGCCATGATGTCCTTAATATACTTTGCCTAGTTCGGCACTCCCTGCAAAACATCAACAAGAGGTAAGTTAATATGTACCTGTTTCAGCGCCTCCATGAACTTTTTGAAACATGCCTCCTCCTTGTGTTTCTTTAATCTTTGAGGGAACGGGGGTGGTGGTCTTTCTGGTTCGGCCTCCTTTTTCTTCCCCCTCTCATCACTTTGCTCCCTCTCAATTTTTGCTGCTCTCGATTGTTAAGGTGGTCTTTCTGGTTCCACCTCTTTAAGCTGCAAACCACTCCTTATGGTCACTGCATTCACTTGCTTGGGGTTGGGATCTATGTCGCTCGGAAGTCCTCCTCTAGGCCTGGTGTTTTAGGCCCAAGCAAATTGCCCAAACTGGTACTCCAGCGCCTTTGTAGCTAACTGATTGTTCTTTACCTCGGCTGCCAATTTCACGTAGTCAGCCTGCAATTAAGCTTGGTTAGCTATCATTGTCTTGAACATTTCCTCGATGCTAGGTGATGGTGGTGGAGAAGGTGCATTGTTGCTTCTATATTGTGCTTGATAGTTTTGTTTCCCTCCTTGAGTTCTCTGCGCCCCCTGACTCAAACTTTGCCCTTGATGGTTGTTGCTACCCCAAGAGAAATTCGGGTGATTCCTCCAGTTGGAATTGTAGTTTTTGCCATACTGTAGGTGGTTGTTTCTCTGTACATTCCCCACAAAGTTCACCGAATCAGGATTTGCTCCACAACAGTCAGCCGAGTGTTCACTACTCCCGCACACTTCACACCAAATCTGTTGCACTATATTCACTGGGGCTTGAGACTGGTTCATGCTCATGTTACTAAAGTGGGTGTTGAGTTGATTCTGTAAAGCAGCTATTTGTGCAGCAATAGCTGTAAAACCATCCACTTCTAGGACACCTGCTGCTTTCCTTGTTCCTCCTCTTGATGAATTAGCATTCCACTCCGGATTTCCCTGCGAAATATGACTTAACAAGGTATACAGCTCCTCATAAGTTTTCTACAATGCTTGTCCCCCAGCTTCTGAGTCTAGCAAGATTTTTGTGTGGGGTTCCAAACCCTCTATGAAAGTATGCACCAGCACATCATTGGATTGGTGATGATGAGGACAATCCCGCAACATAGATTTGAATCTCTCCCAGGCTTGATACAGATTCTCTCTCTCTCTCTGTTTAAAACTTAGAATTTGACTTCTAAGTCGTGCTGTTTTACCGGATGGGAAGAACCGAATCAAGAATTTCCTTGAAAGATCATCCCACGTGGTGATGGAATTAGGTGGCTCAGCTTTCAACCACCTCTTGGCTTCTCCCAAAAGTGAGAATGGGAACAATGTAAGCCTGACATAATCTGATGACACTCCAGCGGGGATGTAAGTGTCACTTATCTCCAAATAATTTTGAAGATGTTGCTGTGGATCCTCATGAGGGAGACCTGTAAACTGCCCGCTGGTGTGCAGCAATTGCACCATATTCTGTTTAAGCTCGAACCTCCCTCTTGGCTCAGGTTTGCGGATGCTAGATGTGACATTATTAGCATGTGTGATTTCCACCTCGCAAACCGGCCTAACTGCCATGTCCTCGGGCACTAACATTGCTCTTACAACTGGTGGATTCTGTTGTTGCTCCATGATTGTTTGTCTGAGCAACTGCAACTTTTTCTCTAGAGCTTCTCTCCTTTGACGATGAAATTGTCTTTTCGGCTCTAAATATGAGTCCACCAGCTCCTTGTCTCTTGCCAGTGTTCAACAGAAATTAGTATCTGCAAAATACAGGCTAAGACCAAGTTGTCAACAGTAAAAAGAAATAGTAAACTAACACTTAAGGAAAATTTACCAATTGCCAGTCCCCGGCAACGGCGCCAAAAACTTGTTCGGTGTTCTTTGGGTATATAACTACACGCAAGTGCACGTGGTCGATCAAGTAGTAAAGTGGCTCAAGTAAGCCAAGTATCGATCCCACAGAGACTGGACTAAAGTAATAATCTACTCAAGTGGTTTAACTCTAAAATGCAGACAACAGTGTGAAGAGAAATTTGATATTTTGTTTCCTAATTTTATACTAAGTCTAAAACAAATATACAAATTGAGTCTGAACTATAAGTATTAGCATGCTGAGGTTAAATGAACATGTAGAAATAAATTATCGATACAATTTGGTTAATCTTTCCTCCGGTTGCTAGTCAAGAATTATTGCCTATGGATTAAAACTCTCGTACTTAACCCAACTTAAGAATCATGAACCTTCCACCTACATTTCTGTGATAAAACAAAATTCATGTTCTAGCCAACAAAACCGATTCCTTAATTGACTAATACGACTTTCAGGTATATTTCTATCCTGAAGGTAAATCAATTCTCAATTTTCCCAAACTAAGAAAAGATCATATCCTATCAATTGACAACTTTCCAATTTCTTGCTCTCTCGAGTGAAACCGGACTTTTTAGATATACGTTAACGTTGGCCACACATTAACGCAGTAAGAACAAGAATCAATAGAACAACCATGGAAGAAAAGATGAAAAACCAATTTATCAATAATCACATTTCAATACAAATGTTCTTAACCTCAGCAAGAAGGGAATTTAGCCACTCATTTTTGGATTAAACATTGTTAAATGAGTTTTAATCATACAAGCAATTGAAATAAAGAAGAAGGAGATAGAGAAAAACCCTGAGATTTTCGTCCCCTCAACTGCCTGTAACCCACGTTCTTGCTCCACCAAGTCAGAATTATTAAAAATGAACCTAAGTGTTCTATTTATACTAGTGGGAATTTTTCCCAGAATAACAAGCAACGTGTCACGGAGTGCATCGCGGAGCACTGCCTCCGTGACACGCCACCAATGCAGACCCTTACTGGAATCTAGACGTCCAGGTATTTAGGCCCAACGTGGCACGGCGTGCAACGCGGGGCTAGGACAATGTGCCACGGCCCCAACGCGCACCTCCACTCGAAATAGGCATAATTTCACCATCTAGGTAGAATGCATCCGCGATGGCAGCGTGACACGGCTCCATCGCGGAGCCCCTTTAATTCGGGCCTTCAAGTGTTTTTCTTCCTTGCTAGCTTCCAAGTCCAATCCCGATCTCTCCCAACATACATCTTAGCTCCATAACTTTATATTTCCTACAAAACAACGTTAATCATGTTGGTTAGTATAAATTCATATTTTATTACAAATCACATGAGAATGTATAAACATCGATAGATAAACAAGGCAAAATGACACATTTGAGTATCACTTGGGCATAAAAATTTGCCCAAGATCAGAGTCTATCCACCAGAGGCTACGGCTCAGTAGAGAAAGAAGTTGAGACATGATTGCAGGTATTATATTTGGGATGAGCCGTACTTGTTTAAGCAGGGACCGGATCAGGTGATGAGAAGATGCATTCCGGAGAGCCAGATTGCAGAAGTGTTGAGGAGTTGTCACTCTTCATTGTATGGAGGGCACCATGGAGGCGAGCGAACAGCGCACAAGGTGCTAAAGTCAGGTTTCTTTTGGCCTACACTGTTTAAAGACTCTATGGCGTACGTAAAACTGTGTGATAGATGTCAAAGAATAGGCAGAATTGGTAGAAGGCAAGTGATGCCGCTGCTGCAGATATTAGAAGTGGAGATCTTTGATGTATGGGGTATAGACTTCATGGGTCCGTTCCCATCGTCATTTGGTAATCGTTACATCTTGGTTGTCGTTGATTATGTATCAAAGTGGGTTGAAACAACAGCTTGCCCCAGGAATGACAACAAGGTGGTAAAAAAATTGTGAAAAAGCACATTTTCACCAAGTTCGGGACAGCCCGAGCCATTATAAGTGATGAAGGGGCTCATTTTGTAAATGCAAGTTTCAAGAATTTGCTAGCTAAGTATGGGGTGTGCCATAAGGTAGCAGCAACATATCATCCCCAAACTAGTGGGCAAGTGGAGGTGTCGAACAGAGAAGTAAAGCAGATTCTACAGAAGACAGTGAATGCACAACGTAGTGATTGGTCAAGCAAACTTGACGATGCCTTGTGGGCTTATAGAACTGCATACAAGACACCAATTGGGACTTCTCCGTACAGATTGGTCTACGTAAAGGCGTGTCATCTGCCTGTGGAGCTAGAATACCGAGCTTTCTGGGCCATTAGGAAATTGAACATGGATCTAGAGCTAGCTGGTAAGAAGAGGCTGATGCAACTCAGCGAACTTGATGAGTTTCATTAGCATGCTTATGAAAGTGCCAAGTGCTACAAGGAGAAAACAAAGAGGTTGCACGATAAGCATATGGTGCATCGAATCTTTGAGCCAGGGCAGAAAGTATTGCTATTCAATTCAAGATTGAGGCTTTTTCTAGGAAAATTGCGTTCCAAATGGTCAGGGCCATTTGAGGTGGTAAGAATGACCCCGCATGGGGCAGTGGAGTTATGGCAAAAAGATAGAAGTGCCACATTCTTGGTAAATGGGCAGCGGTGTAAGCATTATTGGGGTGAGGACGTTATTCGAGAGAAGATGTCCATCACTCTAGAGGATGATTGAAAGTGAATGACGTCGAGCCATGACGGTAAACCAGGCGCTGCACGGGAGACAACCCGTGAAATTGTTGTAATAGATGAGTAGAAATATTTGAAAAAAATATAATAGAAAAAAAAATTATTGTTGCATTGAAACCTATGAATTCTAACCAATTTATTGTGGTGAAATGATTTTCAGGTGGAACGGAGGGCAAAAATCCAAAGAAGCAAAGAAAAAAATAGAGGTGAGATAAATAAAAATTGGCATTACAGTGAGCCTACGCGATGGCTCCGTGTCACGGAGGAGGTGCTCCGCATTACCCTCCGTGACACGTTGCAGCCTATTCTGGATTTTTTAAAAAATTCCAGAACAGGGGAGCGATAGCTCCATATCACGGAGGAGGTGCTCCGCGTTACCCTCCGTGACACATTGCGTGTCTTTTCGCGTCGGGTCTCACCGGGTCGCCGGGTAACCCAAGCAAAAAACACTTTTAAAACCCTGATTTTCCCCCATTTCTTCCTTATTTTCCATTCTCTCCGCAACCAAAACCCCAAATTCCCTTCTCCCTCAATGTGACACGGACCTAGGCACAAGTTCTCTTCAATTTTTCTTCAATTTCATCGGATTAAAGGTATGTTCTTGAACTTTACCTCATTTTTGCTTGAATTTTTGATTTTTGAACATGTGTAGTGATTGAAACTTGACCTAAGTGAGAATTAAGCTTGAATTCATTTAAGTTATGATTGATTGATGTTCATAGTATCGTTGTGAGTATATGAACTCGATGAACGCATGTTTTATTGAATTTTTACGAAACTGTTAGCTAGGGTTGGAAATTGAATATGAAGAAGAAAAACAATTGTTTGAAATGTTGAACAAAATTGGGTTGTGCATGTTGGGTGAATTCAATTATGTTGTGATTAATGTTGAATATGCTACGTAGACAAGGGGTTTTTGGGAGAATGAAATTGATGAATTGCATAGGGTGTTGAGAACAAAAATTTGGCTAAGTTCTATGATGGTGGAAGTGAATCGTTGGCGATAATTTTATTCATTGTACGAAGTCTGAGTAGTACATAGTAATTGTTCCATCGATTTATATGAATTCACTAAGCCGGTTGAATGTTAAGAATGAGAAAAATCATGAATGTCTTGTCGAAATTGTTTTGATTCTGGCTAAAGACTAAGTGTGGGGTGACCTAATTAAACCCAACCTTAGTTGAAGCTAATTGTGACTTGAATAACATTGGTATTGTATGTTTGATTGTATAGGAACAATGTAAGGAAGGCAAGACAAGGAAAAGGGCGCATCCACATCGGGCGCCAGCAAAAAAAGAATAAGATTGGGAATAGCAGTTCCAGCAGCACCAGCGGTTCCGAGAGGCCAACGCCGATAATACAGAACCCGATGAGTGACTGACAAAGGGAAGAAATGGTAGGATAAACACAAAGAAACCAAATACTTCCCGAAAGAGCATATATCAAGGGAACGCTAGCATAGGAATTCCCGCGGATTGTACACCGGATTGACACCGCTGGGCTGAACTTCATCTTCGAAGAGACCAGGGAGTGCAATCTCCATCTCATTTGAGAGTTCTATGCCGACTGGAACCCGACCCTCCGCAGTCACACTGTTAAGATCAGGGGGCAGGTCGTCACTTTTGAGCCCCATCACCTGAATGCCATGTTGGGGGCGCGGGACACAGACGCCCATGTCCTTAGGCAGCTGAACATCACTCTACCTTATGCGGACATCAGACGCACTCTATGCGGAGCCCGTTCGACAGCAAGGTGGAGCAGGCACAAGGAGAGGGGCTACCATCAGACACTGCCCTACTCGCAGATTAACAGGGAAACCAGGATCTGGCTTAAAATTGTATGCTCATGCTTGATCCCGGGGGTGCACATGACAGATGTCATCCGGGACCGAGTCTACTTGGTGTATGCCCTGATGAAGGGGCTCGAAATAAATGTTGGGGCGGTGATCATCTCCGCCATGAAGAGAGCCCAACTGCATCAGGGGCACAAATATGGGTTTCGTGGTTTGCTTACCACGTTCCTAAGGGGCCACGATATCGAGGAGGAGGCCCAGGATTACATCCCACAGATTGACAGGCGCGCCTTGGATATTACTAAAACCAAGGCACCTAACACTACTCATGGGCCGGTGCTCACACTAGCCGAGCGACATGCTCGGGATGATCAGTATATGGCCCGCATATATGGGATACAGATGTTGCAGCTCCGCATTGGCAGGAGGCCTGCAATGGAGGATGAGCTATGGCAGCTACAGTTGGATTATCCATCCGGCGAGAATGCCCGAGCTCTATGCAGAGTGGGGCCCGCATTTGTGGAGCCTGTACATGATGACGTCCCCACTGATGAGGAGAAACGACGGGAGGACTCAGATGTTGAGTCAGATGAGGACAGTGGGGGTGATTTTGATATGGGAGACGATGCAACAACACATGATGAAGAAGTTGAATACTTCGATTGATCAGGGAGTTTCACCACCCACCTTTGTGATATGTTGAATTTTCTGAACATTGGGGACAATGTTCGGTTTATGTGTGGGGTGGGAGTATTTAGGTGCCAGTTGTTTCGTTGTTGTTTTTGTTTATGTTTATGTTTTGTGTTGTTGTGCCTGTGAAAGATGTGACCCTGTGACTTTGTATGGTATGTCTGTAATTAAGTTGGTATCGTAATGAATGTTAAGCTGTGGTGTGTTGTGTTGAGCTACTGTTTAATGGTTGTTGTGTAAATATTTTTGTTTTCTATCGAAATTATCAAAATTTTTAAAATTTTTCGTTAAATTTCTTTTATGTTGGGTTTCTCGGCCTTTGTTTTCGGTGCTTTTACCAAGAATAGTCCCATTGAACCGAAGTTTTAGATAGTGACCGTTCCCTATGATGGATGGATGACGACCATCTTAAGGGAAATGTAGTCAATAGGAGTAGTTTTTTCCTTTCGTTCTTTCTTTTGTTTGTGTCCTAAACGTGTCGCTGCTTCATGGTTCGGAATTCTTTCTACGTGTTGTACATGATATTAAGTTGCAAAGGTGATTCATATGAAAGCATGCAAATGTGTAAACATGTTGAGATACCTAGGCCATAGAGTTCGATTCGGTGTGATCGAGGCTTAATGTGAATTCTTGTAGTTAGCTGATTGAAGAGTCTGTGAATATGTCTTGAGTTGAGCATGTGCATTGAGTGTGAGGTGAGGGTTCGATTATTCCATGCTATTGTGAAGTGTCTAGAACTTGCCTGGTGTGTGTACGAAATGAAATGAAGGATGTGTATTGTAGGAAAGGATGTAGGCGTTTCTTTGATTAAACCGAAAGTTTCTCCATTGCCATACCTACCTTAAATGTACATCCTAGTTAGCCCCATTGAGCCTTTAGCCTATTTTTTTCTTTCTTTGAAGAGGTACAAACTGAGCTTAATCCCTTATTTCCATTAGCCGTGAATTTGATCCAAAACTCTGAAGTGCTCAACAAAAATAATTTTCCCACAGAGTAAAGGAGTGAGTATTGTGAAAACGAAAGTAAAGAGGAAGTGGTGAAAGTTAAAGAAAAGGTTAAAGGTGCACTTGCTGAAATTAAATAAACTAAAGATGTATAACTAATCTTTGCTAGTAAGTCGAGTGTGCTTAAATTAATGGGAACTAGAACAAAGAAAAAATTCTTCAAGAATGGGAGGATGAAGGAAGAAAAAAATGAGAGATTAATTTCGTGTCGGATTTCTTGATCAGTTGATTTGCACGAGTTTGCTAAGATCGAGAATTGATTCTTGAGCTTAGGAGGTCTTAATGTGATGTACTTCATTGTATTGATGAGACTATGCATGTTTTCTTGATGATTTGCTATATTAAATAATCGGTATAGTCGTAGCTTGAATTGTTGAGTCAAAGTAGCTATGCGTGAGTGTCAATTGCATGAGATGTGAGAATATTGTTCGAGGACGAACAAGAGTTTAAGTGTGGGGTAAGTGATATTGGGCAGAATTTCATGCCCAAGTGATACACAAATGCTTCATTTCGACTTGTTTGTATATCATTATTATGTACATTCTCATGTTATTTGTAGTTAAACGTGAATTTACACTAAACAACATGATTAGTGTTGTTTTGCAAGTAAACTGGAATTTTGGGAGGCTAAGATACATGTTGGTAAAATCGGGAATGGACTTGGAAACAAGGAGTGAAAAAGGACATGGAAGATCCGCAAAAACAAGGGCTCCGCGATGGAGCCGTGTCACATTTCCATCGCGGAGGCACTCCGCCTCAGAGGAAATAAATTTGGCAGAAGTTGCGCGATAGCACCGTGTCACATTGGCCAGGCTCCGCGATGCAGGTCGTGGCACGTTGAGGGTAAATTGCCTGGGGGCCGACTTCCAGTGAGGGTACACGATACCTCCGTGGCATGGAGGGAGTGCTCCATGATACACTCCGTGCCACGTTGCATGTTCTTTCGGGAAAAATTCTCAATAGTATAAATAGCATACTTAGGTTTTATTTTAAAAATTCTGACTTGGTTGAGCAAAAACGTGGGTTACAGGCAGTTGAGGGGACGAAAATTCTAGGGTTCTTTTCTATCTCTTTCTATTTTATCTCAATTGTCTGTATGAATTACACTTATTTGATGATGTTTAATCCACAAATGATTGGCTAAATTCACTTCTTGCTGCGGTTAAGAACAATTGTAGTGGAATGTAATTGTTAATCATTTCAGTTTTCATCTTTTCTTCAATGGTTGTTCTATCAATTCTTGTTCTTACTGCATTAATGTTTGGCCAATGTTAATGTATATCTAAAAAATCCAATTTAGATTTTGAAAACGAAAGAAATTGGAAAGATGTGAATTGGTAGGATATGATCTTTTCTTAGTTTGGAGAATTGAGAATTGATTTACATTCAGAATAGAAATATATTTGAAAGTCTTATTAGTCAATTAAGGAATCGGGAATGTATGACTAGAACATGAAATTCTTTTATCACAGAAATGTAGATTAAGACTCATGATTCTTAAGTTGGATAGGATTTGAAAGGTCCAATCCATAGGCAATAATTCTTGACTAGCAACCGAAGGAAAGATTAAATGAATTGTATTGATAAATTAATTCCCTGCATGTTCGTTTTAACCTCAGCTTGCTCGTTACTATTGTTCAGACTCACTTTATAATTTTGCCTTAGATTCTTATAAATTAGTAACTCAAATTCTCAAAATATTAGTTGTTTGGTTGTCTGCATTCTTAAAGATATAGTTCATTAACACTTAAGTTAATTATTACCGTAGCTTAGTCCCTGTGGGATTGATACTTGGCTTTACTTAAGCCACTTTACTACTTGTTCGACCACGTGCACTTGCGTGTAGTTACCACAGAAGCCGAACACTCTCCACCATTTCATCTCCCCCATAGCACTTTCCACTTTCCCAATACCCTATTTCCCCACTATTCCACCTTCCCAACTCCCAACCATTAAATTGAACATTAAAAAACCACCCTATCACCACCAATCACTCTATCTCTCTTTAGCCTATATAACCCCATTTCCTATTATCATCATTTCACCATACCTCACACAACTCATTCTTAGAAAAAGAATCTCTTACTCATTGGAAGAAGCCATTGGTGGTCAAGCCACAAAGCTCCAATTTATTTTCTTTTTCTCACTGCTAAATCGATATGTGTGTCCCTGCTTTTACCTTGCTTGTTGTTTGAGAATATAAGTAAAAAAATTTGAGCATGCTAAATTTGAAATTTTTTGTACCCATGTACCCCATTTTCTAGTTTGTGTTTTTCCATTGATTGAATGATTTTCATCGTGTGGGTATTTAATCGTATAATGTGTGGTATGTTGGGGATTGTGATGATGGCACAATGTTGGTGCGGGTATCCATTTTGTTGAAATTCTATATAAAATTATGTTCTTTATATAATGGTTGGGGGTGAAGTCTGAGTAACCCTGTGTGCTTAAAGTGCATGATTTTCCTAATGATAGATCGAGTGACGTCGTTTTTAAGGGTGAATCGTCATTTTTCTCTTGTTGTGCTATTTGAGTAAGTAGCTTATAATATGAGGATGTGTTGAGTAAGGATTGTGTTTGAGATAATTTATGTTTAAAAAATTTGGGGTGAGCTACTGAGCGGCGTTTCACCTACAAGTCGTTGATCAGGCCCGGCAAAATGCCGACTAAACTGCAAGTGCAGGTTTGAGGCTTTAAGTCATTGCCCAGTAACCACATTTCACCTGCATTTTGTGGATCATGATCGGTGAAACAATAGTGTAGTGCCGATAAGTCACAACTTTGCCAGTTATCTACCCAAGCCTACAGCTCTGCGAGAGTCGCGGGTCTCCACCGGTATTTCAAAGTTGTGTCGCCGGTGTGGCTGGCACATGATTTTAATGTTTCACCTTGTTATCATCCAATTCTTAGATTTTCATTTCTATCTTAATTTAATTGGTTCTTTTACTTTCATATTATCCCAAAACACAAGAATAGTAGGGTGTGGCACTAACTTCTCTCTTGCAAAATACTAACTTCATCTAGGCAAGGTGACAAGTGCAAGACATCATCCCATCCAAAAGTAAAGGCAAGCGAAAGGCCAAGGCAAACCCAGGCCCCACCAATTCGAAAGAGATCATCATTTTTTTTTGTGCTTGACATGAAGGCACATTATGTTATTTATGAAGGAAGGCCAATCACCATGGAGAAATGATTGAATCTAGTGGAGATGGGGAATAATTTCCCAAATATCATGGCCCAATTTGACAACTAAAAATGGCACATTGTATTACCCTGGAATGTGCTTAAGTCTAGAACCGGGATTGAAATGAAAAGTAGCAGAAAATCTGAGATTTCTTCCCAGAATGACTCCTTGTATGGGTCATTGGTCGGTATAATGACCCGTTGGAGGTGCTCATGGTAAGAATCTACAGAAATGGAATTGGAAGTAACGGGTCTCAGGATGACCCATTGGTCGATGTAATGGCTCATTGTATGGGGGTAATTGGGAGGATAGTCTTGTTCAAAGAGGGCTGGCACGAGTCATAGGAAGACTCATGATTTGATAAGACGGGTCATTGTATGCTCTTATTGGAAGGATTTTCGAAAAATGGGAAGTGGTGACAAAAGATGGTTACCACGACTCATGGGACCTAGGTACGACTCGTAGTACCTGTCTTGGTAGCAGGTTTGGGTCTGGAAAAAATGGGATGAACCAACGAGGAAAGTAACAGCCCATTAGAGCAAGGGACGACTCGTTGCGCCCATTGTGACTGGTAGTGCAGGATTTTTAAGTTTTTCATTAAAGGTATATTTTGTTATTCCTAAACCCTAAGGTCCTCAACTAGGTAGTTTTAAGATCAGTTAGTAGGGTTTTAAGGGTGTTACACCTATTCTAAGCATCTCCAATTCATGCATGCAACTTAGAGCCCTTCCTTCAATATCATGTTTGAAGAATCTCTCCAAATTCTCTTTAATTTTCTTTTGGCTTTCAAGAGGGAATGTTGATAAGATTTACCCAGGTATGTGAGGCTATGAATGAGAGTTCATTTCACTCTCTTGGTCTAAATCCTTCTTATTTCCATGAATTTCAATTCTAGAATCTAACTTCATGGTCTTATGGGGTTTATCCAATTCTTGTGAAATTCTCTATGATCTATCTATGGATCAATTTCCTTCATGTACCAAATAATTTTTTACAATCACTAGTAGATTTTATAACCATTTCACTATTAATTTATAGTTTCAAATCTTAATTAAACTATGCCCAATTATGTATGCTTCATGAAAAGTCAAATTATGATTCCATTAGGATCTTGATCTTCTTAAGCCCCAAATTATGATTTATGACTTATCCTAAGAATTATCCACAAGCATTCATCATGAATTTATGAATATCAAGTATATACATATTTTACAAGTATGCATGAATTTCATGATTTATGAATTTATAACTCTTGGCCAACTCATAGGCCCTTATTCATAGAAAATCATATATTTCAAGTATTACCAAGGTAATAATTTGCCATGAACTTCATAAATGATTTATGATTATGATATGAGCCTCATGTCAATGTTTTTGGGAGCAGTTTCTAGGTAGATCTGGCATTCAAGTAAACCCCTTGGTCATAGAACTATGTACCACCGTAGGTTTATATATACACAAATGTTAATGTTATTGGATCCTCGTGATATTGCATTATGAACGTCCCTTACCAGGCAAGCCTTGGACGGCTCTTCCCACTTGAGCGAGATAGTTTGGGCATCATTTAAGCTCTATCTGATGGTATCGGTTATGACGAGTCCTCCCAAAGTTCCTCACGATCTATGCATGTTTATCTTATGTTACCTTGGCTCAAGTTATGTTCTATAAACGTTTTCTCTTATGATTATGATTATAACTAGTTTTCAAATGGTTGAAAACCTTGAGCCCTTTTGTTTACATTATGATATTTACTTTATGATCATGTCGTCCTACTCTTATGGACTCTTATGTATTTTAACTATCCATTTTACTTAACTTGCATACTCAGTACATTCCAAGTACTGACCGCATACTCTATGTTCTATCATTTCATGATACAGGCTCTGTCGTTCAGGTCTAGCCCCGCCATTAGCCGATTATCCGAGTTCACATGCCTCAGCCAGTGTTAGTTAGTCCTCATCCATCAAGGGAATCCAGTTATCTATTGTTATGATCTTTCAGTTATAGACTTTTCTTGAGCTAGTTGGGAATGCCATCCCATCAGTTCATCAGTTATGTAGAGGCTATTCAAAATTATATAAAAATCAGCTTGTTATTTCTGATTTGGTATTAGCATGAAATGTATGCAGACTTCTGCTATTATATATGTTATACTTCCGCATATTTATTTTGAGTTTTAGATATCATTTTCATGCCATGGGTCGACTTGGAGCCTCTTGGGCTTCTTGTGTCTCGGTCCGGGCCTATACTCTAGTCGTGAAAAACTTGGTATCATAGCATTAGGTTTTGATGGTCCTAAGGTGTCTGAATGCCATGTTAAGTAGAGTCTTCTTCAGGGTTTTGAAGTGCGCCACACTTCTGAGAAAGAGGCTACCAAACGTTTTAGGAAATGTTCCCTTCTTTCATGATCTATGTCTTGTAATGAAATTTCTCTATCCTTCTAACTCATGCTATATATGTTTGCAAAATCATGCCTCCTCACCGATTTAATGGAAGAAGAAATGGAAACTGAAATTTACATGAAATGGCAATGGAGATGGGCACCAATAGGTCCCACAAGTCCCCGAGGATCATGTACCCGAGCAGGTTTCCCATGCAGAGTTCAAGGTACCCATACAGATGATAGCTCAGTCTTTAACCGCCCAAGTCAACCAACAGGCGATAGCGCATATCCCTCAGAATGGGAATGTGGCAATGGAGAGAGTCAGAGATTTTACGAGGATGAATCCTTCTAAGTTCCTTGGGTCAAAGGTGGATAAGGATCCACATGAATTGATTGATGATATTTTAAAGATCACCCAAATAATGGGGGTGACCGGGGAGGAGTGCACAGACCTAGCCTCGTATCAGTTGAAAGGGGTTGCACGCATCTGGTTCAGGCAATGGAAGGATAACAGGACTGTTGGAGCAGCGCCCATTGTTTGGGCTGAGTTCCATACCGCATTTCTAAATCAGTTATTTCCTCATGAGATGAGGGATATTAAGGCAGCTGAATTTGTTAACCTAAAGTAGGGTAACATACAGTTCAGGAGTATGCTTTGGAGTTTACTCGTTTTTCCAAGTATGCACCAGAGCTAGTGGTTGATCAAATAGCTCAGGTGAGTAGGTCTTTGAAGCGAACTACCTAGTCAAGGATTGTAAGACTGCTATGCTTCATCGGGACATTGACTTTCGTTTATTGGTTTTGTAAGCCCAACAGATGGAAGTGGTACACCTGAGAAAGAGAGGGCCAAGAGGGCTAGGACATATAGTTATGGGTTCTCTCAGCAGTGATCGGGGGGCGGACATTGTCAGTAGGGTGTGTCCACCAGTGCAGGTGGTGGCCAGTGCTAAATTAGGTTTTATACCCTTGCATCTTGATAGGAACAGGAGGATTCAATAGATGTGGTTACCAGTATGTTATGAGTATTCAACTTTGATATATATGCACTGTTAGATCTAGGGGCTACTTTATCTTTTGTGACGCCTTATGTTTCCAGTAGTTTCGGAGTCAGTTTTGAAATTCTATTAGAACCCTTCTCAGTCTCTACTCTAGTTGGTGATTTAGTTATAGCCCGATAGGTTTACAGAAATTACCCTCTCACAGTTCTTTAGAAAGTCACCTCAACATATTTAGTAAAGCTAGCCATGATGGATTTTGATGTTATCTTTGGCATGGATTGGCTACATGCATGTTATGCCTCCGTAAATTATAGAACCCATGCGGTAGAGTTTCAATTTTCGGGTTAGCTAGTCTTCGAGTGGAAGGGTAGTTTAGTTGTGCCTGTAGGTTAGTTCATTTCCTTCCTTAAGGCCAGAAAGATGATTTCTATGGGTTGCGTGTATCACCTTGTTAGGGTTAAGGATGCTACATCCAAAACCTCGACTATCCAGTTAGTTCCAGTAGTGTGCGAATATCCTGAAGTGTTTCCAGATGATTTACGGGGGATTCCTCCCAAGATGGAGATCAATTTTTGTATTGAACTCTTCCCAATATGCATCCTATATCCATTCCTCCTTACAGAATGGCCCTAGACGAGTTAGAGGAGTTGAAGGAGGAGTTGAAAGATCTCTTAAACAAAGGTTTCATCAGACCGAGCCAATCCCCGTAGGGTGAACCAGTTCTCTTTGTTCGAAAGAAGGATGGTTCCCTTTGGATGTGTATTGATTATCTGTTATTGAACAAAGTCACCATCAAGAACATGTATCCCCTCCCTAGGATTGATGATTTGTTTACCAGCTTTAGGGTGCTAAGTGCTTTTCAAAGATAGACCTTAGATCCAGATACCATCATCTCAGGGTTCGGGAGAGTGACATTCCAAAGACAGCCTTCAAGACACGGCATGGTCACTATGATTTTGTAGTTATGTCTTTTGGACAAACGAATGCTCCTGCAACTTTTAAGGATTTGATGAACTGGATGTTCAATCCATACTTGGACATGTTCATAATTGTGTTCATGGATGATATTCTAATACACTCTTGAAGCGAGGAGGGGAATGCCTCTCGTTTAAGGGTTTTGCTATAGACTCTTAAGGATTGCCAGTTGTATGCTAAGTTCAGCAAAATGTGAGTTTTGGTTGAGTTTAGTGTCATTTTTAGGTCATGTGGTGTCAAGTTAGGGTGTACAGGTGGACTCTCAAAAGATAAAAGTAGTGAAAAATTTTCCTAGACCAGTGAATCCTTTGAATATCAGGAGTTTCTTGGGTTTAGCTAGTTATTACCAGAGTTTTGTTGAAGGAGTTTCATCCAATGCGACATCGTTAACTAAATTGACCTAGAAGAAAGTGAATTTTCAATGGTCGGAGTCTTGTAAGAAGAGCTTCTAAGAGTTGAAGACTTGACTCACCTCAACACCAGTATTAGTCCTACCTGAGGGTACCGATGGGTTTGTGGTATATTGTGATGCTTCGAGGAACGGCCTTGGTTTTGTACTAATGCAGCATAGTAAGGTTATAGTCTATTCTTCCAAGCAGCTGAAGGTCAATGAAAAGAACTATCAGACTCACGACCTCGAGTTGGCGGCGGTAGTATTTTCCCTGAAGATTTGGAGACACTACCTTCACTTGGTCCATGTAGATTTGTTTATGGACAACAAAAGCCTACAGTATGTGTTTACCCAAAAGGATCTGAACCTACGCCAAAGAAGGTGGTTGGAGCTTATTAAATATTATGATATGAGCATCCTTTATCATCCCGGCAAGGCAAATGTGGTGGCAGATGCTCTTAGCAGGGTCTCTACCTAGAGTGTATCTCATGTAGATGAGGAAAGGAAAAAGCTAGTGAAGGATATGCATCGACTTGCACGACTAGGAGTTCTTCTTGTTGACTCGATGGGTGATGGTGTCATCATACATAATGGATCAAAATCATCTTTAGTAACCGGTGTTAAGGCTAGGCTAGATGAGGATCCTATTTTTGTTAAGTTGAAGGAAGCTATTTGGAATCAGAAGGTGGAGGGTTTTCTCCTAAGGGAGAGATAGTGTGGTCCGATATTAGGGTCATTTGTGTGTACCAGATGTCGGTGAGCTCTGGAAGTGGATGTTGTATGAAGCTCATGGTTCCAAATATTCTATCCATCCAGATGCCACCAAGATGTACCTGACCTATGGGAAATCTACTGATGGAGTGGCATGAAGAAGGACATAGCAATGTTTGTGGCTAAGTTTCCGAATTGTCAACAGTTAAAGGTTGAGCATCAGAGATCAGGAGGTGTGATTCAGGAATTGGTATCCCTACTTGGAAATGGGAGGAAATCAATATGGACTTCATTATGGGGTTTCCTTTTACACGCCAATAGTATGACTCTATTTGGGTGGTTGTGGACAGATTGACTAAGATAGCTAATTTCCTATCGGTCAAAACTATTGACTCAGCAAAGGATTATGCCAACTTATACATTTGGGAGTTAGTTCAGTTGCCTCGAGTGTCCTTGTCCATCATATCAGATAGAGGTACTCAGTTTACCTCCTAGTTTTGGAGATTATTTCAGAAGGGACTTGGTACTCAGGTCAAGCTTAGCATAGGTGGTCAGGCAAAGTGGACCATTCAAACTCTTGAGGATATGTTGAGAGTTTGTGTGTTTTATTGCAAGGGTAATTGGGATGATCATTTGCCTCTCATCCAGTTTGCATATAACAGTAGTTATCTTTCCAGCATTCGAATGGCTCCATTTGAGGCTCTCTATGGGCGAAGATGTAGATTGCCTATTAGTTGGTTCGAAGTTGGTGAAGCTGCATTGATAGGACCATATTAAGTCCATGGGACCATAGAGAAAGCTCAACTTATAAGGGATAGGTTTAAAACATCTCAGAGTCGCCGAAAGTCCTATGCGGATATGAAGAGGAGGGAGCTTGAGTTTGAAGTTGATGATTGGGTGTTTCAGAAGGTGTCTCCCATTAAGGGAGTAATGAGGTCTGGAAAGAAAGGGAAACTTAGCCCTTGCTATGTTGGCTCATACCGGATTGTGAGATAGGTGGGCAAGGTAGCATACGAGCTGGAGTTGCCCTTAGAATTGTCTTTAGTTCATCTAGTCTTCCATGTATCGCTCTTAAAGAAGTGTTTGGGTGACCCAACTTTTGTTGTTTTGGTGGAGAGTATTGTCGTGAAGGATAGCCTTAGCTATGAGGAGGTTCTGGTGGAAATAGTTGATCATCAGGTTCGAAATATAAGAAACAAAAAATAGTCTCAGTAAAGGATTTGTGGAGGAACCAACATGTTGAGGGAGCTACATGGGAAGCTGAAGCAGATATGATTGCTAGATACCCACTTATATTCCCTTCCGGCTCAGTTCCAGTTTGAGGTATTAATTCCTCCTTAGTATTCTATATAGTTTTATGTTCAGTTCATGTCCCCCAATTTCTTTCATGTCAATGTATGTACGTATGATTTATGAATTCTATTCAGTCATGTATTCTAGTTCAGAACTAGTCATTTCGTTAATTTTCTGCTTAAATGTTTAGTATTTGGCATGGTAGTTGCATTTCTCAACTTTTCAGTATGTTGACCCACATTCGAGGATGAATGTTCCCAAGGGGGAGATATTGTAATGCCCAGAATGTGCTTAAGAATTGTCCCGGGATTGAAAAGAAAAGTAGCAGAAAATCTGAGATTTCTCCTTAGAATGACTTGTTCTACAAGTCGTCAGTGGGTCTAATAACCTATTGGAGATACTCATGGTAAGAATCTGTAGAAATGGACTTGGAAGTAACTGGTGTGGTGAAGACCCGTTTGTTGATATAATGGGTCATTGTATGGTGGACGTTGGGAGGATGGTCTTCGTCATAGAGGGCAAGCACGATTCATAGGACAACTCGTGGTTTGATGGACGAGTCGTTGTATGCTCCCGTTGGAAGGATTTTTGAAAAATGGGCAGTGGTAACAATGGATATTTACCACAAGGTGTGGGAGATAGGTACGCCTCGTGGTATCTATCGTGGTTGTAGGTATGGGTCTAGAAAAAATGGGATGAACCAACAGGGAAACTAACAGCCCATTAGAGCAAGGGATAACTCATTGTTACGCCCGATGTCACTGGCAGTGCAGAATTTTCAGGTTTTTCATTAAGGGTATTTTTGTCACTCCTAGTCCCTACAGTCTTAAGCTACGTTGTCTTAAGCTCATTTAGTACGATTTTAAGAGTGTTAAACCTATTCTAAGAATCTCCATTCCATGCATGCAACTTATAGCCTTTCCTTGAAAATCAAGTTTGAAGAATCTCTCCAAATTCTCTTCAATTTCCTTTGGGCTTTCAAAAGGGAGTGTTGATTAGATTTACCCAGGTATGTGAGGCTATGAATGAGATTTCCTTTCACTCTCATGCTCTAAATCCTTATTCATTCCATGAGTTCCAATTCTAGAATCTAACTTCGTGGTCTTTTGGGGTTTATCCCAATTTTTGTGAAATTCTCTATGATCTATCTATAGGTCAATATCCTTCATGTATCAAATCATGTTTTATGATCTACGGGAAGATTTTATTATTATTTGATTATTAATTTATAGTTTCAAATCTTAATTAAACTTTGCTCAATTATGTATTCTTCATTAAAAGTCAAATTATGATTTCATTATTCTTATACCCCGATAACCCAAAGATTAGACCTAGGAGTCAAAACTGTGAAAAGCTGAAATTTGGCACCATACTACAGAACGATCCGTAAAGTGGCTCAGGAGGAGTGACCACGAGTCGTGAAGTGACTCGTGGTCAATTAGGGTTTGGCAAGGTGTTGGAGGAGGCCACGAGCATGACCACGAGTCTTGGTCAAACCTCATGACTTGTGAGGTCATATGTGGCATGGATTGGATGGTTGGCTAATGTTTTGGGGCAGTGGGGATCACGAGTGGTGACCACAAGTCGTGGTTAGCCACCATAATTTGTGGGGTCCCTCGTGGGATCCCACTGAGTGAATTTGTACAGTAGACTCCACGACTCTAGGCCACGAGTCATTAGTCCTCGTCATGAGTCGTCCAGTCCCTTGTGGGGACTGGAAGTCATTAAAATTCTACGATTTTTGTAAGGGCTTTTTCGTAATTCCTAAGTCCTAGGGCCCTATACTATGTCTTTTTAAGCTCTGAATAGTGAGTTTTAAGTAGGGTAAGTCCATTCTAAACCCACTCTAAGTCATGCATGCAAGTTTAGAGGTTTCGGAGAGGTGATCAAGCTTAGCCTTTAAGTTCTTCATCAATTCTTCCTTGGGCAATCTAGGGGATTATATAATAAGATTATCTCAGGTATGTAAGGCTATCAAAGTGGTTTTTGCTTTCACACCCTTACCTGTTCTCTACAATTTCATGAAAATTCTATCAAAAATTTATTGGGTTTTGAAGTAGATTATTATAAAAATGTAATGGTTTTTAATGCGCTTTATGATTTTCGAACCTAATCATATTCTATGGGGTTTTAATCAGATTTTGTAATTTAATCTATTTATAATGTTATCGATTATTGAATTCCCTCAAAATTAATCCTAATTACGCATGACCCATGGTCACCCAATTTATGATCTACTTTTCCATTAATGATATTTGCAAGCCCAACAGGAATTATGATTTAAAGTATGGAATTAATCAATTACTCATCATGATTTTATGAATTTCAAGCTTTATCTATGATCTACAAGTATGTATGAATTTTATGATTCGTGTATTATGTTTTGGCCAACTCACGGGCCTTGTTGCATGGCTAGTTCACATATTTACAAGTATGTTTATGATTATCATGATTTAACTATCCCATGAATTCATGCATGTTATACTATGAGCACTATATATGTTTTAGGAGTAGTATCGAACACCGAGTAGATTCGGGCCTAGTTTTGCCCCGGATCTCATAAACTATGTGCCACCGTAGGTATGTTGGGACCTCCTTTGTAACTGTCCCCATCCCAAATGGCCCTTTTCATGGTGATATCACACCCTTAATGGCTCTACCCTTGGAAAGGTACAAACGGCCTCCCGACTAGGTTTACAAGTTGGACTTCATGTGTGCTCAAATGTGGTATGTAAGTTAAGAGAATCTCCCACTGTTCCTCATGACTTATGCATGTCTATGACTATGTTTATTGGCTCAAATTATTTTCCATATTGTTTTCTCTCATGTTTATGATTATGAATGTTTCGAAAACCTTGAGCCTTATATTAAGTTATGTTTACAATATACATACATACATATATATATATATATATATGATACGAGCATGATGTCCTACTCTAATGATTATTTACGAGTTTTATATATTTTAAATATGTGTATTACTTTCCTTGCATGCTCGATACATTCCATGTATTAACCACATATTTTCTATGATGTATCATTTCATGATATAGGACTCAGTTCTCAGGCTCACCCTCCTCCGTAGTTCTTTAGAGTTCGCTATCAGCTTATTTGGTGAGTCCTCATGCACTGAGGGCGGTATGTTTAGACACTATTATTCTCTTTCAGTTTCAGTATTTTAGGGTTAGTTGAGGTGTTGTCCCATCAACCCGTATTTCATGATTAGAGGCTTTTCATACTATAAGTTGTATTCAGCCGTCTTTTCTCGGTATTATGTCATGATTTCAATTCCCTTTGTTAAGTCTTCCGCTTTTGTTTATGTATTGATGTATGCTCAAGCCATGGAATGACTTGGGGTCCCTTGGGGCTCCTCGTCCCGTGTTTACGATCTTGGTGTACGTTAAGCTCGTGACAAACTTGGTCTCAAAGCAATAGGTTTTAAAGTATCCTAGGGTGTCTGAAGGCCACGTTAAGTAGCGTCTTTTTTATGGGTGTGAATCATGCCACACTAATGACGAAGAGGATTCAAAATGTTTAGGAAATGTTCCCATCTTTAAGATCTATGTTGTGCGATGAAATTCCTTTACCCTTCTAATTTGTGCTATTCACGTTTGCAGAATCATGCCTCCATGACGAGGGAACTCCAGAAGAAATGGTAATGACAATGATCATGAGGGTGCCAATGGTGATGGCATCAGCCAGTTCCACCCATTCACAAGGAGCACACATCAAAGCTATCTGCCCACGCTGAGATTAGGATAGCGATTCAGATGCTGGAACAGGCCATGGCTTCCCAGGTTCATTATCAGACAGTGGCGCATTACCCTCAGAATGGGAATGCGACAACAACTAGGGTGAGGGTTTTCTTGAGGATGAGCCCTCCTGAGTTCATAGGGTCGAAGGTGGACTAGTATCCACATGATTTCATTGAGGAGATTCTGAAGATCACCTATGTTATGGGGGTGAAAAATGGGGAGTGTGTTGACTTTACCTCCTATCAACTAAAAGGGGTGGTGATCACGGGAAAAAATATATGCCCGAGATACTCTTTATTACATAAATTAGTCTTGTTTATCTAAGTTATTGTATATATTTTCATGTAATTTTATATAATGTGGAGATATGTGCTAACCAACATGATTAGCCTTTGCTTTGTAGGTTTTGATGATGTTTGAGTAACTAATCCATGAGTTGGTGAAGTAGAAGCTTGGAAACGGAATTAACACGCGAACGTCGGCAAGGAAGAGGCACAAAACAGCCCACCGGCGCGTCGACAAGGTGCCATGGCAGGTAGGCCGCTCAAAACAGCCCACCTGCACGTTGGCAACGTGCCACGGCAGGTGGCCTCCACGACCAAGGGGCTGCAACGCGCTGCCCAGGCAGCGTGACACGCTGCCAATGCGGCAGGGTGCTGCCTGGGCCAATTTCGGGTGATTTTCCAGAGAGCCTCCGCGTCCGTAGTGTGTCACGGAGGCCGTGCTCTGCGATGCACTCCGTGACACGTTACTTGTTATTCCGGGAAAGATTCCTACTAATATAAATAGCACACTTAGGTTTATTTTTCAGAGTTCAGACTTGGTGGAGCTAGGACGTGGGTTAGCAGCAGTTGAGGGACGAAAAAGCTAAGAGATTTCTTCTCTTCCTTTCTTGTTTCTACTAATTGTACGTATGATTTACACTCGTTTTAGGATGATCAATCCACAAATGAGTGGCTAATTCTCTTCCTTGCTGAGGTTTTGAACATGTGTAGTGAATTTTGATTGTAAATGATATGGTTTTCTTCTTCTTCTTCCATGTTGTTCTATTAATTCTTGTTCTTACTGCATTAGTGTGTGGCCGACATTAATGTACATCTAAAAAGTCCAATTTCACTCGAGAGAGCAAGAAATTGGAAAGTTGTGAATTAATAGGGTATTGTTCTTAACTTGATTTGGGAAAATTGGGTTTTGATGTGCTTTCCTGATAGAAATATACTTGAAAGCCGTATTAGTCAGTTTAGGAACCGGAATTGTATTGCTAGGTCATAAATTACATTTGATCATAGAAATGTAGACGGATTGTTTATGATTCTAAAGTGAAATTAAATACGAGAGTTTTAATTTCTAGGCTACTGTTCTTGGCTAGCAACATGAAGAAGAGATTAACCAAATTATTATTATAATCGAATTCATTACTTGTTCTTAACCTTGGCATGCTCATATCCATAGTTTAAATTCACCGTAAATAATTGTTAATAGTTTTAGTATATATTTTATAAACAAAAACTCAATTAAATGTTGGTTACGTTGTTGTTAGCATAGTTAGAAGTAAAATAAGAATATAGTATACTTAGGCAATCTTTACATACCCTGAGCCTCCTTGGATCGATACTTGGCTTACTTAGCCACTTTATTACTTGTTTGACCATGTGCACTTGCTTGTCAGTTTATAATATATAATACCAATCGGAATAGCACCGAGCAAGTTTTTGGCGCCGTTGCCGGGGAGGCTAGGCGATTTGTGAAATTGTGTTAAGTGTAAATTTACTGTATTTTTGTTTTATTTTCTTAAGTGTTGACAACTTGGTCTTAGTATTTGTTTTAATTCTTTGTTCATTGTAATTTTTCTCTCTTTCGGATACCCTCATTGACATGACATCTTGGAATATAAATGGTGGATACGCATATTTCGGCGAATCTTGCATGAATTGCGGAGGACCCCACTTGTGGCAAAACTGTAACACATGCAATATATGTGGGTGTCAATATGGCCATTGGGGTGATTGTCCAAAGGCATATTCCCCTCCCCCAAGCCCCTACTATGATCCTTTTGTTGTTTTTGCTGAATATAGGCATGTTGAAAATGAGGACTTGGGACGCCAAGTTCAAATAGAGGACATGATGAAACAACTCCTGGAGCAATCAGAAGCAATGAAGGAGTCGGTGGCAGAATTGATAATTCAGCAAAAGGAG
This sequence comes from Datura wrightii, assembly GCA_035772735.1. Lineage (NCBI taxonomy): Eukaryota > Viridiplantae > Streptophyta > Magnoliopsida > Solanales > Solanaceae > Datura > Datura wrightii. Next base: position 114,398,538 of record JASDFA010000001.1, read on the forward strand.
AATGCAGAGGTTGTAAGCAGGATGAGCGTGAAACTCACAGAGATGTGTGCTGAGGCTGAAGCTTGTGATAATTTGCAGGTGACAGTTTTAGCCGATATTCAAGAGGAACTACAAGAGGAATACAAGGGTGAACTTTTGGATGAAGCCCCGCAATTAGAATCTCTTGAGTGTCTCCGTGATCGGCTCATACCTATAGAAATTCCATTCATGGAAGAAGAAAAAGAATATCTCCCATTTGACCTTAATGGAGAAATAGATGTCGATGTTGAAAAGGTGTACACAAGTAAGGAAGTCAAGCACAAAGCAATTTCAGAGTTGAGGTGTATTGGACCACACTCTACGCATTTTTCGACATTAAGTTTTGTTGACAACATAGAAATAGAGTCTTCCAAGTTTATAGAGAAATGTCTAGAGGAGGACCAAGCCCCATATATTCTGAAATTTGCTAACTCAGAGAGACAAAATGACTTCGCTTACACAAGGGCCAATAGGTTCAAAAGAAAACATCTACTGCTTGGTCCTTACAATTTTTCACCACCACCCCTAGAGCATAAGAGGAAATTAGAAAAGAAATTAGGGGTGAGATTCATATCCTCAAGGTGGAGGAAAAAGTGGTGAAACTTGGTACGTCGTGCCGCGACGTAAAATTAGGCGCTGCTTGGGAGGCAACCCAAGGGTACCACAGGTACCATTTTAATTTCTTGCAGTTGAGTTAAATTTTGTTTATTTTCATCTTGTGTTTTGGTGGAAAGTTAAGCACAGATGGAGGGGAAGTCTGAGTACCCGTGGAGGAGGAAGCTAACAAGCATGGAAGAGAAAAAGTGTGGGGTTGAACACCCACTTGTGCAAAGTCGAAGAAACGCATGCTGTTAGCTAAACCTAAAGGCCTCAGGGAGTATTTCTCACCCTTTGTAAATTTTAATTTTATGCTATGAGGACATAGCATGATTTAAGTGTGGGGTGAGGGAAATTTCAAGGGAAATTTCAAAACTTTCTGTGCTTAACGATTTTGGTGAATGTAATGCTTGTGCGTTTGTGAGAAATTTGAAAATTTTGAAATTTTTTTTTTGTGAATTAAGCATGACTTCATCACCCGTTGGTTTTTCTTTTCGGTTCTTTTCCGACGGGGGGTCTTTGAACCGAAGAATAAAACAATTTTTCTTTGTCTGTATATAATGGTTTTTTTTTAGTCATAGTTAGTGATTGTTTCCGACGATGGATGGATGACGACCGTCTTGAGGAAAATTAGTCGATAGGTTTTGGGTTTTTGAAACCATAACTAATTGGGGCTTGATGTTCTTTTTATGTGCTATACATATTTGTAAGATGCAAGTATGTTCAGTGTGAAGCATGCAAGTGTATAACTTGGTTTGAGACACTTAGGCTCTTGAATTTGACTCAATATGATGGAAGCTTAATTCTGAATTCTTGTGATTAGCTGAGTAAGAGTCTACTGATTGTGTCTTGATTTGAGCATGTGCCATGAGTGTAAGGTTTTTGAGTATTCTATGCTATTGTGGAATGTCTAGAACTTGCCTGGTGTGTATATAAAACGAAATGAAGGATGTGAATTGTAGGAGATGATTTAGGCATTTCTTTGAACGAACCAAACTTTTATCCCTCATTATACCTACCTTGAAAAATTAATCATAGTTAACCCCATTGAGCTTTGAGCCTATTCTTTGACAGCTGCAACAAAAGCTTAATCCTTTTTCTTTCATGAGCCTTGAAATTGAACCAAAACTCCGAAGCGCTTAAAGGAAAAATCTGAAAGGGTAAAGGAGTGAGAAGAATGGAAAAGAAGGAAAAATAGCAAGTTGTGAATAGTTGAGAAAAGGAAAAAGGTGCATTTGTGTGAAAATGGTTGGTTATTAGTAGGGAGTAAGAAAAGAAATTAATGAAACATATTGCTTAAGTACTCCTTACTAATAAGCTAAAAGTGTCGAAAGAAATGGGGGAACAAAAGAGGAAAAAGAAAACTAAAAGGAGAAAAAGGTGAAGTAAGGGAAGGGAAGTTTGTAATGAAGGCGTGATGTATTAAAAGCGCTTAGGAAAGATAGTCACTATTATTGATCATAATAGTACTTACCCGCACCTGAGTTACATTACAACCTAAAAAGTCCTACTTGATCTTACATTCATACATCCTTAAATTAGTGGAGTAAAACACTAAGGGCAAGCTTATGGGTCATTACATAATGCATGTGAATTCTTTGTGAGAGTGAGCGTAATTCTATTCATGTACCCACACATGTTATGATTTAAAAATTGTTTTTGCGTGTGAAATTGGGTAAATCTCTTTCCGTGAGGGGCACATGTTGAATGAAGGATATAATTCATGTGGGATTTCTTAATCAGTTGATTTGCATGAGTTTTCTACAATTGAGAGTCGATTCTTGAGGTTAAGAAGTCTTAACATAGTTGTACTTCATTTCAATGATCAAATCAGGCATGCTCTATTTTTAGCTTGTATCTTACGTAATCATTATAGCCGTAACTTGAATTATCTTGCTAAATTAGTTATGTGGGAGTCTCCATATGCATGATATGTAAAAGGTTGTTCAAGGACGAACAAGGCTTTAAGTGTGGGGTTGTGATCACGGGCAAAAATATATGCCCGAGATACTCTTTATTACTTAAATTAGTCTTGTTTATCTAAGTTATTGTATACATTTTCATGTAATTTTATATAATGTGGAGATATGTGCTAACCAACATGATTAGCCTTTGCTTTGTAGGTTTTGATGATGTTTGAGTAACTAATCCATGAGTTGGTGAAGTAGAAGCTTGGAAACGGAATTAACACGCGAACGTCGGCAAGGAAGAGGCACAAAACAGCCCACCGGCGCGTCGATAAGGTGCCACGGCAGGCAGGCCGCTCAAAACAGCCCACCTGCGCGTTGGCAACGTGCCACGGCAGGTGGCCTCCGCGACCAAGGGGCTGCAACGTGCTGCCCAGGCAGCATGACATGCTGCCAACACGGCAGGGTGCTGCCTGGGCCAATTTCGGGTGATTTTCCAGAGAGCCTCCGCGTCCGTAGCGTGTCACGGAGGCCGTGCTCCGCGATGCACTCCGTGACACGTTGCTTGTTATTCCGGGAAAGATTCCTACTAATATAAATAGCACACTTAGGTTTACTTTTCAGAGTTCAGACTTGGTGGAGCTAGGACGTGGGTTAGCAGCAGTTGAGGGACGAAAAAGCTAAGAGATTTCTTCTCTTCCTTTCTTCTTTCTACCAATTGTACGTATGATTTACACTCGTTTTAGGATGATCAATCCACAAATGAGTGGCTAATTCTCTTCCTTGCTGAGGTTTTGAACATGTGTAGTGAATTTTGATTGTAAATGATATGGTTTTCTTCTTCTTCTTCCATGTTGTTCTATTAATTCTTGTTCTTACTGCATTAGTGTGTGGCCGACATTAATGTACATCTAAAAAGTCCAATTTCACTCGAGAGAGCAAGAAATTGGAAAGTTGTGAATTAATAGGGTATTGTTCTTAACTTGATTTGGGAAAATTGGGATTTGATGTGCTTTCCTGATAGAAATATACTTGAAAGCCGTATTAGTCAGTTTAGGAACCAGAATTGTATTGCTAGGTCATAAATTGCATTTGATCACAGAAATGTAGACGGATGGTTTATGATTCTAAAGTGAAATTAAATACGAGAGTTTTAATTTCTAGGCTACTATCTTGGCTAGCAACATGAACAAGAGATTAACCAAATTATTATTATAATCGAATTCATTACTTGTTCTTAACCTTGGCATGCTCATATCCATAGTTTAAATTCACCGTAAATAATTGTTAATAGTTTTAGTATATATTTTATAATCAAAAACTCAATTAACTGTTGGTTACGTTGTTGTTAGCATAGTTAGAAGTAAAATAAGAATATAGTATACTTAGGCAATCTTTACATACCCTGAGCCTCCTTGGATTGATACTTGGCTTACTTAGCCACTTTATTACTTGTTTGACCACATGCACTTGCGTGTCGGTTTATAATATATAATACCAATCGGAATAGCACCGAGCAGGTGGCTCACATATGGTTCAAGCAAGGGAGAGATACGATGGAAGTGCATCTAGGCCCAATAGATTGGAGGAGTACCACGTGGAATTATTGGATCGGTTCTTTCCTCGGGAGATGAGGGAGCTCAAGGTGGCCGAGTTTGTTAATTTAAAACAGGGTGACATATCTGTTCAGTACTACGCATTAGAGTTCACACATTTATCCAAGTATGCTCTAGAGATGGTGGCGGACTAGAGGGCTCGGGTGAGTCGTTTTGTACATAAGGTGGCGTATTATTTGGATAAGGATTGCAGGATTGCCATGTTGCATTGGGATATCAACTTTCCCCATATTGTGTTGCATGCTCAACAGATGGAGTAAATATACCAGAGGCAAAGAGAGGCCAGGAGGGCCAGAACCAATAGCAATGGGACTTCTAAAGTTAGGTCACGGGGTGGACTGCGTTAGCAGTCCCATCACAGGTATATCACTCCAGCTCCATCATAGGCTAGCATGACATCTAGGTTCAGAGGGGATCGAAGGAGCAGAGATTCAAAGTCAAGAGGCCAGGGTAGCATACATGTGGAGTGCTATTTCCCAGTCTATGCGGGGTGAGGCCAGAATCAGCCCGGGAAGTGCCTAGTTGGCTTGGACGCTTGTTGCGGTTGTGGCAAGCCCAAAAACAAACTCAAAGATTTCCCTTCATCAAGGTCAGGGGTCGGTGGAGGTCGTATGCCAATTTCCATTTTAACTGCTCCAACAGAACCTCATCCTCAGCATGGTTCCTCAACTAGTGCAGCAGGCATTCAGTGACAAAACATGTTTTATGCTTTAGTATCCCGCCAGGAGCAGGAGGCTTCACCAGATGTAGTCACTGGTATATTGCAAGTCTTCCATATTGATGCTTATGCGTCGTTAGATCCAGGAGCTAGCTTGTCTTTTTTGACCCCTTATATTGCTAGTAGCTTTGCAATTATCCCTAGAATTCTGTTGGAACCATTCTCAATCTCTACTCCAGTTGGTGATTCAGTTGTAGCTAGGCGAGTGTATAGAGGTTGCCCCATTGCAATATTGCATAAGGTCACCTCCGTAGACTTAGTAGAGTAAGCTATGACTGACTTTGATATTATTCCAGGCATGGATTGGTTATTTGCATGTTATGCTTCTGTTAATTGTAGAACCTGCTAGGGGAACCAATCTTGGAATGGAAGGTAGTTCGACAGTACTGGCAGGTCAATTTTTTTGATACCTTAAGGCCAGAAAGATGATTTATAAGGGTTGCATGTATCATTTAGTTAGGGTTAAGGATGTTGAATTCAAGACCTTGACTATCCAATCAGTCCCGGTGGTGTGTGAGTTTCTAGAGGTCTTTCCCGATGATTTTCGAGCTGTTTCTAATACCCAGGAAGTGCATAGGAGGAGACCTGGAAGTGAAAAAAGTGAAACTGCAGAAAAACTTTGAATTTTGCTCCAGAATGACTCACAGTACGAATTGTGGTGAGGTCCTACGGATCGTAACTCCAGTCATGATAGATTTCGGGGCCCTGAGGTCATACCACGAGTAGTCCTATGAATCATGACGTGTAGGTATGACTCATGGTTAGGAGTCATGGTGAATATCTCAGTGGTGCCAGAGTAAGTCTTCATAGGTCATGGTACGACTCGTAGGTTTCAGCAACGAGTCATGATGAGGAGTCGTGGTAAGTCGTAATTAGTATGGGTGATGATACCACGACTGTCAGTATGACCCGTAGGAGAGTACTACGAATCGTGGCCAAATTCAGAAGATTGAGAAGTGGACTACAAGCGATGACCACAAGTCATTACTTCATGGTACAACTCGTGGTATGAGTCATGGTCGGGGGAAGAACTGTTTCTCAGGGAAATTTCATTAAGGGAAATTTTGACTTTTCTACGCTTTTAGACCCTATACTACGTCACTTTGGATATTTTCTTAGTGTGATAAGATGAGTTAAGCCCTCTATGCATGCCCATTCTCATGCAAGAACTTTAGAGAGATTTTTGGGAGATTCAAGGTCTTCTTCCCCAAGTTTCCATCAATTTCAATGTGGGTATTCAAGGAGTTTAGAATCAACCCATTTCCAGGTATGTAGGGTTTTAGAATGGGAGAAATCCTTCCACACCTATGCCCTTTTCGATTTAATTCATGAATTCTCCTATTCAAATTCCATGGGGTTTTACCCAAAGCATGAAAATATGATTTCTCTTCTTGGATATGATTTAATTGAGTTTTAATTATTAAATTATGCATGTTGGGCAGATTTTATATTATTTTCTTCAAAATAATGTTTCAATCTTTTTAAATCTAAAATGCACATTCCCTATCAAAATGTGATCGAATTGTCCATGATCAAGTGTGGATTTTACCCAATTGCATGATTCTTAAACCTCTATGTGTGGGTATGATTAGATTAAGTTGATATTGGTGATTTACGAAGCTTGGGCGGATTCTAACTTGTTTTCTCTTATAAATATTGTTTTCTAAAATTTAAATCTAAAACGCCCAAGGATGAATAGTTCATAAAATAGGTGATTTGTGATAGGTGTGTGATGATGAAAGGTTCGGTAGAGTGACATCCCAAAAACCACCTTCAGGACTCGGTATGGTAATTATGAATTTGTTGTTATGTCTTTAGGACTAACCAATGCTCCTGTAGCTTTTATAGATATGATGAACAGGGTATTCAAGGCATATCTAGACATGTTCATGATTGTATTTATTGATGATATTCTCATATACTCTCGGAGCGAGGGGGAGCATGCCATTCACTTGAGTGTAGTGCTTCAAACCCTCAAGGACCAGCAGTTATATGCAAAATTCAGCAAATGTGAGTTTTGGTTGGATTCAGTGACATTTCTAGGCCATGTGGTGTCAAGTGAGGGTATAAAGGTAGACTCACAGAAGATCAAGGCGGTGAAGAATCAGCCCAGACCAGTGAATCCTTCAGAAATTCGGAGTTTCCTGGGCTTGGCAGGCTACTATCAAAGATTTGTTGAAGGTTTTTCATCCATAGCAGCCCCATTGTCTAGATTGACTGAGAAAAAGGTGAAGTTCCAGTGGTCGGAGGCTTGTGAGAAAAGCTTCTAGTAATTGAAGACCCAACTCACTTCAGCACCAGTGTTGACTCTACCCGAGGGTACAAACGGCTTTGTGGTATATTGTGATGCTTCGTGAGTTGGACTCTGGTGTGTGTTAATGCATCATGGGAAAGTAATAGCTTATGCCTCAAGACAACTGAAAGTTCATGAAAAGAATTACCCGACCCACGATCTTGAATTGGCTGCAGTGGTGTTTGCATTGAAGATATGGCGGCATTATTTGTATGGGATCCACATGGATGTATTCACAGATCACAAGAGCTTGCAATATGTGTTCACACAGAAAGACCTAAATCTTCGGCAAAGGAGGTGGTTGGAGTTATTAAGGACTTCGATAGAGTGTCCTTTACCACCCGGGCAAGGCTAATGTGGTTTCGGATGCACTTAGTAGGCTCTCTATGGAGAGTGTGCCGCACGTGGATGAGGGGAAGAAGGACTTGGTGAAAGATGTTCACCGACTGTCAAGGTTGGGAGTTAGATTGATCGACTCGACCGATAGTGGCATTGTTGTGCATAATAGGTCATAATCATCCTTGGTGGTTGATGTTAAATCCAGGCAAGATGAGGATCCAATTTTGAGGAAGCTGAAGGAGGCGGTGCGGAATCAAAAGGTAGAGGTTTTCTCCCAAGGGGAAGATAGTGTTCTAAGATACCAAGGTCGGCTATGTGTTCCAAACTTGATAATTTGAGGGTTCGGATATTGCATGAGGTACATCGTACAAGATATTCCATTCACCTAGTTCCACGAAGATCTACCAGGACTTACGAGAAATGTATTGGTGGGATGGTATGAAAAAAGATATTATAGAGATCGTAGCAAAATGTCCAAACTGTCAGCAAGTGAAAGTTGAACATCAAAGGCTGGGAGGCGTACTTCAGGACATTAGCATCCCCACTTGGGAGTGGGAAGAGATTAATATGGATTTCATTACAAGTCTGGCTCGTACTCGCCGGAAATACGACTCCATTTGGGTGTTAATAGATAGGTTGACCAAGGCTGCACACTTTCTACCTATCAAAACCACGGATTCAGTGGAAGATTACGCCAAAATATATATTCGGGAGTTGGTTCGACTTCATGGAGTGCCTTTGTGTATTATTTCAGACCAAGGTCCTCAGTTTACCTCCCAGTTCTAGCGGTGTTTCCAAAAGGAACTTGGTACCCAAGTCAAGCTTAGCACAACATTTCATCTGCAGATTGATGGCCAAGCTGAATGAACGATCCAGATTATTGAAGACATGTTGAGGGCATGTGTTATGGATATCAAAGGTAGTTGGAATGATCATTTGCCCTTGATTGAGCTTGTCCATAATAACAGTTATCACTCCAGTATCCAGGTGGCACATTCCAGGCTCTGTATGGGGGAAGGTATAGATCGCCCGTTGGATGGTTTGAGGTTAGTGAGGCCGCCATGATAGGACTTGATTCGGTTCATGAGGCCCTGGTAAAGGTCCTGTTGATAAGGGATCGCTTAAAAACTGCTCAGATTATATGCTAATGTGAGGAGAAGGGATCTAGTGTTTGACGTGGATGATTGGGTATTTCTAAAAGTATCTCCCATGAAGGGAGTCATGCGGTTCAGAAAGAAAGGTAAACTCGGTCCCCACTATGTTTGTCCCTACCAGGTTGTGAAAAGAGTTTCCAAGGTAGCATATGAGTTAGACTTGCCATCGGACTTGTCCTCAGTTCATCCCGTTTTTCATCTGTCACTTTTGAAGAAGTGTTTGGGTGATCCTGCCATGGTAGTTCTGGTAGACAGCATTGGAGTGAAAGACAACCTCAGTTATGAAGAAATTCCCATTGAGATCTTGAATCATTAGATTCGTAAGTTGAGAAATAAAGCCGTAGCTTCAGTTAAGATTTTATGGAGAAATCAACATGTTGCAGTAGTGATCTTGGGCATAATCGCGTGCCCAAGTGTTATTTTAAAACTTAGTTTAGCCATGTTTGTCTATTTATGCATTTACATTCTCATGTGATTTTATGTAAATTTGGATATACACTAACAAACATTATTAGTCCTTGTTTTTTTAGGCTAAAAATGTATTTGAGGGATTAATTTATGATGGGTGAAGTGGAGGAATGGAATGGGAAGCAAATTGCAAAAGTCAGAAAGGAACCATGCCGTGGCAAGGCTGGCCGTGCCAGGCAGCGTGTGATGTTGTATGTGTGCCATGCCCAGCGCTGTGCCACGCCAATGCAAGGCGCGAGAAGAAGGCAGCAAGCAGGCCACCTGCGTGCCAGCGCCGTGCCATGCCAGGCAAATCTGCACGACAGTGGCCATGTCACATAGGCTATCGCGCTGCACAGGCAGCGTGCCACGCCTGCCATCTCGGGAAGCTTCAGCCAAGTGTCAATTCCAAGTGATTTCTAGTGTGCATTCGCGATATCTCCGTGTCACGGAGGTAAATTGGAGCATCCACCTCCGTGACACGGAGCCATTCCATGATGGTCACAATTTTGTACATTCCCTATTTATTATAAATTGAACCCTTAGCTTCTAAAATCAAATTGTCACGAAATATTTTCTGAAAACCGTAAAGAAGCAAAGGGAGAAGTGAAGAACTCACCTAGGGTTCACCAAATTTACCTTCTCTTTTATCCATTCCTGTAAGTACATTACCTTAACGATGTTTTTGAGTATTTGTACGAACATGAGTGGCTAAAACCCTTCCTCTAGGGTTAAGGCTACGTGATATGATTGTAATTGCATGAATTTGTTTTGGTTTGAGTTGTTAATTGTTGTTTTGTCTTACATTCTACATTATGGTTGTTTTTATGCTTGATCACCATGAAAACAAATGCGTTAATCTTAGGTAAATGCTTGAAAGAGCAACCCTAGGCAAGAACAAGAGAATGTAGGGAGCAAGTTCTTGTCTTTCAATATGATTCGCAGTTAGGATAGAAATTATACCTAATTTGCCTTGCTTGGTTGATATAACGGGACGATAGCAAGACATCGACTTAGAATTGTCACTCCACCACTCGTAGAAGTAGTTGTGAAGCTAAGTTGAGTTAAATGATTAGAGGTACGAAAGTCCATAATCAAGACCATAAACCCTGTAAACCACATCCATGTAGTTGAATTGCCCACCAACAAGGATGTCGCATCCCCGCTCAACGATGTAGTTGTGAGGCTAGTTTGTCGTGTTTAGAGGCTCGAGAGACCATGAACATCGCATTTGCTAACTATGTGAGACAACAGTTGATAATTTCATACGTGAACCATTACAAAGTGTAGCATTGCATGATTATCCGGCCTTAGCTCTAGTTGCTTCTTATATTGTTTCTCAAGTATTTTGTGATCACCCCTAGACTTAATTATAATTTTCTATAATCAACACTTGTGAAGGTTAATCTCACACTTGAACATCATAATTTACTGAATTGGTCCAGTCCCTATGGGTTCGACATCCGGCTCTTAAAAAGGGCCACTGTATTACTTGTACGACCGCGTACACTTGCAAGTGTGCTGGAGCGCAACATGTTTTTGGCGCCGTTGCCGGGGAATGATGAAATTTAGTAAATTTTTCTGTCTTTTGTGATTTTTAATTTCCTTAAATGTTGAGAAACTTGGTCTTAGTCTGACATATTGCAGGTGACAGGTTGTCCTTTCAAAGTTGGCAAGGAATAGAGAGCTAGTGGAACTGTTGCTTGAACCCGAACGTCAAATTCATTTATGTAGGAGGGAAGCTCAAGAGCGAAAGCTAAAGAGACTTCAGGAGAGGTTACAACAACACACACTGGCAGGACAAGCAAAGTTGTTACCTGATATCACGGTAGCCCGACCAGTTCGCGAAGTGGCTATCCCACTAGCGACAAATGTGACCTCTAGTATCCGCAAACCGGATTCATGAGGAAACTTTGAATTGAAACTAAATATGGTGCAGCTGCTACATTCTAGTAGCCAGTTCACTAGGATGACTCATGAGGACCCATAGCAGCACTTACAGAACTTCCTTGAGATTAGTGACCCGTTCGTCCCAACCGGAGTGTCCACAGATTATGTCCGACTAACCCTCTTCCCATTCTCATTGTTGGGAGAGGCAAAGAGGTGGTTGAAATCTGAGCCACCGAATTCCATAACTTCTCGAGATGATTTGGCAATGAAGTTCCTTATCTGATTCTTCCCTTCAGGTAAGACTGCGAAACTCAGAAGTGAAATATTAAGCTTCAAGCAGAGGCCGGAGGAGAACTTGTATTTGGAATGGGAGAGATTCAAGTCATTATTAAGAGACTGTCCCCATCATCAGCAGTCCAATGAAGTGTTATCCCATACCTTTGTAGAAATTCTAGACCCATACACAAAAATTTTACTAGACTTCATCGGGTGGGCAAGCATTAGAGAAGACTTATGATGAGTTGTACACTTTGTTGAATAGGGTTGCTCAGGGAAATCTAGAGTGGCACAGTGAATCATCGAGAGGGGCAGGAAAGAGAACAACAGGGCTAATAGAGATAGATGGTGTAAATGCCTTGGCAGCACAACTAGCATCATTTCTGCATCAGATGATGACTCAGTTCAGTAAACTGAGTATGAACCAACAACAGGGTCAGGTAAATGCAGCTCAGTGAATTCCGTGTTGGTGTGAAATTTGCGGAAATAATGGGCATAATGCGGAATCCTGCGGGGAAAATCCAGAATCGGTCAATTTTGTTGGGAATGTTAAGAGGAACAATCCGAATTTTGGGAATAATTACAACAAGAGTTGGCAGAGCCACCCGAATCTTTCTTGGGGTGGAAATCAAAGGCAAAGCTACCAGCAACCTCAGCAACAACACTATCAACAGGAGAACAGGCAGAATTATGGCCAGTTGAGCAGCAACATTGAAGGGACGTTGCAGAGAATTATGGAGACACAGACAGTTAGCAGAGAATCAGGCGAGGATGGCATCAGATTTGAAAAATCAGCAATTGGCCACCCGCAATCTAGAGAAGCAGATGGGTCAAATAGCAGCTGCTCACCATATGAGACCACAGGGAGGACTACCTAGTGACACAAACATAAACCCCCAAAAGGTCAATGCCATCAGTCTGAGGAGTGGCAAGCAATTGGCTGATACAACACTGAAAGAGAAGAGAAATGAGGTGCAACCGGAGTTGGTTAGAGTGAGATCATCCACTGACAAGGGAGAAAAGCGGAGTGTTGGGAAACAAAATGCAAAATCATCATTCCAGCCAGCACAGAGAACACCACCACCATTTCTGCAAAGATTCAAAGAGAGCAAGGAGGAGGAATGCTTTAGAAAGTTTTTTGATATTTTTAAAGAACTTCACAAAAATTTGCCTTTGCTTGATGTCTTGCAGGGAATGCCCAAGTATGCTAAGTACTTGAGATTTGTGGTGGCCAATAAAGTCAGATTGGTGGATGTCCAAATAGTAGCACTGACCGAGGAGTGCAACCACAGGGTAATGAGCAAGATACCTAAAAAACTCAAAGACCCAGGGAGTTTTACCCTCCTTATACAAATTGGTAAAGCTGAGGTGATACGAGCTTTATGTGATTTAGGGGCAGCAGTTAATCTAATTCCCCTATCTTTGTTTAATACCTTGGGGTTGGGTCAACCGAGACCAATGAGATTGATGCTGCAACTGAAAGACAAGTTGCGAGTGGCGCCGGATGGAATTATAGAGGACCTTCTCATCAAAGTGGGTAATTTTATTATACCCATTGATTTTATCATATTGGATTTTCATGTTGATGACCAGGTACCCCTGATCTTGGGACGACCATTCTTGGCCACTGGAGGAGCCATTATCGATGTAAGAGCATGGACCCTAAAAATGAGAGTCGAGGATGAAAAAGAAATCTTCTGAGTCTACCAGGAGGTCAACCCACCCACACATTACAAAAACATTTGTAAGGTCAGTGTGTTCTTGGAGGATAAGTGTGGGGTGGTAGATTCCATGGGTCCACAACCAAAGAAGATGATTAGTTTTCAGCCCGAATATGATAAAGGGCTTCAGTGTTAGAAGAAGTTGGAGGAAGAGAGGGACAGAGTGGCGGTTTTTCCCTCAAAAAATAAAAAGAAAAGAAGATGGCTCTTGAAAGGGAACCCAGGTATGAGGATTTCCTGAAAAGGATAGTCCACATCGTGCCGCGGCGTAAAATTAGGCGCTGCTTGGGAGGCAACCCAAGGGTACCACTGTTACAATTTTTAATTTTTATTTGTGTTGATTTTGTTTATTTTCAACTTGTGTTGTTTTTGGTGGAAATTTAAGCACGGATGGAGGGGAAATCTGAGTACCCTTGGAGGAGGAAGCTAAGAAGCATGGAAGAGGAAATGTGTGGGGCCAAATATGATGAAAAACATGTTGGTAGCTAGGCCTAGAGGCCTCAGGGAGCATTTCTCACCCTTTTGAATTTTAATTAGATGCTTTGGGGACATAGCATGATTTAAGTGTGGGGTGAGGGAAATTTAAAAATTTTTGTGCTTAATGATTTTGAGTGAATTTCGTGCTTGATAAGCATTGGTTAAAAAATATTGTTGAGTTGAGCATGACTTCACCACCCGTTGGTTTTTGTTTTCGGTTCTTTTCCGACGGGGGGTCTTTGAACCGAAGAATAAAAATTTTCTTTGTCTGTACATAGTGTTTTCAGTCATAGGTAGAGTCTATGTCCAACGATGGATTGATGACGACCGTCTTGAGGGAAAATCAGTCAATAGGCTTTGGTTTTTGATCCTGTAGATAATTGATGGTTTGATGTTCTTGTTATGTGCAATACATGATTGTAAGATGCAAGTGTGATTAGTGTTGAAGCCTGTAAGAAGTGTGTAACTTTGTCTGAGACACCTAGGGGCTTGAATGTGACTCGATGTGATTAAAGCTTAATTTTGAATTCCTGTGATTAGCTGAGTTATGAGTCAGCGGAATGTGTCTTATATTGAGCATATGCTGAGAGTGTAAGGTTTTTGAATATTCCATGCTATTGTGGAGTGTCTAGAACTTACCTGGGGTGTATACAAAATGAAATGAAGGATGTAGAGTATAGGAGATGATTAAGGCATTTCTTTGAATGAGCCAAATTTCTAACCCTCGCCTTACCTACCTTGAATGTTGGATCCTAGTTAGCCCCATTGAGTCTTAAGCCTATTCTTTGATAGCTACAACATAAGCCTAATCTTTTTTCTTTCATTAGCCTTTAAATTGATCCAAAACTCATAAGCGCTTAAGTGAAAAATCTGAAAGAGTAAAGGAGTGAGAATCGGGAAAAAGAAGGAAAAATAACAGTTGTGGAAGTTGAGAAAGGTCAAAGGTGCACTTGTTTCAAAATGCTTGAGTATTGGTAGGGAGTAAGAAAACAAATGAATGAAAAAGTTGTTTAAGTACTCCTTACTAACATGCTAAGTGTGCTTAAAGAAATGGGAACAAGAAGAGGAAATTTAAGAGTGAAAAGCAGGAGGGTGAAGTAAGAGAAGAGATGTCCATAATGAAGGTATGATGTATTAAAAGCACTTGGGCAAGATAGCCACTGTTATTATCCATAATAGTACCTACCCATCCCTTAGCTTACATTACAATCCATTAATTCCTACTTGATCTTACGTTCACACATTCGTAAATTAGTGGAGTAATACACTAAAGGCATGCTTATGGGTCACTATAAGATGCATGTGAATTCTTTGTGAGAGAGAGCTTAATTTCCATTTATATAACCATACATGGTGTGATTTCAAACTTTTTGAGTGAAAATGGGTAACTCTCTTGTGTTGTGAGGGCACATGTTTAATGAAAGATAAAATTCATGTTGGATATCTTGATCGGTTGATGTGCATGAGTTTGCTGATATTGAGAGTTGATTCTTGAGGTTACGAAGTCTTAACATGGTTGTATTTAATTTTAATGGTTAAATCTTGCATGCTCTATTTTTAACTTGCTATCTTAAATAGTCATGGTAGTCGTAGCTTGAATTGTCTTGCTAAATTAGCTATGTAGGAGTCTTCATATGCATGAGATGTAAAAGGGTTGTTTGAGGACGAACGAAGCTTTAAGTGTGGGGTAGTGATCTTGGGCATAATCGCGTGCCCAAGTGCTATTTTATAACTTAGTTTAGTCATGTTTGTCTATTTATGCATTTACATTCTCATGTGATTTTATGTAAATTTGGATATATACTAACCGACATGATTAGTCCTTGTTTTTGTAGTATAAAAATGCATGATAGGGATTAATTTATGATGGGTGAAGTGGAGGAATGGAATGGGAAGAAAATTGCAAAATCGGCAAGGAACCATGACGTGGCAAGGCTAGCCGTGCCAGGCAGCGTGCCATGCTGTGCGTGTGCCATGCCCAGCGTCGTGCCATGCCAATGCCAGGCGCGAGAATAAGGAAGCAAGCAGGCCACCTGCGCACTAGCGCCGTGCCATGCAAGGCATATCTGCGTGACAGTGGCCGTGTCACGCAGGCCGTCGCGCTGCACAGGCAGCGTACCACACTGGCCATCGCAGCAAGCTTCAGCCGAGTGTCAATTTCAAGTGATTTCTAGTGTGCATTCGCGATATCTCCATGTCATGGAGGTAAATTGGCGCGTCCACCTCCGTGACGTAGAGCCATTCCATGACGGGCAAAATTTTGTACATTCCCTATTTACTATAAGTTGAACCCTTTGCTTCTAAAATCAAATTGTCACTAAATATTTTCTGAAAACCGTAAAGAAGCAAAGGGAGAAGTGAAGAACTCACCTAGGGTTCACCAAATTTACCTTCTCTTTGATCCATTCTTGTAATTACATTACCTTAACGATATTTTTGAGTATTTGTATGAATATGAGTGGCTAAAACCCTTCCTCTAGGGTTGAGGCTACGTAATATGATTATAATTGCATGAATTCATTTTGGTTTGAGTTGTTAATTGTTGTTTTGTCTTACATTTTACATTATGGTTGTTTTTATGCTTGATCAGCATAAAAACAAATGCGTTAAGCTTAGGTAAAATCTTGAAAGAGCAACCCTAGCATGAACAAGAGAATGTAGGGAGCAAGTTCTTATCCTTCGATATGATTCGCGGTTAGGATAGAAATTATACCTAATTTGCCTTGCTTGGTTGATAAAACGGGATGATAGCAAGACACCGACTTAGAATTTTCACTCCACCACTCGTAGAAGTAGTTGTGAAGCTAAGTTGAGTTAAATGATTAGATGTACAAAAGTCCATAATATAGAGCATAAACCGCGTAAACCACATCCATATAGTTGAATTGACCATGAACTAGGATGTCACATCCCCGCTCAACGATGTAGTTTTCAGGCTAGTTTGTTGTGTTAAAAGGCTCGAGAGACCATGAACATCGCATTTTCCAACTATGTGAGACAACAGTTGATAATTTCATATGTGAACCATTACAAAGTGTAGCATTGCATGATTATCCGGCCTTAGCTCTAGTTGCTTCTTATATTGTTTCTCAAGTATTTTGTGATCACCCTAGACTTAATTATAATTTTCTGAAAATTTTTATAATCAACACTTGTGAAGATTAATCTTATACTTCAACATCATAATTTGCTAAATTGGTCCAGTCCCTGTGGGTTCGACATCCGGCTCTTAAAAAGGGCCATTGTATAACTTGTATGACCGCGTACACTTGCGAGTGCGCTGGAGCACAATAGGGAGCTACGTGGAGGTCGAAGTGAACATTATGGCTAGATATCCATATTTGTTCTCTACCAGCTCGGTTCCGACTTGAGGTAGCAGTTTTGTCCAATGACTCTATCGAGTTTTCAAGTTTAGTTCATGCATTCGAGTTTCTTTTTATGTGTATGAATGTGTATGTGAAGTATGAGATCAGTTCAGCAATGTGGTCTATTCGGAGGTAGTCATTCCGTGAAAATTTATGTTAAAATAATCAATATATGGCTATGATAAATTGTATGTTTCTGTTCACAGCTTGTTTTCTACATTCGAGGACGACTGCTCCTAAGCGGGAGATATTATGATACCCATAAGTGCGTAGGAGTAGACACGGAAGTGAAAAAGGTTAAACTGCAGAAAAACCTAGAATTTTTCACCAGAACGACTCGTGGTACGAATCGTGGTGAGGTCCTATGGATCGTAACTCCAATCGTGATGGATTTTGGGGGCCTAAGGTTATACCACGAGTAGTCCTACGAATCATGACATATAGGTATGACTCGTGGTTAGGAGTCGTGGTGAATTTCTTAGTGGTGCCAGAGTAAGTCGTCACAGTTCATGGTATGACTCATAGTTTGCAGCAATGAGTCGTGTTGAGGAGTCATGGTAAGTGGTAATTGGTATAGGTGGATGATACCACGACTGTCAGTACGACTCGTAGGACAGTACTGCGAGTCGTGGTATGCGAGTCATGGCCAGATTCATAAGATTGAGAAGTGGACTACGACAGGTGACCACGAGTCGTAACTTCATGGTACAACTCGTGGTATGAGTCGTGGTCGGGGACAAAACTATTTTTAAGAGAAATTTCAACTTTTCTATAATTTTAGACCCTAAACTACGCCGTTTTGGATATTTTCTGAGTGTGATACGATGAGTTAAGCCCTCTATGCATGACCATTATCATGAAAGAACTTTAGAGAGATTTTTGGGAGATTCATGGTCTTCTTCCCCAAGTTTTTATCAATTTCTCTGTGGGTATTCAAGGAGTTTTGAATTAACCCATTTGTAGGGTTTTAGAATGGGTGAAATTCTTCTCCACCCATGCCCAAATTTCGATTTAATTCATGAGTTCTCCTATTCAAATTCCATGGGGTTTTACCCAAAGCATGAAAATATGGTTTCTCTTAATGGATATGATTTAATTGAGCTTTAATTATTGAATTATGCTTGTTTGGAAGATGTTATATTATTTCTTAAAAATCATGTTTCAACCTTTTAAATCTAAAATACTCATTCTCTATCAAAATGTGACTGAATTGTCTAGGATCAACTGTGGGTTTTACCCAATTGCATGATTCTTAAACCTCTATGTATGGGTATGATTAGATTGAGTTGATATTGATGATTTACGAAGCTTTTACGGATTCTAACTTGTTTTCTCTTATAAAAATTGATTTCTAAAATTAGAATCTAAAACGCCCAAGGATGAATAGTTCATAAAATAGGTGATTTTTGATAGGTGTGTGATGATGATGAAATAAATGACGAGAAGAATGTTTACAACCCTATACATGATCTTGTTAATATTATCAAATTGAATTGAATGGATCCTAATATGATGAAGATTTGGGTGATGCCCACATGATGCTTTAAAGTAGTGATATTCTCCGACCTAAGCTTACCACATGGTTTGAAATTAATTTTCCTCAACTCTTATTATATTCTCTAGCTTGTGGTATGTTTCGAAAATAAAGCCTCCTATATGCATGAAAACAAAATTGAAATATGTGTCACTATAAGCTTTGTTTATTGACAATTTCAAACTTCATTTTCATATGATGTTGAGTCTATGCATGATGCTATTATGAGCTTTGTCATTGGGCAATGTTGAGCTTCGTTTCACATGATTTTGAGTTATGCATAATTTTATCTTGAGCTTCCACGAGGGATGATGTTGAGCTTTGTCGATAGACATTGTTGAGCTTTGTTAATAGAAGATGTTGAGCTTCACTATTTACAATGTAGAGCATTGCATGTTTTTGGGAGAAGAGACCAGCACCGAGCGGGTTAAGGGTTGATCACCCTATGCGCTAGAACTACCCGCCAACGTAGGTTGATACTATGATATTATTGGGACCTAACTTTTGAGCTATCTCGGGCCCTATTGGCCCTTGAGCTTGATATTGATACTGTGGTAGCGTCCATCGCCTTGGCAAGGTTATGGAAGGCTCTTCCCACTTGATTGTGATAGTTGGGACCGCATAAGCTCTATCATGGTATGTCGGTTAAGTGACAAGTCTCCCACTATCTATATCAATCAAATTTGCATATTTACCATTCGTCATGATTATTTATGCAAGCATGATCAAGAAGTATGGATTGACTCATTGTTTAGCTTTTGATATAAATGTTATGTTTCAGCTTGAGTTATTCGTGTTATTCATGATGTTCTAAAGACATGCATTATCATGTATAATAAGGGTGTGGTTTCATAATGAATACATGTGTTCTTCTCCTTATCCTTTAAAGTCATTGATATGTATGGTTTGTATTAAAGGATTTATATTACATTAGCGGTTTTAGTTACCTTGCATACTCGTTATATTCCATGTACTGACCGCATACCTTCTATGCTACATCGTTTCATGATGTAGGATCCACTTCTAAGGTTCAGCCTCTTCCATAGTCGCTTATCAGGATTTGCATCTGTGTGATTGGTGAGTCCTCATCTTTTGAGGACTAGACTTTCTGTTATTTTTGGATGTATTTCTTTTGTTTCCGTATTGCGGAGCTAGTTGGGGTTGTTGTCCCATCAGCCCGTCCAGATTAGAGGCTTATCAGACTTAGACATGTATTCAGCTTCAGATGTTTGTTCTGCTGTTATATTTAGTGTGATCCTCCACTGAGTTTATAAATTTCATTTCTAATCTAGTTTATTGAATAAGTTAGTGAATGCTTATTCCATGGGTTGACTTGGGGCCTTTTGGGATCCCTTGTCCCATGTCTACGATCCAGGCCTCCGTTTGGGTCGTGAAAATTTTGGTATCAGAGAAATAGGTTTGATATGTCCAAAGAGTCTTAAAGCTGCGTTAGGTAGAGTCTTTTTCATAAGTGCGAAGCGCGCCACACTTATGACGAAGAGGCTACTAAACTTATTAGGAAATGGTCCCTTCTTTCATGATCAATTTCGTGCTATGAAACTTTGTATCCTTCTATTTCGTGCTATTCATGATTGTAGAATCATGGCTCCTAGGAGGTTGAATGGAAGGAGGAATAGAGGTGGGGAAGGCCACGATGAGGGTAACTATTATGGGCATCAGCCAACCCCACCAGTTTAGGAGCCCCAGGCTTCGGAGCCAGTCGCTCATACTGAGTTCCAAGCTGCCATCCAAATGTTGGCGCTGGCCTTGACTGCTCAGGTCAATCAGTAGGCCATTACGCATGTTCGTCAGAACGGCAATGCTGTGACAGCCAGAGTTCGAGACTTTTTCAGAATGAATTCCCCAGAGTTGTTGGGGTCTAAGGTAGATGAGGACCCACATGACTTCATTGATGAAATCATCAAGATCACCTAGGTTATGGGGGTGAGTAGTACAGAGTGTGTAGAGTTGGCCTCCTACCAATTGAAGGGGGTTGTGCATATTTGGTTCCTTCAGTGGAAGGACAATAGGGTTGTTGGAGCAGGTCCGGTCACATGGGAGGAGTTTCAGATTGCATGCTTCGATCGGTTTTTCCCTCGAGAAATGAGGGAATTGAAAGCAGCTGAATTTGTGAATCCAAAGCAACATAGGATGACTGTCCGGGAGTATGCCCTCGAGTTCACCTGCCTATCTAAATATGCCCCGGAGTTGGTGGCGGACCAGCGAGCGCGGGTGAGTAGATTTTTGCATGGTATAGCAGTATATTTGGACAAGGACTGTAGGACAACTATGCTCCACCAGAACATGGACTTTCCCCGTATAGTGTTGTACGCCAAGAAAATGGAGGGGGCACACTCAAGGGAAAGGGAGGCCAAGAGGGCCCAAACTGAGGACCACCGATTGTCTCAGCAGAGTTCCGGTGGTGGGCATCGACAGCAGACCCACCAAAGATCATCAGCCCCTGTATCATCAGCCGTGAGTGTGCCATCTAGGCTCCAATGTGATAAGAGGGGGAGAGCGTCAGGCTCGACAGGTCATAGCAGTAGACCCATAGATTCCAGCATTTCAGCTTGCCGCAGATGTGGCCAAGGGCACACGGGCTAGTGCTTATCAGAATCAGGAGCTTGTTTTGGATGTGGGCAACCTGGACATATGCTTAGAGATAGTCCAACTATGAGACAGGACCAGGTTGGGGGCCGAGGCCCATCTTCCGGTTCAGCAGCCCCTCTCCCGCGCACAACACATCAGGGGCATCTACTAGCACAACTGGCGGGCAGTGCCAGAACAAGTTCTATGCTTTAGCCACTCACCAGAGCAGGAGGCCTCACCAGATATAGTTACTGGTATGTTGAAAGTTCTTCATGTTGATTTGTACGCTTTGCTAGATCCAGGGGCTACGTTTTCTTTTGTGACACCTTATATAGCCAGTAGCTTCGGAGTCAGACTCGATGTATTATCAGAACCCTTCTAAGTTTCCACTCCATCAGGTGACTCAATTATAGCTAGATGGGTGTATAGAAATTGCCCGGTCTCTGTCCTTCATAAGGTCACCTCAGCAGATTCAATAGAGTTATCCATGACCAATTTTGATTTTATTCTCGGCATGGATTGGCTATTTGCGTGTTATGCTTCAGTTAATTGTAGAACCTGATCTATAGAGTTAGATTTATGGATAATACGGTCTTAGAACTGAAGGGTAGTTCAGTTGTGCCTGCAGGTCGATTCATTTCCTACCTTAAGGCCAAAAAGATGATTTTGAAGGGTTGCATGTACCATCAAGTCAGGGTTAAGGACGTGGAGTCTGAGACCTCGACCATCCAGTCATATCCAGTAGTATGTGGGTACTTAGAGGTCTTTCCTGATGATTTGCCAGGAGTACCTCCCAAGATGAAGATTGATTTCGATATAGATCTTCTTCCCGACACGCAGCCTATATCTATTTCGCCATACAGGATAGCTATAGCCGAGCTAAAAGAGTTGAAGGATCAGTTGAAATACTTTCTAGATAAGTGCTTCATTAGGCCAAGTAAGTCTCCATTAGGCGCACCAGTATTATTTGTTCGGAAGAAGGACGGTTCCCTTTGCATGTATATTGATTATCGGCCATTGAATAAGGTTATCGTCAAGAACAGGTACCCCTTACCTAGAATTGATGACTTGTTTGACAAACTCCAGGGTGCCAGGTGTTTCTCCAAGATTGATCTCAGGTCCAGATATCACAAACTTAGGGTTCGAGAGAGTGACATCCCAAAAATCGCCTTCAGGACTTGTTATGGTCATTACAAATTTGTTGTTATGTCTTTTGGACAAACCAATGCCCCTAAAGCTTTTATGGATCTGATGAACTGAGTATTCAAGACATATTTAAACATGTTCGTGATTGTATTTATTGAAGATATTCTCATATACTCTCGGAGCGAGGAGGTGCATGCCGCTCACTTGAGATTAGTGCTTCAAACCCTCAAGGACCAGCTATTATATGCAAAATTCAGCAAATGTGAGTTTTGGTTGGATTCGATGGCATTTCTAGGCCATGTGGTGTCAAGTGAGTGTATGAAGGTAGACTCACAGAAGATCGAGGCGGTGAAAAATTGGCCCAAACCGGTGAATCCTTAAGAAATTCAGAGTTTCCTGGCCTTGGTAGGCTACTATTGAAGATTTGTTGAAGGTTTTTCATCCATAGCAGCCTCATTGACTAGATTGACTCAGAAAAAAATGATGTTCTAGTGGTCGTAGGCTTGTAAGAAAAGCTTCCAGGAATTGAAGACTCGACTCACTTCAGCACCAGTTTTGACTCTACTCGAGGGTACAAACGGCTTTGTGGTATATTGTGATGCTTCGTGAGTTGGACTCTGGTGTGTGTTAATGCATCATGGGAAAGTAATAGCTTATGCCTCAAGACAACTGAAAGTTCATGAAAAGAAATACCCGACCCACGATCTTGAATTGGCTGTAGTGGTGTTTGAATTGAAGATATGGCGGCATTATTTGTATGGGATCCACATGGATGTATTCACAGATCACAAGAGCTTGCAATATGTGTTCACACAGAAAGACCTAAATCTTCGGCAAAGGAGGTGGTTGGAGTTATTAAGGACTTCGATAGAGTGTCCATTACCACCCGGGCAGGCTAATGTGGTTTCGGATGCACTTAGTAGGCTCTCTATGGAGAGTGTGCCCCACGTGGATGAGGGGAAGAAGGAGTTGGTGAAAGATGTCCACCGACTGGCAAGGTTGGGAGTTAGATTGATCGACTCGACTGATAGTGGCATTGTTGTGCATAATAGGTCATAATCATCCTTGGTGGTTGATGTTAAATCAAGGCAAGATGAGGATCCAATTTTGAGGAAGCTGAAGGAGGCGGTGCGGAATCAAAAGGTGGAGGTTTTCTCCCAAGGGGAAGATGGTGTTCTAAGATACCAAGGTCGGCTATGTGTTCCAAACTTGATAATTTGAGGGTTTGGATATTGCATGAGGTACATCGTACAAGATATTCCATTCACCTAGTTCCACGAAGATCTACCGGGACTTACGAGAAATGTATTGGTGGGATGGTATGAAAAAAGATATTATAGAGATCGTAGCAAAATGTCCAAACTGTCAGTAAGTGAAAGTTGAACATCAAAGGCTGGGAGGCGTACTTCAGGACATTAGCATCCCCACTTGGGAGTGGGAAGAGATTAATATGGATTTCATTACAAGTCTGGCTCGTACTCACCGGAAATACGACTCCATTTGGGTGGTAATAGATAGGTTGACCAAGGCTGCACACTTTCTACCTGTCAAAACCACGGATTAGTGGAAGATTACGCCAAATTATATATTCGAGAGTTGGTTCGACTTTATGGAGTGCCTTATCTATTATTTCAGACCGAGGTCCTCAATTTACCTCCCAATTCTGGCGGTCTTTCCAAAAAGGACTTGGGACCCTAGTCAAGCTTAGCATAACATTTTATCTGCAGACTGAGGGCCAAGCTGAACGGACGATCCAGACTCTTTAAGACATGTTAAGGGCATGTTTTATGGATTTCAAAGGCTGTTGGGACAATCCTTTGCCTTTGATTGAGTTTGCCTATAATAACAGTTATCACTTCAGTATCCAAATGGCACCGTTCGATGCTCTGTACGGGCGAAGGTGTAGATCGCCCGTCGGATGGTTTGAGGTTGGTGAGGCAGCCATGATAGGACCTGATTTAGTTTATGAGGCCATGTTAAAGGTCCAGTTGATAGGGGACCAGTTAAAAACTGCTCAGCGTCGTCAAAAATTGTATGTTGATGTGAGGGGAAGGGATCTGGAGTTTGATGTGGATGACTGGGTATTTCTAAAGGTATCTCTCATGAAGGGAGTCATGCAGTTTGGAAGGAAAGGTAAACTCAGTCCCCGCTATGTTTATCCCTACCGGGTTGTGAGATAAGTTGGCAAGGTAGCATATGAGTTTGACTTGCCATTGGTGTTGTCCTCAATTCATCCTGTCTTTCATCTATCACTTTTGAAGAAGTGTTTGGGTGATCCATCCTTGGTAGTTCTGGTAGACAACATTAGAGTGAAATACAACCTAAGTTATGAAGAAATTCCCATTGAGATCTTGGATCATCATATTAGTAAGTTTAGAAACAAAGAAGTAGCTTCAATTAAGGTTTTATGGAGAAATCAGCATGTTGAGAGAGCTACGTGGGAGAACGAAGCGGACATGATGGCTAGATATCCACATTTGTTCTCTAATGGCTTGGTTCGGACTTGAGGTATCAGTTTTTCCCTATGACTCTATTGAGTTTTCAAGTTTAGTTCATGCGTTCAAGTTTCTTTTTATGTGTATGAATGTGTATGTGAAGTATGAGATCACTTCAGTGATGTTGTCGATTCGGTGGTAGTCATTCCGTGAAAATTTAGGTTAAAATAATCAGTATATGGCTATGATAAATTGTATGTTTCTGTTTGCTGCTTGTTTTCTACATTCGAGGACAAATGCACCCAAGGGGGAGATATTATGATACCCCAGAAGTGCGTAGGAGTAGACATGGAAGTGAAAAAGGTGAAACTGCAGAAAAACTTGGAATTTTTCACCAGAATGACTCGTGGTACGAATTGTGGTTAGGTCCAACGGATTATAACTCTAGTCATTATGGACTTCGGGGGCCTGAGTTCATACCACGAGTAGTCCGACAAATCGTGAAATGTATGTATGACTCGTGGTTAGGAGTTGTGATGAATTTCTCAGTGGTGCTAGAGTAGGTCGTCACAAGTCATGGTATGACTCGTAGGTTGCAGCAATGAGTCGTGATGAGGAGTTGTGGTAAGTCGCAATTGGTATGGGTGGATGGTACCACGACTATTAGTCGTGGACAGATTGAGATGATTGAGAAGTGGACTACGAGAGATAACCACGAGTCGTTACTTCATGGTACTGTTTCCTTAGGAAAATTTCATTAAGCGCAATTTCAACTTTTCTACGCTTTTAGACCCTAAACTATGTTGTTTTGGATATTTTCTGAGTGTGATAAGATGAGTTAAGCCCTCTATGCATGCCCATTCTCATGAAAGAACTTTAGAGAGATTTTTGGGAGATTCAAGGTGTTCTTCCCAAAGTTTCCATCAATTTCTTTGTGGGTATTCAAGGAGTTTTGAATCAACCCATTTCCAGGTATGTAGGGTTATAGAATGGGTGAAATCCTTCCCCACCCATGCCCAAATTACGATTTAATTCATGAATTCTCCTAGTAAAATTCCATGGGGTTTTACCCAAAGCATGAAAATATGGTTTCTCTTCATGGATATGATTTAATTGAGTTTTAATTATTGAATTATGCATGTTGGGAAGATTTTATATTATTTTCTACAAAATCTTGTTTTAATCTTTTAACTCTAAAATGCTCATTCCCTATCAAAATGTGATTGAATTGTCCATGATCAAGTGTGGGGTTTTACCCAATTGCATGATTCTTAAACCTCTATGTATGGGTATGATTAGATTGAGTTGATATTGATGATTTACGAAGCTTGGACAGATTCTAACTTGTTTTCGCTTATAAAAATTGATTTCTAAAATTTGAGTCTAAAACGCCCAAGGATGAATAGTTCATCAAATAGGTGACTTGTGATAGGTGTGTGATGATGATGAAATAAATGATGAAAAGCATGTTTACACTACTATCCATGATCTTGTTAATATTTTCAATTCGAATTAAATGGATCCTAGTATGATGATGTTTTGGGTGATGCCCACATGATCTTTAAAGTAGTGATATTCTCCGACCTAAGCGTACCACATGGTTTGAAGTGAATTTTCCTCAACTCTTATTATAATCTGTAGCTTGTGGTATGATTAAAAAATAAAGCCTCCTATATGCATGAAAAAGAAATTGAAATATGTGTTACTATAACCTTTGTTGATAGAAACTGTCAAGCTTCATTTTCATATGATGTTGAGTCTATGCATGATGCTATTATAAGCTTTGTCATTGGGTAATGTTGAGCTTCGTTTCACACAATGTTGAGTTATGAATAATTTTATCTTGAGCTTCATCAAGGGATGATGTTGAGCTTTGTTGATAGACATTGTTGAGCTTCGTTAATAGACGATGTTGCTCTTCGTTATATACGATGTACAGAATTTCATGTGTTTGGGAGAAGAGTCCAGCACCGAGTGGGTTAAGGGTTGATAACCCTATGCCCTAGAACTATGCGCCAACGTACGTTGATACTATTATATTATTGGGACCTCCCTTGTGAGCTATCCCCGGCCCTAATGGCCCTTGAGCTTGATATCGATATCATGGCAGCATCCATCGCCCTGACAATGTTATGGACGGCTCTTCCCACTTGAGTGTGATAGTTGGGACCACATAAGCTCTATCTTGGTATGTCGGTTAAGTGACGAGTCTCCCACTGTCTATATCAATTAGATTTGCATATTTACCATTCATCATGATTATTTATGCATGCATGATCAAGAAGTAAGGTTTGACTCATTTTTTATCTTTTGATATAGATGTTATGTTTTAGCTTGAGTCGTTCGTTTCAGTCATGATGTTCTAAAGACATGCATTATCTTGTATAATAAGGGTGTGATTTCATAATGAATGCATGTGGTCTTCTCCTTATCTTTAAAAGCCTTTGATATGTATGATATGCCTTAATGGATTTATAGTATTTTAGCAGTTTTACTTACCTTGCATACTCGGTACATTCCAAGTACTAACTGCATACCTTCTATGCTGCATCTTTTCATGATGCAGGATTCGGTTCTCAGGTTCAGCCCCGTCCGTAGTCGCTTATTAGGATTTTCATCTACGTGATTGGTGAGTCCTCATCTTTCGAGGACTAGACTTTCAGTTATTTTTGGATGCATTTCTTTTGTTTTCGTATTGTGGAGCTAGTTGGAGGTGTTTTCCCATCAGCCCATCCAGATTAGAGGCTTATCAAACTTAGACATGTATTCAGCTTTAGATGTTTGTTCTGTTGTTATATTTAGAGCTATCCTCCGCTGAGTTTATAAATTTCATATTTAATCTTGTTTATTGAATGAGTAAGTGAATTATTATGCCATGGGTTGACTTGGGGTCTTTTGGGATCCCTTGTCTAGTGCCTACAATCTAGGCCTCCGTTCGGGTCGTGACAGTGTTCCTCCTGAGAGGGAAATTGATTTTGGTATTGACATCTTACCCGATATGAAACCTATTTGTATTCTTTCGTACAGGATGGCTCCAGCCGAGTTTAAGGAATTGAAAGATTAGTTGAAGGACCTGCTAGTTAAGGGCTTTATTAGACCGAGCAAGTCTCCATGGGGTGCACCAGTTTTATTTCTCCGAAAGAAGGACGAATTGCTTCGGATGTGTATTGACTATCGACAATTGAACAAGGTCACCATTAAGAACAGGTATCCTTTACCCAAGATTGATGATTTGTTTGACTAGCTCTAGGGTGCTAGATGGTTCTCAAAGATAGACCTCAGGTCCGGGTATCATCAGCTCAAGGGTAGGGAGTGTGATATTTCGAAGACAGCCTTTAGGACACGATATTGTCATTATGAGTTTGTAGTTGTGTCTTTTGGACTAATGAATGCTCCTACAACTTTTATGGACCTGATGAACAGGGTGTGCAAGCCATACCTGGACATGTTCATGATTATGCTCATTGACAACATCCTCGTATACTCTCAAAGCGAGGAGGAGCATGCTTCTAACTTGAGAGTACTGCTTCATACCCTCAAGAATCATCAGTTGTATGCAAAGTTCAGTAAGTGCATGTTCTGGTTGAACTCTATGGCATTTTTAGGCCATGTGGTAACGAGTGAGGGCATAAAGGTAGATTCTCAGAAAATTGAAGCGGTGAAGAATTGGCCCAAACCAGTGAATCCTTTCGAAATTTGGTGTTTCTTGGGCCTAGCAGGCTACACTGGAGATTCATTGAGGGTTTTTCATCAATTTCACCATTGACCAAGTTGACTCAGAAAAAGTTAAGGTTCCAATGGTCGGAGGCTTGTGAGAAAAGCTTCCAAGATTTGAAGACTCGACTCACTTCAGCACCAGTGTTGACCCTACCCGAGGGTATCGATGGTTTTGTGGCATATTGTGATGCTTCAAGAATCGGACTCGAGTGCATATTGATGCGTCGTGGGAAGGTAATAACATATTCCTCAAGACAGTTGAAAGTCCATGAGAAGAATTACCCGACCCATGACCTTGAGTTGGCCGCAATGGTATAGCATTACATGTATGGGGTCCACGTTGATGTATTCACGGACCACAAGAATCTACAATATCTGTTCACGCAGAAGGATCTCAATCTTCAGCAAAAGAGGTGGTTAGAACTACTCAAAGACTAAGACATGAGTGTTCTTTACCATTCGGAAAGGCTAATGTGGTAGCGGACACACTTAGAAGGCTCTCTATGGGGAGTGTATCCCATGCGGAGGAAGGAAAGAAAGAGCTAGCAAAAGATATCCATCAACTTGCAATGTTGGCAGTGAAGTTGGTCAACTCTACTAATGGTATTGTTGTTGTGCAAAACGGATCAGAGTCATCTTTGGTAACTGATGTGAAATCTAGGGAAAATAAGGATCCAATGTTGGGAAAGCTGAAAGAAGTCGTCTAAAGTCAGAAGGTGGAGGTTTTCTCCCAAGGGGGAGATGGTGTTCTTCGGTACAAGGGTCGTTTATGTGTTCCAACTATAGATGATTTAAGAATCCGGATATAGGATGAAGCATATGGTACTAGATACTTTATTCATTCGGGTTCCATGAAGATGTATTGGGCCTTACGAGAAATCTATTGGTGGGATGGCATGCCAAAGGATATTGAAGAATTTGTAGCAAGGTGCCTGATCTTGGGCAGATTTATATGCCCAAGTGATACTCAAACGTATCATTTTTACCTTGTTTGTTGTGCAATGTGTATATAATATCATGTAATTAGTAATAAAATGCGAATTTATACTAACCAACATGATTAGCATTTGTTTTGCAGGTAAATGTGATTTTTAGGAGCTAAAATGCATGTTGGAACTATGTCGGAGTTGGACTTGGATGCGAGCGTGGAAAAGACCTTGGAATGCACATTTTATAGGGGCTCCGCGATGGAGCCGTGCCACGCTACCATCGCGGTAGCACACTGCCTGAACAGGAATTGAAATGGCAAATTCCAGTGTGCCTTCACGTCAGCTCCGTGGCACGGAGAGAGGCCTCCGCGTTGGCCTCCGTGCCACGTTGAGGTTAATTTACCGGACCCTGAAATTCCAGTGAAGGTCCGCGTCCACGCCGTGTCACGGAGGCAGTGCTCCGCGTTGGCCTCCGTGACACGTTGCTTGTTATTCCGGGAAAAATTTCCCACTAGTATAAATAGCACACTTAGGTTTATTTTAAGAGTTTTTAGTTTTTAGACTGAGTTCAGAAGTGGAGAGCAAGGACGTGGGCTAGTAGCAGTTGAGGAACGAAAAAGCTAAGGGATTTCTTCTCTTCCTTTCTTCTTTCTATCAATGGTACGTATGATTTACACTCATTTTAGGATGATCAATCCACAAATGAGTGGCTAATTCTCTTCCTTGCTGAGGTTTTGAACATGTGTAATGAATTTTGATTGTAAATGATATGGTTTTCTTCTTCTTCTTTAATGTTGTTCTATTAATTCTTGTTTTTACTGCATTAGTGCTTGGCCAACATTAATGTATATCTAAAAAGTCCAATTTCACTTGAAAGAGCAAGAAATTGGAAAGTTGTGAATTAATAGGGTATTGTTCTTAACTTGATTTGGGAAAATTGGGTTTTGATGTGCTTTCCTGATAGAAATATACTTGAAAGCCGTATTAGTCAATTTAGGAACCGGAATTGTAGTGCTAGGTCATAAATTGCATTTGATCACAGAAATGTAGACGGATGGTTTATGATTCTAAAGTGAAATTAAATACGAGAGTTTTAATTTCTAGGCAAATGTTCTTGGCTAGCAACATGAAGAAGAGATTAACCAAATTATCATGATTATCAAGTTCATTACTTGTTCTTAACCTTGGCATGTTCATATCCATTGTCTAAATTCACAAGTAAATAGTTGTTATTAATTGTAGTATATATAGTTTAGAAACAAAAACTCAAGTAACTGTTAGTTACATTGTTGTTAGCATAATTAGAATTGAAATAGGAATATAAGTAAACTAGCAATTTTATGTATGTTGAGCCTCCTTGGATCGATACTTGGCTACTTAGCCACTTTATTACTTGTTTAGCCACGTGCACTTGCGTGTCGGTTTATAATATATAATACCAACCTGAGCAGTAGACCGCGAACAAGTTTTTGGCGCCGTTGCCGGGGAGGCTAGGCGATTTGTGAAATTGTGTTTAGTGTAAATTTACCGTATTTTTATTTTTATTTTGTTAAGTGTTAACAACTTGGTCTTAGCCTGTATTTTGCAGATTTTGTTTCTGTGAACACTGGCAAGGGACAAAGAGCTGGTGGAATCTTACTTAGAGCCTGAACGTGAATTTCATAGTCAACGTAGAGAAGCTCTACGAAAGAAGTTGCAGTTGCTGAAACAGTCTATGATGGAGCAACAAAATCCACCAGTTGTGCGGGCAGTTTTAGTGCCCGATGAAGCAGCAGCAAGGCCGGTTCGCGAGGTGGCAATCCCACACGCTAATAATGTACATTCTAGCATCCGCAAACCAGAGCCTGGAGGGAGGTTTGAATATAAGCAGAATATGGTGCAACTTTTGCACACAAGCGGGCAATTTACCGGTCTCCCTCATGAAGATCCACAACAACATCTCCAAAACTTTTTGGAGATAAGTGACACTTATATACCCGCTGGAGTGTCACCTGATTATGTTCGGCTCACCTTATTTCCATTTTCCTTACTTGGTGAAGCCAAGAGGTGGTTAAAAGCTGAACCACCCAATTCTATATCAACGTGGGATGATCTTGCACGGAAGTTTTTGATCAGATTTTTCCCTTCTGGTAAAACAGCCAGACTTAGGAGTCACATCCTAAGTTTTAAACAGAGGGAAGGAGAAAATCTATATCAAGCCTGGGAAAGATTTAAATCCATGTTGCGGGACTGTCCTCATCATCATCAGTCCAATGAGGTGTTGGTACACACATTTATTGAGGGTTTGGAACCCCACACTAAAATTCTGTTAGATTCAGCAGTTGGAGGGAAAGCGCTGGAAAAGACCTATGAGGAGCTGTACACTTTGCTCAACCGGATTTCACAAGGCAATCCAGAATGGAATGCAGATTCTTCAAGAGGTGGAGCAAGGAAAGCAGCGGGAGTGCTTGAAGTGGATGGATTCATAGCTATCGCTGCACAGATAGCTGCTTTGCAAAATCAGTTAAACACTCACTTCAGCAATATAAATTTGAACCAGCCTTCAGCTTCAGTCAATGCAGTTCAACAGATGTGGTGTGAAGTGTGTGGTAGTAGTGAGCATTAAGCTGAATGCTGTGGTGCAAATCCTGATTCTGTTAACTTTGTGGGCAATGCACAGAGAAATCAACAGCAGTTTGGTAGTGGCTACAACTCAAATTGGAGGAACCATCCGAATTTTTCGTGGGGTAGCAACAATCAACAATGCCAAAGTTCAGGGCAGGGTATGCACAGAAACCAAGTAGGGCAACAAAATTATCAAGCTCAATTCAGAAATCACAATGCCCCTCCTCCACCACCATCACCGACTATTGAGGAGATGTTCAAAACCATGATCGCTAATCAGGCACAATTGCAGGCTGACTATATCAAATTGGCAGCCGAAGTGAAGAACAATCAGTTGGCGACCAAGGCTCTTGAATATCAGTTTGGGCAATTTGCTAGTGCCCAAAATACTAGACCCAGAGGAGGACTACCTAGCGACACGGATCCTAATCCGAAGCAGGTAAATGCAGTGACCACGAGGAGTGGTTTACAGTTGGAGGAGGTGGAACCGGAAAGACCGCCTCAAAAGTCAGGAGCAGCAGATGTTGAGGGAGAGCAAATCTCAGATAAGGGGAAGACTAAAGAAGCTGAACCAGAAAGGCCTCCACCCCCGTTCCCTCAACGACTTAAGAAACACAAGGAGGAGGCGTGTTTCCAGAAATTCATGGAGGTACTTAAACAGGTACATGTTAACTTACCTCTTGTTGATGTCTTGCAGGGAGTGCCAAAATATGCGAAATATATTAAAGACATCGTGGCTAACAAAAGTCATTTGACTGAGTTTGCCACGGTAGCTTTAACGGAGGAATGCACTTCCCGTATTCAGAATAGGTTGCCCACAAAACTGAAAGACCCTGGAAGTTTTACTATCCAGCTTACTATTGGGCAAAGTATCCGAGCTCGTGGATTATGCGACTTGGGGGCAAGCATAAATCTGATGCCATCTTCGGTATTCAGAAAGTTAGGTCTAGGAAGTCCTAGACCTACAATGGTAATCTTGCAGCTAGCAGACAAGTCTTTAGCTAAGCCAGATGGCATTGTTGAGGATGTGTTAGTGCAAGTAGGCTCCCTCATTTTTCCGGTCGATTTCATTGTTCTGGATTTTGAACCAGATGCTGAAGTCCCATTTATTTTGGGACGACCCTTTTTGGCAACCGGAAAAGCATTAATTGATGTAGCTGCGGGTCAACTCACGATGCGAGCACATGACAAGGTCGAAGTGTTCGATGTGTACAAGGTACCTAAACTCCCAACTGTTTATAAGGATCTCTCGGTGAGCAACGTGATTGATCTTACGAATGCTAATGGAATGAGTGATTCCCAAGAGTTACTAGGAAGGCCACCGGATAAGGTTGAGAACTACTGGGGGGATGACCATGATCGGGACAAATCGTCCATCTCCCTAGTAGACAAGTGAGCTTAAAGGACGTCGAGCCGCGACGGTAAACCAGGCGCTGCACGGGAGGCAACCCGTGAGAAAAATATTTTATTTTTTTCTGTTACACAGTGTAGTTAGTTTTTATCTTTATTTTTGTTTTTATTTTCTATTTCCAAGTTTTATTTTTCTTTTTCTTTTCTTGATTAGGTTTAGATTTTCATTTTAGTTAATATTTTTTAGTTTTAGTTAGGGAAATCTATTAATTTAACCAATTTTTGTTTAGTGAGGTGATTTTCAGGTATAACGGAGGAAATATACATGGAATCGAGAAAATGAGGCAAGGTATGAAAAATCAAATTAATTGAAGAAACAGTGCACTGGCGCGTTGGCGCCGTGTCACGGAGGTAAGGCTCCGCGTTACCCTCCGTGACACGTTGAAGGAAAAATCCAGATTTTTCAAAAATCCAGTAAGCCAACGCGTTGGCTCCGTGTCACGGAGGAGGGGCTCCGCGTTACCCTCCGTGACACGTTGCCCCTTATTCAGTGCCGGGTCACACCGGGTTGCCGGGTGACCCGCGTGTTTTCTTTAAATAAACCCCCGATTTCACCCCATTTTTCCCCATTTCCCTCTTCCCTCCGCGACCAAACACCCATTTCCCCCTCCCCAAGCACCGTGCCACGTTCCTAGGCAAGGAAAAACATCAAGTTTCTTCGGTTTCTCAATTCAAAGGTATATTTTCATCGTCTATCTCAATTTTTGGCAATTTTTGTCAAATTTGGGCATGTGAGGTGAGATATATCACCCTAGGTAGAAATTAAACATGAATGTTGGATTATTTGTGATTGATACATGTTTGGATTGTTGTATTTAGCGTTTGAACTTATCGATTGCGTAAATAATTCGAAATTGATCATAGAATTGTATTCTAGGGCTTGGGTTGTTGAATTTGATTTGGGCACTTGATAATTTGGTGAATTCGATGCCGGGGTGTGTTTATTATTTGAGAGAAGTCGTGGTAAATATTGTGTAAATGTTAAAAGACGACGAATTCTCGAATTTTTGTGGGAAAATGCATAAAATGTGTGAATTGGTTAGATTGTTTGGATTCGTTTGTATATAGAATGTTTTTATTGTTGTTTTTATTTTATTGTTGTTTTTTGTTGCTTGGGCGATGTGTGAATTGTTAGCGATGGTAGGATTGGGATTAGCTGTATGAAGTCTGAGTAGCAGGCTAACCGTTATGCTGTCGAAATTTTGTTGTGAACGCACTAAGCATGAAGTTATGGTGTTGTCTGTAGTGTAATTAGAGTTATCTTTGCCGTAATTTTATAGAAGTAGCTAAGGCCTAAGTGTGGGGTAAATGTTGTGTAACCCGACCTTAGCCGAAGTTAACAAGTTTTTAGCTTAACGTTGTGCTTGTTTGTGTAAATTGACAGGTACAATGGCTAGCAGACAAAATAAAGGCAAGGGTGCTTCTACCTCAGGCACAGGTAGGAAAAGGATGAGACTGGGCACCGCAGTCCCAGCTGCACCCGCTGTTCCGCGCGGCCAACGCCGCCAATACGGAACAAGATGGGTCACCGATGAAGGGAAGAAGTGGTACGCGAAACATAAAGAAAACAAGTACTTCCCCGAGGAACATATTGCACGGGAACCACTCGCACAAGAGTTCCCTCGCATTGTACAGAGAATCGAGGCAGCTGGGCTCAGCTTTATCTTTCAGGAGCCCAAGGAGTGCAACCTTCACTTGGTCCAGGAATTTTATGCAAACTGGAACCCGGCCATCAGAAGCCACACAGTGAAAATCAGAGGGCAGATTGTCACTCTGGAACCCCAACAGCTGAATGCCATCGTTGGAGCGCGGGACACAGATGCCCATGTTCTCCGCCAGCTAAACATCACCCCACCGTACGCCGACATCAGACGTACGTTGTGTGGGGCTCGATCCACAGCCCGATGGAGTAGACATAAGGAGAGGGGTTACCACCAGACTCTGCCTTATTCACAGATGAACAGGGAGGCCAGAATATGGCTGAAGATTGTATGTTCGTGCTTGATCCCGGGAGTCCATATGACAGATGTGACCCGGGACCGTGTCTGCTTGGTGTATGCCCTTATGAAAGGGCTTGAGATTAATGTGGGGGCGTAATAATATCCGCCATGAAGAGAGCCAGACTGCACCAGGGCCACAGATACGGGTTTGGCGGACTCATCACCACCTTCCTCCGAGGCCTTGACATTGAGGAAGAAGCCTTGGATTATATTCCGTAGTTGGAGCGGAGGGCCCTCGATGTGACAAAGACTAAGGCCCCCGACACTACACACGGACCAGTATTGACTTTGGGCGAGCGACATGCTCGTGACGATCAGTACATGGCCCGTATGTTTGGCTTGTAGATGCTGCAGCTACGGATAGGTGGGAGACCAGCCACCGAGGAAGAATTATGGCAGCTGGAGCTGGACTACCCCTTTGGCGAGAACGCCAGAGCCTTATGTCGGGTAGGGCCAGCCTTCGTGGAGCCGACAGATGACGATGTCCCTACTGATGAGGAGACACGTCATGAGGACTCCGATGTGGAGTCCGATGACGACGATGGAGCTGATTCAGACATAGGCGACGAGGCCGCAGCACCGGATGAAGAAGTCGAATATTTCGACTGAGCAGGGAGTTCCACCACCCAAAATTTTGTGCTTTGTATTTTTGTGAACACTGGGGCCAGTGTTCGATTTAAGTGTGGGGTGGGGAGTAGCTAGGTGCTGGGGACATAGGCTCTAAATTGCCGTATGTTTTTTCCTTGGTTTGTATGTATGTTTGTGCTTTCCCTGTGGCGAACTGATTTGTGATGTATGTGTATATACGTGTGTGTGGTTAATGATGTGTGTTTTTGAAAGTTATGGTTGCTAGTGTAAATATTTTGTAAATTTTGTAAATATTTTTTTCTATCGACATGATCGATATTTTTCAAAATTTTTGCGAAGATATTTTGAAATTATCAAAATCTTTTGTAAATATGTTTCTATCGAAATGATCGATGTGTTGCAAAAATATTTTGATTTTTATTTTTTTTGGGTTTCTCGGAGTTTGTTTTCGGTTCTTTTACCGAGAATAGTCCCATTGAACCGATGTCATAGTTAGTGACCGTTCCCTATGATGGATGGATGACGACCGTCTTAAAGGAAATGTAGTCGGTAGGAGTAGGATTTTCATTTGTTTTTAGTTTTTCTTTGGTGGATTGCATCAATGAACTGCAGTTGCTTATGGTTGCTAAAATTTCATTGCGTGTTGTAACCGATGTTCAAAATGTGAAAGTGATTCGTTGGAAAGCATGCAATTCTGTAAATATGTTGAGTTACCTAGGCTATAGAATTTGGTTCAGTATGATTGAGGCTTAATCTTGAATTCATGTAATTGACTAATTAAAGAGTCTGTGAATGCATCTTGATTCGAGCATGTGCATGAAGTGTGAAGTGAGGTATTGTTATTCCATGTCATTGTGAATTGTCTAGAACTTGCCTGGTGTGTATACAAAATGAAATGAAGGAGATGTAGTGTTGGAAAGGATGTAGGCATTTCTTTGTTTTAACCGATAGTTTCCATTTTTTTCTTGTCAAATTCTACCTTTTTATATGTTGTATACCCTAGTCAGCCCGTTGAGCCTTTAGCCGATTTCTTTCTTTTGTCCAAAAATTGTATGAACTAAGCTTTATTCCTTCTTTTCATTAGCCCTAAAGTCTATAAGAAGCTCTTAAGCGCTTACAAAGTAAAGAAAATGTTTCCCAAAGTGTTAAAGAGTGAAAAGAGTGAAAAGAAAAAGAAAAGCAAAGTGAGGAAAGAAAAGATGATGTTGAAGAGGCACTTGTTGTAATTAATTGATAGTGAGGGTACTTGAAAACCCTTTGTTTTGTGTCAAGTGTGTCTGATGAAATGGGCTGTATGAAAGTAAACCAGCATGAATGGGAGAAAAAGAGAAAAGAGAGGAACAATGTCCATGAGTCGATGGGAATGAGTTGAAAAGGCACTTAAGGATGCTAGCGACTATTATTGGCTAATCCAATATATATATACTAGATCCATAGCCCCGTTACAACCCATTAAAGTCCTACGTGATCCTATATTGCATTTCTTTATATTAGTGGAGTAATACACTAAGGGCAAGCTTATGGGTCATAACATGAGGCATGTGAATTCTTTTGGGAGAGAGAGTGAAATTAATTTTTATATGCCCCTATTTGCATGTTTGTGTGCTGCATGAACATAAAGGGGAAGCTTCTCTCGAGTTGTGAGGGCACATGCTTGATGAAAGATTGATTTTCGTGTCGGATTTCTTGATTAGCTGATTTGCATGAGTTTGCCGATATCAAGAATCACTTCTTTAAGTCTAGGAAGTCTTGATGTATAAAAGGTCATTGTATTGTACGACCAAGCATGTTTTCTTGATGATTTGCAAAAATTGAATAACCGGTATGACCGTAGCGTAAATTGTTGCACCATAGTGACGAAGGTTGGGATGTAATTTGCATGATTTGTGTATATGTTGTTCGAGGACGAACAAGGATTTAAGTGTGGGGTAAGTGATCTTGGGTAGATTTATATGCCCAAGTGATACTCAAACGTATCATTTTTACTTTGTTTGTTGTGCAATGTGTATATAATATCATGTAATTAGTAATAAAATGCGAATTTATACTAACCAACATGATTAGCATTTGTTTTACAGGTAAATGTGATTTTTAGGAGCTAAAATGCATGTTGGAACTATGTCGGAGTTGGACTTGGATGCGAGCGTGGAAAAGACCTTGGAATGCACATTTTATAGGGGCTCCGCGATGGAGCCGTGCCACGCTACCATCGCGGTAGCACACTGCTTGAACAGGAATTGAAATGGCAAATTCCATTGTGCCTTCGTGTCAGCCCCGTGGCACGGAGAGAGGCCTCCGCGTTGGCCTCCGTGCCACGTTGAGGTTAATTTACCGGACCCTGAAATTCCAGTGAAGGTCCGCGTCCACGCCGTGTCACGGAGGCAGTACTCCGCGTTGGCCTCCGTGACACAATGCTTGTTATTCTGGGAAAAATTTCCCACTAGTATAAATAGCACACTTAGGTTTATTTTAAGAGTTTTTAGTTTTTAGACTGAGTTCAGAAGTGGAGAGCAAGGACGTGGGTTAGTAGCAGTTGAGGAACGAAAAAGCTAAGGGATTTCTTCTCTTCTTTTCTTCTTTCTATCAATTGTACGTATGATTTACACTCATTTTAGGATGACCAATCCACAAATGAGTGGCTAATTCTCTTCCTTGCTGAGGTTTTTAACATGTGTAATGAATTTTGATTGTAAATGATATGGTTTTCTTCTTCTTCTTTAATGTTGTTCTATTAATTCTTGTTTTTATTGCATTAGTGCTTGGCCAACATTAATGTATATCTAAAAGGTCCAATTTCACTCGAAAGAGCAAGAAATTGGAAAGTTGTGAATTAATAGGGTATTGTTCTTAACTTCATTTGGGAAAATTGGGTTTTGATGTGCTTTCCTGATAGAAATATACTTGAAAGCCGTATTAGTCAATTTAGGAACCGGAATTGTAGTGCTAGGTCATAAATTGCATTTGATCACAGAAATGTAGACGGATGGTTTATGATTCTAAAGTGAAATTAAATACGAGAGTTTTAATTTCTAGGCAAATGTTCTTGGCTAGCAAGAAGAAGAAGAGATTAACCAAATTATCATGATTATCAAGTTCATTACTTGTTCTTAACCTTGGCATGTTCATATCCATTGTCTAAATTCACAAGTAAATAGTTGTTATTAATTGTAGTATATATAGTTTAAAAACAAAAACTCAAGTAACTGTTAGTTACATTGTTGTTAGCATAATTAGAATTGAAATAGGAATATAGTAAACTAGGCAATTTTACGTATCTTGAGCCTCCTTGGATCGATACTTGGCTACTTAGCCACTTTATTACTTGTTTGACCACGTGCACTTGCGTGTCGGTTTATAATATATAATACCAACCTGAGCAGTAGACCGCGAACAGTGCCCGAACTATTAGAAAGTTAAGGTTGAACATCAAAGGCCAGGAGAAGTACTTCAGGATATTAGCATTCCTACTTGGAAGTGGGAAGAGATTAACATCGATTTTATAACAGGATTACCCTATACTCGTCGATAGTATGATTCCATTTGGGTAGTGGTACCCAGGTTGAACAAGGTTGCACATTTCCTACCGCTAAAAAACCACAGACTCAGTGGATTATTATGCCAAGTGTATATTTGGGAGTTGGTTCGACTTCATGGCGTGCCCTTGTCTATTATTTCAAACTGAGGTACTCAGTTCACCTCCCAGTTCCATCGATCTTTTTAGAAAGGGCTTGGGACTCAGGTTAAGTTTAGTACAGCCTTTCATCTATAAACGGATGGCCAAGCATAACAAACAATCCAGACTCTTGAGGACATGTTGAGAGAATGTGTGTTGGACATCAAAGGTAGTTGGGATGATCATTTGCCTCTGATCGAATTTGCTTACAACAGTAGCTATCACTCTAGCATCCAGATGGCACCGTTCGAGGCTCTTTATGAACGGAGGTGTAGATCGCCCATTGGATGATTTGAGGTTGGTGAGGCTGTGATGATAGGGCCTAATTCGGTTCATGAGGCTATGGTAAAGGTTCGGTTGATAAGGGACTAGTTAAAGACCGCTTAGAGTCGTCAGAAATCATATGCTGATGTAAGGAGAAGGGATTTGGATTTCGAGGTAGACGAGTTGGTATTTTTAAATATATCTCCCATGAAAGGAGTCATGTAGTTTGTGAAGAAAACAAAACTCAGTCCCCGCTACGTAGGTCCTTACCAGATTGTTAGAGGAGTAGGTAAGGTAGCGTATGAGTTGGACTTGCCCTCAGATTTATCTTCCGTGCATCCTGTGTTTCATGTATCACTTTTGAAGAAATGTTTGGGATATCCAGCTCTAGTAGTTCCGATGGACAGCATTGGTGTAAGAGACAGCCTCAGCTATGAAGAAGATTTGGCGGAAATATTGGATCGTCAAGTTTAGAGGCTAAGGAACTGTCACACCCTGCTTTGGGGGGTATGACTGGCACCTGGTGCCCTACTAGGACCTGAACTGCTAGACTATTGAGCCTGAGCACATCTGGTGCCTGGCTAGCTCTAACTCAGATTCAGGGAAACAACGGGCTATATAACGGCTGTAAATACAGCCTCCGGCCGACTAGGCCTATAGCCACCTGTACCTGTACTAACAGCTAACCAGAAGCATATCAATATAGGGGAGCCTATGCGGGCCGACAAGGCAACCATGCTGTCTAGTTATCTGTAACTCAACAATGAAATATTGGAAAGCCACGTGACCGGCAAGGTCACCACTACTGTCAAGCTATGGCCCCACACGGCCAACATAAAAGAAACAGAAGTACTAACAGCTATACAACTGCACGGCCTCACACGACCGGCTCATCTGACCACAGGGAAA
This sequence comes from Datura wrightii, assembly GCA_035772735.1. Taxonomy (NCBI): domain Eukaryota; kingdom Viridiplantae; phylum Streptophyta; class Magnoliopsida; order Solanales; family Solanaceae; genus Datura; species Datura wrightii. Next base: position 114,439,154 of record JASDFA010000001.1, read on the forward strand.
TATATACAGACTGCAAGCCTCTAAGAATACTGATAAGATGGTCGGGACAGGGCCCCGGCCTACCCATGCTGTACAACAAAAGAAAAGGGAAACCTCTAGCTGTCTAGCTCCGGATGACTGGAGCAGATGACACTGTGAGCTGGCTGGAATAACGAGGTATCGGTCCCTCGTCTATGAGTACCTGCAGGCAAGTGATGCAGCGCCCCACCGGGCGTCAGTACCACTAGTACTGGGTATGTAAAACAATAACTGAAAGAAATATTTTAAAACAACAACACAACTGATGGAACTGAAATAGGAAGGAATAGACTAACTGACTGAAAATGTAAAGCTATGCCTACTCTTAATTATACTGGAAGGAGTAGGAGTCATACCTGGAGATGTATCGTTCTACTGTCGATCTACTCGTATCTCATGTAACATGGCATAACATAACATAACATAACATAACACACACAAACCTTACCCGGCCCCCATAAGCCGGGAGGTACAACCAACATGCAATCTATACCCCTACCCCGGTCGTCCCATCCCCTACAATAACCATAAGCATCCTGCCGGTCCTCTGGGTATGCACTTGGGCTCGCTGAGCCCCTGACTATAACTGTACCTGAGTCTGGAGGACTCCTGAATCAACACCCCGGGCGTACCCGCTCGATGGGGGTGTATAAGGGCCGACCAAGGCCCAATATGGGGAAAACTGGCATCCCATCTTCGTCCCCTGTGGGACGGCATTCCACTCCGTAGAGCGACGTATCCTCGTCCTCTCGCGGACGAGTCGATACAGTTATTAACCCTGGGGCGGTCATGGATGCTAGGTAATCTAACCCCAAGACAATACAGTAGTCTCAACTAGTAATACTATCTGCATATACCACATACTGAAGCTAATGATAATAATGTATCTGTACATACTATATGCTGACTAGTGATAGTGATATGTATGTATTTAATATATGCTGAGACTGATAATGGTATATATATATATAATCTTCTGCCATACTGTACTGAGTCTAATGTTAAACATGATATAGTTTTTCTGCTGGAAACCATGTTGTATAACTGAGTTTCTATAGTAACATGATTTACTATTTCTAACATGCTTTCCAAACTTCATTTTAACCTATCATTCTACTTCTGAGATACCTTACCGGTATTTCCATTGCTTTACTAGGTTTCTACTGAATACGATAATGTCCTAACATTCTTTACTAAATCACATACTGGGCATGCTGTACAGTTCCTAACACTTGTATTAGAATTTATATCATGCTAGCAAGTTTCACACTATACATAACATGATGCTTACAATATCGTACCAACATTCGTAATAAACATAACACACGACTTCTGAACATTCTACTGGCCTTTAAACTACTTTACGATACCGTGACTACTAACTTGCCGAGGAAACTAGCTTTACATACCTTCGCTTCTGATTTCCTGACTAACTGGCGTAGCTCGGTCAGTTTTTCAGCTATTTCTCCCAACTGCATTCATATATATGTCAATTAGGACTAAATACAACTTTATTCTAAAGGACGACATCACTTTCGATATAATTATACTTAGGCTTATCGATAGACGGTTGAAAACTCGCTGTTTTCCAGAAGTCCAGAAGGGAGAAGTATTCACTTCACAGCTAGGAACACATAAACACTAGTTTGGAGCAATTCCACTTACCTTAGTCCGGTATCCCGACGATTTGTTGGCCGAATTTCGTGAAACTAAATCCGTAGGAATGCTCCCTGCTGCTAAATACCTCAGTATCTGAGGTTAATTTGAGTTTAGACTACGTTTGACAGCGTAATCGGACGATAATATATTACCTTTCTTTGCCTCACTCTGTTTCCCTGCGTTTTCTGGAAATTAATAAGAGATATGACCTCACAAACCGAAGTGGGGGCTTTACATACTTGGGCCTGGACAGGCCCAATGTGTCACAGAGCCAACGCGTAGGCTCCACCTCCGTGACATGTTTCCATTGCGGAGGGGCTCTGCCTCGGCTCCTTCCGCGATGGTTCGACAGGCTATCCGTTCGATCCTTTTTCGGGCCTTCCTCTAGCACGTATGGCTTTCCAATATGCTTAATCACCGTGCGAATAGGCCATCTAGGTGTTGGAAATCTTACGGGGTATAACAGGAACAAAGAAGTAGCTTTAGTTAAAGTCTTAAGGAGAAATCAGCATGTTGAAGGAGCTACGTGGGAAGCCGAAGTGGATATGATGGCTAAATACCCACATTTATTGTCTAGCGGCTCAGTTTCAGTTTGAGGTATCAGTTTTTCCCTAATTCTCTAATATGTTTCCATGTTCATTCATGTGCGCAAGTTTGTTTTATGTTTTGATATATGTATGTGATGTCTGAATTCGGTTCACCTACGTAGTTCCTTTTAGAGATAGTCATTTTGTCAGTCTTCGATTTAAATGATTAGTATTTGCATATGATGATTGCATGTTTCTAAGTTTTTTGTGTGTTTATAACATTCGAGGACGAATGTTCCCAAGGGGGAGATATTGTTATACCTCAGGAAGCCATGGATAAGAATCGATAGTCAAAATGGTGAACTGCTGAAATTTCGCACCAGAACACATAATGATCCGTGAAGTGGCTTGTGAGGAGTGACCACGAGTGGTGAAATAACTCATGGTCAATCGGGGTTTCGCAAGGTGTTGGGGAAGGCCATGAGCATGACCATGAGTCGTGGTCAAACCTCATGACTCGTGAGGTCATCCGTGGCATGGATTCGATGGTTGGTTAAAGCTTTAGGACAGTGGGGATCACGGGTGGTGACCATGAGTCGTGGTCAGCCACAATGATTCTTGGAGTCCCTCATGGGATCCCCTGAGTGAATTTGGGCAATAGACTCCATGACTCTAGGCCACGAGTCATTAGCCCTGGTCACGAGTTGTCCGGTCCCTCAGGGGGCCTGGTAGTCAGCAAAATTTTGCGATTTTAGTAAGGGCTTTTATGTAATTCCTAGGTCCTAGGGCCCTATACTATGTCATTTTAAGCTGTGAATAGTGAGTTTTAAGTAGGGTAAGTCCATTCTCAACCCACTCTAACTAATGCATTCAAGTTTAGAGGTTTTGGAGAGGTGATCAATCTTAGCCTTCAGGTTCTTCATCAATCCTTCCTTGGGCAATCTAGGGGACTATAGAATCAGCTTATCTCAGGTATGTAAGGCTATCAACGATTGTTTCCTATCACACCCATGCCCGTTCTCTACAATTTCATGAAAATTCTATTAGAAATTTATTGGGTTTTAAAGTAGATTATTATAAAAATCTAATAGTTTTTAATGGGCTTTATGATTTTCTGACCTTATCGTATTCTATGGGGTTTTAATTAGATTTTGTAATTTAATTTATTTTTAATGTTATCAATTATTGAATTCTCTTGAAATTAAGCCTAATTATGCATGACCCATGATGACTCGATATATGATCTACTTTTCCATTAATGATATTTGCAAGCCAAGTATGAATTATGATTTAAAGTATGGAATTAATTGAATACGTATCATGTTTTATGATTTTCATGCTTTATGCATGATCTACAAGTATGTATGAACTTTACGATTCATAAATTATGTTTTGGCCGACTCACGGGCCTTGTTTCACGGCTAGTTTCACGTATTTAAAAGTATTTTTATGATTATTATGATTTAACTAGCCCATGAATTCATGCATGTTATACTGTGAGCCCTATATATGTTTTGCGAGTAGTTTCGAATATCGAGTAGGTTCGGCGTCCAAGTTTTGCCCTGGATCTCATAAACTACCTCCCATCGTAGTTATGTAGGGACCTTCTTTGTGACTGTCCCCGGCCCAAATGACCCTTTTCATGGTGATCTCACGCCCTTCATGGTTTTACCCTTAGCAAGGTATGAACGGCCTCCCGACTAGGTTTACAAGTCAGACTTCATGTGTGCTCATATGGGGTATGTCAGTTAAGAGAATCTCCCACTATTCCTCATGACTAATGCATTTCTATGACTATGTTTATATTCTCAATTTATGTTCAATATCGTTTTCTCTCTTGTTTATGATTATGATTGTTTCGAAAATCTTGAGCCTTATATTAAGTTATGTTTAGAATATATATATGATACGAGCATGATGTCCTACTCTTATGATTATTTATGAGTTTTATCTATTTTAATTGTACATTTTACTTACCTTGCATACTCGGTACATTCCACGTACTGACTGCATCATTTCTATGTTGTATCATTTCATGATATAGGACATAGTTCTCAGGCTCACCCTTCTCCGTAGTTCTTCAGAGTTTGCTATCAGCTTATTTGGTGAGTCCTCATGCTCTGGGGGCCGTATGTTTAGACTCTATTATTCTCTTTCTGTTTTAGTATTGTAGAGTTAGATGCGGTATTGACCCATCAAACCGTATTTCATGATTAGAGGCTTTTAAGAATATATGCTGTATTCAGCCGTAATGTATGGATTATGTATTGTCTTTTCTCCATTATTATGTCATGATTTCAATTCCTTGTGTTAAGTCTTCTGCTTATGTGTATTTATTAGATGTATGATCATGCCATGGGTTGACTTGGGGTCCTGCAGGACTCCTCGCGCTGGGCTTATGATCCAGGTGTACGTTCGGGTCGTGAAAATTATGATCTTGATCTTCTTAACCCCAAATTATTATTTATGACTTATGCTAAGAATTCTCCACAAGCATTCATCACAAATTTATGAATATCAACTATATACATGTTTTACACGTATGCATGGACTTCATGATTTATGATTTTATGACTCTTCTCAAACGAATAAGCCCTTATTCATGGAAAAGAATGTATTTTCAAGTACAACCAAGTATGTTATGTCATAATTGTCCATGAACTTCATGAATGATTTATGATTATGATATGAACCTCATGTCCATGTTTTTGGGAGCAATGTCTAGCACCAAGTAGACTCGGCCTTTAGGTAAACCTCGTGGTCTCAGAATACGCACCACTATAGGTCTATATATATACAAATGTTAATGTTATTAGATCCTCATGATATTACATTATGCACGTCCCTTGCCAAGAAAACCCAGGATGGCTCTGCCCACTTGAGTGAGATAGTTGGGGCATCATGTAAGCTCTATCTTTATGGTATCAATTATGACGAGGCCTCCCATTGTTCCTCATGATTTATGCACGGTTATGTTATGTTAATTTGGCTCAAGTTATGTTCTATAAATGTTTTCTCTTATAATTATGAATATGACTGGTTTACGAATGGTTGAAAACCTTTAGCCCTTATGTTTACATTATGATATTTACTTTATGATCATGTTGTCCTACTATTATGAACTCTTATGTATTTTACTTATCCGTTTTACTTACCTTGCATACTCAGTACATTCCATCTACTGACTGCATACTCTATATTGTATTGTTTCATGATACATGCTTTGACATTCAGGTCTTGCGCCGCCATTATCTGATTCTCTGAGTTCACATCCCTATGCAAGTGTTGGTGAGCCCTCATCCTTCGAGGACATTTAGTTATCTGTAGTTATGCTCTTTCAGTTACAAACTTTTGTCGAGCTAGTTGGGGATGTTGTCCCATCAGCTTATCAGTTATGCAGAAGCTCTTCAGACATTATATAGAAATCATCTTGTTATTTCTAATTTGTTATTATCTTGAAATGTATGCAGACTTCTGCTTTTACGTATGTTAAACTTCTGCATATTTATGTGTAGTTTTCTATATCATGTTCAAGCCATGGATCGACTTGAAGCCTCTCGGGGTTCCTTGTCTCATCTCTCGATCTAGGCCTATGTTCGGGTTGTGATGCACATGTTTGCTAAGCCTCTCCCAGAGTACTACATCAATCTTGTGCCAAAATTTTATGCTTCTTAGTAGGAACGCCAAGAGGCAATGAAGCATAAGGGGAAGGTGGAAGAGTTCCCTTGCCTTCCCTCAGTTAGGGTTAGAGGTGTGGAAGTAGATATTACTCCAGCTACCATAAATAGACTATATTTGGTGGATAAGATCAATCTAGGGATAGTGTATGAAGAAAGAGTTGCCACCAAAGAAATTTAGTTTCAGTGGATAGCTCCCATCACCGCCAATGGCTAGCCCTTATGGGCCTCAATGTGTGGCGAAATCTCGAGTCATGATCACAAGTTTGAGGCCAAGTTGTGGCTGGAGCTTGTTTGTGGCAGAATTATGCCCTCGAAGAATTACCAAAGAGTGAACTTAGAAGCGGCCATACTCATCGCCTGCATCATGACAGGGGTGCCCATAAACTTTGGGGAAATAGTGGCCATCCAAATGAAACATAAGGCTAGGCAACAAGGAACATCCATGCCATATGTTGTGCTCATTTCTCAGTTGTGCCTCAATGCAGGGGTACCATTATTTCCCTAATGAATTCCCCAGCTTTGCCACCGATATCATCAAAGTGGAAAGAAAGAGGGATGGTGAAGAAACCAAGATGAAAAGAAAGAGGTTGCAAGTGTTTAAGACTCCCAAGAGCTCTGTCTCCCATGACATAGAGGAGACTCCCATTGTTCCCAACCACAATATTCCACACCCCAAGGCATTCGAGCATGCATCTGGAGAAGCACCATTTAGGGGGTCTCACCTCCTCCCACATCCTCTCGACCAAGCGGAATACAGAGGCTAGTTGAGATAACACAATTTGATGAAAGCCAACTTTTAAAGCTGGCCCAAAATCTCCCGATTCTTATCGCCAGAACAGTTAAGAGGGAAGATGAAGAATGTGTTTGACAACTTGACACAGCTCTGCTCCCGAGTATATGTGGTTGAGGGAGCTGTCTCTTCTCTTTGAACGGAGATACGAGATTTGCGGGACCAGGCACCAATTGCAGACCTCGACTTGAGTATCCTTAGTGCAGCCATGGCTGCCCCATCTATAGTCCAGGGCCCCATCATTGATCTGTTTGAGGACTTAGGTAGGGAGGATGAGCCATACATAGGTGCAGGGGCCCTTGATGAGCATGAAGAGGCCAATGATGAGAAGGACAAGTAGTTCCTTCATGGAGTTCCCACTAATGAATTGGTAATTTACCAACTCATTCGGCTTTTAAGCATGATCTTTTGGTTGGTTTTCAACTCATTTTGGAAGGTTTTATGCCCTTTTTCTTCTCTATGCAAGCATTTGAAGGAAGCAAAGGTAATGGAGGTTTTGAACTCAAAAAGAACTTCTAAAGACATGCTATTAACTAGTGATATAGAGATCCAGACGTGTGAAACATGGGAAAAATGCAATTTCTATTGTTCGATAGAAGTCTTGCATGGGAAGCCGTGATTTGGCAGCACCGAGTCGCCAGTCAATTGCCGGTCCAAGTGCTGGTCCATTCTGCCAGTTCATTGATTCCTACTGGTGAGCAAGCAGCTATTCGTAGATTGGCACCGGTGAAACGCTGGTGCTCGCAATTGAAGCCATCCAAAGAGGGGTAAAAACATTTGAAAAAGGTCTCTAATCACCTAGAAGGCCCAAGGGCACTTGTGGAATTTTTTACACAAGAAAGTATAGATATTTATGTAACCCTCATTGTTCACCACTCATTATTTTCGTCCATCAACTCATAGAATTTTGTCGATTTCTCTGAACATAAAATTAGAGAACAAAAAGTTCTTCTTCTAGAGGAATCCCCTCTATAGGGTAATTCCACCATTGTTGCAGATCTTGTGAAGCAAGTTGGTGAACCCATATCATGAATCTTGAGAAAAGTTCTGTTGGTATCTTCTTTTTCTCTCTAAATAGATGGATCTAACTTGGTGTGTGTATGGTTGGTTTGAATATATTAATGTGTACTTATGATTTGCTCTTGAATTCTTATTAAAATCTTAGATCTTTTGTCTTCTATAAATGTTTAATTGTAAAAATTGATGGTTGCAAACATTAATATTTCTTTATTTTTCTTGTGTTTGCTTGAGAGAGAGGTGAGAATTGAGCGAGAAGACAACAGAAAGGATTTGGAGTGTGGATGTGTGCGGTTAAGCTTTATATAGTCAAAACCTACATTTGTACTCCATTAAAGGGTCTAGGCAAGAGATAGCTTGATCTTTCCTAAAGATCTTGTAGTTGATGATTTGATTTAGGCCTTGGGGTTTGAGTAAACCCAAGGAATAAACATTCTTTTTGTTGAGACACAAGAGAATGTATTTATCTACAGCTATCTAAGTTTGATTTTAATTTAAGTCAATGAAGTAAAACCACGCTAGTTGTTAGACCATTCATAGCACACCCCTGGTAATTTCATTTTGAGAATGCAACAATTGAAATTCCCCCCTCCCCCACTTAGCTTTAATTTAGAATTCGATAGTGTTTTCCCTTTTTCCCCTATTTTCACTTCTCAAATGTTGAACAATGATGCATTCTAGTTTGAGTTAGTTTATAACTTTTGGATTATTGATTCAATTCCTTGTGGGATTCGACAACAATATTCGTCGGATATATTTATTTTGCCAACGACCGTTTACACTCTCTTCTTGCGAGGAGTGGATTTGGATGTTATCGCCCACCATCCTTTGCTCTTCATGTCTACATTGAGGAAAATGTTAAATCATAGTTGGGGGTGGGTTGTATGGTCGTATGTTGGTCTTGTTGTTGCCCTTTTCAAGGTAGATTTCTTATGCTCCAGTTGATTGTTAGTTTTGAATTATGATTAAATGCACTTGTCAGACTTTTCATTGAAAGAATTATGCTTGTTGAATTGTTAGTGCCAATGATGGGTTATTTTAAATTGCAAAATGTTGTTGACCCATTTTCTTTCTTAGATTCCTTTCTTGTTCTTGAATTATTCATCATTAATTCTTGCAATAATCAAGTGAGTTTTCTTTTAATCTTCTTTGTGAGTATTAAATTATGTATTTGTCTATGAATCCTTATAATTTTCTTATAATCATGAGAGGCTAAAACCCCCACAACTAGGGTTGTGGGAACCATGGTGAATTAACAAACTAGGGTTGTACGGAGTGATTCTAAACTAATGATAAACACTTGTATTCTTTAACTTTAATGTTTCTTAACGAAGCACAATGTTAGGATTTGCTCGAATTCTTTACTTGTTTGAACATAGAGAAATAGAGATTAGGAGAAGAGAATTACAATAAAGCGTTGATCGTTATGGGTCATTATATAACTTGAGCTGCGGTAAAAGGATAGCTAATTTGGGTGAAATTTGATAACGGTTGAAGTAATATTGCTCATGAGACCTTACCTAGTGATTAAGTATAGTCATCCAATAAGATCGAATCAGTCATTTGGATAAACTCTAGTTATCAAGTTCTACAAGTAAGTATTGAGATAGATCATGAGCGTAAAACCTGAAGTAGTTATGAATCCATGGAAAGCACTATCCCTAGTTAATTGCATAATATTGATAAACAACAAACAAATCTCAATCTTGTCTTATAATTGCTTTTATAATACCCCCTTTTTAGAGATAACATACTTAAAATCTTAAATACTAGCATTATTATATATCCTAACCATATTCCCTGTGGGATCGACCCCAATCATTGTTGGTTTCTTTATTGACAATGTTTTCTTCATACTTTATCAGGAGTGTGAGTTCGAGTGGCTTCATTTCTGAGGAATGTGGCTTAGGATTAGAGTAATTGTTGTGTTTAACTTTTAGTTGTTATTTCCTCATTTATGTTTTGTTCTTGTTTTTAACACCCGCAGGTTGTCTCTTGGTGAATACCAAGTATTTACGGAGTGAAAATCCCTGATTCCTCTTAATGTTGAACTAGAGCGAACATTGCAGAGAACGGAGAACCCTGAGAAAAGAGAGGTCCGTATTGCTGAAGAAGCTCGGCAAGCTGCACTTTAGGAAGCCGAGGATGCTCGGGAGGAAGTCATGAATGCTGGCATCCATGGAAGGGGCAATAGAGGCTAGAGATATGCTCCATAGTTATATGATGAGTATGACCTGGTTATTGATGAAGTGGGGTAAACAAGAGCCATCATACCACCACCTTTGCCTGTTGGGGAAAAGTTTGATATCACTAGCACCATGATAAAGCTATTGAATATGATAGGAGTGTTTAGTGGTCATGTAGCTGGTGATGCTAACCTGCACTTGATGAATTTTGTCAGGATATGCAAGGCATACAGGTTACCAGGAGTGACCTAGGATATGATTAGGCTGAGGCTCTTCCCATTCTCTCTCTCTCTGGAGAGGCTACTTTATAGTTATCAGAGTTGCCCAATGACTCAATTACACACTGGAGGGAGTTTAAACAAGCTTTCCTAGAAAGGTTTTTTCCTCCCTCCAGGATACTTTAGTTAAAGGACGAGATTTACAACTTCCAACAACTGAAAAATGGAGGCATTACATGAGACATGGTTGAGGTTTAAGAAGAAACTCACCAAGTGCCCTAACCACAAAATTCCGGATGATGGTTTTTATGAAATTTTTTACAAGTCCTTGTAAAACAGCACAAAGGCTATATAAAACACTGTGGTGAGAGGAGGATTGATGAGTTACACATGGGAGAAAATTGCCATTATTCTTAATATGGTGACCAAGATGAATAGGGCCTGGCACACCAGGGAAGCAGAAGCAGATGTATGTGCTTATATTGTTTCTATGTCTATGGAATAACATAGAAAGAATGAGGAGCGTAATTAGGACCTAGCTCATACGCGGACATCATTAGACCTACTCATGAAGCATATCACGGTAGCTAGTGCTAGAAAGGTAAACACAATGGGAGCTTAAGGTCAGGAATCGACGCAGGAGCATTCAGATTTTGAGGAGGAGGCAAACTTCTTGGACAGCCAGGTGGTGGGATTTCAGGTCGACGCCCAAGGGTCCAGATGGGACACTTGGCACCAAGTTACTGGAAATCAAGGTCATAACCAGTATCTAGACAACTACAACCAAAATGGGTATAGGGATAGGAGCCTAGGTCGTGAGTAAGAGGGGAAATGGAGAAAGAACGATGGATATCGCAACAATCACACAGTCTTGTATGTTCTTCCTAATGCATGTGAAGGTGAGAGTGGACAATCAAGATTGGAGAACATGATGGCTAAAATGCTCAAGAAGGTAAAGTTCACTGATGATCAACTGAGGGAGATCTAGGGGATATATCGGGCATGAACCAAAAAGTTGAATTGCATGCCACAGTGATCAAAAAAATTGAGTAGCATCTTGGATAGATGTTGGCCTCCCTAAACCAAAGGCACAAGGGAACACTTCCTAGAAATACAATGTAGAATCCAAAGAATGATAGTCATTGTATAGTTGTGATGACTAGGAATGGAAAGACCATAGTTGATCCCCCTCTGCCAGTTGTAGTTGAGATGTAAAGACGAATGGAGATTAAGCTTAGTGAGGAAGATGAGGTTGCTGAGCATGAGCTTATAGGTGAAACTAAGTTTACAAAGACTCCAATTTGTGCAAAGGAGTTTGAAGCTAATAAGGGTAAGAAGCGAAGGATCATGCAAATTTATAAAGTTATCTGTCACGACTCGAAGTAATATCATGTATACAACTATGGCACATGTATACAACTAATATCATTCAAAAATAAGTGGAATGATAATCATAAGACATAGCGGAAATGTAATCATGACATAGCATCAGGAAATACCAAACATTTACATAGCTGAGAATTAGATACTTGTCTGAAAGCCTCTAATACATAAGATGCGTTGATGGGATAATATCCCCTACTAACCCAAGCCAAACTGAAATATAAGCAACATGAAAGTCTGTGAAACAGCCCTCGGAATATGAGGACTCATCAATAGGATGAAAGCGTAAGCTGAGATGACTAAGAATAAGGATGAGCCAGAGGTCCGGACCCTGTATCATGAAATGATACAACAGACAAAGTATGCGTTCAGTACATGAAATGTACTTAGTATGTGAAGTAAGTAAACCAGGCATTTAAAGTAAAGTAAAACTCATAAATAGACATGGGAGAAGGACATCATGCGTACATCAAAATCTTCATAATAAAAATAAGGCTCAAGGCTTTCAAATCATTAATAATCATTCATTATAATAATCATAGATAAAATTTATCAAGATATAACTTGAGCTAATAACATAAACATAACAATGCATAAAACATGCAGAACAATGGGAGGACTCATCATAACCGACACCATCATGATTGAGTCTTTCATGATGCCCAACTATCTCACTCAAGTGGGCAGAGCAAACCCTGGCTTGCCAGGCGAGGGTCGTGCATAAGGCATGATATCACATTCTGAGGGGATCATCATCAATACATTACATCATTAGAACTCCATAGTAGCACGTGGTTATGAGACACTGGCGTAGTCCTTTGAACACCGGGCTGCTCGGTGCTAGACACGACTCCCAAAAACATGCATATAGGCTCATACATAAATCATTAACACCATGCATTAAGATTCATTGGCTAGAAAACAATTTGTCATCATTGATCCCCTTTAAACATGCTTAGCTAAGAATCAAAGGCCCTTTTTATCGGCCAACATCGTAAATCGATAAATCATGAAATTCGTTTCATAAATCGTAAATCATTCTTTATCTTATGGACATTGTCTAATACTTCATCATAATCAATTCTTTAAAAATATGCTCATAAACATGGGTAACTTGAATTCATGCATTATCATTATCAATAAACTCAAAACATTGACTATTCATCATAAATCATGATTTTCATGAACTTCCATCAATGGGCATTTTAGAGTTAAAACATTAAAACATGGTTTTTGAAGAAAATAATATAAAATCTGCCCAAGATGCATAATTCAATAATTAAAACTCAATTAAATCATATCCATCAAGAGAAATCATATTTTCATGTTTTGGATAAAACCCCATGGAATTTGAGTAGGAGAATTCATGAATTAACTTGAAGTTTGGGCATGGGTGAGGAAGAATTCCACCCATTTTAAAACCCTACATACCTGGGAATGAAGAATTCTCACTCTTCCTAATTGCCCAGCTGAGATTCCAATGAAACCTTGAGAATTCACCTAAATTCTTCCCTTCTAGCCTCCAACCTTGCATGCATGAGAGTAATGGCCTAAGATACATTTTCCCCTACTAAAAACTCTCTAATACAAGCTTAAAATGACGTAGTATAGGCCCTTAGAACATAGTAATTATGAAAAAGCCCTTACTGAATTCACTGAAAATAACTGCCAGGGGGTCCTAAAGGACGACCGGACGATTCGTGACCAGGGCTCACGATCCTTTGGTTAGCTCATCAAGTTCACTGGATAACTGACCTGTCGGGCTCCTAACGAGTGACATGATGACTCATCCCCAGAGAACAAATATCGTGTTCTCCTTCCATCAAGCACACTGCCTCACAATCCATAAAAGTCTAATTTTCTTCGTAACGGCTATTCTTATGAGTCATTAGGACGACGACGACACGTGGGGTCCCATCCGTCAAGTACACTGGATAAATTTTACAATCTTCCTCTAGAACGACTCCACGGCCAACGGGATGACTCGTGGTGACTGACCATGAGTCGTTACATCACCCATTGGGACCTCGAGTCCTTCATCATTCCAGGCCTTCCCATGAGTCACTTCAGGACTCGTGGGGTCTCCTGACGAGTCGTCCAACAACTCGTCCTGCACTGCTGCAACATTTTCCAGTTTTTTCTCCATTTCAACTTCTGGGTCCGATTCTTAAATTCTTGGGGTATAAAACTATCCCTCGACCACTGCCACCATTACATAAAAGGATGAGGAAAAAGGCAGAAGATGGTAAGTTCCAAAAATTTCTCTCTATGCTTAAATAGTCCATTGGTCGAGGCATTGGAGCAGATGCCTTGATATGCCAACTTTATGAAGGACTTTGTGACCAAGAAGAGGTCCGTGAGCTATAAGCCGTTAGGTAACTTGCATCATTGTAGTGCTATAGCTTCACGTGTCCTTTCTCAAAAGAAGAAGGATATAGGTGCCTTCACCGTTCCGTGTATGATTGGTGATTTTGAGTTTTCGAAGGCACTTTGTGACTTAGTGCAAGCATCAACCTGATGCCATTAGCTGTATTCAAATAGCTAGGCTTGGGAGCCCCCATGCCAATATCAATGCAGCTATTGATGGCAGACTTCACAGTCAAAAAGCTAGTGTGGATCATAGTGGACGTGCTTGTCAAGTTGGACCGTTTCATCTTCCTAGTGGACATTGTAATCCTATATTGCGAGGTTGATTTTGACGTCCCCATCATCTTGAGGAGACCATTCCTGGCCACTGGGAGAGCCTTGGTAGATTTTGACGGTAGCCAACTAAAATTTAGACTAACCAAAGAGGAGGTCACTTTTAACGTCTGCCAGTCAATGAAGCAGCCCGGTGAGTCCAGGGTTGTGTCAACAATCAATTATGATTTCGCATTTTTAATGAATACTGAGTAGTCAAGAGACTTGCATCATGTTGCGACGTTAAATCAGGCGGTTCTTGGGATGGAACCTATGATGGGGTTTGGTGAAGTCTGAGTAACCAGACCATCTGCATCGTGCCGCAACGTTAAATCAAGCGCTTCTTAGGAGGAAACCCAAGTATCTTAACCTTTTGTGTGTTTAGTGTGCTAGTGAAACAAAAACTAGTGGGAGAAAAATTGCAAACTAGACCACTACTATGATTCTCAGTATGACTTGTAAGATGTTTGTACGGGCCGGAGTACCTGTTATGGTAAAAAGCAGAAGTCGAAATTCATGTTATGGTTGGTCATCGTGACTTGTACCCTGATTGTACGGGTCATAGTACTCACTATGAAGATGAATTGGGAAAAGTGGAATTTCACAGACATTGAGTTATGAGGTATTGTACGGACGGTACCTTCAATGGTACGAGTTGTAACAAGTAGTCGTAGGTTCCCAGATAAATTTCTTAAGTCTTCTGCTACGAGTCCAAGGGATGAGCCATAGGTCAAACCTATGACTCATGGTATGAGTCATGACTGGCTGAATTAATTAACTAGACCTAACTCGATCCGGAGTTCTCTAATATCCGCCCTAACCTATTTAAATCAAATTCCTCAGACTTTCACTCCCATACAAGCATAAATATTGAACCCACGATTCTTACCAATATTCACACACCTGTATCAATATCCCAATTGATTTAAGCTCAAATTTGTGCAAGTTTACACCTGAATAATCAAAATTTACACCCTAGATCATTGAAACAAGCAGGAAGTCAAGAAAACACTTGAAAATTCAAGAAAACATGTTGAAATTTGCTATATATGAATTGATAGATGACTATTATTCCTCAAACACACCAAAAATGGGTTGAGGAAGATAATCAGTACCTTGTGCGGTTCTATTGAATGGGTAGAAATTTGAAATGCTCAAACACTACTAACCTGTGTCGTTGAAACATTGAGTTACGAGGTGTGAAATAAGTTGGGAATGAGCTAGGTAGGTGTAAATAATGGACATTGATAGACTAAGATGGGGAAGCCTGAGTACCTAGATCAAATTAATTGTTTTTTGAGAAACTGAACTAATCAAGGCAAAGACAGGCTTCACAAGCCTTCGTACGACTTGTATTTTCATACTACGACTTGTAGGAGGGCTCATTGGGACTATCCTAACATTTGTGACTAAACCTGATGGTACAAAACCTAGCACGACCTATAGTATTCTACTGCGATTCATACCATGTAATCCTTCAATAAATTGGAAAGGGTCAAAGTTCATAAATAAAAGTATGATCCTTACTACAACTCATGAAAACAAATCACGATTATAACACGAGAAGTAGAAAAATACAAAAGAACATAGTTTGGGGAACCCCTTAGTGCAACTATCAATATGAAATGTACCATCATAGTACGAGTCGTAACTTGGAGCATGACAGGGTCTCATGAACTACGTCTTAGTACGAGTCATACAACCATAGTACGACCTATACTATAGACTCATGGAAAAATACAGAAGGTATTTTTCTTGCTTTCTTTTTCTTAGATCATATACATTGACCTTTTTCTCCATAGGTACAATGACAATAAAGAGAAGAACAAATAAACCTGCTCAGGAAAGGTGGCTAGAGAGGATATAGCTTCTTGGAGGGCATTGAAAGATGAGCCCTCTGATTCTGATCAAGCAAGCAGCTCCCCTAGTGGTTTAGTGGAAGTACACTGAGTTGAGACTTTTGACGCTAATAAGCCATGGACCACTAGGGCTCAAGCAAAGGCACAAGCTAAAGCCACTTCTGTAACTCAGGCCACTACTCCCTAGTCTAAAGAGGGAGAATAAGAACAGGTTCAAGAGTTAGGGAGTGGCTCTTGGAAGCAGAAGAACAGGTTCAAGAGTTAGGGAGTGGCTCTAATGAAGAAGAAGGGTTCGAGGAGGCCCAATTTGGAGATGGTGGAAATGAGGCTAAAACTGAGGAGGAGGCTAGTGAGGAGGAAGCTGATCAATCCCCACTTCTATAGAATGGTACTCTTAGGTGAAAAGTACTGGGTTCTTAGGAGATATACGAGCAGGGTTTGGCTCTCACCTCAAGGAACCACCCAAGGCAAGGAATAAAAAAAGAACCACAGATCCTCACCAATGCCTTGAATGAGGTAGAAGAAATGAAGTGGATATTCAGCTTCTATGGATTTTATTAGATGGATAAAAATTTGGAGAAATACAATCCTGAATATGGTCCAGGAGTTCTGTGCCAATTATTTGGCCACCATGAAGTAGAATGCTAAAGGCAGGCTGAAATTGAAACAACAGCCCAAGCTCAAGAGTGTTATGGTGTGGGATCCCATGGTTGAAATATCCGAGCAGACTATTGCTTGGGTATTTTATGGTCTGCAGTTCAGAGCTCCTGACATGACAGCTGAGTTTGACTATTGGGTAGATGCCCTTAAAAGGGTAAAGTAGCTGGGCCATGAGGAGAGGCAGAGTTAGATTTAATGGGTAGCAGGGGTTCTGGCAGATTATAAGGAGGAGGTTGATTGGGTGGCTAGTGGAAAGTAGGTCACCAAAGCCTTGCTAAGTTTCATAGCAAAGGCCTACTGGACACTAGTCCACCACTGATTAGCACCGACGGTCAATGATAATACCCTCAGTGGAGATAGAGTATCCTTGGTGGTGTGTATTATCTCTAGATACACCATCAATATATTGAGGGTTATTATAGAGGAGATTTGAGATCGGGCTTTGGGATTGAGCACTGCCATCCCATTCCTGAGTCTCGTGTTCAGATTATGTATGGAGGCAGGCCATAAGGTTAACAGGGAGATAGATACTATGATTGTAGGCTAGAGGATGGCAGATATAGGATTGATTAGGGATAAGATGAACTCAATGAGCTAGATTAGAGTTCCTACCGTAGTTCCAATACCATAGGTATCAGGGGACGAGAATATTTATGCCCCCATCTCATTAGAGTAGGGTGCGATGCAGGCTATAAAAGCCATCCATATAGAGGTAGCTTTGAGTACTTCATCTGCACGTCCTACAGGTAACCCGAGCCAGATCCTAGTTGGGTATATGTTGGTACCATAGGAGTTGCTCCATAAAATTGCTAAAAGGCTGATGGTGACTAAAAAAGGTTCAATCTATGATGGAGAATGTTAAGCCTTTGGTGAAGGTGGAGATTGAGGCGTCCATGAGGGTGTTGTATAGCTGGATAGATAGTTTTTAGTGCCGCTTCAATGAGCTCCTAGCTAAACAGCTAGAAACAGCCAGCCTTCGGGAGGAGTTGGGGTCTCTTCGGAGCCAAGTGACTGCGTTATCCTCTAGACAATCGGCAATTGTAGCAGCCCCCACTCTTTCAGACTTAGTCGTGGAGCTTAATGAGGAGCTAGACTTGGAGGCATATTGGGTCCCGTCTTCAACAAGTAGTGGAAAAGGTAAGAAGAGGGTCTTGGAGGAGGTTGGAGACAAGCCCTCAAAGAAGAGGAAAAATAAGGAGAAGAAGGAGAGCAAGCGAGGGAGATTAGAGATCCTACCACCTCACGTCGTACATATGTCAGAGTTACAAGAGTGAGCTAGAGAAACGGAGAGCTCCACTAATACCCAGAGAGTGTTTGGGGTAGCAAGGATCCTTTGGGGGAGCCACGTTCAACAAGATTATAAACCGAGGTCGCTGAGGCAACTATTTGACCTTGGGCATAATTTATACGACCAAACTCCATATTTTCAACCATGCGGGATCCTAGCTGAGGATAATATTGATATATTCGTGCATGTTTTAGGTTAATTATATTTTTGTACTAATAAATGTGATGTGGCTATTTGCAGGTGGATAAGACAAGCAATTCAATGTATTGTGGCAGATAATACTCGGACTTGAAGTATGGAACTATCGGATCACTTTCGAGTCACGTTAATGATTGTTCGTGTTGAACAACGTGTCACAGTGACTGGGTTTAAGAAGAAGCTAGAAAATTTTTAAGGCATGAGACGGTGAGGGTCCACAATTGATCGGTGTCATGGAGGAGATATGGCACGTTCATCTTCGTGACATGGAGCGATGGTTTCCAGGTTCCCAAACATCCAATGCACCTCCGTGATAGCTCCGTGTCACAGAGCCATTTCACCGCAATGAGCTCCGTTCCGCAAAGCTAGTTTGTCACTGTGTAATCTTTCACCTGTACAAATAGAACACTTTGATTTTTATTTTTTGATTATTTGACAAATTAGCAAGAATGTGGGGAAACAGTAGTTGAGCAGAAGAAAATTCTAGTGTTCTTTCTCTTCTCTTTTCTTCTAAATTTTAATTGTTCGCATGATTGAAACTTTTTTTGGGATGTTTAATCAACAAATGAGTGGCTAAATAACCTCATTTTGAGGTCAAGGTTATTTTCATGATTGTATAATTTAATATTAGTTTTAGTTGAATTTTCTTCTCTCGTGAATGGTTGTTCTTCTACTCTTGATTTTCGGTGTTTTAGTGTTCGGCCAACATTAAGATAAATTTATAATCCTAATTTTAATCTGAAAGGAGAATTATTTGGGTAGAATGAGGAATAGGGGAATATGTTCTTATCTTTACTGTAAATTTAAGGTAAGATTCGCGAGCAGGATAGAAATATACCTAAAATGCCATATTCGGTTAACAAAGGGAACAAATTTTTATTAGACCTAGTATGAGTTATCGATCACAAAAATGTGTAGTTACAAGGTTCATAATTGGATAATTGGCCAGAGGTTCGATAGACCATAGTCAGATTCTAATTTTTCCCAATCATCAATCTGAAAGAGAAGGTAGCCAAAGAATAATACAAGTTATACAGGATTGCATTCCATGCCTTAATCTTAGACTGTTCTTGTTATTGTTTTAATCAATGTTCTTAGCTTCATTTAGTGTTACTTTATATATTATTAGTTATAAAACTCTTAATTCATTGTGTTACTTACACACTAGCGTAGAATATTTGTGAACACTGAAATAGGAAAACAATCACTAAGTCATAATCCCTATGGGATCGATATCCGGCTTGAAAGAGTCACTATATTACTTGTACGACCATGTAAACTTGCATATGTTTGGGTGGAAACAAGTTTTTGGCACCGTTTCCAGGGACAAGTGAAATTGGTGAATTTCTTGTTTTTTTGTTGATGTAGAATTTTCTAACTATTGAAAAAACATTATTTTGTAGATTCTGTTATTTTTGTTATTTAGCTCATACCCTTCTTGACATGAAATCACGGAATACAAATGGGTTGAATGGTAGATACTCCTATGTCAATGATTCTTGTCTTAATTATGGAGGACCCTACTTGTGGAAACATTATCCAACTTGCAGTATATGTGGTGATCAAGATGGCCATTGGAATGGTTGTCAAAATACATATTCCCCTACCCTAAGCCCCTACTATGACCCTTTTGTTGTTTTTGATGAGTACAAGAATGATGTAGAGGAGGACTTAGAATACCAAGTTCAGATAGAAAATATGTTTAAACAGGTCCTTCAGTAGACAAAAGCGATGAGGAGCATATGGAAGTATTGAGAGTTTAGACCAAGGACAATGGAGAGGCCTTAGAAATGATAAGCGCCAAGTTCATGGAGATGATGGTTGAGGCTGAAGCTTGCTTTGATTTGCAAGTGACGGTCTTAGCCAATACTCAAGAGGGATTGCAAGGAGAAGAAAAGGGTGAGTTCTTGGAACAAGCTCAACAATTAGAAGCTCCTGAGAGTCTCTGTGATGGTCTAACACATATAGCCAATCAATTCAAGAAAGGAGAGATAGAGTTCCAACCATTTGACATTCATGTGGAGTCAAATGTTGATGTGGAGAACGTGTACCCAAGTAGGGAGGTCAAGCACAATGCAGTTTCATAGTTGAGGTGTATTTTACCCTACTCGAAGCATTTATCAACATTATGTTTGGTTGACAACCTAGAAATAGAGTCTTCCAAGATTGTAGAGAAAGGTCTAGATGAGGAACAGGCCCCGTATATTCTGAAATTTACTGATTTCGAGAGACAAAATGACTTCACTTATGTAAGGGATAATAAGTTCCAGAGGCGACATCTACTGCTTGATCCTTTCATTTTTTGACCACCACCCCTGGAGCATAAGAGGAAACTAGAGAAGAAATTAGGGGTGAGATTCATATCCTAAAAGTGGAGGGAAAAGTGGTGAAACTTGATGTGTCATGCCACGACATAAAACCAGGCGCCGTTTGGAAGGCAACCCAAGGGTACCACAAGTACAATTTCATTTTCTTTTTGTTTTGATTTTGTCAATTTTCACTTTTTTGTTGTTTTTGGAGGTGAATTAAGCATAGATTATGGGGAAGTCTGAGTACTCTTCGAAGAGGAAGCGAAGGAGCATAGAAGAAGATGAGTATGGGGTCAGTGACCCACTTATGCAAAAACAAAATAAAACATGTTGTTAGCTATGCCTAGAGGCTTTTGGGAGTATTTCTCTCTCTTGTAGTATTCTTAATTAATGCTTTGGGAACATAGCATATTTTATGTGTGGGGTGAGGAAAATTTCAAAATTTTGTGCTTAATGATTTCGGGTAGAGTTAGTGCTTGATTTGGTAGTGGTTGATGAAATTTTTTTGCGTTGAGCATAATTCACCATCCTTTGGTTTTTCTTTTCGGTTCTTTTCTGAAGTGGGGCAAATTGAACCAAGAAATAATATTTTTCTTTGTCTGGACATAACTATTTTTAGTCATAGTTAGGGACTTTTTTCGATGATGGATGGATGATGACCGTCTCGAGGGAAAATTAGTTGTAGATATTTGTTTTAATTCTTTTTGATTTTTTTTCTCGGATACCCTTCTTGACATGACATCATGGAATATAAATGGTTTAAATGGTGGATACTCATATTTTGGCGAATCTTGTCTGAATTGCGGAGGACCCCACTTGTGGCAACACTGTAACACGTGCAATATATGTGGTGGTCAAGATAGCCATTGGTATGGCTGTCCGAATGCATATTCCCCTCCCCCAAGCCCCTACTATGATCCTTCTGTTGTTTTTGCTGAATATAGGCATGCTGAAAATGAGGATTTGGGATGCCAAGCTCAAATAGAAGACATGCTGAAACAACTCCTGGAACATTCAGAAGCAATGAAGGAGGCGATGGCAGTATTGAGAATTCAGCAAGAAGAGAATGCAGAGGCTCTAGAAAGGATGACCGTCAAATTCATGGAGATGATTGCTGAGGCTGAAGCTTGTAATAAATTGCAGGTAACAGCTTTAGCCGATATTCAAGAGGAACTACAAAAGGAAGACAAGGGTGAAATTTTGGATGAAGCCCAACAATTAGAATCTCTTGAGTGTCCCCGTGATGGGCTCACACTTATGGAAAATCCATTCATGGAAGAAGAGATAGAGTATCCCCCAGTGGACATTAACCGAGAGATAGATGTCGATGCTGAGAAGTTGTATACAAGTAAGGAGGTCAAGCACAATGCAATTTCAGAGTTGAGGTTTAATGGACCACACTCGAAGCATTTTTTGACATTAAGTTTGGTTGACAACATAGAAATAGAGTCTTCCAAGATTATAGAGAAATGCCTCGAGGAGGACCAAGCCCCGTATATTTTGAAATTTGCTAACACGGAGAGACAAAATGACTTCGCTTACTTAAGGGACAAAAAGTTCAAAAGGCAACATCTACTGCTTGGTCCTTATAATTTTTCACCACCACCCCTAGAGCATAAGAGGAAATTAGAGAAGAAATTAGGGGTGAGATTCATATCCTCAAGGTGGAGGAAAAAGTGGTGAAACTTGATACGTCATGCCGCGACGTAAAATTAGGCGCTGCTTGGGAGGCAACCCAAGGGTACCATGGGTACAAATTTAATTTCTAGCATTTAAGTTGATTTTACTTCTTTTTCATCTTGTGTTGTTTTGGTGGAAAGTTAAGCACAGAGGGAGGGGAAGGCTGAGTACCCATGGAGGAGGAAACTAGCAAGCATGGAAGAGAAAAAGTGTGGGGTCAAACACCCACCTTTGAAAACTTGAAAGGAAAGCATGCTTTTAGCTTGGCGTAGAGGCTCAGGGAGTATTTCTCATCTTTTAAATGTTAATTTGATGCTACGAGGACATAGCATGATTTAAGTGTGGGGTGAGGGAAATTTCAAGAAAATTTCAATTTTTTTTTGCTTAACGATTTTTGGTGAATGTAATGCTTATGAGAAGAATTTTGAAAATTGTTTTATGAGTCAAGCATGACTTCATCACCCGTTGGTTTTTCTTTTCGATTCTTTTCCGACGGGGGGTATTTGAACCGAAGAATAAAATTTTTCTTTTTGTTTCCTTTGTCTGTATATAATGTTTTAGTCATAGTTAGGGATTGTTTCCAACGATGGATGGATGACGACCGTCTTGAGGAAAAATTAGTCGATAGGTTTTGGGTTTTTGAAACCATAACTAATTGGTGCTTGATGTTCTTGTTATGTGCTATACGTGATTGTAAGAGGCAAGTATGTTCAGTGTGAAGCATGCAGGTGTATAACTGTGTGTGAGACGCTTAGGCTCTTGAATTTGACTCAATATGATTGAAGCTTAATTCTGAATTCTTGTGATTAGCTGAGTAAGAGTCTACTGAATGTGTCTTGAATTGAGCATGTGCCATGGGTGTAAGGTTTTTGAGTATTCTGTGCTATTGTGGATTGTCTAGAACTTTCCTGGTGTGTTTATAAAACAAAATGAAGGATGTGAATTGTAGGAGATGATTTAGGCATTTCTTTGAAGGAACCTAATTGTCATCCCTCATTTTACCTACCTTGAATAATTAATCCTAGTTTGCCCCATTGAGCCTTGAGCCTATTCTTTGATAGCTGCAACAAAGCTTAATCCTTTTTCTTTCATTAGCCTTGCATTTGATCCAAAACTCCTAAGCGCTTAAGTGAATAATCCGAAAGAGTAAAGGAGTGAGAAAAAAATGAAAAAAGAAGGGAAAGTAGCAATTGTAAAAGTTGAGAAAGGTCGAGGGTACACTTAGTTGAATACGGGTGAGTATTAGTAGGGAGTAAGAAAATAAATAAATGAAAAGTTACTTATAGAACTCCTTACTATGAAGTTAAAAGTGCCTAAATAAATGGGGGAACAAAAGAGAAAAAAGAAAGGTGAAAGGAGAAAAAGGTGAAGTGATAAAAGGGAAGCTCGTAATGAAGGCGTGATGTATTTAAAGTGCTTAGGAAAGATAGTCACTATTACTGGCCATAATAGTACCTACCCGCACCTGAGTTACATTACAACCTAAAAAGTCCTACTTGATCTTACATGCATACATCCTTAAATTAGTGGAATAAAACACTAAGGGCAAGCTTATGGGTCATTACATGATGAATGTGAATTCTTTGTGAGACTGAGCGTAATTCTATTCATGTATCCACACATGTTGTGATTTAAAAATTGTTTTTTCGTGTGAAATTGGGTAACTCTCTTTCTGTGAGGGCACATGATAAATGAAGGATATAGTTCATTTCAGATTTCTTAATCAGTTGATTTGCATGAGTTTGCTAAGATTGAGAGTCGATTCTTGAGGTTAAGAAGTCTTAACATAGTTGTACTTCATTTCAATGATCAAATCGTGCATGCTCTATTTTTAGCTTGTTATCTTGCTTAATCATTATAGCCGTAGCTTGAATATTCTTGCTAAATGAGTTATGGGTAAGTCCCCATATGCATCAGATGTAATAGGTTGTTTGAGTACTAACAAGACTTTAAGTGTGGGGTTGGTGATCGTGGGCAAAAATACCATGCCCGAGTGATGCTTTATACCTTAATTTAGTCTTGTTTATCTAAGTTATTGTATACATTTTCATGTAATTTTATATAAATGTGAATATATGCGCTAACCAACATGATTAGTCCTTGTTTTGTAGGTTTTAATGATTTGGAGGAACTAATTTATAAGTTGGTGAAGGAAAGGAATGGAGTCGGAAGCAATCGGCGGAAGTCGGCAAGGAGTAGGAATGGCAAGGGAGGAGATGCGGCAGTAACGTGCCACAGCAGGCCAGCCCTGTGCCACCAGCATGCCATCGCGGTGCCCAAGCAGCATGACACGCTGCCAACACGGCAAGAAGGCTGCCGAGGGTCGATTCAGGGTGATTTCTAGAAAGCCTTCGCGTTACCTCCGTGTCACGGAGGGAGAGTGTTCGGGTGTTTTGTGGGTATATAAAATGACACGCAAGTGCACGTGGTCGAACAAGTAGTAAGTGGCTTTAGTAAGCCAAGTATCGATCCCACAGAGACTTGGATGAAGTGCAATTTGCTCAAGTGTAATATATTTTACTTCTAAAAATGCACACAACAGTGTAACCAAAAGTTTGATAGTTTGTTTTAGAATTTTTATACTAAAGCTAAAAACAATTATCTACTTTGAATCTGAACTATGAATGAGAGCATGCTGAGGTTAAACGAACATGTGATGAAATTAATTATCATCATAATTTGGTTGATCTTTTCCTCCAGTTGCTAGCCAAGAACTATTGCCAAGAGATTAAAACTCTCGTATTTAACCTCACTTAAGAATCATGAACCATCCACCTACATTTCTGTGATTAAATGCAATTCATGTTCTAGCCATACAAACCCGGTTCCTAATTTGACTAATACGACTTTCAGGTATATTTCTATCCTGAAAGCAAATCAAGACTCAATTTTCCCAAACCAAGTAAAGAACATATCCTATTAATTCATAACTTTCCAATTTCTTGCTCTCTCGAGTGAAATCGGACTTTTTAGATGTACATTAACGTAGGCCACACATTAATGCAGTAAAAACAAGAATTAATAGAACAACATGGAAGAAAAGATGAAAAACCAAAGAATCAATGATCAAATTTAATCACAATTGTTCATAACCTCAGCAAGGAGAGGAATTAGCCACTCATTTGTGGATTAAACATCTTAAAATGAGTGTTAATCATACAAGCAATTGAATTAAAGAGGAAAGAAAGAGAGAAAAAACCCTGATATTTTCGTCCCTCAACTGCCTGTAACCCACGTCCTTGCTCCACCAAGTCAGAATAATGAAAAATGAACCTAAGTGTTCTATTTATACTGCTGGGAATTTTTCCCTTAATAACGAGCAACGTGTCACGGAGTGAATCGCGGAGCACTGCCTCCGTGACACGCTACGGACGCGGACCCTCACTGGAATTGGGGGTCCAGGAATTAAAGCTCAACGTGGCACGACATGCAACGCGGAGCCAAGCCACCGTGCCACGCTACAAACGCGGACCCTCTCTGGAATTTGGGCGTAATTTCCCTGTCCAGGCAGAAGGCGTCCGCGATGGCAGCATGACATGGCTCCATCGCGGAGCCCCTTTATTTCATGCTGTCCAATGCCTTGTTCCTTACTCGCATCCAAGTCCAACCCCGATATCATCCAACATGCATTTAAGCTTCCCAAAATCACACTTTACCTGCAAAACAATGTTAATCATGTTGGTTAGTATAGATTCACATTTTATTACCAATTACATGAGAATGTATACACATTGATAGATAAACAAGGCGAAAATAGTACTTTTGAGTATCACTTGGGCATATAAATTTGCCCAAGATCACTTACCCCACACTTAAATCCTTGTTCGTCCTCGAACAACAATCCTACACTTCATGCAATTTACATCCCAACCTCGCTACTTTGGTTCGACAATTTAGGCTAAGGTCTTACCGATTATTCAATACAGCAAATCATCAAGAAAACATGCATGGTCTTATCAATGCAATGACCTTCAATACATTAAGACCTCCTAGACTTTAAGAATCGACTCTCGATATTGGAAAACTCATGCAAATCAGCTGATCAAGATATCCGACACGAAAATTAATCTTTCATCAAGCATGTGCCCTCACAACACACACAAGAGAATCTTCCCCTTTTTGCTCATATGACTCACAAACATTCAAGCAGGGGCATGTAAACACAATTTCGCTCTCTCTCCCAAAAGAATTCACGTGCATCATGTCATTACCCATAAGCTTGCCCTTAGTGTATTAGTCCACTAATATAAAGAAGTGCGATGTAAGATCACGTAGGACTTTAACGGGTTGTAGTGGAAGCTACGGAACTAGTAAATATTGGATTAGCCAATAATAGCCACTAGCATCCTTAAGTGCCTTTTCAACACATCCCATCAACTCATGGACATTGTTTCTTTTTTTTCCCATCATCTCATTCTTGATTCTTTTCTTTAGTATTACCCATTGTATTAAGCACACTTGCCACAACAACAAAGATTATTCATGCACCTTCATTATCATTTATTTATAGCAAGTGCACCTTCAACCTTTTCTTTTCTCCCCTCACTCTGCTTTTCTTTTTCTTTTCACCATTCTCACTCTTCGACACTTTGGGAAAATGATTTTCTCTTCTTAAGCGCTTAAGAGTTTTGTATAGACTTTACGGCTAATGAAAAGAAGGAATTAAGCTCGGTTTACACTTTATGACAAAAGAAAAAAATAATAGGCTAAAGGCTCAACGGGCTGACTAGGGTATACAATCAAGGTGTGTACGACAAGGAAAAATAGAAACTCTCGGTTAAAACAAAGAAATGCCTACATCCTTTCCTACAATACACCTCCTTCATTTCATTTTGTACACACACCAGGCAAGTTCTAGACACTTCACAATAGCATGGAATATCAACACCTCACTTCACACTCTTTACACATGCTCAATTCAAGATGTATTCACAGACTCTTCAATCAGCTAATTACAGGAATTCAAACATTAAGCCTCAATCACACTGAATCGAACTCTATGGCCTAGGTATCTCAACATATTTACAAAGTTGCATGCTTTCATACGAATCACCTTTGCATTTTAAATATCATGTACAACACGCAACCAGAATTTCGCAACCATAGAGTAACTACAGGTTTTGGGATGCAACCCACCAAAAAAAAACTGAAAAATAATTGAAAAAAAATCTACTCCTAACGACTACATTTCCCTTAAGACGGTCGTCATCCATCCATCATAGGGAACGGTCACTACTATGACTTCAGTTCAATGGGAGTATTCTCGGTAAAAGAATCGAAAACAAACGCCGAGAAACCCAAGAATTAAAAAAATATTGAAAATATCGATCATTTCGATAGAAGAATGTACAAAATATTTTTAAAAAAAAATTAAAAAAAAATTGATCATTTCGATAACAAAAATATGTACAAAATCAGAATCAGCTAGCAACATTCAGCAACACACATCAATTTCACATAAATTTACAAATACAAAACAACTTAACAATTCACAACTCACAGGGACAAACAAATTTTCACATACACGACAACAGAATAGAGCAGACATACAAAACAGTCCAGCCCAACACCTAACTACTCCCACCCCACACTTAGTTCAAACACTGTCCCTAGTGTTCACAAAAATTAAAATAGCACAAAATCGGGAGGTGGAACTCCCTCATCAGTCAAAGTATTCCACTTCTTCGTCGGGTGCTGCTGCTTCATCTCCCATGTCTGAGTCGCCTCCGTCTTCATCATCGGACTCCACATCGGAGTCCTCCCAACGTGTCTCCTCGTCTGTGGGGACATCATCATATGTGGGCTCTACAAATGCTGGCCCCACTCGACATAGAGCCCTGGCGTTTTCGCTGAAAGGGTAGTCTAGCTCGAGCTGCCATAGCTCCTCCTCTGTCGCCGGCCTCCCTCCTATCCTCAGCTGGAGCATCTGCATCCCATACATCCGAGCCATATACTGGTCATCACGAGCATGTCGCTCGCCAAGTGTAAGCACTGGCCCGTGGGTGGTGTCGGGAGCCTTAGTTTTAGTAACATCTAAGGCCCGCCGCTCCATCTGCGGGATATAGTCAAGGGCCTCCTCCTCGACATCTAGGCCCCTGAGGAAGGTGGTGATTAGTCCACCAAAGCCATACCTGTGCCCCTGGTGCAACCGGGCTCTCTTCATGGCGGAGATAATTACCGCCACCACATTGATCTCCAGCCCTTTCATCAGGGCGTACACCAAGCATACACGATCCCGGGTTACATCTGTCATATGTACCCCCGGGATTAGGCATGAGTAGACTATATTCAGCCAAATTCGGGCGTCCCTGTTCATCTGTGAATATGGCAGAGTCTGGTGGTAGCCCCTCTCTTTGTGTCTGCTCCATCTAGCTGTCGATCGGGTCCCACACAATGTGCGTCTGATGTCCGCATATGGTGGGGTAATGTTCAGCTGTCGGAGTATGTGGGCGTGTGTGTCCCGCGATCCTATGATGGCATTGAGGTGGTGGGGCTCCAAAGTGACTATTTGCCCTCTAATCTTGATGGTGTGGCTTCTGATAGTCGGGTTCCAATTGGCATAGAACTCCCGAACCAGGTGCAAATTACATTCCTTGGGATCCTCAAATATGAAATTAAGCCCAGCTGCCTCGATCCGGTGGACCATCCTAGGGAACTCCTGTGCCAATGGTTCCCGTGCTATATGCTCCTCGGGGAAATACTTGTTTTCTTTGTGCTTTGCATACCACTTTTCCCCCTCATCAGTCACCCATCTCATTCCGTAATGGCGGCGTTGGCCGCGTGGAACTGCTGGTGCTGCTGGGACTGCTGTGCCCAGTCTGATTCGCTTCCTTCCGGCGCCCGAAGTTGATGCGCCTTTCCCTTTCTCTTGCCTGCTTGCCATTTTACCTTTCAACCCAAGTAGACAAGATCAATGTTAAGCTAACGGATATTAACTTTGGATAAGGTCGGGTTAAGCTAGGTTACCCCACACTTAGTCCTTAGCTACAGTTACAACAATACGACAAGATTATCTTTATTTACACACAATAATCAACTATACAATCATGCTTAGTGCGTTCGAAAAATTCGACGGTATATCTTCTGCGTACTACTCAGACTTCGTACAGCTAATCACAATCACTACCATCGCTAACATTTTACACGTCACACTTAGCACAGAAAAACAAAGAAACAAAAATAACAACAAAAATTTATCTACACGACCCTATACAACTAACCAAATTCTTACAAATTTCAACATTCCCTTCACCCGAGAATCCGTCGTTCTATTAACATCCTAACAATTCGTACATCGAGTCATCTCATTCAACACATCCATCCCGGCATGAAATTCACAAGTTCAATACATTTTCAACTCCAAATTCAACATACAATCCCTAAAATTTATATTATCAAGCAAATTCGATTAATTTATGCAATCGACAAGATCAAGCAATCATAACAACATTCTGAACATTCATCAACAACAATTAACTCAAATTCATGCTTAATTTATACTTAGAGCAATTTAGCTCACCTCCCATGCTCAATATCGAAGAAAATCGACAAGAATTTGAGAGGAAATAGGAAAACATACCTTGACTTTGAAGAATCGAAGAAAACATGTTGAATTTCTTGCCTTACTCCATGTCACGTTGATGGGGGATGGGTTTTGGGGGGTTTGGTCACGGAGAGCTTAAAAAATGAGGGAAAAGGGAGGGTTTTCGGGGTTATAAAGTAAGGAAATCGCGCGGGTCACCCGGCGACCCGGTGTGACCCGTCGCGATATACAAGGCAACGTGTCACGGAGTGCATCGCGGTGCACTGCCTCCGTGACATGGAGCCATCGTGAGACTGTTCTGGAAATTTTTAAAATTTCCGGATTATACCTCAACTGTAATGGAGGTAACGCGGAGGTCCACCTCCGTGACACGGAGCTGTCGCCTCAGCTCACTGGTTGCCACTTTTTATTAATTTTTCATACCTCGACTTTTCCTTCACGATTCCGTGCATATTTTTCTCCGTTTGAACTGAAATTCATCTCACTATACAAAATTGGTTAGAATTATAGGTTTCACTCTAAATACAAATAAAACAAAAACTAAAATGAAAATTTTTTGTAGTAAATCAAGAATAAGAAAAAGAAAAGAAAAGTCTATTTACACTTTACAAAAAGAAAGAAAAATTTTTCACGGGTTGCCTCCCGTGCAGCGCCTGGTTTACCGTCGCGGCTGGAAGTCGTTAAGCTCAGTTGTCCTCTAGGGTGATAGATGATTTCTCTCGATCACCGTCCTCCCCCCATTAGTGCTTACACCTCTGGCCATTTACTAAGAATGTGGCACTCCGATCTTCTTGCCACAATTCTACCGCCCCGTGCGGGGTCATTCTTACCACTTCAAATGGTCCTGACCATTTAGACCTAGCTTTCCGGGAAACAACTTCAATCTTGAATTGAAGAGCAAGACTTTCTGTCCCGGCTCGAAAATGCGATGCACCACATGCTTATCATGCCATCTTTTAGTTCTTTCCTTGTAGTACTTGGCACTCTAATAGGCATGCCAACGGAACTCGTCAAGTTCACTGAGCTGCATTAGTCTCTTTTTGCCCGCCAGCTCTAAGTCCATATTTAGCTTCCTGACAGCCCAGAAGGCTCGGTGCTCTAATTCCACCGGAAGATGACATGCTTTGCCATAGACCAGTCGGTATGGTGAGGTTCCAATCGGTGTCTTGTAAGCAGTTCTGTACGCCCACAACGCATCATCAAGTTTGCTTGACCAATCATTCCATTGTGTATTTACCATTTTCTGGAGAATCTGCTTCACTTCTCTATTTGACACCTCTACTTGCCCACTAGTTTGGGGGTGGTATGCTGTTGCCACTTTATGGCGCACCCCATACTTGGCTAGTAATTTCTTGAAACTTGCATTGACAAAATGAGCCCCTCCATCGCTGATAATGGTTCGGGGTGTCCCGAACCTGGTGAGAATGTGTTTTTTCACAAACTTCGTTACTACCTTGTTGTCATACCTGGGACAAGCTATTGCTTCCACCCATTTTGATACATAATCTACGGCCACCAAGATGTAACGATTACCAAATGACGCTGGGAATAGGCCCATGAAATCAATGCCCCATACATTAAAGGGCTCAACTTCCAGTATATTCTGCAGCGGCATCTCTTGTCTTCTGCCAATTGCTCCTGTACGCTGACATCTATCACACATTTTGACATACGCCATAGAGTCTCTGAACAGTGTCGGCCAAAAGAAACCTGACTGTAGAACCTTGTGTGCTGTTCTCTCGCCTCCGTGATGACCCCCATACAATGAAGAATGACAGCCCCTCAACACCTCTGCAATCTGACTCTCTGGGATGCATCTTCTCATTACCTGATCTGGTCCTTGTTTAAATAAGTATGGTTCATCCCAAACAAAGTGCCGGCAATCATGCCTCAATTTCCTTCTTTGCTGGTATGTTGCCTCAGGTGGGTAGACTCCGCTCACTAGCAAGTTGACTATGTCTGCGTACCAGGGAACTTCAGCTTCCCCAACTGCCAAGAGTTGCTCATCTGGGAACTCTTCATTTATGTTATCACTTTCCTTCACATGCGATCGGCTTTCCAATCGTGATAGGTGATCTGCTACTTGATTCTCGCTCCCCTTTCTGTCTTTGATCTCTAGGTCGAACTCCTGCAACAACAAGATCCATCTGATCAACCTAGGCCTAGCATCCTTCTTGTTGAATAGGTACCGAATTGCTGCATGGTCTGTGTACACCACAACTTTCGAACCCACCAAATAGGACCTGAATTTGTCAAATGCAAACACCAAGGCTAGCATTTCCTTCTCTGTGACTGTGTAATTGCTTTGGGCCGTATTCAGCGTTTTGCTTGCATAATGAATAGAATGAAATATTCTATTTTTTCTTTGCCCCAATACGGCTCCCACAGCCACATCACTGGCATCACACATCAGCTCAAATGGTTGTTCCCAGTCCGGAGAAGTGAGGATAGGTGTTTCTATCAATTTCTGCTTCAACTCTTCGAATGCTTTAACACACTCATCATTCAACTCAAACTTCACCTCTTTTCTAGCAATCTGCATAGTGGTCTAGAAATTTTGGAAAAGTTTTTGATGAATCGTCTGTAGAATCCGACATGCCCAAGAAAACTGCGCACACCTTTCACTGACACAGGTGGTGGCAACTTTTCAATAACCTTGATCTTAGCACGATCGACTTCCAACCCCTTTCGAGACACTTTGTGTCCAAGGAAAATACCCTCCTTCACTAAGAAGTGGCATTTCTCCCAATTTAATACAAGGTTGGATTCCTCACAGCAAGCCAGCACCCTGTCAAGATGCTGCAAACAAGTAGCAAACGAATTACCGAAAGCAGAAAAATCATCCATAAATACCTCAACAAAATCCTCCACCATGTCATGGAAAATAGCCATCATGCATCTCTGGAATGTGGCGGGTGCATTGCATAACCCAAACGGCATTCGCCTGAAAGCATATGTCCCATAAGGACATGTAAAAGTAGTCTTCTCTTGATCCTCCGGAGCTATGGCTATTTGGTTATAACCAGAGTACCCATCAAGGAAGCAATAATATTCCTGTCCCGCCAAACTATCCAATATTTGATCAATAAACGGGATGGGGTAATGATCTTTCCTCGTGGATTCATTCAGCTTCCTGTAATCTATGCAAATCCGCCAGCCTGTGAAGGTTCGGGTAGGAATCAACTCATTTTTCTCATTGGTGACCACAGTCATCCCTCCTTTCTTTGGAACACACTGAACGGGCCTGACCCATTCACTGTCTGAAATCGGGTAGACCACACCTGCATCAAGCCACTTGATTATTTCTTTCCTCACCACATCCTTCATTGCCGGATTTAGTCTCCGTTGCGGCTGAACGGTTGGTTTGGCTCCTGTCTCCATGAATATCCTGTGTGTTCAGAAAGCTGGATTGATACCCTGAATGTCTAACATTTGCCAACCCATTGCTTTCTTCCTCTTTCTGAGGACACCCAATGTTGTCTTCTCCTGTGCCTCCGTCAAGTCTGCAGAGATGATAACTGGTAACGTCTCACCCTCCCCCAAAAAGATATATTTTAAATGGGGAGGCAATTCTTTCAGCTCCAGCTTCGGTGCCTCCTCAACAGATGGTTTCGACAAAGGTTCTAGAGACCTCATCAATGATTGAAATTCCTGTCTCCTAGGATGATTTTGTGCTTCATTCAACATTTGGACCATTCCATACGCCTCTCTATCTCCAAAATGATCGGAGTGCGTCAACACTCTTTCCAATGGGTGTTGAGATTCAACAATCTGACGAATTTCTTCATGTTCAACCACATTGATTGCTGAAAGCTCCTCATGTATAGCTGGCAGCTTAATGGCTTTACACACATCAAATACCTCTATTTTGTCGTGTGCTTGCATTGTTAGCTGCCCCGCAGCTACGTCAATTAGTGCTTTCCCGGTTGCCAAGAAAGGACGTCCCAAAATAAATGGGACTTCCGCATCTGGTTTAAAATCTAGCACGACAAAATCTATCGGGAAAATTAGGGAGCCAACTTGCACCAGAACGTCCTCTACAATGCCATCAGGTCTGGCTAAGGATCGATCCGCCAACTGCAAGATTACCGTTGTGGGTCTAGGACTCCCTAGACCCAACTTTCTGAATATCGAAGATGGCATCAAATTTATGCTCGCTCCCAAATCACACAATCCACGAGCTCAGATGCTCTGCCCAATAGTAATCTGGATAGTAAAACTCCTAGGGTCTTTTAGCTTTGTGGGCAGTCTATTTTGAATCCGGGAAGTGCACTCCTCCGTTAGAGCCACCGTAGCATACTCAGTCAACCGACTTTTGTTTGCCACGATGTCCTTTATATACTTAGCATATTTCGGCACTCCCTGCAAGACATCAACAAGAGGTAAGTTAATATGTACCTATTTCAGCACCTCCATGAATTTCTTGAAACACGCCTCCTCCTTGTGTTTCTTTAGTCGTTGAGGGAACGGGGGTGGAGGTCTTTCTGATTCAGCTTCCTTAGTCTTCCCCCTTTCGGTACTTTGCTCCCTCTCAACTTCTGCTGCTCCCGACTGCTGAGGTGGTATTTCTGGTTCCACCTCTTTCAGCTGCAAACCACTCCTTGTGGTCACTACATTTACCTGCTTGGGATTGGGATCCGTGTCACTCGGCAGTCCTCCTCTAGGCCTTGTGTTTTGGGCACTAGCAAATTGCCCAAATTGATATTCAAGTTCCTTGGTAGCTAACTGGTTGTTTTTCACTTCGGCTGCCAATTTCACATAGTCAGCCTGCAATTGAGCTTGGTTAGCTATCATGGTCTTGAACATCTCCTCAATGTTGGGTGATGGTGGTGGAGGAGGTGCATTGTTGTTTCTAAATTGTGCTTGATAATTCTGCTGCCCTTCTTGGTTCCTTTGCACACCCTGACCCGAACTTTGGCCCTGATGGTTGTTGCTACCCCATGAGAAATTAGGGTGATTCCTCCAATTGGAATTGTAGCTACTACCATACTGTTGGTGGTTCCTTTGCGCATTACCCACAAAGTTTACCGAGTCAGGATTGGCTCCACAACACTCAGCTAAGTGCTCACTGCTTCCACACACTTCGCACCACATCTGATGTACTGCATTAACTGGGTCTTGAGGCTGGTTCAATGTCATGTTGCTAAAGTGGGTGTTAAGTTGATTTTGCAATGCAGCTATCTGTGCAGTGATAGCTGTAAACCCATCCACTTCTAGCACTCCAGCTGCTTTCCTTGTCCCACCTCTTGATGAATCAGAATTCCATTCTGGATTGCCCTGCGAAATACGGTTCAACAAGGTATACAGCTCCTCATACGTTTTCTCCAGTGCTTGCCCTCCAGCTGCTGAGTCT
Organism: Datura wrightii; assembly: GCA_035772735.1. Classification (NCBI taxonomy): domain Eukaryota; kingdom Viridiplantae; phylum Streptophyta; class Magnoliopsida; order Solanales; family Solanaceae; genus Datura; species Datura wrightii. Next base: position 114,474,201 of record JASDFA010000001.1, read on the forward strand.
AGAAATATTTTGGTGTGGGGTTCCAAACCCTCTATAAAAGTGTGCACCAGCACATCATTGGACTGATGATGATGAGGACAATCCCGCAACATGGACTTGAATCTCTCCCAGGCCTGATATAAATTTTCTCCCTCTCTCTGTTTGAAACTTAGAATTTGACTTCTAAGTCTTGCTGTTTTATCGGAGGGAAAAAATCGTATCAAGAACTTCCGTGCAAGATCATCCCACGTAGAAATAGAATTCGGTGGCTCAGCTTTCAACCACCTTTTGGCTTCTCCCAATAATGAGAATGGGAACAATGTAAGCCGGACATAGTCTGATGACACTCCAGCGGGGATGTAAGTGTCACTTATCTCCAAAAAATTTTGGAGATGCTGCTGTGGATCTTCATGAGGGAGACCGGTAAACTGCCCGCTAGTGTGCAGCAACTGCACCATATTCTGTTTAAGTTCAAATCTCCCTCCTAGCTCAGGTTTGCGGATACTAGATGTAATATTATTGGCATGTGGGATTGCCACCTCGCGAACCGACCGAGCTGCTGCTTCTTCGGGCACTAACACTGCCCGTACTACCGGTGGATTCTGTTGTTGCTCCATGATCGTCTGTCTGAGCAACTGCAACTTTCTTTGTAGAGCTTCTCTCCATTTACTGTGAAATATTCTTTCTGGCTCTATATACGATTCCACCAGCTCCTTGTCTCTTGCCAGTGTTCAACAACAATTAAGTCTGCAAAACACAGGCTAAGACCAAGTTGTCAACACTAAGAAAATAAAAATACAGTAAATTAACACTTAAAACAAATTCACCAATTGCCATGTCCCCGACAATGGCGCCAAAAACTTGTTCGGGTGTTTTGTGGGTATATAAAACGACACGCAAGTGTACGTGGTCGAACAAGTAGTAAAGTGGCTTTAGTAAGCCAAGTATCGATCCCACAGAGACTTGGATGAAGTGCAATTTGCTCAAGTGTACTATATTTTACTTCTAAAAATGCAGACAACAGTGTAACCAAAAGTTTGATAGTTTGTTTTATAATTTTTATACTAAAGCTAAAAACAATTATCTACTTTGAATCTGAACAATGAATGAGAGCATGTTGAGGTTAAACGAACATGTGATGAAATTAATTATCATCATAATTTGGTTGATCTTTTCCTCCAGTTGCTAGCCAAGAACTATTTCCAAGAGATTAAAACTCTCGTATTTAACCTCACTTAAGAATCATGAACCATCCACCTATATTACTGTGATTAAATGCAATTCATGTTCTAGCCATACAAATCCGATTCCTAATTTGACTAATACAACTTTCAGGTATATTTCTATTCTGAAAGCAAATCAAGACACAATTTTCCCAAACCAAGTAATGAACATATCCTATTAATTCACAACTTTCGAATTTCTTGCTCTCTCGAGTGAAACTGAACTTTTAAGATGTACATTAACGTAGGCCACACATTAATGCAGTAAGAACAAGAGTTAATAGAACAACATGGAAGAAAAGATGAAAAACCAAAGAATCAATGATCAAATTTCATCACAATTGTTCATAACCTCAGCAAGGAGCGGAATTAGCCACTCATTTGTGGATTAAACATCTTAAAATGAGTGTTAATCATACACGCAATTGAATACAAGAAGAAAGAAAGAGAGAAAAAACCCTGATATTTTTGTCCCTCAACTGCCTATAACCCACGTCCTTGCTCCACCAACTCAGAATATTGAAAAATGAACCTAAGTGTTCTATTTATACTGTTGGGAATTTTTCCCGGAATAATGAGCAATGTGTCACGGAGTGCATCGCGGAGCACTACCTCCGTGACACGCTACGGACGTGGACCCTCACTGGAATTGGGGGTCCAGGAATTAAAGCTCAACGTGGCACGGCGTGCAACGCGGAGCCAAGCCACCGTGCCACGCTACAAACGCGGACCCTCTCTAGAATTTGGGCGTAATTTCCCTGTCCAGGCAGAAGGCCTCCGCGATGGCAGCGTGACACGGCTCCATCGCGGAGCCCCTTTATTTCATGCTGTCCAATGCCTTGTTCCTTGCTCGCATCCAAGTCCAACCCCGATATCATCCAACATGCATTTAAGCTTTCCAAAATCACATTTTACCTGCAAAACAATGCTAATCATGTTGGTTAGTATAGATTCACATTTTATTACCAATTACATGAGAATGTATACACATTGATAGATAAACAAGGCGAAAATAGTACTTTTGAGTGTCACTTGGGCATATAAATTTGCCCAAGATCAGAGAGCTCCGCGATACACTCCGTGACACGTTGCTTGTTATTCTGGGAAAAATTCCCACTAGTATAAATAGAACACTTAGGTTCATTTTTCATTATTCTGACTTGGTGGAGCAAGAACGTGGGTTACAGGCAGTTGAGGGGACGAAAATCTCAGGGTTTTTCTCTATCTCCTTCTTCTTTAATTTAATTGCTTGTATGTTTAACACTCATTTAACGATGTTTAATCTACAAATAAGTGGCTAATTCCTCTTCTTGCTGAGGTTAAGAACAATGGTATTGAAATGTAGTTATTGATCAATTGGGTTTTTCATCTTTTCTTCCATGGTTGTTCTATTGATTCTTGTTCTTACTGCATTAATGTGTGGCCAACTTTAATGTACATCTAAAAAGTCCGGTTTCACTCGAAAGAGCAAGAAATTGGAAAGTTGTGAATCAATAGGATATGATCTTTTCTTAGTTTGGGAAAATTGAGAATTGATTTACCTTCAGGATAGAAATATACCTGAAAGTCGTATTAGTCAATTGAGGAACCGGTTTTGTATGGCTAGAACATGAATTTCGTTTAATCACAGAAATGTAGGTGGACGGTTCATGATTCTTACGTTGGGTTAAATACGAGAGTTTTAATCCATTGGCAATAGTTCTTGACTAGCAACCGGAGGAAAAGTTAACCAAATTATATCGATAATTTATTTCCTTACATGTTCGTTTAACCTCAGCATGCTCACATTCATAGTTCAGACTCAAATTATATAATCTTTGTAGATTTAGGATAAAATTAGAAATCAAAATATCAAACTCTTCTTTGCACTGTTTTCTTCATTGTTAGAGTTAAAATATAGTACACTTGAGTAGATTTCTACCTTATCCCAGTCCCTGTGGGATCGATACTTGGCTTAGTTAAGCCACTTTACTACTTGTTCGATCACGTGCACTTGCTCTTTATACCCAAAGCAAAAACCCGAACAATTGTGCAATTGATTATTGAGTTTTTCTTCCATTAATATTGTTAGTGTTTAGTTATGTTTTCTTCTATGAAATTTGATTTCTATTTTGCAATCATGAATAGCTAAACCCTTCAAAACTAGGATTGTTGGAACCATGATGGAATAATAAAACTAGGAATAGCGCGAACCGATTTTAGACCAATACGAATGCCTATGTTGTTGTTTTCTTCATGCTTAATGTTTCTTAATGTTGCGCATTCTTAGGACTAGCCCAAATTCTGTTCTTGCTTGAACCTACAGAAATAGAGATTAGGAAAAGAGAAGAACAACAAAGCCTTGACATTTAGTTTCATTGAATAGCTTGAGTTGCGGTCATGGAAAAGTTGATTTTGAACTATTGATAAAGGTTAATCGAAATTGCTCATGAGACCTAACCGGGTGATTGAATGGAGCTATCTAATAGGGAGAAATTAGTTGTTTGGATGAACATAGTTTATCAGTTCTACAGTTTAGGTATTGGGATAGATTGCGAGTGTACTAATCTGACCTATTTAGAAAGCCATGGCAACACTTCCCTAGTTAATTCTTCACAACACTTGTTCATAATACTGTTACTTGATTACTTCTATTTAAAACCCTCTTTTAGGGAATAATTGAACTAAAAGCTTTAATACTTGCATTAGTTTATATCTTGACCATATTTCCTATAGGATCGACCCCAATTTTAGTTAGGTTCTTTATTAATAATACCTGCATTATTCTTCTTCAACGGTGTAATTTGAGCAATATCAAAAACAGTGGCATTGTAGGGGAATACGGCTTAGGATTAGATTAATTGATTTTATTTAATTTTTAGTCTTTATTTCCTCATTTACATTTTTTTTATTTTATACAGGTGACCGCTTGGTGAATTCCAAGAACACAAAGTAGAAGAAACCCTCTAGTTCCAATTGACCAAGAGATTGAAAGAACACTTTAAAGAATGGCCGATTTGGAGACCCCTGAACAGATGGAGTCTAGGTTAGTGGTTGAAGCTTCTCGAGCTAACGAGCCCCACCAAGAAGAATTAGCTAGACAAGATGCACTTCAAGACGCAGATGATGTCCATAAGAGGTTGACAATGCTAGCTAGAATAGAAGGGGGAATAGAGGTCATGATCCACACTAGTCCTAGATATGCTCCTCACTTTGATGATGATGAGGACCCGAATATTGATGAAGTCGGGTCAAAAGGAGCTATTGTACACCCACCTTTTCCTGCTGGGGCAAAATTCGATATCACTAGCATAATGATTAAGTTGCTCAACATGAAGGAAGTGTTTAGTGGTAATGCAACTGATGATGCAAATTTTCACTTAATGAACTTTGTAGGGATCTGCAATGATTACAAGTCACCAGGAGTGAGCCAGGATGCTATTAGGCTGAGGCTCTTTCCATTCTCTCTAGCTGGTGAGGTTACTTTATGGATATGAGAGTTACCAAACAACTCCATCACCAACTAGAGAGAGCTGAGACATGTCTTTCTGGAGAGGTTCTTCCCACCTTATAGGATGCTGCAGCTCAGGATAAGATCTATAATTTTTGATAGCTCAATACGGAGGCACTTCATGAAATATGGATCAGGTTTAAGAAGAAGTTGACAAGTGCCCGAATCAGAAAATTACAGTAAGAGATTGCTGGAGATATTTTACATGTCTCTAAACAACAGTACCAAGGTTGTAGTAGATACAGTGGTAGGTGGAGCTTTGATGAGTCACTAATGGAAGGAAGCAACTACAATACTAGACTAAGTGACCAAAATTAATAGAGCTCGGCATACTAGAGAAGTTGAGATAGTTGCCGGTACATATGCTATTGGGATGACTGCAGAGTAGGGCAGGAAAGAAGAGGAGCGTGATAAGGAATTAACTCATATGAGAATATCCATTAACCTGCTCATGAAACATAACATGGGGTCTGGAGAACAGAAGGTAAATACCGTGGGAGAATAGGTTCAAGAGCAGGGATTTGAGCACTCTAGTTTCAAAGAGAAAGCAAGCTTCGTGGATAATCAAGTGGCGGGTTTTTGGGCTAACGCCCGAGGGTTTGGTCAAGACACTTGGAGCCAAGGCTCCAGATATCAAGGCCGGAACTAGTATAAAAACAATGACAATAGGGACAGATACAGGGATAAAAGTAGAGGATTAGATTAGGAAGAATAATTGGAGGAAGAATTATGGATGCTAGAACTATCGCACTGGCCTATATGTTCCTCCAATGGCTCGTGAGGGAGATATTGGACACTCAAAGTTGGAGTGAAAGATCGCTAAGTTGTTGAAAAAGGCAACATCCACTGATGATCACCTAAAGAACATCTGTAGAGATATATTTTGCATAAACTAGATAGTTGAATGGCATGCCACAACTATCAAGCAGATTGAGCATCAATTGGGCCAAATGTCTATATCCCTGAACCAAAGGCAGAAGGGCAGACTTCCTAGTAACATTACACAATATCAAAAGAATGGAGGCCACTACATTGCTATAGCTACTAGGAGTGGAAAAAAATCATTGATCTGCCCATGCTAAATGTAGTTGAAATGGGAAAAAAGAAGGAGAGATGTAGATGAGAAGGATGATAATGCAGAGTAGGCATTTGAAGGTGATGCTGATTTGAGCAAGACTCCAGTTGATGCAAATGAGTTTATTGTAGAAAATGGAAAGGTGAAAGAGGCCCCACAAATATTCCAATCTATCCCTCGACCACGTCCACCATTCCTTTAGAGGATGAAGAAGAAAATAGATGATAGAAATTCTAGAATTTTTTGTCCATGCTAAAGCAGTCATTAGTGAATATTCCCTTGGTTGAGGCATTAAAGAAGATGACAGGGTATGCAAAGTTTTTGAAGGACATGGTGACAAAGAAATGATCTATGAGCTATGAGTCCATTAGGAATCTGGACCATTGTAGTTTTACAGCTTCACGATTCCTTCATCCAAAAAAAGAATGACCCGGTTGCCTTCACCATCCCATGCACTATCAGATATTTTTAGTTTTCTAGAGCACTGTGTGATCTGGGAGCTAGCATCAATTTGATGCCACTAGCCGTGTTCAAACAGTTAGACTTTGGAGCCCCTACACAGACAACAATACAATGATTGATGGCTGAACGCACAATGAAGAAACCTATGGGTATTATCGATGATTTGTTAGTAAAAGTGGATAAGTTCATCTTTCGGGATGACTTTGTGATCCTAGATTGCGAAGTTGATTCTAAAGTCCCCATTATCTTGGAGCGACAATTCCTTGGCACTAGGAGAGCTTTAGTGGACATTGAAGCTGGTCAGCTAAAGTTCACGCTGAATAAAGAAGAGGTCACTTTCAACATCTGTAGGTTAATGAAGTAGCCAGATGAGTTTTGAGTGATCTCAGTTATTGATGTTGAGTTGCAGCGTCTTGATAAATTCTGAGTAGTCAAGAGACTCGCGTTGTGCCACGATGTTAAATTAGGTGTTGCATAAGATGCAACACATGATGTGCTTTGGTGAAGACTGAGTAAACAAACTACTTGTGTCATGCCGCGACATTAAATCAGGAGCTACATGAGAGGCAACCAATGAGGTAGTTTGGTGAAGTAACTAGACTACAAGCCTCAGTACGAACTGTAGCTTGATGGTACAGCTCATAGTCCTATCCATACTGAGAAGCAAAGACCTGACAAGATTCTGAAGTTCACACTATGGTTGTGTAACAGCCCAGGCCGCCGCTTGAAGAAATTGTCCGCTTTGGAGCCTTCGCCCCTCACGGTTTTAAAATGCGTCTACAAGGGAAAGGTATCCAAGAACTTATAAATCACTCTTCGTTCTCCTCCCCAACCGATGTGGGATTCGCCTAAGGCAAGCCTTACACTCACCCCCCTTAGGACTCAGTGTCCTCGCTGAAGTTTGCCCCACCATCGGGTTAACATCTGAAATGATTCCTCAAAATCTCATCCCTTTGATATAGCTGAAGGTGCTTGAGGAAAAAAAACTCTACCTCCTCCCGGCTCTACTGAAATTTGGAAAACATGAGGGGCTGAATCCCTTCTCACGGTAGCTCTGACTAGAACTAGATTAACTATAACACGGGGAGTAAAAAATAACTCACTTTGAGTATATAATCTATTTCTCGGATAAACAGGAGGGGAGACAGGGACCCATTCAAGAATCTCATAGCCATCTACCTTACATCAGGTGAATTATAAAACATAAGCACGATATAGACTTCAAACAACCTTTACATCTTTGCTCTATAGCACGATCTATTAATGAACAAAGTGAAACAACCCCTAAATGCCCTGTAGCCTCCTGATTATAAATATGGTGCACAATATACCCATAATCAAGACTCTATAGACACAGCTTGTGGACTCCCTAGGATACGACTTCGCTCTGATACCAAGTCTGTCACAGCCCAGGACATCGCTTGTAGAAATTGTCCGCTTTGGAGCCTTCTCCCTTCACGGTTTTAAAATGCGTCTACAAGGGAAAGGTATCCAAGCACTTATAAAGCACTCTTCGTTCTCCTCCCCTACTGATGTGGGATTCGCCTAAACCAATGTGGGATTCGCCTAAGGCAAGCCTTACAAGTTGGTCATTAAGAATCATACTTATGTGGTATGAGTCATAGTACCCACTATTGTGATGAATTGTCTTGAGTATTAAAGTGTATAAACACCAACCTATGAGTCATAGTACAAATCATAGCATCTTGGTACAAACTGTAGGATGCACTCGTGGGTTCCCAAGTAAGTCTTCTGAGTCTCCAGGTACAAGTCATGACGAGCAAAATTAAATGAAAGATACAAATTGACCCAACTTTACCTGGATATTCAAATTTTCCAAAAACCTTTAAACAAAAAGAATTGTTCGAAATTTAGTACATGAACTCAACATTTACTCCTATTACTCTCCCCTCACCTGTAACTCACTCCTATTCCAATTGAGCTTGAATTTGTGCACTAAAATGAAGTGGAGGAATATGATCAGTAGGTTACACATGATCTTATGTGTTGGGTTTTGGAATAATGTAGGCTCAATGAATCTGATTGATTTGGGTAGTGAGTTAATGGGAAAATTTAATAGTGGGTACTAATGTGGTAGACAACATTATGTATTTTTTATTAATTATTAGGGTGGTAAAGTCAAAGAACCCACCCCAATAGCATGATTTCTTGAATAACTAGTACTACACAGGGTGAGGAAAGGCTTCACGAGCCATCATACAAGTCATGATTTTTGTACTACCCCGAAAGTCCCTATAATCAGACCCTAGGGTTGAGCGGAGAAAGCAAGAAGAAATCTACACAAGCCACATAACGACTTTTTAGGTCACTCAATGAATAGTGGAGTGTCTCGTAATGGGATGCCAGGCCAGTGAAGAGTCATGGTCGGGGGGGTCTTTAGGATTGGTGCAATGAGTCATGGTGTCACTTCACGACTCGTCAAGGGGGTCATTGGCAGGATGGATAAGATTGGAGGTTGGGATTTCAGTGAAGGTTGATGAGCTCGCAAGTGTACGGGTCGTACAAGTAATATAGTGGCCTTTTTAAGAGCCAGAATGTTAAACCCACAGGGACTGGACCAATTCAGCTAACTATCTAGTTCAAGTGTGATATTGGATGCCGCAATTGTTGATTATAGATTTTTTCGAGAAATTTAATTAAGTCTAGATGTGGTCAACGAAATACTCTGAATTAATTCAAGGAGCAACTAGAGTTAAAGCCAGATAATCATGCGATACTATGATTTGCAATGGTTTAAGTATGAAACTATCAATTGTCGTCTCACATAATTAAAATTGCATGTTCATGGTCTTCCGAACCTCTAAACACGACAAACTAGCCTCACTACTACATCGTTGAGCGAGGATGTCATTTCTAGTTCGTGGGCAATTCACTACGTGGATGTAGTTTATGCCATTGATTTGGGTCCTTCCGTACCTCCAACCATTTAACCAATCTTAGCTTCACAACTACTCCTACAAGTGGTGGAGTACGATTCAAAGTATTTGTCTTTCTATCTTCCCGTTTTATCAACCAAGCAAGGTAATTAGGTATATTCCTATCCTAACCACAAATCTCATCAGAAGACAAGAACTCGCTTCCTACATTCTTATGTTCCTTCCTAGGTTTTCTTCCTCAAGCATTTACCTACGCTTAACGTGTGTGTTTTCATGGTGATAAATCATAAAAACAGCCATAATTAAGAATGCAAGACAAAACAACAATCAATAACTTAATTCCAAAATAAATTCGTAAAAACACAATCATAACTCATGGCTTCAACCCTAGAGGAAGGGTTCTAGCCACTCAAATTCGTAAAATTACAAGAAAACATTGTTAAAGTAACATACTTACAAGAATTGGTAGAAGAGAAGATGAAATTGATGAACCCTAGGTGAGTTCTCCACGTCTCCCTTCACTCCTAGGTGGTTTTTCAGAATAAAATCGTGACAAAATGTTTTTAGGAGCTAAGGGACCTATTTATAGTATATGAGAGATGTATAAAATTATGCCAGGCATGGAATAGCTCCATGCACCGGAGGTTATCGCGCCAATATGCCTCTGTGACATGGAGGCATCGCGTAGGCACACAAAACAGTCTCCAAGCAGAAGTTGTCCGCGTTGGCAGCATGTCACGCTGCTTGGGCAGCGCGTTAGGTGGCGTGTCACGGCCCTTGTCGCACAGCCTGCCTGCCGTGGCATGTTACCAACGCGCAGGTGGGCTGTTTTGTGCACCCTCCTTGCCGACGTTCGCATTTTACTTCCGATTCCATGCCTCCACTTCACCAACTCATGGATTAGTTCCTCAAATTCATTGTAAACCTATAAAAAAAGAACTAATAATGTTTGTTAGTGTATATATTCACATTTACATAAAATCACATGAGAATGCATATAATTAAATAGATAAACAAGGCAAAACTAAGTTATAAAGTATCACTTGGGCATGCTATTTAGCCCATGATCACCTACCCCACACTTAAAGGCTTGTTCGTCCTCGAAAAACCCTTTTACATCTCATGTAAATGAAGACTCACACATAACTAATTTCACAAGATAATTCAAGTTACGACTATAATGATTATTTGGGATAGCAAGTTAAAAATAGAGCATGCACGATTTAATCAATGAAATGATATACAACTCCGTTAAGACTTCCTAACCTCAAGAATCGACTCTCAATCTTAGAAAACTCATGCAAATCAACCGATCAAGAAATCCAACCTGAATTTTATCTCTCATTAAACATGTGCCCTCATAACAAGAGAGTTACCCATTTTACTCACAAATTTACAAATCACAACATGTATGGGTATATGAATAAAATTACGCTCACTCTCTCAAAGAATTCACATGCATCATGTAGTCAACCATAAGCTTGCCCTTAGTGTTTTACTCCACTAATTTAAGGATGTATGAACGTAAGATGACGTAGGACTTAATGGGTTATAATGTAAGCTAAGGGACAGGTACGTACTATTCTGGCCAGTAATAGTGGCTACCTTTTGCAAGCGCTTTTAATAACTTCAACCTTCATTAAGGACATCTCTTCTCTTCTTCCACCCTCATTCTTTTCACTCTTTAATTTTCTCTCTTCTTGTTCCCATTTCTTTAAGAACACTTTGCTTATTAGTAAGGAGTACTTAAGCAAGTTTTTCCTTCATTTATTTTCTTACTCCTTACTAATACTCAAGCAATTTCAAACAAGTGCACCTCTAAGTTTTTCCTTAACTTCCACAACTGCTATTTTTCCTTCTTTTTTCCAATTCTCACAAATTCACTCTTTCAGATTTTTCGCTTAAGCACTTCAGAGTTTTGGATCAAATTCAAAGCTAATGAAAGAAAAGGATTAAGCTTATGTTGTAGCTATCAAAGAACAGGCTTAAGGCTCAATAGGACTCGCTAGGATTAAATATTCAAGGTAGGTAAAGTGAGGATTAAATATTTGGCTCATTCAGAGAAATGCCTAATCATTTCCTACACTCCACATCCTTAATTTCATTTGATATACACACCAGGCAAGTTCTAGACACTCCACAACAGCATGGAATATTCGAAAACCTTACACTCGCAACACATGCTCAATTCAAGACACATGCAGCAGACTCTTACTCAGCTAATCACAAGAATTCATAATTAAGCTTCAATCACATTGAGTCAAATTCAAGAGCCTAAGTGTCTCAAACAAAGTTATACACTTCTCACATGCTTCAACACTAACCACACTTGTATCTTACAATCATTCATAGCACATAACAAGAACATCAAGCCATCAAATAGCTACGGGGTCAAAAACCAAAACCTATTGACTAATTTTCCTCAAGACGGTCGTCATCCATCTTAAATCATGTTATGTCCCCATAGCATCAAATTAAAATTAAACAGGATGAGAAATACTCCCTGAGCCTCTATGCCTAGCTAACAACATGCTTTTCTTCAAGTTTTAATAAGTGGGTGTTTTACCCCACACTTCTTCTCTTCCATACTTGTTAGCTTCCTCCTCCACGGGTACTCAGACTTCCCCTCCATCTGTGCTTAACTTTCCACCATAAAACACAAACAAAACACGATTAAAATAAACAAAATCAACACAAACAAAAAATCACAAATTGTACTTGTGGTACCCTTGGGCTGCCTCCCAAGCAGCGCCTTATTTTACGTCGGGGCACGACGTGGACTATCCTTTTCATGACATCCTGACACCTGGGTTCCCTTTCGAGAACCATCTCCTTTTCTTTTGATTTTTAGAGGAAACAGCCTCCACTCCATTCCTCTCTTCCTCCAACTTCTTCACACTCTGAAGCCCTTTATCAGACTCGAGCTGAACATTTATCATTACCTTTGGCCATGGACCTGTGGAATCCCCCACCCCACACTCATCCTCTGACAACACACTAACCTTACAAAGGTTTCTGTAGTTTGTGGATGGGTTCATTTCTTGGTATACTCGGAAGAGTTCTTCTTCATCTTCGACCCTCATTTTCAGGGTCCCTGCTCTCAAGTCAATTACTGCTCCTCCGGTGGCCAAGAATGGCCGTCCCAAGATTAAGGGTACCTAGTCATCAACATGAAAATCTAAGATAATAAAATCAGCAGGTATAATAAACTTACCCACTTTGATGAGAAGGTCCTCTATTATTCCATCAGGTGCCACTCGCGACTTATCCGCCAGCTGCAGCATCAACCTTGTTGGCCTAGGTTTTCCCAACCCCATGGTGTTAAATAAAGATAGGGGCATTAGATTAACTACTGCCCCTAGATCACACAAAGCTCATAGCACCTCAGCTTTACCAACTTGTATGGGGAGGGTAAAACTCCCTGGGTCTTTCAGCTCTTTCGAATTTTGCTCAATACCCTATGACTGCACTCCTCAGTTAGTGCTACCATCTGGACATCCACCAATCTGACTTTGTTAGCCATCACATCTTTCATGTATTTAGCATACTTTGGCATTCCCTGCAAAACATCAATAAGAGGAAAATTTATGTGATGTTCTTTGAAAATATCAAAGAACTTTTGGAAGCATTCCTCTTCCTTGCTCTTTTTAAATCTCTGAGGGAATGGTGGTGGTGGTCTTTGTGCTGGCTGCAATGAAGATTATGCATTTTTTTGCACAGCACTCTGATTTTCTCCCTTGTAAGTGGATGGTCCTGGTCTAACCAACTCTAGTTGCACTTCATTTCTCTTTTCTTTAGGCACTACATCAACTAATTGCTTGTCGCTCCTTAGACTGATGGCATTAACTTGTGGGGGGTTAGGATTTGTGTCACTTGGTAGTCCTCCCTGCGGTCTCATATTTTGCGCAGCTGCTATCTGATCCATCTGCTTTTCTAAATTGCGGGTGGCCACTTGCTGATTCTTCAAGTCTGATGCCATCCTTGCCTGATTTTCTGCTAACTGAGTCTGGGTCTCCATGATTTTCTGCAATGTGTCCTCAATGTTGCTGGTAAACTGGTTATCATTCTGCCTATTATGCTTATACTGCTACTGTTGAGGTTGCTAATAACTTTTCTTTTGATTTCCACCCCAAGAAAAATTCGGGTGGCCCTGCCAATTTTTGTAGTTGTTTCCAAAATTCTAATTATTCCTCTACACATTCCCAACAAAATTGACTGATTCCGGATTGGCTCCACATGATTCTGCATTGTGCCCATTATTTCCACATATTTCACACCAATTTGGAGCTTGCTGAACTGCATTAACCTGGCCCTGCTGTTGGTTCATATTCAGTTTATTGAACTAAGTTATCATCTGATGCTGCAACAAAGCTAACTATACCGCCAAGGCATTCATACTATCTACCTCTATCAACCCTGCTCTCTTTCCTGCCACTCTTGATGATTCGCTGTGCCACTCTAGATTTCCTTGTGCAATTCTGTTCAACAATGTGTACAACTCATCATAAGTCTTCTCTAAGGCTTGCCCACCCGATGCAAAGTCTAGTAAAATTTTAGTGTGTGGGTCTAGACTTTCTACAAAGCTATGAGCCAGCACTTCATTTGATTGTTGATGATGGGGACAGTCTCTCAATAATGACTTGAATCTTTCTCAAGCCAAATATAAATTCTCACCAGGCCTCTGCTTGAAACTCAGTATTTCACTTCTCAACTTTGCAGTCTTTCCTGAAGGAAAAAATATGATAAGGAACTTCTTTTCCAAATCATTCCATGAAGTTATGGAGTTCGGTGGATCAGCTTTCAACCACTTCTTTGCCTCTCCCAACAATGAAAATGGGAAGAGGGTAACTCAGACATAATTTGTGGACACGCCGGTGGGGACAAACGTGTCACTAATCTCAAGAAAGTTCTGTAGGTGCTGTTGCGGGTCCTCAGGTGCCATCCCAGTGAATTGACCACTAGAATGTAATAGATGCACCATGTTCTGATTCAATTCAAAGTTCCCTCCAGGCTCCGGTTTACGGATACTAGAGTTCACATTAGTCGCTTGTGGGATTGCCACTTCGCGAACTGGTCTGGCTGCCATTTCTTCCGGTGAAAATTGTGCTTGTCCTATGTGTGGTTGTTGTTGTACCTTTACTTGAAGTCGTTTTATCTTTTTCTCAAGAGCTACTCTTCTTCGCAAATGGATTTGACATTCTGGTTCAAGCAACGGTTCCACAAGCTCTCTATTCCTAGCCAGCTCTGCAAGACAACCTGTCACGTGCAATAAGTCAGACTAAGACCAAGTTTCTCAATACTTACGGAAATTAAAAATCACACAAAAACAGACAAATTTACAAAACTTCACCGAGTCCCAGGCAACGGCGCAAAAAACTTACTGTGCCCGCAAGTGTACGGGTCGTACAAGTAATATAGTGGCCTTTTTAAGAGCCGGAATGTCAAACCCACAGGGACTGGACCAATTCAGCTAACTATCAAGTTCAAGTGTGATATTGGATGCCGCAAGTGTTGATTATAGATTTTTTCGAGAAATTTAATTAAGTCTAGATGTGGTCAACGAAATACTCTGAATTAATTCAAGGAGCAACTAGAGTTAAAGCCGGATAATCATGCGATACTATGATTTGCAATGGTTTAAGTATGAAACTATCAATTGTTGTCTCACATAATTAAAATTGCATGTTCATGGTCTTCCGAACCTCTAAACACGACAAACTAGCCTCACTACTGCATCGTTGAGTGAGGATGTCATTTCTAGTTCGTGGGCAATTCACTACGTGGATGTGGTTTATGCCATTGATTTGGGTCCTTCCGTACCTCCAACCATTTAACCAATCTTAGCTTCACAACTACTCCTACAAGTGGTGGAGTATGATTCAAAGTATTTGTCTTTCTATCTTCCCGTTTTATCAACCAAGCAAGGTAATTAGGTATATTCCTATCCTAACCACAAATCTTATCAGAAGACAAGAACTCGCTTCCTACATTCTTATGTTCCTTCCTAGGTTTTCTTCCTCAAGCATTTACCTACGCTTAACGTGTGTGTTTTCATGGTGATAAATCATAAAAACAGCCATAATTAAGAATGCAAGATAAAACAACAATCAATAACTTAATTCCAAAATAAATTCGTAAAAACACAATCATAACTCATGGCTTCAACCCTAGAGGAAGGGTTCTAGCCACTCAAATTCGTAAAATTACAAGAAAACATTGTTAAAGTAACATACTTACAAGAATTGGTAGAAGAGAAGATGAAATTGATGAACCCTAAGTGAGTTCTCCACGTCTCCCTTCACTCCTAGGTGGTTTTTCAGAATAAAATCGTGACAAAATGTTTTTAGGAGCTAAGGGACCTATTTATAGTATATGAGAGATGTAAAAAATTATGCCCGGCATGGAATAGCTCCATGTACCGGAGGTTATCGCGCCAATATGCCTCTGTGACATGGAGGCATCGCGTAGGCACACAAAACAGTCTCCAAGAAGAAGTTGTCGGGTTGGCAGCATGTCACGCTGCTTGGGCAGCGCGTTAGGTGGCGTGTCACAGCCCTTGTCGCGCAGCCTGCCTGCCGTGGCATGTTACCAACGCGCAGGTGGGCTGTTTTATGCACCCTCCTTGCCGACGTTCGCGTTTTACTTCCGATTCCATGCCTCCACTTCCCCAACTCATGGATTAGTTCCTCAAATTCATTGTAAACCTATAAAAGAAAAGAACTAATAATGTTTGTTAGTGTATATATTCACATTTACATAAAATCACATGAGAATGCATATAATTAAATAGATAAACAAGGCAAAACTAAGTTATAAAGTATCACTTGGGCATGCTATTTTGCCCATGATCACCTACCCCACACTTAAAGGCTTGTTCGTCCTCGAAAAACCCTTTTACATCTCATGTAAATGAAGACTCACACATAACTAATTTCACAAGATAATTCAAGTTACGACTATAATGATTATTTGGGATAGCAAGTTAAAAATAGAGCATGCACGATTTAATCAATGAAATGATATACAACTCCGTTAAGACTTCCTAACCTCAAGAATCGACTCTCAATCTTAGAAAACTGATGCAAATCAACCGATCAAGAAATCCAACCTGAATTTTATCTCTCATTAAACATGTGCCCTCATAACAAGAGAGTTACCCATTTTACTCACAAATTTACAAATCACAACATGTACGGGTATATGAATAAAATTACGCTCACTCTCTCAAAGAATTCACATGCATCATGTAGTCAACCATAAGCTTGCCCTTAGTGTTTTACTCCACTAATTTAAGGATGTATGAACGTAAGATGACGTAGGACTTAATGGGTTGTAATGTAAGCTAAGGGACAGGTACGTACTATTCTGGCCAGTAATAGTGGCTACCTTTTGCAAGCGCTTTTAATAACTTCAACCTTCATTAAGGACATCTCTTCTCTTCTTTCACCCTCATTCTTTTCACTCTTTAATTTTCTCTCTTCTTGTTCCCATTTCTTTAAGAACACTTTGCTTATTAGTAAGGAGTACTTAAGCAAGTTTTTCCTTCATTTATTTTCTTACTCCTTACTAATACTCAAGCAATTTCAAACAAGTGCACCTCTAAGTCTTTCCTTAACTTCCACAACTGCTATTTTTCCTTCTTTTTTCCAATTCTCACAAATTCACTCTTTCGGATTTTTCGCTTAAGCACTTCAGAGTTTTGGATCAAATTCAAAGCTAATGAAAGAAAATGATTAAGCTTATGTTGTAGCTATCAAAGAACAGGCTTAAGGTTCAATAGGACTCGCTAGGATTAAATATTCAAGGTAGGTAAAGTGAGGATTAAATATTTGGCTCATTCAGAGAAATGCCTAATCATTTCCTACACTTCACATCCTTCATTTCATTTGATATACACACCAGGCAAGTTCTAGACACTCCACAACAGCATGGAATATTCGTAAACCTTACACTCGCAACACATGCTCAATTCAAGACACATGCAGCAGACTCTTACTCAGCTAATCACAAGAATTCATAATTAAGCTTCAATCACATTGAGTCAAATTCAAGAGCCTAAGTGTCTCAAACAAAGTTATACACTTCTCACATGCTTCAACACTAACCACACTTGTATCTTACAATCATTCATAGCACATAACAAGAACATCAAGCCATCAAATAGCTACGGGTTCAAAAACCAAAACCTATTGACTAATTTTCCTCAAGACGGTCGTCATCCATCTTAAATCATGTTATGTCCCCATAGCATCAAATTAAAATTAAACAGGATGAGAAATACTCCCTGAGCCTCTATGCCTAGCTAACAACATGCTTTTCTTCAAGTTCTAATAAGTGGGTGTTTTACCCCACACTTCTTCTCTTCCATACTTGTTAGCTTCCTCCTCCACGGGTACTCAGACTTCCCCTCCATCTGTGCTTAACTTTCCACCAAAAACACAAACAAAACACGATTAAAATAAACAAAATCAACACAAACAAAAAATCACAAATTGTACTTGTGGTACCCTTGGGTTGCCTCCCAAGCAGCGCCTTATTTTACGTCGGTGCACGACGTGGACTATCCTTTTCATGACATCCTGACACCTTGGTTCCCTTTCGAGAACTATATCCTTTTCTTTTGATTTTTAGAGGAAACAGCCTCCACTCCGTTCCTCTCTTCCTCTAACTTCTTCACACTCTGAAGCCCTTTATCAGACTCGAGCTGAACATTTATCATTACCTTTGGCCATGGACCTGTGGAATCCCCCACCCCACACTCATCCTCTGACAACACACTAACCTTACAAAGGTTTCTGTAGTGTGTGGATGGGTACATTTCTTGGTATACTCGGAAGAGTTCTTCTTCATCTTCGACCCTCATTTTCAGGGTCCCTGCTCTCAAGTCAATTACTGCTCCTCCGGTGGCCAAGAATGGCCGTCCCAAGATTAAGGGTACCTAGTCATCAACATGAAAATCTAAGATAATAAAATCAGCAGGTATAATAAACTTACCCACTTTGATGAGAAGGTCCTCTATTATTCCATCAGGTGCCACTCGCGACTTATCCGCCAGCTGCAGCATCAACCTTGTTGGCCTAGGTTTTCCCAACCCCATGGTGTTAAATAAAGATAGGGGCATTAGATTAACTACTGCCCCTAGATCAGACAAAGCTCATAGCACCTCAGCTTTACCAACTTTTATGGGGAGGGTAAAACTCCCTGGGTCTTTGAGCTCTTTCGAATTTTTCTCAATACCCTATGACTGCATTCCTCAGTTAGTGCTACCGTCTGGACATCCACCAATTTGACTTTTTTAGCCATCACATCTTTCATGTATTTAGCATACTTTGGCATTCCCTGCAAAACATCAATAAGAGGAAATTTTATGTGATGTTGTTTGAAAATATCAAAGAACTTTTGGAAGCATTCCTCTTCCTTGCTCTTTTTAAATCTCTGAAGGAATGGTGGTGGTGGTCTTTGTGCTGGCTGCAATGAAGATTGTGCATTTTTTTGCACAACACTCTGATTTTCTCCCTTGTAAGTGGATGGTCCTGGTCTAACCAACTCTAGTTGCACTTCATTTCTCTTTTCTTTAGGCACTACATCAACTAATTGCTTATCGCTCCTTAGACTGATGGCATTAACCTGCGGGGGGTTAGGATTTGTGTCACTTGGTAGTCCTCCCTGCGGTCTCATATTTTGAGCAGCTGCTATCTGACCCGTCTGCTTTTCTAAATTGCGGGTGGCCACTTGCTGATTCTTCAAGTCTGATGCCATCCTTGCCTGATTTTCTGCTAATTGAGTCTGGGTCTCCATGATTTTCTACAATGTTTCCTCAATGTTGCTGGTAAACTGGTTATCATTCTGCCTATTATGCTTATACTGTTACTATTGAGGTTGCTGATAACTTTTCTTTTGATTTCCACCCCAAGAAAAATTCGGGTGGCCCTGCCAATTTTTGTAGTTGTTTCTAAAATTCTAATTGTTCCTCTACACATTCCCAACAAAATTGACTTATTCCGCATTGGCTCCACAAGATTCTGCATTGTGCCCATTATTTCCACATGTTTCACACCAATTTGGAGCTTGCTGAACTGCATTAACCTGGCCCTGCTGTTGGTTCATATTCAGTTTATTGAACTAAGTTATCATCTGATGCTGCAACGAAGCTAACTATGCCGCCAAGGCATTCATACTATCTACCTCTATCAACCCTGCTCTCTTTCCTGCCACTCTTGATGATTCGCTGTGCCACTCTAGATTTCCTTGTGCAATTCTGTTCAATAACGTGTACAACTCATCATAAGTCTTCTCTAAGGCTTGCCCACCCGATGCAAAGTCTAGTAAAATTTTAGTGTGTGGGTCTAGACTTTCTACAAAGTTATGAGCCAGCACTTCATTTGATTGTTGATGATGGGGATAGTCTCTCAATAATGACTTGAATCTTTCTCAAGCCAAATATAAATTCTCACCAGGCCTCTGCTTGAAACTCAGTATTTCACTTCTCAACTTTGCAGTCTTTCCTGAAGGAAAAAATATGATAAGTTACTTCTTTTCCAAATCATTCCACGAAGTTATGGAGTTCGGTGGATCAGCTTTCAACCACTTCTTTGCCTCTCCCAACAATGAAAATGAGAAGAGGGTAAGTCAGACATAATCTGTGGACACGTCGGTGGGGACAAACGTGTCACTAATCTCAAGAAAGTTCTGTAGGTGCTGTTGCGGGTCCTCATGTGCCATCCCAGTGAATTGACCACTAAAATGTAATAGATGCACCATGTTCTGATTCAATTCAAAGTTCCCTCCAGGCTCCGGTTTACGGATACTAGAGTTCACATTAGTCGCTTGTGGGATTGCCACTTCGCGAACTGGTCTGGCTGCCATTTCTTCCGGTGACAATTGTGCTTGTCCTGTGGGTGGTTGTTGTTGTACCTTTACTTGAAGTCGTTTTATCTTTTGCTCAAGAGCTACTCTCCTTCGCAAATGGATTTGACATTCTGGTTCAAGCAACGGTTCCATAAGCTCTCTATTCCTAGCCAGCTCTGCAAGACAACCTGTCACGTGCAATAAGTCAGACTAAGACCAAGTTTCTCAATACTTACGGAAATTAAAAATCACACAAAAACAGACAAATTTACAAAACTTCACCGAGTCCCAGGCAACGGCGCCAAAAACTTACTGTGCCTGCAAGTGTACGGGTTGTACAAGTAATATAGTGGCCCTTTTTAAGAGCCGGAATGTCGAACCCACAGGGAATGGACCAATACATCTAACTATCAAGTTCAAGTGTGATATTAAATGCCGCAAGTGTT
The DNA here is from genome assembly GCA_035772735.1 of Datura wrightii. NCBI lineage: Eukaryota > Viridiplantae > Streptophyta > Magnoliopsida > Solanales > Solanaceae > Datura > Datura wrightii. The sequence goes on from JASDFA010000001.1 coordinate 114,494,621, forward strand.
TATTATAGATTTTTTCGAGAAATTTAATTAAGTCTAGATGTGGTCAACGAAATACTCTAAATTAATTCAAGGAGCAACTACAGTTAAAGCCGGATAATCATGCGATACTACGATTTGCAATGGTTAAGTATGAAAATATCAATTGTCGTCTCACATAATTAAAATTGCATGTTCAGAGTCTTCCAAACCTCTAAACACGACAAACTAGCCTCACTACTGCATCGTTGAGCGAGGATGTCATTTCTAGTTCGTGGGAAATTCACTACGTGGATGTGGCTTATAGGGTTTATGCCATTGATTTGGTTCCTTCTGTACCTCCAAGAATTTAACCAATCTTAGCTTCACAACTACTCCTACAAGTGGTGGAGTACGATTCTAAGCATGTGTCTTTCTATCTTCCCATTTTATCAACCAAGCAAGGTAATTAGATATATTCCTATCCTAACCACAAATCTTATCTAAAGACAAGAACTTGCTTCCTACATTCTTATGTTCCTGCCTAGGTTTTCTTCCTCAAGCATTTACCTATGCTTAACGTGTGTGTTTTCATGGTGATCAATCACAAAAACAACCATAATTAAGAATGCAAGACAAAACAACAATCAATAACTTAATTCCAAAACAAATTCGTAAAAACACAATCATAACTCATGGCTTCAACCATAGAGGAAGGGTTCTAGCCACTCAAGTTCATAAAATTACAAGAAAACATTGTTAAAGTAACATACTTAAAAGAATTGGTAGAAGAGAAGATGAAATTTATGAACCCTAGGTGAGTTCTCCCACTTCTCCCTTCACTCCTAGGTAGTTTTTCAAAATAAAATCGTGACAAAATGTTTTTAGGAGCTAAGGGACCTATTTATAGTAAATGAGAGATGTATAAAATTATGCCCCACATGGAATAGCTTCGTGTCACGAAGGTTATCGCGCCAATATGCCTCTGTGACACGGAGTCACACTAGAAAGCAAAATAGTCGCCAAGATGAAGCTGTCCGCGTTGGCAGCGTGTCACGCTGCTTGGGCAGCGCGTTTGGTGGCGTGTCATGGCCCTTGTCGCGCAGCCTGCCTGCCGTGGCACGTTGCCAACACGCAGGTGGGCTGTTTCGCGCACCCTCCTTGCCGACGTTCGTGTTGTACTTCTGTTTCCATTCCTCCACTTCACCAACTCATGGATTAGTTCCTCAAATTCATTGTAAACCTACAAAAACAAGGACTAATCATGTTGCTTAGTGTAGATATTCACATTTACATAAAATCGCATGAGAATGCATATTATTAAATAGATAAACAAGGCAAAACTAAGTTATAAAGTATCACTTGGGCATGCTATTTTTTGCACGATCAAAGGTAACGAGTGAGGGCCATGAGTCGTCACTCATCCTAATGACCCGTGATGTCTATCATTGGGACTGGCAATGCCCCTATTTTCCACAATTAAAGGAATTTATGCAGCTCCTAAGCTCCTACGCCCTGAACAACATGGTTTTAAGCTCTGTTAGGAGGCTTTTAAGAGGGTTTAGCCTATTCTAACCCTTTTTCTTCCCATTCATTCAAGTTTAGAGGATTTCATATGAGATCAAGCCTAGAATTCTTCATGTTCTTCCCAAAATCTCTTGACCATTCAAGGAAAGGTGTAGGTTCAGCTTACCCTGGTATGTAGGGCCATGAATAAGAGTCCCCTTTAACTCTCATGCCCAAATTTCTCCTCAAGTTCATGTATTCAAGTGTATGATCCTATGGCATCTTAACTCATGTTTATCAAGTTCTCTATACTTTATTCATAGGTCAATTCGATTCATATTTCATATGATGTTTTAAGATTCATGGGTAGATTTTATGTACTAATTGATTACAAATTTATGATTTCAGGTTTTAAAAAATTATGCCGAATTATGCAAGTTCATGGGAAAGTTAGTCTATGATTGATGATTTTAAGTATGATGAAGTATCTAGCATGTATTTATGTTTATTAATTATCCATATATGAATCTATGATTTGACTAGTTAAGTATATTTCAAGTATGCATGAACTTTAGATTTTGGGTAATCCCACTCAGTTTTAGCATGTTTTCATGATTCAGTTCAGTTTTATAAATCATCTCACCATATGGTTTTAGAGTCTATACTCCCTTATTCAGCTTACGGTATGTTTGAAGCCAAGACTCCCCATATTCATATTTTAGACTATGCATGTAATTTCATTATCAGCTTTGTTGAAAAACAATAGTTTCAGCTTCATTGAGAAATGATGGTTTCAACTTCGTTGAAAAATGATGGAGAGCATTTTACATGTTTTTTGGAGAAGCATCTAGCACCGAGTAGGCTAAGTGTTCATGAAAACCCATGTCCCAAATACGTGCCAGTGTAGTATTTCCATTGTTACTTTGGGACCTCCCTTGTGAGCTTCCCCTACCCTGATTAGGCCTTAAACTTGATATCGATATCATGGTAGCGTCCTTAGCCCTAGCAAGACTTTGGATGGTCTGCCTACTTGAGTGTAATAGTTAGGATTACGTAAGCTCTATCGTTGTAGTGTCGGTTATATGACGAGTCTCCCATTGTTCCTTATGATCTCAGTTATACATGTTTATGAGTTATGATATTACATTTTCAACAGGTTTGACCCAATTATCAGGTTATCAATTTTACTTAAAAATCTCAGTTTTAGCTTTGGGTTACTCCATTCAATTATGAGATCTAGTTTCTGTCTATTCATGTTTTTCAGATATCAGCATGCAACCTTTACTCTTAGAATCATATGATGTTATGATTTATGATATGCATGATTTAAGATTTTAACTTACTCAACCTTTTTTACTTACCTTGCATACTCAGTACATTCTAAGTACTGACCGCATACTCTATAATGATTCAAACATAGGCCAGGATCTAGACACGGAACCCACAACCATAAATTGCTCCAAATCGACCTATCGCATAAACATGGAAACTAAAGCTCAACATAATAAATGAGGAAATCTAACATTGAAAATAGCAAAAGTCTGAATATTTAAATTCAGGTACAATGAAATACATAACTCTAATCCAAAGCTGAATACTTACTATGTCTGATAAGTCTCTAACATCCTGATTAGCTAATGGGACAAGACCCCAACTAGTTCACTAGTAAATTGAAACTAAAAGATACTGACAACAACTGATAAAGAGGTCCTCAGAGGATGAGGACTCACCAATAAGTCTGATATGCTAACTCTAAGAACTGACTAGTGCTGGGACTAAACCTGAACTTTCAAGCCTATATCATAAAACGATATAGCATAGAGTATATGATCAGTACTTGGAATGTACCGAATGTGCAAGGTTTGCAAAACTGCTAAGTAAGTAAAACTGAAATCATGCATACCATAAACATTTCATCGTAAGATTCTGAGAGTAAGTCATGCATGCTATTATCTGAAAACATGATTTAAAAATAACTGAATATCATAACTTAATCGAATGACCCAAAGATGAAACTGATAATCGTAAGTAAAACTGAAGATTGTGCCAAACCTGCTGATAACATAATATCATGGCTGATGAACATACATAAATGAAATCATGAGTAACAATGAGAGATTCTCCACATAACCAACATTACCACGATGGACCTTATGTGGTCCCAACTATTACACTCAAGTGGGCAGAGCCGTCCAAAGCCTTGCCAGGGCTAAGGGCACTACCATGATAATGATACCAAGTTGAAGGCCCCTCGAGGGAAGGAAAAACTCACAAGTGAGGTCCCAAAGAATCTAAATATACCTACATTGGCACGTAGTTCTGAGACACAGGGTTAATTGAATGCATAGCCTACTTGATGCTAGACACTACTCCCAAAAATATGCATATACTCTTCATCATTTTCCAACAAAGTTGAACCATTGCCTTTCGATGAAGCTGAGGAGCCTTGTCTCAAACCATGCCAAAAGCTCAAAAAAGTTGAAGTTTATACTCCAAGATCATGTGGTAAGGTGATATAATGAAATTGAAGTAAATCGTGAAACATATTTGATCATATAGGCTTGGCGAAAGTTAAAGATTCTTTGAAATAGACTTGATAGACAAAATCATGGATATAGACATGGGTAATTCGAAATCATATTCTCACCATAGACATATCATCATACTTGAAAACATAGATCATAATCTCAAATCTTCATGAACTTACATATTCGGGCATATTATTTTTAAAACTTAGAGATCAAAATTTCTAATTGAGATCATTATAAAACATGCCCATGAATCATAAAACAACATTAAAAACATGAATAGAACTGACCCGTGATATATACGTAGAGAATTTTCACAAATTGGGTTGAAACCCCGGGATCATCAACCTTAAATTTCATGAATTTAGAAGAGGATTTGGGCATGAGAATGAAGAAATACTCCCATTCCTAACCCTACATGCTTGGGTACTTTAATTTCACAATCTCCCCTAAAAACCCAAGTGAAATGAGGAAGAACCTAAGTGATCCTCAAGCTTGATCTACAATGAACTCATTAATCTTGCATGCATGGCATGGGAAGGCTTAGAATAGGTTAAGAACTCTTAAAACCCTCATAACTAAGCTAAAAATGATGTAGTTTAGGACCTAGAGGCTTAGGAATTATTATAACACCCTTACTAAAACATAGGAATATTACTCACTGCTACCCACCAAGAGGGACACCACGACTCATGGTGTACCTAATGGCTTGTGGTGACCAAGTCATGAAGTACACTTGCAAATCTTCAATCTCCAAGTCTACTTTTGGCCACGACCAACTCAACGAGTCATGAAGTCACTTCACGACCCATGGCTACCTCTTGTGGTCACCCCTAGACCATAAATTAATGCAAATCCTCCCTTCACTTCACAAGTCACTTAACGACTCATGAAGTCCTCCCATGGGTCATTGGACGACTCATCCTATGTCCCAAGCTACACTTTTCTATTTTCTTCGCTTGAACCCTCGGGTCTGATCTAAGGGGCTTTCGAGATATTACAACATCTCCCCCTTGGGCACATTCATCCTCGAATGTGAATGAACATACTTAAAAGAAGGGGAATAAAACTGTCATTCCAAATACTGAACATGTGAAGCTGGAAACTAATGGAGTGATTGACTCTGAAGTGAAATACATAACTGAACTAAATTCATGAATCACACATGCATTCACTAACATGAAAGGAACTGGAACACATGATATGAACATGAAATTGAATAGAGTACTAAGGAGGAAACAGATACCTCAAGTTGGAACTTAGATGGAATCGAAAAGATGCAGGTATTTAGCAATCAAATCTTCCTCAGCTTCTCACGTAGCTCCCTCAACATGTTAATTTCTCAACAAAACCATTACTAAAGCTACCTATTTGTTCCTCAACTTACCAGAAGATCAAGAATCTTGATCGAAATTTTCTCAAATCTAAGGCTATCCTTAACACTTACGCTCTCCACCAGAACAACCACAGTAGAATCACCAATGCACTTCTTCAAGAGTGATACGTGGAAAAATGGATGTATTGATGCTAATTATAAGGGCAACACCAACTCATAGGCCACCTTGCAAACACGTCTCAGCATATTGTATGAGCCAACATACTAGGGACTTAGCTTCCCCTTCTTTCCGAATCTCATGACTCCCTTCATGGGAGATACATTCAGAAACACCTAATCATCAACTTCAAACTCAAGTTCTCTCCTCGTTACATCCACATAGGACTTTTGATGACTCTGAGCTATATTCAACCTTTTGACATGATCCGAACATAGGCCCCGATCGAGACACAAGACAAGGAACCTCGAGGGACTATAAGTCGACCCATGGAATGAACATAACCTCTAACTCAATCATAAAAGCAGAAGATCAACATGATAAACTTAGTGGAATTCTAAAATAAGTATAACATCAGAAATACCCATGAATCTGAAGCTAATTACATTCTATTGTCTTAAAAGCCTATAATTATGATGAGTTGGTGGGAGTTGATAGGACAAGACCCCAACTAACTCTATAAGTCTGATACTGAATACATAAAAAAAAAAGCATGGTCCTCGGAATATAAGGAGTCACCAACATATGTGGGATGCTAGCTCCAAAGGCTGGCTAGGGACGAGACTTAGTCTGAGTACCGGGGCCTGTATCATTAAATGATACAACATAGAGTACGTGGTCAGTACATGAAATGTACCGAGTATGCAAGGTAAGTAAAACCTCTTAAATAAGTAAAATCATTTAAAACATGCATAATGTAAAACATGATCAAAACAAGAGTCTAAAAGTAGGGTTAGCATGCTAATTTTCATAAATCATGTTCTGAACATAACATAACATCATAACTTAATCGATTGACCTAAGGCTGAAATTTGATAATCGTAAGTAAAATTGAATATTGGGTCAAACCTTCTTTAGAACACACACACAAAGATATATATATATATATATACATATATATACATATATGTATATATATATATATATCATGAATGATAAACATGTATAACTTAAATCATGTGGAACAATGGGAGACTTGCCATATAACCGGCATACTACGATAGAGCTTACGTGGTCCTAACTATCACACTCAAGTGGGTAGATCCGTCCAAACCCTTGCTAGGGCTAAGGACGATACCATGATATTAATATCAAGTTGAAGTCCCCTTGGAGCAGGGGAAAGCTCCCATAGGAGGTCCCGAATAATCTGTACATACCTAAGTTGGCTGGTAGTTATGAGGCATAGAGTTGACTGACCCTTAGCCTACTCAGTGATAGACACTACTCCCAAAAATATGCATATGTTGTCCATCGTTATTAAACAAAGCTAACCATCATCTAGAGACGAAGCTGAATAATCATATACATAATAAATCTAAAATCATACATGAGGACCCTTGGCTCACCATACCACAATCTGAGTAAAATTGGGTGTCTAGACTCCAAAACCTTGTGGTAAGCTAATTAACATGAATCGTAAATCATACTTGAACAAATGGTCTTGCCTAATACTTGGCACACTGAAAGAAACTCCGAGACAATCTATAGGTGAGGGTGGGCCTGAGAGATGGGGCCTGTATCATGAAACGATACATCATAGAAAGGATGCAGTCCGTACGTGGAATATACTTAGTATGCAAGATAAGTAAAATGGACATTTAAGACATATATATAAAACTCATAAATGATCATATGAATAGGACATCATGCTCACATGGTAAGTCATCATAACATGTCATAAAGCCCAAGGTTTTCAAAACATTCGTAATATCAACATAATTGTAATTATAAGAAAAGATCTTTACTTAACATGACTTGAGACACAATACATAATCATAACATGGATAAATCATGAGCAACAGTGGGAGAATCTCTTAATTGACATACCCCATATGAGCACACATAAAGCCCAACTTGTAACCCTAGTCGGGAGGGTGTTCGCACCTTGCCAAGGGTATAACCATGAAAGTGTGATATCACAATGAAATAGGACCACTTGGGCCAGGGACAATCCTAAAAGAAGTCCCAACATACCTACGGTGGCACGTAGTTCATGAGATCGGAGGCTTAACCTGAGGCCCAAACCTACTCGGTGTTCGATACTACTCCTAAAACATATGTAATGCTCATAATAATATATACATTAGTTCATGGGCTAGTTAAATAATGATAATCATAAACATGGTTGTATATACATGAACTAGCCATGACATAAGGCTCGTGAGTCGGCCAAAACACTAATTCATGATTCATAAGATTCATACATACTTGTAGATCATGTATATAGCTTGAAATTCAAAAAATAATAATGGGTAATATAACAAACTCATGATTTAAATCACAATTCATGTTGAGCTTGTAAATATGATCCATGGAAAAGTAGATCATAAATTGATTCATCACGGGGCATGCATAATTACGCTTAATTACATAGAAATCAAAATCAATAAGATTTTCATTAATTTAAATCACCAAAAGCTGATCAAAACCCATAGAATATAATTAGATTCAAAAATCATAAAGCCCATTATCAAATCATTAGAATTTAATTAAATCAAATTAAAAATCCCATGAGTTTTTATTGAAATTTTAGCAAAATCGTAGAGAAGGTCATGTGTATGGAAGAAATCACCCATTGATATCCTTATATACCTGGAATTAGTAGTTCTTAACCTCTCTTGATAACCCAAAAATGAATTGCAATGAATTTGATGATTTCTAAGCTTGAATCACTCTCCCAATTCTCCTACCTTGCATGCATGAATGAATGAAGTATAAATTGAACTTAACCTCTTTAAATTTCACCATTCATAACCCAAAATGTCATAGTTTAGGCCTTAGGATCTTAGGAATTTATGAAAAAGCCCTTACCAATTCACAGGAAAATAACTGCCAGGTGACCCTGGCGGGTGACCTATTGACTCATCACTAGCTCCCACAACTCATCACGTAGCTCGTTAGGTACACTGTCTTGGTTGATCACTTGGGGTCCTAACGAGTGACATAATGACTCATTGTTGTTGACACGACTCGTGGTCACCAATCGTTAAGTACACTATCTCCAATATACCATTTTATTTGTATTTCACCCAATGACTCATAGCACGACTCGTGGCCTGACACGACGAGTCGTGGTCTCCTCCCGTTAAGTACACTGCCTTGCCTTTTCTATTTTTCATACACCTTCTACCCACGGTTGACCTAACGGCTTGTGATGTCCTACCATGAATCCTTCCCACGCCTGTGGGGACTCCTTTTCCTTAAAATTTTCCAACTCTTTCAAGCCTCCCTACGAGTCAGTTGACAACTCATGGGCTCTCCTCGTGAGTTGTCCAATGACTCGTTCTGCACTTGCAACTCAGATTTTAAGATTTTTTTTCCAATTCAACTCCCTTGTCCGATCATTGAGTTCTGGGGTATAACAATATCTCCCCCTTGGGAACATTCATCCTCGAATAGAACCACACAGGAAACTCAGAAACATGCAATCATCATATGCAAAACTGATCATTTAAACTAAAAACTGAAGGAATGACTACCCCCCAAAAGAACTACGTAGCTGAACTGAATTCAGACCTCACATACACATCTATATACATAAAAGAAACTTGAACACATGAACTGAACATGAAAACTAAATAGAGTCTTAGAGAATAACTAATAGCTCAAGTCGGAACTGAGCCGGTAGAGAATAAGTATGGGTATTTAGCCTTTATATCCGTTTCGGCTTCCCATGTAGCTCCTTCAACATGTCGATTTCTACATAGGACTTAAACTGAAGCAACATCTTTTTTCCTTAGCCTCCGAAAATGATGGTCCAATATTTTCACAAGAACTTCTTTATAGATGAGGTTGTCTTTTACACCGACGTTGTCCACCAGAACTACTAGATTTGGATCTCCCAACACCTCTTCAAAAGAGACACGTGAAACACAGGATGTACTGAAGATAACTCTGCTGGAAAATCCAACTCATACACCACCTTACGAACTCTTCTTACAACCCGTTAGGGACCAACATAGCGGGGAATGAGTTTCCCTTTCTTTTCGAACCGCATGACTCCCTTCATGGGAGATACCTTTAGAAATACCCAATCGTGCAAATAAAACTCCAAATCCCTTCTCCTCACATCAACATAAGATTTTTGATGAGTCTGAGCAATTTTCAACTGGTCCCTTATCAACTGAACCTTTACCATGGCCTCTTGAACCGAATCGGGACCTATCATTGCTGCCTCACTAACCTCAAACCATCCAATGGGCGATCTACATCTTCGCCCATAAAGAGCCTAGAATAGTGTCGTCTGGGTACTAAAATGATAACTATTATTATAAGAAAATTCGATCAGGGGCAAATGATCATCCCAACTACCTTTGAAATCCATAAGACATGCCCTCAACATGGTTCCAAGAGTCTGGATTGTTTGTTCGGCTTAGCCATCCGTTTGTGGATGAAAGGTTGTGCAGAGCTTAACTTGAGTCCCAAGTCCCTTATGAAAAAGAGTACTAGAACTGGGAGGTAAACTGAGTACCTTGGTCTGAAATAATAGACAAGGGCACTCCATGAAGTCAAACCAAGTCCAAAATATACAATTTGGCATAATCATCCACTGAATCTGTGGTCTTGACTGGTAGAAAGTGTGTAGTCTTGGTTAACCTGTCCACCACCACCCAAATTGAATCATAATGTCGGCGAGTATGAGGTAGGCCTGTAATGAAATCCATATTAATCTCTTCCCACTTTTAAGTAGGAATGCTAATATCATGTAGTACTCCTCCTGCCGTTTGATGTTCAACCTTGACTTATTGATAACTTGGACATTTGGCTACGAACTCTACAATTTCCTTCTTCATACCATCCCACCAATAGATTTCTTGCAAGTCCCAATATATCTTCGTGGATCTCGGATGGATAGAGTATCTGGTACCATGTGGCTTATGTAAAATCCGGCCTCTCAAATCATCAACGTTTGGGACACATAGACGACCCTGATATCATAGCACACCATCTCCCCCTTGGGAGAAAACCTACACCTTTTGACTCTGTACCGCTTCCTTCAATTTCCTCAAAATTGGATAGGGCAAGAGATTGATGCAAAAATCAATTTTCCTCTCCGGAGGGTCACTTGGCAAATCATCGGGGAACACCTCCGGATACTCACACACCACCGGAACTAATTGACTAGTCGGGTCTCAGACTCAACATCCTTAACCCAAACTAGGTGATATATCCAACCCTTAGAATTTATCTTCCAGGCCTTAAGATACGAAATAATCCGACCGGTTGGTACAGCTGAATTACCCTTCCACTCCAAAACTAATTCACCTGAAAATCGAAATTCCACCGCATGGGTCCTATAATTAATTGAGGCATAACATGCAAACAACCAATCCATGCTCAAAATGATGTCAAAGTTAGTCATGGCCAATTCTACTGAGTATGTGTAGGTAACCTTATGCAACACTGTGATGGGGAAACCTCTATACACTCGCCTAGCTATAACTGATTCACCGATTGGGGTAGAGAGGGAGAATGGAGATACAATTTCAGGGCTAACTCCAAAACTACTAGCAATATAGGGAGTCACAAAACACAAAGTATCTCCTAGATCTAAAAAGGCAAAAGCATCAATATGGAAGACTTGCATCATACCAGTGACCATATCTGGTGAAGCCTCCTATTCTTGGTGGGGTACTAGGGAATAAAACCTATTTTGGCGCTGATTGCCTGTTGAACTAGTGGAGGCACCCTACTGAGGGGGTCGTGCTGCTAGAGCGGCAGAACTGGCTAAAGGGCATTCTTTAATTCTGTGTCTGGGTTTGCCACACCTGAAACAAGCATCCACACCGACCTGACACCTCCCGGGATGATTCTTGCTGCACTTCGCACAAACTGAAAAAGTGCACTCCACCTTCATACTACCTTGATCACTCAAGCCTGAAGCCCTACACCTTTGATCTCCCCTGAACCTGGATGGCACGCTGGCCGATGATGGAGCTTGAAAAATAGCCCTGTGCTGAGACTGCTGACGTTGTCCTCCCCCTGACCTAATTTGAGAAACCACATAACTGTCAGTCCTAGCTCTCTTGGCCTCCTTCTTCCTCCTGTAGACCAACTCCATCTGCTGTGTATGAAATAAAATATAGGTAAAATAAATGACCCAATTAACCATGGAGATCTAGCAATCCTTGTCCAACTAATTCGTCACCCTTTGCACAAAACAGCTCACCCGAGCCCTCTGGTCCGCCACCAACTCTTGAGCATACTTAGATATCAGGTGAGCTCCAATGCATACTCTTGAACAGACATATTACCCTGCTTCAAATTAACAAACTCGGCCGCCTTGAGCTCCCTCATCTCCTGCTCAGTGCTTTGGGCTACGGGTAAAAACCGACACGCAAGTGCACGTGGTCAAACAAGTAATAAAGTGGCTAAGTAGCCAAGTATCGATCCAAGGAGGCTCAAGATATGTAAAATTGCCTAATTTACTATATTTATATTTAACTTCTAATTATGCTAACAACAACGTAACCAAGGGTTAATTGAGTTTTTGTTTCTAAACTATATACTACAATTAATAACACTGTTTACTTGTGAATTCAGACAATGGATATGAACATGCCAAGGTTAAGAACAAGTAATGAACTTGATAATCATGATAATTTTGGTTAATTCTCTTCTTCAAGTTGCTAGCCAAGAACATTTTCCTAGAAATTAAAACTCTCGTATTTAATTTCACTTTAGAATCATAAACCATCCGTCTACATTTCTGTGATCAAATGCAATTTATGACCTAGCACTACAATTCAGGTTCCTGAATTGACTAATACGGCTTTCAAGTATATTTCTATCAGGAAAGCACATCAAAACCCATTTTTCCCAAATCAAGTTAAGAATAATACCCTATTAATTCACAACTTTCCAATTTCTTGCTCTTTCGAGTGAAATTGGACTTTTTAGATATACATTAATGTTGGCCAATCACTAATGCAGTAAAGAACAAGAATTAATAGAACAACATTAAAGAAGAAGAATAAAACCATATCATTTACAATCAAAATTCATTACACATGTTCAAAACCTCAGCAAGAAAGAGAATTAGCCACTCATTCTTGGATTGATCATCCTAAAATGAGTGTAAATTATACTTACAATTGATAGAAAGAAGAAAAGAAGAGAAGAAATCCCTTAGCTTTTCCAATCTTCAACTGCTACTAACCCACGTTCCTGCTCTCCACTTCTGAACTCAGTCTAAAAACTAAAAACTGATTAAAATAAACCTAAGTGTGCTATTTATACTAGTGGGAAATTTTTCCCGGAATAACAAGCAACGTGTCACGGAGGCCAACGCGGAGCCTTGCCTCCGTGACACGGCGTGGACGCGGACCCGCACTGGAATTTCCAAGGTCCGGTAATTTAACCTCAACGTGGCACGGAGGCCATCGCGGAGGCCTATCTCCGTGCCACGGAGCTGACGCGCAGGTACACTGGAAATTGCCAAATTAATTCATGCTCAGGCAGTGTGCTACCGCGATGGTAGCGTGGCACGGAGCCATCGCGGAGCCCCTATAAATCCTGCATTCCAAGGTCTTTTCCACGCTCGCATCCAAGTCCAACTCCGACATAGTTCCAATATGCATTTTAGCTCCTAAAAATCACCTTTATCTGCAAAACAAATGCTAATCATGTTGGTTAGTATAAATTTGCATTTTATTACCAATTACATGATATTATATACACATTGCACGACAAACAAGGTAAAAATGATACGTTTGAGTATCACTTGGGCATATAAATCTGCCCAAGATCACTTACCCCACACTTAAATCCTTGTTCGTCCTCGAACAACACATACACAAATCATGCAACTTACATCCCAACCTTCATCACTATGGTGCAACAATTTACGCTACGGTCGTACCGATTATTCAATTTTTCTAAATCATCAAGAAAACATGCTTGGTCGTACAATACAATGACCTTTAATACATAAAGGCTTCCTAGACTTTTTAAGAATTGATTCTTGATATCGGCAAACTCATGCAAATCAACTAATCAAGAAATCCGACACGAAAATCAATCTTTCATCAAGCATGTGCCCTCACAACTCGAGAGAAACTTCCCCTTTATGTTCATGCAACACACGAACATGCAAGTAGGGGCCTATAAAAATTAATTTCACTCTCTCTCCCAAAAGAATTCACATGCATCATGTCAAGACCCATAGGCTTGCCCTTAGTGTATTACTCCACTAATATAAAGAAATGAAATATAGGATCACGTAGGACTTTAATGGGTTGAAACGGGGCTATGGATCTAGTATGCATATATTGGATTAGCCAATAATAATCGCTAGCATCCTTAAGCGCCTTTTCGACTCATTCCCATCGACTCATGGACATTTTTCCTCTCTTTTCTCTTTTTCTCCCATTCATGCTGGTTTACTTTCACACAGCCCATTTCATCAACCACACTTGACACAAAGCAGAGGGTTTTCATGTACCCTCAATATCAATTAATTACAACATGTGCCTCTTCAACGTCATCTTTTCTTTCCTCACTTTGCTTTTCTTTTTCTTTTCACTCTTTTCACTCTTTAACACTTTGGGAAACATTTTCTGTTCTTTGTAAGCGCTTAAGAGCTTCTTATAGACTTTAAGGCTAATGAAAAGAAGGAATAAAGCTTAGTTCATACAATTTTAGACAAAAGAAAGAAATCGGCTAAAGGCTCAACGGGCTTACTAGGGTATACAACATATAAAAAGGTAGAATTTGACAAGAAAAAAAATGGAAACTATCGGTTAAAACAAAGAAATGCCTACATCCTTTCCAACACTACACCTCCTTCATTTCGCTTTGTATACACACCAGGCAAGTTCTAGACAATTCACGATGACATGGAATAGCAAAACCTTACTTCACACTTCATGCACATGCTCGAATCCAGGCATTCACAGACTCTTTAATTAGTCAATTACATGAATTAAAGATTAAGCCTCAATCATAATGAACCAAATTCTATAGCCTAGGTAACTCAACATATTTACAGAATTGCATGCTTTCAAACGAATCATTTTCACAATTTGAACATCAATTACAACATGCAATGAAATTTTAGCAACCATAAGGAACTACAGTTTATTGATGCAATCCACCAAAGAAAACTAAAACAACAATTAAAAATCCTACTCCTACCGACTACATTTCCCTTAAGACGGTCGTCATCCATCCATCATAGGGAACGGTCACTAACTATGACATCGGTTCAATGGGACTATTCTCGGTAAAAGAACCGAAAACAATCTCAGAGAAACCCAAAAATCAAAATCGAAATTTTTTTTGCAACACATCGATCATTTCGATAGAAAGAAAATATTTACAAGTGCAAAATATTTTCGCAAAAATTTTGAAAAATATCGATCATGTCGATAGAGAAAAAAAATTATTTACAAAATTTACAAAATATTTACAATGGCAACCATACTTTCAAAAACACACATCCTTAACCACACAACAAATATATACACATACATCGCAAACAGTTCACAACAGGGAAAGCAAAACATACATAAACAACAAGGAAAAAGTATACAGCAATTTAGAGCCTTGACCTACCACCTAACTACTCCCCACCCCACACTTAAATCGAACACTGTCCCCAGTGTTCACAAAACTACAAAGCACAAAATTTGGGTGGTGGAACTCCCTGCTCAGTCGAAATATTCGACTTCCTCGTCCGGTGCTGCAGCCTCATCGCCCAAATCTGAATCAGCTCCATCGTCGTCATCGGACTCCACATCAGAGTCCTCACGATGTGTCTCCTCATTAGTAGGGAGATCGTCATCTGTAGGCTCCACAAAGGCTGGCCCCACCTTACACAAGGCTCTGGCGTTCTCGCCAAAGGGGTAGTCCAGCTCCAGCTGCCATAACTCCTCCTCGGTGGCTGGTCTCCCACCTATCCGTAGCTGCAGCATCTGCATGCCAAACATACGGGCCATGTATTGATCATCACGAGCATGTCGCTCACCCAAGGTCAGCACAGGTCCGTGTGTAGTGTCGGGGGCCTTAATCTTTGTCACGTCGAGGGCCCTCCGCTCCAGCTGTGGAATATAGTCCAAGGCTTCTTCCTCAATGTCGAGGCCTCGGAGGAAGGTGGTGATGAGTCCGCAAACCCGTATCTGTGGCCCTGGTGCAGTCTGGCTCTCTTCATGGCGGATATTATGACCGTCCCAACATTAATCTCAAGCCCTTTCATAAGGGCATACACCAAGCAGACACGGTCCCGGGTCACGTCTGTCATATGAACTCCCGGGATCAAGCACGAACATACAATTTTTAGCCAGATTCTGGCCTCCCCGTTCATCTGCGAGTAGGGTAGAGTCTGGTGGTACCCCCTCTCTTTGTGTCTACTCCATCGGGCTGTGGATCGAGCCCCACACAACGTACGTCTGATGTCGGCGTACGGTGGGGTGATATTTAGCTGGCGGAGAACGTGGGCGTCTGTGTCCCACGCTCCAACGATGGCATTCAGCTGCTGGGGTTCCAGAGTGACAATCTGCCCTCTGATTTTAATAGTGTGGCTCCTGATGGCCGGGTTCCAGTTGGCGTAAAATTCCCGGACCAAGTGAAGGTTGCACTCCTTGGGCTCCTGAAAAATAAACCTGAGCCCAGCTGCCTCAAT
This sequence comes from Datura wrightii, assembly GCA_035772735.1. Classification (NCBI taxonomy): domain Eukaryota; kingdom Viridiplantae; phylum Streptophyta; class Magnoliopsida; order Solanales; family Solanaceae; genus Datura; species Datura wrightii. The sequence continues at coordinate 114,510,784 of JASDFA010000001.1, forward strand.
CCTCTGTACAATGCGAGGGAACTCCTGTGCAAGTGGTTCCCTTGCAATATGTTCCTCCGGGAAGTACTTCTTTTCTTTGTGCTTCGCGTACCATTTCTTCCCTTCATCGGTGACCCATCGTGTTCCGTATCGGCGGTGTTGGCCGCGCGGAACAGCAGGTGCAGCTGGGACTGCAGTGCCCAGTCTCATCCTTTTTCGGCCGCTGCCTGAGGTAGAAGCACCCTTGCCTTTGTCTTGCCTGCTAGCCATTGTACCTGTCAGTTTACACAAACAAGCACAACGTTAAGCTAAAAACTTGTTAGCTTCGGCTAACGTCGGGTTAAACAAATTTTACCCCACACTTAGTTCTTAACAATATTACAAAATTTCAGCAAGGATAGCTCTATTTACAACCCCAAACACAAACAACTATAAACATATTGCTTAGTGCGTTCACAACAAAATTTCGACAGCATAACGGTTTGTGTACTACTCAGACTTCATACAGCTAATACCCAATCCTACTATCGCTAGCAATTCAACCATCGCACAAGAAACAAAACAACCACAAACTAAAAACAACTAGAAAAATATTTCATATACAAGCTAATCTAAACAATCTAACCAATTCACACATTATGCAATTTCCCACAAAAATTCGAGAATTAGTCGTCTTTGAACATTTACACACTATTTACCACGACTTATCTCAAATAATAAACACACCCCGGCATCGAATTCACCAAACAATCAAGTTGCCCAAGTCAAATTCAACAACCCAAGCCCTAGGATAGTGTTCGACAATCAATTTCGAATTATTTACATAATCGACAAGTTCAAATGCCAAATACAACAATCCGAACATAATCAATCACAACATAATTCACCATCATGTTTAATTTCTACCTAAGGTGGTATGTCTCACCTTACATGCCCAAAATTGACAAAACTCGCCAAAAAAATTGAGTTAGACGATGAAAACATAACTTAGAATTGAAGAATCAGAGAAACTCGACGTTTTTCTTTGCCTATCAACGTGCCACGTTGCTTGGGGAGGGGGAAATGGGTGTTTGGTCGCGGAGGGAAGAGGGAATGGGGAAAAAAAGGGCGAAATCGGGGTTACATTTAAAGAAAACACGCGGGTCACCCGGAAACCCGGTGTGACCCGGCACTGGATAAGGGGCAACGTGTCACGGAGGCCAACGCGGAGGCCCTCCTCCGTGACACGGAACCAACACGTTGGCTTACTGGATTTTTGAAAAATCCAGATTTGCCTTCAACGTGTCACGGAGGCCAACGCGGAGCATTGCCTCCGTGACACGGCGCCAACGCGCCAGTGCTCTGTTTCACCCATACATTTAATTTTTCATACCTCGCCTCATTTTCTCGATTCCATGTATATTTCCTCCGTTATACCTGAAAATCACCTCACTAAACAAAAATTGGTTAAATTAATAGATTTCCCTAACTAAAATAAAAAAATATTAAATAAAATGAAAATCTAACCCTAGTTAAGAAAAGAAAAAGAAAAGAAAAATAAAAATTATTCACACTAAAAAGAAAGAAAGAAAATATTTTCACGGGTTGCCTCCCGTGCAGCGCCTGGTTTACCGTCGCGGCTCGACGTCCTTTAAGCTCATTTATCTACTAGGGAGATGGACGATTTGTCCCGATCATGATCATCCCCCCAGTAGTGCTCTACCTTGTCCGGTGGCCTACCTAGTAACTCTAGGGAATCACTCAATCCATTAGCATTCCCATGATCAATTATGTTGATCACCGAGAGATCCTTATAAACAGTCGGAAGCTTAGGTACCTTGTACACATCGAACACTTCGACCTTGTCATGTGCTCGCATCGTGAGTTGACCCGCAGCTACATCAATTAATGCCTTTCCGGTTGCCAAAAAGGGTCGTCCCAAAATAAATGGGACTTCAGCATCTGGTTCAAAGTCCAGAACAATAAAATCGACCGGAAAAATGAGGGAGCCTACTTGCACTAACACATCCTCAACAATGCCATCCGGCTTAGCCAAAGACCTGTCTGCTAGCTGCAAGATTACCGTTGTAGGTCTAGGACTCCCTAGACCTAACTTTCTGAATACCGAAGATGGCATCAGATTTATACTTGCCCCCAAGTCGCATAATCCACGCGCTCGGATACTTTGCCCAATAGTCAGCTGGATAGTGAAACTTCCAGGGTCTTTCAGTTTTGTGGGCAACCTATTCTGAATACGAGAACTGCATTCCTCCGTTAAAGCTACCGTGGCATACTCAGTCAAACGACTTTTGTTAGCCACGATGTCTTTAATATACTTCGCATATCTCGGCACTCCCTGCAAGACATCAACAAGAGGTAAGTTAACATGTACCTGTTTAAGTACCTCCATGAATTTCTGGAAACACACCTCCTCCTTGTGTTTCTTAAGTCGTTGAGGGAACGGGGGTGGAGGCCTTTCTGGTTCAGCTTCTTTAGTCTTCCCCTTATCAGAACTTTGCTCTCCCTCAACATCTGCTGCTCCTGACTTTTGAGGCGGTCTTTCCAGTTCCACCTCCTTTAATTGTAAACCACTCCTCGTGGTCACTGCATTTACCTGCTTTGGATTTGGATCCGTGTCGCTAGGTAGTCCTCCTCTGGGTCTAGTATTTTGGGCACTAGCAAATTGCCCAAACTGATATTCAAGAGCCTTGGTCGCCAATTGATTGTTCTTCACTTCGGCTGCCAATTTGACATAGTCAGCCTGCAATTGTGCCTGATTAGCGATCATGGTTTTGAACATCTCCTCAATAGTCGGTGATGGTGGTGGAGGAGGGGCATTATGATTTCTGAATTGAGCTTGATAATTTTGTTGCCCTCCTTGGTTTCTGTGCATACCCTGCCCTGAACTCTGGCCTTGTTGATTGTTGCTACCCCACAAAAAATTCGGATGGTTCCTCCAATTTGAGTTGTAGCCACCACCAAACTGCTGTTGATTTCTCTGTGCATTGCCCACAAAGTTAACAGAATTAGGATTTGCACCACAGCATTCAGCTGAATGCTCACTACTACCACACACTTCACACCACATCTATTGAACTGCATTGACTGAAGCTGAAGGCTGGTTCAAATTTATATTGCTGAAGTGAATGTTTAACTGATTTTGCAAAGCAGCTATCTGTGCAGCGATAGCTGTGAATCCATCCACTTCAAGCACTCCAGCTGCTTTCCTTGCTCCACCTCTTGAAGAATCTACATTCCATTCTGGATTGCCTTGTGAAATTCGGTTGAGCAAAGTGTATAGCTCCTCATAGGTCTTCTCCAGCGCTTGCCCTCCAGCTGCTGAATCTATCAGAATTTTAGTGTGGGGTTCCAAACCCTCAATAAAAGTGTGTACCAACACCTCATTGGACTGATGATGGTGAGGATACTCCCGCAACATGGATTTGAATCTTTCCCAGGCTTGATATAGATTTTCTCCCTCCCTCTGTTTAAAACTTAGGATTTGACTCCTAAGTCTGGCAGTTTTACCAGAAGGGAAAAATCTAATAAGAAACTTCCGTGCAAGATCATCCTACGTTGATATAGAGTTGGGTGGTTCAGCTTTTAACCACCTCTTGGCTTCACCAAGTAAGGAAAATTGAAATAAGGTGAGCCGAACATAATCGGGTGACACTCCAGCGGGTATATAAGTGTCACTTATCTCCAAAAAGTTCTGGAGATGTTGTTGTGGATCTTCGTGAGGGAGACCGGTAAATTGCCCGCTTGTGTGCAAAAGTTGCACCATATTCTGCTTTAATTCAAACCTCCCTCCAGGCTTTGGTTTGCGGAAGCTAGACTGTACATTATTAGCGTGTGGGATTGCCACCTCGCGAACCGGCCTTGCTGCTGCTTCATCGTGCACTAAAACTGCCCTAACAACTGGTGGATTTGGTTGCTCCATCATAGATTGTTTAAGAAACTGCAGCTTCTTTCGAAGAGCTACTCTACGTTGACTATGAAATTCCCGTTCAGGCTCTAAGTAAGATTCCACCAGATCTTTGTCCCTTGCCAGTGTTCATAGAAACAAAATCTGCAAAATACAGGCTAAGACCAAGTTGTTAACACTTAAGAAAATAAAAATACAAATACAATAAATTTACACTAAAAAAATTTTACAAATCGCCTAGCCTCCCCGGCAGCGGCGCCAAAAACTTGCTCGGTGCTTTGGGCTACGGGTAAAAACCGACACGCAAGTGCACGTGGTCAAACAAGTAATAAAGTGGCTAAGTAGCCAAGTATCGATCCAAGGAGGCTTAAGATATGTAAAATTGCCTAATTTACCATATTTATATTTAACTTCTAATTATGCTAACAATAACGTAACCAAGGGTTAATTGAGTTTTTGTTTCTAAACTATATACTACAATTGATAACACTATTTACTTGTGAATTCAGACAATGGATATGAACAGGCCAAGGTTAAGAACAAGTAATGAACTTGATAATCATGATAATTTTGGTTAATTCTCTTCTTCAAGTTGCTAGCCAAGAACATTTGCCTAGAAATTAAAACTCTCGTATTATAATCATGATAATTTTGGTTAATTCTCTTCTTCAAGTTGCTAGCCAAGAACATTTGCCTATAAATTAAAACTCTCGTATTTAATTTCACTTTAGAATCATAAACCATCCGTCTACATTTCTGTGATCAAATGCAATTTATGACCTAGCACTACAATTCAGGTTCCTAAATTGACTAATACGGCTTTCAAGTATATTTCTATCAGGAAAGCACATCAAAACCCAATTTTCCCAAATCAAGTTAAGAACAATACCCTATTAATTCACAACTTTCCAATTTCTTGCTCTTTCGAGTGAAATTGGACTTTTTAGATATACATTAATGTTGGCCAATCACTAATGCAGTAAAGAACAAGAATTAATAGAACAACATTAAAGAAGAAGAATAATACCATATCATTTACAATCAAAATTCATTACACATGTTCAAAACCTCAGCAAGAAAGAGAATTAGCCACTCATTCTTGGATTGATCATCCTAAAATGAGTGTAAATTATACTTACAATTGATAGAAAGAAGAAAAGAAGAGAAGAAATCCCTTAGCTTTTCCAATCTTCAACTGCTACTAACCCACGTTCCTGCTCTCCACTTCTGAACTCAGTCTAAAAACTAAAAACTGATTAAAATAAACCTAAGTGTGCTATTTATACTAGTGGGAAATTTTTCCCGGAATAACAAGCAACGTGTCACGGAGGCCAACGTGGAGCCTTGCCTCCATGACACGGCGTGGACGCGGACCCGCACTGGAATTTCCAGGGTCCGGTAATTTAACCTCAACGTGGCACAGAGGCCATCGCGGAGGCCTATCTCCGTGCCACGGAGCTGACGCGCAGGTACACTGGAAATTGCCAAATTAATTCATGCTCAGGCAGTGTGCTACTGCGATGGTAGCGTGGCACGGAGCCATCGCGGAGCCCCTATAAATCCTGCATTCCAAGGTCTTTTCCACGCTCGCATCCAAGTCCAACTCCGACATAGTTCCAACATGCATTTAGCTCCTAAAAAATCACCTTTATCTGCAAAACAAATGCTAATCATGTTGGTTAGTATAAATTCGCATTTTATTACCAATTACATGATATTATATACACATTGCACAACAAACAAGGTAAAAATGATACGTTTGAGTATCACTTGGGCATATAAATCTGCCCAAGATCATCTCCCAGGGAAGAACCGATCCATAAATGCCGTGTGAAACTCCTCCCAACCTATCAAGCCTCCACCCACTACCCTGGTATCTCTCCACTGCTTAAACCATCTATGAGCTACCCCCTTTGGTTAATAGGAGGTCAAGTCAACTCACTCTCCATTGTTCACCCCTATAAACTGGTGATCATTACAATCTCCTCAATGATATCATATGGATCCTCGTCCACTTTCGACCCCGTGAACTTCGGAAGGCTCATCCTTAAGAAATCCCTCACCCTAGCTGCTGTCGTATTCCCATTCTGAGGGTAATGCACCATGGTCTGATTTTGAACAAAGGCTATCATTGCATGTGCTAGCATCTGAATTGCTGCCCTAAACTCAGCGTGGGTAGCTGGCTCTGGTGCATGCTCCTTGTGAACTAGTGGGGCTGGTTGATGCTCACTATCAGGGGCACCCTAATGATCATTACAGTCACCATTTCTTCTGGCGTTTAATTGACATAGAGGCATGATTCTGTAAATGCGAGTAGCACGGATTAGAAGAGTAAAGGACTTTCATGGCACGACATAGATCATGAAAGAAGGGAACATTTCCTAAACGTCTAGTAGGCTCTTCGTCATAAGTGTGGCGCACTTCACACCCATGAAAAAGACTCTACTTAACACTACTTTCAAACTCCCTAGGACACTTAAAAACCTATGGCTCTGATACCAAGTTTTTCACGACCTGAACGTACACCCGCATCATAGACACAGGACAAGGAGCCTCGAGAGACCCCAAGCCGACAAATGGCATGAGCATACATCTAATTCAATCACATGAGCGGAAGACTTAATATAAAAAGAATGTAATCATGACACAATAAAGAGGAAAATAGTACAAGACTCATACAATAGGGTTGATTACAACGTGTAGTCTGAAAAGCCTCTAATCAGAAAGATGGGTTGACGGGACAACTCACTGAATAACCCAACCATCCTGAAACTGAAGGAAAAGCATAGAGTCTGAACATATAGCCCTCGAAACATGAGGACTCACCAAGCACGTTGAAAGAAACTCCGAGACAATCTATGGGTGATGGTGGGCCTGAGAGATGGGGCCTGTATTAGGAAACGATACAACAAAAAAAGTATGCGGTCAGTACGTGGAATGTACTGAGTATGGAAGATAAGTAAAATCAACATTTAAAACATATATATAAAACTCATAAATGATCATAAGAGTAAGACATCATGCTTGCATGGTAAATCATCATAAATGTCATAAGGCCCAAGGTTTTCAAAATATTCACAAATAAACATAATCATAATCATAAGAAAAGAGCTTTACTTAACATAACTTGAGCCACAGTAAATAATCATAACATGCATAAATCATGAGGAATAGTGGGAGACCCCATATGAGCACACATGAAGCGTGACTTGTAACCCTAGTGGGGAGGGTGTTCGTACCGGTTCAAGGGTAGAACCATGAAAGTATGATATCACCATGAAGAGGGCTATTTGGGCCAGGGACAGTCATGAAAAGGGTCCCAACATATCTACGGTGGCACATAGTTCATGAGATCCGGTGCTTAACCTGAGCCCCAAACCTACTCGGTGTTCGATACTACTCCCGAAACATATATAGTTCTCATAATAATATATTGAATACATAAAGAAAACTGATAAAGCATGGTCCTAAGGAGATGAGGACTCACCAACAGATGCAAGATGCTAACTCCAAAGGCTGGCTAGGGATGCGACTGAGTCTGAGTACTGGGCCTATAACATGAAACGATACAACATAGAGTATGCGGTCAATTCGTGAAATGTACCGAGTTTGCATCGTAAGTAAAACTTCTTAAATAAGTAAAATAATTTAAAACATCAATAATATAAAACATGATTAAGACAAGAGTCCTAGAGTAGGGCTTGCATGCTATATTCTGAAATCATGTTCTGAACATAACATAAAATCATAACTGAATCGATTGACCAAAAGTTGTAATCTGATAATCGTAAGTAAAATTTAACATTGGGTCAAACCTAGTATAGAACATATATTTATAGGGTCAAAACTACTTTAGAAAATATATATATATATATATATATATATATATATATATATGTATATATATATATATATATATATATATATCATGAATGATAAACATGTATAACTGAAATCATGAGGAACAATGGGAGACTCGTCATATAACCGATATACCACAATAGAGCTTATGTGGTCCCAACTATCACACTCAAGTGGGTACAGCCGTCCAAAGCCTTTCCAGGGCTAAGGATGATACCCTTATGTCGATATCAAGATGAAAGCCCCTTGGGTTAGGGTAAATCTCCCATAGGAGGTCTCAAATAATCTGAACATACCTACATTGGCTTGTAGTTCTGAGGCATAGGGTTGACTGACCCTTAGTCTACAGTGCTAGACACTACTCCCAAAAACATGCATATGCTCTCCATCATTATTCAACGAAGCTGACCATCGTCTGGAGGAGAAGTTGAATAATCATATACATAATAAATTGGAAATCAAACATGAGGAGCCTTGGCTCAAACAATACCACAAGCTGAGTGAAATTGGGAGTCTAGACTCCAAACCATGTGGTAAGCTAATTAACATGAATCATAATTCATACTTGAACATATGGTCTTTCCCGATACTTGACATGGTTGACAATAATTAGATTCTCTTGAAAACATGTTTTTTCGATCTATAATTCATCATAATTGAGCATACATTATAAATCTCAACTTCTCATAAATCCTTCATGAGTAGGCATCATAATTTGTAAAACTAGTAACCGTGATTAGTAATTGAAAACATGATAAAACTTTCCTATGAATCATAATTCATCAATTAAAACATACTTAGCTCATACCTATGACATAGACTTAAGGAATTCATGCATTGAGTTAAAACCCCACAGAATCAACATAGGAACTTTCATGATTTAGTGAGGGATTGGGCATATGTGTGAATGAATTCACCCATTCATTACCCTATATACCGGAAGGAACTTAATTGTACAACTTCTCTGATTTCTTAAGGAAGAATTGAAGAAAAGCTTGAAGGAGTTAAGCTTGATCACCTCTCTAGCTCTCCAACTTCGCATGCATGAGAAAGAATGGCCTAAAATGAACTTACCCCTCTTAAAACTCTTTAATCATAGATTAAAATGACGTCTTTTAGTCCTTAGGATCATAAAAATTATGGAAAAGCCCTTAATAAATTTGCATAAAATAACTGACTGCCAGTCCCAACGAGGGACTAGATGAGTTGTCACCTTAAACCACGATTCGTGGCCTCCAGTCGTCGAGTGCATTGCCTATTATTCCTCAAAGGGTCCCCACATTGGAACTAATAGCTCATCATTTGTGACCATGACTCATGGCCACCTTTCGTGGTCTCCACTATCCAAAAACCATTGACCCTTGACCCATCTTGACCACCATTGGTTCAATGAGTCGTGGGGTCTGACCACGACTCTTGGTCATGCCTGTGGTATCTTCACATCACAAATTCCAGAACTTAAGACCATGATGTTACCACCACGAGTGACTTAACGACTCCTGGTCATCCCCATAGGTCTAGTAATGACCAATTCTGTGATCTGGTGCAGAATCTCTAGTTTTCTCCGTTTGAACTCTCGAGTCTAATCTTAGGCTTTTGGGGCATTACACCTTTCCCTTATAAGATAAACTTTCTCCATAGACTCATGAACAAAATCTGGTCCTGTCAATGTAGATTCATTGATTTCAAACCAGCCAATAGTTGAACTACACCTCCCCATAAAAAGCCTCAAACAGAGCCATCTGAATGTTGGAATGCTAGTTGTTTTTATATGCAAACTCAATTAGAGGTAAATGTTCATCCCAGCTACATTTGAAATCAACCACCCATGCTCTCAACATATCCTCATGAGTCTAAATGGTTCATTAAGCTTAATCATCTGCCTACGGGTGAAAGTTGTGTTATGCTTGACTTGAGTACCAAGCCGCTTCTGAAACGATCTCCACAACTGGGAGGTAAACTGAGTACCTCTATCTTATATGATGGACAAGTGCGCTCCATTCAACCATACTAGCTCCCAAATATATAATTTAGCATAATTCTCCACTGAATCGGTAGTTTTGACAAGTAAAAAGGGAGCTGCCTCATCCAAGCCATCTACAACCACCCAAATGGAGTCATTGTCGGTGAGTATGAGGCAACCCTGTAATGAAATCCATATTGATTTCCTCCCACTTCCAAATGGGCATACGAATGTTTTGAAGCACATCTCCAAATATTTGACGCTCAACTTTCACTTGTTGACAATTCAGACACTTAGCCACAAACTATGTTATGTCCTTCATGCCATTTCACTGATAGACTCTCGTAGGTCACGGCACATCTTGGTGGCACCTGGATTTATATAATATCTAGAACCATGGGCCTTATGCAACATTCAATTTCTCAAATCATCAATAGTCAGAACACATAAATAACCGTGATATTAAAGTATACCATCTCCACGTTGGGAGAAAACCTCCTCCTTATAATTCTGAACTGCCTCCTTCAACTTTACCAAAATAGGACCCTTGTCTGGCCTAGCCTTAACTTCGGCCACCAAAAAAGACTCTGATCCATCGTAAAAAATGACACCACCATCTGTCGAGTCTACAAAATGAACTCCTAGTCGTGAAAGCCGATGCACATCCTCTACCAAATCTTTTCTCCCCTTATCTACATGAGACACACTCTCTATAGAGTCTGTTAAGAGCATCTTCCACCACATTGGCCTTTCCCGGATGATAAAGGACACTTACATCATAATCTTTAAGAAGCTCTAACCACCCTCTCTAACATAGATGTATATCCTTGTAGGTAAACACATATTGTACGCATCTGTGGTCGGTAAACATATCCACATGGACCTTGTGTAGATAGTGACTCCAAATCTTCAAGGTGAATACTACCGCTGCCAACTCGAGCTCATGTGTTGGATAGTTCTTTTCATGGACTTTCAGCTACCTAGAAGCATAGGCTATAACCTTACCGTGCTGCATTAATACACAACCAAGGCCGATCGTCAAGGCGTCACAATATACCACAAATCTATCAGTACCCTCAGGTAGAGTCAACACTGGTGCTAAGGTGAGTTGAGTCTTCAACTCTTGGAAGCTCTTATCACAAGCCTCTGACCATTGAAACTTCACTTTCTTCTGGGTAAACTTAGTCAACTGTGCTGTAATAGATGAACACCCTTAAACAAACTTCCTGTAGTAACCAGCCAAACCCACGAAACTCTTGTTATCGAAAGGACTAACTGGTTTAGGATGATTCTTTATAAATCCTATCTTTTGAGAGTGCGGCTATACACCCTCACTTGACAGCACATGACTTAATAATGCTATTGAGTTCAGCCAAAACTCACACTTGTTGAATTTAGCATACAACTGGAGACACTTCAGAATCTGTAGCACCACCCTCAAATGAGTGGCATGCTCCTCCTTGCTTCGAGAGTATATGATAATGTCATCTATGAACACGACCATGAACATGTCTAAATATGGATGGAACACCCCGTTAATCAAATCCATAAAAGCTATAGGAGCATTCGTTAGTCCAAAAGACATAATTACAAACTCATAGTGACCATACTGAGTCCTGAAAGCTATCTTCGAGATGTCACACTCTCTAACTCTTAGATGATGATATTCGAATCTGAGGTTTATCTTTAAAAAACACTTGACACCCTGAAGCTAGTCAAAGAAGTCATCAATTTCGGGGAGGGAATACTTTTTCTTGATTGTGACCTTGTTCAATTGCCAATAATCAATGCACATCCAAAGGGAACCATCCTTCTTCCGGACAAAAAGAACTGGCGCACTCACAGGGATTTGCTAGGTCTGATGACACCCTTGTATAAGAGGTCCTTCATTTGCTCCTTCAACTCCTTTAGCTCAACTGCAACCATTCTATCAGGAGGAATAAATATAGGTTGCATATTTGGAAGAAGGTCAATGCCAAAGTCGATCTTTGAGTAAGTCCCGGTAAATCATCTGGAAACCTAGAACTATAAATGGATCCAAGTCGACCTATGGCATGAATATTACAACTAAAGATCAACGTAATAAATTTGAAAATCTAACATTTGAAATAATAGAGTCTAAATATTTAAAACATCAGGTACAATCGAATACATAACTCTAATCCGAACCTGAATACATACTATGTCTGATAAGCCTCTAACATCCTAACGAGCTAATGGGACAAGACCCCAACTACCTCACTAGTAAACTGAAATTGAATGATATTGATAACAACGGATAAAGAGGTCCTTGGAGAATGAGGACTCACTAACAAGTTTGATATGCTAACTCCAAGAACTGACTAGCGGTAGGACTGAGCCTGAACGTCTGACCCTGTATCTTGACATGATACAGCATAGAGTATGCAGTCAGCACTTGGAATGTACCGAGTATGCAAGTTAAGTAGAACCCCTAAGTAAGTAAAATTGAAATAATGCAAATCATAAATATTTTATCATAAGATTTTGAGAGTAAGGCTCGTATGCTATAATCTAAAAACATGATTTAAACATGACTGAATCGAGTGACCCAAATCTAAAATTGATAATCATAAGTAAAATTAAACATTAGCCAAACCTGCTGAAATAATAATATCATGAATTATCAACATGCATAACTGAAATCATGAGGAACAATGGGAGACTCGTCATATAACCGAAATTACCACGATAGAGCTTACGTGGTCCCGACTATTACACTCAAGTGGGTAGAGTCGTCCAAAGCATTACTAGGGCTAAGGGCGCTACAATGATATCAATATCAATCTGAAGGCCCCTTGGGGTGTCACGACCCAAACATACACCCGGATCGCAAACACAGGACAAGGAGCCCCGAGAGACCCCAAGTCGAACCATTTTGCACAACAACGCCTCCATCGGTCGTGTCGATCAATCTAACTCCCAACCTTGCAAGTTGGTGGACATCTTTCACGAACTCCTTATTTCCCTCATCCATGTGAGACACACTCCCCATAGAGAGCCTACTAAGTGCATCTGCAACCACATTAACCTTGCTCGGGTGGTAAAGAACACTTATATCATAGTCCTTTAGCAAGTCCAACCACCTTCGTTGTCGAAGATTGAGATCTTTCTGCGTGAACAGATATTTCAAGCTCTTTTGATCTTGAACACGTCCACGTGAACCCCATACAAGTAATGCTGCCGCATCTTCAGTGCAAACACCACTGTGGCCAACTCAAGATCATGGGTTGAGTAATTCTTTTCGTGAACCTTTAACTGTCGAGAGGTATATGCTATCACTTTCCCACGCTACATCAACACACATCCCAGTATGACTCTCAAATCATCACAATATACAGCAAAGCCATCAGTACCGTCGGGTAAGGTCAACACTGGTGCTGAAGTGAGTTGGGTCTTTAATTCCTAGAAGCTTTTCTCGCAATCCTCTGACCATTGGAACTTTATCTTTTTCTGAGTCAACCTGGTCAATGGGGCTGCGATTGATGAAAAGCCCTCAACAAATCTTCGATAGTAGCTTGCTAAGCCCAAGAAACTCCAAATTTCTAAAGGATTCACCGTCTGGGCCAATTCTTCACCATCTCGATCTTCTAGGAATCTACCCTTATGCCCGCGCTTGATACCACATGACCATGAAATGCCACCAGTCTAGCCAAAATTAACACTTGCTAAACTTTGCATACTGCTGATGATCCTTTAGGGTTTGCAACACTATTCTCAAATGAGTGGCATGCTCCTCCTCGCTTCGGGAGTATATAAGAATATCATCGATGACCACGATCATGAACATGTACAGATATTGCTTGAACACCCTATTCATTAGGACCATAAAAGCTGCAGGAGCATTGGCTAGTATAAAAGACATACTTACAAACTCATAGTGGCCATACCGGGTTCTGAAGGCTGTCTTTGGAATATCACACTCCCGAACTCTAAGCTGGTAATATCCAAACCTGAGATCTATCTTTGAGAAACACCTGACACCCTGGAACTGGTCAAATAAATCATCAATCCTGGGAAAGGGGTATATGCTCTTGACGAAGACCTTATTAAGCTGCCGATAATCAATACACATCCAAAGGGATCCATCCTTCTATGCACCCCATGGAGACTTGCTCGATCTAATGAAACCCTAATCTAACAAATCCTTCAACTGTTCGTTTAGTTCCCTTAGCTCGGCTAGAGCCATCCTATAAGGAGGAATGGAGACAGGCTACATATGGGGCAATAGATCAATTCTGAAATTAATTTCCCTCTTTGAAGGAACACCTGGCAAATCATTAGGGATAACTATCAGATATTTATACACTACCGGAACTGACTGAATAGTTTGGGTCTCGGACTCCACATTCTTAAACCTAACTAGGTGGTATATGTAACCTTTAGAGATCATTTTCCTGGACATCAGATATGAAATAAATCGATCAGCTGGTAGAGCTGAGTTACCCCAAAACTGACTCACTCGGAAATCAGAATTCCACCGCACGGGTCCTACAATTATTCGAAGCATAACATGTAAACAACCAATCCATACTTATGATGATATCAAAGTCAGTCATGGCCAAATCCACTAATTCTTCGAAGTTAACCTTATGCAACACTATAATGGGGCAACCTCAACGTACCTGCCTAACCACCACTGATTCAACGACCGGAGTATTCACGGAGAACTGTTCCGATAGAATTTTGGGACTAACTCAAAAGATACTAGCAATATAAGGGGTCAAAAAGTACAAGGTAACTCCTATATCTATCAAGGCATAAGCATCAATATGGATGACTTGCAATGTACCTGTGACCACATCTGGCGACGCCTCCTGCTCCAATTGGGGTACTAAGGCATAAAATTGATTTTGGGGATGATTGCCTACTAAACTAGTGGAAGCACCCTGTTGTAGGGGTCATGCTGCTGGAGAGGTAGAACTGCTTGCAGGGTAATCTCTAATCCTGTGTTCGGGTTTGCAACACCCGAAACAAGCATCCACACCGACCAGGCACCTCCTGGGATGATTTTTGTCGTATCTCGCACAAGATGGGAAAGTGAGCTCCACCTGTTTGCTACCATGATTGCTCGAGCCTATAGCCCTTCTCCTCTGGTCACCCCTGAACTTGGATGGCATGCTAGCCGATGATGGAGCTGGAGAAATTAACCTGTGCTAGGATAGCTGACATGGTCCACCTCCTGACCTAGCCCGAGAAACCCCGAAGCTGTCGGTCCTGGCCCTCTTGGCCTCTTTCTGCCTCATATAGACCTACTCCATCTTCTACTCATGCAATATAATATAGGGAAAGTCAATGTCCCAGTGAAGCAAGGCAATTCAACAATCCTTGTCCAAACAATCTGCTACCCCATGCACAAAATGGCTCACTCAAGTCTGCTGATCCGCTACTAACTCTGGATATTTAGATAACCAAGTGAACTTCAAGGCATACTCCTGGACAGACATGTTACCCTGCTTTAAATTAACAAACTCAACCGCTTTAAACTCCCTCATCTCCTGAGAAAAGAACCGATCCATGAACGCAGGTGTGAAACTCATCCCAGCCTATCGGGCCTGCACCTGCCGCCCTAGCATCCCTCCATTACTTATACCATATATGTGCTAGCCCCTTTAGCTGATAGGAGGTAAAATCAAGCATTCTCCATTGTTCACCCCCATAACCTGGGTGATCTTCAAAATATCCTCAATAAAGCCATGTGGGTCCTCGTCTACCTTCGACCCCATGAAATCCGGAAGGCTCATCCTCAAGAAGTCCTTCACCCTAGCAGCTACCGCATTCCTATTTTACGGATAATGAGCCACAGTCTTATTCTAAACATGAGTTGTCATGGCCTGTGCCAACATATGAATCGCCGCCTTAAACTCAACGTGGGCGGCTGGCTCTGGTGCATGCTCCTCATTAACGGGTGGAACTGGATGATACTGATTATCATGGGCACCCTAATGATCATTACCATTTCTGTTCCTCCTAGCATTTACTTGATGTGGAGGCATGATTCTTCAAACGCAAATAGCATGAATTAGAAGAGTAAAGGACGTTTACTGCACGACATAGATCATGAAAGAAGAGAACATTTTCTAAAACATTTAGTAGCCTCTTCTTCATAAGTGTGGCGCGCTTCACACCCATGAAAAAGAATCTACTTAACGTCGCTTTCAATATCCCTAGGACACATCAACCTATGGCTCTGATACTATGTTTTTCACGATCAAAACGTACACCCAGATTGTAGACACGGGACCTGGAGCCCCGAGAGACCGACCCATGGCATGAGCATACATGTAATTCAATCACATGAGCGGAAGATCTAACATAAAGAACGTAATTATAACATAGCATAAAGAAAAATAGTATGAGACTTATATAATACGGTGGAATACATATGATAGTCTGACAAACCTCTAAACATGAAGGGTGGATTGATGGGACAACTCCCCAACTAATCCAACATCCAAAAAACTAAAAGAAATAACATAGAGTATGAATATCCATCCCTCGTAACATGAGGACTCACCAAGTGCACTGAGAGTAAGGATGAAACTAGCTAAGGGTGAGGATGAGCCTGAGAATTGGGAACCGTATCATGAAATGATACAGCATAGAAAGTATGCGGTCGGTACGTAAAATATACTGAGTATACAAGGTAAGTAAAACGGACATTTAAAACATAAATAAAGTTCATAAAAGATCATAAGAGTAGGATAGCATGCTCGTATCGTAAATCATCATAACATATCATATGACTCAAGGTTTTCAAAACATTTGTAGCATAGCATAGTCATAATCATAATAGAATAACTTTACTTAACATAACATGAGCCAACATTAAAAATAATTACATGCATAAATCATGAAGAACAATGGGAGATTCTCTTAACCGACATACCTCATATGCGCACACATGAAGACTAACTTGTAGCCCTAGACGGGAGGGTGTTCATACCTTTCCAAGGATAGAAACCATGAAGGGCATGAAAACACATGAAAAGGGCCATTTGGACCAGGGACAAACAAGAAAGGGGTCCCAACATACCTACGGTGGCACGTAGTACATGAGATCCAGGGCTTAATCATGAGCCCCGAACCTACTCGGTGTTCGATACTACTCCCAAAACATATATAATGCTCATAATAATACATACATGAGTTCATGGGCTAGTTAAATCATGATAATCGTAAACATGCTCGAACATAAGCAAACTAGCCATGACTTTAGGCCCGTGGCTCGGCCAAAAACATAATTCATGAGTTATAAGATTCATATATACTTGTAAATCATGCATGTAGCTTGAGTTCCATAATATCATAATATATAACATAATAAACTCATAATTTAAATCATAAATCATATTGGGCTTATCAAAAACATTAATGGATCATAAGTCGATTCATCATGAGGCATGCATAATCAAACTTAATTGTTTAGAAATTCAAAATACACAATATTAAAATCAATTTAAATCTCAAAAGATGATCAAAATCAGTAGATAATGATAAGAATTAAAAATCACAAGACCTATAATTAAGTCATCAAATTTTATACAAATCAAATACAAAACCTATGAGTTTTTAATAAATTTTGAGTAAAATCATAGAGTAGGAACATAGGTGTGCAAGAATCCACCCATTGAAGACCTTGCATACGTAGGACTATCAACTTATAACCCTTCTTAAAAGCCCAAGAATAAATTGAAATAGTTGAGGTGAAAAGCTTGAAATCTCACTTAGATCACTTATCAAAATCCTTTCATGCATGAGTGAGAGTTTAGAAATATTTAATTTCTTAAAAACCCAGCTTTCCCAAGACAAAATGACGTAGTTTAGGTCCTTATATTGTGGAAAAGTCGAAAATACCCTTAATGAACCTGCCACAAAAGCTAGTCGGATGGAACACACAGGTTGTACCAACGGGTCATGGAACCACCAATGGCCCATCATGTCTCTCGTGGAATGAACTGCTGATGACCCATTCTTGGGATGAAACAACAGATCGTCAGGATGACCCGTACCTTCAACCCCCGACTCTTTACATAGCTCGTGGTTAGTCCCCTGAACCTAGGCATCTAATCTTCTAACGGGCCACACCACGACCCGTCACTACAAACAACGAATCGTTGTTTCCCCTCGTCGAGTCCATTGGAAAAATTTAATCTCAACCAACAACCATTTCCAATGACTCGTGATCTCTTCTAACGGGTCATTGGGACACCCGTTGTATGCCACTAGAAGAACCCAGCTCCTTCCCACGACTGCTAACGATGACTCGTTGGTTCCTACAATGAGTCATCATGTATCCCGTGGTTTGCACTGTCACCCAGCTGGAACCCAACCACGACTCATTATAACGACTCGTGGTATGGCACCACTAGTCGTACCTTGACCCGTCCTGAGACATTTTTCCCAATTTTTTTCCAGTTTTCAATTTTTCACTTCGGGGCCTACTCCTACACACTTTCGGGGTATTACACGGGGGAAGGGAAAGCTCACAAGGGAGGTCCCAAAGAATCTAAACATACCTACATTGGCACATAGTTCCGAGGCACAAGTTTAACTGTACCCATAGCTTACTGGGTGTTAGACACTACTCCCAAAAACATGCATTTGCTCTTCATCATTTTTCAATGAAGCTGAACTATCATCTTTCAACAAAGTTTAATCATAACAGTAAATGCATTAATTGAAAACATAACTTGAGGAGCCTTGTCTCAAACCATACCACAAGGTGAAAAAAGTGGGAGTCTATACTCCGAAATCATGTGGTAAGCTGATAACATGAAATTGAAGTAAATCATGAAACATACATGATCATATGGGCTTGCCCAAAGTTAAAAATGCATTGAAATAGACTTTATAGACAAAATCATGGATATAGAATGGGTTATTCAAAATCATATTCCCACCATAGACATTTCATCATACTTGAAAACATAGATCATAATCTCAACTCTTCATGAAATTACATATTTGGGCATCTTATTTTTAAAAATTGGAAATCAAAATTTTTAATTGAAATGATTATAAAACATTCCCATGAATCATAAAACAACATAGAAACATGAATAGAATTGACTCATGATAGATATATAGAGAATTTTAACATATTGGGTTGGAACCGCATGAATCATCAACCTTAAATTATATGAATTTACAAGAGGATTTAGGCATGAGTGTGAAGAAATACTCCCGTTCCAAACCCTACATACTTGGGTACTTTGATTTCACAATCTCCATTGAAAACCCAAGTGAATTAAGGAAGAACCTTAGGAATCCTCAAGCTTGATTCTAATGAACTCCTTAATCTTTCATGCATGTAATGAGAAGGCTTAGAATAGGTTAAGCACTCTTAAGACCATCCTAACAAGCTTAAAATGACGTGGTTCAGGACCTAGGGGCTTTAAAATTATGAAAACACCCTTACTAAAACATAGGGAAGTTGCTCACTTGTAGTCACCAAGAGGGACACCATGACTCATGGTGTACCTAACGACTCGTGATGACCAAGTAGTGAAGTACACTAGTAAATCTTAAATCTCCAAGTCTTCTTTGGGCCACGACCAACTCAACAAGTCGTGGAGTCACTTCTTGACTCATGGCTATCTCTTGTGGTCACCCCCAGACCACAAATTGATGTCAATCCTCCATTCACTTCAAAATTCACTTAAAGACTCGTGACGTCCTCACACGGGTCACTGGATGACTAATTCTATGGACCAAGCTACATTTTGCTATTTTCTTCGCTTGAACCCTCAGGTCTGATCTAAGGGACTTTTGGGATATTACATACTCTATGGTGTATCATTTTATGATAAAGGTTCGGATGTTCAGACTTAGTCCGCCATTAGCTAGTCTCCCGAGTTTATCCCAGTACCATTGTTTGTGACTCCTCATTCTTCGAGGACCTTCAATTAGTTGCGTTATGTTATTTTTAGTTTCATACTTCAAATGAGCTAGTTGGGGTGTTTTCCCATTAGCTCATCAGTATGTTAGAGGCTTTTCAGACATAGACTTATATTTTTAGCTTTAGATTTAGTGTTATGATGTTACTATTGGATAGACATTTTGTTATTTACAATTTTTCTATTTCAGAATTTCATTATCCGCTTTGTGTATAATGATCTTTAGATATCATGTTAATTCCATAGGTTGACTTAGAGCCATTTATGGTTCTAGGTTCCATGTCTAAATCCAGGATCTTAGCTGGGGTCATAACAGTTTTGAACTACGACTCATTGGATTATTCAGTACGACTGTCCAGGATCATTAAATTTGAAAATCATGGTACAAAACTCGGTATGAACCATTGTATCCCACCATGTGTCGTAGCAAGTGGTTGTACCAGAAAAACAGAAAGCATCAACTTCAGAATTAAAATTACGACCTATTGTACGCCTTTTAGGACCCCATTATGAATCATAATATGGAGTCACACCAAAATTACAAATAGTAACATTCTCAAAAGTTCATACTATGACCATTAGTATGAATTATACTAACCTGGAACGAGTCATACCAATGAGTCATGACTGTGAAAAAGAGGTACTACGAGACTTAATATAGATTGTACCACCTTGGTATGACTCATACTGATCAACCATAGCAGGATACAATAGTCACTCTTTCTTACTTTCATTCTATGATATAATGTATACTAATTCCTTCTGCACAGATACAATGGGACACAAACGACAAGCAAATAAGAATGCCCAGGACAAGACGCCCAGAGATGAGATAGCAGCTCAGAGGGCCCTAAGGGATGATGCCTCTTCATTTGAGAAGGAGGAAAACTGGCCTAATGGTTCAATAGAGGAGTACAAAGTTGATAATAACGATTCCCTAACCACTAGGGCACTGGAAAAGGCTCAGGCCCTAGCTACATCAGCTACTCCAGCAGATGCTCCCCAATCTGAGAAGGGAGATAATACCCAATAACATGAGTCTAGTAATGGCTAGAATGCAAAGGAGGGTTCAACTGAGGCCAAATCTTGAGAGGGTTCAGGCGAAGCCAAATTGGAGTAGGAGGCGTAGGTGGAGGACGATGAGCAGACCCCACCTGCTAAGAGTCATAAAATAAGGTGATGTATGCCAGGTTCTTGGGAGATCTTTCAGCAGGGCCTCACCCGCACTTCAAAGTAGACCCTAGGTGAAGAATTTTGAGGAGACGTGGATCTTGATTTGTGCACTGAATGTGGTTTAGGAGATGAAGTGACTGCAACCTATATGATTTCAGTTGGATTGCAAGGACCTCTAACTACTTTAGCGCTGACATGGTAAGGGAGTTCTATGCCAACTACTCTGTGACCATGGTGCATCAGACTCCAGCTAGGCAGAAGGTGAAGTTGCAGCCTAGACTGGAAGAATGTTATAGTCTGGGGGTAGATTATGGATATCTCAAAGTGGGTCGCTGCCCGAATGTTATACGGGCCAGATATTTTAGGCCCAAGCCTCCACCGCAGAGTTTGACCACTACATTGAGGCCCTGAAAAGGGTCAAGCCATTAAGTGCGGAGGAGAGGTAGAGGCATATGAGGTGGTTAGCTAGGCTGATAGCTGAGAAGAAGGAGGATGCAAATTAGGTGACTAGTGGATGAAAGGTCACAAAAGCCACGCTTAATTTCATTGTAAAGGCCTGTTGGACCCTAGTTCACCATAAGTTAACACTTACGACTAATGAAAACATATTGAGCACTGATAGAGCAGGTTTGGTGGCAAATGTCATGTCAAAATATGCTACCAACATCCCACGGATCATAGCAGAGTATATTCAGGATCGAGCCCTAGCATTGAGAATTATGATCCCATTCCCGAGTGTCATGTGCAGGCTATTTAGGGAGTCAGGTGTTTGGATCATAATAAAGATAGACACCAGAGTAGGAGGCACATGGACTATAGATATCGGACTTATATGGGATATGATGAACCCACTGGACGGAGTTAGAGCATAAGTAGAGGTCATGACACCACAGATAGTAGGGGCAAGCATGTGGATACCCCCACATCAGGTGAGCAGAGCGAGATGCTGGCCACTGAGGCCAGCTATACAACAGTTACCCATAGCACTTTATCCGCTCCTCCACCAACCACTTCAAGCTAGGTCCCGGATGGCCATGTCTTAGTACCATAGGATTTCGTGCAGAAGATAACTAAGAGGCAGGCCTTGACAGAGAAGAAGGTGAATGTAATGATGGATTAGGTAAAGCCATGGGTAAGGGCCAAGATCGATCAAGAGCTACAACTTTACATGCCAAGCTCGATAGTTTTGAGCTTTGGCTCAATGAGCAGTAAGAAGAGCTACCAAACATGAGGGGTTTGCGAGATAAGCTGGAACTGATTAGGAGTTAGGTCGCCAAGTAGTCATCTCGACATCCGACCATATTACTAGCCCCCCCATTTCATCATTTGAGGATGAGCCTAAGGAAGAGGTAGATTTGGGAAGATTCTAGACTCATGAGCCGGTGGAGATAGAGGAAAAAGGAGGTCATCTGAAGTAGTTGATGAGGAGACCTCCTTGAAGAGGAAGAAGAGAGAAAAGAAGGAGTGCAGGCAAGCGACAACAACTAGAAAACAGATTCATAACTAACATATGTCTGAGCTGCAAGAGAGAGCTAGAGGAGTTGAGAGCTTAGTTGTTGTGCCTCTTCAGCAAATGAGTGGCAGGGACCCTTCAGCTGAACCACAGTCAGCCCAGATTCATAAATAGGTCACTGATGCAGCCAAGACTACTGAGGGGGCAACCAAAGCAACTACCATTACACCATTGAGTGTGCCGGCCATCGTTGGTGTTGTGGTTGCTAAGGTGGAGAGTGTGCCTTCACACCCGCCTCTTGTTGATGATAGGAGCATCTAGAGAGCCATAGGTACATTCCTATCCCAGTTTTTATTTCACTACTTTGGGGACAGAGAATTTTTTTAGGGGGGTGTATCTGTTTTTATTTTGTTTATTTGAGGATTTTTCTTGTCGTGTTTCTTTTCCCTCAGACATGCTATCTAGTAGAACCGGCGTATTTAGGAATTTTTTTTTTACTAGAAGTAGCTTAGGCATACTTGACAGCCAATAAAATGCATATATATCTGATTTTTTGTAGTTTTGGAAAAAAATGATCCCTTTTCAAAATTTTTGTGATTAGCTATTTGTGTTTACTACAAAGCACGATCAATGTGGATTTTTTTGGCACTTTATAGATTCGCATGATAAACTGTAGCGTAACTGCGCATAAATTAGATAGGTAGTATGATGCAACCGTGTACTATGTATGAGTGAGGTTCTTACCTAGTTTAATGTTCTGTAGGTGATATAGAACTTGTCCGATTAGTCTTTGCTTAGCTAATAGGGTAGTTTCTTAGGAAAGGAAAATGTGTTGTTTTTGATTTAGCTCACTTTTAGCTTAAATAGCCTTACCAGATGAAATTAATCCCTTGATCCCATGTTTGAGCTTAAAGTTGACCCTTTTCTTTGATTAGCCCATTCACCTTCCCTATTTTGTGTATAATGATACCTATTTTGGCCCTGGTCCCTCTTTGGATATTGCGAATATCAACTGAAGAAAAATGCCTAAGTTGAGGGTGGCTATTGTAGGGGTGCATAGACGATGTCGTGGAGAAAGGAAAAAACTAGTCAGTAAAAGGTGGGTTTTGGTGTGAAAGAAAAAGAACAAAAAGAACAAGAAAAGAAAAAATTTCAAAGTTAGAAAAAAATGGAAAAATGAAAATTAAACCACACCCACCAGTTGAAAGCTAAATAAAATGGAAAAAGGAGAAAAGAGGGAAAAAAAGATGGAAGTGGAGCCAAATTCTACGTGCCAAGGAAGGTAAGTCACTATGTCCATATTTACCATTCTCGTCCCTAAGCCTACACTATAAGCCAATAAAATCCCTACAGTGATCCTAATCTGACTATTTGAAAGATCATAGTAGAGAAAATAAGGGAAAGCTTATGGTATCACTTGTGCGGTATCTAGAACTTCTTTATGAGAGTGAGAGCTTTGCTTTCTTGTACCAGTTTCATATATATATATATATATATATGTGTGTATAGACATACGCATATCATTGTGAGTTTTTAGGACTTCATTCGTTGTGAGGGTACATGGGTTGTATTACATCCTGCCAATTATCTGTTTGAATAGCATTAGTTATTGCTCGGTTAACTATTACTTGTTTGATTCCATTTCTAAATCCCTTTATGTCATGAGTTGTAGTTGCATGTGTATACAACAGTCCTAGTTTTGAGTGTTTGAAGTATAGGAGGTCAGTACTTGATAGTGGTTATATGTGCAAATTTTGATATTGTTGGCTGTAGGTTTTCTATTTTACTTTCTAGTTAGGTGTCATGTTTATAGCAGTTGAGGGTGTTGATGTGTCGCGATATTATGGCACATTCAACACTTAAAACCTATAAAATATTCTTGGTCTTAGGTGTGTTGATACAGATATGAGGTTCTTTTACTTTATGTTCAGGAAAATTATGTCGGGGAGTTGGATTTTGGAAAAAGAGATGAAAAATGCAAAAAATTTCTTGTTGCAGGTCTTAGTACGAGCCGTACTTAGGAACTGAAGCAAAACTTTAGATAAAAATTCATAAGTGGAGAGGAATCATACGATTGACAGTATGAGCCATACCATCTAGGTACGAGCCCTACTGAGTGTTTGTAACATGAGATACAGAAGATGTACATTTGCAACCAATGGTACAAGTGGAGGCCTTGATTCGTGACTTCAAGCTATGAGTCGTTTTGAAATACTCGTGGTAAAATTCAGAGAATTGGACACTTGGCAGGCTCAGGGCACAAAACGATTGCACAAGTCGTATCAGCATGGTATGAATCATAGCAAGGACTCGATGAGAAACATCAAAGATGCCATCGTATCATCATGGTATGAATCATAGCAAGGACTCGATGAGAAACATCAAAGATGCCATCGTATCAGCATGGTATGAATCATAGCAAGGACTCGATGAGAAACATCAGAGATGCCAGGTTTCAGAAGTTCAAGTCATGAAAAGCTGTTACGACTCGTAGTATCATTGTATGAATTGTACCGACCTCCAGTACTTGAGAAGACAGAAGCTACAGACTCATACTATGGGAGCATACCATGACTCATAGCATCATGCTACGACTCGTAGGTTGTCTCCGCAGCAGAATCTTTGTTAATTTAAGAAAGGATTTCACTAATTGTATAAATACTCTTAGATTATTTTCCTTAATGGAACTCAATACTTTTCTTTGTAATTCATGGTTTTTGGGTTTTCTAACTTCTTGGTTTGCAAACACATGATAACTTTGAGAAGAAATGATCATAGTTCTTGATTGTTGAAGTTGATTGTTCAATTGATATTTGGGCTTTTCATCCATTAATATTATAAGTGTTTAATTATGTTTTCTTCTATGAAATCTAATTTCTTTCTTGGAATAATGAAAAGCTAAATCCTCCACATCTAGGGTTGTGGGAACTATGGTGGAATAACAAACTAGGGTTAACATAAAGTGATTCTAAACTAATATGAATGCATGTATTTTTCTTTTTTCATGATTAATGTTTCTTAATGGTGCACAACAGGAGGATTAGCCTAAATTTTCTTCTTGGTTGATCCTAGAGAAATAGAGATTAAGAAAAAAAGAAGAACAATAAAGCCTTTAAATTTAGTTTCATTGAACAGATTGAGAGGCGGTCGCAGGAAAGTTAATTTGAAACTATTGATAAAGGTTAATTGAAATTGTTCATGAGACCCAACCGAGTGATTGAGTAGAGTCATATAATAGGGATGAATCTGTTGTTTGGATGAACTTAGTTTATTAGTTCTACAGGGTAAGTATTGGGATTGATCACGAGTATACTAATCTGACCTAGTTAGGAAGCCATAGGGAACACTTACTTAATTGCAAAACTGTGATCACAACACTTGTTCACAATACTGTTACTTGATTACTTCTACTAAAACCCCCCTTTAGGAAATAATTGAACTTAAAATATGAATACTAGTATTAGTCAATATCTTGACCATATTTCCTATGTGATCAAACCAAACCTTAGCTGGATTTTTTATTGACAACGTCCGTGTTATACTTCTTCAGAGGTATAATTTGAGCGTTATCATTCAGTACGTGGAATGTACTGAATATATAGATCAGTAAAACATGCTCGAAAATAGTAAAATAAGATCATGAGTATAGAATAAGCTAAAACATGAGAGTAGGGGAAACAAGCTAAAATCATGATCGTGAGATAGTCATAAACATGAGTTATTCATCATAAGTTGAAACATTTTCACGACTAGAGTTGAGACCCCTGACCGAGACAATGGACCTAGAACCATGAATGACTTCAAGCTAACCCATAGTACATCTATAGATTAAAGAGCCTTACTAAGTAGAAATAAAGCATGAGCATGATATAGGTGAAAGTCTTCATATCTTGAGGACAAAAGCGTAAACACAAATCAACCATGTTGAACTATCCATACATGATTGTCTAAAAAGCCTTTACTACTATGTCGAGCTAATGGGAAAACATTACCAACAAGCTCACTATGTATGAAACTGAATGAAATGATAAAAACATAAAGTTGATAACCTCCTCAGAGAATTAGGACTCACCCAAATGGGAATAGAGCTAGACTGATCGGGAGTAAACTATCGGTGAAACCGAGATGTATCACACGAACCTATATAATAAGACGATAAGCATAGAGTATGCAGTCACAATTTGAATGTACTGAGTATGCAGGGAAAGTAAACATGCTAGCAAAAATGTTAACCTGAAATTAAATAAAGATAGATCGTGAGAGTAGGAATAACATGCTAAAAGCCATAAGTTTGAAGTACACATAATTATAAGCTATTCATTGTAATATGAAAATAATGACCCACGGTTTAGAAATAGAAATCATATAACTTGTCCTGCTGGAAATCATAACTATGAACTCATAAATTGATCAATGGGTCAAATATGCGATAAAACATCATATCAAAAGTCATGAACATGAGTAACTGAAAATATGAGGAACAATGAGAGACTTTTCCTAACCAACAACCATCACATATGAGCTCATAATGATCCCACTTCTTGCCCAAATGGAGAAAAGTCATCCTAAGCCTTGCCAAGGCAGAGGACGAATAACATATGATATCACGGGTGTGCCTTCAGGCAGGGGGAAACACTCTCTTGAGAGGTCCCAAATAAGAATATATCATACATTGGAGCGTAGTTCAGAGACCGAGGTCCTTAGAATCCTTGTCCTACTGGTGGTAGACACTATTCCCAAAACATGCATATTTCTCATATACTAATATTCTTCCCTCCAAATATTTTTTTAAAACTGATCTTGTAAGCCTTGGCTAAAATCATGATAAAAATACTTAAACTTAATAACGGATTGCCCAAACTATGAAATCATACATACTTGAAATAAGCTTCATAATTCGAAATCATAAACTTGTAAGTTAAGAATTTATTAACATCATGCATACTAGATAATTCATCATTGAAATCCTAGACTCAAAATCTTGAAATTCATAACATATTCATAACTGGGCATAATCTTAATAAAATTAAAATCATAGATAAATAAGTAAATTGAGGTATAGATATGCCATAATAGTCATGAAATATCAATCAAAACATAAGGGATTGTATCCATAGTGCAAGCATTAAAGATTTTATGAAAATCCATAGTGCAAGCATGGAAGATTTTATGAAAATCAAGTAAAAACCCTAGAATTAAACTTGACATGCTTAGAGACTTGAATTATAGAATTTTGGGTTAAAATAGGGAATGAGGGTGGAAAAATTTCCCCCCATTAATAACCCTACATACCTGTGTTTATTGGAATTCTTACAAGGGTTTGATACCCAAGAGAGGTTCAAGAGAATGAAGATGGGGAATCCTTGCTTCAGTTAAGTTCTTGACCTTCTTATGAGAGTGTTAGGAGTAGAATGAGAAGTTAGGATAATTAAACTCTCTAAAACTCTTCTCTTATTCTCAAAACGATTTAGTTTATGAGTTAGGAACCTAGAAAATTGTAAACTCCCTTAATGATCAGAGAGGAAAATAACACTACCAATAGCTCATCCCCTAACTCATTGCCACTAGAAACCTTCTTCATGTTTATGATCTTTTCACTCAATGAGTCATTTAATGGGTCTTCGAGGAACATGACAACTCATTCTTCAGTCCATGAAGTACACTGGAAATCAACATTATCTCCACTATTGTGAACTTAAGGGGTCATACCACGACTGGTGGGGAGTTCTAATGACTCATCACCCCATTGTCATGACCCGAACATAGGCCCAGATCGAGGCACGGGCAAGGAATCCCGAGAGACTTCATGTCGGCCCATGGAATGATCATAGCATAACATTAGCAAGAACAAACCTAATAGAATCATAACTGAGTGGAAACTAACTGAAAGAGTCTAATTTTAAAATACAAAATAACAAATCACATAAGAAATCTGATACAAAGATGAATTTGTCTATACAAGTTTGAAAGCCTCTACTACACTGATGATTTGCTGGAACAAGTCCCCCAGCTAACT
Source organism: Datura wrightii (assembly GCA_035772735.1). Lineage (NCBI taxonomy): Eukaryota > Viridiplantae > Streptophyta > Magnoliopsida > Solanales > Solanaceae > Datura > Datura wrightii. Next base: position 114,539,050 of record JASDFA010000001.1, read on the forward strand.
ACTAAAGTCTGAAAAATGAAACATAAATGAAATAGGAGCATAGATCACGTACTCAAGAGATGAGGACTCACCCCAAGCAGTTGAGATGGGAGTGGAGCATATCTAACCACGTGGCTGAGTCTGGCAACCTGAATCTATATCATGAAATGATATAGCACATAAAGTATGTGGTTAATACTTAGAATGTACTAAGTATGCGGGAAGCATAAGTAAAATAAACATGCACGTATACAAGAAGGAAGTAAACAAAATACATCGACATATATCTAAATCGGAATACAACAACCCTGACTGAGATACACATATATTGATATGAAGCTTTTATTTGAAAACATTTACTGAAGTATCATCAAACTGATGCATAAGGGTCATGTATTGTGCATATGTTGAATACTGAAGCTGTAACTGTGTCATACCCTATGCTAACTATCTACTGATAACTGAGACTGAGTTCTACTAAGATTGCTTTAAAATGAAGTATGAAACTATATGGAGCTGAGCTGAACTGATGTTGTCGATTAAAATAAAGTGTGAAACTATACGGAGTTGAGCTAAGCTAATATTCTAGATTAAAGGAAATATTCTCTGCTAATGAGAGTCCCTGACTGACTAACGGAAACATTCTCGACTATGGAGAGTACCTGACCGACTAAGGGAAACATTGTTAGCTAATGAGCGTCTCTAACTAACTAAGAGAAACATTTTCGACTATGGAGAGTCCGTTGCTGATTATGGGAAACATTATCTACTAATGAGAGTCCCTGATTAAGGGAAACATTCTCCGCTATAAAGAGTCCCTGACGAACTAAGGAAAACCTTCTATGCTAATGAGAGTCTCGATTATACTAAACATGAAGGACACTAGTCTGACCTCATTCGTCTAGTCTAAGTTACTTCAGCTAATCAGAGACATGAGCGTTCAACTAATTACATCATACTGAATTCATTTATAGTTTGATCAAGGAGACTTTTTACTATTTCTTTTACTTTCTACTATCAATAAGCCTATAGGTATGAAAAATCATCATCATGCTTTATCATCACAATTCATATCATCATAGTCCCGAAATTAGAGTTTAAATCATACATTCTATATCCATGAATCATCTATAGGATTAGATCATACTTTGCACACATCCACAACATTCAAATCCGCGTTCGTAGTATATGACATATACCTTAGATTCATGTAACATCCAAAAGTCCAAGACATACTTTAACAAATACCTGAATCATAGTGAAGGCATATACATGTTTCAACTCCACCCAATCCCATAAGTTCTAATCATACCTCAACACATCTATTAAATCATATATTTTAGATTTACTAAAACCCATATGATCGGCTGATGATTTGAACATATATAATGAGTTCATGGTAAGAGTATGTTAATATTTAATCAACCCCATTTCAAAATTTATGACTAAATCATGGTGAAAATTCTACAATCATGCTATCCACACATCATGAGCATAAATAGAGAATTAGAAAGCAATTTCGTAAGTATACATGGCTATTAATCATGAGGGGTCTTAGAATTTGTAGAAGGCATACAATAAATCATCCATAAATTGAAACCCTAGAACATGCTTGTCGAGAAATCTAGGGATTAGGGTTTGAGTATAAAAATTGGGACATAAGGGTGAAAGGCTATCCTCGTTGAAGTCCCACATATCCGATTAAAAGACTACCTTACTGATCTAGGAACCTGCGGCCCTTGATGAGAAACCCTAGATGCTCTTGATAATGATGGGCTTAGGCTAGGACGAACCCTTAAAATTGTCCCATCTGATACTTAAAATAATGTAGTTTAGAAGTTAGAAGCATAGGATTTTACCAAAACACCCTTACAAATTCGCAGGAAAACTCATGCTACCAGTCCCCACGAGGGACTTCACGAGTCGTGGGGCAAAGGACGACTTGTCAATTCCCACTTGTGATCACTTCCGGAAATAATCTCATAAATTCCTTGAATTGACAGACTAACTTCACGAGTCATTAGCTGACTTAACGACTCACGGCTCCTTCCATTACCACTGAAGATAAAAATCCTGCTCTTCATCCCATGACTGACACGATGAGTCGTTAATTGATAAGATGACTCATCCAGTCCTGTCATTGTCACCACTGCCTTGGGACCCCTTTGAATTCTTGCATTTTTCCGACGACCGATGTGAGTCGTTACCTTCCTAACGACTCATCGGGTCATCCATTGTTACTGGGACATACATGCACCTTTGACTACTTGCCACAAGTCTGACCATAACTTGTTAGGTCATCTAATAAGTCATACCATGACTCATTCTAAGGCAGAATTTCCACTTTCCTTCTAAATTCTTTCCTTAAGTCTGGGGTCTATTCGTAGAAACTTTTGGGGTGTTACAATATCTCTCCCTTAGGAACATTCATCCTTAAATGTAGGCTAAACATATTGAGACAGTGGGGAAAAAACTAATATATCGAGCATTTACAATTGAAACTGATGGAGTATCTAACTCTGGGTTGATCTTACATATTTGAGCTGAATATCTAAATCGTGCATGAATGCTAAGGCGTGAGAGGGATTGAAGACATGAAACTGACAGGGAAGTAGATAGAACACTGAGAAGGATTCTTTCACTCTAACTAGCACTGAGCTGATACGGACTGAGCGATCATTCTCAAATCGCTTTCTGATACTGAACTAGAATTCATGATATCTGATCTAATTTAAAGTAAGGGACTTATGAGCATGAATCATTCATGACATCTACAACTGAGCACATACATGAGGTAACCCTATCTACTTAGCTACTAAAGAAACTTTTAAAGATTGAGTTCGAGCTAGATATACTGGAAGACCTAAGTTAACCCACATAGCTAGTCTATAACATGAAGATAAGCCTTAAGGATTCATAGAGTAAGATCGGCATCGCTGTCTGGAGTAGTTACCAAGATATTCTGAAAGTCTGAACATAAGAATGGATAGAGCATAGCTTCAACTGAAACAAAAAAGGGATTGTCTAACTCTGAAAGGAGTGGCAGACAATAGCTATTAGGGCTGGAACTCCCCAACTAGCATACTCAAGATTCGGCTTATCTAATAGACTTACCATCTCCCTCTTAGCTTTAAGCCATCATTCTAAGGCTCCTGAATCTTTCTTCAGGTCGGGACTAAACCACTAACTCTTGGTTTCTCCTCCACCTTTAACATTCACTGTAACCCTCATACTCATAGCCACTTCACACCATACATTGAAAACTTCTCCAAACATCAAAAAATCTTCTTATTCAATACTAGGGTTATGGGGTTAGAAACATGAAAAGAATAACATGAGAAATTCATAACATACCTATAACTACTTCATGCGTCTTTCCCTTATCCTGATGTGCTGACAAGGCGTAGGAACGGTTTTGATGTTGCTCGCTACCTGCGCTAGGTGATTCACCCTGCTGGAATGGATGGTTCACATGAGCTACTGAAGAGGTGGATGAGGCTCTAATCTCTCCCCGCTTAGCTATTGTGCAATCATTGTGCTTATGACCCAACTTGCTGCACTAAGAACAAGCATCTTAGCCGGCCATGCATTCTCCCAAATGGTGGTTCCCACAACTCTTACAAGCTGGACAAGTAATCTCCCTTAACATGGGTCTATACAGAACACTGGTTGTTGAAGGTGCTGGGGCTGATGATATCTGTTGGAAGTATGAGTGGTGTCCACCACTCGACCTTTGGTGGAAGAACTCTTAATCTCCTATTCTAGCCCTCTTGGCCGCCCTCTAATTTTCTTTCACTTGTTCCGTCTCTATATGTTGGGCATATACTACTAAACATGGAAAGCTATGTCCTTGTGCAACATAGAGGTCCTGCACTCTCTGACCAAGAAATCTACCACTCTGTTCATGAATCTGCTCACTTGAGCCCTTTGGTCGGCTACCATCTCCGGTGCATACTTGGATAACCGGGTAAACTCCAATGCATACTCCTGGATAGTCATGCTTTTTTGCATCAAGTTGAGGACCTCTGCTGCCTTTGCCTCCCTCAACACTCTAGGGAAGAACCTATCCGAAAAGGTAGTCATAAACTCATCCCAACCTACGAGGGCTACTCCAACTCCTCGACTATCTCTCCACTGACAAAACCATATGTAAGCGAATCCTTTCAGCTAGTAGGAGGCTAAGTCTGCACTTTCCGTTCCCGTCATGCCCATGATTTCAGTGATCTTCTGTATCTCCTCTAAGAACTCATATGGGTCATCGTCCACCTTTGACCCTAAGAATTCGGGTGGATTCATTTTGAGGAAGTCTTTTACGCTAGCCACTGCTACGTTCCCATTCTGTGGAACATGAGCCATCGCCTACTGATTTAATCTGGGTGGTCATGGGCTGCGCCAACATATGAAAGGCTTCCCTAAACTCAGCATGAGTAACATATTCGTCCATTGGGTTAGCTGGGCCTGGTGGGCCTTGCTGGCGCCCATCTCCATTTCTTCTTCCATTCGCTTGTCTGAGAGGCATTATTTGCAAGCGCGTAAAGCACGAGTCAAGAGAGGAACTGTTAGAGTTTTATACTTTATGCACGATAAGAATCGTGAAGAAAAGGGAACATTCCTAAAATGTCTCACAGCTTCTCCGTCAAAAGTGTGGCACGCTTCACACCCATAAAAAAGACAATACTTAACATGACTTTCAAACACCCTAGGACACTCTAAACATTTGCTCTGATACCAAGTTTGTCATTATCGGGATATAGGCCCGGATCGAGACAAGGGACAAGGAACCCCTAGAGGCTCCAAGTCGGCCCATGGCATGATCATAGCATAACATTAGAAAGACCACAACTAAAAAAATCATAACTGAGCGGAAGCTAATTGAAAGAGTCTAATTTTAAAATCCAAAATAACCCATCTCATAAAATGTTACACCCCATAAGATGTTGCAATTAGTGCACATGCGTGTGGGTTTGTGAAGGGTGATGAGAGCTTGACGTGTGTGGGAAGAGCCTCAGGTGCAGGATGAGCGAGAATGTCGTCGAAGGAATTAGCAGGTTTAGGCGAGGCCAGTGCATGAGGGCTTGTGCAATGGCCAACGCGGGGCATCGACCTCTTGGCGCATTAGGCACCACGAGGCGCCACCCATGCCACCGACCTATGCCTATATAAGTCATCCTTGTTTAATTTAAAATCATTCATCACACTCCCTTGAGTAAGACAGAGAAGGAAAATAACTTTCTCCCTATTTTCATCAAATCACGCTATCAAACACCATCCAAATGCAAATTAACTTATGGTAAGAAGTTCTAGGCCTACGATAAGCATTCCTACGAATTATTTCTTGCAAATTAAGTCGGTATATTGGAACCCCACCGAGTAAAGATTGTTAGAATTACTCTAGATTGAATCCTAAATGACCATATGCATTAGGTAAGCATTTCTCCCTTCTGAACTCTCGAGAAATTGTTGGTTTTCGATCGAGTTATTAAAAGTTGAATTATAGTCACTATTATTATCAAAAGGTATCGTTATTTGCAAAATTTAGTATTTAAATTAGCCCTATTCCCTTAGCATAAGGGTTGCAGTTTGGTGGAACCGCTAGTTACAGGTTCAAACTCGCTAGTTAAACGAAAGTCAGCATTCGAGGTATGTTAAGGCGAATTCCTTTGACAAGTTTTTCCTATCATATGGTAATACTTCTTAAATCCTTGTAAGAAATCCAGAAGCATATATATATTTTGATTAGCTACTACTGTTAGTTTGAGATTAGCATTTTTTATTTTGGTTGGGATTGACCTTACCCTATGTAGCCTTCTATTGACCAACCTCAGGTTACTAGTTGTGTCATTGCCTTCGGGGCTATATGGATTGCTCCATGGTGCTATATTTTGTCCCAAGGGATTATATTAAGGCCCAAGGGCAATATTATATTCCATCCATGAATGGACTTCTATTTTTATGCTGTATCGGCATCACTGACCCTCGTCGAGCCTTGGGTGCCCAGGGTGTAGTTACAGGAGCCCTCCAGGCTCAAACATAGCTACAGGAGCCCAGCGGGCTTAGTTGTAGATCCATGGTCCAGGTAGGTTGGCTATAGTTACCTATTGACTCATATTGACCATGTTAGGTGTATATATATTGGAGTGTGCTCGCCAGGGCTTATAGGGGCCCTGGGCAGGTTATTTTGTGCTGGTTGTACCTTCCATGCTTATGGGGGCCAGGTAAGGTTCTTGTTTGCATTACTTAGTGTTAGTTGTACAAAAGGTTGTAAGGTAGTTCAGGTTGTATCTCTTATCCCTCCTATTGGATCATTTTCAGTTCATTATCAACATTATTCAGTCGTTTATATTATTGCATTACATATTTAGAACATATTATACTGCGGTCCATTTTTGGGGCACTGCATTAGTTGCCTGCAGGTGCGTATAGATGCGGTTCAGGACCTCCCTAGTCATCTGCTATAGTCAGCAGTCCAGTCAGCGCCTTTTCTCTGGAGCTGATGGTAAGAAGGTTTGTTCTTTTGTTGTGCAATTTATGGGCAGGTCTTGGCCCTGTCCGGACCATTATTCCACTCCTAGAGGCTTCCAGGCTACAGATTCTCTCTTATTGGCTTTGTTGCTGGCAGTGTGGGGCTTATACATGTTTTATTTTATGTGATGGCCATGTGGGGCCTAGTTTAACTTTTAGTTAGCAGTCTTGTCGACTATAACATAGTTATGTTGCCTGTTTTCATTCTATTATAACTAGACAGTATGATGTTCTTGTCGGCCCGCATAGGGTCCCCTTTTTTTACAAGTGGCTATGTGGCTTATCGACTTGAGGCTATGTTTACAGCCGAGATATAGCTCATTTTTTTTGTTGAATTGAGTTGTAGGCATGCCCCAGGAGTGCACAAGCCCAGTCAAGTCAGTTCAGATCCCAATATGGCGCCAAGTGCCAGTCATGCCTCCCAAGGTGGGGCATGACAAACTTGGTATCGGAGCAGAATATATCCTATGGAGTCTGCAAGCTATGTCTACTAGATTCTTGTCTATGGGTGTGTTGTGCACCATATACCATAGAAAAGAGGCTACAGGGCATAATAGAGTGGTTACCTTTCTTTCTTCTCAAATTGTGCTATAGAGCTATGTTGTATAGGATTGAGTCTCTAAGCTTATCTATAGAGAATTGTCCGACACACGACAAACTATGACTTGACAGAAACTAGATGCTGTAGCAGGAGAGGACACTAGCTAAGTGTCCCAGTCAGAGTCGGCCCGATTTGAGGGCGATAGGGAGACTTCATCCCAGTCTCCCCAACATTCTTCGCCACGCCAGGAGTCCTCCAAGGCAGCACATGTCAGCACCATCTACAGCAGTCCCCATACATATACCATCAAATCAGGAGGTCAGGAGAGTTGTCTATACGTTGGCTCAGATGATGGCCGCTCAGTGCCAACCAGTGGTACCAGTGGTCGCTAAATCTATTGGAGTACTTGGAAATTTGAGGGTTCGAGATTTCCTTACCCTGAGTGCCCCGCAATTCACAGGGACACATCGTGGGGAGGACCCTCAGGACTTTTGGACCAACTATAGTGGATTTTTAGGATGATGCATGCCATGCTCGCGAAGTTAGTTGAGCTAGGAATATTTTGATTATAGGAAATAAAAGTGTTGTGGTACGAGATTTGGAAAAGGTCCCAAGGTAGAGACACTCCCCCTCTCACTTGGTCTAGCTTCTCATATGCCTTCTTAGATCACTACTTGCCGCGAGAAGTCCGACAGGCCTGAGTGGATCAGTTTTTGCACCTGGAACAAGGTTCGATGAGTGTTCAGAAATATGCAATGAGGTTTGACTCCTTAGCTAGATATGTGCTAGCTTTTGTGGATACCATGCCAGCCAGAGTACATTGGTTTATTATCGAGCTGCTTCTAGAGTATGTGGAAACTTGTGTTACAACTACTTTACAGGAGGATATGGAGATTGCCTGTATTTAGGCTTTCTCTCAGAATATTAAAGGGATTAGATAGTGATAGGAGGAGATAGAAAGGACAAACCAAGAGCAGCACCGAAGGGCTAGGCCCAGTGATATGCAATGCAGAATATCAAGGAAGACCTAGGACACGAATATCAGACAGGCCACCTAGAACCCTGCCTCCACAACAGTAGGGTGGTAGATCCGATAGTCAATGGCAGTCAGGACCCAGTGAGAGCTCACGGGCATCAGGTTCCCAGTAGTAAAAGGGGTCAGTTCAGAGTAGGTCCACTGTTCCACATTGTGTTATTTGTGTCGACGTCATTATATGGCATGAAAGTATGGCTCTACTGCTTGCTATATCTACGGACAAGAGGGTCATATGATGAGGGATTGTCGAGCTAGAGATTAGGGTAATCCAGACTGATAGGTTAGATCTTCAGCAAGGTCACATACCCTAGCACCTTCAGCAGTGCGTCGGCCCTCAGCTCCTATCAGTAAAGGCCAAGGTAGATCAGGGGAATCTAGCTCGGGCAGTGATCCGGATCACACCTATGCTTTACCAGGGCGATAGGAGTCAGATTCGTCATCGGATGTTATGACAGATATGTTGGACATTTTCTCTCAGTTAGTTTATGCTTTGATAGACCCTGGTTCCACTTTATCCTATGTTACTCCACTAGTGGCCCGAAAGTTTGGTATAACACAAGAGTTGCTTCAGCGACCCTTCAAGGTGTCTACACCTGTCGGTGATTCTATTATTGCAAAAAGGATTTACTGCAGTTTAAAAGTAAAGGTCGTCGGTCACCAGACTTTAGCATATTTAGTGGAACTAGAAATGGTTGACTTTGATGCAATTATGGGTATGGATTAGCTAATGCCATGTTTTGCCAATGTGGGATGTTGGACCAAGACTGTCCGATTTCACTTTCAAGGGGAGGTAGTGCGAGAGTGGAAGGGCAGTACAGCTACGCCAAAAGGTAGGCTCATATCCTATCTTTGGGCAAAACAATTGATAGCAAAGGGTTGTATTGACCATATTTCCACGGTTCGGGATGTGTAAACCCAATCCCTGACTCTTCAGTCTATTCAAGTAATTAATAAGTTTCCAAATGTATTTCCAGACATACTTTCTGGCATTCCCCTAGAATGGGAAATTGATTTCTCTATTGATTTGTTAGTAGATACTCAGCCCATATCAATTCCTCCGTATCGAATGGCTCCTGCAGAATTGAAATAATTGAAAGAACAGTTGAAAGATTTGATGGACAAGGGCTTTATCAGGTCGAGTGCTTCACCATGGGGTGCGCCAGTTTTGTTTGTAAGAGAGAAAGATGGCTCCCTCCGCATGTGCATTGATTATCGACAGTTGAAGAAGGTTACTATTAAGAATAAATACCCTCTTCCTAGGATAGATGACTTATTTGATTAGTTGCAAGGGGCGAAATATATTTCCAAGATCGACTTAAGGTCAGGATATCATTAGGTATGAGTTTGGGAGAAAGATATCCCAAAGAGAGCTTTCAGGAGCAGGTATGTCATTTTTAATTTTTAGTTATGTCCTTCGAGTTGAAAAACGCCCCGACCATATTCATGGATATGATGAACAACATCTTCAGGCATATTCAGATCTGTTTGTTATAGTGTTCGTCGATCATATTCTGGTGTATTCCCGTTCAGAAGAGAAACAAAGAGATCATTTGCGAATAATACTCTAAATCCTCAGAAACCGCCAATTATATGCAAAATTTTCTAAATGTGAGTTATGGCTGAATTCCATAGCTTTCTTGGGCAATTTTGTATCAAAGGTTGGTATTCAGGTTGATTCACAGGAAATTGAGGCAGTAAAGACATGGACTAGACCTACAACACCAACTGAGGTTCACTGTTTCATGGGGTTAGCCGGGTATTATAGAAGGTTCATGGAGGAATTTTCTACCTTATCAATTCCTTTGACAAAGTTAACATACAAACCAGCAAAGTGAGGTAAGGTTGTTGTTCAGTTGTTATTTACTTTCTTATATTATTAGTATTGTTTAGTTGGTTACCTCTTTGTCGTGGACTAACCGTTTATAGCATCCTTTGATATGCCTATGCTAGGTTGTTCCACGTTTCAGGTTTCTGAATAGTCCACAATATGGAGGAATCTCTGCTGAAATATTTCTACGTATTAGTCAAAAGAGTTAACTCCTTTAAGCCTGAAGATGACATTTGAGGATGAATGTTCCTAAGGGGGGGATGATGTTACACCTCGTAAGATTTAGCGGTTAGTGTGCATGCGCGTTGGCTTGTGATGGGTGATGAGAGCTTGACGTGTGCAGGAAGAGCCTCAGAAGTAGCAGGAGAGAGAATTTCATTGAGGGAATTAGTAGGGTCGGGTGAGGCTAGGGAGCGAGGGCCTGCACCGTGCGCCAGCCTGCCTGGACGATGGCCAGCACGGGGCGCCGGCATCTTGGCGCAATAGCCAGCGCGGGGCGCCGGCACCTTAGCGCAATTCCAAACACGAGGGGCCGGCCTTTTGGTGCGTTGGCCAGCATGGGGCGCCACCCATGCCACTGACCTATGCTTATATAAGTCATCCTTTTTTAATTTAAAATCATTCATCAGACTCACACGACCAAGAATAGAGAAGGCACAAAACTTTCTTCTGATTTTCATCAAATTATGCTATCAAACACTGTCCGAATGCAAATTAACTTTTAATAATAAGTTCTAGGCCTATGGGAAGCATTCCTAAGGAGATATATCTTTAAAATTAGCACGGTATACTAGAACCCAAAGCCGAATAATGATTGTCAAAATTACTCCAAATTGAATCCAAAACGGCCACAGGCATTAGGTAAGCATTTCTCCCTTCTAAACTCTTGAGAAATTGTGGGTTTTCCGTCGAGTTATTTAGAGTTGAATTATAGTTAATATTATTATTAAAAGATATCATTATTTGCCGAATTTAGTATTGAAATTAGCCCTATTCTCCCAGCATAAGGGCTTCAGTTAGGTGGAACCACCGATTATAGGTTAAAGCTCGCTAGTTAAACGAATGTTGGAATTCGAGGTATGTTAAGGAGAATTCTTTCGACAAGTTATTCCTATCATATTGTAGTATGACCTAAATCCTTGTAAGGAATCCAAAAGCATGTATATTTTGATTAGCTGCTACTATTAGTTTGAGATTAGTGTTTCTATTTTTGTTGGGATTTACCTACCCTATATAGCCTTCTGTTGCTGTGTCGTTGCCTTCGGGGCTATATGGATTGCACCAAGATGCTATATTTTGTCCCAAGGGATTATATTCAGGCCCAAGGGCCATATTATATTCCATACTAAATGGAATTCTATTTTTATGCTGTATCGGCATCACTGACCCTCGTCGAGCCTTGGGTGCCCAGGGTGCAGTTACAAGAGCTCTCTAGGCTCAAACATAGATACAGGAGTCCAGCGGGCTTTGTTGCAGACCCAGGGGCCAGGTAGGTTGGCTATAGTTACCTGTTGACTCATATTGACTATGTAAGGTGTATATATGTTGGAGTGTGCTCGCCAAGGCTTATGGGAGCCCTGGGCGGGTTATTTTGTGCTTGTTGTACCTTCCAGGCTTATGGGGGTTAGGTAAGGTTCTTGTTTGCATTACTTACTGTTAGTTATACAACAGGTTGTAAGGAAATTCAGGTTGTATTTCTTATTCCTCCTTTTGGATCATTTTTAGTTTATTATCAACATTATTTAGTTGTTTACATTATTGCGTTACATATTAAGTATATACTGTACTGACGTCCACTTTGGGCGCTGCATTACTTACTTGTAGGTGCGGATAGATGCGGTTCAAGACCTCCTTAGTCATCAGCAAAAGTTAGTAGTCCAGTCGGCTCCTTTTCTCTACAGTTGATAGTTAGAAGGTTTTTTCTTTTGTATACAATTTATAGGTAGGTATGGGCTCTATCCCGACCATTATTCCACTTCTAGAGTCTTGCGGGCTATAGATTCTCTCTTTCTGGCTTTGTTGTTGGCCATGTGGGGCCTATTTATTTTTAATTTTATGTGATGGTCGTGTGGGGCCTAGTTTAGCTTTTAGTTAGTAGCCTTGTAGGCTATAGCATAGTTATGGTTGCCTATTTTTATTCTGTTATAACTAGACATCATGGTTGTGTTTTTGGCCTGCTGAGGATCCCCTTTATTGCTTCGTGGTTGGTTAGATATTTTCTTTTACAGGTGGCTATGTGGCATTATTGTCCTGAGGCTATATTTACCATTGAGATATAACTCATTATTTTTCTTAAATTGAGTTGCAGGCATGCACCAGGAGTGCATAAGCCCAGTCTAGTCAATTCAGATCCCAGTATGGCGCCAGGTGCCAGTCATGCCTCCCAAGGTAGGGAGTGACATAAAAATCCTAATACAAAACTGAATCTGTTCATACAAGTCTGAAAGCCTCTACTACACTGATGAGTTGCTAGGACAAGCCCCCAGCTAACTAATAAAGTCTTAATACTGAAATGTGAATGAAATATAAACATATATCACATCCTCAAGAGATGAGGAATCACCACAAGCAGCTTAGATGCGAGTGGAGCGTATCTAACCATGTGGCTGAGTCTGAAAACTTGAATCTATAGCATGAAATGATATAGCACATAAATATGCAGTCAGTACTTAGAATGTACCGAGTATGCGGGAAAAATAAGTAAAATAAACATACAGGTATAATATAAGGAAGTAAACTAAATACATCGACATATAATTGAACTGGTATACAACAATCCTATTTGAGATACACATATATTGACAGGAAGCTTATATTTGAAAACATTTCCTGAAGTTTAATCAAACTTATGCATATGGGTCATGTATTGTATATATACTGAATACTGAAGTTGTAACTAATATCATATACTATACTGACTATCTGCTGATAACTAAGACTGAATTATGCTAAGACTGATTTAAAATAGAGTCTTAAACTATACGAAGCTGAGTTGAACTGATATCGTAGATTAAAGGAGACATTCTCTACTACTGAGAGTCCCTGACTTACTAAAGGTAGCATTCTTTGCTATGGAGAGTGTCTATCTGACTAAAGGAAATATTCCCTGCTAATGAGAATCCCTGACTGACTAAGGGAAATATTCTCGGCTATAGAGAGTCCCGGACTGACTAAGGGAAACATTCTCTACTAATGAGAGTCCTTGACTGACTAAGGGGAACATTCTCGGCTATGTAGAGTCTCTGACTGACTATAGGAAACATTCTGTACTAATGAGAGTCCCGATTATACTAGAACATCGAGGACACTAATCTGACGTCATTCGTCTAGTCTAAGTTACATCAGCTAATCGGAGACATAAACGTTCAACTAATTACATCATAATGAATTCATTTAGAGTTTGATCAAGGCTACTTTCTACTATCAAAAAGCCTCTAAGTCTAAAAGATCATCATCATGCTTTATCATTACAATTCATATCTTCATAGTCCCAAAAATAGAGTTTCAATCATACATTTTATATCCATGAACCATCAATATGATCAGATCATACTTTTTTTACACACATCCATAACATTCAAATCCTGAGTTAGTACTATATAACGTGTATCTTAGATTCATGTAAGATCTATAGGTCCAGGAAATACTTTAACAAATACCTAAATCAAAGTGAAGGCATGTACATGTTTCATACCAGCTCAATCCCATAAGTTCTAACCATACCTCAACACATCTATTAAATCATATATTTTACATTTATGGAAACTCATATGATCGGCTCATGCTTTCAACATACATAATTAGTTCACTATAAGAGTATATGAATATTTAATGAACCCCATTTCAAAATTTATGCTAAATCATGGTTAAAATTCTACAATCATGCTATCCATACATCATAAGCAAAACTTGAGAACTAGAAAGTAATTTCATAAGTATACACAACTATTAATCATGATAGGTCTTAGAATGCATTGAAGGCATAGAAGAAATTATCCATAAATTGAAACCCTAGAACATGCTTTTATAGAAATCTAGGGAGTGGTTTTGAGTGTAAAAACTGGGACACAAGGATGAAAGGAGATCCTTGCTGAAGTCCCACATACTTGATTAAAAGACTCCCTCAATGATATAGAAGTTTGTAGCCCTTGATGAGAAACCCTAGATGCTCTTGAGCTTGAGAGAAGAAGAAGAAGAAAACTCTATTGATGATTTTTGGATAATGAGGGTCTAAGGCCAGGAGGAACCCTTAATAAAATCCCATCTGATACTCAAAACTGCGTAATTTAGGAGTTAAAAGCGTAAGATTTTATGAAAATACCCTTGGAAATTCACAGGAAAAGTCATGCTACCAGTCCGCACGAGGGACTTCATGGGTCTGGGGCAAAGGATGACTTGTTAAGTCCCACTCGTAATCACTTCTAGAAAATCTCTTATAAATTCCCCGAATGGACGACGACTGACTTCATGAGTCATTAGCTAACTTAATGACTCATGGCTCCTTCCATTACCATTGAAGCAAAAATCCTACTCTTCATCCCACGACTGAAACGATGACTCGTTACTTGATATGATGACTCGTCCTGTCCTCTCATTGTCACCACTACCTCAGAACCCCTTTTAATTCTAGCATTCTTTTGACGATCAACGTAATGAGTCGTTGCCTGCCTAACGACTCATTCGGTCATCTGTTGTCATTGAGCCACACATGCACCTTTGACTTCTTGCCACGAGTGGCACCACGACTCGTTGGGTAATCTAACTGGTCGTACCACGACTTGTTCTGAGGAGAAATTTCCACTTTCCTTTTGAATTCTTTCCTTAAGTCTGGGGTTTGTTCTTAGAAACTTATGGGGTGTTACACCCATCCACCATGACTTTCAAAAAGTAACATTTTCTTCAACTTGGCACCACCTACTAGGTGACTCAATGATCCATTAGGTCACTTGTCGGGTCACTGGACGACTTGTCTTGTGACCTAGTGTAGATTTTTCTAATTTCTCTATTTAAACCATCAGGTCTGATTTTAGGGACTTTTGGGGTGTCACAAACATAATGACCCAAAGGTTTGAATGTCAAATCATATAGTTTATCATTCTTGAAATTCCAAGTAAAACTCGTGAAACTGATCAATGGGTTAAATACACTATAAAACATGATATCCTAAATCCTAAAACATGAATAACTTAAACATGAGGAACAATGAGAGATTCTCGTAACTGACACAATCATGAATGAGCGGATGCTGCCCCAACTATCTCGCTCAAGAAGGCAGGGCCTTCCAAAGCTTTGTCAAAGAAACGAATGATTAAGGAGTGATATCACTCGTGAACCCTGTCGAGTAAGGGAAACACTCCTTGTGAGGCCTAAACATGAATATATCTACGTGGCACATAGTTATGAGACATGGGGTCTCGGAACCCGCGACCTACTCCATGCTAAATACTACTCCTAAAACATGCACATCGCTCATAGTCATAATCATGAAACATATGTTTACATGTGCTAGATAGAAAAATGAAAATCACAGTCCTACTTGACGTACGTAGACTAGCTATGAAAATAGTGCCGAAGATCAGTCATTATACATAAACTTGAGATTCATAAAAAAAATTATGCATACTTGAGTAAAATCATCCTGATCTTGAAATCATAAATTCATGAGAGATCTAGTAGAAAACATATAGCATACTCACGAAATCATGAATAGAGCATGAGAGAATCGAATTTATAAAAGAATCATGAGAATTTCATTATATTTGGGTCTAATCCTAGAATTTTCCATTCTGAAACATGAAGAGTAGAGATCATGAGATTGAGCTTGAAAAAGGAATGAGGGTTGAAGAAGTCCCCTATTCATGATCCTACATACCTGGACTTAGTGGAATTCTTGCTAGGGTTTGATTCCCAAGAGGATTGCAGAAGAAGGGAGACCTTGATGGTTGAGGACTTGATCTTCGATTCTAGATGTTTCGAAGAGAATAAGGGTTTGAAGAGAAGGAAACCCCTTAATACACTCTTTAGGAGGCTTAAAATAATGTACTTTAGGAGTTAGAAATATAGGAATTATGAAAATGCCCTTAATGACTCGGCTGAAAAATAGACTCTGCCAGAATTAACAAATCACTCCATAATACATTAGTCCACCTTAACAAGTCTTTAGGACCACTCGTTACCACTTGAAAGAAATTCAAACTTTTCAATCTTTTCTTGATGCATGCACTTAACAATTTGTCATGACACTTAAGGGATAACTTAACAAGTTGTCATGACTCTCAAAACCTCAACTCTTCACCAATGTGTTGCACTTAATGAGTCATTTAAGGTCCATCAAGTGACTTAATGGGTCACTTAATGACTCGTTCAATGACCTGGTGCAGGTTTTCCTATTTTTTTTGTTTCAGTCCTAGTATCTGATTTTAGCGACTTTTGGGGTGTTACATTTTCTCCCCCTTGGGAATGTTCATCTTCGAATGTAGATTAAGCACACTAAAAGGATAAGGAAGGAACTGCATCCCAAAACTGAATAGCTACAGCTAAAAACTAACGGAGTGACCGACTCTGGACAAAGATACATGACTAAACTAAATTCATGAAACATATATGCATGCTAGAATATGAAAACAATTGACAGATATGAGCATGTCAGGAAACTAAATTGAGTACTATCGAAGAAACTAGTACCTTATGCTGGAATTGAGCTGGAAGAGATATGATGTGGGTATCTAGGCATCATATCTACTTCAACTTCCCTCATAGCTCCCTCAACTAGCTGATTTCTCCATAATATATTTACTGAAGATACCTCCATGTTCCTCAACTTCTGAACCTGATGATCAAGGATCTCACCAAAACCTCCTCATAGGTAAGGCTATCCTTCATACTAACGCTCTCTATGGGAACAACCAGAGAGGGATTGTCAATGCACTTTTTCAATAAGGACACATGGAAAACTGGATGCATTGATGCTAATTCAGGGGTAACTCTAACTCATAAGCCACATTGCCGACCTGCCTCAGAATCCTGTAAGGACTAACATATTGACTAAGTTTTCCATTCTCACCAAACCTCATAACTCCCTTCATGGGAAACATCTTCCAGAACACCCTATCCTCAACCTCAAGCTCAAGATCTCTCCGCCTAACACCCAAATAAGATATTTGCTGACTCTGAGTTGTATTAAGTCTTTCCCTAATAAGTTAAACCTTCTCCATAACCTCATGAAATTAATCTATCTTTATTAACATAGCCTCACCTACCCTATACCATCTGATAGGCAATCTATATCTCCATCCATAAAGATCCTCAAATGGAGCCATCTGAATGTTGAAATGGTAACTATTGTCATCGGCATACTCGACGAGAGGTAAGTGATCGTCCCAACTACCTTTGAAATCAATCATGCAAGTTGTCAATATTTCGTCAAACTCAAAATGCTCCATTCGGCCTGTATCTTTCTATGGGTAAAAAGTTATGCTAAGATTCCCTTGAGTACCAAGACCCTTTTGAAATAACCTCCAAAACTGAGAGGTGAACTGAGTACCCCTATCTGAGATGATAAATAGGCAGACCATGAAACTGAACTAAATTCTGAATGTAAAGTGTAGCAGAGTCCTTAGTTGAATCTATTGTTTTGACTCGTAAAAAATATGCTGATTTGGTCGACCTGTCTACAATTACCCACGTAAAGTCATATTGTCAGCGTGTAGAAAAGCACCCTATATTGAAGTCGATATTGATCTTTTCCCACCTCCAAGTAAGATTACTGATATCCTGAAGCATACCTCTCATTCGTTGATGCTCAAGCTTCAGCTATTGATAATTAGGATTGTTAGCCACAAATTCTACTATGTCCTTCTTCATGTCATTCCACCAATAGACTTCTTGTTGGCACCTAGACGGATAGAATACCGAGAGTTATGAGCCTCTTTCAACATCTGCTCTCTCAAGTCATCCACATTCAAAACACACTAACGGCCCTGATGTTGGAGTGAACCATCTCCCCCTTGGGAGAAAACCTCCACTTTCAGGCCTAACTCAAAGAGACCTCTTGCAATATAAAGTTATCTCCTAGGAACACTACTTCTCCTTATCATGACAATTGATTGACTTCAGCTTCTAATCCATAGGTCCTTGGTAACACAGCATAACGATTCACTGATACACCACCACATCATCCAAGCATATTACTATAATCCACGGCTCCTTTGAAGTTAATACTACCTAAGAACTTCCTATCTTTATAGCCTAGCTAACAACCTGTAGTTCATGAGATTCCACCTACAGGGCATTTAAGGCATGAATAGGAAGTCACCCAAAATATACATAATGTAAGCATCATCTCTAACACGGTGAGTGTACATAGGATTTAGAGTAAGGAAATCATAAGCACGAATCATTCAAGACAATTAAACTGAGCATGTACATGATGCAACATGATCTTATGAGTTGCTAAAGTGAATTCTAAGGACTGAGTGAATAGAGTTGGGCATACTGTGATACATGAGTCTTCATACGTAATGAGTTTCTTGACATGAAGCTGAGATTTATGGAATCACGGAGTAAGACTAGATCACTATATGAAGCGGTTGCTTCTCATTCTAGCAACCTAAATATGGACACACGTAAGGAGTATCTGAAATTTATACCTATTCATAACATGTTCACACGACATGAGTAGAGTACCATATTAACTAAAGTACGTGAAAATACCTGAATAATCATGGCTTGATCTCCCATAGTTACTATTCTTGGAACTTCAACACTTGGAACTCAAGACTAGACTCATCCTTCACCTTACCATCTACCCCTTAGCTTAAAGTCATCATCCCAAGGGTCTGGACCACTCCTTAAAGATGATAAAAAAATCACGAACTCTTGACTACTCATTGGACTCTAAGGTTACCTTTGAAGGCTTCACACTTCTTTTGTCTTATTCCTCCATTCATCCAATTCTCTAACTATTCAACACAATACACTGAATAAAACTTAGAATAAGATAGTTAAAGGAATCATACGCCTTACACTATAGTTCCTAGACCTAATGACATACAAGAATCAACATGAAAAGCTCATAACATACTTGTGACTACATCTGGCGAGCTCTCCTGATACTATCATGATGAGAGTGCATAGAAACACCCGTAGTATTATCCTCCACAGGCACTACATGAGGCACCATGTTGGGAAGAGTGAGTTATGGGAGCTGTCGGAAAGATGGCTCAGGTGCGACCACTGATGTCACCCCTTTTAGCTGATGGACAATCCCAAAGATGGTGATCGGGCTTACCACACCCAAAGAAAACATCTCTACAGATCAAATTGTTCCCGAGGGGGTTCCTTCCACACTTATTATGAGTTGGGTAGATAATCTTTCATATGCTGGACCTGCTCCCCTAAATCTTCGAGCCTGATGCTCTGCCTCTTTGCCCCCCTTTGGATCCGGGTAGTGGGATATCGACTGGGAAGGTGCTAGAGCTAATGATCTCTATTGGAGCTGTGGGTGATTCCCACTACCTAACCTCACTTGGAAAACTCAACATTGCCAGTTTTGTCTCTCTTATTCGCTCTTGTTTTCTCCTTAAACCTCCCACCCGGCTTCGACATAGATGGACTCTTTTTAGTAAAGTCTTGAATCCTGGTAGCTGCAGTCCATTTGGTAATATTCGCAGGATTGACTACCTACTAGTTAGGCTGAGTGATCATGGCCTGTACCAACACTCTCAAGGCAGCCCCGAGCTCTGCATCTATGATGTGCTCACTTAGGGGGCCTACATCATCACATACCCCAATCATCTTTCTACAAGTTTCATAACTCTATCATAATCATAGTACCACATCTATGTTTCATAATAAATACAGATATATTTGCATGATCACACCAATAAAGGATATACATATGCAATGAAATAAGTGTATCTATTTCGAGAACAATTTCGTTAGGCCCCTAACACCTCAAAATAAGTATATTTCTTTCAATATTGCGCCCTCATGTCAATATCTCATTAAGGTACGATCTAACATGTGAAGTAAAGTGATGCAACATCCATAAGTAATTTAAATCTTCTCATATCTTATCATCTAGGTACCAACCTAGATCACACAAGGAAAAATCCTTCTTTCAA
This sequence comes from Datura wrightii, assembly GCA_035772735.1. Taxonomy (NCBI): domain Eukaryota; kingdom Viridiplantae; phylum Streptophyta; class Magnoliopsida; order Solanales; family Solanaceae; genus Datura; species Datura wrightii. Next base: position 114,559,080 of record JASDFA010000001.1, read on the forward strand.
TGCATAACATACTTTATATTCCCAACCTATAACACACTTTATACAATAAAACATCGTTCAAGTTAAGTTTTAAGAGAGTAAACCGTAACTTGTCAAGAGATGAACAAATAAGTCATGAACCTTCATAATATCACCTTTTTGTTATGAACAGTCGCAGAATGCTCTCAATTTATCAAGATCACAATCTATAAGAGCATATGAGTCTATTTAGTCCCATATTACCATTTAGAAGTTCGGTTGGAAAATCGAACAAAGATGTCTACCCTGATCCCTTGAGATCAAACCTTGAAATTGATTTCAAAACTGATTTACCCATGAGTTAAAAAACTTATGCGACAAAAATCAGCTAATTTGAGCACGAATAGTGCCCTAAATCGAGAAAATACCACTTTTAAAATACAAAAAAAAATCCCTCCAATTTCAATACCCAAACACGAATTAAATCATTAAATAAGAGATAGATAAGCGGGAAAAATATCAAATATGTAGTTTGATTCTTACACCCATGATGAAAATCTCAAAAATCCCTCAAACATTTCCCAAAATTGAGGTGTTCTGCTCACCAAAAATGAGTTAGAAAGGGATTATAGTAAATGAAGTAAAAAGTATAAAAGATCTCTAAGGTACTGTAAATGTGGTCATTGTACCGCAAAAACATTATTTCTACCCTATCACAATTATCGCACAACCATTTTACTTTAGCAACCGCCAAAGAGGCAAAAACACAAGAGTGGAATCCTCAAGTACTGTAAAAGAGGAAAATCACCACATTTGAGGCATCTCAATCCTGTTGCCCATTTACCGCAATAGAAAAAATACCGAAAAGTGGGCACCGGAGCTCTAAGGTACTATAAATGTGATCATTGGACTGCAAAACTAGTATTTCTACCCTGCCACAACTCTCGCAAAACCATTTTACTTTAGCAACAACCAAAGTGGAAAAACCACAACAAGAGTGGAATCCTCAAGTATTGTAAAAGTGGCAAATCAACACATTTGCGGCATCTCAGCCCTATTGTCCATTTACTGCAATAGAGGTAAAAAATACTGCAAAAGTGGGCACCAAACACATCAATGCCCAAAAACATCTGAAACTTGGAATCAACCCTTGAAACTCATGTGTAACCTCACAGATAAATATCAATTATTCAACTCGATCATAAAATATGTTCCAAATCTACTGGAATCATTAAATAACTAATCCAAGGTTATCTTGATCAAATAGTGATCATGGTCAACTCTAAACTTTACCAAAACTAGAATTTAACTCAACGGTCTAGAATTACCCTCTTGACCTAACGGACTGTCAAAACTCAAATCTGACATTGTTAACCAAAAGTGTTGACTTTAGTCAAACTTCTCAAATTATGAACTTTTAAAACAAAACATCTTATCTAAAACACGTCCGATCACCTTGAGAATAGTGTCACCCATTCTCGCAAGTAACAACCAGCTAAAGAATGCTATTGGAAGGTCAAATAGAAAAAAAATAGTTAAAAATCACAAAACGGGGTCATTACAGATATTTATTAGTCATTCATTTTACATATATATGTACATCTGCATATGTGAAACACATTCATATGTGTTGTTGGCATTTGAGTGCTCCATGTAGATTGAGATATAAATATGTGTGTTGTCCGTGCTATTCAGATATAAATATGTGAGTTTTCTATATTCAGATTTATCCTAAGGCCTTGGATATAACGTGCAAATTCAATTCCACCCCTCATACATTGCCCAATGTTTTTCCTTCTTGATGAAAAGATGCAAGTTTTGGGAATTGGGAATGACGGTTTATGGTAAAAGTTTGAGTTTTATCATTCCTATACTTATTCATGGACTCCTGTTGATGCAGTTTATATAAATGTAACACTTGTGCAAACTAGTTTATGTTGTATCTATGCAAACTAGTTTACGTAACTGCACATGTTAATGAAAATGAGTATGTTTGCTAAAGTCTTTGTTATTACTTTTTGAGGAGATTATTGATGAAGTGTAGCATGAGTACTTCTCATACAACATACTATTGTGCCTTGTGTGTGCAGGTTCTTATCCGAGTGCCAAAATAGTTCGACAGGGTGCTTAGAGATTGTTCGTGCTTCTAGTGATGAGCTACTATCTTTGTTCGCAGCAGTGTGGATGCTTTCTATCCATTTACTTTATTGATCTTTTCTTCTAGATAGTATAGTGTATTTCAGACATTGATGTATTTTTTTTAGATAGTTGTATATCATCATCTTTGGTCACACATGATCTATGACACCACATTTTGGATTGTGCTTTAGACTTCTATTTTATGGTACTTTTATTTATGTTATTATCATGTTAGATATTCTTAACCTTCGTTCCTTTTATATTTTATCTGGTTATTGACTTGTGGTTTGTTTGACGTGTGAATGATTAGGTGTCATTTTACACTGTAGGTAAATTGGATTTAAACACAAATAAACAAAAAATTGAGAAGACAAACTATGAGAGAGAAAGTGCTTCTCTTTTTAGGAGAGGTCCTATAAGACGTCGGATTAATGGGGCTGATGGTCGAATTTTACATATATAACACAAAGAACATAGAAAATATCTAACCAACAGGACTATTAAGAGATAAAGTTATTTTTCATTGAAAAATCAGTTAAGTCATGATAGAAATAAGAAATACCCGCCACACTAGAAGAAAAGGGCAAAAAGAGTGAAAATTGAAATGGCGGTGGCAAAAATATGCAAAACAAGGATTGGATTGCATAATTTATTAATTGAAATGAAGTAATAATCTTTATGTGGATAATTTAACAACCCTCCCAGTTGTAGAAATAAATCTCTTTTAAATTTCAGTTCTAATACTATGTCATACAAATAAATTAAGAAGGGCGGGGTTGAGTAGTCTACAGAGCATTAGCAACAGTCCATACAGCTGCATCAGCTTCGCCGTATGAGTGATGCACATCTTTCATCCTTTCTACCGACTTGTATACCCCACTGCATGACCAATCAAATGATGCCACACACATTTTTACTCTTTTTGCCATCCATTCACAATCTGGAGGTGTCCCACAGCACATTGAATGTTCATCCACATGTTCCACTTCTAGCCCAATTAACCGTGATCCCAAAAGAAACATCTTCATTTGCATATCTATGTAATATTCCCTAACATTTTCATCATACAACCACAATCACATCAAATTTACATATTCCATATATTCTTTATTTTATCTGAGGTTGAATCTAAATAATTAAAGAACTTACGAGTTGATTGAGATGTAAGAAACAAGATCCCCAGAAATGGCATGTATTTGACCCGTGGCATGCCTGAAATATTTGTTCCTTTCTTCTCCAAATTTCCAATACCGAGGCTCATGATACTTTATGCCTATGAAAAATCAACTACCACCAATTAGTTCTTTTCGATAGGTAGGGAAATCTCATTTATTTTTCATGGAACAAATGGAAGATGACTCACTTTTGGGAAAGAACTGGCCCTGACTTGAAGCACCCTATATAGAATCTTGGTTTTGATTTGTATCTTGCTAATGTTGCAGCAAGCATACCTGCAAAAGTTTAAGATAATTACATAAGGATATATAATTATGCATGAATTTGTAGAAATTAAATAAAGTAGATGTTATGAGGTTTTAAATAAATTAGGCACCCAAGTTGAGATGGACATCGTCATCCACTTTAACGTAGAAGTCAGCGTCCAAATGGAGACAACTTTAAAGAAATACAATCTGGTCTTGGTGGACAGCTCATGATAACACACAACATGGTCAAGTCGAAGGAAATCTTTGTACTGAGCATCCTCACCACCAATGGCATTATAAAACACTTCTCCAGGTGTAGCACTGTGTCCTATCACAAACCGTACCACTATCCCCTTCTCTTTTTCTAACATCCTTAGCTTATCTCCTGCATTCCAAATATTATGCAAAATAATCCATCCATTTCAAAGTAATAGAAAGAAGATAGTAAGAAATAAGATAATTAATGACCTTTATGCATCCATGTTTCTCTAAGAGAATCGCGTCTTTTCCAGCTGCTGAAAGCGGTATTGATTCCATTTACGATAAATGCTTTATTTTGAATGCTGTGATTTGATGCTCTATCTGACTTTGCATTTTGGCTGACTGTTTGCCTTGTACGAGCTATTGCTAGCTCCATCTCCAATGTTGATATACTTTTATCAAGTGATCTGTTATGAAAAAACATACTAGTGAGAAACAAAGGTAGGGTAGCTATAGACCCCAAATTTAAATTATATTAGAGTCATAAAATACTTGATCAGATAGCATATTATTATTTATTTTATCATATTAAGTCTCAACAGTAGGCTTACTGAATAGCTTGATGAGTCTTCATGACTTCCCTTATGATGTCTCCAGAATTGCTTTCCGCTAATTTCTGCCCCCAAAAAAGAAAAATGAAAATAATTCATCACAACAATTAAGTCAAATTTTCAAACAACAATAAGTAGTTCTTTCAAAATTGAGCTTACACATTTGAGATCACATTTGCGTGAAATTGTTTGTAAGCTTCTCATTATTGGACATGGTGGGGATCACGAGGTCGGTATTCATTTCAGAATTAGGTTGAGTGCATACCCGGCTAGCAAAATGGGATCCTCCTAGAAAGCTTGCAATGCATAATAGCATTATGGTTTTCCTAGAGACCGACAGCTTTCCTGATCTCATTTTTGAATTTGGAAGCCACAAAGCTGATGAAAACACTGGAACTATAACTAGACCACTACTGTTTAGCTTCTTTTCGTCTGCTGGCAGCACACTATTGTTTGCTACTTTCGCAATGTTCTTCATGAAGAACAACATTCAATATCTATTATATATAAAATGAAAATGCCTTCAATCTTTGGCTCAATAATTTACTAATGGACATCAGTTATGATCAATAAACCATGAGAATCTTCCTTGCAAAACAAAGCAATCATATACTGGAAGAAAATAAGGGAAATGAAACATATTATCTTAAAATGCATGTAATGTCAATGACTAATAATAACGATTTGAAGAAGGGTGTTTGGCCTGAACTGAATGAAGAAATAAATTAGTATATTTTTTTCCTTTAACATCATGAAGAACAAAGATGGAAAGACTGGACACAAACTCTGTATCAAGAATAAATCAATCATGTTAAGAAGATTTGGAAAAACTCAATGAAATGAAAAGTTGGAGGATCTTGGTCAAATTTTTCTTTATAGATCAGAAGATATTAATCTTACCTCCTAAAATGAAATAAAGATTCATTTATCATGTGCAATGTGATGATGTTTGGTACAAACAAAAGTACCTCATTTGGAATACAAAATAAGTGGTGAATGAAAGTGCTCAGCTAAAAGACATCTTTCAATTTGTGTTCACTATTGTTTGACAAATATGTATTTTGTTTACAGTGAAAGAACATACGGTAGTACCTGCTAGGTCATTTTAATTTAAGTGGCAATGGAAAAATGAAAATATCTATGTCATTTTAGCGAAGGTTTAAATCTTCCCTTCCTATTAGACGAAAGAGTCCAGTTGCAAGCCATACAGTTTAATAATGTGACTTTCATGTTCCAACAAACCGTGCCTAATTTAAGCAGAAAAGATATTCCCGTGTTCTTCTTGTTGTTTTGAAGCTATGAGCAGGGAGCATTTCTATTAGTGGATGATTTACATTTGTATATGAACATCGTTTTATTGATCGATGCAATTAAATTTGAGAAACATTGGCCTAAATTGTCAGCTCTTTGGAAGACACTGTTTTCTCATAATGTCGGAAAGACAATTGAATTTTGGAGAATCTATTGTTGGGGAAATGGTCAAATTTACTATGTAGTATTTGATATTAAGAGCACAAGCCTTTTGATTTGATATCCGTACAAGAAGGTATTTTTTTTTTCTTTATCCAATAATGAAGTTCCTTCACTTTATAAAAATTATGTCAAAAATTGATGGATATTTTTTTTACTTTTAAGAATTTGAACATTTGTAATTCACCTATTTCATGATGGAGCTTTATTGATGGCCAGGAAAAAAATGAGGAAATTTACTAATGATAAGAATATATGTATGGACCAAATCTGTAAGAAAGGGAGAAACAAAGTAATTTCAAATTATTTAGAGGCAACATTAATCCTTGTATTGTTTATGAACATGGAGAAGATTTTATACCGATAAAAATTTCGTCTAGCTACAACAAGTTCACAGTCTAAGGAAGGGTCCATGGACATACACTTTCTCTATGCATACTCTAGTGTAGAAGGATGTGCATATGTTTTTAGGCCCCTAGAGTTCAGTGTACTATGGCTCCACCACCTGCTATTGTGTCATCGCTCATAGCAACTCCTACACATGTTGGGTTCATATGACATGATGATTATATGACAAGATGTTTAGGTTCCAAAAGGTGCATCCTTTTACCTCTTGTTATGAAAGGACAGTGACAATCATTCAAGACTTCTTGGATCACAATGTTGAGATATTATCTTTTATGGGATTGTTGGAGTAGCATAAAATTGAGTTCACTACCTTACCATTCATTAGGAAGGCAAAACTACGGTAAGATTGAACAAGAGCGGGTGCCACCTATCATTTGGATACAATATTGTTAGACAGGTTTACTCCTTCTAGTTTATGAGAAGATTTGTGCTAACAGTTTTGATAAAAAAGGGGGGGAGGGGTCTGAATATTAAAAATTAATTTAAGTATAGTCCAGTTGACTCTACGAAATGTTCAGACAACTATGTTCCTGCAGAACATGTTAGTGTGATAGTAATCAAGACAATAAAGAATAGGAATATAAATGACACAGCAAATAAATACTAGTTTTGATCACCAGAGTGGTGCTTAATCCAGTTCCCTTGGGTTACAAGGGTTTCCTTAGAGTTTGAGAGAGACTGGATTACAATGTGTTCGCTAACTGTTGATGTGACATATCCTCTACCTGTATATCTACCTAACTATTTCTCTCTTGTAAAATCACTAATATTTCTTTTCAAAATACAATGAATGAGTAAGACATGAAGTTGTCAGATTGATCAAATGAAGTTGTGTGATCCTCATGAAGTCTTCAGTGCCCTTTTATAGTGCAAGATCATCTGAAAGAAGGTTGAAGATCAATCCTTTTGATATTGATTGATTTTCTTTAAGGTAACCTAAGGTATTTGTTATCTCAATCACATTAGATGGGTACATGATTGAGATCTTGATGATCAACAATTGAGACATCGTGCATAAATTTTCTCTCAGATGGATAGGTTTTCCTTTTATAGAATCCTTGAATCTAGTTTTTCTGATATTCTTAGGATTTCTAATTTTGTTGATGATTTGATATTCTTCTTGGCTGAATTTTCTCTGATTTTCTGATACTTGATTTGCCCGTTCCCTAATTGATAGCTAATTGGTTTCGCTTCCTTCATTGATTGATAACTGATTTTTTTCGCTTCCTCTTTCCTGCTCTTGATGATTTGGTTTCCTTGTAGGCGATTCATCCATATCCGGATAGGGTGTCTTATCTTCTGTTAATTGATTTGCTATCTTCGACATATTGCCTCTCGGTCCTTCCTCGCAACTAGTTGACTTCGAGTCCTTCCTTCAACAGAGAATTTCTTACAGTCTCTTTTTGTCCTGCATTAAATGGAATTGACTAGTCATCATTAAAATAATAATCGATTTTAGTTCAACAATCTCTCCCTTTTTGATGATGACAATTCTAGGGATGTGATTTAGAAATATTTTCCTGAAGATTCAAGATGCGATCTTCTTTTGGTTTTCTCCCCCTTACTTGATGCATGTTGTTTGGAGTGTTCTCCCCCTCACTTGATGCATGTCATTCATTCTGCATATGCTGTCTAAATGGACTTGATAGAATGTGTTAGACGCAATATTCTTTGTGCCATATAAAGTAGCAGTAAAGACAGATCTTAAACCTAGACGATGATAAAAATAAGATAATAGATATGAGTCATCCAGAAACTAGTTGATATAAGCACAAGTCATTAATATCACTAAAACATTAACAGCTAGAAATAGAAACATCTAAAACATCAAGGTCCAAAACATCAAGGCAAGGAGGTAAGGCCTACACACCTAAATACTAATAACCCAGACTAGACAAGTTATCTCACCCTTCATCACAAAAAGGAACACAAAGGCATAGCTAAAGTAGGGGCAGAGAGAGCAAAAAGAGTTCACAAAACACCAAGAGTTAAGGACGGCCAAGAAAGTACTTTAGCGTATTTATGATACGCTAAGAAAAGGAGTGATAAAATTTTTCAATGCGAGAGGAGAGAGAAGAGTAAGAGTTTTGAATGGAAACAACTAAATCATTATCGGAGACTTCGACTCGGGCAGCAATAGACTCAACTTTCTTGAGCACCAGGTTGAAGGATTTTATCCCTTCCTTTTGATTGAGATAAATTTGGTCTTGTAGGCTTGTCATATCGATGGACAGCTTCCCCAGAAGTTCAATGCACTTGTATAGGTCACCTACCACTGCACTGTGACTATTTGATTTCTTGGGATTCAAATAAGAGGGAGTTGAGAACAACACCTTGAGATTCATTAATCTTGACACTGCTCGGACCTTCAGGAGAAGCATGTTTGATTTTGGGTTTGTAGCTGGCTTTCTTTACCCAGACTACTTCATCTAGATCATAACCCATATTGGAGAAGGCTCGATCATTGTACGTTAACAAGATTTCTTTAACAGGGAAACTTGATACATTCACACCTATGGCTTTTATTATCTGAGTCACGATCATCCCATAGGGAAGACTGGTTTTACAACCAGGGTCTTGAGAGCTTTCTAGCATGAAACCCAAAATCCATTCCAGGTCATTTATCTTCAGCTTCTTCAAAAGACAGTAAACAACAAACACATTACTTTTAGGCAGAGCTCAAAGAGCCCTTTTTTGGGAGAAGAGTTGTGGCCACAATATGAGCAATAATTCAATTTTCATAATAGATAGTGGTAGGTCTGAGGCCAACAAGCAGGGTACCATCATCTGCTATGAAGGATTTTGATTCATCAAGTGAAACATCAAAGTTTTCTGGCAAGGAACAAGAAAAGAAAGGTATGTACCAGATAGGTGAGCATCAAAACATTTTCAAGGAGACTGTGACTTAGAACAATTCGTTTTCCCAAAACCAGAGTTTTCGGATCACCAGAGTAAGAACTTATTCGGAGATTTGCATAAAACATCCTGATGGATTCTCCCACTGCTTCATTAGCACACAACAGGAACATACTATCCATCCTTGGAAGGTGAAAAGATGACTTACTGAGTAGTGAGATTGTTCAAGTTTTTCAAGACATATGACTCGGTCATGAGCAAATGGTCAATCTTTGAAGGAAATGAATATTTCTTTCTTGAAAACACTCCAGAACTTTTTCATGTCATCCAAATGAAATGAGACTGAAGCATCGATTTTCCCTTTCTTAGGAAGAAAGGAAGAGGGTTTCTTGAGAGAGGAGGTTGATTCAGTACAATCGTCGGAGGAAGAGTCGGGAATCTCGACATAAGATGGAGAAGGAGTAGGACACTTTAATATTTTGCTGGAGCAGTCAGATCCTTTAAGAGGGATTTTCACTATGAGAGAGTTGAGAGCAGAGAGGGATGAGAGAAAAAAAGAACAGAAGAGATGACGGTTTTAAAAGGGAGGAAATGATGGTTCAAAGGAATGTGAAGGGGTGAAAGACTTGAAGGGACACGAGTCAAAGAATGGGTAATAATGACCTAGGGAAGAGGAATCGATGCAGGTAATTATGGAAGGTAAATATTACTTAATTTATAACCATAAGTAAAACAATTTAATTTTTGGAAAGAGAAATCATGCCGATTCTTTTTATTAAAGAACAAAATCTATTTTCCAAAAGTGGTTTAGTAAAAATATCAGCTAATTGATTTTTAGTATCGACAAATTCTAATGAAAAATCTTCATTTCCAACGTGATCACAAATGAAATGATGCTTTTTATCAATATGCTTAGCTCTAGAATGATGCATAATATATTTAGACACACTAATAGCACTAAAGTTGACTCATAAGATAGAAATATTTTCATAATTAAGATCATAGTCTAACAATTGATGTTTCATCTATAAAAACTGAGTACCATAGCTTCCAAGGGCCAAGTATTTGGCTTCTGTAGTTGAGAGAGCAACTTAATTTCATTTATTGCTTTGCTAGGATATAAGAGCTTCTCCAGGAATTTAACATGATCCACTTGTAATTTTTCTATAGGATTTATCGACTGCAGAATCTGCATTTGAATAACCAGTTATATAAAAAATTGTTGATTGAGGGTACCATAACCCAAATTCCTGGGTCCCAATGAGATAACGGAATATTCATTTCCCAGTAGTCAGATGAGATTCTTTGGGAGTCGACTGACATCTGGCACATTTGCACACAATAAACATGATATCTGGTCGACTGATTGTAAGGTAGAGAAATGAGCAAATCATTCCTTGATAGAGTTTTTCATATACATTTTCCCCTGAAGGATCAACATCCAGACACATTGAGGGACATATAGGAATTCCGACACCCTTTACATTTTCGAGAACAAACTTTTTGATCAACTCCTTGGAGTAGTTTATTTGGTAGATAAAGGTTCAATTAGTTTACTGATTAATTTTCAATCCCAAAAAAAATTTAAGTTATCCTATCATGCTTGTCACGACCCGAATATAGACCCAAATTGTAACACGGGAAAAGGAGCCCCGAGGGATTCCAAGTTGACCCATGGCATGAACATTCATCTAAATCCATATCATTAAAATAGAATATTTAATATATCAACATATTAGAAATATAAACATAACATAGTGTAGCATGCTAATCGGTACGAACCAAATACGTAACAACGAAATACTATATTTAGTCTGAAAGCCTCTAACGTAATAGATGGGTTGATGGGACAACATCCCCAACTAACCTAGGAGCTGAAACTAAAATAAAACATCAATATCTTAATCAAATGGTCCTCGGAGAATGAGGACTAACCAACAAGCTGGATAGGAAACTGTGAAATGGACTACTGACAGGGCTGAGCATGAGAGCTGGGTCCTGTATCATGAAACGATACAACATAGAGTATGAGGTTTGTACGTGGAATGTACCTAGTATGTAAGATAAGTAAATGGATATTTAAAATATATAAAAAGCTCATAAATGATCATAAGTGTAGGACAACATGCTCTTAACATAAATAGCATACGATAACATAAGGCTCAACGTTTTCAAAACATTTGTAATTTAGTCGTAGTCATAATCATAAGAGAAAAGCTTTATTGAACATGACTTGAGACAATATACATAATCATAAAATGCATAAATCATGAGGATTAGTGGGAGATTCTTATAACCGACATACCCCATATGAGCACACACGAAGCCCGACCTGTAACCCTAGTCGGGAGGGTCTTCGTACATTGCTAAGGGTAGAACCATAAAGGGCCTGATATCACACATGAAAGGGCCCATTTGGGAAAGGGGACCATCACAAGGGAGGTCCCATCATGTCCTGCAATTGCACGTAGTTCTGAGCTTCGGGGCAGAACCTGGGCCTCAAACCTACTAGGCGTTAAATACTACTCCCAAAACATATATAGTTCTTATAATATAATATGCACAAGATTAATGGGATAGTTAAATTATAATAATCATGAACATGCTTGTAAATACATGAACTAGCCATAAGGATAACGTCCGTGATTTGGCCAAAATCATAATTAGTAAGTCATGGGATTCATGCATATTTATAAATCATGTATATACTTTGCAAATCATCAATTCATAATGGGTATTTGGATAAATCCATATTTCAAATCATAAAATCATGATGGGTCTATGAATATCAACAATTGAAGTAAAGGTTATAACTCGATTCATCATAGAACATGCATAATTAGGCTTAATTTAGTGGAATTCGAAATCAATAAATTTATTATCAAAATAGTTGTAGAATCTAATCATAATTCAGAAAATATGATATAAATCACGAAAGATAATAACCCATTAAGAGATTATTAGAATTCCATAAGATTTGAGTTAAAACCCCATAATATTTTTGATCAAACTTCATGAATTAGGAGAGATTGGGCATGGGTGTGAATGAGAACACCCATTCATAACCCTACATACCTAGGGAAAATCAAATCTCACCACTCCTTGAAAACCCAATGGATATTGATGAAGAAAAGCGTTGAAGACTAGCTTGATCTCCTCTAGATTTTTTCTAACTTTTGCATGCATGATAATGAATATGCTAGAAGGGATTAACCTATCTTAAAACATTTAGAAAATTACTTAAAATGACATAGTTTAGGAACTTAGAGCGTAGGAATGACGAAAATACCCTTAATGAAAAACCCTAAAAAATCTGAACTGGTGAACTAACAGGCGATCTAATGGATTATTGGAGGATATCATGACTCGTGGTATCCATCCGTTGTCTGCACAGCCCAAAATCCTTGATCTCAGATTTGACCCACGACTAGAAAGGATTTGTCGTCCTTCCATCGAATGAGTCATCACATCATTCATTGCTATCGCCCTACAGATCCTGCAGTGGTCCTTCCAACGAGCCTCACCACGACTCATTACATCCTCCAATAAGTCATTGTTTCCTTCTGTTAGGTCCACTAGAAAATATACCTATCCCATACAACTACTCATGACCACGACCCATTACCTCTCACGACGGGTTATTGGATGACCTGTTATATCCCCTAATGCTAAAGCACAGTCCTCACCACAACTCAAAACAATGACCCATTGTACCTAACAACAAGTCGTTACTTCACTCGTTGTTTCCACTATCACCAGGCCTGGTCCTTCCCACAACTGTTTCCCATGGGTTGTTGGTTGGACCAACGATCCGTTGGGTCGTCCGTCCTAGGGAATTTTTCCCAGTTTTTAGCCAACATCCATTTTAATTCGTGCTCTAATCTTAGGCACTTTCTGGAAATTACAATGCTCATATCAAATTCTCTTATCATAAGATCTACAAAATTCTTACAAAGAGAAGCATCAGAGCTGCCAAAAATGATATTGTCTACATAAATTTATATAATTAAAACGTTTGAGGAGAAATGCTAAATAAAGAGAATATCGTCAATTTTTCCTCGACGAAAATCATTTTCAATAATAAAAGAACTTAGTCACTCATACCAAGCTTTTGAGGATTGCTTCAGACGATAAAGAGCTTTAGAGAGTTTGAAAACATGGTTAGTGCACGAAGAATTTTCAAAACCAGGAGGTTGCTTTGAAAAAAACTTCTTCCTTAGTGAAACCATTTAAAAAAGCACTTTTAACATCAATTTGAAAGATCTTAAAGCATTTAGAAGCAGCATAGGCTAATAAGATATTTATAGATTCCAACCTAGCTAAAAGAGCAAAAGTTTCATCATAATCAATACCTTCTTGTTGAGAGTAACATTGAGCAACTAACCTTGCTTCCACGGCCCGAACGTACACTAAGATCATGGACACGGGACAAGGAGCCTCGAGAGACCCCAAGTCGACCCATGGCATGAGCATACATCTAATTCAACCACATAAGTGGAAGGCTGAACATAAGGCATGTCGGAGACATAACATAACATAATATATCAAAACATCCGAAACACTTAGACATACAAGCTGAGTACTGAATATTACCCTCATCAATTGAGGCCATGTATTCAGGCATTAAAATTGGTCATTTTTCATGAGTTGGAGGGGCGGTAGAACGCGTTAAAAATTGTCTTGTGTTGTATTATTGTTCATGACCCTTTTAGGTTGAGCTAGGATCTATTTTGGATATATTTTTTGGGCTGTTTTTTTGTAGTAGTAAGTTGTATGTGAGGATGATTGGATGGATTAGTGAAGAGACAAGTTAGTGAGCTCGTACTGACTTTGGTTGTCCTCAGGTAGTCATGTTCAATTAGTATGAGATTAAGAGTAGTGATGGTTAGGATTGATTAAAGGGTATATCATATATTGTAGTCCTTCTATTCAGAATAAGGTTTGGGGATAGAGTCGTTAAGTTACAATTTTTTAGTTTCCATGGAATACGTCGGTGGATGGCTAGATACATAAGTCTAGTGTTGCATTGTGACAGTTGGTTAATGAAAATAGATAGCCGCGCATAAGCTGGATGAACTTGTGTTTGTGTGTATAAAGTGTTGATTATGAACGGTATTACTTGTATGATTATATGGCTCATGTGGTGCATTTCTATGAATTAAGTATACTAACTGGGTACCTTGGGGCTTATCGAGTACCCAAAGAATGAGAGTTGTTCTTGCTGCTGGTTAAGCCCACTAATTAAACTATAGAGTCTAGCAGCTTTCCTCCGATAGGGTCGAGTTGGAGCATGTGCAAGAGTTATTTCGACATGTAAGATCCTTCCTAGGATTTTGATGAGTTTCCCCCAGTTTGATTAAGCTCATGTGAACATGCATAGCCTGTGATTCATGAGTTGTTCTAGCTAGGCTTGATTGTGAATTGATATGCATCTTTTATTGTGCTATGCTATGTTCGTTCCTTGTGTATTGTATAAGGCTAGGTGCGACTTGATGGTGGTTGTGATCATTGGGGGGCCTAGAGTTGAGTCAGGTAAGAAGGTTGATTGGTCCCTATGTGGTACAGGAGGTCACAGGCGAGTTATATCGGCTAGGTGCTGACTAATTGTTTGTTTATTCACTTACCTTATTATGCTGGACTTTCTAGGCCTATAGGGCCGGGTAGGTTATATTGTTTTACTTTATTTCTGACTTTTATTCTGTTGATATTTTTGGGTGTTCATGTTTATCTGATATCTTAATATTGTTGTCATTTCCACATTACATACTCGATACATTTTCGTATTGACGCCTAGTTAGGGGCACTACATTCTTTCCTGCAGGTGCTGATCGGTAGGTAGATCGATCTCTTGATTTCTTAGTGGGGTTTCAGTTGAGTTGGTAAGTCTCCATGTCTTTTGAAGTTGCTAGATGCTTGTATTATGGGTAGTTAAGGGCCATGTATCGGATAGTTGACTATTATTATATTCATAGAAGCTCATAGATGTTAGTGGTGGTAGCATTGTTATTATTAGCTAGGTGAGCATTGTTGAGTAGATTGTTTTCAATTATGTGGCCTTGACGGCCTAGTGTATTTATTTTTTGTTGTTCAAGTGAGCTAGCTTTTGTTCTTATTGCATTTACTCTGATCTTATTGTAATTATGATGTTGAACCTCATAAGTTCTGGCTTGTTGTAGTTAGTTTTGTGGCAGGGTGTGTTCGATCAGGTATGGCACAGGGTGATAGTCATGCTCCTCCGGGTTTGGGGTGTGACAAACTTTGTATTAGAGAAGTTTGTGTCTAGGGAGTCTATTAGTCGTGTCTAGATAGTCTTGTTTATGTGTGTGTTGTGCAACGTACTTATAAACAGAAGGATGTAGGACATTTAGGATGATTACCCTTCTTTCTGGATCGAAATCGTATGAGATGTCAACTGTAATAGGACTCAGATCTAGACTAACTTTTCCTTACTTATATAGGGATACTTGTGACATAGTGGATTATAGCAGGCCAGTGGCTACACATAGTGCCGATAAGGCCTTCTCTCGATTTTGGTCATAGTTGTATTGCAACTTGACAAGGTTCAAGGTTGTTTTGTTTGGAGTTGTTTGTGGTATACCCAAGAGTTTCGTGATTGTGTGAGGCTATGTAATGGAATGATAGTATTTGGATTGAAATGGTGTCTCATACACATTCAAGGATGATTATTTCTAGGGAGGAAGGATGTAATACCCCGTATAATTGAAGCAACAAATTCGTACTTCAAGGTTACACTAAAGATACTTATTTTGCTATAAAAGAAGTATTTTGGGGCATTTGATTCACTCTATAATCATATGTTACGATTAGACATCGATTAAGTTATAGAACAAAAGCAGGCAAAAGTTATCTTAAATTGCTTTCTTAAAATTCTTTGAAATTTGGGTCAGATGTCTCGGAGCTTCTCTCCCAATCCATAAGTAATTAGGGGGACCATAACCTATCAAATTCAAGGGCTATGATTCTTATTTTCAACATATTAAACCATTCATCGATACGACTCCAAAATAGATAGATATTCACATTATTGCGAGACTGCACAAGTAGGCGCGTCATAACGGGCCAAGTTAATGGAGGACTATATAAACTCTCCTGGGTTGGTGGACATATCCCAAATTCATTTCCAGAAGTATGTAGATGGTGGCAAATCTCTCCTCTTCATATGCTTGATGATATTGATGAATTTGAGGCATAAATCCATGGTTCAGTATTGAATTCAAGGCTTAGAAGTTATAATCCTTCATCTAGTTCGTGTGGCTCTCCTCATGTTGATCTTGTGGTAGCTATTTCACGTGTACCAGATGGGTAAGCTCTCTTTCCATTGATTTCTACCTCTTTATTCTTGTTATGAACCTCTAAGTACCATTATAGCTTTGGGTTGAAGTTTCCATAATCAAATTCGTAGAAATCTCGTCGTTTAAGCCGAGTTTATGTTGTCTTCTTGTTGGGTTCTTGAAGTTGTGATTTGGTGGTGTTGAGGACTGATACTAGACTTTATTTCTTGGTGTAGATAGCTGGTGTTTCAGCTAAGTTTGATTCGGTATTGTATAGGTATGTTAAAGCTTTTATTTTCTCTTTTCGGCATGATTTTGTCCAAATCTAGCTCTTGGTATTGTCGTGCAAACTTGCTATCGAAATCACCTCAAAGGCAACCATATCTAACAATAAAATATCAACCTATGTATCACAGCTAGGGATAGAAATGAAACCCGACCAATAGCCTTGTTCTACCATAATCACATCATTAGAAGGGGTGGAAACATATACAGAAACATCTAGTAACTCACATGAACGACATAAACTTATTGAACAATACAATCACAAATATGAATAAGTGGACTTGACTGAAATAACATAATAGCATCTCGGTGACAAATTGAAATAATATCTGTGATGACTACATACAATGCCATTGCCTCTCATCTACTAGAATATGCATAATAACATACCTGACCACCCCTAGTAAGAATAATACCTCTACGACGACCTCTACCTACCTAAGTACCAACTTTAGTTGGTGTGCGAAACACCACCTAACTAGTTGTGGTGATACAACAATAGCTAGAGGTTGACTAGAATATGTCCCACCTTGTGAAGTTTAGCATTGAACCTTTGAATATGTCCCAGCTCCCCCACATTATAACAAACTCTAGGAGAACTCATCTATCATTATTGTTGTTAAGACTAGTCCCGAAGAACTCATAAAGCATTATGCGCACTATATCTTGGTGATGTACAACAAGATATCTGCAAAGCTAAGTGCATAGATGTGTCTCTAGAAACAAATTTTCTCCTTCTAGATGTTGTACTAGCAAAACCACCAAAGTTATGAGACCTTGTACCTCCTGCTCCTCTTTGTCTGGCCTACAAAGCTACTCAAATTGTTTGGCCATATCAACAACCTGCACATAATAGTTACCACCCTTGACCTCTAATGACAAGCTCACTCTAAAAACATTACCAAGACCATTGTTAAACTTCTTCACCCTCGCCCCCTCCATAGGTGACACAATAGTAGAATATGAGGATAACTTTGTGAACATCTCATACTATGTCACAATTATAGCACCTTACCAAAGAGTCTCAAACTTGTTGATCTAAAATTGGTTATATTTTCTTAATGATGACTAGTCAATTCCATTTAATGCAGGAGAAAAAGGGAATGCAAGAAATTCTCTATTAAAGGAAGGACTAAAAGTCAACTAGCTGCAAGGAAGGATCGAGAGGCAAAATGTCAAAGATTGCAAATGAATTAACAGAAGACAAGAAATCTTATCCGGATATGGATCAATCGCCTACAGGGAAACCAAATCATCAAGAGAAAGAAAGAGGAAGCAAAACCAATCAGCTATCAAGCAGCGAAAGGAAGCGCAACCAATCATCTATCAATCAGCGAAGGAACAAATCAAGTATCATAGAATTAGTGATAATTTTTCCAAGAAGAATATGAAATCATCAACGAAATTAGAATGCTGAAGAATATTAAGAAAACTAGATTCAAGGATTCTACAAAAGGAAAACCTATCCATTTGAGAGAAAAGATATGCACGATATCTCAATTGTCGATCATCAAGATCTCAATCATGTACCCATCTAATGTGATTGAGATAACAAATACCTTGGGTTACCTTAGAGAAAATCAATCAAGATCAAAAGGATTTATCTTCTACCTTCTTCCAGATGATCTCACACTATAAAAGGGCATTTAAGACTTCATATGTATCACCTAACTTTACTTGATGAACCTGACAACTTCTTGTCTTACTCATTCATTGTATTTTGAAAAGAAACATTAGTGATTTTGAAGGAGAGAAATAATTAGGTACATATATAGGTAAAGGTTCTGTCACATCAACAGTTGGTGAACAACATTGTAATCCAAACTATCTCAAGCTCTAAGGAAACCCCTGTAACCCAAGGGGACTGAACTAGGACTACCCTGGTGATCCAAACCAGCATATATTTGTTGTGTCATTTATATTCCTGCTCTTTACTATTTTCTATTACTATTGCACTAACATCTTCTGCAGGAAGCTAGTAGATTGAACGTTCCTTAGATTCGACTGGACTATACTTAAATTGATTTTTGAAATTCACCCTTCCCCTTTTGTTTATCAATTGGTATCAGAGAAGGTCTCATTCATATTGCTTAACCGCAAAGTGGGAAAAAGATCCCATGGCTTCCTACCAAATTCCTGGAGCGATTCTGCAAGATAGACACTCATTAACTATACCATCTTACTTCAATGATCAACTCTACACCCACTAGAAAGAACATTTAAAGATATTTGTTCAAGCAAACAATTTTCAAGCGTGGGTAGTAATCAAGAAAGGTTCGAAACCCATTCCCGGAGTAAAGATACTACTGAAATTGATTTGGAGACTTTTGATGTTACCAAGGAACAATAAAAGGTAATCTAGACTAACGCTACAGCTATTAGCATGCTTTACTGTACAGTTAGTGGAACAGAATATGACAAGATCCCCACCTGTGTCACTACTAAGGAGATGTAGGACAAACTCGAAATAACTTATGAAGGAACCACTAAAGTGAAGGAAGCTAGAATAAATGCACTGGTCAATGAATATGAACTATTTAAAATGATAGATGAAGAGAACGTTGAATCCATGTTCTCACGATTCAGCAAAGTAGTTGGAGAGCTAAAATCACTTGGAATAGTATACCCAAATAGTATGCAAGCCAGAAAACTTCTCAAGAGTCTTCCAAAAGCATAGGAAACAAAAGCTACAATCCTCAAAAATGAAGATCTGGAAAAACTCACTTATGATGACGTTCAAGGAAATCTGATGGCCTACGAGTAGAATCATCTCAACAGATACACTAAGGAAAAAAAGAAGAAGTCAGTAGAATTCAACACTGTGCCAAATGATGATGAAAAAGAGGAAGAAGAAGAGGAAAGTAAAGGATTCGCTTTAATCAATCGAGGAGTTTGACACATTCTTAGACAAAGATGACATAGGCCTCAGCTGGATACTGAAATAATGAAAAAAGTGAAGACCGCTGTTATCACTATGGAAAACGAGGACATATCAAGAAAAATTGTCCTGAGTTAAAGAAAAATAACTTCAAAGAAGAAACAATTCAAAATCCATGGAAGCGTGGAGTGACGAAGAAGCCACAGATGACAAAACTAAGGAAGCTGCAATATTTGTTTCATGGTCCTTGAAGGTCCAAGTGAGGTAACATCTAACTCTTTTGTTAAGTGTCAAGATCTTCGGGACTCTTCCGATCTTGTCACAGTTGAACTCCAAAAGATTATTGATGAATATCATAAACTCGCTAAAGAAAAGAAAGATTGACAAAATCTTCTTGAAGCAACTCAAATCGAAGTAGACTTGCTAGAACAAGAACGAGGTGATGTAAAGATGCAATTAAATAGCATCAAGAAATCACCTAGTCACAGCTTAATCAACTCCAATAAAAAAAGGTTCTGATACTCCTCCAACAGTTTTTACTCCTCTAGATCATCCTTCTCTCATGTATGTTATTCTAGTGGTAAAATTGGACATAAATACTTCAACTGCAAATTTCATAGACCAGCTTAAGACCGATGGATTTGGAAGAAAAAGGATCTGTCAAAGGATCATCATCCCATTAACTCATCAAGACCCAACAAAGCTTTGGTACCTAAAAGAAATTAATTACTTTGTTTTGCAAGAGAAACCAAAAGTAAGCTATAAAAAGGGAATGTGGATAGTGACAGTGGATTTTCCTGATGCATGACTGGAACAAAAGAAAATTTAGATCTGTTAAGAGAATCGATGGAGGATATATGAGATTCAGAGACAATGCTACAGGCGAAGTGATTGGAGTTTGATCTATCACCTTAAGCCCCTCATGTGACCTGATTGAAATATGCTTGGTTAATGGTTTAAGACACAACCTTCTGAGCATCTGTCAACAATGTGATGCTGGATTTGACATATTATTCAATGCTATCAAGTGCACCATCAACAATATCTCTAGAACTATTGTTCTTTTCGGTGATCATGTGGAAAATTTCTATGTTTTACATAATGTCGATCTATCGACTCTAACATATCTTGCAGCAGTATCAAATGATCCAGGTATTTGGCATCAGAAACTCAGTCACGCAAGTATGCATACTATTAAAAAACTTTTTAAACATGATTTTCTTCATGGTTTACCTATAACAAAATTTTCAAAAGAATCTCCGTGTGATATATGTCAACTAGGCAAGCAAACCAGATCATCCTTTAAATCCAAAGACATTATGAGTACTTCTAAACCCCTTGAACTTCTTCATATGGATTTATTTAGTCCTACAAGAACTGCTAGCATTGGTGTAAGAAATATGCATTTTTTATTGTTGATGATTTCTCACGTTTTACCTGGGTCATATTTTTAATTCACAGAGATGAAGCCTTTACAAATTTTGAGATCTTCTGCAAAAAGGTTCAACGAGAAAAGGGATACTTTATCACCTCCATCCATAGTGGTAATGGTTGAGAATTTGAGAATCAATCTTTCAAAAAAATTCTACAACAAACAGGGGTATACTCAGACCTTCTCTTCACCTTGTACTCATCAACAAAATGGGGGGTTGAGAGGAAAAATCACTCACTACAGGAAATAGCTAGAACCATACTTATTGAACAAAATATTCACGATCACTTTTGGGATGAAACTATAAGTATTGCATGTCATATTCTTAACAGATGTCTCATTCAGCCTATTTTGAAAAAGACTCCTTATGCACTATGGAAAGTAAAAAAGCCAAATATCAACTATTTTCACCTTTTTGGTTGTAAATATTTTATTCAGAACAATGATAAGGAAATCTTGGTAAGTTTGATCCAAGAAGTGATGAAGGTATATTTATTGGATATGCTCCTCTTAGTAGATTCTTTAGAGTTTTTAACAAATGTACTTTATTTGTGGAGGAATCCATCCATGTTGTATTTAACGATATAATCCTCCTACAAGTACTATTGAGAATGATGCAAGGGAAGATGATGAAAACAACTCTTATCATGTTTAGACATCAAGATCTGAAGAAAGGCATGCTGGTGAAACATCAAATTTGGACCCACCTGTAACATTAAATGAAAATGAAATAGAAGCCACTGAGTCTGTGAAAGTTTCAAAAATACCATAAGAATGGAGAAATGAAGCAAGTTATCCTAATGACTTTATTATTGCATATCCAAATGCTCAACGACAAACTAGATTCTCTCTCAAAAATCAATCTTCATTGGCCCTAGTATCTCAACTTAAACCTAAATGAATTGAAGAAGCTCTTGTTGACGAATATTGGTTGAAAGTTATGCAAGATGGACTGGAACAATTTGAAAGAAACCAAGTATGGACCCTTGTACCCAAACCTAACAAGGCATCCGTGAGTGGGACAAAATGGATCTTCAAAAATAAACTAAATGAAAAAGGAAAAGTAATTAGAAACAAGGCATGTGTTATACCTTGAGAACTCAATGATCGGATCCTGAAGTTGAAATAGGGAAAAACTAAAAATTTGAGTTGCAGGCACAGAACAAGTCATTGGACGACTTGTGAGGTGGGCCCACGAGTCTTCAGGTGACTCGTGGGAGGGCGGCAGACCAATGATGTTTTTGGAAGTTGGAGGTGAAGGGTCCCCACAGGCGTAGGAATGACTCATGGTTAGGAACCACGAGTCGTTAAATCAACCATGGAGTAAGGGAGAATGAAAATAGAAGAGGCCAAACTAGTGTACCTGACAGGAGCTGACCACGACTTGTTGGTACTGGTAATGAGTCGTGGTATGAGTCATGGGTTGAAGTATGTTTGAAGTAATGTAATAGAAGTAGTGTACTTGACGATTGGTGATCACGAATTGTGGTCACCCCTAATGGATCGTGATGTCAATCATTATGAATCCAGGCGATCAATCGAGACAGTGTACTTAATTGGCATGGCAACGAGTCGTTTGGGTAGTGATGAGTTATCAGGTCACCCGTTAGGGTCACTTGGTAGTTATTTCCTGCGAATTAGTAAGAGCTTTTTCATAAATTTCTAAGATCCTAAGACCTAAACTATGACATTTTGGGTTTTGAATAGGGAATTTTAAGAGGGGTTAAGCTCAGTTTAGACCTCATTCATTCATGCATGCAAGCTAGGAGATTGAGAGGGTGATTCAATCGTAGCATTCATCAATTTCATTTCAATTTCTTTTGGGAATTCAAGGAGGTGTCAGTATAAGCTATTAACAGGTATGTAAGGCTATTAATGGGTGTTCCCTTCCACAACCATGCCCATTTTCTACGATTTCATGAAAATACTATCAAAGTTTTTTGGGTTTTGAAATAGAATTATATAAAAATCTAATGATTTGTTAATGGGATTTGTGATTTTTGAATCTTATCGTATTCTATGAGTTTTTGACCAGCTCTTATGATTTAAATTATTTATAATGTTATTTATTTTGCTCTCTGTGGAAATCAAGCCTATTTATGCATGACACATGATGAATCAATTTATGAACTACTTTTCCATTAATGATATTTACAAGCCCAGCATGAATTATGATTTAAACTATGTATTTACTCCATTACCCATCATGATTTAATGTATTCCAAGCTATATGCATGATCTACAAGTATGTATGAACCTTATGTTTTTATGAATCATGTTTTGGCCGGCTCACGGGCCTTGTTTCATAGCTAGTTCATGTGTGTACAAGTATGTTATAATTATCATGATTTAACTGGCTTATGAATTCTTGCATGTATTACTATGAGCACTATATATGTTTTGGTAGTAGTATAGAACACCGAGTAGGTTCGAGGTTCAAGTTAAGCCCTGGATCTCATAAACTACGTGCCATCGTAAGAATGCTGGGACCTCTTTTATGACTGTCCCCAGCCCAAATGGCTCTTTTCATGGTGATATGACACCTTTCATGGTTCTACCCTTGGCAAGGTATGAATGGCCTCCCCACTAGGTTTACAGGTTAGACTTCATGTGTGCTCATATGGGGTATGTCGATTTAGAGAATCTCCCGCTGTTCCTCATGAATTATGCAGTTATGATTATGTATTTGGCTCAATTCATGTTAAGTAAAGCTTTTACACTATAATTATGATTATGTTTGTGTTACGAATGTTTTTCTGAAAATCTTGAGCCTTATATTATGTTATGATGTTTATGATACGAGCAATGTCCTACTCTTTTAATCATTTATGAGTTTTATATATTTTAAATGTTCGATTTTACTTACCTTGCATACTCGGTACATTCCATGTACTGATCGCATACTTTCTAGGTTGTATCATTTCATGATACAGGACCTGACTCCCAGGTTCACCCTCCTCAGTAGCTCTTCAGAGATCGCTATCATCTTGTTTAGTGAGTCCTCATGTTCCGAGGGCTATTTGATAGACATGTTGATACTTCCTATTTCAGTACTTGTTCGGTTAGTTTGGGGTGTTGTCCCATCAACCCATCATACCTATTAAAGGCTTTCAAATAATATCCAGTACTCAGCTTGTATGTATAAGTGTTTCGGATGTTTTGATATATTATGTTATGTTATGTCTCCGACATGCCCTATGTTCAGTCTTCCGTTTATGTGGTTGAATTAGAGGTATGCTTATGCCATGGGTCGACTTAGGGTCTCTCGGGGCTCTTCGTCCCGTGTCTAGGATCCGAATGTACGTTCGGGTCGTGACAGTAAGGTTAGTTGCTCAAGGTTACTCTCAACAAGAAGGTATTGATTATGATGAAGCTTTTGCTCTTTTAGCCAGGTTGGAATCTATGCATATGTTATTATCCTATGCTGCTTCTAAATGATTTAAGCTCTTTCAAATGGATGTCAAAAGTGCTTTTTTAAATGGTTTCATTAAGGAAGAAGGTTTTGTCAAACAACCTCCTGGTTTTGAAAATTCTTCGTGCCCTAACCATGTTTTCAAACTCTCTAATGCTCTTTATGGTCTGAAGCAAGCCTCAAAAGCTTGGTATGAGCGACTAAGTTCTTTTCTTATTGAAAATGATTTCGTCGAGGAAAAGTTGACGATACTCTCTTTATTCAGCATTTCTCCTCTAACATTTTAATTGTACAATGGATTTGTAAGAATTTTGCAGATCTTATGATAGGAGAATTTGAGATGAGAATTCTAATTCCCCGAAAGTGCCAAAGATTAGACCTAGAATTTAAAATGGAAGTTGGCTAAAAACTGGGAAAAATTCCCTAGGATGGACGATCCAACGGATAGCTGGTCCAACCAACAACCTATGGGAAACAGTCATGGGAAGGACCAGGCCTGGTGACAGTGGAAATAACGAGTGAAGCATCGACTTGTTGTTAGGTACAATGAGTCATTGTTTTGATTCATGCTGAGGACTGGGCTTTAGCATTAGGGGATATAACAGGTCATCCCACAACCCGTCGTGAGAGGTAATGGGTCATGGTCATGAATCGTTGTATAGGATAGGTATATTTTCTAGTGGACCTAACGGAAGGCAACCACGACTTTTTGGAGGATGTAACGAGTTGTGGTAAGGCTCGTTGGTAGTACCAGTGCAGGATCTGAAGGGGGCAAGCAACGGATGATGTGATGACCCATTAGATGGAAAGACGACAGATCCTGTCTAGTCATGGGTCAAATCTGAGATCAAGAATTTTGGCTAGTGCAGACAATGAATCGATACCACGAGTCGTGGTATCCTCCAATAATCCGTTAGATCGCCCGTTAGTTCACCAGTTCAGATTTTTTAGGATTTTTCATTAAGGGTATTTTCGTCATTCCTACACTCTAAGGTCCTAAACTAAGTCATTTTATTTTATTTTCTCTGTGTTTTAAGATAGGTTAAGCCCTTCTAGCTAGTCATTCTCATGCATAGAAAAGTTAGAAAAAATCTAGAGGAGATCAAGTTAGTCTTCAAGGTTTTTCGTCATCAATATCCATTGGGTTTTCAAGGAGTGGTGAGATTTGATTTTCCCCAAGTACGTAGGGTTATGAATGGGTGTTCTCATTCACACCCATGCCCAATCTCTCCTAATTCATGAAGTTTGATCAAATATTTTATGGGGTTTTAACTTAAATCTTATGGAATTCTAACGATCTCTTATTGGGTTATTATCTTTCGTGATTTACATCATATTTTATGAATTATGATTAGATTCTACAACTATTTTGATAATAAATTTATTAATTTAAAATTCTACTAAATTAAGCCTAATTATGCATGTTCTATGAGGAATTGAGTTATGATCTTTACTTCAATTGTTGATATTCATAGACCCATCATGATTTTATGATTTAAAATATGGATTTATCTAAATACCCATTATGAATTGATTATTTGCAAAGTATATATACGATTTATAAGTATGCATGAATCCCATGATTTACTAATTATGCTTCTGGCCAACTCGCGGACCTTATCCTCATGGCTAGTTCCTGTATTTACAAGAATGTTCATGATTATTATAATTTAACAATCCCATTAATCTCATGCATATTATACTATGAGAACTATATATGTTTTGGGAGTAGTACTTAACGCCCAGTAGGTTCGAGGCCTAGGTTCTTTCCCGAATCTCAAAATTATGTGCCATCGCAGGACATGATGGGACCTCCCTTGTGACTATCCCCTTGCCCAAATGGGTCCTTTCATGTTTGATATCACGCCCTTCATTTTCCTACCCTTGGCAATGTACGAACACCCTCCCAACTAGGGTTATAGGTCGGGCTTCATATGTGCTTAGATGGGGTATGTCGGTTATAAGAATCTCCCACTGTTCCTCATGATTTATGCATTTTATGGTTATGTATATTGGCTCAAGAAATGTTCAACAAAACTTTTCACTTATGACTATGACTACGACTGAATTACAAATGTTTTGAAAACGTTAAGCCTTATGTTATCGTATGCTATTTATGTTAAGAGCATGTTGTCCTATTCTTATGATCATTTATGAGCTTTTTATATATTTTAAATGTCCATTTTACTTATATTACATACTCGGTATATTCCACGTACTGACCTCATACTCTATGCTGTATCGTTTCATGATACAAGACTTGGATCTCGGGCTCAGCCCCGTCAGTAGTCCATTTTAGAGTTTTGTATCCAACTTGTTGGTGAGTCCTCATTCTCCGAGGACCATTTGAATCACACATTGATGTTTTATTTTAGTTTCACCTACCAGGTTAGTTGGGGATATTGTCCCATAAACCCATCTATTACGTTAGAGGCTTTCATACTAAATGTAGTATTTCGTTGTTATGTAGTTGGTTCGTGCTGATTATCATGCTACACTATGTTATGTTTATATTTATGATATGTTGATATGTTAAGTATTCTATTTTAGTGATATGGATTTAGATAAATGTTCATTCCATGGGTCAACTTGGAATCCCTCGGGGCTCCTTGTCCCGTGTTATGATTTGGGTCTATATTCAGGTCGTGACAAGCATCATGGGATAACTGAAATTTTTTCTGGGATTGCAAATTCATTAGTCAACTAATTGAACCTTTAACAACCAAATAAACTACACCAAGGAGTTGATCGAAATGTTTGTTCTCAAAAATGGAAAGGTTGTCGGAATTCCTATATGTCCCTTAACGTGTTTGGACGTTGATCCTTTAGGGAAAAATGTAGATGAAAAACTTTATCAAGGAACGAATCGCTCATTGCTCTACCTTATAATTAGTCGGCCAGATATCATGTTTAGTGTGTGCAAATGTGCCAGAAGTCAGTCGACTCCCAAATAATCTCATCTAACTACTGTGAAACGAATATTCTGTTATCTCATTGGGACCTAGGAATTCGGGTTATGGTACCCTCAATAAAGAATTTTTTATATAATTGGTTATTCAAATATAGATTTTGCAGGCAACAAATCTGATAGAAAAAGTACAAGTGGATCATGTTAAATTCTTGGAGAAGCTCTTACATCCTGGCAAAGCAAGAAACAAAATTCAGTTGCTCTCTCAACTACAGAAGCCAAATACTTGGCCCTTGGAAGCTATGGTACTCAGTTGTTATAGATGAAACATCAATTGTTAGATTACGATCTTAATTGTGAAAATATTCCTATTTTATGAGACAACATTAGTGCTATTAGTTTGTCTAAATACACTATGCGTCATTCTAAAGCTAAGAATATTGATAAAAAGCATCATTTCATTTGTCACATTGAAAATGAAGATTTTTCATTAGAATTTGTTGATACTGAAACTCAATTTGCTGATATTTTTACTAAACCACTTTTGAAAAATAGATTTTGTTATTTAAGAAAAAGAATGGGCATGATTTCTCTTTCCCAAAATTAAATTGTTTTCCTTATGGTTATAAATTAAGTGATATTTAGCTGCCATAATTACTTGCATTGCTTCCTCTGCCCTAGGTCATTATTACCCATCCTTTGACTCATGTCCCATCAAGTTTTTCACCCTTTCACATTCCTATGAACCGTCATTTCCTCCCTTTTAAAACCCTCATCTCTTATGTTCTTTTTTCTCTCATCCCTCCTACTCTGAACTCTCTCAGAGTGAAAATCCCTCTTAAAGGATCTCACCGCTCCGGAAAAAGATTAAAGTGTGCTACTCCTTGTCCATCTCATGTCGAGATTCCTGACTCTTCCTCCGACGATTGTATTGAATCAGCCTCCTCTCTCAAGAAACCCTCCTCCTTTGTTCCTAATAAAGGGAAAACCGATGCTTCAGTCTCATTTGATTAGCATGACATGAAAAAGTTCTGGAGTATTTTCAAGAAAGAAATATTCATTTCCTTCAAAGATTGACCATTTGCTCATGATTGAGTCATATATATTGAACAACTTGGAGAATCTCACTGCTCAGTAAGTCACCTTTTCACCTTCCAAGGATGGATAGTCTATTCCTATTGTGTGCTAATGAAGTAGTGGAAGAATCCATCAGGATGTTTTATGCAAATCTCTGAATAAGTTCATACTCTTGTTATCTGAAAACTATGGTGCTGGGAAAACAAATTGTTCTAAGTCACAGTCTCCTTGAAAAAGTTTTTCTGCTTACCTATCTAGATAAATACCTTTCTTTTCTGGTTCCTGGCCAGACAATATTGAAGTTTCACTTGATGAAGCAAAATCCTTCATAGCAGATGATGGTACCCTGCTTGCTGGCCTCAGACCTGCCACTACCTATTCGGAAAATTGAGTTATTGCTCATACCGTGGCCACAACTCTTCTCCCCAAAAAGGGCTCTTTGAGCTCTGCCTATAAGAGATGTGTTTGTTGTCTACTATCTTTTTAAGAAACTAAAGATAAACTGGATGGAATGGATTTTGGGTTTCATGCTAGAAAGCTCTCAAGACCCTGGCAGTAACACCAGTCTTCCCTATGGAATGATCGTGACTCAGATAATAAAAGCCATGGGTGTGGATATATCAAGTTTCCCTGTTAAAGAAATCTTCTTAACGTACAATGATCAAGCCTTCTCCAATATGGTTTATGATCTAGATGAAGGAGTTTGGGTAAAGAAAGCCAGCTACAAACCTAAAATCTAACATCCTTCTCTTAAAGTTCCGAGCAGTGCCAAGATCGATGAATCTCAAAGTGATGTTCTCAACTCCCTCTTATCTAAAGCCCAGGAAATCAAACAGCCACTTGATGCAGTGGTAGGTGACCTACACAAGTGCATTGAACTTCTGGGGAAGCTGTCCACTGATATGACAAGCCTGCAAGCCCAAATTTATCTCATATAAATGGAAGGGGTAAAATCCTTCAACTTGGTGCTCAAGCAAGTTGAGTCTGTTGCTACCCGATTCGAAGTCTCTATAATGATTTAGCTGTTGCCGTTCAGAACTCTTACTCCTCTCTCTCCACTCGTATTGAAAAATGTTATCACTCCTATTCTGAGCGTATCATAAATACGCTGAAGTACTTTCTCGGACGTTGTTAACTCTTGGTGTTTTGTGAACCCTTTTTGCTCTCTCTACCCCTATGCGGGCTATGCCTTTGTGTTCCTTTTTGTGATGAAGGGTAAGATAACTTTTGTAGTCTGGGTGATTAGTAATTAGGTGTTTAGGCCTTGCCTCCTTGGCTTGATGTTTTAGA
Source organism: Datura wrightii (assembly GCA_035772735.1). NCBI lineage: Eukaryota > Viridiplantae > Streptophyta > Magnoliopsida > Solanales > Solanaceae > Datura > Datura wrightii. The sequence continues at coordinate 114,588,721 of JASDFA010000001.1, forward strand.
CCTTGATGATTTAGATGTTTCTGTTTCTGGCTATTAATGCTTTACTGACATTAATGACTTCTGCTTATATCAACTAGTTTCTGGATGACTCATATTTATTATCTTATTTTCATCATCGTCTAGGTTTAAGATCTATCTTTGCTGCTACTTTATATGGCACAAAGAATACTGCGTCTAACACACTCTGTCAAGTCCATTTAGATCGCATATCCAGAATGAATGACATGCATTAAGTGAGGGGGAGATCACTCTGAACAACATGCATCAAATAAGGTGGGAGAAAATCAAAAGAAGATTGCCTCTTGCATCTTCAGGAAAGTATTTCTAGATCACACCCTAGAATTGGCATCATCAAAAAGGGAGAGATTTTTGAACTAAAATCGGTTATATTACTTTAATAATGACTAGTCAATTCCATTTAATGCAGGACAAAAAAGGACTGCAAGAAATTCTCTGTTAAAGGAAGGACTCGAAGTCAACTAGTTGCGAGGAAGGACAGAGAGGCAAAATGTCGAAGATCATAAATCAATTAACAGAAGACAAGACACCCTATCCTTGTATGGATGAATCACCTACAAGGAAACCATCAAGAGAAGGAAAGAGGAAGAGAAAAAAATCAGCTATCAATCAACGAATGAAGCGAAACCAATTAGGTATCAATCAGCGAAGGAGACAATCAAGTGTCAGAAAATCAGAGACGATTTAGCCAAGAAGAATATCAAATCATCAACGAAATTAGAAAGCGTAAAAATATCAAAAAGAATAGATTCAAAGATTCTACAAAAGGAAAACCCATCCATCTGAGAGAAAAGATATGCACGACATCTCAATTATCGATCATCAAGATCTCAATCATGTACCCATCTAACGTGATTGAGATAATAAATACCTTGGAGTACCTTAAAGGAAATCAATCAATATCAAAAGAATTGATCTTCTACCTTCTTTCAAATGATCTTGCACTATAAAAGGGCACTGAAGACTTCATGAGGATCACGCAACATCATTTGATCAATCTAGAAATATATGGTCTTACTCATTCATTGTATTTTGAAAAAAGGTATTAGTGATTTTAAAAGAGAGAAATAGTTAGGTAGATATACAGGTAAAGGTTGTGTCTCATCAACAGTTAGCGAACCACATTGTAATCCAACCTCTCTCGATCTCTAAGGAAACCCTTGTAACCCAAGGGAACTGGATTAGGCACCACCCTGGTGATCCGAACCAGTATAAATTTGTTGTGTCATTTATATTCCTATTATTTACTGTATTTGATTACTATCGTACTAACATCTTCTGTAGGAACATAGTCGTCTAAACATTCTTTAGAGTCGACTAGACTATACTTAAATTAATTTTTATCATTCACACCCATCCCCCCTTTCTTTATCAAAACTTTTAGCACAAATCATCTCATAAACTAGAAGGAGTAAACCTATCTAAGAATATATCTACTCAAATTGTATCCAAGTGATAGGTGGCACCCGCTCTTGTTCAATCTCACCGTAGTTTTGCCTTCCTAATGAATGGTAAGGTACTGAACCCAACTTTGTGCTACTCCAACAATCCCATAGATGATAATATGTCAACATTGTGATCCAAGAAGTCTTGAATGATTGTCACTGTCCTTTCATAACAAGAGGTAAAAGGATGCACCTTTTGGAACGTAAACATCTTTTCATGATAATCATCTTGTCATATGAACCCAACATGTGTAAGAATTGAAACGATTGATGACACAATAGAAGGTGGTGGAGCCATAGCAGGCTGAACTCTAGGTGTCTAAAATCATATGTACATCCTTCTGCAGTAGAGTATGCGTAGAGAAAGTTTATGTCCATAGACCCTTCACAAGACTGTGAACTAGTTTTAGCTTGATGAAATTTTAATAGGTAGAAAATATTCTCCGTGTTCATAAATGATAAAAGGATTAATGTTGCCTCTAAATAATTTGAAATTGCTCTGTTTCGCCCTTTGTTAAAAATTTCGTCCATACATATATTCTTATCATTTGTAAATTGCCTCATTTTTCCCCTGGCCATCAATAAAGCTCCAGCATGAAAAAGGTGAATTACAAATGTTCAAATTCTTAAAAGTAAAAAATATATCCATCAATTTTTGACATAATTTTTATAAAGTGAAGGAACTTCATTATTGGATAAAGAAAAAAAATAATACCTTCTTGTACAGATATCAAATCAAAAGGCTTGTGCTCTTAATATCAAATACTACATAGTAAATTTGACCATTTCCCCAACAATAGATTCTCCTAAATTCAATTGTCTTAATGACATTATGAGAAAACAGTGTCTTCAAAAGAGCTGACAATTTAGGCCAATGTTACTCAAATTTAATTGCATCGATCCGTAGAAGGATGTTCATATACAAATGTAAATCATCCACTAAGAGAAATGTTCCCTACTCATAGCTTCAAAACAACAAGAAAAACACGGGAATATCTTTTCTACTTAAATTAGGCACAGTTTGTTGGAACATGAAAGTCACAAGATTAAACTGCATGGCTTGCAGTTGGACTCTTTCATCTAATAGGAAGGGAAGCTTTAAAGCTTCGTTAAAATGACATAGATATTTTCATTAAAAAATTTTCCATTGCTACTTAAATTAAAATGACCTAGCAGGTACTACCATATGTTCTTTCACTGTAAACAAAATACATATTTGTCAAACAATAGTTAACACAAATTGAAAGATGTCTTTTAGCTGAGCACTTTCATTCACCACTTATTTTGTATTCCAAATGAGGTACTCTTGTTTGTACCAAACATCATCACATTGCACATGATAAATGAATCTTCAATTCATTTAAGGAGGTAAGATTAATATCTTCTGATCTATAAAGAAAATTTTGACCAAGCTGCTCCAATATTTTGTTTCATTGAGTTTTTCCAAATCTTCCTAACATGATTTATTTATTATTGATACAGAGTTTGTGTCCAATCTTTCCATCTTTGTTCTTCAGGATATTAAAGGAAAAAAATATACAAATTTATTTCTTCATACGGTTCGGGCCGAACACCTTTCTTCAAAAGTGCTTGTTATTATTAGTCCTTGACACATCACATGCAATTTAACATAATATGTTTCATTTCCCTTATTTTCTTCCAGTATATGATTGCTTTGTTTGGCAATGAACATTCTCATGGTTTATTGATCATAACTAATGTCCATTAGTGAATTATTTAGCTAAAGATTGAAGTCGTTTTCATTTATATATAATAGATATTGACTGTTGTTCTTCATGAAGAACATTGTGTAAGCAACAAACAATAGTGTGCTGTCAGCAGAAGAAAAGAAGCTAAACAGTGGTGCCCTAGTTTGAGTTCCAGTGTTTTCATCAGCTTTGTGGCTTCCAAATTCAAAAATGAGATCAGGAAAGCTGTCGGTCTCTAGGAAAACCATAATGCTATTATGCATTGCAAGTTTTCTGGGAGGATCACTTTTTTCTAGTCGGATATGGACTCAACCTAATTCTAAAATGAATAACAACCTCATGATCCCCACCATGTCCAATAATGAGAAGCTTAGAATAATTTCACGTGAATGTGATCTCAAATGTGTAAGCTCAATTTTGAAACAACTACTTATTGTTGTTTGAAAATTTTACTTAATTGTTGTGATGAATGATTTTCATTTTTCTTTTTTGGGGGGCAGAAATTAGCGGAATGCAATTCTGGAGACATCATAGGGGAAGTCATGAAGACTCATCAAGCTATTCAATAAGCATATTGTTGAGACTTAATATCATAAAATAATTAATAATATGCTATCTGATCAAACATTTTATGACTCTAATATAATTTAAATTTGGGCCTACAGCTACCCTACCTTTGTTTCTCACTAGTATGTTTTTTTTATAACAGATCACTTGATAAAAGTATATCAACATAGGAGATGGAGCTAGCAATAGCTCAGACAAGGAAAACAGTCAGCCAAAATGCAAAGTCAGATAGAGCATCAAATCACAGCATTTCAAATAAAGGATTTATCGTAATTGGAATCAATACTGCTTTCAGCAGCAAGAAAAGACGTGATTATCTTATAGAAACATGGATGCCTAAAGGTCATTAATTAGCTTATTTCTTACTATCTTCTTCCTATTACTTTGAAATGGATGGATTATTTTGAATAATATTAGGAATGCAGGAGATAAGCTAAGGATATTAGATAAAGAGAAGGGGAAATTGGTACAGTTTGTGATACGGCACAGTGCTACACCTGGAGAAGTTTTGGATCATGTCAGTGATAGGAGGATGCTCAGTACAAAGATTTCCTTCAACTTGACCACGTTGAGGGTTATCATGAGCTGTCCACCAAGACCAGATTGTATTTCTCTAAAGTTGTCTCCATTTCGGATGCTAACTTCTACGTTAAAGTGGATGACAATGTCCTTCTCAACTTGGGTGCCTAATTTATTTAAAACCTCATAACCTCTGCTTTGTTTAATTTCTACTAATGCATGCATATTTATATATGCTTATGTAATTATCTTAAACTTTTGCGGGTATGCTTGCTGCCATATTAGCAAGATACAAATCAAAACCAAGAGTCTATATTCATGAAGTCAGGGCCAGTTCTTTCCCAAAAGTGAGTCATCTTCCATTTGTTCCATGAAAAATAAATGAAATTTCCCTACCTGTCGAAAAGAACTAACTGGTGGTAATTGATTTTGCAGAGGCTTAAAGTATCATGAGCCTCGATATTGGAAATTTAAAAATAAGGGAAAAAATATTTAAGGCATGCCACGGGTCAAATATATGCCATTTCAAGGGATATTGTTGCTTACATCTCAATCAACTCGTAAGTTCTTTAATTATTTAGATTCAACATCAGATCAAATAAAGAATATATGGAACATGTAAATTTGACGTGATTGTGGTTGTATGATGAAAATGTTAGGGGCATATTACATGGATATGCAAATGAAGATGTTTCATTGGGATCATGGTTAATTGGGCTAGAAGTGGAACATATGGATGAACGTTCAATGTGCTATAGGACACCTCTAGATTGTGAATGGAAGGATAAAGGAGGGAAAATGTGTGTGGCATTGTTTGATTGGTCATGCAGTGGAGTATGCAAGTCGGTAGAAAGGATGAAAGATGTGCTTCACTCATGCGTCGAAGGTGATGCAGTTGTATGGACTGTTGCTGATGTTCTCTAGACTACTCAACCCCGCCCTTCTTAATTTATTTGTATGACATAGTATTAGGACTGAAATCCAGAAGAGATTTATTTCTACAACTGGGAGGGTTATTAAATTATCCACATACCCATTACTACTTCATTTCAATCAATAAATTATGCATTCCAATCCTTGTTTGGCTTATTTTTGGCATCGCCATTTCTATTTTCACTCTTTCTGCCCTTGTGTTATAGGGTGGTGGGTATTTCTTATTTCTATCACAACTTAGCTAATTGTTAAATGAAAAACAACTTTATCTCTTAATTGTATTCTATTCCTTAGATATTTTTTACGTTCTTTGCGTTAGATATGTAAAATTCGACCATCAGCCCCATTAATTCGGCGTCTTACAGGACCCCTCCTAAAAAGAGAAGCACTAGCTCTCTCATAGTTTGTTTTCTCAATTTTTTGTTTACTTTTGTTTCAATCCAATTTACCTACAGTATAAAATGACACCTAATCATTCACACGTATGACAAACCACAATTCATTAACTAGATAAAATATAAAAGGAATGAAAGTTAAGAATATCTAACATGATAATAACATAAATAAAAGAACCATATAATAGAAGTCTAAATCACAATCCAAAATGTGGTGTCACAAATCATGTGTGACCAAAGATGATGATATACAACTATCTAAAAGAAATACATCAATGTCTAAAATACACTATATTGTCTAGAAGAAAAGATCAATAAAGTAAATGGATAGAAAGCATTCACACTACTATGAACAAAGATAGTAGATCATCGATAGAAGCTCGAACAATGTCGAAGAAGCCTGTCGTGCTATTCTGGCACTCGAATCAGAACCTGCAGACACAAGGCACAATTTTATGTTATACAAGAAGTACTCATGCTACACTTCATCAATCATATCCTCAAAAAGTAATAACAAAGACTTTAGTTAACATACTCACCTTCATGAACATGTGCAGTATATATAAACTAGTTTGCATAGATACAACATAAACTAGTTTGCACAAGTGTTGCATTTATATAAATTGCATCAGCAAGAGTCCATGAATAAGTATAGGAATGATAAAAGTCAAACTTTCACCACAAACCGCCATTCCCAATGCCCCAAACTCACATATTTATATCTGAATATGCACGAAAAACACACACATTTATATCTCAATCTGCACGGACCACTTAAAAGCCAACAACACATATGAATGTGTTTCACATATGCAGATGTCCATAAATATGTAAAATGAATGACTAATCAATATCTGCAATGACTTTGTATTGTGATTTTTATCTCTTTTTTTCTATTTGACATTCCAATAGAATTCTTTAGCTGGTTGTTACTTGCGAGAATGGGTAACTCTATTCTCGAGGTGATCGGATGTGTTTTAGTTAAGATGTTTTGTTTTAAAAGTTCATAATTTGAGAAGTTTGACTAAAGTCAACACTTTTGGTTAACAATGTCAGATTTGATTTTTGATAGTCTGTTAGGTCAGGAGGGTGATTCTAGATCGTTGAGTTAAATTCTAGTTTTGTTAAAGTATAGAGTTGGCCATGATCAATATTTGATCAAGATAACCTTGGATTGGTTATTTAATGATTCCAATAGATTTGGAACATATTTTATGATCGACTTGAACAATTGATTTTTATCTGAGAGGTTACACATGAGTTTCGAGGATTGATTCAAAGTTTCAGCCGTTTTTGGGCATTGATGTGTATGGTGCCCACTTTTGCGATATTTTTTTAATCTCTGTTGCATAAATGGCCAACAAGGCTGAGATGCTGCAAATGTGGTGATTTGTCGCTTTTACAATACTTGAGGATTCCACTCTTGTTGTGTTTTTTCCACTTTGGGGGTAACTAAAGTAAAATGGTTTTGCGATAGTTGTGGCAGGGTAGAAATACTACTTTTACGGTACAATGACAACATTTATAGTACCTTATAGCTCTGGTGCCCACTTTTTCAGTATTTTTTGTGTTGCGGTAAATGGGCAACAGGGCTTAGATGCCGCAAATGTGGTGATTTGCCGCTTTTACAGTACTTGAGGATTCCACTCTTGTTGTGTTTTTGCCATTTTGGCGGTCGCTAAAGTAAAATGGTTTTGCGATAGTTGTGGTAGGGTAGAAATAATGCTTTTTCAATACAATGACAACATTTACAGTACCTTACAGCTCTTTTATACTTTTTACTTCATTTATTGTAATCCCTTTCTAACTCATTTTTGGGGAGCAGAATACCTCAATTTTGGGAAATGTTTGAGGGATTTTAGAGATTTTCACCATGGGTGTAAGAATCAAACTTCATATTTGATATTTTTCCCACTTATCTATCTCTTATTTCATGATTTAATTCGTGTTTGGGTATTGAAATTGGAGGGCTTTTTTCTGTATTTTAAAAGTGGTATTTTGTCCATTTAGGGAACTATTCGTGCTCGAATTTGCTGATTTTTGTCGCATAAGTTTTTTACTTCATGGGTAAATCAGTTTTGAAATCATTTTCAAGGTTTGATCTCAAGGGATCGGGTTTGACATTTTTGTTTGATTTTCCAACCGAACATCTATATGGTAATATGGGTCTCAATAGACTCATATACTCATGTAGATTATGATCTTGATAGATTGAGAGCATTCTGCGACTGTTCAAAACAAAAAGGTGATATTACGAAGGTTCATGACTTATTTGTTCCTCTTTCGACAAGTTACGGTTTACTCTCTTAGACCTTACTTGAGCGATGTTTTATTATATAAAGTGTGTTATCGGTTGGGAATATAAAGTATGCTATGGACTGAAAGAAGGATTTGTCCTTGAGTGATCTAGGTTTGTACCTAGATGATAAGATATGAGAAGATTTAGATTGCTTATTGATGTTGCATCACTTTATTTCACGTGTTAGATCAAACTTTAATGAGATATTGACTTGAGGATACCATATTGAAAGAAATCTACTTATTTTGAGGTATTAGTGGCCTAACAAAATTGTTCTCGAAAGAGATACACTTATTTCATTGCATATGTACATCCTTTATTGGTATGATCATGCATATACATATATATATTTATTTATTATGAATCACAGATATGGTAGTATGATTATGAAAGAGTGATGAAACTTGTAGAAATATGATCGGGGTATGTGATGATGTTGGCCCCCCTAAGTGGGCACGTTATAGATGTGAAGCTTAGGGCTACTTTGTGAGTGTTGGTACAGGCCATGATCACTCAGCCTAACTAGCAGGTAGTCAAACCTGCGAATATTACCATATGGACTGCAGCTACTGGGATTCAAGACAATACTAAAAAAGAGTTCATCTATGTCGAAGGCGGGTGGGAGGTTTAAGGAAAAAACAAGAGAGAATAAGAGAGCCAAAACTGGCAATGTTGACTTTTCCAAGTGAGGTTAGGTAGTGGGAATCACCCACGACTCCATCACTAGCTCTAGCACCTTCCCCAGTCAATGTCCCACTACCCAAATCCAAAGGGGGGCAAAGAGGCAGAGCATCAGGCTCGAAGATTTAGGGGAGCAGGTCCAGCGTACGAAAGATTACCTACCCAACTCGTAATAAGTGTTGAAGGAACCACCTCAGGAACTATTTGATTAGTATAGATGTTTTCTTTGGGAGTGGTAAGCCCGGTCACCGTCTTTGAGACTATCCATCAGCTAAGAGGGGTGACATCAGTGGTCGTACCTGAGCCATCTTTTTGGCAGCTCCCACAGCTCATTACTCCCAACAGGGTGCCTCATCTAGTACTTGTGGAGGATTATACTAGGGTGTTTCTATGCACACTCATCATGACAGTATCAGGAGAGCTCGCCAGATGCAGTCACAAGTATGTTATAAGCTTTACATGTTGATTCTTGTATGTCATTAGGCCCAAGAACTACAGTGTAAGGCGTATGATTCCTTTAACTACCTTATTATAAGTTTTATTCAGTGTATTGTGTTGAATAGTTAGAGAATTGGATGAATGGAGGGATAAAACAGAAGAAGTATGAAGCCTTTGAAGGTAACCTTAGAGTCCAATGAGTAGTCAAGAGTTAGTGATATTTTTATCTAGCTTTAAGGAGTGGTCCAAACCCTTAGGATGATGACTTTAAGATAATGGGTAGATTCTAAGGTGAAGGATGAGTCTAGTCTTGAGTTCCAAGTGTCGAAGTTCCAGAAACAGTAACTATCGAAGATCAAGCCACGATTATTCAAGTATTTTCTCGTACTTTAGTTAATATGGTACTCTACTCATGTCGTGTGAACTTGTTATGATTAGGTCTAAATTTCAGATACTCCTTACGTGTGTCCACATTTAGGTTCCTAGAATGAGAAGCAACTACTTCATATAGTGATCTAGTCTTACTCCATGATTCCGTAAATCTCAGTTTCATGTCATGAAACTCATTACGTATGAAGAATCATGTCTCACAGTATGCCCAACTCTATGCACTCAGTCCTTAGGACTCTCTTTAGCAACTCATAAGATCATGTTGCATCATGTATATGCTCAGTTTAATTGTCTTAAACGATTCGTGCTTATGATTTCCTTACTCTAAATCCTATGTACGCTCACCATGTTAGAGATGATGCTTACATTATGTATATTCAGGGTGACTTCCTATTCATGCCTTAAATGCCCTATAGGTGTAAGCTCATGAAGTACAGGTTATTAGGTAGGCCAGAAAGATAGGAAGTTCTTTGGTAGTATTAACTTCAGAGGAGCCACAGATTACAGTGATATGCTTGGATTATGTGGTGGTGTATAAGTGAATATGCTGTGTGACCAGAGACTTCTGGATTAGAAGTTGAGGTCAATAAATTGTCATGATAGGAGAAGTAGTTTTCCTGGGAGATAACTTTATATTGCAAGAGGTCTCTTCGAGTTACGCCTGAAAGTGGAGGTTTTCTCCAAAGGGGAAGATGGTGCACTCCGACATCAGGGTAGTTAGTGTCTTTTGAATGTGGATGACTTGAGAAGGCTGATATTGGGAGAGGCTCATAACTCTCAGTATTCTATCCATCTAGGTGCCAGCAAGAAGTCTATTAGTGGAATGACATGAAGAAGGACATAGTAGAATTTGTGGCTAACTATCCTAATTATCATTAGCTGAAGGTTGAGCGTCAATTAATGAGAGGTATGCTTTAGGATATCAGTAATCTTACTTGGAAGTGGTAAAAGATAATGGACGTCATTATAGGGTGGCCTTGTACACGTTGACAATATGAATCTATACGGGTAAATGTGGAAAAATTGACCAAATCAACATATTTTTTACCAGTCAAAACAATAGATTCAGTTAAGGACTCTACTACACTTTTCATTCAGAAGTTAGTTCAGTTGCATGGAGTGCCATTGTTTATTATCTCAGATAGGGGTACTCAGTTCACCTCTTAGTTTTGGAGGTCATTTCAACAAGGTCTTGGTACTCAAGGGAATCTTAGTAAAACTTTTTACCCACAGAAAGATACTGGCCGAACGGAGCATTTGTAGTTTGAGGACATATTGACGACTTGCATTATTGATTTCAAAGGTAGATCAATTACCTCTGATCGAGTATGCCGACGACCACAGTTTCCATTTTAGCATTCAGATGGCTCCATTTGAGGCTCTTTATGGATGGAGATATAGATTGCCTATCAGATGGTACAAGGTAGGTGAGGCTATGTTAATAGAGATAGAATAATTTCATGAGGCTATGGAGAAATTTTAACTTTTTAGAGAAAGGCTGAATACAGCTCATATTCGGCAAAAATCTTATGGGGGTGTCAGGTGGAGAGATGTTGAGTTTGTGGTCGAGGATAGGGTGTTCTTGAAGATGTCTCCCATGAACGGAGTTATGAGGTCTAGTAAGAAGGGAAAACTTAGTCTATATGTTAGTCCTTATAGGCTTCTGAGGCGGGTCTGCAATATGGCTTATGAGTTAGAGTTACCCCCGAGGTAGCATCAATGCATCCAGTTTTCCATGTGTCCTTATTGAAAAAGTGCATTGGCAATCCCTCTCTAGTTGTTTCGGTAGAGAGCGTTAGTGTGAAGGATAGCCTTACCTATGAAGAGGTTCCGGTGAGATCCTTGATCATTAGGTTTGGAAGTTGAGGAACGTGGAGGTAGCTTCAGTAAATGTTTTATGGAGAAATCAGCTAGTTGAGGGAGATACGAGGGAAGCTGAAGTAGATATGATTGCTAGATACCCACATCATTTCTCTTCCAGCTCAATTCCAGCATGAGGTACTAGTTTCTTACATAGTACTCTATTTAGTTTCCTGTCATGCTCATATCTATCAATTCTTTTCATATTCTAGCATGCATATATGCTTCATGAATTCAGTTTAGTCATGTATCTTAGTCCAGAGTCAGTCACTCCGCTAGTTTTTAGCTGTAGCTATTCAGTTTTTGGATGTAGTTCCTTCCCTACCCTTTCAGTATGCTTAATCTACATTCGAAGATGAACATCCCCAAGGGGAAGATAATGTAACACCCAAGAAGTTGCTAAAATCAGATCCTAGGACTGAAAAAAATACGAAAACCCGCACCAGGTCATCGAACGAGTCATTAAGTGACCCGTTAAGTCACTTGATGGGTCCTTAAATTACCCATTAAGTGCAACAAGTTGGTGAAAAGTTGAGTTTTTGAGAGTCATGACAACTGGTTAAGTGATCAGTTAAGTGTCATGACAAATTGTTAAGTGCAGGCATCAAGAAAAGATCGGAAAGTTGGAATACCTTACTAGTGGTAACTAGTGGTCATAAAGACTTTTTAAGGTGGACTAACGTATCATGGAGTGATCTGTTAATTCTGGCAGAGTCTATTTTTCAGCCGAGTCAGTAAGGGAATTTTCATAATTCCTATATTTTTAACTCCTAAAGTACATTGTTTTAAGCCTCCTAAAGAGTGTATTAAGGGGTATCCTTCTCTTCGAAACATCTAGAATCGAAGATCCAAATCCCTCAAGTCCTCAACCATTAAGGTCTCCCTTCTTCTGCAATCCTCTTGGGAATCAAATCCTAGCAAGAATTCCACCAAGCCTAGGTATGTAGGGTCATGAATAGGGGACTTCTTCAACCCTCATTCCCTTTTCAATCTCAATCTCATGATCACTACTCTTCAAGTTTCAAAAAGGAAAATTCTAGGATTAGACCCAAATATAATGAAATTATCATGATTCTTTTACAAATTCAATTCTCTCATGCTTCTATTCATGATTTATGATTATGTTATATGTTTTCTACTAGATCTCTCATGAATTTATGATTTCAAGATCGTGATGATTTTACTCAAGTATGCATAATTTTTTTTATGTATCTCAAGTTTATGTAAAATGATCGATCTTTGGAACTATTTTCATAGCTAGTCTATGTACGTCAAGTATGACTATGATTTTCATTTTTCTAACTAACACATGTAAACATATGTTTCATGATTATGACTGTGAGCAATGTGCATATTTTTGGAGTAGTATTTAGCATAGAGTAGGTTGCGGGTTCCGAGACCCCATGTCTCATAACCACATACCATGTAGATATATTCATGTTTGGGCCTCACAAGGAGTAATTCCCTCACTCGACAGGGTTCACGAGTTATATCACTCCTTAATCATTCGTTGCCCTGAAAAGGCTTAGGACGATCCTACCTTCTTGAGCGAGATAGTTGGGGCATCATGTGCTCATTTATGATGGTGTGGGTTATGAGAATCTCTCATTATTCCTCATGTTTAAGTTATTCATGTTTTATGATTTATGATATCATGTTATATAGCATATTTGACCCATTTATCAATTTTACGAGTTTTACTTGGAATTTCAAGAATGATAAACTATATGATTTGTAATTCAAAACATTGGGTCATTATATTTGTGACACCCCAAAAGTCCCTAAGATCAGCCCTGATGGTTTAAATAGAGGAATTAGAAAAATCTACACTCGGTCACAAGACGAGTCGTCCAGTGACCCGACAAGTGACCTAATGGATCATTGAGTGACCTAGTAGGCGGTGCCAATTTGAAGAAAATGTTACTTTTTGAAAGTCATAATGGATGGGTGTAAAACCCCAGAAATTTCTATGAACACACCCCAGACTTAAGGAAAGAATTCAGAAGGAAAGTGGAAATTTCTCCTCAGAACGAGTCGTGGTACGATCCGTTAGATGACCCAACGAGTCGTGGTGCCACTCGTGGCAAGCAGTCAAAGGTTCATGTGTGGCTCAGTGACAATAGATGACCCGACGAGTCATTAGACAGGAAATGACTCATTACATCAATCGTCAGAAGAATGCCAGAATTCAAAGGGGTCTTGAGGTAGTGGTGACAATGAGAGGACAGGACAAGTCATTGTATCAAGTAACGAGTCATCGTGTCAGTTGTGGGATGAAGAGAAGGATTTTTGGCTTCAATGGTAACGGAAGGAGCCATGAGTTGTTAAGTCAGCCCATTCGAGGAATTTAAAAGAGATTTTCCAGAAGTGATCACGAGTAGGACTTAACTAGTCATCCTTTGCCCCACGACCCATGAAGTCCCTCGTGAGGACTGGCAGCATGACTTTTCCTGTGAGTTTTCCAGGGTATTTTTATAAAATCTTATGCTTCTAACTCCTAAATTACACAGTTTTGAGTATCATATGGGATGTTATTAAGGGTTCCTCCAGGCCTAAGACCCTCATTATCCAAAAATCATCGATAGAGTTTTCTTCTTCTTCTCTCAAGCTCAAGAGCATCTAGGATTTCTCATCAAGGGATGCAAGTTCCTAGATCAGTAAGGGAGTCTTTTAATCAAGTATGTGGGACTTCAACAAGGATCTCCTTTGATCCTTGTGTCCCAATTATTATACTCAAACCCTAATCCCGAGATTTCTAGAAAAGCATGTTCTAGGGTTTCAGTTTATGGATAATTTCTTCTATGCCTTCAATGAATTCTAAGACCCATCATGATTAATAGCCGTGTATACTTACGAAATTTCTTTCTAGTTTCCGATTTATGCTGATGATGTACGGATATCATGATTGTAGAATTTTCACCATGATTCAGCATAAATTTCGAAATGGGGTTCATTAAATATTCACATACTCTTATCATGAATGAATTCTATATGTTCAAAGCATAAGCCAATCATATGGGTTTCCATAAATCTAAAATATATGATTTAATAGATGTGTTGAGTGATGATTAGAACTTATAGGATTGGGTGGGTTTGAAACATGTACATGCCTTCACTTTGATTCAGGTATTTGTTAAAGTATCGCCTCGACCTATAGATCTTACATGAATCTAAGATACACGTTATATACTACTAACTCAGGATTTGAATGTTGTGGATGTGTGTAAAGTATGATCTGATCCTATAGATGGTTCATGGATATAGATTGTATGATTGAAACACTAATTTTGGGACTATGAAGATATGAATTGTGATGATAAAGCATGAACATGATCTTTCAGACCTATTGGCTTGTTGATAGCAAAAAGTATCCTTTATCAAACTCTAAATGAATTTAGTATGATGTAATTAGTTGAACATTCATGTCTCTAATTAGCTGATATAACTTAAACAAGACGAATGACGTCAGAGTAGTGTCCTCAATGTTCTAGTATAATCAGGACTGTCATTAGCAGAGAATGTTTCCCGTAGTCAGTCATGGACTCTCCATAGCCGAGAATGTTCCCCTTAGTCAGTTAAGGACTCTCATTAGCAGAGAATGTTTCCCTTAGTCAGTATGGGACTCTCTATAGCCGAGAATATTTCCCTTAGGCAGTCAGGGATTCTCATTCGCAAGGAATATTTCCTTTAGTCATATAGAGACTCTCCATAGCCAAGAATGTTACCCTTAGTAAGTCAGGGACTCTCAATAGCAAAGAATGTCTCCTTTAATCTACGACATCAATTCAACTCAGCTCCGTATAGTTTAAGACTCTATTTTAGATCAGTCTTAGCAAAATTTAGTATCAGTTATCAGAAGATAGTCAGTACAGTATATGATATCAATTACACCTTCAGTATTGAGCATATGTACAATACATGACCCTTATGCATCAGTTTGATTAAACTTTAGTAAATGTTTTCCAATAAAAGCTTCATGTTAATATATCTGTACCTTAGGTAGGGTTGTTGTATTCTAGTTCAGTTATATGTCGATGTGTTTAGTTTACTTCCTTGTTGTATACCTTTATGTTTAGTTTACTTATGTTTCCTGCATACTCAGTATATTCTAAGTACTGACTGCATATTTTATGTGCTATATCATTTCATGATATAGATTCAGGTTTTCAGACTTAGTCACGTGGTTAGATATGCTCCACTCGCATCTCAATTACTTGTGGTGATTCCTCATCTCTTGAGGATGTAATCTATGTTTCTATTTCATTTACATTTCACTATTAAGACTTTATTAGTTAGCTAGGGCTTGTCCTAACAATTCATTAGTGTAGTAGAGGCTTTCAGACTTGTATAAACAGATCCAACTCTGTATCAGGGTTTTTCTGTCACGCCCTACCTTGGGAGGCATGACTGGCACCTGGAGCCATACTGGGATCTGAATTGACCTGACTAGGCTTATGCACTCCTGGTGCATTCCTGCAACTCAATTTAAGAAAATAATGAGCTATATCTCAACTGTAAACACAACCTCGGGCCGATAAGGCCACATAGCCACCTGTAAAAGAAAATATCTAACAAACCATGAAGCAATCAAGGGGATCCTATGCGGGACGAAAAGACAACCATGATGTCTAGTTATAACAGAATTAACATAGGGAACCATAACTATGCTATAGATGACAAGGCTGCTAACGAAAAGCTAAACTAGGCCCTACACAACCATCATATAAAATTAAACATACATAGGCCCCATATGGCCAATAACAAAGCCAACAAGAGAGAATCTTTAGCCTGCAAGCCTCTAGGAGTGGAATAAAGGTGGGGATAGAGCCCAGACCTACCTATAAATTGTATACAAAAGAACAAACCTTCTAACTATCAGCTCTAGAGAAAAGAAGCTGACTGGACTACTGACTTTGGCTGATGACTAAGGAGGTCTTGAACCGCATCTATCCGCACCTGCAGGAAAGTAATGCAGCACCCAAAGATGGATGTCAGTATAATATGTACTGAATATGTAAGGCAATAATGTAAACGACTGAATAATGCTGGTAATAAACTAAAAATGATCCAAGAGGAGAGATAAGAGATACAACCTGAATTGCCTTACAACCTGCTGTATAACTAACAGTAAGTAATGCACACAAGAACCTTTCCTAGCCCCCATAAGCCTGTAAGGTATAACATACATAGAATAACCCGCCTAGGTCCCCCATAAGCCTTGGCGGGTGCACTTCAATCTATATACCCCTAATATGGTCAATATGAGTCAACAGGTAACTATAGCCAACCTACCTAGCCCTTGGGTTTGCAACTAAGCTTGCTGGGCTCCTAGAGCTATGTTTGAGCACGGAGGGCTCCTGTAACTGCACCCTGGGCACACAAGGCTCGACGACGGTCAATGATGTTGATATAGCATAAAAATAGAAGTCCACTCATGGTTGGACTATAATATGGCCCTTGGGCCTGAATATAATCCCTTGGGACAAAATATTGCATCTTAGAGCAATCCATATAAACCCAAAGGAAACGACACATCAACGGAAGGCTATATAGGGTAGGGCAATCCGAACCAAAATAGAAAACACTAATGTCAAACTAACAGTAGCAACTAATCACAATATACATGCTTTTGGATTTCTTACATGGATTTCTTACAAGGATTTTGGTCATATTACAATATGATAGGAATAACTTGCCGAAGGAATTCGCCTTGACATATCTCAAATGCCAACTTTCGTTTAACTAGCGAGCTTTAACCTGTAATTGGCGATTCCACCTAACTACAACCCTGATGCAGAGAGAATAGGGCTAATTTAATTACTAAATTTTGAACATAACAATATCTTTCAATAATAATATTAACTATAATTCAACTCTGAATAACTCAGCGGAAAACCCACAATTTCTCAAGAGTTTAAAAAGGAGAAATGCTTACCTAATGCCTGTGGCAATTTAGGATTCAATTTGGAGTAATTCTGAAAACCATTATTCGGCTTTGGGTTCCAGTATACCGAGAAAATTTGAAAGAAACAACTCCTTAGGAATGGTTCCCATAGGCCTAGAACTTATTATTCAAAGATAATTTGCATTTGGATAGTGTTTGATAGCATAATTTGATGAAAATCAAAAGTAAGTTGTGTGCCTACTCTGTTTCTAGTCTAGTGAGTGTGATGAATGATTTTAAATTAAACAAGGATGACTTATATAGGCATCGGTCAGTGTCATGGGTGGCGCCCCATGTTAGCCAACGCGCTAAGAGGCCGGTGCCCCGCGCTGGCCATTGCGCCAAGATGCCGACGCCCCGCACTGGCGATAGCGCAGGCCCTCGCTTCCTGGCCTCGCCCAACCCTGCTAATTCCCTCAACGACATTCTCGCTCATTCTACTTCTGAGGCTCTTCCCACATGCATCAAGCTCTCATCACCCATCACAAGCCCACGTGCACGCACACTAACCGCTAAATCTTATGAGGTGTACCATCATCCCCCCCTTAGGAACATTCATCCTCAAATGTCATCTTCAAGCTTAAATGAGTTAACTCTTTTAACTGATACTTAGAAAAAATTTGAACAGAGATTCCTCTATATTGTGGACTATCTAGAAACCTGAAATGTAGAAAAACGTAGCATAGGCATCTCAAAGGATGCTATAAACGGTTATTCCACAACAAATAGGTAACTAACTAAACAGTACTAATAATATAAGCAAGTAAATAACAACTGAACAACAACCTAACCTCACTGCATATTCTGGGTCAATCCTTGAATAAGTGGGAGGATACCTAGACTTCATGTCATCCTTAGCTTCCTAAGTCATCTCTTCTTTATTTCTGTTCCTCCATAGAACTTTAATAGAGGCCACATGTTTAGTCTTTAACCTATGAACTTTTCAATCTAGTATAGCAACTGCAACCTCTTTGTAGGCTAAATCCATAGTAACTTGAACGTCCCTAACTGGAACAACTTGAGACGGGTCCCTTATGCACTTTCATAACATGGACACATGGAAGACTGGGTGAACAGATTTCATCTTTGGAGGATATTCTAGATCATATGCTACTCGGCATATCCTTCGGAGGATTCGGTACAGGCCAATGAACCTAGGGCTAAGCTTTCCCTTCTTACAAATTCTCATCATTCCCTTCATTGGCAAAACTTTGAGAAATACCCAATAACCAAAATTGAATTCCAAGTCTCTACACCGCACATCAGAATAGGACTTCTAACGACTTTGGGTTGTCAACAAGCATTCCCTGAGGAGTTTTACTTTCTCTTCTGATAGGTGGATCATATCCAGTCCTATTAACCCTGACTCGCCTTCTTCAAACCATCCGATGGAGAACATACATTTTCGCCCATACAAGGCCTCATAAGACACATTCTAGACTGCAGAATGATAACTGTTATTGTATGCAAATTCAATAAGGGGTAGATGCTCGTCCAAAATTTCTCAAAAGTCTAGCACACATGCCCGTAACATATCTTCGAGTGCATATTTGCTCATCCAAAATTCCTCCAAAGTCTAGTAAACATACACGTAACATATCTTTGAGTGTTTAAAAGGTGCACTCTGCTTGACCGTCTGTCTAAGGGTGGAAAGCTGTGCTTAGGTTAACCAGTGTCCCCAAGCCTTTCTAAAATGATTGCTACACTCTAGTAGTAAATTATTCTCCTCTATCAGAAATAATAGATGCAGGAACACTATGTAAGCGGAGTACCTCCTTGATATACAACTTAGCATAGTCTTCGGCTGAGAAGGTAGTCCTGACTGGCAATAGATGAGTTGACTTCATTAGTCTGTCGACAATAACCCAAATACAATCGCATTTACACATGTGCGAGGTAATCATGTCAAAAAGTCCATTTTAATTGCTTCCCATTTTCACATAGGCACTGTTATCTCCTGCGTTAATCCGTCGGGTTTTTAATGTTCAGCCTTTACCTATTGGCAATTAGGATACTGTGCTAAAAATTCAGCTACACCCTTTTTCATTCCACGCCACCAATATATCTCCTTTATGTCATGCTACATCTTCTCAAACCTGGATGGAGAGAGTAACAAGAATAATGTATCTCTGTCATGATCTGCTGGAGGAGTCCTACTATATCTAGAACGCAGAGGCAACCTCTGAATCTCAAGACCCCGTCCTCGTCAACTCGAAGGTTGTTAATTTACCTTGTTGAACCTTATTTCTGAGTTACCCTAGGCTAAGGTCGTCATACTGCCATTCTTTCACATATATAACGAGGATGATATTGTTGTATTTCGAATGACAGTCCCATTATCTTCTGAGTCTATTATTCGGACGATTAAGCTCACTAACCGGTGCAGTTCTCGAGCCATTTCCTATTTTTCCAGCCTCAGGTGTGTCAAATCCCCATGGATCTATGGCTAAGGGCATCTACTACAATATTAGCCTTCCCTAGGTGGTACAAAATGTTCACATCGTAGTCTTTCAGTAATTCTAGCCAATGACGTTGCTACAAATTCAATTCCTTCTGCGTGAAGCTGTACTGGAGGCTCTTATGATCAGTAAAAATATCCACGTGCACCCCATAAAAGTAATGTCTCCATATTCTCAAGGCATGAACGCTGCAGCTAAATCCAGATTGTGGGTGGGATAGTTCTTTTCATGCTTCCTGAGCTACCTTGAAGCATAAGCAATTACCTTACCGTGCTGCATCAGGACGCACCCTTGCCCAACGCCCGAAGCATCACAATATACAACATAACCCTCAGAACCTTCTTGCAATGTCAACACTAGTGCCTACATCAATCTGTTTTTCAACTCTTGAAAACATTGTTCACAGGCCTCACTCTAGTGGAACTTGGCTACTTTCTGCGTTAATTTTGTCAAAGGCATTGATAAGGTAGAAAATTCTTCCACAAACCTTCTGTAATACCCGGCTAGCCCCAATAAACTATGAACCTTAGTGGAGTTGTAGGTCTAGTCCATGTCTTTACTGCCTCAATTTTATTTAATTCAACCTTAATACCAGCCTCTGATACAAAATGGCCCATGAAAGCTACGAAATTCAGCCTGAATTCACATTTAGAAATTTTTGCATATAATTGGCGGTTTCTAAGGATTTAGAGTATTATTCGCAAATGATCTCTATGTTTCTCTTCTAAATGGGAATACACCAGAATATCATCGATGAACACTATCACCTATAGATCTAAATATGGCCTTAATATGTTGTCCACAACATCCATGAATATTGTCGAGGAGTTTTTCAACCCGAAGGACATAACTAAAAATGAAAAATGACCATACTTGGTCATGAAAGCTATCTTTGGTATATCTTTCTCCCAAACTCGCACCTGATGATATCCTAACCTTAAGTCAATCTTGGAAAAATATGTTGCCCCTTGCAACTAATCAAACAAGTCATCTATCCTAGGAAGAGGGTATTTATTCTTTATAGTAACCTTCTTCAACTACCGATAATCTATGCACATAAGGAGGGAGCGATCTTTCTTTCTTACAAACAAAACTGGCGCACCCCATGGTGAAGTACTCGGCCTGATAAATCCCTTGTACAACAAGTCTTTCAAATTTTCTTTCAATTCTTTCAATTCAGCAGGAGCCATTCTATACGGAGGAACGGATATTGGCTGAGTATCTGGTAATAAATCAATAGAGAAATCAATTTCCCATTCTGGGGGAATACCAGAAAGTTTATTTGGAAATACATTTGGAAACTCATTAATCACTTGAATAGACTAAAAAGTCAGGCATTTTGCTTGCACATCTCGAACCCTAGCAATATGGTAAATACAACCCTTTGCTATCAATTTTTTTGCCAAAGATAGGATATGAACCTACCTTTTGGCATAGCTGCACTACCCTTCCACTCTCGCACTGCCTCCCCTGGAAAGTGAAATCGGACAGTCTTGGTCTAACATCCCACATTGGCATAAAATGGCGCTAGCCAATGTATACCCATAATTTCATCAAAGTCAACCATTTCTAGTTCCTTTAAATCTGCTAAAGTTTGGTGACCAACGACCTTTACTTTGCAACCCGGTAAATCCATTTTGCAATAATAGAATCACCAACAAGTGTAGACACCGTGAAGGATCGCTAAAGTAATTTCGGTGTTATACCAAACTTTCGTGACACTAGTGGAGTAACATAGGATAAAGTGGAACCTTGGTCTATCAAAGCATAAACTAAGTGAGAGAAAATGTCCAACATATCTTTCATAACATCCGATGACGACTCTGACTCCTATCACCCTAGTAAAGCATAGGTGTGATTCGGATTACTCCCTGAGCTAGATGCCCCTGATATACCTCGACCTTTACTGACAGGAGCTGAGGGCCTGCGCCCTGTTGAAGGTGCTGGGGCATGTGACCTTGCTGTAGATCTATCCTATCTGTCCGGATCACCCTGACCTCTAGCTGGACAATCCCTCATCATATGACCCTTTTTTCCATAGATATAGAAAGCATTAGAACCATACTTTCATGCCCTAAAATGACGTCGATTACAAATAACACAATGTTGCACAGTGGACCTACTCTGATCTAACCCCCTCTGCTACTGGGAATCTGATGCCCGTGAGCTCTCACTGGGTCCTGACTGCCACCGATGATCCAATCTACCACCCTACTGTTGTGGAGGTGGGGGTCTAGGTGGCCTGTATGATATTCGTGGCCTAGGTCCACATTGATATCTGCATTGTATGTCACTAGGCCTAGCCCTTCGGCGCTGTTCTTGGTTTGTCCTTTCTATCTCCTATTGTCGATGTCTGATCCCCTTAATATTCTGAGCGAAAGCCTGAATATGAGCAATGTCCCTGTCCTCCCATAAAGCAGCTGTAACACAAGTTTCCACATGCTCTATAAGCAGCCCCATAATAAATCGATGTACTTTGGCTGGCATGGTATCCACAAAAGCTAGCAGAGTCAAACCTCATTGCATATTTCCGAACACTCATCGAATCCTGTTCCAGGTGCAAAAATGAACCATTCAGGCCTGTCGGATTTCTCGCGGCTAGTGATCTAAGAAGGCCTATCAGAAGCTAGACCAAGTCGGAGGGGGAGCATCTCTACCTTGGGACCTTTCCCAACTCTCGTACCACAACACTATTATGTCCCGTAATCAAAATATTGCTAGCTCAACTAACTCCACAACATGACATGCATCATCCTAAAAATCCGCTGTAACTGGTCCAAAAGTCCTGAGGGTCCTCCCCATGATTTATCCCTGTGAATTGTGGGGGACTCAGGGTAAGGAATTCTTGAACCCTCGAATTTCCAAGTCCTTTAATAGATTCAGCGACCACTGGTACCGCTGTCTGGCACTAAGCGGCCATCATCTGAGCCAACATATAGACAATGCTCCTAAACTCCTGATTTGATGGTATAGGTATGGGCACTACTGTAAATGGTGCTGATATGTCTGCTGTACTGGAGGACTCCTAGCGTGGCGGAGAATGCTGGGGAGACTGGGATAAAGTCTCCCTGTCGCCCTCAGATTGGGCCAACACTGACGGCACCAGCTAGTGCCCTCTCCTGCCACAACATCTAGCTTATGTCCAGTCATGGTCTATCGTGCGTTAGACATTTCTCTATAGATAAGAAAAATAAGATAACCTTAGTGACTCAACCCTGTACAACATAGATCTATATCACATTTGGAGAAGAAAGGAAGGTAAACACTCCATTATGCCCTGTAGCCTCTTGTCTATGGAATATGGTGCACAACACACCCATAGACAAGACTCTACTTGAAACAGCTTGAAGACTCCCTAGGATATGACCTGCTCTGGGACCAAGTTTGTCATGCTCCTCCTTGGGAGGCATGACTGGCACCTAGCCCCATATTGGGATCTAAATTGACCTGATTGTGCTTACGCACTCCTAGGGTATGCTTGCAACTCAATTCAACAAAAAAATTAGCTATATCTCGGCTGTAAATGTAGCCTCACATCGATAAGGCCACATAGCCACCTGCAAAAAAAAGGACCCTATGCGAGCCAACAATACCATCATACTATCTAGTTATAATAGAATGAAAACAAGCAACCATAACTATATTATAGCCAATAAGACTGCTAAGTAAAAGTTAAACTAGGCCCCACACAGCTATAACGTAAAATAAAACATGCATAGGCCCCACACTGCCAACAACAAAGCCAATAAGAGAAAATCTATAGCCTGCAAGCCTCTTGGACGGGAATAATGGTCGAGACAGGGCCAAGACCTACTCATAAACTGCACAACAAAAGAACAAACCTTCTAACTATCAACTCCGGAGAAAAGGAGCTGACTAGACTGGTGACTCTAGCAGATGACCAGGGAGGTCCTAAACCGCATCTATATGTACCTATAGGAAACTAATGCAGCTCCCCAAAAATGGACGTCAGTACAATATGTTTTGAATATGTAGGGCAATAAAGGAAACAACTGAATAATGCTGATAATAAACTGAAAATGATCCAATAGGAGAGATAGGAGATACAACCTGAATTGCCTTACAAGCTACTATATAACTAACAGTAAGTTATGCAAAAAAGAACCTTACCTGGCCTCCATAAGCCGGAAGGTACAACCAGTACAGAATAACCCGTCTGGGGCCCCGATAAGCCCTGGCGAGCACACTCCAATCAATATACCACTAATATGGTCAATATGCCTAAACAGGTAACTATATCTTACCTACCTAGCCCTTGGGTCTGCAACTGAGCCCGTTTGGCTCTTGTAGCTATGTCTTAGCCCATAGGGCTCTTGTAATTGCACCTTGGGTGCACAAGGCTCAACGAGGGTTAGTGATGTTGATATGGCATAAAAATAGAAGTCCATTCATGGATGGACTATAATATGTCCCTTGGGCCTAAATATAGTCTCTTGGGACAACATATAGTTCCTTGGAGCGATCCATATAGCCCCAAAGGCAATGACACAACTAGTAACCTGAGGTTGGTCAATGGGAGGCTATATAGGGTAGGGTCAATCCCAACCAAAATAAAAAATTCTAATCTCAAACTAATGGTAGCAACTAATCACAATATATATATATATGCTTATAGATTTCTTACAAGGATTTAGGAAGTATTACAATATTATAGGAAAAACTTGCGGAAGGAATTTGCCTTAACATACCTAGAATGTCGACTTTCGTTTAACTAGCGAGTTTCAACCTGTAACCGGCGGTTCCACCCAACTTCAACTCTTATGCTAAGAGAATAGGGCTAATTTAAATACTAAATTTTGCAAATAATGATATCTTTCGATAATAATATTGACTATAATTCAACTTTGAATAACTCAACTAAAAACCCATAATTTCTCGAGAGCTCAAAATGGAGAAATGCTTACCTAATGCCTATGGCCATTTAGGATTAAATTTGGAGTAATTCTAACAATCTTTAATCGGTGGGGTTCAAATATACCAAGCGAATTTTCAAGAAATAACTCCGTAGGAATGCTCATCCTAGTCATAGAACTTGTTACCCGAAGTTAATTTGCATTTGGACGGCATTTGACAACGTAATTTGATGAAAATCAGGAGAAACTTGCATGCCTTCTCTATTCTTAGTCGAGGGAGTGTGATGAATGATTTTAAATTAAACAAGGATGACATATATAGGCATAGGTCATTGGCATGAGTGGCGCCCCGAGGTGGCCAATGTGCTAAGAGGCCGGCGCCCCGCGCAGGCCGTCGTGCCAAGATGCTGACGCCTCGCGCAGGCCCTCGTGCCCTGGCCTTGACTGACCCTACTAATTCCCTCGATGACGTTCTCACTCATCCTGCATCTGAGGCTCTTCCCGCATGCATCAAGCTCTCATCACCCTTCACAAGCCCACATGCTTTAACAATAACTGTAACATCTTATGGGGTGTAACATTTTATGAGATGTGTTATTTTGGATTTTAAAATTAGACTCTTTCAATTAGCTTCCGCCCAGTTATGATTTTTTAGTAGTGGTCTTGCTAATGTTATGCTATGATCATGCCATGGGTCGACTTGGAGCCTCTCGGGGTTTCTTGTCCCGTGTCTCGATCTAGGCCTATGTTCGGGTCATGACAAACTTGGTATCAAAGAAAATATTTAGATTGTCCTAGGGTTTTTGAAAGCCATGTTAAGTAGAGTCTTTTTTAGAGGTGTGAAATGTGCCACACTTAAGACAAAGAAGCTGTGAGACATTTTAGGAATATTCCCTTTTCTTCATTATTCTTATCGTGTATAAAGTATAAAACTCTAATAGTTCCTCTCCTTACTTGTGCTTTACGCACTTGCAAATAATTCCTCTCAGACGAGCAAATGGAAGAAGAAATGGTGATGGGCGCCAGCAAGCCCCAGTGAACCCAATGGATTAATATGTTACTTATGCCGAGTTTAGGGAAGCCTTTCATATGTTGGTGTAGGCCATGACCACACAGATTAAATAAGTAGGCGACGGCTCATGTTCCAAAGAATGGGAACGTAGCAGTGGCTAGGGTAAGAGTCTTCCTCAGAATGAATCACCCGAATTCTTAGGGTCAAAGGTGGACGAAGACCCATATGAGTTCTCAGAGGAGATCCAGAAGATCACCCAAATCATGGGCATGACGGGAATAGAAAGTTCAGACTTCGCCTCCTACTAGATAAAGGGAGTCACTCACATATGGTTTTTTTAGTGGAGAGATAGTCGAGGAGTTGGAGCAGCCCCCATAGGTTGGGATGCGTTTATGACTGCCTTTTTGGAAAGGTTGTTCCCTAGAGAGTTGACGGAGGCAAAGGCGACAGAGTTCATCAACTTGATGCAAAATAGCATGAATGTCCAGGTGTATGCATTTGAGTTTACACGATTATCCAAGTCGAAGATGGTAGCCGACCAAAGGGCTTGAGTGAGTAGATTCATAAACAGAGTGGTAGACTCCTTGGTCAAAGAGTGCAGGACTGCCATGTTTCACAAGGACATAGACTTTCCATGTTTAGTGGTATATTCCCAACATATAGAGGCGGAACAAGTGAAAGAAAATGAGAGGGCGGCCAAGAGGGCTAGAACAGGACATTAAGAGTTCTTCCACCAGAGGTCGAGTCTTGGAAACCGCTCATATTTCCAGTAGAGATCATCAGCCCTAGCACCTTCAACAACCTGTGTTCCATATAAACCCAGGTTAAGGGAGATTACTTTTCCAGCTTGTAAGGGTTGTGGGAACCACCATTTGGGAGAATGCATGGCTAGCTCAGATGCTTGTTTTTGGTGCAGCAAGTTGGGTCATAAGAACCAAGATTGCACAATAGCTAAGTGGGGAAAGAGTATTGCCTCATCTACCTCTTCAGTGGCTCATATGAACCATCCATTCCAGTAGGATGCTTGCAGGTAGCGAGCAGTGTCAAAACCGTTCCTACGCCTTGTCAGCACATTAGCATAGGGGAAAGACACCAGAAGTAGTTATAGTTATGTTATGAATTTCTCATGTTATTCTTTGCATGTTTCTAGACCTAGAACCCTAGTATTGACTAAGAATATTTTCTGATGTTTTTTGAGAAGAAGTTTTTGATGTATGGTGTGAAGTAGCTGTGAGTATAAGCATTAATGTTAAAGGTGGAGGAGAAGCCAAGAGTTAGTGGTTTAGTCCCGACCTTAAGAAATATTTTGGAGCCTTAGAATGATGGATTAAAGCTTAGAGGGAGATGGTAAGACTGTTAGACAAGCCCAATCTTGAGTATGCTAGTAGGGGAGTTCCAGCCCTAAGAGCTATGGTGTTCCATTCCTTTCAGAGTCAGACAATCCCTTTTTCATTTCAGTTGAAGTTATGCTCTATCCATTCTTATGTTCAGACTTTCAGAATATCTTGGTAACCACTTCAGACAGCGATGTCAATCTTACTCTATGAATCCTTAAGGCTCATCTTAGTGTTATAGAATAGCTATGTGGGTTAACTCAGGTCTTCCAGTATGTCCAGCTCGAACTTAATCTTTAGAAGTTTCTTTAGTAACCAAGTAGATAGGGTTGCCTCATGTATGTGCTCTGTTGTAGATATCATGAATGATTCATGCTCTAAGTCCCTTACTTTCAATAGATCAGATATCATGAATTCTAGTTCAGTATCAGAAAATGATTTGAGAATGATGGCTCAGTCCGTATCAACTCAGTGCTAGTTAAAGTGAAAGAATCCTTCTTAGTGTTCTATCTAGTTCCATGTCAGTTTTATGTCTACAATCCCTCTCATGCCTCAGCATGCATGTACGATTTAGATATTCATCTCAAATATGGAAGATCAACCCGGAGTCAGATACTCCATCAGTTTCAATTGTAAATGCTCAATATTTGGGATATTAGTTCTTTCCCCACTATTTCAATATGTTAAGCCTACATTTGAGGATGAATGTTCCCAAGGGAGAGATATTGTAACACCCCGAAAGTTTCTAAGAATAAAACCCAAACTTAAGGAAAGAATTTAGAAGGAAAGTGGAAATTTTGCTTCAGAATAAGTCCTGGTACGACTCTTTAGATGACCTAAAGTCTTGTGGTCGGACTCGTGGCAAGTAATCAAAGGTGCATGTGTGGCCCAGTAATAACGAATGACCCGATGAATCATTAGGTAGGAAACGACTCATTACATTGGTCGTCGACAAAATGCCAGAATTCAAAGGTGTCCTAAGGCAGTGGTGACAACGAGAGTACATGATGAGTTGTCGTATCAATTGATGACTCATTGTGTAAGTCATGGGATGAGGAGCAGGATTTTTATCTTCAATGGTAATGGAAGGAGCCACGAGTCGTTAAGTCAGCTAACGACTTGGGAAGTTAGTCCATCAATTCAAGGAATTTATGAGATATTTTCCAGAAGTGATCACGAGTGGGACTTGACGAGTCGTCCTTTGCCCCACTACTCGTGAAGTCCCTCGTGAGGACTAGCAGCATGACTTTTCCTACGAATTTCCAAGTGTAGTTTTGTAAAATCCTATGCTTCTAACTTCTAAACTACATTATTTTAAGTATCAGATGGGATGTTTTTAAGGGTTCCTCCTAGCCTAAGCCCCTCATTATCCATAAATCATCGATACAGTTTTCTTCTTCTTCTTCTCTCAAGCTCAAGAGCATCTAGGGTTTCTAATCAAGGGCTGCAAGTTCCTAGATCAGTAAGGGAGTCTTTTAATCTGATATGTGGGACTTCAACAAGGATATCCTTTCACCTTTGTGTCCCAATTTATATACTAAAACCCTAATCTCTAGATTTCTACAAAAGCACGTTGTAAGGTTTTAATTTATGGATGATTTATTGTATGCCTTCTACAAATTCTAAGACCCCTCGTGATCAATAGTCGTGTATACTTATGAAATTGCTTTCTAGTTTTCGATTAATGTTCATGATGTATGGATAACATTATTGTAGAATTTTGACCCCGATTTAGCATAATTTTTGAAATGGGGTTAATTAAATATTCACATGCTCTTACCATGAACTCAATATATATGTCTAACGCATGAGCCGACCATATGGGTTTCCGTAAATCTAAAATATATGATTTAATAGATGTGTTGAGGTATGATTAGAACTTATGGGCTTGGGTGTATTTGAAACATGTATATGCCTTCACTATGATTCAGGTATTTGTTAATGTATGTCCTGGACCTTTGGATCTTACATGAATCTAAGATATATTTCATATACTATGGACTCGGGATTGAATGTTGTGGATGTGTGTAATGTATGATCTGATCTGATTGATGGTTCATGGATATAGAATGTATGATTTAAACTCTAATTTCAGGACTACGATGATATGAACTACGATGATAAAGCATGATGATGATCTTTCATACCTATAGGCTTATTGATGGTAGAAAGTTTCCTTGATCAGATGATAAATTAATTCAATATGATATAATTAGTTGAATGCTCATGTCTCTGACTCGATGAAGTAACTTAGACTAGATGAATGATGTCAGACAAGTGTCCTTCATGTTTTGTATAATCGAGACTCTCATTAGAAGAGAATGTTTCCCTTAGTCAGTAAAGGACTCTCCATAGAAGAGAAGGTTTCCCTTAGTCAGTCAAGGACTCTCATTAGCAGAGAATGTTTCCCTAAATCCGTCATGGACTCTCCATAGCCGAGAATGTTTCTCTTAGAAAGTCAGGGACTCTCATTAGCAAAGAATGTTTCCCTTAGTCAGTAAGGGACACTCCATAGCCAAGAATGTTTCCCTTAGTCAGTCAGGGACTCTCATTAACAGAGAATGTTTCCTTTAATCTGCAACATTAGTTTAGCTAAGCTCTGTATAGTTTCAAACTTCATTTTTATCTAGAACATCAGTTCAGCTCAGCTCCGTATAGTTTTAGACTTCATTTTAAATTAGTCTTAGCAGAACTCAGTCTCAGTTATCAGTTGATAGTCAGTATAGTGCATGATATCAGTCACAACTTCAGTATTCAACATATGTATAGTACATGACCCTTATGCATCAATTTGATGATACTTTAGTAAATGTTTTCAAAGAAAAGCTTCATGTCAATATATGTGTATTTCAGTTAGGGTTGTTGTATTCTAGTTCAGATATATGTCGATGTATTTTGTTTGATTCCTTCTTGTATACCTTCATGTTTAGTTTACTTATGCTTCCCGCATACTTAGTACATTCCAAGTATTAACCACATACTTTATGTGTTGTATCATTTCATTAGATAGATTCAGGTTACCAGACTCAGCCACGTGGTTAGATATGCTCCACCCCCATCTCAGCTGCTTGTGGTGAGTCCTCATCTCTTGAGGACGTGATCTATGTTTCTATTTCATTTACGTTTCAGTTTTCATACTTTAGTAGTTAGTTGGGGGCTTGTTCTAGGAACTCATCAATGTAGTAGAGGCTTTCAAACTTGTATAGACAAATTCAACTTTTTATCAGAGTTTTTACGTGATTTGTTATTTTGGATTTTAAAATAGATTCTTTTCGTTAGATTCCGCTCAGTTATGATTCTATTAGTTGTAGTCTTGCTAATGTTACTCAATGATCATTCCATAGGCCGACTTGAAGTCTCTCGGGGTTCCTTACCCGTGTTTCGATCCGGGCCTATGTTTGGGTCATGAAAATGGGGTGACGAGTCATTAGGACTCCCCACAAGTCGTGGTATGACTCATTAAGTGCACAGTAGTGGAGATAATGTTGATATCCAGTGTACTTCATTGATTGATGAATGAGTTGTCAAGTTCCCCGAAGACCCGTTAAATGACTCATTGAGTGAAAAGATTATACAATGGAAAAAGGTTTCTAGTGGCAAGGGTTAGGGGATGAGCCATTGGTAGTGTTATTTTCCTATCTGATCATTAAGGGAGTTTTCAATTTTCTAGGTTCCTAACACATAAACGAAATCATTTTGAGAGTAAGAGGAAGAGTTTTAGAGAGTTTAATTGTCCTAACTTCTCATTCTACTCCTAACACTCTCATTAGAATGTAAAACTCTTAAGAAGCAAGGATTCCCCATCTTCATTCTCTTCAACCTCTCCTGAGTATCTAACCCTAGTAAGAATTCCAATAAACCCAGGTATGTAGGGTTATGAATGGGGGAAATGTTTCCACCCTCATGTCCAATTTTAACCCAAAATTCTATAATTCAAGTCTCTAAGCATGTCAAGTTGAATTCTATGGTTTTTACTTGATTTTCATAAAATCTTCCATGCTTGCAGTATGGATACAATCCCTTATGTTTTGATTGATGTTTCATAGCTATTAGGGAATATTTAGACCTCAATTTACTTATTTATTTATGATTTTATGTTTATTAAGATTATGCCCTATTATGAATAAGTTATGAATTTCAAGCTTATGAGTCTAGGATTTCAAGTATGATGAATTATCTAGTATGCATACGTTAATAAATTCATAACTTAAGATTTCATGATTTCGAATTATGAAGCTTATTTCAAGTATGTATGATTTCATAGTTTGGGAAATCCGATATAAAGTTTCAGTATTTTTATCATGATTTTAGCCAAGGCTTACAAGATAAGTTTTAAAAAAATATTTGGAGTCAAGAATATCAGTATATGAGAAATATGCATATTTTGGGAGTAGTGTCTACCACCGAGTAGGCCAGGGATTCCGAGGACCTCAGTCTCTGAACTACGCTCCAATGTATGATGTATTCTTATTTGGGACCTCTCAAGAGAGTGTTTCCCCCTGCCTGAAGGCACACCCGTGATATCATATGTTTTTCGTCCTCTGCCTTGGCAACGCTTAGGATGACTTTTCTCCATTTGGGCAAGTCATGGGCTCATCATGAGCTCATACATGATGGTTGTCGGTTAGGATTAGTCTCCCGTTGTTCCTCCAATTTTCAGTTACTCATGTTCATGACTTATGATATGATGTTTTATGGCATATTTGACCCATTGACCAATTAATCAGTGCATAGTTATGATTTCAAGAAGGAAAAGTTATATGATTTCTATTTCTAAACCGTGGGTCATTATTTTAAGATTATAATGAATAGCTTATAATTATGTATACTTCAGATTTATGGCTTTTAGCATGTTGTTCCTACTCTCACGATCTATCTTGTTTTATACTCATGATTTCAGGTTAACATTTTTGCTAGCATGTTTACTTTCCCTTCATACTCAGTACATTCAAAGTATTGACCGCATACATTATGCTTATTGTCTCATGATATAGGTTCGTGTGATGCATCTCAGTCTCATCGATAGTTTACTCCCGATCAGTCTAGCTCTATCCCATTTGGGTGAGTCATCATTCTCTGAAGACGTTATCAACTTTATGTTTTTATCATTTCTTTTAGTTTCAGACATAGTGAGCTAGTTGGGGATGTTGTCCCATTAGCTCGTCATAGTAGTAAAGGCATTGTTCATTTGTGTTTACGCTTTTGTCCTCATGATATGAAGACTTTCACCTATATCATGCTCATGCTTTATTTCTGCTTAGTAAGGCTCTTATTAAGCTATGTATGCACTATGGGTTATCTTGAAGACATTCATTGTTCTAGGTCCCGTGTCTCGGTCTGGGGTCTCATCTCTGGTCTTGACGATGTTTCAACTTATGATGAATAACTCATGTTTATGACTATCTCATGATTATGATTTTATCTTGTTGCCCCTACTCTCATGTTTTAGCTTATTATATACTCATGATCTTATTTTACTATTTCCGAGCATGTTTTACTGATCCTATATATTAAGTACATTCCACGTACTGAATGATAACGCTCAAATTATACCTCTGAAGAAGTATAACACGGATGTTGTCAATAAAGAATCCAGCTAAGGTTGGGTTTGATCCCACAGGGAATATGGTCAAAATATAGACTAATACTATTATTCACACTTTAGTTCAATTATTTCCTAAAGAGGGGTTTTAATAGAAGTAATCAAGTAACAGTATTGTGAACAAGTGTTGTGATCACAATTTTTCAATTAAATAGGAAAGTGTTCCCCATGGCTTTCTAACAAGGTCAGATTAGTACACTCGTAATCAATCCCAATAGTTACCCTATAGAACTAATAAACTATGTTCATCCAAACAACTAATTCGTTCCTATCATATAACTCTACTCAATCACCCGGTTAGGTCTCATGAGCAATTTCAATTAACCTTTATCAATAGTTTCAAATTAACTTTCCAGTGACCGCAACTCAATCTATTCAATGAAACTAAATTTCAAGGCTTTATTGTTCTTCTTTTTTTCCTAAACTTTGTTTCCCTAGGATCAAGTAAGAAGAAAATTTAGGCTAATCCTCCTGTTGCGCACCATTAATAAACATTAATCATGATGAAAAGAAAAATACATGCATTCATATTGGCTTAGAATCACTTTATGTTAACTCTAGTTTGTTATTCCACCATAGTTCCCAAAACCCTAGATGTGGAGGATTTAGCTTTTCATGGTTCCAAGAAAGAAATCAGATTTCATACAAGAAAACATAATTAAACAGTTACAATATTAATGGAAGAAAAGCCCAAAAATCAATTGAACAATCAACTTCAACAATAAAGAACTATGATAATTTCTTCTCAAAGTTATCATGTGTTTTCTAACCAAGAAGTTAGAAAACCCAAAAACTGTGAATTACAATGAAAAGTATTGAGTTACATTAAGGAAAATAATTTAAGAGTATTTATACAATTAATGAAATCGTTTCCTAAATTAATAGAGATTCTGCTGTCGAGACAACCTACGAACCATAGTATGATACTATGAGTCGTGGTATGCTTCCATATTAGGAGTCTACAGCTTCTTTCTTCTCAAGTACTGGAGGTTAGTATAATTCATACAATGATACTATGAGTTGTAAGAGCTTGTCATGACTTGAACTTCTGAAACTTGGCATCTCTGATGTTTCTCATTGGGTCCTTGCTATGATTCATACCATGCTAATACGACTTGTGCAATTGTTTCGTGCCTTGAGCCTGGCAAGTGTCTGATCACAGGCAAAATAGCATGCCCGAGATACTCTTTATACCTTAATGTAGTCTTGTTTATCTAAAGTATTTTACATACTTTCATGTGATTTTATATAAATGTGAATATATGTGCTAACCAACATGATTAGTCCTTGTTTTGTAGGTTTCAAGGATTTTGAGGAACTAATTCACAAGTTGGTGAATAGGAAGGAATGGAGTGGAAGCAAGTAGCTAAAGTCGGCAAGGAGCATACCTTGGCAAGGCTGGCCGCGCCAGGCAGCGTGCCACGCTGTGCGTGTGCCACGCCCAGCGCCGTGCCACGCCTCTGCCAGGCGCACGAGAGAAGGCAGCAAAAGGCAGCAGTAGGCAGAGAACCAGCGCGCCAGCGCCGTGCCACGCTAGGCCAGCTGCGCGACAGAAGCATGCCATCGCGCTGCATGAGCAGCGTGTCACGTTGGCCAGCGCGGTGACCCTCGGCAGCTTGGGTTCCTGATGCACTTTCCAGAGAGCATTCGCGTTGCCTCCGTGTCACGGAGGCAGTGCTCCGCGATACACTCCGTGACACGGAGCCGTTCCATTTCAGGCTAAATTATGCACGTTTTCCATTTACTATAAATAGGACCCTTAGGTCCTAAAATCATTCGGTCACGATTTTATTCTGAAAAATCACCTAGGAGTGAAGGGAGAAGTGGGAGAACTCATCTAGGGTTTATCAAATTCCCTTCTCATCTACCAAATTCATGTAAGTATGTTAGTTTAGTATTAGTTAATTGTAGTTTTACGAACATGAATGGCAAGAACCCTTCCTCTAGGGTTGAAGCCATGAATTATGATTGTGCTTTTATGAATTTGTTTTGGAATTAAGTTATTGATTGTTGTTTTCGTCCTGCATTCTGGATTGTTGGTTGTTTTTATGATTGATCACCATGAAAGCATATTTGTTAGCTTGAGTAACAGCTTGAGAAAGCATTACCTAGGTCAGTACATGAGAATGTAAGGAGCATGTTTGTATCTCGGGAGAGATTTTTGTGTCAGGATAGAAATATACCTAACACCGTGCTTGGTTGACACACGGGGGTTATGAAAGACCAACTTAGGATGTCACATCACCACTCGAAGAAGTAGTTGTGAGGCTAAGTTGAGTTAAATGGTTAGACGCACGAAAGTCCCTAATCGTTTCCCCGTAAACCACAACATAATTGATTGCCCACGACTAGAAAATTAAACTCCTCGCTCACAATGATGCAGTGAGGCTAGATTGCCGTGTTTAGAGGCTCGAAAGACCATAAACATGCAATTCTAATTATGTGAAATAACAATTGATAGTTCCATGCTTAACCCATTGCAAATCGTAGGATCGCATGATTAATTGGTTTTAACTCTATGTTGCTCCTAGAGTGATTTCAGAATATTTCGTTGACCCAAACTTAGACTTAATTAATCTCAATCGAAAATGTCTATAAACAACACTTGAGGTATTTAAGGTCACAATAGAAATGGATAGTTAGAGGAATGGGTCCAGTCCCTGTGGGTTCGACAATCCGGTTCTTAAAAAGAGCCACTATATTACTTGCACGACCCGTACACTTGCGGACGCGCGAATCGGGCACGTCAAGTTTTTGGTGCTGTTGCTGGGGACTCGGCAAAGTTTTGATAATTTATCTATTTTTGTGTGATTTGTGAATTTCCTTAAGTGTTGAGAAACTTGGTCTTAGTTTGTTTATTTGCAGGTGACAGGTTGTCCTGCCGAGCTGGCTAGAAATAGAGAGCTTGTGGAACAGTTGCTGGAGCCTGAACGTCAAATCCATTTGCGAAGGAGAGTAGCTCTAGAGCAAAAGCTGAACAGACTTCAAGAAAAGGTACAACAACAACCACCCGCGGGACAAGCACATTTGTCATCAGCAGCAATGGCACCAAGACCAGTTCGCGAAGTGGCAATCCCACTAGCGACGAATGTGACCTCTAGCATCCGTAAACCGGAACCTGGAGGGCACTTTGAGCTTAAACAGAACATGGTGTAGCTGTTACATTCTAGTGGTCAATTCACTGGGATGGCACATGAGGACCCGCAGCAGCACTTACAGAGCTATTTAGAGATTAGTGACACGTTTGTCCCCACCGGCGTGTCCACAGATTATGTCCGAATGACCCTCTTCCCATTTTCACTGTTGGGAGAGGCGAAAAAGTGGCTGAAGGCTGAGCCACCGAACTCCATAACTTCATGGAATGACTTGGCTAAGAAGTTCCTTATCAGATTCTTCCCCTAAGGCAAAACTGCAAGGTTGAGAAGTGAAATACTTAGTTTCAAGCAAAGGCCTGATGAGAACTTATATATGGCTTGGAAAAGATTCAAGTCATTGTTAAGAGATTGCCCCCATCACCAGCAATCAAATGAAGTGCTGGCTCATAACTTTGTAGAAAGTCTAGACCCACACACAAAATTATTACTAGATTCTGCATCAGGTGGGCAAGCCTTGGATAAAACATATGATGAGTGGCACAGCGAGTCATTTAGGAGGGCAGGAAACAGATCGGGGTTGATAGGAGTAGATGGTTTGAATGCCATGGCAGCACAGTTAGCTTCGTTCCAGCATCAAATGATGACTCAGTTCAATAAACTGAGTATGAACCAACGCCAAGGCCAGGTTAATGCAGTTCAGCAAGCTCTGAGTTGGTGTGAAATTTGTGGTAATAATGGGCACCATGCAGAATCTTGTGGAGCCAATCCGGAGTCAGTTAATTTTGTTAGTAATGTGCAGCGCAACAATCAGAATTTTGAAACAAGTTACAATAGAAATTGGCAGGGCCGCCCGAATTTTTCTTGGGGTGGAAACCAAAAGCAGAATTATACGCTACCTCAACAACAACAGTATCAGCAGAATAGGAAGAATGATGGGAAATTGAGTAGCAGCATTGAGGAAACACTGCAGAAACTTATGGAGACCCAGAATCAGTTAGCAGAAAATCAGGCGAGGATGGCAACAGACTTAACGAATCAGCAAGTAGCCACCCGCAATCTTGAAAAACAAGTGGGTCAGATAGCAGCTGCTCAAAACATGAGATCACAAGGGGGATTACCTAGCGACACAGATCCTAACCCCCGGCAGATCAATGCCATCAGTTTGAGTAGCGGTAAGAAATTAGCTGATGCAGTGCCAAAAGAGATGAGAAAGGGGTTGTAGCCGACACAAAGACCACCACCACCATTCCCTCAGAAATTCAGAAAGAGCAAGGAAGAGGAATGCTTCAAAACGTTCTTCGAGAGCTTCAAAGAACTTCACATAAATTTGCCTCTTATTGATGTCTTGCAGGGAATGCCCAAGTATGCTAAATACTTGACGGATGTAATGGCGAACAAAGTGAGATTGGTGGATGTCCAGACTGTAGCACTGACTGAGGAGTGCAGTCACAGGGTATTGAGCAAAATGCCGAAGAAGCTCAAAGACCCAGGGAGTTTTACCCTCCCCATACAAATTGGTAAAGCTGAGGTGCTACGAGCTTTGTGTGACTTAGGGGCAGCAGTCAATCTAATTCCCCTATCCTTATTCAACACCTTGGGGTTGGGAAAACCGAGGCCAACAAGGTTGATGCTGCAGCTGGCTGACAAGTCGCGAGTGACACCTGATGGAATAATAGAGGACCTTCTCATCAAAGTAGCTAAGTTCATTATACCTGCTGATTTTATTGTCTTGGATTTTCAGGTTGATGACCAGGTACCCCTGATCTGGGGATAGCCATTCTTGGCAACTGGAGGAACGGTGATTGATTTGAAAGCAGGGACCCTGAAAATGAGGGTTGAGGATGAAGAAGAAATCTTCCGCGTTTACCAAGAAATGAACCCATCTGCACACTATAGAAACCTTTGTCAGGTTAGTGTGTTGGCAGAGGATAAGTATGGGGTGGAGGATTCCACAGGTGCAGGGCCAAAGGCAATTACAAGTGTTCAGCCCGAGCCTGATAAAGGGCTTCAAATTGAGAAGAAGTTGGAGAAAGAGAGGAACAGAGTGGAGGCTGTTTCCTCTAAACAGCAAAAGAAAAGGAGATGGTTCTCGAAAGAGAACCCAGGTATGAGGATGTCTTGAAAAGGACAGTCCACGTCATGCCACGACGTAAAATAAGGCGCTGCTTGGGAGGCAACCGAAGGGTACCTCAGGTACGCTTTGTAAATTTTGGTTTTGTGTTGATTTTGTTAATTTTATTTTGTTTGTATTTTTGGTGGAAAGTTAAGCACAAATGGCGGGAAGTCTGAGTACCCGTGGAGGAGGAAGCTAACAAGCATGGAAGAGAAAAAGTGTGGGGTTGAACACCCACTTGTGCAAAGTTGAAGGAAGGCATGCTATTAGCTAGGCCTAAAGGCCTCAGGTAGTATTTCTCACCCTTTTTAAATTTTGATTTGATGCTATGAGTACATAGCATGATTTAAGTGTGGGGTGAGGGAAATTTCAAGGGAAATTTCAAAAATTTTTGTTGTGCTTAACAAGTTTGTGGTGAATGTAATGCTAATGCTTGAGAAATTTGAAAAATTTGAAAAATTTGAAAATTTTTGTGAAGTAAGCATGACTTCATCACCCGTTGGTTTTTCTTTTTGGTTCTTTTCCGACGGGGGGGTCTTTGAACCGAAGAATAATTTTTTTTTTCTTTTTCTTTCCTTTGTCTGTATATAGTGTTTTAGTCATAGTTAGGGACTGTTTCCGACGATGGATGGATGACGACCGTCTTGAGGAAAAATTAGTCGGTAGGTGATGGGTTTTTGAAACCATAACTAATTGGTGCTTGATGTTCTTGTTATGTGCTATGCATGATTGTAAGATGCGAGTATGTTCAGTGTGAAGCATGCAAATGTATAACTTTGTTTGAGACACTTAAGCTCTTGAATTTGACTCAATTTGATTGAAGCTTAATCTGAATTCGTGTGATTAGCTGAGTAAGAGTCTGATGAATATGTCTTGATTTGAGCAGGTGCCATGAGTGTAAGGTTTTTGAGTATTCAGTGCTATTGTGGATTGTCTAGAACTTGCCTGGTGTGTTTATAAAACGAAATGAAGGATGTGAATTGTAGGAGATGATTTAGGCAATTCTTTGAATGAACCAAAATTTTATCCCTCATTTTACCTACCTTGAAAAATTAATCCTAGTTAGCCCCATTGAGCCTTGAGCCTATTCTTTGACACCTGCAACATAAGCTTAATCCTTTTTCTTTCATTAGCCTTGAACTTGATCCAAAACTCCTAAGCGCTTGAGTGGAAAAATCCGAAAGAGTAAAGGAGTGAGAAGAATGAAAAGAAAGGAAAAGTAGCAAGTTGTAGAAGTGAGAAGAGGACAAAGGTGCACATGCGTGAAAATGGTTGAGTATTAGTAAGGAGCAAGAAAACAAATTAATGAAAAATTATTTATAGAGCTCCTTACTAATAATTTAAAAGTGCCTAAAGAAATGGGGGGACATAAGAGGAACAAGAAAGATGAAAGGAGAAAAAGGTAAAGTAAGGGAAGGGAAGTTCGTAAGGAGGGCGTAATGTATTAAAAGCGCTTAGGAAAGATAGTCACTATTACTGGCCATAATAATACCTACCTGTCCCTTAGCCTACAATACAACCTAGTAAGTCCTACTTGATCTTACATTCACACATCCTTAAATGAGTGGAATAAAACACTAAGGGCAAGCTTATGGGTCATTACATGATGCATGTGAATTCTTTGTGAGAGTGAGTGAAATTCTATTTATTCACCCACACATGTTATGATGTACAAATGATTTTTGCGTGTGATTGGGTAACTCTATTTCTGTGAGGGGCACATGTTGAATGAAGGATATAATTCATGTGGGATTTATTAATTAGTTGATTTGCACGAGTTTGCTAAGATTGAGAGTCGATTCTTGAGGTTCAGAAGTCTTAGCATCATTGTATTTCATCTTGGTGATTAAATTGTGTATGCTCTATCTTTAGCTTGTTATCTTACGTAATCATTATAGCCGTAGCTTGAATTATCTTGCCAAATTAGTTATGTGGGAGTCTCCATATGTATGATATGTAAAAGGTTGTTCAAGGACGAACAAGGCTTTAAAGTGTGGGGTTGTGATCACAGGCAAAATAGCATGCCCGAGATACTCTTTATACCTTAATGTAGTCTTGTTTATCTAAAGTATTTTACATATTTTCATGTGATTTTATATAAATGTGAATATATGTGCTAACCTACATGATTAGTCCTTGTTTTGTAGGTTTCAAGGATTTTGAGGAACTAATTCACAAGTTGGTGAATAGGAATGAATGGAGTGGAAGCAAGTAGCTAAAGTCGGCAAGGAGAATGCCTTGGAAAGGCTGGCCGCGCCAGGCAGCGGGCCACGCTGTGCGTGTGCCGCGCCCAGCGCCGTTCCATGCCTCTGCCAGGCGCACGAGAGAAGGCAGCAAAAGGCAGCAGTAGGCAGAGAACCAGTGCGCCAGCACCGTGCCACGCTAGGCCAGCTGCGCGACAGAAGCATGCCATCGCGCTGCATGAGCAGCTTGTCACGTTGGCCAGCGCGGTGACCCTCGGAAGTTTGGGTTCCTGGGGCACTTTCCAGAGAGCTTTCGTGTTGCCTCCATGTCACGGAGGCAGTGCTCCGCGATACACTCCGTGACACCGAGCCGTTCCATTTCAGGCTAAATTATGCACGTTTTCCATTTACTATAAATAGGACCCTTAGCTCCTAAAATCATTCGGTCACGATTTTATTCTTAAAAACCACCTAGGAGTGAAGGGAGAAGTGGGAGAACTCATCTAGGGTTTATAAAATTCCCTTCTCATCTACCAAATTCATCTAAGTATGTTAGTTTAGTATTTGTTAATTGTAGTTTTACGAACATGAATAGCAAGAACCCTTCCTCTAGGGTTGAAGCCATGAATTATGATTGTGCTTTTATGAATTTGTTTTGGAATTAAGTTATTGATTGTTGTTTTCGTCTTGCATTCTGGATTGTTGGTTGTTTTTATGATTGATCACCATGAAAGCATATTTGTTAGCTTGAGTAACATCTTGAGAAAGCATTACCTAGGTCAGGACATGAGAATGTAAGG
The DNA here is from genome assembly GCA_035772735.1 of Datura wrightii. NCBI lineage: Eukaryota > Viridiplantae > Streptophyta > Magnoliopsida > Solanales > Solanaceae > Datura > Datura wrightii. The sequence continues at coordinate 114,629,391 of JASDFA010000001.1, forward strand.
AGCATGTTTGTATCTCGGGAGAGATTTTTGTGTCAGGATAGAAATATACCTAACACCGTGCTTGGTTGACACACGGGGGTTATGAAAGACCAACTTGGGATGTCACATCACCACTCGAAGAAGTAGTTGTGAGGCTAAGTTGAGTCAAATGGTTAGACGCACGAAAGTCCCTATTCGTTTCCCCGTAAACCACAACATAATTGATTGCCCGCGACTAGAAAATTAAACTCCTCACTCACAATGATGCAGTGAGGCTAGATTGCCGTGTTTAGAGGCTCGAAAGACCATAAACATGCAATTCTAATTATGTGAAATAACAATTGATAGTTCCATGCTTAACCCATTGCAAATCGTAGGATCGCATGATTAATTGGTTTTAACTCTATGTTGCTCCTAGAGTGATTTCAGAATATTTCGTTGACCCAAACTTAGACTTAATTAATCTCAATCGAAAATGTCTATAACCAACAGTTGAGGTATTTAAGGTCACAATAGAAATGGATAGTTAGAGGAATGGGTCCAGTCCCTGTGGGTTCGACAATCCGGTTCTTAAAAAGAGCCACTATATTACTTGCATGACCCGTACACTTGCGGACGCGCGAATCGGGCATGTCAGTGTCCAATTCTCTAATATTTACCATGTTCAATACAACTCATACCTTGAAATACACCTTGTGGCGTCTGCTCGTACCACTAGTTGCAAATGTACATTTTCTGTATCTCATTTTACGGACACTCAGTACGGTCGTACCTAGATGGTATGGCTCGTACTGTCAATCGTACGATTCCTCTCCACTTATGAATTTTTATCTAAAGTATTGCTACAGGTCCTAAGTACGACTCATATTGAGACCTGCAGCAAGCCATTTTCTGCATTTTTCATCTCTTTTTCCAAAATCCAACTCCCCGATCTGATTTTCCTTAACATAAAGTAAATGAACCTCATATATGTATAAACACACCTAAGACCAAGAATTGTTTCTATGTTTTAAGTGTTGAAAGTTCCATAATATTGCGAAACGTCAACACCCTCAACTACTACAAACATGACACCGAACTAGAAAGTAAAATAGAAAACCTATAGCCAACAATATAAAAATTTGAACTTATAACCACTATCAAGTACTGACCTCCTTATCCTTCAAACACTCAAAACTTGGAATGTTGTATACTCATGAAACTACAACTCATGACATAAAGGGATGTAGAAATGGAATCAAACTATTAACAGACAACCGAGCAATAACTAATGTTATTCAAACAGATAATTGGCAGGATGCAATACAGCCCATGTACCCTCGCAACAAACGAAGTCCCAAAAACTCACAATGATATGTATATATATACATACATACATATATATATATATATATATATATATGAAACTGGCACAAGCAAGAAAAGCTCTCACTCTTACAAAGAAGTTCTAAATATTGCACAAGTGATACCATAGGCTTTCCCTTATTTTCTCTACTCTGAGTTTTTAGATAGTCAGATTAGGATTACTGTAGGGCTTTTATTGGTTTGTAATGTATGATTAGGGAAGGGTATGGTAAATATGGACATAGTGACTTACCTTCCTTGGCACGTAGAATCTAGCTCCACTTCAAACTTTATTCCTTTTTTTCTCCTTTTCTCCATTTTATTTAGCTTTCAACTGGTGGGTGTGGTTTCTTTTTCATTTTTCCATTTTTTTCCAACTTTCAAATTTTTTCTTTTCTTATTTTTGTTCTCTTTCTTTCACATCACACCACACATTTTACTGACTAGTTTTTTTCATTTATCCCCGACATCGTCTATGCACCCCTACAATAGCCTCCCTCAACTTAGGCATTTTACTTGAGTTGACATTCTCAAGATACAAAGAGGGACCAGGGCCAAATTAGGTTCATTATAAATAAAACAGGGAAGGTGAATGGGCTAATCAAAGAAAAGGGTCAACTTCAAGCTCAAACATGGGATCAAGGATTCATTTCATCTGGTAAGGCTATTTAAACTAAAAGTGGGATGAATAAAAAAAAAACCTATGATCCTTTCCTAAGAAACTACCCTATGACTTAAGCAAAGACTAATCGGACAAGTTCTACATCACCTACACAACATTAAACTAGCTAAGAACCTCACTCATACATAGTACAGGGTTGCATCACACTACCTATCTGATTTATGCACAACTACTCTAAAGTTTATCATGCGAATCTATCAAATGCCAAAAAAAGATCCACATTGATCATGCCTTGTAGTAAACACAAACAACTAATCACAAAAATTTTGGAAAGGGGTCATTTTTTTTCCAAAACTACAAAAAATCATATATATGTGCATTTTATTGGCTGCCAGCAAGTAAAAGCTGAACACTAGAAACCAGGTGGATAGACTCAAGACATAGCTATGCCTCTTTGGAAGTGGGAAGCAGTAAATATGGATTTTGTAGCAGGATTAACCCGTATCAGGCATAGAAATGACTCGATTTTGGGTAATTGTTGACCGACTGACAAAATCAGCCCATTTTCTGCCAGTAAGGGCTACTTTCTCTGCTGAAGATTATGTTGAGTTGTATATCAGAGAAATAGTCAGACTGCACGGTATTCCAGTGTCCATTATCTCTGACAGAGGGGCATAATTTATAGCAAAATTTTGGCAATCATTTTAGAGAGGCCTGGGAACACAGATTAATCTGAGCACAGCTTTTCATCCTCAGACAGATGGGCAGGCAGAACACACTATTCAAACGCTCGAGGATATGTTGCGAGCGTGTGTGTTGGACTTTGGAGGTAGCTGGGATGAGCACTTACCACTTATTGAGTTCACTTATAATAACAGTTACCATTCAGCTATCCATATAGTTCCTTATGAGGCATTGTATGGGCGAAAGTGCAGATCGCCAGTTGGCTGGTTTGAAGTAGGAGAGTCAGTGCTGATTGGACCAGATATTATTCATCAGTCGGAGGAAAAAGTAAAGCTTATCAGAGAACGCCTACTGACTACTCAGAGCCGCCATAAATCGTATGATGATGTGCGGCGTAGAAACTTGGAATTTAATGTGAATGACTGGGTATTCTTGAAAGTTTCTCCAATGAAAGGGGTGATGAGATTCGGCAAGAAAGGCAAGCTCAGCCCGAGATTTGTTGGGCCTTATCAGATTCGCCAAAGAATAGGCCAAGTGGTATACAAGTTGAACTTACCTCCAGAGTTAGAGTCTGTTCATCCAGTTTTCCACGTGTCCATGATGAGGAAGTATATATGAGACCCCTCCGGAGTTGTCCCAATTTAGGATGTCAAGGTTATGGAGGAGCTGGCTTATGAAGAGGTTCAACTAGCCATACTAGACCGATAGATTCGCAGATTAAGAACTAAAGATGTTGCTTTTGTCAAGGTATTATGGCGTAACAAGAACCGAGAGGAAATGAATTGGGAAGCAGAGGAAGATATGAAAGTCAGATATCCTCAGTTATTTCAGACTTAATCAGCTAGAGGTACGTTAGTATTGTTGTTTTATGAGTTACCTTATATTTATGTGTATAAATGAAATAGTTGACTCTAGTCTATTGCGTGATGAATACTATAGTATTGTGTGGAATACCTGTATTGGACTTTTCTATGTTTCAGGATTTTTGAGGTAGTCCATATTACAGGGGAAGCTCTACCAAAATATTTTGAGAATAAGTCAAGTAAGTTGAGATTCCTGTGAGCAGGAGTTTACAGTCGAGGACTAATGTTCTTAAGGGGGGAGGATGGTACACCCCATAAATTATTGACATTTAGATGGCCTATTCGCATGTTGGTTAAGAGTTTTAGAATGCCATACGTGCAAGGAAAAGGGCTCGGGGAGAGACCGGACAAGCACCAAGCCAGAGTGTCGCCACGCAAATGCGACTTATAAATCACATTCGACAAATGCGACATATAAATTGCATTCGACAAATGCGACTTAAAGGCCCCATGCATATAAAACCTTCCTACTTTGTTTTAAATCATTTCCCATATTTTAATTTCCAGTAAGCGAACAAAAACAGAGTAAGACGAGGATTCCATACAAATATTCATCCGATTACGCCGTCAAACGCAGTCCAAACCCAAATTAACTTCGGGTAGCGAAGTATAAAGCTGCAGGAAGCATTCCTACGGAGTTAGTTTCATGAAATTTGGCCGGCGAATTGTCGTCCTACCGAGCTGAGGTAAGTGGAATTACTACAAATTAGTGTCAATGTACTCCTAGCCCTAAAGTGCGTATTTCTCTCTTCTGGACTTCCGAGAAAAGGGAGTTTTCGACTGTTTTTCGATAAGTCAATGTTTGGGCAGTATATATATTCAAAGTAGTGTTTTCTTCAAGAATATTGATGAATTTAGTTTTATTTGCTATGAATATGAATGTAGTTGGATGAAATAGATGGATATTGACCGAGTTACGCTAGTTAGTCAAGAAGTCGGCAACTGAGGTATGTAAAATTATTTTCTTTGGCAAGATAGTAATTCTAGTATAGTAAAATAGAATAAATTCCAGAAGAACGTTTCAAAGCCGAGTATTATGCCCAGTGTGAATTCTGTAATCATGCTAGAATAATTATTATGTCATATCCAGAATAAAAATCAGTAAGTTAGTATCAGACAGCGAGATATTATTCTAGACTCAGTATATAACTCAGTATCAAATTCACTATAATTCAGCAAGGGATTCAGAATAGAATATAAGAACATGGACAGTATTATCATATTTAATATATATATGTTATATGTTATATGTGATTATTGTTGTTTGTAGGGACCTGATTGTTCTATGTTGGGCACCCTTAGAGCTTCCCTGCCGCCCCAAGGTTCATAGCTGTGTCGACTCGCCTGCCTGAGGGTGAGGATACGTCACTCCAAGGAGTGGCATGTCGTCCGCCAGAGGACGAAGATAGAAGGCAACATTCCCCATAGCAGGCTGATCAGCATTATAGCACACCCCCGTCGAGCGTTTGCGCCTGGGGTAAAATTACAGATTACAGATACAGATCTCAAATCACAGTTTACAGGAGTCCTCTGGACTCAGATACAACTATAGTCAGGGGCCTAGAGAGCCCAAGTTGCATACCCAGGGGGCTGGTGGGATGCTCGTAGTTACTAGGTGAGTTGTGTAAATAGTTACTAGGTGGATAGCGACCCCGGTAGGGGTATATAGATTGCATGTTGACTGGTACCTTCCGGCTTATGGGGGATGGTATAGGTTCTTGTATGCTATATGTGTTATTTATTAAATTGATAGATAGCAGGACGCCGCACTGACAAGTATGATTCTCACCTTCTCTCCAGTACAATTAAGCTTATTTCAGATTCTACTATCCCAGGCAGTCTTAGCCTTCTCCTATACTTCAGTAACTATCAGTATTACTATTTATCTTCAGTTATGTTCTAGTTATTGCTTTGCATACTTGGTACCTGTGGTACTGACGCCTGGTTGGGGGCGCTGCATTACTTGCCTGCAGGTACTCATAGATGAGGAGCCGATCCCTCATAATTCCAGCCAGCACACATGGTCATCAGTTCCTGTCATCCAAAGCTTGACAGCTAGAGGTTTATTTCTCTTTTTGTTGTAAAATACGGGTAGGTCGGCGCCCTGTCCCAACCATCTTATTATCATTCTTAGAGGCATGCAGATTGTATATTCCCTATGGTTAGTCGTCCCAATCGTGTGAGGCCATTTGTATGTTTTAGTTTGATTATGATGGTAGTGTAGGGCCTTGTATAGTTGATAGTTGGTGAACTTGTCGGTCACAGAGCAGTTTAGCATTTAGTTCAGCTTTTCAGTGAAACTAGTTAGCATGGTGGCCTTGTCGGCCCGCATAGGTTCCTTTATACTCCTGTGTTTCTAGTCAGCTGTTTTTTTCTTACAAGAGGCTATAGGCCTAGTCGGCTGAAGGCTGTATTTACAGCTGTTATATAGCCTGTTGGTTCCATGAATCCAGGGTTAGAGCCAGCCTGGCACCAGAACTGCTTAGGCTCAGTAGTCCATCAGTCCAGGTCTTAGTAGGACACCAGCATACCTCCCAAGGCGGGGCGTGACAGACGCCAAAATGGATGATGTCCAAATCCACTCCTCGCTTGGAGAGAGTGTACATGGTCCTCGCAATATAATTACCTAATTCGTGAGCCGGGGTCGAATCCACAGGAATGAAGATTGATGGAACTAAAGTCATCTATCAAATTATACTAAGTAGGATCATTGTGTCAAAACTAGAAAAGTAAATATTGGGGAATTGTAGAATCACTAATTGAATTCAAACTCAACCAACAAAAACAGAGCAACCAACTTCAAAGTAACAATATGAGCGAAGACTAGGGGTATGGTTTTGATGTGGCCGTGATAGGATTGGAGTTTACTAGCAATTCAAAATATTACGTACAAACATAAATAGTTGTGGACAAGGAACCCGATGTTTCTCCACCACTTGGGTGCCTTTTGCCTCGGATTTTCTCAAACCCCAAGGTCTCATACATTTCAACCACTATGACGTGGGCTAGAATTGAGCTATTTCTAGTCTCAATTCTTGAATGGGTGTATGAAAGTTGGCATTGGCTATCTCAAGCCCAACCCCACATAATCACAACCCAAATACCCAACATTATTTTCTCACCCATATTATATTCCTCTTTTTCAAGCAATAATAGAATAATTAAACACAATACATATTTGCAACTATAGATATTTCAATTATAAATTAAATAAAATAATAGATTTATGCTAAACAAGAATTCTAAGATTAAACTAGAAAAACCCAATCCATTCTAGCCCCCTGTCATGCACACACCCATAGCAAGAGGTTTATCTTCACATAGATGAAGAAAAAAATATTATACCAATAAGAAAATCAATATCATTCATCATTAAGAAGAAACTTCAAGCTCAACTTGTTCTTCAATGGAGGTTTATCTTAGAAAGATGAAGAACATAAGGGGAAAAGCTCTCACTTCTCTCTACCTTTTGCTCTCTCTAAAATTCAATTCAAAACAATACAATAGAAGAGAATGGAATATTCAATTATTTACAAAGGTGTTCAAAAATATGAAAGTCTACTCCTCTTTTCTTGTGCAGGTATTCCCATTTTGCCTTGAGAAGCATCCAAAATGTCCTTGTGCCAGAATGTCACGACCCAAGTTCATACCCTAGCCGTAACACGGGACAAGGAACCCCGAAAGGCTCCAAGTCGACACATGGCATAATCATAGCATACACTTAACATCATACATGACTAACAACATAAATAAGCGGAAGCTAATGACAAGAATCTAATATAAGTCATAAGAATAATTTAATAACACTTAGATACAATGCTGAATCTGTCAAGACAAGTTCGAAAGCCTCCTACTAATTGATGAGTTACTGGGAAAAGTCCCCAACTAACTCCTAAATTATAAAAACTGAAACATAGAAAAATATGAACATAATCATGTCTCGAAAGATAAGGACTCACCACTAGCAGTTGACAGGGAGAGCGAAGGGTATCTGACCATGCGGCTGAGCCTGATGACTTGAATCTATATCATGAAACGATATAGCACAAGAGGCGTGCGGTCAGTACTTGAAATGTACCGAGTATGTAGGAAATTTAATCAACTAACTCATAAGCATATACAAAAAGGAAGTATATAAAAACACAATAATAGTAATATAATTGAAATGAGATACAAGAAACTTATATGAGATTCACATATTCATATCATCATAACCACTTTATAAGGACATGAATTATCACAAGTCAACTGATGCACAAAAGTAATAATCGGGAATAATACAGAGGCACGATGCCGTGACTGATATCAGGAGGATCGCTGACTTACAAAGGTAAGTTCCTGACTGTCAAAGGGAGCATCCCTTACTATTAAATGTAAACATTCTTACTAATGAGAATACCTGACTGTCAAAGGGAGAGAATGCTCTAATGTAAAGAGTCACTAACTTGCTAGGGATGTTAGTCCTATCCAACTAGGGAGAAACAAGAAAAACTAGTAGCTAGGGATGTGAGTCTTTACTAACTAGGGAAATACTCCTACTAACAAGAATCCTTCTATTTCTTAAGCCAGATGTGCGCAACCCCTTCAACTGATATGAAGACAAGTCAGCACACTCCTTCCCAGTCGCCCTCATTATCTGGGTGATCTTCAGAATCACATCGATAAACTCGTGTGTATCCTCATCTACCTTTGATCTAAGGAATTCAGGAGGGTTCATCCTTAAGAAAACTCCGACCCATATTGCCGTCGCATTTTTGTTTTGCGGGACATGCACCACTGCGTACTGGTTGACTTGAGTAGTCAAGGCTTGCACTAACATGTAAATAGCTACCTAGTATTTAGCATGGGCAACTGGCTTCGGTGCATAGTGCTCCTAGACTGGTGGGGCTTGTTGGCGCCCGTCTCCGTTTCCATCCTCGTGGTCATTTCCATTTCCGTTCCTCCTACCATTAACTCTGCAAGGAGCCGTGATTATGTAATCAGGAACAGCATGAGTTAGAAGGATAGGGAGATATTTCATCGCACGACATAGATTATGAAAGAAGGGAACATTCCCAAATGTCTCGTAGCCTCTTCATTATAAGTGTGTCTCGCTTCACACCCATGAAAAAGACTCTACTTAATGCTGCTTTCAAACACCCTAGGAAACTCCAAACATATTACTCTGATACCAAGTTTTTCACGAACCGAACATAGACCCGAATCGCATCATGGGACAAGGATCCCCGAGAGACTCCAAGTCAACCCATGAAATGAACATACATCTAACTCAATCAAATAAAGTGGAATACACAGCATGATGACATAGCAGAAGCATAATCATGACATAAGATAGAAAAAAAAATGCACTTCACACATGACAGCTGAATACTACATATAGTCTGAAAGCCTCGAACATATCTAATAGGTTGATGGGACAACACCCACAACTAACCCGACAAGTCTGGAGAATTGAACATAAAGGATAACTAATATCAACTGGTCCTCTGGAGATAAGGACTCTCCACTGAACTGGATGCTAACTCTGGGAAATGTGCTAATGACGGTGCTGGGTTTGAAGGTCGGAGCTTGTACCATAAAATAATATAGCATAAAGTATGTGGTTAGTACGTGGAATTTACCGAGTATGCAAGGTAAGTAAAACAGAAATTTAAAATACATAAAAAGCTCATAAGAGTATGACAACATGCTCATAATATAACTATCATAATGTAACATAAGGCTCAAGGTTTGCAAAATATTTGTAAATCAGTCATAATTATAATAATAGGAGAAATACTTCTTTAAATATGACTTGAGCCAAAACAATATGAACATAACCATGCATAAATCATGAGGAACAATGGGAAGACTCATCATAACCGACACCATCATGGTAGAGCCTTACATGATGTCCCAAACTATCTCACTCAAGTGGGCAGAGTCGTCCCAGGCTTGCCAGGAAAGGGACGTGCGGTATGTGATATCACAAATGAGGGGATCCATTACCATTGTACTGTATCAATATAAACCTACGGTGGCACATAGTTATGAGACACTAGCGTACTCATTTGAATGCCAGGCTACTCGGTGCTAGACACTGCTCCCAAAAACACACACATTAGGCTCATATGTAAATCATAAACATAATTCATGAGATTCATGGCCAAATAAACATAAGCATCATTGATACCCTTTTAAATACATGTTTAGCCATGAATAAAGGGCCCATGAATCGGCCAACATTAAAAATCGATCAATCATGAAGTCCATGCATACTTGTAAACGTGTATATACTTAGTAATCGTAAATTCATAATGAGAATTTGAGTAAATCCATATCATAAATCATAAATCATGATGTGTTAAAGAACATCAAAATCAAGGTAAAATCATAACTCGATTAATCATAGAACGTACATGATTGGGCATAATTTTATAGAAATTTAAATCAATAATTTTTATAATTGAATTAGTTGTAAAATCTGCTCATGATTCATAAAATATGATATGATAGTATAAGAAATATTAACCCATAGATAAACCATTAGGATTTCATAAGAATTTGGGATAAAACCGCATAAGACATTCAAATAGAATTTCATGAATTAGGAGAGATTGGGCATGGGTGTGAATGAATTCACCCACTCATAACCGTACATACCTGAGAGACTTGGATACTATCACTCTCTTACTTGACCAAGAGGAATTGAAAAACAATTAATGAAGAACCTGGTGTTTTATGCTTGATAACCCTCTACACTCTTGAACTCTTCATGCATGGATGTGAATGAGCCTAGTATAGATTCCCCCCCCCCCATAAAACATCGCTTTTTGAGCATTAAACGATGTAGTTTAGGACCCTAGGACTTAGGAATAATGAAAATACCCTTAATGAATATCTTGAAAATTCTACACTTTCAGTGACAACGATCAATCCTACGAGTCGTACATGGATACCATGACTTGTGGTATCCGTCCATTACATCCCCTGTCATTTTTTAACCTTTCAGATTCTAATACGATGACTTGATAGGATGATTCGTTACCATAAAGAATGGTCCGTTGCATCCTCACGTTACTTCTCCCTGAAAACATGCACCTAGACCTTCCCACAAGCCACACCATGATTTGTGCCTACTTCCAACAAGTCATGGTTTCAATCCGTCACCTCGACTAGAATTTTCCTGTTCCTTCCCACGGTTACTTACCACGACCCGTTGTTACTCACAATGAATGGTCCTATGAGTCGTTATTTCCTCCTAGACTGAGGACCAATTTCATAACAACTCCATCTAATGACTTGTGACACTAATCATAGGTCATTCCTTGACCCGTTACTCCCAGTGCTAAACCTACAGAACCTCACCACGAACACATCTAATGGGTTATTGGTGGCACCAATGATCCGTGCCATGACCTGTTCTGTGAGAAACTTCCAAAAATTTGCCACTTTTCATTTTTAAATCCCAGGTCTAGTCTTGGGCACTTCTTAGGTATTACACCATATCATCCACTCCCAATGAGAAAAGGGTTATCTTAGAAACTGCTATTCTAATCGTCTCCATCATGACTGAAGTCCCTATTAACTTCAGGAAAATTATTGCCTAACGAATGAAGAGAAAGGCTCGATAGTCTAGCACTTCAATGCCCTACGCTGTCCTCAGTTCCCAGTTTTGCTCACAAGCTGGAGTGCCCTCTTTTCCCTGAGAAAATCCTTTATGCTACTCTTGGAGTCATAGACATTGACCAAAAGAGTGATGCATAGGCACCAACAATGAAAAGAAAAAGACTGCAAGCCTTTGGTGTAAATAAAGGATCCCTTTCCCATGGGTCGAACCAATCACCACAAGCCCCAGAGTTGAATGTGCCCCAGCCAGAAATGTCAGGAAAATCTTCAGTCAAAATGCCTCAACATGGAGCATCTACCTCTCCGCAATCCTCTCAACCAAGTGATCTCCATATACTTATGGAGATGACCAACTCTCATGAGAGCCAACTCCAGCGGTTGTCCAAGAGCCTTGTCGCGCTCATTGCCTAAACAATCAAAAAGGAGCTCAAGACTTTATACGAGAGTGTCACCACTCTATGCAAGAGGGTGGATGCAGTTGAAGGGGTTGTCACCTCCCTCCAGACTGAGGTGCAAGAGTGAAAGAATCGGACTTGAATAGAAGTGATAGATATGGGCGCCCTGGATGCTGCAATGGCTGATCCTTCTTTAGTTTGGCGTCCTATTGATGACCTTTTCGAGGGTTTGGGATATGATTTTGCTGGTCTAGATGGGGCCAGTGGTTGTGGTGCAGGTGATGCACAGGCTGACGATGAGAAAGAATGACCTCCTCAGGGAGTTTCTTGTCCCTTTCCCTTTTATATATATACATTAGGGAAAATGTACTCTTTTATGTGGGGGAGGGATGAGTGCAGCTGCTGATAGGTCATTAATGGGTGTTTTCTTTAGATGTTTTCTATTTCTTTTTGAAATTAATTGAGTAGAGCCCTTGTTGGGCTGTTGTTTTTGTTGTTTGATGGTTTCCCTTGTCGAGCTTGTTTGGTTTTGAAAAAAAAAATGAATGAATGTGTTGGTTTAATTCGTAATGGTTGATGGTCAGTGATTAAATGGGGTCTTTTCTTTTAATTGTGAAATTTTGCATGAAATGATTCAAAGTCTTGTTTCTTTTTCACCTTTGTAAATAGTTGCATAGTAATAAAAACACCGAGGGTTTTCTTTAGACCATGGTTCTTTCCTGAGGAGCTTTCTTTTGTTTCTTTTTATTTTCTTTATTGAACTAGGTTGGCATTTTCTGATGATTGATTGAGTAGCGATATTCTTATGGGAGAACGCCATGTTATTTTGAGTCTCTTGTTAAGTTGATTTGAGAGGCACCACCAAAAAAATTGTTGAAATGGAATTTTGAAATGAGGGCATGAAAATAAAGATAATGAGAAAATACTAACACAATAGCATAGCATTCTTTGTCATATATTGTAAATTCTTTGCTTTAATTATGAGTTGTCCTGCTTTGATGTCCTAACTTGATATCTTGTGACGAGAATGACGCTTATGGACATTTTAAGGGTGATGCCATATGTAGTGAGGAATATTTCATGAGTCTCATGCATGAATTCCTGTTTAGAACTTTCCCTAATGTGATTCAAGGAGAAATCCTAGATGTAGTTGTGCGGAGAACATGATTTTAGGCTTTCCTTTCTCTAGCCACTTCACCATTATACTCTCCTTGAGCATTGATCCTAGTCAGCCAATGTAGAGCGCGCAGAGCTTTTGTTTGGCAATCACATTACAAGCCTTAAGACCATTCTTAAAACCTCTCTTTGGTACCCATTATCCCTAAATGCTAGTGTCAAGATAGTAATGAAATGAGGCTTTAAGCCTCAAAAAAACGGAGTGATAAAAAAATGAGAAATGAGGCAAAAGCCTAAGTTTGGGGGTGTGCAAAAAGGAGAAAATAAGAATTTTAGTTTGAGGTAGCACCACATTGTGTCAAAATGCACAAAACAATAAATCAAAAAGCGAAAAACAATTTGTGTGAACCCCATGCTTCCTATTGAGGTGATAAAGTTAGTTGTGAATGCAAAAGGGGTTATAAGGAGGGTTGTTAAAGAAATGACAGTAAAAAACAATTAAATAAGTGAAACAAAGTAAAGTTAGTGTAAGGAATTGACGGGAGGTATGCATACAAAAAGAATAAGGGAGGATCGAGTCACTACAACAAAATTTTCATATTACCCTTAACCCGAACATAAATCATAGCCCACAAGCCCTAAATGATTCTAAGTATAGCTACTCTACATTAGTAGCGAATTACATGAAGGGCAAGCTTATGGGTCAAGTGTGTGCATGAAGACTTGTTTTGGGAGAGGGAGTGTTCTCTTCCAAAAAATCCCTTGTGAGCATTCAAATGATTAATGACAAAAGAATAGGGATTCTTATTTCGGTGAGTGGCATCATTCCTTTTTGAGGACACAAGGGCATTCAGAATTAATGTGTGAATAGCGCATGAGAAGTGTAAACTCTAAGGCAAGCTTTGAAGGTGCACTGATTATGACTTGAGATGCTATGTGTATTTCATGGTTGAGTAATACCCTTGTTTTACTAAATAAATCCTTTCATGAACCTTGTTGGTGGAAAGTGGTAGCCTATTCGAAACATCTTCATTGTTTTGGTCTTTTAGGGTATTTACATCTCTTCTACGGTGAGCTTAGTGAGCATTTTTCTTGGGTTGTCATAGTTCAGGTGATTGGTGATGTTTAATTTTGTGTAGAAGTAGCATATTTTTCAATAAATGAGAGTTGCATTAATTGAGGACAAGTAATGGTTCAAGTTTGGGGTTTGATGAGTTGGTAATTTACCAACTCATTAGGCTCTTAAGCTTAAGTTTTTGCTTAGTTTTTGAGTTGACAATATATATTTTGTACACTTTTTGCTTTTGTTGTGTGCAGGCGCCTAAATGTTTAGAAAAGAGCAAAAACGGAGCAAAAGGAAGGAAGTGAGAACAAATCGTTGGTCCACTCGCCGAAAGACACCTGATTTTCTGGAAACAAGAACAAAAACATGGCTATTCATGGATTGAGATCAGCTAAACACCAGATTAACCGCGGATGCTCACTGGATTTGAGGATGGCTTAGATAAGATACTCTGTGGTTCATGAATTTGAACCAGTGAATTGTCGGCGTCTCAGTCGATTCTAGAACGATGCTCAGGGGTAAAATTTTCTAGCATAGAAAAAGAGATAGAAGATGTCCTATTTACCTAGATATAAATACTACATAAAGTACTATGTACTAGGGGATATAGAGAGCAGCGCATATCACATCGTTGTTTCCTTTCTTAGCTTTAGAACATTCTCTTAGTAGAAAAAAGGAGATTTTGATTGGTAAACTTGGAAAAGTACTCTTCTCTACTTCTTCTTCTTAATAGTAAGTTACAGCCATTGTTGGAGACTATACTTGTGAATTTGATTTTAATACTCTTGTTATTAAATTCAATGAGTTTATTGATGAATATGCTTTTGAATTTCTTAATCATGATTAGCTAAATCATTAACTAGAGGTGTGTGATGATGAATACTTAATTAGAGTGGGTATTTCTAGAGTCATCTTCATATTATTTAAATAAGTGCAAATCTGTTAGATTCTCTTCAATCTATAAAGGAAGATCCATTGATTATGATATGGGTCTATCTATTCTTGCTTGATTGTTGTTTGGAAATTTTGAGTTTGGAGTCCCCACGGATGTGACCATAAGTCGTGGTTAGCTCCCATGACTCGATAAGTCAGTCGTGGCCAGGGAGAAGTTTCAAGAAGGAGGACTTGGATAGTACACTTAATGGGTGGATCACTACGACTCGTTGGGTGCACCACGAGCCGTGGTGTACCATGTGATAAGCGTAGGTATGTTTTAGGTAGTGAAGACCACGAGTTGTGGTCACCAGTAATGACTCCTGAATTGTCTCCTGATGATCCCTAGAGAAATGATGGCAGTGCACTCAACGATTGGTAGCCACAAGTCATGGCCTTGGACGACGACTCGTTCAGTCCCTCGTGGGGACAGGCAGTAAGTTATTTTTTGCGAATTTAGTAAGGCCTTATCCATAATTCCTATGATCCTAAGGCCTAAACTATGTTGATTTAAGCTATGAATAGTGATAGTTTAAGAGCGGTAAGTTCACTCTAGGCTATTCTAATTAATGTATGCAAGAGTAAATGTCTAGAGAGGTGATCAAGCTCAATTTTCTTCAAGTTTACATCCATTCTTCCTTGGTCAAGGAGAGAAATCATAGAATTAGATCCTCTATGGTATATAAGGTTATGAATGGGTAAATTTGTTGACACCCATGCCCAATCGCTCTCTAATTCATAAAAATCTATATGTTGATCCTATGGAATTTTAACCCAATGCATGAATTTTCCTAAGTTTCTACCATGGGTATGATCTAAGCATGTTTCTGTTATTGAATTATGATTCATGGTCAAATCTTACATTATTTTCAATTATAATCATGTTTTCAAGCTTTATAAATTATAATGCCCATCAATCAGAAGTTCATGAAAGTTGAGATTTATGATGAATGTTCAAGTATGATGAGATATTATTGATGAAAAGTATGTTTTTAAGTTACCCATGTCTATGATCATGTTTTCAAGTGAGTTAAGTATTTTCAAGCATGTTTAAGTGTTGGAAAAGCCTATATGTTCAAGTATAATTATGATTTCAAGTTTATTATCTTACCACATGGTTTTTAAGTGAAGACTCCCAGTTATGTTCAGCTTGTGGTATGGTTTGAGCCAAGGCTCCTCATGTATGATTTATATTTATATATATTCATGATTATTCAGCTTCATCAATAGACGATGGTCAGCTTCATTAAAAAACAATGGAGAGCATATGCATGTTTTTGGGAGTAGTGTCTGGCACCGAGTAGGCTAAGGGCCAGTGAACCCTATGCCTCAGAACTATGCGCCAATGTAGGTTTAATTAGATCATTTTGGGACCTCCCATGTGAGCTTTCCCCTACCTCAAGGGGCTTTTAGATTGATATTGATATCATGGAACCATCCTTAGCCGTAGCAAGGCTTTGGACGACCCTGCAACTTGAGTGTGATAGTTAGAACCACGTAACGTCTATCTCGGTAATGTCGGTTATATGACGAGTCTCCCATTACTCCTCATGATTTCATTTATGCATGTTTATCATTCATGATATGTATGTGTGTGTGTGTGTATGATCTAAAGCAGGTTTGACCCAATGTAAATCTTTACTTATGATTATTAGATTTCAGCTTTGAGTCATTCGATTCAGTTATAATGTTCAGTTATGTTTAGATCATGATTTTAGAAAATAGCATGCAAGCCCTACTCTCAGATTCTTATCTTAATGTTGTTTTATATTATGCATGTTTTAAATTATTTTACTTATTTAAGCAGTTTTACTTACCTTGCATACTCAGTACATTCCACATACTGACTGGATGCTCTATGTTGTATTGTTTCATGATATAGTCTCCGATCTTCAGACTCAGCCCCGTCACTAGCCAGCTATAAAGTTAGCATCTAGTCTTTATTGGTGAGTCCTTATCTCCCAAGGACCCTTTGTTATCATATATCCTCGTATATTTAGTTCCAGACTTAGAGAGTTAGTTGGGGTCTTGTCCCATTAACTTATCAGAATTAGAGGCTTTCTAAACAATAGATTGTATTCTGCTTCAGACTTGTGTTGTATATTCAGATTGTTATGTTATGTTTAGATTTCCTCCCTGTTATTATGTTAAGTCTTTAGCTTTATATTCATTGAGTTAGATGTATGTTCATGCCATGGGTCGACTTGGGGTCTCTTAGGTCTCCTTGTCTTGGGTCTCGATCCGGGCCTATGTTTGGGTTGTGACAAACTTGATATCAGAGAAATAGGTTTTGAAGTGTCCTAGGGTGTCTGAAAGCCGCGTTATGTAGAGTCTTTTTCATGGGTGTGAAGCACGCCACACTTATGATGAAGAGGCTACAAGACATTTAGGAAATATTCCCTTCTTTTATGATCTATGTCATGCAGTGAAATGCCTCTCTATCCTTCTAACTCATGCTATTCGCGATTGTAGAATCATGCATCCCCGAAGAGTTGATGGTAGAAGAAATAAAAATTGAAATAGCCACGAGGATGGCAATGGGGATGGGCACCAACAAGCTCCACCAGCCCATGAGCACCATGCGTCATTGTCGGTTGCCCAGGTTGAATTCAAGGCATCCATTCAGATGCTAGCACAAGCTTTGACTGCTTAGGTCAACCAGCAGGTGGTAGCGCATGTCCCATAGAATTGGAATGTAGAGGGAACACAAGTCGGAGATTTCCTAAGGACGAACCCACAAGAGTTTCTTAAGTCAATGGTGGATAAGGATCCACATGAATTTATTGACGAGATCTTGAAGATCACCAGGTCATGGGGGTGAATTGAAAAGAGTGTGCTGATTTGTCCTCATACCAGTTGAAGGGGGTCACACACATTTGGTTTAAATAGTGGAAGGATAGTATGGAAATCAGAGTGGGCCCTATCAGTTGGGATAAGTTTCATGTCACATTACTAGATCGGTTCTTCCCTCGGGAAATAAGGGAGCTGAAAGCGGCAAGTTCTTGAGTCTAAAACAAGGGAAGATGACAGTGCAGGAATATGCCCTTGAGTTCACTCGTCTGTCAAAGTACACCTAGAGTTAGTGGTTGATCAGAGGGTGCGAGTTAGTAGGTCTGTTCATGGGATAGCGGACTATCTACACAAGGATTGTAGAACAGTCATGCTCCATCAGGATATGAATTTTCCTCGGATATTCTTGTATGCCCAGCAGATGGACGCGGCGCATCTGAGGGAGAGAGAGGCCAAGAGGGCCAGGACAGATAGTATAGGTTCTCTCAGCTGAGACCAGGCTGTGGGCATCGACAGCGATGCCACCAGAGATCTTCAGCCCCAGCATTTTTGTGATGAGTGTTCCATCCAAACCTAGGCACACCAGAGAGGATGAGCATCAAGCTGCAGGGGTCAAAGCAGTAGGTCCACATATTCCAGTATCCCAATTTGCGATGGTGTGGTTGAAGGCACATGGGTTAGTGTTTGGCGGGTAAAGGTGCTTGCTTCAGGTGAGGGAAGCCTGGGTATATGCTTAGAGATTGCCCAGTAGCTAGACAGGGCCATGATAGGGGTCGAGGCCCAGCTTCCAGTTCAGCAGCTCACCAACCAACCCACCTCAATATGGAGCATCTAATAACATAAGTAGCGGTTAGTGCCAAAATAGATTCTATGCCCTAGCATCCTGCTGGGATCAGGAGGTCTCCCCGGATGTAGTCTCTGGTATGTTACGAGTTTTCCATCTTGATGTATATGCTTTGTTAGACCCAAGGGATACTTTGTATTTTGTGATGCCTATTTTGCAAGTAGCTTCAGAGTCAGTCCCAAAATCTTGTCAAAACCTTTATCAATTTCTACAGTAGTGGGTGACTTAGTTAGAGATAGACGGGTGTATAGAAGTTGCCCCGTCACAGTCCTTCAGAAAGTCACCTCAAAGATCTAGTAAAGTTAGCCATGATCGATTTTGATGTTATCCTCGGCATGGATTGGCTATTCACATGTTATGCCTCAGTTAATTGTTGAACCCGGGTAATAGAGTTTAGATTTATGGTGAGCCAGTCCTAGAATGGAAGGGTAGTTTAGTTGTGCCTGTAGGTTATTTCATTTCCTACCTTAAGGCCAGAAAGATGATCTCCAAAGGTTGTGTATACTATCTAGTTAGGGTTAAGGATGCCATGTCTGAGACCCTAACTATCCATTCAGTCTCAGTAGCAAATGAGTATCCTGAAGTCTTCCAAAATGATCTACCGAGAATCCCTCCCGAGCGGGAGATTGATTTTGGTATTGACCTTCTTCCTAGTACGCAACCTATATCTATTCCTCCTTATAGAAAGGATCCAGCCGAGTTAAATGATTTGAAGGAGCAGTTGAAGGACCTGTTAATCAAGGGTTTCGTTAGACCAAGCATATCCCCATGGGGTGAAACACTTCTCTTTGTTCGAAAGAAAGATGGTTCTCTTCGTATGTGCATTGATTATTGACAATTGAACAAGGTCACCATCAAGAACAGGTATCCTATACATACGATTGATGATTTGTTTGACCATCTATAGGGTACTAAATGATTTTAAATGATAGACCTTAGGTTCGGATACCATCAGCTTAGGGTTCAGGAGAGTGACATCCCAAAAACAGCCTTCAAGATGCGGTATGGTCATTATGAGTTTGTAGTTATGTCTTTTAGACTAACGAATTGAAGATTTTATTGACTTAATGAATAGGGTATTCAATCCATACTTAGATATGTTCGTGACCATGTTTATTGATGACATCCTGATATACTCTCGGAGCAAGGAGGAGCATGCTGCTCATTTAAGGGTGGTACTACCGACTTTCAAGCATCACAAACTATGTGCTAAATTCAGTAAATGTGACTTTTGGTTGTACTCAGTGGCATTTTTGGTCCATGTGGTGTCATGTGAGGGCATAAAGGTGGACTCTCAGAAAATAGAGGCGATGAAGAATTGGCCTAGACCAGGAATCCTTCATATATCAGGAGCTTCTTGAGCTTAGCAGGTTATTATCGGTCGTTTGTTGAGGGTTCTTCATCTATTGCGGTGCCATTGACCAAATTTACCCAAAAGAAAGTGAAATTCCACAGGTCGAATGCCTGTGAAAGGAGCTTTCAAGAATTGAAGACTCGACTTAACTCAGCACCAGTATTGACCCTACCGGAGGGTACCGATGGGTTTGTGGTGTGTTGTGATGCTTCTAGAATCGGCCTTGGTTGTGTATTGATACAGCACAGTAAAGTGGTAGCATACGCTTCTAGACAGCTGAAAGTTCATGAGAACAATTACCTGACCCATGATCTTGGATTGTCGATGGTGGTATTTGTATTGAAGATTTGGAGACACTATTTGTATGGGGTCCATATAGATGTGTTTACGGATCACAAAAGCCTACAACGTGTTTACACAAAAGGATCTAAATCTATGCCAAAGGAGGTGGTTAGAGCTACTCAAGGATTATGATATGAGTGTCCTTTACGATCCGGGTAAAGCCAATATGGTGGCAGACACATTTAATAGACTATCTATGGAGAGTGTGTCCCACGTAGATGAAGGCAAGAAGGAGCTGATGAAGGATTTGCATCGACTTGCAAGGTTGGCAGTTAATCTGGATAACTCGACCGTTTGCAGTGTTATAGTTCAAAATGAATCAAAATCATCCCTGGTGACTGATGTAAAAGCTTGGCAAGATGAGGACCCTATTTTGGTGAAGCTAAGGGAAGTCGTTCAGAATTAGAAGGTAGAGGTCATCTCCAAAGGGGGAAATGGGGTGCTTCGATATCAGGGTCGATCGTGTGTAGCGGACGTTAATCACTTGAGCAATCGAATGTTGCATGAGGCTCAAAGTTCTAGATATTTTATACATCCAGGTGCCACCATCGTGTGTCTTCACCTACGGGAGGTCTATTGGTGGAATGGCATGAAGAAGGACATCGCAGAATTTGTAGCTAAGTGTCCAAATTATCAACAAGTGAAGGTTGAGCACCAAAGACCAAGGGATGTGCTTCAAGACATCAGTATCCCTACTTGGATATAGGATGAAATCAATATGGACTTCAATGTAGAGTTTCCCCGTAGTTGTTGGCAATATGACTCCATTTGGATTGTCGTAGATAGGTTGACCAAAGCAACTCATTTTCTACCTGTCAAAACCATCGATTCAGCAGAGGATTATGCCAAAATATACATCCGAGAGCTAGTTTTGTTTCATAGAGTGCCCTTGTCCATTATATCAGATAGAGGTACTCAATTTACCTCTCAATTTTGGAGATCATTTCAAAAAGGACTTGATACTTAGGTTAAGCTTAGTATAACATTTCACCTGCAAACGGATGGTCAAGCAGAGTGGACAATTCAGACTCTTGAGGACATGTTGAGAGCATGTGTGATTGAATTCAAGGGTAGTTGGGATGACCATTTGCCTCTTATTGAGTTTGCATATAATAACAGCTACCATTCCAGCATTTCGATGGCTCCATTTGAGGCTCTCTATGGGAAAAGATGTAGATCGCCTATTGATTGGTTTGAAGTCGGTGAAGTTGCGATGATAGGACCAGATTCAGTCCATGAGGCCATGAAGAATGTTTAACTCATACGGGATAGGTTGAAAATAGCTCAAAGTCGCCAAAAGTTCTATGCTGATGTGAGAAGGAGAGAACTTGAGTTCGAAGTTGATCATTGGGTATTTCTGAAGGTGTCTCCCATGAAGGGAGTGATGAGATTTGGAAATAAAGGAAATCTTAGCCCTCTTTATGTTTGCCCTTACCGCATTTTGAAGCGGGTTGACAAGGTGGCATATGAATTAGAGTTGCCCTCAGAATTAGCTTACATGCATCCTATCTTTCATGTATTGCTCCTAAAGAAGTGCTTGGGTGATCCAGTGATAACGCTTAAACCATATCTCCTACCGAAGTATGAAGTGGATGTTGTCAATAAAGAACCCAACTAAAGGTTGGGGTCGAACCCACAAGGAATATGGAAGAGCTAGACTAAAGCCAGTAAGTGAACTTGTTGGATAGTTACTCAAAATTAGGGGTTCTAAAGAAAGAAATAATTAAAAAACTATTAATTTTTTGTTGAAATAAAGAATGAAGGATAACTAGGGTCTATGTTCCCATAGGTTCATAACTGCTTTGGGTATACATACGTGATCATCACAATGCTTGTAGAAATGATAACCAAACTTCATCCAAATGATTGGTTCGTCCCTATTGGATGACTATATTCAATCACATGGTCAGGTCTCATGAGCAATTGCAAACTAACCATTATCAATATGTCTCAGATATAACTATCCTGCGACCACAACTCAATTTAATACAATGATCATCAAGATTAAGATTTGTTGTAATTCTCTTTTCCTAATCTCTACCTCCCTAGGCTCAAGCATGTAAAGAATTCGGGCAAGTCCTAACGTTGTACACTGTTAAAAAATGTTTAAGCATGAACAGAATACAATACAAGCGTTCTGCATTTGTTTTGAATCACCTTTATGTAACCCTAGCTTCTTAATCCATAATTGTTCCCACAACCCTAGCTATGGAGGTTTTAGCCTCTCATAGTTGCAAGGTTGTGATATGCATTCATCATTAAATACATAAATCAATACTTACAACCGTAGATGAGAGAAAAAACTCTTTGATTATATCCGAACTAACTCAAGAACAATTCACATAGATCAAGATGAAATCAAGAAAAGGTTGATCACAAGCCAATCAACTCATTTGAATGTTGTCTCTGTGTCTCTAAAGTTCTCTAACTACTTCCAACCATTCTTCTCTCTATATCTAATGAAAATAAACATAAAACATAATTATACAGACATAAAAATCCTTTTCCTAGGCTAACAGGGTGAATTTCCATAACTGGTGTCGCCTGTGCCACGATCGATCCTATGACCCGTAGCAAGTTTGTACAGGTCGTACCTGCTTCCTATGTGTTATTGCCAGCTGACATTCAGCTAAGTTTTGGACCTTGGTACGAAACGTACATGCTTCCTGCGAGTTTTACTATGCTTTTGTGGCTTCACTCTGAGAATTCTCAATTTTTCTGAAGTTCTTCATGAGTGTGATGGTACGACTCATACCTTAACGCCACGACTCGTACTGTCTATCCGTGTCAGGGCTCAACCTCTTGTGCAAATCCTCTTAATCTTTGTAGGACTCATTGCTACAACTCGTACAAGTGTTGTACGACTCATACTGAGAGTCGTAGGATGCACTCTTCATAACTTAGCCATCTGAAACTTTTCATTATCTTCAATACGACTCATTTTGAGACTTGTGACTTAAGCCTATTTTCTACACTTTCAGTTTATCTTTTGCACATTCTTGCTCCAACACCTATTTATCCTGTAACCAAAGAAAAAGTTCCTTATATTCATATAAACATACCTAAGTTCATGCTATTTTTTTATTGAGCGTAGAAAGTGTTGTAAACTCACAGCACATCAAGACCCTCAATTTAACTCTTTTGCATGTCCTCAGGCAAAGAAAAGAAAAACTAAATACGATGCTCAATTTGAAAATAAACCTACGATACTAAAGCCAATACAAAACAAAATTTGCACTATATATCCAACAACTTTTGACCCTATCTCCGTGAACCAACATCAGCTAATGTACTACAAGCAACCACAAAACATGCTAAGAAGGAATCATCACATGTCATGTAGCTATCAACGGCCAATATAGTCCTCATCAATGCTTTCCACATAGACCAATGGTAAAAGTATACATAATCCATGTACCCTCACAACAAATGAAGTCCCACTCACAGATATAGTGTCATATATTGCATAGGGCTAAACAAGCGAGACGCTCACTCTCACAAAGAAGTTTCAAGTACTATGTGTTAAATACCATAGGCTTTCCCTTATTTTCTCTACTTTGGTCTGTTAGATGGACAGCTAAGGATCACTATGGGACTTTTTGTGGATTACAATGGGGGATTTAGGGCTGGACATGATAAATATGAGAGATTTTTGAGTGACTATCCCTTCCTTGGTACTACATACATTGGTTTCACCATTCACCTATTTCACCTTATATTCTTTTTATTCTTTTTCCTCCCTTTTCACCTCTTTTATGTGCATTTGTATGGGTGTGATGTATTTTCAACTTGTTCAATCATTTTATCTTTTTTCTTTTTAATTTTCTTTTTCAAGATTTACAACTTTTTCATTTTTTTTCACACCACACCTCATTTTTAACCTTTTCTCTTTTCTTTCCTTTTTTCTCATTTCCACCATTCCTGCACCCCTACTTTAGCCACCATCAACTTAGGAATTTTTTCTATGTTGAGGTTCATAATATCCAAGGAAGGATCAAGGCCAAAATAGGTTCATTGTAAAAAATGGGTACGGTTCATCATTTAATCAAAGAAAACTGGTCTATTTAAGGCTCAAAATTGGGATCAAGGGAATCATATGACTTTGGTAGAATTATTTAGGATAAAAGTGATATTATCAAAGAACGGCCTATGATCATATCTTAAACAACCATCCTTAGCCTATGGAAAGACCAACCAGGCAAGTTATAGATCTTCAACATTATATTGAACTCAGTATTACACCTCACTCACTCATGGAACATGACATATATTCACCTTACCTGTCTGGTTTACAAATTGATTAACAAGAATCCTCGGTCTAATAAACTAAATGACATCAAAAGATCCACAAAAATCATGCATGCAGTCACAAATACATAGTTAATGCATCATAAAGTTTTAAACAGGGTCAGTTATTTTCAAAAATCCAAAACTAGTGCACTTTCATTGGCTAAGTACTCCTAATTTATTTCCTAATTAAACAAAAATCACAAAATAAGAAAATAAACCCTAAAAATGTCGGTTCTACTAGATAGCATGCCCGAGGGAAAAGAAATACGATAAGAAAAACCCTTAAACGAATCCAAAAATACCAAAAATCACAAGTACACCCCCTCCCCTTTGTGAAAGTTGAGCTTCATCCTCGAAGCTTAAACTACAAGAATAGAGGGAAGGGAAAATACCTATGGCGCTCTAGGCGTACCTGTCATCCTGCGGAGGAGGTACCTCCACTGTAGTCGTGGCGGTAGCAGTGGCCGATGCACTCAATGATGTATCAATAAAGGGAGTGGTTATCCCCTCAGTAGCCTTGGCCGCCTCTACGGTGTCCATGTTAATCGGGGCTGAATGTTGCTTTCCCAAAGTGTCCTGACAACTAGTAAGATTGTTATACTCTATGAACTTAAAGATCGTATCCGAGAGTTGAAATGGGGAAAAACTATAAATATGAGTTGCAGGTTTAGAATAAGTCATTGGACGACTCATGAGATCAGCCCACAAGTCATTAGGTGACTCATGGGGAAGTCCGGTGAGGAGTAGGATGTCTGGAGGAAAAGGGTCCCCCAAGGGATGTGGCAATAACTCATGGCCAGACCCCACGAGTCATTAGGTCAACCGTGGGGTAAGGGAGTATGAAAATCGAAGAGGTCAAACTAGTGTACTTAACGAGAGCTAACCATGACTCGTTAGGTCAAGCAACGAGTCGTGGTTTGAGTCATGGAATGAATTTAAGTGAGGTGATATAAGGCTGGCAGTGTATTTAACGGGCATGGCAATGAGTCATTAGCCCCAGTGACGAGTCATCTGGTCGTTCGTTAGGACCACCTGGCAGTTGTTTCTTGCGAATTAGTAAGGGCTTTTTCATAAATTCCTAAGATCCTAAGGCCTAAACTATGATGGTTTTGGTTATGAATACGGAAATTTAAATGGGTTAAGCTCAGTTTAGACCTCATTCACTCATGCATGCAAGATAGGGGATTGAGAGGGTGATTCAAGCTTAGCATTCATCAATTTCATTACAATTCTTTCGTGGGCAATAAAGAGAGGTTAAGAATCAGTTGTTCCAGGTGTGTAAGGCTATCAATGGGTGATTTCTTCCACACCCATGACCATCCTCTATGATTTTACAAAAATTCTATTAAAAACTCATGGGCATTTGAAGTGTATTTACATAAAAGTCTAATGATTGTTAATGGGTTTTGTGATTTTAGAATCTTATCATATTCTATGGGTTTTTATGGAATTTTATGATTTATGTTATTTATATTGTTATCGAGTTTGATTTCTATGTAATTAAGCCTAATTATGCATGACCCATGATAAATCGATTTATGATCTACTATTTTCATTGATGATATTTACAAGCCCAACATGAATTATTATTCAAACTATGGATTTATGATATTACCCATCATGATTCTATGAATTTCAATCTATATGCATGATCTACAAGTATGTATGAACTTTAAGATTCATGTATTATGATTTGGCTGACTCATGGGCCTTATTTCATGGCTAGTTCATGTATGTACAAGCATGTTTATGATTATCATAATTTAACTAGCCCATTAATTCATGCATTTTATACTATGAGTACTATATATGTTTTGGGAGTAGTACCGAACACCGAGTAGGTTTGGGACTCAAGCTAAGCCCAGATCTCATAAACTACGTGCCACCGTAGCTATGTTGGGACCTCGTTCATGACTGTCCGAGGCCCAAATGGCCCTTTTCATGGTGATATCACGCCCTTCATGGTTCTACCCTTGGCAAGGTACGAACGACCTCCCGACTAGGTTTATAGGTCAGACTTCATGTGTGCTCATATGGGGTATGTCGGTTAAGAGAATCTCCCACTGTTCCTCATGATTCATGCACGTTTATGATTATGTATTTTGGCTCAATTCAAGTTAAGTAAAGCTTTTATCTTACAATTATGATTATGTTTGCAACTATGAATGTTTTGAAAACCTTGAGCCCTATGTTATGTTATGATGTTTATGATATGAGCATGACGTCCTACTCTTATGACTATTTATAAGTGTTATATATATTTTAAATGTCTGTTTTTTTATTGCATATTTGGCGCATTCTATGTTGTATCATTTCATGATACAGGACTTAGTTCTCAGGTTCACCATCCTCAATAGTTCATCAGAGATCATTATCAGCTTGTGTGGTGAGTCCTCATGTTCCAAGGGCTATTTGATAGATATGTTGATACTTCAAGTTTTAGTATTTGTTTAGGTTGGTCGGGGGTGTTGTCCCATCAACCCATCGTACATATTAGAGGCTTTCAAACAATGTTCAGTACTCTACTTATATCTCTTAGTGTCTCGGATGTTTGATATATTATGTTACGCTATGTTTCTGACATGCCTTATGTACAATCTTTCACTCATGTGATTGAATTAAATGTATGCTCATGCCATGGGTCGACTCGGGGTCTCTCGGGGCTTCTTGTCCCGTGTCTTTAATCTGGTTGTACGTTTGGGTCGTGAAAAACATGGTATCAGAGTGATAGGTTTTGATGTATCCTAGGGTCTCTAAAAGTCACGTTCAGTAGAGCCTTTTTTATAGGTGTGAAGTGCGCCACACTTATGATGAAAAGGCTACTAGAAGTTTAGGAAATGTTCCCTTCATTCCTGATCTATGTCATGCGATGAAAGTCCTTTACTCTTCTAAGTCATGTTATTCGCGTTTACAGAATCATGCCTCCACGCCAAGTGAATGCCAGAAGAAATAGTAACAGTAATGATTATGAGGGTGTCAATGATTGTGAGCATCAACTAGCCCCACTCGTTCATGAGGAGCATACACTAGAGCCAGCTGTCCACGCTGAGTTTAGTGCAACGATTCAGACGCTGGCACAGGCCATGAATGCCAAGGTGCAAAATCAGACAGTGGAACATTATCCTAAGAATGGGAATGCAACGACAGCTAGGGTGAGGGATTTCTTGAGAATAAACCCTCCGGAGTTCACGGGATCGAAGGTGGACGAGGATCCACATGATTTCATTGAGGAGATTTTAAAGATCACCCAGATTATAGGGGTGAACAATGGGGAGAGTGTTAGCTTGACCTCTTATAAGTTAAAGGGGGTAGCTCACATATGGTTTAATTAGTGGAGAGATGCAAGGGCAGTCGGTGCAGGCCCGATAGGTTAGGAGGAGTTCACGCAGCAGTTATGGATCGGTTCTTCCCTTAGGAGATGAGGGAGCTCAAGGCGGCCGAGTTTGTTAATTTGAAGCAGGGCAATATTTCCATTTAGGAGCATGCATTGGAGTTCACCCGATTATCCAAGTATGCTCCGGAGTTGTTGGCGGACCACTAGGATCGGGTGAATCATTTTGTGCATGGGGTGGCAGATTATTTGGACAAGGATTACAGGATCGCTATGTTACATCAGGATATTGACTTTCCCTGCATTATGTTGCATGCACAGTAGATGGTGTCGATCTATCAGAGACAGTGGGAGGCAAAGAGGGCCAGGACCGACAGCTATGGGACTTCTCAGGTCAGGTCGGGGGGTGGACAACATTAGCAGCCCCAACACAGGTCTATCACTCTAGCTCCGTCATCGGCCAACACACTATCTAGATTTAGGGGAGATTAGAGGAGCAGAGCTTTAGAGCATACAGGTGGAGCGCAATTTTCCAATTTGTGCAGGATGTGGTAAGAATCACCCCGGAAGGTGCTTAGTTGGCTCAAATGCTTGTTTCAGGTGTGGCAAACCCGGAGAGAGACTTAACGATTGCCCCTCAACCAGATCAGGGGTCGGTGTAGCCCATGTGACAACAGCCAGTTCTACCGCTCTAGCAGCACGTCCCCCTCAGCAGGGTGCCTCTACTAGTTCAATAGGCGGTTAGCGCCAAAACAGGTTTTATGCTTTAGTGCCGGCGAGGAGTAGGAGGCTTCACCAGATGTGGTCACTGATATGTTGCACGTCTTCCATATTGATTCTTATGCCTTGTTAGATCCAGGAGCTACTTTGTCTTTTGTTACCCCTTATATTGCTAGTAGTTTTGGAGTTAGCCCAAAAATCCTATCAGAATAGTTCTCAATCTCTACTCCAGTCGGTGATTCAATTGTAGCTAGGTGGGTGTATAGAGGTTGTCCCATTACAGAATTGCATAAGGTCACCTTCGTAGACTTAGTAGATTTAGCTATGACTGACTTTGACATCACTTTGGGCATGGATTGGTTGTTTGCGTGTTATGCTTCGATTAATTGTTGGACCCGTGCGGTGGAATTCTGATTTCCAGGTGACACAGTTATGGAGTGGAAGGGTAATTCAGTTGTACCAGCCAGTCGGTTTATTTCATATCTTAAGGGCAGGAAAATGATTTCTAAGAGCTGCATGTATCACTTAGTTAGGGTTAAGGATGTTGAGTTCAAGACCCCGACTAACTATTCAGTTCCTATGGTGTGTAAGTATCCAGAGGTTTTTCCCGATGATTTTCCAAGTATTCTTCCTGAGAGGGAAAAACATTTCGGTATTAATCTCTTGCCTGATACGTAGCCTATATCAATCCATCCCTACATAATAGCTCCATCCGAGCTAAAAGAGTTAAAAGAGCAATTGAAGGACTTGTTGGATATGCACCAGTTTTATTCATCTGTAAGAAGGATGGTTCCTTTCGTATGTGTATTGACTATCGGTAATCTAACAAGGTCACCATCAACAATAGGTACCTCTTACCCAGGATTGATGATTTGTTTGACCAGCTCCAGGGGTGCCAGATGTGTCTTGAAGATAGACCTCAGGTCCGGGTATCACCAGCTCAGGGTTCGAGAGGGTGATATCCCAAAGATAGCTATTAGAACACAGTGTGGCCACTATGAGTTTGTAGTTATGTCTTTTGGACTACCAAATGCTCCTGCAGCTTTTATAGACCTGATGAATAGGGTGTTCAAGCAATATCTAGACATATTTGTGATAGTGTTCATCAATTATATCCTTATATACTCTTGGAGCAAGGAGGAGCATGCCGCTCATTTGAGAGTAGTGCTGCAGACTTTCAAGGATCATCAGTTGTATGCAAAGTTCAGCAAATGTGAGTTTTTGTTGAACACGGCTGCATTTCCTAGACTTGTGCTATCGAGTGAGGGCATAAAGGTAGATTCTTAGAAAATTGAAGCAGCGAAGAATTGGCCAAGATCGGTGAATCCCTTAGAAATTCAGAGTTTCTTGAGCTTAGAGGGTTTACCAGAGGTTTATTGAGGACTTTTCATCAATTGCAACACCATTTAGTAGGTTGAACAGAAAAAGGTGAAGCTTCAAGGTTGGAGGCTTGTGAGAAAAGCTTCCAAGAGTTGAAGACTCGGCTTACTTCAACACCAGTGTTGACTCTACCCGAGGGTACCAATGGTTTTGTAGTATATTGTGATGCTTCAAGGGTCGTACTTGAATGTGTTTTGATGCAACATAGAAGGGTAGTAGCATACACCTCCAGATAGTTAAAGGTCCAATAGAATAATTACCCTACCCATGACCTTGAATGGGCCGCGGTGGAATTTGCATTGAAGTTATGGTGGCATTACTTGTATGGAGTCCACATGGATATATTTACGAATAACAAGAGTCTATAATATATGTTCACACAGAAGGACCTCAATCTACGACAATGGAGGTGGTTAGAACTACTTAAAGACTATGATATGAGTGTTCTTTACCATCAGAGTAAGGCTAACGTGGTAGCAAAAACACTTATTAGGCTCTCTATGGAGAGTGTGTCCCACATGGAGGAAGGAAAGAAAGAGTTGGCAAAAGTTGTCCATTGACTTGCAAGGTTGGGAGTGAGGTTGATTGATTCAAACAACGGTGGCGTTGTTGTGCAGAATGGATCATAATTGTCCTTGGTGGTGGATGTGAAATCTAAGCAGGATGAGGAATCGATCTTGAAAAAATTGAAGGAAGAGGTGCAGAGTCAAAAGGTGGAGATCTTCTCCCAAGGGGGAGATGGTATTCTTTGATACCAGGGTGTCTGTGTGTTCTAGAAGTTGATGAATTAAGAGTCCGGATATTGCATGAGTAACATGGTACCAGATATTCTATCTATTCGGGATCCATAAAAATGTATCGGGACTTATGAGAAATCTGTTTGTGGGACGGTATGAAAAAGGACATTATGGAGTTTGTAGCCAGGTACCCCAACTGTCAACAAGTCAAGGTGGAACATCAGTGGCCAGGACGAGTACATCAAGATATTAGCATTCCTACTTGGAAGTGGGAAGAAATTAATATGGATTTTGTAACAGATTTACCCCGTACTCGCCGACAATATGACTCCATTTGGGTGATGGTCGACAGGTTAACTAAAGCCGCATATTTTCTATTGGTAAAGACCACAGATTCAGTAGCTGATTATGCCAAAATTGTGTATTTGGGAGTTGGTTCGACATCATAGAGTGCCCTTATCTATTATTTCATATCGAGGTATTTAGTTTACCTCCCAGTTCTGGCAGTCTTTTCAGAAAGTACTTGGGACACGAGTTAAGCTCAAACGCAACCTTCCATCCGCAAATGGATGTCCAAGCCGAATAAACAATCTAGACTCTCGCAGACATGCTGAGAGCATATGTGATGGATTTAAAAGGTAGCTGGGAAGATTATTTTCCTTTGATTGAGTTTACTTATAATAAATGCTATCACTATAGCATCCATATGGCACCTTTTGAGGCTCTTTACGGGTGGCGGTGTACATTGCCCATTAAATGATCTGAGGTTGGAGAGGCAGCTATGATAGGGCCTGATTCGATTCGTGAGGCTATTGTAAAGGTTTAGTTGATAAGGGACAGGCTGAAAATCACTCAGAGTCATCAGAAATCGTATGTTGATGTGTGGAGAAGACATTTGGAGTTTGAGGTAGACGATTGGGTATTTCTAAAGGTATCTCCCATGAAGGGAGTCATGCTGTTTGGGAAGAAAGGAAAACTTGGCCCCCACTATGTCTTTCCTTATCGAGTTATGAGAAGAATTGGTAAGGTAGCGTATGAGTTGGACTTTCCCTCGAAGTTATCTTATGTACATCCCGTGTTTCGTGTGTCACTTTTGAAAAAGTGTTTTAGAGATCCAGCTCTAGTAGTCTCAGTAGACAGTATCTGTGTAAAAGATAGCCTCAACTATGAAGAAGTACCAGTGGAAATATTAGATCATCAAGTTTGGAGTCTAAGGAATAATGGAGTAGCTTCAGTTAAAGTCTCATGGAGAAATCAACATGTTGAAGGAGCTACATGGGAAGCCAAAGCAGATATGATGGCTAAATACCCACAATTATTCGTTATCGGCTTAGTTCCGACTTGAGGTATTATCTTTTCTCTATGATTCTATTTAGTTTTCATGTTTAGTTCATGTGATCAAGTTTCTTTTATGTGGATGGGTGTGTATGTGAAGCATGAGATCAATTCAGTTATGTGTTACGAATCGGAGGTAGTCATTCGGTAAGAATTTTGGTTAAAATGATCAGTATTTGAGTATGATAATTGTATGTTTCTATTTTCTACTTATTTCTAACATTCGTCCTAGAATGTTACCAATGGGGAGATATTGTTATACCCCGAGAACTCAAAGATCGGACTGGGGAGTTGAAATGGGAAAAAAATTGAATATTTGAGTTGTAGGTTAAGAATGAATAGTTGGACGACTCGTGAGATCAGCCCATGAGTCGTCAGGTGACACGTGGGGAAGGCCGGTGAAGAGCAAGAATTCTAGAGGGAAAAGGTCCCCCACGGGCATGGCTATGACTCGTGGCCAGACCCCACGAGTCGTTACGTCAACCGTGGGGTAAGGGTGTATGAAAATCAAAGAGGTCAAACCAGTGTACTAGACAGGAGCTGACCATGACTCATTAGGTCAGGCAATGAGTTGTGGTGTGAGTCACGGGATGAAGTATAAGTGAAGTGATATCAGGCAGGCAGTGTACTTAACGGGCATGGCAATGAGTCGTTGGCCCTAGTGATGAGTCGTCAGGTCATCCTTAGGACCACCTGGTAGTTTTTTCCTACAAATTAGTAAGGGCTTTCTCATAAATTCCTAAGATCCTAAGGCCTAAACTACGACGTTTTGGGTTATGAATTGGGAAATTTAAAGAGGTTAAGCTCAGTTTAGACCTCATTCACTCATGCATGTAAGATAGACGATTAAGAGGGTGATTCAAGCTTAGCATTCATCAATTTCATTATAATTCCTTCTTGGGAAATCAAGAGAGGTTAAGAATCAGTTGTTCCAGGTGTGTAAGGCTATCAATAGGTTATTTCTTCCACACCCATACCCATCCTCTATGAATTTAAGAAAATTCTATTAAAAACTCATGGGGTTTTGAAGTTGATTTATATAAAAGTCTAATGATTGTTAATGGGTTTGGTGATTTTAGAATGTTATCATAATCTATGGGGTTTTGATCGGCTTTTATTATTTAAATTATTTATAATGTTATCGATTTTGATTTCTATGTAATTAGGCCTAATTATGTATCACCCATGATAAATCGATTTATTATCTACTATTTCCATTGATGATATTTACAAGCCCAGCATGAATTATGGTTCAAACTATGGATTTATGATATTACCCATCATGATTTTATGAATTTCAAGTTATATGCATGATCTACATGTGTAAACTTTATGATTCATATATTATGTTTTGGCCGACTCACGGGCCTTGTTTCATGGCTAGTTCACGTATGTACAAGCATGTTTATGATTATTGTTATTTAACTAGCCCATGAATTCATGCATGTTGTACTATGAGCACTATATATATTTTGGGAGTAGTATCGAACACGGAGTAGGTTCGGGGCTCAGGCTAAGCCCCAGATCTCATAAACTATATGCCACCGTAGGTATGTTGGGACCTCTTTCATCACTTTCCCTAGCCCAAATGGCCCTTTTCATGGTGATATCACGCCCTTCATGGTTCTACCCTTGGCAAGGTACGAACGACCTCCTGACTAGGTTTACTAGTCGGACTTCATGTGTGCTCAAATGGGGTATATTGGTTATGAGAATCTCCCACTATTCTTCATGATTTATGCATGTTTCTGATTATGTATTTTGGCTCAAATAGTTTTTAGTAAAGTTTTTCTCTTACAATTATGATTATGTTTGCAACTATGACTGTTTTGAAAACCTTGAGCCCTATGTTATATTATGATGTTTATGATACGAGCATGACGCCCTACTCTTTTGACTATTTATGAGTTATATATATATATATTTAAATATCTAGTTTACCTACCTTGCATACTCAGTACATTCCACATAACCGCATACTTTCTATGTTTATATTGTTTCATGATACAGGACTCAGCTCTCAGGCTCACCCTCCTCAGTAGTTCATCAGAGAACGTTATCAGCTTATGTGTTGAGTCCTCATGTTCTGAGGGCTATTTGATAGGCATGCTGATACTTCTTGTTTTAGTATTTGTTCTGATTAGTTGCGGGTGTTGTCCCATCAACTCATCGTACGTATTAGAGGCTTTGAAACAATGTTCGGAACTCTGCTTGTCTGTCTCAGTGTCTCGGATATTTGATATATTCTGTTATGCTATGTTTCCGACATGCCTTATGTTTAGTCTTTCGCTTATGTGATTGAATTAGATGTATGCTCATTCCATGGGTCGACTTAGGGTCTCTTAGAGCTCCTTTTCGCATGTCTACGATCCGGGTATACGTTTGGGTAGTGACAAAGATCGGGCTAAGTCACGGTGGAGCTGCTTGCTGCTCTAGCTTGCTCCTGCATCTCTAACAACTATGAGTCATGAGTCTATAGGCTCTCTACTATGGCCCTCTTGTGTTCTCGTCTCTCCTTCCGCCTTGTCGTCCTCAAACTCTCTTCTCCAACATCACTGGAAACTCTTTTCTTTCCTTTTTCTCCAGCAGCTGCCATCGGCTCCCAATAAGCCACGAAATTAATCTCCTCATCTATCTCTTCATTTAGTTCTGGAAGAGTGGGAGCTATTATGACTACCGGTTGTCGTGATGACAACTCGGCTACTTGGCTCCAAAGAGCCCCCAACTCCTCACCGAGACTATTGTTATCCGTATGCTCCTCCATACACATGTTGAATCGGCTCTTAAATCAATCTAGGTGAGCATGTAAGGCCTAAGATGTTGTGTCTATCTCTTCTTAGACCCATGGCTTCATGTTTTCCATTGTAGCTTGAAGATTTCATTCAGACATGGTTAACGTTTTGGCCAATTTTTGGAGGAAGTCCTGGGGCACTAAGACATACCTTGCTGGATTCTAAGTCTACAGGCTAGGTAGTGGTATAGCTGAAGTGCCAGGAGCTGCCTCTAAATGAATGACATTTGTAGTCGGTATCTCGCTCTACTCCTTTAAGGTGGGGGCATTCACCTGTGTGCCCTCTACTGGTTGGACAAATGTAACTGTTGTGGGAAGCCAAGCTTGTCTCACCGGGTTCATTTCATCCCGAATAAGGACAATAGTTTGCTATCCTCTTCCCTCCGATTAAACGCTCCTCACCCCTCACATTGGCAACCCCTATTTGTGTGCATAGTCTAAATACAAGACTCGAGAATAGAATGGTAGTGCTCAATCCCATCGCCCAGTCTCGTTTCTCCTTTATGATGATCCTCGAGATGTTGATAGGATATTGAGACATGAGGCATGCCACAAAAGCTGCTCTGTCAGCACTCAATGTGTTGTCTTCGACTGTGGGTGCTAACCGATGGTGTACTATGTTCAGCATGCTTTTGCTATGAAGTTTAGTGAGTTCTTTATAGTCTTTTTTCCACCAGTAACCCACTCAGCTTTCTCCTTATCCTCAGCAATCACACCCGCCAACCATTGCAGTTGCCTCTTCCTTTCCTCTAAACCCAACTTCCTGATTTGCTTCATTGCCTCCGCCCTGTACTCACATTCCAGTATCATGCACGTAGGTACAAACTGTGGTCCTTACAGAAACCTAGAGATGGTTCGCTCTGATATGTTTACCTCCCATCCTCGAATCAAGACATTCATCAGTCAGGGTTGGTCTTTTATTTTCTGCCCCTCTTTAGCCTTTTCTTCCACGGTGGCCAAATAGTTGACTTGGAACTCCCTGACCAATTATGTGGTATACTAAGCTGAAGTCTTGCCCATACACTTAAAGCCATAGAAGCTGAATATCCGCTTCATATCCTCAACTTCATTCAGTGAGTTTATGAGGATTCTTGGTTCTTCCTCGATGCTCCTCTTGGCTTGTTTTGGTAGTGAAAGAAGTGCCCTGCTCATAAATTTCTCTAGCTCCAGGCACTCTCCACCAGATTGTGCCATTCTCTCTAGACGGGGTCTGTTCTTGCGCATCATTAGGATCCTCCTCCTCTGAGTCATTAGTATCAATTGCCTCTCCTGGTATGCCAAGCCCTGTTTGTCTTGGTCACCCTGTCAGAGATAGTAGCAACTTGTTCCCAGTTGTGACTCATCAATGCTCCTCCTGCCACCGTGTCTGCCACAACTTTTGTTCTATTGTTTAAAGACCAGTAAAAAATTTCCATCAAACTGTCATATGGGATCTTATGGTTTGGGCACTTTCTCAACTTCTTCTTGAACCTCAACCAGGTTTTATGAGGTGCCTCAGTTTTGAGTTGTCGGAAATTGTATATCTCATCCTTTAGCTGCAACATTCTAGAGGTGAAAAGAATCTCTCTTATAAGGCCTACTTGAGTTCTTTCTAGTTGGTTATGGAGTCCTTGGGCAACTACGATAACCGTAAAGTATCTTCCCCTGATAGAGACAAGGGGAAAATTCTATCCCTAGTGGCATCTTGGCTAATTCCGGGCAACCTGTACGCCTTGCATATTCCAACGAAGTTCATCAAGTGCAAGTTGGCATCATCCACTGCATGACCACTGAACACCCTTTTCTTGTTTAACAATTTAATCATGGTGCTCGTGATGTCAAATTTGGCCCCAGTGGGCAGTGATGGTGGCATCATTGCTGCAGTTGACCCAACTTCATCAATGTCTGGGTCCTCATCATCGAAAAACTGAGGGGAAAGTCTATGACCTCTATTGCCCCTCCCATGTCGATGAGCATTAACATCTTCTTCTCTGATATCTTCCGTATCCTAAAGTGCAGCTTGCTGAGCTAGCTCGACTTGCCTAGCTTCTTCAATTGTGCAGGCATCTCTCTGGTCCTAGTTTTTCATTCTGCGCAGTGTTTGTTAAAATTTGGGGTTCAACGGAATCAGGGGATTTCCACTACTCCGAGTGCTTGGGATTCACCGGAAAACAACCTGTGGGTATCAAAAATAAACGTAATTAAGGAAATAACTACTAAAAGTCAAATACAAGCAAATAATCTAGTCTTAGCCATGTTCCCTAGCTACGGGTGCCACTTTTTGATAATGCTAAAGTCATACCTCCTATTGAAGTATGAAGAAGACGTTGTCAATAAATAATCCAAACTAGAGGTTGGGATCTAACCCACAGGGAATATGGAAGAGCTAGACTAACGCCAGTAAGGCAACTTTTGTTAGTTAGTTACTATAAATTGGGGGTTATAAAGAAAGTAATAATTAAAACAACTGTTAAAATTTTGGTTGAAATCAAGAATGAAGGATTACTGGGTTTGTGTTCCCTATGGGTTCATAACTATTTCGGGTATACGTACGTGATCATCACTAATGCTTACATATAGAACTGATAACAAAATTTCATCCAAATGACTGGTTCATCCCTATTGGATGATTATACTCAATCACTGGGTTAGGTCTTATGAGCAATTTCAAACTTACCATTATTAACATGTCCCAAGTATAACTGTCATGTGACCATAGCTCAAGTTAATACAATGATCATCAAGATCAAGGCTTTGTTGTAATTCTCTTTTCCTAATCTCTACCTCTCTAGGCTAAAGCAAGTGAAGAATTCGGGCAAGTCCTAATGTTGTAAACTGTTAAGAAATATTTAAGCATGAATAGAATACAATACAAGCATTTTTGCAGTGATTTTGAATCACTTTTATGTAACCCTAGCTTGTTAATCCACCAGGGTTCCGACAAACCTAACTACGGAGGTTTTAGCCTCTCCTAATTGCAAGGTTGTGATATGCATTCATCATTAAATACATAAATCAATACTTACAATATTATATAAGAGAAAAAACTCTTTGATTATATCCAAACTAACTCAAGAACAATTCACAAAGATCGAGAAGAAATCAAGAAAAGGTTGATCACAAGTCAATCAACTCAATTCAATGTTGTCTCTGTATTCTCTAATGTTCTCTAACTACTTCCAAATGGTATTCTCCCTCTCTCTAATGAAAACAAAACATAAAATATATTTATACATACATAAAAATTCTTTTCCTAGGCTAACAAGTCGAATTTCCATAACTGGTGCTGCTTCTGCCACGATCGATCTTATGACCCATAACAGCTTTGTACGGGTCGTACCTGCTTCCTATGTGTTCTAGATCGGCTGAAATTTGGCTTAATGTTGGACCTTAGTATGACTTGTACATGCATCCTACTAGTTGTACTATGCTTCCATGGCTTGACTCTAAGAATTGTCCATTTTTCTGAAGTTCTTCAAGAGTGTGATGGTACGACTCATACCTTGACGCCACAACTCGTAATGTCTATCCGTGTCAAGAGTCAGCGTCTTATGCA
The DNA here is from genome assembly GCA_035772735.1 of Datura wrightii. NCBI lineage: Eukaryota > Viridiplantae > Streptophyta > Magnoliopsida > Solanales > Solanaceae > Datura > Datura wrightii. The sequence goes on from JASDFA010000001.1 coordinate 114,667,447, forward strand.
AATCTTCTAAATCTTTTCACGACTCAATGCTACGGCTCATAGCAACATTATACGACTTGTATTGAGAGTTGTAGAATGCACTCTTCATAACTTATCCATTTGAAACATTTCAAAATCTTAAGTACTTTAGTACGACTCATAGCATCAACCTACGGCTCGTACTGAGACTTGTGACTTAAGACTATTTTCTACACATTTAGGCTATCTTTTGTACATTCTTTCTTCAACACCTATTTATCCTGTAGAAAAAGAAAAATTTACTTATATACATATAAACATACCTATGTCCATGCTATTTTCTTATTTTTGAGTGTCGAATGTGTTGTGAACATACAACACATCATCAAGCTTTAGTTGTTCTAGTGGACAGTGTTGGTGTGAAAGACAGTCTTAGTTGTGAAGAGGTTCTAGTGGAAATACTGGATCAACAAGTTCACAAGCTAAGAAATAAGGAAGTTGCTTCAGTTAAAGTTTTATGGAGGAATTAGCATGTTGAGGGAGCTATGTGGGAAGTCGAAGAAGATATGATGGCTAGATACCTACATTTAGTCCCAACCAGCTCAGTTCCAAATTGAGGTATCAGTTTTGCCCTAAAACTCTATTCAGTTTCATGTTAAGTTCATGTGCCCTAGTTTCTTTCACGTATATGAATGTATGTATAATTCATGAATTTAGTTCAAATATGGAGTTTAAATCAGAGTTAGTCATTCCATTAGTTTTCAGCTTATATGATCAGTATTTTAGTATGATCATTGCGTTTCTAGTCTTTTATGTAAGGTTTTAAACATTCAACGAGGAATTTTCCCAATGGGGGATATTGTTATACCCCAAAAGCCCTAAGGTCAGACTCGGGAGTTGAAACAGAGAAAATAGGTTTTTTTGCATCAGGTCACAGAACGAGTAGTCCTGTGACACGTGGGGTAGACCACGAGTCATGAAGTGACTCATGGTGAGGTGCATGACTTAAGATGGAAATTTTGAGTTTGGAGTCCCCACAGATGTGACCACGAGTCGTGGTCAGCCCCTACGACTCATTAAGTTAGTCGTGGTCAGGGAGAAGGTTCAGGAAGGAGGACTTCTGCAGTACACTTAGCGGGTGGGTCACCACGACTCGTTGGGTGCACCACAAGTTGTGGTGTGCCTAGTGCTGATCCCAGGTATGTTTTTGGAAGTGAAGACCATGAATCGTGGTCACCAATAATGACTTTTGTAGTGTCCCGTGATGATCCCTGGGGAAATGTTGACAGTGTACTCGACGATTAGTAGCCATGAGTTGTGGCCTTGGAAGACGACTCGTCAAGTCCCTTGTAGGGACTGGAAGTCAGTTATTTTCTATGAATTTAGTAAGAGCTTATCTGTAATTGCTATGATCGTAAGGCCTAAACTACATCATTTGAAGATATGAATAGTGAAGCGTAAGAGGGGTAAGTTCATTCTAGGCTATTATAATTCACGCATGCAAGAGTAAAGTTCTATAGAGGTGATCAAGCTCAATGTCCTTCATGTTTTCATCAACTCTTCCTTGGGAAATCAGAGAAATAATAGAATCAGATCATCTCTAGTATGTAAGGTTATGAATGGCTAAATTTGTTGAAACCCATGCCGAACACCTCTCTAATTATTGAAAATATATATGTCGATCCTATGGAGTTTTAACCCAATGCATGAATTTTCCTAAGTTTCTACCATAGGTATGATCTAAGCATATTTCTATTATCTAATTATGATTTATGGGAAAGTTTTACATTATTTTAAATTATAACATGTTTCAAGCTTTATAAATTAAAATGCCCACCCATGAGAAGTTCATGAAAGTTGGGATTTATGATGAATGGTCAAGTATGATGAGATCTTATTGATGAAAAGTATGTTTTCAAGTTACCCATGTAGATGATCATGTTTTCAAGCGAGTTAAGTATTTTCAAGTATGTTTAAATATTGGGAAAGCCCATATTTTCAAGTATGATTATGATTTCAAGTTGATTAGCTTACCACATGGTTTTAGAGTCAAGACTCCCAATTATGTTCAACTTGTGGTATGGTTTGAGCCAAGGCTCCTCATGTATGAGTCAGATTGATATATATTCATAATTATTCAGCTTCATCAATAGACGATGGTTAGCTTCATTGAAAAATGATGGAGAGCATATGCATGTTTTGAGAGTAGTGTCTAGCACTGAGTAGGCTAAGGATCAGTCAACCCTATGCCTCAGAACTACGTGCCTACATAGGTATGATCATATTATTTTGGGACCTCCCATGTGATCTTTCCCTTATCCCAAGGGGCCTTCAACTTGATATTAATATCATGCTAGCGTCCTTAGCCTCGGAAAAGCTTTGGACGGACGGATCTGCCACTTAAGTGTGATAGTTGGGACCATGTAAGCTCTATCGTGGTAATGTCAGTTATATGACGAGTCACCCATTATTCCTCATGATTTCCGTTATACATGTTTATCATTCAGGATATATATATATATATATATATATATATATATATATATGATATAAACCAGGTTTGACCCAACATACAGTTTTACTTATGATTATAAGATTTTATCTTTGGGTTATTCGATTCAGTTATGATGTTCAGTTATGTTCAGATCATAATTTTAGAAAATAGCATCCAAGCCCTACTCTCATATTCTTATCTTGATTTTGTTTTATATTATGCATCTTTTAAATGATTTTACTTATTTAAGAGGTTTTACTTAACTTGCATACTCAGTACATTCTACGTACTGACCACATACTCTATGTTGTATCGTTTCATGATACAGTCTCCAATCTTCAGACTCAGCCCCGTCACTAGCCAACTTTCGAGGTTAGCATCTAGCCTTTATTGATAAGTCCACCGATTGTAAGGGCAGTTTTAGTGCCCGAAGAGATGGCAGCTAGACCGGTCCGCGAAGTGGAAATCCCACACGCAAATAATGTAACATCCAACATTCGCAGACCAATGCCAGGAGGGAGGTTCGAACTCAAGCAGAATATGGTGCAGTTGTAGCACACCAGCGGGCAATTTACAGGTTTCCCTCATAAAGATCATCCACAACATCTCCAAAACTTTTTGGAGATAAGTGACATCTATATCCCCGCTGGAGTATCATCCGACTATGTGAGGCTTACATTATTCCCGTTCTCACTGTTGGGGGAAGCAAAGAGGTGGTTGAAATCTCAACCACCAAATTCTATCACTACTTGGGATGACCTCGCAAAGAAGTTTTTGATACGATTCTTTCCTTCAGGGAAGACAGCCAGACTTAGAAGTCAGATTCTATGTTTCAAACAGAGAGAGGGTGAGAATTTGTATCAGGCTTGGGAGAGGTTCAAGTCAATGCTAAGGGATTGTCCTCATCATCACCAGTCTAATGATGTGTTGGTGCATACGTTCCTTGAGGGTTTGGAACCACATACTAAGATTCTGTTAAATTCAGCAGCCGATGGGCAGGCATTGGAGAATACCTATGAAGAGCTTTACACTTTGTTAAATCGTATTTCACAAGGAAATCCAGAATGGAATGCAGATTAAACTCGAGGAGGAGCAAGGAAAGCTGCAAGAGTCTTTGAGGTGGATGGTTTTACAGCTATTGCTGCACAGATAGCGACGTTGCAAAATCAACTCAACACCCACTTCTGCAATATGAGCTTGAGCCAGGCACAAGCCCCAGTCAATGCAGTTTATCAGGTGTGGTCTGAAGTATGTGGAAGTAGTGAACACTCAGCTGAGTGTTGTGGTGCAAATCTAGACTCGGTGAATTTTGTTGGAAACGTCTAGAGGAACAATAATCAATAGTATGGAAACAGTTACAACCCAAATTGGAGGAATCATATTAATTTTTCTTGGGGGAGTACTAGTCATCAAGGACAGAGTTCAAATCAGGGCGTGCAGAAAATCAAGGGGGGGCATCAAAATTTTCAGTCACAATATAGAGGAAACAATGCACCTCCTCCACCACCCAGCAACATCGAGGATATCTTCAAAACCTTAATAGCCAACCAAGCACAGATGGAGGTTGATTATGTGAAATTAGCGGCTGACATGATAAATCAGCAGTTAGCTACTAAGGCATTGGAGTATCAGTTTGGACAGTTAGCTGGAGCTCAAAACACCAGACCAAGGGGAGGATTACCAAGTGATACTGACCCAAATCCCGAGCAGGTCAATGCAGTTACCACCAGGAGTGGAATTCAACTCAAGGAGGTGGAACTAGAAAGGCCACCTCAGCAATCTGGAGCGGCGGAAAAAGATGAAGAACATGATGATGTGAGGGGGAAGGAAAAGGCAACCGAGATAGAAAGACCACCGCCCCCATTTCCTCAAATATTAAAAAAGCATAAGGAGGAAGCTTGCTTCAAGAAATTCATGGAAGTGTTGAAACAGGTACATATTAATTTACCTTTAGTTGATGTTTTGCAGGGAGTGCCGAAATATGCCAAGTACATCAAGGACATTGTAGCAAACAAAAGTAGATTGACAGAGTACGCTAAAGTGGCGCTTACTGAGGAGTGCACTTCCCAAATATAGAACAGATTGCCGACAAAGCTCAAGGATCCTGGGAGCTTTACTATTCAGATTACAATTGGGCAATCTATTTGGGCTCGCGGATTATGTGATTTTGGAGAAAGCATAAACTTGATGCCTACATCGGTGTTCAAGAAGTTGCAGCTGGGCAGCCCTAGACCAACTACTGTGATCTAGCAGCTAGCTGATCGTTCATTGGCCAGACCTGATGGTATTGTGGAGGATGTGCTAGTGCAAGTAGGCTCCCTCATTTTCCCGGTGGATTTTATAATCTTGGATTTTGAGCCGAATGCAGAAGTCCCAATTATTTTGGGACGTCCCTTCTTAGTAACCGGGCGATCCTTGATTGATGTGGCTGTTGGGCAGCTAACCATGCGAGTGCATGACAAACTAGAGGTTTTTGATGTGTACAAGGCCATGAAGCTACCAACCATTTATGAGGAGATAACAGCAATCAGTGTTCTAAATCAGGAGTCGACTCTTCATATTGTTGACTCACAGGACCTATAGGAGAGAGCCTTGGTGGGCTATGATCATTTTGGGGCCAGTGCTACATATGAGATGGTGCAGAATTTGAATGAGCCAAAATGGTTTCTCAGGAAGCAGGACTTTGAACCATTCAAGAGGTCCTTGGAACCCTTATCAAAGCCATCAATTGAGGAGGCACTGAAATTTGTGTTAAAGACATTACCTCCACATCTGCAGTATGTATTTTTGGGTGAAGATGACACCTTGCCAGTCATCATTTCAACAGAACTGACAGATGCACAAGTGAAAGATGCATTGGTGGTCCTTAAGAGGTGGAAGAGAGCAATGGGTTGGCAAATGGCGGACATCAAAGGAATTAGTCCAGCTTTTGCACAAATAGGATATTCATGGAAGAAGGATCTAAGCCAACAGTACAACATCAGTGGAGGTTGAACTCGGTGATGAATGATGTAGTCAGAAAGGAAGTGATCAAGTGGTTCGATGCAGGTGTGGTATATCCCATCTCAGATAGTGAATGGGTTAGCCCAGTTTAGTGTGTTCCAAAGAAAGGAGGGACGACCGTGGTCACCAACGAAAAGAATGAGCTGATTCCCACACGCACAGTCACAGGCTGGTGAATTTGCATGGATTACAGGAAGCTCAATGAGGCCACGAGGAAAGATCATTATCCTATTCCATTTATTGATCAGATTTTGGACAGGTTGGCAGGTCAGGAGTATTATTGTTTTCTGGATGGATGTTCCGGCTATAATCAAATAGCCATAGCACCGGAGGATCAGGAGAAGACCATTTGTACATGTCCTTATGGGACATATGCTTTTCGGAGAATGCCATTTGGTCTATGCAATGCACCAACCACATTCCAGCGATGCATGATGGCGATCTTCCACGATATGGTGGAAGATTTTGTTGAGGTATTTATCGATGACTTTTCTTTTTTCGGTAATTCGTTTGCTACATGTCTGCAGAATATTGACAGGGTGTTAGCTCGATGTGAAGACTCAAACCTGGTGCTCAATTGGGAGAAGTGCCACTTTTTAGTCAAGGAGGGTTTCGTACTGAGGAGTTGTCACTTATTGCTGTATGGAGGGCACCACGGAGGAGAGCGAACATCTCACAAGGTTCTACAGTCAGGTTTCTTATGGCCTACACTGTTCAGAGATGCTATAGAATATGTAAAAATGTGTGATAGATGTCAAAGAACAGGCATAATCGATAGAAGACAAGAGATGCCACTGCATCAGATATTAGAAGTTGAGGCTTTTGATGTATGGGGAATAGACTTTATGGGCCCGTTTCCACCGTCATTTGGTAATTGTTACATCTTGGTAGCGGTTGACTATGTATCTAAGTGGGTCGAGGCAGTAGCTTGTCCCAGGAACGATAACAAGGTGGTGACAAAATTTGTGAAAAAGCAAATTTTCACCAGGTTCAGTAAGTCACAAGCTATTATCAGTGACAGAGGGGCTCATTTTGTGTATGCAAGTTTTAGGAACTTGCTAGCTAAGTATGGGGTGCGGCACTAGTTGGCGACAGCGTATCATCCCCAAACTAGTGGGCAAGTGGAGGTGTCAAACAGGGAGATTAAGTAGATTTTATAGAAAACTGTGAATGCACAACGAATTGATTGGGCAAGAAAACTTGACGATGCGTTGTGGGCCTATAGAACTGCATATAAGACACCCATTGGGACTTCTCCGTACAGATTGGTTTATGGAAAGGCATGTCATCTACCTGTGGAGCTGGAACATCGAGCTTTTTGGGCCATAAGAAAGCTAAATATGGATCCAGAGCTAGCAGGGAAGAAGAGGTTGATGTAGCTCAGCGAATAGACACGTTTCGATGGCACGCCTATGAAAGTGCTAAATGCTACAAGGAGAAAACTAAAAGGTGGCACGACAGGCACATGGTGCATCGGATCTTTGAGCCAGGGAAAAAAGTGTTGTCGTTCAATTCGAGGTTGAAACTCTTCCCAGGGAAGTTGCGTTCCAAGTAGTCAGGGCCATTTGAAGTTGTGAGAATGACCCCACATGGGGCAGTGGATAAATGTGCCACATTTTTGGTGAACGGGCAGAGATGTAAGCATTACTGGGGTGAGGACGTCATTTGAGAGAAGACGTCTATCATTGTAGAAGATGATTAAGGATGAACAGCGTCGAGGCACGACGGTAAACCAGGCGCTGCACAGGAGGCAACCCGTGAATGTGATGTAATAGAATAGTTAGGATTATTGAAAAAATAAAAAGAAAAACATGAATGTTCTTGTGAAATTGTGTTGACTGCGGTTAATGACTAAGTGTGGGGTGATCAAATTAAGCCCAACCTTAGTCATAGCCAACTATGCCTCAAAAAACATTTGAATTGTATGTTTTTGAATACACAGGACAAATGTCTGGAAGGCAGGACAAAGGCAAGGGCGCATCCACATCTGGCGCCAGCAAAAAAAGAGTGAGAATCGGGGCAGCAATATGAGTAGCACCAGCGGTTCCTTGAGGCAACGCCGAGAGTATGGAACTAGATGGGTGAAAGATGAGGGGAAGAAATGGTATTCCAAACACTAGGAAACAAAGTACTTCCCGGAGGAGCAGATAGAACGGGAACCACTACCACAGGAATTCCCGCGGATTCTACATAACATTGACACTGCTGGGCTAAACTTCATTTTTGAAGAACCCAAAGAGTGCAATCTCCATTTTATCCAGGAATTGTATGCTAACTAGAACCCGACTTTGCGCAGCCACACCATCAAGATAAGAGGGAAGGTGGTCCCCTTTGAACCACACCATTTAAATGCAATCCTGGGGGCGAGGGACACAGACGCTCATGTCCTCCGCCAGCTGAACATCACTCCACCTTACGCGGATATCAAACGCACCTTATGTGGAGCTCGATCGACAGCCAAGTGGGGTAGGCACAAGGAAAGGGGATACCACCAGACATTGCCCTATTCCAAGATGACCAGAGAGGCTCGGATATGGTTGAATATAGTTTGCTCGTGTCTGATCCCAGGGATGCGCATGACTGATGTCACCCGGGATAGAGTTTGTTCTGTTTATGTGCTAATGAAGGGGCTAGAAATTAATGTTGGGGCAGTGATCATCTCCACCATGAAGAGATCCCGACTGCATCAGGGGCATCGCTATGGGTTTGTTGGTCTTCTCACCACATTCCTGGAGGGCCACGGTATTGAAGAAGAGGCCCTGGACTACATCCCTCAACTTGACAGGCGTGCTTTAGATGTTAGTAAAACCAGGGCACCTGATACTACTTATGGGCCTGTGCTTACACTAGTCGAGCGATATGCTGGGGATGATCAATACATGGCCCGAATGTATGGGATGCAGATGTTGCAGCTGCGCATCGGTGGAAGGCCCACAACAGAGGATGAGTTGTGGAAGCTCTAAATGGATTATCCATTCAATGAGAATGCCCGAGCTTTATACCAAGTGGGTCCCGCATTTGTAGAGCCCATGGATGATGATGTCGGTACTGATGAGGAAACACGCCGGGAGCATTGAGTCGGACGAGGACGGCGGGGACGATTCTGATCTTGGCGATGAGGCGTTGGCACCTGATGAAGAGATTGAATATTTTGATTGATCAGGGAGTTTCACCACCCAAACATTGTTGTTAAATTGCAATTATGTGAGCACTGGGGACAGTGTTCCAATTAAGTTTGGGGTAGGAGTAGTTAGGTGCTAGATGTTGTGTTTTTATTTTTTGTGGATTGTGCTAATTGTGACCCTATGACTCTGTGTTTCATGTTATGCAATTGATGAAATTGTGGTAGTTTGTGTTGTAATAAATATTTAACTGCTGCTATATGTGAGATGTAAATTTTTCAATTTTATATTTAACTTTTTTTTCTATCGAAAATTTTTTTGTTTGGGTTTCTCAGTTTTTATTTTCGGTGCTTTTCTCGAGAATAGTCCCCTTGAATCGACATCGTAGATAGCGACTGTTCCCTATGATGGATGGATGACGACCATCTTAAGGGAAATTTAGTCGATAGGATTAATTTTTTTTCTTTCTCTTTTTTTTGTTTGTTTTCCAAACATGTAGCTAATTAATGGTTAAACATTCTTGTTACGTGTTACACATGATTGTAAGATGCAAGTGTGATTCATATTGAAGCATGAAAATGTGTTAAACATGTTGAGATACCTATACCCTAGAATTTGATTCGGTGTGATAGAGGCTTAATTAGTGAATTCTTGTAATTAACTGAATGAAGAGTCTGTGAATATGTCTTAAGTTGAGCATGTGTAGTGAGTGTGAGGTTTCGACTATTCCATGCTATTGTGAAGTGTCTAGAACTTTCCTGGTATGTATGCTAAACGAAATGAAGGATGTGGATTGTAGGAAAGGATGTAAGCATTTCCTTGAATGAACCGAAAGTTTCTCCCTTATCGTACCCACCTTCAATGTTAAATCCTAGTTAGCCCCATTGAGCCTTTAGCCTATTCTTTGATAGATACAAACCGAGCTTAATCCCTTTTTCTCATTAGTCGTGAATTTGATCCAAAACTCCTAAGCGCTTAATAAAAACAATTTTCCCAAAGAGTTAAGGAGTGAGAAGTTTGAAACGGAAGGGAAAGCGGAAGTTGTGAAAGTTAAAGAAAAGGTCAAAGGTGAACTTGTTTGAAATTGATTAATTAATAGTAGAGAGTAAGAAAATCAATGAATGAAAAAAAAGTTGCTTAAATACTCTTTGCTAGTAAGTTGAGTGTGCCTAAAGAAGTGGGAACAATAAAAAAGAAGAAAATTCAAGAATGAGAGGATTGAGGAAGAAGCAATGTCCGTAATGAAGGTGGGATGTATTAGAAGCGCTTAGGGAAGCTAGTTATTATTATTGGCTAGCCCAGTATTTACTAGTTCCTTATCTTACATTACAACGAATTAAGTCCTACGTGATCTTACATCATGCATCCTTATATTAGTGGAGTAAAACACTAGGGGCAAGCTTATGGTTCACGACATGATGCATGTGAATTCTTTGGGAGAGTGAGCGTAATATTATTCATATAACCCTACATGTAGTGCTTTGGAAATATTATGAGTTCACATGGGGTAATTCTCTTATGTTGCGAGGGCACATGCTTGATGAGAGATAAAATTCGTGTCGAATGTCTTGATTGGTTGATTTGCATAAGCTTGCCAAGATCGAGAATCGATTCTTGAGGTTAGGAGGTCTTAATGTGGCGTACTTCATTTTATTGATGAAACTGTGCATGCTCTCTTGATGATTTTATATCTTAAATAATCCTTATAGCCGTAGCTTGAATGGTCATGCCAAATTAGCTATGCGGGGTTTCAATTGCATGAGATGTGAGAGTATTGTTCGAGGACGAACAAGGTTTTAAGTGTGGGGTAGGTGATCTTGGGCATAATTGCATGCCCAAGTGATACTCTAATACTTTATTTCTACTTGTTTATCTACTTTTATGTGTGCATTCTCATGTGATTTTTATGTAAATGTGAATTTATACTAACCAACATGATTAGTGTTGTTTTGCACTCTAGAAGGAATTTTTGAAAGCTAATCGACAATTTGGTGAAATGTGGAAATGGACTCGGAAGCAAGAACTGGAAGTTGACAAGGAAAATTGGCAAAAATAGGGGCTCCGCGATGGCTCCGTGTTACGCTACCATCGCGGAGGCATTCTGCCTAGAGGGGAATTTTATGCCAAATTCCAGTGGAAGTGCGCGATTGCACCGTGTCACAGAGGCAGTGCTCCGCGATACACGTCGTGCCACTCTGAAGTGCATTTACCTGGGAGCTGAGTTCCAGTGGGGGTCCGCGACAGGGCCGTGGCACAGAGGCAGTGCTCCACGATACACTCTGTGCCATGCTGCTTGTTATTCCGGGAAAAATTCCCACTAGTATAAATAGAACACTTAGGTTTTATTTTAAACAATCTGACATTTTGGGCAAGAACGTGGTTAGCAGGCAGTTGTGAGGAAGAATTTCTAGTGTTAATTCTCTTCCTTTTTCACTTTAATTTCAATTGCTTGTATGAATTCTACTTGTTTGAAGATGTTCAATCCACAAATGAGTGGCTAATTCACCTCTTGTTGTGGTTAAGGATAATTGTAGAGGAATGTAATTACTAATTATTTCAGTTTTCATCTTCTCTATAATGGTTGTTCTATCAATTCTTGTTTTTACTACGTTAATGTTTGGCCAATGTTAATGTATATCTTAGAATTCCAATTTTGATTCTGAAAGGGAAATTAATTGGATAGATGTGAATTGGTGGAATATGATCTTTTCTTAGTTGGGAAATTGAGAGAAGATTTACATTCAGAATAGAAATATATTTGTAATGTCATATTAGTCATTTATGGAATTTGTTATGTATGGCTAGAGCATGGGGTTTTTGCATCACTGAAATGTGTAATGTAAGTCTCATGATTCTTTAATTGGATAGGAGTTGAAAGATCCAATCTATAGGTTATTAATTCCTGACTAACAACCTAAGAGAAGATTTACTGATTCAAATTAATTAATTACATCCCTGCATGTTTTCCTTAACCTCAGTTTGTTCATTGCTATTGTTCAGACTTTAATTTACAATCTTTACCTAGGTTCTTATTAACTATTAATATTGACTCAAAACATTATTTGTTTGGTTGTCTACCTTCATAGCGATATCGTTCACTAACAATTAGGATAATTACTACCGTAATTCAGTCCCTGTGGGATCGATACTTGTCTTGAAATAAAGCCACTTTACTACTTGTACGACCACGTGCACTTGCGTGTAGTTTGGTCTGAACATATAGCATGAGGTAGAGGAATAGAGAGATGTACTTTATCGCACGACATACATCATGAAAGAAGGAAAATTTCCTAAAATGTCTTGTAGCCTCTTCCCCATAAGTGTGGCATAGTTAATAGCCATGGAAAAGACATTACTTAATAAATCTTTTAGACACTCTAGGACACGCCTAAACCTTGTCTCTAATACCAAGTTTATCATGACCTAAGCTAGGACCTCAGACCGAGACATGGGATCTAGAACCACGAATGGCTCCAAGACAACCCATGGTATAAACATAGCATGAATAAGAGAATTACTATGTGGAAAATAAATAATGAACATGACATATGCATAAGTCTACATAACATATCAACATAACTATAAACATGAGCCAATATTGCTGAAACATTTACAAAGCTGTCTAAAAATCCTTTAAACATCTTTTGATCTGATGGGAGAAAACCCAAAACTAACTCGAATATGAAACTAAAAGATATAAACCAAAGAGACATAACCAAAACTAACATCCTCGGTTATGAGGACTCACCAAAGCTGGAACATAGTTGTGAGTGGAAGTGAGATAACGAAAAAAATGAGAAGGATCATCCAAACCTATATCATGAGACGATATATCCTAGAATATGCGGTCAGTACTTTTAATGTACTGAGTATATAGATAAAATAAAACATGCTAGTAAAATTATAGCCTGTATTCATGAATATAAATTAAGATAAATCATGAGAGTAAGTGTAACGTGCTAAAAGCCACAATTCTGAAATAAACATAATCATAAGCTATTCATCATAAGCTGAACATAATGACCCAAGGTTTAGAAATAGAAATCATATTGCATGTTGTACTTGAAAACATATGTTAAAACTCATGAACTAATCAATGTGAGACGTGATCATAAATATCTGAAAAAATAAGGAATAATGGGAGGCTTCTTCTTAACCAACACCATCATGATAGAACTTATATAATGCCCCAACTATATCGCTCAAGTAGGTAGAGCCGTCCTACGTCTTTCCAGAGTAAGAATGATTTGGGTTAATTTGGGTTGGATATTGTATACTCGATCTTACATTTACTTAATAAATAATATTTTAGTGTTTCCTCTAAATATTAAGTTGAAAACTAATAGTTGCACATGTGGGTTGTATTTCCTTAGTTTGATTTTAATTGAAAAAGGAAATAAAGGTATGGGTGAGGAAACAATAATGGGTATTTGGATGGTAATTATGTGGGGTTGGACTAGACTTAACCAAGACCTATTATTACAGATCCATTAAGGATTGGAACTAGAAATAATGAATCCATACCCAAGCTAATGTGGTTATTTTGAAGAAGAACCTTGGGATTTGAGAAAAACTGAGGTATAAGATATCTAATTGATTGAGACTCTTAAGATGTTACTATTATACTCCAGAAGCCTAAAGATCAGACCTAGGAGTTGAAACGGAGAAAAAAACTGAAAACTGGCACCAGGTAACAAGATCAGTCGTGAGGTGACCCATTAGAGTAGTCCATGAGTCGTGATGTGACTTGCGGGGTATCCAAGTGAGGAGTTTGCAATTTGAGAAATGAGGTCTCCACGGGCATGATCACGACTCATGGTTAGTCCCCATGAGTCGTTAGGTCAGTCGTGGGGTGCGAGAGTAAGAAAAGAGAAGGAGGGAGGAAGTAAACTTGATGGGAGGACCCCATGAGTCGTGGTTAGTCACCAATATTCGTGCGGAGAGTCATGAGCAGCAAGATAAAACAAGGAAAGAATCAAAGGTAATGCACCTAACGAGTGGTGAGCACGAGTCGTGGTCACCAGGGACAAATCGTGAGGTCTTCCGTTATGAGCCCTATAGGTTTGAGAAGCAGTGGACTTCACGGGTCAAGCCATGAGTCATGGACACAAGGGATGAGTCGTTAGGTCCCTCATGGTGACCGTCTATAATTTCCAAGCAGTGCACCTCACGGGTGTGACTACGAGTCGTGGTCACTGACCATGACCCATTAGGTCACCCCGGGGGACTGACAGTGAATTTTTCCCTATGATTTTTCCTAGGGGTACTTTGGTAATTTATGACCTCCTAGATCCTAAAATAAGTGATTTTGTGTTATTTTGAGGGGATTTAGAGGGGCAGAATGGTTTTTCCCCTATTCCCACTTATCTTCAGAGAAATTCACCATAAGCTTTCCTCTCTAGAAGCTCTCAAGAAAGCTAGGGTTTTCATCCATTGCAGCAGTCCAAGATTCCTTCTCCAAGGAAATTCTAACTCAGGTATCTGAGAATTCAACAAAGGGATAGTTCTTCCCTTGTGTCCCCCAAAACCCTTCTCTAGTTCTCTATATAATCCTAGCCCTGAGTTTTCAAATGTCAAGGGACTATATGTCAATTTTCATTGAATTCACGTAGAATGATATCCATGACTATTTTATATGCGATTTCCATCGGTTGATGATTAAACTGATATTATTCCCGTAAAAGTGAATTCTAGCCTTGTAGATTTTTGAATGTTGAGAAATTCTTGATAATGATTCATTTAATCCATGTGGAATTATTATGTTATATTGGTTATGGGTATTTTCCACTTGTTAGTGATAGCATTTGTTCTTATTCATGTCCATTGAGTTTAGCCCTAGTCCTTGAGGGTAGAACATACTAGAAATTTTGCTAAACTGATAAACCTTGAAATATTCTTGATTATATCAGTATGGTGAATTCCCATATTATCTTATATGCTAAATTCTCAATCAGATACGTGGTTCCCTAGCTTTAGTCAAAATGTGAAAATACTCAGCGCCAGTCAGAAATGTCAGTTGATTAGTTAGAATACAGAATTTCCTAAGGTATCAGTATTACCTCCCAGTTATCAGAATCAGATTTAGAATTCAATTTATGGGTCCACTAGGAGGTCATGAAACTTTAGATATATAACTTTGACTAGCCTTAGGACCCCAGTTCAGATTACAGTTTGTTCTTAGATGGTTACGACGCTTCTAGATAAGAAACTATAACAAGTCTAGAACCCAGTTTCAAAATCTGGTCCAATAACACTCTCAGGGTACTTCCAGATATGTATCCCTGCCTAGTCTTGGGCCCCAATTTCGAGCTATCAGCTTAGTATTCAATCTAGGATTATCCAGTGGGAGTAGGACTTAGCACTGAGCGGACTAGGGTTCCAAACCTAGGTATCCAAAACTATGTTGCTAGTGTAGATTTCAGTACTTATTGTCCTGATTGGCCCCAAACTTTTATGACCACCCAGTTCATGCCTTTATACCCTGGCAAGGTATATCAGGTCCTACTGGTAGGGTGTATACATCGGACTCCATATCTAACACACGTGGTTAAATGCCGGTTATATACTCTCCCACTAGTCAGTTAAGTCTAGTCTCAGTCTAGTTCAGTTCAGATTAGTGTTCCAGACTTAGAACATGCTTTGACCATCGGGCAGGGTCTATCAGACCACCCCTGTTATTTCAGTTATACAGTTCAATAGTTTTATTTGGTCATCGCATGTCTTTTCAGTTCAGCATTCTCTTTTATTGATTCTATTGTGTTATGTTCCTCTCACTTACTCAGTACATTCAAAGTACAGATGCCTACTTTTATGCTATATCATTTTACGATACAGCTGTAGGATCACAGTCTCAGCCCCGTTAGCTGACCGCTCACCGAAGAACTCAGCTATCAACAGTTGGTGATTCCTCTTCCTTCGAGGACAGAGATTATTTAATTTATCTATAATTTCTTTCCTTATTATTTAGATTTGGAGTTAGCTGGGGTTTTGTCCTAGCAACTCATCAGTTTTATTGGCATTCAGACGTAGATTTGTTTCTCAGACTCAAATTAGTTTTATTTAACATGTAGCCTTGTTCTAATATTTTTAAGTATTTATATTTTTGCTTTATATTTCTATTGTATGCATTTTATGTTACTCAGAATGCTAGTGTATGATAGACCAAGGGTTGACTTGGGGTCATTTGTGGCTTCAAGTACCGTATTCCGTCCAGGGTGTAAACTCGGGACGTGACAGTCGCCTAATCTGCAGCTAATCATATTGTTGAGTAAAGATAGGAGAAATTAATAATTTCAACCCATTGAAGCCCTTATAAATATCACACCCCTAGTAGTCTCGATATTGATCATTTCGATACTTTGCCCCTATTTTTAGTGTGCAATTCCACATTTTAAAGTATAAATTGTGATTCCCCCCAATTTTCTCTTATATGTCAGGCAACACTGATGAGAATTAGTTCAATTCAATAGAAGACTATTGTATGATCAGGTGAGATTCCTTGTAGGCTTCAACCCCAATAATCGTTGGGTTATTTCTTTGATAACCGTTTACGCTCTTTCATAGAGAAGAGTGTAGTTTGGATGTTATAAAAAATGATGGCGTTGTGGGGAATGTAGTTTGATAACCTCAAATTGTTGTTATTTTTAATTGATCTTGCATCATAATTAGTTGGGCTTTACAATTGTGGTTGGTGCCTTCTAGATTGAATTTAATATGAGCTAGCATTCACTAGAAGGAGAAGGTTCGGGGGAAGGGCATATGGATCGTGAGGATGATGACCTAGTGATGCCCATGTAGCAGGTGCAATTTTCCTACCTCCTATGATAGGGAATGCGATTTTCCATATGAGAAGCATAATGCTGCATTTACTTCAAATGAAGGGACTCTTTGGAGGATTGTTAAATGACAATGCAAATAGGCATCTTCCTAACTTCTTGGAGATTTGTCAACCCATCAACATTATAAATTTCACCCAAGAGTCAATCAGATTAAGACTCTTCCCATTTTCACTCACAGGGGAAGAAATCGAATGGTTGGAAGAGTTGTCCTCCAGATCTATTACCTTTTGGAATAATCTCATACAGGCCTTTTTAGATAGGTTCTTTCCTCCCTAGAGGATGTTGCAGCTGAGGGATGACATTACTAATCTTTGATAGCTTGCGAAGGAACAACTCCATAAATCATGGTTAAGTCTAAGAGAAAGGTAGCCCTTTGTCCAAATCATGGGTTACCTGATGGGGTTCTACTTCAAAGCTTATAGCGATCATTAGATTTTATCAATAAGTATGTGGCAAATAATTTGGCTAGTGGATGAATCATGGATCTTCCCAATGGAGTAACCAAGGCATTACTTGATAGAATAACGAAGATCAATCGAGCATGGCATACTAGAGAAGCGGAGGGATCTTCTAGTGGTGTTGCCCCAAATCTGTTGAGTGCTGAATTAAGGAAGAGAGATGAGGCTAGAAATGAAACTCTTGCCAAAATGATGACCCAACTAGAGTTAATGACAAAACATGTGATGGGAGCTGGTACAAAGAATATGAATATTTAATCTACTCAAATGTATGCTTAGTTTGATGATGATACTTCACCGCCGAGATATAAAAAGGAGTGTCAATACATGTCATATCGATTGGGAGGTTCTCGGCCTAGGTCAAGGTGCCAATCAAGGCCCTTGGCACACAAGGGAGGAGAATCAAGGTTGGAGAAATCGTGATAATCCAGGATGGGTGAGAAATGATCGATGGGGAAATAGGAAGCATAATTTTGATAATGAGCGTTATCACTAAAGTTCTAACCCCTATGTACCTCCTCCAAAAGCAGAAGCACCTCTAGGAAAGCCTGGGTCGAGTGATGTAGGAAACTCAAAGATTGAGGACATGCTATCCCAAATGTTGAAGAAAGTAGAATCAACTGACAGTGGGGTTAGAGAGTTGAAACGACAGGTGTCCAACTACACCCAAACCATAAGCTCCCACTTGGTTTCGATCAAACACCTCAAAGAGCAAATGAACCATTTATCTACACAAATGAACCCTTGTATGAATGGTGCACTTCTTAGTGACACTGTCCCCGAACCCAAAGAAAGATGGCCATTGCATGGAAATTATAACTAGGAGTGATAAGATATTAAAAGATGTGGAAGTGAAGCCCAAGGATGTTGATATCCCCAAGGGAATTGATGATGATGTGTTGAATGAGGTGCCAAAAGTACCAAGTGTTGGTGATGATGATGAAGGAAAAGGTGAGGGAGATGTTGATATGACGCCCTCGGATAATGTTCATGTGAATGCGAGCATGATGCCCCCTAATGACAAGGACCATGAAGTAAGAGTCCCCTCGCCATATCCACAATAGTTGGCCAAAAAAGGAGGATAATCATTGCAAAAGTTCATAGATATATTTAGCAAATTATATATCATTATACCACTGGTGGATGCTTTGATTTAAATGCTAGGATATGCAAAATTTTTGAAGGATATCTTGAAGAAAAAGAAGGTGGTGGATATGGGCACCAATGAGGTGACCCATCAGTATAGTGTTGTCATGACCAGCAACCTTGCTCCAAAACATAATGAAGCTAAGGTATTTACCATTACTTGCATAATTGGCTTGTGCATGTTCAAAAAGGCTTTGTGTGACCTCAGTTCTAGTATCAATCTTAGGCCTCTCATAATATTCAAGAAACGCAGGTTGGGAGTCACAAACCTACCTCTATGAGGCTGTTAATGGTCGATAGGTCAATCAAAGGACCCGTTGGAGTGCTAGTTGATGTTCTTGTGTAGGTGGATAAATTCATACTCCTAGTTGAATTTGTGGTTTTAGATTTTGAGATGAACATTGAGGTGCCAATTATCTTTTGGGCTACCTCTACTATCAACACAAAGGGCTTTAATTGATGTGGTGCTTGGGGAGCTTAAGTTCTGAGTAGGTGGTGATGAGGTCACCTTCAATGTATGTCATCCTATCAAGCCCCCAGATGAGTGTAAGGTTATTGCAGTGCTTAATGGAGAAGACGAGCATTATGAATCTGTTGATGTTAAGAGTGAATCGGAGGATGACCCTCGAGGGTGCTAGAGATTGGGAAGGTATCCGTCGTGCCACGACTTTAACTAAGGTGCTTCTTAGGAGGCAACCTAAGATTTTTTATCTTGAGCATTTTGATGCTTTATGTTTATGATTTTGTAAGTATCTTGGATGCACAAACAGTGGAGAAGAAGAATAGGCGAGGCACAGTGTTAGACCGGCAAAACTCTAGTGCACACATGTAAAATGTCGCCCTGTCGTAGGTGATGATGAATAGAATAAGGGAAGAGAAGAGAGGAAACTGCTGACTTTCCTGCGGAACGCCGATACCAATCCACAAACCGTTGATCAAGCGCTAGCTTTGAATAGTACACCTGGAAGTTATGGTGTATTCGACGATCCGACCAATGTCTCACTGGTGCCAATTCACAAATCGGCTGCCAATGGCCTATAGATTAACAGTGAACTAGAAAGTTAATGGGCACCGGCCTCAGATCAGACGGCCCCTACCTGCTACCGACGGTTAAGTGTAGGTACAGGTAAGTCCATCTTTTAAAAAATTTTAATTGCTCCATGGATTGACCCGACTTTGTTATTTAAAAATACCGGTCAAAACCACTCCAAATCCCTATAAACCCTTCCTTCCACCTTCCCATTTTCCCATTAGACCTTTTTAACATCCCTATACACTTCATTCCCCATTTTCATCCCCATTACTCCTCTCCTATAAAACCCACACTTCATTCCCCATTTTCATCATTACTCACTCATATTCTCAAATAAACTAAGGCAAGAAAAAGTTGTGTGGAGCTCTTTTATTCATGCTTTGATCTTTCTCCTCTCTGTACTCTCAAAATCCATTTGGTATATAAAATTTTACTTTGTTTTTGATTATTGAGTCAATGATATGGATTATTGTGAGCTTGTGAAAATTGAAATTTCCCCACTCATGTCTCCCCATTACCCCCATGATTATGCTTGTTGGTACTTTGCTATTATTCACTCTGTGGATATGGGGGGGTAGTAATATAATGTTGAATGCCAATGTGGGTTTTATCTATGACAAGATTCTTGCTTATTAGTGTATTTGATTTTAGTTTGGGGTGAAATCTAAGTAGCTTTATGTGTGGTTAAATTGCACAATTTGCTCGATGATAGATGGAACAACGTCTCTCTTAAGGGTAAATTGTTAGTGTTACTTGATTTTTTGTTACTATGTCGAGTGGGTGACTATTAAGTATAAGTGTTTTGCCATTTCACTAAGTCTAGGAGGAATTTCATTGCTAGGCATCCACCGATGAACTGCTTGTCAGGCTCAGCGAAACGCTAATTGAAACGCAGGTCGGGGTTCAGTGCTTTAGGCCACTATCTCAAAACTGTGTTACACAAAAATTCTATGAGTCGAGACCTACGAAACACCAGTGTGTCGTCCAATAATCCTAGTATTCCTAATGTTCTGTTATGGTCTGGTGGTTAACTAGCAATTCGTGGATCTTCATCTACATTTTGTCGGAGTCTCGCTGGCACTGCCACTGCTTCAAGTCTGTGCAATTTTACTTGTTTGTCATGCAATTGTTATAATTCCTTTCCTTAGTTTAGGATAGATGTTGGTTTTTATTTATTTTATTTTTTCTTGAGCAAAAGTACAAAAGAAATTATAGGCAAGCTAGCACCTCAATGCTTTATGCTATGCTCATATCTCAGCTATGCCTGCAAGCTAGAGTGCTACTGTTCCTAAATGAAGCCCTAAGCTCTGCTGCAGATTTCATTAATATAGATAGGAAAAAGGACGCGGATGCTCGCAAGATTAAGAGGAAGCATCTAAAAGCTTTTGATGTTCTAGAAGGATCATTCTCTCATGGTTCTATGCAAACTCCACTGGCTCTCAGATCTTAATATGCCACACCCAGAGGCATTGGGACAAGCTTCAGGTGAAGCCCCTTCTAGGAAGGCCTCACCCCATCCCATATCTTCCCAACAAACCAGTCTCCATAAATATATGGAGATGACTAACTTTACGAGAGTGAGCTTTAGAAGTTGTCTAAAAGTATCCCTGCTCTTATTTCTCAAACTATGAAAAAGGAGATGAAGTCCATGTATGAGATTCTAACCAAGCTGTGCTCACAAGTGGATGTTGAGGAGGAGGCTATCACCTATCTCTAGACTGAAGTAGAGGAATGGAAGAGTCGGAATTCCATGGAGGTGCCCGACATAAGCGCCATTTATGCAGCAATGGCTGCCCCTTCTACAGTCTCAGACCCCATTGATGACTTGTTTGAGGGATTAGGGTATGAGGTGGAGGATTTGGGCAATGAAGGCCAAGATGGGGAAGATAACGAGGAAGATGATGAATGACCCACATCACGGAGTTCTCACGCTCTTTGTTTTTCATGCTTACATTGGGGACAATATAGTGTTTGAGTTGGGGTGGGATGAGTGTTCCTATTGTGGTGGTCATTTGTTTATTTATGATTTTATATGACCTTTTTCAGGCTTTTGTTTTTGACTTGTGAGGATTTGTGAGCCTTTGTCAGGCTCATTTTAACAATATTTGATGATTGCCCTTGCTGGGTTGTTTATTTTGTTAAATTTATGAATGGTTGTGAAGTCTTTGTCGGGCTCAAGGATTTGTGAGCCTTTGTCAGGCTCATTTTAACAATATTTGATGATTTCCCTTGATGGGTTGTTTATTTTGTTAAATTTATGAATGGTTGTGGAGTCTTTGTAGGGCTCAAAATGGATGAATAGAAAATTTCTCTTTGGACTGTTAGTGTTTTTAAAGGGGTCTTTATTTTCTAGTGCCAAAAGTTCATAGTTTGTGACGTAAAGTTTGATTTTCGCCTTCATGATTGGGTCTTTGCTTTTTATTGCTAAAAGTTCATAGTTTGTGACCCACAGTTTGATTTTCACCTTTGTGAATAGTAAATAGTAACTAAACTTCAAAGGTTTTCTTTATACCACGGTTCTTTCTCAAGGAGCAATTTCATTTTCTTTTCTTTTTGTTGTCCAATGATAGATTGTGAGATGACTATCTTAAGGGAAAATGACATATTTTTCTTTGAGTCTTTTATGAAACTTTTTTTGAGAGATACCACCAAAAAATTTTGTGTGGCATGAAAAATGAATTTGAAAGAAAAATGGGCATTTCAAATAGGAAGATAGCACTCTCTTGTCATACATTGCATACTCCTTGTTTGGCATATGGATTCGCATGCTCTATTGTCTTGAATCAGAACTTGTGATAATAATGACTTGTGTGAATTCTTTGGGTGTGATGCCTTGTGTGGTCAGGTCATTTGAATTAGTTTTGTGCGTCTCTGCCTGTGCAGAACATACTCTAAGGGTGATTCAAGGTGAAATCCTAGATGTAGCTGCACTTAGAATATGATTTTAAGCTTTCTATTGATCAGTCACTACAACCAAAATGCCCTCCATAAAGTTCTTACCTTGGTAGCTAAAGTTGATCCTTTTGACTGTTTATTCGTTAAAACCACATTACAAGCCAATGTCTCTTTATAATCCTCTTCTTTGGCATCCATCCTCCCTAATTGCTAGTGATGAATGAATGAAAATAATGGGGGCTTGAAGCACAAGACATAGGGAGAGATAATGAAATCAATGGAAATGAGGCAAAAATCCTATGTTTGGGGTTTACAATAAAAAGGAGAAATGTGATGAGCTCAAATGTGAGGTAGAACCAAATTGTGATCAAAATGAATGAAATTATGGGTTGAGAGACCTTGAATTTTCAAAAAAGAAAAAGAATAGTGAAATGGTGTTACCCCTTACTTAGATGAGGCTTAATCTGAGATCCAAAGGAGTTACAAGGAAGGCTTTTAAAAAATAAAAGATGAAGAAGAATGAAAATGGAGGAATAAGGTGGAGTGATCTAAATAGTTTGAAGGTAGGTTAAAAGTGTTACAAAAAGGAATTAGGGAGCTTCTAATCACTAGAGCTAAAAATTTATCCTACCTTTACCCCTAGCCTTCATCATGACCCACAAGGCCTAATTGATTTTTAGTGTAGTTACTCTACATTAGTGGCGAGTTTTTGAAGAGCAAGCCTATGGGTCAATTTGTGTGCATGGATATTTCTTTTGTGAGAGTGAGTGTGATCGTTTTAATCTATAATCCCTTGTGTATGCATTGTTTTATGACAATGAAAAGGAATTCTCTCTTGTAATGAGTGGCATCACTCCTTTTGAGGACCTGCTTGCATTGATGTAAAGATTTGATTGAGGCATAAGTAGTGTGAGCTCCAAGGCAAGCTTTGAATGTTAAATGATTATGATTTAAGATGCTATATCTATTTGATTGGATAAACCATTTCCTAGTTTTTAAAAATGAAAGCAGTTGTGAATCATGCCTATTTATTGTGGTTACCTCTTGAAACTTTATCACATTTTAGGGGAGTCATTTCTCTTTTTCCTTGAGTTGGTGAGCATTTTTGGGTTGTCTTAGTCTCATTGGTCCCTGATGCATAACATCATGTTTTGCATGTTGTCCATTTGCTCAATTGAAAAGAATTGCATTACTTGAGGACAAGCAATGGTTCAAGTTTGGGAGTTTGATGAGTTGGTAATTTACCAACTCACTAGGCTCATAAACATGATTGTTTCTTGATTTTCAAGTCAATTAGGTGGATTTTATGCCTTTTTTCCTTGATCCTTATAGGTACTTAACTTGAATGGAGAAAAGCATGAAATTGAGAAAAAAACATGGAAGTAGGGTTGATGATCGGCGCTCCACCGGAGGACACTGGTGAAATGCCATATTGACTGCAATTGCCTACTATCTAGAAGAAGGTTGGAGACCAGAAGACCACATATGAGCATCGGCGAATCACCGGTGCCAACGCTGAAGTGCTAAGGAACTTACTACTATGAGTCGTGACCAACCAGTTATCTGCACATCAGCACCGATGAACTGCAGGTGCCAGCACCGAAGAGCCAAACAAATCACTATCCTTTAGCTAGAGCTGACCGACATTTAACGAACCTGCACCGGCAAACTGCTGATGATTTACAAGTGAGGCCCGTCAGCCTGGGGTAAAAATGTCAGACATAAAAAAGAAGAGCATATATGTACCCTATTTTTTTGTACCTCTTATAAAAGAACAGAATATTCCATTTTAGAAAGGATTGAATATTCTATTACTTTTGGCTTGTATGAAACTATGGAGAAGCAGAAAGAGAAAGTGTCATCTTCTTTCATTGAGCAGGTAGAAAACTCCATTGGAGTTCAGACCTTGCTTGAATTTCTCCTACTCAAGTTTGTGAATGGATATTGAATTATTGGTTAATGCAATGTCTTACTTTACTTACATGAGTAGCTAAATTATTTTCTAGGGGTGTGTAATGATTGGGGTTGATTTGGGTCGGGTATTGTGTATTTGATCATAGATTTACTCAATAAATAAGATTTTAGTGTTTCCTATGAATTTTAAGTGGAAAACTCATAATTGCAAATGTGGGTTGCATTTCCTTACTTTGATTTTAATTGAAAAAGGAAATTAAGGTATGGGTAAGGAAACACTAATGGGTATTTAGATGATATTTGTGTGGGGTTGGGCTAGACATAGCCAAATCATATTATTACACATCCATTTAGGATTAGAGATAGAAATAATGAATCCATACCCAAGCTGATATGGTTGTTGTGAAGTGGAACCTTGGGATTTGAGAAAACCCGAGGTATAAGACATCTAATCGGTTGAGAAACTTAAGATGCCACTTAATCTGTAGCTAATCATATTGTTGAGTAAAGGTAGGAGTAATTAACAATTCCAACCCATTGAAGCCCTTATCAATATCACACCCCTAATAGTCTCTCCATTGGTCTTTTCCATACTTTACCCCTAGTTTTAGTGTGCAATTTCATATTTTATTTTATAAATTGTTATGCCCCCAATTTATCTTATTTGTCTTTCAACTTTTATGTGAATTAATTCAGTTTAATAGATGACTATTACGTGATCAGTTAACATTCATTGTGCGATTCGACCCCGACACCCCTTGGGTTATTTATTTTGATAAAATGAACGTTTACGCTATTTCATAAAGAAGAGTGTAGTTTGGATATTATCACATACCTAGGTGATTGAATCCTCAACTTGTTTTGAAAATCCAAGAAGATTGGAAGAGATGTGATGAACCCTAGCCTTGATCTTGAGAGATGATCTCAAATCTACTGTAGTTGTGAAAGCATAAGGACTTAGTCTAGGTTAAACCCCTTAATACACTCTTTAAGAAACCCAAAATGATGTCTCTTAGGGGTTAGAAGCTTATGAAGTTATAAAAATACTCTTGGAAAGACGTAATTAAAAAGTTGACTGCCAGGTACCATGAGTAGTACCACTAAACGACTTGCGGTTTCCTTCCGTCATTTTCTAGTCAAAATTTCTTGTTCTATAGTTCTCCAACCACGGGCATCACTATGAATCATTTTTTCCTACATGGATCATACCTTGTCTCATGGTTAGGGGTCGCATCCTCTGCATTTACACCCCATTATTGCTTACAATGACTCCTTGTTTCCTACAATGAGCTGTACAATAACTTCTGAGCTCATAACTTCCCTTAGCAGACAAAAATCACAAATGTGTACAACGACTCATTGTATCCTACAATGAGTCATACCTTGACTCTTTACTGCCTCCTCTGACTCATACCATGAGTCGTCATTACTGGAACAGGAGAAACTGTTGCTTACCATGACTACTCCTATGACCTGTGACTTCAAATCACGACTCACACAATGAGTCGTTTTGAGAAATTTTATAGACTTTTATGCTGATTAACTTCCACATCCCGAGCCTAATATTAAGGAACATTGGGTTGTTACACTAGCTTATTGGAAGAGTTGTGAACAACATGCAAATCATTTGGAAATATCCTTGGAATCACTTAAGGAGAACAAACTCTATGCGAAATTTTTGATGTATGAATTTTGGCTAAAATATTTGGCTTCTTTGGGTCATATAGTATCGAGTGATTGTAGCAAATTTTTACTCAGAAGATTTAAGTAATCAAGGACTGGCTAACGCCCATGAGTGCAATGGACATTCATAGATTTTCGGTTTTGAGTTATTACTACCGACAATATGTGGAAGTATTTCATCCATAGTTGCACCTCTAACTAAACTCACTTAAATGATTACTAGTTTTCAATGGTTTTAAGAATGTGAAAAGGGTTTCAAATTTTAAAAGTAAGGTTGACTTCTGCTCCTATTTTGACTCTGTCTTTGAGCTCTAGAAGCTACATGGTGTATCGCGTTACTTCTAGAGCTGTGTTGAGTGATGTGTTGATGCAAAAGGATAAGGTAATTGTCTGTGCTTCAAGGGAATTAAATAATTATGAGAATAATTATCTGTTGGATTTAGTTGTTGTGGTGTTTGCATTAAAGATTTGGTGCCATTATCTATAGGGCGAGTTGATGTCCTCATTTGTCATAATAGTTTGCAATGTTTTTTTAGTAGCACGTATTGAATATCAGATAGAGAAGACGGTTGGAGTTGTTGAAATATTATAAGCTAAATATTTTGTACCATTTTGGTAGGGCGAATGTTTTTGATAGCAACTTGAGCCATAAGCCTATAGGTACTTAAGTGTATCTTTGACCTCATAAAATGTCATTGGGTAGGAAGATTCGAAGATTTGCTAGTCTTGGAGTTCGATTAGACGAAACCACTAATGGTGAATTAATTTGAATTACTCAAGCATAGCCTAATCTTCTAGAGAGGATAAAATCCAAGATATATGAAGATGATCTTTCGGTGTAGTTGAGGAATGGAGTGCAGAATGGAGAATATACTTCTCTCCTAGTAGATGCAGCCAATAGCATTTTGAACTAGAAGTTCACTTATGTGTTCCAAATATTAATGGTTTTCAGTAATAGTTGATGATTGAAGCTCATAGTTCTAAATGTTTAGTGCATGTAGAATCCACCAAGATGTATAAATATCTGAAATATCACTATTGGTAGAAGAGCATAAAGGTGGATGTGTCCAATTCTTTGGCTAAGTGTTTGAACTATCAGTAAGTGAAGGCTGACAATCAAAGGCGTAATGGTTAGGATCAGATATTGAAATCCTAAATGAAAATGGGTGATGATTAATATGGACTTTGTTGTAGCCTTAACTTGCACAGACACCAAGTATGATTTGATTTGGGTGATTGTGGAAAGGCTTATGAAATCCACACATTTTCTTCCTATGAAGATAGTGGATATTGTGTTGACTATGCTAAGTTATACTTGAATAAATTGTAAGGTTGCATGGTATTTTGATACCATTATATCGTATAGAGGTACACCAATTACCAATCATGTTTTAAAGTCATTTTAGGAGGGTCAAGGAAATCATGTAAATTTGAGCATTACTTTTCACCCTCACATGGATGTGTCGTCAAAAAGATTATTCGGACTCTCAAGGAAATGTTGATTGTGTGTGTGACTGATTTTGGAGGTAATTTTAGATTAATATATGCCTTTTATTGAAATTACGTACATAATTAAAGATCTACAATGCCTCCCATAAAGAGCTTTGCAGGGATCCATGTTAATGCTTGCCTGATAACTGAACCCCATAGTTGATCATCATAAACAAATCACAATTTGGTAGGAAAGGGGCATGGGTATGGAAGGAAGCACCCACTCATAGCCTTATATACCTGGGAATGAAGAATCTTAGCTCTTCCTAATTGTCCAGCTGAAATTTCTCTTGAAAACCTTGAAAAGTCTCCTCAATTCCTCCCCTCAAGCCTTCAACGCTGCATGCATGAAAGTAATGGCCTAAGATAGATGTTTCCCTGCTAAAACCCTTCTAAATGAGCATAAAATGATGTAGTATAGGCCCTTAGAACATAGGAATTACGGAAAATCCCTTACTGAAATCACTGAAAATAATTGTCAGGGGTCCTAACGGATGACCTGACGACTCGTCACCGGGGAATATGATCCGTTGGTTCACCCATCAAGTACACTGCCTTATCATTCATGGAAATTCATTTTGCTCGACAACGACTCTCCTAACAAGTCGTTAGGATTGACAATGACTCGTTAGGTACCATCCGTCAAGTTCACTGGATAACCTTTAAAATTTTATCTAAAACAACACCACGATTAACATGACGACTCGTGGTGGCTGACCATGAGTCGTTACAGCACCCATGAGGACCTCAAGTCCTTCATCATCCCAGGCGTTCTCATAAGTCACTTGACGACTCGTCCTGCATTGCTACAACATTTTCCATTTTTTCTCCGTTTCAACTTTCCGGTTCGATTCTTGAATTCTCGAGGTATAACAATATCTCCCCCTTGGGAACATTCATCCTCGAATGTTAGAAACAAGCAGAAAATAGAATTATACAATTATCACACCCCAAAACTGATCATTTAAATTTAAATTGTTACGGCTTGACTACCTCCGAAAAGGATTATACAGCTGCACAGCATTCAAACCTTACACATGCATTCATACAAATAAAAGAGACATGCACACATGTACATACCATGAAAACTAGATGGTGTCATAGGGAAAATTTATACCTCAAGTCGAAACTGTGCCGGTTTAGAACAAATGTGGATATCTTGCCATCATGTCCTCTTCGGCCTCCCACGTAGCTCCTTCAACATGCCGATTTCTCCATAAAACCTTAACTGAAGCTACCTCCTTGTTCCTCAACCTCCAAACCTGATGATCCAAGATTTCAACCGGAATTTTTTCATTACTAAGGCTGTCTTTTACCCCAATGCTGCCTAACGGAACTACTAAGGCTGGATCACCCAAGCACTTCTTCAAAAGTGACACACGAAAAACGGGATGAACTGAGGACAACTTCGATGGCAAGTCCAGCTCATATGCTACCTTGCCAACCCTTCTCATAGATCTGTACAGACCAATATAACGAGGACTAAGTTTACCTTTCTTTTCGAATGGCATGACTCCCTTTATGGGAGATACCTTTAGAAATACCCAGACGTCCACCTCAAACTCCAAATCTCTTCTCCTCACATCAGCATACGATTTCTATCGACTCTGAGCGATTTTCAGCTGATCCCTTATCAACGGAACCTTTACCATTGCCTCATGTATTGAATTTGGTCAATCATAGTTTACTCACCAACCTCGAACCATCCGATGGGAGATCTACACCTCCATCCGTAAAGAGCCTGAAACGGTGCCATCTAGATACTCGAGTGGTAACTATTACTATAAGTAAACACGATCAAGGGAAAATGATCATCCCAACTACCTTTAACATCTATAACACATGCCCTCAACATATCCTCGAGGATTTGGATCTTCCCTTCGTCTTGGTCATCAGTCTGCGGATGGAATGCTGTACTGAGCTTGACTAAAGTTCCACATCCCCCTTGAAAGGACCTCTAGAACAAGGAAGAAAACTGAGGACCTGTCTGAAATAATGGACAAAGGCACTCCATGAAGTCGAACAAACTGACGAATATATAATTTGGCATAGTCATCTGCTGAATCCAAGCTTTTGACCAGTGGAAAGTGCAACCTTGGTCAACCTGTCTACCACCACCCTAATGGAGTCATATTACCAGCGAGTATGCGGTAGGCCTGTTAGAAAATTCATGTTAATTTTTTCTCACTTCCAGGTGGGAATACTGATGTCTTGAAGTACACCTCTCGGCCTTTGATGCTCAACCTTAACTTGTTGGCAGTTTGGACATTTCGCTACAAACACTGCAATATCCTTTTTAGGACCATTCCACCAGTAGATATCTTTCAAGTGCCGATACATCTTGGTGGATCCTTGATGAATGAAGCATCTGGTACCATGCGCCTCCTGCAATATCTGAACCCTCAAATCATCAATGTCCGGAACACATAGCCGACCCTGGTATCTTAGAACACCATCTTCCCCTTGGGAGAAAACCTCTACCTTTTGATTCCGCACTGCCTCCTTCAGCTTCCTCAAGATTGGATCCTCATCTTGCCTAGACTTAACATCAACTACCAAGGATGATTCTGAACTATTCTACACAACACCACCACCATCTGTCTAGTCTGTCAATCTAACTCCCAGCCTAGCAAGCCTATGGACATCATTCACCAACTCCTTCTTTCTTTCATCCACGTGGGACACACTCTCCATAGAGAGCCTACTAAGTGCATCCGCAAACACATTAGCCTTACTCGGGTGGTAAAGGATGCTCATGTTGTAGTCCTTTAGTAACTCCAACCACCTCCTTTGCCGAAGATTCAAGTCTTTCTGAGTGAACTCATATTGTAAGCTCTTGTCATCTGTAAATACATCCACATAGACCCCATATAAATAATGTCTCAATATCTTCAGTGCAAGTACCACTTAGGCCAATTCAAGATCATGGGTGGGGTAATTCTTTTCATGAACTTTCAGTTGTCTTGAGGCATAAGTTATTACTTTTCCCATGTTGCATTAACACACATCCCAGTCCGACCCATGAAGCATCACAGTATCAGACAAGCCATCAGTAACCTCCGGTAAAGTCAACATTGGTGCTGAGATGAGTCGGGTCTTCAATTCCTGGAAGCTCTTCTCACAAGCCTCTGACCATTGGAACTTCACCTTTTTCTGAGTCAATCTAGTCAATGGGGCTGCAATGGATGAGAAACACTCAAAAAATCTTCGATAGTAGCCTGCCAAGCCCAAGAAACTCCGAATTTCTGAAGGATTCACCGGTCTAGGCCAATTCTTCACCGCCTCAATCTTCTGCGAGTCTACCTTTATACCCTCACTTGACACCACATGACCTAAAATTCCACAAAAACCAACCAAAACTCGAATTTTCTAAACTTTGCATATAACTACTGGTCCTTGAGGGTTTGAAGCACTATTCTCAAGTGAGCGGCACACTCCTTCTCGCTCTGAGAGTATATAAGTATATCGTCAATGAATACAATCACGAACATGTCTAGATATTCCTTGAATACCATGTTCATCAGATCCATAAAAGCTGCAGGGTCATTGGTTAGTCCAAAAGACATAACAACAAGTTTGTAATGGCCATACCGAGTTTTGAAGGTGGTTTTTAGGATGTCACTCTCCCGAACCCTAAGCTGGTGGTATCCAGATCTGAGATCAATCTTGGTGAAACACCTGGCACCATGGAGCTGGTAAAAAAATTCGTCAATTCTTGGCAAGGTAACCTGTTCTTGATGGTAAACTTATTCAACTGTCGATGATTGATACACATGTGAATGGAACCGTCCTTCTTTCGCAAAAATAACACTGGTGCACCCCATGGATACTTACTCGACCTGATGAAACCCTTATCTAAAATGTCTTTCAACTGATCCTTCAATCTTTTAGCTCGGCTGGAGCCATTTTGTAAGCCCATCGACTTGGCCCGTTATGACGTGCCTACTTGTGTAGTCTCGTGAAAATTCAAATATCTATCTATTCTAAAGTCGTACCGATGAACGGTTTAGCCATATAAACAAATGGATTAATATGTTGGAAATAAGAATCATAGACCTTTAATTTGATAGGTCTTATGCCCCCTTATTACTTATGGATTAGGAGAGAAGCTCTAAGACATCTGACCTAAATACAAAAGAATTTTATGAAAGCAATTTGCGATAACTTATGTTGACTTTCATTATACAACTTGATCGATGCCCCCTCCCCCCCCCCCCCCCCCCGTAGAAACATTCATCCTCGAATGTTGGATGACTGATGAGTTGGTTATTTACCAACTCATTAGGCTCTTAAGAATTAGCATTAGCTTAGTTTTCAAGTCATTTAGATAAATTTTATGGCTCTTTGCCTTTTTATGTGCAGATATCTAATTTAATAAAAAGCACAAGAAGTGGAGTAAAAAGAAGAAAATCAGGTGAAAACCGACACTTCATCGGAGAAGAATGGTGAAACGCCGGTCAAATGCAGACAATCACTGCCTTGAAGAAATAAAGCAACTTGCAGTCATGGACATCAACTATCGACTCACTGGTTAACTCGCCTATGGGCACCAGAACTTGCTTGATCAAAGGGAAAGAAATCGGCGTAGCGTGGTTGGAGGCCGGCAAATCGTCGAAGGACCCACCGAAGGACACCACTAAAAATCAATGAAGGAGAAATCGATGATAGCCGATGGTTCGCGAATGCAACCAACGAAAAACCGATACTTTTGAAAGTGCCAAAGCACCTGAGCAGGGGAAAATGCGTCCAACAGTAAAAAAGAGGGGATCAGTTCCCCTACTTTTAGATATATTCTAGAAAGAAGTACTTTGTACAAATTAGATCTTAACTTTTAGTTTTTTAAACATTCTCTTTGTAGAGGAATAAAGTAGAATTCTATTGGTGAAAAATGTTAAATATTGTGTTTGTTTTCTCCTTCTTCATCTATACCAAGGTACCACCATTGTAGAAGACATATTGTTGAATTTGATTTTCATGCTCTTATTATTGAAATCAATGAGTTTATTGTTAAATATGCTCTTTAGTTCTTAACCATGAGTAGCTAAATCTTTAACTAGAGATATGTGGTGTTGAGTGCTTAATTAGATTGGGCATTGCTAGATTCATCTCAATATTTCTTAATTAGTGTAAATATGTTTAGTTCTCTCCAATTTATAATTGAAAAACCATAGTTGCAGATATTGGACTATTTTTCTTACTTGATTTCTGCTTGAAAGAAAAGAATTAAGTATTGGGAGATAATTTAATGGGGAGACATAGCCAAAACTCATATTATCATTCCTAATTTATTGTAATACCTCGGAAGTGTTTAGGACTAGACCCGAGATTTGAAAATAAAAAGTAGCATAAATCCAAAAATCCTTCTTAGGACAGGTCATTGTATGGGTAGTTAGTGGGACCAATGACCCATTGGATGTGTCCATGGTGAGGTGCTGCAAGACTGGAGTTTGCAGGTAACGGGTCTAGGAACGGCCCATTGCTACATGTAATAGGCCGTTGGATGTTAGCCGTTGTGAGGTTTTTTAGGTTCATGGAGAAAGTAATGAATCACGTAACAACTCGTTGTTGGTAGAAACAAGTCATTGTAAGTGCCCATTGGGAAGGATTCTAGGTTAAGGCATTAGTGACAACGATTGGCAGCAATGGGTCATTAGAGCTTTTAACAACTCGTTCTGTGCAGTTGTGACAGGGCATTTGAGACCTGATTCAGGGTCAAACAACGAGGGATGTAATAGACTTTTGGAGTCAGTAACGGTCCATTGTGGCGCCCGTGGTCACTGGCAGAGCATTTTTTCCGGGAAATTCATTAGGGGTATTTTCATTATTCCTAAGCCCTAGGGTCCTAAACTACATCGTTTTAAGATGTGAATAGTGAGTTTTAAGAGGGGTAAGTTCTTTCTAAGCTATTCCTATACATGCATGCAACTGTAGAAGTCTAGAGAGGGGATCAAGCTCAAATTCTTCCAAGTTTTCACCAATTCATTATTGGGCAACCAAAGGAGTTGTAGCATATGATTCTCTCAGGTATGTATGGTTATGAATGGGTGAATTTGTCCACACTCATGCCCAATTTCTCTCTAATTCATGAAATTCTATTGATAATCCTTTCGGGTTTTATCCTAATTCTTATGAAGTCATTATGATATATCTATGGGTTAAGTCCCCTCATGTATATTTCGGGTTTTGAATCATGGGCAGATTTTATAACTACTTAGATTTAAATTTTCTACAAAACTATGCCCAAGTATGTACACTCCATGATAAGTCAAAGTTATGATTCTACTTTGATTTTGATGTTCATTAACCCATTATGATTTATGACTTATGATATGATTTCTCTCAGATACACATCATGAATTTATGAATATCAATTATATACATGTTTTACAAGTATGCATGAACCTCATGATTTATGATTTATGATTATGGACGACTTATGGGCTTTACTTTCATGGCTAGTTCACGTATTTCAAGCATGCTTATGATTATCATCATCTTTAACTAGACTATGAATCTAATGCATATTATTCTATGAGCACTATATATGTTTTTGGAGTAGTATTTAACACCGAATTAACCCGGGTCCAAGTATGCCCCGAGTCTCAAAACTCCGCGCCAATATAGCCATGATGGTACCTCGATTGTTCCCTTTGCCTAAATGGTCCCTCTGTTGTGATATCACACCTCTTTCATGGTTCTATCCTTGGCAAGGTACAAAGTCCCTCCCAACTAGGGGTTCACAGGTCGGGTTCCATGTGTGCTGATATGTGGTATATCAGTTATAAGAATCTCCCACTGTTCCTCATGATTTATGTATTAATATGATCATATACTTTGGCTCAATTAATGTTTCATAAAGATTTTCTCTTATGATTATGATTACTAATGATTTACGGATGTTTTGAAAACCTTGAGCTGTACGTTTGCATTGTGATATTTATGTTACGATCATGTTGTCCTACTCTTACGAAATTTTATGTATTTTAAATCTCCGTTTTACCTACCTTGCATACTCAGTACATTCCACGCAATGACCACATACTCTATGTTGTATTGTTTCATGATACAGGCTCTGATCTTAAGACTCAGCCCCGTCACTAGCGAGTTCTTTGGAGTTAGGATTAGCTTCAATGGTAAGTCCTCATCTCTCGAGGACTATTACTTACCAATTATCTTGTATTTCAGTTTTTCAGACTTGTCGGGTTAGTTGGGGGTCTTGTCCCATTAACCCATTAGATATGTTAGAGGCTTTTAGACTGTATATAGTAATCGACTTGTCATGTACGAAATGGATTCCCGTTCTGATGTCATGTTATGATTAGACTTCCGCTATGATATCATGTTAAGTCTTCTGCTTTATTTGATTGAGTTAGATGTATGTTCATGCCATGGGTCGACTTGGAGTCTCTTAGGGCTTTTTGTCCTGTGTCTCGATCTGGGCCTATGTTCAGATAGTGACAAACTTGATATCAGAGCAATAGGTTTTGAAGTTTCCTAGGGTTTCTAAAAGCCACATTATAAGTAGAGTCTTCTTCATAGGTGTGAAGTACGTCATACTTATGAAGAAGAGGCTATGAGACATTTAGAAAATGTTACCAGTAGATGGTAGCACATGTCCCTTAGAATGGGAATTTTTATATCCCAAAAGCCTAAAGATCAGACTCAGAAGCTGAAATAGAGAAAAGTTGAAATTAGGCACCAAGAATTAGGACGGGTCGTGAGGTGACTCGTGAAAGGAACCCATGAGTCATGATGTTACTCATGGGGAGGCCAAGGGACTGAATTTGAAATATGAGAAATGATATCCCCACGAGCATGACCATGAATCGCGGTCAGGGCCCACAAGTCGTTAGGTCAGTGGGTGGGTGAGAAACAACAAAGAAGGAAGACAGGCAGTGCACTTCACGGATGGTGACCACGAGTCATGATCACCAGGAAACAAGTTTTCAAGTCTTCTGTTATGAGCCCAGGGGACATGTTGAGCAATGTACTTCACGAACCATGCCACAAGTCGTGGCCAGAGGGTACAAGTCGTTATGTCCCTCGTTAGGACCATCTAGCAGTTATTTTCTGTGAATTTACTAAGGGCTTTTCTGTAATTCCTAAGTTCCTAAGGCCTAAACTATGATGTTTTGAGTTATGAACGATGACTTTTAAAGGGGTAAAGTTCATTTTAGGCCTTATTCAATCATGCATGCAAGGTAAGAAGATGAGAGAGGGTGATCAAGCCTAGTGTTCCTCAATTTCTCTTCAATTTCTTCTTGGGTTATTAAAGAAGTGTAAAAATCAGCTACCAACAGGTATGAAGGTTTATGAATGGGTGATTCCTTTCACACCCATGCCCAATCCCTCTCTCAATTATGATTCCTTTAACCCAAATGCGTGTATTTCCTAATTCTCTACATGGGTATGATTTGATTATGTTTCTACCACTTAATTATGAAGCATGGGCAAGTTTTATATTGTTTTCAATCAAAAGCATGAATTCTAGTTTTATGAATTAAAAGCCCATTGGTGAGAAGTTCATAAAATATGAGATTTGTGATGAATGTATGATGATGATGAGATATTATGATGAAAAACATGTTTTAAAGGTACACGTGTTCATAATTATGTTTTCGGTGTGAATTGAGTATTTTCAAGTATGATAAAGCTTTGGGCAATGCCCATATGTATAACTATGAATTATGATTTTCCCTTATTAAGCTTACCACATGGTTTTGGAGCAAAGACTCCCAATTGTTTTTCAGCTTGTGGTATGTTTTGCATTAAAGCTTCTCATATGCGTGATTTCATACTTGAGATGCATTTGATGATTGAGCTTCATCAATAGACTATGTGAGCTTCATTGTATAACGATGTAAAGAATATGCATGTTTTTTAGAGTAGTGTCTAGCACTGAGTAGGCTAAACGTCAATCACCCTATACCTCAGAACAATGTGCCAACATATGTTTATACTTATATGTTACCTCAGGACCTCCCTTGTGAGATATCCCTAGCGCTATCGGCCGATGAGCTTGATATTGATATCATGGTATTGTCCCTAGCCTTGGCAAGTCTTTGGACAGCTCTACCCACTTGAGTGTGATAGTTAGGACCACGTAAGCTCTATCGTGGTATGTCGGTTACAAAACGAGTCTCCCATTGTTCCTCATGATTTTAGTTATGCGTGATCATTACATATGAGATTCACATATGTAGGCATGTTCTAAAGCATGTTTACTCAATGTTCTATTTTCCTTTTAAATATCAAATTTCATCTTTGAGTCAATCAATTCAGATATGATGTTAAGTTATGCTACGATGAGATCCTGATTTCAGAAAGAATGTGTTATACCCTGAGAATTTTAAGATCGAACCAAGAAGTTAAAATGGGGAAAAACTGGAAAATGGCACTTCAATTGCAGGAGAGTCGTTGGACGACTCATGAGGAAACCCCGTGAGTCGTCAGGTGAGTCATGGGGAGGCCTGGAGGAAGTTAAGGATTGAGGTCCCCACGAGTGAGGGCATGACTTGTGGTCAGCCACCATGAGTCATCATGTCAATCGTGGGGTGGTTTTTGAAAATAAATGGAGTAATTGGCTAGTGTACCTAATGGAAGGGACCCCACAAGTCGTGGCCAGTCCCAATAACTCGTGAGCTGAGTCGTGATCAAGCAAGGAGAATTTTATTTGATGCCAAGGCAGTGTACACGACG
Source organism: Datura wrightii (assembly GCA_035772735.1). Lineage (NCBI taxonomy): Eukaryota > Viridiplantae > Streptophyta > Magnoliopsida > Solanales > Solanaceae > Datura > Datura wrightii. The sequence continues at coordinate 114,704,181 of JASDFA010000001.1, forward strand.
AAAGGTGACCACGAGTCGTAGTCTCGTGGAACGAGTTGTTAAGTCCCCCATTATGAGCCCTAAGACAGTTACTATCCAGTGTACTTGAGGGACGATGTGACAAGTTGTGCCCCTTTATGATGAGTTGTCAGGTCCCCCATTTGGACCCCCTGATAGTTATATTCAGCGATTTTAGTAAGGGATTTTCCGTAATTCCTAAATCCTAGGGGGCTATACTATGTTGTTTAAGGCTTGTTTTAGTGGGTTTTAGCAAGGGAAAGCCTATTCTAAATCATTCTCCTCATGCATCAAAGTTTGGAGGTTTGAAGAGGAGATTCAAGGCAAAATCTCAAGGCTTCCATTGGAATCTCAACTTAGGCAATTAGAGGGTGTTAGAATTCACCATCCCCAGGTATGTAAGGCTATGAGTGGGTGTCTCCTTCCACACCCATGCCCAATTTCTATTAAATTATGATAAATCATCTATGTTCAAGAATAAGGTTTTCACCCAATTGTTTAATTCTTCAATCTCTATGCATGGGTATGATTAAATTACATTATTATTGATGAATAGTGAAGCTTGGGCAGATTCTAAATTGTTGTCAATACAAAAATTGTTTTCCCAAAATTTTGAATATAAAATGCCCATGGATGAGAAATTCATAAAAGAAGTGAATGATGATGAATGTATGGTGATGACGAGGTTTGATGATGAAAAGCACAGTTATAAAGCTACTCATGATTATGATGTTGTTTTCAAAACGAATTGAGTAGATCCTAGTATGATAAAGCTTTGGGCAATGCCAACACGTTGATTTAAAGTGATGATTTTTCAAAAATAAGCTTACCACATTGTTTGAAGTGAAGTTTCTCAATTTTATTATAAATTCTAGCTTGTGGTCTATTGAGTTAAATATTTCTACATGTAGCTTACCACATGATTTGGAGTAGATGCTCCCACTTATACTTGAGCTTGTGGTATGTTTTTAAATAAAGCTTCTCACATGCATGAATTCATAATTGAGATGTATGTCACTGTTCAACTTTGTCAAGGGACAATGTTGAGCTTCATATTCATATGATGTCTAGTCTATGCATGATTTCATTATGAGCTTTGTCAATAGACAATGTTGAGCTTCATTCATACAATGTAGAGTTATGGATGATTTTATCTTGACCTTTGTCAAGGGACGATTTTGATCTTCGTCAAAAGACGATGTTGATCTTTGTCAAAAGACGATGTTGAGCTTCATTATATATGATGTGGAGCATTTCATGTTTTTTGTAGAAGAGTCTAGCACCGAGCGGGTTAAGGGTCGATCACCCTATGCCCAAGAACTACGCACCAACGTAGGTTAATACTATTATATTATTGGGACCTCCCTTGTGAGTTATCCCCGGCCCTATTGGCCCTTGAGCTTGATATCATTATCGTATCATCCATCACCCTGGCAAGGTTATGGAAGGGTCTACCCACTTGACTGTGATAGTTGGGACTACATAAGCTCTATCGTGGTATGTCAGTTAAGTGACAAGTTTCCCACTGTCGATATCATTCAGATTTGTATATTCATTACTCATGATGATTACTTTACGCATGAATGTTCTAAAAGGAAGGTTTGAATCATTGTTCAGCTTTTGATATAAATGGTATGTTCATCTTTGAGTCATTAGAGTTCATTCTAAAGCTATGCATGTTCATGTGATGGTAAGAGTACGAGTTCAGAATGAATGCATGTAGCCTTTCTACCTGTGCTTGAAAGCTTATGATATGTATGAAATATTTTAAATGATTTATTTTACTTAAGCGGTTTAACTTACGTTGTATACTCGATACATTCCATGTACTGACCACATACTTTCTATGTTGTATCATTTTATGATACAAGATCCGGTTCGCAGCTTCAACCCCGATCTTAATCAGCTTTCCAGAGTCCTTATCATCTTAGGATTGGTGAGTCCTCATCTTTCGAGGACTAGACTTTTAGTTTCATGTCGTATTTCAGTTTCCTATTTTGTGGAGTTAGTTGGGGTCTTGTCCCATCAATACGTCTAGACTTGAGGCTTTCAGACTTATGTATGTATATCTTTTGATATTATTCTAATGTGTTGTCGTATGAGACTTCTGTTGAGTTTATAATTCTGTTTCCTTGATCTTTATTAAATGAGTTAGTTGAATAGTTATGCCATGGGTCGACTTGGGGTGTCTCGGGGTCCCTTGTCCGGTGTCTACAATTTGGGTCTCCATTCAGGTTGTGACAAACTTGGTATCAGAGAAATAGGTTTCAAATGTCCTAGAGAGTCTGAACGCCACGTTGAGTAGAGCCTTTTCCATTGGTGTGAAGTGCACCACACTTATGATGAAGAGAATACTAGACGTTTAAGAAATGTTCCCTTCTTTCATGATCTATGTCGTGCGATGAAAAACCTTTCTATCCTTCTAATTCATGCTATTCGCGATTATAGAATCATGGTTCCTAGAAGGATGAATGGAAGGAGGAATAGAGGTGATGAAGGCTATGAGGATGGAAAGGGTTTTGGGCATCAGCTAGCCCCACCAGTTCAGGAGCCCCAAGCATCGGAGCCAGCCACTCATGCTGAAATCTGAGCTGCCATTCAGATGCTGGTGCAGGCATTGACTGCTCAGATTAATCAGTAGGCCATTGCGCATATTCCTCAAAACGGCAATGCAGCGGTGGCTAGAGTTTGAGATTTCTTGAGGCTGAATCCGTTGGAGTTCTAAGGGTCCAAGGTAGGTGAGGACCTGTATGATTTCATTGATTAGATTGTCAAGAACATCTGGGTTATGGGGGTGAGTAGTGTTGAGTGCGCAGAGCTAGCGTCCTACTGGTTGAAGGGGGTTGCGCATATTTAGTTCCGTCAATGGAAGGACAACAGGGTCACAGGAGCAGGTTCGATCACATGGGAGGAGTTTCAGATTGCATTCCTAGATTGGTTCTTCCCTCGAGAGATAAGGGAGATGAAAATAGCTAAATTTGTGAATCTAAGGCAAGGAAGGATGACCATTCAGGAGTACAACCTTGAGTTCACCCACCTATCGAAGTATGCCCCGGAGTTAGTGGCTGACCAACTGGCACGGGTGAGCAAATTTTTGCATGGTATAGCAGGATATTTGGACAAGGACTGCAGGACAGCTATGCTCCGTCAGGACATGTACTTCCCTCGCATTGTGTTGTATGACCAATAGATAGAGGGGGCACATTCGAGGGAGAGGCAGGCCAAGAGGGACAGGACTGAGGACCACAGATTCTCACAACATAGGTTCAGTGGTGGGCATCGACAGCAGACCTGTCATCCCTAGCATCATCAGCCGTGAGTGTGCTATCTATGCCCAGACATGATCAGAAGGGGCGAGCATCAGGCTTGAGGGGTCATAGAAGCAGACCCACAAATTCTAGCATTCCAGCTTGTCGCAGGTGTGACCGAGGACACACAAGTGAGTGCTTGGAAGGGTCAGGAGCTTGTTTTGGATATGGGAAATCTTTACATATTCTTAGAGATTGTCCCACTTCGAGATAGTCCCAAGTTGGGGGCCGAGGCCCAGCTTCTAGTTCAGCAGCCCCTCCCCCACGCACTGCACATCAGGGGGAATCTATTAGCACAACTGGCGAGTAGCGCCAGAACAAATTCTATGACTTAGCCACTCATCAAGAGAAGGAGGCCTCACCAGATGTGGTCACTGGTATGTTGAGAGTTTTTCATGTTGATGTTTATGCTTTGCTAGATTCGGGGGCTACCCTATCTTTTATGACACCATATATATCTAATAGCTTCGAAGTTAGTACCGATGTCTTGTCAGAGCCCTTCTTAGTTTCTACTCCAGTAGGTGACTCAGTTCTAGCTAGAAGGGTATATGGAGATTGCATAGTCTAAGTTCTTCATAAGGTCACCTCAACAGATTTGATAAAGTTAGCCATGACCAATTTTGATGTTATTCTCGGCATGGATTGGCTATATGCATGCTATGCTTTAGTTAATTGTAGAACTCGGTCAGTAGAGTTCAGATTCCTAGGTGAGTTAGTCTTAGAATGGAAGGGTAGTTCAGCTATACTTGTAGGTCAATTCATTTCCTACCTTAAGGGCAGGAAGATGATTTCTAAGGGTTGCATGTATCATTTAGTTAGGGTTAAGGACGTGGAGTCCGAGACCCCAACCATCCACTCAGTACCAGTAGTATGTCAGTACCCGAAGGTCTTTCATGATAATTTGCTAGGTGTACCTCCTGAGCAGGAGATTGATTTTGGTATAGATCTTCTTCCCAATACACAACCTATATCTATTCCGCCTACAGAATGGCTCTAGCCGAGCTAAAAGAGTTGAAGGATTAGTTAAAAGACTTGTTAGATAAGGGATTTATTAGGCCGAGTAAGGCTCCATGGGGTGCACCAGTATTATTTGTTAGAAAGAAGGTTCCCTTCGCATGTGTATTGATTATCAACAGTTGAATAAGGTTACCATCAAAAACAGGTACCCCTTACCCAGTATTGATGATTTGTTTGTCAAGCTTCAAGGTGCTAGGTGTTTCTCCAAGATTGATCTCAGGTCCGGATATCACCAGCTTAGGGTTCGGGAGAGTGACATCCCGAAAACCACCTTCAAGACTCTTTATGGTCACTACAAATTTGTTGTTATGTCGTTTGGACTAACCATTGCTCCTTTAACTTTTATGGATCTAATGAATAGGTTATTCAAGGCTTATCTAGACTTATTCATGATTGTGTTTATCGATGATATCCTCATATACTCTCAGAGCGAGGAGGAGCATGCCGCTCACTTGAGAGTAGTACTTCAGACCCTCAAGGAACAACAGTTGTATGAAAAGTTTAGCAAATGCTAGTTTTGGTTGGACTCGGCGGCATTTCTAGGCCATGTGGTGTCAAGTGAGGGTATAAAAGTAGATTCTCAAAAGATTGAAGCGGTAAAGAATTGGCCCAGACCAGTGAATCCATCAGATATCAGGAGCTTTTTGGGCTTAGCGGGTTATTATCAGAGATTCATTGAATGATTTTCATCCATTGCAGCCCCATTGACTAGGTTTACTCAAGAAAAGGTAAAGTTCCAATGGTCGGAGGCTTGTGAGAAAAGCTTCTAGGAATTGAAGACTCAACTCACTTCAACACCAGTGTTTACCCTACCCAAGGGTATGGATGGCTTTGTAGTTTATTGTGATGCTTCGCGAGTTGTCCTTGGTGTGTGTTGATGCAGCATGGGATAGTGATAGCATATGCCTCAAGACAGTTGAAGATTCATAAAAAGAATTGCCTGACCCATGATCTTGACTTGGTCGCGGTGGTGTTTGCATTGAAGATATGGCAGCATTACTTGTATGGGGTCCATGTAGATGTATTCACAGATCACAAGAGCTTGCAATATGTGTTTACGCAGAAAGATCTCAATCTTTAACAAAGGAGGTGGTTGGAACTACTGAAGGACTATGACATGAGTGTCCTTTACCACCCGAACAAGGCTAATGTGGTTGCAGATGCACTTAGTAGGCTCTCTATGGAGAGTGTGTCCCACGTGGATGAAGGGAAGAAGGAGTTGGTGAGAGATGTCCATCGACTTGCAAGGTTGGGAGCTAGATTGGTCGACTCGACCGATGGCGCTATTATTGTGAAAAACAGATAGGAATCATCCTTGGTGGTCGTGTCAAATCTAGGAAAGATGAGAACTCTGTCTGTAACTCACTAGAGGCCCGGGAAACAAAGAGAAGATGTGTACGAACGAGATATCCAGCAACAAGAAGAAGGAAAAGGATTGAATAGAGGAACTCCCGAGCATTTGGCGATCTCAGATGTGTTGATATCAATGGTGACTCATTATTTCGATGAATCATTTCCTACTTTGAAAAAATTGAAGGAAGCGGTCCGGAGTCAAAAGGTGGAGGTCTTCTCCCAAGGAGGAGATGGTGTGCTACGATACCAGGGTCATCAAGGTGTCCCAAACGTCGATGATTTGAGAGTTCGGATATTGCATGAGGCACATAGTACCAGATATTCTATTCATCTGGGATCCACGAATATGTATCAGGACTTGCGAGAAATCTATTGGTGGGATGGTATAAAGAAGGAGGTTGTAGAGTTCATAGCAAAATGTCCAAATTGTCAGCAAGTGAAGGTTGAACATCAAAGGCTGGGAGGCGTTCTTCAGGATATCAGCATTCCCACTTTTAAGTTGGAAGAGATTAATATGGATTTCATTACTGGTCTACCTCATACTCGCCGACAATTTCATTTGGGTGGTCTTTTATATGTTAACTAAGGCTGCACACTTCCTACCAGTTAAAACCACAAATTCAGCGGATGATTATGCCAAATTGTATATTCGAGAATTTTTTGACTTCATGGAATTCCCTTGTCTATTATTTCAGATCGAGGTACTTAGTTTACCTCTCAATTCTAGCGCTCTTTTAAAGAGTGACTTGGGATTCAAGTCAAGCTCAACACTGCCTTCCATCCGCAAATAGATGGTAAGTCAAAACGAAAAATTCAGACCCTCGAGGATATGTTAAGTGCATGTGTGATGGACTTCAAAGGTAGTTGGGATGATCATTTGCCCTTGATGGAGTTTGCTTATAGTAATATCTATAACTCTAGCATCCAGATGGCACCATTCGAGGCTCTTTATGGGCTGAGGTGTAGATCGCCCATCGGATGGTTTGAAGTTGGGGAAGCCACTATGATAGGGCTTGATTCGGTTCATGAGGCCATGGTAAAGGTTCAGTTGATAAGGGAAAGGCTAAATACCGATCAGAGTCGTCAGAAAACATATGTTGATATGAGACGAAGAGATATGGAGTTTGAGGTGGATGATTGGGTGTTTCTAAAGGTATCTCCTATGAAGGGAGTCATGCAATTTTGAAGAAAGGGAAACTCATTCTCCGCTTGTGAGAAGAGCTTCTAAGAGTTGAAGGCTCGACTAACCTCAGCACCAGTGTTGACCCTACCCGAGGGTATCGATAGGTTCATGGTGTATTGTGATGCTTCAAGGACCGGACTTGGGTGTGTATTGATGCAGCATGGAGAAGTTATAGATTACATTTCTAGACAGCTGAAAATGCATGAAAAAAACTACCTGACTCACGATCTTGAATTGGCAGCAGAAGTATTTTCCTTGAAAATATGGAGACACTACTTGTATCAGGTCCACGTAGATGCGTTTATGGACCATAAGAGTCTACAATATGTGATTACCTCGAAGGATATAAATCTTCTGCAAAGGAGGTGGTTAGAGCTACTTAATGATTATGACATGAGTATCCTTTACCATTCGGGCTAGGCTAATGTAGTAGCAGACGCACTTAGTAGACTCCCCATGGAAAGTGTGTCCCATTTAGATGAGGGGAAGAAGGTGTTGGTAAAGGACGTGCATGACTCGCATGGTTGGGAGTTCAGTTGGTTGATTTGACAGATGGTGGTGTTATAGTTCAGACCAAATCAGATTGTCCTTGGTGACTGATATAAAAGCTAGAGAAGATGAGGAACCTATTTTGGTAAATTTAAAGGAGGCCGTTTAGAATAAGAAGGTAGATGCCTTTACCAAAGGTGGAGATGGTGTGGTTCGATACTAAGGTCTCTTATGTTTTTCAGATGTTGATGATTTAAGGGACCGGATGTTGCACGAGGCTCATGGATCCAGGTATTCTATACATCCAGGTGCCACCAAGATGTACCATGACCTACAGGAACTTAATTGGTGGAATGGCATGAAGAAGGACATAGCCGAATTTGTGGCCAAGTGTCCAAATTGTCAACTGGTGAAGGTTGATCACCAAAGACCCAGAGGTGGTCCAAGATAATAGCTTTCCTACTTGAAAGTGGGAAGAAATCAATATGGACTTCATAAAAGGTTTGCCTTGCACTCGTTGGCAATATGACTCCATTTGGGTTGTTCTAGAAAGGTTGACAAAAGCCGCTCATTTTCTATTGGTTAAAACCACTGATTTCGTGAAGGATTATGCTGAACTATACATTTCGGAGTTGGTTCAGTTGCTTGGAGTGCCCTTGTCTATCATATCAGATAGAGGTACCCAATTTACCTCTCAGTTTTGGAGGTCGTTTCAAAAGGGACTTGGTACTCAGGTTAAGCTCAGCACAACATTTCACCCGCAAACTGATGGTCAAGAAAAGAGAAAAAAATAGACTCTCGAGGACATGATGAGAGCATGTGTGATTGACTTCAAAGGTAGCTGGGATGATCAATTGCCTCTTATCGAGTCTGCGCATAATAGCAACTACCATTCCAGTATTCAGATAGCTCCGTATGAGGCTTTCTCTAGGTGGAGATGTACAACACTAATTGGCTAGTTTGAAATTGGTGAAGCTGTGCTAATAGGACCAGATTTAGTCAACGAGGCTACGGAGAAGGTTCAGCTCATATGGGATAGGTTGAAAATAGCTCAATGTCGCCAAAAGTCCTACGCCAATGTGAGAAGAAGAGAATTAGAGTTTGAAGTGGATGATTGGGTATTTCTAAAGGTGTCTCCCATAAAGGGAGTGATGAGGTCTGCAAAGAAAGGGAAACTCAGCCCTCGTTATGTTGGCACCTACAGAATTGTAAAACGTGTTTGCAAGGTGGGATATGAATTGGAGTTTCCCTCAGAATTAGCTTTCGTTCATCCTGCTTTTCATGTATCGCTCTTGAAGAAGTGTTTCAGGGATCCTGCTTTGGTGGTTTCGATGGAGAGCGTGGGTGTGAGAGATAACCTTAGCTATGAGGAGATTCCAGTAGAAATATTGGATCGTCAGGTTCAGAGGCTAAGGAACAAGGAGGTAGCTTCAGTCAAGACATTATGGAGGAATCATCTTGTTAAAGGAGCTACGTGGGAAGCTGAAGCGGATATGATGGCTAGACACCCAGACCTTTTCCCTACCAGCTCAGTTTCAGTTTGAGGTATCAGTTTTTCCCTAGTTCTCTATTTAGTTTTCATGTTCAACTCATGTGCCGAAGTTTCTTTTATGTCATAGTATGTATGTATGGTTCATGAATTCAGTTTAGCCATGTAGTTCACTTCGAAGGTAGTCATTCCATCAGTTTTCAGCTTAAATGATCTTTATTTGAATATGACGATTGAATCTTCTATTTTTATGTATGCTTTTCAACATTTGAGTATGAATTGTTATACTCCGAAAGCCCAAAAATCAGGTCCGGAAGTGAATCAGGAGAAAAACTGGAAAATGTTGTAGCAGTTGCATAATTGATCACTTAACGACTCGTGAGGAGGCCAAAGGAGTCGCCAAGTGACTCGTGGGGAAGGCTTGAGATGATGAGGTACTCAAGGTCCCCACGAGCGATGTAACAACTCGTGGTCAAACACCACGAGCCGTCATGTTAGTCGTGAGGTGGTCCTTAAGTAAGAAAGTAAGGCAGATCAGTGTACTTAACGGATGGTACCTAACGAGTCGTAGTCAGTCCTAACGACCCGTTAGGAGGGGTGTTACCAAGCTAATTAAATATTCTTGAACTACAAGGCAGTGTACTTGACTAAAGGGCTTAACGAGTCGTATCATCGGGGGAAGAGTCGTCATGTCCTCCGTTAAGAGCCAAAGGAAAATTTCCAGTGGACTTGATGAAAAGACGAGACAACCCATCGCTCTTGGCAACGAATCGTCAGGTCGCCCATTAGGGTCACATGGCAGTTATTTCCTGTGAATTAGTAAGGGCCTTCTCGTAATTTTATACCCTCCTATGACCTAAACTACGTCGTTTTGAGGTCGGGACCAGGTCTTTTAAAGTGGAGTCATTCCTAAAAAATTCACTTCTATTCATATAAGATTAGAGAGGAAGGAAGAAAGGGAATTCAAGTGTCTTCTCTGAAATTCTTCAAGAATCTACCTAGGGTTTTCAAGGAAGTTGGGAGACTCGAAATTTCTAGGTATGTGGGGTTTGAATGGGTAGATAAGTCCTACACATGCCCATTTCTTCCCATTTCCTATGCTTAACATGCTAAATTCTTATGGGTCTTAACCCGGTTTGCATGATTCCTCAAAAGTTCACATGAGCTTGTGGTATTGTGTTTCAATTGTGGGTTTTGAAGTGTTTAGGCTGATTTTACTTGTATATATTTTATATTCCCTGATTTAAGACCCTAAAAGTATGGATTTCCAATTATGAGGGATTTTTAATAAAATTTATGTTCATAATGATTCCGCAAGCACAATATGAATTTTTGAATTTAAATTATGTCTTCAAGTTTTCTATTTCTCATGTAGTCATGACCATGTTTCACATGAACTTGGCATTTCAAAAAAAATTAAGATTTTTTGGGACATTCCCCAGATTGCGTGAATGATTCATGAACTATTTCTTTTGCCGACTCACGGGCCCAATTCCATGGCTAGTAATATGAATTCTCAAGTATGTCATGATTCCCATGTTTTCACTGGCCATGCATGTCATGTTATGAATGTTATGAGCACGTTGCTCGTTTTTGGAGTAGTACTTAACACCGAGTAGGTTCGGGGCCTAGGTTACGCCCCGAATATCAGAACTACGTCCCACCACAGGATCATGTTTGGGACCTACTCAGTGACTTTCCCCTATGCCCTACGGGGCCTTCATGAGTGGCATCACGCCTTCATGGTTCATACCCTTTGCAAGGTATGAACGACCTCCCGACTAGGGGTACAAGTCAGACTTCATGTGTGCTTATGTTGAGTATGTCGGTTATTGAGATCTCCCATTGTTCCTTATGGTTTTGAAATATGCATGATTATGTTCTTTTGGCTCAAGTTAGTATTTATGAAATGTTTTCCCCGCATGTTATGACTTTAATGAGTTTATGAATATTTTTGGAAATATTGAGCTTTACGATATATGGTTTCAGTTTTATGATAATGATGTCCCCACTCCTATAATTTTTATATTATTAAGAATTATTTTGCATACCTTACATACTCAGTACTTTCCAAGTACTGACCCCTATATTTTCAGGATCTGATTCGCAGGCTCAGTATCGTCCCTAGTTCATACTCAGTTCTGCTCAATCTCCAGTAGTGAGTCCTCATGATCTGAGGGCGTCATGTTCTAACTTGTTAAATTATGTTATGTTTTCCAAATGTTTGGGTTAGTTGGGGTCTTGTCCCTTCTAACCATCCTTTTCTAATTAGAGGCTTTCAAACTTATGTGTAGTGTTTTGTCATTGATGGATGTATTTTGGTTTGTCGTTCCTTACAATTCATGATACTATTTTCAGTTGGTTTATGATTGATAAGTTGATTCTTCTGCCTTTGATGAATGAATTAGTATTCTGCTCACGAATGGGTTGACTTGGGGTCTCTCAGGGCTCCTTGTCTCGTGTCTACTATCAGGGTGTACTCTCGGGTCCTGACAAACTTGGTATTGGAGCCATAGGTTTAGATGTGTCCTAAGGGGTCTGAAAGTCGTGTTAGGTAGAGTCCTATTCATGGGTGTGAAGTGCACTACACTTATGACAAAGAGGCTACTGAACATTTTAAGAAATGTTCCCTTCTTTCAGGATCTATGTCGTGCGGTCAAAATCTCTCCCTCTTTCTAATTCATGCGTTTCGCGATTGCAGAAACTTGTGGCTCGCAGAAGGATAATCAGAAGGAGGCATAGAAATGATTAAGGCCATGGGGGTGGCAATGCTGATGGGTGTCAGCAAGCCCTACCTATTCAGGAGCCCCAAGCGCCAGAGCCAGCTGCCAATGCCGATGTTCGGGCGGCAATTCAAATGCTAGCGCATGCCTTAACTGCTAGGTCAACAAGCAGGCTGTTGCGCCTGTTCCTCAATACAGCAATGCAGAGGTAGCTCGGGTCAGAGACTTTCTGAGGATGAACCCTCCCGACTTCACAGGGGAAAAGTTGGACGAGGATCCACACGAGTTCATCCAAGGGATTCTGAAGGTCACTCAGGTCATGGGAGTGACAAGTGAGGAATGTGTTGATTTGGCCTCTTATCAGTTGAAGGAGGTTTCTTACATTTGGTTCAAGCAATGGAGGGATAGCAGGGTAGCGGGAGCAGGGCCTATCAACTGGGATGAGTTCCGCATAGCCTTTCTCGACAGGTTCTTCCCTGGGGAGATGAGGGAACTGAAAGCAACTGAGTTTGTCAACCTTAAGTAAGGAAATATGACGGTGCTTGAATATTCACTTGAATTCACTTGCTTGTCGAAATATGCCTCGGAGTTAGTGATGGACCAAAGGGCACGAGTGAGCAGGTTCGTGTAAGGAGTAATGGAGTATCTGGAAAAAGTCTGTAGAAAAGCCATGCTACATTAGGATATGGACTACCCACAGATAGTCCTTTACGCTCAGAAGATCGAAGTAGCTCATATGAGGCAGAGAGAGGACAAGAGGGCCAGAACTGATAGCCACAAGTTCTCCCAGCCTAAGCCAAGGGGTGAATCTCACCAGCAGTGCCAGCACAGATCCACTGCACCAGCACCATCTTCAGCTAGTACTCCATCTAGGCCACTAGGCGGCCAGAGGAGCAGGACCTCAGGCTCGAAGAGTCAAAACAGCATGCGCATAGAGCGAACATTCCCATCTTGTGCTACCTGTGGCAAGAACCACCCAGGGTAATGTATGGTGGCCTCAGACGCTTGTTTCGGGTGTGAAAAACCCGGACACAGACATAGGGATTGCCCCGCAGCTAGGTTAGGGGGTAGTGGAGCCCGCACTTCAGTAGCCAGTTCAGCCATCCCAGTAGCATGTCAGACTCAGCGGGGTTCTCTGACTGGCTCACCTAGCGGCTAGCGCCAGAATCGATTTTATGCACTAGGCTCTCGACAGGAACAAGAGACTTCTCCTGATGTGGTTACGAGTATGTTGCGAGTTTATCATATTGATGATTATGCTTTATTAGATCTAGGGGCCACATTATGCACCTTACACTATTAGTTACTTTGGAGGTAGTCCTGAAATCTTGTCTGAACCATTTTCTATCTCTACCCTGGTTGGTGATTCAGTCGTAGCGAGGTGGGTACATAGAGGTTTCCCTATTACAGTATTACATAAGGTTACCTCCGCAGACTTAGTAGAATTTGCTATGACTGAGTTCGACATCATCTTAGGCATGGATTGGTTGTTTGCATGTTGTGCTTCTATTAACTATAAAACTCAGGCAGTGGAGTTTCAGTTTCCTGGTGAATCAGTTTTACAATGGAGGGGTGCTTCAGAGGTATCTGTAGGTCGCTTTATCTCCTATATCAAGGCCAGAAAAATGATTTCCAAAGCCGGTATTTACAACTTGGATAGGGTTAAGGATGTCACGTCTGAGACCCCGATCATATGCTTCGGCACCAGGGTCGCTTATGTGTTCCGAACGTAGGGGATTTGAGGAGTCGGATGTTACATGAGGCTCAGGGATCCAGATATTCTATCTACCCAGGTGCAACCAAAATGTATCATGCCTTGCGGGAAATCTACTGGTGCAATGGCATGAAGAGGGATATTGCAGAATTAGTAGCCAAGTGCCCCCATTGCCAACAGGTGAATGTCGAGCATCAGAGACCAGGGGTGTACTTCAAGACATCAGCATTTCTACTTGGAAGTGGGAAGAAATCAACATAGACTTTGTGATAGGTTTTCCCCTCACTCGTAGACAACATGACTCAATCTGGATTGTGGTGGATAGGTTGACCAACGCTACTCATTTCCTACCGGTCAAAACCACCGATTCTACAAAAGATTATGCAAAGTTGTACATCCGAGAGTTGGTTAGGTTGCATGGAGTGCCCTTGTCCATTATATCAGATAGAGGTACGCAGTTCACCTCTCAGTTCTAGAGGTCTTTTCAAAAGGGACTTGGTACTCAAGTCAAGCTTAGCATGACATTTCATCCGCAAATCGATGGTCAGGCGGAGCAGACAATCCAGATTCTTGAGGACATGTTGAGAGCTTGTGTCATTGACTTTAAAGGTAGTTGCGATGAGCATTTTCCTCTCATTACCACAAAAGCTATCACTCCAGCATACAAATGGCACCGTTTGAGGCTCTTTACGGGCGAAGTTGTAGATCACCCATTGGGTGGTGTGAAGTTGGTGAGGCTTCATTAGTGGGGCCAGACTCAGTTCATGAGGCCATGGAGAAAGTTCAGTTGATAAGGGAAAGGTTCAAAATGGCTCAAAGTCGCCAAAAGTCATATGCAGATATCAGGAGAAGGGAGCTTGAGTTCTAGGTTGATAATTGGGTGTTTCTAAAGGTATCTCCCATGAAGGGAGTAATGAGATTCGGAAAGAAAGGGAAGCTCAGTCCTCGCTATATTGGCCCATACATGATTATGAGGCGAGTGGGTAAAGTTGCCTATGAGTTAGATTAACCCTCAGAGTAGGCTTCAGTTCATCCTATATTTCACGTATCACTCTTGAAAAAGTTCGTGGGAGACCCACCCTTAGTGCTTCTAATGGAAAGGGTTGGTGTGAAGGATAGTCTCAGTTATGAGGAAATTCCTGTTGAAATCTTGGATCGTTAGATTCGGAGACTAAGGAACAAGGAAGTTGCCCTAGTAAAGGTGTTATGGAGGAATTAGCATGTTGAGGGATCCATATGAGAGGCCTAAGCAGATATGATGACTAAATACCCCCACTTGATCCCTATCAGCTCAGCTTTAGTTTGAGGTATCAAATTTTTTCCCTAAACCTCTAATCATATTTTCATGTTCTATTCATGTGAATAAGTTTGTTTTATGATATGATAAATGTATGTGATGTCTGATTTCTAACCAGCTATGTGGTTCTCTTCGGGGATAGTTGTTCCGTCAGTTTTCGACTTGAATGTCAATGATTAGCATCTATATATATATAGTGATTGTTTGTTTCTAGGTTTCTTCTTGTTTCTAACATTCAAGGACAAATATTCCCAAGGGGGAGATATTGTTATTCCTCGAGAACCCAAGGATCAGGTCCGTAAGTGAATCAGGAGAAAAACTGGAAAATGTTGCAGCAGTTGTAGAACGGGTCACTTAAAAACTTGTGAGGAGGCCAAAAGAGTCGTCAAGTGACTCTTGGGGAAGTCCTGGGATGATGAGGAACTTAACGTCCCCACGGGCGATGTAACGACTCGTGGTCAGACACCATGAGTTGTCATGTAAGTCGTGGGGTGGTCCTAGACTAAGATAATAAGGCCTATCCAATGTACTTAACGGATGGTACCTAACGAGTCCTCGTCAGTCCTAATGACACATTAGGAGGACCGTTACCAAGCCAATTGAATCTTCTTGAACAACAAGGTAGTGTACTTGACGAAAGGGCGTAATGAGTCGTATCACTGAGGGACGAGTCGTCCTGTCCTCCGTGGGTAGGATACACCAGCCGCTAGACATAGCACATAAGCCAACAGTAGTATGAATGGGACATGAATTATTCGACCTGCCAAAGGAAAATTTCTAGTGGACTTGACGAAAAGACCAGACGACCCATCGCTCTTGGCAACAAATCGTTAGGTCACCCATAAGGGTCACCTGACAGTTATTTCCTATGATTTAGTAATGGCCTTCTCGTAATTTCCTACCTTCCTAAGACCTAAACTACGTCGTTTTGAGGTCGGGACCAGGTCCTAAACATGATCCGATGGTGGCACGTAGTTAGATTTCATGTGTGCTCATGTGAAGTATGTCGGTTATAGAAATCTCCCATTGTTCCTCATGGTTTCGAAATATGCATGATTATATTCTTTTGGCTCAAGTTAGGATTTATGAAATGTTTTCCCCGCATGTTATGACTTTGACGAGTTTATGAATATTTTTTGAAATATTGAGCTCTTACGATATACTTATGGTTTCGATTTTATGATCATGATGTCCCCACTACAATAATTTTTATGTTGTTAAGCATTTTTTGCATACCTTACATACTTAGTACTTTCCAAGTACTTACCCCTATATTTTAAGGATCTAGTTCGCAGGCTCAGTATCGTCCCTAGTTCGTGCTCAGTTCTGCTAAATCTCTAGTGGTGATTCCTCATGATCCGAGTGCTTCATGTTCGTACTTGTTAAATTATCTTATGTTTTCCAAATGTTTGGGTTAGTTGGGGTCTTGCCCCTTCAACCCATCTTTTTATGATTAGAGGCTTTTAGGCATATGTGTAGTAATTTGTCATTGATGGATGTATTTCAGTTTGTCGTTCCTTACAATTTATGATACGATTTTCATTTAGCTTATGATTTATAAGTTATGTCTTCCGCCTTTTATGAATGAATTAGTATTGTGCTCACGCCATGGGTTGACTTAGGGTCTCTCGGGGCTCCTAGTCCTATGTCTACTATCAGGGTGTACTCTCGGATCGAGAAATGAATATTTCCAAGGGGAGATATTGTAATGCCCCGGAAGCCCTAAGATCAGACATGGGATTTGAAACAGAGAAAAATTGGAAAATCTGCACTAGGTCACAAAACGAGTCATTTTGTGATCCGTGGGAGGTGGCCACGAGTCATTAGGTGACCCGTGGTGAGGGGTTGGCCTCAAGTTTTGAAATTTTGTGATGGGAAGACACCACGTGCATGAACAATAGTCGTGGTCACACCCCACGGCTTGTTAAGTCAGCTGTGGTCAAGATCAGTCAAGGGTCAATGGGATTTTGGACAGTGGAAGCCTTGAGAGGTGACCATGAGTCGCGGTCACCAACCATGATTCGGTACGTCCTTCAATCCCTCTTGGGCAAGTAAGGTAGTGACAGAATCCAAGTCTCTCAGGTATTTAGGGTTATGAGTGGTGAATTCATTCACACCTATGTCCAATCTCTCCTAATTCCTGAATTGTTATTTGAAAATCTTATGGGGTTTTATCCCAATTTCTTATGAAATCCTAATGATCTATCTATGGGTTAATATTTCTCATGTATCATATTATATTTTACGAATTGTGGGTAGATTTTATAACTAATGCAGTTATAAATTTATTGACTTAAATTTCTATAAAATCATGCCCAATCGTACATGGTCTATGGTAAATTGAGTTATGATTTTTCCTTGATTTTGATGTTCTTAAACCCATCATTATTTATGATATGGATTTACTCAAATTCTCATCATGAATTTATGATTACTAAGTATATACATGTTTTACAAGTATGCATAAACCTTATGATTTACAATTTATGATTATGGTCGGCCCACGGGCCTTATCTTCACAGCTAGTTCACGTATTTACAGGAATGTTTATGATTAACATGATTTAACAAGATTATGAATCTCATGTATATTATCCTATGAGAATTATAAATTTTTTGGGAGTAGTATTTAACACTGAGTAGGTTCGAGACCCAAGATTTGCCCCAAATCTCAGAACGAAATGCCATTGTAGGTCATGATAGGACCTCCTTTGAGACTGTCCCCTTTTTTCCAAATGGGCCTTTCATGAGTGATATCGCGCCTTTCATGGTTCTACCATTGGCATGGTATTAACACCCTCCCGTCTAGGGGTTTACAGTTCTGTCTCCATGTGTGGTCATATAGGGTTTGTCGGTTATAGGAATCTCCAACTGTTCCTTATGATTTATTTATGATTATGATTATGTACTTTGGCTCATGTCATGTTTAATGAAGCTTTTCTCTCGAGGGTATGATTATGAATGATTTACGAATGTTTTGAAACATTGAGCCTTATGTTACATTATGATATTTATGTTATGATCATGTTGTCATACTCTTATGCACTTTTATATATTATAAACGTCCATTTTACTTACCTTGCATACTCGGTACATTCCATGTACTGACCACATACTCTATGCTGTAACATTTCATGATATAGGCCCCGGTGCTCAATTTCAGCCTCGACCCTAGCCAGCCTTCGGAGTAGCATCAATCTCTATTAGTGAGTGCTCATCCTTCCAGGGCCCCTCCTTATTCCAGTTTTCTTGTGTATTTTTAGTTTCCTCTTAGAGAATTAGTTAAGGTCTTATCCCATCACTATTCTGTGATAGAGGCTTTCTCGGACATAGTTTATATTATGTTTTAAACGCATGTGATGTATTTTAGATCTTATTCCATGTTTAGACTTCCGCTATATTATGTATGTTGAATCTTTCGCTTTTATTGATGTAGTGTTACACCCCGTAAAATTCCCAACACATAGATTGCCTATTCACGTGTTGGTTAAGAGTATTTGAAAGCCATACATGCTAGAAAAAGGCCCGGGAAAAGACCGGACGAGAAACCTGTCGAACCATCGCGGAAGGAGCCGGGGCAGAGCCCCTCCGCGATGGCAACGAGTCATGGAGGTAGAGCCTCCGCGTTGGCTCCATGACACATTGGCCCTGTCCAAGCCCAAGTATAAGCCTCCAACTTCGGTTTGTAACTTCATTTTCATCATTTAATTTCCAGAACACGAAGAGAAACAGAGGGTGCGAAGGTTTCTTGATAATTGCTCTCCGATTACGCCGTCAAACGCGGTCCAAACTCAAATTAACTCCAGATACCGAGGTATTAAGCAGTAAGGAGCATTCCTACGGATTTAGTTTCATGAAATTTGGCCGGCGAATCGTCATGCTACTGAACTAAGGTAAGTGGAATTGCTCCAAATTAGTGTTAATATACTCGTATCCCTAAAGTGAGTATTTCTCCCTTCTGGACTTTCGAGAAATAGCAAGTTTTTGACCGTCTTTCGATAAGCCAAAGTTTAGGCTATAAATATATCGAAAGTGACGTTTTCTTTCAAAATATTGATGTATTTAGTTCTAATTGACATATATGTAAATGCAGTTGGGAGAAATAGCTGGAGTACTGACCGAGCTTCGTCCGTTAGTCGAATAAACCGAGGTTAAGGTATGTAAAGCCAGTTTCTTCGGCAAGATAGCAGTTTTAGCCTTGTATAGCACAGTAAACTCCGTAGTAGAATTCCTGAAGTTGAATATTGAGTATTGTGCAAGTTCAGTAAATCTGGTTTGCGTTGTTATGTCGTACTCAGTCCGAAAGTTAGTAAAGCATGCACCAACATGGCAAGTTAGCATTCCAGACTCAGTATAGCCCAGTATGTGATTAGCAAGCAAGTTTCTAGAATAATATGACAGATATTCAGAATAAGAGATAGTAAAGTAAAATCAGACAGTCAGATAGTATCTTTGCTACAGATTAGCCATACAAACAGATGATATCTTGGCTATAGTATAGCCATACATGTAGATAGTATCTTGGCTACAGATTAGCCATGCAGTTAGATAAAGATCACAGATTCAATATAAAGCAGTATGAGAATCAGTATAATACAGAAAGAGATCAGAATAAGAAATCAAACTTTAGATAGTATTTTTTAGTTTAAACATGCTTGCTATATATGTGCTTATTGTTTGTTGAGACTTGGTTGTGTTGTGAGGGCACACTATTAAGCGTCCTCGCCGCCCCTGGGTTGGTAACTGTGTCGCCCACTGAGCGGGTGGGTTTACGTCACTCCAAGGAGTGGCATTCCATCCCCAGTTTGGACGAAGATGGGATGAAGCTTTCCCCATATCAAGCTGATCAGCATTACAGTACAGATAGCCCTGTTGTGCACAAGCGTTCAGGGAACAGATTCAGATACAGTTACAGTTATAGATACATTAGAGGAGTCCTCCGAACTCAGACATGGTTATTTATATCGGAGGCTAAGGCCCGAGCCGGAGACCCAGGGGACCGGCAGAGGTGATCGTAGTTAGCAGTTTGTTTTGGCTGGTTTTGACCCGCGTAGGGGTATATTGATTGTTTGCTTGCTTGGCGCCATCCGACTTATGGGGGTTGGTATTGGTTCTTGTTTTCTATATATATATATATATATATATATATGTATTTATGTGTTATATATTAGTTAATGGACAGCAGGCCGCCGCGCCTACAGGTAGGCTCCTGCCCTATCACAGCACAGAAAGTCTGATTCAGTCATATCAGTTCTTATAGATTCAGTTATCTCCTGCTATTCAGAATTGCTAGTTTTGTTATTTGTATTAAGTTGTATCCAGTTACTTTGCATACTCGGAACCAGTGGTATTGACGCCCGTTTGGGGCACTGCATTACTTGCCTGTAGGTACTCATAGACGAGGAGGCGATCCCTCGTGATCCTAGCTAACACAGAGTCATCAGCTCCTGTCACCCGGAGCTTGATATTCTGAGGTGTATTTCATTTTCTTTTGTTGTATAGTACGGGTAGTTCGGGGCCCTGTCCCGAGCATCTTATCAGTATTCCTAGAGGCTTGCAGTCTGTATATATTTCCCTGCGGTTAGTTGTGCCGGTCGTGTGAGGTCCTGCGTTTTGTTTTGCTGTTTAGTGTTGTTGATTATGTTGGCCGTGTGGGGCCATAGTCTAATAGAAGTGGTGACCTTGTCGGTCACGTAGTTATTCAGTATTCTATTGTTGAGTTACAGATAACTAGACAGTATGGTGGCCTTGTCGGCCCGCATAGGTTTCCCCTTTTGTAAGTATGTTTCTGGTTAGCTGAAGTTTTATACAGGTGGCTATAGGCCCAGTCGGCCGTAGACTGTGTTTACAGCCGTAATATAGCCCATTATTTCCAGAAATCTGAGTTAGAGCTAGCCAGGCACCAGATGTGCTTAGGCTCACCAGTTAGCAGTCTAGGTCCTACTAGGCACCAGGTGCCAATCATACCCCCCAAGGCGTGGCGTGACAAACTTGGTATCAGAGCAGGTCGTATCCCAAGGAGTCTGCAAGCCGTGCTAAGTAGAGTCTTGTCTATGGATGTGTTGTGCACCACATACTATAGGCAAGAGGCTGCGAGGCATGATAGGATGGTTACTCTTCTTTCTCATTCAATCATGCTATAGAGCAGTACAGTATAGGGTTGGGTCCCTAAAACTTATTATAGTCTTTGTCTACAGATAAGAATGGCAGACCAGCATCACCCTGCCACCGGCAGAAGATTAGACACAGCAGCAGGAGAAGGCACCAGCAGGATGCCTCAGTTCCATTCAGAGTCAGCTCGATCTGAGGGCGATATAGAGGCTTCATCACACCCCTCTCAGCAGTCCCCCTCACATCAGGAGCCATTGGCCACGACAGCGCCTCTGATAGCTCCTGTACCTTCTCCATCAGACCAGGAAGTTCGGAGCGTAGTGGTTATGTTGGCACAAATGATGGCCACACAATGCCAGTCAGTGCCACCTGTAGCAGTAGAGCCTTCAGGTGTGTCAGGTAGTTCCAGGGTAAGGGAGTTTTTGGCACTAGGTCTCCCATAGTTCACTGGGTCGGATCAAGCAGAGGACCCCCAAGATTTCCTAGATCAGATGCAGAGAAGTTTTCGGGTTATGAATGTGACCCCTACAGAATCAGTTGAGCTGGCAGTGTTTTAGTTGCGGGACATAGTTGTATTATGGTACGAGAGTTTGGAAAGGTCTCGAGGGAAAGATGTTGCCCCTCCGACCCGGTCCAGCTTCTCAGAGGCCTTCCTGGACCGTTATTTTCCACGGGAGATCCGGCAGGCCCGGATGGATCAGTTTTTGCATTTGGAGCAGGGGGCGAGGAGTGTATGAGAATATGCCCTACAGTTTGACTCCCTAGCCCACTATGCTCCAGCTTTTGTGGACACTATGCCATCCAGAGTCCACCGGTTCATTATGGTTCTAAACCCAGAATATATTGAATCCTCCATGACGGCTATGTTACGAGAAGATATGGATATTGCCCGAGTACAGGCCTTTGCCCAGACCATTGAGGGCCTTAGACAGCGGCAACAGGGAAGTAGATAGACAAATCAAGAACAGCGCCGTAGAGACAGATCAGATGAAATGTAGAGGGAGGTTCAGAGAGGAACCCAGCCCCAATTGTTAGACAGGCCCCCTAGACCCACACCTCCACCACAACAGCAGCAGCAAGGTAGATTTGCTCGTCGAGGGCAGTCAGAGTCTGGTGGCAGTTCTCGAACAGTAGATTCCCCACAGCAGAGAAGGGGAGAGCAGAGCAGATTTACACCCCCACCCTTCCCTAATTGCGGCCGACCTCATATCGGAGCTTGTAGATATGGCTCCTCGGGGTGTTACATTTGCGGGCAGGAGGGGCACTGCATGAGAGATTGTCCGGCCAGGGGACAAGAGAGCAGAGATAGTCAGGACAGGGGATCCGCAGGGCCATGAGCTCCAGCAGCCTCGGCAGGGCGTAGGCCCTCAGGTACAGCAGGTAGAAGCTGAGGTAGATTAGGAGCCTCCAGTTATAGGCTCAAGCCGTACCTATGCATTGCCAGGGAGACAGGACTCAGAGGCGTCTCCAGATGTAGTGACAGGTATGATGACTATCTGTTCATGCCCTGCTTATGTACTGATTGATCCAAGGTCCACTTTGTCATATATTACCCCATTCGTGGCTCGAAAGTTTAATGTCACACCAGAGTTATTACAGCAGCCCTTTTCGGTATCTACACCCGTCGATGACTCCATTATAGCTAGTAGAATTTATCAAGGGTGTACAGTAGATGTTGCTGATCGCCAGACTACAGTAGATCTGATAGAGTTAGAAATGATTGATTTCGATGCCACCATGGGTATGGATTGGTTGGTTCCACGTTATGCTAAAGTAGAATGTTGGACCAAGACGGTCCGATTCCACTTTCCAGGAGAGGCAGTGCGAGAGTGGAAAGGCAGCACAGCTACTCCAAAAGGTAGGTTTATTACCTACCTTCAGTCAAGGAAATTGATAACTAAGGGATGTATGAACCACCTAGTCAGGGTTTAGGATGTTCAGGTAGAATCTCCGACACTTCAGTCTGTTCCGGTGGTGAATGAGTTCCCTGATGTATTTCCAGACGAGTTACCTGGTATTCCACTAGAAAGGGGGATAGATTTTGCAATTGACTTGCTACCAGGCACTCAACCCATATTAATTCCTCCGTATCGCATGGCTCCTGTTGAACTCAGAGAATTAAAGGAGCAGTTGAAGGAGCTATTAGATAAGGGTATTATTAGGCCGAGTACTTCACCGTGGGGTGCACCAGTTCTATTTGTGAGAAAGAAAGATGGCTCGCTCCGCATGTGTATAGATTACCGACAGCTGAATAAAGTTATAGTAAAGAATAAGTATCCACTTCCCAGAATAGATGATTTGTTTGATCAGTTACATGGGGCCAGATATTTCTCCAAGATTGACTTGCGGTCCAGATATCATCAGGTTCGAGTTCGTGAAAGAGACATTCCCAAAACGGCTTTCAGGACCCGATATGGACACTTTGAATTCCTAGTTATGTCCTGTGGGTTGGCGAATGCCCCAGCAATAGTCATGGACCTGATGAATAGCATTTTCAGACCATACTTGGACCTGTTCGTGATAGTGTTTATTGATGATATTCTGGTGTATTCTCACTCTGAAGTAGATCACCAGGCTCATTTACGGACAGTGCTCCAGATTCTCATATATGCTAAGTTCTCCAAGTGTGAATTTTGGCTGAACTCAGTAGCCTTCTTGGGGCATATTGTGTCGGATGCTGGTATACAAGATGACACACAGAAGATAGCAGCAGTTAAAACCTGGCCTAGGCCTACCACTCCGACCGAAGTTCGCAGTTTTCTGGGGTTAGCAGGATATTATAGAAGATTTGTTGAGGGATTCTCTACTATAGAGGCACCTCTGACCTAACTGATGCAGAAAGCAGCGAAGTTTCAGTGGACTGAGGCAGGTGAGCAAAGCTTCCAGGAGTTAAAAGACAGATTAACCTTCGCCCCAGTGTTAGCATTGCCGGAAGGTACAAAAGGTTATTCCGTGTATTCCGATGCATCAGGCGTTGGGTTGGGTTTTGTGTTGATGCGGCATGGTAAGGTGATTGCGTATGCTTCCAGACAGCTGAAGAAACACGAAAAGAATTACCCTACCCACGACCTGGAGTTCGCTGCAGTGATCCACGCCTTAAAGATATGGAGACATTACTTGTATGGTGTCCATGTGGATATTTTCACAGATCATAAGAGCCTACAGTATATCTTCACCCAAAGGGAGTTGAATCTACGACAGCGTCACTGGTTGGAGCTATTAAAAGATTATGATGTGGATATTCTGTATCATCCAGGAAAAGCCAACGTTGTAGCAGATGCTCTCTGCCGTAAATCCATGGGATGTTTGGCATATTTGCAGCCTGAGCAGTGGGAGTTGGTCAGGGAGATACATCAATTAGCCAGTCTAGCCGTTCGTGTAGCAGAAACAGAGGAAAACAGAGCAGTAATTCAAAACACCGTTGTGTCATCATTAGTGGAGGAGGTAAAAGAACAGCAATATGAAGATCCTGACTTGGTCCAGCTTAAGGGCAGAATTCAGCAAGGGAAAGCTCCAGATTTTTAGATAACTAAGGAAGAAGTGTTGTTATGTAAAGGCCGCCTCTGTGTTCCAGATGTTTCAGGGCTCCACCAGCAGATTATGAATGAGGTACATTATGCCCGTTATTCTCTTCACCCCGGTGCGACGAAAATGTACCATGATATCAAGGAGAATTATTGGTGGCCAGGAATGAAAAGAGAAATTGACGAATTTGTAGCCCAGTGTCCTAACTGCCAACAGGTAAAAGCGGAACACCAGAAACCAGGCGGATTAACTCAGGACATAGTTGTGCCTCTCAGGAAATGGGAAGCAGTGAATATGGATTTTGTAGCAGGATTATCCCGTACCAGACATAGACATGATTCTCTTTGGGTAATAGTTGATAGGCTGACAAAATCAGCTCATTTCCTGCCAGTGAAAGCTACCTTCTCGGCCGAGGATTATGCTGAATTATACATCAGAGAAATAGTTAGATTACATGGAGTGCCAGTATCTATTATTTCAGACAGAGGAGCACAGTTTATAGCTAGATTTTGGCAGTCGTTCCAGAGAGGTCTGGGAACGCACATTAATTTGAGCACAACATTCCACCCTCAGATAGATGGACAGGCTGAGCGCACTATTCAGATGCTCGAGGACATGCTACGAGTGTTTGTGCTAGATTTTGGATGTAGCTGCGACGAGCATTTGCCGTTAATTGAATTTGCTTATAATAACAGCTATCACTCAGCCATCCAGATGTCGCCCTTTGAGGCATTGTATAGGCGAAAATGTAGGTCGTTGGTTGGCTGGTTTGAAGTGGGAGAATTAGCGTTGATTGGGCCAAACATCATTCAACAGTCAGAGGAGAAGGTAAAGCTTATCAGGGAACGCCTACTGACTGCACAGAGCCGCCAGAAATCACATGCTGATGTGTGGCGTAGAGATGTGGAATTTGATGTGAATGACTGGGTATTTCTGAAGGTATCTCCGATGAAAGGGGTGATGAGATTCGGCAAGTAAGGTAAGCTCAGTCCGAGATTCGTTGGGCCTTATCAGATCCGGCGGAGAGTAGGCCGAGTGGCCTACGAATTGAATTTGCCTCCAGAATTAGAATCCGTTCATCCAATTTTCCATGAATCTATTCTAAGAAAGTGCATAGGAGACCCATCCAGAGCAGTCCCAGTCCAGGATATCCAGGTTACGGAAGAGCTGGCCTATGAAGAGGTTCCAGTAGCCATCTTAAACAGACAGATTTGTAGATTGAGAACTAAAGATATTGCGTCTGTCAAGGTATTATGGCGTAACAGGAACCGAGAGGAGATGACTTGGGAGGCAGAGGAAGATATAAAGACCAGATACCCTCATTTATTTCAAGCCTAGTCAGGCGACAGGTATGTTAGTAGTATTATCTTATGCAGTGCCTTATAGTATACATATAAATGAGAAGATCTATTTTAATCTGTCATTTAAATACTATAGTATTGTGTAGAGTACCTGTATTGGACCTTTCTGCATTTTAGGTTTTTGGGATAGTCCATATTACAGGGGAAACTCTACCGAAATTTTTCTATAAACAAGTTGAGTAAGTTGAGAAGTCCTCTAGGTAGAAGTTTACATTCAAGGACGAATGTTCTTAAGGGGGGGAGAATGTTATACCCTGTAAAATTCCCAACACATAGATGGCCTATTCGCGGGTTGGTTAAGAGTATTTGAAAGCCATACATGCTAGAAAAGGGCCCGGGAAAAGACCAGACGAGAAACCTGTCAAACTCTCGTGGAAGGAGTCGGGGCAGAGCCCCTCCGCGATGGCAACGTGTCACAGAGGTAGAGCCTCCGTGTTGGCTCCGTGACACGTTGGCCCTGTCCAAGCCCAAGTATATAAGCCTCCAACTTTGATTTTTAACTTTATTTTCATCATTTAATTTCCAGAACACGAAGAGAAACAAAGGGTGCGAAGGTTTCTTGATAATTTCTTTCCGATTACGCCGTCAAATGCGGTCCAAACTCAAATTAACTCCAGATACGGAGGTATTAAACAGTAAGGAGCATTCGTACGGATTTAGTTTCGTGAAATTTGGCCGGCGAATCGTCATGCTACCGAACTAAGGTAAGTGGAATTGCTCCAAATTAGTGTTAATATACTCCTATCCCTAAAGTGAGTATTTCTCCCTTCTGGACTTTCGAGAAATAGCAAGTTTTTGACCGTCTTTCGATAAGCCAAAGTTTAGGCTATAAATATATCGAAAGTGACATTTTCTTTCAGAATATTGGTGTATTTAGTTCTAATTGACATATATGTAAATGCAGTTGGGAGAAATAGCTAGAGTACTGACCGAGCTTCGTCCGTTAGTCGGATAAACCGAGGTTAAGGTATGTAAAGCCAGTTTCTTCGGCAAGATAGCAGTTTTAGCCTTGTATAGCACAGTAAACTCCATAGTAGAATTCCTGGAGTTGAATATTGAGTATTGTGCAAGTTCAGTAAATTTGGTTTGCGTTGTTATATCGTACTCAATCCGAAAGTTAGTATAGCATGCGCCAAAATGGCAAGTTAGCATTCCAGACTCAGTATAGCCCAGTATGTGATTAGCAAGCATGTTTCTAGAATAATATGAGAGATATTCAGAATAAGAGTTAGTAAAGTAAAATCAGACAGTTAGATAGTATCTTGGCTACAGATTAGCCATACAGACAGATGATATCTTGGCTACAGTATAGCCATACAGCTAGATAGTATCTTGGCTACAGATTAGCCATGCAGTTAGATAAAGATCACAGATTCAGTATAAAGCAGTATGAGAATTAGTATAACACAGAAAGAGATCAAAATAAGAAATCAGAATTTAGATAGTATTTTTTTGTTTAAACATTCTTGCCATATATGTGCTTATTGTTTGTTGAGACTTGGTTGTGTCGTGAGGGCACCCTTTTGAGCGTCCTCACCGCCCCTGGGTTGGTAACTGTGTCGCCCACTGAGCGGGTGCGTTTACGTCACTCCAAGGAGTGGCACGCCGTCCCTAGTTTGGACGAAGATGGGATGAAGCTTTCCCCATATCAGGCTGATCAGCATTACAGTACAGATAGCCCTGTTGTGTGCAAGCGCCCAGGGAATAGATTCAGATACAGTTACAGTTACAGATACAGTATAGGAGTCCTCCAGACTTAGACACGATTATTTATATCGAAGGCTATGGCCCGAGCCGGAGACCCAGGGGGCCGGCAGAGGTGCTCGTTGTTAGCAGATGAGTGGAGTGGCTTATTTTTGGCTAGTTTTGACCCGGGTAGGGGTATATAGATTGTTTGCTTGCTTGGCGCCATCCGGCTTATGGGGGTTGGTATTGGCTCTTGTTTTCTATATATATATATATATATATATATATGTATTTATGTGCTATATATTAGTTAATAGATAGCAGGCCGCCGCGTCTACAGGTACGCTCCTGCCCTATCACAGCACAGAAAGTCTGATTCAGTCATATCAGTTCTTACAGATTCAGTTATCTCCTGCTATTTAGAATTGCTAGTTTTGTTATTTGTATTCAGTTGTGTCTAGTTACTTTGCATACTCGGTACCAGTGGTACTGACGCCCGTTTGGGGTGCTGCATTACTTGCCTGCAGGTATTCATAGATGAGGAGGCGATCCCTCGTGATCCTAGCCAACGCAGAGTCATCAGCTCCTGTCACCCGGAGATTGATATTCAGAGGTGTATTTCATTTTCTTTTGTAGTATAGTACAGGTAGGTCAGGGCCCTGTCCCGACCATCCTATCAGTATTCCTAGAGGCTTGCAGTCTGTATATATTTCCCTATGGTTAGTTGTGCCGGTCGTGTGAGGCCGTGCGTTTTGTTTAGTTTTTTAGTATTGGTGATTATGCTGGTCGTGTGGGGCCATAGTCTGATAGTAGTGGTGACCTTGCCGGTCACATAGTTATTAAGTATTCTATTGTTGAGTTACAGATAACTAGACAGCATGGTGGCCTTGTCGGCCCGCATAGGTTTCCCCCTTTGTAAGTATATTTCTGGTTAGCTGTAGTTTTATACAGGTGACTATAGGCCCAGTCAGCCGGAGGCTGTGTTTACAACCGTTATATAGCCCGTTGTTTCCAGAAATCTGAGTTAGAGCTAGCCAGACACCAGATGTGCTTAGGCTCACCAGACAGCAGTCTAGATCCTACTAGGGCACCAGGTGCCAGTCATACCCCGCAAGGCGGGGCGTGACATTGAGTTAGTTAAATGTTCATGCCATCGGTCGAATCAGAGTCCCTCGGGGTTCCTTATCCTGTTTCTCGATCCGGACCTATGTTCGGGTCTTGACAATCCCCAATCCTTATTCTCAACATGAGTACTTCCATATATGACATACCCTTTTCATCAATCCTAAGTAGCACTAGTCTCGATTTCAGAAGAATTGAACACGACTACCCGAGGATAACCAAAGTCGCTACAAGCTCACTAACTTGTCGCTTAACTAATCCATCCAGTCAGCCTCACATACAACTTACAACTACATCAAAACTGCCCCCAAAATATAGCCAAAACAGCTCCTAGCTTAACCTAAGAGGGTTACAAACCACCAAACAACACAAGCCAATTTTGGCACGTTCTATTACCCTTCTCACTCATGACAAACGACCACTTTTAATGCCCGAATACATGGACAAAATTGATGAGGGAAAGTTCACAACCTAGAAGCTGAGAAAACAAGATTTTAAATACAAACTACCAGCCACAAAATAGCAAGTTCGCAGTATAATGCCAAGAGTTCGATTTCGACAAAAATCACGCTAAAAACCTAAAATAGAAAATAGAAGCCATAACATACCTCTACGATGCCGAATCAAACTTAGATGAAACCTTAGCTATCCACACCAACAAATACTATCTAGGATCAGTCCTCAACACCACTAAATCGTAGCTCAAAGAACACAACATGAAGACAACACACACTCGGCTTAAACGACGAGATTTCTATGAATTCAATTATAGAAACTTTTACCCAAAGCTCTAACAATACACACAAGTTCATAACCAGAATATCAATATAGAAATCAGTGGGATGGAGTACATACCGAGATGGTACACATGAAATAGACACAATAAGATCAACATAACCAGAGCCACACGAACTAGACGAAGAATTACAACTTCTGAGCCTTAAATTCATGATTGAACCATGGGTTTATGGCTCAAAACCATCAAGATCATCAGGGATATGCATAGAATAGGGCTTCCACCACCTTCACACTTTTGGAAATGAATTTGGGATATGACCACTGACCAAGAAGAGTTTATATAGTCCGCCACTAACTTGGCCCATTTTGATGTGCTTACTTGCGTAGTCCCGCAAAAACAGAAATATCTAACAATTTCGAAGTCATATTGGTGAATGGTTTAATGTGTTGGAAACAAGAATCATAGAACTTTAATTTCGAAGTCATATTGGAGAAATGGTCCGAGACATCTAACCTAAATTTCCAAGAATATTAAGAAAGAAATTTGCAATAATTTTTGCTAGCTTTCATTCTACAACTTGATCGACATCCAATCATAACATGAAACCATAGAGTTACTCAAATACCTTAAAACACTTCCTTCTTAGTACATTAAGTACCATTATTATTACCTCAACATATGGATATGTTACTTCAATTATAAAGGGTGTTACATCCTTCCACATTAGAAACATTCGTCTTCGAATGTTGGAAAACACACATTATTCAAATCCAAAAACTATCATGGAATGAAAAAGCCTCAGACAATCATGAAACTCTTGGGTCTACCACAAAAAACACCAAAAAAAAATCAACCTTACACCTTGCCAGGGTGCGACACAACTATAACAAAAATTGAGATAATGACCATACCTGCCACCATGTTTAGCCACTGGTCGGCTATAGTCTACCTCATCCCAAGTTGAATTTGTGGTATGAGATGTTCTTTCATTCTTTAATGTGTCTATGTTGAGGTTGTATATGCCTGAACCTTCTAACATTTTGTATCGTGAATGAGGGGTTGTCTTACGAAGAGGAACCTATAGAAATTTTAGATGATCAAGTTATAAGTTTGAGAAAAAAAGATGTAGATTTTGTTAAGGTCTTGTAGAGCAATCATAATATCGAGGAAGCGACATGGGAACCAGAGAAGGACAAAACAAATGATAACCTTACTTGTTCACTATTTCAAGTATATTTTCAGACTTTTATAATGTTTGCCGGGGTACGAAAACCCATTGCCCTATGTTAACACTTGACCATTGTAATCATGGGAGTCCCTATGGGGACCTTGATGCTTTTGAATCATTAGTTTAATTCTTTCATATGATACCGTTAGGAGATAGTTGAATCTTAGGCTATGATGCACATTCAGGGATGAAGGTTCCCAAAGGAACATACATAAAACTCTGTACATTCATATTAAGATTTGGAATCATTCTATGTTTGTAGTTAGATTGGGACAATAGAATATATGACTTATGGAGTAAACTTTTGTATCCAATTTAAAGATATAAACATCTAGGTTCCGGCGTTTCAAGCTATTCGTCAATCTGAGCTCCATACATAAAGCTATGTATGTTTCACTAGAGTTAGCATAGAAATTTATTGAAGTGTTTGGGAAAATGTAGGGCGCAATGCACTTTCCATTGCACTCAATATTAGTGAATCCAATACCAAATTCAGCACAAGGACTATTCTAGATTGTAGATTCGAGAATTAGTTCGGTTGCATGGAGTTCCTTTGTCCATCATCTAAGATAAGGGTACTTGGTTCACCTCTCAGTTTTGAGGATCAACTTAGAAGGGTTGTGGTACTCCGATAAAGCATAGCACATTTTTTTACATGCAGACAGATAGTCAGGCTGAGCGGACCATTCATAATCTTAATAATACATTGAGAACAAGTGAGATTGGTCCCAGGGTAGTTGGGATACTCACTTACCTCTTATCGAGTTTGCCTACAATACTAGTTATCACTCCAGTATTTAGATGGCTCCATTTGAGACTTTTATGGGTGGGGGTGTAGACCACCTATTGGATGATGTAAGGAAGGTGACGTTACTTTAATAGGGCTAGAATCGGTTCCTGAGGCTGTGGGGAAAGTTAAGCTTATTAGATATAGGCTAAAAATAGCTCAGAGTCGATAGAAATCTGCAGATGTGAGGAGGAGAGAACTTAAGGTTGAGATTGATGATTGGTCGATCCTAAAGGTGTCTCCCATGAAGGGAGTTATGAGGTTCAAAATGAAAGTAAAAATTTGGCCCCTATATGTTGGGCCATACAGGATTGGGAGACGTATTGGCAAGGTGTCCTATAAGTTGCAGCTACCTGTGATGTTTGCTTCAGTGCATCCGGTGTTCCATGTGTCCTTATTGAAGAAGTGCATCACCAATCCGTCTCTAGTGGTTCCAGTAGAGAACATGGTAGTGAAGAAAAACCTTACCTATGAGGAGGTACCAATTAAGATCCTCGATCATCATGTTCATAAGTTGAGGAACAAAGAGGTAGTTTCATTAAAGGTTTTATGGAGAAATCATTTCGTTGAGGGGGCTATGTGGGAGGTTGAAGCATATATGATGGCTAAATACCCGCAAATTTTCCCTACTAGCTCAGTTCTAGATAGAGGTATAAATTTCATCCTTAGAACTCTATTCAGTTTCATGTCAAATTCACGCATAACAGTTCCATTCATGTCTTAAAATGTACGTATGTTTCATGAACTCAGTTCAATCATGTGTATTAGTCTGAAGTTAGTCACTTCGTTAGTCTTCAACTTTAGATGTTCAATATTTGGGATTGCAGTTCTTTCCCCAATTCTTCAATATGCTTAACCCATATTTGAGGATTAATGTTCCTGAAGGGGAGATATAGTAATACCCGAAAGTTCCTAAGACTAGACTTGAGATTTGAAATGTAATCAGTGAAAAAGTTGGCAAAATTGCCTCAGTACGACTCAACCTATGAGTCATAGGTTTGTTGTACGTGTCATAGGAAGACCCGTGGTTCATAGCAAAGATTTTCATTCCCAACCACGAGTCCCCATTAAGAGTTGTATTATGTAGGTAAGACTCGTGGTCAATAGTCGTAGCATGCCTATGGGTTTCCAAGCATTGGTTGTTGTCACAACCCGAGTTCACACCCTAGCCGTAACATGGGACAAGGAACCCCGAAAGGCTCCAACTCAACCCATGACATAATCATAGCATATACTTAACATCAAACATGACTAACAACATGAATAAGCAGAAGTTAATATCAATAATTTAATATAAACCATAAGGACAATTTAACAACTCTTAGATACAACACTGAATCTGTCTAGACAAGTCTAAAATCCTTCTACTGAACTAATCAGTTGCTGGGAAAAACCTCCAGCTAACCCCTAAAATCTGAAAACTGAACATGATGAAAATGTACACATAAATCATATCCTCGGAAGATGAGGACTCACCACTAGCAGCTGAATAGGGATGGAGCGTATCTAATAGCGAGACTGAGTCCGGAAACCTGAATCTATATCATGAGATGATATAGCACAAAAAGGCGTGTGGTTAGTACTTGGACTGTACTAAGCATGCGGGATATCATAGATTAATAAACACATAAGTATACGATAGGGAAATAACCAAGTATATTAACATAACTGATTTAACATGCATCAATCCTCTTGAGAGCCACTAATACATACACATACATGGAACTTTCATTTGGATCTCATTCCATGGAAACATCATCGAAATCATGCATAAAGGTCATATACTGCACATCTACCGATAACTGAGACTGCCTCCCACCACAACTGATTTAAACCGATAACATGAGCTAAGGGACCCATTCTCTACTAGGGAGAGTCCCTGGCTTATTAAGGGACACATTCTCAACTAGGGAGTGTGCCAATCTGCACAAAGGAGCACATTCTCAACTAAGGAGTGTCCCAGACTGACTAAGGGAAACATTCTCGACTAACGAAGTTCCCTTTCTAGACTAAAACATGCAGGCTATCAATATAACATCTGTTCATATATATACTAAACTATTGCAGCTAACCAGAGACATGAGAATTACTAATTTCCGTCATACAACATTCATTTCGAAAGGATTGGGGCTACTTTCTACTAACAACAAGCCCAATATTCTGAAATGTCACTCTCATGCTTTATCATCATAATACATATCGTCGTGGATCCATATCAATATTTCCCTAAAGGTCTTACATTAGTGAGCATCTTTAGATTCACATCATGCATAATAC
The DNA here is from genome assembly GCA_035772735.1 of Datura wrightii. Lineage (NCBI taxonomy): Eukaryota > Viridiplantae > Streptophyta > Magnoliopsida > Solanales > Solanaceae > Datura > Datura wrightii. The sequence goes on from JASDFA010000001.1 coordinate 114,737,586, forward strand.
ATTCACAACATTTAAGTTCCGAACTCATACAATTCAACATATATCATAGAATCATTCATAATCTATAGATACGATTCATACCTTAACACACATACATTGACTCATATAATTCTAGGATTACGAGAAACCATAGACTTGCCACATAACTTATACATATTCAGCGAGATCATGGGAGAAGCATACGTCTTCATATCATAAGACCCATTTCGAAATTACTCCAATTCATGAGAAGAATACATTAATTAGACCATTATCATGAATTTACCTCATGCCCAATCAATTCCATCGAAGACATAAGAGATATACATACTTTAATATCAATTACTCAAGCCCATAAACTCTAACTTCTTCTCAACATGTCTATTCATGGCACATTCAAGTTCTTATGGATAATCATACAATCTTCACATAATCTAAACATGGATTCAAGTAATTACAATGATTCAGTGAACAATAATAAAGCCTTATTCAAAATTTTAAACCATTTAGGAAGAACATTCTATAACCCCATATTTTTCATCACCCAACCCATAATTCAGGGTAACCCACTTATTCAACATTGTAATCAACTCATAATCATATTAGGTCTTGAAATTTAGAGAATAGTAGAAGAATTCACCATCAATTTTAAAAAAACCATAAGTCTTTCTCTTCTAGGATATAGAAATTGGGTATTTTGGTAAAACATTTTTGAGAACAAGGATGGAAGAATGTCCTTGTTGAAAAACCCGCATACCTACTTCGAAGAATCCCCCCCACTTGAGCTTGTCTTGAAGCTTTGATGAACACCTTTGTGAGGTCCTTGAATCTTGAGAGGAGAAGGGGAAGAAGGGATTTGAGAGGTATCTTGAGAGAATGAAACTTTTAGGCTAAAAGAACCCTTAAAACGTACCAAATAGCACTCAAAACGACGATGTTTAGAAGTTAGGAGCATAGGATTTTACAAAAACACCCCTGAAAAAACGCAGGAAAAAGTCACCCTGCCAGACCCATGAGGCAACCCATGAGTCGTGGGGTCAGGTAAAGACTCGTGGGGACCGAGCTGTCAAGTCCATTGCCCCAATTTCACCAAATTCCCAACTCCACCGACGACTCACCTCATGAGTCATGCTCCCACATGACGAATCGTTGCCTACACCCATCACCTCCACTGCCGGAGACCTTGCCCAAACACCTACCCCGCCCAATGACCATCCTGACGAGCCAAGGCCTTCCGTGACGACTTATCAAGTCGCCCGTCGCCACCTGCTCATCCTGCAAAATTTCCATTTTCTTCTTTACTTCTCCCCCTTAAGCCTGGAATCTGATCATAGAAACATTAGAGGTGTTATAGTTCTATGAGTCATGGTACGACTCATAGCACGAAATGACGGGTCATGATATGCATCCATGAAAATATTCATAGAGTTAGGGGAAAGGGGCTTATTAGTCATGAGAGAAAAAAATGAGTCGTAGGTTGGTGCTATGTGTCATAATATGATGGTACAAATCATCATTTCAGTCGTGAGCTGGTAAGCTGTAATGCCTCAGACATTCAGGCTAAGTTTGGAACCTTCTAGGTATGTGGATAGGCCTGAACCCAATGACTTTTATGGGAACTATGTGTTAGAGCAATTCTTAAGTGTGAAAAGTGCATTGGATATAAACTAAAGTCACAAGGAACCTCTAGCAAAAAGTTGAGTTGAGAGTATTCTTACCAATTGGGTTTATGTATAAGTTCTTACAAAGGTCAACTTCAAGAGACCATAGATCCTATTTTACAAAGTGTTTTTGTGTGATTCAACATATCAAATAGAAGCCCTTTGAGTCTTTTTTCCAATGCATCCATCCTTGTATCAATAAAATTTTGGAATAAAAAGTTATGAGTGATTTCTTGAAGCTACACCAGACATTGTACGAACCTCAGTACAGGTCATATATTCAAACAACAACCCATACTGTTGGTCATAGTAATTGCTAGTTATAGGTCTTAATTCAATAGTTTGGGGGCATTTTAATAAACTCCTATGCTTTTAACTCCTAAATGACATCGTTTTGGTCTTTCTTTAGGTCAGATTAAAGGGTTTAATATAGCCTAGATCCTCATTCTGTTCAAACATCCAAAGATTAGATTTTCTATCAAGAAAGAGCTAATGTTCATCACCCCCAACTTCTCAATTCCTCTTGGATCTTCAACAAAACTCAAGGAATCATCAACATAGGTATGTGGTCTTATGAATGGGGGAAATCCTTCCACCCTTATCTCTTATTCAAATAGAATTCATTATTCTCACCTCACATGCCTTAATTTTTGAAATTTTAGGATCAAGCTTTTTATGGATGAATCATTTCATGTTCTTCCATGAAATCAGTTTCCTCAAGATTCAACTTTTATTTTTATGATTATGAATGCATGTCCCTTATCAAATCCATGACTACCCAATTCCCCAAATTTCCATATTCAAAATCTTCTAAGGATTTTGGGTTGGGTTATGCAATTCCTTCATAATTCTCTTATGGGTATAGTTGAATTGATATTAATTTATGATTTTCATGATTTGGGTTTTAAGAATTCTACAAGTCTTCATGAAAATATGATTCCATATATTTCAAGTATGATTAAGGATAAATTCCTTTTTATGAAATTCCATGATTTCCATTATGATTTCGATTCTTGTAAGCCCTAATTTTTGGTTTTTGATTTATGATATTATTTCCTACAAGTAATCTTTATGAATTTATAAATTTCAAGTATGTTTATCTTCTCAAGTATGTATTTTCTTTTATGATCTTCAATGTTTATGATTTGGCCGACTCATGGACCCTTATTTCATGGCTAGTTTATATATTACAAGCATATTCATGATTATTATGATTTTAACTAGCCCATGAACTTCATATATGGTTTTACGATAATTGTATGAGACCCTCATGTGCATATTTTTGGGAGTAGTGTCTAGAACCCTGTAGGCCCGACATTCTGTAATACCCCCAAAAGTGCTTAAGAATAGACCTGAAAGTTAAAAGTTGAAAACTGCTGAAATTGGGAAAAATTGCACAGAACAGGCCAAGTAACAATTCGTGGTATCAAACCATGGGTCGTTGTATTTAGACATAGGATGAGGAGTTTTGGTGGTAGTGGAGATAACGAGTGATATGACGACCGGTTATGGGATACAACGGGTTGTCCTTTGTAGTCGTGGTGATAGACGGACTTTAGCAAATGGGATACAACAGGTCATCAAACAACTCATTGTGAGAAGTAATGACCTGTGGTCACCAGTCATTGTTTGGTTGCCAAGATTTTCATTGTATGTGACGGATCATGACCACGACTCATTGGATGTAACCACGAGTCATGGTGAGGCTCGGGGTAAGAAGATTAAGATTCTGTGAAAGGGAAACAATTGTCGATATAGTAACGACCCATTGTCTCAGAGGATGATTCATCCTGTCTATCCGTTGTTCAGTTCCATAGGAAAGTCTCAGTAGTGCAATGACGAGCAACACAACGGGTCGTCGTTCCTTCCAACGACCCGTTGGTTCCATCCGTTGGTCTAATCTGGAAAGTTTTCAAGGTAGATTCATTAAGAGCATTTTCGACTTTTTCATGCTATAAGACCCTAAACCATGTCATTTTAGCTTATGAAAGGTGGGTTTTTAGAGGGATAATTTATTGTAAGACTTCAATCATGCATGCAAGAGTTTAGAGGGGTGATCAAAGGGTCATTCAAGGCTTTTCTCTTCAAATTCTTCCAATTGCTTCTTATGCATTCAAGGGAGATTAAGAATCAGTTGTTCCAGGCATGTAAGGCTATCAATGGGTGATTTCTTCCACACCCATGCCCATCCTCTATGATTTTACGATAATTCTATTAAAAATTCATGGGGTTTTGAAGTTGACTTATATAAAAGTCTAATGATTTGTTAAAGGGTTTTACAATTTTAGAATCTTATCATAATCTTTGGGTTTGATCAGTTTTTATGATTTAAATTATTAATGTTATCAATTTTGATTCCTATGTAGTTATGCCTAATTATGTATGATCCATGATGAAATGATTTATGATATACTTTTACAATGATGTTATTTACAAGCCCAAAAAGAATTATGATTCAAACTATGGATTTATTATATTACCCGTCATGGTCTTATGGATTTCATGCTATACGCATGATCTACAAGTATGTATGAACTTTACGATTCATGAATTATGTTTTGGCTGACTCACAGGCCTAGTTTCATTTGTAGTTCATGTATGTACAAGCTTGTTTATAATTATCATGATTTAACTAGCCCATGAATTCATGCATGTTATACTACGAGCACTATATATGTTTTTGGAGTAGTATCGAATACCGAGTAGGTTTGTGGATAAGGCTAAGCCCCGGATTTCATAATCTATATGCCACCGTAGGTATGTTGGGACCTATTTCATCACTTTCCCCAGCTCAAATGGCCCTTTTCATGGTGATATCACTCCCTTCATGGTTCTACCCTTGACAAGGTACATATGGCCTCCTGACTAGGTTTACAGGTCGTACTTCATGTGTGCTCAAATGGGGTATATCGGTTAAGAGAATCTCCCACTATTCCTAATGATTTATGCATGTTTATGATTACGTATTTTGGCTCAATTCATGTTAAGTAAATCTCTTCTCTTACGAATATGATTATGTTTGCAACTACGAATGTTTTGAAAACATTGAGCCCTATGTTATGTTATGATGTTTATGATACGAGCATGACGTCCTACTCTTATGACTATTTATGAGTTTTATATATATTCTAAATATCTGTTTTACTTACCTTGCATACTCCATATATTCCACGTACTAACCGCATACTTTCTATTTTTTATTGTTTGATGATACAAGACCCGACTCTCAGGCTCACCTTCCTCAATAGTTCTTCAGAGATCGCTATCAGCTTGTTTGGTGAGTCCTCATGTTCTGAGGGCTATTTGATGGACATATTGGTACTTCCTATTTCAGTACTTGTTCAGGTTAGTTGGGGGTGTTGTCCTATTAATCCATCATATGTATTAGAGGCTTTCGGGCAACGTTCAGTACTCATCTTGTATGTCTAAGTGTTTCGGATGTTTTGATATGTTATGGTATGCTATGTCTTTGATATGCCTTATGTTCAGTCTTCCGCTTATGCGATTGAATTTAATATATGCTCATGCCATGGGTCGAGTTGGGGTCTCTCAAGGCTCCTTGTCCCGTGTCTATGGTCCGGGTGTACGTTCGGGTCATGACACATTTAGGTAAAATTCGAGGTCTCAGAACTACGTGACAATGTAGACTTATATTTATGGACTCTAGGTGGGTCCTATTAGTGACATCACGCCACTTATGTCCCTTGCCTTGGAAATCTTAGGACGGCTCTGCCTACTTGAATGAGACAGTCTGGGCATCATGTAAGCTCTGTCATGATGTTGTTGGTTATTATGAGTCTCCTATAGTTCCTTATGTTTATGCATGGCTATGTTTATGATATTTTGGCTCAAGTTATATTTTTACAAGATTTCTCTTATGATTACAATTACGACTAGTTTAGGAATAGCTTTGAAAACCTTGAGCGCTCATGTTTACGTTATAACTATTACTTCATGTTTTGAACTGTCCTACTCTTATGTATTTTAATTGTATATCTTTACTTAGCTCACATACATAGTACATTCCAACTACTGACCACATACTCTATGCTATATCATTTTATAATATAGATCCAGGTACTTAAAATCATCCTCATGGTTAGATACATTTCAGACATGATCAGCGAGAAGTGCTAAGTCCTCATCTCCCGAGGACTAGAGTTAGCTACTTCATTTCAGTTTCTTTTATCTTGTTACAGTTTTCAGATTTTGGAGTTAGCTGGGGGCTATTCCCAGTAGCTCATCAGTAGTAGAGGCTTTTATACATAAAGTTATTATATTCAACTTGCGACTCGGTGTTGTACTATTGTCACTGTACTTACTCCTCATGTCATATCGAATTCCGCCTATTCATGCTTATAATTTAATATCCGCTCACTTATGCTATTATGTCGTGATATATATGTGCTATGGTTATGTCACGCCCTACCTTGGGGGGCATAACTGCCACTTTATGCCATACTGGACTCTAAGCTGACCTAGCTGGACATGTACACTACCAGTGCATACCAGCAACACATAATCAAGAAAACAAATAGTTATATCTCAGTTGTAATACATCGATAGGCCGACAAGGCCACTACACACACCTGTAGTAAATCTACTAACCTAATAGTTGCAATAGTAATATAATCCTATGCATGCCGACAAGACCATCTTTCTATTAACAGATAACATAACTAGGCCCCACGCGGCCAACAATGCATATCATATAACATATGGGTTGTGCACGACCAATAATACACAACTAACCCAAAAACTATTTTCTGCAAGACTCTAATAGTAAAGTATTGATCGGGACAGTGTTATACCTCGAGAATTCAAAGATCGGACCCGAAAGTTGAAATGGAAAAAAGTTGGAAAAAATGGCCTTGCAGTTGCAGAACGAGTCATTAGATGACTCGTGATGAGATCCCACGAGTCGTCAAGTGACTTGTGGGAAGGCCTAGAATGAACAAGGATTTGAGGTCCCCACAAGTGAAGTAACGACTCGTGATAAGCCACCACGAGTCATCATGTCAATCCTGGGGTGGAGTAGGGGTATTTATGGGAGCATTGTCCAGTGTATCTGACGGATGGGACCCTATGGGTCGTGGCCAGTCCCAGTGACTCGTGAGGTGAGTCATTACAAGGCAAAATAAGTTTTCATTGATTGTAAGGCCGTGTACTTGACGGGAGCTGACCATGGGTGATGGTCACGGGGACAAGTCATTAAGTCATCCATTACGAGCCCCGGCAAACCAGCTATCCAGTGCACTTGACGAGCGACCCAACAAATCGTGGGCCCAGGTGATGAGTCGTTAGGTCATCCGTTAGGATCCCATGAGAGTTAATTTTCAGCGAATTTAGTAAGGGATTTTCCATAATTCCTAAGTTCTAGAAGCCTATACTACGTCATTTAAGGCTCATTTTAGAGGGGTTTTAGTAGGGGAAAACCTATCCTAAGCTATTACTCTCATGCATGCAAGTTTGGATGTTTGAAGAGGAGGATCAAGGTGAAATCTGAATGTTTCCAATTGGAATCTCAGCTAGGCAGTTAGGGAAAGCTAGAATTCATCATTTCCAGGTGTATAGGTCCATGAGTGGGTGTCTTTATCCACACCCATGCCCAATCCCTATCAAAATATGATTAAATTGTCTATGATCAAGTATGGGGTTTTACCCAATTACATGATTCTTCAATCTCCATACATGGGTATGATTAGATTGTATTTATCTTGATGATTTTGAAGCTTGGGCAGATTCTAAAATATTTTCCCGTATAAAAATTATTTCCTAAAATTTGAATCTAAAATTCCCATGGATGAATAGTTCATAAATAAGGTGACTTATGATAAATGTGTGATGATGATGAAGTTGATGATGAAAAGCCTGTTTGTAAAACTACCCATGATTATGTTGATGTTTTCAAAATGAATTAATTAGATCCGAGTATGATAAAGCTTTGGGTGATGCCCACATGTTGATTTAAAGTGATGATTTTCCCATAATAAGCTTACCACATTTTTTGAAGTAAAATTTCCCAATTTTTATTATAAAACCTAGCTTGTGGTATGTTGAGTAAATGATTCTACATGTAGATTACCTCATGAATTGGAGTAGACGCTCCTATCTATAATTTGATCTTGTGGTATGTTTCAAAGTGAAACCTCCTATATGCATGAATTCATAATTGAGATGTATGTCATTATGAGCTTTATCGATATACAATGTTATGTTTCATTTTCATATGATGTTGAGTCTATGCATGATGTCATTATGATCTTTGTTTAGATAATGTTGAGCTTTAATTCATACGATGTTGAGTTATGCATGATTTCTTCTTGAGCTTTGTCCGGGGATGATGTTGAGCTTTGTCGATAGACAATGTTGAGATTTGTCAATAGACGATGTTGAGCTTCATTATATATGATGTAGAGCATTGCATGTTTTTTGGGAGAAGAGTCTACAACCGAGCGGGTTAAGGGTTGAGCACCCTAATCCCCAGAACAACGCGCTAACATAGGTTGACACTGTTATATTATTGGGCCTCCCTTGTGAGCTATCGCCGGCACGATTGGCCCTTCAGCTTGATATCGATATCATGGTAGCGCTCATCGCGCTGTCAAGATTATGGATGGCTCTACCAACATAAGTGTGGTAGTTGGGACCATGTATGCTCTATCGTGGTATGTCAGTTATGTGACGAGTCTCCCACTGTCTATATCATTCAGATTTGCATATTCACTACTCACGATGATTACTTATGCATGCATGTTCAAGAAGTAAGGTTTGACTCATTGTTCAGCTTTTGATATAAATATTATGTTTCAGCTTTTAGTCATTTGATTCAATCATGATGTTCTAAATCCATGCATTATCATGTTATGAAAAGAGTACGATTTCAAACTGAATGCATGTGGTCTTCTTCTTATACTTAAAAGTTTATGATATGTATGATTTTCCTTACATGATTAATATTAATTAAGTCGTTTTACTTACCTTGCATACTCGGTACATTCCACGTACTGAATGCATACTTTCCATGCTGCATTATTTCACGATGCAGGATCCGATTCTCAGGTTCAGCCCCGTTCGTAGTTGTTACACCCCGTAAATTCCCGGCATATAGATGGCCTATTCGCTTGTTGGTTAAGAGTATTTGAAAAGCATACATGCTAGAAAAAGGCCCGGGGAAAGATCAGACAAGCGCCAAGTCGGCGCGTCGCAAGGCAAAATGCAACTTATAAATCGCATTCCAGGAATGCGACTTATAAATCGCATTCCCTGAATGCGACTTATAAGTCCAAATTATATAAAGCCTCCAACTTGGACTTTTCATTAAAGTTTCTTATAATTTCCAGTGAAAAACAGAGGGTAAGCAGAGAGAAAGAGGAACGAGGATTATTTGATAATTTCCTTCCGATTACGCTGCCAAACGCGGTCCAAACTTGAATTAACCTCAGGTACCGAGGTATTTAGCAGCAGGGAGCATTCCTACGGATTTTGTTTCGCGAAATAAGGCCGACGAATCGTCGAGCTACCGAGCTAAGGTAAGTAGAATTGCTCCAAACTAGTGTCTATGTGCTCCTAGCTGTGAAGTGAATACTTCTCCCTTCTGGACTTCTGGAAAATAGCGAGTTTTTGACCGTCTTTCGATAAGCCTAAGTTTAGGCTATAATTATATCGAAAGTGACGTTGTTCTTCAGGATAAAGCTATATTTAGTATTAATTGATATATTTATGAATGTAGTTGGGAGAAATAGCGGGAGTATTGACCGAGCCTCGTCCGACAGTCGGATAACTCGAGGTTAAGGTATGTAAAGCTAGTTCCTTCGGCAAGTTAGTAGCTTTAGCCTTGTATAGTACAATAAACTCCGTAGTAGAATTCCCGGAGTTGAATGTTAAGTATTGTGCAAAGTTCAGTAAACCTAGTTTGCGTTGTTATATCGTATTCAGTCTAAAAGTTAGAAAAGCATGTGCCCAAGGGCAAGTTAGTAGTTCAGATTCAGTACAACCTATTATGTGAATAGCAAGCATGTTGTAGAATAAAAAGGAACAAATTTTCATAATAACAGTCAGTAAAGAAAGATCTGATAGACAGACAGTTATGGCTACAGATTAGCCATTCAGACAGATAGTATCATGGCTACAGATTAGCCGTATAGTTAAACAGAGATTGCAGAATTAGTATAATTAGTAAGAATCAGTTCAGTATAGAAACATATCAGAATAAGAAGTTAGATTTGAGATAGTCTTTCCAGTTGTACATGCTTGCTATTACTATGTGCTATTTGTTTGTTGAGACTTGTTGTGGCATGTGGGCACCCTTTTAGCATCCCCACTGCCCCTGGGTTATAGCTGTGTCGATACCATATTCAGATAGCGCCACCAGCTGGGCGATACCGTCCACCTAGAGGACGATGATGGCCGACCACCATGATAATATGGTCTAGACCACCCTGCTTGTAGGGGTAGTTCAATTTACTCTGCGCAGATCCAGTCCACCCTGTTTACAGGGGCAGAACACTCTGTGTGCACTTGTGGCCTGGGGCAGTTTCAGATACATATTTTTATAAAATTACCCTGTTGTGTGCTTGCACCCAGGGGCAGTTTTAGTTACACACCCCGTGTGCACTTGCGCCCAGAGGCAGGAGTCTTCGGACTCAGACACAGTTTATTGTCAGAGGCCAAGGCCTGAGCTACGTACCCAAGGGGACCGATAGGAGGAGCTCACAGTTATCAGATGAGTGGAGTGACTTATTTTTGGTTGGTTTAGACCCGGGTAGGGGTAAATAGATTGTGTGTTGGTTGGCACCTTCCGGCTTATGGGGGTCGGTCAGGTATTGTGTGTATTTATATGTATATCTATTTATGTGCTATATACTAGCTACTAGACAGCAGACCGACGCGTCTACAGGCACGCCTCTACCTTATCAGTACAGAAAGCTTGATCCAGTTCATTTCAGCTTCTTCAGATTCAGCTATCTCCTGATGTACCGAAATGCTATATATGTTATCTATATTCAGTCGTTTTCAGTTATATTATTTCAGTTGCTTTGCATACTCAGTACCAGTGGTACTGACGCCCAGTAGGGCGCTGCATTACTTGCCTTCAGGTACTCATAGACGAGGAGGCGATCCCTCGTGATTCCAGTCAACTATTGAGTATTCAGCTCCTGTCATCCGGAGTCTGAATTCCAGAGGTGTATTTCATTTTCTTTTTATGTACAGTACGGGTAGGTCCGGGCCCTGTCCCGATCATTTCTATTGTTATTCCTAGAGGCTTGCAGTCTATATATATTTCCCTGTGGTCAGTCGAGCTGGTCGTGTGAGGCCGTGCAGCTTATTATAGTTATTTGTTATTTCTGTTCCTGTTGGCTGTGTGTGGCCATAACCAGTCAGTAGTGGTGACCTTGTCGGTCACGTAATTATTTAGCGTGCTATTGTTAAGCTACAGTGAACTAGACAGCATGGTGGCCTTGCCGGCCCGCATAGGTTCCCTTGACAGTAGTATGTTTCTGGTTAGCTGATTTTCAAGTACATGTGGCTATAGGCCTGTTGGCCGGAGGCTGTGTTTACAGCCGTTATATAGCCCTTCATTTCCAAGAATTTGAGATAGAGCTAGCCAGGCACCAGAAGTGCCTAGGCTCACCAGATAGCAGTCTAGGTCCTACTAGGGCACCAGGTGACAGTCATGCCCCCCAGGGCAGGGCGTGACAAACTTGGTATCAGAGCAGGTCGTGTCCCAGGGAGTCTGCAAGCCGTGCTAAGTAGAGTGTTGTCTATGGATGTGTTGTGCACCACATACTATAGGCAGGAGGCTGCGAGGCATGATAGGATGGTTACCCTTCCTTCTCAGTCAGTCATGCTTTAGAGCGGTACAATATAGGGTTGAGTCTCTAAAAACTTACCGTATTCTTTGATTACAGATACAAAGGTAGATCAGCATTATCCTATTACAGGCAAAAGATCAGATATAGCAACAGAAGAGGGCATCTGCCAGTTACAAGATACTTACAGCGGCAGGAGGAGGTACCAGAGACCTCCCAGCGTGATACCTTTATCGGTACTATTTCCAGTATACGTTGGTAACGTCAGAATAGGAAGTGAGAAGTATAATGTACATACGAGTTGATTTATTTATTAGCTATATAAGATCTGATTAAGATTACAGACAAGGTCAGACCACCAGGTAAGTATGAGAAAGAGAGGGAAATGCAGGAATCCCAAATACATCCTTTCGGATATGATACAGTTAGATGTTTCTATTTGTTGCAATAAGAAAAGGGCTATTCCTACCTCTTGATTTTGATTTCAGTATAGTAAAGGGGCATAAGACTTGAGATGAGGTTGCCAAATCAAGCAGTAAGTAAAGATGGGCTGATTGATCCTAGTAAGTATTAGAAAGTATACAGAGCCCCTATGATTACGTAAGTTGTGCAGACCCTTATGATAATAAGCCAGTAGAGAAAGTAAGACTGTTAGCTTATCCGAAGTAGGGGTAAAAGACCTGTTAGTGATGAATGCCGGGTAATAGTCAAGTTTGAGTCAGAAAAAGGCCAAGTCTGCCATATATGCTAACAGATAGCAAGATATACCTATAAGATTATAGTTATGATCTGGTTGTGACATCGAAAGGGGGAGGGGTCATGTGAATCAGATAGGTCTGACTGCAAGTCAGGGGAAGTATGAACTGATACTTGACCAGTAATCTTGTTAACAATGAAGAGCAGGTACCTTGAACCCCAGAGTTCAGCTTAAGCAAGATGAGGGGAAGAAGCAGGAATGTCAGATCTTGTGGGGAAATTAGAATTACCCCCGGATTGATAGAATATCGTATTAAGGATTAAGCCTCGGGTTGACAGTAGGATTGCGGTTCAGAATACCGCAGTATGTCTGCTTATGGAGAAGTTAAGAAATTACTGATACAGCAATTCTAATTTAGTGTGACCTAGAGATAAGGCCCAGCAGACAGTCATGGGCTCTCAATATATGCCAAGTAAGGCCACAAGATTCGAGTGTTGACCCCACATCGCAAGAGTGGCGGAATTTCAAACAGCAGACAATAACCAAAGTGTTTATGTTTGTTACATCTAGAATGGGATGAAAGTCTAAGGAAATGATAAGTCAGGGCAAGAGATATTATTAGGCCATAGAAGCGGTGTATCATGTACAGTATGAGACTCAGCAGAGCATGTCAGAGATTATGTATCACCCCAGAATTCGGTACGTATTGTACGTAGCTACTGATATATATATATATATATATACAGATAATAGATGTGTTGTGAGTAGCTGCCTATAGGGTTTACAATTACAGATGCTGATTAGTACCAGAAAGCATGTACAAATTGCATTGCAGGACCCCTTGCCAAAAATAAAAAGAGAAAAGAGAGAGAAGAAAAAGAGAAAAGCGAAAAGAAGGGGCAAGTTAAGTGTGATTTATGTATGAATCCATAGAAATTGTCTCAACTCTTAGTTATTAAGTTAATAGACTTATATGTTGTTTCCAGATCTAGGTTTTAGAAGCTTATAAAAGTTAGTAACCTGAATCAGGTAATTAGATGATAAGGGCGCAGTTAGACGGTCTACCGACCAGCTGGCGCCTGTATTAGCAGGGAAGCATCTCTAAAGATCAATAACACTAGCGCATGTGCCAGAACCAGAATTAGAGACTGAATAGGTATACTTCAGAGATTAGCAATACTAGAATTGTTCCAGTATGTTGAGTGGCCATACATCATTTTCCCAGCCTTGTAGGTGAGAGTTGACCTTAGTCAACCTAGCAGTTATTACAAGGAATACCCCACAAGTCAGACAAGCCTGTGGGCACCCCAAGAAAGGGGTCCACATCAGTAGTCAGTGACAGACTAGTACTTCAGCTGGTTCTCATAAGATATTCAGATATAGAGCCCTAGCAGAAGGCCAGTATTTACAGAATAGCTCATAAGACCGAGAATTCCCCAAAATATCAGTATAAATCCAAGTGGATACACACAAGGCGTAAGAATTGATAGTACCCTGCTAGCACAGTGTTTATTAAGACCAGGAGATCAGTAGACTCCCCGTGAAGATCCAGAGATTGATTGCCTGGGAGTAAGTTTGATTAAGCCCAGCCTTATAGTGATTCAAGCAAAATAACAAAGCAATTAGATGCCCACAAGTCTGCAGTATGCATGAACTATAAGTACTCAAGTAGAACAGTTAGAGCATTGTTAGACTACTGCCACATTCGGGTCATTCAACACGACTATTCAGTTGTTTAAGGTTATGCAGCCAGATCATTAGAGGTTATGATCAATATCAGGATCCTCTGATTAGATAAAGGCATAAGGTGCACAGACGGTCGTTCAAGTTATCCCAGCGACAAGTAGCCTTAGCATGTGGCCAGAAGGCCAGATAAGCTCTAGTTACGCCGGTAAACTACCTGTTGATCTCTTCGGCAAGACAAGCCAGTATGACCGTCAATTATATGCCGAGCTCTCTAAGTATGAAAATTTTATATCAGTCAAGAAGAGGTAATGAAGCAACAAACGCTCTTAGCTATAGATCTATTAGGAGTGTGGCGTATGTGCAACCCGAGCAACGAGAGTTGGTCAGGGAGATACATCAATTGGTCAATTTAGCCGTTCGTGTGATAGAAATGAAGGACAACAGAGCGGTAATCCAGAACACCGCCGTGTCATCCTTAGTTGTGGGGGTAAGAGAACGGCAATATGTAGATCCTGACATGGTCTAGCTTAAGGACAGAATCCTGCAAGGGAAGCGCCAGATTCAAAAAATAACAGAGGGTGGAGTGCTACGTTGTAAAGGTCTTCTATGTGTTCCAGATGTTTCAGGCCTCCGCCATCAGATCATGAACGAGGTACACTGCGCCAGCAACTATTTTCTCCACCCTAACGCGACACAAAAAAAAAGTACCATGATATCAAAGAAAACTACTGGTGGCTAGATAGGAAAAAAAGAAGAAGGAGAAATTGCTGAATTTGTAGCCCCGTGTCCTAACTACCAGCAGGTGAAAGCAGAACATTAGAAACCAGGCGATTTGATTCAGGACATAGTCATGCCTCTCTGGAAATGGGAAGCAGTGAATATGAATTTTGTGGCAGGATTACCCCGTATCAGACACAGACATGACTCTATATGGGTGATAATTGACAGGTTGACTAAATCAGCTCATTTCCTGCCAGTAAGAACTACTTTCTCGGCCGAAGATGACGCGAAGTTGTATATCCGCAAGATTGTCAGATTGGACGGAGTGCCAGTATCCATTATTTCAGACAAAGAAGCACAGTTCACGGCCAGATTTTGGCAATTTTTCCAATAGGGTCTGGGAACGCAGATTAATTTGATCACTGCTTTCCACCCTCAGACAAACGGACAGGCTGAGCACACTATTCAGACGCTCGAGGATATGCTACGAGCGTGTGTGCTAGACTTTGGCGGTAGCTGGGACAAGCAATTGCCGTTGATAGAGTTTTCTTATAATAATAGCTATCACTCGGCTATTCAGATGGCACCTTTCAAGGCTTTATACGGGCGAAAGTACAGATTGCCGGTTGGCTGGTTCGAAATAGGAAAATCAGTGTTGATTGGGCCAGACATTGTTCAACAGTCAGAGGAGGAGGTAAAACCTATCAGAGAACGCCTACTGACTACACAGAGCCACCAGAAGTCATATGCAGATGTGCGGCGCAGAAACCTAGAATTCGAGGTGAACGACTGGGTATTTTTAAAAGCATCACTAATGAAAGGGGTGATGAGATTCGGCAAGAAAGATAAGCTCAATACAAGATTTGTTGGGCCTTATCAGATTCGTCGAAGGATAGGCCGAGTAGCATATGGGTTGAATTTGCCTCCAGAGCTAGAATCCGTTCATCCCATCTTTCACGTGTCTATGCTGAGGAAATGCATAGGAGACCCATCCAGAGCAGTCTCAGTCTAGGATATCCAGGTTACAGAAGAGCTGGCCTACAAAGAGGTTCTAGTAGCTATCTTAGACAGACAGATTCGTAGATTGAGAACTAAGGATATCGCGTTTGTCAAGGTATTGTGGCGTAACAGGAACGGAGAGGAGATGACGTGGGAGGCTGAAGAAGATATGAAAGCTAGATATCCTCACATAATCCAGGCCTATTCAGGCGACAGGTACGTCCGTATTATTAATTATGTAGTACCTGATGGTTGTATATGTATAAATGAGAAAGATTGATGTTTAGCTATCCAGTAAATCTTAAAGTATTGCGTGCAGTACCTGTATTGGACTTTTCTGCATTTCAAGTTTTTGCTATAGTCCATATTACAGGGGAAACTCTGCCGAAAGTTTCCTAAGAACAAGTTAAGCTAATTGAGTAGTCCTCTATATAGCAGTTTACATTCGAGGACGAATGTTCTTAAGGGGGGAGAATGTTACACCCCGTAAATTCCCGGCATATAGATGGCCTATTAGCGTGTTGGTTAAGAGTATTTGAAAACCATACATGCTAGAAAAAGGCCCGGGGAAAGATCGGACAAGCGCCAAGTCGGCGCGTCGCAAGGCAAAATGCGACTTATAAATCGCATTCCAGGAATGCGACTTATAAGTCCAAATTATATAAAGCCTCCAACTTCGACTTTTCAATAAAGTTTCTTATAATTTCCAGTGAAAAACAGAGGGTAAGCAGAGAGAAAGAGGAACGAGGATTATTTGATAATTTCCTTCCGATTACGCTGTCAAACGTGATCCAAACTTGAATTAACCTCAGGTACCGAGGTATTTAGCAGCAGGGAGCATTCTTACGGATTTTGTTTCGCGAAATACGGCCGACGAATCATCGAGCTACCGAGCTAAGGTAAGTAGAATTGCTCCAAACTAGTGTCTATGTGCTCCTAGCTGTGAAGTGAATACTTCTCCCTTCTGGACTTCTGGAAAATAGTGAGTTTTTGACCGTCTTTCGATAAGCCTAAGTTTAGGCTATAATTATATCGAAAGTGACGTTGTTCTTCAGGATAAAGCTATATTTAGTATTAATTGATATATTTATGAATGCAGTTGGGAGAAATAGCTGGAGTATTGACCGAGCCTCGTCCGACAGTCGGATAACTCGAGGTTAAGTTATGTAAAGCTAGTTCCTTCGACAAGTTAGTAGCTTTAGCCTTGTATAGTACAATAAACTCCGTAGTAGAATTCCCGGAGTTGAATGTTATGTATTGTGCAAAGTTCAGTAAACCTAGTGTGCGTTGTTATATCGTATTCAGTCTGAAAGTTAGAAAAGCATGTGCCCAAGGGCAAGTTAGTAGTTCAGATTCAGTACAACCTATTATGTGAATAGCAAGCATGTTGTAGAATAAAAAGGAACAGATTTTCATAATAACAGTCAGTAAAGAAAGATCTGATAGACAGACAGTTATGGCTGCAGATTAGCCATTCAGACAGATAGTATCATGGCTACAGATTAGCCGTATAGTTAAACAGAGATTGCAGAATCAGTATAATTAGTAAGAATCAGTTCAGTATAGAGACAGATCAGAATAAGAAGTTAGATTTCAGATAGTCTTTCCAGTTGTACATGCTTGCTATTTCTATGTGCTATTTGTTTGTTGAGACTTGTTGTGGCATGTGGGCACCCTTTTAGCATCCCCACCGCCCCTGGGTTATAGCTGTGTCGATACCAGATTCAGATACTGCCACCAGCTGGGCGATACCGTCCACTTAGAGGACGATGATGGCCGACCACCATGATAATACGGTGCAGACCACCCTGCTGCAGGGGTAGTTCAGTTTACTCTGCGCAGAGCCAGTCCACCCTGTTTACAGGGGCAGAACACTCTGTGTGCACTTGTGGCCGGGGGCAGTTTCAGATACATATTTTTATAAAATTACCCTATTGTGTGCGTGCACCCAGGGGCAGTTTTAATTACACACCCCGTGTGCACTTCCGCCCAGAGGAAGGATTCTTCGAACTCAGACATAGTTTATTGTCAGAGGCCAAGGCCTGAGCTACGTACCCAAGGGGACCGATAGGAGGAGCTCACAGTTATCAGATGAGTGGAGTGACTTATTTTTGGTTGGTTTAGACCCGGGTAGGGGTAAATAGATTGTGTGTTTGTTGGCACCTTCCGGCTTATGGGGGTCAGTCAGGTATTGTGTGTATTTATATGTATATCTATTTATGTGCTATATACTAGCTACTAGACAGCAGACCGACGCATCTACAGGCACGCCTCTGCCTTATCAGTACAGAAAGCTTGATCCAGTTTATTTCAGCTTCTTCAGATTCAGCTATCTCCTGCTGTACAGAAATGCTATCTATGTTATCTATATTTAGTCGTTTTCAGTTATATTATTTCAGTTGCTTTGCATACTCAGTACCAGTGGTACTGACGCCCAGTGGGGCGCTGTATTACTTGCCTGCAGGTACTCATAGACGAGGAGGCGATCCCTCGTGATTCCAGTCAGCTATTGAGTATTCAGCTCCTGTCATCCAGAGTCTGAATTCCAGAGGTGTATTTTGTTTTCTTTTGATGTACAGTACGGGTAGGTCGGGGCCCTGTCCCGATCATTTCTATTGTTATTCCTAGAGGCTTGCAGTCTGTATATATTTCCCTGTGGTCAGTCAAGCCGGTCGTCTGAGGCCGTGCAGATTATTATAGTTATTTGTTATTTCTGTTCCTGTTGGCCGTGTGTGGCGATAACCAGTCAGTAGTGGTGACCTTGTCGGTCACGTAATTATTTAGCGTGCTATTGTTAAGCTACAGTGAACTAGACAGCATGGTGGCCTTGCCGGCCCGCATAGGTTACCTTGACAGTAGTATGTTTCTTGTTAGCTGATTTTCAGGTACATGTGGCTATAGGCCTGTTGGCCGGAGGCTGTGTTTACAGCCATTATATAGCCCTTCGTTTCCAAGAATTTGAGATAGATCCAGCCAGGCACCAGAAGTGCCTAGGCTCACCAGATAGCAGTCTAGGTCCTACTAGGGCACCAGGTGCCAGTCATGCCCCCAGGGCGGGGCGTGACAGTAGTCTCTTAGCAGAGTTAGCACCTGCTTGATTGATGAGTCCTCATCTTTCGAGGACTAGACTTTTAGATATATTGGATGTATTTTCATTTTCAGTATTGTCGAGCTAGTTGGGGGTGTTGTCCCATCAGCTCGTCCAGATTAGAGGATTATCAGACTCAGACGTGTATTAAGTTTTGGATGTTTATTCTGTTGTTATATTATGTTCGACTTCCACTGAGTTTATAATTATGTTTTTTTCATGTTTATTGAATGAGTTAGCGAATGCTTATGCCATGGGTCGACTTGGAGTCTCTCGTGGTCCCTTGTCCTGTGTCTACGATCCGAGCCTCCATTCAGGTCATGGAAAACATGGTATTAGAGCCATAGGTTTGATGTGTCCTAAGGAGTCTAAAAGCTACATTAGGTAGATTCTTTTTCATGGATGTGAAGCACGCCATACTTATGACAAAGAGGCTACTAAGAATTTTAGGAAATGTTCCATTCTTTCATGATCTATGTGGTGCGATGAAAAGCCTGTCTATCCTTCTAATTTGTGCTATTTGCAATTGCAGAATCATGGCTCCTAGGAGGATGAATGGAAGGAGGAATGGAGGTGGTAAAGGCCACGATGAGGGAAATGGTTATGGGCATCAGCCATCCCCACCAATGCAGGAGCCTCAAGCATAAAAGCCAGCTGCTCATGCTGAGTTCTGAGCTGTTATTCAGATGCTAGCGGGGGCCTTGACCACTCCATTCAATCAGCAGGCCGTTGAGCATGTTCCTTAATACAGCAATGCAGCAGCGGCCAGAGTCCGAGAGCTTTTCAGAATGAACCCGCCGGAGTTCTTGGTGTCCAAGGTAGACGAGGACGCACATGACTTCATCGATGAGATCGTTAAGATCACCCAAGTTATGGGGGTGAGCAGTGTTGAGTGCACAGAGTTGGCCTCCTACCTGTTGAAGGGGGTTGCACATATTTGGTTCATCCAGTGGAAGGATAGTAGGGTCGCTGGAGCAAGGCTAGTCATATGGGAGAAGTTTTAGGCTGTATTCCTCAATCGATTCTTCCCTCGAGAAATGAGGGAGTTAAAAGTAGCTGAATTTTTGAATCTAAAGCAAGGGAGCATGACTATCAAAGAGTACGCCCTTGATTTCACCCGCCTATCTAAATATTCCCTAGAGTTAGTAGACGACCAGTAGGTGTGGGTGAGTAGATTTGTTCATGGTATAGCAGAATATTTTGATAAGGAATGCAGGAAAGCTATGCTGCACTAGGACATGGACTTTCCTTGCATAGTGTTGTACGCCTAGCAGTTGGAGGCGGAACACTCAATGGAAAGGGAGGCCAAGAGGGATAGGATTGAGGACCACAGATTCTCTCAGCAGAGGTCCAATGGTGGGCATCGACAACAGACCCACCAGAGATCGTCAGGCCCTACATCATTAGAGGTGAGTGTGCCATCTAGGCCCCGACAAGATTAGAGGGGCGAGCTCAGGCTCGAGGGTTCAAAATAGTAGACCCATAGATTCTAGCATTCCAACTTGCCATAGATGTGGCTGAGGGCGCACAGTCCAGTGCTTGGCAGGATCAGGAGCTTGTTTTGGATGTGGGCAGCCTAGACATATGCTTACAGATTTTCCATCTATGATACAGGATCAGGTTGGGGGCTGAGGCCCAGCTTCCAGTTTAGAAGCCTCTCCACCACGCATAGCACATCAGGGGGCATCAACTAGTGCAGCTGGCAGTCAGCGCCAAAAAAGATTCTATGCCTTAGCCACTCGCCAGGAGCAGGAGGCCTCACTAGATGTAGTCACCGGTATGTTAAGAGTTTTTCATGTTGATGTGTATGCTTTGTTAGATCCAGGGGCTACCCTATCTTTTGTGACACCATATATAGACAGTAGCTTTAGAGTCAGTACCGATATCTTATCAGAGCACTTCTCAGTTTCTACTCCAGTTGGTAACTTAGTTATAACTAGACTGGTGTGTAGAGAATGCCTATCTCAGCTCTTCATAAGGTCAGCTCAGCAGACTTGATAGAGTTAGCCATGTCCGATTTCAAAGTTATTCTCAGCATGGGTTGGCTACATGCATGTTATTCTTCAGTTAATTATAGAACCCGGTCAGTAGAGTTCAGATTTCTAAATAAGCTAGTCTTAGAATGAAAGGGTAGTTTAGATATGCCTATAGGTCGATTCATTTCTTACCTTAAGACCAGAAAGGTGATTTCTAAGGGTTGCATGTACCATCTAGTTAGGGTTAAGGATGTGGAGTCTGAGACCCCGACCATTCAGTCAGTTCCAATAGTATGTGAGTACCTGGAGGTCTTTCCTGGTGATTTGCCAGGTGTACCTCCCGAGCGGGAGATTGATTCACATAGATCTTCTTCCTGACACGCAGCCTATATCTATTCCTCCCTACAGAGTGGCTCCATCCGAGCTAAAAGAGTTGAAGGATCAGTTGAAAGACTTTTTGGATTTTAATAGGGCTTTATCAGGTGAGTAAGTCCCTATAGGGTGCACCAGTATTATTTTTTCGAAAGAAGGACGGTTCCCTTCGCATGTGCATTGACTATAGGCAGTTGAATAAGGTTACCACCAAGAACAGGTACCCCTTACCTAGGATTGATGATTTGTTTGGCCAACTTTAGGGTGCCAGGTGTTTCTCCAAGATTAATCTCAGGTTTGTATACCACCAGCTTAGTGTTTGGGAGAGTGACATCCCAAAAACCGCCTTCAAGACTCAGTATGGTCATTATGAATTTGTTGTTATGTCTTTTGGACTAACCAATTCCCCTTCAGCTTTTATGGATATGATGAATAGGGTATTCAAGGAAGATCAAGACATGTTTGTGATTGTATTTATTGATGATATCCTCATATACTCTCGCAGTGAGGAAGAGCTTGCCACTCACTAGAGAGTAGTGCCCCAAACCCTAAAGGATTAGTAGTTGTATGAAAAGTTCAGCAAATGTGAGGTTTGGTTCGACTCTGTGGCATTTCCATGCCATATGGTGTCAAGTGATGGTATAAAGGTAGATTCTCAAAAGATCTAGACAGTAAAGAATTGGACTAGACTAGTGAACCCATCGAATATAAGGAGCTTTTTGGGTTTAGCAGGTTATTATCGGAGGTTCATTGAGGGTTTTTCATCCATTACAACCCCATTGACTAGATTGACTTAGAAAAAGGTGAAGTTCCAATGGTTGGAGGCTTGTGAGAAAAGCTTCAAAGAATTGAAGACCCGACTCCCCTCTGCACCAGTGTTGACTCTACATATGGGTATGGAAGGCTTTGTAGTGTATTGCAATTCTTTGCGAGTTGGACTCTGGTGTGTGTTGATGCACCATGGGAAAGTTATAGCATATGCCTCAAGACAGTTGAAGATTTATGAAAAGAATTACCCTACCCATGATCTTGAGTTGGCCGCAGTGGTGTTTACATTGACGATATGGAAGCATTACTTGTATGGGGTCCACATGGATGTATTCATATATCATAAGAGCTTGCATTATGTGTTCACACAAAAAAAATCTAAATCTTCGACAAAGGAGGTGGTTGGAGTTATTGAAGGACTACGACATGAGTGTCCTCTACCACCCGAGCAAGGCTGATGTGGTTGCGGATGCACTTAGTAGGCTCTCAATAGGGAGTGTGTCCCACGTGGATAAGAGAGAGAAGGAGTTGGTGAGGGATGTCCATCGACTTGCAAGGTTGGGGGTTGTTGTGACTGCGCCCAAGCGCACACACAAGCGTACGTGGTCTTACAAGTAATACAGTGGCCCTTTTTAAGAGCCGGATGCCGAACCCACATGGACTGGACTATATTAGAAAATTATCACGTTCAAGTGTGATATTAACTTACACAAGTGTTAATTATAGAAGTTTTAATTAACTTATAATTAAATCTTGTGGTGGTCACAGAAATAATCTAGAACAATATAAGAAGCAACTAGAGCTAAGGCCAGATAATCATGCAATGCTACACTTTGTAATGGTTCAAGTATGAAATTATCAATTGTTATCTCACATAGTTGAAAATGCGATGTTCATGGTCTCTCGAGCCTTTAAACATGACAAACTAGCCTCACAACTACATCGTTGAGTGGGGATGTGACATCCTAGTTCGTGGGCAATTCAACTACATGGATGTGGTTTACGAGGTTTATGCTCTTGATTATGGACTTTTGTACCTGTAATCATTTAACTCAACTTAGCTTCACAACTACTTCTACAAGTGCTGATGTGACAATTCTATGCTGGTGTCTTGCTCTCATCCCGTTTTATCAACCAAGAAAGGCAAATTAGACATACGTTCTATCCTAACCGCGAATCTTATCTAAAGATAAGAACTTGCTCCCTACATTATCTTTTTCTTGCTTAAAGGTTCTCTTTCAAGCTTCTACCTAAGCTTAACATATTTGTTTTCATGGTGATCAAGCATAAAAACAACCATAATGTAGAATGTAAGACAAAACAACAATTAACAACTCAAACCAAACAAATTGATGCAATTACAATCATATCACGTGGCCTCAACCCTATAGGAAGGGTTTTAGCCACTCATGTTCATATAAATACTCAAAAACATAATTAAAGTGATGTACTTACAAGGATAGATCAAAGAGAATGTAAATTTGGTGAACCCTAGGTGAGTTCTTCACTTCTCCCTTCGCTCCTTTACGGTTTTCAGAAAATATTTCGTGACAAAAATGATTTTAGAAGCTAAGGGTCCTATTTATAGTAAAGAGGGAATGTACAATTTTTTGCCCGTCATGGAATGACTCCATGGCATGGAGGTGATCATGCCAATTTACCTCTGTGACACGGAGGTAACGCGCAAGCTTGCTGGAAAACACATAAAACACACGCCAGGCAACCCCTTGCCGCGATGGCTGCGTGTCACGCTGCTTGAGCAGCGCATTTAGGGGCGTGTCACAGCCTGGTCGTGCAGCTAGGGCTGCCGTGGCACATTGTTGTCGCGCAGGTAGGCTGTTTCGCGTGTCCTCCTTGCCGATTTTCGCGTTTTGCTTCAGATTCCATTCCTCCACTTCACCAAATCATAGATTAGTTCCTAAAATTCATTTTAAACCTACAAAAACAAGACTAATCATGTTGGTTAGTTTATATTCATATTTACATAAAATTACATGATAACGTATATAAACAAGTAGATAAACAAGACAAAAACTAAGTTTATAAAGTATCACTTGGGCATGCAATTTTGCCCAAGATCACCTACCCCACACTTAAAGCCTTGTTCGTCCTCGAACAAACCTTTTACATCTCATGCACATGAAGACTCACACATAACTAATTTAGCAAGACAATTCGAGCTACGACTACAATGATTGTTTAAGATAGCAAGTTAAAAATAGAGCATGCCTGATTTAATCATTGAAATTATATACAACTACGTTAAGACTTCTTAACCTCAGGAATCGACTCTCAATCTTAGCAACTCAAGCAAAGCAACCAATAAAGAAATCTGACATGAATGTTATCTTTCATTAAACATGTGCCCTCACAACACACGAAAGTTACCCATTTTCATTCGCAATATTTTTTAAATCACACCATGTATGGGTAGATGAATAAAATTTGAGCTCGCTCTCACAAAGAATTCACATGCATCATATAGTGAACCATAAGCTTGCCCATAGTGTTTTACTCCACTACTTTAAGGATGTATGAACGTAAGATCAAGTAGGACTTAATGGGTTGTAATGTAAGCCAAGGGACGGGTAGGTACTATTATGGATAATAACAGTGATTATCTTCCCCAAGCACTTTTAATACATCCAACATTCATTAAGGACATCTCTTTTCTTACTTCCCCCTCATTATTTCAATCTTAAATTTTCTCTTCTTGTTCTCATTTCTTTAAGCACACTCAGCTTATTAGTAATGAGTACTTAAGCAGTTTTTTATTCATTTATTTTCTTACTCCCTACTAACACCCAAGCATTTTCAAACAAGTGCACCTTTTACCTTTTCTCAACTCTTACAACTGGTATCATGCAGGTAGGCTGTTTCGCGTGTCCTCCATGCCGACTTTTGGGTTTTGATTTTGATTCCATTCCTCCAATTCACCAAATCATAGATTAGTTCCTCCGCAGGTAGGCTGTTTCGCGTGTCCTCATTGCCGACTTTTGGGTTTTGCTTTTGATTCCATTCCTCCAATTCACCAAATCATAGATTAGTTCCTCAAATTCATTTTAAACCTACAAAAACAAGACTAATCTTGTTGGTTAGTATATATTCACATTTACATAAAATTACATGATAATGTATATAAACAAGTAGATAAACATGACAAAAAATAAGTATATAAAGTATCACTTGGGCATGCAATTTTGCCAAAGATCAAGGCTTAGGTTGATCGACTCGACTGATGGCGGCGTTGATGTGCATAATGGGTAAGAATTGTCCTTGGTGGTTGATGTTAAATCCAGCTAAGATGAGGATCCAATTTTTAGGAAGCTGAAGAAGGCGGTGCAAAGTCAAAAAGTAGAGGTTTTCTCCCAAGGGGGGAGATAGTGTGCCACGATACTAGGGTCGTCTATGTGTCCCAAATGTTAATGATTTGAGAATTCAGATATTGCATGAGGCACATGGTACCAAATATTCTATTCATCCAGGATCCACAAAGATGTATCGGGACTTGTGGGAATTCTATTGGTGGTATGTTATTCGTAGCCAAATGTCGAAACTGTTAGCAAGTGAAGGTCGAACATCAAAGGCCGGGAGGCATACTTCAGGAAATCAGCATCCCCACTTGGAAGTGTG
The DNA here is from genome assembly GCA_035772735.1 of Datura wrightii. Classification (NCBI taxonomy): domain Eukaryota; kingdom Viridiplantae; phylum Streptophyta; class Magnoliopsida; order Solanales; family Solanaceae; genus Datura; species Datura wrightii. The sequence continues at coordinate 114,762,977 of JASDFA010000001.1, forward strand.
AAGAGATTAATATGGATTTTATTACAGGTATACCTCATACTCGTCGGCAATACGACTCTATTTGGGTGGTGGTTGACGGGTTAACCAAGGATGAACACTTCTTACCAGTCAAAATCACGGATTTAGCGGATGATTATGCAAAATTGTATATTCAGTAGTTGGTTCGACTTCATGGAGTGCCCTTGTCTATTATTTCAAACCGAGGTACTCAGTTTACCTCTCAATTATAGTGCTCTTTTAAAAAGAGACTTGGGACTCAAGTTAAACTCAGTACAGCCTTTCATCCGCGATCGGACGGCTGGGCAGAACAAACAATTAAGACCCTGAAGGATATGTTGGGGGCATGTGTTATGGATTTCAATGGTAGTTGGGATGATCATTTGCCCTTGATCGAGTTTGCCTATAATAACAGTTATCACTCTAATATCCAGATGGCACTGTTCGACGCTCTTTACTGGCGAAGGTGTAGATCACCCATCGGATGGCTTGAGGTTCGTAAAGTATCTATGATAGGACCTGATTCAGTGCATGAGGCCATGGTAAAGGTCCAGTTGAAAAGCTACCGGTTTAAATCGCTCAGAGTCGTCAGAATTCGTATGTTGATGTGAGGAGAATGGATCTGGAGTTTGATGTGGACGATTGAGTATTTCTAAAGGTATCTTCCATGAAGGGAATCATGTGGTTCGAAAAGAAAGGGAAACTCAGTCCAGGCTATGTTTGTCCCTATCGGGTTACGAGAAGAGTTGGTAAGGTGGCGTATGAGTTGGACTTGCCATTGCAGTTATCTTCAGTTCATCCTGTCTTTCATGTATCGCTTTTGAAAAAGTGTTTCGGTGATCCATCCTTGGTAGTCCCGGTGGACAGTTGTCATGGCCCGAGAATACACCCGAATCCTATAGACGGGACAAGGAGTCCCGAGAGGCCCCAAGTCAACCCATGGCGTGAGCACATAACTAATTCATGCACATAAAGGGGGAATCTTAACATAAAACCCATGAACAAACTGGAAAGCATAACATAAATGGTTAATTACAACAAATAGGTCAGAAAACCTCTAATAATAATAGACGGGTTGAAGGGACAAGACCCCAACTAACCCCAATATTCTGAAAACTAGGAGATAGAAAAAATTGGAACATGAAGCCCCCGAATCATGAGGACTCACCACCGTAGTTTGAGAGCAGGAGCGAGGGCAAACTAAGTGCAATGTTGAACCTGTGAACCGAATCCTGAAAAATATGTGGGTCAGTACTTGGAAGGTACTGAGTATATAAGGTATGCAAAAGAATACTTAAAACATAAAAATTATATGAGTAGGGACATCATGATCAAAAAACTCGAATCATACGTGTATCGTAAGGCTCAAGATTTCCAAAACATTCGTAGATCTGTCATAGTTACAATATGAGGGAAGAGCATTTCATGAATATTATGGCTTGAGCCAAAATAACATAATTATACATGCAATGGAAACCATTAGGAACAATGGGAGATTTCTACAATTGAAAACCCCACATGAGCACACATGGAGCCCGTTTTTTAAACCTAGTCGGGAGGTCACTCATAACTTGCCAAGGGTATGAACCATGAAGGCGTGATATCACTCATGAAGACCCCGTAGGGCATAAGGGACAGTCACTAAGGAGGTCCCAAACATAACATACGGTGGCACGTAGTTCTGAGATTCGGGGCGTAACCTAGTCCCTGAACCTACTCGGTCTTAAGTACTACTCCCAAAACATGCAACGTGCTCATAGAAGTTCATACATAACATGCTTGGCTAGTTAAATTGTGGAAATCATATCATACTTGGGTATTCATAATACTAACCATGGAATTTGGGCACGTGAATCGGCCAAAATCATTGTTCATAAAACATATATGTCATATGGACATTGCCCATAATTTTAATCATGCTTGGAATGCTTAAATTTATACGAAACATGATCATAATAACATGAGAAATAGAAAACGTGTTCAAAGTTCGAAAATCCATGTCATGCTTGAGGAATCACCATAACTATGCACTTCACAAAAAAATGAGTTGGGCACATATGTTTTTTTAGGGATTAGATCATCAAACATTGAGTAGAACCAGTGGGAATAGCCCAAATAATTCAAAACCCATAATTTAAAAATACTACCACAAGCTCATGTAAACTTTTGAGGAATCATGCAATTGGGTTAAGAGCCATAATATGTAGTAACTTTAAACCTACAATTTGGAAAGAATTGGGAATGGTTAAGGACTAAACTACCCATTCAAAACCCCACATACCTGGAAATTTTGAGACTCTTAAACCCCTTGAAAACCCAAGGTAGAATCTTGAAGAACTTGGAGAAGACGCTTGAATCCCTTTCCTCCTTCCTCTCTACTCTTACATGCATCAAATGAAGTTTTCATGAATAATTTCCCCTTAAAAAACCTTTTCCTGACCTCAAAACGATGTAGTTCAAGTCTTAGGAGTGTAGGAAATTACGAGAAGGTCCTTACCAATTCTCAGGAAATAACTGCCAAGTGACCCTAATGGGTGACCTGACGATTCGTTACCAGGAACAATGAATCATTGGGTTGTTTCGTTAAGTCCACTGGAAAAATTTTCACCTGGGCTCTTAACAGAGGACATGACGACTCGTCCCCTGAGGAAATGACTCCTTACCGGATTCCGTCAAGTACACTGCCTCCTCCTTGATGAAATCCTCAGCCTTTCCCCACGGTGGACCTGACGACTCGTGGTAGCTGGACACGAGTTGTTCCCACGTCCGTGGGGACCTCAGCTCCTCAGCTTAATCCAACCTTCCCACGAGCCACCTGACGACTCGTGAAGTCTCCTCACGAGTTGTCTAATAATTGGTTCTGCACTACTACAACATTTTCCAGATTTTTCCCCGTTTGACTCCCGGGCCTGATCCCTGGGTTCCCGGGGTATAACAATATCTCCCTCTTGGGAACATTAGTCCTTGATTGTTAGAAACATGCATAGAACTCCGAAACAAACAACTGCCTTATTAAAATATTGATCATTTAAGCCAAAAACTGACTGAACAACTACCCCCGAAAAGTGCTACATAGTTGGACTGATTTCAGGCCTCACATACATATATAATATCTTAAAAAAACTTATAAGCATGAACAGAACATGAAAAACTGAATAGAATTTTAGGGAAAAACTGATACCGCAAATTGAAACTGGGCCTGTAGGGAATAAATGGGTCTATTTGGCCATCATATCCTCTTCAGCTTCCCACGTAGCTCACTCAACATGTTGATTTCTCCATAGCACCTTCACTAAAGCTACTTCCTTGTTCCTCAGCCTCCGAATCTGATGAACCAAGATTAAAATGGGAATCTCTTCATAACTGAGGCTATCCTTCATGCCAACACTTTCCACCGGAACATCTAAGACTGGATCTCCCATGCACTTTTTCAAGAGCGATACATGAAATACAGGATGAACTAAAGCCAACTCTGAAGGTAACTCTAACTCTTAAGCTACCTTACCCACTCGTCTCACAATCTGGTATGGGCCAATATAGCGGGGGCTGAGTTTCCCTTTCTTTCCAAATCTCATCACTCCCTTCATGGGAGATATCTTCAGGAACACCCAATCATTGATCTCGAACTCAAGCTCCATTCTCCTCACATCCGCATAAGACTTTTGGAGACTTTGAGCCATTTTCAGCCTTTCTCTTATTAACTGAACTTTCTACATAGCTTTATGGACTGAATATGGTCCCACTAGCGAAACCTCACCAACCTCAAACCACCAAATGGGCGATCGACACCTTCACCCTAAAGGGCCTCGAACAACACCATTTGTATGCTAGAGTGGTAGCTGTTGTTGTAGGCGAACTCAATAAGAGGTAAATGCTCATCCCAACTACCCTTGAAGTCGATAATACAAGACCTCAGCATGTCCTCAAGAGTCGGGATAGTCTGCTCTACTTGACCATCGGTTTGCGGATGAAATATCGTGCTAAGCTTGATCTGGGTGCCAAGTCCCTTTTGAAAAGATCTCTAGAACTGAGAGGTGAACTGAGTACCTCTATCTGATATAATGGACAAGGGCACTCCATGTTACCAAACCAACTCTCGGATATATAACTTAGCATAATCTTTTGCCGAATCGGTGGTTTTGACCGGTAAGAAGTGAGCAGCCTTGGTCAACCTGTACACCACAACCCAAATGGAGTCATAATGTCTACGATTGCAGGGTAAACTTGTTACAAAGTCCATATTTATTTCTTCCCACTTCCAAGTAGGAATTCTGATATCTTGGAGCACACCCCCTGGTCTCTGATGTTTGACTTTCACTTGTTGGCAATTCGGGCACCTGGCTACAAATTCTGCGATATCCCGCTTTATGCCATTCCACCAGTAGATTTCCCGTAAGGCATGATATATTTTGGTTGAACCTGGATGGATATAATATTTGGATCTGTGAGCCTCAAGAAACATTTAACTCCTCAAATCCCCCATGTTCGGGACATATAAGTGACCCTGGTACCGATGCACACCATCTCCCCCTTTGGAGAAGACTTCTACCTTCCGACTTTGAACAACTTCTTTCATCTTTACCAATACTGGATCTTCATCTTGTTTAGCCTTCACCTCCATTACCAAGGATGACTCTAACCCGTTCTGAACCACTACCCCACCATCGGTCGAGCTAACTAACCTAACTCCCAGCCGTGCAAGTCGATGAACCTCCTTTACCAGCTCCTTCTTCTCTTCACTCACATGTGACACACTCCCCATAGAAATTCTACTATGGGCATCTACTACCACGTTGGCCTTACCTGGGTTATAAAGGACACTCATGTCGTAGTCCTTAAGTAGCTCCAACCACCTCCGTTGCCGGAGATTCATTTCCTTCTGTGTGAACACATATTTTAAGCTCTTGTGGTCCATGAATACATATACATGAACCCCCTACAAGTAGTGTTGCCATATCTTCAAAGAAAATACTACTGGGGTCAACTCAAGATTATGGGTCGGGTAATTCTTCTCGTGAATTTTTAGCTGTCTGGAAGCATATGAAACGACTATCCCATGCTGCATCAATACACATCCCAGTCCGACCCTCGAAGCATCACAATATACAATGAAGCCATTGGTATCCTCTAGTAAGGTTAACACCGGTACTAAAGTGAGTCGGGCCTTCAACTCCTGGAAGCTCTTCTCAGAAGCCTCCTATCATTGGAACTTCACCATTTTCTGAGTCAATCTAGTCAATAGGGAGGCAATGGACGAGAAACCTTCCATGAACCTCCGATAGTAACCCACTAAGCCTAAAAAGCTTCTGATCTCCGAAGGGTATACCGATCTAGGCTAGTTCTTTACTGCCTCTATTTTCTAGGAGTCCACCCTTATACCTTCACTTGAAACTACATGTCCCAAGAATGCAACTGATTTCAGCTAGAATTCACATTTGCTGAACATGGCGTATAACTGGTTGTCCTTGAAGGTCTGGAGTGTGTTCGGGGGTTTGGTGACTAAACACAAGTGCACATGGTCGAACAAGTAGTAAAATGGCTTAAGTAAGCCAAGTATCGATCCCACAGGGACTGAACTAAGGTAATAATTTACTTAAGTGTTAATGAACTATAACTTTAAGAATGCAGACAACCAATTTAACAATATTTGGAGAGTTTGAGTTTCCTAATTTCTACGAATCTAAGATAGAATTCTAAAGTGAGTCTAAACAATAGTAATGAGCATGCTGAGGTTAAAACGAATATCCATGGAAGTAATTTATCAATACAATTCAGTTAATCTTTCCTTCGGTTGCTAGTTAAGAATTATCGCCTATGGATTGAAACTTTCGTATCTTACCCAACTTAAGAATCATGAACCTTCAACCTACATTTCTGTGATAAAAGAATTTCATGTTCTAGCCATACAAAACCGATTCCTTTATTGACTAAGAAGACTTTCAGATATATTTCTATTTTGAATGTAAATCAATTCTCAATTTCCCCAAACTAAGAAGAGATCATATCCTACCAATTCACAACTTTCCAATTTCTTTCCTTTTCAAAATAAAAATTGGATTTTTTAGATATATATACTAACATTGGTCAAACATTAATGCGGTAAGAACAAGAATTGATAGAACAACCATTGAATAAAAGATGAAAACTAAATTGATCAACAATTACATTCCACTACAATTGTTCTTAACCTCAGCAAGAAGTGAATTTAGCCACTCATTTTTGAATTAAACATCATCAAATGAATATAAATCATACAAACAATTAAGATAAAAGAGAAAGAGATAGAGAAGAACCCTAGAATTTTCGTCCCCGCAACTACCTGTAACCCACGTTCTTGCTCAACCAAATCAGAATGTTTAAAAATAAGCCTGAGTGTGCTATTTATACTGGTGAGAATTTTTTCCGGAATAACAAGCAACGTGGCACGGAGTGCATCGCGGAGCACTCCCTCCGTGCCACGAGGCAAACGCGGACCCTCACTGGAATCAGGTTCCTCAGCAATTTCTCCTTGGCATGCCACGGCCTGCAACGTGAAGTCAGGCCAACGTGTCACGGCGCAATCGCAAACCTTTACTGGAATTGGCCAAAATAAATCACCCGAGGCAGAATGCCTCGGCGATGGCAATGTGACACGGCTCCATCGGGGAGCCCTTATTTTTGCTGCTCTTCCTTGACCTTTTCCACTCCTTGCTTCCAAGTCCATTCCCGATTTTTTACCAACATGTATCTTAGCTTCCCAAAATTACATTTTACCTACAAAACAACACTAATCATGTTGGTTAGTATAAATTCACATTTTAACTACAAATCACATGAGAATGCACACATAACGATAGATAAACAAGACAAAATGAAGCATTTGAGTATCACTTGGGCATATAATTCTGCCCAAGATCACTTACCCCACACTTAAAACCTTGTTCGTCCTCGAACAATACTCTCACATATCATGCAATTGACACCCACACATAGCTACTTTAGCTCGACAATTCAAGCTACGACTATACCGATTATTTAATATAGCAAATCATCAAGAAAACATGCATGGTCTCATCAACACAATGACATACACCACATTAAGACCTCCTAAACTCAAGAATCGACTCTCGATCTCGGCAAACTCATGCAAATCAACTGATCAAGACATCCGACACGAAATTCAATCTCTCGTCAAGCATGTGCCCTGACAACACGAGAAATTTCCCCCTTTTCAATCATATGATTTCCAAAGCATTACAAGTAGGGGTATATGAACACGATTTCTCTCTCTCTCCCAAAGAATTCACATGCATCATGTCATGAACCATAGGCTTGCCTCTAGTGTATTACTCCACTAATATAAGGACGCATGATGTAGGATCACGTAGGACTTAACGGGTTGCAATGTAAGCCAAGGAACTAGTAAATACTGGGCTAACCAATAATAGCAACTAGCTTCCTTAAGCGCTTTTCAATACATCCCATCATCATTATGGGCCTTGTTTCTTCCTTTATCTTCTCATTCTTGAAATTTTTCTTTGTTTTTGTTCCCATTTCTTTAAGCACGCTCGACTTAATAACCAAGATTAGTTATACATCTTTATTTTATTTAATTTTAGCAAGTGCACCTTTGACCTTTTCTTTACTTTCACCACTTCCGCTTTTCCTTTCTTTTCACAATTCTCACTCCTTCACACTATGGGAAAACTATTTTTTCTTGAGCGCTTAAGACTGTTGGATCAAATTCACGGCTAATGAAAAGAAGGGATTAAGCTCAGTTTGTACCTCTTCAAAGAAAGGAAAAAATAGGCTAAAGGCTCAATGGGGCTAACTAGGATGTACATTCAAGGCATGTATGATAATGGAAAAACTTTCGGTTTAATCAAAGAAATGCCTACATCCCTTCCTACAATACACATCCTTCATTTCGTTTTGTACACACACCAGGCAAGTTCTAGACACTTCACAATAGCATGGAATCATCGAAACCTCACCTCACACTCATTGCACATGCTAAACTCAAGACATATTCACAGACTCTTCAATCAGCTATTACAAAAATTCAATATTAAGCCTTAATCACACCGAATCGAACTCTGTGGCCTAGGTATCTCAACATGTTTACACATTTGCATTCTTTCATACAAATCACCTTTGCATCTTAATATCAGGTACAACACGTAACAAGAATTCCGAACCATGAAGCAGCGACACGTTCGTGAAACAAACAAAAGAAAGAAAATAAAAGAGAGTAAAACTACTCCTATCGACTACATTTCCCTTAAGACGGTCGTCATCCATTCATCATTAGGAACGGTCACTATTTACGACTTCAGTTCAATGGGACTATTCTCGGTAAAAGCACCGAAAACAAAGGCGAGAAACCCAAAATAAAAGAAATTTAGCGAAAAATTTTTAAAATTTTGATAATTTCGATAGGAAACAAAAATATTAGAAAACAAAAATATTTACACAACAACCATTAAACAACAACTCACACAACACACAACAACAACAACTTAACATTCATTACAACACCACTTAATTACAAGACACATCACAAAGAGTCACAGAGTCACATTTTTCATAGGCACAACACCACAACACATACACATAAACAAAAACAACAACGAAACAACTAGCACCTAACTACTCCCACCCCACACATAAACGAACACTGTCCCTAGTGTTCACAAAATTTATATATCATAAAGGTTGGTGGTGAAACTCCCTGATCAATCGAAGTATTCCACTTCTTCATCAGGTGTCGTTGCCTCGTCTCCCATATCCGAATCGCCCCCGCTGTCCTCATTTGACTCAACATCTGAGGCCTCACGGCGGGTCTCCTCATCAGTGAGGACATCATCATCTACAGGATCCACAAATGCTGGCCCCACTCGGCATAGTGCCCGGGCATTCTTGCCAAAGGGGTAATCTAGCTCGAGCTGCCATAGCTCATCCTCCGTTGCAGGCCTCCCGCCTATGCGCAACTACAGCATCTGCATCCCGTACATGCGGGCTATATACTGATCATCCCGAGCATGTCGCTCAGCTAGTGTGAGAATTAGCCCGTGAGTAGTGTCGGGTGCCTTGGTTTTTGTGACATCCAAGGCGCGCCTGTCAATCTATGGGATATAGTCCAGGGCTTCCTCCTCGATGTTGTGGCCCCTCAGAAACGTGGTAAGCAAACCACCGAATCCGAACCTGTGCCCTTGACGCAAGTAGGCTCTCTTCATGGCATAAATGATTACCGCCCCAACATTTACCTCAAGCCCTTTCATAAGGGCATACACCAAGCATACTCGATCCCGGGTGACATCTTTCATGTGCACCCCCGAGATCAGGCAGGAACACATAATATTAAGCCATATCCTGGCTTCCCTGTTCATCTGAGAGTAAGGCAGTATCTGATGGTAGCCCCTCTCCTTGTGCTTGCTCCACCGTGCTGTCGAACGGGCTCCACACAGAGTGCGTCTGATATCCGCATAAGGTGGAGTTCTGTTCAGCTGCCGAAGTACATGGGCGTCTATGTCCCGCGCCCCCAATATAACATTCAGGTGATGGGGATCAAAGGTGACAACCTGCCCTCTTATCTTGACGGTGTGACTGCGGAGAGTCGGGTTCCAGTTGGCATAGAACTCCCAAATCAGATGGAGATTGCACTCCTTGGGCTCTTCAAAGATGAAGTTCAGCCCGACATTGTCAATACGATGTACGATCCGTGGGAATTCCAGTGCCAGCGGCTCCCTTGCTATATGCTCTTCGGGGAAGTATTTGGTTTCTTTGTGTTTCGCATACCATTTTTTCCCTTCATCAGTCAACCATCAGGTTCCGTATTGTCGGCGTTGGCCTCTCGGAACTGCTGGTGCTACTGGGACTGCTGTCCCAACCTTATACTTTTTCTGTTGGCGCCCGATGTGGATGCTCCATTTCCTTTATCTTTTCTGCCCGACATTGTTCCTGAACATATAACCATACAATCCCAAGGTTATTCAAATCATAACTAGCTACGACTAAGGTTGGGTTAATTGAATCACCCCACACTTAGTCTTTAGCTGCAATTTAAAACAATTCGGCAGACATTCATGATTTCACAATTCTTAAAAGTAAACATGTTTAGTGCATTCAGATAAGTCGATGGAATAATTACTACTCCATTGATTCCATTAAATCACACAACACTCAGCCAAATTTTTGTTCTCAACAACCTATGAAATTCACTAATTTCATTTTTTCCGAAAATTCCCTTGTCTACTTAGCATGTTCAACCTTAATCACGACATAATTCACATCACTCAACATGCACAAACCTATGTTGTTCACATTTCAAACATATTTTTGTTTTCTTCGTATTCAAATTCCAACCCTAGCTAACAATTTCGCAAAAATTCAATAAAACATGCATTCATCGAGTTCATATACTCACAATGATATTATGAACATCAATCAATCATAACTTAAATGAATTCAAGCTCAATTTGCACTTAGGGCAAGGTTTACTCACCTATCATGTTCAAAAATCGAAATTTCAAGGAAAAATGAGGTAAAGTTCAAGAATATACCATTAATCCGATGAAATCGAAGAAAAGTTGAAGAAAACTTGTGCCTAGGTCTGTGTCACGTTGGGGAAGGAGGGAATTTGGGGTGTTGGTCGCGGAGGGAAGGGAAAATGGGCAAAAAATAGAGGAGAATCGTGGTTTAAAGGGTGTTTTTCACGCGGGTTACCCGGTGACCCGGTGTGACCTGACGCGAATTACACCTCAACGTGTCATAGAGGGTAACGCAGAGCACACCCTCCATGACACGGATCCATCGCGTAGGTGTTCTGGAAAATTTTAAAAAAATCTAGAATACCTTCAACGTGTCACGGAGGGTAACGCGGAGGCCCTCCTCTATGACACGGAGCCAACGGTAGGCTCACTATCATGCCATTTTTTATTTTTCTCACCTCGAATTTTTTCCCTTGCGCTTTTCTGCATTTTTGCCCTCCGTTTCACCTGAAAATCATTTCAAAGCAAGAAATTGGTTAGAATTCATAGGTTTCAATGCAAACACAATTTTTTTATTTTTTCTTTTTCTCTTTTTTTTCTTTCTTTTCTTTTCAACTAATTCTACTCATCTAGTACAACAATTTCACGAGTTGCCTCCCGTGTAGCGCCCGGTTTACCATCGCGGCTCGATGTCATTGACGCTCAATCATCCTCTAAAGTGATGGACGTCTTCTCTCGAATAACGTCCTCACCACAGTAATGCTTACAACGCTGGCCCTTAACCAAGAATGTGGCACTTTGATCTTCTTGCCACAATTCCACTACCCCGTGCGGGGTCATTCTCACTACCTCAAATGGCCCTGACTATTTGGACCGCAATTTCCCTGGAAATAGCTTCAATCTTGAATTGAACAGCAACACTTTCTGCCCCGGCTCGAAAATACGATGCACCATATGCTTATCGTGCCACCTCTTCATTTTCTATTTGTAGCACTTGGAACTTTCATAAGCATGCCAAAGAAACTCATCAAGTTCGCTGAGTTGCATCAGCCTATTCTTGCCCGCTAGCTCTAGGTCCATATTAAATTTCCTCACGTCCCAGAAAGTTCGGTGCTCTAGCTCCACTAGCAGATGACACGCTTTTCCATGGACCAATCGATATGGAGAAGTCCCAATTGGTATCTTGTAAGAAGTTCTATAAGCCCACAATGCATCGTCGAGTTTGCTTGACCAATCACTACGTTGTGCATTCACTGTTTTCTGGAGAATCTGCTTCACTTCTCTGTTCGACGCCTCCACTTGCCCACTAGTTTTGGGATGATATGCTGTTGCCACCTCGTGGCGCACCCCATACTTAGCTAGCAACTTCTTGAAACATGCATTGACAAAATAAGCCCCCCCATCACTGATAATGGCTCGGGGTGTCCCGAACCTGGTGAAAATGTGCTTTTTCACAAATTTTGTTACCACCTTGTTGTCATTCCTGGGGCAAGCTATTGCATCAACCCACTTTGATACATAATCAACGGCCACCAAGATGTAATGATTCCCAAATGACGGTGGGAACGGGCCCATGAAATCAATACCCCATACATCAAAGATCTCCACTTCTAGTATATGCTGCAGCGGCATCTCTTGCCTCCTACCAATTGTGCCTGTCCTTTGACATCTATCACACATTTTGACGTATGCCATAGAGTCTCTGAACAGTGTAGGCCAAAAGAAACCTGACTGTAGCACCTTGTGCGCTGTCCGCTATCCTCCGTGGTGCCCTCCATACAATGAAGAGTGACAACTCCTCAAAACTTCTGCAATCTGGCTCTCCGGGATGCATCTTCTCATAACCCGATCCGGTCCCCGTTTAAACAAGTATGGCTCATCCCAAATAAAATACCGGCAATCATGGCTCAATTTTTTTTTCTGCTGAGCCGTAGCCTCCGGTGGATAAATTCCACTCACTAGAAAATTCACTATGTCTGCATACCAAGGGATCTCAGCTTCCCCTATTGCCAAGAGTTGCTCATCCGGGAACTCCTCTTTGATGCTGTCACCTTCCTTCACATGCGACCGACTTTCCAATCGCGATAGGTGATCTGCCACTTGATTCTCGCTCCCCTTTCTGTCCCTAATCTCTAGGTCAAACTCTTGCAACAACAAGATCCATCTGATAAGCCTGGGATTTGCATCCTTCTTGTTAAACAGATACCGAATCGCTGCATGATCGGTATACACCACTACTCTAGAACCCACCTAATAGGACCTGAATTTATCAAACGCAAACACCAATGCTAGCATCTCCTTTTCTGTGACTTTATAAATAACTTGGGCAGCGTCCAGTGTTTTGCTTACATAATGAATAGAATGAAAAATTCTACTCCTCCGCTGCCCCAATACAGCTTCCACAGACACATCACTTGCATCACACATCAGTTCAAATGGTTGTTCCCAATCCGGAGAAATAAAGATAGGTGCTTCAATCAATTTCTGCTTCAACTCCTCGAATGCTTTGACACACACATCATCAAACTCGAACTTCACCTCTTTTCCTAGCAACCTGCATATTGGTCTAGATATTTTGGAGAAGTTCTTGATGAACGGTCTGTAGAACCCTGCATGCCCGAGAAAACTGTGAATGCCCTTCACTGATATAGGTGGTGGTAGCTTTTCAATAACTTCGCTCTTAGCATGATCGACCTCCAACCCCTTGCATGACACTTTATGACCCATGACGATACCCTCCTTGACTAAGAAATGACATTTCTCCTAGTTGAGTTCAAGGTTGGATTCTTCACAGAGAGCTAGCACCCTGTAAGGATTCTGCAAACAAGTAGCAAATGAATTACCGAAAATAGAAAAATCATCCATAAATACCTCTATGAAATCTTCCACCATGTCGTGAAAGATAGCTATCATGCATCTCTGGAATGTGGCGGGTGCATTGCATAACCCAAATGGCATCCGCCTAAAAGCATATGTCCTATAAGGACATGTGAAAGTAGTCTTCTCCTGGTCCTCCGGTGCTATGGTTATTGGTTATAGCCATAGTACCCATCAAGGAAACAATAATATTCTTGTCCACCCAATCTGTCCAATATTTGATCAATGAACGGGATAGGATAGTGATCTTTCCTTGTGGCTTCATTGAGCTTTCTGTAGTCCATGCAAATCCGCCAGCCTGTGACGGTGTGAGTAGGGATCATCTCATTCTTCTCATTGGTGACCACGATCATCCCTCCTTTCATTGGGACACACTGAACGGGGCTGACCCATTCGCTATCCGAAATAGGATAGATCACAACTGCATCAAGCCACTTAATTACTTCTTTTCTAACAACATCCTTCATCATCAGATTCAACCTCCGCTGAGGCTGTACAGTCAGCTTTGCTCCTGTTTCCATGAAAATTTTGTGTGTGCAAAAAGCTGGACTGATACCCCGAATATCTGACATCTGCCAGCCCATTATTTTCTTCCTTCTTTTGAGGACCACCAATGCTTCCTTTACCTGTGCCTCTGTCAATTCTGCGGAGATGATGACTGGTAAAGTTTCATCTTCCCCCAGAAAGACATATTTTAAATAGGGAGGCAATGTTTTTAACTCTAACTTTTGTGCTTCCTCAATTGATGGTTTCGGAAATGGTTCTAGGGACCTAATTAAAGGCTGAAAGTCATGCTTCCTGAGATACCATTGTCGTTCATTCAACATTTGCACCATCTCTTAAGTATCTTTATCTCCGAAATGATCAGAGCTCATCAATGCTCTTTCCAATGGATCTCGAGATTCAACAATCTGAAGAATTTTTGCTTGATTTAACATATTTATTGCTGAAAACTCCTCATGTATGGACGGAAGCTTCATGGCCTTATATACATCAAATACCTCCACTTTTTCATGCGCCCGCAAGGTTAGCTGCCCTGCAGCTACATCAATCAAAGCTCTCCCGGTTTCCAAGAAAGGACGTCCCAAAATAAATGGGACTTCTGCATCCGGCTCAAAATCCAGAACAATAAAATCTACCGGGAAGATAAGAGAGCCCACTTGCACCAGCACGTCCTCCACAATGCCATCTGGTCTGGCCAAAGAACGGTCCGCTAATTGCAAGATCACTGTAGTTGGTCTAGGAATGCCCAGCCCTAACTTCTCGAACACCGATGTCGGCATCAAGTTAATACTCGCTCCCAAATCGCATAATCAGCAAGCTCAGATACTTTGCCCAATTGTGATTTGAATTGTAAAGCTCGCAGGGTCCTTTAGCTTTGATGGCAACCTATTCTGTATCCGGGAAGTACACTCCTCAGTAAGCGCCACCGTAGCATACTCCGTCAATCTGCTTTTGTTAGCTACGATGTCCTTGATATACTTTGCATATTTCGGCACTCCCTACAAAACATCAAACAAAGGTAAATTAATGTGTACCTGTTTAAGCACCTCCATGAACTTTTTGAAACAAGATTCCTCCTTGTGTTTCTTTAATCTTTGAGGGAACGGGGGTGGTGGTCTTTCTGCTTCAACTGCCTTCTCCTTCCCTCTCGCAACATCATGTTCCCTCTCTTTCCACTGCTCTTGACTGCTGAGGTGGTCTTTCTGGTTCCACCTCCTTGAGTTGTAAACCACTCCTTGTGGTCACTGCATTAACCTGCTTGGGATTCGGGTTAGTGTCACTCGGTAGTCCTCCTTTTGGCCTGGTGTTTTGAGCTCCAGCTAGTTGTCCAAACTGGTACTTCGACACCTTTATAGCTAACTGATTGTTCTTTACGTCTGCTGCCAATTTCACATAATCATCCCGCAATTGGGCTTGGTTAGCTAAAATTGTTTTAAACATTTCCTCAATGCTGGATGGTGGTGGAGGAGGTGCATTGTTTCCTCTATCTTTAGTCTAATAGTTCTGCTGCCCTCCTTGATTTCTCTGCGCACCCTAATTCGAGCTCTGCCCTTGATGGCTGTTACTACCCCAAGAGAAATTTGGATGATTTCTCCAATTTGAGTTGTAGTTGTTGCCATACTGTTGGTGATTATTTCTCTATACATTCTGCACAAAGTTCACTGAATCCGGATTTGCACAACAACACTCAGCTGAGTGTTCATTACTACCGCATACTTCACACCAAAACTGCTACACTCATTAACTTGGGCTTGAGGTTGATTCGAGCTCATATTGCTGAAGTGGGTATTGAGTTGATTTTGCAGCGCAACTATCTGTGCAGCGATAGCTGTAAAACCATCCACTTCCAAGACTCCTGCCGCTTTCCTTGTTCCTCCTCTAGAAGAGTCCGCGTTCCACTCTGGATTTCCCTGCGAAATACGATTTAACAAAGTATACAACTCCTCATAAGTCCTTTCTAATTCTTGTCCCCCAACTGCTGAGTCTAGCAAAAGTTTTGTGTGGGGTTCCAAACCCTCTATGAAAGTATGCACCAGCACATCATTGGACTGGTGATGGTGAGGACCATCCCTTAGTAATGATTTGAACCTTTCCCAAGCTTGATACAGATTCTCCCCCTCTCTTTGTTTAAAACATATAATCTGACTTCTAAGTCTTATTGTTTTCCCGGATGGAAAGAACCATATTAAACATTTTCTTGCAAGATCATCCCAAGTGGTGATAGAGTTAGGTGGCTCAACTTTCAACCACCTCTTTGCTTCTCCAAAAAATGAGAATGGGAATAATGTAAGCCTTACGTAATCGGATGATACTCCAACGGGGATGTAAGTGTCACATATCACCAAAAAGTTTTGGAGATGTTGTTGTGGATCTTCATGAGGGAGACCTGTGAATTGCCCGCTGGTGTGCAGCAATTGCACCATGTTCTGTTTAAGCTCAAACCTCCCTCCTGGCTCAGGTTTGCGAATACTGGATGTAACATTGTTAGCATGTGGGATTGCCACTTCGCGAATCGACCTAGCTGCCATTTCCTCGGTCACTAACACTGCCCTTACAAGTGGTGGATTCTGTTGTTGCTCCAGGATTGTCTGTCTGAGCAACTGCAACTTCTTCTCTAGAGCTTCCCTTCTTTGACGATGAATTATCTTTCCGACTCAAAGTATTAATCCACCAGCTCCTTATCTCTTGCTAGTGTTCAGCAGAATTCAATATCTGCAAAAGACAGGCTAAGATCAAGTTGTCAGCACTTATATAGAAATTGTAAACTAACACTAAGAAAACAATTTTACCAATTGCCAGTCCCCGACAACGGCGCCAAAATCTTTTTTGGGGGTTTGGTGACTACACGCAAGTGCACGTGGTCGAACAAGTAGTAAAATGGCTTAAGTAAGCCAAGTATCGATCCTATAGGGACTGAACTAAAGAAATAATTTACTTAAGTGTTAATGAACTATAACTTTAAGAATGCAGACAACTAAATCAACAATATTTGGAGAGTTTGAGTTTCCTAATTTTTACGAATCTAAGACAGAATTCTAAAGTGAGTTTGAACAATAGTAATGAGCTTGCTGAGGTTAAAACGAACATGCAGGGAAGTAATTTATCGATACAATTTAGTTAATCTTTCCTTCGGTTGCTAGTCAAGAATTATTGCCTATGGATTGAAACTTTTGTATCCTACCCAACTTAAGAATCATGAACCTTTAACCTACATTTCTGTGATAAAAGAATTTTCATGTTCTAGCCATACAAAACCGATTCCTTAATTGACTAATAAGACTTTCAGATATATTTCTATTCTGAATGTAAATCAATTCTGAATTTTTCCAAACTAAGAAGAGGTCATATCCTACCAATTCACAACTTTTCAATTTCTTTCCTTTTCAAAATTAAAATTGGATTTTTTAGATATACACTAACATTGGCCAAACATTAATGCAGTAAGAACAAGAATTGATAGAACAACCATTGTAGAAAAGATGAAAACTAAATTGATCAACAATTACATTCCACCACAATTGTTCTTAATCTCAGCAAGAAGTGAATTTAGCCACTCATTTGTGAATTAAACATCATCAAATGAGTATAAATCATAAAAACAATTGAGATAAAAGAGAAAGAGATATAGAAGAACCCTAGAATTTTCGTCCCCTCAACTGCCTGTAACCCACGTTCTTGCTCAACCAAGTTAGAATGTTTAAAAATAAACCTAAGTGTGCTATTTATACTAGTGAGAATTTTTCCTGGAATAACAAGCAACGTGGCACAGAGTGTATCGCGGAGCACTCCCTCCATGCCACGGGGAAAACGCGGACCCTCACTGGAATCAGGTTCCTCAGCATTTTCTCCTTGGCGTGGCACGGCCTGCAACGTGGAGCCAGGCCAGCGTGTCACGGCGCAATCGCGAACCTTCACTAGAATTGGCCAAAATAAATCACCCCAGGCAGAATGCCTCGGTGATGGCAACGTGACACGGATCCACCACGGAGCCCTTATTTTTGCTGCTCTTCCTTGACCTTTTCCACTCCTTGCTTCCAAGTCCATTCCCGATTTTTTACCAACATGTATCTTAGCTTCCCAAAATTACATTTTACCTGCAAAACAACACTAATCATGTTGGTTAGTATAAATTCACATTTTAACTACAAATCACATGAGAATGCACACATAACAATAGATAAACAAGACGAAATTAAGCATTTGAGTATCACTTGGGCATATATTTCTGCCCAAGATCAGAGTGCTACCCTCAAGTGTGCGACATATTTCTCCTCGCTACAAGAGTATATTAATATGTCATCAATGAACATGATCATGAACATATCCAAATATGCCATGAATATCCTTTTTATCAAATCCATAAAAGCTGCAGGGGCATTGGTTAGTCCAAAAGACATAACAACGAATTCATAATGGCCATACGGGGTTCTAAAAGTAGTCTTTGGGATGTCGTTCTCCTGAACTCTTAGCTGGTTATACCCGGACCTGAGATCTATCTTGGAGAAATATTTTGCACCCTAAAGCTCGTCGAATAGGTCATCAATCCTAGGTAAGGGGTATCTATTCTTGATGGTAACCTTGTTCAACTGTCCATAGTCAATAAACATCCAAAGGGAACCATCTTTCTTCCGGACGAACAACACTGGGCACCCCAAGGAGACTTGCTCGACCTGATGAAACCCTTATCTGGCAAATCCTTCAACTGTTCCTTTAACACTTTTAGCTCAGCAAGAGCCATTGGATAAGGAGGAATTGATATGAGCTACGTGTCAGGCAAGAGGTCAAACTCAAAATCAATCTCTCTCTCAGGAAGAACACTTGGTAGGTCATCTAGGAATACCTAGGGATACTCACATACCACCACGACTGACTGAATGGTCGAGGTCTCGCACGTGCCCTCCCTAACCCTTACCAAATGGTAAATACACCCCTTGGAAATCATTTTCTTGGCCTTGAGATAGGAGATAAAGTGACCTACAGATACCACTTAACTACCCCTCCATTCTAACACCAATTCATTTGGAAATTGAAACTCCATCGCTCTAGTCCTACAGTTAATAGAAGCATAACATGCAAAAAGCCAATCCATGCCAATGATGATGTTGAAATCATTCATAGCCAATTCCGCTATGTCTGCGGAGGTAACCTTATGCAATACTATAATGAGGCAACCTCTACATACCCGTCTCGGTATGACTGAATCACCAATAGGAGTGGATACAAAAAATGGTTAGGACAAGATTTCAGGAATGACTCGTAACATACCCGTAACCACATTAGGAGAAGCCTCCTGCTCCTGTCGAGAGCCAAGTGCATAAAACAATTTCCGGCACTGGCCACTAGCTGACCCTGTCGAAGCACCCTGCTGAGTCTGACGTGGCACTTGAGCTGCTGAACTAGCTATTGAATTGTGGGCTCCACTACCCCCTGACTTAGCTGCGGGGTAATCCCTGAGCCTATGTCCGATTTTGCCACACTCGAAGAAAGCGTCTGAGCCCACCAAACATTTCCCTGGGTGATTTTTGCGACAATTAGCACAAGATAGGAAAGTACGATGCGTGTGCATGCTGTTCTGACCCTCGAACTTGAGGCCCTACTCCTCTGACTGTCCCGAGGTATGTATAGGGTACTGGTTGAAGTTGGTTCTGGCATAATAGACTTGTGCTGGGACTGCTAGTGAGGCCCACCTCGGCCTCACCTTGGAGAACCTGTGGCTATTAGTTCTGGCCCTCTTGGCTTCTCTTTGCCTCATATGAGTTTCTTCCATCTTCTAGGCATAGAAGACTATTCGTGGGTAGTTCGTATCCTGATGAAGCATGGCGGTTCTGTAGTCTTTGTCCAGGTACTCAGCTACTCCTTGCACGAATCTGCTCACCCATGCCCTCTGGTCCATCATTAACTCCGGGCATACTTTGAAAGGCGAGTGAACTCAAGTGAACATTCTAGAACCGTTATCTTTCATTCTTTAAGGTTAACAAACTTGGTTTCTTTCAATTCCCTTATCTCCCAAGCGAAGAACCTGTCGAGAAAGGCCATGTGGGACTCATCCCAGCTGAAAGGGCCTGCTCCCTCTGCCCTACTGTCCCTTCATTTTTTGAACCAAATGTAAGCGACCTCCTTTAGCTGTTATGAGGCCAAGTATACACATTCCTCATTTTTCACCCCCATCACCTAAGTGACCTTCAAGATCCCTTTAGTGAACTCGTGTGGATCCTTGTCCACCTTTGCCCTTGTGAACTCAGGAGGGTTCATCCTTAGAAAGTCACTGACTCGGGCTACCGTTGCATTGCCATTCTGAGGAATATGAACAACAGCCTGCGGTTGACTTGAGCTATCAAGGCCTGCAACAACATTTGAATCGCCGCCCGAAACTCGGCTTAGGTAGTTGGATCGGGTGTACGGGGCTCCTGAACAAGTGGGGCTTGCTGACGCCCATTATTATTGCCACCCCCATGGCCTTCATCATTTATGTTCTTCCTTCTGTTTATCCTTCTGGGAGCTATAATTTTCTTCAATCGCAAATAGCACGAATTAGAAAAATGGAATTTTCACTGCATGACATAGATCATGAAAGAAGGAAATATTTCCTAAAATGTTTAGTAGCCTCTTCATCATAAGTATGGAGCACTTCATACCCATGAAAAAGACTCTACCTAATGCGGCTTTCAGACTCTCTAGGACACATCTGAACCTATGTCTCTGATACAAAGTTTGTCACAGCCCGAGAGTACACCCGGATCGTAGACACGGGACAAACAGCCCCGAGAGGCCCTAAGTCAACCCATGGCATGAGCACATAACTAATTCATGCACATATAGGGGAAATTAAAGTTAAAAACCATAAACTAACTAGAAAGCATAAAATGAGGTATAAGAAAAGACAATACATGATTCAACATAAATGGTTGATTACTACAAATAGGTTTGAAAGCCTCTAATCACAATAGACGGGTTGAAGGGACAAGACCCCAACTAATCCCAATATTCTGAAAACTAGGAGATAGACAAAATACGAACATGACGCCCCCAAATCATGAAGACTCACCACCGTAATCTGAGAGTAGGAGTGAGGGAAAACTAAGAGCGATGTTGAACCTATGAACCGAATCCTGAAAAATATGTGGGTCACTACTTGGAAGGTACTGAGTATGTAAGGTATGCAAAACAATACTTAAAACATAAAAATTATAGGAGTAGGGACAACATGATCATAAAACTGGAAACATACATATATCATAAGGCTCAAGATTTCCAAAACATCCGTAGACCTATCATAATTACAATATGAGGGAAGAGCATTTCACGAATATTATGGCTTGAGCCAAAAGAACATAATCATACATGCAATGGAAACCATGAGGAACAATGGGAGATTTCTACAACCAATATACCCCGCATGAGCACACATGGAGCCCGACTTGTAAACCTAGTCGGGATGTCGCTCATACTTTGCCAAGGGTATGAACTATGAAGGCGTGATATCACTCATAAAGGCTCCGTAGGACATAAGGGACAGTCACTGAGGAGATCCCAAACAAAACCTACGGTGGCACGTAGTTCTAAGATTCAGGGCGTAACCTAGACCCCGAACCTACTCGGTGTTAAGCACTACTCCCAAAACATGCAACATGCTCATAGAAATTCATACATGACATGCATGGCTGGTTAAATCGTGAAAATTATATCATACATGGGAATTCATAATACTAACCATGGAATTTGGGCACATGAGTTGGCAAAAATCATAGTTCACAAATCATATACGTCATATGGACATTTCCCATAATTTTAATCATGCTTGAAATGCGTAAATTTATACATAACATGATCATAATAACATGGGAAATAGAAAACATGTTCAAAGTTCGAAAATCCATGTCATGCTTGAGGAATCACCATAACTATGCACTTCACAAAAAAAACAGCGGGGAACATATGTTTTTTTAGGGATTAGATCATCAAACATTGAGTAGAACCAGTGAGAACAACCCAAATAATTCAAAACCTATGATTTCAACATACTACCACGAGCTCACGTAATCTTTTGAGGAATCATACAATTGGGTTAACACCCATAAAATGTAGTAACTTAAAACCTAGAATTTGGAAAGAATTGGGCATAGGTAAAATCCTACATACCTGGAAATTTCAAGACTCTTAACCCCCTTGAAAACCCTAGGTAGAATCTTGAATAACTTGGAGAAGACACTTGAATCCCTTTCCTCCTTCCTCTCTACTCTTACATGCATCAAATAAGGTTTTCATGAATGATGTCCCCTTAAAAGACCCTGTCCCAACCTCGAAATGACGTAGTTCAGGTGATAGAAGTGTAGGAAATTACGAGGTCCTTACCAATTCACAAGAAATAACTGTCAGGTGACCTTAACGGATGACCTGACGACTCATTACCAGGAACAACGAGTCTTGGGTCGTTTCATCAAATCCATTGGAAAGTTTTTCACCTGGGCTCTTAATGGAGGACATGACAACTCGTCCCCCGAGGAAATGACTCGTTACCGGATTCCGTTAAGTACACTGCCTCCTTCTTGATTAAATCCTCAGCCTTTCCCATGGTTGACCTAACGACTCGTGGTAGCTGGCCATGAGTTGTTTCCACGTCCGTGGGGACTTCAGCTGCTCAGCGCAATCCAACCTTCCCATGAGCCACCTGACGACTCATGGGGTTTCCTCGTTAGTCGTCTAACGACTCATTCTGCACTACTACAACATTTTCAATATTTTTCCCCGTTTGACTCCCAAGCCTAATCCCTAGATTCCCAGGGTATAACAACAGCATTGGGGTAAAAGACAACCTCAATTATGAAGAAATTCCCATTGAAATCTTGGATCATCATGTTTGGAAGTTGAGAAACAAAGAAGTATTTTCAGTAAAGGTTTTAAGGAGGAATCATCATGTTGAAGGAGCTACGTGGGAAGCTGAAGTGGATATGATGGATAAATACCCACATTTATTCTCTACCGGCTCAATTTCAACTTGAGGTATCAGTTTTGCCCTATGACTCTATTTAAATTCCAGTTTAGTTCATGTGTTAAAGATTTCTTTATGTGTATGAATGTGTATGTGAGATTTGAATTCAGTCCAGCTATGTGGTTCTTTCTGGAGGTAGTCATTCCGTGAAAAATTTCGGTTAAAATAATAAGTATTGGAGTATGATAATTGCAAGATTCTATTTTCTGCTTGTTTCTAACATTCGAGGACTAATGTTCCCATGGGGGAGATATTGTTATACCCTGAGAATTCAAAGATCAGACCTGAAAGTTGAAACAGAGAAAAACTGAAAAAAATGGCCCTGCGGTTGCAAAATGAGTCTTTGGACGATTCGTGAGGAGACCCCACGAGTTGTCAAGTGACTCCTAGAAAGGCCTAAAATGAACAAGGATTTGAGGTCCCCACGACTGAAGTAACAACTTTTGGTCATCCACCACAAGTCGTCATGTTAATCGTGGGGAGGAGCTAGGGTATTTATGGGAGGATTATCCAGTTTACCAGACGGATGGGATCCCACGAGTCATGGCCAGTCCTAATAACTCATGAGGTAAGTCATGACCAAGAAAAATAATTTTTCATTGATGGTAAGGCAGTGTACTTGACGGGAGGTGACCACGAGTCGTGGTCATGGGGGACAAGTTGTTAAGTTATCCATTACGATCCCTGGCAAACCAGCTATCCAGTGCACTTGACGAGCAGCCCAACGTATTATGGGCTCAGGTGATGAGTTGGCAAGTTGTCCATTAGGACCCCCTAATAGTTATTTTCAACAAATTTAGTAAGGGCTTTTCCCTAATTCCTAAGTTCTAGGGGCCTATACTACGTGGTTTAAGGCTCCTTTTAGAGGGTTTTTAGCAGGGGAAAAACTATCCTAAGTTGTTATTCTCGTGCATGCAAGTTTGGATGTTTGAAGAGGAGGATCAAGGTGAAATCTCAAGGTTTCCAATTGGAATCTCTGTTGGAAAACTAGGGGGAGTTAGAATTCATCATTTCCAGGTATGTAAGTCCATGAGTGGGTGTCTTCTTCCCCACCCATGCCCAATTCCTATCAAAATATGATCAAGTATGGGGTTTTACCCAATTACATGATTCTTCAATCTCTATACTAGGGTACGATTAGATTGTGTTTATATTGATGATTTTGAAGTTTGGGCAGATTCTAAACTATTTTCCCTTATAAAAATTATTTTCTAAAATTTGAATCTAAAACGCCCATGGATGAAAAGTTCATAAAAGAGGTGACTTATGATAAATGTGTGATGACGATGAAGTGGATGGTGAAAAGCATATGTCTAAAACTACCCATGATTATGTTGATATTTTAAAAATGAATTGACTAGATCCGAGTATGATGAAGCTTTGGGTGATGCCCACATGTTTATTTAAAGTGATGATTTTCCCAAAATAACCTTACCACATTGTTTGAAGTAAAATGTCCCAATTTTTATTATAAAACCTAGCTTGTGGTATGTTGACTAAATGATTCTACACGTAGCTTACCACATAAATTGGAGTAGATGCTCCCATCTATAATTATAGCTTGTGGTATGTTTCAAAGTAAAGCCTCCTACATGCATGAGTTCATAATTGAGATGTATGTAATTATGAGCTTTGTCGATATACAATGTTAAGCTTCATTTTCATATAATGTTGAGTCTATGCATGATGTCATTATGAGCTTTATCAATAGACAATGTTGAGCTTTGTTTCATACAATGTTGAGTTATGCATGATTTCATCTTGAGCTTCGTCAAGGGATGATATTGAGCTTGTCGATAGATAATGTTGAGCTTTGTTATATACGATGTAGAGCATTGCATGTTTCTGGGAGAAGAGTCTAGCACCGAGCAGGTTAAGGGTCGATCACCCTATGCTCCAGAACTACGCGCCAATGTAGGTAGACACTATTATATTATTGGGACCTCCCTTGTGAGCTATCCCCGGCCCGATTGGCCCTTCATCTTCATATGGATATCATGGTATCGTCCATCTCCCTAGAAAGGTTATGGATGGCTCTACCAAATTGAGAGTGATAGTTGGCACCACGTATGCTCTATTGTGGTATGTCGGTTAAGTGACGAGTTTCCCACTGCCTATATCATTCAGATTTTGACATTCATTACTCACAATGATTACTTATGCATGCATGTTCATGAAGTAAGTTTTGACTCATTGTTTAGCTTTTGATATAAATGTTATGTTTCAGCTTTGAGTCATTCGAGTCAGTCATGATGTTCTAAAGCCATGCATGATCATGTTATGAAAAGAGTACAATTTCAGAATGAATGCATGTGGTCTTCTTCTTATACTTAAAAGTTTATGATATGTATGATTTTCCTTACATGATTTATATTACTTAAGAGGATTTACTTACATTGCGTACTCGATACATTCCACATACTGACCACATACTTTCCAGGCTTCATCGTTTCGTGATGCAGGATTTGGTTCTCAAGTTCAGCCCCGTTCGTAGTCTCTTATCATTGTTAATACTTGCTTGATTGGTGAGTCCACATCTTTTGAGGACTAGACTTTCAGATATCTTGGATGTATTTTCAGTTTCAGTATTGTTGAGCTAGTTGGGGGTATTGTCCTAACACCTCATCCAGATTAGAGGCTTATCAGACTCAAACGTGTATTCAACTTTGGATGTTTATTCTATTGTTATATTAGGTTCAACTTCCGCTGAGTTTATAATAATGTTTTCTCCATGTTTATTGAATGAGTTAGCTAATGCTTATGCCATGGGTCAACTTGGGGTCTATCAGGGTCCCTTGTCCCGTGTCTACAATCTGGGCCTCCGTTCGGGTCGTGACAGACAGGGCCCCAGCCTACAAAGTAACTATACAATAAAAAGTAGTCAAACCATTAATGTTTGGCAACTCCAAAATAAAGGAGCTACCTAATCTGTAGGATCTAAAAAGCAACTAAGATGGCCTTGAACCATGTCTGTCAGGACCTACAGCCCAGTATGCAGCGCCCCATGCGTGGGCGTTAGTACCAGTATGTATCAAATGTATAAGGTGGTAAATAATAACTGTATGAAATATTGTAAGGAACTAAAAGTATTCAGTAAGAAGGGACAAAAGTTAACTATAATACCCCGAAAGTGCGTAGGAATTGACCCAGAAGTGAAAATTTAAAACTGCAGAAAAATTGGGAAAAAAACATCTCAGGATGGGTCAAGGTACGACTCGTGGAGTCATACCATGGGTCATTGTAACGAGTCGTGGTTAGGTTCAGGCTGGGTGATAGTGCAAACCATGGTAGACATGACGACTCGTTGTAGGAGACAACGAGTCCTCATTAGCAATTGTGGGAAGGAGTTGTGTTCATTAGGTGACATACAACGGGCGTCCCAATGACCCATTAGGAGAAGCCACGAGTCTTTGGTTGTGGTTGTTGTTGAGGTTAAGTTTTTGCAGTAGACCAGACGGGGAGAAACAACAACTCATTGTTGGTAGTGATGAGTCATGGTCTGACCCATTAGAAGATGAGATGCCAAGGTTCAAAGGGCTAGCCACGGCCAATGTAACGAGTCGTGGTTTGGAGGGACGGTCGTCCTAACCATCCGTCATTTGTTTTCATGAATGGGTCATCAACAGTTCACTCCACGAGAGACATGACGGGTTTGGTGGTTCCCACGACCTGTTGGTACCAAGGGTGGGTTCCATCCGGCCAGTTTTCAGGAAAGGTTCATTAAGGGTATTTTTGACTTTTTCACGATATAAGGCCCTAAACTATGTCATTTTTGCTTGGGAAAGCTAGGTTTATAAGAAAATAATCCTTCTTAAACTCTCATTCATGTATGTAAGGATTTTGATAGGTGTGCTAAGGGAGATTTCAAGCCTTGCACTTCAATTCTTCCACTTTCATTATTGGGCTTCTAAGGAGGGTTAGAATTTGACAATCCTAGGTTTGTAAGGTCTTCAATGGTTGATTCTTCCACACCCATGCTCCTACTCTATGATTTTACTCAAAATTTATTTAAAACTCATGGGTTTTTTGTATTTGATTTGTATGAAATTTAATGATTTAATTATGGGTCTTGTGATTTTGGAATCTTATCATAATCTACTGATTTTAGTCATCCTTTGAGATTTAAACTGATTATCATATTGTGGATTTTGAATTTCTAAATAATTAAGCTTGATTATGTATGCCCCATGATGAACCGATTTATGATCCATTGATCCATTAATGTTTTCGACAATCCCAACATGAGTTAGGAATTAAATTGCGAATTTATCATGTTATCTATTATGATCTTATAAAATTTATGCTATATGATCTACAAGTATGTATGTATTTTATAGATCATGAATCATGTTTTGGCTGACTCACTGGCCTAACCTCATGGCTAAATTATCTATCTACATGCATTCTTCTAATTATCATGATTTAACTAGCCATGAACTCATGCATGATATACTATCAGCACTACATATGTGTTTTGGGAGTAGTATCAAACACCGAGTAGGTTCGGGGCCCACAATAAGCCCCATATCTCATGAACTATATGCAGGTTCGGGGCTCACGTTAAGCCCCGAAACTCATGAACTACGTGTCACTGTAGGTATGTTGGGACTCCTTTCATGTTTTTGCCTAGACCAAATGGCCCTTTTCTCATGTGTGATCATGCCCTTCATGGTTCCTACCCTTGGCAAGGTAAAGACACCCTCCCGACTAGGGCTACAAGTCGAGCATCATGTGTGCTCATATGAGGTATGTTGGTTAAGAGAATCTCCCACTTTTCCTCATGATTTATGCATCTTATGAATGTGTATTTTTGTTCAAGTCATGTTAAATAAAGCTCATCTGTTATCATTACGATTACATTCGCATTACGAATATCTTGAAAACCTTGAGCCCTATATTATTTTATGATGTTTATGATTCGAGCATAATGGCCTACTCTTATGATCATTTATGAATTTTATATGTTTTAAATGTTCGTTTTACTTACCACGCATGCTCAATATATTCCACGTATTGACCGCATACTTTCCATGTCGTATCGTCTCATGATACAGGTCCCCGTTCCAAGGCTCATTCTCACTCGTAGCTAGTTTCAACCTTGCCCTCAGTGCACTTGGTGAGTCCTCATATTCCGAGGGCTGCATGTTCATACTCTATGTTATTTCTATCAGTTTCTAGATGTTGGATTTGTTGGGGAGTTGTCCCATCAATCCGTCTTTCATGTTTAGAGGATTATCATACTACAAGTTGTATTCCGCCGTGTTATATAAATATTGTACTGTTTTCCCTTATGATATGTTATAATTATATTCTTAAAGTTAAATCTTCCGCTCATGTGATTGAATTAGATGTATGCTCATGCCATGGGTCGACTTGGGGTCTCTCGGGGCTCCTTGTCCCGTGTCTATGATCCGGGTGTATGTTTGGGTCGTGACAAACTTGATATCAGAGCTATAGGTTTATGTGTCCTGGAGAGTCTAAAAGACGCATTAAGTAGAGTCTTTTTCAAGGATGTGAAGTGCGCCACACTTATGACGAAGAGGCTACTAGATGTTTAGGAAATGTTTCCTTCTCTCATGATCGATGTCGTGTGATGAACTTCCTTTATTCTTCTAACTCGTGCTATGCGCGTGTTCATAAACATGTCTTCTCAAAATAACGATGGGAGTCAGCCAGCGCCACCAGCTTAAATGGATTCCATGCCAGTTACTTATGCAGAACACGGAGCCGCTTTTAGAGTGTTAATGCGGGCAATGATCATCTAACCTAACTAGTAGGCTATCGCACCAGTGAACCTTACTGGGGAAGCAGCAACTATTGGGACTCAAGGACTCATGAAGGAGAGCCCACTAGAGGTTGGTAACTCGAGTGTGGTGGGGAAGTATAGAGGAAGCAGGAAGAGAAGAAAGAGGCTTAGAGTCGGAAACTAGAATATATGAAAAAGAGTCAGGTAGTGGAATTCTCTCTCAAGCCGGTAAGAAATCTCTAGACTAACTTTGGATGAACAAGCCCCAGGTGAGAGTAATTACTTACCCAATTTGCAGGCACTGTGGGAATCATCACCAAGGGGAATGCTTGGCAGGTTCAGATATTTGCTTTTATTTTGGTCAACCTGGTCATAAGCACAGGGATTGCGCTTCAGCCAAGCACGACGGCCAAAGGGGTCGTGCGCCGACCACCCCTCCAGCAGCCCTATTTATCTAGTTGATATGCTCGAAATATGGTAGGTCACGTGCTGGGTAATGTGTAGGGAATGCCCATTGGCCAAGCAGGGCAAGTGGCAGGTGGCCCCAGATGTAGTTCTAGGCATGTTATAAATTCTCCTATCAAACCGATCTTGATTGCTAGTTCGAGAACCCCTATACAAGGTGCAAGATCTCTTGTGTACTTTGAGATGAGATTTATCCCATGAAAGGCAAGGAATAGGTAAGCGAAGGCCGGTCATGTCTTGAGTTTCTTAGTAAGGGAGCAATCCTTCCTTTTATCTTTATACGTTCCCTCAGGTATCACTCGTACCATAAGTCATACCACCAACCTATGGTTTCCTCCAGTGATTAATGAGTCCATTCTTCCTCAACTCTCTGAATATTGCCACGACTCATACCATGACTTGTAATTCCATTCTATGAGTCGTACTATTACCCGTACAATCATTCACATGATAACTCCAAACACTTGCTACGACTTCTGGCCACGGGTCATACCCACATACTAAAGCTCGTAGTGGGACCCGTGGTTGGGAAACAACTTATCTGATTTGGACCATGGGTCTTCCTACGACTCGTACTACCAACCTACGACTTGTATGTTGAGCATTTTTCGTGATGATCACACTTTAGATCTCCAGTTTAGTCTTAGGAACTTTCTGGGTATTACAATATCTCCCTTTGGGAACACTCATCCTCAAATGTGGGTTAAACATACTGAAGAATTGGGGAATGAACTGCAATACCGAATATTGAACACTAAAGCTGAAAACTGATAGAGTGATTGACTCCGGACTAATACACACGAATGAACTGAATTCATGAAACATACATACATGTTAACACATGAATGGAACTATTATGCACGAAATTGACATAAAACTGAATAGAGTTATAAGGATGAAATTTATACCTCCAGCTGGAATTTAGCTGGTCGGAAAACATATCGGTATTTAGCCATCATATCTGTTTCGGCTTCCCACATAGCTCCCTCAACAAGCTGATTCATACACAAAACTTTCACCGAGGTTACTTTCTTGTTCCTCAACTTATGAACCTGATGATCCAGGATCCCACCTGGTACCTCCTCATAGGTAAGGTTGTCCTTCACCCTAATTTCCTCTACCGGAACCACTAAAGATGGATCTTCGAAGCATTTCTTCAACAAGGACACATGAAGCACCAAATGTACTGAATCTAACTCCGCTGGTAACTCCAACTCATCAGTCACCTTGCCAACACGTCTCACAACCCTATATGGCCCAACATACTGGTAACTAAGCTTTCCCTTCTTTCTGAACACTCAAAGAATCAAGAAATCTCTAGTTGCCTCAAAATAAAGCTCAAGGATCAAATTATGAATTTTCCCTTCCGTAACCATTTCAAATGATCAAAATCCGGTCAAATACGTATTCTACACAAGAACATAAAATCATGGACACCCATATTGATATACTCCCATTCTAGGTTCAAATGTCAATCCAAAAGTCAACCCCGGGCCTGTAAGGGAAAAGCTGGAATTTTATTTGAAAATCATATTACCCATAATGTAAAGTACTCAAATATAAAATTTCATCTAAAACGGAGCTCAAATCGACTTTGAATTCATCAAAATACGGTCTCTTAACTCTAGACCCAAAATCCTCAATTTTCCTTTAAGAAATTCATGGATACAAATGAAAACAAACTGAAGAAATCATGGAGAAATACCAAATTAAGGATTATGTACTTACCCCCTTGTTAAATAGAGAAAAATGACACAAAAATCACTCAATTCTGAACTCCAGAACTCCAAATATACTCAAAATACCAAATAAACACAGTCTGTGAAAAAATACACTACTCAGGTATTTATATAGGGTTGCACCCGCACCGTACCAACAACTTTAATTTTTACTAAAATGGCCATAAGTTCATCGTATGAACTCAAAATGATGATTCTTTTTCCTATAGTTCCCAAATAATGATAAGGATCTACCCATTCAATCAAAACTCCATTTGGTGCTCATTTGCCTGGTCAGATATCATTTTTGCTTGTTCGATGATTATTTCATCTTTTGTAATAAAACCCGATCTTGACTTATTGAAATTGCGCCATACTTTTTAGGTAACTCCTACAATTCATGCTAAGTATTCTAGGTATGTGGATAGACCCACACCCAATGAATTTATGGAAACAAGGTGTTAAGATTAATTTCAAAGTGTAAGAATTGCATTGGATGCAAATTAAGGTCATAAAGAACCTCTACCATGAAGTTGAGTTTAGAGCCTTCTTAGCGATTGGATTTTTTGTATTGGTTCGTATAAGGGTCAGCTTCAACTGATCATAGCTCCCATGTTTAAAATGTTTTTGGGTGATTCAGAATATCAAATTGAAGCCCTCTGGGTCTTCTTTCCAACACATCTGAGCTTAAGCCAATCGAAGTTAAGAGTAAAAATTTATGAGTGATTTAGTGAAGCTGCAACAGGTATTGTACGACTCTCAGTACGAGTCGTCCAATCAACCGACGACCCGTACTGTTGGTCGTAGTAACTGCCAGTTACAGGTTTTATTTCGATAGTTTTGGGGAATTTTGGTAAACTCCTATGCTTGTAACTCCTAAATGACATTGTTTTGGTCTTTCTTTAAGTCAGATTAAAGGGTTTAACATAGCCTAAATCCTTACTCTCTTCAATCACGCTTAGATTAGATTTTCTCTCAAGAAGGAGCCAGGGTTCATCACCTCCAATTCCTCTTGGATTTTCAAGACAAGTGAAGGGATAATCAAACCAGGTATGTAAGGCTATGAACGAGAGTTCCTTCACTCTCATTCTCAAAATTCCTCTAAATTCCACGAATTCCAATCCTAGATTCAAGTTTCATGATCCTATGGGATTTATTCCAATTCTTGTGAAATTCCCTATGATCTATCTATGGGTTAATTCCCTTTATGGATTAAATCATGTTTTATGATCTATGGGTAGATGTTATAAATCTTTTTACTTTTAATTTATAGTTTCACCTTCTAATTAAATTATGCCCAATTATGTAAGCTTCATGAAAAGTCAATTCATGGTTCCATTATGCTCTTGATCTTCTTACACCCTAAATTATGATTTTTGATTAATGTTCATGTATGATGAGATATTGATGATGAAAATCTCATTCTGAAGGAATCGTCCTTCTTTTGCACGAATAGAACTGGAGCACCCCAAGGAGAGATGCCAGGTCTAATAAAACCCTTATCAAAAAGATCTTTTAGTTGCTCCTTCAACTCCTTAAGTTCAGCTGGGGTAATTTTATAAGGAGTGATAGAGATGGGCTGATATCTGGAATAAGGTCTATACCAAAGTTGATTTCCCATTCAGGAGGAACTCCGGGAAGATCTTCGGGGAACACATATGGAAATTCTCTGACAACAGGGACTGACTGGATAGTTGGGGTCTCAGAATCGGAATCCTTGACCCGAAGTAGATGGTAAATACATCCATCAAAAATAAGCTTCTTGTCCTTGATGTAGGAAATAAATGTATCCTTAGGCACTGAACTACTGCCCGTCCATTCTAGAGTTGGCTCATTAGGGAACTGAAACCTGATGACCCTAGTTCTACAATTGACTGAGGCATAACTAGAGTGTAACCAATCTATGCCAAGAATGAGGTCAAATTCGACCATGAATAACTCTAAATGGCCAGTTGGAATGACTTTATTGAAGACTGAGATTGGGTAGTTTCTACACACCCGACTGGCTCTATATGACTTGCAAACTGGGGTGGAGACTCAGAATGGTTCTGAAAGAACCTTTGGACTGATATCGAACTAGACTTCTATATATGGAGTCATGAATGATAGTGTGGCCCCTTGATCTAATAGGGCATATACATCTAGGTGGAAAATACGTAACATACCCATGACCACATCCGGTAGTTCTCCTGATCCTGACAAGATGATAATGCGTAAAAACAGTTTTGGCATTGACCGTCCACCATACTTGATGTGTTAGTCTACTGAGCTAGTGGACCTACTAGAGCTGCTAAGGTAGTGGAATGTGACCTCCCCCGTCATACTGACGGGCATTCCTTAAGTTGATGCCAAAGTTGTCCACAACAAAAACAGCCCTCTCGACCCTGAAGACACTCTCCTGGGTGGTTCTTGCCACAATTCGGGCAAGATGGATACCTGTTACAGGCACTGTAACTCTGGGACTGATAGCCAAATGTTCCACCCCTCCGATCCTGGGGAACTTAAAGGTAGGGGTGGTGGATGAGCTGGGTGTTGGAGCCCTCTGCTGTTGCTGCTGTGGGCGACTACTACCTCCATACCTCTGGTGGCCATAAGTTGATTGGCAAGTCCTTGCATGCTTGTTCTTTCGCTCCATGTCCCTTAGTTTTTGTGCCTCAATTTGCTGGGCATAGACAATCAGGCTGGAGAGGTCGATATCCTTAATCAGCATCTTTGTCCTGCACCCTTTGAGGACTAGGTTCGACGCCCCATTTACAAATTTCAGCATGTGAACCATTAGCTCGACCACCATTCTGGAGCGTATTTGGACAACCTGGTGAACTCTAGAGCGTACTGTTGTACTGTCCAGCTTCCCTATCTCAGGTTCATGAAATCCGCTATCTTTTCCTCCCTGAGCTCCCGATAGAAGAATCCGTCTCGGAAGGTTGTAGTAAACTCCTCCCATTCCATGGGTCCTGCTTCTGCTGGCATCCTCTCCTTCCACTGTTCGTACCAGACCTTGGCTACCCCTTTCAGCTGGTAGGCAGCCAAGTCGGCACTATCTGAGGGACTGACACCCATAATTCGGGTGATCTTTTTAATTTTGTCTACAAATCCTTCTGGGTCCTCTCCCACCATATATGCATAAAAATTCGGAGGGTTTATCCGAGTGAAGTCTCGCACTCGGGCAGCTATTGTTGATTGGAACCACTTGCTGGTTCACCTGGTTGGTAACAATTTGGGCGAGCAGCTAAATGGCTGCCCTTAATTCTATGGTAAACATCGAGTTGTCCTGAGGGGATGCCGGGTCTGGGGGGGGCAGTTCGGTGAGCATTACTGGACCTTCTTCCGTTACCACGTCGGGGAGGCATGATTAAATGAAATGAAATAAAGCATGAGTTAGGAGAATGATTCTGGAACTGAATTTCAACGCATGATAAAGAGTATGATATAAAGGGAGTTTTTCCTAATAGCATGTTGTAACCTCCCTGTCATAAGTGTGGCGCGCTTCACACACATGAAGAGGACTCTTGTCACGACCCGAACGGAGGCACGGATCTTAGACATTGGAAAAGGGACCTCGAGAGACCCCAAGTCGATCCATGACATAAGCATTCAACAACCTTGGACCCCAAGAACTACGGCAGGCTCATCCGCAAGAAGTCTCAGACTCTGGCTGCCGCCGCATTGGCATTTTGAGGAACAGGCACAATGGCCTGCTGGTTGAGCTGAGCGGTCAAGGCCTGCGCCAGCATCTTAATGGCAGCTTGGAACTTAGCATGAGCGGCTGGGTCCGGTGCCTTAGGCTCCTAAACTGGTGGGGTTAGCTGATGCTCATGACCATTTCCATCCTCGTGGCCTTAACCACCTCTATTCCTCCTTCCATTCATCCTTCTAGGAGCCATGATTCTACAATCGCAAATAGCATGAATTGGGACAAGAGAAAGGATTTTCATCACACGTCATAGATCATGAAAAAAGGGAACATTTCCTACAATGTTTAGTAGCCTCTTCATCATAAGTGTGGCGTTCTGCACACCCATAAAAAAGACTCTACCTAAAGCGGCTTCAGACTCCCTAGGACACATCAAGCCTATGCCTCTGATACCAAGTTTGTCACGACCAGAATAGAGGCCCGGAATGTAGAAACGGGACAAGGGACCCCGAAAAACCCAAATTCGACCAATGGCATAAGCATTCAACTATATCATTCAATAACAGGAAGGAAACATAATTATAAACTTAGCAGAAGCCGAAGTTGATGTAACAACAGAATAACATCCGAAGTTGAATACACGTTTAAATCTGATAATCCTCTAATTTGGACGAGTTGATAGGATAACACCCCCAACTAGCTCAACATTGTCTATTGACAAAGCTCAATAATGACCTATATCTCAATTATGAATTCATGCATATGAGAAGCTTTATTTCTAAACATAGCACAAGCTCAATCATAGGTGGGAGTATCTACTCCAAATCATGTGGTAAGCTACGTATAGAAATATTTAACTCAACATACCACAAGCTAGAATTTATGAGAAATTCGGAAACTTTACTTCAAACAATGTGGTAAGCTTATGTCGGAAAAATCATCACTTTAAATCAAAACGTGGGCATTTCCCATAGCTTTATCATGTTAGGATCTACTCATCTCATTTTGAAAACAACATCATAATTATTGGTAGCTTTAGAAACATGCTTTTCATCATTAAATCTCATCATTATTATACATTCAACATCATTCTCTACTTTTATGAACTTCTCATCCATGGGCATTCAATTTCATAATTTTAAAAATCACAATTTGGATTGAAAACAATTTAAAATCTACCCAAGCTTCACAATTCATCAATATAAATGTAATCTAATCATTCCCATGTATAGAGATTGAGGAATTATTCAATTGGTAAAAACCCCATACTTGATTATAGACAATTCATAATGCTTTGATGGAAATTGGGCACGGGTGTGGAAGGAAACACCGACTCATCGCCTTACCTACCTGGGGATGGTGAATTCTAACACCCTCTAATTGCCCAAGCTGAGCTTCCGATGGAAACCTTGAGATTTTTCCTTGAATCTCCTGTTCAAACCTTCACACTTGTATTCATGGGAAGAATGGCTTAGAGTAGATTTTTCCCTGCTAAAAACCCACTAAAACGAGCATTACAAGGCGTAGTATAGGTCTTAGGAACTTAAGAAATTACTAGAAGGCCCTTACTATTTCACAGAAATAACTGCCAGGTGACCCTAATGGGTGACCTGACGATTCGTCAGGATGGGCAACGTCTCGTCAAGTCGCTCATCAAGTGCATTGGTAAACTAAACTGCTGGGGCTTGTAATGGGAGACTTAACGACTTGTCCCCAGTGACCACGACTCGTGGTCACCTCTCGTCAAGTGCACTGCCTTAACATGAATGGAAATCATCCTGCTTGCTCATGGCTCACCTCACGAGTCGTTGGGATAGACCACGACTCGTGGGGTCCCATCTGTTGGATACACTGGACATCTCCTCTATCTATATTCCCACACCACCCCACGATTGACATGATGACTCGTGGGGCCTTACCACGGGTCATTACCTCACTAGTGGGGACCTCAGTCCTTCATTTCCCCTAGGCCTCCCCACGAGCCACCTGACGACTCCTAGGATCTTCTCAAGTGTCGTCCCATGACTCGTCCTGTTCCTACAACATCAATTTTACAATTTTCCCATTTTAACTCCCACATCTGATCTTTGAGCTTCCGGGGTGTAATAATATCTCCATCTTGGGAACATTCGTAAATCGAGTATGGCCTTATCATAACTGCCTCACCAACCTCAAACCATCCGATGTGGGATCTACACATCCACCCATAGAGGGCCTCGAACGGTGCCACTTGGATACTGGAGTGATAGCTGTTATTGTAAGAAAACTCGATCAAGGGCAGGTGATCATCCTAACTACCTTTAAAATCCATCACACATTCCCTCAACATATCCTCGAGGGTCTGAATTATTCGTTCTGCCTAGCAGTCTGTTTGCGGATAAAAGGCTGTATTGAGCTTAACTTGAGTCCCAAGTCCCTTTTGAAAAGAGTGATAGAACTGAGAGGTAAACTGAGTACCTCGGTCTAATATAATATACTAGGGCACCCCATGAAGTCGAACCAACTCCTGAATATACAATTTGGCATAAAAATCCGCTGAATCTGTGGTTTTGAGTAGTAAAAAATGGGCAGCCTTGTTCAACCTGTCAACCACAACCCAAATGGAATCATAGTGTCGGCGAGTACGAGGCAGACCGATAATGAAGTCCATATTAATCTCTTCCCACTTATAAGTGGGAATGCTAATATCCTGCAATATGCCTCCCGGCCTTTGATGCTCAACTTTCACTTGCTGACAGTTCGGGCACTTGGCTACGAATTCTGCAATATCTTTCTTCATGTCGTTCCACTAATATATTTCCCGCATGTCATGATACATCTTGGTGGTATCCGGATGGATAGAATACCTAGATCCATGTGCCTCATGCAATATCATGTTCCTCAATCTATCAAAATCTGGAACACATAAACGACCTTGGTACCGCAGTATACCATCTCCCCATTAGGAGAACACCTCCATCTTTTGACTTCAAACGACTTCCTTCGGCTTTACTAAAATTGGATCCTCATCTTGTCTAGATTTGACATCAACCACCAAGGATGATTCTGATCCGTTTTGCTCAATGACACTACCATCGATCAAATCGACCAATCTAACTCCCAACCTCGCAAGTCGGTGGACATCTTTCACCAACTCTTTCTTTCCCTCATCCACGTGGGACACACTCTCCATAGAGAGTCTACTAAGTGCGTCCCCCACCATATTAGCCTTGCCCAGGTGGTAAAGAACACTCATATCATAGTCCTTAAGTAGCTCCAGCCACCTCCTTTGCCGAAGATTGAGGTCTTTCTGCGTGAACACATATTGCAAGCTCTTGTGATCAATGAGTACATCCACATGGACCCCATACAAGTAATGCCGCCATATCTTCAATGCAAAAACCACCACGACCAATTCAAGATCATGGGTCGGGTAGTTCTTTTTGCGGATTTTCCACTGTCTCGAGGCATAAGCTATCACTCTCCTATGTTGCATCAATACACACCCGAGTCCAACTCTAGAAGCATCACAATACACTACAAAGTCATCCGTACCCTCGGGTAGAGTCAACACTGGTGCTAAAGTGAGTTGGGTCTTCAACTCTTGGAAGCTTTTCTCACAAGCCTTCGACCATTAAAACTTCACCTTCTTCTGAGTCAACTTAGTCAATGGTGCGGAAATAGATGAAAAACCTTCCACAAATCTCCGATAGTAACCTGCTAAGCCCCAAAAGCTCCTGATATCCGATGGGTTTAATGGTCTGGGCCAGTTCTTTACCGCCTCAATCTTTTCAGAGTCTACTTTTATGCCCTCACTTGATACCACATGGCCTAGAACTGCCACTGAGTCCTACCAAAACTCACATTTGCTGAACTTTGCATTCAATTGGCAATCCTTAAGGGGCTGAAGCACTATTCTCAAATGAGCGGCATGCTCCTCCTCGCTCCGAGAGTATATAAGGATGTCATCAATGAACACCAATCACCAACGTGTCCAAATTTTCCTTGAACACCCTGTTCATTAGATCCATAAAAGGTGCAGGGGCATTGGTTAGTCCAAAAGACATAACAACAAATTCATAGTGATCATACTGAGTTCTGAAAGCAGTTTTTGATATGTCACTCTCCGGATCCCTAAGCTGGTGATACCCAAACCTGAGATCAATCTTGGAGAAACACTTGGCACCCTGAAGCTGGTCAAACAAATCATCGATCCTTGGTAAAGGATACCTGTTTTTGATGGTGTCCTTGTTCAATTGCCAATAGTCAATGCACATGCGAAGGGAACTATCCTTCTTTCGAACAAATAATGCCGGTGCGCCCCATGGAGACTTACTCGGCCTGATAAAACCCTTATCTAACAATTCATTCAATTGCTCCTTCAACTCTTTCAGCTCAGCTGGAGCCATTTTGTAGGGCGGAATAGATATAGGCTGCATGTCAGAAAGAAGATCTGTACTAAAGTCAATCTCCCGCTCGGGAGGGACACCTGGAAAATCATCAAGAAAAACCAGTGGATACTCACATACTACTGGTACGGACTAGATAGTAGGGGTTTCAGACTCCACGTCCTTAACCCTAACTAGATGGTATAAACAACCCTTAGAAATCATCTTTCTATCCTTAAGGTAGGAAATAAATCGACCGACAAGAACAACTGATCTACCCTTCCATTCTAAGACTGGATCACCCCGAAATCTAAACTCTACTGACCGGGTTCTACAATTTACTAAAGAATAGCATGAAAATAGCCAATGCATGCCGAGAATAACACCGAAGTTGGTCATGGCTAACTCTATCAAGTCTACTGAGATGATGTTATGAAGAACTGAGACCGGGCAATCTCTATACACCCGTCTAGCAATAACTAAGTCACCTACTGGAGTAGAAATTCAGAAGGGCTCGGACAAGACATCAGGACTAACTCCAAAGCTACTAGCTATATATGGTGTCACAAAAGACAAGGTGCCCCCAGATCTAACGAAGCATAAACATCAACATGAAAGACTGTGATCATACCGGTGATTACATATAGTGAAGCATCCTGCTCCTGATGAGTGGCTAAGGCATAGAATCTGTTATAGCGCTAAACACCAGTTGTGCTAGTAGATGACCCCTGATATGCTGTGCGTGGGGGAGGGGCTTCTGAACTAGAAGCTTGGCCTTGGCGTATAACTTGATCCTGTCTTGTAGCGGGACAACCTCTGAGAATATGTCCAGGCTTACCACATCCAAAACAAGCTCCTGACCCTGCCAAGCACTGGCCTATGTGTCCTCGGCCGCACCTCCGACAATCTGGAATGCTCGACTATGCAGGCCTACTGCTATAACCCCTTGAGCCTGACGTTTGCCCTTTCCGGTCATGTTTGGGCCTAGATGGCACACTCAGCGGTGAAGATGATGGGGTTGATGATCTCTGGTGGGTCTACTGTCTGTGTCCACCACCGGGCCTTTGCTGAGAGAATCTATGGTCCTCAGTCCTAGCCCTCTTGGCCTCCCTCTCGAATGTGACACTTCCATCTGCTGAGTGTACAACACAATATTAGGGAAGTACATGTCCTGATGGAGAATAGTTGTCCTGCAGTCCTTGTCCATATATCTTACTATACCATGCACAAACATGCTCACCCGCGCCCGCTGGTCGGCCACCAACTCCAGGTCATACTTAGATAGACGAGTGAACTCAATGGTGTACTCCTGAACAGTCATCCTTCCTTGCTTTAAATTCAAGAACTCGACTACTTTCAACTCCCTAGTCTCTTGAGGGAAGAACCGATCGAGGAATGAAACCTGAAACTCCTCCCATGTTATCGAACCTACTCATGCGACCCTACTATCCTTCCACTAACGGAACCAAATATGCGCAACCCCTTTCAACTGGTAGAAGGCCAACTCTGCGCACTCAACACTACTCACCCCTATAACCTAGGTGATCTTGACAATCTCATCATGATGTCATACGGGTCCTCATCTACCTAGGACCCCAAGAACTCCGGCGAGTTCATCCTCAAGAAGTCTCGGACTCTAGCCGCCGCCACATTGCTGTTTTGAGGAACAGGCACAATAGCCTGCTGATTGACCTGACTGATCAAGGCCTACACCAGCATCTAAATGGCAGCTCGTAACTCAGCATGAGCGGCTGGCTCCAGTGCCTGGGGCTCCTAAACTGGTGGGGCTGGCTGATGCTCATGACCGTTTCCATCCTCGTGGCCTTCACCACCTCCATTCCTACTTCCATTGATTCTTCTAGGAGCCATGATTCTACAATTGCGAATTAAACGAATTAGGAGGAGAGAAAGGCTTTTCATCGCACGACATAGATCATGAAATAAAGAAAACATTTCCTATAACGTTTAGTAGCCTCATCGTCATAAGTATGGCGTGCTTCACACTCATGAAAAAGACTCTACGTCTGAGGATACTCTGAACCTAGTGCTATGATACCAAGTTTGTCACACCCCGAGTTTATACTCTGGACGGGACATGGTACTTGGAGTCACAAGTAACCCAAAGTCAATCCCTAGTCTATCATACACTAGCATTTTGAGTGACATATATATTTATTCTGCGGAATATTAAAGCAAAATATAAATACTTGGAAAGAATAAAGTTGGTTTGTAGTATTTGAACATATTAGAACAAAGCTACAAGTCTGGAAAAAAAATCAATCTGCATATGAAAGCCACTATGACTGATGAGTTGCTGGGATAAGCCCCCAGCTAACTCCAAATCTAAATAAAAGGAAGGAAAATATAACTGAAACAATAAATCTTCGGATGCACCAACTAGAACAGATGAAGTCTTCGGTGAGTGATCGGCTAGCGAGGTTGAGCCTGAGATCCTACAGCTGTATCATAAAATGATACATCATAAAAGTATGCGTCAGTACTTTGAATGTACTGAGTATGTGAGAGAAACATAACACAATGGAATAAAAATGCTAAACTGAAACGACATACAATGACCAACTAAAGCTACTGAACTGAATGACTGAAACAACTGAGATGGTCTAAAAGACCATGTCTGATGGTCAAAGCATGTCCTAAATCTAGAATACTGATCTGAACCGAACTAAAACTGAACTGAACTGACTAGTGGGAGAGTCTATAACTGACATATAACCACATGAGCTAGACGTGGAGTTCGATGTACACACCCCATAGGTAGGACTCAATATACCTTGCTAGGGTATAAAGGAATGAACTGGGTGATCAAAAGAATTTGGGGCCAATCAGGCCAATAAATACTGTAACCTATGGTGGCAACGTAGTTTTGGGAACCTGGAGCGCTGGAACCCCGGTCCGCTTGGTGCTCAGTCCTACTCCCACTGGATAGTCGTAGACTAACTACTAAGTTGATAGCTCAAAACTGCGGCACAAGACAAGTTCGGTATACATATCTATAAGCACCCTAAGAGTCTTATAAGACCAGATTCTGCAACTAGGTTTGAGACTGGCCAGAGTTGCTTATCTAGAAGCTTCGTAATCGTCTAAAGAACAAACTAAAATCTGAAACTGTGGTCCTAAGGCTAGTCAGAGCTGTTTATCTAAAGTGTCATGATTGCCTAGTGGACCAATAAAAACTGAATCTGAATCTGATTTTTATAAATGGGAGGTACTACTGACACCTCGGGAATTTCTGTAGTCAAACAAATTAGTTGACATTTTCTAGCTGACACTGAGAATTCTAACATTCTTATTGAAACTGGACTGACAATATTATAATTTAGTTTCAATGCTACTAACAACATGGCAGTCCACAACACTGATAAATTTAAGCAAGATTTCGATATTCAAGCACTAATGCAAATTTCAAGATTTTCTAGTTCAAGAAATAGGGCTAAATTTCACTTCACAAGATTTGACATCATTTCAGTCACAAACTGATGGAAAATATCTATAATTAACATCGTATAATAATCCAAATGATTTAGACAAAGTATGACTAGAAATTCTTGCCATTCAGTAATTCAGGGCTACAACTGATAGAGAGAAATAGGGAGAAATTTAGGGACACAAGGGTAGATCTATTTCCTTGTTGAATTCCCACATACCTGGTGAAGAAGCCCGAAGAATTTCCTGAGAAACTGAGGAGAAAAGGTTTCCCTAGCTCTTGCTTTTAAAAGCTTTGAGAGAAGTTCTACGATGGTTTCTCATAGTCTGGATGGGAGAATGAGGAAAGAAACCGCTTAAACCCTCTAATAAGTCTGAAAATATGCATAAAATGACATAGTTTAGAGTCTAGGAGGGTAGGAAATTACTGAAAGACCCTTGAAAACTCGCAAGGGAAAACTGATCGTCACTCCTCAAGGGTGACCTAACGGGTCGTGGTCAGTTACCACGACTCATGGTCACACTTGTGAGGTGCACTGCCTGGAACCCACTGATGGTCACCATGAGGGACCTAACGAGTCGTTGTTAGTGACCACGACTCGTGGTCACCTATCGTGGACTACACTGCCTCATGAAATCAAGAGTTCTCACGGGTGACATGACGACTCGTGGTGTCCCAAATGAGTCATGGTGATGACTCTTTGGGTACACTTCCTGGCCTCCTCTAAATCTTAACGAAACCTATCCACGAGTCCCTAACGGATCGTGGCATACACCACGACTCGTGATGACAAGTCATTAGGTGAACTTCCTAACATTTCCCAATTTATTATTATTCTTGACCACGGCTCATATCACATCTCGTGGGGGTTGACCATGACTCGTGGTCACACCTATGGTCACCCATTTCTCCAAATTTCCAAATAAGCTCCCAATCCTCACCATGAGTCACTTAACGACTCGTGATCACCTCCCACGGGTCACATAATGACTCATTTTGTGACCTGGTGCAGATTTTCCAGTTTGCTCTTATTTAAGTCCCGGGTCTAGTCTTTGAGTTTTTGGGGCATTACACACTTCGATGGGGAAGAAAGTGTCGCTGATCTACAGAAGTTTTGTAAGTGCTCCTGCGGTCCTTATGTGTCATTCCAGTAAATTGACCACTAGAATGCAATAGTTGCACCATGTTTTGCTTAATCTCAAAGTTTCCTCCGGGCTCCAGTTTGCAGATACTAGTGGTCACATTTGTTGCTATTAGGATTGCTACGTCATGAACTGGTCAAGCTGCCATTTTCTCAGGCAACAACTATTCTTGCCCAACTTGTGGATTCTGCCGTATTTGCTCCTATAAGCGCTTCAATACCCACTCTAGAGCTTCTCTCCAAAGAAAATGCAATTGGCGTTCAGGCTTCAACAAAGGTTCCACCAGCTCTCCATTCCTTGCCAGTTCTGCAAGGACAACCTATTACCTGCAATAGAACAGACTAAGACCATGTTTTTCAACACTCAAGAAAAATAAAAATCACACAAACCAAAAATTCACTAACGCTTCTAGTCCCCAGCAACGACGCCAAAAACTTGTTGCGCCCCAGTGCACGTGCAAGCTTACGCGGTCGTATAAGTGATACGGTGACTCTTGAAGAGCCAGATGTCGAACCCACAGGGATTAGACTAATTCAGTAAATTATGAAGTTCAAGTGCTAAATTAAATTTCACAAGTGTTGATTGTATAATTTTGGTTGTTTAAACTAAATCTAAGAGATGATCACAAAATACTCGGGAAACACTAATAAGAAACATCTAGAGTTAAGGCCTGGCAATCATGCAATGCTACACTTCACAGTGGTTCAAGTACATGAAATTTAGTTATTGTCTCACAGAGTTAATATGCAGTGTTCATGGTCCCTTGAGCCTCTAAACACAATAAACTATTCTCGCACCTACATCGTTGAGCGGGGATGTCGCATCTTAATTTGTGAGCAATTTAACACTATGGATTTGGTTTACGGGGTTTATGCACTGGATTATGGACTTTCGTACCTCTAATCATTTAAGCTAATTTAGCTTCACAACTACTTTTACGAGCGGTGATGTGACAATTGAAAGTCCATGTCTAACTATCGTCCCGTTTAATTAACCAAGAAAGACAATCTAGGTATAATTTCTATTCTAACCGCGAATCCTTTTGTAAAGACAAGAACTTACTCCCTACATTTTTTCGTTATAAGCTAGGGTTACTCTTTTGAGCTTTTGCCTAATCTTACCAAGTTTGTTTTCATGGTGATCAAGAATAAAAACAAGGACAACTAAGAATGTAAGACAAAACAACAACTAAAAGTCAAATGAAAGATGAAATCAAGCAATTACATTCATATCATGTGGCCTCAACCCTAGAGGAAGGGTTTCAGCCACTCATGTTCATACAATTACTTAAAAGCATGTGTAAAGTAAAGTACTTGCAAAAGTAGTAAAAGAGAATGGAAGTTTTTTGAACCCTAGGTAGA
The DNA here is from genome assembly GCA_035772735.1 of Datura wrightii. NCBI lineage: Eukaryota > Viridiplantae > Streptophyta > Magnoliopsida > Solanales > Solanaceae > Datura > Datura wrightii. Next base: position 114,807,691 of record JASDFA010000001.1, read on the forward strand.
GTTTCCTTCGTTCTCCCGTAGCTCCTTTTCGTTTCTCCTAAAATATTTCATGATTTTAGAAGCTAAGTGTTTAATTTATACTTAATGAAATTTTTCAAAAATTGGTCGGACATTTGAAAACTCCATGAAATGCCGCCTATCACGCAGCACTAGCTTCGTGGCACAAAGGCATCACACACAACTACTGGTTCGGGGCTTCTCGGCATGTCTCGTACAAGGCAGATGAGCGTCGCTCAGTGTGGCACACTGCTAGTCACGCCTTGTGCTTGCAGTGGCATGTTATGATCACGTAGGGCATCGCCTGGCAGCATATCGCACACATAATATGCAGCGTGGCACGACGCTGGACGCTGCATGCTGCCTAGAGTGGCCAACCTCTCCCTTGGCATGTCAACTCGCCTTAATGTGCAATCACCTCCATGCTTCCCTGTTGTGCCTTGAACATCATATTTAGCTCCTCCTTAGCATATTAAACCTATAAACAAAGGCTAATCATGTTGGTTAGTTCCGACACACAATTAAACATAAATACATAAAGATGTAATCACATATACTAACAAACATGACTAATTTAAGATATAAAATAGCACTTGGACGTGTTATTATGCCCAAATCAACAAGTGGGCACTATCCCTTCCACGACACACCTGGACTAGTTCGGGGAAAATGTCTTTGTGTCCAAAAGCTAAGTTTCCTTAGGGAAAATTGGAAAATTTTCCTACAAGTATAAATACATCATTTGAGCGTCTGTATTTGGTATCGAGGACTTTTTGGAAGGGCACAGAGACAAGAGTTTCATCATTTTGCTAGGTTTCCCTCTTTTTCTTAACCTTACGCAGTTTTTGTATGAAAATGATGATGTCTTTGTTTTCTGCTTGAACATGAGTGGCTAAGATCCTTAGTCTAGGGTTTTGGCCACAAGCATTTTGGTTGTAGTTAAAGTTCATTTATGCTAAACTATTATATCTCCATTCAAGCTTGTTTGTATGTTCTTTTTTTCATGATTATTCGTCAGTTTGATCATCTTTAGAATAATGACTAAGACTCATTGATCAAACTCGAAGAGGGAAAATGAGGGTAAAAAGACGTATAAAGTAGGTTCTAAATCCTTGTCAACAAAAAGGATATGGATTCCTTGTTGTGGATAAGATACACTGCAATCCTACATTGTTGAATCAGGTAAGTTATATGTAACACTCCAAAAGTTCCCAAGATTTAAAACCCAGAGTTGAAATGAGTTCAGCAGTAAAATTTGCAAAATGGCCTCAGAATGACTCTTCTAACGAGTTGTTAGTCCCTCTAAAGGGTTGTGGAAGTAGTCATTGGATGGGAAAAAGGGTTCCTAAACAGTGGCAATGGATGGTTGTAATGGGTCGTTGGAGCTGGTAACGACTCGTGGTGTCGATCGTCGGAAGGGGTATAAGGTTTGGTCTAGTTGGGGTGAAGGAAGGTTACGGCGAGTTGTTAGGTGTGGCAATGAATCGTCATGTCAACATTAGATGGGATAAGATGTAGCTAGGAGGTTGTTCCAGTGTACCTGACGAGTAGGTCCAATGAGTCGTTAGAGCAGGTAACGACGAGTCATTTGAGGAGATAACGACTTGTCACAATAGTCGAAGTTCTAGATCAGGCAATTTTTCCAGTTTTTCCCAGGGGTATTTTGGTAAATTCCGATGCTCCCAGATCTTAAGTGACGTCGTTTAAGTATTTTTGGGGAATTTTTAAAGGGTTTTTCAAGCCTAAACTCATTTTCTCAACTCTCCTTCCTCTCTTCTCAATATCAAGGTTTCCCCAAGGTTTTTCCTCCAAGCTTCAAGGTGTGATTTCAAGTGGGATTCTTCTACCAGGTATGTGGGTCTTTCTACAAGGATAATCTTCCATCCTTGTGCCCCAAAATATTTTTTTATCAAAATTCCCAATTTCAACTAATCTAGAAAAGCATGACCTAGGGTTTTAAATTGATGGGTGAATCCTTCTATATCTCTTTAAATTCCAAGACCCATTATGAATATGAGATTAATTATGAGGCAAAATAATGAGGTTACCTTGAATTATGTGTGGATGATGGAAAATGTGAGATTATAGAATGTCTTCATAAAAATGACATGAACTTTTGATGAGGCTTTATCATTGTTCACTCAATTATCATAATTACTTTCATCCATGTTTAATTATGTAAATATCATATGATTATCCTGAAGAACTTGAATGTTCCTTTGATGGACATGTTGAGAAGAAATTAGATCTTATGGGCTTGGATAATTAAAAGTAAAGATATGCATGTCCATATTGTTTAATGGAATTGATTGGGTATGAGGTAATTTATGGTAAAAACCAAATTAATGCATCCTTCTCATGAATTAGAGTAAATCTCAAAAAGGGTTTTATGTTATACCCCGTAAGATTTTCGACACCTAGATGGCTTATTCGCACGGTGGTTAGGCATATTTGGAGGCCATACGTGCTAGAGAAAGGCCCGGGAAAGGATCGGACGGATAGCCTGTCGAACCATCGCGGAAGGAACGGAGGAAGAGCCCCTCCACGATGGCAACATGTCACGGAGGTGGAGCCTCCGCGTTGGCTCCGTGACACGTTGGCCCTGTCCAGGCTCAAGTATATAAAGCCCACTTCGGTTTTAATTCATTTAAAACTTATAAAATTTCCAGAAAACGCAGAGGAACACAGGAGAACGAAGAGGGTAAACATATAATTTTCGATTACGCTGCCAAACGTTGTCCAAACTCAAATTAATCTCAGATACCGAGATATTTTGCAGCAGAGAGCATCCCTACGGATTTAGTTTCGCGAAATACGGCCGACGAATCATCGAACTACCTGACTAAGGTAAGTGGAATTGCTCCAAACTAGTGTCTATGTGTTTCTAGATGTGAAGTGAGTATTTCTCCCTTTTGGACTTCTGAAAAATAGCGAGTTTTTGACCGTCTTTCGATAAGCCTAAGTTTAGGCTATAATTATATCGAAAGTGATGTCGTCCTTCAGAATAAAGTTGTATTTAGTACTGATTGATATATATATGAATGCAGTTGGGAGGAATAGCTGAAATACTGACCAAGCTACGCTGGTTAGTCGGGAAATCAGAAGTGAAGGTATGTAAAGCTAGTTTCCTCGGCAAGTTAGTAATCTAGGTATAGTAAAGTAATTTAAAGGCTAGTAGAATGTTCAGAAGTCATGTATTATGTTTGTTACAAATGTTGGTACGATATTAGAAGCATCAGGTTATAATTAGCACGAAAGTTGATAGCACGATATAGATTCTAATACACGTGTTAGGAACTGCACAGCATGCTCAGTATGTGATGTAGTACAGAATGTTAGGATATTACCGTATTCAGTTGAAAACCAGTAAAACAATGTAATATCTGTAAGGCATCTCAGAAGTAGAATGATAGGTTAAAATGAAGTTTAGGAAGCATGTTAGAGATAGTAAATCATGTTACTATAGAAACATCAGTATACAACATGGTTTTCAGCAGAAAAACTATATCTTGTTCAGCGTTAGACTTAGTACAGTATGGAAGAAGATTATATTTATACATATATACTATTATCAGTCTCAGCATGTATTAAGTACATACACATTACCATTACTAGTTCAGCACACAGTACACACAAATACATTATAATTATTAGCTTCAGCATGTGATATATGCAGATAGTATTACTAGTTGAGACCATTGTATTGTCTTGGGGTTGGACTACCTAGCATCCATGACCGCCCCAGGGATAATAGCTGTATCGACTCGTCCGCCAGAGGATGAGGATACGTCGCTCTACGAAGTGGCATGCCGTCCCACAGGGGACGAAGATGGGATGCCAGTTTTCCCCATATTGTGCCTTAGTCGGCCCTTATACACCCCTGTCGAGCGGAAACGCGCGGTTGTTGATTCAGGAGTCCTCCGGACTTAGGTACAGTTATAGTCAGGGGCTCAGCGAGCCCAAGTGCATACCCAGGGGACCGGTAGGATGCTTATAGTTATTATAGGAGATGGGATGACCGGGGTAGGGTTATAGATTTTGTGCTGGTTGTACCTCCCGGCTTATGGGGGCCGGGTAAGGTTTGTGTATGCTATGTTATGTTATGTCATGTTACGCCATGTCACATTATATACGAGTAGATCGACAATAGAATGATACATCTCCAGGTATGACTCCTACTCCTTCCAGTATGGCTAAGAGTAGGCATAATTTACATTATCAGACAGTTAATCTATTCCTTTCTATTTTAGTTTCATCAGTTGTATTGTTGTTTTCAGATATTTCTTTCAGTTATTGCTTTACATACTCAGTACCAGCGTTACTGACACCCGGTGGGGCGCTGCATTACTTGCCTGCAGGTACTCATAGACGAGGAGGCGATCCCTCGTGATTCTTGTCAGCGATCGAGCATTCAGCTCCTGTTATCCGGAGACTGAATTCAAGAGGTGTATTTCATTTTCTTTTGTTGTACAGTACGGGTAGGTCGGGGCCCTGTCCCGATCATTTCTATTGTTATTCCTAGAGGCTTGCAGTCTGTATATATTTCCCTGTGGTCAGTTGAGCCGGTCGTGTGAGGTTGTGCAGTTGTATAGGTGTTAGTACTTCTACTTCTTTTGTGTTGGCCGTGTGGGGCCAAAGCTTGACAGTAGTGGTGACCTTGCCGGTCACGTAGCTTTCCAGTATTTCATTGTTGAGTTACAGATAACTAGACAGCATGGTGGCCTCGTCGGCCCGCATAGGTTTCCCTATTTTAAATGTGTTCTGGTTAGCTGATAGTACAGGTACAGGTGGCTATAGGCCAGTTGGCCAGAGGCTGTGTTTACAGCCGTTATATAGTCGGTTTGCTTCTTGGAATAGAGCCAGGGCCAGCCAAAGCACCAGACGTGCTTAGGCTGGACCATTTAGCAGTCCAGAGCCTAGCAGGCACCAGGTGCTAGTCATACCCCCCAAGGCGGGGTGTGACAAACTTGGTATCAGAGCAGGTCGTATCCCAGGGAGTCTGCAAGCCGTGCTAAGTAGAGTCCTGCCTATGGATGTGTTGTGCACCACATACTATAGGCAGGAGGCTGCGAGGCATAATAGGATGGTTACCCTTCTTTAATACTCAGTCGTGCCATAGCACAGTACAGTACAGGGTTGGTCCTTTTAAAACCTATCATATTCTTTGAATACAGATACAAGTCAGGCCAGCGAAATCCTATCCCAGGCAGAAGATCAGATATAACAACAGGAGGGAACATCTGCCAGTTACAAGGTAACTACAGTAGCAGGAGGAGGTAACAGGGACCTCCCCATGTTATCTCTTTTATTGGTACCGTCCCTAGTATATGTCGATAACTTCAGAATAGGAAGTCATAAGCATAACGTATAAATGAGTCGATTTATTTGTTAGATATATATATATATATATATATATATAAGACCTGATTAAGAGAGTAGACAATATTAGGTTATTAGATAAGTGTGAGAAAGAGGGGGAAATGTAGGATTCCCACCTCCATTCTTTCAGGTGTGGTACAGTTCCCTGTCTTCGTTTCGTTGCAGTAAGAAAAAGTCATTCCTACCCCTTAGTTTTGATCCCAGTGTAGCAAAGGGCATAAGGATTGAGACGATGTTGCCCAAAGCAGGCAGTAAGTGAAAGGTGGATTGGTTGATTCCAGAAAGTGTTACAAAGAGTAAGGAGCCCTTATGATTATGTGGGTTGTGCAGACCCTCACGGTAATAAGTCAGAAGAGCAAGTAAGACTACTAGCTTACTCGAAGTGGGTGTAAGAGATCCGTCAATGATGGATTCCCAACAAGAGTCAAGTTCAAGTCAGAAAAAGGTTGAATCCACCGTAGCATGCTAACGACAGAAGGATACGTCCGTTAGATAATGGTTATAATCTTAGCTGTGGTATCAAAAGACAGGGAGATTATATGAATAAGATGGGTCTGACTGCAAGTCAGAAGAAGTATAGGTTGGAACTTGACTGGAAACCTTATTGACAGTGTAAGGCAGGTACCTTGAACCCCATAGCCCAGTTTCAGGAAGATGAAGGTGAAGAGCATGAATACTAGATTTTGAGGGGAAATCAGAATCACCTCTAGACTGATAGAACATCGTGTATTGAGGACTAAACCTTAGACGAACAACTAAGAGACAGTAAGGTTGTAGTTTAGAATGTTGCGGTATGTCCGCCCAAGGGGAAGGTAAGAGGGTACCGAACCAGAGACTCCAATCTAGTGTGGCCTAGAGACAAGGTCCAACAGACAGTCACGAGCCTTAATATAATGCCAAGTAAGGCCACAAGGTTCGGATGTTGACCCCACATTGTAAGAGTGGCGAAATTTCAAATAGCAGATGATAGCTAAAGTGCATGTGTGTGTTGCTTCTAGAATGGGATGAAAAAATATCCCATGAAATGATACGAGAGGATATGAGATATCATTAGACCGTAGGAGCGGTATATCACGTGCAGTATGAAATTCAGTAAAGCATGTTAGAGACTACGTATCACCACAAAAATTCAGTATGTATTGTACATAGCTGTTGATATATATACATATATCTAAAGATGATAGATATGATGTAAGTAGTTGGCAATGGGGGTTATAGTCACACAAATTCTGGTTAGCTGCTAGGAAATATATACAGATCGTACTACAGGATCCCTCACCAAAAGAGAGGGGGCATGTTAAGTGATCGTACATCATTTTCCCAGTCTTGTAGGTGAGAGTCGACCTTAGTCAACCTAGCAGCTATTATGCGGAACACCCCGCAAGTCAGCCGACCGACTCAATCAGACAAACCTGTGGGTACCCCAAGAACGAGTCCATATCAATAGTCAGTAACGGACTAGTACTTCAGCTGGTTCTCGTAAGGTATTCAGATACAGAGCCCTAACAGAAGGCCAGTCTTTACAGAATGGCTCATAAGACCGAGAATTTCCAAGAATAGTAATATAAATCCAAGGGGGGTATGAATAGGGCGTAAGAAATTGGTAGTGCTCTGCTAGCACAGTGTTTACTAAGGCAAGGAGATCGGTAGGTTCCCTATGAAGATCCAGGGACGGATCGCCTGAGAGTAGGTTGGACTAAGCACAACACCACAATTGTTCAATTAGGAGGACGAAACAGTTAGCTGTCCACAACCCCGCAGTTATACATGAGCTACAAATGCCTGAGTAGGACATGTAAAGCATCGTTAGACTACTGCAGCATTCGGATCATTTAACCCATCTATTTAGTTAGTTAAGTCTATTCAGCCAGACTATTAGAGATCATGATCATTGTCAGGATCCACTGGTCAGATACGGGCACATGGTGTGCAGATAGTCGTTCAGGTTATCTCAGCAACAAGTAGCCTTAGCATGCGGCCAGAAGGCCAGATAAGCTCTAGCTATACCGGTAGATTACTTGTCAGTTTCTCCGGTATAATAAACCAATATGATCTCAATTATATGTCAATTTTTCTAAATGTGAAGTTTGGCTGAGTTCAGTAGCCTTTTTGGTCACATTGTGTCGGAGGCTGGTGTACAGGTAGATACACAGAAAAATTGAAGCAGTGAAGACATAGCTCAGACCTACCACTCCGATTGAAGTACGCAATCCCTGCGGTTAGCCGTGTACAATAGAGGGTCTGTGGAAGGATTTTCCACATTAGCAGCACCTCTGACTAAATTGACAAAGAAGGCAGCAAAGTTCCAGCAGACTGAGGTGTGTGAGCAGGACTTCTAGGAGTTAAAAGACAGGTTAACATCAGCCCCAGTGTTAGTATCGCCAGAAGGTACAGAGGGTTGATGCAACATGGTAAAGTAATAGCTTATGCTTTCAGGAAGTTGAAGGAACATGAAAATAATTATCTTACCCATGACCTGGAGTTAGCTGTAGTAGTTTATGACTTAAAGAGTGAATGTTTTGAATCACCCAGGAAGGGCTGATGTGGTAGCAGATGCCCTTAGCCGTAAATGTATGGGGAGTTGGCATACTTGCAGCCTGAACAGCGAGAATTGGCTCAAGAATTACACCAATTAGCCGGTTTAGCCGTTCACATATTAGAAATAAAAGACAACAGAGCGGTAATACAGAATGTCGCAGTGTTGTCTTTAGTGGTGGAAGTAAAGGAACGGCAGTATGATGACCCTAGCCGGGTTCAACTCGAACACAAGGTTCAGCAAGGAGAGGTGACATATTTTCAGATAACCGGGGATGAAGTGTTGTGATGTAAAGGCCGCATTTGTGTTCCAGATGTTTCAGGGCTCCGCCAGCAGATTATGAACGAGGTACATTACGCCCGTTATTCCCTCCATTTCGGTGCGACAAAAATGTACCATGATATCAAGGAAAACTACTGGTGGTCAGGTATGAAAAGAGAAATTGCTGAACTTGTAGCCTAGTGTCCTAACTGCCAACAGGTGAAAGCAGAACATCAGAAACCAGGCAGTTTGACTCAGGATATAGCTGTACCTCTCTAGAAATGGGAAGTAGTGAATATGGATTTTGTAGTAGGATTGCCCCGTACTAAACACAGACATGACTCTATATGGGTGATAGTTGACAGATTGACAAAATCAGCTCATTTCCTGCCGGTAAGAACTACCTTCTCGGCTGAAGATTATGCGGAGTTGTATATCCGGGAAATAGTCATGTTACATGGAGTACTAGTATCCATTATTTCAGACAGAGGAGCACAATTTATGGCTAGATGTTGGCGGTCGTTTCAGAGGTCTGGGAACGTAGATTAATTTAAGCACAGCATTCCATCCTCAGACAGATGGACAGGCTGAACGCACAATTCAGATGCTCGAAGATATGTTTCGAGCGTGTGTGCTAAATTTCAGTGGTAGCTGGGACGAGCATTTGCCGTTAAGTGAATTTGCTTATAGTAACAGCTATCACTAAGCCATCCAGATGGCGCCTTTCGAGGCATTATACGGACGAAAATGCAGATCGCCGATTGGTTGGTTTGAAATAAGGGGAATCAGCGTTAGTTGGGCCAGACATTGTTCAGCAGTCAGAGGAAAAGCTAAAGCTTATCCGAGAACGCTTACTGACTGCACAGAGCCGCCAGAGATCATATGCAGATGTGCGGCGTAGAGACTTGGAATTTTATGTAAATGACTGGGTATTTCTGAAAGTATCTCCGATGAAAGGGGTAATGAGATTCGGCAAGAAAGGTAAGCTCAGCCCGAGGTTTATTGGGCCTTATCAGATTCGTCGAAGGATAGGCCGAGTAGCATATGAGTTGAATTTGCCTCCGGAATTAGAATCCGTTCATCCGGTCTTCCATGTATCTATGCTGAGGAAATGCATAGGGGACCCATCCAGAGTAGTCCCAGTCCAGGATATTCAGGTTACAGAAGAGCTGGCCTATTAAGAGGTTCCAGTAGCTATCCTAGACAGACAGATTCGTGGATTGAGGACTAAAGATATTGCGTCTGTCAAGGTATTGTGGCATAACAGGGACCGAGAGGAGATGACTTGGGAAGCGGAGGAAGATATGAAGACCAGATATCCTCACTTATTCCAGGCCTAGTCAGGCGACAGGTATGTCCATATTATTACTTATGCAATACCTTATAGTTGTATATGAGTAAATGAGAAAGATTGATACTTAGCTATCCAGTGAATCTTCAAGTATTGTGTGCAGTACCTGTATTGGACTTTTCTGTGTTTCAGATTTTTGGTATAGTCTATATTACAGAGGAGACCCTGCTAAAAATTTTCTAAATAAGTAGATCGAGAAGTCCTCTAGGTAGCAGTTTCCATTCGAGGACAAATGTTCTTAAGGGGGGGAGAATGTTATACCCCATAAGATTTTCGACACCTAGATGGCTTATTCGCATGGTGGTTAGGCATATTTGGAGGCCATACGTGCTAGAGAAAGGCCCGGGAAAGTATCGGACGGATAGCCTATCGAACCATCGCGGAAGGAGCCGAGGCAGAGCCCCTCCGCGATGGCAACGTGTCACGGAGGTGGAGCCTCCGCGTTGGCTCCGTGACACGTTGGCCCTGTCCAGGCTCAAGTATATAAAGCCCACTTCGGTTTTAATTCCTTTAAAACTTGTAAAATTTCCAGAAAACGCAGAGGAACAGAGGAGAACGAAGAGGGTAAACATATAATCGTTCGATTACGCTGCCAAACGTTGTCCAAACTCAAATTAATCTCAGATACCGAGGTATTTAGCAGCAGAGAGCATCCCTACGGATTTAGTTTCGCGAAATACGGCCGACGAATCATCGAGCTACCAGACTAAGGTAAGTGGAATTGCTCCAAACTAGTGTCTATGTGTTTCTAGCTGTGAAGTGAGTATTTCTCCCTTCTGGACTTCTGAAAAATAGCGAGTTTTCGACCGTCTTTCGATAAGCCTAAGTTTAGGCTATAATTATATCGAAAGTGATGTCGTACTTCAGAATAAAGTTGTATTTAGTACTGATTGATATATATATGAATGCAGTTGGGAGGAATAGATGAAATACTGACCAAGCTACGCCGGTTAGTCGGGAAATCAGAAGTGAAGGTATGTAAAGCTAGTTTCCTCGGCAAGTTAGTAATCTCGGTATAGTAAAGTAATTTAAAGGCCAATAGAATGTTCAGAAGTCATGTATTATGTTTGTTACAAATGTTGGTATGATATTAGAAGCATCAGGTTATAATTAGCACGAAAGTTGATAGCACGATATAGATTCTAATACACGTGTTAGGAACTGCACAGCATGCTCAGTATGTGATGTAGTACAGAATGTTAGGATATTACCGTATTCAGTTGAAACCCAGTAAAACAATGTAATATCTGTAAGGCATCTCAGAAGTAGAATGATAGGTTAAAATGAATTTTAGGAAGCATGTTAGAGATAGTAAATCATGTTACTATAGAAACATCAGTATACAACATGGTTTTCAGCAGAAAAACTATATCTTGTTCAGCGTTAGACTCAGTACAGTATGGAAGAAGATTATATTTGTACATATATACTATTATCAGTCTCAGCATGTATTAAGTACGTACACATTGCCATTACTAGTTCATCACAAAGTAGACACAGATACATTATAATTATTAGCTTCAGCATGTGATATATGCAGATAGTATTACTAGTTGAGACCATTGTATTGTCTTGGGGTTGGATTACCTAGCATCCATGACCGCCCCAGGGTTAATAGCAGTATCGACTCGTCTGCCAGAGGACGAGGATACGTCGCTCTACGGAGTGGCATGCCATCCCACAGGGGACGAAGATGGGATGCCAGTTTTCCCCATATTGTGCCTTGGTCGGCCCTTATACACCCCTGTCGAGCGGATACGCCCGGGTGTTGATTCAGGGGTCCTCCAGACTCAGGTACAGTTATAGTCAGGGGCTCAGCGAGCCCAAGTGCATACCCAGGGGACTGGCAGGATGCTTATAGTTATTATAGGAGATGGGATGACCGGGGTAGGGGTATAGATTTTATGCTGGTTGTACCTCCCGGCTTATGGGGGCCGGGTAAGGTTTGTGTATGCTATGTTATGTTATGTCATGTTATGCCATGTCACATTAGATACGAGTAAATCGACAGTAGAATGATACATCTCCAGGTATGACTCCTACTCCTTCCAGTATAGCTAAGAGTAGGCATAATTTACATTATCAGACAGTTAATCTATTCCTTCCTATTTCAGTTTCATCAGTTGTATTGTTGTTTACAGATATTTCTTTCAGTTATTGCTTTACATACTCAGTACCAGCGGTACTGACGCCCGGTGGGACGCTGCATTACTTGCCTGCAGGTACACATAGACGAGGAGGCGATCCCTCGTGATTCCTGTCAGCGATCGAGCATTCAGCTCCTGTTATCCGGAGATTGAATTCCAGAGGTGTATTTCATTTTCTTTTGTTGTACAGTACGGGTAGGTCGGGGCCCTTTCCCAATCATTTCTATTGTTATTCCTAGAGGCTTACAGTCTGTATATGTTTCCCTGTGGTCAGTTGAGCCGGTCGTGTGAGGCCGTGCAGTTGTATAGCTGTTAGTACTTCTACTTCTTTTATGTTGGTCGTGTGGGGCCAAAGCTTGACAGTAGTGGTGACCTTGCCGGTCATGTAGCTTTCCAGTATTTCATTGTTGAGTTACAAATAACTAGACAGCATGGTGGCCTCGTCGGCCCGCATAGGTTTCCCTATATTGAATGTGTTCTGGTTAGCTGATAGTGCAGGTACAGGTGGCTATAAGCCAGTTAGCCGGAGGCTGTGTTTACAGCCGTTATATAGCCGGTTTGCTTCTTGGAATAGAGCCAGGGCCAGCCAAAGCACCAGATGTGCTTAGGCTGGACCATTTAGCAGTCCAGAGCCTAGCAGGCACCAGGTGCCAGTCATACCCCCCAAGGCGGGGTGTGACATTTTATGAAATTTAAATGCATGCTTCTTCCATAATCTTGTTGTAAATCTATAAGTATGAGATAACAATATGGCTTCTCGTAAATGTAGAATATATGAATCAATGTATGCATGTTAAGGTACGAATTGGATCTATGGATCATTAATGATTCTATGATGCATGTCAAATGATATGAAGCTAGAACTTAATGTTGTGGAAGTATAATGCATGATGTGAAACTATATATACTCTCTAATGTAAGATGTTTGAAGAAATATTGATATGGCACTATGATGATATGAATTATGATGACGAAGCATGCGATTGATATTTTCAGAATGTTAGGCTTGTTGTTAGTAGACAGTAGCCCCGATCCTTCCGAAATGAATGTTGTATGATGAAAGTAGTGTATGTTTATGTTTCTAACTAGCGGTAGTAGCATAGACCAGATAGATGATGTTAGATCAGTATACCTCATGTCCTAGTAAGCCATGGATCCTCCATAGCCGAGAATGTTTCCCTTGGTCAGCTCGGGATCCTCCGTAGTAGAGAGTGAATCCCTAGCTTAGTCGGAATACTCCATAGCAGAGAGAGATTACCTAGTTCAGTCGGGATCCTCTATAGCAGAGAGAGATTCCCTAGTTCCATCAAGATCCTCCATAGTAGAGAGTGAATCCATAGCTAAATCGGGATCCTCCATAGCAGAGAGAGATTCCCTAGTTCAATCGGGATCCTCCATAGCAGAGAAAGACTCCTTAGTTCAGCTGAGACTCTCCATAGTGGAGGATGACTCCCTTAGTTATGTTATTAGCACGATCCAGTTCCTTATGATTCAGATTTTAGATTTATAACAGATTTAATAAAATGAGAATCAGAAGCAGTTATTAGAAGTGATCCAATACAATGTGTGATGCTAGTTTCAGAATCAACTCTTACTAAACGTTCAGAACTTGACCCTTATGCACGAGTTCGATGATGTTTCATAAAATGGAATCCAATGGGAAGTTTCATGTATGTATATGTGTACGTGAATCATAAGGGGGTAGTTGCATGTTAATCAATTATGTTGATGTACTTGGTCATTTCCTTATCATACATTTCTATATTTAATTATCTAGGTTATCTCATATGCTCAGTAAATTCCAAGTACTAACCGCACGCCTTTTGTGTTATATCATTTCATGATATAGATTTAGGTCTGCAGACTCAGCCTCGTGGTTAGATACGCCCCCTTCCATCTCAGCTTCTAGTGGTGAGTCTTCATCTCCCGAGGACGTGATTTATATTTATGTTTCCTTTATGTTTCAGTTTCATTTTTTAGGAGTTAGTTGTGGGATTGTCCCAGCAACTCATCAGTTTTGTAGAAGGCTTTCAGACTTGTCTAGATAGACTCAACATTGTATCAAAGTGTTGTTATAAATTGTATTTTTACTTCTTATTAGACACTTGCAGTTAGATTCTGCCTATGTTTGTTTTTAGTCGCTTTTATTGTCAAGTGATATGCTATGATTATGCCATGGGTCGACTTGGAGCCTTTCGGGGTTCCTTGTCCCGTGTTATTTCTAGGGTGTGAACTCGGGTCGTGATATTATAAATGGTGTTTTACTTTACTATTGCAACCATAGAAATATAGGCGCTACGATTAGTAAGATATTTCTTGACTTATTGAAAAGATACTTCGAGAAATGAGTTTGTAACCTGAAACTAATAATTTTGGAGAATAGGTTTAGTCTAATTGAGTTCCATAACTCAACCTGAATGCGATAGAGCCAAGACTCTAGATTTCAATCATCATTTGAAATACAATATTCTTTAAACTCGTGTTTGCAATATTTATTTTACATTGTGGATTTAGTAAATAGACCTTAACTCTTCCAAAATAATTCTCTTTCTCTTATGAATAGTGAAATAAGAATTTGAACTAAGATAATTAATCTGACAAGTATCTGTCGAGCGATATCTGGTCTCTTATCCTATATTACTTGACGACTACGTACACTTGCATGTGCGCTTGGCAGAATCAAGTTTTTGGCGCCGTTGTTGGAGACTTGAATTTAATTAATTATTTTTGGTTGGAATTGTTATTTCACTGTTCAATAGTTTGCTTTGTTGTTGATTGTTGCGTGTTTCTGGTATTACTTGTTCAGTGTATGCCAACTACTCGAATTCAAGGACAACCGTTAGCCTGATTTAATCCTGAGATAGATAGAACATTTCATCGGTTGGTAGTAATGGAAGACAACCATGAACTGAACTGTGCAAAAAACCAAGAATGGATTCTAATTCTCAACTTTGTTAGGCCGAACTTGGAGAATGTTTCCAAAGCACTCATCAAGCGGGCAATCACTAGAAACCTTGAATTGAAGGAGGGAATCATGCGGTTGGCTCAAAACACATGTCAATACCAGGGCAGTTCGCACAAAAATCCGCACAGGCATTTGATGACATTTGTGGAATTGAGTGAGAACTTCCAATACCATAACATCTTCGATGAGTATGTCAAACTCATTTTTTTTCCCGTTTTCACTGATTTTAGAGGCAAAGGAATGGTTGTAGAATGAACCTGCAGGGTCAATCACTACCTGGAGGCTCTTTCCAGCAAATCCATAACAGGTTCTTCTCTTCGAGGAGAATGAAGGAGTTAAGAGGGAAGATCTCGGGGTTCATTCAGATAGATGGTGAAACTCCAGCTCAAACATGGGAGAGGTATAAGGATTATCTGAGAGATTTCCCTCATGACATGCAACCAAAGGATATCATTGGACATAATTTCATGGAGGGACTAAATCCAGAGTCAAAGATTTTTCTTGATGCTACTACACAGGGATAGATACTATCCAAATGTTATGACGAGATAGAAGCTCTACTAAATCTCATGTTAGCTGGATGTTAGGATTACCAGGATTAAGGTAGGGTTTTCGCAGCACCAAAGGTTCCAAGGAAGCTAGAAGTGGATGGTATAGTTGCGATTCAGTTAGACATCAGTCAGTTGGTAAATGCTATGAGAAAATTAATGAGTGCGCCAGCTGTGAATCAGGTGCATCAAGTTCAACAAGTTTAGACTCCACCCTAACATGTAATGCATGTGGAGAAAAGCATGTCTATTTAGGTTGTCCACTAAATCCTAAATCAATTTGTTATGAGGGACAACAAGGTCGCAACGGAGGAGTCTAAGGGAACAATAATACCCAGGGGTACAGGAATACAACAAATCTTCTATAGGGAGAAAATCAGAACTTTCAAAGGCCCCACAATAACTTTCAGAGAACCCAAGGCCAGCAGCCTAACACCTTACTAGAGGAAATAATAAATGAATGGATAGTGCAACAAACACAGATTGTCAATGAGATGTGAAATCCATTCATGAGCTTGAGCGACAAATATGCCTACCGGAAATGCAGCAGACAACTAGACCTCAGGGGGTACTTCAGAGAAAAATAGAGAAGAATCCCAAGGAGAATGTGAGCACAATTTCTCTGCGCAGTGGGAAGGAGTTAGGTGATATGATACCTTTAGGTAGAAAAGAAGAGGCAGAAAGGGAGAATAGACTATAAAATCAAAGCAGGAGGTTGGTGAGTCAAGTGGCGAACATCCTAAAGAGGTAGAGACCAGACCACCCCCTCCATTTCCACAGAGGTTCAGAAAGCAGAAGGTTGACTCAAAGTGCAAAAAATTTTTAGAGATCCTGAAGCAAGTGCGCATGAACATACCACTGCTGGAGCTATTGCAGGATGTTCCAAAATTTGCCAAATATCTCAAGGATATTGTGTCCAATAAAAAAATACTAACAGAGTTTGCGACACTAGTTCTTATGGATGAGTGTAGTTTTCGGGTGCAAATAAGATTCCACACAAATTGAAGGATCCCGGGAGCTTCACCATTCCATTCATCATTGGAGCCAAGGAGGTAGCTCAACATTATGCGATTTGGGCGTGAGCATAAATCTCATGCCTGCGTCATTGTTCAAAATGTTGGGGCTAGGTGAACCATACCCTACTACAATGACTCTATAGCTTGCTCATAGGTCAATAACTTACCATGATGGTATTATTTAGGATGTCCTCATTAAAGTGGAACCATTCATCCTACTGGTGGACTTCATTATCCTTGATAATGAAGCTGATGAAGTAATGCCCATAATTTTGGGGAGATGATTCTTAGCTACTACAGATGCAGTCATAAGGGTGAAGTCAGGGAAGCTGTCCGTGATAGTAAATGGCCAGGAGGTAGTGTTTGATGTGTTCAGGGAAGCAAAACTACCACCTCATTATGAGGAACTAAAATCCATCACTGTGGTGGAGACCGAGATGTTTGCGATGGAATTAGAGCAGTATCTATCACACGAGGAGTCATTAGAGAGAGCTCTAGTATATGAGAAGGAGTAGGTGAATAGTGCAGAGGGCACCGAATGTCCAAGTTTATTAGATGGCACCATTGCTTATATCAAAAGGGGAGCAATTATTGAGAATCTTGATAGAACTTTGACTTGGGAGAAGCCGAAACCTTCTATTTAGAAGGCATCGATTCTTGATCTAAACACTTTGTTTTCACATTTGAAATATGCTTATTTAGGCAGTGGTAACACATTTCCTATGATAATATCTGTTTTGTTATTTAACGTACAAGTTGACAAGTTGACAAGTTGTTGAAAGTGCTAAAAGATCATATAACAACAATCGACTAGACCATAGCCAATATCAAAGGGATAAGTATCTCATTTTGTATGCACAAGATATTGTTGGAGGAGGGTGCAAGACCCAATATAGAACACTGGTGGAGGCTAAATCTGATTATGAAGGAGGTGGTGAAGAAAGAGGTGATTAAGTGGTTGGTTGTAGGTGTCATCTATCCTATTCTGGAAAGTCACTAGGTAAGCCTAGTTCAGTGTGTCTTGAAAAAGGGTGGGATCATAGTAGTGCACAATGAGAATGATGATTTGATTCAACAAAGAACAGTCACGGGGTGATAGATTTGCATTGATTACTGTAAGCTAAACAAAGTCACCTGAAAGGATGCTTCCCAAAACTTTTCATGGACTAGATGTTGGACAGGTTAGCTGGATATGACCCTTACTATTTTCAGGATGGGTACTTGATCATTCCCAAATTACACCTCACACTAAAGTATAAAGCGGTCGCTGTCAAATATAGTAACCTAAGTAGGTAAGGGTCGATCCCACAGGGCGTAGGATAGAAATAATATATTAATGATGAGCAAATTAATCGGTAGTCAATATTTCGGAAGGGGGGTTGCAAATAAAATAAAAAGTAATTTTTAATAGTGATAAGTTGTTATCAAATTGATGAGATGAGACTAGGATTATGTTCCCCACGATTTTGTAACATAGTAGGCTTTTTTTTATTAGTTATATATCCTGGTGAACTTTGTGTAAGACTGACGATTAGATTTATCTAATGTCTCTCGACCTACACAGATGAATTTTACTCTAAATCCTCTCAAACATTAGGTGTGTATTTTCCTTGCCATAAGTCTTGGATTAACTATCCTCAGTTAGAGCTCAAGTTAATTAGATGAGGGTTGGTAGCTATTTGATGTGCTATTTGTAGCCCTTCCGATGGTTAAAACTTAGAAAATATGCATGGTCTTTGGTGTGTTTATACAGATATGATGCACTTTTACTTTGTTTTCAAAGAAATTATGTAGTGGAGTTGAAATGTGCAAAAGAAGAGAAAAGAGTGCTTAAAATGGTGAAATTGCAGACCTTGGTACGAGCCGTACTGTCACGCCCCGCCTTGGGGGGTATGACTGGCACCTGGTGCCCTAGTAGGACCTGAATTGCTAGACTACTGAGCCTGAGCACATCTGGTGCCTGGCTGGCTCTAACTCAGATTCAAGGAATCAACGGGCTATATAACGGCTGTAAGCACAGCCTCCGGCCAACTGGCCTATAGCCACTTGTACCTGTAATAACAGCTAACCAAAAACATACTCGTAACAAGGAACCTATGCGGGCTGACAAGGCCACCATGCTGCCTAGTTATCTGTAACTCAACACAAGACTACTTTAAGATTACGTGACCGGCAAGGTCACCACAACTGTCAAACTCAGGCCCCACACGGCTAGCATAAACTGAAATGCTAAACAGCTATAAAAGACTGCACGACCTCACACGACCGGCTCAACCGACCACAGGGAAATATATGCAGACTGCAAGCCTCTAGGAATACTGATAAGATGGTCGGGACAGGGCCCCGGCCTACTCGTAATGTACAACAAAAGGAAATAATATAAACCTCTGAAATATCAAGCTCTAGATGACGGGAGCTGATGACTCTGCGCTGGCTAGGATCACGAGGGATCGCCTCCTCGTCTATGAGTACCTGCAGGCAAGTAATGCAGTGCCCCACTAGGCGTCAGTACCACTGGTACTAAGTATGCAAAGCAACTGAAACAACTGAATATAGATAGCATATCTAGCAAAGCTGTATGACAGGAGATAACTGTATCTGAGGAAACTCATAAGAACTGAATCATGCTTCTAGTACTGATAAGGTGGAGGCATACCTTTAAACGTGACGGCCTGCTGCGTAGTAACTAGTATATAGCAAAGAAATAGATATACAAGTAGCAAGCAAGAGCCAATACCAACCCCCATAAGTCGGATGGCGCCAAGCAAGCAAACAATCTATATACCCCTAACCGGGTCAAAACCAGCCAAAAATAAGTCACTCCACTCATCTGCTCACTTCGGAGCTCCTCTACCGGCCCCCTGGGTCTCTGGCTCAGGCCACAGACTCCGATATAAATAACCGTGTCTGAGTCCGGAGGACTCCTATGTAGACAGTAACAGATAGGGTCTGCTTCCCCGGAACTCTCCTCGGGGCTATCTGAAACTGGAGCTACACCTATAATAAGATCTATACTGTAACTGTATCTGTATCTATTCCCTGGGCGCTTGCGCACAACAGGGCTATCTGTACTGTAATGCTGATCAGCTTGATATGGGGAAAGCTTCATCCCATCTTCCTCTAAACTGGGGACGGCATGCCACTCCTTGGAGTGACGTAAACCCACCCGCTCAGTGGGCGACACGATTACCAACCCAGGGGCGGTGAGGACGCTCAATAAGGTGCCCTCACGCCACATCAAGTCTCAACAAACAAATAGCACATACAAATAGCAAGCATGTATAACTGAAAAGGCTATCTGAAATCTGATTTCTTATTCTGATCTCTTTCTGTATTATACTTTCTCTTTACTGATTATACTGATTCTGAAATCTTTATTTAACTGTGTGGCTAATCTGTAGCCAGGGTACTATCTGTCTGAATGGCTAATATGTAGCCATAACTATCTGTTTATTTGATCTTTCTTTACTAACTTTGATTCTGAAAATCTGCCTCTTTTTATTCTGCAACATGCTTGCTAATCACATAATAAGCTATACATAATAGCCATAACTCGCCCTTTTTATTCAGACTGAATACGATATGGCAACACAACTCAGAATCTATTAGACTTACTTAATTCTCAACATTCAACTCTGAGAGATACAAATATGGAGTTTACTATGATTTACCAAGCTAAGACTTACTAACTTGCCTAAGAACAACTTTACATACCTTAACCTCGAGTTATCCGACTGTCGGACGAGGCTCGGTCAGTACTCCAGCTATTTCTCATAACTGCATTCATATATATGTCAATTAATTCCAAATATAGCTTTATTCTGAAGTACGACGTTACTTTCGATAAAATTATAGCCTAAACTTAGGCTTATCGAATGACGGTCGAAAACTCTCTATTCTTCAAAAGTCCAGAAGGGAGAAGTATTCACTTTACAGCTAGGAGCACATAGACACTAGTTTGGAGCAATTCTACTTACCTTAGCCCGGTAGCTCGACGATTCGTCGGCCGTATTTCACGAAACTAAATCCATAGGAATGCTCTCTGCTGCTAAATACCTCGGTATCTGAGGTTAATTTGGGTTTGGACTATGTTTGGCAGCGTAATCGGACGAAAATATATTTACCCTATTCGTTCTCCTCTGTTCCTCTGCGTTTTATGGAAATTTAATATGTTTTAAATGGAAATAAACCGAAGTGGGGCTTTATATACTTGGGCCTGGACAGGCCCAACGTGTCACGGAGCCAACGCGGAGGCTCCACCTCCGTGACACGTTTCCATCGCGGAGGGGCTCTGCCTCGGCTCCTTCCGCGATGGTTCGATAGGTTACACGTCCGATCCTCTTCCGGGTCTTTCTCTAGCATGTATGGCTTTCGAATATGCTTAACCAACGTGTGAATAGGTTATCTAGGTGTCGGGAATCTTACGGGGTATAACATTCTCCCCCCTTAAGAACATTCGTCCTCCAATGTAACCTTCTATCTAGAGGACTTCTCAACTTACTCAGCTTGTTTCTAGAAAAATATTGGAAGAGTTTCCCCTGTAATATGGACTATCCCATAAATCCTGAAACACAGAAAAGTCCAATGCAGGTACTCCACACAATACTATAATGTTCCTAAACATCGATCTTTTTCATTTATACATACATAACCACAAGGTACTGCATAAGTAATAATACGGACATACCTGTTGCCTGACTAGGCCTGGAATAAGTGAGGATATCTAACTTTCATATCTTCCTCAGCCTCCCACGTCATTTCCTCTCGGTTCCTGTTATGTCATAATACTTTGACAGATGCAATATCCTTAGTTCTCAATTTACGAATCTGTCTGTCTAAGATAGCTACTGGAATCTCTTCATAGGCCAGCTCTTTTGTAACTTGGATATCCTGGACTGGGACTGCTCTAGACGGGTCTCCTATGCATTTCCTCAGCATAGACACATGAAAGACTGGATGAACAGATTCTAATTCTGATGGCAAGTTCAACTCATACGCTACTCAGCCTATCCTTCGACGAATCTGATAAGGCCCAACAAACCTCTGACTGAGCTTACCTTTCTTGCCGAATCTCATCACCCCTTTCATCGGAGATACTTTCAAAAATACCCAGTCATTCACATCAAACTCCAAGTCTCTGCGCCGCACATCTGCATATGATTTCTGGCGGCTTTGTGCAGTCAGTAGGCGTTCTCTGATAAGCTTTACTTTCTCTTCTGACCGCTGAACGATGTCTGGCCCAATCATCGCCGATTCTCCTATTTCAAACCAGCCAATCGGCGATCTGCATTTTCGCTCGTATAAAGCCTCAAAAGGCGCCATCTGAATTGCCGAGTGATAACTATTGTTATAAGGAAACTCGATTAGGGGCAAATGCTCATCCCAGCTACCACCAAAATCTAACACACACGCTCGCAACATGTCTTTGAGCGTCTGAATGGTGCGTTCAGCCTGTCCATCTGTCTGAGGGTGGAACGCTGTGCTCAAATTAATCTGCGTCCCCAGACCTTTCTGAAACGACTGCCAAAATCTAGCCGTGAACTGTGCTCCTCTGTCTGAAATAATGGATACTGGTACTCCATGCAACCTAACTATTTCTCGGATATACAACTCCGCATAATCTTCGGCCGAGAAAGTAGTTGTCACTGGCATGAAATGAGCTGATTTTGTCAATCTGTCAACTATTACCCATATACAGTCATGTCTGTGTCTGGTACGAGGTAATCCTGCCACAAAATCCATATTTACTGCCTCCCATTTCAAAAGAGGCACAACTATGTCCAGAGTTAACCCGTCTGGTTTCTGGTGTTCCGCCTTTACCTGTTGGAAGTTAGGACACTGGGCTACAAATTCAGCAATTTCTCTTTTCATTCCTGGCCACCAATAATTTTCCTTAATATCATGGTACATTTTCGTCGCATCGGGGTGAAGAGAATAACGGGCGTAATGTACCTCATTCATAATCTGCTGGCGGAGCCCTGAAATATCTGGGACACAGAGACGGCCTTTACAACGCAGCACTCCATCATCTGTTACCTGGAAATCTGGCGCTTTCCCCTATGGAATATAATATTTAAGCTGGATTAGGTCAGGATCCTCATATTTCCGTTCTTTCACCTCTACAACTAATGATGACACGGCAGTGTTCTGAATTACCGCTCTACCGTCCTCTGCTTTTGCTACACGAACTGCTAGGCTAGCTAACTGTTGTATCTCCCAGACCAATTCCCGCTGCTCGGGCTGCAAATACGCCAAACTCCCCATGGACCTACGACTAAGAGCATCTTCTACAACATTGGCTTTCCTCGGATGGTACAGAATATTCACGTCATAATCCTTTAACAGCTCCAACCAGTGACGTTGCCGCAGATTCAACTCCCTCTGAGTGAAGATATACTGTAGGCTCTTGTGATCTGTGAAAATATCAACATGGACGCCGTACAGGTAATGTCTCCACATTTTGAAGGCGTGGATCACTGCAACTAACTCCAGGTCGTGGGTAGGGTAATTCTTTTTGTGTTTCTTTAGTTGCCTGGAAGCATATGCAATCACTTTACCATGCTGCATCCACACAGAACCCAACCCAACGCCTGATGCGTCGCAATACACCGAATAACCCTCTGTACCTTTCGGTAACGCTAACACTGGGGCGGAGGTCAATCTATTTTTCAGTTCCTGGAAGCTCTGCTTGCATGCCTCTGTCCACTGAAACTTCGCTGCCTTCTGTGTCAGTTTAGTCAGAGGTGCCGCTATAGTAGAGAATCCCTCGACAAACCTCCTGTAATACCCTGCTAATCCTAGAAAGCTACGGACTTCAGCCGGAGTGGTAGGCTTAGGCCATGATTTGACTGCTTCTATTTTCTGCTTGTCAACCTGTATACCAGCATCCGACACAATATGCCCTAGGAAGGCTACTGAGTTAAGCCAAAATTCGCACTTGGAAAACTTAGCATATAACTGGCGGTCCCTGAGAATCTGGAGCACTATCCGCAAATGAGTTCGGTGATCTGCTTCAGAGCGAGAATACACCAGAATGTCATCAATAAATACTATTACGAACAAGTCCAGGTATGGTCTGAAAATACTATTCATCAGGTCCATGAATACTGCTGGAGCATTTGTCAACCCAAAGGACATCACTAGAAATTCAAAGTGTCCATATCGGGTCCTGAACGCCGTTTTAGGGATATCTCTTTCACGTACCCGAACCTGATGATATCCGGACCGCAGGTCAATCTTAGAGAAGTATTTGGCTCCCTGTAACTGATCAAATAAATCATCTATTCTGGGGAGCGGGTACTTGTTCTTTACTGTAACTTTGTTCAATTGTCGATAATCTATGCACATACGGAGCGAGCCATCTTTCTTCCTCACAAATAGAACTGGCGCACCCCATGGCGAAGTACTCGGCCTAATGAAACCTTTATCTAGCAAATCTTTCAACTGCTCCTTCAACTCTCTGAGTTCTGCAGGAGCCATACGATAAGGAGGAATTGATATAGGCTGAGTGCCTGGCAATAAATCAATAGCGAAATCTATTTCCCTTTCTGGGGGAATATCAGGTAACTCATCTGGAAACACATCAGGGAACTCATTCACCACTGGAACAGACTAGAGTGTCAGAGAATCTGCCCGAACATCCTAAACTCTGACCAGATGGTAAATACATCGCTTAGATATCAATTTCCTCGCTTGAAGCTGGGAAATAAACCTACCTTTTGGCATAGCGGTGCTGCCATTCCACTCCGGCACTGCTTCTCCTGGAAAGTGGAATCGGACCGTCTTGGTCCAACATTCAATATTGGCAAAGCACGACACCAGCCAATCCATACCCATTATGGCATCAAAGTCTATCATTTCTAGCTCTACCAGATCTACCATAGTCTGGAGTTCAGCAACCTCTACTGTACACCCTCGGTAAATTCTGCTAGCTATAATAAAGTCACCGATGGGCGTGGATACTGAAAAGGGCTGCTGCAATAATTCTGGTGCAATATTGAACTTTCGTGCCACAAATGGGGTAATATATGACAAGGTGGATCCTGGATCAATCAATACATAAGCAGGGCATAAACAGATAGTCATCATACCTGTCACTACATCTGGAGATGCCTCTGTATCATGTCTCCCTGGTAATGCATAAGTACGGCTTGAGCCCGTACCTGAACTGGAAGCTCCTGATCTCCCTCGGCCTCTGCCAACTAAACTTGATGGTCCACGCCCCGCTGAGGCTGCTGGGGCTCGTGGCCCTGCGGATCCCCTGTCCTGGCTACCTCTACTCCCTTGACCTCTGGTCGGACAATCTCTAATCTGATGCCCCTCCTGTCCGCAAATATAAAACACAGTGGAGCCATATTTACAAGCTCCAGAGTGTGGTCGATTACAATAGGGGAAGGGTGAGGGTGCAAATATGCTATGTTCTCCCCTTCTCTGCTGCGGGGAACCTACTGTCCTAGAACTGCCACTGGGCTCTGACTGCCCTCTATGAACATATCTACCTCGTTGCTACTGCTGTGGTGGAGGTGGGGGTCTAGGGGGCCTGTCTGATAGTCGTGGCCTGGGTCCTCTCTGAACTTCTCTTTGCATATAGCCCGATGTATCCCTGCGGCGGTGTTCCTGACTGGTCTGTCTCTACTACCGCTGTCCAAGACCCTCTATGGTCTGGGGAAAATCCTGTACTCGGGCGATGTCCATATCCGCTCGCAATGTCGCCGTCATACATGCCTCAGTATACTCCGGATTCAGGCCCATAATAAATCTGTGAACTCTAGCTGGCATAGTATCAACAATTGCTGGAGCATAACGGGATAAGGAGTCAAACTGTAAAGCATACTCGCGTACCCTCCTCGGCCCCTGCTCCAGATGCAAAAACTGATCCATCCGGGCCTGCCGGATCTCTCGTGGAAAGTAACGGTGCAGGAAGGCCTCCGAGAAGCTGGTCCAGGTCGGAGGGGCAACATCTCTCCCTCGGGACCTTTCCCAACTCTCGTACCACAATATAGTTATATCCCATAACTGGAACACTACCAACTCAACAGACTCTGAAGGGGTCACATGCATAACTCGGAATATCCTCTGCGTCTGATCTAAAAAGTCCTGGGGGTCCTCTGCTTGATCTGACCTTGTAAACTGTGGGGGACCCAGTGCCAAAAACTCCCTGTCCCTGGAACTACCCAACCCACCTGAAGGCTCTGCTGCCACAGGTGGCGCTGACTAGCGCTGTGTGGCCATCATCTGTGCCAACATCACTACAGCGCTATGAACCTCCTGATCTGATGGTAAAGGCACAAGAGCTATTGGGGGCAGTGTAGTACCCAACGGCTCCTGATGTGAGGGGGACTGTTGAGAGGGCTGTGATGAAGCCTCTATATCGCCCTCAGATCGGGCTGACTCTAACTGAAGCTGAGGCATCCTACTAGTGCCTTCACCTGCTGCTGTGTCTAATCTCCTGCCTGTGGTAGGGTGTCACTGATCTGCCATTCTTATTTGTAGACAAAGAATATGATAAGTTTTAGGGACTCGACCCTATATTGTACTGTGCTATGGCACGACTGAGTATGAAAGAAGAGTAACCATCCTATTATGCCTCGCAGCCTCCTACCTATAGTATGTGGTGCACAACACACCCATAGATAATACTCTACTTAGCATGGCTTGCAGACTCCCTAGGACACGACCTGCTCTGATACCAAGTTTGTCACGCCCCGCCTTGGGGGGTATGACTGGCACCTGGTGCCCTAGTAGGACTTGAATTGCTAGACTACTGAGTCTGAGCACATCTGGTGCCTGGCTGGCTCTAACTCAGATTCAAGGAATCAACGGGCTATATAACGGTTGTAAGCACAGCCTCCGGCCAACTGGTCTATAGCCACCTGTACCTGTAATAACAGCTAACCAAAAACATACTCGTAACAAGGAACATATGCGGGCTGACAAGGCCACCATGCTGCCTAGTTATCTGTAACTCAACACAAGACTACTATAAGATTACGTGACCGGCAAGGTCACTACTACTTTCAAACTCAAGCCCCACACGGCCAGCATAAACTGAAATGCTTAACAGCTATAACAGACTGCACGGCCTCACACGACCGGCTCAACTGACCACAGGGAAATATATGCAGACTGCAAGCCTCTAGGAATACTGATAAGATGGTCGGGACAGGGCCTCGGCCTACCCGTACTGTACAACAAAAGGAAATAATATAAACCTCTGAAATATCAAGCTCCAGATGACGGGAGCTGATGACTCTGCGCTGGCTAGGATCACGAGGGATCGCCTCCTCGTCTATGAGTAACTGCAGGCAAGTAATGCAGCGCCCCACTAGGCGTCAGTACCACTGGTACTGAGTATGCAAAGAACCTGAAAAAATATAACTGAAACAACTGAATATAGATTGCATATCTAGCAAACCTGTATGATAGGAGATAACTGAATTTGAGGAAACTGATAAGAACTGAATCATGCTTCCTGTACTGATAAGGCGGAGGCATACCTGTAAACGTGACGTCCTGCTGTCTAGTAACTAGTATATAGCACATAAATAGATATACATGTAGCAAGCAAGAGCCAATAGCAACCCCCATAAGCCGGATGGCGCCAAGCAAGCAAACAATCTATATAACCCTACCCGGGTCAAAACCAGCGAAAAATAAGTCACTCCACTCATCTGCTCACTTCGGAGCTCCTCTATCGGCCACTTGGGTCTCCGGCTCGGGCTATAGCCTCCGATATAAATAACCGTGTCTGAGTCCGGAGGACTCCTGTGTAGACAGTAACAGATAGGGTCTGCTTCCCCAAAATGCTCCTCGGGGCTATCTGAAATCGGAGCTACACCTGTAATAAGATATGTACTGTAACTGTATCTGTATCTATTCCCTGGGCGCTTGCGCACAACAGGGCTATCTGTACTGTAATGCTGATCAGCCTGATATGGGGAAAGCTTCATCCCATCTTCGTCCAAACTGGGGACGGCATGCCACTCCTTGGAGTGACGTAAACCCACCCGCTCAGTGGGCGACACGATTACCAACCCAGGGGCGGCGAGGATGCTCACTAAGGTGCCCTCACGCCATATCAAGTCTCAACAAAGAAATAGCACATACAAATAGCAAGCATGTATAACTGAAAAGGCTATCTGAAATCATATTTCTTATTCTGATCTCTTTCTGTATTATACTGGCTCTTTACTGATTATACTGATTCTGAAATCTTTATTTAACTGTGTGGCTAATCTATAGCCAGGGTACTATCTGTCTGAATGGCTAATCTGTAGCCATAACTATCTTTCTATCTGATCTTTCTTTACTAACTTTTATTCTGAAAATCTACCTCTTTTTATTCTACAACATGCTTGCTAATCACATAATAAGCTATACTGAATCTGGAATGCCAACTCGCCTTTCGGCGCATGCTCTTCTAACTTTAAGACTGAATACGATATGGCAACACAACTCAGAATCTATTAGACTTACTTAATTCTCAACATTCAACTCCGAGAGATACAAATACGGAGTTTACTATGATTTACCAAGCTAAGACTTACGAACATGCCGAAGGACAACTTTACATACCTTAACCTCGAGTTATCCGACTGTCGGACGAGGCTCGATCAGTACTACAGCTATTTCTCCCAACTGCATTCATATATACGTCAATTAATTCTAAATATAGCTTTATTTTGAAGAACGACGTTACTTTCGATAAAATTATATCCTAAACTTAGGCTTATCGAAAGACGGTCGAAAACTCGCTATTCTTCAAAAGTCCAGAAGGGAGAAGTATTCACTTCACAGCTAGGAGCACATAGACACAAGTTTGGAGCAATTCTACTTACCTTCGCCCGGTAGCTTGACAATTCGTCGGCCGTATTTCGCGAAACTAAATCCGTAGGAATGCTATCTGCTGCTAAATAGCTCGGTGTCTGAGGTTAATTTGGGTTTGGACTACGTTTGGCAGCGTAATCGGACGAAAATATATTTACCCTCTTCGTTCTCCTCTGTTCCTCTGCGTTTTCTGGAAATTTAATATGATTTAAATGGAAATAAACTGAAGTGGGGCTTTATACACTTGGGCCTGGATAGGCCCAACATGTCACGAAGCCAACACGGAGGCTCCACCTCCGTGACACGTTGCCATCGCGGAGGGGCTCTGCCTCGGCTCCTTCCGTGATGGTTCGACAGGTTACCCGTCTGATCCTTTCCCGGGCCTTTCTCTAGCACGTATGGCTTTCGAATATGCTTAACCAATGTGCGAATAGGTCATCTAAGTGTCGGGAATCTTACGGGGTATAACACGTACCTTCGATGTACGAGCCATATGTAGCATCCTTGATAAAGCTAAGAGGAACTGCATAAGGAACTGGCCATGTACAACTCTTGGTAGGAGTTGTACCATAGTAATCGTGTAAAATTATAGAAATATTGCACTTTACTGAGCTCATGGTATGAATGGAAGATACGAATTGTGATGACCACATACAACTCGCACCAAAGAGCTGTGGTGAACTTTAAAGAAAATATGATTGGCAGATCCTAGGGCATGAGGCATTCATGAATCGTAATATCAAGGTACGAGTTGTACCACAACACTCGTGAAAATATTCGGAGGATGTCCAACTTCACAAGATCAAACCATGACAGGCATTGTATAACTCGTAAGAGCATTTTACTAGTTGTACCAACTTCCAAGACTTTACCCAATTCAACACTGCTGAGCATTGTACGAGAGGAAGCTACGACTCATAGGTTCATGGTACGAGTCGTAGGATCAGGCGGCGACAGTTAAATCAGTTTTTCTATTAATTTAGGAAAAAGTTCTAATTATTTGTATAAATACTTTTCTAGGTTATTTTTAGAAAGTCAAATCCTACTTCAACTAGGAAAAGGAGTTACAAATCCCAATTCCTCTCCATGAAGGAACAAGGAAGGCTTACTCTACTATTATAAATACCATTTGTTTCTATGTAATAGAGTAGGAAATTAGTGAGAGAGGAGAGAAGGATAGAATTGAGTTAGTAGACGTGTGAATAGTTACTTTTATGAATTTTTATCGAGTTTGAAGGAGCAATTCTTGGGATCAATTTATTGATTTCCTACATTGTTCTTGAGGTTGTTTTTTGATAATCAAATATGATTTTATTTGAATTGTTGCTGTAAGTATTTAATTATGTGTTTGTCTATGAATGCAAATTGTAATCTTACAACCATGAGAGGCTAAAACCTCCACAACTAGGGGTTTTGGGAATCATGGTGGTTTAACAAACTAGAGGTGCATAAAAGTGATTCAAAACAAATGCAAAAAACTTGTATTGTATTCTCTTCATGTTTGAAAATTTCTTAACGATGTACAATATTAGGACTTGTCTAAATTATTTATTTGCTTGAACCTAGAGAAGTAGAGATTAGGAAAAGAGGAGTACAACAAAGCCTTGATCTTTACAATCATTGTATTAACTTGAGTTGTGGTCGCAAAATAGTTAAATTTGGAACATATTGATAATGGTTAGTTTGAAATCGCTCATGAGACCTGACCTGGTGATTGAGTATAGTCATCCAATAGGAACGAACTAGTCATTTGGATGAATCCTAGTTATCATTTCTACAAGTAAGCATTGGGATTGATCACGTGTGTATACCTAAAGTAGTAATGAACGCATGGGGAACACTTACCCTAGTTGTTTTTAAATCTTGATTTAAATAACAATTATAATCTTTGCTTTAACATATGTTTTCTTTAAACCCCTCAATTTGGAGATAACTCACCAACAAGTTCACTTACCAGCATTAATGTATATCTTACCCTATTCCTTATGGGTTCGACCCCAACCTCTTAGTTGATTCTTTATTGACAACAACCAGTTCATACTTTGTCAGGAAGTGTGAGTTTGAGCGTTATCAAAAAATGGCGTCGCTATTGGGGAATACGACTAAGATTAGATTAGTTGCTTATATTTAACTTTTGGTTGTTATTTCCCCTTTTATGTTTTTATTTGTTTTGTTTTGTGTCATATAGGGCACCTTTTTGCAAATCCAAGCATTTAAGACAGTGGAGGATGAGTCCGAGTTCCTTTACAAAGTCTAAGTAGTCAAGATACTTACGTCGTGCCCTGATGTTAAATAAGGCATTGCATGGGAGACAACCCATGGATGGTGAAGTCTGAGTAGCCACAAGTATGTTCTCTTCCCTCTATTTTTACATTCTATGCTTCGAGGATGAAGCATGCTTTTTAAAAATAGGAGGGTGTGTACTTGTAATTTTGGGGATTTTGATTTGTCCGAGGGTTTTTTTGTCGTGCTTCTTTTCCCACGGGCATGCTATCTAGTACAACCGACATGTTTAGGATTTGATTTTTGTGATTTTTTCTTAATTAGAAAGTAGCTTGGGAGTACTCAGCCAATAAATTGCACTAGTTTTGGATTTGAAAAAAAATGACCCTCTTTAAAAATTTTTGATGATTAGCTATGTACTTGTGATTGCAAATATGATTTCTGTGGATCATTTTATTTAATTTAGTATATTAGCATGTATAGCTTTTGTTAAGACATATATAAACCAAACAGGTAGAGTGAAGGCAAGTCATGTACCATGAGTGAATGAGGTGTAATACCTAGTTCAATACCGTGTAGAGGATCTAGAACTTGCCCAGTTGGTCTTTGCATAGATTTTAGGATGGTTGGTTAGGAAAGGATCATAGGTCGTTCTTGCTGAGCCCATTTTTCTCCAAAATAACCCTACTGAAATCATATGATTCTATTGATCCACATTTTTGAGCCTTAAATAGACCATTCTTTTCTTTGATCAACCAATTAGACGTACCTATTTTTTTTATAATGAACCTATTTTGGCCTTGATCCCTCGGACATTGTGAACCTCAACACAGGCAAAATGCCTATGTTGAGGGTGTCTAGAGTAGGGGTGCATAAATAATGGGAAGGTGAAAAAGGAAGAGAAAAAAAAGTGAAAAATGAGGTGTGGTGTTATAAAAGAAAAAGAAAAGGAAAAAGAAAAAAATTGAAAAAGAAAATGCAAAATGCGAATGATGCATGAAAATTTTGAAGAAACACATCACACTCATACAAGTGCATAAAACGGGTAAAAAGCAAGCCTGTGATATCTAATATGCAGTATTTGAAACTTCTTTGTGTGGGTAAGAGTCTTACTTGCTCAGTCCCATGTTTCATATTTTCCTATATTTGTGAGTAGGGGACATTATTTGTTGTGAGGGTACATGGTTTGTGTTTGATTCTGCCAATTGTCTGTATGAAAAGAATTGGTCATGACTTGACTATCTGTTAATAGCTAGATGACATATCTTGTTCCCTATTTATCATGGTTTGAGGTCGCTTGATATGCATATGCTGATTTGATTTACGGGAAAAAAGGTGAAAAGTGGTTTGAGTTTACGGTGCAAATTTTGATTGATTATTGGCTATGGTATCCTAGGTTCATTTTCTAGTTAAGAGTCGAGTTTAATTTTAATTTTCTTTGCCTGAGGATATGCAAAAGTCTTAAATTGAGGGTGTCGATGTGCTGTGAATTTAAAGCACTTTCAACACTTAAAAGTTAGAAAATATGCATGGTCTTAGGTGTGTTTATAAATATATGATGCATTTTTACTTTGTTTTCAGGGAAATTATGTAGAAGATTTGAAATGTCCAAAAGAAGAGAAAAGTGTACTGAAAATGGTGAAATTGCAGACCTCGGTAGGAGTTGTACCTAGGAAGTACGAGCCATACGTAGCATCCATGATAAAATTCAAAGGAACTGCATAAGGCACTAGCCATGTACAACTCTTGGTATGAGTCGTACCATAGCAGTCATGGAAAATTACGGAAATATTGCACTTGTCTGAGCTCATGTGACGAATCAAAGATATGAGTCGTGATGACCACATGCAACTCACACCAAAGAGTCGTGGTGAACTTGAGAGAAAATGTGATTGGCATAGGGCACGAGGCAGTCACGAGTCGTGATATCAAGGTACGAGCTATATCACAAAACTCGTGAAAATATTCAAAGGATGCCCAACTTCACAAGATCAGACCACAACAGGCATTGTACGATTCGTAAGAGCATTGTACGAGTCGTACCAACTTCCAAGACTTAGCCAAATTCAAGAATTCTGAGCATTGTAAGAGAGGAAGCTATGACTCGTAGGTTCATGGTACAGGTCATAGGCTCAGGCGGCAGAAGTTAAATTAGTTTCACTATTAATTTAGGAAAAGGTTCTGATTATTTGTATAAATAATTTTCTAGGTTATTTTTAGAAAGTCAAATCCTACTTCAACTAGGAAAAGGAATTCCAAATCCCAATTCCACTCCATGAAGGACAAGGAAGGCTTACTCTACTATTATAAATACCCTTTATTTCTCTGTAATAGAGTAGCAAATTATATAGAGGGAGGAGAGAAGGACAAAGTTGAGTTAGTAGACGTGTGAATAGTTACTTTTGTGATTTTTTATGGAGTTTTAAAGGAGAAATTTTTGGGATCGACTTCTTGATTTCCTACATTGTTCTTGAGGTTGTTCTTTGATAATCAAATCTGATTTCCTTCCAATTGTTGTAGTAAGTTTTTAATTACTTGTTTGTCTATGAGTGCAAATTGAAATCTTACAACCACGAGAGACTAAAACCACCACAACTAGGGGTTGTATGAACCATGGTGGATTAACAAATTAGGGTTGCACAAAAGTAATTCAAAACCAATGCGAAAAGCTTGTATTGTATTCTCTTTATGTTTGAACATTTCTTAATGGTGTACTACATTAGTACTTGCCCAAATTCTTTACTTTATTGAACCTAGAGAAGTAGAGATTAGGAAAAGAGAAGTACAATAAAGCCTTGATCGTTACAAATATTATATTAACTTGAGCTATGGTCGTAGATAGTTAAATTTGAAACATATTGATAACGGTTAGTTTGAAATCGGTCATGAGACCTGACCTAGTGATTGAGTATAGTCATCCAATAGGGACGAACCAGTCATTTTGTTGAACCCTAGTGATCAGTTCTACAAGTAAGCATTGGGATTGATCACGTGTGCATACCCGAAGTAGTTATGAACCCATGGAGAAGACTTATCCTAGTTGTTTTCATATCTTGATTTAAATCACAATAATAATATTTGCTTTAACATTGTTTGATTTAAACCCCCTATTTTGGAGATAACTCACCAACAAGTTCACTTACCGGTGTTAGTATAGATCTTACCCTGTCGAACCTCTTAGTTGGGTTCTTTATTGACAATGAATGGTTCATATTTTGTCAGGAAGTGTGAGTTTGAGTGTTATCACTGTTACACCCCAAATTTTTTAATGATTATTTGAAATTTGTATGTTGTGTTAACGGAAGTACAATATGTATATTGATCGTAGGTGAGGAGGGAGACATGTACGAAGGGAAGAGCGAAGAGTATGTGAAGTTCATAAGCAAGGGACAATTTTAAATGAACATATCTCTCAATATATAATGCACTAGAAGTCCTAAAACCTATCAAATTAAAGATATTTGAGTCTAGTTTTCATAACATCAAACCACTTGTCAATTGGAGTTTGGAGTAAAAGGTTATGGGTATTTTACTGAGGCCCCATTAAGCAGTGACATAAGCACTGCCTCCACTGCCCTACCCCTATTTATTTAAGTCGTATGATACCCAAATCATATCATTCCTATCTAAATTCATGTTGTCTGCTTAGGGGACACTTCTCTCTGTATTTTTTCAGCCAAGAACCAAGATAAATCAATGCAAATCATCAACAAAAATTCTAAGCCAAGTTACTTAAGTTAAAGATAAGCTCTCTGCCATACCCCTAGTAATTATGTTAAGTTATCCATTCTAAGTGTTGAAATTATCTCCAAGTCTAAAAAGGGTAATCCTAGGAGCTTTTAAGACACTTATAATGATGTAAGCTTTCTTAAGCTTCTCAGATAATTCAAAGCTATGTATGTTAATCCAACATCGTCCGAATTACAGCTATAATTCTTTGTTTACCTATAAGGCAGCACTTAGAGATTTTCTCATGAGTTCCCAAGCTATAGAGCTCCAAGTCTCAGATCCTTAAGTTATGTTTTCATGTACCTAAGTTATAGGGATATGTGCTATGCTAATCTAAGAAGTTTTCAAGGAATAATTTTCTGAGAATCATGCTAATATCACAGTCAAGTATTTGGAGTTGCATACAAGTCTTTATAAGCCTTTCCGGTAAGAACTCTTAATTTATATGATTTTCATATTACAACATATAGTTGAGTAATTTCAATTATATTGAAGTCATACATCCATATGGTCAACTCTTGTTGAAGTTATCATTTGAATTTCCTAAATATAGAGGAGAGATTCTTCCATGTACCAATGTTCCAAGCGTTGAAGTAGGTATAAGCACAGGCTATGATAATGATTAGTTAAGCTTAGAACTCCTAAAATCCTAGGAAGTCTTCTGGAGTTCATTTAGTTATCTAAACACGAATTTATACATTATATGGATGTCTCATATGTTGTATGTATGTAGTTCAACCCTCAACCCTATGTATATGTTAAGTATTATGATAAACAACTCCAAGTTCCAAGTTATAAGTTCCATGTTTTCGTAGAAATAAGAAAAATGAATTAAGAACTCTATGTGCTCCTTGATGTGATAAATTTGATGTTGGAATTCCAGTATATAGTTGTCGATACATATAATGGAACCACCTTGTGGGCAGTAAATATATGTAGCTTCCAAATGTTAAAGGATTGAA
This sequence comes from Datura wrightii, assembly GCA_035772735.1. Taxonomy (NCBI): domain Eukaryota; kingdom Viridiplantae; phylum Streptophyta; class Magnoliopsida; order Solanales; family Solanaceae; genus Datura; species Datura wrightii. The sequence continues at coordinate 114,842,631 of JASDFA010000001.1, forward strand.
TAAAAATGAGGATCTATGTTCTTCTACTCAAGTGATACGTTAAATTGGTAAAATTATTTGTAGGACATTGCTTGTAAGACTACTAAAGTTCTTATGTTATCTAAACCTCTTGAAGGTCTGTCGAGTCACTGAGTTGACATGTTTGTAGATAATTTGATAGCTTTACTTGATATATATTTACATGGTGTGTGTGCTCACTTGCATTTATATGTTACGAAAGAGGCCTACTCCAGCCACAGATTTTAGCATTTATCATTTCAATGCTAAATGAGTTAAAAATTGACTCAGTATAAGCCCTATTGGATCCATTTATGATTATGATTGCATTTATTTATTTTACCCTGCTGTGGTACTCTGGCTGGATATATTTTTAGTTTATTCCGGTATGGTACACCGGCTGGAGATATCTTTTGTAACACCCTAAAACTTCCTATAACTAGCCTTGAGATTCAAAATTTGATTCTGCAAAAATCTGGGAAAATGATCACAATACAAGTCATAGTATGACTCTGTAACACCCTAAAACTTTCCTAGACCAAACTCATACCTTGAAAAAAAATCCAAAAGAAACTAGAAAAGTTGCCTCAAAATGAATGAGACAACGAGTCGTGGTAATCTCCAACGACTTGTTGTGTTAGACGTGGTCAGCCCTGCTTGGTCCTTCGAGAACCAATGGGACATGGAACGACCCGTTGAGAGGAACAATGAGTCATCCTGTCACTCATTGGTCCCAGCTCAGAAGTCCCTCTTTTAGGACCCCACGACTCAACCAATGAGTCATCGTGTGAAACAACGACTCGTGGTGTGAGTCGTTGTTTGAGAGTCCCAGAAACTTCCTTCAGTGATACCGAGTGGAAACAACGACCCATTGTGTCCCACAACGAGTCATTTTGACCACCCCTTGTGCTAAGTTCAATAGTTTTAATAACCTTTCCAGTGGAGGTAACAACTCGACACAACGACCCGTTGAGTCTACCAATGAGTCGTTGTGTTGCCCGTTGTCAGGCTTCCCAGAATCCTTATCTAGTGACAACGGGAGGAACCAACGACCCATTGGTTAATTCAACGAGTCGTGGTACCTCTAGTTTTCAGTTCCACTAAGCCCATCCCAGGCCTTAGGACCAATGACTTGTCCAAACGAGTCGTGGTCTCAACCAACGACTCGTTGAGTGACCTGTTGGTCCATTATTGGTAGCTTTTCCTGATTTTTTTCCCGGGGTATTTTTGAAAATTTTCACCTTTTTAATACCTAAAATACATCATTTTGGGTTATTATCAGGGAATTTAGAGGGGTAATTGATGATTATTTCACCCCTCTCATCCCCTCAAAAAATTCAGTTCGTAAAACTTCTCTTAGAAACATTCAGAGGAAGAGCTAGGGCAGTCAGTTTCTTCTGAGATTCTGAAGGGATTCTCTTAGAAATTTTCTTCACTAGGTATGTGGGAATTCAATAAGGGAATTTTTATTCCCATGTGTTCCCAAAACCCTCTCTAAATTTTCTATCAGTTATAGCCCTGCGGTTTCGAAATGTAGAAGGATTTTAGATAGAATTTTATAAATTTCAAGTGGAATATTATTTATGATATTATCTACTATATTTTTCCGAAATCCTAGAAATTTTTTGGAAACTAGCATCTTATAGAATGAATTAGCCCTAGCTTCCCACTTCAGTATATTAGAATCTTGCTTATTGGACTAGTTATTTCCTGCTGCTTGAATCTATCAGTGTTGAGATTCTCATATTGTTAAAAACTAGTTGAAATCCCAGTAAATTGCATGCTAGTCTAGCTTTAGTTAAAATATCATTTTACTTAGTATTATTTAGAAATATCAGCTGATCAGTTTGACTAAAGTCTTTTCCTGAAGTGTCGGTGGTGCTTCCCAGTTATAAGTTATGAGACTCAAATATCATATATAAGATTTTAGTGCTTCTTTAGACGGTTATGATACTTCCAGATAAGTACCTCTGACCAGTCTTAGAACCCCCAGCTTCAGTGTCAGTTTGTTCTTTAGACAGTTACGACACTTCTAGATAAGCAACTCTGGCTAGTCTTAGAACGTCACTTATAGAATTCGGTCTGATAAGACTCTTAGGGTACTTCCAGATAAGTATCCCTAGCTTTGACTCCGACCCCAGTTTTGAGCTATCAACTTAGTAGTCATTCTAGGACTATCCAGTGGGAGTAGGATAGCATCGAGCGGACCGAGGTTCCAGCGCATCTAGGTTCCCAGAACTAATTTTCCTCCATAGGTTATTTTATTGGCCCTATGGCCCTAGACATGTTATCACCCAGTTCATGCCTTTATACCTTGGCAAGGTATATTGGGTCCAACTGATGTTGTGTATACATCGGACTCCACATCTAGCTCACGTGGTTATATGTCGGTTATAGATTCTCCCACTATTCAGCACAGTTTTAGTTTAGCTCAACTTAGAACAGCTTCAGCTTACTCAGTTCAGTTTAGTACAGTTAGCTTAGATCAGTACCTCAGACTCAGGGCATGTTATAACCATCAGACAGGGTCATTTTTACCATTTTAGTTATATTTCAGTTTATTCAGTTTCAGTATTTCAGTTGGTCATTGCATATCATTATAGTTCAGTTATTTTTTCCCCCACTTACCCAGTATATTCAAAGTACTGACGCATACCTTCTATGTTGTATCATATTATGATACAGGCGCAGGTTCTCAGTCTCAGCACCTCTAGTAGATCTTCTTCAGGTGATATCCATTGTACCCGTGGTGAGTCCTCATCTTTCGAGGATGATGTTTATTTTCTTATGTTATTCTCTTACAGTTAGCTGGGGGGTTGTCCCAGAAACTCATCATATATAGATGGATTTATACATACATTCAGACTTTCAGTTTTGTTCTCAAATGTGCAAACTATCATTATTTAGCTCTTCCTGAATGATTTTATTATTTAAGCTTCTGCTATGATTACTCACATTGCTAGTGTTATGATAGACCATGGGTTGGCTTGGGGTTACTTGTGACTCCAAGTACCATGTCTCATCCATGGTATAGACACGAATCATGACAAACTTGGTATCAAAGCACTAGGTTTAGTGTATCCTAGGATGTCTGAATGGCGTGTCAAGTAGAGTCCTTTTCATGTGTGGTGAAGTGCGCCACACTTATGACGGGGAGGATACGAGATGTTATTAGTAAAACTCCCTTTTGTTCATACTATTTATCATGCGTTCAAGTCCAACTCCATAAACTTTCTCCTAACTCGTGCTATATTTCTATTCAGTGAAATCATACCTCCAAGATGCGGAAATAGAAGAAAGGCCAGCAACACTCACCGACCTGCCCCACCAACTCCAGCAGCCCCTCAAGATGACCAAGTGTCCTCATCAGTGTTCAGAGCAGCAATCCAGCTACTCGCACAGACAGTCACAAACCAGGTAAACCAGCAGGTGGTTTCGGTTAATACAAGTGGGTCCACAGCAGCTGCCCGAGTTTCGGACTTTACCCGGATGAACCCTTTATCCTTCAATGGATCTAAGGGGAGAGAGGACCCATAGGAGTTCATGGATGAAGAACAAAAGATCACCCAGATTATGGGTGTTAGATTCGCTGAGAGTGCTGACCTTGCTGCCTACAAGTTGAAAAGGGTAGCTCAGATCTGGTACGATCAGTGGGAAGAAGGGAGACCAGCGGGAGCAGAAGCAGTGGAGTAGGAGGAGTTCACAACAGCCTTCCTAGTTATATTCTTCCTCGGGAGCTAAGGGAGGATAAGGTAACATAATTCATGAATTTGAGACAGGGCAACACGACGGTGGAAGAGTATGCGCTAGAATTCACACGGTTGTCAAAATATGCTCGGAGATGGTAGCTGAGCCAAGGGCTTGAATCCTTAATTTCGTTAATGGAGTATCAAACATGGTAATTAAGGAGTGTAGGACTACAATACTTATCAAAGATATTGACTCTCCAACCTCATCGTTCATGCCCAACAAATTGAGGTAGAAAAGTTGAAAGATTTGGAGAAGGAGAATAACAAGGCTAGAACTGGCCAATTAGATTATGGCCACTAGAGGTTTGGCGGTAGTAGCCGCCCATAGTAGCAGTAGAGGGATCCAACACCCACTTCAGCCAGCACCTCTACTTTCTGATCCCACAAGGATTAGAAGGGTGGAGCATCTGGCTTATAGTCCAAGAGTCACAGCACCAGTAACTGTTACATAGCTTACACTAAGTATGGTAGAAACTTTGCAGGAGAATGCCTTCAAGGTAGAGAGGGTTGCTTTAGGTGGGACAGCTAGGTCACCGGCTCAGAGAATGCCTATAAGCAAGATCGGTGAGACCATAGTCCACGACTTCAACAGGTCCAGCAGGCTGACCAACTTAGTATGCCAACCCTTCAAGAACGGATGGCAGTCAACGCCATGACCGTTTTTATGCTTGGTCCGCTAATCAGGATCAGGAGCTGACCTGATGTGGTCATGGGTATGTTACGTCTTTTCCATATAGATGTGTATGCCTTACTAGATCAAGGAGCCACACTATCATTCTTGACTCCCTATGTAGCTATCAAGTTTGATATTAGTCTAGAATTCCTCTTAGAACCATTCTCAGTCTCTACCCCAGTTGGTGAGTATGTTAGAGTCAGCCAGTTGTATTAAAACTACCCAATCCCAATCTTGAATAAGGTCATTCCAGTTGATTTTGTAGAGTTAGACATGGTTGATTTCGATCTCATTCCTGGCATGGATTTGTTAAACTCTGATTATGCCTCAGTCGACTGCAGAACTAGATTCATCAGATTTTAGTTCTCTAATGAGCCAATTTTAGAGTGAATGGGCGGTAGTTCAGCGCCTAAGGGTCGGTTTATTTCCTACCTTAAGGCAAGAATGATTATTTTTAAAGGGTGTATTTATCATCTAGTTTAGGTCAAAGATTCCATCTCTTGGACCCCAACTATCTAGTCTATTCTAGTTGTCAGCGAATTCCCTGACGTGTTTCCCGAAGATCTTCCCAGAGTCCCTCTTGAGAGGGAAATAAACCTTGGCATAGACCTTCTTCCAGACACCATCTCCTTCCCTCCTTGCAAATGGCTCCAACTGAGCTTAAGGAGTTGAAGGATCAGCTGAAAGACCTCCTTGACAAAGGTTTCATCAGGCCGAACATCTCTCCATGGGGTGCTCCAGTATTATTCGTGTGAAAGAAAGACGATAACCTCAGAGTGTGTATCGATCACCGTCAGTTGAATAAGGTCAAAATTAAGAATTGGTATCCGCTACCCAAGATTGGAAACTTGTTCGACCAATTTCAGCGAGCCAGTTATTTCTCCAAGGTAGATCTCAGGTCAGGGTATCATCAGCTAAGAGTCAGAGAATGTGACATACGGAAAATAGCTTTCAAAAGTCGGTATGGTCATTAAAAATTCGTGGTTATGTCCTTTAGACTAACTAAGGTCCCCACAACATTCATGGACCTAATGAACAGGGTTTTTAAGTCTTATCTAGACATGTTCGTCATTGTATTCATTGATGAAATTTCGATATACTCCAGAAGCAAGGAATAACATGCTAACCATATAGGATAGTGCTACAGATGCTCAAAGACCACCAGTTGTTCACTAAGTTCAGCAAATATGAATTCTAGTTGATGTATGTGACTTTCCTTGGTCACTTGGTCTCGGGTGAGGGTATTCAAGTAGATCCTCAAAAGATAGTAGCGGTGAAAGACTGGCCAAGACCTACTTCCCCAACTGAAATCAGAAGTTTCTTGGGTCTAGCCGATGATTACTAACATTTTGTGGAAGGTTTTACTTCTATTGCATCTCCTCTAACTAGGTTGACTCAGAAAAAGGTGAAATTTCAGTGGTTAGATGCATGTGAGAATAGTTTCCAGGAGTTGAAGACTCGATCACTACCGCTATAATGTTAACATTGTCGGAATGAATAGATGGGTTCGTAGTGTATTATGACACTTCTAGAGTTGGACTCGAGCACGTCCTGATACAGCAGGGTAAGGTGATAGCTTATGCCTCCAAACAGCTCAAGGTTCACGAAAAGAACTATCCAACTCATGACCTTGAGTTGGCAGCAGTGGTGTTTGCGTTGAAAATATGGAGGCATTACCTTCACGGGGCTCACGTCGAAATTTTCACAGATCACAAGAGCCTTTAGTATGTGTTCAGTCAAAAAGATTTAAATCTCCTCCAAAGAAGGTGGTTGGTGCTATTGAAGGATTACTACATGAGTGTGTTGTACCTAAGCAGGATGTTTATGGGGGGCGTGGCTCATGTTGAAGAGATCAGAAAATAACTACAAAGGATATTCACATGTTAGCTCGGTTGGGAGTGCAGTTGGTTGATTCGGGTGAGGGCGGAGTAGTAGTGCAGAGTGGATCAAATTCCTTGTTTGTCGATAAGGTAAGCAAGGTAGGATAAATATCGCATACTTCTTAAGCTAAAGGAAGCAGTTCTCAGAAAAGAAGTGGAGGCTTTCTCCAAAGGGGGAGATGGTGTTCTCCGTTACCAGGGTAGACTATGTGTACCAAATATAGGTGACTTGAGACAGAAGATACTGGCTGAAGCACATAGTTCGAGATATTCCATCCACTCAGGTGCTACTAAGATGTATCGTGATCTATGGGATATTTACTGGTGGAACGACATGAAAAGAGACGGCAGAATTTTTGGCTACGTGCCCAAACTGTAAATAGGTTATGGTGGAACATCAGAGACCTGGGGGTATGACTCAGGATATCAGCATACCCACATGGAAGTGGGAAGAAGTGAACATGGACTTTATTATAGGTCTACCTCGTACTTGTTGGCAGCATGACTCAATCTAGGTGATAGTAGACTAGATGAACAAGTTAGCACATTTCCTCCCAGTTAAGACTACAGACTCAACTAAGGATTTTGCTAAGCTATATATTAGGAGTTGGTTAGACTGCATGGGGTGCCCTTGTCCATTATTTCAAATAGAGGTACCCAGTTCACCTCGCATTTCTGGAAGTCATTTCAGAAAGGACTCGGTACCCAGGTCAAGCTCAGCACAACTTTTCACCCATAGACAAATGGACAAGCTGAGTGGACTATCCAAACCTTGGAAGATATGCCGAGAGCGTGTGTGATCGATTTCAAGGGCAGTTGGGATGATCACCTACCTCTCATCGAGTTTGCGCACAACAAAAGCTACCAATCTAATATCCAGGTGGCCCCATTTGAGGCATTATATGGTAGGCGATGTAGGTCTCCTATAGGGTGGTTTGAGGTTGGTGAAGCTACCCTGATAGGGCCAGACTTAGTTCATGAAGCTGTGTAGAAGGTGCAACTTATCAGGGAGAGCTTGAAAACAACGCAAAGCCAACAGAAATCCTACGCTAATGTGAGGAGAAGAGAGTTAGAGTTTGCAGTAGATGATTGGGTTTATCTAAAAATTTTACCAATGAAGGGGATAATGAGTTTTGGGAAGAGAGGAAAACTCAGTTCGAGATATGTAGGACCTTATAGAATTCTGAAGTGAATTGGTAGTGTGGCACATGAGTTGGAATTACCTCTAGAGTTAGCATCTGTACACCTAGTCTTCAATGTGTCACTATTGAATAAGTGCATCGGTGATACAACTTCAGTTGTGCCACTAGACAGTGTGGGAGTGAAAGATAGTCTCTCTTACGAAAAGGTCCCAGTTTAGATCCTTAACTGTCAGGTTCGTAAGCTAAGAAACAAGGAAGTTTCTTCAGCGCTTTAGTGAAAATCTTATGGAGGAACCAGCTAGTTGAGAGAGCCACACGGGAAGCAGAAGTAGACATGATTGCCAGATACCCTTACTTATTCCCTTCCAGTGCAGTTCCAGCATCAGGAACTAAATCCCTTTTTTTTAGTACACTATTCAGTTCTGTACTCATCAACTCTATTCAGATGTTCAATGTGCATTGTAGTTGCATCAGCTTTGTTAGCATGGTTATGTCAGTTCGGAGTCAGTTACTCTTTCAGAAATAAGTTCATAGCCTTAGTCTGGGAATTGCAGCTCATTTCCTAGTTTTGCAGCAGTTTTAGCCTCCATTCGAGGACGAAAGATCCCAAGGAGGAGATATTGTAACACCCCAAAACTTTCCTAGACCAAACTAAGACCTTCCAAAAAAAATTCAGAAGAAACTAGAAAAGTTGCCTCAGAACAACCAAGATAACGAGTCGTGTTCAGCTCCAATGACTCATTGTGTCAGTTGTGGTCTGCCCTTCTTGATCCTTCGGGAACCAACGGGACATGGAATGACCCAATCGTGAAGAACAATGAGTTTTCCGATCACTCATTGGTTCCCAGCTCAGAAGTCCCTCTTCTAGGACCCCACAAATCAAACAATGAGTCATAGTGTGATACAATGACTTGTGGTGTGAGTCGTTGGTTGAGAGTCCTAGAAAATTCCTTAAGTGATAACGAGTGGAAACAACGACCCATTTTGTCTCATTTAGTTATTCATATGACAATCCATGAGAGAGTATAAGAAAACAACTTTTTTGAGTTTGGTCTTGGAAAAGACAAACTAATTGATGGAATTCATTGATTCATGTGAATTACGAAAATAAATGGTCATGTCCTTGTGACCACCCGTTATGCCAAGTTCAGTAGTTTCACTCACCTTTCCAGTGAAGGTAATGAATTTGACATAATAACATGTTGGGTCTACCAACGAGTGGTTGTGTTGCCCATTGTCTGGCTTCCGTAAATCCTCATCCAGTGATCACGAGAGGAACAAACGACCCATTGGTTTATCTAAAGAGTCCCGATACCTCTCATTGTCAGTTCCATGAGCCCAGATCCCAGGACCAATGACTATTCCCAACGAGTCATGGTCTCAACCAATGACTCATTGATTGACCCTTTAGTCCCCTGTAAACAATTTTTCCAGATTTTTCCCCAGAGGTACTTTTGTAATTTCCCACCTTTTTAATCCCTTAAATACGTTGATTTAGGTTCTTATCAGGGAATTTAGAGGGGTAATCAATAATTATTTCACCTCTCTCATCCCCATAGAAAATTAAGTTTGTAAAACATCTCTCAGAAACACTAAGAGCAAGAGCTAGGGAAGTCAGTTACTTCTCAGATTCTCAAGGGATTCTCTTCAAAATTTTCTTCCCTAGGCATGTGGGAATTCAACAAGGAACATCATGTTCGAGCTATCATCCTAGTAGTCACAGTTAGAAAGTACCAGTAGGAGTAGGACTTAGCACTGAGTGGGTTAGGGTTCAACACACCCAAGTTCCTAGAACTACGTAGCCACTGTAGGTTTTAGCCCGAAAGGGCATCAGACAGTGGTCACACAAATTAGCTACTATACCCTGGCAAGGTATAGTGGGCCTTCTCCATTGAGGGGTATACATCGGACTCCACATTTAGCTCACATGGTTACATGTACGTTATAGCCTCTCCCACGGTGTCCCAAAGTGTAGTACTGTACCGCTCATTCACAGTTTTTAATTCAGCTAGGTTACATAGATTTCAATATGTAGTTATGATTCTCAAATAGAACCTGTGTTATTGTTATATTCGGTGTTTTTAGTTAATTGAGTATTTCTACTACTCTTACTTATATCTTTCATACATAGTACAATCAAAGTACTAATGCATATTTTCTATGTTTTAACGTATTATGATATAGGTGCAGGTTCTCAAATGCATCATCATCAGTAGTTCCCTTGAGACGATATCAGCAGCATTGTCTATCGGTGAGTCCTCATCTTTTGAGGACCAAGATTTAGTTCTATTTTAGTTCATTGCTTTCATATTTTTAGAGTTAGCTGGGGGCTGGTCCAAGCAACTCGTCAGTTCTTAGATGGCTTTCAACCATAGTGTTGTTCAATATTTATCAAACATGAAAACTGTTATCCAGTTATGTTTTTTCCAGCTTCAGCTTCTATTTAATTTAGTATACTAGTGTGATGTTAAGCCATGGGTTATCTTAGGGTCACTTGTGGAACCAAGCACCGTGTCTCGTCCAAGGTATATACTTGGGTCATGACATTTTATTTTACCCCAACATGGTACACCGGCTGGAGGTATTTTTATTTTACCTTGGTATGATATACCGTCTGGAGATATTTTTGTTTTACCCTAGTATGATATATTGGATGGACATATTTTTATTTTATCCAAATATGGTACACCAGTTGGAGGAATTTTTATGTGGATTTTATGGGCCGCTGGCCGCCGAAATTACAATTATAGTTTTTCTTGTGCATTACTTAGTTGCATTTGCACTTCAGTACTGACTTATTGTCCGGATTTAGTTTCCAGTATTCCTGGTTCTTACTATTCCTTATTTCTAGCTCTGTCATAATTTCTATCTTATATATTTATAGTTTTCAGCCTTACATACCAGTACATTTCATTCATACCGACGTCCCTTCGCTTGGGACATGTGTTCGTGCCGCAGGTGTAGGTAGAGGCCGGGATTACTAGTTGTAGTAATAGTTCATGAGATCAGCGGATGTGTCGATATGCTCCTTCATTTCTAGATCTAAGATCTAGTTTTTTTTCAGTTAGAGTTTTGAGATGCAGTTATAGGTAGGTCAGAGCCCTATTCTGACCATCAGTCAGTTTACTCTTAGAGGCTTTGTGGACTTTGAGTGTACAGTCAATTTGTGGCCTTGTCGGCTTTTCATTGCTTGGTTTAAAATAGTCATAGCCTTGTTGGCATTTCAGTTATTTAACCTATATTGTTGGGACATTATGGATCCAGTTTGTACTCCAGTTGATTTTGATAGATGACTTGGATGGTCTAAGTATTACAGTTACAGATACTATGTAGTCGGGAGCCAGTTGCACCCTCCCCCAGTTTTGGGGTGTGAACAACATTGATTCAGAGTGATGTCGTATCCTTGAGAGTCAACAAGTTGTGTCTAGTAGAGTCTTTCTTGTGGGTATATTATGCACTATACTTATAATCAGGAGTATACAAGGCATTTATGAGTTTTTTCACTTTGTTCATCAATAGATCATGCTATAGAGCAAAGACGTAAGCAATGTTTGAAATCTAAATTGTACATATATTTTAGAATTCACCTTCAATAAGGTAGATGGCTATAAGATTTATCAACACTAATATTGTAAAGGCTTCCAGTCATCCTTTTGTCTATCAAAGCAATAGATTAGAGGGTCGAAGAGAGTTTTTCACTCCCTATCCCATATTTCTTTCAAGTTTTGTTCAGAGCTACTACGGAAAAGGGATTCAGCCTCTCCTATTGTCCCAGTTCTAGTAGATCTAGGAGGAGATAGAGTTGTTGATTCTCCAAAACCTATTTTACCTTCAGGTGTATCAAAAGGGGCGAGATCTTTAGAAAGCATTTCGAATGCTAACCCGAGTGGTGGCGATTAAAAGTTAGTAGTTGGATTCTATAACAGGATCCAAGGCAAGCACTCCTGAGAGTTCTACGGCTCGTGAGTTTTTAGGCTTAAATGTTCCAATCTTTATTGAATCTGACCCGGACAAGGACTCACTGGTTTTTATTGATCATATATAAGAAATACTACATATGATGCAGGCTACAGGAATAGGTAGTGAAGTTGGCATCATTTAGGCTGCAAAATATGGTTATCATATGGTTCGAAGATTGGGAGTGATGCAGGGGAGCTAATGCACCTCCAGCTAAATGGGAGGAATTCTCAAAGGCTTTCATGGGTTTGTATTTGTCACGGGAACTTCTACAGATTTGAGCTAACCAGTTTTTGCACCTAGAACTCGGCAGCATGAGTGTTCACGAATAGCCATATATGCTCCAGAGATGGTGTGAGATATGAGAGATAAAGTCCATGGATTTCTATTAGCTCAGGACCCTATCTGGTCTAAGAATGTTTAGAGGTGACTACCCAGAGAGATATGACTATTGCTCAGATGGAAGATTTGATTCAACGTCTCCAAAGTACCGACATTCAATTTGTAATTTTTTCCCTAGATCAGACTTCAGTTTTTTTAGCCTTTGTTTTCAGGACCAGCAGTAACTGGCCATGGTAAAGGCAAGGGTAAGAGAACAGCTTTAGGTTTGAGACATTCTTCCCGCTGATCCTATATCTTAAGTGGTGAATGGAAAGGTGACATTGGAGTTAATCATCACTCCCGTGGCAGTATATAAATTTTTTGGTTAGAAAGGTTCACTGATTATGTGGTGTCAAGGCATGCCTATCACATGTTAGATAAATAGATTGAGTTAAGAAAAGGAGGTGTTTATGTATATATGGAATGTACATTTACAACAAAAGGCAAGGAAAAGTTAAAGGTATTATGGACAATCTATGTCTACCAAGTGTAACCCTCATTCGAGGACGAATAATTTTAAGGGGGAGGATGTTACACCCCAAAAATTTTTTTTATGATTTTTTGCTATTTGTATGTTGTGTTAGGGGAAGTACGGTCTGTATATTGATCATAGGGGAGGAGAGAAATATGTACGAACACAAGAGCGAAGAGTATGTGAAGTTCATAAGTAAGGGTTAACTTTAAATGACTATATCCCCCGATATACAATGAGTTAGAAGTCCTATGAACTATCAAATTAAATTTGAGTCTAGTTTTTAGAACATCAAACCTCTTGTCAATCGAAGTTCTGAGAAAAAAGTTATGGGCATTTTATTGAGATCCCGTTAAGCAGTGACGTAAACACCGTTACTGCCCTACCCCTATTTTTTAAAGTTGTTTGATGCCCAAATCATATCATTCCTATCCAAATTCTAGCTGCCTGCTTAGGGGAAACTTCTCTCTATATTTTCCAGACAAGAATCAAGATAAATCAAGGCAAATCATCAATGAAAAATCTAAGCCAAGTGAAGAAGATCATCACAAAGTTGAAGAGAGGCATCGGTGAGTCTTGTTGCTTCATTTTGGCAGTGTGTTTATGATGTATTTGCTGCATTTTTGGAGCATTATTAAGCTCCATAATTACTCCCTTTTAGTAATGGTCGGATTCAAGGAATGATGTAAGGGTTCTATCCTTTAAACTTACCAAAAATCTTAGCTAAAAACTGGAAAATTGGAAGCTAGACTAGGTTATTTTCTTTTACGTGTGATTGGCTGATGTTGCTGCCATGTTTTGAGCAGTGAATATGCTGTGTTTGCGACCATGTTAAGCATCCTAGATACTCTATCTTAGTAGGAGTGAAATACAAGAAAAGGGCAACCATTTCTAGCTATTAAACTTGCAATAATTTTCTTGGCTAAAGATAGAAGTTGAAGTTGCTTTTGTGGCTTATTTTTGGTATGTTTGTGGGTGAAGTTTATTCCCGTGTTTGGAGGTTGATACAGCTGTGTTTTGATGGGAATATACTCCTTTTATGGTGGGGATTTATCACTAGAAAATCTGGGTAAGTTCACCCTTTCATTTTTCCCCTTAAAGGTCGTGGAAACAAGTTAAAACAAAGTATAGAAATGCTGTTTTTGTTTTGTTGTTATGGCTGCTGTTGGGATGATGTTTTGGCTGGGAAATTGGCTCAAAATAGACTTGATACATGAGTATAAAATCAAGTAATTGAAGAATACTAAACATGGTTTTTGGAGGAAAGAAGCGACTAAGGAAAAACTCGTCGAAACAAAGTATGTAAGGCTCTCTTTGTCACTTTATTTTCAAGCACGAATTCATACCGAGGATGAATCCAGAATTCCCCTGTACATAAGCTTATGTAGTAAAATATCATGTTTCAGCCCAGGTGTTAGAATTACTAGGTATTAAGTTATGGATTGCTAAAGAGTTGGAGCACATGAATGTTAAGTGAAAAAGGAAATTGCCTTCGATTATGGTCATACTTGTAAATTGAGTCTGAAGTCCCCTGAAAATGGGCACTATGAGCTGGTACTTTATATTATGCTATGTATGTGTGGCATCACAGGTGTTTTACATTTTCGTTGCTAAGGAAATTGGTAAACATGGCAAGAGGACGACGTGTGGACAAACATAACATTTGAAATTGGTTCTAAATCAATAAGGGCTAACGAAGGTAACAAAATGGAATTGCCTTACAATAGTTTCCTACCCTATTTTTTACATGTTTTAACATGCCTAGGTCCATCAGAAGCTCCTCGATTCCTCTCCCTTCAACTAAGCGACTAGAATGTGTTTCTTAATCAACTGATTCGTTAAACTTGGAAAATAGAACTCAAATGCGTAAATTATCAATATGTCCATGCAACTATCTTTATGGGAAGGTTATACATCGTATCTTAATAGTAGCAGGATATATAGAAATAAGAATATATATATGCTTATGCTTACATTCAAGTTACATTCTAAGGCAACAAGAATTGTCTTTAGAATGTCGCCATAAGTTTACTAGAACTCTTGTGCTATCTGAACCTCCAGAGAGTCGCCAAGGCAAGTAAAATAGGGGGTCTAAATACATTATGTGGTAAAATGATATAATGAATATTATGTGACAACCTTCCATGAATCAATTTGAGTTGAACATTTGTAAAATATTGACTTAAGTTAATGATAAGCTCTCTGCTATACCCCTAGTAGTTATGTTAAGTTATCCATTCTAAGTGTTGAAATTATCATCCAAGTCTGAAAAGGGTAATTCTAGGGACTTCTAAGCCATTTATAATGATGTAAGCTTTCTTAAGCTTCTCAGATAATTCCAAAGTTGTGTAAGTCAATCCAGCATCATCCAAATTACAACTATAAGTCTTTATTTGCCTAAAAGGCAACATTTAGAGAGTTTCTCACAGGTGCCTAAGTTACAAAGCTTCAAGTCTCATATCCTTAAGTTATGTCTTCACGTACCTAAGTTATATTGAAATGTGCTATGCTAATAAGAAGTTTTCAAGGAATCATATTTCGAGAATCATGCTAATGTCTCAGCCATGTATTTGAAGTTGCATACAAGAATTTAGAACCCTTTCCGGTAAGAAGTATTAATGTATATGATTTTCATGTTATAATATACAATTGAATTCTTTCAGTTATATCCAATTCATACATCCATATGTTCAGCTCTTATTGAAGTTATCATTTGAATTTCCTAAATTTAGAGAGATTCTTCCACATACCAATATTCCTAACGACGAAGTAGGTATAAGCACAAGCTATGATAATGATTAGTTAAGTTCAAAACTCCTAAATTCCAGGAAGTCTTTTGGAGGTTACTCAGTTACCTAACACAAATTTATACGTTATACAAAAGTCTCATACGTTGTATATCTATAGTTTAGCTCTCAGCCCTATGTATATGTTAAGTGTTATGATAAATAACTCCAAGTTCCAAGTTATAAGTTCCATGTTATCCTACAAATAAGACAAATTAATTAAAAACTATATGTGCTCCTCAACATAATAAGTTTGATAATGAAATTTTAGTGTATAGTTGTCGATACATGTAAAGGATCCACTTTGTGGGCAACATATATATATATGTGTGTGTAGTTTCAAGATGTTAAAGGATTGTATAAAAATGAGAATCTATGTAATTCCACTCAAATGATATGTTAAATTGGTAAGGTTATTTGTAGGATGTTTCTTGTAAGCCTACTAAAGTTCTTATGTTGTCTAAACACCCTGAAGGTTTGTCGAGTCACTGAGTTGACATGTTTGTATATAATTTAACAGCTTTATGTGATATATATGCATATTTGTTAGCTTTACATGGTATGGTAGTCATTTGTATTTATATGTTACGAAAGTGGCCTACTCTGACCACAATTTTTAGCATTTATCATTTCTATGCCAAATGAGTTAAATTGACTCAGTATAAGCCCTATTGGCTCCATTTATGATAATGATTGAAATTTATTTATTTTACCCCTTTGTGGTACACCAACTGAAGACATTTTTATTTTACCCCGGTATAGTACACCGACAGGAGATATTTTTATCTTACCCTGGTATGATACACCGGCTAGATATATATTTATTTTACCACAGTATGGAATTTCAGTTGAAGATATTTTTATTTTACCCCGATAAGGTACATTGGCTAGAGATATTTTTATTTTATCGAGGTATGGTACACTTGCTGGAGGCTTTTTTATATGGATTTTATGGGCTGTTGGCCACCAAATTGTAGTTACAATTTTTCTTATGCATTACTTAGTTGCATTTGCACTACAGTATTGACTTATTGTTAGGTTTCAGTTTTCTGTATTCCAGGTTCTTACTATTCCTTATTTTCTACTTAGTTATCATTGCTATCTTATATATTTACATTTTTCAGCCTTACATACTAGCACATTTCATTCACACTAACGTCCCTTCGCCTAGGGACCTGTGTGCGTGCTGCAGGTGCAGGTAGAGGCAGGGATTACTAGTTGCATTAGCAGTTGGTGGGATCAGCGGATGTTTCGGTATGCTCCTTTCTTTCTAAAGCTAAGATATGGTTTTGTTTTAGTTAGAGTTTGGAGATGCAGTTATGGGTAGGTAGGAGTCCTATTCCGACCATCAGTCAGTTTACTCTTTAGAGGCTTTGTGGACTTAGAGTGTACACTGTTATTCAATTTGTGGCCTTGTCTCCTTTTCGTTGCTTGGTTTATAATAGTTATAGGCCTTCTTGGCATTTCAATCATTTACCCTGTATTGTTGAGACCTTATGGCTCTAGTTTGTATTCCAGTTGATTGTGACAGGTGGCTTGGGTGGCCTAAGTGTTACAATTACAAATGCTATGTAGCGGGCTTCTCGGTCAGTCAGGTATCGCGAGCAAGTTGCTCCCTCCCACAGTTTTGGGATGTGACAGTAGCCTCAGATTTCCTTTGTTCTTCTTTTTTCCTAACTTCAACTTCATTGGTCAAGCAAGTTGATGATACAAGCACTTTTCAATGTTTGCAATCGCTAAAACTCATTAAAACAAAGAGAATAATAATCCATTCAATTCTCCATTCAAGAATCACTATTTTATTTTAGCCTACTTTTGTTAATTCATCATGGTTCCCAAACCCAGCTAAAGAAATTATCCGTTCATATTTGAAGAATCAATAACATAAAATTTATAAGAAGTCATGATGAAATACTTATAATAATATGAAATTATTTCACAAATCTTGAAAGCTTAGTATAATCACAAAAACTTGATGTTTTTCCTCCAACAAGTGTATGGAATAATGCTTTCAACACTTACAGCAATAATAGTCAAGAACTCAGTGGTGAATTCAAGCTTCACAACTGGTTGGAATAATTTCCTACCAACTTTCTACGCAAAAAAAAAATAAGAGGGGGTATATATACTAGTAGAATAAAGTTTCATCTGTTCCTACTTGGACTGCGATTGAACTTTCCAGGTATTGAATCGGCCAGCACTGGTCTACATCTCACCTCCCAACGTGCCATACTGGCCTCCACGTCATGCCATCCCTTCCATTGATCTACCTGCACATCGTGCAGGTCCTTGCACTAATGTACCTGCGCCGTTACCATCCTTCATTATGCTATGGCACTTTTTCATTTTAACTTCAGCATGGCAACTCTTGGTCTTTTAAGCCTCAAATAAGTCAAAATTCATCACTTTTGTCCCTGCAAACATCTAATCATGTGTATTAGCTCTTTTTCACAAATATCATATAAAACCTAAGAAAAGACATAATTTATTTTCAAAACATACCTAAGTATGGGAAAAATATGCATATAAGATCAACATTCAAAGGTCACAATTCAAAATCACTTAGCTTCTAAAACTAACTCAATAAGATATATTTGGACCAAAATGGATCATATGTAATTTAGCGATCAAAGATATGCCAAAATATTACCATTATGTGTCCCTCACTATTTGGAGAGATGCCCTTTGGCTCACATTATATAACAAATAAGACATGGGCATAGATAAAACAATATCACTCACTCTCCCAAAGAACTCAACATGCATGCAAAGACGACCCATAGGCTTTCCTGTAGTGTAAGTACTCAGCTAATATAGAACATCAAATCTAAGCTCAGTTAGGACTTAAGATGGTTGTAATGGAAGCTAAGGTATGGTTATGAACTACTTGTCCATGATACTGACTGATCTCCCTAAGAACTTTAATACTTCACAACTCTATTAATTTTTTAGCACATTCTTCAATCTCCTCATTTTTCTCCTTACACCTCCTTTTTGTTTTCACTTTGCACTAAGGTGACTAGTAGGGAATTTTCATCATTAAGCTCATTAATGTTTTTTTTTTCTTGATTCATTCATTTATTTTTCAAATGATGTCTCTTTTTCTTTTCCCACTATATCATCCTCCTAGTATTGCATTTTTCACCCTTTCTTTTCTTCTAATTTTCACCGTTTAGCTTTTTCCCTTCTTTTCTTCACTTGCCACTTTATGCAAAAGTCTCAATTAAAGTGCTTTGGGAGTCATTTGGATCAAATAAAGGTCAATAGAACAAAAAGGATTAATATTGGAATATGACTATCAAAAGAATTGGCTAAAGCTCAGAATAGCTAGGTAGGACAACTAAAATTAAGGTAGGTAAAATAGGATACAAATAGGCTACAAAGAAATGCCTATATTACTTTCTAAATACATCATTCTCATTTCTCTTTGCACACACACCGGAGAAGTTCTAGATATCAAATTACTAGCATAGAGTAAATGCAAAAAAATCATACTCACACAATGGCACAAATTGGTTGATAATGTGAATCAA
Organism: Datura wrightii; assembly: GCA_035772735.1. Lineage (NCBI taxonomy): Eukaryota > Viridiplantae > Streptophyta > Magnoliopsida > Solanales > Solanaceae > Datura > Datura wrightii. The sequence continues at coordinate 114,861,201 of JASDFA010000001.1, forward strand.
AATTACATAAACACATATATCTATATTGAATGTATCAAATTATTAAGACCAATGTTTCAAACATAGAAGTCAAGTTCCAAAAGTCTATGTGTTTATACCTTTTCATGCATTTTTCAGTGAATTATACAAAGTCTAAATGATACCCTAAGTAAAGCACCTAGCATTCATAAAGCTACAAGTTCTTGTTCTCATACCAATGACTAATTTTCCCTTAAGATAGTTGTCATCCATCGAACATCGGGAACATTTATGACTATGGCTTCAAAAAAACCCTAAACTCTCTTATCAATTCTATGGGACTACCCACCTAAATAAATAACGAAAACAAAAATTGGGGGAACCTAAATAAAATCAAAACCAAAAAATCATAAAAAAACTATAAGCTAGTAGGATTTAAATCATGCATCATAATAAAAATTTTAGGACCACACCATCATGAACAAATTTAGCATCCAAGGCATACATGGTATAAGGAAGTTCACTTCTCCCACTCTACACTTAATCAATAGCACTGTCCTCAGTGTTAAAACACAATAATGCACAAGTCAAAGAGTGAGAAAAGAACTCCCTGGGCCTAGTCCTCATCACTTGTAGGGACATAAGCAGCTTTCCCCATCTCTGAGTCTTCTCCATCATCACCACAAGACTCCAAATTGGAGTCAACTCGAGCTTGCTCATCTTTAGTGGCATCCTCATCATCAAAGGCTCCTTAAGCTCTAGCCTAACTTTGCGGAGATCCTAGAATGCTATCTAAATGAATAATCGATATTCAGCTGTTGCTGCTGCTTCTTAGTCACCCTCCTCATCCTTAGCTAAAACATTTGCATGCCATACAAGTGACTCAAAATATTACTAGTGCACACGTTGCACTCACTTATAAAAAAACTGGACCATGTGTCCCCTTGGGCTCCTTTTTCTTTGCCACATCTAGCCCCTTTGGGTCATACATAGGTCTATACTCGACTACCTCCTCTTTAATTTGTTTCTCTCTAAGAAATCGGGTTAGAAGACCCATAAATCTAAATCTCTGCCCCTTCATCACCCTTGCTCTCCTCAAGACATCTCTAATAACCACTCGGAAACTTATCGGCCTTCCAGTTATCAAAGCAAACACAAGACAAACTCTTTCCCTAGTCACATGTGTTACATGCTTTCTAAGAACGAAGAAACCACAAATAATTTTGCCACATTCTTGCCTCCCTGCTCGTCTGGGCTTATGAAAACGTCATGTGATATCCGAATTGTTGATGTCCGTTCTATAATGCTACCGATCTAAGGACACTAAGAGTATATTAGATCTCTCTATATGAAGACCTCAAGAAAGGTCTTTCGTTAGCTGAGGATCAATATTAGGAGCACTAACTATTCTATTCAAAGTTGTGGGCATAAAATACAGAATTTTCCCCCTAATTTTCACTTTGTTAGTCCTCTCTTTTGGCTCACCATTGGCTAAAAATTACCGCACAAAATTTAAATTACACCCCCTGCGATCATTGTACACAAACTCAAACCCAAGAGTATGTATTCTATCGATTATGTGAGGAAATTCGGATGCTAAGATATCTTTATCAATACAGAATTCATGAGAATATTTTGATTATTTATGCTCTTTAAACCACTTCATAACTTATTGCTCCATGAACCAATGGAGTCCAAATAAATGTGGTGGTTGTTGTGGCATGCTAGCATCCTCAATTGGTGCCTCTTGACCCATTCTTGCTCTTTTCGTGCCTTGGTTTTAAGATGCCACACCCTTCCCTTTGTTAGATGTTGGAGCCATTTTTTGGTGAGAGTTCAAGAAAAATGAAGTCTTTTATGGTTTGGCTGAAGAAATTTGGATGATTTTGGGAAGAAGATGAAGTTTTGGAGAGAAATTTGTGAGAGTATGAAGGTGTGCAGCGCAAAGTGCTGAAGAAAAGTGGGAAAAAAATCTAGGTTTAGCACTTTAAATTACCCACTTTTTCGGGTTGACCCATGTCTGTCTGCAATTTTGACACCTGGAAAGGCCCTCCACGTTGCGGACCTGCCTGTGGAGGTCAGGCTTCACATCGCAGGCTCACAGGTGGAAGTCATGCATCGCGTTGTAGACCTTTATGTGGTGCCTAGTCTCCTATTGTCATGCTTAAAATTTCTTTCGTGGTTTATGGCTTAATTCCCGTGCACTTGAACAAACAAATCAACTCTGAAAAATGAAACATCAAAATGTCAAAACCTCGGGTTGCCTCCCAAGTAGCGCTTGATTTAACATCGCAACACAATGTTGGCACCTTGATTAGTAACACTTCATCAAGATACCCAATCTTACTCGGGTGGAAGTCCTCATCAGTGGAATTAATCACTAATATGACTCTCAAGTCTTTTGGTGTTTTGGTATTTTACACACCTTGAACATGATTTCCTCGCCATTGAGCCGAAAATTGAGCTTACCCGTTCCGCATAAACCAATGCCCTTGTAGTGGAAAAAAATAGATGCCCCAGTATGATGGGGACATCAAAATGAACTTCACAATCCAGAATGATAAAGTCTGCTGACAAGATGAAATCATCCACTTTCACAAGGATATCAGTTAATATGCCCACGGGTATATTTATTGAGCAGTCGGCCATGAGTAGCCACAATAATGTCTGTTTGATGCTTCCAGACCTATCTGCTTAATATCAAAAGTGTCACCAAATTTATACTTGCACCCAAGTCACACAAAGCCTATTTAAGAATAAAGGACCCCACTGTACATGGAATAGTGAAAGCCCCAAGATCCTCCTTTTTCAGAGCTAAAGAGTGTGTGGCTAAGGCGCTACAATGGTATTTTATTGGTTCAAAGCTCATCACCATTTTATTTGTTATGAGGTCTTTCATCCACTTTGCATAATCAGGAAGGCACTTCAATGATGATCTATCGGTTCCAAGCTTATCCTTTTTTTCTTTGGTATAAGGTCTTTCATCTACTTTGCATAATCAGGAATTTGATCAAGAGCTTCAATCAAGCGAATGTTTACCAAAAGTTGCTTGAGAAGGTCCATGACTTTATGCAACTCACTCTTCTTGACCTACTTCTTAGTTTGCTGAGGGGCTTGTCTATTTTGGTCTAACAACTCTTTTTGTGCTGCAACACTTTTATTTGTGGTGGGCTCCTCTTCTAGCACAATCTCTCTCCTAATGGTGATAGCCATGCAGTGACCCTCATTCCTAGGTTTTGGAACTGTATCACTTGGTAAGGTCCCTTTTTGTCTCTAAATAAGTGCTACAGAGACTTGCCCCATCTGATGCTCCAATTACTTAATAGATGTACAATGCGAATCCTCTAGTTGACTAAAACTTGATAATTCTACTCGCATCTCGTTGATTCCCAATTCGGTAGAGTCAAGCTTCTTTAGCATCTTGCTCATCATATCTTTAATCTTCAACAGTGAGGCAGTGTGGTACACGACTGGTGACCACGAGTAGTGGTCAGTGACCACAACTCGTTAGGTCCCTCGTGGTGACCTACTAAGGAACTGGAGTGGTGTACCTCACAGGAGTGAACACGAGTCGTGGTCAGTCACCATCCCAGTTGGCGAGTCAGTTAGAGCCAATCTGGTGTCTAGAAACTGCCCAGTCTCAGTCCTAAATAAAGTCATCCCAGCTGACCTCATAGAATTATACCAGGTTGATTTTGACCTTATCCTTGGCATGGATTGATTACACTACTCCTATGCCTCAGTTGATTGCAGAACTAGAGTTGTCAAGTTCCAGTTTCCAAATGAACTAGTGTTAGAATGGACAGGCAGCAGTTCAGCGCCTAAAGGTAGGTTTATTTCCTACCTTAAGGCCCAGAACTCATCTCCAAAGGATGTATATATCATCTGGTTAGGGCCAAGGATTCCAACTCTGAGACCCCAACCATCCAGTCAGTCCCAGTGGCTGGTGAGTTCCCATACGTGTTTCCTGAGGATCTACCCGGAGTTCCCCCTGAACGGGAAATAGACTTCGGAATAGATCTCCTCCCAGAAACTCAGCCCATCTCCATCCCTCCTTATAGAATGTCTCTAACCGAGCTTAAGGAGTTGAAGGAGAAGTTAAAGGATCTTCTTGTTAAGGGTTTTATCAGACCCAACATCTCTCTCTGGGGTGCTCTAGTGTTATTCGTGCATAAGAAAGAAGGTACCATCAGAATGTGCATAGATTACTATCAGCTGAACAAAGTCACAGTTAAGAACAAGTACCCTCTACCTAGAATTAACGATTTGTTCGACCAACTTCAGGGAGCCAGTTGTTTCTCCAAGATCAATCTCAGGTCAGGGTACACTCAGCTAAGGGTTAGGGAATGTGACATACTGAAAATAGCATTCAAAACTTGGCATGGTCACTACAAGTTTGTGGTGATGTCCTTCGGGTTAAAAAACACCCCAGCAACCTTCATGGATTTAATGAACAGAGTCTTCAAGCAGTATTTGGATATGTTCATCATTGAGAGGACATTCTATTATACTCCAGAAATGAGGAAGAGCATGCCAATCACCTAAGATTAGCATTACAGAAACTCAGGGACCGCCACTTATTCGCCAAGTTCAGCAAGTGCGAATTTTGATTAAAGTCTGTGACTTTATTGGGCCATGTGGTCTCGAGTGAGGGCATACAGGTAGACCCTCACAAGATAGCAACAATGAGAGATTGGCCCAGACCTACCTCTCCCACTGAAATCAGGAGTTTCCTAGGCTTAGCTAGATATTATCGATGGTTTGTGGAAGGTTTCTCCTCTGTAGCATCTCCTGTGACTAAGCTAACTCAGAAGAAAGTGAAATTTCAGTGGTCGGATGAGTGTGGGAAGAGTTTTAAGGAGTTAAAGACTCGAATTACTACAGCTCCAGTGCTAACCTTGTCAGAAGGATCAGACGGGTTGGTTGTTTATTGTGACGCTTCTAGAGTTGGACTTGGTTGTGTTCTGATGCAGCAGGGAAAAGTGATCGCCTATGCCTCCAGAAAGCTCAAAGTTCATGTGACTCCCGAATTGGAGTTTGCAGCGGTGGTATTCGCACTAAAAATTTACAGACATTACCTTTATGGGGCTCACATGGATGCGTTCACATATCACAAGAGCCTTCAGTATGTGTTCAGCTAGTAGGACCTAAACCTGCGTCAGAGATGGTGGTTGGAGCTTCTAAAGGACTATAACATGAGTGTGTTGTATCTCCCGGTTAAAGCCAATGTTTTGGCTAACTCCCTAAGCAAACGGTCTATGGGAAGTGTAGTTCACATTGAGGAAGGCAAGAGGGGGTTAGCGAAAGAAGTTCACAGACTAGCCCTGTTAGGGGTGCAGTTGGTGGATTCAACTGAAGGTGGCGTGGTAATGCAAAATGGGTCAAATTCATCCTTTGTAGTTGAAGCCAAATCCAGACAGGATGAGGATCCCATCTTACTTAAGCTTAAGGGAGCAGTCCTCAGAAAAGAAAGAGAAGCTTTCTCCCAAGGGGGAGATGGGGTGCTCTGTTACCAGGGCAGGTTGTGTGTACCGAATGTTGGTGAGTTGAGACAACAGATACTGGTCGAGGCACATAGCTTAAGATACTCTATTCACCCTAGTTCTACTAAGATGTACCATGATTTATGGGATATTTACTGGTGGAACGGCATGAAAAGAGACATCGCTGAATTTGTAGCACAGTGCCCGAGCTGCCAGCAAGTCATGGGAGAACACCGGAGACCCGAAGCATGACTCAAGATATTAGTATACCCACATAGATGTGCGAAGAAGTAAATAAGGACTTCATTACAGGCCTACCTCGGACTAGCCGACAGCATCACTCAATCTGGGTGGTAGTAGATCGGCTGACTAAGTTAGCACACTTCCTCCCAGTCAAAACCACAGAATCAACTGAGGACTATGCCAGACTTTACATCCGAGAGTTATTAAGACTCCATGGGGTGCCTTTATCTATCATTTCATACAGAGGAACTCAATTCACCTCATACTTCTGGAAATCCTTTCAAAAGGGACTAGGTACTTAGGTCAAGCTTAGCACAGCTTTTCACCCGTAGACCGATGGGCAAGCGGAGCGGACAATTCAGACCCTAGATGATATGCTAAGAGCATGTGCGATCGATTTTAAGGGTAATTGGGATGACCACTTGCCTCTTATCGAGTTTTCATACATCAACAACTACCATTCTAGCATCCAGATTGCCCCATTTGAATCATTGTATGGTAAAAGGTGTAGGTCTCCTATAGGGTGGTTTGAAGTTGGTGAATCTATCTTTATAGGGCCAACCTCGGTTCACGAAGCAATATAGAAAGTTCAGCTCATCCGAGAAAGGTTGAAAACAGCTCAGAGCCATTAGAAATCTTCCTCCAATGTGCGTAGAAGAGAGTTGGAGTTTGTAGTTGATGACTGGGTATATCTGAAAATTTCGCCCATGAAAAGGGTGATGAGGTTGGGAATGAAGGGGAAACTCAGTCCGAGGTATGTGGGACCTTATAGAATTTTGAGGCGTATCAACAATGTAGCATATGAGCTAGAGTTACTTTCACAACTAGTAGTTGTACCACCAGTTTTCCATGTGTCCTTTCTGAAGAAGTGCATCGGATATCCAACCTCAGTTGTGCCATTGGACAACGTAGGAATAAAGGATAATCTCTCATATGAGGAGGTATCAGTCCAGATCCTTGACCGTCAGGTTCGAAAGCTGAGGAATAAGGAAATAGCATCAGTCAAGGTCGTATGGAGAAATCAACAGGTTGAGGGAGCTATGTGGGAGGCCGAACCATATATGATAGCCAAATACCTGCACTTGTTCTCTACCGACTCTGCTGTAGCATTAAATGTTAGTTTTGCCGTAGGACCTGATCTAGTTATTGAATTCAATTCACATGTATCAATTTCTTTTACGACATTGGATGTATGTATGAAAAGTAAATTCGAGGATGAATGTTTACAAGGGGAGATATTGTAATGCCCCAGAAACTCAAAATCTATTTCCGGGACTTAAATCAGGAAACCTGGAAAAGCTGCAGATAATCTACAGGACGACTCACCTAACGAGTAATTAAGTGACCCCATGACTCGTTAGGTGAGCCGTGAGATAGAGGTTAGATAATTTTAGAAGGGAGACAGTGTACCTAACGAGGGACTTCACGAGTGTTGGTCACCGACCACGACCCGTTGAGTCATTCGTGGTCAGACCTGCGTTGAGAATTTTATTAGAGGAACAGTATAATTGATGGGTGGGGCAATGAGTCGTGGTCTTTAGTAACGACTCATTACCATCTTGGCATTTAATCTTCAGCAGTGAAGCAGTGTGGTCCACGACTGGTGACCACGATTAGTGGTTAGTGACCACAACTCGTTAGGTCCGTCGTGGTGACCTACTAAGGAACCAGGGCAGTGTACCTGACGGTAGTGAGCACAAGTCGTGGTCAGTCACCACGACCCGTTAGGTCACTTGTTAGGGTCACCTGACAGTTTTTCCCAGCGAATTAGAAAATCACCGTAAGCTCTCCTCTCAAGAATCCTTCAAGCAAGCTTAGGGTTGTTCATCATTGCAGCTGTTCAAGTCTTCTACTTCAGGGAATTGTTAGCCAGGTATGTGAGAATTCAACAAGGGAATTGTCCTTCCCTTGTGTCCCCCTTTATCCTCCCATAACTTCCCTATCAGTTTAGCCCTAAGATTTTCGAATATGAAGAGATTTTCAAGTTGGTTTTCATTAATTTCAATTGAGTTATTATCAATGTTTATTATTCATATAATCTTCATCAATTCATAAGTCAATTGTTGTTGTTCTTGCCAAGATGATTTACAGCCCTGAATTTTCGAGTAAAGATTATTGCGTATTAAATTCCGTCTATTTTGAAAAGTATGTTTTGGGATGAATATCCTCGTAATTCTTATTATATATATATATATATGTGAGCAATTATTCCATTGAGGAGAATGATTTTACCCTTTTTGTATGAGATCCCTTTAAATTCTTGAAATTTCGTCATATTATGAAATTACCGTGTTGTTTGAATGAGTTGTGTTCTCTATTAGCTGCTTAGTAGTTTAGTTCTGTTAGAATGTAGAACCTTTTCAGAACTATTCAGAAAGTGTCAACTGATCAGTTTGACTTCAGTCTTTCCCGAGGTGTCAGTGGTGCCTCCCAGTTGTAAGAATTAGACTTAGAATCTAGTTTATTGGTCCATTAGGCGGTCATGACATTTATATATATATATATATATATATATATATATATATATATACACGTATCTCTGACCAACCCCAGGACCCCAGTTCAGTTTACAGTTGTTCTTAGACGGTTATGATGCTTCCAAATAAGCAGCTTTGACCAATCTAGAACACAGTTTCCGAATTTTGTCCGATAAGGCTCTCAGGGTACTTTCAGCTATATGCCCCTGACTAGTCTTGGACCCCAGTTTTTAGCTATCAGCCTAGTAGTTCAGTTTATGTTTTTCAGTGGATGTAGGACTTAGGACCGAGCGCGCCATGATTCTAGTGCACCCAGATTCCCAAAACTACGTTGCCAGCGTAGGATACAGTATTATTTGTCCTGATTGGACCCAGACTTTTGTGATCACCTAGTTCATTCCTTTAGACCCTGGCAAGGTATATTGGTTCCTACCGGTGGATTGTATATGTCGGACTCCACATCTAGCTCACGTAGTTATATGTCGGTTAGAGACTCTCCCACTAGTCACTTTAGTTCACTCTCGGAATTCTCAGTTCAGTTCAAGTCAGATCAATGTAGCACCTCAGACTTAGTATTTCAGACTTAGGGCATGTTCATGACCATAAGCCAGGGTCATTATTGATCATATCAGCTATATTCCAGTTGCATCAGTTTTCAGTAATTTCAGTTGGTCATTTCATGTCATTTCAGTTCAGTACTAGTTCTTTCATACTATTTATATCTTTCACTTACTCAGTACATTCAAAGTACTAACGCATACTTTTATGCTATATCGTTACATGATACAGCTGCAGTTTCTCAGACCAAGCATCGTTAGCATGTTCATGGCCTTCCAAACCTATAAACACGACAAACTAGCCTCACTAGTACGTTGTGAGCAAGGTTGCTAATTCTAGTTCGTGGGCAATTAACTACGTGGATGTGGTTTACGTGGATATGATTAGGGACTCTCGTACACCTAATCATTCGATTCAACTTAGCTACACAACTACTTCGTCGAGTGGTGAGGTGATAATTCTAAGTTGGTGCCTAGCTCATCCCGTTTTATCAACCAAGCAAGGTGTTAGGTATATTTATATCCTAACACAAATTATATCGTAAGATACAACCATGCTCCATACAGTCTCATGTTCTGGCTTAGGTAAATGCTCCCTCAAGCATATGCCTAAGTTAACGTGTATGTTTTCATGGCGATCAATCATAAAAACAACCATAATTCAGAATGCAAGAGAAACCAACAATCAATAACTTAATTCCAACACAATTTCCTAAAAACACAATCATAACTCATGGCTTCAACCCTAGAGGAAGGGTTCTAGCCATTCATGTTCATAAAATTACAAGGAAACGTTGTTAAAGTAACATACTTAAAAGAATTGGTAGAAGAGAAGAGGAATTTGACAAACCCTAGGTGAGTTCTCCCACTTCTCCCTTCACTCCTAGGTGGTTTTCCAGAATAAAATCATGACAAAATGATTTTAGGAGCTAAGAGACCTATTTATAGTAAATGAGAATTTTGCAAAATTAAGCCTGTCGTGGAATGGCTCCGTGTCACGGAGTGTATCGCGGAGCACTGCCTCCGTGACACGGAGGTAATGCGGAGCCACACTGCAAATTGCCTCTGGATGCCAAGATGCCGAGGGTCGCCGCACTAGCCGGCGTGACACGCTGCTCATGCAGTGCGATGGCATTGTGCTGGCGCCCAGCTCGCCTGGCGTGGCACGGCGCTGGCGCGCAGATCGCCTGCCTACTTGCTGCCTTCTCTCGCGCCTGGCATGGGTGTGGCACGGTGCTGGGCGCGGCACACGCACAGCGTGGAACGCTGCCTGGCACGGCCAGCCTTGCCAAGGCATGCTTCACGCTGACTTTCGCAAATTGCTCCCGACTCCATTCCTCTACTTCACCAACTTATAAATTAGTTCCTCAAATTCATGTAAACCTACAAAACAAGAACTAATCATGTTGGTTAGTACATATATTCACATTTATATAAAATCACATGAAAATGTATATAATTAATTACCTAAACAATACTAAATTAAGTTATAAAGCATCACTCGGGCATGCTATTTTGCCCGAGATCACATCAACCCCACGCTTAAAGTCTTGTTCATCCTCGAACAAACCTTTTACATCTCATGCATATGGAGACACACACATAGCTAATTTAGCAAGATAATTCAAGCTACGGCTATAATAATTATTTAAGATGACAAGCTAAAAATAGAGCATGCACGATTTGATCATTGAAATGAAATACAACCCTGCCAAGACTTCCTAATCTCAAGAATTGACTCTCAATCTTAGCAAACTTATGCGAACCAACTGATAAAGAAAACCAACATGAATTATATCCTTTATTCAACATGTGCCCTCACGGCAAGAGAGTTACCAATTTTGCACATGCAAAAAATTAGTAAATCACAACATGTGTGGGTATATGAATAGAATTACGCTCACTCTCACAAAGAATTCACATGCATTATGCAATGACCCATAAGCTTGCCCTTAGTGTTTTACTCCACTAATTTAAGGATGTATGAATGTAAGATCAAGTAGGACTTTTGGGTTAGAATGTAGCTAAGGGACGGGTATAGGTACTATTATGGCCAGTAATAGTGACTATCTTCCCTAAGATCTTTTAATACATCACGCCCTCATTACGAACTTCCCTTCTCTCACTTCACCTTCATCTCCTTTCAGCTTTCCTTTCCCTCTTGTGTTCCCCCATTTCTTAAGGCACTCTTGGCTTATTGGTAAGGAGTTCTATAAGTAACTTTCATTAATTTATTTTCTTACTCCATACTAATACTCAACTGTATTCAACCAAGTGCACCCTTAACCTTTCTCAACTTTTACAACTGCCACTTTTCCTTCTTTTTCATTCTTCTCACTCCTTTACTCTTTCGGATTTTTCCTTTAAGCGCTTAGGAGTTTTGGGTCAAATTCAAGGCTAATGAAAGAAAAAGGATTAAGCTTATGTTGTAGCTATCAAGGAACAGGCTCAAGGCTTAATGGGGCTAACTAGGATTAAATATTCAAGGTAGGTAAAATGAGGGATAACATTTAGGTTCCTACAAAGAAATGCATAAATCATCTCCTACAATTCACATCCTTCATTTCATTTTATATACACACCAGGCATGTTCTAAACACTCCATAATAGCACAGAATACTCAAAAACCTTACACTCATGGCACATGCTCAAATCAAGACACATTCAGCAGACTCTTAACTCAGCTAATCACAAGAATTCAAAATTAAGCTTCAATCACATTGAGTCAAATTCAAGAGCCTAAGTGTCTCAAACAAAGTTATACCTTTCTTACATGCTTCAATACTAACCACACTTGCATCTTACAATCATGTATAGCACATAACAAGAACATCAAGCCGTCAATTAGCTACAGGTTCAAGAACCAAAAACTTATTGACTAACTTCCTCAAGACGGTCGTCATTCATCCATCATCGGAAACAGTCCCTAACTATGACTAAAAACATTATATACAGACAAAGAAAATTTTTATTCTTCGGTTCAAAAATCCCCCGTCGGAAAAGAACCGAAAAGAAAAACCAACGGGTGATGAAGTCATGCTTGACTCACAAAAATCACAAAAAAAAAATTCAATTATTTTGCACAAGCATTACATTCACCAAAAATCGTTAAGCACAAAATTTTTTAAATTTTCCTCACCCCACACTTAAATCCTGCTACGTCCTCATAGCATCAAATTAAAATTAAAAGGATGAGAAATACTCCCTAAGCCTCTATGCCTAGCTAACAACATGTTTTTCTTCAAGTTTTCATAGGTGGGTGTTTGACCCCACACTTCTTCTATTCCATGCTTTTTAGCTTCCTCCTCAATGGGTACTCAGACTTCTCTCCATCTGTGCTTAACTTTCCACCAAAGACACAAACACAATGAAAATAACCAAATCAACACCAACAAAAAATCATAAATTATACCTGTGTTACCCTTGGGTTGCTTCCCAAGCAGCGCCTTACTTTTTGTCACAGCATGACGTGGACTGTCCTTTTTAGGACATCCTCATACCTGGGTTCCCGTTTGAGAACCATCTCCTTCTCTTTTGATTTTTAGAGGAAACAACCTCCACTCTGTTCCTCTCTTCCTCCAACTTCTTCACAATTTGAAGCCATTTATCAAACTCGGGCTGAACCCTTGTCATTACCTTTGGCCATGCACCTGTGGAATCCTCCACCCCACACTCACCTGACAAAGGTTTCTGTAGTGTGTGGATGGGTTCATTTCTTGGTATACGCGGAAGAGTTCTTCTTCATCTTCAACCCTCATTTTCAGGGTCCCTACTCTCAAATCAATCACCGCTCCTCTGGTGGCCAAGAATGGCCATCCCAAGATTAACGGTACCTGGTCCTCAACCTGAAAATATAAGATAATAAAATCAGCAGGTATAATAAACTTACCTACTTTGATAAGAAGGTCCTCTATTATTCCCTCTGGTGTCACTCGCGACTTATTTGCCAGCTGCAGCATCAACCTTGTTTGCCTCGGTTTTCCCAACCCCAGGGTGTTTAATAAAGACAGAGGCATTAGGTTAACTTCTGCCTCTAAATCACACAAAGCTCGTAGCACCTCAGCTTTACCAATTTGTATGGGGAGGGTAAAACTCCCTGGGTCTTTGAGCTTCTTCAGAATCTTGCTTAGTACCCTGTGACTACACTCCTCAGTCAGTGCTACCTTCTGAACATCCACCAATCTGACTTTGTTCGCCATCACGTCTTTCAAGTATTTAGCATACTTGGGCATTCCCTGCAAAACATCAATAAGAGGCAAATTTATGTGAAGTTCTTTGAAACTCCCAAAGAACTTTTTGAAGCATTCCTCCTCCTTGCTCTTTCTGAATTTCTGTGGGAATGGTGGTGGTGGTCTTTTTACTGGCTTAAATGAAGATTGTGCATTTTGTTTCCCAACACTCTGATTATCTCTCGTGTTGGTGGATGGTCCTGGTCTAACCATCTCCGGCTGCACCACCTTTCCCAGCTCTTTTTGCAGTGTATCAGCTAATTGCTTGCCACTTCTCAAACTGATGGCATGGACCTGCCGGGGATTAGGATCCGTGTATCTTGGTAATCCCCCCTGCGATCTCATGTTTTGAGTAGCTGCTATCTGACCCACTTGTTTTTCAAGATTGCGGGTGGCCACTTGCTGATTCTTTAAGTTTGTTGCCATCCTCGCCTGATTTTCCACTAACTGAGTCTGGGTCTCCATAATTTTCTGCAATGTTTCCTCAATGCTGCTACTCACTTGACCATCATTCTGCCTATTCTGCTGATACTGTTGTTGTTGAGGTTGTTGATAGCTCTGCTTTTGGTTTCCACCCTAAGAAAAATTCGGGTGGCCCTACCAATTTCTGTTGTAGTTGTGTCTAACATTCTGATTGTTCCGCTGCACATTCCTAACAAAATTGACTGATTCCGGATTGGCTCCACAAGATTCTGCATTGTTCCCATTATTACCAGAAATTTCACACCAACTCGGAGCTTGCTAAACTGCATTAACCTGGCCCTGTTGTTGGTTCATACTCAGTTTATTGAACTGAGTCATCATTTGATGTTGGAACGAAGCTAACTGCGGTGCCAGGGCATTCATTCAATCTACCTCTATCAACCCTAATCTTTTTCCTACCCCTCTCGATGACTCGCTATGCCACTATGGATTTCCTTGAGTAATTCTGTTCAACAAAGTGTACAACTCATCATACGTCTTCTCCAAGGCTTGCCCACCCGATGCAGAGTCTAGTAAAATTTTAATGTGTGTCTAGACTTTCTACAAAGGTATGAGCCAACACTTCATTTGATTGCTGATGATGGGGACAGTCTCTCAATAATGACTTGAATCTTTCCCAAGCCACATATAAATTCTCATCAGACCTCTGCTTGAAACTTAGTATCTCACTTCTTAACTTTGAAGTCTTGCCTGAAGGGAAAAATCTGATAAGGAACTTCTTAGCCAAGTCATTCCACGAAGTTATGGAGTTTGGTGGCTCAGCTTTCAACCACTCTTTTGCCTCTCCGAACAATGAAAATGGGAAGAGGGTCAGTCAGACATAATCTGTGGACAGGCCGGTGGGGACAAACGTGTCACTAATCTCAAGAAAGTTCGTAAGTGCTGCTGCGGGTCCTCATGTGCCATGCCAGTGAATTGACCACTAGAATGTAACAGCTGCACCATGTTCTGTTTAAGCTGAAAGTTCCCTCCAGGCTCCAGTTTCCGGATACTAGAGTTCACATTAGTCGCTTGTGGGATTGCCACTTCGCGAACTGGTCTAGCTGCCATTGCTTCCGATGACAATTGTGCTTGTCCCTCGGGTGGTTGTTGTTGTACCTTTTCTTGAAGTCTCTTCAGCTTTTGCTCTAGAGCTACTCTCCTTCGCAAATGGATTTGATGTTCAGGTTCAAGCAACGGTTCCACAAGCTCTCTATTTTTAGCCAGCTCGGCAGGACAACCTATCACCTCCAAATGATCAGACTAAGACCAAGTTTCTCAACACTTAAGGAAATTTAAAAATCACACAAAAATAGATAAATTATAAAAACTTTGCCGAGTCCCCGGCAACGGCACCAAAAACTTGATGTGCCCGCAAGTGTACGGGTCGTACAAGTAATATAGTGGCTCTTTTTAAGAACCGGAATGTCGAACCCACAGGGACTGGACCAATGCAGCAAACTATCTAGTTCAAGTGTGATATAAACTTTCGCAAGTGTTGATTATCAATGTTTTCGAGAAGGTTTAAGTAAATCTAGTTATGGTCAACGAATAATTCTAAATACACTCAAGGAGCAACATAGAGTTAAAGCCGGGTAATCATGCGCTAATACGAATTGCAATGGTTTAAGTATGAAACTATCAATTGTCGTCTCACATAATTAGAATTGCATGTTCATGGCCTTCCGAACCTCTAAACACGACAAACTAGCCTCACTACTACGTTGTGAGCGAGGTTGCTAATTGTAGTTCGTGGGTAATTAACTACGTGGATGTGGTTTACATCGATATGATTAGGGACTCTCGTACACCGAATCATTCGACTCAAGTTAGCTACACAATGACTTCTTTGAGTGGTGAGGTGATAATTCTAAGTTGGTGCCTAGCTCATCCCATTTTATCAACCAAGCAAGGTGTTAGGTATATTTATATCCTAACAAAAATTATATCATGAGATACAACCATGCTCCCTACATTCTCATGTTTTGGCTTAGGTAAACGCTCTCTCAAGCATATGCCTAAGTTAACGTGTATGTTTTCATGGCGATCAATCATAAAAACAACCATAATTCAGAATGCAAGAGAAAACAACAATCAATAACTTAATTCCAACACATTTTCCTAAAAAACACAATCATAACTCATGGCTTCAACCCTAGAGGAAGGGTTCTAGCCATTCATGTTCATAAAATTACAAGGAAACGTTGTTAAAGTAACATACTTACAAGAATTGGTAGAAGAGAAGAGGAATTTGACAAACGCTAAGTGAGTTCTCCCACTTCTCCCTTCACTCCTAGGTGGTTTTCCAGAATAAAATCCTAAAAAAATGATTTTAGGAGCTAAGGGACCTATTTATAGTAAATGAGAATGTTGCAAAATTAAGCCTGTCGTGGAATGGCTCTGTGTCACACAGTGTATTGCGGAGCACTACCTCTGTGACACGGAGGTAAGGCGGAGGCACACTGGAAATTGCCTCTGGATGCCAAGATGTCGAGGGTCGCCACGCTAGTTAGCGTGACACACTGCTCATGCAGCGCGATGGC
The DNA here is from genome assembly GCA_035772735.1 of Datura wrightii. Lineage (NCBI taxonomy): Eukaryota > Viridiplantae > Streptophyta > Magnoliopsida > Solanales > Solanaceae > Datura > Datura wrightii. The sequence continues at coordinate 114,877,153 of JASDFA010000001.1, forward strand.
ATTGTGCTGGCGCGCAAATTGGCTGCCTGCTTGCTGCCTTCTCTCAACCCTGGCATGGGCGTGGCACGGCGCTGGGTGCGGCACATGCACAGCGTGGCATGCTGCCTGGCTCGGCCAGCCTTGCCAAGGCATGCTTCTCGCCGACTTTCGCAAATTGCTCCTGACTCCATTCCTCTACTTCACCAACTTATAAATTAGTTCCTCAAATTCATGTAAACCTACGAAACAAGAACTAATCATATTAGTTAGTACATATATTCACATTTATATAAAATCACATGAAAATGTATATAATTAATTAGCTAAACAAGACTAAATAAAGTTATAAAGCATCACTCGACCATGCTATTTTGCCCAAGATCACAACTCAGCACACTCAACCCCATTCACCCCCATTACTTGGTTGATCTTCAAAATCTCATCAATGAACTCATGTGGGTCTTCATCCACTTTTGGCCCTAGGAACTCTTGCGGGTTCATTCTCAAGAAATCTCTTACTCGAGTTGTCGCTGCATTTTCATTTTGCGGAACATGCGCCACTGCCTGCTGATTGACCTGAGTTGTCAAGGCCTACACGAGCATCTGAATAGCTGTCCTGAAACTCAGCATGGGCAACCAGCTCTGGTGCATGGTGCTCCTGGACTGTGGGGCTTGTTGGTGCCCATTTCTGTTTCCCTCCTCGTGGTTGTTTCCATTTCTATTTCTCCTACCATTTACTCTACTGGGAGCAATGATTCTACAATCGCGAATTGCACGAGTTAGAAGGATAGAGAGACACTTCATCGCACGACATAGATCATGAAATAAGGGACCATTTCCTAAATGTATCGTAGCCTCCTCGTCATAAGTGTGGCATGCTTCACACCCATGAAAAAGACTCTACTTAATGCAGATTTAAGACACCCTAGAACACTTCAAACCTATTGCTCTGATACCAAGTTTTTCATGACCCAAATGTAGACCCGGGTCATAACACGGGACAAGGAGCCTCGAGAGACTCCAAGTCGACCCATGGCATGAACATACATCTAACTCAATATCAAGTAAAAAGGAATACTTAGCATAAGGACATATCAGAAGCATAAACATAACATAATATAGAAAGCGCAACGTCTTCATACATAACAGCTGAATATTACATATAATCTAAAATCCTCTAACATATCTGATGGGTTGATGGGACAACACCCCCAACTAACCCGACAAGTCTAGAAAACTAAACATGAAAAGATAACTGATATCAAAATGGTCATCGGAGAATGAGGACTCACCAAAAAAGTTGGATGCTAATTTGCGAGATGAGCTAATGATGGTGCTGGGTCTGAAGATTGGAGCCTGTATCATGAAACAATACAACATAGAGTATGCGGTCGATATGTGGACTTTACTGAGTATGCAAGGTAAGTAAAAACGGGCATTTAAAAATACATAATATCTCATAAGAGATTATGAGAGTGGGACAACATGCTCATAACATAAATATAATAATATAACATAAGGCTTAAGGTTTTCAAATCATTCGTAATCCGTTCACTATCGTAGTCATAAGAGAAACTTTATAAATCATCACTTAAGAAACAATAACATAAATACAATAATGCATAAAAACATGCAAAACAATGGGAGGACTCGTCATAACCAACACCCATCATGGTAGAGCCTTACATGATGCCCCAACTATCTCGCTCAAGTGGGCAGAGTCGTCCCTAGCTTGCCAGGAAAGGGACGTGCATTATGTAATATCACGAAAGAGGGGATCAGTAACATTGCAATATATAAATATAAACCTATGGTGGCACATAGTTATGAGATACCGGCGTACTCCTTTGAACGTCAGGCTACTCCGTGCTAGACACTGCTCCCAAAAACATGCACATTAGGCTCGTACATAAATCATAAACATCATTCATGAGATTCATGCATAAATAAATATTTAACATTGTTGATCCCCAATTACATACATGTTTAGCCATAATCATGTGCCCATTAATTGGCCAACATCATAAATCGATAAATCGTAAAATCCATATCATAAATCGTAAATCATTCTTAAACATGTGGGCATTGTCCAACACTTTAACATGCTTGAAAAACACTTACTTTACTTGAAAACATGATTATAAACATGGGTAACTTGAAAACATGCTTTTCATCGTCAATACTTCATCATACATGAACATTCATCATAAATCTTAACTTTCATGAACTTTTAATAAATGGGCATTTTAATTTAAAAAGCTTGAAACATTCTTTTAATAGAAAATAATGTAAAACTTTCCCATAATCCATAATTCAATGATAATAACTCATTTAGATCATACCCATATAGAGAGTTCAAAATTTCATGCATCGGGTTAAAACCCCATGGAATCAATATAGGAAATCCATGATTTAGAAAGAGTTTGGGCATGGGTGTGAATGAATTCACCCATTCATAGCCGTACATAACTGGGAAAGATCAGATTTTACCACTCCTTGAATTCCCAATGAAAGATTGAAAGAAAACTTGAAGAACTCTTACTTAATCACCTCCTAAACACCTTCAATATGCATGCATGGATATGAATGATCCTAGGATAAGTTTTACCCTCATAAAACACTGCATTTCGAGCCTTAAAAGACGTAGTTTAGGACCCTAGAGCTTAGGAATGAGGAAAATGCCCTTATTGAATTTCCTGAAAATTCTGCAGTGGCAATGACAATGACCATCCTAATGGGTCGTTCTTGGATACCACAACTCGCGGTATCCATCCATTGAGTCCACTACCTAACTTCACTTTCTCATATTCCATCCCATGACTAGACAGGACGAGTCATTGCTTCAGACAATGGTCTGTTATGTCGTTCGTTGTTTCCCCTTGACGTCCTACACCTAGCCTTCCAACGAGCCATACCACGACCCATTCCTCCTTCCAACGAGTCATGGTTTCCTTCCATTACCTTGACTGGAGGTTTTCCTACTCCTTCCTACGGTTGCTCACCATGATCTGTTACAGCTCATGATGGGTCATCCCATTACTCGTTACTTCCTCCTAGGCAAAGGACCAATCTCCCTATGACCTCAAATTATGACTCCTAGTATCGAACCACGGATCGTTACGTGAACTGTTACTTCTAACTACAACCCAGGTGAATCTCACCACAGATGCTTCCCACAGATTGTTGGTCCGACCAACAATCCATTACGTGACCCATTCTATGGAAATTCCCTAGATTCTGCCAACTTCCATTTTTAAGTCTCGGCTCTAGTCTTAGGCACTTCCTAGGTATTGCACTTTAGCTCGATGCTAGGAGACCAATCTTGTTCTGAATTGTGAAATGTGCCACATCATGGTATGCGAAGAGATAGTTCTGGGTCATAAGATCTCAATGGTAGGTATCAAGGTCGATCGAGCCAAGATTGAGGCCATAGAAAGGCTGCCAATCCCTGTGTCTGTGAAAGGGGTGCATAGTTTCTTACGATATGGTGGCTTCTACGAGGGGTTGATACAAGACTTCTCAAAGGTAGATGACTAGTCCTATGTACAAGTTGTTACAAAGGCTATGTCATGACCCGAGCATGGATCCCAAATCGCGACATAGGTCTTAGAACCACGAATAGCTCCAAGCTAACCCATGGTACATACATAGCATGAATAAGGGCATAGCTAAAGCGGAGAGTAAGACATAAACATAACACAGGAGGACGTCTGGGATATATAACATAAAAACATGAGAAAGAACAAAAGTCAACAATGCTGATCATCTACTACATATCTTTCTAAAAGCCTCTTAACATAAGATGAGCTGATGGGACAACACCCCAACTAGCTCGCTAACTCTGAAACTAAAATTCATATACATAAAGCATAACTAATAAATGTCCTCGGAAGATGAGGACTCATCTAGATAGGAACTGAGCTGGTTTGATGTGGGAACGGGGCTAGCGATGAGGCTGAGTTTGATTGCCCGAACTTATATCATGACACGATATAACAAGAGTATGCGATCAGTACTTTGAATGTACTAAGTATGTAGAGAAAGTAAAACATGCTAGTAAAATGATAGTTTGAAATCATGAATATAAAAAAAGATAGAACATGAGAGTAAGGACAAGATTCTAATATCCAAATTCTTTAGGTAATCATAATCACGAGATTCATCATAAGCTGAACATAATGACTAAAGGTTTAGAAATAAAAGTCATATAAAGTACCATAATTGAAATCATAAGTGAAAACACATAAACTAATCAGTGGATCAAATATGCTATAAAACATAAATACATAAGACATGAACATGAGTGAGTAGAGCGATCCTAAGCCTTTGTAGGGCAAAGAATGATGAAGGTGTGATGTCATTGGTGTGCCATTGGGAGGGGGAAACACTCTTTTGAGATGTCCCAAATAAGAATATGTACCTAAGGTGGAGCGTATTATGAGACCTGGGTCCTCGAAATCCTTGGCCTACTCGGTGCTAGACACTACTCCCAAAACATGCATATTACGCATAATCATATTCTCAAAACATAGCTAAAATTTGTTTCTTAGTAGTCTTGACTCCAAACATCTCTATAAAACTGATCTTGTAATTCTTGGCTAAAAGTCATGAAATCATATATACTTGAATAAGGCTTCAGATATTCAAAATCGTAGAACCATAAGTTTAAGAATTCGTAAACATTCATGCATACTTTGATAATTCATCATACCTGAAATCATGGACTCATAAGCTTGAAATTATAAATCATGCATAATAGGGCAAATTCATCATAAGATTCAAATAATCAATTCATGGGGAATTGGGAGTTAAATTTGCCCTAGTAACCATATTTCATCAATTGGAACATGAGAGAATTGAACCCTTAGAGATATCATGGATAATTGCATGGAATTGGGTTAAACCCTAGAATTTCACAATCTAAAACTTGAGAAGTAGAGTTCATGAAATTTAGTTTGAAAGGAGAATGAGGATGGAAGGATTTCCCCCATTCATAACCCTACATAACTGGGCTTGAAGAAACCTCAACTTGATTGGAGACCTAAAGGAATTTGAGATGAAGAAGATGATGAAACCCTAGGTCCTCTTGAGGGGTTTTCATCTTCACTTAGAGGCATTAGGAGTAGAATGACGGTTTAGGATGATTAAAACCCTTTAAAACATCCTTTAGAAGGCTTAAAACGACTTATTTTAGGAGTTAGGAACTTAGGAATTATGAAATCAAAAAAATCCGGCTGGAAAAGTGACTCTGCCAAACCCAACGACCGACCTAACGACTCGTTAGGTAACTTGACGAGTCGTTAGGTGCCATCCATCACCACATGTTATTTTCCAACTTTCTGATCTTTTCTTGACGCCTCACTTGATGATTTATCATGTCACTTAACAGGTCACTTCACCACTCGTCAATAATCTCTAAAACTCAACTTTTTTTTGGCTTCACTGCACCTAATGACATACTTCAAAAGTCGTTAAGTGAATTAACGAGTCATTTGACGTCTCGTTTTGTGATTTGATGTAGTTTATCCTATTTTCTCTATTTTAGTCCTCGGGTTTAATCTTAGGGACTCTTAGGGTGTTACATTATCTCCCCCTTGGGAACATTCATCTTTGAATGGAGATTAAGCATACGGGAAGGCTAGGGAAAGAACTGCAATCTTGAAACTAAACAACCATAGCTGAAAACTAATGGAGTGACTGACTCCGGACAGAGATACATGACTAAACTAAATTCATGAAAAATACATGCATGCTATGACATGAAAGAAACATAGATACATAAACTTGACATGAAACTGAATAGAGTGCTATAGAGGAAACTAGTACCTCATGCTAGGACTGAGCCAGAAAGGAAAAGATGCGGTTTTTTATCCATCATATCTGCTTGAGCTTCCCATGAAGCTCCCTCAACAAGGTGATTTCTCCACAAAACCTTCACTGAAGCTACTTCCTTGTTCCTCAACATTCTAACCTAATGATCAAGCATCTCAATTGAAACCTCTTCATAGGTAAGGCTATCCTTCACCCCAATGCTATCTACTAGAAAAACTGAAGGTGGATCTCCAATGCACTTTTTCAGCAAAGACATATGGAAAACGTGATGTACTGAAGCTAATTCTGTAGGTAGCTCCAAGTCATATGCCACCTTGCCAACTCGCCTCAAAATTCTATAAGGACCAACATATCGGGACTAAGTTTTACTTTGTTGTCAAACCTTATAACTCCCTTCATGAGGGGCACCTTTAGAAATACCTAATCATCGACCTTAAACTCAAGCTCTCTCCTCCCAAAATCTGCATAAGATTTCTGACAACTCTTAGTTATTTTTAACCTTTCTCAAATAAGATGTACTTTCTTCATGGCCTAATGAACTTAATCTGGACCTATCAACATAACCTCATTTAACTCAAACCATCCAATCAGTGATCTGCACCTCTGTCCATAAAGAGCACAAAATAGAGCCATCTGAATGCTGGAGTGATAGCTGGTATTGTAGGAAAACTCGATGAGAGGTAAGTGATCATCCCAAATACCCTTGAAATCAATAACACACGCTCTCAACATATCCTCAAGAGTTTTAATGGTCCTCTCGGCCTGACTATATATCTGTGAGTGAAAGGTTGTGGTAAGCTTCACTTGAGTACCAAGTCCCTTTCGAAACAATCTCTAAAATTGAGAGGTGAACTGATAGACCTATCTAAGATAATGGATAAAGAAACTCCATACAACTGAACTAACTCTTGAATGTACAATCTAGCATAATCCTTGGTTTAGTTTGTAGTTTTTACCGATATGAAGTGAGATTATTTGGTCAACCCACCCACAATCAGCCAAATAGAATCACACTGTCGGTGCGTACGAGGCGAACTTGTAATGAAGTCCATATTGATCTTTTACCACTTCCATGTTGGAATGTTGATGTCCTAAAGTATACTCTAGGTCTCTAATTCTCAACCTTTACTTGTTGGAAATTGGACACTTAGCCACAAATTTCGCTATGTCCTTCTCCATGCCATTCCACCAATAGACCTCCGATAGGTCACGATACTTCTTGGTTTTACCTGGATGGATAGAGTATCAAGAGCCATGAGCCTCGCTCAACATCTGCTCTTTCAATTCATTGTAATACTTCGATAGTGTCTAAGACTAGACTCGTGATTTGAAATGGGAACAATAGAAAAAAATTGAGATTTTGATTCAGAACGACTCGTGGTACGATTCGTGGGAAGGAAGGACAAGTCATAGAAGGAGTCATGAAGAAGACTTGGAGTCCAGGTTCCAGACCACAAGTCACACCACGAGTCATTGTATGTGGGTGCCACTTATGGTCAGGATCGTGGGGGAGGTGAAGTCACGAGTGATGTTATGACTCGTGGTAGGAAACCACGAGTCGCGGGATGAAGTCGTAGTGAGAATCCAGTAAGTTTCCAGGTGGATAGTGGTGATCAAGAGTGGTGACCACGAGTTGTTACTTCATGGTATGACTCGTGGTGAGGCCCGTGATGACTGACAATGTTAGATTTTTAGATTTTTCATAGGGTATTTTCATAAATATTAAGCTCTAAGGTCCTAAACTAAATTATTTTAAGCTCAGTTAGAAGGTTTTTATGTGTATTTAACCTATCATAAGGCTAACCATTCCATGTGTGCAAGTTTAGAGTGTTCCATTGGAGATCAAGCTTAAGAAATCTCCAATTCCTTTGGGCTTTCAAGGGAGAGTGTAAGATCAGATTTCCCAAGTATGTAGGATTGTGAATGAGAGTTTCTCTTCACTCTCATGCCCTAATTCCACACTATGTTTATAAATTCAAGTAATAAAGTAAATTTGATGATCTTATGGGGTTTCAAGCCCAAATTTATGGAATTCTCTTTGAATTGATTATGGGTCAATTACCTTCATGTTCTAAATGTTGTTCTAAGATCTATGGGTAGATTTTATATTTAAATTGATTATAAATTTTATGATTTCAAATTCAAGTTAATCTATGCCCAATTATACATTTCATGAGAAGTCAAGTTATGCTTTTATTATGATTTTGATCTTCCTAGATATGATTTCTCTTCAAGTACTCTTCATTGATTAATGAATGTCAAGTATATGAAATTTTCACAAGCATGCATGTTCTACATGATTTATGAATTTATGACTTTTGGCCAACTCACGGGCCTTATTCATGGCTAATCATGTATTTCAAGTATGATCAAGTATGTTATGATTTATTTGGCCATAAACTTGATGAATGACTTCACGATTACAAAATGAGCATTATATGCATGTTTTTGGGAGCAGTGTCTAGTACTGAGTAGACCTAATGTTTAGGTAAACCCCGTGGTCTCAAAACTACGTGTGACCATAGGTATATACATATATTTATGGGTCCGCTGTGATATCACATTATGCACATTCCTTTCCTGACAAGCCCGGGATGGCTCTGCCCGTTTGAGCTAAATAGTTGGGGCATCATGTAAGCTCTATCATGATGGTGTTTGTTAAGACGAGTTCTCCCATTAATCCTCATGATTTATGAATTGTCTTGTTTATGTTACTGTGGCTCAAGTTATATTTTTATAAGGTGTCTCTTATGACTAGATTATGAATGGCTTGAAAACCTTGAGCCTCATGTTTATATTATGATATTTACTTCATGTTCATGCAATCCTACTCTTATGAACTCTTATGTATTTTAACTATCCATTTTGCTTACCTTGCATAGTATTTACATTCCAAGTACTGACAACATATTCTCTGTTGTATCATTTTATGACACAGGTACCAAGGATCAGTCTCAACCACATTATTAGTCCTGCTTTCCCCTTAGTCTTGTTTAGCCAGTGATGGTGAGTACTCCTCCTTGAGGACATTTAGTTATCCATTGATATGTTATTTTAGTTTCAGACATTTTTGAGATAGTTGGAGATACTGTCCCTTCAGCTCACCAGTTCTGTTAAAGGCTTTTAAAAAAATATGTAGAAAAATCAGCTTGTTAGTGTTGATTCTATTTTAGATTGATATGTATGCATATTTTCTCTTAAGAATGTTTTATTATTTTATTTTTCATTTGTTGTATGTTCTTAGCTACTATGTTCATTCTATGGGTCGACTTGGAGCCTCTCGGTGTTCCTTGTCCCGTCTCTATATCCGGGCCTATATTTGGGTCATGAAAAATTTGATATTAGAGCATTAGGTTTTGAAGTATCCTAGGGTGTCTAAAAGCCGCATTAAGTAGAGTCTTTTTCATGGTTGTGAAGCGCGCCACACTTATGACGAAGAGACTATGAAACGTTTTAGGAAAACTTTCCTTCTTTCATGAACTATCTCATGCGATGAAATGTCTCTCTACCCTTCTAACTCATGATATACGCATTTGAAAAATCATGCCTCCTCGTCGAGTTAATGGTAGAAGAAACATAAATGAAAATGGCCATGAGAATGGCACTAGGAATGGGCACCAGCAGGCCCCACCAGCCCCCGAGGATCATGTGCTCGAGCAGCTTACCAATGCAGAGTTTAGGGCAGCCATCTAGATGTTGGCATAGGCATTGACCGCCCAGGTCAACCAGCAGGCGGTAGTGCATGTTCCCCAGAATGGGAATGTGGCAGCGGCAAGAGTCAGGGACTTTCTTTGGATGAACCTTCCAGAGTTCTTTGGATCGAAGATGGATGAGGATCCACACGAGTTTATTGATGAGATCTAGAAGATCACCCAAATTATAGGAGTGACAAGGGAGGAGTGCGTACCTAGCCTCTTATCAGTGGAAAGGGGTTGCACATATCTATTTCAGACAGTGGAAGGATAGCAGAGTAGTTGGGGAGGCTCCCATTGGTTGGGATGAGTTCTTCATTGCATTTCTGGATCGGTTCTTTCCCCATGAGATGACGGAGATCAAGGAAGCTGAGTTTATAAGCCTGAGGAAAAATAATATGACAGTCTAGGAGCATGATTTAGAGTTCACCTGCTTGTCCAAATATGCACTAGAGAGAGTGGCTGATCAAAGAGCTCGGGTGAGCAGGTTTGTGCATGGAATAACATACTACCTAGTCAAGGATTGTTAGACCGATATGCTTCATCAGGACATTGATTTTTCTAGATTGGTTTTGTATGCCCAGTAGATGAAGGTAGTGCATTTTAGAGAGAGAGAGGCCAAAAGGGAAAGGACAGATAGTTATGGGATCTCCCAGCATAGATCGGGAGGTGGACGTCATCTGCAGTCCAATTAGAGGTCATTAGCTCCAGCACCATTATCGGCCAGTGCTCTATCTAGATCGTGGGGGTAACTAGGGGATCAGAGCATCAGGTTCGATGGGATAGAGGAGCATGCAGGTAGAGCGTACCTTTCCAATCTGCGGAAAGTGTGGCAAGAATCACATAGAGGAGGGCTTTATTGGATCAGATATCTATTTTGGGTGTTGTAGACTCGGGCACAGGCACCGGGAGTGTCCTTTGGCTAGGAAAGATGATGGTAGAGGTCATACTTAGACTACAAGTTTAGCAGCAGCTCCAACATGCCCAGCTCAGTAGGGTACATCCACCAGTGTAGGTGGTGATCAGCGCCAGAACAGGTTTTATGCCCTCGCATCTCGGCAGGAGCAGGAGACTTCATCAGATGTGGTGACTGGTATATTAAAAGTATTCCATTTTGATGTATGTACATTGTTAGACCCAGGAGCTACTTTATTTTTTGTGATTCCCTATATTGCTAGTAGTTTCGGAGTCAGACCCGAAATCCTATCAGAACTCTTCTCAGTTTCTACTCCAGTTGGTGATTATGTTATAACTCGACGGGTGTACAAAAATTTCCCTGTCACAGTCCTTTAGAAATTTTCCTTAGCAGATTTAGTAGAGCTAGACATGAAAGATTTTGATGTTATCTTTGGCATGGATTGGCTACATTCATGTTATGCCACAATAAATTGTAGATCCCGTGCGGTAGAGTTTCGATTTCTGGGTGAGCTAGTACTAGAGTGGAAGGGGTAGTTCTGTTGTGCCTGTAGGTCATTTCATTTCTTACCTTAAGGCTAGAAAGATGATCTCTAAGGGTTGTGTGTACCATCTAGTCTGGGTTAAGGATGCTATATCAGAAACCCAGACTATCAATCAGTTCTTGTAGTGTGCGAATATCCCAAAGTGTTTCCAGATAATCTACCGGGGATTCCTCCTGAGCGGGAGATCGACTTTGGTATCAACCTTCTTCCCAATATGCAACCTATATCAATTCCTCCTTACAGAATGGCTCTATCTGAGTTAAAGAAGTTGAAGGAGTAGTTGAAGGATCTCTTAGACAAGGGTTTCATCAGAAATTCCCGTTGAAATATTTGATTGTCAAGTTTGAAAGTTAAGAAACAAAGAAGTGCTTCACTAAAGATTTTGTGGAGGAATCAGCATGTTGAGGGAGCTATGTGGTAAGCCGAAGCATATATGATGGCTAAATACCCGCATTTATTCCCTTCCTGTTAAGTTCCAACTTGAGGTATCAGCTTCCTCCTTAGTACTGTATTCAGTTTCATGTTCATTTCATGTGTTCCAGTTTCTTTCATGTCAATGTATGAATGGGGGATTCATGAATTCAATTCAATCATGTATTTCAATCCAGAGTTAGTCACTCCGCTAGTTTTTAGCTTTAGATGATCGTTATATAGGATGACACATTTTTACTCAGTGATTCAGTTTGTTTACCCCATAATCGAGGATGAATGTTCCCAAGGGGGAGATATTGTAATACCCTGGAGGTGCCTAAGACTAGCCTCGACATTTGAAATGGGAACAACAGAAAAAATTTGAGATTTTGACTTAGAACGACTCATGGTATGAGTCGTGTGAAGGAAGGAAGATTCGTCAGTGGAGTCGTAATGAAGACTTAGAGTCCAGGGTCCAGACCACGAGTCACACCACGAGTCGTGGTATGTGTGTACAACTCATGGTCAGAGTCGTGGGGGAGCTGAAATCACGAGTGACGTTATGACTCGTGTTAGGAAACCACGAGTCGTGGGATGACGTCGTAGTGAACCCAGAAAGTAGCCAGGTGGTCAGTAGTGATCCCAAGTGGTGACCATGAGTCGTTACTTCATGGTATGACTCGTGATGAGGCCGACGATGACTGGCAGTGTTCAATTTCCAGATTTTTTATTAAGGGTATTTTCATAAATCCTAATCTCTAAGGTCCTAAACTATGTCATTTTAAGCTCAGTTAGAAGGGTTTTAAGAGTAGACCTATCATAAGCCTTTCCATTCTATGCATGCATGTTTAAAGTGTTCCATTGGAGATCAAGCTTGAGAATTCCCCAATTCCTTTGGGCTTTCAAGGAAGAGTGTAAGATCAGATTACCCGGGTATGTAGGGTTGTGAACGAGAGTTCCTCTTCACTCTCATGCCCCAATTTCCCTCTATGTTTATGTATTCAAGTATTAAAGTAAGTTTGATGATCTTATGGGATTTTAAGCCCAAATTTATGGAATTCTCTTTGAATTGATTATGGATCAATTCCCTTCATGTTCTAATTGTTGTTTTAAGATCTATGGGTAGACTTTATATTTAAATTGATTATAAATTGTATGATTTCAAATTCAAGTCAATCTATGACCAATTATAAAAAGTTTCATAAAAGTCAAGTTATGATTTTATTATGATTTGGATCTTCCTAACCCTAAGTTATGAAATTATGATTTATGATATGATTTCTCTTCATGTACTCTTCATTGATTTATGAATGTCAAGTATATGAAATTTTCACAAGCATGCGTGCTCTACATGATTTATGAATTTATGACTTTTGACCAACTCACGGGCCTTATTCATGGCTAATCATGTATTTCAAGTATGATCAGGTATGTTATGATTTATTTGGCCATGAACTTCATGAATGATTGCACGATTACGATATGAGCCTCATGTGCATGTTTTTGGGAGCAGTGTCTAGCACCGAGTAGACCCGGCGTTCAGGTAAACCCCTTGGTCTCAGAACTACATGCCACCGTAGGTATATACTTGTGTTTTTGGATCCTCAGTGATATCACATCATGCACATGCCTTGCTTGGCAAGCCTAAGACGGCTCTGTCCACTTGAGAGAAATAGTTGGGGCATCATGTAAGACCTATCATGATGGTGTCGGTTAAGATGAGTTCTCCAATTATTCCTCATGATTTATGCATTGTCATGTTTATGTTACTTTGGCTCAAGTTATGTTTTTATAAGGTATCTCTTATGACTATGATTATGACTAGATTATGAATGGTTTGAAAACCTTGACCCCTCGTGTTTATATTATGAAATTTACTTCATGTTCATGTTGTCTTACTCTGGTAAAGTCTTATTTATTTTAACTGTCCGTTTTACTTACCATGCATACTCAGTACATTCCAAGTACTGACCTCATACTCTATGCTATATCATTTCATGATTCAGGTCCGAGGTATCCGTCTCAGCCGCATCATTACTCCTGCTAACCCTTCACGCCTGTTTAGCCAGTATTGGTGAGTCCTCATCCTTCGAGGACATTCAGTTATCCATTGATATGTTATTTCAATTTCAGATTTTTTTCGAGCTAGTTGGGGATGCTGTCGCATCAGCTCATCAGTTATGTTAGAGGCATTTCAGACAATATGTAGAAAAATCATCTTGTCAGTGTTGATTCTGTTTTAGATTGATATATATGCAGATTTACACTTAAGAATGTTTTATTATTTTAGTTTCTGCATGTTGTATGTTCTTAGTTACTATGTTCATGCCATGTGTCTACTTGGAGTCTCTAGTGGTTTGTTGTCTCGTATCTCTATCCGGCCTATGTTCGGGTCGTGACAGTCATCCACCACCATAATACACAATTGGCCCTACTGTCAGAGTACACCCTCTCTCCCTTGAGAGAAAATCTCCACTTTCTAATTCCATACTGTTTCCTTCAACTTTACTAAGATAGGATCCTTATCTTACCTTGCTTTAACATTCGTCACCAATGAAGATTTTAAGCCATTCTGAAAAATAATACTACAATTTGACGTGTAAGGCGAACTCCTAACCGAGAAATTCTATGGACATCCTTCACCAACCCTTTCCTTCCATTATCTACATTGGACACACTCTCAAAGGACAGCCTACTAAGAGCATCCACTACTACATTGGCTTTGCCCGGATGATAAAAGACACTCATGTCATAGACCTTGAAAAGCTCTAGTTATCTCCTTTGCACAAATTCAGATCCTTCTGGGTAAACACATACTTTAGGCTTTTGTGATTTATGAGAACATCCATATGCACCCCATATAAATAATGCATCCAAATCTTTAAGGCAAACACTACCACTACCAACTCTAGGTCATACATCAGGTAATTCTTCTCATGAGTCATAAGTTGTCCAGAGGCATATGCAATGACCTTACCATGCTGCATCGACACACAAACAAGATCAACCCTAGAGGCATCACAATACACAATGAAACTATCCGTGCCCTCCGGTAGGGTCAATATTGGGGACGAAGTGAATTGAGTCTTTCAATCCTGAAAACTCTTCTCATAAGTATCCGACCACTGAAATTTGACATTCTTATATTTACCATACCTAGCTCGAAACCTACATTACAAGCTGACAAAAGTCCTATAGTGATCCAACCTAACTGTCCAAAAAGCCGAAGTAGAGAAAATAAGGGCACGCCTATGGTACCCGATGTGCAGTATTTGGAGCTTCTTTGTGCGAGTGAGAGTCATAACTTTCTTAGTCCCAAGTTTCATATTTCTATATATTTGTGGGTTTTAGGGAGTTAATATTTTGTGAGGGTACTTAGTTTGTATTATATTCTGCCAATTGTTTGTGTGAGTAGCTTTAGTGATAGCTTGATTCCCTTCTGATAGTTAGATGTCATATCTTGATCCCTATATATCATGAGTTGTAGTGGCATGAGTGCATAACTGACTTGGTTTGAATTAAAAAGGGGTCAAAAGCTGATTATGGTTTCTGTGCAAATTTTGGTTGTGTGGGATGTCGGTCATCTAGTTTACTTTCTAGTTAAGTGTCATTTTATAGATCTTTTTGTTTGCCTGAGGACATGCAAAAGTCTTAAGTTGAGGGTTTTGTGTGTTGTGGGTTTACAACACTTTTGATACTTAAAACTGAGAAAATGTCACGACCTGAACATAGGCCCAGATCGAGACACGGGACAAGGAACCTCGAGGGACTCAGAGTCGACCCATGGCATGAACATTCAACCAACTCAATCAATAAAATCGGAAGATTAGACATACATATTGTAAAGGAAGTGTAAACATAGCATAAGACCTGAAATACATCACATGCATTTAAAGTTGAATATAAACTATGTCCGAGAAAGCCTCTATCACTGATGAGTTGATGGGACAAGACCCCAACTAACTCTCTAAAATGGAAACTGAAATACACCAACATATCTGAATAAAAGAGGGGCCCTCGACAGATGAGGACTCACCAAAAGAGACTGATGTTACTCCAAAAGCTGTCTAGGGTTGGAGCTTAATCTGAGTACCGGAGCTTGTATCATGAAACAATACACATACAGTATGCGGTCAGTACGTAGAATATACTGAGTAAGCAAGGTAAGTAAAACGGACATTTAAAATACATAAAAGTGCATAAGAGTGGGACAACATGATCATAACATAAATGTCATAATGTAACATAAGGCTCAAGGTTTCAAAACATTCATAAATCATTCATAATCATACTAATGAGAGAAAAGCTTTATTAAACATGACTTTAGCCAAAGTATATAATCATAATCATACATAAATCACGAGGAATAGTGGGAGATTCTTATAACGACATACCCAATATGAGCACAGATTGAGCCCGACTGTACGAGTCATCACCAGGAACCACGAGTCGTCATATGCTGTTTTTAGGTCCGCTTCCATGTTTCCTCAAGGGGTCCCCACGAGGGACCCAATGAGTCATCACTGGTGACCATGACTCATGGTCACCACTCGTTACCTCTACTGCCCCACTACTCGAACATTAATTCACCTGCTGACCACGACCATCCCAATGAATCATGGTGTCTGACCACAACTTTTGGGGTCCAATCCGTTAGGTGCGCTACCACACAACCTCCTCCTTCTAGTTTCCCTTGCCATGGCTGACTCAACGAGTCGTGGGGCCTGTCCACAACTTTTGGTCATGCCCGTTGTGACCCCAAAACACAAGTTTCAGAACTTAAGCCAACTCCTCACCACGAGTCACCTAGAGACTCGTGTTCAACCCCATGGGTCAAAAGACAACTCGTTCTGTGACCTGGTCTAGATTTTCCCATTTTCTCCGTTTCCACACCGGGGTCTGATGTTTTTGGAATTTTGGGGTATTACAATATCCCCCCTTGGGAACACTCATCCTTGAATGTTGGAAAACATATACAAAAGAAGAGAAATGCAGTCATCATATTCAAATACTGATCAATTAAGCTAAAAACTGACGGAATGACTACCTCTGAACTAAACTACTTGGATGAACTGAATTCATGAATCATACATACATCCATGTACATGAAAGCTGGG
Source organism: Datura wrightii (assembly GCA_035772735.1). Taxonomy (NCBI): domain Eukaryota; kingdom Viridiplantae; phylum Streptophyta; class Magnoliopsida; order Solanales; family Solanaceae; genus Datura; species Datura wrightii. Next base: position 114,893,644 of record JASDFA010000001.1, read on the forward strand.
GCACATGAACTGAACATGAAAACTAAATAGAGAACTAGGGAAAAAATGATACCTCAAACTAAAACTAAGCCAAAAGGGAATAGGTGTGGGTATCTAGCCATCATATACGCATCGGCTTACCACGTAACTCCTTCAACATGTTGATTCCTCCATAATACCTTGACTCAAGCTACCTCCTTGTTTCTTAGCCTTCGAACCTGACGATCCAGTATTTCCACCAGAACCTCTTCATAACTAATGCTGTCTTTCGCACTGACACTATCCACCGAGACAACCAGAGTTGGATCACCCAAACACTTCTTTAAGAGCGATACATGGAAAAAAGGATGCACGTAACCTAATTCTGACAGCAACTCCAATTCATATGCCACCTTGCCAAGCCGTTTCACAATCTGGTAGGGGCCAACATAGTGAGGACTGAGTTTTCCTTTCTTTCCAAACCTCATGACTCCCTTTATAGGTGACATCTTCAGAAATATCCAGTCATCCACTTCAAACTCTAGTTCTCTACTTCTCACATCGGTATAGGACTTTTGGTGACTTTGGGTTGTTTTTAACCTTTCCCGTATGAGCTGAACCTTCTCCACAGCCTCATGGATGGAATCCGGTCCTAACATTACAGCTTCACCAACTTTGAACGAGCCAATAGGCGATCTATATCTCCACCTTTAGAGAGCCTCAAGCGGAGCCATCTAAATGCTGGAATGGTTGCTATTATTGTATGCAAACTCAATAAGAGGAAAATGATCATCTCACGTATCTTTGAAGTCAATCACAAATGTTCTCAACATGTCCTCGAGAGTCTGAATTGTCTGCTCCGCTTGACCATCCATTTGCGGGTGAAATGCTTTACTGAGCTTAACCTAAGTACCGAGTCCTTTTTGAAATGACCTCCAAAACTGAGAGGTAAATTGGGTACCTCTGTCTGATATGGTGGATAAGGGCACCCCATGCAACCGAACCAACTCTAGAATGTATAGTTTGGCATAATCTTCCATGGAATCAGTGATTTTGACCAATAAAAAATGAGTGACTTTGGTCAACCTATCTACAACAATCCAAATGGAGTCATATTGCTGACGAGTGCGAGGCAAACCTATTATGAACTCTATATTGATTTCTTCCCACTTCCAAGTAGGAATACTAATATCTTGAAGCGCACCTCCTGGTCTCGAATGCTCTACCTTCACTTGCTGAATGTTTTGACACTTAGCCACAAATTCTGCTATGTCCTTCTTCATGCCATTCCACCAATAAACTTCCCGTAGCTCATTATACATCTTGGTGGAACCTGGATGTATAGAATACCTAGATCCATGAGCCTCGTGCAAAATCCAGTTCCTCAAATCATCAACATCCAGAACACATAAGATACCCTAGTATCGAAGCACACCATCTCCCCCTTTGGAGAAGACGTCTACCTTCTAATTCTGAATGACCTCCTTTAACTTTATTAAAATAGGGTCCTCATCGTGTCTCGCTTTTATATCAGTCACCAAGGATGATTATGATCTGTGCTGAACTGTCACACCACCATCGGTTGTGTCAACTAAATGAACTCCCAACCTCGCAAGTCGAAGCACGTCCTTCACCAGCTCCTTCTTTCCCCTTCCATGGAGTGTCTACTAAGTGTGTCTGCTACTACATTAGCCTTTCTCGGATGATAAAGGACACTCATGTCATAATCCTTAAGTAGCTCCAACCACCTTCTTTGTCAAAGATTGAGATCCTTCTAGGTAAGAACATATTGTAAACTCTTATGGTCCGTAAAAACATCTATGTGGACCCCATACAAGTAGTGTCTCCATATTTTCAAAGGAAATACCACTGCAGCCAATTCAAGATCATGAATTAGGTAGTTCTTTTCATGCACTTTCAGCTGTCTAGAAGTGTAAGCTATAACTTTTCTGTGTTGTATCTATACACACCTTAGTCCAATCCTTAAAGCATCACAATATACCACAAACCCATCGGTACCCTCGGGTAGGGTCAACACTGGTGTTGAGGTGAGTCGAGCCTTCAGCTCTTGGAAGCTCTTCTCACAAGCCTCCAACCATTGGAACTTTACCTTCTTCTGGGTTATTTTAGTCAACGGTGCCGCGATAAATGAAAATCCCTTAACAAACCTGCGATTATAGCTAGCTAAGCCTAAGAAACTTATGATATCTAAAGGATTCACCGGTCTGGGCCAATTCCTCACCGCCTCTATCTTCTGTGAGTCTACCTGCACAACCTCACTAGACACCACATGACCCAAGATCGCCACAGAATTCAACCAAAATCACACTTGCTGGATTTTGCATACAATTGACGATCCTTTAAAGTCTGCAACACCACCCTCAAATGAGCGGCATGTTCCTTCTCGCTCCAAGAGTATGAGAGGATATCATCTATGAACACAAACACGAACATGTCTATATATGGCTTGAACACCGTGTTCATCAGGTCCATAAAAGCTGTAGGAGAATTTGTAAGTCAAAAAGACATAACTACAAACTCATAGTGACCATACCAAGTTTTGAAGGCTATTTTTGAAATGTCACTCTCCCGAGCCCGGAGCTGATGGTATCCGAACCTGAGATCTATCTTCGAAAATGACATAGCACCCTAAAGATGGTAAAAAAATCATCAATCCTGGGGAGAGGATACCTGTTATTAATGATAACTTTGTTCAACTGTCAATAGTTAATGCACATCCGAAGGGAACCATCCTTCTTCCGGACAAATAGAACTGGTGCACCCCATGGAGACTTAGTAGGTCTGATGCAATCCTTGTCTAGAAGGTCCTTCAACTGATATTTCAACACCTTTAGCTCGGCTGGAGCAATTCTATAAGGAGGAATAGATATAGGTTGCGTGTCAGGTAAGAGGTTAATGCCAAAATCGATTTCCCTCTCGGGAGGAATACCTGGTAGATCATTTTGAAACACTTCTGGATACTCACATACCACTGGAACTGACTGTATAGTCAGGGTCTCGGACGTAGCATCCATAACACTAACTAGATGGTACACATAACACTTGGAGATCATCTTTCTAGCCTTAAGGTAGGAAATGAAACAACCTACAGGCACAATTGAACTATCCTTCCATTCTAAGACTGGCTCACCCAGAAATCTGAATTCTAACGCATAAGTTCTACAATTAACGGAGGCATAACATGCAAATAGCCAATCCATGCCGAGTATAACATCGAAATCAAAACTCTAATAGGTTTGCGGAGGTGACTTTATGCCATACTGTGACCGGGGAACTCCTATACACTCGGCTAGCTACAACTGAATCGCCAATGGGAGTAGAGACTGAGAAGGGTTCCGACAAGATCTCGTGACTGACTACGGAACTACTAGCCACATAAGGTGTTATAAAATACAAGGTTGCCCTGGGATCTAACAAAGCATAAATATGAAGATGGAAAACTCATAACATACCAGTGACCACATTGGGGGAAATATCCTACTCTTGATGGGGCGCAAGGGCATAAAATCTATTCTGACGCTGACCGCCAGTTGGACTAGTCGAGGCACCATGTTGGGAGGGATGTTCCACAGGAGCTGGTGAACTAACGACGGGTATACGGTCTCCACCATCCCCTGATCTGGCCGAAGGGCGATCCCTGAGTCTGTGTTCGGGTTTTCCAGATTTGAAGCAAGCGTTTAAGCAAACTAAACACCTCCCTAGGTGATTCCTGCAGCACTTTGCACAGGATGGGAAAATACGCTCTATTTGCATGATACCCTGGCCCCTCGAATCTGAAGCCCTGCTCCTGTTCTCACCTCGTGGCCTAGATGGTGTACTAGCTGATGATGGTGGTGGAGCAAAATACCTGTGATGAGACTGCAGGCGATGTCCGCTCCTCGATCTAGGCTTAGAAGTCCCATAATTTTCTATCCTGGCGCTCTTGTCCTCTCTCTACCTCCGACACACTACCTCTATCTATTTGGTGTGTAAAAATATGTAGGGAAAATCCATGTCGTGATGTAGCATGGCAATCCTGCAGTCCTTATCCAGGTAGTGCACCACTCCATGTACAAATCAGCTCACCCGAGCCCTTTGATCTACCACTAACTCTGGCACATACTTGGATAGGAGAGTGAACTCCAGAGCGTACTCCTGAATCGACATGTCACCCTACTTCAAATTCAAAAACTCGGTCGCCTTCAGTTCCCTCATTACGAGGGAAGAATCGATCTAGAAAGACTCCATAAAACTCTTCTCAACTGATAGGGTCTGCTCCCACTGCCCTACTATCTTTCCACTGTTTAAACTAAATATGCGCCCCTTTCAGCTGACAAGAGGCCATGTCAACGCACTCCCCATTTGCCACCCCCATGACCTGGGTGATCTTCAGAATCTATTCAATGAATTCATGTGGGTCCTCATCTACTTTTGATCCAAGGTACTCTAGTGGGTTCATTCTCAGAAAATCTCTAACCTGAGTTGCCGCTGCATTACCATTCTAAGGAGATGCACCACCTCCTATTGATTGACCTGGACAGTAAAGGCGTGTTCTAGCATCTGTATGGATACCCTGAATTCAGCATGGGCTGTCGGCTCTGGTGCATGCTTATCATGGGCTGGTGGGGCCTGATGGTTCCCCTCTCCATTGTTGTTCTCATGGCCATTCCCGTATCTCCTTCCATTTAATCGATGTGGAGACATGATTATCCAAATATATATAGCACGAGTTAGAAGGATAGATAGTCATTTCATCACATGACAAGAGATCATGAAAGAAGGGAACATTTCGTAAACTTTTTGTAGCCTCTTTGTCATAAGTGTGGTGCGCTTCACACACATGAAAAAGACTGTACTTAACGCGGCTTTCGGACACCCTAGGACACTTCAAGACCTATTGCTTTGATACTATGTTTTTCACGACTCGAACATAGGCCTAGATCGAGACACGAGAAAATGAACCCTTAGGGACTTCGAGTCTATCAATGGCATGAACATTCAACTAACTCAATCAATAAAAGCTGAAGATTCAACATACATATTATAGAGGAATTCTAAACATAGAATAAGACCCAAAATACATCACATGTATTTAAAGCTGAAAATAAACTATGTCTGAGAAATCCTCTATCACTGATGAGTTGATGGGACAAGACCCCTACTAACTCTATAAAATGGAAACTAAAATACACCAACATATCTGAATAAAATAGGAGGCCTCGACAGATGAGGACTCACCAACAGAGACTGATGTTACTCCGAAAGCTAGCTAGGGTCGGGGATGAATCTGATTTCCAGAGCCTGTATCATGAAATGATACAACATAAAATATGCAGTTAGTACGTGGAATGTATCCAGTATGCAAGGTAAGTAAAACGGACATTTAAAATACATAAAAGTGCATAAGAGTGGGACAACATGATCATAACATAAATGTCATAACGTAACATAAGGTTCAAGGTTTCAAAACATTCATAAATCATTCATAATCATACTCATGAGTGAAAGCTTTATTAAACAAGACTTGAGCCAATGTCTATAATCATTATCATACATAAATCTTGAGCAACAGTGGAGCTTTTTATAACCGACATACCCCATACGAGCACACATGGAGCCCAACCTGTAAACCCTTAGTTGGGAGGATGTTCGTACCTTGCCAAGGGTAGAACTATGAAAGGCGTGATATCTCTCATGAAAATCCCATTTGGACAAAAGGGGACAGTCTCAAGGGAGGTCCCATCATGATCTACGGTGGCATGTAGTTCTGAGATTCGGGGCAAAACCTAGGCCCCGAACCTACTAGGTGTTAAATACTACTCCCAAAACATATATAGTGTTCATAGGATAATATAAATGAGATTTATAGGCTAGTAAAATCATGATAATCATAAGCATGCATGTAAATACATAAACTAGCCATTAAGATAAGGCCCGTGAGTTTGCCAAAATCATAATTCGTAAATCATAAGGTTCATGCATACTTGTAAACGTGTATATACTTAATAATCATAAATTCATGATGAGCACTTGAGGAAATCCATATCATAGATCATAAATAATGATGGGTTAAAGAACATTAAAATCAAGGTAAAATTATAACTCAATTTACTATAAAACATGCATGATTGGCAATAATTTAATAGAAATTTAAATCAATAAATTTATAATTGAATTAGTTGTAAAATCTGCCCATGATTCATAAAATATGACATAAAATATGAGAAGTAGTAACCCCTAGATAGATCACTAGAAATTCATAAGATTTAGGATAAAACCCCATAAGATTTTTAACCAAAAATTCATGAATTAGGAGAGATTGGGCATGGGTGTGAAAAGAAAATACCAACTCATAACCCTACATACCTAAGAGACATGGATTCTTTCACTTCCTTACTTTCCCAAGATGAATTGAAGAACAACTGATGAAGAACCTTAGGGTTTTATTCTTGATCATCCTCTACACTCTTAAACTTTGCATGCATGAGTTTGAATAGGTTAAAATGACTTAACCTATCTTAATACACCCTAAAAGTAGCTTAAAATGACGTAGTATAGGACCCTAGGGATTAGGAATGACGATAACACCCTTAATAAATTCGTTGCTAAAATCTGACTGCTAGTCCCAACAAGGGACTAGACGAGTCGTCACTAGGAAACACAAGTCGTCACATGTTTTCATTAGGTCCACTACTATGTATCATCGAGGAGTCCCCTAGAGGGACCCAATGGGCAATCGCCGATGACCATGACTCGTGGTCACCACTCCTTAGCTCTACTGCCCCACTGCTCGAACCTTAATTCACCTATTGACCATGACCATCCCAACGAATCATGGTATTTGACCATTACTCGTGGGGTCCAATCTGTCAGGTGCACTGCCACTCCAACTCCTCCTTCAAGTTTCCCTTGGCCACGGTTGACTCAAAGAGTCGTGGGTATTGACCACGACTTGTGTTCATGCCCTTGGTGACCCCAAAACAAAAGATTAAGAAATTAGTCCAACTCCTCACCACGAGTGACCTAAATGACTCGTGGTCACCCCCATGGGTCATAGGACGACTTGTTTTGTGATCTGGTGTAGATTTTCCAGTTTTCTCCATTTCACTCCTAGGTCTGATCTTTGGGCTTTCAGGGTGTTACAAGAAATAGGGATGGACTTAGGTATGTGTACATATATATGACAGACTTTTACTTTGTTTTTGAAAAAATTAGGTGTTGGAGTTGAAATGTGCAAAAGCTGTGAAAAAGAAAAAGGGCCAAGTATGAATCACAATACATCCTAGTACGAGCCGTACTGAGAATCATGGAAAAGACCAGAAGATGTAATGAACCAAGGAGTTAAAGTATGACTCCTGGTATGAGCCGTACCATCCTGGTACTAGTTGTACCAAGGCAGTCATGGTAAAGTTCAGAATAAATTTCACCAAGTCAGTCTCCTCGTACGGGCAGCAACTACGAGTCGTGTTATCCACCTACTACCCATACCAAAGAGCCGTGGTGAACTTTAGAAGAACTAAAGAAAGGTATAATTCAAGGTACGACAAGTAGTCATGAGTCATAAGATGAAGGTACGAGCAGTATCAAGTCACTCGTGGAAATAATCACAGGATGCCAGAAGTTTCAAGTTCAAACTATGACAAGACAATACGACTCGTAGGTTTATGGTACGAGTCGCACAAATTTCAAACACTTAGTTAAACTCAGAAGAGCCAGCCAACATACAAGTTAAGATACGACCCGTACAATCATGGTACGGATCATATGTGAAGTTGGCGGCAGTTTAAGCAGTTTCCCTATCAATTTAGGAAATGTTTTTAATTATTTGTATAAATACCTTTATAGATTATTTGTAAGGAGAGAATAGACTACGATTGTTGAGAAAGGTTTTTGGCTTTTGGGATTATTCAGAGCAACTTTTGGAAGGTTCTTGCTTTGATTCCTTCATTGTTCTTGAATTGTTCTTCATTAATTTTTGCAATAATCAAGTGGGTTTTCTTCAAATCATCTTTGTAAGTTACAAATTATATTTTTGTCCATGAATTCTTATAATTCTCTTACATTCATGAGAGGCTAAAACCTCCACAACTAGGATTGTGGGAACCATGGTGAATTAACAAACTAGGATTTGCACAAAGTGATTCTAACCAATGCTAATGCTTGTATTGTATTCTCTTTGTCTTTAATGTTTCTTAACAAAGTGCAATATTAGGACTTGCCCAAAATCTTTACTTGCTTGAATCTAGAGAAATAGAGATTAGGAAAAGAGAATTGCAATAAGGCCTTGATCTTTATGGTTCTTTGAATGGCTTGAGCTGCGGTGGCAAGATAGTTAATTTGGAATAAATTGATAACGATTGAAGTGAAATCACTCATCAGACCTAATCTGGTGATTGAGTATAGTTATCCAATAGGGACGAACCAATCGTTTGGATAAACCCTAGTTATCAACTCTACAAGTAAGCATTGAAAAAGATCACGAGTGTAAAACCCAAAGTAGTTATGAATCATGGGGAATGACGTGCCCGATTCGCGCGTCCGCAAGTGTACGGGTCGTGCAAGTAATATAGTGGCTCTTATTAACAACCGGATTGTCGAACCCACAGGTACTGGACCCATTCCTCTAACTATCCATTTCTAGTATGATCTTAAATACCTCAAGTGTTGGTTATAGACATTTTCGATCGAGATTAATTAAGTCTAAATGTGGGTCAATGAAGTATTCTGAAATTACTCTAGGAGCAACATAGAGTTAAAACCAATTAATCATGTGATAGTACGATTTGCAATGGGTTAAGCGTATAATTATCAATTGTTATTTTACATAATTAGAAATTGCATGTTTATGGTCTTTCGAGCCTCTAAACACAACAATCTAGCCTCACTGCATCATTGTGAGCGAGGAGTTTAATTTCTAGTCGCGGGCAATCAATTATGTTGTGGTTTACGGGGAAACGATTAGGGACTTTCATGCGTCTAACCATTTAACTCAACTTAGCCTCACAACTACTTCTTCGAGTGGTGATGTGACATCCCAAGTTGGTGTTTCATAACCCCCGTGTCTCAACCAAGCACGGTGTTGGGTATATTTCTATCCTGACACAAAAATCTCTCCCGAGATACAAACGTGCTCCTCACATTCTCATGTCCTGACCTAGGTAATGCTTTCTCAAGCTATTACTAAAGCTAACAAATATGCTTTCATGGTTATCAATCATAAAAACAACCAACAATCCAGAATGCAAGACAAAAACAACAATCAATAACTTAATTCCAAAACAATTTCATAAAATCACAATCATAATTCATGGCTTCAATCCTAGAGGAAGGGTTCTTGCCATTCATGTTCGTAAAACTACACTAACTACTACTAAACTAACATACTTACATGAATTTGGTAGATGAGAAGGGAATTTGACAAACCCTAGATGAGTTCTCCCACTTCTCCCTTCACTCGTAGGTAGTTTTCCAGAATAAAATCGTGACCAAATGATTTTAGGAACTAAGGGTTCAATTTATACTATGCTGAAAAATTGCAAAATTTGGCCTGTGGTGGAACAGCAACGTGTCACGGAGCTGAACGCCCTACCTGACCTCCGTGACACGTTGGTAACGCGTACCCTCACTGGAATGTGCCAAAAAATGCAATATTTGGTCAAGTGTTGCCGCGTTGGCAGCGTGCCACGGCCCCTATCGCGCAGGGTGCCAGTTATTGCATGTTTTCTTGTTGACTTTCACGTTTTGCTTTTGATTCCATTCCTCCACTTCACCAAATCATGAATTAGTTCCTCAAATGCATTATTAACCTTCAAAAACGAGGACTAATCATGTTGGTTAGTATACATTCACATTTACATAAAATTACATGAGAATGCATATCATTAATTCGATAAACAAGACAAAACTAAGTCATAAAGCATCAATCGGGCATGCTATTTTGCCCATGATCACCTACCCCACACTTAAAGTCTTGTTCGTCCTCGAATAACCTATTACATCTCATGCATATGGAAACTCACCCATAACTCATTTAGCAAGAATATTCAAGCTACGACTATAATGATTAGGCAAGATAACAAGCTAAAAATAGAGCATGTACGATTTGATCATTGAAATGAAGTACAACTATGTTAAGACTTCTTAACCTCAAAAATCGACTCTCAATCTTATCAAACTCATGCAAATCAACTGATTGAGAAATCCCACATGAATTATATCCTTCATTCAACATGTGCCCCTCACGAAAAGAGAGTTACCCAATCACACGCAAAAACAATTTTTAAATCACAACATGTGTGGGTACATGAATAGAATTGCGCTCACTCTCACAAAGAATTCACATGCATCATGTAATGACCCATAAGCTTGCCCTTAGTGTTTTATTCCACTAATTTAAGAATGTGTGAATGTAAGATCAAGTAGGACTTAATGGGTTGTAATGTATGCTAAGGGACAGGCAGGTACTATTCTGGCCAATAATAGTGACTAACTTTCCCAAGCGCTTTTAATACATTACGCCCTCATTACGAACTTCCCTTCCCTTACTTCACCTTTTTCTCCTTTCAGCTTTCTTTTTCCTCTTATGTTCCCTCTTTCTTTAGGCACTTTTAGCTTATTAGTAAGGAGCTCTATAAAAAAAAATTCATTAATTTGTTTTCTAACTCCTTAATAATAATCAACCATTTTCACACAAGTGCACCTTTGTCCTTTTCTCTACTTATACAACTTGCTACTTTTCCTTTCTTTTCACTCCTTTACTCTTTCATATTTTTCCCTTAAGCGCTTAGGAGTTTTGGATCAAATTCAAGGCTAATGAAAGAAAAAGGATTAAGCTTATGTTGCAGCTGTCAAAGAATAGGCTCAAGGCTCAATAGGGCTAACTAGGATTAATTTCTCAAGGTAGGTAAAATGAGGGATAAAAATTTGGTTCATTCAAAGAAATGCCTAGATCATCTCCTACACTTCACAGCCTTCATTTCGTTTTATAAACACACCAGGCAAGTTCTAGACAATCCACAATAGCACAGAATACTCAAAAACCTTACACTCATGGCACATGCTCAATTCGAGACACATTCATCAGACTCTTACTCAGCTAATCACAAGAATTCAGAATTAAGCTTCAATCATATTGAGTCAAATTCAAGAGCCTAAGCGTCTCACACAAAGTTATATACCTGCATGCTTCACACTGAACATACTTCCATCTTATAATCACGTATAGCACATAACAAGAACATCAAGCACCAATTAGTTATGGTTTCAAAATCCCAAAACCTATCGACCAATTTTTCCTCAAGACGGTCGTCATCCATCCATCGTCGGAAACAGTCCCTAACTATGACTAAAGACACTATCTACAAACAAAGGAAATAAAAAAAAATTATTCTTTGGTTCAAAGACCTCCCCGTCGGAAAAGAACCGAAAAGAAAAACCAACAGGTGATGAAGTCATGCTTAATTCACAAAATTTTTTCAAATTTCTCCCAAATTTCACACAAGCATCACATTCACCAAAAACTTGTTAAGCACAAAAATTTAGAAATTTTTCTCACCCCACATTTAAAGTCTTTCTATGTCCTCATAGCCTCAAATTAACATTTAAAGGATGAGAAATACTCCCTGAGCCTCTATGCCAAGCTAAAAGCATGCTTTCTTTTCAAGTTCCAGAGATGGCTGTTCGACCCCACACTTCTTCTATTCCATGCTCTTTAGCTTGCACCGTCTTGGTACTCAGAATTCCCTCCATCTGTGCTTAACTTTCCACCAAAAACACAAACAAAATGAAAATAACAAAAGCAACACAAAAATCAAAATTATGAATTGTACCTGAGGTACCCTTGGGTCGCCTCCCAAGCAGCGCCTTATTTTACGTCGTGGCACGACGTGGACTGTCCTTTTCAAGACATCCTCATACCTGGGTTCTCTTTTGAGAACCATCTCCTTTTATTTTGGTATTTAGAGGAAACAGCCTCCACTCTGTTCCTCTCTTTCTCCAACTTCTTCTCAATTTGAAGTCCTCTATCATACTCGGGCTGAAGACTTGACATTGCCTTTAGCCGTGCAAAGGAACTTCTTAGCCAATTCATTCCACGAAGTTATGGAGTTCGGTGGCTCAGCCTTCAACCACTTTTTTTTTTGCCTCTCCCAACAATTAAAATGGGAAGAGGGTAAGTCGGACATAATCTGTGGACACGCCGGTGGGGACAAACGTGTCACTAATCTCTAAAAAGCTCTGTAGGTGCTGCTGCGGGTCCTCATGTGCCATCCCAGTGAATTGACCACTAGAATGTAACAGTTGCACCATGTTCTGTTTATGCTCAAAGTGCCCTCCAGGCTCCGGTTTACGGATGCTAGAGGTCACATTCGTCGCTAGTGGGATTGCCACTTCGCGAACTGGTCTTGCTGCCATTGCTCCTGATGACAATTGTACTTGTCCCGCGGGTGGTTGTTGTTGTACCTTTTCTTGAAGTCTCTTAAGCTTTTGCTCTAGAGCTACTCTCCTTCGCAAATGGATTTGACATTCAGGTTCAGACAACTGTTCCACAAGCTCTCTATTTCTAGCCAGCTCGGCAGGACAACCTGTCACCTGCAAATAAACAGACTAAGACCAAGTTTTTCAACACTTTAGGAAATTCAAAAATCACACAAAAATAGATAAATTATCAAAATCTCGCCTAGTCCCCGGCAGCGGCGCCAAAAACTTGACGTGCCCGATTCGCGCGTCCGCAAGTGTACGGGTCGTGCAAGTAATATAGTGGCTCTTTTTAAGAACCGGATTGTCGAACCCACAGGGACTGGACCCATTCCTCTAACTATCCATTTCTAGTATGATCTTAAATACCTCAAGTGTTGGTTATAGATATTTTTGATCGAGATTAATTAAGTCTAAGTGTGGGTCAACGAAGTATTCTGAAATTACTCTAGGAGCAACATAGAGTTAAAACCAGTTAATCATGCGATAGTACGATTTGCAATGGGTTAAGCATGGAATTATCAATTGTTATTTCACATAATTAGAAATTGCATGTTAATGGTCTTTCGAGCCTCTAAACACGGCAATCTAGCCTCACTGCATCATTGTGAGCGAGGAGTTTAATTTCTAGTCGCGGGCAATCAATTATGTTGTGGTTTACGGGGAAACGATTAGGGACTTTCGTGCGTCTAACCATTTAACTCAACTTAGCCTCACAACTACTTCTTCGAGTGGTGATGTGACATCCCAAGTTGGTCTTTCATAACCCCCGTGTCTCAACCAAGCACAGTGTTAGGTATATTTCTATCCTGACACAAAAATCTCTCCCGAGATACAAACGTGCTCCTCACATTCTCATGTCCTGACCTAGGTAATGCTTTCTCAAGCTATTACTCAAGCTAACAAATATGCTTTCATGGTGATCAATCATAAAAACAACCAATAATCCAGAATGCAAGATGAAAACAACAATCAATAACTTAATTCCAAAACAATTTCATAAAATCACAATCATAATTCATGGCTTCAACCCTAGAGGAAGGGTTCTTGCCATTCATGTTCGTAAAACTACACTAACTACTACTAAACTAACATACTTACATGAATTTGGTAGATGAGAAGGGAATTTGACAAACCCTAGATGAGTTCTCCCACTTCTCCCTTCACTCGTAGGTAGTTTTCCAGAATAAAATCGTGACCAAATGATTTTAGGAGCTAAGGGTTCAATTTATACTATGCTGATAAATTGCAAAATTTGGCCTGTGGTGGAACAGCAACGTGTCACGGAGCTGAACGCCCTACTTGACCTCCGTGACACATTGGTAACGCGTACCCTCACTGGAATGTGCCAAAAAATGCAATTTTTGGCCAAGTGTTGCCGCGTTGGCAGCGTGCCACGGCCCCTATCGCGCAGGGTGCCAGTTATTGCATGTTTTCTTGTTGACTTTCACGTTTTGCTTTTGATTCCATTCCTCCACTTCACCAAATCATGAATTAGTTCCTCAAATGCATTATTAACCTTCAAAAACAAGGACTAATCATGTTGGTTAGTATACATTCACATTTACATAAAATTACATGAGAATGCATATCATTAATTCGATAAACAAGACAAAACTAAGTCATAAAGCATCAATCAGGCATGCTATTTTGCCCATGATCAGGGAACACTTTCCTAGTTATTTGCATTAATTTGATAAACAACAATCAAATCTCAACAATGGTACATATTTGCTTTTATAAAACCCTTTCTTTTGAAAATAACAGAACTAAAAGCTTAAAATACTAGTGTTATTCTATATCTTGACCTTATTTCCTGTGGGATTGACTCCAACCTAATTGGGTTATTTATTGACAACGTCTGCGTCATACTTCTATAGGAGTGTGAGTTTGAGCATTATCAACTTCATCCTATTCAAGCTCACAAAAGGACCTACATAGTCAATGCACGACGCATGGCACAACTCAATGTCAAGGATCGGAGTAAGAGAGAGTTCATGCCTTCATGATATGCCTCCTTGCCTTTGACTTGTATCACTTGCCTTTGTGAAATCATTTGTGTCTTGGTGAATAGTTGGCCAATAGTACCCACACTGCAAGATTTTGTGGGCTTTGTGGATCTCTCTATGATGACCCACAACAGGGGATGAATGACAAGCCTCCAATATGCTCAATAACTCAGCTTTGGGCACACACCTCTAGGTTACCCCATCAGCACAAATGCGGAATAAGTAAGGCTCATCCCAGAAAAAATTCCACACATCAGACATGAAATTCCTTCTCTGGTGGAAGGATAAATCCTCAAGTACCCATCATTAACCAGATAATTAGCAAAGTCTGCAAACCATGGGATGAGGTCTTGTGGTGCAGCCAAAACCTGCTCATTAGGGAATGTGTCATCTATATCAAACTCATCTCTAAGTGTTACGTCCGACTCCAATCTTGACAAGTGATCCGTCACCTAATATTGAATACCTTTTTGGTCTTTAACCTCAAACTAGAACTCTTGCAGGAACAGTATCTATCTAATCAACTGTTGTTTAACATCTTTCTTTGCCATCGAATATCAAAGAGTTGCATGGTCTATATGAACTATCACTTTAGTTCCAAGCAAGTAAGTTCGAAACTTCTCAAATGCAAATACCACAGCCAACAACTCTTGTTCGGTTACTGTGTAATTTTTCTGAGCTGCATTAAGTGACTTGCTAGGATAATATATCGGATGAAAAATCTTCTCACACCATTGGCCCAAAACAACACCTAGGGCCACTCCACTAGCATCACACATCACCTCAAATGGTAAGGACCAGTCAGGTGCAACTATGATAGGAGCAGTAGTCAATCTTTCTTTAAAGCACTCAAAAGCCTTCAAGCATGAATCCTCAAATACAAACTTCACCTATTTCTCAAGTACCTTGCACAAGGGATGTGCAGTCTTTGAGAAGTCCTTGATGAACCTCTGATAGAACCCCATACGACCCAAAAAGCTTCAAACACCCTTCATAGAAATTTGAGGTGGTAAGCTAGCTATTACACCGATCTTTGCTCTGACCACCTGAATGCCCTTATCCGAAATCCTGTGGTGCAGCACTATACCTTCCTTGACCATAATGACACTTTTCCCAATGAAGCACTAAGTTGGTCTCTTCACATCTCTGCAACACCTTGTTAAAATGAGTCAAGCAATCATCGAAACAGTCACCTACCACTGAAAAATCATCCATAAAAACTTCAATGGTATCCTCCACCATGTCAGAGAATATAGACATCATACAACGTTGAAAAGTGGTGGGTGCATTCCATAACCCATACAATATCCTCTTGAAGGCGAACGTCCCATAGGGGCAGGTGAAAGTGGTTTTCTCTTGGACTTCGGGGGCTATAGGTATCTGATTATACCCCAAATAACAATGAAAAAAGCAATACCACCCCTGCCTACAAGTTGGTCCAACATCTCATCCATGAATGGCATCAAGAAGTGATCTTTCTGCATCCAATAGTTTAGCTTCCGATAGTCCATGCATACTCTCCATCCCGTGACTAGCCTTAGTGGAATGAGCTTACTATTAGCATTTGGAACCATAGTGATTCCACCCTTCTTTGGCACACACTGAACTGGGCTCACCTATTTGTTGTCTACAATAGGTAAACAACACCTGCATCCAGCCACTTAATAATCTCCTTCTTGACCACCTCTTGCATAGTTGGATTCAACCTAAGCTGATGCTCAATACTCGAAATACAGTCTATCTCAAGCTAGATCTTATGTGTGCAAATGCCTGGTGGAATCCCAATAATATCCACTATGGACCATCCAAATGGCCTTCTTTTACCTCTTCAAAATTGATACCAAAGCCTCCACCTGCCATTCCACTAAGTCCAATACTACAATGACCGATAATGTATTTCCGGCTCCTAAGAATACATATCGTAAATAGGATGGGAATGCATTGAGCTCCAAGAATAGAGGCTCCTCGATAGAGGATTGGCTGGAGGGGTCATATGATTCTTCAGATCAAGATTAGTCTTTTTCAAAGTATAAGTGTATGACCACATACTAGCAAGTGCAGTAGCTATCTCATCACCCCATTGATCTCATTAGCATCTATATTCATCAACACTGCTTCTATGTCCTCAATACTCAACCTCTCCTCAATAGGCATCATTGGAAGCTCAGCCTCCCCAATATAAATCATTGAGACCACCCGCATATCATTCGACTGCTTCATAGACTGACACACATTAAATGTCACTTCTTCATTATTCAATCGAAACTTCAGTTGTCCGGTCTCTATGTCCACAAGAGCACAAACGATGGCAAAGAATTGTCACCTCAAGATAATGGGGACCTCAAAATGCACCTCACAGTCAAGAAAAACAAAATCAACCGATAATATAAAGGACACAACCTTCATCAAAACATCATAAAAAATCCCTATCAAAATTTTCATCGTACGATCAGCCATCAGAAGCCGCATTATAGTCGGTCTAGGGGCTCCCAAACCCAACTATATGAACACTGCTAGTAGCATAAGATTAATACTGTCCGCAGATCACATAGGACCTTAGAAAAATTGGAAGCCACAACAGTGCACGGTATGGTGAACGCTCCAAGGTATTCCTTTTTCTGCACAAGGGATGGAGATGCTATGCACTATAATGGTGAAAACTATCCATAGGCTCAAAGCTTACTGTCCTCTTCTTATTAATGAGATCCTTCATAAATTTCACTATAGACAGGTTTCTGCTCAAATGCCTCGACTAAAGGGATGTCCATAGATAATTGATTCAGCATAAAAATAAATTTGTGATACTTCCCTTCTTCGGCCTTCTTCTTCAACCTCTATGAAAAAGGTGGAGGAGGTGTAGGAATGAGGGTCTTTGATAGACCTCCTTCTCCTTCCCTTTTTAGACACAATCTCCTTCTAAATACTAGGAGTTATCTTTTTAGCTGCCTCATCTACCACGACCTAATCCTCAGAATCTAGCACCTTATCATTATCAATCAACTCGGGCTCAGCTATCACTTCAACCACAATTGGCATAGGAGGATCAACTGTCGCCTTTCTACTTCTAATCGTAACAGCCAAATAGTGATTGTCATTTTTTGGGTGAAGTGTGCTCTTCTGTCTCTAATTCATAGAAAAAAATATCTGATCAAGCTGCTGCTCAATCTGCTTAATAATAATGGCATGTCACTCTACCTTTTTGTTCATCCTTGAAATATCTGCGCGAAGCTCCATAAAGTGGCCATCATTAGCTTCCATCTGCTTCAAGACTTTGGATAACATATCCTCCACCCTGGATCCACTCGATTCTACCTCTCAATTTCCTGGTGGAACATATAACCCACTTCTATCATTTTTTTACCCATCACGCTTTTTCTAGTCACCATTGTCTCTACATCTATTCCTATCCCTATATTTGGTGCAATTGTAATTGTTGTCCCTGTAATAGTTCTAACCTTGGTTTCCTTGACTTTGGCACCAAGAGTCTTGGTTATACCTGTGCATGTTAGTTCAAAAACCTGCCCCTTGATCATTCAAATAATTTGCTTCTTTCTTAGACTCTGACTCTCTACCATCATTTCTTTGGGATTTACCTTGAGAACCAACTACATTTACCTATTCTATCCTGGCTCCAATAATATGCTTGGTAAGTACCCCATCGTGATTTTAATATCAGCAACATCATGATCTCTCTCTTCATCCTTCCTCCTTTGTTTCGTACATATACTTACAACTTAAATGCCGGCAGGAACCTCTGCCTCTCTTGTGTGCCATGCGCGGTTGGTTTTAGTGATCCTATCAAGTACCTCAGTAGACTCAGAATTGGTGTGACTCATGAATGTTCCACCTGAGACAATATCAGCCACTACCTTGTATTATCATTTAGGGACCTATAAACGATCTCTAATAGACATATCGGATTCTATGGTTGGGCACCTATTTAAGCTTTTTGTTGAACAAAAACCAAGTTCTCATGGAGTGCCTTAGAATTAAACTGTCTAAAATTGTATCTCATCCTTCAGCTGCAATACTTTGGAAGGTGGAAAGGATCTCTCTAGAAAAGCCTTTTTGAGTTCCCTCCAAGTAGTAATAGAATCATTTGGTAACTCGGCCAACCAGAGCATTGCCACACTCCCCAATGAAAAGGGAAATAACCTCAGACGAATTGCATCCTAATTTATCTCCGCTTGTTTTTATGCTTTTGAAATACCCATAAAATTAGTCAAGGAAGTATGTGCATCATAAGTAGCATGGCCCGCGAATATCCCCTTCATATTGAGTAATTAGATCTATGCGCTAGTAAAATCAAACTTCTCCCTAGTATACAAAGGGGAGGAACAATAGAACCAGTGACACTGGCCTCATCAATATCAGCATCATCATGATCATCAAAGTATCGGTGCCTCTGCTGGTCTGGACCTTTATTCCTTCTAGTTCGCTCAACATTGGCAACTTGGTATTGTGCTTCAGCAAGATTAGCTGCCTCTCAGTCCCGTGCATGAGCTAGTTCTTCAACCAACATTTGGATTGTTGCTTCTTCTACTATCTCTTGCCCGAGGATGTTGACCATTTTCCTTATATTTCTCAAAGTTTGCTTATGTTTTTGATCAACTGGAACTAGGGGTTTTCCTTGGCTCTGGGTACTGCGCATACAGAAACCTGAGACCTATAAAGAACATAAAAGCAACAAAGAAAAATAAAATGGAAATAAGGACCAACAACAAAGCAAACACATTTAACTAAAGCCTAAGCCGTATTCCCCGTCAACGATGCCAAAATTTGATGTCATCTAAATTACACCTCTAAATGAGATATAAAGCAGTTGATGTTCAAATATAGAACTCAACAAGTGCTGGGGTCGAATCCTGCGAAAAATATGGAGTGTACCTTGGTTAATGCATTTACTATTACTATAAATCTACTTATTTCCTATGGGGGAGGTTTGTAACAAGAAATAATTTTAAAAAACAATATGTAGTAGTGAATAGGTTCTTGGTTAAAATTGATTGTATTCATTGAGTGAAGTGACTAGGATTGTGTTCCCCATGATTTCATAACTACGCATGCTTAATTATACTAGTGATCTATTCTGGTGTTTAGCATGCAATATTGCTAAGTTAACTTCTCCTAAATGGTTGGTCCCCTAATTAGATGAGTATCACTACACAACTTGATCCGTATGCGGGTGTTCACTTGACTTACCCTTACCTTAGATATCAGATTAGCTACTCCCGAACAAGGTCAAGCTATTAGAAGAGGGTTGATAGCCTCAAAACACAGTTGTTAATCCTTTTTCCCATTCATTACCCCCCTTGGTCTGCTGAGTAAGAATAAGGCAATTTCTAATGTTCGCAACTATTAAGAAGTACTTAAAATGAAGGGAAGAACACTACATGCATAAATCCTATTCAAGAATCACTATGCATTTTGCCTATGGTTGTTAACTCATCATGATTCCCATAACCCTAATTATGGGATTTGGCTATGCATGCTTGAAGAACTATAATCAACACATGTAATAGAAAGCATGCTTATGAACTTAAAAGAATTTGTAGAAGAAATAACACTTCTTGAATTAATCACCAATAAACCAAAATCAATAAACAAAGGTTGTTTGAATCTCAAGAACCCCAGAACAAAATTAGGAAAATTATTTCTTTAATATAAATATCGAACAACAACCTCCAAAATATCGAATATTTATACACATAAGATAAATCCTATCCTACATAGAGAAGGAAAGCATCTTCAGAAGTGAGGATTACTCCTTAGTTGACTTAACGAGTCGTTGCATGTCTTAATGCGTCTTTCTCTAGCAATTTTTCCTTCTTGATGATGCCTCACCCTACAACTCGTCAAGTAATGCGACAAGTCATTAGAGCTTCTGTTTCCTTCGTGACTTGAATTTCTAGTGTTCTGAATATTTTCCAACGACTTCTCAGGACGAATCGTTAAGAGCTACAATGAATCATTACTCCTTTGGTCCTAATGCTTAGCACTTTGCTCAAATTCTAGACTTCTACTGATGATTCTTCCTGATAAGTCGTTAAGTCATGTGATGACTTGTTGCTTCTCCTGTCAAGTATCTCATTTGTTTTGATCAATTTCTGCTTCCAGTTCTAGTGACTCACTTAACAGGTTGTTATCAGACTTGAAGAGTCGTTCTGTTTGCCCCATCGCCAACATTTATGAAAGTCCATTCCCTAATATCTACCCATTCTACACGCAATGGTTCTCAAGATGATTCGTTGCAACAAGTGACGACTCGTTACTTTCTTTATATTCCATACTTGGCCCATTTTCTGCTCATTACACCATGTACAGTCTTCAAACCCGTTTCCCTACAATACATTAACAAAAGTGCCTCATATCCATATAAACACACCTAGGATTAGCATATTTTCTTTGTTTTAAGTGTCGAATGTGCCAAAAAACTATGGCATATCAGTGTTCAAGCAGTATTTGGATCTGTTCATCATTATCTTCATAGATGATATCCTTGTATACTCTCAGAGCGAGGAGGAGCATACTGCTCATTTTAGGATTGTATTGCAAACTCTTAAGGACCGTCAGCTATTTTATAAGTTCAGCAAGTGTGAGTTTTGGCTGAAATCAATTAGCACTCCTTAGTCATGTGGTGTACAGTGAGGGTGTGCAGGTAGATTCTCAAAAGATTGAGGTGGTGAAGAACTGTGTTAGACCTGTCACTCCCACTGATATTAGAAGCTTTTTGGGTTTAGCTGGTTGTGAATAGCTAGTATGCAACAATCACATGAATATGCACAACCAGCAACTTACCACAATCTGTATACAAATTTATCATCTTCATACAATTCACGACAAGACAACAACATGTATAAGAATAATAATTTCAAATTCCAATGCTAGAACTAACCACAAGGCCACAATAAATGAAGTCATATGATTTTATCACATCAAACTTATTCCAACATCACAACCAAACAAGAGTCACAGCCTATCAAGTCTATCCCTAATTTCACAATAATTAACATAAGTTCGCTGACAAGACAACTATGGCTACCGACTCCAATCACTACCATATCACCAATCATATATTCAACACGTATCTCTAACTCACGTGACCAAGTAGCCCATAATCAATACGACAAGTTCCATCCCCCAAATTATACACACAACATTGTTCTCATTTTGCCAAATTAATCCACTGATGTACCACCAATCACATATATCCATACACTATCCCCAGTCATACAACTTACCATGAAAATCAAAACAATACAACCCAACCATAACAACAACAATAGTTTAATAAAGGAAATATAGAAAACCATATAACACGATTGTATTAAGGATATAGAATTCAACGAAAAATTGCCAAAAAGTGATAAGAATGAGCTTATAGAACTTATAATTAATGATCAAGAACCTAGCGAGAACATTACTTCCCGAGGCATGAGGATTCTTCCATGAAGCAGCAGCTCAACCACAAGCACAAAATATAATTAATCCGACAAGAAAAAAACATTCAAACATATATGAGGTAAGATTTCTATTAAATCAATTAACCTAGAATAATCACCAGTCCATACTCTTAATGTCTTGATGAAAATGAAGAAGAGAGATGAAACTGCTTTACCCAGTATGACCACCAACTTGACAAAACGATGACAAAAACACAACTATATGGTGGATTCAACGATCTAACTTTAGATATGGATTTGGATCATGGATGTATGATTAAAAACCTCAAAAATATTGAACTAATGGAGAGGAAAGATCTCACCTCTAAACTTATGTTAGAATGATTTGGGAAATGTCTAGAAACAAGTTTATATAGGCTGCCACAACTACCATTGAGATGCGGCTAGCTACCTCTTATACCACAAAAGTTTCTAAGATCAGATCCCAGATTTTGAGTAGAACTAGCAAAAAAATCTATAATTTGCCACTAAATGACTCGTGTAATGAGTTGTGGTACGTACCAACGACCCTCATGCGAGTCGTGGTAAACCTCAATAGTATCATCCTTTAGACCATGAGTCATGGTGTGATGGTATGAATCATTGTCACAATCAATCACATCCCTGGAAGTTAGGAGTTTAGACTTAACGAGCCACAAGATGACTTGTTAGACCATATGACGAGTCGTGATGATGATGATCCGTGAGATGAAGTTAAGAGAATTAGCCAAAGTGTTTCAGTTGTTACGAGTGGTCATCATGAGTCATGATGACATATAATGACTCGCCATGTCCGTTCATTATGTGAAGATCAAAGAGTGAAAATTTAGGCTCAGATGTAATGGATGGTCACCATGAGTCGTGGTGACAACTAACGACTTGTGGTGATAGTTTGATAGTTTTTAAGTGTGAGTTCCTAGGGGTATTTTTGTAAATTGTCATATTTTTATCTCCTAAATCAAGTTGTTTTGGATTTTCTAAGGGGGATTAAGGGCTTTACTTAGCCTAAACACCTATTCTTTTATCCTAATACTGTAGATTGAACAATCAAACTCTCAAGGATTCCCAACGAACCTAGGGTTCATCTTCTTTAATTCTCTTGGGTGTCAAGTTAAGTTAAGAAATCAACAAACCTAGGTATGTGGGATCATCAGTCGGGGATTTCTTTCACCCTTACGCCCAAACCCAATCTCAGTTTCATCAATTCAATTTTCTCATGTCTCCAATTGTGATTTTTATGAATTTCTAAGGTTAGAACCCTTTCATGCAAAAGCTCTATGTTCTTTTATGGATTCACTCTCTCATGCATTTACATATATTTCATGATTATGATTGTGTTAGTTCTATGGAAAACTATAACGATTCTCTCTTTTCAAGTTAGCCTGATTTACCCAAATTCTTTATGAATCTCATGAATTTCAAGGTTTTGCTTCATGGCTATATTTTCAGCACTGTTTTCATAGCTAGAGGACATATGTCAAAGAATTTATGAATTTACATTATTTTAACAAGACCATTCAAAGCCTCAATGTTTCAAGTATGATTATGAGCACTATGTATGTTCTTGGAATAGTATTTAACACTGAGTAGGTCGGGGTTCAGCACACTCAGGTCTCAAACTATGTGTTACCGTGGGATAAGGGATCCTCACTAGTATATAGTGTCTCCCTTTCCCTAGGGGTGCTCTCTAGTTGAAAGTGTCTCCCTTATTCTAATGGGCTTATAAGTGATATGATGCCTTCATGGTTCTTGCCCTTGTCAAGGTATAGACAACCTCCCAACCAAGGTTATAGGTTAGGATTCATGAGGCTCACTTGGAGTATGTCAATTATAAGAATCTCCTATACATGTTCAATATTTCTTCATGTTCATACTTTATGATGCGATGCCTTATTGTATTTTTGGCCCATTAATCAGTTTATGAGTTTTACTTGCGATTTTAAAAATGTTAAGCGTTATGATATAGTTTTAAAAATATGGGGTCATTGTACTCCAGCTTATGATGAAAACCTCATGTTTCAAGACTATAACACAATCATGATTTTTAGCATGTTGTCCTTAGGTTCATGTTTTACTTATCCTCCACACTCAGTACATTCAAAGTACTGATCGCATACTTTTGTGATATATCATCTCATGATATAGGTTCGGGTATTCAGCCTCATGCTTGCTGCTAGAAATGCTCTCGTCTGAGATTCAATAGTTGATTGGTGAATCCTTATAATGTGTTGTGAGTTTACAGCACTTTCGACACTTAAAACTGGGAAAATAGCATGAACTTAGGTATTTTATATATATATGAGGTGTTTTTACTTTGTTTCAGGGAAAATAGGTATTGGAGCAAAAAATGTGCAAAAGTTGCAAAAAAAGTCTAGAAAAGAATCCAAGTATTGATCTCAATACGAGCCGTACCAAGATTGTACGAGCCGTACTGAGACTCATGGAAAATCTCAGAAGACTGATACAAGGCAAAGGAAAAGAACGACTCTCAGTATGAGTCGTACCATCCTGGTATGAGTCGTAACTTGAATCATAGAATACTTCACAAGTATTTGCACAATGGAAGTCTCCTTATACGGGTAACACCTACAAACCATAGCATCTACTACGACCTATACCAGGAGCATGGAAAGCTTCAACGATTTTTGGGACTTGGCAATTATCATGATACAATAAGCTATTACTAGCCGCAGGAGCAAGGTATGAAGCGTACCAAGACATTCATAGAAATCTTCAGAAGATGCCAAAGATCTATGAGCCAAACCATGACTTGATTGTACAACTCAAGGGATCATGTTACGAGTTGCAAAAGAAAAGTACGACTCTCAGTACAAGCCGTACCATCATGGTATAAGCCGTAAACTGAGTCGTAGAATACTTTAGAGATATTTGCACTATGGAAGTCTCCAGATATGGGAAGCACCTACGAATCATAGAATCTACCTATGACCCATACCAGGTGTTGTTGAAAGCTTCAGTGATTTTTGGGACTTGACAGTTCTCATGATACGACAAGCTATTAGGAGAAAGTTACGAGGCGTACCAAGAAACTCATAGAAAACTTTAGAATATGCCAAAGTTCTCAGAGCCAAACCACGACTGGATTTTAAGACTCGTGGGATGATGTTACGAGTCGTAGGAGATGCCAACACTTAGCCAATTCTACAGAAGCCAAGAAATGTATGAGACAAGGCATGACCCGTACAATCTTGTTACGTGTCGTATAATGAGTCATAAGATCTGTTGGCACTAGATTTGGTTATTTCCCTGTTAACTTAGGAAAAGGAGTTTATTATCTGTACAAATACTTTTTAGGTTTCTTATTGTCCAGAGACGGTCAGAATTAGTTGATTGTGAATAATTATCAAATTTGTAAGTAGTTTTTGACAACATTAGAGAGAAATTCTTGAGATCACAACTTGGATTTCTCAATTGTTCTTGAGTTTGTTCATCATATTTTCTTGCAATATTTATAGTAGGTTTTCTTTCAATAATCGTTGTAAGTATTTAATTATGTGTTTGTCTATGAATACTAATCATTATATTACAATCATGAGAAGCTAAACCTCCATAACTAGGGTTTTGGGAACCATGGTGGATCAACAAACTAGGGTTACACAAAGTGATTCAAAACCTATGCTAATGCTTGTATTTTATTCTCTTCATCTTTAATGTTTCTTAACGAAGTGTAACGTTAAGACTTGCTCGAATTTTTTACTTGCTTAAACCTAGAGAAGTACAGATTATGAAAAGAGAACTACAACAAAGTCTTAATTTTTAAGATCATTGTATAACTTGAGTTGCGATCGCAGGATAGTTAATTTGGAATAAATTGTTAATGGTTAAATTGAAATCACTCATGATACCTAACCCTTTGATTGAGTATAGTCATCCAATAGGGACGAAGTAGTCATTTGGATGAACCCTAGTTATCAATTCTACAAGTAAGCATTGGGATTGATCACGAGTGTGAATCCGAAGTAGTATGAACCCATGGGGAACACTTACCCTAGTTAATTGCTAATCATGATTAACAACAACTGATTTTCATGCTCGTTTTACTAATATTTTTTTTATAAACTCCCTAACTTGGAAATAGCACACCAAAAAGCTTAAATATCGGCAGTGGTCTAGTTCTTACCATATTCCCTATGAGTTTGATCCTAACCTCTTTGTTGGGTTCTTTATTGACAATGTTCAGTTCATACTTTGTTAGGAGTGTGATTTTGAGCGTTATCACCTTGTCATCCGACAACTTCAATTTTGGTTTATGTCTTTATTTCGTTATTATTGTTTTAGAACTTATAGATTTAGTTGGGGCGCTGTCCCTTCAGCTCGTTTATTGTTAGATGCTTTTTAGACTATGATATATAAATGTTCAACTGTTTGACTTGTTGTCTCAATTATACGTTTTATGATATTCAAACTTATTTTTCTCATGTTATGTCTTATGATTTACTACCACTTAGTTGTATGCTTATGCTTATGTTATTCATGTACCAATGGTTAGCTTAAAGTCGTTCATGGTTCTAGGTCCCATATTACATTCGGGGTCTATGCTCGGGTCATGACAAACTTGATGTAAAAGCATTAGGTTTAGGAGTGTCTTAGGGTGTCTATAAGACAGATTAGGTAGAGTCTTTTTCATGGGTGTGAAGCACACCACATTTATGAGGAAGAGACTATGTTAGGAAACTTTCCTTCTTTCACGTTTTGTATTGTGCAGTATATTCCAACTCTCCTTACTCTTCTAACTCATGATATACACGTTTACAGAAAATGCCTCCTGGAAGAGCCAATCAAATGAGAAGTCGCAACTGGAACCAGCCTGCTTCACCAGCTCCAATAGACCCTCAGAATGAATATGTGACCCATGCATAGTTTAGGGGCTGCCTTCTAGATGTAGGCACAGGCTATGACAGCTCAGGTCAACCAATAGATGGTTGTACCTATGAACACAAATGGGAGTGCTGCAGTGGCTAGGGTGCGAGACATCACCAGGATGAACCCGCCGGAGTTTCATGGATCTAAGTTGGACGAGGATCCCTAGTTCAGAGTGCAGATCCAGAAGATCACCCAAATTATAGGGATTACCAAAGAGGAGAGCATAGATTTGGCCTCGTATTAGCTGAAGGGTGTAGCTCACATATGGTTCAAGCAGTGGAAGGAAGGTCGTACGGCAGGCGCAACTCGAGTATATTGGGATGAGTTTGTGACAACCTTCTTAGATAGATTCTTCTCCTGGGAGATGAGGGATGCAAAGGTTGCAGAGTTCATCAACCTTGAGTAGAATAATATAAAAACGGTTCAGGAGTATGCCTTGAAGTTTACCTAGTTTTCCAAGTATGCGCTGGAGATGGTTACCAAGCTGAGGGATTGAATAAGAAAGTTTGTGTTAGGGGTCTTAGATTTGGTGGTGAAGGTGTGCAAGACTACAATGCTTATCAGTGACATAGATATCTCCCGACTCATGATCTATGCCCAGTAGATTGAGGAAGAGAAGTTGAAAGAGAAGTATGGGGTGTCAAAGAGGGTTAGGATAGGGAACTTTAAATACTCTTAGCAGAGGATAGGCGGGGGGCATCACTTACAGTCCCATCAGAGGTCATCAGACCTAGCTCCATCGTCGGATAACTGTCCCATCCAGGAGAAGAGGTTATTAGAAGTGTAGATGATAACATTGATGGCAACTCATCATCAACTAAGGAAGCTTTGGAAGTTCCAAGAGGACCCATGACAAGATCCCAAACAAGGAAATTTGTAGACCAAATTAATAGGATGGAATTAGCTATTAAAAAGTGTCTAGTGATGAAAGAAGATCTCAAGCTATCATGACCTGAGAGTACACCCAGATCGTAAACATGGGACAAGGAGCCCCGAAAGACCCCAAGTCGACCCATGGCATAACATACATCTAAACTATTCACATGAAGCAGCAAACCTAACATAATAACATGAAATAAAGGAAATCATGACATGAAATAGGAAAGACGACAATACAAGATTCATATATAAACACCGACTACAACATATAGTCTGAAAAGCCTCTAGTCATAATAGATGGGTTGGAGGGACAAGACCTCAACTAACCCGAACATACTAAAACTAAAAGAAAGATAAAGTCTGAACATAGGGGAAGAACACCTTAAATCACCTTCTAGACTCCTCTCTATACTCTTTCACGGACTAATCCCCCTTAAAAGACCCTATTCCGACCTTAAAATAACATAGTTTAGGTCTTAGAAATTTAGGAATTACGAAAACACCCTTACTAAAAATGCAGAAAATTCTTCGTTGCCAGTCCCCACGAGGGACCTCACGAGTCGTTGCCAGGGGGCATGGCTCATGGCCTGCATCCGTCATGCTCACTGCCACTCCCCAGGGGACCCCATGAGGGACCCCATAAATCGTGGTGGCTGACCACGACTCGTGGTCACCACCCGTGATCCCTACTGCCCAACATCTTGATCAACCATGCAATCCAAGCCACGGGTCACCTCACGAGTCGTGAGGTTTGACCACGGCTCGTGGTCACCATCCGTGGCTTTAATTGCCCTTTCCCATATTGTGAACTGGTCAACCTAGTCCATGGGAGACCTAACGAGTCGTGTGGCCTGACGATGACTCATGGTCATGCCCGTGGTCTCACCCCAAAACTTATTCATGCTCTTCTTGACCATGATTCACTTCACGACTCGTGGTCACCCCTCACGACCCACCTTATGTGTCATTCTGTGACCTAGTGCAAATTTCCAATTTTTCTCTGTTTTGACTCCCAGGTTTGATCCTTGGGTTCCCAAGGTATAAAAATATCTCCCCCTTGGGAACATTCATCCTCGAATGTTAGAAACATGCAGAAAAGTTAGAAACAAGCAATCACCATATATAAATACTGATCATTTAAGTTAAAAATCTGATGGATTGACTATATCCGAACAGAACTACATAACTAAACTGATTTAAGACACCACATACACATGCCATATCATAAAACAAACTTGAACGCATGAACGGAACATGAAAACTGATTAGAGGTTTATGGAAAAAACTGATACCTCAAATTGAAACTGAGTCTGTAGAGAACAGGTGTGGGCATTTAGCCATCATATCCACTTCTTCTTCCCGCATAGCTCTTTAAACATGATGATTTCTCCACAATACTTTAACTGAAGCTACTTCTTTGTTCATTAGCTTATGGACTTGACGATCTAAGATTTTCACTGAAATTTCTTCATAGCTGAGGCAATCCTTTACGCCAACGCTGTCCACCGGGACTACTAAAGCTGGATCACCCAAGGACTTTTTCAAAAGTGACACATGAAACACAGGATGAACTGAATATAACTCGAAGGGCAAGTCCAACTCATACGCCACCTTACCAACCCTCCTCACAACCCGGTAGGGGCCAACATAGCGGGGACTGAGTTTCCCTTTCTTCCCAAATCGCATGACTCCCTTCATGGGAGATACGTTTAGAAATACCAGTCGTCCACATCAATCTCCAAGTCTCTTCTTCTCACATCGGCATATAATTTTTGAGGACTCTGAGTGGTTTTCAACCTGTCCCTTATCAACTAAACCTTCACCATTGCCTCGTGAACTGAATATGGCCCTATCATAGCTTCCTCACCAATCTCAAACCATCCGATAGGAGATCTACACCTCCGCCCATAAAGGGCCTCAAATGGTGCCATTTGGATACTAGAGTGATAACTGTTATTATAGGCAAACTCGATTATGGTTAAATGATTGCCCCAACTACATTTAAAATCCATAACACATGTCCTCAACATATCCTCAAGAGCCCGGATTGTTCGCTCGGCTTGGCCATCCATTTGCGGATGAAAGGCCGTGCTGAGCTTGACTTGAGTCCCAGGTCCCTTTTGAAAGGACCTCCAAAACTAAGAGGTAAACTGAGTACCTCCATCCGATATGATGGACAAGAGCACTCCATGCAATCTAACCAACTCCCGAATGTACAGTTTGGCATAGTCATCTGTTGAATTCGTGGTCTTGACTGGTAAAAATGGGCAGCCTTAGTTAGCCTGTCTACCACTACCCAAATGGAATCATAGTGCCATCGAGTATGAGGTAGGCCTGTAATGAAATCCATATTAATCTCTTCCCATATCCAAGTGGGGATGCTAATATCCTAAAGTACGTCTCTCGGTCTTTGATGCTCGACCTTCACTTGCTGATAGTTAGGGCATTTGGCTGAAAATTATGCAATATCCTTCTTCATACCATCCCACCAATAGATTTCTCGCAAGTCCCGATACATCTTCTTGGATCCCGAATGGATAGAGTATCTGGTACAATGTGCCTCATGAAATATCCCAACTCTCAAATTATCAATGTCTCGAACACATAGTCGGCCCTGGTATCTTAGTACACCATATCTCCCTTGGGAGAAAAGCTCAACCTTCTGACTCTGCACTGCTTCCTTCATCTTCCTCAAGATCGGATCCTCATCTTTCTTAGATTTGGCATCAACCAGCAAGGACGATTCTGACCCATTTTGCACAACGATGCCGCCATCGGTCGAGTCGAGCAGTCTAACTCCCAATCTTGAGAGTTGGTGGACATCCTTCACCAACTCTTTCTTTCCCTCATCCACGTGGGACACGATCTCCATAGAGAGTCTACTAAGTGCATCCGCCACCATATTAGCTTTGCCTGGGTGGTAAAGAACACTTATATCGTAGTCTTTTTAATAACTCCAACCACCTCCTTTACTGAAGATTGAGGTCTTTCTACGTGAACACATACTGCAGGCTCTTGTAATCCCTAAACATATCCATGTGGACCCCATACAAATATTGCCGCCATATCTTCAATGCAATGACCATCGCGGCCAATTCAAGAACATGGGTCGGGTAATTCTTTTCGTGAACTTTCAGCTATCTTGAGGCATATGCTATCACCTTCCCATGCTGCTTCAACACACACCCAAGTCCAACTCGCGAAGCATCACAATACACAACAAACCATCTGTACCATCGGGTAAAGTCAACACTGGTGCTGAAGTGAGTCGGGTCTTCAATTCTTGGAATCTTTCCTCACAAGCCTCTGACCATTGGAACTTTACCTTCTTCTAAGTCAACTTGGTCAAAGGTGTCGCAGTAGATGAGAAACCCTCAACAAATCTCCGGTAGTAACCTGCTAGGCCCAAGAAACTCCGAATTTCTGAAGGATTCAACAGTCTAGGCCAATTTATCACTGCTTCGATTTTTTGAGAATCCGCCCTTATGCCCTCACTTGACACTACATGGCCGAGAAATGCCACCGAGTCTAGCAAAATTCCCACTTGCTAAACTTTGCATACAACTGACAATCCTTCAGGGTCTAAAGCACTACTCTAAAATGAGCGACATGCTCCTCCTCGCTTCGTAAGTATATAAGGATGTCATCAATGAATATAATCATGAACATGTCCAAATATCACTTGAACACCCTGTTCATCAGGTCCATAAAAGCTGTAGGAGCAT
This sequence comes from Datura wrightii, assembly GCA_035772735.1. Lineage (NCBI taxonomy): Eukaryota > Viridiplantae > Streptophyta > Magnoliopsida > Solanales > Solanaceae > Datura > Datura wrightii. The sequence goes on from JASDFA010000001.1 coordinate 114,925,015, forward strand.
TGGTTAGTCCAAATGACATAACTACATACTCATAATGTCCATACCATGTTCTGAAGGTTTTTTTTTGGATATCACTCTCTTGGACTCTGAGCTGGTGATACCCGGACCTGAGATCTATCTTCAAGAAACACCTGGCACCCTGGAGCTGGTCAAATAAATCATCATTCCTGGGAAAGGGGTACCTATTCTTGACAGTTACCTTATTCAGCTGCCGATAGTCAATACACATTCGAAGGGACCCATCCTTCTTTTGAACACAGAGAACTGGTGCACCCCATGGAGACTTGCTCGATCTAATGAAACCCTTATCCAACAATTCCTTCAACTATTCCTTTAACTTTTTTAACTAGGCTGGAGCCATCCTGTAAGGAGGAATAGAGATAGGCTGTGTATCGGGCAATAGATCAATTCTGAAATCAAATTCCCTTTCCAGAGGAACACCCGACAAATCATAAGGAAAAACCTCTGGATACTCGCATACCACTGGAACTGACTGAATAGTCGGGGTCTCGGACTCCACATTCTTAAACCTAACTAGGTGGTACATGCAACCCTTAGAGATCATTTTCCTAGCCTTAAGATATGAAATAAATCGATCGGCTGGTACAATTTAATCACCCTTCCATTCCAAAACTGACTCACCCGGAAACCAGAATTCCACCGCAAGGGTCCTACAATTAATCGAAGCATAACATGCAAACAACCAATCCATACCTAATATGACATCAAAGTCAGTCATGACTACTCGACTAAGTCTGTAGAGGTAACCTTATGCAACACTGTGATGGTACACCCTCTATATACCCGTCTAGCTACCACTGATTCACCGACTGGGTAGACATGGAGAATGGTCCTGACGGAATTTCAGGACTAACTCCAAAACTACTACCAATATAAGGGGTCACAAAAAACAAAGTAGCTCCTGGATCAAACAAGGCATAAGCATCAATATGAATGACTTGCAACATACCCGTGACCATGTTTGGCGAAGCCTCTTGCTCCAGGCAAGGCACTAGGGCATAAAACCTAGTTTGGCTCTAACCACCTCCTGAACTAGTGGAGGCACCATACTAAGGGGATCCTGCTACTGGAGTGGTAGAACTGGCTACAGGGCAATCTATGATCCTGTGCCTGGGTTTTCCACACCCGAGACAAGCATCCGCATCGACTAGGCACCTCCTGGGATGATTTTTGGTGCATCTAGCAATAGCTGGGAAAGTGTGCTCCACCTGCATTCTACCATGATCCCTTGAGTCTGAAGCCTTTCTCCTATATTCTTCCCTGAACCTGGATGGCGTGCTGGCCGAAGATGGAGCTGGTGCAATGGACCTGTTTTGGGTCTGCTGACATGGTCACCTTCTGACCTGGACTGAAAAACCCCGTAGCTATCGGTCCTGGCCCTCTTGGCCTCTCTCTACCTCCTGTAGACCGACTCCATCTACTGCGAATGAAATACAATATAGGGAAAGTCAATTTCCCAATGAAGCATGGAGATCCGGTAATCTTTATCCAAGTAATCTGCTACTCCATGCACAAAACGCCTCACTCGAGCCCACTGATCCGCCACCAACTCTGAACCATATTTAGATTACCGGGTGAACTCCAATGCATACTCTTAGATACACATTCTACCTTGCTTCAGATTAACAAACTCGACCGCCTTGAGCTCCCTCATCTCCCGAGGGAAGAATCGATCTATGAATGTAATGTGAAACTCATCCCAACCTATCGATCCTGCATCCGCCGCCATGATATCTCTCCATTGCTTAAACCATATATGTGCTACCTCCTTTAGCTTATAGGAGATCAAGTCAACGCAATCCCCATTGTTCACCCCCATGACCTAGGTGATTTTCAGAATCTCCTCTATAAAATCGTGTGGATCCTCATCCACCTTTGACCCTGTGAACACCGGAGGGCTCATCCTCAAAAAGTTCCTCACCCTAGTTGCCGCTGCATTGCCATTTTGATGGAGATGCGCCATTTTCTGATTCTAGACTTGGGCAGTCCTAGTCTGTGCCAGCATCTGAATCGCTACCCTAAACTTGGCGTGGGCAGCTAGCTCTAGTACATTCTCCTCACGAACGGCTCGAGCTGGATGATGCTCACCATCATGGGCACCCTCATGATCATTACCATTACCATTTCTCCTAGCATTTACTTGACATGGAGGCATGATTCTGCAAACGTGAATAACATGAATTAGAGGAGTAAAGGACGTTCACCGCACGACATAGATCATGAAAGAAGGGAATATTTCCTAAATGTCTAGTAGCTTCTCTGTCATAGGTGTGGCACTCTTCACACCCATGAAAAAGACTCTACCATATGTGGCTTTCTGACTCCCTAAGACACTTCAAAACCTATGGATCTGATACCAAGTTTGTCATGACCCGAGAGTACACCCAGATTGTAAACATGGGACAGGAAGCCCCGAAAGACCCCAAGTCGATCCATGACATGAGCATACATCTAAAATATTCACATGAAATGGAAGAGTTAACATAATAACACGAAATAAATGAAATCATGATATGAAATAGAAAAGATGGTGATACAAGATTCATATATAAATGCCGACTGCTACATACAGTCTGAAAAGCCTCTAGTCATAATAGATGGGTTGGAGGGACAAGACCGAAACTATCTCGAACATACTGAAACTGAAAGAAAGATAAAGTCTGAACATAGGGCCCTCGAAACATGAGGACTCACCAACTAGAACTGAGGGATGATACCGTAAGAAAGCTAGGAGAGAGGCTGACCCTAAGAACCGGATACTGTATCATAAAACGATACAACATAGAAAGTATGCGGTCAGTACGTGGAATGTAACAAGTATGCAAGGTAAGTAAAAAAGACATTTAAAGCATATAAGAAATTCATAAATAATTGTAAGAGTCAGACATCATGCTCGTATCGTAAATCATAATAACATATCATACGACTCAAGGTTTTCCAAACATCCGTAACATAAACATAATCATAATCATAATAGAAGAGATTTACTTAACATGACTTGAGCAAAAATATATAATAATAACATGCATATATCATGAGGAACAGTGGGAGATTCTCTTAACCGACATACCCCATATGAGCACACATGAAGCCCGACTTGTAACCCTATTCTGGAGGGTGTTCATACCTTGACAATGGTAGGAACCATGAAGGGCGTGATCACATATGAAAAGGTCCATTTGGGCCAGGGACAAACATGAAAGGGTCCCAACATACCTACGGTGCCACATAGTTCATGAGATTTGGGGCTTAACATGAGCCCTTAACCTACTCGGTATTCAATACTACTCCCAAAACATATATAGTGCTCATAATAATACATACATGAGTTCATGGGATAGTTAAATCATGATAATCGTAAACATGCTTGAACATACGTGAACTAGCCATGACTTGACGCTCGTGGGTCGACCAAAAACATAATTCGTGATTGATAAAATTCATACATACTTGTAGATCATGCATATAGCTTGAAATTCATAAGTTCATAATAGATACCATGATAAATTAATTATTTGTGCTGGGCTTATCAAAACACCAATGGATCAATGGATCATAAATCGATTCATCATGGGGCATACATAATGAAGCTTAATTGTTTAGAACTTCAAAATCAATGATATTATAATCAATTTAAATCCCAAAAGATGATCAAAATCAGTAGATTATGATAAGATTTCAAAATCACAAGACCCATGATTAAATCATTTAATTTTATACAAATCAAATACAAAACCCCATGAGTTTTTGATAGTTTATAAGTAAAATCATAGAGTAGGAGTATGGGTGTAGAAGGATCCACCGATTGATGACCTTACATACCTGGAAACACTCATTCTTAATCTCCCTTGGAAGCCCAAGATGGAATTTAGAGAAATTGGGGAACAACACCTTGAATCACCTTCTAGACTACTCTCTATACTCTTGGATGCATGAATGAGGCTTAACATGGACTAATCCCCCTTAAAATACCCTATTAAGACCATAAAACGACATAGTTTAGGCCTTAGGAATTTAAAAATTATGAAAACACCCTTACTAAAAATGCAGAAAATTCTTGGTTGCTAGTCCCCACGAGGGACCTCACAAGTCATTGCCAGGGGGCACGACTCGTGGCATGTATCTGTCATGTTCACTGCTCAAACTCCCCAGGGGACCCCACCCGAGGGACCCCACGAATCGTGGTGGCTGACCATGACTCGTGGTCACCACCCATGATCCACACTACCCAACACCTTGATTAACCACGCAATCCAAGCCACGGGTGACCTCACGAGTCGTGAGGTCTGACCACGGCTCGTGGTCACCATCCCTGGCTTTCACTGCCCTTTCCCATTTTGACAACTAGTCCACCTAGGCCACGGGACACCTAACAAGTCGTGTGGCCTGACCATGACTTGTGGTCATGCCGGTGGTCTCACTGCAAAACTTAGTCGTGCCCTTCTTGATCACGAGTCACTTCATGACTCGCGGTCACCCCTCACGACCCACCTCACGGGTCGTTTTGTGACCTGGTGCAAATTTCCAATTTTTCTGTATTTTGACACCCGGGTCCAATCCTTGGATTCCCGGGGTATAATACAAGCCCAATGAAGATATTCTCTCTAAGTCTTACATATATTTGAAGGCCCAAATTAAAGTCCAAGAGGAGATAAAATGGAGCCCAAATCAGCCCCCAAGTAGAGAAAATATTGCAGCATTTTTTTAATTAGTTTCTAGAATTATATTTAAAGTTGTTTTATTCTATGTTGACTCCTAGGACTTTGTGTGTGGTAGCCTTCTATACCATTTAATAGTTGTTTTGTTCTATGTTGACTTCATAGGATAAAGTGTGTGGTAGTTTTCTAGGTCCTAGGAAGTATCATTTTCATTTATGATATCTTTTGACCAACCCCTTCTTCACTGTTACATCAAGGGGTCTTTGTTCATTCATGAAGATGAAATTTTGAATATCAATATATTTGAGAGTTCTTTGAACCTTTGTGCTAGATAACTTTTGGATTTATCGTGCAACCTAACTAGTTCATAGTTTATGGTAGTTAGATAATTTTATTTCTTGATATCTTTGGTTTCTTCTTGGTATTCTTAGAAGGCGATTAGTACACTTACTAATTGTTGTCTAACGTTACTCACGAAGCGGTCAAGATCCGATTCTAAACTTGATTAGTTTCTCAAGTAAAGGCATTTGGTTTGTCTATAGCCAATCGTTGTTGCTTGTATCTTGTCAAATCCATATCTCTTAGTTCTTGTTTAGTCTTTTTAATTAGTTTCCTATTTTACTTCCGCATTTGTTTTAAGTTCATACTCTAGTTTTGGGATTCCCAACCTTTGTGTTATCGAGTGGTATCAGAGTGGTTCTATCAATATTCAATTCTTGATAATCTTGAGAGTTTCTTGTTCAAAGAGAAAAATATAAAAATAAAAAAAACATTATTATAGCAGTAAATAGTAACGTTAAAAAAACACTATTGTGGCAGTGAACAGTAACATTTAAAAAAAATAAAAAAATTATTGCTCTTCAAGATGTTTTCCTCATCTAATTGTTTCAAAAGAAAAAAAGGAAAGAAAAGAGAGATTTTTGATAGAACACAAGAAGAGGGGATCCTAGATCTTTATCTTATTCTAATATCCTTTCCTTTCGTTCGAGTCTTGTTTCAACTAAATCCTATTCTTCCTACGGTTGGTTCTTCACTTTTTTTGTGCCCCAAAATTCCTTATTTTACTACCAAGGACTTGACACTGATAGGGTTAAATATAAATCCACGAAGTCTCTTTCCAAAGGTCATTTGAGAGGAAAAAGGCAGGAGTGGGTGAGGACAATTGAGGGGGGAAAAACCAAGTTTGAGTGATACACTATTTTCTTTAAGATGTCTAATATAGGTGATAGTGATGGTGAAAGGTGGGCTGCTCAAGAAGCGGAGACCGAGCAAGAAATGATTTTACTTTACAAGCTATGAAACAATACTTTGAAAGATGGAACTTACAATTCTAAGAGATAAAAGATGCCATTGCTGAACAAAATAAGACAATAGTTGAAATTAGGAGGGGAAATCAACCTGTTGTACCACCCCAAAATAATCCTAGACCTCAAAATAGGATAAATGTACCTGATGCCCCCATTTTGAATCAACAAAATCCTATTTACGATTTAGTTGATGATTTTGATGTAAATTTAGATAGGATAGCGAGAGATAGAAGGGGAAAACGAGCTAGATTGGAAGATAACAATATAAATAGCATAAAGATGAAGATTCATCTTTCAAGGACACAAGAGATCCATATTTGTACCTTGATTGGGAGCGGAGAGTTAAGAACATTTTTGATTGTCACAACTATTCAGAAGGTAAGAAGGTTAAGCTTGTTGTTGTTGAATTTTTGACTATACTTCTATTTGGTGGAAAAAACATACAAATGATAGACAACAAGATGGAGAACCACCCATTGCTACGTGGACTGAGATGAAGAGAGTCATGAAGAAATGGTTTGTGTCTTCCCATTTTCAAAGAGACCTGCAACAGTGTCTTCTATCAATGAAGCAAGGAACCATGAGTTCCGATGAATACTTTAAGGCTATGGATATGGCTATGATCCAAGCTAATTACATGGATGACGAAGAGGCTACTATGGCTAGATTTCTTAAAGGTTTAAATAGACAAATAACTGATGTAGTAGAGATACAATCGTATATAACTTTAGATGAATTAGTATATTTGACTGTAAAAGTAGAAAAGAAAAATAGAAGAAGACATCAGGCTAGTTCATGGAGGAATCAATCAAACCCCATATCTAAGAAGTCATGGTCAAAAGAAGAAGTATCTTCTATACCTCAAGAAGACAAAGAGGAAAATCTTTTTTCCTAAGTCATCTAAACCTTCCAGTTCCATTCAATGTCATAAATGACATGTGAAAGGGCATATGATGCATGAATGTCCAACAAGAAGAAATATTATCTTGAGAGAAGATGGAAAATATGAGAGTGAAAAAAGTGAGGATGAGAAAGAAGAGGGAGGTATGAGTGAGGATGATGTAGAAATGCCTAATGATGGCTTTGTTGGGGTAGCTAGGAAGATTCTTGAAGTATAATATGAGAGTGAAAAGAGTGAGAAAGAGGAAGAAGATGAAGGTGATAGTGAAGATGGTGTAGAACTTCCTTTTAATCATAGTTTGATTAGGGTAGTTAGGAGGCTTATGTCTATCAGTTTGGGAATTGATAGTAATGAACAAAGGAAGAATATATTCCATACTAGGTGTGGGATAAAGGGGAAAACTTGTTCTCTTATTATTGACAGTGGTAGTTGTGCTAATGTGGTGAGTTCACTCTTGGTAGATATGTTAGGGCTTGCATGCATGAAACACCCTAAGCCGTATAGACTCCAATGATTGAATGATAGTGGTGAATTGAAAGTCAACAAACAATGCATGATTTCATTCAATGTTAGTAGGTATGAGGATGAAAGTCTTTGTGATGTGATTCCTATGCAAGCTTGTAATATCTTGCTTGGTCGTCTGTGGTAGTTTGATAGGCATACTTTCATGATGGAAGAAAGATTCTCTTGAGCATAATGGCAAGAAGTATACTCTTTTACCTTTAACTCATTCTCAAGTGTTTGAAGATCAAAAGAGATTGCGGGAATCAATGGGAAAACAAAAGGGAGGGAATAAAAGTGATCTTGAGGGAAAAGAAAAGAGTTCTGGCCAAGATTCGGAAAAAAGAGAGATGGCCAAGAGATAGAAAAAGAGGACAAAAACATAAGCAAAAGGTAAAAGAGGGCTCGAGTGGAAAAAAAGAATATTTTGGTGTGAGGAAAGAGGCTAAGGAAAAGAAAAAAAAGAGAGTTTCTATATAAAAGCCAAGGAGTGTTAGAATGAAAGAAAAGAGGGACTGCCCATAATACTATTTACTTATAAAGAAGTCTTGATTAATTTTAAGATACTAACCTCTTCTTTTCCAAGTAGTGTTACTTCTCTTTTCCAGGATTTTACTAATATTTTTCCTGAGGATATTCCTAAAGGTCTACCACCTTTTTGTGGCATTGAGCACCAAATTGACTTTGTACCTGGAGCACAAATTCCAAATAGGCCTGCTTATAGAAGTAATCCTAAAGAGACAAAAGAGTTGAAAAGACAATTTGAAGCGTTACTTGAACAGGGTTTTGTACGAGAGAGCATGAGTCCTTACTCTGTTCCTATTCTATTTGTGCCCAAAAAGGATGGATCTTGGAGGATGTGTTTGTATTGTCGAGCTATCAACAAGATTACGATAAAGTATCTTCATCCTATTCCTCGTCTTGATGACATGTTAGACCAATTGAATGGGTCTAAAATGTTTTCTAAAATTGATCTAATAAGTGGTTACCATAAGATTCGAATGAATCCTGGAGATGAATAGAAAACAGCTTTTAGGACCAAATATGGTCTTTATGAGTAGTTATTTATACCTTTTCACTTGACTAATGCACCCAACACTTTCATGATATTGATGAATCATATTTTTAAGGATTTTGATGGAAAGTTTGTGGTGGTTTATTTTGATGATATCTTGATCTTTTCTAAAAATCTGGTTAAGCATGTTTAACACCTAAACAAAGTTCCCGAAGTTCTTAAGAAGCAACAATTGTTTGCTAATGTCAAAAAGTGTACATGGATCGTGTGGTATTCTTGGGTTTTGTGGTTAGTTCTAAGGGAGTTGAAGTTGATGAAGAGAAAATCAAGGAAATCAAAGAATGGCCTAAACCTAAGAGTGTAACTGAGATTAGAAGTTTTCATGGGCTTGCTAATTTTTATAGGAGGTTTGTTAGAGATTTTAGCACCATTGTTGCTCCTTTGACAGAAGTTACTAAGAAGGACAAGGTTTTCACATGGGGAAAATAACAAGATGCTGCTTTTAACTTATTAGAAGAAAATTTTGTTCTGCTCCACTTTTGCAATTGCCTGATTTTTCTAAGTCTTTTGAGGTTGAATGTGATGCCCCCGAAAGAGGAATAGGTGTTGTTTTAATGCAGGATTCCAAGCCCATTGCATACTTCAGTGAAATGTTGAGTGGAGCAATATTGAACTACTCAACATATGACAAAGAGTTATATGCTTTGGTTAAAGCTTTAGCTACATGGCAACATTATTTGTGGTCTAGAGAGTTTGTGGTTAAGACTGACCATGAATCCTTAATATACTTGAAGAGCGAAGGTAAGCTAAATCGTAGGCATGAAAGATGGGTTGAATTCACTGAAACTTTTCCATATGTGATTGCTTACAAGAAAGGAAAAGAAAATGTGGTTGCTGATGCACTTTCAAGAAGGTATGTCTTGGTCTCTACTCTTACTTCTAAATTGATGGGTTTTTATTAAATCAAGGGCCTTTATGCTGATGATTCTGATTTTGGCAAGATTTTTACAGATGTAAGTTGGGTCTGTATGAGCGGTTCAATCTTCAAGATGGATTCCTTTTTAAGAAAAATAAGTTGTGTATTCTTTATAGCTCTTTGAGTGAATTATTTGTAAGGGAAGCACATTGTGGTGGGCTCATGGGACATTTTGGAGTTCCCAAAACTTTTGATATACTCATTGAATATTTTTTTTGACATGGCATGCGAAAGAATGTTGAGAAAGTCTGCTCCCAGTGTCTTGAATGTAACAGGCCAAATCAAAAGTGTTACCACAAGGTCTTTATACTCCTTTACCTGTTCCTACTTCTCCTTGGATTGATATTTCTATTGATTTTGTGTTAGGCCTACCTAGAACTAAACATGGCAAGGATAGTATATTTTTAGTGGTGGACCGATTTTCAAAAATGGCTCATCTGATTCCATGTTTGAAGACTAACAATACATCACATGTGGCTGATTTATTTGTGAAAGAAGTGGTTAAATTACACGGTATACCTAAAACTATTATTAGTGATAGGGATGCTAAGTTTTTAAATCACTTTTGGAGAGTTCTTTAGGGAAAATTGGGAACTAAATTGTTCTTTTCTACATCCTATCACCCACAAACTGATGGACAAGTAGAAGTAGTTAATAGGACTTGAGGGAATATGATAAGGGTTATTTTAAAGGGAAAAATAACCTTTTGGGAGGAACATTTGCCTGTGGCAGAGTTTGCCTATAACAGAACTATCCATTCTTCTACTGGTGAGTCTCCTTTTGAAGTTGTTTATGGATTTAATCCCCTCACCCCCCTTGACATACTGCCTTTGCCTATTAATGATATTGTTAATCTTGATGATAGGAAGAAGGATGAAATGATGAAGAAGATTCATGAACAAACAAGGCTTGCAATTGAATGGAAGAATGAAAATACTGCCTTACGAAGAAATAAGAGGCGAAAATCTGTTATTTTTAAGCCCAGAGATCTAGTATGGAAGCACTTTAGGAAGGAAAGGTTTCCTACCAAAAAAAAATCCAAGTTACACCCAAGAGGAGATGGTCCATTTGAAGTCCTTGAAAAGATTGGAGACAATGCTTACAAACTTGATCTTCCTAGTGAATATCAAGTTAGTGCTACCTTTAATGTTGCTGATCTTTATTTATGTGACGCAGCATTGAATAATTCTCTTGAAGAAGAGGGGAATGATAACATCCATGGCAACTAATCATCAACTAAGGAAGCTTTAGATGTTCCAAGAGGACCCATGACAAGATCCCAAACAAGGAAATTTGAAGACCAACTTAATTGGCTGGAATTAGCTATTAAAAAGTGTCTTATGATGGAAGAAGGAAAAATGATTGGGAAAAGGAAATATGGGCAGTGTACTTGACGGGAGTTCCCACGAGTTGTTGTCCGCCTTAATGATTCGTAGGGTGAGTCATTGCCAGGCTTGAAGTCCGAAGTTGGGAAATGAGATAGTGTACTTAACGACTGGTGACCACGAGTCATCATCACCCCTAACGAGTCGTGAAGTGACCCATTACGAGCCTAGGAGATTAGACAAGACAGTGTACTTGACAAGCAGGGTAACGAGTTGTTGCCCTGGACCATGAGTCATTAGGTCGTCAGGATAACCTGGCAGTAATTTCCTACGAATTTAGTAAGGGCCTCTTCATAATTCCTTGGTTCCTAAACCCTAAACTACATCATTTAAGGCTAGTTTTAGTGGGTTTAAGGAGGAGAAAACCTATTATAAGTTATTACCTTCCATGCATGCAAACTTGAGAGGTTGAGGTGGTGATCTAGAGCAAGTCTTCAAGGTTCTTCTTGGGCAATCAGAGAAGTGGTAGAATCAACCCCTTTCAGGTATGTAGGGTTATGAGTGGGTATCTCCTTCCATACTCATGCTCAGTTCCTATCTAAATATGAGAAATTCCTATGATCAAGTTATGGGGTTTTTATCCAAATGCACGAATCTTCATTTTCTTTACATGGGTATGAATTTATTATGATTTTATTATCGAATTGTGAAGCATAATTTTATAATGAGTTCAATTAAAATTAGGCTTCTATCCTTGTGAATGTTGAAGCCCATTGATGAGATGATCATGAAAAGTGAGATTTATGAAGTGTATGTGTTCATGATGAGATCTTATGATGAAAAGCGTGATTTGAAGATACCTATGTTTATAATTATGTTTCGATGAGAATTGAGTATTTCTAAGTATGATAAAGCTTTGGGCAATGCCCATATGTTAAGCTTTAATGATAATTTTCCCGAACTAAGCTTACCACACTATTTTGGAGTGAAGACTCCCAAATTTTGTTTTATAGCTTGTGGTATGTTTTGAGTTAAGTATTCCTATGAATAGCTTACCACATGCTTTTGGAGCAAAGGTTCCCAAGTATGTTATCAGCTTGTGGTATGTTTTGAACTAAAGCTTCTCATATGCTTGATTTTCATATTTGAGATGTATTTGATCATTGAGCTTCGTCAATAGACAATGTTGAGCTTCGTTATATATGATGTAGAGAATTTGCATGTTTTTGGGAGAAGAGTCTAGCACTAATTGGGCTAAGGGTCGATCACCCTACGCCCTAGAACTACATGCCAACGTATATTAGTACTATTATATTATTGGGACCTCCCTAGTGAGCTATCCCCGGCCCTAATGTCCCATGAGATTCATATTTATATCATGGTAGCTTCTTAGCCCTTGTAAGGTTTTGGATGGCTCTGCCCACTTGAGTGTAATAGTCGGGACCACATAAGCTACATCTTGGTATGTCGGTGAAGTGACGAGTCTCCCATTGTTCTATATGATTTAGATATGCATATTTATTGCTCATGGTTATTATATACACTTGCATGTTCTAAAAGCAAGGTTTGACTCAATGTTTAGTTTTTGTATAAATGTCATATTGCAGCTTTATTCGAGTTAGTTTGATGTATAAAACTATGTATTGTAATGTTATGAAAATATCATGATTTCAAAAAGAATGCATGCAAGCCTTACTCTCAGTTACTTGATGTTTATGTTAACTAATGCATTGTGTTTAAAATATTTTACTTACTTTAGCGGTTTTACTTACCTTGCATACTCGGTACATTCCACGTACTGATCGCATACTTTCTATGTTGTTTCATTTCATGATATAGGACCCAGCTTTCAGGTTCAGCCCTGCTTTTAGACAACTTATCGAAGTTAGCGTCTTCTTATTGGTGAGTTCTCATCTTCCTAGGACCAGACTATCTATCTTTTCCTTATGTATTTCCGTTTTCAGCTTGTTGAGTTAGTTGGGGTCTTGTGCCATCAACTCATCGTGTTTAGAGGCTATTCAGACATATGTATGTATTCAACTTCGGATTTTATATTCGGATGTTATATTTAAGTTAGACTTCCGCTATGATTGTATTGATGGTTATTTAGTTCTTGATTGAGTTAGATATATGGTTATTCTATGGGACGACTTGGGGTCTCTTGGGGCTCCTTTTCCAGTGTTACAATCCGGGACTCCGTTCGGGTCATGACACAATATGTGTTCACGTAGAAAGATCTCAATCTCAAGCAAAGGAGGTGGTTGGAGCTACTCAAGGACTACAATATGAGTGATTATACTATCCGGGTAACGCCAACGTTGTAGCAGACACACTTAGTAGACTCTCCATGGAGAGTGTGTCTCATGTGGATGAGGGGAATAAGGAGCTGGTGAAAGATATACATCGACTTGCAAGGTTGGGAGTTAGGTTGGTCTACTCGACCAATGGTGGTGTCGTTGTGCAGAACGGATCAGAATCGTCCTTGGTAACAGATATAAAAGCTAGACAAGATGAGGACATGATTTTGGTAAAGTTGAAGGAAGTCGTTCAAAGTCAGAAGGGGGAGGTCTTCTCTCATGGCGGAGATGGTGTGCTCCGGTACCAGGGTCACCTATGTGTTCCAGATGTCGATGATTTGAGGAGTCAGATGTTGCATGAGGCTCATGGATCTAGGTATTTTATCCATTCAGATTCCACCATGATGTACCGTGACTTACGGGAAACCTATTGTTGGAATGACATGAAAAAGGATATTGCAGAATTCGTAGCTAAATGTCCGAACTGTCAGCAAGTAAAGGTTGAGCATCAGCGACCGGGAGGTGTACTTCAGGATATCAACATTCCCACTTGGAAGTGGAAAGAAATTAGTATGGATTTCATCACAGGTTTACCTCGTACTCGCCAAACAATATGACTCCATTTGGGTTGTGGTAGATAGGTTGAGCAAGGATGCTCATTTTCTTCTGGTCTAAACCACGAATTCAGTGGAGGATTATACCAAACTATATATCCGGGAGCTAGTCTGATTCCATGGAGTGCCCTTATCCATCATTTCAGATAGAGGTAGTCAATTTACCTCTTAGTTTTGGAGATCATTTCAAAAAGGACTTGGTACACAGGTAAAACTCAGCACAACATTCCACCCACAAACAGATGGTCAAGCGGAGCGGACAATCAGACCCTCGAGGACATGTTGAGGACATGCACGATTGACTTCAAAGGTGGTTGGGATGATCACTTGCCCCTGATAGTATCCAGATGGCGTCATTTGAAGCTCTCTTGGGCAGAGGTGTAGGTCACCTATCAGATGGTTTTACGTTGGTGAGTTAGCAATGATAGGGTCAGACTCGGTTCATGAGGCCATGAAGAAGGTTCAGTTGATAAGGGATAGGCTGAAAACCTCTCAGTGTCGCCAAAAGTCCTATACCAATATGAGAAAGAGATAGTTAGAGTTCGAGGTGGATGATTTGGTGTTTCTGAAAGTATTCCCATGAGGGGAGTGATGCGGTTTGGAAAGAAAGGAAAATTCAACCCTTGTTACATTGGCCCTTACCGGATTGTGAAAATAGTTGGCAAGGTGGCATATGAATTGGAGTTTCCCTCAGAGTTATCTTCCGTGCATCCTGTATTTCATGTATGACTCTTGAAGAAATATTTGGGTTATCTAGCCCTAGTTGTCCCGGTAGACAGTGTTGGTGTGAAAGACAACCTTAGTTATGGGGAGGTTCCGGTGGAAATATTGGATCGTCAAGTTCGGAGGCTAAGGAAAAAGAAAGTAGATTTAGTTAAAGTGTTATGGAGGAACCAACATGTTGAAAGAGCTACATGGGAGGCCGAAGCAGATATGATGGCTAGATACCCATATTTATTTCCTACCAGCTCAGTTCCAACTTGAGGTATCAGTTTTGCCCTAAAATTCTATTTAGTTTCATGTTCAGTTCATGTGCGCAAGTTTCTCTTATGTATATGGATGTGTGTATGATTCATGAATTCAGTTCAGCTATGTAGCTTGAATCGGAGGTAGTCATTCCGTTAGTTTTTGGTTTAAATAATCAGTATTTGAATATGATAATTGCATCTCTCTGCTTTTCTATGTGTTTTCCAACATTCGAGGACGAATGTTCCCAAGGGGGAGATATTGTTATACCTTGGAAGCTGAAAGATCAGACCCGAGAGTTGAAACGGAGAAAAGTTTAATAACTGGCACCAGGCACAAATGAGTCCTGAGATGACTCGTTGGTGCAGCTCACGAGTCATGATGTGACCGTGCAGAGACCATGTGAGCAGTTGGAAATTTTGAGAAAAAGGTTCCCCACGGGCATGACCATGACTCGTGGTTAGGCCCTACGAGTTGTGTGGTCAGTCATGGGGTTAGTAAGGAAAGAAAAGAGGGGAAGGGAGGAAGTGCACTCGACGGGAGGAGCCCATGAGTCGTGGTTAGTTCCCATGATTCGTAGGGTGAGTCGTGGTCAAGCAGGGAAGGTTTTTGTTGAAGCTCAGGAAGTACACTTCATGGATGGTGACAACGAGTCATGGTCACCAGGTCACAAGTCGTCATTTCCCCTGTTAAGAGCCCAGGAGAATTGTTGAGCAGTGTACTTCACGGAAGACTCCAAGAGTCATGACCCTTGACGAAGAGTCGTGGGGTCCCTCGTTGGGACCTCCAAAAAGTTATTTTTCTGCGAGTTTAGTACGGGCTTTTCCGTAAATCCTAATATCCTAAGGACTAAAGTACGTCATTTTGAGTTATGAATACTGTGACTTTTAAAGGGGTTAAGTTCATTTTAGGCTATTTTCATATTCATGCATGCAAGAGGGATAGACTAAGGAGGTGATCAAGGCAAAACTTCAAAGTTTTGTTCAAATCCTTCTTGGGAATTCAAGGGAGGTAGGAATCAGCCATTTACAGGTATGTAGGGTTATGAATTGGTGTTTGTGTTCACACCCATGCCCAATCTCTCCTAATTCATGAAGTTTGATCAAAAATCTTGTGGGGTTTTAACTTAAATATTGTGGAATTCTAATGATATATTAATGTGTTACTATCTTTCGTGATTTACATCATATATTCTTAATTACGATCAGATTCTACGACTATTTTGATTATAAATTTATTGATTTAGATTACTAATAAATTGAGCCTAATTATACTTATTCTATGATGAATCGAGTCATGATCTTTACTTCAATTGTTGATATTCATAAACCCGTCATGATTTATGATTTGAAATATCGATTTATTCAAATACCCATTATGAATTGATGATTTGCAAAGTATTATATATAATTTATAAGTATGCATGAATCCCATGATTTACTAATTATGTTTTTTTGCCGACTCACGGGCCTTACCTTCATGGCTAGTTCACGTATTTACAAGCATGTTTATGATTATCATGATTTAACTAGTCCATGAATTTTATACATATTATACTATGGGAACTATACATGTTTTGGGAGTAGTATTTAACACCGAGTAGGTTCAGAGCCCAAGTTCTATCCCAAATCTCGAAACTATGTTCCACCGTAAGACATGATGGGACCTCATTTATGACTGTCCCCCTTGCCCAAATAGGCCCTTTCATATGTGATATCATGCCCTTCATGGTTCTATCCTCGGCAAGGTATGAACACCCTCCCGACAAGGGTTACAAGTCGTGCTCCACATGTGCTCATATGGGGTATGTCGGTTATAGGAATCTCCAATTGTTCCTCATGATTTATGCATGTTTATGATTATGTATATTGTCTCAAGTAATGTTCAATAATGCTTTTCTCTTATGATTATGACTACAACTGATTTATGAATGTTTTAAAAACCTTGAGCCTTATATTGTCGTATGCTACTTATGTCATGAGCATGTTGTCCCACTCTTATGATCAATTATGAGTTTATACATTTTAAATGTCCATTTTACTTAGCTTGCATACTCGGTACATTCCACATACTGACCGCATATTTTCTATGCGGTATCATTTCACGATACAGGACTTGGCTTTCAGGCTCAACCCCATCAGTAGTCCATTTTAGAGTTTAGCTATCAGCCTTTTTTGGTGAGTCCTCATGTTCCAAGGACCATGTATTCAGACATTGATGTTCCTTTTGTTTCAATTTTGCTGGGTTAGTTGGGGATGTTGTCCCATCAACCCATCTGATGTGATAGAGGCTTTCAGACTAATTCTAGTACTTAGCCGTTATGTATTTTTAGTACTTTCCACTTATCATGCTATGTTATGTTACATTTATGTTTCCGCTATATCGTATATTTAATATTTCTCTCTAAGTGATATGAAGTTACATGAATATTAATGCCATGGATCGACTTGAATTCTCTCGGGGCTCCTTGTCCCATGTTACGATCCGCATCTACGTTCGGGTTGTGACACACATACATCCAGTTACATGAAAGAAACTGTGGTACATGAGCTGAACGTCAAACTGAATAGAGTATTAAGGAGGAAACTGATACCTCAAGCTGTAACTGAGCTGGAAGGGAATAAATGCTGGTATTTAGCTATCATATCTGCTTCGCGTTCCAACTTAGCTCCCTCAACATATTGATTCCTCTATAAAACCTTAACTGAAGCTACTTCCTTATTTCTTAGCTTACGAACCTGGTGATCTAGTATCTCCACCGGAACCTCTTCATAACTAAGGCTGTCTTTCACACCGACACTGTCCACTGGAACAACTAGAGCTGAATCACCCAAACACTTCTTCAGAAGTGATACATGGAAAACTGAATGAACGGAAGCTAATTCTGAGGGCAACTCCAACTCATATGCTACCTTGCCGACCAGTTTCACAATCCGATACGGGCCAACATAACGGCGACTGAGTTTCCCGTTCTTTCCAAACCTCATGACTCCCTTCACTGGAGACACCTTTAGAAACACCCAATCGTCGACTTCAAACTCAAGTTCTCTCCTTCTCACATCCACATAGGACTTTTGGCGACTCTAAGTTGTTTTCAACCTATCCCTTATGAGCTGAACTTTCTCTATGGCCTCATGGACTGAATTTAGACCTATCATTGTAGCTTCACCGACTTTAAACCAACCAATAGGCGATCTACATCTCTGCCCATAAAGAGCCTCAAATGGAGCCATTTGAATGCTGGAATGGTAGATGTTGTTATACGCAAACTCAGTGAGAGACAAATGGTCATCTCAACTACCCTTGAAGTCAATCATACACTCTCTCAACATGTCCTCGAGGGTCTGAATAGTCTGCTCCACTTGACTATTTGTTTGCAGGTGAAATGTTGTGCTAAGCTTGACCTTAGTACCAACTCCCTTTCGAAACGATCTCCAAAACTAGGAAGTAAACTGAGTACAACTATCTGATATGATGGACAAGGGCACTCCATGAAACCGAACTAGCTCCCAAATGTATAATTTGGCATAATCCTCCGCCGAATCGGTAGTTTTGACTAGTAGGAAATGAGCTGCTTTGGTCAACCTATCCACAACCACTTAAATGGAGTCATATTATCGACTAGTTGCGAGGCAACCCTGTGATGAAGTCCATATTGATTTACTTCCACATCCAAGTAGGGATACTGATGTCTTGAAATACACCTCCTGGTCTCTGCTGATCAACCTTCACTTGCTGACAATTTGGATACTTAGCCACAAATTCTGCAATGACCTTCTTCATTCCATTTCACCGATAGACTTTCCATAGATCATGGTACATCTTGGTGGCACCTGGATGTATAAAGTATCTGGATCCATGAGCTTGAGCCTCGTGCAACATCCGCTCTCTCAAATCATCAACATATGAAACACACAAATGACCCTGATATCGGAGCACACCATCTCCCCTTTTAGAGATGACCTCTACCTTCTAATTCGGAACAGCTTCCATTAACTTTACCAAAATAGGGTCCTCGTCTTGTCTAGCTTTTACATCAGTCACCAAGCATGATTCTATCCATTCTAAACAATAACACCACATCGGTCGAATCAACTAAACGAACTCCCAACCGTGCAGGTCGATGCATATCCTTCACCAGCTCCTTCCTCCTCCATCTACATAGGACACACCCTCCATAGAAATCCTACTAAAAGCGTCTGCTACAACATTAGCCTTACCTGGATGGTAAAGGACACTCGTATCCTAATCCTTGAGTAACTCCAATCACCTCCTTTGGTGTAGATTTAGATCCTTCTGGGTAAACATATATTGTAGGATTTTGTGGTCTCGTAAACACATCTACATGGACCCCGTAAAAATAGTGTCTACAAATCTTCAAGGAAAATACTATCGCCGCCAATTCGAGATCATGAGTTGGGTAATTCTTTTCATGAATCTTCAGCTGGTTGGAAGCATATGCTATAATCTTACAATGCTACATCAATACAAAACCAAGGCCGATACTCGAAGCATCAAGATATAACACAAACCCATCGGTACCCTCAGGTAGGGTTAACACCGGTGCTGAGGTGAGGTGAGTCGTCAACTCTTGGAAGCTCCTCTCACAAGCCTCCGACCATTCGAACTTCACTTTCCTTTGGGTCAATTTGGTCCATGGCATTGCAATAGATGAAAACCCCTCAATAAATCTCCGGTAATACCCAGCTAAACCCTAGAAACTCTAGATATCCAAAGGATTCACTGGTCTAGGCCAATTCTTCACCGCTTCTATCTTTTGAGAGTCCACTTGTATACCCTCACTCGACACTACATGACCCAAAATGTCACTGAGTTCAACCAAAACTCGCATTTTCTAAATTTAGCATATAATTGGTGATCCTTGAGAGTCTGTAGTACTATCCTCAGATGAGCAGCATGCTCCTCCTTTCTCTGAGAGTATATAAGGATGTCATCTGTGAACACAATCACGAACTTGTCTAAGTATGGCTTGAACACCCTGTTCATCAAATCCATAAAAGCTGCAGGAGAATTCATTAGTCCAAAAGACATAACTACAAACTCGTAATGACCATACCGAGTCCAGAAGGCTGTCTTAAGGATGTCACTCTCCCGGACCCTGAGCTGATGGTATCCAGATCTGAGATCTATCTTCGAAAAGAACATAGCACCTTGAAGCTGGTAAAACAAATCATCAATCCTAGGAAAAGGATACCTGTTCTTGATGGTGACCTTGTTCAATTGCCAATAATCAATGCACATACGCAGAGAACCATCTTTCTCTCGAACAAAGAGAACTGATGCACCCCATGGGGACTTTCTAGGACTGATGAAACCCTTGTCTATAAGGTCTTTCAACTGCTCCTTCAACTCTTTTAACTTGGCTGGGACCATTTTGTAAGGAGGAATAGATATAGGTTGTGTATTGGGAAGAAGGTAAATACCAAAATCAATCTCCCGCTCGAGAGGGATTCCCGGTATATCATCTGGGAAGACTTCTGTATACTCACATGCTACTGGAACTGATTGGATAGTCAGGGTCTCCTATCTAGCATCCTTAACCCTAACTAAAAAGTACATGAAAGCCTTGGAGATCATCTTTCTAGCCTTAATATAGGAAATGAAATGACCTACAGCACAACTGAACTATCCTTCCACTCTAAGACAGGTTCACCGGGAAATCTGAACTCTACTGCACGGATTCTACAATTGACTGAGGCATAGCATGCAAATATCCAATCCATGTCGAGGATAACATCAAAATTGTTCATGGCTAACTCTACTAAATTTACTGAGATGACTTTCTGAAGGACTGTGACAGGGCAATTTGTAAAAACCCGTCTAGCTATAACTAAATCACAAACTACAGTAGAGACTAAGAAGGGTTCTGATAAAATTTCGGGACTGACTCCGAAACTGCTAGCAACATAGGATGTCACAAAAGATAAAGTGGCCCCTGGATCTAACAATGCATATACATCAAGATGGAATACTCATAACATACCAGTGACTACATCCGGGGAGACCTCCTGCTCCTGGCGGGATGCTAGGGCATAGAATCTGTTTTGGCGTTGTCCGCCACTTGTACTAGTAGATGCTCCCTGCTGAGATGGGCGCGCTGGTGGAGCTGCTGAATTGGAAACTGGTAGTCGGCCCCTATCATGACTCTGTCTAGCTACTAGACAATCTCTAAGCATGTGTCCGGGCTTCCCGCACCCGAAGCAAGCACCTGTACCCGCCAAACACTGACTTGTGTATCTCCGGCCACATCTGCTACACTTTGGAGGGCTGGTCTCTGCGGTTCTGCTACTCTGACCTCTCGAGCTTGATGCTCATCCCCTTTGATCATGCCTGGACCTTGATGGCACACTCACAGCCAAAGGCACTGGGGATGAAGATCTCTAGTGGGACTGCTGACGGTGCCCATTAGGTCTCTACTGGAAGAATCCGAAGCTATCAGTCTTAGCCCTCTTGGCCTCTCTCGCCCACTGACTCACCTGTACCACCTCCATCTATTGGGCGTACAGGATTATTCGAGCAAAGTTAATATCCTGAAGAAGCATCATGGTCAAGAAATCCCGGACCAAGTAGTCTGCTATCCTGTGTACAAACTTGCTCACACGGGCTCTCTGATCTGGCACCATCTCAGGTGTATACTTAGATAGACGAGTGAACTCCAAGGCATACTCCTGAACTGTTATCTTTCCTTGCTTTTGATTCACAAACTCGACCACTTTGATCTCCCTCATCTCCTAAGGGAAGAACCAATCTAGAAACACAGCGTGAAACTCATCCCAACTGATAGGGCCTGCTCTGACTGCCCTACTATCCTTCCATTTTTTGAACCAAATGTGTGCGACCCCCTTCAACTGGTATGAGGCTAAATCGACGCAGTCCTCTCTAGTCACCCCCATAATCTGGGCGATCTTCAAAATCTCCTCAACGAACTCATGTGGATCCTCATCCACCTTCGATACAAGAAACTTGGGAGGGTTCATCCTTAGAAAGTCCCCAACCCTTGTCGTCGCCGCATTCCTGTTCTGAGGGACATGCGCTAACGCCTACTGATTGACCTGGGTAGTCATGGCCTGAGCAAACATCTGAATGGACACCCTGAACTTTGCATGAGCAACTTGCTCAAGTACATGCTCCTCATAGGCTGGTGGGGCCTGCTAATGCCCGTCTCCATTGCCATCCTCATGGCCATTTCCGTTTCAATTTCTTCTTCAGTTAACTTTGTGGGGAGGCATGATTCTACAAATGCATATAGCACGAGTTAGAAGGATAGAGAGACATTTAACAACATGACATAGATCATGAAAGAAGGGAACATTTCCTAAACATCTCATAGCCTCTTCTCCATAAATGTGGCGCACTTCACACCCATAAGAATGACTCTACTTAATGCGGCTTTCGAACATCATAGGACAATTTAAATCCTAATGCTCCGATATCAAGTGTTTCATGACCCGATCATAGGCCCAGATCGAGACACGGGACAAGAAACCCCGAGAGGCTCCAAGTCGACCCATGGCATGAACATACATCTAACTCCATCATAGATAAGTGGAAGATCAACTCGAATAACATAGCAGAAGTCCAAACAAACATAATATCTAAATACATACATGAACCTAAAGTTAAATACTAGCCATGTCCAGAAAA
Organism: Datura wrightii; assembly: GCA_035772735.1. Taxonomy (NCBI): domain Eukaryota; kingdom Viridiplantae; phylum Streptophyta; class Magnoliopsida; order Solanales; family Solanaceae; genus Datura; species Datura wrightii. Next base: position 114,947,261 of record JASDFA010000001.1, read on the forward strand.
GCCTCTAGCACTGATGAGTTGATTGGACAAGACCCAAACTAACTCACTATAGTATGAAAACTGAAAAGACGAAATACAACTGATAAGAGGGGCCCTCCCAAGATGAGGACTCACCAACTAAGGCCGTGGAAAGCTAACTTCGGGAATTTGACTAACGACGGGACTAAGTTTGAATATCGGAGCCTGTATCATAAAACAATATAGCATAGAGTATGCGGTTAGTATATGGAATACACCGAGTGTGTAAGGTAAGTAAAACCGCTAAGTGAAATCATTAAACATGCATAGTATAAAACATAATCAAGATAAGATTCTGAGAGTAGGGCTTGCATGCTATTTTCTGAAATCATGATCTGAACATAACTGAACATCATAACTAAATCGATGACGCAAAGATTAAAACTGATAATCATAAGCAAAACTGAACATGGGGTCAAACCTTCTGAAAATATAATATCATTACTGATCTACATGCATAACTAAAATTATGAGGAATAATGGAGACTCGTCATATAACTGACATTACCATGATAGAGCTTACGTACTCCCTACTATCACACTCAAGTGGGCAGAGCCGTCCAAATCTTTTCCAGGGCTAAGGACACTACTATGATATCAATATCAAGCTCAAGGCCCCTTGGTGTAGGGGAATCTCACAAGGGAGGTCCTAAAGTATAAGTAAACTCACGTTGGCGCGTATTTCTAAGGCACAGGGTTGACTGTCCCTTACCTACTAGATGTTAGACATTACTCGCATAAACATGCATATGCTCTCCATGGTTTTTCAACAAAGCTGACCATCATCTAGTGTCGAAGTTGAATAATAACATACATGCATAAGTAGAAATCATAACATGAGGAGCCTTGGATCAATCCATACCACAAGATGAAAATAATGGGAGACTTGACTCCAAAACCATAAGGTAAGCTAATTCATGAAATCATAAGACATACTTGATCATATGGGATTTCCCAATACTTAAACATGCTTGAAATCAACTTGATTCTCTTTAAAAACATGAACATAAACATGGGTATTTCGAAATCATACTTTCTTCTTAAGCATCTCATCACACTTGAACAAATTTCTCATAGATCTCAACTTTCATGAACATTCATGGATGGGCATCATAGTTTAGAAAACATGAAAAAATAATTTATAATTTATAACATTGTAAAATCTACTCATTTACCATAATACATCATTTAAAACATGCTTAGATCGTACCCATGATTAAAACATAGGAATTCGTGCATTGGGTAAAAATCCCATGGAATCATCAATTAGAACATAATGAATTGAGAGGGAATTTAGCATGGGTGTGGACAATTGCACCCATTCATAACCTTACATACCTAAAGGGATCTGATTTTCACACTTCCTTGATTTCCCAAAGACAATTGAGGAAGAACTTTGTAGAACTAGGCTTGATCACCTCTCAAACTTTGAAACTTGCATACATGAATTAGGATAGGCTTAGAATGACTCAACCCTTCTTTAAACACTCTATTATGAGCTTAAAATGATGTAGTTTAGGCCTTAGGAACATAGGAATTACAGAAAAGCACTTAATAAACTCGTAGGGAAAAACAGACTGTCAGTCCCAACAATGGACTGTATGAGTTGTTGCCTTGGACCACGACTCTTGGTTTTCCAGTCATCATCTTCACTATACTCCATCTTCATTGGTCACCACAAGGGACTGAACGGATCGTTACCAGTGACCACGACTCATGGTGACCTCTCGTCACCTTCATTACCAAAATTCTATAAGGGGTCACCATGGGGGACACCCTGACTAGTGGTGTACCCGACAAGTCGTAGTGATGACCCATTAGGTGCACTGTCGATTTTCTTCTTGTTGCATATCATCCTTGATCACGGCTGACATGAAGAGGCGTGATGCCAACCACGACTCGTGGTTATATCGGTGGTCACCCAAAAACCAAAATTCCAACAAAGTCCTAGCCTTTCCCCATGGGTCACTTAACAACTCGTGGGGTTCTTGACGGGTCACTAGACGACTCGTCCTGTGACCTGGTGTAGAAATTCTTGTTTTATCCATTTCAACTCCTGGGTCTGATCTTAGAGTTTTCAGGGTATTACACCCAGCCACCTCTTCAGCAGCTCCAGCGGCTCACCCATCCCAGTAGGGTGCATCATCTAGTGCAGCTGGTGAATAGCTCCAAAAACTGTTTTTATGCACCATTATCATGTCAGGAACAAGAGAGCTCACGAGATGTGATCACGAGTATGTTTCAAGTTTTTCACCTCAATGATTATGCCTTGCTAGATCTAAGGGCCACATTATCCTTTGTGACCCCCTATGTTGATATCAGCTTCAGCATCAGTCTCGAAATCCTCTTAGAACTATTCTCAGTCTCTGCTCCTAGGTGTGAGACAGTTTTTGCATAGAGGGTATACAGAAACTGCTCTGTTACAATTCTCTAGAAAGTCACCTCAACTATTCTAGTAGAGCCAGACAAGATAGACTTCAATGTTATCTTCAACATAGATTGGTTGTATTCTTGCTATGCTTCAGTTAATTGTAGAACCCGAATAGTAGAGTTCCATTAAATGAACCAGTCCTAGGGTGGAATGGTAGTTCAACAGTGCATGTAGGTCGCTTTGTCTCCTACCATAAGGCTAGGAGAATAATTTCTAACTGTTCTGTTTATCACAGTTTGGGTTAAGGATTCTACTTTCGAGACCCCAACTCTCTAGTTGGTTCCTGTTGCTTATGAGTACCCGTAGGTTTCCTAGATGATCTACCAGGAGCCCTCCCGAGCGGGAGATTGACTTTGGAATTGACCTTCTCCAGGATACGCAACCTATATCCATTCCTCCTTAAAGAATGGATACAACCGAGCTTAAGGAGTTGAAGGAACAGTTGAATGATCTAATAGACAAGGGTTTCATTAGGACTTGCAAATCCTCGTGGGGTGATCAAGTCCTTTTTGTGAAGAAGAAAGATGGTTCTCTCAGGATGTCCATCAACTATCGCCAATTGAACATAGTCAAAGTCAAGAATAAGTATCTCATTCCCAAGACTGATGACTTGTTCGATCAACTTCATGGTGCTAGTTGTTTTTCAAAAATAAACCTTAGATCTGCCTATCACCAACTTAGGGTAAAAAAGTGTGGCATTCTGACCACATCCTGCAGGACTAGGTATGGTCACTATGAATTTTTAGTTATGTCTTTTGAACTAACGAATGCTCTTGCAACTTTTATGTATTTGATGAATAGGGTGCTCAAGCAGTATTCTAATATGTTCATCATTATCCTCATAGATAATATACATGTATACTCACGGAGTAAGGAGGAGCATGTTGCTCATTTGAGGATTGTACTGTAAATTCTTAAGGACCGTCAACTATTTTGTAAGTTCAGCAAGTATGAGTATTGGCTGAAAGCTGTTGCATTCATTGGTCATAAGGTGTCTAGTGTGGGTTGTAGGTAGACTCTCAAAAGATTGAGGCGGTGATGAACTGGCCTAGACCTGTCAATCCCATCGATATTAGAAGCTTTTTGGGTTTTGCTGGCTACTACAAGAGGTTTATAGAGGTATTTTCATCCATTCCCTCACCTTTGGCCCAGTTGACTCAAAAAAAGATCCAATTAGTGAGCCGATGCTTGTAAAATGAGCTTTCAAGAGATAAAAAGCTCGACTTATTTTCATTCTAATCTTTACCCTGCCAAAGGGCATGAATGGCTTTGTAGTGTATTGTGATTCCTCAAGAGTTGGCCTTGGGTGTGTGTTGATATAGCACGGTAAGGGCATTTCTTATGCTTCGGGACAGCTTAAGACTCATGAGAATAATTACCCAACAAACAACCTTAGTTAGTAGCAATGGTGTTTACCTGGAGGATTTGGAGACATTATTTGTATAGGGTATATGTTAATGTGTTCATAGACTATAAAAGCCTTCAGTATGTGTGTGGTCATATGGACCTGAATTTCCAGTAAAGAAGATGGCTTAAGCTTCTCAAAGACTATGATATAAGTGATCTTTATCATTAGGGTAAGGACAATGTAGTGGTTGTTGCTATTAGCAGGTTGTCCACTAGAAGCATGGCACATATGGAAGATAGAAAGAAGGAGTTGGTTAGAGCTGTCCACAAGCTCGCTCATTTAGCGGATTTCCTTATAGATTAAATAGATAGTGGTGTCCTTGTTCAGAATGGTTTGAAATCTTCATTAGTGACGGAAGTTAAGGCGAATGAAGATGAGGATCCTATATTTGTTAATTTTAAGGAAGTTGTTCGGAATAAGAAAGTGAAATTTTTCCCAAGGGGAGATGGTGTACTCAAATATTAGGGACAACTATATATTCCCGGCGTGGGTGTATTGAAAGATCGAAAGTTGAGAGGGGCTGACATCTCTCGGTATTCTAACCATCCACATGCCACCAAGATGTACCGTGATCTACTAGAAGTCTATTGGTGGAATGGCATGAAGAAGGATTTTACAGAATTTATGGCTAAGTATGTCGATAAGTTAAGATTGAGCACTAGAGACTGGGAAGTATGCTATGTGATATCAGTATTCCTACTTGAAAGTGGGAAGAGATAAAAATGGACTTCTTTACAGGTTTATCTTGTACGAGTCAATAGAATGATTCCATATGGGTGATTATAGACCGGATGACTAAGTCAGCACAATTCCTGCCAGCCAATACTACAAATTCAGTCGAGGATTATGCTAGAGTTTACATTTGGGGGAAAGTTAGGTTGCATGGAGTTCCTTTGTCCATCATCTCTCATAAGGCACTAAGTTCACATCACAGTTTTGGAAGTCGTTTCAGAAAGGCCTTGGTACTCAAGTTAAGCTTAACACAACTTTTGACCCAGAGATATATAGTTAGGCGGAGCAGACCATTCAAACTTTAGAGGATATGTTGAGATCATGCTTGATCTACTTCAAGGGTAATTGGGATGATCTCTCACCTCTCATTGAGTTTTCTTACAATAACAAGTACCACTCCAACATTCAGATGGTTCCATTTGAGCATGTTTATGGGCGGATATGTAGATCACCTATTGGATGGTTTGAGCTAGGCGAGGCTATGTTAATAGGGCTAGATTCAGTTCATGCGGCTATGGAGAAGGTTCATCTTATCAGAGAAAGGCTAAATATAGCTTAGATTCATTAAAAATTGTTACACCCCGTAAAATGCCATCGGTTAGTAGGCGTACGCATGGACTTTTGACGAATAAAGAGAGAGTGACGCGTGTAAAAAAAAGCCTCGGAAGTGGGGTCGAAAAAGTCTCGAAAGTGGGGTCAGATAGGATCAACACGCAAAAGGCCCGTGCGATGCGCCAGCTAGCAGCGCACTAGCCAGCGCGGCGCGCTAGGCCTGCTGGTGCCTTGTGAGGTGCGGCGTGGCACTGGGTTGCTGTGATTGCTGGCATGAGGCACCCCCAGTCCATCGCCTAGGCAATATATATAGGTCCCTCATTCAAACTTGAATCATTTCCCAAATATCATATTCGGCCAAGTGAGAGAAAACACGAGGGATTCAATAGTTTTTCGTCCGTTTACGCTACAAAACGTTGTCCAATATTAAATAAACTTTGGGTAACAAGTTCTAGGCCTATGGAAAGCATTACTACGGAGTTATTTTCTAAAAATATGCTTGGCAAATCGAAACTCCACCGAGTAGAAGTTATAAGAATTACTGCAAATTAATTCCTAAACGACTGCAACCTTTAGGTAAGCATTTCTCCCTTCTGAACTCTCAGAAATTTATAGATTTTCGGCCGTATTTTAAGAGGTTGAATTACAGTTGCTACTAGTATCGAAAGTTACTGCTTTTGTTGAATTTTGTATTGAAATTAGACCCATTCTTTTAGTATTAAAGTTACAGTTGGAAAGAGCCGACAAATACAAGTTGAAACTCATCGGTTATTCGGGAAACGATAATCGAGGTATGTTAAGGCGAATTCCTTCGGCAAGTTACTTTCTATAGCATGGTAATATAGCTTGATCCCTCGTAATAAAGTCAAAAGTATGTTTATTACGGTTAGATGCTATTGTTAATTGAGATGAGTACTTTATTTTTAGTTTAGGATTCACCCCGACTTTATAGCCCTCCGTGATCAACCCCAGGGTTACTAGCTATATCGTCACCCGCCAGGGGCTATATGACGTTGCTCCAAGGAGCAATATGCTGTCCGAAGGGACGATCCAGAGGCCCAAGGCCTATATTACTATCCATTCCATGGCTGGAATATTATCTTTATGCCGCATCGGCATCATACACTCATCGAGCCTGGTGCCCAGGGTGCAGTTATTAGGAGTCCACCCGACTCAGACAAAACTACAGATCAGGAGTCGAGCAGGCTCATTGCAGACCCAGGGGACTGGTAGGACGGCTATAGCTACCTGTTGACTCATTTAAACCTGATTAGGGGTATATAGATTGAAGTGAACTCTCCATGGCTTATGGGGGCCCCGGGCGGGTTATTTTGTGCTGGATGTACCTTCCGGGCTTATGGGGGCCAGGTAAGGTTCTTGTTGATACTATTTATTGCTAGATGTACAGCAGGTTATAAGGTTATATCAGGTTAATTCTTTATCCCTCCTATTGACTTGTTCAGTTTCATTATAAGTAGTACTCAGTCATTTTCTTTTGTTTCCTTACATATGCGGTACAAGTTGTACTGACGCCAATCATTGGGGCGCTGTATTACTTCCCGCAGGTATGGATAGACACTGATCAAGACCTCTTTAGCTTTTAGCCAGAGTTAGCAATAAAGTCAGCTCCCTTCCTCCGAAGCTAATAGTCAGAAGATCTTCCCTTTTTTATTGTATAGTTTACGGGTAGGTCGGGGCCCTTTCTCGGCCATTATTCCACTCCTAGAAGCTTGCAGGCTACATATTTGTAGTTGTTCGCTTTGTTGTTAGTTGTGTGTGGCCTATATATGTTGTATTTCATGTGATGGTCCTGTCGCTCCTTGTTTAGTTGTTTGTTAGAAGCCTTGTCAGCTATAGCGTAGTTCATTTGCCTGGTTTCTTTTTAGTTATAGCTAGACAACATGGTGGTCTTGTCGGCCCGCATAGGATTCCCTTTTATTTCTTTTTGTTGGTTAGATGTTTTCTTATACCGATGGCTATACGACCTTGTCGGTCAGAGGCTACGTTTGCAGCCGAGATATAGCTCGTTGTTTTCTTTAATTAAGTTGCAGGCATGCCCCAAACATGCATAAGCATAGCTAGGTCAGTCAAATTCTAGTATGGCACTAGGTGCCAATTATGCCTCCCTAGGTGGAGCGTGAAAAACATGGTATCAGAGCAGGTCGTACCCCAAGGAGTCTGCAAGTCGTGTCAAGTAGAGTCTTGTCTATAGATGTGTTGTGCCCCACATTCTATAGGAAGGAGGCTGCGAGGCATGTTAGGGTGGTTACTCCTCTTTCTCTTCCAGTAGTGCTATAGAGCTGTGTTGTATAAGATTGAGGCCCTAAGCTTACTATATTCTGCTTTCTTATAGAGAAATGAAGGACACGCGATAGACTATAACCAGCTAGAAGTTAGATACAGCGGTGGGAGAAGGCACTAGCAGGGTGCCTCATTCAGAGCCAGCCCGATCTGAGGGTGATAGGGAGACTTCATCTCAGTCTCCCCAGCTTTCTCCACCACGCCAGGAGCCATCTAGAGCGACAAATGTGTCAAAACCACCTCCAATAGTTCCTATACCGACCCCATCAAATCAGGAGGTTAGGAGCGTTGTCTTCATGATAGCTCAGATGATGGCTGCGCAGCATCAGTCAATGGCACCCGTCATTGTAGAATCTTCGGGAAGACCTGGTAGTTCGAGGGTCTGAGAGTTCCTCGCTCTGATTTCCCCACAGTTCACAGGGACGGACCTAGATGAGGACCCTCAGGACTTCTTAGACTAGCTGCAGCAGATTTTTAGGGTAATGCATGCCACGCCTGCGAAGTCGATTGAGTTAGCAGTATTTCATATAGGGTACATAGTAGTGTTATGGTATGAGAGTTGGGAAAGGTCTTGAGGTAGAGATGTTCCCCCTCAGGCTTGGTCCAACTTTTCAGAGGCCTTGCTAGATCATTATTCGCCTCGGGAAATTCAACAGGCCAGGGTAGATCAGTTTTTGCATCTAGAATAGGGCTCGATGAGTGTTTGGGAGTATGCTACGAGATTTCATTCCTTGGCCCGGTATGCACCAACTTCCGTAGACATGATGCCAGCTTGAGTGCACCAGTTTATTATGGGGCTACTTCTAGAGTACATGAAGACTTGTGTTACGGCTACTCTACGAGAGGACATGGATATCGCCCGTATTCAGGAACTTGCTCAAAGTATTGAGGGGATCAGACAACGATAGTGGGGGATAGAGAGGGTAAGTTAGGATCAGCACCGCAAGGCTAGACCTTGTGACACTCAGGTAGAGTTTTAGGGCGAACCTAGGCCACGACTATCAGGAAGACCACCTAGATCCCCACCTCTATAACAGCAGCAGGGTGGTAAATTAAACTGCCTGGGGTAGTCAGGACCCGATGAGGGCTCTCGAGAATCGGGTTAGCAGCAGTAGAGAGGGTCAGAGTAGAGTAGACTCACTGTGCGATGTTGTCCTATCTGCAGTTGATGTCATCTTAGGGCATGCAGGTATGGTTCTACCGCTTTATACACCTGTGGACAAGAGGGTCACATATTGAGAGACTATCCAACTAGAGGTCAGGGTGATCAGGACCGACAGGTTAGATCTTTAGTAGGTTCACGTGACCAACACCTTCAGCAAGGTGCAGGCCCACAACTCCAGCTGGCAGAGGCCGAGGCAGGTCTGGGGCGTCTAGTTCAGGCATCGGTCTGGATCGCACATATGCTTTACCTGTGTGACAGGAGTCGGAGTTGTCATCGATGTTGTGACAGGTATGCTGGACATTTTTCCTCATTCCGTTTATGTTTTGATAGACCTAGGTTGCACTTTGTCTAATGTTACACCATTAGTGTCCCGAAAGTTTAGTATAACGCTAGAATTGCTTCAGCGACTCTTTTCAGTATCTACGCCCATCAGTGATTCTATTATAGTTAAATGAATCTGTCGGGGTTGCACGTTAGAGGTTGTTGATCGCCAGACTTTAGCAGATTTTGTGGAACTAGAAATGATTGATTTTGATGGAATTATGGGTATTGATTGCGTAGCGCCATGTTATGCCAATGTAGAATGTTGGACCAAGACAGTCCGATTCCACTTTCCATGGGAGGTAGTGCGAGAGTGGAAGGACAGTGCAGCTACACCAAAAGGTAGGTTCATATCCTATCTTCGGGTAAAGAAGATAATAGAAAAGGGTTATATATATCATATTGTTAGGGTTCAGGATATACAAGTAGAATCCCCGACTTTTCAATCCATTCCAATAGTCAATGAATTTTCGAATGTGTTCCCAGATGAACTTCCTGGCATTTCCCCAGAATGGGAAATCAATTTTTCTATTGACTTGTTACCAGGTACTAAGCCTATATCCATCCCGCCGTACCGAATGGATCCGGTTGAATTGAGAGATCTGAATAAAAAATTTAAAGATTTGTTATATAAGGGCTTCATCAGGACAAGTACATCACCGTGAGGTGTGCCAATTTTGTTTGTAGGAAAGAAAGATGGCTCCCTCTGCATGTGTATAGATTACCGGCATTTGAATAAAGTTACCATCAAAAATAAATACCCATTTCCCAGGATAGATGACTTGTTTGATCAGCTCCAAAGGGCGAAGTACTTTTCCAAGATTGATTTAAGGTCAGAATATCACTAGGTGTGGGTTCAGAAGAGAGATATTCCAAAGACAACTTTCAGGACTAGGTATGATCATTTTGAATTCTTGGTTATGTTCTTCGGGTTGACGAATGCCCAAATAGTGTTTATGGATCTGATGAACATCATCTTTAGGCCATATATAGATCTGTTTGTGATAGTATTCATTGATGACATTCTGGTGTATTCCCATTCAGAAGTAGAACACTAGTATCATTTGCGAACAGTGCTCTAGATTCTCAGGGATCGCCAGTTATATGCAAAATTTTCTAAATGTGAGTTCTCGTTGAATTCTGTAGCCTTTTTGGGCCATATTGAGTCTGATGCTGGTATTTAGGTAAATTCACAAAAGATCGAGGCAGTAAAGACAAGGCATAGGCCTACAACTCCAACTGAGGTACGCAGTTTCCTGGGGTTAGCTAGGTATTATAGAAGATTTATAGAGGGATTTTCTACTCTATCAGTGCCTTTGACCAAGTTAACTCAGAAAGAAGCTAAATTTCACTAGACTGAAACGTGTGAACAGAGTTTTTAGGAGTTAAAAAATAAATTGACATCAGTGCCAGTAATAGCTTTTCTAGAAGGTGCAGAGGGTTATGTAGTATATTATGATGCTTCAGGCATTGGGTTAGGGTGCGTCTTGATGCAACACGGTAAGGTAATTGCTTATTCTTCAAGGAAGCTGTGAAAGCATCAAAAGAACTACCGCACTCACGACCTGGAGTTAGGAACAGTAGTTCACGCCTTAAAAATATTGAGACATTACCTGTATGGGGTGCATGTGGACATTTTTACTGATCATAAGAGCCTCCGGTACATCTTTACACAGAAATAGTTGAATCTACGACAGTGTCACTTGTTAGAATTGTTGAAGGACTACGACGTGAATATTTTATATCACCCAAGAAAGGGTAATATCATAGTAGATGTCCTTAGTCATAGATCAATGGGGAGTTTAGCACATTTGAGGCCCAAACAATGTGAGTTGGCCCGAGAATTGCACCAGTTAGCCAGTTTAGCCATCCGAATAGTAGACTCGGGAAGCAGTGGGGCAGTGATTCAGAATATCGCAGTATCATCCCTGGTTGCTGAGGTAAACGAATGGCAGTATGAATTTCCTCATTTAGCACATCTCAGAGATAAAGATATGCAAGGTGAAGTACCACCATTTGAGGTAGCAGAAGATGGGGTCCTGAGTTTTAGTGGTCGCCTTTGCATCCTAGATGTAGCGGGGCTCCGCCAGTAGATTATGGCCAAGGTATAGTAGTATCGATACTCCCTTCATTCGGGTTCAACAACGATGTATCATGAGATAAAGGAGATTTACTGGTGGCCTAGAATGAAAAAAGGTGTAGCAGAATTTGTAGCACAAATGCCCTAACTGTCAGCAAGTAAAAGCTGAACATCAAAAACTCGATGGATGGACATAAGAGATAGTGATACCTATGTGGAAATGGGAAGAAATCAACATGGACTTTGTGACAAGATTACCCCGTACCAGGCGTACATTTGATTCTATTTGGGTGATTCTTGACAGATTAAAAATCAGCTCATTTTCTGCCAGTCAGGACCACCTTCTAAGCTGAGGATTATGTTGAATTGTATATCGGAGAAATAGTTCGATTACATGGTGTTCCGACATCTATCATTCTGACAGGGGGCACAATTCACAGCTAGATTCTGGCAGTTGTTTTAGAGAGGCTTGGGAGCACAGGTTAATTTGAGTACAACATTCCATTGTCAAACAGATGGGTAGGCAGAACATACAATTTAGACGCTCGAGGATATGTTGCGGGCGTGTGTGTTAGACTTTGGAGGGAGTTGGAATAAGCATTTACACCCTATCGAATTTGCTTACAACAACAATTATAATTCGAAAATCCAGATGGCACCTTATGAGGCCTTATATGGTCAGAAATGCAGATCCCCTGTTGGGTGGTTGAAGTAGGGGAGTCAAAGTTAGTAGGACCTGATATGATTCACCAGTCAGAAGAGAATGTCAAAGTCATCGGAGAGCGCTTGTTAACATCCCAGAGTCACCAGAAGTCTTATTCTAATGTGCGGCATAAAGATTTGGAATTCGAGGTTGATGATTTGGTGTTTCTTATGGTTTCGCCCATGAAGGGCGTGATGAGGTTTGGTAAGAAAGGAAAGCTTAGCCCCAAATTTATTGGCCGATATCAAATCCTCCGGAGGATAGGCCAAGTTTCATATGAGCTAGACTTACCTCCAAAGTTAGAATTTGTTCACCCCGATCTTTCATGTGTTAATGCTGCGTAAGTGTATAGGGTACCCATTCCGAGTTGTGCCAGTTGAGGATATTCAGGTTATTGGGGAGTTAGCCTATAAAAAATTCTAGTGGCCATATTAGATCTATAGGTTCGTAGGTTGAGAACAAAAGATGTCGCCTCTTTTAAAGTATTATGGAGGAATAGGAATAAAGAAGAGATGACCTGGGAGGCTGAGGGTCATATGCGGTCTAGATATCCTCACATGTTCCATGGTTGATCTAGATTATGCAGTTAAAGTGAGGTTGTTGTTCAGTTGTTATTTTACTACTCGTACTATTAATGTGTTGCTTAGATACCTCTTTTTATTGTATAATGGTTGTTATAGCATCCTGCGAGGTGCCTATATTGGACTTTTATGCGTTTTAGGTATCCCGATAGTCCCTATTACAGGGAGGATCTACCGAAATTTTTCTAAATCACTGTTAAGTGAGTTAACTCCTTTGACATTTGAGGACGAATGTTCCTAGGGGGGAGGAAGTTACACCCCGTAAAATGCCATCGGTTAGTAGGTGTACGTGTGGATTTGTGACGAATAAAGAGAGCATGACGCGTGTAAAAAAAGTGAAGAGAGGTCGGATGGGACAAGCGCTGCACAGGGCCAGTGTGATACGCCAGTCAGCAGCACATTGCCCAGCGCGACGCGCTAGGCCTGCTGGCGCCTTGAGGGGCGCAACACGACACTGGGTTGCCGCAATGGCTGGCGCTAGGTGCCCCCAATCCATCACCTAGGCAAGTATATATAGGCCCCTTCTTCAAAGAGGAATCATTTCCCAAATATCATGTTTGGTCAAGTGAGAGAAAACACGAGGGATTCAATAGTTTTTCATTCGATTATGCTACCAAACACCGTCCAAGCTTAAATTAACTTTGGGTAATGAGTTCTGATCCTACGTGAGGCATTACTACGGAGTTACTTTCTCAAAATATGATCAGCAAATAAGAACTCCGCCTAGTAGAATTTGTTAGAATTGCTCAAAATTGATTCCTAAATGACTGCAGGCTTTAGGTAAGCATTTCTCCCTTCTGAACTCTCGGGAAATTATTGATTTTCAACTATATTTTACGAATTTGAATTATAGTTTCAATTAGTATCAAAAGTTACTATTTTTTCTGAATTTAGTATTGACATTAGACCCATTCTTTTAGTAATACAGTTACAGTTAGAAAGAGCTGAAAAATACAAGTTGAAACTTGTCAGTTATTCGAGAAACAGAAATCGAGGTATGTTAAAGTGAATTCCTTCGGAAAGTTACTTTCTATAGCATGGTAATACAACTTGAGCCCACATAAGAAAGTCAGAAGTATGTTTATTGTGGTTAGCTGCTATTGTTAATTGAGACCAGTACTTTATGTTTAGTTTGGGATTGACCCTGCCCTATATAGTCCTCCGTGACCAACCCCAGGGTTACTAGCTGTGTTGTCGCCCGCCAGGGGCTATATGACGTTGCTCCAAAGAGCGATATGTCGTCCCAAGAGATGATGCAAAGGACCAAGGGTCACATTACAGTCTTTTCCTTTGCTGGACTATTAACTTTATGCCACTTCGGCATCACACCCTCGTCAATCCTTGTGCCCAGGGTGCAGTTGTTAGGAGTCCACCAAACTCAAACATAGCTACATATTAGGAGCCGAGCGGGCTTAGTGCAAACCCAAGGGACTGGTAGGACGGCTATAGCTACCTGTTGACTCATTTTGACCTGATTAGGGGTATATAGATTGAAGTGAACTTGCCAGGGCTTATGGAGGCCCTGGGCGGGTTATTTTGTGCTGGATGTACCTTCTGGGCTTATGGGGGCTAGGTAGGGTTCTTGTTTGTGCTATTTATTGTTAGTTCTGCAGCAGGTTATAAGGTTATATCAGGTTAATTCTCTATCCCTCCTATTGAATTTTTCAGTTTCATTATCACTATTACTCAATCATTTTCTTTTGCTGCCTTACATATTCGGTACATGTTATACCGACGCCCATCTTTGGGGTGCTGCATTACTTGCCTACAGGTGCAGATAGATGCGGATCAGGACCTCCTTAGCTTTCGGCCAAAGTCAGCAGTACAGTCAGCTCCCTTCCTCCAATGCTAATAAATAGAAGGTCTACTCCTTTTGATAGTATAGTTTACGGGTAGGTCGGGCCCCTGTCTTGACCATTATTCCACTCCTAGAGGCTTGCAGGCTACAAATTTTCAGTTGTTCATTTTGTTGTTTGTAATGTCGATCATATATATGTTGTATTTCATATGATGGCCGTGTGGGGCCTTGTTTAGCTGTTAATTAGTGGCCTTGCCAGCTATAGCGTATTTTAGTTGCCTAGTTTCATTTTAGTTATAACTAGACTACATGTTGGTCTTATCGGCCCATAGAGGATTCCCTTTTATTGCTTGTTGTTGGTTAGCTGTTTTCTTTTATAGGTGGCTATATGACCTTTTTCGCCGGAGGCAGTGTTTACAGCCGAGATATAGCTCGTTGTTTTCTTGAATTAAGTTGCACGTATGCACCAGACGTTCATAAGCCTAGCCAGGTCAGTTAGATTCCAGTATGGCACTAGGTTCTCGTCATGCCTCCCAAGGTGGGGCGTGATAGAAATTCTATATGGATGTGAGAAGATGACATCTTAAGTTCGCAATTGACAATTAGGTCTTTCTAAAGGTATCATCCACGAAGGAGATGATGAGATTTGTCAAGAAGTGGAAGATTAGTTCCTGATTTATTGGTCCTTACAAGATTCTGAGGTATGTCAGCGATGTTGCATATGAGTTGGAGTTGCTGGAAAAATTAGCATCAGTTCATCAATTTTTATATGTGTCCTTATTAAAAAAGTGCATTGGCAATCCGACTATAGTTGTACCTATAGAGAGTATTGGGGTGAAGGATAGTCTCACTTATAAAGAGGTTCCAACTGAGATTCTTGGCCATCAGCTTCGTAAGTTGAGAAACAAGGAGGTCACTTCAGTGAATGTCCTTTGGAGGAATCAACTTCTAAAGGGAGCTACTTGGGAAGCTGAAGCAGATATAATGGTCAAGTACTCTCACCTTTTCCCTTCCAATTTAGTTTTGGCATGAGGTACTAGTTTCCACCTTAGTACTCTACCCAGTTTCATGCCAGTTTCATGTCCTTCAGTTCCTCTCATGTGTTAGTATGCATGCATATTTCATGAAACCATATGTATATCAGTTTGGAGTCAATCACCTCAATAGTATTAAGTCTATAAAATTTAGTATTGGAATAGCAGCTCTTTTCCTATCTTTTCAGCTCTATTAGTCTTCAAATATTCCTAAAGGAGAGATAATGTAATACTCTAAAAGTTCCTAAGATAAGACCCTAGACTGGGAGTAAGAACCAACAAAAAAATCTATAATTTGCCATATAATGGCTCATGTGACAAGTCGTGGTATGTACCAATCACCTGTCATGGGAGGCATGGTAAGCCTCAGTGGTTTCATCCTTTAGACCACGAGTCATGGTGTTATAGTATTGATCGTGGTCACGAGCTGTCGATTCCCAATCATTCAAGGGTCCGGAATTAACATGCCACGGGATGACTTATTGGTCCAAATAACGACTCATGATGATGATACATGCGATGGAGTTCAATGATTGGCCATAGTGTTTTGGTAGTCAAAAGTGGTCATCACGAGTTGTGATGAAATGTAATAACTAATCATGTCTCATTTGTTATTTGAAGAACAGAGAGTGAAAAATTGGGTTCAGATATGACGGATGTTAGCACGAATCGTGGTGAAAACTAATGAATCGTGATGTGACCCTTGGTGATAGTTCGACAATTTTTATGTGTGAGTTATTAGGGGTATTTTTGTAACTTTTCGTGATTTTAACTTCTAAACCAGGTAATATCGGGTTTCCTAAGGGGGATATTTAAGGGTTTTAATGTAATACCCCGAAAGTTTCTAAGGTCAGACCTGATGGTTTAAGCGGAGAAAGTAGGAAAATATTGCACCAGGTCACAGGACGACTCATCTAGTGACTCGTGAAGTGCTCCACGAGTCTTTATGTGACTTATGAAGTGAGTGGCAGACCAATGAAGAGCCTTAGTCAGGGGGTGACCCCGGGTGAAGCCACAAGTAGTGGTGTTACCTCATGACTCGTGAAGTAAGTCGTTGTTAGGTTGGAGGATTTGGATGTTTGAAATTCCAATAGACTTCACGAGTGAGGACCATGAGTCATCCCTTACCTCACGACTCATGAAGTCCCTCGTGAGGACTGGCAGAGTCTATTTTACTGCATATTTAGTAAGGGTGTTTTCATAATTTCTAAGCTCCAAAATCCTAAACTTCGTTGTTTTAAGCTCTGTTAGGAGGTTTTTAAGCAGGTTTAAACTGTCCTAAATCATTCTCTCCCATGCATGCAAGCTTAGAGAGGTCCTTAGAAGATCAAGTCTAAGACTTTCCCTAGTTCTTCCCCAAATCTCTTGGGCTTTCAAGGAAGGGTGAAGGATCAGCTTACCCAGGTATTGAGGGTCATGAATGAGAGTTTCCCTTCACTCTCATGCCCAAATCCCATCTGTAGTTCATGAATTCAAGTGTGTGATTCTATGTTGTTTTAATCCAAATTTATGAAATTTTCTACGTTTAATTCATGGGTCATAACCCTTCATGTTTCAAATGATGTTTTGAGATCCATGGGCAAATTTTTTGTGCAAATTGTTAATAAAATACACGATTTCATGTTTTAGAAGAATTAGGCCCAATTATGAAAGTTTCATGAAAAGTCAAGTTTATGAATCTATGTTTTCTAGTATGATGAGATGTCTAACATGAAAGAATATTCATGATTTACCCCTGTATGAATCCATTATTTTGACTATCAAGTCTATTTCAAGTATGTTAAAGTTTTGGGCAAGCTTACATGATTTAATTATGTTTTCATGATTCAGTTCAGTTTTATAATATCAGCTTACCACATGGTTTTGGAATCATCCCACTTTCAGCTTATGGTATGTTTTGAGCCAAGGCTCCCCATATTCCGGTTTTAGACTATGCATGTTATTACATTATCAGCTTCACTGAAAAATGATGGATTCAGCTTTGTTTAAAAAATATAGAGAACATTTGCATGGTTTTGGTAGCAATATCTAGCACCGAGTAGGCTAGAGGTTCAGGGAAAGCCCAAGTTGCAGAACTACGTGCCAACGTAGGGTTATTCAGTTACTTTGGGGACCTCCCTTGTGAGCTTCCCCTACCCCAAATAGGCCTTGAACTTGATATCAATGTCTTGGTAGGGCCCTTTAGCCCTGGAAAGGCTTTGTATGACTCTGTCCACTTGACTGTAATAGTTGGGATCACGTAATCTCTATTGAGATTATGTCGGTTATATGGCGAGTCTCTATTCCTTATGATTTCAGTTATGCATGTTCATTAGTTAGGATAATATGTTTTCAGTAGGTTTGACCCAATGATCAACTTAAAGTTTTACTTATGAATGTCAGTTTCAGCTTTGGCTCACTCGATTCAGTTATGAAATTCAGTATATGTTTAATCATGTTTTCAGATATCAACATGTAGTCCATACTCTCAGAATCTTATAATGATATGATTTATGTTATGCATGTGTTTAATTTATACTTACTTAGCCTATTTTAGTTACCTTGCATACCTAGTACATTCCAAGTACTGATTTCATACTCTATGCTATATCATTTCATGTTACAGGCTCAAATGTTCAGATTCAGTCCCGTCACTAGCCAGTTTTTAGAGTTCAGCCTAGACATCTTGTTGGCAAGTCCTCATCCTTCGAGGACCTTTAGATAGTTGAGTTATCGTCATTTTCAGTTTCAGACTACTAGTGAGCTAGTTATGGATGTTCTCCCATCAGCTCATCACTATGTTAGAGGCTTTTCAGACATAGTTTGTATATTTAGCTTCGGATTTCGTTTTGAGATTGCTTTGTGTAAATGTTTTTACTAATCACACTTTCGCCATTTCAGAATATAGATTTCCACTTTGCATTCATTGAGCTTTATCTTTCATGTTCATTCCATTGGTCCACTTAGAGCATTTTATGGTTCTAGGTTCCATGTCTATATTCGGGCCTATGTTTGGGTCGTGACAAAATTGGTATTAGAGAAAAGGTTGTGTGTGTCCTAGGGTGTCTGAAAGCTGCATCTTTTAGGATATTTCCCTTCCTTCATGATCTATGTCATGTGATGAAGTATCTTTCTATCCTTCCAACTCGTGCTATACACGTTAGCAGAATCATGCCTCCCCCCTGAGTTAACGAAAGAAGGAACGACAACGAAAATGGAAGTAGCAACGAGAATGACAATGGAGATTGGCACCATCAAGTATGTTAAACACCATAAAATGTTATCAGTTAGTAGGCATACGCGTGGGTTTGTGATGAGTAAGGAAATCTCGACGCATGGGGAAAAAGCCTCGGAAGAAGGGTTGGGTGAGGCTAGGCTGCAAGGGGACATCACGAGGTGCCAACTGGTAATGCACTGGCCAGCACAGCGCACCAGGCCTACTTTTGTACTGAGGGGCGCAGCACGACAACATGTGTGGCGCTTTAGGCAACGCAGGTGCCACCCCTTGCTACCGCCCAAGTATATATATATATATTCCCTTCACTTATTTCACATCATTTGCAAAGAACCAACGACTTAAACTAAAGAGAGCATGCACGATTTATCAGTTTTTCGTTCGATTATGGTACCAAACGCCATCCAAACACAAATTAACTTCGGGTAATGAGTTCTACAACTAAGGGAAGCATTACTATGGAGTTATTTCTCCAAAATTCGCTCGGCATACCGGAACTCAATCGAGTAAATGTTTTAAGAATTACTCCAACTTTAATTCTAAATGGCCACATGCATTAGCACAAGGATTGCAGTTGGGTGGAACCGCCGTTTACAAGTTCAAACTCGCCAGCTAAATGAAAGTCGGCATTCGAGGTATGTTAAGGCTAATTCATTCGGCAAGTTATTCTCATCGTATAATGATACGACTTATGCTTTTGAACGTAGGTAACAATCCCATGTGTTGTATTAGATGTTGCTTGTAGATAATGCTTATATATGTTGTGGTTAGCTGTTAGAAGATGTATTGGGAATAGATCATTATCCCCCATCAGGAAAGAGTATGTTGGGTGTGACCCACACTAGAAGCATTATAATAAGCTTTCTATGCTTTTATTCAATATATTGGCAGGATTTTGATGTCTTGTTATCATGTCGAGGGCTTTAGAAGCTTAGGGTTAGTTGTTGGGCCTGATTTGATAAGTTGGATAGCATTGGGAGCAGCCGGGAAATATAACTTACAGTTGTCGCCGGTGTTGTCAGTAAAGCTCGCCCAGAGGCTGTTGGCGTAGCTTGACGCCTACAGGGCCATAATCTGAATAGGATGGTCTTGCCTTAGAATCAAGGGCACCAGGATTGCCCAAGTGAAATAAGTGATAGCCTGCCACGTAGTTGGCTATTGCCAGTCACTACTAGTTGCAGTTGACTTAGTACCTATTATACAGGTAACCCAGGAAGTCATCCCAGCTATCCATGTCAGATAGACCCATGGGTACCCTAAGGAGGAAACTTTATCAGTAGTTGAATGAGGGGCCAACACCCTAGCCTACTCCCATAAGACATTGAGGAATAGGTAACCCTGAGTGTCTAGGTCCAGATAGACTTATCTACGAGGTTAAGAATCATCCAGCAATGAAAATGGAAATGTCCACGAGGATGGCAATGGAGATTGGCACCATCAAGTTTGTTACACCCCGTAAAATATTATCAGTTAGTAGGTGTATGTGTGGATTTGTGACGAGTAAGGAGAGCTCAGCGCGTTGAGAAAAAGTCTCAGAAGCAGGGTCGGGTGAGGGGCCAGCGCGATGTGCCAACTGGCAGTGCACTGGCTAGCGCGGCGCACCAGGCCCACTAGTGCATTGAGGGGCGCAACGCGACAGCATGTGTGGCGCTTTCGCACCGCCCCCTGCCACCACCCAAGTTTATATATATATATGCCCCTCACTTGTTTCACATAATTTGACAAGAACCCACGAATTAAACTAAAGAGAGCATGAATTGTTTATCGATTTTTCATCCGATTACGCTACCAAATGCCGTCCAAATGCAAATTAACTTCGGCTAACGAGTTCTAGGCCTATGGAAAGCATTACTATGGAGTTATTTCTCGAATATTCGCTCGGCATACTGGAACTTCACTGAGTAAAAGTTGTCAAAATTACTCCAAATTGAATTCTAAACGGCCACAGGCATTAGCATAAGGATTGTAGTTTGGTGGAACGTCCATTACAAGTTGAAACTCGCCAGCTGGATAAAAGTCGGGATTCTAGGTATGTTAAGGCTAATTCCTTTAGCAAGTTATTCTCATCATATAATGATATGACTTATTCTTTTGAACGTAGGTAACAATCCCAGGTGTTATATTAGCTGTTGCTTTTAGATAATGCTAATATATGTTGTGGTTAGCTATTAGAAGATGTATGGAGAATAGATTACAACATCCCCCGTTCGGGAAAGAGTATCTTGGGTGTGACCCACACTAGAAGCGTTATAATAAGCCTTCTATGCTTCTGTTCAATATATTAGTAGGATTTTGATGTCTTGTTATCATGCCCAGGGCCTTATAAGCTTAGGGTAGCTGTTGGGCCTGATTTGATAAGTTGAACAATGTTGGGCGCAACCACGCAATATAACTTACAGTTGTCGCCAGTGTTTTTAGTAAAGCTCGCCCAGAGGCTGTTGGCATACCTTGATGCCTCCAAGGAAAGAATCTGAATATGATGGTCTTACCTTAGAATCAGTGCACAAATATTGCCAAAGTGACATAAGTGATAGCCTGCCACATAGTTGGCCACTGCCAGTGATTACTAGTTGGAGTAGACTTAGTACTTGCCATACAGGTCACCTAGGAAGTCATCCCAGCTATCCAAGTCAGATAGACCCATGGGTACCCTAAGGAGGGAACCTTATCAGTAGTTGAATGCGGGGCCAACGCCCTAGCCTTCTCTCATAAGATACTTAGGAACAGTTTGCCGTGAGTTGCTAGGTCCAGATAAACTTACCTACGAGGTTAATAATTATCCAACAAACACATAGGAAATCTGAACAGACCAAGTTAAGGTCCAAGGGAATAGAACCATGTTAGTAAAGTATTAGATTCAGGGGAAGGATTATGGTAAACTGCCTGTGGGAGTTTAGGGGTTGACTGCTCAGGAGCATGCCCGATCAGTAGCAGTCTTATAGTTGTTCATATTAGGGGAACTAAGTAATTGGTCGTCTGTAACCCTACAGTTGTTTATGAGCTATAGTTGTCCAAACATGACATTCAGAGTATCGTTTGGACCACTCCAGACCTCGCCCTATTCGATCTAGACCATTAGAGATTATAATCACTAGCAAGATCCTCTGATCAGATATAAGTACACGAGGTGTGACTGCTAGCAGCTATACAGATTATTTTAGGGAGCGAGCAGCGGTTGTGTTAGGTATAGAAGGCCAGATACGCCTTTTAAGTGGCCAGAATGACACTTCAGTACAACACATTGCTTGGGATTATCCTCTCCTAGGATAGCCTTCCATCCACAACATAAGGATTTCTTACTGTGTCATCACCTACGGGGCTATATTATGTTTCCTACAGGGCTATATGATGTTGCTCCAAGGAGCTATATGTCATCCCAAGGGACGATGCTGAAGCCCAAGGGCCATATCACAGTCCATTCCATGGCTGGACTATTAATTTATGCCTTATCGGCATCACTGACCTCATCGAGCTTGGTGCCCAGGGTGCAGTTATAGGAGCCCACCGGGCTCATACATAGTTACAGGAGTCTAGTGGGCTCAGAAACGGACCCAGAAGCCAAGGTAGGTTGGCTATACTACCAGTAGAATCATAGAACCTAGATAGGGGTATATAGATTGCATTATACTTTCTAGGGCTTATGGGGGCTCCGGTAAGTTATTTCTGTGTTGCTTGTACCTTCCAAGCTTACAGGGGCCAGGTTAGGTTCTTGTTTGTATTCTTGTCTACTAGTTATAGCTTATGAATATATGATTGTATAGTATTAGCTCATATACGTGTTGTGTTTTTCTTGGGGCAGGTTATGAATAAGCAAGCTTACATGTTAATGTTTCTAGCCCTTCTTTCTACTTACTTTAAGTCTTTAACAGCTTCTATTCAACTTTTTATTACTACTTTACATATTCGATACACAATTTACTGATGCCCAACTATGGTACGCTACATTACTTGCCTATAGGTTTATACAGACAGAGTTCAGGATCTCCATTAGCAGTTGTTCGGAGTTAGCAGTTTGGCTAGCTTCTTTCATTTGGTGTTGCCAAGTTGTAGAGATTATAGTCTTTCATTTATATAGCATTTGGGTAGGTCGGGGCCCTGTCCCGACCATTATCTCTACTCTTAGAGGCTAGCAGACTACAGTCTTGAATTAGTTGGTTGTCGTTGGCCGTGTGGAGCTTCTGTATGTATTGGTTTACGTGTTGGCCGTGTGGGGCCTAGTATAGTTGCCTGTTTTCATTCCTGTTATAACTAGATGGCATGGTGGTTTTTTCAGCCCGTAGAGGATCTCTTTACTGCCTTGTTGTTCGTTAGCTGGCTTCTTTACAGGTGGCCTTGTTGACCTGAGGCTGTGTTTACAGCCGAGATATAGCTCGTCATTTTCTTAAACTGAGTTGCAGGCATGAACCAGCAGTGCATTAGCCCTGTCAGGTCAGTTTAGATTCCAGTGTGGCATTAGGTGCCAGTTTTGCCTCCCAAGGTGGGGCGTGACAAACTTGGTATTAGAGCAGGTCGTATCGTAGGAAGTCTTCAAGCCGTTTCTAGTAGAGTCTTGCTTATAAATGTGTTATGCACCACATTCTATAAGCAGGAGGTTATGAGGCATGATAGTATGGTTACCCTTTATTCTTCTCAAATCATGCTATAGAGCCGAGTTGTACAGGGTTGAGTCCCTAAGCTTTCATTGCTATGTCCATCTAGAATAAGGTTTGATATAAGACAAACTCCAGCCAGCCGCTAGTTAGCTGCAGCAGTAGGAAAGGGTACCAGTGCAATGTTATAGTTGGGGGACAGCCAGCCTAAGGACGAAGGCGGATGTCTTTTATTCTTCCCAGTATCTTCTTGGGGCACTAGGAACTTCATAAAGTAATAGATATGTCCGCACCGTCCCCAGCTCTTCCTATAGCCTCAGAGTCGGAGGTTTGGAGGATGGTATATATATATGAGTTGACTTTTCTACTAGATATATAGGATCAGACAACGGCGACAGTTACCATTAGATTTCCTGCAGGGTACGAATGAAGGGGGAATTATGGGATTCTTACCTCCAACCCTTCAAATATTGTACAGTTCCATACCTCAGTTCTATTGCAGTAAGAAATGCCTATCTTCCACCTCTGAGTTTTGTTTTTAGTATAACAAAGATTGTAAATATTAAGGTGATGTTGCCCAGAATAAATAGTAAAGGAGGGCTAGATCCGTTGACTCCTAGAAAGTGTTAGCAAGTGGTTGAGACCTCTAGTGTTTAAATAAGTTATCTAGACCTTTACAGTAGTAAACTAGGAGGTCAGATAGGATTGCCAGTAGAACTCGAAGGCATGTGGGAGAGTCCATCAACGATAATTCCCCAACAATAGTAAAGCTCAGGTCAAAAAAAGGCTAATTCTACCACAGTATGCTAATGACGGTAGGGCATAACTGCAAGATAATGGCCATGGCCCTAGTTTTTTATGCCGAAGGATAGAGAGATCACATGAATGAAATAGGCCCGAGTGCGAGTCAAAAGGATACAGGTCAGTATACATGGTCAGTAATATTTTTTATAGTATGAGGCAGAGGGCACGAACCCCAGATCTTAGCCTAAGGAAGTAAGGGGAAAGGCACTGTCCGGCTGGTTCGGTATATGTAAAACCGACACGCAAGTGCACGTGGTCAAACAAGTAATAAAGTGGCTATGTAAGCCAAGTATCGATCCAAGGAGACTCTGGATAAGTAAAATTGCCTAAGTACACTATATTCTTATCTTACTTCTAATTATGCTAACAAGAACGTAACCAACAGTTAAATAAGTTTTTGTTTATGAATTATATATACTAAAACTATTAACAATTATTTACTGTGAATTGAAACTATGGATATGAGCATGCCAAGGTTAAGAACAAGCAATGAATTTGACGATAATCACAATTTGGTTAATCTTTTCTTCATGTTGCTAGCCAAGAAAATTAGCCTAGAAATTAAAACTCTCGTATTTAATTTCACTTTAGAATCATAAACCATTCGTCTACATTTCTGTGATCAAATGCAATTTATGACCTAGCACTACAATTCCGGTTCCTAAATTGACTAATACGGCTTTCAAGTATATTTCTATCAGGAAAGCACATCAAAACCCAATTTTCCCAAATCAAGTTAAGAACAATACCCTATTAATTCACAACTTTCCAATTTCGTGCTCTCTCGAGTGAAATCAGACTTTTTAGATATACATTAATGTCGGCCACACACTAATGCAGTAGAAACAAGAATTAATAGAACAACATGGAAGAAGAAGAACAAAACCATATAATTAACAACCAAAATTCATCACCATTATTCAAAACCTCAGCAAGGAAGAGAATTAGCCACTCATTTGTGGATTAATCATCCTAAAACAAGTGTAAATCATACATACAATTGATTGAAAGAAGAAAGGAAGAGAAGAAATCCCTTAGCTTTTTCGTCCCTCAACTGCTTCTAACCCACGTCCTTGCTCCACCAAGTCTGAATTAATTAAAATAAACCTAAGTGTGCTATTTATACTAGTGGGAATTTTTCCCGGAATAACAAGCAACGTGTCACGGAGGCCAACACGGAGCACTGCCTCCGTTACACGGCGTGGACGCGGACCCTCACTGGAAATCCAAGGTCCGGGAATATAGCCTCAACGTGGCACGGAGGCCAACGCGGAGGCTTATCTCCGTGCCACGGAGCTGTCGCGAGGCTATACTGGAAATTGCCATTTAAAGTACCCTCCAGGCAGTGTGCCTCCGCGATGGTAGCGTGGCACGGCTCCATCGCGGAGCCCCTTTACTTTGCGCATTCCAATGTCTTTTCCATGCTCGCATCCAAGTTCAACTCCGACATAATTCCAACATGCATTTTAGCTCCTAAAAATCATATTTTCCTGCAAAACAATGCTAATCATGTTGGTTAGTATAAATTAACATTTTATTACCAATTACATGAAAATGTATATACATTGCATAACAAACAAGACAAAAATGATACGTTTGAGTATCACTTGGGCATATAAATCTGCCCAAGATCACTTACCCCACACTTAAATCCTTGTTCGTCCTCGAACAACACATACACAACTCATGCAAATTACATCCCAACCTTTGTCACTATGGTGCAACAATTTACGCTACGGTCATACCGATTATTCAATTTTTTTGCAAATCATCAAGAAAACATGCATGGTCTTAACAATGCAATGACCTTTAATACATCAAGACTTCCTAGACTTTAAGAATCGACTCTCGATATCGGCAAACTCATGCAAATCAGCTAATCAAGATATCCGACACGAAAATCATTCTTTCATCAAGCATGTGCCCTCACAACTCAAGAGAATCTTCCCCTTTATGTTCATGCAACACACAAACATTCAAGTAGGGGCATGTAGAAATTAATTTCACTCTCTCTCCCAAAAGAATTCACATGCATCATGTCATGACCCATAGGCTTGCCCTTAGTGTATTACTCCACTAATATAAGGAAATGCGATGTAAGATCAAGTAGTACTTTAATGGGCTGTAATGGAGGCTATGGAACTAGTATATATTGGATTAGCCAATAATAGTCACTAGCATCCTTAAGCGCCTTTTCAACACATTCCCATCGACTCATGGATATTGTTCTTCTTTTTCTCTTTTTCATCATCCCATTCGTGCTTGTTTACTTCTGTATGGCCCATTTCCTCAAACACACTTTACACAACAACAAAGGGTTTTCATGCACCTTTATTATCATTTCATTATACCAAGTGCCTCTTGAACCTCTTCTTTTCTTTCTTCACTCTGCTTTTCTTTTCTTTCCACTCTTCTCACTCTTTGACACTTCGGGAAAATTTTTCTTTTCTTCTTAAGCGCTTAAGAGTTTTGTATAGACTTTACGGCTAATGAAAAGAAGGAATAAAGCTTAGTTTATACAATTTTGGACAAAAGAAAGAAATAATCGGCTAAAGGCTCAACGGGCTGACTAGGGTATACAGTCACATAAAAAGGTAGCGTATGACAAGAAAAAAATAGAAACTCTCGGTTAAACAAAGAAATGCCTACATCCTTTCCAACACTACACCTCCTTCATTTCGTTTTGCACACACACCAGGCAAGTTCTAGACACTTCACAATAGCACGGAATAACAATACCTCACTTCACACTTTATGCACATGCTCGATTCAAGATGCATTCACAGACTCTTTAATTAGCCAATTACATGAATTCAAAATTAAGCCTCAATCACACTGAATCGAATTCTACAGCCTAGGTAACTCAACATATTTACAAAATTGCATGCTTTCAAACGAATCACTTTTACATTTTGAATATCAGTTACAACATGCAACAAAAATTTCACAACCATTTAGTAACTACAGGTTCAGTGATGCAATCCACCAAAGAAAAAACTGAAAACAAATTAAAAATCCCACTCCTATCGACTACATTTCCCTTAAGACGGTCGTCATCCATCCATCATAGGGAACGGTCACTAACTATGACATCGGTTCAATGGGACTATTCTCGGTAAAAGAACCGAAAACAAACTTCGAGAAACCAAAAATAAAAATCGAAAAAATATTTGCAAAACATCGATCATGTCGATGGAAAACTATTTACAAAATATTTTGATAAGTGCAAAATATTTTCGCAAAATTTTGAAAAATATCGATCATTTCGATAAGAAAGAAATATTTACAAAATATTTACAGAATAACATTGGCAACCATAACCTTTCACAACACACATCATTAACCACAAAAATATATACAAATACAACACAAATCAGTTCACAACCACAGGGAAACATTAAAACATACATGCACAACAAAGGAAAGAACATACAGCAGATTAGCCCAAGTCCCAGCACCTAGCTACTCCCCACCCCACACTTAAATCGAACACTGTCCCCAGTGTTCACAAAAATTAAAAATCACAAAATTTCGGGTGGTGAAACTCCCTGATCAGTCGAAATATTCGACTTCTTTATCTGGTGCTGCTACCTCATCGCCCATGTCCGAGTCTCCTCCATCGTCATCATCGGACTCCATATCGGAGTCCTCCCGACGTGTCTCCTCGTCCGTGGGGACATCATCGTCAGTAGGCTCAATGAAGGCTGGTCCCACTCGGAAAAAAGCTCTGGCGTTCTCACCAAATGGGTAATCCAGCTCCAACTTCCATAACTCTTCCTCTGTGGCTGGTCTCCCACCAATCCGGAGCTGAAGCATCTGCATGCCAAACATACGTGCCATGTACTGATCATCACGAGCATGTCGCTCGCCCAGTGTCAGCACTGGACCATGTGTGGTGTCGGGGGCCTTAGTTTTTGTCACATCAAGGGCCCTCCGCTCCAACTGCGGGATGTAATCCAAAGCCTCTTCCTCGACATCGAGGCCTCGGAGGAAGGTGGTGATGAGTCCGTTGAACCCATATCTGTGGCCCTGGTGTAGTCGGGCTCTCTTCATGGCGGATATGATAACCGCCCCAACATTAATCTCCAGCCCTTTCATAAGGGCATACACCAAGCAGACACGGTCCCGGGTCACATCCGTCATGTGAACCCCCGGGATCAAGCATGAACACACTATTTTCAGCCATATTCTGGCCTCCCTATTCATCTGCGAATAAGGCAGAGTCTGGTGGTAACCCCTCTCCTTATGTCTACTCCATCGGGATGTGGATCGAGCCCCATACAAGGTACGTCTGATGGCGGCGTATGGTGGGGTGATGTTCAGTTGGCGGAGAACGTGGGCGTCTGTGTCCCGTGCTCCAACGATGGCATTAAATTGCTGGGGTTCCAGAGTGACAATCTGCCCTCTGATTTTTATTGTGTGGCTTCTGATGGCCGGGTTCCAATTTGCGTAGAACTCCCGGACCAAATGTAGGTTGCACTTCTTGGGCTCCTGAAATATAAAGCTGAGCCCAGCTGCCTCAATCCTTTGCACAATACGGGGGAACTCCTGTGCTAGTGGTTCCCGTGCAATATGCTCCTCCGGGAAGTACTTGCTTTCCTTATGTTTAGCGTACCACTTCTTTCCTTCCTCGGTTACCCACCTCGTTCCGTATTGGCGGCGTTGGCCGCGCGGAACAGCTGGTGCAGCTGGGACTACAGTGCCCAATCTCATTCGCTTTCTCTCGCTGCCTGAAGTAGAAGCACCTTTACCCTTATCCTGCCTACTCGCCATTGTACCTACCAACATCAATAAACAAGCACAATGTCAAGCTAAATGCATATTAGCTTCGGCTAAGGTCGGGTTAAACTAAGTTCACCCCACACTTAGTCCTTAGCTACTTTTACGATACTACGGCAAGGATTACTTTATTTACAACCAAAACACAAACAACTATACAATTTATTGCTTAGTGCGTTCACCAAAAAAATTTTCGACAGTATAACTTTTAGCGTACTACTCAGACTTCATACAGCTAATCCCAATCATACTATCACTAGCAATTCAACCATCACACTTAGCAACGAAAACAACAAACAAAAACAACGACAAAAATTCTATATACATACGAATCCGAATAATCAAACCAATTTGAACAATTTTCGCATTTTCCCCAAAAATTCGAGAATTCGTAATCTTTTACATTCAAACAATATTTACCCGACTTATCTCACTTCACAACCACACCCCGGCATCTAATTCACCAATTTATCAAGTTACCCAATTCAATTTCAACAACCCAAGCCCTAGAATTCATTTTTACACTCAATTTCGAATAATTCATGTAATCGACAAGTTCAAACGCTAATTACAACATTTCGAACACTCATTAATCAACAAATAATTCAATTTCATGCTCAATTGCTACTTAGGAGGATATATCTCACCTCACATACTCAAATTCAAGTGGAATCGATAAAAATTTGAGAAAACGAGGAAAACATACCTTTAAATTGAATACCCGAAGAAACTTGACGATTTCCTTGCCTAGTACCGTGGCACGGTGGTTGGGGGAGGGAATTAGGGAGTTTGGTCGCGGAGAAGAGAAGAAATGGGGAAAGAAAGGGCAAAAATCGGGGTTAAAATTAAGAAAAACACGCGGGTCACCCGGCAACCTGGTGTGACCCGGCACCAAATATAAGGCAATGTGTCACGGAGGGTAACGCGAAGCCCCTCCTCCGTGACACGGAGCCAACGTGTTGGCTCACTGGAAATTTTTTAAAAATCCGGATTTAACTTCAACGTGTCACGGAGGGTAACGCGGAGCCTCTCCTCCGTGACACGGAGCCAACGCCCCAGTGCACTGTCTCTTCATTTTAATTATTTTTTCATACCTTGCCTTTTTCTTCCCCATTCCATGCATATTTTTCTCCGTTAGACCTGAAAATCACCTCACTAAACAAAATTGGTTAGATTAATAGATTTCCCTAACTAAAATGAAAAATATTAACTAAAACGAAAAATTTTATACTAACTCAAGAAAAAGAAAATTAAAATAAAAACTATTTACACCTTACTAAACAAAAGAAAAAAATATTTTTCACGGGTTGCCTCCCGTGCAGCGCCTGGTTTACCGTCGCGGCTCGACGTACCAAGTTTCACCACTTTTTCCTCCACCTTGAGGATATGAATCTCACCCCTAATTTCTTTTCTAATTTCCTCTTATGTTCTAGGGGTGGTGGTGAAAAATTGTAAGGACCAAGTAGTAGATGTTGCCTTTTGCTCTTGTTGGCCCTCAAGTAAGCGAAGTCATTTTGGCTCTCTGAGTTAGCGAATTTCAAAATATACGGGGCTTGATCCTCCTCTAGACACTTCTCTATAAGCTTGGAAAACTCTATTTCTACGTTGTCCACCAAACTTAATGTCAAAAAATGCTTCGAGTATGGTCCCATAAACCTTAACTCTGAAACAACATTATGCTTGACCTCCTTACTTGTATACTCCTTCTCAGCATCGACATCCATCTCTCCATTAATGTCCAATGGGGGATCCTCTATCTCTTCTTCCGTGAATGGATTTTCCATAAGTGTGAGCCCATCACGGGGACACTCAAGAGATTCTAATTGCGGGGCTTCATCCAAGAATTCACCCTTGTCTTCCTCTTGGAGTTCCTCTCGAATATCGGCTAAAGTTGTTACCTGCAATTTATCACAAGCTTCAGCTTCAACGATCATCTCCGTGAATTTGATGCTCATTCTTTCTATAGCCTCTGCATTCTCTTCTTGCTGAATTCTCAGTACTGTCATCGCCTCCTTCATTGCTTCTGATTGCTCCAAGAGTTGTTTCATCATGTCTTCTATTCGAGCTTGGCGTCCCAAGTCCTCATTTTAAGCATGCCTATATTAAGGAAAAACAACAGAAGGATCATAGTAGGGGCTTGGGGGATGGGAATATGCATTCGGACAGCCATCCCAATGGCCATCTTGACCACCACATATATTACACGTGTTACATTGTTGCCACAAGTGGTGTCCTCCGCAATTCAGACAAGATGCACTAAAATATGAGTATCCACCATTGAAACCATTTATATTCCATAATGTCATGTCAATAAGAGTATTCGAAAAAGAAAAAGTAAAAATGCAAAAGATTAAAACAAACACTAAGACTAAGTTGTCAACACTTAAGAAGAGAAAATAGAAATACAACAAATTTACACTTAACACAATTTCACCAATTGCCTAGTCTCCCCGGCAACGGCGCCAAAAACTTGTCCGGCTGGTTCGGTATATGTAAAACCGACACGCAAGTGCACGTGATCAAACAAGTAATAAAGTGGCTATGTAAGCCAAGTATCGATCCAAGGAGACTCTGGATAAGTAAAATTGCCTAAGTACACTATATTCTTATCTTACTTCTAATTATGCTAACAAGAACGTAACCAACAGTTAAATAAGTTTTTGTTTATGAATTATATATACTAAAACTATTAACAATTATTTACTGTGAATTGAAACTATGGATATGAGCATGCCAAGGTTAAGAACAAGCAATGAATTTGACGATAATCACAATTTGGTTAATCTTTTCTTCATGTTGCTAGCCAAGAAAATTAGCCTAGAAATTAAAACTCTCGTATTTAATTTCACTTTAGAATCATAAACCATTCGTCTACATTTCTGTGATCAAATGCAATTTATGACCTAGCACTACAATTCCGGTTCCTAAATTGACTAATACGGCTTTCAAGTATATTTCTATCAGGAAAGCACATCAAAACCCAATTTTCCCAAATCAAGTTAAGAACAATACCCTATTAATTCACAACTTTCCAATTTCGTGCTCTCTCGAGTGAAATCAGACTTTTTAGATATACATTAATGTCGGCCACACACTAATGCAGTCGAAACAAGAATTAATAGAACAACATGGAAGAAGAAGAACAAAACAATATAATTAACAACCAAAATTCATCACCATTATTCAAAACCTCAGCAAGGAAGAGAATTAGCCACTCATTTGTGGATTAATCATCCTAAAACAAGTGTAAATCATACATACAATTGATTGAAAGAAGAAAGGAAGAGAAGAAATCCCTTAGCTTTTTCGTCCCTCAACTGCTTCTAACCCACGTCCTTGCTCCACCAAGTCTGAATTAATTAAAATAAACCTAAGTGTGCTATTTATACTAGTGGGAATTTTTCCCGGAATAACAAGCAACGTGTCACGGAGGCCAACGCGGAGCACTGCCTCCGTGACACGGCGTGGACGCGGACCCTCACTGGAAATCCAAGGTCCGGGAATATAGCCTCAACGTGGCACGGAGGCCAACACGGAGGCTTATCTCCGTGCCACGGAGCTGTCGCGAGGCCTTACTGGAAATTGCCATTTAAAGTACCCTCCAGGCAGTGTGCCTCCGCGACGGTAGCGTGGCACGACTCCATCGTGAAGCCTCTTTACTTTGCGCATTCCAATGTCTTTTCCATGCTCGCATCCAAGTTCAACTCCGACATAATTCCAACATGCATTTTAGCTCCTAAAAATCATATTTTCCTGCAAAATAATGCTAATCATGTTGGTTAGTATAAATTCACATTTTATTACCAATTACATGAAAATGTATATACATTGCATAACAAACAAGGCGAAAATGATACGTTTGAGTATCACTTGGGCATATAAATCTGCCCAAGATCAGGCACGAGTATCTAATTCTGGAAGAAAATAGAATCGCCTCCAGATTGAAGTAGATTGACAGAGCATGGGACCACCACGGAATGTTGCGAAATAAGCATTGTACTAACATTTATGAGATGATGAGGTTGTAACCTAGGGTACCGCAATATTACCACCAGTTATGGATGTAAAAGGAGTGACGGTACGTAGAATCTAACCTAGTACAGCCTAGAGACAAGGCCCAGTAGGAAATTATTGGCCCTCAAGGTAACAAGGCTCAGGTTCATAAGACCTAGAGGTTGATTCTGCATTCCAAAGGTGGCCGAACTTCGTTAGTAGACTATAGCAAAGGTGCACCATGTCCCTTACTCCCTCCACCTAGAGTTTAATGGAAACACAACAAATCATAAAGAGAGACTTAATAATGACATGGGAAGAGGGAAGGTATTATCGAGTCGTAGTATAGAGCTCTAATGACCAGCCAAGGGAGGCTAGACAATAGGAACTAGGCAGGCCAATCTGGGAGATGTTCATGCCCGCAGGGAAGTGGAGAGTGATCGACATGAATACAGTTGCAGTGTTATTTCATACCAGATATACATTAACCTCTTTTGAGTCAATGTAGAGAGGCTAACAAGGTCAACTCATGTCTCGCCAAAGGGAATTATATTTTAGCTTAAGGTTATGTCGAGTTAAATGTTTGAGAAGTATCTTGGTACGTGGAGCCCAAGTATCTAAGAAATTCTGATATAGGGTACAACGCACAACTAGGTTCTAGGAAGTTGTTAGAACATATTGGGGCGCACATTAATTTAAGTACGACTTCTCATCTCCAAAAAAATAGCCAAGCAGAGCACACGGTTCAGACACCTGGAGATCTGTTATTGGTGAAAATGTAGGCCCTCTATATGATGACCTGAAGTAGGTAAATTAGGGGTAGTTGAACTAGGGCATATAATATCAGGCAAACGAAAAAAGTTAAATTTACCATAAAATAGGTACTGACAGCCTAGGGTCGTCGGAAGTCTTACCCTAACGTATGGCGTAGGCAGTAATGGATTGAAGCAGCGGGTGGGTATTCCTAAAAACTTTGCCAACGATGGGCGTTATGAGATTTGGAAAAATGGGCAAGATTAGCCTTAGGTTTGTTGGCCCATATCGTATCCTCTAGAGGACAGGCAAAGTGGCATATGGGCTAGAATTACCCTAGAGCCGGAATCTGTCCATTCAGTCTTTCATATGTCAATGTTGCGAAAATACATAGGAGACCCATCCCGAGTTGTCCCAGTTGAGGACGTTCAAGTTTTTGAGGAGTTAGCCTATGAAGACGTTCCAGTTTCCATACTAGATCAGCAAGTTTGAAGGTTGAGACAAAAGATGTAGCCTCTGTTAAAGTACTATAGAGGAACATAAATAAAGAAGACATGACCTGGGAGGCTGAGGATGACATGAGGTCTAGATATTCTCACTTGTTCTTGGATTGATTCAGATTATGCAGTCAAGGTGATGTTGTTTTCAGTTGTTATTTTACTATTTATATTATCAGTACTGTTTAGCTGCATACCTCTTTGTGGTGAAATAGTTGTGTATGGTGTCCTGTGAGGCGCTTATGTTGGACATTTTTGCGTTTCAATTTTTCGGATACTCCATAATACAGGGTAGAATCTGCCGAAATTTTTCTAAAAGAGTTAACTCCTGTAAGCCTAAAGATGACATTCGAGGATGAATGTTCCTAAGGGGGGAGGATGTTACACCCCGTAAAATGTTATTGGTTAGTAGGCGTATGCGTGGATTTGTGATGAGTAAGGAGAGCTCAACGCATGGGGAAAAATCCTCAGAAGTAAGTTCGGGCGAGGCTAGGCCGCAAGGGGCCAGCACGACGCGCCACCGACAGTGCGCTGGCCACCGCGGTGCGCTAGGCCAACTGGCGCACTGAGGGGCGCTGCATAGCAACATGTGTAGCGGTTTGGGTGGCGTGGAGTGTCACCCCTGCCACCGCCCAATGATATATATATATATGTCCCTCACTTATTTCACATCATTTGTAAAGAACCCACGACTTAAACTAAAGAGAGCACGCACTATTTATCGATTTTTCATCCGATTATGCTACCAAATGTTGTACAAATGCAAATTAACTTCAGGTAAGGAGTTTAAGGCCTACGGGAAACAATACTACGAAGTTATTTCTCAAAAATTCGCTCGGCATACCGGAACTCCGCAGAGTAAAAATTATCCGGATTACTCAAAATTTAATTTTAAACATCACAATCATTAGCATAAGGATTGCAGTTGGGTGGAACCGCCTGTTACAAGTTGAAACTTGCCATCTTAACAACAGTCGACATTTGAGGTATGTTAAGGGTAATTCCTTCGGCAAGTTATTCTCATCGTATAATGATATGACTTATGCTTTTTAACATAGGTAGCAATCCCATGTGTTGTATTAGTTGTTGCTTGTAGATAATACTTATATATGTTGTGCTGAGCTGCTAAAAGACATATTAAGAATAGATTATTGCATCCCCCATCGGGAAAGAGTATGTTGGGTATGACCCACACTAGAAGCATTATAATAAGCATTCAATGCTTCTATTCAATACGTTGGTAGGATTTGGATATCTTGTTGTCATGCCCAGGGACTTAGAAGCTTAGGGTTAGCTATTGGGCCTGATTTGATCAGTTGAATAGCATTAGGCGCAACCGAATAATATAACTTATAGTTGTTGCCATTGTTGTTGGTAAAGCTCGTCTAGAGGCTATTGACATACCTTGATGACTCCAGGCTAAGAATTTAAATAGGATGGTCTTATATTAGAATCAAGGACACCGGGATTGGCAAAGTGAAATAAGTGATAACCTTCCACGTAGTTGGCCACTTCCAGTGACTACTAGTTGCAATCGACTTAGTACTTGTCATACAGGTCACTCAGGAAGTCATCCTAACTATCCAAGTCAGATAGACCTGTTGGTACCCTAAGGAGGGAACTGAATCATTAGTTGAATGGGGAGCCAACGCCCCAACCTGCTCTCATAAGATACTCAGGAACATGTTGCTGATAACGCTCAAACCACAGTTCTAACTGAAGTATGAAGTGGACATTGTCAATAAAGAACCCAACTTAGAGGTTGGGGTCGATCCTACAGGAAATATGGAAGGATGTATAAAAATGCTAGTGGTTAAGCTTTTTAGTCGATTATTACCTAAGTGGGGGGATTTGTAAAAATAAGTAACAATTTTTAGAAGTGGGTGGTTGTTTCCAAATTTATGCAATTAACTAGTGTAAGTGTTCCCCGTGGATCCTTAACTACTTCGGGTTTTACACTAGTGATCTTTTCCAATACTTTACTTAACTGATAAATTAGGTTCATTCAAACGATCGATGAATCACTATTGAATGACTATCCTCAATTACTCAACCATGTCTCACGAGTTTTGCAAACTAACCGTTATCACTAAGTTCCAGATATAAATATTCTGCGACCACAGCTCAAGTTAATACAATGATCATCAAGATCAAGGCTCTGTTGTAATTTTCTTTTCCAAATCTCTATCTCTTCAACCAAAGAAAGTAAAGAATTCAAGCACATCCTACGTTGCGCACCGCTAAGAATCATTAAAGATGAAGAGAATACAATATAAGCATTTAGTATTACTTTTAGAATCAGCTCATGCTAACCCTAGTTCGTTAATTCACAATGGTTCCCACAACCCTAGTTGTG
Organism: Datura wrightii; assembly: GCA_035772735.1. NCBI lineage: Eukaryota > Viridiplantae > Streptophyta > Magnoliopsida > Solanales > Solanaceae > Datura > Datura wrightii. The sequence goes on from JASDFA010000001.1 coordinate 114,983,370, forward strand.
GTAGTTTTATCCTATCATGTTCATAAGTAATTTAATAACATTCATAGACAAAAGCTTAAAATAATACTTACAACAATGATCGGAAGAACCTTCACTTAATTAATGCAAAATTCGGAATAACAACTTTACAATTGAATCTCAAAATAAAACTAACTCTTAAAACTAGATTGAAAGACTTGAAACTTGATGTAAAGCTTGATACTCAAAAGCTTGATTTAAAACTTGAAAACTAATATAAATGATTACATAAGAGAAAGAAATCTAGAACATCTAGAATATGCACTGGAAAACATAAAAGAAATACAAAGGATAGAGCCATTAAAAAATAAATATTACGACAAAATGTTTACACAAGACCCCGATAACGAATAATGGATAAAAAACTACATAAACCAAAGAAAGGACATATTCACAAAAAAGCCAAAAAATTAAAAAACCAATTAAAAATACTATATCCCGAATATAAGCAATTAAGCTCAAGCAAAACAGATGATGTTAGACTTGAATACTTAATAGATCTAATTTCAAGAACAGAATATAATTATATAAAATATCTGAAAAAGAAAACATGAAAGACAATATCAATAACAAAGAAGAGTACAAACAACAACTACTTAATAAAATAAATGAAATAATAAATGAAATCAAATTTAGAAAAAAGAGACTAAATTATAACATAGTTGCAGGAGTATGCCACACATCAATTAAAACACAAAGAAAAGAAATATTTTATTTAGAAGGACAACTACAAAGCCTAGAATATAAATCACAACACGAATTACCATGAATAAAGAAGAATATGCCTTAGAAGAAGAAAAATATATGAGTCAAAAAGGACTAGAAATAAAAATTATACACTCAAGCTTAGGAAGAAGATTTAAAAAAATAGGAGACCAATTATATTTAATGTTAGAAAAAGAATCGGCAAAACTAGAAGATAGCTTAACAGCAATGGTAAGAATTAATAAAGAAAATGAAGAGATAGATAGGAAAAAAGAAATAGAAAAAATTAAAAAACAAGCCCAAATAGAAGTACAACAGATTAAAGAAGAAAAAGATACAAGAATCCAAGAATTAGAAAAAGAATTGGAAAAACTTAAACAATTGTATGAAGAAAAATTAAAAGCTAGAGAAAAACAACGTGAAGAATTAAAACTCACAGAAGAAATAGAAAATTTTAAAACATTACTAGAAGAAACAAGTACATTAGAAGACCAACCTAGGATAGGAATAGATGAAATAAATGAACAAAATAATGAAAATTCAGAAGCAGATCTAGACCAATATTCAGAAACTTCAGAAACATACACTAACCTAATAGAAAAAGAAAATAATATAAAAATTAATGTGGAAGATGTAGATGAAAAACCTAGTACGTCAGGAACTAAAAGCCCAAAAAGATTAGATACTAGCCCAATTTATTATACTTACGAAAGAGAAAATAGAAATAAAACATTATGGGATAAAAGGTTAAACAGAAATTGGACACCTAGACAGAACATAGAACAATATAACTTCTTAGATCTAGACTGTGTAGCAGATACAAATAAAACAATCCAATTATGGATAGGATATATTTCAAAACAACTAATAGATAATAAAATAACAGTAGCAGATTCCCCTTGATATATAGAAAGAACACTCATAGGAACAGCAAAAATATGGTTACAAAACTTATCAGCAGAAAGTTTAGAAACACTAAGAAATAATAAGAAACCCAATAATGAAGTAGCAGCAACATCTATAGATATATTAAACAAATATGAAATGGCAATAAGAAACGAATTTAGTAGCATGACAACTGAAATAGATGAACGACAAAAAGATAAGGAACTAAATAGGAATCTAATAAATAAATTAAGTATATGTAAAATGAGTTATATAGATGAATATACATGTGCATTTAAAGAATATTACTATAAAGGATTATATACAAATGAAGAAAGCAGAGAAATAAGAAAATTATATTATGCAAAACTACCAGAACCATTTAGTTCAAAAATAACTAAAGAATGGCAAGAATCAGGATTAATAGATACACTAGGAGCTAGGATAAAATTCTTATAAAAATGGTCTCTAGCTTTTTCATTACATAAAAATAAAAGGGCATTTATAGTAGTTTGATGTCTACCTTGTTCCTTGATTTGGCTTGGGATTTGTTAATTTCCTCTTCCTAGTTGATGTAGGAGACTCATTTTTGGTGTTGGAAACTCCTTGTCGCGCGGCTTCTAGCTTCAACCACGTCTAGTGCCGCATCACCTACCATGTCGCGTGGGGAAGGAAGTTGTTGCGCGCCTGCCCTTGTGCAGGATTTGCTGCCGCATCGCGTATGTCCGTGTGCTAATGTTGGGGTACCTTGCGCCTGCCCATGCCGAGAAATGTTGCTTCCGCGTGCATGCTCTTAAGCTAAAGGAGGGCTGCCTTGCATATGGCAGTGCCAATGTCGTGTGGACTTCAATTTTTGCATCTTTCGATCCCACGTCTTTACATTTGATCAATAAGCCTTAAATACCTTCAAATTCATCATTTTAAGCCCAAAAAATATCTAATCATGTGTGTTATCCATTTTCACAAATATGTAACATAAACACATGGAAACACACATAATTTGTTCTCAAAACATAGTAAAGTGTGGGCAAAATACGTCTATGAAGTGTGTAAGTATGCCCTTTATCAGTTGCCGTTAGTGGCTAGGTCCAGATAGACTTACCTAGGAGGTTAAGAATCGTCCAACAAAGACATAGGAAATATGACAAGACCAAGTTAAGGTCCAAAGGATTAGAACCATGTTAGTACAGTATTACCATCAGACTAAGGATTATGGTAAATTGCCTGTGGGAGTTTAGGGGATGACTGCTCAGGAGCATGCCCGATCGGTAGAAGCCTTACAGTTGTTCTAAGCAGGGGAACTAAGTAATTGATCGTCTACAACCCTACAGTTGTTTATGAGCTATAGTTTTCCGAACATGACACTCAGTGTATCGATTGGGCCACCCAGACCTTGCCCTATTCAGTCTAGACCATTAGAGATTATGATCGCTAGCAAGATCCTCTAATCAAATACAGTTACATAGGGTGTGACTACTAGCAACTATATAGATTATTCTAGGGGTGAGCAGCGGTAGCGTTAGGTCTAGAAGGCCAGATACTCCTTTTTAGTGGCTAGATTGAGACTTCAGTATAGCACATTACTTGGGATTATCCTCACATAGGATAGCCTTCCATCTACAACTTCAAGGTTTCTAACTGTGTCATCACCTACGGGGCTATATGATGTTGCCTACGGGGCTATATGATGTTTCTCCAAGGAGCTATATGTCGTACCAAGGGACAAAATTGATGCCCAAGGGCCATATCACAATCCATTCCATGGCTGGACTACTAATTTATGTCGTATCGGTATCACTGACCCTCATTGAGCCTGGTGCCCAGGGTGCAGTTACAGGAGCCCACCAGGCTCAGACACAATTATAGGAGTCCAACGGGCTCAGATGCGAACCCAGAAGATAGGTAGATTGGCTATAGCACCAGTAGAATCCTAGAACCTAGATAGGGGTATATTGATTGCATTGTACTTGCCAGGGCTTCTGGGGGCTCTGATAGGTTATTCTTTGTTGCATATACCTTCCAGGCTTATGGGGGCTAGGTTAGGTTCTTGTTTGTATTCTTTTCTGCTAGTTATAGCTTATGAATATATGATTGTATAGTCTTAACTCATATACGTGTAGTGTTTTTCTAGGTGCAGTTTATGAATAAGCGAGCTTACATGTTAATGCTTTTGCCCCTTCTTTTTACTTACTTTTCACAACTTCTATTCATATTTTTATTACTTCCTTATATATTCGGTACATATTATATTGACGCCCAATTATGGGGCGCTGCATTACTTTCCTACAGGTTTAGACAAATAGAGTTTAGGATCTCCATTAGCATCTGTTCGGAGTCAGCAATTTGTCCAGCTCCTTTCATTCTGGGTTTCCAGGTTGTAGAGATTACAATATTTAATTTATATAGCATTTGAGTAGGCTGGGGCCCTGCCCCGAGCATTATTTCTATTCTTAGAGGCTTGCAGACTACAGTGTTCAGTTAGTTGGTTGTCGTTGGCTGTGTAGGGCGTATGTATGTCGTATTTTACGTGTTGGCCATTTGGGGCCTAATATAGTTGTCTGTTTTCATTTTTGTTATAACTAGACAACATGGTGGTCTTATCAGCCCACATAGGATACCTTTATTGCCGTGTTGTTGGTTTGCTGGATTCTTTACAGGTGGCCTTGTCGGCCTAAGGCTGTGTTTATAGCCAAGATATAGCTTATAATTTTCTTAAATTGAGAGTCTGACATGAACCAAAGGTATATTAGCCTTGTCAGGTCAGTTCAGATTCCAGTATGGCATTAGGTGCCAGTCGTGCCTCCCTAGATGGGGCATGACAAAGCCCCACCAGCCCTAGCAGATCATGTGCCTGAGCAGGTTGCCCATGCTAAGTTTAGGGCACCTACTATGTTGTTGGCACAGGCGTTAACTACTCGAGTCCATAAGCAGGTGGTAGCTCATGTTCCCAAAATTGGAGCGCAACAGCAGCTAGAGTCAGGGACTTCCTCAGGATGAATCCCCCTGAGTTTCTTAGGTCAAGAGTGGATGAGGACCCACATGAGTTCATCGAGGAGATTCAAAAGATCACCCAAATTATAAGGGTGACGGGGGGGAGTGTGTAAACCTAGCTTCTTATCAGTTGAAGGGGTTGCTCATATTTGGTATAAATAGTGGTAGGATAGCTAGGGAGTCAGAGTTGGTCCCATTGGTTGGCATGAGTTTCTCACCGCATTCTTGGACCAATTCTTTTCTCGAGAGATGAGGGAGATCAAGGCAGCAGATTTGGTGAATCTAAGACAGAACAACTTGACCGTCCGGGAGTATACTCTAGAGTTCACTCGATTGTCCAACTATGCACTAGAGATGTTTGCCGGTCAGAGAGCTTAGGTGAGCAGGTTTCTAAATGGGGTGGCGGATTACTTGGTCAAGGATTGCAGGACCACTATGCTACATTAGGAAATTAACTTCTCTTGATTGGTCTTGTATGCATAGTAGATGGAGGCAGTGTAGATGAGGGAGAGGTAGAGAGAGGCCAAGAGGGTCAAGACAGATAGTTTTGGGTTCTCCCAGCACAGGTCTAGTGGTGGACATCACTAGTAGTCTCACCAGAGGTCATCAACCCCAGCGCGTCATTAGCCAGCATCTCATCCAAGTCTAGGCGTGATCAAAGAGGACGGGCATCAGGCTTTCAAGGTTAGGGGAGCCATGCACTGGAGACCAGTATTCCCGTTTGTGACAGGTGTGGTAGGAGGCACACCGGGCAGTGCTTAGAAGGTTCTGGGGCATGTTTTGTGTGCGAGAAGCCCGGTCACAGGCTCAGAGACTACCCTTTAGCCAGATAAGGCCATGGTAAAGGTCGAGACCCAACAACCAGTTTAGCAACTCCACTAGCTTGCTCAGCTCGACAGGGTGCAACCATTAGTGCAGGTGGTGGTTAGCATCAGAGCAGGTTTTATGCCCTCTCGTCTCGTCAGGAGTAGAAGGTCTCTCCAGATATGGTCATTGGTATGTTACGAGTATTTCATCTTTATCTTTATGCATTGTTAGATCCAGGGGCTACCTTATATTTTGTGATGCCCTATGTTTCTAGTAGTTTCATAGTCAGTTCCAAAATCCTATTAGAACCTTCTCTGTCTCTTCTCTAGTTGGTGACTCAATTATAGCTCGACCGGTATACATAAATTGCCCTATCACAGTTCTTTAGAAAATCATCTCAGCAGATTTAGTGGAGTTAGACATGACAAATTTTGATGGTATCTTTGGCATAGATTGGCTGCATTCATGTTATGCCTCAATGAATTATAGAACCTATGCGGTAGAGTTCCCTTTCCGAGTGAGCAAATCTTAGAGTGGAAGGGTAGTTTTGCTATGCTTGTAGGTTGCTTTATTTCCTACCTTAAGGCCAAAAAGATTATTTCTAAAGGTTGTGTTTAGCATCTAGTTCGGGTTAACGATGCTATATTTGAGACCCCGACTCTCCAGTCAGTCCCTATAGTGTGTGAGTATCCAGAGGTTTTCCTAGATGATCTCCCAGGAGTCCCTCCCGAGCGGGAGATTGAATTTGGTATTGAACATCGTACTGATACGCAGCCTATATCTATTCCTCCTTATGTTATGGCTCCAATTGATCTAAGAGAGTTGAAAGAACAGTTGAACCATCTCTTGGATAAGGGTTTTATCAGACCTAGCAAACCCTCATGGGGTGCACCAGTTCTCTTTGTCCGAAAGAAGGATGGTTATCTTAGTATGTGCATTGACTACCGACAGATGAACAAGGTTATAATAAAGAACATGTATCCTCTCCCCTGAACTGATGATTTGTTTGACCAACTTCAGGGTGCTAAGTGTTTCTCAAAGATAGATCTCAGGTCCGGCTATCACCAGCTCAGAGTTAGGGAGAGTGACATCCCGAAGACAACCTTCAGGACTCGATACGGTCACTATGAGTATGTAGTTATGCCTTTTGGACTAACAAATTTTCCTGCAACTTTATGGATTTGTTTAACAGGGTTTACAATCCATATTTTGACATGTTCGTGATTGTGTTCATAGATGACATTCTCATATACACTTAGAGCGAGGAGGAGCATGCCTCTTATTTGAGGATTGTACTATGGAGTCTTAAGGATCGCAAGCTGTATGCTAAATTTAGCAATTTTCAGTTTTGGATGAACTCAGTAGCATTTTTGGGCCATGTGGTGTTAACTGAAGATGTACAAGTGGACTTGCAAAATTTCTCAAAGCTGTAAAGAATTGGTCTAGACTAGTTAATCCTTCAGATATCAGAAGATTCTTGTGTTTAGCTGGCAATTACAAAAGGTTTGTTGAGGGATTTTCATCCATTACAGAACTGTTGGTTAAGTTGACCCAAAAAAAAGTCAAATTTCAGCGGTCGGATGCATGTGAGAAGAGTTTTCAAAAGCTAAAGACTCGGCTCACTTCAGCCCCAGTATTGACCCTACCTTAGGGTACAGATGGATCTGTGGTGTATTGTGATGCCTCTATGGTTGGTCCTAGTTGTGTGTTGATGCAGTATGGCAAGGTCATTGCATATGCCTCTAGACGACTTAACACTCATTAGATGAATTATCCGACACATGACCTAGAATTGGCAGCAGTGGTGTTTGCCTTGAAGATATGGAGGCACTATTTGTATGGGGTCTATGTGGATGTGTTTATAAATCACAGGAGTCTTCAGTATGTATTTACCCAAAAAGACCTGAATTTGTGACAAAAGAGGTGGTTAGAGCTTCTCAAGGAGTATGAAATGAGTTTCCTTTATCATTCGGGCAAGGCCAATACAGTGGCAGATGCCTTCAGCAGGCTATCCATGGAGAGTGTTTCCCATGTGGAAGATGGAATAAAAGAGTTGGTGAAGGATGTGCATCGGCTTGCTCAATTAGGAGTTCGTCTTGCTGATTTAACAGATGGTGTGTTATTGTTTAGAATGGTTCAGAATCCTCTTTGGTGACTGAAGCCAAGGCTAAGCAAGATGAGGATCCTATCTTGTTAAAGTTGAAGGAAGCAGTTCACAATCAAAAGGTTGAGGTCTTCTCCCAAAGGGAAGATGGTGTACTTCGTTACCAGCGTTGTTTGTGTTTTCCGAGTGTTGATGATTTTAGAGAACAGATGTTGCATGAGGCTCATGGTTTCCAATATTCTATACAACCAGGTGCTACCAAGATGAACGATGACCTACGGGAATTCTATTAGTGGAATGGCATGAAGAAGGAGATAGTAGAGTTCATGCCTAAGTGTCTGAATTGTCAACAAGTGAAAGTGGAGCATCAAAGACTAGGAGGTGTGCTACAGGAGATCATTATCACTACTTGGAAGTGGGAAGAGATCAATATGGACTTCAATACGGGGTTGCCTCGTACATGCCTACAGCATGACTCTATTTGGCTAGTGGTAGACAGGTTCACTAAAGCAGCCCATTTCCTACTGGTCAAAACTACTGATTCAGCTGAGGACTATACTAAATTGTATATTCAGGAGTTAGTTCGGTTGTATGGTGTTCCCTTGTCCATCATATAACATAGAGGTACTCAGTTCACTTCACAATTTTAGAAGTTATTTCAGAAGGGACTTGGTACCCAGGTCAAGCTTAGCACAGCTTTTCACCCGCAAACGGATGGTCAGGTCGAGCGGACTCTTCAGAATCTTGAGGATATGTTAAGAGCATGTGTGATTGACTTCAAAGGTAGTTGGGATGATCATTTACCTCTTATCGAGTTTGCTTACTGTCATGACCCGAACGGAGACCAGGATCATAGACACGGGAGAAATGGACCCGAGAGACTCCAAGTCGACCCATGGCATAAGCATAAATCTAATTCATTCGATAAGCTAAAGAAATCATCAATATAACTCAGGGGAAGTCTAACTCGACATAACATAAGAATAAGAATCTGAAGCTAAGACATACATAAATTTGAAAAGCTTCTAATCTAGACGAGTTGATGGGACAAGACCCCAACTAACTCAACAATACTGAAGCTGAAAATACATAAGGAAACTAAACGCCTAGCCCTAGAAGGATGAGGACTCACCAACCAAGAAGGTGCTAACTTTGACAACCGACTACGAACGGGGCTGTGCCTGGGAGTTGGGTCATGTATCATGAAATGATACAACATAGAAAGTATGCGGTCAGTACATGAAATCTACCGAGTTTGCAAGGTAAGTAAAACTGCTTAAGTAAAGTAAATCATTTAAAACATTACATAAAATGTCATAAGCTTTTGAATCTCAGAGGAAGGACTACATGCATTCATTCTGAAATCGTAATCTTTTCATACTATATCCATGCATAGCTTCATAATATTATAATTGACTTAAGTGACTCAAAGCTAAAACATGACATTTATAGAAAAGTTGAACAATGAGTCAAACCTTGTATTTAATACATGCATGTTTAAAATAATAATCATGAGTAATGAATATGAAAATCTGATTCATATAGACAATGGGAGACTCATCACTTAACCGACATACCACGATAGAGCTTAGGTGGTCCGACAATCATACTCAAGTGGGCAGAGCCATCCAAAACCTTTCCAGGGCTAAGGACTCTACCATGATATTGATATCAAGCTCAAGGGACATTAGGGCCGAGGATAGCTCACAAGGGAGGTCCAAATAACATAATAGTATCAACCTATGTTGGCACGTAGTTCTGGGACATAGGGTGATCGATCCTTAGCCCGGTCAGTGCTAGACTCTTCTCCCAAAACATGTAATGCTCTACATCGTATATGATGAATCTCAACATCGTCTATTAACGAAGATCAACAATGAAATCATGCATAAACTCAACATCGTGTGAAACGAAGCTCAACATTGTCATTTGACAAAGCTCAATAATGGAATCATGCATAGAATCGACATCGTATGAGAACGAATCTCAATGATAACATACATATCAATTATGAATTCATGCATATGAGAAGCTTATTTGGAAACATACCACAAGATTGAATATAAGTTAGAGCATCTACTCGAAAACCATGTGGTAAGCTTACTTTAGAGATACTACATAATCATACTAGATATAAGGGCCTTGCCCAAATTATGTGTAGCTTTAGAAACCTATTTTTCATCATCAAATCTTTTCATCATCATACATTCATCATCATTCTCTTCTTTCATGAAATTCTCATCCATGGGCATTTAAATTTCAAAATTTAGAAAACATAATTTTGATTGAAAACCAATTTAAAATTTTCCCAAGCTTCACAATTCACCAGTATAAACATAATCTAATCATACCCATGTACAGAAATTGAAGAATTATGCCATTGGGTAAAAACCCCATAACTTGATCATATGAATTTCTCATACTTAACTAGAGATTTTGGCATGGGTGAGGAAGAAAAAACCCACTCATAACCCTACATACCTAGAAGGGATGATTCGACCACTTCTCTAATTTCCCAAGATCAGATTCCAATGGAAACATTCATCACTTTCTCTAAATCCCCTCTTAAAATTCTCAAGTTTGCATGCACGGAATGAATTATCTTTGAATAGGTTCTCCCCTCTTAAAACCCTACAAAACAAGCCTCAAGCGATGTAATATAGGTCTTAAACTTATCAATAACAAAATGACCCTTACTGAATTCGCAGGAAAACATTGCCAGCTGGTCTTAACGAATGAGCTGATGGATCGTCACTGGCGGAAATGACTCGTTATGTTACTCGTTGAGTACACTGCCTGCAAAACCTAACGACTCATTAGGAGTGGCGACCACTCGTGGTCACCAGTCATCAAGTTCACTACCTCAATCACATCACTTTATATATAACTCATCCCATGACCCACACCACTAACTCGTTATCTGACCCAAAGAGTCGTGGTCAGCTTCCGTCAAGTACACTGGTCTGACCTCTTCTATATTCCTTCTCCCTTACCCCACGGTTGACCTAACAACTAGTGGTGTTTGACCATAAGTCGTTCCCACACTCATGGGGAACCCTTTTCCTCCAATCTTCCCAACTCTCCCTGGCCTCCCCACGAGTCACCTGAAGACTCATGGGTTGTCCTCACGAGTCGTCCAACGACTCGTGAGGATGCTTGCAATACTAGTTTTACATTTTCCCCATTTTGACTCCCTGGTCTAATCCTTGGGTTCCCTGGATATAACAATATCTCCCCCTTGGGAACATTTGTCCTAGAATGTTAGAAACACACAGAAAACTCAGAAGCATGCAATCATCACATGCAAATACTGATTATTTAAACCGCAAACTGAGGGAATGACTACCTCTGGAAAGAACTACATAGTTGAACTAAATTCAGGCATCACATACATCTATCATAACATAAAACAAACTTGCGCACATAAACTAAACATGGAAACTGATTAGAGAATTAGGGCAAAAAATGACACCTCAAACTGAAACTAAGCCGGTAGGGAACAGGTGAGGGTATTTATCCTTCATAGCCGCTTCGGCTTCCCACGTAGCTCCCTTAACATGCTGATTTCTCCATAACAGCTTCACCGAAGCTACTTCTTTATTCATCAACCTCCGATCCTGATGATCCAAGATTGCAACTGGAATTTCCTCATGACTAAGGCTATCTCCCACACAACACTTTCCACCAGGATAACTAAAGTTGGATCACCGAAGTAATTTTTCAAGAGCGATATATGAACAAAGGGATTAACTGAAGATAACTCTGCTGGCAAGTCCAACTCATACTCTACCTTACCAACTCTTTTCATAACCCGGTAGGGACCAACACAGCGGGTACTAAGTTTTCCTTTCTTTTCGAACTGCATGACTCCCTTCATGGTAGACACCTTCAGAAATACCTAATCGTCCACCACGAACTCCAACTCTCTCCTTCTCACATCAGCACATGATTTTTGATGACTCTGAGCGGTTTTCAGCCTGTCGTTATCAACTGAACTTTCACCACAACCTCATGCACCGAATCAGGTCCAATCATAGCTATTTCACCAATCTCAAACCATTGGATGGGCGATCTACACCTCCGCCCATAAAGAGCCTCGGACAGTGCCATCTGGATGCGGGAGTGGTAGTTGTTATTGTAAGAAAACTCGATTAAGGGCAAGTGCTCATCCCAACTACCTTTAAAGTCCATTGCACCAGCTATCAACATGTCCTCAAGAGTCTGGATTGTCCACTTCACCTGACCATCAGTTTGCGGATGAAATGTCATGCTGAGTTTAACCTGAGTCCCAATCCCTTTTTGAAAAGACCGCCAAACTAAGAGGTAAACTGAGTACCTCTATTTAAGATAATAGACAAGGTTACTCCATGTAATCAGACCAACTCCGGGATATATAGTTTGGCTTAATCATCTGCTGAATCTATGGTTTTGACCTGTAGAAAGTGTGTAGCCTTGGTCGACCTATCTACCACCACCCAAATAGAGTCGTAGTGTCGGCGAGTACGAGCTAGGCCTGTAATGAAATCCATATTAACATCTTCCCATTTCCAAGTGGAAATACTAATATCCTGAAGTACGCCTCCCGACCTTTGATGTTCGACCTTAACATGCTGACAGTTCGGGCACCTGGCTACAAACTCTGCAATATCCTTCTTCATGCCATTCCACCAATATATTTCCTGCAAATGATGATACATCTTGGTGGCACCTGGATGGATAGAACACCTGGATCCATGTGCCTCATGCAATATCTGGCCCCTTAAATTATCAACATCTGGAACACATAGACGACCCTAGTACCACAGTACACCATCTCCCCCTTATGAGAAGACCTCAACCTTCTGAGTTCCAACAGCTTCCTTCAGCTTTACCAAAATCGGATCCTCATCTTGTTTGGCTTTCACATCCATCACCAACGACGATTCTGATCCATTTTGCACAACAAAGCCGCCATTGGTCGACTCGACCAATCTAACTCCCAACCTCGCAAGCCGATGGACATCTTTCACCAACTCCTTCTTTCCCTCATCCACGTGGGAAACACTCTCCATAGAGAGCCTACTAAGTGCATCCGCTACTATATTAGCCTTACCCAAGAAGTAAAGGACACTCATATCATAGTCCTTTAGTAGCTCCAACCACCTTCTTTGCCGAAGATTCAGATCTTTCTGCGTGAACACATATTGCAAGCTCTTGTGATCCGTGAGCAGATCCACGTGGACCCGTTACAAGTAATGCCGCCATATATTCAATGTGAACACCACCGCGGCCAACTCGAGATCATGGGTCAAGTAATTCCTCTCATGGACTTTCAACTGTCTTGAGGCATATGCTATCACTTTCCCATGCTACATCAACACACACCCAAGTCCGATTCTCGAAGCATCACAGTACACCACAAAACCATCGGTACCCTTGGGTAGGGTCAACACTAGTGCTGAAGTGAGTCGAGTATTCAACTCTTGGAAGCTTTTCTCACAAGCCTCCGACCATTGGAACTTTACCTTATTCCAAATCAACATGGCCAAAGGTGCCACAATAGATGAAAAGCCCTTAACAAATCTCCGATAGTAACCTGCTAAGCCCATAAAGCTCCTGATATCTGATGGGTTCACTGGTTTAGGTCAGTTCTTCACAACCTCGATTTTCTAAGAGTCTACATTAATGCCCTCACTCGATACCACATGGCCCAAAAATGCCACAGAGTCCAACCAAAACTCACATTTGCTGAACTTCGCATACAACTGACGATCCTTGAGGGTCTGAAACACTACTCTCAAATGAGAAGCATGCTCCTCCTTGTTCTGAGAGAATATAAGGATGTCATCAATGAACACAATCACGAACATGTCAAAATATGTCTTGAACACCCTGTTCATTAGATCCATAAAAGTTTCAGGGGCATCGGTTAGTCCAAAAGACATAACAACAAACTCGTATTGACCATACCAAGTCCTGAATGTGGTTTTCGAGATGTCACTCTCCCAAACCCTGAGCTGTTGATACCAGGATTTGAGATCAATCTTGGAGAAACACTTGGCAGCCTGAAGCTGATCGAACAAATCATCGATCCTGGGAAAAGGATACTTGTTATTCACGGTGACCTTGTTTAACTATTGATAGTCAATGCACATCCGAAGCGAACCATCCTTCTTCCAGAAAAAAAACACTGGTGCACCCCATGGAGACTTACTCGGCCTAATAAAGCTAGTATCTAATAGGTCCTTCAACTGATCCTTCAACTCTTTTAGCTCGGCTGGAGCCATTTTGTAGGCCGGAATAGATATAGGTTGCATGTTAGGAAGAAGATCTATACCGAAATCATTATCCCGCTCGGGAGGAACGCCTGGCAAATCATCAGGAAAGACCTCTGGATACTCACATACTACTGGAACTGACTGGGTGGTTGGGGTTTTGGACTCAACATCCTTAACCCTAAGTAGATGGTATATGCAACTGCTAGAAATCATCTTCCTGGCCTTAAGGTAGGAAATGAATCGACCTACAGGCATAGCTAAACTACCCTTCCATTCTAAGACTAGCTCACCTGGAAATCTAAACTCTACTTCCCAGGTTCTACAATTAACTAAAGCATAGCATGAAAATAGCCAATCCATGCCGAGAATAACATCAAAATCAGTCATGGCTAACTCAATCAAGTCTACTGAGGTGACCTTATGAAGGACTGAGACTGGGCAACCTCTATACACCCGTCTTGCTATAATTGAGTCACCTACTAGAGTGGAAAATGAGAAGGGTTCTGAAAGGACATCGGGACTGACTCTGAAGCTACTGGCCCCATATGGTGTCACAAAAGACAAGGTAGCCCCCAAATCTAGCAAAGCATAAACATCAATATGGAAGACTCGCAACATACCTGTGACCACATCTAGGGAGATCTCCTGCTCCTGACGGAAAGCTAAATCATAGAATCTGTTCTGGCGCTAACCACCAGTTGAGCTAGTAGATGCCCCCTGATGTGCTGAGCGTGGGGGAGGGGCTGCTGAACTAGAAGATGGGCCTCGGCCTCCAACCTGATTCTGCCTCGCAGCTGGACAATCTCGACGCATGTGTTAGGGCTACCCACACTTGAAACAACCACCTGAACCTCCCAAGCACTGGCCTATGTGCACCTTACCACATCTAGGACAAGATGGGAAGCTAGAATCTGTGAGTCTGCTGCTCTGACCCCTCGAGCCTGACGCTCGCCCCCTCTGATCATGTCTTGGCCTAGATGGCACACTCAATGCCGAAGATATCGGGGCTGATGATCTCTGGTGAGTCTGTTATCGGTGCCCACCACCAGACCTCTGCTGAGAGAATCTATGATCATTGGTCCTGGCCCTCTTGGCCTCCCTCTCTCTCGAATTTGCCGCCTCCATCTGCTCGGCATACAACACTATGCGAGGGAAGTCCATATCCTGGTGAAGCATAGCAATCCGACACTCCTTGTCCAAATACCCTGTTATACCATGCACAAATCTGCTCACCCGTATCCTCTAGTCAGCCATTAACTCCGGGGCATATTTCAATAGGCGAGTGAACTCAAGGCAATACTCTTGCACTGTCATCCTTCATTTATTCAAGTTTACAAACTCAGCTGCCTTCAGCTCCCTCATCTCCCAAGGGAATAACTAATCTAGAAATGCAACCTGAAACTCCTCCCACATGATCGGACTTGCTCCTGCGACTCTCTTACACTTCAATTGGTGAAACCAGATATGCACAACCCCCTTCAACTGGTAGGAGTACAGCTTTGCGCACACATGATAACGCTCAAACCGCACCTCCTTCCGAAGTATGAAGCGTACATTGTCAATAAAGAACCCAACTAGAGGTTGGGGTCGATCCCACAGGGAATATGGAAGGATATAGAAGAACGCTAGTGCTTAAGATTTTTAGTTAATTATTTCCTAAGAGGGGGGATTTGTAAAATTAATAAGTAACAATGTTGAGAAATTGATGGTTGCTTCCAAATTATTGTAATTAACTAGGGTAAGTGTTCCCCATGGATCCTTAACTACTTCGGTTTTACACTAGTGATCTATCCCAATACTTTACTTGTAGAACTGATAACTTAGGTTCATTCAAATGACCGACCAGTCCCTACTGAATGACTATACTCAAACACTTGACCAAGTCTCATGAGCGGTTTCAAACTATCCATTATCACTAAGTTCCAGATTTAACTATGCTACGACCACAGCTCAAGTTAACACAATGATCATCAAGATCAAGGCTCCGTTGTAATTATCTTTTACTAATCTCTACCTTTTAGACCTAAGCAAGTAAAGAATTCGGGCATGTCCGAATATTACACACTGTTATGAAACATTTAAGCATGAAGAGAATACAATACAAGTGTTTAGTATTGGTTTAGAATCACGTCGTGCAAACCTTAGTTTGTTAATTCACCATGGTTCGCACAACCCTAGTTGTGGTAGTTTTAGCCTATCGTGTTCATAAGTAAATTTATAGCATTCATATGTAAAAACTAAAATTAATACTTACAACAATGACTAGAAGAACCTTGACTTGATTAATGCATAATTCGGAAGAACAACTTTACAATTGCATCTCAAAGTTAAACTAACTCCCGAAAGTAAATTGTAAATTGTCTCCTCTACTCTTTTCTAAAAACATCTCTGAAAAAGCTTCCTTGAAGACTTAAAACCAACATCACTATTACCTAAAATAAAAATGTATTTATAGCAGTAGATTTATGATTTTTCTTGTTCCTCTGCGGATTTGATTTGGGATTGAAAGTTCCTTTTCCTAGTTGAAGTAGGAGTTGAATTTTGGCCGTTGGAAACCCCTTGGTGCACCGCGGGCTGCATCGCGCTGGTGGAAGGGCGGCTTGCACTTGCTGTAGCGCTGGAAAGGCCACGCCTCGTGCAGCTTCTGCGCTGCATCGTGCACTCAGTCGCGCAGGGAGACTGGTGCCTCGCGCAGCACAAAGGCCACATCGCGCATCTAGTTGTGCAGCAGTGGTAGTGCACTCTATTTATTTCTTTCTTTCCTTAATCTTGCTTAGTGCATTCCTTCTTCTTCAACTTCAATCCAAACATCTCAAACACACCAAACTCCATCACTTTTATCCTTGATAATACCTAATCGCTTGCGCTAGCCATTTTTACAAATATATAACATAATATCATGCAAACACACATAATTTATTCTCAAAACATACTAAAGTACGGGTAAAATATGTCTATAAAGTGTGTAAATACTCCCTTCATCCACATCCCACACTTAAACTATTGTTCATCCTCAAACAATCTACTACTTCCCTTCTAATAATTAAGCACAAAATTCACCCTACGAACAGGTCTACGTGCACTTAGGATCATGAGACAAATCAATGAAGCTCAAACAACTCACTCGCATTAATATAGGATCAACATTAAAATGTTAAAGTTTGAAATTACATAGCTTTTGAAAACTAACTCATCAACATATACATTGGGACAACATGAATCATATGTAATTTATCAATCAAGATTTACCAAAGTCTTACCATTGTGCCCCTCACAATTTTTAGAGATGCCCTTTCACACACAAGATATATGTCAATATACACTTGGGCACAAATAAAATAATTTCCGCTCACTCCCCCAAAGAACTCAACATACATGCAAACGACGACCCATAGGGTTGCCCTTAGTGTAATACTCTACTAATATAGAATTATGAATCAAGGTTCAATTAGGACTTTAATTTGGTTGTAATGTAGGCTATGGGACGGGTAGGAACTATTTGGCCAAGATAGTGACTAAGCTCCCTAAGCACTTTAATACTTTACAACACTTTGATTTTTAGCTCATTCTTCAATTTCCAAAATTTTCTCCTTATACCTCCTTATTTTTCAATTTTCAATTTAGGTGACTAGTGAGAATTTTTTCTTTTCATCATTAAGCTCATTCACACAAATTGTTTTTCATCTTCAATTTTTCAAAGATCTTTCTTCTTTTTGTTTTCCACTAACAATCACCCTCCTTGTTTAGAAAAATATCACCTTTTTCTTTTCTTCTAATTCACCACACTCTGTAGCTTTACCCTTCACTTCTCCAATTATGCTCCTTTCATACAATTTTTTTCATTAAAGTGCTCTAGAAGTCATTTGGATCAAATATAAGTCAATACAACAAAAAGGGATTCAAGCTTATAATATGGCACTCAAAAGAATAGGCTAAGGTTCAACATGGCTAACTAGGATAATTACAATCAAGGTAGGTAAAATAGGATAAAGATAGGGCTATCAAAGAAACGCCTATATCACTTCCTAAACACTTCCTAAATACGTCATTCATATTCCTCTTTGCACACACACCGGGCAAGTTCTAGACATGAATTTACAAGCCTGGAGTATATGAAAAAATTCCTCACACATTGGCACAAAATGGTTTAACAATGGAAATCAAGATCACATAAACACATATATACATATTGCATGCATAACATAATTAAGCCATTTTTTCAAGTAAAAGAGTCAAGTTCCCAAAAGACTAAGTGTTTCTACCTTTTTCATGCATTTTTGAGTGAATTTAATAAAGTCTCAATGATACTTAAAGTGAAGCACCTAGTACTCGTAGGGTCCAAGTTTTTGTTCTTCCTAATGACTAATTTACCCTTAAGACGGTCGTCATCCATCCATCATTGGGCAAATTCATGACTCAATGACTAAAAATATAAAAAATTAAAAAATCTAGACTCTCTAGTCGGTTCTAAGGGACTATCCACCAGAAAAGTACCAAAAACAAAAAACTGGAGAAACCCAAAATAAAATAAAACTAAAAAGAATACTACAAACTAACAAGCATGCATGATAAATCATAAGTCCAAAAAAGCTAGGCCTACCATGTGCAAATTTAGCAATTAAGGCATGCATGGTAATATGAAGTTCAATTCTCCCACCCCACACTTATAATTGGTTACACTATCCCTAGTGCTAAAACAAATAAGCATAAAGCAATAGAGTGCAAGAAGAACTCACTAGGCCTCTACTCCTCATCGTCTGTCGGGGTAAGAACAGCTTCCCCCATCTATGTACTTCATCCTCAAATTGTTTTGTTGAAGATTATGAGCTATCTCCTGCACACTTGAACAAACACATAAAAGCAAAAAATTTATCTTAGGTTGCCTCCCAAGTAGCGCCTGATTTAACGTCACGGCATGGCATAGGTATCTTGATTACTCAGACTTCATCAAGATACCTGTTGAGACAGTGGTCACATCTTGGCTGCTTGTTTCACCACGCCACCTTATGACACGTCACAAAATAAAAGAAAAATGAGAAATAGGAATTAAAGAATAAAAGTTAAACACACGCAATTATATAATCCTAAGATGTATTCCCCAAAAATGGTGCCACTTTTTGATAACGCTCAAACCACACCTCCTTCGGAAGTATGAAGCAGACGTTGTCAATAAAGAACCCAACTAGAGGTTGGGTTCGATCCCGCAGGGAATATGGAAGGATATATAAGAATGCTAGTGCTTAAGATTTTTAGTTCATTATTTCCCAAGAGGGGGGATTTGTAAAATTAATAAGTAACAATGTTGAGAAATGATGGTTGTTTCCAAATTATTGCAATTAACTAGGGTAAGTTTTCCCCGTGGATCCTTAACTACTTCGAATTTCACACTAGTGATCAATCGCAATACTTTACATGTAGAACTGATAACATAGGTTCATTCAAACGACCCCCCAGTCCCTATTGAATGAATATACTCAATCACGTGACTAAGTCTCATGAGCGGTTTATATGTATCTGTTATCCTAAGTTCAAGATTTAACTATCCTAAGTTCCAGTCTTATAATAAAGATCAGGCTCCGTTGTAATTCTCTTTTACTAATCTCTACCCTTTATACCTAAGAAAGTAAAGAATTCGGGCATGTCCTAACGTTACACACCATTAAGAAACGTTTAAGGATGAAGAGAATATAATACAAGCATTTAGTATTGGTTTAGAATCACGTCGTGCAAACATTAGTTTGTTAATTCACCATGGTTCCCATAACCCCGGTTGTGGTAGTTTTATCCTATTATGTTCATAAGTAAATTTATAGCATTCATATATAAAAACAAAAATTAATATTTATAACAATGACCAGAAAAACCTCGACTTGATTAATGCAAAATTCGGAAGAACAACTTTATAGTTGTGTCTCAAAGTAAAACTGACTCTCGAAACTAAATTGTAAATTGTCTCCTCTAACTCTTTTCTAAAAACATCTCCAAAAAAGCTTCCTTGAAAACATAAAAACAACATCGCTATTACATGAAAATTAAAAGGGTATTTATAGTAGTAGATTTATGCTTTTCTTGTTCCTTTGAGGATTTGATTTGGGACTGGAAGTTCCTTTTTCTAGTTGAAGTAGGAGTTGAATTTTGGCTGTTGGAAACCCCTTGGCGCGTTGCGAGCTGCATCGCGTAGGTGGAAGGGTGCCTCACGCCTGCTGTAGCGTTGGAAAGGTTGCACCTCACGCATGTCATCACGCAGCTTCTGCGCTGCATCGCGCACTCAGTTGTGAAGGGAGGCTGGTGCCTCGTGCATGGAATCGCGCAACACAGGGGCCGCGTCACGCAGCAGTGGCAGTGCACTCTATTTATTTCTTTCATTCTTTAATCTTGCTTAGTGCATTCCTTCTTCTTCAACTTAAATCCAAATGTCTCAAACACACCCAAATCCATCACTTTTAGCCCTGAAAACATCTAATCGCATGTGTTAGCCATTTTTTCAAATATATAACATAATCTCATGCAAACACACATAATTTGTTCTCAAAACATCTGCGCAAGAATCTGAATAGAGGCCCGGAACTCAGCATGAGTGGTTGGCTCCGGTGCCTGAGGCTCCTAAACTGGTGGCCTGGCTGATACCCATAACCATTTCCACCCTCGTGGCCTTCACCACCTCCATTCCTTCTTCCATTCATTCTTCGAGGAGCCATGATTCTGCAAGGTGAATAACACGAATTATAAGGATAGAAAGGCTTTTCATCGCACAATATAGATCATTGAACAAGGGAACATTTGCTAAACGTCTCAGAGCATCTTCTTCAAAAGTGTGACGCGGTTCATACCCATGAAAAATACTTTACTTAACGCATCTTTCAAACATCCTATGAAACTCAAACCTATTTCTCTAATACCAAGTTTTTCGCGACCCGAACGAAGGCCTGGATCATATACATGGGACAAGGGACCCTAAGAAACCCCAAGTCGACCCATGGCATAAGCATACATCTAAATCACTAGATAAACTGAAGAAATCATCAATATAACTCAGCGGAAGTCTAACTTGACATAACATCAGAATAAGCATCCGAAGCTAACACATACATAAGTCTGAAAAGCCTCTAATTTGGATGAATTGGTGGGACAAGACCCCAACTAACTAAACAATACTGAAGCTGAAAATCATAAGAAAACTGAAAGTCTATCCCTCGAAGGATGAGGACTCACCAACCAAGAAGGTGCTAACTTTGACAATCGACTACGAACGGGGCTAAGCCTAGGAGTTGGGTCTTGTATCATGAAATTATACAACATAGAAAGTATACGGTCTGTACATGGAATGTACCGAGTATGCAAGGTAAGTAAAACTGCTTAAGTAAAGTAAATCATTTAAAACATTTCATAACATATCATAAGCTTTTGAATCTCAGAGGAAGGAGTACATGCATTCATTCTTAAATCAAAGTCTTTTCATTCTATATCCATTCATAGCTTCATAATATTATAATTGACTTGAATGACTCAAAGCTAAAACATGACATTTATAGAAAAGCTAAACAATGAGTCAAACCTTGCATTTAATACATACATGTTTAAAATAATAATCATGAGTAATGAATATGAAAATCTGATTCATATATACAATGGGAGACTCGTCACTTAACCGACATACCACGATAGAGCTTATGTAGTCTCGACTATCATCACACTCAAGTGGGCAGAGCCGTCGAAAACCTTTTCTGGGCTAAGGATGCTACCATGATATCGATATCAAGCTCATGGGCCATTAGGGCGGAGGATAACTCACAAGGGATGTCCCAATAACATAATAGTATCAACCTACATTGGCACATAGTTCTGGGGGCATAGAATGATCGATCCTTAGCCCGCTTGGTGCTAGACTCTTCCCCCAAAACATGTAATGCTCTACATCGTATATGATGAAGCTCAACATAGTCTATTGACGAAGCTCAATAATGAAATCATGCATAAACTCAACATCATGTGAAACTAAGCTCAACATTGTCATTTAAAAAAGCTCAATAATGGAATCATGCATAGAATCGACATCGTATGAGAATGAAGGTCAATGATAACATACATCTCAATTATGAATTCATGCATATAAGAAGCTTATTTCGAAACATACCACATGATCGAATATAAGTGGGAGCATCTACTCTAAAACCATGTGGTAAGCTTACTTTAGAGATACTATATCATCATACTTTATATTAGGGCCTTTTCCAAAACTTTATCATGATTGGATCTAGTTAATTCATTTTAAAACAATTTCATAATCATGGGTAGGTGTAGAAACATATTTTTCATCATCATCATACATTTAGCTTCATGCTTTTCTTTCATGAACTTCTCATCTATGGGCATTTAAATTTCAAAATTTAGAAAACACAATTTTGATTGAAAACCAAAATTTATAATTTTCCCAAGCTTCACAATTCACCAATATTAAACATAATCTAATTTTACCCATGTCTAGAAATCTAAGAATTATGCAATTGGGTAAAAACCCCATAACTTAATCATAGGAATTTCTCATACTTAACTAGAGATTTGTTCATAGGTGAGGAAGAAAACACCAACTCATAACCCTACATACCTAGAAGGGATGATTCTACCACTTCTCTAATTACCCAAGACGAGATTCCAATGGAAGTCTTCAAAATTTGCTCTAAATCCCCTCTTCAAACTCTCGAGTTTGCATGCATGGAATGAATTATCTTAGAATAGGTTTTCCCCTCTTAAAACCCTAAAAAAAGATCCTAAAATGACGTGGTAGAGGTTTTGGGAACTTATTAATTACAAAAAGGCCCTTACTAAATTTGCAGGAAAACACTGCCAGGTGGTCCTAACAAACAACCTGACGGATCGTCACTGGGGGAAACAACTTGTTATGTTGCTCGTTGAGTCCCACTGCCTTCCTGGACTCCTAGGCTCATATGGACTAACCTAATGAATGGTTAGGAGTGGCCACGACTCGTGGTCACCAGTCTTCAAGTTCACTGCATCAATCACATCACTTCACATATAACTCATCCCACGACCCACACCACAACTTGTAACCTCATCCAATGAGTCGTGGTCAACTTCCGTCAAGTACACTAATCTGACCACTTTTATTTTGCTTCTCCCTTACCCACGGTTAACCTAACGACTCGTGGTGTCTAACCACGTGTCATTCCCACGCACGTGGGGAATGCTTTTCCTCCAAACGTCCTACTCTCCCTTGGCCTCCCCACGAGTCACCTGACAACTAGTGGGCTATCCTCATAAGTCCTCCAATGACTCATTTTGTTCCTGCAACACCAGTTTTACATTTTCCCCATTTTGACTCGCGGGTCTGATCCTTGGGTTCCCGCGGTATAACACTTACATCAATAATTACCACTCTAGTATTCAAATGGCTCCGTTTGAGGCTCTTTATGGGTGGAGGTGTAGGTTGCCTATTGGTTGGTTTGAAGTAGGTAAAGCTACGTTGATGGGGCCATATTCAGTTGATGAGGCTATGGAGAAATTTCAAATTATGAGGGAAAGGCTTAAAACATCTCAGAGTTATCAAAAGTCCTATGTAGATGTGACGAGGAAAGAACTTGAATTTGAACCTGATGATTGGTGGTTTATGAAAGTGTCTCTCATGAATGGGTTGATAAGGTTCGAAAAGAAAGGGAAGCTTAGTCCCCTATATGTTGGCCCGTACAAGATTGTGAGATGTGTTGGCAAGGTGGCCTATGAGTTGGAGTTGCTCGCGGAGTTAGGTTATTGCATCCGGTTTTCTATATGTCGCTCTTCAAGAAGTGCATTGGTTGTTCTGCTAGAGATAATTGGTGTGAAGGATAAGCTTAGTTATGAGGAGGTGCCAGTTGAGATTCTTATCATCAGGTTCGAAAGTTGAGAAATAAAGAAGTAGCTTCAGTAAAGGTTATGTGGAGAAATCATCTTGTTGAGGGAGCGTTGTGGGAAGCTGCAGCAGATATGATGGCTATATATCCGCATCTTTTCCCTTCCGGCTTAGTTCAATCTTGAGATATCAATTCCTTCCTTAGTACTTTATTCAATTTCATGTCTAGTTCATGTCTACTAGTTTCTTTCACATCATAACATGTATGTGTGATTCAGTGAATCAGTTCAGTCATGTATTTTAGTCTGAGGCAGTCATTCTATCAGTTTTCAGCTTCAGATATTCAGTATTTGGGATGGCAGTTCCTTTCCCCAGTAATTCAGTATATTTATCTACATTCGAGGATGAATGTTCTCAAGGGGGAGATATTCTAATGCCCCTAAAGTTACTAAGATTTGACCTAAGGGTTTAAGCGAAGAAAGTAGGGAAATATTGCACCAGGTTACAGGATAACTTGTCCAGTGACTGGTGAAGTGCTCCACGAGTCGTGAAGTAACTCATGATATAAGTGGTAGACTAGTGAAGAGCCGTGGTCAGGGGATGACCATGGGTGAAGCACGAGTCGTGATGTTACCTCATGACTCATTAAGTAAGTCATGGTCACGTTGGAGGAATTGGAGGTTTGAAATTCTAGTAGACTTCACGAGTGAGGACCACATGTCATCCCCTACCTCAAGACTCGTGAAGTCCCTCGTGAGGACTAGTAGAGTCTATTTTCCTGCGAATTTAGTAAAGGTGTTTTTGTAATTTCTAAGCTCCTAAGTCCTGAACTTCATCTTTTTAAGATGTTTTAGGAGGGTTTTAAGTAGGTTTGAACTATCCTGAGTCATTCTCTCCCATGCATGCAAGCTTAGGGAGTTCCTTTGAATTTCAAGTCTAAGAATTTCACTAGTTCTTTCCCAAATATCTTGTGCTTTCAAAGAAGTATGTAGAATCAGCTTATCCAGGTATGTAGGGTCATGAATGAAAGTTTCCCTTCACTCTCATGCCCAAATTCCATCACTAGTTCATAAATTCAAGTGTATGATTCTATGTGGTTTTAATCCAAATATATGAAATTCTCTATGTTTAATTTTATGGGTCATATCCCTTCATGTTTCAAATGAGGTTCTGAGATTCATGGGCAGTTTTTATATGCAAATTGATAATAAAATGCATGATTTCAAGTTTGAATTACGCCCAATTATGCAAGTTTCATGAAAAGTCAAGTTTATGATCTATGTTATCTAGTATGATGAGATATATAGCATGAAAGAATAATCATGATTTACCCATGTATGAATCCATAATTTTGACTATCAAGTATATTTCAAGTATGATAAAGTTTAGGGAAAGCCCACATGATTTAAGTATGTTTTCATGATTTACTTCAGTTTTATAATATCAGCTTTCCACATGATTTTGGAGTCGATACTCCCACTTTCAGCTTGTGGTATGTTTTGAGCCAAGGCTCCCCATATTTAAATTTCAAACTATGCATGTTATTACATTTTTAGCTTCCTTGAAAAATGATGGAGAGCATTTTCACAGTTTTTGGAGGAGTGTCTAGCACCGAGAAGGCTAGGCGTTCAGGAAAACCCCATGTCTCAGAACTACATGCCAACGTAGGGTTATTCAGTTCTTTTGGGACCTCTCTTGTGAGCTTCCCCTACCTCGAATGGACCTTCAACTTGATAACGATATCATAGTAGCGCCTGTAGCCTGGTAAGACTCTGGACGACTCTGCCCACTATAATAGTTAGGATCACGTAAGCTCTATTCTGATACTGCCGGTTATATGGAAAATCTCCCATTATTCTTCATGATTTCAGTTATGCATGTTCATTAGTTATGATAATTTGTTTTCAGCAGGTTTGACCCAATAATCAGCATATCAATTTTACTTATGAATGTCAATTTCAGTGTTGGCTCACTTGATTCAGTTATGAAATTCATTATATGTTTAATCATGTTTCAGATATCATCATGTAGTCCTTACTCTCATAATCTTATAATAATATGATTTATGTTATGCATGTGTTCAATTTATACTTACTAAGCCTGTTTTACTTATCTTGCATACTCAGTACATTCCTAGTACTGACGACATACTCTATGTTATATTATTTCATGATACAGGCTCAGACGTTCAGATTCAGTTTTCCCGCTAGCCAATTTTCAGAGTTCAGCCTAGATGCCTTGTTGGTGAGTCCTCATCCTTTGATGACCTTTAGATGGTTGAGTTATCATCATTTTCAGTTTTAGTCTTCTAGTGGGCTAGTTGGGGGTGTTGTCCCATCAGCACATCAGTATGTTAGAGGCTTTTCAGACATAGTTTGTATATTTAGCTTCGGATTCCATTGTGCAAATGTTTTTACTAATCAGACTTCTGCTATTTCAGAATATATATTTCCTTTTACGTATGTTGAGCTTTAGCTTTCATGTTCATGAAATGGGTCGACTTGGAGCCATTTATGGTTCTAGGTTTTGTGTCCATATCCTGGCCTATGCTCAGGTCGTGACATTTACTTAGAATAAACACCTAATCTTCTCTCTAACACAGTAGATTGAAAATAAAACTCTCAAGGATTATCAAGGAAGCTAGAGTTCATCTTCTCCAATTCCCTTGTATCCCAAATTAAGTCAAGAAGTCAGTAAACCTGGGTTTGTGGGATCAGCAAAGGGGGAATTTCTTTCACCCTCATGCCCAAATCTAAGCTCAATTTCATGAATTCAATTCTCCCATATCTCCAATTGTAATTTTCATGAATTTCAGGGTTAGAACCCTTTCATGCAAAAACTTTATGTTCTTTTATGGATTGATTCTCTCTTGCATTTACATGTATTTCATGATTTTGTTTGGGTTGATTCTTTTGGAAAATTCTTATGATTCTATATTCCAAGTTAGCATGATTTACTCAATTATGTATGAATCTCATGAATTTCAAGGTTTTGCTTAATGGATGTATTTTCAGCAAAGTTTTTATGGTTAGTCCACATAGGTCAAGGAATTTATGAACCATGAGGCTCACTTGGAGTATGTCAATTATAAGATTCTCCCAGACTTGTTCCATATTTCTTCATGTTCATGTTTTATGATGCCATGCCTTATGGTATTTTTGGCCCATTGATCAGTTTATGGGTTTTACTTGCGATTTCAAATATGTTAAGCCTTATGATGCTATTTTAAAAATATAGGGTCATTATAATCCTGTTTATGATGAAAACCTCATGTTTCATGACTATAACACAATCATGATTTTTAGCATGTTGTCCCTAGTTTCATGTTTTACTTATCCTCCGCACTCAATACATTTAAAGTACTAATCGCATACTTTTGTGCTATATCATCTCATGATATATGTTCGGGTATTCAGCCTCATCCTCGCTGCTAGAAATGCTCTCTTCATAGATTTAGCAGTTGATTGGTAAGTCCTCATCATTCGAGGACATTAGTTTGGGTATATGTCTTTCTTTCGTTATTACAATTTCAATGGTTTAACTTGTTGTCTCAGTTATATGTTTTATGATATTTCAGACTTATTTCGCTGATGTTATGTCTCATGATTTACTTCTGCTTAGTTCTATGCTTATGCTTATGTTATGCATGTACCATGGGTTAGATTGGAGAAATTTATGGTTCTAGTTCCCGTGTCGTGTCCGAGTTCTATGTTCCGGTCATGACACTACGCGACCCCTATCGCCCGTAAGCCATCTATCTAGGTACTCCGGGATTTCCGCCCATCGTCCAACATTTCACATATGATCTCGACCCCCGCCTTTCCATCAACGTACAATGCTTAGCAACAAAACTAGACTTATACATCTGAAACCTAATGGAAAAATCGATCTAAATATTCGGGGTGTTACATCCTCCCTTAAGAAACATTAATCCTTAAATGTTGATGATACATACGAATCAGTTTTAAAAATCATAGAATCACAACTACATTCATATATTTAATTAGAATTTCCGAGGTCTACAAAAGACTTCAAACAACATAACACAATCCTAGACCTACCAAGGTGCAAACACGAATCAATTGGACTCGACAAAATAAGTAAAACATATCCTAAAGAATTACCTACGGAAGGTTCCATATTTTGGTAACTTACCATGGAGAGAATGCACTTTAGAAAATAATATGCGGCAACCACACTATCTCTGCTCTTACCCTTACCCACAATGTACTGAGACCAGGCTCAATTGGACCTACTTAAGTAGATTATTCTGTTGCTAGATCAATTGTTCATGCTATACCACTCTATTTCTAAGCCAGGCATCTTCTCATCTTATGGTTCGCCCCAACATGAGAAACAAAGAGTCGAGCATCTTCTCATCTTTTGACATTGTCCAGGATGTCTCTTCTTGCACCACTCACAATGAAGCAGAGCTAGTTCCCCAATTATCGATACCCTAATATTCTAGAATCCTCTCCTAGATCACACGAAATGTAGCATCCAGAACCATCACCCTATAACTATGGTAGAGAAAGTCTAGGTTATCCTCCATGCTATCATGGCTTAGAGCAACACTGAGACTCTCCCCTAAAGTCCATATGTCTCAACCTCTTACGTTGTTCCCTTCCAACCCTTTAAGTTCCCTATTCTCGAGCCTCAGACGGGTCAATCTCTATATACTATACCCTACTCATATCCTCATCGGAAGTCATATCAAATCATTGTTTGGTTGTAGGATTTTATGTTAATAACATTCTTTGTATAAATCAAAAAACATGAGCTTAGACCCGACTCCTATGACATCAGACTTACCACACGATTTTGATTAGAAAGAAGGGTAAAAATTTGAGATGTCCTATAGCTCCTGTTTTGAAGTACATTGCGCCGCAAACATAAGCAAGTCTCTACTAGATACGGATCACAGACTCTGAAGACATGACCTACTCTGATACTAAATTTTTCATGCCTCAACCTCGAGGTACGTGTTTGTCACCCAATATTTATTGGCCCAACTGAACCCTGCAGCTAACCAACCAACAAACCTAAGCCGATGAGGCTCACCACCATAACACTAAATAACAACAAAAAAGATGAAAAACCAAAAATCTAAGTCTATTTAACTTTATAACGGAAGATGGCCCTAAAAACCAACACGTATATACTGTAGGCCGACAAGGCCAAACATGAGAACAACAACTATACAATAGAGCCAACCAGGCCTACAATAGTACAACAACCCAAAATGATAGTCTACGTGCCTTTAAGAATTGAATAGATGATATATGGTTGTGACAAGGCCCTGACCTATCCAAATAGTCATATATACATGAAACAAAGGGCAACTCCAAACAACTTGGGTTTTCCCAACAACTAGAACTCTACACAGATATGTAGATTCTGGTCTACCTACTGATCAACACCTGCACGTATGTATGCAACACTTCCAGGATTAGGACATCACAACTCAAATTAACCTCAGGTACCGAGGTATTTAGCAGCAGGGAGCATTCCTACGGATTTAGTTTCGCGAAATTCCGCCGACAAATCGTCAAGCTACCGGACTAAGGTAAGTAGAATTGCTCCAAACTAGTGTCTATGTGTTACTAGCTGTGAAGTGAATACTTCTCCCTTCTGGACTTCTGGAAAATAGCAAGTTTTCGACAGTCTTTCGATAAGCCTAAGTTTAGGCTATAATTATATCGAAAGTGACGCCGTCCTTCAGAATAATGTTGTATTTAGTACTAATGGACGTGTTTATGAATGCAGTTGGGGAGATTTAGCTGGAATACTGACCGAGCCTCGTCCGACAGTCTGATAACTCGAGGTTAAGGTATGTGAAGTTGTTCATCGGCAAGTTAGTAAGCCCTAGCTTGGTAAATCATAGTAAACTCCGTATTTGAAACTCTCAGAGTTGAATGTTGAGAACTAAGTAAATCAAATAGATTTTGAGTTGTGTTGTCGTATCGTATTCGGTATGAAAGACAGTAAAGCATGCGCCAAAGGGCGAGTTAGCATTCCAGATTCAGTATAGCTTATTGTGTGATTAGCAAGCATGTTGTAGAATAAAAAAAGAGACAAATTTTTCCGAATAAAAGTTAGTAAAGTAAAATCAGATAGACAGACAGTTTTATGGATACAGATTAGCCATTCAGACAGATAGTATCCCGGCTACAGATTAGCCAAGAAGTTAAATAAAGATTTTAGAATTAGTATAATCAGTAAAGAATCAGTTTAGTATAGAAACAGATCAGAATAAGAAATCAGATCCCAGATAGTCTTTTTTCAGTTATACATGCTTGCTATCTATATGTGCTATTTGTTTGTTGAGACTTGATGTGGCGTGAGGGCACCCTATTGAGCGTCCACGCCGCCCCTGGGTTGGTAATCGTGCCGCCCACTGAGCGGATGGGTTTTACGTCACTCCAAGGAGTGGCATGTCGTCCCCAGCTTGGACGAAGATGGGATGAAGCTTTCCCCATAGCAGTCTGATCAGCATTACAGGTGCAGCTCCGGTTTCAGATAGCCCTATTGAGTTTTGTGTCCAGGGAACCAGACCCTATCTGTTACAGTTTGTATATTCAGT
This sequence comes from Datura wrightii, assembly GCA_035772735.1. Lineage (NCBI taxonomy): Eukaryota > Viridiplantae > Streptophyta > Magnoliopsida > Solanales > Solanaceae > Datura > Datura wrightii. Next base: position 115,013,564 of record JASDFA010000001.1, read on the forward strand.
TATTATAGGTGTAGCTCCAGTTTCAGGTAGCCCCGTTGAGTTGTGTCCGGGGATCCAAACCCTCTCTGTTACTGTCTACACAGGAGTCCTCCGGACCTAGACACGGTTGCTTATATCGGAGGCCATGGCCCGAGCCAGAGACCCAAGGGGCCGGTAGAGGAGCTCCGAAGTGAGCAGATGAGTGGAGTGACTTATTTTTTGCTGGTTTTGACCCGAGTAGGGGTATATAGATTGTTTGCTTGCTTGGCGCCATCCGTCTTATGGGGGTTGGTATTGGCTCTTGCTTGCTAAATGTATATGTACTTATGTGTTTTATATATATTAGTTAATAGACAGCAGGCCGCCGTGACTACAGACACGCTCCTGCCTATCAGTGTAGAAAGGTTTGATCTAGTTCCTATCAACTCTTCAAATTCAGTTATCTTCTGCTCATGGACTTATTAGTTATGTCATTTGTATTCAGTTGTATTATTTCAGTTAGTTTGAATACTTGGTACCAGTGGTACTGACGCCCAATGGGGCGCTGCATTACTTGCCTGCAGGTACTCATAGACGAGGAGGCGATCCCTCGTGATCCTAGTCAGCGCAGAGTCATCAGCTCCTGTCATCCGGAGCTTGATATTTCAGAGGCTTATATCATTTCCTTTTGTTGTACAGTACGGGTAGGTCGGGGCCTTGTACCGACCATCTTATCAGTATTCCTAGAGGCTTGCAGTCTGTGTATATTTCCTTGTGGTAAGTTAAGCCGGTCGTGTGAGGCCATGCAGTTTGTTATAGCTGTTTAGCATTTCAGTTTATGTTGGCCGTGTGAGGCCTTAGTTTGACAGTAGTGGTGACCTTGCTGGTCACGTAGTCTTACAGTAGTCTTATGTTGAGTTACAGATAACTAGACAGCATGGTGGCCTTGTCGGCCTGTATAAGATCCCTTATATTGAGATGTTTCTGGTTAGCTGTCATTACAGGTACAGGTGGCTATAGGCCCAGTTGGTCGGAAGCTGTGTTTACAGCCGTTATAAAGCCCTTTGTTTCTAGAAATCTGAGTTAGAGCCAGCCAGGCACCAGATGTGCTCAGGCTCAGTTGTCTAGCAGTTCAGGTCCTAGTAGGGCACCAGGTGCCAGTCATACCCCCCCCCCCCAAGGCGGGGCGTGAGAAACTTGGTATCAGAGCAGGTCGTGTCCCAGGGAGTCTGCAAGCCATGCTAAGTAGAGTCTTGTGTATGGATGTGTTGTGCACCACATACTATAGGCAGGAGGCTGCGAGGCATAATAGGATGGTTACTCTTCTTTCATACTCAGTCGTGCCATAGCACAGTACAGTATAGAGTTGAGTTCCTAAAACTTATCATATCCTTTGTCTACAGATAAGAATGGCAGATCAGCGACACCCTGCCACAGGTAGGAGATTAGACACGACAGCAGGAGAAGGCATCAGCAGGATGCCTCAACTTCAGTCAAAGTCAGCTCGATCTGAGGGCGATATAGAGGTTTCATCACAGCCCTCTCAGTAGTCCCCCTCACATTAGGAGCCGTTGGGCACTACACCGCCATCAGATCAGGAGGTTCGTAGCGCTGTAGTTATGTTGGCATAGACGATGGCCACACAGCGCCAGCCAGTGCCACCTGTAGCAGCAGAGTCTTCAGGTGGGTCAGGCAGTTCTAGAGTCCGGGAATTTTTAGCACTGGTTCCCCCACAGTTTACAGGGTGAGATCAGGCAGAGGACCCCCAGGACTTTCTAGATCAGATACAGAGGATATCCCGAGTTATGCGTATGACCCCTTCAGAGTCTGTTGAGTTGGTAGTGTTCCGGTTGTGGGACATAGCAGTACTATGGTACGAGAGTTGGGAGAGGTCCCGAGGGAGAGATGTTACCCCTCCGACCTGGACCAGCTTCTCGGAATCCTTCCTGGACTGTTACATGCCACGAGAGATCCGGCAGGCCCGCATGGATCAGTTTTTGCATCTCGAGCAGGGGGCGAGGAGCGTACGCGAGTAAGCTTTACAGTTTGACTCCTTAGCCTGTTATGCTCTAGCATTTGTTGATACCATGCCAGCGAGAGTCCACAGATTTATCATGGGTTTGAATCCGGAGTATACTGAGGCATGTATGACGGCGACATTCCGAGAGGATATGGACATTGCCCGAGTACAGGATTTTGCTCAGACCATAGAGGGTCTTAGACAGCGGCAGCAGGGTAGTACACAGACCAGTCAGGAACAGCGCCGTAGAGACAGAACAGATGAGATGCAAAGAGAAGTTCAGAGAGGACCCAGGCCTCGACTATCAGATAGACCCCCTAGACCCCCACCTCCTCCACAGAAGCAGCAGCAGCGAGGTAGATATGTACGTAGAGGGAAGTCAGAGCCCAGTGGAAGTTCCAGAACAGTAGAATCTCCGCAGCAGAGAAGGGGAGAGAAGAGCAGATTTGCACCCTCACCCTATCCCTATTGTAATCGACCACACTCCGGAGCTTGTAGATATGGCTCCACTGGGTGTTATATTTGCGGACAGGAGGGGCATCAGATGAGAGATTGTCCAACTAAAGGTCAGGAGAGTAGATACAGTCAGGACAGGGGATCCGCAGGGCCACGAGCCCCAGCAGCCTCAGTGGGGCGTGGGCCTTCAGGTTCAGTAGGCAGAGGTCGAGGTAGGTTAGGAGCTTCCAGTTCAGGTACGGGTTCAAGTCGTACTTATGCACTACCAGGGAGACAAGATTCAAAGGCGTCTCCGGATGTAGTAACAGGTACAATGACTATTTTATTCCTGCCCTGCTTTTGTATTGATTGACCCAGGATCCACTTTGTCGTATGTTACCCCATTTGTGGCACGAAAGTTCAATATTGCACCAGAATTATTGCAGCAGCCCCGTTCAGTATCCACGCCCGACGGTGACTCTATTATAGCTAGTAGAATATACCGAGGGTGTACAGTGGAGGTTGCTGACCGCCAGACTACTGTAGATCTGGTAGAGCTAGAAATGATAGACTTCGATGCCATAATGGGTATGTATTGGCTAGTGCCGTGCTACGCCAATGTAGAATGTTGGACCAAGACGGTCCGATTCCACTTTCCAGGAGAGACAGTGCGAGAGTGGAAAGGCAACACAGCTACTCAAAAAGGTAGGTTTATTTCCTACCTTCAGGCGAGGAAAATGATAACTAAGGGATTTATTTACCACCTAGTCAGAGTTCAGGATGTTCGGGCAGAATATCCGACACTCCAGTCTGTTCCGGTGGTGAACGAGTTCCCTGATGTGTTTCCAGATGAGTTACCTGGTCTTCCCCAGAAAGAGAAATAGATTTCGCTATTGATTTATTACCAGGCACTCAGCCTATATCAATTCCTCCTTATCATATGGCTCCTGCAGGACTCAGAGAGTTGAAGGAGTAGTTGAAAGATTTGTTATATAAAGGTTTCATCAGCCGGAGTACTTCACCATGGGGTGCGCCGGTTCTATTTGTGAGGAAGAAAGATGGCTCGCTCCGTATGTGCATAGATTATCGGCAGTTGAACAAAGTTACAGTGAAGAACAAGTATCTGCTTCCCAGAATAGATGATTTGTTTGATCAGCTACAAGGGGCCAGATACTTTTCCAAGATCGACTTGCGGTGCGGATATCACTAGGTTCGTGTTCGTGAAAGGGATATTCCTAAAATGGCGTTCAGGATCCGATATGGACATTTTGAATTTCTAGTGATGTCCTTCGGGTTGACGAATGCCCCAGCAGTATTCATGGACCTGATGAATAGTATTTTCAGACCATATCTGGACTTGTTCGTAATAGTATTCATTGATGATATTCTGGTGTATTCTCGCTCTGAAGCAGATCACCGGACTCATTTACGGATAGTGCTTCAGATTCTCATGGACCGCCAGTTATATGCTAAGTTCTTCAAATGCGAATTCTAGCTTAACTCAGTAGCCTTCCTAGGGCATATTGTGTCGGATGCTGGTATACAGGTTGACAAGCAGAAAATAGAAGCAGTCAAATCATGGCCTAGGCCTACCACTCCGACTGAAGTCCGTAGCTTTCTTGGATTAGCGGGATATTACAGGAGGTTTGTTGAAGGGTTTTCTACTATAGCAGCACCTCTGACTAAACTGACGCAGAAAGCAGTAAAGTTTCAGTGGACAGAGGCATGCGAGCAGAGCTTCCAGGAACTGAGAGACAGATTAACCTCCGCCCCAGTGTTAGCATTACCGGAAGGTACAGAGGGTTATTTAGTGTATTACGACGCATCAGGCATTGGGTTGGGTTGTGTGTTGATGCAACATGGTTAGGTGATTGCGTATGCTTCCAGGCAGCTGAAGAAACACGAAAATAATTACCCCACCCACGACATGGAGTTATCCGCAGTAATCCACGCCTTGAAAATGTGGAGGCATTACCTGTATGGCGTTCATGTTGATATTTTCACAGATCACAAGAGCCTACAGTATATCTTCACTCAGAGGGAGTTGAATCTGCGACAACGTTGCTGGTTGGAGCTGTTAAAGGATTATGACGTGAATATTCTATACCACCCGGGAAAAGCCAATGTTGTAGCAGATGCTCACAGTCGTAAGTCCATGGGGAGTTTGGTGTATTTGCAGCCCAAGCAGCGGGAATTGGTCAGGGAGATGTATCAGTTAGCTAGCCTAGTCGTTCGTGTAGTAGAAACCGAGGACAGTAGAGCGATAATTCAGAACACCATCGTGTCATCACTAGTTGTAGAAGTGAAAGAACGGCAATATGAGGATCCTGGCCTGATCCAGCTCAAAGACAGAATCCAGCAGGGTAAAGCGCCTGATTTTCAGGTAACTGAGGATGGGGTGCTACGCTGTAAAGACCGCCTCTGTGTTCCAGATGTTTCAGGACTCCGCCAGCAGATTACGAATGAGGTACATTACGCCTGTTATTCTCTTCACCCCGGTGCAATTAAAATGTACCACGATATCAAGGAAAACTACTGGTGGCCAGGTATGAAAAGAGAAATTGATGAATTTGTAGCCCAGTGCCCCAACTGTCAGCAGGTGAAAGCAGAACATCAGAAACCAGGTGGGTTAACTCAAGACATAGCTGTGCCGCTCTGGAAATGGGAAGCAGTGAATATGGATTTTATAGCAGGATTACCCTATACTAAACACAGGCATGACTCTATATGGGTGATAGTTGATAGATTGACAAAATCATCTCATTTCCTGCCAGTGAGAACTACTTTCTCGGCTGAAGATTACGCCGAATTGTATATCCGAGAAATAGTCAGATTGCATGGAGTGCCAATATCCATTATTTCGGATAGGGGAACACGGTTTACGGCTAGATTTTGGCAATCGTTTCAGAAAGGTCTGGGAATGCAGATTAATTTGAGTACAGCATTCCACCCTCATACAGATGGACAGGTTGAACGCACAATTCAGACGCTCGAAGATATGTTGCGAGCATGTGTTAGATTTCGGTGGTAGCTGGGACGAGCATTTGCCGTTAATTGAATTTGCTTATAATAACAGCTATCACTCAGCCATACAGATGGCGCCTTTCGAGGCATTATACGGGCAAAAATGTAGATCACCGATTGGTTGGTTTGAAATAGGAGAATCAGCATTGGTTGGGCCAGAAATTGTTCAGCAGTCAGAGGAAAAGGTAAAGCTTATCCGAGAACGCCTATTGACTGCACAGAGCCACCAGAAATCATATACTGATGTGCGGCACAGAGATTTGGAATTTGATGTAAATGACTGGGTATTTCTGAAAGTGTCTCTGATGAAAGGGGTGATGAGATTCGGCAAGAAAGGTAAGCTCAGCCCAAGATTTGTTAGGCCATATCAGATTCGTAGAAGAATAGGCCAAGTGGCGTATGAGTTGAACTTGCCGCCAGAATTAGAATCTGTTCATCCAGTATTTCATGTATCCATGCTGAGGAAATGTTTAGGATACCCATCAAGAGCAGTTCCAGTCTAGGATATCTAGGTCACAGAAGAGCTGGCCTATGAAGAGGTTCCAGTAGCCATCTTAGATAGACAGATTCGTAGATTGTGAACTAAAGATATTGCGTCTGTCAAGGTATTGTGGCGTAATAGGAACCGAGAAGAGATGACATGGGAGGCTAAGAAAGATATGAAATCTAGATATCCTCACTTATTCCAAGCCTAGTTAGGCGACAGGTATGTCCGTGTTATTGTTTATGCAGTACTTTATAGTTCTGTATGTATAAATGAGAAAGATTGATGTTTAGCTATCAAGTGAATCTTAAGTATCATGTGCAGTACCTATATTGGAATTTTCTGCGTTTTAGGTTTTTGGTATAGTCCATATTACAGGGGAAACTCTGCCGAAATTTCCTTAGGAGCAAGTTGAGTTAATTGAATAGTCCTCTAAATAGCACTTTCATTCGAGGACGAATGTTCCTAAGGGGGGAAGAATGTTATACCCCGTAAGATTTCCGACACCTAGATGGCCTATTCGCACATTGGTTAAGCATATTTGAAAGCCATACGTGCTAGGGAAAGGCCCGGGAAAAGATCGGACGGGTAACCTGCTGAACCATCGCGGAAGGAGCCGAGGCAGAACCCCTCCGCGATGGCAACGTGTCACGGAGGTGGAGCCTCCGCGTTGGCTCTGTGACACATTGGGTCTGTCCAGGCCCAAGTATATAAATCCCCACTTCGGTTTTAAATGAAATAATTCTTATATTTTCCAGTGAAAACAGAGAGAAAAACCAGAGAGGAGAAAGGGACGAAGGTTCCTTGATAATTTCCTTCCGATTAAGCTGCCAAACGTTGTCCAAACTCAAATTAACCTCAGGTACCGAGGTATTTAGCAGCAGGGAGCATTCCTACGGATTTAGTTTCACGAAATTCGGCCGACAAATCGTCGAGCTATCGGACTAAGGTAAGTAGAATTGCTCCAAACTAGTGTCTATGTGTTCCTAGCTGTGAAGTGAATACTTCTCCCTTCTGGACTTCTGGAAAATAGCAAGTTTTCCACCGTCTTTCGATAAGCCTAAGTTTAGGCTATAATTATATCAAAAGTGACGCCGTCCTTCAGAATAATGTTGTATTTAGTACTAATTTATGTGTTTATGAATGCAGTTGGGGAGATTTAGCTGGAATACTAACCGAGCCTCGTCCGACAGTCGGATAACTCGATGTTAAGGTATGTGAAGTTGTTCATCGGTAAGTTAGTAAGCCCTAGCTTGGTAAATCATAGTAAACTCCGTATTTGAAACTCTCAGAGTTGAATGTTGAGAACTAAGTAAATCTAATAGATTCTGAGTTGTGTTGTCGTATCGTATTCGGTCCGAAATACAGTAAAGCATGCTCCAAAGGGCGAGTTAGCATTTCAGATTCAGTATAGCTTATTGTGTGATTAGCAAGCATGTTGTAGAATAAAAAAAGAGATAGATTTTCAGAATAAAAGTTAGTAAAGTATAATCAGATAGACAGACAGTTTTATGGCTACAGATTAGCCATTCAGACAGATAGTATCCCGGCTATAGATTAGCCAAGCAGTTAAATAAAGATTCAGATTCAGTATAATCAGTAAAGAATCAGTTCAGTATAGAAATAGATCAGAATAAGAAATCAGATCCCAAATAGTCTTTTTCAGTTATACATGCTTGCTATCTATGTGTGTTATTTGTTTGTCGAGACTTGATGTGGCGTTAGGGCACCCAATTGAGCGTTCGCGCCGCCCCTAGGTTGGTAATCATGTCGCCCATTGAGCGGGTGGGTTTTACGTCACTCCAAGGAGTGGCATGCCATCCCCATCTTGGACGAAGATGGGATGAAGCTTTCCCCATAGCAGTCTGATCAGCATTACAGGTGCAACTCCGATTTCAGATAGCCCTGTTGAGTCTTGTGTCCAGGGAACCAGACCCTATCTGTTACTGTTTGTATATTCAGTTATTATAGTTGTAGCTCCAGTTTCAGGTAGCCCCGTTGAGTTGTGTCCGGGGATCCAGACCCTATCTATTACTGTCTACACAGGAGTCTTCCGGACTCAGACACGGTTGCTTATATCGGAGGCCATGGCCCGAACTAGAGACCCAGGGGGCCGGTAGAGGAGCTCCGAAGTGAGCAGATGAGTGGAGTGACTTATTTTTGGCTGGTTTTGACCCGGGTAGGGGTATATAGATTGTTTGCTTGCTTGGCGCCATCCGGCTTATGGGGGTTGCTATTGGCTCTTGCTTGCTAAATGTATATGTACTTATGTGTTTCATATATATTAGTTAATAGACAGCAGGCCGCCGTGACTGCAGACATGCTCCTGCCTATTAGTGCAGAAAGGTTTGATCTAGTTCCTATCAACTCTTCAGATTCAGTTATCTTCTGCTCATGGACTTGTTAGTTATGTTATTTGTATTCAGTTTTATTATTTCAGTTACTTTGCATACTCGGTACCACTGGTACTGATGCCCAATGGGGCGCTACATTACTTGCCTGCAGGTACTCATAGACGAGGAGGCGATCCCTCGTGATCCTAGCCAGCGCAGAGTCATCAGCTCCTGTCATCCAGAGCTTGATATTTCAGAGGTTTATATCATTTCCTTTTGTTGTATAGTACGGGTAGGTCGGAGCCCTATCCCGACCATCTTATCAGTATTCCTAGAGGCTTGCAGTCTGTATATATTTCCCTGTGGTCAGTTGAGCCGGTCGTGTAAGGCCGTGCAGTTTGTTATAGCTGTTTAGCATTTCAGTTTATGTTGGCCGTGTGAGGCCTTAGTTTGACAGTAGTGGTGACCTTGCCGGTCACGTAGTCTTACAGTAGTCTTGTGTTGAGTTACAGATAACTAGACAGCATGGTGGCCTTGTCGGCCCGCATAGGCTCCCTTATATTGAGATTTTTCTGGTTAGCTGTCATTACAGGTATAGGTGGCTATAGGACCAGTTGGCCGGAGGCTGTGTTTACAGCCGTTATATAGCCCTTTATTTCCAGAAATCTGAGTTAGAGCCAGCCAGGCACCAGATGTGCTCAGGCTTAGTAGTCTAGCAGTTCAAGTCCCAGTAGGGCACCAGGTGCCTGTCATACCCCCCCCCCCAAGGCGGGGCGTGACACTACCATAACAACTCACATCACTTTACCGGTCCTCAGTCCGTTCACCCCAATAACAATAGTACAATCAGCCACAATCATGTCAGGTACCAAATGTACAGCTAACCAGAATAGGCAACAATCATATGAATGCAATAAGATACAATGTAACACACAATCTTACCCTGCCAGAACATAATCCATAGTCTTACAAGTTAGTGATATATACAAGTTCTATCATACTAGAGGAACTATCGGAACCCCATGAAAGATCAATCATGCCAGAAATATCACATTTGTGCACAAGCTCAGCCCTACCAGAGAATATTATACCCCATACGTCAGGTTATCCTTGGGATATACTGTAACACTCCAAAAGTCCCTAAGACTAAACCCTAGCTAAGGAATATGAACTAGTAGAGAAAATCTAAAATTCCCCTCAAAATGACTTGTCATACGAGTTGTGGTATGACATAATGAGTTATTGGAGTAGTCGTGGTAAGACCCAGAATTTTCATCCCCGAAGCCATTAGTCCACACTATCAGTCCTGGTAGGATGGTACGACGTGGTCAGGAATTATTGTTTCCCAGCTACAGATAAGGACCTGAGGTAACAAGTCAAGTAACAATTTATGATCGAAAATAACGGGTCATGACGAGGAGTCATAGGATGGAAGATCAGAAAAGATGCATTTTGGACCTAGTGACCACGAGTCATGGTATGACTCGTGGTATCCAGTGATTAGTCGTGATGGGCTTCTATGATATGAAGATTAAAAAGGTGGAAATTAGGTCCAACTATGATTAGTCTTGATGATCGACAGACAAATTTTTTTAAATTAGATTCCAAGTGATATTTTGGTAAAATTCTAAGCTTCTAACTCCTATTTGAGGTCATTTTGGGATTCCTAAGGGACATATTAGAGGGAGTTCCCTAGTTGAATCCTCATTTATCCCATAAAAACCGTAAAGTTCTTTTTCTCTCTTCCTCTCAAGGTTCAAGAACACCTAGGATTCCTCTCTAAGGTGCAACAAGCTTTAAGTTCTTTTTGGGGATTCTTCAACCAGGTATGTGGGACTTCAACAAGGTTTTTATTTCAACCTTGTGTCCCAATTATTTACATAAACCCTAAAAATTCCAATTCTCTAAGAAAGCATATCTTAGGATTTCAATTCTACATGTGAATTCTCCTATGATTAGTCATGCCCTTCAATACCCTCATTATGAATAGATATGCATGTCCATGATTCCCCTCTCCATTTCATGATTCTTTTCCATGATGCGATCTTAGCATGATTTTTACACTCAGCAATGATTTAGCATTATTTTCACAAAAATGGTTTGTTTGACAAATATGATTTTACCATGATCTCAGTATACATGATTTACATTATTTCTTCAATCTATGAATTTCATGAATTCATTATGATCAACATGTTTATGCTTCTTTAGACTCTCAAGCCCATTGTTAGATAAAGTATCCCTAACTAGTCTTAGAACATCAATGTTTATCCCTTAGTATCAGTATGTTCATGGTCCTTTAGGCTCTATAGACTCTTGTTAGATAAGGTGGTTCGAACTAGTCTTAGGACATCAACTTCACATTATCAGTTTATAGGTATCCTTATTGTTCAATTGGGAGTAGTACTAGCACCGAGTAGGCTGGAGTTCCAGCGTACCCAGGTCTCAGAACTACGTGCCACCATATGATAAGGGATTGTCGATAGTAGAGAATATTTCACTTAGCCTGAGGAATATGACATCCTTCTTAGTTAAGAGTATTTCCCTCACCTCAATAGTCGTATAGAGGGGTCCTCCTTAGTTAAGAGTGTCTCCCTAAACATATGAGTGATACCACATCAACCATTGTTCTTACCCTTGGCAAGGTATGAACACCTTCCCAACCAGGGTAACAGGTCAGACTCCATGAGGCTCACGTTAGAGTTTGTCGGTTAATAGGCTCTTCTATAATATAGTTTTAGTTTCAGTTCAGTTCCTCTCAGTTATAGTTACAACTTTTGTTTGAAGTGCATCTACATGACCCATAAAATCAGTTTAACTCATATTTTCATTTTCTATTTTCAAACTAGCATCATGTCAGTATTTATGCATCTCAGTTAGGGTCACTGTAATTTATCTCGTTTATGTATTCTGTTATGTATTTAGTACGGTCATTCTCAGATTACTATTTTATTTTAGGCTTTAGTTATATTTCTCACATACTTAGTACATTCAAGTTATTAACTGCAAACTCTCTATGCTATATCATATTATGATATAGATGTTGGTATTCAGAATCAGCCTCGCAGTTAGACACGTTCCGAACTCTATCATCTTGCAGTGGTGGGTCCTCATCTTCCGAAGGTGAGAGTTATGTTTTCTTTATTTAAGTATTATTTTAATTTCAGACTTTGGAGTTAGCTGGGGACTTGTCCCAGCAGCTCACCAGATTAGTAGAGGCTTTCAAACAATGTAATGTAGTTCCAGCTTATGACTTAGTGTTTTTAGCAAAGTATGTCCTCACCCTTAATGGTAAGTTATTTTTAAATTAGCTTCCACTTAGATATTCTTTATTAGTTGTTATGATGTTAGAGTTATTCTATGCCATGGGTTAGCTTGGGGTAACATGTGGCTCTAGGCCCCATTTCACATCCAGGATGTGGACTCGGGTCGTGATAAACATGGTATCAGAGCCTTAGATTTAGAGTGTCCTAAGATGTATAAAAATTCTTGCCAAGTAGAGTCTTGTTCATGGGTGTTAAGCCCGCCACACTTATGAGGAAGGGGCTATAAGGCGTTTGTAGGAAATTTGCCTTCTTACATGATTTTTATCATGTGTAGAGTGTGAAACTCTAAAAGTTCCTCTCTGAACTCATGCTCTACCCATTCACAGACAATGCCTCCCAAGAGAGCTAACGGAAAGAGGAATGACAATAGGAATCAGCTAGTCCCACCAGCTCCAGCAGACCTGATGGATGAGTAGGTTACCCATGTGAAGTTTTAGGCTGCATTCCATGTGTTGGCACAGGCCGTCATAACACTGTAACACCCTGAAACTTTTCTAGACCAGACTCGGGCCTCGTAAGAAAAATTCAGCAGAAAACTAGAAAACCTGCCTTAGAATGACTGAGACAACGAGTCGTGGTTAGCTCCAACGACTCTTTATGTCAGTCGTGGTCACCCCTGCTTGATCAGCTGAGAACCCACGGGACAAGGAACGACCCATTGTGAGAAACAACAGTCATCTTCTCACTCGTTGGTTCCCCAACTCAGAATCCCTTCTCCAGGACCCCACGATTCAACCAACAAGTCATTGTCAGAAATAATGACCCATTGTATGAGTCGTTGGGTGAGACCCCCAGACACCTATTCTAGTGATGACGAGTGGAAATAACGGACACAACGAGTCATTTTCACCACCCTTCATGTCAAGTTTGATGTTTTTAGGAATTCTTCCAGTGAACATAATGACTGGACACAACGACCCTTTGGGTCCACCAACAAGTTATTGTGTCACCCGGTTTCAAGCTTTTCAGGTTTTGTTGTTTAGTGACCACGGGAGGAACTAATGAATCGTTGGTTCACCCAACGAGCCATGTTGTCTCCCTTTGCCAGATCCAGTGTTTTCAACCCCCAAGAAGTAGGACCAACGAGAGGTCCAAATGAGTCATGGTCAGAACTAACGACTCATTGAGTGACCCGTTGGGTCCCTATCGGTCAATTTCCAGATTTTTATTCCAGGGACATTTTTGTAATTTACCACATATTTAGTCCCTAAACTACATCATTTTAACTATTATTTTAGATATATTAGAGGGATTGAATGGTTTTCCACCTCATTACCCATGTAAACTCTCTGAATATCGATCGTACAAACTCAGACATTTCCTCTCAAGTATTAACTAGGGTTCCTCATCAGTGCAGAAATTCAACCCTTCTTATTTAGGGACTTCTTATCCAGGTATTTGGGAATTCAAAATGGAGTAGTTCTTCCCTTGTGTCCCCAAAAATCTTCTCTATTTTTCTCTATCAGTTTAGTCGTGTAGATTAGAATGTAGAAAAATTGTCAGACTAATTTTGTTAAGATTTCAAGTGGTATATTTCTCATGATTTTTAACTACTTATTATTCCATATTTCTAGAAATTTATGAGAATTGTATTTTGTGGAATAATTTAGACCTAGTTCTAAGTTCAGTATAATTTAGAATCTTGCATGTTGGACTAGTTTCCCTATAGCTTGATTCTATCAAATTGGTGATTCCCATATTGTTAGTGTATGGGAAATTTTAGTAAGATATATACACGTCCAGTCTCAGTTACATTATTAGACTCAGTGTTGTCCATAAGTGTTAGCTAATCAGTTTGACTATAGTTAATTCTTGAGGTGCCAGTGGTGCCTCCCGGTTATCAGTATTAGACTCAGTATCAGATTTTAGTAGTTCTTTAGGCGATCATGACACTTCTAGATTGTTATACCCCAAAAAAATTTTAGTGATTATTTGATGTTTGTATGCTATGTTAAGGTAAGTACAGGTTGTATATTTACCGTAGATGACAAGGGAAATGTGTATGAATGGAAAACCAAAGAGTATGTGAAGTTCATAAGTAAGGGTAAACTTTAAAGAATCATATCTCCTAGCATATAATTAATTAGAAGCCCCACGGCCTATTAAATTAAAGGTACTTGAGTCTACCTTTCATAACATCAAACCTCTTGTCAATCGGAGTTCGGGGTAAAAAGTTATAGATGTTTTACCGTGACACTGTCGGGCAGAAAGGAGGCCACCATCCTAAAAACGGCTACCGCCAAACTTGCTTTATATTTTAAGTCATGACTTATAAAATCATTTTAAATGTTTCAATAATTAAGGTGCCTTATTATCCTCTGAAATTCTCTGAAATTTCCAGCAAACAACTAAGGAAAACACTAAGCTAAACTCCATTAAACTAAAGGTAAGTGAAGGGGATCTACAATAAGGTCAAGGTGGTGTGTTGGTGGCTGTTTTGGCTGCATTTGGGCAGTGTTGCTGTGGTAAATTTGCTGCGTTTTTGAAGATTTCCTAAGCTACATATACTTCCACTCTTGTTAGGGATTAAACACAAGTAAAAGGTAAGTATTCTACTACTATCCTTGCTTGAATTTTTTATTACAAGACTAGAAGTTGAGGTGTGTTTGGTGTGTTTGGTGAACTGTTTTGTGGCGTTTTGGAAAGCAAGGTTGCTGCATTTTTGGACAATAAGTTGAGGTAAATTACTCCTATTTTTAATCAAGAACAAATCCACATCAAAAGGTAAGTATTTCACCGCTTTTAAACCACTCAAATTGTAAAGTGAAAATCTGGAAATTGGCAGCTAAATGAGCTGCCGATGGACTGTTTGTGAGCTATGTATTGCTCATTTTACTTAGGATTTTTGGCTGTTTATTTTTCTGAAATAATACTTCATATTGAGGGGAAGCATTACATCATAACTAAGGTAAAATTTCCTCTTGTTTCTCCCTTAAAAGTTAGTGAAAACTAGTCGAGAAAATGGCTAAATGTTGTTAATGTTGCCGTGTGTTGTTGTTGCTATTGTGACTGCCATTATTTAGTTATTTTGGCTGCATTTTGTTCTATAGATTAAGCTTGTCAATGGCCTATAAACCCACCGGATTAAGTATGTTTAAGGCTGATCATTGAAATAGGAAATCGGCTAGAGAAAAGTTCATCGGAGAAAGGTTTGCAAGGCATTCTTTGTCTCTTGATTTTAAAGCACGAATTCATGCCGAGGATTAATCCGACATTCCCCTGTACTTGAGCTTCTGTAGTAGCATATTATGGTTCATCAAAGTTGTTATAATTACTTGGTATTAAGTTGTGTATTTGCTTAAGAGTTGGAACGCATGAATGTGAAGCGGAGAGGGCAATTGCCTTCTATTATGGTCATAGTTGTAAATTGAGTTTGAAGTCCCCTCTGCGTGGGCACTGTGATCTGGTCCTTTACATTATGTTATGTATTTTTGGTGTCAAATTTGTTTCACATTATGGTTTCTAAGAAATTTGGTAAGCATGGCAAGACGACGACGCGCAGACAAACCTAATAATTGAGATCGGGTTTTAACTCAATAAGGCCTAACGAGGGTAGCGCAATGGAATTTCCATAAGCCAGTTACCTACCCTCTTATATTCATGTTTTAAGGTACCTAGGGCCATGAGTTTGTTCCTCGATCCCTCTTCCTTAAGCTAAGTGACTAATTAATTCGTTTCTTAATTAACCAATACGTTATACTTGGAAAATAGGGCTCGAATGGATAAACTATTGATATTTCTATGGAGCCATCTTTATTGGAAGGTTATGCATAGTATCTTGATATTAATAGTTTATACGAAAATCATGATATATATATATGTGTGTGTGTGTGTGTGTTTATGCTTACATTCATATTACGCGCTAACGAAGTAAGGATTACCTTTCGAAAGTCGCTATATGTTTATTGGAGCTCTTGAGTTATCTAGACCTCCTGAGAATTGTTCAAGTCTTGAAATAGACAAGTCGTATGTTCTTTGAAAGTTGTAGATGTGTAAGGAAATCAACCTAAGAGTAAAGGTTGAGGCTCCGGTAGCAATGGAGAGGTAAGAGTAAATATTAGACCTTTTAAGGTAAAATGTGAGTTATATGCCCTCTGTCCATAGTTGATTTCAAGAACCTTTGAGAGATGTTAAATATGAATAAGACAATGTTTAAGAGATAAGATTGAAAATTAGATAAAAAGGTAAGTGAGTATAAGAAATTCTTGAATAATGAATACAAGAGTAAATAATTAAGTAGGAAATTACGAATCCTGGTTGGAAAAAATTGTATGATGAATACGAAAAGTAAAGCCACAGGTTGTTTTTAGATGATAAGTGCTACGATTTTTAATGAGTTAGGAAAATAGCCAGCAAGATTTACCTTGTTCTAATGACATTTAGCAAAAAGGGTTATAATAAAGTTGGTTATGTTTAGTTGTGTTAAGCTAATGAAAGGCCATTAAGGTGTTAACTTCTTAATAAATGATTAGTGTCACGCCCCACCTTGGGGGGTATGACTGGCACCTGGTGCCCTACTAAGCCCTGACCTGCTGAACTGTTAAGCCTGGACGCATCTGGCGCCTGGCTGGCTCTAACTCAAATTTCTGGAAACAAAGGGCTATATAACGGCTGTAAATACAGCCCCCGGCCCATTGGCGTATAGCCTTCTGTACCTGTATTACAGCTGACCAGAAATAAGGTAATTCAGGGGAACCTATGCGGGTCGACAAGGCCACCATGCTGTCTAGTTATCTGCAACTCAAGCATAACATACTGAAAAGCTACGTGACCGACAAGGTCACCACTACTGGTAAACTATGGCCCCACACGGCCACTACAAAAGAACGAAGTAGTAAAGGCAACTATACAACTGCACGGCCCCACACGACCGGCTCATCAGACCACAGGGAATATATACAGACTGCAAGCCTCTAAGAAGGATAATAGAAATGATCGGGACAGTGCCCCGACCTACCCGTACTGTACAACAAAAGGAACTGAACTACACCTCTAGAAATTCAGTCTCCGGATGACAGGAGCTGAATATTCGACCGCTGATGGGGATCACGTGGTATCGCCTGCGCGTCTATGGGTACCTGCAGGCAAGTAATGCAGCGCCCCACTAGGCGTCAGTACCGCTGGTACTGAGTATGTAAGCAAACTGAATACAGCTGAATACAAGCAATATAACTAAAAATTCTGAAGAGTAGGAGATAACTGAATCTGTAAGAACTGAAGGGATATCTGAAATCAATAACATAACTTTCAAAACTGAAATGAGAAGGAGTAGATTAACTATCTGATGGTGTAGATCGTACCTGTTCTTAATCATACTGAAGGGAGTAGGAATCATACCTGGAGACGTATCATTCTACCACTAATCTGCTCATATCTACTGTAATATAACATAACATACATAACATAACATGACATACACAACCTTACCCGGCCCCCATAAGCCGGGGGGTACAATCAACACAGAATCTATACCCCTACCCCGGTCATCCCATCTCCTATACTGGCTGTAAGCATCCTGCCGGTCCCCTGGGTATGCACTTGGGCTCGTTGAGCCCCTGACTATAACTGCATCTGAGTCCGGAGGACTCCTGAATCTGCACTCGGGCGTATCCGCTCGACTGGGGTGTGTAAGGGCCGATCAAGGCACAAGTATGGGGAAAAACTGGCATCCCATCTTCGTCCCCTGGCGGGACAGCATGCCACTCCGTAGAGTGACGTATCCTCGTCCTCTGGCGGACAAGTCGATACAGCTATTAACCCTGGGCGGTCATGGATGCTAGGTAATCCAACCCCAAACAATACAACGGTCTCAACTGGTAATACTATCTTGGTATCTCACATGCTGAGGCTAATAGGGATAAATTATCATATATATTACATGCTGGGCTACTGATAGTAATCTGTACGTATTTAATACGTGCTGAGGCAGGTAAAGATGTATAAATATGAGCATAGTCTCCTGTCGGGCTGTACTGAGCAAATGCTATATAAGATAATGTTTTTGCTGAAAATTCTGCTGTTTACTAAGTTTCTGTATATACTATATGCTGGACCCGTGATAGAAATAAGTACATACTCCATACATGCTGAGACTGGAAATACTATAGATGTATGTACGAATATAATCTTTCTGCTGAACTACACGGGATACTGGCTTTCTAAAGTAACATGATTTACTACTCCTGACATGTTTCCTGAACTTTATTTTAGCCTGCTATTCTGTTTCTGAAGTACTTACGGATACTGTACTACTTCACGAGGCTTCCGCTACGCACAACAATCGATTTCTGAACATTCTACTGGTCTGTAATTTATTACACTGTACTGATATTACTTAACTTGCCGAAGGAAACTAACTTTACATACCTTATCTTCGACTATTCGTCCGTCGGACGAGGCTCGGCCGGTACTTCAACTATTTTCACCCAACTGCATTCATAAATACACCAATTAATACTAAATACAACATTATTGTAAAGAGCGACGTTACTTTCGATTTAATTTATAGCCTAAACTTAGGCTTATCGAAAGACGGTCAAAAACTCGCTATTTTCCAGCGGCCCAGAAGGGAGAATTATTTACTTCTCGGCTAGGAACACATATACATTAATTTGGAGCAATTCTACTTACTTTAGTTCGGCGGCTCGCCGATTCGTCGGCCGTATTTCGCAAAACTAACTCCGTAGAAATGCTCTCTGCTGCTAAATACCTTGGTATCTAGGATTAATTTGGGTTTGGGCAGCGTTTGGCAGCGTAATCAGATGAAAATATTTAATTCTCCTTCGATTCTCTCTGTTTGCTGCGTGTTCTGGAAATTTTTTCAAGAATAATCTGATTTGGACTGAAGTGGAGGCTTTATATACTTGGGCCTGGACACGGGCAACATGTCACGGAGCCATCGCGGAGGCCTCACCTCCGTGACACGCTGCCATCGCGGAGGGGCTCTGCCTCAGCTCCTCCCGCGATGGTTCGACAGGTTTCTCGTCCGATCTTTTCCCCGGCCTTTCCCTAGCACGTATGGCTTTCAAATATGCTTAACCAACGTGCGAACAGGTCATCTAAGTGCCGGGAATTCTACGGGGTATAACATTCTCCCACCCTTAGGAACAATCGTCCCCGAATGTATACTGCTGTCTAGAGAGCTGTTCACTCTAGTTTTTGGGAAAAATTTTGGCAGAGTTTCCCCTGTAATATGGACTATCGCAATGACCTGAAACGCAGAAAAAGTCCAACACAGGCACTGCACACAATATTCTACAATCCACTGGACAACTAAATATCACTCCTTTCTTTATCATTTACAACATACATACCATAAAGTATTGTGTAAATAATGATACGGACATACCTGTCGTCTGACTAGGCCTGAAATAAGTGAGGGTATCTGGTTTTCATATCTTCTTCAGCCTCCCACGTCATTTCCTCCCGATTTCTGTTATGCCACAATACCATGACAGATGCAACATCTTTAGTTCTCAACCTGCGAATCTGTCTGTCTAAAATGGCTACGGGAACCTCTTCATAGGCTAACTCCTCTGTGACCTGTACATCCTAGACTGGAACTACTGTAGAAGGGTCCCCTACGAACTTTCTTAACATGGAAACGTGGAATACTGGGTGTACTGACGCTAATTCTGGAGGCAAGTTCAACTCGTATGCCACACGGCCTATTTTTCGCCGAATCTGATATGGCCCAATAAATCTTGGGCTAAGCTTTCCCTTCTTGCCAAACCTCATTACCCCTTTCATCGGGGACACTTTCAGGTATACCCAATCGTTTACCGAAAATTCTAGATTTTTGCGCCGCCTATCCGCGTATGACTTCTGGCGGCTTTGAGCGGTCAGTAAACGTTCCCGGATAAGCTTTATCTTTTCTTCGGACTGCCGAACAATGTTTGGGCCAACTAATGCTGATTCTCCTATCTCAAACCAGCCCACCGGCGATCTACATTTTCGCCCGTATAATGCCTCGAAAGGCGCCATCTGAATAGCTAAATGGTAGCTGTTATTATAAGCAAATTCAATTAACGAAAGATGTTCATCCCAGCTACCCCCAAAATCTAACACACACGCTCGTAACATATCTTCGAGCGTCAGAATTGTACCTTCGTCCTGCCCATCTGTTTGAGGATGAAATGTTGTGCTATAATTAATCTGCGTCCCCAAACCTTTCTGAAACGATTGCCAGAATCTAGCTGTAAACTGTGCTCCCCTATCTAAAATAATAGATACCGGCACTCCATGTAATCTAACTATTTCTCTGATATATAATTCGGCATAGTCCTCAGCTGAGAAGGTAGCCCTTACTGGCAGAAAATGAGCTGATTTTGTCAGCCTGTCAACTATTACCCAAATGGAATCATTTCTGCGTCTAGTACGGGGTAACCCTGTTACAAAATCCATGTTTATTACTTCCCATTTCCACATAGGTATTATTATCTCCTGAGTCAAACCGCCTGGTTTCTGGTGCTCTGCTTTCACCTGCTGACAATTAGCACACCTAGATACAAATTCAGCTATCTCAGTTTTCATACCTGGCCACCAGTAGATGTCTCTGATGTCGTGGTACATTTTCGTTGCCCCTGGGTGAAGGGAATAGCGAGCGTAGTGTACCTCATGCATGATCTGCCCACGAAGTCCTGCGACATTCGGGACACAAAGGCGGCCCTTACAATGTAGCACACCATCCTCGGTCATCTGAAAATCTGGCTCCTTACCTTTCTGAACTCTATCTCTGAGCTGGACTAAATCGGGATCCTCATACTGTTGTTCTTTTACCTCTGCAACTAACGATGATACTGCAGAATTCTGAATTATAGCCCCATTATCTCCTGTTTCCATTACTCGAACGGCTAGTCCAGCTAACTGATGAATTTCTTTAGCTAATTTCTGTCTCTCGGGTCGCAAATACGCCAAGCTCCCCATTGACTTTCGACTCAGAGCATCTGCTACAACATTAGCTTTTCCCGGATGGTACAGGATGTTCACATCATAATCCTTCAACAATTCTAACCAGCGACGTTGCCGCAGATTCAACTCCCTCTGAGTGAAAATGTACTGCAAGCTCTTATGATCTGTATACATATCAACATGGACGCCGTATAGGTAATGCCTCCACATCTTCAAGGCATGAATTACTGCGGCCAACTCTATGTCATGGGTGGGGTAATTCCTTTCATGCTTTTTCAGCTGCCTGGAAGCATATGCAATTACTCTACCATGCTGCATCAATACACAGCCCAATCCGACACCTGACGCGTCGCAATAGACTGAATAACCTTATGTGCCTTCCAGCAGTGCTAATACGGGAGCGGAGGTCAATCTATCTTTCAGTTCCTGGAAACTCTGCTCGCATGCCTCCGTCCACTGAAACTTTGCTGCCTTCTGTGTCAATTTTGTTAAAGGTGCTGCAATGGTTGAGAATCCCTCAACGAATCTCCGATAATACCCTGCTAACCCCAGAAAACTACGAACTTCAGTCGGGGTGGTAGGCCTAGGCCATGACTTAACTGCTTCTATCTTCTGCTTATCTACCTGTATACCAGCGTCTGAGACAATATGCCCTAAAAAGGCCACTGAGTTAAGCCAGAATTTGCACTTCGAAAACTTAGCATACAACTGGCGGTCCCTGAGAATCTGGAGCACTATTCGCAAATGAGTCCGGTGATCTGCTTCAGAGCGAGAATACACCAGAATGTCATCAATGAATACTATCACGAACAAGTCTAGGAAAGGTCTGAAAATACTGTTCATCAGGTCCATAAAAACTGCTGGGGCATTCGTTAGCCCGAAGGACATAACCAGAAATTCAAAATGCCCATATCGGGTCCTGAATGCTGTCTTAGGAATATCTCTTTCACGTACTCGGACCTGGTGGTATCCGGACCGCAAGTCAATCTTAGAAAAGTATCTGGCTCCCTGCAATTGATCAAATAAGTCATCAATTCTGGGGAGCGGATACTTGTTCTTTACTGTAACTTTGTTTAGCTGCCGATAATCTATGCACATTCGGAGCGAGCCATCTTTCTTTCTCACAAACAAGACTGGCGCACCCCATGGGGAAGTACTCGGCCTGATAAAACCTTTATCTAACAAGTCTTTCAACTGCTCCTTTAATTCTCTGAGTTCTGCAGGAGCCATACGATAAGGAGGTATTGATATTGGCTGAGTGCCTGGTAGCAAATCAATAGCGAAGTCTATTTCCCTTTCTGAGGGAATACCAGGTAACTCATCAGGAAATACATCTGGGAATTCGTTCACCACTGGAACAGACTGGAGTGTCGGAGATTCTGCTTGGACATCCTGAACTCTGACAAGATGGTAAATACACCCCTTAGATATCAACTTTCTCGCCTGAAGGTAGGAAATAAAGCTACCTTTTGGCGTCACGGTGCTGCCCTTCCACTCCCGTACTGCTTCCCCCGGGAAGTGGAATCGGACCGTTTTGGTCCAACATTCAACATTGGCAAAGCATGGCACTAACCAGTCCATACCCATTATGGCATCGAAGTCTATCATTTCTAACTCGACCAGATGTACTTTGGTCTGACGGTCAACAATCTCTACTGTACACCCGCGGTAGATTCGGCTAGCTGTGATAGAGTCACCGACGGGCGTAGATACCAGAAAGGGCTGCTGTAATGATTCTGGTACAATACTAAACTTCCGTGCCACAAATGGAGTAATATAGGACAAAGTAGACCCTGGATCAATTAGCACATAAGCAGGGTGTGAGCAGATAGTTAGCATACCTGTCACAACATCAGGCGATGCCTCTGAATCTTGCCTCCCTGGTAAGGCATATGTGCGGCTTGGACCCGCACCTGTACTAGAGGCCCCTGATCTGCCTCGACCCCTGCCTGCTGAAACTGGGGGCCTGCGCCCGGTCGAGGGTGTTGTAGCTCGTGATCCTGTTGATGCCCTATCCTATCTATCGCGGTCCTCTCGACCCCTGGCTGGGCAATCTTTCATCAAATGGCCTTCTTGGCCACAAATATAACATGCGGTGGAGCCATATCTGCATGCTCCAGAATGACGTCGATTGCATATAGGGCAAACTGGTAGGGTATACCTGCTCTGCTCTGCCCTCCTCTGTGATGGTGAATCTGCCATCTGCGAGCCTCTACCAATCCCTGACTGCCCCCTGCGGCTGGATCTACCCCCTGTGACTGTGGCGGAGGCGGGGGCCTGGGCGGCCTATCTGACATTCGGGGCCTGGGTCCTCCCCGGGCCTCTCCCTGTAATTCAACTGGCCTGTCCCGGCGACGCTGTTCCTGATTAACCCTTCTGACCTCTCGTTGCCGCTGCCTGATGCCCTCAATATTCTGAGCAAATGCCTGAATGCGAGCAATATCCATGTCCTCTCGCAGTGTGGATGTAGTGCAAATCTCAACATATTCTGGATTCAGGCCCGTAATGAAGTGATGCACTCTGGATGCCATGGTATCAACGAAAGCCGGTGCATATCGGGCTAGAGAATCAAACTGTAAAGAATATTCTCGAACACTCATGGCCCCCTGTTCTAGATGTAGGAACTGGTCTACCCGGGCCTGTCGAATCTCCCGCGGCAGATAATGATCTAGAAAGGCTCCTGAAAAGCTGGACCAGGTGGGAGGGGAAACATCTCTCCCTCGGGACCTTTCCCAGCTTTCGTACCATAACACCGCAATATCCCGTAACCGGAATGCGGCCAACTCAACTGACTCGGTAGACGTGGCATGCATAACCCTGATGATTCTCTGCATCTGATCCAGAAAATCTTGGGGGTCCTCTGTTCGGTCCGTACCTGTGAACTGTGGGGGATTCAGGGCTAAGAATTCTCGGACCCTCGAACTACCGGGCCCTCCTGATGTTTCTGCAACTATAGATGGCATTGGCTGATGCTGAGCAGCCATCATCTGTGCTAACAAAACTACAGCACTCCTAACCTCCTGATCAGAAGGAGTCAATATAGGGGCTGCTGAAGGTAATGTCGCCCCAAGTGACTCCTGACGTGGTGGAGACTGCTGAGGAGGCTGAGATGAAGCCTCTGTAGGGCCCTCTGATCGGGCTGTCTCCAAGTGAGGGGGAGGCATTCTGTTAGTGCCCTCTCCTGCTGCAATGTCTAAGTTCCGACCGGTAATAGGATGGCGCTGGTCTGACATTATCTATAACCAAAGAATATGGTAAGATTTTTGGAATTCAACCCTATACTGTACAGCTCTATAGCACGACCGAATTACAATAAAAGGACAACCATCCTATCATGCCTCGCAGCCTCCTACCCATAGTATGTGGTGCACAACACATCCATGGACAGGACTCTACTTAGCACGGCTTGCAAACTCCCTGGGATACGACCTGCTCTGATGCCAAGTTTGTCATGCCCCACCTTGGGGGGTATGACTGGCACCTGGTGCCCTACTAAGCCCTGACCTGCTGATCTGTTAAGCCTGGACGCATCTGGCACCTGGCTGGCTCTAACTCAAATTTCTGGAAACAAAGGGCTATATAACGGCTGTAAATACAGCCCCCGGCCCATTGGCCTATAGCCTTCTGTACCTGTATTACAGCTGACCAGAAACAAGGTAATTCAGGGGAACCTATGCGGGCCGACAAGGCCACCATGCAGTCTAGTTATCTGCAACTCAAACATAACATACTGAAAAGCTACGTGACCGACAAGGTCACCACTACTGGTAAACTATGGCCCCACACGACCACTACAAAAGAACGAAGTAGTAAAGGCAACTATACAACTGCACAGCCCCACACGACCGGCTCATCAGACCACAGGGAATATATACAGACTGCAAGCCTCTAAGAAGGATAATAGAAATGATCGGGACAGTGCCCCGACCTACCCGTACTATACAACAAAAGGAACTGAACTACACCTCTAGAAATTCAGTCTCCGGATGACAGGAGCTGAATATTCGACCGCTGATGGGGATCACGTGGTATCGCCTACGCGTCTATGGGTACCTGCAGGCAAGTAATGCAGCGCCCCACTGGGCGTCAGTACCGCTGGTACTGAGTATGTAAACAAACTGAATACAGCTGAATACAAGCAATATAACTAAAAATTCTGAATAGTAGGAGATAACTGAATCTGTAAGAACTGAAGGGATATCTGAAATCAATAACATAACTGTCAAAACTGAAATGAGAAGGAGTAGATTAACCGTCTGATGGTGTAGATCGTACCTGTTCTTAATCATACTGAAGGGAGTAGGAATCATACCTGGAGACGTATCATTCTACTACTAATCTGCTCGTATCTACTGTAATATAACATAACATACATAACGTAACATGACATACACAACCTTACCCGGCCCCCATAAGCCGGGGGGTACAATCAACACAGAATCTATACCCCTACCCCGGTCATCCCATCTCCTATACTGGCTGTAAGCATACTGCCGGTCCCCTGGGTATGCACTTGGGCTCGCTGAGCCCCTGACTATAACTGCATCTGAGTCCGGAGGACTCCTGAATCTGCACCCGGGCGTATCCGCTCGACTGGGGTGTGTAAGGGCCGATCAAGGCACAAGTATGGGGAAAAACTGGCATCCCATCTTCATCCCCTGGCGGGACGGCATGCCACTCCGTAGAGTGACGTATCCTCGTCCTCTGGCGGACGAGTCGATACAGCTATTAACCCTGGGCGGTCATGGATGCTAGGTAATCCAACCCCAAACAATACAACGGTCTCAACTGGTAATACTGTCTGGGTATCTCACATGCTGAGGCTAATAGGGATAAAGTATCATATATATTACATGTTGGGCTATTGATAGTAATCTGTACGTATTTAATACGTGCTGAGGCAGGTAAAGATGTATAAATATGAGCATAGTCTCCTGCCGGGCTGTACTGAGCAAATGCTATATAAGATAATGTTTCTGCTGAAAATTCTGCTGTTTACTAAGTTTCTGTATATACTATATGCTGGACCCGTGATAGAAATAACTACATACTCCATACATGCTGAGACTGGAAATACTATAGATGTATGTACGAATATAATCTTTCTGCTGAACTACACGGGATACTGGCTTTCTATAGTAACATGATTTACTACTCCTGACATGTTTCCTGAACTTTATTTTAGCCTGCTATTCTGTTTCTGAAGTACTTACGGATACTGTACTACTTCACGAGGCTTCCGCTACGCACAACAATCGATTTCTGAACATTCTACTGGTCTGTAATTTATTACACTGTACTGATATTACTTAACTTGCCGAAGGAAACTAACTTTACATACCTTATCTTCGACTATTCGTCCGTCGGACGAGGCTCGGCCGGTACTTCAACTATTTTCTCCCAACTGCATTCATAAATACGCCAATTAATACTAAATACAACATTATTGTAAAGAGCGACGTTACTTTTGATTTAATTTATAGCCTAAACTTAGGCTTATCGAAAGACGGTCAAAAACTCGCTATTTTCCAGCGGCCCAGAAGGGAGAATTATTTACTTCTCGGCTAGGAACACATAGACATTAATTTGGAGCAATTCTACTTACTTTAGTTCGGCGGCTCGCCGATTCGTCGGCCGTATTTCGCAAAACTAACTCCGTAGAAATGCTCTCTGCTGCTAAATACCTTGGTATCTAGGATTAATTTGGGTTTGGGCAGCGTTTGGCAGCGTAATCGGACGAAAATATTTAATTCACGTTCGATTCTCTCTGTTTGCTGCGCGTTCTGGAAATTTTTTCAAGAATAATCTGATTTGGACTGAAGTGGAGGCTTTATATACTTGGGCCTGGACACGGGCAACGTGTCACGGAGCCATCGCGGAGGCCTCACCTCCGTGACACGCTGCCATCACGGAGGGGCTCTGCCTCGGCTCCTCCCGCGATGGTTCGACAGGTTTCTCGTCCGATCTTTTCCCGGGCCTTTCCCTAGCACGTATGGCTTTCAAATATGCTTAACCAACGTGCGAACAGGTCATCTAAGTGTCGGGAATTCTACGGGGTAACCAGGGATGGCGATACGTAACGCCTGGTTTACTTAGGCAAATCCCACATCGGTGGTGGAGGGGAACGAAGAGTGCTTTATAAGTGCTTGGATACCTCTACATTGTAGACGCGTTTTAAAGCCGCGAGGGACTAGCTGCCCAAAGCGGAGAATATCTACAAGCGGCGACCTGGGCTGTTACAATTAGAATCGAATATTTTAAGATAGTAACTCAACTTAAGGAGAAGTTCTTCATCGTCCTTTTTAAAAAATTATGTTTTATTATTTGTTCTATGAGTTGGAGGAACTTTCTCTAGTTTTAGAGAATTTTTTTCTCGGAAGCTTCTAAACTATTTATAATGCTGCTAAGCTTTTCTAAGCTCCACATATATTGTAATTTTACACGTGAGCTTTTCCTACATTGTCTGAAGCACGACTATAAGTCTTTATTCATCTTAAGGCAGCCCTTAGATAGTTGCCTAGCATTGGTATATTAAAGAGCTCAAGGTTTAAGATACACAAGTTATGTCTTCCTGTTTATAAGTTACCTCGAGATGTGATATGATGTGCAATGAATGAGGTATGCTCATAATTCTTGATATAAAAGTATGAGAGTCAAACGAGTATAGCACAAAATAAATGCTGAGATTGTTAATATAAAATGTTAGGTTAAAGTCATTCCTCTCTGCTCCTCGTGTTAGAAGTGCTAGGAGATGTTTAAAATCATGAACGTGAGTTTACACATGTTTTTATGATATTTCGGTTCTAGGAACTTCCCTAGAATTAATTCACAACATATGTATGTATTTATATGCTAAATGAAAGACCTATATGTCTATGGTATAATTGTAGTATTAGGGGTCGTGGTAAGAATCTACACATGTTATAGTTACTGATTGGCATATTTTATGGTTTCTAGTATTTAGATAATTTGTATGAGCTTTGTTAGCACCATTTATGATTTTGATTAAGATTTGTTTTTATTTTACCCCGGTGTGGTACACCGGCTGGAGGTCTTTTTATTTTACCCAGGTGTGGTACATCGGCCGGAGATATTTTTATTTTACTCGGTGTGGTACATCGGCTGGAGATATTTTTATTTTACCACGGTGTGGTACATCGACTGGAGATATTTTTATTTTACCCCGGTGTGGTACACCGGTAGGAGATCTTTTTATTTTACCCCGGTATGTTACATCGACTGGAGATATTTTTATTTTACCCTGGTGTGGTACACCAGCTGGATGAATTTTATATATGGATTTACGGTTGGCTGGTATCTGGCATTGCAGTTATAGTTACTTTCTTGTGCATTCTAATTGCATTTTCATCTCATTATAGAGTTATTATCAGGTTTCAATTTCCAACATTCCAGGTTGTTACCATTCCTAATTCCTGCTTCAGTTATCTTGAGTTCAGTTTTGTTATAGTAAGTTGTTATCAATTAGAGGTTGCAAAGTTCTAGGTTATATTTATCCTTCATATGTTTATGTGCTAAGTCAGTTATTACAGGATTGTTATCTCATGGTTACAGTTTCAGCCTTACATACTAGTACATTTCATTTGTACTGACGTCCCCTTGCTTGGGGACCTGCGTTCGTACCGCAAGTGCAGGTAGAGGTCAGGATGGCCAGTTGAGTAGCAGTTTGTGAGATCAACAGATGGTTGGTATGCTCCTTTCTTCCTAGAGCTAAGGCTTAGTTATTTATGCTTGAGTTTTCTGATGCAGGTATGGGTAGGTTGGAGCCCTGTTCCGACCATCTGTCAGTTTACTCTTTAGAGGCTTTTTGGACTTAGTGTGTACAGTGTTATTCAGTTTGTGGCCTCGTCGGCTTTTTGTTGCTTGGTTTAGCACACTAATTGCCTTGGTTGCATTTCGATTGTTACCCCGTATAGTTGAGACCTTATGGGTCTAGTTTATTCTCAGTTGATTGTGACAGGTGGCTTGGATGGCCTAAGTGTTACATTTACAGATTTCATATAGTCGGCTTCTCGATCAATCATGAATCGAGTGCCAGTTGCGCCCTACCCCAGTTTTGGGGCGTGACAGACTTGGTCTTAGAGCAAAATCGTATCCTAGGGAGTCCACAAGCCGTGTCTAGTAGAGTCTTACTTATGAGTATGTTGTGCACAATATTTATAATCAGGAGGCTACAGGGCATTTAAGGGTTGTTTCACTTTGTTCATTAATAGATCATGCTATAGAGAAAAGATGTAAGGGTTGTTTGAAGTC
The DNA here is from genome assembly GCA_035772735.1 of Datura wrightii. Taxonomy (NCBI): domain Eukaryota; kingdom Viridiplantae; phylum Streptophyta; class Magnoliopsida; order Solanales; family Solanaceae; genus Datura; species Datura wrightii. The sequence goes on from JASDFA010000001.1 coordinate 115,042,325, forward strand.
TAAATCATGCTTATGTTTTAGAATTCACCTGAAGTAAGGCAGATGGCTATGAGATTCTTTAAAGCGTCCTAGTCTCCCCTCCTATCCATCCGAGAAATAGATTATATGCTAGAAGTGAGTTTTGTTTTACTCCTCATGTTAGATAAATAGAATGAGTTAAATAAATATAGTTTGATATGAAGCAACGACTGGAAAGGATATGTTTATGAATATATGGAATGTATGTTTATGACGGAAGACAAGGATGAGTTAAAGGTGATATGACATTCGAGGAAGAATGTTTCTAAGGAGGGGAGGATGTTACACCCCGGAAAATTTTTGGTGATTATTTGATGTTTGTATGCTACGTTAAGGGAAGTACGGGTTGTATATTTGCCGTAGACGACAAGGGGAATGTGTACGAACGGAAAACCCTAGAGTATGTGAAGTTGATAAGTAAGGGTCAACTTTAACTAACCATATCTCCTAGTATATAATGAATTAAAGCCCCACGTCCTATCAAATTAAATTTATTTGAGTCTAGTTTTTAGAACATCAAACCGCTCATCAATCGAAGTTCGGATTAAAACGTTATAGACGTTTTACCGTGACACTGTCGGGCAGTAAGGAGGCCACCGCCCAACTTGCTTTATATTTTAAGTCATGACTTATCAAATCGTTTTCAATGTTTACAGAATTAAGGTGCCTGCTTATCCTATGAAATTCTCTCAAATTTCCAGCAAACAACTAAGGAAAACACTAAGCTAAACTCCATTAAACTAAAGCTAAGTGAAGGGGATCTACCATAAGGTGAAGGTGGTGAGTTGGTGGCTGTTTTTGCTGCACTTGGGCAGTGTTGCTGTGGTGAATTTGCTGCTTTTTTGAAGCTTTCCTAAGCTAAATTTAGGTTCACTCTTGGTATGGATTAAATACAAGTATAAAAGATAAGGATTCTACTACTATCCTTGCTTGAATTTTTGATTACAAGACTAGAAGTTGCAGGTGTATTTGGTGTGTTGGTGAACTGTTTTGTGGCGTTTTGGACAGCAAGATTGCTGTATTTTTGGACAAGAAGTTGAGGTCAATTACTCTTATTTTTAACCAAGAACAAATCCTCAGCAAAAGATAAGTATTTCACCCCTTTTAAACCTCTCAAATTGTAAAGCGAAAATCTGGACATTGGCAGCTAAGTGAGCTGCCGATGGACTATTTGTGAGGTAAGTGTTGCTCATTTTCCTTAGTATTTTTGGCTGTTTATTTTTCTGGAATTATACTTCATATTTAGGGGAATAATTACAGCAGAACTAAGGTAAAATTTCCTCTTGTTTCTCCCTAAAAAGTTAGTGAAAACTAGTTGAGAATATGGCTAAATGTTGTTGATGTTGCCGTGTGTTGTTGTTGCTATTGTGCTTGCCATTGTTTTGTTGTTTTGGCTGCATTTTGTGTTATATATTAGGATTTTCAATGTCCTATAAAACCACTGTATTAAGGAGGTTGAATACTGATCATTGAAATAGGAAATCGGCTAGAGAAAAGTTCATCGGAGAAAGGTATGTAAGGCGTTCTTTGTCTCTTGATTTTTAAGCATGAATTCATCCCAAGGATTAATCCAGCATTTCCCTGTACTTGAGCTTATTTAGTTGCATATTATTGTTCCTTCCAATTTTTAGAATTACTTGGTATTAAGTTGTGTGTTTGCTAAAGAGTTGGAACACATAAATGTGAAACGGAGAGGGCAATTGCCTTTTATTATGGTCATAGTTGTAAATTGAGTCTGAAGTCCCCTCAGCGTGGGCACTGTGAGCTGGTCCTTTACATTATGTTATGTATTTTTGGCGTAAAGTTGTTTCACATTATGTTTGCTAAGAAATTTGGTAAGCATGGCAAGACGACGACGCACAGACAAACCTAATATTTGAAATCGGGTTTTAACTCAATAAGGGCTAACGAGGGTAACGAAATGGAATTTCCTTATGACAGTTACCTACCCTCTTATATTCATGTTTTAAGGTACCTAGGACCATGAGATGGTTCCCCGATCCATCTTCCTTGAGCTAAGAGACTAATTAATGCGTTTCTTAATTAACTGGTACGTTATACTTGGAAAATATGGCCTGAATGGATAAACTATTGATATTTCTATGGAACCATATTTATTGGCAGGTTATGCACAATATCTTGATATTAACAGTTTATATGAAAATGATATATATATATATATATATATGTGTGTGTGTGTGTGTGTGTGTGTGTGTGTGTTTATGCTTACGTTCATATTACGCGCTAAAGCAGTAAGGATTACCTTTTGAAAGGCGCTATATATTTATTAGAGCTCTTGAGTTATCTAGACCTCCTGAGAATTGTTCAAGTCTTTAAGTAGACACGTCGTATGTTGTTTGAAAGTTGTAGATATGTAAGGAAATCAACCTAAGAGTAAAGGTTGAGGCTCTGGTAGCAATGGAGAGGTAAGAGTAAATATTAGACCTTTTAAGGTAAAATTTGAGTTATATGCCCTCTGTCCATAGTTGATTTCAAGAACCTTTGAGAGATGTTAAATATGAATAAGACGATGTTTAAGAGATAAGGTTGGAAATTAGGTAAAAAGGTAAGTGCGTATAAGAAATTCTTGAATAATGAATACCAGAGTAAATAATTAAGTAGGGAATTACGAATCCTGGTTGGAAAATAATTTATGATAAATATGAAAAGTAAAGCCAAAGATTGTTTTTAGATGATAAGTGTTATGATTTTTAATGAGTTAGGCAAATAGCCAGCAAGATTTACCTTGTTCTAATGACATTTACCAAAAAGAGTTATAAATAAAGTTGGTTATGTTCAGTTGTGTTAAGATAATGGAAGGCCAATAAGATGTTAACTTTTTAAGAAATGATTAGAATAAAATATTTTAAGATAGTGACTCAAGTTAAGGAGAAGTTCTTTGTTGTCCTTTTTAAACAATTATTTTTGATTATTTGTTCTATGGGTTGGAGTAACTTTCTCAAGTTTTAAAGGATTGTTTTCTTGGAAGCTTCTAAATTGTTTATAATGTTGCTAAGCTTTTCTAAGCGCCACATATATTGCAATGTTTCACATGAGCTTTTCCTACATTGTTTGAAGCACGACTATAAGTCTTTATTCATCTTAAGGCAGCCCCTAGACAGTTGCCTGGCATTTGTATATCAAAGAGCTCCAGGTTTCAGATACACAAGTTATGTCTTCCTGTTCATAAGTTACCTCGAGATGTGATATGATGTGCAATGAATGAGGTATGCTCATAATTATTGATATAAAAGTATGAAAGTCAAACGAGTATAGCACAAAATAAATGCTGAGATTGTTAATAGAAAATGTTAGGTTAAGTTATTCTTCTCTTATGCTCATGTTAGAATTGCTAGGAGATATTTAAAATCATGAACGTGATTCTACACATGTTTTTATGATATTCCAGTTCTATGAACTTCCCTAGAATTCATTCATAACATATGTATGTATTTAAATGCTAAATGAAAGACCTATATATGTATGGCATAATTGTCGTATTACGTGTCGTGGTAAGATCCTACACATGTTATAGTTACAGATCGGCATATTTTATGGTTTCCAATATTTAGATAGTCTGTATGAGCTCTGTCAGCTCCATTTATGATTGTGATTAAGATTTGTTTTTATTTTACCCCGATGTGGTACACCGGCTGGAGGTCTTTTTATTTTACCCAGGTGTGGTACATTGGCCAGAGATATTTTTATTTTACTCCGGTGTGGTACATCGGCTGGAGCTATTTTTATTTTACCACAGTATGGTACATCGGCTGGAGATATTTTTATTTTACCCTGGTGTGGTACACTGGCCGGAGATCTTTTTATTTTACCTCGATATGGTACATTTGCTGGAGATGTTTTTATTTTACCCCGGTGTGGTACACCGGCTGGACGAATTTTATATATGGATTTATGGTTGGCTTGTCGCTGGCAATACAGTTGTAGTTTATTTCATGTGCATTTCTTAATTACATTTTCATCTCATTATAGAGTTATTATCAGGTTTCAGTTACCAGAATTCCAGGTTGTTACCATTCCTTATTCCTTCTTCAGTTATCTTGAGTTTAGTTATGATATACTAAGTTGTTATCAATTACAGGTTGCAAAGTTCTAGGTTATATTTATCCTTCATATGTTTATGTACTAAGTTAGTTATTACAGGATTGTTATCTCATGGTTACAGTTTCAGCCTTACATACCAGTACATTTCATTCGTACTGACGTCCTCTTGCTTGGGGACCTGCGTTCATACCGCAAGTGCAGGTAGAGGTTAGGATAGCCAGTTGAGTAGCAGTTTGTGAGATCAACATATGGTTGGTATGCTCCTTTATTCCTGGAGCTAGGGCTTAGTTATTTATGCTTGAGTTTTGAGATGCAGGAATGGGTAGGTCGGAGCCCTGTTCTGACCATCTGTCAGTTTACTCTTTAGAGGCTTTGTGGACTTAGTGTGTACAGTGTTATTCAGTTTGTGGCCTCGTCGGCTTATTGTTGCTTGGTTTATCACACTAATTGCCTTGGTTGCATTTCTATTGTTTACCCCATATTGTTGAGACCATATGAGTCCAGTTTATTCTTTAGTTGATTGTGACAGGTGGTTTGGATGGCCTAAGTGTTATAGTTATAGATGTCATATAGCTGGCTTCTCGATCAATCATGAATCGAGTGCCAGATGTGCCCTACCCCAGTTTTGGGGCGTGACAAAGATAGGCAGCTTTGACAAACCTTAGAACCCCATCATCAGATTACAATTGTTCTTTATAGTTACGACGCTTCCAAATAAGCAACTCTAAGTAGTCTTAGATCACCAGTTACAGAATCCGGTCCGATTAGACTCTCAGGGTACTTCCAGATAGGTATTATTGACATAGTCATGGGCCCCTGTTTTGAGCTATCAGTTTAGTAGTCAGTCTAGGACCATCCAGTGGGAGTAAGACTTAGCACCGAGCGACCGGGTTCCAGGGCACCCAGGTTCCATGAACTATATCTCCACCGTAGGTTATTTTTATTGGCCTCAGGGCCCCAGATTTTTCATGCCTTTATACCTTGGAAAGGTATATTGGGTCTACCGATATGGTGTATACATCGGATTCCACGTCTAGCTCACCTGGTTATATGTCGATTATAGACTCTCCCACTAGTTTAGTTCAGTTTCATATGAGCTCAGCTCAGAGCAGTTTCAGATTACTCAGTTCAGATAAGTTCTGTACAGTAATTCAGATTAGTATCTTAGATTTATGGCATGTCTTTGACCATCAGATAGGGTCATCTTAACCATCTCATTATAGTTCAGTTTGTTCAGTTTCAACATTTCAATTGGTCATTGCATGTATTTATAGTTCAGTTATTTTATTCTCTGTGTTACAGTTTCTCCTACTTACTCAGTACATTCAAAGTACTGACGCATAACTTTTATGCTATATCATTTTATGATACAGCTGCAGGTTCTTCTTCTCAGCACCGTTAGTAGATCGCATTCAAGAGTTTTCAGTGGTACCAGTGGTGAGTCCTTATCTTTCAAGGATGATGATTATTTTCTTCAGTTATTGTTCTTTCAGTTAGACTTGGAGTTAGCTGGGGGCTTATCCCAGCAACACATCGAATAGATGACTTATAGAAACAAACACAAATCTAGATTTTTAGTTTTGTTTCATTGTTATTAGAACTTTATGATTTAGTTCTTCTTCATAAATGTTTTATTTTTATTATTCTTAAAGTTTCTTCTACATTTTTACTCAGATTGCCAATGTATGATGGACCATGGGTCGACTTAGGGTTACTTGTGACTCCAAGTACCATGTCTCGTCCAGGTTATAGACTCGGGGCATGACAAGCTTGGTACCAGAGCACTAGGTTTAGAGTATCCTAGGATGTTTGAAAGCCACGTCGAGTAGAGTCCTTTTTATGGTGTGAAGCGCGCCACACTTATGACGGGGAGGCAACTAGACATTATTAGGAAAACTCCCTTTTGTTCATACTCTTTATAATGCATTGAAGATCAATTCCAGAAACGTTCTCCTAACTCGTGCTCTGTTTCATTTAAGTGAAATCATGCCTCCACGATGTGGTAACGGAAGAAGGGCCGGTAACGTTCACCGACCTGCCCAAGCAGCTCCAAAAGCCCCTTAGGATGAACTAGTGTCCTCCGCAGAGTTCAGAGCGACTATCTAGCTGCTTGCACAGACAATCATGAATCAACTGAACTAGTAGGTGGTTCCAGTCAATTATAATGGGTCCGCAACAGCTGCCCGAGTTCAAGACTTCACCCGGATGAACCCTCCAGCTTTCCATGGATCTAAGGTGGGAGAGGACCCACAAGAGTTCATGGATGAGATCAGGAAGATCACCTGAATTATGGGTGTTAGCTCCTCAGAGAGTGCCGACCTGGCTGCCTACCAGCTAAAAGGCGTAGCTCAGATATGGTACGACTAGTGGAAGGAGTGGAGACTAGTTGTCGGGACCCAAACAGAAGCCCGAATCGTAATCACGAGACAAGGGATCCCGAGAGACCCCAAGTCGACCCATGGCATAAGCATACATCTAACTCATTCAATAAAGGGAATAAAACATAAACTAAAACTCAGCGGAAGTCTAACACATCATAACATCAGAATAAGCATCCGAAGCTAAATACATATAAAGTCTGTAAAGCCTCTAATCTAGATGAGTTGATGGGACAAGACCCCAATAGACTCAACAATACATAAACTGAAAATACATAAGGAAAATGAAGGTCTAGCCCTCGAAGGATGATGACTCACCAACCAAGTAGGTGCTAACTTTGACAACCGACTACGAGCGGAGCTGAGCCTGGGAGCTGGGTCCTGTATAATGAAATGATATAACATAGAAAGTATGCGGTCAGTACGTGGAATGTACCGAGTATGCTAGGTAACTAAAACCGCTTAAGTAAAGTAAATCATTTAGAAAATTTCATAAAATATCATAAGCTTCCAAATCTGAGAGTAAGGACTACATGCATTCATTATGAAATCGTAATATTTTCATAATATGATAATGCATAGCTTCATAACATCATAACCGACTGGAATGACTCAAAGATGAAATATAACATTTATAGAAAAGTTGAACAATGAGTCAAACCTCGCTTTTAGAACATGCATGTTTAAAGTAATTATCATGAATAATGAATATGCAAATCTGAATCATATAGGCAATGGGAGACTCGTCACTTAACTGACATACCATGACAGAGCTTACGTGGTCTCGACTATCACACTTAAGTGGGAAGAGCCATCCAAAACCTTTCTAGGGATAAGGATGCTACCATGATATTGATATCAAGCTCATGGGCCATTAGGGCTGGGGATAGCTCTCAAGGGAGGTCCCAATAACATAATAATGTCAACCTACGTTGGCATGTAGTTCTGGGGCATAGGGTGATCGACCCTTAGCCCGCTCGGTGCTAGACTCTTCTCCCAAAACATGCAATGCTCTATATCATATATAACGAAGCTCAACATCGTCTATTGACGAAGCTCACAATGAAATCATGCATAAACTCAACATCATATGAAAATGATGCTCAACATTGTCTATTGAAAAAGATCAATAATGAAATCATGCATAGACTTGAAATCGTGTGAAAATGAAGCTCAATAATAACATACATCTTAATTTATGAATTCATGCATAGGTGAAGCTTTATTTCGAAACATACCACAAGCTCAAATATAAGAGGGAGCATCTACTCCAAAATCATTTGGTAAGCTTATTTTAGAGATACTACATCATCATACTTGATATAAAGGCGTTGCCCAAAACTTTATCATGCTTGGATCTACTTAATTCATTTTAAAATCAATTTCATAATCATGGGTAGCTTTAGAAACATGCTTTTCATTATCAAATCCTATCATCATCACACATTCATCATCATTCTTTTCTTTTATGAACTTCTCATCCATGGGCATTTAAATTTCATAATTTAGAAAACACAATTTTTGATTGAAAATAATTTAAAATCTGCCCAAGCTTCACAATTCATCAATATAAACATAATCTAATCGTATCCATGTGTAGAAATTGAAGAATCATGCTATTGGGTTAAAAAACCCATAACTTGATCATATGAATTTCTCATACTTTGCTAGATATTTGTGCATGGGTGAGGAAGGAAAAACCCACTCATAACCCTACATACCTGGAAGGGATGATTTTACCACTTCTCTAATTTGCCAAGATGAGATTCCAATGGAATCCTTCAAAACTTGCTCTAAATTCCCTCTTCAAACTCTCAAGTTTGCATGCATGGAATGAATTAGCTTAGAATAGGTTTTTCCCTCTTAAAACCATATAAAACGAGCCTTAGACGATGTAGCATAGTCCCTTAGGACATAGGAATTATGGAAAAGCCCTTACTAAAATCGCCGAATTTGGCTGATTGCCAGTCCCCACGAGGGACTAGACGACTCGTGCTCACAGGCCATGACTTGTGGTCATGATTCATCTAGTACACTGCTCAAAACAACTAGGGAACCTCATAGAAGACACCACGAGTCGTGGTGGGTGAGCTGGACTCGTGGTCACCATCCGTGGCTTCTACTGTCCAATGCCTCCTTGCCAACAACTAGTCTAGGCCACGAGAGACCTCACAATTCGTGACGCCTGGCCACGACTCGTGGTCATGCTCGTGGTCTTGTCAACACCTCCTGCAAACCCTACTAAACCATGAGTCACCTCAGGACTCATGGTCACTCCTCACGAGTCTCCTCATGGTTCGTTCTGTGGCCTGGTGTGAAATTTCAGTTTTTCACCGTTTTGACTACCGGATCTGATCCTTGGGTTCCCGGGGTATAAAAATATCTCCCCCTTGGTAACATTCGTCCTCAAATGTTAGAAACACACAGAAAACTTAGAAACATGCAATCATCATATGCAAACACTAATCAGTTAAACCGAAAACTGATTGAATGACTACCTCCGAAAAGGAACTACATAACTGAATTGAATTCAGACCTCACATACATTTACCATAACATAAATCAAAACTTGTACACATGAACCGAACATGGAAACTGATCAGATAATTAGCGCAAAAACTAATACCTCAAACTTAAACTGAGCCGGTAGGGAATAGGTGAGGGTATTTAGCCATCATAGCCACTTAGGCTTCCCACGTAGCTCCCTCAACATGCTCATTCTTCCATAACACCTTTACCGAAGCTACTTCTTTGTTCCTCAGCCTCCGAACCTGACGATCCAAGATTGGAACTAGAATTTCCTCATAACTGAGGTTATCTCCCACACCAACGCTTTCCACCAGGACAACTAAAGATGGATCACCCAAGCACTTTTTCAAGAGCAATACATGAAGGACGAGATGAACTGAAGATAACTCTGATGGCGAATACAACTCATACACTACCTTACCAACTTTTTTCATAACTCGGTAGGGACCAACATAGCGAGGACTAAGTTTTCCTTTCCTTTTGAACTGCTTGACTCTCTTCATGGGAGTTCCTTCAGAAATACCCAATCGTCCACCTCAAACTCCAACTCTCTCCTTCTCATATTAGGATATGAATTTTGACGAATCTGAGTGGTTTTCAGCCTGTCCCTTATCAACTGAACTTTCACCATAGCCTCATGCACCAAATCAGGTCCTATGATAGCTGCCTCACCAACCTCAAACCATTCGATGGGTGATCTACATCTCCGCCCATAGAGAGCCTCGAACGGTGCCATCTGGATGCTGGAGTAAGCAAACTCGATCAAGGGAAAGTGATCATCCCAACTACCTTTAAAGTCCATCACACAAGCTCTCAACATGTCCTCGAGAGTCTGGATTGTCTGCTCTGCCTGACCATCCTTTTGTGGATGGAATGTTGTGCTAAGTTAACCTGAGTCCCAAGCCCTTTTTGGAAAGACCACCAAAATTGAGGGGTAAATTGAGTACCTCGGTCTAAGATAATAGACAAGGGAACTCCATCTAATTGCACAAAATCCCATATATACAGTTTGTCTTAATCATCCGCTAAATCTGTGGTTTTGATCGGTAGAAAGTGTGTAGCCTTGATCAACCTGTCTTCCACCACCCAAATAGAATCGTAATGTCAGCGAGCACGAGGTAGGCCTAAAATGAAATCCATACTAATCTCTTCCCACTTCCAAGTGGGAATGCTAATATCCTGAAGTATGCCTCCCGGCCTTTGATGCTCGACTTTCACTTGCTGATAGTTGGGGTACTTGTCTATGAATTTTGCAATATCCTTCTTCATGCCATTCCACCAATATATTTCCCGCAAGTCATGATACATCTTGGTGGCACCCGGATGGACAGAGTACTTGGACCCATGTACCTCATGCAATATTTGGTCCCTCAAATCATCAATGTCTGGAACATACAGACGGCCCTAGTACCGCAACACACCATCTCCCTCTTGGGAAAAGACCTCCACCTTTTGACTTCGAACGACTTCTTTCAGCGTTACCAAAACCGAATCCTCATCTTGTCTAGCTTTGACATCCGTCACCAAGGATGATTCTGATCCATTTTGCATAACAATGCCACCATCGATCTAGTCAACCAATCTAACTTCCAACCTCTCAAGTTGATGGACATCTTTCACCAAGTAATGTCGTGAATACATCCACATGGACCCCATACAAGTAATGCCGCCATATCTTCAATGCACACACCACCGCGGCCAGCACAAAATCATGGGTGGGGTAAGTTCTCCCATGGATTTTCAACTGTCTTGAGGCATATGCTATCACCTTCTCAAATTGCATCAACACACACCCAAGTTCAATTCTAGAAGCATCAAAATATACCGCAAAACCATCGGTACCCTCGGGTAGGGTCAACATTGGTGCTGATGTGAGTCAAGTCTTCAACTCTTGAAAGCTCTTCTCACAAGCCTCCGGCCATCTGAAGTTTACCTTCTTCTGAGTCAACTTGGTCAAAGGTGCTGCAATAGATGAAAAGCCCTCAAGAAGTCTCCGATAGTAACCCGCTAAGCCCAAAAAGCTCCTGATATCTGATGGGTTCACCGGTCTGGGCCAATTCTTCACTGCCTCGATTGTTTGAGAATCTACCTTTATGCGCTCACTCAATACTACATGGCCCAAAAATGCCACAGAATCCAACCAAAACTCATATTTGCTGAACTTTGCATACAACTAATGATCCTTGAGGGTCTGATGCACTACTCTCAAGTGAGGGGCATGCTCCTCCTCGCTCTGAGAGTATATAAGGATGTCATCAATGAACACAATCACAAACATGTCCAAATATTCCTTGAACACCCTGTTCATTAAATCCATAAAAGCTGCAGGGGCATTGGTTAGTCCAAAAGACATAGCAACAAATTTGTAGTGACCATACCGAGTCCTGAAAGTGGTTTTCAGGATGTCACTCTCCCGAACCCTGAGCTGGTGATACCTGGACCTGAGATCAATCTTGGAGAAACACTTGGCACCCTAAAGCTGGTCAATCAAATCATTGATCCTGGGTAAAGGATACACATTCTTAACGGTGACCTTGTTCAACTACCGATAGTCAATGCACATCCGAAGCGAACCATCCTTCTTCTGGATAAATAACACTGGTGCACCCCATGGAGACTTACTCGGCCTAATAAATCCCTTATCTAATAGGTCCTTCAACTAATCCTTTAACTCTTTTAGCTTGGATGGAGCCATTCTATAGGGAGGAATAGATATAGGCTGCATGTCAGGAAAAAGATCTATACCAAAATCAATCTCTCCCTCGAGAGGGACACCTAGAAAATCATCAGGAAAGACCTCTGGATACTCACGTACAATTGGTACTGACTGGATAGTCGGGGTTTCAGACTAGACATCCTTAACCGTAACTAGATGGTACATGCAACCCTTAGAAATCATCTTCCTAGCCTTAAGGTATGAAATGAATCGACCCACAAGCATAGCTGAACTACCCTTCCATTCTAAGACTGGCTCACCCGAAAATCTGAACTCTACTGCCTGGGTTCTACAATTAACTGAAGCATAGCATGCAAATAGCCAATCCATTCCAAGAATAACATCGAAATCGGTCATGGGTAACTTTATCATGTCTGCTAAGGTGACCTTATAAAGGACTAAGACTGGGCAACCTCTATACAACTGTCTAGCTATAACTGAGTCACCTACTGGAGTGGAAACTAAGAAGGGTTCTGACAAGATACTGGGACTGACTCCGAAGCTACTGGCCACATATGGTGTCACAAACACAAGGTAGCCCCTGGATATAGAAAGGCATAAACATCAATATGGAAAGCTCACAACATATTAGTAACCACATCCGGGGAGACCTTATGCTCCTGATGGGAAGCTAAAGCATAGAATTTGTTCTGGCGTTGACCGCCAGTTGTGCTAGTAGATGCCCCCTGATGTGCTGAGCTTGGGGGAGGGGCTGCTAAACTAGAAACTAGGCCTCGGCCCCAACCTTATCCTGCTTCATAACTGGACAATCTCGAAGCATGTGTCCAGGTTTCCCACACCCGAAACAAGCACCTAAACCTGCCAAGCACTGTCCTGTTTGCCCCCGATCACATCTGCGGCAAGCTGGGATGCTAGAATCTGCTAGTCTCCTGCTCTGACCCCTCGAGCCTGACATTTGCCCTCTCTGATCATGTCTAGGCTTGGATGGCATACTCAATGCCGAAGATGACAGGGTTGATGATCTTTGGTGAGTGTACTGTCGGTGTCCACCACTGGACTTCTGCTGAGAGAATTCTTGACCCTCGGTCCTAGCCCTCATGGCCTCCCTCTCTCTTGAATGTGTCGCCTCCATCTACTGGGCATACAACACTATGCAAGGGAAGTCCATATCCTGGTGAAGCATAGCAATATGGCACTCCTTGTCCAAATACCCTGCTATACCATGCACGAACCTACTCACCCGCGTTCTCTAGTCAAATACTAACTCTAGGGTGAACTCAAGGGAATACTCTTGCACGGTCATTCTCCCCTGCTTCAAGTTTACAAACTCAGCTACCTTCAACTTTCTCATCTCCCAAGGGAAGAACCAATCTTGTAGCCTCTTCGTCATAAGTGTTGCGCGCTTCACACCCATGAAGAAGACTCTACTTAACGCGTCTTTTAGACACCTTAGGACACTTCAAATCTATGGCTCTGATACCAAGTTTTTCACAACCCGAACAGAGGCCCGGATCACAAACACGGGACAAGGGACCCCAAGAGACCCCATGTCGACCCATGGCATAAGCATACATCTAACTCATTCGATAACCGGAAGAAAATATCAATAAAAACTCAGCAGAAGTCTAAATCATCATAACATCAGAATAAGCATCCTAAGCTAAAAACATACAAAGTCTGAAAAGCCTCTAATCTGGACGAGCAGATGGGACAAGACCCCAACTAATTCAACAATACTAAAACTGAAAATATATAAGGAAACTAAAGGTCTAGCCCTTGAAGGATGAGGACTCACCAACTAAGTAGGTGCTAACTATGACAACCTACTAAGAGCGGGGCTGAACTCAAGAGCTAGGTCCTGTATCATGAAATGATACAACATAAAAAGTATGTGGTCAGTACGTGGAATGTACCGAGTATGCAAGATAAGTAAAACCTCTTAAGTAAAGTAAATCATTTAGAACATTTCATAACATATCATAAGCTTCCAAATCTGAGAGTAAAGACTACATGCATTCATTATGAAATCGTAATATTTTCATAATATGACCATGCATAGCTTCATAACATCATAACCGACTGGAATGACTCAATGATGAAATATAACATTTACAGAAAAGCTGAACAATGAGTCAAACCTCGCTTTTAGAACATGCATGTTTAAAGTAATAATCATGAATAATGAATATGCAAATCTGAATCATATAGGCAACGGGAGACTCGTCACTTAACCGACATACCATGATAGAGTTTACGTGGTCCAGACTATAACACTCAAGTGGGAAGAGCCGTCCAAAACCTTTCCAGGGCTAAGGACACTACCATGATATCGATATACAGCTGATAGGCCATTAAGGCTGGGGATAGCTCACAAGGGAGGTCCCATTAACATAATAGTATCAACCTATGTTGGCGCATAGTTCTGGGGCATAAGGTGATCGACCCTTAGCCCGCTTGGTTCTAGACTCTTCTCCCAAAACATGCAATGCTCTATATCGTATATAATGAAGCTCAATATAGTCTATTGGCAAAGATCAAGATGAAATCATGCATAAACTCAACATCATATGAAAATGAAGCTCAACATTGTATATTGAAAAAGCTTAATAATGAAATCATGCATAGACTTGACATCGTGTGAAAATAAAGCTCAATAATAACATACATCTCAATTCATTAATTCATGCATTGGTGAAGCTTTATTTCGAAACATACCACAAGCTTGTTTTAGAGATACTACATCATCATACTTGATATAAGGGCCTTGCCCATAACTTTACCATGCTTGCATCTACTTAATTCATTTTGAAAACAATATCATAATCATGGGTAGCTTTAGAGACATGCTTTTCATTATCAAATCTTATCATCATCACACATTCATCATCATTCTCTTCTTTCATGAACTTCTCATCCATGGGAATTTAAATATCATCATTTAGAAAACACAATGTTTGATTGAAAATAATCTGAAATTTTCCCAAGCTTCAAAATTCATCAATATAAACATAATCTAATTGTAACCATGTTTAGAAATTAAAGAATCATGCAATTGGGTAAAAAAAACCCATACCTTGATCATATGAATTTCTCCTACTTAGCTAGAGATTTGGGCATGGGTGAGGAAGAAAACACCCACTCATAACCCCACATACTTGGAAGGGATGATTTTACTACTTCTCTAATTGCCCAATATGAGATTCCAACGGAAACATTCAAAACTTGCTCTAAATCCCCTCTTCAAACTCTCAAGTTTGCATGCGTGGAATGATTTAGCTTAGAATAGGTTTTCCCCTCTTAAAACCCTGTAAAACAAGCCTTAAATTACATAGTATAAGCCCCTAGGACTTAGGAATTATGGAAAAGCCCCTACTAAAATCACATAATTTGGCTGACTGCCAGTCCCCACAAGGGACTGGATGACTCGTGCTCACAAGCCACGAATCATGGTCATGATTCGTCTATTACACTTCTCAAAAAAACTATGGGACCTCATGGAAGACACCACGACTCGTGGTGGGTGACCACAACTTTTGGTCACCATCCGTGGCTTCTACTTCCCAATGCCTCCTTGCCAACCACCTGTCTAAACCACGGGAGACCTCATCAGTCATGAGGCCTGGACATGATACATGGTCATACTCGTGGTCTTCTAAACACCTCATGCCAACCCTGCTGGACTATGAGTCACCTCATGACTCGTGGTCACTCCTCATGAGTCTTCTCATGGTCCATTCTGTGACCTGGTGCGAAATTTTTGTTTTTCATCATTTTGACTCCCGGTTCTGATCCTTTTGTTCCCCGGGTATAAAACTAGTGGGAGCAGAACCTGTGGAATGGGAAGAGTTCATTACAGTCTTCCTAGATAGATTCTTCCCCAAGGAGCTCAGGAAGGCTAAGGTGGCTGAATTTATGAATCTGAAATAGGAAAATCGGACAGTTGAAGATTATGCACTGGAGTTCACAATGTTGTCTAAATATGCTCCAGAGATGGTAGCCGAGCCAAGGATCGCATGCTGAAGTTCATCAATGGACTATCGATTATCCTCAAGGAGTGCAGGACTACAATACTTATCAAGGATATTGATCTCTCAAGACTCATTATTCATGCCCAGCAGATTGAGGTAGAAAAACTAAAAGACTTCGAGCGGGAGAATAAATGGGCAAGGACTGGCCAGTTAGATTATTGTCATCAGACGTTTGGTGATAATAGCCACCCACAACAGCAACAGAGGGCTCTAGCACCCACATCAGCCAGTGCCCCTACTTTCCAGTCCTGTAAGGATGGGAGGGATGGAGCATTTGGCTCACAGTCCTAGAGTCATAGCGCCAGCAACCGCTACACAGCTTGCCCTAAGTATGGCAAGAACCATCTAGGGGAATGTCTTCAGGGCCAAGGGGGTTGCTTTGGGTGTGGACAGCTCGGTCATCGGCTCAAAGAATGCCCATTAGTAGGACAGGGAAGATCACAATCCATTGCTTGAATAGGTCCAGCAGGTCGAGTAGCTCAGCAGGTCAACACTTTAGGTACTGGTGGCGGCCAACGGCAAAACCGTTTTTATGCATTGTCCTCTCGTCAGGATCAAGAGAGTTCACCTGACGTGGTCACAAGTATGTTACATCTGTTCCATCTATATGTGTATGCCATACTAGATCTAGGAGCCACACTATTGTTTGTGACTCCCTATGTAGCTGCCTAGTTTTATATCAGTCCACAAGTCCTCCCAGAACTATTCTCAGTCTCTAACCCCGTTGGCGAGTCAGTTAGAGCCTGTCGGGTGTATAGAAACTGCCCTGTCTCGATCTTGAATAAGGTCATTCCAACTGGTCTTGTAGATTTATACATGGTTGACTTTAACCTCATTCTTGGCATGGATTGATTACATTGCTATTATGCCTCAGTCGACTGCAGAACTAGGATCGTCATATTTCAGTTTTATAATTAACAGGCAGTAGTTCAACACCTAAGGGTCAGTTTATTTCCTACCTTAAGGACAAAATGCTTATTTCTTAAGGGTGTATTTATCATCTAGTTCGGGTCAAAGATTCCGGCTCCGAGACCATGACTATTTAGTCAGTTCTAGTTGTTAGGGAGTTCCTTGATGTGTTTTCTGAAGATCTTCTCGGAGTTCCTCCTATGTGGGAAATAGAATTCGTCATAGACCTCCTCCCAGACACTTAGCTAATCTCTATCCCTCCTTATAGAAAGGCTCCAGCTGAGTTTAAGGAATTGAAGGAGCAGCTAAAAGACCTTCTTGATAAAGTCTTCATCAGGCCCAACATCTCTTCATGGGGTGCTCCAGTATTATTCATGCTGAAGAAAGACAGTACCCTCAGGATGTGTATCGACTATCGTTATTTGAATAAGGCCATAGTCAAGAAATGTACCCCGTACCCAGGATTGATGGCTTGTTCGATCATCTTTAGGGAGCCAGTTGTTTCTCCAAGGTAGATCTCAGGTCGGGGAACCATCAACTAAGGGTCAGAGAGTGTGACATACAAAAAATAGCTTTAAAAACTCGCTATGGTCACTATGAATTCGTGGTTATTGATCTTGGGCAAATTTATATGCCCAAGTGATACTCAAATATGTCATTTTAGCCTTGTTTATCTATCAATGTTTATGCAATCTCGTGTGATTGGTAATAAAATGTGAGTTTATACTAACCAACATGATTGGCATTGTTTTGCAGGTAAAATGTAATTTTGGGAAGCTAAAATGCATGTTGGAAGAGATCGGGGTTGGACTCGGATGTGAGCAAAGGACAAGGCATTGGAAGGCACAAAATAAAGAGGCTCCGCGATGGAGCCGTGTCACGTTGCCATCGCGGAGGCCTTCTGCCTGGATAGGGAATTTTCGGCCTATTTCCAGTGAAGGTTCGCGTTGGGTCTGTGGCACGGTGGCCTGGCTCCGCATTGCACGCAGTGCCACGTTGGGCCTGATTACCTGGACCCCCAACTTCTAGTGAGGGTCCGCGTCGGTGGCGTGTCACGGAGGCAGTGCTCCGCGATGCACTCCGTGACACGTTGCTTGTTATTTCGGGAAAAATTCCCACTAGTATAAATGGAACACTTAGGTTCATTTTTCAATATTCTGACTTGGTGGAACAAGAACGTGGGTTACAGGCAGTTGAGGGGACGAAATTATCAGGGTTTTTCTCTTTCCTTCTCCTTGAATTCAATTGCTTGTATGTTTAACACTCATTTAACGATGTTTAATCCACAAATGAGTGGCTAATTCCTCTTCTTGCTGAGGTTAAGAACAATTGTAATGAAATGTGATTATTGATTCTTTGGTTTTTCATCTTTTCTTCCATGGTTATTCTATTGATTCTTGTTCTTACTGCATTAATGTGTGGCCTACGTTAATGTATATCTAAAAAGTCCGATTTCACTCGAGAGAGCAAGAAATTGGAAAGTTGTGAATTAATAGGATATGATCCTTTCTTAGTTTGGGAAAATTGAGAATTGATTTACCTTCAGGATAGAAATATACCTAAAAGTCGTATTAGTCAATTTAGGAACCGGGTTTGTATGGCTAGAACATGAATTTTTGTTTAATCACAGAAATGTAGCTGGACGGTTCATGATTCTTAAGTTGGGTTAAATACGAGAGTTTTAATCCATTGGCATTAGTTCTTGACTAGCAACCGGAGGAAAGGTTAACCAAATTATATCGATAATTAATTTCTTTACATGTTCAATTAACCTCAGTATGCTCACATTCATAGTTCAGACTCACATTAGATATTTGTTTTAGACTTAACTTAAAAATTAGAATCCAAAAATATCAAACTCTTGGTTACACTGTTGTCTTCATTGTTAAACTGAAAATATAGTAACACTTGATTAATTGTTACCTTATCCCAGTCCCTGTGGGATCGATACTTGGCTTACTTGAGCCACTTTACTACTTGTTCGACCACGTGCACTTGCGTGTAGTTATATACCCATATAACAAACTGACCGAACAAGTTTTTGGCGCCGTTGCCGGGGAATGGCAATTGGTGAAATTTTCGTAAGTGTTAATTTACTATATTTTTATTTTCTTAGTGTTGACAACTTGGTCTTAGCCTGTATTTTGCAGATTTAATCTCTGTTGAACACTGGCAAGAGACAAGGAGCTGGTGGACTCGTATTTAGAGCCAGAAAGATTATTTCATTGTCAGCGGAGAGAAGCTCTAGAAAGAAAGCTCCAGTTGCTCAGACAAACATTCATGGAGCAACAACAGAATCCACCAGTAGTACGGGCAATGTTAGTGCCCGAGGAAGTAGCAGCTCGGCCGGTTCGCAAGGTGGCAATCCCACATGCTAATAATGTCACATCTAGCATCCGCAAACCAGAGCCAGGAGGGAGGTTCGAGCTCAAATAAAATATGGTGCAATTGCTGCACACTAGCGGGCAATTTACAGGTCTCCCTCATGAAGATCCACAGCAGCATCTCCAAAATTTCTTGGAGATAAGTGACACTTACATCCCCGCTGGAGTGTCATCATATTATGTCCGGCTTACATTGTTCCCATGTTCATTATTGGGAGAAGCCAAGAGGTGATTGAAAGCTGAGCCACCTAATTCTATTTCGACGTGGGATGATCTTTCAAGGAAATTCTTGATACGATTTTTTCCCTCCGGTAAAACAACAAGACTTAGAAGTCAAATTCTAAGTTTCAAACAGAGAGAGGGAGAGAATCTATATCAGGCTTGGGAGAGATTCAAGTCCATGTTCCGGGATTGTCCTCATCATCATCAATCCAATGATGTGCTGGTGCACACTTTTATAGAGGGTTTGGAACCCCATACAAAAATATTGCTAGACTCAGCAGCTGGGGGACAAGCGCTGGAGAAAACTTATGAGGAGCTGTATACCTTGTTGAACCGTATTTCGCAGGGCAATCCAGAGTGGAATGCTGATTCATCAAGAGGAGGGACAAGGAAAGCAATAGGAGTTCTAGAAGTCGATGGTTTTACAGCTATTGCTGCACAGATAGCTGCCTTACAGAATCAACTCAACACCCACTTCAATAACATGACAATGAACCAGCCTCAAGACCCAGTGAATGCAGTGCAGCAGATTTGGTGTGAAGTGTGCGGGAGCAGTGAGCACTCAGCTGAGTGTTGTGGAGCAAATCCGAACTCGGTGAACTTTGTGGGAAATATACAAAGGAACAACCACCAACAGTAGGGCAACAGCTACAATTCCAATTGGAGGAATCACCCAAATTTCTCCTGGGGTAGCAACAACCATTAGGGGCAAAGTTCGAGTCAGGGTGTGCAAAGGAACCAAGGAGGGCAGCAGAATTATCAAGCACAATTTAGAAACAACAATGCACCTCCTCCACCACCATCACCCAGCATTGAGGAGATGTTCAAGACGATGATAGCTTGCCAAGCTCAATTGCAGGCTGACTATGTGAAATTGGCAGCCGAGGTGAAAAACAACCAGTTAGCTACCAAGGCACTTGAATATCAATTTGGGCAATTTGCTGGAGCCTAAAACACCAGGCCTAGAGGAGGACTTCCGAGTGACACAGATCCCAACCCCAAGCAAGTGAATGCGGTGACCACAAGGAGTGGTTTGCAGCTGAAAGAGGTGGAACCAGAAAGACCACCTCAACAATCGGGAGCAGCAGTAGTCGAGAGGGAGCAAAGTGATGAGAGGGGGAAGACTAAGGACGCTGAATCAGAAAGACCACCACTCCCGTTCCCTCAACGATTAAAGAAACACAAGGAGGAGGCGTGTTTCAAGAAATTCATGGAGGTGCTGAAACAGGTACATATTAACATACCTCTTGTTGATGTTTTGCAGGGAGTGACGAAGTATGCAAAGTATATAAAGGACATCGTGGCAAACAAAAGTCGATTGACTGAGTATGCTACGGTGTCTCTTACGGAGGAGTGCACTTCCCGGGTACAAAACCGACTGCCCACAAAGCTCAAAGATCCTGGGAGCTTTACTATCCAAATCACTATTGGGCAGAGTATCCGAGCTCGCGGGTTATGTGATTTGGGAGCGAGCAGTAATTTGATGCCGTCGTCGGTATTCAAAAAGCTGGGTCTAGGAAGTCCTAGACCCACAACAGTGATCTTGCAATTGGCGGATCGGTCCTTAGCCAGACCTGATGGAATTGTGGAGGATGTTCTGGTGCAAGTTGGCTCCCTGATCTTCCCGGTAGATTTCGTCGTGCTGGATTTTGAACCAGACGCGGTAGTCCCATTTATTTTGGGACGTCCTTTCTTGGCGACCGGGAAAGCGCTGATTGATGTAGCTGCGGGGCAGCTAACCATGCCAGCACACAACAAGGTGGAAGTGTTCGATGTGTACAAGGCCTCCAAGCTCCCAACTGTGTACGAGGAACTCTCATAGATCAATGTTATTGATCGAGTTGATAATGAGCGGATAAAGGATTCACGAGAGTTATTGGGAAAACCACCTGAACGATGTAAGCACTACTGGGGGGAGGACGGTGGTCGAGAGAAAACGTCCATCACCCTAGAGGACAACTGAGCTGAATGACGTCGAGCTGCGACGGCAAACCAGACGCTGCACGGGAGGCAACCCGTGAAATTTCTCTTTGTAAATTGTGAATAGATTTTTTTTATTTATTTTTATTCATTTTCTTTTATTTTCTTGATTAACAACCAATTTTTTAGTTTTTATTTTTGTTTTTATTTTTATTTTTATTTTGAGTGAAACCTATTATTCTAACCAATTTCTTGTAGGAGAATGAATTTCAAGTCGAACAGAGGGAAAATATACAAGGAATCCCAAAGGAAAATTCGAGGTATGAAAATCAAGAAAAAGTGGCAAAACAGTGAGCTAGGGCGATAGCTCCGTGTCACGGAGGAGGGCCTCCGCGTAACCCTCCGTGACACATTGAGGTATAAATCCGAAATTTAAAAGAATTCCAGAACACCCTCACGACAGCTCCATGTCACGGAGGCAGTGCTCCACGATGCACTCCGTGACACAATGTTGTGTATATCGCGATGGGTCACACCGGGTCGCCGGGTGACCCGCGCGATTTTTCCACTTTTAAACCCCGAATCCCCCTCAATTTTCCTTATTTCTCATACACTCCGCGACCAATCTCCCTAAAACCCCTCCCCCTTCTACATGACAAAGAATAGGCCAAGGATTTCATTGAGTTTTCTTCAATTCTTCAAATTTAAGGTATGTTCCTCAATTCCATCTCATTTCTTGTCGATTTTCTTTGATATTGAGCATGTGATGTTAGCTAAACTTGCCCTAAGTAGAAATGAAGCGTAATTCAATTGAATTGTTGTTGATGGATGTTCAGAGTATCATTATGATCGCTTGAACTCGTTAATTGCATAATTTAATCGAATTTTTGTTGATACAATCATAGCTATGTCACGCCCCACCTTGGGGGGTATGACTGGCACCTGGTGCCCTACTAAGCCCTGACTTGCTGAACTGTTAAGCCTGGACGCATCTGGCGCCTGGCTGGCTCTAACTCAAATTTCTGGAAACAAAGGGCTATATAGCGGCTGTAAATACAGCCCCCGGCCCATTGGCCTATAGCCTTCTATACCTGTATTATAGCTGACCAGAAACAAGGTAATTCAGGGGAACCTATGTGGGCCGACAAGGCCACCATGCTGTCTAGTTATCTGTAACTCAAGCATAACATATTGAAAAGCTACGTGACCGGCAAGGTCACCACTACTGGCAAACTATGGCCCCACACGGCCATTACAAAAGAAAAAAAAAGAGTAAAGGCAACTATACAACTACACGGCCCCACACGACCGGCTCATCTGACCACAGGGAATATATATAGACTGCAAGCCTCTAAGAAGGATAATAGAAATGATCGGGACAGGGCCCCGACCTACCCGTACTGTACAACAAAAGAAACTGAACTACACCTCTAGAAATTCAGTCTCCGGATGACAGGAGCTGAATATTCGATCGCTGATGGGGATCACGTGGTATCGCCTGCGCGTCTATGGGTACCTGCAGGCAAGTAATGCAGCGCCCTACTGGGCGTCAGTACCGCTGGTACTGAGTATGTAAAGCAAACTGAATACAGCTGAATATAAGTAATATAACTAAAAATTCTGAATAGTAGGAGATAACTGAATCTGTAAGAACTGAAGGGATATCTGAAATCAATAACATAACTGTCAAAACTGAAATAAGAAGGAGTAGATAACTGTCTGATGGTGTAGATCGTACCTGTTCTTAATCATATTGAAGGGAGTAGGAATCATACCTGGAGACATATCATTCTACTACTAATCTGCTCGTATCTACTGTAATATAGCATAACATACATAACATAACATGGCATACACAACCTTACCCGGCCCCCATAACCCGGGAGGTACAATCAACACAGAATCTATACCCCTACCCCGGTCATCCCATCTCCTATACTGGCTGTAAGCATCCTGCCGGTCCCCTGGGTATGCACTTGGGCTCGCTGAGCCCCTGACTATAACTGCATCTGAGTCCGTAGGACTCCTGTATCTGCACCCGGGCGTATCCGCTCGACTGGGGTGTGTAAGGGCCGATCAAGGCACAAATATGGGGAAAAACTGGCATCCCATCTTCGTCCCCTGGTGGGACGGCATGCCACTCCGTAGAGTGACGTATCCTCATCCTCTGGCGGACGAGTCGATACAGCTATTAACCCTGGGCGGTCATGGGTGCTAGGTAATCCAACCCCAAACAATACAACGGTCTCGACTGGTAATACTGTCTGTGTATCTCACATACTGAGGCTAATAGGGGTAAAGTATCATATATATTACATGCTGGGCTAATGATAGTAATCTGTACGTATCTGTTACGTGCTGAGGCAGGTGAATATATATAAATATGAACATAATCCCCTGTCAGACTGTACTGGGGCAAATGCTATACAAGATAATGTTTCTGCTGAAAACTCTACTGTTTACTGGGTTTCTGTATACGCTATATGCTGGACTAGTGATAGAAATATGTACATGCTTAATACATGCTGAGGTTGGGAGTACTATATATGTGTGTACGAATATAATCTTTCTGCTAAACTACGTTGTATACTGACTTTCTATAGTAACATGATTTACTAATCCTGACATGCTTTCTGAACTTCATTTTAGTCTGCTATTCTATTTCTGAAGTGCTTTACGGGTATTGCATTACTATACGGGGTTTCAACTGAATACAACCATATCCTGACAGGGCATATCACATTACATACTGAGTATACTGGGCAATCTCTAACACTTGCGTTAAAATCTGTATCATACTGGTAGGTTTCATATACATTACGACCCAATATTTCTCACATCGTACCAATATTCATAATAACGCAATACTCGACTTCTGAACATTCTACTGGTCCGTAATTTATTACACTATACTGATATTACTTAACTTGCCGAAGGAAACTAACTTTACATACCTTCTCTTTGAATTATTCGTCCGTCGAACGAGGCTCGGCCGGTACTTCAACTATTTTCTCCCAACTGCATTCATAAATATGTCAATCAATACTAAATACAGCTTTATTGTAAAGAGCGACGTTACTTTCGATATAGTTTATAGCCTAAACTTAGGCTTATCAAAAGACGGTCAAAAACTTGCTATTTTCCAGCGGCCCAGAAGGGAGAATTATTTACTTCTCAGCTAGGAACACATAGACATTAATTTAGAGCAATTCTACTTACTTTAGTTCGGCGGCTCGCCGATTCGTCGGTCGTATTTCGCAAAACTAACTCCGTAGAAATGCTCTCTGCTGCTAAATACCTTGGTATCTAGGATTAATTTGGGTTTGGGCAGCGTTTGGCAGCATAATAGGACGAAAATATTTAATTCCCCTTCGTTTTTCTCTGTTTACAGCGCTCTCTGGAAATTTTTATAAGTATGAATGACTTCCAACCGAATTGGGGGCTTTATATACTTGGGCCTGGACACGGGCAACATGTCATGGAGCCATCGCGGAGGCCTCACCTCCGTGACACGCTGCCATCGCAGAGGGGCTCTGCCTCGGCTCCTCCCGCGATGGTTCGACAGGTTTCTCGTCCGATCTTTTCCCGGGCCTTTCCCTAGCACATATGGCTTTCAAATATGCTTAACCAACGTGCGAATAGGTCATCTAAGTGCCGGAAATTCTATGGGGTATAACATTCTCCCCCCCTTAGGAACATTCGTCCTCGAATGTATACTGCTATCTAGAGGACTGCTTATTCTAGTTTCTTGAAAAATTTTGGCAGAGTTTCCCCTGTAATATGGACTATCGCAAAGACCTAAAACGCAGAAAAAGTCCAACACAGGCACTGCACACAATATTCTACAATCCACTGGACAACTAAATATCACTCCTTCTTTATCATTTACAACATACATACCATAAAATACTGTGTAAATAATGATACGGACATACCTGTCGTCTGACTAGGCCTGAAATAAGTGCGGGTATCTGGTTTTCATATCTTCTTCAGCCTCCCACGTCATTTCCTCCCGATTTCTGTTACGCCACAATACCTTGACAGATGCAACATCTTTAGTTCTCAGCCTGCGAATCTGTCTGTCTAAAATGGCTACGGGAACCTCTTCATATGCTAACTCTTCTGTGATCTGGACATCCTGAACTGGAACTACTGTAGAAGGGTCTCCTACGAACTTCCTTAACATAGAAACATGGAATACCGGGTGAACCGACGCTAACTCTGGAGGCAAATTCAACTCGTATGCCACGCGGCCTATTCTTCGCCGAACCTGATACGGCCCAATGAATCTTGGGCTAAGCTTGCCCTTCTTGCCAAACCTCATTACCCCTTTCATCGGGGACACTTTCAGATATACCAAGTCGTTTACCGAAAATTCTAGATTTCTGCGCCGTCTATCTGCATATGACTTCTGACGGCTCTGAGCGGTCAGTAAACGTTCTCGGATAAGCTTTATCTTTTCTTCGGATTGCTGAACAATGTCTGGGCCAACTAATGCTGATTCTCCAATCTCAAACCAGCCCACCGGCGATCTACATTTTCGCCCATACAATGCCTCGAAAGGCGCCATCTGACTAGCTGAATGGTAGCTGTTATTATAAGCAAATTCAATTAACGAAAGATGTTCATCCCAGCTACCCCCAAAATCTAACATACACGCTCGTAGCATATCTTCGAGCGTCTGAATTGTACGTTTCGCCTGCCCGTCTGTCTGAGGATGGAATGCTGTGCTCAAATTAATCTGCGTCCCCAGACCTTTCTGAAATGACTGCCAGAATCTAGCTGTAAACTGTGCTCCCCTATCTGAAATAATAGATACCGGCACTCCATGCAATCTAACTATTTCTCTGATATATAATTCGGCATAGTCCTCAGCTGAGAAGGTAGCCCTTACTGGCAGGAAATGAGCTGATTTTGTCAGCCTGTCAACTATTACCCAAATGGAATCATTTCTGCGTCTAGTACGGGGTAACCCTATTACAAAATCCATGTTTATTACTTCCCATTTCCACATAGGTATTATTATCTCCTGAGTCAAACCGCCCGGTTTCTGGTGCTCTGCTTTCACCTGCTGACAATTAGCACACCTAGATACAAATTCAGCTATCTCAGTTTTAATACCTGGCCACCAGTAGATGTCTTTGATGTCGTGGTACATTTTCGTCGCCCCTGGGTGAAGGGAATAGCGAGCGTAGTGTACCTCATGCATGATCTACCCACGAAGTCCTGCAACATTCGGGACACAAAGGCGGCCCTTACAATGTAGCACACCATCCTCGGTTATCTGAGAATCTGGCTCCTTACCTTTCTGAACTCTATCTCTGAGCTGGACTAAATCGGGATCCTCATACTGCCATTCTTTTACCTCTGTAACTAACGATGACACTGCAGAATTCTGAATTACTGGCCCATTATTTTCTGTTTCTATTACTCCAATGGCTAGGCCAGCTAACTGATGAATTTCTTTAGCTAATTTCTGTTTCTCAGGTCGCAAATATGCCAAACTCCCCATTGACTTACAGCTCAGGGCATCTGCTACAACATTAGCTTTTCCGGGGTGGTATAGAATATTCACATCATAGTCTTTCAACAACTCTAACCAGCGGCGTTGCCGCAGATTCAACTCCCTCTGGGTGAAAATGTACTGTAAGCTCTTATGATCTGTATAAATGTCAACATGGACGCCATACAGAAATGCCTCCACATCTTCAAGGCATGAATTACTGCGGCCAATTCCAGGTCATGGGTAGGGTAATTCTTTTCGTGTTTTCTCAGCTGTCTGGAGGCATATGCAATTACTCTACCATGCTGCATCAACACACAACCCAATCCGACACCTGACGCGTCGCAATAGACTGAATAACCTTCTGTGCCTTCCGGCAGTGCTAGTACTGGGGCGGAGGTTAACTTGTCTTTCAATTCCTGGAAACTCTACTCGCATGCCTCCGTCCACTGAAACTTTGCTGCTTTCTGTGTCAATTTAGTTAAAGGTGCTGCAATGGTTGAGAATCCCTCAACGAATCTCCGATAATACCCTGCTAACCCCAGAAAACTACGAACTTCAGTCGGGGTGGTAGGCCTAGGCCATGACTTAACTGCTTCTATCTTCTGCTTATCTACCTGTATACTAGCGTCTGAGACAATATGCCCTAAAAAGGCCACTGAGTTAAGCCAGAATTCACACTTCGAAAACTTAGCATACAACTGGCGGTCCCTGAGAATCTGGAGCACTGTTCGCAAATGAGTCCGGTGATCTGCTTCAGAGCGAGAATACACCAGAATGTCATCAATGAATACTATCATGAACAAGTCCAGGAAAGGTCTAAAAATACTGTTCATCAGGTCCATAAAAACTGCTAGGGCGTTCGTTAGCCCGAAGGACATAACCAGAAATTCAAAATGTCCATATCGGGTCCTGAATGCTGTCTTAGGGATGTCCCTCTCACGTACTCGGACCTGGTGATATCTGGACCGCAAGTCAATCTTAGAAAAGTATCTGGCTCCCTGTAACTGATCAAATAGGTCATCAATCCTAGGAAGCGGATACTTATTCTTTACTGTAACTTTGTTTAGCTGCCGATAATCTATGCACATTCGGAGCGAGCCATCTTTCTTTCTCACAAACAAGACTGGCGCACCCCATGGGGAAGTACTCGGCCTGATAAAACCTTTATCTAACAAGTCTTTCAACTGCTCCTTTAATTCTGTGAGTTCTGCAGGAGCCATACGATAAGGAGGTATTGATATTGGCTGAGTGCCTGGTAGCAAGTCGATAGCAAAGTCTATTTCCCTTTCTGGGGGAATACCAGGTAACTCATCAGGAAATACATCTGGGAATTCATTTACCACTGGGACAGACTGGAGTGTCGGAGATTCTGCTTGGACATCCTGAACTCTGACAAGATGGTAAATGCACCCCTTAGATATCAACTTTCTCGCCTGAAGGTAGGAAATAAACCTACCTTTTGGCGTCACGGTGCTGCCCTTCCACTCCCGTACTGCTTCCCCCGGGAAGTGGAATCGAACCGTTTTGGTCCAACATTCAACATTGGCAAAGCATGGCACTAACCAGTCCATACCCATTATGGCATCGAAGTCTATTATTTCTAACTCGACCAGATCTACTGTGGTCTGACGGTCAACAATCTCTACTGTACACCCGCGGTAGATTCGGCTAGCTGTGATAGAGTCACCGACGGGCGTAGATACCAAGAAGGGTTGCCGTAATGATTCTGGTACAATACTAAACTTCCGTGCCACAAATGGAGTAATATAGGACAAAGTAGACCCTGTATCAATTAACACATAAGCAGGGTGTGAGCAGATAGTTAGCATACCTGTCACAACATCATGCGATGCCTCTGAATCTTGCCTCCCTGGTAAGGCATATGTGCGGCTTGGACCCGCACCTGTACTGGAGGCCCCTGATCTGCCTCGACCCCTGCCTGCTGAAACTGAGGGCCTATGCCCAGTCGAAGATGCTATAGCCCGTGATCCTGTTGATGCCCTATCCTGTCTATCCCGGTCCTCTCGACCCCTGGCTGGGCAATCTTTCATCAAATGGCCTTCTTGGCCACAAATATAACATGCGGTGGAGCCATATCTGCATGCTCCAGAATGGCGTCGATTGCATATAGGGCAAAGTGGTAGGGTATACCTGCTCTGCTCTGCCCTCCTCTGTGATGGTGAATCTGCCATCTGCGAGCCTCTACCAGTCCCTGACTGTCCCCTGCGGCCGGATCTACCCCCCTGTGACTGTGGCGGAGGTGGGGGCCTGGGCGGCCTGTCTGACATTCGGGGCCTGGGTCCTCCCCGGGCCTCTCCCTGTAATTCAACTGGCCTGTCCCGGCGACGCTGTTCCTGATTAACCCTTCTGACCTCTCGTTGCCGCTGCTTGATGCCCTCAATATTCTAAGCAAATGCCTGAATGCGAGCAATATCCATGTCCTCTCGCAGTGTAGCTGTGGTACAAATCTCAACATATTCTGGATTCAAGCCCGTAATGAAACGATGCACTCTGGATGCCATGGTACCAACGAAGGTCGGTGCATATCGGGCTAGAGAATCAAACTGCAAAGAATATTCCCGAACACTCATGGCCCCCTGTTCTAGATGTAGGAACTGGTCTACCCGGGCCTGTCGAATCTCCCGCGGCAGATAATTATCCAGAAAGGCTCCTGAAAAGCTGGACCAGGTGGGAGGGGAAACATCTCTCCCTCGGGACCTTTCCCAGCTTTCGTACCATAACACCGCAATATCCCGTAACCGGAATGCGGCCAACTCAACTGACTCGGTAGACGTGGCATGCATAACCCTGAAGATTCTTTGCATCTGATCCAGAAAATCTTGGGGGTCCTCTGTTCGGTCCGTACCTGTGAACTGTGGGGGATTCAGGGCTAAGAACTCTTGGACCCTCGAACTACCGGGCCCTCCTGATGATTCTGCAACTATAGATGGCATTGGCTGACGCTGAGCAGCCATCATCTGTGCTAACAGAACTACAACACTCCTAACCTCCTGATCGGAAGGAGTCAATATAGGGGCTGCTGAAGGTAATGTCGCCCCAAGTGACTCCTGACGTGGTGGAGACTACTAAGGAGGCTGAGATGATGCCTCTGTAGTGCCCTCTGGTCGGGCTGTCTCCAAAGGAGGGTGAGGCATCCTGCTGGTGCCTTCCCCTGCTGCAACATCTAAGTTCCGACCTGTGATAGGATGGCGCTGGTCTGACATTATCTGTAACCAAAGAATATGGTAAGATTTTTAGGGAATCAACCCTATACTGTACCGCTCTATAGCACGACTGAATCAGAATAAAAGACAACCACCCTATCATGCCTTTCAGCCTCCTACCCATAGTATGTGGTGCACAACACATCCATGGACAGGACTCTACTTAGCACGGCTTGCAGACTCCCTGGGATACGACCTGCTCTGATACCAAGTTTGTCACGCCCCACCTTGGGGGGTATGACTGGCACCTGGTGCCCTACTAAGCCCTGACCTGCTGAACTGTTAAGCCTGGACGCATCTGGCGCCTGGCTGGCTCTAACTCAAATTTTTGGAAACAAAGGGCTATATAGCGGCTGTAAATACAGCCCCCGGCCCATTGGCCTATAGCCTTCTGTACCTGTATTACAGCTGACCAGAAATAAGGTAATTCAGGGGAACCTATGTGGGCCGACAAGGCCACCATGCTGTCTAGTTATCTGTAACTCAAGCATAACATACTGAAAAGCTACGTGACCAGCAAGGTCACCACTACTGGCAAACTATGGCCCCACACGGCCATTACAAAAGAAAAAAAAAGAGTAAAGGCAACTATACAACTGCACGGCCCCACACGACCGGCTCATCTGACCACAGGGAATATATACAGACTGCAAGCCTCTAAGAAGGATAATAGAAATGATCGGGACAGGGCCCCGACCTACCCGTACTGTACAACAAAAGGAACTGAACTACACCTCTAGAAATTCAGTCTCCGGATGACAGGAGCTGAATATTCGACCGCTGATGGGGATCACGTGGTATCGCCTGCGCGTCATGGGTACCTGCAGGCAAGTAATGCAGCGCCCCACTGGGCGTCAGTACCGCTGGTACTGAGTATGTAAAGCAAACTGAATACAGCTGAATACAAGTAATATAACTAAAAATTCTGAATAGTAGGAGATAACTGAATCTGTAAGAATTGAAGGGATATCTGAAATCAATAACATAACTGTCAAAACTGAAATAAGAAGGAGTAGATAACTGTCTGATGGTGTAGATCGTACCTGTTCTTAATCATACTGAAGGGAGTAGGAATCATACCTGGAGACGTATCATTCTACTACTAATCTGCTCGTATCTACTGTAATATAGCATAACATACATAACATAACATGGCATACACAACCTTACCCGGCCCCCATAACCCGGGAGGTACAATCAACACAGAATCTATACCCCTACCCCGGTCATCCCATCTCCTATACTGGCTGTAAGCATCCTGCCGGTCCCCTGGGTATGCACTTGGGCTCGCTGAGCCCCTGACTATAACTGCATCTGAGTCCGGAGGACTCCTGAATCTGCACCCGGGCGTATCCGCTCGACTGGGGTGTGTAAGGGCCGATCAAGGCACAAATATGGGGAAAAACTAGCATCCCATCTTCGTCCCCTGGCGGGACGGCATGCCACTCCGTAGAGTGACGTATCCTCGTCCTCTGGCGGACGAGTCGATACAGCTATTAACCCTAGGCGGTCATGGATGCTAGGTAATCCAACCCCAAACAATACAACGGTCTCGACTGGTAATACTGTCTGTGTATCTCACATACTGAGGCTAATAGGGGTAAAGTATCATATATATTACATGCTGGGCTAATGATAGTAATCTGTACGTATCTGTTACGTGCTGAGGCAGGTGAATATATATAAATATGAACATAATCCCCTGCCAGACTGTACTGGGGCAAATGCTATACAAGATAATGTTTCTGCTGAAAACTCTACTGTTTACTGGGTTTCTGTATACGCTATATGCTGGACTAGTGATAGAAATATGTACATGCTTAATACATGCTGAGGTTGGGAGTACTATATATGTGTGTACGAATATAATCTTTCTGCTAAACTACGCTGTATACTGACTTTCTATAGTAACATGATTTACTAATCCTGACATGCTTTCTGAACTTCATTTTAGTCTGCTATTCTATTTCTGAAGTGCTTTACGGGTATTGCATTACTATACGGGGTTTGAACTGAATACAACCATATCCTGACAGGGCATATCACATTACATACTGAGTATACTGGGCAATCTCTAACACTTGCGTTAAAATCTGTATCATACTGGTAGGTTTCATATACATTACGACCCAATATTTCTCACATCGTACCAATATTCATAATAACGCAATACTCGACTTCTGAACATTCTACTGGTCCGTAATTTATTACACTATACTGATATTACTTAACTTGCCGAAGGAAACTAACTTTACATACCTTCTCTTTGAATTATTCGTCCGTCGAACGAGGCTCGGCCGGTACTTCAACTATTTTGTCCCAACTGCATTCATAAATACGTCAATCAATACTAAATACAACTTTATTGTAAAGAGCGACGTTACTTTTGATATAGTTTATAGCCTAGACTTAGGCTTATCGAAAGACGGTCAAAAACTCGCTATTTTCCAGCGGCCCAGAAGGGAGAATTATTTACTTCTCAGCTAGGAACACATAGACATTAATTTAGAGCAATTCTACTTACTTTAGTTCGGCGGCTCGCCGATTCGTCGGCCGTATTTCACAAAACTAACTCCGTAGAAATGCTCTCTGCTGCTAAATACCTTGGTATCTAGGATTAATTTGGGTTTGGGCAGCGTTTGGCAGCGTAATCGGACGAAAATATTTAATTCCCCTTCGTTTTTCTCTGTTTACAGTGCTCTCTGGAAATTTTTATAAGTATGAATGACTTCCAACCGAAGTGGGGGCTTTATATACTTGGGCCTGGACACGGGCAACGTGTCACGGAGCCATCGCGGAGGCCTCTCCTCCGTGACACGCTGCCATCGTGGAGGGGCTCTGCCTCGGCTCCTCCCGCGATGGTTCGACAGGTTTCTCGTCCGATATTTTCCCGGGCCTTTCCCTAGCACATATGGCTTTCAAATATGCTTAACCAACGTGCGAATAGGTCATCTAAGTGCCGGAAATTCTACGGGGTATAACAAACTTGGGCTTGTTTTTGAATTTGAAGTGGAAAAATGTAGTGAACTCGTGAAATTCAGGCTGGGTTGTACATGTTGAGTGAGATGAGTCGATGTGCTAGTTGTTATTATGCTAAAAGACCGACGAATTCTCGGGTTAGGGGAACATTGAAATTTGCAAGAATTGGGTGAGTTGTATAGGTTTATGTAGATAAATTCTTGTTGTTTTCGTTTCTTTGTTTCTCCTTGCTAAGTGCGATAAGATAAAATGTTACCGATGGTAATGATTGTGGTTAGCTGTACGATATCTGTGTAGTACATAGAATACATACCGTCGAATTCTTCGAATGCACTAAGCATGGTTGTATATTTGGTTGTTTGTTTGTGTAAATAGGTATGATCTTGCCGTAATGTTGTAATTTTAGCTAAGGACTAAGTGTGGGGTAGCCTAGCTTAACCCGACCTTAGTCGAAGCTAATGTTCATTGGCTTAACATTGATCTTGTCTGTTTGGTTTGACAGGAACAATGGCAAGCAGGCAAGAAAAAGGGAAAGGCGCATCAACATCTGGCGTCGGAAGAAAGAGAATCAGACTGGGCACAGCAGTCCCAGCAGCACCAGCGGTTCCACGCGGCCAACGCCGCCAATACGGAACCAGGTGGGTGACAGAAGAGGGGAAGAAGTGGTATGCCAAGCACAAGGAGAGCAAGTACTTCCCCGAGGAACACATAGCTTGGGAACCGTTGGCAAAAGAGTTCCCTAGGATTGTCCATAGGATCGAGGCAGCTGGGCTCAATTTCATCTTTGAAGAACCCAAGGAATGCAACTTGCACCTGATTCGGGAATTCTATGCCAATTGGAACCCGACTCTTAGAAGTCACACCATCAAAATTAGAGGGCAAATAATCACCTTTGAGCCCCACCACCTCAATGCTATCCTAGGGGGCGGGACACAGACGCCCAGGTGCTTCGACAACTGAACATCACTCCACCATATGCGGACATCAGACGCACTTTGTGTGGAACCTGATCGATAGCTAGATGGAGCAGACACAAGGAGAGGGGCTACCATCAGACTTTGCCCTATTCACATATGAACAGGGAAGCCAGGATATGGCTTAAGATCGTCTGTTCCCACCTAATCACGGGGGTACATATGATAGATGTAACCCTGGATCGTGTATGCCTGGTGTACGCCCTGATGAAAGGGCTGGAGATCGACGTGGGGGCGGTGATTATTTCTGCCATGAAGAGAGCCCGGTTGCATCAGGGGCACAGATATGGATTTGGTGGACTACTCACCACATTCCTGAGGGTCCTAGATGTTGAGGAAGAGGCCCTTGACTACATTCCGCAGATGGAGCGGCGGGCCTTAGATGTCACCAAAACTAAGGCTCCCGACACCACCCACGGGCCAGTGCTTACACTAGGCGAGCGACATGCTCGTGATGATCAGTATATGGCTTGCATGTATGGGATGCAGATGCTCTAGCTGAGGATAGGCGGGAGGCCGGCAACAGAGGAGGAGCTATGGAAGCTCGAGCTAGACTACCCTTTTGGCAAAAACGCCAGGGATCTATGCCGAGTGGGGCCAGCTTTTGTGGAGCCTACGGATGATGATGTCCCCATAGAAGAGGAGAAACGTCGGGAGGACTCCGATGTGGAGTCCGATGATGACGACGGGGGTGATTCAGACATGGGAGATGAAGCAGCAGCACCTGATGAAGAAGTGGAGTATTTTGATTGATTAGGGAGTTCCACCACCCAATTTTTGTGCTATTATAATTTTTGTGAACACTGGGGACAGTGTTCGAGATAAGTGTGGGGTGGGAGTAGTTAGGTGTTGGTTATGATGTTATGTATGTTCTAATCTGTTGTTATGCTGTAACAAAATTTTCTGACCCTGTGATTTGTGAGCGTTAAGTTGTTATCCTGTATTGTAATTATATGTGAAACTGTTGTGTGTTGTTGAATGTTGAATGTTGCTAAGCTGATATTGTACATATTTTTGTTTATCGAAATGATCGATATTTTTAAAATTTTGTGTTTTTTTTCAATTCTTGGGTTTCTCGACATTTGTTTTTGGTTCTTTTACCGAGAATGGTCCCATTGAACCGAAGTCCTAGTTAGTGACCATTCCTTATGATGGATGGATGACGACCGTCTTAAGAGAAATATAGTCGTTAGGAGTTGATTTTTCATTTATTTTTCAGTTGTTTTTCTTTTGTGGGTTGCATCCCAAAACCTCTAGTTACTTTATGGTTGCGGAATTCTGGTTGCGTGTTGTACATGATATTTAAAATGCAAATGTGATTCGTATGAAAGCATGCAACTTTGTAAATATGTTGAGGTACCTAGGCCATAGAGTCTGTTCAGTGTGATTAAGGCTTAATGTTTGAATTCATGCAATTAGCTGATTGAAGAGTCTGTGAATACGTCTTGAATTGAGCATGTGCAATAAGTGTGAAGTGAAGTTTTGTTATTCCATGCCATTGTGAAGTGTCTAGAACTTGCCTGGTGTGTGTACAAAACGAAATGAAGGAGGTTATTGTAGGAAAGGATGTAGGCATTTCTTTGTTTTTAACCGAAAGTTTCTATTTTTCATTATCGTACCCACCTTGATTGTATACCCGGTTGAGGGATATTGTTGTTTTGTGGTACGAAGGTTGGGAGAGATCTCAGGGAAGAGATGTAGCCCCTCCTACTTGGTCCAGCTTCTCAGAGGCCTTCCTAGACCACTACTTACCCCGGGAGGTCAGACAGGCCCGGATGGACCATTTCTTACACTTAGTGTAGGGGGCCAGGAGCGTCCGTGAGTATTCTTTACTGTTCGACTCCTTAGCCCGCTATGCTCCAGCATTTGGGGACACCAGTCCAGAATCCACCGCTTTATTATGGGCCTGAATTCAGATTACATAGAGACGTGCATGACGGCTACTTTGAGAGAGGACATGGACATAGCCAGGGTACAGGCCTTCGCACAGACAATTGAGGGCCTGAGACAGCGGCAGCGGGGTAATAGGCAGGCGACTTCAAAGAAGCGCCGTAGAAACAGACCCGCTGAGATTCAGGGAGAAACCCCTAGGGGGCCAAGACCACGATTTTCAGATAGGCCACCCAGATCTTTACCTCTAGTACAGCAGCAGAGAGGCAGATTTGTTCGCCGAAGTCAGTCAGAGACCGGTAGCAGTTTACGGACAGTAGCATCATCTCAGCAGCGGAGGGCAAAACAGAGTAGATTTGCACCTACCCCTTGTCCTATATGCCACCGACCCAATTCTGGATCCTGCAGGCAAGGCTTCTCAGGGTGCTATCACTACGGACAGGAAGGGCATTTAATGAGAGATTGTCCGACCAGAGGACAGGGTAGCCGAGATAGTTTGGATAGAGCATCAGTGGGACCATGAGCTCAAGCAGCCTCAGCAGGGCGCAGACCCTCAGGTTCAGCAAATAGGGGCCGAGGTAGATCAGGAGCCTCAGGCTCAGGTGCAGGCCCCAGTCGTACCTATGCATTACCAGGGAGGCAGGATTCAGAGGCATCTCCTGACGTGGTCACAGGTATATTGATTATCTGCTCATGCCCTGTCTATGTATTGATTGATCCAGGGTCTATCTTGTCATATATTACACCATTTGTGGCCTGGAAGTTTGGTATTGAACCAGAATTGCTTCAGCAGCCCTTTTCAGTGCTTACACTGATCGGTGACTCGATTACAGCTAAAAGAGTTTACCGAGGGTGTACGGTAGAGGTTGCTGATCGCCAGACCACAGTAGACTTAATAGAACTTGAGATGGTCGACTTCAATGCCATTATGGGTATGGACTGGTTAGTGCCATGCTATGCCAACTTAGAATGCTGGACCAAGACGGTCCGATTTCACTTTTCGGGGGAAGCAGTGCGAGAGTGGAAAGGGAGCACAACTACGCCAAAAGGTAGGTTTATTCCCTACCTTCAGGTGAAAAAATTAATAGCAAAGGGATGTATTTACCACCTAGTTAGAGTCCAGGACGTTCAGGTGGAACCTCTGACTCTTTAGTCTGTTTCAGTGGTCGATGAATTCCCTGACGTATTTCCAGATGAGTTGCCTGGTATCCCTCCCGAAAGGGAGATAGATTTCGCAATTGACTTGTTGCCAGGAACTCAACCTATATCCATTCCCCCGTATCGCATCACACCAGCTGAGCTTAGAGAGTTGAAAGAGCAGTTAAAAGATTCGCTCGACAAAGGCTTTATCAGGCCTAGTACTTCCCCGTGGGCTGCGCCAGTACTGTTTGTAAGGAAGAAAGATGGCTCACTCCGTATGTGTATAGACTACCGACAGCTGAATAAGGTAACGGTTAAAAACAAATACCTGCTCCCTAGAATAGATGATTTTTTTGACCAGTTGCAGGGGGCCAAATGTTTCTCTAAGATAGATCTGAGGTCTGGATACCACCAGGTCCGGGTTCGTGAGAGGGACATTCCAAAGACTGCTTTCAAGACAAGGTATGGTCACTTTGAATTTCTAGTCATGTCTTTTGGGCTGACGAATGCTCCCGCAGTGTTTATGGACCTGATGAACAGCATATTCAGACCGTATTTGGATCTGTTCGTGATAGTATTTATTGATGATATTCTGGTATATCCTCATTTAGAGACATATCACCAGAACTATTTACGAACAGTACTTCAAATCCTTAGAGACCGTCAGCTGTACGCCAAGTTTTCTAAGTGTGAGTTCTGGCTGAACTCAGTTGCCTTTTTGGGGAATATCATGTCGGATGCTGGGATACAGGTGGATACACAAAAAATAGAGGCGGTCAAGACATGGCCCAGACCTACCACTCCGACCGAGGTTCGTAGTTTCCTGGGTTTAGCAGGGTATTACCGGAGATTTGTTGAAGGATTCTCCACTATAGCAGCACCTCTGACCAAGCTGACACAGAAAGCAGTGAAATTTCAGTGGACGGAGGAGTGTGACTAGAGTTTTCAAGAATTGAAAGACAAATTGACCTCCGCCCCAGTACTAGCATTGACAGAGGGAACAAATGGGATGCGGTGTATTGCGATGCTTCAGGCTTTGGACTAGGTTGTGTGCTGATGCAGCATGGAAAGGTAATTGCTTATGCTTCCAGACAGCTGAGGAAGCACGAGAAGAACTATCCGACTCATGACCTAGAACTGGCCGCAGTGATCCACGCTCCGAAAATCTGGAGGCATTATCTGTATGGCGTCCATGTAGACATTTTTACAGATCATAAAAGCCTGCAGTACATTTTCACACAGAGGGAGTTAAATCTGCGGCAGCGTCGCTGGTTAGAATTGCTGAAAGACTATGACGTAAATATTCTCTACCACCCAGGGAGAGCTAATGTAGTAGACGATGCCCTCAGTCGTAAGTCAATGGGGAGTTTAGCGTATTTGCGACCTGAGAAGCGGGAATTGGCGAAGGAAATTCATCAGCTAGCTGGTTTAGCCGTTCGAGTAGTAGAAATAGGAAATAACAGTGCGGTGATTCAGAATTCTACTGTGTCATCATTAGTTATAGAGGTAAAAGAACGGCAGTACGAGGACCCTGACTTCCTCCAGCTTAGAGATAGAGTTCAGAAAGGTAAGGAGCCAGATTTCCAAGTCATTGAGGATGAAGTGCTATGTTGTAAGGGCCGCCTATGTGTCCCGAATGTTTCAGGGCTTCGCCAGCAGATCATGCATGAGGTACATTACGGTCGTTATTCCCTTCATCCAGGAGCAATGAAAATGTACCACGACATCAGAGACATCTAGTGGTGGCTAGGTATGAAAGCTGAAATAGCTGAATTTGTATCTAGATGTCCTAACTGCTAGTAGGTGAAGGCAGAACACCAGAAACCGGGCGGTCTAACGCAGGATATAGCTGTGCCTTTGCGGAAATGGGAAGTGATAAATATGGATTTTGTAACAGGGTTACCCCGTACCAGATGTAGAAACGATTCTATTTGGGTAATAGTTGATAGGCTGACAAAATCAGCTCATTTCCAGCCAGTAAAAGCTACCTTCTCGGCCGAGGATTATGACGAATTATATATCAGAGAAATAGTTAGATTACATGGAGTGCCGATATCTATTATTTCAGACAGGGGAGCACAGTTTACAGCTAGATTTTGGCAGTCGTTCCAGAGAGGCCTGGGGACACAGATTAACTTAAGTACACCCTTTCATCCTCAGACAGACGGGCAAGCAGAACGAACTATCCAGACGCTCGAAGATATGCTACGGGCGTGTGTACTAGATTTTAGGAGTAGCTGGGATGAGCATCTGCTGTTGATTGAATTTTCCTATAATAACAGTTATCATTCAGCCATCCAGATGGCGCCCTTTGAAGCATTATATGGGCGAAAATGCAGATCGCTGGTTGGCTGGTTTGAAGTGGGGGAGATGGCGCTGATTGGGCCGGATATTATTCGTCGATCAGAAGAGGCGGTGAAGCTTATCAGGGAACGCCTACTAACTGCTCAGAGCCGCCAGAAGACTTGTGCAGATATGCGGCGTAGAAATTTAGAATTTACAGTAGATGACTGGGTATATCTGAAAGTGTCTCCGATGAAAGGGGTGATGAGATTTGGCAAGAAAGGCAAGCTTAGCCCGAGGTTCATTGGGCCATATCAGATTCGGCGGAGAATAGGCCGAGTTGCATACGAATTGAACTTGCCTCCAGAGTTAGCGTCTGTTCACCTAGTATTCCATGTATCTATGTTGAGGAAGTTCGTAGGAGACCCTTCCACAGTTGTTCCAGTTCAGGATGTCCAGGTCACATAAGAGTTAGCATATGAAGAGGTTCCAGTAGCTATCTTAGACAGACAGATTTGTAGATTGAGAACTAAAGACATTGCGTCTGTCAAGGTATTGTGGCGTAACAGGAACCGAGAAGAGATGACCTGGAAAGCCGAGAAGGACATGAAAACTAGATATCCCCACTTATTCCAGGCATAGGCAAATAGGAGGTATGTTAGAACTATTTTTCCTTATGAATGCTTATATTTCATATATGAAAGCAGGCGATTGATTATAGACAGTTATATATGACTGATTATTATATCGTGTAGAGTACCTATATTGGGCTTTTCTGCTTTTCAGGAATTTTGAGATAGTCCATAATACAGAGGAAACTCTGCCGAAATTTTTATAGAAAATATTTGAGTAAGTTGAGAAGACCTCAGGACAGAATGTCATTCGAGGACAAATGTTCTTAAGGGGGGGAGGATGTTACACCCCGTAAATTTTAAATGAATAAATAGCCAAATGGCATGTTGGTTAAGAGATTTAAAAAAAGAAAGAAAAAAAAGGAAAAGTCGGTTTTTTTTCATCTTCTTCAATATAAACCAAAGAAAACAGAGGGTAGCCATTTTTAAGGCAAACCCACGACTTTATATATATATATTTCCTTCTGATTACGCTACGAAACGCGATCTAAATTCTATTCTGGCTTAGATACCGAGGTATTTAGCAGCAAGGAGCATTCCTACGGATTTAGTTTCGCGAAATTTGGCTGGTGAATTGTCGTGCTACCGAACTAAGGTAGGTGGAATTGCTCCAAACTAGTGTCAATATATTTCTATCCTTAAAGAGAGTATTTCTCCCTTCTGGACTTTCGAGAAATAGCGAGTTTTTGACTGTCTTTCGATAAGCCAAAGTTTAGGCTATAAATATATCGAAAGTGATGTTTTCATTTAGAATATTGGTGTATTTAGTTCTAATTAACATGTATATGAATGTAGTTGGGAGAAACAGCAGAAGTACCGACGGAAATCACATCGGACAGTCGGGTACTCAGAAACCAGGTATGCAAAGCTTTTCTTTCGGTAAGCCAGGAAGTACAATCTAGAAAATAAATAGAATAAAGGCTATTAATAGATAACCAGCGTACAGGAACAATTTTAGTACAATTTCCAGCAAGCGTGCTAGTATATCATTACATATCATGCGATAATTACAATAACAGATAGTCAGATGATTTCAGATAGTAATATGGTATCCGTTAATAGCCCCGCATGTTCTTACGTAATACCCAGAATGAACGTTGTAAAAGCAATATAACGAATTAGCATGATTACAGATAGTACGTATTACATTTGCTGAGTTGTATCTAGTAATAGATGGCACATTTAATATTATTGAGCTATATCCAGTTATAGATGGCATGTTCTATGTTATTGAGTTATATCCAGATATAATCAGATCAGTAATCAGATATAAAAATAGCTTCAGATCGCCGATAACAATAATCAGATAAACAGATAAAGGCCAGGTAGCGGTTAGCCCAATAATCAAAAATAGTGTAAAACAGAATATAGCATCAGTTGTTTAGTACGGACTGGCCTTGAAATAAAAGAAGAGAATATGATTAGTATTTTTTATTTGAGCATGCTTGCTGTGTATGTGTTTTGCATGTTGAGACTTGTTATGGCATGTGGGCACCCTTTAGCATCCCTACCGCCCCTGGGTTATAGCTGTGTCGATACCAGATTCAGATACCGCCACCAGCTGGGCGATGCCGTCCGCCTAGAGGACGATGATGGCCGACCTCCATGATAATACGGTCCAGATTACCCGGCTTGCAGGGGTAGTTCAGTTTACTCTACGTAGATCCAGATTACCCTGTTTACAGGGGCAGATTACTCTGTGTGCGCTTGTGGCCGGGGGCAGTTTCAGATACAGATTTTTATAAAATTACCCTATTGCGAGCTTGCACCCAGGGGCAGTTTCAGTTACAGATACAACAACAGATTACCCCGTGTGCACTTGCGCCCAGAGGCAGGAGTCTTCGGACTCAGACACAGTTTATTGTTAGAGGCCAAGGCCTGAGCTACATACCCAAGGGGGACGGTAGGAGGAGCTTACAGTTAACAGATGAGTGGAATGACTTATTTTTGGTTGGTTTAGACCCGAGTAGGGGTAAACAGACTATGTGTTGGTTGGCACCTTCCGGCTTATGGGGGTCGGTCAGGTATTGTGTGTATTTATATGTATATCTATATGTTCTATTAGATACTAATAGACAGTAGGACAACACGTCGTCAGGTATGACCAGTTTAGTTACAAAATATGTAAACTCTCCCCAGTAATCCTCAACTAGATAGATTCAGCTACTTCCTGGTTATATGTCATGTTATTGTTGTTACCCATTTCAGTTGTATATTTCAGTTTGCTTTACATTCTCAGTACCTATGGTACTGACGCCCGTGGGGGCGCTGCATTGCTTGCCTGCAGGTACAAATAGACGAGGAGTCGATCCCTCGTAATCCAGTCAGCAGAGTTATCATCTCCTATCCTCCGGAGCTAGATAGTCGAAAGGTTGCTCCTATTTCCTTTTTGATTACAGTTTGGGTAGGTCGGGGCCCTGTCCCGACCATTCTATTATTACTTCCTAGAGGCTTGCAGTCTGATGTTTCCCTGTGGTAGTGCAGCCGGTCGTGTGGGGTCGTGCATGTATATATGCGTTTGGTAGATTATGTTGGTCGTGTGGGGCCATAGTTTGATTGTAGTGGTGACCTTGCCGGTCACGTAGTTATTCAGTATTCTATTGTCACGTTACAGATAACTAGACTGCATGGTGGCCTTGTCGGCCTACATAGGTTTCCCTACATGAGATGATTCCGGTTAGCTGATGATACATTACAGGTGGCTATAGGCCTAATCGGCCGGGGGCTGTATTTATAGCCGCTATATAGCCGGTTCATTTCTTGAAATAGAGCCAGAGTCTAGCAGACACCAGGTGCCCGTCATACCCCCCAAGGTGGGGTGTGACATAAGGTTGGTGAAGCTACTCTTATAGGGACAGACTCAGTTCACGAGGCAATGTAGAAGGTGCAACTTATCAGGGAGAAGTTGAAAACAGTGTAATGCCATTAGAAATCCTATGCTGATCTGAGAAGAAGAGAGTTAGAGTTTTTCGTGGATGGTTGGGTTTATCTAAAAATTTGACCCATGAAAGGGGTGATGAGATTTGGGAAAAAAGGAAAATCCAGTCTAGATATGTGGGACCCTATAGAATTCTGAAGCGAATTGGCAGTGTGGCATATGACTTAGAACTACCCCTAGAGTTAGCATTGGTGCACCCAGTCTTCCATGTGTCACTTTTGAAGAAATGCATTAGTGATCCAATCTTAGTGGTGCCACTAGAAACTGTGGAAATAAAAGACAATCTCTCTTACGAATAGGTCCCAGTTCAGATACTTGACCGTCTGGTTCGTAAGCTGAGAAACAAGGAAGTCGCTTCGGTGTAAGTTTTGTGGAGGAACCAGCTAGTTGAGGAAGCCACATGGGAAGCAGAAGCAGACATGATGGCTAGACACCCTTGCTTATTCCCTTCCAGTTCAGTTCCAACATCAGGTACTAAATCCCTCCTCAGCACTCTGTTCAGTTTTGTACTCATCAACTATATTCAGATTTTTTAGGTGTGTAATAGTTGCATCAGCCCTGTTAGCATGGTTAGGTTAATTCAGAGTCAGTTACCCCTTTAGAAACTAGCGCATAGTCTTAGTCTAGGAATTTCAGCTCTTTTCCTAGACCATACTCAGGCCTTGCAAGAAAAATTCAGAAGAAAACTAGAAAATCTGCCACCGAACAATTGAGAC
This sequence comes from Datura wrightii, assembly GCA_035772735.1. Classification (NCBI taxonomy): domain Eukaryota; kingdom Viridiplantae; phylum Streptophyta; class Magnoliopsida; order Solanales; family Solanaceae; genus Datura; species Datura wrightii. The sequence continues at coordinate 115,085,734 of JASDFA010000001.1, forward strand.
AGTGAGTCATGGTCAGCATCAACGACTCATTGTGTCAGTCGTTTTCAACGTTGCTTGATCAGCTGAGAACCCACAAGACAATGAACGAGTTGTTGTGAGAAACAATGAGTCGTCCTATCACTCATTGGTTCCCCAGCTCAGAATCCCTTCTCATGGACCCCACGACACAACCAACCAGTCATTTTCAGAAATAACAGCCCGTTGTGTGAGTTGTTGGGTGAGACCCCCAGAAACCTATTCTAGTGATGACGAGTGGAAACAATGACTCACAACGAGTCGTTGTCACCACCCATTGTGTAAAGTTTGAGGTTTTTAGGAATTCTTCTAGTGAACATAATGAATGGACACAATGACCCATTGGGTCCACCAATGAGTCGTTGTGTCACCCGTTGTCATGCTTTCCAAGTTTCCTCATTCAGTGACCATGGGAGGAACCAACGAATCATTAGTTCACTCAATGAGTCATGGTGTCCCCCGTTGCCAGATCCAGTGTTTTCAACCCCCAAGTAGTAGGACCAACGAGAGGTCTCAATGATTCATGGTCACAACCAACGACTTGTTGAATAACTCGTCGGGTCCTTGTCGGTCAGTTTTCAAATTTTTATTATAGGGATATTTTTGTAATTTACCGCCTATTTAGTCCTTAAACTATGTCGTTTTAAGTATTATTTCAGAGATATTAGAGGAATTGGACGGCTTTCCCCCTCATTCCCCACGTAAACTTTCAGAATATTGACTGTAGAAACTCGAACTTTTCCTCTCAAGCAAGATCTAGGGTTCCTCATTAGTGTAGCAATTCAAGCTTTCTTCTTCAGGGATTTCATATCCATGTATGTGGGAATTCAACAAGGGAATAGTTCTTCCCTTGTGTCCCTAAAAATCTTCAATATTTTTCTTTATCAGTTTAGCCTTGTGGATCCAAAAATGTAGAAAAATTATCAGACTAATTCATTGAGATTTCAAGTGATATATTTCTCCTGAATTTTAACTGTTTATTATTTCCTATTTGTAGACATTTATGACAATTGTATCTTGTGGAATGATTTATCCCTAGTTCTCAGTTCAGTAGAATTTATAATCTTGTGTGTTAGACTAGTTTCCCTGTAGCTTGATTCTATCAGATTAGAGATTCCCATATTGTTAGTGTTTGGGAAATTGTAATCATATATATACACATCCAGTCTTAGTCAAATTATTAGACTCAGTGCTGTCCTAAAATGTCAGCAGATCAGTTTGACTACAGTTAATTCTGGAGGTGTCAGTGGTGCCTTCCAATTATCAGTATTAGACTTAGTATCAGATTTTAGTGGTTCTTTAGGATGTCATGATACTTCCAGATAAGCAACTCTGACTAGCCTTAGAACCCTAACTTCAGATTATAGTTGTTTTTTAGACGGTTACAACGCTTCCAGATAAGTAGCTCTGATCAGTCATAGAACACTAGTTACAAAATCTGATCTGATAAAACTCTCAGGGTACTTCATGATAGGTATTCCTGACATAGTCTTGGGCCCTAGTTCAAGCTATCATCTCAGTAGTCAATCTAGGACTATCCAGTGGGAGTATGACTTAACACCGAGCGGACAGCGGTTCTAGCGTACCCAGGTTCCCAGAACTACGTTGCCACTGTAGGTTATTTTTATTGGCCTCATGGCCCCAGACTTGTGATCACCCAGTTCATGCCTTTATACCTTGGCTAGGTATATTGGGTCTACCAATGGGGTGTATACATCGGATTTCATGGCTAGCTCACTTGGTTATATGTCGGTTATAGACTCTCCCAGTAGCTTAGTTCAGTTTCAGATTACTTCAGCTTAGAGCAGTTTTAGATTACTCAGTTCAGATTAGTTCAGTATAGTAATTAAAATTAGTATCTCACATCTAGGACATGTCTTTGACCATCAGATAGGGTCATCTTGACGATCTTAGTATAGTTCAGTTTCAACATTTCAGTTGTTCAATACATGTATTTGCAGTTCAGTTATTTTATTCTCTGTGTTACGATTTCTCCTACTTACTCAGTACATTCAAAGTACTGATGCATACCTTTTATGTTGTATCGTTTTATGATACAGATGCAAGTTTTCAGTCTAAGCACCGTTAGCAGATCGCATTCAGGAGTTTTCAACTGTACCAGTGGTGAGTCCTCATCTTTTGAGGACGATGATTGTTTTTTTGAAGTTGCTTTTCATTCACTTAGAATTAGAGTTAGTTGGGGGCTTCTCCCAGCAGCTCATCAGATAGATGGCTTTCAGACAGACACAGATCTAGATTTTTAGATTTGTTTCAATTGTATTAAAACTTTATGATTTAGTTTGTCTTCATAAATGTTTTTTTAAAGCTTCCGCTATGTTTTTACTCAGATTTCAAGTGTATGATAGACCATGGGTTGACTTGAGGTTACTTGTGACTCTAAGTACCGTGTCTCGTCCAGGGTATGGACTTAGGTTTTGACAAACACAGGTCAAGCACCAGGTAGTTGTACCTATGAACCCTAATAGGAATGCTATGGGAACAAAGGTGTGAGATTTCATTAGAATGAAACTGTCGGTGTTCTATGGGTTGAAGGTGGATGAGGATCCACAAGAGTTCATAGACGAGATTCAGAAAATCACCTAGATTATATGGATATCCGAGAGGAGAGTATAGATTTAGCCTCCTATCAGTTGAAGGGGGTAGCCCATATATGGTATAGACAGTGGAAGGAAAGCCATATAGCAGGTGTAGTTTCGGTGAGTTGGAATGAGTTCGTAATATTCTTCCTAGACAGGTTCTTCCCCCAGGAGTTGAGGGAAGCAAAGATTGTTGAGTTTATCAAACAGAAACGAAATGAAATGACAATCCTAGAATACGTATTGAAATTCACTCAACTATCCCGATATTCTCTAGAGATGGTTGCCGAACCTAGGGCTTGAATAAGCGAGTTTGTTTCAGGAGTTTCAAACCTGGTGGTCAAAGAGTATAGGACTGCCATGCTCATTAGTGACGTGGACATCTCCTGACTCATGATCCATGCACAACAAATCGATGAAGAGAAGTTAAAGGAAAAGGAAAGGGATAGCAAGAAGGCTAAGATAAGGGACTTGAGTATTCTCAGCAGAGGACGAGTTGGTGGAAATCGATCATAGTCCCATCAAAAGTCATTAGTCCCGGCACCATCGACAACTTCCATCCAGTTCTAGGATAAGAGAGATTGCATATCCATCTTGAAAAAGTTATGGGAAGAACCACCTAGGAGAGTGCATAGCTGGTTCATATGCTTGCTTCTACTGTGGCAAGTTTGGTCATAAGCGATTGCCCAACATCCAAACAAGGTGAAGATAGAGCCCCAACCACCTCTTCAATATCTCTGATAGCCCACCTACCTCAGCAAGGCACATCATCTATTGCAGGTGGCAGACAACGTTAGAATTGCTTCTATGCCCTGTCATCACGTCAAGATCAAGAGAACTGCCAAAAGTGGTCATAGGTATGTTATGAGCTATTCATGTTGATCCATGCATGTTTTTAGGCCCAGGAGCCGAAGTATAAGGTATAAGATCCCTTTTAGCATAATAGTATGAGATTTATCCCTTGAATGGTATGAAATAGTTATGAGTATGAAGCCTTCAGTGATAGCTTTAGAGGCGAATGGGAAGTCAAGATTCTGTGATGTTATCCTAGCCTTAAGAAAGGATCCAAGAGCCTTAGAATTATGACTTTAAGCTAAGGGGGAGATGATAAGTTGAAGGGCCCAATCAAGTCTTGAGTGTTCTAGTAAGGAAGTTCCAGAAATAGTGTCTATGGGATGTCGATCCATCCCTATTCAGGTTTCTTACCCTATGTTTCAGTAAATATTACACTTTACTCATGATAATGTTTAGATTTCCAATACGATAGGTAATCACTTAAGATAGCGATCCCATTCTTACTCCATGATTCCATAAATCTCAGCCTCATGTCATGAAACCAATTACATATGTTAACTCATGCCTCCCAATATGCTCAACTCTATGAACTTAGTCCCTATAATTTTCCTTAACGACTCAATAGATCAAGATAACTCATGTATATGCTCAGTTTATATGTTTTGGACGATTCGTGTTTATGATTCCCTTACTCTCAACCCTATGTATGTTCATCCATAATAGAAATGGTGGTTGCAATGAATATTTCCAGAATTGACTCTCCATTCATGCCTTAGATACTCGGGAGGTAGAAGTTCATGAAGAGTAGTTGTTAGTCATGTCAGGGATTCTGAGGATCTTTTGGGATAGTATAAGCTACAACGAAGCTGTAAGATGAGTTTATTGATAGGCTTGAATTGTGTTTTGGCATTCAGGAAGTTGGTGTGATTAGCATGGTGTTCTTATAATAGGAGGTGAGATGTTGGGTTGACGAAGTGTTGATGGGAATGGCATACTCTAATAGGACAAGGTTCCAGTTGAAACATTGGTCTGTCGGTTCGTAAGTTGGGAAAAAAGCAAGGGAGATGACCTAAGTGAAGGTTCTATAGAGGAATTAACCAGTGGAAGGAGCTATTTTGGGGAAAACACATTCAATTAATACTCTTAGTCAGATAAGATATCATGATAGCTAGTACGATATAATAAAGTAGTTCCGGATTGATAACTCTATCCTTACCAGCTTAGTTTATGTTTGCAAAATATTTCCTCCTTAGTAATCCACTCAATTTCATAGTAGTTACAAGTCTCTTAGTTCCTTTAATGTTTTAGTATCCATGCATATTTCATGAATTCAGTTCAACACATGTATCTCAGTTCGGAGTCAATCAACCTACTGTACTCAACTTATAGCCTTTAGGTTTGGGATTTGTACCTCTTTCGCTATCTTTTCAGTTTAGTCTCCATTCTAGGATGAATGTCCCAAAGGAGGAGATATTATAATACCCCAAACATTCGTAAGATTAAACCCTAGATATGGAATATGAACCAGCAGGAATATTTCAAATTTCCCTCAGGATGACTCATCATACAAGTCATGGTATGACATGACGTGTCATTAGAGAAGTCATAGTAAACTCTAGAATTTTCATTCCTCAGATCACAAGTCCACACCATGAGTCATGGTAGGATGGTAGCACTTGTGGTCATTAGTTGTTGTTTCCTAGATGCAGACAAGGACCTGATGTAACGAGTAGAGTAATGATTTATGATGGCGTATAACGAGTCGTGATGAGGAGTCATAGGATGAAAGATCAGAAAAGATGCATTTTGGACTTTGTGACCAGAGTCAGGGTACGACTCGTGGTATCTAGTGATGAGTCGTGATGGGCATTCATGGTATAAAAGGTGGAAATTAGGTCCAACTTGTAATGGCTAGTCACGAAGTGGTGACAACCAACGAATAGTGGTGTGAGTCGTGACGACTGGCGACCAGATTCTTTTAAACGGATTTCGAGGGATATTTAAAGTAAAATTCTATGCTTCTAACTCCTAAGTGACGTTGTTTTGGGATTCCTAAGGGGTGTATTAGCGGTGTTTTACTACTCTAATCCCTATTCTTCCTACAACAACCATAAAGTTCATCTTCTCTCTTCCTCTCAAGGTTCAAGAACACCTAGGGTTCCTCTCCAAGGTGCAACAAGATTCAAGTTCTTTTAGGGGATTCTTTAACCAGGTATGTGGGACTTCAACAAGGGTTTTATTTCACCTTTCTGTACCAAATATTTTCAAAAACTCTAGAAATTTTAATTTTCCAGGAAAGCATGTCTTGGGGACTCAATTCTACGTGTGAATTCTCATATGATTAGTCATTCCCTTCAAGTCCCTCATGATGAATAATTATGTATGTCCATTATTCCCCTCTCAATTTCATGATTTATGTCCATGATGTGATGTTTGCATTATTTTTAAGCTCAACCATGATTTAGCATTGTTTTAAAAATATGCTCCGTTTGACATATATGATTTTACCATGATCTCATTACAAATGATTTATATTATGTCTTTAGTCTATGAATTTCATGAATTCAGTATGATTAGCATGTTTATGGTTATTTATACTCTCAAGCCTCTTGTTAGATAAAGTAGCCTTGACTAGTCATAGAACATCTATTTTGAGCCCTCAATATTAGTACGTTTATGGTCCTTTAAGCTCTCAGGACTCTTGTTAGATAAAGTTGTTCTGACTAGTCTTAGGACATCAACTTCAAATTATAAGTTTATATGTATCCTTATTGTTCAATTGGGCATAGAACTCAGCACCGAGTAGGCCGGGGTTCCAACACACCCAGATCTCAGAACTACGTGCCACCATGGGACACGGGATTCTCGATAGCAGTGCATATTTCACTTTGCCCAAGGAATATGGCATCCTCGTTAGTTAAGAGTATTTCCCTCACCACAATAGGTGCATACAGGGGTCCTCCTTAGTTGATAATCTCTCCCTAAACTTATAAGTGATATCACGCCAAGCATAGTTCTCACCCTTGGCAAGATAAACACCCTCCCAACCAGGGTTACAGGTCGGACTCCATGAGGCTAACATTGGAGTTTGTCGGTTAATAGGCTATCCCATAATACAGTTTCAGTTTCAATTCAGTACTCTTAGTTACAGTTACAACTTCAGTTTTCAGTGCATGTACATGACCCTTAAAAATCAATTTAACTCATATTTTCATTAATTTTTTTCAAACTAGTATATCATGTTAGTATTTATATATATAATTAGGGTTATTGTATGTCATCTCAGTTTATGTATTCATCTAAGTCTTTCTCATATTACTAGCATGTTTTCATCTTCAATTACATTTTTGATATACTTAGTACATTCAAGGTACTGACTACATACTCTCTATGCTATATCATTTTATGATATATATCAAGTATTCAGACATAGCCATGCAGTAAGACATGTTCCAGACTCTATCAGCTAGCAGTGGTAAGTCCTCATCTTTCCAGTATGGGAGTTATGTTTTCTTTATTTCAGTATTATTTTAGTTTCAGACGTTCAAGTTATCTACGGAGTTGTCCCGACAGCTCATTAGATTAGTAGAGGCTTGCAGACAATGTAGTGTAGTTCCAACTTATGACTCAGTGTTTTCATTAAACTATGTCCTTACGCTTAATGATCAGTTATTTTTCAGTTAGCTTTCGCTTAAATATGGTTTATTAGTTGTTGTGATGTTAGAACAATGTTATGCCATAAGTTAGCTTGGGGTCGCTTGTGGCTTTAGACACCGTGTTGCGTCTGGGGAGTGGACTAGAATTCCGACATCTACCTATTACCAAAACTACCCTAGCGCATTTGGGTACTCACAAAGCCTCAAAGGCCAACACTGTAAGTATGAAGCATTCACATGAAGCAAAACCCGCATCTTACCATAATATATATACAAATTCGCCATCTTCATAAAATTTCTAACAAGCCAATAGTACATATAAGAATAATCATATCAAATTCTGATGCCTGAACCAACCACAAAGACACAATATGTTAAGTCATATGATTTTATCACATCAAACTTATTCCAACTTCACAACCAAATAAGAGTCATAGCTTACCAAGTCTATCCCCAATTTCACAACAATTAACATAAGTTTGTTGATAGATAACTATGACCACCGAGTCCAATCACTATTATATCACCAATCATATTTTTCGCTCTCCAGCGCACGTGCAAGCGGTCATACAAGTAGTAAAGTGACTCTTTGCTAGCCGGATGTCTAACCCACAATGACTAAACCTTTGGTGAATTATCAACTTCAAGTATTAATCTCAATTTTCACAAGTGCAAAAGTAACTAATAATTTGTGTTTTATTACTAAAATCTAAGAATGATCACAAACTACGTGTAAATAATAATTGGGGAATAATCCAGAGTTGAAGCCTATATTCATGCTTAGAATTAATTTAATGTAGTCAATTACTCATCTTTATTATTGATTATGGGGTTAAAGACATGGTTATGGTCAGTCAAACCTCTTATTGTTTTGCATTCGAATTAACCTTACAACTACATCATTGGGTGGTGATGTGATATCTCAATTCTCGTTCATTATGCTATCTTCCCATTTTTATAACCAAGCATGGTGCATTAGGTATTTTTCTATCCTAAACACAAATCTTGTTCAAGAACAAGACCATACTCCTCGCATTCCATGTTCTTCTTAGGGTTTGCTTTCTTGAGTTTGCCTTATATTTCTAGGTGTACTTTAATGGTGATCAAACATTAAAATGATAAAACAAGAAGAAAGAACAATCATACAAGATAAGTGATTAAAAACAACCAAGAATTAAGCATAAGCATTCATATTTATTGTTTAAACCCTAGAATGATGGTTTTAGCCACTCATGATCTTAAGAGAATTAAAAAAAAGTTTAAATCCATGTAATTACAAGAATGGAAAAGACAAGAAAATTAAAGAACCCTAAAATATTGAAGACCTTCGTCCTTCCTCTCCAACTGCTTCTTTTTCCCAAAAATATTTCGTGTGCTCTAAAATAAACTGATAAGTGTTCAATTTATAGAAGCCAAACTTTTTCCCGTCAAAATGTGCCCCCGTGTCACACTGGCTAGTGCACAGCTGGGCTGGCGTGACAAGGCCTTATCGCGCTACCATACTGAACATGGGCGTTGGCATAGAACCTTCGGCGTGGCACGGCGCCTAGCGCTCAGCCCTCTTGGCATAACATAATGATGGGTGCAGACAAGGCATGTCGTGGCATGGTGCAGACGCGGCACAACTATTGGACAACATTCCCTCGCGCTCACAGCATTGTCGTGGTACGATGCTTGGTGCGCTAATCTACTGGCATGGCACGTTGCCATCGCCCAAGCTATCTTCCTATGCCACTTGTACGCCATAAACTTGGGAATTGGTCCTTGTTGCCTTTTTGCTCATTCATCTTCATGTTTAGTCTTGTCCTTATCATTTTTCACCTACATAAATATGCTTATCACATTTTTTAGTCCATGCACACATTTATTCTCAAAACATATGGGATTATACTTAATTTAAGGTATAAAAAGGCTAAAAGATGGGTGTAAAATAGAATTTAGGTGTGTAAATACACCCAATATCACCACCCACACTTAAAGCCTTGTTCGTCCTCAAACAAATACTTTACATCTCATGCACATAGAAAGATCACAATGTATCAATTGAATCAAGACTACTCAAGTTAAGGCTATCATGACTAACTTATATGGCAAGTTCATATCAAGCATGTTCTTTATAACATAGTAAATTCATGAAAAACTCAGTCAAAACTTCCTAGCCTAAAGAACCGACTCTACGACCTAACTAAACTCATGCATGTTAACCAATCAAGAAGTCAAATATGCAACCTATCTTTCATCAAACATGTTCCCTCAAAACAAGAGAGTTACCCATTATCACACACAAATATACAATTTATAACAAGTATGGGTATATGAATAACAATTACGCTCACTCTCACAAAGAATTCACATGCAACATGTAATAACTTATATGCTTGCCTTTAGTGTATTACTCCACTAATATAGGAACATCTAAAAGTATGATCTAGTAGGATTTTGTAGGCTGTAATATAAGCTAAGGGAGGGTAGGCACTATTCTGGCCAGTAATAGTGACTATCTTCCCTGAGCACTTTTAATACATCACATTTTCTCATTAAGCATACTCTTTTATTTTACTTCATCTCTTGCTCTTTTCCTCTATCACTTTCCCTTTTGTTTCACCATTTGCTTAAGCACATTTATACAATTAGTAGGGAGTACTCAAGCAGTAATCACCTTTTCATTCTTTTGAATCCTTTACTGATCAACTCCTGCAACTGTTCCTTGGGTTCTCTTAACTCAGCAGGTGTCATTCGATATGGAGGAATAGAAATGGGTCGGGTTCCTAGTTCCAAGTCTATACAAAAATCTATGTCATGTTATGGTATCATGCCAAGCATATCTTCAGGGAACACCTCTAAGAATTCACAAACAACCAGGACCGACTCTATGGGAGGAACCTCTGAAATGGTATCCCGAACGTGTTCCAGATACGCTGAACAACCCTTCTTTATCAACTTAGGGGCACGAATATAAGAAATAAGTTTCCTGGAGTAGGGCTACATTTCCCTTTCAACTCTAACCTAGATGACTCTGGACCCGATATAGTGACCGTCTTAGCATAGCAATCTTGAATGGAATGGTAAGGGGACAACTAGCTCCTTCCTAAGATTATATCAAAATAAACCATGTCTAAGATCACTAAGTCCTCCATAGTGTCAAATCCCATGAATTCAACAATGCAATCACGAACAACCCTATCCACTAACACAGAATCCCCAACAAGAGTAGACACATGGATAGGAGTATTAAGCACATCATATACAAGGTCACGACCCAAAGAAAAATAAGTAGACACATAAGAGAATGTATAGCCTGAGTCAAACAACGCAATAGCCATTTTATAGGCCACGAAGATCATACATGTGATGACGGTTTCTGAAGCCTCTACCTCTGGTCTACCAGGTAAAGCATAGAAATGAGCCTGGTTACCAGCCTGAGAACTGCCCCGATTAGGCTGTGCCACCTCTTTACCTGCCTGGGTGTCACCTGTACACACCTGAGCACATCCTCTACCCTGCTGAACACCACCTCTAATGGATAGCTGACCAACAATCTGGATTGAATGCACTACCTCCCCTCCCAGTTGGGGCGGAGCTGGAGGAGCTGGGTGAGAAGTAATCTGTTTACCTTTTCCGAACCTGATGCAGCATTTGAAGATGACTCATGGCAGATCTTCTCAATAACTGGTCACTGAGCTGGAATAGAAGAAACAAGACAAGCGTTAAAATTAGAATGAACCATCTGAGTACCCCCAACTGCACCTAACAGTCATGGAGCTGTCCTTGGCAGACCTCCAGCTGACACCTACATGGCAGACTGAATAGGGTGCCCAGAGAAACCCTGTGGTGCTAGAGCCTTCACATAAGAACCACTAAAAGAACCAACTCTCCGAGATTTCTTCTTTAAATTTCTCACATAACCTTCCTGGCTTACCCCTTCAACCGACTTCACATGCTCTACCACCTCCTGAAGAGTCTTACACAAAGAGACCATCTGCAGAGCTAGTACTTGGAGACCTACTTTTAGGCCTTTAACAAATGGCCTGATCCTCTCCTCCTCGGTGGGCAGTAAGGGTAGAGCATATCTGGAGAAGGAGTGGAATCGAGCCTCATATGCAGCAACTGATGAGCTCCCCTGCTGAATGGTGGTGAACTTATCTCGTCTCCGATCCCTCATAGTGCGAGGAATATATTTCTCCAGGAATATGGAGTAGAATTAGGTCCATGTCAACAATGGTTACCCTTTTGGTCTGCACTACACGATAGCCCTCCACCAGAGCTTTGCATCACTCATCAACTGGAAGGTGACAAACTCAACATCGTACATTTCCACCACTCCCATCTTATGGAGCCTTTCATGACAATCTATGATGAATTCATAGGTATCCTCTGCCTCTGTGCCATAGAAGGTGGGAGGCTTAATCTTGGTGAACCTCCAAAATAAGTTGTTCTCTTCCCCTGTCATAACTGGTCCTACCACTGGCCCTAAAAATACCACAGCCTCCGATATGTCATCAATTCACAGGGCTAAAGCAACTGCATGCTGAATTCCTAACTACTGTCCCGCTAGAGTTGATGGCGCTGCCCTGTTGCCCCCAAGGCCACTCAGAATTTTAAAGACCTGAGCTAGGACCTCTGAGGATGTTGGCGCGGTAGGAGCTTCTCCCTGCATCGGGACCTCGACTACAACAGCCACTCGCTCTCACACTGCTGGTGGCACGGGAGATGCAGACCTCTCCCCGACTGGACTAGGAGTATGGGCCCTTCCTCAAGCCGTAGTAGGTCTCCTGCCATGACTTCTTCCCCTTCCTCTACCGCGAACTTGGGCCGCCACTGCTGGCTCAGGTGCTGCGTCTTTATTACCATTTGTACGTGTTCTCACCATCTGAGAAGGAAAGATGAAAAGTTGTTAGATACCAATTTGAATCACCAGATACCAATTGGAATCAAGTAATCGCACAAAAGAAAAGAAGGAAGGAGTTTTCCTAAAGTCCTGCAGCCTCTTGAAGATAAGTTACGAATTTCTATGCACCGGTCCACGAGACTCTATTAGACGTATCTAAGTGTAATGAGATCAACGAATTTCGAGCTCTGATACCAACTTTGTCACAATCCAAATGGCCCTGATTGGAACCCATACTAACCCTCCGGTGGGCGAACCAATGAATCCTGATACTACCCCCAAAATGAGACATGCAAAAAGGTAAATACTGTCTTTAATTTTTGAAATAACTTCATATCATGAATCAATAACTTAAACCAACATTACAAAGAAAAAAATTATACCCAAGAACTAATATTCATTGCACAAGACATCTATTTCCACAACTAAGGAACTAAAACTTAAAATGAAATAAAGTGTTTGAATGTCCAAAGAAGGACATCTGCAATGAAGGAGTGATCTGCGTCCTTATCTTCTCACCTTCTTAATCCACAAAAAGTTGTTGCTTTACAAGTGAGTAAGGGCGCGAAGAACTACCGGGATTGAACTCTGCACTCAGAAAGAATGTAGGGGTAGGGTCAGCACATGACACAGTACTGGTAGGCATCGTCAGCTGACCTTATAAAATAAAAAATAATTATAGGAATAGAGATATAAAAAGGGATCCTCAGCTTTATATAGAAATACAAGCCATTTTATGAACACCAGCTCTACTTAGGAATCAACCGATCTGCTCATTGGATAAGGCCTTTCGCTACAGCGGGAATGGTTGCACTGCAGCGGAACTGCGTAGGCAGTAGCTCGATGTGTTATACTATAATATCCCAAAAGTGCCTAGGGCTAGATTCAAAAATTAGAAAAGAGATCAGCAGAAAAGTTTGGAAAAAATCACAGGACGACTCATTGTACGAGTCATGGGAAGGAACGAATGAGTCATTAGCGGGAGTCATGGTAACATGCTAGGTGTGGAGATGTTGACTAACGAGCCATGGTACAACTCGTTTGTCGATGTGATGACTCATCATCAGGAGTCATGGTTAGCAGCTTTAAAGAAAGGATCTGGAGTAACGAGTCAAGGTACGACTCATGGGTGGTTATAATGGATCGTCATAAAGGCCATGGTTTCTGGGTATAGAGGTGCTGTCACGGATGCTGTCGCGACCCGTGGTGGGGAACCACGATTCTTGGGATATAATCGTGGGAATGCTCATAGAAATGTCAGGGTCTAGTAGCAATGGGTAGTCTTAGGACCTGTGGTGCCATGTATCGACCCGTGACAGGCGCCCGTGGTGTGGTCTTCAGGAATCAATCCCCCGACCAATGGTATAAACAAGAGGCAACCACAAGTTGTTACTTCATGGTATGACTCGTGGTATGAGTCGTGGTCCCAGGCAAAGTTCAATTTTTAGATTTTTCATTAAGGGTATTTTTGTAAATCCTATGCTTTAATGTCCTAAACTATGCCATTTTAAGCTATGTTAGGAGGATCTTAAGAGGGGTAAAGCTATCCTAATTCATTCAAATCCCATGCATGCAAGAGTAGAGGTCTCTCTTTGAAAATGAAGCCTAGAACTTTCCAATTTCTTCTCCAAATCCTTTGGGCTTTCAAGGGAGAGTGTAAGATCAGATTACCCAGGTATGTAGAATTGTGAATGAGAGTCCCTCTTCACTCTCATGCCTCAATTTCCCTCCATGTTAATGAATTCAAGTATTAAAGTAAATTTGATGATCTTATGGGGTTTTAACCCCAAATTCATGGGGTTCTCTTTGATTTGATTATGGGTCGATACCCTTTATGTTCTAAATGTTGTTTTAAGACCTATGGGTTGACTTTATACTTACATTGATTATAATTTTATGATTTCAAATCTTAGTCAATCTATGCCGAATTATGCAAAGTTTCATGAAAAGTTAAGTTATAATTCTATTATGATTTTGATTTTCCCAAGCCTGAATTATGATTTATAATTTATGATATGATTTCTCTTCAAGTACTATTCATGGATTTATGAATGTCAAGAACATGAATTTTCACGAATATGCATGTTCTTCATGATTTATGAATTTATGACTTGTGGCTGACTCACGGGCCCTTGTTCATGGCTAATCATATTTTTCAAGTATGATCAATATAATATGATTTATTGGGCATGAACTTTATGAATGATTCCATTATTACGTATCATCCCTCATGTGTATGTTTTTGGGAGAAGTGTCTAGTATTGAGTAGACCCGGCATTCAGGTAAACCCTGTGGTCTCAAAACTATGTGCCACCATAGGTATATGTACTCATGGACCCCCTTCTGATATCACGTCGTGCATGTACCTTGCCTGGTAAGCCTGGGATGTCTCTACCTATTTGAGTGAGATAGTTGGGGCATCATGTAAGCTCTATTATGATGGTTGTCAGTTAAGATGAGTTCTCTCATTGTTCCTCATGATTTATGCATTGTCATATTTATGTTACTTTGGCTCAAGTTATGTTTATATAAGGTTTCTCATATGATATTGATTATGACTAGATTATGAATGATTTGAAAACCTTGAGCCCTTATGTTTATATTATGATATTTACTTATGATTAAACTGCCATACTCTTATGAACTCTTATGTATTTTTAACTGTCTGTTTTTACTTACCTTGCATACTTGGTACATTCCAATTACTGACTGCATAGTCTATGCTGTATCATTTCATTATATAGGCTGGGACGTTCATGTTCAATCCCACCGTTAGCCAGATTCTCAAAGTTAGCATTTCCTAGCTTGTTGGTTAGTCCTCATCCTTTAAGGAATTCTAACCAGTTTATTTTTTGTTTTAGTTTATTAGTAAGTTAGTTGGGGTCTTTTCCTATCAACTTGTGAGATTTTAGAGGCTTATCAGACATAGTCTGTATTCAGCTTCGAATCAATGTTATGTATTCCGTTGTTCAAATTGTTATTGAATTTTTAGACATCCACTATTTCAAATGTTAGATTTCTGCATTTATTATTGTTATACCCCAGAAGCCCAAGGATCAGACCCAGGAGTTGAAATGGAGAAAAACATAAAAACTGGCATCAGGCACAAAACGGGTCGTGAGATGACTCATGGGAGCAACCAACGAGTCATGATGTGACTCGAGGTGAGGCCCAAGTGTTGAGTTTGAAATTTGGAAATGGGATCCCTATGGACGTGACCACGACTCGTCGTCATGCCCCACGAGTTGTTAGGACAGTCGTGGGGAGTGGTGATTGAGAAATGGAAAGAAGGAGGCAGTGTACCTAAGGAATAACCCCACAAGTCGTGGTCAGTCCCCACGATTCGTGGGAAGAGTCGTGACCAGTAGGGTGAAGAATTATTTGATATTGAGGTAGTTTACATGATGGGTGGTGAACAAGAGTCGTGGTCACTAGTAACAGATCGTTAAGTTAGCCGTGATGAGCCCAGAAGACTTGACAAGTAGTGTACTCGACGGACGATGCCATGAGTCGTGGCCAGTGGGGACGAGTCATTATGTCCCTCCTGGGTACTAACTTACTGTTATTTTTCTGCGATTAGTAAAGGTTTTTCGTAATTTTTAAGATGTTAAGGCCTAAACTATGTTGTTTTAAGCTATGAATGATGACTTTTAAAGGAGTTAAGTTCATGTTAGGCCATTTACATTGATGCCTGCAAAAGTAGAGGGTTAGAGAGGGTGATCAAGTGTATTCTTCTTCAAATTCTCTTCAATTCCTATTGGGCTATCAAAGAAGTGTAAGAACCAGCTACAATTAGGTATGTAGGATTATGAATGGGTGAATCCTTTCACACCCATGCCCAATCCCTCTCTAAATCATGAATTTCCTATGTCTAATCTATGGGGTTTTAACCCAATGAATGAATTTCCTAAATTCTATACATGGGTATGATTTAAATACGTTTCTACTATTGAAGTATGATCTATGGGCAAGTTTCATATTGTTTTCAATTAAAAATCATGTTTCAAGTTTTATGAATTAAAAGGCCCGTTGATGAGAAGTTCATGAAAGATAAGATTTTTGATGAATGTATGATTATGATGAGATATTATGATGAAAAGCATGTTTTCCAGCTACCCATGTTTATAATTACTTTTTCGATGTGAATTGAGTATTTCCAAGCATGAAAATTTTTTGGGTAATGCCCACATGTTCAAGAATTATTTATGACTTTCGAATTAAGCTTACCATATGGTTTTGGAGCGAAGACTTCCTATTACTTTTCAGCTTGTAGTATGGTTTGAGTTAAAGCTTCTTAAATGTGCGATTTCAGATTTGAGATGTATTTGATTATTGAGCTTCGTCAATAGACATGTTGAGTTTCGTTGAAAAATGATGTAGAGCATACGCATCTGTTTGGGAGTAGTGTCTAGAACCGAGTAGGCTAAGGGTCTATAACCTTATGCCTCAGAACTACGTGTCAACGTTGGTTTATACTATTATATATATTACTTTGGGACCTCCCTTGTGAACTATCCCTTGCCCCTATTGGGCCCGAGCTTGATATCTATATCATGGTATTTTCCCTAGCCCTAGATAGGTTATGGACGGTTCTACCCACTTGAGTGTGATAGTTGGGACTATGTAAGCTCCATCGTGGTATGTCAGTTAATAGATGAATCTCCCATTGTTCCTCATGATTTTAGTTATGCATGTTCATTATTCATGAGATTTATATATCTACATATGTTCTAAGCCAGGTTTGACTGAATGTTCAGTATTACTCATGATTATAAGATTTCAACTTTGAGTCAATCGATTCAGTTATGATGTTATGTTATGTTATGATGAGATCATGATTTTAGAAAGAATGCATGCAAGCCCTACTCTTAGATTCTTATTGTTTATGTTTTGCATTATGCGTGTTCTTGAATGATTTAACTTACTTGAGCGGTTTTATTTACCTTGCATACTTTGTACATTCCACGTATTGAATGCATACTCTATGATGTATCATTTCATGGTACAAGACCCGGCTCTCAGGCTCAGCCCTGTTCATAGTTAGTCTTCAGAGTTAGCACCTTTCGTTCGTTGGTGAGTCCTCATCTCCCAAGCACTAAACTTATTCAGACTTTCTCTATGTAATTATAGTTTTAGCATTGTTGAGTTACTTGGGGTATTGTCCCATCAACTCGTCATATTTAGAGGCTTTTCGTAAAAAGGATATATTCAACTTCAGATTGTGTATTCTATTGTTATGTTTAATTTAGACTTCTTCTAAGCTTATTATGTTGATTATTCAGTTTTATTGATTGAGTTAGATGAATACTTATGTCAATGGTTTATTTGGGATCCCTCGGGGCTCCTTGTCCCGTGTTGCGATCCGGGCCTCAATTTGGGTCGTGACAAAATTGGTATCCGAGCAATTGGTTTGAAGTTCCCTAGGGTGTCTAAAAGGCACATTGAGTAGATTCTTTTTCATGGGTGTGAAGCGCGCCACACTAATGACAAAGAGGCTACGAGACGTTTAGAAAATGTTCCCTTCTTTCATGATCTATGTCATGCGATGAAAAGTCTTCCTATCCTTGTAACTCATGCTATTCGCGATTGTAGAATCATGGCTCCCCAAATAGTAAATGGTAGAAGGAATAGAAGTGGAGAAGGTCACGAGTATGGAAACGTAAACGGGAACCTACAGGCCCCACAAGTTCAGGAGCACCAAGCACCGGAGCAGATTTCCCATGCTGAGTTTCGGGCAGCTATTTAGATGCTCGTGCAGGCCTTGACTTCTCATGTCAATCAGCAGGCGGTTGCATATGTTCCGAAAAATGGAAATGCAGTGGCAACTCGAGTCAGGGATTTCTTGAGAATGAATCCGCCAAAGTTCCTTGAGTCAAAAGTAGATGAGGACCTGCATGAGTTCATAGATGAAATTGTGAAGATCACCCAAGTCTTGCAGGTGAATGGAGTTGAGTGCGCATAGTTGGCTTCGTACCATTTGAAAAGGGTCGCGCACATCTGGTTTCACTAATGGAAAGATAGTAGGGTCACTGGAATGCCCTTTCACTTGGGAAGAGTTCCATGTTGCATTCTTAGATCGGTTCTTCCCTCGAGAGATAAGTGAGCTAAAGGCAGCTGAGTTAGTAAATATGAATCAAGGGAGGATGATGGTACAGGATTATGCCCTTGCATTCACTCGCCTATCAAAGTTTGCCCCAGAGTTAGTGGTTGATCAGGGGGTGCGAGTGAGCAGGTTCGTTCATAGAGTAGCAATTTATTTTGACAAGAACTGTAGGACCGTTATGCTCCATAAGGACATGGACTTCCCTCAGATAGGTTTATATGCCCAGCAGATGAGGTGGAACATATGAGGGAGAGAAAGGCCAAGAGGGCCAGGATGGATGACTACAGATTCTTTCAGCCGAGGTTAGGTGGTGGGCACCGACAACAGACCCACAAGAGATCTTCAGCCCCAGCATCTTCAGCATTGAGTGTGCCATCCAGGCCTAGGCACGATCAGAGGGGGAAAACATCAGGCTTTAGGGGTCAGAGTAGCAGACCTACAGATTCTAGCATTCCAGATTGTCGCAGATATGGTCGGGCGCATACGGGCCAGTGCTTGGAGGGTTCAGGTGCTTGTTTCGGGTGTGGGAAGCCTAGAGACATGCTCAGAGATTGCCCAGCAGCGATACAGGACCATGATGGCGGCCGAGGCCCAGCTTCCTCCTGAACGCTCTGCACATCAGGGGCATCCACTAGCACAGGTGGCTGTCAGTGCCAAAACAGATTTTATGCCTTAGCATCCCGCCAAGAGCAGGAGGTCTCCCAGGATGTGGTCACTGGTATGTTGCGAGTTTTCCATCTTGATGTTTATGCATTGTTAGATCCGGTGGCTATATTGTCTTTTGTGAAACCTTATATGGCCAGTAGCTTCGGAGTGAGTCTCGAAGTCTTCTCAGAACCCTTATCAATTTCTACTCTAGTAGGTGATTCAGTTGTAGCTAGATGGGTATATAGAGGTTATCCAGTCTTAGTCCTTCAAAACGTTACCTCAGCAAACTTGATAGAGTTAGCCATGACCAATTTTAATGTTATCCTTGGCATTGATTGGCTATTTGCATGTTATGCCTCAGTTGATTGTACAACTCGGGTAGTAGAGTTAAGATTTCCGGATGAGCCAGTCCTTGAATGGAAGGGTAGTTCAGTTGTGCCTGTAGGTCGCTTCATTTCCTACCTTAAGGACAGAAAGGTGATTTCTAAATGTTGTGTGTACCATCCAGCTAGGGTTAAGGATGTCCAGTCTGAGACCCCATATCCAGTCAGTTGTAGTGGTAGGTGGGTATCTAGAGGTCCTTCCTGATGATCTAACGAAAATCCCTCCCAAGCAGGAGATTGATTTTGGTATTGAACTTCTTCCCAACACGCAGCCTATATCTATTTCTCCCTAAAGAATGGCTCCAGCCGAGCTAAAGGAGTTGGAAGAGCAGTTGAAGGACCTGTTCGATAGGGGTTTCATTAGATCGAGCGAGTCCCCATGGGGTGCACTAGTTCGCTTTGTCGGAAATAAAGATGGTTTTCTTTGTATGTGTATTAATTATCGGCAATTGAACAAAGTCACCATCAAGAACAGGTATCCTTTACCCAAGATTGATGATTTATTCGACCTACTTCAGGGTGCCAAGTGTTTCTCGAAGATAGATCTCAGATCCGGGTACCATCGGCTTAGCGCTCGGGAGAGTGATATCCTGAAGACAGCCTTCACGATGTGGTATGGTTATTATGAGTTTGTAGTTATGTCTTTTGGACTAAAAAATGCTCCTATAGCTTTTATGGACTTGATGAACAAGGTGTTCAAGCCATACCTGGATATGTCCGTGATTGTGTTCATTGATGACATCTTGATATACTCTCAAAGCGAGGTGGAGCATGCCACTCATTTAAGAATAATGCTTCAGATTCTCAAGGATCGACAATTATATGCCAAATTCAGCAAGTACAAATTTTGGTTGAACTCCATAGCGTTTTTGGGCCATGTGATATCAAGTGAGGTCATAAAGGTTGATTCTCAGAAAATGGCATTGAAGAATTGTCCTAGACCGGTGAATCCTTCGGATATCTGAAGCTTCTTGGGTTTGTCTGGCTACTACCGTAGGTTTGTTAAAAGTTTCTCATCGATTGCAGCACCTTTGACCAAATTGACCTGGAAGAAGGTGAAATTCCAATGGTCGGAGGCTTGTGAGAAGAGCTTCTAAGAGTTGAAGATCAGACTTACTTCAGCACTAGTGTTGACCCTACCCGAGGGTACCGATAGGTTCGTGGTGGATTTCGATGCTTCAAGAAATGGGTGTGTATTGATGCAGCACGAAAAAGATATAGCATATGCCTCTAGACAATTAAAGGTTAATGAGAAGAACTAACCGACCCATGATCTTGAATTGGCCGCGTTTGTATTCACCTTGAAGATATGGCGACAATATTTGTGCGGGGTCCACGTGGATGTGTTTACGAACCATAAGAGCTTACAATGTGTGTTCAAGAAAAAGGATCTCAATCTTCGACAAAGGAGGTGGCTGGAGCTACTCAAAGACTACGATATGAGTGTCCTTTACCATCCGGGTAAGGCTAATGTAGTAGCGGACGCACTTAGTAGTCTCTCTATGAAGTGTGTGTCCCATGTGGATAAAGGGAAGAAGGAGTTGGTGAAGGATGTGCATCGACTCGTAAGGTTGGGAGTTAGGTTGGTTGACTCGACCAATGGCAGTGTTGTTCTTCAGAATGGATCAGAATCATCCTTGGTGACTGATGTGAAAGCTATATAAGATGAGGACCCGATTTTGGTAAAGATGAAGGATGCCGTTCAAAATCAAAAGGTAGACGTCTTCTCCAACAAGGGAGATGGTGTGCTTTGGTACCAGGGTCGCCTATGTGTTCCGGATGTTGATGATTTGAGGAGTCGGATGTTGCATGAGGCTCATGGATCCATGTATTTTGTCCATACATGTGCCACCAAGATGTACCATGACTTACGGGAGGTCTATTGGTGGAATGGCATGAAGAAGGATATTGTAGAATTCATAGCTAAGTGTCCGAATTGTGAACAAGTAAAGGTTGAGCCCTTATGTTTATATTATGATATTTACTTATGATTAAACTATCATACTCTTATGAACTCTTATGTATTTTTAGCTTTCTGTTTTACTTACCTTGCGTACTTGGTACATTCAAATTACTGACCGTATACTCTATGCTGTATCGTTTCATTATATAGGCTCGGATGTTCATGTTCAATCCCGCCGTTAGCCAGATCCTCAGAGTTAGAATTTCCTAGCTTGTTGGCGAGTCCTCATCCTTCGAGAACCTTCTTACCAGTTTATTATCAGTTTTAGTATTAGTAAGTTAGCTGGGGTCTTCTCCCATCAACTTGTCAGATTTTAGAGGCTCATTAGACATAGTATGTATTCAACTTTTAATTAGTATTATGTATTCCGTTGTTCAGATTGTTATTGAATATCTATATATCCACTATTTCAAATGTTAGGTTTCCTCATTTATTATTGTTATACGCCTGAAGCCCAAGGATCAGACTCGGGAGTTGAAATGGCAAAAAACTTAAAAACTGGCATCAGGCACAGAACGGGTCATGAGGTGACCCGTGGGAGCAGCCCACAAGTCATGATGTGACTCGTGGTGAGGCCCAGGTGTTGAGTTTCAAATTTGGAAATCGAATCCCCACGGACATGACCTCCACTCGTTGTCAGGCCCCACGAGTCGTTAGGTCAATCATGGGTAGTGGTGATTGAGAAATGGAAAGAAGGAGGTAGTGTACCTAACAGAACGACCCCACAAGTCGTGGTCTGTCCCGACGATTCGTGGGAAGAGTCGTGACTAGCAGGGTTAAGAATTATAAGTGTACATGACGAGTGGTGACCACGAGTCATGGTCACTAGTAACAAATCGTTAAGTCACCCGTGATGAGCCCAGAAGACTTGACAAGGAGTGTACTCGACGGACGATGCCACGAGTCATGGCCAGTGAGGACAAGTCATTATGTCCCTCGTGGGGACTAACTTACTGTTATTTTTCTGCGATTAGTAAAGGCTTTTTGGTAATTTTTAAGATCTTAAGGCCTAAATTACGTTGTTTTGAGCTATTAATGATGACTTTTAAAAGGGTTAAGTTCATTTTAGGCAATTTACATTCATGCCTGCAAAAGTAGAGGGTTAGAGAGGGTGATCAAGTGTATTCTTCTTCAAATTCTCTTCAATTCCTATTGGGCGATCAAACAAGTGTAAAAACCAGCTACAATTAGGTATGTAGGGTTATGAATGGGTGAATCCTTTCACACCCATGCCCAATCCCTCTCGAAATCATGAATTTCCTTTGTCTAATCTATGGGGTTTTAACCCAATGGAGGAATTTCCTAAATTCTATACATGGGTATGATTTAAATATGTTTCTAATATTGAAGTATGATCTATGGGCAAGTTTCATATTGTTTTCAATTAAAAATCATGTTTTGAGTTTTATGAATTAAAAGGCCCATTGATGAGAAGTTCATGAAAGATGAGATTTGTGATGAATGTATGATTATGATGAGATATTATGATGAAAAGCATGTTTTCCAGCTACCCATGTTTATAATTATGTTTTCTATGTGAATTGAGTATTTCCAAGCATGAAAAATTATTGGGTAATGCCCACATGTTCAAGAATTATTTATGACTTCCGAATTAAGCTTACCACATGGTTTTGGAGCGAAGACTCCCAATTACTTTTCAGTTTGTGTTATGGTTTGAGTTAAAGCTTCTTATATGCACGATTTCAGATTTGAGATGTATTTGATTATTGAGCTTCATCAATAGACATGTTGAGCTTCGTTGAAAAATGATATAGAGCATATGCATCTGTTTGGGAGTAGTGTCTAGAACCGAGTAGGCTAAGGGTCTATCACCCTATGCCTCAGAACTACGTGTCAACGTTGGTTTATACTATTATATATATTACTTTGGGACCTGCATTGTGAGCAATCCCCTGCCCCTATTGGGCCCCGAGCTTTATATAGATATCATGGTATTGTCCTTAGCCCTAGCAAGGTTATGGACGGCTCTACCCACTTGAGTGTGATAGTTGGGACTATGTAACCTCCATCGTGGTATGTCGGTTAATAGATTAATCTCCCATTGTTCCTCATGATTTCAGTTATGAATGCTCATTATTGATGAGATTTATATATCTACATATGTTCTAAACAAGGTTTGACTGAATGTTCAGTATTATTCATGATTATCATATTTCAGCTTTGCGTCAATCGATTCAGTTATAATGTTATGTTATGTTATGATGAGATCATGATTTTAGAAAGAATGCATGCAAGCCCTACTCTCAGATTCTTATTGTTTATGTTTTGCATTATGCATGTTCTTAAATGATTTAACTTACTTGAGCGGTTTAACATACCTTGCATACTCTGTAAATTCCACGTATTGAACACATACTCTATGATGTATTGTTTCATGATACAGGACCCGACTCTCAGGCTCAGCCCTGTTCATAGTCAGTCTTCAGAGTTAGCACCTTTCGTTCATTGGTGAGTGCTCATCTCCCGAGCACTAGACTTATTCAGACTTTCTCTATGTAATTATAGTTTCAGCTTTGTTGAGTTAGTTGGGGTCTTTTCCCATCAACTCGTCATATTTAGAGGCTTTTCGTACAAACGACATATTCAGCTTCAGATTGTGTATTATGTTGTTATGTTTAATTTAGACTTCCGCTAAGCTTATTATGTTTATTCTTCAGTTTTATTGATTGAGTTAGATGAATGCTTATGCCATGGGTCGACTTGGGGTCTCTCCGGGCTCCTTGTCTTGTGTTGCTATCCGGGCCTCGGTTCGGGTGGTGACAAACTTGGTATTAGAGCAATAGGTTTGAAGTGTCCTAGGGTCTCTAAAAGTCGCATTGAGTAGAGTTTTTTTCATGGGTGTGAAGCATGCCACACTTATGACGATGAGGCTATGCGACGTTTAGGAAATGTTCCTTCTTTCATGATCTATTTCTTGCGATGAAAAGTCTTCCTGTCCTTCTAACTCGTGCTATTCGCAATTGCAGAATCAAGGCTCCCCAAAGAGTAAATGGTAGAAGGAATGGAAGTGGAGAAGGCCACGATGATGGCAACGTAAACGGGAACCTACAGGCCCCACAAGTTCAGGAGCACCAAGCACCAGAGCCGATTTCCCATGCTGAGTTTGGGGCAGCTATTTAGATGCTCGCACAGGCCTTGACTGCTCAGGTCAATCAGTAGACGGTTGCATATGTTTCGCAAAATAGCAATCAGTGGCAGCTCGAGTCAGGGATTTCTTTAGAATGAATACGCCAAAGTTCCTCGGGTCAAAAGTAGATGAGGACCCACATGAGTTCATAGATAAGATTGTTAAGATCACCGAAGTCATGGTGGTGAATGGAGTTGAGTGCACGTAGTATGCCTCGTACCAGTTGAAAGGGGTCGTTCACAACTGGTTTCTCCAATGGGAAGATAGAAGGGCCGCCAGTGCAGGCCCTGTAACTTGGGAAGTGTTCCATGTTGCATTCTTTCATAGGTTCTTCCCTCGTGCGATGAGGGAGCTGAAGGTATCTGAGTTCATAAATCTGAAGCAAGGGAGGATAATGGTACAAGAATATGCCCTTGAGTTCACTAGCCTATCGAAGTACACCCCGGATTTAATGGCTTATCGAAGGGCGCGGGTGAGCAGGTTGGTTCATGGAGTAGCGGGCTATTTGGACAAGGATTGTAGGACCGCTATGCTCCATCAATACATAGACTTCCCTCGGATAGTTGTACGCCTAGCAGATGGAGGCGGCACATATGAGGGAGAGAGAGGCCAAGAGGGCCAAGACCGATGACAATGGATTCTCTCAGCCGAGGTTATGTGGTGGGCACAGACAATAGACCCACCAGAGATCTTCAGCATTGAGTGTGCCATCTAGGCCTAGGCACAATCATAAGGGGTGAGCATTAGGCTCTAGGGATCAGAGCAGAAGACCCGTAGATTCTAGCATTTAGACTTGTTGCAGATGCAGTCGGGGGCACACGGGCTAGTGCTTGGCAGGTTTAGGTGCTTGTTTGGGGTGTGGGAAGCCCGGACACATGCTCAGAGATCGCCCGGCAGCGAGACAGGACCATTATGGGGGCCGAGGCCCAGCTTCTAGTTCAACAGTTCCTCCCTCACGCTAAGCACATCAGGGAGCATCTACAATCATAGGTGGCAGTCAACGCCAAAATAGACTCTATGCCTTAACATCCCACTAGGAGCAAGAGGTCTCCCCGAATGTGGTCACTGGTTTGTTGCGAGTTTTCCATCTTGATGTTTATGCTTTGTTAGATCCGGGGGCTACATTGTAATTTGTGACACCTTATGTGGCTAGTAGCTTCGAAGTTAGTCCTGAAGTCTTGTCAGAACCTTTATCAGTTTCTACTCTAGTAGGTGATTCAGTTGTAGCTAGACGGGTGTATAGGGGTTGCCCGATCTCAGTCCTTCAGAAAGTCACCTCAGCAGACTTGATAGAGTTATCCATCACCAATTTTGATGTTATCCTCAGCATGGATTGTCTATTTGCATGTTAGCCCTTAGTTAATTGTAGAACCTGGGTAGTAGAGTTCAGATTTTTGGGTGAGCCAGTCCTAAAATAGAAGGGTAGTTCAGGTGTGCCTGTAGGTCGCTTCATTTCCTACCTTAAGGACAGAATAATGATTTCTAAAGGTTGTGTTTATCATCTCGTTAGTGTTAAGGATGTAGAATTTGAGACCCCGACTATCCAGTCAGTTCAAGAGGTAGGTGAGTATCTAGAGATCTTTCCTGATTATCTATCGGGAACCCTCCCGAGCGGGATATTGCTTTTGGTATTGAATTCATACCAACACGTAGCCTATAGCTATTCCTCCCTATAGAATGTCTCCATCCGAGCTAAAGGAGATTAAAGAGCACTTGAAGGACCTATTATATAAGGGTTTTATTAGACCGAGCAAGTCCTCATAGGGTGCACCAGTTCACTTTGTCCCAAAGAAAGATGGTTCTCTTCGTATGTATATTGATTATCGGCAATTGAACAAAGTCAACATCAAGAATAGCTGTCCTCTACCTAGGATTTATGATTTATTCGACTAGCTGTTGGGTGTCAAGTGTTTCTCGAAGATAGATCTCAGATTCGGGTACCATCAGCCCAGTGTTCGGGAGAGCGATATCCCAAAGGCAGCCTTCAAGACGCGGTATGGTCATTATGAGTTTGTATTTATGTCATTTGGACTAACAAATGCTCCTGCAACTTTTTTGGACTTGATGAACAGGGTGTTCAAGCTAGACCTTGATATGTTCGTGATTATGTTCATTGATGACATCCTAATATACTCTCTGAGCGAGGAGGAGCATGCCACTCATATGAGAATAGTGCTTCATATTCTCAAGGATCGCCCATTATATGCCAAATTCAGAAAATGCAATTTTTGGTTGAACTCTGCAGCGTTTTTGGGCCATGTGGTATCAAGTGAGGGTATAAAGGTGGATTCTTAGAAAATAGAGGCGGTGAAGAATTGGCCTAGACCGGTGAATCCTTTGGATATCCGGAGCTTCTTGGGTTTAGCTGGTTACTATCGGAGGTTTGTTGAAGGTTTCTCATTTATAGCAGTACCTTTCACCAAATTGAACCAGAAGAAGGTGAAATTCAAAAGGTCGGAGGCTTGTGAGAAGGGCTTCCAAGAGTTGAAGACCCGACTTATTTCAGCACCGATGTTGACCCTACTGAAGGGTACCGATGGGTTCGTTTTGTATTGCGATGCTTCAAGAATCGAACATGGGTGTGTATTGATGCAGCATGGAAAAGTTATACCATATGCCTCCAGAAAACTAATGGTTCATGAGATGAACTACCCGACCCATGATCTTGAATTTTACGCGGTGGTATTTGCCTTGATGATATGGCGAAATTATTTGTACAAGGTGCACGTGTATATGTTTACGGACCATAAGAGCTTACAATATGTGTTCACGCAAAAGGATCTCAATCTTCGGCAAAGGAGGTGGTTGGAGCTACTCAAAGACTATGATATGAGTGTCCTTTACCATACGAGTAAAGATAATATATTAGCGGACGCACTTAGTAGACTCTCTGTGGAGAGTGTGTCCTATGAGGATGAAAGAAAGATGGAGCTGGTGAAGGATGTGCATCGACTCGCAAGGTTTGGCGTTAGGTTGGTTGACTCGACCGATGGCGGTGTTGTTATTTAGAACATATCATAATCATTGTTATTGACTGATGTAAAAGCTAGACCAGATAAGGACCCGATTTTGGTAAAGCTGAAAGATGCCGTTAAAAATCAAAAGGAAGAGGTCTTCTCCAAAGGGGGAGATGGTGTACTTCAGTACCAGGGTTGGCTATGTGTTTCGGATGTTGATGATTTGAGGAGCCAGATGTTGCACGAGGCTCATGGAACAAGGTATTCTATCAATCCAGGTTCCTCCAAGATGTATCGTTACTTACGGGAGGTCTATTGGTGGAATGACATGAAGAAGGATATCACAGAATTCGTAGCTAAGTGTCCGAACTATCAATAGGTAAAGGTTGAGCATCAGAGACTTGGAGGCGTGCTTCAGGATACGAGTTTTCCTACTTAGAAGTGGGAAGAAATCAATATGGACTTCATCACAATTATACCTCGTACTCATCGACAATATGACTCCATTTGGGTTGTGATAGATAGGTTGACCAAGGCCGATCATTTTCTATCATTAAAAATCGTGGATGCGACGGAGGACTATGCCAAACTATATATCCGGGAGCTAGTTCAATTTCATGGAGTACCCTTATCCATTATTTTGGATAGAGACACCCTATTTATATCTCAGTTTTGGAAGTCATTTCAAAAAGGATTTAGTACTCGAGTTAAGCTCAACACAGAATTTCACCCAAAAATAGATGGTCAAGCAGAGTGAACAATTCAGACTCTCGAAGACATATTGAGAGCATGGGTAATTGACTTCAATGGCAGTTGGGATGACCATTTGCCTCTTATCGAGTTTGCATATAATAACAGCTACCATTCCAGTATTCAGATGGTTCTGTTTGAGGCTCTCTATGGGCGGATATGTACGTCGCCCATCGGTTGGTTTGAAGTTGGTAAGGCGGTGATGATAGGGCCAGATTCTGTTCATGAGGCTATATAGAAGGTTCAGTTCATACGGGATAGGTTGAAGAAAGCTCAAAGTCGCCAAAAGTCCTATGCCAAAGTGAGAAGGAGGGAATTAGAATTCGAGGTGGATGATCAGGTGTTTTTTAAGATATCTCCCATGAAGGGAGTGATGCGGTTTGGGAAGAAAGGAAAACTTAGCCCTTGCTATATTGACCCCTAGCGGATTGTGAAACGGGTTTGCAAGGTGGCCTATGAATTGGAGTTTCCCTTAGTATTAGCTTCCGTGCATCCTGTTTTCCATGTATCTCTCTTAAAGAAGTGTTTGCGTGATCCAACTGTAGTTGTCCCGGTTGACAATGTTGGTGTGAAAGACACCCTTAGTTATGAGGAGGTTCCGGTAAAAATACAGGATCATTTGGTTCGAAGGCTAAGGTACAAGGAAGTAGCTTCAGCTAAAGTTTTGTGAAGGAATCATCATGTTGAGGGAGTTACGTGAGAAGCTGAAGTGGATATGAAGGCAAGATACCCACATTTATTGTGTACCGACTTAGTTCCAGCATGAGGTATCAGTTTTTCTCTCAAACTCTATTTAGTTTTCATGTTCAGTTCATGTTCCCAAGTTTGTTTATGTATATGGATGTATGTACAATTCGCGAATTCAATTCAGCTATGTAGTTTGAATCGAAGGTAGTAGTCAGTCCGGTAGTTTTTGGCTTAAATGATCAGTATTTGAATATGACGATTGAATTTCTCTACTTTTCTGTATGTTTTCCAACATTCGAGGACGAATGTTCCCAAGGAGGAGATATTGTTATACCCCGGAAGCCCAAGGACCAGACCCCGGTGTTGAAACGGAAAAAAACTTAAAAACTTGCATCAGGCACAAAAAGGGTCTTGAGGTGACCCGTGGGAGCAACCCACGATTCGTTATGTGACTGGTGGTGAGACTGAAGTGTTGAGTTTGAATCTTGGAAATGGGATCCCCACGGACATGACCATAATTCGTGGTCATGCCCCACGAGTCGTAATGTCAGTCGTGGGGAGTGGTTATTGAGAAATGGAAAGAAGGAGGTAGAGTACCAGATGGACCCCACGAGTCGTGGTCAATCCGCATGATTCCTGGGAAGAGTCGTGACCAGCAGGGTGAAGAATTATTTGGTATTGAGGTAGTGTACATGACTGGTAGTGACCACGAATCGTGGTCACCAGTAACGGATCGTTAAGTCACCCGTGATGAGCCAAAAAGACTTAATAAGCAGTGTGCTCAACGGATGACGCCACGACTGGTGGCCAGTGGAGACGAGTCGTTATGTCCCTCGTGGGGACTAACTGACAGTTATTTTTCTATGAATTAGTAAGGGCTTTTCTATAATTCCTAAGATCCTAAGGCCTAAATTACTCCGTTTTAAGCTTTGAATGATTACTTTTAAAGGTGTTAAGTTCATTTTAGGCCATTTACATTCATGCATACTAAAATCCTCTTCAATTCCTATTGGGCGATCAAAGAAGTGTAAGAACGAACTACAATCAGGTATGTAGGGTTATGAATGGGTGAATCCTATCAAACACATGCCCAATCCCTCTCTAAATCATGAATTTCCTATGTCTAATCTATGGGGTTTTAACCCAATGCATGAATTTCTTGAATTCTCTACATGAGTATGATTTAAATATGTTTCTACAGTTGAAGTATGATCTATGGCTAAGTTTCATACTGTTTTCAATTGAAAATCATGTTTCAAGTTTTATGAATTAAAAGGCCTATTGATGAGAAGTTCATGAAAGATGAGATTTGTGATGAAAGTATGATTATGATGAGATATTATTATGGAAAGCACCTTTTACAGCTACCCATGTTTATAATCATGTTTCTGATGTGAATTGAGTATTTACAAGTATGAAAAAGTATTGGGCAATGCCCACATATTCAAGAATGATTTATGATTTCTGAATTAAGCTTACCACATGGTTTTGGCGTGAAGACTCCCAATTATTTTTTAGCTTGTGGTATGGTTTTAGTTAAAGCTTCTCATATGCATGATTTCAGATTTGAGATGTATTTGATTATTGAGTTCGTCAATAGACGATGTTGAGCTTCGTTTAAAAATGATGTAGAGCATATGCATATTTTTGGGAGTAGTGTCTAGCACCGAGTAGGCTAAGGGTCGATCACCTTATGCCTCTGAACTACACGCTAACATAGGTTTATACTATTATATATATTACTTTGGGACCTCCCTTGTGAGCTTTCCCGTGTCGTGGTTGGGCCTCGGGCTTGATATCGATATCATGGATTCGTCCCTAGCCCTGGCAAGGTTTTGGACAGCTCTACCCACTTGAGTGTTATAGTGGGGACCATGTAAGCTCTATCGTGGTATATTGGTTAATAGATGAATATCCCATTGTTCCTCATGATTTCAGTTATGCATATTCATTATTCATGAGATTTATGTATCTACATATTTTCTAAAGCAAGTTTGACTCAATATTCAATTTTACTCATGATTATCATATTTCAGCTTTGAGTCAATCGATTTAGTTATGAGCTTATGTTATGTTATGATGAGATCATGACTTAAGAAAGAATGCATGGAGGTCCTACTCTTAGATTCTTATTGTTTATGTTTGTCATTATTCATGCTCTTAAATGATTTTTCTTACTAGAGCGGTTTTACTTACCTTGCATACTCGGTACATTCCATGTACTGACCGCATACTCTATGCTATATCATTTTATGATACTGGACCCGACTCTCACATCAGCCCCGTTCATAGTCAGTCTTCAGAGTTGGCACCTTACGTTCGTAGGTGAGTCCTCATCTCCCCGGACTAGACTTATTCATACTTTCTCTATGTAATTACAGTTTCAGCTTTGTCGAGTTAGTTGGGATCTTGTCCCATCAATTTGTCATGTTTAGAGGCTTTTCAGACAAAGGATGTATTCAGCTTCAGATTATATATTCTTTTGTTATGTTTAATTTAGACTTCCACTAAGCTTATTGTGTTGATTCTTCAGTTTTATTGACTAAGTTAGACGAATACTTATGCCATGAGTCGACTTGGGTTCTCTCAGGGCTCCTTGTCCCGAGTTGCGATCCGGGCCTCTATTTGGGTCGTGACAAACTTGGTATCGAAGCAATAGGTTTGAAGTTTTGTAGGGTGTCTAAAAGCCGCGTTGAGTAGAGTCTATTTCATGGGTATAAAACGGGCCACACTATTGACGAAGAGGCTATGAGACATTTAGGAACTATTCCATTCTTTCATGATCTATATCATGCGATGAAAAGTCTTCCTATCCTTCTAACTCATGCTATTCGTGATTGCAGAATCATGGCTCCCCACAAAGTAAATGATAGAAGGAATGGATGTGGAGAAGGCCATGAGGATGGCAACGAAAACGGGCACCAACAGGCCACACCAGTTCAGGAGCACCAGGAACCGGACCCAGTTGCCCATGCTGAGTTTTGGGTAGCTATTCAGATTCTCGCGTAGGCCTTGACCGTTCAGGTCAATCAGCAGACGGTTGAGCATGTTCTGCAAAATGGCAATGCAGCTACGCCTCGAGTCAGGGATTTCTTGAGAATGAACCCGCCAGAGTTACTCAGGTCAAAAGTAGATGGGGACCTGCATGAGTTCATAGATGAGATTGTAAAGATCACCCAAGTCATCAGGGTGAATGGAGTTGAGTGCATGGAGTTGGCCTTGTACTAGTTGAAAGGGGTCGCGCACATCTGGTTTCGCCAATGGAAAGATAGTAGGGTCGCTGGAGCAGGCCCTGTCACTTGGGAAGAGTTCCATGTTGCATTCTTAGACCAGTTCTTCCCTCGTGAGATGAGGGAGTTGAAGGTAGATGAGTTCATAAATCTTAAGCATGGGAGGATGACGGTACAGGAATATGCTCTTGAGTTGACTCGCCTATCGAAGTACGCCCCGGAGTTAGTGGCTAGTAAGAGGGTGCGGGTAAGAAGGTTCGTTCATAGAGTTGCAGGCTATTTGCATAGTGATTGTAGGACCTCTATGCTCCATCAGGACATGGACTTCCCTCAGATAGTTTTGTTTCCCCTTCAGATGGAGGCGGAACATATGAGGGAGATAGAGGCAAAGAGGGCTAGGCTGATGACTATAGATTCTCTCAGCCGAGATCAGGTGGTGGGCACCGATAGCAGACCTACTAGAGATCTTCAGTGCCATCATCTTCAACATTGAGTTTGCCATCTAGGCCTAGGCACGATATAAGGGGGTGAGCATCAGGCTCTAGGGGTTAGAGCACCAGACCCGCAGATTCTAGCATTCCAGCTTGTCACAAATGTGGTTGGGGGCACACAGGCCAGTGCTTGGCAGGTTCAGGTGCTTATTTTGGGTGTGGGAAGTCTGGACACATGTCAGAGATTTATCGGCATCGAGAAAGGACCATAATGGGCCAAGGCCCAATTCTAGATCAACAGTCTCTACCGCACGCGCAGCACATCAGGGGGAATCTACTAGTATAGGTGGCGATCGGTGCCAAAACTGATTCTATGCCTTAGCATCCCGCTAGGAGCAGGAGGTCTCCCCGAATGTGGTCACTGGTATGTTGCGAGTTTTCCATCTTAATATTTATGCTTTGTTAGATCCGTGGGCTACATTTTCTTTTGTGACACCTTATGTTGCCAGTAGCTTTGGAGTCAGTCTTGAAGTCTTGTTAGAACCCTTCTCAGTTTCTACTCTAGTAGGTGATTCAGTTGTAGCTAGACGGGTGTATAGAGGTTGGCCGGCCTTAGTCCTTCAAAAAGTCACCTCAGCAGACTTGATAGAGTTAGCCATGATCGATTTTGATTTTATCCATTGCATGGATTAGCTATTTGCATGTTATGCCTCAGTTAATTGTATAACCGAAGTAGTAAAGTTCAGATTTTTGGGTGAGCCAGTCCTAGAATGGAAAGGAAGTTCATATGTTCCTATAGGTTGCTTCATTTCCTACCTTAAGGCTAGAAAGATGATTCCTAAAGGTTGTTGCACCATCTAGTTAGGGTTAAGGATGTCGAGTCTGAGACCCGACTATCCAGTCAATTGCAGCGATAGGTGAGTATCGAGAGGTCTTTCCTGATGATCTTCCGGGAATTCCTCCCGAGGGGGTGATTGATTTTGGTATTGACCTTCTATCCGACATGCAACCTATATCTATTCCTCCCTACAGAATGGCTCCATCCAATCTAAAGGAGTTGAAAGAGCAGTTGAAGGATCTGTTAGATAAGGGTTTCATTAGATCGAACAAGTCCCCATGGGGTGCACCAGATCTCTTTGTCCGAAAGAAAGATGGTTCTTTTCGTATGTGTATTGATTTTTGGCAATTGAACAAGGTCACCATCAAGAACACGTATCCTCTACTAAGGATTGATGATTTATTCGACCAGCTTCAGGGTGCCAAATGTTTCTCGAAGATAGATCTCAGATTCGGGTACCATTAACTCATGGTTCGGGAGAGCGATATCCCTAAGATATCCTTCAGGATGCGGTATGGTAATTATGAGTTTGTAGTTATGTCTTTTAGGCTAACGAATGCTCCTGGAACTTTTATGGACTTGATGAACAGGGTGTTCAAGCCATACCTGGATATGTTCCTGTTTGTTTTCATTGATGACATCCTGATATACTCTCGGAGCAAGGAGGAGCATGTCGCTCATTTGAGAATAGTGCTTCAAATTCTCATGGATCGCCAATTATATGCCAAATTCAACAAGTGCAAGTTTTTGTTGAACTTCGTAGCATTTTTGGGCCATGTGGTATCAAGTGAGGGCACAAAGGTGGATTCTCAGAAAATAGAGGCGGTGAAGAATTTGCCTAGGCCGGTGAATCCTTCAGATATCCGGAGCTTCTTGGGTTTAGCTGGCTACTATCGGAGGTTTGTTGAAGGTTTCTCATCAATTGCAGCGCCTTTGACCAAATTGACCCAGAAGAAGGTGAAATTCCATGGTCGGAGGTTTGTGAAAAGAGGTTCCAAGAGTTGAAGACCCGACTTACTTTAGCACCAGTGTTAACCCTACCCAAGGGTACCGATGGGTTCTTGGTGTATAGTGATGATTCAAGAATCAGACTTGGGTGTGTACTGATGCAACATGGAAAAGTTATAGCATATTGCCTCCAGACAACTAAAGGTTCATGAGAAGCACTACCCGACCCATGATCTTGTATATGGAAACA
This sequence comes from Datura wrightii, assembly GCA_035772735.1. Classification (NCBI taxonomy): domain Eukaryota; kingdom Viridiplantae; phylum Streptophyta; class Magnoliopsida; order Solanales; family Solanaceae; genus Datura; species Datura wrightii. The sequence continues at coordinate 115,120,021 of JASDFA010000001.1, forward strand.
TTATTTGTATGTGGTCCACGTGGATGTGCTTACGGATCATAAGAGCTTACAATATGTGTTGACGCAGAAAGATCTTCATCTTCTACAAAGGAGATGGTTGGAGCAACTCAAGGACTATGATATGAGTGTCCTTTACTATCCATGTAAGGATAATATAGTAGCAGACACACTTAGTAGAATCACTATGGAAAGTGTGGCCCATGTGGATTAAGGGAAAAAGGAGCTGGTGAAGGATGTGCATCGACTCGCAAGGTTGGGAGTTAGGTTGGTTGACTAGATCGATGGTATTGTTGTTGTTTAGAACGGATCAGAATCGTCATTGGTGACTGATGTAAAAGCTAGACAAGATGAGGATTTGATTTTGATAACGCTAAAGGAAGCCGTTCAAAATCAAAAGTTAGAGGTCTTCAACAAAGGGGGAGATGGTGTGCTTCTATAGCAGGGTCACCTATGTATTTTGGATGTTGATGAAATGAGGAGCCTGATGTTGCACGAGGCTCATGCATCAAGGTATTCTATCAATCCAGGTGCCACCAAAATGTACCTTGACTTACAGGAGGCTATTGGTGTAATGGAATGAAGAAGGATACCACAAAATTCATAGCTAAGTGTTCGTACTGTCAACAGGTACAGGTTGAGCATCAGAGACCAATGGGCGTGCTTCAGGATATCAGTATTCCTACTTGGAAGTGGGAAGAAATTACTATGGACTTCATCACAGGTCTACCTCGTACTCGTCGACTATATGACTCCATTTGGGTTGTGATATACAAGTTGACCAAGGCCGTTCATTTTCTACCGGTCAAAACCACGGATTTAGTGAAGGGCTATGACAAACTAAATATCCGGGAGCTAGTTTGATTGCATGGAGGACCCTTATCAATAATTTCAGATAGTGGTACCCAATTTACCTCTTAGTTTTGGAAGTCATTTCAAAAAGGACTTGGTACTCGAGTTAAGCTCAGCACAACATTTCACCTGCAAACGGATGGTCAAGCAGAGTGGACAATTCAGACTCTTGAGGACATGAGGAGAGAATGTGTAATTGATATCAAAAGGTAGTTGGGATGATCATTTGCCTCTTATCGAGTTTACATACAATAACAGCTACCATTCAAGTATTCAGATGGCCCCATTCGAGGCTCTCTATGGGCGGAGATGTAGGTCACCCATCGATTGGTTCGAAGTGGTTGAGGCAGTGTTGATAGGGCCATATTCAATTCATGAGACTATAGAGAAGGTTCATCTCATACGTGACAAGTTGAAGACAACTCAAAGTCGTTAAAAGTCCTATGCCAATGTGAGGAGGGAATTATAATTCGAGGTGGATGATTGGGTGTTTTTGAAGATATCTCCCAAGAAGGGAGTGATGCGGTTTGGGAAGAAAGGAAAACTCATCCCTTGCTATGTTGGCCCCTATCGGATTGTGGAACGGGTTGGCAAGGTGGCCTATGAATTGGAGTTTCCCTCAGAATTAGCTTTGGTGCATCCTGTTTTCCATGTATCGCTCTTAAAGAAGTGTTTGGGTGATCCAGCTCTAGTTGTCCCGGTGGACAGTGCTGGTGTGAAAGACAGCCTTAGTTATGAGGAGGTTCCGATAGAAATACTGGATCTTTAGGTTTGAAGGCTAAGGAACTAGGAAGTAGCTTCAGTCAAAGTTTTGTGGAGGAATCAGCATGTTGAGGGAGCTACGTGGAAAGCTGAAGCAGATATGGTTGCAAGATACCCACATTTATTCTCTACCGGCTCAGTTCCAGCTTGAGGTATCAGTTTTGCTCTCAAACTCTATTTAGTTTTCATGTTCAGTTCATGTGACCAAGTTTCTTTTATGTATATGGATGTACGTACGATTTGTGAATTTAGTTCAACTATGTAGTTTGAATCAGAGGTAGTCATTCTGGTTGTTTTTGGATTAAATGATTAGTATTTTAATATGACGATTGCATTTCTCTACTTTTCTGTATGTTTTCCAACATTCGAGGATGAATGTTCCCAAGGGGGAGATATTGTTATACCCCGAAAGCCGAAGGATCGGACTTGGGAGTTGAAAAGGAGGAAAACTTAAAAACTGGCATCATGCACAGAACGGGTCGTGAGGTGACCCGTGGGAGCAGCCCACGAGTTGTGATGTGACTCATGGTAACGCCTAGCTATTGAGTTTGAAATTTTGAAATAGGATCCCCACAGACATGACGACGACTCATGGTCAGGCTCCATGAGTCGTTAGGTCAGTCATAGGGAGTTGTGATTGAGAAATTGAAAGAAAGAGGTAATGTACCTAACGGAAGGACCCCATGAGTGGTGGTCAGTCCCCACGATTCGTGGGAGGAGTCATGACCAGCAGGGTGAAGAATTATTTGGTATTGACGCAGTGTACATGATGGGTGGTGACCACTAGTCGTGGTAACCAATAACGGATTTTTAAGTCACGCAGAAGACTTGATGAGTAGTGTACTCGACGGACGATGCCACGAGTCGTGGCCAGTGGGGACGAGTCATTATGTCCCCCCTGGGGACTAATTGACAGTTATTTTTTTTGTGAATTAGTTGATCTTAGGCAGATTTATATGCCCAAGTGATACTCAAATGTATCATTTTTACCTTGTTTGTTGTGCAATGTGTATATAACATCATGTAATTGGTAATAAAATGCGAATTTATACTAACCAACATGATTAGCATTTGTTTTGCAGATAAAGGTGATTTTTAGGAGCTAAAATGCATGTTGGAACTATGTCGGAGTTGGACTTGGATGCGAGCGTGGAAAAGACCTTGGAATGCAGGATTTATAGGGGCTCCGCGATGGCTCCGTGCCACGCTACCATCGCGGTAGCACACTGCCTGAGCATGAATTAATTTGGCAATTTCCAGTGTACCTGCGCGTCAGCTCCGTGGCACGGAGATAGGCCTCCGCGATGGCCTCCGTGCCACGTTGAGGTTAAATTACCGGACCCTGGAAATTCCAGTGCGGGTCCGCGTCCACGCCGTGTCACGGAGGCAAGGCTCCGCGTTGGCCTCCGTGACACGTTGCTTGTTATTCCGGGAAAAATTTCCCACTAGTATAAATAGCACACTTAGGTTTATTTTAATTAGTTTTTAGTTTTTAGACTGAGTTCAGAAGTGGAGAGCAGGAACGTGGGTTAGTAGCAGTTGAAGATTGGAAAAGCTAAGGGATTTCTTCTCTTCTTTTCTTCTTTCTATCAATTGTAAGTATAATTTACACTCATTTTAGGATGATCAATTCAAGAATGAGTGGCTAATTTTCTTTCTTGCTGAGGTTTTGAACATGTGTAATGAATTTTGATTGTAAATGAAATGGTTTTATTCTTCTTTTTTAATGTTGTTCTATTAATTCTTGTTCTTTACTGCATTAGTGATTGGCCAACATTAATGTATATCTAAAAAGTCCAATTTCACTCGAAAGAGCAAGAAATATGAAAGTTGTGAATTAATAGGGTATTGTTCTTAACTTGATTTGGGAAAATTGGGTTTTGATGTGCTTTCCTGATAGAAATATACTTGAAAGCCGTATTAGTCAATTTAGGAACCTGAATTGTAGTGCTAGGTCATAAATTGCATTTGATCACAGAAATGTAGACGGATGGTTTATGATTCTAAAGTGAAATTAAATACGAGAGTTTTAATTTCTAGGCAAATGTTCTTGGCTAGCAACTTGAAGAAGAGAATTAACCAAAATTATCATGATTATCAAGTTCATTACTTATTCTTAACCTTGGCATGTTCATATCCATTGTCTGAATTCACAAGTAAATAGTGTTATTAATTGTAGTATATAGTTTAGAAACAAAAACTCAATTAACCCTTGGTTACGTTGTTGTTAGCATAATTAGAAGTTAAATATAAATATAGTAAATTAGGCAATTTTACATATCTTGAGCCTCCTTGGATCGATACTTGGCTACTTAGCCACTTTATTACTTGTTTAACCACGTGCACTTGCGTGTCGGTTTTTACCCGTAGCCCAAAGCACCGAGCAAGTTCTTGGCGCCGTTGCCGGGGAGGCTAGGCGATTGGTAAAATTTTGTTTAGTGTAAATTTACTGTATTTGTATTTTTATTTTCTTAAGTGTTAACAACTTGGTCTTAGCCTGTATTTTGCAGATTTTGTTTCTGTGAACACTGGCAAGGGACAAAGATCTGGTGGAATCTTACTTAGAGCCTGAACGGGAATTTCATAGTCAACGTAGAGAAGCTCTTCGAAAGAAGCTGCAGTTGCTTAAACAGTCTATGATGGAGCAACCAAATCCACCAGTTGTTAGGGCAGTTTTAGTGCCCGATGAAGCTGCAGCAAGGCCGGTTCGCGAGGTGGCAATCCCACACGCTAATAATGTACATTCTAGCATCCGCAAACCAGAGCCTGGAGGGAGGTTTGAATTAAAGCAGAATATGGTGCAACTTTTGCACACAAGCGGGCAATTTACCGGTCTCCCTCACGAAGATCCACAACAACATCTCCAGAACTTTTTGGAGATAAGTGACACTTATATACCCGCTGGAGTGTCACCCGATTATGTTCGGCTCACCTTATTTCCATTTTCCTTACTTGGTGAAGCCAAGAGGTGGTTAAAAGCTGAACCACCCAACTCTATATCAACGTGGGATGATCTTGCATGGAAGTTTCTTATTAGATTTTTCCCTTCTGGTAAAACAGCCAGACTTGGGAGTCAAATCCTAAGTTTTAAACAGAGGGAGGGAGAAAATCTATATCAAGCCTGGGAAAGATTCAAATCCATGTTGCGGGACTGTCCTCACCATCATCTGTCCAATGAGGTGTTGGTACACACTTTTATTGAGGGTTTGGAACCCCACACTAAAATTCTGTTAGATTCAGCAGCTGGAGGGCAAGCGCTGGAGAAGACCTATGAGGAGCTGTACACTTTGCTCAACCGAATTTCACAAGGCAATCCAGAATGGAATGCAGATTCTTCAAGAGGTGGAGCAAGGAAAGCAGCTGGAGTGCTTGAAGTGGATGGATTCACAGCTATCGCTGCACAGATAGCTGCTTTGCAAAATCAGTTAAACACTCACTTCAGTAATATAAATTTGAACCAGCCTTCAGCTTCAGTCAATGCAGTTCAACAGATGTGGTGTGAAGTGTGTGGTAGTAGTGAGCATTCAGCTGAATGTTGTGGTGCAAATCCTGATTCTGTTAACTTTGTGGGCAATGCACAGAGAAATCAACAGCAGTTTGGTGGTGGCTACAACTCAAATTGGAGGAACCATCTGAATTTTTCGTGGGGTAGCAACAGCCAACAAGACCAGAGTTCAGGGCAGGGTATGCACAGAAACCAAGGAGGGCAACAAAATTATCAAGCTAAATTCAGAAATCATAATGCCGCTCCTCCACCACCATCACCGACTATTGAGGAGATGTTCAAAACCATGATCGCTAATCAGGCACAATTGCAGGCTGACTATGTCAAATTGGCAGCCGAAGTGAAGAACAATCAATTGGCGACCAAGGCTCTTAAATATCAGTTTGGGCAATTTGCTAGTGCCCAAAATACTAGACCCATAGGAGGACTACCTAGCGACACGGATCCAAATCCAAAGCAGGTAAATGCAGTGACCACGAGGAGTGGTTTACAATTAAAGGAGGTGGAACCGGAAAGACCGCCTCAAAAGTCAGGAGCAGCAGATGTTGAGGGAGAGCAAAGTTCTGATAAGGGGAAGACTAAAGAAGCTGAACCAGAAAGGCCTCCACCCCCGTTCCCTCAACTACTTAAGAAACACAAGGAGGAGGCGTGTTTCCAGAAATTCATGGAGGTACTTAAACAGGTACATGTTAACTTACCTCTTGTTGATGTCTTGCAGGGAGTGCTGAGATATGCGAAGTATATTAAAGACATCGTGGCTAACAAAAGTCGTTTGACTGAGTATGCCACGGTAGCTTTAACGGAGGAATGCACTTCCCGTATTCAGAATAGGTTGCCCACAAAACTGAAAGACCCTGGAAGTTTCACTATCCAGCTGACTATTGGGCAAAGTATCCGAGCGCGTGGATTATGCGACTTGGGGGCAAGTATAAATCTGATGCCATCTTCGGTATTCAAAAAGTTAGGTCTAGGGAGTCCTAGACCTACAACGGTAATCTTGCAGCTAGCAGACAGGTCTTTGGCTAAGCCGGATGGCATTGTTGAGGATGTGTTAGTGAAAGTAGGCTCCCTCATTTTTCCGGTCGATTTTATTGTTCTGGACTTTGAACCAGATGCTGAAGTCCCATTTATTTTGGGACGACCCTTTTTGGAAACCGGAAAGGCATTAATTGATGTAGCTGCGGGTCAACTCACGATGCGAGCACATGAAAAGGTCGAAGTGTTCGATGTGTACAAGGTACCTAAGCTTCTGACTGTTTATAAGGATCTCTCAGTGATCAACATAATTGATCATGGGAATGCTAATGGATTGAGTGATTCCCGAGAGTTACTAGGTAGGCCACCGGACAAGGTAGAGCACTACTGGGGGGATGATCATGATCGGGACAAATCGTCCATCTCCCTAGTAGATAAATGAGCTTAAAGGACGTCGAGCCGCGACGGTAAACCAGGCGCTGCACGGGAGGCAACCCGTGAAAATATTTTCTTTCTTTCTTTTTAGTGTGAATAATTTTTATTTTTCTTTTCTTTTTCTTTTCTTAACTAGGGTTAGATTTTCATTTTATTTAATATTTTTTATTTTAGTTAGGGAAATCTACTAATTTAACCAATTTTTGTTTAGTGAGGTGATTTTCAGGTATAACGGAGGAAATATACATGGAATCAAGAAAATGAGGCGAGGTATGAAAAATTATATGTATGGGTGAAACAGAGCACTGGCGCGTTGGCGCCGTGTCACGGAGGCAATGCTCCGCGTTGGCCTCCGTGACACGTTGAAGGCAAATCTAGATTTTTCAAAAATCCAGTAAGCCAACGCGTTGGCTCCGTGTCACGGAGGAGGGCCTCCACGTTGGCCTCCGTGACACGTTGCCCCTTATCCAGTGCCGGGTCACACCGGGTTTCCGGGTGACCCGCGTGTTTTCTTTAAATATAACCCCGATTTCACCCTTTTTTTCCCCATTCCCTCTTCCCTCCTCGACCAAACACCCATTTCCCCCTCCCCAAGCAACGTGCCACGTTGATAGGCAAAGAAAAACGTCGAGTTTCTCTGATTCTTCAATTCTAAGGTATGTTTTCATCGTCTAACTCAATTTTTTTGGCGATTTTTGTCAATTTTGGGCATGTAAGGTGAGACATACCACCTTAGGTAGAAATTAAACATGATGGTGAATTATGTTGTGATTGATTATGTTCGGATTGTTGTATTTGGCATTTGAACTTGTCGATTATGTAAATAATTCGAAATTGATTGTCGAACTCTATCCTAGGGCTTGGGTTGTTGAATTTGACTTGGGCAACTTGATTGTTTGGTGAATTTGATGTCGAGGTGTGTTTATTATTTGAGATAAGTCATGGTAAATAGTGTGTAAATGTTCAAAGACGACTAATTCTCGAATTTTTGTGGGAAATTGCATAATGTGTGAATTGGTTAGATTGTTTAGATTAGCTTGTATATGAAATATTTTTCTAGCTGTTTTTAGTTTTTGGTTTTTTTGTTGCTTGTGCGATGGTTGAATTGCTAGCGATAGTAGGATTGGGTATTAGCTGTATGAAGTATGAGTAGTACACTAACCGTTATGCTGTCAAAATTTTGTTGTGAACGCACTAAGCAATATATGTATAGTTGTTTGTGTTTAGGGTTGTAAATAGAGCTATCCTTGCTGAAATTTTGTAAATATTGTTAAGAACTAAGTGTGGGGTAAAATTTGTTTAACCCGACCTTAGCCGAAGCTAACAAGTTTTTAGCTTAACGTTGTGCTTGTTTGTGTAAACTGACAGGTACAATGGCTAGCAGGCAAGACAAAGGCAAGGGTGCTTCTACCTCAGGCACCGGCAGAAAAAGGATGAGACTGGGCACTGCAATCCCAGCTGCACCTGCTGTTCCGCGCGGCCAACACCGCCGATACGGAACACGATGGGTCACCGATGAAGGGAAGAAATGGTACGCGAAGCACAAAGAAAACAAGTACTTCCCGAAGGAACATATTGCAAGGGAACCACTTGCACAGGAGTTCCCTCGCATTGTATAGAGGATTGAGGCAGCTGGGCTCAGCTTTATTTTTCAGGAGCCCAAGCAGTGCAACCTTCACTTGGTCTGGGAATTTTATGCCAACTGGAACCCGGCCATCAGGAGCCACACTATTAAAATCAGAGGGCAGATTGTCACTCTGGAACCCCAGCAGCTGAATCCCATCGTTGGAGCGCAGGACACAGACGCCCACGTTCTCCGCCAGCTAAACATCACCCCACCGTACGCCGACATCAGACGTACGTTGTGTGGGGCTCGATCCACAGCCCGATGGAGTAGACACAAAGAGAGGGGGTACCACCAGACTCTTCCCTACTCGCAGATGAACAGGGAGGCCAGAATCTGGCTAAAAATTGTATGTTCGTGCTTGATCCCGGGAGTTCATATGACAGACGTGACCCGGGACCGTGTCTGCTTGGTGTATGCCCTTATGAAAGGGCTTGAGATTAATGTTGGGGCGGTCATAATATCCGCCATGAAGAGAGCCAGACTGCACCAGGGCCACAGATACGGGTTTGGCGGACTCATCACCACCTTCCTCCGAGGCCTCGACATTGAGGAAGAAGCCTTGGACTATATTCCACAGCTGGAGCGGAGGGCCCTCGACGTGACAAAGACTAAGTCCCCCGACACTACACACGGACCTGTGCTGACCTTGGGCGAGTGACATGCTCGTGACGATCAATACATGGCCCGTATGTTTGGCATGCAGATGCTGCAGCTACGGATAGGTGGGAGACCAGCCACCGAGGAGGAGTTATGGCAGCTGGAGCTGGACTACCCCTTTGGCGAGAACGCCAGAGCCTTGTGTAAGGTGGGGCCAGCCTTTGTGGAGCCTACAGATGACGATCTCCCTACTGATGAGGAGACACATCGTGAGGACTCTGATGTGGAGTCTGATGACGATGATGGAGCTGATTCAGATATGGGCGACGAGGCTGCAGCACCGGACGAGGAAGTCGAATCTTTCGACTGAGCAGGGAGTTCCACCACCCAAATTTTGTGCTTTGTATTTTTGTGAACACTGGGGACAGTGTTCGATTTAAGTGTGGGGTGGGGAGTAGTTAGGTGCTAGGTCAAGGCTCTAAATTGCTGTATACTTTTTCCTTGTTGTTTATGTATGTTGTGCTTTCCCTGTTGTGAATTGTTTGCGATGTATGTGTATATATTTGTTGTGTGGTTAAGGATGTGTGTTTTTGAAAGTATGGTTGCCATTGTAAATATTTTGTAAATTTTGTAAATAAATTTTTTTCTCTATCGACATGATCGATATTTTTCAAAATTTTTGCGAAAATATTTTGCACTAGTAAATATTTTCTTTCTATCGAAATGATCGATGTGTTGCAAAAAAATTTTCGATTTTCATTTTTGCGTTTCTCGGAGTTTTTTTTCGGTTCTTTTACCGAGAATAGTCCCATTGAACCGATGTCATAGTTAGTGACCGTTCCCTATGATGGATGGATGACGACCGTCTTAAGGGAAATGTAGTCGGTAGGAGTAGGATTTTTAATTGTTGTTTTAGTTTTCTTTGGTGGATTGCATCAATAAACTGTAGTTGCTTATGGTTGCTAAAATTTCGTTGCATGTTGTAATTGATGTTCAAATTGTGAAAATGATTCGTTTGAAAGCATGCAATTCTGTAAATATGTTGAGTTACCTAGGCTATAGAATTTGGTTCATTATGATTGAGGCTTAATCTTGAATTCATGTAATTGACTAATTAAAGAGTCTGTGAATGCATCTGGATTCGAGCATGTGCATGAAGTGTGAAGTAAGGTTTTGCTATTCCATGTCATCGTGAATTGTCTAGAACTTGCCTGGTGTGTATACAAAGCGAAATGAAGGGGGTGTAGTGTTGGAAAGGATGTAGGCATTTCTTTGTTTTAACCGATAGTTTCCATTTTTTTTCTTGTCAAATTCTACCTTTTTATATGTTGTATACCCTAGTCAGCCCGTTGAGCCTTTAGCCAATTTCTTTCTTTTGTCCAAAATTGTATGAACTAAGCTTTATTCCTTCTTTTCATTAGCCTTAAAGTCTTTAAGAAGCTCTTAAGCGCTTACAAAGAACAGAAAATGTTTCCCAAAGTGTTAAAGAGTGAAAAGAGTGAAAAGAAAAAGAAAAGCAAAGTGAGGAAAGAAAAGATGACGTTGAAGAGGCACTTGTTGTAATTAATTGATATTGAGGGTACATGAAAACCCTCTGCTTTGTGTCAAGTGTGGTTGATGAAATGGGTTGTGTGAAAGTAAACCAGCATGAATGGGAGAAAAAGAGATAAGAGAGGAACAATGTCCATGAGTGGATGGGAATGAGTTGAAAAGGCGCTTAAGGATGCTAGCGATTATTATTGGCTAATCCAATATATGCATACTAGATCCATAGCCCCGTTACAACCCATTAAAGTCCTACGTGATCCTATATTGCATTTCTTTATATTAGTGGAGTAATACACTAAGGGCAAGCCTATGGGTCTTGACATGATGCATGTGAATTATTTTGGGAGAGAGAGTGAAATTAATTTTTATAGGCCCCTACTTGCATGTTCGTGTGTTGCATGAACATAAAGGGGAAGTTTCTCTCGAGTTGTGAGGGCACATGCTCGATGAAAGATTGATTTTCGTGTCGGATTTCTTGATTAGTTGATTTGCATGAGTTTGCCGATATCAAGAATCAATTCTTAAAAAGTCTAGGCAGCCTTGATGTATTAAAGGTCATTGTATTGTACGACCAAGCATGTTTTCTTGATGATTTACAAAAATTGAATAATCGGTACGACCGTAGCGTAAATTGTTGCACCATAGTGATAAAGGTTGGGATGTAATTTGCATGATTTGTGTATGTGTTGTTCGAGGACGAACAAGGATTTAAGTGTGGGTAAGTGATCTTGGGCAGATTTATATGCCCAAGTGATACTCAAACGTATCATTTTTACCTTGTTTATTGTGCAATGTGTATATAATATCATGTAATTGGTAATAAAATGCGAATTTATACTAACCAACATGATTAGCATTTGTTTTGCAGATAAAGGTGATTTTTAGGAGCTAAAATGCATGTTGGAACTATGTCGGAGTTGGACTTGGATGCGAGCGTGGAAAAGACCTTGGAATGCAGGATTTATAGGGGCTCTGCGATGGCTCCGTGCCACGCTACCATCGCGGTAGCACACTGCCTGAGCATGAATTAATTTGGCAATTTCCAGTGTACCTGCGCGTCAGCTCCGTGGCACGGAGATAGGCCTCCGCGATGGCCTCCGTGCCACGTTGAGGTTAAATTACCGGACCCTGGAAATTCCAGTGCTGGTCCGCGTCCACGCCGTGTCACGGAGGCAAGGCTCCGCGTTGGCCTCCGTGACACGTTGCTTGTTATTCCGGGAAAAATTTCCCACTAGTATAAATAGCACACTTAGGTTTATTTTAATTAGTTTTTAGTTTTTAGACTGAGTTCAGAAGTGGAGAGCAGGAACGTGGGTTAGTAGCAGTTGAAGATTGGAAAAGCTAAGGGATTTCTTCTCTTCTTTTCTTCTTTCTATCAATTGTAAGTATAATTTACACTCATTTTAGGATGATCAATCCAAGAATGAGTGGCTAATTCTCTTTCTTGCTGAGGTTTTGAACATGTGTAATGAATTTTGATTGTAAATGATATGGTTTTATTCTTCTTCTTTAATGTTGTTCTATTAATTCTTGTTCTTTACTGCATTAGTGATTGGCCAACATTAATGTATATCTAAAAAGTCCAATTTCACTCGAAAGAGCAAGAAATTGGAAAGTTGTGAATTAATAGGGTATTGTTCTTAACTTGATTTGGGAAAATTGGGTTTTGATGTGCTTTCCTGATAGAAATATACTTGAAAGCCGTATTAGTCAATTTAGGAACCTGAATTGTAGTGCTAGGTCATAAATTGCATTTGATCACAGAAATGTAGAGGGATGGTTTATGATTCTAAAGTGAAATTAAATACGAGAGTTTTAATTTCTAGGCAAATGTTCTTGGCTAGCAACTTGAAGAAGAGAATTAACCAAAATTATCATGATTATCAAGTTCATTACTTGTTCTTAACCTTGGCATGTTCATATCCATTGTCTGAATTCACAAGTAAATAGTGTTATTAATTGTAGTATATAGTTTAGAAACAAAAACTCAATTAACCCTTGGTTACGTTGTTGTTAGCATAATTAGAAGTTAAATATAAATATAGTAAATTAGGCAATTTTACATATCTTGAGCCTCCTTGGATCGATACTTGGCTACTTAGCCACTTTCTTACTTGTTTGACCACGTGCACTTGCGTGTCGGTTTTTACCCGTAGCCCAAAGCACCGAGCATTAGTAAGGGCTTTTCTGCAATTCGTATGATCCTAAGGCCTACACTACGTCGTTTTAAGATCTAAATGATGATTTATAAACGGGTTAAGTTCATTTTAGGCCATTTACATTCATGCATGCAAAAGTAGAGGATTAGAGAGGGTGATCAAGTGTATTCTTCTTCAAATTCTCTTCAATTCCTATTGGGCAATCAAAGCAGTGTAAGAACCAGCTACAATCAGGTATGTAGGGTTATAAATGGGTGAATCCTTTCACACCCATGCCCAATCCCTCTTTAAATAATGACTTTTCTATGTCTAATCTATGGGGTTTTAACCCAATGCATGAATTTCCTAAATTCTCTAAATAGGTATGATCTAAATATGTTTCTACTATTAAAGTATTATCTATGGGCAAGTTTCATATTTTTTTCAATTAAAAATCATATTTCAAGTTTTATGAATTAAAAGGCCCATTGATGAGAAGTTCAAGAAAGATGAGATTTGTGATGAAGGTATGATTATGATGAGATATTATGATGAAAAGCATGTTTTCCAGCTACCCATATTTATAATCATGTTTTCGATGTGAATTGAGTATTTCCAAATTGAGTATTTCCAATCATGAAAAAGCATTGGTCAATGTCCACATGTTTAGAATGATTTTTGATTTCTGAATTAAGCTTACCATATGGTTCTGGAGTGAAGACTCTCCAATTATTTTTTAGCTTGTGTTTATGGTTTGAGATAAAGCTTCTCATATGCATGATTTCAGATTTGAGATGTATTTGATTATTGAGCTTCGTCAATAGAAGATGTTGAGCTTCGTTTAAAAATGATGTACTGCATATGCATGTTTTGGGAGTAATGCCTAGCACTGAGTAGGATAAGAGTCGATCCCCCTATGCCTCAGAACTATGTGCCAACGTGGGTTTATACTATTATATATATTACTTTGGGACGTCCCTTATGATCTATCCCATGCCTTGATTGGGCCCCGAGTTTGATATCAATATCATGGTATCGTCCCTAGCCCTGGCAAGGCTTTGAACTGCTCTACCCACTTGAGTGTGATAGTTGGAACCACGTAAGCTCTATCATGGTATGTCGGTTAATAGAAGAATCTTCCATTGTTCCTCATGATTTCAGTTATGCATGTTCATTATTCATGAGATTTATATGTCTATATATGTTGTAAAGCAGGTTTGACTCAATGTAGTTTGACTCATGATTATTAGATTTCAGCCCCATTCATAGTCAGCCTTCAGTGTTAGCACCTTATGTTCATTGGTGAGTCCTCAACTCCCAAGGACTAGAATTATTCAGACTTTGTTTATGTAATTGCAGTTTCTGCTTTGTTGAATTAGTTGGGGTCTTATCCCATCAACTCGTCATGTTTAGAGGCTTTTTAGACAAAGGATGTTTTGATCTTCAGATTCTTTATTTTGTTGTTATGTTTAATTTAGTCTTCACCTAAGATTATTAGGTTGATTCTTCAGTGTTATTGATTAAGTTAGATGAATTCTTATGCCATGGGTCGACTTGGGATCTCTCAAGGCTCCTTGTCCCGTGTTGCAATTCGGGCCTTTGTTCGGGTCGTGACAAACTTAGTATCAGAGCAATAGGTTTGAAGTTTCCTAGGGTGTCTAAAAGCCGCGTTGAGTAGAGTCTTTTTCATGGGTGTGAAGCGTGCCACACTTATGACGAAGAGGCTATGAGATGTTTAGGAAATGTTCCCTTCTTTCATGATCTATGTCGTGCGATGAAAAGTCTTCTTATCCTTCTAACTCATGCTATTCGTGATTGCAGAATCATGGCTCCTCACAGAGTAAATGGTAGAAGGAATTGAAGTGGAGAAGTCCAAGAGGATGGCAACGAAAACGGGAACCAACAGGCCCCACCAATTCTGGAGCACCCGGCACCAGAGTTGGTTGCCCATACTGAGTTTCAGGCAGCTATTAAGATACTCGCCTAGGCCTTGACCGCTTAGGCCTATCAGTAGGAGGTTGTGCATGCTCTGCAAAATGGCAATGCAACGGAGGCTTGGGTCAGGGATTTCTTGAGAATGAACACGCCAGAGTTCCTCGGGTCAAAAGTAGACGAGGACCAGCATAAGTTCATAGATGAGATTGTGAAGATCACCTAAGTCATGGGGGTGAATGGAGTTGAGTGCGCGGAGTTGGCCTCCTACCAGTTGAAAGGGGTCGCGCACATCTGGTTTCGCCAATGTAAAGATAATAGGGTCACCGGAGCAGGCCCTGTCACTTGGGAAGAGTTCCATGTTGCATTCATAGTTCGGTTCTTCGCTCGTGAGATGAGGGAGCTAAAGGTATCTAAGTTCATAAATCTAATGCCAGGGAGGATGACGATACATGAATATTCCCTTGAGTTCACTTTCCTATCAAAGTATGCCACGGAGTTAGTGGTTGATCATAGGGCAGGGTGAGCAGGTTCATTCATGGAGTAGCGGGCTATTTGGACAAGGATTGTAGGACCTCTATGCTCCATTAGGACATGGAATTCCCTCGGATAGTTTTGTACGCCCAACAGATGGAGGAGGCACATATGAGGGAGAGAGAGGACAAGAGGGCCAGGAGTGATGACTACAGATTCTCTCAGTCGAGGTTAGGTAGTGTGCTCCGACAGCAGACCCACCAGAAATCTTTGGCCCTAGCATCTTCAGCATTGAGTGTGCCATTCGTACCTAGGCACGATCTTAGGGGGTGAGCATCAGGCTCTAGGGGTCAGAGGCAACAGACCCGCAGATTCTAGCATTCCAGCTTGTCACAGTTGTGGTCAGGGGCACACGGTCCAGTGCTTGGCATGTTTAGGTGCTTGTTTTGGGAAGCCCGGACACATGCTCAGAGATTACCCAGTAGAGATACAGGACCATGATGGGGGCTGAGGCCCAACTTCTAGTTCATCAGTCCCTCCAGCACGCTCAGCACATTAGGGGGCATCTACTAGCACAGGTGGCGGTCAGTGCCAAAAGAGATTCTATGCCTTAGCATCCCGCCAGGAGCATGAGGTCTCCCTGAATGTGGTTATTGGTATGTTGCAAGTTTTCCATCTTGTTTTTTATGCTTTGTTAGATCGGGGGCTACATTATCTTTTGTGATGCCTTATGTGGCCATTAGCTTCGGAGTCAGTCCCGAAGTCTTGTGAGAACCCTTCTCAATTTCTACTCCAATAGGTGATTTAGTTGTAGCTAGACGGGTATATAGAGGTTGCCCGATCTCAGTCCTTCAAAAATTCACCTCAGCAGACTTGATAGAGTTATCCATGACTGATTTTGATTTTATCCTCGGCATGGATTGGCTATTTGCATGTTATGCTTCAGTTAATTGTAAAACTCGGGCAGTAGAGTTTAGATTTTCCGGGTGAGCCAGTCCTATAATGGAAGGGTAGTTCAACTGTGCCTATAGGTTTCTATGTTTCCTACCTTAAGGCCAAAAAGATGATTTCTAAAGGTTGTGTATACCATCTAGTTAGGGTTAAGGATTTCGAGTCTGATGCCCCGACTATCCAGTCGGTTCCAGTGGTAGGTGAGTATCCAGAGGTCTTTCCTGATGATCTATCGAGATTCCCTCTTGAGCGGGAGACTTATTTTGGTATTGACCTTCTTCACGACATGCAGCCTATATCTATTCCTCCCTACAGAATGGCTCCAGCCAAGCTAAAGCAGTTGAAGGACCTGCTAGATAAAGGTTTAATTAGACCGAGGAAGTCCCCATAGGGTGCACCAGTTCTCTTTATTGAAAGAAAGATGGTTCTTTTAGTATGTGTATTAATTATTGGCAATTGAACAAGGTCACCCTCAACAACAGGTATACTCTACCCAGGATTGATGATTTATTCGACCAACTTCAGGGTGCCAAGTGTTCCTCGAAAATAGATCTCATATCTGGGTACCATCAGCTCAGGGTTCGGGAGAGCGATATCCCGAAGACATCCTTCAGGATGCGGTATGGTCATTATAGTTTATAATTATGTCTTTTGGACTAATGAATGCTCTTGCAGCTTTTATGGACTTGATGAACAGGGTGTTCAAGCCATACCTGGATATGTTTATGATTGTGTTCATTGATGACATCCTGATATACTCTTGGAGCGAGGAGGAGCATGCCGCTCATTTGAGAATAGTGCTTCTGATTCTCAAATATTGCCAATTATATGCCAAATTCATCAAGTGCAAGTTCTGGTTAAACTCCATAGCATTTTGGGCCATGTGGTATCAAGTGAGGGCATAACAGTGAATTCTCAAAAAATAGAGGCGGTGAAGAATTGGCCTATAGCGGTGAATCATTCAGATATCTGGAGCTTCTTGGGTTTAGCTAGCTACTATCAAAGGTTTGCTGAAGGTTTCTCATCGATTGCAGCACCTTTGGCCAAATTGACCCAGAAGAAGGTGAAATTCCAATGGTCGGAGGCTTGTGAGAAGAGCTTCAAAGAGTTGAAGATCCGACTTACTTCAACACTGGTGTTGACCCTACCCGAGGGTACCAATGGGTTCGTGATGTATTGTGATGCTTCAAGAATCGAACTTGGGTGTGTATTGATGCAGCACGAAAAAGTTGTAGCATATGCCTCAAGACAACTAAAGGTTTATGACAAGATCTAACCGACCCATGATCATGAATTGGCCGCGGTGGTGTTAGCCTTGAAGATATGGCGACATTATTTTTACGGGGTCCACATGGAGGTGTTTATAGACAATAAGAGCTTACAATATGTGTTCACGTAGAAGGATCTCAATCTTCGGCAAAGGGGGTGGTTGGAGCTACTCAAGCACTACGATATGAGTGTCCTTTACCATCCGGGTAAGGCTAACGTAGTAGTGGATGCACTTAGTAGACTCTCTGTGGAGAGTGTGTCCCATGTGGATGAAGGGAAGAAGGAGCTAGTTAAGGATGTGCATCGACTCGCAAGGTTAGGAGTTAGGTTGGTTGACTCGACCGATGGCGGTGTTGTTGTTCAAAACGGATCAAAATCGTCCTTGGCAACAGATGTAAAAGCTAAATAAGATGAGGACCTAATTTTGGTAAAGCTGACGGAAGCCTTTCAAAATCAAAAGGTATAGGTCTTCTCCAAAGGGGGAGATGGTGTGCTTCAGTACCAGGGTCGCCTATGTGTTCTAGATGTCGATGATTTGAGGAGCCGGATGTTGCACGAGGCTCAAGGATCACGGTATTCTTTCCATCCAAGTACCGCCAAGATGTACCGTGTCTTACGGGAGGTCTATTGGTGGAATGGCAAGAAGAAGGATATCGCAGAATTCGTAGCTAAGTGTCGGAACTATCAACAGGTAAAGATTGAGCATCAGAGACTGGGGGGCGTGCTTCAGGATATCAGTATTCCTACTTGGAAGTGGTAAGAAATTAATCTGTATTTCATCGTAGGTCTACCTCGTAATCTTCGACAATATGACTCCATTTGGGTTGTGATAGACAGGTTGACCAAGGCCATCCATTTTCTACTGGTCAAAACCACAAATTTGGCGGAGGACTTTGCCAATCTATATATCGGGGAGCTACTTCGATTGCATGGAGTACCCTTATCCATTATTTCAGAAAGAGGTACCCAATTTACCTCTCAGCTTTGGAAGTCATTTCAAATTGGACTTGGTACTCAGGTTAAGCTCAGCATAGCATTTCACCCACAAACGGATGGTCAAGCGGAGCGGACAATTCAGACTCTCGTGGACATGTATAGAGCATGCGTAATTGACTTCAAAGGTAGTTGGGATGATCATTTGCCTCTTATTGAGTTTAGATATAATAATAACTACCATTTCAGTATTTAGATAAAGGTGGACAAGGATGCACACGAGTTTATTGATGAAATCCAGAAGATTAATTAGATTATGGGGTGACGTGGGAGAAGTACGCATACCTAGCCTCTTATCAGTTGAAAGGGGTTGCCCACATCTGGTTTAGACAGTGGAAGGATAGCTGAGCAATTGGAGCGGGTCCCATTGGTTGGGATGAGTTCCGCACCACATTCTTCGATCGGTTCTTTTGAGCCCCAGCGCACGCACAAGCTTACGCGGTCATACAAGTAATATAGTGACTCTTTAAGAGCCGGATGTCGAACCCATAGAGACTAGACTAATTCATCAAATTATCAAGTTCAAGTGCTATATTAAATTTAACAAGTGTTTGTTTTAGAGATGTTTGTTGTTTTTACTAAATCTATGTGGTGATTACAAAATAATCGGGAAACAATAATAAGAAGCATCCTGAGTTAAGGCCTGACAATCAGCAATGCTACAATTCAAAATGGTTCAAGTATATGAAATTCAATTGTTGTCTCAGAGAGTTAATATGCAGTGTTCATGGTATTTCGAGCCTCTAAATACAACAAACTAGTCTCACACCTACATCATTGGGCGGGAATATGACGTCCTAATTCGTGAGCAATTTAACAATATGGATGTGGTTTACAGGGTTATATCCTTGATTATGGACTTTCACACTTCTAATCATTTAATCTAACTTAGTTTCACAACTACTTCTACGAGCGGTGATGTGACAATTCTAAGTCGGTCTCTAGCTATCTTCGCGTTTAATTAACCAAGTGAGGCAACTTAGGTATAATTACTATCCTGACCGTGAATCCAATCATGACGACAAGAACTCTCCGTGCATTCTTTCATTCTACTCTAGGGTTACTCTTTTGAGCTTTTGCCTAAAAGCTTAACATGTTAATTTCAATGGTGATTAAGCATTAAAACAACAATTAATAAGAATGCAAGTCAAAACAACAAAGAAACTTGAACCAAAAATGAATTCATGCAATTACATTCATATCATGTGTCCTCAACCCTAGAAGAAGGGTTTTAGCCACTCATATTCATACAATAATTCAGAAACAACTTTGAATTAAAGTATTTACAAGAATGCATAAAAGAGAATAGTAGAATTTCCTTCATTTTCTCTTTGCTCCTTTCCGTTATTCCCAAAATATTTCGTGATCCATGATTTTAGAAGCTAAGGGTTCTATTTATACTAAGTGAAAATTTTCAGATTTTGGTCATGGGTGAACTGTCTCTGTATCACGAACTTGGTCGCCTCAAATTTCCTCTATGACACAGAGGTATCAGCGCATGCACACTGTTTTGGGCGTTGGCAATTGCATGGTCGAGGAACCATTGGGCGTGGAACGGATTGGACGCGGAGATTGCAAGGCGTGTCAAGGGCCTATTGCGCGACTTCATTGGAATGGCATTCCTCTCACGTGCAGACGTTTGGTGTGGAACGCTACCTGGCGCATAGATGCCTTGCCGTTGTTCGAAGCTCAGCGCGCTGCACGTGCTGTGTGGCACGCTGTGTAGATCCGCGGGTGCATACACTTATGCAACATCATGCAACTCTTTTGCCTTTTTTTCCAAGCTTCTTCGTTAAGATTTAACCATCATATTTAGTCCCTCCTAAGCATATTACACCTACAAAACAAAGACTAATCATGTTGGTTAGTTCCATCACGCAATTAAACATAAATACATGATAATATAATCACATAATTTGACAAACATGACTAAACTAAGTTATAAAATAGCACTTTGGCATGTAACTATTCCCAATATCACTACCCCACACTTAAAATATTGTTTGTCCTCGAACAACTCTATTACATCTCATGCACACGAAGGAATCACATATGAACAGTTGAAGCAAGACGATTCGAGCTAAGGCTACAACAATTGTTTCAAATCGCAAATCTAAAATAGAGCATGCAATCTATAACCACTGAAAACACGTACAACTAAGTTAAGACTTCCTAACCTCAAGAATCGACTCTCAAACTCAGCAAATTCATGCAAATTAACCAATCAAGAAATACGACATGAATTTTATCCTTCATCAAACATGTGCCCTAACAATAAGAGAGATACCCATTTTTCACTCGCAAGTTTTCAAATTATAACATGCAAGGGTATATGAATAAGAATAAAGCTCATTCTCACAATGAATTCACATGCAACATGTATTGACCCATAAGCTTTCCTTTAGTGGTTTACTCTGTTAATTTAGGAATGTCTTAAAGTAAGATCAAGTAGGACTTATCGGGTTATAATGTAAGCTAAGGGATGGATAGGTACTATTCTAGCCACTAAAAGTGACTATCTTCCCTAAGCGCTTTTAATACATCACACTCTCGTTACGGACATCTCTTCTCTTACTTCACCACTATTCTTTTCATTTATCAATTTCCTCCTTTGTTTCTCCATTTCTTTAAGAAAACTTAGCTTATTAGCAAGGAGTATTTAAGCAACTTTTTCCTTCTTTTGTTCTCTAACTCCCTACCCATACTCATGCATTTTCAAACAAGTGCACCTCTAATCTTTTCTTCAACTCCAAAACCCACTATTTTCCTTCTTTTTCCAACTTCTCACTCCTTAAATCTTTTGCATTTTTCACTTAATTACTTAGGAGTATGGATGAAATTCAAAGCTAATAGAAAGAAGGGGATTAGCTTTTATTTTGGCTAGCAAAGAATAGGCTAAAGACTCAACAGGGCTAACTAGGATCAGATATTCAAGGTAGGTAAAGCAAGGGATAATAATTAGGCTTAATCATCTCCTACAATTAACATCCCTCATTTCGTTTTGTATATACACAGGAAAGTTTTAGACACTACACAATAGCATGGAATATACAATATCCTCACACTCAATGCACATGCTCAATTCAAGAAAATTCAGTAGACTCTTACCAAAACTAATAACAAAAATTCAAAATTAAGCTTTAAGCACATAGAGTCACATTAAAGAGCCTAGTGTCTCAAACAGAGTTATACAACTGCTTAAAATGCTTCTTCATTTAAGACCCCTTGCATCTCACAGTCAGGTACAACACATAACAAGAATAACAAGCTATCAACCAGCTCAGTTTTCAAACACAACACCTATTGACTAATTTTCCCTCAAGACAGTCATCAACCATGAATCGTTGGGATAAGTCCCTGATTATGACTGGACAGTTATGTACAGACGAAGGAAAAAAATTTATTTTACTCAGTTCAATGTGCTCCTCTTCGAAAATGAACTGACAAGACTAAAGGGTGGGTGAACTACGCTCAATTCAAACTTTTTCAACAACTTTATACCCAACACTACATTAACCTGAAATTACATAACACAAATTTTTTTTTGAATTTCCCTTACCCCATACTTCAAAATATGTTATGTCCCCAAAGCATTATTTAAAAGCAAGAATAAAGGTGAGAGATACTTCCTGAAGCCTCCAGGCCTAGCTAACAACATGCTTTTCCCCATCTTTGAACACGTGGGTCATCGACCCCACACTTATCTTTTTGTCATGCTCCTTAGCTTTCACTTTCATGGTACTCAGACTTCCCCCGAATCTATGCTTAATAACAAAAACAAACAACAACAAGTGAAAATAAACAAAATTACAAACAATTGAAAATAAATTATGCCTGTGGTACTCCTAGATTGCCTCCCAAGAAGCGCCTTATTTTACGTCGCGACTCGACGTGAACTATCCCTTTCAGGATATTCTCAAACAGGTACTCCCTTTCAGGAACCATCTTCTCCTCTTTTTATTTTTAAAGGAAACAGCCTCCACCCTGTCCCTCTTTTATTCCATCATCTTCTTCCATTTGTGCCCTCCATCCGACTCGGGATGAAATGTCAACATGTCCTGCAATAGTGGACCCATGGAATCTACCACCCCACACATAGCATTTGAGACCACACTGATCTTTCAAAGATCTCTGTAATGTGTGGGTGGGTTGATTTTCTGGTAGACTCTGAAGAGCTCTTCCTTATCATTGACCCTCAATTTAAGGGTACCAGCTCTCACATTAATTATGGCTCCTCCAGTGGTAAGGAACGGCCATCCCAGGATCAGGGGTACCTTATCATCAACCTTAAAATCAAGAATGATAAAGTCAGCAGGTATAATGAATTTACCTATTTTGATGAGAAGGTCCTCAATAATTTCTTTCAGTGCCACTGTTGACTTATTTGCCAGCTGCAGCATTGCTCTTGTGGGCCTTGGCTTTCCCAAACCCATGGTGTTAAACAGATATAGGGGTATTAAATTCACTACCGCCCCTAAGTCACACAGAGCTCTTATGATTTTAGCTTCACTAATTTGTACGAGGAGGGTGAAACTCTCTAGGTCCTTGAGCTTCTTGGCATCTTGCTAATCACCTTGTAACTGCACTCCTCAATAAGTGCCATCGTTTGGGTATCCACCAGCCTCACTTTGTTGGCCGCCACATCTTTTAAGTACTTGGAGTACTTTGCCATACCCTGCAAGACATCAAGTAGAGGAAAATTGATGTAAAGTTCTTTGAAAATATCAAAGAACTTCTTAAAACATTGTTCCTCCTTTCTCTTCTTGACCCTTTGTAGGAATGGTGATGGTGGTATCAGTGCTGGATACAATGATGGTTGTGCATTGTGCTGTGCAACACTTCGATTATCTCCTCTATCAGCCGATGGACCCTATCTGACTAGCTCTGGATGCACCTCATTTCTCTTCTCCTTCGGTGGTGCATTAGCTAACTGATTGCCATTCCTCAGACTGATGGCATTGACCTGTCGATAATTTGTATTTGTATCACTAGGTAACCCTCCCTGAGGTCTAATATGTTGAGCAGCTGCCAACTGAGCCATCTACTTTTCTAGATTTCTAGTGGCCATCTGCTTATTTTTCAAGTCTGAGGCCATCCTCGCCTAATTTTCTGCCATCTGGGTCTGAGTGGCCATGATTTTCTGCAACATCTCCTCACTATTGCTACTGCTGGATTGGTTACTATTCTGCCTGTACTGCTGCTGTTGCGGCTGTTGGTAGCTCTGACTATAATTGCCACCCCAAGAAAAATTTGGGTGACTCCGTTAGTGTTTGTTGTAGGTTTTCCCATAACTCTAATTGTTCCTCTGCACATTACCTACAAAATTGACTGACTTTTGATTGACCACGCAAGAGTCTGCATTGTGCTCATTGTTCCCACAAATTTCACACCAGCTAGGAGCTTGCTAAATTTCTCTAACCTGTGTATGTGGTTGGTTTATACTTAGTTTGCTGAATTGAGTCATCGTTTGATGCTGTAGTGACGCTAACTGTGCTGCCAAGGCATTGAAACTATCTACTCAATCATCCCTATGGTCCGCTCTTTTTCCTACCCCTCTGGATGATTCGCTATGCCACTTCGGATTCCCTTGATCAATTCTATTCAATAGAGTGTACATCTCGTCATACGTCATCTCAAGTGCTTACCCACCTGATGCAGAGTCTAAGAAGATTTAAGTATGTGGTTCTAGACTCTACATAAAGGTGTGGGCTAGCACCTTATTAAACTGTTGGTGATGGGGGCAGTCTCTCAGCAATGACTTGAACCACTCCCAAGATAATTATAGGTTCTCCTCATGCTGTTTCTTGAAACTTAAGATTTCACTTCTGAGCTTGGCAGTCTTTCCTGAAGAGAGGAATCTGATGAGGAACTTCCTTGCTAGGTTGTCCCAAGATGTTATGGACTTTTCTTGCTGTGCCTTCAGCCACCTCTTCGCCTCTCCCAACCGTGAAAATAGGAAGAGGGTGAGTCGGACATAATCAGTTGACACTCCGGTGGGGATAAAAGTGTCACTAATCTCCAAAAAATTTTGTAAATGTTGTCATGGGTCCTCAGGTATCATTCCAATAGATTAAGCACTAGAATGTAACAGTTGCACCATATTCTGCTTCAGCTCATACTTTCCTCCAGGCTCCGGTTTGCGGATACTGGAGGTCACATTCATCGCTAGTGGGATCTCACTTCGCGAACTGGTCGAGCTGCCATTTGTTCAGGCAACAACTCTTCTTTCCCAACTGGTGGATTCTGTTGTATCTTCTCCTGTAACCGCTTCAACTTTTGCTCTAGAGCCTCTCTCCAGAGCAAATTCAAGTGTCATTCAGTCCCCAATATTGGTTCCACTAGCTCTTATTCTTTTCCAGTTCTGTAAGGACAATCTGTTATCTATAATAGAGTAGACTAAGACCAAGTTTTTCAACACTTAGGAAAAATAAATATCATATAAAAACTAAAAATTCGCTAAACGCTGCCAGTCCCCGGCAACGGCGCCAAAAACTTATTGCACCCCAGCGCATGCACACACGTACGCTGTCATACAAGTAATAGAGTGACTCTTTAAGAGACAGATGTCGAATCAATAGGGACTGGACTAATTCAGCTAATTATCAAGAATAAGTGCTCTATTAAATTTCACAAGTGTTGGTTTTAGAGATGTTTGTTGTTTTAACTAAATCTAAGTGATGATTACAAAATAATATGGAAATAATAATAAGAAGCATCCTAAGTTAAGGCCTAACAATCATGGAATGCTACAATTCACAATGGTTCAAGTATATGAAATTCAATTGTTGTCTCGCAAAGTTAACATGCAGTGTTCATGGTCTTTCGAGCCTCTAAACACAACAAACTAGTCTCAAACCTACATCATTGAGCGGGAATGTGATGTCCTTATTCATGAGCAATTTAACAATATGGATGTGGTTTATGGGGTTATGCCCTTGATTATGGACTTTTCTATCTCTAATAATTTAACCTAACTTAGTTTCACAACTACTTCTACAAGCGGTGATATGAAAATTCTAAGTCGGTGTCTAGCTATGTTCGGTTTAATTAACCAAGCAAAGCAAGTTAGATATAATTACTATCCTAACTGTGAATCCTATCTTGAAGACAAGAACTTGCTCCTTGCATTCTTCGTTCTAACCTAGGGTTACTCTTTTGAGCTTTTGCCTAAGCTCAACACATTCATTTCAATGGTGATCAAGCATTAAAACAATAATTAATAAGAATTCAAGGAAAAAAACAAAGAAGCTTTAACCAAAAATGAATTTATGCAATTACATTCATCTAATGTGGCTTCAACCCTAGAAGAAGGGTTTTAGACACTCATGTTCATACAATCATTCAAAAACATCTTTGAAATAAAATATCTACAAGAATGGATAAAAGAGAATAAAAGAAATCAAACCCTAAGTAGAAGTTCCTTCGTTCTCCCTTTGCTCCTTTTCGTTCTTCCCGAAATATTTCATGATCAATGATTTTAGAAGCTAAAGGTTTTATTTATAGTAAGTGGAAAATTTCAGATTTTGGCCGTGGGTGAACTACCTCCGTGTCACAGACCTGGTCGCCTCAAATTTCCTTCATGACACGGAGGTATCTCGTAGGCACACTATTTTTGGTGTTGGCAATTGCATGGCTGAGGCACCATCAGGTGTGGCACGGACGCTGGAGATCGACTTTGGCATCGACCTTCTTCCTGATACATAGCCTATATCTATTCCTACTTATAGAATGGATCCAGATGAGCTAAAAGAGTTAAAGGAGCAGTTGAAGGATCTCTTTGACAAGGGTTTCATCAGACCTAGCAAATCCCCATGGGATGCACCAGTACTCTTTGTCCGGAAGAAGGATGGTTCCCTCCGGATGTGCATTGACTATCGGCAGTTGAAAAAGGTCACCATCAAGAACAAGTATCCCCTCCCTAGAATTGATGACTTGTTTGACCTGCTTTAGGGTGCCAAGTGGTTTTCAAAGATATACCTTAGATCCGGATATCATCAGCTCAGTGTTAGAGAGAGTGACATCCCGAAGATAGCCTTCAGGACTCGATATGGTCACTATGAATTTTTTAATTATATCTTTTTGATTAATGAATGCTCTTGCAGCTTTTATGGATTTGATGAATAGGGTGTTCAAGCTATATTTGGACATGTTTGTGATTATGTTCATAGATGAAATTCTTATACACTCTCAGAGCAAGGAGGAGCATGTCGCCCATTTGAGGGTGGTGTTGCAGGCTCCTAAGGATCGCCAGTTGTATGCTAACTTCAGCAAGTGTGAGTTTTGGTTAAACTCGGTAGCATTTTTGGTTCATGTGGTGTCAAGTGAGGGTGTACAGGTAGATTCTCAAAAGATAGAAGCTGTGAAGAATTGGCCTAGATCAGTTACTCCAAATATCAGGAGTTTTTTGGGCTTAGCTAGTTACTACCAAAGTTGAAGGGTTTTCATCCATTACAGCACCGTTGACTAATTGACCTAGAAGAGAGTGAAGTTTCAATGGTTGGAGGCCTATGAGAACAACTTCCAAGAGTTGAAGACTCGACTCACCTCAGCACCAATGTTGACTCTACCTAAGGGTGCCGAGAGGTTTGTGGTATATTGTGACGCCTAAAGGATAGGCCTTGGTGTGTATTAATGCATCACGGTAAGGTTATAGCCTATGTTTCCAAGCAGCTTAAGGTCCATGAAAAGAACTATTTGACTCACAACCTCGAGTTGGAAGAAGTAGTATTTTCCTTGAAGATTTAGAGACACTATCTGTACGGGGGCCATGTGGATGTGTTTACGGACCAAAAAATCCTACAGTATTTGTTTACCCATAAGGATCTAAATCTACATCATCAAAGATGGTTGAGACTCTTAAGGAATACCATATGAGTGTCCTGTATCATCCAAGCAAGGCTAATATGGTGGTGGACGCTCTTAGCAGGCTTTCTATGGATATTGTGTCCCATGTAGATAAGAGGAGGACAGAGTTAGTAAAGGATGTACATCAGCTTGCACGACTAGGAGTTCATCTTGTTGACTCGGCAAATGGTGGTGTCATTGTTCAGAATGGATCAAAATATTCTTTGGTGAATGAAGTCAAGGCTAGGCAAGACGAGGATCCTATTTTGGTAAAGTTGAAGCAAGCTGTTTAGAATCAGAAGGTGGAGGCTTTCTCCCAAGGGGGAGATGGTGTACTATGATATCAGGGTCATTTGTGTGTTCCGGGTGTTGATGACTTGAGGGAGCAGATGTTGCATAAGGCTCATGGTTCTAGATATTCTATATATCCCGGTTCCACCAAGATGTATCGTGACCTACGGGAAGTCTATTGGTGGAATGGCACGAAGAAGTACATAGAAGAGTTTGTGGCTAAGTGTCCAAATTGTCAACAGGTGAAAGTTGAGCATCAAAGACCTGGAGGTGTGCCTCAAGACATTAGTATCCTACTTGGAAGTGGGAGGGAATCAATACGGACTTCATTACAGGGTTTCCTCGTACTCATTAACAGTATGACTCCATATGGGTTATTGTGGATAGTTTGACCAAAGAAGTTCATTTCCTACCGGTCAAGACTACCGACTCAGTGGAGGATTATGCTAAATTGTATATTCGGGAGTTAGTTCGGTTTCATTGAGTGCCCTTGTCCATCATATCAAATAGAGGTACTCAATTTGCCTCCCAGTTTTGGAGATCATTTCAGAAGGGACTCAGTACTCTAGTCAAGCTTTGTACAGCTTTTTACTCGCAGACAGACGGTCAAGATGAACGTATCATTCAAACTTTGGAGGATATATTTGAGAGTGTGTGTGATTGATTTCAAGGGTAGTTGGGATGATCATTTACCTCTCATCGAATTTGCATATAACATCTATTACCATTAACATTCAGATGGCTCCGTTGAAGGCTCTCTATGGGCTGAGGTATAGATCGCCTTTTGGTTGGTTCGAAGTCAGTTAAACTGCATTGATAGGACCATATTTAGTTCATGAGGCTATATAGAAAGTTTAGCTTATAAAGGAAAGGTTGAAAATAGCTCAGAGATGCCAAAAGTCCTATGTGGATGTGAGGAGTATAGAACTTGAGTATGAAGTTGATTATTGGGTGTTTTTGAAGGTGTCTCCCATAAAGGGAGTGATGAGATTCTGAAAGAAGGGGAAACTTAGTCCCTATTATGTTGGCCCATACAGGATTGTGAGACGTGTTGGCAAGATGGAGTATGAGTTGGAGTTCCCCTTAGAATTGGCTTCAGTACATCTAGTTTTCCATGTGTCGCATTTAAAGAAGTACATGGGTGATCGGGCTTTGGTTGTTCTAGTGGAGAGCATAGGTATGAAGGATAGCCATAACTACGAAGAGGTTCTAATTGAAATACCTGATCATTAGGTTCAGAAGCTAAGAAAAAAAGAAATAGATTCAATAAAGGTTTTGTGGAGAAATCAACATAATGAGGGAGCTTCATGGGAAGCTGAAGTAGATATGATGGCTAAATACCCACATCTATTTCCTTCCGATTTAGCTTCAGCTTGAGGTATCAGTTTTCTCCTTAGTACTCTACTCAGTTTCATGTTCAGTCCATGCGTCCCAATTTCTTTCATGTCAATGCATGTATGTGTGAATCATGAATTCAGTTCTGTCATGTATTTCGGTCAAGAGTCAATCACTCCATCAGTTTTCAGCTCTAGATATTCAGTAGTGGGATGACAGGTTTTTCCCCAGTGATTCAGTATATTTACCACCACATTCGAGGATGAATGTTCCCAAGGGGAGATATTGTAATACCCCGGAAGTGCCTCAGACTAGGTTCGAAATTAGAAAAGAGATCAGCAGAAAAGTTTGGGAAATATCATAGGATGACTCTTCATATGAGTCGTGGGAAGGATCGATGAGTCATTAGTGGGAGGCATGGTAAGTTGTTGTGTGTGAAGATCTAGACTAACAATCCATTGTATGAATCATTAGTCGATGTGATGACTCGTCGTCACAAGTCGTGGTTAGTAGCTAAAAAAAGGGGTCTGGACTAATGAGTCAAGGTACGACTCATGGGTAGTTGTAACGGATCATGATAAGGGTCGTGGTTTCTGGGCATGGAGGTGCTGTCACTGATGGTGTCGCAACCCATGGTGGGGAATCACGAGTCGTGGGATGTATTTGTGGGAAGGTTCAAAGAAATATCGGGGTCTAGCTACAATGGCTAGTCTCACGACCCGTGGTGTCATGTAATGACCCGTGACAAGCGCCCATGGCATGGTCTTCAAGAATCAGTCCCCCGACTAGTGGTGACAACGAGAGGCAACCACGAGTTGTTACTTCATGGTACGACTCGTGGGAGGAGTCATGGTCCCTAATAGTGTTCAATTTCTAGATTTTTCATTAACAGTATTTTCGTAAATCCTAAACTCTAAGGTCCTAAATTATGTCCTTTTAAGCTATGTTAGGAGGATCTTAAGTGATAGCAACCAAAGAAGCTCAAATCCAATGAAGGTGCAGATATAGTCAATGTCAGGATTCAAGGAAGAATCTTCTTTAACAAGGGGAGAATGATAGGATCCACGATAGTTCAATATCATTAAAAGACATGAATAAGGATTTGAAAGCTTCATCAAATAAGAAATTTCAAGACAAACTCAAAGGGGCTGCAATTAGCTATTAAAAAGTGTCTTGTGATGGAAGAGGATCTCATTCCCAATAAAGATATTTTCTTCAACTCTTACATCTATTTGAAGGCCCAAATCAAAGTTCAAAAGGAGATGGAGTGGGGCCCAAATCAGCCCCCAATGGGAGAAAATATTTCAGTAATTTTTAATTAGTTTCTAGAATATTTAATAGTTGTTTTATAGATGTTGACTTTCTAGGACTTTGTGTGTGGAAGCTTTCAATGCCATTTAGTGTTTTGTTTTAATCTATGTTGAATACATTGATTTAAGTGTGGGCAGCCTTCGATGTCGCTGGTGAACAAAATTTCTTTAATTGAGTCTTTGACCAGCCCCTTCTAAGATTCTATATAGGGGGGTCTTTCTCTTCATTGTAACTAAGTTTGATTTAAAATATTAGTAGCAGCCTTGTGGCTTGTGGAGACCTTTGTAGGTTCTCTTTTGATTATGCCCTTTTTGTTCTACGTTGAACCATAAGTTGGATTTCTTCAATGGTAAGATTCCTTGTTTGAGTTCCCTCCCCCCTTTTCTTCTTCTACTTCTTCTTCATTGATTCACTATTTCTTGTTTCTTCTCTTTTCAAGAATAAACTCCTTCCCCCTTTCTAATATTCTAATTTTTAGAGTCTTTTGATGTCCTTGTCATTATCAATTGGTATCAAAGCTCTGGATGGTTGAGCATTCTTATACTCATCCGATCTACTGATTTGAATCATAAAAAATTAGTAGCAGCCTTGTGGCTTGTGGAGACCTTTGTAGGTTCTCTTTGGATTATGCCCTTTTTTTCTACTTTGAACCATAACATGGATTTCTTCAATGGTAAGATTCCTTGTTTGAGTTCCTTCCCCCTTTTCTTCTTCTACTTCTTCTTAGTTGATTGACTATTTCTTGTTTCTTCTCTTTTCAAGAATAAACTCCTTCCCCCTTTCTAATCTTCTAATTTTTAGAGTCTTTCATTATTCGTGTCATTATCAAGTGGTATCGGACCTTTGGATGGTTTGGTATTCTGATACACACCGGATCTATTGATTTGAATCATAAAAAAGCTACAAAAGAATCTAGAAAAAAAATTAACAAAAAAGTTATTGTAGCATGAATAGTAACCCAAAAAAAGTCAGAAAAAATTATTCCTCAATTGAATAGTGACATGAACAATATTTTCTAGTGTTCATCACTTGTTCATGGTTTGTTCTATTCTTTACCTTGTGATTTGGTGGCTTTGATTTATTAAAAATCTGATCAATCTCTTGAAAATCTCATTTGATTTGAAGATTCTTCGAATTTTATTCAACAAGAAACTCAAAAGTCACTTGGGGATTGTAAAGGTCATTGTAGCTACTTTGATTCAAAAGCTCATTGAATATGTTCTTGGTATTCTTGAAAGTGTTTATACACTATATTTAGTTTCATATTATTCTCTTGCTAGATACTTTAAGTATTTGTCCATACTTAGTGTAGTCTAGTGATTTGTGCGCATTTTTTTAAAATTTCTTGTGAAATTTTTTCATGTTTTTCTCTTTATTTCATTGTGTACTCCTTTGTTTCCAGTTCAGTATAGTTTTGCTGTCCTTTTCTTTATTTGACATAAACTCCATTCTTGAACCAAACATTGGAACTTGCTTTGATGTGTTTGAGTTGGTTCATTGAAGAACTTTGAGGAGCATCCTTTTAGTGGTAAAAGGCAACAATGGTGAGATTATTTGAGGGTAAAAGCTTAATTGTGTGATATTTGAGCGATGACAGCTATTATAAGATACATGTGAGGGAGTGCATGCGAGACAAATTTACTACTAACAATCTCTTATTTTAGCATGTCTTCTACAAATGTTGAAAGCAATTGGAACAAAGAAATGGATGATTATAGAGGATGATTGGGAATCAGATGTAAAGAATGATAGAAGGGAAATGCACTATAATTCTTGTTATGAATGTGGTGCCTATGATGAATCACATCAGAATTGTGATTTGAGTAAAACCAATAACATTTGTGATTAATGTTATAGTGATGAATCTTCTGATTATGATAAGATTAGTTATAGTGATGAATGTGCTTATGTTTGAGTTGGGAGTGTGAATCCTATTAAATGAACTCTAGTAAGATCTAGTTTGGGGAAGAGTATTAGAAGAGGTCATGCGCTTACTAGAGTTAACAAGATTTTTCAAACTAGAATGGAAGTATTGTCTAATGTGTGAGCTACTAAAATTGATACAAATGTTTTTCACGACTTGATCAGTACTTACTGTTTTAAAAAGGTGGATTTATCTTGTATTAAGCATGCTTTACCCTACACATTCAAAGGAGTGAAGGTGGAAAAGAGAGTGCTGGTGCGATTTAATCTTGGGAGATACAAGGATGAGGTTCGGTGTGATGTGGTTCCCTTATTCACATGTCATGTCTTATTGGAAAGGCCATCTCTACAGAAAAGCTTCATATGATTCAGAAAAATATAGGTACTCCTTGGTGAAAGATGATGGACAAAAGACTGCCCTTGTTTCTTTAGCACCTCTGGAGATTCAAGTAGATCAATTAAGGGTAAGAAGATCATTGGAGGTGTTTGAAAAAGAAAAGGAATGCAAGAGGGAAGCAACAATATGTTTGAGAAGCCTAAAATTAGAGTAAAAGAAGGATTCTTGGGAAGTACATGGGAGCTAGTGCAGTGACAAACTTCTCAGCACCAAATAAAAGTAAGGATGAGAGATAAAATAAAGAGAGAAGTAAAGGTGGGAAACTTGACAACTCAAGAGAGGAAAAAGGAGAGGAAGTGATGAGTGAAGAGAGTGAGTTGACAAAAAGTAAGTATGAGCGGAAAGAATTGAGTGATGTGAGTTTGAGAGGTAAAATAGAGAGTGAAACAGTTTATTTGAGTGATGAAAAATACGAAGAGATTAAAAGAATAGAGTACATTAGTGTGAGAGATTCTTATTCAAGCTCTAACCAATTAACTCATTCTTTTTCTACTGTTTTTGTTCCAAATGTGCAGGTCACTGAAGAAGAAATCAATGAAGAGTTAGAACAACAATTGCATGAAGTAAGGAAATTCAGTTTTATAGAGGATTTGGAAAGTGTAAATGTCAATGATTTATTGAAGAAACTGCAATTTGAAGACAAGTTTGACCTTGATTGTCTCATATGGTATGACCTTATTGATGATCTATTTGTTTCAAATGAAACAGAACTTGTACCACAAATTCATGAGGCCAAAGTATTAAGTGAAGATATAACTCAAATTGGGAGCGATCCTTCCCTTTTTAATTATTCTTCTCATATGAGCACTTTATCACAATGTGATGAAAGAGAGGTGTAGGGTAACTTGAGTGAATAAGTACAAGCAAATTTGAGAGAGAATGAATCTTGTTCACATTCAAATTTGCTAAATCTTTCTTGTTTTAGTATCACTTCTCAATCCATGTAGAAATTTGTGGAAGAACCTTGTCCATAGGATGATAGTACCTAATTTGAGGAAGAAACTAACACTGGCTGGGGTTTTAAAGTGTACAATAACTCATTATGGAAAGAAATTGGAGAAGACTTTAAAGTGATCTCTAGTTTGTTATGGTTTGAGAATATCACTGGAGAGATTGCCAATGAAGGCAATGAGACACATCAAACATTTGAAGCCATAGATGTTTTGAGAATGTTGAGCTAAATGATGAATGTAATAGCTCAAGTTTAGAGAAGGAGAAGTGCTCATAGGTTTCTAACTTCTTAGTGTCTTTATCTTGTTCTGAAGATCCATCTTTACAGGTTCAATGAAAGCCACATCTCAAAAAAAAAAATTTGATCCGTATCTTGATTATGGTATATCTAATGGTGAGGTTAAGTTGTTTAACAAGAGCAAATATGGTATGTTTTTCTGGTGTTCATATGCTTTTGGTCTAGCTAATGGCCCTCTATTGTCTAAAGAGCTTATGAATTGTGTTTTAACTGCTTGTGTGGGTAATTACATTATTTTGTTAAATGGTGTAGTGCTTGGATACTTAAAAGGGATGTTTATGCATAAAAGAACTAAATGGATTAAGTGGTTGCATGGTCCCTACCTAGTGTCATTTTTACCAAATGTTTTCTCTACTTTATTTGTTTACCTCCTACTAATTTTGCTTATAATGTTGGTTGTAGCTATTGGTCAAGATTTCAGGACAAATATTCTTTAAGTGAGGGAGAATGATACAAACCAAAGAAGCTCAAATCCAATGAAGGTACAGATATAGTCAATATCAAGATTCGAGGACGAATCTTATTTAAGAAGGGGAGAATAATAGCATCCATGGCAGCTCAATGTCATTAAAAGACATGTATAAGGATTTGAAAGCTTCATCAAATAAGAAATTTCAAGACAAACTCAAATGGGCTGCAATTAGCTATTAAAAAGTGTCTTGTGATGGAAGAGGATCTCCAGCCCAATGAAGATATTTTCTTCAACTCTTACATCTATTTAAAGGCCAAAATCAAAGTTCAAAAGGGGATGGAATGGGGCCCAAATCAGCACCCAATGGGAGAAAATATAGCAGTAATTTTTTATTATTTTCTAGAATATTTAAGAGTCGTTTTATAGATGTTTACTTTCTAGGACTTTGTCTGTGGCAGCTTTCAATGCAATTTAGTGTTTTTTAATCTATATTGACTACATTGGTCTATGTGTGGGCAGCCTTCTATGTCCCTGGGGAACATAATTTCTTTAATTGAGTCTTTGACCAGCCCCTTCCAGGATTCTATATAAAGGGGGTTCTTTCTCTTTATTGTAACTAAGTTTGATTTAATATATTAATAGCAGCCTTGTGGCTTGTGGAGACCTTTGTTGGTTCTCTTTGGATTATGCCATTTTTGTTCTACTTTGTACCATAACTTGGATTTCTTCAATGGTAAGATTCCTTGTTTGAGTTCTCTCCCCCCTTTTCTTCTTCTTAATTGATTCACTATTTCTTGTTTCTTCTCTTTTCAAGAATAAACTCCTTCCCCCTTTCTAATCTTCTAACTTTTAGAGTCTTTCGATGTCCGTGTCGTTATCATTAAGAGCGGTAAACCTATCCTAATTTATTCAACTCCCATGCATGCAATAGTAGAGGTCTCTATTTGAGAGTCAAGCCTAAGAACTCTCCAATTTCTTCTCCAAATCCTTTGGGCTTTCAAGGGAGAGTATAAGATCAGATTACCCGGGTATGTAGGGTTTTGAATGAGAGTCCCTCTTTACTCTCATGCCTCAATTTTCCTCCATGTTCATGAATTCAAGTATTAGAGTAAATTTTATGATCTTATGGGGTTTTAACCAAAAATTTATGGGATTCTCTTTGATTTGATTATGGGTCAATTTCCTTTTTGTTCTAAATGTTGTTTTAAGACTGTCACGACCCAAACGGGGGCCTAGATCATAGACACGAGACAAGTGACCCAGAGAGACCCCAAGTCGACCCATGACATAAGCATACAACTAACTCATTCAATAAACTGAAGAAATCATGAATGTAATCTCAACAGAAGTCTAATTCAACATCACATCAGAATAACATCCGAAGCTACACATACATAAGTCTGAAAACCTATAATCTAGACAAGTTGATGGGACAAGACCCCAACTAACTCAACAATACTTAAACTGAAATACGTAAAAAAAAAACTGAAAGTCTAGTCCTCAAAAGATGAGGACTCACCAATCTGAGCAGATATGAACTCCAGAAAGCAGACTAAGATCGGAGCTGAAGCTGCGAGCCAGGTCCAGTATCATAAAACTATAAAGAAAGTATGCGGTCAGTACGTGGAATGTACCGAGTATGAAAGGTAAGTAAAACTGCTTAAGTAATGTAAGTCATTTAACATATTTCGTAACAGATCATAAGCTTTCAAATATAAGAGGAAGGGCTACATGCATTCATTCTGAAATCGAAATCTTATCATGACATGACCATGCATAGTTTTATAATATCATGACTAACTCGAATGACTCAAGATTAAATGTAACATTTATGATAAAAGCTAAAGAATGAGTTAAACATTGCTTTTAGAACATGCAAGCTTATAGTAATATTCATGAGTAATGAATATGCAAATCTGAATCATATTGACTATGGGAGACTCATCACTTAACCGACATACCACGATAGGCTTACCTGGTCCCGACTATCATACTCAAGTGGGCAGAGCCGTCCAAAACTTTGTCAAGGCTAAGGACGCTACCATGATATCGATATAAAGCTCATGGGCCATTTGGGTCGGGGATAGCTAACAAGGAAGGTCCCAATAACATATATATATATATCAACCTACGTTGGCGCGTAGTTATGGGGCATAGGGTGATCGACCCTTAGCCTGCTCGATGCTAGACTCTTCTCCAAAAATAATACAATGCTCTACATCGTATATAACGAAGCTCAACATCGTTTATTGATGAAGCTCAAGATGAATTCATGCATAACTCAACATCGTATGAAATGAAGCTCAACATTGTCTATTGACAAAGCTCAATAATGAAATACATCTCAATTATGAATTTATGCATATGAGAAGCTTTATTTCAAAACATACCACAAGCTCAAATATAGGTAGGAGCATCTACTCCAAATCACGTGGTAAGCTACGTGTTGGAATATTTAACTCAACATACCACAAGCTAAAAAATATGAAATTCAAGGAGACTTGCTCCAAACAATGTGGTAAGCTTAGTTCGGGAAAATCATCATTTTACATCAACATCTGGGCATTGCCCAAGGCTTTATCATACTTCGATCTACTCAATTCATTTTGAAAACAACATCATAATAATGGGTAGCTTTATAAACATTTTTTTCATCATCAAATATCATCATCATCATACATTTATCATCATTCTCTTCTTTTATGAACTTTTCATCCATGGGCATTTAAATTCATGAAGTAGAAAACATAATTTGTATTGAAAACAATTTAAAATCTTCCCAAGCTTCGCAATCCATCAATATCAATATAATCTAATCATACCCATATATAGAGATTGAAGAACTATACAATCGGGTAAAACCCCATAACTTGATCATGGGTGATTTTCATGATTTGATAGAAATTGGGCATGGGTGTGGAAGAAGACACCCACTCATAACCTTACATACCTGGGAGAGATGATTTTAATACTTCTCTAATTATCCAAGATGAGATTCCAATGGAGACCTTCTAAACTGGCTCTAAATCCTCTATTCAAACTCTCAAGTTTGCATGCATGGAATGAATTAGCTTAGAATAGGTTTTCCCCTCTTAAAACCCTATAAAACGAGCCTTAAACGACGTAGTATAGGTCTTAGGAACTTAGAAATTATGAAAAGACTCTTACTGAATTAACAGGAAAACACTACTAGGTGGTCCTAACGGACAACCTGAAAGATCGTTACCAGGGCCAACGACTCGTTGGGTTACCCGTCTGGTACACTGCTTGACAAACTCTTAGGGCTCATAACGACAGACGTAACGACTTGTTAGGGGTGACCACGACTCTTGGTCACCAATCGTCAAGTACACCACCTCCCTTATACCAATTTACTTGTATATCATCCAACGATGCATACCATGGCTCGTTGCCTGACATGACGAGCCGTGGCCTCCTCCCATTAAGTGCAATGATTGACCTCCTCTATTTTTCACACACCCTTACCCCACGGTTGACCTAATGACTCATGCTGACTAACCACGAGTCGCTCCCTCGCCAGTGGGAACCCTTATCCCCCAACTTCCTGCTCTTCACTAGCCTTCCCCACGAGCCACCTGATAACTCATGGGCTGGTCTCACGAGTCGTCCAATGACTCGTTTTGTTCCTGGAACTTGAATTTTTCAGTTTTTCACCATTTTGACTTCTAGGTATGATCCTTAGGTTCCCAGGGTATAACAATATCTCCCCCTTGGGAACATTCATCCTCGAATATTAGAAACACACAGAAACTCAGAAACATGCAATCATCATATGCAAACACTGATCATTTAAACTGACAACTGACGGAATGACTACCTACGAAAAGAACTACATAGCTGAACTGAATTCAGACATCACATACATCTATCATAACATAAATCAAACTTGTGCACATGAACTGAACATGGAATTTGATTGGAGAATTAGGGCAAAAATTGATACCTCAAACTGAAACTGAGCCTGTAGGGAACATGTGAGGGTATTTGGCCATCATAGCTGCTTCGGCTTCCCATGTAGCTCCCTCAACATGATGATTTCTTCATAAAACCTTTATCGAAGCTACTTCTTTATTTCTCAGCCTCCGGACCTAACGATCCAAGATTGTAACTGGAATTTCCTCATAACTGAGTCTATCTCCCACACTAACACTTTCCACTGGGACAACTAAAGATGGATAACCCAAGCACTTTTTCAAGAGCGTTACATGAAAGGCTGGATGAACTGAAGATAACTTCGATGGAAAGTCCAGCTCATACGCTACCTTACCAACTCTTTTCATAAACCGGTAGGGACCAATATCGGGGACTGAGTTTTCCTTTCTTTCCAAACCACATGACTCCCTTCATGGAGACACCTTCAGAAACACCCAATCATCCACCTCGAACTCAAACTCTCTCCTTCTCACATACACATATGACCTTTGACAACTTTGTGTGGTTTACAGCCTGTCCCTTATCATCTGAACTTTCACCATGACTTCATGAACCGAATCAGGTCCTATCATAGCTACCTCACCAACCTCAAACAATCCGATGGGTCATCTACACCTCCGGCCTTAAAGAGCCTCAAACAGTGCCATCTGGATGTCGGAGTGATAGCTGTTACTATAAGAAAACTCGATCAAGGGAAAGTTATCATCCAAACTACCTTTAAAATCCATTACACAGGCACTCAACATGTCCTCGAGAGTCTGGATTGTCCGCTCCACCTGATCATCCATTTGCGGATGAAATGTTGTGCTGAGTTTAACCTAAGTCCCAAGCCCTTTTTGGAAAGACGGCCAAACTGAGAGGTAAACTGAGTACCTCGGTCTGAGATAATAGAAAAGGGAACTCCATGTAATTGCACCAACTCTCGGATATACAGTTTGGCATAATCATCCGTTTAATCTATGGTTTTGACCGGTAGGAAGTGTGCAGCATTGGTAAACTTGTCTACCACCACCCAAATAGAATCATAGTGTCGGCGAGTACGAGGTAGGCCTATAATGAAATCCATTTTAATCTATTCCCACTTCCAAGTGGGAATGCAAATATCCTGAAGTACGCCCCCAGTCTTTGATGGTCGACTTTCACTTGCTGACAGTTCAGGCACTTCCCTACAAATTCTGCAGTATCCCTCTTCATGTCATTCCACTAATATATTTCTCGCAAATCATGATACATCTTGGTGGAACCCGGATGGGTAGAATACCTGGATCCATATGCCTCATACAATATCTGGTCCCTTAAATTATCAATATCTAGAACACATAGACGACCCTGGTACCGCAGCACACCATCTCCCCTTTGGGAGAAGACCTCCACTTTCTGTCTTCCAATGGCTTCCTTCAGCTTTACCAAAGTCGGTTCCTTATCTTGTCTGGCTTTCACATCCTTACCAAGGACGATTCTGATCCATTTTGCACAACAACGCCGCCATCGTTTGAATCGACTAATCTAACTCCTAACCTCGCAAGTCGATGGACATCTTTCACCAACTCCTTCTTTCTCCCATCCACGTGGGACACACTCTCCGTAGAGAGCCTACTAAGTGCAATCCGCTACCACATTAGCCTTACCCGGGTGGTAAAGGACACTAATGACGTAGTCCTTTAGCAGCTCCAACCACCTCCTTTGCCGAAGATTGAGATCTCTATGTGTGAACACATATTTCAAGCTCTTGTGATCCGTGAACGCATCCACGTGGACCCAATACGAGTAATGCCACCATATCTTTAAGGAAAATACCACTGCGACCAACTCAAGATCATGGGTCAGGTAATTCTTATCATGTATTTTCAACTGTCTTGAGGCATATGCTATCACTTTCCATGTTGCATCAACACACATCCAAGTCCGATTCTCAAAGCATCACAATACACCACGGAGCCATCGGTTCCCTCGGGTAGGGTCAACACTGGTGCTGAAGTGAGTCAAGTCTTTAGCTCTTGGAAGCTTTTTTCACAAGCCTCCGACCATTGGAACTTTACCTTCTTTTGAGTCAATTTGGTCAAAGGTGCTACAATAGATGAAAAGCCCTCGACAAATCTCGATAGTAACCCGCTAATCCCAAAAAGCTCCTGATATCTGATGGGTTCACCGGTCTGGGCCAATTCTTTACCACATCAATTTTCAGAGAATCTACCCTTATGCCCTCACTCGATACCATATGTACCAAAAACCCCCAAAGAGTCCAACCAAAACTCACATTTGCTGAACTTTGCATACAACTGTCGATCCTTGAGGGTCTGAAGCACTACTTTCAAGTGAGTGGCATGCTCCTCCTAGCTACGAGAGTAGATAAGGATGTCATCAATGAACACAATCACAAACATTTCCACATATGCCTTGAACACCCTATTCATCAGATCCATAAAAGTTGCAGGGGCATTGGTTAGTCCAAAAGACATAACAACAAATTCATAGTGACCATAAAGAGTCTTGAAAGTGGTTTTTGAGATGTCACTCTCCAGAACTCTGAACTGGTCATACCCCGATTTGAGATCAATCTTTGAGAAACACTTGGTACCCTGAAGCTGGTCAAATAAATAATCGATCTTGGATAAAGGATACCTGTTCTTAATGGTGACCTTGTTGAACTACCGATAGTCAATGCACATCCTTAGCGAACCATCCTTTTTCTGGACAAATAACACTGGTGCACCCCATGGAGACTTACTTGGCCTAATAAAACCCTTATCTAATAGGTCCTTCAACTGATCCTTCAACTCCTTTAGCTCGGCTGGAGCCATCCTGTAGGGAGGAATAGATATAGGCTACGTGTCGGGAAGAAGATCTATACCAAAATGAATCTCCCGCTCGGGAGGGACACATGGAAAATCATCTGGAAAGACTTTTAGATACTCACGTATTACTAGTACAGACTAGATAGTCAGGGTTTCGTACTCGACATCCTTAACTATAACTAGATGGTATATGCAACCCTTAGAAATCATCTTGCCGGCCTTAAGATAGGAAATTAATCGACCTACAGGCACAGATGAACTACCCTTCTATTTGAAGACTGCCTCACCTAGAAATCTGAACTCTACTGCCCCGGTTCTATAATTAATTGAAGCATAGTATGAAAATAGCCAATCCATGACAAGAATAACATCGAAATCGGTCATGGCTAAGTCTATCAAGTCTACTGAGGTGACCTTATGAAGGACGGAGACTGGGCAACCTCTATACACCCGTCTAGCTATAAATGAGTCACCTACTGGAGTAGAAACTGAGAAGGGCTCTGACAAGACATCGGGACTGACTTCGAAGCTCCTGGCTGCATACGGTGTCACAAAAGATGATGTAGCCCCCGGATCTAGAAAAGCATCAATATCAATATCGAAGACTCGCAACTTACCAGTAACCACATCCGGGGAGACCTCCTACTCCTAACGGGAAGCTAAAGCATAGAACCTGTTCTGACATTGACCACCAACTGTGCTAGTAGATGCCCCTTGATATGCTGAGTGTGGGGGAGGGGCTGCTGAACTAGAAGATGGACCTCGGCCCCCAACCTGATCTTGTCTCACAGCTGGACAATCTCTGAGCATTTGTCTGTGCTGCCCACAACCAAAACAAGCTCCTAAACCTGCCAAAAACTAGCTTGTGTGCCCTCAACCACATCTACGACAAGCTAGGATGCTGGAATCTGCAGGTCTGCTGCTCTGACCCCTCGAGCCTTACGCTCTCCCTCTTTGATTATGTCTAGGCCTGGATGGCACACTCAATACCGAAGATGCTGGGGCTGATGATCTCTGGTGATTCTATTATCGTTTCACACCACCGGACCTCTATTGAGAGAATTTGTGATCCTCGATCCTGGCCTTCTTGCCCACCCTCTCCCTCGAATGTGTCGCCTCCATCTGCTGGGCCTACAACACTATGCGAGTGAAATACATATCCTGGTGAAGCATAGATATCCATCACTCCTTGTCCAAATATCCTGCTATACCATGTACAAATCTGCTCACCTGCGCCCTCTGGTCAGTCACTAATTCTGGGGCATATTTCAATAGGCGAGTGAACTTAAGGGAATACTCTAGCACTGTCATCCTTCCATGCTTCAAGTTTACAAACTTAGCTGCTTGAGCTCCCTCATCTCCCAAAGGAAGAACCGCTCTAGTAATGCAACTTGACACTCCTCCCATGTGGTCGGACCTGATCTTGCGACCCTGCTATCCTTCCATTGGCAGAACCAGATACTCACAAGCCCCTTCAACTTGTAGGAGGCCAACTCTGTGCGCTCACACTACTTACCCCCATGACTTGGGTGATCTTGACAATCTCATCAAGGAAATCATATGGGTCCTCATCTACCTTGGACCCTAAGAACTTCGGCGGGTTCATTCTCAAGAAGTCTTTAACTCTGGCCGCTGCTGCATTACCATTTTGCGGGATATACGTAATGGCCTACTGATTGACCTAAGCAGTCAAGGCCTACGCAAGCATCTAGATAGCAGCCCAGAACTCAACATGAGCGGTTGGCTCCGGTGCCTTAGGCTCTTGAATTGGTGGGGCTGGCTGATGCACATAACCGTTTCCATCCTCGTGGCCTTCACCACCTCTATTCCTCATTCCATTCATTCTTTGAGGTGCTATGATTAAGCAATCACGAATAACACAAATTAGAAGGATAGAAAGACTTCTCATCGCATGACTGATCTTGGGCAGAATTATATGCCCAAGTGATACTCAAATGCTTCATTTCGTCTTGTCTATACATTGATAATTGTACATTCTCATGTGATTTGTAGTTAAAAGGTGAATTTATACTAACCAACATGATTAGTGTTGTTTTGCAGGAAAAAAGGAATTTTAGGAAGCTAAGATGCATGTTGGGAGAAATCGGGAATAGACTCGGAAGAGAGCAGTGGAAAAGGCCCAGGTTATGCAGCAAATAAAGGGGCTCCGCGATGGAGACGTGTCACGCTGCCATCGCGGATGCATTCTGCCCCGGATGATGAAAATATGCCAAGTTCCAGTGATGGTCTGTGTTGGGGCCGTAGCACGTTGGCCAAGCCCCGCGTTGCACGTCTTGGCACGTTGGGCATAATTAACTGGAGGACCGGATTCCAGTGAGGGTCCGCGTTTGTGGCGTGTCACGGAGGTAGTGCTCCGTGATACACTCCGTGACACGTTGCTTGTTATTCCGGGAAAAATTCCCACTAGTATAAATAGCACACTTAGGTTTATCTTTAATTATTCTGACTTGGTTGAGCAAGAACGTGGGTTACAGGCAGTTGAGGGGATGAAATTCTTAGGGTTCTTCTCTATCTCTTTCTTCTTTATTTCAATTGTTTGTATGATTAACACTCATTTAACGATGTTTAATCCGCAAATGAGTGGCTAAATTCACTTCTTACTGAGGTTAAGAACATTTGTAGTGGAATGTAATTATTGATCATCTTGGTTTTTCATCTTTTCTTCCATGGTTGTTCTATTAATTCTTGTTCTTACTGCATTAATGTGTGGCCAATATTAATGTATATCTAAAAAGTCCAGTTTGCGCTCGAAAGAGAAAGAAATTGGAAAGTTGTGAATTAATAGGATATGATCTCTTCTTGGTTTGGGAAAATTGAGAATTGATTTACCTTCAGAATAGAAATATATCTGAAAGTCATATTAGTCAACTAAGGAATCGGTTTCGTATGGCTAGAACATGAATTTCTTCTTATCACAGAAATGTAGGTGGAAGGTTCATGATTCTTAAGTTGGGTTAAATACGAGAGTTTTAATCCATAGGCAATAATTCTTGACTAGCAACCGAAGGAAAGATTAACCAATGTGTATCAATAAATTGCTTCCCTGCATGTTCGTTTTAGCCTCAGCATGCTCATTACTATAGTTCAGACTCAAATTATATATTTGTTTTAGACTAGTATAAATTAGGAAACAACCTCCCAAAAATCTTCTTGAAAATGTTGTCTGCATTATTAGAGAAGAAGTTTATTAACGCTTGATTCGATTATTACCTTGGTCCTGTCCCTGTGGGATCGATACTTGGCTACTCTAGCCATTTTACTACTTGTTCGACCACATGCACTTGCGTGTAGTTGCGAAACAGCCCGAACAAATTTTTGGCGTCGTTGCCGAGGACTGGAAATTGGTAAAATTGTTGTCTTAAGTGTTAGTTTACTATTTCTTATTAGTGTTGACAACCTGGTCTTAGCTTTTTTTTTTGCAGATACTGAATTCTGTTGAACACTGGCAAGGGACAAGGAGTTGGTGTGTGTGTGTGTGTATGAAACTTTTTTTGGTTCTCATGTTCTGAAACATCACCAAACTCATGCATAAGGGTCAAGTTATGAACATTATTAAGAGTTGAACCTGAACCTAGCATCATACAATATACTGGATCACTGCTGGTAACTGAGTCTGATTCTTATTATATTAAATATGATATAGTCTAAAATCTGTGTAATACGAAACTGAATCACACTGATAACATAACTAAGAGAGTCATTCTCTGCTATGGAGGAATCCTGACTGAGCTAGGGAGTCACTCTCTGCTATGGAGGATCCCGACTGAACTAGGAAATCACTCTCTGCTATGGAGGATCCCAACTGAACTAGGGAGTCACTCTCTGTT
This sequence comes from Datura wrightii, assembly GCA_035772735.1. Lineage (NCBI taxonomy): Eukaryota > Viridiplantae > Streptophyta > Magnoliopsida > Solanales > Solanaceae > Datura > Datura wrightii. Next base: position 115,164,435 of record JASDFA010000001.1, read on the forward strand.
ATAGAGTATCCCAATTGAAATAGGGAGTTACTCTTTGCTATGGAGGATCCCGACTGAACTAGGGAGTCACCCTCTGCTATGGAGGATCCCCGACTGACAAGGGGAGAAATTCCCGGCTGTGGAGAGTCCTTGGATGACTAGAACATGAGGAGTACTTATATGACATTGTATATCTGGTCTATGCTACTACAGCTAGTTAGAAACATGAACATACAATACTTTCATCATACAACATTTATTTCGAAAGGACTGGGGCTACTTTCAACTAATAACAAGCCCAATATTCTAAAATATCTTTCTCATGCTTTATCATCACAATTCATATCGTCATGGAGCAATATCAATATTTCTTCAAAGGTCTTACATTAGTGAGCATCTTTAGATTCACATTATGCATAATACTTTCACAACATTTATGTTCTGGATTCATATCATTCGACATATATCATAGAGTCATTCATGATCCATAGGTCTAATTTGCACCTTAAAATGCATACATTGATTCATATATTCTAGATTTACTGAAATTCATATACTTAAATCATAACCTATATATTTACAATGAGATCATGGGAGAAGCATATATTTGCATTTCGCAAGACCCATTTCGAGATTTACCCCAATTTATGAGAAGGATGCATTAATTAAGACATTATTGTAGATTTACCTCATAACCAATTAGTTCAATCAAAAACATAAGGAGAATACATATTTTATATTCAATTAATCAAGCCCATACACTCTAATCTCATCTCAACATATTTAGCAAATAGTGCACTCTAACTATTAGGGAATTCTTACAATCATCACATATTTTATACATGGATGCGAGTCATGGATTCAATTGATTGAATAATAATAAAACTCCAATAATCATTCAATCCCTTTCATGAAGAACATTCTAACATCATACATTTTCACCATCTAACACATAATTCAAGACATTCAATAGTTTATAATCACAATTAGCCCATAATTCTAGTGGATTTTAGAAATCAAGAAAACATTGAAGAAATCACCCATCAATTTAAACCCTAGGTCATGCTTTTCTACAATAATTGAAATTGGGCTTTTGATAAAATATTTTGGAGCACAAGGATGAAAGAATATCCTTGTAGAAAAACCTGCGCACCTACTTCGAAGAATCTCCCACTTGAACTTAACCTTGTAGTCTTTGAATAATCCCTTGAAGAATCCTTGAACCTTGAGAGAGAGGAGGAAGAAGGTTTTTAGAGAGTATCTTGAGAGAATGAGAGATTAGACTAGATGAAACCCTTAAAAACATCCCAAATAATACTCAAAACGACGTAGTTTAGAAGTTAGGAACATAGGATTTTATGAAAAAACCCCTAAAATTTCGTAGGAAAAGGAACCCTGCCTGTCCTCACGAGGGACGTCACGACTCTTGAGGTACTGGACGAGTCGTGAGTCCAATCCGTGAGGTCTACTAGAATTTTTGCCAAATTTCGCCACTTAACGAGTGACTTAATGATTCGTGAGGTGACCTAATGTGTCTCTTTACCAGTCATGAAGTCCCCTGTGAAAATGAAGTTTTCCAGCAATTTTGGCCACCTAACGGGTCTCGTGACGAGTCGTTAGGTGACTTAACGAGTCACCTAACGAATCATTCTGTGATGCTAATGCAGTTTCACCAAATTGCTCATAACATTTTACTCAGAACTCCGATTGACGCAAGATCAAATGCGTTGGAAAGAAGACTCAAAGGGCTTCAATTTGATAGATTGAATCACCCAAAAAACTTTGTAAAAAGTGATCTATAGTGGTTAAAAGTTGACCCTTTCTAGAACTTGTACGAAAACTCAATCGATAAAAAGGTTCCCAACTCAACTTTGTGCTAGAAGTTCCTTATGACCTTAATTTGCATCCATTGAACTTCTAACACTTAAGAATTGATATTAACACCTAGTATCCATAGAATTCATTGGGCGCTACCTATCCATACATCTAGAATGGTTCCAAACTTAGCCCAAAAGTCCAGGGCATTGAAATATCTCAACTCACTAGTTTTGGATCTAGTCTTAGAGACTTTTGGGGTGTTACTGTACCTCCCCCTTGGGAACATTCATCCTCAGATGTAGGCTAAACATGCTCAAGAATTGGAGAAAGAACTGATATCACAAATACTGAACATTTACAACTGAAACTGATGGAGTATCGGACTCTGGGCTGATCTTACATAGCTAAACTAAATATCTGAATCATACATGCATGGTAAGACTTGAGAGGGACTGAATGACATGAAACTGACATGGAACTAGGTAGAACACTGAGAAGGATTCTTCCCCTTTAACAGGCGCTGAACTGATGCAGACTGATCCTTCGCGCTCAAATCACATTCTGTTATAGGGTTAGAATTCATAATATCTTATCTAACTTCAACTAAAGGTCTCATGAGCACGAATCATTCATGACATCTAAAACTGAGCATATACATGAGATAACCTGAGTCTGCTAGCTACTAAGCATATTTTAGAGACTGAACTCGAGCTGATCATACTGTGATATATGAAATAACACACATAACTGATTTGTAACACGAAAATAAACCTAAAGGATTCGTAAAGTAAGATCGGCATCGCTGTCTGAAGTGGTTATCTAGAACTTCTGGGAGTCCGCACATAGGGATGGGCATAACTCAGCTTCAACTGAACTACCAAAGAAATTATCTGAACATGAAGGGGTTGACATATAATGATTGTTAGGGTTAGAACTACCCTACTATCAAATCCAAGATTGGACTAGGCTCACACACTTACCATCTCCCCTTAGCTTTAACCCATCATTCTGAGACTCCTGAATATTTCTCAAGGTTGGAACTAATTCACTAACTCATACCTCCCGCTTTCACCTCTAACCATCACAACCAGTCTTATATTGACAGCTACTCACATCACACATCGACAAACTCTTCTCAACAACAACCACAAGCTCCTTAATTAATATTGGGGTTCTGGGGCTAGCAACATACAAATAGTTAAGCAAGATTGACAACATACCTATGGCAACTACTGGCGACATGCCCTTATCCTATTGTGTTGTTCTAGCATATGAGTGATTTTGAAAATGTCTGCCACCTTGGGCTAGATGATGCACCCTGCTGAAATGGGCGGGCTATCGGAGCTACTGAAGAGATGGCCAAAGATCTACTCTCGCCTCGCTTTGGCGTTGCACAATCTCGGTGCTTATGGCCCAACTAGTTGCACCAGAAACAAACATCCGATCCAGCCATACATTCTCCCAAGTGGTGCTTTCCATAGCCGGTACACATCAGATATGTAATCTCCCTTACTCTAGGTTTTTATGGAGCACTAACTGTCGAAAATGTTGAGGCTGCCAATTTCAGCTGGGAAAGTGAGGGGTGTCCACCACTCGTCCTTGGCGAAGAGAACTCTGAATCTCCTATCCTGGCCTTCTTGAACTCTCTCTCCTTTTCCTTCACCTGATCCGCCTTCATTTGTTGCGCGATATCACCAATCCTGAGAAGTCTATATCCCTGTGCAACATGGTAGTACTGCACTCTTTAATCAAGGAGTTTGACACTCCATTCACAAACCTGCTCACTCGGGCCCTCTGGTGCGCTACCATCTTCGAGGCGTACTTGGATAAATGGGTAAATTCCAATGCATACTCTTGAACTGCCATGTCATTCTGTTTCAGGTTGATAAACTCTGCCGTCTTAGCCTCTCTTAACTCTCTCTAAGGAAAAACCTGTCCGAGAACGCAGTCTTAAATTCATCCTAACCTACGGGGCCTACTCCAATCCCTCAACTATCCCTCCACTGACAAAACCATATATAAGCAAATCCTTTTAGCTGGTAGGAGGCTAAGCCTGCTCTCTCAATGTTACACCCCGTAAATTCTTGACATGTAGATGGCCTATTCGCATGTTGGTTAATAGTTTTAAAATGCCATACATGCTAGAAAAAGGCCCGGGGGAAGACCGGACGAGCGCCACATCGAACCATCGTAGGAGGAGGCCGGGCAGACCCCCTCCGTGATGGCAGCGTGCCACGGAGGGAGCCCCTCCATGATGGCGTCGTTCCATGGAGGGGGGGTGTCCATGCCCACTATATAAGCCCCCACTTCATTTTTTTTTAGGAAATTCTCATTAATTTCCAAAGAATAACAGAGGGACGAAGGAAAATAGAGGGCACGAGAATTTTGAAGGAATTTCCTTCCAATTACGCCATTATACGCGGTCCAAACTCGGTATAACCTTGTGTAGTGAGGTATTAAGCAGCGAGGAGCATTTCTATGGGTTTAGTTTCGTGAAATTCGGCTGGCGAACCGTCGTGCTACCGAGCTAAGGTAAGTGTAATTCCTCCAAATTAGTGTCAATATACTCCTAGCACTAAAGTGAGTATTTCTCCCTTCTGGACATCCGAGAAATAGTGAGTTTTCGACCGTTTTTTGATAAGTCAAAGTTTGGGCTATATATATATTAAAAGTGATGTTTTCTTCTAGGATATTGTTGAATTTAATCCTAATTGTTATAAATATGAATGTAGTTGGAAGAAATAGTGGAGTATTGACCGAATTACGCTAGTTAGCCGGGGAAATCAGAAACTGAGGTATGTAAAGCCAGTTTCTTCGGCAAGTTAGTAATTCTAGCTTAGTAAAATAGAGTAAATTCCAGAAGAGAATTCCAGGAGTCGAATATTGAGCTCAGTATGAATTCAATAAGTTTGTTTTGTGTTGTTATGCCATGTTCAGAATAAAAGTTAGTAAATCAGTGCCAGATGGCGAGATATTATTCTAGACCTAGTATAACCCAGTATCAGATTTAGTACTTTTCAATACAAGAGTCAGAGTAGAGAACCAGAGTATAAATATTAGTATTATCAAGATCAGTATGTTTTCGTACGAATTTCAGTACAGAACGTTAAATTATGTTGTTATCATTCTCAGCTTCAGTTTATATGCTATTTGTGACTATTGTTGTTTGTAGAGACTTGATTGTTGTATGTGGGCACCCTTAGAGCTTCCTTGCTGCCCCAGGGTTAAGAGCTGTGTCGACTCGCCCACCAGAGGGTGAGGATATGTCACTCCAAGGAGTGGCATGCTGTCCGTAGTAGGACGAAGATGGGATGCAGCATTCCCCATAGCAGGCTGATCAGCATTACAGTATACCCTCTCGAGCGCTTGCGCCCAGGGTACAAATTATAGATACAGATACAGATATCAGATATAGTTACAGGAGTCCTCCGGACTCAGATGCAGTTATAGTCAAGGGCCCAGAGAGCCCAAGTTGCATACCCAAGGGGCCGGTAAAGGTTCTTGTAGTTATTAGGCGAGTGGAGTGACTTTATTTTTGTATGGTTTGACCCGGGTAGGGGTATATAGATTGCGTGTTGGTTGGCACCTTTCGGCTAATGGGGGCTAGTATATGTCCTTGTACGCTATATATATATATATACATATATATATATGTATGTTATTTATTAGATTAATAAATAGTAGGACGCCGCAACAACAGGTATGACTTTCACCTGCTTTTCAGTACAGATAAGCTCATTTCAGATTTTGCCATCCCCGACAGTCTTGGATATTTTCTGCTATTCAGAACTATCAGTACTATTGCTTATCTTCAGTTATGTTCAGTTTTTTTGCTTTGCATACTCAGTACCAGTGGTACTGACGCCCGTTTGGTGCGCTGCATTACTTTCCTGCAGGTACTCATAGACGAGGAGTCGACCCCTCGTGATTCCAGCTAGCACAGAGTCATCAGCTCCTGTCATCCGGAGCTTGATATCCAGAGGTTTAATCTATTTTCTTTTGTTGTACAGTACGGGTAGGTCGGGGCCCTGTCTAGACCTCTTATCAATATTCTTAGAGGCTTACAGACTGTATTCTCCCTGTGGTTAGCTATACCGGTCGTGTGAGGCCGTGTGTATGCTTTAGTTGTTTATGTTGGTCGTGTGGGGCCTTATCCACTTAATAGTTGGTGACCTTGTCGGTCACAGAGTAGTTTAGTTTCTGATTCAGTTTCTGGGTGAAAATTAGTCAGCATGGTGGCCTTGTCGGCCTGCATAGGTTCCCTTATGTTGATATGGATTTGGTTAACGGTTGTGGTTGTACAGGTGGCTATAGGCCTAGCCGGCCGGGGGTTGTATTTATAGTCGTTATATAGCCCGTTGATTCCATGAATCAGAGTTAGAGCCAGCCAGGCACCAGAAGTGCTTAGGATCAACAGTCTAGCAGTTCAGGTCCTAGGCGGGGCGTGACAAACTTGGTATCAGAGCAGGTCGTACTCTGGGGAGTCTGCAAGCCGTGCTAAGTAGATTCTTATCTATGGATGTGTTGTGCACCACATACTATAGGCAGGAGGCTGCAAGGCATAATAGGATGGTTACTCTTTCTTCTTATTCAGTCGTGCTGTAGAGTGGTACAATATAGGGTTGAGGCCCTAAAACTTACCAAACTCTTTGTTTACAGATAGAATGGAAGACCAGCGACATCCTGTCATAGGTAGAAGACTGGATACCACAGCAGGAGAAGGCACCAGTAGGGTGCCTCAGCCTTACTTAGAATCAGCCTGATCTGTGGGCGATACAGAGGCATCATCTCAACCTTCTCAGCAGTCCCCGCCCCACCAAGAGCCACTAGAGGTGACACCGCCTCCGTCAGTTCCTGTACCTACACCGTCTGACTAGGAAATTCAAACGCAGTAGTTATACTGGCGCAAATGATGGCCACTCAGCGCCAGCTAGTGCCACCCGTAACAGCAGAGCCATCAGGTGGACCTGGAAGTTCGAGGGTCAGGGAATTCTTGGCACTAGGTCCTCCATAGTTCACATGGTCGGATTAGGTAGAGGACCCCAGGACTTCCTAGACCAGATGCAAAGAATCTTCTGAGTCATGCATGTAACACCTACAGAATAAGTTGAGTTAGCAGTATTCCGGTTGTGAGATATTGTTGTATTGTGGTACGAGAGCTAGGAAAGGTCTCGAGGGAGGGATGTTGCCCCTCCGACCTGGTCCAACTTTTCAGAGGCTTTCCTGGACCATTATTTGCCACAGGAGATCTGGCAGGCCCAGATGGAACTGTTCTTGCACTTGGAGTGGGGGCGAGAAGCGTACGAGAATATGCCCTACAGTTTGATTTCTTAGCCCGCTATGCTCAAGTTCTTGTGGACACCATGTCATCTAGAGTCCACCTATTTATTATGAGTCTGAACCCGGAATATATTGAGGCATGCATGACGGCCACGTTGCGGGAAGATATGGACATTGCTCGGGTACAAGCTTTTGCCTAGACTATTGAGGGCCTTAGACAGCGGTAGCAGGATAGCAGAGGAATAAACTAGGAACAGCGTCGCAGAGATAGATCAGACGATATTCAGGGGGAGATCCAGAGAGGGCCTAGGCCACAGTTATTAGATAGGCCACCTAGACCCCCACCTCCATCTTAGTAGAAGAGGGGTAGATTCATCCGCCAGGGAGAGCTAGATTCTGGCGGCAGTTCCCGAACGGTAGATTCACCTCAGCAGAGGAGGGTAGAGCAGAGCAGATACATACCCCCACCCTGCCCTATTTGCAGCTGGCCTCAAACTGGATCTTGTAGATATGGCTCCACAGGGAGTTACATATGCAGGCAGGAGGGGCACATGATGAACGATTGTCCAGCCAGGGGACAAGGTAGCCGAGATAGCCAGGACAGGGCATCTGCAGGGCCGCGAGCTCCAGCAGCCTCGGTAGGGCGTAGGCCCTCAGGTCCAGCAGGTAGAGGCCGAGGTTGATCAGGGGCCTCTAGTTCAGGTATGGGCCCAAGCCGTACCTATGCATTGCCAGGAAGACAGGACTTAGAGACGTCTCCAAATGTGGTAATAAGTATGATGACTATTTGCTCACACCCTACTTATGTATTGATTGATTCAGGGTCTACTCTGTCCTACGTTACCCCATTTGTGGCTCGAAAGTTTAGTGTTGCACCAGAATTGCTTCAGCAGCCCTTTTTAGTATCTACACCTAACGGTGACTCCATTATAGCCAGAAGGGTTTCTCGAGGGTGTACAGTAGAGGTTGCTGATCGTCAGACCACAATAGATCTTGTAGAATTAGAGATTATTGATTTCGATGCCATTATGGGTATGGATTGGTTGGTGCCATGCTATGCCAACATAGAGTGTTGGACCAAGACAATCTGATTCCACTTTCCAGCGGAGGCAGTATGAGAGTGTAAGGGTAGCACAGCTACACCAAAAGGTAGGTTTATTTCCTACCTTCAGGCGAGAAAGTTGATAGCTAAGGGATGTATTTACCACATAGTTAGAGTCCAGGATGTTCGGGTAGAGCCTCCGACTCTCCAGTCTATTCCAGTGGTTAATGAATTCCCTGACGTGTTCCCAGATGAGCTAACTGGTATTCCTCCAGAAAGAGAGATAGATTTTGCAATTGATTTGCTACCAGGCACTCAGCCCATATCAATTCCCCCATATCGTATGGCTCCTGCTGAACTTAGAGAATTAAAGGAGTAGCTGAAAGATTTGTTAGATAAGGGATTTATCAAGCCAAGTACTTCACCTTGGGGTGCGCCAGTTCTATTTGTGAGAAAGAAGGATGGCTCACTCCGCATGTGTATAGATTACCGGCAGTTGAATAAGGTTACAATCAAGAATAAGTATCCGCTTCCCAGAATAGATGATTTTTTTGATCAGTTATAGGGGGCCAGATATTTCTCCAAGATTAATTTGAGGTTCGGATATCATCAGGTTCGAGTTCGTGAAAGGGACATTCCAAAGGCTGCCTTTAGGACCAGATACGGCCACATTGAATTCCTAGTTATGTCTTTTAGGCTGACGAATGCTCCCGCAGTATTCATGGACCTGATGAACAACATCTTAGACCATACCTGGACCTGTTCGTGATAGTATTCATTGATGATATTCTTGTGTATTCTCGCTCAGAGGCAGATCACCAGGATCATTTGCAGACCGTGCTTCAGATTCTCGGGGACCGTCAGTTGTATGCCAAGTTCTCCAAATGTGAATTCTGGCTGAACTCAGTAGCTTTCTTGGGGCATATTGTGTCGGATGTTGGTATATAGGTAGACACGCAGAAAATAGAAGCAGTAAAAACATGGCCCAGACCTACCACTGCGACCGAAGTCCGCAGTTTTCTGGGATTAGTAGGGTACTATAGAAGATTTGTTGAAGGATTCTCCACCATAGCGGCACCTCTGACTAAGATGACGCAGAAAGCAGTAAAGTTTTAGTGGACAGAGGCATGTGAGTAGAGTTTCCAAGAATTGAAAGACAGATTAACCTCTGCCCCAGTGTTAGCATTGCCAGAAGGTATAGAGGGTTATGCAGTGTATTGCGACGCTTCGGATGTTGGAATAGGATACGTGTTGATGCAGCATGGTAAAGTAATTGCTTATGCTTCCAGACAGCTGAGGAAACATGAAAAGAATTATCCTACCCATGACCTGGAACTAGCTGCGGTAATCCACGTCCTAAAGATATGGAGACATTACTTGTATGGCGTCCATGTGGATAGTTTCACTGACCATAAGAGCCTACGGTATATCTTCACTCAGAGGGAGTTAAATTTGCGACAGCATCGCTGGTTGGAGTTATTGAAAGATTATGATGTGAACATTTTGTATCATCCGGGAAGGGCCAACATAGTAGCAAATGCCCTCAGCCGCAAATCTATGTGGAGTTTGGCGTACTTGCAGCCCGAGCAGTGGGAGTTTGCCAGAGAAATACACCAATTAGCCAGTTTAGCCGTTCGTGTAGCAGAAACAGAGGACAACAGAGCGGTAATTCAGAACACCGCAGTGTCGTCATTAGTTGTGGAGGTAAAGGAACGACAGTATGAAGATCCTGACCTGGTTCAGCTTAAAGATAGAGTTTAGCAAGGGAAAGCGGCGCGCACATCAGGTAACTGAGGATGAAGTGTTGATGTAAAGGCCGCCTTTGTGTTCCAGATGTTTTAGGGCTTCGCCAGCAGATTATGACTGAGGTACATTGCGCCCGCTATTCTCTCCACCCAGGCACGATGAAAATGTACCACGATATCAAAGAAATCTATTGGTAGCCAGTTATGAAGAGGGAAATAGCAGAATATGTAGCCTAGTGTCCTAACTACCAGCAAGTAAAAGCGGAACACCAGAAACCAGGGGGATTGACTCAGGACATAGTTGTGCCTCTTTGGAAGTGGGAAGCAGTAAACATGGACTTTGTAGCAGGATTACCCCGTACCAGGCATAGACATGACTCAATTTGGGTAATTGTTGATAGACTGACGAAATCAGCCTATTTCCTGCTAGTAAAAGCTACTTTCTCTGCCGAAGATTACACCGAATTGTATATCAGAGAAATGGTCAGATTACACAGTGTTCCAGTATCTATTATCTCTGACAGAGGAGCACAATTTATAGCTAGATTTTTGCAGTCATTTCAGAGAGGTCTGGGGACGCAGATTAATTTGAGCACAGCATTCCACCCTCAGACAGATGGACAGTCGGAACGCACTATTCAGACGCTCGAGGATATGCTACAGGCATGTGTGTTGGACTTTAGAGGTAGCTGGGATGAGCATTTACCGCTGATTGAGTTTTCTTATAACAATAGTTACCATTCAGCTATCCAGATGGCGCCCTTTGAGGCATTGTATGGGCGAAAATGTAGATCGCCAGTTGGATGGTTTGAAGTAGGAGAGTCAGCGCTGATTGGGCCAGATATTATTCATCAGTCAGAGGAGAAGGTAAAGCTTATCAGAGAACGCCTACTGACTGCTCAAAGCCGCCAGAAATTGGGGCTAGGGAGTCCTAGACCAACAACGGTGATATTGCAACTAGCGGATTGCTCCTTAGCCAGAACTGATGGCATTGTGGAGGACGTGCTGGTGCAAGTGGGCTCCCTTATCTTCCTAGTGGATTTCGTCGTGCTGGATTTTAAGCCAGACGCGGAAGTCCCATTTATTTTGAGACGTCCTTTCTTGGCTACCGGGAAAGCACTTTTTGATGTAGCTGCAGGGAAGCTAACCATGCGAGCACATGACAAGGTGGAGGTGTTTGATGGATACAAGGCCACCAAGCTCCCGGTTGTGTATGAGGAACTCTCGGTGATCAATGTGATTAATCGAGCTGATGTTTTCCAGACAGTTGAGTCACGGGAGTTATTTGGGAAACCACCCGAAAGATGTAAGCATTACTTGGGTGAGGACGGTGGTCGAGAAAAAACGTCCGTCCCCCTAAAGGATGATTGAGCTTAATGACGTTGAACTGCGACGGTAAACCAGGCGCTGCACGGGAGGCAACCAGTGAAGATTTTTGTAATATTTTATTAGATTTGATAGAAAAAGAAAAAATAAAAATAAATATAAAAATGAGAACAATAAAAATTAAAAACAAAATGTGTATTTTATGTGAAACCTATAAATTCTAACCAATTTCTTGTGGTGAGATGAATTTCAGGTTGAATGGAGGATAAATATGCAAATGATCGCAAAGGAAAAATTGAGGTATGAAAAATAATAAAAAGTGGCAAAACGGTGAGCCCACGTGATGGCTCCGCGTCACGGAGGAGGGCCTCCGCGTTACCCTCCGTGACACGTTGAAGTTAATTCTGGAATTTTTACAAATTCCAGAACACCTGCACGATGGCTCCGTGTCACGGAGGCCATGCTCCGCATTACCCTCCGTGACACGTTGAAGTGTATTTCACGACGGGTCACACCGGGTCGCCGGGTGACACGCGCGAAAAACCTGCTTTGTAACCCCGTTTTTCCCTCATTTTTCCCATTTTTTCACCTCCTCCGCGACAAACATCCTAAAAACCCCCCTTCCCCAATGTGACACGGACTAGGAGCTCAATTTTATCAAATTTTCTTCGATATCATCGAGTTTAAGGTATGTTTGTTAACTTCATCTCATTTCTTACCTTATTTTTTCCGATTTTTAGCATAGGAAGTGAGGAAAACTTGCCCTAAGTGTAAATTGAGCATGAATTCATGAAATTATTGTTGATTGATGTTCATAGTATCGATATAATGGTATGAACTCGATAAATACATGTTTGATTGAAATTCTTGCGAAATGGTAGCTAGGGTTAGAATTCAAATATGAAGATGTTAAAATCGAGTTGAAACGTGTAATTCTTCTTGGTGTGTGCATGTTGGGTGAGGAACATGAGGTTGTGCTTAACGTTAAGACGATTAAGGCGCGACGGGTTGTCGGGTTAATGAAATTGTTGAAATTGCATAGAAATTGGGGGAATTGTATCGATTTTGTTGATAGAAATGTTTGCTGCGTGCTATGTGATAAAATGTGATCGATGGTGATGTTGTGGTCTGCTGTACAAAGTCTGAGTAGTACAAAAGAATTTATACCGTCGAATTCTTTGAATGCATGAGGCATATTTGTTGTGTTTTGTTTTTTTTTTTTGGAAATAAGTATGATCTTGCCGTAATGTTGTGATTGTGGCTAAAGACTAAGTGTGGGGTGGCCTAGCTTAACCCAACCTTAGTAGAAGCTAATTTTAATTGGAATAACATTGGGACTGTCTTTTTGGTTTAACAGAAACGATGGCAAGCAGGCAAAAAAAAGGGAAGGGCGCATCAACATCAGGCACCGGAAGGAAAAGAATTAAACTGGGAACAGCAGTCCCAGCAGCACCAGCGGTTCCACGTGGCCAACGCCGTCAATATGGAGCCAGATAGGTGACAGAGGAGGGGAAGAAATGGTACGCAAAGCACAAGGAAAGCAAATACTTCCCCGAAGAACACATTGCTAGGGAACCGTTGGCACAGGAGTTCCCCAGGATTGTCCACATGATTGAGGCAGCCGAGCTGAACTTCATCTTTGAAGAGCCCAAGGAGTGCAACCTGCACCTGATGCGGGAATTCTACGGCAACTGGAACCCGACACTCAGAAGTCACACCATCAAGATAAGGGGGCAGATAGTCACTTTTGAGCCTCATCACCTTAATGCCATCTTGGAGGCGCGGGACACAGACGCCCATATGCTTCGGCAGCTGAATATCACTCCACCATACGCGGATATTAGACGCACTTTGTGTGGAGCCCGGTCACAGCACGTTGGAGCAGGCATAAGAAGAGGGGATACCATCAGACTTTGCCCTACTCACAGATGAATAGGGAAGCCAGGATATCTCTTAAGATTATTTGTTCCTGCCTGATCCTGGGGGTGCATATGACAGATGTCACCCGGGATCGTGTGTGCTTGGTATACGCCTTGATGAAAGGGGTGGAGATCAATGTGGGGGCGGTGATTATCTCCGCCTTGAAGAGAGCCCGTTTGCATCAAGGACACAGGTACGGGTTTGGTGGCTTACTGACCACGTTCCTGAGGGGCCTGGATATTGAGGAGGAGGCCTTTGATTACATCCCGCAGATGGAGAGACGGGCCTAGATGTCACCAAAACTAAGGCACCCGACACCACTCACGGGCCAGTTCTCACATTATCCGAGCGACATGCTCGGGATGATCAGTACATGGCTCGCATGTTCGGGATGCAGATGCTCTAGCTGCGTATAAGAGGGAGGCCGGCAACAGAAGATGAGCTATGGCAGCTCGAGCTAAACTACCCTTTTGGCGAAAATGCCAGGGCTCTATGCCGAGTGGGGCCAGCTTTTGTGGAGCCCACTGATGATGATGTCCCCACAGATGAGGAGACACATCGTGATGACTCCGATGTGGAGTCAGATTATAACGACGGGGGTGATTCAGACATGGGAGAGGAGGCAGCGGCACCTGACGAAGAAGTGGAATACTTTGATTGATCAGGGAGTTTCACCACCTACTTTTGTACTATGCTGAATTTTGTGAACACTGGGGACAGTGTTCGATTTAAGTGTGGGGTGGGAGTAGTTAGGTGTTGGTTACTGTTGTTATTATTAATTTCTCTATTCTGTTATTGTGCTTGGATAAACTTGTGACCCTGTGATTTTTGTGTGTATGTCTGTATTGTAATTAAGGTGAAGTTGTTGTGTGTTGTTGAATGTTGTTAGCTGGTTTTGTACATATCTTTGTTTTATCGAAATTATCGATATTTTTAAAAAATTTTGTGAAATCTTTAATCTTTGGGTTTCTCGGAGTTTGTTTTCGGTTCTTTTACTGAGAATAGTCCCATTGAACCGAAGTCGTAGTTAGTGACTATTCCCTATGATGGATGGATGACGACCGTCTTAAGGGAAATGTAGTCGTTAGGAGTAGATTTCTTTTGTTCAAATTTTTTTAGTTTTTTCTTTTGTTGGTTTGCATCCCAAAACCTGTCGTTACTTTAGGGTTGCAAAATTCTGGTTGCGTGTTGTACATGATATTTGAAATGCAAAGGTGATTCGGATAAAAGCATGCAACTTTGTAAATATGTTGAGATACCTAGGCCATAGAGTTCGATTCGGTGTGATTGAGGCTTAATGTTTGAATTCTTGTAATTAGCTCAATTGAAGAGTCTGTGAATATGTCTTGAGTTGAGCATGTGAAATGAGTGTATAGTGAGGTTTCGTTTCTTCCATGCTATTGTGAAGTGTCTAGAACTTGCCTGGTGTGTGTACGAAGCGAAATGAAGGATGTGTATTGTAGGAAAGGATGTAGGCATTTCTTTGCTTTAACCGAAAGTTTCTTTTTTTCATTATTGTACCCACCTTGAATGTACATCCTAGTTAGCCCATTGAGCCTGTAGCCTATTATTTTTCTTTTGTAAAAAAGGTGTAAACCGAGCTTAACCCACCTTTTCATTTTCCGTGAATTTGATCCAAAACTCTTAAGCGCTCAAGAAAAGAAAATAATTTTCCCACAGTGTCAAGGAGTGAGAATGGTGAAAAGAAAAGAAAAAGCAGAGTGATGAAAGGAAAGAAAAGGTTGAAGGTGCACTTGTTATAAATTAAATATAATGAAGATGTATAAATAATCTTTGTTATTGAGTCAAATATGCTTAAAGATATGGGGTCAAAAATAAAGACAAACTTCAAGAATGGGAGGATGAAGGAAGAAACAATGCCCATAAGGTTGATGGGATGTATTGGAAAAGCACTTAAGGATGCTAGTTGTTATTATTGGTTAGCCCAGTATTTACTAGTTCCGTAGCTTACATTACAATCCGTTAAGTACTACGTGATCTTACATCACACGTCCTTATATTAGTGGAGTAATACACTAAAGGCAAGCCTATGGTTCATGACATGATGCATGTGAATTCTTTTGGGAGAGAGAGTGAAATTGTGTTTATATGCCCCTGCATGTAATGTCTTTGAGTTCATGTAATTAAAAAGGGGGGAAATTCTCGTGTGTTGTGAGGGCACATGCTTGATGAGAGATTAAATTTCGTGTCGGATATCTTGTTCAGCTGATTTGCATGAGTTTGCCGAAATCGAGAGTCGATTCTTGATTCTAGGAGGTCTTAATGTGTTGAAGGTCATTGTATTGATAAGACAATGCATGTTTTCTTGATGATTTGCTATATTAAATAATTGGTATAACCGTAGCTTGAATTGTCAAGCCAAAGTCGCTAGGATGGGGTGTAAATTGCATGAGGTGTAAGATTGTTGTTCGGGGAAGAACAAGGATTCAAGTGTGGGGTAAGTGATCTTGGGCAAATTTATATGCCCAAGTGATACTCAAATGTGTCATTTTGCCTTGTTTATCTATCGATGTTTATAAATTATCATGTGAATTGTAATAAAATGTGAATTTATACTAACCAACATGATTAGCGTGATTTTGCAGGAAAAATATAATTGTACGAAGCTAAGATGCATGTTGGAAGAAATCGGAATCGGACTCGGAAGCGAGCAACGGAAAAAGCACAAGGAGAGCACGAATTAAAGGGGCTCCGCGATGGAGACGTGTCACGCTGCCATCGCGGATGCGTTCTGCCTGGATACAGATTTTTGCTAAATTCCAGTGAAGGTGCGCATTGGGGCCGTGGCACGTTGGTCTAGCCCCGCGTTGCACGCCGTGACACGTTGGGCCTTAATACCTAGATGTCCGGATTCCAGTAAGGGTCCGCGTTGGTGGCGTGTCATGGAGGCAGTGCTCCGCGATGCACTCCGTGAAACGTTGCTTGTTATTCCGGGAAAAATTCCCACTAGTATAAATAGAACACTTAGGTTCATTTTTAATTATTCTAACTTGGTGGAGCAAGAATGTAGGTTACAGGCAGTTGAGGGGACGAAAATCTTAGGGTTTTTCTTTATCTCCTTCTTCTTTATTTCAATTGCTTGTATGATTAACACTCATTTAACGATGTTTACTCCATAAATGAGTGGCTAAATGCCCTTCTTGCTAAGGTTAAGAACAATTGTATTGAAATGTGATTATTGATAAATTGGTTTTTCATCTTTTCTTCCATGGTTGTTCTATTGATTCTTGTTCTTACTGCATTAATGTGTGGCCAACGTTAATGTACATCTAAAAAGTCCGGTTTCACTCGAGAGAGCAAGAAATTGGAAAGCTGTGAATTGATAGGATATGATTTTTTCTTAGTTTGGGAAAATTGAGAATTGATTTACCTTCAGGACAGAAATATACCTGAAAGTCGTATTAGTCAATTAAGGAATCGATTTTGTATGGCTAGAACATGAATTTCTTTTTATCACGGAGATGTAGGTGGAAGGTTCATGATTCTTAAGTTGGGTTAAATACGAGAGTTTTAATTCATAGGTAATAATTCTTGACTAGCAACCGGAAGAAAGATTAACCAAATTGTATCGATAATTTATTTCTCTACATGTTCAGTTAACCTCAGCATGCTCATACTTATAGTTCAGACTCAAATTATATATTCGTTTTAGACTTAGTATAAAATTAGGAAACAAAATATCAACCTTTTCTTCGCATTGTTGTCTGCAATTTAGAATTAAAGTTTATTGACACTTGAGTAGATTGTTACTTTAGTCCAGTCTCTATGGGATCGATACTTGGCTTACTTGAGCCACTTTACTACTTGTTCGACCACGTGCACCTGCGTGAAGTTATATACCCAAAAAGGGCGAACACTACGCCGTGTCTTTACTGCCTCTATTTTCTGTGAATCAACTTGAATGTTAGCCTCTGATACAATATGGCCCAAGAAAGCTACAGAACTTAACCAGAACTCACATTTAGAAAACTTTGCATATAGCTGGCGGTCTCTGAGAATATGAAGTACTGTGCGCAAATGATCTCTATGTTTCGCTTCTGAACGGGAGTATACTAGAATATCATCAATGAATACTATCACAAACAGATCTAAATATGTCCTAAAGATACTATTCATTAGGTCCATAAACACTGCTAGTACATTTTTCAACCCGAAAGACATAACTAGGAACTCAAAATGACCATACCTGGTCTTGAAAGATGTCTTCAGGGTGTCTCTCTCCCGAACTCGAACTTGGTGGTACCCGGATCTCAGGTCAATTTTAGAAAAATACTTCGCTCCCTGTAGAAGATCAAACAAGTCTTCTATCCTGGGAAGTGGGTATTTATTCTTAATAGTAACTTTATTCAATTGTTGATAATCTATGCACATACGTAGAGAACCATATTTCTTCCTTAGAAACAGAACTGGTGCACCCCATGGCGAAGTACTCAGCATGATAAAACCCTTGTCTAACAAGTCTCTCAACTGCTCTTTCAATTCTTCCAATTCTACAGGAGCCATTCAATACGGAGGAATGGAGAAATCTATTTCCCGCTCTGGGGGAATGCCAAGAAGTTCATCTGGGAACACACCTGGGAACTCATTAACTACTGGAATAGACTGGAGAGTCGGGGATTCTTCTTGCATATCTCGAACCTAACATTATGGTAGATACAACCTTTTGCTATCAACTTTTTCGCTCGAACATAGGATATGAACTTACCTTTTGGCATGGTTGTATTAGCCCTCCACTCTCGTATTACTTCCCATGGAAAGTGAAATCGGACAATTCTGTTCCAACACTCTAGAGTGGAATAACTTGGTGCCAACCAATCCATACCCATAATCACATCAAAATCAATCATTTTAGTTCTACTAGATCTGCTAAGGTCTGACGACCAACAATCGCTACTGTACAACCCCGATAAATTCTTTTAGTGATAATAGAGTCACCGACGGGTGTAGAAACTGAAAAAGGTCGCTGAAGAAATTCTAGCACTATATCAAACTTTCGGGCTACTACTGGAGTAACATACGACAAAGTGGAGCCCGAATCTATCAAAGCATAAACTGAGTAAGAACAGACATCTAATGTACTTGTCACAACATCTGGAGACTATTCTGACTCTTGTCACCCTGGTAGTGCATATGTGTGGTCCTGGCCGCTACCTGAACTGGATGCCCCGGATCTGCCTCGGCCTGTGCCAGTTGGAGCTGAGGGCCTGCGCCCTGCAGATGGTGCTGGGGCATATGATCTTACTAAAGATCTATTCTGCTGATCCTAACCACTCGAGCGTCTAGTTGGAAAATCTCTCATCATGTGCCCCTCCTTTCCAAAAGAATAACAGGCAGTGGAACCATACATGTATCTCCCCGAATGCAACCTATGACAAGTGCTGCGACGTGGTACCGCTGGTCTAATTTGATCCGGCCCCCTTTATTTCTATAAGACTGTGCTCGGGAACTCTCACTGGGACCTAACTACCCACAACGATCTGATCTGCTATATCTGCTGCTGTTGGAATAGTGGCATGGGTCCACCCTGAGATCTTCCTGAAAATTTGCGGGTCTACCCCTATGACGCTTCTCTTGACCTGCCCTTTCCATGGCGTACTGACACTTTCTAAGCTCCTCTATATTCTGAGCAAACGCCTGAATCGGGGAGATATCCATATCCTCTTGTAGTGTGGCCATAATACATGACTCCATATATTCTGGCGCCAGTCTCATAACAAACCGATGTACCCTGGCTAGCATAGCGTCGACAAACGAGGGTACATATTTAGATAAGGAACCAAAACTTAATGCATATTCTCTGACATTCATTCTACCCTGCTCTAAGTGCAATAACTGCTCTACTCTGGCCTACTGGACCTCTCAGGGAAAATAATGATCTATGAAAGTCTCTGAGAAGATAGGCCACGTAGGTGGAGGTGCATCTCTGCCTCGGGATCTCTCCCAACTCTCATACCACAAAACTGCTACATCTCATAATCGAAACACTGCTAGCTCAACTGACTATGGATAAGGCATGCATAACTCTGAATATTCTATGCAACTGATCTATAAAGTTCTAAGGGTCCTCTCTATAATCCATCCATGTAAATTGTGGGGGACTCAGAGCGAGAAACTCACGGACTCTCGAACTATTGGGCCCCTCAGTGGGTTCAACAGCAGCTGGTACTACTGGTCGAGGCTGACGCTGGGCAGCCATCATCTGAACCAACATATGGAATGAACCCCTAAGCTCCTGATTAGATGATACATGAATCGCTAGGGGTGGTACTGGTATATTTGCTGTCCTAGCAGGCTCTGAGTGCGGTGGTGAGTGCCGGGGAGATTGAGGTGATGTTTCCTTGTTGCCCTCAGATCTGGCTGACTCTTACTAGAGCCCCCTACTAGTGCCCTCTCCTGCTGCTACATCTAAACCTCGACTAGTCGTGGTCCATCATGAATCAGACATTTCTCTGAAAATAAATAGAATACATAAGCTTAGGGAGTTACCCTATACAACACATCTCTATAGCATGACTGGAGGAGAAAGAAGAGTAATCACACTATCATGACTCGTACTTGGCTCAGCTTGCAGACTCCCTAGGATATGCCCCACCTTGGGAGGCATGACTGGCACCTGGTACCCTACTAGGATCTAAACTATCCTAACTGAGTTTATGCACTCCCGGTGCATGCCTAATCTTTAAGTCAAGAAAACAACGGGCTACATCTTAGCTGTAAACACAGCCTCTGACCAAAAAGGCCTTATAGCCACCTATAAAAGAAAACAGCTAACCAAAAACAGGTAATAGCAGGGAATCCTATGCGGGCTGACAAGACCACCATGATGTCTAGTGTTAACTGTAAAGTAATCCAGTACTAAACTAAGCTATGGCTGACAAGGCCCCTAACTAACAACTAAACAGGCCCCACACGACCAACACACAAGATACAACATATACGGGCCCCACACAGCTAACAACAACTAACAACAGGAAATCAGAAACAATCTACAAGCCTCTAAGAGTGACATAATGGTCGAGACAGGGCCCCCACCTACCAATAAACTGTACAAACATAAAGAGTAAACCTTCTAATTGTTAGCTCCAGAGTAAAAGAGCCGACTATACTGCTAATACTGGGTGGCTACTAGGAAGGTCCTAAACCACGTCTATCCTCACCTATAGGTAAGTAATGCAGTGCCCCAAGAAGGGCATCAGTGCAATAGGTACCGAATATGTAAGACAAAGAAACAATAATTGAATGAAAGCTGATGAAACTGAAGTAATCATGAGGGAGGGTAGGAGTTTAACCTGAACGATCTCATCATCTATAATATTTAACTAGCAATATATGTGAATACAAACAATAACATAACCATGCCCCTATAATCCCGGAAGGTACAACAACACAAAATAACCTAACTAGGCCCCTATAAGCCCCGACAAGTGCAAACAAGGTGCAATCTACTATCTGGATACAAAAGGTTCGTAAACATATTGTAACTCAGGGATACTCGCTTTCTGAAACTGTATTTAAGCCAAGTAGGCTCCTGTGGCTGAGTTCGTGTCTAAGCTATCTGAACTGTATAGCTGAGCCCTGAGCCTTCACTCGACTATGGGCCATAATGTAACTTCCGGTAGCTGGACCTCAGGCCTTGGCCCGACTATGGGTCATAATGTAATTGTTATAACTGGATCCCCATCCTTAGATCAACTATGGATCATATTATAGCTACTGTAACTGAGCCCCGAGCCTTGGCTCGACTATTGGCTATAATATGACTGCTATAGTTGGACCTCAAGTCATGGCTCGACTATGGGTCATAATGGAAGCTTTGAAAACTAGATACAGCTCTCACCGCCTCGCTCTGGTTCTTTCGGACATCATCCTAATCCTACTGATATAACCCTATAGGCAGTAACATCTAATCCCCAAATATCATATATAACAATCAAGCTTGTTAGGGTTAATTTTGACAAGGGTTACTATTCTATTTCTATTGTCTCAATTCAATTCATAACAGTTGAACACAAAAGATTTGCTCTATAATACTATAGACATAAAAGTCTTATTATCTTCACGAAAAACGTAACTTGCCGAAAAGGATATCCTTACATACCTCGATCGCCGATTTCTGATTAACTGGTGAGTTTCAATTCGTATTCGACAGTTCTTTCCAACTTTGATAGTATTACTGGGAGAATTGGACTAGTTTCAATACTAAATCTAGAAAAAATGATAAACTTTTAATACTAATATTTACTATACTTCAACTTAACGAAATACGGCCTAAAACATATAATTTCCCGAGAGTTTAGAAAGACGAAGTGCTTACCTATTCCTGTGGCCGTTTAGGAAACAATTTGGAGTAATTTTAACGACTTTTATTGGGCGAAGTTTAGATTTGCCAAGCGAAATTTTAAGAAATAACTCTGTAGTAATGCTTCCCGTAGGCCTAGAACTCATTACCCGAAGTTAATTTACGATTGGAAGGTGTTTGATAGCGTAATCGGGTGAAAATAGATCGAAATTTGTGTGGGTTCTAGTTTCTAACCAAGGGTCTTATAACAAATGATTCAAATTAAAACATAGTGACTTATATAGGCAATGAGGCGGTGACCTAGGGGCGCCCCGCGCCTTCCAAAGTGCCACTGGGCCTACCGTGCAGTGCCTCTCAAAGCGCCAGCAGGCTTGGCGCCCCGCACTGGCCGGTGCACTGCTGGCTGGCGCGTCGCACTGGCACTATGCGCTCTGGTCCTGTCCAACCCCGCTTTTGAGGCTTTTTCTAGATGCGTCAAGCTCTCTTTATTCGTCACAGATCCATGCGTACGCGTACTAACCGATATTATTTTACGGGGTGTAACACTTTCTCCCAAGGGGGAGATGGTGTACTACGATATCAGGGTCATTTGTGTGTTTTGAGTGTTGATGACTTGAGGGAGCGGATGTTGCAGGCTCATGGTTCCAGATATTCTATATATCCAGGTGCCACTAAGATGTATTGTGACCTATGATAGTCTATTGGTGGAATGGCATGAAGAAGGACATAACAACATTTGTGGCAAAATGTCTGAATTGTCAACAAATTAAAGTTGAGCATCAAAGACCTGGACGTGTGCTTCAAGAAATTAATATCCCTACTTGTAAGTGGGAGGGAATCAATATGGACTTTATTATAGGGTTGCCTCATACTCATTGGCAGTATGACTCTATATGGGTAACTGTGGATAGGTTGACCAAAGCAGCTCATTTCCTACCGGTCAAGACTACCGACTCAGCGGAGGATTATGCTAAATTGTATATTCGAGAGTTAGTTCAGTTGCATGAAGTGCACTTGTCTATCATATCAAATAAAGGTACTTAGTTTACCTCCCAATTTTGGAGATCATTTCAAAAGGGTCTCGGTACTTAGGTCAGATTTCCGCTGCAGTGGGCCCCCTGACCAGTAGCTACCCAAAAATGCACAGTTCTATACTTAGTTTATTTCACCACCTCCCCATCTCCTTCTCAACCTGTTTTTGGTGTTTTATGCCCTTAACTATCTCGTAACGATGTCCAAACAGTTACAGATCCCCGTAAGTCACTCAATATGGGAAAATTGAGAATAGGTTATTGATGAAGATGCAAGTAATCACTTAGGCAACCAATGGGTATCTTTCAATAACCCCAATGGTGTCGATCTAAATCAAATTTATCAAATTGAATAGAACTCTCTTCTTCTTGATTTTCTTTTGCCAATTAAATTTCAATCTATGTTAAGGTGAATTCCTTAAACAAGGATTAGAGCCTTGAGTTATTATTGCTTGATGCTAACCTAACCTAAATGGACTCTTTCAAGCAAAAAGAAAGGTAACTGGGCAAGATTGAATGACTTTCATCATTAATCATACTTTACAAACCCCAAATCAATCAAATGTTCCTAAGCCCCCAATCAATTTTATCCAATTGAGATTATTAGGGTCCACAACTTATTGGGTTCACAACTCTGGATCTGGATCTAGCTACCCATAGAAAGAAGAGAAGAAGAAAGAAATTAATTGAACTATCTTACCAATGAAATTCCAATTAGGAGAAGAAAATTTGAATTAGATAATTTTGATCTTCAATCTGCAAAATTACAAGATGGATCCACTCTAAATGCTATCTCTATCTAATGTGAACTATGAACTATTGCTCGCTTAAAAAAGAAAGAAAAATACTATTTTCATTAAGCCTCAAAAATTTCTTATTCATTTAACATCGGAGGGTCCCAAGTGCAGGGACGGACCGTCTTTTAGAAGGAAGGACCATCCTTTGCTTCGTCAATTAAATCTTTCTTCTTCTTGGCCGTTGTTCATCCAATGATTGAATCTTCCAAAAACACGGTCCATCCTTCATTTCTTCCTTTGGATCTGATGCTTTTTGGTCAAGTGATCCGTCCTTTGATTGATGGACCATCCTTTCAGAAAGACAGTCCTCCCTTTCCATTGTCAACTGCTAACCTCTTGAAAGTGATTTCTGGATCAAGCAGGACATGTTGAACTTTTGAAAGTGCGGAACGTCCTTTGCTTTGTTTTTGGGATGATTTATGACTTTTACTCCTCGTTTCTTCATTTCTCTTGGGTTCCTAAAACATAACATAATAAGATCAGTTTTAACTTAAATTAGTACTTAAAAACATACAAAACTCTATGAAATAAATCAAAGATGTGTTACAAGCTCCATACACATTATTACTGACATATATCAAGGGTGTGGGAACTAATTACATTTTGACGTGCTGGATGCTAGAGTCTCTTATGGTAATCTAGTGAAAAAATCTTAAAGAATTCTACAGAAGAGATCGCAGAGGGTGGTGATTTTTCAGGAGGACAGACTGATTCAAAGGTATATTATTATCTCCCTTAATTAAATATGTGTATTATATTTTACTTTTTCTTAGGATATTGGTGTAAATGTACCTCCGGATAATAATGTCATACAAAATGGTGGCATACAGTTCCTAGGTGATATTTTCTCTATACAAATGGCTTCAGAGGTAAATCACTTGCATTAATTTGTTTCTTTCAATTAAAATAAAATAAAATATAAGTACAACATTTCGATAAACAGGTTGCATTTTTTGTCGCTCTAAAGGCAGTTAATATTGATGAGCATATATTTGAGAAAAAGCAACATGTCTCTCAGCTTGAGTTTACTAAGGAGGAACATCCAACCATAACCACAAAAATAAGCATGATACAACAAGCAACTAAAGCTGATGATATGACTCCTATACAGAAGCAAAGGAGTAGGTATCCCGATCCCTTAAATTGCTTCTCTTACTTGTCAAAGTTTGGTTTAGCTTCTGTTAAGTATCCAAGTTGCATTTACATAAATAGAAATTTAGTTTATGAATGTACTCTATGTATCACTACACATCTTCGTTGTTTATTTCTTCTTATTTGTGACTATTTACAATATCTAAAATTAAAAATTATTACCTAGTAGGTAGTTCAGCAAAGTCAACTTGAATTTCTAAAAATAAGCATCCCTTTGAGACTGGTATCATATGGCAACATGATATTCCTCTCTTTGCTGATTATACAAGATGGATCTGTATGGGGTTGCTAGCTAAATATGGTCATAGGTAGATTCTTAAGGCGTGAATTTTATTTCTAGTTAATCTCCAATTTTACATGCATTCAAATGATACTTATATTTGTTTCTTATCTTAGAAAGGAGAATGAACACCATTACAAAAAAAAAATAAGTCTGTACTATTGATCTTGGGCAGATTTATATGCCCAAGTGATACTCAATTGTGTCGTTTTGTCTTGTTTATCTATCGATGTTTTTATGTTCTCATGTGAGTTGTAATAAATGTGAATTTATACTAACCAACACGATTAGCGTGATTTTGCAGGAAAAATAAAATTTTACGAAGCTAAGATGCATGTTGGGAGAAATCAGGATTGGACTCGGAAGAGAGCAAGGAAGAAGCACAAGGAAAGCCCGAAGTGAAGGGGCTCCGCGATGGAGCCGTGTACGCTGCCATCATTCTGCCTTGATGTGGAAATTTTGAGAAATTCCAGTGAAGGTGCGCGTTGGGGCCGTGGCACGTTGGCCTAGCCCCGCGTTGCACGCCGTGACACGTTGGGCCTTAATACCTAGACGTCCGGATTCCAGTAAGGGTCCGCGTTGGTGGCGTGTCACGGAGGCAGTGCTCCGCGATGCACTCCATGAAACGTTGCTTGTTATTCCGGGAAAAATTCCCACTAGTATAAATAGAACACTTAGGTTCATTTTTAATTATTCTGACTTGGTGGAGCAAGAACGTAGGTTACAGGCAGTTGAGGGGACGAAAATCTCAGGGTTTTTCTTTATCTCCTTCTTCTTTATTTCAATTGCTTGTATGATTAACACTCATTTAACGATGTTTAATCCACAAATGAGTGGCTAAATGCCCTTCTTGCTGAGGTTAAGAACAATTGTATTGAAATGTGATTATTGATAAATTGGTTTTTCATCTTTTCTTCCATGGTTGTTCTATTGATTCTTGTTCTTACTGCATTAATGTGTGGCCAACGTTAATGTACATCTAAAAAGTCCGTTTTCACTCGAGAGAGCAAGAAATTGGAAAGCTGTGAATTGATAGGATATGATCTTTTCTTAGTTTGGGAAAATTGAGAATTGATTTACCTTCAGGACAGAAATATACCTGAAAGTCGTATTAGTCAATTAAGGAATCGATTTTGTATGGCTAGAACATGAATTTCTTTTTATCACAGAGATGTAGGTGGAAGGTTCATGATTCTTAAGTTGGGTTAAATACGAGAGTTTTAATTCATAGGTAATAATTCTTGACTAGCAATCGAGGAAAGATTAATCAAATTGTATCGATAATTTATTTCTCTACATGTTCATTTTAACCTCAGCATGCTCATACTTATAGTTCAGACTCAAATTGTATATTCGTTTTAGACTTAGAATAAAATTAGGAAACAAAATATCAAAATCTTCTTCACACTGTTGTCTGCAGTATAGAGTTAAAGTTTATTGACACTTGATTAGATCGATACCTTAGTCCAGTCCCTGTGGGATCGATACTTGGCTTACTTGAGCCACTTTACTACTTGTTCGACCACATGCACTTGCGTGTAGTTATACCAAACAGACCGAACAAGTTTTTGGCGCCATTGCCGGGGAGTGGCAATTGGTAAATTTTTCTTAAGTGTTAGTTTACTATTTCTTCTTAGTGTTGACAACTTGGTCTTAGCCTGTATTTTGCAGATACTAATTTCTGTTGAACACTGGCAAGAGACAAGGAGCTGGTGGACTCATCTTTAGAGCCGGAAAGACAATTCCATCGTCAAAGGAGAGAAGCTCTAGAGAAAAAGTTGCAGTTGCTCAGACAAACAATCCTGGAGCAACAACAGAATCCACCAGTTGTAAGGGCAATGTTAGTGCCTGAGGAAATGGCAGCTAGGCCGGTTCGCGAGGTGGCAATCCCACATGCTAACAATGTCACATCTAGCATCCGCAAACCTGAGCCAGGAGGGAGGTTCGAGCTTAAACAGAACATGGTGCAATTGCTGCACAGCAGCGGGCAGTTAACAGGTCTCCCTCATGAGGATCCACAGCAACATATCCAAAATTTCTTGGAGATAAGTGACACTTACATCCCGCTGGAGTGTCATCAAATTATGTCAGGCTTACATTGTTCCCATTTTCACTTTTGGGTGAAGCTAAGAGGTGGTTGAAAGCTGAGCCACCTAATTCCATCACCATGTGGGATGATCTTGCAAAGAAATTCTTGATACGGTTCTTTCCATCCGGTAAAACAGCAAGACTTAGAAGTCAAATTCTATGTTTTAAACAGAGAGAGGGAGAGAATCTATATCAGGCCTGGGAGAGATTCAATCTATGTTGTGGGATTGTCCTCATCATCACCAATCCAATGATGTGTTGGTACATACTTTCATAGAGGGTTTGGAACCCCACACAAAAATCTTGCTAGACTCAGCAGCTGGGGGACAAGCATTACAGAAGACTTATGAAGAGTTGTATACCTTGTTGAATCGTATTTCGCAGGGAAATTCGGAGTGGAATGCGTATTCGCCAAGAGGAGGAACAAGGAAAGCAATAGGAGTCCTAGAAGTGGATGGTTTTACAGCTATTGCTGCACAGATAGCAGCGTTACCGAATCAACTCAACACCCACTTCAGTAACATGAGCATGAACCAATCTCAAGTCCCAGTGAATGTAGTGCAGCAAATTTGGTGTGAAGCGTGCGGGAGTAGTGAACACTTAGCTGAGTGTTGTGGAGCAAATCCTGATTTGGTGAACTTTGTTGGAAATGTACAGAGAAACAACCACCTATAGTATGGCAACAGCTACAATTCCAACTGGAGGAATCACCCGAATTTCTCTTGGGGTAGCAATAACCATCAAGGTAAAAGTTCGAGTCAGGGGGCGCAGAGAAATCAAGGAGGACAACAGAACTATCAGTCGCAATACAGAAGCAATAATGCACCTCCTCCACCACCATCACCCAACATTGAGGAGATGTTCAAGACAATGATAGCTAACCAAGCTCAATTGCAGGCTGATTATGTGAAATTGGCAGCCGAGGTGAAGAACAATCAGTTAGCTACCAAGGTAATGGAGTATCAGTTTGGGCAATTTGCCAGAGCCCAAAACACCAGGCCTAGAGGAGGACTTTCGAGTGACACTGATCCCAACCCCAAGCAAGTTAATGCAGTTACCACAAGGAGTTGTTTACAGCTTAAAGAGGTGGAACCAGAAAGACCACCTCAACAGTCGGGAGCAGTAGAAACTGAGAGGGAGCAAAGTGATGAGAGGGGGAAGAAAAAGGAGGCTGAACCAGAAAGACCACCACCCCCGTTCCCTCAAAGATTAAAGAAACACAAGGAGGAGGCGTGTTTCAAAAAGTTCATGGAGGTGCTTAAACAGGTACACATTAACTTACCTCTTGTTGATGTTTTGCTGGGAGTGCCGAAGTACGCAAAGTATATTAAGGAAATCGTGGCGAACAAAAGCAGGTTAATTGAGTACGCTACGGTGGCTCTTACGAAGGAGTGCACTTCACGGATACAAAATAGGTTGCCCACAAAGCTCAAGGACCCTGGGAGCTTTACAATTCAAATTACAATTGGGCAGAGTATCCGAGCTCGTGGATTATGTGATTTGGGAGAGAGCATTAACTTGATGCCGACATTGGTATTGAAGAAGTTGGGGCTAGGGAGTCCTAGACCGACAACAGTGATCTTGCAGCTGGCGGATCGTTCCTTAGCTAGACCTGATGGCATTGTCGAAAACGTGCTGGTGCAAGTGGGCTCCCTTATCTTCCCGGTAGACTTCGTCGTGCTGGATTTTGAGCCAGACGCAGAAGTCCCATTTATTTTGGGACGTCCTTTCTTGGCTACCGGGAAATCACTTATTGATGTAGCTGCAGGGCAGCTAACCATGCGAGCACACGACAAGGTGGAGGTGTTTGATGTATACAAGTCCACCAAGCTCCCGGCTGTGTATGAGGAACTCTCGGTGATCAACGTGATTAATCGAGCTGATGTTGTCCAGAGCGTTGAGTCACGGGAGTTATTGGGGAAACCACCGGAGAGATGTAAACATTACTGGGGTGAGGACAGTAGTCGAGAGAAGACGTCCGTCACCCTAGAGGATGACTGAGCTTAATGACGTCGAGCCGCGACGGTAAACCAGGCGCTGCACGGGAGGCAACCCGTGAAATTTTTGTAATATGTGAATAGATTTCGTAATAGAGTAAAGAAAAAAAATGAGAAATAAAAATTAAAATAAAAACTTTTTTTTTGTATTTTATGTGAAACCTATAAATTCTAACTAATTTCTTGTTGTGAGATGAATTTTAGGTTGAACGAAGGGTAAAAATGCAAAGGATCGCAAAGGAAAAATTTAGGTAAGAAAAATAATAAAAAGTGGCAAAATAAGCCTGTGCGATGGCTCCGTGTCACGGAAGGTATGCTCCGCGTTGCCCTCCGTGACACGTTGAAGTGTAACCTGTAATTTTTGAAAAATTCCAGAGTACTAGCGCGATGGCTCCGTGTCACGTAGGGCATTCTCTGTGTTACCCTCTGTGACACGTTGAAGGCAATTTCGCATCGGGTCACACCGGGTTGCTGGGTGACCCGCGCGAAAATAGCCCTTTTTAACCCCTTTTTTCCCTCATTTCTTCCCATTCCTCTCCTCCTCCACAACAAACATCCCAAAAACCCCTTCTCCCTCAACGTGACACGGACCTAGGCACACCTTTTCATCAAGTTTTCTTCATTTCATCGAATTCAAGGTATGTTCTTCAACTCTATCTCAATTCTTGTCGAATTTTTCGATGTTGAACATGTGATGTGAGCGAAACTTGCCCTAAGTAGAAATTAAGCTTAAATTCAATTGAGTTATTATTGATTGACGTCGTAGTATCATTGTGATTGCATGAACTCGATAATTACATAGCTTGATAGAATTTTTTGTAAAATTGTAGCTAGGGCTTAAATTTGAATATGAAAAGGGGAAAAATTTAGTTGACATGTGAAATTCTTGTTGGGTTGTGTATGTTGGCTGAGATGAGTTGGTTGTGCTAACTGTTAATATGCTAAAGGACCGACGGATTTTCGGGGTAACAACATTAGGAGATGCAAGAAATGGGTGAATTGTATAGGTTCATGTAGATAAATTTTTTTCTTTGTTTCTCCTTGCTAAGTGATATGTATAGAAATGTGATCGATGGTAATGTTATGGTTAGCTGTATGAAGTCTGAGTAGTACAAAAGAATTTATACCATCAAATTCTCTGAATGCACTAGGCATATGTGTTGTGTTTTTGTTTTTATGTAAATTGGAAATAAGTATGATCTTGCCGTAATGTTGTGATTGTGGCTAAAGACTAAGTGTGGGGTGGCCTAGCTTAACCCAACCTTAGTCGAAGCTAATTTGAATTGGAATGACATTGGACATGTCTGTTTGGTTTGACAGAAACAATGGCAAGCAGGCAAGATAAAGGGAAGGGCGCATCTACATTGGGCGCCGGAAGGAAAAGAATCAGACTGGGAACAGCAGTCCCAGCAGCACCAGCGGTTCCGCGCGGCCAACGTCGGCAATACGGAACCCGATGGGTGACAGAGTAGGGGAAGAAATGGTACGCGAAGCATAAGGAAAGCAAATACTTCCCCGAGGAACACATTGCTAGGGAACAATTGGCACAGGAATTCCCCAGGATTGTCCACAGGATTGAGGCAGCCGGGATGAATTTTATCTTTGACGAGCCCAAAGAGTGCAATCTACACCAAATTCGGGAATTCTACGCCAATTGGAACCCGACACTCAGAAGTCACACCATAAAGATAAGGGGGCAGATAGTCACTTTTGAGCCCCATCACCTTAATGTCATCTTGGGGGCGCAGGACACAGACGCCCATGTGCTTCGGCAGCTGAATATCACTCCACCATACGCGGACATCAGACGCACTTTGTGTGGAGCTCGGTCTACAGCACGGTGGAGCAGGCATAAGGAGAGGGGCTACCATCAGGCATTGCCCTACTCACAGATGAACAGGGAAGCCAGGATATGGCTTAAGATTGTTTGTTCCTGCCTGATCCCGGGGGTGCATATGACAGATGTCACCCGGGATCGTGTATGCTAGGTCTATGCCTTGATGAAAGGGCCGGAGATCAATGTTGGGGCGGTGATTATCTCCGCCATGAAGAGAGCCCGTTTGCATCAAGGGAATAGGTACGGGTTTGGTGGATTACTAACCACGTTCCTGAGGGGCTTGGATATTGAGGAAGAGGCCCTTGACTACATCCCGCAGATGGAGAGGCGGGCCTTAGATGTCACCAAAACTAAGGCACCCGACACCACTCACGGGCCAGTTCTTACACTAGCCGAGCGACATGATCAGGATGATCAGTACATGGCTCGAATGTTCGGGATGCAGATGCTCCAGCTGCGCATAGGCGGGAGGCCGGCAACAGAAGATGAGTTGTGGCAGCTCGAGCTGGACTACCTTTTTGGCAAAAATGCCAGGGCTCTATGCTGAGTGGGGCCAACTTTTGTGGAGCCCACTGATCATGATGTCCCCACAGATGAGGAGACACGTCGCGACGACTCCGATGTTGAGTCAGATGATGACGATGGGGGCGATTCAGACATGGGAGACGAGGCAGCAGCATCTGACGAAGAAGTGGAATACTTTGATTGATCAGGGAGTTTCACCACCCACTTTTGTGCTATGCTGAATTTTGTGAACACTGGGGACAGTGTTCGATTTAAGTGTGGGGTGGGAGTAGTTAGGAGTTGGTTGCTATTGTTATTAATGTCTCTGTTCTGTTGTTGTGCTTGGATAAACTTGTGACCCTGTGATTTTTGTGTGTATGTCTGTATTGTAATTAAGGTGAAGCTGTTGTGTGCTGTTGAATGTTGTTAGCTGGTTTTGTAAATATTTTTGTTTTATCGAAATTATCGCTATTTTTAACATTTTTCATGAATTTTTTTATTTTTGGGTTTCTCGGCGTTTGTTTTATGTTTTTTTACCGAGAGTAGTCCTATTGAACCGAAATCGTAATTAGTGACCGTTCCCTATGATGGATGGATGAAGACCGTCTTAAGGGAAATGTAGTCGTTAGGAGTAGATTTATTTTGTTTATTTTTTTGTTTTTTTCTTTTGTTTGTTTGTTTCCCAAACGTGTCGTTACTTTATGGTTGCCGAATTCTGGTTGCGTGTTGTACATGATATTTAAAATGCAACGGTGCTTCATATGAAAGCATGCAACTTTGTAAATATGTTGAGATACCTAGGCCATAGAGTTCGATTTGGTGTGATGGAGGCTTAATGTTTGAATTCTTGTAATTAGCTGATTGAAGAGTCTGTGAATATGTCTTGAATTGAGCATGTGCAATGAGTGTATGGTGAGGTTTCGTTTCTTCCATGCTATTGTGAAGTGTCTAGAACTTGCCTGGTGTTGTACAAAATGAAATGAAGGATGTGTATTGTAGGAAAGGATGTAGGCATTTCTTT
This sequence comes from Datura wrightii, assembly GCA_035772735.1. Taxonomy (NCBI): domain Eukaryota; kingdom Viridiplantae; phylum Streptophyta; class Magnoliopsida; order Solanales; family Solanaceae; genus Datura; species Datura wrightii. The sequence goes on from JASDFA010000001.1 coordinate 115,196,572, forward strand.
GATTTAACCGAAAGTTTTTTTCATTATCGTACCTACCTTGCATATACATCCTAGTTAGCCCATTGAGCCTTTAGCCTATTCTTTTTCTTTTGTCAAAAAGGTGTAAACCGAGCTCAACCCCTTCTTTTCATTATCCACAATTTTAATCCAAAACTCTTAAGCGCTCAAGAAAAAAAAATAATTTTCCCACAGTGTCAGGGAGTGAGAATGATGAAAAGAAAAGAAAAAGCAGAGTGATGAAAGGAAAGAAAAGGTCAAAGGTGCACTCATTATAAATTAAATATAATGAAGACGTATAACTACTCTTTGTTATTAAGTCGAGTGTGCTTAAAGATATGGGGGCAAAAATAAAGACAGACTTCAAGAATGGGAGGATGAAGGAAGAAACAATGCCCATAAGATTGATGGGATGTATTGAAAAAGCGCTTAAGGAGGCTAGTTGTTATTATTTGTTAGCGCAGTATTTGCTAGTTCCATAGCTTACACTACAACGCGTTAAGTCCTACGTGATCTTATATCACGCATCCTTACATTAGTGGAGTAATACACTAAAGGCAAGCCTATGGTTCATGACATGATACATGTGAATTCTTTTGGGAGAGAGAGCGAAATCTTGTTTATATGCCCCTGCATGAAATGTCTTTGAGTTTATGTGATTAAAAAAGGGAAAATTCTCTTGTGTTGTGAGGGCACATGCTCGATGAGAGATGGAATTTTGTGTCGGACATCTTGATCAGCTGATTTGCATGAGTTTGCCGATATCGAGAGTCGATTCTTGAGTCTAAGAGGTCTTAATGTGTTGAGGGTCATTGTATTGATAAGACTGTGCATGTTTTCTTGATGATTTTCTATATTAAATAATTGGTATAACCGTAGCTTGAATTGTCGAGCCAAAGTAGCCCGGATTAGGTGTCAATTGCATGAGGTGTACGAGTATTGTTCGGGAATGAACAAGGATTTAAGTGTGGGGTAAGTGATCTTGGGCAGATTTATATGCCCAAGTGATACTCAATGTGTCGTTTTGTCTTGTTTATCTATCGATGTTTGTATGTTCTCATGTGAATTGTAATAAAATGTGAATTTATACTAACCAACATGATTAGCGTGATTTTGCAGGAAAAATATAATTTTACGAAGCTAAGATGCATGTTGGGGGAGAAATCGGGATTGGACTCGGAAGAGAGCAAGGAAGAAGCACAAGGAAAGCACGAAGTGAAGGGGCTCCACGATGGAGCCGTGTCACGCTGCCATCGCGGATGCATTCTGCCAGGATGCGGAAATTTTGCCAAATTTCAGTGAAGGTGCGCATTGGGGCCGTGGCACGTTGGCCTAGCCCCACGTTGCACGCCGTGCCACGTTGGGTGTGAATACTTGGACGACCGAATTCCAGTGAGGGTCCGCGTTGGTGGCGTGTCACGGAGGCAGTGCTCCGCGATGCACTCCGTGACATGTTGCTTGTTATTCCAGGAAAAATTCCCACTAGTATAAATAGAACACTTAGGTTCTTTTTTAATTATTTAGACTTGGTGGAGCAAGAACGTGGGTTACAGGCAGTTGGAGGGGACGAAAATCTCAGGGTTTTTCTCTATCTCCTACTTCCTTATTTCAATTGCTTGTATGATTAACACTCATTTAACGATGTTTAATCCACAAATGAGTGGCTAAATTCCCTTCTTGCTGAGGTTAAGAACATCTGTATTGAAATGTGATTATTGATAAATTGGTTTTTCATCTTTTCTTTCATGGTTGTTCTATTGATTCTAGTTTTTACTGCGTTAATGTGTGGCCAACGTTAATGTATATCTAAAAAGTCCGGTTTCACTCGAGAGACCAAGAAATTGGAAAGTTGTGAATTGATAGGATATAATCTTTTCTTATTTTGGGAAAATTGAGAATTGATTTACCTTCAGGATAGAGATATACCTGAAAGTCGTATTATTCAATTAAGGAATCGGTTTTGTATGGCTAGAACATGAATTTCTTTTTATCACAGAGATGTAGGTGGAAGGTTCATGATTCTTAAGTTGGGTTAAATATGAGAGTTTTAATCCATAGGTAATAATTCTTGACTAGCAACCGAGGAAAGATAAATCAAATTGTATCGATAATTTATTTCTCTACATGTTCATTTTTACCTCAGCATGCTCATACTTGTAGTTCAGACTCAAATTGTATATTCGTTTTAGACTTAGTATAAAATTAGGAAACAAAATATCAAAATCTTCTTCACACTGTTGTCTGCAGTTTAGAGTTAAAGTTTATTGACACTTGATTAGATTGATACCTTAGTCCAGTCCCCGTGGGATCGATACTTGGCTTACTTGAGCCACTTTACTACTTGTTCGACCGCGTGCACTTGCGTGTAGTTATACCAAATAGACCGAACAACTGTCTCTCTATATATACATGGATATTGGAGTTCAAATTATCAAAGACAAAAATTAATTCTACCTTATGTCATTTGATGAACAACTGTGGAACGATGAGGTTTAGATATATCCTTAATTTCATTAAAGTTATTAATTAAGTTGTATTTATCTATATGGTGATTATTTTTTTCTACTATCACTAAACTATATTCGTCCTTCTAATTTTTATTTCATGGTCATTTAGTTTTATTTTTTAGCATATGGATATTTTATTTTACTACATACAGAAAAGATGCAAGTATGACACAAGGGGCACATGCACATACACTATCGACTATATTTTCAAAACAAGAATTAGTGAAATGTTTGACAAGTATAATGATCGAATTGAGATGCAAGTATAGCTAAAGAAGAGGATGTAATATGTGAGTTCATTAAGTTATTTAGATTGATTGCTAATGTCCCTTGACATATGCTTAGCAATGTTCTTATCCCAGTTAATGTGAGGGACAGGAATCATTGGATTTTGGCAGTGGTATCGTTCAGGGATAGATATATTAAGATATATGGCTCGTATCAAGAAGTAGACGATGATGCAATTGTTAAGGTTGAAGTGTATAAACTGACTAAGCTCCTACCTGTGTACTTTTCTATTAGTTGTTTTTACAGAGGAAAGAACACATTGATTAGTCCCGAGAACAAGCACACATTGACAAAGTTCTGTTTGATTTGTTTAAAGTTGTGTGTATTCATCATCTTCCATAAAAAAGACGGAGAGCATGTATGTTTCATTTAATATAACTTATAATTTTAATTATTTAGTCATTTCTTTTAAAACTTTTATTAACTGTCATGTCTAAGGATTGTTGTTGTATGTGGCATCATATATAGAGTGTTTGATGATAGTATGGATATTTCAGCTGAACACTACGATACTAAATTACTCCATATGAGATATGGAGCACTTTTAATGGGACTACACTATGTAGAAGCAATACACAGAGGCAATGAGTGATAATGAAGCACCAACAAAGCCAATAAATCCAATTCTACATTTTGATACACACGAAAAAACCATCATTAGTTAGGTTTTTAGTATTTTGGAATATAATACAATTTATGACTCTATGTTATTTTCTTTTATTATATTTGGATTAATCTTTGTGTTGGATGTCTAGTTCAGCCTAAATACATTTAATATTTTATTGATTTACTATAACTTAAAATTCTTATTGATTTTCATTCTATGAATGACTTCAAGCATAGAAAAATATAATGTACTCATAAAATCATGTATTTATATTGCTTGTATTCAATTTGATTATATGGGAAGTATACATTCATTATGGGATCATATATTAAGTGGTCACTATTTAAATTTTGATATGGCCATTTCACATGATCCAATTTGGCAGATCGTGTCAAATTGATATCACACATCTAGGTTACCGATCTCACAAGTGCAAGAGCAATGTCAAATAGAGTCCTGCGGATTAGTATGAAGACGTCAACATTTAATCCTCAAAAACCTATGAGGCATGTAGGAAGTTTTACTTTTATTCTTTCCTATCATTTTCTCCTGGTGTATTATTTGTCTGGGTTGAGTTCTATTGGTGTCTCAATGAGTTGAGTTCAATTGATATCTGACTACATAAATTGTGTTAGGGGGTTGACGAAGATCGCTATAGTGGGGGCGGATCGGCATAGCACATCCGTTGCAATGGTAAAGCGATCGTTGCAGCGGACAGGTGCTAAATAGAATCCAAATCCCCTATTTTGGGGAAAATTTCAAAATTATTCTAGGTGCTATAGATAAAGCATAGGGAATACAGAATGCAAAATAATATAACAACTATGCCTAAAATAAGAGCATTGTTCTTCAAATGCCACCAATGGGCATTCATACATCAACAATGAAATTAAAAATCCAAAAATAAAAATAATTATCCAGAACATACATAGATACAATTTGTTCAACAAATGGCCCTACAAGAGCAAGAAAACAACCTGAGCTGAGGGACGAGGGGAGGGAGATATACTAGGGCATTGCCTAACTAGTGGCCTCGTCGTCATCGTCATCGGGCTCACTGGACTCTTCATTTCGAACCCACTGAGGAAGGAGAACTGTTGGGGCATCTTTATTGTACACCTAGGGAATATTAGAGAAGGGAGAGAGAGTATTGAATCTTCTTCACCCCCTCCCACATAGGGACAAACATCTTCTCCCGTAATCGCGTTTTCTTCTTCTCCGCTTTCAGATCCTCTCAGAGCTCAACATTGGCTTGATATAGAGATGCAATGGCCTCCTATAAGACCTCAGGGTCGACAACAACTGCACCAGATGATTTCCACCATGGAGTGGTCTAGATAACCTACCCAACAAATCTCTAATAGCGGCCATCTCTGCCTCCATTCGCTTAAAGGAGCCAGAAGGCCCGGATGGACCAGCAACCCTGGCCCTCACTATCTTTATCATTTTAGTCTACCTTTCTCTTATTTCTACCCCTCCCATACGTACCCTTCACCCTCAAGGGGTCGGAGGGCACATCACAAGCAATCATGTCATCCCCCCTCTCTTTGGGCATTTTTGCCCACGTGCATAACCTAGTAATGAGGGAGTGAAATGGAAGCCTTTCCCCACTCTTAGCTATGAAGTACCTCCACCCCTCCATGTTTTGAGACCCTATGTTGATCAACACTTGGTTTAGAATACACGCCACCACCAAGGCCTGATGATAAATACGTCACTAATGTTGGTGGAGGGACAAATCCGTTGGGACACAAGGTTCATCCACCTCTGAGCCTCCACTATGAAATATGTGCCCTTGATGCCAGTATGATTGATGCCCCAAGTAGTAGAAGCCCCCTTGTTTTCCACCATTAGGGTATTAACGAGCCACTACCCGTTGTTGTCCACGTCCTAGCCTTGAGATTGATCTCTGGGGGATTGGACAACCCCCAACACCTCATTGATGGAAGTGGAACTAATGCTGAAGGTTACCCCTAAGACATAGATGATTGGGTCTGAGAGGGACCAGTTCACCATGGGAAGGTGGGCGTAAAATTCCTTCACGCTTTGCTCGTTCATCGAGCACAACTGCATGGACAATAGAACTCACCCCATCTCCTAAAGCCGAGTATAAACTTTTGGTGCTTTCTCTACCACATCAATCATGATGAAGCCCCTCTCATGAACAAACCCCTTCATCTCCTGCTCAATGTGTCGTCGCTGACACTGGTCATTAAAGAACTTTATGTGGTCAGAGGAAGAAGTGTTTGAAGCCATAGCAATAGGAGTACTATAAAAATATTGCATTAAACGAACTAGCCAATAAAAAGAAAGAAAGGACTAAGCAAAATTTAAACCAGTTATGTTCAACATTTTTCCTAAGGGCTTCGGCTACAGAAAGTGTGGGTCCACTATGAAAAATCCTCTACAGCAAGAGCTGGTCCGCTGCAGCAGAAGTCATCTTCCCACCCAACCCCAAGAATGGTGGTTCAAGTTCTATCCATGGTATTGGCAAATTTAAGCACGGATTGGCAAATCCATTATTCAATCAATTGGCAACCAAATTCAAGCCTTAAAGGATGGAAAGGATTCAAACCACCACCCAAACCAACCAAGAAAATATCTTGTGCAAAACCCCTATAAAAGTAGTAAATCTTATGTAGAGAGTAATTTAAAAGGGCTTAAGAATGTAAATAGAATGAGCATGCTTCAAGATCTATCCACCACAAGTATAAGAAAGAAACCTACCCCAACCACCCCATTTCCAACTAAAATCAAAGCATATAGGCACAACATAATGAATTTTAAGAAGTGAAGATTACCTGCAAAATCAAACAAAGAGAGGAAGTTTTAGCGAGAAAATTGAGAATGCAAGCGGAAAAGTTTGTAGGAATGAAGACAAAACCCTCGCTTTGTCCTTTTTAAACTGTTAGTCATTTATGTTGCAACGGACAACACCTCACCACAGTGAGGACCCCATCACTGAAGTGGTCTAGTATGAGTCCAGTATTATAGTTACACTCACATTCTCCAATATTTAATGCCATTCCTATGAGGGTTGTAAATTGTCTCGAGTCTTTGACAAGGAAGGTCTTATAAGTGACAATGTTAGCATAAAAAGTTGCTTGAGGAAGATAAGGAGAGAATGGAAATTACCAAGGGATACAATATGAAAGACCCGGAATAATTTGGTTAAAATCACCCTCATAAACTCTAGTAAGACATCATCAAAATAAAATCTACTATTACACCCCATGCTTTTAGAGCGGTCCCGTTGATAGGTTTCAGACATATGAGCCTAGCTTTGTGGCTATGTATTGTACATCAAGGGAAGACTGGAGGATGCATGTGTGAATGAATGGTCGAGCGAGCGGGAAAAGAGGTCAAAGGAAGTCCGCAGAAAGTTGCACATTGCGGATCCCTCCCCTCCATGTTGAGTTGCGCATCATGGCCCCCTTTAATCCACAATGGTTGTAGATGGTCATCCCTAAGTTTCTACCATTGAATTCATAGAAATCTTATCGGATAAGCTTTGTTTATGTTATTTCTTTATTAAGGTACGTCAACTGTATTTTGATAGTAGGTTGGGATTCTTATGTAGTATTCTCATGGTGTGGATAGCTCAGGATTTTTATAGCTTAAGTTTATTGGGTTCAAGGTATGTTAAGGCCTCCGTTTCTTTTTTGGCATGAATTTCATCGTAATTAAGTCTTGTCGATATTGTGCGAGTTTTCTACTTTGTGGGTTGATGTAATGTTGATTATACTACTATTTATGGATTGTGGGATGGTCTCCTTTCCCTCTCCATTTGAGGCCGTGAAGTCGAACATTAGTTTTAGTTGGTTGTTGTTTGTCGATAGGGCATTAGAAATCGTTGGTTGAGAGCTTTCTAGTTTGAGCTAGGGTCTGTCTTGGCTATATTTTGGGGCCTATTTTGATGTAGTTGTAGGTCATGTGTGTGACTGATGGGGTGGATTAGTGAAGAGACGATTTAGATATTCCATAGTGGCTTTATTTCTCCTCTGGTAGTAGTGTTCGGTTGTTGTGGAATTGAAGTTAGTATTGGTTAGGTTCAATGGGAGTTTGTGTCATCTGTGTAAGTAAAGTACCCCCCAAGTTGTGATAGTGTAGAGGGGAATATTGGAATTCATGCATAAAACATGAATAATGTACCTTGGGCATACTTAGGGATTTTCGCCGGGGGAGAAATTTTCATAAATCGGCACTATAAATCGAGAACGATATAAAATAGGAACTTAAAATACTAACATCTGAGATTTGACCTCAACATGATAGAGATCTTGCCTCCACGTCACCCGCAATTATTCGGGGATGAAGAATTATTTAATTAGTATCTAATATAATGACCCATTTCAATCGTTATTAAATTTTTTACGACATGAGTGTAGGAATTTGATACTATTCTAAAAATGATTGTAATTTTCAAAATAACAAATATAAATTGTGGGAAAATAGTAAACAAAATAAAATTTAAAATTAAAGTGGGCCCAAATAGGTGAAACCACTATAGTGGAAGGTCCTTCGCCATAGCGGGATCGCTACAACAAGGAAGGGATCGTCATAGCAAAAGACGTGAGCTAGAATTCTGTGCTTTAGTTTATTTTAAGACCCAGTTCCTATTCTAACAAGGATCGATTGTTAAAAACACCCTATGGTAAAACTTTAGATTCCACCAAAAATTTAGCAGGGTGGCTCCAAAAGAACAAGACTCCACCTTCCTCCCCAACAACTTCATTCAAGAATGCTAGACTTGGGACAAGAACGGAACCTCATTGATTTCATGGCAGCAATTGGCGCCCAAGTAGGCTATGACTTACCCTTGAATTAGATTTTGATTAGTGAATAGTATACGTGTGTGGAATTGATGGGAGTATGTCTATACATTAAAAAAACATAAATTGAATAAGTAAATCATAAAGAGGGTGGATGTTTATGTGATAATGTGTCTATAAGGTCAATTTAAATACATTCATAAAAAAAGGTGAAAGTGGTAGAACCTAGTTTGTGTAAATTGTTGATGTGTATGCCTTCGAAAGTGTTTTTCACTCTTGTTGTGTAAGGATGACCCATCATTAGTTAATTGTGTGATAAAAATCCAAGTTGGGAGAGGATAAATATCGTATGTTTTGCATAAATTGCTAGTAAAATAATACTCATGACAGGGACAATGATGTTCTCCCAAGTAAAATTACCTTCAAATGGGTAAATCCTTACAAAGTTGAGGTGGAATGTTTAAATTGATATGTCAGTGAAATCACATTATCGTACCTACTTGTTGTGATAGACATTACAGTGAATTGACAATGTTATGTGAATAAGCTGTGAAGATTTGTTAGGACTATAAATATAATTCATGATTTTTGTGTGCAATTGTGATAATTAATGTATACCTGCTATTTTTGTCTTGCATGATGACTAATTTTGATAACATACTATGATATGTTAATGATGATGGAATAATACCCTATTATTCAGATATGAGAGGCTCTTTCCCAAGGTGAGCATCCGGGTGAGCAGTTATGATGTGACTGGCTTGTGCCCGAGGTGATAATTTGGGCGAGTGGTTATGATATGAGTGGCTCGTGCTTGAGGTGGGCATCTACTTGAGCAGTTATAATATGGGTGGCTCATGTTCGAGGGGAGCATTCAGATGAGCAGACGAGTAGGAGCGAGTATCATGTCGGTAAACTACATGGATTTCTAGAGTCCCCTGCAGGTCATGACTAGAAGTACAAGTATAAGACCTTCAGACATGTGAGTACAAATGAGTTACAAATGTGTGATCAAACTTAATTCGTAAGACCCTCTGACATGTGTGTACGGGAGTGACAAATGTGTGATCGGATTTGATACAGAGTGAGACTAAAGAGATACAGGGGCTGTAGTTCAATGTGGACATGATTCCATTAACCAAAATGAATTGCGCTATGATTTTAAATTAATGGTGATGATGGCTGATGTCTATTTCATAGACTCTTACTTCCTATGATAGGTGTGCTTGAACTTGTCTGTGTACGATTTATTTTATTTGAATTTTATTGTTCATAAATCCATAGTGAATGGTGTATATGCTATTAAGCCTATTAGGATTGGTCCTGATCTTGGGAATGGTCTTTTAAAAATGATAGAGTTAGGATACCAAATATTAATTAAGGGTTAATTGATTAAGGACAGCTAACAGACAGGAATAACAATGATGGTGCTAGTTAAATAGTGATAGTGTTGAACTTTTGTGAGTTGTTTTATTGATAATGCATGATAATTATTAAACTGTATTTGGAAGTAGACATGTGTAATTATGATGGTGTAGATGCTACCGCTGGTCTTGACATATCGTGGGGAGTAATGTGATGCAATATTGGAATAGATATGTTAGAGGGGAAGGGTGTCCAGTTCTCATGGAGCTACTGGCTGAAAGAGGCACTGCTGCAGTAGTGAGGTTTTCCGCTTCAGCGAGACTACCGTAGCGATCGAACTGCCGCTACAACGGAGGTTGACCGGAATCAGAGTCTAGGATAGATTAAAACATTCTAGGTTGTTGCTTAGTGGTCATGGATTCGTTAAGGAAAAAACCGATGAAATGTGACGAGATGTCATAATATATTAAATGATATGTTACTTTCTTATGATATTGATTTTATATTATGTTGCGTGAACTAATGTTAGTCGATTGATGATGCTTATAAATACATGTGGTGTACTGATACTACTCTTACTACACTTTTTTGAGGTGTAAATTTGTGGCAGGTTAATGAAGTTTCACGATTGAAGGGACAATTCTCCGCATCAGCTTCAACTCTCTTTACTCAGATGAAGCTATGTCTTTTGTTTTCATCAATCTAATTAGAACTGTTGCACATGTCTAGACTAAGTCCCTGGGAGTTGATTGTTTGGGAACTGTTTTAAATATTTTAAGCATGATTGAAGAATATTAATTGTAATATGGTTGGTGCTGGAAATTGATAATTGTTATTAAGAAGGGATCTTATTATGAAATTGAGTTTTATAAAAAAGGATTCTCCTATTGGACTAGAGTCAAGTAGGTACCCACACGATCCGCCAAATTGAATTATGTCACTATTTTCCTATAACTAGACCACTACATATACATCAACCAAACTACAAGAATTAATTTGTATTCATATATAAATATGTTATTTAAAAAAATAACTTGTATTTATATTTTTGTATTGGCATATATTCACTAAAACACCAACAAATACATAAGAATAGATGTATATTAGAAACCCGTTTGTATTAAATAAATTTTTCATTACCTATTATTGGATTCTGTATTCATGCAACCAGACAAAAGAGAATATATCAATAAAGTATAAGAATTGTAATTTATTAATATAGATTTCATTTTATTCTAATATAAAATTCAAAGTAACATAACATTGAGGGACGTGAGAAATAAAAAACTAAAGACCAACTAATTTCTATGTGGCTCATTTCTACATGAACGCCAAGTGTGTCCAACATGTCCATATATACTAGATGAATTTGAACTTTTCTTAAGCAGAATTTCTCTAAATGTTCCTCTTGATTTTTTTGGCCTTCCAGGAGGTTTTTTGTGTTTTGGTGGTAAAATAACTACGTCCGAGATATATGCAAGTATCTTTCAATCACTTAGATCAAGAAGAGGATACACGAAAACCTCATATGTGTTTATTAAGTTCTTTGGTTTGTATAAGATTGAACAATATTCATTTGGTAGTAGACGTTTTCTCTTCAAAACAGTCCAGGCATGGCGGCACCACAACTCGTCCACTTGAAATCTTTCACAGTTGCACGTTTTATTTTCGATGCAAACTGTGTAACTCCTACCTTCTTCGTTCACAATGTGTAAGTATTTTCTTGAGGGTACAACCTAAAATACATAGAGTAAATTTAACTATTAAAATTAGAAATTGTACATACAATAAATAAATTAAATAAATGTTATCAATATGCAAAAGGCATATCACAACAACGACAACAATAACAAATCAGTATAATCCAATAAAGTAAGGTATAGGGAGGGTAGAATGTATGCAGACCTTACTTCTACCCCAAAGGTAGAGAGGCTGTTTCCGGTAGATCCTCGGCATTTAGAAAAATAGTCCCACATAATAACAGCAGTACAAGAGATATCATACAATATAAAACAACAACTAGTAACAGAATCAAACTAAACAACAGTTTACTAATAGAGATACAAGTAACAACAACTAATACCAAACCACAAAGAATAAGAAACTATAAGAGCAATACGAGGCCTATTACTAAGAGAAAAGCAAAAAAAGGCATATTGCAAAAATAAAAAATAAATACGTATAAAATTATAACATAACCAATAATATCAAACGTACTAGCATACGTGAACATCTTCTCTCGTTAATGGTTAACATCTCTTGGTATTTCCTACCAAATACTATAATGGGTATGCAGCATTCTTTCCATTGGTGCAATTTCATCGTCCAAACATCTTCCTAACTTCTAGAAAATTAAATATGGACAATTCTCCTACTGAAACTAGCACCGAATAATGGACTCAACAATGTTCAATTTCACTGTCCATCCTCGATTAACTGGTGCATACAACCTAAAATCACTTTTCATACCCAGCTAAATCCAAGTAGTCTTTCACCCAAACATCTACATTCTCGACTATTTTCATTATCTCATCTAACTCATCCTGAGTGTATGCCTTTGCCATGAAATTGTGCACTTCATTCAACTATTCATGACTCTTTTTGTATTTTTTACATACAATATTGTTAATATGCCATATACATGCATAATGAGGTACACTTGGATACACCTTTGATACAACTTTGATGATGTTCTCATTCCTATACGATACAACACATATGCCTTTCACCAAAAGCTTTTTGAACACAAAGAACTACGTCCATGTAACATCATTCTTAGAATGAATTATGCTATATGCTAGTGGTAGTATATGTATATGCAATATCATATACACAATCTTCAATATAATTGTATTCCTTTTTTATGATTAGATTATATCCCTACATTTTAAACAACTGTAAATAAGTAATTGTATTACTTGCACCATCTAATGTTCTTGTTAAAACAAATTTCCACTTTGTATGTAGATTTTAGGTAGCCTCCATCTACAATAACAATGGGTCTACAGTTATCAAAATCCTTGATAAAGGCATACAATTATACAAAATGCATATATAAACTCATTTTCAGGTGATTTGTATATTCTGATGTGCAACCTAGGGTATGATGTATCAAAAATGTATAAGTATCTAGGTAATTTATTGTATGATCAGATGGATTACCCCTTAATAACAACACAACTTTCTCTTTAGCTTGTCATGCCTTCGTGTAGCTCACATCCATACCAAGATCCAATTTTATATCATCTATTATGTCTTTTAGGATGTATTTCCTTTTATGATTTCGATACTTTTATTTAATAATGCCTCCAATCAACCACAAGTTGCTTGGCATTGTGAATCCATCATATCTTTCAATGGATATAGATGTTTGTTTTTGAAGCATCTAACTTTGAACATTTTTTTATTTATTTATACTTGAAGCCTTAAAACTCCATGCACATTATTCAGATATGCATACAAGCCAATAGATGCGCACACCAATTATGTGCACATATAATTAGTCTTCCATATAACTAAATGTACAATAGTTTTTGGATACACTTAGACTGATACACCCTTTTTGTATAAGCACATATAGTGATTTTTGTTAATAAATACAAAAGTATACAAATATACGCACCTTCGAGTATTTGACCTCTTAACCTTGAATTGAAAGCTTTCATTGATTGCGTATTTCACCATCACAATCCTTATGATTTTTTATCCTTATATATTTGTCCTTCCATTGCCTCTTTTTCATTTTGGTTTGAGATAATCAATCATTGGCCCCTTCAAGTTATATAACAATTGATTTTGGGGAAGTTAATGCCACAATTGCCAATGTATCAACTATATCTATACACCGTTTTTATTCAATTTGTGTAATACCATCTAGTATCACACTATCTGCTAATATTCATGAGATTGTCAGTTGTAGTTATACACAATAGATACATCCCAAAAATCTCTATGCTCTTTCTTCAGTTCACCATACACTATAACACCTATATCATTGTGTATTTCCATAGGCATACAACTACCTTCTACGCTATATTTAATTTATATAAACTTGAGAGTATTATCGATTCCTAGTTGATTTGAAATTGTAGTAACAATATCACCATAACAAGCATTCTCTTTGATCATGTCCCCCTCAATAAAGTAATTGACGTGATAATTTTCTTTGATCCAGTGCCTTGAGTGCCGAATTAATACTATTATGCTCTTCATTGTTGTATTCAATTTCAAATTTTGAATTGAGATACTTTAATGATGATTTTTGTCTTTATAATTTATAAGAACACAAGCAATTCATGCTTTCAATTATGATTTATACTCTTTAATACATGACAATTTTGATGAGGAATTAATAGATATATTTATGAACTCTCCATTTGATGAATCAATGGGGGAAAAGGAGTATGTATCATTGGAATGATCTGAAAATATTTATCTTTCTTTTGTTGATGAATACATATAATTTTCAGATATATTTTTTCTGAGAATATTCTCTATCTTTTATGTTAGAATTGAAGAGGATTTGAAAGCAAATCCCCTAATTATGGCTAACAAAAGAGTCCATTTTAAAGAAAATCATGTCACATACTTTCAGTATAACTATTAAAATGTATTAGTTTATACACCCTTTATGGGAGAAGACATACAAATAATACAAACTATTATGAGCTACAAATGGTAATTTACAAAATTGAAGCAACAGTAGTTCTTGTTTCTCTTGATCTCAGTGATACGTTAAATACTTATTGCCTTTTTAGGGTCTCTAAAATATATATATATATATATATATATATATATATATATATATATATATATATATATATATATGGGTTTATATCGCTTTGAGAATCGATAAATTTTGAATTTTGGAACAAGCTCATTTACCGACTAAGATGATACACACAATAAATATCATCCAAACTGTAGTGCTTTTTGTAAGTTCTTCCTAATAGATACTCTCTCTGTCCAATTGTATGTAGTAATTTTTATTTTGCACCCTTATTAATGTATGCATGTTTTTATAATTTATACCTTAATCATTGATAATTTGTATCCTAATTTATTTAACTTTTTGCAAAGCTATAAAATAATTTTAGAAAAAATATATATCTACGAGGAAAAACAAAGAAAAAATGAGATTATGAAAACAAGAAAATGATTAAATTTATAACAAAAATAGTAATGAAAAATCAGAATAATATTTCTCTATGGTAATGAATAGCTTTTCAATGGTTTGATCTACTCCTCGAGTTAATATTTCCTTCATTTCAAAATAAGTGATGTTTTTATTTTCTTCATTTTATTTTAGAATAAGTGGTGTTTCACATTATTAAGAAGGTATTTGTCACAATTCAATTTTTGACCGTGACCAGCGCTAAGGGATAGAATCCCAAAGCAAGCCTTAACAAAATATTTATACAAAACCAAACAGAGTCTTCCCTATTTTTGGGCCTATCCATTAACATTTCCTATCTTAGAATCAATAGACAACAACTAATAACACCAAAACAAACCATAACCATCCCCAATTAACTCATTTTCAACATCATATTTTTAATTATCTCCAAAATATGGGAAGAACAAGTAGTACTACTCAGAAGCATGCAAAAATGAAAGAATACTCATAGAACTAACAAAATGATTATCGTGCAACTCTAAGAGTTCAAAGAAAAAGACCATAACAATTAAATAAGTCCTTGCCCACGTGAACAAATGTGAGGCTCACTAGAAATTTGTCAACTTGAACGCTTTAGTTAATGAAATCCTTGCCAACGTCACCTGCATTCTCTAGAAAAATAGTAGGGAGTGATTTGCTAGCTCAGTGAGTAATAAAACTTAACCACAACAGCTTTTAATAGGGACAAGTTAGAAAACACGCTAGTAGGATAATCAAGAATATCGTGAAATAAAAGGTTTTTAGAAATGATAACAATAATCAGTCTTGTCTATTTCCTGCAAGTATAAATTAATTAATAATTTAATAATAAATTTTGTAACTACTATCATATCAAATCTTATATTTTGAGAGGTTTTCAAGGATGAATCATATAATCATTGTGGCTTCCTACATTGCGAGATAGCCAATAGCTATGAACCCTTTGTAAGGGAGTCACATATTATGGAAGGTCCCTATTCAAGGAAAATCAGTAACTATATGCTAGTTTTACCTTCCCAGTAGTGAGAGCTGTAACGGTAATTTGTAAATATAAGGTGCACCAGGTCTAACAAATCTGCCGTTAGCTGCGGGATCCATCAATGTCTACTCCTATTTATGCTTTTCTTTTTAAATAGTAAGTACACATATGAAAGCATTTTCACAAAGTATAGGGCACTTAATTTCTTTTAAAAGTATGTACTTCTTTTTAGTAATGATAATCATCTCAAGTAGCAATAAAACACGTTTAGTAATTATGAGAACATATAAAATAATGGTAAACATATCAAATATATATTTAAATACCATATCAGCTAAAAGACTTGTCCCACATACAATTTCAAAGCATTCAGTGAACATTACATTTTTCAATCATGTATTAAGGATGCAGGTACTGGAAATATAAATTACAGTAAGGTTACAGTACTGGTATCAAAATACCAAACTCGTCACCTCAAGCAATCCATGTGGCTTCCTTCAATCAATTTATAATCGCATCATATCGATTTCGTGTTAATTTTCTTATTTAGGCTAATTCATAACTAATTAAAAATACCCAACCCTCGGGATTTCATGTTTTACCATCGATTTTCCAGATTATATTTACTCATGCCATGAGTAATTTAATTTGTCTAATAACCATCAATTCCGACCTATCATACTATTTATTCATCCAATTTCTTAGCCAAATTTCTCTAAATCTATGCTTAAAATAAACTAAAATAACCTTCCTGTCCATTCTATTTTTTTGGTGTATGCCAAAATATAAGAGTTTGCACTCCAATTATCTAATGTATTTACTTTGTTCATGAGAATTTAATAGACTCCTCTATTTTAACCCCTATTTCTTGAACTCTCAACCCTAATTCAATAGTCATGGGTTATATGAATCAAATATATAAACTAAGTTAATAAATTTACCTTTTTGTTCTCCTTCTCTCTAAAATTATTTATCAAATCTTGAATTATCTCCTCTTCGTGCTCTTTCTATGGAAAAAAAATGAAAGAAACTCACTTTATTTGAGTTCTAGAAGTCGTGATCGAAAGCCACCCACTTTGTCTAAATATTCCTTTTTTTCATATTTTTTCATGGGTATTACATTCTCCCCATCTTATGAAATTCGATATCTAAATTTAATATAAATGCATACTTGTAGCTTGAAACAACTGAGGGTACTTGACTCGCATTTCATTCTCAGACTCCTAAATAGCTTCTTCAATTGTATGGTTTCTCCATAAAACTTTCACAGATACAATTTCTTTTGACTGTAACTTCCTTTATTACCTATGAACAATACTCAATGGCTCCTCTTCATACATCAAATTCTCATTAAGCTATAAAGTGGGTGCCTCAAGCATATAGGAGGAGTCATATATATATTTTTTTAGCACAGAGACATGAAACACCGAAAGGATGAAAGACATCTCATGAGGAAGTGTCAAACGATATGCTATTTCTCCTACCTGGTCAAGTATCTCATATAGTCTTATAAATCTTGGGCTCAATTTTTCTTTTTTCCCGAATTGCATAACACCTTTCATAGGGAGACTTGTAGGAAAATCTTGTCCCCAACTGTGAATGCTAAATCTCTCATTCTCTTATCCGCATAAGACTTTTGCGTCGTGTCACGGAGGCAGTGCTCCGCGATGCACTCCGTGACACGTTGCTTGTTATTCCGGGAAAAATTTCCACTAGTATAAATAGCACACTTTGGTTTATTTTAACGGGGGCTGACTTAGTTGAGCAAGGACATGGGTTACAGGCAGTTGAGGGGACGAAAATCTTAGGGTTCTTCTCTATCTCTTTCTCCTTTATTTCAATTGTTTGTATGATTTATACTCATTTGATGACGTTTAATCCACAAATGAGTGGCTAAATTCACTTCTTGCTGAGGTTAAGAACATTTGTAGTGGAATGTAATTATTGATCATCTTGGTTTTTCATCTTTTCTTCCATGGTTGTTCTATCAATTTTTGTTCTTACTGCATTAATGTTTGGCCAATGTTAATGTACATCTAAAAAATCCGGTTTTTGCTCGAAAGAGAAAGAAATTGGAAAGTTGTGAATTGGTAGGATATGATCTCTTCTTGGTTTGGGAAAATTGAGAATTGATTTACCTTCAGAATAGAAATATATCTGGAAGTCGTATTAGTCAATTAAGGAATCGGTTTTGTATGGCTAGAACATGAATTTCTTTTTATCACAGAAATGTAGGTGGAAGGTTCATGATTCTTAAGTTGGGTTAAATACGAGAGTTTTAATCCATAGGCAATAATTCTTGACTAGCAACCGAAGGAAGGATTAACCGACGTGTATCAATAAATTGCTTCCCTGCATGTTCGTTTTAGCCTCAGCATGCTCATTACTATAGTTCAGACTCAATTTGTACATTTGTTTTAGATTAGTATAAATTAGGAAACAAACTCCCAAAATCTTCTTGAAACTGTTGTCTGCATTATTAGAGTTAGAGTTCATTAACGCTTGATTCGATTATTACCTTGGTCCAGTCCCTATGGGATAGATAGTTGGCTTACTTTATCCATTTTACTACTTGTTCGACCACGTGCACTTGCGTGTAGTCATTCAAAATCCCGAACAAGTTTTTGGCGCTGTTGCCGGGGACTGGCAATTGGTAAAATTGTTTTATTAAGTGTTAGTTTACGATTTCTATATTGTGCTGACAACTTGATCTTACCATGTCTTTTGCAGATATTGAATTCTGTTGAAGACTGGCAAGAGACAAAGAGCTGGTGGACTCATACTTAGAGACAGAAAGATAATTCCATCGTCAAAGGATAGAAGCTCTAAAGAGAAAGCTGCAGTTGCTCAGACAAACAATCCTGGAGCAACAACAGAATCCACCACTTGTAAGGGCAGTGTTAGTGCCCGAAGAAATGGCAGCTAGGCCGGTTCGCGAAGTGGCAATCCCACACGCTAACAATGTTACATCAAGCATTCGCAAACCCGAGTCAGGAGAGAGGTTTGAGCTGAAACAGAATATGGTGCAATTGTTGCACACCAGCGGGCAATTCACAGGTCTCCCTCACGAGGATCCACAACAACATCTCCAAAACTTTTTGGAGATAAGTGACACTTACATCCCTGCTGGAGTATCATCTGATTATGTAAGGCTTACATTGTTCCCATTTTCACTATTGGGAGAAGCAAAGAGATGGTTGAAAGCTGAGCCACCTAATTCCATCACCACTTGGGATGATCTTGCACGGAAATTTTTGATATGGTTCTTTCTATCCGGTAAAACAGCAAGACTTACAGTCAAATTCTATGTTTTAAACAAAGAGAGGGGGAGAATCTGTATTAAGCTTGGGAATGATTCTAATCTATGTTGCGGGATTGTCCTCATCATCACCAATCCAATGATGTGCTGGTGCATACTTTCATAGAGGGTTTGGAACCCCACACAAAAATTTTGCTAGACTCAGCAGCTGGGGGACAAACATTAGAAAAGACTTATGAGGAGTTGTATACTTTGTTAAACCATATTTCGTAGGGAAATCCATAGTGGAATGCATACTCTTCAAGAGGGGGAACAAGGAAAGTAGCAGGGGTCTTGGAAGTGGATGGTTTTACAGCTATCGCTGCACAGATAGTTGCATTACAGAATCAACTCAACACCCACTTCAGCAATATGAGCTTGAATCAGTCTCAAGCCCCAGTGAATGTAGTGCAGCAGATTTGGTGTGAAGTGTGCGGCAGTAATGAACACTCAGCTGAGTGTTGTGGTGCGAATCCTGATTCAGTGAACTTTGTTGGTAATGTATAGAGAAATAATCACCAACAGTATGGCAACAACTACAACTCTAATTGGAGGAATCATCCGAATTTTTCCTGGGGTAGTAACAGCCATCAAGGGCGGAGTTCGAATCAGGGTGCACAGAGAAATCAAGGAGGGCAGCAGAACTATAAGACTCAATATAGAAGCAACAATGCACCTCCACCACCACCATCACACAGCATTGAGGAAATGTTCAAAACGATGATAGCTAACCAAGCTCAATTGCAGGATGACTATGTGAAATTGGCAGCCGATGTAAAGAACAATCAGTTAGCTACAAAGGCACTGGAGTACCAATTTGGGCAACTAGCTGGAGCTCAAAACACCAGGCCGAGAGGAGGACTCCCGAGTGACACTGACCCCAACCCCAAGCAAGTGAACGCAGTGACCACAAGGAGTGGTTTACAACTCAAGGAGGTGGAACCAGAAAGACCATCGCAGCAGTCGGGAGCAGTGGAGAATGAGAGGGAACACAAGGATGATAGGGGGAAGGAGAAGGAAGCTGAACCAGAAAGACCACCACCCCCGTTCCCTCAAATATTAAAGAAACACAAGGAGGAAGCGTGTTTCAAAAAGTTCATGGAGGTGCTTAAACAGGTACACATTAATTTACCTCTTGTTGATGTTTTGCAAGGAGTGCCGAAGTACGCAAAATATATCAAGGACATCGTGGCGAACAAAAGCGGGTTGACGGAGTACGCTACGGTGGTTCTTATGGAGGAGTGCACTTCCCGGATACAAAATAGGTTGCCCACAAAGCTCAAAGACCTTGGGAGCTTTACAATTCAACTTACAATCGGGCAGAGTATCCAAGCTCACAGATTATGCGATTTGGGAGTGAACATTAACTTGATGCCGACATCGGTATTCAAGAAATTGGGGCTAGGCAGTCCTAGACCAACGACAGTGATCTTGCAACTAGAGGATCGTTCTTTGGCCAGACCAGATGGCATTGTGGAGGACGTGCTAGTGCAAGTGGGCTCCCTGATCTTCCCAGTACACTTTGTCGTGCTGGATTTTGAGCCGGATGCGGAAGTCCCATTTATTTTGGGACGTCCTTTCTTGGCGACCGGGAAAAAGCTGATAGATGTAGCTACAGGGTAGCTAACCATGCGGGAACATGACAAGGTGGAGGTATTTGACGTGTACAAGGCCACAAAGCTTCCGATCGTGTATGAGGAACTTTCAGCGATCAACGTGTTTGATCAAGCAGATACTGCTAAGCTGGTTGATTCGCAAGATCTAATGGGAAAACCACCGATGGAGGACCCCCCAAAACTGGAGTTGTGGCAAGAAGATCAAAGTGCCACTGTCGCAGTTGATGGACATCGGTGTAAGCATTACTAGGGTGAGGAAGGTAGTCGAGAGAAGACGTCTGTCACCCTAGAGGATGACTAAGCTTCAATGACGTCGAGCCGCGGCGGTAAACCAGGTGTTGCACGGGAGGCAACCCGTGAAATTGTTATAATACTTGAGTAGAATTAGTTAGAAAAGAAAAAAACAAGAGAAAAGAGAAAAATAGAAAAATAAAAATAAAAACAAAAATTGTGTTTTATGTTGAACCCTATGAATTCTAACCAATTTCTTGTTGTGAGATGAATTTCAGGTTGAACAAAGGGTAAAAATGCAAAGGATCGCAAAGGAAAAATCGAGGTGCAAAAAATAATAAAAAGTGGCAAAACAGGGAGCCTGCGCGATGGCTCCGTGTCACGGAGGAAGGCCTCCGCGTTGCCCTCCGTGACACGTTGAGGTGTAATTTTGGAATTTTTAAAATTCCATAACACCTCTGCATTGGCTCCGTGTCACGGAGGGGGTGCTCCGCGTTACCCTCCGTGACACGTTGAGGTGTTATTCGCGTCAGGTCACACCGGGTGACCTGCACGAAAATCCTCCTTTTTAACCCCGATTTCCCTAATTTTTTCCTCATTTCTCATCCCCTCCGCGACAAACACCCAAAAATCCTCCCTTCCCCAATGTGACACGGACCTAGGCACGAGTTTTCTTCAACTTTTCTTCGATTTCATCAAATTAAAGGTATGTTCTTTAACTTCATCTCAATTCTTGACTATTTTTTTGATTTTGAGCATGTGAGGTGAGTAAACCTTGCCCTAAGTGTAAATTGAGCTTGAATTCATTTAAGTTATTGTTCATTGATGTTCGTAGTATCATTGTGATTGTATGAACTCGATAAATACATGCTTGATCGAATTTTTGTGACATTTATAGCTAGGGTTTGAATTTGAATACGAAGGAACTAAATGTAGTTGAAATGTGAAAAATTTTGGGGTTGTGCATGTTGAGTGAGGTGAATTGTGTTGTTCTTAATGAGAATATGCTAAATAAAAAATGGATTTTTGGGAGAATGAAATTGATGAATTGCATAGGAATTGGTGAATTGCATAGGTTGTGTGTTGTGAGAAAAATTTTGGGCTAAGTGCTATGTGATGTAATGAAATTGATGGTGAAATTGTGATTAGTTGTACGAAGTCTGAGTAGTACTTAGTCATTATTCCATCGACTTATCTGAATGCACGAGGCATGTTGATTGATAAAAATTGGAAAAGAATGATAGTGTTCCCGAATTGTTTTCATTGTGGCTAAAGATTAAGTGTGGGGTGGCCTAACTCAACCCAACCTTCATTGAAGCAAATTTTTGACTTGAATATCATTGGGACTATTTGTTTGATTTGACAGGAACGATGGCAAGCATGAAAGACAAAGGAAAGGGCGCATCTACATTAGGCGCCGGGAGAAAAAGAATTAGACTGGGAACGGCAGTCCCAGCAGCACCAGCGGTTCCACGCGGCCAACGCCGACAATACGGAACCCGATGGGTGACTGACGAAGGGAAGAAATGGTACACAAAGCACAAGGAGACCAAATACTTCCTTGAGGAGCACATTGCAAGGGAGCCACTTGCACAGGAATTCCCCAGAATCGTATACAGGATTGACGCTGCCGAGCTGAACTTCATCTTTAAAGAGCCCAAGGAGTGCAATCTCCACTTGATTCGGTAGTTCTACGCAAACTGGAACCCGATACTCCGCAGTCACACCGTCAAGATAAGGGGGCAGGTTTTCACCTTTGAGCCTCATCACCTAAATGCAATCGTGGGGGCGCGAAACACAGATGCCCATGTAATCCGGTAGCTGAACATAACTCCACCATATGCGGATATCAGACGCACTCTGTGTGGAGCCCGTTCGACAGCGCGCTGGAGCAGGCACAAGGAGAGGGGCTACCATCAGACGCTGCCCTACTCTCATAAGATCGTGTGTTCCTGCCTGATCTCGGGGGTGCACATGACAGATGTCACCCGGGATCGTGGGTGCTTGGTTTATGCCCTGATGAAAGGGCTGGAGACTAATGTTGGGTTGGTGATCATCTCTGCCATGAAGAGAGCCCGCTTGCATCAAGGGCATAGGTACGGGTTTTGTGGTTTGCTGACCACATTTCTGAGGGGCCTTGACATCGAGGAGGAGGCCCTAGACTACATCTCGCAGATGGATAGGTGTGCCTTGGACGTCACCAAAACTAAGGCACCTGACACCACTCACGGGCCAGTTCTCACGCCACCCGAGCGACATGCTCGGGATGATCAATATATGGCCTGCATGTTCGGGATACAGATGCTGCAGTTGAGAATAGGCGGAAGGCCACCAACAGAAGATGAGTTGTGGCAGCTAGAGCTAGATTACCCCTTTGGCGAAAATGCCAGGGCTCTATGCCAAGTGGGGCCAGCTTTTGTGGAGCCCATTGATGATGATATCCCCACATATCAGGAGACACGCCGCAATGACTCAGATGTTGAGTCAGATGAGGATAGCGGAGGCGATTCAGAAATGGGGGACGAGGCAACAGCACCTGACGAAGAAGTTGAATACTTCGACTGATCAGGGAGTTTCACCACCTACTTCTGTGCTATGTCGAATTTGATGAACACTGGGGACAGTGTTCGGTTTAAGTGTGGGGTGGGAGTAGTTAGGTGCCGGTTGTTTTTTTTTTTGTTTATGTTCATGTTTATGTTCATGTTCTATTGTTTGGTCTGTGAAAAAATTGTGACCCTGTGATTTTGTGAGTATGTTGTGTATTGTAATTCGGTGTGTAATGAATATTAATCTGTTGTGTGCTGTGTTGAGCTGTTGTTAGCTGGTTGTGTAAATATTTTTATTTTCTATCGAAATTATCAATATTTTTAAATTTTTGTTGAATTTTTTTTTATGATTGGGTTTCTCGGCCTTTGTTTTTGGTGTTTTTACCGAGAATAGTCCCATTGAACCGAAGTCGTAAATAGTGACTGTTCCCTATGATGGATGGATGACGACCGTCTTAAGGGAAATGTAATCGATAGGAGTAGTTTTTTCTTTCTTTTATTTTCTTTCATTTGGTTGTTTCCCAAACGTGTCGCTATTTCATGGTTCGAAATTCTTGTTGCGTGTTGTACATGATATTAAAGATGCAAAGATGATTTGTATGAAAGTATGCAAATGTGAAACATGTTGAGATACCTAGGCCATAGAGTTCGATTCGATGTGATTGAGGCTTAATATTGAATTCTTGTAATTAGCTGATTGAAGAGTCTGTGAATAAGTCTTGAGTTGAGCATGTGCAATGAGTGTGAGGTGAGGTTTCGATTCTTCCATGCTATTGTGAAGTGTCTAGAACTTGCCTGGTGTGTGTACAAAACGAAATGAAGGATGTGTAGTGTAGGAAAGGATGTAGGCATTTCTTTGATTAAACCGAAAGTTTTTCTTATCATACCTACCTTGAATGTACATCCTAGTTATCCCCATTGAGCCTTTAGCCTATTTTTTTCTTTCTTTTGTCAAAAAGGTACAAACCGAGCTTAACCCCTTCTTTTCATTATCCGTGAATTTAATGCAAAACTCCTAAGCGCTCAAGAAAAATAATTTTCCCAGAGTGTCAAGGAGTGGTAATTGTGAAAAGAAAGAAAAAGCAGAAGTGGTGAAAGTAAAGAAAAGGTCAAGGGTGCACTGGCCGAATTTAATAAAATAAAGATGTATAACTAATCTTTGTTATTAAGTCGAGTGTGCTTAAAGATATAGGAATAAAAATAAAGAAAGACTTCAAGAATGGGAGGATGAAGGAAGAAACAATGCCCATAATGTTGGTGGGATGTATTGAAATGCGGTTAAGGATGCAAGTTGCTATTATTGGTTAGCCCAATATTTATTAGTTCCTTAGCTTACATTACAACCCGTTAAGTTCTACGTGATCTTACATCATGCGTCCTTATATTAGTGGAGTAATACACTAGAGGCAAGCTTATGGGTCATGACATGATGCATGTGAATTCTTTGGGAGAGAGAGCGAAATCGTGTTCATATGCCCCTGCATGTTATGTTTTTGAGATCATATGATTGAAAAGGGGGAAATTCTCTTGTGTTGTGAGGGAACATGCTTGACGAGAGATTGAATTTCGTGTTGGATGTCTTGATCAACTGATTTTCATGAGTTTGCCGAGATCGAGAGTCGATCGTTGAGTCAAGGAGGTCTTAATGTGTTGAATGTCATTTTATTGATGAGACTATGCATGTTTTCTTGATGATTTGCTATGTTAAATAATTGGTATAATCGTAGCTTGAATTGTCGAGCCAAAGTAGCTATGATTGGGTGTCAATTGCATGAGATGTGAGATTATTGTTCGAGGACGAACAAGGTTTTAAGTGTGGGGTAAGTGATCTTGGGCAGATTTATATGCCCAAGTGATACTCAAATGCTTCATTTTGTCTTGTTTATCCATCGATATTTGTACGTTCTCATGTGATTTGTAGTTAAAAGGTGAATTTATACTAACCAACATGATTAGTGTTGTTTTGTAGGAAAAATGTAATTTTAGGAAGCTAAGATGCATGTTGGGAGAAATCGGGAATGGACTCGGAAACGAGCAGTGGAAAAGGCCAAGGAAATGCAGCAAATTAAGGGGCTCCGCGATGGAGCCGTGTCACGCTGCCATCGCGGAGGCATTCTGCCCTGGATGATTAAAATTGGCCAAGTTCCAATGGAGGTCCGCGTTGCCTCCGCGGCATGTTGGACATAATTACCTGGAACAGGGAATTCCAGTGAAGGTCCGCGTTGGTGCCGTGGCACGTTGGCCAAGCCACCCGTTGCACGCCGTGGCACGTTGGGCATAATAACCTGGAGGACCGGATTCCAGTAAGGGTCCACATTTGCGCCGTGTCACGGAGGCAGTGCTCCGCGATGCACTCCGTGACACGTTGCTTGTTATTCCGGAAAAAATTCCCACTAGTATAAATAGCACACTTTGGTTTATTTTAAAGGGGGCTGACTTAGTTGAGCAAGGACGTGGGTTAGAGGCAGTTGAGGGGACCAAAATCTTAGGGTTCTTCTCTATCTCTTTCTCCTTTATTTCAATTGTTTGTATGATTTATACTCATTTGATGACGTTTAATACACAAATGAGTGGCTAAATTCACTTCTTGCTGAGGTTAAGAACATTTGTAGTGGAATGTAATTATTGATCATCTTGGTTTTTCATCTTTTCTTCCATGGCTGTTCTATCAATTCTTGTTCTTACTACATTAATGTTTGGCCAATGTTAATGTACATCTAAAAAATCTGGTTTTCACTCGAAAGAGAAAGAAATTGGAAAGTTGTGAATTGGTAGGATATGATCTCTTCTTGGTTTGGGAAAATTGAGAATTGATTTACCTTCAGAATGGAAATATATCTAAAAGTCGTATTAGTCAATTATGGAATCGGTTTCGTATGGCTAGAACATGAATTTCTTGTTATCACAGAAATGTAGGTGGAAGGTTCATGATTCTTAAGTTGGGTTAAATACGAGAGTTTTAATCCATAGGCAATAATTCTTGACTAGCAACCGAAGGAAGGATTAACCGACGTGTATCAATAAATTGCTTCCCTGCATATTCGTTTTAGCCTCAGCATGCTCATTACTATAGTTCAGACTCAATTTGTACATTTGTTTTAGATTAGTATAAATTAGGAAACAAACTCCCAAAATCTTCTTGAAACTGTTGTCTGCATTATTAGAGTTAGAGTTCATTAACGCTTGATTCGATTATTACCTTGGTCCAGTCCCTGTGGGATCAATACTTGGCTTACTTTAGCCATTTTACTACTTGTTCGACCACGTGCACTTGCGTGTAGTAATTTAAATCCCGAACAAGGAGAACGATATAGTCTACCATACAAGGCTTTGTATGGATCTATCTTAATGCTTTACTGAAAACAATTATTGTATGCAAATTTAACTAAAGATAGGTGAGTATCCCAACTACCTCTAAAATAAAGAATGTAAGCTCTAAACATATCTTCCAAAATTTGTATAGTACATTCAGACTGCCTGTCTGTCTGCGGATGAATATAGTACTAAGGTCTACTCGTGTACCCAATGCTTCTTGGAAGGATTTTCAAAATCGGGAAGTAAATTATGATCCTTTATCAGAGATGATGGATACTGGAACTCCGTGGAGTTAAACAATTTCATTCATAAATAGTTGAGCATACCTTACTTCACTATATGTAGTCTTTACTGGTAGGGAGTGAGATGATTTTGTTAGTTGGTCTACAATTATCCATACAGATTCATAACCTTTAAGGGTTCGTGGCAGCCCAATCACAAAGTTTATAGTATTTTTTCCCCTTTCTACTCTGGAATTTCAATATGTTTTAGTAGTCCTGCGGGTCACTGATGCTTAGCTTAACCTGTTGACAAGTCAGGCAATTACAAACAAAGTTGGCAAAATCTTTCTTCATACCTTCCTACCAATACAACTACTTTAGGTCACGATACATCTCAGTGGAACTAGGGTGTATAGTATATTTTAAGTTGTGTGCTTCCTCAAGGATAACTCGTCTCCACTCATCTACATTTGGTACACATAACCGGTTACCTAGTCGAAAAATATCATCACATTCAATAGTCATCTTCTTATTTTTACCATCTAGGACCTCATCTTTGTATTTTCATAATTTCTAATCCTCATATTAAGTGGCTTTTATGTGCTCTACTAATTAAGATTCTACTTGCACACAAGAAAACTATGTCTCTGCATTTTTCATCCGAAATCTGACACCTTTGCCTTTGAGTTTATGTATCTCATTTGCTAACAGTCTTTTTTCAGGAGCTATATGTGCCAAACTGCCCATTAATCTTCTGCTCAATTCATCAGTCATGAAATAAACTTTTTTAGAATGATACAAAATGGCACAATCATAATCATTGGGCATTTCCATCCACCGATAATACTGAATATTCAGATCTCTCTGCTGGAAAATATACTTCAAGCTCTTATGATCAGTATAAATCTCACAAGTTACACTATATAGGTAATGCCTCCAAATATTAAGAGCAAATACCATTGCAGCCATCTCTAAATCATATGTAGGATAGTTTTGCTCGTGCTTCTTCAATTGCCTCGAAGAATAGGCTATTACATGACCAGCTTGCATGAGGACACATCTTAATCCCACTCTCGAAGCATCAGAATACTGTGAATCATTCAGAACCTGATGGTAAGGCCAAAACTGGTGTAGTTGTCAAATATGTTTTGAGTTTTTGGAAACTCTGCTCACATTCCTCTTTCCACTAAAATTTCACATTTTCCTGCATTAACTTGGTCAATAGAGCTGCTATTCTGGAGAAATCCTATACAAAACGCCTGTAGTAACTTGCCAAGCCTAAAAATCTATGAATCTCTATTGGTGAAGTAGGTCTAGGTCATTTTCTGTACAAATTTTGTCATTTAAGATCCACCATAATTCCACTTCTTGGTTACGACATGCCCTAGAAATGCTATTGAGTCTAGCCAACATTCGTACTTCGAGAACATAGCATAAAGCTTATGTTCTCGCAATGTCTGCAATACAGTCCTCAAATGATTCTCATTTCTTCCTGGCTACGATAATATATGAGGATGTAATCAATAAAAACTATCAAAAACTTATCTAGGAACAGCTTGAACACCTTATTCATCAAGTCCATGAATGCACAGAGCATTTGTCAATTCGAAAGGCATCACAAGGAACTCGTAGTGCCCATACCTAGTTCTAAATGCTATCTTGGAAATATCTTCCTCCCTAATCCTAAGCTGATGATAACCAGACTCAATATTGGAAAAGTGGATAGCTCCTTGCAACTTGTCACACCCCGAGCCTACACCCTGGGCGTAACACGGTACTTGAAGTCACAAGTGAGCCCAAGTCAGCCCTTGACTATCAGTTACTAGCATTCTGAGTAAACAAGCACAGCGGAACTTTGAAATAATATCATGAAATATTTATGAGAGGCAAGTTTGAAAACATAAAGTTCAAACAATTGAATAATAATGATAAATTTGAAAATCATATCTTTTTGAAAGCCATATAACTGAGGAGTTACTGGGACAAGCCCCCAGCTAACTCAAAGTCTAACTGAAAGTAATAAATGACTGAAAGGAACAAATAATTCACTCGGATGATGAGGACTCACACTTCACAGCTGAGGCGGAGGATCTGATCTGCGGCAACTAACAGTGCTGAGTCTGAGAACCTGCAACTGTATAATGAAATGATATAGCATAAAAGTATGCGTTAGTACTTTGAATGTACTGAGTAAGGGGGAGAAACATAACTGAATATAAAGTCTGAACTGAAATGACACACAATGACCAATAGGTAAGCTGAACTGAACTACTGATAGAATTTAAAATAGTTAAGCTGACCTTGTCTGATGGTCAAGGACATGCCCTAAGTCTGAAACACTGGATCTTTGATACTGTATTTAATTGAGTTAAACTGATAGAACTAGAACTAAATGAGCTGCTTATTTTGAAACTGAACTGGACTGACTAGTGGGAGAGTCTATAACCGACATGTAACCACATGAGCTAGACGTGGAGTCCGATGTATACACCCCACCAATAGGACCCAATATACCTTGCCAGGGTATAAAGGCATGAACTTAGTGATCACAATAGTCTGGGGCCAATCAGGCCAAGTAATACTATAACCTACGCTGGCAACGTAGTTCTGGAAACCTGGGTGCGTTGGAACCCCAGCCCGCTCGGTGCTAAGTTCTACTCCCACTGGAAAACCTAAACTAAACTACTAAGCTGATAGCTCAAAACTGGGGTCCAAGACTAGTCAGGGACGTATAACTGCATGTACCCTGAGAGTCTTATCGGACCAGATTCCAAAACTGGGTTCTAGACTAGTCAGAGCTGCTTGTCTGAAAGCGTCATGATCGTCTAAGAACAAGTTGTAACTGAACTGGGGTCCTGGGGATGGTCAGAGCTATATGCTAGAATGTCATGACTGGCTAATGGACCAAAAACTATAAATCTGAGTCTGATTATGATAACTGAGAGGCACCACTGACATCTCGAAATAAGATTGAAGTCAAAATGATCAGTTGACAATTTTCTGAAAGATTCTGAAGAGACTCTACATTCTAACTGGTATGAACTACTAATAGCTAATAGAGAACTCAACTTATCCCAACAGTGTGAGAACTTCATAATATAGAGAAATTTCTATAATTTTTTTTAGGAATTTCATTCAACAGAGCTAAAGTCATTCTCATTGATAGAATATTTACTCCACACACACACACACACACATATATATAGTAAATTCTAGAAAGTTCAGCCCAAAGCATTCTTCATTCTTACAAGAAATTTAATAAGCAAATCATAACTACAAAGTTAGGGCTTAGATTCACTTTTGTATAAACACTGACAATTTGATAAAGAATTTATGGGGATCATATCAACAATATACATGAACATCGTTCTAAGTGAAATCAACAAAAATAAACATGATCCTTTTCATACTCGAAAACTCAAGGCTTAAAACTGATAGAGGAAATTGAGGAGGATTTTGGGGACATAAGGGAAGAACAGTCCCCTTGCTAAAACCGCACATACCTGGTGAAGAACCCATGAAATTATTGAGAAATTGAGGAGAAGAAGGTTGCTCTAGTTCTTACTCTGAGAATTTCTGAGAGAACTTACGGTCTATTTTCTGAGTGCTTGAGTGAGGAATCAGTATTGGAACCACCTAACCCCACTAAAAGGTCTAAATTTATGACTAAAAAGACATGGTTTAGAGCTTAGGAGAATAGAAAATTACTAAATAGCCCTTAGAAATTCGCTGGAAAAAACTGTCAGGTGCCCCTAACGGGTGACCTAACGAGTCATGGTGTCTCGAAATGACTCGTGGTAATGCCCATAAGGTACACTGCGTGGAAACTCCAGTGGGTGACCACGGGTGACTTAACGAGTCGTGGTTACTGGCCATGACTCGTGGTCATTGGTCGTCGGCCACACTGTCTCACCCCCTGGAAAATTAGTAAGGCTGGTAACAGGTCACTCAATGAGTCGTTCCCCCCGGCGACGACTCGTGGTGACCACTCGTCAAGTACACTGCCAACTTCTCATGTTTCTAGATTCTAGCCTGAAAACGAGTGACTTAACCAGTCATGGGACCTAACCATGACTCGCGAGGTCGCCCATTGAGAACACTGACTTTTCTTAGTCATCCTTCTCATGGTTGACCTAACGATTCGTTGTGTCCCTTAACGACTCGTTGGGTGGACGTTCTACAATATTTTTGCAATTTTCTAGATTTCTTGATTTGAGTCTCGGATATGAATTTTGAGCTTCCGGGATGTTACACAACTGATCAAACTTGTCATCTAATATGAGGTAAAGAATACTTGTTACATATTGTTACCTTGTTTAGCTGCCTGTAGTCAATGCACATTCTTAGATACCCGTCCTTATTCTTTACGAATAGTATTAGTGCATCCCACGATGATACACTTGGTCTAATAAAACTCTTATCTAGGAAGTCCTGCAACTGTTGTTTTAGCTCCTTCAACTCCACCTATGCCATACGATATAGAGGTATAGATATTGGTAGCGTCTCAGCTGTTAAATCAATAACAAAGTATCTCTCGTACTGGAGGTAACCCGGGAAAATCCTTAGGAAATACATTCGAATATTCTTTTACCACTGGTTCCTCCTCCAAGCTAAGTGTTTCCTCTCTAATGTCCCTTACCATAGCTAAGAAACCCATGCAACCTTTTTTTAACAATCGTTGAGCTTTCATAAGAGATATAACCTTACCAACCTTTGGAACTTCACCCCTTTTTAATAGAAAAGTAGGTTCATTATCAATCTTAAACTTGACTATTTTTGTATGGAAATTGACTGTAGCATAGCAAGAAGATAACCAATCCATGCGCATCAGCATATCAAAGTCAATCATATCAAGTACCATCAGGTAACCTAGAGTATTTCTATCAGCTACTCAAATCTAAAATTCACGATAAACATATTGAACTAATAGAGAATCTCCCATGGGAGTAGCAGTAAGAAAAGGGTAATTTGACATCTCTGGTTATCTATCAAACCTCAAATCAAAGTACGAGGACATATAAGAGTGCATAGATCCTGGATCAATTAAAGCAAGTGCATTGAATGAACAAATAAAAAGAATACATGTAACCACTGCATTTGAGGCCTGAACATCTTGTTTAGTAAGTGCAAAAACTCTTTTCTAGCCTCTACCAACATTTCCATATCCCTGATTTCCATTAGAATGATCTCTAACACCTCGACCTCTATTTCTTATACCTAAAGTATTACGAGTAGCCTGAGCAGGTGTAGCTAACTGAATAGAAGCCTGGCTGGAATTCTTCAGAGGTTGAGTGCAGTCCCTCAGTTGATGTCCCAACTGGCCAAAACAAAAGCACCTTCCTGTCAAAATACAACACCGGCTGAAATGTGATCTGTCACAGGTCTAGCAGGTTGGAATAATGGCATACATCTACCAAGAACTACGATATCCAAATGATGATGAAGGTCCCTTATTACCCTACCTATGATGTGGTCTGTACTATTCATATCTATGTAACCTGTTGTTGTTGTCCCTGAACTCCTACACTACAATTTGCACTAAAGATATCACCAAAAGATCCCCCTATCTTGGCCTTCTTACGTACATTGTTGCTGCACATTCCTCACATCCTTTGTTTTCAATCTTTCTAGCAAGATCAACTGCATCTGAGTAGGTCAAAGTCTTCATCTGTGGGGCTACTACACTGTATAGATGACCAACCAACCCATAAACAAACCTCTGAACTCAAGCTACTTCATCAGCCACTAAGCAAGGAGCATATCTAGCCAGCTTACAGAATTTGGTGTTATATGTTGACACATCCATATCTAGAGTCTGGACCAATCTCTAGAACTCCCTAGCGTATTTCTATCTCATACTGTCAAGAAGAAAATGATCCATGAATAACTTAGTGACCTCATCCGATGTAAATGGTGTTTCTCCTACATGCCTTCCTAGATATAATGTTTTATACTATGTATTAGCCATGTTCTCTAGTTTGTATGCTGCAAACTCGACAACTCTCTCACTGGAACATTCTAATGTTTGTAATTCCTTGAGTGTTTCATCCAAGAAACTTTGAGGATCAGCTAAACTATCGGAACATATGAATCATGGTGACTTCAACTTCAGAAATTCTTGCAAAGATACCTCTTTATTTCCAAAGGTATAAGTCTGTGCGATTGCTTGAGATTGTGTCCATGTCTGAGTTGGTGTAGTGTTTTCCTGCCAAATCCTATCCTGCCTATCCATTATACCAGTCAATCTCTCTATGACACTCTGAATAGAAGTAAGTGCCTCGGCAGTAACACCCTCATGTGATGATGGAGGTGGACTAGCACTTATTTCAGGAGTAGGCTCTCTTGTAACTCTTGTGGTAGTACTACGACTCTTTATGGTAGTAATGTGACTCCGTGTGGTGCTACTAAGCCCCTACCTCAGCCCTTTCAGTGAGATCCACCTCTTCCTCTAGTGATGGAAGTCGGCTGCCTATCCAAGATGGAATTAGGTGCCTATGGTGCAGCTGTTGTAGCTTTGCCATTAGACGATCGAGTTTGAGCCATCTCGTTAACAAACAAATACCATTAGATTCCTCTAGTTAGTCCTAAACGTCACACACAAGGAGGAATAAGAAATAAAGGCAAAATACATCCTATCATGCCATCGTAGAATCACGATTATAGAAATGACCGACTACATAATCATAATTGAGATTCTACCACTGACATGTGCTCCATTAGTCATAGAAATAACCTAATTTAAGGCTCTGATACCAACTTTGTTACGATCCAATTTAGGACTGTGATCAGCGATAAGGGGTAGAATCCCAAAGCAAGCCTTAACAAAATATTTATAGAAAATCGGACAGAGTTTCCCCTGTGTTTGGGCCTATCCATAAACTTTTTCTGTCTCAAAATCAATAGACAACAACCAATAACACAAAAATAAACCATAACCATCCTCAATCAACTCATTTTCAACATCACGTTTCTAACTATCTCCAAAATATGGGAAGAACAAGTACTACTAGTCACAAGTCTGTAAAAGTGAAAGAATACTCATGGAACTAACAAAATGACTATGAAGCAACTCTAAGAGTTATAATAAAAAGACCATACCAAATAAATAAGTCCTTGCCCACGTGAAGAAATGCGAGGCTCACTAGAAATGTTAACTTGAACGCTTTAATTAACGAAATCCTTGCCAATGTCACCTGTGGTCTCTAAAAAAATAGCAGGGGGTGAGTCACTAGGTCAGTGAGTAATAACACTTAATCACAACCTCTTTTAATGGGGACAAGTTAGAAAATATGCTAGTAGGATAATTAAGAATATCATGAAATAAATGGCCTTTTAGAAACAATAACAATAATTAGTCTTGTCTGTTTCTAGTAATCATAAATTAATTAATAATTTAATAATAAAATCTACAACTACTATCATATCAAATCTTATGCTTCGGGAGGTTTTCAAGGATGAATCATGTAATCATTGTGGCTCCCTACCTTGAGAGATAGCCAATAACTATGAACCATTCGTAAAGGAGTCAAATATTATGGTAGGTCCCTGTTCAAGGGAAATCAGTAACTATATGCTAGCTCTATCTTGCCACTAGAGAGGCTGTAATGGTGATCTATAAATACAAGGTGTACCAGGTCTAACGAACACGCCGTTAGCTAGGGGATCCATCAAGGTCTACTCCTATTTATACTTTTCTTTGTAAATAGTAAGTACTCATATGAAAGCATTTTCACAATAGTTTAGGACACTTAAATTCTTATAAAAGCATGTACTTTCTTTTCGGTAATGATAATCCTCTCAAGTAACAGTAAAACATGTTTAGTAATTGTGAGAACATATAAAATAATGATAAGCATATCAAATATATATTTTAATACTATATCAGGTAAAAGACTTGTTTCACATGCAATTTCAAATCATTCAGTAATCATTATATTTTTAAATCGTATATTAAGCATGCAGGTAATGGAAATACGAATTGTAGTAAGGTTACTACTCACAAGTACTCTTGTCGGAAAACCAAACTTATCACCTCAAGAAATTTGTGTGGCTTCCTTCAATCAATCTATAATCACATCATATCGATCTCATGTTAATTTTCTTGTTTAGGCTAATTCATAACTAATCGAAAATACCCAACCCTCGGGATTTCATGTTTTACCATCTATTTACCGAATTATATTTACTAATGCCATGAGTAATTTAATTTGTCTAATATCCATCAATTCCGTCCTATCATATGATTTATTCATCCAATTTCCTACCCAAATTTTTCTAAATTTATGCTTAAAATAAACTAAAATAACCTTCCTATCCATTCCACTTTTCTTTGATGTATGCCAAAATATAGAGTTTATACTCGAATCATCTAATGTACTCATTCAATTCATGAGAATTTAATAGACTCCTCCATTTTTAACCCCTGTTTCTTGAACTCTCAACCCCAATTCATTAGTCATGGGTTATATGAATCAAATATATAAACTAAGTTAAGAAATTTATCTTTTTCTTCTCTTTCTTTCTTATTATTTATCAAATCTTGAATTCTCTCCGCTTCATGCTCCTTCTATGGAAAAGAAAGAAAAAACCTCATGTGTTTTATTGGATTTCTAGAAGCCGTGATCGAAAGCCACTCACTTTGTCAATATACTTTACTTGCTTTGTGACCTTATATTCATAGCTAATGGGTTGAAGCCCAATTTTAGCTTTTATTTTTTTTAAAGTCTGAATATCTTTTTTTTTCTTTTTTTTCATGAGTATTACAACATTAATGATATTTTTTTGATTCTATCTTTAATTAAGTGAAGAGAGTTTTACATCACTAAGAAATATTAAAGAGCATCTTTTTTAAAGATACTTATTAAGGATAAGTTCGTAAAAATACATCTTATATTTTAAGAATGATTAGTTTTTTATGGGGTATGCCCAAGCGGAAAACATAACTTATTTTGAAATGGAGAGAGTATTGTCTACTAATTTGAGAAATTCTGTACATCACAAAATAAGGAGTTGTTTTGTAGGGTGTATAGGAATAATGCTAAATAAGGTGTATTTATAATGCTTGCATTAGTAATGCTGAGATTATCTCTTATGAACTGTTTGGTTTGGCGTGGTAAAAATAACATTTATTCTTAAAAAATATATGTTTATAAGAATACCCTCCACAATTAATATAGAAAGGATATGAAAAAATTTTTGAAGGACAATTGTATCTTTAACTATGCTAACGCATGCACTAAAAATTAGTGTATTACTAATACTGTAACACCCTCGTAAAATTAAGCTATAAACTCGTACTTTTGAGATATGAATAAAAGTGCTTAATACCGTAAGAAAAATGTGTTATGAGGTATTCAAAATCACTCAATGATCATACCTTAAGATTTGAAGTCGAGCAAATAGTAAAATAAAAATCGGCAAAAGTTATTGCAAATTATTTTCTATAGCAATTCGCTGGTTGTTATAGCATCTTGATGACGCAGACATGAGAAATTTAAACTTTTGCAGGTCTGGACTATGTTCTTTGGAATAAATTTTCATTGTATCAATCAATTTAAAATGGGCTAAATTTAAAATCATGCAGGCCCAGGCGTAGGACTGCAGTAGCGGACAGATCTCCGTTTTAGCGATAAAAACACCCGCCGCAGCCGGCAACATGAACTAAAACTCCATGATCAAGGTAATTTTAAAATTTAGTCCATGTTTGAATAGGGATTGGTTATTAAAAATGACCGAGAGTGAAAAACTAGATTTTTGAAGGAAAGAAGAGGGTGGCTAAGGAAGGGCAAGAATTCTGTCATCCTTCTTGAAGATTTTCTGTGAGAGCACCAAGATTTGAGGTAAGAACCCAGCGACACGACTATCTGGACAGAAGCTTGGTGCCAGGTAGGTTATGGCTTACCTTTGTGTTAGACTATAATTAGTGAATCGTATACGTGTGTACTATCAACATACAGTAGATGAGTGTAGAGGGATCAGAAAATATAATGACATGATGAAGGAATTGTAGTGTCGTAATTATTAAAATTAGAGGATTAATTCTAAGCATAAGAGCATGTGGGAAAGAGAAATCTAGTTGATAATTCATAATGGGATGCACACAGGATGTGATGTTCTTGATAATGTACTCTTGACGACATGTAATTGTAGCTGTTCTTGGTTGTATATTTTGGAGGTGTAATCTTGGTAGTAAAATTTTGGGCGAATGACCATAATAGTATGTATATGTCACGACCCGAGCTCACACCCTAGCCGTAACACGGGACAAGGAACCCCAAAAGTCTCCAAGTCGACCCATGGCATAATCATAGCATATCACTTGACAATAAAAACGACTAACATCAAACATAGGCGAAAGCCAATTGCAAGCGTCTAAATAAGAACTAAAAATACAATTATAACAACACTCTGATACAACGTTGAGTCTGTCTAGACAAGTCTGAAAGCCTTCCACTAAACTGCTGAGTTGCTGGGACAAGCCCCCAGCTAAATTCTAAAATCTAAAACTGAAACATATAGAAAGCATAAACATAAATCACGTCCTCGGGAAATGCGGACTCACCACTGGCAGCTGAGAGGGAAGGAAGCGTATCTAACCACGAGGCTGAGTTTGGAGACCTGAATCTATATCATGAAACGATATAGCACAAAAAGTGTGCGGTCAGTACTTGAAATGTACTAAGCATACGGGATAACATAGATAATTAAATATACAAATATACGATAAGGAAATAACTAAGTACATCAACATAACTGATTTACATGTCACTATCTTCTTATGATTCACATATGCATATATATACATGAAACTTTCCTTTGGACCTCATTTTATGAAACATTATCGAACTCATGCATAAGGGTCAAGTTTTGAACGTTTAATAAGAGTGGAATATGAAACTAGCATCACACATTGTACTGGATCACTACTGATAACTGAGTCTGATTCTCATTATATGAAATCTGTTATAAATTTGAAATCTGAATCATATGGAATTGAATCATGCTGATAACATAACTAAGAGAGTCATCCTCTTCTATGGAGGGTCCAAGCTGTATTAAGAAAGTTATTCTCTACTATGGAGGAACCTGACTGAACTAGGAAATATCTCTTTGCTATGGAGGATCGCGACTGAGCTAGGGAGTCACTCTCTGCTATTGAGGATCCCGATTGAACTAGGGAGTCACTCTCTGCTATGGAGGATCCCAACTGAACCAAGGGAGTCACTCTCTGCTATGGAGGATCCCTGGCTAACTAGGACAGGAAATGTACTAATCTAACATCATCTATCTGGTCTATGCTACTACAGCTAGTCAGAAACATGATCATAGAGTGCTTTCATCATACAACATTCATTTCAAAAGGATCGGGGCTATTTTCTACTAACAACAAGCTCAACATTCTGAAAATATCAATCTCATGCTTCATCATCAGAATTCATCTCATTATAGAGCCACATCAATATTTCTTCAAACATCTTACATTAGTGAGTATCTATAGATTCACATCATGCATTATACTTCCACTACATTAAGTTCCAGCTTCATATCATTCAACATGTATCATAGAGTCATTAATGATCCATAGATCCAATACGTACCTTAACATGCATAAATTGATTCATATATTCTAGATTTACGAGAAGCCATATTCTTATCTCATACTTACACGTTTACAACAAGATTATGGTAGAAGCATGCATTTTCATTTCATAAAACCCATTTTGATATTTATTCCAATTCATGAGAAAGATGCATTAATTTGGCCTTTACCATAAATTACCTCATACCCAATCAATTCCATCAAAACTTAAGGGACATGCATATCTTTACTTTCAATTATTCAAGCCCATAAGATCTAATTTATTCTCAACATGTCTATCAAAGGCATATTCAAGTTCTTAGGGATAATCATATGATCTTCACATAATTAAACATGGATGCAAGTAATTACGATAATTGAGTGAACAGTAATAAAGCCTCATTCAAAGTTCATGTCATTTTTCTGAAGACATTCTAAAATCTCGCATTTATTGTCATCCACACATAATTCAAGGTAACTCAATTATTCTACCTCATAATTAATCTCATATTCATGATGGGTCTTGGAATTTAAAAAGATATAGAAGGATTCACCCATCAATTTAAAACCCTAGGTCATGTTTTTCTAGATTAGTTGAAATTGGGCATTTTGATAAACATTTTGGGGCACAAGGATGGAATATTGTCCTTGTTGAAAGACCCGCATACCTGGTAGAAGAAACCCTGCTAGAAATTTCCCCTTGAAGCTTTGATGAACACCTTGGTGAAATCCTTGAATCTGGAGAAGAGAGGAGGAAGAAGGGTTTGAGAGGTATCTTGAGAGAATGAGAGTTTAGGCTACGAGAAACCCTTAAAAACATCGCACATACCACTCAAAACGACATAGTTTAGAAGTTATGAGCATAGGACTTTGCGAAAACACCCCTGGAAAAACATAGAGAAATTCCTCCTACCAGTCCCCACAAGGCATACCATGAGTCGTGGGGTCAGGCAACGACTCCTGGGGACCGAGTCGTAGAGTGCACTGGTTCAAGTCCCTTTTCTGATCTTCCCTCCTCCCGGATGACTTGACAAGTCGCCAGGTACACGACGACTCGTCCCTCCTTTTGTGGCCTTCACTGTCTCAGGTCCTCACCAAAAAATCCACAGCTTCACCTAATGGCCGACCTAACGAGTCGTGGGGTTAAGTAACGACTCATTGGGTCATCCGTGGCCACTGCGCCGGACTTCCTTCTTGACTGCTCCCCACGAGTCTGACCGCGACTTGTGGGGTCTCCTAATGAGTCATACCCCTACTCATTCTAAGATAAAATTTTCCATCTCCTACCTGAATTCTTCCTTATGCCTAAAATCTGATCTTAGAAGAATTTGGGGTGTTATAGAATAAAGGAAAGAGGTGAGGTGATTAGACCTAGTTTTTGTTATCTGAGCTTGATTTTGCAGTTTGATTATATGAACGAAATTGAAAGACTGGTAGTATAAATTAATTAGCAGGAGACGAATATGAGGTGAGAAAAGAGCGGGTAACTATGAGAAACTGTAGTAGCAGGGCCGAGTAATTAAATCTGGATTGCGTTGAAATAGATATTGTGCGCTAATGAAATTTCCTAATGAGGGAATATGTTAAAGGGTCGATTATGGGCCCAAGTAAGTGGCCTTGAAATGGGATTGAATATGAATAATATTTGATCAAAATTCAAAAGAACCTATGTGATAGACCCTTATGGAGAGGATAGAAGGGTTGAACTAACAAATTAAGAAGGTTACCTCGTGTATTTCATTATTGTGATAGATGACGCAAGAATTGGCTAAGTGATAAATAATTAGAAAGGTAGTAGGTTACTGTTAGGAAGAGATAATCTATGTATATATATATATATATATATATATATATATATATATATATATCATGATGCATATCTTTATGGATTGGCAATATGATTAAATGGTCTTAGGCAAATGATGTGTTAAGGATTGGAATGAATTGTTCCTGTTTTTGAACTTATTCTATACTGATTGAACTATAAGTGTATCTCTAAAACTGTGAGTGAAATTATGGTAATCGAAGTGTACTGACAATCCATACTACGTGGTGACAATCACGATCCTAGTTGGGACCCCGGATTGAGACACGGGGCCTAAAACCATGGATGGCTCCCAGTCAACCCATGGCATGTGCATTGCAACTCAAGAGCATAAACTAAAGCAGTAACTGATAACTTAAAAATGAATAAGTGGAATTTTGAATAACATATGATAACATCACAATGCTAAATCTCAAAGCCAAACATAATAATCTATGTCTGGAAAGCCTCTACTATCTTATGAGATTCTGGGACAAGTCCCCTAGCAATCTCCAAGACTGAAACAAAACTGAAAAAAATAAAACTGAACTGATAAATGTCCTCGGATGATGAGGACTCACCCAAAGTAGGACTGAACTGGGTTGAGATGGAAGCGAACTATTGGCGAGCCTAAACTGGATCGCCTGAACCTACATTACGAAACATTATAGCATAGAGTATGTGGTCAATACTTGAAATATACTAAGTATGTAAGAAAGGTAAAACATGCTTAGTAAATCATTAGTTAACACACCTACAAATTGAAAGATCATAAGAGTAAGGACTACATGATAAACAGTAACTGAGATAAACATAATCATAAGCTAGTTAATAGGCATGAACGCAATGACCCAAGATTTAGAAATAGAAATCATATGACTTGCCATATCTGAAATCATAAGTAAAAGCTCATATACTGATCATTGGGTCAAATCTACTGTAAAACTGTCACGACATGAGTCTATACCCTGTATGGGACACGGTAATTGGAATCACAAGTAACCCCAAGCCAACCCATGGTCTATCATAACACTGGTAATCTGAGTAATCATAATGGAAGCTTAAATAATAAAACCATTTAAGGAAAACTAAATAATAAAAGTTTACACATATAGAATCAAAACTGAGAGTCTAAATCTATGTCTGAAAACCATCTACATCTGATGAGTTGCTGGGACAAGCCCCCAGCTAACTCAAAAGTATAACTGTATGAAAATAACTGGAAAAAATAAATATCATCCTTAAAAGATGAGAACTCACCACTGCTACTGTTGATCTCACCCGAAGAATATCTATTGATGGTGGTGAGGATGAGAACCTAAGCCTTTATCATAATACGATATAGCATAGGAGGTATGCATCAGTACTTTGAATGTACTGAGTAAGTGGGAGAAAATATAACACAAAGGAATAAATAACTGAACTGTAATGACATGCAATGACCAACTGCACTACTAAAACTGAATAAACTGAAATCTAAATGAATTGGTAAAAATGACCTTGTCTGATGGTCATAAACATGTGCTGAATCTGAGATACTGATCTGAACTGACTGTACTAAACTGAATTGAGCTAAGCAAACTGACGCTATTCTGAGCTGAGCTAAACTGAGACTGTGTTGGCTAGTGGGAGAGACTATCACCGACATATAACCACGTGAGTTAGACATGGAGTAGATGTATATACTCCATCAGTAGGACCCAATATACCTTGCCAAGGTATAAAGGCATGAAATGGGCGATCACAAGTCTGGGGCCATAGGGCCAATAAGATAACCTATGGGGGAAATGTAGTTCTTGAGACCTGGGTGCACTGGAACCCTAGTCTGCTCGGTGTTAAGTCCTACTCCCACTGGATAGTCCTAGACTAACTACTAAGTTGGTAGCTCGAAACTATGGTCCAAGAATAAGTGAGGAATACCTATTTGTAAGTACCCTGAGAGTCTTATCGGACCAAATTATGTAACTGGTGTTCCAATACTGGCTAGAGCTGCTTATCTGGAAGCGTCATAACCGTCTAAATAACAAACTAAAATTTGAAGCTTGGGGTCCTAAGACTGGTCTGAGCTACTTAACTAGAAGTGTCATAACCTTCTAAAGAACCACAAAAATCTGATATCTTAGTCTAATAACTGATAACTAGGAGGCACCACTGACACCTCAAGAAATGACTGTAGTCAAACGGATCAACTAACATTTTTGAATAATACTGAGTATGCTAATAATCTAAATGAGACTGGATTAACGTGCATCTGACTGAAATTTCAATATATAGTAATAATATGGGAATCCCCATCACTGATAGAATTAAGTAATTTGGATAATTAATTGATTATGCAAGACTCTAGTTTTTTTTGCATTCAAAAGCTATGGCTAGAGTTCATTTTTTAGGCACAAGCATCTATATAGTCACAATATAGTGGAATTATAACTACAATTAGCATGATTAATATTCCACACATATAGTCAAAATCTTATTGAAAATTCATTCCAATTCGAAAACTCAGGGACTGAACTGATAGAAGAATTATGGAAGGGTTTTGGGGACACAAGGGAAGAACAATTCCCTTGTTGAATTCCCACATACCTAGTGAAAAATTTTCATAGAGAACCCCTTCAGAATCTTAGAAGAACTTACTGCACTAGCTCTTGCTCTGAGAGTTTCTGAGAGAAATATTATGAATTGACTTCTTGAGGAAATGAGAGGGCTGAAGTAACCATCGATTACCCCTCTAAATTCCCTAAAAATAACCCTAAACTATGTAGTTTAGGGATTACAAATGTGAGAAATACAAAAATAACACTGAGGAAAAAATCTGGAAAAACTACCGACAGGGGACCAACGTGTCACTCAACGAGTTGTTGGTTGAGACCACGACTCGTCGGGAACAGTCGTCGGTGTTGAGGCCTAGGTTCTTCAAGATGGTTCTTCTATTTATATTTAGAGATTGGGTTGGTGTTCAGTCTACTTCTAAATAAGTACTCTGCCTTGTTTAGTCTCTTTCCCACACTTAGGGAAAGCTGGGTAGCGATTGCTGGCTGTGACTCTGGGGCTGTGAGCCAGATGCTCCACCCTTTCGATCCTTGCGGGACCAAAAAGTAGGGCCACTGGCTAAAGTGGGTGTTGGAGCCCTCTTCTGTTGTGGGAAGCTACTATCGCCAGATCTCTGGTGGCCATAATGTGATTGGCCAGTCCTAGTCCGCTTATTCTCCCGCTCCAAGTCTAGCTATTCTGCCTCAATCTACTGGGCATGAACGATGAGGTTGGAGAGGTCAATATCTTTGATAAGCATTGCAGTCCTACACTCCATAAGGACAAAGTCTGATACTCTGTTAATGAACTTAAACATGCAAGCCCTTGGCTCGGCTACCATCTCCGGAGCATATCTTGACAACCGTGTGAACTCTAGTGCATACTCTTCCACCATCCTTTTTCCCTATTTCAAATTCATGAATTTTGCCACCTTAGCCTCCCTTAGCTCCTGGGGAAAGATTCTGTCTAGGAAGGTTGTTGGTGAACTCCTCCCACTCCATCGGTTCCGCTCTCACTAGTCTCCCTTCTTTCCACTGATCATACCAGATCTGGGTTACCCCTTTCAACTGGTAGGCAGCCAAGTCAGCACTCTCAGCGGAGCTAACACCCATAATTTGGGTGATCTTCCATACTTCATTCACGAACTCCTGTGGCTCCTCTCCCACCTTAGATCCATGGAAGGCTGGAGGGTTCATTCGGGCGAAGTCCCGAACTCGAGCAGCTGTTGTGAACCCATTCATGTTAACCGGAACCACCTGCTGGCTGACCTGGTTCGTGACTGTCTATGCGACCATTTCACGAACCGAACGGAGGCCCGATCGTAGCACGGGACAAGGAGCCAAAAGATACCCCAAGTCGACCTATGGCATAAGCATACATCTATCTCAATCAAGGAAACTGAAGAATCAACAATATAATCATAGCGGAAGTCTAAATCTACCATAACATCAGAATACGATATCCGAAGTTGAATACATACATATGTCTGAAAACCCTCTAAATATGACGAGTTTATGCGACAAGACCCTAACTAACTCAGCAAAACTGAAATTGAAATACATAAAGGAAATCTGAATAGTCTAGTCCTTGCGATGTGAGGACTCACCAACAACATACAATGCAATCTCAGAAGACGAACTATGAGCGAGGCTGAACCTGGGAACCGGGTCCCGTATCAAGAAATGATACAGCATAGAGTATGCGGTTAGTACGTGGAATGTACCGAGTATGCAGGGTAAGTAAAACCGCTAAAGTAAGTAAAATCATTTAAAGACAATGCATTAAGTAAAACATAACCATTAAGAATTTGGGAGTAGGGCTTGCATGCTTTCTTTCTGAAATCATGATCTCTTCGTAACGTAACATAACATAACTTCATAACACTATAACTGAACCGATTGACTCAAAGCTAAATTCTGACAATTATAAGTAAAGCTGAATATTGAGTCAAACTTACTTTAGAACATGCATATATATATATAAATCTCATGGGTAAGGAATATGCATATCTAAAATCATGAGGAA
This sequence comes from Datura wrightii, assembly GCA_035772735.1. Lineage (NCBI taxonomy): Eukaryota > Viridiplantae > Streptophyta > Magnoliopsida > Solanales > Solanaceae > Datura > Datura wrightii. Next base: position 115,241,408 of record JASDFA010000001.1, read on the forward strand.
TAATGGGAGACTCATCTTTTAACCAATATACCACGATAGAGCTAACGTGGTCCCAACTATTACATTCAAGTGGGTAGAGACGTCCAAAGCCTTGCTAGAGCTAGGGACGATACCATGATATCAATATCAAGCTTGTGGGCCATTAGGGACAGGGATAGCTCACAAGGGAGGTCCCAAAGTAATATGTATAATAGTATCAACATACATTCGCACATAGTTCTGAGGCATAGGGTGATCGACCCTTAGCCTACTTGGTGCTAGATACCACTCCCAAAAACATATATGCGCTCTACATCGTTTTATAACGAAGATCAACATCGTCTATTGACGAAGCCCAATAATCAATACATCTCAAATATGAAATCATGCATATGAGAAGCTTTAGCTCAAAACATACCACAAGCTGAAAATATAATTAAGAGTCTTCATCCAAAATCATATGGTAAGTTTAGTTCGGGAAATCATACTTCATACTAAGACATGTGGGCATTGTCCTAAGCTTTATCATACTTAGAAATACTCAATTCACCTCAAGAACATAATTGTAAACATGGGTAGCTTTAAAACATGCTTTTCATCATAATTTCTCATTATCATCATACATTCATCACAAATCTCATCCTTCATGAACTTCTCATCAATGGGCTCTTTAATTCATAAAACTAGAAACATGATTTTTAATTGAAAACATTATAAAAATTTCCCATGCTTCATAATTCAATAGTAGAAACATAATTAAATCATACCCATTTATAGAAATAGGAGCTTCATGCATTTGGATTGAAACCCCATAGATTAGACATAAAATTCTTATAATTTAGAGAGGGATTGGGCATGGGTGTGAAGGGAATCACTCATTAATAACCTTATATACCTGTTGGTAGGTAATTCTTACACTTCTTTAGATGCCCAATAGGAATTTGAAGAGAAATTGAAGAATGCTAGGCTTGATCACCCTCTCTAGTCTTCTACCTTGCGTGCATGAATGAATGAGGCCTAAAATGAACTTAACCCCTTTAAAAGTCACTATTCGTAACTCAAAATGATGTAGTTTAGGCCTTAGGATCTTAGGAGTTATGGAAAAGCCCTTCTAAATTCGCAGAAAAATAACTTCCACGTGGTCCTAACGAGGGACCTAATGACTCATTACCCTGGGCCACGACTCGTGGAGTCGTCTATGAAGTACACTTCTCAACAAGTCTCCTGGGCTCTTAACGGAAGACATGATGACTCGTGACCTGGTGACCACGGCTCGTGGTCACCATCCATGAAGTGCACTGCCTGAGCTTAAACAAACCATTCCCTGCTTGACTAATTCTCACTCCACGAATCATGGGGACTGACCATGACTCGTGTGGTCCTCCCATCAAGTACACTGCCTGCCTTCCCTCTCTCTTCTTACTCACCCACCCCACCACTGACCTAACGACTCATGGGGCCTGACCACGAGTCGTGGTCACTTCTGTGGGATCCCAATTCACCAAATTTCCAAACTCCTCACCTGGTCTCCCCACAAGTCACATCATGACTCGTGGGCTGCACCAATAGGTCATCTCACAACTCGTTCTGTGCCTGGTGCTAATTTTTAAAATTTTCTCTGTTTCAACTTCGGGGCCTGATCTTTGGGCTTTCTGGGTATAACAATGTCTCCCCTTGGGAACATTCATCCTCGAATGTTGGAAAACACGCAAAAAAGCAGAGAGATTCAATTATCATATTCAAATACTGATCATTTAAATCGAAAATTGATGGAATGACTACCTCCGATTCAAACTATACTGCTAAACTGAATTCACGAATCATACACGCATATATATACATAAAAGAAACTTGTGCACATGAACTGAACATGAAAACTAAATAGATTCTGAAGACAAAACTGATACCTCAAGCTGAAATTGAACCGGTAGAGAATAAATATGGTTATCTAGCCATCGTAGCCACTTTGACCTCCCACGTGGCTCCTTCAATATGTTGATTCCTCCATAATACTTTAACTGAAGCTACTTCCTTGTTCCTTAGCTTTCGATCCTGACGATCCAATATTTCTAACGGAACCTCCTCGTAACTATGGCCATCTCTCACACCAACACTGTCCACTATGACAACTAGAGCTGGATCACCCAAACACTTCCACAAGAGCGATACATGAAACACAGGATGCATGGAAGATAACTCTGTGGGTAACTCAAATTCATACGCCACCTTGCCAACTCTTTTTGCAATCCGGTAAGGGCCAACACAACGAGGGCTGAGTTTTCCTTTCTTTCCAAACCACATCACTCCCTTCATGGGAGATACCTTCAGAAATACCCAGTCATCCACCTTGAGCTAAAGTTCTCTCCTCCTCACATTGGCGTTGGACTATTAGCGACTCTGAGCAGTTTTTAACCTATCTCTAATCAACTGAACCTTCTCCATTGCCTCATGAATTGAATCCGGCCCTATCATCGCCGCCTCACCAACCTCAAACCACCCAATGGGCGACCTACATCTCCGACCATAGAGAGCCTCGAATGGCACCATCTGGATACTGGACTAATAGCTGTTATTGTAGGCAAACTCGATAAGTCAATCACGCATGCCCTCAACATGTCCTCGAGAGTCTGAATTGTACACTCTGCTTGACCATCCGTTTGCGTGTGAAATAATGTGCTGAGTTTAACCTGTGTACCAAGCCCTTTTTGAAACGACCTCCAAAACTGAGAGGTAAATTAGGTCCCTCTATCTGAAATATTAGATAAGGGCACTCCATGCAATCGAACTAGCTCCCGGATATATAGTTTGGCATAATCCTCCACCAAATCTATGGTTTTCACTGGTAGAAAATGTGCAACCTTGGTCAACCGGTCTACCACAACCCAAATGGAGTCATGTTTTCGATATGTACAAGGTAAACCTGTGATGAAGTCCATATTAGTTTCTTCCCACTTCCAAGAAGGAATGTTGATATCTTGGAGTACACCTCTCGGTCTCTGGTGCTCGACCTTTATTTGCTGACAGTTTGGGCACTTAGCTACCAATTCTGCAATATCCTTCTTCATGTCGTTCCACCAATAGATTTCTCATAAGTCACAGTTCATCTTGATGGCACCTGGATGGATAGAATACCTGGATCCATGAGCCTCATGCAACATCCAACTCCTCAAATTGTCAACATTCGAAACACATAGGCAACCCTGGTACCGAAGAACACCATCTCTCCTTTTGGAGAAGACCTCTACCTTCTGATTCTGAACGGCTTCCTTCAACTTTACCAAAATCGAGTCCTCATCTTGTATAGCTTTCACATAAGTCACCAAGGACGATTCTGATCCGCTCTAGACAACAACACCGCCATTGGTCGAGTCAACCAACCTAACTCCCAAACTAGCGAGCCAATGCACATCCTTCACCAGCTCCTTCTTCTCTTCATCCACATGGGACACACTCTCCATAGAGAGTCTACTAAGTATGTCAACTACTACATTAGTGTTACCCGGATGGTAAAGGACACTCATATCGTAGTCTTTGAGTAACTACAACCACCTCCTTTGCCGAAAATTGAGGTCCTTCTAAGTAAATACGTATTGTAAGTTCTTGTGGTCCGTAAATACATCCACGTGAACCCCATAAAAATAATGTCGCCATATCTTCAAGGCTAATACCACCGCGACCAATTTCAGATCATGGGTCAGGTAATTCTTCTCATGAACTTTCAACTGTCTAGAGGTGTATTCTATAACTTTCCCGTGCTGCATCAAAACACACTCAATTCTGATCCTTGAAGCATCCCAATACACCACGAACCCATAGGTACCCTCCGGTAGAGTTAATACCGATGCTGAAGTAAGTTGAGCCTTCAACTCTTGGAAACTCTTCTCACAAGCCTCCGACCATTGGAATTTCACCTTCTTCTGGGTCAATTTGTCCAAAGGTGCCGCAATAGATGATAAACCATCAAAAAATCTTCAGTAATAGACGGCTAGAACTAAGAAGCTCCGAATATCTGATGGATTCACCAGTCTAGGCCAATTCTTCACCGCCTCGATTTTCTGAGGATCCACTTTTATGCCCTCACTTGATACCACATGGCCACTGAGTTCAACCTAAACCCGCACTTGCTGAATTTGGCATATAATTGACGATCCTTGAGAGTCTGTAGTACCACCCTCAAATGAGCGGCATGCTCCTCCTTGCTCTAAGAGTATATCAGGATGTCATCAATAAATACAATCACGAACATATCCAAGTATGGCTTGAACACCTTGTTCATCAAGTCCATAAAAGTTGCAGGAGCATTCGTTAGTCCAAAATACATAACTACAAGCTCATAATGCCCATATCGCGTCTTGAAGGCTGTCTTCGGGATGTCACTCTCCCGAACCCTAAGCTGGTGATACCCAGACCTGAGATCAATCTTTGAGAAACACTTGGCACTCTAAAGCTGGTCAAATAAATCATCAATCCTGGGTAAAGGATACCTATTCTTGATGGTGACTTTTTTTAATTGCCGATAATCAATACACATGCGAAGAGAGCCATCTTTCTTTCGAACAAAGAGAACTAGTGCACCCCATGGGGACTTGCTCGGTATAATGAAACCCTTAACTATAAAGTCCTTCAACTGCTCTTTCAAATCTTTTAGTTCGGCTGGAGCCATTTTGTAGGGAGGAATAGATATAGGCTGCATGTCGGGAAGAAAGTCAATACCAAAATCAATCTCCCGCTCAGGAGGGATTCCCAGTAAATCATCTGGAAAGACCTCCAGGTACTCACATACTACTGGAACTGACTAGATAGTTGGGGTCTCAGGCTCAACATCCTTAAACCTAACTAGAGGGTACACACACCCCTTAAAAATCATCTTTTTGGTCTTAAGGTAGAAAATGAAACGACCTAGAGGCACAGCTGAACTACCCTTCCATTCTAAGACTAGCTCACTCGGAAATCTAAACTCTACTGCCTGGGTTCTATAATTAACTAAAGCATAGGATGCAAATAGCCAATCCATGCTGAGAATAACATCAAAATCAGTCATGGCTAACTCTATCAAATCTGCTGAGGTGACCTTCTGAAGGATTGAGACCGGGCAACCTCTATACACCCGTCTAGCTACAACTAAGTCACCTACTGGAGTAGAAAGTGAGAAAGTGTTGTGACAAGACTTCAGGACTAACTCCGAAGCTACTGGCCACATAAGGTGTCACAAAAGACAAGTTATCCCCCGAATCTAGCAAAGCATAAACATCAATATAAAAACCTCGTAACATACCGGTGATTACATCTGGGGAGACCTCCTGCTCCTGGCGGGATGTTAAAGCATAGAATCTGTTTTGGCGTCGACCGCCACCTGTACTGGTAGATGACCCCTGATGTGCTGAGCTTGCGGGAGGGGCTGCAGAACTAGAAGCTGGGCCTCGGCCCCCATCCCGATCCTGTCTCGCTGCTGGACAATCTCTAAGCTTGTTTCGGGGCTTCCCACACTCGAACAAGCACCTTAACCTGCCAAACACTGGCCTGTGTGACGCCGACCACATCTGCGACAAGATGGGATGCTAGAATCTGTGTGTCTACTGCTTTCACTCCTCGAGCCTGATGCTCGCCCCCTCTGATGGCACACTGAATGCTGAAGATGCTGGAGATGATGATCTCTGGTGGGTCTGCTATCCATGCCCACCACCAGATCTTGGCTGGAAGAATCTGTGGTCATCAGTCCTGGTCCTCTTGTCTTCCCTCTCTCTCAGATGTGTCACCTCCATCTTCTGGGCGTACAAGACTATCCGAGGGAAATCCATATCCTGATGTAGCATAGCGGTCCTACAATCTTTGTCCAAATATCCCTCTACTCCATGAACGAACCTGCTCACCCGCGCCCTCTGATCAGTTACTAACTCTGGGGTGTACTTTGATAGGCGAGTGAGCTCAAGGAATACTCATGCACCGTCATTCTCCCTTGCTTCAGATTTACGAACTCAACTGCCTTCAGCTCCCTCATCTCACGAGGGAATAATCGATCCAAGGATGCAACATAAAACTATTCCCAAGTGACAGGACCTGCTCCGGCGACCCTGCTATCTTTCCATTGGCGAAACCAGATGTGCACGACCCCTTTCAACGGTTTGAGGCCAACTTCGTGCACTCAACTCCATTCACCCTCATGACTTGGGTGATCTTTACAACCTCGTCTATGAACTCATGCGGATCCTTCTCAACCTTGGACCCAAGGAACTCCGGTGGGTTCATTCTTAAGAAGTCTCTAACTCGAGCCACCGCTGCATTGCCATTTTTTAGAATATGCGCAACAGCCTGCTGATTGACCTATGCGGTGAAGGCCTACGCGAGCATCTCAATTGCGGCCCGGAACTCAACATGGGCAGCTAGCTCTGGTGCCTAGGGCTCCTAAACTGGTGGGGCTTGCTGATTCCCATGTCCATTGCCATCCTCATGGCCTTCACCATCTCCATTCATTATTTCGTTCATTCTTTGAGGAGCCATGATTCTGCAATTGCGAATAGCACGAATTAGAAGGATAGAAATACTTTTCATCACACGAAATAGATCATAAAAGAAGGGAACATTTCCTAAACGTCTCGTAGCCTCTTCATCATAAGTATGGCGCGCTTCACACCTATGAAAAGGACTCTAATCAAAGCGGATTTCACACACCCTAGGACACTTCAAACCTATTGCTCTAATACCAAGTTGGTCACGATCTAAAGGGAGGCCCGGATCGTAACACGGGACGAGGAACCCCGAGAGACCCTAAGTCGACCCATGGCATAAGCATACATCTAACTCAATCTAGAAACTGAATAATCAACAAAACAATCATACAGATGTCTAACTTGAACATAACATCAGAATATGAAATTCGAAGATGAATATATATATATGTCTGAAAAGCCTCTAAATGTGAAAAGTTGATGGGACAAGACCCTCGCTAACTCAACAAAGCTAAAACTGAAATACATAAAGGAAAACTAGATAATCTAGTCCTTGGGAGATGAGGACTCACCAACAACACAAACGCTTACTCCGATAGGCTGACTAAGAGCGGGGATGAAGCTGAGAGCCGGCTCCTGTATCATGAAATGATACAGCATAGAGTATGCATTCAGTATGTGGAATGTACCGAGTATGCAAGGTAAGTAAAACCGCTAAAGTAAGTAAAATCATTTAAAGACAATGAATTAAGTAATAAGTAAACATCAATAATCTGAGAGTAGGGCTTGCATGCATTCTTTCTGAAATCATGATCTTTTCATAACGTGACATAACATAACTTCACAACATCATAACTTAATCGATTGACTAAAAGCTGATTTCTGACATTTACAAGTAAAGTTGAACATTGAGTCACACCTGCTTTAGAACATGCATTTACATAAATCTCATAATTAATGAATATACATATCTAAAATCATGAGGAATAATGGGAGACTCGTCTTTTAACTGACATACAGCAATAGAGCTTACGTGGTCCCAATTATCACACTCAAGTGGGTAGAGCTGTCTGAAGTCTTGCCAGGGCTAGGGAGGATACCATGATATCGATATCAAGCTCGTGGGGCATTAGGGGGGGGGATAGCTCACAAGGGAGGTCCCAAGTAATATATAATAGTATCAACCTACGTTGACGCGTGGTTTTGAGGCATAGGATGATCGACCCTTAGACTACTCGGTGCTAGACACTACTTCCAAAAACATGCATATGCTCTACATCGTATATAATGAAGCTCAACATCTTCTATTGATGAAGCTCAAAAATCAAATACATCTAAAATATGAAATCATGCATATGTGAAGCTTTAGTTCAAAAAATACCACAAGCTAAAACATAATTGGGAGCCTTTTCTCAAAAATCATGTGGTAAGATATGTGTTCGGCTCGTTTGTTATATGGGTATATAACTACACACAAGTGCACGTGGTCGAACAAGTAGTAAAGTGGCTTAAGTAAGCCAAGTATCGATCCCACAGGGACTGGGATGAAGTGCAATCTGCTCAAGTGTACTATATTTTTATTCTAACAATGAAGACAACAGTGTAACCAAGAGTGTGATATTTTGATTTCTAATAATTATGCTAAGTCTAAAACAATTATCTAATGTGAGTCTAAACTATGAATGTGAGCATGCTGAGGTTAAACGAACATGTAATGAAATTAATTGTCGATATAATTTGGTTAGCCTTTTCCTCCGGTTGCTAGTCAAGAATTATTGCCAAGGGATTAAAACTCTCGTATCTAACCCCACTTAAGAATCATGAACCATCCACCTACATTTCTATGATTAAATGCAATTCATGTTCTAGCCATACAAAACCGATTCCTAAATTGACTAATATGACTTTCAGGTATATTTCTATCCTGAAGGTAAATCAATTCTCAATTTTCCCAAACTAAGAAAGGATCATATCCTATTAATTCACAACTTTCCAATTTCTTGCTCTCTTGAGTAAAACCGGACTTTTTAGATATACATTAACGTAGGTCACACATTAATGAAGTAAGAACAAGAATTAATAGAACAACCATGGAAGAAAAGATGAAAAACCAAAGAATCAAAAATCACATTTCATTACAAGTATTCTTAACCTCAGCAAGAAGATGAATTAGCCACTCATTTGTGGATTAAACATCGTTAAATGAGTGTTAAACATACAAGCAATTGAATTCAAGGAGAAGGAAAGAGAGAAAAACCCTGATAATTTCGTCCCCTCAAGTGCCTGTAACCCACGTTCTTGCTCCACCAAGTCAGAAATTAAAAGTGAACCTAAGTGTTTTATTTATACTGGTGGGAATTTTTCCCGGAATAACAAGCAACGTGTCACGGAGTGCATCGCGGAGCACTGCCTCAATGACACGCTACCGACGCGGACCCTCACTGGAAACTGGGGGTCCAGGAAATAAGGCCCAACGTGGCACGGCGTGCAACGTGGAGCCAGGCCACCGTGCCACGGACCCATCGCGAACCCTCTCTGGAAATTGGGCAAAAATTCCCTATCCAGGTAGAAGGCCTCCGCGATGGCAGCGTGACACGGCTCCATCGCGGAGCCCCTTTATTTTATGCTTTCCAATGCCTTGTCCCTTGCTCACATCTGAGTCCAACCCCGATATCTTCCAACATGCATTTTAGCTTCCCGAAATTACATTTTTCCTACAAAACAATGCTAATCATGTTGGTTAGTATAAATTCACATTTTATTACCAATTACATGAGAATGTATAAACATTGATAGATAAACAAGGCTAAAATGACACCTTTGAGTATCACTTGGGCATATAAATTTGCCCAAGATCACTTACCCCACACTTAAATCCTTGTTCGTCCTCGAACAACAATCTTACACCTCATGTAATTTACATCCCAACCTCGCTACTTTGGTTCGACAATTTAGGTTACGGTCATACCAATTATTCAATACAGCAAATCATCCAGAAAACATGCATGGTCCTATCAATTCGATGACCTTCAATACATCAAGACCTCCTTGACTTAAGAATCGACTCTTGATATTGGCAAACTCCTGCAAATCAGCTGATCAAGACATCCGACACGAAGATTAATCTCTCATCAAGCATGTGCCCTCACAATACAAGAGATTTTTCCCCTTTTTGATCATATGAACTCACAAAATTTCAAGCAGGGGCATATAAACACAATTTCGCTCTCTCTCCCAAAAGAATTCACATGCATCATGTCATGACCCATAAGCTTGCCTTTAGTGTACTACTTCACTAATATAAAGAAATGTGATGTAAGATCACGTAGGACTTTAACGGGTTGTAATGGAAGCTACGGAACTAGTAAATATTGGGCTAGCCAATAATAGCCACTAGCATCTTCAGCGCTTTTTCAACACATCCCATCAAACTCATGGACATTGTTTCTTTCTTCATCCTCCCATTTTTGAAGTTTTTCCTTAGTTTGGCCCATCTTATTAAGCACACTTTTCACCACAACAAAGATTATTCATGCACCTTCATTATAGTTTATTTATAACAATTGCACCTTCAACCTTTTCTTTCCTTCCATCTCTCTGCTTTACTTTTCTTTTCACCATTCTCACTCTTTTGACACTTTGGGAAAATTATTTTCTCTTCTTAAGCGCTTAAGATTTTTGGATCGGCTTTACGGCTAATGAAAAGAAGGGATTAAGCTCAGTTTACACTTTTTGACAAAAGAAAAAAATAATAGGCTAAAGGCTCAACGGGCTGACTAGGGTACACAATCAAGGTGGGTATGATCATGAAAAATAGAAACTTTCGGTTAAAAAACAAAGAAATGCCTACATCCTTTCCTACAACACACCTCCTTCATTTCGTTTTGTACACACACCAGGCAAGTTCTAGACACTTCACAATAGCATGGAATAACAAAACCTCACTTCACACGTATTGCACATGCTCAATTCAAGATGTATTCACAGACTCTTCAATCAGCTAATTACAGGAATTCAAACATTAAGCCTCAATCACCCTGAATCGAACTCTATGGCCTAGGTATCTCAACACATTTACAAAGTTGCATGCTTTCATACGAATCACATTTGCCTTTTAGATATCATGTACAACATGCAACCATAATTCCGCAACCATAACGTAACTACAAGTTTTGGGATGCAACCCACAAAAGAAAAACAACTGAAAAATAATTGAAAAATCTACTCCTAACGACTACATTTCCCTTAAGACGGTCGTCATCCATCCATCATAGGGAACGGTCACTAACTAGGACTTCGGTTCAATGGGACCCTTCTCGGTAAAAGAACCGAAAACAAACGCTGAGAAACCCAAGAAGTAAAAAAGAATTTAAAAATATAGATCATTTCGATTTTCAAAATATCGATCACTTCGATAAACAAACATATGTACAAACTCAGCTAGCAACATTCAGCAACACACAACAGTTTCACATATATTTACAATACAGAACAATAACTTACAATCACAAATCACAGGTCAGAAGATTTTGTTCACAGCACAACAACAGATTAGGACATACAAAACAGCATAACCAACACCTAACTACTCCCACCCCACACTTATCTCGAACACTGTCCCCAATGTTCACAAAAAAAAATTAAAATAGCACAAAAATTGGGTGGTGGAACTCCCTGATCAATCCAAGTACTCCACTTCTTCATCAGGTGTTGCTGCTTCATCTCCCATGTCTGAATCACCCCCATCGTCATCCTCGGACTCCACATCGGAGTCCTCCCAACGTGTCTCCTCGTCCGTGGGGACATCATCATCCGTGGGCTCTACAAATGCTGGCCCCACTCAGCATAGAGCCCTGGCGTTTTCGCTGAAAGGGTAGTCTAGCTCGAGCTGCCATAACTCCTCCTCTGTTGCTGGCCTCCCGCCTATCCTCAGCTGGAGCATCTGCATCCCATACATGCGAGCCATGTACTAATCATCACGAGCATGTCGCTCGCCTACATACCTGTTGGTAGTTGATTATAGCACTTCTTTGAATACCCAATAGAGAATTGAAGGAAATTGAGGAACAATAGCTTGATCACCCTCTCAAACTTGTCTACCTTGCATGCATGAACGAATGAGGCCTAAAATGAACTTAACCCCATTAAAAGTCATTATTCATAACCCAAAACGTTGTAGTTTAGGCCTTAGGAACTTAAAAATTACAAAAAAGCCCTTATATTTTCGCAGAAAATAACTGCCAGGTGGCCTAACGGGTGACCTGACGACTCATCGCTAGGGGAAAAGACTCGTGATGTTGTCCGTGAAGTGCACTGCTTCACCTGATCTTCTGGGCTCTTAACGGGCAACCTAACGACTTTTTATGGGTGACCACGAATCGTGGTCACCATCTGTGAAGTACACTGCCTTTCTTCGACAAATTAATTCCCAAGATTGCTAAAGACTCACCCCACGAATCTGGGGACTAACCACGGCTCGTGGGGACCTCCCATGATGTCCACTGCCCCATTTTCTTTTCTTTCTTTATTTCCCCTCCCCATGGCTGACCCAACGACTCGTGGGGTCTGACCACGAGTCGTGGCCATGCCTGTGGGGTCTCACTTCTCCAGCCTCATCACTGAACACCTGGCCTTCCCCATGAGTCACATCACGACTCGTGGGTCGTCCTCACAAGTCTCCCCACGACTCATCCTGTTCCTGGTGTCAAAGTTTCAACTTTTCTCTATTTTAACTCCTGGATCTGATCTTTGGGCTTCCGAGGTATAACAATAATCATAGCGGAAATCTAAATGAACCATAACATCAGAATATGAAATCCGAAGATGAATAATACATATGTCTGGAAAGCCTATAAACATGATAAGTTGATGGGATAAGACCCCAACTAACTCAGCAAAACTAAAACTGAAATACATAAAGGAAATCTGAATAGTCTAGTCCTCGGGAGGTGAGGACTCACCAACAACGTACAATGCAATCTCAGAAGACGGACTATGAGCAACTTGAACATGGGAGTCGGGTCTTGTATCATTAAACGATATAGCATAGAGTATGTGGTCAGTGCGTGGAATGTACCAAATATGCAGGGTAAGTAAAATCGCTAAACTAAGTAAAATCATTTAAAGACAATGCATTAAGTAAAACATAACCATTAAGAATCTGAGAGTAGAGCTTGCATGCATTCTTTCTGAAGTCATGATCTCTTCATAACATAACATAACATAACATAATATAACTTCATAACATCATAACTGAATCGATTGACTTAAAGCTGAATTTTGACATTTATAAGTAAAGCTAAACATTGAGCCAAACTTGCTTTTGAACATGCATTTAAATAAATCTCATAAGTAATGAATATGCATATATGAAACCATGAGGAATAATGGGAGACTCATCTTTTAACTAACATACCACGATAGAGCTTATGTGGTCCCAACTATCACACTCAAGTGGGTAGAGCCGTCCAAAGCCTTGTTAGGGCTAGGGACGATACCATGATATCGATATCAAGCTCGCGGGTCATTAGGGCTAGGGATATCTCACAAGGGAGGTCCTAAAGTAATATTTATAATAGTATCAAACTACGTTGGCACGTAGTTCTGAGGCATAGGGTGATCGATCCTTAGCCTACTCAGTGGTAGACACTACTCCCAAAAATATGCATGTGCTTTACATCATTTTATAACAAAGCTCAACATCGTCTATTGATGAAGCTCAATAATCAATACATCTCAAATATGAAATCATGCATATGAGAATCTTTAGCTCAAATCATACCACAAGATGAAAATATAATTGGGAGTCTTCGCTCCAAAACCATATGGTAAGCTTTCATACTTAGACATGTGGGCATTACCCATAGCTTTATCATACTTAGAAATACTAAATTCACCTCAAGAACATAATTGTAAACATGGGTATCTTTAAAACATGTTTTTCATCATAATTTCTCATCATCATCATACATTCATCACAAATCTCATCCTTCATGAACTACTCATCAATGGGCTCTTTAATTCATAGACTAGAAACATGATTTTTAATTTAAAATATTATAAAAATTACCCATGCTTCATAATTCAATAGTAGAAACATAATTAAATCATACCCATGTATAGAAATAGGAGCTTTATGCATTTGGGTTGAAACCCCATAGATTAGACATAGAATTCTCATGATTTAGAGAGGGATTGGGCATGCGTGTGATGACAATCATCCATTCATAACCCTACATACTTGTTGATAGTTGATTCTTACACTCCTTTAGATGCCCAATAGGAAATTAAAGAGAAATTCAAGAATGTTAGGCTTGATCATCCTCTCTGGTCTTCTACCTTGCATGCATGAATGAATGAGGCCTAAAATGAACTTAACCCCTTTAAAAATCACTATTCATAACTCAAAATGATGTAGTTTAGGCCTTAGGATCTTAGGAATTATGAAATTCTAAATTCGCAGAAAAATAATTGCCACGTGGTCCTAACGAGGGGCTTAATGACTCATTACCCTGGGCCACGACTCGTGGAGTCGTCCATGAAGTACACTGCTCAATAGGTCCCCGGGGCTCTTAAGGAAAGACATGACGACTCGTGACCTAGTGAACACGGCTCGTGGTCACCATCCGTGAAGTGCATTGCCTGAGCTTTAACAAAACATTCCCTGCTTGACCATGACTTACCCCATGAATCGTGGGGACTGACCACGACTCGTGGGGTCCTCCCATCAAGTACACTACCTGCCTTCCCTCTCTCTTCTTACTCACTTATCCCACAACTGAACTAACGACTCGTGGGGCCTGACCACGAGTTATGGTCATGTCAGTGGGATCCCATTTCACCAAATTTCCAAACTCCTCACCTGGTCTCCCCACAAGTCACACCACGACTCGTGGATGAACTAACTGGTCATCTCATGACAGGTTCTGTGCCTGGTGGAAATTTTTTAACTTTTCACCATTTCAACTCTTGAGTCTGATCTTTGGGATTCCAGGTATAATAGAGTAGTTGGATTGCCTTTCTGAACTCTGTTGAGGACACTTGATCATCCTGAGGGGCTGTTGGAGCTAGTGGGGTAGGTCGATTAGCGTTGTCGTCCCTTCTTCCATTTCACGTCTTGGAGGAATGATTTCACTAAAATGAAATATAGCACGAGTTAGGAGAACGTTTCTGGAATTGAACTTCCACGCACGATAAAGAGTATGAACAAAAGGGAGTTTGCCTAATAATGTCTCGTAACCTCCCCGTCATAAGTGTGGTGCGCTTCACACCAACGAAAAGGACTCTACTTGACGCAGCTTTCAGACATCCTAGGATAATTTAAACCTAGTGCTCTGATATCAAGTTTGTCATGACTCGAGTCTATACCCCGACGGGACACGGTACTTGGAGTCACAAGTAACCCCAAGCCAACCCATGGTCTATCATAACACTGGTAATCTAAGTAATCATAGCGGAAGCTTAAATAATAAAACCATTTAAGGAAAACTAAATAATAAAAGTTTACACATCTGGAATCAAAACTGAGAGTCTGAATCTATGTAAGAAAGTCATCTAAATCTGATGAGTTGTTGGGACAAGCCCCCAGCTAACTCTAAAGTCAAACTGTATGAAAATAACTGCAAAAAAATAAATATCGTCCTCGAAAGATGAGGACTCACCATTTCTACTATTGATCTCACTTGAAGAAAATCTACTGACTGTGCTGAGGATGAGAACCTACGCTTGTATCATAATACGATACAGCATAGGAGGTGTGTGTTAGTACTTTGAATGTACTGAGTAAGTGAGAGAAAATATAACATAAAGGATTAAATAACTTAATTGTAATGACATGCAATGACCAATTGAAATACTGAAACTAAATAAACTGAAATCTAACTGAAATTGTCAAAATGACCCTGTCTGATGGTCATAAACATGCCTTGAATCTGAGATAATGATCTGAACTGACTCTACTAAACTGAACTGAACTGAGTAAACTGAAACTATTCTTAGCTGAGCTAAACTAAGAATGTGCTGACTAGTGGGAGAGTCTATAACCAACATATAACCCTGTGAGCTAGACGTGGAGTCCGATGTATACACCCTATCGATAGGCGACAATATATATTGCCAGGGTATAAAGGCATGAACTGGGTGATCACAAGTTTGGGGCCATACGACCAATAAGATAACCTACAGTGGCAACGTAGTTTTGGAAATCTGGGTGCACTAGAACCCCGGTTTGCTCGATGCTAAGTCCTACTCCCACTGGATAGTCCTAGACTAACTACTAAGGTGATAGCTCGAAACCGGGGTCCAAGACTAAGTCTGGAATACCTATCTGGAAGTATCCTGAGAGTCTTATTTTACAGACTGGATACTGTAACTGGTGTTTTAGACTGGCCAGAGCTGCTTATCTTAAAGCGTCATAACTGTCTAAATAACAAACTGAAATCTGAAGCTGGGGGTCCTAAGACTGGTTAGAGCTGCTTATCTAGAAGTGTCATAACCATCTAAAGAACCACAAAAATTTAATATCTGAGTCTAATAACTGATAATTGGGAGGCACCACTAGCACCTCAAGAAATAATTGTAGTCAAACTGATCAGCTGACATTTCGGAATAATACTGTGTATGATAATAATCTAACTGAGACTAGACTACCATGCATCTACTGAAATTCCAACATATACTAACAATATTGGATTCCCCAACACTAATAGAATCAAGCAATTTAGATAATTAATTGATTATGGAAGACTCTAGTTGTTCTTGCATTCAAAAGCTAGGGCTAGAGTTCATTTTGCAGGGACAAGCATCTATATAGTCACAACATAGTGGAATTATAACTACAATTAGAATGAATAATATTCCACACGTATAGTTGAAATCTTGCTAAAAATTCATTCCCATTCGAAAACTCAAGGACTAGAACTGATAGAAGAATTAAGAAAGGGTTTTGGAGACACAAGGGAAGAAAAATTCGCCTGTTTAATTCCCGCATACCTGGTGAAAATTTTCTGAAGAAAACCCCTTGAGAATCTGAGAAGAACTGACTGCCCTAGCTTTTTCTCTAAGAGATTCTAAGATAAATAATACGAACTGACTTCTTGAGGGAATGAGAGGGATGAAGTTATCGTCGATTATCCCTCTAAATTCCCTGAAAATAACTCAAATGACGTAGTTTAGGGATTACAAAGGTGAGAAATCACAAAAATAACCCTGAGGCAACCTGAAAAAACTGTTGACAGGGGACCAATGGGTCACTCAATGATTCATTGGTTGAGACCATGACTCGTTGAGACCAGTCATCGGTCCTGAGGCCAGGGTTCTGAGATCAATGAAACTGACAACGAGAGGGATCACGACTTGTTGGACAAACCAACAGGTCGGTCGTTCCTCCCATAGTCACTGGATGAGGATTCTGAGATGCTTGACGATGGGCAACACAATGACTCATTGGTTGACCCAACGGGTCATTATGTCGGGTCGTTACCTTCACTGGAAAGTTATTAAAACCACTGAACTCGGCACGATGGGTGGTCACAATGACTCGTTGTGTGATACAACAGGTTGGTGCTGCCACTCGTTGTCACTGAACGATGTTTCTAGGAGTTTCAACCAACGACTCACACCACCAGTCGTTGTATCATACGACGACTCGTTGGTTGAGTAGTGGGGCCCTGGAAGTAGTGGCCCCATTAGAATATAGGCCAGTCCTGGTGGCTAAGATCGGTAATGGAAGAAGGATGTTTGAAAAATAAATTGGGGTAATTAGGGATTAAGTGACTTGATGGATTAATTTTGAAGTTGTGTGTTAAAAATTAATTTATTGATTGAACATTAATCTTATGTTATTTTGTAAACTAATTATAGTTAGCATGATGCCTTACAGTACATGTGGTGTACTGATACTACCTTTCTACACCTTTTTTGTGTAGGTTGTGGCAGGTTTGAAGTTTCTTGACTGACTTTGGCATGTTCAGCATCAACTTTTGCCCTTTTTCATGGACGAAGCTGTGTCTTTCTATTTGTCGGTATTCTAGTTAGAGCTCTTGTACCTATCTAGACTAGATCTTTGGAAAGAGTCAGATTTGGAAATCTTTTTACGATTTATTATGTTGAGTTAATCGAAAGAGAGTACAAATTGATGTCTCTTTTGGAATAGAGGTCCTTTATATGTATTTGACTCTATTATCTTATTAAAAAGGATATTTAAATAAGGGGTTCTCCTATGGAACTAGGGTCGACTAGGTGCCCGCACGACCTGCCTTTTCAGGTCATGACATTAAATAGGTTAATCTTGGACTTTTCTCCCAATATATAAAGAGTTAGGAGGACTACTACACATCAAATTAAAGATCTTTGATTCTAGTTTCCAGAACATCATACCGTTCATCAATTTGATATTGGAGCAAAAAGTTAAGGAGTTGTATACCAAATTTTTAATTTTTTTTTCCTTTATTCCTGGCTAATTTAGTAGTATTTCTTCTGCTTTCTTCTTGGTATGGGTCTTTTTCCAATTTGTTAATTTCTCTTGTATAGCCTAGCATTTACTTCGAGAAGAAAGGAAAGATATTGGAAAGATAGAAATTCAGGGGAGGAGTAGAGGAAGCTTCATATTTCAAAAAGTTATCATTAGGAATAATTGTTATATTTGTTATACTGAAGAAGGTACCGAGTTTAATTTTATGGACTAATCATATATCATCATGTATTTTTAATAAAAGTACGTTTATTATATTGTTTTCTTACGGATATGTTTATCTTTTAAACATCAACAAATTTTTAAAACTATATAATTATAATCAAGATATTTTTAAGTATATACATATAAAATTAAATAATATATTAATGAAATAGACAATATACATATTTATTAGAATTGTATATATTATTCTCAAATTTCTTCATTAAAAAAGTTAAAGAAAATTTTTTCTTATATATGTTCGTCTAGTGAATTTAATAATAATTATATTAGTCCAATTCTATTAATTGTTAATTTATTTATATAATTTTTTCTTTAGTAATAAACTTGAAGGAAAGAAAGTAAAAATGGTGGTATTGACTACTTGACAATGGTAAAACTTCAACGAACGAATCAACCAGTCTTGGTTTTTAATGAAAAAAAAGCTATAAAATGCTTTAAATAGACTCAAACATGCTTGGCCAAACTCAATATTGACATTCAATGCCACTAAGCTGCATCAATCAATTATTTTAAGGGTGTTGAACTACTCATGTATATCTTTTAGATATGATATTTAATCTATTACCGATGTAATTTTCTAACAAAGACGGTTCCAGTGACCACCCTTTATATAGTGTAGCTCCACCTCTGTGTGGCTGTATTTACACGTCTTTACATTATAATTTATTCATGTTTATATCTTGTTATAACACTAAATACTCTTCATTATCACTCTTTTTAATGTTTTGGAGCTAATGCAGTGCTATGTGTTTTATAGGTGAAAATGCTCAGAATTTGGCTAAGTGTAGACAAAAAGCGAAGCCACAAGGCTTAAAGGGAAGAGAAGCAGCGTGAAGCCCAAGGCGAAGGGGAACCTGATTATTCAATCTCTCTGAAGTTTTATCCCTACAGGCAGAATTCTAAGATGAAGCAAGGAGCTTCGTCACGTGAGCCCCAATGTGAAGCAAGGGCCCTCGAGACGCAAGGATGCCAAGATAAGGTCATTCTTCCCTATTTTGCCTATACGTGACTGTTGGGACAACGGAATAACAACAATAAACACACACACACAAATTAACTGCGAGAAAATAGAGAAAAACGGAACACAAACGACACACAAGAATTTACGTGGTTCGGTCTCACGACCTAGTCCACAACTGCAACTAGGAGGAATTTTATTACTCTCTCTCTTGTGGTGTATAGATTACAAGTACAAGCTATCTATTTATAGAAATAGATTAGGGTTATTAGGGTTTCTAACGGGCCTAATTAATCAGGCCTCCACAAGCCCAACAATCTCCCACTTGGAGGCATGATAATCTTCAACTACCATCCACTGTGAGCAGTTGTACATCTAGTAATCTCCTCCTCATCTTCCTGGTTGCAGCGGCCTTTTCATCAGTTAACCTGAAGGCCCGTTGAAGCTTCCCCAAGCTCCAACATCAGTCACGGCTAAAACTGCCCCTAACTCGTCCTCTGTCCCTACCGACTCCCACTTGCACGAACTGCCGAATCCTGGGATACTCTGAGAACAAACAACACTCTCCATAGTTAGCAGGTAATCATTCGGAGAGACTTTGATAGCTGGAACACTGGTTCTCTTAACCCACTGTCTGGTAACTCTGGCTGAAGTTTTAACTGGCTGACTGCCGATGCTCCCACTGCCACGAGAACCCCTAACTGGTTTACCTGAACCTTTCCAAGCACGTTCAACCTGAATCTGACCTGTGGCTCTGGGTTTATCTCCTGCAAAATGAACCTTCTTATGCCCACGAGACTCTGTGAACCGGATTTTGTTTCTCTTCTGATCTGGGACAGTCACTCCCTCAGATGGTAAATAGACCATATACAGCGAACTCCGTTTCTTTCCTCGAGCTATGACCAAGTTCCCCTTCATCACCTTCCACTGCCCATTTCAGAACTTAACATCGTGTCCCTCATCATCCAACTGCCCAACAGAAATCAACTGTTTCTTCAAGCTTGGAATCACTCGGACATCCTTTAAAGTCCACGAACCGACTGAAGTTTTCAGAATCATGTCACCCATGCCCGTTACATCAAGAACTTTATTGTTTGCTAGTCTTAGCTTTCCAAAATCCCCTTCTTTCAGATTCTGCAATGCTTCACTGCTGTGGGTAGCATGAAATGAAGCACCAGAATCCATGACCCAGGAATCTACACTGCTCTCCACGCTACATATCAAGAGATCATTATGAGCATAGTCTCCTGCAATGTTAACTTGTTTATTATTCGGGCATTGATTCCTGAAATGCCCCACCTCCTTGCACGTCCAACACGTTACATCTGAGCGATCCTGAGTCTTCGACTGACTCCTTCTTCTGTTCTTGCTCCCACTACCTCTGCTATTTCTCCTTCCTCTGCTGACATTTAGCAATTCACTCGATGATTCCCCAGAACTCCTTCTTCTGACATCCTCGCGTAGAATGAGATCACGAATCTTCTCAAAAGTGAATCCATCGGGTCCCGCTGAACTGGTAACTGTTGTAACCATTCCGGACCAACTTTCAGGTAATGACGATAGCAGTAGTAAGGCTTGAACTTCATCATCGAACTTAATGCCCACTGACGTAAGTCTGGCTAAGATTGAATTCATTGTATTTATGTGCTCGGTAACTAAACTGCCTTCCTTCATTTTTGTGTTCACCAATTCTCTAATCAGAAAGACCTTGTTTGCTGCAGATGGCTTCTCGTACATTTTAGACAGCGCTTCCATGACACCTTTCGCTGACTTCTCCTTCAGAATGTTAAACGCAACATTCTTGGTCAACGAGAGTCGGATAACCGCCATGGCTTTCCGATCCAAACCTGCCCACTCTGCATCAGACATATTTTCTGGCTTGTCACCCAATACCATGTCTAACTCCTTCTGAACCAGCAAATCCTCAGTTTGCATTTTCCACCAACTGAAATCTGCACCATCAAACTTTTCAACTCGATACTTCCCATCTTCTGCCATCTCAAACGACTAGATGAGGTACCCGGTACAACTGATCTCAGATCTTGGTAACTTCGTCAGAAATTCAATGACAAAACCAATACGCACCAACAAAGCAACTCGGACCAACAACAACAAAAAAAACAAATTGAAAAACTTTCTGCCGGTGAACAGTACCTGCCGGCGACTGCGAGTTTCTCTTTCTCCGGTGCTGCGCGCTCGAGGCTGTTCAGATCTGCTGCTCGTGACGGCGACGGTGCGACTGAACTGCTGAACGGAGACCTGCACGACTGGTTTCTGTGTTTTTTTTTTCTTGCTCGATCTGGAAAAAAAAACTGTTTTTTTGTTTTTTTTTCTTTCGGTTGGACTGGTTCGCAACTGGCAGCAGCGACGGCTGCTTGATCTGGGTTGCGCTGCTGCTGCTCTCTCCCTTTCTCCAAAAATTTTTTTTTTTTTGGGTCTTCTCGCTAATATTTTCGTGTGTATAACCTCGTTCTGATACCAAATGTTGGGACAACGGAATAACAACAATAAACACACACACACAAATTAACTGCGAGAAAATAGAGAAAAACGGAACACAAACGACACACAAGAATTTACGTGGTTCGGTCTCACGACCTAGTCCACAACTGCAACTAGGAGGAATTTTATTACTTTCTCTCTTGTGGTTTATAGATTACAAGTACAAGCTATCTATTTATAGAAATAGATTAGGGTTATTAGGGTTTCTAACGGGCCTAATTAATCAGGCCTCCACAAGCCCAACAGTGACAAGGCCATTCTGCCGTGTTTTTCTTGTCCATTTTAGTGAGCTCTCTTAGGTATTTTTTCCTAGTATAAATGCTACATTTAGACGTTTTAAGGAGGAGCTCGACATTTTGGAGCATTATTCTTCTTAGGATTACTCTCTTTTATTTTATTTAACATTATTTCTTATTCAAAACATGAATTCTTGCTATTGCAATCAAACTATGAGTGGCTAAATGCCCTTGTTTTAGGGTTATGGCCAGAGTATGAATGTTGTATTATAATTTAAGTTGTTTATGCTTTATTGTATTATATGAATTATTTGTTTAATCTTATAATTACTATCATATTGATTTGTGACTATAGGGTAAATAGATAATCATTAATGAAACTCAGAAAAAGAAAGCTAAAGATAGAACATGGGTTAAATAATGTAGGATGTGTTTTGCAGGACAAATTTTCGGTTAGGATAGAAATATTTTGACTGACAAGAAAGTGAAAAGTGATGTGCATCATAGCTTTTCCCATTCTATTTCTTATTGTTGCGGTGCTTTTACTTAATATTCCCTACTTGACTCCTATACAGGAGCTATAAATACATTTGGGTTAATTATGATTACCATCACTTAACAATATAGGTATGAGATAATTCGAATGGACGATTAGAGGCTCGAAAGACTATGATCATAGTATCAACCCTGTGAGTTAATAATTCAATAAAAATTAACATAAAAATTAAAATGTAGATATGATGGAAATAGTTAATAATGACATAGACCTAGAATCCGTCTCCTCTCAAAATTAAAATTTATTAAATCAAGCATTATTACTTTTATTATTTTAAATCATAACGTAAAACAATCAACAACAAACACTTTTCGTGAAAAACACTTGTTCTCTTTAAGTATAACAGAATAAATCAAATAACACCAACCTTTGATTTCAAAGCAATTGTGTATTACTTGCGATCACCTACACTTGCATATGCACTAGAACCATGCACAAGTTTTTGACGTCGTTGCCGAAGATTTAAAGTTTTGATAAGTTTGAGGATTTTTCTATTATTATTTTATTTTATAAGTGTTAACGTCTTGTCTTAGTTGTTACATTTGCTGGTGGCAGGTTCATATGCAACACATTGAAAGTGAAGATGACCTTATTGAAGGTCAAAACCAAAGCACTGAAAACAGTCATGACTCGAACTGGGACTCCGGATCGAGATACGGGAGCTAGAACCACGAATGGCTCCAAATCAATCCATCGCATGAACATAATAACTAAAGAACATACATCAAGAATAATCTGATAATTGGAATATAAATAAGTGAAAGTCTGAATAACATAACAATCAAAAACAGAGTCAACACCTAACAAAGCGAAAAATCTACATAATATTTGATAAGCCTCTAACATATCTGATGAGCAGATAGGACAACATCCCCAACTAGCTCGCTAAAGTCTTAAACTAAATGTAACATAATCAAATGCTAAACTGAATGTCCTTAGAAGATAAGGAATCACTAACAATGGAAACTGAGCTAAACTGTGGGAAGCTTGACTAACGGCGAAACTGAGTCTGATTGTCCGGACCTATATCATGAAACGATACAACATAAAGTACGCGTCTCAGCACTTGAAATGTACCGAGTATGAAAGGTAAGTAAAATATTCTAAGTAAAGGTTAATTTAAATCATTCATATAAACATAAATCATAAGATCATGAGGGTAAGAACTGCATGTTGATATATGATTCTGAAACATACATAGTCATTAGTTGAATATCATATCTAAATAGAATGACCCAAAGCTTAAAATAGAAATCATATGACTTGTCATAGCTGAAATCATAAGTAAAAGCTAATAAACTAATCACTGGGTCAAACCTGTTGTAAAACATAATATCATAAGTCATGAACATGAATAACTGAAATCATGAGGAACAATGGGAGACTTGTCATAGCCGACACCATCACGATATAGCTTATGTGATGTCCCAACTATCACACTCAAGTGGACAGAGCCGTCCAAAACCTTGTCAGGGTTAAGGACGCTATCATTGTATCGATATCAAGTTGAAGGACCCTTGTGGGCGGGGAAAAACTCTCATGAGAGGCCATAAATAAATATATAAACCTACATTGGCGCATAGTTCTGAGACTGGAGAAACTTGAAACCCCAAGTCTACTCAGTGCTAGACACTACTTCTAAAAACATACGCAGTGCTCCCTTTATTTTGCAATGAAGCTAAAATTATAATCACATGCATAGTCTGAAATCTGAACATGGGGAGTCTTGACTCCAAAATATATCATAAGTTATAGTAGGAGTCTTGACTCCAAAACATATGATAAGCTGATCTTATTAGCCTTAGATAAATCATGAAAATATACTTAACTTGTGTGGGCTTGCCCAAAACTCAAAATCATGCTTACTTGAAATATACTTCATAAGTCAAAATTATGGATCCATACACGGGTAGTTTATAAATATTTTTTCATTGTAGATTTATCATCATATTTGAAATCATAAATTATAAACTTGACTTTTCATAAAACTTGCATAATAGGGCATAATTTCTAAAACTTGAAATCATTAATTTATAATCAATTTGTATTTAAAATCTACCCATAAATCTTAAAGCATGAGGGGAATTGACCAATAGACATATCATAGAGAAATTCATGATGGGTTAAAACCCTATAAGATCATAAACTTGAATTAAGACTTGAATTCATGAACTTGAGGTGAAATTTGGACATGAAAGTGAAAGGAAACTCTCGTTCATAGCCCTACATATCTGGGTAATCTGATTCTCAACTTTCCTTTGAAAACCTAAGAGAATTGGAGAAGAATTGATACAACTTCTAGATTGATCTTCCAAGGGGATTCAAAGCTTTGCATGCATGGGAAAGCCTAATGGCTTGATATAGGCTAAACTCTCTTAAAACACTCCTTTCAGGGCCTAAAATGACATAGTTTAGGACTTAGGATCTTAGGATTTATGAAAATACACTTAATGAATTTGTAGGAAAAACTGCACTGTCAGCTGCTATGAAACGTACCACGAGTCGTACAATCCTCTCATGACTCATGGTTTTCTCCCTTAACTAGACCCTTTCAATTTTCTCCAACTCTTTGAAGATTTCCACGACTCCTACCACGTCTCGTAGTTCCTTACTACGAGTTGTATCATTGCTCATAGGATCAGCACCTGAAAAATTCCATTACCTGCTATGACTCCTGACCACGAATCGTACCCACACTCCACAAATCATGGTGGGGACTCATGGTTGAGAAGGTGAACTTTTGGCTCTCCACCATGGGTCATCCTATGACTCGTACAATCACCCTACAACTCGTACAATAAGTCGTACTAAGAGAAAACTTTAAAATTTTCTGCTGAAGCATACTTCAAATCCCGAACCTAGTCTGAGAAACTTTTGGGGTATTACTAAAGTGAGATCATAGTTAAAGGTAATCTGACTCCATTCTAACTACAACCTGAAAGGTTCTTTCATCAATGGTTAAGGAAGCAATCTTTAGTTTGCTAACAACAAAATCAACCATCGATAGTCATGGTAGCTAAGGCAACCCTGTTGGCAGTGCGCAATGAGGTAGTACTACCCATAGAGAATATGAACTCTAGTATTGTGAAGCTTGCCATCACAGAAAGGAGGGAGTTGAAGAAAAATGTGGTGTAACTCTTGCATATGAGTGGATAATTTACAGGTTTACCACATGAGGACTGCAATCTCATGTCCAAAACATTTTAGAGAGTGTTGATACATATATCACGGAAGGAATCTCTAATGAGTTTGTGAGACTCACCCTATTTCCATTTTTTCTTTTAAGGAAGCCAATAGATAACTAAAAGTAGAACCTTCTACTCTAACACTTTTTAGGATGATCTAGCAAAGAAATTTTTTGCATGGTTCTTTTCTATGGTAAGATCACAAAATTAAGGAGTGAAATTCTAGATTTCAAATAGAAAGAAGGAGAAGGTCTATCCCAAGCATGGGAAAGGTTCAAGATGTTACTTCTAAGTTGTCCCCATCATTATCAGACCAAGGAGTTGCTTACTCATATATTCATAAAGTCTTGACATCCATTCTAAATTGTTCTTATATTCAGCTACAGGTGGTCAAGCACTAGAGAAAACTTATGATAAGATGATGCTACTTCTAAATCTATTGGCAGTAAGTAATCTTGAATGGACTGGAGAGTCAAACTGAGGTAAAGTAAAGAAGGTTACATGTGTGTTAGAAGTGTATGAAATTACAAGTGTACAAGCACATATTGCAACTATGAACAACAACTTCAGTAAGATGTGCAATTTTCTAAGGTAATAGGCGTAACCACAAATTCAGCCAGTCCAACAGGTTGAGTTGTTTTGTGAATTGTGTGGTGGAGATCGTTAGATAGATGTGTGTGAATCTAATCCAAAGTTTATACATTTTGTAGGAAATGTAGTTTGAGGTACAGGTAATGAAAACTACAGAAATAACTATAACTAGAGTTGGAGGAACCACCCAAACTTCTCATGTGGTGAAACTAAAATTAGAACCAATACAAGCCACACGGCCAACAACAGAGTTATCAATAGAAATAGGGTAATCATGCACATGGCTGGTAGAATGAGGTAAATGAAATGTTGAAAAGGTGCTAGAGGAGAAGACCTAGATCTCAGCTAATCTGAAGAACCACGATTAGGTGATATACAGTCTCAAAAGGCAGTTGGGTCAAGTTGCTGGGCCACAAAACACCAAACCTCATGGAGGTCTTCTTAGTGATGTTTATCTGAATTCAAAATAATATAGCACGGCAAGTAATTGGTTTCAAGCATTTGTCTAATACTTAATAGATTTTGATTTATATCCAGTGTGTACAAAATATTAGAAATAGTTTTGATATTTGAGATTGTTGATATAGTCATTTTACCTCTATATTTTACATATACAACCTCACCATTTCCCACTTTTACTTTGTATTTTGTAAGTATTTTCAAGGAAGCTGAGCATTTAAGCATTTGTAATTCCCCGAAAACCCTAAGATCAGACTCGGGAGTTGAAATAGAGAAATCAGAATTTTCTGCACCAAGTCATAGAACGAGTCATCCTATGACACGTAGAGTAGGGCACGAGTCATGAAGTGACTCATGGGGAAGGGTGCAAGCTTGATTGAAAATTTTTGAAAATCCAGGCAGTGTACTCAACGGGTCCTCACCACGACTCGATTGGGACACCACGAGTCGTGGTGTCGCCCGTGGTGACTCCAGGAGATTTTAGGCAGTGTTGGTGATGGGTGGGTCACCACGATTCGTTGGGTACACCACGAGTCATGGTGTCCCTCATGGTGACTAATAGGAGGTTCTTGGCAGTGCACTTGACGGTTGTAACCACAAGTCGTGATTACTAGGCATGATCCGTGAAGTCCCTCGTGGGGGCCTGACAGTCAATTTTTCCTGCGAATTTCCTAAGGGTGTTTGAGTAATTTTCTAACCTCCTACACTCTAAACTACGTCGTTTTGAATTATTTTAAGGGAATTTATAGGGGCTAAACAGTTTCTCCCTCATTCCCACTCAGATTTTCAAAGAAATTAGCATAAGTTTCCTATCAAGAACTCTCAAGCAAGACTAGGGCTTCTCACTTTTTGCAGCGATTCAAGTTTTGTTCTCCAAGGAATTCGTGGCCAGGTATGTGGGAATTCAACAAGGGAATAGTCCTCCCCTTGTGTCCCCAAAATCCCTCCTAGTTTCTTTATGCATTTTAGCCTCGCTTTCGAATGTGAAGGGAATATACGTCAGATTTCTTTGAGATCATGTAGAATGTTATCCATGTTTATTTTAGATATGATTCCATCAATTTATGACTATATTGATGTTATTTCCCGTAAAGTGAATTCTAGCCCTAAGCTTTTGAATGGAGATGAATTATGTGCCAAACTCCATTATAGCTTGTGGAATATGATTTAAGATGATTGTTGACTATTCTCCATCATCTAGATATTGTATAAACGCTCTTTCTGGTAAGGATGATTTTAGCCCTAATGTTGAATGATATCATCTAGAGTTTTTTCCTATTGGGTTAGTCTTCCTTGTTGCTTGATTCAATCGATGTTGTGGATTCCTGTGTTATTGTATGAATTGAAATCTCAGTTAGCTGCATAATAGTTCAGTTTTAGTCAGAATATTAGAATCCTCAATGTTATTCAGAATTTGTCAACTGGCCATTTTGGCTAAAGTATTTTCACGAGGTGTTAGTGGTGCCTCTTAGTTATCAGAACTAGACTCAATATCATATTTCAGTTTGTTCTTTAGACGATTACGATGCTTTTAAGTAAGCATCTCTGACCAGTCTTAGAACCCAACTACAGAATCCGGTCTGTTAAGATTCTCAGGGTGCTTCCAGATAAGTATGCCTGACTAGTCTTGGGCCCCAGTTTTGAGCTATCAGCTTAGTAGTCAGTCTAGAACTATCCAGTGAGAGTAGGATTTAGCACCGAGTGGACCGAGATTCCAGCGTACCCAGGTTCCCAGAACTACGTCGCTATTGTAGGATATATTTTATTGGCCTCATGGCCCCAGACTTGTGATCACCCAGTTCATGCCTCTATACCCTAACAAGGTATATTGGGTCCTACCGATGGGGTGTATACATCGGACTCCACGTCTAGCTCACGTGGTTCCATGTCAGTTATAGACTCTCCCACTAGTCAGCTCAGTTCACTCTCAGATTAGTCAGTTCAGTTCAGTATCTTAGATTTAGAGCATGTCCTTGACCATCAGACAGGGTCATCTTGACCATCTCAATATATTTCAGTTATGTCAGTTTAGTATATCAGTAGGTCATTACATGTCATTTTAGTTCAGTTGTTTATATCTAGTGTTATGATTTCTCTCACTTACTCAGTACATTCAAAGTACTGATGCATACCTTTTATGATGTATTCTTTTATGATACAGCTGCAGGATCTCAGTCCCAGCCTCGTTAGCAGATTGTGCTCAGAAGACTCCAGCTGCACTATTTGGTTGGTCATCATCCTTCGAGGACGAAGATCATTTTATTAAATTCTATTTTTTCTTCTAACTTGGAGTTAGTTGGGGGCCTATCCTAGCAACTCATCTGTTATAGTTGGCTTTCAGACACAGACTTGATTTTCAGACTTGTAGTTTTGTGCAGATGTTTTAAACCTTATGATTCAGCTCCATTTTTTGTGAATGCTTTATATTTTTACTTTAAAGCTTCCACTATATTTATATCTTACTCAGAATACCAGTGTATGATAGACCAGGGGTTGACTTGGGGTTACTTGTGACTCCAAGTACCGTGTCCCGTCCAGGGTGTAGACACGGGGCATGACAAACTTGGTAACAGAGCACCAGGTTTAGAGTATCCTCGAATTTTTGAAAGCCGCATCAAGTAGAGTCCCCTTCATGGGTGTGAAGCGCACCACACTTATGATGGGGAGGCTACGAGATGTTATTCAAAAAATTCCCTTTTATTCATACTCTTTATTGTGCATTGAAATTCAACTCCAAAATTGTTCTCCTAACTCGTACTCTATTTCGTTTCAGTGAATTATGCCTCTACGATATAGTAACGGAAGAAGGGCCGGTAATGCTCATCGACCTGCCCCACCAGCTCCAGCAGCCCCTCAAGATGACTCAGTGTCCACCGTAGAGTTCAGGGCAGCTATTCAGTTGCTCGCTCAGACAGTTACCAACCAAGTGAACCAACAGGTGGTTCCGATCAACAATAATGGGTCCACAGCAGCTGCCCGAGTTTGAGATTTCACCCGGATGAACCTTGCAGATTTTCACGGATCTAAGGCGAGAGATGACCTACAGGAGTTTGTGGGCAAGATTAGAAAGATCACCTGGATTATGGGTGTCAGTCCCTCAAAGAATGCCGACTTGGCTACCTACCAGCTGAAAGGGGTAGCCCAAGTCTGGTACGAATAGTGGAAGGAGGGGAGGCCAGCGGGAGTAGGACCGGTGGAATGGGAGGAGTTCAATGCAGCCTTCCTAGATAGATTCTTCCCTCATGAGCTCAGGGAGGCAAAAGTAGTGGAGTTCATGAATCTGAGACGAGGAAATAGACGGTGGAGGAGTATGCACTGGAATTCACCAGACTGTCGAAATATGCTCCAAAGATGGTAGACGAGCCAAGGGCTTGTATGCTGAAATTTGTTAATGGGTGTCGAACCTGGTCCTCAAGGAGTGCAGGACAGCAATGCTGATTAAGGATATTGACCTCTCTAGCCTCATCGTTCATGCTCAGCAAATTGAGGCAGAAAAGCTGAAGGACATAGAGTGAAAGAACGAATGAGCAAGGACTGGACAATTAGATTACGGCCACCAGAGGTCTGGTGATAGTAGCCGCCCACGGCAGCAGCAGCAGCAGCAGAGGGCTCCAACACCCAGCTACCAGCGCCCCTACCTTTTGGTCCCTCCAGGATCGGAGGGATGGAGCATCTGGCTCTCAGTCCAGAGCTACAGTGCTAGTAAAAGGTATCTGGCTTGCCCTAAGATTGGCAAGAGCCACCCAGGAGAGTGTCTTTAGGGTCGAGAGGATTGTTTTGGTTGTGGACAACTTCGTCATCGGCTTAAAGAGTGCCCGTCAATTGGATGGGGAAGGGCACAATCCCCACATCAGCAGCTCCAGCAGGCCGACCAGCTCAGCAGGCCACTACTTTAGCTACGGATGGTGGTCAATGCCAAAGCCATTTTTATGCATTATCATCTCGCCAGGATCAGGAGAGCTCACTCGACGTGGTCACAGGTATGTTACATCTTTTCCACCTAGATGCATATGCCCTACTAGATCCAAGAACCATATTATCATTTGTGACTCCCTACATAGCTGTTTAGTTTAATATCAATGTAGAGGTCCTCTCAGAACCTTTTTAGTCTCCACCCCAATTGGCGAGTCAGTTAGAGCCAGCTGAGTGTATAGAAACTGCCCAGTCTCAGTCTTCAATAAGGTCATTCTAACTGATTTTGTGGAGTTAGACATGGTCGATTTTGACCTCATCCTTGGCATGGATTGGTTACACTCTGATTATACCTCAGTCGACTGTAGAACTAGGGTCGTCAGGTTTCAGTTCCCTAATGAACCAGTGTTAGAGTGGACGGGCAGCAGTTCAGCGCCTAAGGGTTGGTTTATTTCCTACCTTAAGGACCAGAAGCTTATTTCTAAGGGTTGTATCTATCATCTAGTTCAGGTCAAAGATTCCAACTCTAAGACCCCAACTATCTAGTCAGTCCCTGTTGTCAGCGAATTTCTTGATGTGTTCACCGAAGATCTTCTCGGAGTTCCTCCTGAGCGGGAAATCGACTTCGGTATAGACCTTCTCCCAAATACTCAACCCATCTCCATCTCTCCTTATAGGATGGCTCCAACTGAGCTTAAGGAGTTGAAGGAGCAGCTAAAAGACCTTCTTTATAAGGGTTTTATCAGACCCAACATCTCTCTCTAGGGTGCTCCAGTACTATTCGTGCAAAAGAAATACGGTACCCTCAAAATGTGCATCGATTACCATCAGTTGAACAAGGTCACAAGCAAGAACAAGTATCCCCTACCCAGAATTGATGACTTGTTCGACCAATTTTAGGAAGCCAGCTGTTCCTATAAAAAAGATCTCAGGTCGGGGTATCATTAACTAAGACTCAGAGAGTGTGACATACCAAAAATAGCTTTCAGGACTCGGTATGGTCAGTACAAGTTTGTAGTTATGTCCTTCGGACTAACAAATATCCCTGAAGCATTTATGGACCTGATGAACAGAGTCTTCAAGCAGTATATGGATATGTTCGTCATTATATTTATCGACGACATTCTGGTGTAAGCCAGAAATGAGGAAGAGCATGTTAATGACCTGAGCATTTTGCTTCAGACACTCAGGGACCACCAGTTGTTCACCAAGTTCAGCAAATGCAAATTCTGGTTGAAATTTGTGACTTTTCTGGGTCACGTGGTATCGGGTAAAGGTATTTAGGTTGATCCTCAAAAGATAGCAGTGGTGAAAGACTGGCCCATACCTACCTCGCCAATAGAAATCAAAAGTTTCTTGGGCTTAGCTGGGTATTACCAACACTTTGTGGAAGGCTTTTCTTCTGTAGCATCCCCTCTGACTAGGCTAACTTAGAAGAAGGTGAAATTTCAGTGGCCAGATGCATGTGAGAAGAGTTTTTAGGAGTTAAAAACTCAACTCACTACCGCTCCAGTGTTGACCCTACCAGAAGGATCAGCTGGGTATGTAGTATATTGCAACGCTTGCAGAGTTGGACTCGGTTGCGTTCTGATGCAGCGGGGCAAGGTGATAGCCTACGCCTCCAGACAGCTCAAAGCTCATGAAAAGAATTATCCGACTCATGACTTGGAGTTGGCAGCGGTGTTGTATGTGTTGAAAATATGGAGACACTATCCGTACGGGGCTCACGTGGATGTTTCACCGATCACAAGAGCCTTCAGTATGTATGCAGTTAGAAAGATCTAAATCTTCATCAAAGAAGGTGGTTAGATCTCCTGAAGGACTATGACATGAGCGTGCTATATCACCCTAGCAAAGCCACTAGTGGTGGATGCCTTGAGCAGAGTATCTATGGGGAGCGTGGCCCATGTTGAAGAGGGCAGAAAGGAACTGGCGAAGGATATTCACCGACTGGCTCAGTTAGGGGTTTGGTTG
Source organism: Datura wrightii (assembly GCA_035772735.1). NCBI lineage: Eukaryota > Viridiplantae > Streptophyta > Magnoliopsida > Solanales > Solanaceae > Datura > Datura wrightii. The sequence goes on from JASDFA010000001.1 coordinate 115,273,901, forward strand.
ACTCAGCTGAGGGTGGAGTGGTAATGCAAAGTGGGTCAGACTCCCCTTTGGTTGTTGAAGGTAAGTCCAAACATGATGAAAATCCCATCTTACTTAAGCTTAAGAAAGCGGTTCTCAGACAGGAAGTCGAGGCTTTCTCCAAAAGGGGAGATGATGTGCTCCATTACCAGGCCAGATTGTGTGTATCGGATGTCAGTGACTTGAGACAGCAGATACTGGCTGAAGCACACAGCTCGAGATACTCCATCCACCTTAGTTCTACTAAAATGTATCGCGATTGATGGGATATTTACTAGTGGAATGGCATGAAGAGAGACAACCCTGAATTTGTAGATAAGTGCACGAACTGCCAGCAAGTCAAAGTAGAACACCAAAGACCAGGAGGTATGACTTAGGATATCAGCATACCCACCTGGAAGTGGGAAGAAGTGAATATGGATTTTATTACGGGTCTACCTCGGATCATCAGTAGCATGATCCTACTTGGGAATAGTAGATCGGATGACTAAGTTAGCACACTTCCTCCCATTTAAAGCTACAGATTCAGCTGAGGACTATGCTAGGCTTTATATTCGGGAATTGGCCAGGCTTCATCGTATGCCATTATCCATTATGTCAAATAGAAGTACCCAGTTCACCTCTCATTTCTGGAAGTATTTTCAGAAGGGACTCAGAACCCAAGTCAATCTTAGCACAACTTTTCACCCACAGACAGATGGAAAAGCTGAGCGGACTATTCAGACCCTAGAAGATATGTTGAGAGCATGCATGATCAACTTCAAGGGCAGTTGGGATGATCACTTGCCTCTCATCGAGTTTTCTTACAACAATAGCTACCACTCCAGTATCCAGATGGCCCCGTTTGAGGCATTGTATGGCAGGAGTGTAGATCTCCTATCGGGTGGCTTGAGGTTGGTGAAGATACTTTAATTAGTACAGACTCGATTTATGAAGTTATGTAGAAGGTACAACTCATTAGAGAAAGATTGAAAATAGCTCAGAGCTGTCAAAAATCTTATGCTCATATGAGGAGAAGAGAATTGGAGTTTCCTGTGGATAACTGGGTTTATCTAAAAATTTCACCCATGAAAGGGGTAATGAGATTTTGGAAGAAAGGAAAGCTTAGTCCGAGATATGTGGAACCCCACAGAATTTTGAGGCGAATTGGAAAGGTAGCTTATGAGCTGGAATTACCTTCAGAGTTGGCATCTAGCACCCAGTGTTCCATGTGTCACCATTAAAGAAGTGCATCGGTGATCCAACTTCAGTTGTGCCATTGGACAGTATGGGAGTGAAAGATAGTCTCTCATACAAAGAGGTCCCAATCCAGATCCTTGACCGTCATGTTCATAAGCTGAGGAAACAGGAGGTAGCTTTGGTCAAAGTCTTGTGGAGAAATCAGTAGGTTAAGGGAGCTACGCAGGAAGCCGAAGCAGATATGATGGCTAGATACCCACATTTGTTCTCTTTCGGCTCAGTTTCAGTTTAAGGTATCAATTTCCTCCTTAAAATCCTTTTCAGTTCATGTGTTCCAGTTTCTTTCAAGTAAATGAATATGTGTATGATTTGTGAATTCAGTACAGACTTGTGGTTCAGTTCGGAGGTAGGCATTCCGTTAGTTTTCAGCTTTCATGATTAGTATTTGAGTATAATGATTTCAATTCTCTACTTTCCTGTGTATTTTCCAACATTCAAGGATGAATGTTCCCAAGGGGGAGATATTGTAATGCCCCGAACACCCTAAGATTAGACCAGGGAGTTGAAACGGAGAAATTAGAATTTTCTACACCAGGTCACAAAATGAGTCGTCTTGTGACCCGTGGGGTAGGCCACGAGTCGTGAAGTGACTCGTGGGGAAGGGACCGGGCTTGATTGAAAAATTTGGAAAATCCAAGCAGTGTACTCAACGGGTCCTCACCACTAATCATTTTGAACACCACAAGTCGTGGTGTCGCCCGTGGTGACTCCAGGAGATTTTAGGCAATATTGGCGACGGGTGGGCCACCATGAGTCTTTGGGTACACCACGAGTTGGGGTGTCCCTTGTGGTGACCAACAGGAGGTTCTTGGGAGTGCACTTGACGGTTGTGACCACGAATCGTGGTCACTGGGCACGATCTGTGAAGTCCCTCGTGGGGGCTTGACAGTCAGTTTTTTGTGCGAATTTTCTAGGGGTGTTTTAGTAATTTCCTAACCTCCTAAACTCTAAACTACATCATTTTGAGTTATTTTAAGGTAGTTTAAAGGGGCTAAATGGTTTCCCCCTCATTTCCACTCAAATTTTCAGAGAAATAAGCATAAGTTTCCTCTCAAGAAATTTTAAGCAAGACTAGGGCTTCTCACCTTTTGCAGCGATTCAAGTTTCCTTCTCCAAGGAATTCGTGGCCAAGTATGTGGGAATTCAACAAGGGAATAGTCCTTCCCTTGTGTCCCTAAAATCTCTCCTAGTTTCTCTATGCATTCTAGCCCTGAGCTTTCGAATGTGAAGGGAATATATGTTAGATTTCTTTGAGTTCATGTAGAATGTTATCCATGTATATTTTAGATATGATTCCATCAGTTTATGACTATATTGATGTTCTTTCCCGTAAAGTGAATTCTTGCCCTGAGATTTCAAATAGGGATGAATTATGTGCCAAACTCCGTTATAGCTTGTGGAATATAATTTAAGATGATTGTTGGATATTCTCCATCATCTAGATATTGTATAAATGCTCTTTCTTGTAAGGATGATTTTAGCCCTAATGTTGAATGAGATCATCTAGAATTTTTTCCTATTGGGTTAGTCTTCCTTGTTGCTTGATTCTATCGATGTTTTGGATTCCCATGTAGTTGTATGAATTGAAATCTCGGTTAGTTGCATAATAGTTCAGTTTCAGTCAGAATGTTAGAATCCTCAATGTTATTCAGAATTTGTCAGCTGGCCAGTTTGACTACAGTATTTTCTCGAGGTGTTAGTGGTTCCTCTTAGTTATCAGAGCTAGACTCGATATTATATTTCAGTTTTTTTTAGACGGTTACGACGCTTCCAGATAAGCAGCTCTGACAGTCTTAGAACCCAGCTACAGAATCTAGTCTGTTAAGACTCTTAGGGTGCTTCCAGATAGGTATTTCTTACTATTCTTGGCCCCAGTTTCGAGCTATCAGCTTAGTAGTTAGTCTATGACTATCCAATAAAAATAGGACTTAGCACCGAGTGGACCGGGGTTCCAGCGTACCCAGGTTCCTAGAACTACGTCGCCACTGTAGGATATATTTTATTGGCCTCATGGCCATGGACTTGTGATCACCCATTTCATGCCTCTATATCCTGGGAAGGTATATTGGGTCCTATCGATGGGGCGTATACATCGAACTCCACGTCTAGCTTACATGGTTACATGTCGGTTATAAACTCTCCCACTCGTTGGCTCAGTTTAGTCTCGGATTAGTCAGTTTAGATCAATTCAGTTCAGTTTCTCAGATTTAGGGCATGTCCTTGACCATCTCAGTATATTTCAGTTATTTCAGTTATTTCAGTTCAGTATATCAGTAGGTCATTGCATGTCATTTTAGTTCAGGTTTTTATATCCAGTGTTATGGTTTCTCTCACTCAGTACATTCAAAGTACCGACGCATACCTTTTATGTTGTATCATTTTATGATACAACTGCAGGATCTCAGTCCCAGCCTCGTTAGAAGATTGTAATCAGAAGACTCCAACTGCACTATTTGGTGGGTCCTCATCTTTTGAGGACGAACATCATTTTAGTAAATTCTATATTTTCTTCTACTTAGACTTGCAGTTAGCTGGGGGCCTGTCCCAGCAACTCATCTGTTATAGTTGGCTTTCAGATATAGACTTGGTTTTCAGACTTGTAGTTTCGTTCAGATGTTTTAAACCTTATGATTTAGCTCCATTTTTCATGAATGCTTTATATTTTTACTTTAAAGTTTCCGCTATATTTATATGTTACTCAGAATACCAATGTATGATAGACCAGGGGTTGACTTGAGGTTAATTGTGACTCTAAGTACCATGTCCCATCCAGGGTGTAGACTCAAGGTGTGACAGCATCATTGCACAAGTGATGTGTGCAACCACTATCGAGAAGCAAAGCATCGAAAGATTTATTTGTTGAAAAGTATGAAACTGTAAAGAGTTTCTCCTCATGTGCATCAACAATTTATGTTAATTGTGCTTGTAAAGCTCTAAAGACCTTTATTTCAGATTTGCAAAACTTGGAATGTGCCTTGTATTGTGCTTGTAAAGCTCTAAAGACCTTTATTTTAGATTTGCAAAATTTTGAATATGCCTTGTTTTATTACAGTTTCCACATATAACTTTGGCTCTCCACCAGCAGTACATCTCCAGATGTGTTGTTTTTTTGCAATATTTACACTGAGGAAACTTTTGCTTTACATCTCCAATGTTGTTCCCAACATCATGCTTGTGTTTATTCTGTTGGTTGAACTACTTTTCCTTTACTAGAATATTGCTTTTGCATAGAAAAAGCTCCTTTAGGAAATTTGTCCCGCCTCATAGTCCTCTTTTGCTCTTATGATTGAAAAGAACTCATCAGTTCATTTAATGAGAATTTTTTAGGTCCTTGGATTCATCAAGAGAGGAAATCTTAGATTCAAATATCTTAAGAAGAATTATAAGAATTTTCTCCACAATCTATATGTTTGTAAATTCTTTTCCAAGAATTCTAATGTTTTTAACAATTAAGGAGATTCGATCGACGCACTTACTGATTGTTTCATCCTCCTACAAAGACCCAAACACTTTTTTTTAAGTTCAACACTTGCATTTGACGTATTTTATCACTGGTGTGATATTCTTCTTTTAATCTATCCCAAGCCTTCTTTGTTGTATTACAAGCCAGGATTTTATAAAACATAGAATCTGCTACAGAATTTTTCATAATTACGTGACTTGGTCTTAGATTTCTTTGCCTTCTCTTCGCTGTTGGATTTGATTTACGTGAAGGTAGAATTTTCTATAGAATAGGTATTGGTCTATCTTCAGTCATAATTTCCTAGAGGTCATAAGCTTTCAAACAATCTTACATCTTCACAAACCAAATTTGATAATTTTCATCGGTGAAAGTGAAAGGTGAATTTAAAGATAGGCTGTCAGATGCCATTTGTGTTGTAGGTTAAAGTTTTTTATAGACCAACTAGAGCTTTGATACTAATGTTGAAACATAAACTCTTCTAAAACTTATTTGAAGAATAACAACACAAAGAACTTACTAAAATTCTAGCATATCATTAACATGGAGAACTTCTGAAATTATATAAGAAAAGATAACCATTTCCTATCTAACAGTCACTTACAAAATGGGGATAGAAGCTTTGACTGAATTTAGATTAAAACATTCCACCAACTGCAACAATGGTCATATTTTCCAACATACAGTCAGAATCCAGTATTCCTTCCAAGAATGGTCTCGCCAAGACAACCCCCAGCTCCCAAACCCACCAAATCTATCAAATGTTGTTTCCCCTCCTCTTATTAGTAGTAGTACCTCGAAAATCCCGACTAATGATAATGCTCAAACTCACACTCCTGATAAAGTATGAAGTGGACGTTGTCAATAAAGAACCAAACAAATGTTGGGGTCGAACCCACAGGGAATACGGTAAAAACTAGACTAATGCAGGTATTTAAGCTTTTAGGCATGTTAACTCCAAATTGGGGGGTTTATAGAAAAGAAGTAGTAAAACAAGAGTGACAATCAGTTGTTGTTTATCAAGATATGCAATTAACTAGGGTAAGTGTTCCCAATGGGTTCATAACTACTTCGGGTTTACACTTGTGATCGATCCCGATGCCTACTTGTAGAACTGATAAGTAGGGTTCATCCAAATGACTGGTTCATCCCTATTGGATTACTATAGTCAATCACTGGGTTAGGTCTTATGAACTATTTCAATTGAACCATTATCAACTTGTTCCAAATTAACCATCCTGCAACCTCAGCTCAAGTTATACAATGATTATAAAAATCAAGACTTTGTTGTAATTCTCTTTTCCTAATCTCTACCTCTCTAGGTTCAAGCAAGTAATTAATTCAGGTAATTTCTAACATTGAGCTTCGTTAAGAAATATTCAAGATGAAGCAATACAAGCATTTAGCATTGGTTTCGAATCACTTTGTGTAACCCTAGTTCGTTAATCCACCATGGATCCCACAACCCTAGTTGTGGAGGTTTTAGCCTCTCATGATTGTAAGATTATGATTAGTATGCATAGACAAACACATAATTAAATACTTACAACGATGATTGAAAGAAAACCTGCTTTGAATATTTCAAGAAAAGATGATGAACATATTCAAGAACAATTGAAAAAATCCAAGTTATGATCTCAAGAATTGCTCTCCGATATTGTCAAAAACTAATTACAAACTGATAATGAACCTCTTATAACTCCTCTCTAATGTCTTCTAAACAAAAAGAAACCTAAAAAATATTTATAAAGATAATAAAATCCTTTTTTTAAGTTAACAGAAAAATATCCAAATCTGGCATCGACATATCTTACGACTCCTCATACGACCCGTAACAAGATTGTACGGGTCATGCCTTGTCTTGTACATCCGTTGGATTTTTCAGAATTTGCTAATTGTTGGTATCTGGTATGACTCATAACAAGATCCTATGAGTCATGCAATCAAGTCGTGGTTTGGCTATGAGAATTTTGGCATCTTCTGAAGATTTCTACAAGTGTCTTGGTAAGTTTCGCATCTTGCTCCTACGACATGTAATATCTTGTTGTATCATGAGATCTGCCAAATCCTAAAAATCATTGACGTTCTCTATGGCTCCTGGTACGGGTCATAGATAGATGTCACGATCCGTAATTGCTACCCGTATCAGAAGACTTCAATTGTGAAAATTTCTTTGAAGTATTCTATGACTCAAGTTATGGCTCGTACCAAGATGGTACGGCTCATATTGAGAGTCATACTTTGCCTTTTCCTTGTACCAATATTCCGAGCTTTTCCACGAGTCTCAGTATGGCTCGTACAATCTTGGTACGGCTCGTACTGAGATTAGTACTTGGCCTCTTTTCTGCAACTTTTCTGCAACTTTTGCACATTTTCACTCCAACACCTATTTTTACTGAAAACAAAGTAAAAGCACCTCATATCCATATAAATACACCTAAATCCATGCTACTTTTCTAGTTTTAAGTGTCGAAAGTACTGTAAACTCACAGCACATCAACACCCTCAACTTAAGACTTTTGCATGTCCTCAGGCAAAGAAAATAAAAAACTAAAAACCACGCTTACCTAGAAAATAAATCTAGGATATTACAACCGACACCAATCAAAACTTGCACTATGAACCCAAATAGCTTTTGACCCTTCTCCATGTAAACCAAATCAGCTATGCACATCAAGTGACCACAAACCCTGATAAACAAGGATCAAAATATTTCAACTAGTTATTAGCAGAGAAAGTTATTACCAATGCTTTTCACATAGACAACTGGCAGAATGAAACACAAACCATGTACCCTCACAGCAAATGAAGTCTCCAAGTCATAGATATATGAAAATATGAAACTTGGGACTAAAACAAGACTCTCACTCTCACAAGAATGTTCCAAAAACTGCATATCGGATACCATAGGCTTGCCCTTATTTTCTCTACTTTGGCTTTTTGGACAATCAAACTAGGATCACTATAGGACTTTGTTCGGCTTGTAATGTAGGCTTCGGGCTAAGTATGGTAAATATGGGATTTTAGTAACTAAACCCTCCTTGGAACTACATACTTGGGGCTCCACTTTACACCTTTTTACCTTATTTTCCACTTTTTGAACTTTTTTTTCCTCCCTTTCCTCCATTTTTAGCATGTGTGAGTGTGGTGGATTTTTTTTCAGCTCTTTGTTTTCTCTTTCTTTGCATATTGCATTTTCAGCTCATTTATTTTATTCTTTTCCTTTTCACACCACACCTCACAGTTCTTTGACTCTTTTTCTTTCTTTCATTTTCACCCTACACAGTTTACGCACCCCTACTATAGCCACCCTCAACTTAGGCATTTTGCCAGAGTTGAGGTTCACAAGTCCAAGGAGGGACCAGGGCCAAATAGGTTCATTAGAAACATTGGTTAAGGTGAATAAGTGATCAAGAAAAATAGGTCAACATTAAAGCTCAAATCGGGATCAAGGGAATCACATCATTTTGGTAAGAAAATTTAAGGTAAGATGGGCTAAACAAAAATGGCCTATGATCCTTTCCTAACCAACCATCCTAAAACCTATGTAAAGACCAACTGGGCAAGTTCTAGATCCTCTACGCAGTATTGAAATAGTATTGAGCCTCACTCACTCATGGTATATGTTTTACAATCATTCTACTTATCCGATTTATACATTTCTAACTATAACTGCTCATGGTAATCCACTAAATGACATAAAAAGATCCACAGAAATCATGCTTTGTAATCAACAAGTGCATAGCTAACATCCAAAAAATTTTAAACAGGGTCATTTTTTCAAAACTTCAAAACTAGTGCATTTTATTGGCTGAATAATCCTGAGCTACTTTCTAATTAAAAAAACATCCTAAACATGTTGGTTCTACTAGATAGCATGCCCAAGGGAAAAGAAACATAGAAAGAGAATGTTATACCCCGTAGAATTCCCGGTACTTAAATGAACTATTCGCACATTGGTTAAGCATATTTGAAGGCCATACGTGCTGGAGAAAGGCCCGGGAAAAGATCGGATGAGAAACCTGTCGAACCATCGCGGAAGGAGCCGAGGCAGAGCCCCTCTGCGATGGCAGCGTGTCATGGAGGAGGGGCCTCCGCGTTGGCTCCGTGACACGTTGTCCTTGTCCAGGCCCAAGTATATAAAGCCCCACTTCGGTTTTAAATGATAAAAACATATTTTAAACTTCAAAGAACAGAGCAAACCAGCAGAGGGAGAAAAGGAATGAAGGAGGGATTATAATTTTCGACCGATTACGCTGCTAAACGTTGTCCAAACTCAAATTAACTCCAGATACTGAGGTATTTAGCAGCAGAGAGCATTCCTACGGATTCAGTTTCATGAAATACGGCCGACGAATCGTCGAGCCACCGAGCTAAGGTAAGTGGAATTGCTCTAAATTAGTGTCTATGTGTTCCTAGCTGTGAAGTGAATATTTCTCCCTTCTGGACCGCTGAAAAATAGCGAGTTTTCGACCGTCTTTCGATAAGCCTAAGTTTAGGCTATAAACTATATCGAAAGTGACGTTGCCTTTTAAAGTAAAGCTGTATTTAGTATTAATTGACATATTTATGAATGCAGTTGGGAGAAAATAGTTGAAGTACCGGTCGAGTCTCGTCCGACAGACGAATAATTCAAGGATAAGGTATGTAAAGCTAGTTTCCTCGGCAAGTTAGTAATCTTGGTACAGTACAGTAATTTATAGGCCAGTAGAATATTCAGAAGCCATGTATGGTGTTTATTACGAACATTGGTACGATACTAGAAACATCAGGTTATGATCAGCGCGAGAGTTGCTAGCACGATATAGATTCTAATATAAGCGTTAAGAACTGCACAGCATGCTCAGTATGTGATGTGACACAGAATGTTAGGATATCATTATATTTAGTTGAAACCCAGTAAAACAATGTAATATCTATAAGACCTCTTAGAAATAGAACGATAAGTTAAAGTGAAGCTAGAAAGCATATTAGAACTAGTAAATCACGTTAATACAGAAACTCAGTATACAGCATAGGTTGCAGCAGAAATACTATATTTCGTATAGCATTTGCCCCAGTACAGTCCGGCAGGAGACTATATTCATGTATACATATTTACCAGTCTCAGCACGTATTAGATACGTACAGATTACTATCACTAGATCAGCATGTAATATATACGATACTTCACCCCTATTAGCCTCAGCATGTGAGATGCGCAGACAGTATTACTAGTTGAGACCGTTGTATTGTTTGGGGTTGGATTACCTAGCATCCATGACCGCCCCAGGTTAATAGCTGTATCGACTCGTCCGCCAGAGGACGAGGATACGTCGCTCTACGGAGTGGCATGCCGTCCCCCAGGGGACGAAGATGGGATGCCAGTTTTCCCCATATTGTGCCTTCATCGGCCCTTATACACCCCCGTCGAGCGGATACGCCCGGGGTGTTGATTCAGGAGTCCTTCGGACTCAGGTACAGTTATAGTCAGGGGCTCAGCGATCCCAAGTGCATACCCAGGGGACCGGCAGGATGCTTACAGGGTTATAGGAGATGGGATGACTGGGGTAGGGGTGTAGATTCTGTGCTGGTTGTACCTCCCGGCTTACGGGGGCCGGGTAAGGTTTGTGTGTGCTATGTTATGTTATGTATGTTATGCCATGTTACGTTAGATGCGAGTAGATCAGTAGTAGAACGATACGTCTCCAGGTACGACTCCTACTCCTTCCAGTATATATATGAGAGAAGGTATGACTTACATTATCAAACAGTTAATCTGATCCTTCTTACTTCAGTTTCATCTGTTACATTGTTGTTCTCAGATTTTGCTTTCAGTTATAGCTTTACATACTCAGTACCAGTGGTACTGACGCCCGGTGGGGCGCTGCATTACTTGCCTGCAGGTACTCGTAGACGAGCCGGCGATACCACGTGATTCCTGTCAGCGATCGAGTATTCAGCTCCTGTTATCCGGAGACTGAATTCCAGAGGTGTATTTCATTTTCTTTTGGTTGTATAGTAAGGGTAGGTCGGGGCCCTGTCCCGATCATTTCTAATGCTATTCCTAGAGGCTTGCGGTCTGTATATGTTTCCTTGTGGTCAGATGAGCCGGTCGTGTGAGGCCGTGCAGTGGTTAGCTGTTAGTACTTCTGTTTCTTTTATGTTGGTCGTGTGGGGCCATAGTTCGACAGTAGTGGTGACCTTGCCGGTCACGTAGCTATCTAGTACTTCAAGGTTGAGTTATAGATAACTAGACAGCATGGTGGCCTTGTCGGCCCGCATAGGTTTCCCTATATTGACATGTTTCTGGTCAGCTGTTAGTACAGGTATAGGAGGCTATAGGCCAATGGGCCGGGGGCTGTGTTTACAGCCGTTATATAGCCCTTTGTTTCCAGAAATGTGAGTTAGAGCCAGCAAGGCACCAGATGTGCCCAGGCTTAGCAGTCCAGCAGTTCAGGTCCTAGTAGGGCACCAGGTGCCAGTCATACCCCCCAAGGCGGGGTGTGACAAACTTGGTATCAGAGCAGGTCGTGTCCCAGGGAGTCTGCAAGCCGTGCTAAGTAGAGTCTTGTATATGGATGTGTTGTGCACCACATACTATAGGCAGGAGGCTGCGAGGCATGATAGGATGGTTACCCTTCCTTCTCAATCAGTCGTGCTTTAGAACGGTACAGTATAGGGTTAAGTCCCTAAAAACTTACCGTATTCTTTGATTACAGATACAAAGGCAGATCAGCATTACCCTATTACAGGCAGAAGATCAGATATAGCAACAGAAGAGAGCATCAGCCAGTTATATGATAACTACAGCAGCAGGAGGAGGTATCAGAGATCTCCCAGCGTGATACCTTTATTGGCACTATTCCCAGTATATGTTGATAACGTCAGAATAGGAAGTCAGAAGTATAATGTGCATACGAGTTGATTTATTTATTAGCTGTATAAGATCTAATTAAGATTACAGACAAGGTTAGACTACTACGTAAGTATAAGAAAGAAAGGGAAATGCAGGAATCCCAAATACATCTTTCTGGATATAGTACAGTTAAATGCTTTTATTTGTTGCAATAAAAAAAAGGGCTATTCCTACCTCTTGATTTTTATGCCAGTATAGTAAAGGGGCATAAGGCTTGAGATGGGGTTGCCAAATCCGGCGGTAAGTAAAGATGGGCTGATTGATCCTAGTAAGTATTAGAAAGTATAAAGAGCCCCTATGATTCCGTAAGTTGTGCAGACCCTTATGATAATAAGCCAGTAGAGAAAGTAAGACTGATAGCTTACCCGAAGCAGGGGTAAAAGACCTGTTAGTGATGAATGCCGGGTAATAGTCAAGTTCGAGTCAGAAAAAGGCCAAGTCCGCCACGTATGTTAACAGATAGCAAGACATACCTGTAAGATTGTAGTTATGATCCGGTTGTGATATCGAAAAGGTGAGGGGTCATGTGAATCCGGTAGGTCTGACTGCAAGTCAGGGGAAGTGTGAACTGATATTGGACCAGCAATCTTGTTAACAATGAAGAGCAGGTACCTTGAACCCCAGAGTTCAGCTTAAGTAAGATGAGGGAAAGAAGCAGGAATGTCAGATCTTGTGGGGAAACTAGAATTACCCCCGGATTGATAAAATATCGTATTAAGGATTAAGCCTCGGACTGATAGTAAGATTGCGGTTCAGAATACCGCAGTATGTCCGCTATGGAAAAGTTAAGAAGTTACTGATACAGAAATTCTAATCTAGTGTAGCCTAGAGATAAGGCCCAGCAGACAGTCATGGGCTCTCAATATATGCCTAGTAAGGCTACAAGATTTGAACGTCGACCCCACATCGCAAGAGTGGCGGAATTTCAAACAACAGACAATAACTAAAGTGTTTATGTTTGTTACTTTCAGAATGGGGTGACAATACAATGAAATGATAAGTCAGGGCAGGAGATATTATTAGGCCGTAGAAGCGGTGTATCATGTACGGTATGAGACTCAGCAAAGCATGTCAGAGATTATGTATTACCGCATAATTCAGTACATATCATACGTAGCTATTGATATATATATATATATATATATATATATATATATATATATATATATATATATATATATACAGATAATAGATATGCTGTGAGTAGCCGCCTATAAGGGGTACAGTTACAGATGTTGATTAGTAATAGAAAGCATGTACAATTGCATTGCAGGACCCCCCCCCCCCCTTCCCAAAAAAAAAAGGGGGAGAAGAAAGAAAGAAAAGGAGAGAAGAAAGGAGAAAGGGAAAGGAGAAGAGAAGGGACAGATTAAGTGTGAATTACGTATAAAGTCATAGAAACTATCTCAGTTCTCAGTTATTATGTTAATAGACTTATGTGTTGTTGCCAGATCTAGGCTCTAGGAGTTTATCAGAGTTAATGGCCTAAACCAAATGACTAGATGATAAGGGCGCAGTTAGACGGTCTACCGACCAGCTGGCGCCTGCATTAGCAGGGAAGCATTCCTGAAGATCGGTAACATTAGTGCACATGCTAGAACCAGGATTAGAGGCCGAATAGGCAAATTTTAGAGATTAGCAATACCAGAATTGTTCTAGTATGTTAAGTAGTCGTACGTCATTTTCCCAGCCTTGTAGGTGAGAGTCGGCCTTAGTCAACCTAGCAGTTATTATGTGAAACACCCCATAAGTCAGCCGGCCGCCCCAGTCAGAATACCCGTGGGTACCCCAAAGAAGGGTCCACATCAGTAGTCAGCGACAGACTAGTACTTCAGCTGGTTCTCGTAAGATATTTAGCTACAGAGCCCTAGCAAAAGGCCAGTATTTACAGAATAGCTCATAAGACCGGGAATTCCCCAGAATAGCAGTATAAATCCAAGTGGATACACACAAGGCGTAAGAAATTGATAGTACCCTGCTAGCATAGTGTTTATTAAGACCAGGGGATCAGTAGACTCCCCGTGAAGATCCAGAGATTGATCGCCTGGGAGTAAGTTTAATTAAGTCCATCCTTACAGTGGTTTAAGCAAAATAACAGGGCAATTAGATGCCCACAAGTCTGCGGTTATGCATGAACTATAAGCACTCAAGTAGAACAGTTAGAGCATTGTTAGACTACAGCCACATTCGGGTCATTCAACCCGACTATTCAGTTATTTAAGGTTATGCAGCCAGATCGTTAGAGGTCATGATCAATATCAGGATCCTCTGATCAGATAAAGGCACAAGGCGCACAGACGGTCGTTCAGGTTACCTTAGCAATAGGTAGCCTTAGCATACGGCCAGAAGGCCAGATAAGCTCTAGCTATACCGGTAGATTACTTGTCAGATTCTCCAGCGTAATAAACCAGTATAACCGTTAGCTATATGCCAATTTTTTGTAAATGTGAATTTTGGTTGAGTTTAGTAGCCTTTTTGGTCACATTGTGTCGGAGGCTGGTGTACAGATAGATATACAGAAAATCGAAATAGTGAAGATATAGCCTAGACCTACCACTCCGATCAAAGTACGTAATCCCTACGGTTAGCTGGGTACTGCAGAGGGTTTGTGGAAGGATTTTCCACCTTAGCAGCACCTCTGACTAAATTGACACAGAAGGTAGCAAAGTTCCAGTAGACTGAGGCGTGTGAGTAGAACTTCCAGGAGTTAAGAGACAGGTTAACATCATCCCCAGTGTTAGTATCGTCAGAAGGTACAGAGGGTTGATGCAGCATGGTAAAGTAATAGCTTATGCCTTCAGGAAGTTGGAGAAACATGAAAAGAATTATCTTACCCATGACCCGGAGTTAGCCGTAGTAGTTTATGCCTTAAAGAGTGAATATTTTGTATCACCCAGGAAGGGCTAATGTGGTAGCAGATGCCCTTAGCCGTAATTTATGGAGATGTGACATATTTTCAGATAACCGGGGATGAAGTGTGGCGATGTAAAGGCCGCATTCGTGTTCTAGATATTTTGGGGCTTCGCCAGCAGATTATGAGCGAGGCGCATTACGCCCGCTATTCTCTCCGCCCAGGCGCGACGAAGATGTACCATGATATCAAAGAAAACTACTGGTGGCCAGGTATGAAAAAAGAAATTGCTAAATTTGTAGCTCAGTGTCCTAACTGCCAACAGCTGAAAGCAGAGCACCAGAAGCTAGGCGGTTTGATGCAAGATATAACGGTGCCTACATGGAAATGGGAAACTCTGGCGAAATTTTTCTAAAAAAGTAAAGTATGTAGTCCTCTAGATCACAGAGTACATCCGAGGATGAATGTTCTTAAGGGGGGAGAATGTTATACCCTGTAGAATTCCCGGTACCTAAATGACCTATTCACACGTTGGTTAAGCATATTTGAAGGCCATACGTGCTGGAGAAAGGCCCGGGAAAAGATCGGACGAGAAACCTGTCGAACCATCGTGGAAGGAGCCGAGGCAGAGCCCCTCCGCGATGGCAGCGTGTCACGGAGGAGGGGCCTCCGCGTTGGCTCCGTGACACGTTGGCCTTGTCCAGGCCCAAGTATATAAAGCCCCACTTTGGTTTTAAATGATAAAAACATATTTTAAACTTCAGAGAACAGAGCAAATCAGCAGAGGGAGAAAAGGAACGAAGGAGGGATTATAATTTTCGACCGATTACGCTGCTAAACATTGTCCAAACTAAAATTAACTCCAGATACTGAGGTATTTAGCAGCAGAGAGCATTCCTACGGATTCAGTTTCGTGAAATACGGCCGACGAATCATCGAGCCACCGAGCTAAGGTAAGTGGAATTGCTCTAAATTAGTGTCTATGTGTTCCTAGCTGTGAAGTGAATATTTCTCCCTTCTGGACCGCTGAAAAATAGCGAGTTTTCGACCGTCTTTCGATAAGCCTAAGTTTAGGCTATAAACTATATTGAAAGTGTCATTGCCTTTTAAAGTAAAGCTGTATTTAGTATTAATTGACATATTTATGAATGCAGTTGGGAGAAAATAGTTGAAGTACCGGCCGAGTCTCGTCCGACAGACGAATAATTCAAGGATAAGGTATGTAATGCTAGTTTCCTCGGCAAGTTAGTAATCTTGGTACAGTACAGTAATTTAAAGGCCAGTAGAATATTTAGAAGCCATGTATGGTGTTTATTACGAACATTGGTACGATACTAGAAACATCAGTTTATGATCAGCGCAAGACTTGCTAGCACGATATATATTCTAATATAAGCGTTAAGAACTGCACAGCATGCTCAGTATGTGATGTGACACAGAATGTTAGGATATCATTGTATTCAGTTGAAATCCAGTAAAATAATGTAATATCTATAAGACATCTCATAAATAGAACGATAAGTTAAAGTGAAGCTAGAAAGCATATTAGAACTAGTAAATCACGTTAATACAGAAACTCAGTATACAACATAGGTTGCAGCAGAAATACTATATTTCGTATAGCATTTGCCCCAGTACAGTCCGGCAGGAGACTATATTCATGTATACATATTTACCAGTCTCAGCACGTATTAAATACGTACAGATTACTATCACTAGCTCAGCATGTAATATATACGATACTTCATCCCTATTAGCCTCAGCATGTGAGATACGCAGACAGTATTACTAGTTGAGACCGTTGTATTGTTTGGGGTTGGATTACCTAGCATCCATGACCGCCCCAGGGTTAATAGCTGTATCGACTCGTCCGCCAGAGGACGAGGATACGTCGCTCTACGGAGTGGCATGCCGTCCCCCAGGGGACGAAGATGGGATGCCAGTTTTCCCCATATTGTGCCTTGGTCGGCCCTTATACACCCCCATCGAGCGGATACGCCCGGGGTGTTGATTCAGGAGTCCTCTGGACTCAGGTACAGTTATAGTCAAGGCTCAGCGAGCCCAAGTGCATACCCAGGGGACCGGCAGGATGCTTACAGGGTTATAGGAGATGGGATGACCGGGGTAGGGGTGTAGATTCTGTGCTGGTTGTACCTCCCAGCTTACGGGGGTCGGGTAAGGTTTGTGTGTGCTATGTTATGTTATGTATGTTATGCCATGTTACGTTAGATGCGAGTAGATCAGCAGTAGAACGATACGTCTCCAGGTACGACTCCTACTCCTTCCAGTATATATATGAGAGAAGGTATGACTTACATTATCAGACAGTTAATCTGATCCTTCTTACTTCAGTTTCATCAGTTACATTGTTGTTCTCAGATTTTTCTTTCAGTTATAGCTTTACATACTCAGTACCAGTGGTACTTACGCCCGGTGGGGCACTGCATTACTTGCCTGCAGGTACTCGTAGACGAGCCGGCGATACCACGTGATTCCTGTCAGCGATCGAGTATTCAGCTCCTGTTATCCGGAGACTGAATTCCAGAGGTGTATTTCATTTTCTTTTGGTTGTATAGTACGGGTAGGTCGGGGCCCTGTCCCGATCATTACTATTGCTATTCCTAGAGGCTTGCGGTCTGTATATGTTTCCCTGTGGTCAGATGAACCGGTCATGTGAGGCCGTGCAGTGGTTAGCTGTTAGTACTTCTGTTTCTTTTATGTTGGCCGTGTGGGGCCATAGTTCGACAATAGTGGTGACCTTGCCGGTCACGTAGCTATCCAGTACTTCAAGGTTGAGTTATAGATAACTAGACATCATGGTGGCCTTGTCGGCCCGCATAGGTTTCCCTATATTGACATGTTTCTGGTCAGCTTTTAGTACAGGTACAGCAGGCTATAGGCCAATGGGCCGGGGGCTGTGTTTACAGCCGTTATATATCCCTTTATTTCCAGAAATGTGAGTTAGAGCCAGCCAGGCACCAGATGTGCCCAGGCTTAGCAGTCCAGCAGTTCAGGTCCTAGTAGGGCACCAGGTGCCAGTCATACCCCCCAAGCCGGGGTGTGACAGAGAAACCCTCAGACGAATCAAAAATCAAAAAAAAATACAAGTACACCCCCTCCCCTTTTGAAAAGCATGCTTCGTCCCCGAAGCATAGAATATAAAAGCACAAGGGAAAGGGACATACCTATGGCACACTAAGCACACCTGTCATCCCGCGAAGGTGGTACCTCTGCTGCAATCGTGGCACTAGCGGTAGCTGGCGCTCTCAATGTTACCTCTATGTGGGAAATGATCATCCCCTCGATAGCAACTGGGGCTAAATGTGGCTCACTCAAAGGGTCCTTGCCATATGAAATCTTAAAATGGGCAGTGGTGGAGCTACCCGCTCTTCTAGCTCTCTCAAGCAGCTTCGACCTATGCTCATCGTGAATCTACTGACTCTCCAATCTTTCCCACTTGCATTCTTTCTTCTCCTTCTTTAGAGTCTCATCTCCAACATCCTCTGAGACCCTTTTCTTCCCTTTTCCTCCTTGTACTCCAATCGGCTCCCAATATGCTGCCAAATCCAGCTCATCATCAACCTCAATATCGCGGTTAGAAAGAGTGGGGGCTGTTATAACTACCGGGTGTTGAGATGACAGCTTGATCACTTGGCTTCGAAGAGCCCCCAACTCCTCATGGAGACTACCTGTGCCAGTTTGCTCTTCCATGTGCTCATTAAAGCGGCGTTCAAATCTATCGAGTCGGGCATGCAAGACCCATGCAACTGCCTCAATCTCAGCCTTCATCTAAGGCTTCACATTCTCCATCATAGACTACACCTTTCTCTCAATCACAATCAATCTCTTCACCATCTTTTACAGAAAGTACTGAGGTACTAGCATATATCCTATTGGGGTCTGGCTCGGAAGGCCCATAGGTGGTGCAGCAGAGGTGTTGGGAGATGCCTCTGAATGACCGGCATCTATAGCCGGTGTCTCATCTTGCTCCTTTGAGGTGGGGCAATTAACCTGCTCTCCCCCAACTGCCCGTGGTACCGGGACTGTAGTAGGAAGTCTTGCTTGGCTTACTAGGTTCATTTCATCCCAAATTAACCCTATGTTCACTGTCCTCTGCCCTCCAATCAATTGCTCTTTATCAAAACGCACCATAAGATCTGCCTCCATACATAATCTGAACGCGAGAATCGAGAATGGGATAGTAGTGCTCAATCCTATAGCCCGATCTCGGATGCCCTCTGTAATGACCCTCAGAATGTTGATGGCATGTCTTTACATGATACATGCCACCAATGCTGCTCTGTCTGCACTGAGGGTGTTGTTGCTTACCGTCGATGGCAACTTGTGATGAACTAGCGTCCAACAGGCCTTTTCTATGAAATTCAACTAATTTTTGGTGACCTACTTTCAACTAGTAACCCATTCTACATCCTCTTTATCCTCAGCAATGACCCCAGATAGCCACTTTATCTGACTCTTCCTCTCCTCATAACTTATCTGCTTAATCTTCTTCATGACCTCCACCTAATAGTCAAACTCAGGTGTAGTATGTGGTGGTATAAACTGAGGCCCATATAATACCCGAGCAATAGTACGCTCGGATATGTCAACAACGCAGCCGCGCACCATTTCTCCAACTTGGAATGATCTTTCAACTTCTGTCCATCCTTTGCTTTCTGCTCCATGGTAGCAAAATAATTTGCATAAAACTCCCAGACTATATCTGAAGTGCATCGATCCGGGGTTCTATCCATCCACTCGAATCCATAGAAGCTAAATATCCACTTTATCTCCTCCACCTCTTTCAGTGCATTGGTGAGCATTCGTGGTTCTTCTTGAATACTCCACCTGGGGTGGTTCTTGGCGGTGAGAGAGAGACCCTGCTCATAGATCTCTTGCACCCCAGACTCTCCACTGAAAAGTGCGGTTCTCCTTAGGTGGAGTTTGCTCACCCTCGTCATCAACTGCCTCGGACCCCTTATCATCATTAGAGCCACTCTCGGACTCTTGGACTTGTTCTTCAACTCCCTTCTCAGACTGGAAGCGTCAGTAGATGTGGCAGTGGCCGCCTTGGCCTAGGATTTAGCTTGTGTCCTAGTGGTTCGAGTCCCATCGGTGTCAGATGTATCCACCCTGTACTCTTCCACTGAACCACTAGGAGAGTTATCTACATGCTCAGTGTTGGAGGGCTCATCTCTCAATGCCCTTCGAGCAGCTATCTCTGCCCCGGCTGCTTTGTCATTGGCGTCTTTGGTTGCTTTCTTCTTCAAAGTCATTGTACCTATGGAGACAAAAGGTTAGAACTTCAGATCTGAGAAAAAGATAACAAGAAAATACCCTCTAAAATTTTCCATGGGTCTTTAGTACGAGTCATTCCTAGAAGGTATGATCCGTACTAAGACTCGTAGTATCTTGGATCACAGTCACAACTCTGAGGTACGACTCCTACCATGAAGGTACGATCCATACCACAAGTCACATAAGGATACCCCTTGAAAACCATTCTTCTATATTTTTCCACAACTCATGGTACGACTAGCAAGTCGATTCCACGAGTCGTAGCAAGGATCGTGCAGTTGCCTTTGGACTTTTACACTTTCAAAATTCTGGTATGATTACCAGGTACGATTCATAGTAGGATACCATGGTCGTACTAGGTTTGATACCAATTAATTTACATACATTTGGCTTAGGACAATCCCAACGAGCCATCCTATGAGTCATAGTATGAACCCATGAGTCGTAGGAAGGCTTGTGAATCCTGTCATTGCCTTTGTTCATGTCAGTTGTGCAGGTAAGTTCAATTTTTTGTTGGGTACTCAGAATTCCCCAGTCTAAGAATGCATTTTTCACACTTTTACAACTACCCAATTCTTCCATTATGATTCAAAACCCATAAATCAGTTCTTTACAATTTAAGTGTGAATTCTAAGCATGTTCGACTTTTACCAAGCCAACACAATCACACATTGAAAGTTACTGATCATTTTCCTCATCTATTTTCATGAATTTTGAGGAATACCTGTTCATATAAGCATGAATGTCTTTTTACCCAACTCAAAGAATAACAACTTTCTTGATTTTTGCAAAATCTTGCTCACTTCGTGCGTGATTCAATGACTAGGGTAGGGATTCGACTTGAGTAGCGTTAATCGTGCACAAATATTTTCTCAGTCGATTATTTTTCTTGAGTTATGGGTGTGAGGGATTTTTTGGAAGTATTCATGAGTTCACGGTGTGAGTGTATGGGAGAAGAGCCCAAATGATTTGAATTTAAATATGTTAGGGAAAATTTTAAAATTTTGGGTCAAGTCGGGTCGACTTAAGGATTTTGGGTCCGTCACGACTCGTACCATGAGTCATAGGTTGGAACTAAGACTAATCCCTAGGACTCATAGAAGAGGTTTAAGAAAACATACCTGTGGACCTACAAGCACATCATATGACTCGTATCATAGAGATACGAACCGTACCACGACTCATAGGTCACTTTGAACTAGAGTTCCATACTTTACATAGCTCATACCTACAGTGAGTACTACAACCCATACAATGGAGTTACGAGTCGTAGGACCAACGGCACCATGAATTCATGCATCAAGCCATATCTCTGCTTCTCACCATGACTCATACTACGTCCCATACAATGCTCTTACTAGTCGTATTGTGACTCGTAGTACAATTCTAAACTGTAATTTTTCTGCAACCTGTTTTTGTTTCTATCACGACCCTAATGTATACTCAGATCATAACACAGGACAAGGAGCCCCGAGAGACTCCAAGTCGAACCCATGGCATGAATGTACTACAGCGGAATACTTAACATAATGATGTAGCGGAAGTATAAACATAACATAACACGATAAGCGGAACGTATTACATACATAACAGCTGAGTACTACATATAGTCTGAAAGCCTCTAACGTATCATATGGGTTGATGGGACAACATCCCCAACTAACCTGGCAAAATCGAAAACTAAAAGAAACATCAACATCTGTAACGTATGGTCCTCAGAGAATGAGGACTCACCAAGAAACTGGATGCTAGACTCTGGGATGGACTACTGACGGTGCTGGATCTGAAGATCAGAGCATGTATCATAAAACGATATAGCATAGAGTATGTCGTCAGTATATGGAATGTACCGAGTATGCAAGGTAAGTAAAACGGACATTTAAAAATATATAAAAGCTCATAAATGATCATAAGAGTGGGAAAACATTCTCATAATGTGAATATCATATGATAACATAAGGCTCAAGGTTTTCAAATTATTCGTAAACCATTCATTGCCATAGTCATAAGAGTAACTTCATTAAATCACCACTTGAGCCAAATAACATAAACATAACAATGCATAAAACATGCGAAAAAATGGGAGGACTCGTCATAACCAAAACCATCATGGTAGAGCCGTACATGATGCCCCCCAACTATCTCACTGTAATACCCCAAGAACCCAAGGATCAGACCAGGAGTCAAAATGGGGAAAATGTAAAACTGATGCTACAGGCACAGAACGAGTCATTGGACGACTCGTGAAGACAGCCCACGAGTCATCAGGTGACTCGTGGGGAGGCCAGGGGAGAGTTGGGAAACTGGAGGAAAAGGGTTCCCCACGGGCATGGCAATGACTTGTGGTTAGACCCCACGAGTCGTTAGATTAACTGTGGGGTAAGGAAGAAGGAAAAATAGAAGAGGTCAGACCAGTGTGCTTCACAGAAGTTGACCATGACTCGTTGGGTCAGGTAACGACTCATGGTGTGAGTCGTGCGAAGAATTATATGTAAAGTGATGTGATTAAGGTAGTGAGCTTGACGACTGGTGACCACGATCCATGGTGTTATACCCCGTAGAATTCCCGGCACTTAGATGACCTATTCGCACGTTGGTTAAGTATATTTGAAGGCGATACGTGCTAGGGAAATGCCCGGGAAAAGATCGGACGAGAAACCCGTCGAAACCATCACGGGAGGAGCCGAGGCAGAGCCCCTCCGCGATGGCAGCGTGTCACGGAGGTGAGGCCTCCGCGATGGCTCCGTGACACGTTGCCCAAGTCCAGGCCCAAGTATATAAAGCCCCCACTTCGGTTTGAAATCATTTATCACTTAGAAAAATTCCAGAAAACGCAGTGAACAGAGGGAAAACGAAGGAAAATTATAAATTATCGTCCGATTACGCTGCCAAACGCTGCTCAAACTCAAATTAACCCCAGATACCCAAGTATTTAGCAGCAGAGAGCATTTCTACGGAATTAGTTTCGCGAAATACGGCCGATGAATTGGCGAGCCACCGAACTAAAGTAAGTAGAATTGCTCTAAATTAATGTCTATGTGTTCCTAGCTGAGAAGTGAGTACTTCTCCCTTCTGGGCTGCTGGAACATAGCGAGTTTTCGACCGTCTTTCGATAAGCCTAAGTTTAGGCTATAAACTATACCGAAAGTGACGTTGCCTTTTGAAATAAAGTTGTATTTAGTATTGATTGACGTATTTATGAATGCAGTTGGGAGAAAATAGTTGAAGTACCGGCCGAGCCTCGTCCGACGGACGAATAATTCAAAGATAAGGTATGTAAAGTTAAGTTTCCTCGGCAAGTTAAGTAATATTCAGACAGTATGGTAATTTACAGACCAGTAGAATGTTCAAAAATCGATTATTGTGTTATTATGAATATTGGTGCAATATGAGGAGTTTTGGGTTGTAACGTGTACGATACCTATTCGTATGATATAGATTTGGACGTAAGTGGTTAAGACTGCCCAGTATATTCAGTATGTGATGTAATATGCCATGTTAGGATATTGTTGTGTTTAGCTGAAACCTCGCGAAGTAGTACAGTATCCGTGAGGCATTCCAGACCTACAATAGTAACTAAACATGGTTTAGAAAGCATGTTAGAAGTAGGAGATCATGTTAATACAGAAACTTAGTAAACAGTATAATTTTCAGCAGAAACACCTTCTTGTGTAATCTTTGTCCCAGTACAGTTTGACCGGAGGCTATACTTATATTTATACTTACCTGTCTCAGCATGTATCAGACACTTACAGATTACTATTATTAGCTCAGTATGTGATTTATATGATACCTTACACCTGTTAGTCGTAGCTTATGAGATACACAGACAGCATGACTAGTTGAGACCGTTGTATTGATTGGGGTTGGATTACCTAGCATCCCTGACCGCCCAGGGTTAATAGCTGTATCGACTCGTCCGCCAGAGGACGAGGATACGTCACTCTACGGAGTGATATGTCGTCCCGCAAGGGGACGAAGATGGGATGCCAGTTTCCCCATATTGTGCCTTGGTCGGCCCTTATACACCCCCGTCGAGCGGGTACGCCCGGGGTGTTGATTTAGAGTCCTTTGGACTCAGGTACAGTTATAGTCAGGGGCTCAGCAAGCCCAAGTGCATACCCAGGGACCAGCAGGATGCTTATAGCCACTATAGGAGATGGGATGACCGGGGTAGGGGCATAGACTCTGTGTTGATTGTACCTCCCGGCTTTTGGGGGCCGGGTAAGGTTTGTGTATGCTATGTTATGTTATGTATGTTATGCTATGTTATGTTAGACGTGAGTAGATTAGTAGTAGAATGATACGCCTCTAGATATGACATCTACTCCTCTCAGTATGATTGAGAACAGGTACGACTTACATCATCAGACAGATAATCTAGCTCATCCTATTTCAGTTTTGACAGTTATATTATTGATTTTAGATATCTTTTTCAGTCATTGCTTTACATACTCAGTACCAGCGGTACTGACGCTCGGTGGGGCACTGCATTACTTGCCTGCAGGTACTCATAGACGAGCCGGCGATTCTACGTGACTCCCTGTCAGCGGTTGAGTATTCAGCTCCAGTCATCCGGAGGCTGAATTTCAGAGGTGTAGTTCAGTTTCTTTTATTGTATATAGTACGGGTAGGTCGGGGCCCTGTCCCGGCCAGTTCTATTACTATTCCTAGAGGCTTGCAGTCTGTATGTATTCCCTGTGGTCAGATGAGCCGGTCGTGTGGGGCCGTGCAGTTATACAGTTGCCTTTACTCTTTCTTTCTTTTGTAATGGCCGTGTGGGGCCATAGTTTGTCAGTAGTGGTGACCTTGCCGGTCCCGTAGCTTTCCAGTATGCTATGTTTGAGTTATAGATAACTAGACAGCATGGTGGCCTTGTCGGCCCGTATAGGTTTCCCCTGAATTGCTATGTTTCTGGTCAGCTTTTAGTACAGGTACAGAAGGCTATAGGCCAATGGGCCGGGGGCTGTGTTTACAGTCGTCATATAGCCCTTTGTTTCCAGAAATTATGAGTTAGAGCCAGCCAGGCGCCAGATGCGCCCAGGCTTAACAGTCCAGCAGGTCGGGTCCTAGTAGGGCACCAGGTGCCAGTCATACCCCCCAAGGTGGGGTGTGACAAACTTGGTATCAGAGCAGGTCGTGTCCCAGGGAGTCTGCAAGCCGTGCTAAGCAGAGTCCTGTCCATGGATGTGTTGTGCACCACATACTATGGGTAGGAGGCTGCAAGGCATGATAGGATGGTTGTCTTTTATTCTGATTCAGTCGTGCTATAGAGCGGTACAGTATAGGGTTGAGTCCCTAAGAGCTTACCATATTGTTTGGTTACAGATAATGTCAGACCAGCAACATCCTACCACAGGTCGGAGCTTAGACATTGCAGCAGGGGAGGGCACCAGCAGGATGCCTCCCCCTCATTTGGAGACATCCCGATCAGAGGGCCCTACAGAGGCTTCATCCCAGCCTCCTCATCAGTCTCCACCACGTCAGGAGCCATTTGGAACGACAGTATCTTCAGCAGTCCCTATACCGACACCTTCCGACCAGGAGGTTAGGAGTGTTGTAGTTATGATAGCACAGATGATGGCTGCTCAGCGTCAGCAAATGCCATCCACAGTTGCAGAAGCATCAGGAGGGCCCGGTAGTTCGAGGGTCCAAGAGTTTTTAGCCCTGAATCCCCCACAGTTCACAGGCACGGACCGAGCAGAGGACCCACAGGATTTTCTGGATCAGATGCAGAGAATCTTCAGGGTTATGCATGCTACGCCTACTGAGTCAGTTGAATTGGCCGCATTCCGGTTACGAGATATTGCGGTATTATGGTATGAAAGCTGGGAGAGGTCCCGAGGGAGAGATGTTTCCCCTCCCACCTGGTCCAGCTTTTCGGGAACCTTTCTAGATCACTATTTGCCGTGGGAGATCCGACAGGCCCGGGTAGATCAGTTCCTACATCTAGAACAGGGGGCCATAAGTGTCCGGGAATATTCCTTGCGGTTTGACTCTTTGGCTCGATATGCACCGGCCTTCGTGGATACCATGGCATCCAGAGTGCACCGTTTTATTATGGGGTTGAACCCAGAATATGTCGAGACCTGTATCACGGCCACACTGCGAGAGGACATGGATATTTCCCGAATCCAGGCATTTGCCCAGAATATTGAGGGCATCAGACAGCGACATCGGGAGATCAGAAGGGTCAATCAGGAGCAGCGTCGCCGGGATAGGCCAGCTGAGTTACAGAGAGAGGCTCGGGGAGGACCCAGGCCACGATTGTCAGACAGGCCGCCCAGGCCCCCTCCTCCGCCACAGTCACAGGGAGGTAGATTCAGCCGTAGGGGCAGTCAGAGGCTGGTAGAGGTTCGCAGATGGCAAACTCACCGTCACAGAGGAGGGCGGAGCAGAGTAGGTATACCCTACCACTTTTCCCTATATGCAGTCGATGTCATTCTGGAGCGTGCAGGTATGGTTCCACCGCATGCTATATTTGTGGCCAAGAAGGCCATTTGATGAGAGATTTCCCAGCCAGAGGTCGTGAGGACCGGGACAGACAGGATAGGGCATCAACAGGATCATGAGCTACAACATCCTCGACTGGGCGCAGGCCCTCAGTTTCAGCAGGCAGGGGTCGGGGCAGATCAGGGGCCTCCGGTACAGGTGCGGGTCCAATACGCACGTATGCCTTACCAAGGAGGCAAGATTCAGAAGCATCGCCTGATGTTGTGACAGGTATGCTAACTATCTGCTCACACCCTGCTTATGTACTAATTGATCCAGGGTCTACCTTGTCCTATATTACTCCATTTGTGGCACGGAAGTTTAGTATTGTACCAGAATCATTACAGAAGCCCTTCCTAGTTTCCACGCCCGTCGGTGACTCTATCACAGCTAGCCGAATTTACCACGGGTGTACAGTAGAGGTTGCTGATCGTCAGACCACAGTAGATCTGGTCGAGCTAGAAATGATAGACTTCGATGCCATAATGGGCATGGATTGGTTGGTACCATGTTTTGCTAATGTTGAATGTTGGACCAAAACGGTCCGATTCCACTTCCCGGGGGAGGCAGTACGGGAGTGGAAGGGCAGCACCGCGACGCCAAAAGGTGGGTTTATTTCCTACCTTCAGGCGAGAAAGTTGATATCTAAGGGGTGTATTTATCATCTGGTCAGAGTTCAGGATGTCCAAGCAGAATCTCCGACACTCCAGTTTGTCCCAGTGGTAAATGAATTCCCAGATGTATTTCCTGATGAGTTACCTGGTATTCCCCCAGAAAGGGAAATAGACTTTGCTATTGACTTGCTACCAGGCACTCAGCCAATATCAATACCTCCTTATCGTATGGCTCCTGCAGAACTCAGAGAATTAAAGGAGCAGTTTAAAGACTTGTTAGATAAAGGTTTTATCAGGCTGAGTACTTCCCCGTGGGGTGCGCCAGTCTTGTTCGTGAGAAAGAAAGATGGCTCACTCCGGATGTGTATAGATTATCGGCAGCTAAACAAAGTTACAGTAAAGAACAAGTATCCGCTTCCCAGAATTGATGACTTATTTGATCAGCTACAAGGAGCCAGATTTTCAGATAACCGAGGATGGTGTGCTACGCTGTAAGGGCCGCCTTTGTGTCCCAAATGTCGCAGGGCTTCGTGGGCAGATCATGCATGAGGTACACTACGCTCGCTATTCCCTTCACCCAGGGGCGACGAAAATGTACCACGACATCAGAGACAACTACTGGTGGCCAGGTATGAAAACTGAGATAGCTAAATTTGTATCTAGGTGTGCTAATTGTCAGCAGGTGAAAGCAGAGCACCAGAAATCGGGTGGTTTGACGCAAGAGATAATGGTACCCACGTGGAAATGGGAAGCAATAAACATGGATTTTGTAACAGGGTTACCCTGTACTAGACGCAGAAATGATTCCATTTGGGTAATAGTTGATAGGCTGACAAAATCAGCTCATTTCCTGCCAGTAAGGGATACTTTCTCAGCTGAGGATTATGCCGAATTGTATATCAGAGAAATAGTTAGATTGAATGGAGTGCCGGTCTCTATTATTTCAGATAGGGGAGCACAGTTTACAGCTAGATTCTGGCAGTCATTTCAGAAAGGTCTAGGGACGCAGTTTAATTTGAGCACAGCATTCCATCCTCAAACAGACGGGCAGGCTGAACGTACAATTCAGACGCTCGAAGATATGCTGCGAGCGTGTGTGATAGATCTTGGGGGTAGCTGGGATGAACATCTCTCGTTAATTGAATTTGCTTATAATAACAGCTACCATTCAGCTATTCAGATGGCGCCTTTCGAGGCATTGTACGAGCGAAAATGTAGATCGCCGGTGGGCTGGTTTGAGATAGGAGAATCAGCATTAGTTGGCCCAGACATTGTTTGGCAGTCCGAGGAAAAGATAAAGCTTATCCGAGAACGTTTACTGACCGCTCAGAGCCGCCAGAAGTCATACGCAGATAGACGGCGCAGAAATCTAGAATTTTCGGTAAACGACTGGGTATATCTGAAAGTGTCCCCGATGAAAGGGGTAATGAGGTTTGGCAAGAAAGGCAAGCTTAGCCCAAGATTTATTGGGCCGTATCAGATTTGGCGAAAAATAGGCCGCGTGGCATACGAGTTAAACTTGCCTCTAGAGTTAGCATCGGTTCACCCAGTATTCCATGTTTCTATGTTAAGAAAGTTCGTAGGGGACCCTTCTACAGTAGTTCCAGTCCAGGATGTTCAGATCACAGAAGAATTAGCCTATGAAGAGGTTCCCGTAGCCATCTTAGACAGACAGATTCGCAGGCTGAGAACTAAAGATGTTGCGTTTGTCAAAGTATTATGGCGTAACAGAAATCGGGAAGAAATGACGTGGGAGGCTGAAGAAG
This sequence comes from Datura wrightii, assembly GCA_035772735.1. NCBI lineage: Eukaryota > Viridiplantae > Streptophyta > Magnoliopsida > Solanales > Solanaceae > Datura > Datura wrightii. The sequence goes on from JASDFA010000001.1 coordinate 115,302,537, forward strand.
ATATGAAAATCAGATACCCTCACCTATTTCAGGCCTAGTCAGACGACAGGTATGTCCGTATCATTACTTATACAGTATCTTATGATTGTATGTTTGTATATGGTAAAGAAAGAAGTGATATTTAGTTTTCCAGTAAATCTTAGAATATTATGTGCAGTGCCTGTGTTGGACTTTTTTGCATTTCAGGTTTTTGCGATAGTCCATATTACAGGGGAAACTCTGCCAAAATTTTTCCAGAAAAGTAAAGTAAGCAGTCCTCTAGATAACAGTGTACATTCGGGGACGAATGCTCCTAAGGGGGGGAGAATGTTATACCCCGTAGAATTCCCGGCACTTAGATGACCTATTCGCACGTTGGTTAAGTATATTTGAAGGCCATACGTGCTAGGGAAAGGCCCGGGAAAAGATCGGACGAGAAACCCGTCGAAACCATCACGGGAGGAGCCGAGGCAGAGCCCCTCCGCGATGGCAGCGTGTCACGGAGGTGAGGCCTCCGCGATGGCTCCGTGACACGTTGCCCAAGTCCAGGCCCAAGTATATAAAGCCCCCACTTCGGTTTGAAATCATTTATCACTTAGAGAAATTCCAGAAAACGTAGTGAACAAAGGGAAAACGAAGGAAAATTATAAATTATTGTCCGATTACGCTGCCAAACGCTGCCCAAACTCAAATTAACCCCAGATACCCGAGTATTTAGCAGTAGAGAGCATTTCTACGGAATTAGTTTCGCGAAATACGACCGACGAATCGGCGAGCCACCGAACTAAAGTAAGTAGAATTGCTCTAAATTAATGTCTATGTGTTCCTAGCTGAGAAGTGAGTACTTCTCCCTTCTGGGCCGCTGGAAAATAGCGAGTTTTCGACCGTCTTTCGATAAGCCTAAGTTTAGGCTATAAACTATATCGAAAGCGACGTTGCCTTTTGAAATAAAGTTGTATTTAGTATTGATTGACGTATTTATGAATGCAGTTGGGAGAAAATAGTTGAAGTACCGGTCGAGCCTCGTCCGACGGACGAATAATTCAAAGATAAGATATGTAAAGTTAAGTTTCCTCGGCAAGTTAAGTAATATTCAGACAGTATGGTAATTTACAGACCAGTAGAATGTTCAAAAATCGATTATTGTGTTATTATGAATATTGGTGCAATATGAGGAGTTTTGGGTTGTAACGTGTACGATACCTATCCGTATGATATAGATTCGGACGTAAGTGGTTAAGACTTCCCAGTATATTCAATATGTGATGTAATATGCCATGTTAGGATATTGTTGTGTTTAGCTGAAACCTCGCGAAGTAGTACAGTATCCGTGAGGCATTCCAGACCTAGAATAGTAACTAAACATGGTTTAGAAAGCATGTTAGAAGTAGGAGATCATGTTAATACAGAAACTCAGTAAACAGTATAATTTTCAGCAGAAACACCTTCTTGTGTAATCTTTGCCCCAGTACAGTTTGACCGGAGGCTATACTTATATTTATACTTACCTGTCTCAGCATGTATCAGACACTTACAGATTACTATTATTAGCTCAGTATGTGATTTATATGATACCTTACACCTGTTAGTCGTAGCTTATGAGATACACAGACAGCATGACTAGTTGAGACCGTTGTATTGATTGGGGTTAGATTACCTAGCATCCCTGACCGCCCAGGGTTAATAGCTGTATCGACTCATCCCCAGAGGACGAGGATACGTCACTCTACGGAGTGATATGCCGTCCCGCAAGGGGACGAAGATGGGATGCCAGTTTCCCCATATTGTGCCTTGGTCGGCCCTTATACACCCCCGTCGAGCGGGTACGCCCGGGGTGTTGATTTAGAGTCCTTCGGACTCAGGTACAGTTATAGTCAGGGGCTCAGCGAGCCCAAGTGCATACCCAGGGACCGGCAGGATGCTTACAGCCACTATGGGGATGGGATGACCGGGGTAGGGGCATAGACTCTGTGTTGATTGTACCTCCCGGCTTATGGGGGCCGGGTAAGGTTTGTGTATGCTATGTTATGTTATGTATGTTATGCTATGTTATGTTAGACGTGAGTAGATTAGTAGTAGAATGATACGCCTCCAGATATGACATCTACTCCTCTCAGTATGATCGAGAACAGGTACGACTTACATCATCAGACAGATAATCTAGCTCATCCTATTTCAGTTTTGACAGTTATATTATTGATTTCAGATATTTCAGTCATTGCTTTACATACTCAGTACCAGCGGTACTGACGCTCGGTGGGGCACTGCATTACTTGCCTGCAGGTACTCATAGACGAGCCGGCGATTCTACGTGACTCCTTGTCAGCGGTTGAGTATTCAGCTCCAGTCATCCGGAGGCTGAATTTCAGAGGTGTAGTTTAGTTTCTTTTATTGTATATAGTACGGGTAGGTCGGGGCCCTGTCCCGGCCAGTTCTATTACTATTCCTAGAGGCTTGCAGTCTGTATGTATTCCCTGTGGTCAGATGAGCCGGTCGTGTGGGGCCGTGCAGTTATACAGTTGCCTTTACTCTTTCTTTCTTTTGTAATAGCCGTGTGGGGCCATAGTTTGTCAGTAGTGGTGACCTTGCCGGTCACGTAGCTTTCCAGTATGCTATGTTTGAGTTATAGATAACTAGACAGCATGGTGGCCTTGTTGGCCCGTATAGGTTTCCCCTGAATTGCTATGTTTCTGGTCAGCTGTTAGTACAGGTACAGAAGGCTATAGGCCAATGGGCCGGGGGCTGTGTTTACAGCCGTCATATAGCCCTTTGTTTCCAGAAATGTGAGTTAGAGCCAGCCAGGCGCCAGATGCGCCCAGGCTTAACAGTCCAGCAGGTCGGGTCCTAGTAGGGCACCAGGTGCCAGTCATACCCCCCAAGGCGGGGTGTGACACATGGCCACCCCAAACAAGTCGTTACATCAGTCGTTATGAGCCCAGGAGTCTAGGCATGCAGTATACTCAATGAGCAACATGACTAGTCGTTCCCCCCAGTGATGATCCGTCCGGTCGTCCGTTAGGACCACCTGGCAGTGTTTTACTGCAAATTCAGTAAGGGTCTTTTCGTAATTCTTAAGTTCCTAAGACCTATACTACGTCGTTTAGTGCTCGCTTTACAGGGTTTTAAGAGGGGAAAAACTATTCTAAGCTATTTCATTCCATGTATGCGAACTTGATAGTTGAAGAGGGGATTTAGAGCAAGTTTGAAGGTTTACATTGGAATCTCATCTTGGGAAATTAGAGAAGTGGTAAAATCATCCTTCCAGGTATGTGAGGTTATGAGTGGGTGTTTCCTTCCTCACCCATGCCCAAATCTCTAGCTAAGTATGAGAAATTCATATGATCAAGTTATGGGGGTTTTAACCAATTGCATGATTCTTCAATTTCTATACATGGGTACAATTAGATTATGTTGGTATTTATGAATTGTGAAGCTTGGGAAGATTTTAAATTATTTTCAATCAAAATTGTGTTTTCTAAATTATGATATTAAATACCCATGGATGAGAAGTTCATGAAAGAAGAGAATAATGATGAATGTTTGATGATGATGAGATTTGATGATGAAAAGCATGTTTCTAAAGCTACCCATGATTTTGATATTATTTTCAAAATGAATTGAGTAGATCCAAGCATGATAAAGTTTTGGGCAAGACCCTTATGTCAAGTATGATGATGTAGTATCTCTAAAGTAAGCTTACCACATGGTTTTGGAGTAGATGCTCCCACTTATATTTGAGCTTGTGGTATGTTTCGGGAGAAGCTTCTCATATGCATGAATTCATAATTGAGATGTATGTTATCATTGAGCTTAATTTTCATACGATGTCGTTTCTATGCATGACTCCATTATTGAGCTTTGTCAAATGACAATGTTGAGCTTCATCTCATACGATGTTGAGTTTAAGCATGATATCATTGTTGAGCTTCATCAATAGACGATGTTGAGCCTAGTTATATACGACGTAGAGTATTGCATGTTTTGGGAGAAGAGTCTACCACCGACCGGGCTAAGGGTCGATTACCCTATGCCCTAGAACTAAGCACCAACATAGGTTGATACTTTTATATTATTGGGACCTCCCTTGTGAGCTATCCCTGGCCCTAATGGCCCATGAGCTTGATATCGATATCATGGTAGCGTCCTCAGCCCTGACAAGGTTTTGGACGTCTCTGCCCACTTGAGTGTAATAGTCGGGATCATGTAAACTCTATCATGGTATGTCGGTTAAGTGACGAGTCTCCCATTGTCTATATGATTCAGATTTGCATATTCATTACCCATGTTATTATTTTTAAACGTGCATGTTCTAAAATCAAGGTTTGACTCATTGTTCTGCTTTTCTATAAATGTCATATTTCAGCTTTGATGTTATTCGAGTCAGTTATGATGTTATGAAGCTATGCATGGTCATATTATGAAAAAATTACGATTTCAAAATAAATGCATGCAGTCCTTCCTCTCAGATTTGAAATCTTATGATATGTTATGAAATGTTTTAAATGATTTACTTTACTTAAGCGGGTTTACTTACCTTACATACTCGATACATTCCACATACTGACCTCATACCTTCTATGTTGTATCATTTCATGAAACAGGACACATCTCCTAGGCTCAGCGTCGCTCATAGTCGGTTGTTAGAGTTAGCTCCGACTTGGTTGGTGAGTCCTCATCCTTCGAGGGCTAGACTTTTAGTTTCCTTATGTATTTTTAGTTTCAGTATTGTTGAGTTAGTTGGGATCCTGTTCCATCAATTTGTACAGATTAGAGTTTTTTCAGACTCATGTATGTGTTAGCTTCGGATGCTTATTATGATGTTATGTTGAGTTAGACTTGAGTTTATATCGTTGATTCTTCAGTATATATATGTTGAGTTAGATGTATGCTTATTTCTTGGGTCGACTTGGGGTCTCTCAGGATCCCTTGTCCCGTGTCTACGATCAGGTCCTCTGTTCAGGTCGTGAGACTCACTCAAGTGGGCAGAGTTGCCCCTGTCTTGCCAGGCGAGGGACGTGCATTATGTGATATCACGAAAGAGGGGATCATTAACATTGTAATGTATCAATATAAACCTACGGTGGCACGTAGTTATGAGACACCGACATAGTCCTTTGAATGTCGGGCTGCTCAATGTTAGACACAGCTCCCAAAAACATGCACGTTAGGCTCGTATGTAAACAAATCACATCATTCATTGAGATTCATGGCCAAATAAACATTATCATCATTGATCCCCATTAAAATACATGATCAGCCAAGAATCAAAGGCCCTTTAGTCGGCCAACATCATAAATCAATAAATCATGCGATCCATTTTATAAATCGTAAATCATTCTTGAACATGTGGGCATTGACCAATACTTTAACATGCTTGAAAGTACTCAATTCCTTGGAAAACATGATTATAAACACGGTTAACTTGACAACATGCTTTTCATAATCAATAATTCATCATACATGAATATTCATCATAAACCTTGACTTTCATGAACCTTTCATAAATGGGCATTTTAATATGTAAAACTTGAAACATGATTTTTAATTAAAAAAAACAACATAAAACTTGCCCATAATTCATAATTCAATAATAGTAACTCAATTAGATCAAGCCCATGTAGAGAAATCAAAATTTCATGCATTGGGCAAAAACCCCATAGGATTTAGATATAAAATTTCATGACTTGAAAGAGATTGGGCATGGGTGTGAAAGGATTCACCCATTCATAATCCTACATACCTGGGAAAAGTCAAATCTCACTACTCCTTTAAAGCCGAATGGAAAATTTGAAGAAAACTTTGAAAAACAAGTTTGATCACCTCCTCAATTCCATAACTTTGCATGCATGAAAATGAATAAGCCTAGGATGGGTTTTACCCTCAATAAACACTGAATATCGAGCCTTAAACGACATAGTTTAGGATAGGACTTAGGAATGATGAAAATGCCCTTAATGAAATCCCTGAAAATCCTACACTGGGTGAACCAACGGATGATCCCACGAGTCGTTACATGATACCACGACTCGTGGTATCGAACCGTTGGATCTACTGCCTCATTTCCCCTTTTCAGATTCACTTCCCATGACTCGATAGGATGAGTCGTTCTTTCCAGTGATGGGTCATTGTATCGTCCATTATTTCCCCCCTTCATGACCTGTACCAGTCCTTCCCACGAGCCTCACCACGACTTGTTACTTCCTCCAATGAGTCATGGCTTCCTTCCATTGTACTAATTGGAGATTGTCAAAATCCCTTTCCACGACAGGTGACCACGACCCATTACTCCGCCTTAGGCTTAGGATCAGTTCCCACCATGACTCCAAGTAACTACTCATTGTATCAAACAAAGGGTTGTTACTTCACTCATTACCTCCAACTATTACCAAGCAACATCTTCCCATGACTACTTCCCACGGGTCGTTGATTGGACCAACGATCCATTGGGTCATCCATTCTGTGGGATTTTTCCCAGATTCAGCCAACTCCCATTTTCAAATCTCGGGTCTAATCTTAGGCACTTCTAGAGTATTACGATATCTCTCCCTTGAGAATATTCATCCTCGAATGTGGGAAAACATACATAAAATAGAGAAATGCAATCATTATACTGAAATACTGATCTTTTAGACCAAAAACTAATGGGATGACTATCTCCGATTCAAACTACATAGCTGAACTGTATTCATGATTCATATACACATCCACACACATAAAAGAAACTTGGACACATGAACTAAACATGAAAAATGAATAGAGTTTTTAGGGCAAAAACTGATACCTCAAGCTGGAACTGAGCCGGTAAAGAATAAATGTGGGTATCTGGCCATCATATTCGCTTTGACTTCCCATGTAGCTCCCTCAACATGTTGGTTCCTCCATAACACTTTAACTGAAGCTACTTACTAGTTCCTTAGCCTTCGAACCTGACGATCCAGTATCTCCACCAGAACCTCCTCATAACTAAGGTTGTCTTTCACACCAACACTGTCCACCGGGACAACTAGAGTTGGATCACCCAAACACTTCTTTAAGAGCGACACATGGAAAACAGGATGCATAGAAGCTAATTCTAAGGAAAACTCCAATTCATATGCCACCATACCAACCCATTTCACAATCCGGTAGGGGACAACATAATGAGGGCTAAGTTTTCCTTTATTTCCAAACCGCATCACTCTCTTCATGGGAGATACCTTTAAAAACACCCTATCGTCCACTTTGAACTCAATCTCTCTCCTTCTCACATCAACATAGGACTTTTAGCGACTTTGAGTTGTTTTCAACATGTCTCGTATGAGCTGAACCTTATCCATAGCCTCATGGACCGAATCTGGTCCTATCATCGCAGCTTCACCAACTTCGAACCAACCAATGGGCAATCTACATATCCACCTATAGAGAGCCTCAAACAAAGCCATCTGAATGCTGGAATGGTAATAGTTATTGTATGAAAACTCAATAAGAGGAAAATTCTCATCCCAGCTACCTTTGAAGTCAATCACGCATGCTCTCAACATGTCCTCAAGAGTCTGGATTGTCCGCTCCGCTTAACCATGCATTTGCGGGTGAAATGCTGTGCTGAGTTTAACCTGTGTACCAAGCCCTTTTTGAAATGACCTCCAAAACTGAGAGGTAAATTGGGTACCCCTATCTGAAATGATGGATAATGGCACTCAATGCAATCGAACTAGCTCCCGGATATATAGTTTAGCATAGTCCTCCGCCGAATCCGTGGTCTTGACCGGTAGAAAATGACCAGCCTTGGTCAACCTATCTACCACAACCCAAATGGAGTCATATTGTCGATGAGTATGAGGTAAACCTATGATGTAGTCCATATTAATTTCTTCCCACTTCTAAGTAGGAATGTTGATATCCTGAAGTACACCTCCGGTCTCTGGTGTTCGGCCTTTACTTGCTGATAGTTTGGGCACTTAGCTACGAATTCTGTGATATCTTTTCTTGCCATTCCACCAATAGACTTCCTGTAAGTCACAGTACATCTTGGTGGCACCTGGATGGATAGAATACCTGGATCCATGAGCCTCATGCAACATCCGTCTCCTCAAATCATCAACATCTGAAACACATAGGTGACACTAGTATAGAAGCACACCATCTCCCCCTTTGGAGAAGACCTCTACCTTCTGATTTTGAATGGCTTCCTTCAACTTTACCAAAATCGGGTCCTCATCTTGTCTAGCTTTCACATCAGTCACCAAGGACGATTCTGATTCGCTCTGGACAACAACACCGCCATCGATTGAGTCAACCAACCTAACTCAACCTAACTCCCAACCTAGCAAGCCGATGCACATTCTTCACCAGCTCCTTCTTTTCTTCATCCACATGGGACACACTCTCCATAGAGAGTCTACTAAGTGCGTCCGCTACTACATTAGTGTTACCCGGATGGTAAAGGACACTCATATCGTAGTCCTTGAGTAACTCCAACCACCTCGTTTGTCGAAGATTGAGGTCCTTCTAAGTAAATACATATCGTAAGTTCTTGTGGTCTGTAAATACATCCACGTGAACCCCATACAAATAATGTCACCATATCTTCAAGGCTAATACCACCGCGGCCAATTCCAGATCATGGGTCAGTTGTCTGGAGGCATATGCTATAAGTTTTCCGTGTTGCATCAATACACACCCAAGTCCGATCCTTGAAGCATCACAATACACTACAAACCCATCGGTACCCTCGGGTAGGGTAAACACCGGTGCTGAGGTAAGTCGAGTCTTCAACTGTTGGAAGCTCTTCTCACAAGCCTCCGACCATTAGAATTTCACCTTCTTCTGGGTCAATTTGGTCAAGGGTGCTGCAATAGATGAGAAACCTTCAACAAATCTCTGATACTAGCCAGCTAAACCCAAAAAGCTCTGTATATCAAAAGGATTCACCAATCTAGGCCAATTCTTCGCCATTTCTATTTTCTGAGAGTCCACCTGTATGCTCTCACTTGATACCACATGGCCCAAAAACACCACGAAGTTCAACTAAAACTCACACTTGTTGAATTTAGCATATAATCGGTGATCCTTGAGAGTCTGTAGCACCATCCTCAAATGAGTGGCATGCCCCTCCTCGCTCCGATAGTATATCAAGATATCATCAATAAACACAATCACGAACATGTCCAGGTATGGCTTGAACACCCTGTTCATCAAGTCCATAAAAGTTGTAGGAGCATTTGTTAGTCCAAAAGACATAACTACAAACTCATAATGATCATACCGCCTCCTAAAGACTTGTCTTCGGGATATCGCTCTCCCGAACCCTAAGCTGATGTTACCCGAATCTGAGATCTATCTTCGAAAGGCACTTGGAACCCTGAAGCTAGTCATATAAATATCAATCTAGGGCAGAGGATATCTGTTCTTGATAGTAACCTTGTTTAATTGCCGATAGTCAATGCACATCCAAAGAGAACCATCCTTCATTCGGAAAAATAAGACAGGTGTACCCTATGGAGACTTGCTTGGGCTAATGAAACCTTTATCCAAGAGATCCTTCAACTGCTCCTTCAACTTTTTTAGCTCGACTGGAGCCATTCTGTAGGGAGGGATAGATATAGGTTTCATGTTGGGAAGAAGGTCAATATCAAAATCAATTTCTCTCTTGGGAGGAACACCCGGTAAATCATCAAGGAATACTTTGGGGTATTCACACACTACCAGAACTGACTAGATAGTTGGGGTCTTGGACTCAACATCCTTCACTCTAACTAGATTATACACAAAACCCTTGGAAATGATTTTCCTGGCCTTAAGATAAGAAATAAAATGACCTACAAGCACGACCGAACTACTCTTCCACTCTAAGACTAACTCACCCGAAAAGCGAAACTCCACCGTACGGGTTATACAATTAACAGAAGCATAGCACGCATACAACCAATCCATGCCAAGAATAATGTCAAATTCAGTCATGGATAACTCTACAAGGCCTGCGAAGGTGACTTTATGCAATATAGTGATCGGACATCTTCTATACACCTGCCTAGCTACAACCGAATCACCAATGGGAGTAGAAACTGAAAATGGCTCTAACAGAATTTTGGGACTAACTCCGAAGCTACTAGCAATATAAGGTGTCACAAAGACAAGGTAGCCCCTGGATCTAACAAAGCATAATCATCAAGGTAAAACACTCGTAACATACCAGTAACCACATCTGGTGAAGTCTCCTGCTCCTGACGTGAGGCGACGACATAGAATCTGTTTTGGCGCTATCCGCCACCCCCACTAGTAGATGCCCCCTACGGAACTGAACGTACTAGAGTTGTTGCTGACCTAGAATTCTGTGCAGGGCCTCTATCATCATCCTATCTAGAAAATGGACATGCTAGGCGCATGTGGCCATATCTACCACACCCATAGCAAATATCTGAGCCGAGCAAGCACTCCCCATTATGACACTTGCCGCACATTCTGCAGGCAGGAAAAGTACACTCTACCTGCGTTCCCCTCTAGTCCCTCGATCTTGAACCCATGCTCCTCTAATCACCCTTGTGTCTAGATGGAACACTAGCTAATAATGGTGCTAGAGCTAGTGACCTCTGCTGAAACTAAGGGCAGTGACAACTGCCGGATCTCTGATGAGTACACCCATGGCTATCTGTCCGAGCCTTTTTAGCCTCTCTCTCCCTCGTATGAGTCGCCTCCATCTTCTGGGAATACAAAACTATACGAGGGAAATCCATGTCCTAGTGGAGCATAGAGTTCTTGCAATCTTTGTCCAAATAGCCCGCCACGCCATGAACAAACCTGCTCACCCACGCCCTCTGATCAACCACTAACTCTGGGGCATACTTTGACAAGCGAGTGAACTCGAGCGCATACTCTTGTACCGTAATCCTCCCCTGCTTAAGGTTCACGAATTCGGCTGCCTTTAACTCCCTCATCTCCCGAGGGAAGAACTGATTTAGAAATGCCTCATAGAACTCCTCCCAAGTGACAGGGCCTGCTCCGGCAGCCCTACTATCTCTCCATTGCCGAAACCAGATATGTGCGACCCCTTTCAACTGATATGAGGCCAACTCTACATATTCAACCCTATTCACCCCCATGACCTCGGTGATCTTCACAATCTCGTCAATGAACTCATGCGGGTCCTTATCTACTTTTGACCCGAGGAACTTTGGTGGGTTCATTCTCAAGAAGTCCCTGACTCAAGCCGCCGCTACATTGCCATTTTGTGAAACATGTGCAACCACCTGCTGATTGAGTCGAGCAGCCCAGGCCTGTGCAAGCATCTGAATAGTTTCCTAAAACTCAGCATGGGCAGCTGGCTCCGGTGCCTAGTGCTCCTGAACTGGTGGGGCCTGCTAGTGCCCATTCCCATTGCCATTTTCGTGGCCAGCTCCATTTCCATTCCTCCTACCATTCATTCTTTGGGGAGCCATGATTCTGCAATCGTGAATAGCACAAATTAAAAGGATAGAGAGATATTTTATCGCACGACATAGATCATGAAAGAAGAGAACATTTCCTAAATGTCTCGTATCCTCTTTGTCATAAGTGTGGCGCTCTTCACACCTATGAAAAATAATCTACTTAACTCGGATTTTATACACCCTAGTACACTTCAAACCTATTACTCTGATACCAATTTTGTCATGACCCAAACATAGACCCACATCATAACACGAGAAATGGAGCCCCGAGAGACTCCAAGTCGACCCATGGCATGAACATTCATCTAACTCCATATCATTAAAGCAGAATACTTGATATAATGATGTAGCGAAAGTATAAACATAACATAACACGATAAGTGGAACGTACTACATACATAACAGTTGAGTACTACATATAGTCTGAAAGCCTCTAACGTATCAGATGGGTTGATGGGAATACATCCCCAACTAACCTGGCAAAACTGAAAACTAAAAGAAACATAACCATATGAAATGTATGGTCCTCGGAGAATGAGGACTCACCAAGAAACTGGATGCTACACTCTGGGATAGACTACTGACAGTGCTGGATCTGATGATCGGAGTTTGTATCATAAAATGATATATCATAGAATATGCGATCAGTACGTGGAATGTAGTGAGTGTGCAAGGTAAGTAAAACGGACATTAAAAAAGTACATAAAAGCTCATAAATAATCATAAGAGTGGGACAACATGCTCATAATATAAATATCGTATGATAACATAAGTCTCAAGGTTTTCAAATCATTCGTAAACCATTCATTACCATAGACATAAGAGAAACTTCATTAAATCATCACTTGAGACAAATAACATAAACATAACAATGCAAAAAACATGCGAAATAATGGGAGGACTCGTCATAACTGACACCATCATGGTAGAGCCGTACATGATGCCCCAATTTTCTCACTCAAGTGGGCAAAGTCGCCTATGGATTGCCAGGCGAGGGACCTGCATTATGTGCTATCACGAAAGAGGGGATCATTAACATTGTAATGTATCAATACAAGCCTATGGTGGCATGTAGTTATGGGACAATGGTGTAGTTCTTTGGACGTCGGGCTACTCGGTGCTAGACACAGCTCCCAAAAACATGCACGTTAGGCTCGTATAAAAATCAATAACATCATTCATTGATATTCATGACCAAATAAACATTATCATCATTGATCCCCATTAAAATGGATGATCATCCAAGAACCGAAGGCCCTTTAGTTGGCCAACATCATACATCAATAAATCATGAGATCCATTTCATATATCGTAAATCATTCTTGAACATGTGGGCATTGTCCAATGCTTTAACATGCTTGAAAATACTCAATTCATTGTAAAACATGATTATAAACATGGGTAACTTGAAAACATGTTTTTCATAATCAATAATTCATCATACATGAACATTCATCATAAACCTTGACTTTCATGAACCTTTCATATATGGGCATTTTAATTTGTAAAACTTGAAACATGACTTTTAATGAAAAACAACATCAAACTTGCCCATAATTTGCAATTCAATAATAGTAACTCAATTAGATCAAGCCCATGTAGAGAAATCAAAATTTCATGCATTGGGTAAAAATCCCATTGGATTTAGATAGAAAATTTTCATGATTTGAAAGAGATTGGGCATAGGTGTAAAAGGATTCACCTATTCGTAACCTTACATACCTGGGGAAAATAAAATATCACCACTCCCTGAAAGCCCAATGGAAAATTTGAAGAAAACCTTGAAAAACAAGTTTGATCACCTCCTCAATTCTCTAACTTTGCATACATGGAAATGAATAAGCCTAGGGTGGGTTTTACCTCAATAAACGCTGAATATCGAGCCTTAAATGATGTAGTTTAGGACCATAGGACTTAGGAATGATGAAAATATCCTTAATGAAATCGTTGAAAATTCTGCACTGGGTGAACCAACGGAAGGTCCCACGAGTCGTAACATGATACCACGACTCGTGGTATTGAGCCATTGGATCGACTGCCTCATTTCCCCTTTTCAGATTCACTTCCCACGATTTGACAGGACGAGTCGTTCTTTCAAGTGATGGGTCATTGTATCGTCCGTTGTTTCCCCCCTTCCTGACCTGTACTAGTCCTTTCCACGAGCCTCACCTTGACTCGTTACTTCCTCCAACGAGTCGTGGTTTCCTTCCATTATACTAACTAGAGATTGTTAATATTCCTTTCCATGACTGGTGACCACGACTCATTAGTCCTCACGACGGGTCGTCCCACGACCCGTTACTCCCCCTTAGGCTTAGGATCAATTCCCACCACGACTCTAAGTAACGACTCATTGTATCAAACATCGGGTCGTTACTTCGCTCGTTACTCCAACTATTACCAGGCAACATATTCCCACGACTACTTCCCATGGGTTGGTTGTTGGACCAATGATCCACTGGATCATCTGTTCTGTTTGATTTTTCCCAAATTTAGCCAACTCCCATTTTTAAATCTTGGGTTTAATATTAGGCACTTCCGAGGTATTACAACTTCACCTGCACACTGATCACACATAAGACAATAAACTTGGGTTGCCTCCCAAGAAGTTCTTGATTTAACGTCACAACACGATGCAAGTAGTTCATTACTTGAAATTCACCAAATCACCTTGTGGGTTGCCTCCCAAGAAGCGCATAATTTAATGTCGCTGTATGATGCAAGTCTCTTGACTACTCAAACTTCATCAAGAAACTCAGAATCATCCTCGATTGCTGATACCACCCTAAACTCATTGGACTGCTTTATTGACTAGCAGACATAGAAGGTGACCTCCTCTTTATTAAGCCTGAATTTCAGTTAGCCAGCCTCGACATCTACTAAAGCCCTCCCAGAAGCAAGGAATGGTCGCCCCAAAATGATGGGGACCTCAAAGTCAACCTCACAATCTAGGATCATGAAGTCCCCTAGGAATAGGAATCTATCAACCTTGACAAGCATACCAAACAAGATCCCCCACATGCTTCTTCGCAGTATGTTTGGCCATTAATAGCCGCATAGTAGGTAGGGGGCTCCCAAGCCCAGCTGCTTAAACACAGCTATGGCATCAGATTGATGCTTGCTCCCATGTCGTAGAGTGCCTTCGCGAACTCAACATCACCAATAGTACATGGAATGGTGAAGGCACCTGGATCCTCCTTTTTCTGGGCAAGGACCCGTGAGGCTATGGCACTACAATGATGCAAGTTACCGCTCATAGCTCACATGCCTTTTATTGGTTACAAAGTCCTTCATAAATTTAGCATATCCAGGAATCTGCTCTAGTGCCTCAACCAATGGTATGTTTACAGATAATTGTTTAAGCGTGGAAAGAAATTTCTGAAGCTTTCCATCTTTCGCCTTCTTCTTCAGTCTTTGAGGAAACGGTGGCGGTGGTCGTGGGATAGCTTTATAGATCTGTGTGGACCTTGTTTCTTACCTTTTTCATATTCATACTCCTTTTCACCAACTGAAGCCTCAGTCAACTCAGCCTCATCCCTAAGCTCATGCTCAGCAACCTCATCATCATCATCAATCACGATCTCTTTCTTCCTTTGCAATTCAATTACAACTGATAGAGGTGGATCAACTGTGGTCTTTCCACTCCTAGTCATCACATCCATGCAATGACTATCATTATTTGAATTTTGGACTGTGTTGCTAGGTAGTGTTCCCTTTTGCTAGGGTTTAGGGATGCTGACAGTTGACCCAATTGCTGCTCTATTTGCTTGATGGTTGTGGCATGCGACTCAACTCTTTGGCCCATGTCAGATATATCTCCATGAATGTCTCTAAGCTGCTCCTCAGTGGATCTCACCTTTTTAAGCATCTAAGCCATCATGTTCTCTAATTTTGACTGTCCAGCCTCACCCTCACGTGCATTAGGAGGCACATACAATCCTGTTCGATCGTTGCGGCAACCATCATTCCTTCTCCATTCTCCCTCTCGCTCACGACCTCGGCTCCTGTCTCTGTACCCATTTTGGTTATAATTGTCCCGGTATTGGTTCCAACCTTGATTTCTAGAACCTTGGTGCCAAGTGTCCTGTCTATACCCTTGGGCGTTGGCCCGAAAACCCGCCACCTGGTTGTCCAAGAAGTTTGCCTCCTCCTTGGAATCTGAATGCTCCAGCCCTAGTTCCTATCCCTGAGTTCCCACTGCATTAACCTTTCTGGCCCCAGCACCCATGATACCCTTCGTGAGCAGGTCCAATGATGTACACATGTGGGCCAATTCCTGGTTACGCTCATCGTCCTTCTTTCATTTTACTACAGTCATACCAACATTATATGTACCAGCAGCTGCCTCTACTTCCCTGGTGTGCCAAGCCCTATTGGTTTTAGTCACTCTATCAAGAATAGTGGCAGCTTGTTCCCATGTGTGACTCATCAGTGCTCCTCCAATCACAGCGTCTACTACATCTTTAGTGTTATTATTCAATGACCTATAAAAAATGTCCAGCAAACCGTCATCTGGAATTTTATGGTTTTGGCACTTGGTCAAGTTCTTCTTAAATCTCAACCAGGTTTCATGAAGTGCCTCTGTTTTCAATTGTAAGAAATTGTAGATCTCATCCTTAAGCTGTAGCATCCTAGAGGGTGGGAAGAACTTTTCAAGGAAAGCCTGTTTGAGCTTCCTCCATTTGGTAATGGAGTCATTGGGAAACTCCAATAACCATAAAGTGGACTCCCTAGGAAGAGAGAAGAGTCTCAGCCTTATTGCATCCTAACTGGCACCAAACAACCTGTACGCCTTGCATATTCCGATGAAGTTCATTAGGTACAGGTTGGCATCATCATCTACATGACCACTAAACACCCCTTTCATATTCAGTAATTGTATCATGGTGCTAGTGATGTCAAACTTTTCCCTTGTAGGCAAAGGTGGTGGTACGATAGCTCCAATTGACCCGATTTCATCAATACCCGGGTCATCCTCATCAAAGAATTGAGGGGCATATCTCTGACCTCTGTTACCCCTTCCATGGCACCAACATTTATAAATTCATCCCGAGCATCATCGGCTTCCTGAAGTGCAGCTTGCCAATCTAGCTCGGCTTGCCTGGCTTCTTCAGCAAGACAGGCATCTCTTTGCTCTTAGTTTTCCATTCTTTGCAGTGTTCTTTCTATTTCAAGATCCAAAGGAATCAGGGGGTTCCTGCTCCGTCGAATACTTGGAATTCACCAAGATACAACATGTGGGTGTCAAAAACAAAAAGAAAATGTAAATAAGGAAATAACAACCAAAAGTTAAATACAAGTAATTAATCTAATCTTAGTCGTATTCCCCAGCAGTAGTGTCACACCCCACCTTGGGAGGCATGACTGGCACCTAATGACACACTGTGACCTAGGCTGACCCGGCTTGGCATATGCACCTCTGGTTCCTACCAGCGACTAGAAATCAAGAAAACAAACTGCTATATCTCGGCTGTAAACACAGTCTCGGGCCGACAAGGCCACGCAGCACCTGTAACAGAGCACAGCTAATGCAGCAACACAATAGTAAAGGGATCCTATACGAGCTGACAAGCCCACCATGTTGTCTAGTTATAACAAAATAAAAACCGGCAGTCATATTGGCACTATAGCCAACAAGGCTGCTAACTGGAAGCTATATTAGGCCCCACACGGCCAACATACAAAACATAACAAATATAGGCCCCACACGGCCAACACGAACCACTAACTGAATACTGTAGTCTGCAAGCTTCTAAGAGTGAAAATATTGGTCATAGCATTATATGACGATAATAACTTGTCGAGCCTTAACATACCTCGAATGCCGACTTTCATTCGCCCAAATTGTTTTCAACCTAAAGCCAGCAATTCCACTCGATTGTGGCCTTTATACTGAGAGAATAAGGTTATTTCAATAGTAGGAATCGGTAAATAACAATATTTTTCAAAAAACATTATCAACGTCGTTCAATTCGGCTGAAAACTCACAAATTCTTGAGAGTCAAGAAGGTAGAAATACTTACCTATCACTTGCAGTCACTTAGACTCAATTAGAAGTGATTCCGACAACTTTTACTCGGTGGAGTTCCGGTACACCGAGCGAAATTTCAAAAAATAACTCCACAGGGATGTTCCTCATAGGCCCAAAACTCATTATCCAAGGTGAATTTGCGTTTGGACAAAGTTTAGCAGCGTAATCTGATGAAAATAGGAAGAACCCCACGTTTATTCTCTCTTCTCATCCAAAGGGTTATGCTTGGAATGAAATAAACTTCACACACTTAAAATATACATATATATAGGAGGTGGTGGCAGGGGGTGCGGCGCGCCTCCCATCGCACCACGGTAGGGCCGCGACACGCCACCGCTTGCGAAGGAGGGAGGTCCAAGATGCACCACCCCATGTGGCCTGCCCCCGATCCCTTTCCTCCCGCTCACTCGATCGTGCGCTCATGAATTCATTCTCTAAGCCTTTTTCATATGCATCGTATTTCAAAATTCTCAACATACGTACGAATACATCGGTTAAACGATAGAAACTTACGGGGTGTAACATCATCCCCCCTTAGGAACATTCATCCTTGAATGTGATTCAACCTTAAAATCTCCTGTCCTTACATCTTTACCTGAAAATTTGGGCAGAGTCTCCTCTGTGATATGGACTATACGGAAATCTGAAACACAGAAGAGTCCAACCCAAGCGCCTCACAGGACGCTATCTGCCACTAAATAATATAGTCCCACCACATATACGTAAACCACTGATAATAATAGCAACAACAACAACCATACAACACCTGAAGTACCTTGCCTTAATTGCAACTATCTGAATTTGTACACTATCGTCGTAGAACCTGGAACAACTCGGGATATCCAGACTTAACGTCATCCTCAACTTCTCAATTCATCTTAGCTAAACCCTGGTTCTTCTTTATGACTTTAATAGATCACATCTTTGATTCTCAAGGTAGCCCGTACGGACCCAGTGATCTAGCATAACTGCTGGAGCCTCCGCGTGCGACGGCTCTCCTGTAACCTGACCATCCTCGAAAAGGTCAATTTGAGAAAAGGTCTCCTATGCATTTGCGCAACATTGATGAATAGATCCTAGCCTCGAAGGCAACTCTATCTCACAGGCCACTTGGCCGATCTTTCGAAGAATCCGGTATAGATTGGTAATTCTAGGGCTGGGCTTGCCCTCCTTATCAGATCTCATAACGTCCTTCTACTGGTGAAATTTTCAGGAATACCCAGTCATTGCTTCAATCCTTCACTCCCTACCTCCATACGTTAGAGTAGGACTTCTGGCGACCCTGTGCTGCCAATACATATTTTCTAATAAGTTTACTTTTCCTCCCTGACTGATGCAGTACACCCAGTTCGACTACCCCTGTCCTACCTATTTCAGGTTATCATATAGGGGACCTAGCTTTCCACCCATAACATATCTCCGAGCATTGAATCGTGTACTCTGCTGGGCTAGTTGTCTGGGGGCGAGAAGTTGTATTCAAGTTAATCTGCACCCCAATCCGACCTGTGGTGGGTTGTGCCCTTTGTCAGAACCAAATAGACACTGGGGCATCATATAGCCGAAATGTTTCTTTAGTATTCAATTCAGGTAGTCTTTAGCCGAAACGTCATTCTAACCGGCAAGAATTAAGTTAATCTCATTAGCTTTTCAACAATGACCTAATGGGGTCATATTTATGCCTGCTATTAAGTAACCTTGTAACTATGTTCAGGCTGACTACTTCGCGCTCCTGCGCAGGCACGACTATCTCCTAAATTAGCCTGCCTGGTTTCTGCTATCGTATCTTCCCTTGATAGTCCTTGGATCTTGGTTCCATAACACAATAATGTATTTCTTCTTCCCATGCCATCAGTAGGTCTCTTTTATAACCTGATGCATTTTCGTCAGATTCTGGGTGGAGGGAATAACGGACATGGTGTACCTTTGCTACAATCTGCTAATGAATCCCTGCCACATTTGGAACACGGAGTGTAGGTCTGGGTCTCCGACTCCGCGCCCTACTATCTCAAAGGTCGGTGACCCCTCCTGCTGGGCCTTATCTCCGGCTGCACTAGGCAAGGGTATCTGCACCATCACTTGTTTGCCTCTACAACTGATGATGACATTGTAGTATTCTAGATCATAATCTCACTATCCTTTAAATGTCAGCCTGGTGCTTATTTCTGGACATTCAACGGCGATTCCAAGATCTGTCAGCCCACTATAGCCTAAAGATAGTTCTACTTTCCCCCTAGAGTTTGGTATTCATTTCTTGCCCTTACTCCTATAAGATGGAAACAAGGGTTCATGCCCCATGCCCCGTACTGGCAGTGAAATTAGCCTATTTTTGACTTGAGATTTACTATTGCTTGGAGTTTATTGCTTATGGACTCTCACACGCACTTGGGTACTACTAGCAATCCTATCTGCCCTCCTGATTTACTACCATGAGGGTCTAGTAACTTTTTAAACACTAGGGGTCTTAACCACTTTCTAACACTTTCTCGGAATCAATGATTCTGGCCCTTCTTTACTATTTATTCTGGGCAACATGGAATTGATACTTACGCTTTCTGTTGTACTGAAAGAACAAGCTGGGAGGTGTAAAATGACCTTATCATTTTTTAACAGGGCTAAAATGCAAAATTCAACAAACTCTAGAAGCTGGAGGTACAAACCTTATGCAATCCTTCGCATATTTCAGGTAATTCAACATTAACTGTTGCCCCTGTCTAATTCTAAGTGTCTACTAAATAAGCCAACTCATATATATACCACACTTCTGGACTCCTGTTCCGAGGGTGTAGAAAGAACTGGGGACGGTGCTGGCATATCTATTACCTTATGAGGTTCCTGGTGCCCCCGAAGGATACTGAGGAGATTAAAAGACATCTGCTTTCACCCTCAGGCTGGCTATCCCCCAACTGTGGCACCTCATTGGTACCCTCTTCTGCTGTCGCAGCTAACTTGGGGCTGGCTAGAGTCTGCCTTCTATCAAACATTACTCTAGAAAGACATGACAATGAAAGCTTAGGGATTCAACCTTATACAACTCGGCTCTATAGCACGATCTAAAAAGAAAGAGGTGTAACCACACTATCATGCCTTGTAGCCTCCTGCTTATAAAATGTGGTGCATGACACATTTATAAACAAGAATCTACTAGACACGGTTTGCAGACTCCCTAGGACACGACGTTTCCCTGATGCCAAGTTTGTCACGCCCCACCTTGGGAGGCATAACTGGCACCTAATGCCACACTGGGACCTGGACTGACCCGACTGGGCATTTGCACCTCTGGTGCTTGCCAGCGACTCAAAATTAAGAAAACAAACTATTATATCTCGTCTATAAATACAGCCTCGAGCCGACAAGGCCACGCAACACCTGTAACAGCACATGGCTAAACCAGCAATACAATAGTAAAGGGATCCTATGCGGACCGACGAGACCATCATGTTGTCTAGTTATAACGGAATGAAAACCAGCAGTCATATTTGCACTATAGCCGAAAAGGTTGCTAACTGGAAGTTATACTAGGCCCTACACAGCCAACATACAAAACATAACAAATATAGGACCCATACGGCCAACACGAACCACTAACTGAAGACTGTAGTTTGCAAGCCTCTAATAGTGGAAATATTGGTCGGGACAGGGTCCCGGCCTACCCAAATGCTATAAAAAGAAAAGAAAAGTAACATCTACAACCTGGCAAATCCAAATGAAAGGAGTTGGCCGAACTGCTGACTCTGAACAGCTGCTAGGAGATCCCGAAACCTGTCTATCTAAACCTGCAGACAAGTATGCAGTGCACCATAGTTGGGCATCAGTACAATATGTACTGAATATGTAAGTCAGTAATACAAAGCTAAATAGAAATTGATAAAGAACTGAAAGTGAATAGCAAGAAGGGGCATAAATTAACCTACAAGCTTTCCTATCCATAACCTGCATCTACTAAATCACAACACTAGTAAGAGTTGAACTGCACGATTATACCTTCATAAGATATAACTAGCAAGCAAGTATACAAACAAGAACCTAACCTGACCTCTATAAGCCTGGAAGGTGCAAGCAACACAGAAATAACCTACCGTGGCACCCATAAGCCCTGGCAAGTAAAATTCAATCTATATACCCCTACCCAGTTTCTTATGATTCTACTGGTACTATAGCCAACCTACCTGGCTTCTAGATCCGTATATGAGCCCGCTGGACTCCTGTAACTGTGTCTGAGCCCGTTGGGCTCCAATAACTGCACCCTGCGCACATAAGGCTCGACGGAGGGTCAGTGATGCCGATACGGCATAAAAGTAGAAGCGCATTCATGGATGGAATGTACTATGGCCGTTGGGCGTGCATATAGTCCTTTTGTACATCACATAGCTCCTTTGAGCAACATCATATAGCTCCTCTGAGCGATCAATAGCCCCGTAGGCGATGAAACAGTTAGCATCCCTGAAGTTGGTCAAAGGAAGGCTATCCTAGGTGGGGAAATCACAACCAAGGTGCTACACTGAAGTCTCAATCTAGCCACTCAAAAGGAGTATCTGGCCCTCTAGGCCTAACATGATCGCCTACTCACCTTTAGAATAGTCTATATAGTTGTCAAAGGGCACACCCTGTGTGCCTACACCTGACAAGAGGGTTCTGGCAGTAATCATAATCTCTAATGGTCTAGACAGAATAGGGCGAGGTCTGGAGTGGCCTAAGCGATACTTTGAATGTCATGCTAGGACAATGATAGCTCATAAGCGAATGGTAAGGTCGCAGGCAATCAACTATTCAGTTCCCTCTCTTAAAACGACTGTAGGGCTACTACTAATCGGACATGCTCCTGAGCAGTCAGCCGTAACCTTCCACAGGCATCTTACTATAGTTCTATCCTAAAGGAAATACTGTACTACTATGGTTCTAGTCCCTTAGATGTTAACTTGGTCTATTCAGAATTCATATTTCTCTGGGCGATTCATAGCCTCGTAGGCAGTTTTATTTGGACCTAGCCACTTGCAGCAACCTGCACTTGAGTATCTATAAGCGCAGGTTGGGGCGTTGTCCCTACATCAAACTACTATTAAAGTTTCCTCCTTAGGGTACCCACAGGTCTATTTGACTTGTACAATCGGGATGACTTCCTGGGCGACCTGTATGACAAGCACTAAGTCGGCTGGAACTAACAGTCACTGGCAGTAGCGAACTAGATGGTAGGTTGTCACTCAGTTCACTAGGCAACCTTGGTGCTGCTGACTCTAAGGTATGACCATCCTATCCAAATTCTGGCCCTGGAGGTGTCAAGGTACACCAAAGGCCTTTGTGCGAGCTTCACTGACAATACAGGCATCAAACTAAAAGTTATATTGCCCGGTTGTGCCCGATTTTGTCCAACTTACCAAATCAGCCCCAACAGCTAACCATAAACTTCTAAGTCCTTGGCATGACAGCAAAATATTAGAATTCTATTAATACAGTGAACATAAGAACAGAGGAGTTTCTATGACGCTCCCACCGTGAGTAAAACTTAACATACTCTTTCATGAATTAGCTTACCGCATGGTTTTGGAGTCAAGACTCCCATTATTTTCAGCTTGTGGTATGGGTTTGAGCCAATGCTCCTTGTGTTATGATTTCAGATTATACATGTATGTTATTATTCAGCTTCGTCATTAGACAATGGTCAGCTTCGTTGAAAAATAATAGAGAGAATATGCATATTTTTGGGAGTGGTGTCTAGCACCGAGTAGGCTAAGGGTCAGTCAACCCTGTCCCTTAGAACTACGCGCCAATGTAGGTTTATTTATATACTTTGGGACCTCCCTTGGAGCTTCCCCTGCCCACTAAGGGGTCTTGATCTTGATATTAATATCATGGTAGCGCCCTTAGCCCTAGCAAGGCTTTGGACGGCTCTGCCCACTTGAGTGTGATAGTCGGGACCACGTAAGCTCTATCGTGGTAATGTCAGTTATATGACGAGTTTTTCATTGTTCCTCATGATTTCAGTTATGCATGTACATTAGTCATTATATTATGTTTTCAGCAGGCTTGACCCAATGTTCAGTTTTACTTATGATTATTAGTTTTCAACTTTGAGTCATTCGATTCAGTTATGATGTTCAGTTATGTTCAGATCATGATTTTAGAAAATAGCATGCAAGCCCTACTCTCATAATCTTATCTTGATTATGTTTTATATCATGCATGATTTAATGATTTTACTTACTTAAGCGGTTTTACTTACCTTGCATACTCGGTACGTACATTCCACGTACTGACCGCATACTCTATGCTATATCATTTATGATACAAGCTCCGATATCCAGACTCAGTCTCGCCGATAGATAGATTCTCAGCTTTAGTACTTCCCGCATCAAAGTTAGTGAGTCCTCATCTTGCGAGGAC
Organism: Datura wrightii; assembly: GCA_035772735.1. NCBI lineage: Eukaryota > Viridiplantae > Streptophyta > Magnoliopsida > Solanales > Solanaceae > Datura > Datura wrightii. The sequence goes on from JASDFA010000001.1 coordinate 115,326,330, forward strand.
CCTTTTTGTCACTTATGTTTTTGTCTTTTTAATTTTCAGACTACAGTGAGTTAGTTGGGGTCTCGTCCCATCAACTCGTCACTATTAGAGGCTTTTTCGAACGTAGTTGTATTTCAGCGTTATGACTTATGTTTGTGCTCAGATGTTATCTTTTGTTTAGACTTCTGCTATATTATTTATGATGACCTTCCGCTTATCTATGATTGAGTTAGATGTATGTTCATGCCATGGGTCGACTTGGAGCCTCTCGGGGTTTTTTGTCCCGTGTCTCGATCGGGCCTATGTTCGGATCGTAATAGAAATTTTGATAACTTTTCTGCTTTTGATTACAATTTGGCAAAGTATCGGAAAATCGGGGGGGACTATCTGCATGGGGGAAATTACAATGAACACATGGACGTGCAAGATGAAGAAACATTACATTAGAATGATACTAAAGAGTGAGCTGAATGAAGTCTTCAGAGGTAAGTCATTTCGAAAAATCACTGACACGAGCATCCAGAATCATTATGTATCCGATATTGGCCACTTCCTCCATAATATCACACCAACCGGAGCTTATATTAATAAGAATTTGTGGCCCAGAGTAATGTTAGAAGGATGAAAAAGACAAACACATCAACAAGTCCGAACAGGATCCCGCGAATCATGGCGAGTTTACAGACTAAGCGCATAATGGTACACCCAAATAAAACGTTTCTATTGGATGGTGTACTTTAAGGCCGAAGTGGAGCAATTTCATTGGCTGATATATTTGGGTTGTTGCCTATAAATTGTTAAACTATTCATTTCTAAAGGATTGGATTTCAAGCAATCTTTCATTACTTTCTTGTTTAAAACAGAGTAAAAGTAAACATTCATACATGTACCTCTGATTTCAGAACCACAAAGGTTTCTATTTTAGATGGATGACTTTACTATATTAGTAAATTTACATGGTATATTGTGTCCTAATACCCGTTGCCTTTACTGACAATGCCCTCAAGGGAAAACCAACTAGATTGCTCAGCAAGTTATATCATTCTATTTTCCAAAAGTCAAATTGATAAGATTGAAGTGAAAAACGTATTTGCAGAAAGGTAATTAGAATTTATATTTCAACAAATATCAATTTTCTGTCTGAACAATAAGAAGCGAGGAAAAGGAAAATAACCACTTCCATATATAGGGTTCACAATATTCATGTAAAGTGTAAACACATCAAGTATTATTTATTTACAGCATCTGAGGCGCGATTAATCACAAGTACAATTATTTATTTATTTTGTTATAGCAAGCAATAACGAGTTAATATTGGTCACTCGACTAATTATAATTATTTCGGAAAGTCAATCAATTTTGTTTTATAGTAGAAAAATAATTTAATTATTTTCATTTCACCTACAAAGTTACTCAAACAATTTGAGCTATATTTTACGGTAAATATTGCTGACCTAGAAATTTTTTTAAGCCAACTTTTTTTAAAAAAAAAAAGTAAAAAGAGACTCATTCTGGTTTAAAAAAAAAACAAGTTAACTTAATGATTAATTAAAATAAATAGCTTTTTTTGAAAAAAAAAGTTGGGTGTAGCGTAAATTAAATGAGCACTCCAGATAGGACCATCCTAATCAAATAAACGAGACACAGTTTCAATTAGATATAGACCTCCTGTATGGATAAAAATTTTGTTGGAGATATATAAAACGGAAAAAATAGAATTAAAAAAAAAGACAAAATGCATGAAAAAAAGAAAAATAATTGATGAGGAACAAGTAAAATCAACATCAATCACAAATATAACTTAAATTAATTGAGTAATTTTGTAGGTGTAATAATATAAGTTGAGCCACTTTGTAAGTGAAATAATAATAACTGGGTGACTTTCTAAAATAATAATTATTAGTTGAGTGATTTTTATATTATAAAATAAAAATAAATGACTTTTAAAAATAAAAACTGTTAGTTATATGATCATGTGAGAAATTAGCTCTACAAGGAATAGTTAACAACTGCACACTCATTTTTACTCTCCTTTCTTTCCCTTTCTTTTCACAGAAATTTCCCTTTTTCTTTTCTCTGACTTGCTTTCGAAGTATATTAAGGAATTGTACTATTGTAGTCCTTCCTTTTCCTATTTCATTTTTCATTTCGTTGAATATCTGAAACTCTGAAGGTAATGTCAAGTACTAGAGGTGTATGGAAAAAAGAAGAATGTCTTTCCAAATAAGGGAATGAATAAAAGAAAATGAAAAGGAGGGTGCATCATGGATAATTACTTTTACCAGAGAATTTCAGATGTCAATACCTTTTATATGTATATATATATTTTTTTGGGGTTGGGGGGAGGGGGGTGTTGAGGAGACGGGGAAGACTTGTGTACATCCCTTCCCTATGTGGCTACACTTAGGCCGCCTTTTTTAGTAAAATGCTGTTCATATTTCTTTTTCATTTTATTTTGATAGGTGTATAGATGAAATGCGGATTATAAACCTATCTAAACAAAGAGAAATAACATAAACAATTACATTCGACAACATATGCAAGTAACACAAATAGAGGATAAAATTAGGCTGCCTTTATAAGTAAAATGCTGCTCATATTTCTCTTTCATTTTATTTTGACAGGTGTATAAATGAAATGCGGATTATAAACTTATCTAAACAAAGAAAAATAACACAAACAATTACATTCTACAAAATATGCAAATAACACAAATAGAGGATAAATTGAGAAAATAGCGTGAGATAGTTTGGTAATATTGTAGATAGACCTCCAAATACACCCATACTAAGGTGTTAAACCATGACCGGTGAAGGTATTAAAAAGAGATGAGGTAGATGTAGAATCACATGGAAGAAAGTAATATTAATAAAGGTGTGTTTGGTAGGAAGGAGAATGTTCTCATCGAAAATATTTTTCTAGAAAATAAGTGATTTTCTTACTTATTTTTGGATGTGATTAGTAAGCATAAAATATTGCTCAAAAGCATTTATACATAATCTATGCAAACATTATAGAGGTTGAAGTGAGGGGTAGGGTTGGTGCAGGTGGGGCTTATGGGATGTGTTGTATTGAGACGGCAAGGGGTGGAGTTTCACTTATGAAATTTATTTTTTCTATTTTCATGAAGAATTCATTTTTCTCATTTTTAGGGAATTTATTTTCCTAGAGAAAATATTTTAAAAAAAATTTGACCAGCCAAACATGAAAAGTTAGATTTTATTCTTTTGAAAAATGTTTTCCGCCACACCTAACACTCCTTAAAAGATATAGTCTCTAGGAATCAAGGCAAAACTTCAGGAAAGATGGAACAAACTGTAAACAAAGGCCTACATAGGTGATACCTACTAGTTGGGTTAAGGTTTAATCATGTTAGTAAGCTTACGTTAGATTTAGTGTTTTCCTGGAGTCCCTTTCAGTGTATTTAGAAATATTTATATCAGTAGGAAACATAGAGAACCTCCTAGTTCAAATTGCTTTGTATGGCAATGGTACGGATCCAAATGGGGAAAAATGGATAATGAGAATTTCTATTAACTAACCCAACTAAGAGCCCGTTTGGATTGGATGAATTTGTAATGACGTGTGGAAATTTTAATGGGGTTCCAAATGTTTCCCATGTATATTTAGGGTCTATTGGGCTGCCTTCTGATTTTGTAGCATGCCCTTTTGTGTACATACTATACTCATCCTAATAGACATGTTATTTGCTTCTATCTTGTGTGCCATCAAATTCTCCCTCTCACACTATTTTCTTGTTGGGTCCAGTGTACACAGTTATTTCTTATTGAACGGGCGCGAGGGTCGAAGGGGGTGGAGTTTGTGTTCTGTACCGTAAGGTTATGCTATTGTGTTAGCACTAATGTTTACTTCATCTTTTTATGCTTTTGTGTGACTACTGTTTTTATTTATTTTGTATAATGTTGGATGAAGTTAATTTAAGTGGAGAAACAAGGTTAATGAGAATTCTTGCCGCAATTGCATTATAGACTGGGGGTTGTCTTTTTTTGTTGCTACTGTTTACTTCAACTTCCTAAATTTCTTCTTCGACAGGTTGGGGAGGACTGAAGCAAACCCTTTCACAGGGATCACAGATCGAATCTTTCTTTAACCCATTGGCTTTGCTAAGCCAATATTGTTTTGCATGACTTGATGTTTAGAACAATCTATGGCTCATTTGGCTTCTTTTTATTTTTTTACTTTGGAACTGTTACTACCAAAATGGAATTAGATAGCAAAAGAAGGAAGAATAATTGTTTTAGCTGCATTTTCTTGTGTTGTGTTTCACTCCGTTGCTGATGGACGTATTCTGTAGCTTCTGGGCGATGAAGTAGAATTTGATGAATAAAGTTTTCCCCGTCTCTCCTCCCTTCCCACACTAGTCGGCAACGATCTATGTATCTGTCCTATGAGCCACATGTTTTTTTAATTTTATTTTATGACACTTGGGTGAATGTAAATTACAGTCGATGGGAAGTATTTTGCTGATAAATCATTTTCTGAATTATATGAAATACAAGTTGGTGACTCATTAAAGGCATTAAACACCAAACAAATATTATGTGAAGATATAATATATTTATTTATCATGGTTAAGCGAGTAATTGAGATGATAATTTGTAATGGACTAGTGTAAACATCGGTTGTTGATGAGTGTTTTTCATAGTGATATCTATGTCTTTGCTTTCATAAAGACGATTCAAACTGGCAAGAACGCATTTCACCAAAAACCATTGGCTATTTTGTCAACCTTCATGAAGACATTTTTACCAGCTCTTTTGAAGTGCAAAACGAATTCGTTGTCCAATAATCTGGAGGTTTACAAGAATTTATTTCATTTTCTGTTTCCTATTGTGGGAATTAAAAGCATGGTTTGAACAATAAGAATCGAGGCAAATAACCAGTTTCATAGGGTTCACAATATTCATGTAAAACAGATGGAACATTATATTTATTTATAGCATATGAGGCGTGATGAAACGGAAGTAAAACTACTTATTTTATGTTACATTTGTCAAGTAGTGCAATTTATTCAACAAAAGAGGTTGTCATCTTGTTTAATGGCCATCTGTTTTTGTGAGTCGGACATGCAAGAGCAATCAGGGCAAGGACATTCTACTGTAGTCAGCAAATTTATTGGTCTTGGTAAGCTTAAATTCACAGAGTATGTTTCGGCTAAGACGCGGCTTGACTCTCAATTGACTCACTCATGCTGAGATAGAAAGCAAAGTGCAAAAACCATGAAAAGCAACGCAACTGAGATTTTAATTATAAATTAGTATGCTATTGATGAGGTTGCTCAAAGCAAATAAATTGTTGAAATTTATATATAGTGATATAGATTGCCTATGGTATTCCATTTAACATTGAAGTATACTAGCTGGGATATCTATGCTGTACTACAGCATATGCTCTTTGGAATTAGTGTTTCCGCTGTGTTTTGGTAAAATAGTGATGCCAATTTCTCTGGGGAAGTTATGATGACATTGATGCAACCTATATTTTTAATAGTCTAAGACACTTATAATATTGTCTGAATATCTGTCAACTTCTGAACAAGGCAATTGATTATCGACCGCTCTGTGCTATTTGCTGTCAGTGAAAATGAGATTCTTTATACTTCATAAGACTCGAACCAAAAAAGAAGTTTCACATTGGCAAGCAAAAACTGCATTTTCATCAAATAAGACTATTCACTGCAACATTATCAATTTTCAGAAAGTAGGCCATCATGAAGCCAGTTTCTCATCATCAAGAAAGCCTCTTCTGCATCTTTATCATCTTCTAAAGATTGAGGTCGATGGGCAAAACCATGGCCCCTTCCCTCAAAAACCACCATTTTGCAACCATTGACATTATTTTCAACCTCCTTCAAGACATTCACGGGACAAAGTGGATCATCATCACCAGCAATGAGTAGTAGTGGAACCTCAATCTTGCTAGCATCAGATAAGTCAAACCGTGTGCCATAGCAGGAGATCCCAACACCAAACTGAGAACCCTGGTCTTGAGCCAATATGTCTATTAACAGGCCACCTCCAAAGCAAAATCCAATAACCCCAAACTTCTTCGATATTCCCGCAGCCATGAATTCATTGGCCATCCATTTTGTCGATGTGAAAATGTCTCTCACAACCTGTTGTTTGTCTAGACTACCGACCCATTGCTCAAATAAAGCCTGGGGTTCATCCTTTCTCCATGGATTGCCACGAAACGTATCTGGTACCAGAACACTGCAAAATTATTCAACAAACACCGCCAAACAACATAAGGAATTCAATTCAACTCCCAACTAAAAGGGTTTGACAAAACAAAGAGGATGAATACAATATTATTAATAGATTTAGCTTGTACTCTCTGACAATTTGTAAATATTTTACATTAACAATGTATTTAGCAGGTAACCTACCTTATTTTTCAGGTCATTAATCCCACTTTTAATGAACATTTGCTTCATAGTTACTCCTTCGTCCCAATTTATGTGACACTAAGCACAAAGATCAAGAAAGAAAGAAAAGAAGATTTTTGAAATTGTGGTCTAAAAGAAACCTTAAATATCTTCTTTAAAGGTAAAAGGGAAATTTCAAAGTCAAGTTGTTTCTAATTATAGAAAGATGACATTCTTTTTAGGACGGACTAAAAAGGAAAGTGTGCCACATAAATTAAGTCACACTCATTATTGATATGCTACAAAGAGAATCAACACCTAGAAGGAGAAATGAGGGCGGCAGGAGGAGGAAGAGTCTGTACTAAAGACAGAGATGATTGTCTAACACTAGTAACTCCTTCAATAGAACAAAGTTATTTTCGTATTATCTTATTTATCATCCTAACATAGAAAGCATCAAGAAGAGTAGGGAAGGGAAGGAGGGGATCGTCAGCAGAATAGCATGTATTCTTCAAAGAACAGCCTGTGCTATTATGCAGTTGATCCTAGAACCAAACCATGAAAGCTTTTAGGTGGCCTTGTTTGAAAATTTGCAAAAAAACTGAGTGTACAAACTCAGTTTTGTAGCTTTTTGCAAAAGTTGTCTTGCAAAAACTCAAACATTTTGCATACTGTGTCTTCGACAATTTTTTAACAAATGCCTCCATGTGCAGTTCATAGACATGTTCATGACTCGATCTTAGTTGGTCGCATCACTTTCTTTTGCACATGGAATGAAGTATGATAACCAAAGGAGGCACCTTTTAAATAGAGAAGGGATAGCAGGACTAGATAACTTACTTGTACCCATTGCATGCAACACGGTATGCAAAATCTCTGGTAAATGAGTCCTCAAATCCAAAAATATCAGATAAGAGCAAAATGCCGGTACCATTGTTGTTCTTTACAGCATTGCAGAGATAAGCATCAACACTATCAACTCCATCTCCAATGGAAAGCTCAACTCCGTTAACCAGTTCACAAGCCTCATCCTCTACTTTCACATTGCTTTTAAAGACTCTGCATTTCTTAGGCTTTCTGAAGGATAACGAAATACCCCAACATTTCACATAGGTTCTCTGGACAATAACTGAAGCATGACAGTCAGCCCTTTATTGAAAATTCAACTAATTTTAAAAACTCAATCACAACTTGAAACAGCAAATTACTGTGTTTCTTTGTTAGTGTATGTGTATTCTTTGGATCTACAAGGAAATATGGAATGAAGATTTTCAAAACAACTGAGCTTTTAATTAGAAGATTAGTACTACACAACATAATTTACCAGTAAATTTACATCATCTGTCCATTAACCCATTGTCTATACTGACAATTTCCTCAATGGATAACTAACTTACTGGATTGCTCAGAAAGTTCTCTTATTCTATTTTCCTCTGTCTAAAATATTCCAGCAGATATGAATGAAGTCATGGACGGTTGGTTTAATTAACCTTTCCTGATCAAAAATATTCTAGCAGAGTTTATAACGATGTGGATAAGATTGAAGTGTCAAACTAACTCTTCCTCCTCTAATCTGGAGCGGAGAGAAATAAAAATTTGTCTTATATTTAATTTTCTGTTATGGGAAGAGCATGGTCTCAACAATAAGAAGCTAGACAAATAACCAATTCCAATAGGGTTCACAATATTCATGAAAATAGAATCAAACATGAGGCTGTATTATTTATTTATTTATAGCTTCTGAGGCGATGACACAGAAGTGAAACTACTTAATTTGTGTCACAGCGATCAAGAACAACAATTTATTCTACACAAAAGCAAATCTAACACTTTTCTTTTTGCTTCAGAAAACCTTCAGTGACGTTGGAAACTCTTATCTTCAAAGAGAGAAGGTTTCCTATCTTGAGGTCTTGTTCAATGGCCTTCTGTTTTTGTTGAGTCAGACATGCAAGAGCAATCAGGGCAAGGACATTCTACTGTAGTCAGCAAATTTTTTGTTCTTGGTAAGCTTAATTCACCGAGTATGTTTTGGCTAAGGCGCTTGACTCAATGGTTCCTGGCGTTTCAACATGACTCTCAATCATCATGCTGAGATAGAAGCAAGGTGCAACAACCATGAAAATCAAGGCAAGTGAGATTTTCTTCGCCATGGATCAAAAATTTTAAATTGGTCCCTCTATAATACTTTTGCTATTGATGTGGTAGCTCAAAGCAATTGAATTGTTGAAATATATAGTGATTTACTGCTTTTAGTGTTAGTTTTTAACATTGAATAATTAGTACTAGCTAGGATATCGATATTGTGGTTGGAGTATATGCTTCTTGGTATTCGCGTTTCCAAAAACAGTGATTTCTCTTGTAAAGTAAAGATGCTATCGGTGCCGCCTATGGAGGAGCATAAAAGAATTGGACTAATTGAGATTGATAACATCAGCATCTATCAAGAAATCGCTAGTGGAGTAAATCACAATATATAAATTCCCTTTCTTCTCAACCAGAATCCAAGATTTCAAGTAGACGGGTGCACCGAAACGCTAATCGCTGAAAAAGGAGCATGTGGGGTTTGAACCCTCAACCTTGACATTTAGGACTAGAACTTAAACCAGTGCACATTCACTTTTTTTTGACAATGGGTGCATTTAGATAGTTATAGATATATTTTTAGAATTATACACATAATATACCGAGTTTAGTTGGACAATCACGGGTTCAAGACCCAATTTTTGCACATAAATTAGCCACTGTACTCAAGACATCAATGACCCAATTCCCCTTTCCAGTTAAATCATGAGCAACCAGAGGCAAATCTCGGACTGGTTCAACAAAACCAATTGCAGACATATATACAACAACACTGTCACAAAGCGCATTCGAATCTGTTATTCTTGACTTGAACAATATAATAAAAATTTACTCTACATAATTTATACAGCTAAGTTGCAAGCCCTGCCACCCAGTCATAGTGAATTTGGTGCACTTTGCAGTTACTGAATTTACCTGTAGCATTCAGAAGCTTAATACTTATATGTGAGAAAAAACCTACCGAAAATGAAAGCTGAGGAGTATCATGTGGCGGCAAGAATGTCCCCCTCCTATTAAGGAGGCTGCTCGGAGCTGTCAACACAAGGGCTGACTCCATTCTTCCCACTCTCTTGTTCTGGTAATCAAGTGAAGATATGTGCCCCAAATACAAAGAGGAGAAAAGGAAGGTCACTAGCTACTGGACAATAATAATAATGCCCGGTATGGACAAAATATCTTTGCCTTCAACAATTAGAGCCACAAATGTTAATATCTCTTCGTTTTTTTTCTTTTCTTTTCTTTGTTTTGGCAACAATGACCTCAACTCTGATAATTGCACAAATTTATACTCGATGTGTCTCTTTTTTTTTTTCCTTCACCACATTGACCCAATGTTAAATTTATGTCTGGATTTTGACAAAGCATAGTCCGTTCAACTAAAAAAGAATGATTATAATAAGATTAAAGGCTAGCTTAAAAATAGTATCCCCGGTTATTTTTTCTATAGAGGCTTAATTACGTTGACTAAATGTTGTTTGTCCATAATAGAGTGTATGTTGTTTTTCTATTCTATGGTTATACTAAAACAATGCTACAAATGGGCATTTGATTACTTTTCCCACAGCACAAACGGCCTTTTATAAAAATGGTAGGCAAACTAGAATATCAGTACTCAACCACTTTGCTTTCAACATAGCAGGGAGCATTAAGTATACTAAGTATATTTCTTTCTTTTTATTATTATTGTAAATAGGTGCTTCCCATTTCAAAATAAATAGTGTTTTTAGCTTGGACACACTCCTTAAGAGAGTTATTCATTTCTAGAAAGTAAAATATATTTTTACCCACTTACCCTTGATAAATATGATTAAAAAAATATAACTCTTTAGTATTTTCTTGGTTATGTAAAACTACCTCTATTTACATAAGGGTAAAATTGATTAGGTAAAATTCTCTTTATTTAAATAAGGGTAAAATTGAAAAAACATCATTAACGTCTTCTTGAACATGTAAAAAACACCACTTATTTTGAAATAAAATCAAAAGACTAAAATAGATGCGGGGAGAGTAGCCTTTTAAAAGGTATTTTCAAAGAAACAAAATCATAAATGTGTAATCTCATCTAGTAGCGAATGTACTCCTGAGAACCATAAAAGTCGAACTAACATAATTTGCAACTTAATTGTCTTTGATCACTTACACGCTTATTGGACAAGGATTTCGAACATGTTCACAGAAAATGCAAGGATTATAAATTCACAGCTACAACAATTGCAAGCTTCTTCAAAGTCATATGCAAATCCATGACGTAAACCAGCACTTCGCTGAATAAACCAAGTAAATTAAATACATTATTCCCTTGTGAATATTACATACTATGTTTTCCTTGACTTGTTGATATACAGTGGACAAATGATAAAAGCTTCCCTTGTTTTCTTCATCAAACTGTTAATGCTCTTCTTTCAACTTGAAGATGCATAGATTGAGCTGTAACCTCTCCTGCCAAACATCTTTTCTTCAGTTTTCAGCATCCTTTGCCAACAACAAATATATACACCATCTTTTGCCAACACGGGATGCTTTGTGCACTGGGCTGCCATTTTCCAGGTCTTGATTTCTATACAGCACCTCTTCATTCAACCAAATTTAATGTGCTAACAACAGGAACCTAGTTCAGCATTTCATGCAAAGTTCCAGAGATAGAAACCTGTTCAGGAATTCGTTCATAACGGGGAATCTAAAGATTGAATTGCAAGCTTGGCTGCTACCAAGGAAATATTATCTTGCACATATCCTACGGAATCTTCAAGTCTCTCTAGGGTATCCTTGATGTCCATTGCCCTCAACTTCTTCTTTTGCAGATTCAGCAGTTCTGATTCAGAGGATCCTGTGGAAAGGGAAAGATAATGCAAGATTGAAAAATAAGAAACAGACATATTAGATCATCAATTTGCTTTCTTGAACGTCGGACTGCTCCTAATGGTTTCCACCCATCACAATTCATAACTACATATGCATGCTACACCTTGTACCATTTAGAGAAATATCCACTATTGCAGATCCAATGCGTGCAACTTGCAATATTTGGGACATAAGGATTACCCCTTTTGGTTGAGAAAATCTGATGAGGAGCGAGACGTAACACCAAGGATCTTGTTTCTCTTTTGTTCAACATAGAAACAAGAATGGAGAAGATATGTTTATTGCTTCTAAACATAGTCCCTTTGGTTGTCCCAGCTCCCTAAGCTATATGAAAGTTGGGATATTTCTTAAGCTGTTTCCCCTTTGTTTAGGCAAACATCTAACTATAGGTTTTGGTAAACTGAAGCACAAAAGAAAAAAAAAGAGTGACAATTGAGAGCATTGATGTTCATCTGAAAACTCTGGAAATATTATATTATGGTAAATCTTTCTTCAAGTATTACATTGATTTGCTCTAACCCGAAATAAACTTGTTTGTTCCAGAATATTTAGATAGAAATAAAATTATGCCTCAAACCAGGGGCTAGCTGTCCTGGATGAGAGGTTAAGGTAGATAAGACGAGGCAAAACAATAGTCCAGGTTTTGCTTTGCCCAGCTAAGTTTAGTCAAAGGTATATAATAATCTAGTCCAATGAAACATTTCAATTCAGTGCAAGTTGTTTCAAGAGTTAGTACAACCATGAGTTTTAGATGAACAGTAATTACACACTCACATGTTTTTTTTTTGAGAATAATTACACATTCACACGTTTATAACTAACAAACCTTGACAGACTTCAGAATGCAGCAACTAATAAAAGTATTGCTGAAGCTAAACAAGCAGATGACAATAATCCTGTTCCAAACCTAGAGTTTCAATATATAGTTATTTATAGAGCCAAGCTGGACCTGTAATAGAAACATGCTACAAATCCATTCAGAAGCTGTCAAATGCCTTGGACTCAAATGAGGTTTATACATAATCCATAGATATACTTGGAGACTGAATACTTACCAGAAACAGGTTGAAGTGCTGCAAAGGATACAAGCTCAGCGAGCGGTGGAATGAAGCTGTTGTCACAATCCAGAAAAGGTGTATTTTCAGACCAGCTTAAAGAGTTTGCAGTTAAAGTTTGCAACAAAGCTTCCTGAGGAGCCTGAAGAAATATATGCTAATTAAGTGCAATGCTTCCCAAAGATGAATAGACTGACACACAGAGAGAAGAGAGAAGGGAGAAAGGGGAACCTTCAGCTTTATTTCCAAGCTATTCAAACTACGGAGAGCTTCTTTTATCTCCAAAACTTTGGAACTTAGTTCTGTATCACTGTGTGGAATGTTATCCAACAATGGTATGACGGCACCTGTCAAGTACGGTTCGGCCTACAAATTATGTCAAAGTGAAGACCTGCTTGGATATTCTGCTTGTGAGAATAAGAGTGTATATAGTGCTTAAGTCAATATTCATGGTGAATGATTGCTGACAGAAACAGGAAGTAAAGATTCTGTACTACTCATAAGCCCCTATGTCATTAAATAACTTATTCAGTTAGCATAACTACCTAGTATTTATAAAAAGCTCAAAGTCGAATGTCCCTCTTTTCCCATCAGTAAGCGGAAGATTGATAGGGTAAATTGAAGGTTACCTTGCTCCATACCCTACTTCTTTCATCAAACTTTTCTTGAAAGATTTTCTTCCCAGTTAATTGTTAGTATTTAACACTTAAAATTGACAAATAGAAATGTTTTGGGAAGAAAGTGAGCACACATGTAGAGTCCACGACTATGGTTTCTTAAATGTTACAGCCTAGAAGGAACATACGTTGCACATAACTGGCGAAGACTAAAGATACCTTTATCTGTAGAAAGTCACTAGTACAACTCCATTTTCAGGTGTTGAAAGTGTTGAAAGGCAACAGCACAGTACCGTAAATATAATAGGCAATAAAAGAAAGAGTCATTTAGTAGGAACTCATTATTCCAATTCCTTTGAAGTGATTAAAGAGATTCTATGTACCACCAGGTTGTCTAGATAGAAAAATGTGTCAGCAACCATATAGGAGAATTACCATGTTGGGTCGTACCTGTTCAAATTTCAGAATTTTGACACGGCCTATACCCCTAATAGAGACTAATGCACCAATCTCCAATTGCTCAACCTGCCCAACATAGTGAAGATCTCATTTATTGTGAGTCCTATTTGATAATTTTTACTGCAGCAAAGCAAGTAAACTCACTTTCTCTATTGCAACCAAGCAACCGTATCTGGCAGCAAAAGATACTTCTCCTGATGTATCATTGATGGCTATAGGATCTAGAACAAAGTGCACAAAGAACTTCTTCTTCTTGAAAAGAGACTGCAGCAATGATAAGGAGAAAAAAACTGTGGGTAAGGTAGAATTTTTTGATGCTCGCTACACATCAAAATGATAATTAATGTTTGTGAGGATATTCGATTGATTGCTTCTTTTCCCAAATTTCCAAAAATATCTATTTCACATTTTGTACCAATAACTCTCTCATGCAAAGATAGTAAAGTATCTGCGATCAAATAGTAAGAAAATTGTTTATGGAGCAATCAATAGAGCAGAAAGCTCAGAGCTAGCTGCTTTTATCTAGATAGTTATGCAGCCATAAGAAATGAGTTATTGGTGTATATACACAGATTAATTTGAAGATAATAGAATGTTAAGAAATTACTAAGCCATTATCCTTAGCTTCTTCAGATGAAAAAGTTCATATCTTGTACCTCCTCTAACAGTGCCAAGTATCTTGCTTCATACAAATGTAGTGTCTTTGTCTCTGAAGGAACTAATACCTGCATAACAAAGAGTGACGGTCTTTAGCTTGAGCTTTCTATCGGTTAGCTTGACCAAGAAAATGCAAAATCTCAGTACTTAACCTCTCAAATTTATTACTTAAAGAAAATGATAAGCATTACATACTAAACAGGAAAAAATCCTCAAAAAATGAACCCCAGATGAGAAAAGAATAAAGTAAGGTTCACCTGGTCAATAGGGAAAGGAAGAAGCGGAAGCTCTGAGGAGGAAGCACAGGTGACAAAACGGCAGAGTTTGTTATCGAACTGAGAAATTTTGTGAACAGAATTATGAAATGAGAAGCTAAATAAAATGGGGGTGGAGGTGGAGGGCAGCAATTGTCTTTTACTTCTGGAGAGCGAGGGATCAAATGTTGATGGCTGAGGAAAGGATAAGCTGACATTCATCCTGACTGCCTCTCCACTCTTGTGTTTCACCTCTTGTCTTTTGAAAATCAAGCATGTACAGCCCTTATACCTTATGTCCAATATATATATGCTACATAATCTAAGGGCACGCACTATACAATATACCTATAATTGATTATAAATTTTAAATTAATTTAAGATAAAAAAAAATTTAATTTTTGCTATTATTTTATCTATTTGAGAAATATACTAAAAGATTATTCATAAAAATATTATATAACATTTTGATCAATATTTTATTTGTCTCAAACAAAACTTTATCGTAAATAAACTATTATAATAAAACAATTTAACCCAGAATATTTTCAAGAATTTTTAATATTAAATATAGAAATATTCATTTTTTAAGTTGTAAAACACTCAAGATTTAATATCTAATTTACATTTTAATATCGCATAATTACATGAGTTTACTAGAATTCCAAGACAATTAATTTTTTAGACTTGATAGAGTTATATTGCAATCGTGAGTCTTTATGTATTTTTCTCTTAAAGGCCAAATACTTTTAATTTATTGTTCACAAGTAACAATTAAAATTAAGAAGGTATCTCACTATCACACAAAGTTCAATATATAACTCATCTTAATCGATAACTAGTCACGCCCCAAAACTGGGGGAACGCGCCACTGGCTTTCGGTACCTGAATGACCGAAAAGCCAGATATATAGTGCCTGCAACTGTAACATTCGGGCCAACTAGGCCACCGTCACAGTCAGCTATAGCTCAAAGATGGATCGACCAGGTCTCAATATACATAACATAAGATAAAATGCCGACAAGGCCATAATAAAAACTGAAACAGCTGCAGAAGGCTAGCAAGTCCACATACAAAACTGAAACTATACAACTACTTATCTATTCCACAAAAGCCTTTAAAAAAGTAATAAATTGAATGTATGAGACATGTGTCCAACAAAACTCAAAGGACAACAAGACCTCAGCTCCTAAAAGAAGGGGAGCATACCAACTCTCTGCTGAAGGGCAACTCCTACTGCAGCTAATGGTCTGAGCCTCTATCTTCACCTGTAGCATGATTGTAGGGGTCCTCAGGTGAAGGGACGTTAGTACAATAAAAATATACTAGTATATAGGCTAAAAGTTGTAAATAGAAATAATGCCAAAGATAATCTAAATCAGAAAAGGAAATAGTAACAACCTGACACTCAGGAATCTGTCAACATAAACAATAACAACTAAACAACTTAACATAACTCAAAAGTAGGGTAAGGAGAGACAATCTATAACTTTGAAACCTGCTACCCTATATGCAGACTCTGTGCATAAGTAATAAAGTCCAAAACAACTCTCCAATTAAGGAGGTGGCTACGGTCGTGTGCAAAACAAGTACCCAATAAGAGTCAGGGCCGATTTCCCACAAAGATTGTGTCACGTCCTACCTTGGGAGGCATGACGGACACCTAGTTCCACACTGGAATCTGGCTGATCTGACTAGGTCTGTGCACGTCTAGTGCAGGCCTGCAACTTAATTCAAGAAACAAGGGGCTATATCTCGGTCATAAACACAGCCTCCGACTGACAAGACCGCATAGCCACCAATAAAAGAAAACAGCTAACCAGCAACAATAATAATAGGGAAGCCTATGCGGGCCGACAAGACCACTATGATATCTAGTTATAACTGAAATGGAAATCAGACACTATACTAGGCCCCACACAGCCAACACGTAAAATAAGATGTATATGGGCCCTACACGGCCAACAATAGCTAACTAACTGATAACTGTAGTCTGCAAGCCACTAAGAATATAGATAATGATCGGGACAGGGCCTCGGCCTGCCCAAATGCTTATACAAATAAAAGACTGAATCATTACCACCTGGTAACTCGAATGAAAGGAGCTGACCAAACTGCTGACTTTGAATGGCTGCTACTGAAGGCCCTGAACTCTGTTTGTCTAAACCTGCAGGCAAGTAATGCAGCGCCAGGGGAGGGCGTCAGTACAATATGTACCAAATATGTAAGGCAGTAAATAAACTGAATAAGATTGGGAATAAATAGAAAGAAGGGGCAGAAAGATTAAACTGTAAGCTTGCTTATTCGTAATCTGCATCTAACAAAATGCTATAGGTATTTGAGCTAAGACTGTATGATTACACATTCATAAACTATAACTGGCAGACAAAAATGTCACGCCCCACCTTGGGGGGTATGACTGGCACCTGGTGCCCAACTAAGACCTGACCTGCTGAACTGTTAAGCCTAGGCGCGTCTGGCGCCTGGCTGGCTCTAACTCAAATTTCTGGAAACAAAGGGCTATATAACAGCTGTAAATACAGCCCCCGGCCCATTGGCCTATAGCCTTCTGTACCTGTATTACAGCTGACCAGAAACAAGGTAATTCAGGGGAACCTATGCGGGCCGACAAGGCCACCATGCTGTCTAGTTATCTGCAAACTCAAGCATAACATACTGAAAAGCTACGTGACCGGCAAGGTCACCACTACTGGTAAACTATGGCCCCACACGGCCATTACAAAAGAAAGAAGTAGTAAAGGCAACTATACAAATGCACGGCCTCTCACGACCGGCTCATCTGACCACAGGGAAAATAAACAGACTGCAAGCCTCTAAGAAGGATAATAGAAATGATCGGGACAGGGCCCCGACCTACCCATACTGTACAACAAAAGGAACTGAACTACACCTCTAGAAATTCAGTCTCCGGATGACAGGAGCTGAATATTCGACCGCTGATGGGGATCACGTGGTATCGCCTGCGCGTCTATGGGTACCTGCAGGCAAGTAATGCAGCGCCCCACTGGGCGTCAGTACCGCTGGTACTGAGTATGTAAAGCAAACTGAATACAGCTGAATACAAGTAATATAGCTAAAAATCCTGAATAGTAGGAGATAACTGAATCTGTAAGAACTGAAGGGATATCTGCAATCAATAACATAACTGTCAAAACTGAAATAAAAAGGAGTAGATAACTGTCTGATGGTGTAGATCGTACCTGTTCTTAATCATACTGAAGGGAGTAGGAATCATACCTGGAGACGTATCATTCTACTACTAATCTGCTCGTATCTACTGTAATATAGCATAACATACATAACATAACATGGCATACACAACCTTACCCGGCCCCCATAAGCCGGGAGGTACAATCAACACAGAATCTATACCCCTACCCCGGTCAACCCATCTCCTACACTGGCTGTAAGCATCCTGCCGGTCCCCTGGGTATGCACTTGGGCTCACTGAGCCCCTGACTATAACTGCATCTGAGTCCGGAGGACTCCTGAATCTGCACCCGGGCGTATCCGCTCGACTGGGGTGTGTAAGGGCCGATCAAGGCACAAATATGGGGAAAAACTGGCATCCCATCTTCGTCCCCTGGCGGGACGGCATGCCACTCCGTAGAGTGACGTATCCTCATCCTCTGGCGGACGAGTCGATACAGCTATCAACCCTGGGCGGTCATGGATGCTAGGTAATCCAACCCCAAACAATACAACGGTCTCAACTGGTGATACTATTTGTGTATCTCACATGCTGAGGCTACTAAGAGTAAAGTATCATATATATTACATGCTGGGCTACTGATAGCAATCTGTACGTATTTAATACGTGCTGAGGCAGGTAAAGATGTATAAATATGAGCATAGTCTCCTGCCGGGCTGTACTGAGCAAATGCTATAAGGTAATGTTTCTGCTGAAAATTCTGCTGTTTACTAAGTCTCTCTATACACTATATGCTGGACTAATGATAGAAATGAGTACATACTTAATACATGCTGAGGCTGGAAGTACTATATATGTATGTACGAATATAATCTTTCTGTTAGACTATGCTGTATACTAACTTTCTATAGCAACAGGATTTACTAATCCTGACATGCTTTCTGAACTTCATTTTAGTCTGTTATTCTATTTCTGAAGTGCTTTACGGATACTGTACTACTTCACGGGGTTTCAGCTGAACACAACAATATCTTAACATGGCATATTACATCATACACTGAATATACTGGGTAATCTCTAACGCTTGCGTTAGAATCTATTTCATACCGTTAGGTTTCATACACATTACAACTCAATGTTTCTCACATCGTACCACCATTCATAATAACGCAATACTCAACTTCTGAACATTCTACTGGTCCGTAATTTATTACGCTATACTGATATTACTTAACTTGCCGAAGAAAACTAACTTTACATACCTTATCTTCGACTATTCGTCCGTCGGACGAGGCTCGGCCGGTACTTCAACTATTTTCTCCCAACTGCATTCATAAATACGTCAATCAATACTAAATACAGCATTATTGTAAAGAGCGACGTTACTTTCGATTTAATTTATAGCCTAAACTTAGGCTTATCGAAAGACGGTCAAAAACTCGCTATTTTCCAGCGGCCTAGAAGGGAGAATTATTTACTTCTCAGCTAGGAACACATAGACATTAATTTAGAGCAATTCTACTTACTTTAGTTCGGCGGCTCACCGATTCATCGGCCGTTTTTCGCAAAACTAACTCCGTAGAAATGCTCTCTGCTGCTAAATACCTTGGTATCTAGGATTAATTTGGGTTTGGGTAGCGTTTGGCAGCGTAATCGGACGAAAATATTTAATTTTCCTTCATTTCTCTCTGGTCACAGCGCGTTATGGATATTTTTTTCAAGTATAATCTGATTTGGACTGAAGTGGAGGCTTTATATACTTGGGCCTGGACACGGGCAACGTGTCACGGAGCCATCGCGGAGGCCTCACCTCCGTGACACGCTGCCATCGCGGAGGGGCTCTGCCTCAGCTCCTCCCGCGATGGTTCGACAGGTTTCTCGTCCGATCTTTTCCCGGGCCTTTCCCTAGCACGTATGGCTTTCAAATACGCTTAACCAACGTGCGAATAGGTCATCTAAGTGCCGGGAATTCTACGAGGTATAACATTCTCCCCCCCTTAGGAACATTCGTCCTCGAATGTATACTGCTATCTAGAGGACTGCTTATTCTAGTTTCTGGAAAAATTTTGGCAGAGTTTCCCCTGTAATATGGACTATCGCAAAGACCTGAAACACAGAAAAAGTCCAACACAGGCACTGCACACAATATTCTACAATCCACTGGACAACTAAATATCACTCCTTTCTTTATCATTTACAACATACATACCATAAAGTACTGTGTAAATAATGATACGGACATACCTGTCGTCTGACTAGGCCTGAAATAAGTGAGGATATCTGATTTTCATGTCTTCTTCAGCCTCCCACGTCATTTCTTCCCGATTTTTGTTACGCCACAATACCTTGACAGATGCAACATCTTTAGTTCTCAGCCTGCGAATCTGTCTGTCTAAGATGGCTACGGGAACCTCTTCATAGGCTAACTCCTCTGTGACCTGTACATCCTGGAATGGAACTACTATAGAAGGGTCCCCTACGAATTTTCTTAACATGGAAACGTGGAATACTGGGTGAACCGACGCTAACTCTGGAGGCAAGTTCAACTCGTATGCCACGCGGCCTATTCTTCGCCGAACCTGATACGACCCAATGAATCTTGGGCTAAGCCTTCCCTTCTTGCCAAACCTCATTACCCCTTTCATCGGGGACACTTTCAGATATACCCAATCGTTTACCGAAAATTCTAGATTTCTGCGCCGCCTATCTGCGTATGATTTCTGGCGGCTCTGAGTGGTCATTAAACGTTCCCGGATAAGCTTTATCTTTTCTTCGGACTGCCGAATAATGTCTGGGCCAACTAATGCTGATTCTCCTATCTCAAACCAGCCCACCGGCGATCTACATTTTCGCCCGTATAATGCCTCGAAAGGCGCCATCTGAATAGCTGAATGGTAGCTGTTATTATAAGCAAATTCAATTAACGAAAGATGTTCATCCCAGCTACCCCCAAAATCTAACACACACGCTCGTAACATATCTTCGAGCGTCTGAATTGTACGTTCGGCCTGCCCATCTGTTTGAGGATGGAATGCTGTGCTCAAATTAATCTGCGTTCCCAAACCTTTCTGAAACGATTGCCAGAATCTAGCTGTAAACTGTGCTCCCCTGTCTGAAATGATAGATACCGGCACGCCATGCAATCTAACTATTTCTCTGATATACAATTCGGCATAATCCTCAGCTGAGAAGGTAGCCCTTACTGGCAGGAAATGAGCTGATTTTGTCATCCTGTCAACTATTACCAAAATGGAATCATTTCTGTGTCTAGTACGGGATAACCCTGTTATAAAATCCATGTTTATTACTTCCCATTTCCACATAGGTATTATTATCTCCTGAGTCAAACCACCCGGTTTCTGGTGTTCTGCTTTCACCTGCTGACAATTAGCACATCTAGATACAAATTCAGCTATCTCTGTTTTCATACCTGGCCACCAGTAGATGTTTCTGATGTCGTGGTACATTTTCGTCGCCCCTGGGTGAAGGGAATAGCGAGCGTAGTGTACCTCATGCATGATCTGCCCATGAAGTCCTGCGACATTCGGGACACAAAAGCGGCCCTTACAATGTAGCACACCATCCTCGGTTATCTGAAAATCTGGCTCCTTACCCTTCTGAACTCTATCTCTGAGCTGGACTAAATCGGGATCCTCATACTGCCGTTCTTTTACCTCTGTAACTAACGATGACACTGCAGAATTCTGAATTACTGGTCCATTATTTTCTGTTTCTATTACTTGAACGGCTAGGCCAGCTAACTGATGAATTTCTTTAGCTAATTTCTGTTTCTCAGGTCGCAAATACGCCAAACTCCCCATTGACTTACGGCTCAGGGCATCTGCTACAACATTAGCTTTCCCGGGGTGGTATAGAATATTCACATCATAGTCTTTCAACAACTCTAACCAGCGGCGTTGCCGCAGATTCAACTCCCTCTGGGTGAAAATGTACTGTAAGCTCTTATGATCTATATAAATGTCAACATGGACTCCATACAGATAATGCCTCCACATCTTCAAGGCATGAATTACTGCGGCCAACTCTAAGTCATGGGTGGGGTAATTCCTTTCATGCTTTTTTAGCTGCCTGGAAGCATATGCAATTACTCTACCATGCTGCATCAATACACAGCCCAATCCGACACCTGACGCGTTGCAATAGACTGAATAACCTTCTGTGCCTTCCGGCAGTGCTAATACGGGAGCGGAGGTCAATCTATCTTTCAGTTCCTGGAAACTCTGCTCACATGCCTCCGTCCACTGAAACTTTGCTGCTTTCTGTGTCAATTTTGTTAAAGGTGCTGCAATGGTTGAGAATCCCTCAATGAATCTCCGATAATACCCTGCTAACCCCAGAAAACTACGAACTTCAGTCGGGGTGGTAGGCCTAGGCCATGACTTAACTGCTTCTATCTTCTGCTTATCTACCTGTATACCAGCGTCTGAGATAATATGCCCTAAAAAGGCCACTGAGTTAAGCCAGAATTCGCACTTCGAAAACTTAGCATACAACTGGCGGTCCCTGAGAATCTGGAGCACTGTTCGCAAATGAGTCCGGTGATCTGCTTCAGAGCGAGAATACACCAGAATATCATCAATGAATACTATCACGAACAAGTCCAGGAAGGGTCTGAAAATACTGTTCATCAGATCCATAAAAACTGCTGGGGCATTTGTTAGCCCGAAGGACATAACCAGAAATTCAAAATGTCCATATCGGGTCCTGAATGCTGTCTTGGGGATGTCCCTCTCACGTACTCGGACCTGGTGATATCCGGACCGCAAGTCAATCTTAGAAAAGTATCTGGCTCCCTGTAGCTGATCAAATAAGTCATCAATTCTGGGAAGCGGATACTTGTTCTTTACTGTAACTTTGTTTAGCTGCCGATAATCTATGCACATTCGGAGCGAGCCATCTTTCTTTCTCACAAACAAGACTGGCGCACCCCACGGGGAAGTACTCGACCTGATAAAACCTTTATCTAACAGGTCTTTCAACTGCTCCTTTAATTCTCTGAGTTCTGCAGGAGCCATACGATAAGGAGGTATTGATATTGGCTGAGTGCCTGGTAGCAAGTCAATAGAGAAGTCTATTTCCCTTTCTGGGGGAAGACCAGGTAACTCATCAGGAAATACATCTGGGAATTCATTTACCACTGGGACAGACTGGAGTGTCGGAGATTCTGCTTGGACATCCCGAACTCTGACAAGATGGTAAATGCACCCCTTAGATATCAACTTTCTCGCCTGAAGGTAGGAAATAAACCTACCTTTTGGCGTAACGGTGCTACCCTTCCACTCCCGTACTGCTTCTCCTGGGAAGTGGAATCGGACCGTCTTGGTCCAACATTCAACATTGGCAAAGCATGGCACTAACCAGTCCATACCCATTATGGCATCGAAGTCTATCATTTCTAACTCGACCAGATCTACTGTGGTCTGACGGTCAACAATCTCTACTGTACACCCGCGGTAGATTCGGCTAGCTGTGATAGTCACCGATGGGCGTAGATACCAGAAAGGGTTGCCGTAATGATTCTAGTACAATACTAAACTTCTGTGCCACAAATGGAGTAATGTAGGACAAAGTAGACCCTGGATCAATTAACACATAAGCAGGGTGTGAACAGATAGTTAACATACCTGTCACAACATCAAGCGATGCCTCTGAATCTTGCCTCCCTGGTAGGGCATACGTGCGGCTTGGACCCACACCTGTACTGGAGGCCCCTGATCTGCCTCGACCCCTGCCTGCTGAAACTGGGGGCCTACGCCCAGTCGAGGATATTGTGGCTCGTGACCCTGCTGATGTCCTATCCTGTCTATCGCGGTCCTCTCGACCTCTGGCTGGGCAATCTTTCATCAAATGGCCTTCTTGGCCACAAATATAACATGCGGTGGAGCCATATCTGCATGCTCCAAAATGACGTCGATTGCATATAGGGCAAAGTGGTAGGGTATACCTACTCTGCTCTGCCCTCCTCTGTAATGGTGGATCTGCCATCTGCGAACCTCTACCAGTCCCTGATTGCCCCCTGCGGCTGGATCTACCCCCCTGCGACTGTGGCGGAGGCAGGGGACTGGGCGGCCTGTCTGACATTCGGGGCCTGGGTCCTCCCCGGGCCTCTCCCTGTAATTCAACTGGCCTGTCCCGGCGACGCTGTTCCTGATTAACCCTTCTGACCTCTCGTTGCCGCTGCCTGATGCCCTCAATATTCTGAGCAAATGCCTGAATGCGAGCAATATCCATGTCCTCTCGCAGTGTAGCTGTAGTACAAATCTCAACATATTCTGGATTCAAGCCCGTAATGAAGCGATGCACTCTAGATGCCATGGTATCAACGAAGGCCGGTGCATATCGGGCTAGAGAATCAAACTGCAAAGAATATTCCCGAACACTCATGGCCCCCTGTTCTAGATGTAGGAACTGGTCTACCGGTCCTGTCGAATCTCCCGCGGCAAATAATGATCCAAAAAGGCCCCTGAAAAGCTGGACCAGGTGGGAGGGGAAGCATCTCTCCCTCGGGACCTTTCCCAGCTTTCGTACCATAACACCGCAATATCCCGTAACCGGAATGCGGCCAACTCAACTGACTCAGTAGACGTGGCATGCATAACCCTGAAGATTCTCTGCATCTGATCCAGAAAATCTTGGGGGTCCTCTGTTCGGTCCGTACCCGTGAACTGTGGGGGATTCAGGGCTAAGAATTCTCGGACCTTCGAACTACCGGGCCCTCCTCATGATTCTGCAACTGTAGATGGCATTGGATGACGCTGAGCAGCCATCATCTGTGCTAACAAAACTATAGCACTCCTAACCTCCTGATCAGAAGGAGTCAATATAGGGGCTGCTGAAGGTAATGTCGCCCTAAGTGACTCCTGACGTGGTGGAGACTGCTGAGGAGGCTGAGATGAAGCCTCTGTAGGGCCCTCTAATCGGGCTGTCTCCAAATGAGGGGGAGGCATTCTGCTAGTGCCTTCTCTTGCTGCAATGTCTAAGTTCCGACCGGTAATAGGATGGCGCTGGTCTGACATTATCTGTAACCAAAGAATATGGTAAGATTTTGGAATTCAACCCTATACTGTACAGCTCTATAGCACGGCTGAATCAGAATAAAAGACAACCATCCTATCATGCCTTGCAGCCTCCTACCCATAGTATGTGGTGCACAACACATCCATGGACAGGACTCTACTTAGCACGGCTTGCAGACTCCCTGGGATATGACCTGCTCTGATACCAAGTTTGTCACGCCCTACCTTGGGGGGTATGACTGGCACCTGGTGCCCAACTAAGACCTGACCTGCTGAACTGTTAAGCCTGGGCGCGTCTGGCGCCTGGCTGGCTCTAACTCAAATTTCTGGAAACAAAGGGCTATATAACGGCTGTAAATACAGCCCCCGGCCCATTGGCCTATAGCCTTCTGTACCTGTATTACAGCTGACCAGAAACAAGGTAATTCAGGGGAACCTATGCGGGCCGACAAGGCCACCATGCTGTCTAGTTATCTGCAAACTCAAGCATAACATACTGAAAAGCTACGTGACCGGCAAGGTCACCACTACTGGTAAACTATGGCCCCATACGGCCATTACAAAAGAAAGAAGTAGTAAAGGCAACTATACAAATGCACGGCCTCTCACGACCGGCTCATCTGACCACAGGGAAAATAAACAGACTGCAAGCCTCTAAGAAGGATAATAGAAATGATCGGGATAGGGCCCCGACCTACCCATACTGTACAACAAAAGGAACTGAACTACACCTCTAGAAATTCAGTCTCCGGATGACAGGAGCTGAATATTCGACCGCTGATGGGGATCACGTGGTATTGCCTGCACGTCTATGGGTACCTGCAGGCAAGTAATGCAGCGCCCCACTGGGCGTCAGTACCGCTGGTACTGAGTATGTAAAGCAAACTGAATAAAGCTGAATACAAGTAATATAGCTAAAAATCCTGAATAGTAGGAGATAACTGAATCTGTAAGAACTGAAGGGATATCTGCAATCAATAACATAACTGTCAAAACTGAAATAAGAAGGAGTAGATAACTGTCTGATGGTGTAGATCGTACCTGTTCTTAATCATACTGAAGGGAGTAGGAATCATACCTGGAGACGTATCATTCTACTACTAATCTGCTCGTATCTACTGTAATATAGCATAACATACATAACATAACATGGCATACACAACCTTACCCGGCCCCCATAAGCCGGGAGGTACAATCAACACAAAATCTATACCCCTACCCCGGTCAACCCATCTCCTACACTGGCTGTAAGCATCCTGCCGGTCCCCTGGGTATGCACTTGGGCTCGCTGAGCCCCTGACTATAACTGCATCTGAGTCCGGAGGACTCCTGAATCTGCACCCGGGCGTATCCGCTCGACTGGGGTGTGTAAGGGCCGATCAAGGCACAAATATGGGGAAAAACTGGCATCCCATCTTCGTCCCCTGGCGGGATGGCATGCCACTCCATAGAGTGACGTATCCTCATCCTCTGGCGGACGAGTCGATACAGCTATCAACCCTGGGCGGTCATGGATGCTAGGTAATCCAACCCCAAACAATACAACGGTCTCAACTGGTGATACTATCTGTGTATCTCACATGCTGAGGCTACTAAGAGTAAAGTATCATATATATTACATGCTGGGCTACTGATAGCAATCTGTACGTATTTAATACGTGCTGAGGCAGGTAAAGATGTATAAATATGAAGATAGTCTCCTGCCGGGCTGTACTGAGCAAATGCTATAAGGTAATGTTTCTGCTGAAAATTCTGCTGTTTACTAAGTCTCTCTATACACTATATGCTGGACTAATGATATAAATGAGTACATACTTAATACATGCTGAGGCTGGAAGTACTATATATGTATGTACGAATATAATCTTTCTGCTAGACTACGCTGTATACTAACTTTCTATAGTAACAGGATTTACTAATCCTGACATGCTTTCTGAACTTCATTTTAGTCTGCTATTCTATTTCTGAAGTGCTTTACGGATACTGTACTACTTCACGGGGTTTCAGCTGAACACAACAATATCTTAACATGGCATATTACATCATACACTGAATATACTAGGTAATCTCTAACGCTTGCGTTAGAATCTATTTCATACCGTTAGGTTTCATACACATTACAACTCAATGTTTCTCACATCGTACCACCATTCATAATAACGCAATACTCGACTTCTGAACATTCTACTGGTCCGTAATTTATTACGCTATACTGATATTACTTAACTTGCCGAAGAAAACTAACTTTACATACCTTATCTTCGACTATTCGTCCGTCGGACGAGGCTCGGCCGGTACTTCAACTATTTTCTCCCAACTACATTCATAAATACGTCAATCAATACTAAATACAACATTATTGTAAAGAGCGACGTTACTTTCGATTTAATTTATAGCCTAAACTTAGGCTTATCGAAAGACGGTCAAAAACTCGCTATTTTCCAGCGGCCTAGAAGGGAGAATTATTTACTTCTCAGCTAGGAACACATAGACATTAATTTAGAGCAATTCTACTTACTTTAGTTCGGCGGCTCGCCGATTCATCGGCCGTTTTTCGCAAAACTAACTCCGTAGAAATGCTCTCTACTGCTAAATACCTTGGTATCTAGGATTAATTTGGGTTTGGGCAGCGTTTGGCAGCGTAATCGGACGAAAATATTTAATTTTCCTTCGTTTCTCTCTGGTCACAGCGCGTTCTGGAAATTTTTTTCAAGTATAATCTGATTTGGACTGAAGTGGAGGCTTTATATACTTGGGCCTGGACACGGGCAATGTGTCACGGAGCCATCGCGGAGGCCTCACCTCCGTGACACGCTGCCATCGCGGAGGGGCTCTGCCTCGGCTCCTCCTGCGATGGTTCGACAGGTTTCTCGTCCGATCTTTTCCCGGGACTTTCCCTAGCACGTATGGCTTTCAAATACGCTTAACCAACGTGCGAATAGGTCATCTATGTGCCGGGAATTCTACGAGGTATAACAAAAAATACAAATAAGAACCTAACTGGGCCCCCATAAGCCTGGAAGATACAAACAACATAGAAAAACCTACCTGGGGCCCCATAAGCCTCGACAGGTGCAAACAAGATATACTTCTACTACCAGGCTTCTAAAAGTTGTGGGCATACTGTAACTCCGTATTACTCATTCTCTGAGTACACGTCAGAGCCTGATAAGCTACTGTGGTTGTGGCTGTGTCTGAACTGTCTGGCTGTGTAACTGGACCTCGAGCCTTGGCTCAACTATGGGTCATAACATAACTTCGAATAGCTGGACCCCGTGCCTTGGCCCGACTAAGGGTCATAATGTAACTGTTGTATCTAGATCCCGAGCCTTGGCTTGACTATGGATCATGCTATGACTGCTGCAACTGGGCCCCAAGCTGACTATGGGCTGTAATGTAATCTCCAATAACTGGATCCCGGGCCTAGGCCCGACTATGGGTCATAATGGAACAGCTGTGACTGGGCCCCGAGCCTTGGCTGAACTATGGGCCATAATGTAAGCTCTGAAATTGGATGTGGCCCTCACGGCCTTACTCTAGTTCTGTCGGACATCATATTGCTCTGGTGTACATTACTTTATAGGCAATAGCATTCATACCCGAAATATCTTATACGGTAACAAAACTGACTAGGGTTATTCTGAAGAGGGTTACTATGTTGTCACTATCGTCTCGATGCTATTCATAACAGCTAACCATGATAGATTTTCTCTAGGATACTTGCCCTCTGCGTCAAACAACTGTGGGACTGCTACTAGTCGGATATGCTCCTAAGTAGTCAGCCCTAACCTCCCATAGGTAGCTTATTACAACTCTTAGCCTGGAGGTAATACTGTACAACTGTGGTTCTAGTCCCTTAGACGCCAACTGAGTCTATTCTGATTTCATATGCCTTCTCTGGGCGATTCCTAACTTCGTCGATGTGTTTATCTGGACTTAGTCGTTCCCGGTAGCCTGTACCTGTATATCTGGCAAGATTAGGTTGGGGCGTTGGCCCCGTATCCAGCTACAAAGAAAAAACTTCCTCCCCTTAGGGTATCTACTGTTCTATCAGGTTGATACAACTGAGGTGGTGCCCTGAGTGATTTTTACGATAAGCACCACGTCGACTAAAGCTATCTGTCACTAGCAATAGCCACTATGTGGCGGACTGACCTTCAACTCTCCAGGAGACTATGGTGCCACTGACTCTGGGGTGTGGCCATACTCACATAATTCTGGCCCTGGAGGCGTCAAGAAACTCCAATGGTCTCTAGGCGAGCTTTACTGACAATATAGGCACCGTATTGATTGTTATATCACTCGGATGCGCCTATGCTGTTCAATTTACTAACTCAGTCCCAATAACTATCTACGAGCTTCTAGGGTCTAGGCCTGACAATATAATGTTTGATTCTACTAACACACTGAACTGAAGAACAAAGGAATTTCTATGAGGCTCCTAGCGTGTGACTAATCTTAGGAATATTTACATGCCCAAATACTATTTTATACCCATGTTTTACCCATTTTGTACCTTAATTTAAGAATAATCTCATGTATTTTGTGCAATTTGGGGCCATGGACTAACAAATATGATTAGCTCTCTTGTAGGTTGAAATTGCCAAGGTATGGAGCTCAATGTGAATATAAATGGTCCTAATATTGAAGATAAATGTTAAGGGATCGATTATGGATGATGAGACAAGCTAAAAGGGACATTTGGAGTCAACTCCGTGTCACGGAGAAGCATTGGGGCGTTCAACAACATGCCACGGAGCAAAGAATTAATTTATATGAGCAGGGGATGCCAAACCAGTGTGCTATCGCGTTACCTCCGTGCCACGGAGCAATTCACCAACGTGCCATGTAGCAGTTCACCAACCTGCCCCGGAGCTGTTCCATCACAGGCCAAATTTTGCATTTTTTCAGCTTAGTATAAATTAAACCCTTAGCTTCTAAAATCATTTATCACAAAATAACTTGGGGAAACCGTAAAGGAGCGAAGGAAGAAGTGAAGAACTCTACCTAGGGTTGTTTCTATTTCATTCTACTTTAATTAGTCTTGTAAGTACACTACTTTAACGATGTTTTAAAGTTATTGTATGAATATGAGTAGCTAAAACCCTTCCTCTAGGGTTGAGGCTATGTAAGATGATTGTAATTGCATGAATTCTTCTTGGTTTGAGTTTTTAGTTGTTGTTTTGTCTTACATTCTTAACTATTGTTGTTTTATGCTTGATCACCATGAAAACAAATGTGTTAAGCTTAGGTAAAAGCTTGAGAGAGTAACCCTAGGCTAGAACAAGAGAATGTAGGGAGCAAGTTCTTACTTTTATGATAGGATTCGCAATTAGGATAGAAATTATACCTAACTTGCCTTGCTTGGTTACTAAAATGGGATGAGTTAGACACCAACTTAGAATTATCACAGCACCACTCGTAGAAGTAGTTGTGAAGCTAAGTTCGGTTAAATGATTAGAGAAACTCCATAATCAAGGGTGCAAACTCTGTAAAGCACATCCATGTAGTTAAATTGCTCATGAATTAGGATGTCACACCCGGCTCAACGATGTAGGTGTGAGACTAGTTTGTCGTGTTTAGAGGCTCGAAAGACCATGAACATAGCATTTTAATTATGTGAGACAACAACTGAAGTTTTCTTACTTGAACTATTGAGAATTGTAGCATTGCATGGTTATTAGGCCTTAACTCTAGTTGCTCCTTATATTGTCTCCCAAGTATTTTGTGATCACCCCTAGACTTAATTATAATTTCCCAAAATTTCTATAATCAACACTTGTGAAGGTTAATTTTAACACTTGAACTTGATAATTTACTAAATTGGTCCAAGCCCTGCGGGTTCGACATCCGGCTCTTAAAAAGGGCCACTGTATTACTTGTACGACCGCGTAAGCTTGAGAGTGCGCTGGGGCGCAACAAGTTTTTGGCGCCGTTGCTGGGGACTGTGTAATTGGTGAATTTCTTGTTTTCTGTTAGTGTCTATTTTTCTAAGTGTTGAATTTTTTTTATTAGTTTTAGATTTATTTTATTTTTGTTTTTAGTATGATACCCTTCTTGATATGACATCATGGGACACAAATGGGTTGAATGGTGGATACTCATATTTTGGTGAGTCCTATCTAAATTGTGGAGGACTCCACTTGTGGCAACACCGTCACACTTGCAGTATATGTGGTGGTCAAGATGGCCATTGGGATGGTTGTCCAAATGCATATTCCCCTTCCCCAAGCCCCTACTATGATCCTTCTGTTGTTCTTGATGAGTATAGGAACTATGAAAAGGAGGACTTGGAACACCAAGCTCAGATAGAAAACATATTAAAAAAGGTCCTTGAGCAGACAGAAGCAATGATGGAGCAGATGGAAGTATTGGGAGTTCAGACCAAGGAAAATGGAGAGGTCTTAGATATGATAAGCGCCAAGTTCATGGAGATGATGGTTGAGGCTGAAGCTTGCTTTGATTTGCAAGTGACGGTCTTATGCAATACTCAGGAGGGACTACAAGGAGAAGAAAATGGTGAGTTCTTAAAAGAAGCTCAACAGTTAGAAGCTCCTCAGAGTCCCCCTGATGGTCTCACACATATGGCCAATCCAGTCATGAAAGGAGAGATAGAGTTCCAACCATTGGACATTCATGTGGAGTTAGATGTTGATGTGGAGAAGGTGTACACAAGTAAGGAGGTCAAGCACAATGCCGTTTCAGAGTTGAGGTGTATTGTACCCCACTCGAAGCATTTCTTGACATTAAGTTTGCTTGACAACCTAGAAATAGAGTCTTCCAAACTTGTAGAGAAAAGTCTAGAGGAGGAACAAGCCTCGTATATTCTGAAATTTGCTGATTCCGAGAGACAAAATGACTTCACTTACGTAAGGGCCAATAAGTGCTAGAGGCGACATCTATTGCTTGGTCCTTTCATTTTTCCACCACCATACCTGGAGCATAAGAGGAAACTGGAGAAGAAATTTGGGGTGAGATTCATATCCTCAAAGTGGAGGGAAAAGTGGTGAAACGTGATGCGTCGTGCCGCGACGTAAAATAAGGCGCTGCGTGGGAGGCAACCCAAAAATACCACAGGTACACTTTCTTTTCAGTTTGTTTGTAATTTTGGTTATTTTTCACTTGTTGTTTTTTTTTTTTTTGGTTTTTAACCACAAATTCAGGGGAAGTCTGAGTACCCATGAAAGTAAAAGCTAAGGAGCATGACAAAAGGATGAGTGTGGAGTCGATGACCCACGTGTTCAAGAATGGAGAAAAACATGTTGTTAGCTAGGCCTAGAGGCCTGAAGAAGTATGTCTCACCGTTGTTTTAATTGTAATTGATGCTTTGGAGACATAACATAAATTAAGTGTAGGATGAGGGAAATTTTAGAATTTTTTGCTAAGTTATTCCGGGTGAATATGGTGCTGGGTATAATGTTTTAGTTGAAAAAAAATTGAATTGAGCACAGTTCACCCACCCTTTGGTTTTTCTTTTCGGTTCTTTTCCGAAGGGGGGCACTTTGAACCGAGAAATTGAATTTTTAATTTGTTTGTACATAACTTTTCAGTCATAGTTAGGGACTTTTCTCGAAGATGGATGGATGACAACCGTCTTGAGGAAAAATTAGTCTATAGGTTTTTGTTTTTGAACCCTTAGCTAATTGACGGCTTGATGTTCTTGTTATGTGTTATGCATGATTGTAGGATGCAAGTGGTTTTAATTGAGAAGCATGTTAACCAGTTGTATAACTTTGATTGAGACACCTAGGCTCTTGAATGTGACTCCATGTGCTTAAAGCTTAATTTTGAATTCTCGTCGGTAGCTGAGTTAAGAGCCTGCAAAATTTTTCTTGAATTGAGCATGTGCTGTGAGTGTAAGGTTTTTGAATATTTCATGTTATTGTGTAGTGTATAGAACTTACCTGGTGTGTATACAAAATTAAATGAGGGATGTCGATTGTAGGAGATGATTTAGGCATTTCTTGAATTAGCCTAATTTTTATCCGTCGCTTTACCTACCTTGAATGTCTGATCCTAGTTAGCCCCCTCGAGCCTTAAGCCTATTCTTTGATAGATGCAACATAAGCTTAATCCTTTTCTTTCATTAGCCTTGAATTTGATCCAAAATTCCTAAGCGCTTATGTGAAATTGCAAAGAAGTTAAGGAGGGAGAAGTTGGAATGAGAAGAAAAATAGTGGTTGCAGGAGTTAAAGAAAAGACTAGAGGTGCACTTTTAAAAAAAAATTTAACAAGAGTTACTAAGGAGAAAAAGAAGAAAAGAGCAAAAAAGAAGATTAAAGAAAATAATTCCTTAAGTACTCCTTACTAGCAGTTTGAATGTGCTTAATGAAATGGGGAAACAAAAGCGGGAAATGGGAGAAAAAAGAGAAAAGGTGAAGTAAGAAGATGGAAATTCCTAAGGAAAGTGTGATGTATTAAAATCACTTGGGGAAGATAGCCACTATTATTGGCCAGAATAGTACCTACCCGTCCCTTCACTTACATCACAACCCGATAACTTGAGCTTACGTTCAAACATTCCTAAATTAGTGGAGTAATACACTAAAGGCAAGCTTATGGGTCAATACATGATGCATGTGAATTCTTTGTGAGAGTGAGTTGAATTCTCATTC
This sequence comes from Datura wrightii, assembly GCA_035772735.1. Taxonomy (NCBI): domain Eukaryota; kingdom Viridiplantae; phylum Streptophyta; class Magnoliopsida; order Solanales; family Solanaceae; genus Datura; species Datura wrightii. The sequence continues at coordinate 115,359,507 of JASDFA010000001.1, forward strand.
ATATACCCATACATGTTATAATTGGAAAACTTGCAAGTGAAAAATGGGTATCTCTCTTGTTGTGAGGGCACATGTTTGAGAAAAGATAGCATTCATGTTAGAATTCTTGATTGGCTAATGTGCATGAGTTCTCTGTGGTTGTAGAGTCGATTCTTGAGGCTAGGAGGTATTAACTTGGTTGTATTGGATTTGAATTATGTTATATATTATATATATAGCATGCTTTATTTGAACTTGAGTCATTGTAGCCTTAATGTGAGTCGTCTTGCGTCAATTGGTAAATTGTGAGTCTTCCTTGTGCATGAGATGTAAAGGATTTGTTCGAGGACGAACAAGGCTTTAAGTGTGGGGTAGTGATCTTGGGCATATTTACATGCCCAAATACTATTTTATACCCATGTTTTACCTATGTTGTACCGTAATTTCAGAATAATCTCATGTATTTTGTGCAATTTGTGGCCATGGACTAACAAATATGATTAGCTCTCTTTGAAGGTTGAAATTGCCAAGGTATGGAGCTCAATATGAATATAATGGTCCTAATATTGAAGATAAATGTTAAGGGATGGATTATGGATGATGAGACAAGCTAAAAGGGACATTTGGAGTCAACTCCGTGCCACGGAGAAGCATTGGGGCGTTCAACAACGTGCCACGGAGCAAAGAATTAATTTATATGAGCAGGGGATGCCAAACCAGTGTGCTGCCACGTTACCTCTGTGCCACGGAGCAATTCACCAACGTGCCACGGAGCAGTTCACCAACGTGCCACGGAGCTGTTCCACCACAGGCCAAATTTTGCTTTTTTCAGCTTAGTATAAATTGAACCCTTAGCTTCTAAAATCATTTATCATGAAATAACTTGGGGAAACTGTAAAGGAGTGAAGGGAGAAGTGAAACACTCTACCTAGGGTTGATTATATTTCATTCTACTTTAATTAGTCTTGTAAGTACACTACTTTAACGATGTTTTTAAGTTATTGTATGAATATGAGTAGCTAAAACCCTTCCTCTAGGGTTGAGGCTATGTAAGATGATTGTAATTGCATGAATTCTTCTTGGTTTGAGTTTTTAGTTGTTGTTTTGTCTTACATTCTTCACTATTGTTGTTTTTATGCTTGATCACCATGAAAACAAATGGGTTAAGCTTAGGTAAAAGCTTGAGAGAGTAACCCTAGGCTAGAACAAGAGAATGTAGGGAGCAAGTTCTTACTTTTATGATAGAATTCGCAATTAGGATAGAAATTATACCTAACTTGCCTTGCTTGGTTACTAAAACGGGATGAGCTAGACACCAACTTAGAATTATCACAGCACCACTCGTAGAAGTAGTTGTGAAGCTAAGTTCTGTTAAATGATTAGAGGTACAAAACTCCATAATCAAGGGTGCAAACTCCGTAAACCACATCCATGTAGTTATATTGCTCACGAATTAGGATGTCACACTTGGCTCAACGATGTAGGTGTGAGACTAGTTTGTCGTGTTTAGAGGCTCGAAAGACCATGAACATATCATTTTAATTATGTGAGACAACAACTGAAGTTTTCATACTTGAACTATTTAGAATTGTAGCATTCCATGATTATTAGGCCTTAACTTTAGTTGCTCCTTATATTGCTTCTCAAGTATTTTGTGATCACCCCTAGACTTAATTATAATTTCCCAAAATTTCTATAATCAACACTTGTGAAGGTTAATTTTAACACTTGAACTTGATAATTTGCTGAATTGGTCCAGTCCCTGTGGGTTCGACATCCGGCTCTTAAAAAGGGCCACTGTATTACTTGTACGACCGCGTACGCTTGCGAGTGCTCTGGGGCGCAATAGTGACACACTTGACATGCTCTTTCTCGATAAGAGACACTGCGGTATAATCTATATATGTTTTCTACCAGCTAACCAAAACTTATATAACTGTAGTCTACTGATAGAAGCTAATCAATGCATATATGATCATAGTTATATACGACTACAGTTAATTACAACATGTCTAATCACAATTTACTAGTAGCGACTATCTGCAACATATGGGACCGTTATTTCTTTTCAAAAACATATGTTGTAACACTATACGATGAGAATACTTATCGAGGGTTAAGCCATACATACCTCGATCGTCATTTCCCGAATAACCCACGAGTTTCAACTTGTATTCGCCAGCTCTCTTCAACTGTAACCGTTATACTAGGATAAAGAGATGAATTTCAATACCAAATTCGGCGTAAAACGATAAATTTTAATACCAATATTGACTATACTTCAACTTAATGAAACACAACCGAAAACATATTATTTCCCGAGAGTTCAGAAAGGAGAAATGCTTACTTGAAGCTTATGATCGTATAGAAATTAGTTTGGAGCAATTTCGAAAACTTTTGCTCGGCGAGGATACGATTTGCCGGGGGCGAATTTCACGAAACTAACTCCGTAGTGCTCCCTACGGGATTAAACTTCGATACCCGAAGTTAATTTAAATTCAGGAGGCATTTCATAGCGTAATTGGGCGAAAAACCATTAAAAACCTCGACTTTTCCTCTTTCTGGCCGAAGTCTCTTGTTGCAAATGATTTAAGTATCAAAGGAGGGGCTTTATATAATGCTTGGGTGGTGGTGAGGGGTGTGCCTTGCGCTTCCCATTCAGGCTGCCACCCTGGCACGCCGCGCCTCCCATTAAGGCTCCCATCTTGGCGCCTCGCTCCTCCCGTTGAGGCTACCATCCTGGTGCCTCGCGCCTCCCATTTGAGGCAGCAAGATTGGCACGCTACGCTGGCCAGTGCACTGTTGGCTGGCACATCGTGCTGACCCCTCGTGCCCTAGTCTCGCCCGACCCTGCTCCCGAGGCTTTTTCCACACGTGTCATGCTCTTCTTACTTGTCACAAATCCACGTGTACACTTACTAATCATTAACTTTTATGGGGTGTAACATCCTCCCCCTTAGGAACATTCATCCTTGAATGTCAAATTTAACTTACATAAGTCTAACTCTTTCAACTATTATCTCAGAAAAAAATTTCGGCAAAGTCTCTCCTATAGTATGGACTATCTGAAAATCCTAAAATGCAGAAAAGTCCAACACACGCATTTCATATGACACTATCACAAATGTTTCACAACAAGATTGTAGTCGACTGAGCAATACTGATAATATAAGCAATAAAATAGTAGCTGAGTAGTAACATCATTTGAACTATATAAACTGCCGATCTAATACGGTGACTGGACTCTTTGTGGGTTAATTTCCTAGTAACTTGAACGTCCTCAACTGGAACATCTCGGGACGGGTCATATATGCCCCTTCGCAGCATCAACATATGAAAGTTGAAAGGACTGGTTCGAGCTTTGGAGGCAACTCTGCCACTTGTCCTATTCTTTAGAGGATAGGATACGGTCAATGAATCTACAACTAAGATTTACAAATCTCTTAACACCTTGCGCTGGTGAACTTTAAGAATATCCGGCCACTGCTTCAATTCTTAACTACCTATGCCATACGTTAGGGTAAAATGTTTAACGACCCTGGCTATTGGTACCCTTTTCCCTGATAAGTTTGGCTTTTTCTGTCTGCCCGTTTTAAAATGCTCGGGTCTGCCTACCTCCGATTTATCTGCTTTAAGTCATCATTCAAGGTGCTTCCACTCCCATTTATAATGGACCTCTAGAGTCTGAGTTGTATATTTTGCTTGGCCACCTGTTTGGGTACGAGGAACCGTGCTTAAGTTGACATGTGTTGCCATCTATTCTAACACCTTTTTCTAGAACTTAGTCATAAATTGTGTCTTTCCATCAGAGTTTATCAGACACTGGAGCTCCATGCACTCCAACTGCTTCTGGGATATTTAACCCGACATAAGTCTTAACCGTAACATAATTTCATCTGGTGAGACACAAATGAATCTCACTAGCCTCTCTATACTGGTTCAAATAAAGTCAAATTACACTTGGTATGTGATAACCTTGTGACTGTATTCATGTTATTCACTCTCCACTCCCTTGCAGGCACAACCATCACCTATATTGGCCTGCTTAGTTCCTGCTATTTCATCTTTTATGGCCTATCGCTGGAGCTCTGTTGCTATGATTCAATGATATTTTCCGTCTTTCCATGCCATCAATAGGTCTCTCCTCTTAAACCATTGCGTTTTCATTGAATTATGGAAGTATGGTCTGCTAATCGAAGTTCTGCTACCCTTGTAAAATAGAGTCGACCTTTGGGTCTTATGATTTTTCCCCTTATTATCCTGAGGGACAATAACTCTCTACTGGGCCTTGTTTCTAGGCTGTTCTAGGTTAAAGTCTCTATGTCGACACTCGCTTACCTTCTCCTCTGGCGGGGATACCGCAACATTCTAGGCTACAACCTTACTATCTCTTAACTGTTTACCCAATGCTTAGTTCTCGACATCTAGCAATGGTCCCGTACTTTATCAATTTTCTTCAACCTGGAGGTGATTCCAGTTCCCCCCATTAGATACTTGCGCGTTTCCTCTTGTTCCCTTGGGCTGAGCTCTGGGGTTTGCGCCTCCTATCTCATGCTGTCAAGGATGTTATCGACCAGGTCTATTGACCTGTATTCCTTTTGACTCGCACTCGGGCCTATTTTGTTCATATGACCTCCCTGTCCTTCGATATCACAAACTAAGGCCATAACTATTATCTTGCAGGTATGCCCTACCGTCATTAGCATGCTACGGCCAAATCAGCCTTTTTCTGACTTGAGCTTTACTATTACTGGGGATTTATTACTGATGGACTCTCTTATACACACTTGAGTGCTATTGGCAATCTTACTCCCCCTTCCTGACTTGCTACCATAAGAGTTTAGATATCTTGTGAATACTAAGGGTTCCAACCATTCTCTAATCCTTCTCGGAGGCAACAATTTTAGCCCTCTTTCACTATTCATTTTGAGCACCATAGCACCAATACCTACACTTCCTATTGTATTGAAAGAACAAATTAGAAAGTGGAAAAATGACCTTATCTTACTATAGTTGGACTGAGGTATAGAACCTTACAACATTCGAAAAGTTGGAGGTAGGAATTCTGTAATTTCCTCCTTCTTTCGCACCTTTTAGGTAATTCAACATTAACTGTTTTCCTTGGCTAATTCTAAATATCTAGTAGGTAAACCATCTCATTTGTACATATATACTATACTCCTAACCCCCTATTCTGAGGTTGTAGGGAGAACTGGGGATGACACTGACATATCTGTGAGGTTCTTGGTACTTCGGGAGGCTGATGGGGAAATGTAAAAGACGTCCGCTTCCGCCCTTGAGCTAACCGCCTCCCAATTGTAGCACTTCACTGGTACCACCTCCTGCTGCTTTAGTTATCATGCAACTGGCCGATGTCTGTCATATATCAAACATATTATAGACAGACATAACAATGAAAGCTTAGGGACTCAACCCTATACAACTCTGCTCTATAGCACGATCAGGGAAGAAGGAGGGATAACCATACTATCATGCCTTGTAGCCTCCTTCTTATAGAATGTGGTGCACAACACATTTATAAGCAAGATTCTACTAGACACAACTTGTAGACTCCTTAGGATACAAACTGCTCTGATACCAAGTTTATCACACCCTACCTTAGGAGGCATGATGAGAATCTAGTGCCACACTAGAATCTGGCTGACCTAACAAGGCGTATGCATGTCTGGTGCAACCTTGCAACTCAATTCAATAAAAACAGGCTATATCTTGGCTATAAACATAGCCTCCGACCGACAAGGCCGCATAGCCACCTGTAAAAGAAAAAAACAAACCAGCAACAACAATAACAGGGAACCCTACGCGGGCCGACAAGACCACTATGATATCTAGTTATAACGGAAATGGAAATCAGACACTATACTAGGCCCCACATGGCCAACAAATAAAATAAGACGTATATGGGCCCCACACGGACAACAACAACTAACTAACTGACAACTGTAGTCTGCAAGCCACTAAGAATATAGATAATGGTCGGGAAAGGGCCCCGAGACTGCCCAAATGCTTATACAAATAAAAGACTGAATCTCTACCACCTGGTAACCCCGAATGAAAGGAGCTGGCCAAACTGCTGACTCTGAACGGCTACTACTGAAGGCCCTGAACTCTGTTTTTGTAAACCTACAGGCAAGTAATGCAGCGCCCAGGGGAGGGCGTCAGTACAATACGTACCGAATATGTAAGGCAGTAAATAAGCTGAGTAAGACTAGAAATAAATAGAAAGAAGGGGCAGAAAGATTAACCTATAAGCTTGCTTATTCGTAATCTGCATCTAACAAAACACTACAGGTACGTGAGCTAAGACTGTATGACTACACATTCATAAACTATAACTGGCAGGCGAGAATACAAATAAGAACCTAATTGGGCCCCCATAAGCCTGGAAGGTACAAACAACACAGAAAAACCTACCTGGGCCCCCATAAGCCCCGACAGGTACAATCAACGTATACTTCTACTACCTTGCTACTAAAAGTTGTGGGCATACTGTAACTCTGGATTACTCATTCTCTGAGTACACGTTTGAGCCAGATAGGCTACTGTGGCTGTTCTATGTATGAACTGTCTGGATGTGTAACTGGACCTCGAGCCTTGGCTCAACTATGGGTCATAACATAACCTCGGATAGCTGGACCCCGGGCCTTGGCCCGACTATGGGCCATAGCCCGACTATGGGTCATAATGTAACTGTTGTATCTGGATCCCGAGCCTTCGCTCGACTATGGTTCATTCTATGACTGCTGTAACTGGGCCCCAAGCCTTGACTCGACTATGGGCTGTAATATAATCTCCAATAATTGGACCCAGGGCTTGGGCCCGACTATGGGTCATAATGGAACAGTTGTGACTGGGCCCCGAGCTTTGGCTCAATTGTGGGCCAAAATGTAAGCTCTAAAATTGGATGTGGCCTTCATGGCCTCACTCCGGTTCCTTCGGACATCATACTGCTCTGGTGTACATTACTTTATAGGCAATAACATTCCTACCCAAAATATCTTATATGGTAACAAAACTGGCTTGGGTTATTCTGACGAGGGTTAGTATATTGTCACTATCATCTCGATAATATTCATAACAGTTGACCATGATAAATTTTCTCTAGGATACTTTCCCTTTGCGTAAAACAATTGTGGGGTTGCTACTAGTCAGATATGCTCCTGAGCAGTCAGCCCTAACCTCCCATAGGTAGCTTATTACAACTCTTATCCTGGAGGTAATACTATACAATTGTCGTTCTAGTCCCTTATTCTACTAACACACTGAACTGAAGAACAAAGGAATTTCTATGACGCTCTTAGCATGTGACACACTTGACATGTTGTTTCTCGATAAGATACACTGCGGTATAATATATATACGTTTTCTAGTAGCTAACCAGAACTTATATAACTGTAGTCTACTGATAGCATCTAATCAAAGCATATCTGATCTTTATATATCGACGACAGTTAATTACAACATGTCCAATCGTAATTTACTGGTAGCGACTATCTACAACATATGGGACCATTTTTTCTATTCAAGAATATATGTCGTAACACTATACGATGAGAATACTTGTCGAGGGTTAAGCCATACATACCTCGATTGTCGTTTCCTGAATAACTGATGAATTTCAACTTGTATTTGCCAAGTCTCTTCAACTGTAACCGTTATACTGGGAGAAAGAGATGAATTTCAATACCAAATTCGGCATAAAATGATAACTTTTAATACCAATATTGACTATACTCCAACTTAACGAAACACGACCGAAAACGTATTATTTTTCGAGAGTTCAGAAGGGAGGAATGCTTACTTGAAGCCTGTGATCATATAGAAATTAGTTTGGAGCAATTTCGACAACTTTTGCTCGATGGGGCTACGATTTACCGGGTGAATTTCGCGAAACAAACTTCATAGTAATGCTCCCTACGGGCTTAAACTTCGATACCTGAAGTTAATTTAAATTCGGGAGGCGTTTCGTAGAGTAATTGGGCAAAAAACCATTAAAAACCCTGACTTTTCCTCTTTCTGGGAGAAGTCTCATGTTGCAAATGATTTAAGAATCAAAGGATGGGCTTTATATAATGCTTGGGCGGTGGCAAGGGGTGTGCCTCGCGCCTCCCATTGAGGCTGCCATCCTGGCGCACCGCGCCTCCCATTGAGACTGCCATCCTAGAGCCTCGCGCCTCCTATTGAGGCTGCCATCCTGGCGCCTCGCGCCTTTCATTGAGGCAGCAAGCCTAGAGTGCGCGCGCTGGCCTGTGCACTGTTGGCTGGCACGTCGTGTTGGCCCCTCGCGGCCTAGTCTTGCCCGATCCTTCTCCCGAGGCTTTTTCCACACGCGTCACACTCTTCTTACTTGTCACAAATCCACGTGTACACTTACTAATCATTAACTTTTACGGGGTGTAATAGATTGGAGGGAAGATTTACCAAAAGTTGTGAATTAATTCACAAGAGCATGCGTCATATGTAAACATAAAGTAGAATTGGGGAAAGTGGTTTGAACAAGTATTAAATGAAAATTTAAATAAAAACAAAGTAACACAATTGTTGTTAACAAGGTTGGAGAGACTAGGGGTGTGCATTTGATGGGGCATCATTTTGATAGGTGTTAACTAAAAGCCTTAGAATTAATTAGTGCATAGATAGCTTTGGTTTTAGCCACACTCTAAGTTCCTCAATCGAAAGAGTGTGTATATTTTGGATTTTTTCAAATCCCAAATCAAGATCTACAAGATAACCAAACATTGCTTGAGTGGGCATAGACTATTTCTTGCTCTAGCCCTTCAATGAAACTTTAATTGGGTATAGACTATTTCTAGCTCTAACCCATAGACAAAAGCTCCAAATCCTTACTATTGAACTCTTACCCAGCTTCACTTCTCTTTATCAAGCAAAAGCAAAGTTAGATAATTCAGTTAATATTTGCAACCATTAATTTTCAGATTAAAACTCGAAGAAGACAATAGATCCATGCATTATAATCGATTCTAAGATCAATTAGTCAATACCCAATCATTTTTAAACATCCATCATTCACACATACCCCTAGAAGAGAAAGTAGCTGCTCATAATTAGGGAAAGAGAAATTATACCAAAGAGGAATTCCTCAAAACTATTCATCATAAGTAATTAAAATCAATTCCACGCTTTGTATCTTCAATAATGGTGTTTTCACTAGGAATAAGAAGAAGAAAGTAGAAAATTGTACTCTCTACTCTACAATATTATCTCTCTTTGTCAATATCTCTCCTCCGCAGTAATGCGTCTCCAAATGTGTAAAAAAATCTACATATATTCATTGAACAGATCCTTAAAATGCCCTTGGAAGCTTCCCAAGTATGTACTTTTCTTCTGAATGATTTTGTTCTTTGGAGGAAACATGGCTCACTTGCGTACACACCTGCGTTTTGGAGGTGCGGACTTGCGTCCCGCAGGTGCATCAATAAGTTCAGGGTAGTTTTCTCTCACTTCGTCCTGTCTGGCACTTTTGCAGACCGAAGATCCCGACTTGTGGCACACAAGTCCATTGCCAGTAAACCTTCAGCTCTTCCTGCGTGGAACCTGCTAGACGCCGGTGTTGACTTGCGGCACGCGTGTCACCTACTTTTCCTCCGGCAAATTGCTTTAAGTTCAAATCCTCCATTATTTTTGTTTCAAAGAAACACCTGCATATAGGAGAATAAAAGGTATAAAATCCTTCTAAATTACATTAAAACAAAACGATAACTCATGCTTAAGAGCTAGATAAGTTGGATTACTAACTCATCAAACCCTCAAACTTGAACTATTGCTTGTCCTCAAGCAAAGTATTCACTCTACATAGGAATTGACTCGAGATTCTCAATATATAAGGGTTGCACATAAGACTACTACAACTCAAAATAAACCAAAACAACAAAACGACTCAAAATAAAAAGACTCAAACACAAACACAAACACAAATCTCAATTGGTACCACCATGAGTACTCAATAAAGATCATCACTTTGAAAATCTTTCCTTCTCAAGAGACTTCACTTTTCAATTGAAATCCGGGAAAATTTTCATCTCAAGCAAGATCGACAAGTTTCTCAAGTCATTGACATCAACCTTCAAGGTTTGCCTAGAAATTCACTATACAACTTGTCACACTCATACCTCTCAATTGAGATCAAGATTTTACAATTCACTCCAAGGATGCAATGCCACTCACCAAAAGAGAAAATCTCATTCGAAATCATGCAATTCACAAAATAGGGATTATAAAATAACACAAAGACACTTACTCTCTCAAAGACATTCAAGCGTACTTACATCGAACCATAGGCTTTCCCTTCATGTAAGTCGCCACTAATGTAGAGTTTCAAAGATCAAAATCACTATGGACTTGTGGGTCACAATATAGGCTAGGGCTAAGGGTAGGACATCGTTTAGTTTAAGTGACTAGAACCTTCCTAACACTTTTGTGAAGCAAGTCAAGTACTCCACTCACATCATTGAGTCAACTCCATCTTATTTCTCCGTTTCACAATCCAAGTTTTGCCTAAGAGCCATCATTTGAGACACCTTTGTTTTTTCACTAACACTCCTTGATAAGAGATAACACCACTCAATTCTTTTCTTATTTCATTAAAGGGTTAAAGAAGTTATTTCAATTCTAAGCATTCGGTGCTACCTCACATTAAAGCTGATTCCTATTTTCCCCCATGATGCACACACCCTCAAACTTAGGCTTTTGCCTACATCAACATTTCATTTTTATTCACATCCACCCCCAAATCTTGGACTATTAGCCTTCATTTTTTTTATTACTAGCAATTAGGGAGGAACGGGTGCCAAAGTAGAGGATTTAAGAAGGGTAAAGGTGTGCAATATGGTTCTAAAAAAGGATTGACTAAGACCAATGTTAAAGGAGGGAATTTTTTTCGGTGAAGTGATTATTCAAAGAGGGCCTAAGGTCATTTTTCAAGCTCAGCCACATCTAAGATTTTGCCTTAAATTACATTCAGGACAAGTTCTAGACGACATGCCTACACAACAACAAGCTACAACCTTACCACACAAGACATCACAATTCAAAGGAGTGTAGCTATTCTCAAAATCAATTGAAAAATATGAATTTTGATAGATTATTCCGAGTTTCTCACAACTCATTTGTGAATCGAAAAGTCAAATAAAGAATAAAGACATCATGACAAGAGAATGCTTTTTAAATTCATTTGCCCCTCTTTGCTCAATATTTTTAAATTTATTTCCCAAGAACAAATTCTTGGTGGTGTCTCTCAAGACAAGTGCAATAAGGACTCAAAATGACAAACTAGAATATGACATTTTCCCTTAAGAAAGTTGATGAGTTGGTAATTTACCAACTCATCAGGCTCTTAAACATGAGCTTTTGCATGATTTTCACATCAGTTAGGAAGGTTTTATGCCTTTTCTCTTTAATTTTGCAGTTATTGGATTGAGACAAGAAAAACAAAGGAATTGAACAAAAATGAGTCTGCTGGAAGCAAGAACCTACATTCCGTACATTGGCACCAGCAAAACACAGGTGCAGTGTAGAAAGCACTAGTTTTGAGCTGAAGGGCACCTGCAAAGCGCAGGTAGCCACCCACAAAATGCAGGTACAACTATAGACGGAGTCCAGTAATTCTGTTCAAGACCTACACGAGACCTGCGACTCGTGGATGGGCACCTGTGAAGCACAAGTGCCGCACAAGTGGCTAGATCGCTGATTGGGTAAAATTATCAAACTCTGGCACAAGTTCAGTATGGAAGCTTCCAAGGGAATTTGATAAAAGTTGTAAAATAAGAGAATATGCAGAATTACCCTAAATGTACTCATACATGTCATAACTTGTACATCTTAGCTAAGAAGAATTATAGAGAGAAGTAGAAAAGTACATTGCTCTTCTTCTTCTTCTTTGCTATTCTTGAGCTAAACTCACCATTGTTGCAGATTTGTAAGCTTAAATTTCTATTCAAATATGATGAATGTTAGTGAATCATCCAAGGGTATCTCTTCTTTAACTTCATCTATGAGTAGCCAATTTGATTGCTAGGGGTGTGTACATGATTGGGGTTTAGAATGAATTGGGTGTTGTTGATTTAGTCTTAAATTTAATTACAATGCATGAATCTAGTGTTTTCTCTAAGTTTGAATGCTATAATTAATGGTTGCAAACATTAATTTACTTTTCTATCTTGTTTTTGCTTAAAGAGGAGTAAGGTTTGGGTGAGGAAGCATTAGTGAGGATTTGGATTATGGATATATGGGTTGATCTAGAGATAGTCAAAATCCATCTCCATCACTCATTAAAGGGCTGAAACTAGAGATAGTTTAGCTCTTTCTCAAGTTTTTGGTGGCTGATTTATAGTATTGACCTTGGGGTTTGTGAAAACCAAGGCAAATTCACCTAAGTGGTTGAGAAACATCAAATGTAGCCTTTACAATTACTATTCATGCTGTAATTGATATTTGAGACTAGTTAATTAATCCCAATCCAATCGACGCCCCCATCAAAAGCATATCCTTAGTTCATTCTCATTGCTTGTAACAATCAACTTGCTTTATTTTTACTTAGAAATTAGCATTCTAGAGCTTACTCTTTTTCCCCTAATTTTTCTTTTTTTACAATATAAACAATGATACATGCTGAATTGATTTACTCTATGACTTTTGGTTGATCTATTCCAACTCTCTGTGGATTTGACCCTGATATCCGTTGGTAATTTATTTTTTGACAACAACCGCTGCCATTTTTTGTGAAAAGGAGAGTTGTGTTGGACATGATCAAAAGTCACCAATGGGTCCATCATTGAGAAATGTAACCCGATTCGACATAAAAAATCAAGACAAGAAAAATTTTGCTCCTTCGAAAAGAACCTTTGTATAAAAAACCTTTGGATATTATTCACTAACTATTATCTACAAAGACAATTGCAAGGCACATGTAGTAAAACAATTGACATGTAAGACCAACCCGACATTATGACAACTCACATCACAGTAACAAAATGATCAAGCCTAGCAAGGGTTTGAAGTTAAAATAATTAGAAAACTGGCCTAACAAGAGAATCAATTCATTAAAATAAACATCCACAATATCCAAGCTCGTAAGGGCATCAACACTAATAAAAAATGACCCACCCCTAATTGAAAACAAAACATTGTCCCCAATGTTAAATAGAAAGGATATGGGGTAAGAACTCCCCGTACCATCTACTCTGAATAATCATCCCGTGGAAGTGCCTCTGAGCTAGTGCCGGCGTTACCCCTCGGGTGTCAACTGTGCCTAAGGACTTAAACAAAACACATTATGTTCGCGGAGAAGCAGTGGCATGATCCTCAAGCTCGCTCTCCTCATCCTCCTCTAAGCTCCCAAGTAAGTCATCAATCTGACTTCAAGTGGCACGTGGGGTAGCTATGGCTTCATCTAAGAAGCTTATATCCATGCTAGTCAGAGGGACTTTGCCCTTCATCACTTTCATGTCTGCCTAGAGTGAAGCGACCGCTCCCTCAACGACATCCACCCTTGTGCATAACTTGTTAAGGCTGTCAAAAACATCCTTTATAGCGTTCTTGATAGACCTTCATATCAAGGTTAGAAGATTTTAGCTAATTTGATAAGCTGGTTGTCATTGCCATATGTCATATGGGCAAACTTTTAGAGTCCACTTGGTCCAGAGGAGGGAGGTGGTGGTGGTGAAGACCTAGGATATGGCACGGGGGCATGTATCGATATCACAGGAGTAGGATCAGCGAGGTCATTCTCAAGAGGGGAACTATCAGTCTTATGAGCTAGGGAACTCTTAGGGACATCCCATAATTGCATCTTTCGCTTCTTGATCTTGGGTGCATGGACATCCCTTTTGTTATCTATGTCAATAACTCCAATGGTGGAGCAAGATCGTTCAGACTCAAAGTAATGCACCCCACTCTAACACACAACTTGCTGATCAACACAGGAAAGGGCATGGAAAGGGCAGGTTTTTTAGCTTTTCGCTCGATTTGAACCGCAACCACTTCCCTAGAATTCATATGAATTCCTGACATGATGAAAGAGATTAGGATGGAAGCCTAAATATGAACCTCTTGGTCGTTCTTGGATGGCATCAGATGGGAGCAAACAAAATCAAGCCACATCTTGGCTTCAAAGTGGAGGACTTGTCTGGATATTTAACCACCTAAAGTGGGCCATGTTGGTTGCCCAACCACAATAATTTTATCCACCTATTGGAGTTGTTGGCTCTTTGTGGAAATATTCTCCGCAAACACTATTCCCTAAGCAATAGGTTCATCCCAATATATAGAATTAAAGGCATCGGGGGTAATGTCAACTTCATTACCATTTACCATAATAGATGGCAAGCATGGGAACTCGTATACCCTCCCTGAGTGCTTCACTAGTCTTGCTTCGCTTGATATGAGGCATAAAACTCCAGCAGTACGTTACGATAGTAACCTTGGGCGCATCGAAGAATGGAAACCAATCCCTTGTGGCAAATTGCCTACTGATATTAGAAAACTCATTCCCGAGACCTGACAAGTTAAAACTCTTATTCAGCGTGAAAGACCATCCATCTAGATACTTGATGAAATAGGGCTTCTGTAACACCCTAAAAGTTTCTAGGATCAGACCTGAGAGTTTAAACGGAGAAAACAAAAAAACTATTGCACTAAGTCACAGGACGACTCATCTAGTGACTCCTAAAGTACTCCACGAGTCATGAAGTGACTCGTGTAGTGGGTGGCAGGTCAGTGTCGAGTCATGGTCAGGAGGTGACCACGGATGGGGCCATGAGTCATGGTGTTACCTCACGACTCGTGAAGTGAGCCATAGTCAGAGTTATTGATTTATGGTGGAAAATTCTAGTAAACTTAACTAGTGGACACCACGAGTCATCCCCAACCTCACGACTCGTGAAGTCCCTCATGAGGACTGGCAGAGTCAATTTTTCCAGCAGTTTCAGTAAGGATATTTTCGTAATTCCTATGCTCCTTAAGTCCTAAACTATGTTGTTTTGGGGTTATAATCAGGGGATTTTTAGGGAGTTAGTTGTTGTTTTCTCTCATTCCTCTCATTCTCTCAAGTTCAGTACGTAGAAAAAAATTAGTCTAGAAGTATAGAGAAAGATCAAGGGTTTCAAATCTCCTTAGATTGTATCAAGCAATATCTCAGGGGGAATCTCTGCTCCAAGTATGTGGGATTTCAACAAGGGAATTGCTCTTCTCTTGTGCCCCAAAACCTTCCTAAAATCTTTATTAATTCTAGCCCTTTTTGTATCAATGTTAGGGTTGCCTTTCAGTTAGAATACAAATTTCCTTCTTGTTATAAATTTCATGATTCTTGAAGGTTGTAGTGTAACACCCCAAAAATTTCTATGATCAGACCCCAAAGTTAGATGGTGTTCAACAGAAAACTAGCAGAGAAATCTCTCAGAACGACTCATGCAACGAGTCGTGGGGTGCTCTAATCGTCCGTTAAGTAAGTCGTTGGAAGAGTTTCAAGAAAAATGCTAAGTATATTTGGCACCAAGGGAGAATGGAATAAGTCGTTGTGGGAAAAAACGACCCGTTGGATGGAGCCATGGTGAGCTAGCAGACCAGGCTACCCAGAGGCGACGAACCAAGTGATGACCCATTGGTTGCTGTGATGGGTTTTTCGTCTTGAAGAGTCGTTACTTAGAGTTCAGGGTTTCTAGTTCAGTGACAACGGACGGAGACCACGAGCCGTTAGGTGGAGTAACGACTCGTCGTGTCGGTCGTTAGAAGGAAATCGAGGGTTGGACCAGTGGTGAAAATGGATGGTAATGATGAGTCATTGGATGAGGTAACGACTAGTCCCGTTGGTCATTGGTTGAGGAGGCAAAAGCTGAGAAATTTTTCTCCAATGGCAACGAATGGTCACCACGAGCCGTGGTAAGGACCAACGGCTCGTGGTGAGGATCGTGGTCACTAACGGGCAGATTTTTAAGCTTAATTCCAGGGGTATTTCGGTAAAATTCTATGCTCCCAATTTTTAAACAACATCATTTTGGGAATTTCAAGGGTTGAATTAAGGGGTTTGCACTGGGCTAAGCCCCATTTTTCCAAAAACCATCCATGAGTTCTCTTCCTCTTCATCTCTCAAGCTCAAGGATCATCTAGGGTTCCTCTTAAGAGCTGCAATCTTCAGGATCTATTTGGGAGTCCTTTATTATCAGGTATGTGGGTTTTCAACAAGGATTTCATTCCATCCTTGTGGCCCAAACTTCTATACTAAAAACCCAAATCCTTTTATTCTAGAAAAGCATGTCCTAGGGTTTCAATTTATGCATGAATTCTCATATGTTTTCCCTAAAATCTAAGAGCCATCATTGTTAATAGTGGTGTATGTGTTACACTGTACCTTGGAAGGCATGACTGCAACCTAATGCCAAACTGGGATCTGGGCTGACCTGGCTGGGCCCAGGCACCTCTGGTGCCCACTAGCAACTCAAAATCAAGAAAATAAACTGCTATGTCTCGGCTGTAAACACAACCTCGGCTGAAAAGAACATGCAGTACCTATAAAAGAAAACAACTAACCCAGCCAACATAACATTAATAAGGATCCTATGTGGGCCGACAAGACCACCATGTTGTCTAGTTATAACGGTAAGGAAAATAGGTAGCTATACTAGGCTCCACACGGCCAATGCATAAAATAAGACATACATGGTCCCTACACGGCCAATAACAACCAACAACAACCAACAAACAGATTACTATCATCTACAAGCCTCTAGGAGTGAAGGTATTGGTCAGGACAGGGCCTTGGCCTACCCAAATGCTAAACAAATATAAAAAAAAGATAACCTTTACAACTTGGCAACTCCAAACAAAAGGAGCTGGCCGAACTGCTGACTCTGAACGGCTGCTAGGAGATCCTAAAACCTGTCTGTCTAGACCTGCAGGAAAGTATGCAGCGCACCATAGTTAGGCATCCGTACAATATGTACTGAATATGTAAGGCAGTAAATAAGATTGAGTAGAAGCTGATAAAGAACTGGAAGTAAATAACAAGATGGGGCAGAATTTAACCTGTAAGCTTTCTTATCCTTAACCTTCAACTAACAAAACACTACACGTATATGAACTAAAAAGGTACAACCATACACTCATAAGCTATAACTAGCAGGCGAGAATACAAACAAGAACCTAACCTCACCCCCATAAGCCTGGAAGGTAAAACCAACACAGAATAACCCGCCCAGGGACTCCATAAGCTTTGGCGAGCACGCTCCAATCTATATACCCCTAATATGGTCAATATGGGTCTACAGGTAACTATAGCCAACCTATCGGTCCCCTGGGTCTGCAACTGAGCCCGCTCGACTCCTGTAGTTGTGTCTGATTCCGGAGGACTCCTGTAACTGCACCCTGGGGGACCAGGCTCGATGAGGGTCAATGATGCCGATACGCATAAATACAAAAGTACAACCATGAAATGGACTGTAATATGGCCCTTGGACCTCAGCATAGTCACTCAGGACAACATATAACTCCTTGGAGCGATCCATATAGCCCCGTAGGCAATGACACAACTAGTAACCCTGAGGTTTGACAACATAAGGCTATATATTGTAGGTCATTCCCAACTAATATATTACATTTTAGTCTCCATCTAGCCACTCAAAAGGCATATCTTGCTTTTAATGCCTAGCGCGACCGCTACTCGCCCCTAGAATAGTCTGTATAGCTTCTAATAGGCACATCCTGTATGCCTATATCTGATTAGAGGATCCTGATGGTGATCAAAATATCTAACAGTCTAGACCAGATAGGGAGAGATCTGGAGTGGCCTAAACAATACTCTGAATGTCATGCTAGGACAGTGATAGCTCATAAGCAAACCGTAAGGTTGCGGACGACCAACTATTTAGTTTCTTTGCTTAGAGCAATTGTAAGGCTGCTACTTAATCGGACATGCTCCTGAGCAGTCAGCCCTAACCTTCCCCAGGAGGTTTACTGTAATTCTTAGCCTGAAGGTAATACTGTACTACTATGCTTCTAGTCCTTTAGATCTTAACTTGGTCTGTTTAGATTTCATATATTTTCCCTGGTGATTCCTAACCTTGTAGGTAGTTTAACTGAACTTAGCCACTCACAGAAACCTGTACCCGAGTATCTTATAAGGGCAGGCTGGGGTGTTAGCCTCGTATTCAACTACTAATAAGGTTCCCTTCTTAGGGTACCCACGGGTCTATCTGACTTGTACAACTGGAATGGCTTCCTAAGCGACCTGTATGGCAAGCACTAGGTCGAGTGAAACTAATAGTCACGAGCAGTAGCTAACTAGATGGAAGGCTGTCACTCAGTTCCCTAGGCAATCCTGGTGCTGTTGACTCTAAAGTATGACCATCCTATCCAAATTCTGGCCCTGGAGGCATTAAGGTATGCCAACGGCCTCTGTGTGAGCTTTACTGATAATATAGGCATCAAACTGAAAGTTATGTTACCCGGCTACGCCCAATGCTGTCCAACCTACCAAATCAGGCCCAATAGTTACCCACAACCTCCTAAGGCCCTTGGCATGACAAAAAACATTAGAATTTTACTAATATAGTGAACCGAAGGACAGAGGAGTTTCGATGACAACTCCTAGCGTGAGTCACACTTAACATACTCTTTCTCGATGAGGGATACTGCAATATACTCTCAAAAACATCTTTTAGTAGCTAACCACAATATGTGTATAATCATATTATATTGACAGCAGCTAATCACAACATATAAACCTTATCAACTAGAAACAACTAATTACAATGTATAGGGTCGTTGTCTCTATTCAAGAACATACGTCGTATCATTATACTACGAGAATAAATTGCCGAAGGGATAAGCGTTGACATACCTCAAATGTCGATTCTCATTTATTCGATTAGTTTCAACTTATAGCCAGAGATTCCACTCAATTGTGGCCTTTATATTGAGAAAATAAGGCTATTTCAATAGTAGGAATCGGTGAATAACAATATCTTTCAATAGGGTTAACTATAACTTCAACTCCATTTCATTTGTATGAAAACTTACAATTTCTCAAGAGTTTAGAAGGGAGAAAGGCTTGCCTATTTCCTGTGGCTGTTTTAAATCCAAATTGGAGCAATTTCGACAACATTTACTCAGTGGGGTTCCAGTGTACGGGGATAATTTTCAAGAAATAACTCCGCAGAGATGCTTATCATAGGCCTAAAACTTGTTCCCTGAAGTTAATTTGAATTTGTACGGAGTTTGATAGCGCAATTTGACGAAAAATGCTCAAAACCTACATTTTCTCTCTATTCTGGCCGAGGGAGGTATTGAAGAATGATTTAAATCATTAGGGAGGGGCTTTATATAGTAATATGATGGTGGCAGGGTGGGGCAGGGTGCACGGCCAATAGCGCCAAAACACAGGCTCGACGCGCCACCCATCGCGCTGAGGAAGAGGCGCGATGCTCTGGCCCTTGCACTGTGGGTGTGGTGCGACCCGGTGCCTGGGGCGCTCTGCCTCAGGCTTCGGCCTACTGCTCGCTCAATTCTGTACTCGTCCATTCATTCCCCAAGCCTTTTTCCATATACGTTATACTCTAAAACTCTCAACATACGTACGAATGCATCAGTTAATCGATAGGAACTTACGGGGTGTAACATCCTCCCCCCTTTAGGAACAATCGTCCTCGAATGTAATCTTTAAGCTTAAAAGACTCATCTCTTTTAGCTAGTGCCAGAAAAATTTTGGCAAAGTCGCCTCTGTAGTGTAGACTATCAAGAGAACCTGAAACACAAAAAAGTCCAACACAGGAGTTTCATAGGACGCTACTTGCAACTGAAACATAGGTCTGCCACATATAGGTAAACAACTGATAATAACGGTAACCAAAATCAACTGTATAACATCTAAGACGTCGCTTTAACTTGAATTGTCCGGGTTTGTATATCATGTCGTAGTCGTATCGTTCATAGTTTTTCAATTCATTTCTTCTATATTTTTGTCCTGCCCATGATACCCCAATAAGCTATGACTTTGGTTCCCAAGATGGCTCCTGTAACTATTAGATTCCCTCCATGGAATAATGCTTCTGTACCTTAAACATCCTCAATTGAATTAATTTGAAACAAGGTCTTCTATATGCTTGTGTAGTGTTGATGAACAAATCCTAGCCCCGAAGGTAACTCTATCTCATAGGCCACTTGGCCAATCTTCTGGAGGATTCAGTAAGGCCTAATGAATCTAGGGTTGGGCTTGCCCCTCTTATTAGATCTCATAACGCCCTTTATCGGCAAAGTTTCCAAGAATGCCCAGTCACTACTTCAATCCTTAACTCCCTCCGCCATACGTTACGGTAGTACCTCTGATAACCCTAGGCTGCCGGTACATCTCCTGAATTAGTTTAATTGTTCCCCTCTGACTGATGCAATATGCTTGGTTCAATTACCCCTGATTTACCTGCTTTAAGCCATCATATAGGGAACTTACATTGCCACCCTTAACATATCCCCGGGCATCTGAGTCGTATGCTCTGCTTGGCTATTTATTTGGGGACGAGAAGCCAAACTTAAGTTAACATACGACCCAATTTGTTCTAACAACTTTCTAGAACCTAGCTGGGGATTGTGCCTCTCTGTCAGAGTTTATTAGACATTGGGGCTCCACGTAACCAGACTATTTCTTAAACATTTAACTCGACATAAGTAGTATTGCTGAAACAGTTCCATATGGCGAGACATGAGTTGATCTCATTAGCCTTTCTATACTGATTCAAATAAGGTCAATCCATATTTGGTACGAGGTAACCCTATAACTATATTCATATTGACTACTTTCCATTCCCCTTGCAGGCACGACCATCTCTTGAATTGGCCTGCTCGGTTCCTGCTATCCAGCCTTTCCTGGCTGGTCATTGGAGTTCTGTGCAGCGACTCAACAAGACCTTCCTCCTTCCCCTGCTATCAGTAGGTCTCTTTTTACAACTTGATGCGTTTTCGACCATCCCTGGGTGGAGGGGGATAACGAACATAATACATCTTACTATAATTTACTAATGTAGACCCACCACATTTGGAATGTAGGGTCAACCTCTGAGTCTCATAACTCTACACCTTATTAGCTCAAAGGTTGATGATTCCCTGCTGGGCCTTATCTCTAGGCTATACTAGATTAGAGTCTCCATGTTGTCACTCCTTTACCCCCACAACTGGTGGTAATATTGTAGTATTCTATGTTACAAGCTCACTATCCTTTAAATGTCAGCCCGATGCTCAATCCTCGACATTCAGCGGTGGTCCCATGCTCTGTCAACCTACTACAACCTGGAGGTGATTTTGTTTTCCTCCTAAGTTAGATACTCGTGCCTTCCTCACTTATATAGGCTGGGATATGTGGTTCGTGCCCCCTACATCATACTGACAAGGATATTGCTGACCAAGTCTACCAACCTGTATCATTCTGATCCACACTCAGGCCAATTTCATTCATATAATCTCTCTGTCCTTCGACATAACAAACTAGGGTAATAGCTATTATTCTTTAGGTATTCACTATCGTCATCAGCTCACTACTGCGGAATTAGCCTATTTCTGACCTGCGCTTTACTACTGTTGGGGTTTTATTGCTTATGGACTCTCACATGTACTTGGCTACTACGAGCAATCTTAATCGCCCTCCGGATTCACTACCGTGAGGGTCTAGGTGACTTATTTAAACACTAGGGGTCTTAACCACTTTATAACCCTTCTCGGAGTCAAAAATTCTAGCCCTCCTTTACTCTTTATTCTGGGCAACATGGCATTGCTACCTACGCTTTCTGTTATACTGAAAGAAGAAACTGGGAAGTGGGAAGTAACCCTATCATTCTATAACAGGTCTAGGGCATGAAATTCAACAACTCTAAAGGCTGGAAGTACAAACTTCGCACAATCCTTCGTGTATTTCAGGTAGTCCAACGTCAACTGTTGCCCCTTCCTAATTCTAAATATCTACTAAGCCAACTCACATACATACTATATTCCTGACCTCCTATTCCGAGGCTGAAGAAGGAATTGGGGATGATGCTGGTATATCTGTCACCTTATGAGGTTCTGGTGCCCTGGGAGGATGTTAGGGAGACTAAAAGACGTCTGCTTTCGCGTTCAGCCTGATTTTCTCCCAACTGTGGCCCCTCATTGGTACCTTCTCCTACTACTGCAGCTAACTTGCGGTTGGCTGGAGTCTGTCTTATATCAGATATTACTCTAGACAGACATAGAAATGAAAGCTTAGGACTCAACACTATTCAACTCCACTCTATCGCATGATTTGAGAAGAAGGAGGGATAACAATACTATCATGCCTCCTAGCCTCCTATTTATAGAATGTCGTGCACAACACATTTATAAACAAGACTCTACTAAACATGGCTTACATACTCCTTGGGATACGACCTGCTCTGGTACCAAGTTTTTCATGCCCCACTTTGGGAGACATAACTGGCACCTAATGCCACACTGGGATCTGGGCTGACCTGGTTGGGCACAGGCACCTTTGGTGCCCACTAGAGACTCAAAATCAAAAAACCAAACTGCTATACCTCAGCTGTAAACACAACCTCAGCTGACAAGGCCACGCAGCACCTGTAAAAGAAAACAGCTAACCCAGCCAACATAACATTAATAAGGATCCTATGCGGGCCGACAATACCACCATGCTAACTAGTTATAACAAGAAGGAAAATAGGCAGCTATACTAGTCCCCACATGACCAACGCATAAAATAAGACATACATGGGCCCCACATGGCCAACAATAACCAACTAATGGAATACTATTATCTTCAAGCCTCTAGGAGTGAAAATATTGGTCGGGGCAGGGCCCTAGCCTACCCAAATGCTAAACAAATGTAAAAAAAAGATAACCTTTACAATTTGGCAACTCCAAACAAAGGGAGCTGGCCGAACTGCTGACTCTGAATGGCTACTAGGAGATCCTGAAACCTGGTTGTCTAGACCTGCAAGAAAGTATGCAGCACCCTATAGTTGGACGTCAGTACAATATGTACTGAATATGTAAGACAGTAAATAAGACTGAGTAGAAGCTAATAAAGAACTGGAAGTAAATAACAAGAAGGGGCAGAAATTATCCTGTAAGCTTTCTTATCCTTAACCTACAACTAACAAAACACTACACGTATATGAACTAAGACTGTACAACCATACACTCATAAGCTATAACTAGCAGGCAAGAATACAAACAAGAACCTAACCTGTCCCCTATAAGCCTGGAAGGTACAACCAGTACAGAATAACCCGCCGGGGCCCCCATAAGCCTTGGCGAGCACACTTCAATCTATATACCCCTGATATGGTCAATACGGGTCTACAGGTAAGAATAGAAAACCTATTGGTCCCCAGGGTCTGCAACTAAGCTCGCTCGACTCCTGTAGCTGTGTCTGAGTTCGGAGCACTCCTATAACTACACCCTGGGCACCAAGCTCGACGAGGGTCAATGATGCCGACGCGATATAAATATAAAAGTCCAACCATGGAATGGAATGTAATATTGCCCTTGGGCCTCAGCATAGTCCCTTGGGACAATATATAGCTCCTTGGAGCGATCCATATAGCCCCGTAGGCAATGACACAGCTAGTAACCCTGAGGTTGGACAACGAAAGGCTATATAGGACAGGTCATTCCCAACCAATATACTGCATGTTAGTCTCCATCTAGCCACTCAAAAGGTGAATCTGGCTCTTAAGGCCTAGTGCGATTGCTACTCACCCCTAGAATAGTCGGTATAGCTGCTAACAGGCACACCCCGTGTGTCTATATCTGATTAGAGGATCCTAATAATGATCATAATCTTCTAATGGTCTAGACTGGATAGGGCGAGATCTGGAGTGGCCTAAACAATACTTTGAATTCATGCTAGGACAGTGATAGCTCATAAGCAAACCGTAAGGTCACGAATGACCAACTATTTTGTTTCTTTCCCTAGAACAACTGTAGGGCTGCTACTTAATCGGACATGCTCCTAAGTAGTCAGCCCCTAACCTTCCCTAGGCAGTTTACTATAGTTCTTAGCCTGAAGGTAATACTGTACTACTGTGCTTCTACTCCTTTAGATCTTAACTTTGTCAGTTCAGATTTCATGTATCTTCCGTTGAGATTCCTAACATTGTAGGTAGTTTATCTGAACTTAGCCACTAACGACAACCTGTACCCGAGTATCTTATAAGGGCAGGCTGGGGCGTTAACCCTGCATTCAACTACTAAGAAGGTTCCCTTCTTAGGGTAACCACAAGTCTATCGGACTTGTACAACTGGGATGGCTTCCTAAGCGACCTGTATGGCAAGCACTAAGTCGACTGAAACTAATAGTCACGGGTAGTAGCTAACTTAGATGGAAAGCTGTCACTCAGTTCCCTAGGCAACCCTAATGTTGCTGACTCTAAAGTATGACCATCCTATCCAAATTCTGGCCTTGGAGGCATTAAGGTATGCCAACGGCCTCTGGGCAAGCTTTACTGACAATACAGGTGTCAAACTGAATGTTATGTTGCCTGGCTGCGCCCGATGCTGTCCAACTTACCAAATCTGACCCAATAGTTAACCATAACCTTCTAACCTTGGCATGACAACAAAATATTATAATTTTACTAGTATAGTGAACCGAAGGACAAAGGAGTTTCTATGACAACTCCTAGCGTAAGTCACACTTAACATACTCTTTCCTGACGAGGGATACTGCAATATACTCTCAAAAACGTCTTTTAGCAGCTAACCATAATATATGTATAATCATATTCTATTGATAGCAAATAATCACAACATATAAACATTATCAACTAGCAACAACTAATTACAACATACAGGGTCCTTCTCTCTATTCAAGAACATAGGTTGTATCATTATACAATGAGAATAACTTGCCGAAGGGATAAGCCTATACATACCTCAAATGTTGATTCTCGTTTATTCGATTAGTTTCAACCCGTAGCTGGTGATTCCATTCAATTGCAGCCTTTATACTGAGAAAATAAGGCTATTTCAATAGTAGGAATCGCTGAATAACAATATCTTTCAATAGGGTTAACTATAACTTCAACTCCATTTCATTCGGGCGAAAACTTACAATTTCTCGAGGGTTTAGAAGGGAGAAATGCTTACCTATTGCCTGTGGCCATTTAAAATCCAATTTGGAGCAATTCCGACAACATTTACTCGGTGGGGTTCCGGTGTACTAGGCAAATTTTCAAGAAATAACTCCGCAGAGATTCCCATAGGCCTAAAACTTGTTACCTGAAGTTAATTTGCATTTAGACAGAGTTTGATAGCATAATTTGATGAAAAATGCTCAAAACCTATGTTTTATCTCTATTTTGGACGAGGGAGGTATTGAAGAATGATTTAAATCCTTAAGGACGGGCTTTATATAGTAATAGGACGGTGGCAGGATGGGGCGTGGCGCGCCGCCCGTAGCGCCAAAACATGAGCGCGACGTGCCACCTTCGCGCTAAGGAAGAGGTGGGACGTGCCGACCCTTGTGCCATGGGTGTGGCGCGACACGGCGCCTAGGGCGCCCTGCCTCAGGCTTCGTCCTCTAGCTTGCTCAATTCCTTACTCGTCCGTTCATTCCCCAAGCCTTTTTCCATATGCGTCGTACTCTAAAACCCTCTACATACGTACAAACACATCGGTTAAACGATAGGAACTTACGAGGTGTAACAGTATGCGTATGAAGTTACTTGCACCTTCTTGAAATATGTCTATGATATGAGTTAGTCTAGAATTTCAAATGGGATTTCATCAATTGTTCACATGCTCTTATCATGAACTTGTATCCCTGTTTAAAGTATATGTTGATCATATGGGTCCCCGCAACTCTAGGACATATGTTGTATTATATGTGTTGGGAATGACTATCTCCGATTCGAACTACATGGCTGAACTGATTTCATGAATCATATACACATCCACATACATAAAAGAAACTGGGGCACATGAACTGAACATGAAAACTAAATAGAGTTTTAGGGAAAAAACTAATATCTGAAGATGGAACTGAGCCGGTAGAGAATAAATGTGGGTATCTAGCCATCATGTCTGTTTCTGCTTCCCACATAGCTCCTTCAACATGCTGATTCCTCCATTAAACCTTGACTAAAGCTACTTTCTTGTTCCTTAGCCTTCGAACCTGACGATCTAGTATTTCCACCGGAACCTCTTCGTAACTAAGGCTGTCTTTCACACTGACATTGTCCACTGGGACAACTAGAGTTGGATCACCCAAACACTTCTTTAAGAGTTATACATGGAATACATGATGTATAGAAACTAATTCTGAGGGAAACTCCAATTCATAGGCCACCTTGCTAACTCGTCTCACTATCCTGTAGGGGCCAACATAACGAGGGTTGAGTTTTCCTTTCTTTTCAAATCGCATCACTCCCTTCATGGGAGACACCTTCAGGAACACCCAATCATCCTCCTCGAATTCTAATTCACTCCTTCTCACATCAGCATAGGACTTTTGGCGACTTTGAGCTATTTTCAACCTGTCCCTTATGAGCTGAACCTTCTCCATAACCTCATGGACCGAATCTGGTCCTATCATCGCCGTTTCACCAACTTTGAATTAGTCAATAGGTGATCTACATCTCTGCCCATTAGGAGCCTCAAATGGAGCCATCTAAATGCTGTAATGGTAGCTGTTATTATATGCAAACTCGATAAGAGGAAAATGATCATCCCAACTACCTTTTAAGTCAATCACGCATTCTCTCAACATGTCCTCGAGAGTCTGAATTGTCTGCTTCGCTTGACTATCCATTTGCGGGTGAAATGCTATGATGAGCTTAACCTGAGTACCTATCCCCTTTTGAAATGTCCTCCAAAACTAAGAGGTGAATTGGGTACCTCTATCTGATATGATGGACAAGGGCACTCCATGCAACTGAACTAGCTCTCGGATGTATAGCTTGGCATAATCCTTCATCGAATCCGTGGGTTTGACCGGTAAGAAATGAGCAGCTTTGGTCAACCTGTCTACCACAACCCAAATGGAGTCATATTGCTGCCGAGTGCAAGGCAACCCTGTGATGAAGTCCATGTTGATTTCTTCCCATTTCCAAGTAGGAATATTGATATCCTGAAGAAACCCTCCCGGTCTCTGATGCTCAACCTTTTCTTGTTGATAGTTTGGGCACTTAGCTACAAATTATGTGATTTCCTTCTTCATGCCATTCTATCATAGACTTCCCGTAAGTCACGGTACATCTTGGTGGCACCTGGATGGATAGAATACCTATATCCATGAGCCTCGTGCAACATCCGATTCCTTAAATCATCAACATCCAAAACACATAACAACCCTGGTACCAAAGCAAACCATCCCCCCTTTGGAGAAGACCTCTACCTCTGATTCTGAACGGCTTCCTTTAACCTTACCAAAATCGGGTCCTTGTCTTTTCTGGCTTTTACATCAGTCAGCAATGACAATTCTGATCAGTTTTGAACAATAACATTGCCATCGGCCGAGTCAACCAACTGAACTCCCAACTTTGCAAGTCAATGCTCATCTTTCACTAACTCCTTCTTCCCCTCATCCACATAGGACACACTTTCCATGGAGAGTCTACTATGTCCGTCTACTACTACATTTGCCTTGCCCGGATGGTACAACACACTCATATCGTAGTCCTTAAGTAGCTCTAACCACCTTCTTTGCTGAAGATTGAGATCCTTTTGAGTGAAAACATATTGTAGACTATTATGATCCCTAAACACATCCACGTGGACTTCGTACAAATAATGTCGCCATATCTTCAAGGCAAATACCACCGCGGCTAATTCAAGATCATGGGTCGGGTAATTCTTCTCATGAAATTTCAACTGTCTAGAGGCATATGCTATAGCTTTTCCATGCTGCATCAAAACACACCCAATTCTGATCCTTGAAGCATCACAATACACCATAAAAACATCGGTACCCTCGATTAGGGTTAACACCGGTGCTGAAGTAAGTCGAGCCTTCAACTCTTGAAAGCTCTCTTACAAGCCTCGGACCATTGGAATTTCACCTTCTTTTGGGTCAATTTGGTCAAGGGTGCTGTAATAGATGAGAAACCTTCACCAAATCTCCGATAGTAGCCTGCTAATCCCAAAAAGCTCTGGATATTTGAAGGATTCACCAGTCTAGGCCAATTCTTCACCGCTTCTATTTTCTGAGAGTCCACCTTTATGCCCTCACTTTATACCACATGGCATAAAAAATCCACTGAGTTCAACCAAAACTCGCACTTCCTGAATTTAGCATATAGCTGGCGATCCTTGAGAGTCTGTAGTACCACCCTCAAATGAGCGGCATGCTCCTCCTCACTCCGAGAGTATATCAGGATGTCATCAATAAACACAATCACAAACATATCCAGGTATGGCTTGAACACCACGTTCATCAAGTTTATAAAAGCTGCAGGAGCATTCGTTAGCCCAAAAGACATAACTACAAACTCATAATGACCATACCGCATCCTGAAGGCTGTCTTCGGGATGTTTCTCTCCCGAACTCTGAGTTTATGGTACCCGGACTTGAGATCTATCTTTGAAAAACACTTGGCACCTTGAAGCTGGTCAAATAGATCATTAATCCTAGGTAGAGGATACCTGTTCTTGTCGGTGACCTTGTTCAATTACTGATAATCAATACACATACGAAGAGAACCATCTCTTTTTCGGACAAGGAGAACTGGTACACCCCATGAGGACTTGCTCGGTCTAATGAAACCCTTATCCAATAGCTCCTTCAACTGCTCCTTCAACTCTTTTAGCTTAGCTGGAGCCATTTTGTAAGAGGAAATAGATATAGGCTGCATTTTAGAAAGAAGGTCAATACCAAAATTGATTTTCCTCTCGGGAGGAACACCCGATAAATCATCAGGGAACACTTCTGGATACTCACATACTACCGAAAGTGATTGGATAGTCGGGGTCTCGGACTCAACATCCTTAACCTTGACTAGATGGTACACACAACCTTTGGAAATCATCTGCCTGGCCTTAAGAAAGGAAATAAAGCGACCTACAGGCACGTCTATGCTACCCTTCCACTCTAAAACTAGCTCACCTAGAAAGAGAAACTCCACCACATGGGTTCAATAATTAACAGAAGCATAACATGCGTACAACCAATCCATGCCGAGAATAATATCAAAGTCAGTAATGACTAACTCTACAAGGTCTGCGGAGGTGACTTTATGCAATACTGTGATCAGGAAACTTCTATACACCCGCCTAGCTACAACTGAATCACCAATGGGAGTAGAGACTGAGAATGATTCTGACAGAATTTCAGGACTGACTCCAAAGCTACTAGCAATATAAGGTGTCACAAAAGACAAGGTAGCCCTTGGATCTAACAAAGCATAAGCATCAAGGTGAAACACTCGTAACATACCAGTAACCACATCCGGTGAAGCTCCTACTCCTGACACGAGGTGAGGGCATAGAATTTGTTTTGGCATTGTCCCCCACCCCCACTAATGGATGCCCCGTACGGAGCTGAACGTGCTAGAGTTGCTGCTGACCTGGTAGTTTTTGCATGACCTCTATCATCATCCTATCTAGCAAATGACACGCTCGACGCATGTGGCTGGATCTACGGAACCCATAACATATATCTAAGTCGAGAAAGCACTCCTAGCATGACTCTTGCCACACTTCCCGCAGGCTGGAAAGGTGTGCTCTACCGCATACCGCTTTGATCCCTCGAACCTGAGGCCTTGCTCCTCTGATCATCCTTGGGTCTGGATGGAACACTAGATGATGATGGTGCTGGAGCTAGTGATCTCTGCTGAATTTGAGGGACGTGACCACCACCAGATCTCTGCTGAGTAAACCCATAGCTATCTGTCCGGGTCCTTTTTGCCCCTCTCTCCCTCACATGTGCCGCCTCCATCTGCTGGGCGTACAAGACTATCGGAGGGAAATCCATAACCTGGTGGAGCATAGCAGTCCTGTAAGCTTTGTCCAAGTAGCTCGCCACCCCATGAACAAACCTACTCAGTCACGCCCTCTGATCTACCACTAACTCTGGGGAGTACTTTGATAAGCAGGTGAACTCAAAGGAATACTCCTATACTGTCATCTTCCCCTGCTTAAGGTTCACAAACTTGTCTACCTTCAGCTTCCTCCTCTCCAAGGGGAAGAACCGATCTAGGAACGCAACATGGAATTCCTCCCAAGTGTCAGGGCCTACTCCGGCAGCCCAACTATCTTTCCATTGTCGAAACTAGATGGGCGCGACCCCTTTCAACTGATATAAGTCCAACTCAGCACACTCAACCCCATTCATCCCCATGATCTAGGTGATCTTCACAATCTCATCAATGAACTCATGCGGGTCCTCATCTACTTTTAACCCAAGGAACTCTGGCGGGTTCATTCTCAATAAATCTCTGACTCGAGCTACCACCGCATTTCCATTTTGTTGAATATGTGCCACTGCCTGCTGGTTGGCCTGAGCGGTCAAGGCTTGCACTAGCATTTGAATAGCTACCCCGAATTCAGCATGGGCACTTGGCTTTGGTGCATGGTGCTCTTGAACTGGTGGGGCTTGTTTGTGCCCGTCTCCATTGCCATCCTTGTGGACGTTTCCATCCCCATTCATCCTACCATTTACTCTGTGGGGAGCCATGATTCTGCAATCGCAAATAGCACGAGTTAGAAGGATAGGGAGACATTTCATCGCATGACATAGATCATGAAAGAAGGGAATATTTCTTAAACATCTCGTAGCCTCTTTGTCATAAGTGTGGCGCGCTTCACAACCATGAAAAATACTCTACTTAATATGGCTTTTAGACACCTTATAAAACTTCAAACCTATGGCTCTGATACCAAGTTTGTCACGACCCGAACGTAGACCTCAGATCGCAACACGGGACAAGGAGCCCCAAGAGACTCCAAGTCGACCCATGGAATAAGCATACATCTAACTCAATCACATAAAGCGGAATACTTATCTTGATAACATAGAGGAAGAATAAGCATGACATGACATAGAAAGCGGAACGTACTTCATACATAACAACTGAATACTACACATAGTCTGAAAGCTTCTAACATATCTGATGGGTTGATGGGACAACACAACCAACTAATCCGACAAGTATAGAAAACTAAACATGAAAAGATAACTGATATCAAACTAGTCCTTAGAGAATGAGGACTCACCAAAGAGCTGGATGCTAATCTCCTAAATGAGCTAATGACGGTGCTGGGTCTGAAGATCAGAGCCTGTATCATGAAATGATACAACATAGAGTATGCGGTCAGTACGTAGAATATACTGAGTATGCAAGGTGAGTAAAAAGGACATGTAAAAATAGAATAAGAGCTCATAAGAGATCATAAGAGTGGGAAAACATGCTCATGACATAATAGGATAATATAATATAAGGCTCAAGGTTTTTAAATCATTCGTAATACCATTCATTATCATAGTCATAAGAGAAAATTTATAAATCATCACTTGAGCCAAAATAACATAAACATAATAATGCATAAAAAAACATGCGGAAAAGTGGGAGGACTCATCATAACCGACACCATTATGGTAGAGCCTTACATGATGCCCCAACTATCTCACTCAAGTGGAAAGAGTCGTCCCTGGCTTGCTAGGCAAGCGACGTGCATTATGTGATATCAGGAAATAGGGGATCATTAATATTGTAATGTATCATTATAAACCTATGGTGGCACATAGTTATGAGACACCGGCGTAGTCCTTTGAATGTCGGGCTACTCAATACTAGATACTGCTCCCAAAAACATGCACATTAGGCTCGTGTGTAAATCAATAAAATCATTCATGAGATTCATGGCTAAATAAACATTTAACATCATTGATCCCTATTTACATACATGTTTATACATGAATCAAGGGCCCTTTAGTCGGCCAACATCATAAAACGATCAACCATGAAATCTATATCATAAATCATAAATCATTCTTGAACATGTGGGCATTGTCCAATACTTTAACATGCTTGAAAATGCTCAATTCACTTGAAAAAATGATTATTAACATGGGTAACTTGAAAACACGCTTTTCATCATCAATACTTCATCATATATGAATATTCATCATAAACCTTAACTTTCATGAACTTTTCTTAGATGGACATTTTAATTTTAAAACCTTGAAACATAATTTTAATGGAAAAAAACGTAAAACTTGCCCATAATTCATAATTCAATAGTAGAAATACATTTAAATCATACCCATGTAGAGAATTCGGGATTTCATGCATTGGGTCAAAACCCCATATAATTTACATAGGAAATTTCATGATTTTGAGAGATGGGCATGGGTGTGAAAGGATTCACCCACTCATAACCCTAAATACTTGGGGAAGATAAGATTTTACCACTCCTTGAAAGTTCAATGACGGATTGAAAAAAAACTTGAAGAACTCTTACTTGATCACCTCCTAAACCTCTTCAATATGCATGCATGGATATGAATGAGCCTAGGATAGATTTTACCCTCATAAGACACTGCATTTCAAGCCTTAAACAATGTAGTTTAGGACCCTAGGTCATAAGAATGATGAAAATTCCCTCAATGAATTTCCTAAAAATTCTGCACTAGTAGTGACAACTACTGTCCTGACGGTTCATGCTTGGATACCACGACTCGTGGTATCCATCCGTTCCGTCCATTGCCCAATTTCACTTTCTCAGATTCAAACCCATGACTAGTCAGGATGAGTCGTCGCTTCAGACGGCGATCTGTTATGTCATCTGTTGTTACCCCCCTGATGACCTGCACCTGGCCTTCTCACGAGCCACATCACGGCTCGTGCCAACCTCCAACGATTGGTGTTCTCCATCCGTCACTTTGAACTTCCTACTCTTTTCTCATGGTTGCTCACTATGATCCATTTCTCCTCACAACGGTTCGTCCCACGACCAGTTACTTCCCTTTAGGCTCAAGAACCAGCCTCACCACGACCTCAAACAACGACCCGTGGTATCAAACCACGGGTTGTTACGTGACCCGTTACTTTGATGTACAACCCGACAGAACCTCATCACAGACACTTCAGATGGATCATTAGACCAACGATCCATTACATGACTTGTTCTGTGGAAAATTTTCCCAAATTTATACCAACTTCCATCTTTTTAATCCCGGGTCTAGTCTTAGGCACTTACGAGGTATTACATTAGCTCAATCAAGAATTATCATTAGAAGAGAATGTCTCTCTTAGCTCAATTAGGGATTCTCATTAGCAGAGAATGTATCCCTTAGCTCAGTTAGGGATTCTCATTAGCAGAGAATGTCTCCCTTAGCTTAGTCAGGGATTCTAATTAGCAGAGAATGTCTCCCTTAGTTCAGTCAGGGATTCTCATTAGCAGAGAAAGTCTCCCTTAGTCAGTCAGGGACAGTCCATAACAGAGAACGTCTCCCTTAGCTTAGTATCTGATATCAGTTCAGTTCAGCTCTCTATAGACTCAGATTTTAGTGTAAATCAGATTTAGAAGAATATAGTCTTAATTATCAGCAGATGGTCAGTAAAGCGTATAATAGCAATTACAACTTCAGTTCTCAGTATATGTACAACACATGAGCCCTATGCATCAGTTTGTTTATACTTCAGTAAATGTTTTTAATAAAATCTTCTTGTCAATACATACGTACATCTCAGACAGGGTCATTGTATTTCGATTCAGTGATATGTTCAGTGATGCATTCAATTTACTTCCCTCTTGTATACTTGCATGTTTAGTTTACTTATGTTTCCCTCATACTCAGTACATTCCAAACACTGACCGCATACTTTATGTGCTATATCATTTCATAATATAGATTCAGGTTTCCAGACTCAGCCACATGGTTAGATATGCTCCATTCCCATCTCAGCTGCTTGTGGTGAGTCCTCATCTTTCGAGGATGCTATCTATGCTTCAATTTTCATTTATTCTTCAGTTTTCAGACTTTAGGAGTTAGCTGGGGGCTTTTCCCAGCAACTCATCAGTGTAGTAGAGGCTTTTAAACTTGTGTAAACTTCAGTTTATGCATTAGAGTTTTTATTAGAGTATGTTTTATGTATCAGTTAGCTTCCGCTTAATTATGACTCTATTAGTTGTTGCTTTGTTAATGTTGTGCTATGATCATGACATGGGTCGACTTGGAGCCTCTTGAGGTTCCTTGTCCCATGTCTCGATCCAGGCCTATGTTCGGGTCATGACATGTAGTTAGTTGTACATTATGTTGATATCTCTTTCCCTGAAATATGTGTTTAGCCCTTGTATGTAAATGTAAAATGAAAAGTATTGCATAATTGTCCAGATAGAAACCTTGCTTGACTCTGATAGTTCTTGTAATCAACAAAATAGTACAGTTATATTATCAAAAAAGTTGAATTATTGATTGCTTATTCCCAGTTAGTACTTAGCCTTTTCAGTATCTTACAAAAATGTCAGCTGATCAGTTGACCATACTTAGTCTCTTGAGGAGTTCAGTAAAACTCCGTAGTCTCAGTTATCAGTTTTCAAGTTATTCTTTAGACAGTTACAATGCTTTTAGCTAAAGAAACTCTGACAAGTCTTAGAACCCTTAGTTTTAATTATTAGGTCCTTCAGACTCTCAAGTTACTCCCAGATAAGTATTCCTGACTTAAGTCTTCGGACATCAAGTTCGAGCTATCAGCCTAGTAGTCATCGTTAGAAATTTCTAGTGGGAGTATGACTTAGTGTTCGGGATTTTAAATGACTACACGCAAGTGCACGTGGTCAAACAAGTAGTAAAATGGCTAAAGTAAGCCAAGTATCGATCCCACAGGGACTGGACCGAGGTAATAATCGAATCAAGCGTTAATGAACTCTAACTCTAAGAATGCAGACAATAGTTTCGAGAAGATTTCGGGAGTTTGTTTCCTAATTTATACTAATCTAAAATAAATGTACAAATTGAGTCTGAACTATAGTAATGAGCATGCTGAGGGTAAAACGAACATGCAGGGAAGGAATTTATTGATACAAGTCGGTTAATCCTTCCTTCGGTTGCTAGTCAAGAATTATTGCCTATGGATTAAAACTCTCGTATTTAACCCAACTTAAGAATCATGAACCTTCCACCTACATTCCTGTGATAAAAAGATGTTATACCCCGTAGAATTCCCGGCACCTAAATGACCTATTTGCACGTTGGTTAAGCATATTTGAAGGCCATACGTGCTAGAGAAAGGCCTGGGAAAAGATCGGACGAGAAACCTGTTGAACCATCGCGGAAGGAGCCGAGGCAGAACCCCTCCGCGATGGCAGCGTGTCACGGAGGTGAAGTCTCCGCGTTGGCTCCGTGACACGTTGGCCTTGTCCAGGCCCAAGTATATAAAGCCCCACTTCGGTTTTAAATGATAAAAACATTTATAAACTTTCAGAAAACAGAGCAAACCAGTAGAGGGAGAAAAGCAACGAAGGAGATAATAGAATTTTCGACCGATTACGCTGCTAAACGTTGTCCAAACTCAGATTAACTCCAGATACCGAGGTATTTGGCAGCAGAGAGCATTCCTACGGATTCAGTTTCGTAAAATACGGCCGACGAATCGTCGAGCCACCGAGCTAAGGTAAGTGGAATTGCTCTAAATTAGTGTCTATGTGTTCCTAGCTGTGAAGTGAATATTTCTCCCTTCTGAACCTCTGAAAAATAGCGAGTTTTCGACCGTCTTTCGATAAGCCTAAGTTTAGGCTATAAACTATATCGAAAGTGACGTTACTCTTTAAAGTAAAGCTGTATTTGGTATTAAATGACATATTTATGAATGAAGTTGGGAGGAAACAGTTGAAGTGCTGGCCGAGCCTCGTCCGACAGCCGGATAGTTCGAGAATAAGGTATGTAAAGCTAGTTTCCTCGGCAAGTTAGAAATCTTGGTACAATACAGTAATTTAAAGGCCAGTAGAATATTCAGAAGCCATGTATGATGTTACTATGAATGTTGGTACGGTATTAGAAGTATCGAGTTATAATTTGCGCAAAACTTGCTAGCCGATATAGATCCTAATACGAGTGTTAGAATCTGCACAGTATGCTCAGTATGTGATGTGGCACAGAATGTTAGGATATCATTGTATTCAGTTGAAACCCAGTAAAGCAATGTGATATCTATAAGACATCTCAGAAATAGAACGATAAGTTAAAGTGAAGCTAGAAAGCATATTGGAACTAGTAAATCAGGTACTATAGAAACTCAGTAAACAACATGGTTTTCAGTAGAAATACTATACCCTGTTCTGTATTAGCCCCAGAACAGTATGGCAGAAGAGTATATTTATGTACAGATGCTATGTGCAGTCTCTGCACGTATTAAATACGTACAGATTACTATCATTAGCTCAGCATGTAATATATACGATACTTTACCCCTATTAGCCTCAGCATGTGAGATATGCAGACAGTATTATTAGTTGAGACCGTTGTATTGTTTGGGGTTGGATTACCTAGCATCCATGACCGTCCAGGGTTAATAGTTGTATCGACTCATCCGCCAGAGGATGAGGATACGTCGCTCTACGGAGTGGCATGCCGTCCCACAGGGGACGAAGATGGGATGCCAGCTTTCCCCATATTGTGCCTTGGTCGACCCTTATACACCCCCGTCGAGCGGATACGCCCGGGGTGTTGATTCAGGAGTCCTCCGGACTCAGGTACAGTTATAGTCAGGGGCTCAGCGAGCCCAAGTGCATACCCAGGGGACCGGCAGGATGCTTATAGGGTTATAGGAGATGGGATGACCAGGGTAGGGG
Organism: Datura wrightii; assembly: GCA_035772735.1. Classification (NCBI taxonomy): domain Eukaryota; kingdom Viridiplantae; phylum Streptophyta; class Magnoliopsida; order Solanales; family Solanaceae; genus Datura; species Datura wrightii. Next base: position 115,396,269 of record JASDFA010000001.1, read on the forward strand.
TATAGATTCTGTGCTGGTTGTACCTCCCGGCTTATGGGGGCCGGATAAGGTTTGTGTGTGCTATATATGTTATGATATGTTATACTGTGTTACAGTAGATACGAGTAGATCGACAGTAGAACGATAAATCCTCAGGTATGACTCCTACTCCTTCCAGTATGATTAAGAGAAGGTATGACTTACATTAACAGACAGTTAAGCTATTCCTTCTACTTCAGTTTCATCAGTTATATTATTGCTTTCAGATATTTCTTTCAGTTGTTGCTTTACATACTCAGTACCAGTGGTAATGACGCCCGGTGGGGCACTGCATTACTTGCCTGCAGGTACTCATAGACGAGCAGGCGATACTACGTGATTCCTGTCAGCGATCGAGTATTCATCTCCTGTCATCCGGAGACTGGATTCCAGAGGTGTATTTCAGTTCCTTTGTTGTATAGTACGGGTAGGTCGGGGCCCTGTCCCGATCATTTCTATTGCTATTCCTAGAGGCTTGCAGTCTGTATATATTTCCCTGTGGTCAGTTGAGCTGGTCGTGTGAGGCCGTGCAGTTGTTAGCTGTTAGTACTTTTATTTCTTTTATGTTGGCCGTGTGGGGCCATAAGTTTGACAGTAGTGGTGACCTTGCCGGTCACGTAGCCTTCTAGTATTCTATTGCTGAGTTGCAGATAACTAGACAGCATGGTGGCCTTGTCGGCTCACACAGGTTTCCCTATAATTGCATGTTCTGGTCAGCTGTTGTTACAGGTACAGAAGGCTATAGGCCAATGAGCCGGGGGCTGTGTTTACAGCCTCTATATAGCCCTTTGTTTCCAGAAATATGAGTTAGAGTCAGCCAGGCACCAGATGTGCCTAGGCTTAGCAGTCCAGCAGTTCAGGTCCTGGTAGGGCACCAAGTGCCAGTCATACCCCCAAGGCGGGGTGTGACAAACTTGGTATCAGAGCAGGTCGTGTCCCAGGGAGTCTGCAAGCCGTGCTAAGTAGAGTCTTGTCTATGGATGTGTTGTGCACCACATACTATAGGCAGGAGGCTGCGAGGCATGATAGGATGGTTACCCTTCCTTCTCAGTCAGTCGTGCTTTAGAGCGGTACAGTATAGGGTTGAGTCCCTAAAAACTTACCGTATTCTTTGATTACAGATACAAAGGTAGATCAGCATTACCCTACTACAGGCAGAAGATCAGCTATAACAACAGAAGAAGGCATTAGCCAGTTACAAGGTAACTACAGCCGCAGGAGGAGGTAACAGGGACCTACCAATGTTATCTCTTTTATTGGTACCGTCCCCAGTATATGTCGATAACTTCAGAATAGGAAATCATAAGCATAACATATAAATGAGTCAATTTATTTGTTAGATATATATATATATATATAAATATAAGACCTGATTAAGATAGTAGACAATATTAGATTATCAGATAAGTGTTAGAAAGAGTAAGGAGCCCTTATGATTATGTAAGTTGTGCAGACCCTCACGGTAATAAGTCAGAAGAGCAAGCAAGACTGTTAGCTTACCCGAAGTAGGGGTAAAAGACCTGCTAGTGATGAATGCCTAATAATAGTCAAGTTTGAGTCAGAAAAAGGACAAGTCCGCCATATATGCTAACAGATAGCAAGACATAACTGTAATATTATAGTTATGATCCAGTTGTGACATCGAAAGATATAGAGGTCATGTGAATTAGATGGGCCTGAATATAAGCCAGAAGAAGTATAGGCCGAGGCTTGATCAGTAATCTCATTAGCAACGAAAGGCAGGTACCCTGAACCCCAGAGTTCAGCTTAAGCAAGATGAGAGGAAGAAGCAGGAATGCTAGATTTTGTGGGGAAATTAGAATTACCGCCCCCCTAGATTGATAGAGTATCGTTTTAAGGATTAAGCCTCGGGCTGACAGTAAGATTGCGGTTCAGAATACCGCAGTATGCCCGCTATGGAGAAGTTAAGAAGTTACCGATACAACAATTCTAATCTAGTGTAGCCTAGAGATAAGGCCCAGCAGGCAGTCATGGGCTCTCAATATATGCCTAGTAAGGCTACAATATTTGAACGTTGACCCCACATCGCAAGAGTGGCGGAATTTCAAACAGCAAACAATAACTAAAGTGTTTGTGTTTGTTACTTTCAGAATGGGGTGACAATACAATGAAATGATAAGTCTGGGCAGGAGATATTATTAGGTCGTAGAAGCGGTGTATCATGTACGGTATAAGACTCAGCAGAGCATGTCAGAGATTATGTATTACCGCAGAATTCAGTACATATTGTACGTAGCTATTGATATATATATATACAGATAGTAGATATGCTGTGAGTATAAGGGGTACAGATGTTGATTAGTAATAGAAAGCATGTACAAATTGCATTGCAGGACCCCCCCTTCCCAAAAAAAAAAAGAAAAAAAAAGGGAGAAGAAAGAAAGAAAAGGAGAGAAGAGAGGAGAAAGGGAAAGGAGAAGAGAAAGGACAGATTAAGTGTGAATTACGTATGAAGTCATAGAAACTATCTCAGTTCTCAGTTATTAAGTTAATAGACTTACGTGTTGTTGCCAGATCTAGGCTCTAGGAGCTTACCAGAGTTAATGGCCTAAACCAGAAGGCTAGATGAGAAGGGCGCAGTTAGACGGTCTACCGACCAGCTGGTGCCTGCATTAGCAGGGAAGCATCCCTGAAGATCGGTAATATTAGTGCATATGTTAGAACCAGGATTACAGGCCGAATAGGCAAATTTCAGAGATTAGCAATATCAGAATTGTTCTAGTATGTTAAGTGGTCGTACGTCGTTTTCCCAGCCTTGTAGGCGAGAGTCGGCCTTAGTCAACCTAGCAGTTGTTATGTGAAACACCCCATAAGTCAGCCGGCCACCCCAGTCAGAATACCCGTGGGTACCCCAAAGAAGGGTCCACATCAGTAGTCAGCGACAGACTAGTACTTCAGTTGGTTCTCGTAAGATATTTAGATACAGAGCCCTAGCAGAAGGCTAGTATTTACAGAATAGCTCATAAGACCGAGAATTCCCCAGAATAGCAGTATAAATCCAAGTGGATACATACAAGGCGTAAGAAATTGATAGTACCCTGCTAGCACAGTGTTTATTAAGACCAGGGGATCACTAGACTCCCCATGAAGACCCAGAGATTGATCGCCTGGAAGTAAGTTTGATTAAGCCCAGCCTTACAATGGTTCAAGCAAGATAACAAAGCAATTAGATGTCCACAAGTCTACAATATGCATGAACTATAAGTACTCAAGTAGAACAGTTAGAGCGTTGTTAGACTACAGCCACATTCGAGTCATTCAACCCGACTATTCAGTTATTTAAGGTTATGCAGCCAGATCGTTAGAGGTCATGATCAATATCAGGATCCTCTGATCAGATAAAGGCACAAGGTGCACAGACGGTCGTTCAGGTTACCTTAGCAACAGGTAGCCTTAGCATACGGCCTGAAGGCCAGATAAGCTCTAGCTATACCGGTAGATTACTTGGCAGATTCTCCGGCGTAATAAACCAGTATGACCGTTAGCTATATGCCAATTCTTTGTAAATGTGAATTTTGGTTGAGTTTAGTAGCCTTTTTGGTCACATTGTGTCGGAGGCTGGTGTACAGATAGATATACAGAAAATCGAAATAGTGAAGATATAGCCTAGACCTACCACTCCAATCGAAGTACGCAATCCCTACGGTTAGCTGGGTACTGCAGAGGGTTTGTGGAAGGATTTTCCACCTTAGCAGCACCTCTGACTAAATTGACACAGAAGGTAGCAAAGTTCCAGTAGACTGAGGCGTGTGAGTAGAACTTCCAGGAGTTAAGAGACAGGTTAACATCATCCCCAGTGTTAGTATCGTCAAAAGGTACAGAGGGTTAATGCAGCATGGTAAAGTAATAGCTTATGCCTTCAGGCAGTTGGAGAAACATGAAAAGAATTATCTTACCCATGACCCGGAGTTAGCCGTAGTAGTTTATGCCTTAAAGAGTGAATATTTTGTATCACCCAGGAAGGGCTAATATGGTAGTAGATGCCCTTAGCCGTAATTTATGGAGATGTGACATATTTTCAGATATCCGGGGATGAAGTGTGGCGATGTAAAGGCCTCATTCGTGTTCCAGATATTTTGGGGCTTCGCCAGCAGATTATGAGCGAGGCGCATTACGCCCGCTATTCTCTCCGCCCAGGCGTGACGAAGATGTACCATGATATCAAAGAAAACTACTGGTGGCCAGGTATGAAAAGAGAAATTGCTGAATTTGTAGCTCAGTGTCCTAACTGCCAACAGCTGAAAACAGAGCACCAGAAGCCAGGCGGTTTGACGCAAGATATAGCGGTGCCTACGTGGAAATGGGAAACGATAAACATGGATTTTGTAACAGGGTTACCCCGTACCAGATGCAGAAATGATTCCATTTGGGTAATAGTTGACAGGCTAACAAAATCAGCTCATTTCCTGCCAGTGAAGGCTACCTTCTCGGCTGAGGATTATGCCGAATTATATATTAGAGAAATAGTTAGATTACACGGAGTGCTAGTATCCATTATTTCAGATAGGGGAGCACAATTCACAGCTAGATTCTGGCAGTCGTTTCAGAAAGATTTGGGAACGCAGATTAACTTGAGCACAGCATTCCATCCTCAGACAGATGGGCAGGCTGAATGTACAATTCAGACGCTCGAAGATATGTTGCGAGCGTGTGTGCTAGATTTTGGGGGTAGCTGGGATGAGCATCTTTCGTTGATTGAATTTGCTTATAATAACAGTTATCATTCAGCTATTCAGATGGCGCCTTTCGAGGCATTATACGGGCAAAAATGTGGGTCGCCGGTGGGCTGGTTTGAAATGGGGGAATCAACATTGGTTGGCCCATACATTGTTCGGCAGCCAGAGGAAAAGATAAAGCTTATTCGAGAACGTTTACTGACTGCTCAGAGCCGCCAGAAGTCTTACGCAGATATGCGGTGTAGAAATCTAGAATTTGCGGTAAATGACTGGGTATATCTGAAAGTATCTCCGATGAAAGGGGTAATGAGATTCGGCAAGAAAGGCAAGCTTAGCCTGAGGTTCATTGGGCCATATCAGATCCGGCGAAGAATAGGCCGAGTGGCATACGAATTGAACTTGCCTCCAGGGTTAGCATCTGTTCACCCAGTATTCCATGTATCTATGTTAAGGAAGTTCGTAGGGGACCCTTCTACAGTAGTTCCAGTTCAGGATGTCCAGGTCATAGAAGAGTTAGCATATGAAGTGGTTCCCGTGGCTATCTTAGATAGACAGATTCGCAGGTTGAGGACTAAAGATGTTGCGTCTGTCAAAGTATTATGGCGTAACAGGAGTCGTGAGGAAATGACGTGGGAAGCTAAAGAAGATATGAAAGCCAGATACCCTCACCTATTTCAGACCTAGTCAGGCGACAGGTATGTCCGTATTATTATTTACGCAGTACCTTATAGTTGTATGTATGTGAATGAGAAGGATTGATACTTAGCCATCCAGTGAGTTCTAAGGTATTATGTACAGTACCTGTATTGGACTTTTCTGCATTTCAGGTTTTTCGTATAGTCCATAATACAGGAGAGACTCTGGCGAAATTTTTCTAAACAAGTAAGTTAAGTAGTCCTCTAGATAACAGTGTACATTCGAGGGAGAATGTTCTTAAAGGGGGGAGAATGTTATACCCCGTAGAATTCCCGGCACCTAAATGACCTATTCGCACGTTGGTTAAGCATATTTGAAGGCCATACATGCTAGAGAAAGACCCGGGAAAAGATCGGACGAGAAACCTGTCGAACCATCGCGGAAGGAGCCGAGGCAGAACCCCTCCGCGATGGCAGCGTGTCACGGAGGTGAAGTCTCCGCGTTGGCTCCGTGACACGTTGGCCTTGTCCAGGCCCAAGTATATAAAGCCCCACTTCGGTTTTAAATGATAAAAACATTTATAAACTTTCAGAAAATAGAGCAAACCAGTAGAGGGAGAAAAGGAACGAAGGAGATAATATAATTTTCGACCGATTACGCTGCTAAATGTTGTCCAAACTCAGATTAACTCCAGATACAGAGGTATTTGGCAGCAGAGAGCATTCCTACGGATTCAATTTCATAAAATACGGCCGACGAATCGTCGAGCCACCGAGCTAAGGTAAGTGGAATTGCTCTAAATTAGTGTCTATGTGTTCCTAGTTGTGAAGTGAATATTTCTCCCTTTCGAACCTCTGAAAAATAGCGAGTTTTCGACCATTTTTCGATAAGCCTAAGTTTAGGCTATAAACTATATCGAAAGTGACGTTACTCTTTAAAGTAAAGCTGTATTTGGTATTAAATGACATATTTATGAATGCAGTTGGGAGGAAACAGTTGAAGTGCTGGCCGAGCCTCGTCCGACAGCCGGATAGTTCGAGAATAAGGTATGTAAAGCTAGTTTCCTCGGCAAGTTAGAAATCTTGGTACAATACAGTAATTTAAAGGCCAGTAGAATATTTAGAAGCCATGTATGATGTTACTATGAATGTTGGTACGGTATTAGAAGTATCGAGTTATAATTTGCGCAAAACTTGCTAGCCGATATAGATCCTAATACGAGTGTTAGAATCTGCACAGTATGCTCAGTATGTGATGTGGCACAGAATGTTAGGATATCATTGTATTCAGTTGAAACCCAGTAAAGCAATGTGATATCTATAAGACATCTCAGAAATAGAACGATAAGTTAAAGTGAAGCTAGAAAGCATATTGGAACTAGTAAATCAGGTACTATAGAAACTCAGTAAACAACATGGTTTTCAGCAGAAATACTATACCCTGTTCAGTATTAGCCCCAGAACAGTATGGCAGAAGAGTATATTTATGTACAGATGCTATGTGCAGTCTCCGCACGTATTAAATACGTACAAATTACTATCATTAGCTCAGCATGTAATATATACGATACTTTACCCCTATTAGCCTAAGCATGTGAGATATGCAGACAGTATTGTTAGTTGAGACCGTTGTATTGTTTGGGGTTGGATTACCTAGCATCCATGACCGCACAGGGTTAATAGCTGTATCGACTCGTCCGCCAGAGGACGAGTATACGTCGCTCTACGGAGTTGCATGCCGTCCCACAGGGGACGAAGATGGGATGCCAGCTTTCCCCATATTGTGCCTTGGTCGGCCCTTATACACCCCCGTCGAGCGGATACGCCCGGGGTGTTGATTCAGGAGTCCTCCGGACTCAGGTACAGTTATAGTCAGGGGCTCAGAGAGCCCAAGTGCATACCCAGGGGACCGGCAGGATGCTTACAGGGTTATAGGAGATGGGATGACCGGGGTAGGGGTATAGATTCTGTGCTGGTTGTACCTCCCGGCTTATGGGGGCCGGATAAGGTTTGTGTGTGCTATATATGTTATGATATGTTATATTGTGTTATAGTAGATACGAGTAGATCAACAGTAGAACGATAAATCCTCAGGTATGACTCCTACTCCTTCCAGTATGATTAAGAGAAGGTATGACTTACATTATCAGACAGTTAAGCTATTCCTTCTACTTCAGTTTCATCAGTTATATTATTGCTTTCAGATATTTCTTTCAGTTGTTGCTTTACATACTCAGTACTAGTGGTAATGACACCCGGTGGGGCACTGCATTACTTGCCTGTAGGTACTCATAGACGAGCAGGCGATACTACGTGATTCCTGTCAGCGATCGAGTATTCATCTCCTGTCATCCGGAGACTGGATTCCAGAGGTGTATTTCAGTTCCTTTGTTGTATAGTACGGGTAGGTCGGGGCCCTGTCCCGATCATTTCTATTGCTATTCCTAGAGGCTTGCAGTCTGTATATATTTCCCTGTGGTCAGTTGAGCCGGTCGTGTGAGGCTGTGCAGTTGTTAGCTGTTAGTACTTTTATTTCTTTTATGTTGGCCGTGTGGGGCCATAAGTTTGACAGTAGTGGTGACCTTGCCGGTCACGTAGCCTTCTAGTATTCTATTACTGAGTTGCAGATAACTAGACAGTATGGTGGCCTTGTCGGCCCGCACAGGTTTCCCTATAATTGCATGTTCTGGTCAACTGTTGTTACAGGTACAGAAGGCTATAGGCCAATGAGCCGGGGGCTGTGTTTACAGCCTCTATATAGCCCTTTGTTTCCAGAAATATGAGTTAGAGTCAGCCAGGCACCAGATGTGCCCAGGCTTAGCAGTCCAGCAGTTCAGGTCCTGGTAGGGCACCAGGTGCCAGTCATACCCCCAAGGCGGGGTGTGACAAAATATATTCATGTTCTAGCCATACGAAACCGATTCCTTCATTGACTAATACGACTTTCAGATATATTTCTATTCTGAAGGTAAATCAATTCTCAATTTTCCCAAACCAAGAAGAGATCATATCCAACCAATTCACAACTTTCCAATTTCTTACTCTTTCGAGCGCAAACCGGATTTTTTAGATGTACATTAACATTGCCTAAACATTAATGCAGGAAGAACAAGAATTGATAGAACAACCATGGAAGAAAAGATGAAAAACCAAGATGATCAATAATTACATTCCACTACAAATGTTCTTAACCTCAGCAAGAAGTGAATTTAGCCACTCATTTGTGGATTAAACATCATCAAATGAGTATAAATCATACAAACAATTGAAATAAAGGAGAAAGAGTTAGAGAAGAACCCTAAGATTTTCGTCTCCTCAACTGTCTGTAACCCACGTTCTTGCTCAAATAAGTCAGAATAATTAAAAATAAACCTAAGTGTGCTATTTATACTAGTGGGAATTTTTCCCGGAATAACAAGCATTGTGTCATGGAGTGCATCGCAGAGCACTGCCTCTGTGACACGGCGCAAACGCAGACCCTTATTGGAATCTGGTCCTCCAGGTAATTATGCCCAACGTGCCACGGAGGCAACACAGACCTCCACTGGAACTTGGCTAATTTTAATCATCTGGGGCAGAATGCCTCCGCGATGGCAGCGTGACACAGCTCCATCGCGGAGCCCCTTAATTTGCTGCATTTCCTTGGCCTTTTCCACTGCTCGCTTCCGAGTCCATTCCCGATTTCTCCCAACATGCATCTTAGCTTCCTAAAATTACATTTTTCCTACAAAACAACACTAATCATGTTGGTTAGTATAAATTCACCTTTTAACTACAAATCACATGAGAATGTACAAATATCGATGGATAAACAAGACGAAATGACGCATTTGAGTATCACTTGGGCATATAATTCTGCCCAAGATCACTTAGCACCGAGAAGTTGGGTTCAGCGCATCCATGTTCCTAGAACTACGTTGCCACCATAGGTCTTTAGCCTAAATGGGCATCAGATAGTGATCACCCAGTTCAACTACTATACCCTGGCAAGGTATGGTGGGCCTTCTCCGATGGGAGGTATACATCGGACTCCACGTTTAGCTCACGTGGTTATATGCCAGTTATAGACTCTCCCACTTATCAGTTTGGATCGGTTCAGTATAGTCTCAATTTCAGTTCAACTCAGTTATTTAGATTACAGTATATAGTTATGATCCTCAGTCAGTACCTGTGTTACGCTGTTATAGTTATATTCGGTGTTTGTCAATTCAGTTGGGCATTTTTACTGTTTTTACTTACATCTTGTACACTCAATACATTCAAAGTACTGATGCATGTTTTCCATGTTGTATCATATTATGATACAGGTGCATCGTCAGTAGTTCCTTTCAGACGAGTTCAATAGCATTATCTTTGGTGAGTCCTCATCTTTCGAGGATGGAGACTTAGTTCCATTTCAATTTCTTGCTTTCAGATTTTAGAGTTAGCTAGAGGCTTTTCCCAGAAACTCGTCAGTTGTTAGATGGCTTTCATACAAAGTATTATTTCAGTATGTATTATAGTTGTTGCATAGATTTTCAGTACCTTATCAAACATTTCTTATTTTTGAGGAAGTTATTTAGTTATGTTTTTCTCAGCTTTCGCTTCTATTTAATTTAGTATATCGGTATACCAGTGTGATGTTAAGCCATGAGTTAAATTGGGGTCACTTGTGGCACCAAGTACTATGTCGTGTCCAGGGTGTAGACTCGGATCGTGACAACTTCATACCCTCAACACAAAAGCGCAATCTTTCCTCCACATTGGCAGGGACAGGAGTGCCCTTGCCTTTGTCTTTGCTTTTGTTTTTGCTTTTGTTGGAGGAGGGAGCCTTTCGAGCATACCTGTCAGTGTTTTTCCAATTAGATATCATGTCCTGCAAAAGGATGTGAGTACTAAGGAAACATAACCAAGATCATTTTGTAATTTTTTTATTATAAAGCAAAAGAAAACATCTACAAGAAGCTAAGAAAAGAAAAAGAGATGGAATGCAAACTAGAAAATAGCAAGGAACTGACTGCCAACACATGCGAGCCACCTATATTTCGCACGTGGAGACTTGAGACACAGAAGTGAGGTGCATGTGTGGAGCAGAAAGCTGGCAACAATTTTGCCCACCCGCATTTTGCAGATGGAGCACGTAGGTGGAATGCATCTGGAAGACAGTGAGTATGCAACTTCTGACGTTCACCAGCATTGTACCTGCATTCCGCAGAGCAACATTTGCGGCGCCATGTGCCTAGTAGTGCCTCACTCTATGTTTCACGAATTCCAAGCCAGACATAGGCCACATTCAATTAATTTCAAAGTCTAACGGATAGTCAGACTTCCTCAAAAGAAAAGCCAACAAGCTCAATATCACATAATGACCAATTAACAAACACTTAATGACTTTTCTTAAGAAGGACGTTACCCCATCTATCATTGGAAAACGTCAAGCTGCAAGCAATACCCCATGCATCACTAATGAGTGGTAAAGCTTGTAGCTTGTACATATGAGTGGTAAAGCTTGTAGCTTGACGTTTTCCAATGTAACCAACGTGCTCACTACACATTTTATCTACTTCCACAAGCACTTTTATCACTCATATGTAACCAACGTGCTCACTACACATTTTAAGCTTCTCATTTGAATCACAAAGCACAATGAAATAACAATTGAGACCTAACAAACACTAACATCACAAACCAGAAGCAAATGATGATTTGCCCTTAAGAATGACGTCACCCAATCCATCATAGGGCCAATTCATGCATCACTAATGAGTGATTTACTCAAGCTTCACACACAACTAAAATATCATTGCATTATGTGGAACAACTAACATACAGTAGCACATGAAGCAAGACCCATCCATAAATTCACAATTTCAAATCAGTCAAAACACCCCAAAATTCACTTTCAGAACACAAATATGAAGCATAATGGGGGAATGGGGAATTAGAGCTATCAATCTTAAGCCACAATACTCCTACAACACATAGAAAATGTGATTTAAATAAGGTAGCATACCACAAGTGAATGTGTTGAAGTAGGTGAGTGAAAAATCAAGCTTGAGCAAGTTCAACAATGGAGATCTTTGATGACGGCTCTACCAGCGGTGTTGTGGTAGTGCGGTGGTGAGAGAGAAGAATGTAGGGAAAGATTTATGAAGTGTGGAGAGTTTTAAGATATGTGTGAAGAAGGTTTAGAGAAGTAAAAATGGTGAAATGGGGAAGAAAATTGGGGTTTTAGAAGATGAAGAGGTCACGGGTCAAGGTCGGGTCGGGTTTGGTCAAACACGCAGTTAAAGTTTTAAAAATGCATACCTATGCCCGTGCAAGCACATGCAGCCGCATGTGACAACTTGTGACATGCATTTGAAACACATGTGGGGATTTATCATGCCAGTGCACTGATCTGGACCTGTGTTGCACATGTGTGCTGCAGGTCTGTATCTGCGTCTCGCAGATGGTACGCAGGTGTACAACTTTGAAAAATTTCCTTCCAGGTATTCTGGTTGAGGCGCGCTACATCTACATGCTGTAGAGTGGCACCTATGTGTCACAAGTCCGGCACACATGCATTATTTTGGCTTTTTCAAACTTTAACGGCATCTCAAACCTCCTGCATTCCTGAAGCAACCAAAAACAACAAAAAATGAAGTTAAAAAAATTTAAAAATATTAGGGTTTCTATCCAAGAAGTGCTTGATTTAACGTCGTGGCTCGATAATATTACCTCCAAGTTCACCAAGGATCCGGGGGTTTGACCTCCTCATAGGGGACCTCAACTAACTTGTCCCTTGTATCAACCACTAACATGACTTGACATTCGTGTCACGACCCGAGCATGGACACCAAACTGCAACACGGTCCAAAACCACGAATGACTCCAAACTAATCCATGACACATGCATAGCATATTCGATAGCATAAAATAAGCAATAAGGAAGCATAAACATAACATGAGCGGAAGATTGAATATCATAGGATATAAGCATAGACATCAAGGTCTGTCTGAAAAGCCTCTAATTATACGATGAGCTGATGGGACAACACCTCCAACTAGCTTGCTAAGTCTGAATTTGAAAGACATAGATATAAAATTGATATGAATATGAAGTAAGCATTTGACATGAGAGTAAGGACAACATGCTAAAATCATGATCATGAGCTTGTCATAAACATGAATTATTCATTGTAAGATGAAGAGTAATGACCTAAGGTTTGAAAGTAAAAAACATACTGTTTAAAATGTTTGAAAACGTAAGTAAAAGCTCATAAACTGATCAATGGGTTAATTACTCTATAAAACATGATATCGTAAATCCTGAACATGAATAGATTAAAATATGAGGAACAATGAGAGACTCACCATAACCAACACCATCATGATATAGCTTACATGATGCCTAATTATCTCGCTCAAGTTGGCAGAGCCGTTTCAAATTGTATTCATAGAAGACCATGAGAGATTTGATAAAAGTTGGGTCTAATCCTAGATTTTTCTTAAATCATACTTGGACAATTGAATTCATGAATCAGTGATGAAATTGGGCATGATGGTGGAAGGATTTCCCCATTCATGACCTTACATACCTGGATAGATGATTCCCTAACTTGCTTTGAAAACTGTAATGTCCCGGAAACTCAAAGACTAGATCCGGGACTTAAATCAGAAATATGGAAATCTGTAGAAAATGCCTCAGAATGACTCACTTAATGAGTCTTTATGTGACCTAATGACTCGTTAGGTCAGTCGTGGGTAGGGTGGTCGAGTAATGGAAGGGAGAGTCATTGTACCCAACGAAAGACCCCACAAGTCGTGGTCAGGCACCACGACCCGTTAGGTGACTCGTGGTCAGGTCGGGGTTAGAAAATTAAAGAGTTGGGCAGTGTACCCCATGAGTCCTCACCACGACTCATTGTAGGTGACCACGAGTTGTGGTGTCACCCGTGGGGGAATTTTGAGATTTTGGTCAGTATGGTCCACGACAGGTGACCATGAGTCGTGGTGACTCACCACGACTCGTTAGGTCCCTCGTGGTGACCCTCAGTGTTCTCTGGGCAGTGTACTCAACGAGTGTGACCACGAGTCGTGGTCACTGACCACGAGTCATGGTCACTGATCACGACCCATTAGGTCACCTGTGAGGACTGACGATCAGTTTTCCCTGTAATTTTCTAAGGGTTGTTTAGTAATTTCCTACTCTCCTAAACTTTAAAGTACATCATTTTATACATAATTTTAGACCTATTAGTGGGAATGAACAGCCTCTCCCCTCATTCCCCACGTACATTCTCAGAAAAACATCGTAAACTTGCCTCTTAAGAAACTCTCAAGCAAGTTTAGGGTTTTCCTCCATTGCAGTAGTTGGATTTTTCTTCTTCGAAAAATTTTTAGTCAGGTATTTTGGAATTCAACAAGGAAATATTTCTTCCCTTGTGTCCCCCAAAACCCTCTTATAATTTCTCTATTAGTCCTTAGCCTTGAACTTTCAAGTATGAAGAGATTTCATGTTTGTTTTTGGTTGATTTCACATAGAATGATTTCCATGCTTATTGTTTCTATGATATCCATCAGTTCTTGACTAAATTGTTGATGTTCCTACAAAAGTGAATTTAATCCCTGAGCTTTTGAATGAAACGTATTTGTATATTAAATTTTTCATTGTTTGTGAAGTGTGATTTGGGCTGATATTCTAGTATTTCTTAATGTTTAGATGTTGAGTAATTACTCTCTTGATAAGAATGATTACAACCCTAGCGAATGAAAAAAACTATAATTCAGCTTGTCGGATGAGAATTCCCTATGTTTCTTGAAATCTTTGCCTTATTGTGAATTCTCGTGTTGTTGGAATAAGTTGAATTCTCTGTCAGCTGCTTAGTAGTTCAGTTCAGTTAGAATGTAGAATTTTTCCAGTGCTAATCAGAATTTGTCAACTGATCAGTTTAACTATAGAATTCCTTGAGTTTTCTGTGATACCTCCCAGTTAGCAGAATCAGACTCAGAACTTCGTTTGTTTGGTCCACTAGGCGGTCATGACACTTTAGATAAACAACTCTGACTAGCCTTAGGACCCCAGTCAGATTACAGTTTGTTCTTAGATGGTTACAACGCGTCTAGATAAGTAGCTCTGACCAGTCTAGAACCCAGTTTCAAAATCTGGTCTGATAAGACTATTAGGGTACTTTCAGTTATATATCCCTGCCTAGTCTGGGACCCCCAGTTTCGAGCTATCAACTTAAAATTCAGTTTAGGTATTCCAGTGGGAGAAGGACTTACCACCGAGTGGGCCGAGGTTCCAGCGCACCCAGGTTTCTAAAACTACATTGCTAGTGCAGAATACAGTATTTATTGGTTTGATTGGCCCCATACTTTTGTGATCACCCAGTTCATGCCTTTATACCCTGGCAAGGTATGTTGGGTCCTACCGGTGGGGCGTATACATCGGACTCCACGTCTAGCTCACGTGGTTATATGTCAGTTATAGACTCTCCCACTAGGCAGCTCAGTCCAGTCTCAGTATAAGTAGTTCAGTTCAGTTCAGTTCTATTAGTTTAGATCAGTTCTGTACAGTATCCCAGACTTAGAAATTTAAGACTTAGGGCATGTATGGACCATCCCAGTTTATTATAGTTATTCAACTCAGTATATCAGTTAGTCAGTGCATGTCATTTTTCTAGCTCAGTCTTTTATATCCTGTCATGTTTTCTCTTGCTTAATCACTACATTCAAAGTACTGACGCATGCTGTATCATTTCATGATACATCCGCAAGTTCTCAAACCTAGCGCAATTAGCTGATTTCATTCAAACCTCTCTCCCAGCAGCAGAAGTGTGAATTCTCATCTTTCGCGGATGTTATTTTATTTATTTCAATTTCCTTTATTATTATTTCAGTTAGACTTAGAGTTAGCTGGGGGCTTGTCCCAGCAACTCCTCAGTTAGATGGCTTTCAAAAACAAACGTGGTTCAGTTTATTACTATTGCTCAGATATTTTAAACTATGTGATACATAATTTCTTTCATGAATGTTTTATGTTATTATTTTAAAGCTTCCTCTATGCATGTTTTACTCAGAATACTAGTGTATGATATATCGAGGGTTGACTTGGGGTTACTCGTGACTCCAAGTACCGTGTTGTAATACCTCGGGAACCTAAGGATCAGACCCGGGAGTCAAAATAGGGAAAATGTAAAACTAGTGTTGCAGGCACAGAATGAGTCATTGGACGACTCGTGAGGACAGCCCACGAGTTGTCAGGTGACTCATGGGGAGGCCAGGGGAGAGTTGGGAAGTTTGGAGGAAAATGAATCTCCACGGGCATGGGAACGACTCGTGGTCAGACCCCATGAGTTTTTAGTTCAACCGTGGGGTAAATGAGAAGGAAAATAGAAGAGGTCAGACCAGTGTACTTGACGGAAGTGGACCATGACTCGTTGGGTCAAGTAACGAGTCATTAGGTTAGTCATTACGAGCCCAAGAGTCCAGGCAGGAAGTGGACTCAACGAGCAACATGACGAGTCGTCCCCCCAGTGACGATCCGTCAGGTCGTCTGTTAGGACCACCTGGCAGTGTTTTCCTGCGAATTCTGTAAGGGCATTTTCATAATTCCTAAGTCCTAGGGGCCTATACTATGTTGTTTAAGGCTCGTTTTACAGGGTTTTAAGAGGGGAAAACCTATTCAAAGTTATTCCTACCATGCATGCAAGCTTGAGAGGTTGAAGAGGTGATTCAAGGCTAGTATTCAAGGTCTCCATTCAATTTCCTCTTGGATAATCAAAGATTTGGTGAAATCAATTCTTTCCAGGTATGTAGGGTTATGAGTGGGTGCCTTCTTCCACACCCAAGCCCAATTTCTATCTAAGTATGAGAAATTCCTATGATCAAGTTATGGGGTTTTCACCCAATTGCATAATTATTCAATTTCTATACATGGGTACGATTAGATTATGTTTCTATTGATGAATTGTTAGGCTTGGGAAGATTTTAAATTGTTTTCAATCAAAAATTGTGTTTTCTAATTTAATGAAATTAAAGGCCCATGGATGAGAAGTCATGAAAGAAGAGAATGATGATGAATGTATGTTGATGATGAGATTTGATGATGAAAAACATGTTTATAAAGCTACCTATGATTATGATATTGTTTTCAAAATGAATTGAGTAGATCCAAGCATGATAAAGTTTGGGCAAAGCCCTTATATCGAGTATGATAATGTAGTATCTCTAAAGTAAGCTTACCACATGGTTTTGGAGTAAAGGCTTCCACTTATCATTGAGATTGCGGTATGTTTTCGAAATAAAGTTTCTCATATGCATGGATTCACAATTGAGATGTATGTTATTATTGAGCTTCGTTTTCATACAATGTCGGGTCTATGCATGATTCCATTATTGAGCTTTGTTAAATGACAATGTTGAGCTTCATTTCATACGATGTTGAGTTTATGCATGATATCATTTTTGAGCTTCGTCAATAGACGATGTTGAGATTCGTTATATACGACGTAGAGCATTGCCTATTTTGGGAGAAGAGTCTAGCACCGAGCAGGCTGAGGGTCAATCACCCTATGCCCCAGAACTACGCGCCAACATAGGTTGATACTATTATATTATTGGGACCTCCCTCGTGAGATATCCCCGCCCTAATGGCCCATGAGCTTGATATCAATATCATGGTAGCGTCCTTAGCCCTGACAAGGTTTTGGATGGCTCTTCCCACTTGAGTGTGATAGTCGGGACCACGTAAGACATATCATGGTATTTCAGTTAAGTGATGAGTCTCCCATTATCTATATGATTCATATTTGCATATTCATTTCTCATGATTATTATCTTAAACATGTATGTATTAAAAGCAAGGTTTGACTCATTGTTTAGCTTTTCTATAAATGTCACATTTCAGCTTTGAGTCATTTGAGTCAGTGATGATGTTACAGAGCTATACATGATCATATTATGATAAGATTACAATTTCAGAATAAATGCATGCAGCCCTTCCTTTCAGGATTGAAAGCTTATGATATGTTATAAAATGTTCTAAATGTTTTACTTTACTTAAGCGGTTTTACTTACCTTTCATACTCGGTACATTCCACATACTGACTGCATAAGTTCTATGTTGTATCATTTCATGATACAGGACCCAACTCCCAGGCTCAGCCCCGTTTGTATTCGATTGTCAAAGTTAGCTCCTACTTGGTTGGTGACTCCTCATCCTTCGAGGGCTAGACTTTCAATTTTTCCTCATGTATTTTCAGCTTCAGTATTGTTGAGTTAGTTGGGGTCTTGTCCCATCAACTTGTCCAGATTAGAGGCTTTTCAGACTTATATATGTGTTAGCTTCGGATGCTTATTCTGATGTTATGTCGAGTTAGACTTCTGCTGAGTTATATTAATGATTTCTTCAGTTTATCAAATGTGTTAGATGTATGCAAATGCCATGGGTCGACTTGGGATCTCTCGGGGTCCCTTGTCCCGTGTCTACAATCTGGGCCTCCATTCGGGTCATGACACGTGTTCCATCCAGGGTGTAGACTCGGGGCGTGACAAAAACCCAAGAGAAATTGAGATGAGAGTGGTAATGAACCCTAGCTTGACTTGAGAGAGTGAACCTTCAATCTATGGATAGTTGAAGAGATAGGGGATTTAGGATAAGTTAAACCATTTAATCTGACCCTTAGAAAGCCTAAAACAACGTCATTAGGAGTTAAAAACATAGGAGTTTACCAAAATACCCCCGAATTGCCGAAATAAAACCTGAAACTGGCATACCCAACGACCAAAGGAACTAGTCATTGGATGATAGGACGACCCATACTGAGGTTCGTCCAATGACTGTGCCATTTTTCCTATTTCACTAAACTACTCATAACATTTTACTCCAAATTTTGATTAATGCCAAGGTCAGATGATTTGGAAAGAAGACTCAAAGAGCTTCAATTTGATAACCCTTTTCTTCTTCAGCAGCTACTTCATAAACTTGGCGTACATTGGCATTTGCAACAGAGCATCAACCAACAAAATATTCACAGACAATTTACTGAACAAATCAACAAACTTTTGAATTGATTATCCTCTTTCATCTTCATTATCTGTTGGGGGTAAGGAGGTGGACACTTAGGCATAGGGCCCTTAGAAATTTGGTCCTCCTTAACTCCCTCATCATCTATCACCACACGAGAAGGAGTATTTACCTCTCCATCATCCATTATCTTTTCATCATCAATTAACATGGGTGCACTTGGCTCTACCCATCTTTTGACTTCTCACCACTTTTCTTTTTACCAACATCATCATTGGGTGTATCACCCATACTTTCAAGTATTATCCCACTTCTAGTGACAATTTCCATACAATGGCAATCGTTCTTTGAATTAGGAAGAGCATCACTAGGAAGTGTACCTTTTATACGAGGATTCATTTAAGTAGACAAATGATTAATTTGGGCCTCAAGATGCTTGATTGATGTCGAATGGGAACTTACAATTTGAGTAAGGTTGGACACCTTACCCTTCAATTCTTTAACCCTATTGTTTGTAGATTCTACTTTTTTCAGTACACATGCCAACATTTCCTCGATCTTTGAGCTAGCGGGTTATTAACACTTGTTTGAACTGGAGCCACATCAGGCTTAGGAGGGGGTGCATATGGATTTGAGTTGTGGTGATTATCAGTCACATTCTCTTTCATGATCATGGTCTCTCTATTGGCCATCTCTATCTCTCCGTTGACCTTGTTAGCTCTCCAACCTTGATTCCCCTCCCGAGAACGCCAAGGACCTTGGTTGGCACCTTGGTACCCTAGGCGAAAACCCCCCACTTGGTTCGACATATATTAACATTCTTCATCGAACATACCATATGGAGCATCACCTCAAAAAAGTTGTTTCCTTGAGCTCTAATAGCATTCACACTCTTGAATCCGGCGCCCATCATGTGCTTATCTAGCAACTCCATTTGATCATCATCTTTCCTAAGGTCCAATCCCTTTCTTACACCTTTATCCTCATCTCATTTGTCGTTAGGTTGGGGTAGCACCGGGGGACACCTAGGTCTTCCTTGTATGCCAAACTAGATTCATCTTGTTCATTCTGTCCAAGAGGGCCTTTTCAAGTCCAAAAGTTTGATTCATCATTGAACCACTAGCTAAATTGTTTGCCACAGACTTATTGATGGAGTAAAACGCTAGATAGAAGTTTTGCGAGAGCATTCTATCCGCTAAACCATGATTAGGACACATGACCACCTTCTTCCTGAATCTCAACCACACCTCATGTAATGGCTCTCCCAAAAGTTGTCAGAAGTTTGTGATTTCATCTTGTAACTGAAACATTCTAGAGGGTGCAAAAAACCTATCTAGGAACACCACTATTAAATCATTCCATGAAGTAATAGAACCTAGAGATAGCTCCTCTAACCAAGATGTATCACCTCCCATGAGAGAGTGGGAATAACCTTAGCCGAATAGATTCTTGGCTAATGTTCGTGATATTGAATGGCTGGCAAATTTCAACAAAATTCCTTATATACTGGTTGGCATCTTCACCCACAAGGCCGCCAAACAATCATTTGTTATCACTAGCACGGCTCATCCTTTATCCCATTCAACTAACAAAAGTAATAAAACAACGTAAAAGAAAAAAAGACGCAATACAAATATGAATCAACAAACAAACAAATGGCAATTAATTTCAAATCCCTGATGATGGCGCCATTTTTGATAACTTCCAAAACAACTCGCCAATTAAGGAGGTGGCTATGATTGTATGTAAAACAAGTACCCCAAAAAGGCCTGAATCGATTTCCAACAGAGATTAGATGCTAGATTTACAAAAGTTTGAATTAATTCACAAGAGCATACGTCATGTGTAAACATAAAGTAAAATTGGGTAAAATGGTTTGAACAAGTATTAAATGAAAATTTAAATCAAAACAAAGTAACAAAATTGTTGTTGACAAGATTAGAGACTAGGGGTGTGAATTTGATTGGGCATCATCTTGATAGGTATTAAATAAAAGACTTAGAATCAATTAGCATGGATGATATGCCAAAGTTATAGCTATATAGTAAGAAGTGTAACGTGGTCATTGTCAAATATAGAATCCAACAAGGTTGGAGTCGAATCCCATAGCGAATAAGGTGAAAACTAAGTCTTATGTGTTTATTTAATTTTAGTCAATTATTTCTGTAAAAATGAGGATTTGGGAAAATTGTTTATGCTTTAATATCAGCTAAAAGCAAGAGGCACCAACTATAATTTATTAATCTTAAATCCAAGAAGAGATGAAACTAGGGTTGCGATTATCATGATTTCTTAATGACATTCAGTGATTGACTATGGTGAACTCGTTTAATGCTACATATACAGGTTATTGATTCAATTAATCCATTCAAAAGTTTCTCAACCTATTCAGACAGATACCACTCTTACATTCAACAAATTAAAAGTGATGAACAAAGAACTTTGATAATAAATTTAAGTTGATTAATCTTATTACAAGATTAATCATTAGACAAGGGTTAAAACCTTGAATCCTTATTATCACTTTCTTTTTTAGGTTTATACCTCTTACTCAAGAAAGTTAAACCTAGGGTTTATTCTAAAGTTTGTAACTATTAGAAATTATTCAATATTAAAGAAGTGACAATGCATACATTTACACCAAACTAATCCAGACGTCAATCATCTTAGCTATGTCAATCTACCATAAATCCCACAAACCGTAGTAATGAAACGTAGCCACACATGGTAATTGGAATCACAACACCAATTATATTCATAAAAGAGGATTCAACTTACAAAGATAATATGCAACCTTGATTGGAAGTTCAATAACAAGATTATATATCTTTAAGAACTTTTGAAAGTAACATACAAAGTTGATCTTTTTCTCTCCAAAAGTATGATGATGAAAATAACCTATCTAGTACTATTTATAGTCTAAGATAATTCAAAATTACACTTCAAATATGGAAGTCCACTTTTTGCCTAATACCTGAACCGCCGACTCGTCATCAAGATGATGGTCCCTTATGTGGACATCACTTGCTGCTACTCCAATAGCTTGTTAAATCTCCTCAGGGATGACGTTGGTCTTGATGATTCATCAAATGTTGATGGTCCTTCACATTTACCATCAAAACAACACCCCTTTAAGCACTAACTGCCTAAGCCTGTCGGGAGAGCTGACGCTCTGTCACAAGGTTGTCGGGTCATCAAATTAGCCGTCACCTTCCAATGCACATCTTTTGGAACTGCTGGAGTCCGAAGATAGAGTTGATGGGCTCTCACTACGTTGACGGACCATCAGAATGGTTGTCACTTTGAACTTCTGATCCTTTTTCAAACCATCTTCAACTTGAGAATATTTTATGATACATTAAACATAAACACAATCAAATATAATAAAAGTTGCTCAAGAACTCACATTTAGTGATAGTTAGTAGCAGCAAATGTGCCGTCAAATGTCGACACATCAGTGGATAACTTTGGTTTTAGCTACACTCTAAGTTTCTCAACCAAAAGAGTGTATATTTTAGGTTTTTTCAAACCCCAAACCAAGATCTACAAGATAACCAACCATTGCTTGAGTTGGCATAGACTATTTCTAGCTCTAGCCCTTCAATAAAACTATAATTGGGTATAGACTATTTCTATCTCTAGGCATAGACTATTTCTAGCTCTAGCCCTTCAATAAAACTTTAACTGGGTATAGACTATTTCTAGCTCTAACCCATAGATAAAATCTCCAAATCCTTACTATTGAACTCTTACCCAGCTTCACTTCTCTTTCTCAAGCAAAAGCAAAGTTAGAGAATTTAGTTAATATTTGCAACCATTAATTTTCAGATTAAAACTCGAAGAAATCAATATATCCATATATTATAATCAATTCTATCAATTAGTTTATACCCAATCCATTCTAAACATCCATCATTCACACACACCCCTAGAAGAGAAAGTAGCTACTCATAATTATGGAAAGAGAAATTATACCAAAGAGGAAAACTCGATCTTGGAAAACTCATGCAAATCAACTGATCAAGACATCCGACACGAAATTTTATCTCTCGTCAAGCATGTGCCCTCGCAACACAAGAGAATTACCCCATTTGCACTCATAATATTTCAAAAACACTGTATGTAGGGGTATATGAATACGATTTCACTTGCTCTCCCAAAGAATTCACATGCATCATGTCGTGAACCAGAAGCTTGCCTCTAGTGTTTTACTCCACTAATATAAGGATGCGTGATGTAAGATCACGTAGGACTTAATGGGTTGTAATGTAAGTTGAGGAACTAGTAAATACTGGGCTAACGAATAATAGAAACTAGCTTCCCTAAGTGCTTTTCAATACATCCCGCCTTCATTACGGACATTGCTTCTTCCTCCATCCTCTCACTCTTGAATTTTCTTATTTGTTTTTGTTCGCATTTCTTTAAGCACACTCGACTTACTAGCAAAGAGTATTTATGCATATTATGTTTTTTCTCATTCATTGATTTTCTTACTCTCTACTATTAATTAATCAATTTCAACAAGTGCACCTTTGACCTTTTCTTTAGCTTTCACAACTTTTTCTTTCCTTCCGTTTCACAGTTCTCACTCCTTAACACTTTGGAAAAATTGTTTTTCTTAAGCGCTTAAGAGTTTTGGATCAAATTCACGGCTAATGAAAAGAAGGGATTGATCTTGGGCAGATTTATATGCCCAAGTGATACTCAAACGTATCATTTTTACCTTGTTTGTTGTGCAATGTGTATATAATATCATGTATTTGGTAATAAAATGCGAATTTATACTAACCAACATGATTAGCATTTGTTTTGCAGGTTAATGTGATTTTTAGGAGCTAAAATGCGTGTTGGAACTATGTCGGAGTTAGACTGGGATGCGAGCGTGGAAAAGGCCTTGGATGGCACATTTTACAGTGGCTCCGCGATGGAGCCGTGCCACGCTGCCATCGCGGTAGCACACTGCCTGGGCAGAAATAAAATTGGCAATTTCCAGTGTGCCTGCGCGTCAGCTCCGTGGCACGGAGATAGGCCTCCGCGATGGCCTCCGTGCCACGTTGAGGCCAATTATCCGGACCCTGCAATTTCCAGAGAGGGTCCGCGTCCATGCCGTGTCACGGAGGCAGTGCTCCGCGTTGGCCTCCGTGACACGTTGCTTGTTATTCCGGGAAAAATTTCCCACTAGTATAAATAGCACACTTAGGTTATTTTTAAAGAGGAGTTTTTTTAGTTTTAGTTTTTTTAGCCTGAGTTCAGAAGTGGAGAGCAGGAACGTGATTTTGTGGCAGTTGAAGAATAGAAAAGATAAGAGTTTTCTTCTCTTCCCTTCTTCTTTCCTTCAATTGTATGCATGATTAACACTCATTCTAGGATGATTAATCCAAGAATGAGTGGCTAATTCCTTTCTTGCTGAGGTTTTGAACTTGTGTAATGAATGTTGGTAATAATTGATATGGTTTCTTCTTCTTCTTGCATGTTGTTCTATTAATTCTTGTGTTGATTACATTATTGATTGGCCACCATTAATGTATATCTAAAAAGTCCAATTTCACTCGAGAGAGCATGAAATTGGAAAGTTGTGAATTAATAGGGTATTGTTCTTAACGTGATTTGAGAAAATTGGGTTTTGATGTGCTTTCTTGATAGAAATATACTTGAAAGCCGTATTAGTCAATTTAGGAACCGGAATTGGAGTGTTAGGTCATAAATTGCATTTGATCACAGAAATGTAGATGGATGGTTTATGATTCTAAAGTGAAATTAAATACGGAAGTTTTAATTTCTAGGCAAACGTTCTTGGCTAGCAATATGAAGAAGAGGATGACCAAATTATCATGATTATCAAGTTCATTACTCGTTCTTAACCTTGGCATGTGCATATCCATTGTCTAAATTCAACGTAAATAGTAGTTATTAATTTCAGTATATAATTAGTTTAGAAACAAAACTCACTCAAATCTTGGTTGGATTGTTGTTAACATAGTTAGAAATAGAATAGAGATATAGTAAACTAGGCAGTTTTGCATATCTAGAGCAGCCTCCTTGGATCGATACTTGGCTACTTAGCCACTTTATTACTTGTTTGACCACGTACACTTGCGTGTCGGTTTTTAATATATACCGAGCAGCGATACGCGCGCAACAGGGATTAAGCTCGGTTTGTACCTCTCAAAGAATAGGCTAAAGGCTCAATGGGGCTAACTAGGATATAACATTCAAGGTAGGTATGACAAGGGAGAAACTTTCGGTTCATTCAAAGAAATGCTTACATCCTTTCCTTCAATCCACACCCTTCATTTCGTTTAGTATACACACCAGGAAAGTTCTAGACACTTCACAATAGCATGGAATAGTTGAAACCTCACCTCACACTCACTAAACATGCTCAACTTAAGACATATTCACAGACTCTTCAATCAGCTAATTACAAGAATTCACTATTAAGCCTCGATCACACCGAATCGCATTCTAGGGCCTAGGTATCTCAACATGTTTAACACATTTGCATGTTTTCATATGAATCACACTTGCATCTTACAATCATGTGTAACACGTAACAAGCATTCCGAACCATTAATTAGCGACAAATTTGGGAAACAAACAAAAGAAAGAAGAGAAAAAAGAAAAACAATACTCCTATCGACTACATTTCCCTTAAGACGGTCTTTATCCATCCATCATAGGGAATAGTCTCTATCTACGACGTCGGTTCAATGGGACAATTCTCGGAAAAGCACCGAAAACAAAAACCGAGAAACCCAACATAGAAAATTTCAACAAAAAATTTCAATAGAAAAAGATAAAAATATAATTACACATCACACACAACAACAGTTAAAGATTCATTACAACACCAACATCAATCACAGAACACGAAACACAGAGTCACAGGATCACAATTAGTACAATCACAACAAACATAAACAAAACAACAAAACAGCTAGCACCTAACTACTCCCACCCCACACTTAATCGGAACACTATCCCCAGTGTTCACTTAATTGCAAAACATCAACAAAGGTTGGGTGGTGAAAATCCCTGATCAATCAAAATATTCAATTTCTTCATCAGGTGCCAGTGCTTCGTCTCCAAGATCAGAATCCCCCCGTCGTCCTCGTCTGACTCAACATCTGAGTCCTCCTGGCGTGTCTCCTCATCGGTAGGGATGTCATGATCCACGGGCTCCACAAATGCGGGCCCCACTCAGCATAAGGCTCGGACATTCTCGTTGAATGGGTAATCCAACTCGAGCTGCCACAACTCATCCACCATTGCGGGCCGTCCACCGATGCGCAGCTGCAACATCTGCATCCCATACATGCGGGCCATGTATTGATCATCCCGAGCATGTCGCTCGGCTAGTGTGAGCACCGGCCCATAAGTAGTGTCAGGTGCCTTGGTTTTGGTGACATCCAAGGCACGCCTGTCAATCTGAGGGATGTAATCTAGGGCCTCCTCCTCAATATCGTGGCCCCTCAAAAAAGTGGTAAGCAGACCACCAAACCCGTATCTATGCCCCTGATGCAGTCGGGCTCTCTTCATGGCGGAGATTATTACCGCTCCAACATTGATTTCCAACCCCTTCATCAGTGCGTACACCAGACAAACTCTATCCCGGGTGACATCGGTCATGTGCACCCCTGGGATCAGGCACGAACAAATAATTTTCAACCAAATTCGAGCCTCCCTGTTCATCTGAGAATAGGGCAATGTCTGATGGTAGCCCCTTTCCTTGTGCCTACCCCACTTGGCTGTCGATCGGGCTCCATATAAATTGTGTCTGATGCCCGCGTAAGGTGGAGTGAAGTTCAGCTAACGGAGGACATGAGTGTCTGTGTCCCGTGCCCCCAAGATTGCATTCAAATGGTGGGGTACAAAGGTGACAACCTGCCCTCTGATTTTGATGGTGTGGTTGCGCAAGATCGGGTTCCAGTTGGCATAGAATTCCCGAATAAGATGGAGATTGCACTCTATGGGTTCTTCAAAAATGAAGTTTAGCCCAGCAGTGTCAATCCTGTGTAGAATCCGTGGGAATTCTTATACCAGTGACTCCTGTGCTATCTGCTCCTCCGGGAAGTATTTGGTCTCCTTATGTTTGGCATACCATTTCTTTCCTTCATCCATCACCCATCTGGTTCCGTACTGTCGGCGTTGCCCTTGAGGAACTGCTGGTGCTGCTGGTACCACTGCCCCTAATCTTACTCTCTTTCTGCTGGCGCCCGATGTGGATCGCCCTTGCCCTTGTCCTGTCTTCCTGACATTGTTCCTGTACATTCAAATATACAGTCCCAATGTTATTTAAGTCATAGTTAGCTACAACTAAGGTTGGGTTTAATTGGATCACCCCACACTTAGTCTTTAGCCGCAGTCAATACAATTCGACAAGAGAATCATGTTTTTGCAATCTTGAATTCTCAACATGCTCAGTTCATTCATTCAAGTCGATGGAATAATTACTTTGTACTACTCAGACTTCATACAATGGATTATAAAAATTCCTCCATCGATTCAATCATATCATCATGAGAACGTTGTAATTTTGGTTCACAACCTATGTTAATTCTCTATTTACATTCTCCCGAAAATCCCTCTTCTATCCTAGCATATTCAACATCAATCACAATACATTTCACTTCAAACAACATGCACAACCCAATTTATCAACATTTTAGTGCATTTTGTCTTCTTCTTATTCGATCCTCCACCCTAGTTATCAATATCATAAGAATTTCACAAAACATGCAACCATTGAGTCAATCTACTCACAACGATACTATGAACATCATTCAATCATAACTCAATTGATTTCAAGCTTATTTCTCACTTAGGGAAAGGTTTCATCACAAAACATGTTTAATAATCGAAAATTTGAGCAATAATAAGGAAAAATTCAAGAACATACCTTTACTTTGATGAATTGAAGAAAACTCGAAGGAATTCGATCACTAGGTCCGTGTCACGTTGGGGGAGAAGGGAATTTTGGGTGTGGGTCATGGAGGAAATGAGAGAATAGGGAAAAATGAAGGAATTTGGGGTTAAAAGGGGGTTTTTTACGCGGGTTACCCGGTGACCCGAGGTGACCCGACGCGAAATACACCTCAACGTGTCACGGAGGGTAACGAGGAGCACTGCCTCCATGACACGGAGCCATCACGTAGGTGTTCTGGATTTTAAAAAAATCTGAAATACCTTCAACGTGTCACGGAGGGTAACGTGGAGGCCCTCCTCCGTGACACTGAACCATCGCATAGGCTCACTGGAATGTCCCAAATTTTATTTTCTTACCTTGATTTTTTCCTTTGCGCTTTTTTGTATTTTTGTCCTCCGTTCCACCTGAAAATCATTCAGCCACAAGAAATTCGTTAGAAATCATAGGTTGCCACTCAATAAATTTTATTTTTCTTTTTCTTTATTTTTGTCTTTTTTTTTTAATTTCAAATAATCCTACTCTTCTATTATAACACATTCACGGGTTGCCTCCTGTGCAGCGCCTGGTTTACCGTCGTGGCTCGATGCTATTCATTCTCAATCATCCTCTAAAGTGATGGACGTCTTCTCTCAAATAACGTCCTCACCCCAATAATGCTTACATCTTTGCCCATTCAACAAAAATGTCGCACTTCTATCTTCTTGCCACAACTCTACTGCCTCGTGTAGGGTCATTCTCACCACTTCAAATGGCCCTGACCACTTGGACCGCAACTTTCCTGGAAAAAGCTTTAACCTTGAATTAAACAACACTCTCTGCCCCGGCTCAAAGATCTGATGCACCATATGCCTGTCGTGCCACCTTTTAGTTTTCTCCTTGTAGCATTTTGCACTTTCATAGGCGTGCCATCGAAACTCATCTAGTTCGCTGAGTTGCATCAACCTCTTCTTTCCTGCTAGCTTTGGATCCATGTTTAGCTTTCTCACTGCCCAAAAAGCTCGATGTTCCAACTCCACAGGTAAATGACATGCCTTTCCATAAACCAATCTGTACGGAAAAGTCCCAATGGGTGTCTTGTATGCAGTTCTGTAAGCACTCAATGCATCGTCAAGTTTGCTTGCCCAATCAATTCGTTGTGCATTCACTGTCTTCTATAGAATCTGCTTTATCACTTTGTTTGACACCTACACTTGCTCACTAGTTTGGGGATTATACGTTGTTGCTACCTTGTGCCACACCCCATACTTAGCTAGCAAGTTCTTGAAACTCACATTCACAAAATGAGCCCCTCCGTTACTAATAATAGCTCGAGGCATCCCGAACCTGGTGAAAATTTTCTTTTTCACAAATTTCGTCACCACCTTGTTGTCGTTCCTAGGACAAGCTACTGCCTCGACCCACTTAGACACATAGTCAACCGCTACGAAGATGTAATGATTACCAAATGACGGTGGAAACGGGCCCATGAAGTCTATTACCCATACATCAAAAACCTCAACTTCTAATATTTGCTGCAATGGCATCTCCTGTCTTCTACCAATTGTGCCTATTCTTTGACATCTATCACACATTTTACGTATGCTATAGAATCTTTGAACAATGTAGGCCAAACAAAACCTGACTGGAGCACCTTGTGAGCTGTCCGCTCCCCTCCGTGGTGCCCTTCATACAACGATGAGTGACAACTCCTCAATACTTCTGCAATCTAACTCTCTGGTATGCATCGTCTCATCACTTGATCCGGTCCCTGCTTAAATAAATACGGCTCATCCCATATGTAATATCTGCAATCATGTCTCAACTTCTTTCTTTGCTGAGCCGTAGCCTCCGGTAGGTAGACTCCACTTACCAGCAGGTTCACAATATCTGCATACCAAGGGATTTCAGCTTTCCTTATTGACAAGAGCTGCTCATCTGGGAACTCTTCTTTGATACTATCACCTTCCTTCACATGCAAACGGCTTTCCAATCGTGAAAGGTGATCTGCCACTTGATTCTCGCTCCCCTTTCTGTCCTGAATCTCTAGGTCAAACTCTTGTAGCAACAATATCCATCTGATTAGTCTGGGCTCTGCATCCTTCTTGCCAAACAAATACCGAATTGCTGCATGATCAGTATACACCACTACTTTCGAACCCACCAGGTAGGACCTGAATTTATCAAATGCGAACACCAATGCTAGCATCTCCTTTTCCGTGACTGTATAATTGACTTGGGTTGCGTCAAGTGTTTTGCTTGCATAATAAATGGAATGAAAAATTTTATTCCTCTGCTTCCCCAATACAACTCCTACAGCCACGTCACTTGCATCACACATTATTTCAAAAGGTTGTTCCCAATCCGGAGAGATGAGAATAGGCGCTTCTACCAGCTTATGTTTTAGCTCCTCAAATGCTTTAACACAATCCTCGTCAAACCCAAACTTCACCTCTTTTTCTAGCAATTGGCATATCGGTCTAGAAATTTTAGAGAAGTTCTTGATGAACCGTCTGTAGAACCCCGCATGTCTGAGAAAACTACGAACACCCTTCACTGACACTGGTGGTGGTAGCTTTTTGATCACTTCAATCTTCGCACGATCGACTTCCAACCCCTTGCATTACACCTTATGGCCAAGGACAATACCCTCCTTGACTAAAAAATGACATTTCTCCCAGTTGAGCACAAGGTTAGAGTCTTCACACCGAGCTAGCACCCTGTCAAGATTTTGCAAACATGTAGAAAATGAATTACCGAAAACAGAAAAGTCATCCATAAATACCTCGACAAAATATTCCACAATATCGTGAAAGATCTCCATCATGCATCTCTGGAATGTGGCCGGTGCATTGCATAGACCAAATGGCATCCACTTGAAAGCATATGTCCCATAAGGACATGTAAAAGTGGTCTTCTCCTGATCCTCCGGTGCTATGGCTATTTGATTATAGCCAGAATATCCATCAAGAAAACAATAATACTCTTGACCTGCCAACCTATCCAAAATCTGATCAATAAATGGGATAGGATAATGATCTTTCCTCGTGGCATCATTGAGCTTCCTGTAATCCATGAAATTCGCCAGCCTGTGACTGTGCGTGTGGGAATCAACTCATTCTTTTCGTTGGTGACCACAGTCATCCCTCCTTTATTTGGAACACACTGAACTGGCTTAACCCATCCACTGTCTGAAATGGGATATACACACCTCCATCAAGCCACTTGATCACTTCCTTACTGACTACATCCTTCATCACTGGATTCAACCTCCGCTGATGTTGCACAGTTGGCTTGCATCCTTCTTCCATAAAAATCCTGTGTGTGCAGAAAGCTAGATTAATTCCTCTGATGTCCGACATCTGCCAACCCATTGCTTTCTTTCGCCTCTTGAGGACCACCAATGCATCTTTTACTTGTTCCTCTTTCAGTTCTACGGAAATGATGACTGGCAAGGTGTCATCTTCCCCCAGAAATACATACTTCAGATGTGGAGGCAATGTCTTCAACTCTAATTTCGGTGCCTCCTCAATCGATGGCTTTGGTAATGGTTCAAAGGATCTCATCAACAGCTAAAAGTCCTGCTTCCTAAGAAACAATTTTGGCTCGTTAAGCGTCTGCACCATCTCATATGTAGCACTATCTCCAACATGATCGGATCCTATCAAGGGTCTCTCCAATGGGTCCTGTGAGTTAACAATCTGAAGAGTTGATTCCTGATTTAGCACATTGATTGCTGATAGCTCCTCATAAATGGCCGGTAGCTTCATGGCCTTGTACACATCAAAAACCTCTACTTTGTCATGTGCTCGCATGGTTAGCTGCCCAGCAGCCACATCAATCAAAGCTCACCCGGTTGCTAAGAAAGGTCGTCCTAAAATAAATGGGACTTCTGCATCAGGCTCGAAATCCAAGATAATAAAATCCACCGGGAAAATGAGGGAGCCCACTTGTCATGTGCTCGCATGGTTAGCTGCCCAGCAGCCACATCAATCAAAGTTCACCCGGTTGCTAAGAAAGGTCGTCCCAAAATAAATGGGACTTCTGCATCAGGCTCAAAATCCAAGATAATAAAATCCACCGGGAAAATGAGGGAGCCCACTTGCACTAGCACATCCTCCACAATACCATCTGGTCTGGCCAAAGAACGGTGATCTAGCTACAAGATCACAGTAGTTGGTCTAGGGCTGCCCAGCCCTAACTTCTTAAACACCGATGTCGGCATCAAGTTTATGCTTGCTCCCAAATCACATAATTCGCAAGCTCGAATACATTGCCCAATTGTAATCTGAATGGTAAATCTCCCAGGATCCTTGAGCTTTGTCGGCAATCTATTCTGTATTCGGGAGGTGCACTCCTCAGTAAGTGCCACCGTAGCATACTCCGTCAACCTGCTTTTGTTTGCTACAATGTCCTTGATGTACTTGGCATATTTCGGCACTCCCTGCAAAACATCAACCAAAGGTAAGTTAATATGTACCTGTTTCAGCACTTCCATGAATTTCTTAAAGCAAGCTTCTTCCTTGTGCTTCTTTAATCTTTGAGGAAATGGGGGTGGTGGTCTTTCTATCTCAACTGCCTTTTCCTTCCCCCTCACATCATCATGTTCCCCATCTTTTTCCGCTGCTCCAGATTGCTAAGGTGGCCTTTCTGGTTCCACCTCCTTAAGTTGAAGTCCTCTTCTTGTTGTTACTGCATTGATGTACTTGGGATTTGGGTCGGTATCGCTTGGTAGTCCTCCCCTGGGTCTGGTGTTTTGAGCTCCAGCTAACTGTCCAAACTGATACTCCAATGCCTTAGTAGCTAACTGCTGATTTTTCATGTCAGCCGCTAATTTCACATAATCAGCCTGCATCTGCACTTGGTTAGCTATTATTGTCTTGAACATATACTCAATGTTGCTGGGTGGTGGAGGAGGTGAATTGTTTCCTCTATATTGCGACTGAAAATTTTGATGCCCTCCTTGATTCTATGCACGCCCTAATTCGAACTCTGTCCTTGATGGCTATTACTCCCCCAAGAAAAATTTGGATGGTTCCTCCAATTTGGGTTGTAACTGTTGCCATATTGTTGATTATTGTTCCGCTGGATGTTCCCAACAAAATTTACCGAGTCTGGATTGGCACCACAACACTCAGCTGAGTGTTCACTACTCCTACATACTTCACACCATACCTGATGAACTGCATTGACTGGGACTTGTGCTTGATTCAAGCTCATACTGTTGGAGTGGGTGTTGAGATGATTTTGCAATGTAGCTATCTACGCAGCAATAGTTGTAAAACCATACACCTCAAAGACTCCTGCAGCTTTCCTTGTTCCTCCTCGTGTTGAATCCGCATTCCATTCTGGATTTCCCTGTGAAATACGATTTAACAAAGTGTAAAGCTCCTCATACGTCTTCTCTAATGCCTACCCACCGGCTGCTGAATCTAACAAAATCTTCGTATGTGGTTCCAAACCCTCAATGAATGTATGCACCAACACATCATTAGACTGGTGATGATGAGGACAATCCCTTAACATATTGAACTTTTCCCAAGCTTGATACAAATTCTCACCCTCTCTGTTTGAAACTTAGAATTTGACTTCTAAGTCTGGCTGTCTTCCCAGATAGAAAGAATCGTATCAAAAACTTCCTTGCAAGATCATCCCAAGTGGTGATAGAATTAGGTGGTTCAGCTTTTAACCACCTCTTTGCTTCCCCCAAAAGTGAGAACGGGAATAATGTAAGCCTAACATAGTCAGATGATACTCCAGCGGGGATGTAAGTGTCACTTATCTCCAAAAAGTTTTGAAGATGTTGTTGTGGATCTTCATGAGGGAGACCTGTGAATTGCCCGCTGGTGGGCAACAACTGCACCATATTCTGCTTAAGCTCGAACCTCCCTCATGGCTCTGGTCTGCGAATACTGGATGTAACATTATTTGCATGTGGGATTGCCACTTCGCGGACCGGTCTTGCTGCCATCTCTTCGGGCACTAAAACTGCCCTTACCAGTGGTGGATTCTGTTGCTGCTCCAGAATTGCTTGTCTTAGCAACTGCAACGTCTTCTCTAGAGCTTCCCTTCGTTGGCGATGAAATTGTCTCTCTGGCTCTATAAATGATCCACCAACTCCTTATCACTTGCCACCGTTCAGAAAAATTCAATACCTGCAAAAGAAAGGCTAAGACCAAGTTGTCAACACTTATATTGAATTTGTAAACTAACACTAAGAAAATAAATTTACCAATTGCCAGTCCCCGGCAACGGCGCCAAGAACTTGTTCGAGCCAAACTACTCGCAAGTGCACGTGGTCGTACAAGTAGTAAAGTGGCTTTATTTCAAGCCAAGTATCGATTCCACAGGGACTGAACTACGGTAGTAATTAACTTAAGTGATAGTGAACGATATCTCTATGAATGTAGATAACCAAACAAATGATGTTTTATGAGGCAAGATTAATGAGTAATAAGGATCTAAGTAAAGATTATAATTTGAAGTCTGAACAATAGCAATGAACAAGCTGAGGTTAAGGCAAGCATGCAGGGATGTAATTTCTTAATTCAAATTAGCTAATCTTCTATTCGGTTGCTAGTCAGGAATTAATCGCCAATGGATTGGATCTTTTGACTCCTATCCAATTAAAGAATCATGAGACCTTATTCTACATTTCTGTGATATAAGAACCTCATGCTCTATCCATACACAACAGATTCCATAAATGACTAATAAGACTTTCAGATATTTTTCTATTCTGAACGTAAATCTATTCTCAATTTTCTCAACTAAAAAAAGATCATATCCTACCAATTCACATCTGTCCAATTACTTTCCTTTTCAGAATCAAAATTGGATTTCTAAGATATACATTAACATTGGCCAAACATTAATGCAGTAAAAATAAGAATTGATAGAACAACCATTGAAGAAAAGATGAAAACTAAAATGATTAATGATTACATTCCTCTACAATTATCCTTAACCTCAGCAAGGGGTGAATTAGCCATTCATTTGTGGATTAAACGTCTTCAAATAAGTAGAATTCATACAAGCAATTGAAATTAAAGATAAAAAGGAAGAGAATTAACCCTAGAATTTTCGTCCTCTCAACTGCCTGCTACCCACGTTCTTGCTCAAAAAAGTAAGAATGTTTAAAATAAAACCTAAGTGTGCTATTTATACTAGTAGTAATTTTTCTCGGAATAACAAGCAACGTGGCACGGAGTGTATTGCGGAGCACTGCCTCCATGCCATGGTGCTATCGCGAACCTTCACTGGAACTTGAGGTTCCAGGTAATCACACTCAACGTGACACGGAGTGCCGTGCCACGGAGGTTACGCAAACCTCCACTGGAATTTGACATAATTTATTCATCCCAGGCAGATTGTCTCCGCGATGGTAGCGTGACACGGCGCCATCACGGAGCCCCTATTTTTGCCAACTTCCCTTGTCAACTTCCACTTCTTGCTTCCGAATCCATCCCCGCACTTCACCAACTTGTAGATTAGCTTCCAAAAATTCCTTCTACCTGCAAGACAACACTAATCATGTTGGTTAGTATAAATTCATATTTATCTAAGAATCACATGAGAATGTACACATAACAATAGATAAACAAGTAGAAATGAAGAATTTGAGTATCACTTGGGCATGAAATTCTGCCCAAGATCACCCATCAGTACCCTCAGGTAGGGTCAACACCGGTGCTGAGGTGAGTCGAGTCTTCAACTCTTGGAAGCTCTTCTCGCAAGCCCCTTACCATTGAAACATTACCTTTTTCTGAGTCAACTTAGTCAGCAGTGTCGCAATGGATGAAAACCCTTCAATAAACCTTCGATAGTAACCATCTAAACCTAAGAAACTCTTGATATCGAAAGGACTCACTAGTCTAGGTCAAAACTTCATAGCTTCTATCTTTTGAGAGTCCACCTGTACACCCTCACTTGACAGCACATGACCCAAAAATGCTACTG
This sequence comes from Datura wrightii, assembly GCA_035772735.1. Classification (NCBI taxonomy): domain Eukaryota; kingdom Viridiplantae; phylum Streptophyta; class Magnoliopsida; order Solanales; family Solanaceae; genus Datura; species Datura wrightii. The sequence goes on from JASDFA010000001.1 coordinate 115,431,471, forward strand.
AGTCTAGCCAAAACTCGCACTTGCTTAACTTAGCATATAACTGGCGATTCTTCAGAGTCTGTAGCACCACTCTCAAATGAGCGACATGCTCCTCCTTGCTCCGAGTGTATATGAGAATATCATCTATGAACACAATCATGAACATATCTAAATATGATTTGAACACCCTATTAATCAAATCCTTAAAAGTTGCAGGAGCATTCGCTAGTCCAAAAGACATAACTACAAACTCCTAGTGATTATACCGAGTCCTGAAGGTTGTCTTCGGAATGTCACTCTCCCAAACCCTAAGCTGATGGTATCTGGATCTGAGGTCTATTTTTGAATAGCACTTAGCACCCTGAAGATGGTCAATCAAATTATCAATCTTGGGGAGAGGATACCTGTTCTTGATTGTAACTTTGTTCAATTGTCGATAATCTGTTACACCCCGTAAAATGCCATCGGTTAGTAGGCGTACCTGTGGATCTGTGATGAATAAAAAGAGCATGATGCATGTAGAAAAAAGCCTAAAAAACGGGGTTGGATGGGACCAACGCTCACAAGGCCAGCGCAACGTGCCAGGCCTGTTGAAGCCTTGAGGGGCACGGCGCGGCACCGGGTTGCTGCGATTGCTGGCGCGAGGCGCCCCTAGTCCACCACCTAGGCAAGTATATATAGTCCTTTACTTTAATTTCCCCTCATTTGATATAGAACCCCTCGGCCAAAAGTGAAAAGGGACACAAATTTCAATCATTTTTCATTCGATTATGCTACCAAACGCCGTCCAATCTCAAATTAACTTCGGCTAGCGAGTCCTAGCCCTACAGGAAGCATTACTACAGGGTTATTTCTCAAAAATTCACTCGGAAAATTGGAACTCCGCCGAGTAAAAGTTGTCAGAATTACTTCAATTTAGATTCTAAATGGCCACAGACAATAGGTAAGTATTTCTCCCTTCTAAACCCTCGAGAAATTATATGTTTTTGACCGAATGAAGTGGAGTTGAAGTTATAGTAATTATTTTGAAAAGATATTGTTATTGGCCATTCCTGTTGTTTAAAATAGTTGTATTCTTTATGAATAAAGGCGACACCTAATTGAAATTATTGGCTTTAGGTGGAAAAGTGCGTAAACGAATGAAAGGAGGCATTCGAGGTATGATAAGGCTTATTCCTTCGGTAAATTATTCTAGTTGTATAGTGATACGACCTATGTGTTAAACGTAGATAATGATCCTAAATGTTGTAATTAGCTGTTGCTAGTATATGAGGATCAGGCATGTTGTGATTAGCTGCTATTAGTAGATTACGGTTACATATGTTGTGGTTAGCTGCTAGAAACGTATAAAGAGTATATCGCAATACCCTTTGTCGAGAAAGAACATATTAAGGGTGACACACGCTAGAAGCATTGTAGGAACTCCTCTATTCTTCAGTCCATTGTGTTGGTATAATTGGATGCTCTATTGTCAGGACTAGACTTTAGTAGCTCATGGATAGTTATTGGGCCTGAGTTAGTAAGCTGAACAGTGTAAGCGCAGCTAGGCGATATAACTACCAGTTTGGTGCCTGTATTGTTAGTGAAGCACGCACAGAGGCCTTTGGCGCACCCTCACGCCCCAGGGCCAGAAGTTTAGGTAGGATTCCATACGTTAGATTCAGTAGCACTAGGGTGTTTGGTGAACTGAGCGACAACCTGCCATCTAGTTAGCTACTACTAGTGATTGTCAGTTCCAGTTGCCTTAGTATTTATCATACAGGTTGCTCAGGTAGCCATCCGAGTCATTAAGGTTAGATAGACCTGTGGGTACCCTAAGGAAGGGGACCTTATTAGTAGTTAGAGGCGGGGCCAATGTCCCAGCCTGCTCCTACAAGATTCTCAGGTACAGGTTGCCGTGAGTGGCTAAATCCATGTAAACTTACCTACAAGGTTAGGAATCATCTAGAAGAGTCATATAAGGTCTGAGCAGACCAAGTTAAGGTCTAGAGGGCTAGAACCATGTTAGCATAATATTACCCTCAGGATAAGAATTTCAGTAGACTACCTATTGAGGATTAGGGGCCGACCGCTCGAAAGCATGTTCAGTCAGTAGCAGCCCTACAGTCGTTCTAAGCAAAGGAACTATGTAATTGATCATCTGCGACCCTATAGTTTCTTATGAGTTATAGTTGTCCGAGTAGGACATTCAAAGTATTGTCAGGCCACTCCAAACCCCGTCCTATTCGGTCTAGACCATTAGAGATTATGATCACTATCAAGATCCTCTGATCAGATATAGGTACACGGGGTGTGCCTGCTAGTAGCTATACAAATTATTCTAGGGGCGAGCAGCGGTCGCGTTAGGCCCAGAAGGCAAGATACACCTTTTGAGTGGCTAGATTGAGACTTCAGCATAGAAAATCGGTTGGGATTTCCCTCACCCAGGAGCCTTCCGTGACCACCTCAGTGTCACTAGATGCATCGTCCCTCGGTATGGGCTAGATGAAATTTCTCTAAGGACCAATATGCCATCCCAAGGGATGATGCAGATGCCCAAGGGCCATATTATAGTCCATTCCATGGCTAGACTATTATCTTTATGCCGTATCGGCATCACACCCTTGTCGAGCCTGGTGCCCAAGGTGCAGTTATCAGGAGTCCATCAGACTCAAACACAGATATAAATCAGGAGCCGAGTGGTCTCAGTTACAGACCCAGGGGACTGGTAGGTTGGCTATAGCACCAATAGAGTCGTAGAAACCTAGTTAGGGGTATATAGATTGAAGTGTGCTCGCCAGGGCTTATGGGGGCCCAAGCAGGTTATTCTGTGTTGATTGTACCTTCTAGGTTTATGGTTGGCCATGTGAGGCCCGTGTATGTCTTATTTTATGTGTTGGCCGTGTGGGGCCTAGTATAGCTGCTTATTTTTCTTTCTATTAACTAGGCAGCATGGTGGTCTTGTCAGCCCGCATAGGATCCCTATTAATGTATGTTGGATGGGCTAGCTGTTTTCTTTTACAGATGTTGTGTGGCCTTGTCGGCCTGAGGCTATGTTTACAGTCGAGATATAGCAGTTTGTTTTCTTGAATTTGAGTCATTGGTAGGCGTCAGAGGTGCTTGTACCTAGCCAGGTCAACCTAGATTCCAGAGTGGCATTAGGTGCCAGTCATGCCTCCCAAGGTGGGTCATGACATAATCAATGCACATCCGAAGAGAACCATCCTTCTTTCAGAAAAAGAGAACTGGTGCACCCCACGGTGATTTGCTAGGTCTGATGAAACCCTTGTCTAGAAGGTCCTTCAACTGCTCATTTAACTCCTTTATCTCAGCTGAAGTAATTCTATGAGGAGGAATAGATATAGGCTGCATATTGGGAAGAGGGTCAATACCAAAATCGATCTCCCGCTCAGGAGGAATTCCCAGTAAATCATCTGGAAACACTCCAGGATATTCACACACTACAGGAACTGACTGGATAGTCAGGGTTTCAGATGTAGCATCCTTAACCCTAACTAGATGGTACATGCAACCCTTAGAAATCATCTTGCTGGCCTTAAGGTAGCAAATGAAACGACCTACAGGAACAGCTGAACTACCCTTCCACTCTAGGACTGGCTCACCCAAAAATTTGAATTCTACCGCACGGGTTCTACAATTTACTGAGGCATAACATGCATGTAGCCAATCAATGCCAAAGATAACATCAAAATCTGTCATGACTAGCTCTACTAAATCTGCTGAGGTGACTTTCTTAAGAACTGTGACAGGGCAATTTCTATATACCCGTCGAGCTATAACTGAATCACCGACTGGAGTAGAGACTGAGAAGGGTTCTGATAGGATTTCGGGAAAGACTTTGAAACTACTAACAACATAGGGCATCACAAAAGATAAGGTAGCCCTTCGATCTAACAATGCATATACATCAAGGTGGAATTCTCTAACATACCAGTGACTACATCTGGAGAGGCCTCCTGCTCCTGAGGAGATGCGAGGGCATAGAATCTGTTCTGACGCTGACCCCCACCTGCACTAGTGGAGGCTCCCTATTGAACTGATCGTGCTGGTGGAGCTGCTGAGCAAGTGGCTGGGTCTCGGCCTCTACCATGGCCTTTTCTAGCTTTTGGACAATATCTGAGCATGTGTTCGGGCTTCCCACACCTGGAACAAGTACTTGTACTTGCTAAGCACTGACCAGTGTGTCTCCGGTCAAACCTGTCACAAGCTGGAATACTGGGCTCCACTGATTTGCTCCCCTGACGTCGAAAGCCTAATGTTCAGTTCGTCTGGTCGTGCCTAGATCTGGATGACACACTCATAGCTGACGGTGCCCGGGGTGATAATCTCTAGTGGGACTGTGGACCGTGCCCACCACCAGGTCTCTGTTGGGAGAATCCAAAGCTATCAGTCCTGGCCCTCTTTTCCTCTTTCTCCCGCTCACTCACCTGTACCACCTCTATCTGCTAAGCATATAGAACTATTCAAGGAAAGTCAATATCCTGATGAAGTATCGCGGTCTGGCAATGTTTGACCAAATAGTCTGCTATCCCATGCATGAATTGACTCAATCGAGCCCTCTAGTCTGCCACCATCTCAGGTGCATACTTGGACAAGCGAGTGAACTCTAAAGCCTACTCCTGGATTGTATCTTACCTTGCTTTAGGTTCACAAACTCAGCTTCTTTAATCTCACTTATCTCATGAGGGAAGAACCAATCCATAAATGCGGTAAGGAACTTATCCCAACCAATGGGGTCTGCTCTAACTACCCTGCTATCCTTCCATTGCCTGAACAAGATATGCACTACCCCTTTCAACTGATACGAGGCTAGATCTGTGCACTCCTCCCCAGTCACCCCCATGGTCTGGGTGATCTTCAGAACTTCATCAATAAACTCATGTGGATCCTTGTCAACCTTCGACAGAAAATCTTTGACTCTCGCCGCTGCCGCATTCCCATTCTGGGGAACATGCACTACCGCCTGTTAGCTGACTTGGGCAGTCAAAGCCTGAGTTAGCATCTGAATGGCAGCCTTAAACTCTGCATGGGCCACCTGCTTGGGCACATGATCCTCGGGGGCTGGTGGGGCCTGCTGGTGCCCATCCTCATTGCCATTCTTGTGGCCATTTCCATTTCCGTTTCTTCTTCTGTTAACTCGGCGAGAAGGCATGAGCATGCAAATGCGTATAACACGAGTTAGAAGGATAAAAATACATTTCATCGCATGACATAGATCATGAAAGAAGGGAACATTTCCTAAACATTTCGTAGCCTCTTTGTCATAAGTGTTGCATGCTTCACACCCATGAAAAAAGAATCTACTTAACGCAGATTTCAGACACCCTAGGACACTTCAAAACCTGATGCTCTGATACCAAGTTTTCCATGACCCGAACATAGGCCCGGATCGAGACACGGGACAAAGAACCTCGAGGGGATCCAAGTCGACCCATGACATGAACATGAAATCTAAAGCTCAACATATTCATACAGAAGTCTAACATATATAAAATAGAAGAAGTCTAAAAATCTGATAACATCGAATAACTGAATACATAGCATAATCTGAAATTGAAAACATACTATGTCTGATAAGCCTCTACATAGTGATGAGTTGATTGGAAAAGACCCTAACTAACTCACTAAAGACTAAAACTGAAAATACGGAACATAAACTAATAGAAGGGTCCTCGAAGGATGAGGACTCACCAACTCTAGTTGAGGAATGCAACTCTGAAGATCTAGCTAATGGCGGGGCTGAACCAGAATATCCGAGCCTGTATCATGAAATGATATAACATAGAGTGTGCGGTCAGTACTTGGAATGTACTAAGTATGCAAGATATTTTAAACTGCTAAGTAAGTAAAATCAAAGATTATGCATATCATAACACATTGCTCATAAGATTCTAAGAGTAGGACTTGCATGCTATTATCTGATAACATGATTTAGACATAACTAAATTTCATAACTGAATCGAATGACCCAAAGCTGAAATAGACTATTCATAAGTAAAACTGAATATTTGGTCAAACCTGCTGACAACATAATATCATAACTGATGAACATACATAACAAAAATCATGAGGAACAATGAGAGACTCATTATATAACCTGCATTACCAAGATAGAGCTTACGTGGTCCTGACTATTACACTCAAGTGGGCAGAGCTATCCAAACCCTTTCCAGGGCTAAGGACGGTATCATGATATCGATATCAAGCTGAAGGCCCCTTGGGGGCAAGGGAAAGCTGAGATGGGAGGTCCCTAATAATCTGATCATACCTATGTTGGCACATAGTTCTGAGGCACAGGGTTGATTGACCCTTATCCTACTCGGTGCTACACACTACTCCCAAAAACATGGATATGCTCTCCATCGTTTTTCAACGAAGTTGAACCATCGTCTAGTGATGAAGCTGAATCACAACATGATATGCAAAATTTGAAAACATAACACGAGGAGCCTTGGCTCAAAACATACCACAAGCTAAAAAAGGTGGGATTCTAGACTCCAAAATCCCATGAAATTTACATAAATCATGAAATATACTTGATTATATGGGCTTGCCCAAACTTAAACATACTTGAAATAGACTTTGATGGTCAAACAAATATGAATATAGACTTGGGTAATTCGAATTCATACATTTATCATATACATCTCATCATGCTTGATAACAAATGTCATAATCTCAACCTTTCATGAACTTTCATAATTGGGCATCATAATTTGTAAAACTTGAAAATAAAATTTGTAATTGAAAATATTGTAACACATTCCCATGAATCATAATTCAACATTAAAAATACGAATAGAATATATCCATGATAGATACTTAGAGAATTCACAAATTGGGTTAAAACCCCATAGATTCATCAACTTAGAAATCACATGAAATTAAAGAGGGATTGGGCATGGGAGTGGATAGATACACCAATTCATAATCCTTCATACCTGGGGAAATCCTGATTACAAAACCCTCTTGAATGCTCAAAGGAATTTGGGGAAGAACTTGATGAATCCTAAGCTTGATCACCCTTAGAAACAACTAGGCTTGCATGCATGGAGAGGAATTAGGTTTAGAATGAGTTAAACCCTCTTAAAACACACTTATCTGAGCTTAAAATGACATAGTTTAGGCCTTAGGAGCTTAGGAATTACGGAAAAACCCTATACTAATTCAGAGGAAAATAAACACTGCCAGTGACAACGAGTGATACCACGAGTCGTACCTTGCTACCATGACTCGTGGTGACTGTCCGTTACTTTCCTTCCCTTATTATTTAGTTCTTAGGTCTTGATACCATGACTCAACAGGACGAGTCGTTACATCAAAAAATGACCCTTCATATCATCTTGTTACTGCCTCCGATGGAACTGCATCTGAACTTCCCACGAGTCACACCAAGAATCGTACCTTCCTCCTATGAGTTGTGGGTTCCATCTGTTACTTGACTGGGGAATTTTCCTTGCTCTTCCCATGGGTACTTACAATGACTCATTGTTCCTCACCACGAGTCATATCACGACTTATACTACCCATTCCTGACTATTCCAGAACCAACCCACGACTCCTACCTACGAGTCATACCTTCTTCTAATGGGTCATTACAAGGCTCGTTGTTCCAACTCCTTCCCTCATAATTGCTAACCACGGGTAGTTCCTATGGGTTTTGGGTCCTTCCTATGCCTCGTACCCTCATTCATCTTGAGGAAAAAATTTCAGATTTCTGCTATTTCTCATTTTTAATTTCCGAGTCTAGTATTAGGAACTTCTGGGGTATTACAAAGGGTTATGTCTTGATTTCTTGTTGATTAATCCTATTAAAGCCTAATCAACCTCTCTAACTGTAATCGAGGAAATTAGGCATGAATTGATATTTGCAACCACCAACTCTAACTTGATATAAGAGTTAATCAAATATATTTAAACCCACTATTAATTAATCAAGATGAGATCTCTAGGCTTCACAATTCTATTGGGTTCAGTATGAGATTTAGCTGCTGATGATAAAAGAAAAGAGATACAAGACTGAATTAAATATAAAGTATTTACAATAACTGGAAGAATTGATGATTCAAAACTCTAGAAATGATCTTAAAAAATAGCTTACAAATTATTGGAAAATCTTCCAAATCTGATTCTATGATATAAAGTTCACCTCTTACAAAAATTCCTAAAAATGCTATTTATACTAAGCCAAAAATCCAAGACCAAATTCTTCCCAAACTGATCTAGGTACAACTTATGGACCGTTTATTTAAAGTTCTCAGATTGTTCCACAAATAGCTCTATCTGGTGCACTGTCAGTGGCCATAAATGTATCTATGGACCATACTTTTGATCTGCGGCCCAAAGCCGTCCTCCGCATATTGAAACTTCAGATTTTAACTACTCTAATCTTTGGCTTGCGGATCTCATTAATGGTTCGTATATGGAATCTATGGCCACAACTACATTCATATGTTGAATTCCAATATTGTATAGTCTCTAAATCTCAATCTACAGTGCCCATTTACGATCCTAGATGGATTTTATGATTCGTAACTAGCTCTATATTTTTGCCAAACTTAGTCAATTCTTCCAAACTCTCTGAAGTTTATGTATAAACCAATAGATGAACTGCATAATGAATCTACAACTCATATGTTGTACTTTTCAATAGATTTTCTAGAATTTTACAACTTTTCCTCAAATCATCTGAGTTCCACAAACATAGAAAAATAGCATTAGTATTAACTTATAATAGTAAATATGTTATACCCTGGAAGCCCAAAGATCAGACCCAGGAGTTAAAACGGAGAAAAGTTAAAAGATGGCACCAGGCATAAGGACGGATCGTCAGGTGACCCATGAGAGCAACCCACGAGTTGTGATGTGACTCGTGGGGAGGCCCAGGTGAGGAGTTTGAAAATTTGAGAAAGGGATCCCACAGACGTGACCATAAGTCGTGGTCAGACCCCCACGACTTGTTAGGTCAGTCGTGGGGTAGGTGAGTAGGAAAAGAGAAGGAAGTGAGATAGTGTACTTAACGGGAGGACCCCATGAGTCGTGATTAGTTCCCACGATTCATGGGATGAATCATGACCAAGCAGGGAATAATTTTATTGAGACTAAGGAAGTGTAAATAACGGATGGTGACCACGAGTCGTGGTCACCTGGTAACGTGTTGTTATTTCCCAGAAGACTTGAGAAGCAGTGAACCTCACAGACGACTCCATGAGTCGTGGCCATAGAGGACGGGTCGTTAGATCCCTTGTTGGGACCATCTGACAATTATTTTTTGCAAACTTAGTAAGGGCTTTTCCGTAATTCATAAGATCCTAAGGCCTATACTACGCCATTTTGAGTTATGAATGATGACTTTTAAAGGGGTTAACTTCATTTTAGGCCATTTAAATTCATGCATGCAAGGTAGAAGGTGAGAGAGGGTGGTCAAGCCTAGTGTTTCTTAATTTCTCTTCAGTTTCTTCTTGGGCTATCAAAGAGGTGTAAGAATCATATACCAATAGGTATGTAGGGTTATGAATGAGTGAATCCTTTCATACCCATGCCCAATTTCTCTCTAAATCATGAGATTTCTAAGTCTAGTCTATGGGGTTTTAACCTAAATGCTTGAATTTCCTAATTCTCTACATGGGAATGCTTTAATTATGTTTCTACTACTGAATTATGAAGCATGGTCATGTTTTATATTGTTTCCAATCAAAAATCATGTTTCTAATTTTATGAATTGAAAGGCCATTGATGAGAAGTCCATGAAAGATGAGATTTGTAATGAATGTATGATGATGATGAGATATTATGATAAAAAGCATGTTTTAAAGCTACCCATGTTTATAATCATGTTTTTGATGTTAATTGAGTATTTCCAAGTATGATAAAGCTTTGGGCAATGCCCACATGTTTAAGTATGAATTATGATTTTCCCGAATTAAGCTTACCATATGGTTTTGGAGCGAAGACTCCCAATTATCTTTCAGCTTGTGGTATGATTTGAGTTAAAGCATCTCAAATGAATGATTTCATATTTGAGATGTATTTGATTATTGAGCTTCTTCAATAGACGATGTTGAGCTTCGTTGAAAAAATGATGTAGAGCATATGCATGTTTTCTTTTAGGAGTAGTGTCTAACATCGAGTAGGCTAAGGGTCGATCACCCTATGCCTAAGAAATACACACCAACATAGTTTTATACTATTATATATATATATTAATTTGGGACCTCCCTTGTGAGCTATCCTCGGCCGATTGGCGCACGAGCTTGATATCGATATCATGGTATCGTCTCTAGCCCTGGCAAGGTTTTGGACTGCTCTATCCACTTGAGTGTGATAGTTGTGACCACATAAGCTCTACCATAGTATGTCGGTTAAAAGACGAGTCTCCCATTGTTCCTCATGATTTTAGTTATGCATGTTCATCATTCTTGAGATTTATACATTGATATATGTTCTAAAGTAGGTTTGACTCAATATTCAATTTTACTTATAAATATCAGATTTTAGCTTTGAGTAAATCGATTTAGTTATGATATATGTTATGTTATGATGAGATCATGACTTCAGAAAGAAAGCATGCAAGCCCTACTCTAAGATTCGTAATGTTTATGTTCTACATTGTGCATTGTCTGTAAATGATTTTTACTTAAGCAGTTTTACTTACCTTACATACTCGGTACATTTCACGTACTGACCGCATACTCTATGCTATATCGTTTCATGATACAGGACCTAGCTCTCAGGCTCAGCCCGCTCATAGTTAGTCTTCTGAGATAGCATAGTATGTTGTGGGTGAGTCCTCATCTCCCGAGGACTAGACTATTCAGATTTTCTTTATGTATTTTCATTTTCATCTTATTGAGTTAGTTGGGGTCTTGTCCCATCAAGTCATCATGTTTAGAGGATTTTCAGACAAAAGATGTATTCAGCTTCAGGCTGTATATTCAGATGTTAAGTTTGATTTAGACTTCTGCTATGATTATCTTGTTGATTCTTCTATTTTATTGATCGAGTTAGATGTATGCTTATGCCATGGGTCGACTTGGGATCTCTTAGGGCTCCTTGTCCCGTGTTGTAGTCCGATCCTCCGTTCGGGTCGTGACAAACTTGGTATTAGAGAAATAGGTTTGAATTGTCCTAGGGTGTCCGAAAGTCGTGTTGAGTAGAGTCTTTTTCGTGGGTGTGAAGTGTGCCACACTTATGAAGAAGAGGCTACGAGACGTTTAGGAAATGTTCCCTTCTTTCATGATCTATATCATGCGATGAAATATCTCCCTATCCTTCTTATTCGTGTTATTCGTGATTGCAGAGATTTGGATCCCCAAAGAATGAATGGTAGGAGAAATGGGAATGGAGAAATCCATGAGGATGGCAACAGGAATAGGCACCAGCAGGCCCCACCAGTTCAGAAGCACCATGCACTAGAGCCGGTTGCCCATGCTAAGTTTCGGGCAGCTATTCAGATGCTTGCGTAGGCCTTGACTGCTCAGGTCAACTAGTAGGCGGTTTCGCATGTTCTGCAAAATGGAAATGCAGCGGCAGCTCAAGTTAGAGACTTCTTGAGGATGAACCCGCCGGAGTTCCTCGGGTCAAAAGTAGATGAGGACCTACATGAGTTCAAAGAAGAGATTGTGAAGATGACCCAAGTCATGGGGGTGAACGGAGTTGAGTGCGCAGAGTTGGCCTCATACCAGTTGAAAGGGGTCCCGCACATCTAGTTTCACCAATGGAAAGATAGCATGGTCACCGGAGCGGGCCCTGTCACTCGGGAAGAGTTCCATGTCGCATTCTTAGATCGGTTCTTCCCTCGTGAGATGAGGGAGCTGAAGGTAGTTGAGATCGTAAATCTGAAGCAAGGGAGGATGATAGTGCAGGAGTATGACCTTGAGTTCGCTCGCCTATCAAAGTACGCCCCGGAGTTAGTGGATGATTAGAGGGCGCGGGTGAGCAGGTTCGTGCATGGAGTGGCGGGCTATTTGGACAAGGATTGTAGGACCACTATGCTCCACCAGGACATGGACTTCCCTCAGATGGTTTTGTATGCCCAACAGATGGAGGCGGCGCATTCGAGAGAGAGGGAGGCCAAAAGGGCCAGGACTGATAGTCACAGATTCTCACAGCCGAGGTCAGGTGGTGGGCACCGACAACAGACCCACTAGAGATCATCAGCCCCAGCATCTTTAGCATTGAGTGTGCCATCCAGACTGAGGCACGATCAGAGGGGGCGAGCATCAGGCTCTAGAGGTTAGAGTAGCAGACCCGCAGATTCTAGCATCCCAACTTGCCACAGATGTGGTTGGGGGAACACAGGCCAGTGCTTGGCAGGTTCAGGTGCTTGTTTCGAGTGTGGGAAGCCCATACACATGCTTAGAGAATGCCTAGCCGTGAGACAGGATCAGGATGGGGGCTGAGGCCCAGCTTCTAGTTCAACATCCCCTCCCACATGCTCAGCACATCAAGGGGTATCTATCAGTACAAGTGGCGGTCAGCGCCAAAACATATTTTATTCCTTAGCATCCTACCAGGAGCAGGAGGTCTCCCCGAATATGGTCACCGGTATAATATGAGTTTTCCATCTTGATGTTTATGCTTTGTTAGATCCGGGGGATACCTTGTCTTTTGTGACACCTTATGTGGCTAGTAGCTTCAGAGTCAGTCCCATAGTCTTGTCAGAACCCTTCTCAATTTCTACCCCATTAGGTGACTTAGTTGTGGCTAGACGGGTGTATAGCGGTTGCCCGGTCTCAGTCCTTTAGAAAGTCACCTCAGTAGATTTGATAGAGTTAGCCATGATTGATTTTGATGTTATACTCGGCATGGATTGGCTATTTGCATGTTAAGCTTCAGTTAATTATAGAACCCGGGCAGTAGAGTTCAGATTTTCGGGTGAGCTAGTCTTAGAATGGAAGGGTAGTACAATTGTGCCTGTAGGTCACTTCATTTCCATCCTTAAAGCCAGGAAGATGATTTCTAAGGGTTGTGTGTACCATCTAGTTAGGGTTAAGGATGTGGAGTCCGAGACCTTGACTCCCAGTCAGTTCCAGTAGTATGTGAGTATCCAGAGGTCTTTCTAGATCATTTACTGGGAATCCCTCCCGAGCGGGAGATTGATTTTGGTATTAACCTTCTTTCCAACACACAACCTATATTTATTCCTCCCTAAAGAATGGATCCAACTGAGCTAAAGGAGTTGAAAGAGCAATTGAAGGACCTGTTAGATAAGGGATTCATTAGGTTGAGCATGTCCCCATGGGGTGCACTAGTTCTCTTTGTCCGAAAGAAAGATGGTTCTCTTCGCATGTGTATTGATTATCAGAAATTGAACAAAACCATCGTCAAGAACAGGTATCCTCTACCCCGGAGTGATGATTTATTTGACCAGCTTCAGGGTGCCACGTGTTTCTCGAAGATAGATCTCAGATCTGGGTACCATCAGCTCAGAGTTAGGGAGAGTGACATCCCAAAGACAGCCTTCAGGACGCAGTATGGTCATTATGAGTTTGTAGTTATGTCTTTTGGACTAAAGAATTCTTTTGCAACTTTTATGGACTTGATGAACAGGGTGTTCAAGCCATACTTGGACATGTTCGTGATTGTATTTATTAATGACATCCTGATATACTCTCGGAGGGAGGAGGAGCATGCTGCTCATTTGAGAGCGGTGCTACAGACTCTCAAAGATCGCCAATTATATGCCAAATTTAGCAAGTGTGAGTTTTGGTTGAACTCCATAGTGGTTTTTGGGTTATGTGGTATCAAGTAAGGGCATAAAGGTAGATCCTCAGAAAGTAGAAGCTGTAAAGAATTGGCCTAGAACAGTGAATTCTTCAGATATTCGGAGCTTCTTAGGTTTAGCTAGCTATTATCAGAGATTTGTTGAGGGTTTCTCATCTATTGTAGCAGCTTTGACAAAATTGACCCAGAAGAAGGTGAAATTTCAATGGTCGGAGGCTTGTGAAAAGAGCTTCCAAAAGTTGAAGACCCGACTTACTTCAGCAGCAGTGTTTACCCTACCCTAGGGTACTGACGGGTTTGTGGTGTATTGTGATGCTTCAAGGATCGGGCTTGGGTGTGTATTGATGAAGCATGGGAATGCTATAGCATATGCCTCTAGAAAGTTGAAGGCTTATGAGAAGAATTACCCGACCTATGATCTTGAATTGGCCGCGGTGGTATTCGCCTTAAAGATATGGTGACATTATTTGTATGGGGTCCATGTAGATGTATTTACGGACCATAAGATCTTAAAATATGGGTTCACGCAGAAGGATCTCAATCTTCGACAAAGGAGGTGGTTGGAGCTACTCGAGGACTACGATATGAGTGTGCTTTACCATCCGGGAAAGGCTAATGTAGTAGCGGACGCTCTTAATAGACTCTCTATGAAGAGTGTGTCCCATGTGGATGAGGGGAAAAAGGAGAAGGTGAAAGATGTACATTGACTTGCAAGGTTGGGAGTTCGATTGGTTGACTCGATCGATGGTGTTGTTGTTGTTAAGAATGGATCAGAATCATCCTTGGTGGCTGATGTAAAAGCTAAGTAAGATGATGACCCCATTTTGGTAAACTTGAAGGAAGTCATTCAAAATCAGAAGGTAGAGGTTTTCTCAGAAGGGGGAAATGGTGTGCTTTGGTACCAGGGTTGCCTCTGTGTTCCGAATGTTGACGATTTGAGGAGCCATATGTTGCACAAGGCTCATGGATCCAGGTATTCTATCCATCTAGGTGTCACCAAGATGTACCATGACTTACGGGAAATCTATTGGTGGAACGACATGAAGAAGGATATCACAGAATTTGTAGCTATGTGTCCGAACTATTAACAAGTAAAGGTTGAGCATCAGAGAACGGGAGGCATGCTTTAGGATATCAGTATTCCTACTTGAAAGTGGGAAGAAGTTAATATGGACTTCGTCAAAGGTCTACCTCATACTCGTCTACAATATGACTCCATTTGGGTTGTGGTGGATAGATTGACCAAGGCTGCTCATTTTCTACTGGTCAAAACCATGGATTCGGTGGAGGATTATGCCAAACTCTATATCCGGGAGCTAGTTCGATTGCATGGAGTTCCCTTATCCATCATTTCAGACAGGGTACCCAATTTACCTCTTAGATTTAGAGGTCATTTCAAAAAGGACTGGGTACACAGGTTAAGCTCAGAACAACATTCCACCCGCAAACGGATGGTCAAGCGAAGAAGACAATTCAGATTCTCAAGGACATGTTGAGAGCATGCGTAATTGACTTCAAAGGTAGTTGGGATGATCACTTGCCCCTTATCGAGTTTGCATACAATAACAGCTACCATTCCAGTATTTAGATGGCGCTGTTCGAGGCTCTCTATGGGCGGAGATGTAGATCGCCCATTGGGTGGTTTGAGGTTGGTGAGACGAAAATGATAGGGCCAAATTTGATTCATGAGGCTATAGAGAAGGTTCAATTGATAAGGGACATGCTGAAAACTCCTCAGAGTCGCCAAAAGTCCTATGCCGATGTGAGAAGGAGAGAATTAAAATTTGAAGTTGATGATTGGGTATTTCTGAAGATGCCTCCCATGAAAGGAGTGATAAGGTTTAGAAAGAAAGGGAAACTTAGTATTTGCTATGTCGGCCCATATCGAATTGTGAGATGTGTGGGAAAGGTGGAATACGAATTGGAGTTTCCCTCAAAACTATCTTCTGTGCATCCTGTATTCAATGTGTCACTCTTAAAGAAGTGTTTGGGTGATCCATCTCTAGTTGTCCCTGTGGACAGTGTTTGTCACGACCCAAATTGTTACACCCCAAAAATTTTTTTAATGATTATTTGATGGTTATATGTCATATTAAGGGAATTATGGGTCGTATTTTGTCCGTAGTTGAGGAGGGAAACATGTGCAAAGGGAAAAAGCGAAGAGTATGTGAAGTTTGTAAATAAGGGTCAACTTTAAATGGAAATATCTCCAAATATATAATGATTAAGAGGTCTTATAACATATCAAATGAAAGGTATTTGAGTCTAGTTTATAGTGAAAAACATTTCTTGTCAATCGGAGTTCAGAGTAAAAAGTTATGCTCATCTGAAGACAGCACTGTCGGCTGGAAAAGCGCCCATGCGCGCGGGCGCAGAGACCGGCAGGCAGCAGACGCGGGCGCCGCCCAGACCTTGGCTAGCCCACCGATATGAAGTAAAATTGAACTAGAAAGCTCATTTCTATTCTGTTTTAGTTGATTTTTTTTCATAATTCAGATAATTCAAATCCCTATAACATGGTGAAAAGATATCCCAGGTAAGAAACTTCACTCGTGCCTCTTTTGGGGTTTTAAAAGAGAACCTTGGAAGAAAGTCATGGCTTGTTGTTGTCTTGTGGTTGATTGTGGTATTGCTGCGTTTTTAGATGATTATATGTAGAGGAAAGAGTAGGAGTTTACTCCTACTTTAGCTAATAACATCTCCAAGAAAGTGTAAGTAATTCCCTTTTTGATTTCTTTAAGTTTATGAGGTTATAAGTTGGAGAATGTTGTAGTATTGTGTTGTTGTTTCTTAGTGTGTTTTTGTGGCATGTTGCTGCCCAATTTTTTCATGCCCAATTTACTGGCAGTTCAGGCACTTAGCTACAAATTCAACAATGTCTCTTTTCATGCCGTTACACCAGTAAATATCCTGCAAATCACGGTACATTTTTGTAGCACCAGGGTGAATGGTGTATCTTGAGCTGTGTGCCTTAGCTAGCACCTATTGTCTCAACTCACCAACATCCGACACACACAACCTACCCTAGTAATGAAACACCACATCTCCCCCTTGGGAGAAAGCCTCAACCGCCTTTCTGAGAACTGCTTCTTTAAGTTTACATAGAATTGGATCTTCATCTTGTTTGGACTTAACTTCAACTACCAAGGATGAATCCGACCCGCTTTGCACTACCACGCCACCTTCAGCTGAATCCACCAACTGCACCCCCAATCGGGCTAGCCTGTGAACTTCTTTCACTAGCTCCCTCTTGTCTTCCTCAATGTGAGATACACTTCCCATAGACCGTCTTCTTAGGGCGTCAGCCACCACATTGGCCCTACCCGGGTGGTACAACACACTCATGTCATGATCCTTTAGAAGCTTCAACCACCATCTCTTGATGCAAGTTTAGGTCCTTATGGATGAACACATACTGAAAGCTCTTGTGATCCATGAACACATCCACGTGAGCCCCGTATAAGTAGTGTCTCCATATTATTAATGCAAATACCACCATTGCCAACTCCAAGTCATGAGTTGGATAATTTTTCTCATGAACTTTGAGTTGTTTGGAGGTGTAGGCTATAACTTTGCCTCACTATATCAGAACGCAACCGAGTCCAACCCTGGAAGCGTCACAATAAACAACCAATCCATCTGTTCCTTCTGGCAAGGTCAAAAGTGGAGTGGTAGTGAGTCAAGTCTTAAACTCCGGGAAACTCTTCTCACACTCGTCCGACAACTGGAATTTCACCTTCTTCTGGGTTAACTTGGTCAGAGGAGATTCTATGGAGGAGAAACCTTTAACAAACCATAGGTAATAACCCGCTAAGCTCAGGAAGCTCCTGATTTCAGTGGGAGAGGTAGGTCTGGGCCAATCTTTCACTGCTACAATATTGTGAGGATCTACCTGTATCCCCTCACCTGAGATCACATGACCCAAGAAAGTCACGAACTTTAACCAGAATTCACACTTGCTGAACTTGGCAAATAACTAGTGATATCTGAGGGTCCAAAGGACATCACCACAAACTCGTAATGACCATACCGAGTTCTAAATGTTGTTTTCGGTATGTCACACTCTCTAACCCTTAACTGATGGTATCTTGACTTGAGATCGATCTTGAAGAAACAACTGCCTCCCTGATGTTGGTCGAACAGGTCTTCAATTCTAGGTAGGGGATATCTGTTCTTGAATATGATTTTGTTCAGTTGACAATAATCTATGCACATTCGAAGGGCACCGTCTATCTTTCGCACGAACAAAACTTGAGCACCCTAGGGAGAGATGTTGGTTCTGATAAAACCCTTGTCAAGAAGGTCTTTTAGCTACTTCTTCAACTCCATAAGCTTAGCTGGAACCATTCTATAAGGAGGGATGGAGATAGGCTGAGTATATGGGAGGAGATCTGCTCCGAAGTCTATTTCTCGTTCAGGGGGAACTCCGAGAAGATCCTCAAGAAAAACATCTGGGAACTCACTAACTACTGGAACTGAATGGATGGTTGGGGTCTTAGAGTTGGAATCCTTGACCCAAACCAGATGATATAGAAATCCTTTGGAAATGAGTTTCTGGGACTTAAGTTAGGAAATAAACCTACCCTTAGGCGCTAAACTACTCCCTGTCCATTCTAACACTGGCTCATTGGGAAATTGAAACTTAACAATTCTAGTTCTGCAATCGACTGAGGCATACCAGGAGTGTAACCAATCCATGCTGAGAATAAGGTCAAAGTCGACCATGTCTAACTCTAAAAGATCAGCTGGAATAAAATTACTCAGAACTGAGACTAGGTAGTTTCTATACACCCGGCTGGCTCTAACTGACTTGCAAACTGGGGTGGAGACTGAGAATGGTTCTGAGAGGACCTCTGGACTAATGTTGAACTGGACTGCTATATAGGGAGTCACAAATGAAAGATTGGCTCCTAGATCTAAGAGGGCATACATGTCTAGATGAAAGAGATGTAACATACCAGCAACTACGTCAGGTGAGCTTTCCTGATCCTGATGAGAAGATAAAGCATAGAAATGATTTTGGCGCTGACCGCCGTCTATACAAGATGTGTTAGCCTGTTGGGCTGGTCGATCTGCTGGAGCTGATGATGTGGTGGATTGTGATCTCCCTCGCCCCGCTGAAGGGTACTCCCTAAGCCTTTGTCCGAGCTATCAACACCTAAAATAGCCCCCTTGTCCCTGAAGGCATTCTCCTGGGTAATTCCTACCACACTTGGGACAAGCTGGATACTTGTTTCCGGTACTGTTAGTCCGAGACTAAGTTCCAGATGATCTACCCCTCTGATCCTGGTGGGGCCGACAAATTGGGGCGTTGGCTAAACTAGGTGCTGGGGGTTCTCTGCTGCTGTTGTAATTGCTGCTGTGGGCAGCTACCACCGCTAGATCTTTGATGGCCGAAATCTGACTGGCCAGTCCTTGACCTTATTTTTGTTACGCTCCATATCCTTATGTTTTTCAGCCTCAATCTGCTGGGCATAGACAATCAAGCTAGAAAGGTCCATGTCCTTAATCAGCATCGTGATCCTGCACCCCTTGAGGACTAGGTTTGACACTCCATTTACAAATTTAAGCATGCAAGCCCTTGGCTCGACTACCATCTTTGATGCATGCTTAGACAACCTAGTAAACTCCAGAGCATACTCCTCCACAGTTCTTTTGCCCTATCTCAAGTTCATAAACTCTGCCATCTTTGCCTCCCTCAGCTCCCGAGGGAAAAATTCATCCAAGAAGGCTGTGTGAAATTCTTCCCACTCCACTGGTCCTTCTCCTGTTGGCTGCCCTTCTTTCCACTGGTCATGCCAGACTTGAGCTACCCCTTTCAGCTGGTAGGCAGCCAAGTCGGCACTCTCGAAGGTACTGACACCCATAATTCGGGTGATTTTCCTAATCTCCTCTACAAACCCTTGTGGGTCCTCTCCCATCTTTGTTCCATGAAAATTTGGAGGGTTCATTCGGGTGAGTCTCGTACCCTCGCAGCTTCCACAGACCCGTTGGTGTTCATCAACACCACTTACTGATTCACCAGATTGGTCATGGTTTGGGCCAGTAACTGTATAGCTACCCTAAACTCTGCGGTAGAAAGTGAGTCATCTTGAGGAGCTGTTGCGGCTGGTGGGGAAAGTTTGTTGACATTACCGGCCCTTCTTCCAATACCTCGTCTGGGAGACATGGTTCACTGAAATGAAACAGAGCACGAATTAGAAGGGCATTTCTAGAATTGAACTTTAACGAATGATAAGAGTATGAACAAAGGAGAGTTTTCCTAATAACAACTCGTAGCCTCCTAGTCATAAGTGTGGCACGCTTCAGACCCATGAAAAGGACTCTACTCGATGCGACTTTCAGACTTTCCAAGGATACTCTAAACCTAGCACTCTGATACCATGTTTGTCACGCCCCGAGTCTACACCCTAGACGTAACACGGTTCTTGAAGCCACAAGTGACCCCAAGTCAACCCCTGGTCTATCATTCACTAGCATTCTGAGTAAACATGCATAGCGGAACTTTAAAGTAATAACATTAAGGCATTTTTATGAAAATTTAAATAAAACATAAAACATGGAAACTGAACATCTGTAAGTCTGAAAGACTTCTAACTGATGAGTTACTGGGACAAGCCCCCAGCTAACTCTAAGTCTAAAGTAAACTTCAACTGACTATAAGAGAATTAAAATAAGGCTCTCGAATGATGAGAACTCACACAAAATCTGTGGCTGTGGAGGAGCTGAATCGGGGTGATTAACGCTGTTGAATCTGGGAACCAGCAGCTGTATCATGAAATGATACAACATAAAAGTATGTGTGAGTACTTTGAATGTACTGAGTAAGTGAGAGATGTAAATAAAATGAAAGAACTAATAACTGAACTGAAGTGACATGAAATGACCAACTAAAAATATTGAAAACTGATACAACTCGAATATACTGATATGGTCAATAATGACCTTGGCTGATGGTCATAAACATGCCCTAAATTTTAAAGACTGAGTCTGAGATACTACACTGAGTCGCTCTGAGCTGAGAAATCTAAGAGTGGACTAACTGTCTAGTGGGAGAGTATATAACTAACATATAACCACGTGAGATAGACGTGGAGTCCGATGTATACACCCCACCGGTAGGACCCAATATACATTGCCAGGGTATAAAGGCATGAACTGGGTGATCACAAAAGTCTAGAGTCAATCAGGTCAAGTAATACTGTAACCTATGTTGACAACATAGTTCTAGGTGTTCGGCTGTCTACTTTGGGTATAAAGCTACACGTAAGTGTACGTGGTCGAACAAGTAGTAAAGTGGCTTAAGTAAGCCAAGTATCGATCCCACAGGGACTGGGATAAGGTAACAATCTGCTCCAGTGTACTATATTTTAATTCTAACAATGAAGACAACAGTGTAACCAAGAGTTAGATATTTTGGGATCTAATTTTTATGCTAAGTCTAAAACGAGTATCTAATGTGAGTCTGAAATATGAATGTGAGCATACTGAGGTTAATTGAACATGTAAAGAAATTAATTATCGATATAATTTGGTTAACCTTTCCTCCGGTTGCTAGTCAAGAACTAATGCCAATGGATTAAAACTCTCGTATTTAACCCAACTTACGAATCATGAACCGCCCACCTACATTTCTGTGATTAAACGAAATTCATGTTCTAGCCATACAAACCCGGTTCCTAAATTGACTAATACGACTTTCAGGTATATTTCTATCCTGAAGGTAAATCAATTCTCAATTTTCCCAAACTAAGAAAAGATCATATCCTATTAATTCACAACTTTCCAATTTCTTGCTCTCTCGAGTGAAACCGGACTTTTTAAATATAATTAACATAGGCCACACATTAATGCAGTAAGAACAAGAATCAATAGAACAACCATGGAAGAAAAGATGAAAAAACCAACTTAATCAACAATCACATTTCAATACAATTGTTCTTAACCTCAGCAAGAAGAGGAATTAGCCACTCATTTGTGGATTAAACATTGTTAAATGAGTGTTAAAAATACAAGCAATTGAATTAAAGAAGAAGGAGATAGAGAAAAACCTTGATAATTTCGTCCCTTCAACTGCCTGTAACCCACGTTCTTGCTCCACCAAGTCAGAATAATTAAAAATGAACCTAAGTGTTCTATTTATACTAGTGGGAATTTTTCCCGGAATAACAAGCAACGTGTCGCGGAGTGCATCGCGGAGCACTGCCTCCGTGACACGCCACAGACGCGGAGGCTCACTAGAAACTCGGTGTCCAGGTAATAAGGCCCAACGTGGCACGGCGTGCAATGCGGAGCTAGGCCACCGTGCCACGGACCCAACGCGCACCCTCACTGGAATTTGGCCAAAAATTCCCTGTCCAGGCAGAAGGCCTCCGTGATGGCAGCGTGACACGGCTCCATCGCGGAGCCTCTTTATTTTGTGCCTTCCAATGCCTTGTCCTTTGCTAACATCCAAGTCCAACTCCGATCTCTCCCAACACGCATTTTAGCTTCCCAAAATTACATTTTACTTGCAAAACAACGCTAATCATGTTGGTTAGTATAAATTCACATTTTATTAACAATCACATGAGAATGTATAAACATTGCTAGATAAACAAGGCTAAAATGACACATTTAAGTATCACTTGGGCATATAAATTTGCCCAAGATCACTTACCCCACACTTAAATCCTTGTTCGTCCTCGAACAACAATCTTACACCTCATGCAATTTACACCCCAACCTCGCTACTTTGGTTCAACAATTTAGGCTACGATCATACCGATTATTCAATACAGCAAATCATCAAGAAAACATGCATGGTCCAATCAATGCAATGACCTTCAATACATCAAGACCTCCTAGACTTAAGATTCGACTCTCGATATTGGCAAACTCATGCAAATCAGCTGATCAAGACATCCGACATGAAAATTAATCTCTCATCAAGCATGTGCCCTCACTACACAAGAGAATTTTCCCCTTTTTGATCATATGAAATCAAAAAAAAAACTAATTACATGCAGGGGCATATAAACACTATTTCGCTCTCTCTCCCAAAAGAATTCACATGCATCATGTCACGACCCATGAGCTTGCCTTTAGTGTATTACTCCACTAATATAAAGAAGTGTGATGTAAGATCACGTAGGACTTTAACGGGTTGTAATGTAAGCTACAGAACTAGTAAATATTGGGCTAGCCAATAATAGTCACTAACATCCTTAAACGCCTTTTTCAATACATCCCATCAAACTCGTGGGCATTGTTTCTTCCTTCATCCTCCCATTCTTGAAGTTTGGCTTTAGTTTGGCCCATCTTATTAAGCACACTTAACACAACAACAAAGATTATTTATACACCTTCATTATGGTTTATTTATAACAAGTGCACCTTCAACCTTTTCTTTCCTTCCATCACTCTGCTTTTCTTTTCTTTTCACCATTCTCAATCTTTGACACTTTGGGAAAATTATTTTCTCTTCTTAAGCGCTTAAGAGTTTTGGATCAAATTTATAGCTAATGAAAAGAAGGGATTAAGCTCGGTTTACAACTTTTTGAAAAAAGAAAAAAATAATAGGCTGAAGGCTCAACGGGCTGACTAGGGTGTACAATCAAGGTGGGTACTATAATGAAAAAGAGAAACTTTCGGTTAACAACAAAGAAATGCCTACATCCTTTCCTACAATACACCTCCTTCATTTTATTTTGTACACACACCAGGCAAGTTCTAGACACTTCACAATAGCATGGAATAACAAAACCTCACTTCACACTTATTGCACATGCTCAATTCAAGACGTATTCACGGACTCTTCAATCAGCTAATTACAAGAATTCAAGCATTAAGCCTCAATCACACTGAATCGACTCTATGGCCTAGGTATCTCAACATATTTACAAAGTTGCATGCTTTCATACGAATCACCTTTGCATTTCAAATATCATGTACAACACGCAACCAGAATTCCACAACTATAAAGTAACTACAGGTTTTGGGATGCAACCCACAAAAGAAAGACAACTAAAAAAATAAATGAAAAAAAAATCTACTCCTAACATTTCCCTTAAGACGGTCGTCATCCATCCATCATAGGGAACGGTCACTAACTAAGACTTCGGTTCAATGGGACCATTCTAGGTAAAAGAACCGAAAACAAACACCGAGAAACCCAAGAATTGAAAAAAAAATTTTAAAAATATCGATCATTTCGATAAACAAAAATATGTACAAACTCAGCTAGCAACATTCAGCAACACACAACAGTTTCACATATAATTACAATACAGAACAACAACTTCACAATCACAAATCACAGGGTCACAAAATTTTTTCACAGGCACAACAACAGAACAAAACATACACAACAACATAGCCAGCACCTAACTACTCCCACCCCACACTTTTCTCGAACACTGTCCCCAGTGTTCACAGAAATTAAACTAGCACAAAAATTGGGTGGTGGAACTCCCTGATCAATCAAAATACTCCACTTCTTCATCAGGTGCTGCTGCTTCCTCTCCCATGTCTGAATCACCCCCATCGTCATTATCGGACTCCACATCGGAGTCCTCCCCACGTGTCTCCTCATCTGTGGGGACATCATCATCCGTGGGCTCCAAAAAAGCTGGCCCCACTCGGCATAAAGCCCTGACATTTTCACCAAAAGGGTAGTCTAGCTCGAGCTGCCATAGCTCCTCCTCTGTTGCCGGCCTCCTGCCTATGCTCAGCTGGAGCATCTGCATCCCGTACATGTGAGCCATGTACTGATCATCCCGAGCATGTCGCTCGGTAAGTGTAATAACAGGCCCGTGGGTGGTGTCGGGTGCCTTAGTTTTAGTGATATCTAAGGCCCGCCGCTCCATCTGCGGGATGTAGTCAAGGGTCTCTTCCTCGACATCCAGGCCCCTCAGGAATGTGGTGAGTAGTCCACCGAATCCGTATCTGTGCCCCTGATGCAACCGGGCTCTCTTCATGGCAGAGATAATCACCGCCCCCACATTGATCTCCAGCCCTTTCATCAGGGCGTACACCAGGCATACACGATCCCGGGTTACATCCGTCATATGTACCCCCGGGATTAGGCAGGAACACACGATCTTAAGCCATATTCTGGCTTCCCTATTCATCTGTGAGTAGGGCAAAGTCTGATGGTAGCCCCTCTCCTTGTGTCTGCTCCATCTAGCTGTCGATCAGGTTCCACACAAAGTGCATCTGATTTCCGCATATGGTGGAGTGATGTTCAGCTGTCGAAGCACGTGGGCGTCTGTGTCCCGCGCCCCTAGGATAGCATTGAGGTGGTGGCTCAAAGGTGACTATTTGCCCTCTCATTTTGATGGTGTGACTTCTGAGAGTCGGGTTCCAATTAGCATAGAATTCCCGAATCAAGTGCAAGTTGCATTCCTTGGGCTCTTCAAAGATGAAGTTGAGCCCAGCTGCCTCGATCCTATGGACGATCCTAGGGAACTCCTGTGCCAACGGTTCCCTTGCTATGTGTTCCTCGGGGAAGTACTTGCTCTCTTTGTGCTTTGCGTACCACTTCTTCCCCTCCTCAGTCACCCACCTGGTCCCATATTGACGGCATTGGCCGCGTGGAACCGCTGGGACCGCTGTGCCCAATCTGATTCTTTTTCTGCTGGCACCAGATGTTGATGCGCCTTGTCCCTTGTCTTGCCTGCTTGCCATTGTTCCTGTCAACCCAAACAGACAAGTTCAATGTTAAGCCAATGAATATTAGCTTCGACTAAGGTTGGGTTAAGCTAGGCTACCCCACATCTTAGTCCTTAGCTAAAATTACAACATTACGGCAAGATCATACTTATTTACACAAACAAACAACCAAATATAATAAACATGCTTAGTGCATTCGAAGAATTCGACGGTATATATTCTATGTACTACTCAGACTTCATACAGCTGACCACAATCATTACCATCGACAACATTTTATCTCATAGCACTTAGCAAGGAGAAACAAAACAAAAGAAAAAGGAGAAAAAAAAGTAACTACGTGATCCTATACAATTCAATCAATTCTTGCAATTTTCGATATTACCCTAACTCGAGAATCCGTCGGTTTTTGAGCATAGTAACAGTTAGCACCATCGACTCATCTCGCTCAACATGTGCAACCCAACATGAATTTCACTAGTTCAACTAAATTTTTCCATTTCAAACTCAAAGGCAAGCCCTAGCTATGATTTTATCACAAATTCGATTAAACTATGTCATTATCGAGTTCAAGCAATCACAATGATACTCCGAACATCAATCAACAATAATTCAATAGAATTTAAGCTCAATTTCTACTTAGGGCAAGTTTAGCTCATATCACAAGTTCAATATCGAAAATATTCGACAAGAATTGAAATAGAGTTGAAGAATATACCTTAAATTCGAAGAATTGATGAAAACTCGATGAAATTCTTGTCCTAAGTCCGTGTCACATTGAGGGGGGATGGGTTTTTGGGAGGTTGGTCGCGGAGTGTGTGATAAATGAGGGAAAAAGAGGGGGAATTAGGGTTAAAAAGGGGAAAAATCGTGCGGGTCACCCGGCGACCCGGTGTGACCCGTCGTGATATAAACATCAACGTGTCACGGAGGGTAACGCGGAGCATGCCCTCCGTGACACGGAGCTATCGCGACGGCATTCTGGAATTTTTTTAAAATTCCAGATTTATACCTCAACGTGTCATGGAGGGTAACTCGGAGGTCCTCCTCCGTGACACGGAGCTATCGCCCTAGCTCACTGTTTTGCCACTTTTTATTGATTTTCATACCTCGAATTTTCCTTTGCGATCTCTTGCAAATTTATCCTCCGTTCAACCTGAAATTCATCTTACGACAAGAATTTGGTTAGAATTATAGGTTTCACTCAAAATAAAACTAAAAATAAAAATATAAAACTAAAATTTTTATTGTTAATCAAGAAAAAGAAAATTTATTCACAATTTACAAAGAAAAATTTCACGGGTTGCCTCCCGTGCAGCGCCTGGTTTACCGTCGCGGCGCGACGTCATTCAACTCAATTGTCTTCTAGGGTGACAGACGTTTTTTCTCGACCACCGTCCTCACTCCAGTAGTGCTTACATCTCTGCCCATTTACTAAGAACGTGGCACTCCGATCTTCTTGCCACAACTCTACTACCCCTTGCGGGGTCATTCTCACCACTTCAAATGGTCCTGACTATTTAGACCTCAGCTTTCCTGGAAACAACTTCAATCTTGAATTGAAGAGCAATAATTTCTGCCCTGGCTCGAAAATGCGATGCACCACATGTTTGTCATGCCACCTTTTCATTTTTTCCTTGTAGTACTT
The DNA here is from genome assembly GCA_035772735.1 of Datura wrightii. Taxonomy (NCBI): domain Eukaryota; kingdom Viridiplantae; phylum Streptophyta; class Magnoliopsida; order Solanales; family Solanaceae; genus Datura; species Datura wrightii. The sequence goes on from JASDFA010000001.1 coordinate 115,458,475, forward strand.
GGCACTCTCGTAGGCATTCCAGCGGAACTCTTCAAGTTCACTGAGCTTCATTAGTCTCTTCTTGCCCGCCAGCTCTAATTCCATATTCAGCTTCCTCACAGCCCAGAAGGCTCGGTGCTCTAGCTCCACCGAAAGATGACACACTATACCACAGACCAATCGGCATGGTGAGGTTCCAATCGGTGTCTTGTAAGCAGTTCTGTACGCCCACAATGCATCATCAAGTTTGGTTGACCAATCATTTCATTGTGTATTTACCGTTTTCTGGAGAATCTGCTTCACTTGTCTATTCGACACCTCTACTTGCCCACTAGTTTGGGGGTGGTACGTTGTTGCCACTTTGTGGCGTACCCCATACTTGGCTAATAGTTGCTTGAAACTTGCATTGACAAAATGAGCCCCTCCATCACTGATAATGGCTCGGGGTGTCCCGAACCTGGTGAGAATGTGTTTTTTCACAAACTTCATTACTACCTTGTTGTCATTCCTGGGGAAAGCTATTGCTTCCACCCATTTTGATACATAATCTACGACCACCAAGATGTAATGATTACCAAATGACGGTGGGAATGGGCCCATGAAATCAATGCCCCATACATCAAAGGTTTCAACTTCCAGTATATTCTGCAGTGGCATCTCTTGTCTTCTACCAATTGTTCCTATACGCTGACATCTATCACACATCTTGACGTATGCCATAGAGTCTCCGAACAATGTAGGCCAAAAGAACCCTGACTGTAGAACCTTGTGTGCTGTTCGCTCGCCTACATGATGACCCCCATACAACGAAGAATGACAGCTCCTCAACACCTCTGCAATCTGACTCTCTGGGATGCATCTTCTTATTACCTGATCCGGTCCCTGTTTAAATAAGTATGGTTCATCCCAAACAATGTGTCGGCAATCATGCCTCAATTTCCTTCTCTGTTGGACTGTTGCCTCAGGTGGGTATACTCCGCTCACTAGCAAGTTGACTATGTCTGCGTACCAGGGAACTTCATCTTCCCCTACTGCCAAGAGCTGCTCATCTGGGAACTCTTCATTTATGTTATCACCTTCCATCACATGCGACGGGCTCTCCAATCGTGATAGGTGATCTGCCACCTGATTCTCGCTCCCCTTTCTGTCTTTGATCTCAAGGTCAAACTCTTGCAACAACAGGATCCATCTGATCAGCCTGGGCTTAGCATCCTTCTTGTTAAATAGGTACCGAATCGCTGCATGGTCGGTGTACACCACTACTTTTGAACCCACCAAATAGGACCTGAATTTGTCAAATGCAAACACCAATGCTAGCATTTCCTTCTCTGTGACTGTGTAATTGCTTTGGGTTGTATTCAGCATTTTGCTTGCATAATGAATAGAATGAAAGATTTTATTTTTTCTTTGCCCCAATACAGCTCCGACGGCCACATCACTGGCATCACACATCAACTCAAATGGTTGTCCCCAATCCAGAGAAGTAAGGATAGGTGCTTCTATCAATTTCTGCTTCAACTCCTCGAATGCTTTAACACACTCTTCATTTAACTCAAACTTTACCTCTTTTTCTATCAATCTGAATAGTGGTCTAGAAATTTAGGAAAAGTTTTTGATGAACCGTCTGTAGAATCCTGCATGCCCAAGAAAACTGCGAACACCTTTCACTGACACAGGTGGTGGCAACTTTTCAATAAGCTCGATCTTAGCACGATCGACTTCCAACCCCTTTCGAGACACTTTGTGGCTAAGGACAATACCCTCCTTAACTAAGAAGTGGCATTTCTCCCAGTTTAGTACAAGGTTGGATTCCTCGCAGCGAGCCAGCACCCTGTAAAGATTCTGCAAACAAGTAGCAAATGAATTACCGAAAATAGAAAAATCATCCATAAATACCTTAACAAAATCCTCCACCATGTCGTGGAAAATAGCCATCATGCATCTCTGGAATGTGGCGGGTGCATTGTATAACCCAAATGGCATCCGCCTAAAAGCATATGTCCCATAAGGACAGGTAAAAGTAGTCTTCTCTTGGTCCTCCGGAGCTATGGCTATTTGGTTATAACCAGAGTACCCATCAAGGAAACAATAATATTCCTGTCCAGCCAACCTATCTAATATTTGATCAATGAACGGGATTGGGTAATGATCTTTCCTCGTGGCTTCATTAAGCTTTCTATAATCCATGCAAATCCGCCAGCCTGTGACGGTTCGTGTAGGAATCAACTCATTTTTCTCATTGGTTACCACGGTCATCCCTCCTTTCTTTGGAACGCACTGAACGGGGCTGACCCATTCACTATCTGAAATCAGGTAGACCACACCTGCATCAAGCCACTTGATTATTTCTTTCCTCACCACATCCTTCATTGCTGGATTTAGCCTTCATTGCGGATGAACGGTTGGTTTTGCTCCTGTCTCCATGAAAATCCTGTGTGTGCAAAAAGCTGGATTGATACCCTGAATATCTGACATTTGCCAACCTATTGCTTTCTTCCTTTTTTTGAGGACACCCAATGCTTCCTTCTCCTGTGCCTCCATCAATTCTGCAGAGATGATGACTGGTAACGTCTCATCTTCCCCCCAAAAGACATATTTTAAATGGGGAGGCAATTCTTTCAGTTCCAGCTTTGGCGCCTCCTCAATGGATGGTTTCGGCAATGGTTCTAGGGACCTAAGGATTGAAATTCCTATCTCCTCGGATGCCTTTGTGATTCGTTCAACATTTGGACCACCTCATAAGAATCTCTATCTCCAAAATGATCGGAGTGCATCAACACTCTTTCCAGTGGGTCTTGAGATTCAACAATCTGACGAATTTCTTTATGTTCAACCACACTGATTGCTGAAAGCTCCTCATGTATTGCCGGCAGCTTCATGGCTTTAAACACATCAAATACCTCAATCTTGTTGTGTGCTCGCATGGTTAGCTGCCCTGCAGCTACATCAATCAGTGTTTTCCCGGTCGCCAAGAAAGGACGTCCCAAAATAAATGGGACTTCCGCGTTTGGCTCAAAATCCAGCACGACGAAATCTACCGAGAAGATCAGGGAGCCAACTTGCACCAGAACGTCCTCCACAATGCCATCAGGTCTGGCTAAGGACCGAACCGCTAATTGCAAGATCACTGTTGTGGGTCTAGGAGTCCTAGACCCAGCTTTTTGAATAACGATGACGGCATCAAATTAATGCTCACTCCCAAATCACATAATCCACGAGCTCGGATACTCTGCCCAATAGTAATTTGTATAGTAAAGCTCTCAGGATCATTGAGCTTTGTGGGCAGTCGATTTTGTATCCGGGAAGTGCACTCCTCCGTGAGAGCCACCGTAGCATACTCAGTCAATCGACTTTTGTTTGCCATGATGTCCTTTATGTACTTTGCATATTTTGGCACTCCCTGCAAAACATCAACAAGAGGTAAGTTAATATGTACCTATTTCAGCACCTCCATGAATTTCTTGAAACACGCCTCCTCCTTGTGTTTCTTTAATCTTTGAGGGAACGGGGGTGGTGGTCTTTCTGATTCAGCTTCCTTTTTCTTCCCCCTCTCATCACTTTTCTCCCTCTCAACTTCTGATGCTCCCGATTGTTGAAGTGGTCTTTCTGGTTTCACCTCTTTAAGCTGCAAACCACTCCTTGTGGTCACCGCATTCACCTGCTTGGGGTTGGGATCCGTGTCGCTCGGAAGTCCTCCTCTAGGTCTGGTGTTTTGGGCTCCAGCAAATTGCCCAAATTGATATTCAAGTGCCTTAGTAGCTAACTGGTTGTTTTTCACCTCGGCTGCCAATTTCACATAGTCAGCCTGCAATTGAGCTTTGTTAGCTATCATCGTCTTGAACATCTCCTCAATGTTGGGTGATGGTGGTGGAGGAGGTGCATTGTTGTTTCTACATTGTGCCTGATAGTTCTGCTGCCCTCCTTGATTCCTCTGCGCCCCCTGACTTGAACTTTGCCCTTGATGGTTGTTGCTACCCCAAGAGAAATTCGGGTGATTCCTCCTGTTGGAATTTTAGTTGTTGCCATACTGTTGGTGGTTGTTCCTCTGTACATTTCCCACAAAGTTCACCGAGTCAGGATTTTTCTACAACACTCAGCTGAGTGCTCACTTCTCCCGCACACTTCACACCAAATCTGCTGTACTACATTCACTGGGGCTTGAGTCTGGTTGATTGTCATGTTACTGAAGTGGGTGTTGAGTTGATTCTGTAAAGTAGCTATTTGTGCAGCAATAGCTGTAAAACCATCCACTTCTAGAACTCCTGCTGCTTTCCTTGTCCCTCCTCTTGATGAATCAGCATTCCACTCCGGATTGCCTTGCGAAATACGGTTCAACAAGGTATACAGCTCCTCATAAGTTTTCTCCAGCGCTTGTCCCCCAGCTGCCGAGTCTAGCAATATTTTTGTATAGGGTTCCAAACCCTCTATAAAAGTGTGCACCAGCACATCATTGGATTGATGATGATGAGGACAATCCCGCAACATGGACTTGAATCTCTCCCAAGCCTGATATAGATTCTCTCCCTCTCTCTATTTGACACTTAGAATTTGACTTCTAGGTCTTGCTGTTTTACCGGAGGGAAAAAATCGTATCAAGAATTTCCTTGCAAGATCATCCCACGTAGAAATAGAATTAGGTGGCTCAGCTTTCAACCACCTCTTGGCTTCTCCCAATAGTGAAAATGGGAACAATGTAAGCCTGGAATAATCTGATGACACTCCAGCGGGGATGTAAGTGTCACTTATCTCCAAAAAATTTTGGAGATGCTGCTGTGGATCCTCATGAGGGAGACCTGTAAACTGCCCGCTGGTGTGCAGCAATTGCACCATGTTTTGTTTGAGCTCGAACTTCCCTCCTGGCTCAGGTTTGCGGATGCTAGATGTGACATTATTAGCATGTGGGATTGCCACCTCGCGAACTGACCGAGCTGCTACTTCCTCGGGCACTAACATTGCCCGTACTACTGGTGGATTCTGTTGTTGCTCCATGATTGCTTGTCTGAGCAACTGCAGATTTCTTTCTAGAGCTTCTCTCCACTGACGATGAAATAATCTTTCAGGCTCTAAATACGAGTCCACCAGCTCCTTGTCTCTTGCCAGTGTTCAACAGAGATTAAATCTGTAAAATACAGGCTAAGACCAAGTTGTCAACACTAAGAAAATAAGAATATAGTAAATTAACACTTAAGAAAAATTCACCAATTGCCAGTCCCCGGCAACGGCGCCAAAAACTTGTTCGGCTGTCTGCTTTGGGTATAAAGCTACACGCAAGTGCACGTGGTCGAACAAGTAGTAAATTGGTTTAAGTAAGCCAAGTATCGAACCTACAGGGACTGGGATAAGGTAACAATCTGCTCAAGTGTACTATATTTTAATTCTAACAATGAAGACAACAGTGTAACCAAGAGTTAGATATTTTGGGTTCTAATTTTTATGCTAAGTCTAAAACGAGTATCTAATGTGAGTCTGAACTATGAATGTGAGCATACTGAGGTTAATTGAACATGTAAAGAAATTAATTATCGATATAATTTGGTTAACCTTTCCTCCGGTTTCTAGTCAAGAACTAATGCCAATGGATTAAAACTCTCGTATTTAACCCAACTTAAGAATCATGAACCGCCCACCTACATTTCTGTGATTAAACGAAATTCATGTTCTAGCCATACAAACCCGGTTCCTAAATTGACTAATACAACTTTCAAGTATATTTCTATCCTGAAGGTAAATCAATTCTCAATTTTCCCAAACTAAGAAAAGATCATATCCTATTAATTCACAACTTTCCAATTTCTTGCTCTCTCGAGTGAAACCAGACTTTTTAAATATACATTAACATAGGCCACACATTAATGCAGTAAGAACAAGAATCAATAGAACAACCATGGAAGAAAAGATGAAAAAACCAACTTAATCAACAATCACATATCAATACAATTATTCTTAACCTCAGCGAGAAGAGGAATTAGCCACTCATTTGTGGATTAAACATCGTTAAATGAGTGTTAAACATACAAGCAATTGAATTAAAGAAGAAGGAGATAGACAAAAACCCTGATAATTTCATCCCCTCAACTGCCTGTAACCCACGTTCTTGCTCCACCAAGTCAGAATAATTAAAAATGAACCTAAGTGTTCTATTTATACTAGTGGGAATTTTTCCCGGAATAACAAGCAACGTGTCACGGAGTGCATCGCGGAGCACTGCCTCCGTGACACGCCACAGATGCGGAGGCTCACTGGAAACTGGGTGTCCAGGTCATAAGGCCCAACGTGGCACGACGTGCAACGCGGAGCTAAGCCACCGTGCCACGGACCCAACGCGCACCCTCACTGGAATTTGGCCAAAAATTCCCTGTCCAGGCAGAAGGCCTCCGCGATGGCAGCGTGACACGGCTCCATCGCGGAGCCTCTTTATTTTGTGCCTTCCAATGCCTTGTCCTTTGCTAACATCCGAGTCCAACCCCAATCTCTCCCAACACGCATTTTAGCTTCCCAAAATTACATTTTACCTGCAAAATAATGCTAATCATGTTGGTTAGTATAAATTCACATTTTATTAACAATCACATGAGAATGTATAAACATTGCTAGATAAACAAGGCTAAAATGACACATTTAAGTATCACTTGGCCATATAAATTTGCCCAAGATCACTAGGAACCTGGTTACGCTAGAACCCCGGCCCGTTCGGTGCTAAGTTCTACTCCCACTAGAAAATTTAAACTGAACTACTAGATTGATAGATCGAAACTGGGGCCCAAGAGTAGTCAAGGACATATAACTGAAAGTACCCTAAGAGTCTTATCGGACCAGATTCTAAAACTGGGTTCTAGACTGGTCAGAGATGCTTATCTGGAAGCGTTGTAACCGTCTAAGAACAAGCTATTACTGAACTGGGGTCCTGGGGCTAGTCAGAGCTATATACCTAGATTGTTATGACAGCCTAATGGACCAAATAACTATTGTCTGAATCTGATTTTGATAACTGAGAGGCACTACTGACACCTAAAAAAAAGACTGTAGTCAAACTGATCAGTTGACAATTTTCTAAAAGATTCTGAAGAGATTCTATGTACTAATTGGTCTGAACTACTAGCATCTAATAGAGAACTTAACTTATTCCAACAACATGGGAATATCATAATATGGAAAAAAATTCAAGAATTAAAGAAATCTCATTCGACGAGGATAAAATCATTCTTATCGGTGGAATAATTGTTCAACATGTATATAGTAAGAATTTTTAGGAAATTCATCCCAAAACATTTTTCATTCACTAGATGGAATTTAATAAGAAAAAATCATTACTCGAAAGTTAGGGCTTAAATTCACTTTTGTATGAACATTGACAATTTAATTAGGAACTGATGAAGATAATATGAACAACCAACATGGATATTATTCTAGGCGAAATTAATGAAAGATAACATGGAATTCGTTCGTATTAGAAAGCTCGGGGCTAAAATTGATAAGGGAGTTATGGGAGGATTTTGGGGGACACAAGGGAAGGACAATTCCCTTGTTGAATTTCCACATACCTGACTAAAATCTCCCGAAGAAGAAGCTTGAACTGCTGCTATAGATAAGAAGCCCTAGTATTTCTTGGAGGGTTCTTGAGAGGAGAATGTTTGATCTTTTCCGAGAACTTAGAGTGGGGAATAAGGAATGAACCGCTTTTCCCCTCTAAAACGTCTAAAATTAGCACTAAAACGCCATAGTTTAAAGCTTTGGAGAGTAGGAAATTATTAAATAGCCCTTAGAAATTCACTGGGAAAAACTGTCAGGTGCCCCTAACGGGTCGTGGGGACTGACCACGACTCGTGGCCACTCCCGTTAGGTACACTGCCTGGGATCCTTAGTACGTCACCACGAGGGACCTAACGAGTCATGGTCTATGACCACAACTCGTGGTCACCAGTCGTGGACCACACTATCTCATTCTGGAGATCTAATTCTAAGTCCAGTAATGAGTCACTTAATGAGTCGTCGGCACAAATAACGACTCATTGCATCCACTCGTCAAGTACACTAGTCAACTAAATATATTCCCAACTAAAGCCTGACCACAAGTGACTTAACGGGTCGTGGTTTGTGACCACGACTTGTGATGTCCCTCATTGGGTGCACTGCATCTCATTTTCAAAAAATTACTCCTTCTTCTCACGACTGACCTAACGAGTCATTGGGTCTCATAACGACTCGTTAGGTGGGTCATCCTGAAGCATTTCTGCAGCTTTTCTGATTTAAGTCTCATAATTAGATTCTGAGTTTCCGGGGCATTAAAAGTGAGGTCAAAACTGGGGCTGAAGTGAGTAGAGTCTCAACTCTTGAAAACTCTTCTCACAAGTATCGGACCACTAAAACTTAGTCTTCTTTTGAGTCAACTTGGTCAATGGTGCAACAATGAGGGAAAATCCCTCTACAAACCTCCAGTAGTAGCCAGCTAAACCCAAAAAGCTCCTAATATCCGTAAGACTGACAGGTCCAGTTCTTCACCACCTTTATCTTTTGAGAGTCCACTTGCACACCCTCACTAGACACCACGTGACCCATGAATGCCATGGAGTCTAGCCAAAACTCACACTTGCTAAACTTAACAAAAACACACGGTCTTTAAGAGTCTGTAATACAACCCTTAAGTGAGCGACATGCTCCTCCTCGCTCCAAGAGTATATGAGAATATCATCTATGAAGACAATCATGAATATATCCAAATACTGCATGAATACCCTTTTCATCAAGTCCATAAAAGTAGCAGGAGCATTCATTAATCCAAAAGACATAACTAATAACTCGTAGTGACCATTCTGAGTCCTGAAAGCTGTCTTCGAAATGTCACTCTCCCTAACTCCGAGCTGGTGATAACCAGACCTGAGGTCTATCTTGGAGAAGCACTTAGCACCCTGAAGCTAGTCAAAAAAGTCATCAATCCCGGGGAGGGGATACTTATTCGTTATTGTGACCCATCCTTCATTTGAACAAAGAGAATTGGTGCACCCCATGGGGACTTGCTGGGCCTGATAAACCCCTTATCTAGGAAATCTTTCAACTGCTCCTTCAACTTCTTTAGCTCGGCTAGGTCCATTAGGTAAGGAGGAACAAATACGGGCTGTGTATCAGGAAAAAGGTCAATACCAAAGTCAATCTCCCACTTGGGAGGGACTCTTGGTAGATCATCTAGAAATACCTTCAGATACTCACATACAACATGGACTAACTGGAGAGTCGGGGTCTCGGACGTAGAATCCTTAACCCAGACTAGGTGGTAAACACAACCCTTAAAAATCATCTTTCTGGCCATAAGGTAGGAAACAAAGAGACCTACAGGCACAACTGAACTACCCTTCCGCTCTAGGACTAGCTCACTCGAAAATCGAAACTCTACCATATGGGTTTTACAAATTGACTGAGGCATAACATGCATATAACCAGTCCATACCAAATATGACATCGAAATCAGTCATGTCTAACTCTACTAGGTTGGTTCAGGTGATATTCTGAAGGACCATGACGAGATAGTTTTGTATACCCATCGAGCTATAACTGACATGCCAATTGGAGTAGAGACTGAGAAGGGTTTCAGGACTGACTCCGAAACTAACAGAAGCATAAAGAGTCAGAAAAGATAAGGTAGCCCCTAGATTTAGCAATGGATACACATCAAGATGGAATACTCGTAACGTACTAGTAACCACATTCGGTGAAGTCTCTTGCTCCTAACGAGATGAGAGGGCATAAAATCTGTTCTGAAGCTAACCCCCAGCTGTGCTAGTAGAAGCACCTTGCTGAAAAGGGCGTGCTGTTGGAGCTGCCGCTGAACTAGTTGCTAGAGCATGGCCTCGACTGTCGCACTGTCTAGCCAGAGGACACTTCCCGCACATGTGCTAGGGCTTCCCACACATGAAGCAAACATCTGATCCATCTAGGCACTCTCCTATGTGGTTCTTACCATATTTACCACAGACTGAGAAAGTGTGCTCTACCGGCGTGCTCCTCTATCCCCTTGAACCTAACGCCCTGCTCCTCTAATCACCCCGAGGTCTGGATGGAACACTGGCTAATGACGGTGCTGGGGTCGATGACCTCTGGTCGTACTAGGGGCGATGTCTACCACCAGACCTCTATTGGAATAACCCAAAGCTGCCTATCCTTGACCTCTGGTCGTACTAGGGGCGATGTCTACCACCATACCTCTATTGGAAGAACCCAAAGCTGCCTATCCTTGACCTCCTGGCCTCTCTCTCCTTATCTTTCATCTGATTTGCCTCTATCTGCTGGGCGTATTTGACCAACTGCGAGAAGTCTAGGTCTTCAGCATAGCGTTCCTAAATTCCTTGACCAGCAAATCTGCTACCCCATTCACACACTTGCTCATCCGGGCCCTCTGGTCTACAACCATCCCCGGCATATATTTAGACAGCCGGGTAAACTCCAAGGCATACTCTTGGACGGTCCTGTGGTTCTTCTTCAAGTTGACGAACTCCGTTGCCTTTGCCTCCCTCAACTCTCTATGGAAGAACTTGTCTAAGAAGGCAATGACAAAGTCATCCCAACTCATGGAAACTGCTCCCACTGCTCTACCCTCCTTCTATTTGCGGAACCATATGTAGGCAACCCCCTTTAGTTGATAGGAGGCTAGGTTCTCACTTTCCTCTCTGGTCACCCCCATAATTTAGGTGATCTTCGGCATCTCCTCAATAAACTCATGTGTATCCTTATCCACCTTCGACCTAAGAAACTCAGGTGGGTTCATCCTGAGAAAATCTCGCACTCTAGCTGCCACCACATTCCTATTCTGGGGAACATGAGCCACAGACTACTAGCTGACCTGCGCGGTCATGGCCTATGCCAACATCTGAAAGGCTACCCTAAACTCGACATGAGCAACCTTCTCTGGGAGAGGATCTGCTGGAGCTGGTGGGGCTTGTTGTTGCCCATCTCCATTGTCATTACCATGGCCATTTCCATTGCCATTTTTCCTACATTAACTCGATGTGGAGGCATGATCTGCAAATGCGTAAAGCTAGAGTTAGAGGAGTAGAGAGAGATTTGAACTCATAGCACGAGATAGAATAATGAAAAGAAGGGAAGTTTCCTTAACATTTTGTAGCCTCTTCATCATAAGTGGCGCACTTCACACCCATGAAAAAGGCTCTACTCAACGCAGATTTCAAACATCCTAAAAAACTTCAAAACCTAATGCTTTGATACCCATTTTGTCACAACCTGAGTTGGGACCCTGGATCTAGACACGAGACCTAAAACCATGAATGGCTCCAAGATAACCCATGGCACATACATAGCATGACTTAAAAACATAGAAAAGTGGGAATTAAATTAAAAGCATGAATAAGCGGAAGTTTAAAGTATCTCAACATAACATAAAGGGAGTCAACATTTGACAAAAGCTGATAGACTACATAATGTCTGATAAGCCCCTAAACTGTCGGATGAGCTGATGGGACAACAACCGCCAACTAGCTCGCTAAAGTCAAAAACTGAAATAGCATAATCAAAACAACTAAATGGAATGCCCTCGGAAGATGAGGACTCACCAACAACAGGGACTGAGCTAGACCAAGGTGGGAGCTGGACTAACAGCGAAACTAGGTCTGATCGCTCGGACCTATATCATGAAATGATACAGCATAGAGTATGCGGTTAGCACTTGAAATATATTGAGTATGATAGTAATTAAAGTGTACAATTAAAATACATAAAAAATCATGAGAGTAGGACATTTCAAGGAAAACGTGATGTAATAATCATAATTAAAACATGAGGGCTCAAGGTTTTCAAAACTATTCATAAACTAGTCATAATCGTAATCATAATAGAATCCTTGTAAAACATAACTTGAGCCAAAGTAGCATAATTATAATCATGCATAAACATAAGGAACAATGGGAGGATTCGTCATAATCAATACCATCATGATAGAGCTTACATGATGCCCCAACTATTTCGCTCAAGTGGGCAGAGCCGCCCTAAGAGTTTCTAGGGCAAAGGACGATAACATGGTGTGATCATTGAAGAGACTCCATAGGGTTAAAATGAATATCAACCTACGTTGGTAGGTAATTTCGAGACTCAGGGTTTACCTGAAGCCCGACCTACTCGGTGCTAGACACTACTCCCAAAAACATGCACATGACTCAAAATCAATATCGTGAAATCATACATGAAGTTCATGGGATAGTTTAAATTATAATAATCATGATCATGCTTGTAATATGTGAACTATCCATGAAATAAGGACCCGTGAATCGACCATAATCATAAACCTGATAATCATGAAAAGTCATTAATAATTGAGAAAATCCTCATACTTGAAATTCATAAATTCATGAAGAGTTCTTACATAAAATCATGCATTATGAATCATTAGATATATATTAGGGCTTAAGAGAATTGAAAACATAAGAGGATCATAGAATCTCACAAAAAGGAATTTATCCCTAAGAGTTCATAATCATATTTGTAACATAAGGGACCATAATTGCATGAGAAATTATAGGAATTATAAAACAATAATCATGACAATCATAAATTTGTATCAATTCAGCTATACCCATAAGAGAATCATTGAGAAATTTCGTAACCCAATATAAACCTAGAATATTGAAAATAGGGCTTGGGGAATGGGTGATCATGAATTTGTTTGAATAAAGGGCATGAGGGTGAAAGAACCCATCATTGATAAGCTCTCATACCTTGAATTGACAATCAACAACTAGCCTTGAAACCCTAATTACACTTAGGGAGAAATTGAGGAAGAACTCTAGAAATTCTTGATAGGTTTTGAGAGACTTTGATCTTCTAATTAGGGTGTTAGGGGAGGAATGGATGATCTAGGGTGAATAATACCCTTAGAACACTCTTTAAAAAGCTTAAATCGCCGTAATTTAGGACATAGGAGCTTAGAATTTATGACAATGTCCTTAATGATTTCATAGGAAAAACCTCTCTGTCAGTCACAACGATCATACCAGGGTTGTACCTTGAAACAACGACACGTGGTTTCTTCCCTATTTCCAGACCGACCCTAATTCCCCAGTCTCTGATTCTTTCCATGGACGATTACCATGACTCACAGTTTCCTACTATGGGTCGTACCATTAATCGTATGACCTATACTTGGAGAGCTAATAACATGCTACGACTCTTGACCACGAGTCGTAGCTCGAGACAATGATCGTTGGATTCATCAGTTACCACTATGCCAAATTTCCAACTCCTCTACTTCTAACCGCGAACCACCAATCGTTTCCTATAATGAGTCGTACCATGAATCATACCATCCAACCTAGGCATCCCAAATCAAACAACGACTCCCGATAATGGCCCATTACAGGGACCTACTATGACTCATTGTCCTAGGCCTATTTTCTACAGAGTTGATTCATGGATTTATCCTATGGTCCGTTATTCCATTCCAAGACTCATACAATGAGTCATTTTGAGATATTTTTTCAACATTTTTTGTTGATCGTATTTCCAATCCCGGATCTAGCCTTAGGAACTTTTGGGGTGTTACAACATATCTCAAGAAAATTCCAAAGATGTCAATTAGCATCCTCACTCAGTTGTACTCCAAAGATTCCTTTCATTTGTAGTAGGTGTAACATCATGCTGGTCACATGAAACCCCGCATTCCCCACCCTGGCTAGTAAGAGAATGGCACCCTCTACTTCTGGCATCATTAGATCATCATCCTCGTGGTCTATGTGGTCATCCACAGAACCTTCTTGAGAGTGTTGGATCATAATAGTCAGCCTAGAAAGACACCTAAACAATAACAATTGTAAAAATAAAACATAAAATGCTCAGGAAATAATCAACTAAGGGCTATCTAATCCTATTCCCCAACAATGACGCCAAAATTGATGAAGTACAAATCCATTCCTCACAAGGAGAAAGCATAAACGGTCATTGCAATATAATTATCCAACTCCTAACTCGAGGTCAAATCCACAGGGAATAGAGATTTGATGGCACAAAAGTTGTCTATCAAATTGAACTAATTGCATCATTGCATAAAAATGGAAAAATAAATGTTGGGGGGACAGTAGGATCAATATTTGAATTTAAATCAACTACCAATAAACAATAAGGAAACCAACTTAAATGAGCACAGATGAGCAAGGGCTAGTGGTGCGCTATTAATGGGGTATTAATTGGATTGATATTAACTAGGAAATCAAATTATTATTCACAAGCATAAATAACCATGGACGATGTAGCACCCAATAATTTTCAACTATTTGGGTGCCTTTCTCTTTGGGTTTTCTCAAACCCCAAGGTCCCAAATAATTCATCCACTATGGCTTGGGTAAGAATTGAACTATCTCTAGCCTCAACTCTTTAATGGGTAAATGAAAATAGGTTTTGGCTATCTCTAGCCTCCCCATGTAATCAATACCCAAATACCCACCATTATTTTCTTACCCATATTTGCAACTATGGATAATTAAATTATAATTTGGAGAAAACAACAGATTTATACTAAATGAGGGATTATAAGATCAATCTAGAAACACCCAATCCAATTTAGCCCCAATCATGCACACACCCCTACAAAATTATTTAGCCACTCATAGATGAAAAATACAAGATTATATTAATAAATAAACTCATAGAATTCATCATTAAGAGTAAATTGCAAGCTCAACTTTTCCTTCAATGGAGGGTGTTTTACCTTGAGGAGGAAGAAGAAGATGAATAAAAGATAACTCTATATTTATCTCTCTAGGAAATTAGAAACTATTCAATACAAACAGTGCAATACCATTCTCTCTTCTAATGAGAAGGACTATTTAGTACTTTTCAAGGAATACATAAAAGTAGGTTAAAGTTTCTCCTCTTTTTCTATGCTAGATGATTTTTCCCTTTTGATGACGGCCTCCCTTGAGAGACACCGGTATTCCGCTAGTGCCCATCCGCGAGGCGTCTCTCTATCGCAACTGGGGGCCCGAAACTTCTATAGCAGTGGGGTGCTAGTACTTATGGTTTGCAGGTGCTGACCCGCATTTCGTCGATGTACCTTCCACTTTCTAATAGTGTTCTATTGCATTTGGCCAGCATTTCGCCAGTGTTTCGCCTGTGCCATTCGGTGGAAATGCAAGTCCTCTTCTTTAAGCTTCATGCTTTTGTTCAATTCCTTGATTTCTCTCTTTAAATTGATATCCTGCAAAAATCAAAGAGAGAGAGCATAAAATCCTCCTAAATGACTTGTAAACCAAGTAAAGGCTCATGTTTCAAAGCCTAATGAGTTGGTAAATTACCAACTCATCATCTAACACATTATTTCCCTGAAAACAAAGCAAAAACGCACTATATCTATATAAACATACCTAAGATCATGCCTATTTTCTTAGTTTTAAGCGTCGAAAGTACTGTAAACCCACATCATATCATAGTCTCCCAAACCAATAACACGATCCTCTCCTATGTTGGCTACGTAGTTATGGGGCTTACGAATTGTCTAAACCCTTTCACCCACTGGGTGGTAAATACTCCTCTAAAATAATCTTGCTCATGTCCAGTCAAATGCCCTTAGTGAGGCAACAATAAATAATCATTATAAAGCACTTTAGCTATAACATATAATGAATGTTTAAAATCATTTGTGGAGCCTTTCACTCAAAAATCATCTTTAAAACATAGTTTACAACATCTTCAAAATATCATGATGTGCCTTTCTGTAACACCTCGAAAGTCCTAGAGATCAGACCGTGGAGTTAGATGAGGCTCAGCAGAAAAGTCAGCAGAAAATTTCCTCAGAACGAGTCAGGGAATGACCCGTTAGGAGACCTAACGGGTCATGGTTTGACTCGTGAGGAACTATATGGAGGGGATGGCAAGCCCAGTGTCCACGGACGACCTGACGAGTCATCTTGCTTGGCAACGACCTGTTAGGTTGGTCGTTGGATGGTGAAGATTTGAAGCTGTGAAGTATTATACAGTGTACTTGACGGGTGGACTTGAAGAGGCATTATAGGAAGCGGTGACTCATCATGTTGATCTTGAGTTGAGAAATCTCAAGCTCTGAAGTAATCTTCCAGTGCACTTGACGAGTGGGATCAACGAATCGTTGGAGCTAGTGACTAGTCGTTATGTTGGTCGTGGTCTGAAGAATGATAAAAATGTGTGAATTTTCCAGTGTGCTTAATGGGCGAGATGAAGAGTCGTTGGAAGGGACGATGACTCGTTATGTGAGTCGTGACTCCAAATTCGGGGAAATTTCCAATTTTCAAAAGGGGCATTCTTGTAAACTCCTATTCTTTTAAATTTTAAACTACGTCATTTGATATATTGTTTGGGAAGTTTTAAGGGTTTCTACAAGCCTAAACCCTCATTCACTCAAGATATCTCTCAAAGCTCTTCTCCTTCTCTCCTCTCAAGATTCAAGAACTTCACCGAGGAGTTCATCAAGCTCCAAGGTAAATTTCAAGCTGAGTTTCTCTACCAGGTATGCGGGTTTTTCAACAAGGATACTCTTCCATCCTTGTTCCCCAAAATGTTTTTAATTAAAATGCCCAATTTCTACGATTCTAGAAAATGCATGGCCTAGGGTTTTAAATTGATGGTGAATCCTCCTACAACCCTTTAAATTCCAAGATCTAAAGTGATTATGAGATATGTACGATGTAAAATGATTGGGTTACCTTGAATTATGTGTTGGGGATGAAAATTGTGGAGTTATGAAATATTCCTCATGAATGATTTGATATTTAAATACGACTTTGTCATCATTCATTCAATTATCACAAATCCCTTGCATCCATATTTAATATGTGAAACTTGTATGATTATCCCTGAGAATTTGAATATGTCAATGATAGATGTGATGAGATTAAATTACAGTTTATGGACTTGAATGATTGAGAGTAAAATATGCACGTCCTTATGTTGTGATGGAATTAATTGGGAAAGAAGTAAATCTATGATAGAGGCTTATCTAATATATCGTTCTTATGAATTGGAATAAATCTTGAAATGGGTATTATTAAATGAAGATGTACACTTCTCACATGATTTCGTTGTATATGTTTTGATTTGAGTAAGCATGTAACTTCTTGTAAATCTAGATTATATGAATCAATGTATGCATGTTGAAGTATGAATTGAATATATGGGTCACGAATGTCTCTATGATACATGCTGATTAATATGAAACTAGAATTTAGTGATGAGAAAGTAGTATGCATGATGTGAATCTAAAGATGCCCATTAATGTTAGACCTATGAAGAGATTCTAGTATAGTTCCGTGATGATATGAGTTATGATGATAAAGCATGAGAATAATAATTTCTGAATGTTGGGCTTGTTGTTAGTAGAAAGTAGCCCCCAGTCCTTTTGAAATGAATGATGTATGAAGAAAGCAGAGTTTGTTCATGTTTCTGACTAGTTGCAGTAGTATATACCATATATATATATATAACATCAGACCTATACCTCTAAGATTCTAGCATCAGTTGGGATCCTCAATAGTAGAGAGTGACTCCCTAACATCAGTCGAGACCCTCCATAGTAGAGAGAGACTAATATAACTTTCAAGTATATTTCTATCAGGAAAGCACATCAAAACCCAATTTTCCCAAATCAAGTTAAGAACAATACCCTATTAATTCACAACTTTCCAATTTCGTGCTCTCTCGAGTGAAATTGGACTTTTTAGATGTACATTAATGTCGGCCACACACTAATGCAGTAGAAACAAGAATTAATAGAACAACATAGAAGAAGAAGATGAAAAACCATATAATTCAATAATCAGAATTCATCACCATTGTTCATAACCTCAGCAAGGAAGAGAATTAGCCACTCATTTGTGGATTAATCATCCTAAAACAAGTGTTAATCATACATACAATTGATTGAATGAAGAAAGTAAGAGAGAAAATCCCTTAGCTTTTTCGTCCCTCAACTGCCTCTAACCCACGTCCTTGCTCCACCAAGTCTGAATTAATTAAAAATAAGCCTAAATGTTCTATTTATACTATTGGGAATTTTTCCCGGAATAACAAGCAACGTGTCACGGAGGCCAACGCGGAGCACTGCCTCCGTGACACGGCGTGGACGCGGACCCTCACTGGAAATCCAGGGTCCGGGAATCTAGCCTCAACGTGGCACGACATGCAACGCGGAGGCTTGCCTCCATGCCACGGAGCTGTCGCGAGGCTTCACTGGAAATTGCCAAATTAATTCATCCTCCATGCAGTGTGCCTCCGCGATGGTAGCGTGGCACGGCTCCATTGCGGAGCCCCTTTACATTGTGCATTCCAATGTCTTTTCCGTGCTCGCATCCAAGTCCAACTACGATATTGTTCCAACATGCATTTTAGCTCCTCAAAATCATGTTTTACCTACAAAACAATGCTAATCATGTTGGTTAGTATAAATTCACATTTTATTACCAATTACATGAAAATGTATACACATTGCACAATAAACAAGACGAAAATGATACGTTTGAGTATCACTTGGGCATATAAATCTGCCCAAGATCACCTCCCCCACACTTAAATCCTTGTTCGTCCTCGAACAACACATACACAACTCATGCAAATTACATCCCAACCTTTGCCACTATGGTGCGACAATTTATGCTACGGTCATACCGATTATTCAATTTTGTAAATCATCAAGAAAACATGCATGGTCTTAACAATGCAATGACCTTTAATACATCAAGACTTCCTAGACTTCAAGAATCGACTCTCGATATCGGCAAACTCATGCAAATCAGCTAATCAAGATATCCGACACGAAAATCAATCTTTCATCAAGCATGTGCCCTCACAATTCAAGAGAATCTTCCCCTTTATGTTCATGCGACTCACAAACATTCAAGTAGGGGCATGTAGAAATTAATTTCACTCTCTCTCCCAAAAGAATTCACATGCATCATGTCATGACCCATAGGCTTGCCCTTAGTGTATTACTCCACTAATATAAAGAAATGCAATGTAAGATCAAGTAGGACTTTAATGGGTTGTAATGGAAGTTATGGAACTAGTATATATTGGATTACCCAATAATAGTCACTAGCATCCTTAAGCGCCTTTTCAACACATTCCCATCAACTCATGAACATTGTTTCTCTCTTTTCTTTTTCCTCTCATCCCATTCATGCTGGTTTACTTTCGTATGGCCCATTTCACCAAACACACTTTACATGACACAAAGGTTTTTCATGCACCTTCATTATCATTTCATTATAACAAGTGCCTCTTCAACCTTTTCTTTTCTTTCCTCGCTCTGCTTTTCTTTTTCTTTCCACTATTCTCACTCTTTGACACTTTGGGAATTTTTTTTTTCTTAAGCGCTTAAGAGTTTTGTATAGACTTTACGGCTAATGAAAAGAAGGAATAAAGCTTAGTTTATACAATTTTGGACAAAAGAAAGAAATAATCGGCTAAAGGCTCAACGGGCTGACTAGGGTATACAATCACATAAAAAGGTAGAGTATGACAAGAAAAAAAAAATAGAAACTCTCGGTTAAAACAAAGAAATGCCTACATCCTCTCTAACACTACACCTCCTTCATTTCGTTTTGTACACACACCAGGCAAGTTCTAGACACTTCACAATAGCATGGAATAACAATACCTCACTTCACACTTTATGCACATGCTCGATTCAAGATGCATTCACAAACTCTTTAATTAGCCAATTACATGAATTCAAAAATTAAGCCTCAATCACACCGAATCGAATTCTACAGCCAAGGTAACTCAACATATTCACAAAATTGCATGCTTTCGTATGAATCACTTTTACATTTTGAATATCAGTTACAACACGCAACCAAAATTTCACAACCATATAGTAACTACAGGTTCAGTGATGCAATCCACCAAAGAAAGAAAAAAACTAAAAACTAATTAAAATCCCTACTCCTACCGACTACATTTCCCTTAAGACGGTCGTCATCCATCCATCATAGGGAACGGTCACTAACTATGACATCGGTTCAATGGGACTATTCTCGGTAAAAGAACCAAAAACAAACTCCGAGAAATCCAAAAATAAAAATTGAAAATTTTTTGCAAAACATCGATCATTTCGATGGAAAAAAATATTTACAAAATATTTTACTATGTACAAAATATTTTCGCAAAATTTTTAAAAATATCGATCATTTCGATAGAAAAAAAATATTTACAAAATTTACAAAATATTTACACTGGCAACCACAACCTTTCACAACACACATCAATTACCACAAAAATATGTACAGATACAAATACAAATCAGTTTGCGCTCACAACCACATGGAAACATAAATATACATACAAAACAAAGGAAGAACATACATCAAATCAGCCCAGCCCCAGCACCTAGCTACTCCCCACCCCACACTTAAATCGAACACTGTCCCTAGTGTTCACAAAAATTAAAAATCACAAAAATTTCGGGTGGTGGAACTCCCTGATCAGTCGAAATATTCGACTTCTTCATCCGGTGCTGCTGCCTCATCGCCCATGTCCGAGTCACCTCCATCGTCATCATCGGACTCCACATCAGAGTCCTCCCAACGTGTCTCCTCGTCCGTGGGGACATCATCGTCAGTGGGCTCAACGAAGGCTGGCCCCACTCGGCATAAAGCTCTGGCGTTTTTGCCAAATGGATAATCCAGCTCCAGCTGCCATAATTCATCCTCGGTGGCTGGTCTCCCACCAATCCGGAGCTGAAGCATTTGCATACCAAACATCCGTGCCATGTACTGATCGTCACGAGCATGTCGCTCGCCCAGTGTCAGCACTGGCCCGTGTGTGGTGTCGAGGGCCTTGGTTTTGGTCACATCAAGGGCCCTCCGCTCCAACTGCGGGATGTAGTCCAAAGCCTCTTCCTCGACATCGAGGCCACGGAGAAAGGTGGTGATAAGTCCTCCGAATCCATACCTGTGGCCCTGGTGTAGTCTGGCTCTCTTCATGGCGGATATGATGACCGCCCCAACATTAACCTCTAGACCTTTCATCAGGGCATACACCAGGCACACACGGTCCCAGGTCACATCCGTCATGTGCACCCCCGGAATCAGGCACGAACAAACTATTTTCAGCCAAATTCTTGCCTCCCTGTTCATTTGAGAATACGGCAGAGTCTGGTGGTAACCCCTCTCCTTATGTCTGCTCCATCGGGCTGTGGATCGAGCCCCACACAAAGTGCGTCTGATATCGGCGTATGGTGGGGTGATGTTCAGCTGGCGGAGAACGTGGGCGTTTGTGTCCCGCGCTCCAATGATGGCATTTAATTTCTGGGGTTCCAAAGTGATAATCTGCCCTCTGATTTTTATTGTGTGGCTTCTGATGGCCGGGTTCCAATTTGCATAGAACTCCCGAACTAAATGTAGGTTGCACTCCTTGGGCTCCTGAAATATGAAGCTGAGCCCAGCTGCCTCGATTCTCTGCACAATACGGGGGAACTCCTGTGGTAGTGGTTCCCATGCAATATGCTCCTCAGGGAAGTACTTATTCTCCTTATGTTTAGCGTACCACTTCTTCCCTTCATCGGTCACCCACCTCGTTCCGTACTGGCGGCGTTGGCCGCGCGGAACAGCTGGTGCAGCTGGGACTGCAGTGCCCAATCTCATGCGTTTTCTCCCGGTGCCTGAAGTAGAAGCACCTTTACCCTTATCCTGCCTACTCGCCATTGTACCTGTCAACATAAATAAACAAGCACAATGTCAAGCTAAATACATGTTAACTTTGGCTAAGGTTGGGTTAAACTAAGTTTACCCCACACTTAGTCCTTAGCTACGCTTACGATACTACGGCAAGGATCACTTTATTTACACCAAAAACAAACAACTATACAATTTATGCTTAGTGCGTTCACAAAAAAATTTCGACAGTATAACTTTTAGCGTACTACTCAGACTTCATACAGCGAATCCCAATCCTACCATCGCTATCAATTCAACCATCGCACTTAGCAAAGAAGACAACAAACAAAAACAACGACAACAATCCTATATACATACGAATCCAAATAACCAAACCAATTTGAACAATTTTTACATTTTCCCAAAAAACAGAGAATTCATCATCTATTACCTTCAAACAATATTTACAACGACTTTCTCAATTCACAAACACACCCCGGCATATAATTCACCAATCTACCAAGTTACCCGATTCGATTTTAACAACCCCAGCCCTAGAAATCAATTTTACAATCAAATTCGAATCATTCACGCAATCGACAAGTTCAAACGCTAATTACAACATTCCGAACATTTATCAATCAAAGAATAATTCAATTTCATGCTAAATTGCTAATTAGGGTGATTTATCTCACCTCCCATGCTCAAATTCGACTAAAATCGCCAAAAACTTGAGAGAGTAGAGGAAAACATACCTTTACGTTGAATAACCGAAGAAACTTGACAAATTGTTTGCTTAATAGCGTGGCACGTTGGTTGGGAGAGGGAACTTAGGTGTTTCATCGCGGAGAAGAGAGGAAATGGGGAAAAAGGGCAAAAATTCGGGGTTTAAAATGAAGGAAATACGCGGGTCACCCGGCAACCCGGTGTGACCCGTCACAAAATATAGGGCAACGTGTCACGGAGGGTAACGCGGAGCCCCTCCGTCGTGACACGGAGCTAACGTGATGGTCCTCTGGAATTTTTAAAAAATCCAAATTTAACCTCAACGTGTCACGGAGGGTAACGCGGAGCCCCTCCTCCGTGACACGGAGCCATCTCCCCAGTGCTCTGTCGCTTCATTTTATTCATTTTTTCATACCTTGCCTTTTCCTTCACGATTCCATGCACATTTTTCTCCGGTTGACCTGAAAATCACCTTACTAAACAAAATTGGTTAGATTAATAGATTTCCCTAACTAAAATGAAAAATATACTAACTAAAACGAAAAATTTGTACTAAATCAAGAAAAAGAAAAATTAAAATAAAAACTATTTACACTTTACTAAACAAAAGAAAAAAATATTTTTCACGGGTTGCCTCCCGTGCAGCGCCTGGTTTACCATCGCGGCTCGACGTCCTTTATGCTCAATTATCCACTAGGGTGATGGACGATTTTTCACGATCATTGTCCTCCCCCCAGTAGTGCTTACATCTCTGCCCATTTACCAAGAACGTAGCACTCCGATCTTCTTGCCACAGTTCTACGGCCCCGTGAGGGGTCATTCTTACCACTTCGAACGGTCCCAACCATTTAGACCTTAGCTTACCAGGAAACAACTTCAACCTCGAATTAAAGAGCAAAACTTTCTGTCCCGGCTCGAAAATGCGATGCACCACATGCTTATCATGCCATCTTTTGGTTCTTTCCTTGTAGTACTTAGCACTCTCATAGGCATGCCAGCGGAACTCATTAATTTCACTGAGCTGCATTAGTCTCTTTTTTCCCGCCAGCTCTGAGTCCATATTTAGTTTTCTGACAGCCTAGTAAGCTCGGTGCTCTAATTCCACCGGGAGATGACATGCCTTGCCGTAGACCAATCGGTATGGTGAAGTTCCAATCGGTGTCTTATAAGCAGTTCGGTAAGCCCACAACGCATCGTCGAGTTTGCTTGACCAATCATTTCGTTATGTATTCACTGTTTTCTGAAGAATCTGCTTCACCTCCCTATTTGACACCTCTACTTGCCCACTAGTTTAGGGGTGGTATGCTGTTGCCACTTTATGGCGCACCCCATACTTGGCTAGTAATTTCTTGAAACTTGCATTGACAAAATGAGCCCCTCCATCACTGATAATTGCTCGGTTTGTCCCGAACCTTGTGAGGATGTGTTTTTTCACAAACTTCGTTACTACCTTGTTGTCATTTCTGGGGCAAGCTATTGCTTCCACCCATTTTGACACATAATCTACAGCCACCAAGATGTAACGATTACCAAATCACGGTGGGAAGGGACCCATGAAGTCAATGCCCCATACATCAAAGGGCTCAACTTCCAATATATTCTGCAAAGGCATCTCTTGTCTTCTGCCAATTGATCCTGTACGCTGACATCTATCACACATTTTGACATACGCCATAGAGTCTCTGAATAGTGTTGGCCAAAAGAAACCTGACTGTAGAACCTTGTGCGCTGTTCTTTCACCTCCTTGATGCCCTCCATACAACGAAGAATGGCAGCCCCTCAACACTTCTGCTATCTGACTCTCTGGGATGCATCTTCTCATCACCTGATTTGGTCCCTGTTTGAACAAATATGGCTCATCCCATACATAATGCCGGCTGTCATGCCTCAATTTCCTTCTTTGTTCGTCTGTTGTTTCAGGTGGGTAGACTCCGCTCACTAGCAAGTTGACTATGTCTGCATACCAGGGAACTTCAGCTTCTCCCACCGCCAAGAGTTGCTCATCTGAGAATTCTTCATTTATGTTATCACTTTCCATCACATGCGACCGACTTTCCAGTCGTGATAGGTGATCTACTACTTGGTTCTCGCTTCCCTTTCTGTCTCTGATCTCAAGGTCGAACTCCTACAACAATAAGATCCGTCTAATCAATCTGGGCTTAGCATCCTTCTTGTTGAATAGGTACCGAATAGCTGCATGATTGGTGTACACCACAACTTTCGAACCCACCAAATAAGACCTGAATTTGTCAAATGCAAACACCAAGGCTAGCATCTCTTTCTCTATGACTGTGTAATTGCTCTGGGCCGTATTTAGAGTTTTGCTTGCATAATAAATAGAATGGAAAATTCTATTTTTTCTTTGTCCCAATACGTCTCCCACAGCCACATCACTGGCATCACACATCAGCTCAAATGGTTGTTCCCAATCAGGAGAAGTAAGTATAGGTGCTTCGATCAATTTCTGCTTCAACTTTTCAAATGCTGTAACACACTCATCATTCAACTCAAACTTTACCTCCTTTTCTAGCAGTCTGCATAGTGGTCTAGAAATGTTGGAAAAGTTTTTGATGAATCGTCTGTAGAATCCTGCATGCCCCAGAAAACTGCGCACACCTTTCACTGACACTGGTGGTGGAAATTTTTCAATAACCTCGATCTTAGCACGATCGACTTCCAACCCCTTTTTAGATACTTTGTGGCCAAGGACAATCCCTTCCTTCACCAAGAAGTGGCATTTCTCCCAGTTTAATACAAGGTTGTATGCTTCGCATCGAGCCAACACCCTGTCAAGATTCTGCAAACAAGTAGCAAACGAATTACCGAAAACAGAAAAATCATCCATAAATACCTCAACAAAATCCTCAACCATGTCATGGAAAATAGCCATCATGCATCTCTGAAATGTGGAGGGTGCGTTGCATAACCCAAACGGCATCCGCCTGAAAGCATATGTCCCATAAGGACAGGTGAAAGTAGTCTTCTCTTGATCCTCCAGAGCTATGGCTATTTGGTTATAACCAGAGTACCCATTAAGGAAGCAATAATACTCCTGTCCTGCCAACCTATCAAGTATTTGATCAATGAAAGGGATGGGGTAATGATCTTTCCTCGTGGCTTCGTTTAGCTTTCTGTAGTCCATACAAATCCGCCAGCCTGTGACGGTTCGAGTAGGGATCAACTCATTTTTCTCGTTGGGGACTACGGTCATCCCCCCTTTCTTAGGAACACATTGAACGGGGCTGACCCACTCACTGTCTGAAATTGGGTAGACCACACCTACATCAAGCCACTTGATTATTTCTTTCCTTACCACATCCTTCATTGCTAGATTAAGTCTTCTTTGTGGCTGAATGGTTGGTTTGGCTCCTTGCTCCATGAATATCCTGTGTGTGCAGAAAGATGGATTAATACCCTGAATGTCAGACATTTGCCAACCCATTGCTTTCTTCCTCTTTCTGAGGACACCCAATGCTGCCTTTTCCTGTGCCTCCGTCAAGTCTGCAGAGATGATAACTGGTAACATCTCCCCCTCCCCCAAAAAGATATATTTTAGATGGGGTGGCAATTCTTTCAACTCCAGCTTCGGTGCCTCCTCAACGGATGGTTTCGGCAAAGGCTCTAGAGATCTCATCAATGACTGGAATTCCTGTCTCCTTGGATGATTAGATGCCCCATTCAACAATTGGACCATTCCACATGCCTCTCTATCCCCAAAATGATCAGAATGCGTTAACGCTCTTTCCAATGGGTCTTGAGATTCAACAACCTGCCTAATTTCTCCATGTTCAACCACACTAATTTCCGAAAGCTCCTCATTTATAGCTGGCAGCTTCATAGCTTTTAGCAAATCAAATACCTCTACTTTTTCAAGTGCTTGCATTGTAAGTTGACCCGCAGCCACGTCAATTAATGCTTTCCCGGTTGCCAAGAAGGGTCGTCCCAAAATAAATGGGACTTCGGCGTCTGGTTCAAAATCCAGAACAATAAAATTGACCGGAAAAATAAGGGAGCCCACTTGCACCAGCACATCCTCAACAATGCCATCCGGCCTAGCTAAGGATCTGTCTGCTAACTGCAAGATTACGGTTGTAGGTCTAGGACTCCCTAGACCTAACTTTCTGAATACCGAAGATGGCATCAAATTTATGCTCGCCCCCAAGTCACACAATCCACGAGCTCGGATACTCTGCCCAATTGTAAGCTGGATAGTAAAACTTCTAGGGTCTTTTAGCTTTGTAGGCAGTCTATTTTGGATCCGGGAAGTGCATTCCTCCGTCAAAGCTACCATGGCATACTCAGTCAGACGACTTTTGTTGGCCACGATGTCTTTAATATATTTAGCATATTTCGGCACTCCCTGCAAGACATCAACAAGAGGTAAATTAACATGTACCTGTTTAAGCACCTCCATAAATTTCTTGAAACACGCCTCCTCCTTGTGTTTCTTGAGTCGTTGAGGGAACGGGGGTGGAGGCCTTTCTGATTCAGCTTCTTTGGTCTTCCCCTTATCCGCAAGTTGCTCTCCCTCAACATCTGCTGCTCCTGACTTTTGAGGCGGTCTTTCCGGTTCCACCTCCTTCAACTGCAAACCACTCCTCGTGGTCACCGCATTTACCTGCTTCGGATTAGGATCCGTGTCGCTAGGCAGTCCTCCTCTGGGCCTTGTGTTTTGGGCACTAGCAAATTGCCCAAATTGATACTCAAGAGCCTTGGTCGCTAATTGATTATTCTTCACTTCGGCTGCCAATTTAACATAGTCAGCCTGCAATTGCGCCTGATTAGCGATCATGGTCTTGAACATTTCCTCAATGGTAGGTGATGGTGGTGGAGGAGGGGCATTGTGATTTCTGAATTGGGATTGGTAGTTCTGTTGCCCTCCTTGATTCCTGTGCATACCCTGACCCGAACTTTGGCCTTGTTGGTTGTTGCTACCCCAAGAAAAATTTGGATGGTTCCTCCAATTTGAGTTGTAGCCGCTACCAAACTGCTGCTGATTCCTTTGTGCATTGCCCACAAAGTTAACCGAATCTGGGTTTGCTCCACAGCACTCAGCTGAATGCTCACTGCTGCCACACACTTCACACCACATTTGCTGGACCGCATTGACTGAAGCTGAAGGCTGGTTCAAATTCATATTGCTGAAGTGGTTGTTCAACTGATTCTGCAAGGCAGCTATCTGTGCAGCGATATCTGTAAATCCATCCACTTCAAGCACTCCTGCTACTTTCCTTGCTCCACCTCGAGATGAATCTGCATTCCATTCTGGATTGCCCTGTGAAATTCGGTTGAGCAAAGTGTACAGCTCCTCATAAGTCTTTTCCAGCGCTTACCCTCCAGCTGCTGAGTCTAACAAAATTTTAGTATGGGGTTCCAAACCCTCAATAAATGTGTGTACCAACACCTCATTGGACTAATGATGATGAGGACAGTCCCGCAACATGGATTTAAATCTTTCCCAGGCTTGATATAAATTTTCTCCCTCCCTCTGTTTGAAACTTAGAATTTGACTTCTAAGTCTGGCTGTTTTACCAGAGGGAAAAAATCTTATCAAAAACTTCCGTGCAAGATCATCCCACGTTGATATAGAATTTGGTGGTTCAGCTTTTAACCACCTCTTGGCTTCACCAAGTAAGGAAAACGGAAATAGGGTGAGCCGAACATAATCAGGTGACACTCCAGCGGGTATATAAGTGTCACTTATCTCCAAAAAATTCTGGAGATGTTTTTGTGGGTCTTCATGAGGGAGACCGGTAAATTGCCCGCTTGTGTGCAAAAGTTGCACCATATTCTGCTTTAATTCAAATCTCCCTCCAGGCTCTGGTTTGCGGATACTTGAATGTACATTGTTGGCATATGGGATTGCCACCTCGCGAACCGGCCTTGCTGCTGCTTCGTCGGGCACTAACACTGCCCTCACAACCGGTGGATTTTGTTGCTCCATTATAGTCTGTCTGAGCAACTGCAGCTTCTTTTGTAGAGCTTCTCTGCGTTTACTATGAAATTCACGTTCAAGCTCTGTATAAGATTCCACCAGCTCCTTGTCCTTTGCTAGTGTTCACAGAAATCAAGTCTGCAAAATACAGGCTAAGACCAAGTTGTCAACACTTAAGAAAATAAAACAAAATACAGTAAATTTACACTTAACACAATTTCACCAATTGCCTAATCTCCCCGGCAACGGCGTCAAAAACTTGTCCGGCTGGTTTGGTAGGGGTTAAAACCGACACGCAAGTGCACGTGGTCAAACAAGTAATAAAGTGGCTAAGTAAGCCAAGTATCGAACCAAGGAGACTTTGGATAAGTAAAATTGCTTAAGTATACTATATTCTAGATTACTTCTAATTATGTTGACAACAACGTAACCAAAAGTTAAATAATTTTTGTTTATAAATTATATACTAAAACTATTAACAAATATTTACTTTGAATTGAAACTATGGATACGAGCATGCCAAGGTTAAGAACAAGTAATGAACTTGATTATCATCATAATTCGGTTATTCTTCTCTTCTAGTTGCTAGCCAAGAACATTAGCCAAGAGATTAAAACTCTCGTATTTAATCTCACTTAAGAATCATAAACCATCCGTCTACATTTCTGTGATCAAATGCAATTTATGACCTAGCAATACAATTCCGGTTCCTAAATTGACTAATACGGCTTTCAAGTATATTTCTATCAGGAAAGCACATCAAAACCCAATTTTCCCAAATCAAGTTAAGAACAATACCCTATTAATTCACAACTTTCCAATTTCATGCTCTCTCGAGTGAAATTGGACTTTTTAGATGTACATTAATGTTGGCCACACACTAATGCAGTAGACACAAGAATTAATAGAACAACATAGAAGAAGAAGATGAAAAACCATATAATTCAATAATCAGAATTCATCACCATTGTTCATAACCTCAGCAAGGAAGAGAATTAGCCACTCATTTGTGGATTAATCATCCTAAAACAAGTGTTAATCATACATACAATTGATTGAAAGAAGAAAGGAAGAGAGAAAATCCCTTAGCTTTTTCGTCCCTCAACTGCCTCTAACCCACGTCCTTGCTCCACCAAGTCTGAATTAATTAAAAATAAGCCTAAGTGTTCTATTTATACTATTGGGAATTTTTCCCGGAATAACAAGCAACGTGTCACGGAGGCCAACGCAGAGCACTGCCTTCGTGACATGGCGTGGACATAGACCCTCACTGGAAATCCAGGGTCCGGGAATCTAGCCTCAACGTGGCACGGCATGCAACGCGGAGGCTTGCCTCCGTGCCACGGAGCTGTCGTGAGGCTTCACTGGAAATTGCCAAATTAATTCATCCTCCATGCAGTGTGCCTCCGCAATGGTAGCGTGGCACGGCTCCATCGCGGAGCCCCTTTACATTGTGCATTCCAATGTCTTTTCCGTGCTCGCATCCAAGTCCAACTCCGATATTGTTACAACATGCATTTTAGCTCCTCAAAATCATGTTTTACCTACAAAACAATGCTAATCATGTTGGTTAGTATAAATTCACATTTTATTACCAATTACATGAAAAAGTATACACATTGCACAATAAACAAGACGAAAATGATACGTTTGAGTATCACTTGGGCATATAAATCTGCCCAAGATCAGAGACTCCCTAGCATCAGTCCGGATCCTCAATAGTAGAGAGTGACTCCCTAGCATCAATCGGGATCCTCAATAGTAGAGAGTGACTCCCTAGCATCAGTCGGGATCCTCCATAGTAGAGAGAGACTCCCTAGAAGAACCAAGATCCTACATAGTAGAGAGAGATTCCCTTAATGATGATATCAGTGTAACTCAGTTTTGCATGACCCAGCTTTCAGATTATAACGGTTTAACAAGATGATAATCAGTCTCAGTTATTAGTAATGATTCAGTACATTATGTGATACTAACTTCAGATTTGGCCCTTATTAAATGTTTAGAACTTGACCCTTATGCATAAGTTCTAAGATGTTATATAATGAGATTCAAAGAGAAGTTCCATATATATATCTGTATATGTGAATCATAGAGTATGTGTAATAACCTGTTGAAGTAGCTATGTTAATGTATTTAGTTAAATCCTTATCGTATATTTGTTTATTTAATTGTTTATGTTATCTCGTATGCTCAGTACATTCTAAGTACTGACTGCACGCCTTTGTGCTATATCGTTTCATGATATAGATGGTTAGATACGCTTTATCCCTATTCAGCAGCTATGGTGACTCCTTATCCTCCGAGGATGCGATTATGTTCATATTTTCTTATGTTTTTAGTTTTTATACTTTAGGAGTTTCCTGGGGACTTGTCCCAGAAACTCATCATTTTAGTAGAAGGCTTTCAGACTTACCTAGACAGATTCAGTGTTGTACCTTAGAGCTATTAAATTGTCTTTATGGTTTATATTATATTCTTGTTATTGCTTTCGCTTGTTCATGTTGCTAGTTGTGTCTCATGTTAATTGTATGCTATCATAATGCCATGGGTCGACTTGGAGCCTCTAAGGGTTCCTTGTTCCGTGTTACGGCCACGGTGTGAACTCGGGTCGTGACAAACTTGGTATCTGCTGTGCCATGATTTTACGACACTTTAGACGCTTAAAATCAAGAAATTATGCACATTCTGGGTATGTTTGTATAGGTATGATGTGTTTTATGCTTAATTTTGTAGGAAAACAGGTTCGGAACTGAAATGGGAAAAATAATGCTGAAAATAACTTAAAGGGTGACTGCTAGGCACTTCACGAGTCATTGGCAGGAGGCACGACTCGTTGCTGAAGGCATGCGCAAAAGATGGATTTTGAAGATGCAAGACAGTGTACCTGAAGAGTTGAGGGAACGACTCATTACATCTGGTAATGAGTCGTGAGGAAATCTTAGTTGGTATTCAAAATATCCGATTCAAGTAGACAAAGAGATGGTTGAATCAATTTTTTTTCAGTTCCATTTTTACAGAGGGCAAGGAAATCAATCGTGAAGGTTGAGAGTGAAAATCTTAACAAAGTGACCAGAGGAGTTGACGACAGACATAACGAGTCGTCAGGTGATGAAACGACCCGTTGACAGTTCCCTGGAACCAACTATAAGGTGCACTGGAACTTTTGAAGAGTTAAACCACGAAGGACCTAACGACTCGTGCTCAGGAACGATGAGTCACTAGGTGACCCATTTCCACAACTGGGTACGATGCTGAGGACGACTATTTTAAGCCAGGCACGACTTGTCAGAAGGCCAAACAAATCGTCACCAATCCCATTGCTACTGCCGAACTGGTTTCCAGTTTTAGTTAGGAAAAGGATTTCTTGCAACTATAAATACACAGTTTAGGTTTATTTTTAGAGAACAGTTCGAACAGTTACGTTTAGAGAAGAATTTAGAGAGTCGATTTTATTAGTTTTCAAGTAGGATTTTGGTGTTGTACGATTGTTCTTGAATCAAGAAACAAGGTTTACAATTTTGTTCTTGAATTTTAGGATCAAAAGCAACATTGGAATTTATTCATCAATTTTGTAGTTTTATTCAATCTACTTGGTTTTTCTTCTACGATAATGTGTAAGTTGCAATTATGATTTATTCAATATTTTATGATTGTAATCATACAAAAATGAGTAACTAAACCCATAACTAGGTTTGTGGGAACCAAGATGAATTAACACACATAGGTAAAATACTTAGTGATTCTTGAACGGGGTTTAATGCCTGTATTGTTTTTCCCTTCTTTTTGATTGATTCTTGACGGTTGCAAATGTTAGGACTTGCCTTATTTTTACCTACCGGACCAAGGAGGTAATGAATGGAAAAAGGTATTAACAATAGAGATTTGAGGCTATCAACCCTCATCTAATAGCTTGAATTTGTCTGGGGATAGCTAATTCGATATTAAGGGTAATGGTCAACTAAAGTACACCGTGTATGGACCAAGTTACTTGGTGATAATCATCTAGATAGGGGACCAACCATCTAGGTGAACCTAGCTTACCAATATTTCATGTTAAACACCGGAATAGATCACTAGTATAATCCTTGTGGCTATGAAGTCTTGGGGAACACAATCCTAGTCGAGTCGTTAATTGAATACGAACCGAATTTGATCTAAGCATTCAGTAGTTTTACTGTTGTTTATTATTCTATATTTTCCCCCTTCGAAAATAAGTAACTCAATAGTAACAATTATTCACATTAACTTAAGTTCTTACCATATTCCCTGTAGGATTGACCTCAACCTTTGTTGGGTTCTATATTTAACAATCGACGCTTATATCTCAATTGCGAGGTGTAATTCGGGCGACATCAAATTTTGGTGCCGTTGCCGAGGAATATGGCTAAGGCTTTTGTTAATTGTGTTTTCTTTACTATTGGTTCTTATTTATTTTTTTTATTTTTCTTTTGTTGTTTTGGTTTCTTAACAGGTGTTAGGTTTATGCATGCCCGATACGAGGATCCAAGGAAATCCCTTGGTTCCAATTGATCATGAACTTGAGCAAACGTTAAGAAATCTAAGAAGAATGGCCAACATCCAAGAGCAGGAAACCGTGGACCAAGCCACAACATGAATATTGGTAGAAGAGCAAGCTTGGGCTACAGATCATGTGTTAGCCAGAGTTGCTGAAGAGCACCGTCTATCTATAGAAGCAGAATGAGCCAGACGACACAGAGGTCCAGAACACTAGAGACATCGATATTTTGATGAAGAGGATGATGCTGATATAGATGAAGCCAGTTCCACTGGAGCTATAGTCCCTCCTCCTTTTCCTGCTGTGGAAAAGTCTGACATTACTAGTGCGATGATCCAACTGCTCAATATGAAGGGAATATTTGTGGGTCATGTATCTGATGATGCCCACGCTCACTTGACAAATATTGTGGGTATATGTAAGGCATACAAACAACCGGGGGTGAGCCAAGAAGTAATCAAACTGAGGTTATTTCCATTCTCACTAGGGAGTGAGGCAACGATGTGGTTGGTTGAGTTGCCGAATGATTTCATCACTACTTGGGGAGAGCTTAAGAGAGCTTTTCTTGAAAAGTTCTTCCCACCATCAAAAGTGTTGCAGTTGAAAGATGAAATATATAACTTCAGACAGCTAAATTCTGAGGCACTCCACGAGACCTCGCTGCGTTTCAACAAAAAGCTAAAAAGGGTGCCAAATCACAAGATTCTAGATGATACATTGTTGGAGATCTTTTATAGGTCTCTGAATTCTAACACCAAAGCGGTAGCTAATACTGTCTCCAGAGGAACTTTTATGAGCCACACTTATGCAGAGGCTGCAGAGTTGTTAGATAGAATCACCAAAACCAACCGAGCTTGGCACAATTAGAGAGTCGGAGATTCTGGTCGGTTCTTATGCAGTTGGTATGTCTGCAGAACAGAGGAGAAAAGATGAGGAGCGTGATCAAGATATTGCAGAGATAAAGACCACTATGGGGTTGCTTGCCTAGCACTTGTTGGGGTTCGGAGCAGAAAAGGTAAATCCTGTGGGTTCTCAGGGCAAGGCCTAGAGAAATGATGGTTGTGAATCTGAGTTTGAAGAAGAAGTTAATTATTTGAATGATCAGAGGGCGGGTTCCCGAACCAAAACCGAAGGGTCTAACCAAGACTCTTGGCGTCATGGTCAAGAGAACCAAGGTCGAGACTTTTATAAGGATAATAATTACAACTAGGCCTAATACCGAGACAATGGGGACTGGAAGAAGCGCGAGGAGTTCAAAAATGATAGGAGCGGTCTGTATGTTCCTCCTCGAAACCGTGAGCCAGAGTCCAGTGGTTCAAGGGTTGAGGACATGCTCTCCAAAGTACTCAAGCAGATGGAGACAACAGATAGCCATTTTAAGGAGCTCTGAGATGATATTTTTGGTTTAAATCAAAAGGTGGAGTCACATGCCATGGCGATCAGGCAGATTGAGCAGCAAATGAGTCAGATGTCTGTTGTAATGAATCAGAAATAGAAAGGCACAATTCCCAGCAACATAGTCCAAAATCTGAAAAATGAAAGTCACTGCATGGTGGTCACTACTTGGAGCGGGAAGGCCACAGTTGATCCTCCTAGTCCAGTTTTAATTAAGGAGTCAGAAAAGCCCTTCGTGATGAATGATGATGGTGTAGTAGATTTCGAAAACCTAACTTTGGTTGGGGACTCAGATGTGCAAACTGCTCCAAGTAGTGCAAAGGAGCAAGGAGCTGTCCATGGGAAGGACAAGGAGCCACAAAAAAAACTTATAGCAATCCCTAGACCTCCTCCTTATCCACAGCGTTTCAAGAAGACAGCTGAAGATAGGCAGTATCAAAAGTTTATCTCTATGCTTTAGCATCTTTCGGTGAATATCCCATTGGTTGAGGAACTTGAGCAGATGCCTAGATATGCCAAATTCATGAAGGACCTCATCACTAGAAAAAGGACTGTAAGTTTAAAACCTGCTGATAATTTGCACCACTGTGGTGCCATCACGACACGGGTTCTAGCTCAGAAGAAGGAAGACCCAGGTGTGTTTACTAACCTTGCACCATTGCGGTGGTTGAGTTTGCAAGGGCGCTTATGACTTGGGAGCTAGCACAAATTTGATGCCGCTAGCAGTGTTCAAAAAGTTAGGCTTGGGAACCCCCACACCAACTTCTATGTGTCTACTGATGGCTGACAGAACCGTTAAAAAGCCGGTGGGGATTTTATTTGATGTACTTGTCAAGGTGGAAAAATTTATATTCCCAACAGACTTCGTGATTCTAGACTACAAAGTCAATTCTGAGGTCCCCATCATTTTGGGGCTACATTCCTTGCAATTGGTAGGGCCCTAGTAGATGTGGAGGCAGGCAAGTTAAAATTCAGGTTGAACAAATAAAAGGTTACCTTCAACATTAGCCGGACCATGAAACATCCAAAGGAATTCAGCATAATCTCAGCACTAGAGGATAGAGAAGAATTACATGATGAATTCTGAGTAGTCAACAGACTTGAGTCATGCCGCGACGTTAAATCCGGCACTACATGGGAGGCAACCCATGGAGGTGTTTTGGTGAAATCTGAGTAGCCAAAACACCCACGTCGTGCCGCGACGTTAAATCAAGCGCTTCTTGGGAGGCAACCGAAGATGTAAATGTAAGAAATATATAGTGTTCACATTTGTTGATGGGTGCAGATGATTAAGGTGGAAAATTTGAAGTTGGAACAAAAAACTGGAACTTCCGTTCTGGTGCAAAAAGTCACAGAATGAGTCATCGTCTGACCTGACGACTCATTCAATCAACTAGTGAAGAGAACAGTAGAAAACAGGGGAGCAATGGGCGACTTAACGATTCATGTCTTCAAGAAACAAATCGTCATATCCCCCGTCATGTACACTGGATTAAAGTCTGAATTAAAAGGAAAAGGGTGATAACGGCTCACTCAACAAATCGTTGGGAGACCAAATAAATCGTTACGTGACTCATCTTGAAGCTACAATAGTCCAAGGACCACGACTCAGGACACGACTCGTTGGGTGACACCACGAGTCGTTGCTTGACTTGTTAGGTCGTAGGTAAGTTTGTTGAACTCAGTTAAAGAATGAAGGGTCAAAAGGAGTCTTCTCATCACTTAACGGCTCATTTAGTCAGTCATCAGGGATTTAAATAAATTAACATCCAACCCAACCCAGGACTGAAATTAGGGGTATAATTTTAACTTAGGCACACAAAACCCGATTCCTTTACCTTCCAAATGTTCCCTAAGCTCAAACCTAACACCCTCCACTTCAAATTTCCCTCGACTTCTACTTCTACTCAAACCCATCGAAAAATCCTCGGCACTGCACCTCCAATCACTCAAACACACACACAATTGCACTCCATCCTTGATCAAGCATATTGTGAGTACTCTTTCCCATTTAAATTTTGAATATCGTTGCATTTAAACAAGAAAATTTGGGGACCCATGTTGTGAATGAAATTGAATGTACTTCGGGTAATATTATATTTATGTCAATCTGTGCCTCTTGATGTTGATGAACCCTAAGAAGCTGTAAAAAACTAAATTTCAATTGTATGTACACTTGAGTTGATTTGAGAATGTGAAGCTCTGTGTTTGTGGAATTGAAAAATAGGAAGTAGATGAAGTTGAACGTGTGAACTGAAACTCTTGAGCACAAGCTACATCACGAATCGTTGGATCACCAAACGGCTCATTGTGTAGCTCGTCTTGAGTGGACAAATTAAACCAATGAGGCAGTGTACCTAACAACCGACCTATTGACTCATTTCCGTTGGTAATGACTCGTTCGGACCAGTCGTCGAGTACACTGGCCAATCTTGAAGGAAGTCTAGTCTGGGGTCGTTGCCAGTGGCAATGAATCATTTAGTCACTCGTCAGGACCACTGGGCACCAGCTAAAAATTGTTTTTGTTTCATCTCATTTTTCATACTAACAATGTTTCCACAGGTACAATGGCTCCAAGAGGTACACCAAAGAAGGGACCAACAAAGAAACAAACACCTGAGCACAGTCAACCTTCATACCGTAGACTGCGTGATGATCCATCCTCCTCTGAAGAGTTAAGTAGCTCTGAGGAAGAATATGACATATCAGAGGAGCAGTTAGTGAGGAGATCTACCAGGGCTAGGGCTCAACAAACTTCAAATCCGACTCCCACTCCACTAGCAATGGATCCGCCCAGCCGCACTAATGAGAATGCTAGGGCTCCAGCTGCACTTGTTCCTAAGGCTCCCACAGCTGGGTGAAACACAGAGAGCATTGATGAATCACAAGCTCAGTGAGGAGACTCTGATAATGAGCTAACTGAGACCTAAGACACATTGAATGAACAACCAAGAAACGTGCGGAGATAGTGTGTCCGTGGCATGTGGGATATATACAATAGAGATATTGCTCCTAATGAGAAAGGTAATCTGAAGAGGAGCATATATGAGGA
This sequence comes from Datura wrightii, assembly GCA_035772735.1. NCBI lineage: Eukaryota > Viridiplantae > Streptophyta > Magnoliopsida > Solanales > Solanaceae > Datura > Datura wrightii. The sequence continues at coordinate 115,495,698 of JASDFA010000001.1, forward strand.
TCCAAGGCTGATCACTATAGGGCTGAAAGACCTTCCTGAACTACAAGCGGTGTTTGATAAATACAGGTTCGAGTGGTTGACCGAGCCATCAGGTAGCTATAGCCCGTGCTTAGTCCAGAGTTCTATGCAGCTTATGCGGCCACATTGCAGTGGTTGTCATTAGGGGGCTAGGATAGGAAGAAGAGGCCTGCCTTAAATCAGGTGTTGGTGTGAGAGACTCCGGTAGATATATTAGAGTGGACAATATCCAGGATCCTATATGGGCCGGATTATCATGCTCTGATGAACACAACCGAGTTCGACAACAGGCTATATGAGATGAAGAAAATCAGAACCAAAAAGTTGAATAGCTAGGAGCACATCCAACAATACATTTGGTTGTCTCGGATCATTGCTACGAGGGGTCCGCTAGCTGAATGGCTACATGGCACCGAGTCGCAGATAAAGAAGGCCACGCTGAACTTTTAGGAAAAATTTTGTTGGTCATTAGTGCGGCACAGGATGGTACCAACCAGCAATGATAATATCCTCTCACCCGACAGAGCGACACTGGTAGCAAGTATAATGGAGGGGTATGCCATTAATTTCCCGCGATACATTGTTGAGGAGATTAGGGAGTGTGCAATTAATGATGGTACTACCATCCCTTTTACATGTTTAATTGACAGACTCTGTCGGGAGTCAAAGGTGCTGGAGCTGCCATCAGTTGACCAGAGAGTAATGGTCCAAAAAATTACTGATATCAGGTTGTACCCAGTATCGAGGGAAAGGACTCATGCAACTATATCTGCTAGAACGACCATATTAGTAGAGGCATTTGGCAATAGGATGCAAACTGATGCAACACAGTTCGCTGAGTTGGTGGCTGAACCTATGGAGGGCAGAGAGATAGGTAACCAGCCCAAGGATATAGATGCAGCGGATACCTCCACACCTACCAATGTTCTTGAGTCATCATCTATAGCAGCAGCCCTGAGACCACCAGTTGCACCTCCACGAGCCACTACAGCCGTCCGACTTACAGTTTCACGTGAGTTCTTAGGTGATATGGCTAGGCGGCTAGCTAAGGTCGAAAAGCAGCAGGCACACATGGATCTATAGGTTAAAGTTCTGATGGAGCAGGTAAAGCCGTAGGTGTCGAAAGAGTTGGAGACATTATCCAGTTCAGTGCATGGCCAACTGGACGCTTTTGAAAAGAGAATGGATGAGTGCCTTGCATAGTTACAAGAATTAGAGTTTTCTAGATAGTACTCAGATCCCTTGATCCAAATGTTTGATCTTAAATTAACCTTTCTTTTTGGTTACACCAAATTCACCTTCATACTTTTATTAAGAATAAACCTGTTTTGGCCCTGGTCCCTCCTTAGACATTGTGAACCTCAACTCAGGAAAATCGCCTAAGTTGAGGGTGGCTACTATAGGGGTGATTAAGAAGAATTGGAAGGAATGAAAATTGGGTAATGAAAAAGGAAAAGAGAGGGTGCGGTATGCATAATGAAAAGAAATTAAAAAAAATTGTTGTCAAAAAGTAAGAAAAGAAAAGAAAAGAAAGATGTGACATCAACGAAAGATTGAATAAAGAGAAATTGCATCCGTAGTTGCAAAGCAAAGAAAAGAAGAAGAAGTTAAAGGAAAAAAGGTGAAAAGTGGAGCCAAGAGGTGTGTAGTGCTAAGGAGGGTTGAACTACTGATTCCATATGTACCATACCCGAGCCCAAGCCTACGTTACAAGCATGGAAAACCCTATGGTGATCCTGGTTACTTGTCCAAAAATCGAGGTATTGAAAGTAAAGGCAAGCCTATGGTATTGTATGCACAGAGTTCGAATTTCTTTGAGAGAGTGAGTGAATCTTACCTAGTCCCAAGAGAAATATATCGAGTTAATCATATACACATGCGTGAGTATGGGACTTCTTTGTGGTGAGAGCATTTGGTCAACAAAATCGTCTGCAAATTGTTTATGTCAGTGCTATAGATTTATGTGCATGGTTGCAAATGACAATATTTTGCCATGTTTTGATTCCTCTGTCATGATTGGAAATTTTGCATATGCATAGTGATTTGAGTTGATACGATGAGGGAGGGGTTAGAAAATTTGATTTTGGTGTATCAATGTGACTGTCATAAGTTTCCTAAAGTTCTTTTGATTGAAGCGTCAAAGTAGTTTAGTTTGTTTTTTTTATTTTGTTTTTGCCTGAGGACATGCAAAAGTTCTAAGTTGAGGGTGTTGATGTGCCATGATTTTACGACACTTTTGACGCTTAAAACCAAGAAATTATGAACATTCTGGGTATGTTTACATAAGTATGATGTGTTTTGTGCTTAATGTTGTAGGAAAACAGGTTCGGAAGTGAAATGGGAAAAATAATGCTGAAAATAACTGAAAGGGTGACTGCCAGGCACTTCACGAGTCGTTGACAGGAGGTACGACTCGTTGCTGAAGGCATGTGCAAAAGATGGATTTTGAAGATGCAAGATAGTGTACCTGATGAGTCGAAGGAACGACTCATTACATCTGGGGGAGGTATGACTGGCACCTGGTGCCCTAGTAGGACCTAGACTGCTATCTGGTGAGCCTAAGCACTTCTGGTGCCTGGCTGGCTCTAACTCAAATTTCTGGAAACAAAGGGCTATATAACGGCTGTAAACACAGCCTCCGGCCAACTAGCCTATAGACACCTGTACCTGTAAAATAGCAAACCACAAACATACTACTGTAGGGGAACCTATGCGGGCCGGCAAGGCCACCATGCTGTCTAGTTCTCTGTATCTTAACTTTAGTATGCTAGATAATTACGTGACCGACAAGGTCACCACTACTGACTGGTTATGGCCACACACGACCAACAGGAACTGAGATACTAACCAACTACAACAAACTGCACGGCCTCACACGACCGACTCAACTGACCACAGGAAAATATATACAGACTGCGAGCCTCTAGGAATAACAATAGAAATGATCGGGATAGGGCCCCAACCTACCCGTACTGTACAACAAAAGAAAATGAAATACACCTCTGAATATCAAACTCCGGATGACAGGAGTTGATAACTCTGTGCTGGCTAGGATCACGAGGGATCGACTCCTCGTCTGTAAGTACCTGCAAGCAAGTAATGCTGCGCCCCACGGGCGTCAGTACCACAGGTACTAAGCATGTAAAGCAACTGAAATACACAATTGAAATGAATAACAACAGTAACATGACATATGAGCAGAAAGAAGCTGAGTCTATCTGGCTGAGGATAACTGGGGAGAGTTTAATTATTCTATATCTAAATTGAGCGTACCTGATGTCGTGCCATCCTGCTGTCTATCAGTATCTAATAGCACATATAGGTATACATATAAATACACACAATACCTGACCGACCCCTATAAGACGGAAGGTGCCAACAAACACACAATCTATTTACCCCTACCCGGGTCTAAACCCACCAAAAATAAGTCACTATACTCATCTGATAATTGTGAGCTCCTCCTACCGGTCCCCTTGGGTACGTAGCTCAGGCCTTGGCCTCTGACAATAAACTGTGTCTGAGTCCGAAGACTCCTGCCTCTGGGCGTAAGTGCACACGGGGTGTGTAATTAAAACTGCCCCTGGGTGCAAGCACGCAATAGGGTAATTTTATAAAAATCTGTATCTGAAACTGCCCCCGGCCACAAGCGCACACAGAGTAATCTGCCCCTGTAAACAGGGTAATCTGGCTCTGCGCAGAGTAAACTAAACTACCCCTGCAAGCAGGGTGGTCTGGACCGTATTATCATGGTGGTCGGCCATCATCGTCCTCTAGGCGGACGGCATCGCCCAGCTGGTGGCGGTATCTGAATCTGGTATCGACACAGCTATAACACAGGGGCGGTGGGGATGCTAAAGGGACACCCACATGCCATAGCAAGTCTCAACAAACAAATAGCACATATAAATAGCAAGCATGTATAACTAAAAAGACTATCTGAAATCTAACTTCTTATTCTGATATGTCTCTACACCGAACTGATTCTTACTAATTATACTGATTCTGTAATCTCTGTTTAACTGTACGGCTAATCTATAGCCATGATACTATCTGTCTGAATGGCTAATCTGTAGCCATAACTGTCTGTCTATCTGATCTTTCTTTACTGGCTTTTATTATGAAAAATCTGTTTCTTTTATTCTACTACATGCTTGCTAATCACGTAATAGGCTATACTGAATCTGAAATACTAACTTGCCCTCGGGCGCATACTTTCCTAACTTTCAGACTGAATACGATATAACAACGCAAACTAGGTTTACTGAACTTTGCACAATACTTAACATTCAACTTCGGGAATTCTACTATGGGGTTTATTGTACTGTACAAGGCTAAGACTACTAACTTGCCGAAGGAACTAGCTTTACATACCTTAACCTCGAGTTATCCGTCTGTCGGATGAGGCTCGGTCAATACTCTAGTTATTTCTCCCAATTGCATTCATGTATACGCTAATTAATACTAAATATAGCTTTATTCTAAAGAACAACGTCAGTTTCGATATAATTATAGCCTAAACTTAGGCTTATCGAAAGACGGTCAAAAACTCGCTATTTTCCAGAAGTCCAGAAGGGAGAAGTATTCACTTCACAGCTAGGAGCACATAGACACTAGTTTGGAGCAATTCTACTTAACTTAGATCGGTAGCTCGACGATTCGTCGGCCGTATTTCATGAAACTAAATCTGTAGGAATGCTCTCTGCTACTAAATACCTCGGTATCTGAGGTTAATTTAGGTTTGGACTGCATTTGGCAGCGTAATCGGACGAAATTATATTACCCTCTTCGTTCTTTCCCTTTCTCTGGTTTTTTCCTCTCTGTTTTCTGGAAATTTTATAAGGATAAATGATTTAAAACCGAAGTGGGGTTTTATATACTTGGGCATGGACAAGGCCAACATGTTACGGAGCCAACGCGGAGGCTCCACCTCCGTGACACGTTGCCATTGCGGAGGGGCTCTACCTCGGCTCTTTCCGCGATGGTTCGACAAGTTTCTCGTCCGATCTTTTTCTCGGGCCTTTCTTTAGCACGTATGGCCTTCAAATATGCTTAACCAACGTGCGCGTAGGTCATCTAGGTGCCGGGAATCCTAGGGGGTATAACATTCTCCCCCCCTTAAGAACATTCATCCTCGAATGTAAACTTCTATCTAGAGGACTTCTCAACTTACTACCTAGAAAAATTTCGGCAGAGTTTCCCCTGTAATATGGACTATAGCAAAAACTTGAAATGTAGAAAAGTCCAACACAGGTACTGCACGCAATTCTTTAAGATTTACTGGATAGCTAAACATCAATCTTTCTCACTTATACATATACAACCATAAGGTACTACATAAGTAATAATACGAACATACCTGTCGCCTGACTAGGCCTAGAATAGGTGAGGATATCTAGCTTTCATATCTTCTTCATCTTGCCACGTCATCTCCTCTCGGTTCCTATTACGCCACAATACCTTGACAGATGCAATATCCTTAGTTCTCAACCTACGAACCTGCCTGTCTAGGATGGCTACTGGAACCTCTTCATAGGCCAGCTCTTCGGTAACCTGGATATCCTGGACTGGGACTGCTCTAGATGGGTCTCCTATGCATTTCCTCAGCATGGACACATGAAAGACGGGATGAACGGATTCTAGCTCTGGAGGCAAGTTCAACTCATATGCTACTCGGCCTATCCTCCGACGAATCTGATAAGGCCCAACAAACCTCGGACTGAGCTTACCCTTCTTACCGAATCTCATCACCCCTTTCATCGGAGACACTTTCAGAAATACCCAGTCATTCACATTGAACTCCAGGTCTCTGCGCCGTACATCTGCATATGATTTCTGGCGACTCTGTGCAGTCAATAGACGTTCTCTGATAAGCTTTACTTTCTCTTCTGACTGCTGAACAATGTCTGGCCCAATCATCGCTGATTCCCCTACTTCGAACCAGCCAACCGGCGATCTGCACTTTCATCCGTATAAAGCCTCAAAAGGTGCCATCTGAATAGCCGAGTGATAACTATTATTATAAGAAAATTCTATCAGCGGCAAATGCTTGTCCCAACTACCACCAAAGTCTAGCACACACGCTCGCAGCATATCTTCGAGCGTCTGAATAGTGCGCTCAACCTGTCCGTCTGACTGAGGGTGGAAAGCTGTGCTCAGATTAATCTGCGTTCCCAGTCCCTTCTGGAATGATTGCCAAAACCTAGCCGTGAACTGCGCTCCTCTGTCTGAAATAATGGATACTGGCACTCCGTGCAATCTGACTATCTCTCGGATATACAACTCCGCATAATCTTCAGCCGAGAAAGTAGTTCTTACTGGCAGGAAATGAGCTGATTTAGTCAATCTGTCAACTATCACCCATATAGAGTCATGTCTGTGTCTGGTACGGGGTAATCCTACCACAAAATCCATATTCACTGCTTCCCATTTCCAGAGAGGTACAGCTATGTCCTGAGTTAACCCGCCTGGCTTCTGGTGTTCTGCTTTCACCTGTTGGCAGTTAGGACACTGGGCTACACATTCAGCAATTTCCCTTTTCATACCTGGCCACCAGTAGTTCCCTTTGATGTCATGGTACATTTTTGTCGCACCGGGGTGAAGGGAATAACGGGCGTAATGTACCTCGTTCATAATTCGCTGGCGGAGGTCTGAAACATTGGGAACACATAAACGATCTTTACAACGCAGCACTCCATCCTCTGTTACTCGGAACCCTGGTGCCTTCCCTAGTGGAATATAATCTTTAAGCTGAACTAGGTCAGGATCCTCAAATTGCCGTTCTTTCACTTCCACAACTAGCGACGACACGACGGTGTTCTGAATTACTGCTCTACCGTCCTCTATTTCTGCTACACGAACAGCTAGGCTAGCTAACTGATGTATTTCCCTGACCAATTCCCGCTGCTCGGGCTGCAAATACGCCAAGCTCCCCATGGACTTTCGATTGAGAGCATCTGCTACAACATTAGCTTTTCCCGGGTGGTATAGAATGTTCACATCATAATCTTTTAACAACTCCAACCAGCGCCGTTTCCGCAGATTTAGCTCCCTCTGAGTGAAGATATACTGTAGGCTCTTGTGATTTGTGAAAATATCAACATGAACGCCGTACAGGTAATGTCTCCACATTTTCAAGGCGTGGATCACTGCGGCTAACTCCAGGTCGTGGGTAGGATAATTCCTCTCGTGTTTCCTCAGCTGTCTGGAGGCATATGCAATCGCCTTACCATGCTACATCAACACACAACCTAACCCAATGCCTGATGCGTCGCAATATACTGAATAACCTTCTGTACCTTCTGGCAAGGCTAACACTAGGGCGGAGGTCAATCTATCTTTCAGTTCTTGGAAGCTCTGCTCGCATGCCTCTGTCCACTGAAACTTTGTTGCTTTCTGCGTCAGTTTAATCAGTGGTGCTACTATGGTAGAGAATCCCTCAACAAACCTCCTGTAATATCCCGCTAATCCCAAAAAAATGTGGACTTCGGTCGGAGTGGTAGGCCTAGGCCATGATTTGACTGCTTCTATCTTCTACGTGTCAACCTGTATACCAACATCCGACACAATATCCCCCAAAAAGGCTACTGAATTAAGCCAGAATTCACACTTAGAGAATTTAGCATATAACTGGCGGTCCCTGAGGATCTGGAGCACTGTCCGCAAATGAGTCCGGTGATCTGCTTCAGAGCGAGAATACACCAGAATATCATCAATAAACACTATTACGAACAAGTCCAGGAAAGGTCTGAAAATACTGTTCATCAGGTCCATGAATACTGCTGGGGCATTCGTTAACCCAAAGGACATAACTAGAAATTCAAAGTGTCCATATCGGGTCCTGAACGCCGTTTTGGGAATATCTCTCTCACGAACTCGAACCTGGTGATATCCGGACCGCAAGTCAATATTAGAAAAATATCTGGCTCCCTGTAACTGATCAAATAAATCATCAATCCTGGGAAGCGGGTACTTGTTATTCACTGTAACTTTGTTTAATTGCCGATAATCTATACACATACGGAGTGAGCCATCTTTCTTTCTCACAAATAGAATTGGCGCACCCCATGGTGAAGTACTCGGCCTAATAAAACCTTTATCCAACAAGTCTTTCAGCTGCTCCTTTAATTCTCTGAGTTCTGCAGGAGCCATGCGATAAGGAGGAGTCGATATCGGTTGGGTGCCTGGTAATAAATCAATAGCAAAATCTATTTCCCTTTCTAGGGGAATACTAGGTAACTCATCCGGAAACACATCAGGGAACTCGTTCACCACCGGAACAGACTGGAGTGTCGGAGATTCTGCTCGGACATCCTGAACTCTGACCAGATGGTAAATACATCCCTTAGATATCAATTTCCTCGCCTGAAGGTAGGAAATAAACCTACCCTTTGGCGTAGCGGTGCTGCCCTTCCACTCCCGCACTGCTTCTCCTGGAAAGTGGAATCGGACCGTCTTGGTCCAACATTGAACATTGGCAAAGCACGACACTAGCCAATCCATACCCATTATGGCATCGAAGTCTATCATTTCCAGCTCGATCAGATCTATTGTGGTCTGACGATCAGCAATCTCTACTGTACATCCCCGGTAAATTCTGCTAGCTACGATCGAGTCACCGACGGGTGTGGATACCGAAAAGGGCTGCTGTAATAATTCTGGGGTAATATTTAACTTTCGTGCCACAAACGGGGCAACATACGACAGGGTGGATCCTCGATCAATCAGTACGTAAACAGGGTATGAGCAGATAATCAATGTACCTGTGACCACATCGGGAGATGCCTCTGAATCCTGCCTCCCTGGTAATGCATAGGTACGGCTGGGGCCTGCACCTGAGCTAGAGGCTCCTGATCTACCTCAGCCCCTATTTGCTGAACCTGAGGGTCTACGCCCTGCTGAGGCTACTGGAACTCGTGGCCCTGCTGATGCTCTATCCAGATCATCCCGGCTACCCTGTCCCCTGGATGGACAATCTCTCATTAAATGCCCTTCCTGTCCACAGTAATAGCACCCTGGGAAGCCTTGCCTGCAGGCTCCAGAATGTAGTCGGTGGCATATAGGACAAGGGGTAGATGCAAGTCTACTCTATTCTACCCTCTACTGCTGAGGTGAGGCTACTGTCCGTGAACTGCTACTGGACTCTGATTGACTCCGGCGAACAAACCTGCCTCTCTGCTGCTGTACCGGGGGTAAAGATCTGGGTGGCCTATCTGAAAACCGTGGTCTCGGCCCCCTAGGGATTTCCCCCTGAATCTCAGCGGGTCTGCTTCTACGGCGCTGCTCTGAAGTCGCCTGTCTGTCACCCCGCTTCCGCTGTCTCAAGCCCTCAATTGTCTGTGCGAAGACCTGTACCCTGGCTAAGTCCATGTCCTCTCTCAAGGTAGCTGTCATGCACGTCTCTATGTATTCTAGATTGAGGCCCATAATAAAGCGGTGGACTCTGGACGACATGGTGTCCACAAATGCTGGTGCATAGCGGGCTAAGGAGTCGAACTGTAAAGAATACTCACGAACGCTCCTGGCCCCTTGCTCTAAGTGTAAAAACTGGTCCATCCGGGCCTGTCTGAGCTCCCGGGGTAAATAGTGGTCCAGGAAGGCCTCTGAAAAGCTGGACCAAGTAGGAGGGGCTGCATCTCTTCCCCGAGATCTCTCCCAACTTTCGTACCACAAAATAGAAATATCCCTTAATCGGAACACGGCTAACTCAACTGATTCTGCTGGGGTTACGTGCATGACTCTAAAGATTCTATGCATCTGGTCCAAAAAGTCCTGAGGGTCCTCCGCTGAATCCGACCCTGTAAACTGAGGGGGTCCCAACGCCAAGAATTCCCTAACCCTGGAACTACCTGGCCCACCTAGAGATTCTGCAGCTGCAGGTGGTACTGGCTGACGCTGAGTAGCTAGCATCTGGGTCAACATAACCACCGCACTACATAGCTCCTGATCAAATGAAGTGGGTGCAGGAGCTGTGGGAGGCGGTGCTGCCTCAAATGGTGTCTGGCGAGGCGGAGACTGCTGGGAGGGTCGAGATGACACCTCCGTATCGCTCTCAGACCGGGCTAAGTCTGACTGTAAATGAGGCATCCTACTGGTGCCTTCGCCCGCTGCTGTATTCAATCTCCTGCCAGTAGCTGGGTGCCACTGGTCTGCCATAGTATCTGTAAACAAAGAGGGTGGTAAGTTTCAAAAGAACCAACCCTATACTGTATTGTGCTAGGCACGACTGAGTATGAAAAGAAGGGTAACTATCCTATTATGCCTTGCAGCCTCCTGCCTAAGGTATGTGGTGCACAACACATTCATAGACAAGACTCTACTTAGCACGGCTTGCAGACTCCCTGGGACACGACCCGCTCTAATACCAAGTTTGTCACGCCCCGCCTTGGGGGGGGGTATGACTGGCACCTGGTGCCCTAGTAGGACCTAGACTGCTATCTGGTGAGCCTAAGCACTTCTGGTGCCTGGCTGGCTCTAACTCAAATTTCTGGAAACAAAGGGCTATATAACGGCTGTAAACACAGCCTTCGGCCAACTGGCCTATAGCCACCTGTACCTGTAAAACAGCTAAAAAGAAACATACTACTGCAGGGGAACCTATGCGGGCCGGAAAGGCCGCCATGCTGTCTAGTTCTCTGTATCTTAACATTAGTATACTAGATAATTATGTGACCGACAAGGTCACCACTACTGACTGGTTATGGCCACACACGACCAACAGGAACTGAGATACTAACCAACTACAACAAACTGCACGGCCTCACACGACCGGCTCAACTGACCACAGGGAAATATATACAGACTGCAAGCCTCTAGGAATAACAATAGAAATGATCGGGACAGGGCCCCGACCTACCCGTACTGTACAACAAAAGAAAATGAAATACACCTCTGAATATCAAACTTCGGATGACAGGAGTTGATAACTCTGCGCTGGCTAGGATCACGAGGGATCGGCTCCTCGTATGTAAGTACCTGCAGGCAAGTAATGCAGCGCCCCACGAGCATCAGTACCACCGGTACTGAGCATGTAAAGCAACTAAAATACACAACTAAAATGAATAACAATAGTAACATGACATATGAGCAGAAAGAAGCTGAGTCTATCTGGCTGAGGATAACTGGGGAGAGTTTAATTATTCTATATCTAAACTGAGCGTACCTGATGCCGTGCCATCCTGCTGTCTATCAGTATCTAATAGCACATATAGGTATACATATAAATACACACAATACCTGACCGACCCCCATAAGCCGGAAGGTGCCAACCAACACACAATCTATTTACCCCTACCCGGGTCTAAACCAACCAAAAATAAGTCACTCCACTCATATGATAACTGTGAGCTCCTCCTACTAGTCCCCTTGGGTACGTAGCTCAGGCCTTGGCCTCTGACAATAAACTGTGTCTGAGTCCGAAGACTCCTGCCTCTGGGCGCAAGTGCACACGGGGTTTGTAATTAAAACTGCCCCTGGGTGCAAGCACGCAACAGGGTAATTTTATAAAAATCTGTATCTGAAACTGCCCCGGCCACAAGAGCACGCAGAGTAATCTACCCCTGTAAACAGGGTAATCTGACTCTACGCAGAGTAAACTGAACTACCCCTGCAAGCAGGGTGGTCTGGACCGTATTATCATGGTGGTCGTCCATCATCGTCCTCTAGGCGGACGACATCGCCTAGCTTGTGGCGGTATCTGAATCTGGTATCAACACAGCTATAACCCAGGGGTGGTGGGGATGCTAAAGGGACACCCACATGCCATAGCAAGTCTCAACAAACAAATAGCACATATAAATAGCAAGCATGTATAACTGAAAAGACTATCTGAAATCTAACTTCTTATTCTGATCTGTCTCTACACTGAACTGATTCTTACTAATTATACTGATTCTGTAATCTCTGTTTAACTGTACGGCTAATCTGTAGCCATGATACTATCTGTCTGAATGGCTAATCTATAGCCATAACTGTCTGTCTATCTGATCTTTCTTTACTGACTTTTATTATTAAAAATCTGTTTCTTTTATTCTACTACATGCTTGCTACTCACGTAATAGGGTATACTGAATCTGAAATACTATCTTGCCCTCGGGCGCATACTTTCCTAACTTTCAGACCGAATACGATATAACAACGCAAACTAGGTTTACTGAACTTTGCACAATACTTAACATTAAACTTCGGGAATTCTACTATAGGGTTTATTGTACTATACAAGGCTAAGACTACTAACTTGCCGAAGGAACTAGCTTTACATACCTTAACCTCGAGTTATCCATCTGTCGGACGAGGCTCAGTCAATACTCCAGCTATTTCTCCCAACTGCATTCATGTATACGCTAATTAATACTAAATATAGCTTTATTCTAAAGAACAACGTCACTTTTGATATAATTATAGCCTAAACTTAGGCTTATCGAAAGACGGTCAAAAACTCGCTATTTTCCAGAAGTCCAGAAGGGAGAAGTATTCACTTCACAGCTAGGAGCACATAGACACTAGTTTGGAGCAATTCTACTTACCTTAGCTCGGTAGCTCGACGATTCGTTGGCCGTATTTCACGAAACTAAATCCGTAGGAATGCTCTCTGCTACTAAATACCTCGGTATCCGAGGTTAATTTAGGTTTGGACTGCGTTTGGCAGCGTAATCAGATGAAATTATATTACCCTCTTCGTTCTTTCTCTTTCTCTGGTTTTTTCCTCTCTGTTTTCTAGAAATTTTATAAGGATAAATGATTTAAAACCGAAGTGGGGTTTTTTATACTTGGGCCTGGACAAGGACAATGTGTCACGGAGCCAACGCGGAGGCTCCACCTCCGTGACACGTTGCCATCGCGGAGGGTCTCTGCCTCGGCTCCTTCCGCGATTGTTCGACAGGTTTCTCGTCCGATCTTTTTCTCGGGCCTTTCTTTAGCACGTATGGCCTTCAAATATGCTTAACCAACGTGCGAGTAGGTCATCTAGGTGCCGGGAATCCTACGGGGTATAACATTTTATTAGTTCTCAAGTAGGATTTTGGTGTTGTACGATTGTTCTGGAATCAAGAAACAAGGTTTACAATTTGATCTTGAATTTGAGAATCAAAAGCAACATTGACATTTATTCATCAATTTTTTAGTTTTATTCAATCTACTTGGTTTTTCTTCTACGGTAATTTGTAAGTTGCAATTATGATTTATTCAATATTTTATGGTTGTGATCACACAAACATGAGTAGCTAAATCCACAACTAGGTTTGTGGGAACCGAGATGAATTAACACACATAGGTAAAATACTTAGTGATTCTTGAACGGGGTTTAATGCATGTATTTTTTTTCCCTTCGTTTGATTGATTCTTGACGGTTGCAAATGTTAGGACTTGCCTTATTCTTACTTACTGGACCAAGGAGGTAATGAATGGGAAAAGGGATTAAAAATGTAGATTTGAGGATACAACCCTCATCTAATAGCTTGAACTTATCCGGGGATAGCTAATTCGATATTAAGGGTAAGGGTCAACTAAAGTACACCCGTATACAGACCAAATTGTGTGGTGATAATCATCTACATAGGGGACCAAACATCTAGGTGATCCTAACTTACCAATATTTCATGTTAAACACCGGAATATATCACTAGTATAAGCCTTGTGGTTATGAAGTCTTGGGGAACACAATCCTAGTCGAGTCGTTAATTGAATACAAATTTAATTTGATCTAAGCATTCAGTAGTTTTACTTTTGTTTATTATTCTATATTTTCCCCCTTCGGAAATAAGTAGCTCAATTGTAACAGTTATTCACATTAACTTATGTTCTTACCATATTCCCTATAGGATTGACCTCAACCTTTGTTGGGTTATATATTTTACAATCGTCTGCTTATATCTCAATTGCAAGGTGTAATTTAGGTGAAATCAGTATCCGAGAAAAGGTTTAGAGTGTCCTAGGGTGGCTGAAAGCCATGTTAAGTAGAGTCTCCTTCATGGGTGTGAAGCGCGCCACACTTATGATAGGGAGGCTATGAGTTGTTTTAGGAATGTTCCCTTTCTTCATGATTCTTATAGTGCATAGAGTATGAAGCTCTAAACAGTTCTTTCCCATGACTCGTGCTTTACATGCTCATAGATAATGCCTCCTAGACGATTAAATGGAAGGAGAAATGGAATGACCGTCAAAAGGCACCACCAGCCCCGGTGAACACGAGGGACGACCATGTTACCCATGCCAAGCTCTTGAAACTCTTAATATGTTTGCACAGGACGTAACCGGCCAAATTAGTCAGAAAGCAATGGCTGGTATTCCCCAGAATGAAAATTAGTGGCAACAAGGGTGAGGGATTTTCTCTGAATGAAACCACCCGAGTTTTTGGGGTCAAAGGTAGAAGAGGACCCGTATGAGTTCTCGGAAGAGATTTAGAAGATCACTCACATCATGGGTGTGAAGGGAGTTGATAGTGCAGACTTAGCCTCCTACCAGCTAAAAGGAGTTGCTTACAGTTAGTTTTGTTAGTGGAGGGAAAGTAGAGGGATTGGAGAAGGCCCCGTAAGTTGGGATGAATTTAAAATCGCGTTCCTGGATAGGTTTTTCCCTAGAGAGTTAAGAGAGTCTAAGGCAGCAGAATTCATCCACCTGAAATAGAATGACATGACAGTACAAGAGTACGCATTGGAATTTATTCGGTTATCCAAGTATGCCTCGGAGATAGTAGCGGACCAGAGGGCCCAAATGAGCAGGTTCGTTAATGGAGTGTCAGACTCCTTGATTAAAGAGTGCAGGACTACCATATTGCACAGGGATATAGACTTCTTGTGTTTAGTGATATATGTGCAACAAATGGAGGCGGAGCAAGTAAAGGAAAAGGAGAGAGAGGCTAAGGGGGCCAGGAGAGGAAACTCAGAGTCCTCTTTGCTAAGGATGAGTGGTGGGCACCGCCCATTTTCTCAGCAAAGGTCGGAAGCCCCAACATTTTCAACAGTCAGTGCTCCATATAGACCTAGAGTAATGGGGATCACGTATCCCATGTGTGCTAGCTGTGGGAAGCACCACTTGGGAGAGTGTATGGCTGGGTTGGATGTTTGTTTCTGGTGCAGCCAGTTAGGCCATAAGCACTAGGATTGTGTAACAGCAAAGCGAGGCGAGAGCAGGTCCTTGACTGTTTCTTCAGTAGCCCCTATAGCTGGTCCATTTCAGCAGGATGCAGTATCTAGCCCAGATGGTGGACGACGTCAAAACCGCACCCATGCCAGAACAACACTCCAAGATAAAGGCAAGTCTCCAGTAGTGTCAACAGGTATGTTGTAAAGTTGGTATTATCCCTTACATCATGTCATCCCAGTATTGAATAAGAAGCCCTGTTTTAATTGCAAGAAGAGATTGTCGATAGGTAATGTGAATAGCTGTTAGCGTGAGGCTTGTAGTGAAGGCTAGCGGGGGAAAAGAATCTAGGACATTGTAAATTAACCTGACCTTAAGGAAGATTTGGAAGTCTTTGAATGAAGCTAAGGGGGAGATACTGAGTATATGTAGTAAGTCAGACCTTAAGAATGCTTATAAAGAGGTTTTGGCCTTAGAAGTTGCGGTATATCGATCTCCTCAAGGTTCAGATAATTTCCCTTGTGTTCAGTTGAAGTTAAAGCGATGCCTATTCCTATATGCAGATTTCTGAGGTTTAGAGACAACCGTTTAAGCCAGTGATGCCAGTTTTGCTTTAGCAGTTCTTTATGCTTGTTTTAATGTTGTGAATCAGTTATGTGTATTAATTTATGTTTTCCAAGTGTGGTTAGCTCAAACTCAGTTTTTAGAAGCTGTTTATTAACTTATTAGAGTTGAATTATCTCATGTATGTGCTCAGTTTTAGATGTCGGGAATAACTCGTGCTCATGAATTCTCTACCCCCAGTTAGATTAGACATCATGAATGTTAGATTAGTATCAAGAACCAATCCAAGAATGAAGGATAAGTCTGTATCAGTTTTGTTCTAGATAAAAAGGGGAAAGAATTTTCTTTCGGCATTCTGTCCAGTTCTATGTTGGTTTCATATTCTTCGGCTTCCCTTGTGCCATAGTACGCATGTTAGAGGGGGATATTCAGATTTGGTGTATAGGGTTGGTCCAGAGTCAAATACTCCATTGGTGTTTAGTTGTGATTGATTGGTATTTGGATTCGGTTTCATCTCTATCTTATCAATATGTTCAGCCAACATTCGAGGATGAATGTTCCCAAGGGGGAGATATTGTAACACCCCTGAAGTCGTAGAGATCAGACCCCGAAGTTAGATGAGGCTCAACAGAAAAGTCAGCAGAAAATTTTCTAAGAAAGAGTGGGGAAATGACTCGTTAGGAGACCAAATGGGTTATGGTTTGACCTGTGAGGAACTATATGGCGGGGATGGCAAGCCCAGTGGCCACGGACGACCTGACGAGTCATCTTTCCTAGCAACGACTCGTTAGGTTGGTCGTTGGGTGGTGAAGAGTTGAAGTCGTGAATATTATACAGTGTACTTGATTGGTGGACTTGACGAGTCGTTAGAGGAAGCGACGACTCATCATGTTGATTGTGAGTTGAGGAATCTGAGTGCTAAAGTAATCTTCCAGTGCACTTGACGAGTGGGTTCAATGAGTCATTGGAGCTGGTGACGAGTCGTTATGTTGGTCGTGGTCTGAAGAATGATAAAATTTTGTGAATTTTATAGAGTGCTTAACGGGCGATGTGATGAGTCATTGGAAGGGACGACGACTCATTACGTGAGTCATGACTCAAGATTCGGGGAAATTTCCAGTTTTCTCCAAGGGCATTCTTGAAAACTCCTATGCTTTTAAATTTTAAACTAAGTTGTTTGGTATATCGTTTGGGATGTTTTAAGGGTTTCTAAAATCCTAAACCCTCCTTCTCTCAAGATATCTCTCAAAGCTCTTCTCCTTCTCTCCTCTCAAAATTGAAGAACATCACCGAGGTGTTCATCAAGCTCCAAGGGAAATTTCAAGCTGAGTTTCTCTACCAGGTATGTGGGTTTTTCAACAAGGATACTCTTCCATCCTTGTGCCCCAAAATGTTTTTAATTAAAATGCCCAAATTTCTACAATTCTATAAAATGCATGACCTAGGGTTTTAAATTGATGGTGAATCCTCCTACAACCCTTTAAATTCCAAGATCAAATCTGATTATGAGATAAGTACGATGTAAAATGATTGGATTACCTTGAATTATGTGTTGGGTGATGAAAAGTGTGGAGTTATGACACATTCTTCATGAATGATTTGAGATTTAGATATGACTTTCTACATTCATTCAATTATCACAAATCCCTTGCATCCATGTTTAATATGTGAAACTTGTATGATTATCCCTGAGAATTTGAATATGTCAATGATAGATGTGATGAGATTAAATTAGAGTTTATGGACTTGAATGATTGAGAGTAAAATATGTGTGTCGTTATGTCTTGATGGAATTAATTGGGTAAGAAGTAAATCTATGATAGTGGCTTATCTAATACATCCTGCTTATGAATTGGAATAAATCTTGAAAGATGGGTCTTATGAAATGAATATGTACACTTCTCACATGATTTCATTTTATATGTTGAGATATGAGTAAGCACGTAGCTTCCTGTAAATCTAGATTATATGAATAAATGTATGCATATTGAAGTATGAATTGAATATATGGGTAACGAATGTCTCTATGATACATGCTGATTAATATGAAACTGGAATTTAGTGATGAGAAAGTAGTATGCATGATGTGAATCTAAAGATGCCCATTAATGTTATACCTCTGAAGAGATTCTAGTATGGTTCCGTGATGATATGAGTTATGATGATAAAGTATGAGAATGACAATTTCCGAATGTTGGGCTTGTTGTTAGTAGAAAGTAACCCCCAGTCCTTTCGAAATGAATGATGTATGAAGAAAGCAGTGTTTGTTCATGTTTCTGACTAGCTACAGTAGTATAGACCATATATATATATATATATATATATAACATATGACCTATACCTCTTAGATTCTAGCATAAATCGGGATCCTCATTAGTAGAGTGTGACTCCCTAGCATCATTTGGGATCCTCCATAGTATAGAGAGACTCCCTAGCATCAATCGAGATCCTCAATAGTAGAGAGTGACTCCCTAGCTTCAGTTGGGATCCTCAACAGTAGATTGTGACTCCCTAGCATTAGTCGGGATCCTCAATAGTTGAGAGTGAATCCCTAGCATTAGTCGGGATCCTCAATAGTAGAGAGTGACTCCCTAGCATCAGTCGGGATCCTCCGTAGTAGAGAGAGACTCCCTAGCATAGCTGGGATCCTCAAAGTAGAGAGAAATTCCCTTAATGATGATATCAGTGTAACTCAGTTTTGTATGACGCAGCTTTCAGATTATAACGACTTAACAAAATGACAATCAGTCTCAGTTATTAATAATGATTCAGTACAATATGTGATACTAACTTCAGATTCGACCCTTATTAAATGTTCAGAACTTGACCCTTATGCACGAGTTCTATGATGTTATATAATGAGATTCAAAGAGAAGTTCTATGTATATATGAATCATAGAGTATGTGTAATAACATGTTGAAGCAGCTATGTTAATGTATTTAGTTAAATCCTTATTGTATATTTGTTTATTTAATTGTTTATGTTATCCCGCATGCTCAGTACATTCCAAGTACTGACCACACGCCTTTGTGCTATATCATTTCATGATATAGATTCAGGTTTCCAGACTCGGTCCCACGGTTAGATACGCTTTATCCCTATTCAGCAGCTATTGGTAAGTCCTCATCCTCCGAGGATGTGATTATGTTCATATTTTATTATGTTTTCAGTTTTCAGACTTTAGGAGTTAGATGAGGACTTGTCCCAACAATTCATCAGTTTAGTAGAAGGCTTTTAGACTTATCTAGACAGATTTAGCGTTGTACCTCAGAGCTATTAAATTGTCTTTATGGTTTATATTATATTCTTGTTATTGATTCCACTTGTTCATGTTTTTAGTCATTTCTCATGTTAAGTGTATGCTATGATAATGCCACGGGTTGAATTGGAGTCTCTCGGGGTTTCTTATCCCGTGTTACGACCAGGGTGTGAAATTGGGTCGTGACACTTTCGCTCAAAACATAGTTTAAAACATCATGAAGAGCCTTATCTCAAAACTATCTTTAAACATCAATATGGAGTCCTTTCGCTCAAAACATCTCATGACTTTCAAATAACAACTTTACATATGCATTTTGAAAATCATGCTAAAATAATCTCTTTGTGCTTAAAATCTCATCATGCATGCTCTCTTGAAAATATGTTCAATATTCATGAAAATAATGCATTTAATTCCAAAATACATTCTTTCGAAATTATGCTTCTTTAAAATCATGCTTTCATGCAACTAGGGTACATAGGATAAGAGACATGAACCAATCTCAACAATCAAGAACCATGAATCAAGAATCAAGAATCAAGAGCGTATGATCAACAATCAATGGAGTAGGATTACAATGAAGAGGCATCATAAAAAACTCGATATGAAGAATTCAATAATGGTAATTCAACATATATAGATAGATAAGAAGTCAATTCAAGAATTGGGTAAAAACCCTAGATTTGATCTGAATGAATTCTTGCATCAATGTAGGGAATAAGGATCAATAGGAATCCTTACTTAGGTTAGCCTTTCATACTTGAAAAAATAGAACCTTAGACTCAAGCTTGAAGAACCCTAATTTTGAGAAGAAGACTTCCTAGTTTCTTGAAAAACTTGAGAGCTTTGATCCTTGAATTCTACGTTGTAATGGAAGAACTAGGTGTTTAGGCTTTAAGAGAACTTAAATAATTTAGGAATTCCAAAACATTTGGGTTTACGCAATTAAACCGTGGGAATTCCCTAAAATAACTGGAAGATATTTTTTAACTGAGCAAGTCTGATCGGTATATTTCTATCCACATTTGCGAATCGTTCCCCATTCCCTATATGATTCACAAACAAGCCCTATTCCTTCTTATTTTCCTCACAATTCACTTTTTCAGGTTAAATTAATGAGTCATATATAATGTTTAACTATTTTGTCAAATAATCAAATAATTCAGCACAAGAAAAATAAATAACTAAATAGTGAAAAACTTTAATAAATATAAACAATAATCAACATTCAACCTTCATGTTTAAGCCAAAACCCTTGAACTACAATGTTTAGCTACTCATAATTCCCAAGAGATGGAAGGAATTCATAAGTTTACAAGAAAGAACTTATAAAACGTTAATAGAAGAAGACCCAAAGAGGAACTTGTCTTGCCCTTGCTCTGAGATATACATGCCAACCCCCATTCAAAAATGTATATGGCTCATATATATAGTAGTGAAAAATATCCCCTTATCCGTACTGCACCCTGCAAGCCACACGGTACTTGGAACCACAAGTGTCCCAAACTAACCCATGGTACTAGCATGACAGTAATCATACATTGATATCACAGAGTGGAGGATAAACTGATACTTAAGAACTTAACTGAACGAGTCTAGAAATAAAACTAAATATTTAGTCTGAAAATAATGTAAAAGTTGACCCAGTTGAATTATCTATGTCTGAAAACCTCTAAGAACTGACGAGCTGAAGGGACAAGTCCCCAACTAGCTTTAAATACTAAAACTAAACTGAAAATATATATAACTAAATTATAATCCTCATATGATGAGGACTCAATAATAGTAAAGATGAACAGGTACTGGAGCGTGTCTAACCGCGGAATGAGTCTTAGCACCTAAGCGTATATCATAAAAAGATATAGCACAAGAAGTATGCGGTTAGTACTTTGAATGTACTAAGTATGTGAGATATGTAAAAAATGAGTGAAGTGGGGAAACTATACTGGAAACTAAAATCATGCTATATAAGTAAAATATCTGGAGAGAACATGAGCTGATGAACAATAACCCAAGAGTAAAACATGCATATAGAGCTAAACATATTTGTAAGTCATAAAGAAAGTTCATTTACTGAAGGCATAGGCCATTTACAAATAGTACACTACACACACGCGCGCGTGCGCGCGCACCACACACACAAGAACACACACACATATATATACATATATCTGTGGGAGGTTTCATAATTGACATACGCCATGTGAGCACCATGGAGCCTATCCTATAACCCTAGTTGGGAGGGTGTTCTATACCTTGCCAAGGGTAAGAACCATGACTGGTGTGAATTCACTCATGAGCCCATTCAGGCAAAGGGAGACACTCTCATCTAATTAGGACCCCTTATCCTATGGTGGCACGTAGTTTGGGACTTGGGTTATCTGAACCCACATCCGCTCGATGCTAAGTACTACTCTCAAAACTGTATATGTGTTCTCATAATCATAACTGAGGTCCAAAAGGTTTGCATGGACTAGTTAAAATCATACTGTTTACTGAAATATCTGAAAATACTAAACTATGCAGCAAGCTATAACTGATTCCGAAGTCATAAGATCATAATAACATGAATCATTCTGAAAATATGCTCAATTTGAGTAAATCATGCTAACATCTGAGTATAGATATAAATGGAGGTTTTACTACAAATGCAACTCATACATAGCTATAAAATTCATGTAGAAACCATGAGGAAAACACAATATGTGAAAATTCATAGGTTTCGCATAAATAGATTTTAGCCCTAAAATCATGAATTTATATAATCATAGTTGAAAACATAAATTTGAAACTCGGGTTTTAGCATTAGGATGAAAGGAATTCCTTACTGATTATCCCACATACATAGATTGACACACTCTTGGTGATTCCTTGAGAGTCCAAGCATTGGAAAAGAAAAACGCTAGATTTTCTTGTGTGTCAAGAAGAGTACTGTTCTCTAAATATTTCGATGTTATGCGAGAGGGTGGGAGGCTAGTCGACTAAGGACCCTTAACTTCCCTCTAAGAAGTGTGATGTTGGGCATATTTTTATGCCCATTTTCCATGATTATACCCATATTTGATCATGTTTTGAGTTTATAATCCTTAATTTATGCTTAAATTCATGTATGTCTGTTTTTTATGTGCAAACAAACGATTTGAGTTGATTTGAGTAGGAAACTAAGGAAAATGGGCTCAAAATGATGCAAGAAATGAAGATTTGAGGAGATGATGGGATTGGTGCTATCGATGGCGCCATGCACCAAGTCCCAAACTTCAGAGAACATGAACTTCAGTCTCGTACTGGTGCGGCAGTCCTCGAATTTCAGAAAGATTGTACTTCAGAAATTTGGCGAGATGAGTGGCGCCTTGCACCAGAGGTGTTCAGACTTAGAGAAATTTGACAAACACCTTAGTGAGATAGAGGGGGTAGCATGCCAGACCCAATTCAGAGCTGAAATTATTGGAAATTTGACTAAGTCTATGGCGAGGTAGGTGGGGTGACGTGCCGGGATCATTTCGGGGTGGAAAATGCTGATTTTAAAGCCACGTCTTGAAGGGCAGAAGCATCATTCGAAGGCTCATCTATAAATAGTGGCCTTAGGTCAATTGTTATGTAGTTTTGGACTTCTTGGAGCAGGCTTTACGCATTTTTTACATTCCATAGTTTGTTTATGAAACCTTGTAAGCCGTTTGGAAGGAAGACAAAGTTCTACAACTAGGTTTTCTCTTCTTAACTTCATATTTTCATATGATGATGAATAAATATTTGTTTTTCCACTTGTGTATGAGTGGTTAAAATCATATTCTAGGTTTGTGGCCATGGTGAATATTTGATTGTTTGAAAAACTAATTAAAGTTGGTTTTGATTCTTCTTTTACGGTTGTTTACATTTATTTGTGTTAATTTATTGTTTATGAGATTGATCACCTTGTTAGTAATCTGTGGGCTTTTGATTGAACTTTGGAAAGGGAATTGAAAGGGTTAAAAGTAATTACAAAATGGGAATTCAAAGACCCTTAAACCCATCGGTGATAGAATAGAAGTTGTTGTTAAGGATAGAGATATACCTTTCAACCCCGTTTAGTTGAAATACAAGTTGGCATAATTGTCATTTCATTGTTCTCCTGCGACCATAAGGATATAGGCGTTAGGGTTCATAAAATAGTTCTTGGATGCTAGGGATAGTGGCAAGAAATAGGATAGTGTCACGACCTGAGTCTATACCCTGGATGAGACACTGTACATGGAGTCACAAGTAACCCCAAGCCAACCCATGGTCTATCATAACACTGGAAATATGAGTAAACATGTGCAGAAGCTTTAAATAATTAAATCATTTAAGAAAGCTAAATTTGATAAAAGTTCATACATTAGAAAAACCATACTGAATGTCTGAGTCTATGTCTAAAAGCCACTTACTAATAATGAGTTGCTGGGATAAGCCCCCAGCTAACTCTAAAGTCGAACTGAAAGAATTAACTGAAAAAAATAAATATCGTCCTCGAAAGATGAGAACTCACCAACTGCAGCTACTGATATCACCTGAAGGAATAGACTAATGATGCTGAGGTTGAGAACCTGTGCCTATATCATGATATGATACATCATAGAAGATATGTGTCAGTACTTGAAATATATGAGTAAGTGAGAGATAATATAAACATGAAGAAACAATAACTGAACTGAAATAACTTGAAATGACCAACTAAAATACTTGAATCTAAACAACTGAATATATAACTGATGTGGTCAATAATGACCTGGCTGATGGTCATAGAAATGTACTGAATCTGAAATTCTGAGCTGAGCTAAGCTGAACTGAGTTGAGCTCTGAGCTAAACTAAAACTATACTAATTAGTGGGAGAGTCTATAACCGACATATAACCATGTGAGCTAGACATGGAGTTCGATGTATACGCCCAATCGATAGGATCCAATATACCTTGCCAGTGTATTAAAGGCATGAACTGGGTGATCAAAAGTTGGGGCCGTAAGGCCAATAAAATAACCTACTATGGAAATATAGTTTTGGGAACCTGGTGTGCTGGAACCCAGGTCCGCTCAGTGCTAAGTCCTACTCCCACTGGATAGTCCTAGTCTGACTACTAAGCTGATAGCTCGAAACTGGGGTCCAAGACTAAGTCAGTGATACCTATTTAGAAGTACCATGAGTGTTTTATTGGACCAGATTCGGTAACTGGTGTTCTAAGACTGACTAGAGTTTCTTATCTAGAAGCGTGTAACCGTATAAAGAATAAACTGAAAATGAAGCTGGTGGTTCTAAGACTGGTCTTATCTGGGAGCATCGTAACCATCTAAAAACAAACTAATATCTAATAACTGATGTTTGGGAGGCACCACTAACACCTTAAGAAAAGAATATAGTCAAACTGAATTGCTGACATTTCTCAAATTACTGAGTAGGCTAGTATTATGGCTGAAACTAGACAAGCATGAACTGACTAAGATAATCAACTGATATTAACAACATGGGAAATCCCAACCCTGATAGAATCAAGCAACATGAATAATTAATCAAATATGAAAGATTCTAATTTACTGCATTGCAAGCTAGGGATATAACGTACTTTACAAGAATAAGCATCAGCATGATACCTAGATAGTGGAAATTTAGTAATAATTAACATGAACAATATTCCAAAAAATTTAG
This sequence comes from Datura wrightii, assembly GCA_035772735.1. NCBI lineage: Eukaryota > Viridiplantae > Streptophyta > Magnoliopsida > Solanales > Solanaceae > Datura > Datura wrightii. Next base: position 115,520,274 of record JASDFA010000001.1, read on the forward strand.
ACACAATCTAGTTGAAAATTCATTCACATTCAAAAACTTAGTGTCAAGAACTGATAAGAAATTTTAAACAGATTTTGGAGAACAAGGGAAGGACAATTCCCTTGCTAAAATTTCACATACCTGGTGATGAAATCCAGGAGAAAATCCCTTGAGAAACTAAGAAGAAAAGTCGATTGCCAGAGCTTCTGCTCTGAGTTTTTCTGAGAAATTTTTATGATCTGACTTTTGAAGGAATGAGAGGAGTGAAGTATATCATTGATTACCCCTCTAAATTCCTTGAAAATAACCCAACATGATGTAGTTTAGGGATTAAAATGATGGGAAATTACTAAAATGTCCTTGGAGGAAAATTTGGAAAAACTGCGGATAGGGACCAATGGATCACTCAACGAGTCATTGGTTGAGACCATGACTTGTTGGGACTAGTTTTTGGTCCTGGGCTTGGATTTTTACGCTCACTAGAACTAACAACGAGAGGGACCATGACGTATTGGATGAACCAATGAGTTGTTGGTACCTCCCATAGGTACTGGCAGGAAAATATAGGAGCCCAACAATAAGCAACACAACAACTCGTTGGTAGAACCAACGGGTCGTTGTATCGACTCATTGTCTCCACTAGAAAAGTCTGAAGATTTTTGGACTTTTCACCATAAGTGGACATAATGACTCACTGCATGATAGGATGGGTTGTTGATGCCACTTGTTGTCACTTAAGGAGTTACTTAGGATCCCCAACTAACAACTCACACCGCAAGTCGTTGTATCACATGACGACTCGTTGGTTGACTCATGGGTTCCAGGAAAAGGGATCACTAGGTTCTGAGCCGAGGATACAATGAGTGACAGGACGACTCATTTTTTCTTACGACGGGTCATTCCATGTCCTATTGGTTCTCGAAGGACCAAGGTAGGGCTGACCACGACCTAGACAATGGGTCATTGGAGCTAACCACGACTCGCTGTCTCAGTCATTCTAAGGAAAAATTTCTGGTTTCTGTTGGATTTTTCTTGCAATGTCTGAGTTTGGTCTAGAAAAGTTTTGGGGTGTTACAGATACTAACTTGCAACTTGAAACCATAGGAAGAATCATGCCAGTTTAATTACATTTGAAAAACTCAACTTGGAACCAAGTACCATTGCCCTCACCTTTCATCATTATCGAAGTACAATCAAGCTTGCATTTGTTTTAGTCAAATTTTATATTTGAATTTTTAGTAGTTTTAATTTTCCAAACTAATCTTCATTTTACTTGTTTGTAGATTAGTGAAATCAAAATGATAACCTTATAACGATTAAATTGGCAAGTCCCTTGGGTACGATATCTGGACTTCAAAATCCTATATTACTTGACGACCACGTGCACTTGCGTGCACTTGGGCGACATCAAATTTTTGGCGCTGTTGTCAGGGACTTGAATTTAATCGTTCATAGATTAGAATTTTGTTTTGCTAGTCTATATTTTACATTTGTTTCTTTTTTTTGAAGTTTATAGTGTTATTTGCCTCAGTGTATGCCAATCACGAGAAGTCAAGGACTACATTTGGCTTCTCTTGACCCTGAAATTAAGAGAACCTTTCGAAGGTTATCTATGGAAAACATCGGGAAAGCAGCAGGTGAAGAGAATGAGAGAGTTCCACTGGTGTATTTGCTAGGCCTAATTTGGAGAACGCTTCTAAAGTGATTGTCAAACCGGTCATCACTGGGAAGTTTGAGCTGAAAGAAAGGACTGTGTGGTGGGTCTAAAACACTTGCCAATTCCAAGGCAAGTCGCACGAGGATCCTCACAAGAATCTGATGACGTTTGTAGAGTTGAGTGAGAACTTCCACTACCAAAATGTGTCAGATAAATATGTCAAGTTAATTTTGTTTTCATTCTCACTGATCGGAGATGCCAAGGAGTAGCTTTAGAATGAGCCTGCAGGATCCATCACCCCTTGGGAGATCCTCTCCAATAAGTTCATCAACCAGTTTTTCTCTTCAAGAAGAACTAAAGAACTGAGGGGAAAGATCTCCGGATTCATACAGAAAGATGGAGATACACTAGCTCAAGCATCGGAATGTTACAAAGGTTACTTGAGGAATTGTACACACTACATGCAACCTAAGGGATAATTGGCGTAACTTTATTGAGAGTCTGAAACCCGAGACTAAGATAGTCCTTGATGCTATAGGACAGGGACAAATTCTATCCAAAAGTTATGATGAAATTAAGGCTATCTTTAACCTCATGTCTTTGGAGAGTCAGGATTCTTAAGACTCAAGCAGAGGATTTGCAGCAGCAAAGGTTCCAGGAAAGCTTGAGGTGGATGGTGTAGTGGCAATAAAGGCAAACATTAGCCAGTTGGTGAAGGCGATCAGTAAGTTGGTGACCACACCAGAAGGAGGCCAAGTGCAGCAAGTACAATAGGTACAAATCCCACCACCATCATGTGAGGCATGTGGAGAAAGCTACGCCTATTCAGGTTATCCTCTTAATCTTGGGTTTGTATATTTTTTGGGACAAGAAGGTCATGGTCGACATTTTGTAGGTAATGAATATAATTAAGGGTACCAAAATGGAGCAAATCCCCCATGGGGAGGAATCAAAACTTCCAAAGGCCCGAAAATACTTATCAAAGGCCACAGGGCCAACAGTAGAACAGTTCTCTTGAGGAGACAATGAAGCAATGGATGGTGCAGCAGATGCAAGTGGTCAATTAAATGCAAAGTCCATCTATGAGCTTGAAAGGCAAATGGGGTAATTGGCTCTGCATCAAAACAACAAACCACAGGGGAAACTTTTGGGTAACACCAAGAAGAACCCCAAGGAAAACGTAAATTCTATTTTCTAGCACATTGGTAAGGAGATGGGTGAGGTTATCCCCAGAAAAGATAAAACTGATGAGGAACAAGCTGTGAGATCCAAGACTAAGGTGGGGGAGTCCAGAAACCCACAATCGAAAATTGTACTAGCTGGACAACCTCCTCCATTTCCTCAAAGGTTGAAGAAGAAGACAGAGGACACAACTTGTCGTAAGTTTCTTGAGTTTTTAAAGAAAATTCATGTGAATATTCCATTGGTGGAGCTTTTGCAGAAAGTTCCACAGTACGCCAAATATCTTAGGGATATTGTGGCCAATAAGAGGAAGCATGCAGAGTTTGAAACCATGGCTTTTATAGAAAAGTGCAGTTCCCAAATTAAGAACAAAATTCTTAAAAAGCTAAAGGACCTCGGGAGTTTTAGTATCCCTATCACTAGTGGAAGAAAGGAAGTTGGTTCAGCATTATGTGATTTGGGTGCAGGCATCAAGTTGATGCCTGCATCCATATTCCGAACTCTAGGATTAGGCAAAGCACGTTCTACCACAGTGACGTTGCAGCTTGTGGATCAGTCTCTAGCCTATCTTGAGGGAATCATTGAAGATGTCTTGATTAATGTAGGACCTTTCATCCTATTGGTGGAATTTATAATCCTGGACTATGAGGCAGATGTAGTAGTTCCCCTTATTCTGGGGAGAGGATTATTAGCCACTGCCAAAGTTGTCATACATGTTCAGTTGGGCAAGATGTATATGAGAGTAGATGGTTAGGAGGCAGTGTTTGAAGTGTTCAGAGCAGCACAAATGCAACCTCACTATGAGGACTTCAAAGTGAAGCCGGCGGGAGAATCTGGAGGTTGTAGTCAGTTAGTGGAGAAGCAAGTGCTGCATGAAATTTAGTAGATCCTTGGTATGGTCACAAGTCTACTCGGATGAATGAGTAATGGGGACCATAGTCGTGTTGCAGTGTTAAATTAGACCCTGCATGGGAGGCAATCTACGAATGTCATGCCACGACTTTAACTAAGGTTCTTGGTGAGAGGCAAGCCATCCTTCTAACATTTTATATATTTTTCTTTGTTAGTAGAGACGAACGGGGCGTAAAAGGCAAGAACGAGCTGGGACATTGAGCTAAAAAGTGTATGTCTGGGGTGAGATGCCTGGCATTAGGTAGCAGGAGTTAAAGCCTAGAATAAAAAAAATTTGTCAAGTGTGGCTATGGGCGGTGCGCCAAGGGCTATCTGGACAAAACGTTTTGGTCAATTTGAGTCAATATTGACTTAAAAGACCTTAAAATTACATAAAATCCCATTCCCACTTATTTATTTAAAGTCCCATTCATCCTTTTTCCCTCAAAAAGTTGAAAAAGAAAGAAACAAAAAATCCATAAACAAAAATTCCTCTCTCTCCCTCCTCTTAAGCCGTATTTCTCCCATTCCCTTGTCCCTCCATGGTTGTCTTCTCCAATAAGTTGGTGAAGCTCTCATCTTCAATTCATGTCAGTATATTTCTTCTCTCTTGTTTGAGTAATGATGAAATCATTCTCTCACACCCTCTTCCCCAAGATTTAGGATCCAAAATCACCATTTTTGATAAAAAGCATGAATTTCATGTTTTGGGTTTTATGAGCTTAATGTCTTAAATTCTTCCATGATTGTATATTGTCTTTGTTGGGTAGCTTGATTCTTGGTTGAATATGGTGATTTAAACATGTAGGGATGATGGGGGTTGGTGAATTGAATTCTTGAATGTTGGTGGGTAGATGTATTAATTGTAGAGAGAGAAAGTACATGATTCTTGAATGTGATAAATGCTTAAATTGGTGACATTCTTGATTAATTCATGTTGGATGGTAGTAAATTGCTTATTGTTTGTTGAATTGAATATTGTTACTCCATTACGTGAATTACATGAATTCTGAATTGGAGGAGGAAAGTAAGAGGGAGGACTTAGTTGAGGAATTCTTGAAAAAAGTTGAAGTTAGAGGAGAGTGGAAAAGAAATAAAAATTCAAGAACTTGGTATAGTATGCAGTAGTGAATTAAATTGAATTGTTGAGACTGGATGATGATGGAGGAAGTCTTGAGTACTCTATTTTAGAAATTCTCACAAGCATGCTAGCAAATTAAGTGTGGGGTGGATTTTGCACCTTCAACGCTTAATTAATTAGCCATTTTGTTCATAAGCTAATTTTGTGAAGTTCGTGATTTTTGCTTGTTAGGTACCATGGCATCAAAAGGAAAGGAGGTGGTTGTTGTGGTTCCAAGTGACAAGAGGGACAGGAAAGGAAAAACGGGGGCTAGTTCTTTAGCTTCCAAAGTCGGCCCCACGAGGAGATTTGGAGCCTTATGGGCTTACTTGGTTCAACACTAAAAATGGAGCCAAGTATGCCCCTGGGAATTGGATAGATGAGGACCGCTTGGCACTTGAGTTCTCAGCCATTCAGGATACGATACGTGAGTTCGGAGCTGGTTATATCTTCAATGAGCCAGAAAGGTGAAACCTCACTTTGGTGAGGGAGTTCTACGCGAATTGGGATACTTCCTTCAGAGAGAGCACTAAGGTAAAGATCAGAGGTCAAGTGGTGAAATTCACATCTAAAAGGTTCAATGCCTTCTTAGAGACACCTGCAGCAGACCCTTCGGAGTATTTCATCTTGTGGAGAAGCCTTTATACAGAGACATCCGTCACACTTTATGTGGTGAGCACTCATTCGCTTGTTGGGCGAGGGATCATAATGGCACTCATTCCACATTGGTGTTTTCTTATTTTAATAGGGAGGCAAAGGTGTGGGTGAAATTTGTGTGTACTATCTTTCTCCCTGGGACATATATGACAGAGGTGACTTGAGAGCAGATTGTCTTGGTATACATGCTGATGAAGGGAATACCAATCAACTTTGGTGTTGTGATTCATGACAATATGAGAATATCACGAGATAATTATAGATGGAAATATTGTCACGACACTCTCTTGACCATGTTCTTGAGGGAGGAAGGAATTTAGGAGGAGACCTTGTTTTACCTTTGGTAGGACACCTGGCTAGAAAAATGATAGATGTCAAAAAGGTGAAGTAGATTGTCCCTTCCCCAGGCCCACTTTTTACTATAGCTGATCAGCAAGCCCGAGATGAGAGTTGGCAAGTTCATATATTTGAGATGGTGGAATTACAACTGAAGATAGGAGGTTGACCCGCCACTACAGAGGAGATGATAGCTTTAGAGGCACAATACACGCTCACGAAGAGTGCTATGTTGATATGGCGAGTGGGCCCAACTTTTGAGGAGCCGCTTGATGATGATAAGGCCACATTCCTTACTGATGGTGTTGATGACCTGGATATGGATGAGGATGATGCTGCTACGGCATCATGCAGGTTGATGGCGAAGATGATGATGAGGATGAGGAGCACAATCCCGAGGATGATGCTTAGCGACCCAAGAAGTTCCTTTTCTCTCCCTTTATGATGTGATTGTATGTGCACTGAAGACAATGCACCTTTTTAAGTGTGGGGTGGATCAAAGATAGATTCTTATTATTCTTTGATTACTATATTTTTAGTAGATCATAGAATTATTATGCCATTCCTCGTAGTAGTAGCTTGATGATTCGTAGGTCGTGGGTTGTAATAGCTAGTATGGTGATGTTGATTTGAATGCCTGGGATATTCTGACTTGTTGTTCGTCCTGGCTATGTTATGTTTGGTTGCTTTAGTTTGGAGTCAATTTTATCATTTTGCTTGAGTCGTTGCAGTCATAGAGTAATGACATTTGCCTATGATAGATTGATGACAACCGTCTTAAGGGAAGTTTCATCACATTTTCTTTTAACTTTTAGGATTGAGTCATGGGTCATCCACTTGTATGCTTGTTGATATTCTGCTTAGATGCTATGCTAGAGTGAATAGAGTGATCATCTTGTTTGCATGAGTTAGAATCCATGAGAGACGCACATATCTCTTTGATTTGACTTAGCATATCCTTAGGGCTTAATAATGAAAAAACATGTCATTCAATATGATTGTGTGAATGTGTAGCTATAGAAACTGATAAGATTCTTATTGCCATGAGAGGTGAGCTAAATTACTTTGTATGCATATATTATAGCATCTCGAACTTGCCTTAGTGTATGTAGGATAACTAGTTGGTAGGGAGTTGATAGATGATCAAGGCATTTCTTTGATAAGCCATGTTCTCCCACATTTGTTTTACCTTTCTAATCATTCTCCCTAGTTAGCCCCGTTGAGCCTAAAAACTTTATTCTTTCTTACCTTTAATAGTAGCTTAATCCCTCTTTTTGTGAGACCTCAGACTTATTGATCGAAAGTAGTCTTAGCCACTTTGAGACTTGAAAGATAGGTCCACCGAGGTATAATGTTAAAGGAAAAAGAAAAAATTGTGGTAGGAAAAGAACAGTGAGAAGAAGGGATGCCCATAAAAATTACATTGTTTACTTGTTGCTGGGGAATTGAAAAAGAGAGTTGTGATACGTTTCATGATATAGATTCAGGTTTCCTGACTCAGCTTCGTGGTTAGATATGCTTCTCTCTCTCCTAGTTTCTAGTGGTGAGCCCTCATCCTTCGAGGACGTGGTTTATATTATGATTTTATTATGTTTCAGTTTTCAGACTTTAGGAGTTAGCTGGGGCTTGTCCCAGCAACTCATCAGTTTAGTACAAGGCTTTAGGAAATGTTTAGACAGATTCAACATTTTATCTAAATGTTGTTAAAATTTCTACATGGTTGTAATACCCCAGAAAGGCCAAAGAATAGACCCGGGAGTTAAAAATGGAAAAGTGCAAAAACCTGGCAAAAATATCACAGAACGGATAACCCTACAACTCATGGGTGGATACCACGAGTTGTCATATGCAGTCGTGGTTTGGGAAATCAGGGTATCAGAGCAAACAACGGACGGTACCATAACCCGTTGTCAGGAACAACGAGCCATTGTTACTGTGCAGAAAACTGGCAAAAATATCACAGAACGGATAACTCTACAACTTGTGGGTGGATACCACGAGTCATCATATGCAGTCATGGTTTGGGAAGTCAGGGTATCAGAGCAAACAACGGACGGTACCATGACCCGTTGTCAGGAACAACGAGCCATTGTCACGAGTCGTGGAATTATACCACGACTCGTGATATCGAGTCGTTGGGTCTACTGCCTCATGACACATCTCAAATCCTTCCCATGTGTCGACAGGACGAGTTGTCACAACAAACCACGGGTCGTTGAATCGACCGTCGTCAGCCCCATGACCAAATCCGACTCCCCTTTCTACAAGCCTCACCATGACTCGTGGTGTCATCCACGAGTCATGGTCTCCGTCCGTTGAATGCACTGGAAACCTCAACCAACCATTAATGACTTTAAACAATAGTTCGTTGTCTCTCACCATACATCGTGGGATGGCCTATTGCTTCCTCCTCAGCCTAAGTCCAAGCCTCCCACGACTACTGACAATGGCTCGTTGTTCCTGACAATGGGTCGTGGTACCGTCCGTTGTTTGACTGATACCCTGACTTCCCAAACCACGACTGCATATGACGACTCGTGGTATCCACCCACGAGTTGTAGGGTTATCCGTTCTGTGATATTTTTTCCAGTTTTCTGCATTTTTCAATTTTTAACTCCTAGGTATATTCTTTGGCCTTTCCGGGGTATTACAACCATGTAGAAATTTTAACAACATTTAGATACAACGCTGAATCTGTCTAAACATTTCCTAAAGCCTTGTACTAAACTGATGAGTTGCTGGGGCAAGCCCCAGCCATGATTTTACCCATATTTGATCATGTTTTGTGTTTATAATCCTTAATTCATGCTTAAATTTATGTATCTGTGTGTTTTATGCTCTCACAAATGATTTGAGTTGATTTGTGCAGGAAACTAAGAAAAATGGGCTCAAAATAATGCAAGAAATGAAGATTTTAAGAAGCTGACAGGTTTGGTGCTATAGCTGGTGCTCCACACCAAGTACCAAACTTCAAAGAACAAGAACTTCAGTCAGGTGGTCGTGCCAACCCTCAAACATTTGGGAAATCGCACTTCCAAAATTTGGCGAGATGAGTGGCGCCCTCTGCGAGAGGTTTCCAAACTTAGAGAAATTTGACGAATACCTTGGCGAGATAGAGGGGGCGGCGCGCCAATACCTATCTAGAGTTGAAATTGATGAAAATTTGACTAATTCTGTGGCATGATAGGTGGGGCTGCGCGCCAGGGTAATTTCAAGGTTGGGGGGGGGGGGCGAATGCTGATTTTAAATGTCATGACCCAAGTCTGCACCCTAGACGCGACACTGTACCTGGTGCCACATATGACCCCAAGCTAACCCCTGGTCTAACATCACATTGGTAAACTATGTAAGCATGGTGGAAGCTGAAAACATAACTAAAATAACTGATTGCTGAATTAAGGAATGACTGGTAAAATACTGAGAACTTAAACGATACAAAACAAGCTGAACACTATTATGTCTGAAAGCCAACTACTATCTGGCGAGTTGCTGGGACAAGCCCCCAGCTAACTCTAAAGTCTGAACAAGAACTGAAAGAAACAAAAACCTCGTCTATGAACAAAGAGGACTCACCATTATAAAGCTACTGAAATCGTCTGAGGAGGACTACTGACGCTGCTATGAATGAGAACCTACACCTGTATAATAATACATATAGCATGGAAATATGCATCATTACTTTGAATGTACTGAGTAAGTGAGGTATACATAAAACATGAAAATAAGCAACTGAACTGAGATAACATGAAATGACCAATTTATATTGGATACTACTAGAAATTGAACTATAACTGCGATACATACGGTCAATATAGACCCTGATTGACAGTCATAACCATGTCTTGAATCTGAGTGACTAAATTGAGCTGAGCTAAACTGTAATAACAAGTGGGAGAGTCAATAATTGATATATAACCACGCAAGGTAGACGTGGAGTCTGATGTATACACTTCATCGGTGAGAGCACACTATACCTTTCCAGGTTATAGTAGCTGAGTTGGGTGATCATAAGTCTAAGGCCCATTTGGGCTAAAAACCTATAGTGGCAATGTAGTTCTGGGGCTTGGGGGCGCTGGAACCCCGGTCCGTTCGGTGCTAAGTCCTACTCCCATTGGATAATTCTAACTTGACTACTTAACTGATAGTTCAAAACTGATGCCCTAGACTAAGTCAGGAATACTTATCTGGAAATAACCAGAGAGTCTGTAGAACCTGATAACTGAAAGCTAGTGTTCTAAGACTAGCCAGAGCTGCTTATCTGGGAGCGTTGTAACCGTCTAAAGAACAAACTGATAACTGGAATTATGGAGTATTGCTTGACTCCTCAAGAACTAACTATCGTCAAACGGATCAGTTGACTTACTGAAAGATACGGAAAAGGATTATTTACTGATGAGACTGAACTAACATTAAAACTAACTGTGAACTCACATGATGATAATAACATGGAAATTCAAGAACTAATAGAGTCAAGCAACATTTATATCTGGACAATTAGGCAAGACCCAGTTTACTGTATTCATATAACTAGGGCTAAAACAATACATCATGAAAAGAATAGAAACATGCTTAATAAATAGTGAAAACATAGAAAGAATTCATAAGAACTACAATCCACAAGAAAAATTCATAATTTGACTGAAAGTTAACCCTATTTCTGATCTTCAGTGGTAGAATTGATAAGGAATTACAGAAGGATTTTTGGGTACAAGGGAAGAGCAATCCCCTTATTGAATTCCCACATACCTGGGGTCGAATTTTCCTAGGACGAACTTGGAGAATCTGAGAAGAAAACTTGAAGCCCTAGCTTTGCTCTGAGAGTATTATCTGCATTTGTTCATACTTCTGCTACCTAGTTTTTGGAAAGGATGAAGGAGAGGATCGAGCACTCCTCTAAAATTCCTCCTGAAAACACCCTATACGACGTAGTTTAGAAGTTAAGTCGATAGTATTTTATGAAATTACCCCTAGAACACTTAATGGAATTTCTACCCGTCAGGTGGTACAACTCAACCTACTAGTCATACTATGGTGATACGATCCATACCACATGTCGTGGTTAGGGACTCTGCTCCAACCTATTCCTCTAAAGTTTTCCACGGCCACCTTCTACGACTCATACCTACATCCCATGATTGGTGTTATGACTCGTAATTAAACCCTGATCGTGCATCTGATCTCTCTCACAACTAGTCCTACTAGTCCTACCTTGCTTTCACGAGTCGTACTTTGACTCGGGATTTCTCAAGATTTCCCTGTCAAGATCTCTGTAAATTTCCACAACGGCTATATAGGGTCTAGAACACCGTGGTACAATCCGTTACATCAAGTCGTGGTTCCTCCAACCTTAATCTCTAACATTCACCATCCCCCAGTTATGAGTCATGGTACAACTCGTACCTTAATTATATGGGTCGTATTTTGATTCGTATTGAGGCAATTTTGGAATTTTTTTCAAAATCAACTTTTAAATTTCAAAGCTAGTCTTAAAAAGTTATGGGGTGTTACAATCTCTCCCCCTTGGGAACATTCGTCCTCGAAAGGAGACTAAGTAAGCTGAAAGACTAGGAAAAGAGCTGCAATTCCCAAACTGAAAACTATAAACTGATTTATGAAGGAGTGACTGACTCCGAGCCAAAACAGGCATACTAATTGAGTTGACATAACTAATGTGGATATTGAAAACATGAATAGAGCTAATGAGTATGGAACTGAATAGAGTACTGAGGAGGAATTTAATACATGATGTTGAAACTGAACTGGAAGGGAATAAATGAGGATACTTAGCCATCATATCCCCTTTTTTCTTCCCATGTGGCTCCCTCAACTAGCTGGTTCCTTCACAAAACCTTTACTGAAGCGACCTCCTTATTTCTCAGCTTACGAATTTGATGGTCTAGGATCTAAACTGGGACTTCTTCGTAAGAGAGACTATCTTTCAAATCTACACTGTCTAGTGGCACAATTGAAGTCGGATCACTGATGCACTTCTTCAATAGTGACACATGTAAGACTGGGTGAACAGATGCTAACTCTGAAGGTAATTCTAACTCATAGGCAACATTGCCACTTCACCTTAGAATCCTGTAGTGTCCTTCATACCTTGGACTAAGTTTCCATTTCTTTCAAAAACTCATCACCCCTTTCATAGGTGAAATATTCAGATAAACCCAATCATCTGCAACAAATTCTAGTTTTCTTCTTCTCACATTGGCATATGATTTCTGGCGACTCTGAGCTGTTTTCAAACTTTATCTAGTAAGCTGCACTTTCTGTATAGCCTCATGAACATAATCTAGCCCTATCAACGTGGCTTCACCAACCTCAAACCACCCTATAGGATATCTATAGCTCCTACCGTATAATGCCTTAAACAAAGCCATCTGATTACTAGAGTGGTAGTTGTTGTTGTATGCAAACTCGATGAGAGGTAGGTGATCATCCCAACTGCCCTTGAAGTCGATTACACAAGCCCTTAGTATGTCTTGTAAGGTCTGAATAGTCTGCTCTACTTGTCCATCTGTTTAAGGGCAAAAAGTTGTGTTGAGCTTAAGCGGAGTACCAAGTCCTTTCTGGAATGACTTCTAGAAATGTGAGGTGAACTGTGCACCTGTATCTGAAATGATGGACAAAGGGAATCCATGCAGTCTGACCAACTCCCGGATGTATAGTCTAGCATAATCCTCAGCTGAGTCTATAGTTTAACTGGGAGGAAATGTGTTGACTTAGTCATCCGATTACTATCACCCAAATGGAATCATGTTGTTGACCAGTACGAGGTAGACTTGTAATGAAGTCCATACTTACTTCTTCCCACTTCCATGTTGGTATGTTGATATCTGAATCATACCCCTAGGTCTTTTATGTTCAATTTTAACCTACTGGCAGTTCGGACACTTAGCCACAAATTTTGCAATGTCCCTCTTTATGCCGTTCCACCAGTAGATTTCCCATAAGTCATGGTACATATTAGTGGAACCTGGGTAAATAGAATACCTGGAGTTGTGGGCTTTTGTCAGCATTCGCTGTCTCAAGTCATCTACATCTGGAACACAAAGTCTTCTCTGGTAATGAAGCACACCATCTCCCCTTTTGGAGAAAACCTCAACTTCCTTTCCTAGAACTGCTTCTTTCAGTTGGAGCACTATGGGATCTTCATCCTTCTTTGAATTAACCTCAACAACTAATGAAGAGTCTCACCCACTCTGCATTACTACTCCACCCTCAATTAAATCTACCAATTTCACTCTAAACCGAGCTAACCTGTGAATATCCTTTGCCAGCTCCTTTCTGCCCTCTTCGACATGTGCAACACTCCCCATGGACATCCTGCTTAAGGCGTCAGCCACCATATTGGCCTTGCCTGGGTGATATAGCATGCTGATGTCATAATCGTTCAACAGTTCCAACCACCTCCTTTGAAGAAGGTTCAGATCTTTCTGACTGGACACGTATTGAAGGCTCTTGTGGTCAGAGAAAACATCCACGTGAACCCTATAGAGGTAATGTCTACAAATCTTCAACGCAAACACCACCGCTTCCAGTTCAAGATCATGAGTTGGGTAGTTCTTCTCATGAATCTTAAGCTTTCTGGAGGCATAAGTTATCACCTTACCCCGCTGCATCAGATCACAAGAGAGGCCAACTCGGGAAGTATCACAATATATTACGAACCCATCTATCCCTTCTGGTAAGATAAAAATTGGAACTGCAGTGAGTCGAGTCTTCAACTCTTGGAAAGTCTTCTCACATGCATCTGACCACTGAAACTTCACCTTTTTCTGAGTTAGTTTAGTTAGAGGAGACACATTAGAAGAAAACCCCACTACAAGTCGTCGATAATAACCAGCTAAACCCAGAAAACTCCTAATATCTATTGGGGAAGTAGGTCTTGGCCAGTCTTTCACCACTTCTATCTTTTTAGGATCTACCCGAATACTATCCCCTGAGACCACATGACCGAGGAAGGGTACTGACTTCCGCCAAAACTCATACTTTCTGAATTTAGCAAACAACTGACGGTCTATGAGAGTATACAACACTATCCTCAGGTGATTAGCATGATCCTCCTCATTTCTAGAGTATACCAGATGTAATCTATTAACACAATGATGAACATACCCAGGTATAATTTGAACACCTTATTCATCAGGTCCATGAAAGCTGCAGGAGCATTGGTTAGTCCAAACGACATAACTACAAATTCATAGTGACCATAACGAGTTTTGAAGGCTGTTTTTGATATGCCACATTCCCTGAACCTAAGTTGATGATATCCTGATCTGAGATCTACCTTGGAAAAACAACTGGCTCCCTGAAGCTGATTGAACAAGTCATCCATCCTGGGTAGGGGATACTTGTTCTTGACTATAACTTTTTTTAGTTGAAGGTAGTCGATACACATTCTGAGGGTACCTTCTTTCTTTCGCACGAACAACACTGGAGCACCCCATGGCAAGATGTTGGGCCTGCTGAAGCCTTTATATAGAAGGTCTTTCAGCTGGTCCTTCAACTCCTTAAGCTCAGCTGGAGCCATTCTATAAGGAGAAATAGAGATGGGCTGGGTGTTTGGAAGAAAATCTATGCTGAAGTATATTTCCCGCTCTAGAGGGACTCCAGGAAGATCTTCGGGAAACACATCAGGGAATTAGATGACAATTGGAACTAACTAAATAGTTGGGGTCTTGGAGCTAGAATCTTTAACCCAAACTAGGTGATTGATGCACCCTTTCGAAATCATCTTCTTTGCCTAAACGTAGGAAATAAACCAACCCTTAGGTGCTGAAACACTACCCACCCATTCTAAGACTGGCTCATTGGGAAATTAAAACCTGACAACTCTAGTTTTGCAATCGACTGAGGCATAATCGGAATGTAACCAATCCATGCCAAGAATGAGTTCGAAATCAACCATCTCTAGCTCTACTAGATCAACTGGAATAACTTTACTCAACACAAAGATTGGACAGTCCTATATACCCGACTGGCTCTAACTGACTCACCAATTGGGGTAGAGAATAAGAATGGTTCTGAGAGGACTTTTGGGCTAATTTCACAATGAACAGCTATGTAAGGAGCCACAAAAGATAGTGTGGCTCCTGGATGTAGTAGTGCATATACATCTAGATGGAAAAGACGTAACATACCCGTGACCATATCAGGTGAGCTCTCCTGGTCCTGATGAGAAGACAAAGCATAAAAATGATTTTAGCGCTGACCGCCATCTGTACCTGAAGTATTACCCTACTGAGCTGGACAACTAGCTAGGGCTGCTAAAGTTGTAGACTGAGTTTTCCCCTGTCCTGCTGAGGGACACTCCTTTAGCCTATGACCCAATTGCCCACATCCGAAGCAACCCTCTTTGCCCATGTGGCATTCACCTGGATGGTTCTTGCCACATTTAGGAAAAGATGGAAAGTAGTTGCTGGAGGCATGACTCTAGGACTGGGAGCCTGATGCGCCACTCCTTCGGTCCTCACAGTATCTGAAAGAAGGAGCACTGGCTGATGTGGGTACTGGAGGTCTCTATTGTTGCTACTGTGGGAAACTGCTGCCGCCTGACCTCTGCTGGCTATATTCAAATTGTCCTGTTCTGGTCCGCTTTCTTTCTATCTCTATATCTTTCAATTTTTTTGCCTCTATCTATTGGGCATGAATTATAAGGCTGGAGAGGTCAATGACTTTGATCAGCATCGCGGTTCTGCATTCTTTAAGCACCAGTCTGAAACCCCATTCACAAACTTAAGCATATGAGCCCTCGGCCTAGCTACCATCTCTGGGGCATACCTCGACAGTCGAGTGGACTCCAATGCATACTCTTCCACTATTCTGTTACCCTGCCTCAAATTCATTAATTCAACTACCTTGGCCTCCCTCTATTCCCGAGGAAAGAATCTATCGAGAAACGTTGTAGAGAACTCCTCCCACTCCACTGATCCTGCTTAAGCTCGTCTCCCTTCCTTCCACTGGTTATACCAAATCCGAGCCACCCCTTTCCTCATTTTGGAGGCATATTTTCACTGAAATGAATAGAGCATGAGTTAGGAGGACATTTTTGGGATTAAACTCAACACACGATAAGGAGTATGAACAAAAGGGAAATTTCCTAAAAACATTGTGTAGCCACCCCTTCATAAGTGTGGCGCGCTTCACACACATGAAAAGGACTCTACTTGACGTGGCTTTTAGACATCCTAGGATATTCTAAGCCTAGTGCTTCGATACCAAGTTTTTCATGACCCGAGTCTGCACCTTGGACGTGACACGATACTTGGTGCCACAAGTGACCCTAAACTAACCATGGTCTAACATCACACTGGTAAATAACTAAACATAGCGGAAGCTGAAAACATAACTGAAATAATTGATTGTTGAATAAAGGAATTACTGTTAAAATACTGAGAACTTAAATAATACAAAACATGCTGAACACTATTATGTCTGAAAGCCAACTACTAACTGGCGAGTTGCTGGGACAAGCCCCTAACTAACTCTAATGTATGAACTGGAACTAAAAGAAACATAAACCTCATCCTCGAACAATGAGCACTCACCACTATAAAGCTGCTGAAATCGTCCGAGAAGAATTGCTAATGCTGTTGCGATTGGGAACCTGCACTTGTATCATAATACAATATAACATGGAAATATGCATCAATACTTTGAATGTACTCAGTAAGTGAGGTATACATAAAACATGGATATAAGCAACTAAATTGAGATAACATGAAATAACCATCTTATACTAAATACTAATAGAAACTGAACTACAACTGCGATACGATCAATATAGATCCTGACTGACGGACATAACCATGCCCTGAAACTAAGTGACTGAATTGAGCTAAACTGGGACTAAGCTAAACTGAACTATACTGACAAGTGGTAGACTCTATAACCAACATATAACCACGCGAGCTAAACGTGGAGTCCCATGTATACACCCCATCAATAAGAGCCCACTGTACCTTTCCAGGGTATAGTGGCTGAGCTGGGTAATCACAAGTCTGAGGCCCATTTGGGCGAAAGATCTACGGTGGCAGTGTAGTGATGGGAACCTGGGTGCATTGGAACCCTAGTTCGCTCGGTGTTAAGTCCTACTCCTATTGGATATCCTAACTTGACTAGTAAATTGATTGCTCAAACTAATGCCCTAGACTAAGTTAGGAATACTTATCTAGAAGAAACCTGAGAGTCTGTAGGACTTGATAACTGAAAGCTAGTGTTCTAACACTGGCCATTGCTGCTTATTTGGAAGCTTTGTAACCTTCTAAAGAACAAACTGATAATTAGAATTAGGGAGTATTATTAGACTCCTCAAGAATTGACTATCGTCAAACTGATCAACTAACTTACTGAAAGATACTGAAAAGGACTAGTTACTGTCTGAGACTGAACTACCATTCAAACTGACTGTGAACTCACATGATGATAATAACATGGAAATTCAAGAACTAATAGAGTCAAGCAACATTTGTATCTGGACAATTAGGCAAGACCCAGTTTACTGTATTCATAGAACTAAGGCTAAAATAATATTTCATGAAGAGAATAACAACATGCTTAACAAGTAGTGAAAACATAGCAAGAATTCATAAGAACTACAATCCACAAGAAACATTTAGAATATGATTGAAAGTTAACCCTATTTCTAATCTTCAAGGCTAGAATTGATAAGGAATTACAGAAGGGTTTTGGGGCACAAGGGAAGAGAAATCCCCTTGATGAATTCCCACATACCTGTAGTCGAATTTTCCTAGGAAGAACTTGGAGAATCTGACAAGAAAACTTGAAGCCCTATCTTTGCTTTGAGAGAACTATCTGTTTTTGTTCGTACTTTTGCTTTTTGGTTTTCAGAAAGGATGAAGGAGAGGATGAACTACTCCTCTAAAATCTCTCTTGAAAACACCCTATACGACATAGTTTATAAGTTAAGTCGATAGGGTTTTACGAAATTTCCCATGGAACACTTACTGAAATTTCTTCCCGTAAGGTGGTATGACTCAATCTATGAGCCGCACCATGGTCCTATGGTCCATACAATGAGTCGTGGTTAGGAACTCTGCTCCAACCAATTCCTCTAAATTTTTCTGTAGTTGCCTCCTACGACTCGTACCTACATCCTAAGATTGGTGTTATGAATCGAAACTAAACCTTGAGCCTGCATCTGATCTCTCTCATGTCTCATCCTACGAGTCGTACCTTGGTTCCACGAGTCGTACATTGACTCGGGATTACTTAGGATTTCCCTGCCAAGATCTCTGTAATTTTTTTCATGACGGCTATATATGATCTATAACTCCATGGTATGATCTATTACATCAACTCGTGGTTCCTCCAATCTTAATCCCTGACATTCACCATCCCCTCAGTTATGAGTCATGGTACGGCTCGTACCTCAATTGTACAGGTCGTACCATGACTTGTGTGGTGGCAATTTTGCCAGTTTTCTACAGAATCAACATTTAAATTTCCAAGCTAGTTTTAGGAAGTTATGGGGTGTTACATTAAAGAAAATTCTTGAAGGGAAGAAGCGTCATTTGAAGGCTCATCTATAAATAGTGGTCTTAGGTCATTTATTATGTAGTTTTTGACTTCTTGGAGCAGTCTTTACTCATTTTTTACATTCCGTAGTTTGTTTATAAAAGCTTGTAAGCTGTTTGGAAGGAAGACAAAGTTCTACAACTAGGTTTTCTCTTCATTACTTCGTAGTTTCATATGATGATGAATAAGTATTTATTTTTCCACTTGTCTATGAGTGGATAAAATCATATTCTAGGGTGTGGCCTTGGTGAATAGTTTATTGTTTGAAAGACTAATTAAAGTTGGTTTTGATTCTTCTCTTATGGTTGTTTGTATTTATTTGTGTTAATTGGTTATTTATGAGATTGGTCACCTTATAAGTAATCCATTGGCTTTCGATTGAACTTGGAAAAGGGAATCGATAGGGTTAAAAGTAAATACAGAACGGGAATTCAACGATCCTTTAACCCATTGGTGATAGGATAGAAGTTGATGAGAATAGGGATATACCCTTCAACCCTGTTTAGTTGAAATACAAGTAGGTATAATTGTTGTTTCATGTTCTCCTGTGACCATAGGGATATAGGCGTTAGGGTTCATGAAATAGTTCTTGAATGCTAGGGTTAGTGGCAAGAAATGAGATAGTAACTTGTAACTAGCAACCATAGGAAGCATCATGTCTGTTTAATTATGTCTAGAAAACTTGATTTGAAACCAACCAAGTGTCATTGTCCTAGTCTTTCATCATTATAGAAATACAATCAAGCTTGCCTTTGTTTTAGTTAAATTTTATATTTGAAGTTTTAGTAGTTTTAATTTTCCAAACCAATCTTCATTTTACTTGTTTTGTAGATTAGTGAAATCAAAGTGATAATCTTATAACGATTAAAGTGAGAGTCCCTTGGGTACGCTATCTGGACTTCAAAATCCTATATTACTTGATGACTACGTGCGTTTGCATGCACTTGGGTGACATCAAAGACCTCAAAATGACGCAGTGTAGGATTAAAATATAGAATGTCACGAAAATATCCTAGGAGAAACCATTTGAAATTCTGGAATTTAGTTCCTATAGATCGTACCACGAGCCGTACTATCAATCTATGACTCGTGGATAGTAGGACAACTTTAACACTTGTGGAAAATCTTACCATGAACCATTAGTACGAGTCATGGTTTGGTACAACGAGTCATACCTTGGTTCATGGTGTTTGGATTTGACTTGGGTACTTCACTCTAGTGGGGACCACAACTCATACCTATGGGTTGTACTTGCATATCATGACTCGTGTTCTGAGTCATGGTTTCCTAGAGGGTAACTAATGGGGTTACCACGAATGCCACCCATGAATCATGATCCCTTGAAGGAAAATTCAAGGTTTCTGGATCTTTCTAGGTTGCTCAGTACGAGTCTAACCATGACTCGTACGATGGATTCCACAACTCGTGCTAACTAGAACTTAATGATATCACTAGAAAGCTTATCATGAATCTAATCATGACTCATGGTCTCACTCCACGACTCGTGCAGTGAGTCGTACTAAGTGAAAAAATATAAATTTTCTATTTTCTTTATGTTTAAGATATGATCTTAGGGACTTTTGGGATATTACAATATCTCCCCCTTAGAATCATTTGTCCTCAAATGAAGACTGAAACTGAACTGATAGGGAAAGTACTACTAACCTCGTACTAATTTCTGAGATCTGAATTACTGACATAATAGTTGATTTAACTAAGTATAAAACTCAATGGAATTCATGGGACGTGCATGCATACTAAGAACTTTAAGGACAGTTGATGGTATATGAAACTGATAAGATTACTATGAGAGAAACCGTTACCTCAAGATTGTTCTGAACTAGGAGAGAAAAGAAGAGGGTACTTGGCCATCATATCTACTTAGGCTTCCCAAGTAGCTCCCTCAACCAACTGATTCTTCCATAGAATTTTCATGGAAGAGACTTCCTTGTTTCTTAACTTACGAACTTGACGATTAAGAATCTCAACTGGAACCTCTTCGTAAGAGAGACTATCTTTCACACAAACATTTTCTAAAGATATAACTAAAGCTAGATTGCCAATGCATTTCTTACACTTAAGAATTGATCTTAACATCTAGTTTCAATAAAAATTTCATTAGCTTTGGGTCTATCTAAATAACTAGAATGGTTTCACACTTAGCTTGAAAATTCGAGGCATTACATTATCTCCTCCATGAGATCATTCGTGCTAGAGTGAAGGTCATTGACATAGATAGAATCTAACCCTAAAACTTTATAAATGTTCTAGTAGAGTTCCCTTCATTGGCAGGACTAACTTAATGGCCTAATGGTTATCAGCAAACGGACATTGAAAGGTGCGTAGACTCCAAGAACTGCATGGAGACATGGTCTTGGCCCGTATTAGCATCTTAAATCATGGAGTAAGAATAGGACTTCTTTTTTCTTAAGCTACTCAATTGACAACCTTTAAGCTTAGAAACACCTTTTTAACTACACCAACTTCTCTGAATGCCACACTTATCATAATGTCTAAGTCTAATAGTAGGCTTCCACCATGTTCAAGCCTAACTCGACTAAACCTCTTGCATCTAGAGTTATCCCCCAAGACTACTACTTCTTCTTTTGTCATGAAAAAGCACACAACCTCGAGCTCTAATCAAGGAATCACTAGTCACACAATGAAATGGTCCACATATATATCATTATAACATTCAAGACTATCACTATAATTATCTTATAGCTCCTCTGTTTCTTACATTATCTAAGAATTCTCCTATCCTCCTAGCATATCTAATAATTGGAACTTCATGAACTTTTACAAAGAGACACACCAAAAATTTCATCTAACTACTACACATGACCAATCCTAACCTCGCATTACATCCACACTTATAATCCAAAATGGAACTAGTACACCACAATTGTCATCAAAAAAATATCTACTTTCTCCCATCCATCCCTTACCTAGCTTCTTTTACTGCTATCTATTATGTCAAAGGAGGATCACTAAAAGAATAGAGTATGAGCATTACGAATATGAGGAATAAAACTCAATCATGACTTATACTTAGCATGATTTTTTCACTCAAGGTGAGGTTTAAGGAATCAAGTGCAAAGGGCACGAGTACATCCCATACTGTGCATATAAGACATGAATAAAGGATTATCCTTAGCATACACGTCATAACTGGTCTTACCATTATGGGTGAACATACATAGGGCTTACAGTAAGGAAATCAAAAGCATGAATCATTCAAGAAATCTAATCTAAGCACACACACACACACACACACACACACATATATATATATAACTTAGCATGATCTTATTAACCGATAAGGCGTATCTTGAGGACTAGGTTCATAGAGTTGAGCATATTGTAAGACATGAGTTTATATATATAGTGAGTCTCACAATATAAAGTTGGGATTTATGGAATTATAAAGTAAGACTGGTATTGTCGTCTGAAGCAGTTGCTTCTCATTCTAGGAATCTGAGTATGGGCATGGGTTTGCACAACGTAATTGGACCTTAGATGTGGTCATGGCATAAACACATATGACATGAGTAGAGTGTCATATTGACTGAATTGCAAGAAATACACATGAATATAGGTGGATCAACATCCTATAGTTACTACTTTGGGACTTGCATAATTAGGATTCTCAAGATTTGACTTGGTTCTTCTCCTTATCATCTCCATTTTAGCTCAAAAGTCAATGTTCTAAGTCTTTGGAGCACTTCTCTAATCTAGAATATAATCAAATAATTCTTGTGGGGTCAGTGTATCACTATATGGGCGCCAAACTCTCCCTTGATTACTACATCTGTAGGTACTAAAATTTATTCTAGGATTTCTTTCTTAGGTAACTCCTAACTTCTCTCTTGCCTCTAAGGATTCATACTCTTGCTGTCTTATCAACTTTATACACCCAATCCTCTATCCACCAAAGAATGGGTTAAAACTTATACGAAGAGGCTCAAAATCATATACCTTATTTAAAAATTCTTTAGATTTGGCTCTTTGGGACACCATATATTATATACCTATCATTCTTTACACTTCTCAACTCAAGAATACTAAACTAGGTACACATATCACTTTAGGAGCTTAGAATCTAGTGAAACTACATTTTACCTTGGCACAAATCTTTCTTTCTAACATTCAAGGCTCTACTTCATCTAATGACTTAGCCTCCAATCATCTATACTAAATATTTTTTCCTAACACATTTACATTCCTTCCTGATATTATACTCTAGTTCAAATATGCTCTAAGTCATCTTTACCAGCAACTCATTCTTTAAATACTACCATGGAATCTACAAAAAACTTATTACTCTTCAATCAACACCAAGGAACTTATCATCCCATCGCTTACCTTATAGATACATGATTATAGCTACATACTTCCCTTAATCACTATCTCTAATTTGGCTTCCACACTTCTAGCTTCATATTTATAGATCTAGGTTTTTTGATAACGCTCAATACATCTCTTCACTTTAAAGGAGGTGGTAGCGGTCGTTGTCAAAAACAAAATACCCAATGGATGTCAGGGTTGAATCCCATAAGATATTACAAAAGATAATCCAAAAGTCATAAAATAATTCAAACTAGTATGCATCATTGTTTAACATGTTAAAATTAAAAATTAGGGAAAGAATGAAAATGAAATTGAATTCAAATGGTAAAACGAAATTTGGCAAATGAATTGTTGAAATTGATAAGAGGGAACTAAGGATGTGTAATTGATGGGGTGTTAACTAGATTGGAGTTGATTGGAATTCCTTAAACTCAATTTTATCATGGATAGAAATGTATAATATAGACCCTCTAGTTTTTCAACCACAAGGGTGCTTTTACTTTGGTTTTTCTCAAACCCAAAAGTCACAATCACAAATCAGCCACAAAGCATGAGGAAGGGTTAAGCTATCTCTAGCCTCAACCCTTTAATGGAGTTGAGATATGGGTCTTAACTATCTTTAGCTCGAGCCCACACACCTACACTCCAAATCCTCAATATTGCTTCCTCACCCAAATCTCACTTCTCTATCTCAAGCATAAGTAAGATAAGAAAGCTAAATCAATGTTTGAAACCATTAATATTTCAAATATAACTTAGAAGAAATAATAGATCCATGCTTATATATTGAATTCAAGAACTACTCATCAACGCCCAATCAAGATTGAACACCCATCATGCACACACCCCTAGCTAATCCTTTAGCTACTCATGTGTGGATAAAGAGAAGTTATACTGGGAAACTCTTCAACCATCATCATATTGAATAAAAAATTAATCTTTCAAAATATGCAGCAATGGTCTTCTTACCCAATGAATTGAAGAAGAAGAAGGAAATTGTATTCTACTTTCTATCTCTATCTCTACTTCTCTCTATAATATTTAATGTATGAATCAATTGTATCTTGAGGTATGTACAATTTGGGGTGAACACAATCTGCAAGTTCCTTATGCACAACTTTGCAAAATTGCCATTGGAAGCTTCTAGGTACATAGGAGCCTTTCTAGATTTTTTTACCCTTGAATTAGCGAAATAGGTCACTTGCTTTATATCTGTGGTTTGTAGATGCAAATTTGCGGTTCACAGGTGAAAAGTAGGTGCAACTGTTGGGGCATCTATGTTTAATAGATGAAAATCTGTGGCAAGCAGGTTAAAAACATGTCCAAGGCATACCCATCCATGTTACATCTACGTTTAGCAGATGCAAATCTGAGGCAAGCAAATGAATAACATGTCCAATGTAGATTGCTTTAAGTTCAAATCCTCCATAATCTTTGTTTCCTTCAAATACATGTACAAAAAAAAAGAAAAGAGGCATAAAAACTTTCTAAATTGTTTGAAAACAAAGCAATACCTCATGCTTAAAAAAAATGAGTTAGTAAATTACCAACTAATCAAACTCCTAAATTTGAACTATTGCTTGTCCTCAAGCAAAGCATTCACTCACAAGAAGAATTGACTTAAGCTTATCACATTATGAGAGATGCACACAAAACCATTAAGACTCAAAACAACCACAAAATCACACACAAATTCAAAAATTAAAAGGACTCAAATAAGTGCACAAATTTCAATTGGAACCACCATCAAGACTTGGCAGATATCACTATCCATTTCTCATATCAAAGAAAGGTGCATCTTCATTCAAATCAAAATCACAAACACGACAAGTCATTGACCTTCAATTTTAAGGTTTTACTAGAAGTTTATCACTCAACATGGCTCATTCATACCTCTCAATTGATATCAAGACTTTCACATTTTTACTCCAATGATGTAATGCCACTCACTACGAGAGAGAATGCCACTCACATTCATGAATTTCAAAAAATTAAGATTATAGAAGGATGCAACTATGCTCACTCTCACAAAAATATTCAAGGGTATACATATCTAACCATAGGCGTTTCCTTCATATAACATGCCACTCATGTAGAGTTGCCAAACTAAGAATCACTAAGGACTTGTAGGTCATAATTCTGTCTAGGAGTAATGATAGAATAACTTTTTCGTTGTAGTGACTAGAACCTCCCTAATGTCTTTATGACACACATAACACCCCACTTAAACATAGCGAGTCAACTCCACCTTATTTCTCCTTTTCACAATCCATATTCCTCCAAAGAGCCACCCTTATAACACCTTCAGTTTCTTTATCAAGCCTCTTTTATACAAGAGGTAGCACCATTCAATTCATTTATTTCTGCCTTTGATAAAAGGTTATTCAACCCGCTATTTTATTTTCTTATTAGGAAATTGGTGCCACCTCACATCGAAGCTCACTTTTCTTTCTCCCATTTGCAAAACCCCTAACTTAGGCTTTTGCCTATTTGCCATTTAATTACTTTCATCCCCAAATCATGGGATTCAAGCCCCTATTTTTCTTTTTTCACTAGTAATTAGGGAGGAATGGGCACCAAATAAATGATTTAAGAAGGGTTTAAGGTTTGTAATGAGGTTTCCAAGGAAAAGGATTAAGGCTCAAAAATTAGTTCATTAGGATTGATATTAAAGGAAAGTTATTTTGGTGAAGTTACTATTCAAGAAGGGCCTAAGGTCATCTCCCATGTAAGGCTATATCTAGGATTTAGGCTTGAATCACATTCGGGGCAAGTTTTAGATGATAAGCGTGCAGAAGAATCAAACAAGACCTTATTACACAAGGCATCACACTCCAAGGAGTCTAGCTATTCTCAAGGTCAATTCAAAGGCATGACTTTTGACAAGATATTTCAAGTTTTGCACACTCGTTTTATGAATCAAAATGTCAAACATGGAATGTAGAAATCATGGCAAGAGAATGCTCTTTTTCAAATCCATTTGCCCCTTTTTCTCAAAAATCACATTGTTATGTCAAGTAACAAATTTTTTTGATAATGCCTCTCAAAATGAGTGCACAAAGGACTCAAAAGTATAAATAAAACATGGCATTTTCCATTAAAAAAGTATCCTCTGAATCCATCATAGAAAAATATCACCTGGTTCGACACAAAAAATAAGATAAATAAATTTTGCTCCCTGAAAAAGAATCATAGTATAAAGAAAACCCTTGGAGTTTATTTACTAACTACTATCTACAAAGACGATGCTAAATAATAAGCAATGAAGATTTTCCCTTAAGAATGATGTCATCCAATCTATCATAGGGCCAACTCATGCATCACTAACGAGTGGGTTACTCGAACGTCACGAAAATAATGCATTGTCCTCGATGAACAATGTTGAAGAAAATAAAGGAAGAATGGGTGAAAGAACTCCCTAGACCGGTGGAGGCATCTGCGAGCCATAGGTCAGGACATGCGGACGCATATGCGACACATGTGTGAAGGAAAATTTATACATCGGGTGCTTTAGTTATCTGCTCAAGAGTGTGTGCCAGACCTTCATTTCGCACATTTGGATCTATGTTTCATATATGAAATACAACTTCATCACTTTTGAACATTTTTCTTCCAGGTATTCTGGTTGGCACATGCTCCGGACCTGCGTGATGCATATTTGGATCTGGGTTTCGCAAGTCCAATGTAGGTTCTTAATTTTTTCTCCTTCCACTTTTTGTCTCATTCCAAAACTTTTGTAGCCCTGCACAAGCAAAAACAACACAATCACAAAGTAAAAAAATTGAAAAACAATTGGGTTGCCTCCTAAGAAACGCCTGATTTAACGCTGCGACACAACGTCATCAATTTTACCACTTTTCTTTTCACTTTGAACTTGTGAATTGCATCCCTAATATCTTTTCTATTTTTCTAATCCACTTGGAGTAAAGGTACCAAGAAATAGATATTGCATCTTGTACTTCTTGGCCCTTAAAGGAGAGATGTGATTTGTTCTTGTTGACATGACACTCTTTAAGATGAAGTTACTTTGATCTTCCTCTTCAAATTCGTCCATATACTGGGTTGCCTCAATTTCATATCATCAACCAAGAAAAATATACAAAAAATGATTGGAGGGTGGTCTAATTCGCTCCATTCTCAAGCATCCTTCCTTCTTGATGATAACGTTCAAATTCACACATCAAAGAGAGAGTGTACACAATCATATGCAATATAATTTACCCAGCTATGAGTCGGGGTTGAATCCACAGAGAATTGAGAAAGATACTCCAAAAGTTGTAAACTAACTCAAACTAGAATGCATCATTGTTCAACATTTGGAAAGTAAAATTGGGGAAAAAAGGGAAAGCAATGTTGAATTCAAAGTTAGAACTAAACGAGGGGAATTTCGATTGTTGCAATCAAGAGTGAGATGACCAGGGGCATGCTACTGATGAGCTAGAAACTAGAATGGGATTAACTTCATTGTCTTAGATTCAAATTTATCATAGATAGTAGTGAATAAAATTCATTCACTCGTTTCCCAACCATAAGAATGTTTATATCTTCAGTTTTCTCAAACCCCAACGCCAAATTAAAATTATCAATCACAAAAGATTGAGGAAGAATCAAGCTATCTATAGCCTTAATCCTTTAATGGAGTGCGAATGTGAGTGTTGACTATCTCTAGCTCAACCCCACATATCAGTACTCCAAATCCTCCCTATTATTTATTGTCACGACCCCAATTGAGACTCCAGACCAGGACACGACACCTAGAATCACGAATGGCTTAAGCTAACCTATGGTACATATATAGAATGCCTTAGGAGCATAAATAAGAGTTAATTAAAGAATAAATAATACATAATCGAAAATCTACATTTTATAAGGACAACAACATAAACACAACTCACCAACGGTAAACTGTCACGACCCGAACATAGGCTCGGTTTGAGACACGGGACAAAGAGCCCCAAGAGACTCCAAGTCAACCCATGTCACAAACATACATCTAACTCAATCAAATAAAGCAGAAGACTTAACATAATAAACATAGAGGAAGTCTAATCATAACATAACATCAGAACCTGAATTCACTTCAAACATGACAAGCTGATCACTAATACAGTCTGAAAGACTCTACCACATCTGATGGGTTGATGGGAAAGCACCCCCAACTAACCCAAAAAGTCTGAAACTAAAAATACAAAGATAACCGGTAACAAATGGTCCTCGAGAGATGAGGACTCACCACTGAAGCTGGATGCTAACTCCATAGAACTGGCTAGTGACGGGGCTGAGTCTGAAGATTGGAGCCTGTATCATAAAACGATACAATATAGAGTATGCGGTCAGGATGTGGAATGTACCGAACTATGCAAGGTAAGTAAAACGGATAGTTAAAATATATAAAAATTCAAAAGAGTAGGAAAATATGATCGTAACATAAATATCATAATGCAAATATAAGGCTCAAGGTTTTTAAAACATTCATAATTCATTCATAATCATAATCATAAAGAAAAAACCTTACTAAACATAACTTGAGCCAAAGTGCATAAAGATAACAATGCACGAATCATGAGGAACAATAGGAGGAATCGTCATAACCGACACCGGGCTACTTGGTGCTAGACACTGCTCCCAAAAACATGCACATTAGGAACGTATAGTAACCGTACATCATTCATGAAATTGATGGAAAAAAAATATGTCACACCCTAGAACTAGGGTAGGGTGCAACTGGCACTCGATTCATTATCGATCGAGAAGTCGGCTCTATAGCATCTATAAATGTAACACTAAGGCTGACCAAGCCACCTGTCACAACCAACCAAGATAAATACTTAATGCCTTGACATTTATAATATGCAACCTGGAAAGCCGACAAGGCTAAAATAAAGCTAAGTAAGGCAATGAAAAACCGATATGACTACACAACCCACACTACTATACAAACTATTCCACATCAGTCTCTACAGAGTAAACAAACTGAAATGCACGGGACAGGGCCTCGGCCTACCAATGTTGTACACAAAACTGAAAGTAGTCCAAACTAGGACATGGCTCCTGGAAGAGAGGAGCATACCACAATTTTGCTGAAGTCTGGATCCTACTACGTCCGATGAACTGAGCCTCGACCTATATCTGCAGCACGATTGCAGGAAGGGTCCCAAGATGAAGGGACGTCAGTACGAATAAAATGTACTAGTATGTAAGACTTAAAACTATAAACATGTAAGATAAAAATGATAACTAGGCCAAAAACAAGGAGTAGTAACAACCCGAAATTTTGAAAACCGAAACCTGACAATAACTCATTATTGAAGTGTAAATGCAACCATCTAATGCACAACAAAGACTATAACTGAAAAGCCAGCAGAGAGCCGACAGTAAAATCTATATACAATCCGTCCAGCCAGTGTACCACACCGGGGTAAAAATAAAAATGCCTCCATCTGGTGTACCATACCGGGGTAAAAATAAAAATGCCTCCAACCGGTGTACCATACCGGGGTAAACTCCGTCAAGCCCGTGTACCACACCGGGATAAAATAACAAGACCTCAAGCCGGTGTACCACACCGGGGTAAAATCAATAAAGCTTAGACAAAATCATAAATGGAGCCGATATGGCTTATACTGGACCAGCTAAATACATACAACATAGAAATGACGAATACTAAACATGTGGCCTGCATAGGCCTCCTTCGTAATGCATAACTGGAACTGGGTACATATAAAATGTAAAGCTAGAAAATAGAACTTAAATGCATGTATTAAAAACTTGTATAAATCATAAGGAACTACGGATAACCTAAGAGTTTCAACAAAATTTATAGATCGTCTCCAAGGGACATTAGAGCTCAGAAACTCGCTAGCTTGTCGTTCGGCTTAAGGGAAAGGGACTATGAAATCTCCCCTTGGCCTGACATATTTCATAACATAAACATAATATAAAGGAAAACCATAACAAGGTAATCCTAATTCGGTAAGCTCGTTTACCCTTAATAGCTTGCGACATCTTCACGTGGATTAAAATCGTTTGCACGTCCTCATCTCGGCACTTTCACCAATTTCAGTTAGCAACCAGACCTTTAAACACATTTAACATCAAATATACATACACATGAAATAACTTAAGGAACAACTAACAATTCCCACGTTGAGGGGTCTCCAACTCCATGTACAACTACGACAACAATCAACACAATATCACACTTTAGGTGTCTCACTTCGGCTATGAATAATCTTAACATTTATCCTCAATAAAACATGGGACTTTAAAGCTTAAATGAAGCTTAACATACTGCCTCAATACTTTTAAATAGGTTTCTATCTCATTCGATTCACAACACACGAATCGTGCTTAAAAGAATGATAGACGGGGCGCCTTACATACCTTTCTCCGATGAACTTTTCTCTAGCCGATTTCCTATCTCAATGATCAGCCTTCAACCTTCTTAATCCAGTGGTTTTATAGGACAACAACAAGCTTAATCTATATTAAAAAAATGCAGCCAACATAACTAATCAGAGGCAGTCAAAATAGCAACAACAACACACGGCAACATCAACAACATTTAGCCATTTTCTCAACTAATTTTCACTAACTTTTGAGGGAGAAAACAGAGGAAATTTTACATTAGTTTTTCTGTGATTCTACCCCTCAATATGAAGTATAATTCCAGCAAATGAAACAGCCAAAATTCCTAAGGAAAACGAGCAAAACTCAGCTAACAAACAGTCCATCGGCAGCTCACTTAGCTGTCAATTTCCAGATTTTCGCTTTGCAATTTGAGAGGTTTAAAAGGGGAGAAATCCTTACCTTTTCTCCTGATTTCAACACCTACTCAAAGATGGATATATAGGAAGTCCAAATAAATTTTGAAACGCAGAAAAACTTCTTCAAAACCATGCCAAAACGAGCTTCAAAACAGCCCCTAACATACTTGGCAAGGTAATCTCAACTTATCTTGTGATTTTCTTGAGCTTTGCTTGATGTTCCTCCTTGATTTTCTTTGTCCTAGCTTCTGGAATTGAGAGAGAAATGGAATCCTTAGAAAGCTGGTCTATTTAGATTTAGCTGGAAATGTTTTCTACAAGTGAAAAATCTGATTTTAAGTAAATAGGGCGGTGGAGGCGCTAGGGCGTCATGCCCGCGTCACCGCTCGCAATGGTTCGGTAAAATGCTCATAACTTCTTACTCCAAACTCCTATTGACAAGAGGTTTGATGTTCTGAAAACAAGACTCAAATACCTTTTGATTTGATAGATCGTGGGGCTTCTAAATTCATTATATATATGGAGATATGGTCATTTAATGTTGACCCTTACTTATGAACTTCACATACTCTTTGGTTTTTTGATCGTACACATTTCCCTTGTCAGCTACGACCAATATACAACCCGTACTTTCCCTAACCTAGAATAAAACATCAAATAATCACCAAAATTTTTTCAGGGTGTTGTATTCTCCCCCCCTTAGGAACATTCGTCCACGAATGGAAATTAATTTCACTTAATATGCATCAAAGTAGATACTCAGTAACTTAAGTATCAATCACATACCTTAACATCACTTCGACATCGTAAATAGGTGAGGACATTTATTCTTCATTTCCTCCTCAGCCTCCCAAGTCACTTCTTTGATGTTATTACTTCGCCATAATACTTTAACTGAGGCGAATTCTTTGGTTCGAAGTTTCCTGACTTGCCGATCGAGAATAGCAACTGGAATCTCGGTGTAGGTCATCTCCTCAGAAATTCAGACATCACCTATAGGCATAACACGAGTTGCGTTTGCTATACAGTTCTGCAAAATCTATACATCAAATAATGGGTGGACTGCCGCTAACTCTGGTTGCAACACCAACTTTTAGGCCACTTTTCCTATCCTGCGGATAACTCTGTAGGGCCCAACATATCTAGGACTCAGCTTGCCTTTTCGGCCAAATTGCATAACGCCTTTCATAGGTGACACTTTCAGGAAGAACAATCATTAACAAAAAACTCTAGTGCTCGACGGTGTACATCTGCATAAGACTTCTGCCTTCTCTGGGCTGTCTGAAGTCGATCTCTAATAAGTTTCACCTTGTCAATACCTTGCAGCACTAAGTCTAGCCCCAATAACTCTACCTCACTGAGTTCAAATCAGCCCACTGGTGATCTGCATTTTCGCCCATATAAAGCTTCATATGGAGCAATCTGAATACTTTCTTGGTAGCTGTTATTATAGGCGGACTCAATCAAGGAAACCTGATCATCCCAGCTTCCACCAAAATCTAAAACACAGGCACGCAACATGTCTTCAAGCGTTTGAATGGTGCGTTCAGCCTGTCCGTCTATCTGAGAATGAAATGCGGTACTGAGGCTTACCTGAGTGCCCAGGCCTTTCTGGAAAGACTTCCAGAAGTTTGCTGTGAACTGAGAACCTCTGTTAGAAATAATGGACAAGGGGACGCAATGTAGGCGAACTATCTCTTGTATATAAAGCCTAACATAATCCTCTGCAACATATGTGGTCTTAACTGGAAAGAAGTGAGATGATTTAGTTAGTTTATCAACCATTACCCAAATAGAGTCATGCTTCCTACTCGTTCTAGGAAATCCAGTAATAAAATCCATATTAATCACCTCCCACTTCCAGGATGGAATTTCTATATCCTGCACCAAACCTCTAGGCCTCTGGTGCTCAACCTTTACCTGTTGGCAATTAGACACTGAGTCACAAGACTGGTGATGTCCTTTTACATGCCATTCCACCAATATAGCTGCCTCAGGTCACGATAAATCTTTGTGGCACCTGGGTGTACTGAATATTGAGAATAATGAGCTTCATTCATAATTTGTTCCCATAGTTCACTTACATTAGGTACACATAGACAGCCTTGGTATCTAAGAACTCCATCGGGTCCACAATCAAATAGGCTCTGCTTCTGTTGTGGTATACTGTCTCTCAGTAAGACTAACTCTGCATCGTCATATTGTCGTTGCTTAACTTCCACTACCAAGGACGATTCTGTTGTGTTTTCGACAATAACACCCCCATCTTCGGCATCCAGTAACTAAATCTGTAAGTCAGCCAACTGCCATAGAGCCTTCATCATTTCAATCATGTCAACCTAAATATGACTCAAGCTACCCATAGACTTGCGACTTAGCGCATCAGCTACAACATTTGCCTTTCCCGGATAATACAGAATGTTAATGTCATAATCTTTCAGCAATTCTAACCACCTTCTCTAGCGTAAATTCAACTCCTTCTGCTGAAACAAATACTGGAGGCTCTTATGATCTGTGAAGATATCAACATGTACTCCGTATAAGTAATGGCGCCAAATCTTCAATGAAAATACCACTGCGGCCAACTCAAGATCATGGGTAGGATAATTTTGCTCGTGCTTCCTCAACTGTCTAGAGGCATATGCAATGACCTTGTCGTGTTGCATCAGAACACAACCTAGCCTAACTCTCGAAGCATCATAATAGACTACATAACCCTCGACACCCTCTGGAAGAGTTAGGACAGGTGCTGAAGTCAGCCTATCCTTCAATTCCTGAAAACTTCACTCACATGCCTCTGTCCACTGAAACTTAGCTGCTTTATGAGCCAACTTTGTCAATGGTGCAGCGATAGTAGAGAAACCTTCCACAAATCAGCGATAATAACCTTCTAACCCCAGAAAGCTGCGAACCTCTGTAGGATTCAAGGGTCTGAGCCAAGTCTTTACTACCTTTATCTTCAGACTATCCACTCTTATACCTTTAGCTGTAATTACATGACCAAGGAAAGCCACAGATGTTAGCCAAAACTCACATTTAGAAAATTTAGCATATAACCTGTGCTCCTGTAGATTCTGTAATACTTCTCTCAAATGACCTGCATGCTCGGCCTCGGATCGCGAGTAAATCAGAATATCATCAATGAAGACGATCACAAATACATCATGAGAAGGCCTAAACACCCGATTCATCAGGTCCATAAAAGCATTTGTGGCATTAGTAAGACCAAATGACATCACTAAGAACTCATAATGGCCATATCTAGTCCTGAAGGTAATTTTGGGGATATCAACTTCACTAACCCGTAACTGATGGTACTCGGATCTCAAATCAATCTTTGAGAAGCATCTGGCACCCTGTAACTGATCAAATAGGTCATCAATCCTGGGAAGTGGGTACTTATTCTTATTCGTAACCTTATTTAGCTGTCTATAGTCGATACACATTCTTAATGACCCGTCTTTCTTTCGCACAAAAAGCACTGGTGCATCCCAAGGCGATACACTAGGTCGAATGAATACCTTCTCGAGTAGATCTCTCAACTGCTCCTTTAATTCCCTTAGCTCTGCTAGAGCCATTCTATAAGGAGGGATCAATATAGGCTGAGTACCTGGAAGTAGATCAATAGAAAAATCTACCTCCCTTTCAGGGGGAATTCCAGGCAAATCCGTTGGAAAGACCTCAGGGAACTCATTTACAATAGGAATTGACTGGAGAGTAGTAGGCTCACATTCCAAGTTTCTTACCCGAACCAAGTGAGAATTACAACCCTTGGATATCAACTTCTGAGCCTTAAGGTATGAAATAAACTTACCTTTGGGCATAGCGGCATCACCTTGCCATTCCCGGACTGGCTCGCCGGGAAAATTGAATTTGACAACCTTAGCTCTGCAATCAACATTAGCATAACATGCCGCCAACCAATCCATACCCAAAATGACATCAAAATCAACCATTTCAAGATCAACTAGATTAGCTAAGGTTGATCTATCACATACCAATACTACGCAGTTTCGATAAACTCGTCTAGCTAACACAGATTCGCCAATTGGCGTAGAAACAACAAATGGTATAGATAATAACTCAGGGACTATTTCAAACTGACTCCCAACTAATGGTGTGACATAAGAGAGTGTAGAACCAGGATCAAGTAAGACATATACTGCACGAGAATAAATAATCAAAGTACCTGTAACAACATTAGCTGAGGCCTCCAGATCCTGTCGACCGCCCAAAGCATAAAATCGATTATGGGTTGCCCCAGAACTAGAAGCCTCTCTCCCTCTACCTCTTCCACGGCCTGTTGCTAGCTGAGGATCAGGTCTGGGAGGTCAAACGGAGGATGACAAAGCAACTGTTGATCGCACCTGATCTGCCTCGACGCTATCTGAACAATCCCTCATAAAGTGCCCTGGCTTCCCACAATGATAACATACATTCTACCCCTAATGACACTGACCTAAATGAGATTTCCCACACTGGGGACAAGGCGGCAATGGTGGTCGCCTCTACCCCACCCACTCCTGTTCTCGAGAGCTATGGAGCTAGGCCTTGGTCCCTTCTCTATCCCTAAAACTGAGGTGGGGAACTCCCTATTGGCCTAACTAAATGCCTGGATGACTGAGCCCCTTGGTCACCCTACCACCCTCTGTAAAGACCCACAGTCCTAGCTCTCTTATGTTGCTCCTGCTGTCTCCGAGTATCCCGTAAGTGATGAACCAAATCCTCTGTGCTCTGGGCGAAAGCTTGAATTCGTGAAATGTCCATGTGCTCCTGAGTAGATACCCCCAAGAAATCTCGAGCTATATGAAGCCCAAACCCTAACACGAACCGATGAACTCTATCCTCCATCGTCTGAACCATGTGAGGAGCATACCTGGAAAGAGAATTAAATCGAAAACAATACTCACGCACACTCATACTTCCTTGCTCTAGGTGCAAAAACTGCTCAGCTTGAGCCTGTCGAAGCTCCCGTGGTAGATAGTGGTGCATAAAGGCCTCAAAGAACTCTTCCCACTCAGCTGGTGGTGCATTGGCTCCTCTGGATCAGGCCCAACACTCATACCACAATATGGCCACATCACGTAGTCTGAAGGCCGCCAACTCTACTTCCTCAGCGTTGTAGCTCGCATCACCTTTAAAACCCTATAAGTCTGATCGACAAAGTCCTAAGGATCCTTGCTCGGGTCTGATCCAGTGAATATAGGAGGGCTCAAACTCAAGAACTCGCGGGCCCTGGAACTCTTAGTTTTCTGGCCTCTATGTCTCTCCAT
The DNA here is from genome assembly GCA_035772735.1 of Datura wrightii. NCBI lineage: Eukaryota > Viridiplantae > Streptophyta > Magnoliopsida > Solanales > Solanaceae > Datura > Datura wrightii. Next base: position 115,556,028 of record JASDFA010000001.1, read on the forward strand.
TGTCTCCAATCGTCGCTCTTGGCCTGCGACTATACGAGCCATCAGCTGAACAGCTCCCTCAAGAACCTACACTTCCGGAACAATTGGAGGTACCACAGGCGTGGGAGGGTCTGCCACTCTACTACCCTCAAGTATTACTGGTGTAGGAGGAGCTGGAGGTCTATCTGCCTTTGCACTGGTCGGTGCGGGAGGAACTGTAATACCTAGGGCAGGAGATTCACTCTGAGCCTTTGACCTGTCTCTCTGATCCACTGGAGGGAGACTAGTACCCTCCCCAACGGTTGTGCCGATCAACCTTGTAGTCATCTTCCTTGTTACAGGCATACTTTTAAACAATAACACGATTTAGATATCACAGTACTTATGAGCTCGACCTATAGCACGAACTGTTAGTAAAAAAAGTGAAACAATTCCTAAATGTCTCGTAGCCTCCTGATTATAAGTATGGTGCACAACATACCCATAAGCAAGACTCTACTAGACATGGCTTTGTGGACTCCCTAGGACACGACTTCGCTCTGATACCAAGTCTGTCACACCCCAGAACTAGAGTAGGGTGCAACTGTCGATTCATGGTCGATTGAGAAGCCGGCTATACAACATCTATAAATGTAACACTAAGGCTGACCAAGCCACCTGTCACAACCAACCAAGATAAATACTTAATGCCTTGACAATATTGACATGCAACTTGGAAAGCCGACAAGGCTACAATAAAGCTAAGCAAGGCAATGAAAACTGATATGACTACACAACCCACACCACTATACAAACTAGTCCACATCAGCCTCTACAGAGTAAACAAACTGAAATGCACGGGACAGGGCCCCGACCTACCGATGTTGTACACAACTAAATGTAGTCCAATCTAGGACATGGCTGCTGGAAGAGAGGAGCATACCACTATTCTGCTAACGTCTGGATCCTACTACGTTCAATGAACTGAGCCTCGGCCTGTACCTGTAGCATGATTGCAGGAAGCGTCCCAAGATGAAGGGATGTCTGTACGAATAAAATGTACGGGTATGTAAGGCTGAAAACTGTAAACATGTTAGATAAAAATGATAACTAGGCTAGAAATAAGGAGTAGTAACAACACGAAATTCTGGAAACAGAAACCTGACAATAATTCATTATTGAAGTGTAAATGCAACCATCTAATGCACAGAAAAGACTATAACTGACATGCCAGCAGAGCGTCGACCATAAAATATATATACAATCCGTCTAGCCAGTATACCATACCGGGATAAAAATAAAAATGCCTCCAGCCGATGCACCATACCGGGGTAAAAATAAAAATGCCTCCAGCCGGTGTACCATACAGGGTAAACTCTGTCCAGCCGATGTACCACACCGGGGTAAAATCAATAAATCTTAGACAAAATCATAAATGGAGCCGATATGGCTTATACTGGACCAGCTGAATACATACAACATAGAAATGACAAATACTAAACATGTGGCCTGCATAGGCCTCCTTCGTAATGCATAACTGGAACTGAGTATATATAACATGTAAAGCTAGAAAATAGAACTTAAATGCATGTATTTAGAACTTGTATAAATCATAAGGAACTACGGATAACGTAAGAGTTTCAACCAAATTTATAGATCGTCTCCAAGGGACATTAGAGCTCAGAAACTCGCTAGCTTGTCTTTCGGCTTAAGGGAAAGGTATTATGAAATATCCCCTTGGCCTGACATATTTCATAACATACACATAAGATAAAGGACAACCATAACCAGGTAATCCTAATTCGGTAAGCTCGTTTACCCTCAATAGCTTTCAACGTCTTTACGTGGCTTAAAATTGTTTACACGTCCTCATCTCGGCTCTTTCACCAATTTCAGATAGCAACCAGACCTTTAAACACATTTAAAATCACATATATATACACATGACATAAAGTAAGGACCAGGTAACAATTCCCGTGCTGAGGGGTCTCCAACTCCATGTACAACTATGACAACAATCAACACAATATCACAGTTTAGGTGTCTCACTTTGGCTAGGCATAATCTTAAAATTTATCCTCAATAAAACATGGGAATTGAAAGCTTAAATGAAGCTTAAAATACTGTCTCAAGACATTTAAATAGTTTCCTGTCTCATTTGATTCACAACACACGAATCGTGCTTAAAAGAAAGATAGACATGGCGCCTTACATACCTTTCTCCGATGAACTTTTCTCTAGCCAATTTCCTATCTCAATGATCAGCCTTAAACCTCCTTAATCCAGTGTTTTAATAGGCCAACAACAAGCTTAATCTATATCAATAAAAATTCAGCCAAAATAACTAATCAGAGGCAGTAAAAATAGTAACAACACACGGCAACATCAACAACATTTAGCCATTTTCTCAACTAATTTGCACTAACTTTTGAGGGAGAAAACAGAGGAAATTTTACCTTAGTTTTTCTATGATTCTACCCCTCAATATGAAGTATAATTCCAGCAAAATAAACAGCCAAAAAGCCTAAGGAAAACGAGCAAAACGCAGCTAACAAACAGTCCATCGGCAGCTCACTTAGCTGCCAATTTCCAGATTTTCACTTTGCAATTTGAGAGGTTTAAAAGGGGAAAAATCCTTACCTTTTATCCTTATTTAAACTCCTACTCAAAGATGTATATATAGGCAGTCCAAATAGATTTTGAAACGCAGAAAAACTTCTTTAAAACCTTGCCAAAACGAGCTCCAAAACAGCCCCTAACATACTTGGCAAGGTAATCTCAACTTATCTTGTGATTTTCTTGAGCTTTGTTTGATGTTCCTCCTTGATTTTATTTTTCCTAGCTTCTGGAATTGAGAGAGAAATGGAATCCTTAGCAAGCTGGCCGATTTATATTTAGCTGGAAATGTTTTCTATAGATGAAAAATCAGATTTAAAGTAAATAGGGCGGTGGAGGTGCTAGGGCGTCTTGCCCACGTCACCACTCGCGATAGTTCGGTAAAATGCGCATAACTTCATACGATTAACTCCGATTGACAAGAGGTTTGATGCTCTTAAAACTAGGCTCAAAGACCTTTAATTTGATAGATCGTGGGGCTTCTAATTCGTTATATATTGGGAGATATGATCAATTAAATTTGACCCTTACTTATGAACTTCACATACTCTTTGGTTTTTTGATCGTACACATTTCCCTTGTCACCTACGACCAATTTACAACCCGTACTTTCCCTAACCTAGCATAAAACATCAAATAATCACTGAATGTTTTTGGGGTGTTATAAAATAACATCATGATTGATCCCCAATTAAAATACATGTTTATCCATGAACAAGGGCCCATGAATTAGCCAAAAGTCATAAATATGTAAATCATGAAATCCATGCATACTTGTAAAACATGTATATACTTGATATTCATAAATTCATGATGAGCATGTGAGAGAAATCATATCATAAGTCATAAATCATAATGGGTTAATAAACATCAAAATCAAAATAGAATCATAACTTGACTTATCATGAAATATACATAATTGGGCATAGTTTGTAGAAAATTTAAGTCCATAAGTTTATAATTGAAATAGTTGTAAAATCTGCCCATTATTCATAGAATACCGACTGCTACATGAAGGAGATTAACCCATAGATAGATCATAAGGATTTCATAAGAATTGGGATAAAACCCCATAAAATTATCAATAGAATTTCATGTATTAGGGAGAGATTGGTCATGGGTGTGAAAAAATTTACCCATTCATAATGTGGCATACCTGAGAAGAACTGATTCTACCACTCCCTTGATTGCCCAATGAAGAATTGAGTAGAACTTGAAAGAAATTGAGCTTGATCATCTCTCTAAACCTTTACCCTTGCATGTATGAACAGGAATACCTTAGAATGAACTCACCCCTCTAAAAACTCATTATTCATAGCTTAAAACGATGTAGTTTAGGCCTTAGGATCATAGGAATTATGAAAAAACCCTTAATAAACTTGCAGGAAAAAACTGAATGCTAGTCCCAATGAAGGATTGGACGAGTCGTTACCCCTGACAAAGACTCATGGTCTCCTGTGGTCAAGTGCACTTCCAGTTTTCCTCAAAGGGTCCCCACAAGGAACCTAACGGCTCGTCACTGGTGACCACGACCCGTGGTCACCTCTTGTTAACTCCACTATCCAAAACATCAAGTATTTAACCCACTGCTGACCACGACTCACCTAATGAATCGTGGCATCTGACCCCGACTAATGGTGTCCAGTCGTGGGGTACACTGCCAGCTCATCCCTCATTTTCAACTACCCTTTACCACGGGTGACCTGACAGCTTGTGGTGCTGACCATGACTTGTGGTCACACCCGTGGTCACCCTAATTTGAAATTTCCAAGCAAGACAACACTTCTCACCATGAGTCACTTAACGACTCGTGGTCAACCTGACGAGTCACAAGACGACTCATTCTGTATCTTGGTGCAGAAAATCCTTTTTTCTCTGTTTCAACTCCTGGGTCTGATCTTTGGGCTTTCGGGGTATAACATAAACTATCTATACATGATAGTATGAAAAGCCTCTACTACTATGATGAGCTAATGGAACAACACCCCCAACTAGCTCACCATGTCTGAAACTGAAAGACATGGTAAAAACATAGATAACGTCCCTTGAGAATAAGAACTGACTCAAAAACGGGATGGAGCTGAACTGAGCGAGTGCGAGCTAGTGATAAGACTAGGATTGTAATACCCCGAAAGTGCTTAAGAATAGAGCCATAAGTTAAAAGTTGGAAACTGATGAAATTGGGAAAAATAGCACAGAACGGGCCATGTAACAACTCATGGTATCTAACCATGGGTCGTTGTATGCAGTTGTGGTGAATAAAGTCTGGGTGGAAGTGGAGACGATGGGTGACACAACGACTCCTTGCTAGAAACAACGAGCCATTGTTAGCAGGCGTAGGAGGAGGCTAGGTTCAGTAGATGGGATACCACGGGTCACCTAATGACTAGTGGTGAGAGGTGATGACCCGTGGTTACTGGTCATTGTTTGGTTGTCAAGATCTCCAATGCATGTAATGGATCATGACCACGACTCGTTGGAAGCAACCACGAGTCGTGTTGAGGCTCGTGGTTAGGAGGTTCAGATTTTGTGAAGGGGCAAGCAACGGTCGATGTAACGACCCGTTGGTTCTGAGGACGACTCGTCCTGTCCATCCGTGGTTAAGTTCCAGAGGCCAATCTCATCAGAGCAAATGACGGGCCATAAAACAGGTCGTCGTTTCTTCGAACGACCCATTGGTGCCACCCGTTGGACAAATTTGGATAGTTTCAGGGTAGATTCATTAAGGGCATTTTTGGCTTTTCCATGCTATGAGACCCTAAGCTACGTCATTTGAGATTATTGAAGGTGGGTTTCTAGGGGGATAATTTATTCTAAGTCCCCATTCATGCATGCAAGACTATAGAGAGGTGATCATAGGGGGATTCAAGGTTTCTCTCTTCAAATCCTTCCAATTCCTTCTTGGGCATTCAAGGGAGATTAAGAATCAGTTTTTTTCAGGTATGTAAGGCTATCAATGGGTTTTTCCTTTCACACCCATGTCAATTCTCTACGATTTTATGAAAATTCTATAAAAAATTTATGGGGTTTTGAAGTAGATTTATATAAAAATCTAATGATTATTAATGGGATTTGTGATTTTTGAATCGTATCATATTCTAAGGGTTTTTTATCAACTTATAAGATTTAAATTATTTATAATATTACCAATTTTGTTTTCTATGGAATTTAGCCTAATAATGAATGATTCATGATGAATCGATTTATGATCTACTTTTCCAATAATGATATTTACAAGCCCAACATGAATTATGATTTAAATTATGGATTTTGTCAATTACCCATCATGATTAATGGATTTCAAGATTTATGCATGATCTACAAGTATGTATGAACTTTGATTCATGAATTATTTTTTGGCCGACTAACGGGCCCTATGTCATGGCTAGTTAACGTATGTACAAGTACGTTTATGATTATCATGATTTAACTAGCCCGTGAATTCATGTATGTTATACTATGAGCGCTATATATGTTTTGGGAGTAGTATCGAACATCGAGTAGGTTCGGGGCTCAGGTTAAGCCCCGGATCTCATAAACTACATGCCACCATAGGTATGTTGGGACCTCCTTTGTGACTGCGCCATTCCCAAATGGCCCTTTTCATGGTGATATCACGCCCTTTCATGATTCTACCCTTGGAAAGGTACAAACAGTCTCCCGACTAGGTTTACAGGTTGGACTTCATGTGTGCTCATATGGGGTAAGTCGGTTAAGAGAATCTCCCACTATTTCTCATGATTTATGAATGCTTATTATTATGTATTTTGGATCAATTCATGTTAAGTTAAGATTTTCTCCTATGATTACGGTTATGTTGTATTACGAATGTTTTGAAAACCCTGAGCCTTATGTTATGGTACGATGTTTACGATATGAGCATAATGCCCTACTCTTACAATAATTTATGAGTTTTAAATATTTTAAATGTCCATTTTACTTACCTTTCATACTCTGTACATTTCACATACTGATCGCATACTTTCTATGTTGTATCATTTCATGATACAGGATCGAGCTCTCAGGCTCACCCGCATCTGTAGATCATCTCAGAGTTTGCTTTCAGCGTATTAGTGAGTCCTCATGTCCTGAGGTCTATTTTCTAGAGATGTTGCTACTTTATGTTTCAGTACACGTTCGGTTTAGTTGGGAGTGTTGTCCCATCAACCCATCATTGTAGTAGAGGCTTTCAGATAAAGTATAGAATTCAGCTTATGTATTTCTAAGTGATTCTGCCGTTTTGATATGTCATGATTCGATATGTTTCTGATATGCTTTATCTTAAGTCTTCCGCTCATGTCAATGAATTAGATGCATGTTCATGCCATGGGTCGACTTGGGGTCGAGGCTCCTTGTCCCATGTTTACGATCCGGGTGTACGTTCGGGTCATGACAAACTTGGTATCAGAGCCATAGGTTTGAAGTGTCCTAGGGTGTCTGAAAGACACGTTAAGTAGAGCCTTTTTCATGGGTGTGAAGCGTGCTACACTTATGAAGAAGAGGCTACAAGACGTTTTGGAGATGTTCCGAAGGGGCTGGCTGATGCTCATCACCATTGGCACCCTCATGATCGTTGCCATTACCATTTCTTCTAACGTTCACTCTGCATGGAGGCATGATTCTACAAACGTGAATAACACAAATTTAATATATGGTAGCATTACTTGTATGTGGTCCACATGGATGTATTTATGGACCACAAGAGCTTGCAGTATGTGTTCACGCAGAAATATCTCAATCTACAACAAAGGAGGTGGTTAGAGTTACTCAAGGACTACGATATGAGTGTCCTTTACCACCCGTGTAAGGCTAATGTAGTAGCGGACGCACTTTGAATGCTCTCTATGGAGAGTGTGTCCCACGAGGATGAGGGAAAGAAGGAGTTGGTGAAAGATGCCCATCAATTTGCAAGGTTGGGAGTTAGATTGGTTGACTTGACCGATGGCGGTGTTTTTGTGCAAAACCGATCCGAATCGTCCTTGGTGACTGATGTGAAAGCTAGACAAGATGAGGATTCAATTTTGGTAAAGCTGAAAAAAGTCGTTCGGAGTCAGAAGGTGGAGGTCTTTTCCCAAGGGGGAGATGGTGTGTTGTGGTACCATGGTCGTCTGTGTGTTCTAGACATTGGTGATTTGAGAGGACGGATATTTCATGCGACAAATGGATCCAGGTACTCTATCCATCCAGGTGCCACCAAGATATATCATGATTTGTGGGAAATATATTGGTGGAACGACATGAAAAAGGATATTGCGGAATTTGTAGCCAGGTGCCCGAACTGTCAGCAAGTTAAGGTCGAACATCGAAGGCTGGGAGGCATACTTCAGTATATTAGCACTCTAACTTTGAAGTGGGAAGAGATTAATATGGATTTCATTGCAGGCCTATGATGAGTTGGAAATTTACCAACTCATTAGGCTCTTAATCATGAGTTTTTGCCTAGTTTTCGAGTCATTTATGTTGATTTTATGCCATTTCTCTTGAATTCTTTGTAGGTACCTCTTGTGAGTAAAGAAAGCATGAAATTGAGACACACGGAATTTGAGAAGAAATTTGATGAATTAACATATGAGGGAGAGGAGCCAAAGATAAAGGAAGCTTTGAGCTCAAAAATAGGTGCAAGGACGTGTCTTGAATAGGCTAAACGCGTATATGGAAGGGTGAAACCCTGAAGCTACTACCCAAAAAGGATAAACAACTGGCCCTTCATAGAATGGCACCGGCTAAAATCCACAGAACCGCCTGTTCCCCCCTGCCAGGCCACTGTTTTCAACCGGCCAAAGTTTTGTGCTCCACGAATTACAACCGGCGAAACGCCGGTTCTTCACCGAAAGTCCATCTAATGAAGGGTCAAAGGGGTCCAAAAAGGTCTCAAAAGCATCTAGAAGCTCCAAGGACATTTGGGGAAAGTTGTACACAAGAAAATACAGATATATAACCTCCATTGTACACCAACCAAGGGGGCAAACCATTCAACCAACAAATTACTCATCTAATTTTCATCTTCTTCAAAGAATTAGCAGTACATTCTTTTCTCCATTATTTTGTAGAGTTAGATAGTACTTTTCTTCTTCTTCTTTAACCCATTTTGGGGAAATTCCACCATTATTGTAAGATCTTGTGAAGCAGATTTGTGAAGCTAATGCAATGAATGTGAGGGGAATCCTCTTGGTATCTTCTCTCTATCTTTAAACATGCATTACTAATTTGCTAGTTAGAAGTATATTCATGGTGGGTTTTTTAATTTGATTGGGTTTTGATAAATTGCTCTTAGATTCTTATTGAATTGTAGGTGGGTGTTGCTTGATTCATCTTCCTATTGTTCAATTAAGTGTAAATCTATTGGATTCCTTTCAATATATTAATGAAGATCCATTGATGATGATATGGGTCTATTGATCTTGGGCAAATTTATATGCCCAAGTGATACTCAAAAGTACCATTTTAGCCTTGTTTATCTATCAATGTGTATACATTCTCATGTAATTGGTAATAAAATGTGAATTTATACTAACCAACATAATTAGCATTGTTTTGCAGGTAAAATGTAATTTCAGGAAGCTAAAATGCATGTTGGAGGATATCGGGGTTGGACTTGGATGCGAGCAAGGGACAAGACATTGGACAGCATGAAATAAAGGGGCTCCGCGATGGAGCCGTGTCACGCTGCCATCACGGAGGCCTTTTGCCTGGATAGGGAGCTTTCGCCCAAATTCCAGAGAGGGTCCGCGTCCGGTCCATGGCACGGTGGCTTGGCTCCGCGTTGCACGCCGTGCCATGTTGAGATTTAATTCCTGGACCCCCAGTTCCAGTGAAGGTCCGCGTTCGTAGCGTGTCACGGAGGCAGTGCTCCGCGATGCACTCCGTGACACGTTGCTTGTTATTCCGGGAAAAATTCCCACCAGTATAAATAGAACACTTAGGTTCATTTTTTAATATTCTGACTTGGTGGAGCAAGAACGTGGGTTACAGGCAGTTGAGGGGACGAAAATATCAGGGTTTTTCTCTCTTTCTTTCTTCTTTAATTCAATTGCTTGTATGATTGACACTCATTTAAAGATGTTTAATCCACAAATGAGTGGTTAATTCCTCTTCTTGCTGAGGTTATGAACAATTGTATTGAAATGTGATCATTGATTCTTTGGTTTTTCATCTTTTCTTCCATGTTGTTCTATTAATTCTTGTTCTTACTGCATTAATGTGTGGCCTACGTTAATGTACATCTAAAAAGTCCAGTTTCACTCGAGAGAGCAAGAAATTGGAAAGTTGTGAATTAATAGGATATGATCTTTACTTGATTTGGGAAAATTGGGAACCGATTTACTTTCAGGATAGAAATATACCTAAAAGTCATATTAGTCAATTTAGGAACCGGGTTTGTATGGCTAGAACATGAATTGGATTTAATCACAGAAATGTATGTGGATGGTTCATGATTCTTAAGTAAGGTTAAATACGAGAGTTTTAATCTCTTGGCAATAGTTCTTGGCTAGCAACTGGAGGAAAGGATTAACTAAATTATGATGATAATTAATTTCATTACATGTTCGTTAACCTCAGCATGCTCTCATTCATAGTTCAGACTCAAAGTAGATAATTGTTTTAGCTTTAGTGTAAAAATCATAAAACAAAATATCAAACTTTTGGTTACACTGTTGTCTGCATTTTGAGAATCGAAATATAGTACACTTGAGCAGATTGCACTTCATCCAAGTCCCTGTGGGATCGATACTTGGCTTACTAAAGCCACTTTACTACTTATTCGACCACGTGCACTTGCGTGTCGTTTTATATACCCCACAAATCACCCCGAACATCTATCTATACTTGCTTGATTGTTGCTCAGGAGAGAATACTTAAGTATTGGAAGAGAATCTAGTAGTGGATATGGATAAGAGATTGTAAAATTAAGCTAGTAATAGCTAAAATTACTTTCTACTTTCTAATTAGCAGCTAATAGCTATGAATAATGAAGTTGCTGATCCAAATCATTTCGGGTGCACTAAATTGATAGGCTGGGAAACTGAGGCTATCTATTTCCCGAGATTATTTACACTTGAGTCTAAGGCATTGAAGAAATTCCCAATTTAATTGTGATCTCACCTGTAGAATGTCTCTAGCCTCTCACTTGTGATTACTTCAATTGGAATCCCCCCCCCCAATAAGTTTTAGTTTAGAATTAGTTAGTATTTTCCCTTTTTATTCTCCCCCAATTTCACTTTTCAAATTTTGAACAATTATGTGCTCTAGTTTGAATTAGTTTATAACTTTTAAATTATCAACTCAATTCTCTGTGGGATTCGACCTCGATATCCATCGGGAATATTATTTTTTGAGCAGCGACTGTTTATGCTCTTTCGTAAAAGAAGAGTGTATTTTGGACATTATCAAAAATGGTGCCTTTGCCGGGAATTGAGTTGTGATAAGCCATTAGTTATTTATTGATTCGAATTAGTTTTGCATTTTTTTTTACATTTTTTTTTTGCTTTTACCTTTGTTTTTGTTTTTGTTGTTTTGTAGTGGAATGATGACATCATGGAATGAAATGAGGTTTGTTGTTGGTGGAGTGAAAGGAGGTTTGAGAAAACTCTAGCTAGGGGTAGTCAATAGGTTTGGAAGCTGAGGCTATCTATTTCCCAAGATTATTTACACTTGAGTCTAAGGTATTGAAGAAATTTCCGATTTAATTGTGATCTTACCCGTAGAATGTCCCTAGCCTCTCACTTGTCATTACTTCAATTGGAATTGCCCCCAATTAGTTTTAGTTTAGAATTAGTTAGTATTTTACCTTTTTATTTCTCCCCCAACTTTACTTTTCAAATGTTGAACAATTATGTGCTCTAGTTTGAATTAGTTTATAAATTTTGATTATCGACTCTATTCTCTATAGGATTTGACCCCGACATCCATCGGGAATATTTGTTTTGAGCAGCAACCGTTTACGCTCTTTCGTAAAAGAAGAGTGTATTTTGGACGTTATCGAAAATGGCGCCGTTGCCGGGGAATTGAGTTGTGACAAGCCATTAGTTATTTATTGATTCGAATTAGTTTTGCATTTTTGTTTTGCTTTTACCTTTATTTTTGTTATTTTTGTTTGTAGTTGAATGATGGAATCATGGAATGAAAGTTGGTTTGTTGGTGGCAATCCTTGTTATGATGAGCCATGTCCCTATTGTGGACGGCCACACTATTGGCAAGATTGCAAATATGCCCTAGAAGCGATATAAGTGCACCTTCTCCTTTCTATAGTGGGTATACATGCACAATATATGGTAATCATGGGAGACATTGGGATGGATGCTCAAATGGGGTCATTTCTCGCAATAGTGGCTAAAAAGAAGTTGTGCTCCTATGTTTAAAGGGAATGAAACCATGGCAAGAGAGGGCAAGAGAAATACATGTGGGCGCATAGAAGCCATGCTCCAAGCCTATTTGGAGTGGGAGTCTAATGCAGAAAAGAATGTCAACCCCTCCATGCCCATGGAATCATCCACTCCTCAAGAAGAGAGCGGTAAATCTCTAAAAGAAAAAGTAGTGGAGATATTGAGCAGGATAACAACAAGAAGTGAAAAATGGGGCATAGCTCAACTTGATTCATGGGAGGAAGCTCAAAGTGCTAATGAAGAAGGATCGAGGTGAACTTTCAAGAAATCATAGAGGTATGCCAACCAACCAACCTTACAAAAATGCAAGATGCCGAAGTTCAAGAAGTGACACTAGATCCTCCAATGGACATCCAACAAACCATGCTCAAGGACTCTAGTGCACTTGAAGAGGAAGATGTCAAGCAAGAAGCATGCTTGAAAGGGGAGCGACTTAGACCGCCCTCTTATCATTTTTCAACATTGACCTTGGTTGACAAAATGGAAACTAAGGAGACCAAGTCGATGAAGGGAATTGAGGAGAAAGATCAAGGTGGCTTCATCTTAGAGTATGCCATGCCAACAAGGCCAAAGCACATCCCTCCTTCAAGGGCCAAGAAACATAAGATGTAACATCCGTTGCTTGGTCCTTTGCTGCTTACACCACCACCCCTAAAGTGGAGTGACAAAATGGAAAAGAAACTAGGGTTGCGATTCAAATGCTCAAAGTGGAGAGAGAAGTGGTAAAGTTGAAGTCGTCGAGCCACGACGTTAAATAAGGCGCATCTTGGGAGGCAACCCAAGCGCTTTTACATTTTATTTTTATTTTACTTTTGTTATTATTTTACTTTACGTTTGTATTATCGTTGATTTTATAGGGTAGGAATAGGTGTAGAACATGGCAAATAGTGAGAGAAGAAAGAGAAAAAAAAAAGGAGAAGCATGGAAAATGCATATAAAACGGATGCCTCCACCGTATCAGGGAGTTCTCTCACCCATTCATTCTTAATTTTGTTTTACCTTGTGCATTGAGGACAATGCATTATTTTTGTTAGGGGGTGAAGTCTGAGTAACCCACTTATTAAGTGATGTACAATATGGACCTATGATAGATTATGTGATGTCATTCTTAAGGGAAAATCATCATTACTTGCGAGTTTGTATCGCCTTTTTAGATAGTAGTCCTTGAATAAACTCCAAGGGTTTTCTTCATACTATGGTTATTTCCCAAGGAGAAATTTATTTTTTTTCTTTTTATTGTCGAACCGGGTTGGCACTTTCGGATGATAGATTGAGAGGCAACTTTCTTAAGGGAAAATGCCAAAGTCAAGAGTCTTGTTGAGTCGTTTGTCAACTTGCTTGAGGAGGTACCACCAATATTTCTTGCTTGGCATTGTGCATGAGAGTTGAGAAGAAAATAGGGGTATCTACATATAAAAATGAGCACACTCTTGTCATGAATTATATATTCCTTGCTTGGCTTGTTGATTTGTAACTAGCTCATTAAAAGTCATCTTCTTAATGTGACAAAGGAAGTGTGTGAACTCCTTGGATTGTGATGCCTTGTATGGTGAGGTTTTTAGCTTAATTTTTGTGTATGCATGATTGTCTAGAATGTCACGCCCCAAAACTGGGGTAGGGCGCAACTGTCTCTCGATTCATGATTGATAGAGAAGCCGGCTATATGACATCTGTAACTATAACACTTAGGCCATCCAGGCCACCTATCACAATCAACTGAAGAATAAACTAGACCCATAAGGTCTCAACAATATGTGGTAAACAATTGAAATGCAATCAAGGCAATTAGTGTGCTAAACCAAGCAACAATAAGCCAACGAGGCCACAAAATGAATAACACTGTACACACTAAGTCCACAAAGCCCCTAAAGAGTAAACTAACTGATGGTCAGAACAGGGCTCCGACCTATCTGTAACTGCATCTCAAAATTCAAGAATAAATAACTAAGCCCTAGCTCTAAGAAGAAAGGAGCATACCAACCATCTTTTGATCTCACGAACTGCTACTCAACTGGCCATCCGGACCTCTTCCTGCACCTGCGGCACGAATACAGGTCCCCAAGCAAAGGGACGTCAATAAGAATGAAATATACTGGTATGTAAGGCTGAAACTGTAACCATGAGATAACAATCCTGTAATAATTGACTTAGAACATAAACATATAAAGGATAAATATAACCCGGAACTCTGCAACCTGTAATTGATAACAACTTACTATAACATAATTGAACTGAAGATAACTGAACCAGGAATAAGGAATGCTAACAACCTGAAATCCTGGAAAATTAAACCTGATAGTAACTCTATAATGAGATGAAAAGGCAATTAAGAAATGCACAAGAAAGAAACTATAACCTTAATGCCAGCGACCAGCCAGCCGTAAGTCCATGTATATATAATTCGTGCATTCGGTGCACCACACCGGGTTAAAATAAAAATATCTCCAGCGATGTACCACACTAGGGTAAAATAAAAGATCTCCAGCTGATGTACCACATCGGGGTAAAATAAGAAGATCTCCAGCCGATGTACCACACCGGGGTAAAATAAAAAGATCTTCAGTTGGTGTACCACATCGGGGTGAAATAAAAATATCTCCAGCCGATGTACCACACCGGGGTAAAATAAAAATATCTCTGGCCGATGTACCACATGAGGGTAAAATAAAAAGATCTCCAGCCGATGTACCACACCGAGGTAAAATAAAAACAAATCTTAATCACAATCATAAATGGAGCTGACAGAGCTCATACAAACTATCTGAATACCGAAAATCATAAAATATGTCGATCAGTAACTATAACATGTGTAGGGTCTTACCAAAACCCCTAATACTGCAATTATGCCATACACATATAGGTCTTTCATTTAGCATTTAAATACATACATATGCTGTGAATGAATTCTAGGGAAGTTCCTAGAACTGGAATATCATAAAGACATGTGTAGACTCACATTCATGATTTTAAACATCTCCTAGCAATTCTAACACGAGGAGCAGAGAGGAATAACTTAACCTAATATTTTCTATTAAAAATCTTAGCATTCATTTCGTGCTTATACTCGTTTGACTTTCATACTTTCATATCAAGAATTGTAAGAATACCTCATTCATTGCACATCATATCACATCTTGAGGTAACTTATGAATAGGAAGACATAACTTGTGTATCTCAAACCTGGAGCTCTTTAATATATGAACGCTAGGAAACTGTCTAGGGCAGGCCTTAAGATAAATAAAGACTTATAGTCGTGCTTCAGACAACGTAGAAAAAGCTCATGTGAAACATTGCAATATATGTGGAGCTTAGTAAAGCTTAGCAGCATTATAAAAAGTTTATAAGCTTCCAAGAAAAAAAAATCCTTTAAAACATGAGAAAGTTACTCCAACTCATACAACAAATAATCAAAAATAACTGTTCAAAAAGGACGACGAAGAATTTCTCCTTAACTTGATTCACTATCTTAAAATATTCGATTCTAATCATTTCTTAAGAAGTTAACACTTTACTGGCTTTCCATTAGCTTAACAGAACTGAACATAACCAACTTTATTTATAACCCTTTTTGCTCAATGTCATTAGAATGGGGTGAATCTTGTTGGCTATTTGCCTAACTCATTAAAAAATTGTAATACTTATCATCTAAAAACAACCTTTGGCTTAACTTTTTGTATTCATCATAAATTCTTTTCCAACAAGGATTCATAATTCCCTACTTAATTATTTACTCTCATGTTCATTATTAAAGAATTTCTGATACGTAGTTACCTTTTTACCTAATTTCCAACCTTATCTCTTAAACATCATCTTGTTCATATTTAACACCTCTCAAAGGTTCTTGAAATCAACTATGGACAGAGGGCATATAACTCACATTTTACCTTGAAAGGTCTAATATTTATTCTTACCTCTCCACTGCTACCAGAGCCTCAACCTTTACTCTTAGTTTGAGTTCCTTACACATCTACAACTTTCAAAGTACTTCGTGTCTACTTGAAGCCTTGAGAAATTCTCAGGAGATCTAGATAACTCAAGAGCTCTAATAAACATATAGTGACTTTCGAAAGGTAATCCGCATAATTTGAACGTAAGCATATATATATATATATATATATATATATATATATATATCCATCATGATTTTCATATAACCTGTTAATATAAAGATATTGTGCATAACCTTTCAATAAAGATGGTTCCATAGAAATATCAATAGTTTATCCATTCGGGCCCTATTTTCCAAGTTTAATGTATCGGTTAATTAAGAAACACATTAATTAGTCGCTTTGCTTAAGGAAGAGGGATCGGGGAACTATCTGATGGTCCTAGGCACCTTAAAACATGAATATAAGAGGGTAGGTAACTTTCATAAGAAAATTCCATTTTGTTACCCTCGTTAGCTCTTATTGAGTTAAAACCCGATTTCAATTATTAGGTTTGTCTGCGCATCATCGTCTTGGCATGCTTACCAAATTTATTAGCAACCATAATGTGAAACAACATCAACACCACAAATATATATCATAATGTGAAGGACCAGCTCAAACTTCCCACGCTGAGGGGACTTCAGACTCAATTTACAACTTTGACCAAAATAGAAGGCAATTGCCCTCTCCGCTTCACATTCATGCGTTCCAACTCTTTTGAAAAGACACAGCTTAATACCAAGTAATTTTAACAACTGAGAGGGACCATAATATGCTACTACAGAAGCTCAAGTACAGTGGAATGCCGAATTAATCCTCGGCATGAATTCGTTCTTGAAAATCAAGAGACAAAGCACGCCTTACATACCTTTCTCCGATGATCTTTTCTCTAGACGATTTCCTATTTCAGTGATCAGCCTTCAACCTCGTTAATCCAGTGGTTTTATAGGACAATTACAAGCTTAATCTATAGCACAAAATGCAGCCAAAATAACTAAACAATGAGAGTCAGGATAGCAACAACAACACACGGCAACATCAACAACATTTAGTCATTTTCTCAACTAGATTTCACTAACTTTTAAGGGAGAAACAAGAGGACATTTTACCTTAGTTATGCTGTAATTCCTCCCATCCACATGAAGTATAATTCCATAAAAATAACAAGCCAAAAATCCTAAGGAAAATGAGCAATACTTAGCTCACAAACTGTCCATTGGCAGCTCACTTAGCTGCCAATTTCCAGATTTTCTCTTTACAATTTGAGAGGTTTAAAAGGGGTGAAATACTTACCTTTTTCTGGGGATTTTTCTTGGTTAAAAATAAGAGTAATTGACCTCAACTTCTTGTCCAAAAATACAGCAAACTTGCTGTCCAAAATGCCACATAAAAGTTCATCAACACACCTAACACACCTCCACCTTCTAGTCTTGTAATCAAAAATTCAAGCATGGATAGTAGTAGAATCCTTACCTTTTATACTTGTGTTTAATACCTACCAAGAGTGAACGTATATGTATCTTAGTAAAGCTTAAAAAACACAGAAAATTCACCACACCAACACTGCTCAAGTGTAGCCAAAACAGCCACCAACACGCCACCTTCACCTTATGGTAGATTCCCTTCACTTAGCTTTAGTTTAATGGAATTTAGGGTAGTGTTTTCTTTAGTTGTTTGCTGGAAATTTGAGAGAATTTCAGAGGATAAGAATAATCCTTAATTCCGAAAACATTGAAAATGATTTGATATGTCATGACTTAAAATATAAAGCAAGTTGGGCGGTGGCCGTTTTTAGGGCGGCGGCCTCCTTACTACCCGACAATATCATGGTAAAACGTCTATAACTTTTTACTCCGAACTCCGATTGACGAGCGGTTTGATGTTCTGAAAACTAGACTCAAAGAACTTTAATTTGATAGGTCATGGGGCTTCTAATTCTTTATATACTAGGATATATGGTTATTTAAAGTTGATCCTTACTTATGAACTTCACATACTCTTCGGTTTTCTGTTCGTACACATTTCCCAAGTGATACGGACGACTTCTGTTTTTCCGCCGGACCACAGTTGTCATCTACGACAAATATACAACCCGTACTTCCCTTAACATAGCATATAAACATCAAATAATCACCAAAAGTTTTTTAGGGTGTAACATCCTCCCCCCCCCTCGCCCCCCCGACAAACATTCGTCCTCCAATGTCATAACACCTTTAACTCATCCTTGTTTTCCGTCATAAACATAATTTCCATATATTCATAAACATATCCTTTCCATTCATTGCTTCATATAAAACTATATTTATTTAACTCTTTCTATTTATATAACATAAGGCAGACGTGCCTTAACACTACATAATCGATGAACTTTTCTAACCATAAGCAAATTTATACACTACCATGACATATAAATTAACTCCAATACCACTTTCCATTCACTACTTAAGATACAAGATCAATGTTAAATCTGAAGCTGTGATTTTACCATTGCTTTTACCACGACCCATTATTGGCGGTCTTGATAACTAAAACTAAAGCGTTATCTAGGAAAACAAAAAGGGACTAAGTCTTCAAGAGAAACTAAATGTCTGGCCACCTAGTTCCTCAAAACACTACAAGGAGCCTCAAATAATCATGTTGACTTGGTCTCCCCCACTTTATTCTACTTTTATGTCGGTACTTGAAGATGGTGAATCAGATCCTCTATCAAACCTAATACAATTGATATACCCCCTCATATTTCACACCCTATCTGAAGCATATCAGACCAAAGAATTAAACCTAAGACTATATTCGCGAATACTCATCTTTCCCTGCTTTAGGTACAAAAACATACTAACTCGAACTCGTTAAAGTTCACCTAGCAAGTATTGATTTGTAAAGGCTAAGGGGTTTAGGCTCAAAACCCACGAGCACTAATGATCTCAGAATTATTCCACTAAACCCTGCCATTAATTTCGACAGCTGATATTTGAAATGTCACTATTCGGGTTAACATTTGAAACGCTTCCTCAAAATCTCATCCATTTGATATAGCTGAAGGTGTTGGAGGAAAACAAAACTCTACCTCCTCTTGGCTCTACTTAAACTGGGACAACATGAGGGGATGAATCCCTTCTCATGGTAGGTCTGACTAGAACTAGAGGAACTATAACACGGGGAGTAACACAAAACTCTCTTCGAGCATATAATCTATTTCTCGGATCGACAGGAGGGGCGAATGGGACCCTTTCAAGAATCTCATAGCCATCTGCTTTAGTTCAGGTGAATTCTAAAACATAAGCACGATTTAGATTTCAAACAACCCTTACATCTTTACTCTATAGAACGATATACTAATGAACAAAGTGAAACAACCCCTAAATGCCCTGTTAGCCTCCAGATTATAAGTGTGGTGCACAACATACTCAGAAGAAAGACACTACTAGACATGGCTTGTGGACTCCCTAGGATACGACTTCGCTCTGATACCAAGTCTGTCACACCCCAAAACTGGAGAAGGGCGCAATTGGCAGTCGATTCATGATTGATCGAGAAGACGGCTATATGACATCTGTAACTTTAACACTTAGGCCATCTAGGTCACCTATCACAATCAACTAAAGAATAAATTGGACCCATAAGGTCTAAACGATACGGGGTAAACAATCGAAACGCAATCAAGGAAATTAGTGTGCTAAACCAAGCAACAATAAGATGACCGAGCCACAAACGAAATAACACTATACACTCTAAGTCTAAAAAAACTCTAAAGAGTAAACTGACTGATGGTCGGAATAGGGCTCCAACCTACACATAATTGCATCTCAAAACTCAAGCATAAATAACTAAGCCCTAGCTCCAGGAGGAAAGGAGCATACCAACAATCTGTCGATCTCACGAACTACTACTCATCTGGCCATCCTGACCTCTACCTGCACCTGCAGCACGAATGTTGGTCCCCAAGCAAAGGGACGTCAGTACGAATGAAATGTACTGGTATGTAAGGCTAAAACTGTAACCATGAGATAATAATCCTGTAATAACTGACTTAACACATAAACCTATAAAGGATAAATATAACCTGGAACTCTGCAATCTATAATTGATAAGAACTTACTATAACATAATTGAACTCAAGATAACTGAACCACGAATAAGGAATGGTAACAACCTAGAATCTTGGAAACTGAAACCTGATAATAACTCTATAATGAGATGAAAATGCAATTAAGAAATGCACAAGAAAGAAACTATAACTTTAATGCCAGCGACCAGCCAACCGTAAATCCATTATAAAATTCGTTCAGCTGGTGTACCACACCGAGGTAAAATAAAAATATCTCCAGCCGATGTACCACATCGAGGAAATATAAAAAGATCTCCAGCCGATGTACCACACCAGTGTAAAATAAAAAGATCTCCAGCCGATGTACCACACCAGGGTAAAATAAAAAGATCTCCAGCTGGTGTACCACACTGGGGTGAAATAAAAATATCTCCATCCGATGTACCACAGCGGGGTAAAATAAAAATATCTCCAGCCGATGTACCACACCGGGGTAAAATAAAAATATCTCCGACCGATGTACCACACAAGGGTAAAATAAAAAGTTCTCCAGCCGATGTACCACCCAAGGGTAAAATAAAAATAAATATTAATCATAATCATAAATGGAGCTGACAGAGCTCATACAAACTATCTGAATACTGGAAACCATAAAATATGCCGATCAGTAACTATAACATGTGTAGGATCTTACCACGACCGCTAATACTGCAATTATTCCATACACATATAGGTATTTCATTTATCATTTAAATACATAAATATGTTGTGAATGAATTCTAGGGAAGTTCCTAGAAATGGAATATCATAAAGACATGTGTAGACTTACATTCATGATTTTAAACATCTCCTAGCAATTCTAACACGAGGAGCAGAGAGGAATAACTTAACCTAACATTTTCTATTAACAATCTTAGCATTCATTTCGTGCTTATACTCGTTTGACTTTCATACTTTCATATCAAGAATTGTGAGCATACCTCATTCGTTGCACATCATATCACATCTCGAGGTAACTTATGAATAGGAAGACATAACTTGTGTATCTCAAACCTAGAGCTCTTTAATATACAAATGCTAGGAAACTATCTAAGGGATGCCTTAAGATAAATAAAGACTTATAGTCGTGCTTCAGACAATGTAGGAAAAGCTCATGTGAAACATTGCAATATATGTGGAGCTTAGAAAATCTTACCAGCATTATAAAAAGTTTAAAAGCTTCCATGAAAAAAAAATCCTTTAAAACTTGAGAAAGTTACTCCAACTCATACAACAAATAATCAAAAATAATTTTTTAAACCGGACGACGAAGAACCTCTCCTTAACTTGAGTCACTATCTTAAAATATTCGATTCTAATCATTTCTTAAGAAGTTAACACTTTACTGGCCTTCCATTAACTTAACACAACTGAACATAACCAACTTTATTTATAACCCTTTTTGCTAAATGTCATTAGAACAAGGTAAATCTTGTTGGCTATTTGCCTAACTCATTAAAAATCGTAACACTTATCATCTAAAAACAACCTTTGTCTTTACTATTCATATTCATCATAAATTCTTTTCCAACCAGGATTCATAATTCCCTACTTAATTATTTACTCGCGTGTTCATTATTCAAGAATTTCTTATACACACTTACCTTTTTACCTAAATTCCAACCTTATCTCTTAAACATCGCCTTTTTCATATTTAACATCTCTTAAAGTGTCACGCCCCAGAACTAGGGTAGGGCGCAACTGGCACTCGATTCATGGTCGATCGTGAAGCTGGCTATATAACATCTATAAATGTAACACTAAGGCTGACCAAGCCACCTGTCACAACCGACCAGGATAAATACTGGGCCAATAATGCTTGACAATTATAAGTATGCAACCTGGAAAGCCGACAAGGCTACAATAAAGCTAAAAAAAGCAATGAAAAATCAATATGACTAAATAACCCATACTAGTATACAAACTAGTCCACATCAGCCTCTACAGAGTAAACAAACTGAAATGCACGGGACAGGGCCCCGGCCTACCCATGTTGTACACAAAATTGAAAATAGTCCACACCAGGACATGGCTCCTAGAAGAGAGGAGCATACCACTATTCTGCAGAAATATGGCTACTACTACGTTCGATGATTTGAGCCTCGACTTGTACTTGTAGCACGATTGAGGGAAGGATACCAAGATGAAGGGACGTCAGTACGAATAAAAAGTACTGGTATGGAAGGCTGAAAATAGTAAACATGTAAGATACAAATGATAACTAGGCCTGAAATAAGGAGTAGTAACAACCTGAAATTCTAAAAACAGAAACCTGACAATAACTCATTATTGAAATATAAATGCAACCATCTAATGTACAATAAAGACTACAACTGAAATGTCAGCATACAGCCGACCATAAAATCTATAAAATCCGTCTAGCCAGTGTACCACACTAGGGTAAAAATAAAAATTCCTCCAGTCGGTGTACTATAACGGGGTAAGAATGAAAATGCCTCCAGCCGGCGTACCATACCGGGGTAAACTCCGTCCAGCCGGTGTACCACACTGGGGTAAAATCAATAAGACCTCCAGCCAGTGTAACACACCGGGGTAAAATCAATAAAGCTTAGACAAAATTATAAATGGAGCCGATGTGGCTTAATACTGGACCAACTCAATACATAAACATAGAAATGACGAATACTAAACATGTGGCATGGATAAGCCTCCAATGCATAACTGGAACTTAGTACATATAACATGCAAAGCTAAAAAAATAGAACTTAAATTCATGTAGTAAAAACTTGTATGAATCATAAGGAACTACAGATAACCTATGAGTTTCAACAAAATTTGTGGATCGTCTCCACGAGATATTAGAGCTCAGAAACCCGCTAGCTTGTCGTTCGGCTTAAGGGAAATGAATTATGAAATCTCCTCTTGGCCTGACATATTTCATAACATACATATAAGATAAGGGACAACCATAACCAGGTAATCCTAATTCGGTAAGCTTGTTTACCCTCAATAGCTTGCGACGTCTTTAAGTGGCTTAAAATCGTTTACACATCCTCATCTCGGCTCTTTCACCAATTTTAGATAGCAACTAGACCTTTAAACACATTTAACATCACATATATATACACATGACATACAGTAGGGACCAGCTAACAATGCCCACGTTGAGGGGTCTCCAACTCAATGTACAACTACGACAATAATCAACACAATATCACACTTTGGGTATCTACCTTCGACTTGGCATAATCTTAACATTTATCCTCAATAAAACATTGGACTTTAAGCTTAAATGAAGCTTAACATACTACCTCAATACTTTTAAAAAGGTTTCTGTCTCATTCAATTCACATCACACGAATCGTGCTTGAAAGAATGATAGACGGGGCGCCTTACATATCTTTCTCCGATGAACTTTTCTCTAGCCAATATCCTATCCTAATGATCAGCCTTCAACCTCGTTGATCCAGTGGTTTTATAGGCCAACAACAAGCTTAATCTATATCAATAAAATGCATCCAACATAACTAATCAGACGCAGTCAAAATAGCAACAACAACACACGGCAACATCAACAACATTTAGCCATTTTCTCAACTAATTGTTCACTAACTTTTGAGGGAGAAAACAGAGGAAATTTTACCTTAGTTTTTCTGTGATTATACCCCTCAATATGAAGTATAATTCCAGAAAAAGAAACAGCCAAAAAGCCTAAGTAAAACTAGCAAAATTCAGCTAACAAACAGTCCATCGGCAGCTCACTTAACTGCCAATTTCCAGATTTTTGCTTTGCGATTTGGGAGGTTTAAAAGGGCCGAAATCCTCACCTTTTCTCTTGATTTCAAAACCTACTCAAAGATGGATATATAAGCAGTCAAAATAGATTTTGAAACGCAGAAAAACGTTTTCAAAACTTTGCCAAACGAGCTCCAAAACATCCCCTAACATACTTGGCAGGGTAATCTCAACTTATCTTGTGATTTTCTTGAACTTTGCTTGATGTTCCTCCTTGATTTTCTTTGTCCTAGATGCTGGAATTGAGAGAGAAATGGAATCGTTAGCAATCTGGTAGATTTAGATTTAGCTGGAAATGTTTTCTACAATTGAAAAATCAGATTTTAAGTAAATAGGGCGGTGGAAGCGCTAGGGCGTCATGCCCGCGTCATCGCTCATGATGGTTCAGTAAAATTCCCATAACTTCTTACTACAAACTCCGATTAACAATAGGTTTGATGTTCTGAAAACTAGACTCAAAGACCTTTAATTTGATAGGTCGTGGGGCTTCTAATTCATTATATATTGGGAGATATGGTCGTTTGAAGTTGACCCTTACTTATGAACTTCACATACTCTCTGGTTGTTTTGAGCGTACACATTTCCCTTGTCACCTATGACAAATATACAACCCGTACTTTCCCCAACCTAGGATAAAACATCAAATAATTATCAATAAAAATTTTGGGGTGTTATATTCTTCCCCCCCCCCCCTCCCCAGGAACATTCGTCCTCGAATGGAAATTAATTTCACTTATATGCATCAAAATAAGTATCAAACAAATACCTTAACATCACGTCGACATCGTAAATAGGTGAGGATATTTTTTCTTCATTTCCTCCTCAGCCTCCCAAGTCACTTCATCGATGTTATTACTTTGCCATCATACTTTAACTGAAGAGACTTCTTTGGTTCAATGTATCCTGACTTTTCGATCAAGAATAGCAACTGGAACCTCGGTGTAGGTCATCTCCTCAGAAATTTGGACATCATTGATAGGCATAACACGAGTTGGGTCTCCTATACACTTCCACAACATCGATACATGAAATAATGGGTGGACTGCCGCTAACTCTGGTGGCAACTCCAACTCATAGGCCACTTTTCCTATCTTGCGAATAACTCTGTAGGGCCCAACATATCTAGGACTCAGCTTGCCTTTTCTGTCAAATCGCATAACGCCTTTCATAGGTGACACTTTCAGGAAGACCCAATCACTAACAACAATCTCTAGTGCTCGACGGTGTACATCTGCATAAGACTTTTGCCTGCTCTGGGCTATCTGAAGTTGATGTCTAATAAGTTTCACCTTGTCAATAGCTTGCTGCGCTAAGTCTGGCCCCAATAACTCTACCTCACTGAGTTCAAACCAGCCCACTAGTGACCTGCATTTTCGCCTATATAAAGCTTCATATGGAGCCATCTGAATACTTTCCTGGTAGCTGTTATTATAGGTGAACGCAATCAGGGAAACATGATCATCCAAGCTTCCGCCAAAATCTAAAACACAGGCACCCAACATGTCTTCAAGTGTTTGAATGGTGTGTTCAGCCTGTCCGTCTGTCTGAGGATCAAATGCGGTACTGAGGCTTACCTAAGTGCCCAGGCCTTTCTGGAAAGACTTCCAGAAGTTTTCTGTGAACTGAGCACCTCTGTCAGACATAATGGAGTAGGGGATGCCATGTAGGCGAACTATCTCTCGTATATAAAGCCTAGCATAATCCTCTGCAGCATATGTGGTCTTAACTGGCAAGAAGTGAGCTGATTTAGTTAATCTATCAACTATTACCCAGATAGAATCATGCTTCCTGCTCGTTCTAGGCAATCCTGTAATAAAATCCATATTAATCACCTCCCACTTCAAGGCTGGAATTTCTATATCCTGCACCAAACCTCCAGGCGTCTGTTGCTCAACCTTTACCTGTAGGCAATTGGGACACTGAGTCACAAGACCGGTGATGTCCTTTTTCATGCCATTCCACCAATATAGCTGCCTCAGGTCACGATACATCTTTGTGGCACCTGGGTGTACTGAATATAGAGAATAATGAGCTTCATTCATAATTTGTTCCCGTAGTTCACCCACATTAGGTACACATAGATGGCCCTGGTATCTAAGAACTCCATCAGGTCCACAATCAAATAGGCTCTACTTCTGTTGTGGTATACTGTCTCTCAGTAAGACTAACTCTGCATCATCATATTGTCGTTGCTTATCTTCCGCTACCAAGGACGATTCTGCTGTGTTTTCGATAATAACACCCCCATCTTCAGCATCCAGTAACTAAATTTGTAAGTCAGCCAACTGCCGAGAGCCTTCATCATTTCAATCCTGTCGACTTGAATATGAGTCAAGCTACCCATAGACTTGCGACTTAGTGCATCAGCTACAACAATTGCCTTGCCGAGATGATACAGAATGCTAACGTCATAATCTTTTAGCAATTCTAACCACCTTCTCTGGCGTAAATTCAACTCCTTCTATTGAAACAAATACTGGAGGCTCTTATGATCTGTGAAGATATCAACATGTACTCCGTATAAGTAATGGCGCCAAATTTTCAATGCAAATACCACTGCGGCCAACTCAAGATCATGGGTAGGATAATTTTGCTTGTGCTTCCTCAACTTTCTAGAGGCATAAGCAATGACCTTGCCGTGTTGCATCAGAACACAACCTAGCCCAACTCTCGAAGCATCACAATAGACAACATAACCCTCGACACCCTCTTGAAGTGTCAGGAAAGGTGCTGAAGTCGGCCTATCCTTCAATTCCTGAAAACTTCACTCACATGCCTCTGTCCACTGAAACTTAGCTGCTCTATGAGTCAACTTTGTCAATGGTGCAGTTTTGGTAAACTCGTCTAGCTAACACAGATTTGCCAATTGGCATAGAAACAACAAACGGTATAGATAATAACTCAGGGACTATCTCAAACTGACTCACAACCAATGGTGTGACATAAGAGAGTGTAGAACCCGGATCAAGTAAGACATATACTGCACGAGAATAAATAATCAAAGTACCTGTAACAACATCAGGTGAGGCATCCTGGTCCTGTCGACCACCCAAAGCATAAAATCGATTCCAGGTTGCCCCAGAACTAGAAGCCTCTCTCCCTCTACCTCTGCCATGGCCTGTTGCTAGCTGAGGATTGGGTCTGGGAGGTTGAAGGGAGGATGAAGAAGCAACCGCTGATCGCACCTGATCTGCCTCGACGCTATCTGAACAATCCCTCATAAAGTGCCCTGGCTTCCCACAATGATAACATACATTCTACCCCTAATGACACTGACCTAAATGAGATTTCCCACACTGGGGACAAGGCGGCAATGGTGGTCGCCTCTACCCCGCCCACTCCTGTTGTCGAGAGCTATGGAGCTAGGCCTTGGTCCCTTCTCTATCCCTAAAACTGAGGTGGGGAACTCCCTATTGGCCTAACTAAATGCCTGGATGACTGAGCCCCTTGGTCACCCTACCGCCCTCTGTAAAGACCCACAGTCCTAGCTCTCTTATGTTGCTCCTGCTGTCTCCGAGTATCCCGTAAGTGATGAACCAAATCCTCTGTGCTCTGGGCGAAAGCTTGAATTCGTGAAATGTCCATGTGCTCCTGAGTAGATACCCCCAAGAAATCTCGAGCTATATGAAGCCCCAACCCTAACACAAACCAATGAACTCTATCCTCCATCGTCTGAACCATGTGAGGAGCATACCTGGCAAGAGAATTAAACCGAAGACAATACTCACGCACACTCATACTTCCTTGCTCTAGGTGCAAAAACTGCTCAACTCGAGCCTGTCAAAGCTCCCGTGGTATATAGTGGTGCATAAAGGCCTCGGAGAACTCTTCTCAACTGGTGGTGCATCGGCTCCTCTGGATCTATCCCAAGCCTCATACCACAATATGGCCACATCAAGTAGTCTGAAGGCCGCCAACTCTACCACAATCATTGTAGCTCACATCACCTTTAACACCCTATAAGTCTAATGGAAAAAGTCCTGAGGATCCTCGCTCGGGTCTGATCCGGTGAATATAGGAGGGCTCAAACTCAAGAACTCACGGGCCCTGGAACTCTCAATTGTCTTGCCTCTATGTCTCTCCATCACCTCCAATCGTATCTGCGG
Organism: Datura wrightii; assembly: GCA_035772735.1. NCBI lineage: Eukaryota > Viridiplantae > Streptophyta > Magnoliopsida > Solanales > Solanaceae > Datura > Datura wrightii. Next base: position 115,583,863 of record JASDFA010000001.1, read on the forward strand.
CTATATGAGCCATCAGTTGAACAGCTCCCTTAAGACCCCGTCCTTTCGGAACAATTGGAGGTACCACAGGCGTGGGAGGGTCTGCCACTCTAATACCCTCAAGTACTGCTGGTGCGGGAGAAGCTGGAGGTCTATCTGCCATTGCTCTGGCCGGTGTGGGAGGAACTGTAATACCTAGGGTAGGAGATTCACTCTGAGCCTCTGACCTGTCTCTCCGATCCACTGGAGGGAGACTAGTACCCTCCCCAACGGCTGTGCCAATCAACCTTGTAGTCATCTTCATTGTCACAGTCATACACTGAAACAATAACACGATTAGATATCATAGTACTTATGAGCTCGACCTATAGGACGAACTATTAATAAAAGAAGTGAAACAATTCCTAAATGTCCTGTAGCCTCCTGATGATAAGTATGGTGCACAACATACCCATAAGCAAGACTCTACTAGACAAGACTCTGTGGACTCCCTAGGACACGACTTCGCTTTGATACAAAGTCTGTCACGCCCTAGAACTAGGGTAGGGCGCAATTGGCACTCAATTTATGGTTGATCGAGAAGCCGACTATATAACATCTCTAAATGTAACACTAAGCCTGACCAAGACACCTTTCACAACCAACTAGGATAAATACTGGGCCAATAATGCCTTGACAATTATAAATATGCAACCTGGAAAGCCGACAAGGCTACAATAAAGCTAAAAAAAAGCAATGAAAAATCAATGCGACTACACAACCCATACTACTATACAAACAAGTCCACATCAACCTCTACAGAGTAAACAAACAGAAATGCATGGGCCAGGGCCCCGGCCTACCCATGCTGTACACAAAACTAAAAATAGTCCACACCAGGACATCGCTCCTGGAAGAGAGGAGCATACCACTATTCTGCAGAAATCTGGCTCCTATTACGTTCGATGATCTGAGCCTCGACCAGTACCTGTAGCACAATTGCGGGAAGGATCCAAAGATGAAGGGACATCAGTACAAATAAAATGTACTAGTATGTAAGGCTGAAAACTGTAAACATGTAAGACAAAAATGATAACTAGGACTAATATAAGGAGTAGTAACAACCTGAAATTCTGAAAACAGAAACCTGACAATAACTCATTATTGAAGTATAAATGCAACCATCTAATATACAACAAAGACTATAAATGAAATGTCAGCAGACAACCGACCATAAAATCTATACAATCCGTCCAGCCAGTGTACCACACTGGGGTGAAAATAAAAATGCCTCCAGCCAGTGTACTATACCGGGGTAAGAATAAAAATGCCTCCAGCCGGTGTACCATACCGGGGTAAACTCCATCCAGGCGGTGTACCACACCTGGGTAAAATCAATAAGACCTCCGGCCGGTGTAACACACCGGGGTAAAATCAATAAAGTTTATACAAAATCATAAATGGAGCCGATATGGCTTAATACTGGACCAACTTAATACATACAACATAGAAATGACGAATACTAAACATGTGGCCTGCATAAGCCTCCTTCGTAATTCATAACTGGAACTGAGTACATATAACATGCAAGGCTAAAAACATAGAACTTAAATGCATGTAGTAAAAACTTGTATGAATCATAAGGAACTACGGATAACCTAAGAGTTTCAACAAAATTTGTGGATCATCTCCACGGGACATTAGAGCTCAGAAACTTGCTAGCTTGTCGTTCGGCTTAAGGGAAAGGGATTATGAAATCTCCTCTTGGACTGACATATTTGATAACATACACATAATATAAGGGACAACCATAACCAGGTAATCCCAATTCGGTAAGCACGTTTACCCTCAATAGCTTGCGACGTCTTTACGTGGCTTAAAATCGTTTACACGTCCTCATCTCGGCTCTTTCACCAATTTTATATAGCAACCAGACCTTTAAGCACATTTAACATCACATATATATACAAATGACATACATCAATGACCATCTAACAATGCCCACGCTGAGGGGTCTCCAACTCAATGTACAACTACGACAACAATCAATACAATATCATACTTTAGGTATCTCCCTTCGGCTAGGCATAATATTAACATTTATCATCAATAAAACATGGGACTTTAGAGCTTAAATGAAGCTTAACATACTGCCTAGAGACTTTTAAAAAGGTTTCTATCTCATTCGATTCACATCACACGAATCGTGCTTGAAAGAATGATAGACGGGGCGTCTTACATACCTTTCTCTGATGAACTTTTCTCTAGCTGATTTTCTATCTCAATGATCAGCCTTCAACCTCCTTAATCTAGTGGTTTTATATGCAAGAAAAATTCTTAATATATATCAAAAAAATTCAGCCAACATAACTAATCAAAGGCAGTCAAAATAGCAACAACAACACACGGCAACATCAACAACATTTAGCCATTTTCTCAATTAATTTTTCACTAACTTTTGAGGGAGAAAACAGAGGAAATTTTACCTTAGTTTTTCGGTGATTCTACCCCTAAATATGAATTATAATTACAGCAAAAGAAATATCCAGAAATCCTAAGGAAAACGAGCAAAATTCAGCTAACAAACAGTCCATCGGCAGCTCACTTAGCTGCCAATTTCCAGATTTTCGCTTTGCAATTTGGGAGGTTTGAAAGGGGTGAAATCATTATCTTTTCTCCTGATTTCAACACCTAATCAAATATGGATATATAGGCAGTCAAAATAGATTTTGAAACGCAGAAAAAATTCTTCAAAACCTTGCCAAAACGAGCTCCAAAACAGCCCCTAACATACTTGGCAAGGTAATCTCAACTTATCTTGTGATTTTCTTGAACTTTGCTTGATGTTCCTCCTTGATTTTCTTTGTCCTAGCTGCTGGAATTGAGATAGAAATGGAATCCTTAGCAATTTGGTCGATTTAGATTTATCTAGAAATATTTTCTACAAGTGAAAAATCAGATTTTAAGTAAATAGGGCGGTGGAGGCGCTAGGGCATCATGCCCACGTCACCGCTCGCGATGGTATGGTAAAATGCCCATAACTTCTTGCTTTGAACTCTGATTGACAAGAGGTTTGATGTTCTGAAAACTAGACTCAAATACCTTTAATTTGATTGGTCGTGGGGCTTCTAATTCATTATATATTGGGACATATAATCGTTTAAACTTGACCCTTACTTATGAACTTCACATACTCTTTGGTTGTTTTGGTCGTACACATTTCCCATGTCACCTGCGACCAATATACAGCCCATACTTTCTATAACCTAGAATAAAACATCAAATAATTACCAATAAAATTTTTTGTTTGTAATACAAAGGTTCTTGAAATCAACTATTGACAGAGGGCATATAACTCACACTTTATCTTAAAAGGTCTAATATTTACTGTTACCTCTCCGTTGTTACCAGAGCCTCAACCTTTACTCTTAGGTTGATTTACTTACACATCTACAAATTTCAAAGAATATACGACGTGTCTACTTAAATCCTTAAGAAATTCTCAGGAGGTCTAGATAACTCAAGAGCTCTAATAAACATACAACAACTTTCGAAAGGTAATCCTTACTGCTTTAGCGCGTAGTTTGAACGTAAGCATAAACGCATATATATATATATATCATGATTTTCGTATAACCTGTTACTATCAAGATATTTTGCCAAACCTTCCAATAGAGATGGTTCCATAGAAATATCAATATTTTATCCATTCGGGCCCTATTTTCCAAGTTTAACGTATCGGTTAATTAAGAAACGCATTAATTAGTCCCTTAGCTTAAGGAAGAGGGATCGGGGGACTATCTCATGGCCCTAGGTACCTTAAAACGTGAATATAATAGGGTAGGTAACTTTCATAAGGAAATTCCATTTCTCTACCCTCGCTAGCCCTTGTTGAGTTAAAACCCGATTTGAATTATTAGGTTTGTCTGTGCGTCGTCGTCTTTCCATGCTGACCAAATTTCTTAACAACCATAATGTGAAACAACTTTGACACCACAAATACATAATATAATGTAAAGGACCATCTCACAATGCCCACGCCGAGGGAACTTCAGACTCAATTTACAACTATGACCATAATAGAAGACAATTGCCCTCTCCGCTTCACATTCATGCGTTCCAACTCTTTAGCAAATACAAACCTTAATACCAAGTAATTATAACAACTAGGAGGAACCATAATATGCTTCTACAGAAGCTCAAGTGTAGGGGAATGCCGGATTAATCCCCGGCATGAATTCGTGCTTGAAAATCAAGAGACAAAGAATGCCTTACATACCTTTCTACGATAAACTTTTCTCTAGCCAATTTCCTATTTCAATGATCAGCCTTCAACCTCCTTAATCTAGTGGTTTTATAGGATAATGACAAGCTTAATCTATAGCACAAAATTCAGCCAAAATAACTAAAAAATGGCAGTTACAATAGCAACAACAACACACGGCAACATCAACAACATTTAGACATTTTCTCGACTAGTTTTCACTAAATTTTAAGGGAGAAACAAGAGGAAAATTTACCTTAGTTATGCTGTAATTCTTACAGGTAATATGAAGTATAATTCCAGAAAAATAAACAGCCAAAAATCCTAAGGAAAATGAGTTATTCTTAGCTCATAAACAGTCCATTGGCAGCTCACTTAGCTATCAATTTCCAGATTTTCGCTTTACAATTTGAGAGGTTTAAAAGGGGTGAAATACTTACCTTTTGCTGGGGATTTTTTCTTGGTTAAAAATAGGAGCAATTGACCTCAACCTCTTGTCCAAAAATACAGAAACCTTGCTGTCCGAAACGCCACAAAACAGTTCACCAACATACCAAACACACCTCCACCTTCTAGTCTTGTAATCAAAAATTCAAGCAAGGATAGTAGTAGAATCCTTACCTCTTATACTTGTGTTTAATACCTACCAAGAGTTAACATATATGTAGCTTAGGAAAGATTCAAAAACGTAGCAAATTCACCACAGCAACACTGCCCAAGTGCAGCCAAAACAGCCACCAACACACCACCTTCACCTTATGGTAGATCCCCTACACTTAGCTTTAGTTTAATGGAGTTTAGCTTAGTGTTTTCCTTAGTTGTTTGCGGGAAATTTGATAGAATTTCAGAGGATAAGCAGACACCTTAATTCTGGAAACATTGAAAATGATTTAATACGTCATGACTTAAAATATAAAGCAAGTTGGGCGGTGGCCGTTTTTAGGGCTGTGGTCTCCTTATTGCCCGACAGTGTCACGGTAAAATGTCTATAACCTTTTACTCCAAACTCCGATTGATTAGAGGTTTGAAGTTGTGAAAACTACACTCAATTACCTTTAATATTTTAGGTCGTGGGGTTTCTAATTCATTATATATAAGGAGATATGGTTATTTAAAGTTGCCCCATACTTATGAACTTCACATACTCTTCGGTTTTCTGTTCGTACACATTTCCCTTGTCATCTACGGCAAATATACAACCTGCACTTCCCTTAACATAGCATACAAACATCAAATAATCACCAAAAATTTTTTAGGGTGTAACATAAAACTTGCTCTAAGTGTAATTCAAGGTGAAATGATAGTGGGGCTGCACTTAGAACATGATCTTAGGCCCTCTTTTTTTAGTCACTTCACCCAAATAACCTCCTTAAACATTAATCCTTGATAGCCAAAGTTTGAGCCTTGGACCCTTTCTTTGGACACCACATTACAAGGCTAATGACCATTTTTAATCCTTCTCTTTGGCGCCCATCCTCCCTAATTTCTAGAGATAGAATAATGAAAAATGGGGCTTGAAGCCCATGAGATGGGGAGCGATAATGAAATGAATGTGATATGAGGCAAAAGCCTAAGTTTGGAGTTTTTCAAGAGAAGGGGGGAAAATGAGAGCATCAATCTGAGGTAGCACCAAAATCTTGATGAAATGAATGAATCGATGGGTTGAAAGACCACGAATCATCAAAATAGAAAGAATAGAAAAAAAGTGCAATCTCTTGCATAAATAAGGCTAAATGTGAAATTCATGGGTGTTATAAGGGTGTCTGGTGTTATACAAAATATGAAGATGATGAACAAGGAGAAATAAGGTGGAGTAATTTCAATAAGATGATGGGGTGTTACGAGCTTTTGTAAAGGCATTAGGGAGGCTTTAGTCACTAAAGCTAAACAATTATCCTACCATCACCCCTAGCCTTCTTTATGACCCACAAATCCTAATTGATTCTAGGTGTAGCAACACTACATTAGTGGCGATATACATGAAGGAAAAGCCTATGGGTCAATTTGTGTGCACTTGAATTTCTTTGTGAGAGTGAGTGCATTTGTCTTATCTTATAAAATCCCATTGTGTGAAATGCTACGAAAATGAATATGGAATTCTCTCTTCTTGTGATGGGCATCATTTCTTGGAGTACATGCTTTAAATTATTTTCAAAGAGAGGTATGATTAAGGCAAGCGGGTAGCGAACTTTAAGGCATGCTTTGAATGTAAATTATCAATGAGTTGAGATGCTATTTGAACTTGTTTTAAGGAGATATGCCCCTTGTTTTAATGAAATGAATGCATTCAAGATATGTTTAATGATTGTGGTTACCTATTGAAGCTTGTGCAACATGGTTTGAGTCTTTTCTTTTTCTTGAATTGGTGTATAATGTTTGGGTTGTCATGTGGATTGATGAGTATGTATACAACTACCATAGTTCCCTAAGCCTTAGCAATGTTCCCTTGTGCAAGAATGTCTGGATTGGCCCTTGATGCAAAAACTCATGTATAGCATGTTTTTCATTTGCTCAACTATAAAGAATTGCATTACTTGAGGACAAGCAATGGTTCAAGTTTGGGGGTTTGATGAGTTGGAAATTTACCAACTCATTAGGCTCCTAACCATGAGTTTTTGCCTAGTTTTTTGAGTCATTTATGTAGATTTTATGCCCTTTCTCTTGAATTCTTTGTAGGTACCTCATGTGAGTAAAGAAAGCATGAAATCGAGCAAAACACATAGAATTTGAGAAGAAATTTGATGAGTTAGCATATGAGGGAGAGGAGCCAAAGGTAAGGGAGGATTTGAGCTCTAAAAGAGGTGCAAGGACGTGCTTTGAATCGGCTAAATGCAGATCTGGAAGGGCAAAACGGAGGCGAAACAACGAAGCTACTGCCCAGACCAGCTAAACAACTGGCCCTTCATGGAATGGCACCGGCTAAAAGCCACTGAACCGCCGGTTCCCCCCTGTCAGGCTAGTGTTTTCAACCGGCTAAAGTTTTGTGGTTCACGGATTACAACCGGCGAAACGCTCGTTCCTCGCTCGAAAGGCCATCTAATGAAGGGTAAAAGGGGTCTAAAAAGGTCTCAAAAGCATCTAGAAGCTCCAAGGACATTCGGGAAAATTTGTACACAATAAAGTACGAATATATAACCTCCATTGTACACCAACCAAGGGGGAGAACCATTCAACCAACAAATTACTCATCTAATTTTCATCATCTTCATAGAATTAGGAGTTCATTCTTTTCTCCATAGTTTCATAGAGTTAGGTAGTACTTTTCTTCTTCTTCTTAAACTCATTTTGTTGTAAGAGCTTGTGAAGTAGATTTGTGAAGCTAATGCAATGAATGTGAGGGGAATCCTCTTGGTATCTTCTCTCTATCTTTAAATATGCTTTACTAATTTTCTAGCTAGAAGTATATTCATGGTGGGTTGTTAATTTTATTGGGTTTTGATAAATTGCTCTTGGATTCTTATTGAATTATAGGTGGGTGTTGCTAGATGCATTTTCCTATTGTTCAATTAAGTGTAAATCTATTGGATTCCTTTCAATCTATTAATGAAGATCTATTGAAGATGATATGGGTCTATCTATACTTGCTTGATTGTTGCTCAGGAGAGAATAATTAAGTATTGAAAGGGAATCTAGTAGTGGGTATGGATAAGAGATTGTAAAATTAAGCTAGTAATAGCTGAAATTACTTTCTCCTTCCTAATTAGCAACTAATAGCTAGGAATAGTGAAGTTGCTGATCCAAATCAATTCGGGTGCGCCAAATCACAGCTAGAGTTTGAGAAAACTCAAGCTAGGGGTAGTCAATAGGCTGGGAAGCTGAGGCTATCTATTTACCGAGATTATTTACACTTGAGTCTAAGGAAATGAAGAAATTCGCGATTTAATTGTGATCTCACCCGTAGAATGTCCCTAGCCTCTCACTTGTGATTACTTCAATTGGAATTCCTCCCCCCCAATTAGTTTTAGTTTAGAATTAGTTAGTATTTTCCCTTTTTATTTCTCCCCCAATTTTACTTTTTCAAATGTTGAAAAATTATGTGCTCTAGTTTGAATTAGTTCATAACTTTTGAATTATCGACTCACTGTGGGATTCGACCCCGACATCCATTGGGAATATTTATTTGAGCAGCGATTGTTTACACTCTTTCATAAAAGAAGAGTGTATTTTGGACGTTATCAACCTACCTTGTACTCGCCGACAATACCATTCTATTTGGGTGGTGGTTGATAGGTTGACCAAGGCTGCACATTTCCTGTTTGTGAAAACCACTTATTTAGCAGATGATTATGCAATTTGTATATCCAGGAGTTGGTGCAATTACATGGAGTGACCCTATCTATTATCTCAGACCGAGGTACTCAGTTTACCTCTCAGTTTTGGTGTTCTTTTCACAAGGGTCTTGGGACTCAGGTTAAGCTCAGCACAACCTTTCATCTACAAATAGATGGCCAAGACGAACGAATAATCCAGACTCTTGAGGACATGTTGAGAGCTTGTGTGATGGACTTTAAAGGAAGTTAGGATGATTACCTTCCCCTAATCGAGTTCGCTTAAAATAACAGCTATCACTCCAGTATTCAAATGGCACTGTTCGAGGCTTTCTATGAAAGGAGATGTAGATCGCACATTAGATGGTTTGAGGTTAGTGAGGCAGCTATGATAGGGCCATATTTGGTGCATGAGGCTATGGTGAACGTTCAGTTGATAAGGGACAGGCTGAAAACCACTTAGAGTCCTCAAAAGTCATATGCTGATGTGAGGAGGAGAGAGTTGGAGTTCGAGGTGGAAAATTGGGTATTTTTAAAGGTGTCTCCCATGAAGGAAATCATGAGTTTCGATAGGAAAGGAAAACTCAGCCCCTATTATGTTGGTCCTTACCGGGTTATGAGAAGAGTTGGTAAGGTAGCGTATGAGTTGGACTTGCCATCAGAGTTATCTTCAGGTCATCCCGTCTTTCATGTATCGCTCTTAAAAAAGTGCTTGGGTAATCCAACTTTAGTTATCCCGGTGGAAAGTGTTGGTGTGAGAGATAGCCTCAATTATGAGGAAATTCCAGTTGCAATCTTGGATCGTCAGGTTCGGAGGCTGAGGAACAAAGATGTAGCTTCAATAAAGATGTTATGGAGAAATCAGCATGTTGAGGGAGCTACGTGGGAAGCCGAAGCGGATATGGCTAAATACCATCACTTATTCTCTACCGACTCTGTTCCAACTTGAGGTATCAGTTTCTCTCTACGACTCTATTTAGTTTCATGTTCAGTTCATGCACGCAAGTTTCTTTTATGTATATGGGTGTGTATGTGATTTGCGAATTCAGTCCAGCTGTATATTTTGAATCGGATGTAGTCATTCCGTCAGTTTTCGGGCTAAATGATCAGTATTTTCATACGATAATTGCATGTTTCTTTTTTCTACTTGTTTCCTACATTCAAGGAAGAATGTTCCCAAGGGGGAGATATTGTAATACCCCAAAAGTGCTTAAGAATAGACCTAGAAGTTAAAAGTTTGAAACTGCTAAAATTGGGAAAAATAGCACAGAACGGCCCATGTAACGACTCGTGGTATCTAACCACGGGTCGTTGTATGCATCGTGGTGAGGGAAGTCTGGGTGGAAGTGTAGATGACAGACGACAAAACAAATCGTTGCTAGAAACAAGGAGCCATTGTTAGCAAGCGTAAGAGGAGGTTGGGTTCAGCAAATGGGATACAACGGGTCACCCAATGACTCATGGTGAGAAGTGACAACCCGTGGTTACTGGTCGTTTTTTTGTTGTCAAGATTTCCAGTGCATGTAACGGATCATGACCACGACTCGTTGGAAGCAACCACGAGCCATGGTGAGGCTCGTGGTTAGGAGGTTCAGATTTTGTAAAGGGGCAAGCAACGGTCAATGTAACGACCTGTTGGTTCTGAGGACGAGTCATCCTGTCCGTCCGTGGTTAAGTTCTGGAGGCCAGTTTCAGCAGTGCAAACGACAAGCCATACAGCGGGTCGTCATTCCTTCCAACGACCCCTTTGTGCCACCCGTTGGACCAATCTGGATAGTTTTCAAGGTAGATTCATTAAGGGCATTTTCAACTTTTCCATTCTATGAGACCCTAAACTACGTCGTTTTAGCTTATGGAAGGTGGGTTTTTAGGGGGATAATTTATTCTAAGTCCCCATTCATGCATGCAAGAGTATAGAGAGGTGATCACAGGGGGATTTAAGGCTTCTCTCTTCAAATCCTTCCAATTCCTTCTTGGGCATTCAAGGATGATTAAGAATCAGTTGTTTTCAGGTATGTAAGGCTATCAATGGGTGTTTTCTTTCACACCCATGCTAATTCTCTATGATTTTACGAAAAATCTTTAAAAAATTTATGGGATTTTGAAGTAGATTTATATAAAAATCTAATGATTATTAATGGGATTTATGATTTTTGAATCTTATCATATAATAATGGTTTTGATCAACTCATATGATTTAAATTATTTATAATATTACCAATTTTGTTTTCTATGGAATTTAGCCTAATTATGCATGACCCATGATGATTCGATTTATGATCTACTATTCCATTAATGATATTTACAAGACCAGCATGAATTATGATTTCAATTATGGATTTTATCAATTACCCATCATGATTAACGGATTTCAAGCTTTATGCATAATCTAGAAGTATGTACCAACTTTGATTCATGAATTATGTTTTGGCCGACTCGCGGGCCCTATGTCATGGCTAGTTCACATATGTACAAGTATGTTTATGATTATCATGATTTAACTAGCCCATGAATTCATGTATGTTATACTATGAGCACTATATATGTTTTGGGAGTAGTATCGAACACCGAGTAGGTTCGGGGCTCAGGTTAAGCCCCGGATCTCATAAACTACGTGCCACCGTAGGTATGTTGGGACCTTCTTTCTGGATGTCCTCGGCCCAAATGGCCCTTTTAATGGTGATATCGCGCCCTTTCATGGTTGTAACCTTGGCAAGGTACGAACGTCCTCCGGACTAGGTTTACAAGTTGGACTTCATATGTGCTCATATGGGGTATGTCGATTAAGAGAATCTCCCACTACTCCTCATGATTTATGAATGCTTATGATTATGTATTTTGTCTCAAGTCATGTTAAGTTATGCTTTTCTCCTATGATTACGATTATGTTGTATTACGAATGTTTTGAAAACCTTGAGCCTTATGTTATGCTACAATATTTAAGATATGAGCATAATGCCCTGCTTTTATAATCATTTATGAGTTTTAAATATTTTAAATGTCTGTTTTACTTACCTTGCATACTTGGTACATTCCACGTACTGACCGCATACTTTCTATGCTGTATTGTTTCATGATACAGGACCCAGCTCTCAGGCTCACCCGCATCCCTAGATCGTCTCAGAGTTTGCTTTTAGCATATTGGTGAGTCCTCATGTTCCGAGGGCTATTTGCTAGACGTGTTGCTACTGTATGTTTCAGTACACGTTCGGGTTATTTGGGGGTGTTGTCCCATCAACCCATCATTGTAGTAGAGGCTTTCAGACAATGTATAGAATTCAGCTTATGTATGTCTAAGTGATTTTTCCGGTTTGATATGTCAAGATTTGATATGTTTCCGATATGCTTTATGTTATGTCTTCTGCTCATGTGAATGAATTAGATGCATTCTCATGCCATGGGTAGACTTGGGATCTCTTAGGGCTCCTTGTCCCGTGTTTACAATCCAGGTGTATGTTTAGGTCGTGACGAGGATGGATCACCCAAACCTATATCATGAGACGATATAGCATAGAGTATGTAGTTAGTACTTGGAATGTACTAAGTATGTAAGGTAAGTAAAACATACTACTAAAATGTTAGTTTGAAATCACGAGTATAAATCGATAAAGATCATGATATTAGGGACAACATGCTTAAAACCAATATTCCTGAAGTAATCATGATCATGAGATATCATCATAAGCTGAACATAATGACCCAAGGTTTAGAAATAGATATCATGTAATATACCATACTTGAAATCATAAGTGAAAACCCATAAAAAAGGTCAATGGGTCAAATATGCTATAAAAAATAATATCATAATATATGAACATAAGTAAAACATAAGAAACAATGGGAGATTCTTATAACCGATAGACCCCACATAAGCATACATGGAGCCCGACCTATAAATCCCTATTCGAGAGGGTGTTCATATCTTGCCAAGGGTATAACCATGAAAAAGGCGTGATATCACTCATGGATGGCCCATACGGGCATGGGAGACACTCTCGTGGAGGATCCCATCATGGCTACATTGGTACATAGTTTTGAGACCTAGGTGCACTAGAACCCAGGCCTACTCGGTGTTAAATACTACTCCCAAAAAACATATAGTGCTCATATCGTAATCATGAAATATACTTGAAGTACAAAGGCTAGTTTAAATTATGAGATTCATAAAATGCTTGAGATACGTGAACTTGCCCTAAAATAGGCCCGTAAGTCGTCCATAATCATAAAATTGATATTCATGAAAGCCATGCATAGTTGCGAAAATCATCATACTCTAAAATGCATAAATTCATGAAGGGTTCTTATGAATATCGTGCATTTTAATCATAAAACATAATTTACTTCATCATACTTGAAATCATGTGCTCATAAGCTTAATTTCATAAAGCATGCTTATTAGGGCATAGTTTTCATAAAACTTGAAATCATAAATACATAATTAAATTGGAAATAAAATCTTCCCCATTGGCCTAAAAACAATAATTGAAACATGATAGAATTTGACCCATAGACATAACATGGATATTTGTGTGAAATTGGGTTAAAACCTTACAAATTCCAATACACTTAATTAGAGACTTGAATTCATGAATGAGAGAAGAAATTGGACACGAGGGTAGAAGAAATCCCCCATTCATGACCCTACATATCTGGGTAAACTAATTTCTAAGCTATTCTTGAAAGCCCAAGAGGATTTAGTGTGAAACTGATGAGGAATCCTTGCTTGATCTTAGGGGAGGATTTCAATTCAAAGAATGTATGGAGCATAATGACTTAGGCTAGGTTAAACCCTCTTAAACACTCTTTAGGAAGCTTAAAACGATGTCATTAGGGAGTTAAGAGATTAGGAATTTACAAAAATACCCTAGAAAATCACATAAAATTCCTAATTGTCTGCTACAATGACCAATCCAATGAATCGTTGATGGACTTGATGACTCGTTGGATCCATCGGTCGTTTTCGGATTACTTCTGGTACTCTTCTGATTCCGTGACCAACGATTGGATAGGATGAGTCAATATATGAAATAATGACTCTTCACTCCTCTCGTCATCACCACTGCCTCACCTGCATTGATTTATAACTCCTCTCAACGGATCCATACCACAGATCGCTACTCGCCCCAATGAGTTGTGGTATCCGTCCATTGTTCCTAAACCAATTTTGACCCCTTTTTCTGAACTCCACTTAATGACTTTGGAGGAAGGCCTGTTGAATGAACTAACGAGTTGTTGCTAGACCCATTGTTCCTGGGAGGTCTTGACTGAAGGTTTACAGCAAGGCACATAACAGGTCATTATTTCCAACAACCACTCATTCCTTGAGTCATTATGTGACTCTGATGCATGTTTTCCTATTTTCTCTGATTCAACCCTCAGGTCTTATCATAGGAACTTTTAGGGTGTTACATTTTCTCACCCAATTCTCACCCTTCTTTCTCAAGCAAAAGCAAGAAAAGTTAACAAAACTAATGCTTGCAACCATCAATTTTTACAATTAAAACTTAGAGAAAACAGTAGATCTAAGCTTGAAATTAGAATCCAAGAGCAATTAACCAATACCATTCAAGTTTAAAAACCCACCATGCACACACCCCTAGCTAGCAAGTTAACTATTCATGTTTTGAAAGAGAGAGAGAAGATACCAAGAGGAATTCCCTCAACATTTATCATATTGAGTCACAAATTTTCTTCACAAGTTCTGCAATTGTAACGTCAAAACTACACTCTTCTTTTACGAAGGAGCGTAAATGGTCGTTGCTCAAAATAAATATTTTCGACGTATGTCGGAGTCGAATCCCACAGAGAATTGAGTCCATAATTCAAGAGTTGTAAACTAATTCAAACAAAAATGCATATTTGTTCGACATTTTAAAAGCAACTTTGGGGAAAATTAAGGGAAAACACTATCAAATTCTAATTTAAAACTAAGTGGAGGGAATTTCAATTGTTGCAATCAAAAGTGAGATGGCTAGGGGTATGCTATAGATTAATTCGCAACTAAATCGGGCTTTTCTTCAATGCCTTAGACTCAAAATTAGCATAGATAGCAGTGGATAAGTCACATTCTCTTGTTTTTCAACCACAAGAATGGTTATGCCTTGGGTTTTCTCAAATCTCAAAGCCAATTCAAGTTATCAACTACAGAAGCTTGAGGAAGGACTAGCTATTTCTAGCCTTGACCTTTTGATGGAGTGGAAATGTGGGTATTGACTATCTCTAGATCAATACCACACACCAACACTCCAATTCCTCACTATTATATTCTCACCCAATTCTCACTTTTCTCTCTCAAGCAAAAGCAAGAAATGTCAAGAACAATTCATGTTTGCAAACCATCAATTTTAGCAATTAAATCTCGGGAGAAGAAAATGGATCTATGATTGAAATAAGAATCCAAAAGAAATTCATCATAGTCGTATCAATTGAACAAATTCACCATGAAAACACCTTTAGCTAGCAAATTTGTTATGCATGTTTAAAGATTGAGAGAAGATACCAAGATGATTCCTCTCACATTCATCACATCAGCTTCACAAATTTGCTTCACAAGATCTTACAACAATGATTGAATGATGGAATTCCCCCAAAATGGGTTAAAGAAAAAGAAGAAGAAAAGTACTATCTAACTTTACAATTTTATGGTGAAAAGATGTGTGAAAGATGAATAAATGATGAATGAATTATTTTCTTTCGAGGTGTACAATGAGAGTTATGTAAAAATCTGTACTTTCTTGTGCACAACTTTCCCCAAATGCCCTAGAGCCTTTTAGATTCTTTGGAGACCTTTCTGGACCTTTTTACCCTTCATTGGATGGCATCACTTGTGAAGCACCGGTGTTTAGCTGGTACCAATCCGTGGAGCACCGGTTGTCAACTGCAATAAAATAGTGAACTGGCAGTGACCACCGGAGGCTGAACCGGCGATTCGCCGCTGCCCAACTGCTAAATGCCGGTTAGTAGCTGGTCTGGGCAGTGGCTTCGGCGTTTTGCCTGCATTTTTCCCTTCCAGATTCGCGTTTAGCCGATTCAAAGAATATCCTTACACCTCTTTTTTGTGCTCAAATCTTCCTTTATCTTTGGCTTCTTTCCTTCATATGCTAACTCATCAAATTTCACTTTGAACCTCATGCGTTTTGCTCGGTTTCATGCTTTCTCTACTCAAGCGACATACCTACAAAGAATCAAGGAGAAAGAGCATAAAATCCACATAAATGATTTGAAAACTGAGGGAAAACTCATGCTTAGGAGCCTACAAAGTTATTAAATTATCAATTCATCAAACCCCCAAACTTGAACTATTTCTTGTCCTCAAGTAATGCAATTCTTTACGGTTGAGAAAACGGACATAATGCTATATATGAGTTTGTGCACGAGGGATGAAGCAAAACATTTTTTCACAAGAGGACATTGCTAAAGCTTAGATCACTATGGGAGTTGCACACAAAACCCTCAAGCCTCAAAACAACCCAAACATTACACACCAACTTAAGAAAAAGAAAAGACTCAAACCATGTTGCACAAGCTTCAATGGGTGACCACAATTATTAAGTATATCTTGCATGCATTTCTTCCATTCAAACAAGGGGCATAGTTCATAAAAACAAGTTCGAGGAGCATATCAAGTTAAGGACAATTCACATTCAAAGCTTTCCATAAAGTTCGCTACACACTAGCCTCAGTCATACGTCTCTTTTGAAAATAATTTTAAGCATGTAACCTAAGGAAGAGATACCACTCACAAGAAGAGAGAATCTCGATAATTTTTGAGCATTTCACACATAGGTATTATAAGATAAGTCGAATGCGCTCACTCTCATAAAGAAATTCAAGTGCATACAAATTAACCCATAGGCTTTCCCTTCATGTATCTAGACACTAATGTAGTGTTGCTACACTCAAAATCAATTTAGAATTGTGGGTCATAATGAAGGCTAGGGGTAAGGGTAAGACAAATATTTAGCTTTAGTGACTAGAGCCTCCCTAATATTTTTATAAACACTTATAACATCCCATCATCTTATGGAGATCACTCCACCTTATTTATCCTTGTTCATCATCTTCATCTATTCTGTAACACGAGCCACCCTTATAACACCAACGAATTTCACATTTAGCCTTATCTATGCAAGAGATAGCACCTTTTAACTATTCTTTCTCTTTTTATAATTCGAGGTCTTTCAACCCATTATTTCATTCATCTCGTCACAATTTTGGTTCCATCTCACATTGAAGCTCTCATTTCCCCCCCTACTCTTCCAAAACCCCAAACATAGGCTTTTGCCTCATTTCACATTTATTTCCTTATCGCTCCCCATTTTTTGGGGTTAAAGCCCCATTTTTTACTGGTTCATTACTAGCAATTAGGGAGAATGGGTGCCAAAGAGAAGGATTAAAAATGGTTAATAGGCTTGTAATGTGGTTTCCAAGAAAGGGTCCAAGGCTCAAACCTTGTCTATCAAAGATTAATGTTCATGGAGGTTATTTTGGGTAAAGTGACTAACAAAAGAGGGCCTAAGATCATGTTCTAAGTGTAGCCCCATCTAATCATTTCTCCTTGAATCACACTTAGGTAAAGTTCTAGATAATTATGCATACACAAGAATTAAGCCAAAATCCTCACCACACAAAGGGCATCACAATCCACGGAGTTCACATATTTCTTTCATCACATTAAGAGAATGACTTTTGACAAGCTAGTTACAAAACAAAAATCCAAGCAAGGAATGTATAATTCATGATAAGAGAGTGCTCATTTTCACATTTAGACCCCCCCTTTTCTTCTCAAAACTCATGTACAATGCCAAGAAAGAATTGTTGGTGGTACCTCATCAAACAAGTGCACAAAGACTCATAAGACTCTAGACTTGACATTTTTCCTTAAGAAACTCACCTCTTTATCATCGGAAAATATCACCCGATTTGACAACAAAAACAAAATACAAAGCAATTGCTCCGTGGGAAAGAACCATATTATAAATAAAACCCTTATATTTTATTCAAAGACTACTATAGGCGATACTACTAACAAGTAATGACGATTTTTCCTTAAGAATGTCGTCACCCAATCTATCATAGGGCCATATCGTACATCACTTAACAAGTAGGTTACTTAGACTCACCTCCTAACACAAATAAAGCATTGCCCTAGATGCACTTTCTTAAACAAAGTAAGGAAGGAATAGGTGAAAGGACTCCCTAGTACAATGGAGGCATCTACATTGGAACTGTGTGCATTGTAGAACCACTTCTTCAGAACCTCCTCTTTCCAGGCATTCTTCTCATGACTGGTGTTTGACCGACATTTCACGCTTCTAACACTGATATGCCAATGCTAAGCAATTTTTCTTCTAGGCATTCTTGTTGGCATCTTTGCTCGATCGGCAGTTCACACATTAGAACAAGCATTTTTCCAGTGTAGCACTGGTTGTTCAATTTGGCTCCTTCCACTTTCATCACATTCCACACCTGTTTCACTCCTACACAATAAATGAAACACAAATGTAAGTAAAACAAAATAAAAGGAAAAATAAAAAAAAAGTAAAAGAACTTGGGTTGTCTCCCAAGTAGATCCTTAGTTAATGTCGTGGCTCGACAACTTCAACTTTCACCACTTTTTTCTTTGCTTTGAACTTTTGAATCACACCCCTAGTTTCTTGTCCATTCTCCTATTTTTCTTGAGGGGTGATAGTGTAAGCATCAAGGTTGTAATACCCCGAAAACCCTATTATCAGAAACAAGACTTGAAATGGAGAAAAAAGGAATTTCTGCACCAGGTCACAAGACGAGTCATCCAGTGACCTGTGAACACCACGAGTCATTAAGTGACTCGTGGGGAAAGGCTGGGACTTGGTTGAAAATTTCAACTTTTGGGTGACCAAGGGTGTGACCACAAGTCGTGATCAGCCCCACGATCCATTAGGTCACCCGTGGTCAAAGGAGGTTGAAGGATGAAGGAAATTTGGACATTGTACCTAACGACTAGTCACCACGAGTCGTGGTCAATGCCAGGATTCATCGAGTGGGTCATGGTCAGCAGTTGGTTAAAAGTTGAATGTTTTTGGAAGTGTCCCTAATGGGTGATAACCATGATTCGTTGGGTACACTATGATTCATGGTGTCCCTCATGGTGACCCCCAAAAGAAAGTTGGCTGTGAAGGTGACGGGAGGTGACCACGAGTCATGGTCAATGGAAACAATCTATCCAGTCCCTCGTTGGGACTCACAGTATGTTTTTCCTTGTGAATTTGAAGGGCTTTTCCATCATTCCTATGTTCCTAGGGCCTAAACTACGTCATTTTAAGCTCAGAATAGAGTGTACTAAGAGGAGTTAAGTCATTCTTAGCCTATCCTAATTCATGCGTGCAAGGTTTGAGAGGTGATCAAGGCTAGATTCTTCAAAGTTCTTCCTCAATTCTCTTTGGGAAATCAAGGAAGTGGTAAAATCATATCCCTTCAGGTATGTAAGGCTATTTACGGGTGCAATTGTCCATACCCATTCCCAATTCCCTCTCAATTCATGATGTTCTAATTGATGATTCCATGGGGTTTCTACCCAATATATTAATTTCCTAAGTTTCAATCATGAGTACGATCTAAGAATGTTTTTAAATGATGAATTATGATTAATGGGAAGATTTTACAATATTTTAAATTATAAATTATGTTTTCAAGTTTTCTAAAGTATGATGCCCATCCATGAAAGTTTATGAAAGTTGAGATCTATGAAGTATGTATACAAGCATGATGATATATTTATGAAGAAAGTATGATTTCGAAACCATTTTTATGTTCATATTTTCAAAGTGAATCAAGTTGATTTCAAGCATGTTTGAGTATTGGAAAAGCCCATATGATCAAGTACGTTTTATGATTTCATGAATTAGCTTACCACATGGTTTTGGAGTCAACACACCCAATTATGTTTAGCCTGTGGTATGGTTTGATCCAGGGCTCCTCATGTTATGATTTTAGATTATCCATGTATTTTATTATTTAGGTTCGTCACTAGATGATAGTCAGTTTCATTGAAAAATGATGGAGAGCATATGCATGTTTTTGGGAGTAGTGTCTAGCACCGAGTAGGCTAATGTCAGTCAACCCTATGCCTCAGAACTATGCGCCAACGTAGGTATGTTTATATTATTTGGGACCTCCCTTGTGAGCTTCCCATGTCGCCAAGTGGCCTTCAGCTTGATATCGATATCATGGTGGCGTCCTTAGCCCTGGCAAAGCTTTGGACGACTCTACCCACTTGAGTGCAATAGTTAGAACAACGTAAGCTCAATCATGGTAATGTAGGTTATATGATGAGTCTCCCATTGTACCTCATGATTTTTGTTGTGTATGTACATCAGTCATGATATTATGTTTTCAGCAGGTTTGACCCAATGTTCAGTTTTACTTATGATTATCAGATTTTATCTTTGGGTCATTCGATTCAGTAATGATGTTCAAATATGTTCAGATCGTGATTTCAGAAAATAGCATGCAAGCCCTACTCACAAAATCTTATCTTGGTTATGTATTATACTATGTCTGTTTAATGATTTTACTTACTTAGCAGTTTTACGTACCTGGCATACTTGGTACATTCCACGTACTGACCGCATACTCTATGCTATATCGTTTTATGATAAATTCTTAGATATCCAGATTCAGTTCCGCCGCTAGTCAAACTTACAGAGTTAGCACTTCTCAGTCTAAGTTGGTGAGTCCTCATCTTGTGAGGGCCCTTCTTATAAACTGTATTTCGTCTTTTTTGTTTTCAGACTATAGTGAGTTAGTTGGGGTCTTGTCCCATCAACTCATCAGAATTAGAGGATTTTTGGATGTAGTTTTCATTCAACTTTAGCCTCATGTATGTATTCAGATGTTCCCACGACTCGTGGTGACGGTCGTGGTCCCAGTTCGGCAGATTTTGCATGTTTTTGTCATGGGTATTTTGGTAAAGTGTGATGCTTATAGTTTTAAAGTGACTTTGTTTTGGGATACTAAGGGACGTTTATAGGGCATTTTCAAGCCTAAACATTCATTCCCCCAACTCTCCTTCCTTTTCTCTCTAGATCAAGGATTCACCAAAGTTTCCATCAAGGGATCAAGGTGTAAATTCAAGTGGGATTTCTCCTACCAGGTATGTGGGTTCTTCAACAAGGATATTATTCCATCCTTGTGCCCCAAAAAGTTTTATTATAAATCCTATTTCAACTATTCTAGAAAAGCATGACCTATGGTTTGGTGTGATAGGTGATTCTTCTACATTTTCTTTGAATTCTAAGATCCACTATGATTATAAATTAATTATGAATATAAAATTATTTGGTTATCTCGAATTATATGTTACATGATGAAAAATGCATGATTATAGAATGTTCTTCATGAAATGGCTTGAACTTTGAATGATGTTCACTCAATTCTAGTAATAACTTGTCTCCATGTTTAAAATATGTGAAGATTGCATGATTATCCCTAAGAACATGAATATGCCATTGATAAATATGTTGAGATGAGATTAGAGTTTATGGGCTTGATCAATTGAAAGTAAAACACGTATTTTCGTTATATTTTTTATGGAGCTAGTTGGGTATGAGGCAAATCTATGATAATGGCCTAATTATTGCATCTTTCTCATGAAGTGGAGTAAATTATGAAATGGGTCCTATGGAATGAAAATGTATGCTTCTCCCATGAATTTGTTGTAAATGTTTAATGTATGAGTTAAATGTATGGGTTTTTCCATAAATCTAAATAAATGAAGTAATGTATCTATGATAAAGTATGAATTGGATCTACGGACCATGCATGACCCTATGTTACATGTTGAATGAGATGAATTTGGAACTTGAATGTTGTGGAAGTGTAATGCATAATGTGAATCTATAGATGCTCGTTAATGTAAGATGCTTGAAGCAAATATTTATTTGGCGCCATGAAGATATGAATTATGATGATAAAGCATGAGAATGATATTTTAGACTACTAGGCTTGTTTTTATTAGAAAGTAGCCCTAATCTTCTCGAAACAAATGTTGTATGATGAAATCAGTAAATGTTGTTGTCTCAGATTAGCTACTGTAATTTTGATTAGTCTTGGTCAGTTGGGACTCTCACTAGCTGAGAATGTTTCCTTAGTCAATTGGGACCCTCATTTACTAAGAATGTTTCCCTTAGTCTGTCAGGACTCTCATTAGCTGAGAATGTTTTCCCTTAGTCTGTCTAGAGTCTCATTAACTGAGAATGTTTTCCCTTAGTCTGTCGGGACACTCATTAGTTGAGAATGTTTTCCCCTAGTCTGTTAGGACTCTCCTTAGCTGAGAATGTTTTCCTTGGTCAACCAATGACTCTCTATATCAGAGCATAATCTCCCTTTGACAGTCAGGGACTATTTATAATCGAGAAGGTTTCCCTTCAATAGTCAGGGACTCTCCCTTAGACAATCAAGGACTCTCTATGATATCAGTCATGACTTCGGCCCTTTGTATTGGTTAAGTTTATAACCTTTATGCATCAGTTGATATATGTTAGTAAATGCCCTTATAAAGTTGTTATATTAATATGTATATGTATATCTAATATAAAGTTGTTGTATCTCTTTTCAGTTATACTACCATTAATGTGTTTGGTTTATTTCCTTCTTATATACTTGCATGTTTTAGTTTGTTTACACTTCCCGCATACTCAGTACATTCCCAATATTGACCGCACGCCTTTATGTGTTCTATCATTTCATGATATAGATTCAGGTCTCTAGACTCAGCCTAGTGGTTGGATACACTTCTTTCCCTCTCAGATGTTGGTGGTGAGTCCTCATCTCCCGAGGACGTTATTTATGTTTATATTTTCTTTATGTTTCAGATTTTAGATTTTAAGACTTAGCTGGGGGCTTGTCCCAACAACTCATCAGTTTAGTATAAGGCTTTCAGACTCTTGTAGATAGATTTAGTATTGTTTCAAAGGGTTGTTACATTTGTTCTCATAGTTCCTTATTAGACTATTGCAGTTAGTTTCTGGTCATGTATGTTGTTAGTCATTTTTATTATTAAGTGTTATGCTATGATTATGCCATGGGTCAGCTGTGAGCCTTTCGGGGTTCCTTGTCCCGTGTTATGACTAGGGTGTAAACTTGGGTCGTAACACCCCAAAAGTCCCCAAGATTTAAAACCTGGAGTTTGAAATGTGCTCAGTAGAAAATATGCAGCAGTGCCTCAGAATGACTCGTTTAACGAGTTGTTGGTCGCTCTAACGAGTTATTGGAGGCAATTGTTGGATGGGATTCAGGATCTGGTGCCAGGTCTTTTGATGCCTTAGCAGAAGGTACCAGTCGTTGTGTGAAACAAAGACCTAAAAGATGCAACCGTGGAAAGAGGTTGAGGCTTTCAGAGGGGACAAGTCATGTAATGACTCGTTGGTGGTTGTGACAGGTCATTATAAGGAGACATGGGTTGGAGCCTAAGGTTTCCAGTCAGTGGCAACAGATGGTGGTAACGATCCATTGGAGCTAGCAATGACCCGTGGTGTTTATCATTGGAAGGGACATATGGTTGGTCGAGATGGGTAACGGATGGACTGACGAGTCATTGGATCAAATAACAACTCGTCATGTTAGTCATTGGTTAGGGTACCAGTTGGGGAAATAGTGTATCTAACAAGTGGTTTGACGAGTCGTTAGAGGCAACAACGACTCGTCATGTTGATCGTGGGTTGAGGAAGTTAAAGCCGTGAAGTAAAATTCCAGTGTACTTGACGGAGGGTCACCACGAGTCGTGGTAAGGAGCAACGACTCGTGGTGAGGGTCGTTGTCCCAGTTTGGCAAATTGTTCATGTTTTTCTCAAGGGTATTTTCATAAAATCCAATGCTTCTAGTTGTAAAGTGACATCGTTTTGGGATTCTAAGGGACGTTTTTAGGGAATTTTCAAGCCTAAACCCTCATTCTCCCAACACTCCTTCCTTTTCACTCTAGATCAAGGATTCACCAAGGTTTCCATCAAGGATTGAAGGTGTAAATTTGAGTGGGATTTCTCCCACAAGGTATATGGGTTCTTCAAGAAGGATATTCTTCCATCCTTGTGCCCCAACATGTTTTATTAAAAAACCAATTTAAACTATTTTAGAAAAGCATGACCTAGGGTTTGGGTGTGATGGGTGATTTTTTCTACATTTTATTTGAATTCAAAAATCCACTGTGATTATAAATTAATTATGAATATAAAATTATTGGGTTATCTTGAATTATGTGTTAGATGATGAAAAATGCATGATTATAGAATGTTCTTCATGAAATGGCTTTAACTTTTAATGGGACTTTATTATTGTTCACTCGATTATAGAAATAACTCGTATCTATGTTTAAAATATGTGAAGATAGTATGATTATCCCTAAGAACTTGAATATGCTATTGATAAATATGTTGAGATGAGATTAGAGTTTATGGTCTTGATCAATTGAAAGTAAAATATGTATGTTCGTTATGTTTTCGATGGAGCTGGTCGAGTATGAGGTGAATCTTTGATAATGGCCTAATTATTGCATCTTTCTCATGAATTGGAGTAAATTATAAAATGGGTCTTATGAAATGAAATGTATGATTCTCCCATGAATTTGTTGTAAATGTTTAATGTATGAGTTAAATATATGGGTCTTTCCGTAAATCTAAGTAAATAAAGTAATGTATCTATGATAAAGTATGAATTGGATCTATGGACCATGCATGATCCTATGTTATGTGTGGAATGAGATGAATTCATAACTTGAATGTTATGGAAGTGTAAAGCATAATGTTAATCTATAGATGCTCGTTAATGTAAGATGCTTGAAGAAAATATTTATTTGGCGCCATGACGTTGTGAATTATGATGACAAAGCATAAGAATGATATTTCAAACTATTGGGCTTGTTGCTATTAGAAAATATCCCTAATCCTTTCGAAATGAATATTGTATGATGAAATCAGTAAATGTTTTTGTCTTTGATTAGCTACTGTATTTTAGATTAGTCTTAGTCAGTCGGGACTCTCTTTAGCTTAGAATGTTTCTCTTAGTCTATTGGGACTCTCATTAGCTGAGAATGTTTCCTTAGTATGTAGGGACTCTCATTAGCTGGGAATGTTTTCCCTTTGTCTATCGGGACTCTCATTAGCTGAGTATGTTTCCCTTAGTCTGTCGAGACTCTCCTTAGCAGAGAACGTTTCCCTTGGTTAGCCAGTGACTCTATATATCACAACATACTATCCCTTTGACAGTCAGGGACTCTCTCTAGCCGAGAACGTTTCCCTCCGACAGTCAGGGACTCTCCCTTCGACAGTCAGGGACTCTTTATGATATCAGTCACGGCTTCAGCCCTCCGTTTGGTTCAGTTTATAACCTTTATCCTTTAGTTGATCATATGTCAGTAAATGCCCTTATAAAGTTGTTATATTAATATGTATATATATATCTCATAAGGTTGTTGTATCTCCTTTCAGTTATACTACCATTAATATGTTCTGTTTATTTCCTTCTTGTATACTTGCATGTTTTAGTTTGTTTACGCTTCCCATATACTCAGTACATTCCAAGTATTGACCGCACGCCTTTATGTTCTATATCATTTCATGATATAGATTCAGGTCTCCAGACTTAGCCTCGTTGTTAGATACACTACATTCCCACTCAGTTGCTAGTGGTGAGTCCTCATCTCTCGAGGACGTGATTTATGTTTATATCTTCTTCATGATTCAGTTTTTTAGATTTTAAAAGTTAGCAAGGGGCTTGTCCCAGCAACTCATCAATTTAGTAGAAGGCTTTCAGACTTGTCTAGATAGATTCAGGATTGTATCAAAGTGTTGTTACATTTTTTGTCATGGTTCCTTATTAGACTATTGCAGTTATTCCGCTTAGAATATCACCCAAATCATGGGGACAACGGAACAGAGAGTGCAGACTTGGCCTCCTACCAGCTGAAAGGAGTCGCTTATATATGGTTTTGTCAGTGGAGAGAGGGTAAGGGAATTGGAGCAGGTCCCGTAGGTTGGGATGAATTTATCACAGCGTTCTTGGACAGGTTTTTCCCTAGAGAGTTGAGGGAGGCAAAGGCAACAAAATTTATTAACTTGAACTAGAATGGCATGACTGTGCACGAGTACGTGTTGGAATATACCTGGTTATCCAAGTATGCACCGGAGATGGTAGTCGACCAGCAGGCTCGGGTGAGCACGTTCGTGAACAGAGTGTCAGACTCCTTGGTTAAAGAGTGCAGGACTGCCATATTGCACAGGGATATAGACTTTCCACGTTTCGTGATATTCGCTCAACAAATGGAAGCGGAACAGGTGAAGGAAAAAGAGAGAGAGGCCAAGAGGGCTAGAAATGGAGATTTAGAGTTCTCCCAGAAGAGGTCGAGTGGCGGACATCACTCACGTTACCAATAGAAATCATCGTCCCCATCACCTTCGACAACTAATGTTTCATATAAGCCCAGGGTTAGAGAGATTACGTACCCGTTGGTATAAGCTGTGGGAAGCACCAATTGGGAGAATGCATGGCTAGCTCAAATGTTTGTTTTTGGTGCGGCAAGGTGGGCCATAAGCACCGAGATTGTGCAGTGGCTAAGCGAGGCGAGAGTAGATTCTCGGCCACCTCTTCAGTAGCTTCGATGGCCCACCCATCTCAACAAGTTGCATCATCTAGCTCGGGGGACGGACATCATCAAAACAGCCCCTATGCCGTAGCATCACACCAGGATAAGGGCAAGTCGCCAGTACTGCCACAAGTATGTTGTGAATCTTGTGTTACTCCTTTTATGCTGCCAACCCCAGTATTGAATAAAAAGCTCTATAGTGATTGTTGGGAAGAGATTATCGATGTGTGATGTAAATAGCTGTTAGTGTAAGGCTAGTAGTAAAGGTTATAGGTGAAAGAGAAGCTAGTTGTTAGCGAATTAGCCCAACATTAAGAAAGATCTAAATGCCTTAGATTGATGGCTTTAACCTAAGGGGTAGATGGTAAGTATGTGAAACTGGTCGGACCTTGAGAATGCTAAAAGGGGAGTTCCAACCCTAACAGTCGTGATATGTCAATCTCTCCAGTTCAGACAACCTCTCTTGTAATCCAGTTGAAGTTATGTTATGTCCATTCCTAAGTGTACATTCACAAGATTTCTAGGTAACTACTTCAGATAGCGATGCCAGTCTGGCTCTACGAATCCTTTAGGCCCATCTTCATGTTATGAATTAGTTATGTGTGTCAGCTCATGTTTCCTAGTGTGATTAACTCGAACTCAGTCTATAGAAGTTGCTTAATAGCTCAGTAGAACCGGGTTATCTCATGTACATGTTCAGTTTAAGATATCGTGAATGAATCATGCTCATGAATTCCTTACCCTCAGTTAGATTAGATATGGTGAAATATAGCTTAGTATCAAGAAGTGATTTGAGAACGTAGGATCAATTTGTATCAGTTTAGTGCCAGATAAAGGGGAATAATCCTTCTTAGTGATCTATCTAGTTCCATGTTAGTTTCATGTCCTTTGGTTTCTCTTGTGCCATGGCATGCATGTTCAATGTAGATATTCAGTTCTGGTGTGTAAGGTTTGCCCGAAGTCAGATACTCCGTGGTGTTAGCTGTGATTGATTGATTTTGGGATATCAATCCTGTCTCTATCCATTCTGTTTGTTTAGACAACATTTGAGGATGAACATTCCCAAGGGGGAGGTATTGTAACACCCCCAAAGTCCCCAAAATTTAAAACCTGGAGTTTGAAATGTGCTCAGCAGAAAATATGCAGCAGTGCCTCAGAATGACTCATTGGAGGAAGTCGTTGGATGGGATTCAAGATCTGGTGCCAGTTATTTTGATGCCACAGGAGAAGGTACGAGTCATTGTGTGAAACAATGACCAATTGGAACCAATCATGGAAAGAATTCAGGTTGAGGCTTTCGGAGGGGACGAGTCATGTAACGACTCATTGGTGGTTGTGACGGGTCGTTATAAGGAGTCGTGGGTTAGAGCCTAGGATTTCTAGTCAATGGAAACGGATGGTGGTAATGGGCCGCTGGAGCTAGCAATGACCCATGGTGTCAATCGTTGGAAGGGACATATGTTTTCTCCTATGTGGGTGATGGAGGGATTGACGAGTCGTTGGATCAAATAACATCTCGTCATGTTAGTCGTTGGTTGATGTACCAGTTGGGGAAATAGTGTAACTAACGAGTAGTTTGACGAGTCGTTTGATGCAACAACGACTCGTCATGTTGATTGTGGGTTGAGGATGCTGAAGTCGTGAAGTAAAATTCCATTGTACCTGATGGAGGGTCACCACGAGCAGTGGTGAGGACCAATGACTCGTGGTGAGGGTCGTGGTCCTAGTTCAGCAGATTTTTCATGTTTTTCTCAGGGGTATTTTGGTAAAGTCTGATGCTTTCAGTTTTAACGTGACGTCGTTTTGGGGTTCTAAGGGGCATTTTTAGGGCATTTTCCAGCATGAACCCTCGTTCTCCCAACTCTCCTTCCTTTTCTCTCTAGATCAAGGATTCACGAAGGGTTCCATCAAGGGTTCAAGGTGTAAATTCGAGTGGGATTTATCCTACCAGGTATGTGGGTTCTTCAACAAGGATATTCTTCCATCCTTGTGTCCCAAAATATTTTATTAAAAACCCAATTTCAACTATGTTAGAAAAGAATGATCTAGGGTTTGGGTGTGATGGGTGATTTCTTCTACATTTTCTTTGAATTCTCACATCCACTGTGATTATAAATCAATTATGAACTTAAAATCATTGGGCTATCTTGAATTATGGTTAGATGATGAAAAATGCATGATTATAGAATGTTCTTCATGAAATGGCTTGACCTTTGACTAGGACTTTATTATTATTCACTCGGTTATAGTAATAACTCGTATCCATGTTTAAAATATGTGAAGATCGTATGATTATCCCGAAGAATTTGAATATACCATTGATAAATATGTTGAGATGAGGTTAGAGTTTACGGACTTGATCAATTAAAAGTAAAATATGTCTTTTTGTCATGTTTTCGATGGAGCTGGTCGGGTATGAGGTAAATCTATGATAATGGCCTAATTATTGCATCTTTCTCATGAATTGGAGTAAATTATAAAATGGGTCTTATGAAATGAAACATATGCTTCTCCCATAAATTTGTTGTAAATGCTTAAGGTATGAGTTAAATTTATGAGTCTTTCCGTAAATCTAAATAAATGAAGTAATGTATCTATGATAAAGTATGAATGGGATCTATGGACCATGCATGACCCTATATTACATGTGGAATGAGATGAATTCGGAACTTGAATGTTATGGAAGTATAAAGAATAATGTGAATATATTGATACTCGTTAACGTAAGATGCTAGAAGAAAATATTGATTTGGCGCCATGACGATGTGAATTATGATGATAAAGCATGTGGATGATATTTTAGACTGTTGGGCTTGTTGTTATTAGAAAGTAGCCCTAATCCTTTCAAAACGAATGTTGTATGATGAAATCATTAAATGTTCTTGTCTCTGATTAGCCATTGTAACATAGATTAGTCTTAGTCCGTCCATACTCTCTTTAGCTGCTAATGTTTCTCTTAGTCTGTCGGGACTCTCATTAGTTAAGAATGTTTCCTTAGTCTATTGGGACTCTCATTAGCTGAGAATGTTTTCCCTTAGTCTATCGGGACTCACATTAGCTTAGAATGTTTCCCTTAGTCTGTCGGGACTGTCCTTAGCTGAGAACATTTCCCTTGGTCAGCCAGTGACTCTATATATCAGAGCATACTCTCCCTTCGACAGTCAGGGCCTCTCTCTAGCTGAGAACGTTTCCCTTTCATAGTTAGGGACTCTCCCTTCGACAATCAGGGACTCTCTCTTAGCCAGTCAGGATCTCTATGATATCAGTCACAGCTTCAGCCCTCCGTATTGGTTCAGTTTATAACCTTTGTGCATCAGTTGATCATATGTCAATAAATTCCCTTCTAAAGTTGTTATAGTATGTATATGTATATCTCATATAAGGTTGTTGTATCTCCTTTCAGTTATACTACCATTAATGTGTTAGGTTTATTTCCTTCTTGTATACTTGCATATTTTAGTTTGTTTACGCTTCCCATATACTTAGTACATTCCAAGTACTGACCGCATGCCTTTATGTTCTATATCATTTCATGATATAGATTCAAGTCTCCAGACTCAGCCTCGTGGTTAGATACGTTTCATTCCCTCTCAGTTGCTAGTGGTGAGTCCTCATCTCCCAAAGACGTGATTTATGTTTATATTTTCTTTATGTTTCAATTTTCAGATTTTAGGAGTTAGCTGGGGTCTTGTCCCAGTAACTCATCAGTTTAGTAGAAGGCTTTCAGATTTGTCAAGATAGATTCAGCGTTGTATCAAAGTGTTGTTACATTTGTTCTCATGTTTCCTTATTAGACTATTGCAGTTAGTTTCCGCTCAAGTATATTGTTAGTCGTTTTTATTAAGTGTTATGCTATGATTATGACATGGGTCGACTTTGAGTCTTTCGGGCTTCCATGTCCAGTGTTATGGCTAGGATGTAAACTCAGTATCAGAGCAAAAGTTTAGAGTGTGCTAGGTTGTTTGAAAGCTGCATTAAGTAGAGTCTTCTTCATGGGTGCGAAGCGCGCCACACTTATGACTAAGAGGCTACGAGACGTTTAGGAATGTTCCCTTTTCTTCATGATTCTTATCGTGCATAAATTACGAAACTCTAATAGTTCCTCCCCTGACTTGTGCTTTACGCGCTCGCAGATGATGCCTCCGAGGTGAGCGAATGGAAGAAGACATGGTAATGGCCGCCAGCAGGTAACGCCAGCCCCGGTGAACCCTATGTACGACCATGTTACTCATACCAAGTTCCGAGAAGCCTTTCATATGTTGGTGCAGGCCATGAACGCCTAGATTATTCAATAAGCAATGGCTAATGTTCCCTAGAATTGGAATGTAGCGGCGACATAGATAAGAGATTTTCTCCGAATGAAACCACCAGAATTCTTAGGGTCAAAGGTGGATGAGGACCCGTACGAGTTCTTCTAAGAGACTCAGAAGATCACTCAAATCATTGGGACGATGGAAACGGAGAGTGAAGACTTAGCCTCCTACCAACTGAAAGGAGTCGCTTATATATGGTTTTGTCATAGAGAGACAGTCAGGGAATTGTAGCAGGTCCCATCGGTTGGGATGAATTTATAACAACATTCTTGGACAGATTTTCCTTATGGAGTTGAGGGAAGCAAAGGGGGCAGAGTTCATTAACTTTAAGCAGAATGACATGACTATCCAAGAGTACGCATTGGAATTTTCCCGGTTATCCAAGTATGCACTGAAGATGGTAGCTGATCACAGGGCCCGAGTGAGCAGGTTCGTGAACAGAGTGTCAGACTCCTTGGTTAAAGAGTGCAGGACTGCCATGTTGCAAAGGGACATAGACTTTCCACACTTGGTGATATTCACTCAACAAATGGAAGCAAAATAGGTGAAGGAAAAAGAGAGAGAAGCCTGATCTCGAGCAAAATAGCATGCCCGAGTGATGCTTTACAACTTAATTTAGTCTTATTTATCATCTTATTTATATACATTTTCATGTGAATTTATATAAATATGAATATATGTAATAACCAACATAATTAGTCCTTGTTTTTGTAGGTTTAAAATTAATTTGAGGAACTAATCTATGAGTTGGTGAAGTAGAGGAATAGAGTCGGAAGTGAATTACAAAAGTCGGCAAGGAACCATGCCTTGGCAAGGCTGGCCGCGCCAGGCAGCGTGCCACACTGTGCATGTGCCGCGCCCAGCGCCGTGCCATGCCAATGCCACACGCGAAAAGAAGGCAGCAAGTAGGCACCCTGCGCGCCAGCGCCGTGACACGTGGGCCATCGTGTTGCACGGGCAGCGTGCCACGCTGGCCATCGCGGCAAGCCTCAGCCTAATGTCATCCTAAGGCGCTTTCCAGTGCGCATTCGCATTCCCTCCATGTCACGGAGGCAGTGCTCCGCGATACACTCCGTGACACGGAGCCATTCCATGACAGGCAAAATTTTGTACAACTCTCATTTACTATAAATAGGTCCCTTAACTCCTAAAATCATTTAGTCATGATTTTTTTCTGAAAAACTGCCAAGGAGTGAGGGAGAAGTGGGAGAACTCACCTAGGGTTCATCAATTTCATCTTCTCTTCTACCAATTCTTGTAAGTAGGTTACTTTAATAATGTTTTCTTGTAATTATACGAACATGAGTGGCTAGAACCCTCCCTCTAGGGTAGAAGCCACAAGATATGATTGTGATTTTGCGATTTTGTTTTGGTTATAAGTTATTGATTGTTGTTTTGTCTTGTATTCTGAATTATGGTTGTTTTTATGACTGATCACCATGAAAACAAGTGGGTTAAGCTTAGGGACATGCTTGAGACATATAACCTAGGCAAGAACAAGTGAATGTAGGGAGCAAGATTGTATCTCACGATATGATTTGTTAGGATAGAAATATACCTAATACCTTGCTTGGTTTATAAAATGGGATGAGCTAGACACCAACTTAGAATTATCACATCACCACTCGAAGAAGTAGTTGTGAGGCGAAGTTGAGTTAAATGATTAGAGGTACGAAAGTCTCTAATCAAGAGCATAAACCTCATAAACCACATCCACGTAGTGAATTGCCCACGAACTAGAAATAATACCATCGCTCAACAATGTAGTACCGAGGCTAGTTTGTCACGTTTAGAGGTTCGAAAGACCATGTACATGCAATTCCAATTATGTGAGACGACAATTGATAGTTTCATACTTAAACCATTGCAAATCGTAGTATCGCATGATTATCCGGCTTTAACTCTACTTGCTCCTTAAATTAATCAAGAGTATTTCGTTGACCGTCCCTAGATTTAATTAAACTTTAATGAAAAAAGTCTATAATCAACACTTGCAGCATTTAATATCACACTTGAAGTTGATAGTTAGATGAATTAGTCCAATACCTGTGGGTTCAACATCCGGCTATTAAAAAAGGCAACTATATTATTTGTACGACCGGTACACTTGTGGGGCACCAACAAGTTTTTGGCGCCGTTTCCGGGGACTCGGCGAAGTTCAGTGAATTTGTCTGTTTCTATGTGATTTTTAAATTTCCTTAAGTGTTGAAAAAAATATTTCTGTATTAGTTTTAGATTTATTTTAAATTTTTATTTTTAATCTGATACCCTTCTTAACATGACATCATGGAATATAAATGGTTTAAATGGTGGATACTCATATTTTGATGAGTCTTGTCTGAATTGTGGAGGACCCCACTTATGGCAACATTGTAATACTCTTAATATAGGCCATTGGGATGGTTGCCCAAATGCATACGATTGCAATATATTTGGTGGTCAAGATGTCCATTGGGATGGCTGTCCAAATGCATACTCCCCTCCCCCAAGCCCCTACTATGATCCTTCTATTGTTTTTGTTGATTATAGGCATGATGAAAATGAGGACTTGGAACGCCAAGCTCGAATAGAAGACATGCTAAGACAGATCCTTGAGCAAACAGAAGCAATGAAGGAGGAGAGGGGAGCATTGAGAATTCAGCAAGAAGAAAATGGAGAGGCCCTAGAAATGATGAGCGTAAAAATCAAGGAGATGATGGCTGAGGCTGAAGCTTGTGGTAAAATGCAGGTAACAATTTTAGGCGATACTCAAGAGGAACTATAAGAAGAAGACAAGGGTGAATTTTTGGAAGAAGCCCGACAATTAGAATCTCTTTAGAGTCCCTGTGATAGTCTCACACATATAGCTAATCCATTTATGAAAGAAGAGATAGAGTCCCACCCATTGGATAGTCATGGGGAATAGATGTCGATGTAGAGAAGGAGGATACACGTAAGGAGGTCAAGACAATGCAGTTTCAGATTTGAGGTGTATTGTACCCCACTCGAATCATTTTTCGACATTGAGTTTGGTTGACAACCTAGAACTAGAGTCTTCCAAACTTGTGGAGAAAGATATAGAGGGGGAACAAGCCCCATATATTCTGAAAATTGCTGATTCTGAAGGAAAGAATGACTTCACTTACTTAAGGACCAATAAATTCCAAAGGCAACATCTATTGTTTGGTCCATTGAATTTTTCACCACCGTCCCGTGAGCATAAGAGAAAATTAGAGAAGAAATTAGGGGTGAGATTCATATCCTCAAGATGGAGGAAAAAGTGGTGAAACTTGATACGTCCTGCCGCGACATAAAATTAGGCGCTGCTTGGGAGGCAACCTAAGGGTACCATGGGTACCATTTTAATTTCTTGCATTTGTATTGATTTTATTTATTTTTCATCTTATGTTGTTTTGGTGGAATGTTAAGCACAGATGGAGGGGAAGTCTAAGTAACCATGGAGGAGGAAGCTAACAAGCATGGAAGAGAAAAAGTGTGGGGTCGAACACCCACTTGTGCAAAGTTGAAGAAAAGCATGCTATTAGCTAGACCTAGAGGCCTCAGGGAGTATTTCTCACCCTCTTTAAATTTTAAATTAATGCTACGAGGACATAGCATGATTCAAGTATGGGGTGAGGTAAATTTCAAAATTTTTATGCTTAACGATTTTCGGTGAATGTAATGTTTGTGAGAAATATTTGAAATTTTTTTTTTTGTGAGTCAAGCATGACTTCATCACCCGTTGGTTTTTCTTTTAAGTTCTTTTTTGATGGGGGGTCTTTGAACTGAAGAATAAAAATTTTTTCTTTGTCTGTATATAGTGTTTTTAGTCATAGTTAGAGACAATTTCCGATGATGGATGGTTGACGACCGTCTTGAGGAAAAATTAGTCAATAGGTTTTGGTTTTTGAACCCGTAGCTAATTGATGGCTTGATGTTCTTGTTATGTGCTATACATGATTGTAAGATACAAGTGTGGTTAGTGTTGAAGCATGCAAGAAGTGTATAACTTTGTTTGAGACACTTAGGCTCTTGAATTTCACTCTATGTGCTGAAAGCTTAATTTTAAATTCTTGTGATTAGCTTACTTGAGAGTCTGTTGAATGTGTCTTGAATTGAGCATGTGTTGTGAGTGTAAGTTTTTCAAATATACCGTGCTATTGTGGAATGTCTAGAACTTGCCTGGTGTGTATATAAAACGAAATGAAGGATGTGAATTGTAGGAGATGATTTAGGCATTTCTTTGAATGAACCTAAATGTTATCCCTCACTTTACCTACCTTGAATATTTAATCCTAGTTAGCCCCATTGAGCCTTGAGCCTATTCTTTGATAGCTACAACATAAGCTTAATCCTTTTTCTTTCATTAGCCTTGAATTTGATCCAAAACTCCTAAGCGCGTAAGAAAAAAAATGCGGAAGAGTGAAGGAGTGAGAAACGGGAAAAAGGAGGAAAAGAAGCAAGTTGTAAAAGTTGAGAAAAGGACAAAGGTGCACTTGTGTGAAAATGGTTGATTATTAGTAGGGAGTAAGAAAATAAATGAATGAAAAAAAATTGCTTAAGTACTCCTTACTACTAAGCTGAGTGTGCTTAAAGAAAGGGGAACAAGAAGAAAAAAAATATTCAGGATTGAAAAGAATGAGGCTGAAGTAAGAGAAGAGATGTCCTTAATGAAGGTTGAAGTTATTAAAAGCGCTTGGGAAAGATAGCCACTATTACTGGCCAGAATAGTACCTACCCGTCCCTTAGCTTATAATACAACCCATTAAGTCCTATTTGATCTTACGCTCATACATCCTTAAATTAGTGGATCAAAACACTAAGGGCAAGCTTATGGTTCACTACATGATGCATGTGAATTCTTTGAGAGAGCGAGCGTAATCTTATTCATATACCCATACATGTTGTGATTTGAAAATTTGTGAGTAAAAAATGGGTAACTCTCTTGTTGTGAGGGCACATGTTTAATGAGAGATAACATTCATGTCGAATTTCTTGATCGGTTGATTTACATGAGTTTGCTAAGATTGAGAGTCGATTCTTGAGGTTGGGAAGTCTTAACGGAGTTGTATATAAGTTCATTGATTAAATCGTGCATGCTCTATTTTTAACTTGCTATCTTAAATAATCATTATAGTCGCAGCTTGAATGGTCTTGCTAAATTAGTTATGTGTGGGTCTTCATTTACATGTCATGTAAAAGGGTTGTTCGAGGACGAACAAGGATTTAAGTGTGGGGTAGGTGATCTCGGGCAAAATAGCATGCCCAAGTGATGCTTTATAACTTAATTTAGTCTTGTTTATCTACTTATTTATATACATTTTCATGTAATTTTATATAAATGTGAATATATGTACTAACCAACATGATTAGTCCTTGTTTTTGTAGGTTTAAAATGAATTTGAGGAACTAATCTATGAGTTGGTGAAGTAGAGGAATGGAGTCGGAAGCGAATTACCAAAGTCAGCAAGGAACCATGCCTTGGCAAGGCTGGCCGCGCCAGGCAGCATGCCACGCTGTGCGTGTGCCGCACCCAGCATCGTGCCACGCCAATGCCAGGCGCGAGAAGAAGGCAGCAAGAAGGCACCCTGCGCGCCAGCGCCGTGCCATGCTAGGCAACCTGCGCGCCAGCGCCGTGACACGCGGGCCATCGCGCTGCACGAGCAGCGTGCCACGCCGGCCATCGCGGCAAGCCTTGGCCTAATGTCCTCCTAAGGTGATTTCCAGTGTGCATTCACGTTCCCTCCGTGTCATGGAGGCAGTGCTCCGCGATACACTCCGTGACATAGAACCATTCCACGGCAGGCAAAATTTTGTACAACTCTCATTTACTATAAATAGGTCCCTTAACTACTAAAATCATTTAGTCATAATTTTTTTCGGAAAAACTGCCAAGGAGTGAGGGAGAAGTGGGAGATTTCACCTAGGGTTCATCAATTTCATCTTCTCTTCTACCAATTTTTGTAAGTAGGTTACTTTAATAATGTTTTCTTGTAATTATACGAACATAAGTGGGTAGAACCCTCCTTCTAGGACAAGATATGATTGTGATTTTGCGATTTTGTTTTGGTTTTAAGTTATTGATTGTTGTTTTGTCTTGCATTCTGAATTATGGTTGTTTTTATGACTGATCACCATGAAAACAAGTGGGTTAAGCTTAGGTACATGCTTGAGTAATATAACCTAGGCAAGAACAAGCGAATGTAGGGAGCAAGATTGTATCTCACGATATAATTTATGTTAGGATAGAAATATACCTAATACCTTGCTTGGTTGATAAAATGGGATGAGCTAGACACCAACTTTGAATTATCACATCACCACTCAAAGAAGTAGTTGTGAGGCTAAGTTGAGTTAAATGATTGGAGGTACGAAAGTCTCTAATCAAGAGCATAAACCCCATAAACCACATCCACGTAGTGAATTGCCCACGAACTAGAAATAATATCCTCGGTCAACAATGTAGTAGTGAGGCTAGTTTGTCGTGTTTAGAGGTTCGAAAGACCATGAACATGCAATTCCAATTATATGAGATGACAATTGATAGTTTCATACTTAAACCTTAGCAAATCGTAGTATCGCATGATTATCCGGCTTTAACTCTAGTTGCTCCTTAAATTAATTAAGAGTATTTCGTTGAACGTCCCTAGACTTAATTAAACTTTATCGAAAAAAATCTAAAATCAGCACTTGCGGCATTTAATATCACACTTGAACTTGATAGTTAGCTGAATTGGTTCAGTCCTTGTGGGTTTGACATCCGGCTCTTAAAAAGGGCCACTATGTTACTTGTATGACCCGTACACTTGCGGGGCACCAACAAAGCCAAGAGGGCTAGAACTGGAGATTTAGAGTTCTCCTAGCAGAGGTCGAGTGGCGGACATCGCTCACATTACCAACAGAAATCATCGACCCCAACACCTTTGACAGCCAATGATCCGTATAAGCCCAGGGTAAGGTAGATTATGTATCCATTGTGTATGAGCTGTGGGAAGCACCATTCGAGGATATGCATGGCCGGCTCGGATGTTTGTTTTTAGTCCAGAAAGGTGGGACATAAGCACCGAGATTGCACAGCGGCTAAGAGAAGCGAGAGTAGATTCTCAGCCACCTCTTCAGTAGCTCTGATAGCCCGCCCGTTTCAATGGGGTGCATCATCTACCCCGTGTGGAGGACGACGTCAAAATTGCTCCCATGCCGTAGTAGCACACCAAGATAATGGCAGGTCACCAGTAGTGGCCATAGGTATGCTGTGAATCTTGTGTTACTCCTTGTATGTTACCAACCTAGAACCCAAGTATTGAATAAGAGGCTCTGTAGTGATAGTTGGAACGAGATTGTGGATGTGCGATGTGAATAGCTATTAGTGTAAGGCTTGAAGTGAAGGTTATAGGTGAAAGAGAAGCTAGGAGTTGGTGAATTATCCCAACCTTAACAAAGATTCGGAGGCCTTAGAATGATGGCTTTAAGCTAAGGGGGAGATGGTAAGTATGTGAAGCAGGTCGGACCTTGAGAATTCTAATAGGGGAGTTCCTACCCTAACATTCACAATATGTCAATCTCTCCAAGGTCAGAAAACCTCTGTTGTAATCCAGTTGAAGTTAAGCTATGTCCATCCCTAAGTGCAGATTCACGGGATTTCTAGGTAACCGCTTCAGACAGCGATGCCAGTCTTGCTCGAACTCGGTCTATAGAAGTTGCTTAATAGCTTAGTAGAAGCGGGTTATCTCATTTATGTGTTTAGTTTTAGATGTCGTGAATGACTCATGCCCTTGAATTCCTTACCCTCAGTTAGATTAGATATCATGAATTCTAGCTTAGTATCAAGAAGCGATTAGAGAACGAAGGCTCAGTTCATATCAGTTCAGTGATAGATAAAGGGGAAGAATCTTTCTCAGTGCTCTATCTAGTTCCATGTTAGTTTTATGTCCTTCGGTTTCTCTTGTGCCATGGCATGCATGTTCAATATAGATATTTAGTTCTGGTGCGTATGTTCACCCGAAGTTACATACTCCATTTGTGCTAGCTGTGATTGATTGATTTAGGGATTTCAATTCCGCCCCTTTACTTTCGGTATGTTTAGCCAACGTTCGAGGATAAATGTTCCCAAGGGGGAGATATTGTAACACCCTAAAAGTCCCCAAGATTTAAAACCTAGAGTTTGAAATATGCTCAGCAAGAAAAAGTATAGCAGTGAGTTAGAATGACTCATCTAACGAGTCGTTGGTCGCTCTAACGAGTTGTGATTGTCAGTCTTGAAGAGAAATCAGCCTAATCTACTGGGAAGGGACGAGTCATGTAACGACTTATCAGTGGTTGTGATGGGTCGTTATAAGAAGTCGTGGGTTGGAGCCTAGTGTTTCCAGTTAGTGGCAACGGATGGTGGTAACGGGCCGTTGGAGTTAGCAACGACCCGTGGTGTCAATCGTTGGAAGGGACATAGTTGGTCCAGTGTGGGTGATCGAGGGACTGACGACCAGTAATGACACTGGCCCAACACAGTGAAGTATTGTCTGCTTTTGGGCCTCGGCCCAGCACTGTTTTTCCCCCTCAGGTTTTAAACCCAAAAGGTGTCGTACAGTATTAAGTCCAGTCCTTTACTAAATAGACCATGACTCCCTCTCTTTTTCGATGTGGGATTTGTCTAAGTGATCAAGGCATTACGTATCGCCGTCCCTACACTAAGTTTGTCACGACCCGATTTTACACCATAGCCATAACACGGGACAAGGAACCTCAAAAGGCTCCAAGTCGACCCATGGCATAATCATAAGATAACACTTAATAATTAAAATGACTATCAACTTATATGAGCGGAAACTAACTGCAATAATCTAGTAAGGAACCATGAGAGCAAATGTAACAACACTTTGACACAACGTTGAATCAATCTAGACAAGTTTGAACCAACGATCAACATGATGAGTTATTGTTGCCTCTGACGACTCGTCAAACCACTCATTAGTTACACTGTTTCCCCAACTGGCACACTAACCAATGACTAACATGACGAGTCGTTATTTGATCCAACGACTCGTCAGTCCCTCTGTCACCCACATTAGACCAACCATATGTCATTCCAACGATTGAAACCACGGGTCATTTCTAGCTCCAATGGCCCGATACCACCATCCATCACCTCTGACTTGAAATCCTAGGCTCCAACCAACGACTCCTTACAACGACCCCTCACAACCGCCAACGAGTCGTTACATGAATCGTCCCCTCCGAAAGCCTCAACTTGAAATCTTTCCACGATTGCATCCAATGGATCTTTATTTCAAAAAACAACTCGTACCTCCTCCCGTGGCATCAAAACACCTAGCACTAGGTCCTGAAACCCATCCAACGACCGCCTCCAACGACTCGTTAGACGAGTCATTCTGAGACACTGTTGCATAATTTTTGCTGAGCACATTTCAAACTCCAGGTTTCAAATCTTGGGGACTCTTGGGGTGTTACAATATGTCCCCCTTGGGAACATTCTTCCTCGAATGTTGGCTAAACATACTGAAAGGATAGGGACGAAATTGAAATCCCGAAATCAACCAATTACAGTTAACACAAATGGGGCATCTCACTTCGGGCTAATATGACACACCAGAACTGGATATCTAAATTGAACTTGCATGCAAAGGCACAAGAGAATCCGAAGGACATGAGCCCACCATGGAACTAGATAGAAAATTGAGAAGGATTCTTCCCCTTTATCTGGCACTGAACTGATACAAACTGAACCTTTGATCTCAAATCGCTTCTTGATGCTAAGCTAGGATTCACGATATCTAATCTAACTTAGGATAAGGAATTTATAAGAATGAGTCATTCACGACATCTAAAACTGAGCACATACAAAAGATAGTTCGATTCTACTAAGCTACTAAGAAACTTCTAAAGACTGAGTTTGAGTTGATCACACTGGGAAACATGAGCTGACACACATAACTAATTCATAATATGAAGATGAGCCTAAAGGATTCATAGAGCAAGACTGGCATCGCTGTTTGAAGCGGTTACCTAGAAATCCCATGAATCAGAACTTAGGGATTGACATAACTTAACTTCAACTAGATTACTGGAGAGGTTGTCTAAACTTGGAGAGATTGACATATCACGACTGTTAGGGTTGTAACTCCCCTAATAGCACTCTCAAGGTCCGACTTGCTTCACATACTTAACATTTCCCCCTTACCTTAAAGCCATCATTCTAAGGCCTCTGAATCTTTCTTAAGGTCGGGCTAATTCGCTAACTCCTAGATTTTCTTTCACCTCTAACCTTCACTGCAAGACTTACACTAACAACTATTTACATCACATATCGACAGTCTCTTCCCAACAATCACTACAGAGCATCTTATTCAATACTGGAGTTCTGGGGTTGGCAACATACAAGGAGTAACACAATATTCACAACATACCTGTGGCCACCATTGGCAACTTGCCCTTATCATGGTGTGCTGCTACGGCATAGGAGCGATTTTGGCGTCATCCACCACCCGGTCTAGATGATGCACCTTGCTGAAACGAGTGGGCTATCGGAGCTAATGAAGAGGTTGCTGAGAATATACTCTCGCCTTGCTTAGCAGCTCCACCAGCACGCCCAGCTCAGTAGGGAGCATCTACTAGTACAGGTGGTGGTCAGCGCCAAAATAGATTATGTGCGGTAGCATCCCCTCAAGAGCAGGAGGTCTCCCTAAATGTAATCGCCGGTATGTTATGAGTATTCCACCTTTATGTTTATGCATTGTTAGATCTAGGGGCTACTTTTTCTTTTATGACGCCCTATGTTTCTTGTAGTTTCGGAATCATTCCCGAAATCTTCTCAGAACCCTTCTTAGTCTCTACTACAGTTGGTGAATCAGTTATAGCTAAATGGGTCTATAGAAATTGTTCAATCACAGTCCTTCAGAAAGTCACCTCATCAGATTTAGTAGAGTTAGCCGTGACCGATTTTGATGTTATCCTCGACATGGATTAGTTATTTTCATTCTATGCCTCATTCAATTGTAGATCCCGTGCAATAAAGTTCAAATTTTTGGGTGAACCAGTCTTAGAGTGGAAGGGTAGTTCTGTTGTGTCTGCGGGTCATTTCATTTCTTACCTTAAGGTCAGAAAGATGATTTCTAAGGGTTGAGTGTATCATCTTGTTAGGGTTAAAGATTCTACATACGAAACTCCGACTATCTAGTCAGACCCTGTAGTGTGTGAGTATCCAGAAGTGTTCCTAGATAATCTCTCGGGAATTCCAAGCGGGAGATTGATTTTTGTATCTACCTTCTTCCTGATACACAACCTATATCTATTCATCCTTACATAATGGCCCCAACCGAGTTAAAGGAGTTGAAGGAGCAGTTGACATAATGGCCCCAGCGGAGTTAAAAGAGTTGATGGAGAAGTTGGAAGACTTTTTAGACAAGGGCTTCACTAGACCGAGCAAATCTCTATGGGGTGCAGCAGTTCTCTTTATCCGAAAGAAAGATAGTTCTCTTTGTATGTGCATTGATTATTGGCAATTGAACAAAGTTACTATCAAGAATAGGTATCCTCTCCCCAGGATTAATGATTTATTTGTGTAATACTCCGAAAATCCTAAGATCAGACCCAGGAGTTGAAACGGAGAAAAACAGAAATTTCTACACCAAATCATAGGATGAGTCGTCCAGTGATCGGTCAGGAGCACCACGAGTTTTTAAGTGACTAGTGGGGGAGCTCTTGGACTTAGTTAAAAATTTGGGATTTGAGGTGACCACAGGTGTGACCATGAGTCATGGTCAATACCACAAATCGTCATGTGATCCGTGTTCAAGTGTTGATGGAGGTTGTAGAGATTTGGGCAATGAACCTAACGGATTGGTCACCACAAATCGTTGGGTACACCACAGTCTTGGTGTCCCTCATGGTGACCCTCAGAAGAGTTTTGGCAGTGTTCATCACGAATGCAGACCATGAGTCATGGCCAGGAACTACGAGTCATCTAGTCCCTCGTTGGGACTTGAAGTGTGTTTTTCTCTGCAAATTTATTAAGGGCTTTTCCATAATTCCTAAGTTCCTAAGGCCTATACTACATCGTTATAAGCCTAGAATAGAGTGTTTTAAGATGGGTTAAGTCATTCTAGCCTATTCAAAACTCATGCATGCAACTTTAAGGTTTTAGAGAGTGATCAAGCCTAGTTGATCAAGGTTTTTCCCCAAATTTTCCTTGGACAATCATGGAAGTTGTGAAATAAGATCCTCTTAGGTATGTAAGGTTATGAATGGGTGTAACTTTCCACACCCATGCCTAATACCTCTCTCTTTCATGTAATCCTTATTGATGAATTTATAGGGTTTCTATCCAATGTGTGAATTTCCTAAGTTTCTATCATGGGTATGATCTAAATATATTTTTAATGTTGAATTATGATCAATGGGAAGGTTTTAAAGTGTTTTAAATTATAAATTACGTTTTTAAGTTATCCAAATTATGATGCCCATCCATGAAAGTTAATGAAAGTTGATATCTATGTTATATGTATTCAAGAATAATGAGATATATATGAGAAAGGTATGATTTCAAAATTTCCCATGTCTATATCCATGATTTTGATTATCAATTCTATTGCATAGCATGTTAAAGTTTCGGGCAAGCCCACATGATAAAGTATGTTCCATGATTTATCTAGATTTCATGTTAGAAGCTTACCACATGGATCTTGCAGTCTAGACTCCCACTATTTTCATGTTGCGGTATGCTTTGAGCCCTAGGCTCTTCATGTTATATTTTTAGACTATATAATATGCATTATTCAACTTCGTTGAAAAATCATGGAGAGCATATGCATGTTTTTGGGAGTAGTGTCTAGCATCGAGTAGGCTAAGGGTCAGTCAACAATATGCCTCATAACTATGCGCCAATATAGGATTAGTTTTATACTTTAGGACCTCCCTTGCAGCTTCCCCTGCATGATTTTTATACTCGGTTATGATGTTTAATTATTTTCATACCATGATTTCAAAAAATATCAAGCAAGCCCTACTCTCGGAATCTTATCTTTATTATGTCTTATTATATGCATGATTTATGATTTTACTTACTTAGCGGTTTTACTTGCCTTGCATACTCGGTATATTCCACGTACTGACTGCATACTCTATGTTGTATCATTTTATGATACAGGCTCCAATATCCAGACTCAGTCTCGCCGATAGCCAGATATTTAGCCTTAGTAATTCCCGCTCAGCGTTGGTGAGTCCTCATCTTACGAGGGCCCTTTTATTCATTTATGTTCTATATTTTCTATTTTCAGACTATAGTGAGTTAGTTGGGGTCTTGTCCCATCAACTCATCAGTTTAGAGGCTTTTCAAACATGGTGTGTATTCAGCATTGGACTCATGTAAGATTCAGATGTTAAGTTTTATTTAGACTTCTGCTATGTTATTTTATGATGATCTTCCGCTTATCTATGATTGAGTTAGATGTATGTTCATGCCATGGGTCAATTTGGAGCCTCTCAGGATTTCTTATCACGTGTCTCGATTTGAGCATATGTACGGGTCGTGACAGTTTGACCAACTTCAAGGTGCTAAATTCTTTTCGAATATAGATCTCAGATCCAGATATCATCAGCTCAAGGTTCGGGATAGTGACATCTCAAAGACAGCCTTCAAGACTTGGTATGGTCACTATGAGTTTGTAGTTATTCTTTTAGACTAACTAATGCTCCTGTAGCTTTTATGAATTTAATGAACAGGGTGTTCAAGCCGTACATGGATATGTTCATGATTGTGTTCATAGATGACATCTTTATATACTCTCAAACCGAGGAGGAGCATGCCGCTCATTTGAGGGTGGTGTTACAGACCCTTAAGGATTGCCAGTTATATGCTAAATTCAGTAAATGTGAGTTTTGATTAAGCTCGGTGGCATTTTTGGGTTATGTGGTGTCATGTGAGGGTGTACAGGTAGACTCTTAGAAGATGGAAGCGGTGAAGAATTGGCCTAGACAAGTGAATCCTTCAGATATCAGGAGTTT
This sequence comes from Datura wrightii, assembly GCA_035772735.1. Taxonomy (NCBI): domain Eukaryota; kingdom Viridiplantae; phylum Streptophyta; class Magnoliopsida; order Solanales; family Solanaceae; genus Datura; species Datura wrightii. The sequence continues at coordinate 115,628,272 of JASDFA010000001.1, forward strand.
CTTGAGTTTAGGTGGTTATTATCAGAGATTTGTTGAGGGGTTTTCATCTATTACAGCACCATTGACCAAACTGACTCAAACAAAGTAAAATTCTAATGGTCGGAGGCTTGAGAGAGGAGCTTCCAAGAGTTTAAGACTCGACTCACCTCAGCACCTATGTTGACCCTACCTGAGGGTACCGATGGGTTTGAAGTATATTGTTATACCCCGGCAACCCAAGGATCCGATCTGGGAGTCAAAACGGAAAAAAATTTGGAAAATGTTATAACAGTGCAGAATGAGTCGTTAGAAGACTCATGAGGAGACCCCATGAGTCGTTAGGTGGCTTGTAGGAAGGTTGGACTGGGTTGAGGAGTTGGGGTCCCCACGGGCGTGGGAACGACTCGTGGTCAGCCACCACGCGTCATCAGGTCCACCGTGGGGTCAGGTTGAGGATTTATTTAAGGATGAGGCAGTGTACTTGATGGGAGCTGGCAATGATTTGTTGCCTCGGGGGATGAGTTGTCATGACATTCGTTGGGAGCCCAGGTGAAAAACTCTAGTAGACTCGACAAAACGACCCAACGAATCGTTGTCCCTGGTAACAAGTCGTCAGGTCGCCCGTTGGGGTCTCCCGACAGTTATTTCCTTCGAGTTAGTAAGGGCCTTCTCATAATTTTCCTATGCTTCTAAGACCTAAAATACGTCGTTTTAGAGGCCGGGATAGGGCCTTTTAAGGGTAAATCATTCATGACAAACCTCATTTGATGCATGTAAGAGTAGAGAGGTAAGAGGAAAGGGATTCAAGTGTTCCTCTTCAAGCTCTTCGAGTTTCCATCTAGGGCTTTCCAATGGAGTTAAGAATCAAGAAGTTCCAGGTATGTGGGGTTTTGAATGGGTAGTTTAGTTCCTACCTATGCCCAATTTCTCCCTAATTCTATGTTATGTTACCAATTCTTGATGGGTCATAACCCAAATGCATGTTTCCTCAACAAATCGATATGAGCATGTTGTAGTATGTCTAAAATCATGGGTTTCTAATTATTGGGTTGTTTTCACTTATTTCATTCAACATTTGATGATTTAATCCCTAAAAGCACATATGCCAAAATCATGGGGTTTTTAGTGAAATTCATGGTTATGGTGATTTCTCATGCATGATATGAACTTTTGAATTTTAATCATTTTTTCAATTACTCATGTTATTATGATCATGTTTCCTATAATTTTAAGCATTTCAAGTATGATTTAAATTATGGGTAACGCCCACATGTCACTTATGATTTATGAACTATGACGTTGGCCAATCCACGGGCCCAATTCCATGGCTAGTATTACGAATTCTCAAGGATGTATGTTTATCATGATTTAACTAGCCATGCATGTCATGTATGAATTTCTATGAGCACGTTGCATGTTTTGGGAGTAGTACTTAACATCGAGTAGGATCAGGGCCTAGGTTACACCCTGAATCTCAAAAGTACGTGCCACCGTAGTTATGTTGGGACCTCCTCAGTGACTGTCCCTTTTTTCCCTACAGGGCCTTCATGAGTGATATTACGCCTTTCATGGTTCACACCCTTGGCAATGTATGAACGGCCTCCTGACTAAGCTTACAGGTCAGGCTCCATATGTGCTCATATGGGGTATGTCCGTTATAGAAATCTCCCACTGTTCCTCATTGTTAATGCATGTATGATTATGTTCTTTTGGCTCAAGTTATGTTTTTATGAAATATTTTTCTCTCATGTTATGACTATTGCAGGTTTATGAATATTTTGGAAATATTGAGCCTTATGATATACTTACGATTTTAGTCTTTGTGATCATGATGTCCCCGCTCCTAAAACCTTTATGTTTTATGTATTTTCTTGCATACCTCGCATACTCAGTACATTCCAAGTACTGACCTGCATATTTTCTATGCTGTATCGTTTTATAATATAGGATCCAGTTCACAGGTTCAGCATCGCTCTTAGATTGCTCTCAATTTTGCTCTCAATTCTCAGTGGTGAGTCCTCATGGTTCGGGGGCTTCATGTTCATTCTTTTTTGTCTTTTAGTTTTTAGAATGTTGGGGTTAGTTGGGGTCTTGTCCCTTCAACCCGTCTATTATGATTAGAGTCTTTCAGACCTAATCGTAGTATTCATCTATTTACGCTTGGATCATGTACTTCCGTTTCTTATATTTCATGTCACGGTTTTATTTAATTCATGACTATTAAGCTAATTCTTCAACCTTATGTGAATGGTTTAGTTATATGCTCATGCCATGGGTTGACTTGGGCACCCTCGGGGCTCCTCGTCCCATGTCTACGATTTGGGTGTACTCTTGGGTCGTGACAAACTTGATATCAGAATGATAGGTTCTGATGTGTCCTAGGGAGTCTAAAAGTCGCGTTACGTAGAGTCTTTTTCATGGGTGTGAAGTGTACCATACTTATGAAGAAGATGCTACTAAACGTTTTAGGAAAAAATCCCTTCTTTCATGATCCATGTCGTGCGATGCAAAGTCTCTCCATCCTTCTAATTCGTGTTATTCGCGATTGCAGAAAATTATGGCTCCTAGAAGGATGAATGGAAGGAGAAACAGAAATGATGAAGGCCATGAAGGTGGCAATGATCATGAGCGTCAGCAAGCCCCACCTGTCCAGGAGCCTGAGGCACTAGAGCCAGCTTCCCTCGCTGAGTTTCGGGCAGCTATTCAGATGTTGGCGCAGGCCTTGAACGCTCAGGTCAATCAGTAGGCTGTTGCACATGTCCCACAGAATGGCAACACAGCAGCGGCTCAAATTAGAGACTTTTTGAGGATGAACCCTCTTGAGTTCATGGGATCAAAGGTGGACGAGGATCCACAAAAGTTCATTGAAGGGATCTTTAAGGTCACTCAGGTCATGAGGGTGTTGATTTGGCCTCTTATCAGCTAAAGGAGGTCGCTTATATTTGGTACAAGCAATGGAAGGATGGCTGACAGCGGGAGCGGGTCCTATCAACTGGGATGAGTTCCACATGGCCTTTCTCGACAGGTTCTTCCCTCGAGAGATTAGGGAATTGAAAGCAACCGAGTTTTTTAATCTCAAACAGGGAAAGATGATAGTGTTATAATATTCACTTGAGTTCACTTGCCTATCAAAGTAAGCCCCGGAGTTAGTGATGGACTAGAGGGTGCGGGTGAGCAGATTCGTGCAGGGAGTAGCTGAGTATCTGGACAAGGACTGCAGAACAACCATTTTTCATCAGGATATGGATTACCCACAGATAGTCCATTATGCCCAGCAGATGGAGGTAGCTTATATAAAGGCAGAGAGAGGCCAAGAGGGCCAGAAATGATTGCTATAGGTTTTCCCAGCCGAGGCCAGGAGGTGGGCCTCACCAGCAATCATAGCACAAGTCTATTGAACCAGCCCCATCTTCCGCCAGTACCCCATCTAGGCCACGAGACAATCAGAGGAGTAGGGCCTCAGATTCGAGGAGTCAGAATAGCATGCGCACAGAGCGCACATTCCCATATTGTGCTAGTTGTGGTAAGAACCACCCAGTGAGGTGTTTGGTTGGCTCAGATGCTTGTTTCGGGTGCTGAAAACCCGGACACAGGCTAAGGAATTGTCTCACAGCCAAGTTAGGGGTGGTGGAGCCCGCACCCCAGCAGCTAGTTCAGAAGTTCTAGTGGCACGTCCTACTCAGCAGGATACTTCAACTGGTTAAGCTGGCGGCCAGCGTTAGAACTGGTTTTATGCACTTGGCTCTCGACAGGAGTAGGACACTTCTCCCAATGTGGTTGCGGGTATGTTCCGAGTCTTTGATATTGATGCTTATTCTTTGTTAGATCCAGGAGCTACAATGTCTTTTGTGAAACCTTACATTGCCAATAACTTTGGAGGCAGTCCTAAAATTTTGTCAGAACCGTTTTTTGTGTCTATTGCGGTTGAGGATTTAGTCTTAGCGAGATGGGTATATAGAGGTTTCCCCATTACAGTATTGCATAAGGTTAGCTCCGAAGACTTAGTAGAATTGGCTATGACTGATTTTTAATTATTTTGGGCATGGATTGGTTGTTTGCATGATATGCTTCTGTTAACTGTAGACCCTGAGCGTTGGAGTTCCGGTTTCCAGGTGAACCAATTTTAGAATGGAGACATAGTTCAGCGGTACCTGTAGGCCGCTCTATCTCCTATCTCAAGGCCCGAAAAATGATTGCTAAGGGTTGTATTTACCATTTGGTTAGGGTTAAGGATGCCACGTCCAAGACCCCAACCATTCATTCAGTCCTCGTGGTCTGTGAGTATCCCGAGGTATTTCTAGATGTCCTACCAGGTGTTCCTCCTGAGAGGGAGATTGATTTTGAGATCGATCTTTTACCCGACACATAGGCCATATTATTTGCCCCTTATCGAATGACCCTAGCCGAGCTAAAGGAGTTAATGGAGCAGTTGAATGATTTTCTAGATAAGGGTTTCATTAGATCGAGTAAGTCTCCATAGGGTGCCCTAGTGTTGTTCGTTCGGAAGAAAGATGGTTCTTTTTGGATGTGTATTGACTATAGGTAGTTGAACAAGGTCACCGTCTAGAATAGATACCCTTTACCCAGGATTGATGACCTATTTGATCAGCTTCAGGGTGCCAAATATTTCTCTAAGATACACCTCAAGTCCAGGTATCACTAGTTCAAGTTTTAGGAGAGCAACATCCCGAAGACTGCTTTCAGGACACGGTATGGCCATTATGAATTCATTGTTATGTCTTTTGGACAAACCAATGTCCCTGCAGCTTTTATGGATGTGATGAATTGGGTATTCAAGGCATATATGGACATGTTCGTGATAGTGTTCATCGAAGACATATTAATATACTCCAGGAGCGAGGAGGAGCATGTCGCAGACCTGAGGGTAGCACTCCAGACCCTCAAGGATAACCAACTATATGCCAAGTTCAGCAAATGTGAGTTCTGGTTGAATTCAGTTGCATTCTCGGGACATATAGTGTCAAGAAAAGGTATAAAGGTGGACTCCCAGAAAATAGCGCCAGTGAAGAACTGGCCCAAACTGGTAAACCCTTTGGAAATCATGAGTTTTTTTAGGCTTAACGGGTTACTATCGGAGGTTCGTAGAAGGTTTGTCATCCATTGAAGCCCTATTGACTAGATTGACTCAGAAAAAGGTGAAGTTCCAATGGTCGGAGGCTTGTGAGAAGAGCTTCCAGGAATTGAAGGCCCAACTCACTTCAGCACTAGTGTTGACTTTATCGGAGGGCACCGATGGATTTAGTGTATATTGTGATGCTTCTAGAGTAGGACTAGGATGTGTATTGAAGCAGCATGGGAAAGTCATAGCATATGCTTCCAGACAGCTGAAAATTCATGAGAAGAAGTACTCGACCCATGATCTTGAGTTGGCCACGGTGGTATTTACTTTGAAGATATGGCGACACTACTTGTATGGGGTTCATGTAGATGTATTCACTGACCACAAGAGCTTACAATATGTTTTCACGCAGAAGGATCTCAATCTTTGGTAGCGGAGGTGGTTGGAGCTACTTAAGGACTATGACATGAATGTCCTTTACCACTCGAGTATGGCCAACGTGGTAGCAGATGCCTTTAGTAGACTCTCTATGGAGAGTGTGTCACACGTGAGTGAAGACAAGGAGGAACTGGTGAAGGAGGTGCATCGACGTGCACGATTGGGGGTTAGGTTAGTTGGCTCGGCCGGTGGTGGTGAAGTTGTCCAGAAAGGATAAAAGTTGTCCTTCGTAATGGAGGTGAAGGCTAAGCAAGATGAAGATCCGACATTGGTAAAGTTGAAGAAGCTGTTCAAAATCATAAGGTAGAAGTCTTCTCCAAAGAGGGAGATGGGGTACTTTGGTACAGGGACGCTTATGTTTTTCGAACGTGGGTGATTTGAGGAGTCGAATTTTTCATGAGGCTCACGGATCTAGATATTTTATCCATCCAGGTGCTACCAAGATTTATCATGCCTTGCAGAAAGTTTGCTGGTGGAATGGCATGAAGAGGGACATTACAGAATTTGTAGCCAAGTGTCCGAATTTCCAACAAGTGAAAGTAGAGCATTAGAGGCGAGGAGGTGTACTTAAGGATATCATCATTCCTACTTGGAAGTGGGAAGAAATCAACATGGACTTCATAACAGGTTTGCCCCACACTTGTAGACAGTATGACTCCATTTGGGTTGTTGTGGACCAGTTGACCAAGGCTGCTCATTTTCTACTGGTCAAAACCACCGATTCAGCAGAAGATTATTCAAAATTATACATCCAAGAGTTGGTTAGATTTCATGGAGTGCCCTTGTCCATCATTTCGGATAGAGGTTCTCAGTTCATCTGTCAGTTTTGGAGATCTTTTCAAAAGGGACTTGGCACATAGGTCAAGCTTAGCACGACATTTCATCTGCAAATAGATGGTCAGGGGGAGCGGACTATCCATACTCTTGAGTACATGTTGAGAACTTGCATTATTTATTTCAAGGGTAGTTGGGATGATCATTTTCCTCTTGTTGAGTTTGCCTACAACAACAGCTATCACTCTAGCATCCAAATGGCACCGTTCGAGGCTCTTTACGGGCGAAGGTGTAGATCACCCATTGGTTGGTTTGAAGATGGTGAGGCTTCATTGGTGGGTTTGGATTCAGTCCACGAGGCTATGGACAAAGTTTAGTTGATAAGAGAAAGGCTGAAAATCGCTCAAAGTCGCCAAAAGTCTTATGCGGATGTGAGGAGAAGAGAGCTTGAGTTCAAGATTGATGATTAGGTGTTTTTGAAGGTATCTCCCATGAAAGGAGAAATGAGATTCAGAAATAAAGGAAAACTCATCCCCCGCTATATTGGTCCATACAAAATTGTGAGACAACTAGGTAAAGTAGCCTATGAGTTAGAGTTACCTTCAGTTCATCCCTTATTGCACGTATCGCTCTTGAAAAAGTTGTTGGGAGATCCAGCCTTAGTGGTTCCGGTGGAAAATGTTGGTGTGAAGGATAGCTTCAGTTATGAGGAAATTCCTGTTGCAATCTTGGATCATCAGGTTCGGAGGCTGAGTAACAAGCAAGTAGCTTCAGTAAAGGTGTTATGGAGAAATCATCATGTTGAGGGAGCTACGTGGGAGATCGAAGCGGATATGATAGCTAAATACCCCCATTTGTTCCCTACCGGCTCAATTTCAGTTTGAGGTATCAGTTTTTGCCCTAAACCTATTTTCAGTTTTTGATGTTCCATTCATGTGTGAAAGTTTGCTTTGTGATATGATATATGTATGTGATGTCTGAATTCAGTCCAACTATGTAGTTCTTTTCGGGGGTAGTCATTTCATCAGTTTTCAACTTAAATGATCAGTATTTGCATATGGTGATTGTTTGTTCCTAAGTTTTCTGCATGTTTCTAACATTCGAGGAAGAACGTTCCCAAGGGGGAGATATTGTTATACCCAGGGAACCCAAGAATCCGATCCGGGAGTCAAATGGAAAAAAAATCTGGAAAATATTGCATCATTGCAGACCCAACTACTCAACCTAGTCCAACCTTCCCACGAGCCACCTGACGACCTGTGGGGTCTCCTCTATTAGACTCGACAAAACTACCCAACGACTCGTTGTCCCTGGTATCGAGTCATCAGGTCCCCCGTTGGGGTCTCCCGATAGTTATTTCCAGTTAGTTAGTAAGGGCCTTCTCGTAATTTTCTATGCTCCTAAGACCTAAACTATGTTGGTTTGGAGGTGGGGACAGGGCCTTTTTAGGGGGGAATTCATTCATGACAAACATCATTTGATGCAGGTAAGAGTAGAGAGGTAAGAGGAAAGGGATTCAAGTGTTCTTCTTCAAGTTCTTCGAGTTTCCATCTAGGTCTTTTCAAGGGAGTTAAGAATCGAGAAGTTCCAGGTATGTGGGGTTTTGAATGGGTAGTTTAGTTCCTACCCTAGCCCAATTTCTCCCTAATTCTAGCATGTTTCCTCAATAAATCGATATAAGCATGTTGTAGTATGTCTAAAATCATGGGTTTCGAATTATTGGGCTATTTTCACTTATTTTATTCAACATTTGATGATTTAATCCCTAAAAGCACATGTGCCCAAATCATGGGGTATTTAATGAAATTCACGCTTATGGTGATTTCTCAAGCACGATATGAACTTTTGAATTTTAATCATTTTTTCAATTACTCATGTTATTATGATCATGTTTCCTATAAATTTAAGCATTTCAAGTATGATTGAAATTATGGGTAATGCCCACATGTCACTTATGATTTATGAACTATGACTTTGGCCGATCCACGGGCCCAATTGCATGGCTAGTATTACGAATTCTCAAGCATGTATGATTATCACAATTTAACTAGCCATGCATGTCATGCATGAATTTCTATGAGCAAGTTGCATGTTTTGGGAGTAGTACTTAACACCGAGTAGGTTCGGGGCCTAGGTCATGCCTCGAATCTCAGAACTACGTGCCACCGTAGGTTATGTTGGGACCTCCTCAATGACTGTCCCTTTTTGCCCTAAGGGGCCTTCATGAGTGATATCACGCATTTCATGGTTCATACCCTTGGAAAGGTATGAACGGCCTACCGACTAGGCTTACAGGTCGGGCTCCATGTGTGCTTATATGGGGTATGTCGGTTATAGAAATCCCCCACTGTTTCATTGTTATATGTATGTATGATTATGTTCTTTTGGCTCAAGTTATGTTTTTATGAAATGTTTTTCTCTCATGTTATGACTATGGCATATTTACGAACATTTTGGAAATCTTGAGCCTTACGATATACTTACAATTTCAATCTTTATGATCATGATGTCCCCCACTCCTTAAACCTTTATATTTTAAGTATTATCTTTAATAACTCGCATACTCAGTACATTCGAAGTACTGACCTGCATATTTTCTACGTTGTATCATTTTGTGATACAGGATCCAGTTCGTTGGTTCAGCATCGCTCTTAGATTTCTCTCAGTTCTGCTTTCAATTCTCAGTGGGGAGTCCTTATGACTCGGGGGCTTCATGTTCGGATTTTTGTCTGTCTTTTAGATTTCAGAATGTTGGGGTTAGTTGGGGTCTTGTCCCTTCAACCCGCCTTTTATGATTAGAGGCTTTTAGACCTAATTGTAGTATTCATCTATTGATGCTTGGATCATGTACTGTTGTTTCTTATATTTCATGTCACAATTTTATTTATTTCATGACTATTAAGCTAATTCTTCCGCCTTATGTGGATGGTTTAGTTATATGCTCATGCCATGGGTCGACTTGTGGTCCCTCGGGGCTCCTCGTCCCGAGTCTACAAGTTGGGTGTACTCTCGGGTCGTGACATATATTGTGATGCTTCGAGGATCGACCTTCATTGTGTATTGATGAAGCATGGTAAGGTTATAGCATATGCTTCCAGGCAGTTAAAGACTCATGAAAAGAATTATCCAACTCATGATCTTGAATTGGCGGTGGTAGTATTTTCCTTGAAGATTTGGAGACACTATTTGTATGGGGTCCATGTAGATCTGTTTACGGTCCAAAAAATCCTACAATGTGTTTACCCAAAAGGATCCAAGTCTACGACAAAAAAGGTGGTTGGAGCTACTCAACGATTATGATATGAGTGTCCTTTACCATTAGGGCAAGGCTAATGTGGTAGCAAATTCTCTTAATAGGCTTCCTATGTAGAGTGTGTCCCTTGTAGATGATGGGAAGAAGGAGTTGGTGAAGGATGTGCATCGGCTTGCCCGGTTGGGAGTTCGCTTAGTTGACTCGACCGATGGTGGTGTTATTGTTCAGAATGGATCAGACCCATCCTTGGTGATTGATGTAAAAGCTAGTCAATACAAGGATCCTATCTTGGTGAAGTTAAAGGAAGCCGTTCAGAATCAGAAGCTAGAAGTCTTCTCCAAAGGGGGAGATGGTTTGCTCCAATATCAGGGTCATTTATGTGTTCCAGATGTTGACGATTTGAGAGATAGGATATTGCTCGAGGCACATGGTTCCAGATATTTTGTAACAGCCCAGACCGCCGCTTGTAGAAATTGTTCGTTTTAGGGCTCACCCCCTCATGGTTTTAAAATGCGTCTACAAAGGAGAGGTATCCAAGCACTTATAAAGAACTCTTCGTTCTCCTCCCCAACCGATGTGGGATTCTCCTAAACCAATGTGGGATTTCCCTAAGGCAAGCCTTACACTAACCCCCTCCTTGGGACTCAGCGTCCTCACTGAGGTTTGCCCCACCATCGGATTTTCCCCACCACCAGCCCGACACCTGCTCTGATACCAACTGTAACAGCCCAGACCGCCGCTTGTAGAAATTGTCCGCTTTGGGGCTCACCCCCTCACGGTTTTAAAACACGTCTACAAGGGAGAGGTATCCAAGCACTTATAAAGCACTCTTCGTTCTCCTCCCCAACCGATGTGGGATTCGCCTAAACCAATGTGGGATTTGCCTAAGGCAAGCCTTACGCAAATCCTGCATTGGCTTAGGCGAATCCCACATCGGTTGGGGAGGAGAACGAAGAGTGCTTTATAAGTGCTTGGATACCTCTCCCTTGTAGACGTGTTTTAAAACCGTTAGGGGGTGAGCCCCAAAGCGGACAATTTCTACAAGCGGCGGTCTGGGCTGTTACAGTTGGTATCAGAGCAGGTCGTGTCCCAGGGAGTCTGCAAGCCGTGCTAAGTAGAGTCTTGTCTATGGATGTGTTGTGCACCACATACTATAGGCAGGAGGCTGTGAGGCATGATAGGATGGTTACTCTTCTTTCTCATTCAGTCGTGCTATAGAGCGGTATAGTATAGGGTTGGGTCCCTAAAACTTATCATATTCTTTGTCTACAGATAAGAATGGCAGACCAGCGTCACCCTGCCACCGGCAGAAGATTAGACACAGCAGCAGGAGAAGGCACCAGCAGGATGCCTCAGTTCCATTCAGAGTCAACCCGATCTGAGGGCCATATAGAGGCTTCATCACAACCCTCTCAACAGTACCCCTCACATCAGGAGCCGTTGGGCACGACACCACCTCCGATAGCTCCTGTACCTTCGCCATCAGACCAGAAAGTTCGGAGCTTAGTGGTTATGTTGGCACAAATGATGGCCACCCAGCGCCAGTCAGTGCCACTTGTAGCAGCAGAGCCTTCAGGTGGGTCAGGTAGTTCTAGGGTCAGGGAGTTTTTGGCACTAGGTCCCCCACAGTTCACTAGGTCAGATCGAGCAGAGGACCCACAGGATTTCCTAGATAAGATGCAGAGAATTTTTCGGGTTATGCATGTGACCCCTACAGAATCAGTTGAGCTGGCAGTGTTTTGGTTGCGGGACATAGCTGTATTATGGTATGAGAGTTGGGAAAGGTCTCGAGGGAGAGATGTTGCCCCTCCGACCTGGTCCAGTTTCTCGGAGGCCTTCCTGGACCGTTACTTGCCACGGGAGACCCAACAGGCCCGGATGGATCAGTTTTTGCATTTGGAACAGGGGGTGAGGAGCATACGAGAATATGCTTTACAGTTTGACTCCTTAGCCCGCTATGCTCCAGCCTTTGTGGACACTATGCCATCCAGAGTTCACAGGTTTATTATGGGTCTGAACCCAGAAAACATTGAAGCATGCATGACGGCTATGTTATGAGAAGATATGGATATTGCCCGTGTATAGGCCTTTCTCCAGACCATTAAGGGCCTTAGACAGCGGCAACAGGGCAGTAGACAGACAAATCAGGTGCAGCGCTGCAGAGACAGATCATATGATATGCAGAGGGAGGTTTAGAGAGGACCTAGGCCCCGATTGTCAGACAGACCCCCTAGACCCCCACCTCCACCACAGCAGCAGCGAGGCAGATTTACTCGTCGAGGGCAGTCAAGAGTCTAGTGGCAGTTCTCAAACAGTAGATTCCGCATAGCAGAGAAGGGGAGAGAAGAGCAGATTTACACCCCCACCCTGCCCTAATTACGGCTGACCTCACATTGGAGCTTCTAGATATGGCTCCTCGGGGTGTTATATTTGCGGGCAGGAGGGGCACCGCATGAGAGGTTGTCCGGCCAGGGGACAAGAGAGAAGAGATAGTCAGGACAGGGGATCCGTAGGGCCATGAGCTCCAGCATCCTCCGCAGGGTGTAGGCCCTCAGGTACAGCAGGCAGAGGCCGAGGTAGATTAGGAGCCTCCAGTTTAGGTACGGGCTTAAGCCGTACCTATGCATTACTAGGGAGACAGGATTCAGAGGCGTCTCTAGATGTAGTGACGGGTATGATGACTATCTGTTCATGCCCTGCTTATGTACTGATTGATCCAGGGTCCACTCTGTCATATATTACCCCATTTGTGGCTCGAAAGTTTAATGTCGCACCAGAGTTATTACAGCATCCCTTTTCAGTATCTACACCCATCGGTGACTCCATTATAGCTAGTAGAATTTATCGAGGGTGTACAGTAAAGGTTGCTGATCGCCAGACTACAGTAGATCTGGTAGAGTTAGAAATGATTGATTTTGATGCCATTATGGGTATGGATTGGTTGGTGCCATGCTATGCTAACGTAGAATGTTGGACCAAGACGGTCCGATTCCACTTTCCAGGAGAGGCAGTGCGAGAGTGGAAAGGCAGCACAACTACTCCAAAAGGTAGGTTTATTTCCTACCTTCAGGCGAGGAAATTGATAACTAAGGGATGTATCTACCACCTAGTCAGGGTTTAGGATGTTCGGGTAGAATCTCCGACACTTCAGTCTGTTCTGGTGGTGAATGAATTCCCTGATGTATTTCCAGACGAGTTACCTGGTATTCCCCCAGAAAGGGAGATAGAATTTGCAATTGATTTGTTACCAGGTACTCAGCCTATATCAATTCCTCCGTATCGTATGGCTCCTGCAGAACTCGGAGAGTTAAAGGAGCAGTTGAAATACTTGCTAGATAAGGGTTTCATCAGGTCGAGTACTTCACCGTGGGGTGCGCCAGTTCTATTTGTGAGAAAGAAAGATGGCTCGCTCCGCATGTGTATAGATTACCGGCAACTGAACAAAGTTACAGTAAAGAATAAGTATCCGCTTCATAGAATAGATGATTTGTTTGACCAGTTGCAGGGGGCCAGATGTTTCTCTAAGATAGATCTGAGGTCCGGATACCACCAGGTCTGAGTTCGTGAGAGGGACATTCCACAGACTGCTTTCAGGACCAGATATGGTCACTTTGAATTTCTAGTCATGTCTTGTGGGCTGACGAATGCTCCCGCAGTGTTTGTGGACCTGATGAACAGCATATTCAGACCGTATTTGGATCTGTTCGTGATAGTATTTGTCGATGATATTCTGGTATATTTTCGTTCAGAGACAGATCACCAGAACCATTTACAAATAGTACTCTAGATCCTTAGAGACCGTCAGCTGTACACCAAGTTTTCCAAGTGTGAGTTATGGCTGAACTCAGTTGCTTTTTTGGGGCATATCGTGTCGGATGCTGGTATACAGATAGACACAAAGAAAATAGAGGCAGTCAAGACCTGGCCCAGACCTACCACTCCGACCGAGGTCCGCAGTTTCCTGGGTTTAGCAGGGTATTACCTGAGATTTGTTGAAAGATTCTCCATTATAGCAACACCACTGACAAAGCTGACACAGAAAGCAGCGAAATTTCAGTGGACGGAGGCATGTGAGCAGAGTTTTCAAGAGTTGAAAGACAGATTGACCTCTGCCCCAGTACTAGCATTGCCAGAGGGAACAGATGGGTATGCGGTGTATTTTGATGTTTCAGGCATTGGACTGGGTTGTGTGCTAATGCAGCATGGAAAGGTAATTGCTTATGCTTCCAGACAGTTGAGGAAGCACGAAAAGAACTATCTGACCCATGACCTGGAGCTGGCCACAGTGATCCACGCTCTGAAAATCTGGAGGCATTATCTGTATGGCGTTCATGTAGACATTTTTACAGATCATAAAAGCCTGCAGTACATTTTCACACAGAGGGAGTTAAATCTGCGGCAGCGTCGCTGGTTAGAATTGCTGAAAGATTATGACGTAAATATTCTCTACCACCCAGGGAGAGCTAATGTAGTAGCAGATGCCCTCAGCCGTAAGTTAATGGGAAGTTTGGCGCATTTGCAGCCCGAGCAGCGGGAGTTGGTCAGGGAGATACATCAATTAGCCAGCCTAGCCATTCGTATAGCAGACACAGAGGACAACAGAGCGGTAATTCAGAACACCGCCATGTCATCATTAGTTGTGGAAGTAAAAGAACGGCAGTATGAGGACCCTGACTTAGTCCAGTTCAGAGATAGAGTTCAGAAAGGTAAGGAGCCAGATTTCCAAGTGACTGAGGATGAAGTGCTGCGTTGTAAGGGTTGCCTATGTGTCCCGAATGTTTCAGGGCTTCGCCAACAGATCATGCATGAGGTACATTACGCTCGCTATTCCCTCCATCTAGGAGCAACGAAAATGTACCACGACATCAGAGACATCTACTGGTGGCCAGGTATGAAAGCTGAAATAGCTGAATTTCTATCTAGATGTCCTAACTGCCAGTATGTGAAAGCAGAACACCAGAAACCGGGCGGTCTGACGCAGGATATAGCGTGCCTTTGTGGAAATGGGAAGCGATAAATATGGATTTTGTAACAGGGTTACCCCGTACCAGACGCAGAAATGATTCTATTTGGGTAATCGTTGACAAATTAACAAAATTAGCCTATTTCCTGCAAGTACGAACTACATTCTCTGCTGAGGATTATGCGGAATTGTATATCAGAGAGATAGTCAGATTGCACGGTGTTCCAGTGCTTATTATCTCAGATAGAGGAGCATAATTTACAGCGAGATTCTGGCAGTCGTTCAAGAGAGGCCTGGGGACACAGATTAACTTAAGTACAGCCTTTCATCCTCAGACAGACGGGAAAGCAGAACGAACTATCCAGACGCTCGAAGATATGCTACGAGCATGTGTACTAGATTTTGGGGGTAGCTGGGATGAGCATCTACCGTTGATTGAATTTGCCTATGATAACAATTATCATTCAGCTATCTAGATGGTGCCCTTTGCAGCATTATACGGGCAGAAATGTAGATCACCAGTTGGCTAGTTTGAAGCGGGGGAGGCAACACTGATTGGGCCGGATATTATTCGTCAGTCAGAAGAGGCGGTGAATCTTATCAGAGAACGCCTACTGACTGCTCAGAGCCGCAAGAAGTCTTATGCAGATATGCGGTGCAGAAATTTAGAATTTGTAGTGGATGACTGGATATATTTGAAAGTGTCTCCGATGAAAGGGGTGATGAGATTTGGAAAGAAAGGCAAGCTTACCCCGAGGTTCATTGGGCCATATCAGATTCAACGAAGAATAGGCCGAGTAGTATACGAATTGAACTTGCCCCCAGAATTAGAGTTTGTTCACCCAGTATTCCATGTATCTATGTTGAGGAAGTTCGTAGGAGACCCTTCCACAGTTGTTCCAGTTCAGGATGTCCAGGTCACAGAAGAGTTAGCATATGAAGAGGTTCCAGTAGCTATACTAGACAGACAGATGCGTAGACTGAGAACGAAAGATGTTGCTTCAGTCAAAGTGTTTTGGCGCAACAGGAACCGAGAAGAGATGACCTGGGAAGCCGATGAGGACATGAAAGCCAGATATCCCCCACTTATTCCAGGCATAGGAAAACAGGAGGAATTTTGAGATAGTCCATAATACAGGGGAAACTCTGCCGAAATTTTTTTTCTAGGGATAAGTCAGCCAGTTAAGATTTCTATAAGTCAAAATGTCATTCGAGGACGAATGTTCTTAAGAGGGGGAGGATGTTACACCCCATAAATTTTAAATGAATAAATAGCCTAATGGCATGTTGGTTAAGGGATTTAGAAGGAAAGCAAAAAAAAAATAAAAAAAAGGGAAAAGTCGGTTTTTTTCATATATATCAATAATTTCCAGAAAATAGGGGAATATAGAAAGGGAAAAGGAAACCCATGACTATTTACATATAATTCTTGCCGATTACGCTACGAAATGCGGTCTAAACTCCGTTTCGGCTTAGATACCGAGGTATAAAGCTGTACAGAGCAATCCTACGGAGTTGGTTTCGTGAAATTTGGCCGGCGAAACGTCGTGCTACCGAGGTAAAGTAAATAGAATTGCTTTAAATTAGTACCAATGTGTTCCTAGCCTTGTAGTGAGCATTTATCCCTTCTGGACTATCGAGAAATAATGAGTTTTTGACTGTTTTCCGATAAGTCGAAGTTTGGGATAAATATATATCAAAAGTAATAATTTCTCCTGGATATTAATGTATTTAGTTCTAATTGACATATATGTAAATGAAGTTGGGAGAAATAGCTGGAGTACTGACCGAGCTTCGTCCGTTAGTCAGATAAACCGAGGTTAAGGTATGTAAAGCCAGTTTCTTCGGTAAGTTAGTAATTTTAGCCTTGTATAGCACAGTAAACTCCGTAGTAGAATTCCAGAGTTGAATATTGAGTATTGTGCAACTTCAGTAAATCTGGTTTGCGTTGTTATATCGTACTCAGTCCGAAAGTTAGTAAAGCATGCGCCAAAATGGCAAGTTAGCAATCCAGACTCAGTATAGCCCAGTATGTGATTAGCAAGCATGTTTCTAGAATAATATGACAGATATTCAGAATAAGAGTTAGTACAGTAAAATCAAACAGTCAGATAGTATCTTGGCTACAGATTAGCCATACAGACAGATGATATCTAGGCTATAGTTTAGCCATACAGTCAGATAGTATCTTGGCTACAGATTAGCCATGCAGTTAGATAAAGATCACAGATTCAGTATAAAGCATTATGAGAATCAGTATAACACAGAAAGAGATCAGAATAAGAAATCAGAATTTAGATAGTATTTTTCAGTTTAAACATACTTGCTATATATTTGCTTATTGTTTGTTGAGACTTGGTTATGTCGTGAGGGCACCCTTTTGAGCTTCCTCGCCGCCCCTGGGTTGGTAACTTTGTCTCCCACTGAGCGGGTGGGTTTACGTCACTCCAAGGAGTGGCATGCCGTCCCCAGTTTAGACGAAGATGGGAAGAAGCTTTCCCCATATCAGGTTGATCAGCGTTACAGTACAGATAGCCCTGTTGTGCGCAAGCGCCCAGTGAACAGATTCATATACAGTTACAGTTACAGATACAGTATAGGAGTCCTCCGGACTCAGACACGGTTATTTATATCGGAGGCTATGGCTTGAGCCGGAGACCCAGGGGGCCGGCAGAGGTGCTCGTAGTTAGCAGATGAGTGGAGTGACTTATTTTTGGCTGGTTTTTACCTGGTTAGGGGTATATAGATTATTTGCTTGCTTAGCTCCATCCGGCTTATGGGGGTTGGTATTGTCTCTTATTTGCTATATATATATATGTATTTATGTGCTATATATTAGTTAATAGACAGCAGGCCGCCGCGTTTATAGGTACGCTCCTGCCTTATCACAACACAGAAAGTCTGATTCAGTTCATATCAGTTTTTACAGATTCAGTTATCTCCTACTATTCAGAATTGCTAGTTATGTTATTTGTATTCAGTTGTATCTAGTTGCTTGCATACTCGATACCAGTGGTATTGATGCCCGTTTGGGGTGCTGCATTATTTACCTGCAGGTACTCATAGACGAGGAGGCGATCCCTCGTGATTCCAGCTAGCTTATAGAGTCATCAACTCCTATCATCCGGAGCTTGATATTTAGAGGTGTAGTTCATTTTCTTTTATTGTACAGCATGGGTAGGCCGGGGCCCTTTCTCGACCATTTCATCAGTACTCATAGAGGCTTGCAGATTGTATATATTCATCTCCCTGTGGGTACTTGTGCCGGTCGTGTGAGGCCATGCATTTTGTTTAGCTGTTTAGCATTATTGATTATGTTGGCCGTGTGGGGCCATAGCCTGATAGTAGTGGTGACCTTGCCGGTCACGTAGTTATTTAGTATTCTATTGTTGAGTTACAGATAACTAGACAGCATTGTGGCCTTGTCAGCCCACATAGGTTTCTCCTTTTGTAAGTATGTTTCTGGTTAGCTGAAGTTTTATATAGGTGGCTATAGGCCCAGTCGGCCGGAGGCTGTGTTTACAGTCGTTATATAGCCTGTTGTTTCCAGAAATCTGAGTTAGAGCTAGCCAGGCACCAGATGTGCTTAGGCTCACCAGTTGGCAGTCTAGGTCCTACTAGGGCACCAAGTGCCAGTCATACCCCCAAGGCTAGGCGTGACATATTCCATACATCCAGGTGCCACCAAGATGTACCATGACCTACAGGAAGTCTATTGATGGAATGGCATGAAGAAGAACATAGCGGCGTTTGTGGCTAAGTGTCCAAATTATCATCAGGTGAAAGTGGAGCATCAAAGACCGAGAGGTTCCTTCAAGACATCAATATTCCCTCTTGGAAGTGGGAGGAGATCAATGTGGACTTTGGCACAAGGTTTCCTCGCACTCGTCGACAGTATGACTCCATTTGGGTGGTTGTGGACAGGTTGACCAACACAGCTCATTTCCTACCAGTCAAAACTACCGATTCAGTGGAGGGTTATGCCAAAAAATACATTTGGGAGATAGTTTGGTTGCATGGAGTGACCTTGTCCATCATATCAAATAGTGCTACTCAGTTTACCTCCCAGTTTTGGAGGTCGTATTAAAAGGGACTTGGTACTCAGGTCAAGCTTAGCACAACATTCCACCCGAAAATAGATGGTCAAGTGGATTGGACTATTCAAACTCTCGAGGACATATTGATAGCATGTGTGATTGACTTCAAGGGTAGTTATGATGATTATTTGCCTCTCATTGAGTTTGTCTATAACAACAACTACCGTTCTAGCATTCAAATGGCTCCATTCGAGGCTCTCTATGGGCGGAGATATAGATCACCTGTTGGTTGGTTTGAAGTTTGCAAAGCTGAGGTGATAGGTCAAAATTCAGTCCATAAGGCCATGGAGAAAGTTCAGCTCATAAGGGACAGGTTGAAAATAGCTCAGAGTCGCCAAACATCCTATGCGAATGTGAGAAGGAGGGATCTTGAGTTTGAAGTCAATGATTGGGTACTTATAAAGGTGTCTCCCATGAAGGGAGTGATAAGGTTCGGAAGGAAAGGGATACTCAGTCCCTATTGCGTTGGCCCATACCGAATTGTGAAATGGGTGGGCAAGGTAGCATATGAGTTGGTGTTGCACTCAGAATTAGCTTCAGTCCATATAGTTTTCATGTATCGCTCTTAAAGTGTTTGGGTGATACAGCTCTAGTTGTTCCAGTGGAGAGCGTGGGTGTGAAGGACAGTCTTAGTTATGAGGAGGTTCCGGTGGAAATACTGGATCATGAGGTTCGTAAGCTATGAAACAAAGAAGTAGCTTCAGTCAAGGTTTTACGGAGGAATCATCATGTTAAGGGAGCTACGTGAGAAGCCGAAGCAGATATGATGGCTAAATACCCACATCTATTCCGTTCCCACTCAGTTTCAGCTTGAGGCATCAGCTTCCTCCTTTGTACTCTATGAAGTTTCATGTTCAGCTCATTTAACCCTGTTTTTTTCATGTTAATGAATGTATGTGTGATTTAGGAATTCAGTTCTGTCATGTAGTTCAAATCGGAGTCAGTAACTCCGTCAGTTTTCAACATGTATGTTCAGTAATTGAGTATAATGATTGCATTCCTCTACTTTTCTGTATGATTTTCAACACTCGAGGATGAATCTTCCCAAGGGGGAGATATTGTAATACCTCGAAATCCTATGATCATACCCGAGAGTTGAAATGGACAAAATAGGAATTTCTGCACCAGGTCACAGGACAAGCCATCCAGTGACCTCTCAGGAACACCACGAGTAGCTAAACTCGTGGGGAAAGGCTGGGACTTGGCTGAAAATTTCATGTTTTGGGTGATCATTTGTCGTGGTCAGGCCCACGATCCGTTAGGTCACCCATGGTGAAAGGAGGTTGAAGGACGAAGGAAATTTGGACAGTGTACCTAATGACTAGTCACCACAAGTCGTGGTCAATGGCACGATTCGTCGAGTGAGTCATGGTCAGTAGTTGGTTAAAGGTTGAATGTTTTTGGCAGTGTCCCTAACGAATGATCACCATAATTCATTGGGTACACCATGAGTCGTGGTGTCCCTCGTGGTGACCCCCAGAAGAAAGTTGTCTGTGAAGGTGACAGGAGGTGACCACAAGTCGTGGTCACTGGCAACGATCCATCCAGTCTCTCGTTGGGACTAGCAGTATGTTTTTTCCTGCGAATTTATTAAGGTCTTTTCCATAATACCTAAGTTCCTAAGGCATAAACTACATCGTTTTAAGCTCTGAATAGAGTGTTCTAAGAGGGGTTAAGTCATTCTAAGCCTATTCTAATTCACGCATGCAAGCTTAGAGGTTTGACAGGTGATCAAGGATAGTTTCTTCAAAGTTCTTCCTCAATTCTCTTTGGGTAATCAAGAAGTGGTAAAATCAGATCTCTTAAGGCTATGAATCGGAATGCCCAATTCCCTCTCAATTCATGATATTCGAATTGATGATTCCATGGGGTTTCTACCCAATATATGAATTTCCTAAGATTCAATCATGGGTATGATCTAAGCATGTTTTAAAAGATGAATTACAATTAATGGGTAGATTTTACAATGTTTTAAATAATAAATTATGTTTTCAAATTTTCTAAAGTATGATGCCCATCCATGAAAGTCGATGAAAGTTGAGATGTACGAAGTATGTGTACAAGAATGATGAGATGTCTATGTAGATAGTATGACTTTGAAATACCCATGTTTATGTTCATGTTTTGAAAGTGAATCAAGTTGATTTCGAGCATGTTTAAGTATTGGACAAGCCAATGTGATCAAGTATGTTTTATGGTTTCATGAATTAGCTTACCACATGGTTTTGGAGTCAAGACTCCCAATTATGTTAAGCTTGTTGTATGGTTTGAGCCATGTCTCCTCATGCTATGATTTTAGATTATGCATGTATGTTATTGATGAGTTGGTAAATTCACTCACTCATTAGGCTATTAAGCCTGAGTTTTGCTATGTCTTTGAGTTGTTTATGTGGATTTTATGCCCTTTTTGTTTTTGTTATGTGCAAAAGCCTAATATGAAGAAAAGAGCAAGAAATGGAGCAAAACGAAGGAAGTGGGTTGAAATTTGGTGTTACGCTGAAGAAGAGCGGTGAAACGCCGGTAAAGAACTGATTCCCACTGCCTCTAGGAAACAAGCCACCAGCAAAACGTGGGTTTCCAACAGTGACTCGCCGGTTCAGCCATCGAATGGCACCTGACTTGTTGGATTAAAAGGAAAAAGATCAGCAGTGCACGGATGGAGATCCGTGAAACACTGACGGAACCGCTGCTCACTACTGGAATGCATTGAAGTAGCAGATAATGTAGTCGGTGGTCCGTGAATTGCAACCGGCGAACCGCTGGTCGTCCCACCGATTCAAGAATGCTGCTCAAGGGAAAAATTGTCCAGCATGGAAAAAAAGAGAGAAGATGCCCTATTTTCTTGGATATAAATTCTAGAGAAAGTACTGTGTACTAGGCATATCATAGCATCTTTTTCCTTTCTTAGCTTTAGAACATTCCTTTGGCAGAGAAAAGGAGAATTTGATTGGTAGACTTTGAAAAGTACTATTCTCTTCTTCTTCTTGTTAATAGCATGGTACAACCATTGTTGAAGACTACTTGTGAACTTGATTTTACTACTCTTTTTATTGAATTCAATGAGTTTATTATTAAATGTGCTTTTGAATTTCGTAATCATGAGTTGCTAAATCATTAACTAGAGTTGTGTGATGATGAATACTTATTTGAGTAAGTCTTTCTATAGTCATCTCTATATTGTTTAAATAAGTGTAAATCTGTTAGATTCTCTTCAATCTATAATGGAATATCCATTGATTATGATGTGGGTCTACTTGTTCTTGCTTGATTGTTGTTTGTAAAAGAATAATTAAGTATTAGAAGAGAATTTAATGGTGGGTATGGATGAGAGATTGTGAAATTGGTCTAGAAATAGCCAAAATTGTTGTCTCACTCCTAATTAGTAGCTAATAGCTAGAAATTAGTGCAGCTAATAATCCAAATCTAATTTGGTTGAGCTAATAGTGGCTAGAGGTTTGATAAAACTCTAGTAAGAGGTATTTATGAAGCTGAAAAGCTGTAATTACCCATTTTTCCAAGATTATTTACACTAATTGAACTTATTAGATAACCTAGCATGTCCCTATCGAGTTAGTACATCATCTACACCACACCTCTAGTCTTTCACATTCTTGTCAACAACCTTGGAAATTTTGCTATTATAGGAAACCAAATTAGCAATTATAATCTACCACAAGTTCCAATCTCCCCCAACTTATTTGTTTTTATGTTATTTCTAAGTGGTGTAAGCTAACTTCAATTTCTCAAC
This sequence comes from Datura wrightii, assembly GCA_035772735.1. Lineage (NCBI taxonomy): Eukaryota > Viridiplantae > Streptophyta > Magnoliopsida > Solanales > Solanaceae > Datura > Datura wrightii. Next base: position 115,650,604 of record JASDFA010000001.1, read on the forward strand.
CAACATTTGTAATTATCCCTCACTAGTCCTTGTGAGATTCGACTCTGACATGTCACGACCCGAGTTCACACCCTAGCCGTAACATGAGACAAGGAACCCCGAAAGGCTCGAAGTCGACCCATGGCATAATCATAGCATATCACTTTACAATAAAAACAACTAACATCAAACATAGGCGGAAGCCAACTGCAAGCGTCTAAATAAGAACTAAAAATACAATTATAACAACACTCTGATACAACGCTGAGTCTATCTAGACAAGTCGGAAAGCCTGCTACTAAACTGATGTTGTTGGGGCAAGCCCCAAGCTAATCCTAAAATCTGAAACTGGAATATAAAGAAAGCATAAACATAAATCATGTCCTCAAGAGATGAGGACTCACCACTGGCAGCTGAGAGGGAAGGAAGCATATCTAACCACGAGGCTGAGTTTGGAGACCTGAATCTATGTCATGAAACGATATAGCACAAAAAGGCATATGGTCAGTACTTGGAATGTACCGAGCATACGGGATAATATAGATAATTAAATATACGATTCTACGATAAGGAATAACCCAGTACATCAACAAAACTGATTAACATGCAACTATCCTCTTATGATTCACATATGCATATATATATATATATATATATATATATATATATATATGCAACTTTCCTTTGGACATCATTTTATGAAACATCATTGAACTCATGCATAGGGGTCAAGTTCTGAACGTTTAATAAGAGATGGTTCTGAAACTAGCATCACACAGTGTACTGGATCACTGCTCATAATTGAGTCCAATTCTCATTATATTAAATATTTTTTAAATCTGAAATTTGAATCATACGAAACTAGATCATACAGATAACATATCTAAGGGCGTCATCCTCTACTATGGAGGGTCCCAACTGTATTAAGAAAGTTATTCTCTACTGTGGAGGAACCTAACTGAACTAAGGAATCTCTCTCTACTATGGAGGATCCCAACTGAGCTAGGTAGTCACTCTTTTATATTGAGGATCCCGACTGAACTAGGTAGTCACACTCTGCTATGGAGTGTCCCAACTGAACCAAGGGAGTCACTCTCTACTATGGAGGATCCCCGACTAAATAGGACATGAGGAGTACCAATCTGACATCATCTATCTGTTCTATGCTACAACAGCTAGTCAGAAATATAATCACACACTACTTATATCATACAACATTAATTTCGAAAGAATCAGGGCTACATTCTTCTTCTAACAAGCCCAACATTCTGAAAATATTAATCTCATGCTTCATCATCAGAATTCATATCATCATAGAGCCACATCAATATTTCTTCAAACATCTTACATTAGTGAGTATCTATAGATTCACATCATGCATTATACTTCCACTACATTAAGTTCCGACTTCATATCATTCAATATGTATCATAGAGACATTCATTATTCATAGATCCAATTTGTACCTTAACATTCATACACTGATTCATATATTCTAGATTTACGGGAAGCCATATTCTTATCTCATACTTATACATTTACAACGAGATTATGGAAGAAGCATACATTTTCATTTCATAAAACCCATTTCGATATTTAATCCAATTCATGAGAAGGATTCATTAATTTGGCCTTTACCATAAATTATCTCATACCCAATCAATTCCATCAAAAGCATAAGGGACATACATATCTTTACTTTCAATTATTCAAGCCCATAAACTCTAATTTCTTCTCGACATGTCTATCAATGGCACATTCAAGTTCTTAGGGATATTCATACAATCTTCACATATTTAATCATTGATTCAAGTATTTATGATAATTGAGTGAACAACAATAAAGCCTCATTCAAAGTTCAAGTCATTTTGTGAAGACATTCTATAATCTCACATTTCTCATCATCCAACACATAATTCAAGGTAACCCAATTCTTCTGCCTCATAATTAATCACATAATCATAATGTCTCTTCGAATTTAGAGAAATATAGATGAAGCGGGTCGTGCATTTTCTAGAGTAGTTGAAATAAGGCATTTTGATAAAAACATTTTGGGGAACAAGGATGGAATATTATCCTTGTTGAAAGACCCGCATATCTGGTAGAAGAAACATTGCTCGAAATTTTCCCATGAAGCTTTGATGAACACCTTGGTGAAATCCTTGAATCTTGAGAGAAGAGGATGCAGAAGGGTTTGAGAGGTATCTTGACAGAATGAGGGTTTAGACTTGAAGAAACCATTAAAAATGTCCCACATACCACTCAAAATGATGTAGTTTAGAAGTTAAAAGCATAAGACTTTACAAAAACACCCCTGGAAAAACATAGAGAAATTCCTCCTGCCAGTCCGGACGAGGCACACCATGAGTCGTGGGGTCAAGCAATGACTCGTGGGGACAAGCAACGACTCGTGGGGACTGAGTCGTGGAGTGCATTAGTTCAAGTCCCTTTTCTTCTCTTCCCTACCCACAAGTGACTTGACAAGTCGTCAGGAACACGAAGACTCGTCCCTCCTCCGTGGCCTTCACTGTCTCAGGCCCACACCAAAAATCCACAGCTTCACCTAACGGCCGACCTAACGAGTCGTGGGGTTACCTAACAACTCGTTGGGTGGTCCCTGGCCACTGCTCCAGACTTCCTTCTTAACTGCTCCCCAAGAGTCTGACCATAACTCGTGGGGTCTCCTAACAAGTCGTCCCCTTACTCGTTCTGAGGCAAAATTTTTCATCTCCTGCCTGAATTCTTCCTTACACTTGGAATCTAATCTTAGTATCATTCGGGGTGTTACATGACATCCATTTGGTTACTTGTTTTGATAGATCGATCGTGTATGCCCTTCCTATGAGGAGTATATTTTGGACGTTATCAAAAATGGCGCCTTTGCTAGGGACTAGCACTTGATATTCTTGTGTTTATAGTTAACTTGAAATAGTTCCACACCACAGTTGTTGCTACTAACCTATCTCTATGTGGATCATGAGCAGCTTCGGAGGATGGTCACGAGACCTTGAAGGGGTACCTTGTGTGGAGACCAAGCTAGTAGACAAGATGTGGCGTAGAGAGGGAAAGAAAGACATAATGTTGCTAGTCATGATGAAGCAGATGGAGTAGTTGACCAACTATATGAAGGGTTTCCATACAAGATACCACCAAGCAAACCACGGCTATGAGTATGCTTATCATGGAAATCAAGGTCGGAACAATGTTTGGTCAGTTGATACGAGTAGCCAGGAGAGCAATGAGTCAGTCCCATCCCATATGGAAAGTACTCTCAGAGTGGTCCTTGAAGAAGTCCTCTCAATTGAAGAGGGAATTCAGGATTTGCGGAGTAAACTATTGGACCTTACAACCACCATGAAGAGTCATGATGTAATAATTAAACAATTGGAGGATATGATGCTTGAGTTAGCATCTCAGATGGCAGCTCAAGCAATAGAAACTAACACGTCCCCACCTCAGGCCATTATGGACGATGATATATTTGAGTGGGAAATGGAGGAAGAGGTTGTTGGAGAACTAATTGCCGATGTCTTTTTGAAAGGTGAAGAACTTGAGGAGGTTCGTCATGTGTGTTAGGAGATAACAAATTATCCTTTCCCACCAAGAATGCTTGACCTTGATTTAAAGAATCGTACAACTCCTCCGTCACAACCATCTATTTTGACGCCACCAAAGCTTGAGCTCAAACCCTTGCCCATTCACCTACAATATGCATATCTGGGGGAGAATGCAACACTCTTGGTTATTATTTCAACAAAGCTCACCCCTTCACAACTAGGAAAACTCATTGTGGTGTCGAAGAGGCACATTCGAGCTATAGGATGGTCAATAGTTGATACCATTGGTATTCCTTTGGGGATTTGCACTCACAAGATTAATATTCAGGAAAATTTCAGCCCATCAATTGAGCATCAAAGGCGGTTGAACCCACCTATGCGAGTGGTGGTCCAAAAGGAGATTATTGAATGGCTAGATGTAGGTGTGGTATATCCTGTAGTAGACAGTAGTTGGGTAAGCCTGATGCAGTGTGTGCCAAAGAAAGGAGGCATCATGGTTGTTTCAAATTAAAAGAATCAATTAATATCTACTCATCTAGTCACTGGATGGAGAGTTAGCATGGATCACCCTAAGTTAAACTCCTGGATGAGGAAGGATCATTTCCCAATGCCATTCATTGACCAAATGTTAGACCAGTTGGCCTGTAAGGAGTACTATTGTTTCTTGGATGGGCACTCGGGATACAATCAAATTTCAATTGCACACGAGGATCAAGAAAAAAACACGTTTACACGTCCCTATGTCACTTTCACATTTAAGAGGATGCCTTTTGGTCTTTGCAATATCCCTGCCACTTTCCAAAGATGTATGATGTCCATCTTTTCTAAAATGGTGGAAGATACTATGGAAGTATTCATGGATGACTTTTCAGTTGTGGGGGACTCATTTGATGATTGTTGACACACTTAGACGAGGTATTAAAGAGATGTACTGAAAAGAATCTTGTCCTTAATTGGGAAAGATATCATTTTATGGTTAAAGAAGGGATTGTGTTGGGACACAAAATTTCCGAAAAGGGATAGAGGTGGATCGAGCCAAAGTGGACCCCATTGCTCAGTTACCTCCACCGTACATCGTGAAAGGCATTAGGAGTTTCCTCGGACATGCGGGTTTTTACTGTTGATTTATTAAAGACTTCTCTAAGATAGCTCATCCTCTATTTCGGCTGCTGGAGAAAGAAGCAAAGTTCAATTTTGATGAAGAGTGTCTGAAGGCTTTTGGGGAGTTGAAGAAAAGGTTGATTTCCTCCCCAATCATTATAGCACCTGATTGGTCAAAACCCTTTGAGCTCATGTGCTATGCTAGTGGGGTGGAATTAGGAGCAGTCCTTGGTCAGTGGAAAGACAAGATATTTAACCCAATCTACTATGCTTGCAAGGCCTTGAATGATGCATAAACAAACTACACAGTATAGGAGTAGGAGCTTCTTATTGTTTTGTTTGCGTTTGAAAAGTTTTGGGCATATTTGCTAGGGATGAAAGTGGTGGTGCACACGGACCATGCAGCGCTTTGGCATTTAATGGCCAAGAAAGATGCTAAGCCAAGACTGACCAGTTGGTTGTTGCACGAATTCGACTTTGAGTTGAAGGAACGTAAAGGATGTGAGAATCAAGTGGCTGACCATCTATCGCGCCTAGAGAAAAGTGGGCAGCTAGAAACACATGAAGAGATGAATGATGTCTTTCCGAATGAGCGTATTCTAGTCACAACCCACAATCTAACACCGTGGTTTGCCGATTTTTCTAATTACCCAGGCAGCAACTTTGTACCCGAAGGTTTGAACTATCTACAAAAGAAGAAATTCATGCATGACGTCCCAAAATTTTTTTGGGGATGAACCTTACCTCTTTCGGAACTGTGCAGATGGTTTAATACGACGGTGTGTTCTAGAAGTAGAGATGGTCCCCAATCTAGAGGTTTGTCATTATTCACATGTTGGAGGTCATTTATGGGAGTGTGCGGACAGTAGTGAAGGTGTTACAGTGTGGGTTTTACTAGCCTACATTACATAAAGATGCCCATGACTTTGTGAAGCAATGTTATCGATGTCAAAGGACAGGGAGTATTTCAAGACGGCATGAACTTCCGCTAACATCGATATTAGAGGTTGAGCTATTTGATGTATGGGGGATCGACTTCATGGGCCCTTATGTAAGCTCTTATGGAAACACATACATCTTGGTAGCAGCTGATTATGTCTCCAAATGGGTGGAAGTTTTTGCACTACCAAATAATGAAGGGAGGAACATAACCACCTTTTTGAAAAAATATATTTTCTCGCGGTTCAGTACTCCTAGAGCCATCCTTAGAGATAGAGGTTCTCATTTTTGGAACCGAGTATTCAGTACATTGCTAGCTAAATATGGTGCGAAACACAAAGTGGCTACCCCTTATCACCCGCAAACCAGCGGACAAGTGGAAGTTTCAAATCGGAAAATAAAATCCATCTTGACTAAAACAGTCAATGTTAACAGAACCTATTGGGCGCGAAAGTTAGATGAGGCCTTGTGGGCATATCGGAAAACATTTAAAATGCCGATTGGAATGTCTCCTTATCAGCTGGTGTTTGGCAAATCATGTCATCTCCCTATTGAGTTAGAACATAAGGCTTTGTGGGCATTGAAAATCTTAAATCTTGAATGGGGAAGAGTAGTCCAAGGTCGAGTTCATGATCTACATGAGTTGGATGTATACAAAATTAGGGCATATGAGAATATAGCTATTTATAAAGCCAGAATGAAACATTATCATGACCAAAGAGTGTTGCAGCGTAGTTTTTCTCCAAGGCACTAGGTGTTTTGTTCAATTCATGACTACGACTGATCCCCTAGGAAATTGAAGTCCAAATGGCCAGGTCCTTTTAAGGTATCTCAAGTGTATGAGAATGGTGCCATAGCACTCCATGGAGAGAATGGCAGAAAGTTCAAAGTTTATGGCCAACTAGTTAAAAGATACTTAGGGGGTGTTGGAAGAGGTTGGTTGAATACAAGTTGTATATCTCGATGAACCATTGGTCCTGAGAGACCTCCGTCGTGCCACGACATTAACTAAGGCGCTTCTTGGGAGCCAAACCAAGCATTTTTATTTTTATAACTCTTATGTATTGTTGTTTTTGATTTTTCTAGGTTGGGCTAGTCAACTTCAAGAAGAGCAAGGGCAGGGCTGGCCGGTGAAGCGCAAGCAGCATTCTGCGAATCGTCGGTGGGTTGTCGACCGTGTCCAATGCACTAAAGGGTTTAAAGATAGTCAGCAAACCATCTGGTGAAGAGATGATTCAAAGCGTGACTCGCCGGTTAATCAGCGAAGTCAACCAGAGTGCCTGGGAGTAGCCCTGTCATCAGTGTCTAAACCGGCGAAATGCTGGATCTATTCCGCGACACACCGGTAAGTCGCCGATCGGGTTTCCAGGAAGCTCAAAATAGGTATTGTTAGTGGAGGTTACATCGGCAAATTGTCGGTCCCCTTCCGCGATCTCCGTTGCAACTGAGTTGAAATATCTTCTCTATTTCTAAAGTTTGACTAACCTTTCCCACTTCCCCACTTTTCACTTATCTCTTTCCCACCATCTTTTAATTTCTCTAAACAACCCACTTCCCCACCTATCATCCATTAATGACCACCATCTCTCACCCAATCAAATACCTCTTCCATCTGATTTAAATGCCTCCATCCATTTTCACTTACCAATCTTTGTCACTCCATTGTAATCTCACCATACCTGCGGTAAGCAGAGGCTGTTGGTTGTGGCTATTCACCTAATTAGTAAGGTCTTTGTCATTCACTCTCTGTGATTTCAAGTTATTGGTGATATTTTGTTTCTTGGGTGTGTATTTTATTCTTTTCCTTGCTATTTGTGGGTGGATTTTTTGTTATGTTTTCATGTGGGTGTCACATGGTGTTTAGGTGTAGTATGAGTGGGACACCCTCTCAAGTTTCCCAATGATAGATAGTTTGATACATTTCTTAAAGGCAACTTGTCATTTTATTTGGTTAGTTTATGATTTGTGTACATCTATGTGGGGGTGGCCTGTTGGTTAATTATTTGTCGGCCACCCGCGAAGCACCGGTCGTGTTTCAGGAAGCGCTGGTGGTCTCGCAGATTGACTTGTCGAATATTACATGTTGGCATCACTCTGTAGTATGTCGACGCTTCGCGAATCAAGATTGGTGTTTCACCGGTATGGCGCCGGTACGTATGATGTTTTGCTAGGACACTACTTCATATCGATGTCTTATTGGCGCTTCTCGACTCTACAGTGGTGGTTCGCTGAGGATTCCTTTCTCGACCTAAACGTAGCCTCAAATCGTAACACAAGATAAAGAGTCCCGAAAGACTTCAACTCGACCCATGGCATGAACATTCTCCTATCTTCATATCATCAAAATAGAATACTTAACATATAAACATATCGGAAGCATGAACATAACATAGCATAGCATGATAGTCGGTACAAACTAAATACATAACAGTGGAGTACTACATAGAGTCTTATAGCCTCTAACATAATAGATGGATTGATGGGACAACATCCCCAACTAACCCAGCAACTGAAACTAAAAGAAAACATGAATGTCTAAATCAAATGGTCCTCGGAGAATGAGGACTCACAACAAGCTGGATGCGGGACTCCATAACAACCTAATGGCAATGCTGGATCTGACGATCGGGGCCTGTGTTATAAAAAGATATAGTATAGAGTATGCAGTCAGTATGTCGAATGTACCGAGTATGCAAGGTAAGTAAAATGAACATTTAAAAATATATAAAAGCTCATAAATGATTATAAGAGAAGGGCATCATGCTCGTATCATAAATATCATAAGATAACATAAGGCTCTTACATAGCAAACTTAATCAAGATTTATTCATTATAACGGCATAATAAGAAGATAATATCACATAATACTTAGGAGATTATAAGGAATATAAAAGTTTAGCTATTCATATTTATGAATTTATATACCTTATTTTGTAGATCTGCATCGTTGCTAGTTTTCTCCATAGCTTGATATTTTCTGGATAGTTTGTTTTATTTTATGTGCTAGCTCTGATACCAATTTGGGGGTTGCGGAATTTAGAAGTAGAAATGAGAGGAAATTGTTGTGAGGACGGATGATGTTGTGAGGACGGATGGATGTTGCCTCCGTCTGGCTTCTCTATTTATAAACAAAAGAATCCTTTACAAATGACCTTTACTATTCATGAATGACCTTTACTATTCATGAACAGTAACTGACCTCTACTATTTACATAGTAATATGACCTTTACTATTTATTAATAGTATTTGCCTTTTACTGTTTGCACAGTATTTGGCCTTTCCTATTTATAAATAGTAACTGACTCTTACTATTTACTACTATTTACTTTACGACTTTTTACATAAAAACAAAAAACTTTACAAAAAAGCAAAGACACATATACAACATATATCTTTTCCTTTATGTCGATGTCTTCTTTATGTCTTTGTCATTCAGCTGTACTTCGGGTATCTGTTTGTTGTCTTCACCGTGGCATTTTGAACAATGGTGATCTGGATATTTCTGTCCTATAGTTTTGCAATATCTTGTCAGAAGTGCCGGAGATATATAATTTTTTCGTATAGCTCTTGTTGTAGGTATTTGTTCTGGTTTTAGCAGACTAAGTATCCATTGGCGTAGTTCTTCCATGTCTGCTTCTTTATGTTCTTTGGTTCAGGGTTCAGGGTTCAGGGTACAGAACACGAATTAATTATTGGGGGAGTACCAATAAAAATAAAATTCAAAATATATCAAGGAAAAGATAATATTACTTTAGGAATAAGATGGCTAGAAACAGTAAAACCCTATAATCTAGTCTTTTTTGTTTATAATTTTTTATATAATACCTTTTCCTTGTTTCTTATACTTGTATTTTGTCCTAAATGGTCTGTATTTTTTGATTCTTTTCTTGTATTTATATTTGTTTGTACATCCAAATTGTGGTGCTGTTTTTGTTGTACAACATGCTAAGTTTTTTATTAAGATTTTTTCCATTTTCATGTCTTCCTTATGTTTTTCACATAATTCTGTAAACCATTTTTGTAAGAATTTTATTCTAGCTCCTAGTGTATCTACTAATCCTGATTCTTGCCATTCTTTAGTTATTTTTGAACTAAATGGTTCTGGTAATTTTGTGTAATATAATTTTCTTATTTCTCTGCTTTCTTCATTCGTATATAATCCTTTATAGTAATATTCTTTAAATGCACATGTATATTCATCTATATAACTCATTTTACATATACTTAATTTATTTATTAGATTCCTATTTAGTTCCTTATCTTTTAGTTTTTTATTAAGATTTTTTCCATTTTCATGTCTTCCTTATGTTTTTCACATAATTCTGTAAACCATTTTTGTAAGAATTTTATTCTAGCTCCTAGTGTATCTACTAATCCTGATTCTTGCCATTCTTTAGTTATTTTTGAACTAAATGGTTCTGGTAATTTTGTGTAATATAATTTTCTTATTTCTCTGCTTTCGGCCAAACAAACCTATAACCACATATCCAACAGATATATACAAAATATCCATAAAATACAAACCTTTTTGAATAAAAATCCAAGATCTACCAGCACCAGTAACCCAACAGAAGACTATATAACCCAACATTTACAAGGATACAACAAACTGATAGCCCAACCTAAAACAAATGCTAACCTAGTAAGGACTTGTTACGACTACGGACTACTTAGTACTGTATATACAGCAACAGGAGATGAAATAACTACCATACCAGAAATACATAAAGCATTTACTATATACAAAAGAATAACTAAAGGCACATTCTTTTATATAAAAATATACTCGGCACCAGCAGAGATACTATATGATGAAATAAAACCAATTATACAGGTTGTAAAGATAGGATTGACAAAAGAGATGATAATTCCGAAAAGAATAGAACAACAAAATGAGATACAATGTACAGAGATACCCGAATTCTACGCAAACAAAAGGATTATCGGACTCGCCACATACTCAATGAGCTAGCAAACAACTACCTAAATGGCCGAAAAAGACTATTCAAAATAACGTTATAATAACCGGATAATTTCTAATAATACCTAAAGAGATTAGAGGGAATATTATGTTTAGAAGAAATTCAAAAAATGAATTTGCACCTACTAGATGAAGATCATAGATATAAAATACTCATCCTATATATACTCAAAACCTTGATTCAGATATTAGAAGAAATAACAGAACTAAATGCAATCAGGGAACTAATAGAACAAAGATGGACAGAAGTGACTATAGCAGATATTATAGAACTAGATATAGATTCAGATTAATAATGATAAACTATGAATATATGGAATATTGGTTAGAAACTATGGAAAATATAAGACTATTAGTAATTTTGTTAGAAACTAATATAAGTAATTACATAAGAGAAAGAAATCTAGAACATTTAGAATATGCACTAGAAAACATAAAAGAAATACAAAGGATAGAGCCATTAAAAAATAAATATTACAATAAAATGTTTATACAAGACCCCAATAAAAAATAATGGATAACAAAGAACTACATAAACCAAAGAAAGGACATATTTACAAAAAAGTCAAAAAATTTAAAAACCAATTAAAAATACTATATCCCGAATATAAGCAATTAAGCTCAAACAAAACAGATGATATTAGACTTGAATACTTAATAGATCTAATTTCAAGAACAGAATATAATTATATAAAGTATCTAAAAAAGAAAACATGAAAGACAATATCAATAACAAAGAAGAGTACAAACAACAACTACTTAATAAAATAAATGAAATAATAAATGAAATCGAATTTAGAAAAAAGAGATTAAACTATAACATAGTTGCAGGAGTATGTAAAACATCAATTAAAGCCCAAAGAAAAGAAATATTTTATTTGGAAGGACAACTACAAAGCCTAGAATATAAATTACAACACGAATTACCATGAATAAAGAAGAATATGCCCTAGAAGAAGAAAAATATATGAGTCAAAAAGGACTAGAAATAAAAATTATACACTCAAGCTTAGGAAGAAGATTTAAAAAAATAGGAGACCAATTATATTTAATGTTAGAAAAAGAATCGGCAAAACTAGAAGACAGCTTAACAGCAATGGTAAGAATTAATAAAGAAAATGAAGAGATAGATAGGAAAAAAGAAATAGAAAAAATTAAAAAACAAGCCCAAATAGAAGTACAACAGATTAAAGAAGAAAAAGATACGGGAATCCAAGAATTAGAAAAAGAATTGGAAAAACTTAAACAATTGTATGAAGAAAAATTAAAAGCTAGAGAAAAACAACGTGAAGAATTAAAACTCACAGAAGAAATAGAAAAATTTAAAACATTACTAGAAGAAACAAGTACATTAGAAGACCAACCTAGGATAGGAATAGATGAAATAAATGAACAAAATAATGAAAATTCAGAAGCAGATCTAGATCAATATTCAGAAACTTCAGAAACATATACTAACCTAATAGAAAAAGAAAACAATATAAAAATTAATGTGGAAGATGTAGATGAAAAACCTAGCACGTCAGGAACTAAAAGCCCAAAAAGATTATATACTAGCCCAATTTATTATACTTACGAAAGAGAAAATAGAAGTAAAACATTATGGGATAAAAGATTGAATAGGAACTGGACACCTAGGCAAAACATAGAACAATATAACTTCTTATATCTAGATTGTGTAGCAGATACAAATAAAACAATCCAATTATGGATAGGATATATTTCAAAACAACTAATAGATAATAAAATATCAGTAGCAGATTCCCCTGGATATATAGAAAGAATACTCATAGGAACAGCAAAAATATGGTTACAAAACTTATCAGCAGAAAGTTTAGAAAACACTAAGAAATAATAAGAAACCCAATAATAAAGTAGCAGCAACATCTATAGATATATTAAACAAATATGAAATGGCAATAAGAAACGAATTTAGTAGCATGACGACTGAAATAGATGAACGACAAAAAGATAAGGAACTAAATAGGAATCTAATAAATAAATTAAGTATATGTAAAATGAGTTATATAGATGAATATACATGTGCATTTAAAGAATATTACTATAAAGGATTATATACGAATGAAGAAAGCAGAGAAATAAGAAAATTATATTACACAAAATTACCAGAACCATTTAGTTCAAAAATAACTAAAGAATGGCAAGAATCAGGATTAGTAGATACACTAGGAGCTAGAATAAAATTCTTACAAAAATGGTTTACAGAATTATGTGAAAAACATAAGGAAGACATGAAAATGGAAAAAATCTTAATAAAAAACTTAGCATGTTGTACAACAAAAATAGCACCACAATTTGGATGTACAAACAAATATAAATACAAGAAAAGAATCAAAAAATACAGACCATTTAGGACAAAATACAAGTATAAGAAACCAAGGAAAAGGTATTATATAAAAAATTATAAACAAAAAAGACCTTATAGAACTAAGAAAAATATAACATAATGTAAATGCTACAACTGTGGCAAAATAGGACATTTGACTAGAGATTGTAAAAATACCCAGAAATATAACTAAAAAACAAATATCAGAAGTAATAATAGAAAATGAAAAATACAAACAACTAGAATATATAGACTACGATTGAAACGATGACGATAGCATATATGAATTAACAGAATATGAAAAAACAGAGAGTGAAAATGAGATAAAAGAATATGAGACAGATGATGACTGAGAAAGATATAAGAATAATAAGTAAAGAAGAATACCAAGACAGTGAAAGTACAGAACAAAAAATAATATTTGACAACAATATGTTTGAACAAATAAAAGGGAAAGAATTAGATTTGAGCATAGATAAAATACTAGAAGTACCCAAATTAAGAAATTTCTTTAAGATAAAATAAGAAGAATATTATGTAGTAAGCCAAAACGAACACATAATAGACTGCAAATATACTCAAGGAAAAGCTAAAATACCCATAATAAATAAAAATATAATAAATAAAGAAATCCAAGAAATAAAGGCTAAAAATCCAATAAAATATGTATACCTAGGAGGAACAGAAATACTAATAAAAGCATGTTTCAGAGAAGGAATAGATACACCAATAGAAATATATTTAGCAGATGATAGAATAATTCACCCTATAGAGAAAAGTATAATAAGTGCAGTTAAAGGAAATCTAATATACCAAAAATTTAAATTTATAATAAGTGCAAATTATTCAGTAGCCTTGGACGATAGAAATATAGATAAATCATTAGTATTATACTGGAAAATGTCAGAAATAGAATTAACACCGGGCAGTAAAGTATTTACAGCTAGATGTAAGAATTTATATGTACTAACAACAAAACATAAAATAATGGCTAAAAATAAGATTCAAAGAATTAAGATAGAAAACCCTTTTGACAAAATAGTTACTATCATTGATAATAATGATTATAGTTATAAAGAAATAGATATTGAAGAAGATTTAGAAATAATAAAAGAAAGACTAAGTACATCAAAAAGAATAAATTATGATACACCATCATCATCAAGAAGTAGTACCTCAAGAAGGATAAACTATGAATTACAACCAAAATTATTAGAACAAAAAATAAACGAAATACAACCTTACCAATATTATATAACAGGTAGGTATAAATAAAAAGACAATATTATATAAATAAAAAGATAATAAATAAAGAAATCCAAGAAATAAAGGCTAAAAATCCAATAAAATATGTACACCTAGGAGGAAAAGAAATACTAATAAAAGCATGTTTCAGAGAAGGAATAGATACACCAATAGAAATATATTTAGCAGACTAAGTATCCATTGGCATAGTTCTTCCATGTCTGCTTCTTTATGTTCTTTGGAGTTTGCATAGATCATTGTCTGGTCTCTTGAATAGTAGCTCCAAATTGAGTTGCCATTTAGGTAGTTGTTTGCTAGCTCATTGAGTATAGTGGCGAGTCCGATAATCCTTTTGTTTGCGTAGAATTCGGGTATCTCTGTACATTGTATCTCATTTTGTTGTTCTATTCTTTCCGGAATTATCATCTCTTTTTTCAATCCTATCTTTACAACCTGTATAATTGGTTTTATTTCATCATATAGTATCTCTGCTGGTGCCGAGTATATTTTTATATAAAAGAATGTGCCTTTAGTTATTCTTTTGTATATAGTAAATGCTTTATGTATTTCTGGTATGGTAGCTATTTCATCTCCTGTTGCTGTATATACAGTACTAAGTAGTCCGTAGTCGTAACAAGTCCTTACTAGGTTAGCATTTGTTTTAGGTTGGGCTATCAGTTTGTTGTATCCTTGTAAATATTGGGTTATATAGTCTTCTGTTGGGTTACTGGTGCTGGTAGATCTTGGATTTTTATTCAAAAAGATTTGTATTTTATGGATATTTTGTATATATCTGCTAGATATGTGGTTATAGGTTTGTTTGGCCTGGTTTAGGCTTTCTTTGTATGTGGTAGTTTGTGGAGTAGGGGTGATTGGTATACTTCTTTTTGGTGTAAATGGTTTATCAAATAGTTTATTTTTGGTGATATCTTTTTTATCTCCTGCAGTTCCTGATGTCCCTGCAGCTGCACTTAACAAATTGTTAGATTGGGTTTTCTGGTGTTTCCCATCGTCACCTTCTAGCTCTGGAATTTTAGCGTCTTCCGATCGACGTAGCTCCGCATGTTTAGAGTCATGCTACTGACTGTTAGCTCTGCTTTTTAGCTGTTGTATCTCTATGTCCATACTATCCACTTTTTTACAAAGTGTAGTAAGGAGATTGAGTATTTGTTCCATTTTGTCTTTTCCTCCTTCAGTATTTGTATCTGGAGAGGTAGTCTGCAATTGTATTTCTTTCAGTCTTGATAATCTCAATTGTAAATGAAAAATTTAGTATATTTAAAACTAATCTTCTATTTCTTTCGTTGTGACTGAATCTTTTACCTTTTTAGTTATCCACCATTTAACTTGTGTGTTATCTGTTCTAACAATAAATTTGTTATAAACAATATATGGTTCAAATGCTAATAAACATTTATATAATGCAAATAGTTCTTTTCTATTTATCTCCCATTTTATTTGTGGTTCAGTATATGATCCTGAGTAGTATCTATTATGGTGTTCTATTTTTTTATTTTTATATTTATATTTTAATACTCCTCCATAGATGTGGTCACTGGAATCTGTTTCTACTATATAATTAAATTGTCTATTTTCGTCTGGAAAATATAGTTTTGGTAGGTTTTTACACATGTCCTTTATCTTTTTTATATGGTTTCTATCTTTTTCATCAAAATAGTATTCTATGTCCTTTTTTAATTTTTTCTGTAATGGTTTTAAGTTTTCTGCTAATTTTGGCACATATTCTCGTACTTGGTTAACTAGTCCTAAAAAGGATTGTAATTTTTTCTTAGTATCTAATAATTCTTTAGAATTAATTATTTTTTGTACTATATGTGTTTGCATTTTTATTCCATTCTTATCTATTTGTATTCCTAGGAATTCTATTTGATTTTTTAATATTTCAGCCTTTTTTCTACTTAAGCTTATTCCTGATATCTCTATTATATACATAAATTTCTCTAATAATTTTATATGTTCTTCTTTTGTTCTTGAATAGAGTAGTATATCATCTATGTATACTATGCAATTTTCTAGTTGATTAAAGTATGCATCCATAAAATGTTAATATCTACCTGGTGCGTTTTTATATCCAAAAGGTAGTACATTCCATTCGTAAAATCCTTGTGGTACAGTAAATGCTGTTAATTGTTTTGATTCTTCTTCTAGTTTTAGATGGTAAAATCCTGATTTACAATCAAATTTACTAAAATAATTGTATCCTTATATCTGTCTTACTTTTAGTATTTTGTTTGGTATTGGGTAGTTATATGTTTTAGTTTTTGCATTTAAATTTCTACAATCTATAACCATTCTGCTTTTTCCTCTTTTTTGTTCACTATGTTTATTTACTATAAATGTCGGACTATTATGTTTACTGTTACTTTCTTGTATATAATTGTTTTCTAGTAATTCTTTTATATGCATTTGAAATTCTTTTTGGTCTTCAAAATTATATCTCAGTGGTTTCTGCGTTATTATACTATTTTCATCTATTAGTTCAATTTTTATCTTTGTTTTATGTTTTTCCCATCCTTGTAATGGATTTTCATTATATAATGAATTCAACTTATTTTGTAATGCTTGTAGTCTATCTATTGTGAATATTATAATTTCTATTTTGTGATCGCTTGGCGTTATATTTTCTAATTTTTGGGTAATTTTTTCACTTCCTTTTATCCATGGTGTATTTTTTTCTTACCTTGTTACTAACTCTTTTTGCTCCTACTTTCTTATTACATGGGGTAGTAAACCACCAATGTGTCTTTGTTATGGTATGTGGGTATAATTTTTCCAAAAAGGGCATTCCTAATAGTATGTCCTTATTAGTAAATTCATAACTATACATTTCTTCTATTGTTAATATTTTATCCCATATTTGTATTTTTATGTTTTTAGCCTTATGTGTTATCATACTTCCTTCATTATTAAATCCGGTAACTATTAATGGTGTTTTTAATTTTTCCCATTTACTGTCTGGTAAACAGTTATATTTACACATATTTGCTTCTGCTCCTGTATCTATCATAGGTGTGTAGTATCTATTATAATATCCTTCTGCTATTATTTTTGTTAATATATAGATTTTTGGCATTATTCTATATCAAAGTTCTTTTAATAATTATCTTCTTATTTTCGTAATGTATTATTAGTTGTTTTTCATCTAGATTATAGGGTTTTACTGTTTCTAGCCATCTTATTCCTAAAGTAATATTATCTTTTCCTTGATATATTTTGAATTTTATTTTTATTGGTACTCCCCCAATAATTAATTCTTGTTCTGTACTGTGTTCTATATTTGTCAGTATTCTAGGTAATTCTGTATTTATATTTTCATTTTTATTGATTTCTTCTTCTTTTACTAATTCTCTTGTAATATAGTTTTCAATTTGTCCTGTGTCTATTATTATTAAATACTTTCGTTGATCTAGTATTCCTGTTATATATTATTGGTAAGGTTGTATTTCGTTTATTTTTTGTTCTAATAATTTTGGTTGTAATTCATAGTTTATCCTTCTTGAGGTACTACTTCTTGATGATGATGGTGTATCATAATTTATTCTTTTTGATGTACTTAGTCTTTCTTTTACTATTTCTAAATCTTCTTCAATATCTATTTCTTTATAACTATAATCATTATTATCAATGATAGTAACTATTTTGTCAAAAGGGTTTTCTATCTTAATTCTTTGAATCTTATTTCTAGCAATTATTTTATGTTTTGTTGTTAGTACATATAAATTCTTACATCTAGCTGTAAATACTTTACTGCCCGGTGTTAATTCTATTCCTGACATTTTCCAGTATAATACTAATGATTTATCTATATTTCTATCGTCCAAGGCTACTGAATAATTTGCACTTATTATAAATTTAAATTTTTGGTATATTAGATTTCCTTTAACTGCACTTATTATACTTTTCTCTATAGGGTGAATTATTCTATCATCTGCTAAATATATTTCTATTGGTGTATCTACTCCTTCTCTGAAACATGCTTTTATTAGTATTTCTGTTCCTCCTAGGTGTACATATTTTATTGGATTTTTAGCCTTTATTTCTTGGATTTCTTTATTTATTATCTTTTTATTTATTATGGGTATTTTAGCTTTTCCTTGAGTATATTTGCAGTCTATTATGTGTTCTTTTTGGCTTACTACATAATATTGTTCTTGTTTTATCTTAAAGAAATTTCTTAATTTGGGTACTTCTAGTATTTTATCTATGCTCAAATCTAATTCTTTCCCTTTTATTTGTTCAAACATATTGTTGTCAAATATTATTTTTTGTTCTGTACTTTCACTGTCTTGGTATTCTTCTTTACTTATTATTCTTATATCTTTCTCAGTCATCATCTGTCTCATATTCTTTTATCTCATTTTCACTCTCTGTTTTTTCATATTCTGTTAATTCATATATGCTATCGTCATCGTTTAAATCGTAGTCTATATATTCTAGTTGTTTGTATTTTTCATTTTCTATAATTACTTCTGATATTTGTTTTTTAGTTATATTTCTGGGTATTTTACAATCTCTAGCCAAATGTCCTATTTTGCCACAATTGTAGCATTTACATTCTGTTATATTTTTCTTAGTTCTATAAGGTCTTTTTTGTTTATAATTTTTTATATAATACCTTTTCCTTGGTTTCTTGTACTTGTATTTTGTCCTAAATGGTCTGTATTTTTTGATTCTTTTCTTGTATTTATATTTGTTTGTACATCCAAATTTTGGTGTTGTTTTTGTTGTACAACATGCTAAGTTTTTTATTAAGATTTTTTCCATTTTCATGTCTTCCTTATGTTTTTCACATAATTCTATAAACCATTTTTGTAAGAATTTTATTCTAGCTCCTAGTGTATCTACTAATCCTGATTCTTGCCATTCTTTAGTTATTTTTGAACTAAATGGTTCTGGTAATTTTGTGTAATATAATTTTCTTATTTCTCTGCTTTCTTCATTCGTATATAATCCTTTATAGTAATATTCTTTAAATGCACATGTATATTCATCTATATAACTTATTTTACATATACTTAATTTATTTATTAGATTCCTATTTAGTTCCTTATCTTTTTGTCGTTCATCTATTTCAGTCTTCGTGCTACTAAATTCGTTTCTTATTGCCATTTCATATTTGTTTAATATATCTATAGATGTTGCTGCTACTTCATTATTGGGTTTCTTATTATTTCTTAGTGTTTCTAAACTTTCTGCTGATAAGTTTTGTAACCATATTTTTGCTGTTCCTATGAGTGTTCTTTCTATATATCCAGGGGAATCTGCTACTGATATTTTATTATCTATTAGTTATTTTGAAATATATCCTATCCATAATTGGATTATTTTATTTGTATCTGCTACACAATATAGATCTAAGAAGTTATATTGTTCTATGTTTTACCTAGGTGTCCAGTTCCTATTCAATCTTTTATCCCATAATGTTTTAATTTGGGGGTTGCGGAATTTAGAAGTAGAAATGAGAGGAAATTGTTGTGAGGATGGATGGATGTTGCCTCCGTCTGGCTTCTCTATTTATAAACAAAAGAATTCTTTACAAATGACTTTTACTATTCATGAATGACCTTTACTATTCATGAACAGTAACTGACCTCTACTATTTACACAGTAATATGACCTTTACTATTTATTAATAGTATTTGCCTTTTACTGTTTGCACAGTATTTGGCCTTTCCTATTTATAAATAGTAACTGACTCTTACTATTTACTACTATTTACTTTACGACTTTTTACATAAAAACAAAAAACTTTACAAAAAAGCAAAGACACATATACAACATATATCTTTTCCTTTATGTCGATGTCTTCTTTATGTCTTTGTCATTCCAGCTGTACTTCGGGTATCTGTTTGTTGTCTTCACCATGGCATTTTGAACAATGGTGATCTGGATATTTCTGTCCTATAGTTTTGCAATATCTTGTCAGAAGTGCCGGAGATATATAATTTTTTCGTATAGCTCTTGTTGTAGGTATTTGTTCTGGTTTTAGCAGACTAAGTATCCATTGGCGTATTTCAAATCGTTCATAAACCATTCATTATCATAATCATAATAGTAACTTTATCAAATCATCACTTAATCCAATAACATAAACATAACAATGCATAAAACATACAGAACAATGGGAGGATTCTTCATAACCAACACCATCATGGTAGAGCCGTACATGATGCCCCAAGTATCTCACTCAAATGGGCAGTGTCGCCCCTGGCTTGCCAGCTGAGGGACGTGCATTATGTGATATCACGAAATAGGTATCATTAACATTTTAATGTATCAATATAAACCTATGATGACATATAATTATGAGAGACCGGCTTAGTCCTTTGAACATTGGGCTTCTCGGTGATAGACACTCCTCCCAGAAACATGCACATTAGGCTATATGTAAATCAATAACATCATTCATTGAGATTCATGGACAAATAAATATTATCATCATTGATACCCATTAAATACATGATTAGCCAAGAATCTAGGCCCCTTGAAGTTGGCCAACATTATAAATCGATAAATCATGAGATCCATTTTGAAATCGTAAGTCACTCTTGAACATGTGGGCATTGTACAATACTTAATACGCTTGAAAATACTCAATTCATTGGAAAATATGATTATAAATATGGGTAACTTGAAAACATGCTTTTCATCATCAATAATTCATCATAAACCTTGACCTTCATGAACTTTTCATTAATGGGCATTTTAATTTTAAAAACTTGAAACATGATTTTTTACATGAAAAACAACATAAAACTTGCCCATAATTCGAAATTCAATTGTAGTAAATCAATTAGATAAAACCCATGTAGAGAAATCGAATTCTCATGCATTGGGTAAAACCACATATATTTTTAATGGGAATTTCATGAAATTGAAAGAGATTGGGCATGGCTATGAGAGGATTCACCCATTCATAACCCAAAATATCTGGGGAAAATCAATTCTCACCACTCCTTGAAAGCCCGAAGGAAATTGATGAAGAAAACCTTGAAACTAGCTTGATCACCTCTAAATTTTCTAACTTTTTGCATGAATGAGAATGAATAGGCTAGAAGGGCTTAACATATCTTAATACACTCAGAAAATAACTTAAAACGGCGCAGTTTAGGACCTTAGAGCGTACAAATGACAAAAATACCGTTAATGAAAAACGCTGAAAATATGCACTGAGCGAACCAACGACCGGACTAACGGATTGTTGGAGGATACCACGACTCATGGTATCCATCCATTGTCTGCACTACCCAAGATTCTTGAACTCAGGTTCGACCCATGACTAGACAGGATATAGAACCTGATTGGTCAAAACCCTTTGAGCTCATGTGCGATGCCAGTGGGGTGGAATTAGGAGCAGTGCTTGGTCAGTGGAAAGACAAGATATTTCATCCAATCTTCTATGCTAGCAAGGTCCTGAATGATGCAGAAACAAAATACACAGTAAAGGTGTAGGAGCTTCTCATTGTTGTGTTTGCGTTTGAAAAGTTTCAGGAATATTTGCTAGGGACGAAAGTGGTGGTGCACACGGACCATGCAGCGCTTTGGCATTTAATGGCCAAGAAAGATGCTAAGCCAAGACTGATCAGGTGGTTGTTGCACGAATTCGACTTTGAGGTGAAGGATCGTAAGTGATGTGAGAATCATGTCGCCGACCATCTATCGCGCCTAGAGACAAGTGGGCCGCTAGGAAAACATGAAGAGATGAATGATGTCTTTCCGAATGAGCGTATTCTAGCCGCAACCCACAATCTAACACCATGGTTTGCTGATTTTGCTAATTACCCGGGAAGCAACTTTCTACCCGAAGGTTTGAACTTTCTACAAAAGAAGAAATTCATGCATGACGTCAGAAATATTTTTTGGTATGAACCTTACCTCTTTCAGAGCTGTGCAGATGGTTTAATACGATGGTGTGTTCTAGAAGTAGAGATGGTCCCCAATCTAGAGGCTTGTCATTCTTTACATGTTGGAAGTCATTTATGGGAGTGTGCGGACAGTAGCGAAGGTGTTACGGTGTGGGTTTTACTGGCCTACATTACATAAAGATGCCCATGACTTTGTGGAGCAATGTTATCGATGTCAAAGGACAGGGAGTATTTAAAGACGACATGAACTTCCGCTAACACCGATATTAGAGGTTGAGCTATTTGATGTATGGGGGATCGACTTCATGGGCCCTTATGTAAGCTATTATGGAAACACATACATCTTGGTAGCAGCTGATTATGTCTCCAAATGGGTGGAAGTTTTTGCACTACCAAATAATGAAGGGAGGAAGGTAACCCCCTATTTGAAGAAATATATTTTCTCGTGGTTCAGTACTCCCAGAGCCATTATTAGCGATGGAGGTTCTCATTTTTGCAACCGTGTATTTTAGTACATTTCTTTCTAAATATGGTGTGAAACAAAAAGTGGTGACCCCTTATCACCCGCAGACCAGCGGACAAGTGGAAGTTTCAAATCGGAAAACAAAATCCATCTTGACTAAAACAGTTAATGTTAACAGAACCGATTGGGCGCGAAAGTTAGATGATGCCTTGTGGGCATATCGGACAACATTTAAAATGCCAATTGGAATGTCTCCTTATCAGCTGGTGTTTGGAAAATCATGTCACCTCCCCGTTGAGTTAGAACACAAAGCTTTGTGGGCATTGAAAAGCTTAAATCTTGAATGGGGAAGAGTAGTCCAAGCTCGAGTTCATAATCTACATGACTTGGATGAATACAAAATGAGGCATATGAGAATGTAGCTACTTACAAAGCCAGAATGAAACATTATCATGACCAAAAAGTGTTGCAGCATAGTTTTGCTCCAGGGGAATGGTGTTTTGTTTAATTCATGACTACGACTGATCCCCTGGGAAATTGAAGTTGAAATGGTCAGGTCCTTTTAAGGTACCTCAAGTGTATGAGAATGGTGCCATAGAACTCCATGGAGAGAATGGGAGAAAGTTCAAAGTGAATGGCCAACTAGTTAAAAGATACTTAGGGGGTGTTGGAAGAGGTTGGCTGAATACAGGTTGTATATCTCGATGAACCATAGGTCCCGAGAGACCTCCGTCGTGCCATGACGTTAACTAAGGCGCTTCTTGGGAACCAACCCAAGCATTTTTATTTTTATAACTCTTCTTATGTATTGTTGTTTTTGATTTTTCTAGGTTGGGCTAGTGAACTTCAAAAAGAGCAAGGACAGGGCTGGCCGGCGAAACGCAGGCGACATTCTGCGAATCGCCGGTGGGTCACCGGCTGTGTCCAGTGCACTAAAGGGTTTAAATATAATCAAAAAACCATCTGGCGAAGCGCCGGTTCAAAGCGCGAATCGCCGATTAATCAGCGAAGTCAACCAGAGTGCGTGGGAGTATCCCTGTCATCAGTGTCTAAATCGTTGAAACGCTGGATCTATACTGTGACACGCTGGTAAGTCGCCGATCTGGTTTTCGGGAAGCTCAAACAGGTAATGTTAGCGGCGGTTACATCGACAAATTGTCGGTCCCCTTTCGCGATCTCCGGTGAAGCTGAGCTGAAATATATTCTCTATTTCTAATGTTTGACTAACCTTTCCCACTTCCCCACTTTTCACTCATCTCTTTCCCACCATCTTTCAATTTCCCTAAACTACCCACTTCCCCATCTATCCTCCATTAATGACCACCATCTCTCACCCAATAAAATACCTCTTCCTTCCGATTTAAATACCTCCGTCCATTTTCACTTACAAATCTCTATCACTCCATTGTAATCTCACCATTCCTGCGGTAAGCAGAGGCTGTTGGTTGTGGCTATTCACCTAATTGGTTAGGTCTTTGTCACTCACTCTCTATGAGTACAAGCTATTGGTGATATCTTGTTTCTTTGGTGCGTATTTATTCTTTTCCTTTCTATTTGTGGGTGGATTATTTGTTTTGTTTTCATGTGGGTGTCACATGGGGTTTTGGTGTAGTATGAGTGGGACACCCCCTCAAGTTTCCCAATGATAGATAGTTTGATACTTTTCTTAAGGGATACTTGTCATTTTATTTGGTTAGGTTATGATTTGTGTACATCTATGTGGGGGTGGCCTGTAGGTTAATTATTGGTCGGCCACCCGCGAACCGCCTGTCTTGTTTTGGGAATCACCGGTGGTCTCGCAGATTGACTTGTCGAATATTACATGTTGGCATCACTCTGCAGTATGTCGATGATTCGTGGATCTAGATCGGTGTTTCGCCTTTATGGCGCCGGTATGTATGATGTTTTCCTAGGACACTGCTTAATATCGGTGACTCATCGGCTTTCTCGACTCTGTAGTGGTGGTTCGCTGATGATTCCTCTCACTATATAAACATAGACCCGGATCGTAACACAGGAGAAGGAGTCCCGAACGACTTCAACTCGACCCGTGGCATGAACATTCACCTATCTTCATATCATCAAAACAGAATACTTAACATATCAACATATCGGAAGCATGAACATAACATGCATAGCATGATAACCGGTACAGACTAAATACATAACAGTGGAGTACTACATAGAGTCTGAAAGCCTCTAACATAACAGATGGGTTGATGGGACAACATCCCCAACTAACCCGGCAACTGAAACTAAAAGAAAACATGAATGTCTAAATTAAATGTGCTCGGAGAATGAGGACTCACAACAAGATGGATGCGGGACTCCGTAACAAGCTAATGGCGATGCTGGATCTGAAGATCGGGGCCTGTATCATAAAATGATATATTATAGAGTATGCGGTCAGTAGGTGGAATGTATCGAGTACGCAAGGTAAGTAAAACAAACATTTAAAAATATATAAAAGATCATAAATGATTATAAGAGAAGGAGATCATGCTCGTATCATAAATATCATAAGATAACATAAGGCTCAGGGTTTTCAAATCGTTCGTAAACCATTCATTATCATAAGCATAATAGAAACTTTATCAAATCATCACTTGATCCAATAACATAAACCTAACAATCCATACAACAAACAGAAAAATGGGAGGACTCTTCATTACCGAAACCATCATGGAAGAGCCGTACATGATGCCCCAACTATCTCATTCAAGTGGGCAGCGTCGCCCCTGTCTTGCCAGGCGAGGGACGTGCATTATGTGATATCACGAAAGAGGGAATCATTAACATTGTGATGTATCAATATAAACCTATGATGACATATAATTATAAGACACCGGCTTAGTCCTTTGAACGTCGGGCTGCTCGGTGGTAGACACTGCTCTCAGAAACATGCACATTAGGCTATATGTAAATCAACAACATCATAATTGAGATTCATGAACAAATACATATTATCATCACTGATACCCATAAAATACATGATTAGCCAAGAATCAAGGTCCCTTGATGTTGGCCAACATTATAAATCGATAAATCATGAGATCCATTTTGCAATCGTAAGTCACTCTTGAACATGTGGGCATTGTCCAATACTTAACATGTTTGAAAATACTCAATTCATTGGAAAACATGATTACAAATATGCGTAACTTGAAAACATGCTTTTCATCATCAATAATTCATCATACATGAACATTCATCACAAACCTTGACCTTCATGAACTTTTCATAAATGGGAATTTTAGTTTTAAAAACTTGAAACATGATTTTTTTAATCATAAACAACATAAAACTTGCCCATAATTCGAAATTCAATGGTAGTAA
Organism: Datura wrightii; assembly: GCA_035772735.1. NCBI lineage: Eukaryota > Viridiplantae > Streptophyta > Magnoliopsida > Solanales > Solanaceae > Datura > Datura wrightii. The sequence continues at coordinate 115,676,439 of JASDFA010000001.1, forward strand.
CTCAATTAGATCAAACCCGTGTAGAGAAATCGAATTTTCATGCATTGGGTAAAACCCCATAGATTTTTAATGGGAATTTCATGAAATTGAAAGAGATTGGGCATGGCTATGAGAGGATTCACCCATTCATAACCCAACATACCTGGGGAAAATCAATTCTCACCACTCCTTTAAAGCACAAAGGAAATAGATGAAGAAAACCTTGAAGACTAGCTTGATCACCTCTAAATTTTCTAACTTTTGCATGCATGACAATGAATAGGCTAGAAGGGCTTAACCTATCTTAATACACTCAGAATATAACTTAAAACGACGTAGTTTAGGACCTTAGAGCATACGAATGACAAAAATACCATTAATGAAAAACCCTGAAAATCTGCACTGAGCGAACCAACGACCGGACTAACGGATTATTGGAGGATATCACTACTCATTGTATCCATCCGTTGTCTGCACTTCCCAAAATTCTTGATCTCAGGTTCGACCCATGACTAGACAGGACGAGACGTCCTTCCATCCAACGGGTCGTCACATCGTCAGTCGCTTGCCCCCATCAGATCCTGCACTGGTCCTTCCAACGAGCCTTACCACGACTCATTACTTCATCAAACGAGTCGTGGTTGCCTTCCTTTAGGTCCACTGGAAAATATACCTATTCCCATACGACGAATCATTGTATTGGATGACGGTTCGTTACTTCACCCCTTGTTACTCACTGACACCAGACCAACACCTCCTACAACTGCTTCCAAAGGGTCATTGGTTGGACCAACGATCCGTTGGGTTGTCTGTCCTGCAACATTTTTCCCAATTTCAGCCAAACTTCCAATTTTAAATCCTGGGTCTAAACTTAGGCACTTCAGGGGTATTACAATAACTCCCCCTTGGGTACATTCGTCCTCGAATATTGGAAACATATAGAAAATAGAGACATGCAATCATTATACCCAAATACTGATCATTTAAACCGAAAACAAACAGAATGACTATCTCCGATTCAAAGCACATAGCTGAACTGATTTCATGATTCACATACACATCGATATTCATAAAATTAACTTGATCACATGAAGTAAACATGAAAACTAAATAGAGTTTTAGGGCAAAATTGATACCTCAAGTTGGAACTGACTCGGTAGAGAATAAATGTGGGTATCTAGCCATCATATCCGCTTCGGCCTCCCACATAGCTCCTTCAACATGTTGATTCCTCCATAACACTTTAATTGAAGCTACTTCCTTATTCCTTAGCCTTCAAATCTAACGATCCAATATTTCCACCAGAACCTCCTCACAGCTAAGGTTGTCTTTTACACCAACACTGTCCACCGGGACAACTAGAGCAGGATCATCCAAACACTTCTTCAAGAGCGATACATGAAACACATGATACACGGAAGACTACTCTGAGGGCAACTCCAATTCATATGCCACTTCGCCAACTCTTTTCACAATCTGATAAGGGCCAATATAACGAGGGCTGAGTTTTCCTTTCTTTCTGAATCGCATCATTCCCTTCATGGGAGATACCTTCAGAAACACCCAGTCATCCACCTCGAACTCAAGTTCGCTCCTTCTCACATCGGCATAGGACTTTTGGTGTCTCTGAGTGATTTTCAGCCTGTCCCTTATCAATTGAACCTTCTCCATAGCCTCATGAACCAAATTTGGTGCTTATCATTGCTGCCTCACCAACCTCAAACCATCCGATGGCGGTCTACACCTGTGCCCATAGAGAGCCTTGAATGGCGCCATTTGGATACTTGAGTGATAGCTGTTATTGTAGGCAAATTCGATCAAAGGAAAGTGATTATCCCAACCACCTTTGAAGTCAATCATGCATGCCCTCAACATGTCCTCGAGGGTTTGAATTGTACGCTCCGCTTGACTATAAGTTTGCGGGTGAAATGTTGTGTTGAGTTTAACCTATGTACTAGGTCCTTTTTGAAATGACCTCCAAAACTGAGAGGTAAATTGAGTACTTCAATCTGAAATGATGGATAAAGGAGATCCATGCAATCGGACTAACTCCCGAACATATAGTTTGGCATACTCTCCATCGATCCATGGTTTTAACTGATAGAAAATGAGCAGCCTTGGTCAAACGACCAACCATCACCCAAATGGAGTCATATTGTCGGCGAGTATGAGGTAAACCTGTGATGAAATCCATATTAATTTCTTCCCACATCCACTGGAAATGCTGATATCCTGAAGTACACCTCCCGGTCTCTGATGCTCAACCTTTACTTGCTGATAGTTTAGACACTTGGCTATGAATTCTGCAATATTCCTCTTCATGCCATTCCACCAATATATTTCCTGTAAGTCATGGTACATCTTGGTTGCACCTTAATGGATAGAATACCTGGATCCATGCAACATTCGGCTCCTCAAATCATCAACATCTGAAACACATAGGCGACCCTGGTACCGACGCACACCATCTCCCCTTGGGAGAAGACTTCCACCTTCTTACTTTGAACGACTTCCTTCAACTTTAATAAAATTGGGTCCTCATCTTGTCTAGCTTTCACATCAGTCACCAAGGACGATTCTGATCGGTTCTGCACCACAACACCGCCATCGGTCGAGTAGGCCAACCTAACTACCAACCTTGCGAGTCGATGTACATCTTTCACCAGCTCCATCTTCCCTTCATCCACATGGGACACACCCTCCATAGAGAGTCTAATAAGTGATACATAATTAAATTGGGAATAAAATCTGCCCTATTGGCCTTAAATAAATAATTGAAGCATGCTAGAATTTGACCTATAGACATAGCAAGGATATTTACATGGAATTGGGTTAAAACTCTAGAAATTTCAATACCCTTAATAGAGACTTGAATTCATGAATTAGAGAATAAATTGGACATGAGGGTGGAAGAAATCCCCCATTCATAGCCCTACATACAGTTGAGTGAACTTTGACGTATACTCTTGTAATGTCATGTCGTTCTGCCTCAAGTTCATAAACTCAGCAGCCTTAGCTTCCGTTAATCCCAAGGAAAGAACCTATCCAGGAATGCAGTTACAAACTCTTCCATTCAACTAGACCTGCACTATTCCGCCTTCCCTCCTTCCATTTCTTATACCAAATTTGAGATATCCCTTTTAACTGATAAGTAGCCAGATTTGAACTTTCTACCAATGTAACACCCATGATTTGGGTGATCTTCTACACCTCGTTAATGAACTCCTGGGGCTCCTCATCAGTCTTAGTCCCGCGAAATGCTGGGGGATTCATTCAAGTAAAATCTCGAACTCTGGTAGTAGCTGCAGACCCATTAGTATATACTGGCACAATAACTTGCTACTTAACCTGATTGGTCATTGCCTGAGCCAGCATCTGAATAGTAGCCCGAAACACTGCATGTGACACCTGATTGTCCTGAGGGGCTAATGGAGCTGGTGGGGTTGGTTGATTAGCATTTCCGATCCTCCTTCTATTTCCTCTCTTAGGAGGCATCGTTATCACTGAAAAGGGTAAAGTACAAGTTAGGAGGACATTTTAGAGATTAAACTTACACACGATAAGAATCATGAAGAAAAGGGATTTTCCAAAAAAAGCCTCGTAGAATCCCCCTCATAACTTCAGCACACTTCACACCCACAAAAAGGGCTCTATCTGATGTGGCTTTTGGACATTCTAGGACACTCTAAACCTGAGGCTCTAATACCAAGTTTTTCATGACCGAGTTTAGACCCTGGATGCGATATGGTACTTAGGATCACAAGTGACCCCAAGCAAAGACATGGTAAAGCATACTCCTACTAAGACTGATATGCTAAAAATTATATTAAGTAGAAGCCGACTAAAGAAATAAGAAAATACTAATTTATAATGGAAAGCTGAACAATCACTAAAAGTCAAGATGAAATTAACATATACTGTTTGAATACCTTCTAAAAAGAACTGATGAGTTGCTGGGACAAGCCCCCAGCTAATATCTAAAACTAAACCAAAAATAACAACTGAAAATTATTCTCCAGCCCTCGCCAGATGAGGACTCACCATTGAAGCTGCTGGGGAATCGCTGAAAGAAAACTAGCTGCGGTGCAGAGGCTGGATACATGAGCCTATATCATAAAACTATGTAGCACATGGAAACATGCGATCAATACTTTGAATGTATTGAGTATGTGAGATATAAGTTAAATATAAGAATACTGATAATATGTAAACTATACTGACAATACATGCAATGTCCATATCTGGAATTATAAGTATTGAAAAGAAGTAGAAAGTCTGACAATACTGTAAGAACTAATAACTGTCTAAAGGTCATAAGAATCTCTTGAAATTTCGGAGACTAAACTACATTGGAGACTATGATTGTACTGGCCTGAAAAGTAGTGTGGGAGAGCCTATAACCGAAATATAACCACGTGAGCGACACGTGGAGTTCTATGTATAAACCCATCGATGAGAGCCCACTGTACCTTGTCAGGGTATAGTGTATGAGCTATGTGATAAGTTTCTAGGGCCTATTCAGGCTCATAACTTATAGTGGAGAATACTCTGGGAACCTGGTTGTGGTGAACCTCGGCCCGCTTGGTGCTAAGTATTACTCCCACTGAAAACCTACTTATATCTAACTGGCTGATAGCTCAAATTTGATGTCCTAGGACTAAGTCAGAACTACTTAACCAAAGTATTTTGAGAGTTTAAGGACCTGAAAGAAATTTTGTTCTAAGATTTGTCAGAGTTGCTTTGTCTGAAAGTGTCGTGACAGTCTCAAGACCGACAATCATGCAACTAAACTAATACTATTGAATTTATTAAAAGATTGATGAAGAGTCAAACTGATCAGCTAACATTTCCAGAGAATACTTAATATATCCATAGTCTGAAAATAATAACTTTAAGTCAAATCATACACACTGAGAATTTATGCTCAAATAACATTCCATGAAAAAAATACAACATTCTAGACCAACTTTAAAATCATGTAAGATTCAACCTAAATATCATAATAAACTATGGAGAAGATCATATTATTAGATATATATCAAAAACATAACAATCATGTGCTAGGGTGAAAAAAATTAGCAAGACAACTGGAGTTTAGGAACACTCATAATTTATTTGAAAAAGCCCTAATTCTTAACTCTTGCAGGGCTAGAATAGAAAAGGTTTCTGAGGGTAACTTCTAGGAAATAAGGATGGAAGAATCCCCTTGTTGAATTTTCACATACCTGAAGAAGAAAGTCCTTGAGAAGAAGTCTTGAATTTATGAACTGGAGGAAGAACTCTAATTCTTGTTGGGGGAGAGATCTTGAGCTCTAACGTTCTGTTCTTGAGATGCTAAGTGAGAAATGAGGTATAAGAATTGACTAACTCCACATAAACATTGAATATTTACCCTAAATGACGTAGTTTAGGCAATAAAATAGCAGGAAGTTACAAAGCTGCCCTGGAAGAAAGTCTGAAAAGTTGCCCGTCAGGATCCAACGGGTCACACAATGAGTTATTGGTTGCGATCACAACTTGTTGGGACCAGTCACTGGTTCTGGGTTAGAAAATTTCAGTTACTAGAACTGAACAACAAACAAAAACAATGACTCGTTAGATGGAACAACGAGTCGTTGGTCCCACTCATTGTCACTGAGAGAGATTTGAACTAATTGTGGATATCCCCTAATAGATGGACAGGAGGACCCGTTATCCCAAAATAACAGGTCATTGTTTCCATCCGTTGTCACAGGGGTTACTTCAGAATTTTCAGGATCTCACTCACTAGCTACATAGGACGAGTCGTTATATAAAACAGCGACTGATCGTCTGGCCCGTTGTTTGAGAGGAGGATTTAGCAGGTTTCTGGACTGGGTTACACCAAGAAATAAGAAGACACGTTACTTCATTCAATGAGCCATTCTATGTCTTGTTGGTACCTGGAGGAAATTGTTTAGAGATTACAATGACTCTTCTCACGGGTCGTTGTTCCTGACAACGACTCGTTGGTTGAATCATTTTGCTACAATATTAATGAGTAGACAGCTTTGGATTCTTATGGAGATATGGCTTTGGTAAAAATTTGCTTAGCATGTGCTTTCTCGGGTGCTACTTAGAATAGAGATAGTCAGACTCTAACTTGAGAATGTTATAGCGCTATGAAATAAGGACATTCTGATCGACCCGATTGGCTCTCATTCTAGTTTGGGGGAAAGGTCAAAATCATAAAATCTTTCTTCCTGGTTGGTGTACCAGGGCGAGGCGAATCCCAACCCTTTCGTTAGCTATCTTAGCTTTCCCTCTTTTTAATCTATATTAGATCCTCCATTACTTCTTTGCAAATTCCTTTTATCTTTTATTTAGCTACTACTTTTTCCCAGTCCACACCCAATCAAAGTAGTCAGTGTGTCTGCTCCATCCTTCTTTGACAAAATGGATGCTATAGGAGAGGTTGGGAAGGAGGCACATCGCTAAAGATGGTTTGTTTATACGCGAGGAAGGTCTTTTTCCTTTCTTCTTCCATTGCTTGACTAGGTTCTCTTTGCAAGGAATGGAAGGCATCCGTGCAGGTAGAAAAAGGCGGAGGTCAAGTTATAGGCCCAAGCAGGTAAGGTGTAGTAAGTTACTTCTTCCTCTTTTGCTTGTCATTGGATTGGAAGCCGTAGTTTTTGGTTTTTCATTTTATTTCTGGGTTTGGTCTAAGAACTTTTGGGGTGTTACACTTAGAATGGGAATGCAGCAGGAGTGAGGGTGCGACACTTTCTCAGGATAAACCCATCTGAGTTTCTTGGGTCTAAGGTGGATGATGATCCATACGAGTTCTTTGAGGAGGTTCAGAAGATCACCTATATTATGGGGGTGATGGAGAGGAGAGTGTAGATTTAGCCTCCTACCCGTTGAAGGGGGTCGCTCATATATGGTTCCGTTAGTGGAAGGATAGTAAGGGAGTTAGAGCAGTTCCCGTAGGTTGGGATGAATTTTTGATTGTTTTCTTGGACAAGTTCTTCCATAGGGAGTTGTGGGAGGAAAAGGCGGTAGAGTTCGTCATCTTGAAGCAGAACAACAGAATTGTTCAGGAGTATGCTTTAGAGTTTATCCAGTTGTCTAAGTATGCACCGGAGATGGTTGCTAATCCTAAGGCTCATGTGAGCATGTTTATGAATGTGGTGGCAAATTCCTTGGTCAAGGAGTGCATGACCTCTATGTTGATTAATGACATAGATTTCTCTTGGTTGGTCATATATGCCCAGCAATTTGAGGTGGAGCAGATGAAACAGAGGGAGGGAGAGGCCAAGAGGGCAAGGAAAGGGAGCTATGGGCATTCCCAGCAGAGGTCCGATGGCAGACATCGTCCCCAGTTTCACCAGAGGTGATAAGCCCTAGCACGGTAGTCAACCAGTGTTCCATCCATACCTAGACATGATTAGAGGGGTAGAGCATCAGGCTCTAGAGGTCAGGGGAGTATATCAGGAGATCCCAGCATTCCAACTTGTGAGAGATGTAGTAAGAGGCATACTAGAGAGTGCTTAGCGGGTTCAGGTACGTTCTTCAGGTGTGGGAAGCCCGGACACATACTAAGAGGTTGCCCTTCAACTGACATGGCCATGGTAGAGGCCGTGATCTAGCTACCAGTTTAGCAGCTCCACTAGCATGTTCAGCTCAGCAAGGTTCTTCAACTTGTATAGGTGGTGGCTAGCACCAGAATAGGTTCTATGCACATTCATCTTGGCAGGAGCAGGAGTGCTCACCCGATGTGGTTACGGGTATGTTATGAGTATTCCATCTTGATGTGTATGAATTATTAAATCCAGGGGCTAGCTTATCATTTGTGACTCCCTATGTTGATGTTAGTTATAGAGTCAGTCCCCAAATCCTGTTAGAACCCTTCTCACTTTCTACTCCGGTCGACGAGTTAGTTATAGCTCGATGAGTATACAACTATTGTCCTGTCATAGTCCTTCAGAAAGTCACCTCAGCCAAACCTAGTAGAGTTATACATGACCAATTTTGATGTTATCTTCTGCATGGATCGGTTGTATGCTTGCTTTTCTTTAGTAAATACTAGAACTCATATGATAGAGTTTCAATTTTGGGGTGAGCTAGTCCTAGAGTGAAAGGATAGTTCACCTGTGCCTGTAGGTCATTTTGTTTCTTTTATCATTGCCAGGAAGATGATCTCTAAGGGTTTTGTGTACCATTTAGCTTGGTTCAAGGATTCTACATTTGAGACCCTGACCCCTCAGTTAGTTTCTGTTGTATGTGAATATCCAGAGGTATTTTCAGATGTTCTACTAGGAGTCCCTTCTGAGCGGGAGATTGAATTTAGTATTGACCTTCTCCATGAGACGCAGTCGGTATCAATTCCTCCTAACAGAATGGCTTTCGCTGAGCTAAAGGAGTTGAAAGAACATTTGAAAGATCTCCTAGATAAGTGTTTCATCAGACCTAGAAAATCCCCATGGGATGCTCTAGTTCTCTTTGTTCGAAAGAAGGATGGTTCCTTTAGAATGTGCATTGATTATCGACAGTTGAACAAGGTCATAACAAAGAATAAGTATCCCCTTCCTAGGATTGATGACCTATTTGACCAACTTTATGGTGCTAAGTGCTTCTCAAAGATAAACCTCAAATCCAAATATCATCAGCTCAGATTTAGGGAGAGTGACATTCCGATGACAACCCTCAGGACTCGGTATGGTCACTATGAGTTCATAGTTATGTCTTTTGGACTAATGAATGCCCCTATAGCTTTTATGGATTTGATGAACAAGGTATTCAAGTAGTATCTAGATATGTTCATGTGTCTTCAAACATGATATACTCATATACTCTTGGAGCAAGGAGGAGCATGCCGCTCATTTGAGGATTGTGTTGCAGACTCTCAAGGGTCGCCAGTTGTTTCCTAAATTCAAAAGTGTGAGTTTTGGATGAACTCAGTAGCATTCTTGGGTCATGTAGTGTCTACTGAGGTGTTCTGATGGACACCCAAAAGATAAAAATGGTGAAGAATTGGCTACACCAGTTAGTCCTACGAATATTAGGAGCTTTTTAGTTTAGCTAGCTACTATCGGTGGTTTGTTGAGGGATTTTCATTCGTTGCAGCACCATTGACTAAGTTGACCTAGAAAGAGGTCAAATTTCAGTTGTTGGATGCTTGTGAGAAGAGTTTCTAAGAGTTAAAGACTCGACTCAGTTCAACCCTAGTAATGACCCTATCGGAGGGAACAAATGGTTTTGTTATGTATTATGATGCTCAAGGGTTTGTCTTGGTTGTGTGTAGATGCATCATGGTAAGGTCATTGAATATGCCTATAGACAGCTTATGAATCATGAGAAGAATTACCCGACGCATGACCTAGATTTGGCAGCTGTGGTGTTGGCTTTGAAAATTTGGAGGCACTACTTGTATGGGGTTAATGTGGATATGTTGATGGACCACAAGAGCCTTTAGTATATGTTCACCCAGAAGGACCTGATATGACAAAGGAGATGGATAAAGCTTCTCAAGGACTATGACATGAGTGTCCTTTATCATCCGGGCAAGGCCAATGTAGTGGCGGATGCACTTAGTAGGCTGTCCATGGAGAGTGTGTCTCATGTGAAGGATGGGAGAAATAAGTTGGAAAAGGATGTACATAGGCTTGCTCATTTGGGGGTTCTCCTTACAAATTCAGTGGATGGTGGTGTGATTGTTCAGAATGGGTCAGAATCTTCTTTGGTGAGGATAGTTAAAGCTAGGCAAGATGAGGATCCTATTCTAGTGAAGTTAAAGGAAGTTGTCTGGAATCAAAAGTGGAGGTTTTCTCCCAAGGGGGAGATAGTGTACTTCAATATCTAGGCTGATTATATGTGCCAGTTGTTGATGACTTGAGAGAGCGGATGTTCAGTGAGGCTCATGGCTATCGATACTCTATCCATCCAGGTGCCACCAAGATGTACAATGATCTAAAGAAAGTCTATTAGTTGAATGGTATGAAGAAGGACATAGCTATGTTTGTGTAATACCCCGAGAAGGCCTAAGAATAGACCTAAGAGTTGAATTTGAAAAGTGCAGAAAACTGGAAAAAATATCACAGGATGGGCGACTGAATGACTTGTGGTTAGATACCATGAGTTGTCGGAAGCAGTTGTGGTATGGGGGTTCAGGGAAACAGTGGTAACAATGGACGGTGTAACGACTCGTTGTCAGGAACAATGAGTTGTTGTTAGCGGTCCTAGGAAGGGCTGAACTTAGGCTAATGGGGAACGCACAGGGCATCCCACAATTCATGGTGAGACGCGACGGCCAGTTGTTTCAAGTCATTGTTTGTGGGTTGAGAATTCCAGTGCATACAACGGATGGAGACCACGACTCGTTGGAAGCCACCACGATTCATGGTGAGGCTCGTGGTAAAGGAAGTCAGATTAGTCAAGGAGATGACGATGGTCGATACAATGACCTATTGATTGAAGCAACGACTCATCCTGATGAGTCGTGGGAAGAACCTGAGGTTTGTCCTGAGGAAATGGACCCAACGACTCGATACCACGAGTCATTGTATTGTGCAACAACCCGTTGGATCGGTTGTTGGTCCATCCAGAGCAGTTTTCAAGGGAAATTTCATTAAGGACAATTTCGACTTTCCCATGCTTTGAGACCCTAAACTACGTCATTTTGAATTTTTCTGAGTGTGATAAGATGGGTTAAGTCCCTAATGCATACCCATTCCCATGCAAGAGCTTTTAGAGCGGTTTTAGGGAGATTCAAGGTCTTCTTCTCCAAATTTCCATCAATTTCTTGTTGGGTACTTAAGGAACATTTGAATCGGTACATTTCCAGGTATGTAGGGTTTTAGAATGGGTGAAATCCTTTCACACCCATGCCCAAATTTCGAGTTTAATAATGAATCCTCCTATTTGATTCCATGGAGTTTTACCCAATTGCATTAAAATGTGATTCCTCTTTATGGGTTTGATTTAATTGAGTTTTAATTTTTTAATTATGAATGATGAGCAGGTTTTATATTATTTTCTCGAAAATTATGTTTCAAGCTTTTTAAATCTAAAATGCCCATTAATGAGAGTTTATGAAAGTTATGATTTATGATAAATATTCAATATTTGAGTTTATTGATGATGGAAAAGCATGATTTCAAGTATTGAGTATGTCAAGGTATTGGGCGATGCCCACATGTTGAAGAATGATTTATGAACTTATGAACGAATTATATGATTTATCGATTTATGATGTCGGCCGATGAAAAAGGCCTTTGATTCTAGGCTAAGCATGTTTTAAAGGGTATAAATAATGATAGATGTTATATTTTAGCCAATGAATCTTAATGCATGATGTTATTGATTTACGTTTGAGCCTATATGCAAGTTTTTGGGAGTCGTGTCTAGCACCGAGCAGCCCGGCGTTCAAAGGACTACGTCGGTGTCTCATAATCACGTACCACCATGGGTTCTAATGTTATGTATTGTATTGATACCGATCCCCTCAAATGTGACATCATGCCTAACGCGCGACCCTCGCCTGGCAAGCCAGGGTCGACTCTGCCCACTTGAGCGAGATAGCTGGGGCATCATGAAAGGATCTACCATGATGGTGTCGGTTATGACGAGTCTTCCCATTTTTTCGCATGTTTTATGCATTGTTATATTTCTATTCTTGGCTCAAGTTATGTTTTGATAAAGTTTGCATACGATTATGATAATGAATGATTTATGAACGATTTGATGTAAGCATGATGTCCTTCTCCCATGTTTATTTATGAGTTTCTTTTACTTTTAAATGTCCGTTTTACTTACCTTTCATACTTGGTACATTCCACGTACTGACCGCATACTTTCTATGTTGTATCGTTTCATGATACAGGGTACGGATCTCAGGCTCATCCTCCTCTATAGTCCATCTCAGCTCACACTCTCAGATTATTGGTGAGTCCTCATTTTCCAAGGACAGTTTGATAGACTTTTATGTTATCTTGTGTTTTAGTATTGTTCGGGTTAGTTGGGGATGTTGTCCCATCAACCCATAGTATGTAGTAGAGGCTTTCAGACAATATATAGTACTCAGCTTATGTGTATGTCTAGTACTTCCATATGTTATGTGATGGTTATGTTATGCTATGTTTTATGCTTAGTGTTCCGCTTATTTAAATGAGATTAGATGTACGCATGTGTCATGGGCCGACTTGGGGTATCTCGGGGTCCCTTGTCCCATGTCTATGATCCGGGTGTAAGTTCAGGTCGTGACAAACATGGTATCAGAGCAATAGGTTTGAAGTGTCCTAGGGTGTCCGAAAGCCACGTTAAGTAGAGTCTTTTTCATAAGTGTGAAGCGCGCCACACCTATGATGAAGAGGTTGCTAGACGTTTAGGAAACGTTCCCTTCTTTCATGTTCTATGTTGTGCGATGAAAAGTCTCTTTATCCTTCTAATTCGTGTGATTCACAATTGCGGAATTATGGCTCCTTGAAGAATGAATGGAAGGAGGAATGGAATTGATGAAGGCCACGGGGGTGTCAATGACCATTGGCATCAACAAGACCCACCTGTTCAGGAGGCCCAAGCACTAGAGCCAACTGCCCAGGCTGAGTTTCAGGCGGCTATTCAGATGTTGGCGCAGGCCTTGACCGCTCAGGTCAACTAGTAGGCCATTGAGCAGGTCCCACAGAATGGCAATGCAGCAGCAGCTCGGATTAGGGACTCCTTGAGGATGAACCCTCCTGAGTTTACGGGATAAAGGGAGGACAATGATCCACATGAGTTCACTGAAGGGATCTTGAAGGTCACTCAGATTATGGGGGTGACAAATGGGGAATGTGTTGACTTGGCCTCATATCAGCTAAAAGAGGTCGCTCATATTTGATACAAGCAATGGAAGGACAGCAGGGCAGCAGGAGTGGGCCCTATCAGCTAGGATGAGTTCCACATGACCTTTCTCGATAGGTTCTTCCCTCGGGAGATGAGGGAGTTGGAAGTAGCTGAGTTTTTTACCTCAAGCAGGGAAAGATGACAGTGATAGAGTATTCGCTTAAGTTAACGTGTTTGTCAAAGCACGCTCTAGAGTTACTAATGGATCAGAGGGTACGGATGAGCCGATTCGTTCAATGTGTGGCTGGTTACTTAGACAAGGATTGTAGGACTGCCATGCTTCTCCCAGATATGGAATTCCCTCACATAGTGTTGTACGCCCAGCAGGTTGAGGTGAATCATGCTCGGGAAAGGGAGGAAAAGAGGGCTCGGATGGATAGCCGTGGGTTTTCGCATCAGAGGTTTGGTGGTGGCTACCATCAATAGTTTTAGCAGAGATCACTATCCCCAGCACCATCATTAGCTAGTGTTCCATCCAGAAAAAGGGGTGATCAGAGGAGCATGGCTTCAGGATCAAGGGATCAGATAGGCACCCAATTATAGTATACCTCTCTAGCCTGCGAGAAGTGCGACAAGAGTCATGCCGGAGATTGCCTGCTCGGTTCAGATGTTTGCTATGGGTGTGGTAGATCTGGGCACATGCGCCGAGTGTGCCCATATGCTTGACAGGTGATGATAGGGGGCAGGAACAGACCACTAGGATAGCAGCAGCTCCAGCTCGTTCCGCTCCACAGGGAACATCGACTAGTAGAGGTGGCGGATAGGGCCAAAATCGATTCTATTCCCTTGCCTCGCGCCAGGAGCAGGAGACTTCGCCAGATGTGGTCACTGATATGTTGTGTGTCTTTCATATTGATGTTTATGCCTTTTTAGATTGGGGAGCTACCTTGTCTTTCGTGACTCTTTACATTGCTAGTAGCCTTAGACTTTGCCCCAAGACTTTGTTAGAACCATTTTCAATTTCGACCCCTGTTGGTGATGCAGTCGTAGATAGACGAGTATATAGAGAATACCCGATCACTATGTTGCATAAAGTTACCTCCGCAAACCTCGTGGAGTTAGTCATGACTGACTTTGACATTATTCTTGGTATGGATTGGTTGTTTGCATGTTGTGCCTCGATTAATTGTAGGACCCATACGGTGGAATTTCTTTTTTCGGGTGAGTTAGTTTTGGAGTGGAAGGGTAGTTCAGAGATACCAGCAGGTCGGTTTATTTCCTATCTTAAGGCCTGGAAGATGGTTTCTAAGGGCTGCCTGTATCATCTAGTTAGGATTAAGGATGTTGAGTCCGAGACCCCAACTATCCAATTAGTTCCGATGTGTGTGAGTATGCAGATGTTTTTCCTGATGATTTGCCAGGTGTTCCTCTTGAGATATAAATCGTCTTCAGCATTTATCTCTTACCCGATACACAACCTATCTCTATTTCTCCCTACAGGATGGCTCTAGACGAGCTAAAGGAATTGAAGGATCAGTTAAAGGATCTATTGAATAAGGGCTTCAGTAGACCGAGCCAGTCTCCATGGGGTGCACCAGTTTTATTAGTTCGAAAGAAGGACAGTTCCCTTCGCATGTGTATTGACTAACGACAGTTTAACAAGGTTACGGTCAAGAACAGGTACCCCTTGCCCAGGATTGATGATTTATTTGACTAGCTCAAGGGTGCCAGGTATTTCTCGAAGATAGATCTCTGGACCGGATATCACCAGCCTAGAGTTTGGGAGTGTGATATTCCAAAGACAATCTTTAGAACCCGGTATGGCAACTATGAGTTTGTAGTTATTCTTTTGGACTAACCAATTCTCCTACAACTTTTATGGACTTTATGAATAGGGTGTTCAAGCAATATCTGGATATGTTTGTAATCTTGTTCATCAATGACATTCTTATATACTCCCGAACTGAGGAGGAGCATGCCACTCATTTGAGAATAGTGCTGTAAACCCTCAAGGATTGTCATCTGTATGCAAAGTTTAACAATTTTGAATTTTTTCTAGATTCGGTGGTTTTTTTAGGTTATGTGGTATCGAGCGAAGGCATAAGGGTATATTCCCAGAAGATCGAGGTGGTGAAGAATTGGCCCAAACTGGTGAACCCTTAAGAAATTCGGAGTTTCTTGGGCTTAGCAGGCTATTACCGAAGATTCTTTGGGGGCTTTTCATCAATTGTTGTCCCATTGACCAGGTTGACTCAGAAAATGGTGAAGTTCCAATGGTTGGATGCTTGTGAGAAAAGCTTCAAGAGTTGCAGACCCGACTCACTTCAGCACCTGTGTTGACTTTACCCAAGGGTACAAATGGCTTTGTAGTGTATTGTGATGCTTCGAGAGTCGGACTGAGATGTGTGTTGATGCAGCATGGGAAGGTAATAGAATATGCCTAGAGACAGCTGAAAGTTCACGAACAGAATTAACCAGCTTATGATCTTGAGCTGGCCGAGGTAGTGTTTGCATTGAAGATATGGTGGCATTACTTGTATGGGGTCTACGTGGATGTATTTACGGATCACAAAAGTTTGCAATATGTGCTCACACAAAAATAACTAAATCTTCTACAAAGGAGGTGGTTGGAGTTGCTAAAGGACTACGACGTGAGTGTCCTCTACCACCCGCAAGGCTAATGTGGTTGCGGATATGCTTAGTAGGGTCTCTATGGAGAGTGTGTCCCATGTGGATGAAGGAAAGAAGGAGTTGGTGAAGGATTTTCATTGACTTGCAAGATTGGGAGTTAGATTGATCGACTTGATTGATGGCGGCATTATTATGTAGAGTGGATCAGAATCTTCCTTAGTGGTCGAAGTCAAATCTAAGCAAGATGAGCGTCGAACTTTGAGGAAGCTAAAGGAAGCGGTGCGGTGTCAAAAGGTGGAGGTTTTCTCCTGGGGGGAGATGGTGTGCTACGATACCAGGGTCAACTCTGTGTTCTGGATGTTGATAATTTGAGGCTTCGAATATTGCACGAGGCACATGGTACTAGATATTCCATCCATCTGGGATCTGTGAAGATGTACAGGGACCTGCGAGAAATCTATTGGTGGAATGGTATGAAGAAGGATATTGCGGAATTCATAGCTAAATGTCCAAACTGTCAGCAAGTGAAGGTCGAGCATCAAAGGTCGAGAGGTGTACTTCAGGATATTAGCATTCTCGCTTGGAAGTGGGAGGAAATAAATATGGATTTCGCTATAGGCCTACCTCGTACTCGCCGGCAATACGACTCTATTTGGTTGGTGTCGACAGGTTAACCAAGTCTACACACTTTATACAAGTCAAGACCATGGATTCAGTGGATGATTATGCCAAGTTGTATATTCGGGAGTTGGATCGACTTTATGGAATGCCCTTGTCTATTATTTCATATTGAGGTACTCAGTTTACCTCCCAATTCTAGCGTTCTTTTCAAAAGGGACTTGGGACTCAATTTAAGCTTAGTATAGCCTTCCATCCACAAATAGACGACCAGGTAGAACGAACCATTCAGACCCTCGAGGATATGCTGAGGGCGTGTGTTATGGATTTCAAAGGTAGTTGGGATGACCATTTGACCTTGATCGAGGTTGCCTATAATAACAGTTATCACTCTAGTATCAAGATGGCACCGTTCGAGGTTCTTTACGGATGAATGTGTAGATCGCCCATTGGATAGTTTGAGGTTGGTGAGGCAGCCATGATAGGACCTAATCCGGTTCATGAGGCCATGGTAAAGATCAGTTGATAAGAGACCGGTTAAAAATCACTCAAAGTCATCAAAAATTGTATGCTGATGTGAGAAGAAGGGATTTAGAGTTTGATGTGGACGACTGGGTCTTTCTAAAGGTATATCCCATGAAGGGGGGCATGCGGTTCGGGAAGAAGGGGAAACTCAGTCCCCGATATGTGGGTCCTTACTGGGTTATAAGGAGGGTTGGTAAGGTAGTGTATGAATTGGACTTGCCTTCAGAGTTAGCTTCAGTTCATCTCGTGTTCCATGCATCTCTCTTGAAAAAGTGCTTGGGTGATCCAGCTTTAGTAGTCCCGGTAGACAGCATTGGTGCAAAGGATAGCCTCAGTTACGAAGAAATTCTGGTGAAAATCTTAGATCGTCAAGTCAGTAAGATAAGGAACAAAGAAGTAGCTTCAGTTAAAGTATTGTGGAGAAATCAGCATGTGGAGGGATCTACGTAGGAAGCCCAAGTGGATATGATAGCTAGATACCCACATTTGTTCTCTATCGGCTCAGTTCCGACTTGAGGTACCAGTTTTTGCCCTATGACTTAATCTAGTTTTCATGTTCAGTTCATGTGTGCAAGTTTCTTTTATGTGTATGAATGTGTATGTGATGTATGAAATCAGTTCAACTATGTGGTTTTATTCGGAGGTAGTCGTTCCGTGAAAATTGCGATTAAAATGATCAGTATATGGCTATGATAAATTATATGTTTCTGTTTGCTGCTTTTTTCCTACATTCGAGGACGAATGTTTCCAAGGGGGATATATTATAATACCCCGTGATGGACTAAGAGTAGACCCGGGAGTTGAATTTGAAAAGTGCAGAAAACTGAAAAAAATATCACAAGACGGGCGACTGAATGACTCGTGGTTAGATACCACAAGTCATTGGACGCAACTGTGGTATGGGGGTTCAGGAAAACAATGGCGACAACGGACGGTGTAACGACTTGTTGTTAGGAATTACGAGTCGTTGTTCGCGATCATAGGAAGGGATGAACTTAGGCTGATGGGGAACCCACACGGCATCCTATGATTCGTGGTGAGACGTGATGACCCATTGTTTCAAGTCGTTTTTTGTGGGTTGAGAATTCCAGTGCATTCAACATATTGAGAAAATGACTCGTTGGAAGCCACCACGAATCATGGTGAGGCTCGTGGTACGGGAAGTCAGATTGGTCAAGGAGATGATGACGGTCGATCCAACGACCCGTTAATTGAAGCAACAACTCGTCCTGATGAGTCGTGGGAAGAACCTAAGGTTTGTCGTGAGGCAGTGGACCCAACTACTTGATACCACGAGTCTTGGTATCGTTCAATGACCCATTGGATCGGTTGTCGGTCTATCCGGAGCTGTTTTCAAGGGAAATTTCATTAAGGGCAATTTCGACTTTCCCATTCTTTAAGACCCTAAACTACGTCATTTTGTATTTTTCTGAGTGTGATTAGATGGGTTAAGTCCCTAATGCATACCCATTCCCATGCAAGATCTTTTAGAGGGGTTTAGGGAGATTCAAGGTCTTCTTCTCCAAATTTCCATCAATTTCTTGGTGGGTATTCAAGAAACATTGGAATCAGTCCATTTTTAGGTATTTAGGGTTTTAGAATGGGTGAAATCCTTTCACATCCATGCCCAAACATCGAATTTAATCATGAATCCTCCTATTTGATTCTATGGAGTTTTATTCAAATGCATGAAAATATGATTCCTCTTTATGGGTTTGATTTAATTGAGTTTTAATTGTTGAATTATGAATGATGAGAAGGTTTTATATTATTTTCTCGAAAATTATGTTTCAAGCTTTTTAAATCTAAAATGCCCATTGATGAGAGTTCATGAAAGTTATGATTTATGATGAATATTCAATATTTGAGTTTATTGATGATGAAAAAGCATGATTTCAAGTTACCCATGTGTATGAGCATATTTTTGAAAGACTTAAGTATGTCAAAGTATTGGGAAATGCCCACATGTTGAAGAATGATTTACGACTTATGAACGAATTATATGATTTATCGATTTATGATGTCGGTCGATGAAAAGGGCCTTTGATTCTTGGCTAAGAATGTTCTAAAGGGGATCAATGATGATAAATGTTATATTTTAGCCAATGAATCTTAATGCATGATGTTATTGATTTACGTATGAGCCTACATGCATGTTTGTGGGAGCCGTGTCTAGCACCGAGCATCCCGACATTCAAAGGACTACATCGGAGTCTCATAACCGCATGCCACCGTGGGTTCTAATGTTATATATTGTATTGGTACTGATTCCCTCAAATGTGATATCACGCCTAACGCACGACCCTCGCTTGGCAAGCTAGGGTCTGCTCTGCCCACTTGAGTGAGATAGTTGGAGCATCATGAAAGGCTCTACCATGATGGTGTTGGTTATGATGAGTCCTCCCATTGTTCTGCATTTTTATACATTTTTATATTTATTTTATTGGCTCGAGTTATGTTTTGATACAGTTTACATACGATTATGATAAAGAATGATTTTTGAATGATTTGAAAGTTTTGAGCCTTATGTTTACTTACGAAGTTTATGATGTAAGCATGATGTCCTTCTAATATGTTTATTTATGGGTTTGTTTTACTTTTAAATATTCGTTCTACTTACCTTGCATTCTCGATACATTCCACGTACTGACCGCATACTTTCTATATTGTATCATTTTATGATACAGGGTCCGGATCTCAGGCTCATCCTCCTCTTTTGTCCATTTTAGCTCACGCTCTCAGATTATTGGTGAGTCCTCATCTTCCGAGGACCATTTGACAGACTCTTATGTTATCTTGTGTTTCAGTACTATTCGGGTTAGTTGGAGATGTTATCCTATCAACCCATCATATGTGGTAGAGGATTTCAAACAATATGTAGTACTCAACTTATGTGTATGTCTAGTACTTCCAGATGTTATGCTATGGTTATGTTCCACTATGTTTTATGTTTAGTGTTCCGCTTATTTAAACGAGATTAGATGTATGTATGTGCCATGGATCAACTTGGGGTCTCTTGTCCCGTGTCTACGATCCAGGTGTATGTTCGGGTCGTGACAGTTTGTGGCTAAGTGCCTGAATTGCTAGTAGGTGAAGATTGAGCATAAGAGACCTGGAGGTATGTTTTAGGATATTAGCATCTCCACTTAGAAGTGGGAATATATACATGTGGATTTCATTACAGGTTTGCCTCGTACACATCGATTGTGTGACTCTATATGGGTGATTGTAGACAGGTTGACCAAATCAGCCCATTTCTTATTGGTCAAAACTACTGATTCAGTTGAGGATTATGCTAGATTGTATATTCGAGAGTCAGTTTGGTTGCATAGAGTTTTTCTGTCCGTCATCTTAGATAGGGGAACTCAGTTCACCTCTGAGTTTTGGAGATTGTTTTAAAATTGACTTAGTACTCAGGTAAAGCTTAGCACAACTTTCTACCCATAGGCAGATGGTCAGGCCGAGCAGACCATTCATACTCTTGAGGATATTTTGAGAGCATGTGTGATAGATTTCAAGGGTAGCTGGGATGATCACTTACCTTTCATCGAGTTTGCCTACAATAGTAGTTACCACTCTAGCATTTAGATGGCTTTGTATGAGGCTCTTTATGGGCGAAGATGTAGATAACCTATTGGATGGTTTGAGGTAGGTGAGGCTTCATTGATGGGCCCAGATTTAGTTTATGAAGCCATGGAGAAGGTTAAGCTTATTAGAGAAAGGCTAAAAACAGCTCAGAGTCATCAGAAATCTTATGCAGATGTGAGGCGGAGAGAGCTTGAGCTTGAGGTTGATGACTGGGTATTTTTAAAGGCGTCTCCCATGAAGGGACTGATGAGGTTTAGTAATAAATGGAAGCTTAGTCCCCAATATGTTGGTCCTTAAAGGATTTTGAGCCGAGTTGGCAAGGTGGCATGTGAGTTGGAGCTACTAGCGGTGTTATCTTCGGTGCATCCAATTTTTCATGTATCTCTATTGAAGAAATGCATCAATTCCTTAGCCTTAGTTGTTCCACTGGAGAATATTGGTGTGAAGGATAGACTTACCTATGAGGAGGTTCTGGTAGAGATCCTTGATCATCAGGTTTGGAACTTGAGAAGGAAGAAGTAGCTTTAGTGAAGGTGTTGAGGAGAAATCAACTTGTTATAGGAGTTACATGGGAAGCCGAAGGAGATATGATGGCTAGGTACCCGCATCTTTTCTCTTCCGGCTTAGTTACAACATGAGGTGTCAGTTTCCTCCATTGTAGTTTATTCAATTTCATGTCAAGTTCATGTCTCTAAGTTTCCTTCATGTCATAGCATGTATGTACGTTTCATGAATTCAGTTAGTTATGTGTATCAGTCCGAAGTTACTCACTTCGTCAGTTTTCAACTTCAGTTGTTCAGTTTTTGGATTGTAGTTCCTTCCCTAGCTCTTTATTATGCTTAATCAACATTCAAGGATGAACGTTCCCAAGGGGGATGCAGCACCCCAAAAATCTCTAAGATGAGACTCGAGGGTTGAATAAGAGAAAAGCAGGAAAATTACATCAGAGCCTCAAAATGACTCAAGGGACGAGTCATTGTTGGAAACAATAGCTTGTTGTGTGACTCGTTGTAAGAATCTAGTCAAGGCTTTCCCCAGAAACAACAGGCCTAGAAACAAATCACTGGAAGATCCAATGGGTCATCCTAGGTGATCATTGAATTGAGTGCAGAAAAGGGGTCAGATCTGGTTTAGTGGCAACAGAAGGGTGCAACAACCCATTGAGGCTAGTAACGACCTGTTGTGTGAAACCATTGTTTGGAATTATGATCCAGAAAGATGGGGAGCAATGGTGACAATGGATGGAGTAAAGAGTCGTCATTTCATATGAAGACTCGTCCTGATCGTTCGTTGGTCAGAACTTCAACAGAATACAGGAAGTGCTTTAGATACAACAAATGGTCCAATGACCCATTATATCCTACAACAACCCGTTGAATTGGTCGTTCTAGCTGGCATTTAGTTTTTTCATTATCATGACCCGAACGAAGGCCCAAATCGTAACACGGGACAAGGAGCACTGAGAGACCCTAAGTCGACCCATGGCATAAGCATACATCTAACTCAATCAAGAATTGAATAACCATCAATAAAATCATAGCAGAAGTCTAACTTAAATATAACATCCAAATATAAAATTCAAAGTTGCATACATACATATGTCTGAATAGACTCTAAACACGACGAGTTGATGGGATAAGACCCCAACTAACTCAACAAAATGAAAACTAAAATACATAAGAAAAAGATAATTAGTATGGTCCTCGGAAGATGAGGACTCACTAATAAGCAGGCGCTAACTCCGATAAGTTGTCTAAGAGCGGGGTTGAACCTGAGAGCCTGGTCCTGTATCATGAAACGATACAACATAGAAAGTATGCGGTTAGTACGTGCAATGTACCGAGTAAGCAAGGTAAGTAAAACCGCTAAAATAAGTAAAATCATTGAAACATAATGCATTAATTAAACATAAACATCAGTAAACTGGGAGTAGAGCTTGCATGCATTCTTTATGAAATCATGATCTTTTCATAACATTACAATTCATAGCTTTATACATCAAACTAACTCGAATGACTCAAAGCTTTCAATATGACATTTACAGAAAAGATGAACATTGAGTCAAACCTTTCTTTTAGAAAATGCATGTGTATATCATAACCATGAGTAATGAATACGTATATCAGAATCATATAGAACAATGGGAGACTCGTAACTTAACCGACATACCACAACATAGCTTACACAATCTCGACTATCACAGTCAAGTGGGCAGAGCCGTGCAAAACCTTTCCAACGCTAAGGACACTACCATATATAGATATAAAGCTCATGGTCCAATAGGTTCGGGGATAGCTCACAAGGGAGGTCCTAATGATATTATAAAATCAACCTACGTCGGCGCGTAATTCTGGGGCATAGGCTGATCGACCCTTTGCCCGCTCAGTGCTAGACTCTTCTCCAAAAAATATGCATATGCTATACATCATATCTAACGAAGCTCAACATCGTCTATTGACGAAGCTCAATGATCAAATACATCTCAAATACAAAATCATGCATATGAGAAGCCTTAGTTCAAAACATACCACAAGCTGAAAACATACTTAGGAGCCTTTTCTCCAAAAACCATTCGGTAAGCTATGCATAGGAAGACTTAACTCAAAATATACCACAAGCTAAAATATAAAATTTGGAAATCTTCTCTCCAATATAATGTGGTAAGCTTAGTTCGGGAAGATCCTCATTTAAACTTAACATATGGGTGTTTCCCAAAGATTTATCATACTTAGAAATACTCAATTCTCATCGAAAACATAATTATAAACATGGGTAGCTTCAAATTATGCTTTTCATCATAATATCTCATCATTATCACATTTACTTCACAAATCTCACTTTTCATGATCTTATCATCAATGGGCTTCCACATTCATAACGCTAGAAACATAATTTTAATTGATATCATTATAAAGTTAGCCCATGCTTCACAATACGATAATAAAATCATAATCAATTCATATCCATGCAAAGAAGTTGAAGATTCATGCATTTGTGTAAAAACCCCATAACTTGATCATAGGAAATTCTCATTTTTAGATAGAAATTGGACATGGGTGTGGAAGAAAACATCCACTCATAACCCTACTTACCTGGAAGGGATTGATTCTACAACTTCTTTGATTGACCAAGAAAGATTTGAATGAAAACCTTGAAGACTTGCTCTAGATCACTTCCTCAACCTCTCAAGTTTGCATGCATGGAAGGAAATAACATAGATTAGGTTTTCTCCTCCTTAAACCCACTAAAACGAGCCTTAAACGACGTAGTATAGGCTTTAGGAACTTTGGAATTATGAAAAGGCCCTTGCTAAATTCGCAGGAAATTACTGCCAGGTGGTCCTAACAGACGACCTGACGACTAGTCGTACAGGGCAACGACTCGTCACCCTACTCGTCAAGTATACTGCCTTGTCTAACCTCCTGGGATCGTAATGAGTCACTTCACGACTCGTTAGGGGTGACCACGACTCGTGGTCTCCAGTCGGTAAGTACACTGTCTCATTTCTAATGTTTGGACTCCAAGCCTGCCAATGACTCACCCCACAAATCGTTAAGGCTAGCAACGGCTCATGGGGACTCCTGTCAGGTATACTGCCCATATTTCCTTTTTCCCAACCATTTTTCCTTCCCCACGGCCGACCCAACGACTCGTGGGTCCTGACCACGATTCGTTACCTCGCCTGTGGGGTCTCAACTCTTCCAAGACTTCTTCTCAACACTCAGGCCTTCCCTACGAGTCACCTGACGACTCGTGGGTTGTCCTCACGAGTCGTAAGACGACTCGTCCTGTGATTGCAACATCAACTTTTACATTTTTCCTGTTTCAACTCTCGGGTAAAATCTTTGGGCTTCTGGACTATAACAATATCTCATCCTTGGGAACATTCATACTCGAATGTTGAAAACAAGCAAAAAATAGAAGCATGCAATTATCATATTTAAATACTGATCATTTCTCCCGAAAACTGACGGTATGACTTCCTCAATTCAAAATATACAGTTGAACTGAATTCGAAATCACATACACACCCATATACATAAAAGAAACTTGCATGCATGACCTGAATCATGAAACTAAATATAGTTTTTGGTCAAAACTAATACCTCAAGCTGACATTGAAACAGTAGAGAATAAATATGGTTATTTACTCATCTTATCCGGTTCGGCTTCCCATGTAGCTCCTTAAACATGTTGATTCCTCCATAATACTTTAACTGAAGCTACTTCTTTGTTTCTTAGCCTTCGAACCTGGTGATCCAATATTTCCACTAGAACTTCCTCATAGCTAAGGCTATTATTTACACCAACACTGTCCACCGGAACTACTAAAGCTTGATCTTCAAAACATTTCTCAAAAGCGATACATGAAAAACAGGTTGCACAAAAGATAACTCTGAGGGAAAGTCCAACTCATACGCTACCTTACAAACTCTTCTCATAATCCAGTAGGGACCAACATAACGGGGACAGAGTTTTCCTTTCTTTCCAAACCGCATGAATCTCTTCAAGGGAGATACCTTTAGAAATACCCAATCGTCCACCTCGAACACCAACTCTCTCCTCCTCATATCAGCATATGAGTTTTGATGACTCTAAGCGGTTTTCAGCCTGTCCCTTATCAACTGAACCATCACCATAGCCTCATGAATCGAATCTTGCCTATCATAGATGCCTCACAGACCTCAACCCATCTGATGGGCGATCTACATCTCTGCCCATAGAGAGCCTCAAACAATGCCATTTGGATACTGGAGTGATAACTTTTATTGTAAGCGAACTCGATCAGGGGCAAGTGATCATCCCAACTACCTTTAAAGTCCATCATATATGCTCTCAACATGTCTTCAAGAGTTTGAATCATCTGCTCCTCTTGATCATCCGTTTGCGGATGAAATGCTGTGCTAAGTTTAACCTAAGTCCCAAGCCCTTTCTGAAAGGACCGCAAAAACTAAGAGGTAAATTGAGTACCTCAGTCTGAAATAATGGACAACGACACTCAATGTAATCAAACCAAATCACAAATATATATATTGGCATAATCATCCGCTAAATTTGTGGTTTTCACCGGTAGGAAATGTTCAGCCTTGGTCAACCTGTCTACCACCACCCAAATAGAGTCGTAGTGTCGACGAGTATGCGGTAGGCATGTAATGAAATCCATATTAATCTCTTCCCACTTCCAAGTGGAATTCTAATATCCTGAAGTACACGTCCCCGCCTTTGATGCTCAACCTTCATTTGCTGATAGTTCGGTACTTGGCTACGATTTCTGCAATATCCTTCTTCATGCCAATCCGCCAGTATACTCCCCTCAAGTCATGATACATCTTGGTGTCACCTAGATGAATAGATTATCAGGATCCATAAGACTCATGCAACATCCTACTCCTCAAATCATCGACATCCGGAACACATAGGCGACTCTAGTACCACAACACACTATCTCCCCCTTGGGAGAAGAACTCCACCTTTTGACTTCGAATGGCTTCTTTCAGCTCTACCAACATCGGATCCTCATCTTGTCTAGCGTTCACATCAGTCACCAAGGACGATTCTGATCTGTTTTCCACAATAACACCGTCATCGATTGAGTCGACCAATATAACTCCCAACCTTGCAAGTGGATGGACATCTTTGACCAGCTCTATCTTTCCCTCATCCACATGGGACACACTCTCCATAGAGCGCCTACTAAGTGCGTCCGTTACCACATTAGCCTCACCTGGATGGTAAAGAACACTCATATATTAGTCTTTGAGTAGTTCTGACCACCTTCTTTGCCGTAGATTGAGGTATTTCTGTGTGAACACATATTGTAAGCTCTTGTGGTCTGTAAACAAATTCACATGGACCCCATACAAGTAATCTCGCCATATCTTCAATGCGAACACCACCATGGCCAACTCAAGATCATGGTTAGGTAATTCTTCGCATGAACCTTCAACTATCTTAAGGCATATGCTATCAGCTTCCCACGCTGCATCAATATGCACCTGAGTCTGATTCTAGAAGAATCAGAATAAACCACAAAACCATTGGTACCCTCGGGTAGGGTTAACACTGGTGCTGAAGTAAGTCTAAGTCTTCAACTCTTGGAAGCTTTTCTCACAAGCCTCTAACTATTGGAACTTTACCTTTTTCTAAGTCAACTTGGTCAAAGGTGTTGCAATAGATGAGAAACCCTCAACAAACCTTCGGTAGTAGCCAGCTAAACCCATGAAACTCCAAATATCCAAAGGATTCACCGGTCTAGGCTAATTCTTCACCGCTTCAATTTTCTGAGAGCCTACCTTTATGCCCTCACTCGATACCACATGACCCAAAAATGTTACGGAGAATAACCAAAACTCACACTTGCTGAACTTGGCACACAATTGGCGATCCTTGAGAGTCTGAAGTACTACTCTCAAGTGTGCGGGATGCTCCTCCTTGATCCGAGAGTATATAAGGATGTCATCAATGAACATGATCACGAACATGTCAAGATATATCTTGAACACCATGTTCATCAAGTGCATAAAAACTGCAGGAGCATTCGTTAGTCCAAAAGACATAACTACAAACTCATAATGACCATACCGCGTCCTAAAGGCTGTCTCCGGGATATCACTCTCCCGATCTCTGAGCTTATCATACCGGGACTTGAGGTCAATCATGGAGAAACACTTGGCACCCTGAAGCTGGTAAACAAATCATCGATTCTAGGTAAAGGATACCTGTTCTTGACGGTGACCTTATTCAATTGTCGATAGTCAATACACCTGCGAAGAGAACCATCCTTCTTTCGAACAAAGAGGATGGGTGCACCCCATGTAGAGTTTCTCGGTCTAATGAAACCCTTATCTAACAAGTCTTTCAATTGCTCTTTCAATTCTTTTAGCTCAGCCGGAGTCATTCTGTAGGGAGGAATAAATATAGGTCGCGTGTCCGAAAGAAGGTCAATACCGAAATCAATCTCCCATTTGGGAGGAACACCTGGAAAATCATTAGGAAAGACCTCAGGATACTCACGTACTACTGGAACTGACTGGATAGTCGGGGTTTCAAACTCAACATCCTTAACCCTAACTAGATGGTACATGAAACCCTTAGAAATCATCTTCCTAGCCTTAAGGTAGTAAATGAACCGACCTACAGGCACAGCTTAACTACCCTTTCATTCTAAGGCTGGCTCACCCGAAAATCTGAACTCTACTACTCGGGTTCTACAATTAACTGAAGCATATAAATGCAAATAGCCAATCCATGCCGAGAATAACATCGAAGTCTATCATGGCTAACTCTATCAAATAGACCGAGGTGACCTTATGAAGGATCGATACTGGGGTACCTTTATACACCCGTCTTGCTATAACTGAGTCACCTACTGGAGTAGAAATTGAGAAGGGTTCTAAGAAGACTTCAGGACTGACTCCGAAGCTACCAGATACATAAGGTGTAAAACAAGACAAGGTAGCCCCCGGATCTAGCAAAACAGGGACATCAATATGGAAAACTCGCAACATACCAGTGACCACATCCGAGGAGACCTCCTGCTCCTGATGGGATGCTAAAGCATAGAATCTATTCTAGCGCTGACCGCCAGCTGTGCTAGTAGATGCCCCCTTATGTGCTAAGCGTGCAGGAGGGGATGCTGAACTAGAAGCTGGGCCACGACCCCCAACCTGATTCTGTCTCGCTGTTGGACGATATATGAGCATGTGTCCGGGCTACCCACACCCAAAACAAGCACCTGAACCATCCAAACACCAGCCTGTGTGCCCTTGACCACACCTGCGACAAGCTGGGCTGCTGGAATCAGCGGGTCTACTACTATGACCCCTCGAGCCTGATGCCCGCCCTCCCTGATCATGTCTGCACCTAGATGGCACACTTAATGCAAAAGATGATGGGGTTGATGATCTCTGGTAGGTCTGCTGTCGGTGCCCACCATAGAACCTATCAAGACCCGATAGTACACCCAGATCATAGACACGATGATATCGATATCAAGCTCAAAGGGACAATCGGGATGGGGATATCTCACAAGGGAGGTCCCAATAATATGATGGAATCAACCTATGTTGGCGCGTAGTTATGGGGCATAAGGTAGTTGACCTTTAACCCGCTCGGTGCTAGACTCTTCTCCCAAAACATGTAGTGCTCTACATCTTGTAAATACGAAGCTCAACATCATCTAGTGACGAAGCTCAACATGAAGTCATGCATAAGCTCAACATCGTATGAAATGAAACTCAACATTGTCTATTGACAAAGCTCATTATGAAATCATGCATGCATTAGACATCATATAAATATGAAGCTCAACAATGTCATCTCGACAAAGCTTTAGAATAGAATCATGCTTAAACTCCACATCATATGAAATGAAGCTTAATGGCGACATACATCTAAATTATGAATTCTTGCATATGAGAAGCTTTGCTACGACACATACCACAAGTTCAAGAATAGTGGGAGACTTCTCTCCAAAATCATGTGATAAGGCTACTTTAGAAATATCACTTCATCATCATCAACATAGGGACCTTCCCAAAACCTTATCATGCTTGGACCCATTCAATTCATTTGAAAACATCATAATTTGGGAGATTTCACTCCAAAACAAGTAATAAAATCAATTCAAGAGAAATCATCATCCATACTCAACATTGGGCACTACCCAAAGCTTCATTATACTCGGGTCAATTCAACCTTCTTTGAAAACATTATCAAAAATCATGGGTAAGTTTGGAAATGTGCTTTTCATCATCTATTCCATCATCATCACATTCTATTAGGTGCTCCCCACACATGGGTGTTGTAGATTCAATTTTTAGAGAACAATTTTGTAAAAGAAATTAAGTTAGAATCCGCCCAAGCTCGATAAATCATCAATATCAACTCAATTAATCATACCCATGAGTAGAAATGTAAGAATAATGCAATTGAATGAAAACCCATTCTTGATCATCTCAAATAAATCACAAATTGATAGGGAATGGGCATGGGTGTGGAAGAAAGCACCCACTCATAGCCTTACATACCTGGGAATGAAGAATCCTAACTCTCCCTATTTTCCCAGCTGAGATTTCCCTTGAAAACCTTGAAATTCTCCTCACTTTCTTTCCTTCAAGCTCTCACCCTTGCATGCATGAAGAAAAATGGCCTAGATGGGTCTTTCTCAGCTTAAAACCCTTCATTACGAGCTTAAAATGATGTAGTATATGCCCTTAGAACTTTGGAATTACGGAAAAGCCCTTACTGAAAGCGCTGAAAATAACTGTCAGGGGGTACTAACGGACGACCTGATGACTCGTTACTAGGGCACACGATCCGTTGGTTCACCCGTCAAGTGCATTGCCTCATCATTCATTAAAACTCCACTGGCTTGGTAACAGCCCACCTAATGGGTCGTTAGGACTAATGACGATTCATTGGGTGCCATCCGTCAAGTACACTGGATAAGCTTCACTATCGTTCTCTAAGACCACCCGACGACTGACATGACGACTCGTGGTGACTAACCACGAGTCGTTACATCGCCGGTGAGGACTTCGAGTCCTTCAACATCTCAGGCCTTCCCTACGAGCCACCTGACGACTCGTTAGGCCTCCTCACGAGTCGTTAAGTGACCCATTCTGCAACTGCTGCAATATTTTCCAGTTTTTCCTCACTTCCGGGTTCGATTCTTGAACTCTCGAGTTATAACAGAATCTCTGCTGAGAGAATCTGTGGTCCTCAGTCCTGGGCCTCTTAGCCTCCCTCTCTATCGAATATGTCGCCTCCATCTACTGGGCAGACAACACTATCCGACGAAATCCCATATCCTGGTGAAGCATGGCAGTCCTGCAGTCTTAGTCCACATAACAAGCGACTCCATGGAGTATTCTACACATTCGCATCCTCTGATCGGCTACCAACTCTGGGGCATATTTCGATAGGCGAGTGACCTTAAGGTCATGCTCTTGTACAGTCATTCTGCCTTGCTTCAAATTCATGAATGTCAGCTGTTTTCAACTCCCTTTCTCCCGAGGGAAGAACCGGTCTAGAAATGCAACATGGAACTCTTCCCAAGTGACAAGACCTGATCCCACGGCCCTGCTATCCCTCCATTGATGAAACCAGATATGTGCGACCCCTTTTAGCTGACAAGAGGCCAACTCGGTGCACTCAATCCCATTAACCCCCATGACCCAGGTAATTTTTACAATCTCATCTACAAGCTCATGTGGGTCCTTGTCTACCTTGGACCTAAGGAACTCCAGCGGGTTCATCCTTAAGAAGTCTCTGACTTGAGCCACTGTTGCGTTGCCATTATGCGGAACGTGCGCAATAGCCTGCTAATTGATCTGAGCGGTCAAGGCTGGTGCTTGAGGCTCCCAAACTAGTGGGGCTAGCTGATGCCCATAACTACTGCCATCCTCGTGGCCTTCACCACCTCCATTCCTCCTTTCGTTCATTCTTTGAGAAGCCATGATTCTGCAATCACGAATAGAATGAATTAGAAGGATAGAAAGACTTTTCATTGCACGACAAAGATCATGAAAGAAGGGAACATTTCCTAAACATCTCGTAGCATCTTCTTCATAAGTGTGGCGCGCTTCACACCCATGAAAAAGACTCTACTTAATGTGGCTTTTAGACACCCTAGGACACTTCAAACCTATTGCTTTGATACCAAGTTTGTCACAATCCAAATAGAGGCCCGAATCGTAACACGGGACAAGGAGCCCCGAGAGAGCCCAAGTCGAGCCATGGCATAAGCATACATCTAACTCAATCAAGAACTGAATAACCATCACTACAATCATAGCAGAAGTCTAACTTAAATATAATATCTTAATATAAAATCCAACGTTGCATACATACATATGTCTAAATAGCCTTTAAAAATGATGATTTGATGGGACAAGACCCCAATTAACTCAACAAGCTGAAAAATGAGATACATTAGAAGACAATAGATAGTTTGTTCCTAGGAAGATGAGGACTCACCAATAAGCAGGTGCTAACTCCAATAATCTATCTAGGAGCGGGGCTGAACCTGAGAGCCAGGTCCTGTATCATGAAACGATATAGCATAGAAAGTATGTGGTCAATACATGGGATGTACCGAGTATGCAAGGTAAGTAAAACCGCTAAAGTAAGTAAAAACATTTAAACACAATGCATTAATTAAACATAAACATAAGTAAACTGAGAGTAGGTCTTGCATGCATTCTTTTTGAAATCATGATCTTTTCATAACATGACATTTCATAGCTTTATACATCAAACTAACTCGAATGACTCAAAGCTTGCAATATGACATTTATAGAAAAGCTAAGCATTGAGTCAAACCTTGCTTTTAGAACATGCATGTGTATATAATAACCAGGAGTAATGAATATGCATATATGAATCATATAGAACAATGGGAGACTCGTCACTTAACCGACACACCACGATAAAGCTTACATGGTCCCGACTATCACACTCAAGTGGGCAGAGCCGTCCAAAACCTTTTAAGGGCTAAGGATTCTACCATGATATTGACATCAAGCTCATGGGCCATTAGGGTCGGGGATAGCTCACATGGGAGGTCCCAATAATATAATAGAATCAACCTAGTTGACGCGTAGTTCTGGGGCATAGGGTGATTGATCCTTAGCCCGCTCGGTGCTAGACTCTTCTCCTAAAAACATGAACATGCTCTAATCGTATATAATGAAGCTCAAAATTGTCTATTGACAAAGTTCAATGATCAAATACATCTCAAATAAGAAATCATGCATATGAGAAGCTTTAGTTCGAAACATACCACAAGCTAAAAACATACTTGGGGGCCTTTTATCAGAAAATAATGTGGTAACATATGCATAGGAAGACTTAACTCAAAACATACCACAAGATAAAATATAAAATTTGGGAGTCTTCACTCCAAAATAATGTGGTAAGCTTAGTTCGGGAAAATCATCATTTCAACTTAACATATGGGCGTTGCCCAAAGAATTATCATACATAGAAATACTTAATTCTCATCGAAAACATAATTATATATGGGCAGCTTCAAATCATGCTTTTCATCATAATATCTTATCATTATCACATTTACTTCACAAATCTCACTTTTCATGATCATATCATCAATGGGCTTCCACATTCATAAAGCTAGAAACATAATTTTAATTGAAATCATTATAAAATTATCCCATGCTTCACAATTCGAAGATAAAATCATAATCAATTAATACACATGTAAAGAAATTGAAGATTCATGCATTTGGGTAAAACCCCCATAACTTGATCATAAGAAATTCTTATTTTTAGATAGAAATTGGGCATGGGTGTGGAAGAAAACACCAACTCATAACCCTACATACCTGGAAGAGATTGATTCTATCACTTCTCTTATTTCCCAAGAAGGATTTGAATGAAAACCTTGAAAGACGTGCTCTAGATCACTTCCTCAACCTCTCAAGTTTGCATGCATGGAAGGAAATAACTTAGAGTAGGTTTTCTCCTCCTTAAATCCACTCAAGCGAGCCTTAAACGACGTAGTACAGGCTTTAGGAACATAGGAATTACGTAAAGGGCCTTACTAAATTCGAAGGAAATTACTGCCACATGGTTCTAACGGACGACCTAACAACTCGTGGTCCAGGGTAATGACTCATTATCATGCCGTCAAGTACACTGCCTTGTCTAACCTCTTGGGCTAGTAACGGGTCATTTCACGACTCGTTAGGAGTGACCACAACTCGTGGTCACCAGTCGTTAAGTACACTATCTAATTTCCAAACTTTGGACTCCATTCCTGCCAATGACTGACCCCATGAATCGTTAAAGATGACAACAACTCATGGGGACTCCCATCAGGTACACTGCCCATATTTTGTTCTTCTAAACCATTTTTCCTTCCCCAGGCTGACCCAATGAATCGTGGGTCCTGACCCCCAGTCGTGGCCTCGTCCGTGGGGTCTCAACTCTTCCAGGACTTCTTCTTAACACTCAGGCCTTCCCCACGAGTCACCTGACAACTGGTGGGCTATCCTCACGGGTCGTGAGATGACTCGTCCTATGACTGCAACATCAACTTTTACATTTTTTCCATTTCAACTCTCGAGTCTGATCTTTGGACTTCAGGGGTACAATATTCATATGAATTCTCAAGGGTAATTTTGTAAAATTTCAAGCTCCTAACTCTTTAATGACATCGTTTTAATCCCTAAAAGGAGTTTTTAAAGGGGTTTTAACCTATCCTAAGTCATTAGACTCTCATGCATGCATTGAAATGAACATTCCCTCCAAGATCAAACTAGAATTCTCCTCAATTTCTTCCCTAATTCTCTTGGACTTTCAATGCTAGTTTGGAAATCAGTGTGTCTAGGTATGTAGGGCTATGAATGGAGGATCTATTCCACCCTCATGCCCAAGATTCTTCTCAAATTCATGAATTCAAGTTCTTAATCAAGTGTATTGATTTTCAGTGTTTTTAGTCCAATTTTATGAAACAACCTATGCTATGTTTATGGGTCTAATCCCCCATGTTCTAGAGTATGTTATAAGTCTAATGGGAAGATTTTACACTCAAGTTGATTATAAATTCTTGATTCAAAGTTATTAGAAATTATTCCCTATTATGCAAGTTTTTATGAAAATTCAAGCTTATGATCCATGATTTCAAGTATGATGAGATATCTAGTATGCATGAATGTTCATGAACTCTCTACTTATGAATCCATGATTTTGACATATGCATTCTATTTCAAGTATGCATGATTTTGTGATTTGGGAAAGCACATGCAAGTTTAGTATATTTACTATGATTTAGCCAAGGCTAATAAGATCAACTTATCATATCATTTGGAGTCAAGACTCCTAATGCAACATATAATATCTTTGGAGCCAATACTCCCAATGTACATATTCAAGATATATATGAGATTATGATTTCAGCTATGTTGAAAAATGATGTGAGCACTATGCATGGTTTTGGGAGTAGTGTCTAGCACCGAGTAAAGTTGGGGTTCTGAGGTTTCTCCACTCTTAGAACTATGTGCTAACATAGGTATATGTATATATGTTTGGTACCTCTCAAGTGAGTTTTCCCTGCCCAAAGGGGTTTAGCTTTATAGAGATATCATGGCTTAGCGTCCTTAACCCTTACAAGGTTTCGGACAGCTCTTCCCACTTGAGTGTAATAGTTGGAGCATCACGGAAGATCTATCATGATGGTTCGTTTATGAAAAGTCTCCCATTGATCCTCATGATTTTAGTTACTCATGCTCATGCTTATGATATTATTTTTTACAGGTGATTTGACCCAATGAAAAGTTTATGAGCTTTTTCTAATAGTTTCAGCTACGACAAGTCATATGATTTCTATTTCTAAATCATGGGTCATTATGTTCAGTAATGATAACCAGCTTACGATTATGTATATCTCAGATACAGTTTTTAGCATGATGTCCTTACTCTCATGATCTTTTGATTTATATGCATATCTTTAACTATCATTTTATTAAGCATGTTTTACTTACCTTACATACTCAATACATTCCAAGTACTGACCGCATACTCTATGCTATATTGTCTCATAATATAGGTTCGAGTGATCCAGATCTGTCTTACCGATAGCTTGCTTCCTCTTCAGTCTAGTTCACTCCCTGCTTGGGTTGACTCCTCATCATCTGAAGACATCTATTAGTCTAGATTTTTTATGTCAGTTTAGTTTTATACTTAGAGATAGTTAGGGGCTATTCCCAACAACTCATCAGTTATTAGAGGCTTTTTCAAACATAGACTAGTATGATCAGCTTTGAGATTCAGCATTGTGATGTATTCTCTTGATTTATGTTTATGATACTCGATCTTTCGCTTATTCATGTTCATGTCGTTTTCCTTTTGATAGTGTTATTAAGTCATACTATGAATGTACCATGGGTTAGCTTGGAGCCATTCATGGTTCTACGCTCTGTATCTTGATCCAGAGTCTTAGCTCGACTTGTGACAACTAGTGACTGTATGGTGAGTGTATAGCTTTCAATATTTACTCCAATGCACTAAGTTCATACGTGCCATTACATTCATAAGACTGTGAGGCATACCCTTGACAAGGGCTATTATCAGTGATAGAGGGACTCACTTCATCAACAATTAGCTTCAGAACTTGCTTTCTAAGTACAGGATGTGACACAAGGTGGAAATTTCCTATCATCCTTAGACTAGTGGACAAGTGGAGGTGCCTAACCGAGAGATAAAGTAGATTTTGCAGAAATATGTTATTGGGCAGAGAAAGGATTGGGCCATTAACTCGATAGTGCGTTATAGGAATATTGTACTTCATATAAGACACTAATTATGTAACACCCCTAAAGTCTCTAAAATCAAACCCGAGAGCTGAAATGAAGAAAACACGAAAATTCTACACAAGGTCTCAGGACGAGTCGTCAAATCACCTGTCTTACGTAACGAGTCGTTAAGTGACTCGTCGTTTTGCTAACGAGCCGGCAAATCACCTGTCATTTATAAAGATCATAATATACCCTAATGCGTCAGCAAACGACTTGTCATTTCCCTAATGAGTCATTAAATTACCCATAGTTTAAGAAGTAGTGGGAAATTCCAGTGTACTTCATGGACTAAGCAAACAACTTGTCATTTACCTGACGAGTTGTTAAGTGACTCGTGGTTTGAGCAGCAGTGGGAAATTCTAGTGTACTTAATGGAATAAGAAAACGACTCATCATTTTTATAACAAGTCATCAAATGACTCGTCATTTGCCTAATGAGTTGGCAAACAACTCATCATTTTCCTAATGAGTAGTCAAATGACTAGTCATTTATGGCAGTATGAAATTTTCTGCCGAACCATTAAGGGCATTTTCATAATTTCTAGGCTCCTAAGCACTAAACTACATTGTTTTAAGCTTATTTAGAAGGGTTTTAAGAGTGCTAAACATATCCTAAGTCTCATCATTTCATGCAAGCAAGGTTATAATTCTTCCATGGAGATCAAGCTTGAGAAATTCTCCAATCTTCCCCAATTCCCTTTGGGCTTTCAAAGAGCAGTGTAAATTAGATTTACCCAGGTATGTAGGGTTGTCAATGAGAGTTCGTCCCCACTCTCATGCCCCAATTGCCCTCTTTGTTTAATCATTCAAGTATTAAAGTGATTAATGATCTCATGGGTTTTAACCTAAATCCATGGAATTCTCTTTGATTTAATTATGGATCAATTTACTTTGTTTTTTAAATGATATTCTAAGACTTATGAGTAGATTTTATACTTAAAATTGATCATAAATTTTATGGTTTCAAACCTAGATCAAGCTATGCCCAATTATGCAATGTTTCATGAAAAGTCAAGTAATGGTTCTATTATGATTTTGATCTTACAAAGTCTAAGATGTGATTTATGGTTCATGTTATGATTTCTGTCAAGTACTTTCATGAAATTATGAATATCCAGTATATGAATTTTTACAGGTATTCATAGTGTCATGATTTATGGATTTATGACTCTTGACCGATTCACTGGCCCTTATTCATGGATAATCATATATTTCAAGTGGGATCCATCATGTTATTATTTATTTTTCCATGAACTTCATGAATGATTTTATGATTACAATATGATCCCTCATGTGCATGTTTTTGGGAGCAGTGTCTAGCACCGAATAGACCCGGCGTTTTGGTAAACCCCGTGGTATCAAAAGTACGTGCCTCCGTAGGTATATGTATATTTATTATTGGATCCCTGTGATATCACCATACTGCACATCCCCTTCCTAGAAAGCCTCGGATGGCTCTGCCCATTTGAGTGAGATAGTTGGGGCATCATGTAAGCTCTATCATGATGATGTCAGTTATGATGAGTCCTCC
This sequence comes from Datura wrightii, assembly GCA_035772735.1. Taxonomy (NCBI): domain Eukaryota; kingdom Viridiplantae; phylum Streptophyta; class Magnoliopsida; order Solanales; family Solanaceae; genus Datura; species Datura wrightii. The sequence goes on from JASDFA010000001.1 coordinate 115,713,411, forward strand.
CATTGTTCCTTATGACTTATGCATGGTTATAATTATATTACTTTTGCTCAACCTATGTTTCATAATGTTTTCTCTTATGACTATGCTTACGATGGGTTTATGAATGGTTTGAAAACCTTGAGCCCTTATGTTTACATTGTGATATATTCTTTATGATCATGTTGTCCTACCCTTATGAACTCTTATGTATTTTTAATTGCCTGTTTTTACTTACCTTGCATACTCAGTACATTCCAAGTACTGATCGCATACTCTATGTTGTATCGTATCATGATACAGGCTCAGACATTCAGGTTCAGCCCCGTCATTAGCCTGATCCTCGGAGCTTACATCACTCAGTAAGTGTTGGTGAGTCCTCATCCTTCTAGGACCATTTTATCAGATTATGTTCATTATGTCCAGTTTCAGTATTTAGTGAGTTAGTTGGGGTCTTGCCCCATCAACTCGTTAGTGTGTAGAGGCTTTTCAGACTTAGTATGTATTCAGCTTCAAAATTGTGTTATGTATTCAGATCTTCGGGTTTAATCATATTTTCATACTTTTATTATAATGTATGTTAGATTTTCGCTTATTTATATTGAGTTTTAGATACCATGTTCATGCCATGGGTCGACTTGGAGCCTCTCGTTCTTTGTCCCATGTCTCAATCCGGGTATATGTTCGGGTCATGACAAACTTAGTATCAAAGGATTACGTTTTGAAGTGTCCTGGGGTGTCTGAAAGTCATGTTAAGTAGATTCTTTTTCATGGGTTTGAAGCATGCCACACTTATGACGAAGAGGCTACGAAACGTTTAGGAAATGTTTCCTTCTTTCATGATCTAAGTCATGCGATGAAATGTCTCTCTATGCTTCTAACTCGTGCTATACGCGTTTGTAGAATCATGCCTCCTCGCCGAGTCAATGGAAGAAGGAATTAGAAACGGAAATGGGCATGAGAATGGCAATAGGAATGGGTTCCAGCAAGCCCCACTAGCCCCCGAGGATCATGTACCCGAACAGGTTGCTCACGAAGAGTTTAGGGCAACCATAAAGATGCTAGCTCAAGCTTTGACCGCCCAAGTCAACCAACAGGCGCTAGTGCATATCCCTCAGAAGGGGAATGCGACAGCGGCAAGGGTCAGTGATTTGTTGAGGATAAACCCTCCGGATTTCTTTGGGTCAAAGGTGGACGAGGATCCACATGAGTTTATTAATGAAGTTCTGAAGATCACTCAGATCGTGGATATGACCAAGGAGGAGTGTGCAGATTTAGCCTCATATCAGTTGAAAGGGGTCGCACACATATGGTTCAGACAATGGAAGGATAGCAAGATAGTTGGAGCTGGCCCCATTGGTTGGGATGAGTTCCATACCACATTTCTGGATTTGTTCTTCCCTTGTGAGATAAGGGAGATTAAAGCAGCTGAGCTTGTAAACCTAAAGCAGGGTAATATGACAGTCCAGGAGTATGCTTTGGAGTTCACTCGTTTGTCCAAATATGCACTAGAGCTAGTGTCTGATCAGAGAGCTCGGGTGCACAGGTTTGTACACGGAGTAGCGGACTACCAGGCCAAGGAATGTAGGAGCATGCAGATAGAGCGTACCTTTCCGACTTGCAAGAAGTGTGGCATGAATAATATAGGAGAGTGCTTAATGGGATCAGATATCTGTTTTGGGTGTGGTAGATTCGTCCACATGTACCGGGAGTGTCCCTTAGCTAGACAGGGTGATAGTAGAGGTCGTGCTCAAGCTACCAGTTAAGAAGCATCCTCAGAGTAGCAGGGTGCATCCACCAGTGCAAGTAGTGGCCAGCGCCAGAACAAGTTTTATGCCCTTGCATCTCGACGGGAGCAGGAGACTTCACCAGATATGGTCACTGGTATCTTACGAGTATTCAGCTTTGATGTATATGCATTGTTAGATCAGGGGATACTTTATCTTTTGTGACAATAGTTTTGGAGTCAGTCTTGAAATCTTATCAGAACCCTTCTCACCCTCTACCCCAATCGGTGATTCAGTTGTAGCTCAATGGGTGTATAGAAAGTGCCCAGTCACGTCCTTTAGAAAGTCACCTCAGCAGATTTAGTAGAGCTGGCCATGACAGATTTTGATGTTATCTTTGATATGGATTGGCTAGATACATGTTATGCCTCGGTAAACTATAGAACCTATGCGATAAAGTTCCGATTCCCGGGTGAGCCAGTTCTAGAATGGAAGGGTAGTTCAGTGGTGCTTGTAGGTCATTTCATTTCCTATCTTAAGGCCGGAAAGATGCTTTCTAAGGGTTGCGTGTACCATGTAGTTAAGGTTAAGGATGCTATGTCTGAAACCCTGACTATCCAGTTAGTTCTTGTAGTGTGCGAATATCCAGAAGTGTTTCTAGATGATTTACCGGGAATTCCTCCTGAGCGGGAGATTGATTTTGGTATTGACCTTCTTCCGATACGCAACATATATCTATTCCTCCTTACAGAATTGATCCAGCTGAGCCAAAGGAGTTGAAGGAGCAGTTGAAGGATCTTTTGGACAAGGGTTTCATCAGACCTAGCAAATCCCCACGGGGTGCACCAGTTCTCTTTGTCCAAAAGAAGGATGCTTCCCTTCGAATGTGCATTGATTACCGGCAATTGAACAAGGTCACCATTAAGAACAGGTATCCTCTCACTAGAATTGATGAAGTGTTTGTTCAACTTCAGGGTGCCAAGTGTTTCTCAAAGATAGACCTCTGATCCAAGTATTATCAGCTCAGGCTTTGGGAGAGTGACATTCCAAAGATAGCTTTTAGGACTTGGTATAGTCACTATGAGTTTGTAGTTATGTTTTTTGGACTAACGAATGCTCCTGCAACTTTTATAGATTTGATGAACAGGGTGTTCAATCCATATTTGGATATGTTCGTGATTGTGTTCATAGATGATATTCTCCTATACTCTCGGAGTGAAGAGGAGCATGCCGCTCATTTGAGGGTAGTGCTAGAGACTCTTAAGGATTGCCAGTTGTATGCTAAGTTCAGCAAATGTGAGTTTTGGCTAGACTCAGTGGCATTTTTGGGCCATGTGGTATCGAGTGAGGGTATACAAGTGGACTCTCAAAAGATAGAAGCGGTGAAGAATCGACCTAGACAGTGAGTCCTTCAGTTTCTTAGATTTAGCTGGTTATTATAGGAGGTTTCTTGAAGGGTTTTAATCCATTGCAACACCGTTGACTAAGTTTACCCAGAAGAAAGTGAAGTTTCAATGGTTAGAGGCCTGTGAGAAGAGCTTTCAAGAGTTGAAGACTCGACTCACCTCAGCACCAGTGTTGACTTTACCTGAGGGAACCAATGGGTTTGTGGTATATTGCGATGACTCGAGGATTGACCTTGGTTGTTTATTAATGCAGCACGGTAAGGTTATAGCCTATGTGTCCAAGCAGCTGAAGGTCCATGAAAAGAACTATACAACTCATGATCTCATGTTGGCAGCGGTAGAATTTGCCTTGAATATTTGGAGACACTATCTATACGAGGTCATGTTGATGTGTTTACAGACCACAAAAGCCTACAGTATGTGTTTACCCAGAAGGATCTAAATTTGTGTCAAAGAAGGTGGTTGGAGCTTCTTAAAGACTATGACATGAGTGTCCTTTATCATCCGGGCAAGGTCAATGTGGTGGCAGACACTCTTAGTAGCTCTCTATGGAGAGTGTGACCCATGTAGATGAGGAGAGGAAAGAGTTAGTGAAGGATATGCATTGCCTTTCACGGCTAGGAGTTCATCTTGTTGACTCGACGGATGGTGGTGTCATTGTTTAGAATGGATTAGAATCTTCCTTGGTGACTAAGCTCAAATCTATACAAAACGGGGATCCTATTCTGGTAAAGTTGAAGGAATCCATTCGGAATCAAAAGGTGGAGGTTTTCTCCCAAAGGGGAGATGGTGTACTGTGATATCAAGGTCATTTCTGTGTATCGGGTGTTGATGACTTGAGGTAGCGGATGTTGCATGAGGCTCATGGTTCCAGATATTCTATTCATCCAGGTTCCACCAAAATGTATCGTGACCTATGGAAAGTCTATTGGTGAAATGGCATGAAGAAGGACATAGCAGAGTTTGTGGCTAAGTGTCCAAATTGTGAACAAGTGAAGGTTAAGCATCAAAGACCTGGAAGAAATAGGTTGTCCCTAGTTAGAAGTGGGAGGAAATTAATATGGACTTTATTAAGAGGTTGCCTCTTACTCGTCGACAGTATGACTCTATCTAGGTGGTTGTAGACAGGTTGACTAAAGCAACTCATTTTTTACCGGTTAAAAATACCGATTCAGTGGAGGATTATGCTAAGTTGTATATTTGGGCGTTAGTTTGGTTGCATGGAGTTCCTTTGTCCATCATATCAGAAAGAGGTACTCAATTTACCTCCCAATTTTAGAGGCCATTTCAAAAGGGACTTAGTACTCAGGTCAAGCTTAGCACATCATTTCACCCGCAAATAGATGGTCGGGTTGAACGGACCATGCAAACTCTTGAGGATATGTTGAGGTCATGTGTGATTGATTTCAAAGGTAGTTGATATGACCATTTACCTCTCATTGAGTTTGCATATAACAACAACTACCATTCCAGCATTTAGATGACACCGTTTGAGGCTCTATATGGGCGGGAGATGTACATCGCCTATTGTTTGGTTTGAAGTAGGTGAGGCCGCATTGGTAGGACCAGATTCAGTCCATGAGGATATGGAGAAGGTTCAACTTATAAGGAGAGGGTTGAAAACAACACAGAGTCGTCAAAAGTCCTATCCGAATGTAAGGAGGAGAGAACTTGAGTTTAAAGTTGATTATTGGGTGTTTTTGAAGGTATCTCGCATTAAGGGAGTGATGAGATACGTAAAGAAGCGAAAAATCAGCCCCCTCTATGTTAGCCCGTAAAAGATTGTGAAACGTTCTTGGAAGGTGGCTTATGAGTTGGAGTTTCCCTTAGAATTGGCTTAAGTGCATCCGGTGTTACATGTGTCGCTTTTAAAGAAGTGCATGGGTGATCCGTCTTTTGTTTTTCCGGTGGAGAGCATGGGTGTGAAGGATAGCCTTAGCTACGAGGAGGTTTAAGTCGAGATACTTGATCATCATGTTCGGAAGCTAAGAAACAAGGAAGTATCTTTAGTGAAGATTTTGTGGAGGAAGCAGCATGTTGAGGGAGCTACGTGGGAAGCTGAAGCAGACATGATTGTGAAATACTCGTATCTATTCCCTTACGGTTCACTTCTAGCTTGAGGTATCAGTTTTCTCCTTAGTATTCTATGTAGTTTCATGTTTAGTTCATATGTCCCAATTACTTTCATGATAATGTCAGCATGTGTAATTCATGAATTCAGTTCGGTCATGTATTTCAGTCCGGAGTCAGTCACTCCTTCAGTATTTAGCCTTAGATGTTCAATATTAGAGATATCAGTTCTATTTCCCCAACTTTAAATATGTTCATTCACTTTTGAGGATGAATGTTCCCAAAGGGGGAGATAATGTAACACCCCAAAAGTCTTTAACATTAGATCCGAGAGTTGAAACGAAGAAACTAGGAAAAATCTGCACCAGGTCTCAAAATGAGTTGTCAAATCACCCATCATTTACCTAACGAGTCGTTAAGTAGCTAATCATTTTGCTAACGAGTCAGCAAATCGCCCGTCATTTGTAAAAATCAGAATATCCCCTAACAAGTCAGCAAAAGACTCATCATTTACCTAACGAGTCGTTAAGTGACCCGTGGTTTAAGAAGCAGTGGTAAATTCCAGTGTACTTCATGGACTAAGAAAATGACTCGTCATTTTCCTAACGAGTCATTAAGTGACCGTGGTATGAGCAGTAGTGGGAAATTCCAGTATACTTTATGGAATAAGAAAATGACTTGTCAATTTCCTAATGAGTTGGCAAATGAATCGTCATTTGGCTAATGAGTTGTCAAACGACTCATCGTTTATGGCAGTATGAAATTTTTTGTCAAACCATTAAGGAATTTTCATAATTTCTAGGCGCCTAAGTCCTAAACTATGTCATTTTAATCTCAGTTAGAAGGGTTTTAAGAGTGTTGAACCTATCCTAAGCCTCATCATTCCATGCATGCAAGTTTAGAGTTCTTCCTTGGAGATCAAGCTTGAGAAATTCTCCAATCTTCAATTCCATTTGGGCTTTCAAAGAGCAGTATAAATCAGATTTACCCAGGTATGTTGGATTGTGAATAAGAGTTCCTCTTCACTCTCATGCCCCAATTCACCTCTATGTTTAAGAATTCAAGTATTAAAGTGATTGATTATCTCATGGGGTTTTTAACCCAAATCCATGGAATTTTATTTAGTTTTATTATGGATCAATTTCCCTTATGTTTTAAATGATATTCTAAGACTTATGGGTAGATTTTATATTTAAATAGATCATAAATTTTATGGTTTCAAATCTAGATCAAACTATACATACATACATATATATATATATACACACACACCTGAGTGAGCATGCATACATCCACATATACATGCACATGGATTGAGGTATGATTTGAAGGAAAAATATTGATTTTCTCTTTTAAACTAAAAGTGTCTCATCTTATATTGATTTGAGCTCTTGGGGGGTGTACTACTATTTTACTTGTTTTTTATTTTATATGAAATTTGCACCACCTGTAAATTCGGTCCGAGGTAAGAAGTTAGAGCAGTTATACTTTACTTTCCTGTTTACGTTCAAGGTTAAATTTTCGGATGTCCCGAGGTTAATTGTCGGGTTTCACTGCTTTTTATATGGTAACTATGTTCGAGGTTAAATGTCCGGACAAACCCAGGTGATTTTCCCTATTCACTGCTTTATGTATTGTTATTATGTCCAAGATTAAATGTCCGAATGACTCGAGGTCATCGGGTTTGCTGCTTTCTGTATTGGCCACATATTGCATTGCATCATTCTTTACTACAATACATTGCTCTTGAATACTTGTATATATTATTATATTCATGTACTACTACTATTTTAACCCTACCTCTGATCTATTGTGATTTCTAGGTTAGCTTCCAATAGATAGTTCTTTTCATGTCTTTAATATTATATACTATCTTCTGAGCTCGATTAGGCTATGATGCCTACTGAGTATCCCTTGTTTTGTTACTCATACTACACTTCTACATCTTTTCCTGGTGCAGCTTCCAATACGAGTCACCCTCGTTGATCCCCTTCTCGTTCATGGATTCTTTTGTTGTTTAAGATAATGGGGAGCTCTTGGCATTCAAATATTTACTACTTTCCATCTTGTATCTCCCATATATATTTTGTATTTTCCAGATAGTAGAATTTTTTTTGTACAGCCTTACTCTCATATGGATATAGTAGCTATCATTCCAAGAATTGTGCTCGGCAACAGACAAAGTAGGCACATGCTATGCCTTAGGCTCCTTCGTCTTCATCATATCCAACCCCCTATCATCTCTTCAGGGCAGACGGTTAGCAATATCTTTATCAACCTGCTGCTCTCTTATAAAACCCCCAAAACTATATTGCAACTCCTTCTGCACCATTGTTTTCCTCATTGTGGACTTTACTACCACACCCATATGTACAAGCAACCCCAATCATCAGAGCCTATACCAAACAAACTCTATCTCAGATGATATGCGTAATATGATTTCTCTATATGAAGCAACAACATTATCTTAAGCCATATTCTTGTTTCCCTACTCAAATGGGCATACAAAAAGGTCATGTGGCCATATTCTGGCAAGTCCATCTAGCCACTATCCTCGAGCCACATAAAATGTGGCGCATATCTCTGTATGGAAGCCTTAGGATGGTTTATTATAGTGGATTAGGATTAACATTTGGGGTGTTTAGTGATTGATTTAGGGCAGTGGCAATGAAGGTCATTACCTAGCCTGTAATTTGGACTTGGTTGCTTCTACTCTTACAGTACCAATTCACATAGAATTCCCTGATCAAGTTCGGGTTACATTCCTCGGGATCATTAAAAATGAAATCTAGCCCGAGGTGTGCAACCTTTTGATAATATATGGGAACTCCTACTCCAAACTATCCCTATCCACTCGCATATCCAAAAAATATTTGGATTCCTTGTGGTCTTTGAACTACTTTTCCACTCTTTAACTACCCAACATATACCATACCTTCTAGCAGGCTCGGGATGATTGGGTGCTTCACTTGGTGATTGTGATTGTTGCCCGAAGCGAGACCTTTTTTGTCCATGGATTGAGGATGTTGTTTACTTACCCTTACATGCCTTTGGTGCCATTTCTTGATGACATTCTAAATATTTGAGGGAAGATTATGAGAGAAGTGAAAATTCTTAGACTTGAGGGAGAAGAGAATGTATGTGGTGATGTGGGTGAAAAATAGTAGAAAATCTAAAGGTTTTGCTTTTATATAACCCCCATGGGTCAGGTTTAACCCACAGGTTTTAGCCAATTTTACCTTGGAAAATATTTAGGCGCGACGTGGAGCCTATCACAGAGAACCAGGTCCGCATCGCAGACATAATAGTGCACTCTTGCCCTATTTTCACCTTTCTGAAGTTTGCATGACTTGGCGATGCGGAGCTCATCACGGGTTGCTCTGCATTGCAGAGCTCTACCTCTGTTTCTGTCAGTTTTTCCTTTGAGCAGTCTTTTCTTCATCCCCTATTAACCTGTAACACATGCAACAAACTAGTTAGATAAGAAATGGATTGCCTCCCATCAAGCTCCTTTTTTTTTGCAGTACGACACCTCTTTTCATATATTTTCTTTTGGTTCTATACTATTACAATACAATCTTGGGTTGACTTTCAAGTAGCCTGATTTAAATTTGCGGCATAATGCACATCAAATCAATCAATAGATAGTGCGATTGAGGTTTTCTCTCATCCACATCTTCAATATATTAGTGCTTCACCCGCTGCCTATTCACTAGAAATGTTGTGCTCTTATTTTTATTCCATAGTTCAACTACCCCATGTGGAGTCACGCGAACCACTTCAAATGGGCCAAACCACTTAGACTTCAGCTTTCCAGGAAAAAGCTTCAGCCAAGAGTTGAACAGGAGAACTTGTTTACCGAGTTAAAATTGTCTGGAAGTATGTTTTATCGTGCCACCTTTTGGTCTTCTCTTTGTAAAGCTTAGCATTTTCATATGCATGTAACAAAAATTTGTCAAGCTTTTGAAACTGTAGCATTTGTTTCTGTCCAGCTAGCCCCGAATCCAAATTGAGCTTCTTGATAGCCCAATATGCTTGGTGCTCCAACTCTGCTGGTAAATGAAATGCCTTGTTGTAAATCGGATGGTAGGATGAAGTCCCAATTTGTCATGACCCGAACATAGGCCCGGATCAAGGCATGGGACAAAGAACCCCGAGAGGCTCCAAGTCGACCTATGGCATAAACATGATATCTAAACTCAACATAAATAAGAGGAAGTATAACATACATAATAGCGGAAGTCTGAAAATATGATAACATCCAAACATCTGAATACATAACACAGTTCTGAAGTTGAATACATACTATGTCTGAAAAGCCTCTACACACTGACGAGTTGATGGGAAAAGACCCCAACTAACTCACTAAAGACTAAAGCTGAAAATACTAAACATAATATGATAAAATGATCCTCGAAGGATGCAGACTCACAAACACTGACTAAGGGATGCAAGCTCCGAGGATTTGGCTAATGACGGGACTAAACCTGAATGTTCGAGCCTATATCATGAAACGATACAACATTGATAATGCGGTCAGTACTTGAAATGTACTGAGTATGCAAGTTAAGTAAAAATAGACATTTAAAAATACATAAGAGTTCATAAGAGTTGGATAGCATGATCATAAAGAAAATATCATAATGTAAAAATAAGGGCTCAAGATTTTCAAACCATTCATAAACCAATCGTAATCATAGTCATAATAGAAAACATTATGAAACATACCTTGAGCCAAAGTAATATAATTATAACCATGCATAAATCATGAGGAACAATGGGAGGAATCGTCTTAACCGACACCATCATGATAGAGCTTACATGATGCTTCAACTATCTTACTTAAGTGGCCAGAGCCGTCCTAGGCTTGCCAGGCAAGGGGCGTACAATATGGTGATATAACATGGATACAATAATAAATATATACATATACCTATGGTGGAATATTTAGCTCACATGATTACATGTCGGTTATAGTTTCTCCCAAAGTACAGTTCAGTCCAGTACACATGATTCTCAGGCCATTGCAGATCTTCAGATTTTAGTCTATATCTACAGTGTTATAGTTTAGTTTTTTATTACTTAGTATATATATTTTTTTAGATCCTTCTCTCATACCCAGTACATTCAAAGTATTGATCACATACTTTTATATGTTATATCATTTTATGATATAGGCTCAGGTACCCAGCCTCAGCACCACAGCTAGTCTCTCGATGATTTCCCAGAGCACTTGAAGGACCTTGAAATCTGATCTTACCAAGGTATGTAGGGTTATGAATGGGTGTTTCCATTCACACCCATGCCCATTCTCTATTAATTTATAAAAATTTATCAAAAATCTAATGGGGTTTTAATTTAATTTTTTGTGAAAATCTAATGATTTGCTAATGGGCTATTATGATTTGTGATTTACATCATATTTTATGAATTTTGATCAGATTTTATAACTATTTTGACTATAGAATTATTGATTTTTATCTCTACTTAATTAAACCTAATTATGCATGATCTATGATGAATCGATTTATGATCTTCACTTTAATTTTTGATATTTACAAGACCAGCATGATTATACGATTTGAAATATGGATTTCTTCAAATACACATTATGATTTGATGATTTAAAAGATATATGTATGATATGCAAGTATGCATGAAGCCTATGATTTATGAATTATGTTTTGGCCAACTCACGGTCCTTGATTCATGGCTAGTTCAGGTATTTACAAGCATGTCTATGATTACCATGATTTAACTAGCCCATCAACTCATGCATATTATACTATGAGCACTATATATGTTTTGGGAGTAGTATCAAACACCGAGTAGGTTCGGGGCCTAGGTTCTACCCCAAATCTCATAAACTACATGCCACCGTAGGTATGTTGGGACCTCCCTTGTAACTGTCCCCTGGCCCCAATTATCCCCTTCTCATGCGTGATCACGTCTTTCATGGTTCTACGCTTGACAAAGTATAAACACCCTCCCAACTAGGGTTACAAGTCAGGCTTCATGTGTGCTCATATGGGGTATATCGGATAACAGAATCTCCCCCTATTCCTCATGATTTATAAATGCTTATGAATACGTATGTTGTCTCAAGTTATGTTCAATATACCTTTTCTCTCATGCTTATGATTTCGAATGTATTATGAATGCTTCAAAAACCTTGAGCCTTATGTTATATTATGATATGATCTTTATGATATGAGCATGATGTCCTAGTTTTATGATATATTATGAGATTTATATATTTTGAAGGTCATTTTTACTTACCTTGCATACTCGATGCATTCCACGTACTGACTGCATACTTTCTATGCTATATCGTTTCATGATACAAGACCCGACTCTCAGGCACATCCTCATCCTTAGACCATCTAAGAGTTCACTTTCAGCTTATTGGTAAGTCCTCATGTTCTGAGAGCTGTTTGACTGGACATTTATGGTATTTTATATTTTAGTGTTTGGCCGGGTTAGTTAGGGGTATTTTCCCATCAACCCATCTTGCCTGTTAGAGGCTTTCAGACAGTATGTAGTACTCAACTTAGGTATACTTCTAGTACTTCCAAATGTTATGATATGCCATGTTAAGTTTACGTTTTCTCTATGTCTTATGTTCAGTCTTTCGCTTAAAGTGAATGAAGTAGATGTATGCTTATGCAATGGGTCGACTTGGGGTCTTTCGGGGATTCTTTTCTCGTGTTACAATCCGGGTCTACTTTCGGATCGTGAAAACATCAGAGAATTCTCTCTATTAGACAGTCAGTCACAAACTCTCCACAGCTGAGAACATTTCCCTTTGATAGTCAGGGACTCTCCCTTAGATAGTCAGGGACTCTCCACAGTCGAGAACGTTTCCCTTCGACAGTCAGGGACTCTCTATGATATCAGTCACGACTTTGGTCTTCAGTATTTGTTCAGTATATAACCTTACGCATCAATTGATTATATTTTAGTAAATGTTTTCAAATAAAATCTTCATGTTAATATATATGTGTATCTCAGACATGGTTGTTGTATCTCAGTTTAGTAATATTACTATTAATATGTTCGGCTTACTTTCTCCTTGTAAATTTACATGTTTTAGATTATTTACGCTTCCGGCATACTCAGTACACTCCAAGTATTGACCGCACGCCTTTATGTGCTAAATTGTTTCATGATATAGATTTAGATTTCCAAACACAGCCACGTGGTTAGATATGCTCCACTCCTATCTCAGCTGCTTTAAGTGAGTCCTCATCTCTTGAGGACGTGATGTATGTTCTCTATTTCATTTATATTTCTATTTTAAGACTTTAGGAGTTAGCTGGGGACTTGTCCCAGCAACTCATAAGTTTAGTAGAGGCTTTCAGACTTGTATAGACAGATTCAACTTGTATCGGAGTTTTATGAGATTCATTATTTTGGGTTTTAAATTTTACTCTTACAGTTAGCTTCTGCTCAGTTATGTTTCTGTTAGTTATTTCTATTGTTAAATGTTATGCTATGATTATGCCATGGGTCGACTTGGAGCCTCTTGGGGTTCCTTTTCCTATGTTATGGCTAGGGTGTAAACTCAGATCGTGAAAAACTTGGTATCAGAGCATTAGGTTTAGAGTGTTTAGGGTGTCTAAAAGCCGCATTAAGTAGAGTCTTCTTTATGGGTGTGAAGCACGCCACACTTATGATGAAGAGGCTACGAGACGTTTAGGAAATGTTCCCTTCTTTCATGTTCTGAGTCGTGTGATGAAATGTCACTCCATTCCTGTAATTCGTGCTATACGCGTGTACAGAAACATATCTCCTCAAGGAACCAACGGAAGTCATCCAGCCCCAGCAACTCCAATGGATCCCATGTTCGGTCAAGTTACAGATGAAGAACTCGGGGTCGCAGTCCGAATGTTGATACGGGCCATGATCATCGAGCCTAACAAGACGACTATCGCATCAGCGAACCCTACCAGAGGGGTAGCAACTATTAGAGTTCAAGACTTCACGAGGAGGAGTCTGACTAAGGTTGGTGGTTCGGGTATGGAGGGAGAGTTTAAGGGGGGATAAAGGAAGAACAAAAGGCCCAGGACCGAAAACCTTGAGGGTTCCCAACAGGGGTCAAGTAGTGGGAGTCACTCTTAACCCCAGAATATTTAGCTCAGGTTCGGGGATACCAACCCCGGGTGAGGGAGATTATTTATCCATTTTGTGGGTGCTGCAGGAAGAACCACCTAGGATGGTGCTTAGTGGGTTCAGATATTTTCTTCTATTATGGCTAACCCGGTCATAGACACAAGGATTGCCCATTAGCAAAGCGAGATGGCCAGAAGGTCCACGCCCCAGTTAACAGGTCCGCAGCCCACCCATCTCAGCAGTGCAGGTTACTTAGAGTAGGTGGCAAACCAACCACAGAAGTAGTCACGGGTATGTTATGAATTTCTTGTGTTACTTGCATGGTTCTAGCCCCAGAACCGCAGTATTTAATAAGAAGCTCTATGATGTTGTTGAGAAGAGATGGTCGATGTGTGATGTGAACAGTTGTGAGTATAAGGCTTGCAGTGAATGTTAGAGGTGAAGGAGAAGCTAGGAGTTAGTGATTTAGTCCCGACCTTAAGAAAGATTCGAGAGCCTTAGAATGGTGTCTTTAAGCTAAGGGGGAGATAATAAGTATGTGAGGCAAGTCGAATCTTGAGAATGCTAATAGGGGAGTTCCAACCATAACAGTTGTGGTATGTCAATCTCTTCAGGTTCAGATAACCTATCTCGTATTTCAGTTGAAGCTAAGTTATACCCATCCCTATGTGTAGATCTCTAAAATTTCTAGATAACCTCTTCAAACATCGATGCCAGTCTTACTCTACAAATCCTTAAGGCTTATCTTCTTGTTATGAATAAGGTATGTGCATCAACTCATGTCTTCCAATATGATCAGCTCAAACTCAGTCGTTAGAAGTTGCTTTAGTAGCTCAATAGAATAAGGTTACCTCATGTGTGTGCTCAGTTATAGATGTCATGAATGATTTGTGCTCATGAGTCCTTTACTTTAAGTTAGACTAGATATCATGAATTCTAACCCCATAGCAGAAAGCGATTTGAGAATGAAAGCTCAATTCGAATCATCTCAGTGTCGGTTAGAGGGAACAAATCCTTCTGAGTGTTCTATCATTCTATGTTCTTTCATGTCTTTCAGTCCCTCTTATGCCCTAGCATGCATGTATGATTTAGATGTATAGTTCAGGTGTGTAAAATCAGTCGGACTCAGATACTCCATTGGTTTCAGCTGTAAATGATCAATTTTGAGATTTTAGTTCCGTCCCTATCCTTTCTGTATGTTTAGCAAACATTCGAGGATGAATGCTCCCAAGGGGGAGATATTGTAACACCCCGGAGGTTCCTATGATCAGACCCTTGAGTTAGAGTGGAGTTCTGTAGAGAAGCCAGCAGAAAATTTATCAGAACGACTCCTCCAGCAGGTTGTTCATCGCTCAAACGACCCGTTAGATCTAGTCGTTGGAAGGGCTTCAGAAAATTTGCTAAGTGTTTTGATGCCACGAGAGGAAGGAATGAGTCGTTGTGTGAAACAATGAACCGTTAGATGCAACAGTGGTAAGACGACAGTCTTGGCTTCCCAGAAACAACGAGCCAAAGGACGGCCCATTGTTATATAAGACGGGTCGTACTGAGTGGTTGTTGGTTAGAAATCATAAAAAGGCTTGTTCACTGGTTCAGTGGCGATGGGTGGTTTCGACGGACCGTTAAAGGTGGTAACTACCCATGGTAAATGTTGTTAGAGGGACCGTAGGTTGAGGAGGCAGTGGTGTGGACGAGAGGTGATGATGAGTCGTTGGATGAAGTAACGACTCGTTCTGTTGGTCATTGGTTGAGGAAGCAGAAACTGAGAAAAGGACCCCAGAAGCAATGAATGGTCACTATGAGTCGTGGTCACTATCAGGAAGATTTTTAAAGCTTATTTCCAGCGGTATTTCGGTAAAGTCCTATGCTTTCAGTTCCTAAATGGTGTCTTTTTAGGTATTATGAGGGACATTTTAAAAGGTTTTTCCTAGTCTAATCCCTCACTCCCTCAAAATATCCTCTCAAACTCTTCTTCCTTCCCTCTCTCAAGATTAAGGATTCAATTAGGTTTCTTCAAGGGTTAAATTCAAGTGGGGATTTCTTTGAAGAAGGTATGTGGGCTTTCAATAAGGATATCCTTTTATCCTTGTTCCCCATATTTTTATTTTAAAAAAACCTAAATCCTTTATTCTAGAAAAGCATGTTCTAGGGTTCCAACTTATGCATGAATTCTCATATGTTTTCTCAAAAATTCTAAGAACTCTCATGATTATAGTAGTGCATGATCATGAAATTACTTATGTCTTTCCTAAAATTTGTGTCTGATATGTGAGTAACATGAATGTGGGATTTTCACCATGAATTAGTCTAGAGATTCAAATGGGATTTCAGTAATTAATCATACGCTTTTACCATGAAGTTGTATCCTCATTTAAAGTCTATGTATGTCACATGGGTTCCCGCAAATTTAGAACTTATGTTGTATTGTGTGCGTTGGAACACTATTAGAACGTATGGGCTTTGACCAATGTGAAGTATGTCCATGTTCTCACCATGATATCGATGTAAATGTTTTGGATATGAGTTGGACCTATGGAGATGGCATGATTATCGAATTCTCACCATGATTTAGAGTAAATTTCTAAATGGGGTTTCATGAGATATTCATATGCTTCAACAATGATCTCATTGTTCAAGTTTAAAGTATGAGTTGATTATATGGGTTTTTTCGTAAATCTAGAATATATGACTTAATGTGTATATATATATATATATGTTAAAGTGCGAATTTGACGTAGGTAGCTTACATGAATCTAAGATATACATCATATGTTATGTAATGTGAATTCAGAATTCAAACGTGGTAGACATGTCTAAAGTTTGATTTGATCCTATAGATGTTTCATGAATGTAAAATGTGTGGATTAAATGATAATTTGGTACCATGATGATATGAATTATGATAACAAAGTATGAGAATGATCGTTTAGACGTTGGGCTTGTTGTCAATAGAAAGTAGCCGTAATCAACTCTAAATGACCTCAGTATGATGAAATTAGTTGAATGCTCATGTCTCTAATTAGCTGCACTAATTTAGACTAGATGAATGACGTCAGATTATTGTACTTCAGTTCTCCCTTAGTTAGTCAGTCAGGGATTCTCTACAGCAGAGAATGTTTCCCTAGTCAGTCTGGGATTCTCCTCAGCAGAGAATGTTTCCCTATTTAGTTAGGTACTCTCCACAGTAGAGAATGTTTCCCTAGACAGTCTGGGATTCTCCACGACAAAAAATGTTTCCCTAGTTTGTCAGGGACTCTCCACAGCATAGAATGTTTCCCTTAGTCAGTCAGTGACACTCTATATCAGAGAATGCTCTCTCTTAGACAGTAAAAGACTCTCCACAGCCGAGAACGTTTCCCTTCGACAGTCAAGGATTCTCCACAGCCGAGAACATTTCCCTTCGACAGTTAGGGATTCTCTATGATATCAGTCACATCTTTAGTCTTCCATATTTGTTTAGTATATAACCCTTGCACATCAATTGATTATACTATAGTAAATGTTTTCAAATAAAATCTTCATGTTAATATATATGTGTATCTCAGACAGGATTGTTGTATCTCAGTTCAGTTATATGACCATTAATGTGTTTGGCTTACTTTCTCCTTGTACAGTTGCATGTTTTAGTTTATTTACACTTCTCGCATACTCAGTATATTCCAAGTACTGACCGTATGCCTTTATTTTCTACATTGTTACATGATATACATTTAGGTTTCCAAACTCAGCCACATGGTTAGATACTCTCCACTCCTATCTCAGCTGCTTGTGGTGATTCCTCATCTCTCGAGGACATGATCTATGTTCTCTATTCCATTTATGATTCAGTTTTCAGACATTAGGAGCTAGCCGGTGGCTTGTTCCGGAAACTCATCAGTTTAGTAGAGGCTTTCAGACTTGTATAGACAAATTCAGCTTGCATCGGAGTTTTATGAGATTCGTTATTTTGGGTTCTCAATTTTACTCTTACAGTTAGCTTCCACTCAATTATGTTTTTGTTAGTTGTTTCTATTGTTAAGTGTTATGCTATGATTATGCCGTGGAACGACTTGGAGCCTCTCGGGGTTCCTTGTCCCGTGTTACGGCTAGGGTGTAAAATCTAGTCGTGACAATACAATGAAGAGTTCCATTGATGTTTAAATTGTTATGGTGATCTAGGATTAAGTAGACCTTTTTTATTGGCATAACTAAGTGGGTAACGTATAGTACGTGTTTAGTAGTGATTCAAGGACGAACAAAGATTAAAGTGTGGGATGGTGATGTTAGGGGTATTTACACACATTTATGCATGTTTTTCCCATATTTATATCTTGTTCCCAAAACAAATGCTAAATATTCTTAATTATTACTCATTTTAGTATTTTGGGACTAATGCAATATGTAGGTGAAAATGCTGAATTTTTGGCTTAGTTTTGGACGAATAGAAGACTGATCTTGGGCAAAATGGCATGCCCAAGGGATACTTTACAACTTAGTTTTGTCTTGCTTAGCTACTTATTTATATACATTCTCATGTAATTTTATGTAAATGTGAATATATATACTAACCAACATGATTAGTTCTTATTTTTGTAGGTTTAAAATGAATTTGAGGAACTAATCCATGAGTTGGTGAAGTAGAGGCATGAATTGGAAGTAAAATGCGAACGTCGGCAAGGAGGATGCGCGAAACAGCCCACCTGCGTGTTGGCAATGTTCCACGGCAGGCAGGCTAGACGACAAGGGCCATGACACGCCCTCAAACGCGCTGCACAAGAAGTGTGACACGCTGCCAATGCAGTCAGCTTCTGCTTGGCGACAGTTTTATGAGTTTTCCAGTGTGCATCCACGATTCCTCCGTGTCATGGAGGTAAAATGGCACGATAACCTCCGTGCCACTGAGCTATTTCATGCCGGGTATAATTTTGTACAATTCTCATTTACTATAAATAGGTCCCTTAGCTCTTAAAATCATTTGGTCACGATTTATTTCTGAAAAACTACCAAGGAGTGAAGGGAGAAGTGGGAGAACTCACCTAGGGTTGCTAAATTTCATCTTCTCTTCTACAAATTCTTGTAAGTATGTTACTTAATTATGTTTTCTTGTAATTGTACGAACTTGAGTGGCTAGAACCCTTCCTCTAGGGTTGAAGCCACAAGGTATGATTGTGAATACATGATTTTGTTTTGGTTTTAAGTTATTAATTGTTGTTTTGTCTTACATTCTTAATTATGGTTGTTTTTATGATTGGTCACCATGAAAACACACACGTTACACCTAGGTAAAATCTTGAGAAAGTAACCCTAGGCAAGAACAAAGAATGTAAGGAGCAAGTTTGTATCTTACTATATAATTCGCGGTTAGGATAAGAAATTTTACCTAATTTGCCTTGCTTGGTTGCTAAAACGGGATGAGCTAGACACCAACTTAGAATTATCAACTCACTACTCATAGAAGTAGTTGTGAAGCTAAGTTCGGTTAAATGATTAGAGGAACAAAAGTCCCTAATCAAGAGCATAAACCCCGTAAACCACATACACATAATTGAATTTCCCACGAACTAGAATGTCACATCCCCGCTCAACGATGTAGTTGTGAGGCTAGTTTGTCGTGTTTAGAGGCTCGAAAGACCATGAACATGCAGTTTTAATTATGTGAGACGACAATTGATAATTCCATACTTAAAACATTACATAGCACAGTATCGCATGATTATCCGGCTTTAACTGTAGTTGCTCCTTTAATAATTTTAGAGTATTTCGATGACCACCCCTAACTAAATTAAACTTTATCGAAAAAGTCTAAATCAACACTTGTGAAAGTTAATATCACACTTGAACTTGATAATTAGCTGAATTGGTCTAGTCCCTGTGGGTTCGACATCTGGCTCTTAAGAAGGGCACTGTATTACTTGTAAGACCACGTACACTTGCGTGTGCGCCATTGCTGCACAGTCTCAACAAGTTTTTGGTGCCGTTGTCGGGGACTCGGTGAAGTTTAGTAAATTTGTCTTTTTTCTGTGATTTTTAATTTCCTTAAGTGTTGAAAAACTTGGTCTTAGTCTTACTTATTGCAGGTGACAGATTGTCTTGCCGAGCTTGCTAAGAATAGAGAGCTTGTGGAACCGTTGGTTGATCTAGAACATCAAATTCAGTTGCGAAGGAGAGTAGCTCTTGAGAAAAAGCTGAAAAGACTTCAAGAAAAGGTACAACAACAACCACCCGCAGGACAAGCACAATTGTCACCGAAAGCAATAGTAGCCAGACCAGTTCGCTAAGTGGCAATCCCACAAGTGACGAATGTGAACTCTAGTATCCGAAAACTGAAACCTGGAGGGAACTTTGAATTGAAACAGAATATGGTGCAGTTGTTACATTCTAGTGGTCAATTCACTGGGATTGCCTATGAGGACCCGCAGAAGCACTTACAGAACTTTTTAGAGATTAGTGACACTTTCGTCCCCACCGGAGTGTCCACAGATTATGTCCGACTTACCCTCTTCTCATTTTCATTGTTGAGAGAGGCAAAAAGGTGGTTGAAAGCTGAGCCAACAAACTCCATAACTTCTTGGGATGATTTGGCGAAGAAGTTTTTGATCAGATTCTTTCCTTTAGGCAAGACTGCAAAATTGAGAAGTGAAATACTGAGTTTCAAGCAGAGGCCTTATGAGAATTTATACTTGGCTAGGAAGAGATTCAAGTCATTATTGAGAGACTGTCCCCATCACCAGCAATCAAATGAAGTGCTAGCCCATACCTTTGTAGAAAGTCTAGACCCATATACAAAAATTTTGCTAGACTCTGCATCAGGTGGGAAAGCCTTAGAGAAGACGTATGATGAGTTGTACAAACTGTTCAATATAATTGCTCAAGGAAATCTAGAATGGTACAGTGAATCATCGAGAGGGGCAGGAAAGAGAGCAAGGTTGATAGAGGTAGATGGTATGAATGCCTTGGCGGCATAGTTAGCTTCGTTCTAGCATCAGATTATGACTCAGTTCAATAAACTAAGTATGAACCAACAACATGATCAGGTTAATTCAGTTCAGCAAGCTCCGAGTTGGTGTGAAATTTGTGGAAACAATGGGCACAATGCAGAATCTTGTGGACCCAATCAGGAATCAGTCAATTTTGTTGGGAATGTTCAAAGGAACAATCAGAATTTTGGGAACAATTACAACAAAAATTGGCAGAGCCACCCAAATATTTCTTGTGGTGGAAATCAAAGGCAAGGTTACCAGCAACCTCAGCAGCAGAAGTATCAGCAGAATAGGCATAATGATGGCCAGTTGAGCAGCGACATTGAGGAAACGTTGCAGAAAATCATGGAGACTCAGACTCAATTAGCAGAAAATCAGGCGAGGATGGCATCAGATTTGAAAAATAAGCATTTGGCCACCCGCAATCTAGAGAAGCATATGGGTCAGATAGCAGCTGATCAAAACATGAGACCGCAGGGAGGAATACCAAGTGACACAGATCCTAACCCCTGTCAAGTCAACGCCATCAGTCTGAGGAGCGGAAAAAAATTAGTTGATGCAGTGCCAAAAGAGAAAACAAAAGAGGTGCAGCCGGAGTTGGTGAGACAAGGATCATCCACGAACAAGGGAGAGAATCAGAGTGCTGTGCAACAAAATGCACAATCTTCATTGCAGCCAGCACAAAGACCACCACCACCATTCCCTCAGAGATTAAGAAAGAGCGAGGAGGAGGAATGCTTCAAAAAGTTCTTTGAGATTTTCAAAGAACTTCACATAAATTTGCCTCTTATTGATGTTTTGTAGGGAATGCCCAAGTATGCTAAATACTTGAAGGATGTGATGGCGAACAAAGTCAGATTGGTGGATGTCCAAACAGTAGCACCAACGGAGGAGTGCAGTCACAAGGTGTTGAGCAAGATTCCTAAGAAGCTCAAAGACCCAGGGAGTTTTATCCTCCCCATACAAATTGGTAAAGCTGAGGTGATACGAGCTTTATGTGATCTAGGGGCAACAGTTAATCTAATGCCCCTATCTTTATTTAACACCTTGGGGTTGGGATAACCGTGGCCAAGAAGATTGATGATGCAGCTGGCGGATAAGTTGCGAGTAGCACCGGATGGAATCATAAAGGACCTTCTCATCAAAGTGGGTAAGTTTATTATACCATCTAATTTTATTATCTTAGATTTTCATGTTGATGACCAGGTAGCCTTAATCTTGGGACGGCTATT
Source organism: Datura wrightii (assembly GCA_035772735.1). NCBI lineage: Eukaryota > Viridiplantae > Streptophyta > Magnoliopsida > Solanales > Solanaceae > Datura > Datura wrightii. Next base: position 115,734,893 of record JASDFA010000001.1, read on the forward strand.
CTTGGCCACCGGAGGAGCAGTAATTGACTTAAGAGCAGGGACCCTGAAAATGAGGGTCGAGGATGAAGAAGAACTCTTCCGAGTATACAAAGAAATGAATCCACCCACACACTATAGAAACCTTTGTAAGGTTAGTGTGTTGTTAGAGGATGAGTGTGGGGTGGTTGATTCCAGAAGTCCACAGCCAAAGGTAATGATAAGTGTTCAGCCCGAGTCTGATAAAGGGCTTCAGAGTATGAAGAAGTTGGAGGAAGAGAGGAACAGAGTGGAGGCTGTTTCCTCTAAAAATCAAAGAAAAGAAAATGGTGCTCGAAAGGGAACCCACATATGAGGATGTCACGTTGTGCTGCGACGTAAAATAAGGCGCTGCTTGGGAGGCAACCCAAGGGTACCGCAGGGAAGATTTGTGATTTTTGTTTATGTGTTTTGTTTATTTTCAACTTGTGTTGTGTTGGGGAAAGTTTCGAACAGATGGAGGGAAAGTCTAAGTACCCATGGAGGAGGAAGCTAACAAGCATGAAAGATAAAAAGTGTGGGGTCAAACACCCACTTGTGAAAATTTGAAAAAAAGCATGCTATTAGCTAGGCCTAGAGGCCTCAAGGAGTATTTCTCATCCTTTTAAATTTTAATTAGATGCTTTGGGGACATAACATGATTCAAGTGTGGGGTGAGGAAAATTTAAAAAAAAAATTGTGCTTAATGATTTTTTGTGAATTTGTGCTTGGGAGAAATATTGAAACAAAAATTTTGAATTAAGCATGACTTCATCACCCATTGGTTTTTCTTTTCGGTTCTTTTCCGACGGGGGGTCTTTGAACCGAAGAATGAAAATTTTTTTTCTTTGTCTGTATATAACGTTTTTAGTCATAGTTAGAGACTATTTTCGATGATGGATGATGACCATCTTGAGAAAAAATTAGTAAATAGGTTTTGGTTTTTAAACCCGTAGCTAATTGATGGCTTGATGTTCTTGTATGTGATATACATGAATGTAAGATACAAGTGTGGTTAGTGTTGAAGTATGTATGAAGTGTATAACTTAGTTTGAGACACCTAGGCTCTTGAATTTGACTCGATGTGATTGAAGCTTAATTCTGAATTCTTGTGATTAGCTGAGTAAGAGTCTGCTGAATGTTTTTTGAATTGATCATGTGCTGTGAGGGTAAGTTTTTTGAATACTCCGTGCTATTGTGGAATGTCTAGAACTTGCCGGGTGTGTATATAAAACGAAATGAAGGATGTGAACTGTAGGAGATTATTTAGGCATTTCTTTGAATGATCTTAATTTTTATCCCTCACTTTACCTACCTTGAATGTTGAATCCTAGTGAGCCCCATTGAGTCTTAAGCCTATTCTTTGATAGCTACAACATAAGCTTAATCCTTTTTCTTTCAGTAGCCTTGAATTTGATCCAAAACTCCTAAGCGCTAAAGGGAAAAATCCGAAAGAGTGAAGGAGTGAGAAGCATGAAAAAGAATGAAAAGGAGCAGTTGTAAAAGTAGAGAAAGGTCAAGGGTGCCCTTGTTTGAAAATGCTTGAGTATTGGTAGGGAGTAAGAAATAAATGAATGAAAATGTTGCTTAAGTACCCCTTACTAATAAGCTGAGTGTGCTTAAAGAAATGGAAACAAGAAGAGAAAATTCAAGAGTGAAAAGAATGAGGAGGAAGTAAGAAAGGAGATGTCCTTAATGAAGGGTGAAGTTATTAAAAGCGCTTGGGGAAGATAGCCACTATTATTATCCATAATATTACTGACCTGTCCCTTGGCGTACATTACAACCCATTAATTCCTACTTGATCTTACGTTCATACATCCTTAAATTAGTGGAGTAAAACACTAAGGGCAAGCTTATGGGTCACTACATGATGCATGTGAATTCTTTGAGAGAGCGAGCGTAATTCTATTCATATACCCATACATGTTGTGATTTGAAAATTTGTGAGCAAAAATGGGTAACTCTCTTGTTGTGAGGGCACACGTTTAATGAGAGATAACTTTCACACCCCGCCTTGGGGGGGGGGGGTACGACTGGCACCTGGTGCCCTTACTAAGATCTGACCTGCTAGACTGTTAAGCCTGGGCGCGTCTGGCGCCTGGCTGGCTCTAACTCAGATTTCTGGAAACAAAGGGCTATATAACGGTTGTAAATATAGCCCCCGGCCCATTGGCCTATCGCCTGCTGTACCTGTCTTGGCAGCTAACCAGAAATATAGTAACTCGGGGAAGCCTATACGGGCCGACAAGGCCACCATGCTGTCTAGTTATCTGCTGCTTAATCAAAAAGCACAAAAAGAAGCTACGTGAACGGCGAGGTCACCACTACTGACAACTATGGCCTCACACGACCATCACAGAAGTAAGAAAGAGTAAAGACAACTATACAACTGCACGGCCCCACACGACCGGCTCATCTGACCACATGGATCTCATACAGAATGCAAGCCTCTAGGAATAGTAATAGAACTGATCGGGACAGGGCCCCGACCTACCCATGCTATATACAACAAAAGGAACTGAACTACACCTCAGAAATTCAGCCTCCGGATGACTGGAGCTGAATACTCAACCGCTGACAGGGAGTCACGTAGAATCACCTGCTTGTCTAGGAGTACCTGCAGGCAAGTAATGCAGCGCCCCACTGGGCGTCAGTACCACTGGTACTGAGTATGTAAAGCAACTGAAATAATATAACTGAAAACAACATCTGAAAGCAATAATATGGCTGATGAAGCTGAAGTAGGAGGAATAACTTAATTGTCTGATGATGTAGATCGTACCTGTTCTTACTGATACCGAAGGAAGTAGGAATCATACCTGGAGGCGTATCATTCTACTACCAACCCACTCGCGTCTAATATAACATGGCATAGTATACATAACATAACACAGCACATACAAACCTTACCCGGCCCCCATAAGCCGGGAGGTACAATCAACACAGAATCTATGCCCCTACCCCGGTCATCCCATCTCCTATAGTGGCTGTAAGCATCCTGCCGGTCCCTGGGTATGCACTTGGGCTCGCTGAGCCCCTGACTATAACTGTACCTGAGTCCGGAGGACTCTAAATCAACACCCCGGGTGTACCCGCTCGACGGGGGTGTATAAGGGCCGACCAAGGCACAATATGGGGAAACTGGCATCCCATCTTCGTCCCCTTGCGGGACGGCATATCACTCCGTAGAGTGATGTATCCTCGTCCTCTGGCGGACGAGTCGATACAGCTATTAACCCTGGGCGGTCAGGGATGCTAGGTAATCCAACCCCAATCAATACAATGGTATCGACTAATCATGCTGTCTGTGTATCTCATAAGCCAAAACTAATAGGCGTAAGGTATTATATAAATCATATACTGGGCTAATAATAGCAATCTGTAGGTGTCTGATACATGCTGAGACAGGTAAGTATAAATATGAATATAGTTCCCTGTCTAACTGTACTGGGGCAAAGGCTATACAAGCGGGTGTTTCTGCTGAAGGCTATGCTGTTCACTAGGTTTCTGTATTAACATGATTTCCTATTTCTAACATGCTTTCTAAACTATATACAGTTACTATTCTATATCTGGAATGCTTTACTGATGCTGTACTACCTTGCGAGGTTTCAGCTAAACACAACAATATCTTGGCAGGGCATATTATATCACATATTGAATATACTGTGCAATCTTAATCATTTATATTCGAATCTATATCATACGGATAGGTATCGTACACGTTACGACCCAAAACTGCTCAGATTGCACCAATGTTCAAAATAATACAATAATCAATTTGTGAACCTTCTACTGGTCTGTAAATTACTACACTGCTTCAATGTTACTCAACTTGCCGAGGAAACTTAACTTTACATACCTTATCTTTGAATATTCGTCCGTCGGACGAGGCTCGGCCGGTACTTCAACTATTTTCTCCCAACTGCATTCACAAATACGTCAATCAATACTAAATACAACGTTATTGTAAAGAGCAACGTCACTTTCAATATAGTTTATAGCCTAAACTTAGGCTTATCGAAAGACGGTCGAAAACTCGCTATTTTTCAGCGGCCCAGAAGGGAGAAATATTTACTTCTCAACTAGGAACACATAGACATTAATTTAGAGCAATTCTACTTACTTTAGTTCGGTGGCTCGCCGATTCGTCGGCCGTTTTTCGCAAAACTAACTCCGTAGAAATGCTCTCTGCTGCTAAATACCTTGGTATCTAGGATTAATTTGGATTTGGGCAGCGTTTGGCAGCGTAATCGGACGAAAATATTTAATTTTCCTACGTTTTTCTCTGGTTGCAGCGTGTTCTGGAAATTTATGAAATATAATCTGATTTGGACTGAAGTGGAGGCTTTTATACTTGGGCCTGGACCTGGGCAACGTGTCACGGAGCCATCACGGAGGCCTCACCTCCGTGACACGCTGCCATCGCGGAGGGGCTCTGCCTCGGCTCCTCCCGCGATGGTTCGACGGGTTTCTCGTCCGATCTTTTCCCGGGCCTTTCCCTAGCACGTATGGCTTTCAAATATGCTTAACCAACGTGCGAATAGGTCATCTAAGTGCCGGGAATTCTACGGGGTATAACATTCTCCCCCCCTTAGGAACATTCGTCCCCGAATGTATACTGCTGTCTAGAGAACTGTTCACTCTAGTTTCTGGGAAAATTTTGGCAGAGTTTCCCCTGTAATATGGACTATCGCAAAAACCTGAAATTCAGAAAAGTCCAACACAGGCACTGCACACAATATTCTACAATCCACTGGACAACTGAATACCACTTCTTTCTTTCTCATTTACAACATACATATCATAAAGTACTGTATAAGCAATGATACGGACATACCTGTCATCTGACTAGGCTTGAAATAAGTGAGGGTATCTGGTTTTCATGTCTTCTTCAGCCTCCCACGTCATTTCTTCCCGGTTTCTATTACGCCACAATACCTTGACAGATGCAACGTCTTTAGTTCTCAGCCTGTGAATCTGTCTGTCTAAGATAGCTACGGGAACCTCTTCGTAGGCTAACTCCTCTGTGACCTGAACATCCTGGACTGGAACTACTGTAGAAGGGTCCCCTATGAACTTTCTTAACATGGAAACGTGGAATACTGGGTGAACAGATGCTAATTCTGGAGGCAAGTTTAACTCATATGCCACGCGGCCTATTCTTCGCCGAATTTGGTACGGCCCAATGAATCTTGGGCTAAGCTTGCCTTTCTTGCCAAACCTCATTACCCCTTTCATCGGGGATACTTTTAGATATACCCAGTCGTTTACCGAAAATTCTAGATTTCTGCACCGTCTATCTGCATATGACTTCTGACGGCTCTGAGCGGTCAGTAAACGTTCTCGGATAAGCTTTATCTTTTCCTCGGACTGCCGAACAATGTCTGGGCCAACTAATGCTGATTCTCCTATCTCAAACCAGCCCACCGGCTATCTACATTTCCGCCCGTACAATGCCTCGAAAGGTGCCATCTGAATAGCTGAATGGTAGCTATTATTATAAGCAAATTCGATTAACGAAAGATGTTCATCCCAGCTACCCCCAAAATCTAACACACACGCTCGTAGCATATCTTCGAGCGTCTGAATTGTACGTTCAGCCTGCCCGTCTGTCTGAGGATGGAATGCTGTGCTCAGATTAATCTGCGTCCCCAGACCTTTCTGAAATGACTGCCAGAACCTAGCTGTAAACTGTGCCCCTCTGTCTTGAAATGATAGATGCCAGCACTCCATGTAATCTAACTATTTCTCTGATATACAATTCGGCATAATCCTCAGCTGAGAAGGTAGCCCTTACTGGCAGGAAATGAGCTGATTTTGTCAGCCTATCAACTATTACCCAAATGGAATCATTTCTGCGTCTAGTACGTTGTAACCCTGTTACGAAATCCATATTTATTGCTTCCCATTTCCACATAGGTATCGATATCTCTTGAGTCAAACCACCCGGTTTCTGGTGCTCTGCTTTCACCTGCTGACAATTAGCACATCTTGATACAAATTCGGCTATTTCAGTTTTCATACCTGGCCACCAGTAGATGTCTCTGATGTCGTGGTACATTTTCGTCGCCCCTGGATGGAGGGAATAGCGAGCGTAATGTACCTCGTGCATAATCTGCCCACGAAGGCCTGAGACGTTCGGGACACAAAGGTGGCCCTCACAGCGTAGTACACCATCCTCGGTTGTCTGAAAATCTGGCTCCTTACCCTTCTGAACTCTATCTCTGAGCTGGACTAAATCGGGATCCTCATACTGTCGTTCTTTTACCTCTGCAACTAACGATGATACTGCAGAATTCTGAATTACGGCCCCATTATCTCCTGTTTCCATTACTCGCACGGCTAGCCCAGCTAACTGATGAATTTCTTTAGCTAACTTCTGCTTCTCAGGTCGCAAATACGCTAAACTCCCCATTGACTTACGGCTCAGGGCATCTGCTACAACATTAGCTTTTCCGGGGTGGTATAGAATATTCACATCATAGTCTTTTAACAACTCCAACCAGCGGCGTTGCCGCAGATTCAACTCCCTTTGAGTGAAAATGTACTGTAGGCTCTTATGATCTGTATAAATATCAACATGAACTCCGTACAGATAATGCCTCCACATCTTCAAGGCATGAATTACTGCGGCCAACTCTAGATCATGGGTGGGGTAATTCTTCTCATGTTTCCTCAGCTGCCTGGAAGCATATGCAATTACTCTACCATGCTGCATCAACACATATCCCAATCCGACACCTGACGCGTCGCAATAGACTGAATAACCTTCTGTGCCTTCCGGCAGTGCTAATACGGGAGCGGAGGTCAATCTATCTTTCAGTTCCTGGAAACTCTGCTCACATGCCTTCGTCCACTGAAACTTTGCTGCTTTCTGTGTCAATTTAGTTAAAGGTGCTGCAATGGTTGAGAATCCTTCAACGAACCTCCGATAGTATCCTGCCAACCCCAGAAAGCTACGAACTTTAGTCGGGGTGGTAGGCCTAGGCCACGACTTAACTGCTTCTATCTTCTGTTTGTCTACCTGTATACCAGTATCTGAGACAATATGCCCTAAAAAGGCTACTGAGTTAAGCCAGAATTCACACTTAAAAAATTTTGCGTACAACTGGCGGTCCCTGAGAATCTGGAGCACTGTCCGCAAATGAGTCCGGTGATCTGCTTCGGAGCGAGAATACACCAGAATATCATCAATGAATACTATCACGAACAAGTCCAGGAAGGGTCTAAAAATACTGTTCATCAGGTCCATAAAAACTGCTGGGGCATTTGTTAGCCCGAAGGACATAAACTGAAATTCAAAATGTCCATATCGGGTACTGAATGCTGTCTTAGGGATATCCCTTTCACGTACTCGGACCTGGTGATATCCGGACCGCAAGTCAATCTTAGAAAAGTATCTGGCTCCCTGTAACTGATCAAATAGGTCATCGATCCTAGGAAGCGGATACTTATTCTTTACTGTAACTTTATTGAGCTGCCGATAGTCTATGCACATTCGGAGCGAGCCATCTTTCTTTCTCACGAACAAGACTGGCGCACCCCACGGGGAAGTACTCGGCCTGATAAAACCTTTATCTAACAAGTCTTTCAATTGCTCCTTTAATTCTCTGAGTTCTGCAGGAGCCATACGATAAGGAGGTATTGATATTGGCTGAGTGCCTGGTAGCAAGTCAATAGCAAAGTCTATTTCCCTTTCTGGGGGAATACCAGGTAACTCATCAGGAAATACATCTGGGAATTCATTTACCACTGGGACAGACTGGAGTGTCGGAAATTCTGCTTGGACATCCTGAACTCTGACAAGATGGTAACTGCATCCCTTAGATATCAACTTTCTCGCCCGAAGGTAGGAAATAAACCTACCTTTTGGCGTCGCGGTGCTGCCCTTCCACTCCCGTACTGCCTCCCCCGGGAAGTGGAATCGGACCGTTTTGGTCCAGCATTCGACATTAGCAAAACATGGTACTAACCAGTCCATACCCATTATGGCATCGAAATCTATCATTTCTAACTCAACCAGATCTACTGTGGTCTGACGAGCAGCAACCTCTACTGTACACCCGCGGTAAATTTGGCTAGCTGTGATGGAGTCACCGACGGGCGTAGATACTATAAAGGGCTGCTGTAATGATTCTGGTACAATACTAAACTTCCGTGCCACAAATGGAGTAATATAGGACAAAGTAGACCCTGGATCAATTAGCACATAAGCAGGGTGTGAACAGATAGTTAGCATACCTGTCACAACATCAGGCGATGCCTCTGAATCTTGCCTCCCTGGTAAGGCATATGTGCGGCTTGGACCCGCACCTGTACTGGAGGCCCCTGATCTGCCTCGACCCCTGCCTGCTGAAACTGGGGGCCTGCGCCCAGTCGAGGATGCTGTAGCTCGTGATCCTGTTGATGCCCTATCCTGTCTGTCCCGGTCCTCACGACCTCTGGCTGGGCAATCTCTCATCAAAGGGCCTTCTTGGCCACAAATATAGCATGCGGTGGAACCATACCTGCATGCTCTAGAATGGCGTCGACTGCATATAGGACAAAGTGGTAGGGTATACCTACTCTGCTCCGCCCTCCTCTGTGACGGTGAATCTACCGTCTGCGAACCTCTACCAGCCTCTGACTGCCCTCTGCGGCTGAATCTACCTCCCTGTGACTGTGGCGGAGGCGGGGGCCTGGGCGGCCTGTCTGACAATCGTGGCCTGGGTCCTCCCCGGGCCTCTCTTTGTAACTCAGCTGGCCTATCCCGGCGACGCTGCTCCTGATTAACCCTTCTGATTTCCCGATGTCGCTGTCTGATGCCTTCAATATTCTGGGCAAATGCCTGGATTCGGGAAATATCCATATCTTCTCGCAGTGTGGACGTGATACAAGTCTCGACATACTATGGGTTCAACCCCATAATAAAACGGTGCACTCTGGATGCCATGGTATCCACGAAAGCCGGTGCATATCGAGCCAAGGAGTCAAACCGCAAGAAATATTCCCGAACACTCATGGCCCCCTGTTCCAGATGTAGGAACTGGTCTACCCGGGCCTGTCGAATCTCCCGCGGCAAATAGTGATCCAGAAAGGCTCCTAAAAAGCTGGACCAGGTAGGAGGGGGAACATCTCTCCCTCGGGACCTCTCCCAGCTTTCATACCATAACACCGCAATATCTCGCAACCGAAATGCGGCCAATTCAACTGACTCAGTAGGTGTAGCATGCATAACCCTGAAGATTCTCTGCATCTGATCTAGAAAATCCTGGGGGTCCTCGGTACGGTCCGTGCCTGTAAACTGTGGGGGATTCAAGGCTAAGAACTCTCGGACCCTCGAACTACCGGGCCCACCTGATGCTTCTGCAACTGTGGATTGTATTTGCTGCCGCTGAGCAGCCATCACCTGTGCTATCATAACTACAGCACTCCTAACTTCCTGATCGGAAGGCATCGGTATAGGGACTGCTGAAGATACTGTCGCTCCAAACGGCTCCTGACGTGGTGGAGACTGCTGAGGAGGCTGAGATGAAGCCTCTGTAGGGCCCTCTGATCGGGTTGTCTCCAAATGAGGGGGGGGCATCCTACTGGTGCCTTCCCTTGCTGCAATGTCTAAGCTCCGACCTGTGATGGGATGGCGCTAGTCTGACATTATCTGTAGCCAAAGAATATGATAAGATTTTTGGAATTCAACCCTATACTGTACAGCTCTATAGCACGACTGAATCAGAATAAGAGACAACCATCCTATCATGCCTTGCAGCCTCCTACCCATAGTATGTGGTGCACAACACATCCATGGACAAGACTCTACTTAGCACGGCTTGCAGACTCCCTGGGATACGACCTGCTCTGATACCAAGTTTGTCACACCCCGCCTTGGAGGGGGGGTACGACTGGCACCTGGTGCCCTTACTAAGATCTGACCTGCTAGACTGTTAAGCCTGGGTGCGTCTGGCGCCTGGCTGGCTCTAACTCAGATTTCTGGAAACAAAAGGCTATATAACGGCTGTAAATATAGCCCCCGGCCCATTGGCCTATCGCCTGTTGTACCTGTCTTGGCAGCTAACCAGAAATATAGTAACTCAGGGAAGCCTATACGGGCCGACAAGGCCACCATGCTGTCTAGTTATCTGCTGCTTAATCAAAAAGCACAAAAAGATGCTACGTGACCGGCGAGGTCACCACTACTGACAACTATGGCCTCACACGACCATCACAGAAGTAAGAAAGAGTAAAGACAACTATACAACTGCACGGCCCCACACGACCGGCTCATATGACCACAGGGATCTCATACAGAATGCAAGCCTCTAGGAATAGTAATAGAACTGATCGGGACAGGGCCCCGACCTACCCATGCTATATACAACAAAAGGAACTGAACTACACCTCAGAAATTCAGCCTTCGGATGACTGGAGCTGAATACTCAACCGCTGACAGGGAGTCACGTAGAATCACCTGCTCGTCAAGGAGTACCTGCAAGCAAGTAATGCAGCGCCCCACTGGGCATCAGTACCACTGGTACTGAGTATGTAAAGCAACTGAAATAATATAACTGAAAACAACATCTGAAAGCAATAATATGGCTGATGAAGCTGAAGTAGGAGGAATAACTTAATTGTCTGATGATGTAGATCGTACCTGTTCTTACTGATACCGAAGGAAGTAGGAATCATACCTGGAGGCGTATCATTCTACTACCAACCCACTCGCGTCTAATATAACATGGCATAGTATACATAACATAACACAGCACATACAAACCTTACCCGGCCCCCATAAGCCGGGAGGTACAATCAACACAGAATCTATGCCCCTACCCCGGTCATCCCATCTCCTATAGTGGCTGTAAGCATCCTTCCGGTCCCTGGGTATGCACTTGGGCTCGCTGAGCCCCTGACTATAACTGTACCTGAGTCCGGAGGACTCTAAATCAACACCCCGGGCGTACCCGCTCGACGGGGGTGTATAAGGGCCGACCAAGGCACAATATGGGGAAACTAGCATCCCATCTTCGTCCCCTTGCGGGACGGCATATCACTCCGTAGAGTGACGTATCCTCGTCCTCTGGCGGACGAGTCGATACAGCTATTAACCCTGGGCGGTCAGGGATGCTAGGTAATCCAACCCCAATCAATACAATGGTCTCGACTAATCATGATGTCTGTGTATCTCATAAGCCAAAACTAATAGGCGTAAGGTATTATATAAATCATATACTGGGCTAATAATAGCAATCTGTAGGTGTCTGATACATGCTAAGACAGGTAAGTATAAATATGAATATAGTTCCCTGTCTAACTGTACTGGGGCAAAGGCTATACAAGCGGGTGTTTCTGCTGAAGGCTATGCTGTTCACTAGGTTTCTGTATTAACATGATTTTCTATTTCTAACATGCTTTCTAAACTATATACAGTTACTATTCTATATCTGGAATGCTTTACTGATGTTGTACTACCTTACGAGGTTTCAGCTAAACACAACAATATCTTTGCAGGGCATATTATATCACATATTGAATATACTGTGCAATCTTAATCATTTATATTCGAATCTATATCATACGGATAGGTATCGTACACGTTACGGCCCAAAACTGCTCAGATTGCACCAATGTTCAAAATAATACAATAATCAATTTCTGAACCTTCTACTGGTCTGTAAATTACTACACTGCTTCAATGTTACTCAACTTGCCGAGGAAACTTAACTTTACATACCTTATCTTTGAATATTCGTCCGTCGGACGAGGCTCGGTCGGTACTTCAACTATTTTCTCCCAACTGCATTCACAAATACGTCAATCAATACTAAATACAATGTTATTGTAAAGAGCAACGTCACTTTCAATATAGTTTATAGCCTAAACTTAGGCTTATCGAAAGACGGTCGAAAACTCGCTATTTTTCAGCGGCCCAGAAGGGAGAAATATTTACTTCTCAACTAGGAACACATAGACATTAATTTAGAGCAATTCTACTTACTTTAGTTCGGCGGCTCGCCGATTCGTCGGCCGTATTTCGCAAAACTAACTATGTAGAAATGCTCTCTACTGCTAAATACCTTGGTATCTAGGATTAATTTGGATTTGGGCAGCGTTTGGCAGCGTAATCGGATGAAAATATTTAATTTTCCTACGTTTTTCTCTGGTTGCAGCGTGTTCTGGAAATTTATGAAATATAATCTGATTTGGACTGAAGTGGAGGCTTTTATACTTGGGCCTGGACCTGGGCAACGTGTCACGGAGCCATCGCGGAGGCCTCACCTCCGTGACACGCTGCCATCGCGGAGGGGCTCTGCCTCGGCTCCTCCCGCGATGGTTCGACGGGTTTCTCGTCCGATCTTTTCCCGGGCCTTTCCCTAGCACGTATGGCTTTCAAATATGCTTAACCAACGTGCGAATAGGTCATCTAAGTGCCGGGAATTCTACGGGGTATAACAATAACATTCATGTCGGATTTGTTGATCGGTTGATTTGCATGAGTTTGTTAAGATTAAGAGTCGATTCTTGAGGTTAGGAAGTCTTAACATAGTTGTATATCATTTCATTGATTAAATAGTGCATGCTCTATTTTTAACTTGCTATCTCAAACAATCATTGTAGCCGTAGCTTGAATTATCTTGTTAAATTAGTTATGTGTGAGTCTTCATTTACATGAGATGTAAATGGGTTGTTCGAGGACGAACAAGTCTTTAAGTGTGGGGTAGGTGATCTTTGGCAAAATGGCATGCCCAAGGGATACTTTACAATTTAGTTTTGTCTTGTTTAGCTACTTATTTATATACATTCTCATGTAATTTTATATAAATGTGAATATATATACTAACCAACATGACTAGTTCTTGTTTTTGTAGGTTTAAAATGAATTTGAGGAACTAATCCATGAGTTGGTGAAGTAGAGGCATGGAATCGGAAGTAAAATGCGAACGTCGGCAAGGAGGATGCGCGAAACAGCCCACCTGCGCTTTGGCAACGTGCCACGGCAGGCAGGCTGCGTGACAAGGGTCGTGACACGCCCTCAAATGCGCTGCACAAGCAGCGTGACACGCCGCCAACGCGGTCAGCTTCTGCCTGGCGACGGTTTTATGCGTTTTCCAGTATGCATCCGCGATTCCTCCATGTCACGGATGTAAAATGGCGTGATAACCTCCGTGCCACGGAGTTATTTCATGCCGAGCATAATTTTGTACAATTCTCATTTACTATAAATAGGTCCCTTAGCTCTTAAAATCATTTGGTCACTATTTATTTCTGAAAAACTGCCAAGGAGTGAGGGAGAAGTGGGAGAACTCACCTAGGGTTCCTAAACATCATCTTCTTCTACCAACTCTTGTAAGTATGTTACTTTAATTATGTTTTCTTGTAATTATACGAACTTGAGTGGCTAGAACCCTTCCTCTAGGGTTGAAGCCACAAGGTATGACTGTGAATACATGATTTTGTTTTGGTTTTAAGTTATTAATTGTTGTTTTGTCTTACATTCTATGGCTGTTTTTATGATTGATCACCATGAAAACACACATGTTACACCTAGGTAAAAGCTTGAGAAAGTAACCCTAGGAAAATGTAAGGAGCAAGTTTGTATCTTACTATATAATTCGTGGTTAGGATAAGAAATTTTACCTAATTTGCCTTGCTTGGTTGCTAAAACGGGATGAGCTAGACACCAACTTAGAATTATCACCTCACCACTCATAGAAGTAGTTGTGAAGCTAAGTTCGGTCAAATGATTAGAGGTACAAAAGTCCCTAATCAAGAGCATTAACCCCGTAAACTACATCCACGTAATTGAATTGCCCACGAACTAGAATGTCACATCCCCGCTCAACAATGTAGTTGTGAGGCTAGTTTGTCGTGTTTAGAGGCTCGAAAGACCATGAACATGCAGTTTTAATTATGTGAGATGACAATTGATAATTCCATACTTAAACCATTACATAGCATAGTATCGCATGATTATCCGGCTTTAACTCTAGTTGCTCCTTGAATTATTTCCGAGTATTTCGATGACCACCCCTACACTTAATTTAACTTTATCGAAAAAGTCTAAATCAACACTTGGGAAAGTTAATATCACACTTGAACTTGATAATTAGCTGAATTGGTCCAGTCCCTGTAGGTTCGACATCTGGCTCTTAAAAAGCGCCACTATATTACTTGTTTGACCACGTACACTTGCGTGTGCGCTGTTGCGCAGAAGCGCAACAAAGACCCACATGGTGTGAGGCTTAGGGTGAAGGTACTGCTGTCACACCCCAAACCGGGAGAGCTGTGATTGGCACCTGGTGCCACACTTGATCGAGTGAACCTTACAAAAATCTAACTACAACAGGCTAGAATAATCGAGGTTTGGCAACATAACAACTATAGAATCAAAGTAAGACGATAGACTATAGCAGAAGATGGTTTACCGACCAACCAAAAGTTATACAATAGGCTGTCAAAACCATAGAATGGAAAATAAATATACATTAAGGCCCACCTAGCCTACCAAAACACTGCGATCACAACCGATGTGTAGGAGCCTCTAAGAATACCTAAGTAATTTAAAAATTGGGACAGGGCCCCGAACTACCCTTTACTTAAACATCTGGCAACTCTAGAAGACTTAAAGTGTACTAACTTAACTGGAACTCCGCTCAGCGGCCAAGAATTAGATTTGCTAACCCACTATCACCTGTAGGCATGAATGCAACGCTCCAACTAGGGCATCAGTACAAAGATGTACCCAGTAGTATAAGGTAGAAACAACTACAAGACTCAGATTAGAGATCAATATATATACCAGATATCTTGTGATGAGAAACTCAACTTAAGTAAACATATATAACCTACCTGGTCCCCATAAGCCTGGCAAGTTCAAGAAAGCACCTAGAACCTAACAGGCCCCTATAAGCCTTGCAAGTCCAAATAGTAAACAACAACCTGCGACACCTAGTTGACACAACTCACTTGTAATCACCTCTAGACCTTTCAACAGCCTCAGCTAATACCAGCTAACATCTAGCATCCATTACCATAAGATAACAAATAACATAAGAAAGAATCAGAATATAATTCCAATAAAATCAAAAGTAAACAACAGTCAATCAACATCAACAAACAAGCACTGTCAGACCCTCTCGCGTCTATGCAAAGTTAGTAGAGATCCATCCATCCGAGAGAGCCAATCGCAATCCATGAAGGCACAGAACAGACATATACGGTGCTATGGAGGCATGTACCTACCCATAGGTCTTTCATGTCTTAGAACGACCCTATGCGAGGAAAACTAAACTCAACTATAGGCCAATTATTCTACACCTTGGACTCAACCCCGCATCCAGACCTACTCCCAGCATTGGATATACATGAATCCCAAGGGCCTCAACACACACACACATGCAGATATACACAATCACACAATCAAAACATTCACAATAAACAACAATAATACATGTTCAAGCAGCCCAGAACCAGCTCTCTAACCACACCAACTGATTATCACAACACAACATTATTCTTTCACGTCTAGCTATCCACCAAGAGCCACTAATCGAGCTAAGGATCAACAATATAACAAGTCAATTACCAATATCTACAAGCATCCCTAAAGGCACTCTACTCACCACTAACACCAAGGGACACGGCCAAGCCAATCAAAGTGTCACCACGGCCACCAATGTGCCATCGACATGACCACCGACTCAAATATAATGAATGGTTTGATCCCATAAAAATTAGATTCATAGATATTTAATTTCATAGGTCATAGTCCCCCTAAATACTTATAGATTGGGAGAAAAGTTTTGAGTATTTGACCCAAATTTCAGAGAATCTCAAGAAGAAAATTTTGCGATAACTTTTCTCGAATTTTGTTCTACAATTTGATCGACGTACAATGTTAAATACGATCATAAAGTGAATGAAGTAACTCATAACACTTACTTCTTGTCCTATTAAGTACTCTCAGTCCTACCTCAAAAGTACAAATTTATCGCTCAATTTATCCGGGGTGTTACAAGTAACACGCAGTGTGAGGCCCATAACAATGCGGACCTAATTTTTAAAACTCACCAAAGTTTTATCCCTGCTACAAGAATCTCAAAGAAAAAAAGAAGGCCCACATCATGAGGCCTAAGGGAAGATAGAAGCCTTTGCGGTAGGAGACTGTTTTCCTATTACAAAAGCCATACCTAGAAATTGTAAATGGAATTTTGACACAATGGAGCAAAAACAATAGGTAGAAGCATTATTCTTCTTGGGGTTGCCTCTCTTCTCTTTCACTTAGCATTATTTCTTATTCAAAACATGAATTCTTGCTATTTTAATCATATTATGAGTTCCAAAATGCCATTCTTCTAGGGTTATGACTAAAGAATGAATGTTGTAATGTCATCTAAGTTTTTTACACATTTGTTTACCATATGAATTATTCATTTAATCTTGAAAATACTACTATGTTGATTCACGACCAATAGAATAAATGGATTATATTTAATGAAACTTGAGAGAGGAAAGTAATAGATAGAACATGGATTGAATGGAATAGGAGGTGTCTTTTGAGAAGGATTTGCATCTAGGATAAAGATATACCTAGTTTTCCCTACTTGGATGACAGATAACAGTTACAAATGCATTTGAGTTAATTATGAGTATCATCAAATAAAAATATAGATATAAGGTTAACACTCATAGAGTATTAGAGGCTCGAGAGACCATGATCATAATATCAACTCTGTGAGTCAACAATTCAGTAAAGATCAGCATGACAAGTAAGGTATAGATATGATGAAATTTATTAAAAGTGTCATAGCCTTGGAATCCCTCTCCTCTGTGAATTACAACAGAATAAATTGATTGTTGTTAATTTTCTTTAGATTAAATAAAAAGTAGAAGTAAAAAAACTACAATAAACATTCTTTGTGGAAAATACTTGTTCTTTTAAGTATAATAGAACAAATCGCGTAACTATACGATCTGAAGGTCTTGTATTTAGCATTTTTTTCTTATTGTAATGGTCAATAGTTTTTGGGAAAAAAATTCTACATGATATTGAGTTGATGGAAATCACCTAACAGAGAAATTAGTTATTAACTTTGTAGGCCTATAGAATTATACTTATCACCATCTAACAATCACAAATGAAAATCTAAAATAAATCATATGGAATGTTAGATGTATTATCTTTTTCATTGGTTATACGTATACGACTGCCATCTTGATCAACTTTAGATGTAGGAGCAACTGATTTTTTTGTACACCTGTCATTATAAGTATGTAGAATTATAAAATATCTTGATAATTTGGCTGAGATAATCACTCTGTTAGATGTACCATGAAGTTTTTGTTCATCTCATCCATCTTGGTTTGGTTTAATCACTTGTAACGTAGTTGATGATACATATCTGCTCAATTTTTGGGAGTTATGTAATTTTCTCTTGATCTATGTACATAATTGATAAATATTGATATATTTAGTAATTTAAAAGGTCATATAAATCACTAATTATTTTTTATATATCTTTTTCTTCCTTTATTGTAACTTGAGTAAAGTCTGCCTCACATAATGTTATCTCTAAACAAAATATGTAATATATAATGTGATTGAAAAATTCACTCTCTACACTCTCATAATGTGTTATTTTATATATTTTTGTATGATTTTTTTGCATAAAAATTTAAAATACATACGGTATTGATTGCATAGATATCTTATTTGAGTGAGTATTATGTTGATTTTTCAGAAATTCCCACAAATAAGTGTATGCAATATGTAAGAAAGAAGAAGAGTGAATACATACTGTGATTACAAACCTTATATATTAAATACAATTATTAATGAGAAAGTAAAATAAACATTGCAAGCCATGCCAGTTTAAGTTTCTGGTAAAGAATAGTAAAAATGTTGCTTAATATTTCATTATTAATATTAAATACTGCTAACATA
Organism: Datura wrightii; assembly: GCA_035772735.1. Classification (NCBI taxonomy): domain Eukaryota; kingdom Viridiplantae; phylum Streptophyta; class Magnoliopsida; order Solanales; family Solanaceae; genus Datura; species Datura wrightii. The sequence continues at coordinate 115,752,810 of JASDFA010000001.1, forward strand.
GATCTAATCTAAATTTATTTAATTAGGAATTAACTAATTAAATTTTCTCTACTTTAATATTTTTATCAATCAATATATATTGTTCTTCTTCAATATTGTCTTGATCTTTCTTGGTCCTTGATGTGTTGTGGCCTTTCAGCACATTCGACGCTCCAAACATAGAAAATAACATGGAATTAGGTGTATTTCTGTGGATATGAGGTACTTTTCCTTTTTTTATAGGATAAACAGGTGTTGGAACTAAAAATTGCAAAAGATAGCTTTAAAAGTGCAAAATGGGAAAAAAGTGCAGACCACAGTACAGATCGTAGGAAGGACCTAGAGTTGTAGTGATGGCCGTTACAAGTTGCTAAAATTTAAGGTTTAGAAGATGTGACCCAAAAGTACCTGTACGATTAGTAGCATAATTGTACAATTCATGATGAGGAATTCATGGTGAAATCCAGAAGAATTGCATTTGAGTCTAACTCCTACTACGAGAAGTAAGTACGACCCTTGAGACGAAGGTACGAGTCGTACCATTCTGGTCGTGATGAACTTCAGAAAAACTTCAAAATCTCTTATTCAAAGTATGGGAGCTCAGTAAAAGGCATGAGTCGATGGTATGAGTCGTACCTAGATCCAACACTTAGCCAGAATTTATCTAGTTGAGATTGTACAAGAGGAAGCTACGGATCGTAGGTCGAGTCGTGGCACTGGCGGCGACAGATATGGAAATTCACCCTGTTTGTTTAGGAAAATGATTTCTGTGTCTGTATAAATATATTTTAGGTTTCATTTTTATGGGTACGTGAGTTTCGATAAAATTACAGAGGAGAAACCTTGAGAAAGAGAGGATTGAGTTGGTCTTAACTTATGATCAACCTTTCTTAAATTCTTGTTGTTCTTACTACTTGTTTTTCAAGATCTTGTGGAGTAATCGAAGGAAATGTTTTTCTCAATCATTGTTGTAAGTATTGTTTTATGTCTTTAATCATGAATGCAATTCGCAACCTTGCAACTATGAAAGGCTAAACCCTCCATAGCTAGGATTGTGGGAACCATGGTGGATTAACAAGCTAGGGTTACACAAAGTGATCTTAAAACCAATACAAACACTTATATTGTATTCTCTTCATCATTAACGATTCTTAACGGTGAGTAACATTAGGAAGTGCCCGAATTCTTTACTTTCTTTGGTCGAAGAGGTAGAGATTAGGAAAAGAGAATTACAATAGAGCCTTGATCTTGATGATCATTGTATTAACTTGAGTTGTGGTCGCAGGATAGTTAAATCTGGAACTTAGTGATAACGGATTGTTTGAAACCGCTCATGAGACTTGGTCAAGTGATTGAGTATAGTCATTCAATAGGGACTGGCCAGTCGTTTGAATGAACCTAAGTTATTAGTTCTGTAAGCAAGTATTGGACATAATCACGAGTGTATACTCGAGATAGTTATGAACCCATAGGGAAGACAAACCGTAGTTATCCTTTCATATTGATTTAACATAAAAATTTGATATTTATTTTGACTATTGATTTCTTTTAGAATCCCCCTATTTTTAAGTAACTACCTTACAAGTTCAATTACCGGCTATAATCCAGTCTCCCTATTCCCTGTGTGTTCGTCCCCAACCTCTAGTTGGGTTCTTTATTGACAACGTCCGCTTCTCACTTCAGTAAGAGGTTTGGTTTGAGTGTTATCAAAAAGTGGCGTCGTTTTCAGGGAATATGGCTGAAACTAGGTTATTAGCTTGTAATTAACTTTTTGGTAGTTATTTCTTTAATTACGTTTATTTTGTGTTTCTAATACCCACGGGCTGTTCTCCGGTGAATTCCAAACACTCAGAGTAGAGGAGATCCTATTGTTCCATTAAATCCATAAATTGAGAGAGCACTACATAACATGGAAAACCACGAACAAAGAGAGGCCCGCATAGCTGAAGAAGCTAGGCAAGTCGAGCTAGCTCGACAAGATGCACCAAAGCATTCGGAAGATGAGAGAAAGGAAGTGGTAAATGGTGGTTGACAAGGGAGGGGCAATAGAGCTCATAGATTCGCCCCTAATGACCCAAATATTGATGAAGTCGGGTCAACCGGAGCAATTGTGCCACCACCACTACCCGCTGGGGCCGAATTCAACATTACAAGCACCATGATTCAGTTACTAAATATAAAAGGGGTTTTTAGTGGTCACGCAGCAGATGATGCCAACTTACACCTAATGAGCTTTGTAGGAATATGCAAGGCGTACAGGTTTCCCGGAGTAAGCCAAGATACAATATGGCTTAGACTCTTCCCTTTTTCTCTATCTGGGGAAGCTACTTTGTGGTTATCGAAATTTCTTAATGACTCCATAACCAACTGGAGAGAGCTTAAACAGTCCTTTATGAAGAGATTTTTTCCCCTGTCCAGGATGTTTCAGCTAAAAGATGAGATCTATAATTTTCGACAGATGAAGACTGAGGCACTTCATGAAACTTGGTTGAGATTCAAAAAGAAGTTGACTAAGTGACCAAACCACAATATTCCAGATGATAGTTTGTTGAAATTTTTTTATAGGTCTCTGAACAACAATACCGAGGCTGTACCAGACACGGTAGCTGGAGGAGCATTAACGAGTCACACCTGGGAGCAAGCTGCTACCATTCTTGACAGGGTGACTAAGACAAACAGGGCCCGGCATATGAGGGAGGCTGATGCAGTGGCAGGCACATATGTTTTTGGTCTTATTGCAAACCAACGAAGAAAAGAAGAAGAGCACGACCAGGAGATGGCTCATATGTGCACATCATTGGACTTGCTGACAAAGCATATTATGGGAGCTGGAGCCAAGAAGGTTAATTCAGTGGGTACTCAAGGCAGGGAGAAAGGAGTTGATCACTCTGATTTTGGGGACAAGGCAAACTTTTTGGATAGCCAGGTGGCAGGTTTCCAAAACAATGCCCAAGCTATGGAGGCATGTACCTACCCATAGGTCTTTCATGTCTTAGAACGACCCTATGCGAGGAAAACTAAACTCAACTATAGGCCAATTATTCTACACCTTGGACTCAACCCCGCATCCAGACCTACTCCCAGCATTGGATATTCATGAATCCTAAGGGCCTCAACACACACACATGCAGATATACACAATCACACAATCACAACATTCACAATCAACAACAATAATACATGTTCAAGCAGCCCACAACCAGCTCTCTAACCACACCAACTGATTATCACAACACAACATTATTCTTTCACGTCTAGCTATCCACCGAAGAGCCACTAATCGAGCTAAGGATCACCAATATAACAAGTCAATTACCAAGATCTACAAGCATCCCTAAAGGCACTCTACTCACCACTAACAACAAGGGACACGGCCAAGCCAATCCAAGTGTCACCACGGCCACCATTGTGCCATCGACATGACCACCAACTCAAATATAATGAATGGTTTGATCCCATAAAAATTAGACTCATAGATATTTAATTTCATAGGTCATAGTCCCCCTAAATACTTATAGATTGGGATAAAAGTTTCGAGTATTTGACCCAAATTTCAGAGAATCTCAAGAAGAAAATTTTGCGATAACTTTTCTCGAATTTCGTTCTACAATTTGATCGACGTACAATGTTAAATACGATCATAAAGTGAATGAAGTAACTCATAACACTTACTTCTTGTCCTATTAAGTACTCTCAGTCCTACCTCAAAAGTACAAATTTATCGCTCAATTTATCCGGGGTGTTACAAGTAACACGCAGTGTGAGGCCCATAACAATGGGGACCTAATTTTTAAAACTCACCGAAGTTTTATCCCTGCTACAAGAATCTCAAAGCAAAAAAGAAGCCCCACATCATGAGGCCTAAGGGAAGATAGAAGCCTTTGCGGTAGGAGACTGTTTTCCTATTACAAAAGCCATACCTAGAAATTGTAAATGGAATTTTGACACAATGGAGCAAAAACAATAGGTAGAAGCATTATTCTTCTTAGGGTTGCCTCTCTTCTCTTTCACTTAGCATTATTTCTTATTCAAAACATGAATTCTTGCTAGTTTAATCATATTATGAGTTCTAAATGCCCTTCTTCTAGGGTTATGACTAAAGAATGAATGTTGTAATGTCATCTAAGTTTTTTACACATTTCTTTACCATATGAATTATTCAGTTAATCTTGAAAATACTACTATGTTGATTCACGACCAATAGGATAAATGGATTATATTTAATGAAACTTGAGAGAGGAAAGTAATAGATAGAACATGGGTTAAATGGAATAGGAGGTGTCTTTTGAGAAGGATTTGCATCTAGGATAAAGATATACCTAGTTTTCCCTACTTGGCTGACAGATAACAGTTACAAATGCATTTGAGTTAATTATGAGTATCATCAAATAAAAATATAGATATAAGGTTAACTCTCATAGAGTATTAGAGGCTCGAGAGACCATGATCATAATATCAACTCTGTGAGTCAACAATTCAGTAAAGATCAGCATGACAAATAAGGTATAAATATGATGAAATTTATTAAAAGTGTCATAGCCTTGGAATCCCTCTCCTCTGTGAATTACAACATAATAAATTGATTGTTGTTAATTTTCTTTAGCTTAAATAAAAAGAAGTAAAAAAACTACAATAAACATTCTTTGTGGAAAATACTTGTTCTTTTAAGTATAATAGAACAAATCGCCTAACTATACGATCTGAAGGTCTTGTATTTAGCATTTTTTTCTTATTGTAATGGTCAATAGTTTTTGGGAAAAAAATTCTACATGATATTGAGTTGATGGAAATCACCTAACAGAGAAATTAGTTATTAACTTTGTAGGCCTATAGAATTATACTTATCACCATCTAACAATCACAAATGAAAATCTAAAATAAATCATATGAAATGTTAGATGTATTATCTTTTTCATTGGTTACACTTATACGACTGCCATCTTGATTAACTTTAGATGTAGGAGCAACTGATTTTTTTTTCACACCTGTCATTATAGGTATGTAGAATTATAAAATATCTTGATAATTTGGCTGAGATAATCACTCTTTTAGATGTACCATGAAGTTTTTGTTCATCTCATCCATCTTGGATTGGTTTAATCACTTGTAACGTAGTTGATGATACATATCTGCTCAATTTTTGGGAGTTATGTAATTTTCTCTAGATCTATGTACATAATTGATATATTTAGTAATTTAAAAGGTGATATAAATCATTAATTGTTTTTTATATATCTTTTTCTTCCTTTATTGTAACTTGAGTAAAGTCTGCTTCACATAATGTTATCTCTAAACAAAATAGGTAATATATAATGTGATTGAAAAATGCACTCTCTACAATCTTATAATGTGTTATTTTATATATTTTTGTATGATTTTTTTGCATAAAAATTTAAAATACATACGGTATTGATTGCATAGATATCTTATTTGAGTGAGTATTATGTTGATTTTTCAGAAATTCCCACAAATAAGTATATGCAATATGTAAGAAAGAAGAAGAGTGAATACATACTGTGATTACAAACCTTATATATTAAATACAATTATTAATGAGAAAGTAAAATAAACATTGCAAGCCATGCCAGTTGAAGTTTCTGGTAAAGAATAGTAAAAATGTTGCTTAATATTTCATTATTAATATTAAATACTGCTAACATAGATCTAATCTAAATTTATTTAATTAGGAATTAACTAATTAAATTTTCTCTACTTTAGTATTTTTATCAATCAATATATATTGTTCTTCTTCAATATTGTCTTGATCTTTCTTGGTCCTTGATGTGTTGTGGGTTTTCAGCACATTCGACGCTCCAAACTTAGAAAATAACATGGAATTAGGTGTATTTATGTGGATATGAGGTACTTTTCCTTTTTTTATAGGATAAACAGGTGTTGGAACTAAAAATTGCAAAAGATAGCTTTAAAAGTGCAAAATGGGCAAAAAGTGCAGACCACAATACAGATCGTAGGAAGGACCTAGAGTTGTAGTGATGGCCGTTACAAGTTGCTGAAATTTAAGGTTTAGAAGATGTGACCCAAAAGTACCTTTACGATTAGTAGCATACTTGTACAAGTCATGATGAGGAATTCGTGGTGAAATACAGAAGAATTTCATTTGAGTCTAACTCCTACTACGAGAAGTAAGTACGGCCATTGAGACGAAGGTACGATTCGTACCATTCTGGTCGTGATGAACTTTAGAAAAACTTCAAAATCTCTGATTCAAAGTATGGGAGCTCAGTACAAGGCATGAGCCAATGGTATGAGTCGTACCTAGATCCAACACTAGGCCAGAATTTATCTAGTTGAGATTGTACAAGAGGAAGCTACGGATCGTAGGTCGAGTCGTGGCACTGGCGGTGACAGATATGGAAATTCACCCTGTTTGTTTAGGAAAATGATTTCTGTGTCTGTATAAATATATTTTAGGTTTTATTTTTATGGGTACGTGAGTTTCGATAAAATTACAGAGGAGAAACCTTGAGAAAGAGAGTATTGAGGTTGTCTTAACTTATGATCAACCTTTCTTAAATTCTTGTTGGTCTTACTACTTGTTTTTCAAGATTTTGTGGAGTAATCGAAGGAAATGTTTTTCTCAATCATTGTTGTAATTGTTTTATGTCTTTAATCATGAATGCAATTCGAAACCTTGCAACTATGAGAGGCTAAACCCTCCATAGCTAGGATTGTGGGAACCATGGTGGATTAACAAGCTAGGGTTACACAAAGTGATCTTAAAACCAATACAAACACTTATATTGTATTCTCTTCATCATTAACGATTCTTAACGGTGCGTAACATTAGGAAGTGCCCGAATTCTTTACTTTCTTTGGTCGAAGAGGTAGAAATTAGGAAAAGAGAATTACAATAGAGCCTTGATCTTGATGATCATTGTATTAACTTGAGTTGTGGTCGCAGGATAGTTAAATCTGGAACTTAGTGATAACGGATTGTTTGAAACCGCTCATGAGACTTGGTCAAGTGATTGAGTATAGTCATTCAATAGGGACTGGCCAGTCGTTTGAATGAACCTGAGTTATCAGTTCTGTAAGCAAGTATTGGACATAATCACGAGTGTATACCCGAGATAGTTATGAACCCATAGGGAAGACAAACCGTAGTTATCCTTTCATATTGATTTAACATAAAAATTTGATATTTATTTTGACTATTGATTTCTTTTAGAATCCCCCTATTTTTAAGTAACTACCTTACAAGTTCAATTACCGGCTATAATCCAGTCTCCCTATTCCCTGTGTGTTCGTCCCCAACCTCTAGTTGGGTTCTTTATTGACAACGTCCGCTTCTCACTTCAGTAAGAGGTTTGGTTTGAGTGTTATCAAAAAGTGGCGTCGTTGTCGGGGAATATGGCTGAAACTAGGTTATTAGCTTGTAATTAACTTTTTGGTAGTTATTTCTTTAATTACGTTTATTTTGTGTTTCTAATACCCACTGGCTGTTCTCCGGTGAATGCCAAACACTCGGAGTAGAGGAGATCCTATTGTTCCATTAAATCCATAAATTGAGAGAGCACTACATAACATGGAAAACCATGAGCAAAGAGAGGCCCGCATAGCTGAAGAAGCTAGGCAAGTCGAGCTAGCTCGACAAGATGCACCAAAGCATGCGGAAGATGAGAGAAAGGAAGTGGTAAATGTTGGTTGACAAGGGCGGGGCAATAGAGCTCATAGATTCGCCCCTAATGACCCAAATATTGATGAAGTCGGGTCAACTGGAGCAACTGTGCCACCACCACTGCCCGCTGGGGCCGAATTCAACATTACAAGCACCATGATTCAGTTACTAAATATGAAAGGGGTTTTTAGTGGTCACGCAGCAGATGATGCCAACCTACACCTAATGAGCTTTGTAGGAATATGCAAGGCGTATAGGTTTCCCGGAGTAAGCCAGGATACAATATGGCTCAGACTCTTCCCTTTTTCTCTATCTGGAGAAGCTACGTTGTGGTTATCGGAATTTCTCAATGACTCCATAACCAACTGGAGAGAGCTTAAACAGTCCTTTATGAAGAGATTCTTTCCCCTGTCCAGGATGTTTCAGCTAAAAGATGAGATCTATAATTTTCGACAGATGAAGACTGAGGCACTTCATGAAACTTGGTTGAGATTCAAAAAGAAGTTGACTAAGTGACCCAACCACAAAATTCCAGATAATAGTTTGTTGAAAATTTTTTATAGGTCTCTGAACAACAATACCAAGGCTGTACCAGACACGGTAGCTGGAGGAGCATTAACGAGTCACACCTGGGAGCAAGCTGCTACCATTCTTGACAGGGTGACTAAGACAAACAGGGCCCGGCATATGATGGAGGCTGAGGCAGTGGCAGGCACATATGTTTTTGGTCTTATTGCAAACCAACGAAGAAAAGAAGAAGAGCGCGACCAGGAGTTGGCTCATATGTGCACATCATTGGACTTGCTGAAAAAGCATATTATGGGAGCTGGAGCCAAGAAGGTTAATTCAGTGGGTACTCAAGGCAGGGAGAAAGGAGTTGATCACTCTGATTTTGGGGACAAGGAAAACTTTTTGGATAGCCAGGTGGCAGGTTTCCAAACCAACGCCCAAGCATCTGGACAAGACAATTGGCGCCAAGGTTCTGGAAATCAATGTCAGAACCAATATAGAGACAACTACAATAGAAACGGGTTCAGAGATAGGAGCCGAGGTTATGAGCACGAAGGTGATTGGAGGCGCAATGATGGCTATCGCAATGACCGGGCTGGATTCTATGTGCCTCCCAATGCACGAGAAGGAGAGGCCGGTCAATCAAAGTTGGAAAGCATGATGGTTGAGATGTTGAAAAAGGTGAGGTCCACCGATGATCAACTGAAGGAGATCCGAGGAGATTTTTCAAGTATGGGTCAAAAGGTGGAATCACATGGTACTGCATCAAGAAAATTGAACACCAACTTAGGCAACTATCAGCAACAATGAACCCTAGAAAAAATGGTACATTGCCTAGCAACAATGTCCAAAATTCGAAGAACGATGCACATTGTATGGCGGTAATCACTAGGAGTGGTAAAACCACAATTGACCCCCCGTTTCCAGTTGAATGAAAGAAAGAGAGAATAGTGGAGGATGATGACACAAGTGTTGAGAAAGAGATTGGTGAGTAGCAAGAGGCCCCAATAAGTGAGAAGGAACCTGCTAAGGATCAACGGGCAACACAAGTACAAAATGCTATCCTACGACCACTACCACCATTCCCACAAAGGATGAAGAAGAAGGTAGAAAATGGTACAATCCAGAAATTCCTTTTAATGCTTAAGTCGTTGTCTGTGAACATACCATTGGTCGAAGCTTTAGAGAAGATGCCAGGATATGAAAAGTTTATAAAGGACCTAGTAACAAAGAAAAGATCTATGAGCTATAAGCCTATTAACAATGAAAATCACTACAGTACCATAGCTACAAGGGTCTTAGAACAGAAAAAGGAGGACCCAGGTGCTTTCACTAAACCATGCATGATTGGAAATGTTGAGTTTGCAAGGACACTCTGTGACCTGGGAGCTAGCATTAGTTTGATGCCCTTGGATGTATTCACGAATTTAGGGTTGGGAACTCCTACACCGACCAACATGCGGCTACTGATGGCCGACAGAAAATTTAAGAAGCTGGTAGGGATCCTGATCGATGTACTTTTCAAGGTAGATAAATTTATATTCCCAGAAGACTCTGTGATTTTGGATTGCGGGGTTGATTATGAGGTCTCCATCATTTTGGGGCGACCATTCCTTGATAGCGGGAGAGCTCTAGTAGATATAGAAGCTGGCCTATTGAAGTTCAGGCTAAATCAAGAAGAGGTCACATTCAACATCTGCAAGACAATGAAGCAACCCAACGAATTTAGTGTGATCTCAGCAACCCAAGGAATTTAGTGTGATCTCAGCACTGGAGGATGAGCATGAATCACATGACGAATTTTGAGTAGACAAGAGATTTGCGTCGTGCCGCGATGTTAAATCAGGCGCTTCTTAGGAGGCACCCCATGTGGTGAACTGGTGAAGTCTGAGTAACCAACCTACCTACGTCATGTGGTGACATTAAATAAAGCACTTCTTAAGAGGAAACCCAAGTTAATGAACTAATGTGCGCTCAGTGTGCAGGGAGAATTGAAAATAGGAGGCTGAAACATCAGCTGCTATGGCTCTCAATACGACCCATAATAAGTTCCTACGAGCTGTAGCAGCAGTCGTAGTAAGGTTCAGAACAAAAAGATCCCAAGCCCCGACCTACGATTCATTCTACGGATCGAACCTCAGTGGTACGAGTCATATGATGTATTTGTAGGTCGTCAGGTAAGTTTCCTTTAAAATGTTGTCCATGAGTCCAGGGGACGAGTTGTGGGTTCTACCTATGATTCGTGGTACGAGTCGTAACGGGTCAAAATAACCCGATTTGGCCCAGATTATTTTAATCTGCCCCTACCTATTTAAAACTTTAAATTACACCCCTCTCCCACACAAACACCACTAACCCACCAATGAAGTAACCTCACCCACACCCGTAGCTTCTCATCACTAAGAAATTGAGCAAAATCCTTGCTCCCACTAAGATTGCCAATTCATAGAAGTTAATTTTCGGTCCATGAAATAGAAAAAGTATTCCATTTTGAATTTCTTTAATCACTCATGAATAAAAGTGAAAAGGGCAAAAACTCAAGTTGTGGTGAAGTCAAAAATAGGTTCAATAGGAAATACGATTTCATCAGGTTGAAACTGTGATACTCATGAAAACTTGAATGAATGTTGATTGTTGAATTGAGTTGAAACTTCAAAAAAAAAATCTTCTTAGAGGTTTTGGGTTACGTGTTATGGCTAAAAGACTAATGGGAGGGTTGAGCATTGTTGAAATAAGTTCAAAATGTGCCTATACCTGGGGGAAAGTCTGAGTACCCTAAAAATGTAAAACTTAAGAGTCCTTGCAAAAATTGAGAAAAGAAAATTTGAAGTGGTACAAGGCATACTACGGACTGTAGAATGCTACTACGAGTCGTACCGAGCACTTGTGCCACCAATCTTAACATAGTGGTGTAAAAATGTCCTTCCTACAACTCATGGAATCAACATACGAGTCATACCATGAGTCATGGAAAAATTCAGAACAACATAAAAGTTGGGCTTCATCAGATGACTCGTAGTATGGATCGTACCTTTGTGGTACGAGTCGTACCTGCGAGTCATACTGAAAACTAAGGCAATTCTGGGAACTTTACAAGGGTCGTGCCTTCATGGTATGATTCGTACTGTTAACCCGTGATGAAATTCAAAACATCTTCTTTCTAACTCTTTTTTTTCAAAAATGGATTGCTAACTTCTTTCTATACAGTTTCAATGAAATACAAATGCAGGGCAGATAAATCAGCAACTTAAAGGAGATTGATTGATGAATCGACTGACTCGAAGTCTTACAAGGTCGGAGATTTACCTAGTGGTTCGGTTGAGGAATATACCTTGAACACCGATGGAGCCAGAACCACTAGGGAGAGAGCAAAGGTCCAAGCTGACGCAACCACTGCCACATCCGCTCAAGCTCCCTAGTACGAAGAGGGAGTTAGAGAGGAACGTCAATAATTAGGGAGCGACTCCAATGCTGAAGAAGGGTTATGAGAGACCCAGAGTAAAGACTATAGAGGCAGTGATGAGTCTGAGGAAGAGGCTCCTGCTGATACACAAGATCAGACCCTACCCAGGGAAAATTGCACAATCCGGTGGAGAGTGTCGGGAGTCAAAGAAATTTATGAACAAGGCATCTCTCTCACCGCCAAGAATAAGCCACGGAGGAGTATTCAAGATGAACCGCGGATCCTCACAACCGCACTGAATGATGTTGAGGAGATGAAGCAGATTTTTAGCTTTTATAGTTTGGAGTGGATGGCCAAGACTCCGACACAGTACACAAAAAATATAGTTCGGGAGTTCTATGCCAACACTTGGCCACAATGGACGTAAATGCAAAAGAAGGGCAAAAAATAAAAGACCAGCCTCGTCTGGAGAGTGTTATGGTCCAAGGTCAAGAAGTTGATATATCCGAGCGGACCATTTCTTGACTGTTGTACGGGCCACAGTTCTTTCCTACTAGGATGATGCCAGAGTATGATTACAGGGTGGAGGCGATGAAGTAGATCAGATCCTTCAGTGTGCTGGAGCGACAGAGGCAGCTGCAATGGCTAGCTGAGGTGATTGTTGAGAACAAAGATGAGGTTGAATGGGTTACAGGAGGAAAGCAGGTGACAAAGAATTCACTAAACTTCATTGCAAAAGCCTGTTGGACACTAGTGCGCCATCGGTTAGCACCTACGGTCAACGATAACACACTGAGTGATGATAGAGCGGCTTTGGTTGCATGCCTCATGTCTTGTTACCCCATTAATATTCCAAGGATCATAGCCGATGAGATACGAGATCGAGCAGTGGGAGTAAGCACTACTTTCCCATTCCCAAGTTTGGTATTCAGATTATGCATGGAGGCAGATGTTCCATGAGGTGATGATTGGTTGATTGGAGGCTAAAGGATTGCAGACATAGGCCTTATCCGGGATGAGATGAACCTGGTAAGAAGATCCAGGATTCCTATAGCTAACCCAGTAGCCCAGCCAGCAGGGGACGTACAGGTGAATGTCCCCATTACATAGGAGCAAAGCGAGACACCATCTATAGACGCAGGTCATTCAAAGTCAGCTCCAAGCACCTCAGCTACACCATTGCCCATCATGCTGGCTCAGACACCAGCAAGGAACATCTTGGTACCATAGGACTTCCTCCAAAACCTAGCTAAGATATTGACCATGGCAGAGCGTAAGATTCAGGCCATGATGGACAATGTCAAACCATAGGTCAAGTCAGAGATAGAAGTAGCAGCTCCGGCTCTACATGCCCACCTATATAGTTTTGAGAGCCATTTGAATGAGAGAATGACATAGCAGACCAATACCAGGAGTCTCCGTGTGGAGTTGGGGGATCTTCGGAGCCAAGTCGACGAGTTGTCATCACGACAACCAACAGTTTTAGCAGCCCCCACTCTTACGGACCTAGATGCCGAGCTTTATGAGGATATTGATTTGGCAGCATACTGGGAGCCCACTATAGCTAGTGATAAAGGCAAGAAGAGAGTTGCTAAAGATTCTAGTGAGGAGAGTTTGAGGAAAAGAAGAAAGAAGGAGCGGAAAGAGTGAAAGAGGGCTAGAGCAGCGAGCCTGAAGACTCATGACACACATATGACGGAGCTGCATGAGAGAGCTAGAGTAACAGGCAACTCCACCACACCCTAGCTCGAGCTTGCCCGTGTCCATGACCCTTTGGGAGAGCCACATTCAGCCCAGACATTTTCAGAGGCCGTTCAAGCGGCCACGACTATTGAGGGGATACCACTCCCCCTATTGACACACAATTGAGTGCGCCGGCCACCGCTTACGCCACTATTGTGGCGGAGGTACCACCTCCACGAGACGACAGGAGTGCCTAGTGCGCCACATGTATATTCTCTTCCCTATTATCATCTAGATTATTCTTCAGGGATGAAGCTAACTTTTAAAAAAGGGGAGGGGCTGTACTTGTGATTTTTGGGATTTTTGTTCCGTCTAAGGGTTTTTCTTGCCGTGTTTCTTTTTCCTCAGACATGCTATCTAGTAGAACATGCATGTATAGGATTTTTATTTCTAGTTTGTGATTTTTGTTTAATTAAAATGTAGCTTAGGAGTTCTCAATTGAAAATTGCACTAGTTTTGTTTTTTGTAAAAAAATTGACCCTGTGACCCTGTTTTAAAAATTTTCTGATACAGTATCTATGTATTTGTGACAACATGCATGATTGATGTGGATCTTTGGATGTCATTTATTTTGTCAGCATGAATACTTTTGTTAAGCCATGTATAAACCAGATAGGTGAGGTGAAAATAGTTCATGTACGATGTGTGACTGAGGTATATTAGTCAGTTCGGTATTTTGGTGTAGATCTAGAACTTGCATATTTGGTATCTGCATAGGATAAGGATGGTTGTTTAGGCTCTGATCATAGGCCATTGTTTGTTTAGCTCAATTTTTAGCCTATTTTTCCCTACCAAAAGTTGCATGAATCCCTTGATCCCAAGTTTGAGCCTTAATAGACCATGTTTCTTTGATTTACTATTTAATCGTACCCATCTTTTTGTAATGAACCTGCTTTGTTCCTGGTCCTTCCTTAGATATTATGAACCTCAACATAAGCAAAATGCTTAAGTTGAGGGTGTCTAGATTAGCGGTGCATAAAAGGTGGGAATGGAAGAAAGGAAAAGAAAGAAATGGTGGAACATGAGGTGTGGTGAGATGAAAAGAAAATGATGATGCGGTAAATGTTGAAAAATTGAGCTCAAAGAAATTTTGAAAAAAAAAAGCTGAAAAGAGAAAACTCACCACACCCATGCAAAAGTAAATAAAAAGGCAGAAAAAGGGAAAAAGGGGAATTAAAGAATAAAAGGGTGAATTAGGTGAATGTTGTAGCCAATGTATGTTGTGCCAAGGAAGGAATAGTCACTTATAAAATCTTCCATCTTTATCATGTCCAGCCCTGAGCCTATATTACAAGCCATACCAAGTCCTATAATGATCCTAACTCAACCATCTAATGAACCAAAACAGAGAAAATAAGGGCAAGTGTATGGTTTCTGACACATAATACTTGTAACTTCTTTGTGAGAGTGAGCGCCTTACTTGTTTAGTTCCATATCATGTTTCACATATCACATCTAAGTGGGGACTTCATTTGTGTGAAGGTACATGGATTATGCTTGCTTTTACCGTTGGTCTGTGTGAAAAAAAAATTGGTGATGACTTGACTTCCTGTTGATAGCTAGATGACATGTTTTGATCCCTGTTTATGATGTTTTGAGGTTTCTTGTAATGAATTAGCTGATGTGGTTCTGTGAGAAAGGGTCAATAGAGTTTGTATAGAAAGTGCAGGTTTGTTTGAGTATTGGCTGTAGTATTTTAAGTCTTATTTCTAGTTAAGCGTCGTGTTTTGATTTTTCTTTTCTTTGCCTGAGGACATGCAAAAGTCTTAAGGTGAGGGTGTTCATGTGATGTGGGTTTGCAGCACATTCGACGCTAAAAACTTAAAAAATAGCATGGAACTAGGTGTATTTATGTGGATATGAGGTACTTTTCCTTTTGTTACAAGATAAACAGGTGTTGGAACTGAAAATTGCAAAAGATAGCTTAAAAAGTGCAGACCACAATACGGATCATAGGAAGGACCTACGAGTTGTACTGATGGCCGTGAGAAGTTGCTGAAATTTAAGGTTCAGCAGATGTGACCCATGAGTTCCAGTACGATTAGTAGAAGACTTGTATGAGTCATGATGAGGAAGTCGTGGTGAAATATAGAAGAATTGCATTTGAGTCTGACTCCTACAAAGAGAAGTAAGTACGAACCGTGAGATGAAGGTACGAGTTGTACCATTCTGGTTGTGATGAACTGTAGAAAAACTTCAAAATCGCTAATTCAAAGTATGGGAGCTCAGTACGAGGCATGATTCGATGGTACGAGTTGTACCCAGATCCAACACTTAGCCAAAATTTAGCCAGTTGAGATTGTACGAGAGGAAGCTATGGATCGTAGGAGCATGCTACGGATCGTAGGTCGAGTCGTGGCACTTGCGGCGACAGATATGGAAATTCACCCTGTTTGTTTACGAAAAGGATTCTTGTGTATGTATAAATATATTTTAGGTTATATTTTTATGGGGACCTAAGTTTTGATAAAATTAGAGAGGAGAAATCTTGAGAAAGAGAGAATTGAGTTGGTCTTAACTTGTGATCAACCTTTCTTGAATTCTTGTTGTTCTTACTACTTGTTTTTCAAGATTTTATGGAGTAATTGAAGGAAGTGTTTTTCTCAATCATTGTTGTAAGTATTGTTTTATTTCTTTAATCATGAATGCAATTCACAACCTTGCAACTATGAGAGGCTAAAACCTCCATAGCTAGGGTTGTGAGAACTATGGTGGATTAACAAGCTAGGGTTACACAAAGTGATCTTAAAATCAATACAAACACTTATATTGTATTATCTTCATCTTTAACGATTATTAACGGTGCGCAATGTTAGGAAGTGCACAAATTCTTTACTTGCTTTGGTCGAAGAGGTAGAGATTAGGAAAAGAGAATTACAACAGAGCCTTGATCTTGATGATCATTGTATTAACTTGAGTTGTGGTCGCAGGATAGTTAAATCTGGAACTTAGTGATAACAGATAGTTTGAAACAGCTCATGAGACTTGGTCGAGTGATTGAGTATATTCATTCAATAGGGACTGGTCGGTTGTTTGAATGAACCTAAGTTATCAGTTTTATAAGCAAGTATTGGAGATAATCACGAGTGTATACACGAAGTAGTTATGAACCCATGGGGAACACAAACCCTAGTTATCCTTTGATATTGATTTAACATCAAAATTTTGATATTTATTTTGACTATTGATTTCTTTTAGAATCCCCCTATTTGGAAGTGACTACATTACAAGTTCAATTACCAGCTATAATCAAGTCTCCCTGTTCCCTGTGGGTTCAACCCCAACCTCTAGTTGAGCTCTTTATTGACAACATCCACTTCTCACTTCGATAAGAGGTGTGGTTTGAGTGTTAGCAGTCCTCTTGGTAATTAGTTTTGTTGATATGTCATCCTCTTCTATCTCTACACTAGCAACATCTTTTCCAACTTCATGCATCTCCACGACTATTAAATTTATTTTTCTCTCTTCTTTTGCAAATTTTAAATCTTGAATTTTCATAAGAAAATTGAATTATTTTTCCTTTCACAATACCAACTTGCGGTGATACTTAGAGTCCTCCTTCCATTGCATAATATAAACAAATACACAAATAAATTAGTTATAACTTTAATGTAACATAATTTTATTTTATTTGATTCGAATTGTCTTTAAGTTATAGTAAACAAAAAATTTTCATTTGTGGAGTGAATATACTCCTTCACATAGAAATCAAAGAAGTATCGAGAAACATCAAATAGTGTAATACTAATATGTTGTTGGTCACATCCATCTTTAATCTATATTTGAAGCACAAATTAAAAATGAAATCATAAAGTCATCAATTTGTTGCTTTGAAAAATATTTTCTTTTAATTTTTCTAATTTTTACCTCTCGTCATAATCGATATTGTCTCTCATGTAATAGGAGCAACTTACACTATTCTATATAACTGTCACAATCTGAGCTAGGACCTCAGATTGAGACACGGGACCTAGAACCATGAATGGCTCCAAGCTAACCCATGGTATATACATAGCATGACTTAAAAGCATAATTAAACGTAAAACAACATGAACATGAATAAGCAGGAGATTAAATATCATAAAGCATATATCAAATGATAACATCACAACGCTGAATCTCAAAGCTGAACATACTAGTCTATATCTGAAACGCCTCTACCATTTGATGAGATATTGGGACAAGCCCCCAGCTAACTCCAAGTCTAAAACTAAATTGACATAAAAAGTCTAAGTGGATAGATGTCCTTGGATGATGAGGACTCATCCAAAGCAGGGGTTGAACTGTATTGATATGAGAGTTGAGCTATCGGCAAAACTGAGTTGGATTACTTGAACCAATATCATGACATGATATACCTAGAGTATGCGGTTAGAACTTGATATATATTGTGTATATATGGTAAATAAAACATGCTTAGTAAAATGTTAGTTGAAATCATGTATAGAGATCAAGTTGATCATGAGAATAAGGACTGCATGCTAAAAACCATATATCTGAGATATACATAATCATGAGCTAGTTATCAGAACTGAACATAATGACCCAAGATTTAAAAATAGAAATTATATGACTTGTAATGCTTGATATCGTAAATAAAAGCTCCTAAACTGACCATTGGGTCAAACATGTTATAAAACATAATATCATAAGTCATGAACATGAGTTACTGAAATCATAAGGAACAATGGGAGACTCGTCATAAATGAAAACCACCATGTATGAGTGTATGATGATCCCATATCTTGCCCATGTGGAGGAGAACCATGCAAACCCTTGCCAGGGCAAAGGACGAATAAGGTGTGATAGCACGTTGTGCCCTTAGGCCGAGCAAGCACTCTCTTGAGAGGTCCCAAATATATATAGCTATGTTGGTGTGTTGTTTATGAGACCGGATCACCTCAGAACCCCAAGCCGACTCGGTGCTAGACACTACTCCCAAAACATGAATAGTGCTCATATAATCGTATTCTCATAGCTTAAATTTGAATATTGGGAGTCTTGACTACAAATAATATCATAATCTGCATTGGGAGTCGTGACTCCAAATCATAACATACACTAATCTTGTTAGTCTTGGCTAAATCATAATAAATATACTTAACTTGAATAGGCTTTCCCAAATTATAAAATCATGCATACTTGAAATAGGCTTCATAAATTAAAATCATGGAATCATAAGTTGAGAGTTCATAAACATTCATGCATGCTAGATAACTTATCATACTTGAAATCATGGATCATAAGCTTGAATTTTCATAAAACTTGCATAATAGGGAATAATTTCTAATAACTTGAAATCCTGAATTTATAATCAAATTGGGTGCAAAATCTGCCCATTAGACTTAAAACATACATTAGGACATAAGAGAATTAGACCCATAAATATAGCATAGGTAGTTTCATAGAATTGGGGTAAAACCCTAGGAATCAATATAGTTGATTAGAAACTTGAATTCATGAATTATAGAAGAAGTTTGGGCATGAGGGTGGAAGGAATCCCTCATTCACAGCCCTACATACCTGGGTAAACTGATTTCCAAACTAGCCTTTAAAGCCCAAGAGATTTTGGGAAGAACTTGAGGAGAATTCTAGTTTGATCTTGGAAGAAAAGTTCAATATAATGCATGCATGGGAGACTAATGACTTATGTTAGGCAAAGTCTCTTAAAACACTCATTTCAGGGCTTAAAATGACATCGTTAAAGAATAAGGAGCTTGAAAAATAACAAAAACACCCTTAAAGAACCGACTGAAAAATGGAACTGCCAGAGCTAATGACTGACCTAACGACTCGTTAGGTCACTTAACATCTCTTCCTAAACTTCCGTCGTCACTAGACAGAATCCCAATTCTCTGATCTTTACTTGTCTCCTTCACCTAACAAGTTGTCGTCACAACTAACGGGTCACTTAATGACTTGTCCTAATCCTATGAATATCAAGGTTTCCAGGAATTCCTCCCAACCAACGGGACACCTAACGAGTCATTCGGAGACACCACGACTAGTTCTTCCACTCATTAGGTCTCCTGGATTTCAACACTTTCTCCTTAACTATACACTAAATGGATCAACCCACGAATCGTGGAGAGTCTTAACCACTCATCTCCTCATCCATCATATCTCTCGAGAAGCAACATCTTACCAAATGCACTCTCAACGGGTCACTAAACTACCCATCAGGTCATATGAGGAGTCACTTGAAGACTTGTGAGCTGGTATAAATTTTCCTATTTTCTCCAGTTCAACCCTCGGATCTAATCTTAGAGACTTTTTGAGTGTTACATTATCTCCCCCCCCTTAGGAACACTAATCCTCCGATGTAGATTAAGTATACTAAAAGAATGGGGAAGGAATTGCAATCCCAAAACTGAACAATTGAAGCTGAAAACTGATGGAGTAACTGACTCCGAAACAATATACATGAGTGAACTGAATTCTTGAACTATACATACATGCTATGACATGAAAGAAACTTAGAGACATGAACTTGACATGAAACTGAATAAAGCACTATGACACCCCGGAAAAATTTTAGTGATTATTTGATGTTTGTATGCTATGGTAAGGGAAGTACGGTTTGTATATTTATCATAGATGACAAGGGAAATGTGTACGAATGGAAAAACAAAGAGTATGTAAAGTTTATAAATTAAGGTCAACTTTAAATGACCATATCTCCTAATATATAATGAACCAGAAGCCCCACAACCTATCAAATTAAAGATCTTCGAGTCTAATTTTTATAACATCAAACGGCTCATTAATCGTAGTTCAGAATAAAAATTTATAGGCATTTTACGATAGCACTATTGGAAAGTGACATGGCCACCGCCCTAAAAATGGCCACCGCCCAAACACCTTTTGTATTTTAAGTTTTTGGTTATGAAATCATTTTCAAATTTTCCAGGTTTGATGTGTGTAGCAAAGCCTTAGAAACTAAGAGGAAATTCCTCAATAAAACACCATCAAAACTCAAGAAAAAGTTGATGGGAGTGAAGGCAACATTGTGGTGAAGTTGTTGCTGCCTTGTAGCTTCGTTTTGGCAGTGTTTTTGCTGCGTGTTTGGGCCTATTTTGAGTAAATGTTATACTCCAGCTTAGTAGGAATTGTTCATAATAAATAGTAAGTCACTTCCCTCTTTTGAAATCTCTAATAAGTGTATGAATTTTTGAAGGAAAACTAGAAGAAAGTTATGGTTTGTATGTTGACTTGTTGTAGTTGTTGTGCTGTTATTTTGCTGCGTTCTGGGCAGCAAGATTGCTGATTTATTGGGAAGATATTTGGAGGAAAATACTCCTATCATATCCAACAATATTCTCATGCCAAAGGTAAGTGTTTCTAATTGCTTTACTTGCCTAAAAATCCTAGCTAAAGCTAGAAGTTGGAGGTTATGTTGGGCTTCCGTTGTTGGTATGTTGTTGTTGAAGTTCTGCACGTTTTTGAATGTTGGAATAGCTGTATTTTTCTGAGAATATACTCTATATTTTTGGGAGTTTTTCATGAGAAAAGTGAGGTAATTTCCTACCTCTATTTTCCCCCAAAGTTGTAGAAACAAGTCGAAATAAGAAATGCTAAGTGTTGCCTTATTTGTTTGTGTTGTGAATGCCTATTGATGTAACATATTGGCTGGATAAATTGGATTGAAACAGCCTTGTCACTTGGCGATAAACTCAAGTAATTTAAGGGGCTAAAGTTCTGGTTGTTGAAAGAATGCAACGACATAAGAAAGCTCGCCGGAAAAAAAGGTATGTAAGGTGCTCTTTGTCTCTTGATTTTCATGCCCGAATTCATGCCGAGGACTAATCCAGCATTCCCCTGTACTTGACATTCTGTAGTAGCATATTATGGTTCTTCCCGGTTGTTAGAATTACTTGGTATTAAGTTGTGTATTTTTTAAAGAGTTGGAACACATGAATGTAAAGCGGAGAGGGCAATTGCATTCGATTATGGTCATAGTTGTAAATTGATTCTGAAGTCCCCTTGGTGTGGGCACTGTGAGCTGGTCCTTTACATTACATTATGTGTTTGTGGTTTCAAATTTGTTTCACATTATGGTTGCTAAGGAAATTGGTAAACATGGCAAGACAATGACCAGCGGGCAAACCTAATATTTTAAATCGATTTTAACTCAATGAGGATTAACGAGGGTAACAAAATGGAATTTCCCTACAAAAGTTACCTACTCTCTTATATTAATGTTTTAAGGTGCATAGGGCCATGAGAAGCTTCCTTGATCCCTCTCCCTTAAGCTAAGAGACTAATTAATACGTTTCTTAATTAACCAATACGTTAAACTTGGAAGATAGAATCCAAATGGGTAAACTATTGATATTTCTATGGGACCATCTTTATTGGAAGGTTATGCACAATATATTGATGTTAACATGTTAGACTAAAATCATAATATATATGTTTATGCTTACATTCAAATTATGCGCTAAAGCGGCAAGGATTGCCTTTAGAAAGTCTCTATATGTTTATTAGAGCTCTTGAGTTATCTAAACCTCCTGAGAATTGCAGGCTTTAAGTAGACACGTCGCTTGTTCTTTGAAAGTTGTAGTTGCGTAAGGAAATTAACCTAAGTGTAAAAGTTGAGGCGCTAGTAGCAAAGCAGAGATAAGAGTAAATGTTAGACCTTTTAAGGTAATATGTGAGGTATATGTCGTCTGTCCGTAGTTGATTTCAAGAACCTTTGAGCGACGTTAAAATATGAGCAATACGAGTTTAAGAGACAAGGTTGGAAATTAGGTAAGAAGGTAAGTGCGTACAAGAATTGCTGGAATATGAACACGAGAGTAAATAATTAGGTAGGGAATGATGATCCTGTTTGGATAAGAATTTAAGATGAATATGAAAAGTAGAGCTAAAGGTTGTTACGATTGTTAATGAATTAGGAAAATAACTAGCAAGATTTACCCTGTTCTAAAGACGTTTAGCAAAAGAGTCACAAATAAATTTGTTTATACTCAGTTGTGTTAAGCTAATGAAAGGCTAGTAAAGTGTTAACTCCTTAAGAAATAATTAGAATTGATTGTTTTGAGATAGTGACTCAAGTTAAAGAGATGTTCTTCATTGTACTTTTAAACAATTATCTTTGATTATTTGTTTTAAGAGTTGGATTAACTTTTTCAAGTTTTAAAGGATTTTATTTTTCTTGGAAGTTTCTAAACTGTTTATAATGTTGTTATGCTTTCTAAGCTCTTCATATATCACACGAGCCTTTCCTATATAGTCTAAAGCACGCCAATAAGTCTTTATTAATCTTAAGGCAGCCCCTAGATAGTTTCCTAGCATTTTAATATTAAAGAGCTCCAGGTTTGAGATACACAAGTTATGTCTTTCTGTTCATAAGTTACCTCGAGATGTGATATGATATGCAATGAATGAGGTATGCTCACAATTGATATGAAAGTATGAAAGTAAAATGTGTATAAGCACGAAATGAATGCTAAGCTTGTTAGTAGAAAATGTTAGGTTCAGTTATTCCTCTCTGCTCCTCATGTTAGAATTGCTAGGAGATGTTTAAAATCATAAACGTGAGTCTACACATGATTTTATGATATTCCAGTTCTAGGAACTTCCCTAGAATTTATTCATAGCATATGTATGTATTTAAATGCTAAATGAAAGACCTATATGTGTATTGCATAATTGTAGTATTAGGGGTCGTGTAAGATCCTACACATGTTATAGTTACTGATCGACATATTTTATGGTTTCCAGTATTCAGATAGTTTGTATGAGCTCTGTCAGCTCCATTTATGATTGTGATTAAGATTTGTTTTTATTTTACCCCTGTGTGGCACAACGGATGGAGATCTTTTTATTTTACCCTAGTGTGGTACATCGGTTGGAGATATTTTTATTTTACCCTGGTGTGGTATACAGGCTGGAGATCTTTTTATTTTACCCCGCTGTGGTACATCGACTGGAGATATTTTTATTTTAACCTGGTGTGGTACACCGGCTGGACGAATTTTATATATGGATTTACGGTTGGTTGGTCGCTGACATTATAGTTATAGTTTCTTTCTTGTGAATTTCTTAATTGCATTTTCATCTCATTATAGAGTTATTATCAGGTTTCAGTTTCTAGGATTCCAGGTTGTTACCATTCCTTATTCCTGGTTCAGTTATCTTGAGTTCAGTTATGTTATAGTATGTTGTTTTCAATTACAAGTTGCAGAGTTCCACGTTATATTTATCCTTTATATGTTTATGTGCTAAGTCATTTATTACAGGATTGTTATCTCATGGTTAAAGTTTCAGCCTTACATACCAGTATACTTCATTCGTACTGACGTCCCCTTGCTTGGGAACCTGCGTTCGTGCCGCAAGTGCAGGTAGAGGTTAGGATGGCCAGTTGAGTAGCAGTTCGTGAGATCAACAAATTGTTGGTATGCTCCTTTCTCCATGGAGCTAGGGCTTAGTTATTCATGCTTGAGTTTTGAGATGCAGGTATGGGTAGGTCGGACCGTTGTTCCGACCATCAATCAGTTTACTATTTATAGCTTTGTGGACTTAGTGTGTACAATGTTATTCAGTTTGTGGCCTCGTCGGCTTATTGTTGCTTGGTTTAGCCAACTAATTGCATTAGTTGCATTTCGATTGTTTACCCCGTATTGTTGAGACCTTATGGGTCCAATTTATTCTTCAGTTGTTTGTGACAGGTGTCCTAGATGGCCTAAGTGTTACAGTTACATATGTCATATAGCCGTCTTCTCGATCAATCATGAATCGAGTGCCAATTGCGCCCTACCCCAGTTTTGGGACGTGACAAGCACTAAGGAGGAAACTGATATCTCATGCTGGAGTTGAGCCGGAAGGGAAAAGATGTGGGTATCTAGCCATCATATCTGCCTCGGCTTCATACATAGATCTTTTAACAACTAGATTCCTCCATAAAACCTTCACTGAAGCTACTTCCATGTTCCTCAACTTTCGAACCTGAAGATCAAGGATCTCAACCGGAACCTCCTCATATGTAAGGTTATCCTTCACACTTAGGCTCTCCATTGGAACAACCACAGCTGGGTCACCAATGCACTTCTTCAACAGAGATGCATGGAAAATTGGATGTACCGGAGCTAACTCCACTGGTAGCTCCAACTCATATGTCACCTTGCCAACTCGCCTCAGAATCCTATAAGGGCCAACATATTGGGGACTAAGCTTCCCTTTCATTCCATACCTCATCACTTCTTTCATGGGAGACACCTTCAAAAACACCCAATCATCAACCTCAACCTCAAGCTCTCTCCATCTCACATCCGCATACGATTCCTGATGACTTTGTATTTTCAGCCTTTCTCTAATAAGCTGAACATTCTCCATGGACTCATGAACTGAATGTTTCCCTATCAACGTAGTCTCACCTACCTCAAACCATCCAATAGGTGATATACAACTCCACCCATAAAGAGTCTCAAACGGAGCCATCTGAATGCTGGAGTGGTAACTATTATTGTAGGCAAACTAGATGAGAGGTAAGTGATCATCCCAACTACCCTTGAAATCAATCACAAATGCTCTCAACATATCCTCAAGATTTTTAATGTCCGCTCATCTTAACCATCTATCTCGGGTGAAAAGTTATGCTAAGCTTTACCTGAGTAGCAATGCCTCTCTGAAATGACCTCCAAAATTGAGAGGTAAACTAAGTACCCCTATTAAAGATAACGGAAAAAGGAACTCCATGCAATCGAACTAACTCCTAAATGTACATTCTAGCATAATCCTTGCTGAATCAGTAGTTTTGACCTGTAAGAAATGAGCTGATTTGGTCAACCTGTCCATAATAACCCATATAGAGTTATATTGTTAGCATATACAAGGCAAACCTGTAATGAAGTCCATATTGATCTCTTTACATTTCCAAGTAGGAATGCTAATATCCTAAAGCATACCCCCAGGTCTCTAATTCTAAACCTTCACTTACCAGAAAATCAGACACTTAGCCACAAACTCCGCTATGTCTTTATTTATGCTATTCCACTAATAGACTTCCCGTAGGTCACGATACATCTTGGTAGCACCTCAATGGATAGATTACCAAGCATGAGCCTTGCTCAATATTCTCTCTCTCAAGTCATTTACAGCTGGCACACACAATTTTCCTTGATATTGGAGTACACCATCTTTCCCTTAGGAGAAAACCTCCACCTTCTGATTCTGAACAACATTCTTCAGCTTTATTAGGATAGGCTCCTCGTCATGCCTAGCTTTGACTTCCGTCACCAATGAAGATTCCGACCCATTCTGAACAATCACACCAGCATCCGTCCAATCTATAAGGTGAACCCCAACTGAGCAAGTGTACGCACATCTTTCACCAACTCCATCATTCAGTCCTCCACATGAGACACACTCTTCATGTATAGCCTACTAAGAGAGTCCACCACTACATTGGCCTTGCCCGGATGATAAAGGACAGTCATGCCATAGTTCTTGAGAAGGTCTAGCCATCTCCTTTGCCGCAAATTCAAGTCCTTCTGAATGAAAACATATTGAAGGCTCTTATGGTTCGTGAATACATCCACGGCTTCTAACTCTAGGTCATGCATTGGGTAATTATTCTCATGCATTGGGTAATCAAGGGTGAGTTTTCGCTAAACTCGGTAGCTCCTGAAAACTCTTTTCACAAGTGTTCAACCATTGAAATTTGACCTTCTTTAGGGTCAACTTAGTCAACGATCCTGCATTGAATGAAAATCCCTCTACGAACCTCTTATAGTAGCCAGCTAAATCAAAGAAGCTCCTAACATCCACAGGACTGACATGTCTAGGCCAATTCTTTAGTTTTCTACATTTTGAGAGTCCACCTGCAGACCCTCGCTAGACACCTACCGAGTTCAACGATAACTTACACTTGATGAATTTAGTAAACAGCTGGCGATCCTTGCGAGTCTGCAAGACAATCCTCAAATGAGCAGCATGCTCCTTCTCGCTGTGAGAGTATTAAGAATATCGTCTATGAATAAAATCACAAACATATCCAAATTTTCTTGAACACCCTATCTTTAGCTATTTGCTAAAGACATAACTACAAACTCATAGTGACCATACCAAGTCCTGAAGGCTGTCTTTGGAATGTGACTCTCCCTAACTCTAAGCTGGTGATAGCCAGATCTAAGGTCTATTTTTGAAAAGCACTTTGCACCCTGAAGCTGATCAAACAAGTTATCAATCCTAGGATTTAATGCACACCCTAAGGGAACCATCCTTCTTCCGGACAAAGAGAACTAGAACACCCATGGGATTTACTAGTATTGATGAAACCCTTTTATAGGAGATCTTTCAATTGCTATTTCAACTCCTTTAGCTCGGCTAGGGCCATTCTTTTAGGAGGAATGGTTGTGGGTTGCATACCAGGGAGAAGGTCAATACCAAAGTCAATCTCCCGATCTAGAGGGACTCCTGGTAGATCATCTAAAAACACCTCCAGATACTCATATACAATAGGGACTTACTGAAGAGTCCTTTTGTTCTGCTTCAAGGTTACGAACATTGGTGCCTTTGCCTCCTTCAACTCCCTAGGGAACAACCTACCCAAGAAAGCAGTCACCGACTCATCCCAACCCACAGAACTACTCCAACTCCCCTACTATCCTTCAATTGGTGGGACCATATGTGAGCAACCCCCTTCAATTGATAAGAGGCTAAGTCTACACTCTCATCTTCTGTCACCCCCATAATTCAGGTGATCTTCTACACCTTCTCAAGGAATTCATGCGGGTCCTCATCCACCTTCAACCTAATAAACTCAGGTGGGTTCATCCTAAGAAAGTCTCGCAGTCTCGTCGCTGTTGTGTTCCCATTCTGAAGAATATAGGCCACCGCCTACTGTTGACCTAAGGGGTCATGGCCTATTCCAGCATCTAAAATGCCTCTCTAAACTCGGCATGAGTGACCTGCTTGGGTAAAGGATCTGCTGGTGCTGGTGGGGCTTGCTGATGCCTATATCCATTGCCATTGCCATGGCCATTTTCGTTACCATTTTTTCACAACCCAAACATAAGCCTAGATCGAGACATGGGACAAGGAGCCTCGAGAGACTCCAAGTAGACCCATGGAATGAACATACATCTAACTCAATCAAATAAAGCAGGAGACTTAACATAATAACATAGCAGAAGTCTACGCATATATACAATTCAAAAATACACACGAGTCTGAAGCTAAATATAATCTGTTGTCTGAAAAGTCTCTAAATTTGATGAGTTGATGGGACATGACCCCAACTAACTCTCTAAGTCTGAAATTAAATATACGAAAAGATAACTGAATAAAAGAGGATCCCTCGACTGATCAGGACACAGCAATAGGGATGATGCTAACTCCGGAAGCCGGCTAGTAATAGTGCTGAGTCTGAAGATCGGAGCCTGTATCATAAAATGATACAACATAGAGTATGCGGTCAGTACCTGGAATGTACCAAGTATGCAAGGTAAGTAAAACCACTTAAATAAGTAAAATCATTTAAAACATTCATTATATAAAACATGATCAAAATAAGAATCTGAGAGTAGGACTTGCATGCTCTTTTTTTAAATCATGATCTGAATATAACATAACATCATAACTGAATCGAATGTTCCAAAGATGAAATCTGATAATCATAAGTAAAACTGAACATTGTGTCAAACCTGTTATATATATATATATATATATATATATATATATATATATATATATATATATCATGAATGATAAACATGCATAACTAAAATCTTGAGGAACAATTGGAGACTCTATATATAATCGACATACCACCATAGAGCTTACGTGGTCCCAAATATCACATTCAAGTGGGTAGAGCTGTCCAAAGCCTTTCCAGGGCTAAGGATGATACCATGATATCGACATCAAGTTCAAGTACAAATCGGGGCAGGGGATAGCTCACAAGGGAGGTACCAAATTATATATATGATATGTATACACCTACGTTGGCGCGTAGTTCTGAGGCATAGGGTTGACCGACCCTTAGCCTACCGCTACTAGACACTACTCTCAAAAACATGCATATACTCTCCATTGTTTTTCAACGAAGATTACCATCGTCTATTGATGAAGCTTAATAATCAAATACATATCAAATATGAAATCATACATGAGGAGCTTTTGCTCAAACAATACCACAAGATGAACATAAATGGGAGTCAACTCAAAAACCATGTGGTAAGCTTATTCATAAAATCATAAATCATACTTGGACATATGGGCATTGCCTAATACTTTAATCATGCTTGAAAACACTTAATTCACTGGAAAACATGATCATAAACATGGGTAACTTGAAAACATGTTTTTCATCAATAATATCTCATCATACTTGAACATTCATCATAAAACTCAACTTTCATGAACTTCTCATAATTGGGAACTTTAATTTATAAAGCTTGAAAACATGATCATACTTGAAAAAAATGTAAAACTTGCCCATGAATCATAATTCAATAGTAGCAACATATTTAGATCATACCCATGTAGAAAATTAGGAATTTCATGCATTGGGTTAACACTCCATAGGATCAACATATGGATTTTCATGAACTAGAGGGGGATTGGACATGGGTGCGAACAAATTCATCCATTCATAACCCTACATACCTGATAGGATCTGATTCTACCACTTTTCTGATTGCCCAATGAAGATTAGAAGAAAAAATTGAAGAAGATCTAAACTTGATGACCTTCTAAACCCTTCAATTTGCATGCCTGGATCTGAATGAGCCTTAGATTTACCGTTCGTAAAACACTTCATTTTATGCCTGAAATGACGTAGTTTAGGACCCTAGGACTCAGAAATTACGAAACTAATGTTAATGAAAAACCTGAGAATTCTGCACTGTCAGTGACCACAACTGATCCCACGGGTCGTACCTTGATACCACCACTCGTAGTATCCGTCCATTACATCCCCTATTATTTCTTAGCCTCTCATATTCTAATACCATTACCTGGCATGACGGGTCCTTACATCAAACAACGATCCATTGCATCCTCCCGTTACTTTCCCTGATGACCTTCATTTGGACTTCCCACGAGTCACGCCACGAAT
Organism: Datura wrightii; assembly: GCA_035772735.1. Lineage (NCBI taxonomy): Eukaryota > Viridiplantae > Streptophyta > Magnoliopsida > Solanales > Solanaceae > Datura > Datura wrightii. The sequence goes on from JASDFA010000001.1 coordinate 115,782,147, forward strand.
CATGCCTACTTCCAATGAGTCGTGGGTTCCATCCATCACCTCGACTGGAAATTTCCATGCTCCTTCCCACAGGCACTTACCACGACCCGTTGTTACTCACAACGAGTCGTTCTGTGACTCGTACCATTTATCTTTGGTAGTATGGTGACAACCAACGACCATGACCTACAACTTGTTGCATCTTCCTATGCGTCGTACCATGGATCCGTTACCTCTGAGCCTATTTCTGCAGAACTTGACAATGGGTGTCCCAACGGGTTGTTGGAACCTCTAACGAATCATACCACGAGTTATTTTGAGACACATTTGCTAGACTTCTGCCACTTTCCATTTTTAAATCACGGATCTAGTCTTGGGCACTTCCAGGGTACTTCAATATCTCCCCCTTGGGAACATTCGTCCTCGAATGTGGGTAATCATATAGAAAACAGAGAGATGCAATCACCATACAAAAATACTGATCATATAAGTTGAAAACTGACGGAATGACTAGCTACAATTTTAACTACCTGACTGAACTAAAATCATGAATCATACATACATCCATATACGTGAAAGAAAATTGGGCACATGAACTGAACACAAAATTTAATAGAGTTTTAGGGAAAAAACTAATACCTCAAGCTGGAATTGAGCCGATAGGGAATAGGTGTGGGTATGTAGCCATCATATCTGCTTCGGCTTCCACTCCCTCAACACACTGATTCCTCCATAAACATTAACAGAAGCTACTTCCTTGTTCCTTAGCATTCAAACCTGATGATCTAGTATTTCCACCTGAACCTCCTCAAAACTAAGGCTGTCTTCACACTGACACTGTCCACCCAGACAACTAGAGCTGGATCACCCAAACACTTCTTTAAGAGCGATAGATGAAAAACAAGATGCACAAAAGCTAATTCTAAAGGCAACTCCAATACATATGCCACCTTGCCAACTCGCTTCACAATCCGATAGGAGCCAACATAACGAGGGCTAACTTTTCCTTTCTATACAAACCTCATCACTCCCTTCATGGGAGACACCTTTAGAAATACCCAATTATCAACTTTGCATTCAAGATCCCTCCTTCTCACATCGGCATAAGACTTTTAGCGACTTTGAATTGTTTTCAACCTGTCCCGTATAAGGTAAAGCTTCTCCATGGCCTCATGGACTGAATCTGGCCCTATTATCGCATCTTCCCCAACTTCAAACCAACCAATAGGAAATTTACATCTATGCCCATAGAGAGCCTCAAACGGAGCCATCTGGATGCTGGAATGGTAGTTGTTATTGCATGCAAACTCAATAAGAGGAAAATGGTCATCCAACTACCCTTGAAGTCAATCACACATGCTCTAAACATGTCCTCGAAAGTTTGAATTTTCCGCTCTGCTTGACCATCCGTTTGCGGGTGAAATGTTGTACTGAGCTTAACCTGAGTACCAAGTCTTTTTTGAAACGACCTCCAAAACTGAGAGGTAAATTGAGTACCTCTGTCTGATATGATGGACAAGGGCACTCTATGCAACGGAAATAACTCTCGGATGTATAGTTTGACATAATCCTCTACTGAATCACTGGTCTTGATCGGTAGAAAGTGAGCGGCTTTGGTTGATCTGTCTACAACAACCCAAATGGAGTCATATTGACGACGAGTGCCAGAAAACCCAATGATGAAGTCCATATTGATTTCTTCCAACTTTCAAGTAGGAATACTGATATCCTGAAGCACGCCTCCCTGTCTGTAATTCTCAACCATCACTTGCTCATAGTTTGGGCAATTAGCTACAAATTCTACGATGTCTTTCGCCATGCCATTCCACCAGTAGACTTCCCATAAGTCATGGTACATCTTGGTGGCACTTGGATGTATCAAATATCTAGAATCGTGAGCCTTATGCAACATCCGATTTCTCAAATCATCAACGTCCAGGACACACAAGTGACCCTGATATCGAAGCACACCATCTCCCCCTTTGGAGAAAACCTCTACCTTCTAATGCTGAACGACATCCTTTAACATTACCAAAATAGGTTCCTCGTCTTGTCGAGCTTTTATATCAATTGTCAGGGACGATTCTAATCGGTTCTGAACTATAACACCGCTATCAGTTGAGTTAACCAAATGAACTCCTAACCTTGCAAGTCGATGCACATCCCTCACCAGCTCCTTTCTCCCATCATCCACAAGAGACACACTCTCCATAGAGAGTCTACTAAGTCTACTACTACATTAGACTTACACGAATGGCGAAGGACACTCATATTGTAATCCTTAAGTAGCTCCAACCACCTCCTTTTGCCGTAGATTTAGACCCTTCTGGGTAAACATATATTGTAGACTCTTATGGTCCGTAAACACATCTACATGGACCCCATACAAATAATGTCACCATATCTTCAACGCAAATACCACCATCGCCAATTCATGGTCATGGGTCGGATAACTCTTCTTATGAACTTTCACCTTGTTGTGCTGCATCAATACAAAACCAAGGATGATTCTAGAAGCATCACAATACACCACAAACCCATTGATACCCTTGGGTATGGTTAACATCGGTGCTGAGGTAAGTCGAATATTCAACTCCTAAAAGCTCCTCTCACAAGCCTCTGGCCATTGGAACTTCACTTTCTTTTGGGTTAATTTGGTCAACAGCGCTGTGATAGATGAAAACCCTAAAAAAAATCTCTGATAGTACCCAGCTAAGCCCAAAAAGCTCCTGATATCTGAAGGATTCACCCGTCTAAGCCAGTTCTTCACCGCTTCTATTTTCTGAGCGTCCACCTTTATGTCGTGACTTGACATGGCCCAAAAATGCCAACGAGTTCAAGAAAAACTCGCACTTGCTGAGTTTGCCATATAGTTGGCGATCCTTGAAAGTCTGTAGTACCACCCTTAAATAAGCGGCATGCTACTCCTCGCTCCGAGAATATATCAGGATGTTGTCAATAAACACGATCACAAATATATCAAAGTATGGCTTTAAGACCCTGTTCATCAAGTCCGTAAAAGCTGCAAGAGCATTCATTAGTCCAAAAGACATAACTAAAAACTCATAATGACCATACCGCGTCCTGAAGGCTGTCTTCGGGATGTCACTCTCCCAAACCCTGAGCTGATGGTATCCAGATCTGAGGTCTATCCTCGAGAAGCACTTGGCACCCTGAATCTAGTCAAACAAATCATCAATCCTAGGTAGAGGATACCTGTTATTGATGGCGACCTTGTTCAATCACTGATAATCAACACACATACAAGAGAGACATCTTTCTTTCGGACAAAGAGAATAGGTGCACTCCATAGGGATTTGCTCAGTCTAATGAAACCCTTATCTGAAAGGTCCTTCAACTACTCCATCAACTCCTTTAACTCGGCTAGGGTCATCCTGTAAGGAGGAATGGATATAGGATGCGATCGGGAAGAAAGTCAATACCAAAATCAATCTCCCGCTCGAGATGGATTCCTGGTAGATCATCTGGGTAGACTTCTGGATACTCACATACTATTGGGACTGACTGGATAGTTAGGGTCTCAGACGTAGCATCCTTAACCCTAATGACATGGTATACACAACCTTTGGAGATCATCTTTCTTGCCTTAAGGTAGGAAATGAAATGACCTACAAGCACAACTAAACTACCTTTCCACTCTATAATTGGCTCACCTGAAAATCTGAACTCTACTGCCCGGGTTCTATAATTAACTAAGCCATAACATGGAAATAGCCAATCCATGCCGAGGATAACATCAAAATCAATCACGAATAACTCTACTAGATCTGCTGAGGTGACTTTCTGAAGGACTGAGACTAGGAAACTTCTATACACTCATCTAGCTAGAACTGAATCACCCACTGTGGTAGAGACTAAAAAGGGTTCTGACAAGATTTCGGGACTGACTCTGAAACTACTAGCCACGTATTGTGTCATAAAAGACAAGGTATCCCCTGGATCTAACAAAGCATATACATCAAGATGGAAAAATATTAACATACCAATGATTACATACGGGGAGACCTCTTGCTCCTGGCGAGATGCTAAGGCATAGAATCTATTTTAGCGCTGACTGTCACTATGCTAGAAGATGCCCCCTGCTGGGCTGGGCATGCGGGTGGAGATTCTGAACTGGAAGCTGGGTCTCGGCCCCTATCAGGACCCTGTCTAGATGCTGGGTAATCTTAGAGCATATGTTTGGGCTTCCCACACCCGAAGCAAGCACCTGTACCAGTCAAACATTGACCCATGTGCCCCCGACTACATCTGCTGCAAACTGGGATACTTGAATCCACGGGCCTACTGCTCTTACCCCTAGAGCCTGATGCTCGCCCTCTCTACTCGTTCCTAGGTCTAGATGGCACACTCATCGTTAAAGATGATAGGGCTGAAGATCTATGGTGGGTATGCTGTCAGTGCCCACAACCTGGCCTCGACTGAGAGAATCTATATAGCTGTCTGTCCTAGCCCTCTTGGCCTCTTTCTCCCTCATGTGCTCCTCCTCTATCTGCTGGGAGTATAAGACTATTCGAAGGAAATTCATATCCTGATGGAGCATAGTGGTCCAACAATCCTTCTCTTGATAGTCTGCTACCCCATAAATAAACCTGCCCACTAGCGCCCTCTCATCAACCACTAGCTCTGGGTGTACTTTGACAAATGAGTGAACTCTAGGGAATACTCCTACACCGTCATCTTTCCCCTTCTTTAGGTTCACGAACTTGGCTGCCTTCAACTCCCTCATCCACGTAGGGAAAAACCAATCTAGAAAAGCAATGTGAAACTCCTCCCAACTGTTAGGGCCTGCCCCGGCTACCCTACTATCATTGCACTATCTAAACCAAATGTATGCGACCTCCTTCAACTGATATGAGGCCAAATCAGCACACTCTACTCCATTAACCCTAATGACCTAGGTGATCTTTATAATCTCATTGATAAACTCATGTGGATCCTCATCCACCTTGGACCCAAGAAACTCTAGTGGGTTCATCCTTAAGAAATCTCTAACTCATGTTGCCACAGCATTCCCGTCCTGAGGGATATGCGCCACTGCCTGTTGGTTGACTCAAGGCCTGCACTAGTATCTGAATGGCTGCTCTAAATTCAGCATGGGCAACAGACTCCGATGCATGATGCTTGGGGACTGGTGGGGCTTGTTGGTGCCCGTCCCCATTGCCATCCTCATGGCCATTTCCATTTCCATTTCCTTTTGCCGTTTACTCTGCGGGGAGGCATGATTCTGCAATCACGAATAGCACAAGTTAGAAGGATAAAAAGACATTTCACCACATGATGTAGATAATGAAAGGAGGGAACATTTCCTAAATGTCTCATAGCCTTTTCGTCATAAGTGTGGGGCGCTTCACACCTATGAAAAAGACTCTACTTAATGCGGATTTCAGACACCCTAGGACACTTCCAACCTATTGCTCTGATACAAATTTTGTCATGACCCAAACATAGTCCTGGATCGAGACACGGGAGAAGGAGCCTCGAGAGACTCCAAGTCAACCCATGACATGAAAATAAATCTAACTCAATCAAATAAAGCAGAAGACTTAACATAAAAGCATAGTGGAAATCTAAGCATAATATACAATTCGAAAATACACACGAGTCTAAAGTTGAATACAATCTATTATCTGAAAAGCCTCTAAGTCTGATGAGTTGATGGGACAAGACCTCAACTAACTCTCTAAGTCTTAAATTCAAGATACGCAAACATAACTGAATAAAAGAGGAGGCCTCGATAGATGAGGACTCACCAACAAGGACTGATGCTATCTCTGAAAGCCGGCTAGTGACGGGGCTGAGTCTGAAGATTAGAGCCTATATCATAAAATGATACAACATAGAGTATGCGGTCAGTACGTGCAATGTACTGAGTATGCAAGGAAAGTAAAACCTCTTTAAAAAGTACAAGTCATTTAAAACGTGCATAATATAAAACATGATCAAAAAAAGAATCTGAGAGTAGGGCTTGCATGCTCTTTTCTGAAATCATGATCTGAACATAACATAACGTCATAACTGAATCGAATGACCCAAAGCTGAAATCTGATAATCATATGTAAAACTGAACATTGGGTCAAACATATTTTAGAACATATATATATATATATATCATGAATGATAACCATGCATAACTGAAATCATGAGGAACACTGGGAGACTCACCATATAACCGACATAACACGATATAGCTTACGTGGTCCCAACTATCATGCTCAAGTGGGTAGAGACATCCAAAGCCTTGCCAGGGCTAAAAATGATACCATGATACTGATATCAAGCTTAAGGTCCAGTCGGGGCAGGGGATAGTTTACAAGGAAGGTCCCAAAGTATATATTTAATATGTATAAACCTACGTTGGTGCGTAGTTTTAAGGCATAGGATAGATCGACCCTTAGCCTACTCGGTGCTGGACACTACTCCCAAAAACATACATATGCTCTCCATCATTTTTCAACGAAGCTTACCATTGTCTATTAACGAAGCTTAATAATCAAATACATATCAAATATGAAATCATACATGAGGATCATTTGCTCAAACATTCGACAAGATGAACATAAATGGGAGTCAACTCCAAAACCATGTGGTAAGCTTATTTGTAAAGTCATAAATAATACTTGGACATATGGGCATTGCCTAATACATTAATCATGCTTGAAAATACTTAATTCACTTGAAAACATGATCATAAACATGGGTAACTTGAAAACATGTTTTTCATGAATAATATCTCATAATACTTGAACATTCATCATAAAAATCAACTTTCATGAACTTCTCATAATTGGGCATTTTAATTTATTAATCTAGTAAATATGATCATAATTGTAAACAATGTAAAACTTTCCCATGAATCATAATTCAATAGTAGCAACATATTTAGATCATATGCATGTAGAAAATTAGGAATTTCATGCACTGGGTTAAAACCCCATGGGATCAACATATGGATTTTCATGAACTAGAGGGCGATTTGGCATGGGTGTGAACAAATTCACCCATTCATAATCCTATATACCTGATAGGATCTTATTCTACCACTTTTTTGATTGCCCAATGAAGATTAGAAGAAAAACTTGAAGAAGACCTAAACTTGATTACCTTCTAAACCCTTCAATTTGCATGCATGGATTTGAATGAGCCTAGAATAGATTTACCCTTCATAAAACACTTCATTTCGAGCCTAAAACAACATAGTTTAGGACCCTAGGACTTAGGAATTATGAAATTACCTTTAATGAAAAACCTGAGAATTCTGCACTGTCAGTGACCACGACTGATCCCACGGGTCGTACCTTGATACAACCACTCATGGTATCCGTCCGTTATATCCCCAATTATTTCTTAGCCTCTCAGATTGTAATACCACGACTTGATAGGATGGGTTGTTACATCAAACAATGATCCATTGCATTCTCCCATTAATTTCCCTTAAGACCTACATCTGGACTTCCCACGAGTCACACCACAAATCGTGCCTACTTCCAACAAGTCGTGGGTTCTATCCGTCACCTCGAATGGAAATTTCCCTGCTCCTTCCCACGGGAACTTACCACGACCTGTTGTTACTCACAAAGAGTCGTTCTATAACTCGTACCATTCATCCCTGGTACCCTAGCGACAACCAAGGACCACGACCTATGACCCATTTCAACTTCCTATGAGTCATACCATGAACCCATTACCTCTGAGCCTATTTCTGCAGAACCTGACCACGGGTGTCCCAATGGGTCATTGGAACCTCCGATGAATCGTACCAAGAGTAATTCTGAGAAATATTTTCCAGACTTCTACCATTTTTCATTTTTAAATCCCGAGTCTAGTCTTGGGAAGTTCTGGGGTATTACACCATTTCTCCTACCATTAAATCGGCATGGAGGCATATTTCTACAAACACGTACAACACGAGTTAGAGGAATAGAGAAGTATTTCACCACACAACATAGATCATGAAAGAAGGGAAATTTCCTTAAATGTCTTGTAGCCTCTTTCCCAGAAATGTGGCACACTTCACAACCATGGAAAAAACTCTACTCAACACGAATTCCAGACACCCTAGGAAACACTTAAACCTTTTCTCTAATACTATGTTTGTCAGGACCCAAGTTCGGACCTCAAATCGAGACGTAGGACCTAGAACCATAAATGGCTCCAAGCTAATCCTTTTTACATACTTAACATGACTATAAATCATAATGAATAGGTAAATAATATGAACATGAATAATAGGAAGAGTAAATATCATAAAGTGTATATCAAAAGATAACATCACAATGCTGAATCTCAAAGCTGAACATACTAGTCTATGTCGAAAAAACCTCTACTATCGGATGGGATGCTGAGAAAAGCTCCCAGCTAACTCTACTTCTGAAACTAAACAGGCATAACAAGTCTAAGCTGATAGATGTCCTCGTATGTTAAGGACTCACCCAAAGAAGGGGCTGAACTGGACTGATATGAGAGCGAGCTATCAGTGAGACTGGGCTGGATCACCTGAACCTATATCATGAGACAATATAGCATAGACTATGCGGTTAGTACTTGAAATGTATTGGGTATGTAAAATAAGAAAAATACACTTAGTAAAATGTTATTTGAAATCATGCATATAAATCAAGTTGACCATGGGAGTAAGGACTGCATGCTAAAACTCATGTATCTGAGATATACATAATAATGAGCTGGTTCTCATAAGTGAACATAATTACCCAATACTTAAAAATAAAAATAATATGACTTGTGTAACACCCCGAGTGTTTGTAATATTAGATTCCAAGCTTAAGGAGGAGAAGTCAAGCAGAAAATTGAAATTTTACAGGATGAGCAGGTGGCAACAGGTGAATTGACGAGTCATCTGGGTAGGCTACGACTCGTCAGGTTGGTCGTTGGGTAGGCTAGATGTTTAGACAAGGTCTCAGGAAGTGGAGGTGATAGGTGCAGGCAATGAGTCGTCATGTGGGAGCACGACTCGTGAAGTGAGTCATCGTTGGAGTTGGGAATTTGGTGAACTTAGGGAAGTAGACTTGACGGCTCAGTCCCCATGAGTCATTACCTAACCCCACGACTCAAGGGGTGCTTCGTGGGGTATGGCAGGGTGACTTTTTTCTGTGTTTTTCCAAGGGTGTTTTTGTAAAATCCTATGTTCCTAACTTCTAAACCTCATCGTTTTGAATGCTATTTGGGATATTTTTAAGGGTTCTTTTATCCTAAACTTTCATTATCTCAAGATACCTCTCAAAGCGCTTCATCCTCCTCTCCTCTCAAGATTCAAGGACCTCACCAAGGTGTTCCTCAAAGCTTCAAGACCAAGCTCAAGTGGGGGATTCTTTGAAGCAGGTATGCGGGTTTTTCAACAAGGATATTCTTCCATCCTTGTGCCCCAAAATGTTTTATCAAAATGCACAATTTCAATTACTCTAAAAAAGCATGGCCTAGGGTTTTTAAATTGATGGTGAATTCTGCTATTATTCCGTAAATACCAAGAACTTAATATGATTATAAGTTGATTATGATGTAGAATAAGTGGGTTACCTTGAATTATGAGTTTGGTGATGGAAATATGTGGGGTTATAGAATGTTCTTCATAAATGGGTGGAAATTTTGAATAAGGCTTTATTATTATTAACTCAATTATTGTAATTACCTGCACCCATGTGTAATCTATGTGAAGATTGTATGATCATCCCTAAGAACTTGAATGTGCTATTAATAGGCATGTTGAGAAGAAATTAGAGTGTATGGGCTTGAATAATTGAAATTAAAGTATGTATGTCTCTTATATCTTCGATGGAATTGATTGGGCATGAGGGAAATCCATGGTAATAGTCTAATTAATGCATCCTTCTCATGAATTAGAGTAATCTCAAAATGGGTTTTATGAAATGAAGATGTATGCCTCTCCCATGATCTCGTTGGATATGTATAAAGTTTGAGTAAAGTATATGGTTTCCCATAAATCTAGAATTATATGAATAATTTGATGTATGTTATGATATGAATTGGATCTATGGATCATGAATGACTTTATGGTACATGTTGAATGATATGAAGCCAGAATTTTAACGAGAATATTTAAATACTCAATAATGAAAGATAATTAAAGATATATTGATATGACTCTATGATGATATGAATTATGACGATAAAGCATGAGAATGGTCTTTTCAGAATGTGTGGCTTGTTGTTAGTAGAAAATAGCCCTTCCCGTTTCAAACTGAATGTTGTATGATGGAAATCATAAAATGCTCATGTCTTTGGTTAGATGCAGTAGTTTAGTATATATGATTAGATGTTATATTAATGGCCTGCATGTTCTAGCTAGACAGGGAAATTCCTTAGTCAATAACGTTTCCCTTAGTCAGTCAGGGAACTTCCTTAGTCGAGAATGTTTCCCTTAGTCAGTCAGGAACTTCCTTAGTCGAGAATGTGTTCCTTAGTGTAGATGGGGACACTCCATAGTTGGGAATGTGTCCCTTAGTGAGCCAGGGACTCTCCATAGTAGAGAATGACTCCCTTAGCTCATGTCATCGGTTCAAATCCGTTGTGGTAGGAAGCAGTCTCAGTTATCAGCAGATATTCAGTATATGACTTTTATGCATGAGTTCGATGATGTATCCATGAAATGAGATCCAAAGGAAAGTTTCATATATGTGTGTGTATAAGTGGCTCTCAAAAGGATTGATGCATGTTAAATCAGTTATGTTAATGTACTTGGTTATTTCCTTATTGTATACTTGTCTATTTATTTTTCTATGATATCCCTCATGCTTAGTACATTTCAAGTACTAACGGCATGCCTTTTGTGCTATATCGCCTCATGATATAGATTTAGGTTTCCGGACTCAGCCTTGTGGTTAGATATAATCCATCCTTTTTCAGTTGCTAGTGGTGAGTCCTCATCTTTCGAGGGCGTGATTTATGTTTACATTTTCATTATGTTCAGTTTTTAGATTTTAGGAGTTAGTCGGGAGTTTGTCCCAGCAACTCGTCAGTTTAGTAGAAGGCTTTCAGACTTGTCAAGATAAACTCAGCGTTATATCAATTGTAGCTATGATTATCCTCATGATTTATGTTAGATTATTGTAGTTAGCTTCCGCTTATTCATGTTGTTGGTTGTTCCTTATGCTAAGTGTTACGCTATGATTATGCCATGGGACGACTTGGAGCTTTTCGGGGTTCCTTCTCCTGTGTTTACGATTCGGATCTTCTCTCGGGTCATGACAAACTTGGTATATGAGAAAACTTGGTATTAGAGCAAGGGTTTAGACTGTCCTAGGGGTCTGAAAGTCGTGTTATGTAGATTCTTATTCATGGGTGTGAAGCGCGCCACACTTATGACGAGGAGACTAGGAGACATTTTTAGGAATGTTCCTTTTTCTTCATGATTCTTATTGTGCGTTGAGTATGAAGCTCTAATAGTTCCTCTCCTGACTCGTGCTTTACGCGCTCGCAGATAATGCCTACCAGAAGAGAGAATGGAAGAAGGAATTGTAATGGGCACCAGCAAGCCCCACTAGCCCCGGTGAACCCAATAGATGATCATGTTACTCATGCCGAGTTTAGGGAAGCATTTCAAATGTTGGCGTAGGCCATGACAGCTCAAATTAATCAGCAAGGGGTGGTTCATATGCCCCCGAATGGGAATGCGCCAGCAGCTCGGATAAGAGATTTCCTCAAAATGAACCCACCCAAATTCCTTGGGTCAAAGGTGGATGAGGACCCACATGAGTTCATTGACGAGATCCTAAAGATCACCCAGGTCATGGGAGTGAGTGGAGAGGAGCACGCTGAATTAGCTTAATATCAGTTGAAGGGAATTGCGTATATCTGGTTGAAGCAATGGAACGACATTAGAGTAGAGGGAGTAGGCCCTATTAGTTGGGGTGAGTTTTAGGCCGCATTTTTGGAGCGATTCTTTCCTCGTGAGATGAGGGAGATCAAGGCAACTGATTTTATGAATTTTAAGCAGGGCACTATGACCATTCAGGAATACTCCTTAGAGTTCACCCGATTGTCTAAGTAGGCGTCAGAGCTTGTGGTTGATGAGCGGGCTCGAGTGAGACGGTTTGTTCATGGAGTGGAGGACTACCTGGATAAGGATTGCAGGACTGCCATGCTTCACCAGGATATGGATTTCCCTCGAATATTCTTGTACGCCCAACAGATAATGGCGGTTCATTTTAGAGAGAAGGTAGTCAAGAGGCCTAGGACCAGAGATTTAGAGTTATCCCAGCAGAAGCCGAGTGGTGGAAATCGTCCATGTTACCAACAAATGTCATCGGCACCTGCACCTTCGACAGTCAGTGTTTCGAGTACACCCAGGGTAAGAGAGATTATGTATCCGTTGTGTACCAGCTGTGGAAGCACCATTTAGGGGAATGCATGGCCGGCTCAAGTGCTTGTTTTTGGTGTAGGAAGTTGGGCCATAGGTACCGGGACTGTGCGGCAGCTAAGCGGGGTGAAAGTAGAGCCCCGGCTACCTCTTCAGTAGCTCTAGTAGCCTGCCCATTTCAGCAGAGTACATCATTTAGCGTAGGTGGCGGCCTTCGTCAAAACCACCCTTCCACCTCAGCAGCGCATCAGGATAAGGGAAAGTCGCCAGTAGTAGTCACAAGTATGTTGTAGGTTGTTCCTGTTACCTTTGTATGTTGCTAACCACCAAACCCCTGTATTGAATAAAAATTCTGGTGTTATTTGTTGAAAGGAAGTTGTCGATGTCTGTTGTGAAATAGTTGTTAACATGAGGTTGTGGTGAAGCGTTGGAGGTGGGGGAGGGGAAAGTTAGTTATGTGCGATCTAACCTTAAGGGACCCTTAGTAGGATGGCTTTAAGCTATGGGGGAGATGGTAAGTTTATGAGCCAGGAGGGACCTTAAGTTTCTAGTGGAGGAATTTCAGCCTTTAGAAGTGCTTAATAGCCCAATGGGTGAAGATATCCCCTTTATGTGTTCAATTTTGGTTGTCGTGAATGATTCCTGCTCAACAAGTCCTTTTCCGTCAATTAGACCAGATGTCATAAATTCTAGCTTCGTATCAGGAAGTGATTCGAGTATGAAGGCTTAGTCAGTAGTAGCTCAGTGTTAGTTAGATGGGAGAGAATCCTTCTCAGTGTTCTATTCAGTTCCATGTCAATTTCATGTCCTCAGTCCCTCTTATGTTGTAGCATGCATGTACGATTTGGATGTTCAATATAGGCATGTAATTACATTCGAAGGTAGTTATTCCATTAGTTTCAAGCTTGCATAATTAGTAACAGGGTATGGTGAATTATATTTCTCTGTTCCGTATGTTTTTCCACATTCGAGGACGAATGTTCCCAAGGGGGAGATATTGTAACACCCTGAATGTTTCTAAGATCAGGTTCCACGCTTAAGGGGGAGAAGTAAAGTAGAAAATGAAAATTTTGTAGGATGAGCAGGTGGCAACGGGCGACTTGACGAGTCATCTGGGAAGGCCACGACTCGTCAGGTTGGTCATTGGGTGGGCTAGGTGTTTGGACAAGGTCTCAGGCAATGGAGGTGACAGGTGCAGGCAATGAGTCGTCGTGTGGGAGCACAACTCGTGAAGTGAGTCATCGGTGGATTTGGGAATTTGGTGAACTTGGGGCAATAGACTTTACGGCTCGGTCCCCACGAGTTGTTACCTGACCACACGACTCGTGGGGTGCCTCGTGGGGTCTGGTAGGGTGACTTTTTCCTGCATTTTTTAAGGGTTGTTTTCGTAAAATTCTATGTTCCTAACTTCTAAACCTCATCGTTTTGAGTGCTATTTGGGATGTTTTTAAGGGTTCTTTTAGCCTAAACTTTCATTATCTCAAGATATCTCTCAAAGCCCTTCTTCCTCCTCTCCTCTAAAGATTCAAGGACCTCATGAAGGTGTTCCTCAAAGCATCAAGACCAAGCTCAAGTGGGGGATTCTTCAAAGCAGGTATGCGGGTTTTTCAACAAGGATACTCTTCCATCCTTGTGCCCCAAAATGTTTTATCAAAATGCCTAATTTCAATTACTCTCAAAAAGGATGACCTAGGGTTTTTAAATTGATGGTGAATTCTTCTGTTATTCCCTAAATCCCAAGACCTAATATGATTATCAGTTGATTATGATGTAGAATAAGTGGGTTACCTTGAATTATGGGTTTGGGTGATGGAAAAATGTGGGGTTATAGAATGTTCTTCATAAATGGATGGAAATTTTAAATAAGGCTTTATTATTGTTCACTCAATTATCGTAAGTACTTGCACCCATGTTTAAACTATGTGAATATTGTATGATCATCCCTAAGAACTTGAATGTGCTATTAATAGGCATGTTTAGAAGAAATTAGAGTTTATGGGCTTGAATAATTAAAACTAAAGTATGGATGTCTCTTATGTCTTCGATGGAATTGACTGGGCATGAGGGAAATCCATGGTAAGAGTCTAATTAATGCATCCTTCTCATAAATTGGAGTAATGCCAAAATGGGTCTTAGGACATGAGGATGTATGCCTCTACCATGATCTCATTGAATATGTATAAGTTTTGAGTCAAGTATATGGTTTCCGGTAAATCTAGAATTATATGAATCAATGGATGTGTGTTATGGTATGAATTGGATATATGGATCAGGAACGACTTTATGATTCATGTTGAATGATATGAAGCCAGAATTTAATGAGAATCTTTAGATACTCAATAATGTAAGATTATTAAAGAAATATTGATATGACTCTATGATGATATGAATTATGACAATAAAGCATGAGAATGGTATTTTCAGAATGTTGGGCTTGTTGTTAGTAGAAAGTAACCCTACCTATTCTGAACTGAATGTTGAATGACAGAAATCAGAAAATGCTCATGTCTCTGGTTAGATGCAGTAGTTTAGTATATATGATCAGATTTTATATTAATGGCCTGCATGTTCTAGCCAGACTGGGAACTTCCTTAGTCGAGAATGTTTCCCTTAGTCAGTCAGGGAACTTCCTTAGTCGATAACATTTCCCTTAATCAGTCAGGAGCTTCCTTAGTTGAGAATGTTTCCCTTGGTCAGTCAGGGAACTTCCTTAGTCGAGACATTTCCCTTAGTCAGTCAGGAACACCCCTAGTTGAGAATGTGCTCCTTAGTACAGATGGAGACACTCCATAGTTGAGAATGTGTCCCTTAGCAAGCCAGGGACTCTCCATAGTAGAGAACGACTCCCTTAGCTCATGTTATCAGTTCAAATCCGTTGTGGTAGGAAGCAGTCAAAGTTATCGGTAGATATTCAGTATATGACTTTTATGCATGAGTTCGATGATGTTTTCATGAAATGAGATCCAAAGGAAAGTTTCGTATATGTGTATGTATAAGTGTCTCTCAAAAGGATTGATGCATGTTAAATCAGTTATGTTAATGTACTTGATTATTTCCTTATCGTATACTTGTGTATTTATTTATCTATGATATCCCACATTCTTAGTACATTCCAAGTACTAACTGCACGCCTTTTGTGCTATATCGCCTCATGATATAGATTCAAGTTTCCGGACTCAGCCTCGTGGTTAGATATACTCCATCCCTTTTCAGCTTCTAGTTGTGAGTCCTCATCTTTCGAGAGCGTGAATTATGTTTACATTTTCATTATGTTCAGTTTTTAGATTTTAGGATTAGCTGGGGGTTTGTCCCAGCAACTTGTCAGTTTAGTAGAAGGCTTTCAGACTTGTCAAGATAGACTCAGCGTCGTATCAAGTGTAGCTATGATTGTCCTTATGATTTATGTTAGATTATTGTAGTTAGCTTCCGCTTATTCATGTTGTTGGTTGTTCCTTATGCTAAGTGTTATGATATGATTATGCCATGGGTCGACTTGGAGCCTTTCGGGTTTCCTTGTCCCATTTTTATGATCCGGATCTACTCTCGGGTCGTGAAAACTTGTCATGCTTGAAATCATAAATAAAAGCTCATAAACTGATTATTGGGTTAAAAATGCTATAAAATATAGTATCATAAGTCATGAAAATGAGTAACTGAAATCATTAGGAACAATGGGAGACACATCATAATCGATAACCCATGTATGAGTGCATGATGATCCCACGTCTTGCCCACGTGGAGGAGAACCATTCTAAGCCTTGTTAGGGAAATGATCAAATAAGGTGTGATATTAGGCTGTGTCCTTGGGTTGGGGAAATACTCTCTTGAGAGGTCCCAATTATATATCCCTACATTGGCGCGTAATTTACGAGACCGCATGAACCTCAGAGCCCTAAGCCTACCCAGTGCTAGACTATAACACCCCAAAAGTTTCTAAGACTAGATTTGAGATGGAAATACGATCAGCATGAAAAGTTTGAAAAATGTCCCAGAACAATTCATTGTACGAGCCGTGGTGAGGAGTAACGGGTCGTAGGACTGATTTGTGGTGAACTTTTGGGTGGCAGGTCTTGGCCCAATGAGCTAATGTATGCCCCATCGGCTGATGTGATAGCTCGTGGTCACGAGCCATGGTCAGTATCTACAGAGGAAGGCCTGGGGTAACGAGTCAAGGTATGACTCATAGGTTGTTGTAACAGGGAATTGTCAGGAGTCATTGTTTTATTTTGGTATGCCTAGTCTAGGTAGTACGGGTCATTGTACGACTCATTATGGGAAACAACAAGTTGTGGTAAGTGGCTATGGTGAAAATCAGTAAAGTTGGGGAAGCTTGGTCCAGTGGCAACGGAAGGGTGCAATGACCTGTTGTCACCAATAACTATCCGTAGTATGTGTCCATTGGGAGGACTGTAGAAACCATGCATGATGTCAGTGGTGACAACGAGAGGAAATGATGAGTCATTCTGACAAGTAACAACACGTCCTATCTAGACGTTGTTTGAAGGTCTCAAAATTGGGAAAATTGGATGGTTGTGATGAGTGATACCATGAGTCGCAGTATGGAAGGATGACTCGTGGTACGAGTCGTGGCATCTGGCAGTGAGGTTTTTCCTGCAAAATCATTAAAGGTATTTTCATAAATCCTAAGTCCTAAACTACGTCGTTTTAAGCCCTGAAAAGAGTGTTTTAAGGGGTTTTAACCTACTCTAAGCCATTAGGCTCCCATGCATGCAAAGTTTTCAGAACCCTTTTTAAGATCAAGCTAGAAATTCCTCAATTTCTTCCCCAATTCTCTTGGACTTTCAAGGATAGTTAGAGAATAAGTCTACCCATGTATGTTGGGCTATGAATGAGAGTTTCTTTTCACACTCATGCCCAAATATCTCCCCAAGTTCATGAATTCAAGTATATAGGTTTATAGGGTTTAAACCTAATTTTATGAAATTCTCTATGATATGTTTATGGGTCTAATCCCCTTATGTTTCAAAGCATGTTTTAAGTTTAATGGGATGATTTTATACACAATTTGATTATAAATTCATGATTTTCAGTTATTAGAAATTATGCCTATTATGCCAGTTTTATGGAAAGACAAGCTTATGATTCATGATTTTAAGTATGATGAGATATCTAGAATGAATGAATGTTTATATATTTTCCATATATGAATCCATAATTTTGACTTATGAAGTCTTTTTCAAGTATGCATGATTTTATGATTTGCGCAAGTGCACATAAGTTATGTTTTCATGATTTAACCAAGGCTAATAAGATCATCTTATTATATATTTTGGAGTCAAGGCTCCCAGTGCTGCTTATGATATGTTTTGGAGTCAAGACTCCCAATGTACAAATTTCAGACTATGCACGTAATTATTATTCAGCTTCGTTGAAAAAATATGGGAGCACTATGCATGTTTTTGGGAGTAGTGTCTAGCACATAGTAGGCTTGGGGTTCCAAGGCTCCCCGGTCTCAGAACTACGCGTCAATGTAGGTATATATACATTTTTGGGACATCTCAAGAGAGTTCCCCCCTACCCCCAAGGGACCTCAGCTTGATATCAATATCATGGTATCGTCCTTAGCCCTGGAAAGGTTTTGGACGGCTCTGCCCACTTGAGCGTGATAGTTGGGGCATCACGTAAGCTCTATTGTAATGGTGTCGATTATGGAAAGTCTCCCATTGTTCCTAATGATTTCAGTTATTAATGCTCATGACTTTTGATATTATGTTTTACAGCAGATTTGACCCAATGATCAGTTTATGAGTTTTACTTATGATTTCAGCTATGAGAAGTCATATGAATTCTATTTCTAAATTTTGGGTCGCTATATTCAGTTATGGTAATCAGCTTTTGACTATATATGTCTCAGATACAGTTTTCAGTATGTGGTCCTTAGTCTCATGATATAATGATTTATATTTATATGCATGATTTTTGTTAATATTTACTAAGCATGTTTTGCATACCTTACATACTCAGTACATTTAAAGTATTGACTGCATACTGTATGCTATATCGTTTCATGATATAAATTCAAGTGATCCAGTTTAGAATTGTTGATAGCTCGCTTCCCTTATTAGCTCAGTTCAGCCCTACCTTTGCTGAGTCCTCATTGTTCAAGGGCATCTATCCTTTCAGTTTGATGTTGTCATTTTGGTTCAGACTTGAGAGATAGCTGGGGGCTTGTCCTAACATCTCACCAGTTAGTAGAGGCTTTCCAGAATAGACTAGTATGTTCATTTGAGATGTAGCATTGTGATGTTATCGTTCAATATTCGTTATTTTTATTTAGACTTACGCTTATTCATGTTTAAGCTATCAGTTTCCGATTTAATGTATACTCTTTAGTTGCTACATTCATGCCATGGGTCGACTTGGAGCCATTCGTGGTTCTAGGTCCCGTCTCGGTCTGGGGTCTCAGCTCGGGCCGTGACATAGACACTGCTCCCAAAACATGCATAGTGCTCATATAATTATATTCTGATAGCTTAAATTTGAACATTGGGAGTCTTGACTCCAAATCATACCATAAACTGATCTTGTTAGCTTTGGCTAAGTCATAATAAACATACTTAACTTGCATGGGCTTGCCTATATCATAAAACTAGTAAAAGTACCCACGCTTCACGCAGTCATTTAAATCCACTGACTTTATGAAATAATACTTTTATAAATTTATTCAAAGTAAAACAAACGGATTAAACAATAAATATACATGCAAAATAACTTTATAAATTAAATAAATGACAAATATAAATTTATTTTTTTCAATTAGCACCGACACATTCTCTTTTTATAGTATCAAGTCAAAAAAATACGACATTTATAATATGAAAAAAATTTATCAGCCATTAAAACTAAAATAATATATACCTTACATATTAAACTACATAGTAACAAACGTTAATTGTGAAAATGAAAATGGTAATAACATATTATTATTCATCCTTGAATCGATCATCTTTGATTTTATTTTATAATATAGGCTTTTGCTTTTAGAAAGTGTTACTATTTGAAATTTTGGAAAACCAAATATACGTCAACATGAATTATTAATTTTTTTAATAAATAAATATTTATTGGTAAAAGGAACAATAGAAAGATGGGGAAAAGGTTAATAGACCTTCTAGTTTAAACATAATATTTTATTGTAGAAAGTTCATCGCTCCCTTTTGTATTACAGATATCATTTAAATATACCCTCATTTAAAATGCTCAAAAGAAACTGTTAAAATGATAAATAAAAGGGAGCATGTGTCATGATTATACAAAAAATCAACTAATTATATATATTTGAAGAGGAAAAACATTCCAATAAGCTAATAGGATCCTTAGGTTCTTTATAAAAAATCATGATACCAAAGTGATAGGGTTCAATTTGATCAACACTTTTATTTCAATGTCAGTCCAGAAATACACATTTATTACTTCAATAGGAATTGACAACTTACAGTTTAACTTGAAAATCTATCCACACTTCTCTACTGAATGTGAGAAAATCATTTATTGTATAGTAATCTATCTCTTGGGATTACAGACGCTTCATTCCAGTCATGTTCCTCAATGAGTCGTCCGACACAATATCCTTGAAGCAATGTAAAATTTTGTTACTGCTCATCTTCTTGTCATGGTTAACCAAGCACATCAAGGGCTGAAGGTTTTTAAGGTCTTTATATTTTTACCATAGGCAAACCAAATTTGAATTTCTCTTCAAGATATGCCAGTATAGATCTTTAAAGGAAATTCTGATTGTACCATTAGCAATTTCAGTAGCAAAAATACAGCGCAAATACTAAATTATCAAACATCAGTTATCAATTCAGAGGTTTAATAAATGACATTGACCTTCAATGTATTTATTACACCCCTACACAAAAAAAATATAATAAAAATTATTATAAAGAAAAATTAGATAACCCAGAAACTATAGACCAATGCATGCAATAATGCAAGTATACGTAGAATTAGAGGAGGAATGTTCACTATTCTAAAATAAAAAGAAAAATCATTCCATTGTAGTTTTTTTGATTGAAACTTAGCTATTCATGTTTTGTGTAATCCTATTTAATAAGGAATATTGGCTTCTAATATTCATGTCTGGGCTAAAAAAGTTTTATAGTAATAGATACAATCTCTTATCATACCGTTTATAGACTTCTTATCATTCAAAAGTTGATGTAAATAATTTCTAGCTAAATTAATAGAAATGTGACTCCTACAAATTGCAGTAACGAAGTCATAGATGACTAAAAATATCTGACCTTTAAAAAAAATAAGATCAATCTCTAGAAGAAATAAAACTCAACAAAATCAACTAAAGCAAGTATATAGAGAGATCAGATCTTAAAAGAATCAGAAATTTATAAAACTCACTAACTCAGCAATTAAAGGTTCAAAAAATTAGATCAATTAATAAAATTCATAAAATCGCCAAAATAGATGAATAAAGGGTAGAATTTTTTACAAGTCAGGTTGCAGAAGCTAAAAAGGAGGGGATAATCAAACCTCGAATAAAAGTCTTTGAAAGTCATTATAGCTTTCTTCCTCTTCCTTTTTTCCTTGTATTTTATGGAATCTCCTCTAATCTTTTTGGCCCTCTATAGTCTTAGATTGGAGATTTTTTCCTTAACTTTTACAAACTAAATTAAACAATTCATTAAAGATATAAAGTAAGATAAAATAAAAAGAAGAAAGATTATTAATAAATTTCAATACCTATTATTAACGTATTCAAATACCTTGGTGAAATAAAGAAACAACAAGAATTCTTTTATACTTTTAAATGTAAAATTTGTTGAGTAGCTCTAGGACCCTCAAAATGTTGGCTGTTACTTGATTACTGGTTCAACCTTTGTAAAATTCAATACAATACCAAAATTCAATAAAAAATATTTGATTTTTTGGTTAAAGAAAATTTGTTTTTACTTTTAAAGTGTTAAGAATACCAACAAGATATACAAATATAGCATCGACCCAACTCAAGTAGGTTGATGTATAGAAATACAATGGAGATCTCATCTCCATGAACTTAATTTTACTCACACATTTATTTTCTTATAGGGATCAAGAAAGATATAGAAAATATGTCACATGCAATTTTTAATTTGTTAGAAGATTAAAAGAATAACTCTATAGCTTCTCCATTTTGAAAAGCTATAGAAATTCAAGATCCACTCAAGTTTCAGCTAATGAACTGGTAAGTGCTATTGGCCATAACTTAGGTAAACAACTTCATTGCTGAAGACTAATTTTGGTTGGCCATTCAGAACCACTTGAAATGAGAACTAATTTTGGTTGGCCATTCAGAACCACTTGAAATGAGAACTAATTTTGGTTGGCCATTCAGAACCACTTGAAATGAGAAGCAACATAACAATTTGTTGACAAGTTCATATCAAGGGTAAAGCATTTTATTGATATATAACAATATTTTCCCAACACAAATGATAGCATCAAATTATCTTGAATCCATACATCAATAAGCAAACCAAAATTGAACTTCAAGTAAAAATTTAATGCAAATGTATAAGAGGAACTTGGTAACCAATGATATAAAAAAATATCAAGCGTATAATTCACGTGACTCCTTTATTTCTCACCAAATGTAGTTTATTTTTATTGTAAAGTAAGGTTAGAACTTCTTTGTTGTATGTGTGTGTTGTTCAACATCAAATTTTAAGGACATGACATCTCGCATCAAAATAACTGCGGTGACAAAGTTCATACAAAGTTGTTATTCTTTTCCTTCTTTGGTAAGTCCAATTTGAAGACCAAGTACACAAAAACATAAAAAGTTATATAGTGTATTTAGTATTTTGAAATAAATAAATTTGCCAGAAATTAGAAGAAGAGACGGAATTTTTAGGATTAGTAAAAGTGATTTTTTATTTTTTAAAATAAAATAGTTAGGAAAAAAATGACTTCTTTTATTCGTGTTGTTTGTCCGATAACAGGAGGAAAAAAATTCTCTCGTATAATAAAGAATGATAGGTCCAATATAATACAAAAAAAATTTTGATTTCACAGTTCATTCCATTTTGTGCAACTGATCAAGAAAAGAAGATATGCAAACGTAGAGAATGTTATGAATTTTTATCATCTCATTAATGTATTAAAATGGGATAAAACTATGAAATTTTTTTGTTCTTAGTTTTTTTTTATTCATCTTGAAAATAAAGGCAACTCAAAGCTGTAACTAAAAGCTTTACTTGCTTATATATAAATTATTGGCGCTCTTAAAATTCAAATTTTTATTTTGGTTTTCAAATTTAAGCCAACATCTTGCGTAACTATTAAATATGTCGTTGTATGACCTGATTACAAGTTTAAGTTATGAAACAGCCTCTTGCAATAATGCAAGGTAATATTGCATAGATAAGACCCAATTTAATCTGACCCTTCCCACACACTCATAGAGGGATCTCAAATGCACTGGCCCATTCTTTTGACTGTGAAATTAGATCAATAATTTCACATAATCAAAAGACACATGCTATATAATTACAGACAAAAATTATGTGAAACTAGATCGATAACCAAGTTTGACTGTCTTTCTGATGATAGACAATAAAAATAAACATTATATTTATTATAAAAGTGGTTGATAAGTAGTGGTCGGTATGTTATATCTGATTAATTTTTAGGGGAGAGATTCATGTTGTTACCTTTAAAAAGAAGTGTAGAACTTATCATGAAATTGTTTCAAGCATCTAATTATTCTAATTCTAAGTATCTTGACAAAAATCAAGAAAAAAGACACTTCTTATTCTTTAATAAATAATTATTGTTAGGAATGTCCAAATTCCTAAAAGACTCCAAATCATTGTGTCGTTGTAGTCTAGCAGAAACAGAATAATGAAAGAACCTGAAACTTTTGTATGTCAAAATTTTGCGTCTTATTTTCCTAAAATTCCAGCAGAACAGGTGTTACGAAAATCATTCAAATGTAAGAATGTAAATTTTGTATATTTTATTAATGGTTAAATGAATCTCATAAATAGACAACAAATTAATCAAAAGATGTAATTTTTTTAATTATGTAATAAACTTTAATCGATCAGGAATAAGAGAATATAAATTTAATGATACATGAAACATCAACTAAACATAAAAGAAAAACTAAAAATCACAAAAAGTGGAAAGTGATGATTTACCTTAGTGGCGAGGAGTAAATTTGGGCAGAATTTATAATAGAGAAGAATAATCCTTGTCTGCTATCCTTTGTTGAGGTAATAATTTCTAAAATAAATTCAATGTTATAACCAAGTTTCATTTCAACTTCTTTCGATTGCACTATATATTCCTCCATTGATGTAAAAGGGATTGGAAAAAGATGCATGAAATATCAACTAAACATGTAAAAAAACTAAAAATCACAAAAAGAGAATGAGAAGATTTACCTTGGTGGAGAAGAGTAAATTAAATTTGGGAAAAATTCCTAATCGAGAAGAATAATCCTTGTCCCTTTATCTTCTGTTGAGTCAGTAATCCCTCAAACTAAATTCAATGTTACAACCAAGTTTTTTCGACTTCTTTCTACGGGAAAGAAAATTTCTTTTTGATCAATAATTCTCAAGAATTTGATATATCAACTTATCTCTAACTCTTTTTAACATGAGATAGAGAAAGGCACGGAAGAAGGTTTTGAGAGGGAGGAAAACGAAGAGGGGGAGGAAGGGAGTAGTTTTGGCAGAAATTATTAAAGGAAGAGACACCAATTGCCAAGATGAATAAACGTGACTGTTGAGTTTTCTTCTTCTTTTATTTTAAATGAACAGACTGGGAAAAAAAGAGAAAATATAGGAAAAAAGATAAATGAGATTCTTAAACTATGAGATATGACACGTAGGTGGGCGTAAGTCTCTCCTTTATATAGATACTAGTAAAAGTACCCGCGCTTCGCGCAGTCATTTAAATCCACTGACTTTATGAAATAATACTTTTGTAAATTTAATCAAAGTAAAACAAATGGATTAAATAGTAAATATACATGCCAAATAACTTTATAAATTAAATAAATAACAAATATAAATTCAATTAGCACAGACACTTTCTCTTTTTATAGTATCAAGCCATAAAAATACGACATCTAAAATATGAAAAAATTTATCAGCCATTAAAAATACAATAATATATACCTTCCATATTAAACAACATAATAACAAACATTAATTGTGAAAATGTAAATGGTAATAACATATTATCTTTCATCCTTGAATCAATCATCTTTGATTTTATTTTATAATTTAAGCTTTTTCTTTCGGAAAGTGTTACTATTTGAAATTTTAGTAGAATGAAATATACGTCAACGTGAATTATTAATTTTTTTAATAAATAAATAATTATTAGTAAAAGGAACAATAGAAAGATGAGGAAAGGTGAATAGATATTCTAGTTTAAATTTCATATTTTATTGTAGAAAGTTCATCACTCCCTTTTATATTACATAAATCATTTAAATGTTCCCTCATTTAAAATGCTCAAAAGAAAGTATTAAAATAATAAATAAAAGGGAGTATGTGTCATGATTATACAAAAAATAAACTAATTATGTATACTTGAAGAGGAAAAATATTCCAATAAACTAATAAGATCATTAGGTTCTTTATAAAAAATCAAGAGACCAAAGTGATAGGGTTCAATTACAAACAACACTTTTATTTCAATATCAGTCCAGAAATACACATTTATTACTTCAAGAAGCATTGAAAACTTGCAGTTTATCTTGACAATCTATCCACACTTCTCTGCTGAATGTGAGCAAATAATTTATTGTATAGTAATCTATGTCTTGGGATTACAGAAGCTTCATTCCAGTCATGTTCCTCAATGGGTCGTCCGACACAATATCCTTGAAGCAATATCAAATTTTGTTACTTCTCATCTTCTTGTCATGATTAATGATGCACATCAAGGGCTCAAGGTTTATAGGGTATTTATGTTTTTACCATATGCATACCAAATTTGAATTTCTCTTCAAGATATGCCAATATAGATCTTTAAATGAAATTCTATTGTACCTTTAGCAATTTTAGTAGCAAAAACACAGCGCAAATACTCAATTATCAAACATCAGTTATCAATTCAGAGGTCTAATAAATGACATTGACCTTCAATGTATTTATTACCACCCCTACACAAAAATAATATAATACAAATTATTATAGAGAAAAATTAGATAACCTAGAAATTATAGACTAATGCATGCAATAATGCAAGTATACATAGAATTAGAGGAGGAACGTTTGCTATTTCAAAATAAGAAGAAAAACTCGTTCCATTGTAATTTTTCTTATTCAAACTTAGCTATTCATGTTTTGTGTAATCCTATTTAATGAGGAATATTGGCTTCTAATATTCATGTCTGGGCTAAAAAAGTTTTATAGTAATAGATACAATCTCTTATCATACCATTAACAGACTTCTTATCATTCAAAAGTTGATGTAAATAATTTTTAGCTAAATTAATAGAAATGTGACTCCTACAAACTGCAATAGCGATGTGATATAGATGACTAAAAATATCTAACCTCTAAAAAGAATTAGATCAATCTCTACCAGAAATAAAACTCAACAAAAAAAAGTATATAGAGAGGCCAGATCTTAAAAAAATAAGAAATTTATAAAACTCATTAACTTAGCAACAAAAGGTTCCAAAAATTAGCTCCATAAAAAAAATTCATAAAATTGCCAAAATAGACAGATAAAGGATAGAGTTTTTTACAAGTCAGGTGCAGAAGCTAAAAGTGAGGGGATAATCAAACCTCGAATAAAAGTCTTTGAAAGTAATCATAGCTTTCTTCCTCTTCCTTTTTCCTTGTACTTTATGGAATCTCCTCTAATCTTTTTTCCCCTCCATTGTCTTAGATTGTAGATTTTTGCCTTAACTTTTACAAACTAAATTAAATAATTCATGAGAGGTATAAAGTAAGATAAAATAAAAAGAAGAAAGATTATTAAAAAATTTCAATACTTATTATTAACAGATTCTAATACCTTGGTGAAATGAAGAAACAGTAAGAATTCTCATATATTTTTAAATGTAAAATTTGTTGAATAGCTCTAGGACCCTCAGAATGTTGGTTGTTGCTTGATCACTGGTTCAACCTTTGTAAAATTCAATACATTACCAAAATTCAATCAAAAAATATTTAATTTTTTGGTTAAAGAAAATTTAGTTTTACTTTTCAAGTGTTAAGAATACCAGCAAGTTATACAAATATAGCATCGACACAGCCCAAGTAGGTTGATGTATAGAAATACAATGGAGATCTCATCTCCACGAAATTAATTTTACTAACAACATTTATTTTTCTTATAGGGATAAAAAAAGATATAGAAAATACGCCACATTTCAATTTGTTAGAAGATTAAAAGAACTCTATAGCTTCTCCATTTGGAAAAGCTATAGAAAATCCAAGATTCACTCAAGTTTCAACTAATGAACTGGTAAGTGCTATTAGCCATAACTTAGGTGAACAACTTCATTGCTGAAGACTAATTTTGGTTGGCCATTCAGAACCACATGAAATGAGAAGCACCATAATAATTCAGTGACATGTTCATTTCAAGGGTAAAGCATGTTATTGATATACAAAAATATTTTCCCCACATATATGTCAGCATCAAATTATCTTGAATCCACACATCAAGAAGCAAATCAAATTTGAACTGCTAGTAAAAATTTAATGAAAATGTATATGAGGAACTTGGTGACCAATGATATAAAAATATATCAAGCGTTCACTCTAGATAATATTTTTAATAAAAATATTAGCACGTATAATTCACGTGACTCCTTTATTTCTCGTCAAATGTAGTTTATTTTCATTGTAAAGTAAGGTTAGAACTTCTTTGTTGTATGTGTGTGTTGTTCAACATCAAATTTTAAGGACATGACATCTCGCATCAAAATAATGGCAGTGACAAAGTTCCCACAAAATTGTTATTCTTTTCCTTCTTTGGTAAGTCCAATTTGATGACCAAGTACACAAACACATAAAGAGTTATATAGAGTATTTAGTATTTTTAAATAAATAAATTTTGCTAGAAATTAGAAGAATAGACACAATTTTTAGGATTAGTAAAAGTGATTATTTTATTTTTTAAAATAGAATAGTTAGGAAAGAAATGACTTCTTTTATTCTTGTTGTTTGTCTTATAACAGGAGGAAAAAAAATCTCTCGTATAATAATGAGTGATAGGTCCAATATAATACAAAAAGTATTTGATTTTACAGTTCATTCCATTTTATGCAACTGATCAAGAAAAGAAGAGATGCAAGTGTGGAGAATGTTATGAGTTTTTATCATGTCATTAATGTATTAAAATGGGATAAAACTATGAAATTTTTTGTTCATAGTTTTTTTTATTCATCTTGAAAATAAAGGCATCTCAAAGTTGTAACTAAAAGCTTTACTTGCTCATATATAAATTAGATCGATAATTTTACATAATCAAAAGACATGTTCTATATAATTTACAGACAAAAAAATATGTGAAATTAGATGACAACCAAGTTTGACTGTCTTTCCGATGATAGACAATAAAAATAATTATTATATTTATTATTAATGTGGTTGATAAGTAGTGGTCGATATGTTATATCTAATTAATTTTTAAGGGAGAGATTCATGTTGTTACCTTTAAAAGGAAGTGTAGAGCTTATCATGAAATTGTTTTAAGCATCTAATTATTCTAATTCTAAGTATCTTGACAAAACTCAGAAAAAAAACTCCTTATTCTTTAATAAATAATTATTGTTAGGGTTGTACAAACTCCTAAAAGACTCCAAATCATTGTGTGGTTGCATTCTAGCAGAAACAGAATGGTGGAAGAACCTGAAACTTTTGTATGTCAAAATTTAGCGTCTTATTTTCCTAAAATTCCTGCAGAATAAGTGTTACGAAAATCCTTCAAATGTAAACATGTTTTTGTATATTTTATTAATGATTAATTGAATATCATAAATAGACAACAAATTAACAAGAAGATGCATTTTTTTAATTATGTAATAAACATTAATCGAGCAGGAATATGAGAATATAAATTTAAAGATACATGAAACATCAACTAAACATAAAAGAAAAACTAAAAATCATAAAAAGTGGAAAGTGATGATTTACCTTTGTGGTGAGGAGTAAATTTGGGCAGAATTTCTAATAGAGAAGAATAATCCTTTATCCTCTGTTGAGTTAGTAATTCCTAAAATAAATTCAATGTTACAGCCAAGTTTCATTTCAACTTCTTTCTACTACACTATATATTCCTCCATTGATGTAAAAAGGATTGGAAGAAGATCCATGAAACAACAACTAAATATGCAAAAAAATAAAAATAAAATCGCAAAAAGAGAAAGGAAAAGATTTACCTTGGTGGAGAAGAGTAAATTAAATTTAGGAAACATTCCTAATCGAGAAGAATAATCGTTGTCCTTTATCCTCTGTTGAGGCAGTAATCCCTGAAACTAAATTTAATGTTACAACCAAGTTTTTTCAACTTCTTTCTTTGGAAAAGAAAATTTCTTTTTGATCAATAATTTTCAAGAATTTGATGTATCAACTTATCTCTCTCTTTTTAAGATGAGATAGAGAAAGACACGAAAGAAGGTGCTGAGAAGGAGGAAAAGGAAGAGGGGGAGGAGTGGACCGGTTTTGGCAGAAATTATTAGAGGAAGAGACACCAATTACCAAGATGAATAAATATGACTGTTGGGTTTTCTTCTTTTTTTTAAATGAACAAAGTAGGAAAAAAATAGAAAATATAGGAAAAAATATAAATGAGATTCCTAGACTATGAGATATGACACGTAGGCGAGCGTAAGTCTCTCCTTTATATAGATATTTGATTAGATTAGATTAGATTATGCATACTTAAAATATACTTCATAAGTCAAAATCATGGAATCATAATTTGAGAGTTCATAAACGTTCATACGTACTAGATATCTCATCATACTTGAAATTATGGATCATAAGCTTGAATTTTCATAAAACCTGAATAATAGGGAGTAATTTTTAATAACTTGACATTGTGAATTTATAATCAAATTGAGTGTGAAATCTGCTCATTAGACTTAAAACATACATTAGGACATGAGGGGATTAGACCCATAAACATAGCATAGCTAGTTTCATAGAATTGGGTTAAAACCCTAGTAAATAATACACTTGATTAGAAACTTGAATTCATGAATTAGAGAGGAACTTTGGGCATGAGGGTGGAAGGAATCCCCCATTCATAGCCCTACATATCTGGGTAAACTGATTTCCAAACTAGTGTTGAAAGACCAAGAGAATTAGGGAAGAACTTGAGGAGAATTCTAGTTTGATCTTGGAAGAGAAGTTCAATATAATACATGCATGGGAGTCTAATGACTTAGGCTAAGCTAACCCTCTTAAAACACTCATTTCAGGGTTTAAAACGACGTCATTAAAGAATTAGGAGCTTGGAAAATTATTAAAAGACCCTTAAAGAACTGACTGGAAAGTGACACTGCCAGAGCTAACAAGTGACCTAACGACTCGTTAGGCCACTTAACGGCTCATCCTGACCTTCTATCGTCACTGGACAGAACCCCAATTTTCTGAGCATGACTTGAAGCCTCCACCTAATGACTCGTCATCAAAACTAAAGGGTCACATGATGACTCATCCTGACCCTCTGAATCTCAAGGTTTCCAAGCATTCCTCCCAACAAATGGGACACCTGTCGAGTCATTAGGAGACACCACGACTTGTTCAGGTCTCCTGGATTTAAAAACCTTCTTCTTCACTATACACTTAATGAGTCAACCTACGACTCATTGGGAGTCTTAACGAGTCATCTCCTCATCTGTTAGAACTCCCAATAAGCAATATCTTACCAACCCATGCACACTCATCAGGTTGCTAAATGACCCGACGGATCACATAATGAGTCACTCGATGACTTATTCTGTGACATGGTATAAATTTTTTTGTTTTCTCCAATTCAACCCTCGAGTCTAATCTTTGGGACTTGTTGGGTATTAAAATTATAGTCACTCTCCTGTAGCAATTTTTGCAAGCATGATACCATGTGTCAATTTTATTTTTAATATCGATAATATGGGCACTTCACTTACAATAAATATCCCATATAAAAAATTTAAGAGGTACATTTTTTTATTAGAATGAAAAAAATAAAAATTAGTATACAATGTGTTAAATTATTCGGCATAAATGTACCTTTTCATTAATGAGTGATTCATTAATAATATCACCAAATATAACCTCTTCGGCTTCCTGCATTAGCCTACTTGAGATTAAACTTATGTCTTTGTTATTTTCCTTAATGTTGTCATGCCTATATATTATTAACATTAATAATTTATTTCATATACCTAAATTAGAGGAAGAAATTGCTAAGTGCATATGTCACGGTCCAAGCATAGACCACAGATGCAACACGGGATCTAGAATCATGAATGGCTCCAAGCTAATGCATGGTACATGTATAACATTAGCATATATTAAGAAGAATAAATCATAATACAAAGCATGAGCGTAAGCCTAATATACCATAAAACGTAAACTTGACTAAAGTCAACACCGTTGAGAATCTATACATAAATGTCAGAAAAGCCTCTAACCGTAAGAGAAGTTGTTGGGACAAACACCCAACTAACTCGACTATGTTCGAAGCTGAAAGACATAAAAGCAAAATATAAAGCTAAACTAATGTCCTCGGATGATGAGTACTCACCTAAAGTTTAGACCGAGCTGAACTGTGGCAAGAGTAGATCTAGTGACGGAGCTAAGACTGATCACCCGAACCTATATCATGAGATGATATAATATAAAAGTATGCGATCAGTACTTTGAATGTACTGAGTATGTAGGAAAAGTAAGAATGATAGTAAAAAGTTAAACTAAAATCATGCGTTTGAGATAGTCTAAAACATAAGATTATGATCATAAACTGAATATAATGGCTCAAGGTTTTAAAAACTGAATCATGAAGCAGGACATTATTGAAATCATAAGTAAAATCTCATAAAGTATATATTGAGCAAAAATATCATATTTAAAATATCATATTTTATAATATCGTGAAACATAAATATGAACATATGTAGAAAATCATGGAACAGTGAGAAATTCTTATAACCGACATACTCCACATGAGCATACATGAAGCCCAGCTTATAACCCCAACTGGGACGGTGCATTCATACCTTACCAACGGTAATAACCATGAAGGAGTGATATCACTCATGGGCCCATTTCGGTATGGGAGACACACTTAAGTAGGACCCCATCACGACTATGGTGGCATGTAGTTCTGAGACCTGGGTACGCTGGAACCCCGACCTACTCAATTTTAAATACTACTCCCAAAGTATACATAGTGCTCATATCATAATCATGAAATATACTTGGTTTTGCATTGTCTAGTTCGGTATCATGAAATTCATAAATTGCTTAACATACATGAACTAGCCATGAAAGCAATGTTGGAAATAAAACCATGATATATAAGCGTGAGATTCATGAAATTGGTGCTTAATTGAGTAAATCATCATAACTTGAAAATAGAGGTTTATGAGAGTTTTTTATAGAAATCATGTAATTATAATCATCAAACATAAATAGAATCATGAGATAATAAATTTTATAAGAGATCGCGGAGTTTTTCATCAAAAAGGGCCTAACCCTAGAATTCGCGAAAATCAAAGTTGGAACTTAAAGGAATTGAAATTATATAATTTGTCTTGAAGTTGGGCATAGGGGTGGAAGAAATCTCCCATTCATAGCCCTACATACTTAAGGATTGATGAATTCCTTCTAAGGTCTGAGACCCAAGAAAATTGAGAAGAAGAAGAAACCTAATTACTGACCCTTGAGAGATTGTTCTTTAATCTACCCATTAGTGACAATGAACCAACCTATGACCTATAGGTCTTTATCATGACTCGTACTAAGTCTTGTAGTTTTAGTCCTTTCTTGTCCATTCTCTATGTCTACACCATGGGCACTTACAACGATGCGTACCTCTCTACCACGGATCATACCATGGCTCATGGTTACCCACATAATCTCAAAACACCTCTCTGAATCCCTTCTCATGACTTGTACAACCAAGGTAAAAATTGTAGGTTCTTGTAGTGGTTTTGTAATACCCTAAGAGTTCCTAAGATCAGACCTCGAAGTTAGATGGAGTTCAGTAGAAACACCAACAGGAAATTTCCTCAAGATGAGTCGTGGTCAGGTCCGTGAGGGGAAGTCAGGAGGTACAGCAGGTCCAGTGACCACGGACGACCTGAAGAGTCGTTAGGTAGGTGACGACATGTTAAGTAGGTCTTCAGGTGGAGGCTAGAGATCAAGATGGGGTTCTAGGCAATGGAGATAACGGAAGCTGGTCACGAGTCGTTACGATAGCAAACGACTCGTGAAGTCAGCCGTGGCCAAGGATGGGGTGAAGGAAGAGGATCGTTGGATAGTGAATACCATGGGTGTTGACGACTAGTCATGGTCATCGGTGATGACTCGTGATGTCAGTTGTCGACAGATTTGAGAAATTTTGTGAAAATGTCTAGTGTACTCCACGAGTTGGCACCATGAGTCATTGCCAACCCCACAACTCATGGAGTGCCTAGTGAGGACTGGCAGGGTCCTTTTTCCTGCAAATTTCCAAGTATGATTTTGTAATTTTCTAAGCTGCTCACTCCTAAACTGCATCGTTTTGGGCATCAGGTGGGAAGGTTTTAAGGGGGATATCTAGCCTAACCCCTCAATCCACCCAAAAGAAAAAGAACTCATAATTCTTCTTCCTCTTCTCTCACAAAACTTAAGAACACCTAGGGTTTCTTCAACGACTTCAAGATCCAAGTTATAGAGGGATATTTCATCAAGCCAGATATGTGAGACTTCAATAAGGATCTCCTTTCATCCTTGTGTCCCGATTTTATGTTAAAACCCTAGTTACATGATTTTTTTTGAAAAGTATGTCTCAAGATCTCAATATATGCATGATCTCTCACATGTCTTTCATGAATTTGAAAACCCTCATGATAAGCCACAATGCGTGTTATGAAATTACTCCCAAATTCATGATTTAGGTATATGAAATGATAGTAGCATGATTTCTAGAATTTTATCATTAATTAATACAATTTTCAAGTTATAGCTCTTATGAAGTATCTACATGATTTCATTATATATGTTTAAAGTAGGATTTGAAGCTATGAGTTTGCATGGATATAGAACCCATAATTTATATTATGCTCTCGGCTCCCGGTTCTATGAATTTAGTAAGAAAATCATGTCTATGATTTTCCCTAGCTCTCAAGCCTCTGGTTAGCTTAAAGTTCCCTAGTCTTGGTCCTTATCATAAATTAGGGTAGGACTTACGTGATGTGGACTCTATCAGAAATGTTACATTGATATGTTAGGTTTTGTTCGAGTTAGGACTTATTAATACAGATCCTTCAGTAGAAGTTAATATCTTGGTTTATTCAGCCTCAGAGTCTCAGAGTCTCATTTAACACTTAGAGTTTACAGAAAGGTTAGTTATCAGTGTTGGGATATCCCATGTTGTTAATATCAGTTGATTATCATATTCAGTTCATGCTAGTCCAGTTTCAGTTAGAATACTAGCCTACTCAGTGTTAGTCAAAAATGTCAGCTGATCAGTTTGACTACAAAAACTCCTGAGGTGTTAGTATTACCTC
This sequence comes from Datura wrightii, assembly GCA_035772735.1. NCBI lineage: Eukaryota > Viridiplantae > Streptophyta > Magnoliopsida > Solanales > Solanaceae > Datura > Datura wrightii. The sequence continues at coordinate 115,816,175 of JASDFA010000001.1, forward strand.
CCAGTTATCAGAATCAAATTTAGAATTCAATTTACTGGTCCACTAGGCGGTCATGATAGTTTAGACATAAAGCTCTGACTAGCCTTAGGACCCTAATTCAGTTATCATATTTTGTGGTTCTGTAGACAGTTACGATGCTTCCAGACAAGCAGCTCTGACCGGTCTTAGAACCACCAGCTTCAACTTCAGCTTCAATCTATTCTTAGACGGCTACGACGCTCTTTGGTGAGCATCTCTGAGCAATCTTGGTGCACTAGTTTCCTAATTCGGTCCTTTAAGACGCTCAGGGTGCTCTCAAATAGTATCCCTGAGTCAGTTATAGTCTTGGGCCCTAGTATCGAGCTATCCACTTAGTAGTAGTAGTCATGGTAGGATTATTTAGTAGGAGTAGGACTTAGCACCGAGAGTGCTGGGTTCCAGGGCACCCAGGTTCCAGAACTACGTTGCCATCGTAGGTTATATTTTATTGGCCTTATGGCCCCAGATAGTGATCTCACAGTCCATTTCTTTATACCCTGGCACTGTATATTGGGTCCTACCGGTGAGGTGTATACGTCGTACTCCACGTCTAGCTCACGTGGTTATATGTCGGTTACAGACTCTCCCACTAGTCAGCTTAGTTCAGTCTCAAATTAGTCAGTTCAGTTCCGTTCAGTTCAGATCAGTTTAGTGTAGTATCTCAGACTCAGTATTTCAGACTTAGGGCATGTCTTTGACCACCAGACAGGGTCATGTTGACCATCTCAATTTACTTCAGTTGTTTCAGTTCAGTATATTAGTTGGTCATTACATGTCATTTCAGTTCAGTCATTTATATCCAACATCATGTTTTCTCTCACATACTCAGTACATTTAAAGTACTGACTCATACTTTTATGTTTTATCATTTCATGATACAACCGTAGGTGTTCAAACTCAGCGTCATTAGTCGCAGTAGTTCCGATTCCCCTCAACAGCATAAGTGTGAGTCCTCATCTTTTGAGGGAATTATTTCATTTCTTTAAGTCATTTCATTACTTTCAGTGATACTTAGAGTTAGCTGCGAGCTTATTCTAGCAACTCATTAGCTAGATGGCTTTCTGACACAGACTTGATTCCAGACATTCAAATTCGTTCAGATGTTTTAAATTTTATGTTCAGTTTTATCTTTCATAAATGTTTTATGTTATTATTTCAAAGCTTCTATTATGCATATTTTACTCTTAATACTAGTGTATGATAGACCAGGGGTTGACTTGGGGTCATTTGTGGCTTCAAATACCATGTTCCTTCCAAGGTTTAGACTCGGGGTGTGACAGGTTTCTTGCCAAATTTTTGTTGAATCGTTAGGACCTCATACTAGGGTCCTTGGTATGACTAGTACAATCCTCCTATAGGTCGTACTAAGGCTTATACTAATGGAATTTTTAGTTTTCATTGTATGATCAATCTCCCAAATTCGAGTCTAGTCTAAGGGGCTGTTGGGGTGTTATAGCATAGTAAGAAGATATTTACCATTTATGTGGATCTTTCGCCTTCTGAAATTTTGGCTCGAATAGCACACTACTAACAGAGATATTTGCAAGGATAAAATCACCTATTCCAAATCAACAATAATGGTAGTGTTTAATTTCAAATGATTAATATATATAATGCAATAAATAAATTGTGCAGTATTATACCTTGGTAGGTAGACCCTTTAACATCACAAAAGGCTACCGCTGGTTTAACATTTTCAAGGCTCTTTAAGTTTCTCCTTCAGTTACAGCTAAGTCTCCCCACAAAGTTAAAGTTTTATGATCAAACCTATATATTAAAAAATGAGAATCATAATAGTTAAATTCTCTTTCTATTGAAGGCTATAAAAATTTCATCAGCATGATATAATTTAACTTACTTTTCGTTGGTAACGATTAACTCTTGCCTTATAGTTCGCTCTTATCCCATTACTGATTTAACTTTTATTAAGATGCATACCACATCTAAAGAAAAGATGTAAATGAAATAAATACCAAGTAAAAACTTATTATAAGTGTAAAATATTGAAAAACATATACATGTATTTACTAAAGAAAGTCTCGTTAGTAAACTTTTCAGACTCATCCGAAGAAATAAAACCATTTGAGGAATGTCGAGACATAAACTCGTCGTTGCAAGGTATTACATTTGTATTATTAGTGAATGTCATTTCAAGCTCTTTTTTTTACTGATAAGAAGTTAGGTTTTGCCACACATATCTTGTCATTTATAATGTAATAGTTCTAATTTAGTTGAAAAAATCCTTTCAAGTTTCAACATGGGTATTGAAAAGAATTGATTGTACTTTGTTTCTTGTGTCAAAATGAACAACTAATAAAGTCAATGAAGAAGGCAGTTAGCATCTTTTGGATAGAATAAAAAATTAAGATAGTATTACCTCTTCGTAAATGAATGTTAATTTTCAACACACACCCTCCTCATTAGTATTTTTTATGGCTTTATTAAGCTTCTTTGGGTGAGTAAAATTTTAATTGTCCATTCAATTGTATTTTTCTTTAACTGTCTAATCGATATGCGTTATTTTCCCAACTCTTCTTTGCTTGCCGTTGTGTTTTATACTATAGTAGCTCCGTGGATCCAATAATAATATATAGTTGAAATGCAGAGAGAAATATTGGATATCTAATATATATCCAAAAGAATCTTTAATTTGACTATAAAGCTTAAACACAAGACTAATATACACACTATATATTAAAAGTACCAATTTGAATGGGGAAGCAAGTGACGTCAGTGTAAGACCCAAAAATTTCCTTAGACCAAACCTTGACTTGGAATGAAAAACCAAAAAGAAATCAGAAAACTTTTCTTAGAACGACTTGTCACGAGTCGTTGTTAGAGACAACGACCCTTTAAGTCGGTCTTTAGTTGTTTAGTAGGTTTTCCCCTCAAATTTAATGAGACGCACAACAAGCTGTTGTTACTGTTAATGACTCATTGTGTTGCCCATTCTGTCAAGTTTGGAGTGTTATTAAAATTTCTCCTCCTGAACAACGAGCAAGACAACGAGTCATCATTTGGTATAATGACTCACTGCAGGGAGCCGTTAGAGGAAATCTGAGAATTTTATTAGAAACCTTTCTAGTGACAACAAATAGGACCAACGACTAGATGTCCCATCTAACGAGTCGTTGCTTCTGTTCGTTGGTCAAGATAAAAAATTTGTTCAAAATTTCTAGTAGTGATGACGAGTCTAAGTAATGAGTCATCCTATCACCTAAAAATTCGTTTGGTGATCTGATATCAAGTTGAGACCTAAAAATGTAGAATTTCCTTCAGCGATGATGTCACGACCCGAGTTTATACCCTGGAGGAGACATGGTACTTTAAGTCACAAGTAACACCATGCCAACCCATGATCTATCATAACACTGGTAAACTGAGTAAACATAAGTGGAAGGTTCAAATAAATAAGATCATTTAAGAAAAATAAAACCAATTTAACAAAAGTCCATACATCTGAAACAATACCAAATATCTGAGTCTATGTATGAAAGACATCTACTAATGATATGTTGCTGGGACAAGCCCCTAGCTAACTCTAAAATTTAACTAAAAGAAATGAATTGAAAATAAATATCGTCCTCAAAATATAAGGATTTACCAAAAGCTGTTGTTGGTATCGTCTGAAGGAATCTACTGACGATGCCGGGGCTGCGAACCTACACCTGTATCATGATACGATACATCATAGAAGATTAGCGTCAGTACTTAGAATGTACTGAGTAAGTGAGAGGTATAATAAACATGAAAGAACAAGTAACTGAACTGTAGTGACATGTAATGACCAACTGAAATGCTAAACACTGATACAACTAAAGTACAACTGATATGGTCAATAGTGACCCTAACCAATGGTCATAGACATGTCCTGTATTTGAGATATTGATCTGAGATAAACTGAATTGAGCTAAACTTAAACAGTACTAACTAGTGGGAGAGTCTATAACTGACATATAACCATGTGAGCTAAACGTGGAGTCCGATGTATATACCCCATCGGAGAAAGCCCATTGTACCTTTCCAGGGTATAGTGGCTGAGCTAGGTGATCACAATTCTGGGGCCATAAGGCTAATAAAATAACCTATGGTGGCAATGTAGTTTTGGGAACCTGGGTGCGTTGGAACCCCGGTCTGCTCGGTGCTAAGTCCTACTCCACTGGATAGTCCTAATCTGGCTACTAAGCTAATAGCTCGAAACTGGGGTCGAAGACTAAATTAGAGATACATATCTGGATGTATCCTGAGAGTCTTATTGGACCGGATTCTGTAACTGGTGTTCTAAGACTGGCCAGAGCTGTTTATGTGGAAGCATCATAGCCGTCTAAAGAAAAAACTGAAACTGAAGCTGGTGGTTCTAAGACTGGTCATAGCTGCTTATTTAGAAGCGTTGTAACAGTCTAAAGAACAAATTGATATATGATAACTAATAACTGATTCTGATAACTGATATCTGGGAAGCGTTACTGACACCTCAAGAAAAGAGTATAGTCAAACTGATCTGCTAACATTTCTGAAAATATTGAGAATGCTAATATTCTAACTAAAATTGTACTAGAATGTAACTGACTGAGATTTCAACTAATATTAGTAACATGGGAATTTTAGCACTGATAGAATCAAGCAACATTAATAACTAATCAATTGTGCAAGACTCTAATTACTATATTCAAAAGTTACGGATAAAACCATCTTTATAGTAACAAGTATCAACATGATCTGTAAGTAATGGAAACACAACAGCTAGCAATATGAACAACATTCCATATGAATAACATCAGAATCTGACTGAAAATTTTTTAAAATTTTAAGATTTCAGGGCTAGGACTGATAAGAAAATATAAATTGATTTTGGGACACAAGGGAAGGAAAATTCCCTTGATAAGTTCCCACACACCTGGTGATGAAAACCACGGGGAAAAACTTAAGAAGATCTGAGAAGAAATGTTGAACCCTTGCTCCTGCTCTGTGCTTTCTGACTAAGTTCTATGTTCTGACTTTTGAGGGAATGAGAGGAATGAGGTATGAAAGTTGATTACCCCTCTAAATCCCCTGAGTATAATTCAAAACGATATAGTTTAGGGATTAAAAAGGTGGTATGGTATAAAAATGCCCTTGAATGAAATTTTAGAAAACTACCCGATAGGGACCAACGGGTCACACACGAGTCATTGGTTGATACCACGACTCGTTGAGACCAGTCATTGGACCTGAGCCTGGAGTTTGGCTTACTGGAACTTGGTAATGAGGGGTACCACAACTCGTTAGATGAACCAACGGGTCGTTGGCACCTCCCGTGGCCACTAGCAGGAATTCAAGCAAAAACACTGGACCCCTCTCTAACGGGTGACACCACCACTCGTTGGTTGAGACAACAAGTCGTTGTCACCTCTTGTCCTGGCTACTGGAAATCCTGAAGGATTTTGGAACTTGACACCATAGGTGGACACAAAGACTCATCATGTAATGCAATGGGCCATTGTTGTCACTCCTTGTCACTTGAAGAGATCATCAACAACACCTCGGAGCCCAACTAACTAACCACCCTATGAGTCATTACATCAGACAACGACTCGTGGGTTCCTGGGAAGGGTCAACTGATTTCCTAAGATGGGAAGGTAATGAGTGACAGGACGACTCATTACCTCATGTAATGGGTCATTCCACGTCTCGTTGGTTCTTGGAGGACAACTGGCAGGGCTGACCACGACCCAGACAATGGGTCATTACTGTTGACAATGACTCGTTGTATCAATCGTTCTGAGAATTTTTTTTTGGTTTTTTCCCCTGGTTTTTCATGCAAGGTCTGAGTTTTGTCTAGAAAAGTTTTGGGGTGTTGAAATATCTCCCTCTTAGGATCATTCGTCCTTGAATGAAGGCTAAGACTGCTGGAAAACTGGGAAAAGAGCTGCAATTCCCAGGCTGAGACTATGAACTGATTTTTGTAAGAATGATTGACTCCAAACTAATTTAACCATACTATCAGGGTTGATGCAACTAGGATGCATATTGAAAATCTGAATAGAACTAATGAGTACGGAACTAAACAGAGTATTGAGGAGTAATTCAATACCTGATGCTTGAACTGAATTTGAAGAAAATAAATGAGGGTATTTGGCCATCATGTCCTCTTCTGCCTCCCATATGGCTCCCTCAACTATTTGGTTCCTCCACAAGACTTTCACTGAAGCGGCTTTCTTGTTTCTCGGCTTATGAACCTGACGGTCTAGGATCAGAACTGGGACCGCTTTATAACAGAGACTTTCCTTCTCTCCTACACTGTCTAATGGCACAATTGAACTCGGATCCCCGATGCACTTCTTCAACAGTGACACATGGAAGACTGGATGCACTGATGCTAACTCCAAGGGTAATTCTAACTCATAGGCCACATTGCCAATTCACCTTAGAATTATGTAGGGTCCTACATATTTGGTATTGAGTTTTCCTTTCTTTCCAAACCTCATCACCCCTTTCATGGGTGAAATATTCAGATAAACCCAATCATCTATGCCAAATTCTAACTCTCTCCTCCTTACATCCACATATGATTTCTGCCGGCTCTGAACTGTTTTCAACCTTCTCTGATAAGTTGCACCTTCTTCATATCTTCATAAAATGAGTGTGGTCCCATTAAGTTAACTTCACCAACTTCAAATCACCCTATAGGAGGCCTACACCTTCTACCATATAATGCCTCAAATGGGGCCATTTGAATATGGCAGTGGCAGCTATTGTTGTATGCAAACTCGATGAGAGGTGGGTTATCATCCCAATTGCCCTTGAAGTCGACCATAAAAGCTCTTAGAATATCTTCTAAGGTCTGAATAGTCCGGTCAGCTTGTCCATCTTCCCGAGGGTGAAAAGTTCTGCTAAGCTTTACCTGAGTATCGAGTTCTTTCTAAAATGACTTCTAGAAATGCGAGGTGAACTGGGTACCTCTATCTGAAATAATGGAGAAGGGAACTCCATGCAATCTGACCAACTCTTTGATGTACTATCATGACCCCACATAGGCTCGAATCGAAACACGGGATAAAGAACCCCAAGAGGCTCCAAGTCAACCCATGGCATGAACATAACATCTAACTCAATCATAGATAAGTTGAAGATCAACATAAATAACATAGCGGAAGTCTGATAATCTCATAACATGGGAAATATATAATTCAAGACCGAAGCTGATTATATACTATGTACGAAAAACCTCTACTATTGACGAGTTGATGGGACAATACCCCAAATAACTCACTACAGTCTTGAAACTGAAAGTACCAGATACAACTAAAAAGAAGGGCCCTCAAAAGATGAACTCACCAACTCTGGCTGATAAGTGCTAAAGCTGTAGGTCTGGCTAATGACGGGACTGAGCTTGAATATCTTAGCATGTATCATGAAACGATATAGCATAGAGTATGCGGTTAGTACGTCGAATGTACTGAGTATGTAAGGTAAGTAAAATTGCTAAGGAAGTAAAATCATAAATCATTCATGTCATGAAACAATAATCAATATAAGATTCTGAGAGTAGGGCTTGCATGCTATTTTCTGAAATAATGATATGAAAATAACTTAATATCATAACTTAATCGAATAACCCAAAACTGAAAACTAATAATAATAAGTAAAACGGAACATAGGGTCGAACCTGCTAAAAACATAATATCATGACTGATGAACATGTATAACTGAAATTATGTGGAACAATGGGAGACTCTTCATATAACTGACATTACCACGATAGAGCTTATGTCGTCCCAACTATCACACTCAAGTGGAAAGAGCCGTCCAAATATTTGTCAGGGCTAAGGGCGCTACCATGATATTGATATCAAGCTGAAGGCCCCTTGGGGGCAGGGGAAGCTCACAAGAGAGGTCCCAAATAATCTGAACATACCTACGTTTGCGCATATCTGAGGCATAGGGTTGACTGACCCTTAGCCTACTCAGTGCTAGACACTATTCCAAAAAACATGCATATGCTCTCCATCATTTTTCAATAAAGCTGAACCATCGTCTAGTGATGAATCTGACTCATACCATACATACATAAATCTTAAATCATAACATGAGAAGCCTTATCTCAAACCATTCCACAAGCTAAAAATAGTGAGAGTCTAGACTCCAAAATCTATGTGGTAAGATAATACATGAAGTTTAGATAAATCATGAAACATACTTGATCATATGGGCTTGCCCAATACTTAAACAAGCTAGACATAGACTTGATCATTCAAAAAAATAAACATAAACATGGGTAATTCAAAATCATACTTTGATCATAAACAGATCTGCACCTTCTACCATACAATGCCTCAAACGGGGCCATCTGGATACTGGGGTGGTAGCGGTTGTTGTATGCAAACTCAATAAGAGATAAGCGGTCATCCAAACTGCCCTTGAAATCGATCGCGCATGCTCTCAACATATATTCTAGGTTTTGGATAGTCCGCTCAGCTTGCCCATCTATCTACGGGTGAAAACGTGTGTTGAGCTTGACCTGGCTACCAAGTCCCTTCTGAAAGGACTTCCAGAAATGCGAGGTGAACTGAGTACCTCAGTCTGAGATAATGATAATGGCACCCCATGAAGTCTGACCAGCTCCCGTATATAAAGCTTAGCATAGTCCTCAGCTGAATTTGTAGTTCTAACTGGGAGGAAATGTGTTGACTTAGTCATCCAGTCTACTATTACCCAAATAGAGTTATGTTGCCGACGGGTTCGAGGTAGACCAATAATAAAGTCGATATTCAGTTCTTCCCACTTCCACGTGGGTATTTTGATATTGTGGGTCATACCTCCCGGTCTATGATGCTCTACCTAGACTTGCTGGCATTTCGAGCACTTGGCTGCGAATTCAACAATATCTTTCTTCATATCGTTCCATCAATAAATATCCTGTAGACTGTGGTATATTTTAGTAGCACCAGGGTGAATGGAGTATCTCGAGTTGTGTGCTTCATCAAGTATCTGTTGTCTCAACTCATCGATATCCGGTACACACAATTGCCCTAGTAACGCAGCACACCATCTCCCCCTTTGGAGAAAGCCTCAACCTCCTTTCTGAGTTCCGCTTCCTTGAGTTTAAGAAGGATGGAATCTTTTCTTTTTTGGACTTAACTTCAACAACTAAAGAGGAGTATGACCCGCTTTGCATCACCATTCCACCCTCAACTGAGTCAACCAACTGCACCCCTAACTGAGCCAATTTATGAATATCCTTCACTAACTCCTTTTTGCCTTCCTCAATGTGAGCCATGCTACTTATGGACACTCAGCTTAGGGCATCAGCTACCATATTGGCCTTGCCCGAGTTATATAGCATGTTCATGTTATAATCCTTCAGGAGTTCCAACCACCTTCTCTGTCAAAGATTCAGGTTCTTCTGATTGAATACTTACTAAAGGCTCTTGTGATCAATGAAAATATCAATGTGAGCCCCGTACAGATAATGCCTCCATATTTTCAGTGCAAAAACCACCACTGCCAACTTTAAATCAGGAGTTTGATCGTTCTTCTCATGAATCTTGAGCTGCCTGGAGGTGTAGGCTATCACTTTGCCCCGCTGCATCAGAATGCAACCGAGTCCAACTCTGGAAGCGTCACAATAAACTACAAATCCATCTGATCCTTCTGGTAGAGTCAGTATTGGAGCAGTAGTGAGTCAAGTTTTTAACTCCTGAAAACTCTTCTCACACTTATCTGACCATTTGAACTTCACCTTTTTCTGAGTCAGTCTGGTCAGAGGATATGCTATAGAAGAAAAACCATCTACAAAATGTCGGTAGTAACCGGACAAACCTAAGAAGCTTCTAATTTTGGTTGGGGAGGTGGGTCTGGGCTAGTCTTTCACTGTCGTTATCTTTTGAGGATCAACCTGAATACCTTCACCTGAGACCACGTGACCTAGGAAAGTCACAGACCTCAACCAGAACTCACACTTGCTGAATTTGGCGAACAGATGATGGTCTCTCAGTGTCTGAAGCACAATCTTCAGGTGATTAGAATGCTCTTCCTCATTTCTGGAGTATACCAGAATGTTGTTGATGAATATGATGATGAACATATCCAGATACTGCTTGAAGACTTTGTTCATCAGGTCCATAAAGGTTGCAGGGTCATTTGTTAGTCCAAAGGACATAACCACGAACTCGAAGTGACCATATTGAATTCTAAAAGATGTTTTTGGTATGACACACTCCCTGACTCTTTGCTGATGATACCCTGACATGAGATCTATTTTGGAGAAACAACTGGCTCCCTGAAGTTGGTTGAATAGGTCATTAATCCTGGGTAGGGGATTATTCTTGATTATGACCTTGTTCAACTGATAGTGTCGATGCATATTCTGAGGGAACTGTCTTTCTTTTAGCACGAATAGCATTGGAACACCCCAGGGAGAGATGTTGGGTCTGATAAAACCCTTATCAAAAAGATCTTTTAACTGCTCCTTCAATTCCTTAAGTTAAACCGGAGCAATTCTATAAGGAGGAATGGAGATGGGATGAGTATTTGGAATAAGGTCTATGCCGAAGTTAATCTCCCGTTAAGGGGGAACTCTAGGAAGATCTTCGGGGAACACATTTGGAAACTCTCTGACAACAGGGACTGACTGGATAGTTGGCGTCTCAGAATCCTCGGCCCGAACTAGATGATAAATGCATCCCTTAGAAATAAGATTCTTGGACTTAAGGTAGGAAATAAACCTACCCATCGGCGTAGAACTACTGCCAGACAATTCTAGAGCTGGTTCATTAGGGAACTGAAACCTGACGACCATAGTTCTGCAGTTAACTGAGGCATAACTAGAGTGTAACCAATTTATGCAAAGAATGAGGTCGAAGTTGACCATGTATAACTCTACAAGGTCATTTGGAATGACTTTATTGCAGAATGAGATTGGATAGTTTCTATACACCCGGCTGGCCTAACTGCCTCGCCAACTGGAGTGGAAACTGAGAATGGTTCTGATAGTACTTTTAGACTGACATCGAACTGAACTACTATGTAGGGAGTCATGAATGATAGTGTGTCCCTCGAATCAAGAAGGGCATATACATCCAGGAGGAAAAGACGTAAAATACCCCTGACTACATCTGGTGAGTTCTCCTAATCCTGACGAGATGATAATGCATAAAAAAATTTTTGGCGTTTACCACCCTCCGTACCTAATGTGTTAGCCTACTGAGCTGGTTGGCCTGCTGGAGCTGCTGAGGTGGTGGATTGCGATCTCCCTTGTCCTGCTGATGGGCATTCCTTAAGCCGATGCCTGAGTTGTCCACAACCAAAACAGCCCTCTTGACCCTAAAGACACTCTCCCGAGTGGTTCTTTCCACACTTAGGGAAAGCTTGATATCTGTTCCCGGCACTATAACTCCAAGACTGAGAATCAGATGCTCTACCCCTCTGATCCTGGCGGGGTCGAAAGGTAGGGGCGCTAGCTGAGCTGGGTGTTGGGGTCCTCTGCTGCTGTTGCTACTGTGGACGGTTGCTACTGCCTGACCTCTAGTAGCCATGATCTGACTGGATAGTACTTGCCCACTTATTCTTTCTTTCCATGTCCCCTCAGTTTTTTAGTCTCAATCTATTGGGCATAGACAATCAGACTGGAAAGGTCGATATCCTTTAACAGTATCGTTGCCCTACACTCCTTGAGGACCAAGTTTTGACACCCCATTAATAAATTTTATCATGCGAGCCCTTGTCTCAACCACCATCTCTTGAGCGTATTTGGAAACTTGGTAAACTCCAAAGCATATCCACGGTTTTGTTTCCCTGCCTCAAGTTCATGAACTCTGCTACCTTGGCCTCCCTGAGCTCTCTAGGGTCTATCCAAAAAGGCGATGTTAAACTCCTTCCACTCCACCGGTCCTACTCCCTCTGGTCGCCCCTCCTTCCACTGCTCAGACCAGAACTGGGCTACCCCTTTTATCTAGTGGCAACCAATTTAGCACTCTTGGAGATGTTGAAACCCATTATATAGGTGATCTTTCTGACCTCATCTACGAACTCTTGGGGGTCCTCCCCCACCTTGGATCCCTGAAATGAAGGAGGGTTCATTCGGGTGAAGTACCGCACCCTAGCAGCTGCTGTGGACCCATTGTTATTAACTGGAACCACATGTTGGTTCACCTGGTTAGTCATGGTTTGGGCGAGCAACTGAATGGCCGCCCTAAATTCTGCAGTTGATACCGAATCGTCCTGTGGGGCTGCCGAGGCTGGTGGAGCAGTCTGCTGGGCATTTTCGGGCCTCCTTCCATTGCCCTGTCCTGGAGTCATAGTTCATTGAAACTAAGTAGAGCACGAGTTAGGATAATGATTCTTGGAACTGAATTTCAACGCACGATAAGGAGTATGAAATAAAGGGAAGTTTCCTGATGACATCTCATAGCATCCCCGTCATAAGTGTGGCACACTTCACATCCATGATGAGGACTCTACTCGATGCAGCGTGCATATATCCGAGGATACTCTAAACCTAGGTCTTTGATACAATGTTTGTCATGCCCTAAGTTTACACCCTAGACGAAACACGATAATTGAAGTCACAGGTGACCCCAAGTCAACCCTTGGTCTATCATACAATTGTATTATAAGTAATTTAAATACACATAGCGGAACTTTGAATAAGAAATATAAGTATTTGAGGGAAATAAAGCTGATACATAGTATTAGAACATTTTGAAATAATGCTACAAGTCTGAAATACTAATCTTAGTCTGAAAGCTACTATGTCTGATGAGTTGTTGGGACAAGCCCCCAGCTAACTACAAATAAAAATAAAAAGCATGAAAGTATAGCAGAAAAATATAAACCACCATCCTCGAAGGATGAGGACTCACCAACTGACAAAGTTGAGGTCTTTGATGAGCGCTCGACTAATGAACTGAGATCCTGCAGCTGTCTCATAAATTGATAAAACATAAAATTATGCATCAGTACTTTTAATGTACTGAGTAAGTGAGAGGAACATAACACAATGAAATAAACAATAAAGAAATTCTGAACTAAAAGACATGCAATGACCAACTAAAACTACTAAACTGAATAACTGAAATTCTGAGGTGGTCTAGAAGACCCTGTTTGATGGTCAAAGCATGTTTTAAGTCTGGAATACTGATCTGAACTGAACTGACTAGTGGGAGAGTCTATAACTGACATGTAACCACGTGAGCTAAACGTGGAGTCCGATGTATACACCCCACTGGTAGGACCCAATATACCTTGCCAGGGTATAAACATATGAATTGGGTGATCACAAAAGTCTGGGGCTAATCAGGACAATAAATACTGAAACCTACGCTGGCAACATTGTTCTTGGAACTTGGGTGCACTGGAACCCTGGCCCGCTCGGTGCTATGTTCTACTCCCACTATATAACTTAAACTGAATACTAAGCTGATAGCTTGAAATTGGGGCCCAAGACTAGTTAGGGATGCATATGTGAAGGTACCCTGAGAGTCTTAATGGACAAGATTCTGAAATTGGGTTCTAGATGGCCAGAGCTGCTCATCTAGAAGCTTCATAACCATCTAAGAACAAACTGAAATCTAAACTGGCGTCCTAAGGCTAGTTAGAGATATAAGTATAAAGTGTCATGACTGCATATTAGAACAATAAATTGGATTCTTAATTTAATTCTGATAATTGGGAGGTGATACTGACACCTCAGGGAGTTTTGTAGTCAAACTAATTAGCTCACATTTCTGATTAATGATGAAGGGCATATTTATGCACTTCACAAACATAATTTTTCCCATACTTTGCTATGTTTTGAGGAAAAATTATGTGTGTTTGCATGGGTTTATGTTATATATTTGTTAAAATAGCTAACGCACATGATTAAATGCTTTCAGGTCTAAAAGCGATTGATTTTGGTGTATTTGATGCTTTGGAATGAATTTGAAGAAAATGGAATAAAGTAAGGACAGAGAGGAGAAAATCTGAAGAAGTGTCCAGTGAAGGTAATGAGTGACATAACGAGTCGTCGTGTGAAGTGACGACTCATCGTCAGACACTGTGAGCATCCGTTAAGTACACTGGAGGATATGATGATCCATCGCCACGAGGGACCCAACAAATCGTGCCCAGTCCTAATGAGTCGTTAGGTGACCCGTTGCCACAACTAGGCCTAATGCTGAGGACGACTGTGCTTGACTGATCACGACTCGTTTGAGGCCCTCATGAGTTGTTACTTAGTTCGTGACCACTGACAACCTGGAGTACGTTTTTAATTAGGAAAAGGAGCTAAAAATCCCAAATTAAATCCATGGAGGATGCGACAAAGGAAGGTGCGATGCGGCAAGGCTTCTAAAATGGAAAAAAGAGGATTTCCTACTTCGACTAGGAAAAGAAAAATTAAATCCCAAGACAAATTCATCAAGGAATGAGGAAAGCATCTAACTATTAGAAAAACCCTTTATTTTCATTTAATAGCTATCAAGCTTTAAATTAAGTATCAATCTTTAGATAAAGTTTAAAGTTTAAAAGTTTTCAAGTAGGATTAGAGTTTTAAGTCTCAAGTTTTTAGATACAAGTTTGGTGTCTTATTTTTGGAACTTCAAGACGATTGTTGAATTGTTCTTCTTGATTGTTGCAATAATCAAGTGAGTTTGTTCCTATAATCGTTGTAAGTATTAACTTTTTTTATTTATGAATTCTATTAATTTACTTATAAACATGATAGGCCAAAACCACCACAACTAGGGTTGTGGGAACCATCACAAATTAATACACAGAGGTAAAATACTTAGTGATTCTTGAACGGAGTTTATACATGTATTGTTTCTTCCTTCGTTTTAATTGATTTTTAACGGTTTCAAACATTAGAACTTTCCTTATTCTTACTTACCAGACCAAGGAGGTAATGAATGGGAAAAGGGATTAACAACAGAGAATTGAGGCTATCAACCCTCATCTAATAACTTGAACTTGTCGGGGGATAGCTAATCTAATATTAAGCGTAAGGGTTAATCAAGAATACACCTGTAGATGGACTAGGTTGCATGGTGAAAATAACCTAGATAGGGGACCAACCATTTAGGTGAATCTAACTTACTAATATTGCATGCTAAGCACCGGAATAGATCACTAGTATAAAACGCCTTGTGGTTATGAAGTCATGGGGAACACTTACCCTAGTTAGTTGCATTAATATGGAAACAACAAACAATTTCTCAACATTGTATTTTATTACTTTTACAAATTCTCCCCTCTTAGGAAATAATTAACTAAAAAGCTTAAGCACTAGCGTTCTTCTACATTCTTCCGTATTCTCTGTGGGATCGACCCCAACCTCTAGTTGGGTTCTTTATTAACAATGTCCGCTTCATACTTTGTTAAGAAGTGTGAGTTTGAGCGTTATCAATTGACACTAAGAAATTTCATAATTTGACTAAGGACAAACAATCATGTAGTTGACTGAGAACCTATCATGTAAAATAGTAAGGGACTTCACTATTTTGGTATAATCAAGAGATATCAAGATTTATCATCTTAGTAAAATTTCTAGTCTGTTCTACCCTCAAGAACTAGGGTTAAAGACAATGAATATGAATAGGCATCAATACTACTATAAGCTGGTGGGAGAATACATGTAACTAACATATAAGATGATTCCACAAGGATTAAACAAAGCATTATCAGAGAATTCTCAACATTCAAAAATCTGCAGGGCTAGAATTTCACTTTCATGGTGATAACATCAATAAAGTCATGAACCATCGGAAATCGTGTCTAAAATAGTCATAGATATCGTGTTGAGTGAATTCCAAGAAAATTTACATTATCCCCTTCACATTTGAAAATTCAGGGCTAGGATTTATAGAGAAATTAGGGAAGGATTTTAGGGGACACAAGGGAAGAATTATTCCCTTGTTGAATTCCCACATATCTAACTAAAATCCCCTATAAAAGTGAGCTTGAACTGCTACACTGGATGAGGAACCCTAGACCTTGCTTGAGAGCTTCTGAGTGAGAACTTGCATAGTTTTTTTGAGAATCATAGTAGGAATGAGGAAAGAAACCATTTACCCCCACTATTAGGTATTAAATTATGTCTAAAATGACATATTTTAAAGTTTATGAAGGTAGGAAATTACTAAAAGACCTTAGGAAATTCGCAGGGAAAAACTGGGTATTCATCCCTACGAATGACCTAATGGGTTGTGGTCAATGACCACGACTCGTGGTAAAACTCATGGGCTACAATGCCTAGAAGTCACTGAACTCGCCATAAGGGACCTGACAACTCATCCCTTGTGGCCACGACTTATGGCAAGACCCGTGAGGTAGACTGGTCTTTCGTCCACCTGGGTTTGGTTCGTCATGGGCAACCTAACAACGCGTTAGCGGTGACCACGACTCGTGGTCACTACTCGTTAGGTACACTTCCTCCAAGCCGATCATTTTCGCACTTAGTTGACGACGAATCTCCCTACGAGTCGTGAGGGATGACCACGACTCACGGGGTCTCCCGTCAAGTACACTGCTTCCCTCTTGTTTTTCCTTTCTGACTCACCACCCCACGACTGACCTAACGAGTCATGGGGACTAACCACGACTCCTGGTCACATCCGTGGGGTACCTTTCTTCAACTTTGAAACTTCATCTACTAGCCTCTCCACGAGTCACATCATGACTCTTGGGCACCTCCAACTAATCACTTAACGACCCGTTCTATGACTGGTGCCAGATTTTCCAGTTTTCTACAAATTTCCTATTTTTAAGTCCCGAGTCTAATCTTTGAGTTTCTGAGGCATTACATAGTGTTAGATTTTAAGATGCTATATAGTTGGCTTCTCTATCAATCATGAATCAAGTGCTATTTGCGCCCTACCCCAGTTTTGGGGCATGACAGACTTGGTATCAATACGATGTCTTGTCCTAGGGAGTCCACAAATCAGTGTCTAGTAGAGCCTTGCTTGTGTGTATGTTGTTCACCATACTTACAAACAGGAGGCTACATGACATCTAGAAATTATTTCACTTCTTTTACTAATAGTTCATGCTATAGAGCAAGGTCATAAGTATTGCAATATCTAAATCATGTTATTGTTTTAGAGTGTGCCTTTGACAAGGAAGATGACTATGAGGTTGATTGGCACAGTAGTAGGAGAGGGTACTAGTCTCCCTCCAGTGGATCAAGGAAACAGGTCAGAGGTTCAGAGTGAGTCTCTTACCCTAGGTATTACAGTTCCTCTAGTGTCAGCTAGACCTCCATCTCCTCCCGCTCCAGCTGCACCTGGGGGTAGTAGAGTGGCATACTCTCACGCGCCTGTGGTACCTTTGGTTATTCTAGAAGGACAGGGTCTTGAGGGAGATATTCAGCGATGGCTCGTTCAGTCGTAGGTCAGGAGTGGCGATTAGAGGGGACAGAGAAACATAGAAGCCAGGAAATTGAGAGTTCCAAGGGCTTCGAGTTCTTGAGTTTGAGCCCTACCATATTCACTGGATCAGACCTGATAGAGCATCCTCAAAACTTTGTTGATCAGACGTATAGGGTGTTGAAGGTGATGTGAGCTATAGTGACTGAGGAAGTAGAGTTGACGGCCTTTATACTAATATTGTAGTATGAGGCTTGCGCTCAGTCCAGAGGAGTTGATGCACCGCCAGCTGAATAGGAAGAGTTCTCCGAAGCCTTCATGCACCACTATCTACCTCGAGAGCTTCGATAGGCTCAAGCTGAGCAGTTTTCCACCTACAGCAGGGTAGTATGAGTGTGCATGTATTTTCTTTAGTTTAATTCTCTTGCCAAGTTTTCTCTGCACATGGTTCAGACAATGGAGGATAAAGTTCATTGGTTCGTGTTGTGGTTGGGGCTTCATATAGCTCGAGATTATTTAGGGGTATCTACTCAGGAGCACATGGACATTGCATGATTTCAGGCTTTTGCCGAGACTGCAGAGTATTAGGTTCATCAATTATGGGATACTCGGAGATAACACGTGCAAAGGAGAAGAGTTAGGACCATGGGTCCTTACAAAGGGCCGCACAGTGTCCTAAGGGCTCAGTCATCCAGGCAATCAGTTAGGCCTGTAGGGAGTGCCCCACCTCAGTTTCAGGGACAGAGAAGAGACCAGGGCCCAACTCCATCCAGCTTTCAACGACAAGAGGGGCAGGGTAGAGGATATCACCATTGCCTCCTTGTCCTTAGTGCGGTAGATCCCATTCAATTCAGTACCGTTAGGGGAAGAATGTATGTTGTCGTTGCGGGCATCTAAGGCACTTTATGAGGGATCGTTCAAATAGGGTCAAGGAGAATTAGGTGAGATCAGCAGTTGCTTCATCATCCTTCTTTCGAACTCCCAGATCTGATCCTCAGTTGGCAGCAGGCCATGGCAGAGGCATATGGAGAGGCATCTGTTCCTGGGCTACCCAAAATTTTATTCTATGGGCAGTCGGCAGGACCAGGAGGCCTCACCTGATGCTGTTACAAGTACTTTGATTATTTATTCTCATTCACTATATGTCTTTCTTAATTATGGTTGTACACTTTTATGTTACACCATTGGTTGCATGTCAGTCTGAGATAGTGCCTGAGTTATTATCTATACAATTTGCAATTTATACACCAATTGGCGAATCTGTGTTAGCTAGATGAGTTTACCGAAACTGTGTAGTATTGTGATAGATCAACCTTAGCTGATCTAGTTGATCTTGAAATGGTTGATTTTGATGTCATTATGGGTATCAATTAGTTGGCGGCATCTTATGCTATTGTTTATTGCAGAGCCAAGGTTGTTAGATTCCATTTTCCCAGCGAGCCAGTCCGGGAATGGTAAGTTAATGCCGCTACACCTAAAGGTAAGTATATTTCATACCTTAAGTTAGAGAAGTTGATATCCAAAGGTTGTTTTTCTCACTTGGCTCAGGTAAGAAACTTGGAATGTGAGCCTGCAACTCTCCAAACAATTTCTATTTTAAATGAGTTCCCCGACGTCTTTTCAGAGGATTTCCTTAGAATTCCTCCTGAAAGGGAGATCATACTCAAGTGGGCAGAGCCATCCAAAACCTTCCCAGGGCTGAAGACGCTACTATGATATCGATATCAAGCTGAAGGCCCCTTGGGAAAGGGAAAATCTCACAAAGGAGGTCCCAAAATAATCTGATCATACTTACATTGGCGTGTACTTCTGAAGCATAGGGTTGACTAACCCTTAGCCTACTCGATGCTAGAAACTACTTCCAAAAATATGCATATGCTATCCATCATTTTTAAATGAAGCTGACCATCGTGTAGTGATGAAGCTGAATAATCATGTACATATAAAATCTGAAATCATACATGAGGAGCCTTGTCTCAAACCATACCACAAGCTGAACATAAATGGGGAGTCTTGACTCCAAAATCATGTGGTAAGCTAATTAGCTTAAAATCATCAATCATGCTTGAACATATGGACTTTCCCAATACTTAAATATGCTTGAAAATACTTGATTCACTTGAAAACATGATCATAGATATGGGTAACTTGAAAATACGCTTTTCATCATAAATATCTCATCATTCTTGAACGTACATCAAAAATCTCAGCTTTCATGAACTTCTCATGGATGGGCATTATAATTTTATAAAGCTTCAAAACTTGATTATAATTGAAAATGATGTAAAACTTGCCCATAAATCATAATTAAATAATAGAAACATGCTTAGATCATACCCATGGTAGAAACTTAGGAAATTCATGCATTGGGTTGAAACCCCAGAGGGTCAACATATTGATTTTCATGAATTAGAGAGGGATTTGTCATGGGTGTGAACAAATTCACCCATTCATAACCTTACATACCTGAGACAGTCTGATTCTACAACTTCGTTGATTGACCAATGAAGAATTGAGAAGAATTTGGAAGGAATTAAGCTTTATCACCTCTCTAGCTCTCTAAGTTTGGATGCATGAATAGGAATGGCATAGAATTAACTTTCCCCTCTTAAAACTCACTATTCATAGCTTAAAATTGCGTAGTGTAGGCCTTAGGATCATAGGAATTATGGATAAGCCCTTATTAAATTCACGGGGAAAAATTGACTGCTAGTCCCAACGAGGGACTGAACGAGTCGTTACCACTGGGCACGAGTCATCATCTGCTGTCGTTAAGTGCGCTGACACTTTTCCTCAAAGGGTCCCCATGAGGGACCTAACGGTTCGTCACTAGTGACCATGACTTGTGGTCACCTTCCGTTACCTCTACTGCCCAAAACCCCAAGTCCCTAATCAACTGATTACCACAACTAAACTAACAAATCGTGGAATCTGACCACAATTCGTGGTGTCCATTCGTGGGGTACACTGCCAGTTCATCGTTCATCCTTCAACTACCTTTGACCAAAGGTGACCTGACGACTTGTAGGGTTGACGATGACTCGTGGTCACCCAAATTTGAAATCCCCAAGCAAGTCAACAGTCCTCACCATGAGTCACTTAAATCATGATCAACTTGGTGGGTCACATGATGACCTGTTCTGTGACCTGGTGCAAAAAATCCTATTTTCTTCATTTTAACTCCTAGGTTTGATCATAGGGCTTTCGGGGTATAATATATTTAAAGTGGGATATTGTGTTGATTATTGTCATAGATTGTACATCAAGCTGAAGACCCCTCAACGTGGGCATTGTTAGCTGGTCCTTACTGTATGTTATATATATGCGTGTGCTGTTAAATGTGTTTGAAGGTCAGGTTGCTAGCTGAAATTGGTGAAAAATAAAAGATAATAATGTGTAAACGATTTTAAGCCACGTAAAGACGTCAACACTATTAAGGATAAATGAGCTTATTGAATTAGGATTTCCTTGTTATGGTTTTCCTTTATCTTATTTGTGTGTTATGAAATCTACCAGGCCAAGGAGAGATTTCATAATCCCTTTCCCTTAAGACGAATGACAAGCAAGCAAGTCTCCGAGCTCTAATACCCCTTTCAAGATGATTTATAAATCTTGTTGACACTCTTAGGTTATTCACAGTTCTTTCTAATTTATACAACTTTTGTATACATCCATTGAAATGCTATTTTCTATCATTATATGTTTTACATTCTCACTTGTAGTTATTCTTTACGAAGGAGGCCTATGCAGGCTATGGATTTACTATTCGTCATTTTTATGTTATACCTGTTAAATTGACCTAGTATAAGCCATATTGGCTCCGTTTATGATTATGATTAAGATTTATCAATTTTATCTCAGTGTGGTACACTAGGTGGAGGTATTTTTATTTTACCCCAATGGTGGTACACCAGATGGATGAATTTTACCCCCGTGTGGTACGCTGGCTAGAGGTGTTTTTATTTTTACCCCGGTGTGATACACTGGCTGGACAAATTTTATATGGATTTTATGGTCGGCTAGTTGCCTCCATTTCAGTTATAGTTTTTATTGTGCATTAGATGGTTGCATTTACATTTCAATTTTGAGTTATTATCAAGTTTTAATTTTTAGGATTCTGGGTTGTTACTATTCCTTATTTTTGGCTCAGTTATCATTGTTACCTTATATGTTTATAATTTTTATCCTTATATACCAGTACATTTTATTTGTGTGGACTTCCCTTCATCTGGGGACCCCTCCTTCAATCATGATGCAAGTACAAGTCGAGGCTCAAATCATTAGACCCAATAGGAGCCAGATTTCAGCGAAATAGTGCTATGCTCCTCTCTTCCAGGAGCCATGTTCTAGTTTTGGCTATTTTGAGTTTTGTGTACAACATGGGTAGGACGAAACCCTGTCCCATGCATTTTTGTTTGTTTATTCTGTAGTGGTTTATGTGGACTAGTTTGTATTGTAGTTTTGGTTGTGTGGTCATGTTGGTTTTCCATTTCTCTGTTTAGCTTTATTGCAACCTGTCGTCTTTCCAGGTTTCTTATTCATCATTATGGAGACCTTATGGGTCTAGTATTTATTCTTGTTGGTTCTAATAGGTGCGTTGGTCAGTCATAGTGTTACCTTTTCAGACGCTATATAGTCGTCTTCTCGATCAATCATTAATCGAGTGCCAGTTGCGCCCTACTCCAATTTTGAGGCGTGATTATACCATAAAAAATACTATTTTCGTGTAAATGATATAAGTATTCTTGTGATGGACAATTAAAGTATATCTGTATGCTCATATTAAGGGAGCTTGGTAACAAAAATTCTTGTTCATGGTTTACTGTGGGGAGTATCTCAAATAAGTCTTGTATGTGATCTAAATGTAGATTATCATCTGTCCTGATATATAAATATTTATGGGGCCTACTACCTATCAAATTGAAGACTCTTGAATCTAGTTTCTATAACATCAATCCGCTCATCAATCTGATATCGAAGTAGATAGTTATGATCATTTTACCGTGGACTGTCATGGGTTTTTGTCGGGTTTAGGTGCCTTTATAAGGAAAAATCCAACCTAAAATTACATTTATTATGAAACTCGTTTGCCCTCCCTTTTCCTTAGTATTCTTGCACAAAATTCCAGCAAATCCATGGAGGATTAAGCATCAATCATTACAAAATCACAAGCAAATTAGGATGATTATTCTCAGCGTTGTGAGGATCATTTCGAGTGATTATTCTCAGTGTTGTGAGGATTATTTCTATCAGACTTTTTGATTGGACAAAACTTGTACTAGTAATGTTGTTGATTTGTTATGGCTTGTTGTGTGGCTTTGTGGCATGATGCTACCCAAATTTTTGTAGAATGAAGCACATCATTATTATGGTTAAAAGTTGAAATTCGAAGAAGCTTCAAACGTAAACTTAAAGGAAAATTCGATCGACGAATGTTAGATTTGACATACTAAGGTATGTAAGATGCCCCTCATCTTATTTTTGAGCACAATTCTAGGTTTGTAAATCAAATTCAAACCAGTATATTATTTATGTTGAAATCAGAAAGTTAAGCAACTCCTAAAATTATAGTTTTATGTTGAATTATGGTTAAAGTGCTGGGATTGTATTTTGTCAAAGTGGCGAACGAAGTACAATATTGTATACATTATTATCTTAGATATAAATTGAGTCTGGAGACCCCTCAGCATGAGCATTTTGAGTTGGTCCTTTTTATTATGTTGAGTATATAAATGTTGTTCTCAGTAAAGTTCATGCCGCTATGTGAATTAAGTAAATAGATAAAGCAATGAATTGTAAATTGAAAGTAAGTTGAAAAGGTGATATAAAATGAGCAAATCATGAATAAGGTTAACGTGGAATTATGGAAAACGTGCTGCAAAGTATAATGTTGCACCATGTTAAACATGTGAGAAATGAGAAGATAAAGAAGAAGAGATAAGGAATGAATAAGAGGTCCTTCGGTTTGTAATGAACTAAGTTGTTAACCCATTTGTGTACTCTATTTTATGATCCTTATGAGCTATCTAGTATGATGATTATGATCTTATATGGTTCTTATGATATTCTAGTCCCTGGAAATATTGGTTGAAGAAAGAAAGTAACTTTATGACTGATTTATTAACTTAAGAAATATGTCTATGTTAAGATAAAGGGACCTAAGTTTGTATTACGAAAATTAGAGATAACAATCACTTAAATTCGAGAATAATATTGTAATCCCTCGAGTGTAATGCCCCGGAAACTCAAAGATTAGACCCGAGATTTAAAAATGCAAAAATTAAAGAAAAACTGGAAAATATGGCACCAAGTACAGGACGAGTCGTGAGGTGACCCGTTGGTGCAGCCCACGAGTCGTGATGTGAATCGTGGGGAGGCCAGGGAGGAGTTTGAAATTAGAGGAAAAGGGATCCCAACGGGCACGACAACGACCCGTGGTCAGGCCCCATGAGACGTTACGTCAGTCGTGGGGTGGATAGTAAGAAAGGAAAAACAAGAGGGAGGCAGTGTACCTAACGAGTGGTGACCACGAGTGGTGGTTGCCACTAATGAGTCGTTGAGTTCCCCGTGATGAACCCAGGTGGCCAGATGACCAGTGTACCTCACTAGTCTTTCCACGAGTCATTAGGTCCCTTGTGGTGACTTTAGTTACTTCCAGGTAGTGTAGCCCACGAGTTTGACCACGAGTCGTGGTGATTGATCACGACCCATTAGGCCATTCGTAGGGATGAATACCCAGTTTTTCCCTGCGAATTTCCTAGGTCTTTCAGTAATTTCCTACCTTTCTAAACTTGAAACTACATTGTTTTAGACATAACTTCAGACCTAATAGTGGGGGTAAATGGTTTCTTTCCTCATTCCTACTACGATTCTATGAAACTATGCAAGTTCTCGCTCAAAAGATCTCAAGCAAGATCTAGGGTTCCTGATCCTGTGCAGAAGTTCAAGCTCACTTTTCTAGGGGATTTTAGTCAGGTATGTGGGAGTTCAACAAGAAAATAATTCTTCCCTTGTGTCCCCCGAAATCCTTCCCTAATTTCTCTATAAATCCTAGCCCTGTTTTCTAATGTGAAGGGGATAATGTAAATTTTCTTGGAATTCACTCAGCATTATATCTACGATTATTTTAGACACAATTTCCAATGGTTCATGACTTTATTAATGTTATCCCTATGAAAATGAAATTCTATCCCTGCAGATTTTCGAATGTTGAGAATTATCTGATAATTCCTTGTTTAATCCTTGTGGAATCATCTTGTGTGTTAGTTACGCGTATTCTCCCACCATCTTATAGTACTATTGATGCCTATTAATATGCATTGACTTTAACCCTAGTTCTTGAGGGTATAAAAGACTAGATATTTTACTGATATGATAAATCTTGATATCTCTTGAATATACTAGAACAGTGAAGTCCCCTACTATTTTACATGCTAGGTTCTCAGTCAACTACATGATTGTCTATCCTTAGTCAAGATATGAAATTTCTTAGTGTCAGTCAGAAATGTCAGCTGATCAGCTTGACTACAGAACTTCCTGAGGTATCAGTATCACCTCCCATTTATCAGAATTAAATTTAAAATCCAGTTTATTGGTCCAATAGGCGGTCATGACACTTTAGACTTATAGCTCTGACTAGCCTTAGGAGCCCAATTCATATTTTAGTTTGTTCTTAGATGGTTATGACGCTTCTAGATAAGCAGTTCTGACCAGTTTAGAACCTATTTTCAGAATTGGTCTGTTAAGACTCTCAGGGTACCTTAAAATATGCATCCCTGACTAGTCTTAGGCCCCAGTTTTGAGCTATCAACTTAGTATTCGGTTTAGGTTATCCAATAGGAGTAGAATTTAGCACCGAGCGGACCGGGGTTCTAGTGCACCCAGGTTCTCATAACTACGTTACCAGCGTAGGTTTTAGTATTTATTGGCCTGATTGGCCCTAAAATTTTGTGATCACCCAGTTCATGCTTTATACCCTTGAAAGGTATATTGGGTCCTACTGGTGGGGTGTATACATCAGACTCCACGCATATGGTTACATGTCGGTTATAGACTCTCCCACTAGTCAGTTTAGTCTAGTTCAATTCAGATTAGTATTCTAGACTTACAACATTCTTTGACCATCAGACAGGGTCTTCTAGATCACCTCCGCATTTCAGTTATTCAGTTTAGTAATTTCAGTTGGTCATTGCATGTATTTCAGTTCAGCATTCCTTTATTGTTTATTTCATTGTGTTATGTGCCTCTCACATACTCAGTACATTCAAAGTACTGGTGCGTACTTTTATGTTGTATTATTTTATGATACAACCGCAAGATCTCAGTCTCAGCTTCGTTAGCCGACCGGTCATCGAAGACCTCAACTTTGTTAGTTGGTGAGTCCTCATCCTTCGAGGACGGTGGTTTATATTTTTCTTCTATACTTTCAGTCTTTCTATTCAGATTTGGAGTTAGCTGGGGGCTTGTCCCAACAACTCATCAGACATAGTGGCTTTCAGACTCAAATTAATATTTCAGACTTGTAGCGTTGTTTCAAAATGTTCTAATACTATGTATCAACTTTATTTCCTTTAAATACTTATATGTCTCATTCAAATTTGTGCCGTATGTATTTATATTACTTAGTATACTAGTGTATGATGGACTAGGGGTTGACATGGGGTCACTTGTGACTTCAAGTACAGTGTTTTTTCAAGGGTGTGAACTCGGGGCGTGACATTGAGTGTCGACAAAAAGGTGATAGAAAGGTCATTTACTCCTACTATGTTCTATGCACTAACCTGGTAGGAGTTGTTCATAAAAATGATAAATTGTGCATCTAGAAATTCTTGGGCCTTTTAATTCCCAGGATGTTTCCCGGAGTGTACTCTATTGATTAAATATATGTTGTATGATACTCAACGAATCAGGGGTCGTATGTCTACAATTTTTGTTCCCAAGATCTACGAATATGTTAAGTATTATGAAAGATACCTGTAACACCCAAAAAGTTTCTTAGATCAAACTCGAGGGTTAAACCAGGGAAAAGTAGGAAAAATATCACAAGAGTCACAAGACGACCCAAGGGACGAGTAGTTGTTGGGAATAATGACTTGTTGTGTCACTCGTGGTAAGTCACCAGTCAGAATTTCCACTAAACAATAGGCCTAGCAATGACCCATTGGAAGATCCAAGGGGTTGAGTGGTTGTTGAATGGTGTTTAGAAAATGCCAAGATCTTAGTAAGTGACAACGAGAGGATATGATGATTTTTTGTTCCAAAAAACGACTCGTCCTGTCTAGTCATTGGTTGGAGAATCAGAAGAGTCACATAATTTCCCCTGAAAGAAATGGATGGAGTAATGAGCTGTTGTTTCACATGACGAGTCCTCCTAATCGATCATTGGTAAGAACATCAGCAGAGTACTAGAACTGCATTATATACAATGGAAATCCTACGGCCCGTGGTATGCTATGATGACCCGTTGCAATGGTCATTGTAGCTGGTAGGCAATTTTTTAATGCAAATTACTGGGGGTAGTTTTTAAAATTCTTGAGCTTCTAATTCCCTTATAATGTTGTTTTAAACCCTGAAAAGACTGTTTAAGAGGGTTTAATCTATTCTAAGTCATTAGACTCCCATGCATGCAATATATTGAGATTCCCTTTCAAGATCAAGCTACAATTCTCCCTAATTTCTTCCCCAACTTTCTCGGGCTTTCAAGGTTAGTATGAAGATGAGTTGAGCCAGGTTTTTAGGGCTATGACTGAGGGTTTTCTTCCACTCTCATGCCTAAGCTTCTTCTCAAAGTCATTAATCCATGTTTTTAATCAAGTGGATTGATTCCTAGGGTTTTAACCCAATTTTATAAAATTACCTATGATATGTTTATGGGCCTAATATCCTCATGATCTAAAGTATGTTTTCAATCTAATGGGCAGATTTTATACTCCATTTGATTAATATTCATGTTTTCAAGTTATTAGAAACTATTCCCTATTATGCATGTTTTATGAAGATCATGCTTATGATTCCATGATGTCAAGCAATGATGAATTATCAAAGTATGCATGAAATATTTATAAATTCTCAACTTATGATTCCATGATTTTGATTTATGAAGTAAATTTCATGTATGCATGATTTTATGATTTGAAGTAAGCCCATGCAAGTTAAGTATGCTTATTATGATTTTAGCCAAGGCTAACAAGATCAGTTTATGATATTATTTGGAGTCAACACTCCTAATACAATTTATGATATACTTTGGAGTCAAGACTCCCAATGTTCTTATTAAAGCTATGATTTTGAGAAGATGATTGTATGAGCACTATGCATGTTTTGGGAGTAGTGTATAACATCGTGTAGGCCAAGGGTTCCGAGGTTCCTCCATCTCATAAACTACGCACCAACATAGGTATATATTTGGGATCTCTCAAGGGAGTGCTTCCCACGTCGGAGGGCACTCTATGCTATCACACCTTATTCATCCTTTTTCCAGGAAAGGCTTAGGATGGCTTTCCTCCATGTGTGCAAGACTTAGGGTCATCATGCGCTCATACATGGCGGTTGTTTATTATGACGAGTCTCCTATTTTTCCTCATGCTTTGTGTTATTTTTGTTCATAATTATGATAGTATGTTTTACAACAAATTTGACCTAATGATTAGTTTATGAGATTTTACTTAAGATTTCAGCTATGACAAGTTATATGATTTCTATTTCTAAATGTTGGGTCATTATGTTCAGTTATGTTAACTATCTTATGATTATGTATATTTCAGATATAGGTTAGCCTGCAGTCCTTACTCTCATGATCGTTCGATTTAAAAGATGTTTCCCTCTAATGATTTATTAAGCATGTTTTACATCCCTTACAAACTCAGTACATTCTATGTACTGACTGCATACTTTATGCTATATCGTTTAATGATATAGGTTTGGGTGATCCAGCTCAGTTTTGCCGATAGCTGCTTTCTATTCAGTCCAGACTAGTACCTATTTTGGGTGAGTCCTCATTTTTTGAGGATAGTTAGTAGTTTTTCTTTGCGTGTTACTTCAGTTTGTCAAATTTTAGCAAGCTAGATGGTGGTGTTGTCCTATTAGCTCACTCGATGTTTTAGAGGCTTTTCCGACATTATGTAGATAATTCCGCTTGTCGAGTGTTAACTATGTTTTGGCCTATGTTGTATTTCATAACTCTGCTTATTCACATTTAAGTTTTAACTTTCCGCTTTAATTTACGCTCTTGAGTTGCTATGCACATATTGTGGGTTGTTTTGGAGCCATTCGTGGGTCTAGGCACCAACTATGGTAGTGACAAACTTGGTATCAGCGCAAAGGTTTGGGTGTGTCCAAGGGTATCTCAAAGTCACGTTAACTAGAGTCTTTTCCATTGGTGTGCACCATGCCACACTTATTGGGAAGGGGCTACAAGACATTTTAGGAAATTTCCCTTATTTCATGATCTATGTCGTGCGATAAAGTACCTCTCTAATCCTCTAACTCGTGCTATACGTGTTTGCAGAAATATGCCTCTATGCTGAGTTAATGGTAGAACTAACGGCAACTGGAATGACCATGACAATGGCAATGGAGATGGCCATCAGCAAGCCCCACCAACACGATCGGATCCTTTCTCCGAGAAGGTCACACATGGCGAGTTCAGAGGGGCATTTCAGATGTTGGCACATGCCATAACCACTCAGGTCAACCAGCAGGATGTGGACCATGTTCCCTAGAATGGGAATGCAGCAACAGGTAGAGTACGAGGGTTTCTCAAGATGAAGCCACTTGAGTATTTGGGGTTGAAGGTTGATGAGGACCCGCATGAGTTTATTGAGGAGGTGTAGAAGATCGCCTAGATTATAGGGGTGATGGGAGAGGAAAGTGAAGACTTAGCCTCCTATTAGCTAAAGGGGGTTTCTTAAATATGGTTTCACCACTGGAAGGATAGCAGGGGAGTTGGAGCAGTCCCTGTGAGTTGGGATGAGTTCGTGACTACTTTCTTAGACAGGTTCTTCCCTAGAGAGTTGAGGGAGGCAAAGGTGGTAGAGTTCGTCAATTGAAGTATAACCGTAGGACCATCCAGGAGTATGCCTTGGAGTTTACCGGGCTATCTAAGTAAGCATTGAAGATGGTTGCGGATTAGAGGGATCGTATGAGCAAGTTTGTGAATGGAGTAGCAGATTCACTCATCAAGAGTGCATGACCGCCATGTTGTACAGTGACCTAGATTTCTCTGGGTTGGTCATATACACCCAGAAGATAGAGGCAGAGCAGATGAAAGAGAAGGAAAGAGAGGTAAAGAGGGCCAGGATAGGGAGCTATGCACTGTTCTAGCAGAGGTTCATTTGTGGACATCGTCCTTAGTCCCACCAGAGATGGTCGGCCCAGCTCGTAGTTAGTGATCCATCCAGACTGAGAGGAGTTCAAAAGAGGTAGAGCATTAGGCTCTAGGGGGAAAAGGAGTATTTAAAGGGAGCACACTTTTCTGGCTTGTGGGAAGTGTGGAGGAGGCACCCTGGAAAGTTCATGGTTGGTATGGATATTTCCTTCGGGTGTAGGAAGCCCAAGCATATGAGCAGGGATTGTCCTTTAGCTAGGCATGGTGATAGTAGAGGTCGTGGTCTAACTACTACTTCAGCAGCACCAATAGCTCGCCCACCTTAGCAGGTTTCCTCATCTAATGAAGGTGGAGGCTAGCACTAGAACAGATTCTATGCACTATCTTCTTATTAGGAACAAGAGGCCTCTCCCGATGTGGTCACTGTTTTGTTGCGAGCATTCCATCTTAATGTGTATTCATTGTTAGATCTAGGGGCTACCTTATATTTTTTTGACTCCTTATGTTGTTGTTAGTTTCAGAGTCAGTCCCAAAATCCTATCAGAACTCTTATTAGTCTCTACTATAATCAGTGAGTCAGTTATAGCTCGATGGGTATACGAAAACTGCCCTGTCACAGTCCTTTAGAAGGTCACCTCAGCAAACCTAGTAGATTAGACCTGACTGATTTTGATGTTATCTTTGGCATTGCTTGGTTATATGCATGTTATGCCTCAGTCCATTGTAGAACACATAAAGTAGAGTTTCGATTTCTAGGTGAACCAGTTCTAGAGTGGAAGGGTAGTTTAGTTGTGCCTGTAGGTCGCTTTGTTTCCTATCTCAAGGCCAAGAAGATGATCTCTAAGGGCTGTGTGTACCATCTAGTTTGGGTTAAGGAAGCTATGTCTGAGAGCCCGACTCTTCAGTCAGTTCCTATAGTATATGAGTATCCGGAGGTATTTCCAGACGACTGCTAGGGGTCCCTCTAGAGCGGTAGATTGACTTTGATATTGACCTTCTCCCTGATACACAACCTATATCTATTCCACCTTACAGAATGGCTCCACCCAAACTAAAGGAGTTGAAAGAACAACTGAAAGATCTCCTCGATAAGGGTTTTATCAGGCCTAGTAAATCCCTATAGGGTGGTCAAGTTCTCTTTGTTCGGAAGATGGATGGTTCCCTTAGAATGTGCATTGATTATCGATAGTTGAACAAGTTCACAATCAAGAATAAGTGTCCCTTCTCTAGGACTGATGACTTGTTTGACCAACTTTAGGGTGTTAAGTGCTTCTCCAAGATATACATCATATCCGGCTATAATCAACTCAGAGTTAGAATGTCACACCCCACCTTGGGGGGTATGACTGGCACCTAGTGCCCTACTAGGACCTGACCTGTTGAACTTGTTAAGCCTGGGCGCATCTAGCGCCTGGCTGGCTCTAACTCACATTTCTGGAAACAAAGGGCTATATAACGGCTGTAAATACAGCCCCCGGCCCATTGGCCTATAGCCTTCTGTACCTGTATTACAGCTGACCAGAAACATGTTAATTCAGGGGAACCTATGCGGGCCGACAAGGCCACCATGCTGTCTAGTTATCTGTAACTCAAACATAACATACTGAAAAGCTATGTGACCGGCAAGGTCACCACTACTGGCAAACTATGGCCCCACACGGCCATTACAAAAGAAAGAAAGGGGTAAAGGCAACTATACAACTGCACGGCCTCACACGACCGGCTCATCTGACCACAGGGAATACATACAGACTGCAAGCCTCTAGGAAGGATAATAGAAATGATCAGGACAGGGCCCCGACCTACCCGTACTGTACAACAAAAAGAACTGGACTACACCTCTAGAAATTCAGTCTCCGGATGACAGGAGCTGAATACTCAACCGCTGGTGGGGATCACGTGGTATCGCCTGCTCGTCTATGGGTACCTGCAGGCAAATAATGCAGCGCCCCACTAGGCGTCAGTACCGCTGGTACTGAGTATGTAAAGCAAACTGAATACAGCTGAATACAAGTAATATAAATAAAAATTCTAAATAGTAGGAGATAACTGAATCTGTAAGAACTGAAGGGATATCTGAAATCAATAACATAACTGTCAAAACTGAGATAAGAAGGAGTAGATTAACTGTCTGATGGTGTAGATCGTACCTGTTCTTAATCATACTGAAGGGAGTAGGAATCATACCTGGAGACGTATCATTCTACTACTAATCTGCCCGTATCTACTGTAATATAACATAACATACATAACGTAACATGGCATACACAACCTTACCCAGCCCCAATAAGCCGGGAGGTACAATCAACACAGAATCTATACCCCTACCCCGGTCATCCCATCTCCTATACTGGCTGTAAGCATCCTGCCAGTCCCCTGGGTATGCACTTGGGCTCGCTGAGCACCTGACTATAACTACATCTGAGTCCGGAGGACTCCTGAATCTGCACGTGGGAGTATCCGCTCGACTGGGGTGTGTAAGGGCCGATCAAGGCACAAATATGGGGAAAAACTGGCATCCCATCTTCGTCCCCAAGCGGGACGACATGCCACTCTGTAGAGTGACGTATCCTCATCCTCTGGTGGATGAGTCGATACAGCTATTAACCCTGGGGCGGTCATGGATGCTAGGTAATCCAACCCCAAACAATACAACGGTCTCGACTGGTAATACTGTCTGTGTATCTCACATACTGAGGCTAATAGGGGTAAAGTATCATATATATTACATGCTGGGCTAATGATAGTAATCTGTACGTATTTAATACGTGCTGAGGCAGGTAAAGATGTATAAATATGAATATAGTCTCCTGCCGGGCTGTACTGGGCAAATGCTACATAAGATAATGTTTCTACTGAAAACTCTGTTGTTTACTAAGTTTCTGTATACACTATATGCTGGACTAGTGATAGGAATATGTACACACTTGATACATGCTGAGGCTGGAAGTACTATATATATATATATACAAATATAGTCTTTCTGCTGAACTATGCTGTATACTGATTTTCTGTAGTAACCTGATTTACTATTCCTGACATGCTTTCTGAACTTCATTTTAGCCTGCTATTCTATTTCTGAAGTGCTTTACGGATACTGTACTACTCCACGGGGTTTCAGCTGAACACAACAATATCTTAACATGGCATATTACATCACACACTGAATATACTGGGCAATCTCTAACGCTTGCGTTAGAATCTATATCATACTGATAGGTTTCATATACATTACAACCCAATGTTTCTCACATCGTACCAACATTCATAATAACACAACATTCGACTCCTGAACATTCTACTGGTCCGTAATTTATTACACTACACTGATATTACTTAACTTGCCGAAGGAAACTAACTTTACATACCTTATCTTCTACTATTCGTCCGTTGGACGAAGCTCGGCCGATAATTCAACTATTTTCTCCCAACTGCATTCATAAATACGTCAATCAATACTAAATACAACTTTATTGTAAAGAGCAACGTTACTTTCGATATAGTTTATAGCCTAAACTTAAGCTTATCGACAGACGGTCGAAAACTCGCTATTTTTCAGCGGCCCAGAAGGGAGAAGTATTCACTTCTCAGCTAGGAACACATAGACATTAATTTAGAGCAATTCTACTTACTTTAGTTCAGTGGCTCACCGATTCGTCGGCCGTATTTCGCGAAACTAATTCCGTAGAAATGCTCTCTGCTGTTAAATACTCGGGTATCTGGGATTAATTTGAGTTTGGGCAGCGTTTGGCAGCGTAATCGGACGGAAATATATAATTTTCCTTCGTTTTTCTCTGTTTACTGCGTGTTCTGGAATTGTTTTCAAGTGGTGAATGATTTTAAACCGAAGTGGGGGCTTATATACTTGGGCCTGAACCTGGGCAATGTGTCACGGAGCCATCGCGGAGGCCTCACCTCCGTGACACGCTGCCATCGTGGAGGGGCTCTGCCTGGCTCCTCCCGCGATGGTTTCGACGGGTTTCTCGTCCGATCTTTTCCCGGGCCTTTCCCTAGCACGTATGGCCTTCAAATATACTTAACCAACGTGCAAATAGGTCATCTAAGTGCCGGAAATTCTACGGCGTGTAACATTCTCCCCCCCTTAAGAACATTCGTCCTCGAATGTACACTGTTATCTAGAGGACTACTTACTTTACTTTTCTGGAAAACTTTTGGGCAGAGTTTCCCCTGTTATATGGACTATCGCAAAAACCTGAAACGCAGAAAAGTCCAACGCAGGCACTGCACACACTATTCTAAAATCCACTGGACAACTAAATATCACTTCTTTCTTTGTCATTTACAATATACAACCATAAAGTGCTGTATAAATAATGATACGGACATACCTGTCGTCTGACTAGGCCTGAAATAAGTGAGGGTATCTGATTTTCATATCTTCTTCAGCCTCCCACGTCATTTCCTCCTGATTTCTGTTACGCCACAATACTTTGACAGATGCAACATCTTTAGTTCTTAGCCTGCGAACCTGTCTGTCTAAAATAGCTACGGGAACCTCTTCATATGCTAACTCTTCTGTGATCTGGACATCCTGAACTAGAACTACTGTAGAAGGGTCCCCTATGAACTTCCTTAACATAGAAACATGGAATACTGGGTGAACCGACGCTAACTCTGGAGGCAAGTTCAACTCGTATGCCACGCGGCCTATTCTTCGCCGAACCTGAT
Organism: Datura wrightii; assembly: GCA_035772735.1. Classification (NCBI taxonomy): domain Eukaryota; kingdom Viridiplantae; phylum Streptophyta; class Magnoliopsida; order Solanales; family Solanaceae; genus Datura; species Datura wrightii. Next base: position 115,850,531 of record JASDFA010000001.1, read on the forward strand.
ACGGCCCAATGAATCTTGGGCTAAGCTTGCCCTTCTTGCCAAACCTCATTACCCCTTTCATCGGGGACACTTTCAGATATACCCAATCGTTTACCAAAAATTCTAGATTTCTGCGCCGCCTATATGCGTATGACTTCTGGCGGCTCTGAGCGGTCAGTAAACGTTCTCGGATAAGCTTATCTTTTCCTCGGACTGCCGAACAATGTCTGGGCCAACTAATGCTGATTCTCCTATCTCAAACAAGCCCACCGGCGATCTACATTTTCGCCCGTACAATGCCTCGAAAGGCGCCATCTGAATAGCTGAATGGTAGCTGTTATTATAAGCAAATTCAATTAACGAGAGATGTTCATCCCAGCTACCCCCAAAATCTAACACACACGCTCGCAGCATATCTTCGAGCATCTGAATCGTACGTTCAGCCTTCCCGTCTGTCTGAGGATGAAATGCTGTGCTCAAATTAATCTGCGTCCCCAGACCTTTCTGAAACGACTGCCAGAACCTAGCTGTAAACTGTGCCCCCCTGTCTGAAATGATAGATACTGGCACCCCATGCAATCTATCTATTTCTCTGATATATAATTCGGCATAATCCTCAGCTGAGAAGGTAGCCCTTACTGGCAGGAAATGAGCTGATTTTGTCAGCCTGTCAACTATTACCCAAATGGAATCATTTCTGCGTCTAGTACGGGGTAACCCTGTTACAAAATCCATATTTATTACTTCCCACTTCCACATAGGTATCATTATCTCTTGAGTCAAACCACCCGGTTTCTGGTGCTCTGCTTTCACCTGCTGACAATTAGCACATCTAGATACAAATTCAGCTATCTCAGTTTTCATACCTGGCCACCAGTAGATGTCTCTGATGTCGTGGTACATTTTCGTCGCCCCTGGGTGAAGGGAATAGCGAGCGTAGTGTACCTCATGCATGATCTGCCCACGAAGTCCTGCGACATTCGGGACACAAAGGCGGCCCTTACAATGTAGCACATCATCCTCGGTTATCTGAAAATCTGGCTCCTTACCTTCCTGAACTCTATCTCTGAGCTGGACTAAATCGGGATCCTCATACTACCGTTCTTTTACCTCTTTAACTAACGATGACACTGCAGAATTCTGAATTACTGCTTCATTATTTTCTGTTTCTATTACTCGAACGGCTAGATCAGCTAACTGATGAATTTCCTTGATTAACTTCCGTTTCTCAGGCCGTAAATATGCCAAACTCCCCATCGACTTACGGCTCAGGGAATCTTCTACAACATTAGCTTTTCCGGGGTGGTATAGAATATTCACATCATAGTATTTCAACAACTCTAACCAGTGGCGTTGCTGCAGATTCAACTCCCTCTGGGTGAAAATGTACTGCAAGGTCTTATGATCTGTGTAAATATCAACATGGACGCCGTACAGGTAATGCCTCCACATCTTCAAGGCATGGATGACTGCGGCCAATTCTAGATCATGGGTGGGGTAATTCTTTTCGTGTTTTCTCAGCTGTCTGGAGGCATATGCAATAACTCTACCATGTTGCATCAACACACAACCCAATCCGACACCTGACGCGTTGCAATAAACTGAATAACCTTCTGTGCCTTCCGGCAATGCTAATACTGGGGCGGAGGTTAACCTGTCTTTCAATTCCTGGAAACTCTGCTCGCATGCCTCCGTCCACTGAAACTTTGCTGCTTTCTGTGTCAATTTAGTTAAAGGTGCTGCAATGGTTGAGAATCCCTCAACGAATCTCCGATAATACCCTGCTAACCCCAGAAAGCTACGAACTTCAGTCTGGGTGGTAGGCCTAGGCCATGACTTAACTGCTTCTATCTTCTGCTTATCTACCTGTATACCGGTGTCTGAGACAATATGCCCTAAAAAGGCCACTGAGTTAAGCCAGAATTCACACTTCGAAAACTTAGCATACAACTGGCAGCCCCTGAGAATCTGGAGCACTGTCCGCAAATGAGTCCGGTGATCTGCTTCAGAGCGAGAATACACCAGAATGTCATCAATGAATACTATCACGAACAAGTCCAGGAAAGGTCTGAAAATACTGTTCATCAGGTCCATAAAAACTGCTGGGGCGTTCGTTAGCCCGAACGACATAACCAGAAATTCAAAATGCCCATATCGGGTCCTGAATGCTGTCTTAGGAATATCTCTTTCACGTACTCGGACCTGGTGGTATCCGGACCGCAAGTCAATCTTAGAAAAGTATCTGGCTCCCTGCAACTGATCAAATAAGTCATCAATTCTGGGGAGCGGATACTTGTTCTTTACTGTAACATTGTTTAGCTGCCGATAATCTATGCACATTCGGAGCGAGCCATCTTTCTTTCTCACAAACAAGACTGGCGCACCCCATGGGGAAGTACTCGGCCTGATAAAACCTTTATCTAACAAGTCTTTCAACTGCTCCTTTAATTCTTTGAGTTCTGCAGGAGCCATACGATAAGGAGGTATTGATATTGGCTGAGTGCCTGGTAGCAAGTCAATAGCAAAGTCTATTTCCCTTTCTGGGGGAATACCAGGTAACTCATCAGGAAATACATCTGGGAATTCATTTACCACTGGGACAGACTAGAGTGTCGGAGATTCTGCTTGGACATCCTGAACTCTGACAATATGGTAAATACACCCCTTAGATATCAACTTTCTCGCCTGAAGGTAGGAAATAAACCTACCTTTTGGCGTCACGGTGCTGCCCTTCCACTCCCGTACTGCTTCCCCCGGGAAGTGGAATCGGACCGTTTTGGTCCAACATTCAACATTGGCAAAGCATGGCACTAACCAGTCCATACCCATTATGGCATCGAAGTCTATCATTTCTAACTCGACCAGATCTACTATGGTCTGACGGTCAACAATCTCTACTGTACACCCGCGGTAGATTCGGCTAGCTGTGATAGAGTCACCAACGGGCGTAGATACTAGAAAGGGCTGCCGTAATGATTCTGGTACAATACTAAACTTCCGTGCCACAAATGGAGTAATATAGGACAAAGTAGACCCTGGGTCAATTAGCACATAAGTAGGGTGTGAGCAGATAATTAGCATACCTGTCACGACATCAGGCGATGCTTCTGAATCTTGTCTCCCTGGTAAAGCATATGTGCGGCTTGGACCCGCACCTGTACTGGAGGCCCCTGATTTGCCCCGACCCCTGCCTGCTGAAACTGAGGGCCTGCGCCTAGTCGAGGATGTTGTGGCTCGTGACCCTGCTGATGTCCTATCCTATCTATCGCGGTCCTCTCGACCTCTGGCTGGGCAATCTTTCATCAAATGGCCTTCTTGGCCACAAATATAACATGCGGTGGAGCCATATCTGCATGCTCCAGAATGGCGTCGATTGCATATAGGGCAAAGTGGTAGGGTATACCTACTCTGCTCTGCCCTCCTCTGTGATAGTGAATCTGCCATCTGCGAGCCTCTACTAGTCCCTGACTGCCCCCTGCGGCTGAATCTACCCCCTTGTGACTGTGACGGAGGCGGGGGCCTGGGCGGCCTGTCTGACAATCGGGGCCTGGGTCCTCCCCGGGCCCCTCCCGGTAATTCAACTGGCCTGTCCCGGCGACGTTGTTCCTGATTAACCCTTCTGACCTCTCGTTGCCGCTGTCTGATGCCCTCAATATTCTGAGCAAATGCCTGAATGTGAGCAATATCCATGTCCTCTCGCAGTATGGCTGGAGTGCAAATCTCAACATATTCTAGATTCAATCCCGTAATGAAGCGATGCACTCTGGATGCCATAGTATCAACAAAGGCCGGTGCATATCGGGCTAAGGAATCAAAATGCAAAGAATATTCCCGAACACTCATGGCCCCCTATTCTAGATGTAGGAACTGGTCTACCCGGGCCTGTCGAATCTCTCGCGGCAAATAATGATCCAGAAAGGCTCCTGAAAAGCTGGACCAGGTGGGAGGGGAAACATCTCTCCCGCGGGACCTCTCCCAGCTTTCATACCATAACACCGCAATATCCCGTAACCGGAATGCGGCCAACTCGACTGACTCGGTAGACGTGGCGTGCATAACCCTGAAGATTCTCTGCATCTGATCCAAAAAATCCTGGGGGTCCTCTGTTCGGTCCGTGCCTGTGAACTGTGGGGGATTCAGGGCTAAAAACTCTCGGACCCTCGAACTACCGGGCCCTCCTGATGATTCTGCAACTGTAGATGGCATTGGCTGACGCTGAGCAGCCATCATCTGTGCTAACAGAACTACAGCACTCCTAACCTCCTGATCAGAAGGAGTCAATATAGGGGCTGCTGAAGGTAATGTCGCCCCAAGTGGCTCCTGACGTGGTGGGGACTGCTGAGGAGGCTGGGATGATGCCTCTGTAGTGCCCTCTGATCGGGCTGTCTCCAAATGAGGGGGAGGCATCCTGCTGGTGCCTTCTCCTACTGCGATGTCTAAGTTCCGACCTGTAATAGGATGGCGCTGGTCTGACATTATCTGTAACCAAAGAATATGGTAAGATTTTAGGGAATCAACCCTATACTGTACCGCTCTATAGCACGACTGAATCAGAATAAAAGACAACCATCCTATCATGCCTTGCAGCCTCCTACCCATAGTATGTGGTGCACAACACATCCATGGACAGAACTCTACTTAGCACGGCTTGCAGACTCCCTGGGATACGACCTGCTCTGATACCAAGTTTGTCACACCCCACCTTGGGGGGTATGACTGGCACCTGGTGCCCTACTAGGACCTGACCTGCTGAACTTGTTAAGCCTGGGCGCATCTGGCGCCTGGCTGGCTCTAACTCACATTTCTGGAAACAAAGGGCTATATAACGGCTGTAAATACAGCCCCCGGCCCATTGGCCTATAGCCTTCTGTACCTGTATTACAACTGACCAGAAACATGTTAATTCAGGGGAACCTATGCGGGCCGACAAGGCCACCATGCTGTCTAGTTATCTGTAACTCAAACATAACATACTGAAAATCTACGTGACCGGCAAGGTCACCACTACTGGCAAACTATGGCCCCACACGGCCATTACAAAAGAAAGAAAGGGGTAAAGGCAACTATACAACTGCACGGCCTCACACGACCGGCTCATCTGACCACAGGGAATACATACAAACTGCAAGCCTCTAGGAAGGATAATAGAAATGATCAGGACAGGGCCCCGACCTACCCGTACTGTACAACAAAAAGAACTAGACTACACCTCTAGAAATTCAGTCTCCGGATGACAGGAGCTGAATACTCAACCGCTGGTGGGGATCACGTGGTATGCCTGCTCGTCTATGGGTACCTGCAGGCAAATAATGCAGCGCCCCACTGGGCGTCAGTACCGTTGGTACTGAGTATGTAAAGCAAACTGAATACAGCTGAATACAAGTAATATAACTAAAAATACTAAATAGTAGGAGATAACTGAATCTGTAAGAACTGAAGGGATATTTGAAATCAATAACATAACTGTCAAAACTGAAATAAGAAGGAGTAGATTAACTGTCTGATGGTGTAGATCGTACCTGTTCTTAATCATACTGAAGGGAGTAGGAATCATACCTGGAGACGTATCATTCTACTACTAATCTGCCAGTATCTACTGTAATATAACATAACATACATAACGTAACATGGCATACACAACCTTACCCGGCCCCCATAAGCCGGGAGGTACAATCAACACAGAATCTATACCCCTACCCCGGTCATCCCATCTCCTATACTGGCTGTAAGCATCCTGCCGGTCCCCTGGTTATGCACTTGGGCTCGCTGAGCCCCTGACTATAACTGCATCTGAGTCCGGAGGACTCCTGAATCTGCACCCAAGCGTATCCGCTCGACTGGGGTGTGTAAGGGCCGATCAAGGCACAAATATGGGGAAAAGCTGGCATCCCATCTTCGTCCCCTAGCGGGACGACATGCCACTCCGTAGAGTGACGTATCCTCGTCCTCTGGTGGACGAGTCGATATAGCTATTAACCCTGGGGCGGTCATGGATGCTAGGTAATCCAACCCCAAACAATACAACAGTCTCGACTGGTAATACTGTCTGTGTATCTCACATATTGAGGCTAATAGGGGTAAAGTATCATATATATTACATGCTGGGCTAATGATAGTAATCTGTACGTATTTAATACGTGCTGAGGCAGGTAAAGATGTATAAATATGAATATAGTCTCCTGCCGGGCTGTACTGGGCAAATGCTACATAAGATAATGTTTCTACTGAAAACTCTGTTGTTTACTAAGTTTCTGTATACACTATATGCTGGACTAGTGATAGAAATATGTACACACTTGATACATGCTGAGGCTGGAAGTACTATATATATATATACAAATATAGTCTTTCTGCTGAACTATGTTGTATACTGATTTTCTGTAGTAACCTGATTTACTATTCCTGACATGCTTTCTGAACTTCATTTTAGCCTGCTATTCTATTTCTGAAGTGCTTTACGGATACTGTACTACTCCGCGGGGTTTCAGCTGAACACAACAATATCTTAACATGGCATATTACATCACACACTGAATATACTGGGCAATCTCTAACGCTTGCGTTAGAATCTATATCATACTGATAGGTTTCATATACATTACAACCCAATGTTTCTCACATCGTACCAACATTCATAATAACGCAACATTCGACTCCTGAACATTCTACTGGTCCGTAATTTATTACACTACACTGATATTACTTAACTTGCCGAAGGAAACTAACTTTACATACCTTATCTTCTACTATTCGTCCGTTGGACGAAGCTCGGCCGGTACTTCAACTATTTTCTCCCAACTACATTCATAAATACGTCAATCAATACTAAATACAACTTTATTGTAAAGAGCAACGTTACTTTCGATATAGTTTATAGCCTAAACTTAAGCTTATCGACAGACGGTCGAAAACTCGCTATTTTTCAGCGGCCCAGAAGGGATAAGTATTCACTTCTCAGCTAGGAACACATAGACATTAATTTAGAGCAATTCTACTTACTTTAGTTCGGTGGCTCACCGATTCGTCGGCCGTATTTCGCGAAACTAATTCCGTAGAAATGCTCTCTGCTGTTAAATACTCGGGTATCTGGGATTAATTTGAGTTTGGGCAGCGTTTGGCAGCGTAATCGGACGGAAATATATAATTTTCCTTCGTTTTTCTCTGTTTACTGCGTGTTCTGGAATTGTTTTCAAGTGGTGAATGATTTTAAACCGAAGTGGGGGCTTATATACTTGGGCCTGAACCTGGGCAACGTGTCACGGAGCCATCGCGGAGGCCTCACCTCCGTGACACGCTGCCATCGTGGAGGGGCTCTGCCTGGCTCCTCCCACGATGGTTTCGACGGGTTTCTCGTCCGATCTTTTCCCGGGCCTTTCCCTAGCACGTATGGCCTTCAAATATACTTAATTAACGTGCGAATAGGTCATCTAAGTGCCGGAAATTCTACGGGGGGTAACATAGAAAAAGTGACATTCTGAAGATAGCCTTGAAGACTTGATATGGTCACTATGAGTTAGTAGTTATGTCTTTTTGACTAATGAATGCTCCTGCAGCTGATAGCGTCCGAACTACACTCTTTTTTTATGAAGGATCATAAGCGGTCGTTGTTCAAAATAAATAACCCGACGGGTGTCAAGGTCGAATCCCACAAGGAATGTCATTTGATCACACAATTGTCATCTATTAAATCAAACTAATTCGCATCAATATTGCAAGAGAAATAAGAGAAAATTGGGGGAATCACAATTTATAAAATAAAATATGGATTGCACTCTAAAGAGAGGCAAAGTATAGAAAAGACCAATGGAGAGATTACTAGGGGTGTGATATTGATAAGGTCTTCAACAGATCGGAATTGTTAATTACTCCTATATTTACTCAACAATATGTTTAGCTACAGATTAGGAGACATCATAAGTTTCTCAACAAAGTTAGATGTCTTAATCTTCGGGTTTTCTCAAATCCCAAGGTTGTTCTTCATAACAACCACATCAACTTGGGTGTGGATTCACTATATCTAGTTGCAATCCTTAACAGATGTGTAATAATGGGTTTTGTCTATGTCTAGCCCAACCCTACACAATTACCACCCAAATACCCCGTAGTATTTCCTCACCCATAACTTAATCTTCTTTTTCAAGAAATATTAAAGTAAGGAAATACAACCCACAATTGCAACTATGAGTTTTAAACTTAAAATTCAGAGGAAACACTAATCATACTAATTGAGTAAATCTAAGATCAAATACACAATACCAACCCAAATCAACCCCTATCATTCACACACCCCTAGCAAAGAATTTAGTTATTCATGTAAATAAAGTAAGACATTACATTAAACAACAATTCAATATCCATTCACAAACTTGAGTAAGAGAAATTCCATCAAGGCCTGAGCTCCAATAGAGTTTTCTACCTTCTAAATGAAGAAGATGACTCTTTCTCTCTCTACTTCTCTCTACTTTCGATACAAGCAAAAAGCAATAGAATAATCAATAATGGAATATTTTGTTCCTTTATGAGAGGTACAAAAATAGGGTACAAATATGCTCCTCATTTTTCGTACTTGACATTTTTACCCTTTGCTGAGGGGCTTAACTTGCGATTCACTGGAAGTTCACTCGTGCAGGTTCATGAAACGCTGATCAGTTCTAGCTGAAGGATAGAGAGATTTTCGGTGCTTTGGCCCTAGCATAGGTGGTTGGCCAGTGGTGATCCGCGGACCACAAGTTAGTCATAGTAGATGGCTGTAATGTTACACCCTAAATTTTTTTTTTAATGATTTATTTGGTGTTTATATGTCATATTAAGAGAATTATGGGTTGTATGTTGGTCTTAGGTGAGGAGGGAAATATGTGCAAAGGGAAAAGCGAAGAGTATGTGAAGTTTGTAAGTAAGGGACAAATTTAAAATGAATATATCTCCAAATACTTAATGATTTAGAACTCCTATAACCTATCAAATGAAAGGTAGTTGAGTCTAGTTTACAGTGAAAAAAGCACTTGTCAATTAGATTTCGAGTAAAAAGTTATGCTCGTTTAAAGACAGAACTATTGGCAGGGAAAGCGCCGTGGCGCACGGGCGCCGGACAGGCAGGTAGCAGTCGCGCCCGCGAGGGAGCACGTCGCACGGGCGCCGCACGTTGGCACCGCCTAACCCACCTATATGATGTAATTTTGAGCTAAAAATCTTATTTCTACTCTTTCACCTTATTTTTTTAAGATTTCTCAGAATTAAGAGCCCTGTCACATGGTGAAAAGATATACCAGGTAAGAAACGTCACCCTTGTCTCTTTCGAGCTTTGGGAAGAGAACCTTGGAAGAAAGTCTTGGCCTGTTGTTTTCTTATTGTTGATTGTGGTGCTGCTGCATTTTTAGCTGGTTCTGGACGGAGGAAAGAGTAGGAGTCTAGTCCTACTTTAGCTAATAACATCTCCAAGAAAGGGTAAGTAGTTTCCTTTTTGATTTCTGTGAGTCTGTGAGGTTAAAACTTGGAGAATGTTGTATTATTGTGTTGTTGTTCCTTTGTGTGTTCTTGTGGCATGTTGCTGCCCAATTTTTTTGAAACTTCGGTGAAGTGAAGTTTCTGCTTGTTGTGGTTGTAAATTGGACTTGGGAAGAGCCTTAAGGTGTAATCTTGAAAGGAAGGTTTTCGAAAGAAATCCGAGTCGACGTGCCAAGGTATGTAAAGGCATCCCTTTCCTTGTTTTTCAAGCACGAAAATATGTCATTGAAGGTAAATGTTAGAACTTTTAAGGTAAAATTTGATTAATATTCTCCCTTCCCGTAATTGATTTCTCGAAGCTTTGAACGACATTAAAATATAAGCAAGACGAGATTTAGCAGATAAAGTTGTCAATTAGGTAAACAGGTAAGTGCGTATAAGAATTGATAGAATAGTGAACACGACAGAAAAGACATGAGTGTAGAGTGAATCATGTTTGGAAAAGAAGTTATGATAAATGAGGAAAGTAGATCTAAAGGTTGTTAATTGGACGATACGGATTGCAATTGTGAACAAGTTAGGCAAACAGCTAGGAAGATTAACCCTGCTATAAAGACGTTTAGTAAAAGAGTTATAAGCAAAGTTGCTTCTGTTCAGTATGTGTTAAGTTGATGAATGTCCAGTGAAGTGTTAACTTCTTATGAAATGATTAGAATAGAGTGATTTTGAGATAGTAACTCAAGTTAAAGAGAAGTTTTTTATTGTGTTTTCAAACGATTTTGTTAAGTTATCCATTCTAAGTGTTTAAATTATATTTCAAATCATATGGGGGTTAATCCTAAAGCTTCTAAGCTATGCATAGTGATTCCTAGCTTTCTTAAGCTCCTCAGTTAATTACAAAGTTGTGTAAGTCAATCAAGCATCGTCTGAATTATGGCTATAACTCTTTTTTTCCTATAAGGCCGCACTTAGAGAGTTTCTTATGAGTTCTCAAGCTGAACAAATCCCAATCTCAGATTCTTAAGTTATATCTTCATGTCCCTAAGTTTTGTTATAGTGTGTTATGCTAATCTATGATGTTTTCAAGAGATCATATTTTGAGAATCATGCTAATGTCTCGGTCAAGTATTTGAAGTTGTTTACAAGTCTAAGAACTCATGTATTTATAAGACTTTCCAGTAAGAAGTCCTAATGTATATGATTTCCATGTTATAACATAAAGTTGAATTTTTTCAGTTATATTCAAGTCATGCATCTATATGTTTAGCTCTTGTTGAGTTATCATTTGAATTTCCTACAATCAGAGGAGAAATTCTCTCACGTACCAAAGTTCCTAATGTCTAAGTATGTATAAGCATATGCTATGATAATGATCAGTTAAGCTCAGAACATTAAACACCAAAAAGTCTCCTAGAGGTCACTTACTTAACTAAATATGAGTTTATATGTTATACAGAAGTCCCATACATTGTATGTCTGTAGTTAAGCTCTATGTATATGTTAAGCGTAATGACAAATAACTCCAAGTTCCAAGTTATAATTTCCATGATTTCTTGAAAATAAAACAAATGAATTATGAACTATATGTGCTCATCGACGTGATAAGTTGATAATAGAATTCCAGTGTATAGTTGTCGATAAATGTAAAGGAACCACCCTGTGGGCAGTATATATATGTATTTCCTCGATGTTAAAGGATTGTATAGGAATGAGAATCTATGTGCTTCTACTCAAGCGATATGTTAAATTGGTAAGATTGTTTGTAGGACATTGCTTGTAAGCCTACTAAAGTTCTTATGTTGTCTAACCTCCTGAAGGTCTGTTGAGTCACTAAGTTGACATGTTTGTATATAATTTGACAGCTCTACATGATATATGTGCATATTTTCTAAATTTACATGGTATATGTGCTCACTTGCATTTATACGTTACGAAAGAGACCTATTACAACCATAGATTTAGCATTTGTCATTTCAATGCTATATGTATTAAATTAACTCAGTATAAGCTCTATCAGCTCCGTTTATGATTATGATTGAGATATTTTTATTTTACCCCGATATGGTACATCGGTTGGAGATATTTTTATTTTCTCCCGGTATGATACATCGGCTGGAGATTTTTTATTTTACCCTGGTATGGTACACCTGCTGGAGATATTTTTATTTTACTCTAGTATGGTACACCAGCTGGAGGCATTTTTACATGAATTTTATGGTCGGCTGGCCATCGGCATTACAGTTATAACTTTACTTGTGCATTACTTGGTTGCATTTGCACTTTAGTATTGGGTTATTGTCAAGTTTCAATTTTTAGGATTCCGAGTTGTTACTGTTCCTTATTTCTGGCTTAGTTATCATTTCTATCTTATATGTTTACAGTTTTCACCCTTACATACCAGTACATTTCATTCGTACTGATGTCTCTTCACTTGGGGACTTGTGTTCATGTTGTAGGTGCGGGTAGAGGCCGGGATTGCAAGTTGCAGTAGTTGTTCGTGATATCAGCGGATGTGTTGGTATGCTCCTTTTCCTGGAGATAGGGCTTAGTAATTTCATCTTGAGTTTTGAGTTATATTTATGGGTAGGTCGGAGCCTTGTTACGACCATCAATTTAGTTTACTCATTAAAGGCTTTGTGGACTTAGTATGTGTAGTATTATTCAGTTTATGGCCTTGTCGGCTTTCCGTTACTTGGTTTAGCATAGTCATGGCCTTATCGGCATTTCAGTTATTTATTTGTGGTATCTGGGACCTTATGGGTCTAGATGTTTACTCTAGTTGATTGTGAAAGGTGGCCTAAAAGGCCTACGTATTACAATTATAGATGCTATATAGTCAGCTTCCCGATCAGTCGGGTATCGGGATCCAGTCGCACCCTCCCCCAATTTTGGGGTGTGACAAGTAAGTTCTTTAGCACTTTAACATTGGCACTGGTGATTCATCAGTGCTAATCTTCGGTACGTCGTCTCCATCCTTCCTCCATACAGTGGGTAACTATGGTCAATCCGGTGTTTTGCTAGTGGAGTGCCGGTCATCAATTCTATTTTCATATTTTTTTGCTAAATTTCATGCTTTTCTCCGTTCAAGTTATGTACCTGCAAAGATCAAGTAGAAAAGAAATATAATCTACCTAATTGACTTGAAAATTAAGCAAAAACTCATGTTTAAGAGCCTAGTGAGTTGGTAAATCACCAACTCATCAAACCCCCAAACTTGAACCATTTGTTATTCTCAAGTAACGTAATTCTTTTCATTTGATAAAATGGACAGCATGTCAAATATGAAGTTATGAATGAAGGACCAATGAGCCTAAGACAACATAAAACCGCTCACCAACTCAAGGAAAAAGATAAACGACTCCCCCTAAAGTGTGAGAAAGCTTCAAAAAGTAACCACAATGAGTAGGCATGCTTCACAATGCTTTCATTTTTCAAAACAAGGGAATGGTTTATCCAATCAAACACATATAGCATCTCAAATCATAATCATTTCGCATTCAAAGCTTGCCTTGAAGCTCACAATGCTCATGCCTCAACCATATCTTTACATCAATGCAAGCATTTTCTCAAAGGGAGTGATGCCACTCAGTACAAGAGAGAATCCCCTTTCTTTATAATAAAACAATGCACACACAAGGGATTATAAAATAAGACGATCACACTCATTCTCACAAAAGAATTCACCATGCACACAACTTAACCCATAAGCTTACCCTTCATGTAACTCACTACTAATATATAGCAACAACACTCAAAATCAATTAGGACTTGCGGGTTATGATGAAAGCTAGGGGTAAGGGTAGGATAGATTTCTAGCTCTAGTGACTACAACCTCCCTAATGCCTTTTTGTGACCACTTTTATCCTCCCATCAAATCCTTTAGATCACTTCACCTTATTTCTCCTTTCTAATCATCTTCATCTTTTATTTCTCAAGGGCCTTCCTAGTAACTCCTTTGACTCTCACATTTAGCCTCATATAAGCAATAGGTAACACCACTTCACTATTCTTTTTCTCCTTTTTTGAGGATTCAAGGTCTCTCAACCCATCATTTCATTCATTTTGATCACAATTTGGTGCTACCCCACACTTAAGCTCATCATATTTCTCCCCTTTTAGTAAACCCCCAAACTTAGGATTTTTTCTTCTTTTCCATTGACTCCTTATCTCTTTCTATGCCTTGGGCTTCAAGCCACAATTATTTTCATTCATTCATCACTTGCAATTAGGGAGGATGGGTGCCAAAGAAGAGGATTACAAAGGGACGTTGATCTTGTAATGTGCTTTCAAAGAATTAACAGTCCAAAGGCTCAACATTGGCTAGCAAGGGAAGACATTTCTGGAGGTAATTTTGGGTGAAGTGACTAATCAAAAGAAAGCCTAAAATCATGTTCTAAGGGAAACTACTTCTAGGATTTCGTCTTGAGTCATACTTAGGGCAAGTTCTAGACAAGCGGAGATGCATGAGACTCATTCAAATGACCTTACCACACAAGGCATCTCACCAAAAGAGTTCACACAAGTCATTATTATAAAAATATTTTTATTCAAGACAATAAAGCATGCGAATCCACAAGACAAATAGGGAATATGCCATGTATGACAAAAAAGTGCTACATTTTCCATTTCAAATGCCCTTCTTTTTCAAAATTCCGTATTCATGCCACATAAAAATTTTTGTGGTACCTCTCAAAAATAGTTTCACAAAAGACTCAAAGAAAAAAAAGGCATTTTCCCTTAAGAAAGTCACCTCACGATCTATCATTGGAAAATGTTACGCGGTTCGACAAACACAAAAAGAAAAAGAAATTTCTCCTTTGGAAAGAACCGTGGTACAAAAGAAAGCCCTTAGAGTTTATTCATTATCTACTGTTAAAAAAAGGAGAGAATCAAACTTGGGTCATGAACTTTAGGAAATAAAAATAAAGATCCACTCATTAGTACTAACAACATTCCATTTCATTACTTCATTGCTTAACAACCTCAAAGATAAGATACACACTCCCCTCCACCAAACATAAAAGAACACATTGCTCCCAATGTAAAAGGGAAGAACAAAAAGTTGAAGGAGACTCCCGGAAAGAATTAGTGATTGGGGTGAGGGAGCCATGACTATGTAGTTTCATCAGAATTCCATGAAGAAGTTTTCATTGCATACAGTATCAACGGATCAGGTGGGAGTTCCAATGATTTCCTTGGTTCAGGAACCACCCACTGGTCCAACAGAGTTCTGAGCTCATGATATGAAGTGGTATCCACCCAACTAGGTTTCCATAATGGATCTATTTCTCTCACAGTGAGAATTCAATGGGGTGGTGGCCGGCTATGATATATCTCTTCATCATACATAACTTTAGAAGGACTGTCAAACCCTAGGCACAATCATCCGGCGGGATCCTAGGCACCTCAGTCTAGGTAGCTGCCACTGTAGGTTTATGGAGGTCAATATTGTTTGAGGACAAAGAATCTATATGCCTCTCCATGTCACACCTCAAGGTAATTGCTTCATTCTCTAAGACCTCAACATTAGCGCAGAGGCATCTCAGCTTTTCTCTTGCAAGTTACATGGCCTTATTATTGGCTTGCTGGATCATGGAAGGTATTAATTTTGCCAACTTTATGATCTGGCTCTCATGAGCTTGTGCTATTTGTGCTATCTTCAACAGGTCGGTTGGTGGAGAGCGGTGACTGTAGCTTCTTGTGAAGACCCTGGTGTTGTGCTAGAGAACATAGAAGGTGGCAGGTTAATTTTGTCCACCATTCCTTCGGGGCGCTTTGAAGCTGGGACATCTTTATTAGTTTTGGTGGCTAGTGTAATCACTCCATCATCTCTCACAATTCTATCTAGTGGCCGAAAGAGAGAGCATGCGGCTCAGAGGCATAACATACTCACAAGGCTAGGATAAGGCAACGACATTGCCTGCTGCTTAGCCTTCCTTTTGAATTGATCTGCAATGATTTCCCCACGTTGATGTGTGTTTGATCCATAATGTAGGCACAAGAATTGTATAACACCCCAAAAATTTTTTGGTGATTATTTGATGTTTTTATGCTAGGTTAAGGAAAGTACGGGTTTTATATTGGTCGTAGATGACAAGAGAAATGTGTAGGATCAAAAAACCAAAGAGTATGTGAAGTTCATAAGTAAGGGTCAAATTTAAATGATCATATCTCCTAATATATAATGAATTAGAAGCCCCACGACCTATTAAATTAAAGGTATTTTAGTCTAGTTTTCAGAACATCAATCCACTTGTCAATCGGAGTTCGGAGTAAGAAGTTATGGGCATTTTACCGAAGAATCACCAGCGGTGACACGGGCATGATGCCCTAGCGCCTCCACCGCCCTATTTACTTAAAATCCGATTTTTCACTTGTAGAAAGTATTTTCAGCTAAATCTAAACCAACAAGCTTTCTAAGGATTCCATTTCTCTCTCAATTACAGCAGCTAGGACAAAGAAAATCAAGGAGGAACATCAAGCAAAGTTCAACAAATCACAAGATAAGTTGAGATTACCTTGCCGAGTATGATAGGGGCTGTTTTGGAGCTCGTTTTGGCAAGGTTTTGAAGAAGTTTTTCTGTGTTTCAAAATCTATTTGGACTTCCTATATATCCATCTTTGAGTGGGTGTTGAAATCAGGAAAAAATGTAAGGATTTCTCCCCTTTTAAACCTCTCAAATTGCAAAGCGAAAATCTGGAAATTGGCAGCTAAGTGAGCGGCCGATGGACTGTTTCTGAGCTGAGTTTTGCTCATTTTCCTTAGGCGTTTTAACTGTTTCTTTTGATGGAATTATACTTCATATTGAGGGGTATAATTACAGAAAAACTAAGGTAAAATTTCCCTCTTGTTTCTCCCTCAAAAGTTAGTGAAAATTAGTTGAGAAAATGGCTAAATGTTGTTGATGTTGCCGTGTGTTGTTGTTGCTATTGTGACTGCCTCTGGTTAGTTATTTTGGCTGAATATTTTCTATATATTAAGGTTGTATTTGGACTATAAATCCACTGGATTAAGGAGGTTGAAGGCTGAACATTGAGATAGGAAATCGGCTAGAGAAAAGTTATTTGGAGAAAGGTATGTAAGGCGCCCCTTCTATCATTCTTTGAAGCACGATAAGTATGTTGTGAATCGAATGAGACAGCAACCTATTTAAAAGTATTGAGTCAGTATGTTAAGCTTCATTTAAGCTTTAAAGTTCCATGTTTTTTTCAGGATAAATGTTAAGATTATGCCTAGCCGAAGTGAGACATCTAAAGTGTGATATTGTGTTGATTGTTGTCTTAGTTGTGCATTGAGTTGGAGACCCCTTAGCGTGGGCATTGTTAGCTGGTCCTTAATTTATGTAATGTGTATATATATGTGATGTTAAATGTGTTTAATGGTCTGGTTGCTAACTGAAATTGGTGAAAGAGCCAAGATGAGGACGTGTAAACGATTTTAAGCCACGTAAAGACGTCGCAAGCTATTGAGGGTAAACGAGCTTATCAAATTAGGATTACCTTGTTATGGTTGTCCTTTATCTTATGTCTATGTTATGAAATATGTTAGGCCATAGGGATATTTCATAATCCTTTCCCTTAAGACGAATGACAAGCTAGCGAGTTTCTGAGCTCTAGTGTCCCTTGAACACGATCTATAAATTTTGTTGAAAATATTAGGTCATCAGTAGTTCCTTATGATTTATACAAGTTTTTAATACATGCATTTAAGTTCTATTTTATAGATTTACATGTTATATGTACTCAGTTCCAGTTATGCATTATAAAGGAGGCCTATGGAGGCCATATGTTTAATATTCGTCATTTCTATGCTGTACGTATTGAGCTGATCCAGTATAAGCCATATCAGCTCCATTTATGATTTTGTCTAAGATTTATTGATTTTACCTCGATGTGGTACACCCGCTAGAGGTCTTGCTATTTTACCCCGGTGTGGTACACCGGCTGGATTGATTTTACCTTGGTATAGTACTCCAGCTGGAGGCATTTTCATTTTTACCCCGGTGTGGTACAATGGCTGGAAGAATTGTATATAGATTTTATGGTTGGCTATCTGCTGGCATTTCAGTTATAATCTTTGTTGTGCATTAGATGGTTGCATTTACACTTAAATAATGAGTTATTGTCAGGTTTCTATTTTCAGGATTCCGTGTTGTTACTACTCCTTATTTCTGGCCTAATAATCATTTTTATCTTACATATTTATAGTTTTCAGCCTTACATACTAGTACATTTTATTCGTACTAATGTCCCTTCATCTTGGGAGCCTTCCTGCAATTATTCTGCAAGTACAGGTCGAGGCTCAGATCATCAGACGTAGTAGGAGCTAGATTTTAGTAGAATAGTGGTATTCTCCTCTCTTCCAGGAGCCATGTCCTAGTTTGGACTATTTTCAGTTTCGTGTATAGCATGGGTAGGCCGGGGCCCTGTCCCGTGCATTTCAGTTTGTTTACTTTATAGAGGCTGATGTGGACTAGTTTGTATAGTAGTGTGGGTTGTGTAGTATTATTGTTTTTTCATTGCTTTGCTTAGCTTTATTGTAGCCTTATCGCCTCTCCAGGTTGCATATTTATAATTGTCAAGGCATTATTTTCCCAGTATTTATCTTGGTTGGTTGTGACAGGTGGCTTGGTCAGCCTTAGTGTTACATATATAAATGCTATATAGCCGGCATCTCGATTGATCATGAATCGAGTACCAGTTATGCCCTACCCCAGTTTTGGGGCGTGACAGACTTGGTATCAGAGTGAAATTGTTTCCTAGGGAGTCCACAAAGCCGTTTCTAGTAAAGTCTTACTTATGGGTATGTATTGCACCATACTTATAATCAGGAGGCTACAGGACATTTAGGAATTGTTTCACTTCTTTTACTAATAGTTCGTGCAATAGGTTGAGCTCATAAGTACTGTGATATCTAAATAGTGTTATTGTGTCAGAGTATGCCTGTGGCAAGGAAGATGACTACAAGGTTTATTGGCACATCCGTTGGGGAGGGTACTAGTCTCCCTCCAGTGGATCAGAGAGACAGGTTAAAGGCTCAGAGTGAATCTCCTACCCCAAGTATTACAGTTCCTCCCGCACCGGCCAGAGCAATGGCAGATAGACCTCCAGCTCCTCCCACACTAGCAGTACTTGAGGGTAGTAGAGTGGCAGATCCTCCAACGACTGTGGTGCCTCCAATTGTTCCGGAAGGACAGGGTCATGAGGGGCTATTCAGCTGATGGCTCGTATAGCTGCAGGTCAAGAGCGATGATTAGAGGCGACAGAGAGACATAGAGGCCAGACAATTAAGAGTTCCAAGGCCCGCGAGTTCTTGAGTTTGAACGCTCCTATACTAACCAGATCAGACCTAAGCGAGGATCCTCAGGACTTTATCAATAATACTTATAGGGTGTTAAAAGTGATGCGAGCTACAACGACTGAGTAAGTAGAGTTGGTGGCCTTCAGACTATGTGATGTGGCCATATTGTGGTATGAGGCTTGGGCTCGATGCAGAGGAGCTAATGCACCACCAGCTGAGTGGGAAGAGTTCTCTGAGGCCTTTATGTACCACTATCTACCCCGAGAGCTTTGACAGGCTCGAGCTGAGCAGTTTTTGCACCTAGAGCAAGGAAGTATGAGTGTGCGAGAGTATTGTCTTTGGTTTAATTCTCTTGCAAGGTATGCTCCTCACATTGTTCAGACGTTAGAGGATAGAGTTCATCGGTTCGTGTTAGGATTGGGGCTTTATATAGCTCGAGATTACTTGGGGGTATCTACTCAGGAGCACATGGACATTTCACGAATTCAAGCTTTCGCCTAGAGGACAGAGGATTTGGTAAATCAATTACGGGATACTCGGAGACAGCAGGAGGAACAAAAGAGAGCTAGAACTATGGGCGCTTACAGAGGGCCGTAGGGTGACCCAAGGGCTCAGTCATCCAGGCAGTCAGTTAGGCCAATAGGTAGTGCCCCACCTCAGTTTCAGGGACAGAGAAGGGACCAAGGCCTAGGTCTATTTAGCTCTCGACGATAGGAGAGGGTGGGGCAGAGGCGACCACCATTGCCGCCTTTTCCCCGATGTGGGAAATCTCATTTAGGTCAGTGTCATCAGGGGCAGAATTTATGTTAGCGTTATAGGCAGCCTGGGCACTTTATGAGGGATTGTTCAGATAGGGTCGAGGCGAATCAAGCGCGATCAGCGGTTGCTTCGTCATCCTCTATTCGACCTCCCAAACTTGATCCTCAACAAGTAGCAGGCCATGGCGGAGGTAGAGGGAGAGAGGATTCTAGTTCTGGGGAAACCCAGAATCGATTTTATGCTTTGGGTAGTCGACAGGACCAGGAGGCCTCACCTGATGTTGTTACAGGTACTTTAATTATTTATTCTCGTGCAGTATATGTATGACTTGATCCTGGTTCTACACTCTCTTATTTTACACCATTGTTTGCGAGTCTGTTTGAGACAGTCCCTGAGTTATTATCTATACCTTTTTCTGTTTCTATGCCAATTGGCGAATCTGTGTTAGATAGACGAGTTTACCTAAACTGCATAGTATTGGTATGTGATAGATCAATCTTAGCTGATCTAGTTGAGCTTGAAATGGTTGATTTTGATGTCATTTTGGGTATGGATTTGTTGGCGGCATATTATGCTAATGTTGATTGCACAGTTAAGGTTGTCAGATTCAATTTTCCCGGCGAGCCAGTCCGGGAATGGCAAGGTAATGACGCTACGCCTAAAGGTAAGTTTATTTCATACCTTAAGGATCAGAAGTTGATACCCAAAGGTTGTATTTCTCACTTGGTTTGGGTAAGAAACTTGGAATGTGTGCCTACGACTCTCCAGTCAATTCCTATTGTAAATGAGCTCCCTGAGGTCTTTCGAGAGATTTTTCTTGGAATTCCTCCTGAAAGGGAGATAGATTTTGCTATTGATCTACTTCTAGGTACTCAACCTATATCGATCCCTCCTTACAGAATGGCTCCAGCAGAGCTAAGGGAATTAAAGGAGCAGTTGAGAGATCTTCTCAAGAAAGGATTCATTCGACCTAATGTATCGCCTTGGGGTGCACCAGTGCTCTTTGTGATAAAGAATGACGGGTCGATAAGAATGTGTATTGATCATAGGCAGCTAAATAAGGTTATGATTAAGAATAAGTACCCACTTCCTAGGATTGATGACCTGTTTTATCAGTTATCGTGTGCTAGATGCTTCTCAAAGATCGATTTGAGATCCAAGTACCATCAGTTACGGGTTAGGGAAGTTGATATCCCCAAGAATGCCTTCAGGACTAGATATGGCCATTATGAGTTCTTAGTGATGTCATTTGGGCTTACTAATGCCCCAACAGCTTTTATGGACCTGATGAACCAGGTGTTTAGGCCTTTTCTTGATGTATTTGTGATCGTCTTCATTGATGATATTTTGATTTACTCGTGATCCGAGGCCGAGCATCCAGGTCATTTGAGAGTAGTATTACAGACTCTGTAGGAGCACAGGTTGTATGCTAAATTTTCTAAATGTGAGTTTTGGCGAACATTTGTGGCTTTCCTTGGTCATGAAATTACAGCTGAAGGTATAATAGTGGATGGTATGAATATAGAGGCAGTAAAGACTTCGCCCAAACCCTTGAATCCTATTGAGGTTCGCAGCTTTCTGGGGTTAGCAGGTTATTATCACCGATTTGTGGATGGTTTCTCTACTATCGCTGTACCATTGACAAAGTTGACTCATAAAACAGCTAAGTTTCAGTGGATAGAGGCATGTGAGCAGAAGTTTTTTAGGAATTGAAGGATAGGTTGACTTCAACACTTGTCCTTACTCTTCCAGAGGGTGTCGAGGGTTATGTGGTCTATTGTGATGCTTCGAGAGTTGGGCTAGGTTATGTTCTGATGCAACACGACAAGATCATTGATTATGCCTATAGACAATTGAGGAAGCACGAGTAAAATTATCCTACCCATGATCTTGAGTTGGGTGCAGTGGTATTTGCATTGAAGATTTGGCGCCACTACTTATACAGGGTACATTTGATACCTTCACAAATCATAAGAGCCTCTAGTATTTTTTTCAGCAGAAGGAGTTGAATTTACGCTAGAGAAGGTGGTTAGAATTGCTGAAAGATTTTGATGCTGGCATTTTGTATCATCGGGGCAAGGCAAAGGTTGTAGCTGATGCGCTAAGTTGCAGGTCTATGGGTAGCTTGATTCATATTCAAGTTGACAAGATTGAAATGATGAAGGCTCTACAACAGTTGGTTGACTTATAAATTCGGTTACTGGATGCCAAAGATGGGGGTGTTATTGTTAAAAACACAGTAGAATCTTCCTTCGTAGCGGAAGTTAAGCAACGACAATATGATGATGCAGAGTTAGTCTTACTGAGAGACAGTATACCATAACAGAAGCAGAGCCTATTTGATTGTGGACCCAATGGAGTTCTTAGATACCAGGGTCATCTATGTGTACCTAATGTGGGTGAATTACTGGAACAAACTATGTATGAAGCTCATTATTCTCGATATTCAGTACACCCAGGTGCCACAAAGATGTATCGTGAACTGAGGTAGCTATATTGGTGGAATGGCATGGAAAAGGACATCACCAGTCTTGTGACGTAGTGTCCCAATTACCAATAGGTGATGGTTCAGCACCAGAGACCTGGAGGTTTGGTAGAGGATATAAAAATTCCAGCCTAGAAGTGGGAGGTCATTAATATGGATTTTATTATAGGATTTCTTAGAACGAGCAGGAAGCATGATTCTATCTGGGTAATAGTTGATAGATTAACTAAATCAGCTCACTTCTTACCAGTTAAGACTACATATGCTGCAGAGGATTATGCTAGGCTTTATATACAAGAGATAGTTCGCCTACATGGCATCCCCTTGTCTGTTATTTCTTGCAGAGGTGCTCAATTCACAGCAAACTTCTGGAAGTCTTTCCAAAAAGGCCTGGGCACTCATGTAATCAGTACTGCATTTCATCCTCAGATAGACGGACAGGCTGAATGCACCATTCAAATGCTTGAAGATATGTTACGTGCCTATGTTTTAGATTTTAGCTAAAGCTGGGATGATCATGTTCCCTTGATTGAGTTCGCCTATAATAATAACTAGCAGGAAGTATTCAGATGGCTCCATATGAAGCTTTATATGGGAGAAAATGCAGGTCACCAGTGGGATGGTTTGAACTCAGTGAGGCAGAGTTATTGGGGCCAGACTTAGTGCCAAAAGCTATTGACAAGGTGAAACTTATTAGAGTCGACTTCAAACAGCTCAGAGAAGGCAGAAGTCTTATGCAGATGTACACCGTCGAGTGCTGGAGATTGTTGTTAATGATTGACCCTTCCTGAAAGTGTCTCCTATGAAAGGCATTATGCGATTTGGCCGAAACGGCAAGCTGAGTCCTAGATATGTTGGGCCCTACAGAGTTATCCGCAAGATAGGAAAAGTTGCCTATGAGTTGGAGTTGCCACCAAAGTTAGCGGCAGTCAACCTAGTATTTCATGTATCAATGTTGCGGGAGTATATAGGAGACTCAACCCATGTTATTCCTATCGATGATGTCCGAATTTCATAGGAGATGACCTACACCGAGGTTCCAGTTGCTATTCTTGATCGGCAAGTCAGAAAACATCAAACCAAAGAAGTCTCCTCAGTTAAAGTATTATGGCAAAGTAATAACATTGAGGAAGTGAATTGGGAGACTGAGGAGGAAATGAAGAATAAATATCCTCACCTATTTATGATGTCGACGTGATGTTAAGGTATGTGTTTGATACTTAAGTTACTGAGTATCTATTTTGATGCATATTAAGTAAAGTTAATTTCCATTTGGGGATGAATGTTCCTAGGGGGGGGGGGGAATAATATAACACCCCGGAAAATTTTTGGTAATTAGTTGATGTTTTTACGCTAGGTTAAGGAAAGTACGGGTTTTATATTGGTCGTAGATGACAAGGGAAATGTGTACGAACAAAAAACCAAAGAGTATGTGAAGTTCGTAAGTAAGAGTCAACTTTAAGTGATCATATCTCCCAATATATAATGAATTAAAAGCCCCACGACCTATCAAATTAAACATATTTGAGTCTAGTTTTCAGAACATCAAACCTCTTTTCAATCGAAGTTCGGAGTAAGAAGTTATGGGATTTTTACCGAAGCATAGCGAGCGGTGACGCTGGCATGACGCCCTAGCGCCTCCACCGCCCTATTTACTTAAAATTCGATTTTTCACTTGTAGAAAACATTTTCATCTAAATCAACTAGCTTGCTAAGGATTCCATTTCTCTCTCAATTCCAGAAGCTAGGACAAAGAAAATCAAGGAGGAACATCAAGCAAAGTTCAAGAAAATCACAAGATAAGTCGAGATTACCTTGCCAAGAATGTTAGGGGCTGTTTTGGAGCTCGTTCTGGCAAGGTTTTGAAGAAGTTTTTTCTGCGTTTCAAAATCTATTTGGACTTCCTATATATCCATCTTTGAGTAGGTGTTGAAATCAGGAGAAAAGGTAAGGATTTCTTCTCTTTTAAACCTCTCAAATTGCAAAGTGAAAATCTGGAAATTGGCAGTTGAGTGAGCTGCCGATGGACTGTTTGTGAGCTGAGTTTTTTTCAATTTCCTTAGGAGTTTTGGATGTTTCTTTTGATGGAATTATACTTCATATTGAGGGTAGAATTACAGAAAAACTAAGGTAAAATTTCCCTCTTATTTCTCCCTCAAAAGTTAGTGAAAACTAGTTGAGAAAATGGCTAAATTGAATGAGATAGAAACCTATTTAAAAGGCTTGAGGAAGTATGTTAAGCTTCATTAAATCTTTAAAGTTCCATGTTTTATTGAGGATAAATGTTAAGATTATGCCTAGCCGAAGTGAGACATCTAAAGTGTGATATTGTGTTGATTGTTGTCGTAGTTGTACATTGAGTTGAAGACCCCTCAGTGTGGGTATTGTTAGCTGGTCCTTAATGTGTGTCATGTGTATATATATGTGATGTTAAATGTGTTTAAAGGTCTGGTTGCTAACTGAAATTGCTGAAAGAGCCAAGTTGAGGGCGTGTAAATGATTTTAAGCCACGTAAAGACGTCACAAGCTATTGAGGATAAACGAAATTATCAAATTAGGATTACTTGGTTATGGTTGTCCTTCATATTATGTGTATGTTATGAAATATGTCAGGCCAAGGGGAGATTTCATACTCCCTTTCCCATAAGCCGAATTACAAGCTAGCGAGTTTCTGAGCTCAAATGTCCCTTGTAATCGATCTATAAATTTTGTTGAAAATCTTAGGTCATCCATAGTTCTTTATGATTTATACAAGTTTTTAATACATGCATTTAAGTTCTATTTTCTAGCTTTACATGTTATATGTACTCAGTTCCAGTTATGCATTACGAAGGAGGCCTATGTAGGCCACATGTTTAGTATTCATCATTTCTATGTTGTACGTATTGAGATGGTCTAGTATAAGCCATATCGGCTCCATATATGATTTTGTCTAAGATTTATTGATTTTACCCTGTTGTGGTACACCGGCTGGAGGTCTTGTCGTTTTACCCCGGTGTGGTACATCGGTTGGACGGATTTTACCCGTGTATGGTACACCGGCTGGAGTCATTTTTATTTTTACCCCGGTGTGGTACACTAGCTGGAAGAATTGTATGTAGATTTTATGGTCGGATGTTTGCTGGCATTTCAGTTATAGTTTTTGTTGTGCATTAGATGGTTGCATTTACACTTTAATAATGAGTTATTGTCAGGTTTCTATTTTTAGGATTCCAGGTTTTTACTACTCCTTATTTCTAGCCCAGTTATGATTTTGATCTTACATGTTTACAGTTTTAGCCTTGCATACCAGTACATTTTATTCTTACTGATGTCCCTTCATCTTGGGACCCTTCCTGCAATCATTCTGCAAGTACATGTCGAGGCTCAGATCATCAGACTTAGTAGGAGCCAGATTTCAGCAGAATAGTGGTATGCTCCTCTCTTCCAGGAGCCATGTCCTAGTTTGGACTATTTTCAGTTTTTTGTACAACATGGGTAGGCCGGGGCCCTATCCCGTGCATTTCAGTTTGTTTACTCTGTAGAGGCTATTATGGACTAGTTTGTATAGTAGTATGGGTTGTGTAGTCATATTGGTTTTTCATTACTTTGCTTAGCTTTATTGTAGCCTTTTTGGCTTTCCAGGTTGAATATTTATAATTGTCAAGGCATTGTTGTCCCAGTATTTATCTTTGTTGGTTGTGAAAGGTGGCTTGGTTAGCCTTAGTGTTACATTTATAGATGCTATATAGTCAGCTTCTTGATCGATCATGAATCGAGTGCTACTTGCACCCTACCCCAGTTTTGGGGAGTGAAAAATTGCGACCTCAGTAGGGACCTGCATTGTACTCTTTGAAGGGATAATTCGAGCACATACCAAATCCAGCCATATGCGAGCTTCAAATTTTAAATCGTTGCAGTGAATCATTCATTTTGAAGTAGCCCCCTATGGTTGATATCTTTGATTTTCTTTATCTTCCACCTTCCTTCGGAACTCTAAACTTGGTTGGATTGGTTCAGTCCGATAGATGGAATTAATTGCTTTTGGGGTGATGTTCATTTATTGTGCCCGCACCCACACGGATTGAAGGCAGAGAAATGTGTATACATGGCATTTGTGCTTCAAGGTGCTTTTTCGCACACTGCAAGAGGCATAGAACTCCCACAGCAACTCAGGGAAGTGGGGGCCTACGGGTATAGTGAATGGACCATAATATCGAATGCCGATTTGATTGTAGATATTTGGGTAGTCATCCTTGAAGGATTCCGCCTCAAGTTGAGCTTCCCCTTGAAGGACAACTAGTAAGCTTCCATTTTGTCCAGCCCAAAGCAAAGTTGCAAAATACACTGGGCCTCCTCATAAGTTATGTCTTGCATGTTGGTGTTGGTCATTAGGGCTTTCCCTATGCTATTCCATCTAGAGATGGACATGATGTTGCGGGCTACTATTAGTACTATACAAAGATTTGAAAGGAGAAAAACAACTAAATAGAATATATGGAAAAAATTGAAAAACTGAATCATATCCAATTAGAAGCGAAGACATATTAAAGCTAGTAACACCAATAGAACATTGGAAAAATGCAGGTGGTGATCCGTGAAGCGCCGATGAACTACCGTCATTAGGCATAAAACTGGAAAGAGACATCCTTCATCGGTGCCACACCGGCGAGTCACCGATCTCGAACCATGAAGCGTAGATGAAATGTGGGTTCGTGGTAGTGGCCTGTAACCTCGCGCCTAGACACGTGTTTTAACCGGCGGTTCGCCGGACAGGACTGGCATTTCACCGATGGGCTGCCTCACATTTAGTGTATCAGAATTCCTTCCAAAATATAGATTCCTCCACTCATTATCCCTCACTATCACTTACATAATTAGCTATAATAAAAATGATAACGATGATTTGCCCTTAAGAAAGACATCACTCTATCTATCATTAGGCAAATCGTGCATGCGAAGCACACGGGGTTACTCAGACTTCACCCCCAAATTAGAATCTCCACCATATAAATCATGAAGTGCACACACCAAATAAGACACCCACATTAACATGTGAACCCTAAGATAGAACCACCAACACACCCTCTACATGAACGATATTAAATCAAGTAAAAGTAGAGAAAGGTGAACATGAGTGGTACCAATATCTATTATAGCATGCTTGAGTTCAGATTTATATTCTCAATTGAAGTACATCAAAGCTAGTAGACACATACCAAGTTGAGAAGGGAGAATAAGTAGGGAGATGAAAGCTTTGTGACTTGCTCAATTATGGTGACTTCAAAGTCATGGGAATTTAGGTGAGGTAAGATGGGTGATGGATAAGAGGTATTTAAAGGCTAAGAGAGCGAAAGTGATTGCGAAAGAAGAAGGTAGGTGATAACAGAGTTTATGTTGGGAAGGTGGTTTGTTGGAAATATAAGAGGTGGTGGGAAAGTGAAAAGTGTGGGAAAATGGAAAAGTGGGAAGGGTTTGATGAATAAGGGTTGTTTTGGGGATCTGGAACGAGTTTTTAGATTCCTGGTTTGGTTGGTCAACGGTGGTCAATATTTTTAATCGAAGTGTATACCTAGGTCTGTGCTTAACCATAGATAGCGAGTGCGTACCGGCGGTTCGCCGGGTTTTGCACCGATGATCATCACCTTTTCAGTTCTCTAGCTTATAGCCAGCAATATCCGGCGTCTCACGGGTTGGCACCGGCAATTTGCCGGTTTGGCCATGGATATTATCATAACTATCAGTTGTATTATTTGAAGCTAGTGGTTCACGGATTAGTATCGACGTTCCACCGGTCGATCATTGATTTTCTTCCTCATTCTCAACTTTTCTGCCTTGCACATGCGATAGGGCGGCCCTTGCATTTTCACACCGGCATTTTGCTGATCTTGCGCCAGTCCTTCCTTGTTCTTCTTCTCCTTGTTATTGCATCCAATTTACCTACAACATAAAAACAACAAAACATCAAAACGCTAAAGATTTAAATTCTTGGGTTGTTTCCCAAGAAGCGCCTTAGTTAACGTCGTGGCACGACAGAGGCTCCTTATGTGCTATGGCTTATCCAAATACATGACCACTATTCGACCAACCTCCTCCAACACTCCCAATACTTCTTTACCCTTTGTCCATTCACCTTGAATTTTGACCTATCTTCTCCTTCAAGTTCAATGGCACCATTTCCGAAAAACTTGGGACACCATAAATGGCTGACCATTAGGATTTGAGCTTGATGGGGAATAACCTTAGTCTTGAATTGAACAACAATACCATATCCCCTGGAACAAAATTTCGATGCAAGATTTTTGGGTCATGGTAATGCTTCATGCGGGCCTTATAAATAGTTGTGCTCTCATATGCCCGCAATCTAAATTCATCCAAATCATGCAGATTTTCCTCTCGCCCTTGGATGGCTTTCTCCCAATCAACGTTCAAGCTCTTCAGTTACCACAAGGCTTTATGTTCTAGCTCAACAGGGATGTGGCATGCTTTGCCAAAAACAAGATAGTATGGTTATCTATCTCTATCTTAATCCCACACACAAACACTCCAATTCCTCACTATTATCTTCTCACCCAACTCTCACATTTCTTTCGCAACCAAAAGCAAGAAAAGTAAAGCACAATTCATGTTTGCAAACCATCAATTTTGGTAATTATAACCTGGAGAAAACAATAGATCTACAAATTCAATAAGAATCAAAGAGAAATTTATCAAAACCAGTCAAATAAACAAACCCACCATGAATATACCTCTAGCTAGAAAATTAGTCAACATATTTAAGGATAGAGAGAAGATACCAAGAGGATTCCCCTCATATTCATCACATTAGCTTCACAAATTTGCTTCACAAGCTCTTACAACAGTGGTGGAATTCCCCCAAAATAGGTTAAAGAAAAAGAAGAAGAAAAGTACTACCTAACTCTACAAATCTATGGAGAAAAGATTCTCTTAAAAATTCTATGAAGAAGATGAAGTCTAGATGAATCAATGAGTGGTGTACAATGAAATTTATGTAGATATCTATACTTTATTGTGTAAAACTTTTCCCAAATGCCCTTGAAGATTCTAGACGCTTTGGAGACCTGTTTGGACCGTTTTCCCCTTCATTAGATAGCCTTTCCGGTGAGGAATCGGCATTGTGCTGGTGGCAATCCGCGGAGCACTAATCTTTAGCCGGTTGAAAACAGTATCTTGCCAGGGGGAACCGGCAGTTCAATGGGCGTTTAGCCGATGCCATTCCATGAACAGGCGGTTGTTTAGCCGATCTGGGTAGTAGCTTCGGCATTTCACCAACATTTCACCCTTCCAGATCCGCGTTTAGCTGATTCAAAGCATATCTTTGCACCTCTTCTTGAGCTCAAATCTTCCATTATCTTTAGCCCCTATCCTTCATATGCTAACTCATCAAATTTCATCTCAAACTACATGTGTTTTTCTTGATTTCATGCTTTCTCTACTCACATGAAGTACCTACAAAGAATTCAAGAGAAAGGGCATAAAATCCACATAAATGACTCGAAAACTAGGCAAAAGCCATGGTTAGGAGCCTAGTGAGTTGGTAAATTTCCAACTCACCAAACCCCCAAACTTGAACCATTGCTTGTCCTCAAGTAATGCAATTCTTTACAGTTGAGAAAATGAACAACTTGCTATATATATGAGTTTTTTCATTAAGGGCCAATCAAGACATTCTTACGCAAGAGGACATTGCTAAAGCTTAGAGCACTATGGTAGTTGTACATAAAATCATCAACCCTCAAGACAATCCAAACATTATACACCAACTAAAGAAAAAGAGGAGACTCAAACCATGTTGCACACGCTTCACTAGATAACCACAATCATTAAACATATCTTGAATGCATTGATTTCATTCAAACAAGGGGCATAGTTCCTCAAAACAAGTTCAAAGAGCATCTCAAGTCATTGGCAATTCACATTCAAAGCTTGCCTTAAAGTTCGCTACCTGCTTTCCTTAATCATACCTCCCTTTGAAAATAATTTTAAGCATTTCCTCCTGGGAAATGATGCCCCTTATAAGAAGAGAGAATCCCACACACATTTTTTAGCATTTCACATAACGGGATTATAAGATAAGACAAATGCGCTCACTCTTACAAAGAAATTCAAGTGCATACAAATTGACCCATAGGCTTGCCCTTCATGTATCTCGCCACTAATGTAGTGTTGCTATACTCAAAATCAATTAGGACTTGTGGGTCATAATGAAGGCTAGGAGTAAGGGTAGGATAATTGTTTAGATTTTGCTGACTAAAGCCTTCGTAATACCTTTACAAACACTTGTAACATCCCATCATCTTATTGAGATCACTCCTCCTTATTTCTCCTTGTTCATAATCTTCATCATTTTTGTAGCACAAGACACCCTTATAACGCCTGTGAATTTCACATTTAGCCTTATATATACAAGAGATAGCACCTTTTTTCTATTCTTTCTCTTTTGATGATTCGAGGACTTTCAACCTATCGATTCACTCATTTCAACACGATTTTGGTGCTACCTCACATTGAAGCTCTTATTTTCCCCCTTCTCTTGCAAACCCCCAAACTTAGACTTTTGCCTCATGTCACATTCATTTCCTTGTTGCTCCTTATTTCATGGGCTTCAAGCCCCATTTTTTTCATTATTTTATCACTAGCAATTAGGGAGGATGGGTGCCGAAGAGAAGGATTAAAAATTGTCATTATCCTTGTAATGTGGTTTCCAAAGAAAGGGTACAAGGCTCAAATATTGGCTATCAAAGATTAATGTTCAAGAAGGTCATTTGGGTGAACTGACTAACAAAAGAAGGCCTAAGATCATGTTCTAAGTGCAGCCACATCTATCATTTCTCCTTGAATCACACATATGGCAAGTTCTAGACAATTATGCATACACAAGAATTAAGCCAAATAACTCATCACACAAGGCATCACAATACAAGGAGTTCACACACTTCCTTTGTCACATTAAGAGGATGACTTTTAATGAGCTAGTTATGAATGAACAAGCCAAGTAGAGAATATACAATTCATGATAATAGCGTGGTCATTTTCACATTTAGATACCCCTCTTTTCTTTTCAAAATTCATGCACAATGCCAAACAAGAAATGTTGGTGGTACCTCATCAAATACGTGCACAAAATACTCTACAAGACTCTAGACTTGACTTTTCCCTTAAGAAAGTTGCCTCTCAATCTATCATCGGGAAATGCCAACTCGGTTCGACAATAAAAAGAAAAGACAAAGAAATCGCTCCTTAGGAAAGAACCATAGTATAAAGAAAACCCTTGGATTTTATTCAAAGACTACTATCTAAACAGGACATACTACTAACAAGTAATGATGATTTACCCTTAAGAATGACGTCACCCAATCTATCATAGGGCCATATCTTACATCACTTAGCAAGTGGGCTACTTAGACTTCACCTGTAATAAAAATAAAGCATTGTCCTCAATGCATATGGTAAAGAAAAATAAGAAAGGAATAGGTGAAAGAACTCCCTGGGTCGTCTACTCATAACCGGTGTTCCACTAGCGTTTCATCGGACTAAAACAGATGTGCCACTACTTAAGCAATTTTCTTT
Organism: Datura wrightii; assembly: GCA_035772735.1. Lineage (NCBI taxonomy): Eukaryota > Viridiplantae > Streptophyta > Magnoliopsida > Solanales > Solanaceae > Datura > Datura wrightii. The sequence continues at coordinate 115,882,069 of JASDFA010000001.1, forward strand.
TGGGCCTTCTATTTGACATCTGCTTTCGCGCATTTGGACTTGCGCTTCGCTAGTTTAGCGCCGGTTGCTCAATTTAAATTTGGCTTCTCTTACCTTTATCACATTTCATACCTGTTCCATTCCTGCACAATCAAAGACAACACCAACATAAAGTAAAACAAAACAAAAGGAAAAGTAAGAACAAAAAGTAAAAGCACTTGGGTTGCCTCCTAAAAAGTACCTTAGTTAACGTCGTGGCTCGACGACTACAACTTTACCACTTTTCTCTCTATTTTGAGCATTTGAATCACACCCCTAGCTTTTTATCCATTCTTCTACTCTGCTTGAGGGGTGGTGGTGTAAGTATCAAGGGACCAAGCAATGGATATTGCATCTTGTGTTTCTTGGCCCTTAAAGGAGTGAGGTGCTTTAGCCTTGTTGGCTTGCCATACTCTAAGATGAAGCCACCTTGATCTTCCTCCTTAACTTCCTCCATTGACTTGGTCTCCTCAGTCTCCATTTTGTCAACCAAGTTTAATGTTGAAAAATGATAAGAGGGCGGTCTAAGTCGCTCCCCTTTCAAGCATGCTTCTTTCTTCACATCCTCCTTTTTAAGTGCACTAGAGTCCTTGAGAGTGATTTGTTGGATGTCATTTGGAGACTCTAGTGTCACTTCTTCAACCCTGGTATCTTGCATTTTTACAATGTTGGTTGGTTGGCACACCTCAATGACTTCTTCAAACACTCACCTTGACTCCTTCTTCATCATCATTTTGTGCTTCCTCCATTGAGTCATGTTGAACTATGTCCTATTGTTCACTTTTTCTTGTTACGCTCCTCAATGTCTCCTCCGCTTCTTCTTTTAGAGACTTACTGCTCTCTTCTTGAGGAGTTGATGATTCCATGGGCATGGAGGGGTTGACATTGTTTTCCGCATTATACTCTCTCTCCAAAAAGGCTTGGAGCATAACTTCTATGTGCTCACATGTATTTCTGCTACCTTCAGTTGCCATGGGTTTATTCCTTTCAAGCTTAGAAGCACAACTTCTATTATAGTCACTATAGTGAGAAGTAACCCCATTTGGACATCCATCCCAGTGTTTTCCATGACTACCACATAATGTGCATCTATACCCATCATAGGAAGGAGAAGGTGCACTCATCTCCCTTCTAGGGGCATATTTGCAATCTTGCCAATAATTTGGTCTCTACAGTAGGGACATGGGTCATCATAATGAGGGTTTCAACCAACAAACCTCCTTTCATTGCATAATGCCATCATACAAAAACAAAAAAACAAAAATAAAAACAATATAAGATGCAAAACAAAAATGCAAAACTAGTTCGAATCAATAAATAACTAATGTCTTATCACAACTCAATTCCCCAGCAATGGCGCCATTTTTTATAACGTCCAAACTGCACTCCTCTTTTACGAAAGATCGTAAACGGTCATTGTATCAAAAAATAATCCCGACGGATGTTGGGGTCGAATCCCATAGAGAATGAGTCGATAATTCAAGAGTTATGAACTAATTTAAACTAGAACGCATAATTGTTCAACATTTGAAAAGTAACATTGGGGGTAAATTAAAGGGGAATAACTATCTAATTGAAAACTAAGACTAATTGGGGGGAATTTCAATTGAAGCAATCACAAGTGATACGCTAGGGGATTCTATAGATGAGATCTCAACTAAATCGGGAATTTCTTCAACGCCTTAGACCCATAATTAGCATAGATAGAAGTGGAATTCACATTCTCTTGTTTTTCAACCACAAGAATGTTTATGCCTTGGGTTCTTTCAAACCTCAAAGCCAATTCAAGTAATAAATCACACAAGCTTGAGAAAGGACTAGTTATTTCTAGCCTTGAACTTTAATGGAGTGAAAATGTGGGTTTTAACTATCTCTAGCTTAATCCCACAAACAAACACTCCAATTCCTCACTATTATCTTCTCACCCAATTCTCACATTTCTCTCGCAAGAAAAAGAAAAAAAAAGTAAAGCACAATTCATGTTTGCAAACCATCAATTTGGAAATTATAACTTGGGAGAAGATAATAGATCTACAATTTCAATAAGAATCCAAGAGAAAATTATCAAAACCCAATCAAATTAACAAACCCACCATGAATATACCTCTAGCTAGCAAATTAGTCAAGCATATTCAAAGATAGAGAGAAGATACCAATGGTGGAATTCCCCCAAAAGGGTTAAATAAAAAGAAGAAGGAAAGTAATACCTAACTCTAAAAATCTATGGAGAAGAGATTCTCCAAAAAATTCTATGAAGAAGATGAAGTCTAGATGAATCAATGAGTTGTGTACAATGAAAATTATGTAGATATCTGTACTTTATTGTGTACAATGTTCCCCAAATTCCCTGGAAGATTATAGGTTCTTTGGAGACCTTTTTGGACCCTTTTACCCTTCATTAGACGACCTCTCCGTTGAGGAATCGGCGTTTCGCCGGTGGCAATCCCTGGAGCACCAAACTTTAGCCGATTGAAAACAGTGTCCTAGTGGGGGAACTGTCAGTTCAATGGGAATTTAGCCAATTCCATTCCGTGAAGGGCTGGTTGTTTAGCCGGTCTAAGCAGTAGCCTCGGCATTTTGCCCGTGTTTTTCCCTTCGATATCTGCGTTAGTCAATTCAAAGCATGTCTTTGCACCTCTTCTTGAGCTCAAATCTTCCATTATCTTTGGCCCATCTCCTTCATATGCTAACTCATCAAATTTTATCTCAAACTCCATGTGTTTTGCTCGATGTCATGCTTTCTCTACTCACATGAAGTACCTACAAAGAATTCAAGTGAAAGGGCTTAAAATCCACATAAATGACTCGAAAACTAGGCAAAAAGTCATGTCTTGGAGCCTAATGAGTTGGTAAATTTCCAACTCATCAGTATGCAGTCCAACATGCCCACATGTCATCATTTAGCTTCTGAGCCCAATCTGTTCTATTCACATTGACTGTTTTAGTCAAGATAGATTAGATTTTCCGATTGGAATCTCCTTCTTGGGCACTTATCTGTGGATGATAAGAGGTGGCCACTTTGTGCTTCAGACCGTACTTGGGTAGAAAAGTGCTGAACAATCGATTGCAAAAGTGTGATCCTCCGTCCCTAATGATGGCTCTATGGGTGCCAAACCATGAGAAAATATGCTTTTTCAAAACGGTTGTTATGCTTCTCCCCTCATTGTTGGGAAATGCTAAATCTTCCACCTACTTAGAGACATAATCATTAGCCACCAGAATGTACGTGTTTAAATAAGAGATCACAAAAGGGCCCATAAAATTGATTTCCCACACATCAAATAATTCCATCTCTAAGATTGGTGTCAAAGGAAATTCATTCCTCCTAAAAATGCTCCTGTTCATTGACACCGATAGCACTATTAACAAAGTCATGGGCATCCTGATGAAGTGTAGGCCAATAAAATCCACACTATAGCACTTTTGGCTCTATTTGAACACTTCCATAATGGCCCCCAACTAGTGACAAATGACAAGCCTATAGAATCATTACCATTTCAACCTCTTGGATATACATACGAATTATACCATCAACACAACTATGGAAAAGGTAGGGAATCCCAATAAAACTTCCAAACATCATTCATGAATCTCTTATTTTGATGAAAGGTCAACCCCTCGGATGTGATGTTGCTTGCCAAATAAGTAGAAAAATATGCAAATCAAGGTGTTAAGTCATGGGTTGCAGCTAGAATATGTTAATTAGGGAAGCCATCATTAATCTCCTCATGTACTAAGGACTTACCATTTGTCTATGGGCAGATAGATGGTCTGTTACTTGATTCTCACATCCCTTCCAATCCTTTACTTCAAAGTAAAATTCCTTGAACAACAGGACCCAACTAACAAGATTGGGTTTATCATCTTTCTTGGTAATCAAATAAGTAAGTTTTGCATGGTCTGTGGGCACCACCACTTTGGTCCCCAATAGGTATGCCCGAAACTTTTCAAACACAAATACTACAGCAATCATCTCTTATTCTGTCATTGTGTGGTTTGTTTGTGCATCATTCAAGGCTTTGCTAACATACTAAACGGGGGGAAAGATCTTTTCCTTCCACTGACTAAGGACTTCCCCTAACTTTACACCACTGGCATCACACATTAGCTCAAAGAGCTTTGACAAGTGTGGTGTCGTGATGATTTGAGCGGATACCACCTTTTCTTCAATTCCACAAAAGCTCTCATACACTCCTCGTCAAAATTGAACTTTGCATCTTTTTCTTACAATAAAAATAAAGGATGAGCTATCTTAGAGAAATCTTTGATGAAACAACAATAAAATCCCGCATGTCCTAGAAAGCTCCGAGTATTCTTCACAGTGCTTGGCGTAGGTAACTGAGCAATGACGTTAATCATGGCTTGTTCTACCTCTATCCTTTTCTCAAAAATTTTGTGTCGCAGAACAATCCCTTCTTTTACCATGAAATGACACTTTTCCATATAGTACCAACTTTGTCTCCTCATATCTCTCAACACCTCTTCTAGGTGTACTAGGCAATCTTCAAATGAATTTCCCACAAGTGAGAAGTCATCCATGAAGACTTCCATAGTATCCTCCACCATATGTGAAAAAATATACATCATACACCTCTAAAAAGTAGGAGGAGCATTGCAAAGCCCTAAAGGCATCCTTTTGAATGCAAAAGTCTCGTAAGGACATATAAATATGGTTTTCTCTTGATCTTCAGGAGCAATAGAAATTTGATTGTATCCCGAGTATCCATCCAAAAAACAATAATATTCTTTCCCAACCAAGTGATCTAGCATTTGGTCAATGAGGAGGAATGGAAAGTGACCTTTTTTCCATGAGTTCAACTAGCAGTAATCCATACACACCCTCCATACGGTAACTAGGCAAGTTGCAATCAACTCATTCTTTTCATTCAGTACAACAGTAATTCCCTGGACAGAAATTACCCAACTGCTATCAGCTATAGAATACACAACTCCCACATCTAACCATTTAATAATTTCTTTCTTAACTACCTCCTGCATTGGTGGATTCAAATGCCTCTGATGCTCAACTGAAGGGCTACAATCCTCTTAAAGGTTGATCTTGTGAGTACAAATACCTGGAGGTATACCAATGATATCAACTATAGACCACCTTACTGCTCGGGCATGCCTTTTTAATGCTTCTAAAGTTCTTCTACCTATTTATGGGTGAGCTTTGCTGAGATAATCACTGGGAGTATCTCATTTGCCCCCAGATATGCATATTGTAAATGGGCAGGTAATGGTTTGAGTTTCAAGACTGAAGGTACAATGATGGATGGCTGTGATGGTTGGGTTGTTTGATTTTTTAGGTCAAGATTGAGTTTCCTCGGTTGAAGGTGTCAGTTCCCAGCCCATTGCTCACGTGATACATCTCTTCTAATCCTTCACTGTTCAAGAGAATGCTAGAAATGTTTCTTTCAGAATTTTTTCTTCCACCTTCCATCCCACCGCTTCTTTATCCACGTTAGTTGGGGGTGGTGGAGCCTTTGTTTTCTTTGTTACCTGCTAAGTTGCCATTTGAGATCATAATAAGTTCATTCTATCCTCTAACTGTCTTATAGCCATATCATGATCTTTCAATATTTTAGTGAGGTCCAACAAATCACTTCGCAACTCCTGAATTCCTAAATCAGTTGAAACAACTCGCTCAAGCACCACCTCAAACATGCTTTCAATGCGAGATGAGAAGGACTCATCACTCCTTTGGCTACTCATCTTAGCTGAATAGACAAAGTTTTGACCTTGATTTTCATTATAAGGATAACTATAGCCCTGATTGGTTTGTTGATACCTTATATGAAAACCCATCATACAATTCGCTAGCAGCTCTATTTGCTTCATCACTACCATCAACACTATGTCTTTTCTTTCCTCTCTCCTCCACATCTCATCCGTCAATAAGAGGGTTTCAATATAAGACGCCCTTTTGAGATCTCTCGGTAGCCTCTCAAAAGGGGCTAATTAGCATATCATCAATAACATAACAATGGGAAAATGAGGCACAAGATGCTAAATTACCTCAACTCAATTTCCAAGATACAAAATCAACTCAAAGTAACAAACAACTAAAGGCTATCAACTATATTCCCCAGCAATGGCACTATTTTTTAGAACGTCCAAATTACACTCTTTTGTATGAACAACCCTAAACAGTCGTTTCTCAAAACAAATAATCCAATGTGTATCCGGATCAAATCCCACAAGGAACATCAGTTGATCACACAGTAGTCGTCTATTAAATTGAACTAATTCGCATCAATGTTGCAAGACAAATAAGAAAAAATTGGGGGAATCGTGATATATAAAATAAAATATGGATTTGGACACTAAAAATAGGGGCAAAGTATATAAAAGACCAATGGAGAGATTACTAGGGGTGTGACATTGATAAGGGCTTCAAGGGGTTGGAATTGTTAATTACTCAGTATGATTAACTACCGATTAGGCGACATCTTAAGTTTCTCAACCAATTAGATGTCTTATACCTCAGGTTTTCTCAAATCCCGAGGTTCCTCTTCACAATGACCACATCAACTTGGGTAAGGATTCACTATTTCTAGCTCCAATCCTTAATGGATATCTAATAATGGGTTTTGGCTATGTCTAGCCCAACCCCACATAATTACCACCCAAATACCCATTAGTGTTTCCTCACCCATATCTTAATCTCCTTTTCCAAGAAAAATTAAAGTAAGGAAATACAACCCACATTTTCAACTATGAGTTTTTGACTTAAAATTTAGAGGAAACACTAAAATCATACTAATTGAGTATATCTAAGATCAAATACACAATAGACAACCCAAATCAACCCCAATCGTTCACACACCCCTACCAAAGAATTTAGCTACGCATGTAAGAAAAGTAATACATCACATTGAACAACAATTAAATATCCATTCACAAACTTGAGTAAGAGAAATTCAATCAAGGTCTGAGCTCCAATGGATTTTTCTACCTTGTCAATGAAGAAGATGACTCGTTCTCTTTCTACTTCTCTCTACTTTCAATATGAGTCAAAATAATAGAATAATCAATACTTTCTAAAATGGAGTATTTCATTTTTTTATGAGATGTACAGCAATAGGGTAAAGATTTTCCCCTGTTTTTCCGTGCTTGACATTTTTATCCCTTGCTGATGAGCTTCACTTGCGATTCACAGTGGTTCGCCGGTGCAAATTCCTGAAACACCTGTCAATTCTAGCTTAAGGACAATGAGATTTTGGGCGCTTCCGTGCTGGCGTTGGTGGTTCGCTGAAGCTGATCTGTGGATAGCCGGTCAGTCACAACTGATTGCAGTGAGTTCTTTAGCACTTCGGCGGTTCGCCGGTGCTAAACTGTTGTCTGTCTATCTCCATCCTTCCTCCATACAGTAGGCAACTGCAGTCAATCTGACATTTCGTCGGTGTCCTCTAGTAGAGCACCAGCCATCAACTCTATTTTCATGCTTTTTGCTCAATTTTATGTTTTTTTCTATTCAAGTTAAGTACTTGAAAAGATCAAGGAGAACAGACATAAAATCCACCTAATTGACTTGAAAACTAAGAACAAACTCACATTTAAGAGCTTAGTGAGTTGGTAAATTATCCACTCATCAGTAGCTTTTATAAATTTGATGAAAAAAGTGTTCAAGAAGTATTTGGATACGTTCGTGATTATCTTCATAGATGATATTCTTATATACTCTCCGAACGAGGAGGAGCATGCTGCTCATTAGAGGATTGTGTTAAAGATTCTCAAGGATCGCCAACTATTTCTAAGTTAAGCAAGTGTAACTTTTTGGTTGAACCCAGTAGCATTTTTGTACCATGTGGTGTCTAGTGAGGGTGAGCAGGTGGGCTCTTAAATGTGGATGCAGTGAAGAATTGTCCTAGACCAGTTATTCCTTTGAATATTAGGAGATTTTTGGGTTTAGTTGGCTACTACAGGAGATTCATTGAGGGATTTTCTTCCATTGCTGCACTGTGGACTAAGTTGACCCACAAGAAGGTCAAATTTTAGTGGCAGGATGCTTGAGAGAAGAGTTTTCAGGAGTTAAAGCACTTCAGCTCTAGTATTAACCCTACCGGAGGTCACGAATGGTTTCTTTGTGTATTGTGATGCCTCTAGGGTTTGTCTTGGTTGTATGTTAATGCAGCATGGTAAGATCATTGGGTATGCATGTAGACAACTTAAGAGTCATGAGAAGAATTATCCAATGCATGACCTAGAGTTGGCAGCTGTGATGTTTACATTAAAGATTTTGAGGTACTACTTGTATGGGTGCATGTGGATGCGTTCACGGACCACAAAAGGCTTCCATACATGTTCACATAGAAGGACCTAAATTTGCGATAAAGGGGATGGCTAGAACTTCTCAATGACTATGACATGTGTGTCCTTTATCATCCGGGTAAGGCCAATGTAATAGGGGATGCTCTTAGTTGGTTATCCATGGAGAGTGTGTCTCATATTGAGGATGGAAGGAAAGAGTTAGCAAAGAATGTCTACAAACTTGCTCATTTTGGGGTTCGCCTTATTGACTCGACATATGGTGGTGTCGTTGTTCAGAATGGGTTAGAATCATTATCGGTGATCGAGTTCAAGGATAGGTAAGATGAGGATCCTATTCTAATGAAGTTAAAGAAAGTTGTACGAAGTCAGAATGTGGAGGTTTTCTCCCAAGGAGGAGATGGGGTACACTGATATCTGGATTGATTGTGTGTTAACATTGTTGATGACTTGAGAGAGAGAATTTGAAGTGAGGCTCATTGCTCTTAATATTCTATCCACCCGGTGCCACCAAGATGTACCATTTTCTATGGGAAGTCAATTGGTGGAATGGCATGATAAAGGACATTGTAGAGTGTCACGACCCGAACATAGGCCCTGTTCGAGATATGGGACAAAAAACCCAAGAAAGGCTCCAAGTCCGCCCATGGCATGAACATACATCTAACTCAATCATAGATAGGCAAAAGATTATCATAACTTACATAGAGGAAGTCTAACAAAACATAACATCTAATCACATTCATGAGTCTAAATTTAAATTATAAACTATGTTTGAATAAGCCTCTAACACTGATGAGTTGATGGTACAAGACCCTAACTAACTCACTATAATCTGAAGACTAAAAATATGGCATACAACTGATGAAAAAGGGCTCTTACAAGATGAGGACTCACCAACTGAGACTGAGAAGTGCTAACTCCGGAAGTTTGACTAGCAGTGGGACTGAGTCTGCATATCGAATCCTGTATTATGAAATGATACAACATAGAGTATTCAGTCAGTAATTGGATTGTACCGAGTATGCAAGGTAAGTGAAATAGACAATTAAAATACATAAGATTTTACAAGAGTAGGACAACATGATCATAATCAAGGTTTTCAATACATTTTCAAATCAATCATATTCATAATCATAAGAGAAAAGATTTATTAAACATGACTTGAGTCAAACTACATAATCATAACTATGAATAAATCATGAGGAACAGTGGGAGGACTCGTCATATAACCGACATTACCACGATAGAGCTTGTGTGGTCCCAAGTATTATACTCAAGAGGGCAGAGCCGTCCAAAGCTTTTCCATGACTAAGGATGAAACCATGATATCGATATCAAGTTGAAGGCCCCTTGGGGTAAGGGGAAGCTCACAAGGGACGTCCCAAAAATATATATAATTTATGTTGGTGCGTAGTTCTGAGGCATAGGGTTAACTGACCCTTAGCCTACTCGATGCTAGATACTACTCCCAAAGACATGCATTTTCTCTCCATCATTTTTCAATGAAGCTGAGCCATCATCTGGTGACGAAGCTGAATGCAATAGTACATGCAAAAATCTAAAAACTAATATGAGGAGCCTTGGCTTAAACCATACCACAAGCTGAAAATAAGGGGAGTCTTGACTCTAAAACCATGTGGTATGCTAATTCATGTAATCATAAAGCATACTCGATCATATGATCTTGCCCAATACTTAAACATGCTTGAAATCAACTTAATTCACTTTGAAAACATGAACATAACATGGGTATTTTGAAATCATACTTTCTTCATAAACATCTTATCATGTTTGAACATACAACTCATGGATCTCAACTTTCATGAACATTCATGGATGGACATCATAGTTTAGAAAACTAGAAAACATAATTTATAAACTATAACATTGTAAAATCTACCCATTAATCATAATTCATCATTTAAAACATACTTAGGTCATACCCATGATTAAAACTTATGAATTCGTGCATTGGGTAGAAACACCATGGAATCATCAATTAGAACATCATGAATTGAGAGGAAAATTGGGCATGGGTGTGGACAATTTCACCTATTCGTAGTCTTACATACCTGAGAGGATCTGTTTTTACAAATTCTATGATTTCCCAAGGAAGAATTGAGGAAGAACCTTGACGAACTATGCTTCATCACCCTCAAACTTGCATGCATGAATTTTGAATAGGCTAGAATGATTTAACTCATCTTAATACCCTCTATTCTGGGCTTAACACAATGTAGTTTAGGCTTTAGGAACATAGAAATTACGAAAAATCCCTACTAAATTAGCAAAGAAAAACAGACTGCCAGTCCTAATAAGGGACTGTATGAATCACCGTCACTAGCCAGGACTCGTGGTCTGCTGTCATCGGCTTCACTGGAAATTGCATACTCGTGGTCAGCCCGAGGTACTCTACTAATCATTAATGGTGACAATGACTCATGGTCACCTCCCGTCCTCTTCACTGCCAAAAATCTATAGAAGTTTACCATGAGGGACATAACGGATCGTTACTGGTGACCACGACTCGTGGTCACCTTCCATTGCCTTTACTGCCCAAAAATCCTTGTTCCCCAATCTCTCTTGACCACGGATGAATTAACGGGTCGTGGTGCTGACCACAACTCGTGGTCACCTTTTGTGGTCACTCTCAACATAAAATCTCAACTAAGTCCCAGCCTCTCCCCACGAGTCACTTAACGACTCATCGGGTTCCTGACGGGTCACTGGATGACTTGTCCTCTGACTTGGTGTAGAAATTTCTATTTTCTCTATTTCAACTCTTGGGTCTAATCATAGGGCTTTCGGGGTATAACATAAAGTTTGTGGCTAAGTGTTTGAATTGCCAGCAGGTGAAGGTTGAGCATCAAAGACCTGGGGTATGCTTCAGGATATTAACATTCCTACTTAGAATTGGGAAGAAACTAATATGGTCTTTATTACTGAATTGTTGCGTACCTACCAATAATATGGCTCAATACGGGTGATTGTGGATAGGTTGATCAAATCAGCCCATTTCTTATAGGTCAAAACTACAGATTCAGTTGAGGATTATGCTAGATTGTACATTTGGGAGTTACTTTGATTGCATGGAGTTCCTTTATCCATAATCTCAGATAGGGGTACTAAGTTCAGCTTATAGTTTTGGAGATTGTTTCTGAAGGGTTTTGGTACTCAAGTAAAGCCGCAACTTTTTACTCACAGACAGATGGTAGCAGACCATTCAGACTCTTAAGAACCTATTGAGACCATATGTGATTGAATTCAAGGGTAATTGGGATGACCACTGTCCTCCCATTGAATTTGCTTTCAATAATAGTTACCACTCCAACATTCAAATGGATCCGTTGAGGCTCTTTATGGGTGGAGGTGTAGATCACCTATTGGATGGATTGAGGTAGGTGAGGCTACGTTGATAGGGCCAAATTCAGCTCAGGAGGCCATGGAAATATTCAACTTATTAGAGAAAGGTTGAATACAACTCATAGTCATCAAAAATCTTATGCGGATGTGAGGAGGAGAGAGCTTGAATTTGAGGTGGATGATTGACTATTTCTGAAGGTGTCTCCCATGAAGGGAGTAATGAGTTTCAAAAAGAAAGGGAAGCTTAGTCCATGATATGTTGTTCCTTATAGGACTCTGAGTTGAGTTTGCAAAGTGGCATATGAGTTGGAGCTACCAGCGGAGTTAGACTCGATACATCAAGTTTTCCGTGTATCTCTATTGAAAAAGTTCAATGGTGACCCAGCTTTTGTTGTTCTAGTGAAGAGCATGGGTGTGAAAGATAGTATTACCTATAAGGATGTCACGCCCCGAACATAGGCTAGGATCGAGACACGGGACAAGGAGCCCCGAGAGATACCAAGTTGACCCATGGCATGCACATACATCTAACTCAATAAGATAAAGTGGAATACTTAATATAATGAACATAATGGAAGTCTAATAATAACATAACATCAAACCAGAATTCACATGATACATGACGAGATGATTACCACATACAGTCTGAAAGCCTCTACATAACTGATGGGTTGATAGGACAACACCCCCAACTAACCCGACAAGTTTGAAAATAGAAATACCAAGATAACTTACAATGAGGACTCACCACAGAAGCTGGATGCCAACTACGAAAACTGGCTAGTGACGAGGCTAGGTTTGAAGATCAGAGCCTGCATCATAAAACGATACGGCAAAGAGTATGCGGTCAATAAGTGGAATATACCGAGTATGCAAGGTAAGTAAAACTGCTAAAGTAAGTAAAATTATCAAAACATGCATAATATAAAACATAATCAAAATAAGAATCTGAGAGTAGTGCTTGCATGCTATTTTCTAAAATCATGATCTGAACATAACTTAACATTATACCTAAATCGAATGACCAAAGCTAAAATGTCATAATCATGAGTAAAACTAAACATTTGGTCAAACCTACTGTAGAACATATATTCATATGTATCATGAATGATAACATGCATAACTGAAATCATGAGGAACAATGTGAAGCTGGTCATATAACTAACATTACCATGATAGAGTTTAAGTGGCCCCAACTATTACACTCAAGTGGAAAGAGCCGTCTAAAACCTTGTCAGGGCTAGAGATGCTACCATGATATCGATATCAAGCTGAAGGCCCCTTGGGACAGGGGAAAGCTCATAAAGGAGGTCCCATATCATCTGATCATACCTATGTTGGTGCGTAGTTCTGCGGTATAGGGTTGACTGACCCTTAGCCTACTCGGTGCTAGACACTACTCCAAAAAATATGCATATGTTGTTCATCATTTTTCAACGAACCTGACCATCATCTAGTGATGAAGTTGAATAATTACACACATATAAAATCTTAAATAATACATGAGGAGCCTTGCTCAAACTATACCACAAGTTGAACATAATTGGGAGTCTTGACTCCAAAACCATGTGGTAAGCTAATTCGTGAAATCATAAATCATACTTGAACATATGGGCTTGTCCAATACATAAACATGCTTGAAAATACTTAATTCACTTGAAAAATATGATCATATACATGGGTAATTTGAAAACATGCTTTTCATCAATAATATCTCATCATACTTGAACATTCATCATAAATCTCAACTTTCATGAACTTCTCATGGATGGGCATTATTATTTATAAAACTTGAAAACGTGATTTAAAATTGAAAACATCGTAAAACTTGCCCATGAAATATTATTCGATAGTAGAACATACTTAGATCATATCCATGTAGAAAACTAGAAAATTCTTGCATTGGGTTAAAACCCCATAGGATCAACATATGGATTTTCATGAATTATAGAGGGATTAGGAATGGGTGTGAATAAATTCACCCATTCATGAACTTACATACCTGATAGGATCTGATCTAACCACTCCCTTGATTGCCCAATGAAGAATTGATGGAAAACTTGAAGAAATTAAGCTTGATCACCTCCTTAGCACTCTATGTTTGCATGCATGAGTAGGAATAGCCTAGAATGAATTTACCCCTCTTAATACTCAATGTTCATAGCTTAAAACAACGTAGTTTAGGCCTTAGCATCTATCAAGACCCGAATGGAGGCCCGGATCACAACACGGGACAAGGAGCCCCGAGAGACCCTAAGTCGACCCATAGCATAAGCATACATCTAGCTCAATCAATGAAACTGAATAATCAACAATATAATCATAGTGGAAGTCTAACTTAAAAATAACATCAGAATACGAAATCCGAAGCTGAATTCATACATATGTCTGAAGAACCTCTAAACATGATGAGTTGATGTGACAAGACCCCAACTAACTCAACAAAACTGAAACTGAAATACATATAGGAAATCTAAATAATCTAATCCTGGGGAGATGATGACTCACCAACAACGTACGATGCTATCTTAGAAGACGGACTATGAGCGGGGCTGAACCTGAGAGTCGGGTCCTGTATCATGAAACGATACAACATAGGGTATGCGGTCAGTACGTGGAGTGTACCGAGTATGTATGGTAAGTAAAATCGCTTAAGTAAGAAAAATCATTTAAAGACAATGCATAATATAAATATAAACAGTAAGAATTTGAGAGTAGGGATTACATGCATTCTTTCTGAAATCATGACCTCTCCATAACATAACATAACTTCATAACATCATAACTGAATTGATTGACTCAAAGATGAATTCAGACATTTATAAGTAAAACTGAACATTGAGTCAAACATGCTTTAGAACATGCATATATATAAATATCATGAGTAATGAATATGCATATCTGAAATCACGAGGAACAATAGGAAACTCGTCTTTTAACTGACATACACGATAGAGCTTACGTGGTCCCAACTATCACACTCAAGTGGGTAGAGCGTCCAAAGCCTTTCCAGGGCTAGGGACGATAACATGATATTGATATCAAGCTCATGGGCCAATAGGGACGGGGAAGCTCACAAGGGAGGTCCCAAAGTAGTATATTTTTGTATAAACCTGCGTTGGCGCATAGTTCTGAGGCATAGGGTGATCGACCCTTAGCCTACTCGGTGCTAGACATTACTCTCAAAAACATTCATATGCTCTACATCGTTTTATAACGAAGCTCAATATCGTCTATTGACGAAGATCAATAATCAAATAGATCTCAAATATGAAAATCAAAAATATGAGAAGCTTTATCTCAAAACATACCACAAGCTGAAAGATAATTGGGAGTCTTTGCTCCAAAATCATGTGGTAAGCTTAATTCAGGAAAATCAGAATTCATACTTAGACATGTGGGCATTTTCCAAAGCTTTATCATACTTGGAAATACTCAATTCACATCGAAAACATGAATATAAACATGGGTAGCTTTTAAATACATGCTTTTCATCATAATATCTCATCATCATCATACATGCGTCACAAATCTCATCCTTCATGAACTTCTCATCAATGGGCTTTTTAATTCATAAAACAAGAAACATGATTTTTAATTGAAAACATTATAAAAATTGTCCTTGCTTTGTAATTCAATAGTAGAACATAATTAAATCATACCAATGTATAGAAATAGGAGATTCATATATTTGGGTTACCACCCTATAAATTAGACATAAAAATCTCATGATTTAGATAAGGATTAGGCATGGGTATGAAAGAAATCACTCATTCATAACCCTACATACCTGTTGGTAGCTGATTCTTACACTTCTTAAGATGCCCAATAGGAATTTGAAGGGAAATTGAAGAGCACTAGCTTGATCACCCTCTCTAACCTTTTTACCTTACGTGCATGAATGAATTAGGCCAAAAATGAATTTAACCATTTTAAAAGTCACTATTAATAACTCAAAACGACGTACTTTAGGCCCTAGAAGCTTAGGAATTATGAAATAGCCCTTACTTAAATCGCAGAAAATAACTGCCAGGTAGTCCCAACAAGGGAGCTAACGACTCGTTACCCTAGGCCATGACTCGTGACTTGATCCATGAGGTACACTACCTCTCAAGTCTCCTAGGCTCATCAAGGATGACTCAAAGACTAGTTCCAGGTGACCATGACTCGTGGTCACCATCCGTGATGTGTACTGCCTTGGCCTCAGATATATTTTTCCCTGTTTGATCATGACACACCCCATGAATCGTGGGGACTGACTATGACTCGTGGGTCCTCAAATCAAGTACAGTGCCTGCCATCCTTCTCTCTTCTTACTCACCCACCCCAAGTCTGACCGAATGACTCATGGGGCCTGACCACGAGCCATGGTCACGTCCGTGGGATCCCATTTCTCAAATTTCCAAACTCCTTACCTAGCCTCCCCATGAGTCATATCACAACTCATGGGCTGTACCAATGGGTCACCTCACGACCCGTTACGTGTCTGGTGCCAGTTTTTAAACTTTTTCTCCGTTTCAACTCCTTGCTCTGATCTTTGGGCTTCCGGGGCATAACAATATCTCCCCTTTGGGAACATTCATCCTTGAATGTTGGAAAACTCACAGAAAAACAGAGAGATGCAATTATCATGTTCAAATATTGATCATTTAAACCGAAAACTAACAGAATGACTACCTCCGATTCAACCGACATAGCTGCATTGAATTCACGAATCATACACACATCCATATACTTAAAAGAAACTTGCGCACATGAACTTAACATGAAAACTAAATAGAGTTTGAGTGCAAAACTTATACCTCATGCTGAAACTGAGCCGGTAGAGAATAAATGTGGGTACCTAGCCATCATATCTGCTTCGGCTTCCCACGTGGCTCCTTCAACGTGCTGATTCCTCCATAATACCTTATCTGAAGCTACTTTTTTGTTCCTTAGCCTTCGAACCTATCAATCCAGTATTTCCACTAGAACCTCTTCATAACTATGTCTGTCTTTCACACCAACACTGTCCACCGGGACAACTGGAGCTGGATAACCCAAACACTTCTTCAAGAGCGATACATGAAACATAGGAAGCATGGAAGATAACTAAGGGCAACTCTAATTCATACGCCACCTTGCCAACTCTTTTCACAATCTGATAAAGGCCAATATAATGAAGGTTGAGTTTTCCTTTCTTTCGAAACCTCATCACTCTCTTCATGGGAGATACCTTCAGAAATACCTAGTCATCCACCTCGAACTCAAGTTCTTTCCTTCTCACATCGGCGCAGGACTTTTGGCAACTCTGAGAGGTTTTCAACCTATCTCTTATCAACTGAACCTTATCCATTGCCTCATAAACCGAATCCGTCCCTATCATCGCCGCCTCACCAACCTCAAACTACCCGATTGCAATCTACATCTCCAACCATAGAGAGCCATGAACGGCGCCATCTGGATATTGGAGTGATAGCTATTATTGTAGGCAAACTCGATCAGGGGCAAGTGATCATCCCAACACCTTTGAAGTCAATAACACATGCCCTCAACATATCCTCGAGGGTCTGAATTGAACAGTCCGCATGACTATCCATTTGCAGGTGAAATGCTGTGCTGAGCTTAACCTGTGTACCAAGCCCTTTTTGAAACGACCTCAAAAATAGAGAGGTAAAATAGGTACCTCTATCTGAAATGATGGACAAGGGCATTCCATGCAATCGAACTAGCTCCCGAATATATAGATTGGCATAATCCTCCGCTGAATCCATGGTTTTAACCGGTAGAAAATGTGCAGCTTTGGTCAACCTGTCTACTACAGCCCAAATGGAGTCATGTTGTCGGCGAGTATGAGATAAACTTGTGATGAAGTCCATATTAATTTCTTCCCACTTCCAAGTAGCAATGCTGATATCCTGAAGTACACCTCTCGGTCTCTGCTGCTCGACCTTTACTCGCTGACAGTTTGGGCACTTAGCTTCGAAGTCTACAATGTCTTCTTTATTCCATTCCATTAATATATTTCCTGTAAGTCACGGTACATGTTGGTGGCATCTGGATTGATAGAATTCCTGGATCCATGAGCCTCATGCAACATCCGGCTCCTCAAATCATCAACATCCGGAAAACATAGGCGACCTTAGTACCGAAGCACACTATCTTCCCCTTTGGAGAAGACCTCCACCTTTTGAATTTAAACGGCTTCCTTCAACTTTACCAAAATTGGGTCCTCATCTTGTCTAGCTTTCACATCAGTCACCAAGGATGATTCTGACTCGTTCTGAACAACAACACCGCCATTGGTCGAGTCAACCAACCTAACTCCTAACCTTGCGAGTCGATGAACATCCTTCACCAGCTCCTTCCCTTCACCCACATAAGACACACTAACCATTGAGAGTCTACTAAGTGCATCCGCTACTATGTTGGCCTTACCCGGATGGTATAACACATTCATATCGAGTCCTTGAGCAACTCCAACCACCTCCACTGCCGAAGATTGAGATCTTTCTGAGTAAACATATATTGTAAGCTCTTATGGTCCATAAACACATCCATGTGGACCCCATACAAATAATGTCACCATATCTTCAAGGTGAATACCACCGTGGCCAATTCAAGATCATGGGTCGGGTAATTCTTCTCATGAATCTTTAGCTGTCTGGAGGCGTATGATATAACTTTCCCATGCTGTATCAATACACACCCAAGTCTGATCTTTGAAGCATCACAACACACTACGAACCCATCGGTACCCTCCAGTTGAGTTAACACCAGTGCTGAAGAAAGTCGAGTCTTCAACTCTTGGAAGCTCTTCTCACAAGCCTCCGACCATTGGAATTTTCACCTTCTTCTAGGTCAATTTAGTCAAATGTGCGGAAATAGATGAGAAAACTTCCACAAATCTTCGACAATAGCCGGCTAAACCCAACAAGCTCTGAATATGTGAAGGACTCACCGGTCTAGGCTAATTCTTCACTGCCTCTATTTTCTGAGGATCCACTTTTATACCCTCGCTTGATACCACATTGCCCAAAAATGCTACGGAGTTCAACCAAAACTCGCACTTGCTGAATTTGGCATATAATTGATGATCCTTTAGAGTTTGAAGCACTATTCTAAAATGAGCGGCATATTCCTCCTTGCTCCGAGAGTATATCAAGATATCAATGAACAAAACCACAAACATATCCAAGTATGGATTGAACACCCTATTCATCAGGTCAATAAAAGCCGCAGGAGCATTCTTTAGTCCAAAAGCCAAAACTAAAAAGTCATAATGACCATACTACGTCCTAAAGACTGTCTTCGGGATGTCACTCTTCTGAACCCTGAGCTGGTGATACCCGGACCTGAGATCTATCTTTGAGAAACACTTGGAACCCTAAAGCTGGTCAAATAAATCATCAATCTTGGGTAAAGGATACCTGTTCTTGACGGTGATTTTGTTCAATTGACAATAATCAATACACATATGAAGAGAACTATCCTTCTTCCGAAAAAAGAGAACTGGTGCACCCCATCGGGACTTGCTCGGTCTGATGAAACCCTTATATAACAAGTCCTTCAACTGCTCTTTCAACTCTTTTAGCTTAGCTGCAGCCATTTTGTAGGGAGGAATAGATATAGGTTGCGTGTCGGGAAAAAGGTCTATACAACAATCGATCTCCTGCTCGAGAGGGATTCCCGATAAATTATCAGGAAAGACATCTGGATACTCACATACTACTGGGACTGACTGGATAGTCGGGGTCTCAGACTCATCATCCTTAATCCTAACTAGATGATACACACAACCTTTAGAAATCATCTTTCTGGCCTTAAGGTAGGAATGAAACGACCAACAGGCACAGCTGAACTACCCTTCCATTCTAAATCTGGCTCACCCAAAAATCTGTACTCTACTGCCAGGGTTCTACAATTAATTAAAGCATAACATGCAAAGAGCCAATCCATGCCAAGGATAACATGGAAATAGGTCATGGATAACTCTACCAAATCTGCTAAGGTGACATTCTAAAGGACTGAGACTGGGCAACATCTATATACCCGCATAGCTATAACTGAATCACCCACGTAGAAACTGAGAAGGGTTCTGACGGGATTTTTGAACTGACTACGAAGCTACTGGCCACATAATGTGTCACAAAAGACAAGGTAGCCCACGGATCTAACAAAGCATAAACATCAAAATGGAAAACTCGTAACATACCAGTGACCACATCCAGGGAGACCTCCTGCTCTTGGAGGGATGCTAAAGCATAAAATCTGTTTTGGCACTAACCATCACCTATACTAGTAGATGCCCCATGATATGATGAGCGTACGAGAGGGGCTGCAGAAGTAGAAGTTGGGCCTCGGCCCCCATCCTGATGCTATATCGCTGCTGGGAAATCTCTAAGCATGTTTCAAGGCTTACCACACCCATAAAAAGTACCTAAAACTTCCAAGCACTGGCCTATGTGCCCCTGACCATATTTGCAGCAAGCTGGAATGCTAGAATCTACAGGTATTCTGCTCTGACCCCTCGAGCCTAATGCTCGCCCCCTCTGATCGTTCCTTGATCTGGATGGCACACTCAATGCTGAAGATGTTGGGGCTGATGATCTTTGGTGGGTCTGCTGTCGGTGCCCACCACCTGACCTCGGTTGAGAGAATCTATGACTATCAGTCCTGACCCTCTTGGCCTCCCTCTCCCTCATATACACCGCGTCCATCTGCTGGGTGTACAAAACCATCTGAGGAAAGTCCATGTCCTGGTCGAGCATAGTGGTCCTACAATCCTTGTCCAAATAGCCCACTACTCCATGCACGAACCTGCTCACCCGCGCCCTCTGATTAGCCACTAACTCTGGGGAGTATTTTGATAGGCGAGTGAACTGAAGGGCATACTCTTGAGTTCTGCCTCATCTCACGAGGGAAGAACTGATCTAAGAATGCAACATGGAACTCTCCCGAAGTGACAGGGCCTGCTCCGGCGACCCTGCTATCCTTCCATTGGAGAAACTAAATGTGCACGACCCCTTTCAACTGGAATGATGCCAAATCTGTGCATCAACTCCATTCACCCCCATGACTTGGGTAATCTTCACAATATAATCTACGAACTCATGCGGGTTCTCATCTATTTTTGACCCGAGGAACTCCTGCAGGTTCATCCTCAAGAAGTCTCTAACACGAGCCGTCGCTGCATTGCCATTATGTGAAACATGTGCAGCAGCCTGCTAATTGACCTGAGAGGTCAAGGCTTGCGCAAGCATCTGAATAGCTGCTCAAAACTCAGCATGGGCAACCGGCTCCTATGCCTGGTGCTTCTTAACTGGTGGGGCCTGCTGGTGCCCGTTCCCGTTGCCATCCTCGTGGCCTTCTCCATTCTCATTCCTTCTACCATTCACTCTTTGGGGAGACATAATTTTGTAATTGCGTATAGCATGAATTTGAAGGATAAGGATGTGGTGCGCTTCACAACCTAAACGTCTCATAGCCTCTTCTTCATAAGTGTGGTGCGCTTCACAACCATAAAAAAGACTCTACTTAACGCGGTTTCCGAACACTCTAGGACACTTAAAACCTATGGCTCTGATACCAAGTTTGACACGACCAGAACGGATGCCCAGATCGCAACACAGGACAAGGAGCCCCGAGAGACGCCAAGTCGACCCATGGCATAAGCACACATCTAAATCAATCAATGAAACTGAATAATCAACAATATAATCATAGAGGAACTCTAACTTAAACATAACATCAGAATACGAAATCTGAAGCTAAATTCGTACATATGTCTGAAGAGCCTCTAAACATAAAGAGTTGATGGGACAAGACCCCAACTAACTCAACAAAACTAAAACTAAAATACCTATAGGAAATCTGAATAGTCTAGTCCTCGAGAGATGAGGACTCACCAACAACGTATGATGCTATCTCAAAAGACGGACTATAAGCGGGGCTGAACCTGAGAGCCGGGTCTTGTATAATGAAATGATACAACATAGAGCATGCGGTCAGTATGTGGAATGTATTGAGTATGTAAGGTAAGTAAAACCACTTAAGTTAGAAAAATCATTTAAAGACAATGCATAATATAAACATAAACACTAAGAATCTGAGAGTAGGGCTTGCTTGTATTCTTTCTGAAATCATGACCTCTTCATAACGTAACATAACTTCATAACATCATAACTAAATCGATTGACTCAAAGATGAATTCTAATATTTATAAGTAAAACTGAACATTGAATTAAACATTCTTTAAAACATACAGATATATAAATCTCATAAGTAATGAATATGCATATCTGATATCTTGAGGAACAATAGGAGACTCATCTTTTAACCAACATACCACGATAGAGATTATGTGGTCCGAACTATCACACTCAACGAGGTACCTAATGACTCTTTACCCTGGGCCGCGACTCATGGCTTGATCCATGAGGTACACTGCCTCTCAAGTCTCCTAGGCTCGTCACGGATGACTTAACGCCTCATTCCTAGTGACCACGACTCGTGGTCACCATCCATGATGTACACTTCCTTGGCCTCACATATATTTTTCCCTGCTTGGTCACGACTCACCCCACGAATCGTGGGGACTGACCACAACTTGTGGGGTCCTTCCTTGAAGTACACTGCCTACCTTCCTTCTCTCTTCTTACTCACCCACCCCACGACTAACCTAATGACTTGTGGGGCCAGACCACGAGTCGTGGTCACGTCTGTGGGATCCCATTTCTCCAATTTCCAAACTCCTCACCTGGCCTCCCCACGAGTCACATCTCGACTCGTGGGCTGCACCAATGGGTCATCTCACGACCTATTCTATGCCTAGTTCTAGTTTTTAAACTTTTTTTCTGTTTTAGCTCCTTGGTCTGATCTTTGGGCTTCTGGGGTATAACAAGATCATAGGGATTACAGATAAGCCCTTAATAAATTGGCAGAAAATAACTGACTGCTAGTCCCCACGAGGAAATAAATGAGTAGTTACCAGGGGAACGAGTCGTCATTTGCCTTCGTGAAGTCCACTGCCATTTTTCCTCGAGCGGGTCTCCATGAGGGGCCTAACGACCCGTTACTGGTGACTAGGACTCGTGGTCACCACTCGTTACCTCCATTTCCAAAATCTATAGTCATTCATCAAATGTTGACCACAACCCAACCAACGAATTGTGGTTTCTAACCACGACTCGTGGTGTTCAATCATGGGGTACACTGCTACTCATTCTTCACCTTTCCATTGCCCTTGACCACATTTGACTCAACGAGTCGTGGGGACTGACCATGACGCATGGTCATGTCCGTGGGGACTTCAAAACTCACAATTTCAACTCAAGTGAAACTCTTCACGACGAGTCACTTAACGACTCATGGTAAACCTGATGGGTCACATGACGACCCGTTTTGTGACGTGGTGCAGAAAATCCTATTTTCAACTCGAGGGTCTGATCCCTGGGCTTTCGGGATATAATAATATCTCCCCCTTAGGAACATTCATCCTCGAATGTTGAAAATCATATGAAAAGCAGAGAAATGCAATCATCATACTCAAATACCAATCATATAAGCCGAAAACTGATGAAATGACTAACTCTGATTTAAACTACATGACTGTTCGGGTATTTCTGCTTTGGGTATAAAGCTACACGCAAGTGCAAGTGGTCGAACAAGTAGTAAAGTGGCTTAAGTAAGCCAAGTATCGATCCCACAGGGACTGGGATAAGGTAAAAATCTACTCAAGTGTACTATATTTTAACTCTAACAATGAAGACAACAGTGCAAAGAAGAGTTTGATATTTTGATTTCTAATTTTTATGCTAAGTCTAAAACGAATATCTAACGTGAGTCTGAACTATGAATGTGAGCATGCTGAGGTTAAATAAACATGTAAAGAAATAAATTATCAATATAATGTGGTTAATCTTTCCTCCGGTTGCTAGTCAAGAACTATTGCCAATGGATTAAAACTCTAGTATTTAACCCAACTTAAGAATCATGAACCGTCCACCTACATTTCTGTGATTAAACGAAATTCATGTTCTAGCCATACAAAACCGGTTCCTTAATTGACTAATATGACTTTAAGGTATATTTATATCCTGAAGGTAAATCAATTCTCAATTTTCCCAAACTAAGAAAAGATCATATCCTATTGATTCACAACTTTCCAATTTCTTGCTCTCTCGAGTGAAACCGGACTTTTTAGATATACATTAACATAGGCCACACATAAATGCAGTAAGAACAAGAATCAATAGAACAACCATGGAAGAAAGATGAAAAACCAACTTAATCAACAATCACATTTCAATACCATTGTTCTTAACCTCAGCAAGAAGAGGAATTAGCCACTCATTCGTGGATTAAACATCGTTAAATGAGTGTTGAACATACAAGCAATTGAATTAAAGAAGAAGGAGATAGAGAAAAACCCTAAGATTTTCGTCCCCTCAACTGCCTGTAACCCACGTTCTTGCTCCACCAAGTCAGCATTATTAAAAATGAACCTAAGTGTTCTATTTATACTAGTGGGAATTTTTTCCTGGAATAACAAGCAACGTGTCACGGAGAGCATCGCGGAGCACTGCATCCATGACACGCCACTGATGTGGACCCTTACTGGAAATTGAGTGTCCAGGTAATAAGGCCCAACGTGGCATGGCATGCAACACGGGGCTAGGCCAACGTGCCACGGCCCCAACGCGCACCTTCACTGGAATTTGGCCAAAAATTCCCTATCCAGGCAGAAGGCCTCCGCGATTGCAGCGTGACACGGCTCCATCGCGGAGCCCCTTTAATTTGTGCCTTCTAATGCTTTGTCCTTTGCTAACATCCGAGTCCAACCCCGATCTCTCCCAACACGCATTTTAGCTTCCCAAAATTATATTTCACCTGCAAACCAACGCTAATCATGTTGGTTAGTATAAATTCACATTTTATTATCAATCACATGAGAATGTATAAACATTGATAGATAAACAAGGCTAAAATGACACATTTAAGTATCACTTGTGCATATAAATTTGCCCAAGATCACATACCCCACACTTAAATCCTTGTTCGTCCCCGAACAACAATCTTACACCTCATGCAATTTACACCCCAACCTGGCTACTTTGGTTCGATAATTCAGGCTACGGTCATACCGATTATTCAATACAGCAAATCATCAAGAAAACACGCATGGTCCTATCAATTGCAATGACCTTCAACACATCAAGACCTCCTAGACTTAAGAATCGACTCTTGATATTGGCAAACTCATGCGAATCAGCTGATCAAGATATCCGACACGAAACTTAATCTCTCATCAAGCATGTGCGCTCACAACGCAAGTGAATTTTCCCCTTTTTAATCACATGAACTCAAACGATTATATGTAGGGGTATATAGACACAATTTCACTCTCTCTCCCAAAAGAATTCACATGCATCATGTCATGAACCATAAGCTTGCCTTTAGTGTATTACTCCACTAATATAAAGAAGTGTGATGTAAGAACACGTAGGACTTTAACGGGTTGTAATATAAGCTACAGAACTAGTAAATATTGGGCTAGCCAATAATAGCCACTAGCATCCTTAAGCGCCTTTTCAATACATCCCATCAAACTCGTGGGCATTGTTTCTTCCTTCATCCTCCCATTCTTGAAGTCTGTCTTTAGTTTGGCCCATCTTATTAAGCACACTTGACTCAATAACAAAGATTATTCATACACCTTCATTATATTTTATTTATAACAAGTGCATAAATAACAAGTGCACCTTCAACATTTTCTCTCCTTTCATCACTCTGTTTTTCTTTTTTTTTCACCATTCTCACTCTTTGACACTTTGGGAAAATTATTTTCTCTTCTTAAGCGCTTAAGAGTTTTGGATCAAATTTACGGCTAATGAAAAGAAGGGATAAAGCTCGGTTTACAACTTTTTTACAAAAGAAAAAATATAATAGGCTAAAGGCTCAACGGGCTGACTAGGGTGTACAATCAATGTGGGTACAATAATGAAAACGAGAACTTTTCGGTTAAAAACAAAGAAATGCCTACATCCTTTCCTATAATACACCTCCTTCATTTTGTTTTGTACACACACCAGGCAAGTTCTAGACACTTCACAATAGCATGGAATAACAAACCTCACTTCACACTTATTGCACATGCTCAATTCAAGACGTATTCACAGACTCTTCAATCAGCTAATTACAAGAATTCAAACATTAAGCCTCAATCACACTGAATCGACTCCATGGCCTAGGTATCTCAACATATTTACAAAGTTGCATGCTTTCATCCGAATCACCTTTGCATTTCAAATATCATGTACCACACGCAACCAGGATTCCGCAACCATAAAGTAACTACAGGTTTTGGGATGCAACCCACAAAAGAAAACAACTGAAAAATAAATGAAAAAAATCTACTCCTAACGACTACATTTCCCTTAAGACGGTCGTCATCCATCCATCATAGGGAACAGTCACTAACTAAGATTTCGGTTCAATGGGACCATTTTCGGTAAAAGAACTGAAACAAACGCCGAGAAACCCAAGAATTGAAAAAAAAATTAAAAATATCGATCATTTCGATGAAACAAAAATATGTACAAAATCAGGTAGCATAACAACATTCAGCAGCACACAACAGTTTCACATTTAATTACAATACAGAACAAAAACATCACAATCACAGGGTCACAACATTTTTCCACAGGCACAACAACATAATAGAAACATAAACAACAACACAACCAGCACCTAACTACTCCCACACCACACTTATCTCGAACACTGTCCCCAGTGTTCACAGAAATTAAAATAGCACAAAAAAATTGGGTGGCGGAACTCCCTGATCAATCAAAGTACTCCACTTCTTCATCAGGTGTTGCTGCCTCATCTCCCATGTCTGAATCACTCCCATCGTCATCATCAGACTCCACATCAGATCCTCACGACGTGTCTCCTCATCTGTGGGGACATCATCATCTGCGGGCTCTACAAAAGCTGGCCCCACTCGGCATAGAGCCTTGGCATTTTTGCCAAAAGGGTAGTCTTTCTCGAGCTGCCATAGCTCCTCTTCTGTTGCCAGCCTCCCTCCTATCCGCAGCTGGAGCATCTGCATCCCGTACATGCGAGCCATGTACTGATCATCCGGGGCATGTCGCTCGGCAAGTGTAAGAACGGGCCCGTGGGTGGTGTCGGGTGCCTTAGTTTTGGTGACATCTAAGGCCCGCCGCTCCATCTGCGGGATGTAGTCAAGGGCCTCTTCCTCAATATCTAGGCCCCTCAGGAATGTGGTGAGTAATCCACCAAATCCGTATATGTGCCCCTGATGCAACCGGGCTCTCTTCATGGTAGAGATAATCACCTTCCCCACATTGATCTCCAGCCCTTTCATCAGGGCGTACACCAAGCATACACGATCCCGGGTTACATCCGTCATATGCACCCCCGGGATTAGGCAGGAACACACGATCTTAAGCCATATCCTGGCTTCCCTGTTCATCTGTGAGTAGGGCAAAGTCTGATGGTAGCCCCTCTCCTTATGTCTACTTCACCTAGCCGTCGATCGGGTTCCACACGAAGTGCGTCTAATGTCTGCATATGGTGGAGTGATATTCAGTTGTCGAAGCACGTGGGCGTCTGTGTCCCGCGCCCCGAGGATAGCATTGAGGTGGTGGGGCTCAAAATTGACTATTTGCCTCCTTATTTTGATGGTGTGACTTCTGAGAGTCGGGTTCCAGTTGGCGTAGAATTCCCGAATCAAGTGCAAGTTGCATTCTTTGGGCTCTTCAAAGATGAAGTTCAGCCCAGCTGCCTCGATCCTATGGACAATCCTAGGGAACTCCTGTGCCAACGGTTCCCTTGCTATGTGTTCCTCGGGGAAGTACTTGCTCTCCTTGTGCTTCGCATACCATTTCTTCCCCTCTTCTGTCACCCACCCGGTTCCATATTGACGGTGTTGGCCGCGTGGAACCGCTGGTGCTGCTGGGACCGCTGTGCCCAGTCTGATTCTTTTTCTGCCGGCGCCAGATGTTGATGCGCCTTTTCCTTTGTCTTGCCTGCTTGCCATTGTTCCTGTCAAACCAAAAAGACAAGTTCAATGTTAAGCCAATGAACATTAGCTTCGACTAAGGGTGGGTTAAGCTAGGCTACCCCACACTTAGTCCATAGCTAAAATTACAACATTACGGCAAGATCGTACTTATTTACACAAACAAACAACAAAACATAACGAATATGCTTAGTGCCTTGGGAGAGTTCGACGGTATATATTCCCTGTACTACTCAGACTTCGCACAGCTAACCACAATCCTTACCTATCGATAACATGTTATCCCATAGCACTTAGCAAGGAAAAGCAAAAGAAAAATTTTAACTACATGATCCTATACAATTCGCCCATTTATTGCAATTTTCAATATTTCCTTAACTCGAGAATCTGTCGGTCTTTTGGCATAATCACAGTTAGCACAATTGACTCATCTCCCCCAACATGTAACACCTAGCATGAATTTCACTAGTTCAACTAAATTTCTCCATCTCAAACTCAAAGTCAAGCCCTAGCTATGATTTTATCAAAAATTCGATTAAACTATGTAATTAACGAGTTCAAGAAATCACAATGATACTCCGAACATCAATCAACAATAATTCAATTGAATTTAAGCTTAATTTCTACTTAGGGCAAGTTTAGCTCATATCACATGTTCAATATCAAAAATATTCGACAAGAATTGAAATAGAGTTGAAGAACATACCTTGAATTTGAAGAATTGATGAAAACTCGATGAAATTCATGGCCTAAGTCCGTGTCACGTTGAGGGGGGAGGGGTTTTTGGGAGGTTGGTCGCGGAGGGTATGAGAAATGAGGAAAATTTAGGGGGAATCAGGGTTAAAAAGTGGGAAATTCGCGTGGGTCACCCGGTGACCCGGTGTGACCCGTCACGATATACACCTCAACGTGTCACGGAGGGTAACGCGGAGCATGCCCTCCGTGACACGGAGCTATCGCGTGCGTTTTTGGAATTTTTAAAAATTTCAGATTTACACCTCAACGTTTCACAGAGGGTAACGCGGAGGCCCTCCTCCGTGACACGGAGCCATCGCCCTAGCTCACTGTTTTGCCACTTTTTATTATTTTTCATACCTCGAATTTTCTTTTGCGATCCCTTGCACATTTATCCTCCGTTCAACTTGAAATTCATCTTACGACAAGAAATTGGTTAGAATTATAGGTTTCACTCAAAATAAAAAAAATAAATAAATAAAAACTAAAATTTTGTTGTTAATCAAGAAAAAAAAGAAAAAAGAAATCTATACACAATTTACAAAGAAAAATTTCACGGTTGCCTCCCTGCAGCGCCTAGTTTACCGTCGCGGCTCGACGTCATTCAGCTCAGTCATCTTCTAGGGTGACGGACGTTTTCTCTCGACCACCGTCCTCACCCCAGTAGTGCTTACATCGCTCTGGTGGTTTTCCCAATAACTCTCGTGATTCAACTATCCGTGCATCATCAGCTCGATCAATCACGTTGATCACCAAGAGTTCCTCGTACACATTCGGGAGCTTGGTGGCCTTGTATACATCGAACACTTCCACCTTATCGTGTGCTCGCATGGTTAGCTGCCCTACAGCTACATCAATCAGCGCTTTCCCGGTCGCCAAGAAAGGACGTTGCAAAATAAATGGGACTTCCGCGTCTGGCTCAAAATCCAGCACAACGAAATCTACAGGGAAGATAAGGGAGCCCACTTGCACCAGCACATCCTTCACAATTCCATCAGGTCTGGCTAAGGACCGATCCGCTAGTTGCAAGATCACTGTTGTTGGTCTAGGACTCCCTAGACCCAACTTCTTGAATACCGATGACGGCATCAAATTAATGCTCGCTCCCGAATCACATAATCCAGGAGCTTGGATACTCTGCCCAATTGTAATTTGTATAGTAAAGCTCCCAGGATCTTTGAGCTTTGTGGGCAGTTGGTTTTGTATCCGGGAAGTGCTCTCCTTCGTGAGAGCCACCGTAGCATACTCAATCAACCGACTTTTTTTCGCCACGATGTCCTTTATGTACCTTGCATACTTTGGCACTCCCTGCAAAACATCAACAAGAGGTAAGTTAATATGTACCTGTTTCAGCACCTCCATGAATTTCTTGAAACACGCCTCCTCCTTGTGTTTATTTAATCTTTGAGGGAACGGGGGTAGTGGTCTTTCTGATTCAGCTTCCTTTTTCTTCCCCCTCTCATCACTTTGCTCCCTCTCAACTTCTGCTGCTCCCGATTATTGAGGTGGTCTTTCTGGTTCCACCTCTTTAAGCTGCAAACCACTCTTTGTGGTCACTGCATTCACCTGCTTGGGGTTGGGATCTGTGTCGCTCGGAAGTCCTCCTCTAGGCCTGGTGTTTTGGGCTCCAGCAAATTGCCCAAATTGATATTCAAGTGCCTTAGTAGCTAACTGGTTGTTCTTCACCTCGGCTGCCAATTTCACATAGTTAGCCTGCAATTGAGCTTGGTTAGTTATCATCGTCTTGAACATCTCCTCAATGCTGGGTGATGGTGGTGGAGGAGGTGCATTGTTGTTTCTATATTGTGCCTTATAGTTCTACTGCCCTCCGTGATTCCTCTGCGCCCCCTGACTCGAACTTTTCCCTTGATGGTTGTTGCTACCCCAAGAGAAATTCGGATGATTTCTCCAGTTGGAATTGTAGCTGTTGCCATACTGTTGGTGGTTGTTCCTCTGTACATTTCCCACAAAGTTCACCGAGTCAGGATTTTCTCCACAACACTCAGCTGAGTGCTCACTACTCCCGCACACTTCACACCAAATCTGTTGCACTGCATTCACTAGGGCTTGAGTCTGGTTCATTGTCATGTTACTGAAGTGGGTGTTGAGTTGATTCTGTAAAGCAGCTATCTGTGCAGCAATAGTTGTAAAACCATCCACTTCTAGAACTCCTGCTGCTTTCCTTGTTCCTCCTCTTGACGAATCAGCATTCCACTCCGGATTGCCCTGCGAAATACGGTTTAACAAGGTATACAGCTCCTCATAAGTTTTCTACAATGCTTGTCCCCCAGCTGCTGAGTCTAGCAAGATATTTGTGTGGGGTTCCAAACCCTCTATAAAGGTGTGCACCAACACATCATTGGATTGATGATGATGAGGACAATCCCGCAACATGGACTTGAATCTCTCGCAAGCCTGATCTAGATTCTCTCCCTCTCTCTGTTTAAAACTTAGAATTTGACTTCTAAGTATTGCTGTTTTACCGGATGGAAAAAATCGTATCAAGAATTTCCTTGATAGATCATCCCACGTAGTAATAGAATTAGGTGGCGCAACTTTCAACCACCTCTTGGCTTCTCCCAATAGTGAGAATGGGAACCATGTAAGCCTGACATAATCCGATGACACTCCAGCGGGGATGTATGTGTCACTTATCTCCAACAAATTTTGGAGATGCTGCTGTGGATCCTCATGAGGGAGACCTGTGAACTGCCCGCTGGTGTGCAGAAATTGCACCATGTTTTGTTTGAGCTCGAACCTCCCTCCTGGCTCAGGTTTGCGGATGCTAGATGTGACATTGTTAGCATGTGGGATTGCCACCTCGCGAACCGGCCTAGCTGCTACTTCCTCGAGCACTAACATTGCCCGTACCACTGGTGGATTCTGTTGTTGCTCCATCATTGTTTGTCTGAGCAACTGCAACTTTCTCTCTAGAGCTTCTCTTTGCTGATGATGAAATTGTCTTTCAGGCTCTAAATATGAGTCCACCAGCTCCTTGTCTCTTGCCAGTGTTCAACAGAGATTATATCTGCGAAATATAGTCTAAGACCAAGTTGTCAACACGTAAGAAAAAAAATATAGTAAATTTACACTTAAGAGAAATTCACCAATTGTCAGTCCCCGGCAATGGCGCCAAAAACTTGTTCGGGTATTTCTGCTTTGGATATAAAGCTACACGCAAGTGCACATGGTCGAACAAGTAGTAAAGTGGCTTAAGTAAGCCAAGTATCGATCCCACAGGGACTGGGATAAGGTAAAAATCTACTCAAGTGTAGTATATTTTAACTCTAACAATGAAGACAACAGTGCAAAGAAGAGTTTGATATTTTGATTTCTAATTTTTATGCTAAGTCTAAAACGAATATCTAACGTGAGTCTGAACTATGAATGTGAGCATGCTGAGGTTAAATGAACATGTAAAGAAATAAATTATCAATATAATGTGGTTAATCTTTCCTCCGGTTGCTAGTCAAGAACTATTGCCAATGGATTAAAACTCTCGTGTTTAACCCAACTTAAGAATCATGAACCGTCCACCTACATTTCTGTGATTAAACGAAATTCATGTTCTAGCCATACAAAACCGGTTCCTTAATTGACTAATATGACTTTAAGGTATATTTATATCCTGAAGGTAAATCAATTCTCAATTTTCCCAAACTAAGAAAAGATCATATCCTATTGATTCACAACTTTCCAATTTCTTGCTCTCTCGAGTGAAACCGGACTTTTTAGATATACATTAACATAGGCCACACATAAATGCAGTAAGAACAAGAATCAATAGAACAAACATGGAAGAAAATATGAAAAACCAACTTAATCAACAATCGCATTTCAATACCATTGTTCATAACCTCAGCAAGAAGAGGAATTAGCCACTCATTCGTGGATTAAACATCGTTAAATGAGTGTTAAACATACAAGCAATTGAATTAAAGAAGAAGGAGATAGAGAAAACCCTGAGATTTTCGTCCCCACAACTGCCTGTAACCCACGTTCTTGCTCCACCAAGTCAGCATTATTAAAAATGAACCTAAGTGTTCTATTTATACTAGTGGGAATTTTTTCCCGGAATAACAAGCAACGTGTCACGGAGTGCATCATGGAGCACTGCCTCCATGACACACCACTGACGCGGACCCTTACTGGAAATTGAGTGTCCGGGTAATAAGGCCCAACGTGGCACGGCGTGCAACGCGGGGCTAGGCCAACGTGCCACGGCCCCAACGCGCACCCTTGATATTGGGCAGATTTATATGCCCAAGTGATACTCAAACGTATCATTTTTACCTTGTTTGTTGTGCAATGTGTATATAATATCATGTATTTGGTAATAAAATGCGAATTTATACTAACCAACATGATTAGCATTTGTTTTGCAGGATAATGTGATTTTGAGGAGCTAAAATGCGTGTTAGAACTATGTCGGAGTGGGACTGGGATGCGAGCGTGGAAAAGGCCTTGTATGGCACATTTTACAGTGGCTCCGCGATGGAGCCGTGCCACGCTACCATCGCGGTAGCACACTGCCTGGGCAGAAATAAAAGTGGCAATTTCCAGTGTGCCTGCGCGTCAGCTCCGTGGCACGGAGATAGGCCTCCGCGATGGCCTCTGTGCCACGTTGAGGCCAATTATCCGGACCCTGCAATTTCCAGAGAGGGTCCGCGTCCACGCCGTGTCACGGAGGCAGTGCTCCGCGTTGGCCTCCGTGACACGTTGCTTGTTATTCCGGGAAAAATTTCCCACTAGTATAAATAGCACACTTAGGTTATTTTTAAAGGGGAGTCTTTTAGTTTTAGTTTTTTAGCTGAGTTCAGAAGTGGAGAGCAGGAACGTGGTTTTGTGGCAGTTGAAGAATAGAAAAGATAAGAGTTTTCTTCTCTTCCCTTTTTCTTTCCTTCAATTGTATGCATGATTAACACTCATTCTAGGATGATTAATCCAAGAATGAGTGGCTAATTCCTTTCTTGCTGAGGTTTTGAACTTGTGTAATGAATGTTGGTAATAATTGATATGGTTTCTTCTTCTTCTTGCATGTTGTTCTATTAATTCTTGTGTTTATTACATTATTGATTGGCCACCATTAATGTATATCTAAAAAGTCCAATTTCACTCGAGAGAGCATGAAATTGGAAAGTTGTGAATTAATAGGGTATTGTTCTTAACTTGATTTGGGAAAATTGGGTTTTGATGTGCCTTCTTGATAGAAATATACTTGAAAGCCGTATTAGTCAATTTAGGAACCGGAATTGGAGTGTTAGGTCATAAATTGCATTTGATCACAGAAATGTAGACGGATGGTTTATGATTCTAAAGTGAAATTAAAGACGGAAGTTTTAATTTCTAGGCAAACGTTCTTGGCTAGCAATATGAAGAAGAGGATGACCAAATTATCATGATTATCAAGTTCATTACTCGTTCTTAACCTTGGCATGTGCATATCCATTGTCTAAATTCAACGTAAATAGTAGTTATTAATTTCAGTATATAATTAGTTTAGAAACAAAACTCACTCAAATCTTGGTTGGATTGGTGTTAACATAGTTAGAAATAGAATAGAGATATAGTAAACTAGGCAGTTTTGCATATCTAGAGTAGCCTCCTTGGATCGATACTTGGCTACTTAGCCACTTTATTACTTGTTTGACCACGTACACTTGCGTGTCGGTTTTTAATATATACCGAGCAGCGATACGCGCGCAACAAGTTTTTGGCGCCGTTGCCGGGGAGGCTAGGCGATTTGTAAAATTGTGTTTAGTGTAAATTTGCTGTATTTTTATTTTTATTTTCTTAAGTGTTAACAACTTGGTCTTAGCCTGTATTTTGCAGATTTTTATTTCTGTGAACACTGGCAAGGGACAAGGAGCTGGTGGAATCTTACTTAGAGCCAGGACGTGAATTGCACAGTCAACGTAGAGAAGCTCTTCGGAAGAAGCTGCAGTTGCTCAAACAGTCTATGATGGAGCAACCCAATCCACCAGTTGTGCGGGCAGTGTTAGTGCCCGAAGAAGTAGCAGCCAGGCCGGTTCGCGAGGTGGCAATCCCACACGCTAATAATGTACATTCCAGCATCCGCAAACTAGAGCCTGGGGGGAGATTTGAGTTAAAGCAAAATATGGTGCAACTTTTGCACACTAGCGGGCAGTTTACCGGTCTCCCTCACGAAGATCCGCAACAACATCTCCAGAACTTCTTGGAGATAAGTTACACTTACATCCCTGCTGGAGTGTCACCTGATTATGTTCGGCTCACCTTATTTCCATTTTCCTTACTGGGTGAAGCCAAGAGGTGGTTAAAAGCTGAACCACCCAACTCTATATCAACGTGGGATGATCTTGCAAGGAAGTTTTTGATCAGATTTTTCCCTTCAGGTAAAACAGCTAAACTTAGAAGTCAGATTCTAAGTTTTAAACAGAGGGAAGGAGAAAATCTTTATCAAGCCTAGGAAAGATTCAAGTCCATGTTGCGAGACTGTCCTCATCATCATCAGTCAAACGAGGTGTTGGTACACAGTTTTATTGAGGGTTTGGAACCCCACACTAAAATTTTGTTAGACTCAGCAGCTAGAGGGCAAGCGCTGGAGAAGACTTACGAGGAGCTGTACACTTTGCTCAACCGAATTTCACAAGGCAATCCGGAATGGAATGCAGATTCGTCAAGAGGTGGAGCAAGGAAAGCAGCGGGAGTGTTTGAAGTGGATTGATTCACAGCTATCGTTGCACAGATAGTTGCTTTGCAAAATCAGTTAAACACTCACTTCAGCAATATGAATTTGAACCAGCCTTCAGCCTCAGTCAATGCAGTCCAACAGATGTGGTGTGAAGTGTGTGGTAGTAGTGAGCATTCAGCTGAATGTTGTGGTGCAAATCCTGATTCTGTCAACTTTATGGGCAATGCACAGAGGAATCAACAGCAGTTTGGTGGTGGCTACAACTCGAACTGGAGGAATCATCCGAATTTTTCGTGGGGTAGCAACAATCAACAAGGCCAGGGTTCAGGGCAGGGTATGCACAGAAACCAAGGAGGGCAACAAGGCTATCAGAATCAGTTTAGAAATCACAATGCCCCTCCTCCACCACCATCACCGACTATTGAGGAAATGTTCAAGACCATGATTGCCAACCAGGCACAATTGCAGGCTGACTATGTCAAAGTGGCAGCCGAAGTAAAGAACAATCAATTGGCAACCAAGGCTCTTGAATATCAGTTTGGGCAATTTGCTAGTGCCCAAAATACTAGACCAAGGGGAGGACTACCTAGCGACACAGATCCCAATCCTAAGCAGGTAACTGCAGTTACCACGAGGAGTGGTTTACAATTAAAGGAGGTGGAACCGGAAAGACCGCCTCAGAAGTCAGGAGCAGCAGATGTTGAGGGAGAACAAACCTCAGATACGGGGAAGACCAAAGAAGTTGAACCAGCAAGGCCTCCACCCCCGTTCCCTCAACGACTTAAGAAACACAAGGAGGAGGCGTGTTTCCAGAAATTCATGGAGGTACTTAAACAGGTACATGTTAACTTACCTCTTGTTGATGTCTTGCAGGGTGTGCCAAAATATGCAAAGTATATCAAAGACATCGTGGCCAACAAAAGTCGCTTGACTGAGTATGCCACTGTGGCTTTAACGGAGGAATGCACATCCCGTACTCAGAACAGGTTGCCCACTAAACTGAAGGATCCTGGAAGTTTTACTATCCAGCTGACGATTGGGCAAAGTATCCGAGCTCGTGGGTTATGCGACTTGGGGGCAAGTATAAATCTGATGCCATCTTCGGTATTCAGAAAGGTAGGGCTAGGGAGTCCTAGACCTACAACAGTGATCTTGCAGCTAGCAGACAGATCTTTAGCTAAGCCGGATGGCATTGTTGAGGATGTGCTAGTGCAGGTAGGCTCCCTCATTTTTCCGGTAGATTTCATTGTTTTGGATTTTGAACCAGATGCGGAAGTCCCATTTATTTTGGGACGACCCTTTTTGGCAACCGGAAAGGCATTGATCGATGCAGCTGCGGGTCAACTCACAATGCGAGCACACGACAAGGTTGAGGTGTTCGACGTGTACAAGGCACCTAAGCTCCCGACTGTCTATAAGGAACTCTCGGTGATCAACGTGATTGATCATGGGAATGCAAATGGATTGAGTGATTCCCGAGAGTTACTAGGTAGGCCACCAGACAAGGTTGAGAACTACTGGGGAGATGACCATGATCGGGACAAATCGTCCATCTCCCTAGTACACACTTGAGCATAAAGGCTGTCGAGCCGCGACGTTAAACCAGGCGCTGCACGAGAGGCAACCCGTGAAAAATATTTTTTTCTTTCCTTAGTGTAAAGTTTTTCTTTTATTCTATTTTCTTTTCTTTTTCTTGACTAGGCTTAGATTTGCGTTTTATTTAGTAATTTTTTTTTATTTAGTAATTTAGTAAATTTTTTATTTTTTAGTAGGGAATCTATTAATTTAACAAAATTTTCTTTAGTGAGGTGATTTTCAGGTATACTGGAGGAAAAATACTTGGAATCGAGGAAACGAGGCGAGGTACAATGGCCAGTCGACAAGATAAAGGCAAGGGTGCTTCAACCTCAGGCACCGGCAGAAAGAGAATGAGACTGGGCACTGCTGTCCCAGCTGCACCTGCTGTTCCACGCGGTCAACACCGCTGATACGGAACAAGATGGGTCACTGATGAAGGGAAGAAATGGTACGCAAAGCATAAGGAGAACAAGTACTTCCCGGAGGAACATATTGCAAGGAAACCACTTGCACTGGAGTTCCCTCGCATCATACAGAGAATTGAGGCAGCTGGGCTCAGCTTTATTTTTCAGGAGCCCAAGGAGTGCAACCTTCACTTGGTCCGGGAATTCTACGCCAACTGGAACCCGGCCATCAGGAGCCATACTATTAAAATCAGAGGGTAGATTGTCACTCTGGAACCCCAGCAGCTGAATGCCATCGTTGGAGCGCGGGACACAGACGCCCACGTCCTCCGCCAGTTAAACATCACCCCACCGTACGCCGACATCAGACATACGTTGTGTGGGGCTTGATCCACAGCCCGATGGAGCAGACACAAAGAGAGGGGTTACCATCAGACTCTGCCTTATTCGCAGATGAACAGGGAGGCAAGAATCTGGCTTAAAATTCTATGTTCGTGTTTGATCCCGGGAGTGCATATGACAGACGTGACCCGGGACCGTGTCTGCCTGGTGTATTCCCTTATGAAAGGTCTTGAGATTAATGTGGGGGCGGTCATAATATCCGCCATGAAGAGAGCCAGACTACACCAGGGCCACAGATACGGGTTTGGCGGACTCATCACCACCTTCCTCTGAGGCCTTGACATTGAGGAAGAAGCCTTGGATTACATTCCGCAGTTAGAGCGGAGGGCCCTTGATGTGACAAAGACCAAGGCCCCCGACACTACACACGGACCGGTGCTGACTCTGGGCGAGCGACATGCTCGTGACGACCAGTATATGGTCCGTATGTTCGGCATGCAGATGCTGCAGCTACGGATAGGTGGGAGACCAGCCACCGAGGATGAGTTATGGCAGCTGGAGCTGGACTACCCCTTTGGCGAGAACGCCAGAGCTTTATGAAAGGTGGGGCCAGCCTTTGTGGAGCCGACTGATGACGACGTCCCTACTGATGAGGAGACACGTCGTGAGGACTCTGATGTAGAGTCCGATGACGACAATGGAGCCGATTCGGATATGTGCGACGAGGCCGCAGCACCGGATGAGGAAGTCGAATATTTCGACTGAGCAGGGAGTTCCACCACCCATATGTTGTGCTTTGTATTGTTGTGAACACTGGGGACAGTGTTCGATTTAAGTGTGGGGTGGGGAGTAGTTAGGTGCTGGGTCATAGACTCTAAACTTGCTGTATAATTTTTCCTTGATGTTTATGTATGTCTGTGCTTTCCCTGTTGTTGTGAACTGATTTTGTGATCTATGTGTATATATTTGTGTTGTGGCTGATGATGTGTGTTTTGAAAGTTATGGTTGCCTTTGTAAATATTTTGTAAATTTTGTAAATATTTTTTTTCTATCGATATGATCGATATTTTTCAAAATTTTTGCGAAAAGATTTGGCATTTATCAGCATAGTTTGCAAATATTTTCTATCGAAATGATTGATGTGTTGCAAAAATTTTGAAGTTTTATTTTTGGGTTTCTCGGAGTTTGTTTTCGGTTCTTTTACCGAGAATAGTCCCATTGAACCGATGTCATAGTTAGTGACCGTTCCCTATGATGGATGGATGACGACCGTCTTAAGGGAAATGTAGTCGATAGGAGTAGATGTTTTGTTTTTAGTTTCTTTGGTGGATTGCATCAATAAACTGTAGTTGCTTATGGTTGCTAAAATTTCATTGCATGTTGTAATTGATATTCGAAATGTGAAAATGATTCGGTTGAAAGCATGCAATTTTGTAAATATGTTGAGTTACCTAGGCTATAGAATTTGGTTCATTATGATTGAGGCTTAATCTTGAATTCATGTAATTGACTAATTAAAGAGTCTGTGAATGCATCTTGATTCGAGCATGTGCATGAAGTGTGAAGTGAGGTTTTGCTATTCCATGTCATTGTGAATTGTCTAGAACTTGCCTGGTGTGTATACAAAACGAAATGAAGGAGGTGTAGTGTTGGAAAGGATGTAGGCATTTCTTTGTTTTAATCGTTAGTTTCCATTTTTTTTCTTGTCAAATTCTACCTTTTTATATGTTGTATACCCTAGTCAGCCCGTTGAGCCTTTAGCCGATTTCTTTCTTTTGTCCAGAATTGTATGAACTAAGCTTTATTCCTTCTTTTCATTAGCCTTAAAGTTTTTAAGAAGCTCTTAAGCGCTTATAAAGAACAGAAAATGTTTCCCAAAGTGTTAAAGAGTGAAAAGAGTGAAAAGAAAAGAAAAGCAAAGTGAGGAAAGAAAAGATGATGTTGAAGAGGCACCCGTTGTAATTAAATGAAATTGAGGGTACATGAAAACCTTCTATTTTGTGTCAAGTGTGCCTGATGAAATGGGTTGTATGAAAGTAAACCAGCATGAATGGGAGAAAAAGAGAAAAGAGAGGAACAATGTCCATGAGTCGATGGGAATGAGTTGAAAAGGCGCTTAAGGATGCTAGCGACTATTATTGGCTAATCCAATATATATATATACTAGATCCATAGCCCAATTACAACCCATTAAAAGTCCTATTTGATCCTACATTGCATTTCTTTATATTAGTGGAGTAATACACTAAGGGCAAGCCTATGGGTCATGACATGATGCATGTGAATTCTTTTGGGAGAGAAAGTGAAATTAATTTTTATATGCCCCTACTTGCATGTTTGTGTGCTGCATGAACATAAAAAGGGGAAGTTTCTCTCGAGTTGTGAGGGTACATGCTTGATGAAAGATTGATTTTCGTGGCGGATTTCTTGATTAGTTGATTTGCATGAGTTTGCCGATATCAAGAATCAATTCTTAAAAGTCTAGGAAGCCTCGATGTATTAAGGTCATTGTCTTGTACGACCAAGCATGTTTTCTTGATGATTTGCAAAAAAATCGAATAATCGGTATGACCGTAACGTAAATGGCTGCACCATAGTGACAAAGGTTGAGATGTGATGTGGATGATTTGTGTATGTGTTGTTCGAGGACGAACAAGGATTTAAGTGTGGGGTAAGTGATCTTGGACAGATTTATATGCCCAAGTGATACTCAAACGTATCATTTTTACCTTGTTTGTTGTGCAATGTGTATATAATATCATGTATTTGGTAATAAAATGTGAATTTATACTAACCAACATGATTAGCATTTGTTTTGCAGGATAATGTGATTTTGAGGAGCTAAAATGCGTGTTGGAACTATGTCGGAGTGGGACTGGGATGCGAGCGTGGAAAAGGCCTTGTATGGCACATTTTATAGTGGCTCCGCGATGAAGCCGTGCCACGCTACCATCGCGGTAGCACACTGCCTGGGCAGAAATAAAAGTGGCAATTTCCAGTGTGCCTGCGCGTCAGCTCCGTGGCACGGAGATAGGCCTCCGCGATGGCCTCCGTGCCACGTTGAGGCCAATTATCCGGACCCTGCAATTTCCAGAGAGGGTCCGCGTCCACGCCGTGTCACGGAGGCAGTGCTCCGCGTTGGCCTCCGTGACACGTTGCTTGTTATTCCGGGAAAAATTTCCCACTAGTATAAATAGCACACTTAGGTTATTTTTAAAGGGGAGTTTTTTAGTTTTAGTTTTTTAGCTGAGTTCAGAAGTGGAGAGCAGGAACGTGGTTTTGTGGCAGTTGAAGAATAGAAAAGATAAGAGTTTTCTTCTCTTCCCTTTTTCTTTCCTTCAATTGTATGCATGATTAACACTCATTCTAGGATGATTAATCCAAGAATGAGTGGCTAATTCTTTCTTGCTGAGGTTTTGAACTTGTGTAATGAATGTTGGTAATAATTGATATGGTTTCTTCTTCTTCTTGCATGTTGTTCTATTAATTCTTGTGTTTATTACATTATTGATTGGCCACCATTAATGTATATCTAAAAAGTCCAATTTCACTCGAGAGAGCATGAAATTGGAAAGTTGTGAATTAATAGGGTATTGTTCTTAACTTGATTTGGGAAAATTGGGTTTTGATGTGCCTTCTTGATAGAAATATACTTGAAAGACGTATTAGTCAATTTAGGAACCGGAATTGGAGTGTTAGGTCATAAATTGCATTTGATCACAGAAATGTAGACGGATGGTTTATGATTCTAAAGTGAAATTAAATACGGAAGTTTTAATTTCTAGGCAAACATTCTTGGCTAGCAATATGAAGAAGAGGATGACCAAATTATCATGATTATCAAGTTCATTACTCGTTCTTAACCTTGGCATGTGCATATCCATTGTCTAAATTCAACGTAAATAGTAGTTATTAATTTCAGTATATAATTAGTTTAGAAATAAAACTCACTCAAATCTTGGTTGGATTGTTGTTAACATAGTTAGAAATAGAATAGAGATATAGTAAACTAGGCAGTTTTGCATATCTAGAGCAGCCTCCTTGGATCGATACTTGGCTACTTAGCCACTTTATTACTTGTTTGACCACGTACACTTGCGTGTCGGTTTTTAATATATACCGAGGAGCGATACGCGCGCAACAACCCTCACTGGAATTTGGCCAAAAATTCCCTATCCAGGTAGAAGGCCTCCGCGATTGCAGCGTGACGCGGCTCCATCGCGGAGCCCCTTTAATTTGTGCCTTCCAATGCTTTGTCCTTAGCAAACATCCGAGTCCAACCCCGATCTCTCCCAACACGTATTTTAGCTTCCCAAAATTATATTTCACCTGCAAAACAAAGCTAATCATGTTGGTTAGTAAAAATTCACATTTTATTATCAATCACATGAGAATGTATAAACATTGATAGATAAACAAGGCTAAAATGACACATTTAAGTATCACTTGGGCATATAAATTTGCCCAAGATCAATGACTGAACTTAATTCCTGAATCATACATACATCCATATACATGAAAGAAACTGAGGCACATGAACTGAACATGAAATTGATGGAGTTTTAGGGAAAAAGATGATACCCCAAGCTGGAATTAAGCCGGTAGGGAATAAATGTGGGTATCTCGCCATCATATCTGCTTCGGCTTCCCAAATAGCTCCCTCAACATGTTGATTCCTACATAAAACTTTAACTGAAGCTACCTCCTTGCTTCTTATCCTTCGAACCTGACGATCAAGTATTTCCACTGGAACCTCCTTATAACAAAAGTTGTCTTTCACACCGACACTGTCCACCAGAACAACTAAAGCTGGATCCCCCGAACACTTTTTTAAGAGGGATACATGAAAAGAAGGATGAATGGAAGCTAATACTGAGGGCAACTACAATTCATATGCCACCTTGCCAACCCATTTCACAATCCGGTAGGGGCCAACATAACGAGGGCTGAGTTTTCCTTTCTTTCCAAACCTCATCACTCCCTTCATGGGAGACACCTTCAGAAACACCCAATCATACACTTCGAACTCAAGTTCTCTCCTTCTCACATCCGCATAGGTCTTTTGGTGACTTTGAGTTGTTTTCAACCTATCCCGTATGAGCTGAACCTTTTTCATGGCCTCATGGACTGAATCTGGTCCTATAATTGTAGCTTCACCAACTTCAAACCAACCAATAGGTGATCTACATCTCTGCCCATAGAGACCCTCAAAAGGAGCCATCTGAATGTTGGAATGGTAGCAGTTATTGTATGCAAACTCACACTACAAGAAATCTGATCTATAGCGAGAGGAAATTTGGTCATTAAATGTTCAAATCTAGTCACTAAAGGCCATTAACGATCGGTAAAAATCCGGTCATCGTCGGTCGTTATTGGCTTTGACGTTAAAAGTTAACGATCGGAATTCAACCCAGTCATTAAAAGAATTTTTAATGACGACATCAATTTCAGTCGTTAAATGTCCTTTTCAGTGACCGGATATTCCCTTCGCTGATCTATCATACGGTCGTCAAAATTTTTTAAGGACAATAAATTTAACCAATAAAAGTACTTTTAATGACCGAAATTCCATTCGTTAATTGTATGGTAGCTCCAACACCAATACTTTTAACAACCAAATTTCCCTTCGCTAATGGACATTTCAATATTTGATAAGTCAATCGTAAAAGAGTTTCAAAGAACACATTTTCATTCATTATTATACAAAAATTTATAGTACTAAATAATAATTATTATTTCACACACCCGAAAATATACTAAATAATTAAATTCATATAAAACTTCATTGTAAATATAAATAACTAAAGAAAAATACATCATACCAATGTTTTATGAGAGATCGTCTTAATCAACTCCTAAAAAGAAAAAAAAGTGCAACATATATACATAATACATCGTCTTTAAACTACCCCTAACAAATGACAACCTTCTAAAACTTCAACTTTCTCCTTACTTTCTTGAATGGTACATTTTTCATATTCAAATTCTTGAGCTTTAAAAAAATAAGTTTATATTAGTTTATAAGTAAAAACAAATAAACTCTTTAAGAAGAAATATAAATCTCAACATATTTTTCGAAAAGGATGCGAACACATTAAAGTTTCTAAAAGAGCATGTGAATAGTAACTTATAAACTAGAAGGATATATTGTTCATCTCTAGGATAGTTTCTGGTCACATTGAACTTGAAGAAATACCACCAGTTTGTTGGTAACTATATTACTTTTTGCATTTGAATTTTGGTTCTGTATCTGTCCTGTTTGATGAATATATAGGGTGTCCAAATATAGTTTATATTTGGACAAATATGACTACTGGAAGATGTCTCAAAATAATATTACTACTAGGAGATGTAGAGTATAATTTAAAGGGTCATAGGAACCTGGTACCTTTTGTCCAAACCTTGCACTCATGTAGCATCTAAAGAAGTGATAAGTGGAAGTGGGAAAGAAATGTAAAACAAGATATATCTTACAACCCACAAATGCACTCAAAATAACACAAATAATAGCAGACCCAGGGAAACAGAGCTTAGAGAAGACTCTGTCCCATAATAAGAGTAGCAACAATATTAGTTAACTTTATTGCAACAGGCAGAGGTGTATGCACTAG
This sequence comes from Datura wrightii, assembly GCA_035772735.1. Classification (NCBI taxonomy): domain Eukaryota; kingdom Viridiplantae; phylum Streptophyta; class Magnoliopsida; order Solanales; family Solanaceae; genus Datura; species Datura wrightii. The sequence goes on from JASDFA010000001.1 coordinate 115,926,094, forward strand.
CCCAATCTCAAGCTTAAGAACAATAAACTTCACAGAGTATTGACCAGTTGGAGCAATGTAAGTAATTTTTCTCATGACATTAGAGTAATGGAAGTGCATATTTATAATGGCAGAAACCTCAAAAACTGGGCAATACAGAGTAAGCAAACATCTTGGACAAAAGTAAAAAAAATACCGGACAAAAGTAAAAAAATTACGAAACAAAAGTTAGGGATATAAACTGGAAGTATACATTGTTAATCTCTAATATAGTTTCTGGTCACATGAACCTGAAGAAATACCACACGTTTGTAGGTAACTATATACTTTCCACATTTGAATTTCAGTTCCTATATCTGTCTAAGTTGATGCATATAAGGGGTTGAAGTTTTTGCATTAAATCTACATTTCTAGTTTATATTTGGACAGATATTACCACTGGCAGATGTACAATATAACTTAAAGGGTCACAAGAACCTAGTACCTTTTGCCCAAACTTTTCCCTCATGTAACATTTAAAAAGTGAAAAATAGTGGAAGTGGGAAAGAGATATAAAACAAGATATATCTTTAAACTCACAAATGCACTCAGCATAACACAAATAGTAGCAAGCACCAAGGGAAACAGACTTAGAGAGCATTCTGTCCAGTAATAAGAGTAGCAGAAGTAGTTAACTTTATTGCAACAAGCAGAGGTGCATGCACTGGCCCAGTCTCAAGCTCAAGAACAATAAAAGTCTGAGTGTATTCATTACCAGTTAGAGCAATATAAGTAATTTGCTTTTATAGCACTTGCTGCAAATAACTTCAAATTGAAATTAGAGACACATTAGGATCCTTAGTAGCCTTTATATAAGGAAGATTGGAAAATTTGTAGAGTAAGCTACTGCCTTAGGAAACATGATACTTTGGTCCACCAGAATGAGCAATTTGAGTTTTGGCTAGGAATTGTCAATTCTTAAAGGCATCAAAGTGATTCAGAAATGGAGATATCATTATGCTTGGTTTCATCTATTACTTGGAAATTTTTTTTTCACAAGTTGATTCTCTTATATTCAAAGCAGAAACATCAGAAATCTAAAGGGGAGAAGCGCAAGCAGTCACCTAAAATAGAGGAAGACGAAACTGATGATGAACCATCGAGTGCCAGAGATGAATCTACGGATGACAATGATGATGAGGAAGCCAATGAAATAGGAAGTGATCAGGAAGAGAGTGGTTCAGATAAAGAGGAAGATGAAGATAAAAAGGAAGAGAAAGAGAAAGCAAAGAAAAAGAAGTCCAATGGGAATGTTTCTTTAAAGTAGGATTCTGGAAACAAAGTTACAGAGAAGCCCAAGGTTTTGAAAAAGGATAATCCTGCTAAATCCCCAAAAGAACTCAACTAAATCTACTAAAGTGTCTTCAAGTACAACTTCCAAAAGAGGTGCTTCTGGAGCTGGTTCACTAGTTACAACTAAGAAACAAAAAGTTGAAAAGAAAAGTCCAAAAGAAGAAAATGAGTTTGTAAAGGAAAATGTTTTAGAAACAATCAACCAAGTCTCATGCTAAGATTTCTGAAAAGGAAGGCGAGTAACTTTCTGTTTATTAATTCATATATATGCTTTTTATTCCTATTTTATTGAGATAAAAATCTATATGTTTTTTCATCATACAATGTGGAGTGGTCCTTTCAGTATTTTTAATCAACTAAAATGATATGCAATTGTATTTTACTAATTTTAATATCTTGGTGATCATCCAATATCTTATGCTCCCCTATAATATTCAGTATTCAGGGATAAATATACAAGGTAATTATAATTCTGAATCTTGTATTAGTCTTATATATCTTCTATCATTTTTAAAGTTGTTTCAGAATCTTCTAGAACAGGAAAAGAAAAAAGTGGCAAGAAGGACAAGACAGAGCCCAACAATGAAGAAATTCATGAAGCTATTATAAATATTCTGAAAGAAGTGAATTTTAACTCTGTAAGTGATATCTTTTTGTGTTAAATACACAAGAACATTAACTTTTCTTACTAATAAGGTTTGTTGCACTTTCCAAAATATAGGCAACTTTATCTGATATCATCCGACAACTAGGTATGATATAAGAAACTCTCTTGTCTTGCTTATTCTTAAAAAAATTAATTGTATTGCTCTCATTTGGTGATTGACTGCGTAGCTGGGGTTCATTTCAGATAGCCATTTTGATGTAGATTTGATGCATAGGAAAGCAGAGGTGAAGGCTATTATCACTGATTTAATAAATAACATGAGTGATGAGGAAGAAGGGGATGATGACCACCCAGTGGCTGAGAATGATGAAGAGAAAAATGAAGGTGATGATAGTGATGCTTAATTTATGAGTCAAGTAGAAGGATAGGTATTAGGTTTAATACATCTTAACTTGTTGTTTTTATTTATATTTTTATCTGGATATAAGATTGTGACCCTGATGGGTTTGTTTATGTAAGGCATGCTTTTTGCCTTTGCTTATTCTATAGAGTTAACCTTTGCATTTCTTTTAAATCAAACACTATCCTATCTTAAACTCACCCCCAACTACACACCAAAAGCTAGTAACAAATCCAACACACACTAAATAGAAAAAAATAGATAGAAGTGGAAGTCCAATTTTCAAGAACCATATTAGGTAAAATAGTCTATAGTAGAGCCAAGATTGACTGAACAAGACCAAGAAAGACAGAGACTAAAAGGAAAGAATAAGGTGTCCTAATACAATTATAAAGAAGGGAAGTGTAGGTGATATTAAAATTTTAGATCACCTCCTTGAGATGAACAAATACAGTGCCCTGAATAAAAGATTGAAACCTGCTAACTTATACAACATACAAAATTTCCCCCAAAAGTTTCCAACTAAATAGCATTACAATAAGTTCATCATAGAGAAAAACATAAATTCAATCTACTAACCTGTTAAAAGTAAAATCTATTGGTCACTTGAAGATGGTGGTGATGAAAGATGACCAAATACTGCACTTGCAATCCGTTCATATTTACTCTCTAGCTCATTCATGCAGCACATTTATTCCCCAACTCATCCGTGCGTATTTTTAGTGATTCATTTTCTTTTTCACTTGTGTTCAACTTATCTAACTATGCAGACTTTGAAGAATTACCACCTTTCAACTCCTTAGCTGTTATCCCACCACCAAATCCAACTACATGACTCTTACATTGTGGTCCAAAGAACTTTTCTACGATCTCAATATTTGTAAGAGACGATTCAGATTGAACCAATTTTTGGATTTCAACCTTAAATATATAAGAAAAAATAAAATTATACAACAAGGCAAGTAAAATGATTTAGAAAGAATTTATCAATAATTATACATATTTTGCATTTGTTTCTTGTTCGATAAGCTTGTTATCTTTCTTACGAGTCTCGAAGAATATAGTGTCCATACATGGTGGCTTACCATCTTTGCCTCCCTTCACATATAAACAAACATGTAAAAGAAATCATTTTAACAAAGAAGAGGCTTCTTAAAGAGTTTCAAAATGTACTTACCAATTCATAAATAATCTCTCTAATAGGCTTACTACCCATACGATGACGAATAGTCAACATAGACCTATTGATTGTGTATCTTGTACTTGTTTCCTATATTAACAACACATCATATGGTCATCCCCTTATAATAACATGTTAATGAATAGCAGCTATGAAGCCTTACCTTAATCATTTCACTTAAAAAATGCTCCTTAACCAGCCATTCCCAATCACTCTTGTCTACCTCATTTGGAACATCATCTCGAGCATCACAGAATGGCTTAGACTTCATATTCTTGTGCAGTGACCCTCTTCAATTATTCCATAACCTTCTCATATGCCGCAAGACATGTTATTTATGATTGTTCATGTCATCACTATCAAATTTATCCTACAATATTTCACAAGTATCATTAAATATCAAACTCAAAATTTCAAGCAAAGTAGAAAAATATAATTTAACCAACAACCGTGTGCATCATTCAGATTGAATAAATTTAAGAAATTAATGCTTTAAATCCTTATAGTAACTTCATCCCACATGTGTTCTAACTTATCTTTTTCGATGTCCTTCCATGAGTGTACCCGCAATGGACACATATTACGATCACGAACTAAAATACCCAAGTGTCTTGAAAATGAGGTACTATGCTAGCCAACAACTAGATTCTTGTAAAAAGTGACTCTCAATTTTTCTCCAGGTTTGAGTCGTGGAATAATTTTACAAAATGTTCTTTCCTCTCACTTTCTTTGCCTTCACAGATTCACATGGACCTATAAATTAATTTAAGTCAGACATAGAAAAGAATTTCATCACACTAACAACAAAAAATAACTATTTAATATGATAAAATACTTATTTCATTTGTCTGAGTATCTTGCATCACTTCAACTTCTTGCGAGGGGGGAACATCACTTCAATTGTATCAAAACTAGGAGGTATAGAGATGCTTTTATGTGTTGGCTCATTTCTGTAAGAAGTTGATGCATTTAAAATTTTACTTTGGCCAATTGGAGTTCTTTGTCCAATACTTACTCTTACGGAGCTCAAACATCTTATGCTCTTTCCTCATCCCTCTGCTAAGGCACCCGGTCGAATATAAGCATGTTTATTTGTCTTCAAAGTAGATCCCATTTCAGTGTTTAGGCATTTTGATGGATTAATGTCAACCTAATACAACAGAGGCATAGTAATTGTTAGTGAAGATATCTTACTTTTTGGTACCCATTATGCTATTAAATTAAAGAAATTTACCAAATCTAATGAAAGCATATCAACAATATTTCAATTCAAATTAAAAACAAAGTGATGTGGTTAGCTAAGTTCTCTATAACTTCCTATATAGTGACTTCAAAAGTTAGGCCAGCTAAGATATTTAGAACAAAATTTTAGGATACATCATCCAAAATGATATTGTTCTTATCAAAAGATTGAGCGATGTTCTAGGTTCATATCCCCTTACCTAAATTCAAGCACAGGCCACAAAGTATAGAACATACTATGTGGTTTTACTTCAGTAGATGGTATGCAGATCCAAAATGGATAACCAAGTAAAACCTGACTTAAAGAGAAGTTGAGCCAGCTCCTATATAAATACTCCATTTGAAAATATCATATTTAATAAAGGTGAAAAGTGTAGAGAACCGCCAACATCTATTGGGACTTAATGAGAAAAGCTTAAGTGTGATCGTACGTGAACAGAGGCACTAATGAACAAAATTTAAATATCTACATGTAATGTAAGATAAAATCACTATTCATAAAATTTAAACAAAAGAAACTTGAAAAAACATATATATTAACTTTAGAAGTAAATAAAGAATATTACGCTACTACAGATAAATAGTCCATCTATAAGCACCAATAAGAGAACCGTGAACAAAATACTTGAAAATAGAATCCAAAATATCATAGAGTATTTAGAATCTAACTCAGCACGATTGTATCAAAATGAGAACTTAAAAACCAAACATGAATACACAGTGACCAAATAGGATATCCTTTAATGCAAATCATACTGTGAAACTTGTAAAATCAATAAAATCCATCAATCCCATTATGTTCTTGATGTATTGATAATTACTTCAACCAGCTATCCATATCCAACTACTTTCTAGATTCTCGGTAGCTACTCTAAATCATCCTCGTTTTCCCCAACATCAAAAGAATCATGAGTTTGAACCTTTCGTACAACATGCCAACCTTTATTCAAATGATCGTTCGAATAAAACACATGCGATTCTTGGTTGGCCAATACAAAAGGCTCATCTGTTTTCAAACTCTATTGTCGGTTAACACTTACAAAGCCATATTCATCTACTTTAATTCCTATTTCTTGGTTATACACATCAAAACAACACCACTCTTCTTCCACCAGTAAATTGTAATTCAAGAATCTCCATTAACTCTCCATAGTAATCAATATTATTATTCTCTTCATCTGTCTCACCAACTACAACCACTCCACAATTTTGAGTCTTCCATCCTTTATCATGGTATTGCACGTGAAACCTATATCCATTAGTAACGTTGCTTTTGAAACTTATCACATTTGGAAGAGGACCATGAGACAATACGAGCAAATCTTTTATTTTGTTACTATCATAATGTTTGTGCAATTCCGTAACCTATCAAAATCAAGTACATAGTTTACCAAATACTATTCACAAATTGGTTTGAAAAATAAAATTCTTGACTACGTACTCATCTTTATTTTTAACCAACTAACAAATTTCCTATTTCATTCGATATCTGAAATTCTTTTAGAGGTATCAACTGGAATTTTTGAAAATTCTCTACAAAGAATTTGAAGTATAACATGTCATTTTATGTAAGGAAATATGGAAAAGGTTAATGTAAATTATTTGAAAGAGTCATTACTTACTCAAGAAATGGTTGAATTTCATCACAATTCTTCAAAATATAAAAATGTGTCTACTCAAATTCTTGTGAATCAAGACTGTGTGGAGTGCCACCACCCCTTAATGTTTTTCCAGTTTCACAAAAAATTGGTAAACCTCCATTAGATTCAATAGCACCACCATCTTAATTCCATTCACTACGATTAAATTTTTTTTCCATCGTATGCAAATACCTTGAACATGAGGTCATACATTCGGTTGCTAAATATCCCTCTGCAATAGAGCCTTCTGGGCAAGCCCTATTACTAATAAAACACTTTATAAAGTATAGCCATCACTCCACTGGATACATCCATCGATATTGAATAGGTCTAGAAATCTTAGCTTCATGAGCTAAATGAATTGGCAAGTGGACCATGATATTAAAAAATGCAGGAATGAAGACCTTTTCTAATTTGCACAAAGTAATAGGAATTTGGGCTTTTATTTGCTCTAGCTCATCTACTCTTAAACATTTTTCTCCAAGCATGTTGAAAAATATAGACAACTCAGTAAGTGGTTCAAGCACAGATTTATAGAGCATACCACGTATCGCGAGTGGTAGTAAATGTTGTAGAATAACATGGCAATCATGACTTTTCAAGCCTGAAAGTTTGATCTTTAAGGTTGTCACACTGAGAAATATATGATGAAAATCCATCTGGGACCTTTAAGAAATTTAAAAATTCATTCTTCTCTTTAGGAAATAATGTGTAACATGCAGTTGGTAACTCATATTCATCCCCACTCTTTATCAGATGCAATTCTTTCTTTATGTTCATTTCTTGCAAATCCATCCGAGACCTCAGGTATCTTTTGTTTTTCCTTTGACATTTAAGATTGTCCCAAAAATATTATCACATATGTTCTTCTCAATGTGCAATCTAAATTATGCCGCAATAAAAGAGTTTTCCAATATGGAAGATCAAAGAAAATACTCTTCTTATTCCAGTTATCGCCCCTACTCTCATGTGATATTTTAATCTTCTTCTTTGGATGCTTTGATAGTGTTAAACCATCTAAATTAGCCACTTGATCAAGTATATCATTACCGGATAACATTTTTGGTGGTAATCTCCGCTCCTTAGTTCCATCAGATGAATCTTTATCATTCCTCCATCTATGATTAACAGGAAGAAAGAGTCTATGGTGCATATAACACTATTTTTTACCATTTTTCAACCTAATTGAAAGAGTTTCTTTATTGCAACATGGGCAAGCCAATTTTCCTTTGGTACTCCATCCTGACAAATTTTCATATGTTGGAAAGTCATTAATGGTCCACAACAAGGCTACATGTAACATAAAATTCTATCTAGTTGATGCATCAAAGGTCTCCACTCTAGTTTCCCATAATTCCTTTAATTCCTCTATCAAATGTTGTAGATAAACATCAATTCCATCTCGGGGACTTTCAGGACCATGAATAAGCATCGACAAAATAAACTTCTCTTGCTTCATGCATAACCAAGACGGTAAATTATATGGAATAAGTAACAAAGGCCAAATGCTATACAGAGTTTTGGAACTTCTAAATTGTTTAAAACCATCACTTGCAATTCCAAGTCGAACATTACGATGCTCACTAGCAAAAGTTGAGTGAAGTTCATCATGTGTCTTCCATGCTACTGAATTAGCAGGATGCCTCATTATTCCATCATCAACTCTTTCATCATGATGCCATCTCATTGAAGAAGTGTAACACCTCGAATGTCCTAGAGATTCGACCTCAAAGTTTGATGAAGCTCAGCTGAAAAGTCAGCAGAAATTTGCCTCAAAACGAGTCAAGAAATGACTCGTTAGGAGACCTAACGAGTCGTGGTTTGACCCATGAAGAATTGTAGGGAGGGGATGGCAAGCCCAGTCACCACAGATGACCTGATGAGTCTTCTTTCCTGGCAACGACTCATCAAGTTGGTCATTGGGTAGTGAATTACTTAAGAGGTCAGTGTAGTTGACAGTAGGATGTGACGAGTAGTTAAGTGTGGGAACGACTCGTCATGTCAGTCGTTCGATGGGAAGAGTTGAAGTTGTGAAATATTATATAGTGAACTTGACGAGTGGACTTGACGAGTCGTTAGAGGAAGCAACGACTCGTCATGTTGATCATGTGTTGAGAAGTCTAAAGTTCTAAAACAATCGTCCAGTGCACCTAATGAGTGGGTCAAACGAGTCATTGGGTAGAGTAACGACTCATTACGATGGTCGTGGGTTTAAGAATGATGAAAATGTATGATTTTTCGAGTGTGCCTAACAGGCGTGACTACGAGTCATTTGAGGTGACAACGACTCGTCACGTGAGTCATGGCTTCAGTTCGAGCGGTTTTTCCAATTTTCTCCAGGGACATATTCATAAACTCCTACTCTTTTAACTTCTAAACTATGTCATTTTTGGTACTAGTTTGCATGTTTTTAATGTTTTCCTGAGCCTTATCTCTCATTCTCTCAAAATACTCTCTCAAACCTTTCTTCCTCCCCTCTTTCAAGTTCAAGGATTCTTCAAGGGTTTTCATCAAAGCTTCAAGGTGCAATTTCGAGTGGAATTTCTCCTACCAGGTATGCAGATCTTTCAACAAGGATACTCTTCGATCCTTGTGCCCCCAAAATATTTTATTAATAACTTGATTTCAACAAATCTAGAAAAGCATGACCTAGGGCTTGTGTTATAGGTAAATTTATTTTATATTCCTTATATTTGCTAACATCTACTGTATATATGAGATTATTTCCGATATAAACAGTGGTTTGTATTGAATTATGAAATAAAGGTTGGGGAATTTATAAGAGTAGTATGTTCTTCATAAATTGGCTTGAGTATTGAATGGGATTTGTTTATTTCCCCCTTGATTATCGTAGTAATTAATGGACATGATGAAATTGTGGAAATATTATATGATTAACCCTAATAACCAGATTATATCATTAATGATTATGCTGAGATGAGTTTGGAGTTTATGGGCTTGAATAAGTGTAAGTAAATTATGTATCATCACCATGTTTTCAATTTAATTGGTTGGGCATGATTAGGTTGTATTTGTATTGCAGATTATAGGAGCACATCAAGATAAGGGCAAGGCACCGGTATTGGCCACAGGTATGTTGTGAATCTTGTGTTACCCTTTATATGTTGTCAACCTCAGTATTGAGTAAGAAGCTCTGTTGTGATTGCGGAAAAAGTTTGTTGATGTGTGATGTGAATAGCTGTTAGTGTAAGGCTCACCGTGAGGGTTAGAAGTGAAAGAGGAGTCAGGATTTAGTAATTTAGCCTGACCTAAAGAAAGATTCGAGATCCTTAGAATGATTACTTTAAGCTAAGGGGTAGATAGTGAATATGTGGAATAAGTTGGACCTTGAGAATGCTCATAAGAAGTCCCAGCTTTAGCAGTTGCAGTATGTCGATATCTTCAGGGTTCAGATAAGTTTCCTTGCGATTTAGTTGAAGTTAAAACGTTGTCTATTCCTATGTACAGATTGCCGAGGTTTAGCGGTAACCTCTTCAGACAGTGATGTCAGTCTTGCTCTATGAGTCCTTTATGCTTATTTTTGTGTTATGAGCAGTTATGTGTGTTAATTCATGTTTTCTAATGTAGTTAGCTTGGACTCAGTCTATAGAATTTGCTTAGTAAGTTCAGTAGAACCAGGCTATCTCATGTATGTGCTCAGTTTTAGATGTTAGGAATAACTAGTGCTCATGAATTCCTTATCCTCAGCTAGATTAGATATCGTGAATCCTAGCTTAGTATCTGATTTGAGAATGAAGAATCAGTCTGTATCAGTTCTGTGCCGGATAAAAAGGGGAAAGAATTCTTTTCAGTGTTCTGTTTAGTTCAATGATGGTTCCATGTTCTTCAGCTTCCCTTGAGCCATGGTATGCATGTTAGATGCGGGTATTTAGATTTGGGGTATAGGGTTGGTCCGGAGTCAGATACTCCGTTGGTGTTTAGCTTTGATTGATTGGTATTTGGATATCGGTTTAGTCTCTATCTTATTAGTATGTTCAGATATCATTCGAGGATGAATGTTCCCAAGGGGGAGATATTGTAAAACCCCGAAAGTCCTAGAGATCATAGCTCGAAGTTAGATGAAGCTCAGCAGAAAAGTCAGCAGAAATTTGCCTCAGAATGAGTTAGGAAACGACTCGTTAGGAGACCTAATGGGTCGTGGTTTGACCCGTGAAGAACTGTAGGGAGGGGATGGCAAGCCCACTCGCCACGAATGACCTGACGATTCATCTCGCCTAGCAACAAATCGTTAGGTTGGTCGTTGGGTAGTGAATTACTTGAGAAGTCAGTGTAGTTGATGGAATGATGTGACGAATCATTAAGTGTGAGAACGACTCATCATGTCAATTGTTAGATGGGAAGAGTTGAAGTTGTGAAATATTTTACAGTGAACTTGACGGGTGGACTTGACGAGTCGTTAGAGGAAGCAATGACTCATCATGTAGATCGTGAGTTGAGTGTCTAAAGTTCTGAAGCAATCTTCCAGTGCACCTGATGAGTGGGTCTAACGAGTCGTTGGGTGGATTAACGACTCGTTACATTGGTTGCGGATTGAATAATGATGAAACTTTGTGATTTTTCTAGTGTGCCTAATGGGCGTAAGGATGAGTCATTTGAGGTTACAACAATTCGTCACGTGAGTCGTGGCTTCAGTTCGGCCAGTTTTTTCGATTTTCTCCAGGGACATTTTTGTAAACTCCTACGCTTTTAACTTCTAAACTACGTCATTTTGGGTACTAGCTTGCACATTTTTAAGTGTTTTCCTAAGCATAATCTCTCATTCTCTCAAAATACTCTCTCAAACCTTTCTTCCTCCCTCTTTAAAGTTCAAGGATTCTTCAAGGGTTTTCAACAAAGCTTGAAGGTGCAATTTCGAGTGGAATTTCTCCTACCAGGTATGCGGGTCTTTCAACAAGGATACTCTTCCATCCTTTTGCCCCAAAAATGTTTTATCAAAAACCTAATTTCAACAAATCTAGAAAAGCATGATTTAGGGCTTGTGTTATGGGTAAAATTCTTTTATATTCCTCATATTTGCTAACATCTACTATATATATGAGATTATTTGCGATATAAACTATGGGCTGTATTGAATTGTGAAATAATTGAGATATATGCAATGGGTTGTATTGAATTGTGAAATAAAGGTTGGGGAATGTATGACAACAGTATGTTCTTCATAAATTGGCTTGAGTATTGAATGAAATTTGTTTATTTCCCCCTTTATTATCATAGTAATTCATGAACAAGATGGAATTGTGGAAATATTGTGTGTTTCACCCTAATAACCGAATTATGTCATTAATGATTATGCTGAGATGAGTTTGGAGTTTATGGGCTTGAATAATTGTAAGTAAATTATGTATCATCACCATGTTTTCGGTTTAATTGGTTGGGAATGATTAGGTTGTATTTGTATTTATGGATTATGAAGCTTGGGAGGATTCTAAATTATTTTTCTTACAAAAATTATTTTCCAAATTGTTGAATCTAAAACGCCCATGGATGAAAAGTTCGTAAAAGAAGTGATTTATGATAAATGTGAAATGATGATGAGGTTGATGATGAAAAGCATGTTTGTAAAACTACCCATGATTATGCATGACCTTGTGTTACATATTGAATAAGATGAGTTTGGTGTTGAGATGTCATGATAGAATAGTGCTTAATGCAAATTTATAGCATGCTCGTTGGGGTGGGATGTTAAAGCTAATAATGAATTAGTTCTGTGATGATGTGAATTATCATGAAAAAACATGTGAATAATATGTTAACTTGTTGAGCCTGTGTCTACTAGAAGATAGCTCTAGTCCTTTTAGAATGAATATTGCATGATGAAAACAGTGAATGTTCTTACCTGTGATTAGCTGTAGTAATTTAGACTAGCCCTAGTTGGTCGGGACTCACATCCCTAGTTTGTCGGGACTCACATCCCTAGTCGGTCGGGACTCACATCCCTAGTTCCTAGTTGAGCATGTTCCCCTTTAGTCTATCGGGACTAACATCCCTAGTCAGTCAGTGACTCTCTATATCAGAGCATCTCTCTCCCTTTGACAGTCAGGGATTCTCCCTAGCAAGAATGTTTCCATTTGATATTCAGTGACACTCCCTTTGACAGTCAGGGACTTATCCTTGGACAGTCAGGGACCCTCTTAATATCAGTCATGGCATCGTACCTCTGTACTATTTCCTATTATTACCTTTGCGCATTAGTTGATCTTATACTGATGTATATCCTTATAATGTGGTTATGTTTATATGAATATGTGAATCTCATATAAGGTTGTCATATCTCATTTCAGTTACATTACTATTATTGTGCTCGTATATGCTTCCTTTATGTATATGCTTATGAACTAGTTGATTATGCTTCCTGCATACTCAGTACATTCCAAGTACTAACCGCACGCCTTCTTGTGCTATATCGTTTCATGCTTGATTCAGGTTTCCCGACTCAGCTTCGTGGTTAGATATGCTTCTCTTTCTCCCAACTGCTAATGGTGAGTCCTCATCCTCCGAGCACTTGGTTTATATTCTAATTTTATTATGTTTCAGTTTTCAGACTTTGGGAATTAGCTACGGGCTTGTCCAGCAACTCATTAGTTTAGTAGAAGGCTTTCGGACTTGTTTAGATATATTTAGCATTGTATCTAAATGTTTTTAAAATTTCTACATGGGTTATATTAGATTTTTGATATTAGCTTCCGCTTATTCATGTGGTTAATCATCTCTTTTTGTTTAGTGTTATGCTATGATTATGCCATGGGTTGACTTGGAGCCTTTTGGAGTTCCTTGTCCCGTGTTACGGCTAGGGTGTGAAATCGATTTGTGACAAGAAGATATTTTTGAGGACATAAACAATCTTTATAGTCTTGGCTTTAGAGGAAAATAATGTAAAATCTTGCATGGTATCTTTTTACCACATTTAGATTTTATTTCTCCGTTACGTTTATCCTCTTTCCATCTAGATGTGCCACAAACTTTGCAATATTCGAGACTCTTATCATACTCCCAATATAAGATGCAATTATTCTTACGCGCATCTATCTTTTTGTAAGAAATCCCAAGGTGCCGAATTATCTTCTTTGCCTCATTATATGAATCTGGCAAGTTTGATCCATTAGGCAATAAATCTTCCTTCAGCATCTTCAACAACATTGTAAATGAAGCATTACTCCAGTGACCAGTACTTTCAATATGAAGAAATTTAACCAAATTAGAAAGTTTAGAAGCTTTTGAACCTTCACACAATTGTTGCTCAAAATCATTTAAGAGGCTGTAGAATCGCTTTGCTATAGGATTTGGTTCGTCCTCAACAAAATCATCACCACCAGTGTTCATATTGTCTACATTGAAAGAGGGGTATAAATCCCTTAAAATATCATGTATTTCATCATCATCATCATCCTTTTCAAAGTCATTGTCGTCTACAAATTCAGAGTCTGATTGTGGCTCTCCTAACCTCTCCCCATGATGATACAAAAAAATATAACTCTGAATTATTCCATATACTAATAAAAGTGATCTAACCATCTCACGAGTTCTTGAAGATGCATTAAAACATTTGATGCATGGACAACGTATTTCTTGTGTTCCTCTCAATTTTGTAAAAGCATAAATCAAAAAATTCGCCACCCCAAGTATGTAAGCATTATCAAGTCGATCATGAACTAGTTGCATCCATTAATTATTAGGAGTCATAATCTTAAATCAGGCAAAATATATAAATATATATCAGTATAACAACTAATAGGAGTAAGTACTAAATATTAATTTTGAGTCACAGAGCATGCATAATAGAGAAATGATATTAGCAAATGCAGGAATGTGTACCACAAACATAAAAGCACAAGATCAATGCAATGTATGAAACATAATGAATCAGTCAAGAAATTAGAAAATGACTCTTAGTTTATCAGATTTAGCACTTAAATCTTTTAGTCCTAAAAGATTATGTTGTATTCATCTCCTCAAAAATCTTAGATCTCTCTTTTTAACTTTTAGAATGCACTATCAAACTCCAGACATCTCTTGAAATATGCCATATTAGATTCAGGTCACAAAAATTGCACTCAATGAAATAAAATAATGAAGCATCAACATTACCTTGCAGTTAAATGAAGGCACTCAGTTGCACATGCCAATTAGTAGTAGATAAATTTTCTCATGGTTAAGTTGACATAGTTAACCTACCTTACCTCATACTTAGTTCATGACACATAAGTTATACAAGTTAGAATTAGCATTAAACATTTTGCTTTAAGTGATCACATATAAGCCGTTTTCACGTGTCATAACAAAAACATGCTCTAAAATCTCCCACATGGTTCAAATTATATCAATAAGTACCTCAAATAATTTGAAGTAATTCAAGTAGGTAAAAACTTACATCCATGGTTCATATATAATTGAACAATGTTTGGGGATCAAACTAGAGACAACGTAAGATCATGTTATATTTAATATCTTGGCATCTCTTCGGAAAACAAATCAGATCTTATATCTTAGTTAAATAGCCCATGTAGTAGTATTAACCTTAGATAAGCCATTAGATTAACGTTTGCAAGAATAGCTACAATTCAGAAACTATAATGGCTTTTATTGTTTTACAATATTGTTTTATCTTCTGGAGTATTTAGAATGAGAGGAATATGAGGTGTTTTGATGGAACCTCAAATCACTCTATCAAAACTATATGTATAGTCTTACTTTTTTTGGTCTAAATTGGCCAATGTATCTTGCACTGAATAATTTTTGGAGTTTATTAGTTTCCTTGTCTTAGATTTGGCTAAATACTATAAAGGGACTTCCTTTTTCTTTATCTCAGTTTTTGTTGTTAGTTTTTTCTTTCATTGTACGTTGTAACTATGCATCTTCTTCATGCCATTTGGTGAATGAAATACCTTACTTTATAAACAAAAAAAACATTGATCAAACAACATAATTTGACAACATTAATATCAGCATTATCCATTTGTTGAAATTCGAAATATCATCTTACTAAACATAGAGGAAGATATGAAATAACTCTACATGTGTGAGCCTCTAAAGTCTTTTATTTGATCCTAATTAACTACTACCAGAAGACATTAGATATGTTTGAAGTTTGTACTTATAACACTACCAAAACCACTTAGTAATACCAGCAACAATAACCCATAAAGAAAAAAAAGAAATATAAAGAAATCTGATGAACCATAGAACCAAATTCATTAATACACGTACAAAAGTATAAACTTACCTTTATGAGAAGAACACTTAATCAATGCGTTTAGTATTATAAGTAGCAATTGACAAGAGCCAAACTAATAGATGAGCAGGTTCACGATGAGCAGTAGCAAGACATAGCAAGAGAAGGCTGAAGTTTTTATTTTAACAAAAATGTGTTATGGTACTGCAAAATAAATTCCCAACATTATACAATCTACTCATTTTCCTCTTTAATATATAAGTACTAAAAAAAGAATAGGAATAAAACAAGATATTATACAGCAGCAACAACTAAACACCTAAGGGCCCTAAATATGCACTTAGTAGCAGTTAGTAGCATCTTATAAAGAAAACGATTCACATTCAGCTCAATAGATTCACATTCAACAACAGATTTAGAGTTAGCAACTAGCTAGAAGCTACAAGCGTTATTCTCAATACATATAAACAAATAAATCCAGATTCACATTCAACAACCGTAATTAATCACAAAAAAAAAAAGAAGAACAAACACCCAAGACACATTTATAAAAATTATGAATTACAAGTTGAAAAATAGAGTACCATATATATACACACACATCATTAAGAAAAAACCCTGCTAGCTTTTGAAAATGCAAAAGCCTACTTTCAGTTGGCTTCCATGTGGTACAAATGAATATGTTTTCTATAAAGCTCATGTACCACATCATTAAGAAAGAATCCCTACTAGCTTTTGAAATGAAAAAGCCTACTTCAAGCTAGCTTCCATGTGCTACAGATGAATATGTTTTCTATAAAGCTCATGTACCACAAATTTCAATGCAATTGTCTAAAGCTCCAGTGCACATCAAACTTTATTTAAAAGTAAAATGGCTCTAATGAGAATAATAAATCACACAAGCTTATTTCAGTAACTTCGAGAGTCATAGCCAACTTTTTCACTAATTAGTTTCTAGACACAAAGTAACATCTCATCACCTGCACCAACCAATTAAATACTTTTCGCCAAAATCACATTTAATACATAATGCTGATGTGTTTGTGGCTGAATGAAAAGAGAGAACCAAAAAATTTGGACTTTCAACTACTCTTAGACAATCCTTTACAAGCTTTTGTATATTGCAACTTCAGTTGGCAACATATAATGACATATTTAAAGTAGCATCTATTGGGAAAGAGAGATCATTGGAATAACTAAAAAATAAATTCCACCTCCTTAACAAACAGATGTAAATAGATGTGTCATGTGTCAGCGAGATAATTAAACTGTCAACCAATTTTTTTTTCATTGCCTAGTGGCACCTCATCTCTGGCAGCTTTTCTACTCTATATCGGGTCTTCAATGGGTCAAGTTAATATCGATTAAAGAGGAATTTGTAAGCTGGTGTTCTTGAAGAGTTGACAAAACCATCAAGAAGATCTGAAAAATTATTCCAACAACAATCATTTGGAGTCATTGGAAAGAAAGAAATTGCAGGTGTTTTAACGAAATCTCAACTCCTACTAGTTCCCTAAAAGCTGGTTATTTAGTTAGCTTATTTAGCTGGAGTTTTTATACCCCTGTAAACAGTGTTGATAGTTATATAGATTTTGTTAGATCTTTGAACCTGGGACTGTTGAACTATCTTTTACAAGTTCTTTGCTTAGTTAAGCTCCAATCTACTAGAGTTCTCTTAACAGTTTATTTACCTTATGTAATCCCTGCATCTTCTTGATACCTTTACAAATATATTTTATTATTTCATCAAAAAATAAATTATCATAAATTATCCTCAATAATTATCAGATTAACAAACTTATGCAATAACAACTTGGCAAATACAGAGCATTGTAGTAACTATAACAAAACTCAATTCCACCTCATTTAACAATTATCAGATATTAACATAAGAAACTATCAGATTATTTTAGTAATAATTTGGTTACTAAATAAGTAATCACATCAGTACATACAACATAGGAAGAAATATGCCCAGTGCACAGAAACCAAAAAAATAGAAAAAGAAGCCTAGATGAAATCATATGGTGTATTCGAGGATTGTGTTAAAGTATTCGAGGAGCTGAAACAAAAGTTGATAGAAGCACCTATTCTTATTTCTCCAGATTGGGAGAAACTATTTGAATTAATGTGTGATGCAAGCGATGTGGCTGTAGGAGCTGTATTTGGGCAGCGGAGGAATAGAATTTTTTATTCCATTCATTATGCAAGCAAAACACTTGACGCAGCCCAAGTCAATTTTATAGTCACTGAAAAGGAGATGCTAGCATTGGTGTTCACGCTTGATAAATTCAGGTCCTGCTTGGTGGGTTCTAGAGTAGTGGTGTATACTGATCATATAGTGATTCAGTATCTGTTTAACAAGAAGGATGCAAAGCCCAGGTTGATCAGTTGGATCTTGTTGTTACAAGAGTTTGACCTAGAGATTCGGGACAGAAAGGGGAGCGAGAATCAAGTGGCAGATCACTTCTCGCGACTGGAAAGCTGGTCGCATGTGAAGGAAGGTGACATCATCAAAGAAGAGTTCCCGGATGAGCAGCTTTTGGCAAAAAGGGAAGCTGAAATCCCCTGGTATGCAGACATTGTGAATTTGCTGGTGAGTGGAGTTTATCCACCGGAGGCTATGACTCAGCAAAGAAAGAAGTTGAGACATGATTGCAGGTATTACATTTGGGATGATCCATACTTGTTTAATCAGGGACCGAATCAGGTGATGAGAAGATGTATTCCAGAGAGCCAGATTGCGGAAGTATTGAGGAGTTGTCCCTCATCATTGTATGGAGGGCACCACGGAGGCGAGCGAACAACGCACAAGGTGCTACCGTCAGGTTTCTTTTGGCCTACATTGTTTAGAGACTCTATGGCATATGTAAAAATGTGTGATAGATGTCAAAGAACAGGAACAATTGGTACAAGGAAGGAGATGCCACTGCAGCAGATATTAGAAGTAGAGATCTTTGATGTATTGGGATTAGATTTCATGGGCCCGTTCCCACCGTCATTTGGTAGTTGTTACATCTTGGTAGCCGTTGATTATGTATCCAGGTGGGTCGAAGCAACAGCTTTCCCTAGGAATGATAATAAGGTGGTAACAAAATTTGTGAAAAAGCATATTTTCACCAGGTTGGTGACACCCTGAGCCATTATCGGTAATGGAGGGGCTCATTTTGTAAATGCAAGTTTCAAGAATTTGCTAGCTAAGTATGGGGTGCGGCAAAAGGTAGCAACAGCGTATCATCCCCAAACTAGTGGGCAAGTGGAGGTGTCGAACAGAGAGATAAAGCAGATTCTACAGAAGACAGTGAATGCACAACGAATTGATTGGTCAAGCAAACTCGACGATGCGTTGTGGGCTTATAGAACTGCGTACAAGACACCCATTGGGACTTCTCCGTACAGATTGGTCTATGGAAAGGTGTGTCATCTGCCTGTGGAGCTAGAACATCGGGCTTTTTGGGCCGTGAGAAAGTTAAACATGGACCCAGAGCTAGCAGGGAAGAAGAGGCCGATGCAACTCAACGAACTGGATGAGTTTCGTTGGCATGCTTATGAAAGTGCCGAATGCTACAAGGAGAAAACAAAGAGGTGGCATGATAGGCATATGGTGCATCGGATCTTTGAGCCGGGTCAGAAGGTGTTTCTATTTAATTCGAGAATGAAGCTTTTTCCAGGCAAATTGCGGTCCAAATGGTCAGGGCCGTTTGAAGTGGTGAGAATGACCCCGCACGGGGCAGTGGAGTTGTGGCAAGAAGATAGAAGTGCCACATTTTTGGTAAATGGGCAAAGATGTAAGCATTATTGGGGTGAGGACGTTATCCGAGAGAAGACGTCCATCACTCTAGAGGATGATTGAGCATGAATAACGTCGAGCCGCGACGGTAAATCAGGCGCTGCACAAGAGGCAACCCGTGAAATTGTTGTAATAGATGAGTAGAACTATTTGACCAAAAAAAGTGAAAAAGAAAAAATGAAAGAAAAAGAAAAAAAATAATAATAAAAAATAAAATAATAATTTTTGCATTGAAATGTATGAATTCTAACAATTTCTTGTGGTGAAATGATTTTCAGGTGGAACAGAGGGCAAAAATGCAAAGAAGCGCAAAGAAAAAAATTGAGGTGATAAAAATAAAAATTTTCACATTACAGTGAGCCTGCGCGATGGCTCCGTGTCACGGAGCCATCGCTCCGCATTACCCTCCGTGACACGTTGAGGCGTGTTCCAGATTTTTTAAAAATCCATAACACTGGCGCGATGGCTCTGTGTCCCGGAGGGGGTGCTCCGCGTTACCCTCCGTGACACATTGAGTGTTATTTCGTGTCGGGTCACAACAGGTCACCGGGTAACCCGCGAGAAAAATAACCTTAAAATCCCAAATTCCCTCATTTTCTTCCTTTTTTTCCATTCCCTCCGCGACACAAACCCCAAATTCCCTCCTCTACCAATGTGCCACAGACCTAGGCATCAATTTTCTTCAAGTTTTCTTCGATTTCATCAAATCAAAGGTATGTTCTTGAATTTTTCCTTGTTTTTGCTCAAATTTTCGATTCTTGAACATGTGTGGTGATTAAACCTTGCCCTAAGTAAGAATTAAGCTTGAATTTACTTGAGCTATGATTGATTGATGTTCATAGTATTGTTGTGAGTATATGAACTCGATGATTGCATGTTTTATTGAATTCTTGCGAAATGATAGCTAGGGTTGAAAATTGAATAGGAAGAAGATTAAATTCTTTGAAATGTTGAAAAAAATTGGGTTGTGCATATTGGGTGAAGTGAAATATATTGTGATTGATGTTGAATATGCTAAGTTAGAAGAAGGAATTTTGGGAAAATGCAATTGGAGAATTACATAGGTTGTTGAAAAAATTGCTAAGTGCTATGATGTTGAAATTGAATCGATGGAAATATTTTTAGTTGTTGTACGAAGTCTGAGTAGTACATAGTAATTGTTTCATCGACTCATATGAATGCACTAAGCATGTTGAATGTTAAGAATTGGAAAATATGAATGTCTTGTCGAACTGTTTGGATTGAGGGTTAAGACTAAGTGTGGGGTGATCAAATTAAACCCAACCTTTGTTGTAGTTAATTATGACTTGCATAACATTGGGAATGTATGTTTGATTGTACAGGAACAATGTCAGGCAGACAAGACAAGGGAAAGGGCGCATCCACATCGGGCGCCGGCAAGAAAAGGATATGATTGGGAACAACAGTTCCAGTAGCACCAGCAGTTCTGCGAGGCCAACGCCGACAATACGGAACCGAATGGGTGACTGATAAGGGGAAGAAGTGGTATGCAAAACATAGAGAAACCAAATACTTCCCGGAAGAACAGATAGCACGAGAACCGCTGGCATAGGAATTCCCGCGGATTGTACACAGGATTGACACCGCTGGGCTTAACTTCATCTTCGAAGAGCCCAGGGAGTGCGATCTCCATCTTATCCGGGAGTTCGATGCCAACTGGAACCCGACTCTACGCAGTCACACCGTTAAAATCAGGGGGCAGGTTGTCACTTTTGAGGCCCATCACTTGAATGTAATCCTAGGGGCGCGGGACACAGACGCTCATGTCCTTAGGCAGCTAAACATCACTCCACCTTATGCAGACATCAGACGCACCCTATGTGGAGCCCGATCGACAGCAAGGTGGAGTAGGCACAAGGAGAGGGGCTACCATCAGACATTGCCCTACTCTCAGATGAACCGGGAGGCTCGGATTTGGCTGAAGATTGTGTGTTCCTGCCTGATCCCGGGGGTTCACATGACAGAGGTCACCCGAGATAAAGTGTGCTTGGTGTATTCCCTGATGAAAGGGCTTGAAATTAATGTTGGGGTGGTGATCATCTCCTCCATGAAGAGAGCACGACTGCATCAAGGGCATAGATACGGGTTCGGTGGTTTGCTTACCACGTTCCTGAGGGGACATGATATTGAGGAGGGGGCCCTGGATTACATCCCACAAATTGACAGGCATGCATTGGATGTCACCAAAACCAAGGCACCTGACATTATGCATGGGCCGATACTCACACTAGCCGAGCGACATGCTCGGGATGACCAGTATATAGCCCACATGTATGGGATGCAGATGTTGCAGCTGTGCAAAGGCGGGAGTCCGACAACGGAGGATGAGCTGTGGCAGCTCGAGCTGGATTACCCATTCGGCGAGAATGCCAGGGCTCTATGCAAAGTGGGGCCCGCATTTGTGGAGCCCGTAGATGATGATGTCCCCACCGATGAGGAGACACGCCGGGAGGACTCAGATGTTGAGTCAAACGAGGACAGCGGGGGAGATTCTTATATGGGAGACGAAGCAACGGCACCTGATGAAGAAGTTGAATACTTCGATTGATCAGGGAGTTTCACCACCTACCTTTGTGATATGTTGAAATCTTACGAACACTAGGGACAGTGTTCGGTTTAAGTGTGGGGTGGGAGTAGTTAGGTTCCAGCTGCTTTGTTTATGTTTATGTTCTGTTTTTGTGCCTGTGCAAAATGTGACCTTGTGACTCTGTGTTGTGTGTTTTGTAATTAATTTGGTGTTGTAATGAATGTTGAGCTGCTGTGTGTTGTGTGAGATGTCGTTGGTTGTGTGTGTTGTGTAAATATTGTTTAAATTAAAATTTTTATCCTTTTCTATCGAATTTTTTCAAAATTTTTTTATGTTGGGTTTCTCGGCCTTTGTTTTCGGTGCTTTTACCGAGAATAGTACCATTGAATCGAATTTGTAGATAGCGACCGTTCCCTATGATGGATGGATGATGACCGTCTTAAGGGAAATGTAGTCGATAGGAATAGCTTTTTTCATTCTTTTCTTTCTTTTGTTTGTGTCCCAAACGTGTCATTACTTCATGGTTCAGAATTCTTGTTACGTGTTGTACATGATATTAAGATGCAAAAGTGAGTCTTATAAAAGCATGTCAATGTGGAAACATGTTGAGATACCTAGGCCATAGAGTTAGATTTGGTGTGATTGAGGCTTAATAGTGAATTCTTGTATTTAGCTGATTGAAGAGACTGTGAATATGTCTTGAGTTGAGCATGTGCAATGACTGTGAGGTGAGGTTTCGATTATTCCATGCTATTGTGGAGTGTCTAGAACATGCCTGGTGTGTGTACTAAACGAAATGAAGTATGTGTATTGTAGGAAAGGATGTAGGCATTTCTTTGAATTAACAGGAAGTTTATCCATTATCATACCTACCTTGAATGTGCATCCTAGGTAGCCCCATTGAGCCTTAAGCCTATTTTTTTCTTTCTTTGAAGAGGTACAAACCGAGCTTAACCCCTTCTTTTCATTAGCTGTGAATTTCATCCAAAACTCTTAAGCGCTCAAGAAAAATAATTTTCCCACAATGTAAAGGAGTACGAAGTGTGAAACGAAAGGAAAAGCGGAAGTTGTGAAAGTTAAAGAAAGGTCAAAGGTGCACTTGCTGAAATTAAATAAAATAAAGATGTATAACTAATCTTTGCTAGTAAGTGGAGTGTGCTTAAGGAAATGAGAACAAAAACAAAGAAAAAAAATTCAAGAATGGGAGGATGAAGGAAGAAACAATGGCCGTAATGATGGTGGGATGTATTGAAA
Source organism: Datura wrightii (assembly GCA_035772735.1). Classification (NCBI taxonomy): domain Eukaryota; kingdom Viridiplantae; phylum Streptophyta; class Magnoliopsida; order Solanales; family Solanaceae; genus Datura; species Datura wrightii. The sequence goes on from JASDFA010000001.1 coordinate 115,949,256, forward strand.
AGCGCTTAAGGAAGCTAGTTGCTATTATTGGTTAGCCAGTATTTACTAGTTCTGTAGCTTACATTACAAACCGTTAAGTCCTACGTGATCTTACATCGCGCGTCCTTATATTAGTGGAGTAATACACTAGAGGCAAGCCTATGGTTCATGACATGATGCACGTGAAAGAGAGCAAAATCGTATTCATATACCCCTACATGTAGTGCTTTGGAAATCATATGATGGCAATGGGGTAATTCTCTTGTGTTGTGAGGGCACGTGCTTGACGAGAGATTTATTTCGTGTCGGATGTCTTGATCAGTTGATTTGCATGAGTTTGCCAAGATCGAGAATCGATTCTTGAGCTTAGGAGGTCTTAATGTGGTGTACTTCATTGTATTGATGAGACCATGCATGTTTTCTTGATGATTTGCTATATTAAATAATCGGTATAGCTGTAGCTTGTATTGTCGATAGCGGTGCATGGGTGTCAATTGCATCAGATGTGAGAGTATTGTTCGAGGACGAACAAGGTTTTAAGTGTGGAGTAAGTTATCTTGGGCAGAATCGCATGCCCAAGTGATACTCGAATGCTTCATTTCGACTTGTTATCTATCGTTATGTGTACATTCTCATGTGATTTTTAGTTAAACTGTGAATTTATACTAACCAACATGATTAGTGTTGTTTTGCAGGTAAAAGGAAATTTTGGAAGCTAATATACATGTTGGTGAAGATCGGGGATGAACTTGGAGACAAGGTGTGGAAAATGACAAGGGAGAGCAACAAAAATAGGGGCTCCGCGATGGAGCCATGTCACGCTGCCATCGTGGAGGCATTCTGCCTCGGATGAAATAATTTTGGCAATTTCCAGTGAAGGTGCGCGATAGCACCTTGGCACGTTGGCCAGGCTCTGTGATGCAAACCGTGCCACGCTGAGGTGAAATTGCCTGGGGAGCCGACTTCCATTGAGGGTCCGCGATACCTCCGTGGCACGGAGGGAGTGCTCCGCGATACACTCCGTGCCACGTTTCTTGTTATTCCGAGAAAAATTCTCAAGAGTATAAATAGCACACTTAGGTTTAATTTTAAACATTCTGACTTGGTTGAGTAAGAACGTGGGTTACAGGCAATTGATAGGACGAAAATTCTAGGGTTCTTCTCTATCTCATTCTCTTTTATCTCAATTGTTTGTATGAATTCTACTTATTTGATGATGTTTAATCCACAAATGAGTGGCTAATTCACTTCTTGCTGAGGTTAAGAACAATTATAGTGGAATGTAATTGTTGATCATTTCAGTTTTCATCTTTTCTTCAATGGTTGTTCTATTAATTCTTGTTTTTACTACATTAATGTTTGGCCAATGTTAATGTATACCTAAAAATCCAGTTTTGATTTTGAAAAGGAAAGAAATTAGAAAGATGTGAATTGGTAGGATATGATCTCTTCTTAGTTTAGAATTTGAGACTTGATTTACATTGAGAATAGAAATATATCTGAAAGTCTTAATAGTCAATTAAGGAATCGGTTATGTATGGCTAGAGCATGAAATTCTTTTATCACAGAAATGTAGATTACGGTTCATGATTCTTAAATTGGATAGGAGTGGAAAGATCCAATCCATGGGAAATAATTCTTGACTAGCAACCGAAGAGAAGATTAGCTGAAGTAAATTGATAAATTACTTCCCTGCATATTTCTTTAACCTCAGCTTGCTCATTACTATTATTCAGACTCAAATTATAATCTTAACTTAGCTTTTTATTACTTAGTAAACTTAACTCTCAAAATATTGTTTATTTGGTTGTCTGCATTCATAAAGACATAGTTCAATGACGCTTAAGTTAATTATTCTGTAGCTTACATTTACTAGTTCTGTAGCTTACATTACAACCCGTTAAGTCCTACGTGATCTTACATCACGCGTCCATTATAGTGGAGTAATACACTAGAGGCAAGCCTATGGTTCATGACATGATGCATGTGAATTCTTTGGGAGAGAGAGCGAAATCATATTCATATACCCCTACATGTAGTGCTTTGGAAATCATATGATGGCAATGGGGTAATTCTCTTTTGTTGTGAGGGCACATGCTTGGCGAGAGATTTATTTCGTGTCAGATGTCTTGATCAGTTGATTTGCACGAGTTTGCCAAGATCGAGAATCGATTCTTGAGCTTAGGAGGTCTTATTGTGGTGTACTTCATTGTATTGATGAGACCATGCTTGTTTTCTTGATGATTTGTTATATTAAATAATCGGTATAGCTGTAGCTTGAATTGTCGAGCTAAAGTAGCGGTGCATGGGTGTCAATTGCATGAGATGTGAGAGTATTGTTCGAGGAAGAACAAGGTTTTAAGTGTGGGGTAAGTAATCTTGGGCAGAATTGCATGCCCAAGTGATACTCGAATGCTTCATTTTGACTTGTTTATCTATCGTTATGTGTACATTTTCATGTGATTTTTAGTTAAACTGTGAATTTATACTAACCAACATGATTAGTGTTGCTTTGCAGGTAAAAGGAAATTTTGGAAGCTAATATACATGTTGGTGAAGATCGGGAATGAACTTGGAGACAGGGTGCGGAAAATGACAAGGGAGAGCAGCAAAAATAGGGGCTCCGTGATGGAGTCGTGTCACGCTGCCATCGTGAAGGCATTCTGCCTTAGATGAAATAATTTTGGCAATTTCCAGTGAAGGTGTGCGATAGCACCGTGACACGTTGGCCAGGCTCCGCGATGCAAGCCGTGCCACGCTGAGGTGAAATTGCCTGGGGAGCCGACTTCCAGTGAGGGTCTGCGATACATCCGTGGCACGGAGGGAGTGCTCCACGATACACTCCGTGCCATGTTGCTTGTTATTCCGAAAAAAACTATCAAGAGTATAAATAGCACACTTAGGTTTTATTTTAAACATTCTGACTTGGTTAAGCAAGAACGAGGGTTACAGGTAGTTGAGAAGACGAAAATTATAGGGTTCTTCTCTATCTTTTTCTCTTTTATCTCAATTGTTTGTATGAATTCTACTTATTTGATGATGTTTAATCCACAAATGAGTGTCTAATTCACTTCTTGCTGAGGTTAGGAACAATTGTAGTGGAATGTAATTGTTGATCATTTCAGTTTTCATCTTATCTTCAATGGTTGTTCTATCAATACTTGTTTTTACAACATTAATGTTTGGCCAATGTTAATGTATATTTAAAAATCCAATTTTGATTTTGAAAAGGAAAGAAATTGGAAAGATGTGAATTGGTTGGATATGATCTCTTCTCAGTTTAGAAATTGAGACTTGATTTACATTGAGAATAGAAATATATCTGAAAGTCTTATTAGTCAATTAAGGAATCGGTTATGTATGGCTAGAGGATGAAATTCTTTTATCATAGAAATGGAGATTAAGGTTCATGATTCTTAAATTTGATAGGAGTTGAAAGATCCAATCCATGTGCAAAAATTCTTGACTAGCAACCAAAGAGAAGATTAGCTGAAGTAAATTTATAAATCACTTCCCTGCATGTTTGTTTAACCTCAGCTTGCTCATTACTATTGTTCAGACTCAAATTATAATCTTAACTTAGCTTTTTATCACTTAGTAAACTTAACTCTCAAAATATTGTTTATTTGGTTGTCTGCATTCGTAAAGACGTAGTTCACTGACGCTTAAGTTAATTAGTACCGAAGTTTAGTCGCTGTGGGATCGATACTTGGCTTTAATTAAGCCACTTTACTACTTGTTCGACCATGTGCACTTGCGTGTAGTCACTACAGCACGGAACACTTGCGCGGTCTCGCGAAAATGCCCGAAGTCGGATTGATGAACGGTTTGATGAGTTGGAAACTAGACTCTTTGATATTTAATTTGATAGGTATCACACCCATAACTCTTTATATATTTGGAGAAAAGCTTCGCGACAATTGACCTAAATTTCAAAGAATCTCAAGAAGGAAATTTTGCGACCACTTTTTCCGAATTTTGTTCTACAGCTTGATCGACGTCCAATCTTTAATATGACCATAGAGTGATTCAAATAACTCATAATTCTTTCTTCTTAGACTATTTAGTACTCTTAGTCATACCTCGAAAGTTCGATTTTATCGCTCAAATTATCCGATGTGTTACATCCTTCCCCCTAGAGACATTCATCCACGTATGTTGGACGACACGCAGGACTCCAACTCAAGGACTGATATGGAACGACATCGCAGGACATAGCCTCACATTAAAATCCTACCATAAACAACACCAAAAAACAAAACCTTGCACCCTGTCAAGGCGCGACACAACTATAACCATAATAAAAATAAGAATCTTACCTGCAGCCATGTTTAGCAACTGGCAAGGCTATAATTCATCATGTTACAAGCATCCATGCAAAAGTCAGCAAACGTGAGTCTAGACCCCACTCTTGTGACATCTGACTTCTCACATGATTTCGATCCAGAAAGAAGGGTAACAATCCTAAATGTCCTGTAGCCTCCTTTTTATAAGTACACTGCGCAAGGCACACATAAACAAGACTCTGCTAGACACTGCTCATAGACTTCCTAAGACGAACTGCTCTGATACCAAGTTTGTCACATCCCAAACCCGGGGAGGCGTGACTGGCAGTTGGTGCCACCCCTGGTATGAGCAAACTTGACGCCCAAAAACAAAACAAAGGCTAGAACCAATGAGGTTCAACAACACAACAACTATATAGTCAGAACGTGACAATAGACTATAACGGAAGCTAGCTCACCATACCAACAAAGAAAAACTAAATACAATTTGTCATCAAGGCCACGGAATGGAAGAACAACTTTACAACATGGCCAACCTGGCCTAAAACAATGACACCACACCCACAACAAATGTCTACAAGCCTCTAAAACTATAATAGAAATCAACTGCTCAGAAAAGGGCCCCGAACTACCAATAACTCAACCTCTGGCAACTCCGAAAGAACTGGAGCACGCCGACTCAACTAGAAATCCACTCAACAAGCAAGAACCTGATCTAACAGTCCATCATCACCTACACGCATGAATGCAACACCCCGACTAGGACTTCAGTAAAATAATGTACCAAGCATGAAAGGCAGAAACAACTGGAAGACTAAGATTAGAGATCAACAGATATACCAAATACCACAGAAGGAGAACTGAATTTAAGTAAACACATAAAACCTACCTGGCTCCCATAAGCTCGGAAAGCACAAGAAAACATACAAATAGAACATACCTGGCCCTTATAAGCTTGGCAAGTTCAAAAAGTAAATAACAATACAACGGCACCTAGCCGATCCAGCTCACCTGTCATCGCATTTAGACCTCTCAATGGCCTCAGCTAACACCAGCCAACATCTAGCATCCACTGCTATCAGATAACAAATAATACCAACAACAACCACAATATAATGCCAAACAAATCACAAGTAAACACCAGTTAATCAACATCATCAATCAAGCATTGCCAGACACTCTCTCGGCTGCGCACAGTTAACGGAGCTCAATCCATCTGGGAGAACCAATCGTGATCCCAGGAAGGCTCAGACATGTCAGACCACTCTCGAATCATGTCTCAACTCAACACTATGGAGGACATCATTCTCAACCCCATAGGTCATTTCACTTCTTGGGCTCAACCCCTCAGTTGGAAAAACACTCGTGCGTAGGGTATCCACAAGCCACAAGGCACCTCAGGCTTGGCCCTAAACGGAACAAGTCTCATGCATCAGGTATCCACAAGCCACAAGGCCTCAACAAAACACACACACAAGAAACAACAATAATAATACATGCTCAGATAGCCCACAATTAGCTCTCGAACCCCACAACCCGACTAATACAACATACTACTATTCTTTCACGTCTATCCATCCACCAACGATCCATTAGCAGAGCTAAGGACTACCATCCTAACTAGTCTATCACCAAGCATTACAAACTGCCCACATACGTCACATGCCATCGATATAATCGTCTATTCGAATAGAACAAAAGATCGTCACAACCATCGACATTAACTACTCTAATTCCCTATTCATTTGTCAATATGATCACCTAATCTCATTACTCCAACATCCCAAAACTTGCTACAAGAACCACACGCCTCACACAAGGCCTCTCGACACGAGCCTGAAAATTTTACATGTCTATAATTCTCCGCACTCAAGCTCGAGCCACCAACCAAACCAGAACCTTAAACACACCATTATCACCATACAAACAGCAGAACAAGAGTTCAATAATATAAAAACACAAGCCATCACAAACAGCCAACACACACGTCAACACAGACGACAACGGCTATGGAATTCATGCCGACAAAGGGAGGGACAAGCCTAACATACCTTAGCTTCATGCCTAGCCGAACATGAGCCTTCAACACCATGAACCTACTTCCTAAAAGGCAGTCCAAAATTCTGCAAAAATGCAGCCAACACAACTAAACAATAACACAAGACAAATGAAGCTTACCTGATAAGATTCTTAGGAATTCGATGGTAGAAACTCCGAGATGATAACCTACCGGCATTAACATACCTATAAAAAACCTTAAAAACTAAGGATAACAATAGAAAGAAGGCTTACCAACAGCTTATCCACGAAAAAGCCACCAACAGCCCCGAAAAAAAAAAACCAAACCACGGACTACACACGATTCCCGACTTTCCCACACCAAAATCATGTTGAGCCATGACTTCTAGCCTCAAAAACCAAAGAAAACTATGGAGAGAAGTTGAGAGAGGTTTCTTACAAAGTCGGTTACTAAAAAATGAATTTGGATGACCAAAAACCAACCAAAGGGGCTTAAATTGCCTTCCACCGCCTTAGACCCTTGTGATGTGTCAGCTTGCACGATCTCGTAAAAACGCGAATATTTCTCTACTCTGAAGTCTGATTGATGAACGGTTTGATGCGTTGGAAACTAGACTTGCGGATCTTTAATTTAACAGGTCTCACACCCCATAAATCTTTATACATTGGGGGAAAAGCTTTGAGACAATTGACCTAAATTTCAAAGAATCTCAAGAAGGAAATTTTGCGATCACTTTTTCTGAATTTTGTTCTACAACTTGATCGACGTCCAATCTTAAATATGACCATAGAGTGATTAAAATAACTCATAATAATTCCTTCTTAGACTATTTAGTACTCTTAGTTGTACCTCGAAAGTTCAATTTTATCACTCAAATTATCCGGGGTTTTACACTACGCACGCCTCAAATCTGGTTTTGCTAATTTTTTCTATCAAATATGGTAACAACGGAGACTGAGAGTCGCATGGTTTATTCCTGATTTTTCTCTAAAAAATCTAAAAACACACAAACTGATTAACACATTTGATTTCCTGCTTTTGCTCTAACGGAACTACAAATTGCAAAGAGACCTATATTGAGGGTATATCTATTTTAGCAGAGGGGATGGACTGGAATTGAGAGATTTCATTTCAAATCTAGGTTTATTTGTAGAGGGGATGGGTTTGCATAGGGATGAGTTAGGGGGAATAACGTGGAAGCTATGGAATAACGTGGGTGTGGGTAGGAGTGAAAATAAGGAGGGAAAATAAAGTGCCCTTTCCTATATTATTGTATTATTATTAACAACTAGATATTAAATATTTTAGCGTCCGGATATTATCCCTTTGTTAATATTAAATTAAAAATTGACTTTTAATTACCGGAAATAAATTATGTCGTTATAAATACATATTTAATTACCAAATTTATATTTGGTCACTAAAATTTGGTTGTTAAAAGTTAGATTTCTTGAAGTGTCGATAAGAGTCAAATGGTCATCCCAACTACCCTTGAAGTGAATTACACATGCTCTCAACATATCCTCGAGAGTCTGAATTATTTGCAACGCTTGACCATCCATTTGCGGGTGAAATGCTGTACTGATCTTAACCTGAGTACCAAGTCTCTTTAGAAACAATCTCCAAAATTGAGAGGTAGACTGATACCTCTGTCTGATATGAAGGACAAGGGCACTACATGCAACAAAAATAGCTCTTAGATGTATATTTTTGTATAATCCTTCACTGATTCAGTGGTTTTGACCGGTAGAAAATGAGCGGCTTTGGTAAACCTGTCCACAACCACCTAAATGGAGTCATAATGCTGACGAGTGTGAGGCAACCCTGTGATGAAGTACATATTGATTTCTTCCCACTTCCAAGTTGGAATACCGATATCCTGAAGCACACATCCCGGTCTCTAATGCTCAACCTTCACTTGCTGATAGTTTGAACACTTAGGTACAAATTCTGCGATGTCCTTCTTCATGCCATTCCACCCATAGACTTCACGTAGATCACGGTACATCATGGTGTCCCCTGGGTGTATCGAACATCTGGAACCGTGAGCCTCATGCAACATCTGATTTCCTAAATCATCAACATTCGGGACACACAAGCGACCCTAATATAGAAGCACACCATCTCCCCCTTTGTAGAAGATCTCTACCTTCTAACTCTGAACGGCTTCCTTTAGCTTTACCAAAATAGGGTCCTCGTCTTTCCTAGCTTCCACATCAGCCACCAAGGATGGTTCTAATCCATTTTGAACTATAACACCGCCATCGGTCAAGTCAACCAAACGAACTCCCAACCTTGCAAGTCGATTGATGAAGGGTGTACTCACGAACTTTATAGACATATTTTGCCTGTACTTTACTATGTTTTGAGAACAAATTTATGTGTGTTTGCATATGTTTATGTTATATATTTGTGAAAAAGTAGTTAATGCATGTGATTAGATTTTTTCAAGGCTAAAAAGGATGAATTTGAATGTATTTGAGGCTTATGGAATGAAGATGAAAATAAGCTGAAGTCATGGGCAAAGGTTGAGTTTGGAAGAAGCAGAGACAGTGTACCTGACGGGTTGAGGGAACGACTCGTTATATCTGGTAACGAGTTGTGTAGTCAGTCGTGAAGGATAGAAGAGAAATTATTACCATAGTAACCAGTGAAGATAATGACAGACTTAACGAGTCATTAGTTGACTAAATGACTCATTGGTAGATCACTAGAACCAACCATAAGGTTCACCGAAAATTTGAAGGAGTTAGACCACGAGGGGCCTAATGACTCGTGTCCATGCACAACGAGTCATTAGGTGACCCATTACAACTGGATGCGGAAATGAGGTAGGCGACACGGCAAGGCTTCCAAAATAGGTAAAAATTGGATTTCCTACTTCAACTAGGAAAAGAAACATCAATTCCAAGTCAAATTCAACAAGGAACAAGGAAAAGCATAAATACACTACTATAAATACCCCTTTATTTTCTTGTAATAAGCATGTCTTCAAGAGTTGAAGTTTCAAGGTCAAAAATCTTCAAGTAGGATTAGAGTTTTAAGTCTCAAGTTTTTAGATACAAGTTTGGTGTCTTACGTTTGGAACTTCGAGACGATTGTTGAATTGTTCTTCTTTATTGTTGCAATAATTAAGTGAGTTTCTTCCTATCAACGTTGTAAGTATTAATTTTTGCTTTTAATTATGAAATCTATTAATTTATTTATAAACATGATAGGCTAAAACCACAACAACTAGGGTTGCGGGAACCATGACAAATTAACACACATAGGTAAAACGAAGTTTATGCATGTATTGTTTCTTCCTTTGTTTTAATTGATTTTTAACGGTTGCAAATGTTAGAACTTGTCTTATTCTTACTTACCAAACCAAGGAGGTAGTGAATGGGAAAAGAGATTAACAACGGAGATTTAGGGCTATCAACCCTCATCTAATAGCTTGACCTTGTCCGGGAATAGCTAATCCGATATTAAATGTAAGGGTTAGTAAAGCATACCCCCATAGACAAACCAAGTTGCATTTTGATAATCATCTAAATAGGGGACCAACCATTTAGGTGAAATTAAATTACCGATATTGCATGCTACGCACCAAATAGTTCACTAGTATAAAACGCCTTGTGGTTATGAAGTCAAGGAGAACAATTACCCTAGTTAATTGCATTTATTTAAAATCAACCTTCACTTTCTCTCAACGACATTGTTTGTTACTTTTCTAGATTTTCCCCCTTCTCAGGAAATAATTAACTAAAAAGTTTAAGCACAAGCGTTCTTCTACATCCTTCCATATTCCCTGTGGGATCAACCCCAACCTCTAGTTGGATTTTTTATTGACAATGCCCGCTTCATACTTTTTAAGGAGGTGTGGTTTGAGCATTATCATCGATGCACATCCCTCATAAGCTCGTTCATCCCCTCATCCACTGTCACGACCCGAGAGTACACCCGGATCGTAAACATGGGACAAGAAACCCCGAGAGGCTCCAAGTCGACCCATGGCATAAGCATATATCTAATTCATTCACATAAGGCGGAAAACTTAACTTAATAGTCATGAAAAAACTGAAAATCGTATCTTGAGATATAAGAAACAACAATACAAGATACAAACAAAAACAGCTGAACACTACACATAGGTATGAAAGCCTCTAATCATAATAGACAGGTTGAAGGGATAATACCTCAACTAACCCAACATTCTGAGAACAAAAGACAGACCTGGTCCGAACATGAAGCCCTCGAATCATGAGGACTCACCACTGAAGCTGAGAGCAGAACTGAGGGCAAATTAGGGACGATACTTAACCTGCGAACCGGATCCTAAAAATATGCGGGTCAGTACTTGGAAGGTACTAAATATGTAAGGTATGCAAAACAATTCTTAAAAACATAAAAGTTATAGGAGTGGGGACATCATGATCATAACACTGAAATCGTAAGTATATCGTAACGCTCAATACTTCTAAATTATTCGAAAACCTGTCATAGTCATAACGTGTGAGGAAAATATTTCATAAAACATAACTTGAGCCAAAAGAAAATAATCATGCATACATTAAAACCATGAGGAAAAATAGGAGATTTCTATAACCGACATACCCCATATGAGCACACATGGAGCCCGACCTGTAAACCTAGTCGGAAGGTCATCCATACCTTGCCAAGGGTATGAACCATGAAAGGCGTGATATCACTCTTGAAGGCCCCGTAGGGCGTAGGGGACAGTCATTGAGGAGGTCCCAGCATAACCTATGGTGGCACGTACTTCTGAGATTCGGGGTGTAACCTAGGTCTCGAACCTACTCGGTGATAAGTACTTCTCCCAAAACATGCAATGTGCTCATAGAAATGCATACATGACATGCATGGCTAGTAAAATCGTGAGAATCCTATCATGGTTGAGAATTTGTAATACTAGCCATGGAATTTGGCCCGTGAATCAGCCAAAAATCATAGTTCATAAATCACAAGAACCATGTGGGCATCGCCCATAATTTCAATCATACTTGAAATACTTAAATTTATAGGAAACATGATCACAATAACCTGTGTAGTTGAAAACATGCTTAAATTCAAGAGTTTATATCATGCTTTAGAAATCACCATAACCATGAATTTCACTAAAGACTCCATAATTTGGGCACATGTGCTTTTAGGGATTAAATCATCATATAGTGAATAAAATAAGTGAAAACAGCCCAATAGTTCAAACCCATGGTTTTAGACATACTAGAACATGCTCATATCGTTTTTTGAGGAAACATGCATTTGGGTTATGACCCATCAAAAGTTGGTAACTTATAGAAATACGGAGAAATTGGGCATGGGTAGGGACTAAACTACCCATTCAAAACCCCAGATACCTGAAATTACGTGATTCTTAACTCCCTTGAAAAACCATAGGTGAAAACTTGAAGAATTGAAGAAGGACACTTGAATCTCCTCCTACTCCATTCTCTAGTTCCTGCAAATGCCAAATGAGACTTAGTATGATTTTTTCCTCCCTAAAAGACCCTGTCCCGACCTCAAAACGACGTGATTTAGGTTCCAAAAGTGTAGAAAAGCTGAAATTGCCCTTAATGAAATTTTCCTGAAAAAATAGGTCTGGCCCCGACCCCAACTCATACCACGAGTCGTACCACGAACTCATGACTCGTGGTCACCTCTCGTTGTCACGTTACCACTTTTCAATCTTCTAAATCTAGCCACGACTCGTAGTACCATCCTACGAGTCATACTGTTAGTCGTGGTACCATCCACTCATACCAAACATCACGACTCAACCACAACTCCTCATCACGACTCGTTGCTACATCCTACAAGTCGTAGAATGACCCGTGACAACTCACTCTGGCACCACTGAGAAATTCACCACGACTCCTAACCATGAGTCGTACCCACACGCCATGAATCGTAGGACTACCCATGGTATAACCTCAGGCTCCTGAACTCATCACGGCTCGAGTAAAAAGTCGTAGGCCCCCACCACAATTCGTACCTCGAGTCATACTAGTGTAAAAGTTTAGGTTTTCTGCAGTTTTCAACTCAACTCTCGGGTCTATTCTTAGACCCTTCCGGGTTATTACAATATCTCCTCCTTTGAAACATTCGTCCTTGAATGTAGGAAATAAGTAGCAAATAGAAACATACAATTACCATATGCAAATTCTGATCATTTAAGCCGAAAACTGACAGAATGACTACCCCCAAAAAGAACTACATAGCTGGACTGAATTTAGACATCACATACATATATCATATCATAAAACAAACTTGCACGCAAGAATGGAACATGAAAAACAGATTAAAGGTTTAGGGAAAAACTAAATCTGGGCCGGTAGGGAACAGGTGGGGGTATTTAGCCATCATATCCGCTTTAGCTTCCCACGTAGCTCCCTCAACATGTTGATTTCTCCATAACACCTTTACTGAGGCTACGTCCTTGTTCCTCAGCCTTCGAACCTGACGATCCAAGATTGCAACAGGAATTGTTTCATAACTGAGGCTATCCTTCACGCCAACACTTTCCACTGGAACCACCAAAGCTAGATCTCCCATGAACTTTTTCAAGAGAGATACATGAGATAAGGGATGAACTGTAGCCAACTCTGAAGGTAACTCAAACTCATAAGCTACCTTACCCACTCGTCTCACAGTCAGGTAAGGGCCAATATAGCGGGGGCTGAGTTTCCCTTTATTTCCAAATATCATCACTCCCTTCATGGGAAATACCTTTAGAAAAACCCAATCATTGATCTCAAACTGAAGATCCTTTCTCCTCACATCCGTATAAGGCTTTTGGCGACTTTGAGCCATTTTCAGCCTTTCTTTTATTAACTGAACTTTCTCCATAGCCTCATGGACTGAATCTGGACCAACTAATGAAGCATCACCAACTTCAAACCACCCAATGGGCGATCTACACCTTCGCCCGTAAAGAGCCTCGAACGACGCCATTTGAATACTGGATTGATAGCTATTGTTGTAGGCAAACTCAATAAGAGGCAAATGCTCATCCCAACTACACTTGAAGTCAATAACACAAGCTCTCAACATTTCTTCAAGATTTTGGATAGTCCGCTCTGCCTGACCATCTATTTGCGGATGAAATGTCGTGCTAAGCTTGACCTGGGTGCGAAGTCCCATTTGAAAAGATCTCCAGAACTGAGAGGGGAACTGAGTTCCTCTATCTAATATAATGGAAAAGGGCACTCCGTGCAGTCTAATCAACTATCAGATGAATAACTGAATCAATGGTTTTGACCGGTAAGAAATGAGCAGCCTTGATCAACCTGTCGACCACAACCCAAATGGAGTCATACTGTCTATGAGTGCGGGATAAATCTATTACAAAGTCCATATTGGTCTGTTCTCACTTCCAAGTAGGAATGTTGATGCCTTGGAGTACACCCCCCTGTCTCTGATGCTCGACTTTCACTTGCCAGCAATTCGGGCACTTGGCTATGAATTCTGCGATATCCCTCTTCATACCATTCCACCAATAGATCTCTCGCAAGGCATGATACATTTTGGTGGCACCTGGATGGATAGAATATCTGGTTTTGTGAGCCTCATGCAACATCCAACTCCTCAAATCCCCCACGTTCGGAACACATAAGCGACCCTGGTACCGAAGCACACCATCTCCCCCCTTGGAGAAGACTTCTACCTTCTGACTTTGAACAACTTCTTTCAACTTTACCAATATTGGATATTCATCTTTATTAGCCTTCACCTCCATTACCAAGAATGACTCTGACCCGTTCTATACTACTACCCCACCATCGGTCGAACCAACTAATCTAACTCCCAACCGTGCAAGTTGATGTACCTCCTTTACTAGCTCCTTGTTGTCTTCACTCACATGTGACACACTTTCCATAGAAAGTCTACTAAGGGCATCCTCTACCATGTTGGCCTTACCCGGGTGGTAAAGGACACTCATGTCGTAGTCCTTAAGTAGCTCCAACCACATCCATTTCTGATGATTCAGTTCCTTCTGCGTGAACACATATTGTGAGCTCTTTTGGTCCTTGAATACATCTACATGAACCCCATACAAGTAGTGTCTCCATATCTTTAAAGAAAATACCACCGCAGCCAACTCAAGATCATGGGTTGGGTAATTTTTCTCGTGGATCTTTAGCTGTTTAGAGGCATATGCTATGACTTTCCCATGTTGCATCAATAAACATCCCAGTCCAACTCTTGAAGCATCAAAATACACAACAAATCCATCTATACCCTCCGTTAAAGTCAACACCAGTGCTGAAGTGAGTCTGGCCTTCAATTCCTAGAAGCTCTTCTCACAAACCTCCGACAATTGGAACTTCACCTTTTTATGAGTCAATCTAGTCAATGGGGCTGCAATGGATGAGAAACCTTCTACGAAACTCTGATAGGAACCCGCTAAGCCCAAAAAGCTTGTGATCTCCAAAGGGTTTACTGGTCTGGGCCAGTTATTTATCGCCTCTATTTTCTGGGAGTCCACCCTTATACCTTCGCTTGACACTACATGTCCCAAGAATGCAACTGATTTAAAAAAAACTCACATTTTCTAAATTTGGTGTATAGCTGGTTATCCCTGAGGGTCTAAAGTGCTACCCTCAGGTGTGCGACATGCTCCTCCTTGCTTGTCAATGAACAAGATCAGGAACATGTCTAGATATGCCTCGAATACCCTGTTCATTTGATCCATAAAAGTTGCAGGGCATTTGTTTATCCAAAAGACATAACAACGAATTCATAATGGCCATACCGAGTTCTGAAAGCAGTATTTGGGATATCGCTCTCCCGAACCCTGAGTTGGTGATACCCGGACCTGAGATCTATCTTGAAGAAATAATTGGCACCCTAAAGCTGATCGAATAGGTCATCAATTCTGGGTGAAGGGTTTATTATTGATGGTGACCTTGTTTAACTGCCTATAGTCAATACACATCCGAAGAGAATCGTCTTTCTTCCGGATGAACAACACTGGGGCACCCCATGGGGACTTACTCGGTCTAATGAAACCCTTATCCAGCAAATCCTTCAATTGGTCCTTTTACTCTTTTAGCTCGGCTGGGGCCATTAGTTAGGGAGGAATTTAAATGGGTTGCATGTTGGGTAAAAGATCAATCTCAAAATCAATCTCCCTCTTGGGAGGAACACTAGGTAGTTTATCTGGAAATACCTTGGGATATTCACACACCATAGGGACTGACTGAATGGTCGGGGTCTCGGACATGACATCCTTAACCCTAACCAAATGGTAAATACAACCCTTGGAAATCATTTTCCTAGCCTTGAAATGGGAGATAAAGCAACCTATAGCTACCGCTGAACTACCCCTCCATTCTAAAATTGGTTCACCTGGAAATCAAAACTCCACCGCCAGGTTCTAGAGTTAACAGATGCATAACATGCAAACAGCCAATCCATGCCCAAGATGATGTCAAAATCGGTCATAGTCAATTCTACTAAGTCTGTGAAGGTAACCTTATGCAAGACTGTAATGGGGAAACGTCTATATACTTTCCTTGCTACGACTGAATCACCAACCGGAGGTGATACAGAAAATTGTTCTGACAAAATTTCAAGACCGACTCCATAGTGACTAGCAACGTAAGGTGTCACAAAAGAAAGTGTGGCTCCCAGATCTAACAAAGCATAAGCATCAATATGAAAGACTCACAACTTACCCGTAACCACATCGGGAGAAGTCTCCTGCTCCTGTCGAGAGCCAAGTGCATAAAACCGATTCTGTCGCTTGCCGCCAACTGAACCAGTCGAAGCACCCTGCTGAGTCTGACGTGCCACTGGAACTGCTAAACTAGCTGCTGAAGTGCGGGCTCCACCACCCCCTGACCTAGCTGTAGGGCAATCCCTGAGTCTGTGTCCGGGTTTTCCACACACGAAACAAGTATCTAATCCGACCAAACATTTCCTTGGGTGATTCTTGCCATAACTAGCACATGATGGAAAGGTGTGCTCTGTGCTCATGCTATTCTGACCCCTCAAACCCTAAGCCCTGCTCCTCTAATCCTCGAGGCGTGTATGGGGTACTGGCTGAAGATGGTGCTGATGTAATAGACCTGTGCTGGGACTGCTGGTGAGGCCCACCCCCGGCCTAGGCTGAGAGAACCTGTGGCTATCAGTTCTGGCCCTTTTGGCCTCTATTTGCCTCATATGAGTTGCCTCCATCTGCTGGGCATAGAGGACTATCCATTGGTAGTCCATATCCTTATGAAGCATGGCTGTTCTGTAGTCCTTGTCGAGATACTCGGCTACTCCCTGCACGAATCTGCTCACCCGTGCCCTCTGGTCCATCACTAACTCTGTGGCATACTTTGACAGGTGGGTGAATTCAAGTGAATATTCTAGCACCGTCATCTTTCCCTGTTTGAGGTTAACAAACTCGTCTGCTTTCAATTCCCTCATATCCCGAGGGAAGAAGTTGTGGAGAAAGGCCATGTGGAAATCAGCCCAGCTGATAGGGCTCGCTCCCGCTGTCCTATTATCCTTCAATTTCTTGAACCAAATATAAGCGACCTCCTTCAGCTCATAAGAGGCTAAGTCAACGCACTCCTCATTCGTCACCCCCATCACCCGAGTGACCATCAAGATCCCTTCAATAAAGTCGTGTGGATCCTCGTCCACCTTTGCCCCTGTGAACTCAAGAGGGTTCATCCTTAAAAAGTCCCTGATTCGGGCTGCCGCTGCATTGCCATTCTGTGGAACATTCACAATAGCCTGCTGGTTGAACTGGGTGGTCAAGGTCTGCGCCAACATTTGAGTAGTCGTTTGAAACTCAGCATGGGTAGTTGGCTCTAGGGCCTGGGGCTCCTGCATAGGTGGGGCTCGCTGACGCACATTATCATTGCCACCCCCATGGCCTTCATCATTTCTGTTCCTCCTTCCGTTTATCCATCTAGGAGCCATAATTTTTTGCAATCGCGAATAGCATGAATTAGAAGGATAATGAGATTATGACCGCACGACGTAGATCATTAAAGGAAGGGATATTTCCTAAAACATTTAGTAGCCTCTTCATCATGAGTGTCGCTCGCTTCACACCCATGAAAAGGATTCTACCTAACGAGGCTTTTAGACTCCCTAAGACACATCTAAACCTATTTCTCTGATAGCAAGTTTCTCATAACCCGAGAGTACACCCGGATCATAGACACGGGACAAGGAACCCCGAGAGGCTCCAAGTCGACCCATGGCATAAGCATATATCTAATTCATTCGCATAGGGTGAAAAGCTTAACTTAATAGTCATGAACTAACTGAAAATCGTATTATGAGATATAAGAAACAACAATAGAAGATCCAAACATAAACGGTTGAATACTACTCATAGGTCTGAAAGCCTCTAATCATAATAGACGGGTTGAAGGGACAAGACCCCACTAACCCCAACATTCTAAAAACAAAAGACAAACATGGTCCGAACATGAAGCCCTCGAATCATGAGGACTCACCACTGAAGTTGAGAGCAGAATTAAGAGCAAGCTAGGGACGATGCTGAACCTAAGAATCGAATCTTGAAAATATGTTGGTCAGTACTTGGAAGGTACTGAGTATATAAGGTATGAAAAAAAATGCTTAAAAACATAAAAGTTATTGGGGAGACATCATGATCATAAGACTGAAGTCGTAAGTATATCGTAAGGCTCAATACTTCCAAATTATTGGTAAACCTTTCATAGTCATAACGTGTGAGGAAAACATTTCATAAAACATAACTTGATCCAAAAGAACATAAACATGCATACATTAAAACCATGAGGAACAATGGGAGATTTCTATAACCGACATACCCCATAAGAGCATACATGGAGCCCAACCTATAAACCTAATCGGGAGGTCGTCCATACCTTGCCAGGGGTATGAACCATGAAATCCAGGATATCACTCGTGAAGGACCCGTAGGGAATAGGGGACAGTTACTGAGGAGGTCCCAGCATAACCTACGGTGGCACATAGTTCTGAGATTCGGGGTGTAACCTAGGCCCCGAACCTACTCGGTGATAAGTACTACTCCCAAAACATGAAACGTGCTCATAGAAATTCATACATGACATACATAACTAGTTAAATCCAGAGAATCATATCATGCTTGAGAATTTGTAATACTAGCCATGGAATTGGGCCCGTGAATTGGCCAAAAATAATAGTTCATAAATCACAAGCGACATGTGGGCATTGCCCATAATTTCAATCATAATTGAAATGCTTAAATTTATAGGAAACATGATCATAATAACATGTGTAGTTGAAAACATGCTTAAATTCAAGAGTTCATATCATGCTTGAGAAATCACCATAACCATGAATTTCATTAAAAACGCCATGATTAAGTGAATAAAATAAGTGAAAATAGCCCAATAGTTCAAACCCATGATTTTATACATACTACAACATGCTCATATCCATTTTTAAGGAAACATGCATTTGGGTTATGACCCATCAAAAGTTGGTAACTTAAACATAGAATTAGGGAGAAATTGGGCATGGGTAGGGACTTAACTACCCATTAAAAATCCCACATACCTTGAATTACGTGATTCTTAACTTCTTTTGAAAAACCCTAGGTAAAAACTTGAAGAATTGAAGAAAGACAGTTGAATCTCCTCCTACTACCTTCTCCAGTTCTTGCAAATGCCAAATGAGACTTAGTATGAGTTCTTCCTCCCTAAAAGACCCTGTCCCGATCTCAAAGAGATACTCAGACAGTGAAATAAGTATTTTTGTTGTCTCAAATTATAATATTTTTTTATTGCTAATGTAATAAAATGTCTTACTTCAATTTATTTTAAAATGCACCTAATTTGAAAAGACAAAAAAAGGGAGAGGTACGAACATTTGTAAAAATGTTGCATGACTCATACCTAGAGAAAAGTTGAGTGTCACTTTTTACCAAATAGATTTGTCGAGAAGCATTACGCCTTATTTGCGAGACACTTGGGTATTTTAGTTTGTGATCATAATATGTTTCCATTGGGAGTATACTCCTGGGCAGACATCAAAGAAGATATACTAGAACACATGTGGGATGCTGTTACAATAAGGATTTAGAGAATTACTTTCGTAATGTTTGTCAAAACGAATGATAGCGATATATTAACTATCTATCCCAATTTAATGCCTCGTCTCCCCCAATAATGCCTACGCCTTCAACTCGTTCTAAAAAAATAGGATTCCGGGTAATAAGTTTTTGATACTCAGCAACCCCTGTTAAAAAATAATCGCAAAAATCCAAACATTTATCTATCCAGCCATAGGGTAGATCGGCAGCCACTCCTCCGATACGAAAATAATTATGCATCATTCGCATACCGGTGGCAGCTTCGAAGAGGTCATATATCAATTCTCTTTCTCGAAAAATATAGAAGAAAGGGGTCTGCGCACCAATATTCGCCATAAAAGGACCGAGCCATAACAAATGAGAAGCTATCCGACTCAACTCCAACATAATGACTCTGATATAGCTAGCCCTTTTAGGTACTTGAATATTGCCTAGTTGTTTGGGTCCATTTATGGTTATATGTGACACCCCAAAACTTTTCTAGACCAAACTCAGACCTTGCAAGAAAAATTCAGAAGAAACCAGAAAAAATGCCTCAAAACGACCGAGACAACGAGTCGTTTTCAGCTCCAATGACTCGTTGTTTTAGTTGTAGCCGCCCCTGCTCGATCCTTCAGGAACGATTGGGATATTGAACGACCCATTGTGAGAAACAATGACTCATCCTATCACTCATTGGTCCCCAGCTCAGAAATCCCTTATCCAAGATCCCACAACTCAACCAGATACAACAACTCGTGGTGTGAGTCATGGGTTAGGAATCCCAGAAACCTCCTTTAGTGACAATGAGTGGAAGCAACAACCCATTGTGTCACACAAAGAGTCATTGTGACCATCCATCATATCAATTTTAGTGATTTAATAATTTCTCCAGTGGAGGTAACGACTCAACACAATGACCTATTGGGTTTACCAACGAGTCATTGTGTTGCCCGTTGTCAGGCCTCCCAGAATTTTAATTCAGTGACCACAGGAGGAACCAATGACCCATTGGTTCATCCAATAAGTCGTGGTACCTCCCGTGGACAATTCCACTGAGCCCATATCCCTGGCCTCAGGACCAGGAATTGGTCCCAACGAGTCATGGTCCCAACCAACGACTTGTTGAATGACCCGTTGGTTCCCTGTCGGCAGTTTTTCTATGTTTTTTCTCAGGGATATTTTTGTAATTTCCCACCTTCATAATTCTTAAAATATGTCATTTTGGGTTATTTTAAGGGAATTAGAGGGGTAATCGATGATTACTTCACCCCTCTCATTTCCTCAGAAAATCATTTTGTATGATTTCTCTTAGAAA
Source organism: Datura wrightii (assembly GCA_035772735.1). Classification (NCBI taxonomy): domain Eukaryota; kingdom Viridiplantae; phylum Streptophyta; class Magnoliopsida; order Solanales; family Solanaceae; genus Datura; species Datura wrightii. Next base: position 115,969,913 of record JASDFA010000001.1, read on the forward strand.
CTCTTAGAGCAAGAACTAGGGCAGTCAACTTCTTGTCAGATTCATAGGGGATTCTCTCCAGAAATTCTTCACTAGGTATGTGGGAATTCAACAAGTGAATTTTTCTTCCCTTGTGTTCCTAAAACCCTTCCTTAATTCTTCTATCAGTTCTACTCCCTTAGTTATGGGATGGGGAATGAATTTTCTGCAAGATTCCTACTATAATGTGTGGAATAGTATTCAAGCTAATTGTAGTTATAATTCCACTATGTTGTGACTATATAGATTCTTGTCCCTGCAAAATGAACTCTACCCTTAGCTATTGAATGTAGAAAAACTAGAGTCCTACATAATTGATTAATTATCCAAATTGCTTCATTCTATCAATGTTGGGGACTTTCATATTGTTAATATAGGTTAAAATCTCAGTCAGATGAATATTACTCCAGTCTCAGTAGGATTATTAGCATACTCAGTATTATTCAAAAATGTTAGTTGAATATTACTCCAGTCTCAATTGGATTATTAGCATACTCAGTATTATTCAAAAATGTTAGCTGATTAGTTATGATATAGTCTGTTTTTGAGTTGTTAGTGGTGCCTCCCAGTTATCAGTTACTAGACTCAAATATCAGATTTTAGTGGTACTTTAGACGGTTATGAAACTTATGGATAAGCAGCTCTAACAAGTCTTAGGACCCTCAGCTTCATATTTCAATTTGTTCTTTAGACGGTTACAACGCTTCCAGATAAGCAGCTCCGGCTAGTCTTATAACATCAGTTACAGAATCCAGTCTGATAAGATTATCAGGGTACTTCCAGATAGGTATTCCTGACTTATTCTTGGACCCCAGTTTTGAGTTATCAGCTTAGAAGTTAATATAGGACTATCATGTGGGAGTAGGACTTAGCACCGAGTTGATTAGAGTTCCAATGTACCCAGGTTCCCAGAACTACATTGCCACCATAGGTTATCTTATTGGCCCTATGGCCCCAGACTTGTGATCACCCAGTCCATATCTTTATACCCTGGAAATATATATTAGGTCCAACTAATGGGGTGTATACATCGGACTGCACCTCTAGTTCCCGTGATTATATGTCGGTTACAGCCTCTCCCACTAGTTAGTACAGTTTTAATTTCGCTTAGCTCAATACAGTCTCAGTTTATTCAGTAACTCAGATTCGGGGCATGTCCATGACCATCAAACAGGGTCATTTTAACCATTTCAATTATATTTCAGTTTGTTTAGTTTTAGTATTTTAGTTGGTCATTGCATTTCATTGCAGTTCAGTTATTTATTCTCTATGTTATATTTTCTCTCACTTACTCAGTACATTCAAAGTACTGATGCATACCTTCTATTTTGTATCATTTCATGATACAGGCACAGGTCCTTAGTCTCAGCACGCTAGTAGATCTTCTTCAGGTGATATTAGTTGTACTAGGGGTGAGTCCTCATCTTTCAAGGACAGTGGTTATTTTCTTCAGTTATTTTCCTTTATTTTGACTTTAGAGTTAGCTGGGGGGCTTGTCCTAACAACTCATCAGTTGTAGATGGCTTTTAGAAATAGATTCAAACTTTCAGTTTTGTTTTCAGATGTGTAAACTTTTATTATTTAGCTTTCCTGAAATGGTTTTGTTACTTAAGCTTCCGCTATCGTTACTCAGATTACCAGTGCTATGATAGACCATGGGTTGGTTTGGGGTTACTTGTCACTCCAAGTAGTGTGTCTCTTCTAGGGTATAGACTCAGGTCATGATAAACTTTCTATCAGAGCAGTAGATTTAGAGTATCCTACAATTTCTAAAGGCCGCGCCAAGTAGAGTCCTTTTTATGGGTGTGAAGCGCACCACACTTATGATGGGGAGCTACGAGACATTATTAGGAAAACTCCCTTTTGTTCATACTCTTTATTGTGCGTTGAAGTTCAATTCCAGAAATGTTCTCCCAACTCATGCTCTACTTCATTTAAATTAAATCATGCCTCCAAGACGCAAAAATAGAAGAAGGGCCGACAACACTAACCAACCTGCCCCACCAGCTCCAGCAGCTCCTCAAGATGACCAAGTATCCTCAGTAGTGTTCAGAGTAGCAATCTCACTGCTAGCACATACAGTCACGAACCAGGTGAACCAACAGGTGGTTCTGATTAACACATATGGGTCCACAGCAGTTGCCCGGGTTTGGGACTTCACATGGATAAACCCTCCAGCCTTCCATGGTCTAAGTTGGAAGAAGACCCACAAGAGTTCGTGGATGAAGTATGGAAGATCACTTGGATTATAGGCGTTAGCTCTGCTGAGCGTGCTGACCTGGCTACCTCCCAGTTGAAAGGGGTAGCCCAGATCTGGTACAATTAGTAGACAGAAGGGAGACCAGTAGGAGCGGAACCGGTGGAGTGGGAAGAGTTCATAATACCCTTCCTAGATAGATTCTTCCCGCAGGAGCTAAGGGAGGCTAAGGTGGCAAAATTCATGAACTTGAAATAGGGCTACAAGATGGTGGAATAATATGCACCGAAGTTCACAATGGTTGTCAAGATATGCTCCGAAGATGGTAGCCAAGCCAAGGGCTCGCATGCTTAAGTTCGTTAATAGAGTATCAAACTTGGTCCTTAAGGAGTGCAAGAATGCAATGCTTGTAAAAGATATTGACCTCTCCAGCCTCATCGTTAATTCCTAGTAGATTGGGCAGAAAAGGTGAAAGACATGGAGCGGGAGAATAAGCATGCTAGAACTGGCCAATTAGATTATGGACACCAAAGGTATGGTAGTAGTAGCCACCTACATCAGCAGTAGCAGCAGAGGGACCCAACACCCACTTCAGCTAGCGCCTCTACTTTTCGGTCCCATAAGGATAAGAAGGGTGGAGAATCTATCTCACTATCCCAAAGTCACAGCGGCAACAACCGCTATCCATCATGCCCTAAGTGTGGAAAGAACCATCCAAGGGAATGTATTCAGGGCTGAGAGGGTTGCTTTGGGTGTGGACAACTAGGTCACTAGCTCAGAGAATGCCCGTCAGCAGGATGGGGGAGATCACAATCTACTACTTCAGCAGCTTCAATAGGCCAACCAGCTCAGTAGGCCGATACTTCAGCTACGGGTGGCGGTCAGCGCCAAAATCATTTTTATGATTTGTCCTCTCATCAGGATCAGAATAGCTCACCTGATGTGGTCACGAATATGTTATGTCTTTTTCATCTAGATGTGTTTGCCAACTAGATCCTAGAGCCACACTATTGTTCGTAAGTCCCTATGTAGCTATCCAGTTTGATATCAATCCAGAAGTTCTCTCAGAACCATTCTCAGTCTCTACCCCAGTTGGTGAGTCAGTTAGAGCCAGCAGGGTGTATTGAAACTACCAAATCTCAATCTTGAATAAGGTCATTCCAGCTGATCTATTAGATTTAGACATGGTCGATTTCGATATCACTCTTGGCATTGATTTGTTACACTCCGGTTATGCCTCAATCGACTGCAGAACTAGAGTCATCAGATTTCAGTTCCCTAATGAGTCAATTTTAGAGTGGATAGGCAGTAGTTTAGTGCCTAAGGGTCGGTTTATTTCTTACCTTAAGTCCAGGAAGCTTATTCCAAAGGGTGTATTTATCATCTAGTTCGTGTCAAAGATTCCAGCTTTGAGACCCCAGCTATCCAGTCAGTTCCAGTTGTCAGTGAATTCCCTGACGTGTTTCCCGAAGATCTTCCCAAAGTCCCTCTTGTGTGGGAAATAGACTTCGGCATAGACCTTATTCCGGACACTCAGTCCATCTCCATCCCTCCTTACAGAATGGTTCTAGCTGAGCTTAAGGTGTTGAAGGAGCAGCTAAAAGATCTTCCTGACAAAGGTTTCATCAGGCCCAGCATCTCTCCAAGGGTGCACCAGTATAATTCATGTGAAAGAAATATGGCACCCTCAAAATCTGTATCAATTACCGTCAGTTGAATAAGGTAACAGTTATGAATAAGTATGCCCTACCCAGGATTGACAACTTGTTCGATCAGCTTAAGGGAGCCAGTTGTTTCTCAAAGGTAGATCTAAGGTCGGGGTATCATCAGCTAAGAGTTAGAGAATGTGACATACCGAAAATGACTTTCAAAACTTGGTATTGTAACTATGAATTCATGGTTATGTCCTTCAAACTAACTAATACCTCCGCAACATTCATGGACTTGATGAATAGGGTTTTCAAACCATATCTAGACATGTTCATCATTGTATTTACTGATGACATTCTGGTATACTCCAGATGAGAGGAAGAACATGCTAACCATCTGAGGATAGTGATACAGATGCGCAGAGACTGCCCGTTGTTCGCTAAGTTTGGCCAATGTGAATTATGGTTAACGTCTGTGACTTTCCTTGGTCACATGGTGTCGGGTGAGGATATTCAGGTAAATCCTCAAAAAATAGCAGTGGTGAAAGACCGGCTAAGACCTACTTCCCTAATCGAAATTAGAAGTTTCTTGGGTCTAGCAGGTTATTACCGATGTTTCGTGGAAGGTGTTTCCTTTATTCCATCTTCTCTTACTAGGTTGACTCAGAAAAAGGTGAAATTTTAGTGGTCAGATGCGTGTGAGAAGAGTTTCCAAGAGTTGAAGACTCGACTCACTACCGCTCCAGTGTTAACCTTACTAGAAGGAATAGATGGGTTCGTAGTGTATTGTGATGCTTCCAGAGTTGGACTCAGTTGCTTTTTGATGCAGCAGGGCAAGGTGATAGCTTAAGCCTCCAGAAAGCTCAAGGCTCATGAAAAGAACTATTCGAGTCATGACCTTGAGTAGGCAGCAGTTGTATTTGCATTGAAAATTTGGGGGCACTACTTTTATGGGGCTCACATAGATGTTTTCACCGATCACTAGAGCCTTCAGTACGTGTTCAGTCAAAAAGATATAAATCTTCATTAGAAAAGGTGGTTGGAGCTATTGAAGAATTACGACATGAGTGTGTTGTACCACCCGGGCAAAGTCAATGTAGTGGCTGATGCCCTAACAAAGATGTATATGGGGAGCGTGGCTCATGTTGAAGAGAGCAGGAAAGAACTGGCAAAGGAGATTCACAGATTAGCTCGGTTGGGAGTGTAGTTGGTTGATTTAGCTGAGGGCAGAGTAGTAGTGCAGAGTGGATCAGATTCCTCATTAGTCATTGAAGTTAAGGCCAGGTAGGATGAACATCCCCTACTGCTTAGGATAAAGGATGCATTTCTCAAAAAAGAAGTGGAGGCTTTCTCCAAAAGGGGAGATAGTGTACTCTGTTACCAAGGTAGACTATGTGTACCAGATGTAGGTGACCTGAGACAACAGATACTAGCTGAAGCACACGACTCGACATATTTTATCCACCCAGGTTCCACTATGATGTACCGTGATCTGTGGGATATTTACTAGTGGAATGACATGAAATGAGACATAGGAGAATTTGTGGCTAATTGCCTGAATTGCCTACAAGTTAAGGTGGAACATCAGAGACCTGGGGTAGGACTCAGGATATCAACATACCCACATGGATGTGGGAAGAAGTGAATATGGGCATTATTACAGGTCTACCTCGTACTCATCGGCAACATGACTCAATCTGGGTGATAAAAGACCAGATAACCAATTCAGCACATTTCCTCCAAGTTAAGACTACAGTCTCAGTTGAGGATTATGCTAGGTTATATATCCGGGAGTTGGTCAGACTGTATTGGTGCCCTTGTCCATTATTTGAGATAGAGGTACCCAATTCACCTTGTATTTATGGAAGTCATCTCAGAAAGGACTAGGTACCTAGGTTAAGCTCATCACAGCTTTTCACCCGCAGACAGATGGACAAGCTGAGTGGAATATCCAAACTTTGGAAGATATACTGAAAGCGTGTATGATCAATTTCAAGGGCTGTTGGGATGATCACTTATCTCTCATCGAGTTTGCGTACAACAACAACTACCACTCCAGTATCCAGATGGCCCCGTTTGAGGCATTATATGGTAGGAGGTATAGGTCTCTTATATGGTGGTTTGAGGTTGGTTGAGTCCTCATCTTTTGAGGACGATGGTTACTTTCTTTATTTATTTTCATTCAATTAATCTTTAGAGTTAGCTGGGGGCTCTTCCTAGCAACTCATCAGTTGTAGATGACTTTCAGACATAGAGTCATACTTTCTGTTTTGTTTTCAGATGTGTAAAGTTTTATTATTCAGCTTTCCTTAAATGGTTTTTATACTTAATCTTCCACTATGATTACTCAGGTTACTAGTGTTGTGATAGACCATGGGTTGTCTTAGTGTTACTTGTGACTCCATGTACCGCGTCTCATTCAGGGTATAGAATCGGGTCATGACAATCTAGTTCTGCACATAAAGTGAAATTATATCAACTGAATTGTGATACACATAATTATTTACTATTTAGTTTTGCTTGAAATTTTTAGTTTGATGTTTAATGATACTTATGAAATATTGTAGAATAAATTTGTAAGTGAAGATATGAAAGATCACAATGAGCATGTCTTGCAACATATCAGAAGGCTGTGGAATAATTAGAGAGGTTTACTGCATAGGAATATGAAGTCTGATTCGTTTCGTTATGCTCTAAGAAATGTGTCAAAGGGTGTAGACAAGAGTGCATGGGAAGGGATGGTTTAGGAGCATTTCTTAAGTGAAAAATTTAAAGTATGACTGCATAGCAACTTCCTATTAGCATGTTACTTGAAGTGACTAACTATAATTTTTTTGGTGCACTGTTAATATAGGAAACAAGTGCGAGAAACTAAGTCAATAGGTCTAAATTAAGTATGCCTCATTGTATGGGTAGTAAGCCTATTAGAGCAACTATTTACGAATTGGTAAGTAAATCTTTAAACTCTTTAAGAAGCTTTTTCTTTGTTAAAATGATTTCTTTTACCTTTTTATTTATATGTGTAGGGAGGTAAAGATGGTAAGACACCAAACATGGATACTATCTTTTTCGAGACTCGTATGAAGGACAACAAGCTTGTCGAACCAGAAATAATTGCAAAATATGTATTTTTAGTGATAAATTTCATTTTACATCATTTTACTTGATGTTCTCTATTATTTAAATTTTATTGTATTTTTGTAGGTTGAAATCCAAAATTTGCTTCAATCTGATTCATCTCTTATGAATATTGAGGTGGTAGAAAAGTACTTTGGACTTCAATATAAGAGTCATGTAGTTGGATTTGGTGGTGGGATAACTGATAAGGAGTTTAAAACTAGGAGCTCTTCAAAGACTGCATTGTTAGATAAGTTGAAAGCAAGTGAAAAGAAAAAGAATTGCTAAAAAAATGCAAGGATGAGTTAGAGAATAAATGTGAATGTATAGATGAACTACAGAGTAAATATGAAAAACTTGCAAGGCAGTGTTTAGTAAGCCTTCATCACCACCATCTTCCCGTGATCAACTAATTGAACCATCTAACAGGTTAGTAGATTAATTCTCTATTGCAAGTGTAGTGTTTTGTTACCTTAGCTAGCCACTATCGATGTGAGAGCTAATTTTTGGGTGTGCCTTGCATAAAGAACATGTTGGCATAATGGTCATGCCCCATTTGTTGTGTTCGTCTCACTCTCTGACCAAATTTTCTTTATGATAGCGAGTTTGCGTTAGATAATCTCAATATAACTGTGTCCGTTAATGCTCTGTCCCCTTTAGTGGACATTCTGTTTCCTCAAAGTGGTAATTTTGTATGGCTTAAAGGTTGCCAAGATTCACTAAACTATGTTTAGGATCGTTTCTAAATGTAATTTTCATAGATTAACATTCTTTTTCTTCATTAAAAGAATAGCAAGACTATCCCTCCTAAAACAAGACTTGTGTATTAACTGGGTTGTTTGATGGCATTGAAGGGTAAGGAGTGGGACAGGATTACCCACTCTGAAGTAAATCAACTGATAGTTAAATGCAATTTCAAAATTAGTGGTGTTAGGTTTTAGGTATCCAAATTCTAGTTGGTTGTGGTGTTTATCTTTTTGTAGCTTATGCTACTTAGTGGTTGATTAATATATATTGTTTTTCCTCCACTTTGGTGTTGTAGTCGTAGGGGCATCGATGTTGTTCTGTAATTATTATATATACGTTCGACACTCCTTTTGTTGGATTTGAACTACCTCCATTTATTTGATTGATAACATCTAAATGTTCATCTAGAATATGATTGTGTTTCTCATTTAATTTCTTCTAATAAGCTTCATTTTCTCTTCCTGTCACGACCTGAGAGTGCACCCGGATCGTAGACACGGGACAAGGAACACCGAAAGGCTCCAAGTCTACCCATGACATAATCATCGCATACACTTAACATAAGAAACATCAAACGTCATGAACAAGCGGAAGAAAATAACAAGAATCTAATACATAAAGACAATTTAATAACACATAGATACATAGCTGAAACTGTCTAGACGAGTCTGAAAGCCTTCTATTAAACTGATGAGTTGTTGGGACAAGCCCCCAGCTAACTCCCAAAGTCTGAAAACTTGAACATAATAAAACTGGAATATAAGTCACATCCTCGAAAGATGAGGACTCACCACGAGCAACTAGGAGAGGGAGGAGCGTATCTAGCCACGCGACTTAACTTGGAGGCCTGAATCTATATCATGAAACGATATAGCATAAGAGGCATGTGGTCAATACTTGGAATATACTAAGTACGAAGGAACGTAAATAAATAACTCATAAGCATAAGTATACAAGAAGGGAGTACTATAAATCACATGATTAGTAACATAACTGAAATGAGATACGACACCCTGGTATGAGATCCACATATTCATATAAACATAATAATATTACAAGGACATGCATTATTATAAGTTAAATGATGCACGAAAGTAGTAATCATAATGATATAGAGATGCAATGCTGTGACTGATATCATGAGGGTCCCTGACCGTCTAAGGGAGCGAAGGCTCTGATACAGCGAGTCACTAACTAGCTAGGGATGTTAGTCCCGACTGAAGGAGGGGAAACATGAATGGATAGTAGTTAGGGATGTGAGTCCCGACGGACTAGAGAAATACTCTTGCTAACAAGAATCCCCACTAACTAGGGAAAAATTCTTGCTAATGAGAATCCCGAAAGACTAGAGAAACATTCTTGCTAAAGAGAATCTCGACTGACTAGGGAAATATTCTTGCTAAGGAGAATTCCGATTGACTAGGGAAACATTCTTGCTAACGAGAATCCCAACTGACTAGGGAAACATTCTTGCTAGTGAGAATACCGACTGACTAGGGAAACATTCTTGCTAACTAGAATCCCGACTAACTAGGGAAATATTCTTGCTAATGAGAATCCCGACTAACTAGAAAATCATTCTTGCTAACGAGAGTCCCGACTGACAAGGGAATCATTCTTGCTAACGAGAATCCTGACTGACTAGGGAATTACTCTTGCTAACGAGAATCCCGACTGACTAACGGTGATCTGAATCGCAACAGCTAATTAGAGACAAGGACGTTTACTGATTTTTCATCATAAACATTCTCATCAACAGGATGGGGACTACTTTCTAATAACATCAAGTCCAATAGTTGAAATATAATTTTCATGCGTTATCATCATAATTCACTCCATCATAGTCCAATCAATAGCTATATAAAGAATCTTACGCTAACGAGCATTCTACCGAATCACATTATGCATATACTATCATGACATTCCGAATTCCAAATTCATCTCATTCAACATGTAATATGAGATCATACATGGTTTATAAATACAACTCATACTCTGTCAAGATACATTACTTCGTTTATTTAGGTCTATAACATTCCACACACTTGTCATAATCACTCCTTTATGAACTCTTTAGCCACGGACATTTTAGATTCCAAGATTTTTATAAAAACAATTTTAGTAAGGAAAAATAATATAGAATCCACTCACGCTTCGTTGTTCAAAAATGAAGATGAAATCTTGTCATGCCCAATCAATTAAATCTACAACATGGTGATGGCATATAATTTACTTCAATTACTCAAGTCCACAACTCCTACTCAATCCAACATGGTCATCAATATCATAATCAAGTCATTAGAGTTAATTATGGAATATTTCCACACTTTCATCAAAATCATGAATTTCTACGGTAATCAAAGGAGAAATGAACAATTCCCATTCAACACTTAAATCGGGTTAGGAAGAACATACTACACCTGTACATACTCAACCTATATTTTCACATTTCTTCATATTCATGCATGGCTACGGAAATTAATTGAACAATAAGCAGCATCTATTCATTACTCAAGCCAATTTATGAACAACATGTTATCCTCATGCATTCCCAACATATGATCCATATTCCAAACAACCCATCAAATTAACATGCCAAATAAATTCCATAATTGCAGTAAATATTTGCATTTAAGAAAAAAGAATGAAGAAGAAATTACCCATCATTCAAACCCTAGATCATGATATTCTAAATAAATTAAATTGGATTCTTATTGAAAACATTTTGGGGAACAAGGATGGAAGAATATCCTTGTTGAACTCCCGCATACCTGGTGGACGAAAATCCCGATCGAAAATCTTTCGTGAAGCTTGAAGAACACCTTGGTGAAACCCCTAGGATTTTTTTGAGAAGAGAGGAAGAAGAAAGAGATTGAGAGAATGGGGTTTTAGGTCTAGAAGAACCCTTAAAAACGTCCCCAAACATACCCAAAATGACATCACTTTAAATCTGGGAGCGTGGGATTTTATCAAACTGCCCTTGAGAAAATCTGAAAAATTGCTCGAACTAATTCCACGACTCACCTGACGAGTCATTGTCCCACCCAATGACTAATTAGGTCCACTCATCAGGTATACTAGAAATTATTGATCCTTCAGGCCGCAACCAACATAACGACTCGTCACCAGCTCCCACGACTCATTATGCCCTTTCGTTAAGTACATTGGAAATTTCTTGAAAACCAAAACTTCTCCTTCCTAACGACTGACTTGATGAGTTGTTGCCAGGTAAGAGGACTCATCAGGTCATTTGTTTCCACTGGCCTGGCTCAGCTCCCTTGACTGCTCCCCTACGAGCCAGACCACGACTCGTAGGGTCACCTAACGAGTCGTTTCCTGACTCGTTCTGCAACAAATTTCTGCTGACTTTTTCTGCTGAACTTCTTCTAACTCCGGGATCTGATCTCTAGGACTTCCGGGGTGTTACACTTCCAAAGGAAGATACAAAAGCTTGCTTCTAGTGAAAAGCTCATCCACAGAACTCTTGGCTGATACCATGTTTGATAACAAAGAATCTAAAGCTTGTGACCAATAATAAATATATATGATGTAATGGAGTAATAAGATCTTTCAATGGAATATAAAGGAAGAGGAACGATAGGAAAAGTGTCATAAGAAAGCAACGATAGTACAACGGTGACTTTCCAACAGATTTTTTAACTTATTAATTATATAGTTAATACAAGCACCAAGATTTCCACTTTTTCAAATATCCTACAGTTTCATTTGGTCCAAGTTTTATGTACAAATTTAATAGCCTTGTTTTAATATTTCAGCTATCCTATTTCTCCCTTTAGTACTCTGAATTGTTTTCTGCAAATGTTGTGCTCTTGTAAGAATGAGTAATAAGATCTTTCAATGGAATATAAAGGAAGAGGAACGATAGGAAAAGTGTCATAAGAAAGCAACGATAGTACAACGGTGACTTTCCAACAGATTTTTTAACTTATTAATTATATAGTTAATACAAGCACCAAGATTTCCACTTTTTCAAATATCCTACAGTTTCATTTGGTCCAAGTTTTATGTACAAATTTAATAGCCTTGTTTTAATATTTCAGCTATCCTATTTCTCCCTTTAGTACTCTGAATTGTTTTCTGCAAATGTTGTGCTCTTGTAAGAATGTGTATAAGATGCCATTGTAGTCATTGAAGCATTCTATCCCATAGCCTTTTTACAAAGCTTATCCACTGTATTTAGATTGCTATTAAGGAACTTGTTGAAGTTTGAGGTTCTTATAATTGTATTGTCAACAAATAGATTACCTTAAAAGGACTCATTAATCAACTAATAGGTTTTCTTAACCTTTTACAGCAAAAACCAATTAAACAACCACTGTTTTACATCATCCGGTCTTCCATATTAATTTCTATACAAGGTTTAAAACGAAAGTATTCCAGTAAACAACATAAATAGTTACGACCCGCCCCTGAGACTGATAAACAAGAATAAACACACAATCTCCCTATAGAGATAGACAATATTCGAATCCTAGTGCAGGTTAATCATTTCTAGGATGAGACGGTTAGTTTTAAATTTAGTGTTCTCCATCAATAAGAACCCCCTCTAAAAGGTTATTACATAGCATTTTAGTAATACTGATACCCAAAGATGGCATCAAGAAGGACCAGTTGAAAAGAAGAATATAGTTAGGATTTGAAATTATTAGATCCAATATGTTAGAAGTTAACTTTGTTTTATCTTGTTTCAAGGAGAAGTTGTATCCATAAGACCAAGACATTGCTACCTTCAGCAGCTTAGTGAAGCAGTGAAAATGGTGAAATACTTAAGAGAACTTACTTGTGGAGAACAAGAAATATCCCACATAAAACCAATGTCCTAGTGATGAGAATACATCACAATTTCTTATTATCCTCTTTTTACTGCACGAGGTCATTTTGACGACCCTCGATCTCATTGGAATGCACATTAAAAGTACATCTAAAGAAACTGACAAAATTTCAAACATTATTGGTACTATTTTGAGTTGTAGTCGTCTAGTTTCTCCAAGTCTTGATGATGAAAATTTGTGGCCTCACTAATCTTGGAAGAATAATTGGTGTTGCCGAGTTTTCTCTTTCTTCTTGCACTGTTTGTTTCCTCTTTTACTTTCTTTTGTAACTTTGAATTGAATGTGATTATATTTTTGTTATTGGATGGACTGATATTTGCACCAAAAAAACTCAAAAATTCCCTGCAACACAGCCAAATAACTCTTCAAAACTAGTCGTAACTACCAAGATTGTCTATATGTCTGAAACTAGGCAGTGACCAAAACTATTAGCATAAACTAGCCTTAGGTCTTTTATATAGATGTATAGCGAAATTTGGATAGTCTTCCTATTATTCCTTTAATAATTTCACCAACTTATATAGTTAAGTGATGATGATGATTTATTACATTTTTCATCAAAAAAATTTGTCCTTAAGCTTTCGTATTGTAAACATTGTGCACCTGCTTGGTATATGTTTAATGTTTTGCTGCATTCTTTCAGATAATGTCATGGCAGAAGAAATGAAGAAATTTTCTTTTAAGCATACCAAGAATTAGGTGGTAATGTGAACCACAACATATTCATTCCTTAAAGAATCGGCTTTTAATCTAGCTAGGAAATAAATAATTCTCTTTTATAAATATTTAAATGTGGTTTTCTTTACTTTATTATGCATGGCATCTAATTCAGAAGAATGAGTCATCTTATATGACGGACAACATTATTCCGGATTAAGCAGCCTATACTTTACTATGTTGCTGCATTCTTTTTGGTAATTTTGTTGATGTCTTGTGTTTCTTCTTTAAGCTCTTATTCTTTGTTATTAAATTGACATAAACTTTTTTTTCTATAACTCAAAAATTTAAATATGAAGAATCTATCATACAAGGAAGTAATGAGCAAGCTGAAGTTCTAGAGGGATTTTATTTTGATAGGGATGGTTTAAGCGCGATATCTTATGTATATATGCTGCATTTTCTCTTTTTAGTAGTTGATAAAGATGATGTCAAATAATGGTATATCTTTCTTTAGTTATTTGTATTAATGATGAACGTTTTCAGTTATTTTGCATATTTTTTGATGTGTTTTGTGTATGAAATTATTGTTGTTGTTCGGTAGTATAATTTTCATTGTATAATAGCGAATGAAAAAGTAGTCTTTGATAAATGACCATTAGCGATGAAAAATTCGGCCGTTAAAAATATTAGTGTTGGAACTAACATACAATTAATGAAAGATATTTTGATCATTAAAAGTAATTGTTCTAATAAAAAAGTTATTGTTGCTATAGATTTTTAGTGATCGGAGGATAAATTAGCGAAGAAAAATCTGGTCGATAAAAAGGACATATAACTATTGGAATTTATGTTGTCATTAAATATTCTTTTAATGACCAGATTGAAATTCGGTGGTTATCTTTTAATGTCGGGGCTTTGAACGAAGGTCGACAATAGTATGTCTTTTGGTCGTTACTGACTTTTAGCAATCGGATTTGGGCTTTTAATGACCAACTTTCCACTTGCTAAAACCCTATTTTCTTGTAGTGATTGTTCAGGGAAATTCTGGAAAACCACGAGTCATGGTTCAACTCATGATACAATTGTATGGGTCATACTATAGAGTCATGGTATGATTTAGAGAGTTCAAAATGGATTTAACCCTGATGTAATGGTTGGATGCTACAATCCGTATTAGGATGGTACGGGTTGTGATGATGAGTCGTGGTTTGACCCAGCTTACTATGGAGCCTCACCGTAAGTCTTGGTGGCAACTAGCGACTCGTGCTACGAGCTGTAGGTCTGGATGAGTAGTTTTTCAGAAAACTTTCTAGAGGTATTTTTGTAACTTTCAATTAATTTTAATCCTAAACTACGTTGCATAGGGGTAATTTGGAAGGGGATTTAGGAGAGCAATCAATCATTCTCTCCTCATTCTTTCCTAATCTCTCAGAACTTCATTGCAAGAACTCAAATAAACTCTCGAGGCAAGAACTAGAGCTCCTACTTCTTCTAAAAAATCCCAAGATTTTTCTCATGGATTTCTCTTACAGGTATGTGGGAATTAAAAAAGGGTATTCCTTTCACCCTTGTGCCGCAAAGTATTTTCAGAAACTCTCATCATTTTAGACTTATAGATGTCATGAGTTAAGTTTTCAAGATAGTTTATGATTTCCCTTGCATTTTAATAATTCTTTGAGTTTTTCATGACTAGTATTATGTAAAACTCATGTATTAGATTCAATCATACGTATTAGTTACTAGCACTAGATTTAGCATGATTTTGGGTTGAACTTTGCATGAGTTAAAGGCTTGTCTAAATTTCTATCCTTGCATTGGTTACTATCTGAGTGTAATTTTCATCATGTATGCTTTTAGTTAATCTTAGTAATTTTAGATTATGGGTATGTCAAGTATTTCCCCTAAAGGTCAGATTATCAGTTCATCACTTTATAAGTCTACTAGTATTTTTAGTAATCTCAATTATCAGAATCTTTATGCTCTCAGGACACTTCAAGATAAGTAGTTTTGGGTTAGCTTTAGAATATCAGTTTTGAGCTAATCAATTCAGTTAGTTATATTTATAAATAAAGTTGGGAGTAGTACTTAGCACCGAGCGAATTGAAGTTCCAGCACACCCAGGTTCCTAGAACTTCATACAACCGTAGGTCTTTAGCTCGAATCGGAATCAGTTTAGTGATCACACAGCCATGCCTTTATACCCTGGTAAGGTAAATTAGGTCTTATTTATAGGGTGTATACATCAAGCTCCATGTCTAGCGCACATGGTCATATGTCGGTTAATAGGCTCTCCCACAGTATAGTACAGTATAGTCCAGTCCCAGATCTCAGAATATTTTTATGACCCTTAATTGGTTTTTACTAGCTTTACAATATTTTAAGACTTTAGATTATTCACCGAATATATGTTTCAGACAGGGTCATTCCATATTATTTTAGTGGTTTTACTTATACTTCTTATCAACATGATTATGTTTTAAACTTCATAACTTCACATACACAGTACATTCAAGGAATTGACGCATACTTCCTATGCTATACCATTTTATTATATAAGCTCAGAAGCTCAGCAGCGTGGTTAGTCTTTATCATATTCTATCCAGCAGTATTGTAGTGGTGAGTGTTCAACTCTAGAGGGCCGGAGCATTTCTTTCTATTTTAGTATTATAGTTTGAGTTTGCAGATTTTAAAATTAATTGGGGGCTTATCCTTGCAACTCATGGAATCTCTTAGAAGGCTTTCAGATAAAGTGTATTAGTTTCAGCTGTAGCTCTTGATGTCTTGAAATTTCGGTATCTTATCAAATGTCCTTGTACTTATAAAAGATATTACTTTATATGCATTTGAAACAAATAACTTCTGCTTAAGATTTTGTTATAGTAGTTAAGTCATGTTAGATTTTTCTTATGCCATGTGTCAGCATGGAGCCGTTCATGGTTCTAAGCACCGTGTTGCATTCAGAATGTAGAATTAGGTCATGAAAAACTCGATATCAGAGCCTTAGGTTCATAATGTTCTAGGATGTCTGAAAGCCGCATCAACTAGAGTCCTTTTCATGGGTGTGATGTGCGCCACACCTTTGAGGAGGAGGCTACGAGGCATTTTTAGGAAAATTCCCTTTTCTTCATGATTGTTATCATGCGTAGAGTATAATTCTCTAAAATTTCCTTTTAACTCATGCTCTGCCATTTTCAGTTGACGATGCTAATGTGCTATGAGTTCACAGCACTTTCGACGCTTAAAACTAAGAAAATAGTATGGACTTAAGTATGTTTATATGTATATAAGACACTTTTACTTTGATTTCAGAGAAAACAAGTGTTGGAGCAAAGATGTGCAAAAGAAGCCTGAAAATGCTAAAAATCAGCCAAAGTAGAAGTCTCAGTACGAGCCGTACCTTGATTGTACAAGCCATACAGACAACCGTGATAAAGTTCAAAAGGCTGAGTAGAGAAGAAGGCAACATACGACTCTCAGTACAAGCTGTACCAGGATGGCACAAGCCATAACTGGAGTCGTGGAAAACTTCAAAGAATTTTCACAAGGCAACCTATTGGTACGGGTGGAACCCATGAGTAGTAGCACTAACATTCGACTCGTACCATGATCCATGATGAGCTCCAGTGACTATTCAAGACTTGGTGGAATTTAGACACTACAGATAGTAAGAGTCGTGGCAAGAAGGTACAAAGTCGTACCACAGCACTCGTGAAACATTCTAGAAGATGTTAGTGTTCTTAGGACCAAGCCACGGATGCATTGTACGACTCGTAGGAAAAAGGTACGCGTCGTACCAACTTCCAACACTTAGCTAAAACTTCAATAGGCAAAGGACGTCCGAGGGGCAATTACGACCCGCAAAATCCTGCTACAGGTCATATGAAAAGTCGTGACACAGGCTGTGCCAGCTATGGAAAATCTCCTTGTTAGCTTAGGAAAATGTTTTTGATATTTGTGCAAATACCTTTTATATTTTATTTTCATTACGAAAAAAATAGAGAGTCAATATAGAACAAGAATTGAGTAGTTGACATGTGATAACACTTCGTGGGAGCAATTCTTGATTTCTTTATTAATTTTTCTTGAGATTATTCTTGCATATTAAAAGAAGTTTTTCTCTCAGCTATTGTTGTAAGTGTTTCCTTATGTGTTTGTCTATGAATGTACGTTATAATCTTACAATCATGGGAGGCTAAAACCTCCACAACTCGGGGTTGTGGGAACCATGGTGGATTAACAAACTAGGGTTGCACAAAGTGATTCAAAATCAATGTAGAAAGCTTGTATTGTATTCTCTTCATGCTCAAATGTTTCTTAACGGTGTACAATGTTAGGACTCACGTGAATTCTTTACTTGCATGAACCTAGAGAGGTAGAGACTAGGAAAAGAGAATTACAACAAAGCCTTGATTTTGATGATCATTGTATTAACATGAGTTGTGGTCGCAGGAGATTAAATTTGGAACATATTGATAACGGTTAGTTTGAAATCTCTCATGAGACCTAACTCGATGATTGAGTATAGTCATCTAATAGGGGAACCAGTCGTTTGGATGAACCCTAGTTATCAGTTCTACAAGTGAGCATTTGAATTGATCACATGTGTATACCCAAAGTAGTTATGAACCCATGGGGAACACATACCCTAGTTATTTGCAAATCTTGATTTAATTCACAGTTATAGTTTTGTTTTAATATTGCTTTCTTCAAAACCCCCAATTTGGAGATAACATCCCAACAAGTTCACTTACAGGCATTAGTCTAGATCTTCCATATTGCCTGTGGGTTCGACCCCAATCTCTTAGTTGGGTTCTTTATTAGAAACGTCTGTTTCATACTTCAGTAGGAGGTGTGAGTTTGAGAGTTATCAAAAAGTGATGCCGGTGCTGGGGAATACGGCTAAGACTAGACTAATTGCTTGTAATTGACTTTTGGTTGTTATTTCCTAAATTACGTTTTTCTTTTTGTTTGTGATATCCACATGTTGTTTATCACTGAATGCCAAGCACGCGTAGTAGTGGAAATCCCCTGATTCCTTTGAATTCGGAAGTTGAATGAACACTATGTAGAATGGAAAACCTAGAGAAGAGAGATTCCCATATAGCTGAAGAAGCTAGGAAATCTGAGCTAGCTTGGCAAGATGCACTTCGGGGTGTGGAGGATGTTAGAGATGAGGTTGTTAAGGCTGGTTGACATGGGAGGGGAAACAGAGGTCATAGATTTGTCCCTCAGTTCTTCAATGACGAGGACCCAGGCATAGATGAAGTTAGGTCAACTGGAGCAACTGTACAACCACCACCGCTCGCTGGGGTCAAATATGACATCACCAGCACCATGGTTCAATTATTAAACTTGAAAGGGGTGTTCAGTGGTCATGCAGTTGATGACGCCAACCTGCACTTGATGAACTTTCTAGGAATATGAAAAGTGTACAGATTGCCCGGAGTCAGCCAAGATACCATTAGACTCAGACTTTTCCCCTTTTCTCTATCTGGGGAAGCCACATTATGGTTATTAGAGTTTCCCAACGACTCCATAACCAACAAGAGGGAGCTCAAGCAGGCATTCATAGAAATATTCTTTCCACCCTCCAGGATGCTGCAACTCAATGACAAAATTTACAACTTCCGACAAGTTAAAACTGAGGAACTTCATGAAACCTAGCTAAGGTTCATGAAAAAGTAGACAAAATGCCCGAACCACAAGATTCCAGATGACAGTTTGTTGGAAATCTTTTACAGGTCCTTAAACAACAGTACCAAAGCTGTAGCAGACATAGTGGAAAGAGTAGCAATAATGAGTCACACCTGGGAGCAAGCCGCTACCATTCTTGATAGGGTGAAAAAAACAAACAGGGCATGGCACACCTAAGAGGCAGACGCAGCGGACGGTACATATGCTGTTGTTTTGACTGCAAACCAACGTAGGAAAGAAGAAGAGCGTGACCAGGAGTTAGCTCATATGAGAACATCGTTGGATTTGATTACTAAGCACATCATGGGAACTGGAGCCAGAAAGGTGAATGCACTTGTGACACAAGGACAAGAGTTGGGGCTAGACTAGTCAGATTCTGAGGAGGAGGCAAACTTCTTGGACAACCAAGTGACGGGTTTCCAAGCCAATGCCCAAGGGTCTGGACAAGACACTTGGCACCAAGGTTCTGGAAACCATGGTTGGAACTAATATAGAGACAATTATAACCGGAATGGGTATAGAGATAGGAGCCGAGGTCGTGAGCACAAAGGAGATTGGAGAAGAAATGATGGCTACCGCAACGACCGAGATGGAGTGTATGTGCCCCCAAATGCAGGTGAGGGAGAAGCTGTACAGTGAAAGTTAGATAGCATGATGGCTGAGATTTTGAAAAAGGTGAGGTCTATAGATGATTAGTTGAAGGAAATTCGTGGTGATATATCAAGCATGCGTTAGAGAGTAGAGTCATGTACAATGGCTATTAACCAGATTGAATAGCAGCTAGGGCAACTATCAAAATCTATGAACCCTAGACAAAAGGGTAACTACCTAGCAACACAGTCCAAAATCCAAAGAATGATGGCGACTATGTGGCTTTGATGACTTGGACTGGAAAGACCACGATTGACCCCCCTCTACCGGTGTAGTTGAAAGGAAGAAAGAGAGTGAATGAAGTGATGATGATCTCACTTAGAAGAAACATAATGAGGATGTTGAGTTGCCTGAGGTCCCACTTGATGAAAACGGGCATGATATTGAACAAGGAGAAATGCAAATTTACAAGGCTATCCTGCAACCACTACCACCGTTTCCCCAAAGAATGAAGAAGAAGGCGGAGAATGGTAAGTTTAAGAAATTCTTGTCAATGCTTAAATAGTTACCTATGAACATACCATTGGTTGAGGTGTTGGAACAAATGCTGGGATATGCTAAGTTTATGAAGGACCTTGTGAAGAAAAAGAAGTCTTTGAGCTACGAGCCCATTAATAATGTACAACATTGCAGTTCCATAGTTTTACGGGTCCTAGCCCAGTAAAAGGAAGATCTAGGTGCTTTTACCATTCCATGCACCATTAGCGATGTTGAGTTTGCTAGGGCACTCTGTGATCTAGGAGCAAGCATCAATCTAATGTTGTTGGCTGTGTTTAAGCAGTTGTCCTTGGGAGCCCTACACTAACTACCATGCGACTGTTGATGGCCAACAAAAATGTAAAGAAGCCTTTGGGGATCCTGTTTGATATGCTTGTCAAAGTTGGCAGATTCATATTCCCAGTAGACTTTGTGATCCTTTATGTGAGGTTGATTATGAGGTCCCCATCATTTTGGGGCGACCATTCCTTAGTATTGCGAGGGACTTAGTAGACGTGGAGGCTGGCCAGTTGAAGTTCCGACTAAATAAAGAACAGGTCACCTTCAATGTCTGTCAGTCAATGAAGCAACCAAAGGAATATAGAGTGGTCTCAGCGATAGAAGATGAATTTGAGTTCCTTGAAAAAGTCTGAGTAGTCCAGAGACTTGTGTCGTGCCGTGATGTTTAATCAGACACATTTTGGAGGCAACCCAAGTGGTGGTTTGGTGAATTCTGAGTAACCAAACCACCAGTGTCTTGCCGCAATGCTAAATCAAGACCTTCTTGGGAGGTAACCCAAGTTAAAAAACTAATGTGTGTTCAAGTGTGCAGAGGGAACAGAAACATGTGGCATGGAAAGTGCAGAACAGGTAGATACTACAGCTCTTAGTACAATATATAACAGGGTTGTACGAACCATAGTATGAGTCACAGTGAGAAGCAAAGAGTATTTCAGTGCATGAGTTTTGGGTATGGTTTGTCCTATGATTCGTAACTCCATTGTACGAATCATAGTAACTACTGTGGCTATGAACTATGCAAGGCATGGACAACAATAAAAACAAAAGACCTATGAGTCATAGTACGAAGAATACCCATATACTACGATTTGTAAGATGCACTTGTAGGTCCACAAGCAAGTCTCCCTAATTTTTGTATTTCGGGTTCAAAGGACGAGTTGTAGGATCTTCCTACGACTTGTGGTATTAGTAGTGAAGGGTCAAAAATTTTAAAATCCACCCGACTCTGCCAAGATTTTTAAATTTTCCTTATATGATATTTAAGCTTGAAACAAGTTGTACCCTTCTCCCACACACTCATAACCCAAGTCACAAACAAAACCCACGACTCCCTCACACCCTCAACTCATACTCAAAGATAAATTGAGAAATTTCTTGCTCAATTAGCTTCATCCAACCCTTGTTTCTGATTTATGTCGACATAAGCTATTAATGAGTAAGTTTATTGTTTTGAATTTGATAAAACTTGTATGCTTGATGTTATGGTGGTAAACTCCCTGTGATTCCTAGTCGTTTCTAGAAAAATTTTGAAGAAGACAATGACCAGGGGTGTGATTAAGCCATAAACGACTGGGAAAGAACTTAAAATTATCGAACTTGCGCATTACACTAGTAAACATTGAGTTACAGGTAGTGACTGAAAAGCGGAGGACTGGGTAGTTATACAATTGGTTAAAATACCAGCCTAGACCTGGGGAATTTGGAGTACCCAAAACTTAAAATAGAACTCCCTATAACTAAACCAAAATCGAGGTAGGGACAGGCTTCACAAGCCTACCTACACTCGTAGTTTGGTACTACAACTCGTAGGATGGCTTGTTGGGACTATCCTAAGGACAACTTGAAAAGAGCACCAGGTACGAATCCCAGTATGGATCGTGGTTTACTACCACGAGTTGAAATTGGTAGTCGTACATAAAACCAGAATAGGTTCAAGTCCACAAGTGATAGTATAATCCTTCCTACAACTCATGGAATCAACTTATGAGTTGTACCATTAGTCATGGAAAAATATAGAGAAATTGTTTTTAAAGGGGAATCCTCGTACAACTCGTGGTATGGACTATACCTTTGTGGTATGAGTCGTACCTCAAAGTCGTAACACTCACCAAAGATATTACGAGTCTATGTATGAGTCGTACCTATAAGGTACGACCCGTACTATTGACTTATGGTAATTTACAGAGGAACTTATTTCTTGATTCCTTTTCTCAGACATGTAATTCTGACTCTCTTTCTCTACAGGTATAATAAGGCATCTCAGGAAATTGCTTGGAGGAAATTGATTGATGAGACATCCTAGTCTGAACAAGCAGGTGAGTCCCCTAGTGGTTTAGTAGAGGAGTATAGGGTCGACACTTTAGATACCTGTGGGACCCAAACCACTAGGGCAAAGGCTAAAGAGCAAGTCGTGGAAGCTACTGCCACATCAACAGGTGCTCCCCAGTCTGCGGAAGGAGCCAAAGAAAAACCTCAAGAGTCGAGCAGCTGCTCAAATGAGGAGGAAGGGGCTAAAGAGGCCCAATCCAGAGATGCAAGAGGCAGTGCTGAATCTAATGAGGCGGCACCAAGTGCTGAGTAGGAGCAAACTCCGCCAAGGGAGAACTGCACTATCTGGTGGAGAGTGCCAGGGGCACAAGAGATATATGAATAGGGCATTACTCTCACTACCAAAAACAAGCCTAGGCAGAGCATTTAGAAAGAGTAGCAGATCCTCACAAATCCATTGAATGAGGTAGAGGAGATGAAGTAGATATTCAGTCTATACGGCTTTGAATGGATGACTAGGGCTCCTCACCTGTATACTTCAGAAATTGTCCTTGAGTTCTATACCAACTATTTGGCGACCATGGAGGAGAAGGACAAAGAAGGGCAGAAACTGAAAGATCAACCCAAACTAGAGAGTGTTATAGTCAGAGGCCGAGAGGTTGACCTATCCAAGCGCACCATTTCTCGAATACTATGTAGGCCCCAGTTCATACCTCCACATGCCATGCCAAATTATGAGTATCGAGTGGAAACATTAAAACATATCAAGCAGCTCACCCGGATGAGAGGAGGAGAGATGTAGTGGTTTCCGGTGTGATTGTTGAGGATAGAGATGAGGCAGAATGGGCCACTAGCGGCAAACAAGTCATAATGAATTCTATAAACTTCATAGCAAAGGCCTGTTGGATATTAGTACGGCACCGGTTGGCACTGACAGTTAATGATAACACCCTCAGTCCGAATATAGCGGCTTTGGTGGCATGTATCATGTCCAGATACCCCATTAACATTTCGAGGATTATTTCTACGAAGATGCAAGATCGGGCTATGGGATTGAGCACTACTATCCCATTCTCGAGCCCCGTATTCAAACTGTGCATGGAGGAAGGTATCACAGTGCACAAGAGTGATGAGCAGCTGTTTGACAGACTGAGGATAGCTTATATTGGCTTGATTCGAGATGAGATGAACCCGGTGAGTCGGGCCCAACTTCCCATATCCGTTCCATTGACCCGGCCAGTTGGGGGCGAACATATGAGTGTCCCCACCTCATAGGAGTAGAGCCATAAATCGGCTACAGATGTCGGTATTCATAGGAAGCTCCCAACACTTCTGCTGCACCATTGCCCAGCCTACCGAGCCAGACTCCAAAAGGGTATGTCCTAGTGCCCCAGGATTTTCTCCAGATAGCAAAAAGACTGACTATGGCCAAGAAAACAATTCAAGCAATGATCGAGAATGTCAAGCCCTAGGTGAAAGCAAAGATAGATACAGCCGCACAGGCCTTCCAAGCTTGACGAGTTTGAGAGTCGATTTAATAGGTGCATGGCAAAGAAGATAGATACAGTATACTTTGTGAGGAGTCAGGGGCTCTTCGGAGCCAAGTGGATGAGTTTTCATCATGACAGCTTGCAGTCATACCAGCCCTAACTCTTCCTGACTTGGATGCGGATATTGAGGAGGAGCTTGACCTGGCAGCCTATTGAGAGCCCACAGTACTGAGGAAATAGAAAGGGAAGAAAAGGGTCTTGGAGGATGTTGGATATGAGACCCAGAAAAAGAGAATGAAGAAAGAGAAAAGAGAATAAAAGAGGTAACGAGTGGAGAGCCTGCTTACTCATGACTCACACATGTCAGAGTTACAGGAGCGAGCTAGACGAACGGGTAGCTCCACCATGGCTTTTCCCAAGCTTGCTAGTGGCAGAGACTCTATAGGCGAGCCACATTCATCCCCGACCATTCCGAAGGACGTAGAGACAACCGAGACTACTGAGGGGGTAACCACTCCCCATATTTTCAACCAGTAAGTGCGCCGGAAACCGCCAGTGCCGCCATTGCAGCGGAGGTACCTCCTCCACCGGATGACAGGAACGCTTAGAGCACCACAGGTATGTTCCCTTTCCTTTGTTTTTATATTTTTATGCTTCGGGGACGAAGCACACTTTTCAAAAAGGAGAGGGGGTGTACTTGTATTTTTGGGATTTTTGACTTGTCCGGGGGTTTTTCTTGCCATGTTTCTTTTCCCTCGGGCATGCTATCTATTAGAACCAACATATTTAGGATTTTATTTTTGGGATTTTTGTTTAATTAGAAAGTAACTTAGGAGAACTCAGCCAACAAATTGCACAAGTTTTGGATTTGTGAAAATTTGACCCTTTTAAATTTTTTTTTAGATGAATTAGTTGTGTACTTGTGATTGCATGAATGACTTATGTGGATCTTTTTATGTCATTTAAGTAAATTAGCATGTGTAGCTTTTGTTAAACCATAAATAAACCGAACAGTTAGAGTGAATATAAATCATGTACCATGAGTGAGTGAGGTCTAATACCTCATTCAATACTGTGTAGAGGATCTAGAACTTTCCTGGTTAGTCTTTGTATAGGTTTTAGGATGGTTGGTTAGGAAAGGATCATATGCCATTTTTGTTGAGCCCATTTTTATCCTAAATAACCCTACCAAAATGATGTGATTCCCTTGATCCCGATTTTGAACCTTAAATGAACCATTTTTCTTTGATTAATGGATTAATCATATCCATTTTTATAATGAACTTGTTTTGACCCTAGTCCCTCCTTGGACATTTTGAACCTCAACATAGGTAAAATTCCTAAGCTGAGGGTGGCTAAAGTAGGAGTGCATAAAAATTCTGAAGGTGAAAAAGGGAGAGAAAGGAGAAAAAAAGGTGAAAAATGAGGTGTGGTGTGAAAAAAGAAAATAAAATTTGAAAAAGAAAATTCAAAAAGAGAATAATGCATGAAAAAGTTTGAAAACACGCCACACTCCTACTAGTGTATAGAAAAGGGTGAAAAGGGAGGAAAAAAGAAAAAGCAAAAAAGAGGGGTGAAGTAGTGAAGAATGGAGCCACATGTATGTAGTTCCAAGGAAGGGTTTAGTCACTTCAAAGATTTCCATATTTACCTTACCCATCCTGAAATCCCACATTACAAGCCAAAGCAAGTCCTATATTGATCCTAATCTAACCATTTTCCAGACCGAGGTAGAGAAAATAAGGGCAAGCCTATGGTATCCAATATGCAATATTTGGAACTTCTTTTTGAGGGTAAGAGTCTCGCTTGTTTAGTCTCGTATCATATATTGTGTTACATCTATGAGTGGGGGACTTCATTTACTGTGAGGGTACATGGTTTGTGTTTTACTTTACCAGTGGTCTGCGTGAAAAATATTGGTGATGACTTGACTATCTTTTAATAGCTAGATGACATATCTTGATCCCTGTTTATCATGTTTTGTAGTTTGTTGTAGTGCATGTGCTAATTTGGTTCACGGGAAAAGGGTCAAAAGCTTTTTGGAGTCATAGGGAAAATTATGTTTGATATCGACTATAGTGTCTTAGGCTTATTTTCTAGTTAAGCACCGTATCTAGTTTTTCTTTTTCTTTGCCTGAGGACATGCAAAAGTCTTAAGTTGAGGATGTTGATGTGTTGTGAGTTTACAACACTTTCTACGCTTAAAACCAAAAAAAAAGGAATGGACTCAGGTATGTTTATATGGATATATGACACTTTTACTTTGATTTCAGGGAAAACAAGTGTTGGAGCAAATATGTGCAAAAGAATCCTGAAACTACAAAAAATCAGCCAAAGTACCAGTCTCAATACGAGCCGTACCTTGATTGTACGATCCATACTGAGAACCGTGATAAATTTCAGAAGGCTTAGTAGAGAAGAAGGCAACATACTACTCTCAGTACGAGCCATACCAGGATGTTATGAGCCGTAACTCTAGTCGTGGAAAACTTCAGATAATTTGCACAAGGCAACCTATTGGCACAGATGGAACCCATTAGTTATAGCTCTGACATACGACCCGTACCATGAGCCGTGATGAGATAGAATGACTATTAAAGAATTAGTGGAATTTCAGACACTACAGACAGTACGAGTCATGGCAAGAAGGTACGAGTTGTACGACAACACTCGTGAAGAATTCCAGAAGATGTCGTAGTTCTCAGGACCAAGCCATGGATGCATTGTATGACTCGTAGGAAGATGGTACGATTTGTACTAGCTCCCAACACTTAGAAAAAATTTCAACAAGCCAAGGACATATGAGAGGCAGTTACGACCCGTATAATCCTGCTATGGGTTGTATGACAAGTCATGGCATAGGCGGTGCCAGTTACGGAAAATTCCCCTATTATCTTAGGAAAAGGTTTTTGATATCTGTATAAATACATTTTATGTTTTATTTTCATTACGAAAAAAATAGAGAATCAATAGAGAACATAGAATTGAGTAGTTGACTTGTGATTAACACTTCTTGGAAGCAATTCTTGATTTCTTTATCAATTGTTCTTGAGATTATTCTTGCATATTCAAAGAAGTTTTTCTCTCAAATATTGTTGTACGTTTTTAATTATGTGTTTATCTGTGGATGCATATCATAATCTTACAATCATGAGAGGCTAAAACCTCCACAACTAGGGGTTGTGAGAACCATGGTGGATTAACAAACTAGGGTTGCACAAAAGTAATTCAAAACCAATGCAAAAATCTTATATTGTATTCTCTTCATTCTTAAAAATTTCTTAGCAGTGTACAATATTAGGACTCGCCTGAATTCTTTACTTGCTTGAACCTACAGAGGTAGAGATTAGGGAAAGAGAATTACAACAAAGCCTTGATCTTGATGATCATTGTATTAACTTGAGTTGTGATCGCAGGAGAATTAAATTTGGAACATATTGAAAATGATTAGTTTGAAATCCCTCTATGACATAACTCGGTGATTGAGTATAGTCATCCAATAGGGACGAACTAGTTGTTTGGATGAACCCTAGTTATCGGTTCTACAAGTAAGCATTGGGATTGATCACATGTGCATACCCGAAGTAGTTATGAACCCATAGGGAACACATACCCTAGTTATTTTCAAATCTTGATTTAATTCATAGTTATATATTTTGTTTTAATATTGCTTTCTTCATAACCCACCAATTTGAAGATAACTTCCCAACAAGTTCAGTTACTAGCATTAGTCTAGATCTTCCATATTCCCTGTGGGTTCGACCCCAACCTCTTAGTTGGGTTCATTCTTGACAACATCTGCTTCATACTTCAGTAGGAGGTGTGGGTTTAAGCATTATCAGATGCATCCCATAAGAGGAAATGGAAAAAGGGCTAGTAATGCTAACTAGCAGGCCCCACCAGCTCCAGCAGCCCCTCGGGATGATCAAGTGATACCTGCTTAATTTAGGGAAGCTATCTAGATGTTGGCTTAGGTGGTGACCAACCAGGTTAACCAGCAGGTGGTCGTACCTACCAATGGGAGTGGACCTACAGTTGCCGCTAGAGTCTAGGACCTTACTCTGATGAATTTCCTAGAATTTCATAGGTCTAAGGTAGATGAGTCCCATATGACTTCATCGACGAGGTTAGAAGATCATCCAAATCACAAATATTACCTCAATTTATAGTGCAGGGTTGGCTGCTTATCAGCTGAAATGAGTAGCCTAGATATGGTATAGATATTGGAAGGAAGGGAGATGAGTTGGTGCAAGTACGTTGAAGTGGGATAGGTTCATGACCATATTTCTAGACAAGCTCTTCCCCCAGGAGTTAAGGAATCAAAGGTCACGCAGTTTGTAAATTTGAAATTGAACGATATGACAGTGTAGGAGTACGCCTTAAAGTTCACTCAACTATCAAAGTATGCTCCAGAAATTATTGCTGAGCTAAGGGATAGCATACTCAAATTTGTAAATGGAGTCTTAGACTTTGTGGTTAAGTAGTACAGGACTGCCATGCTCATCAATGAGATGGACATCTCAAGGCTTCTCATCCATGCACAACAGATAGAGGTGGAGAAACTAAGGGATATAGAAAGGGAAAGTAAGTGTGCAAGGATTTACTAGTTCGGGTATTCTCAGTAGAGGTAGGGAAGTAGTAGTTGCCCAAAACATCAACAGAGACCTCCAGTACCCTCTTCAACTAGTGCACCTTCTTCTAGGCCCCATAAAGATCAAAGAAGTGGAGCATCAGGCTCCCAGTCTCAGAGTCTTATCTGCAGTATCTGCACTTTTTTGGTGTGTCCTGAGTGTGATAAGAACCATCTGGCTGAGTGCTGTCTGGGCAAGGAGGGTTATTTTGGTTGTGTCCACCTGGGCCACAGGTTGAGGGATTGTCTGTTAGCAGGATGGGGGAAGCTCCGGTCCACTACATTAGCAGCTCTTCCATGCTTCTTAGCTAAGCAGGGCACTACCTTAAGTACAGGCGGCAGTTAATGCCAGAGCAGATTCTATGCCTTATCCTCCCGTCAAGACTAGGAGAACTCACCTGGCGTAGTCATTGGTATGTTACGTCTCTTTCAGATAGATATTTACGCTTTACTAGATCTAGGAGGCACACTTTCTTTCGTGACTCCTTACATTGCTATCGAATTTTATACTAGTCCAGAAATTCTCGCAAAGCCATTTCAGTCTCTACTCTAGGGTGAGTTAGTTAGAGCCATTAGAGTATACAAAGATTGTTCGGTCACAATGTTACATAAAGTCACCACAGTTAATCTAGTAGAGTTAGATATGGTCAATTTTGACCTCATTCATGGCATGAACTGGTTACATTCTTGTTATTCCTCAATTGACTACAAAACTAGAGTGGTTAGGTTCCAGTTTCCTAATGAACCAATCCTAGAGAGTTAGGGTAGTACTTCAGCGCCTAAGGGTCGATTTATCTCATACCTTAAGGCTAGTAAAATAATCTCAAAAGGGTACATTTACCACTTGTTAGGGTCAAGGATTATAGTTCTAAATCCTCAACTCTTCTGTTAGTTCCGATCATGAATGAGTTCCCAGATGTGGTTCCCGAAGATCTTCCCAAAGTCTTGAGCAAGAAATAGACTTCGACATACACCTTCTCTCAGATACCCAGCCCATCTCTTTTTGTCCTTACAGAATGGCCCCAACTAAGCTTAAAGAGTTAAAAGAATAGCTAGAGGACCTTTTAGACAAGGGTATCATCAGACCCAATATATCTCTATGGGGTTCCCTAATCCTATTCGTAGGAAAGAA
Organism: Datura wrightii; assembly: GCA_035772735.1. Classification (NCBI taxonomy): domain Eukaryota; kingdom Viridiplantae; phylum Streptophyta; class Magnoliopsida; order Solanales; family Solanaceae; genus Datura; species Datura wrightii. The sequence continues at coordinate 115,999,517 of JASDFA010000001.1, forward strand.
GTATAGTACACTTAGAATGTACATTGACTACCATCAGCTAAACAAGGTCACATTCAAGAATAGGTAACCTCTACCCAGGGCCGAAGTTCCATTTGCAATTTTATTTAATGGTTTTAGTTCAGACATTAGAGTTAGCCGGGGGTTTGTCCCAACAACTCATAAGTTCATGTTAGGAGGCTTTCAAACAACATTCAAAGATTCAGCTAGATTTTCAAATTATTTCAGATTTTTTCATTTATTCAGTTGCAGTTAATTCTTTTATCAGCTTATACTCTTTTATGTGTATTCTCAACAGATCAGTTTTTAGAATAATATTCTTTACTAGGGTTTGCTTGGGGTCACTTGTGACCCTAAGTACCGTGTATCGTCCAAAGTGTGAACTCGGGTCGTAACAATGACTTTTTAGTTCTAGTGACTAGAACCTCCCCAGTGCCTTTTTTGTGAACATTTTTGCATTCAAAGTTTCTATTGAGATCACCCTACCTTATCTCTCCTTGATCAACATCTTCAATTTTGTACCGGGAGCCACCCTTATATCTCCTTGGTTTCCACCTTTAGCCTTATTTAAGCTAGAGGTAGCACCTTTCAACAATTCTTTTTTCTTCTAATATTTAGAGATTTTTCAACCAACTAATTTGTTCATTTCATCACAATTTGGGGCTACCTAAAATTGAAGCTCACATATTTTTTCCATTTTCTTTTAAAAACTCCCAAACATAGACTTTTGCCTCATTTCTTCCCTTTCTTTCCCAAATTTTTGGGCATCAAGCCCCATTTTTCATTTCTTTTCACAGCTAACACTAGGGAGGACGGGTGCCAAATGAAGGATTAAAAAAGGGTAATAGGCTTGTAATGTAGTTCTCAAAGAAAAGGGTTAAAGGCTCAACATTGGATAGCAAAAACGGACGCTCAATGTGGCCATATAGGTGAGGTAGCTATAAAAATAAAGATTAAAATCATGTTCTAAGTGTAGCTACATCTAGGATTTCGCGTTGAGCCACACTTAGGACAAGTTATAGACAACCATACATGCATGAGAATTAAGCTAAAAGCTTCACCACACAAGCATCACACTCCAAGGAGTTCACACCATTCTTAAAACCACATCAAGAATATGACTTAAGAAAAGATAGCATGTGAATCAACAAGCCAAACGAGGAATGCTCAACTCATGACAAAAGAGTGCTCAAATTTCAAATTCAAAAGCCCCCCCCCCCCCCTCTTTTTTCTCAAAAATCATGTTCAATGCCACTTAAAAATTTCATGTCGTACCTCTCAAAATCAAGGGCAACAACCGACTCAAAAAGACTCTAAACTTGGAATTTTCCCTTAAAAAAGTTTCGTCTCAATCTATCACCGGGAAATGACACCCGATTCGACAATAAAAGAAAATAAAATAGAAAATTGCTCCTTGAAAAAGAATTGTGGTATAAAGAAAATCCTTAGAGTTTATTTGCGAAATACAATGAGAAAAAATGATTATTAAAACATGGGTCGTTAAACATTTGGCAATTTAAAATAAACCCATCAATGACACTAACAAGTCAAAAAGCAACATTTTCATTCATCACAAGCCTAACAAGGGCATTCAACCAACTAGCAGAAATTAAAAATGCAACACATTAAAAACATAAGATCTTGAGTCTGACAAGGGCAACAAAAGACCAAATATAACAAACAAGAGAGAGACATCTCACCCCCAACTAATAAATTACATTGTCCCCAATGTGAATATTAAGAACAAAAGATGGTAAGAACTCCCTAATGTGGCTACTCTTCGGTATCATCATTGGACGTTTCCTCATCATGGCCTTCAACTCCTAAGTTTTCCTTATCATCCCCATCTAAACCCTTAAATAAATCATCAATAGGGCCTTGGGCTGTATATGAGGCAGCCACGGATGGGTCAATTATGCTCATGTCCGGATCCTCCATTGGTGCCCGACTCCTAAACTCTCGCACTGCAGCTCGGAGAGATATGACTACTCCTTCTACTATATCCACTCAAGAGCATAGCTTGTTCAAGCTATCAAACATATTCTTCAGCTCCTTCTTCACTATCTTGATGATTAGGGTCGGGAGATACTGAGCCAATATTTAGAGTTGGTTCTTATCAGATTATGTTATCTTAGTTATCTTTTGGATTTCTCTTGGGCAAGAGGATGTGGAAGAAGGTGAAGGCCCTCTAAGTGGTGCCTCTTTGAATGTATGGCCCGATGTCTTGGGGTGTGGCATGTTAAGATCTAAAGCGATGGGATTCTCCTCTATGCGATAAGAGGTGGAGTCTTTAGGAGTCTCCCTTGCTTGCATCCTCTTTCTATTTCTCTTAGGTGCGTCCACTTCACTCTTTATATCAACAACTATGCCACCAATAATGGAGCAGGGGGATTCATCGGTGAACAGTGGCACCCTCGCTTTGCGGCATAGCTGGGTGATGAGGATAGCGTATGGCATTGAAGTTCCTTGCTGAATGGCCTTATGTTTCATTATGTGGCCACCACTTCCCCAAAATTAATTGGCACTCCTGACATGATGCAGGAAATAAGTATGGAAGCCTCGAGGTGTACCCATTGATCATTTTTAGACGACATGATGCTGCCACACACAAATTCAAGCAACAATTTGGCCTTAAATATCAAGTCCTGCCTTGTAATTTCACAACCCATGGAGGCCCATAAGGGATGAATATTGGTGATGATGCGAGCTATCCAACTGAACTAATCTTATTTAGTGGCCACTCATGCTGCATATTCCGCTCCTGAATTGATTTCACCCTTCCAAAATATGTAATTTATGAGATCCGAAGTGATGTCAACCTCTACACCTCAAACCTTGACTAAGGGGAGGCAAGGGAACTCATCGACCTTCCACTTGTGTTTCATTGCCTCTTGTCGTGCCTGGTAAGATGCATTGAATTATAGTACAACGTTGTTGTAGTAGTTTGGGAGAGGCTCAGCAAACATGTGCCATTGTCTGTCATTAAATTGTGCAATGATGTTTGGGAAAGTCATTCGCCAACCCCACCAGGTCAAAGTGTTTCTCGGTGGTGATTGGCCTCTTGGCACATATGACAGTGTGTCTTCATGTCAGGAATATAATATATGATGGAAATCTTGAGTATTAGTAGGGGCTGGAGTTGCTTTGGCTTTCCCTTTGACTTTACTCATGGAAGTGGAAGGTGCCTTTCCCTTGTCGGCTTGCCTAGATGAGGTCAGGATTTTGCAAACAAATGTTAGTGACACCAAAAAATAAACTTCTTTTTGTATTTTTTATATTGAAATCTAAAAGCAAGAACTAATGCTAAGCTAAGAAAAAGAAATAACAAAATTGGATGCCAAACAATGTGAAGACTTCAAATAAATAGCGGGTAGCACATGCGTTGCACCAGTATTTTGCAAGTTGGAACCCGTGGTTCACCTGTGCGTAGTAGGTATACACCAAAAAAACTAGGCCAAAAAGACAGGTGAAACAGGTGCGTTGCTCAACCCATACCTGTGCCTCAGCATATGTTTTGTAGGGCCAATCCTGCAACTTGCAGGTGAGTGGTTGTGTTCAGTATCAAATGCCCCAACCCAACAAACAATAATACCTCAATTCCATACATTACTCAACTCAATCACACATCAAATTTTACACAATTTAAGCAATAAAAAATAACAAAAATGATTATTTTCCCTTAAGAAAGATGACAAACTATCTATCTTTGGGAGAATCATACATTTAAATCATACGGGGTTACTTAGATATCACCCCCAACTAAGCATCAAAACAAGAGGCATACACAAGAGATAGAGCATTATCACAAGTAGGCCTACCCACATGCTATGATTTCAAATCCCCGAAATATACCCTCAACAGAAAAGAGATATTCCAACAATGAAGAACACAAGATAGGTAAGGTGGAACAAAGAAAATGCTTTCTTTTGTACTACATTCTCAAAGAGAAAGAAAAATAAGAACAATAAGCACACATACTGAGTAAGAAGAAAGAAACGCAAAGATTGAGACTTTGACTTCTTGATCGACAATGGGCAACCTAAAAATTAGGACTTCTTTTTCTTTAGTGGGAGTTTGGTGAGAGAAGGTGAGATGAAGAAAATAATGAAGGGGGCTTTATAGGAGAAAGGGAGTGAAGGTGATTGGTAGGTTGAAAAGGTGGATTTAATAAGAGTTAATGGGGGGAGATGGAAGGGTGAAATGGTGGTAGTTGGGATCATAGGGAAGGTGATAAGTTGAAGAAAAGGTGGGTTTGAGAAGTGGGAAAGCTTTTCAATCGGATAGGTTGGCCAAGGGTCGGGTTCAGTCAACGGGTCAGTCAATGTTTAAATATTATGTTTACCTGCGCCTATGTTGGACCTACTGCCCAGGTGTGTACCTGCGTTTTGTAGTTCAAAGTGCTGGTGACCTCATTGTTGCCCAGTTTACTTCCTTGGGATGTGCTTGACCGGTGCTGCATGGATACGCAGGTGGCTCACTGCTCACCCTCCAATTTTCAGATTTCTTCTAGGTGCTCTGTTTTAGGCTTGCGTCACACCTGCGTTTTGCAGGTTGGCACTTGAATTTCATAGGTGAGGCACCGAAGCCCTTCTTTTGTTCAAACTTTCTAGACTCTTCTTGTGCTTGGGCTGCGTCTCGCGCTTGAGCACCTGCTTTTCGCAGGTTCTCATGCAGTGATTACCCTATTCTTCCTTCACTTGGTTCCTCATCCAATCAATCTTTAAAACCAAAACAACAAAAACATTAAAGTACCAAAAATAAAAACACTTGGGTTGCCTCCCAAGAAGCGCCTTATTTATCGCCATGGCACGACATATACCTCCTCAATCATCAACTTTGCGAAGGGTCATCCTCTGAATTAACTTCAGGCCCACAATTTTTTTCTTTCTCCTCCTCTTCATCGAGGACCGCTATCACTTTTCATTCATCCAGTTAATACACATTGAAGGTGACTTCTTCACCACTTACTCTAATCTTTAGCTCTCCTAGCTCCACATCCACGAATGCTCTCCTCGTGGCTAGAAATGGTCTATCCAAAATGATAGACACCTTGACATCCATGTTGCAATCCAACATAACAAATTTGACTGGAAGGATAAATATTTCCACTTGGACCAAGACATTTTCTAACACTCCTACAGGTCTCTTAATAGATCGGTCTGCCATCAATAGCCTTATTATAGTAAGCTTGGGATTTTCCAAACCTAACTTCTTGAAAATGAAAAGAGGCATCAAATTTATGCTTGAATCGATGTCACATAAAGCCTTTTTGAAAATGCAAAGTCCAATGGTACAAGAGATTGTAAAATCCCCGGGGTCATCTCACTTGGGAGAAAGATTTCTCGCCATCACTGCACTACAGTGGTGCATCACCTCCCCTGTTCCTTCATCCATGATTTTCTTCTTTTTTAACAATTCATTCATAAATTTTGCATAGCTCGACATCAGAAGTAATGAATCTGCCAATGGTATGTTTGTGGACAACTTGCTAAACATCTTAATGAATTTATTGAATTGGTTGTCCTCTTTCTTCTTGTCTAACGCTGAGGGTAAGGAGGTGGACTTCTAGGCTCATGGCCTTGTGCATTTGAGGCTTCCTTGACCTTCTTCTCGTCATCAACATCCTTGGGAGCAACAACTACTCCTTCCTCTTCAAATAATTCTTCATTATCAACAACACTTGGTGCTTTTGGCACCGCATCTTTCACTCCATCATTTGTGATTGGATTACCAGCTTGTTTGGTCTTCACACCTGCATCAGCCAAGTCATTCCCACTCCTAGTAAGAATCTCCATGCAATGGCCATCCTTCTTCGAATTTGGTACGAAGTCACAAGGAAGGGTGCCCTTCATTCGAGGATTCATTTGAGATGACATATAATTCATTTGATTTTCCAAATGCTTAACAGAAGCAAAGTGAGAGCTTACCATTTGGACGAGGTTAGACACCTCCCCTTTAAGCTCTATTACTCCATGATTTGTAGACTCAACCTTCTCTAGATCTCTAGCCAATATTTCCTCTATGTTGGAGTTGCTAACATCGTTCACTCTAGGTTGCATTTTGGATGCCTCAACATTCAAAGGAGGAACAAATGGGTTTATGCTTTTATTGTAATGTTCCCCTTCACAGTTTGGTTCACGGTATCTTTTGTTCCTATCATTCCACCCTTGACTCTCTTCATTTCTCCTACCTTGATTCTCATCGGAGGATGCCAAGGGCATTGGTTGGCACCTTAATATCCTGGACGAGAACGCCCCACCTAGCCAGCAATATATTTATACTCTTCTTCATATCATAGAGGTGAGGCATCCCCTTTATATTTCCTATGGCCTTGGGTGCCAACTGCATTTACACTCTTGGCACCAGCTCCCATCACATGCTTTGTCATTAACTCAAGATGGGTCATCCTTTTGGCTAAGGTCTCTATAACACCCCAAAATTTTTATTGGTAATTATTTGATGTTTTATGCTAGGTTAGAGAAAGTACAGGTTGTATATTGGTCGTAGGTGTCATGGGAAATGTGTACGATAAAAAAAACCCAAAGAGTATGTGAAGTTCAAAAGTAAGGATCAACTTTAAACGACCATATCTCCCAATATATAATGAATTAGGAGCCCCACGACCTATCAAATTAAAGGTCTTTGAGTCTCTTTTCAGAACGTCAAATCGCTTGTCAATCAGAGTTCGGAGTAAAAATGTTATGGGCATTTTACCGAACAATCGTGAGCGGTGACGCAGGCATGACACCCTAGCGCCTCCACCGCCCTACCCCTATTTATTTAAGTTGTTTGGCTGCTCAAATAATCTCATTCCTATCCAACTTCGAGCTGCCTGCTTAGGGGAAACTTCTCTCTATATTTTAAAGCCAAAAACTAAGATAAATCAAGGCAAATCATCAACCAAAAATTGAAGCCAAGTGAAGAAGATCATTGCAAAGTTGAAGAGAGGCATGGGTGAGTCTTGTTGCTTCGTTTTTGAAGCATGTTTATGATGTTATTTTCTTCGTTTTCGGAGGAGTACTTAGATGAATATATACTACCTTTAGTTAATGGTTGGATTCAAGGGAGGAGGTAAGGATTCTATCCTTTAAGCTTACCAAAAATCTGAGCTAAAAGCTTGAAAATTTAAAGCTAGGCTAGGTTGTTTTTTTTCATGTGTGTTTAGCTGAAGTTTCTGCCATTCTTTGGGCTGTGAAGCTGCTATGTTTTCAATCATGTTAAGATTCCTAGATATTCCATCTTAGTAGGAGTGGAAGACAAGAAAAGGGTTGCAATTTCTAGCTATTAAACTTGCAAGAATTTTCTTAGCTAAAGTTAGAAGTTGAAGTTGGCTTTGTGGCTCATTTTTTGTGTGTTTTTGGATGAAGTTTTTTCCCCATTTTAGAGGTTGATACAATTGTGTTTTGCTGGGAATATACTCCTTTTATTCTGGGGAATAATCACAAGAAAATCTAGGTAAGTTCACCATTTTATTTTTCCCTTAAAGACTGCGGAAACAAGTTGAAACAAAGTAATGAAATGTTGTTTTGTATTGTTGTTATGGCTTCTTTTGGGATGACACTTTGTCTAAAAAGTTGGCTCAAACCAGGCTTGTTACATGAGTATAAATTCAAGGAATTGAAGAATACTAAACATGGGTTGTTGGAGGACAGAAGCGATTAAGGAAAGCTCGTCGTAACAAGGTATGTAAGGTGCCCCGTCTATCATTCTTTGAAGCACGATTCGTGTGATGTGAATCCAATGAGACAACAACCTTTTTAAAAGTCTTGAGGCAGTATGTTAAGCTTCATTTAAGATTTAAATTCCCATGTTTTATTTAGGATAAATGTTAAAATTATGCCTAGCCGAAGGGAGATACCTAAAGTGTGATATTGTGTTGATTGTTGTCGTAGTTGTACATTGAGTTGGAGACCCCTCAGTGTGGGCATTGTTAGCTGGTCCTTACTGTATGTCATGTGTATATATATATGTGTTTAAAGGTCTGGTTGCTATCTGAAATTGGTGAAAGAGCTGAGATGAGGACGTGTAAATGATTTTAAGCCACGTAAAGACGTCGCAAGCTATTGAGGGTAAACGAGCTTACCGAATTAGGATTAACTGGTTATGGTTGTCCCTTATGTTATGTGTATGTTATGAAATATGTCAGGCCAAGGGGAGATTTCATAATCCCTTTCCCTTAAGCCGAACGACAATCTAGCGGGTTTCTGAGCTCTAATGTCCCGTGGAGACGATCTACAAATTTTGTTGAAACTCTTAGGTTATCCGTAGTTCCTTATGATTCATACAAGTTTTTACCACATGCAATTAAGTTCTATTTTTTATCTTTGCATGCTATATGTACTCAGTTCCAGTTATGCATTACGAAGGAGGCTTATGCAGGCCACATGTTTAGTATTCGTCATTTCTATGTGTATGTATTGAGCTGGTCCAGTATTAAGCCATATTGGCTCCATTTATGATTTTGTCTAAGATTTATTGATTTTACCCCGGTGTGTTACACCTGGTGGAGGTCTTATATGTTTTACCCCGGTGTGGTACACCAGCTGGACGGAGTTTACCCCGGTATGGTGCACCGGCTAGAGGCATTTTTATTTTTACCCCGGTATAGTACACCAGCTGGAGGCATTTTTATTTTTACCCCAGTATAGTACACCAGCTGGAGGCATTTTTATTTTTACCCTAGTGTGGTACGTTGGATGGACGGATTTTATAGATTTTATGGTCGGCTGTCTGATGGCATTTCAGTTATAGTCTTTGTTATGCATTAGATGGTTGCATTTATACTTCAATAATGAGTTATTGTCAGGTTTCTATTTTTAGAATTTCAGGTTGTTACTATTCCTTATTTCATGCCTAGTTATCATTTTTATCTTACATGTTTACAGTTTTCAGCCTTACGTACCAGTACATTTTATTCGTATTGACGTCCCTTCATCTTGGGATCCTTCCCACAATTGTGCTAAAGGAACAGGCCGAGGCTCAGATCATCGAACGTAGTAGGAGCCACATTTCTGCAGAATAGTGGTATGCTCCTCTCTTCTAGGAGCCATGTCCTGGTGTGGACTATTTTTAGTTTTGTGTACAGCATGGGTATGCCGGGGACCTGTCCCGTGCATTTCAGTTTGTTTACTCTGTAGAGGCTGATGTGGACTAGTTTGTATAGTAGTATAGGTTATGTAGTCGTATTGATTTTTCATTGCTTTGTTTATCTTTATTGTAGCCTTGTCGGCTTTCCAGGTTGCATATTTATAATTGTCAAGGCATTATTGGCCCAGTATGTATCCTGGTTCATTGTGATAGGTAGCTTGGTCAGCCTTAGTGTTACATTTATAGATGTTATATAGCCGGCTTCTTTATCGACCATGAATCGAGTGTCAGTTGCGCCCTACCCAAGTTCTGGGGCGTGACAGACTTGGTATCAGAGTGAAGTCGTGTCCTAGGGAGTCCACAGAGCCGTTTCTAGTAAAGTATTGCTTATGACTATGTTGTGCACCATACTTATATTCAGGAGGCTACAGGACATTTAGGAATTGTTTCACTTCTTTTACTAATAGTTCGTGCTATAGGTCGAGCTCATAAGTACCATGATATCTAAATCATGTTATTGTTTTAGAGTATGCCTGTGACAAGGAAGGTGACTACAAGGTTGATTGGCACAACCGTTGGGGATGGTACTAGTCTCCCTCCAGTGGATCAGAGAGATGGGTCAGAGGCTCAGAGTGAATATCCTGCCCCAAGTATTACAGTTCCTCCCGCTCCAACCAGAGCAATGGCAGATAGACCTCCAGCTCCTCCCACATCAGCAGTACTTGAGGGTAGTAGAGTGGCAGACCCTCCCACGCCTGTTGTACCTCCAATGGTTCCGGAAGGACAGGGTCTTGAGGGAGCTGTTCAGCTGATGGCTCGTATAGCCGCAGGTCAAGAGCAAAGGTTGGAGGAGATGGAGAGACATAGAGGCCAGAAAATTGAGAGTTCCAGGGTCCGCGAGTTCTTGAGTTTAAGCCCTCCTATATTCACCGGATCAGACCCAAGAGAGGATCCTCAGGACTTTATCGATCAAACATATATGGTGTTAAAGGTGATGCGAGCTACAACGACTGAGGAAGTTGAGTTGGAAGCCTTTAGACTACGTGATGTGGCCATATTTTGGTATGAGGCTTGGGCTCGATCCAGAGGAGCTGATGCACCACCAGCTGAGTGGGAAGAGTTTTCCAAGGCCTTTATGCACCACTATCTACCCTAGGAGCTTCGACAGGCTCGAGCTGAGCAATTCTTGCACCTAAAGCAAGGAAGTATGAGTGTGCGTGAGTATTGTCTTCGGTTAAATTCTCTTGCCAGGTATGCTCCTCACATGGTTCAGACGATGGAGGATAGAGTTCATCGGTTCGTGTTAGGGTTGGGGCTTCATATAGCTCGAGATTTCTTGGGGGTATCTACTCAGGAGAACATGGACATTTCACGAATTCAATCTTTCACCCAGAGGGAAGAGGATTTGGTTCATCACTTATGGGATAATCGGAAACAACATGAGCAACGGAAGAGTGCTAGGACTGTTGGTCCTTATAGAGGGCGGCAGGGTGACCCAGGGGCTCAGTCATCCAGGAAGTCAGTTAGGCCAATAGGGAGTGCCGCACCTCAGTTTCAGGGAAAGAGAAGGGACCAAGGCCCAACTCCATCTAGCTCTCGACAACAGGAGTGGGCGGGGCAGAGACGACCACCATTGCTGCCTTGTCCCCACTGTGGGAAATCTCATTCAGGCCAGTGTCGTCAGGGGCAGAATATATGTTATCATTGTTGGAAGCCAGGGCACTTTATGAGGGATTGTTCAGATAGGTTCGAGGCGGATCAAGCGTGATCAGCAGTTGCTTCTTCATCCTCCGTTTAACCTCCCAGACCTGATCCTCAGCTAGCAACAGGCCATGGTAGAGGCAGAGGGAGAAAGGCTTCAAGTTCTGGGGCAACCCGGAATCAATTTTATGCTTTGGGTGGTCGACAGGACCAGGAGGCCTCACCTGATGTTGTTACAGATACTTTGATTATTTATTCTCGTGCAGTATATGTCTTACTTGATCCTGGTTATACACTCTCATATGTCATACCATTGGTTGTGATTCAGTTTGAGACAGTCCCTAAGTTATTATCTATACCATTTATTGTTTCTACGCCAATTGGCGAATTTGTGTTAGCTAGACGAGTTTACCGAAACTGCATAGTATCGGTATGTGATAAATCAACCTTAGTTGATCTAGATGAGCTTGAAATGGTTTATTTTTATGTCATTTTGGGTATGGATTGGTTGGCGGCATGATATGCTAATGTTGATTGTAGAGCTAAAGTTGTCAGATTCAATTTTCCCGGCGAGCCAGTCCGGGAATGGCAAGGTGATTTCGCTATGCCTAAAGGTAAGTTTATTTCATACCTTAAGGCTCAGAAGTTGATATCAAAGGTTTAATTTCTCACTTGGTTCGGGTAAGAAACTTGGAATGTGAGCCTACGACTCTCTAGTCAATTCCGATTGTAAATGAGTTCCTTGAGGTCTTTCCAGAGGATTTTCCTGCAATTCCTCCTAAAAGGGAGATAGATTTTGCTATTGATCCACTTCCACGTACTCAGACTATATCAATCCCTCCTTATAGAATGGCTCCAGCAGAGCTAAAGGAATTAAACGAGCAGCTGAGAGATTTGCTCGAGAAGGGATTCATTTGACCTAGTGTATAGCCTTGGGGTGCACCAGTGCTCTTTGTGGGAAAGAAAGACGGGTCGTTAAGAATGTGTATTGACTATAGGCAGCTAAATAAGGTTATGATTAAGAATAAGTACCCATTTCCCAGGACTAATGACCTATTTGACCAGTTACAGGGTGCCAGATGCTTCTCAAAAATTGATTTGAGATCAGGGTACCATCAGTTACGGGTTAGGGAAGTTGATATCCCCAAGACTGCCTTCAGGACTAGATATGGCCATTATGAGTTCTTAGTGATGTCATTTGGTCTTACTAATGCCGTAGAAGCTTTTATGGACCTGATGAATCGGGTGTTTAGGCCTTTTCTTGATGTATTTGTGATCGTCTTCATTAATGGTATTCTAATTTACTCGCGATCCGAGGCCGAGCATGCAGGTCATTTGAGAGCAGTATTACAGACTCTACAGGAGCACAAGTTATATGCTAAATTTTCTAAATGTGAGTTTTGGCTAACATATGTGGCTTTCCTTGGTCATGTAATTACAGCTGAAGGTATAAGAGTGGATAGTCTGAAGATAGAGGTAGTAAAGACTTGGCCCAGACCCTTGAATCCTACAGAGGTTCGCATAGGTAGTAAAGACTTGGCCCAGACCCTTGAATCCTATAGAGGTTCGCAGCTTTCTAGGTTAGCAGGTTATTATCGCTGATTTGTCGAAGGTTTCTCTACTATGGCTGCACCATTGACAAAGTTGACTTATAAAGCAGCTAAGTTTCAGTGGAAAGAGGCATGTGAGCGAAGTTTTCAGGAATTGAAGGATAGGATGACTTCAGCACCTGTCCTGACTCTTCCAGAGGGTCTCGAGGGTTATGTGGTCTATTTTGATGCTTCGAGAGTTGGGTTAGATTGTGTTCTGATGCAACACGACAAGGTCATTGCTTATGCCTCTAGACAGTTGAGGAAGCACGAGCAAAATTATCCTACCTATGATCTTGAGTTGGCTGCAGTGGTATTTGCATTGAAGATTTGGTGCCATTACTTATACGGAGTACATGTTGATATCTTCACAGATCATAAGAGCCTCCAGTATTTGTTTCAGCAGAAGGAGTTGAATTTACACCAGAGAAGGTGGTTAGAATTGCTGAAAGATTATGACATTAGCTTTCTGTATCATCCGGGCAAGGCAAATGTTGTAGCTGATGCGCTAAGTCGCAAGTCTATGGGTAGCTTGAGTCATATTCAGGTCAACAGGGTTAAAATGATGAAGGCTCTATGGTAATTGGCTGACTTACAAATTCGGTTACTGGATGCTGAAGATAGGGGTGTTATCGTCACAAACATAGAAGAATCATCTTTGCTAGCGGAAGTTAATCAACGACAATATGATGATGCAGAGTTAGTCTTACTAAGAGACAGTATACCGCAACAGAAGCAGAGCCTATTTGATTGTGGACCCGATGGAGTTCTTAGATACCAGGGCCGTCTATGTGTACCTAATGTGGGTGAACTACGGGAACTAATTATGAATGAAGCTCATTATTCTCGATATTTAGTACACCCAGGTGCCACAAAGATGTATCGTGACCTGAGGCAACTATACTGGTGGAATGGCATGAAAAAGGACATCACCGGTCTTGAGACTCAATGTCCCAATTTCCAACAAGTAAAGGTTGAGCGCCAGAGGCCTAGAGGTTTGGTCCAGGATATAGAAATTCCAGCTTGAAATTTGAGGAGATTAATATGGATTTTATTACAGGATTGCCTAGAACAAGCAGGAAGCATGATTATATGTGGGTAATAATTGATAGATTAACTAAATCCGCTCACTTCTTGCCAGTTAAGACTACATATGTTGTAGAGGATTATGCTAGGATTTATATACGAGAGATAGTTCACCTACATGGCATCCCCTTGCCTATTATTTCTGACAGAGGTGCTTAGTTCACAGCAAACTTCTGGAAGTCTTTCCAGAAAGGCCTGGGCACTCAGGTAAGCCTCAGTACCGCATTCCATCCTCAGACAGACGGACAGGCTGAACGCACCATTCTAATGCTTGAAGACATGTTGCATGCCGGTGTTTTAGATTTTGGTGGAAGCTAGGATGATCAAGTTTCCTTGATTGAGTTCACCTATAATAACAGCTACCGACCAAGTATTCAGATGGCTCCATATGAAGCTTTATATGGGCGAAAATGTAGGTCACCAGTGGGCTGGTTTGAACTCAGTGAGGTAGAGTTATTGGGGACAGACTTAGTGCAACAAGCTATTCACAAGGTGAAACTTATTAGAGATCGACTTCAGACAGCCTAGAGTAGGCAGAAGTCTTATGCAGATGTACACCGTCGAGCGCTGGAGTTTGTTGTTAATGATTGGGTCTTCCTGAAAGTGTCATCTATGAAAGGCGTCATGTGATTTGGCCAAAAAGGCAAGCTGAGTCCTAGATATGTTGGGCCCTACTGAGTTATCCGTAGGATAGGAAAATTGGCCTACGAGTTGGAGTTGCCACCAGAGTTAGCGGCAGTCCACCCAGTATTTCATGTATCGATGTTGCAGAAGTGTATAGGAGACCCAACTCATGTTATGCCTATCGATGATGTCCGAATTTTTGAGGAGATGACCTACACCGAGGTTCCCATTGCGATTCTTGACCGGAAAGTCAGGAAACTTCGAACCAAAGAAGTCACCTCAGTTAAAGTATTATGGCGAAGTAATAGCATCGAGGAAGTGACTTGGGAGGTTGAGGAGGAAATGAAGAATAAATATCCTCACCTATTTACGATGTTGACGTGATGTTAAGGTATGTGTTTGATACTTATTTTGATGCGTATTAAGTGAAATTAATTTCCATTTGGGGATGAATGTTCCTAAGGGGGGAGAATATAACATCCCAAAATTTTTATTGGTAATTATTTGATGTTTTATGCTAGGTTAGAGAAAGTACGGGTTGTATATTGGTCGTAGGTGTCAAGGGAAATGTGTACGATCAAAAAAAAACAAAGAGTATGTGAAGTTCATATGTAAGGATCAACTTTAAACGACCATATCTCCCAATATATAATGAATTAGGAGCCCCACGACCTATCAAATTAAAGGTCTTTGAGTCTCTTTTCAGAACGTCAAACCACTTGTCAATCAGAGTTCGGAGTAAAAAAGTTATGGGCATTTTACCGAACAATCGTGAGCGATGACGCGGGCATGACGCCCTATCGCCTCCACCACCCTACCCCTATTTATTTAAGTTGTTTGCTGCTCAAATCATCTCATTCCAATCCAAATTCGAGTTGCCTGCTTAGGGGAAACTTCTCTTTGTATTTTAAAGACAAAAACTAAGATAAATCAAGGCAAATCATCAACCCAAAATTGAAGCCAAGTGAAGATCATTGCAAAGTTGAAGAGAGGCATCGGTGAGTCTTGTTGCTTCGTTTTTGAAGCATGTTTATGACTTTCTTTTCTTCGTTTTCGGAGGAGTACTTAGATGAATATATACTACCTTTAGTTAATGGTTGGATTCAAGGGAGGAGGTAAGGATTCTATCCTTTAAACTTACCAAAAATCTTAGCTAAAAGCTTTAAAATTCAAACCTAGGCTAGGTTGTTTTTTTCATGTGTGTTTAGCTGATGTTTCTGCCATTCTTTGGGCTGTGGAGCTGCTATGTTTGCAATAATGTTAAGCTTCCTAGATATTCCATCTTAGTAGGAGTGGAAGACAAGAAAAAGGTTACCAGTTCTAGCTATTAAACTTGCAAGAATTTTCTTAGCTAAAGCTAGAAGTTAAGGTAGGAAATGAATCGACCTATAGTCACAGCTGAACTACCCTTCCATTCTAAGACTGGCTCACTCGAAAGTATAAACTCTACTGCCCGGGTTCTACAATTAACTAAAGAATAGCATGCAAATAGCCAATCCATGGCGAGAATAACATCGAAATCGGTCATGGCTAACTCTATTAAGTCTACTGAGGTGACCTTATGAAGGATTGAGACTCGGAAAACTCTATACACTTGTCTAGCTATAACTAAGTCACCTACTGGAGTGGAAACTAAGAAGGGTTCTGACAAGACACCGGGACTGACTCCGAAGCTACTAGCCACATATGGTATCACAAAAGACAAGGTAGCCCCTGGATCTAGAAAGGCATATACATCAATATGGAAAACTCACAACATACCAGTGACCATATCACGGGGAGACCTCCTGCTCCTAACAGTAAGCTAAAGCATTGAATCTGTTCTAGCGCTGACCGCCAACTGTTGTAGTAGATGCCCACTAATATGCTGAGCATGGGGGTTGGGCTTCTGAACAAGAAGTTGGGCCTCGACTCCAACCTTATCCTGCCTCGCAGCTGGACAATCTCTAAGCATGCGTCTGCACTACTCATACCCAAAACAAGCACCTAAACCTACCAAGCACTATCTTGTGTGCCCCCGGCCACATTTGCGACATGCTGGAATGCTAGAATCAGCAGGTCTACTGCTTTGACCCCTCGAGGCTGATGCTCGCCCTTTTTGATCATGTTTGGGCCTGGATGGCACACTCAATGCCGATGATACTGGGGCTAATGATCTCTTGTGAGTCTACTGGCGGTGCCCACCACTGGACCTCTGCTGAGAGAACTTGTGATCCTCGGTTCTTGCCCTCTTGGCCTCCTGCTCTCTCGAAAGTTCCACCTCCATCTGCTGGGTGTACAACACTATGAAAGGGAAATCCATATCCTAGTGAAGCATATAAATCTGACACTCCTTGTCCAAATACCCTGCTATACCATGCACAAACCTCCTCACCCGCGTCCTCTGGTCAGCCACTAACTCCGGCGCATATTTTTATAGGCGAGTGAACTTAAGGGAATACTCTAGCGCTGTCATTCTTCCCTGCTTCAAGTTTACAAACTTAGATGCCTTTAGCTCCCTCATCTCCCGAGGAAAGAACAAATCTAGGAATGCAACCTGAAACTCCTCCCACGTGTTCGGACCTGCTCCTACGACCCTGCTATCCTTCCATTGGCGAAACCAGATATGTGCAACCCCCTTCAACTAGTAGAAGGTCAACTCTGCGCACTCAACACTACTCATCCCCATGACTTGGGTGATCTTGACAATCTCATCAATGAAATCATGCGGGTCCTCATCTACCTTGGACGCCAAGAACTCCGGCGGGCTCATCCTCAAAAAGTCTCTAACTCGAGCTGCCGCTGCATTAACATTTTGCAAACATGAGCAATGGCCTGCTGATTGACCGGAGCAGTTAAGGCCTACGCAAGCATCTGAATAGCGGCCCAAAATTCAGCATGAGCGGCTAGCTTCGGTGCCTGAGGCTCCTAAACTGGTGGGGCTGGCTGATGCCCATAACCATTTCCATCCTCGTAGCCTTCACCACCTTCATTCCTCCTTCCATTTATTCTTCTAGGAAACATGATTCTGCATTCGCGAATAGAATGAATTAGAAGGATAGAAAGACTTTTCATCGCACGACATAGATCATTAAAGAAGGGAACGTTTCCTAAACGTCTCATAGCCTATTCTTCATAAGTGTGGTGCGCTTCACATCCATGAAAAATACTCTACTTAACGCGGCTTTCAGAACCCTAGGACATTTCAAACATATGGCTCTTATACCAAGTTTGTCACTACCCGAACGGAGGCTCGGATCGTAGACACGGGACAAGGGACCCCGAGAGACCCCAAGTCAACCCAAGGCATAAGCATACATCTAACTCAATTTATATAATGAAGAATCGGCGATATGAACTGAGTGGAAGTCTAAATCAACATAACATCAGAATAAGCATCCGAGGCTAAACTCATACATAAGTCTGAAAAGGCTCTAATCTGGATGAGTTGATGGGACAAGACCCCGACTAACTCAACAACACTGAAGCTGAAAATACATAATGAAACTGAAAGTCTATCCCTCGGAGGATGAGGACTCACCAACCAAGTAGGTGCTAACTCTAACAACCGAGTATGAGCGGGGCTGTGCGCGGGAGCTGGGTCCTGTATTGTCACGACCCAAACGTACACCCGGATCATAAACATGGGACAAGGAGCCCTGAGAGACCCCATGTCGACCCATGGAATGAGCATCTATCTAATCCAATTACATGAGCGGAAGACTTCACATATAAGAACGTAATCATAACCTAGCCAAAGGGAAATATCAGCACAAGACTTATAAAATATGGCTGAATACAACTTGCAGTCTTATAAGCCAATAAACATGAAGGAAGGATTGATGGGATAAATCCCCAACTAATCCAACATCCAGAAACTGAAAGAAAAACATAGAGTATGAACATATAGCCCTCAAAACATGAGGACTCACCAAGAGGGCTGAGAGTGAAGTTGAGACTATCTACGGGTGAGGATGAGCCTGAGAACTGGGACCTGTATCATGAAATGATACAACATAGAAAGTATGCGTTTAGTACCTGAAATGTACTGAGTATGCAAGGTAAGTAAAATGGACATTTAAAACATATATTAAATTCTTGAATGATCATAAGAGTAGGACGTCATGCTCGTACCATAAATCATAATAACATATCACATGGGTCAAGATTTTCAAAACATTTGTAACATAACATAATCATAATCATAATAGAAGAGATTTACTTGACATGACTTGAGACAACATACATAATCATAACATGCATAAATCATGATGAACAATGGGAGATTCTCTAAACCGACAATACCCTATATGAGCACTGATAATGCCCAACTTGTAACCCTAGTCGGGAGGGTGTTCATACCTTGCCAAGGCTATAACCATGAAAGTGTGATATCACCATGAAAAGGGCCATTTGGGCCAGGCACTAACATGAAAGGGGTCCCAACAAACCTACAGTGGCACGTAGTTCATGAGATTTGGGGCTTAACCTGAGCCCTGAACCTACTCGGTGTTCGATACTACTCCCAAAACATATTCAGTGCTCATAATAATACATACATGAATTCATGGCTAACTAAATTATGATAATGGTAAACATGCTTGAACATATGCGATCTATCCATGACATGAGGACAGTGAGTCGGCCAAAAACATAATTCATGAATAATAACACTCATACATACTTGAAGATCATGTATATATCTTGAATTTCTAACATAATAAATTCATAATTTAAAACATAATTAAGGTTGGTCTTGTAAAGAACATCAATGGAAAAATAGATCATAATTCGATTCATCATGAGACATGCATAATTAAGTGTAATTGCTTAGAAATCAAATCAACAATATTATAATCAATTTAAATCTCAAAAGATGATCAAAATTCATAGATTATGATAATATTTTAAAATCACAAAACCCGTAATTAATTCATCAGATTTTACATATATCAAATATAAAACCCCATGAGTTTTTTATTAATTTTAAGTAAAATCATAGAGTAGGAGCATGGGTGTGGAAGAATTCACCCATTGATGACATTACATACCTGGGATTATCTGCTTCTTAACTTCCCTTGCTAGCCCAAGATGGAATTTAGAGGATTTGAGAAAGAGCACCTTGAATCACCTTCTAAACTCCTCTCTATACTCTTTCATGCATGAATGAGTCTTAACATGAATTTAACCCCCTTAAAAGACCCCGTTTAGACCTTAAAACGACGTAGTTTAGGCCTTAGGAGTTTACGAGTTACGAAAACACCCTTACTAAAAAAGTAGAAATTTCTGGTTGCCAACCCCCACGAGGGACCTCACGAGTGGTTGCCAAGGGGCACGACTTGTGGCCGCGATCCGTCCTGCTCACTACCCAAAATACTCAGGGTTCCCAAGAATCATGGTGGCTTACCACAACTCGTGGTCACCACCCGTGATCCCCACTGCCCAAAACCTTGAGCAACCATACACTCCAACACACGGGTGACTTCACGAGTAGTGAGGTCAGACCACTTCTCGTGGTCACCATCTGTGGCCTTCACTACCCTTCCCAACCTTGAAAAACCTCCAAAGCAGACCACGAGGGATCTCATGAGTTGGGAGGTCTGACCACGAATCGTGGTCATGCTCGTGGCCTCCACAACCTGAGCTTGCCAACCTTGCTAACCACGAGTCACCTCACGACTTGTGATCACTCCTCACAACCTACCTCATGGGTCGTCCTGAGATCTGGTGCGAATATCTAATGTTTCTACTTTTTGACTCCTCGGTCTGATACTTGGGTTCCCAGGGTATAACATGTATCATGAAAAGATAAAACATAGAAAGTATGTGGTTAGTACGTGGAATGTACCGAGTATGCAAGATAAGTAAAACCGCTTAAGTAAAGTAAATCATTTAAAACATTTCATAACATATCATAAGCTTTCAAATATGAGAGGAAGGACTGCATGCATTCATTCTAAAATCGTAATATTTTCATAATATGACAATGCATAGCTTTATACCATCATAACTAACTCGAATGAGTCAAAGCTGAAACATGACATTTATAAGAAAAGCTGAACAATGAGTCAAACCTTGCTTTTAGAACATGTTTGTGTAAAATAACAACCATGAGTAATGAATATGCAAATATGAATCATATAGACAATGGGAGATGATGAACCCGCAAGTGTACAGGTCGTACAAGAAATATAGTGGCCTTTTTTAACAGCCGGATGTCGAATCCACAGGGACTGGACCAATTTCAGCTAATTATCAAGTTCAAGTGTGATATTAAATGGCACAAGTGTTGATCATAGACTTTTCCGAGAAATTTAATTAAGTCTAGATGTGGTAAACGAAATACTCTGAATTAATTCAAGGAGCAACCAGAGTTAAAGCCGGATAATCATGCGATACTACGATTTGCAATGGTTTAAGTATGAAACTACCAATTGTTGTCTCACATAATTAGAATTGCATGTTCACGGTATTTCGAACCTCTAAACACGAAAAACTAGCCTCACTACTACATTGTTGAGCGAGGATGTTATTTCTAGTTCATGCGAAATTCACTACGTTGATGTGGTTTATGGGGTTTATGCCATTGATTTGGGTACTTTCGTACCTCCAATCATTTAACCAATCTTAGCTTCACAACTACTCCTTCGAGTGGTGGTATACGATTCTAAGTTGGTGTCTTTCTATCTTCCCATTTTATCAACCAAGCAAGGTATTAGGTATATTCCTATCCTAACTACAAATTATATCGTGAGATACAATCTTGCTCCCTACATTCTTTTGTTCATGCCTAGGTTATTTTTCTGAAGCATTTACCTAATCTTAACGCGTGTGTTTTCATGGTGATCAATCATAAAAACAAGCATAATTAAGAATGCAAGACAAAACAACAATCAATAACTTAAAACCAAAACAAAATCGCAAAATTACAATCATATCTTGTGGCTTCAACCCTAGAGGGAGGGTTCTAGCCACTCATGTTCGTATAATTGAAAGAAAACATAATTAAAGTAACCTACTTACAAGAATTGGTAGAAGAGAAGATGAATTTGATGAACCCTAGGTGAGTTCTCCCACTTCTCCCTCACTCCATGGCAGTTTTTCAGAAATAAATCGTGACTTTCTGTTAGGAGCTAAGGGACCTATTTATAGTAGAAGAGAATTGTGCAAAATTATTCCTTTCGTGGAATGGATCCGTGGCATGGAGTGTATCGGGGAGAACTGCCTCCATGACACAGAGTGTATCATGGAGCACTGCCTCCATGACACGGAGTGTATTGCGGAGCACTGCCTCCGTGACACGGAGGTATCGCGGAAGCTCTCTGGAAATCACCCAATTTACTCCAACTTTGGTGTTTCGCTCCCGATATAATTCCTCCACTTCACCAAATCATAGATTGGGTCCTCCAATGCATTATTTCCTTCAAAAACAAAGACTAATAATGTTGGTTAATATTTCTTCTCATTTATATAAAAAGGTATGAAAATGTACATAATTAATTACATAAACAAGGCAAAACTAAGTTATAAAGTATCACTTGGGCATGTAATTATGCCCAAGATCACAATCCCACACTTAAAGTCTTGTTCGTCCTCGAACAAACCTTTTACATCTCATTCACATGAAGACTCACACATAGCTAATTTAGCAAGACAATTCAAGCTTTGACTACAATGACTGTTTAAGATAGCAAGCTAAAAATAGAGCATGCACGATTTAATCATTGAAATGAAATACAACTATGTTAAGACTTCCTAACCTCAAGAATTGACTCTCATTCTAAGCAACTCATGCAAATCAACTGATCAATAAATCCAACATGAATGCTATCCTTCATTAAACATGTGCCCTCACCACAAGAGAGTTACCCATTTTAACTCATGAATCTTAAAATTACACCATGTATGGGTATATGAATAAAAATTACGCTCGCTCTGACAAAGAATTCACATGCATCATGTAGTGAACCATAAGTTTGCCCTTAGTGTTTTACTCCACTAATTTAAGGATGTACGAACGTAAGATCAAGTAGGACTTAATGGGTTGTAATGTAAGCTAAGCGACGGGTAGGTACTATTATGGCCAGTAATAGTGACTATCTTCCCCAAGCGCTTTTAATAACTTCAACCTTCATTAAGGATATCTCTTCTCTTACTTCACCCTCATTCTTTCCAATCCTGAATTTTTTTCTTCTTGTTCCCCTTTCTTTAAGCACACTCAGCATAGTAGTAAGGAGTACTTAAGCAATTTTTTTCATTCATTTATTTTCTTACTCCCTACTAATAATCAACCATTTTCACACAAGTGCACCTTTGTCCTTTTCTCAACTCTTACAACTTGCTACTTTTCCTCCTTTTTCCCATTTCTCACTCCTTCACTCTTCCGGAATTTTTTTTCTTACGTGCGTAGGAGTTTTGGATCAAATTCAAGGCTAATGAAAGAAAAAGGATTAAGCTTATGTTGTAGCTATCAAACAATAGGCTCAAGGCTTAATGGGGCTAACTAGGATTAAATATTCAAGGTAGGTAAAGTGAGGGATAACATTTAGGTTCATTCAAAGAAATGCCTAAATCATCTCCTACAATTCACATACTTCATTTTGTTTTATATACACACCAGGCAAGTTCTAGACATTCCACAATAGCACGGAACATTCAAAAAACTTACACTCACAGCACATGCTCAATTCAAGACACATTCCGCAGACTCTTAACTTAGCTAATGACAAGAATTCAAAATTAAGTTTCAATCACATTGAGTCAAATTCAAGAGCCTAAGTGTCTCACACAAAGTTATACACTTCTTACATGCTTCAACACTAACCACACTTGTATCTTACAATCATGTATATCACATAAGAAGAACATCGAGACATCAATTAGCTACGGGTTCAAAAATCAAAACCTATTGACTAATTTTCCTCAAGACGGTCGTCATCCACCCATCGTCGGAAATAGTCTCTATCTATGACTAAAAACATTATATACAGACAAATAAAATTTTTATTCTTCTGTTCAAAGACCCCCCGTCAGAAAAGAACCGAAAAGAAAAACCAACGGGTGATGAAGTCATGCTTGACTCACAAAAAATTTTCAAATATTTCTCACAAGCATTGCATTCACCAAAAATTGTTAAGCACACAAAATTGGAAATTTCCCTTGAAATTTCCCTCACCCCACACTTGAATCATGTTATGTCCTCATAGCATCAAATTAACATTTAAAGTGGGTGAGAAATACTCCTTGAGGCATTTAGGCCTAGCTAATAGCATGTTTATCTTTTACATCTGCACAAGTGTGTGTTTGACCCCACAGTTTTTATCGTCCATGCTTCTTAGCTTCCTCCTCCAAGGGCACTCAGACTTCCCCTCTATCTGTGCTTAACTTTCCACCAAAACAATACAAGATGAAAAATAAATAAAATCAACACAAATGCAAGAAATTAAAATGTTACCCTTGGGTTGCCTCCCAAGCAGCGCCTAATTTTACGTCGCAGCACGACGTATCAAGTTTCACCACTTTTTCCTCCACCTTGAGGATATGAATCTCACCACTAATTTCTTCTCTAATTTTCTCTTATGCTCCCGGGGTGGTGGTGAAAAAATGAAAGGACCAAGCAGTAGATGTCACCTTTGGCATTTATTGGCCCTTGAGTAAGTGAAGTCATTCTTTCTTTCAGAATCAGCAAATTTCAGAATATATGGGACTTTTTCCCCCTCTAGATCTTTCTCCACAAGTTTGGAAGACTCTAATTCTAGGTAGTCAACCAAACTCAATGTCAAGAAATGATTCGAGTAGGGTACAATACACCTCAACTCTGAAACTGCATTTTTCTTGACTTTATTACTTGTATATACCTTCACCACATTAATTCAACTATCTCTACCCTCATTTCATTAATGGGTGTATTATAAGGGGTATTGGCTATTGATGAGTTGGTAATTTACCAACTCATTCGGCTTTTAAGCATGAGCTTTTGCTTGGTATTAAACTTATTTAAGAAGGTTTTATGAACTTCTTCTTCTCTATGAAAGCATTTTAAGGAAGCAAAGGTAACTGAGGATTTAAACTCAAAAAGAGCTGCTAAAGACATGCTTTTAACCGGTGAAATGCAGATCCAAACTTGCGAAATGCCAGTCAAATGTAGTTGTTACTGCCTTACAACTACCTTGAACTAGCGATTAGCGGATTGGCACCAGATAAACAATGGTGAAACACAGTTCGGCATTGGTAAAACGTAGTTGGGCACCGATGAAACACAATTAGGTTCCAGCTAATGGATAACGAAGGGAAAGTGAACTAATTCGCTGATGAAAGGGTAAAAACGTCCAGAAAAGATCCCAAAGTACCTAGAAACCTCCAAGGGAAATTGTGAAAATTTATACACAATAAAATACAAGATATTTATCACCCTCAATGTACACCACACATGGGGAGGAGAACACACACTCAATTCTATAGAAAAGAAAAAAAACACACCCTCGAATAGTAGTGATAGAATTTGCTTTTCTTCTTCTTTTTATTTAACCCTCTTTAGGGGAATTCCACCATTGTTTAAAGACCTTGTGAAGCATATTTTTGAAGTATTATGATGAATTTTTAAGGAATCCTCATGGTATCTTCTCTCTCTCTCTCTCTAAATATGCATAACTAATTTGCTAGCTAGGGGTGGGTGGGTGTTGAATTTGTAAGCTTTAATGGGTATTGATAGATTGATCTTGGATTCTAATTGCAAGTTTAGATCTATAGTTTCTCCAAGTTTTAATTGTAAATATTAATGGTTGCAAACATGAATTTTGTTTTACCTTTCTTGCTTTTTCTTGAGAGATAAAAGTGAGAATTGGGTGAGAAGATATTAGGGAGGATTTGGAGTGTTAGTTTGTAGGGTTGATCTAGAGATAGTCAAAACTCACATTTTCACTCAATTCAAGGTTCAAGGTTAGATATATCCTCATCCTTCCTCAAGTTTTTGTGGTTGATAATTTGAATTTGGCCTTGGTGTTTGAGAAAACCCAAGGCATAAACATTCTTGTGGTTGGAAAATGAGATAATGTAATTTATCCACTACTATCTATGCTAAATTTGACTCTAAGGCAATAAAGTAAATCCAATCCTAGTTGGTAGCTCATTAGTACTACTCTCCTAGCCATCTCACTTGATTGCAACATTCAGAATTCCTCCCACTTAGTTCTAAATTAGAATTTAATATTGTTTTCTCTTTTTCCCCCATTTTTAGTTTTTAAATGCTGAACAATGATGTATTCTAGTTTGTATTAGTTTATAAGTTTTGGATTATCGACTCAATTCCTTTTGGAATTCAAGTCCAACATCCATCGGGTATATTTGTTTTGCCAATGACCGTTTACACTCTCTCCACGCGAGGAGTGGATTTGGACATTATTGAAAATGACACTGTTGCTGGGGAATTGAGTTGTGATATCAATTAGTTATTTATTGATTCAAACTTTTTTTGCATTTTGTTTTACATCTTGTTTAATTTTTATTTTTTTATTTGTATTTTTATTATGGAATCGTGGAATGAAGGGAGGCTTGTTGGTTTCAACCCTTATCATGATGACCCATGTCCCTATTATGGTGGACCACACCTTTGGCAACATTGCAAATATGCCACTAGAAGAGAGATAAGTGCACTTTCTTTCTCCTATGATGGGTATAGATGCACTTTATGTTGTGGTCATGGTATACATTGGGGTGGATGCCCAAATGAGTTCACTTATTGTTATAGTGGCTATGATTGAAGTTGTGCTCTTGATCTTGATAGGAATGTAGCAATTGCATGTGAGGGAAGAGGCAATACATGTGGACGCATGGAATCCATGCTCCAAGACTTTTTTTAGAGGGAGCCTAATGGGGAGAAGGATGTAAACCCCTAAATGCCCATGGAATCATCGACTTCTCAAGAAGAAAGCTATAGTTCTCTAAATATGAATAGAAGGAGATATTGAGAAGCATAGCAAGAAGAAGTAAGCAATGGGGCTTAAATATACTTGACTCATGGGAGGAAGGTCAACATAATGATGAAGAAGGAGTCAAGGTGAACTTTGAAGAGGTCTAGGTGATTTTCCAACCAACTAAACCAACCATAATGTAAGATTCCAGAAGTAAAGAAGTGATACTAGAGCCCCAAAGAGAAGTCCATCAAACCATTTGTGAGGACTCTAGTGCACTTGAGAAGGAGGATGCCAAGCAAAAAGCATGCTTGAGAATGGAGCGACTTAAACCATTCTCCAATCATGTTTCAACATTGAACTTGGTTGGTGATATAGAAATGGAGGCAATCAAGTCTATGGAGGAAATTGAAGAGGAAGTTAAAAGTGAATTCATCTTAGAGTATGACATGTCAACAAGAACAAAGCACATTCCTCCTTTAAGGCCCAAAAAGGGCAAGATGCAACATCTATTTCTTGGCGCCTTTAATTTTACACCACCACCCCTCAAACAGAGCATAAGAATGGATAAGAAATTAGGGGTACAATTCAAAAGCTCAAAATGGAGAGAAAGTTGGTGAAAGTTGAAAACGTCAAGCATCAAGATTAACTAAGGCGCTTCGTAGGAGGCAACCCAAGTGCTTTTACATTTCTTCTTACTTTATTTATTTTTACTTGATGTTTGTGTTGTCTTTGATTTTGCAGGGGTGGAACAGGTGTGGAATGTGACAAAGAGTGGAAGAAGCAAAATTGAGAAACAAGCGCCAGACCTGTGAAACGCAGGTCCAAAGTCGCGAAACGCCAGTCAAGCGTTGGTTATGTCTAGAATACCTGGAAGGAGAAGGGTCAGAAGAAGTGGTTTTGTGCTCAACCTGCAAAAGGCAGGTCACAACTAGCGAAAATGTCGATGGCAACCTGCAAAATGCAGGTTCAGCTACATGGCACACAGTTCCAACGTAGATGCCTCTATTATACTAGGGAGTTCTTTCATCCATTCCTCCCTTCATTTTTTAAGACTTTATGCATCGAAGATAGTTCCTTAACTTCTTTTTATTTGTTTTGTTATGTTGTTATTTTGTTGGGGGGTGAAATCTGAGTAATGCACTTGTCAGTGATGCACGATATGGCCCTATGATATATTGGGTGACGTCATTATTAACGGTAAATCATCCTTAATTTCTAGTTAGCATCGCCTTTGTAGATATTATTCTATGAATAAACTTCAAGGATTTTCTTTATGCTACGTTTCTTTTCCAAGGAAAATTTTTTTTCTTATATATTTTTGTGTCGAACCGGGTGCATTTCCCAATGATGGATTAAAAGGTTACTTTCTTAAGGGAAAATATCAAGTCTAGAGTCTTCTTGAGTCTTTTGAGCACTTGTTTGAAGAGGTACCGCCAAAATTTTATTTCTTGGCATTGCAAATGAGTTTTGAAAAGAAAATGGGGGCACTTAAAGTTTAAAATGAGCTCTTGTCATGGGTTATACGTTCCTTTCTTTTCTTGTTGATTCGCAAACTAGCTTATATAAAGTCATACTCTTAATATGATTTAGAAAGTGTGTGAACTCTTTCGATTGTGATGCGTTGTGTGGTGAGTCTTTTGTCTTAATTATCGTGTATGCATGATAGTCACGAACTTGCCCAAGTGTAACTAAAGGTGAAATTTTAGATATGGCTGCACTTAGAACATGATCTTAGTCTTTCTTTTGATAGTCAGTTCACCAAAATGACCTCCTGAACATCAATCTTCTATAGCCAATATTTGAGCCTTTATCCTTTTTCTTGGAAACGACATTACTAGCCCCATGACCTTTTTAATCCTTTTCTTTGGAACACCCATCCTACCTAGTTGCTAGTAATTAAATAAATAAAAATGTGGCTTAAAGCCTATGATATGGGGAGAGATAAGGAAATGAATCAAAATGAAGCAAAAGCCTAAGTTTGGGGGTTTGCAAAAAAAAAGTGAAATATAAGAACTTCAATGTGAGATAGCACCAAATTGTGACGAAATGGTTGGTTGAAAACCCTCAAATCATTAAAAGAGAAAGAATAGTTGAAAGGTGCAACCTCTTGCTAAGATGAGGCTAAATGTGGAATCCAAAGGTGCTGCTAAACAAAAGATGAAGATGATGAGCAAGGAGAGATAAGATGGAGTGATCTCAATAGTGTGATGGATGTTAAAAATGTTCAAAAAAAGGCAGTAGGGAGGTTCTAGTGAATAGAGCTAAACATTTATCCTACACTTACCCTAGGCTTCCTTATAACCGCAAGTCCTTCACGATTTTGAGTGTAGCAACTCTACGTTAGTGGAAAGTAACATGAAGGGCAAGCCTATGGGTCAATTTGTATGCAAGAATTTCTTTGTGAGAGTGAGCGTACTCATCATATAATCCCTTTGTGTGAAATGCTTTAAAATGTATAGGATCCTCTCTTTTTGTGAGTGGCATCACTTCCTTAGGGTACATGCTTAAAAGTGTTTTCAAGTGAGAGGTGTGAACTAGACAAGTGTGTTGCAAACTTTAAGAAAAGCTTTGAATGTGAATTGTCACTGACTTGAGATGCTCCTTGAGTTTGTTTTGGAAATGAACTATGCACCTTATTTGAATGAAATGAATGCATGCAAGATATTCTTAATCATTGTAGTCACCTATTGAAGCTTGTGCAACATATTTTGAATCATTTCTTCTTCTTCAGTTGGTATGTGATTCTTGGGTTTCCTCGAGAATTAATGGTTCGTATGCAACTCCCATGCTTCTCTAAGCTTAAGTAAAGTCTTCTACCATGCCTGAGGACAAGCAATGGTTAAAGTTTGGGGATTTCATGAGTTGGTAATATACCAACTCATTCAGCTTTTAAGCATGAGCTTTTACATGTTATTCAACTTATTTAGGAAGATTTTATGCCCTTTTTCTTCTCTATGTAGGCATTTAAAGGAAGCAAAGGTAGTAGAGGATTTGAACTCAAAAAGAGATACTAAAGACATGCTTTTAACCAGCGAAATGCGGATCCAGACTTGTAAAACACCGATCAAACATAGATGCTTCTGCCTTGTACCAGAGTTTAGCAGATCAAGCTCGACTAAATGCTGGTGAAATGCAGTTGGGCACCAGTGAGACACAGTTGGGCACCATCTAATGCGGATCGAAGGGAACGTGACCCATTTCACTGACAAAAGGGTAAAAACATCAAGAAAAGGTCCCAAAGCACCTAAAGTTTCCATGGGAAATTGTGGAAAGTTATAAAAAATAAAATATAAGATATTTATGACCCTCATTGTACACCACACATGGGGAGGATAGCACTCACTCAATTCTAGAGAGAAGAAAAAACCACACCTTAGAATTGTAGTGATCGAATTTTCTTTTGTTCTTCTTTTTCTTTTTCCCTTTTTGGGGGAATTTCGTCTTTTTTATAAAACCTTGTGATGAATATTTCTGAATATTTATGATGAATGCAAAGGTAAATCCTCTTGGTATCCTCTCACTCTAAATATGCATAACTAATTGCTAGCTAAGGGTGTATGCATGGTGCATTTGTAAAATGGAATGGATATCTATTGATTGTTCTTGGATTCTAATTGAAAGTATAGATCTATGTATTCTCCATGTTTTAATTATAAAAATTGATAGTTGAAAGCATGAATTTTTCTTTACTTTTCTTGATTTTGCTTGAGAGAGAAAGGTGAGAATTTGGTGAGAAGATATTAGGGAGGATGTGGAGAGTTGGAGTGTGGAGTTGAGCTAGAGATATTCAAAACCCATATTTTAACTCCATTCAAGGTTCAAGTCTGGAGATAGCTTGATCCTTCCTCAAGTTTTTTTGGTTGATAATTTGAATTTAACCTTGGGGTTTGAGAAAATCCAAGGCATAAACATTCTTATGGTTGAAAAATAAGAGAATGTAATTTATCCACTACTACCTATGATAAATTTGAATATAATTCAATGAAGTAAATCCCATCCTAGTTGTTATCCTATCAACAACACACCCCTAACCATCTCACCTGTTTGTAACATTTGGGATTCCCCCACTTAGTTTTTAAATTAGAATTCAACATTATTTTCTCATTTTCCCCTATTTTTACTTTTCAAAAGTTCAAAAACGACATATTCTAGTTTGAATTAGTTTATAAATTTTGTATTATCGACTCAATTTCATGTGAAATTCGAGCCCGACATTCGTCGGGTATATTTATTTTGCCAATGACCATTACACTCTCTTCCCGCGAGGAGTGGATTTGAATGTTATCAGCTATCTCTAGCCCAACTCCACATAATTAAAACCAAATTACCCACCATTTTCTTCTCACCCATATTCTATTCCTCTTTTTCAGGCAACACTAGAATAAGTAAACATAATCCATACTTGCAATTATAGATATTTTAGTTATAATTTAGAGAAAACAATGAATTTATGCGAAACATGTTATTCAAAGATTAAAGTAGCAACACCCAATCTATTTTAGCCTATATCATGCACATATCCCTAGCAATGTGTTTTGCTACACATAAATGAAGAATAAGACATAAAACCAATAAGGGAATCAATATCATTCATCATTAATAAGAAACGTCAAGCTTATTTTATTCTTCAATGAAGGTATTTACCTTAGAAAGATGAAGAAAAGCTCTCACTTCTCTCTATCTTTTTCTCTCTCAAAAATTCAATACAAAAAACTAACTATCCAATCTTTTGGAATGGAATATTCTATTCTTTACCAAATATGTACCAAAAAGGATAAAGTTGCTCCTGTTTTCTTGTGCTAGACGATTTTACCTCTTTGACGACAACCTCACTTGCGAGGCACTTGCATTTCGGAGTTACCCATCTGTGAGGCACCGCTCCATCACAACTATGGGCCAGTGCATCTTTGCATAGTCCTGCATTGGCTCCTCATTTCGCCAGTACTGACCCGCGCTCCCCATGTGTGCCTTCAACTTCCAAGTAATGCTTTAATTTCCTGCGTTTCCTGCGCAACACAAGTCCTTTTCTTCCAGCACCATGCTTTTTGTTCAATTTCTTGCTTTCTCTATTTAAATTGAATACCTGAAAAAACTAAGAGAAAGGGCATAAAATCTTCCTAAATGACTTGGAAATCAAGAAAAAGCTCATGTTTAGAAGTCTAATCATTCCCTGCCCCATTGGTTCATAACAAACCATTTTCAACTACCCACTCAATCCCCAACATGCATTATTCTTAGTAACTAATTACCCATAATCAATTTAATTCTTTGAGCATTGTAACTCCTTAACCCATCAATAAAAGTTCACACTTAGCCTCTGATCACATTCCTCTTCCTCATTTTCATGAGTAAAGGAATCATAGTACAAGTGTGGCTAATGCTGGTAAGAAATTACGATGAACAATTATCACTTACTTGCTATGTTAAAGTTCTTGAAAATTTCTTGCTTTCTTCGGGTTTGTGCTAGGAATTCGACTAGCTTGTGCAAATATAGTTGCACATATTCGAGCTCAAAAGAAGGGGTGTGTGAGTTCAGATGAGTGAGGAGTGAGAAGAGATGATCGTGGGTTTTTTTTGTGATCGTGTGGGATATTAGATCCGAAATTTTTGATTTTAAAAAGGTTATGGGCAGATTTAAAAATTTGGGTCAAGTCAAGTCAGCTGGGTTATCTCATTTAATTATCTATCACGACTCGTACCGGGAGCCATAGGTCATATCTACGACTTTTCCCATGGACTCGTACTTGGAGAATTATAGAAGTTACCTAGGGACCTACGAGTGCCTGGTATAGTTCAACCAAGATGTTACGACCCATACCGCAACCTTTTGGTCGAAATTTTAGCAGTTTGGCACTTTCAGAGAGTTCAACACTACGATGAGTACAATGACTCATACCATGTAACTACAATTCAGAATGTGTAACAACCCAAAAGTTTCTTAGACCAAACCTCAGACTTGGAATGAGAAACCGAAAATATTTTTTTGCCTTAGAATGACTCAACCAATGAGTCGCACAAATGACCCTTTAGGATAGTCATTGTCGCTTCTGTAAAGTTCCTCCTAGTTACAAACGAGACATAGAACGACTCGTTATATGAAGTATTGAGTCATCCTATCACTCATTGAAACCCATTTCAAAAAACCTATTGAATCTATCTTCCAAATGACGAGTCAGAATTTGATTGGTTGTTTGATGTAATGACTCATCCCATGAAGCCATTGGAAGAAATCTAGAAATTTCCAAAATTTCCTCAGTGACAACATTGGAGACAACGAGCAATTGTTTTAGATAACAAGTCATTTTATCCATCCATTGGGGGATATCCAAAATTTGTTCAAAACCCTTCCAATGAAAATGGGTGGAACCAATGACTCGTTGTTCCATCTAATGGTCATTATTCCCATCCGTTGGTCAAGCATAGAAACTGTTAAAAATTTCCTCTAGTAATGATGAGTAATAACAACGACCCATTGTACCAACCAATGAGTCATACTTTGTGAGAATTCCAAAGAAAGGAAATTTCCATTCTAGAAATAATGACTGGCACAAATGAGTCGTGGTCACAACCAATGACTCGTTATAAGGTCTGTTGGGTCTAGACAGTAGGATTTTTTAAGGGTAATCCAAGGACATTTTTATAAAATCCTAAGCTCCTAACTGCTAAAGTACATCATTTTGGGTATGGTTAGAGTGGAATTAAGGGAATGATTTGACGTACTCCCCAAATTCTCTCTCAAACTTACAAAATCAGTACGTAGAAACTTAGATGGTCTTTTCCAAGCAAGAGCTAGGGCTTTTTCTCTCCCTAAATGTTCAGGTGCTTTTCTCAAGTGTTCTTCTACATGTATGTGGGGTTCTAGAAAGGGTATTCCTTTAACCCTTGGGCCTATGTATCTTCAGAATCTTTCGTTAATTTTATCCTTATAGAAATCATAAGTTAGGACTCCTGACAAATCCTGATTTTTCCTTGCATTTTATTAGTTCTCTCAATTTCCTTGTTTAATACTATGTAAAAGTTCATGATTTGACATTATATTTATATATTCATTTCTAGCCTTAATATTAGTATGATTACTATATGATTTAAAAGTGGATCATTAAGGTTATATCATCCTGCTATTATCACTTGAGTATGTATTCTAGCATGAGTGCTTAAACAAAAGTCATTACTTTCAACTTGTGAATATGCTTAGTATTTTCAGAAACATCACTTATCAGTTATCAGTACTACTAGAACTTTCAGAATCATTCAGTTTATCAAGTCCTTCAGGCTCTCAGGGCACATTCAGATATGTAGTCTTGAATTAGTCATAGGACATTAGTTTCAAGATATCAGTATTACACAAATACATACTTTTATTTATGTGTCTTCAGTTGGGAGTAGTATTTAGCACCGAGTGGACCGGGGTTCAGCGCACCCAAGATCCTTGAACTATGTGCCACCATAGGATTTGACCCAAATTGGTTTTACAGTTAGTGAGCACATAGTCAGTCACTGTACCCTAGCAAGCTACAGTAGGCCCTATTGATGGGGAGTAAACATCAAACTCAACGTCTAGCTCATATGGTTACCTTTAGGTAATAGACAGTCTCACAGTTTAGTATAGTTATAGTTCTCAGTCCAGTCTAGTATATCGAACTTCAGGATATGCTTATGACTCTAACTTAGTTTATCAGTTCCTATAGTATTGTCAGATATGTCAGATTGATTGTTGTATTCATGATTTCTTATAGAGTCTTTGGCATGTTATTTCACTTTAGTTTACGACTTATTAGTATACATATGTTTTATTTACACTGCACATACTCAGTACATTTAATGTACTGATCACATATTTCAATGTGCTATATCATTTTATGATATAGGCTCAGGTACCCACCCTCAGCAGTGGACTTAGTTTTCTCCTGGAATTTCTAGCATTTTATAGTGATGAGTCCTCATCTTTCGAGGCTGAAATATGATGTCAACTATTGATTTTCTAACTTTTCAGACTTTAGCATTAGCTGGGCACTTGTCCCATCAACTCATCTTTTAGTAGAGCCTTGCGGACATGCAGTCAGTTAGTGTTTTAGATTGATCTTTAAATTTTAGATTTCATATTTATTTACTTAACAAGGATTATTTTGTTACACAGAACTAGTGTTTAAATTTCAATTATGTATCCGCTCAGTTTATTTAGATACTCAGATCATAGCAGTGTTATGCCGTGCTATGGGTTTGCTTGGGGTCACTTGTGATCCTAAGTACCATATCGTGTCCAGGGTGCAAACTCAGGTCATGAAAAACTTGGAATCAGAGCATTAGGTTTAGAGTATCTTAAGATGTCTGAAAGCCGCATCAAGTAGAGTTCTTTTCATAGGTTTGAAGAGCGCCACACTTATGAGGAGGAGGCTACGAGGCATTTTTAGGATAATTTCCCTTTCTTCATGACTCTTATTGTTCATAGAGTTTTAATCTCTAAATTTTCCTCCTAACTCGTGCTCTATGTTCGGTCTGTTTGTTATATGGGTATATAACTACACGCAAGTGCACTTGGTCTAACAAGTAGTAAAGTGGCTTAAGTAAGCCAAGTATCGATCCCACAGGGACTGGGATGAAGTGAAATCTGCTCAAGTGTACTATATTTTAATTCTAACAATGAAGACAACAGTGTAACCAAGAGTTTGATATTTTGATTTCTAATAATTATGCTAAGTCTAAAACAATTATCTAATGTGAGTCTAAACTTTGAATGTGAGCATGCTGAGGTTAAATGAACATGTAATGAAATTAATTGTCGATATAATTTGGTTAGCCTTTTCCTCCGGTTGCTAGTCAAGAATTATTGCCAAGGGATTAAAACTTTCGTATTTAACCCCACTTAAGAATCATGAACCATCCACCTACATTTCTGTGATTAAATGCAATTCATGTTCTAGCTATACAAAACCGATGCCTAACTTGACTAATACGACTTTCTGGTATATTTCTATCCTGAAGGTAAATCAATTCTCAATTTCCCCAAACTAAGAAAGGATCATATCCTATTAATTCACAACTTTCCAATTTCTTTCTCTCTCGAGTGAAACCAGAGTTTTTAGATATACATTAACGTAGGCCACACATTAATGCACTAAGAACAAGAATTAATAGAACAACCATGGAAGAAAAGATGAAAAACCAAAGAATCAAAAATCACATTTCATTATAAGTGTTCTTAACCTCAGCAAGAAGATGAACTAGCCACTCATTTGTGGATTAAACATCGTTAAATGAGTGTTAAACATACAAGCAATTGAATTCAAGGAGAAGGAAAGAGAGAAAAACCCTGATAATTTCGTCCCCTCAACTGCCTGTAACCCACGTTCTTGCTCCACCAAGTCAGAATATTAAAAATGAACCTAAGTGTTCTATTTATACTGGTGGGAATTTTTCCCGGAATAACAAGCAACGTGTCACGGAGTGCATCGCGGAGCACTGCCTCCGTGACACGCTACCGACGCGGACCCTCACTGGAAACTGGGGGTCCAGGAAATAAGGCCCAACGTGGCACGGCGTGCAACGCGGAGCCAGGCCACCGTGCCATGGACCCATCACGAACCCTCTCTGGAAATTGGGCGAAAATTCCCTATCCAGGCAGAAGGCCTCCGCGATGGCAGCGTGACACGGCTACATCGCGGAGCCCCTTTATTTTATGCTTTCCAATGCCTTGTCCCTTGCTCACATCCGAGTCCAACCCCGATATCTTCCAACATGCATTTTAGCTTCTCAAAATTACATTTTTCCTGCAAAACAATGCTAATCATGTTGGTTAGTATAAATTCACATTTTATTACCAATTACATGAGAATGTATAAACATTGATAGATAAACAAGGCTAAAATGACGCCTTTGAGTATCACTTGGGCATATAAATTTGCCCAAGATCACTTACCCCACACTTAAATCCTTGTTCCTCCTCGAACAACAATCTTACATCTCATGCAATTTACATCCCAACCTCGCTACTTTGGTTCGACAATTTAGGTTACGGTCATACCGATTATTCAATACAGCAAATCATCAAGAAAACATGCATGGTCCTCTCAATTCGATGACCTTCAATACATCAAGAGCTCCTAGACTTAAGAATCGACTCTTGATATTGGCAAAATCCTGCAAATCAGCTGATCAAGACATCCGACACGAAGATTAATCTCTCATCGAGCATGTGCCCTCACAATACAAGAGAATTTTCCCCTTTTTGATCATATGAACTCCCAAATAAGCAGGGGCATACAAACACAATTTCGCTCTCTCTCCCAAAAGAATTCACATGCATCATGTCATGACCCATAAGCTTGCCTTTAGTGTACTACTTCACTAATATAAAGAAATGTGATGTAAGATCACGTAGGACTTTAACGGGTTGTAATGGAAGCTACGGAACTAGTAAATATTGGGCTAGCCAATAATAGCCACTAGCATCCTTAAGCGTTTTTTCAACACATCCCATCAAACTCATGGACATTGTTTCTTTCTTCATCCTCCCATTTTTGAAGTTTTTCCTTAGTTTGGCCCATCTTATTAAGCACACTTTTCACCACAACAAAGATTATTCATGCACCTTCATTATAGTTTATTTATAACAATTGCACCTTCAACCTTTTCTTTCCTTCCATCTCTCTGCTTTACTTTTCTTTTCACCATTCTCACTCTTTTGACACTTTGGGAAAATTATTTTCTCTTCTTAAGCGCTTAAGAGTTTTGGATCGGCTATACGGCTAATGAAAAGAAGGGATTAAGCTCGGTTTACACTTTTTGACAAAAGAAAAAAATAATAGGCTAAAGGCTCAACGGGCTGATTAGGGTACACAATCAAGGTGGGTATGATCATGAAAAATAGAAACTTTCGGTTAAAAACAAAGAAATGCCTACATCCTTTCCTACAACACACCTCCTTCATTTCGTTTTGTACACACACCAGGCAAGTTCTAGACACTTCACAATAGCATGGAATAACAAAACCTCACTTCACACGTATTGCACATTCGGTTAAAAACAAAGAAATGCCTACATCCTTTCCTACAACACACCTCCTTTCGTTTTGTACACACACCAGGCAAGTTCTAGACACTTCACAATAGCATGGAATAACAAAACCTCACTTCACACATATTGCACATGCTCAATTCAAGATGTATTCACAGACTCTTCAATGAGCTAATTACAGGAATTCAAACATTAAGCCTCAATCACACTGAATCGAACTCTATGGCCTAGGTATTTCAACACATTTACAAAGTTGCATGCTTTCATATGAATCACATTTGCCTTTTAGATACCATGTACAACACGCAACTATAATTCCGCAACCATAACGTAACTACAAGTTTTGGGATGCAACCCACAAAAGAAAAACAACTGAAAAATATTTGAAAAATCTACTCCTAACGACTACATTTCCCTTAAGACGGTCGTCATCCATCCATCATAGGGACCGGTCACTAACTAGGACTTCGGTTCAATGGGATCCTTCTCGGTAAAAGAACCGAAAACAAACGCCGAGAAACCCAAGAAGTAAAAAAGAATTTAAAAATATCGATCATTTCGATTTTCAAAATATCGATCACTTCGATAAACAAACATATGTACAAACTCAGCTAGCAACATTCAGCAACACACAACTGTTTCACATATATTTACAATACAGAATAATAACTTACAATCACAAATCACAGGTCAGAAGATTTTGTTCACAGCACAACAACAGATTAGGACATACAAAACAGCATAACCAACACCTAACTACTCCCACCCCACACTTACCTCGAACACTGTCCCCAGTGTTCACAAAAAAAAATTAAAATAGCACAAAAATCGGGTGGTGGAACTCCCTGATCAATCAAAGTACTCCACTTCTTCATCAGGTGCTGCCGATTCATCTCCCATGTCTGAATCACCCCCATCGTCATCCTCGGACTCCACATCGGAGTCCTCCCGATGTGTCTCCTCATCCGTGGGGACATCATCATCCATGGGCTCTACAAATGTTGGCCCCACTCGACATAGAGCCCTGGCGTTTACATCGAAAGGGTAGTCTAGCTCGAGCTGCCATAACTCCTCCTCTGTTGCTGGCCTCCTGCCTATCCTCAGCTGGAGCATCTGCATCCCATACATGCGAGCCATGTATTGATCATCACGAGCATGTTGCTCGCCTAGTGTAAGCACTGGCCCGTGGGTGGTGTTGGGAGCCTTAGTTTTAGTGACATCTAAGGCCCGCCGCTCCATCTGTGGGATATAATCAAGGGCCTCTTCCTCGACATCCAAGCCCCTCAGGAAGGTGGTGAGTAGCCCACCAAATCCGTATCTGTGCCCCTGATGCAACCGGGCTCTCTTTATGGCGTAGATAATCACCGCCCCCACGTTGATCTCCAACCCTTTCATCAGGGAGTACACCAGGCATACACGATCCCGGGTTACATCTATCATATGTACCCTCGGGATTAGGTAGGAACAGACGATCTGTTGCCATATTCTGGCTTCCTTGTTCATCTGTGAATAGGGCAAAGTCTGATGGTAGCCCCTCTCTTTGTGTCTGCTCCATCTAGCTGTCGATCGGGTTCCACACAAAGTGCGTCTGATGTCCGCATATGGTGGAGTGATGTTCAGCTGTCGAAGCACGTGGGCGTCTATGTCCCGCGTCCCTAGGATAGCATTGAGGTGGTGGGGCTCGAAGGTGACTATTTTCCCTCTGATTTTGATGGTGTGACTTCTGAGAGTCGGGTCCCAATTGGCATAGAATTCCCAAATCAGGTGCAAGTTGCATTCCTTAGGCTCTTCAAAAATGAATTTGAGCCCAGCTGCCTCGATCCGGTTTACAATCATAGGGAACTTTTGTGCCAACGGTTCCCGTGCTATGTGTTCCTCGGGGAAGTACTTACTCTCCTTGTGCTTGGCATACCACTTCTTCCCCTCTTCTGTCACCCACCTGGTTCCGTATTGGCGGCGTTGGCCGCGTGGAACCGCTGGTGCTGCTGGGACTACTGTGCCCAGTCTGATTCGCTTTCTTCCGGCGCCCGATGTTGATGCGCCTTTCCCTTTTTCTTGCCTGCTTGCCATTTTACCTGTCAAGCCAAGTAGACAAGATCAATGTTAAGCCAATGAATATTTACTCCGACTAAGTTCGGGTTAAGCTAGGCTACCCCACACTCAGTCCTTACCCAAAATTACAACATTCCGGCAAGATCATGCTTATTTACATAAACCAACAACCAACTATACAACCATGCTTAGTGCATTTGAAGAATTCGACGGTATATATTCTATGTACTACTTAGACTTCGTACAGCTAACAACAATCATTACCCTCGATAACACTTTATTCCGTCGCACTTAGCACGAAAAAACAAAGAAACGAAACAACAAGAATTTATCTACACGAACCTGTACAACTCACCCAATTCTTGCAAATTTCACTATTCCCCTAACCCGAGAATTCGTCGGTTTTTGTTTTTTTAACATCATAACAATTAGCACATCGACTAATATCACTCAACATGTACAACCTGGCATGAATTTCACAAGTTCACTACATTTTCCACTTCAACATCAAAAACAAGCCCTAAATATGATTGTATCAACAAAATTCGATTAAATTATGCAATTAACGAGTTCAAGCAATCACAATGATACTCTGAACATTCATCAACACTAATTCAATTGAATTCATGCTTAATTTCTGCTTAAGGCGAAGTTAGCTCACATCACATGCTCAATATCAAAGAAAATTGATAAGAAATGAGATGGAATCGAAGACATACCTTGAGAATGAAGAATTGAAGGAAACTCATTGAATTTCTTGGCCTATTCCGTGTCACGTTGAAGGGGGAGGGGTTTTAGGGGGTTTGGTCGCGGAGTGTGTGAGGAATAAAGAAAATTTGAGGGGGATTCGGGGTTAAAAGTGGAAAAATCGCGTGGGTCACCCGGTGACCCGGTGTGACCCGTCACGATCTACACAGCAACGTGTCACGGAGTGCATCGTGGAGCACTGCCTCCGTGACACGGAGCTGTCGCGAGGGTACTCTGGAATTTTTTTTTTAAATTCCGGATTTATAGCTCAACATGTCACGGAGGGTAACGCGGAGGTCCTCCTCCGTGACACGGAGCTATCGCCCTAGCTCACTGTTTTGCCACTTTTTCTTAATTTTCATACCTCAAATTTTCCTTTGCGATTCCTTGTATGTTTTCCTCCTCCGTTCGACCTGAAAATCATTCTACTACAAGAAATTGGTTAGAATTATAGGTTTCACTCTAAATAAAAATAAAAACAAAAATTAAAACTAAACATTTTGTTGTTAATTAAGAAAAAGAAAAAGAAAAAT
The DNA here is from genome assembly GCA_035772735.1 of Datura wrightii. Lineage (NCBI taxonomy): Eukaryota > Viridiplantae > Streptophyta > Magnoliopsida > Solanales > Solanaceae > Datura > Datura wrightii. The sequence continues at coordinate 116,039,837 of JASDFA010000001.1, forward strand.
CTATTCACCATTTACAAAGAAAAATTTTTTCACGGGTTGCCTCCCGTGCAGAGCCTGGTTTACCGTCGCAGCTCGACATCATTCAGCTCAGTTGTCCCCTAGGGTGATGGACGTTTTCTCTCGAAAACCGTCCTCCCCCTAGTAGTGCTTACACCATTCCGGTGGTTTTCCCAATAACTCTCGTGAATCCTTAATCTACTCGTCATCGACTTGATCAATCACATTGATCACTGAGAGTTCTTTGTACACAGTCGGGAGCTTGGGTGCCTTGTACACATCGAACACTTCCACCTTGTCGTGTGCTCGCATTGTTAGCTGCCCCACAGCTACATTAATCAGCGCTTTCCCGGTCGCCAAGAAAGGACGTCCCAAACTAAATGGGACTTCCGCGTCTGGTTCAAAATCCAGCACGACGAAATCTACCGGGAAGATCAGGGAGCCCACTTGCACCAGAACGTCCTCCACAATGCCATCAGGTCTGGCTAAGGACCGATCTGCCAATTGCAAAATCACGGTTGTGGGTCTAGGACTCCCTAGACCCAGCTTTTTGAATACCGATGACGGCATCAAATTAATGCTTGCTGCCAAATCACACAATCCACAAGCTCGGATACTCTGCCCAATAGTAATCTGTATAGTAAAGCTCCCAGGGTCTTTGAGCTTTGTGGGCAGTCGGTTTTTTATCCGGGAAGTGCATTCCTCCGTGAGAGCCACCGTAGCATACTCAGTCAACCGACTTTTGTTTGCCACGATGTCCTTTATATACTTAGCATATTTCGGCACTCCCTGCAAAACATCAACAAGAGGTAAGTTAATATTTACCTGTTTTAGCACCTCCATGAATTTCTTGAAACATGCCTCCACCTTGTGTTTCTTTAATCGTTGAGGGAACGGGGGTGGTGGTCTTTCTGATTCTGCTTCCTTAGTCTTCCCCCTCTCATCACTTTGCTCCCTCTCAACTTCTGCTGCTCCCGATTGTTGAGGTGGTCTTTCTGGTTCCACCTCTTTCAGCTGCAAGCCACTCCTTGTGGTCACCGCATTTACCTGCTTGGGGTTGGGATCTGTGTCGCTCGGAAGTCCTCCTCTAGGTCTGGTGTTTTGGGCTCCAGCAAATTGCCCAAATTGATATTCAAGTGCCTTGGTAGCTAACTGGTTGTTTTTCACCTCGACTGCCAATTTCACATAGTCAGCCTACAATTGAGCTTTATTAGCTATCATAGTCTTGAACATCTCCTCAATGCTGGGTGATGGTGGTGGAGGAGGTGCATTGTTGTTTCTGAATTGTGCTTGATAATTCTGCTGCCCTCCTTGGTTCCTTTGCCCACCCTGACTCAAACTCTGCCCTTGATGGTTGTTGCTACCCCAGGAGAAATTCGGGTGATTCCTCCAATTGGAATTGTAGTTGTTGCCATACTATTGGTGGTTGTTCCTTTGTATGTTTCCCACAAAGTTCACCGAGTTAGGATTTGCTCCGCAACACTCAGCTGAGTGCTCACTGCTTCCGCACACTTCACACCAAATCTGCTGCACAGCATTCACTGGGGCTTGAGGCCAGTTCATTGTCATGTTACTGAAGTGGGTGTTGAGTTGATTCTACAAAGCAGCTATTTGTGCAGCAATATCTGTAAACCCATCCACTTCTAGAACTCCTGCTGCTTTCCTTGTCCCGCCTCTTGACGAATCAGCATTCCATTCCGGATTGCCCTGCGAAATACGGTTCAACAAGGTATACAGCTCCTCATAAGTTTTCTCCAGCACTTGTCCCCCAGCTGCTGAGTCTAGCAATATTTTTGTATGGGGTTCCAAACCCTCTATAAAAGTGTGCACCAACACATCATTGGATTGATGATGATGAGGACAATCTCGCAACATGGACATGAATCTCTCCCAAGCCTAACATAGATTCTCTCCCTCTCTCTGTTTGAAACTTAGAATTTGACTTCTAAGTCTTGCTATTTTACCAGAGGGAAAAAATCATATCAAGAACTTCCTTGCAAGATCATCCCACGTAGAAATAGAATTAGGTGGCTCATCTTTCAACCACCTCTTGGCTTCTCCCAATAGTGAAAATGGGAACAATGTAAGCCGGACGTAATCTGATGACACTCCAGCGGGGATATAAGTGTCACTTATCTCCAAATAATTTTGGAGATGCTGCTGTGGATCTTCATGAGGGAGACCTGTAAACTTCCCGCTAGTGTGCAACAATTGCACCATATTCTGCTTAAGTTCGAACCTCCCTCCCGGCTCAGGTTTGCGGATGCTAGATGTGACATTATTTGCATGTGGGATTGCCACCTCGCGAACCAGCCGAGCTGCTACTTCTTCGGGCACTAACATTGCCCGTACTACCGGTGGATTCTGTTGTTGCTCCATGATTGTCTGTCTGAGCAACTATAGCTTTCTTTCTAGAGCTTCTCTCCACTGACGATGAAATAATCTTTCTGGATACAAATACGAGTCCACCAGCTCCTTGTCTCTTGCCAGTGTTCAACATAGATTAAATCTGCAAAATACAGGCTAAGACCAAGTTGTCAACACTAAGAAAATAAAATATAGTGAATTAACACTTAAGACAAATTCACCAATTGCCAAGTCCCTGGCAACGGCGCCAAAACGTTGTTCGGTCTGTTTGTTATATGGGTATATAACTACACGCAAGTGCACGTGGTCTAACAAGTAGTAAAGTGGCTTAAGTAAGCCAAGTATCGATCCCACAGGGACTGGGATGAAGTGCAATTTTCTCAAGTGTACTATATTTTAATTCTAACAATGAAGACAACAGTGTAACCAAGAGTTTGATATTTTGATTTCTAATAATTATGCTAAGTCTAAAACAATTATCTAATGTGAGTCTAAACTATGAATGTGAGCATGCTGAGGTTAAACGAACATGTAATGAAATTAATTGTCGATATAATTTGGTTAGCCTTTTCCTCCGGTTGCTAGTCAAGAATTATTGCCAAGGGATTAAAACTCTCGTATTTAACCCCACTTAAGAATCATGAACCATCCACCTACATTTCTGTGATTAAATGCAATTCATGTTTTAGCCATACAAAACCGATTCCTAAATTGACTAATACGACTTTCAGGTATATTTCTATCCTGAAGGTAAATCAATTCTCAATTTTCCCAAACTAAGAAATGATCATATCCTGTTAATTGACAACTTTCCAATTTCTTGCTCTCTCGAGTGAAACCGGAGTTTTTAGATATACATTAACGTAGGCCACACATTAATGCAGTAAGAACAAGAATTAATAGAACAACCATGGAAGAAAAGATGAAAAACCAAAGAATCAAAACTCACATTTAATTACAAGTGTTCTTAACCTCAGCAAGAAGATGAATTAGCCACTCATTTGTGGATTAAACATCGTTAAATGAGTGTTAAACATACAAGCAATTGAATTCAAGGAGAAAGAAAGAGAGAAAAACCCTGATAATTTCGTCCCCTCAACTACCTGTAACCCACGTTCTTGCTCCACCAAGTCAGAATATTAAAAATGAACCTAAGTGTTCTATTTATACTGGTGGGAATTTTTCCCAGAATAACAAGCAACGTGTCACGGAGTGCATCGCGGAGCACTGCCTCCGTGACACGCTACCGACGCGGACCCTCACTGGAAACTGGGGGTCCAGGAAATAAGGCCCAACGTGGCACAGCGTGCAACGAGGAGCCAGGCCACCGTGCCACGGACCCATCGCGAACCCTCTCTGGAAATTGGGCGAAAATTCCCTATCCAGGCAGAAGGCCTCCGCGATGGCAGCGTGACATGGCTCCATCGCGGAGCCCCTTTATTTTATGCTTTCCAATGCCTTGTCCCTTGCTCACATCCGAGTCCAACCCCGATATCTTCCAACATGCATTTTTGTTTCCCGAAATTACATTTTTCCTGCAAAACAATGCTAATCATGTTGGTTAGTATAAATTCACATTTTATTACCAATTACATGAGAATGTATAAACATTGATAGATAAACAAGGCTAAAATGACACCTTTGAGTATCACTTGGGCATATAAATTTGCCCAAGATCACTCTACCCTTTGCAAGTAATAATGCCTCCAAAAAGAGAAAATGGATGGAGGAACGTTAATGTTAATTATCCAGCCCCACAAGCTCTAGCAGCCCCTCATGAAGATCAGGTGTCACGTGCAGATTTTCGAGCTGCTATTTGAGTGCTAGCTCAGGCGATAACCCACCAAGTCAACCAGTAGGTTGTCGTACTTGTCAATGCTAATGGGTCTGCAGCTACTGCTAGAGTACGGGATTTTACTTGGATGAATCCCATAATATTTCATGGGTATAAGGAAGACGAGGACCCGTTGGAGTACATTGACGAGGTTTAGAAGATTACCCAAATCATGGGTGTTACTTTGGAAGAAAGTGCAGATCTGGCTGCTATCAGTTAGAAGAAGTGGCTCAGATATGGTATAAGCAGTGGAAAGAGGGAAGGTGAAATAATGCAGGTCTAGTAGAGTGGGATGATTTTGTGATTGCATTGCTAGATTGATTATTTCCCTGGGAGTTAAGGGAAGCTAAGGCCACTGCGTTTGGGAACTTGAGGCATAACGACGTGATAGTGTAGGAGTATGCTTTAAAGTTCACTAACTATTGAAGTATTCTCCATAAATGGTTGTGGAGCCGAGGGATCGCATGCTCAAGTTTGTGAATGAAGTCTCAGACTTGGTAGTCATGGAGTGTAGGACTTCCATTCTTATCAATGATATGGACATCTCCAGACTCATTATACGTGCACAACAGATAGAGATAGAGAAAATGAAAGAGATAGAGAGGGAGAGTAAACGGGCATGGATGGGCCAGTTGAAGTATTCTCAACAAAGGTCGGGCGGTAGCAATCGATCACAATAATAACAAAGACCTTCAGCACCCTCATCAACCAGTGCTCCTTCTTTCAAGCCCCACAAAGATCGAAGGGGTGGAGCATCAGCCTCCAAGCCCCAGTGCCATGTCTCCAACAGCCGCACCTTTCCAATATTCCCTAAGTGTGTTAAGAACCATCCGGGTGAATATCGTCTGGGGAAGGAGGGTTGTTATGGCTATGGCTAGCTAGGTCATAGATTGAGAGATTGCCCATCAGGGACCACTAGTTATTCGCTAAACTAAGCAAGTTTGAATTCTGGCTGAAGTTAATTGCCTTCCTTAGTCATGTGGTCTCTAGTGAGGGTATTTAGGTGGATCCTAAAAAGATAGTCGAAGTCAGATATTGTACAAGACCTACTTCCCTGACAGACATCAAGAGTTTTTTAGGACTATCTAGTTATTACAAATGGTTCATAGAAGGGTTCTCCTCCATTGCCTTTCCTTTGACGAGACTAACTCAAAAGATGAAGTTTTAGTGGTTTAATTAATATGATAAGAGTTTTCAGGAGTTGAAGACTCGACTCACTACAGCCCCAGTTCTGACTTTACCGAAAGGTTCAGACGAGTTCGTGATCTATTGTGATGCCTCCAGAGTTGGCCTTGGTTATGTTCTGATGTAGCATAGGAGAGTCATAGCTTATGCTTCTAGACAACTCAAGATTTATGAGAAGAACTATTTGAATCATGATCTTGATCTGGAAGTGGTAGTATTTGCTTTGAAGATTTGGAGGCACTACCTTTATGGGTTCATATGGATGTTTTTACTAACCACAAGAGCCTACAGTATGTGTTCAGTCAGAAGGACCTGAATCTGCGTCAGAGAAGAAGGCTAGAATTATTGAAGGATTATGATATGACTGTGTTGCATCGCCTGGGCAAGGCTAATATAGTAGTTGATGCCCTCAGCAGGATGTCTATCGCGAGTGTTGCTCATGTTAATGCTGGTAAAAAGGAACTAGCAAAGGATATTCACAGATTGGCTCAGCTAGGGGTCTAGTTGGTTGATTCAGCAGAAGGTGAAGTTGTAATCTTGAATGAGTTAGAGTCCTCTCTTGTGGTGGAGGTTAAGGCAAGGAAAGATGACCCAATATTACTTAAGTTGAAGGAAGCAGTCTTATGGAAAGAGGTGGAAGCATGCTCCGAAGGGGGAGATGGTTTGCTCCATTACCAGGGTAGGTTATGTGTTCCCAATGTAAATGATTTGAAACTGTGGATACTAACAAAAGATCATAGCACAAGGTACTCTATCCACCCAGGTGCCTCCAAGATGTACCATGATCTATGGGAAGTCTACTTATGGAATGACATGAAGAAGGGCATCGTAGAATTCTTGGCTAAGTGTGCAAATTGGCAACATGTCAAGGTTGAACATCAGAGACATAGGGGTATGACTCAGGATATTAGCATTCCTATTTGGAAGTAAGAAGAAGTGAACATGGACTTCATTACAAGTCTACCTCATACGCACTAACAACATGACTCAATTTGGGTGGTTATAGATCGGATGACTAAGTAAGCACATTTCTTATTAGTTAAGACCACATATTCAGTAGAGGATTATGCTAGCCTATACATCCGAGAGTTGGTAAATTGCATGGAGTTCCCTTATCCATCATTTCGTATAGGGTACTCAATTCACCTCACACTTCTGGAAGTGATTTTAGAAAGGACATGGTACTCTGATTAAGCTCAGCATAACATTTCACCCACATACAGATGGCCAGGATGAGTGGACCATTAAGACTCTAGTGGATATGTTGAGTGCTTGTTGATTGATTTCAAGGGCAGTTGGGATGATCACCTACCTCTCATCGACTTTGCATACAATAATATCTACCACTCCAATATTTAGATGTCCCCGTTTAAGGCATTATATGGTAAGAGGTGCATATCTTCTATAGGGTGGTTTGAGATTGGTGAAGCTACCTTAATAGGACCTTATTCTATGCATCAGGCCACGCAAAAGGTTCAACTTATCAGGAAATGGTTGAAAACAGCTCTAAGCCGACATAATTCGTGTGCATATGTAAGGAAAAAGGGAGATGAAGTTTGCTATGGATAATTGGGTATTTTTAAAAATTTCACCTATGAAAGGGTTGATAAAGTTCGGGAAGATAGGAAAAATCAATCCTAGATATATTGGTCTTTACAAAATACTGAGACGTATTGGCAATATGGCTTATGAGTTGGATTTGCCTATAGAGTTAACATCGGCACACCCAGTCTTCCATGTGTCCTTGTTGAAGAAATGCATCGATGATCTAGCCTTAGTTGTACCTTTAGAGAGCTTTGGTTACAGAACAGTCTCTCTTACGAAGAGGTTCCAGTTCAGATCCTAGACCATTAAGTTCGTAAGCTGAGGAATAAGGAGGTCACCAAAGTAAAAGATTTATGGAGGAATCAGCTAGTTGAGGGAGCTACATGGGAAGCATAAGTAGATATGATGGCTAAATACCCTCATCTATTCCCTTCCAACTCAGTTTCAGCATTAGGTACTAAATTTCTCCTCAATACTCTATTCAGTTCCATACTCATCAGCTCTATTCATGTTTTTAGTGTGCACCCTAGTTGCATGAATTCAGTTAGTATGTCTACCTCAGTTCGGAGTCACTAACTCCTTCAGTGTTCAGTTTATAGCCTCCAGTTTGGGATTCTAGCTCTTTCACTAGTCTTTTCAGGTTACTTAGCCTTTATTTGAGGATGAATTCTCCCAAGGGAGAGATATTGTAACACCCCAAAAGTTCCTTATACCATACCTAAGACTTGGAACGAAAAACCAGCAACTTTTTTTGCCTCAGAACGACTGATCCAATGAGTCATTGTCAGTACCAATGACCCGTTAGGAGAGTCATTGTCACTTCTGCAAAGGTCCTCCCATGTACCAATGAGACATCGCATGACTCGTTGTACAAAGTAACGAGTTTTCCTATCACTCGTTGAAACCCACTCCAAAAAACCTGTCAAGTCTGTCTTCCAAACAACGATCTAGATGATGAGTTGTTGTTTGAAATATTTACTCGTCCAATAAAGCCGTTGGAAGAAATTCAAAGATTGCCAAACTTTCCTCAGTGAATACCACTGGAAACAACAACCCGTTGTTTCAGATAACAGGTCAATCTGTCAGTCCGTTGGGGAATATCCAGAATTTGTTCAAAACCTTTCCAGTTACAATGAGTGGAACTAATGACTCGTAGTTCCATCTAACAAGTTAGTGTTCCCGTCTGTTGGTCAAGCCTAGAAATTGTTCAAAATTTCCTCCACTAACAATGAGTAATAACAACAACCATTTGTACCAACCAACGAGTCTTCATGTCATCCATTTTGAGAAATCTAGAGAATGGAAATTTCCAGTCCGGAAATAACGAATGGAACCAACTAGCCGTGGTCACATAATTGTGAGGCCAGTTGGATCTAGACAGTCAGATTTTTAAATGGTTACCCAAGGGTATTTTTGTAAAATCCTGAGCTTCTAACTCCTAAACTACGTTGTTTGGGGTACGGTTAGAGGGGCATTAAGGAAATTATTCAACGTACTCCCCTCATTCTCTCCCAAACATATAGAACTAGTACATAGAAACTCAGACAGTCTTTTTCAAGCAAGAGCTAGGGCTTTTTCTCTCCCTCAAAGTTTGTGTGCTTTTTTCAAGGATTGTTCTATAGGTATGTGGGGTTATAGCAAGGATTTTCCTTTCACCCTTGTGCCCAAGTATCTTCAGAAGCTTTTATCAATTTTTACCTTATAGAAATCATGAGTTAGGGTTCCAGATGGATCCTGATTTTTCCCTTGACTTTTATTTGTTCTCTGTGTTTTTTGATTAATACTAGTGAAAATTCATGATTTGACTTTATATTTACATATTCATTTCTAAACCTAATATTAGTATGATTTTGGGTTGAATACTGTATGATTTAAAAGCTTATCAGTAAGGTTATATCAACCTGTTATTATGACTTGGTATGTTTTCTAGCATGAGTTATTAAAACAAGTCATTACTTTCAACTTGTGAATATGCTCAATATTTTCATAAAAAACACTTATCAGTTATCTATGCCACCAGACCATTCAGAATCATTCAGTTTATCAGTTATCATGTTCTATATCATGTTATGATATAGGCTCAGGTACCCAGCCTCATCAGCACAATTAGTTTTCTCCCGGTGATTTTCAAAATTTGGAAGTGTGAGTCCTTATCTTTTCAGGGTAGGAGATCTAATTTCAGCTATTGATTTTCTAGTTTTTCAAACTTTAGAATTATCTAGGGGCTTGTCCAATCAACTCATCTTTTAGTAGAGGCTTTCAGATAGACAATTAGTTAGTGTGTCAGATTGATGTTTAAATTTTAGATTCTATATGTATTTACTTAACTTGGATTATTTTGTTACTCAGAACCAATATTTCATTATTTCAGATATGTTTTTGCTCAGTTTACTTAGAAACTCAGATCATAGCATTGTTATGCCATGCCATAGGTTTTCTTGGGGTCACTTGTGATCCTAAGTACTGTGTCATGTATAGGGTGTAAACTTGGATCGTGACATAATGACCAATGGTAACATGAACCTATGCACCTTAACAAGTCTCGACTTTTCACCACGGACGGGACTATGAGCCGTACAATCATGTTACAGTCCGTGTTGAGGCTCGTAATACAGACTTTTCCTGCATTTTTCACCCAATTGTTTTTCTTTCACCTACACACTAAACACACATTAGTCAAGATACTGGGTTTGCCTCCCAAGAAGTGCCCGATTTAATGTCGTGGGATGACGCAGGTGGTTCAGCTACTCAGACTTCACCAAACCACCTCATGGGTTGCATCCCATGCAACACTTGATTTAGCATCGTAGCACGATGCAAGTCTCTTGACTATTTAGAATTCGTCAAGAAACTCAGACTCATTTTCTATCGTTGAGACTACATGAAACTCATTGGGTTGCTTCATTGACCTACAAATGTTGAAGGTAACCTATTCTTTATTCAGCCTTCAACATCCACTTGGTTTTTCCTAGTGGAAAGGGATGGTCTCCCCAAGATGATGGGGATGTCAAAATATACCTCGCAATTTAAGATCATAAAGTTAGTTGGGAAGATAAACCTATCTACCTTTACTAGCACATCCTGAAGGATCCTCACTAGCTTCTTTACCATGCGGTCAGCCATTAGTAACCGCATCGTGGTTAGTGTAGGGGCTCCCAAGACTAGCTATTTGACCGCAGCTAGAGGCATCAAGTTGATGCTAGCACCCAGGTCACATAGTGCCTTTGCAAACTCAAAATCTCTAATAGTGCATGAGATGGTGAAGGAATCTGGGTCTTCCTTCTCTGGGAATGGACATGTAAAGCGATCACACTGCAATGATGCAAATTACCAACCCGCTCATAGCTCATGGACCATATCCACATCCTTCATAAATTTTGCATACCGAATAATTTGCTCCAATGCCTTGGCCAATGGGATATTCACAAACAACTGTTTAAGCGTGGATAAAAACTTCTAGAATTTCCCATCATCCACCTTCTTTTTCATCCTTTAAGGGAATGATGGAGGTCATCGAAGGAGAGGCCTGAAAATCTATATGGCCTCTTTTTCCTTCCCTTTCTAAGCTATAGGCTCCTTTTCACCACCTGGAGGTTTAGTTAAATCAACATTAACCTTCAATACCTTGTTCAGCAATCTCATCCTCATCATCCATATCAATCTCCTTCTAACTTTCCAACTCAACTACAATTGGCAAGGGAGGAGCAATAATGATTTTCCTGCTCTTACTCATCACAGCCATGCAATAACTATCATTTTTTTGATTTTGGATTGTGTTGCTAGAAAGTGTACCCTTCTTCCTTTGGTTAAGGGATGTAGACATCTACCCCAGCTACTGCTCAATCTGCTTGATCACTATTGCATGTCATTCAACTTTCTAGCTCATGTCAGATATGTCTCCCCAAATATCCTTTAACTGATCAACTGTCGATTTTGCCTTCTTTAGTAGAACAACCATCATACTCTCTAACTTTAAGGGTCCAACATCAGCCTCACAAGCATTTGGAGGAACATATAAGCCCGTGCAACCATTGTGATAGCCATCATTCTTTCTCAAATTACATTCCTACTCATGACATTTTCTCCTGTCCCTATAACCATTCATTTTGTAGTTGTCTCTATACTAGTTCCAACCTTAATTTTCGAAACCTTAGCACAAAGTTTCATGAATAGAGCTTTGGGAATTGGCCCAAAAACTCGCCACCTTATTATTGAAGAAGTTTGCCTCCTCCTTGGAATCAGAATGCTCGAACCCCGTTTCCTAACCCTGAGCTCCCACTGTGTTTACCTTTCACGCTCTAGCCCTCATGATGTTTTGTGAGCAGGTTTATAGATGTCCTCATATGGGCTAAATCCTGATCACGCTCCTCTTCCTTCCTGCATTACTCTACAATCATTCCTATAGCATATATACCTGCAGCTATTTTAGCAACCTTGGTGTACCAGGCCCTGTTAGTTTTAGTCACTCGGTCTAGTGTGTTTGTTTCTTCCTCCCACCATCTTTGTGTTGTTGTTCAAAGACCTGTAAGAAGTCTTGAACAAGCTCCTCCTGGCACTCTATCAGCCACCACCTTAGTGTTGTTGTTCAAAGACATGTAAAAAGTCTCCAACAAGCTCTCGTTGGGAACTCTATCATTCGGGCACTTAGTAAGCTTCTTCTTGAATCTCAACCATGTCTCATGTTGTGCCTCTATCTTAAGTTGTCAAAAATTATAAGTCTCATCTTTGAGCTGCAGCATCCCGGATGGTGGGAAGAACCTTTCTTAAAATGCCCATTTAAGCTCCCTCTAGTTAGTGATGGAGTCATTTAGCAACTATGACAACCATTGAGTATCCTCCCCAGATAGAGGGAACGGAAAGAGCCTCAACCCGAGAGCATCTTGACTCACGTCTACGAACCTGTATGCCTGGCAAATACCCAAAAAGTTTGTCAAGTGTAGATTTGTATCATCAACTGCATTACCACTAATATCCCTTTCATGTTGAGCAACTGGATCATAGTGCTAGTGATGTCAAATTTTTCCCCAAAAAGCAAAGGTGGTGGTACAATAGCTCCTGTTGACTCGTCTTCATCTATATTTGTATCCTCATCATCACCAAACTAAGGAGCATATATATGAAATAGGTGTGGATCATGCCCTCTGTTGCCCTTTCTATGATGTCAAACATTAATTATCTCTTCCTGAGCATCATCTGCCTCTTGAAGGACAGCTTGCCAAGCTAACTCCACCTAGTGGGCCTCGTTAGTTCGATGAGCTTCAGCAGCTATTCTGGCTTGCATCTACTCAGGGGTCTCATTGCGCATTGTATTTCTTAGTGTTTGTCCTATCTCAAATCAATTGGAAATAGAGGTTCTCCCCTTCGCAGAGTTCTTGGCATTCTCCAAGTGGTAACCTATGTGTGTCAAAAACAAAAGAAAACATAAATAAGGAAATAAAGACTAAAATTTAAACACAAGAAATTAATCAAATCCTAAGCCGTATTCCTCGACAATGGCGCCATTTTTGATATAGCTCAAATTACACCCCTGAAGAAGTATAACACGGACATTGTCAATGAAGAACCCACCTAAGGTTTGGGTCGATCCCATAGGAAATATCGTTACTGTGTAGAATAATACTAGTATTTATGATTTTAGTTCAGTTATTTCCTAATGGGGGGTTTAAAGAACTAATCAAGAAAGAATGTGGCCAATTGGTGTTGTGATCAAATTTATGCAATTTACTAGGGAAATGTTACCCATGGATTCCTAACAACTTTGGGTTATTACACTAGTGATCTATCCTACTACTCAGCCTGCAGAACTGATAAAATAGGTTCAACCCAACCACTGATTCATCCCTCTTGGATGACTATAATCAATTATCGTATTATGTCTCTTGAGTGATTTCACTTTAACGTTTATTAAAGTTCAAGGTTTTGTTGTTCTTCTCTTTTCCTAATCATTACTTCTCTAGGTTCAAGAATGTAGAGAATACGGACAAGTCCTAATGTTGCACACCATTAAGAAACATTTATGATGAAGGGATGAACAATACAAGCTTGCATATTGGTTAAGAATCCCTTTATGTTAACCCTAGTTAGTTATTCCACCATGGTTCCCACAACCCTAGTTGTGGAGGCTTTAACTATTCATGATTGCAAGAAAAGAATTAGATTCCATTGAAGGAAACACAATTATCAACTTACAATAACGATAGAAGAAAAACCCTGGGATCTACCAACTGACATGTTCTCTGAATTTCACCATGGTTCCTTTGTATGAGTCGTATATTGACACTATGATTTGTAGCTTCAACTCGTACTAAGAGCTTCTACAAGTACACCTCTTTTGAAGTTTTCCACAACTTATAGGGTACGACTCATACCAGGATAGTATGAGTCACCATGAGTCATTTTTTGGTCCAGCACTTGTGCAATTCTCTAAATTCTGCTATAATTTCCAAGTATGGCTCGTACCACTAAGTTATGGCTCGTACTGAAGCCTGCAATTGGCCTATTTTCTGCACTCTTTCTACTCTTTTTTAATAATCCAACTCCAAACCTGGTTTCCCTGAAAACAAGGTAAGAGTACCTCATATTTGTATAAACGCACCTCATATTTGCATACCTAGCGAAGGAACCTTTTCTATGTTTTAAGAGTCGAATGTGTTGTAAAACCACATCACATTAGACACCTACGACAATGGCTATGGAATTCATGCCGACAAAGGGGGAAACAAGCTAACATACTTTAGCTTCAATACTAGCTGAGCTCGAGCATTCAACATCATGAATCTAATGCCTAAAGGCAATCCAAGATGCAGCCAAGAACACAATCAACAAACTAAACAATGATGACAACACGATTGAAGCTCCACTGACAAGATTCATACAAATTCGATGGTAGAAACTCCAAAACAACAACTTACCCGTGTTAACACACCTATCAAAAACCTCAATAACTAAGGAAAACCAAACAAAGAAGTCTTACCATCAGCATCACCATGAGAGAACTCCAAACAACTGTCAAAACATCTGAGAATACCACCCAAATACGATCTAAATAAAGGATTCAACTTCCTGACCTTCAATTTTGATAACGTCAAAAATACACTCTTCATTACAAAAAAGCGTAAATGGTCATTGTAAAAAAACAAATATCCCAACGGATGCCTGGGCCGAATCCCATAGAGACTAACAAATGATATGCACAAGTATTGTTTTCAAAAGTGAAATTAGTTCGCACCACTAAAAAATAACAAAGAAACAACCATTTTGGGGGAGACTTGATGTTAACAATATGATATAGATTCTAACTCAGCTAATTAAAATAGCGAAATAACCAAAGTTGTCGACAATAATGAGAAGGACTAGAGGTGTGGTGTAGATGATATGCTAATTAAACAAGGCTATTCTAGACATTTCATTAGTTCAAATTGTGTAAATAACTTTGAGCAGGTGGGAATTCTATATTTTTCAACCTCATAAACGCCTCTTGCTGGAGTTCATTCGAACCACTAGACGCAATTAAATCAACCTAATCAAGTTTGGATTAATAGCTGCACTAATCTCTAGCTATTAGCTATTAATTATGAATGAGAATATGTGTTTGACTATGTCTAGCCCAACTCCACAATATCACATCCATATCCACCATTAAATTCTGTCCCAATACTCAATTCTTCTTTTTCAAGCAAAAATCAAGTAAGAAAAGTAGACTAACATCTGCAACTATGGATCATCAATAATAAATTGGAGAGAACTTAATAGAGTTACACTAAGTAAACAATGTTGAAATGAATCTAGCAATGCCTAATCTAATTAAGCATTCATCAACACACACCTCTAGTTAATGATTTAGCTACTCATGGTTCAAAAATTAAAAAACATATTTAACAATAAACTCATTGATTTCAATAATAAGAGTAGTAAAATCAAATTCAGCAATAATTCATCAACAACGGTGGTACCTTGCTATAGAGGAAGAGGAAGAAAAAGAAAAACAATCTTTTATAATTTCCAACAATAGAATTCTACTTTCTTCTTCTACAAAGAGAATATTCTCAAAAAGCTAAAAGTTAAGATCTCCCTCGTTACAGAGTACTTCTCTCTAGAATATATCAAAAAGTAGGATACCCAAAACTCTCTTTTTCAGTGTTGGACACATTTGCCTCTGCTCTGGCATTCTGGTACTTGCGAGAGTACCGGCGGTTCACCAGTTACATTTCATGAACTGCTGATGCTCCTTCAGTGAATTCCAGTGTCCTTCGGCAGTTCCTTCGCCGACTCACCATCCTCCAACCATACTCCGCCGATTTATTTCTCTTTGATCCAGCTCTTTCAGGTTTCAATAGGCGATTTAACCCTCAGGTCGCCGGTTGATATCTGTGATCGCTGGTTGCTTTAGTTCTCCAAAGTAGTGGTCTTCTGCATTTGGCCGGCGTTTCCCCAATCTTCTCAGGTGAAGCACCGATTTTTACCTGGTTCTCTTCTTTTTACTCCCTTTCTTGCTCTTTTCTAAAAATTAGATATGTGCACACAAAAAGGCAAAAAAGGCATAAAATCCATCTCAATGACTTGTAAACTAAGCTAAAGCTCATGCTTAACAGCCTAATGAGTTGGTTAATTACCAACTCACCAAAATCTCAAACTTGAAGCATTGCTTGTCCTCAAGTAAAGCAGTTATTATCATATGAAGAACATGTCATTCCGCATAAGTTTATACATCAATGACCTCTTAACCCATGACAACCCCAAAATGCTCACCAACTCACCATAAAAGAAGAAGGCAATTCCCCCCAAAACAAGAAAAATGGAAAATTTTCAAGAGGCCACCACCATTCAAAAACATGATGCACAAGAGCTTTCATTTTGCAAAATGAGGGAATAGCTTATCCATGAAGTACACATAGCATCTCAATTCATAATCATTGCACATTCAATGCTTGCCTTAGAGCTTACATTTCTCATGTCCTATGCACACATTTACCCTTAATGCTATTGTGTCCTCAAAAGGGATGATGTCACTCACAGAAGAGAAAGTCCCTATTCTTTATCACTAAATCAACACATTCACACAAGGGATCGTAAAAAGTGAAGATTGCACTCACTCTCCCAAAAGAAATCTTCATGCACACAACTCGACCCATAGGCTCGTCCTTCGTGTAATTCGCCACTAATGTAGAGCAACTGTACTTAAAATCACTTAGGACTTGTGTGTCATAATGTAGGTTAGGGCTAAGGGTAGGATAAATGTTTAGCCTTAGTGACTAATGCCTCCCTAATGCCTTTACAAACTTGCAACATCCCATCATCTTGTTCAGATCACTCCCCTTCATTTTTCCTTGTTCATCATCTTCATATTTTTGCTGCAACATAAGCCACCCTTATAACTTTTATGAATTTCACACTTAGCCTTCTCTATGCAAGAGATAACACCTATCAATAGTTCTTCCTCTTTTGATGATTCAATGTCTCTCAACTCATTGGTTCACTTATCTCATCAAATTTTTTTGTGCTACCTCAATTTTTAGGCTACTCATAGTTAAACCCCGAAATCCCTAAGATCAGACCCGGAGTTGAAATGGAGAAAACAAATATTTCTGCACCAGGTCACAGGACGAGCCATCCAGTGACCCATCAGGAACACCACGAGTCATTAAGTGACTCGTGGGGAGATGGTTAGACTTGGTTGAAACTTTATGTTTAGAGTGACCAGGGGGGTGACCACAAGTCGTGGTCACCACCATGACCCGTTAAGTCATCCATGGTCAAGAGAGGTTGGTGGATCAAGAATCTTGGGCAGTGCACCTAATGACTGGTCACCACAAGTCGTTGGGTACACCACGATTCATGGTGTATCTCGTGGTCACCCTCAGGAGAGTTTTGGCAGTGTAGGCGATGACTGGCAGACCACGCGTAATGGTCCAGGGCATAACCCATCCAGTCCCTCTTTGGGATTGGCAGTATGTTTTTCCCTGCGAATTTATGAAGGGATTTTCGGTAATTCCTATGTTCCTAAGGACTAAACTACATCTTTTTAACTCAAAATAGAGTTTTTAAAGAATGTTTAAGTCATTCTAAGCCTATCCTAATTGATGCATGCAAGTTTAGAAGTTTGAGAGATGATCAAGCCAAGTTCTACAAAGTTCTTCCTCAATTCTCTTTGGGCAACAAAGGAAGTGGTAAAACCAGATCCCTTCAGATATGTATGGAAATGAATGGGTGCAATAGTCCACACCCATGCACAATTCCCTCTCAATTCATGATTTTCTAATTGATGATTCCATGCGGGTTTTACCCAATGCATGAATTCCTAAGTTTCACTCATGGGTATGATCTGAGCATGTTTTAAATGATGAATTATGATTAATGGGTAGATTTTTCAATGTTTTAAATTATAAATTATGTTTTTAACTTTTCAAAACTATGATTCCCATCCATTAATGTTCATGAAAGTTGAGATCTATGAGATATGTTTTCAAGTGTGATGAGATTTTTCCAAAGAAGGCTTGATTCGAAATACCCTTGTTTATGTCCATGTTTTCAAAGTGAATAAAGTTTATTTCAAGCATATATAAGTATTGGGCAAGCCCATATTATCAAGTATGTTTTATGATTTTTTGAACTAGCTTCCCACATGGTTTTGGAGTCAACACTCCCATTATTTTCAGCTTGTGGTATGGTTTGAGCCAATGCTCCTCATGTTATGATTTCAGATTATGCATGTATGTGTTATTCAGCTTCGTCATTAGACAATGATCATCTTCGTTGAAAAACGATGGAGAGCATATGCATGTTTTTGGGAGTAGTGTCTAGCACTGAGCAGGCTAAGGGTCAGTCACCCTATGCCTCAGAACTATGCGCCAAGATAGGTATGTTCATATTATTTGGGACCTCTCTTGTGAGCTTCCCCTTCCCCAAGGGGCCTTGAGCTTGATATCGATATCATAGTAGCGCCCTTAGCCCTGGCAAGGATTTGGATGGCTCTACCACCTGAGTGTGATGGGCGGGACCACGTAAGCTCTATCGTGGTAATGTCGGTTATATGAAGAGTCTCCCATTGTTCCTCATGATTTCAGTTATGCATGTACATCAGTCATGATATTATGGTTTCAACAGGTTTGACCAAATGTTCAGTTTTACTTGTGATTATCAATTTTTAGGTTTAGGTTATTCCATTCAGTTATGATGTTCAGTTATGACAGATCATGATTTCAGAAAATAGCATGCAAGCCCTACTCTCTAAATCTTATCTTGATTATGTTTTATTATATGCATGATTTAATGATTTTACTTACTTAGCGATTTTACTTATCTTGCATACTCAGTACATTCAATGTACTGACCACATACTCTATGATGTATCATTTTATGATAAAGCTCCGATATCCAAACTTAGTCTCATCGCTAGTCAGACTTTCAGAGTTAGCATTTCTCAGTGTCAGTTGGTGCGTCCTCAGTTGGTGCGTCCTCATCTTTAAAGGGCCCTTCTTATCAGTAGTATTTCGTCTTTTCAATTTTCAGACTATAAAGAGTTAGTTGGGGCCTTGTCCCATAAACTCGTTAGTATTAGAGGCTTATTCGGACACAGTTGTCTTTCATCTTTAGACTCATGTATGTATTCAAATGTTATGTTTTGTTTAGTCTTCCGCTATGTTATTCATGTTGAACTTCTGCTTATTTATGATTGCGTTAGATGTATGTTCATGTCATGGGACAACTTGGAGCCTCTCAGGGTTTCTTGCCTCGTGTCTCGATCTGGGCCTATGTTCGAGTCGTCTAAATACTTGGTATCAGAGCATTAGGTTTTCAAGTGTCCAAGGGTGTCCGAAATGTGCGTTAAGTAGAGTCTTTTTCATAGGTGTGAAGCAGGCCACACTTATTAAAAAGAGGCTACGAGACGTTTAGGAAATGTTCCCTTCTTTCATGATCTATGTCGTGTAGTGAAATGTCTCTCTATCCTTCTAACTCATGCTATACATGTTTGCAGACTCATGCCTCCCTGCAGAGCTAACGGAAGAAGAAATGGAAACAAAAATGGCCATGAGGATTGCAATGGAGATGGCATCAGCAGGCCTCACCATCCCATGAAGAGCATATACCCGAGCCGGTTGCCCGCAGAGTTCCGGGCAGCCATTCAAATGTTAGAGCAGACCTTGATCGAGCAGGTCAATCAGCAAGCGGTAGCACATGTCCCTTAGAATGGGAATGCGGCAGCGACAAAAGTTATGGACTTCCTGAGGATGAACCCTCCTGAGTTCCTTAGATCGAAGGTGGACGAGGATCCACATGAGTTCATTGAAGAGGTTTTGAAGATCACCCAAATTATGGGGGTGACTGGGGAGGAGTGCGCTGACTTACCATTATACCAGTTAAAGGGGGTCGTGCACATTTGGTTCAAACAATGGAAGGATAGTAGGGCAGTCGGAGCAGGCCCTATTAGTTGGGATGAGTTTCATGCCGCTTTTGTAGATCGGTTCTTCCCTCGGGAGATGAGGTAGATCAAAGAGGCCGAGTTTTTGAATCTACAACAAGGAAAGATGACAGTTCAAGTGTATTCCTTGGAGTTCACCCATCAGTTAAAGTATGCATCTGAGATGGTGGAGAATCAGAGAGCCCATGTGAGTAGGTTTGTACACTGGATAGCAGACTACTTGGTTAGGGATTGCCGGACTGCGATACTTCTTCAGGATATTAAATTTTCTCGGATAGTCCTATACGCCCAGCAAATGGAGGCGGTACAGGTGAGTGAGCGGGAGAGAGAGGCCAAGAGGGAAAGGACTGATAGCTTGAGATTATCCCAGTAGAGACCTACTGGGCACCGTTAGCAGTCTCACCTAAGATCTTCAGTCCCAATAGTATTCAGCTATGAGTGTGCCATCGTGGTCCAGGCCCCATCAGGGGGGACGAGCATCAGGCTCGAGAAGTCAGAATAGCTGACCAGTAGAGACCAGCCCTCTAGAGTGTAGTAGATGTGGCTGAAGACACACAAGTCAGTATTTGGCGGGTATAGGTGCTTGCTCCGAGTGCGAGAAGATCGGACACATGCTTAGACATTGTCCAGCAGCCAGACAAGGTCATGATAGGGGCTGAGACCTAACCTCCAGTTCAGCAGCTCCACCAGCACGCCTAACTTAGCAGAATGCATCCACCAGTGGAGGTGGCGGCCAGCGCTAGAATAGGTTTTATGCCCGAGCATCCCGTCAAGAGTAGGAGGTCTCCCTAGATGTAGTCAATGGTATGTTACGATTATTCCACCTTGATCTATATGCATTGTTAGATCCAGGGGCTTATCTATCTTTTGTGACGCCCTATGTTGCTAGTAGTTTTGGAGTCAGTCCAGAAATCTTATCAGAACTGTTCTCAGTCTCTAGTCCAGTTGGTGATTCAGTTATAAATAGACAATTATATAGAAATTGCCCTGTCACAGTTCATTAGAAAGTCACCTCAGCATATTTAGTAGAGTTAGCCATGACTGATTTTAATGTTATCCTCGACATGGATTGGCTATTTTCATGCTATGCTTCAGTGAATTGTAGAACCTGTGCAATAGAGTTCAGATTTCTAGGTGAACCTGTCTTAGAGTGGAAGGGTAGTTCAGTTGTGCCTGTAGGTCATTTTATTTCCTACCTTAAGGCCAGAAAGATGATTTCTAAGGGTTGCATGTACCATCTAGTTAGGGTGAATGATGCTACGTCTAAGAACTCGACTATCCAGTCAGTTCCAATAGTATGTGAGTATCCAGAAGTGTTCCTAGATGATATACCAGGAATTCCTCCCGAGCGGGAGATTGATTTTGGTATTGACCTTCTTCCCTATATGCAGCATATATCTATTCCTCCTTACAAAATGACCCCAGCAGAGCTAAAGGAATTGAAGGAGTAGTCGAAGGACCTCCTAGATAAGGGTTTCATAAGACCTAGCAAATCCCTGTGAGGTGCTATAGTTCTCTTGGTTTGCAAAAAAAGATAGTTCTCTTCGCATGTGCATTGATCATAGGAAATTGAACAAAGTTACCATCAAGAATAGGTATCCTCTTCCCAGGATTGATGATTTGTTTGACCAGCTTCAGGGTGCTAAGTTCTTTTCAAAGATAGATCTCAGATCGGGTACCATCAACTCAGGGTTAAGGAGAGCGATATTCCGAAGACAACCTTTAGGACTCGATATGGTCATTATGAGTTTGTATTTATATGTTTTGGACTAATGAATGCTCCTGCAACTTTTATGGATTTAATGAACAGGGTGTTCAAGCCATATCTAGATTTGTTTGTGATTGTGTTCATAGATAATATCCTTATATACTTTCGGAGCGAAAAGGAGCATGCCACTCATTTGAGGGTGGTGCTACAAACCTTGAAGGATCGTCAGCGATATGCTAAATCCACCAATTTTGGCACCACTTTATGATAATGAAACCAACCAGCAAAAAGCATTAACGCTGCAAAGACCAATTCCCCAATTGCTGTACAATAGAATTTTTTTTTCATTTTTATTATTTATTTATTAATTATTAATATTTTGGTCAATCGTTGAATAAAATCAATTGTTCTTGATACACAGTATGTACCCACATACATGTTATATAACCGGATATGTAAATTTGAGTTTTGATTGAACTCAATGGCATTTTTGGGTCATGTGGTGTCAAGTGAGGGTGTAAAAGTAGACTCCCAGAAGATAGAGGCATTGAAGAATTGGCCTAGACAGGGGAATCCTTCGGATATCAGGAGTTTCTTGGGTTTAGCTGGTTATTATCGGTGATTTGTTGAGGGGTTTTCATCTATTGCAGCACCGTTGACCAAATTGACCCAGAAAAAAGTGAATTTCCAATGGTCGGAGGCTTGAGAAAAGAGCTTCAAAGAGTTGAAGACTCACTCATCTTAGCACCAATGTTAACCCTACCTGAGGGTACCGATGGATTTTTGGTATATTGTGATGCTTTGAGGATCAGACTTGGTAGTGTATTGATGCAGCATGAAAAGGTTTTAGCATATGCTTTCAGACAGCTGAAGGTTCATGAAAAAAATTACCAAACTCATGGTCTTGATTTGGAAGCAGTAGTGTTTGCCTTGAAGATTTGGAGACACTATTTGTACAGGGTCCATGTAGATATGTTTACAGACCATAAAAGCCGGCAATACATGATTACCCAGAAGGATCTTAATCAACGTCAAAGGAGGTGGTTTGAGTTACACAAGGATTATGATATGAGTGTCCTTTACCATCCGGGCAAGGTTAATGTTGTAGAAGATGCTCTTAGTAGGCTTTCTATGGAGAGTGTGTCTCATGTAGGCAATGAGAGAAAGGAGCTAGTAAAGGATGTGCATCGGCTTGCATGGTTGGGAGTTCATTTGGTTGACTCGACCGATGGTGGTGTTATTTTTTATAATGGATCATAATCATCCTTGGTGGCTGATGTAAAGGCTAGACAAGACGAGGATCCTATTTTGGTGAAATTAAAGGAAGTGATTCAGAATCATAAGGTTGAAGTCTTCTCCAAAGGGGGTGATGGTGTGCTTCGATATCAGGGTCGTTTGTGTGTTTTGGGTGTCGATGATTTAAGTGTTCGGATGTTGCATGAGGCTCATGGTTTTAGATATTCCATACATCCAGGTGCCACTAAGATGTACCATGACCTATGGGAAGTCTATTGGTGGAATGACATGAAGAAGGACATTGAAGAATTTGTGGCTAAGTGTCCAAATTGTCAAATGGTGAAAGTGGAGAATCAGATATCGGGAGGTGTGCTTCAAGGCATTAGTATCCCTATGTGGAAGTGGGAGGAGATTAATATGGACTTCATCACAGGGTTGCCTCGCACTCGTCGAAAGTATGAGTCCATTTGGGTGGTTGTGGATAGGTTGACCTAAGCAGCTCATTTCCTACAGGTCAAGACTACCGATTCAGCAGAGGATTATGCTAAATTATACATTTGGGAATTGGTTAGGTCGCATGGATTGCCATTGTCCATCATATAAGATAGAGGTACTCAATTTAGCTCACAACTTTGGAGATCGTTTCAGAAGGGACTTGGCAATTCAAGTCAAGCTTAGCAGAGCATTTCACCAGCAAACAAATGGTCAGGCATCGTGGACTATTCAGATGCTCGAGGACATGTTGAGAGCATATGTGATTGACTTCAAGGGTAGTTGGGATGATCATTTGCTTCTCATTGATTTTCCGTATAACAATAGCTACCATTCCAACATTTAGATGGCTCTGTTTGAGGCTCTCTCTGGGCGGAGATGTATATCGTCTATTTGTTGGTTTGAAGTTGGTGAAGCCGCGATGATAGGACTAGATTCAGTTCATGAGGCTATAGAGAAAGTTCATCTTATAAGGGACAGGTTGAAAATAGCCCAGAGTCGCCAAAAGTCCTATGCGGATGTGAGGAGGAGGGACTTTGAGTCTGAAGTTGATGATTGAGTGTTTTTGAAGGTATCTCCCATGAAGGGAGTGATGAGGTTCAGAAAGAAAGGGAAACTCAGTCCTCGTTATGTCAGCCCATATCGGATTGTGAAAGAGTTGGAAAGGTAGCATATGAGTTGGAGTTGCCCAATGAATTAGCTTCAGTCTGTCCAGTTTCCATGTATCGCTCTTAAAGAAGTGTTTGGGAGATCCAGCTCTAGTTTTTCCGGTGGAGAGTGTAAGTGTGAAGGATAGCTTTAGTTATGTGGAGGTTTGGATGGAGATATTGGATCGTCAGGTTCGTAAGCTAAGAAATTGTCACGACCCGAATGTAGACCCAGACCGCAACACGGGACAAGGAGCCCCGAGAGACTCCAAGTCTACCCATGGCATGAACATACATTTAACTTAATCAAGTAAAGTGGAATACTTAACATAATGACATAGCGGGAACGTAATCATGGCACACATGTAATAGAAACACACTTCATACATATAGCTGAATACTACACATAGGCTGAAATCCTCTAACATATCTGATGGGTTGATAGGACAATACCCCCAACTAACCTAACAATTATGGAAAACTAAGCATAAAGAGATATCTGAAATCAACTGGTCCTCGGAGAATGAGGACTCACCAAAGAGCTGGATGCTAATCAGTAAGACGAGCTAATGACGGTGCTGGGTCGGAAGATCGGAGCCTGTATCATGAAATGATACAACATAGAGTATGTGATCAGTACGTGGAATGTACCAAGTATGTAAGGTAAGTAAAAAAGACATTTAAAATACATAAAAGTTCATAAGAGGTCATAAGAGTAGGACAACATGCTCATAACATAAATATCATAATGCAACATAAGGCTCAAGGTTTTCAAAACATTCATAATTCATTCATTATTATAGTCATAAGAGAAACTTTATAAATCATAACTTGAGCCAAAATAACATAAACATAACAATGCATAAAAACATGCGGAAAAATGGGAGAACTCGTCATAACCGACACCATCATGATAGAGCCTTACATGATGCGCCAACTATCTCGCTCAAGTGGGCAGAGCCATCCCTGGCTTGCCAGGCAAGGGATGTGCATTATGTGATATCACGAAAGAGGTGATCCATTAACATTGTAATGTATCAACATGAACCTACGGTGGCATATAGTTATGAGAAATTGGTCTAGTTCTTTGATCGTCGGGCTCCTTGGTGCTAGACACTGCTTCCAAAAACATGCACATTAGGCTCATACATAATTCATAAACATTATTCATGAGATTCATGGCCAAATAAACATTTAACATCGTTGATCCCCATTTACATACATGTTTAGCCTTGAAACAAGTGCCCTTTAGTCCGCTAACATCATAAATCAATCAATCATGAAATCCATATTATAAATTGTAAATCATTCTTGAATAGCGGGTGTTGCCCAATACTTTAACATGCTTAAATAATCTCAATTCACTTGAAAACGTGATTATAAACATGGGTAACTTGAAAACATTCTTTCCATCATAAATACTTCATCATACGTTAACATTCATCATAAATCCTAACTTTCATGAACTTCTCATAATTGGGAATTTAAATTTAAAAAGTTGAAACATGATTTTTAAAGAAAAACAACGTAAAACTTGCCCATGAATCATAATTCAATAGTAGGAATACATTTACATCATACCCGTGTAGGGAATTAGGAATTTCATGCATTGGTTAAACCCCATTGAATTACATAGGAGATTTCATGATTTTGAGAGAGATTTGGCATGGGTGTGAAAGGATTCACCCACTCATAACCCTACATACCTGATTAAAGATGATTCATACTCTTCCTTGATTTCCCAAGAGGAAGTTGAGAAGAATTGGAAGGGCTTAAGGTTGATCTCCTCTCTAACTTCCTAACTTTGCATGCATGGGTGTAGAATAGGCTAGAATGGTTTATCCCACCTAATACATTCTGAAAATGGCTTAAAACGATGTAGTATAGGACCCTAGAGCATAGGAATGATGAGAATACCCTTAATAATTTCATAAAAAACAATTGTTCGTCATTCTCTACAAGGGACCTAATGAGTCGTTTCCACAATCCGTGAGTCATCACATCGGTTGTTGGGTACACTGTCAAAATTTCACCTGGAACTCATAAGGGGCAAGCGTACGAGTCGTTACCGGTGACCATGACTCGTGGTCACCACTCGTCATATGTATTGTTTGAGATTTAAAATAAATTCTATCCTGCTGACCATGACCCATCCCACGAATCGTGGTGAATGACCACGACTCATGGGGACCTTCCGTAGCGTACATTGCCATTTTTTTCTTCACCTTCTCAAAATTATGGCCCACGACTGACTCAACGAGTTATGGGGCCTGACCACGACTCGTGGTGACGTCCGTGGGGATCTTGAATCCCAACTTTCCAACTCACACCCTGAACCTCACGCAAGTCATCTCACGAGTGGTGGTCTACCCCACGAGTCATAGAATGACTCGTTTTGTGACCTGATGCTAGATTTCTAGTTTTTCTCCATTTCACTCTCGGGCCTAATCTCTGGACTTTTGGGTTATAACAATATCTCCCTCTTGGGAATATTCATCTTCGAATTTTGAAAATCATATGGAAAAACAGAGAAAATACAATCATCATATTCAAATACTGATCATTTAAGCCGAAAACTAACGAAATGACTAACTCCGATTCAAACTACATGGCTAAACTGAATTCATGAATCACATACACACCCACATACATGAAAGAAACTGGGGCACATGAACAGAACTTGAAAACTAAATAGAGTTTTAGGGCAAAAACTAATACCTAAAGCTGGAACTAAGCTGGTAGAGAATAAATGTGGGTATTTAACCATCATGTCCGCCTCAACTTCCTACGTAGCTCCCTCAACATGCTGCGTCCTCCATACAACTTTCACTCAAGCTACTTCCTTGTTTCGTAGCCTATGAACCTGACGATCCAATATTTCCACCGGAACCTCTTCATAACTAAGGTTGTCTTTCACGCCAACACTGTCCACCAGGACATCTAGCATGGGATCACCCAAACATTTCTTTAGGAGTGATACATGGAAGACAGGATGCACAGAAGCTAATTCTGAGGGCAACTCCAATTAATACGCCACCTTGCCAACCTATTTTACAATTCGGTAGGGGCCAACATAACAAGGGATGAGTTTTCCTTTCTTACCAAACCCCATCATTCCCTTCATGAGAGACACCTTCAAAAACATCCAATCATCAACTTCAAACTCGAGTTCTCTTCTTCTCACATTGGCATAGGAGTTTTGGTGACTTTGAGCTATTTTCAACTGGTCCCATATGAGCTGAACCTTCTCCATAGCCTCATGGACTGAATCTGGTCCTATCATCGCAGCTTCACCAACTTCCAACCAACCAATAGGTGATCTACATCTCTACCCATAGAGAGCCTCAAACGGAGCCATCTAAATACTGGAATGGTAGTTGTTATTGTATGCAAACTCGATAAGACGAAAATGATCATCCCAACTACCTTTGAAGTCAATCGCGCATGCTATCAACATGTCATCGACAGTCTGATTGTCCACTCCGCTTGACCATCCATTTGCGAGTGAAATGTTGTGCTGAGCTTAAATTGAGTACCTAGTCCTTTTTGAAGAGACCTCCAAAACTGAGAGGTAAATTGAGTACCATTGTCCGATATGATGGACAAGGGCACTCCATGTAACCGAACTAGCTCTAGGATATATAGTTTGGCTTAATCCTCCACCGAATTTGTGGTTTTGACTGGTATAAAATAAGAGACCTTAGTCAACCTATCCACAACCACCCAAATAGAGTAATAGTGTCGAGGAGTGCGAGGCAAACCTTTTATGAAGTCCATATTAATTTCTTCCCACTTCAAAGTAGGAATACTAATATCTTGAAGCACCCCTCCCGAACTCTGATGCTCGACCTTCACTTGCTGACAATTTGGACACTTAGCCACTAATTCTACGATGTCCTTCTTCATACCATTCGACCAATAGACTTCTCGTAAATCACGATACATCTTGGTGGCACCTGGATTGATTGAATACCTGGATCCACGAGCCTCGTGCAATATTCGATTCCTCAAATCACCAACATCCGGAACACATAAGCGACCCTTGTATCGAAGCACACCATCACCACCTTTGCAGAGGACCTCTACTTTCTAATTCTGAACGACCTCCTTTAACTTTACAAAAATAGGGTCTTCATCTTGCCTAGCTTTTACATCAGTCACCAAGGATGATTTTGATCCGTTCTGAACTATAACACCGCCATCGGTCGAAGCCACCAACCAGACTCCCAACCTTGCATGTCAATGCACTTCTTTCACCTAGCTCCTTCTTTCCCTCATCTACATGGGACACACTTTTTATAGAGAGTCAACTAAGTGCCTCTGCTACTGCATTTGCTTTGCTCGGATTGTAAAGCACACTCATATCATAATCTTTATGTAGCTCAAACCACCTCCTTTGCCGAAGATTGAGATCCTTCTTGGTAAACACATATTGTAGGCTTTTATGATCCATAAACACATTTAGATGGACCCCATACAAATAGTGTCTCCATATCTTTAAGGCGAACACCACCGCGGCCAATTCAAGATCATGGGTCGGTAGTTCTTTTCATGTACTTTCAACTGTCTAGAGGCATACGCTATAACTTTTCTGTTTTGCATCAATACTCACCCAAGTCTAATCCTGGAAGCATCACAATACACCACGAACCCATCGATACCCTTGGATAGGGTTAACATCAGTTCTGAAGTAAGTCGAGTCTTTAACTCCTGAAAGCTCCTCTCACAAGCCTCTGACCATTGGAATTTCACCTTCTTTTAGGTCAACTTGGTCAAAGGTGCTGCAATAGATGAGAAACCTTCAACAAATCTTTGATAGTAGCCAGCTAAGCCTAAAAAGTTCCAGATATCTGAAGGACTCACCGGTCTAGGATAATTCTTCACCACTTCTATTTTCTCAGCATCCACTTTTATGCCCTCACTTGATACCACATGCACCAAAAACGCCACGTAGTTTAACCAAAACTCGCACTTGATGAATTTTGCATATAATTGGGCGATCTTTAAGAGTCTGTAGCACCACTCTCAAATGAGCGGCATGCTCCTCCTCGCTCCGAGAGTATATCAAGATGTCATCAATAAACACAATCATGAACATATACAAGTATGGTTTGAAAACCCTGTTCATTAAGTCCATAAAAGTTGTAGGAGCATTCGGTAGTCCAAAAGACATAACTACAAACTCTTAATGACCATAACGCATCTTGAAGGCTGTCTTGGGGAAATTACTCTCCCGAACTCTTAGCTGATGGTATCCGAATCTAAGATCTATCTTCGAGAAAAACATGGCACCCTGAAGCAGGTCAAATAAATCATCAATCCTAGGTAGAGGCTCTTGATGGTGACTTTGTTCAATTGGCGAAAATTAATACATATACGAAGAGAACCATCCACCTTTCGGACAAAGAGAATCAGTGCACCCCACGAGGATTTTCTTGGTCTAATGAAACCCTTATTCAAAAGATCCTTTAACTACTCCTTCAACTCTTTTAGCTCAGCTGGAGCCATTATGTAGGGAGGAATAGATATAGGATGTGTGTCGGGAAGAAGGTCAATAGCAAAATCAATTTCCCTCTTGGGAGAGACACCCGATAGATCATCAGGGAACACTTCTGGATATTCACATACCACTGGAACTGACTGGATAGTTGGGGTCTCGGTCTCAACATAATTAACCCTAACTAGATGGTATACAACCCTTAAAAATAATCTTCCTAGACTTAAGATAGGAAAATAAACGACCTACTAGCACGGCCAAACTACCCTTCCATTGTAAGACTGACTCACCCGGAAAGCGGAACTCCACTGCATGGGTTCTACAATTAACAGAAGCATAACACGCATACAACCAATCCATGACACGAATAATATCAAAGATTGTCATGGCTAACTCTGCTAGGTTTGCGGAGGTGACTTTCTGTAATATTGTGATCGGGCAACTTCTATACACCCGCCTACTTACAACTGAATCACCAATGGGAGTAAAGACTGAGAATGGTTCTGACAAAATCTCGAGACTGACTCTGGATCTAACAAAGCATAAGCATCAAGGTGAAACACTTGTAACATACCGGTAACCACATCCGGTGAAGTCTCGTGCTCTTGACATGAGTGATGAAGGGCGTACTTACACATTTCATAGACGTATTTTGCCCACACTTTACTATGTTTTGAGAACACATTATGTGTGTTTTTATGTTTTTATGTTTTATATTTGTGAAAATGGATAACACACGTGATGAGATGTTTTTAGGGCTTAAAATGATGAATTTTAAGGTATTTAAGGCTTATTGATCAAATGTGAAGAAGTGGGATCGAAAAATGAAAAAATTGAAGTTCGAATGATGTTGGCACTACCATGCACAAGGCTACTACACACTGGCACAAGGCCAGGCGCGGCGCGGCCCTCCTTCAGCGCAACAACAGGCGTGAGGCGCCAACATTTCTCGACATGGGCAGGCGCGAGGTGCCCCAACATTTGTGCAAGGAGACACGCACAACAGCCTTCCTTCCAGTGTGTTGGCAGGTGCACATCGGCAATGGATGCAGCAGATTCATAGGGCAACGCAACAAGGATGTTCGAAGAGCCAAAATTGGTTTCCTACATCAACTAGGAAGAGGAAATGCACAAATCCCAAGACAAATTCATCAAGGAACAAGGAAGACATAAAACTACTATAAATACTCCTTTATTTTCATTTAATAGCTATTAAGTTTTAAATCAATCTTTTGAGTATCAAGCTTTACATCAAGTTTCAAGTCTTTCAATCTAGTTTTAAGAGTTAGTTTTATTTTGAGATGCAATTGTAAAGTTGTTATTCCGAATTTTGCATTAATCAAGTTAAGGTTCTTCCGATCATTGTTGTAAGTATTAATTTAAGCTTTTGTCTATGAATGTTATTAAATTACATATGAACATGATAGGGTAAAACTACCACAACTAGGGTTGTGGAAACCATGGTGAATTAATGAACTAGGGTTAGCACGAAGTGATTCTAAAACCAATACTAAACAATTTATATTGTATTCTCTTCATCTTTAATAATTCTTAGCGGTGCGCAACGTTAGGAAGTGCCCGAATTCTTTACTTGCATTGGTCGAAGAGCTAGAGATTAGGAAAAGAGAAGTACAACAGAGCCTTGATCTTGATGATCATTGTATTAACTTGAGTTGTGGTCGCAGGATAGTTATATATGGAACTTATGATAATGGTTAGTTTGCAAAACTCATGAGACTTGGTCGAGTAATTGAGGATAGTCATTCAATAGGGATCGTTTGAATGAACCTAAGTTATCAGTTATATAAATAAAGTATTGGAATAGATCACTAGTGTAAAACCCACAGTAGTTAAGGATCCATGGGGAACACTTACCCTAGTTAATTTCATAAATTTGGAAACAACCACCAACTTCTCAACATTTTTACTTATTTTTACAAATTCCCACTCTTAGGTAATAATCAACTAAAAAGCTTAAGCACTAGCGTTTTTCTACATCTTTCCATGTTCCTTATGGGATCGAACCCAACCTCTAAGTTGGGTTCTTTATTGACAACGTCCGCTTTATACTTCAGTTGGAAGTGTGGTTCGAGTGTTATCAAAAAGTGGCGTCATTGTTGGGGAATACAGTTTAGGATTATATTAATTTCTTGTGTTTAACTTTTAGTCTTTATTTCTTTTTTTGTTTTTCTTTTATTTTCTGACGTGTCACAAGGCAGCTTGGTAAAACAAGCGGCCAAGATGTGACCACGGTCTCAACAGGTATCTTGATGAAGCTTGAGTAATCAAGATACATGTGTTGTGCCGCGGTGTTAAACTCAGGCGCTACTTGGGAGGCAACCCAAGATAAACTTTTTCGTTTGTTTTTACATGTTTGTTCAAGTGTGCAGGTGATAGATCATAATTTTCAATAAAGATTAAGCTTAAATATTGAAGACAAGGAGTAGAGGCCTAGGGAGTTCTTCTTGTACTCTATTACTTTATGCTTATTTATTTTAGCACTAGGGATAGTGTAACCAATTAAGTGTGGGGTGGGAGATGTGAACTTCATATGACCATGCATGCCTTAATTTCTAAATTTGCACATGGTATTTGCACATGGTAGGCCTAGTTTTTTTTGGAATTTATGATTTATCATGCATTCTTGTTAGTGTGTAGTATTTTTTAGTTTTATTTTATTTTGTGTTCCTCCGGTTTTTATTTTCGTTACTTTTCCGGTGGATGGTCCCTTAGAATCGACTAAAGAGTCTAGATTTTTTATTTTTCATTTTAGTCATTTAGTTATGACTTTTCCCGATGATGGATGGAGGATGACCATCTTCAGGGTAAATTAGTCATTAGGAAGAACTAAAACTTGGATCCTATGAATGCTAGGTGCTTCACTTAAGGTATCATTGAGACTTTATTAAATTCACTCAAAAATGCATGAAAAAGGTAGCAATACTTAGTCTCTTGGAAATTGACTCTTGTACTTGAAATAATGGTCTTAATTATGTTATGCATGAAATATGGATATATGTGTTTACGTGATCTTGATTTCCATTGTTAATCTATTTTGTGCCAATGCGTGAGGAATTATCTTTGATATACTCCATGCTTGTAAATTGATGTCTAGAACTTGCTCGGCGTGTATATAAAATGAAATAAGAATGGTCGATTTAGGAAGTGATATAGGCGTTTCTTTGATAGCCTTATTTTTATCCTAATTTAACTACCTTGATTGTGATTTTCCTAGTTAGCCAAGTTTTAGCCTTAATAGACCATGTTTCTTTGATTTACCAATTACCGTACCCATTTGTTTGTAATGAACCTGTTTTGGCCCTGGTCCTTCCTTGAATATTGTGAACCTCAACATAAGAAAAATGCTTAAGTTGAGGGGGGTGCATAAATTGTGGGAGTGGGATGTATGGTGAATTGGAAGAAAAGAAAAAAGGTGAAATTTTTCTTAACAAGGACGGTGATTGATAGTGGAAAAACAAAAAAAATAGAGCTTTGAAAAATTGAAAAAAATATATATATGAATAAGCTCAAGGTTGAAAAATTCTCACTAGTCACCTAAGTTGAAAAATTGAAAATTAAAAGGAGGTATAAGGAGAGAATTTGAAAATTGAGGAAAGTGCTAAAAATTCAAAGTTTTGTGAAGTATTAAAGTGCTTAGGGAGATTAGTCACTATCTTGTCCAAATAGTTCCCACCCATCCCTTAGCTTACATTACAACCAAATTAAAAGTCCAAATTTATCCTTGATTCAAAGTTTTATATTAGCGGAGTATTACACTAAGGGCAAGCCTATGGGTCTTCTTTTGCATGTATGTTCAGTTCTTTGGGAGAGTGAGAGGAAATTGTTTTATTTTTGCCCAAGTTAATCTTATTCTATATCTTGTCTGAGAACGGACATCTCTCCAAATTGTGAGGGGCACAATGGTAAGACTTTGGTTTAATCTTGATTGCTAAATTAAATATAATTCATGTTGTCCGAAAATATGTCTTGATTAGTTAGTTTTCAAAAGCTAAGTGATTTCGAACTTTAACATCTTCATGTTGAACCTAAATACATGTGAGTGAGTTGTTTGAGCTTCATTGATATGTCTCATGATCCTAAGTGTAAGTAGAACTGTTCGTAGAATGAATTTTGTGCTTAAATGTGAAAAGGGAAATAGTAGATTGTTCGAGGACGAACAATAGTTTAAATTGAGGGTGTTGATAAAGGGCGTACTTACACACTTCATAGACGTATTTTGCCCACACTTTACTATGTTTTGAGAAAATATTATGTGTGTTTTCATGTGTTTATGTTACATATTTGTGAAAATGGCTAACACACGTGATGAGATTTTTTTAGTGCTTAAAATGATGAATTTGAAGGTATTTAAGGCTTATTGATCAAATGTGAAGATGTGGGATCAAAAAATGCAAAAATTGAAGTTCGCATGACGTTGGCACTGCTATGCGCAAGGCAGCCGCACACTGGTGCAAGGCCAGGCACGGCGCGTCCCTCCTTCAGTGCAACAACAGGCGCAAGGCACCAACATTTCTCGGCATTGGGCAGGCGCGAGGAGCCCCAAGATTTGCGCAAGGAGACACGCGCAACAGCCCTCCTTCCAGCGCGTTGGCAGGCGCACATCGGCACTAGACGCGGCAGATTCCTAGGGCAACGCAGCAAGGACGTTCAAACGCCAAAATTGGTTTCCTACATCAACTAGGAAGAGGAAATTAACAGATCCCAAGTCAAATTCATCAAGGAACAAGGAAGACATAAATCTATTATAAATACCCCTTTATTTTCATGTAATAGCTATCATGTTTTAAATCAAGATTTTGTGTATCAAGCTTTACATCATGTTTAAAGTCTTGCAATATAGTTTTAAGAGTTAGTTTTATTTTGAGATGCAATTGTAAAGTTGTTATTTCGAATTTTGCATTAATCATGTGAAGGTTCTTTCGATCATTGTTGTAAGTATTATTTTAAGATTTTATCTATGAATGTTATTAAATTACTTAGGAACATGATAGGCTAAAACTACCACAACTAGGGTTGTGGGAACCATGGTGAATTAACGAACTAGGGTTAGCACAAAGTGATTCTAAAACCAATACTAAACGCTTATATTATATTTTCTTCATCTTTAATGATTCTTAGCGGTGCGCAACGTTAGGAAGTGCCTGAATTCATTACTTGCTTTGGTTGAAGAGGTAGAGATTAGGAAAAGAGAATTACAACAGAGCCTTGATCTTGATGATCATTGTATTAACTTGAGTTGTGGTCGCAGGATAGTTACTTCTGGAACTTAGTGATAACGATTAGTTTGCAAAACTTATGAGACTTGGTTGAGTAATTGAGGATAGTCATTCAATAGGGATTGGTCGATTATTTGAATGAACCTAAGTTATCAGTTCTATAAGTAAAGTATTGGAATAGATCACTAGTGTAAAACTCGAAGTAGTTAAGGATCCATGGGGAACACTTACCCTAGATAATTGCATAAATTTTGAAACAACCACCAACTTTTCAACATTATTACTTATTTTTAGAAAACCCCCCTCTTAGGTAATAATCAACTAAAAAGCTTAAGCACCTGCGTTTTTCTACATCCTTCCATATTCCCTGTGGGATCGACCCTAACCTCTAAGTTGGGTTCTTTATTAACAACGTCTGCTTCATACTTCAGTTGGAAGTTTGGTTTGAGCGTTATCAGTGAGGCAAGGGCATAGAATCTGTTTTGGTGCTGCACACCACCCCCACTAATGGATGCCCCCTGTGGAGTTGAGCATGATGGAGCTGATGTTGACCTGGTAGTTTGTGCACGACCCCTATCATAATTTTGTCTAGAAAATGGACATGCTCGACGCATGTGGACGGATCTACTGCATCCATAACAGATATATTTGTTCAGCAAGCACACCCTGGCATGACTCCTACCACACTTCTCGCATACCGGAAAGGTGTGCTTTACCTGCATGCCCCTTTGGTCCCTCGAACCTGAGGCCCTGCTCCTCCGATCACCCTTGGGTCTGGATGGAACACTGGCTGATGATCGTGATGGAGTTAGTGACCTCTGTTGAATCTGAGGGCAGTGACCACCACCGGATCTCTGCTGAGTAAACCCATAGTTATCATTCTAGTCCCTTTTGGCCTCTCTCTCCCTCATATGTGTCGCCTCCATCTACTGGGCATACAAGACTATTTGAGGGAAATCCATATCCTGGTAGAGCATTGAGGTCCTGCAATCTTTGTCCAAATAGCTTGCCACCCCATGAACAAACCTGCTCTCTCGCGCCCTCTGGTCAACCACTAATTCTAGGGTGTACTTTGACAAGCAGGTGAACTCAATGGCATACTTCTATACCATTCTCCTCCCCTACTTCAAATTTACAAACTCGACTGCCTTAAACTTCCTCATCTCACGAGGGAAGAACCGATCTAGGAATGCAACATGGAACTCCTCCCAAGTAATAGGGCCTTCTCCGGCGACCTTACATCTTTCCATTGCTTAAACCATATGTGTGTGACCCCTTTCAACTGGTATGAGGCCAAATCAGCATACTCAACTCTGTTTACCCCTATGACCTGGGTGATCTTCACAATCTCATCAATGAACTTATGCGGGTCCTCTTCTACTTTTGACCCAAGGAACTCTGGCGGGTTCATTCTCAAGAAATCCCTGACTTGAGTACCCGCCACATTTCCATTTTGCGGGATATGTGCCACTTCCTGTTGATTGACCTGAGTGGTCAAGGCATGCGCTAGCATCTAAATAGCCTCACGGAATTCAGCATGGGGAACCGACTCCGGTACATGGTGCTCCTAAAATGGTGGGGCCTGCTAGTGCCTATTTCCGTTGGCATCCTTGTGGCCATTTCAATTCCCATTCCTCCTACCGTTAACTCTATAGAAAACCATGATTCTGCAATCGTGAATAGCATGAGTTATAAGGATAGAGGGACATTTCATCGCATGACATAGATTATGAAAGAAGGGAACATTTCCTAAACGTCTCATAGCCTCTTCATCATAAGTGTGGCGCGCTTCACACCAATGAAAATGACTCTACTTAATGTGGCTTATAGACTCCATAGGACACTTCAAACCTATTCATTTGATACAAAGTTTGTCACGACCCGAACATAGACACGGATTGCAACACGGGACAAGGAGCCCCGAGAGACTCGAAGTCAACCCATGGCATGAGCATACATTTAACTCAATAAGTAAAGCGAAATACTTAACATAATGACATAGTGGAAATGTAATTATGACTACATATAATAGAAACGCACTTCATGCATAATAGCTAAATACTACACATAGTGTAAAAGCCTCTAACATATTTGATGGGTTGATGGGACAACACCCCCATCTAATCTGACAAGTCTAGAAAACTAAACGTAAGGAGATATCTAAAATCAACTGGTCCTCAGAGAATGAGGACTCACCAAATAGTTGGATGCTAATCTCCAGGACGAGCTAATGACGATGCTGGGTAGAAAGATCAAAGCCTGTATCATGAAACGATATAGAATAGAGTATGGGATCAGTACGTGAAATATATAGATTGTGTAAGGTAAGTAAAACAGACATTTAAAATACATAAAAGTTCATAAGAGGTCATAAGAGTAAGACAACATGCTCATAACATAAATATCATAATGCAACATAAGGCTCAAGGTTTCCAAAACATTCGTAATTCATTCATTATCATAGCCATAAGAGAAACTTTATAAATCATAAATTGAACTAGAATAACATAAACATAAAAACACATAGAAATATGTAGAAGAATAGGAGAACTCTTCATAACCGAAACTATCATGGTAGAGCCTTATATGATGCCCCAACTATCTCGCTCAAGTGGGTAGAGCCGTCCTTGGCTTGCCAGGCAAGGGACATGCATTATGTGATATCATGAAACAGGGGATCCATTATACTTGTAATGTATCAACATGAACATACGGAGGGAGGAGATTCACTCTGAGCCTCTGATCTATCTCTCTGTTCCATTGGTGGGAGACTAGTACCCTCCCCAACAGCTGTGCCAATCAACCTTGTAGTCATCTTCCTTGTCACAGGCATACTCTGAAACAATAACACGATTTAGATATCACAGTACTTATGAGCTGGACCGATAGCATGAATTATTAGTAAATGAAGTGAAACAATTCCTAAATGTCATGTAGCCTCCTGATTATAAGTATGGTGCACAACATACCCATAAGCAAGACTCTACTAGACACGACTTTGTGGACTCCCTAGGATACGACTTCGCTCTGATACCAAGTCTGTCATGCCCCCGAACTAGGGTAGGGCGCAATTGGCACTCTATTCACAGTCAATCAAGAAGCTGGCTGTATAGCATCTATAATTGTAACATTAAGGCTGGCCAAGCCACCTGTCACAACCAACCAAGATAAATACTGGGCTAATAATGCCTTGACAATTATAAATATGCAACCTGGAAAACCGACAAGGTTACAATAAACTTAAGCAAAGAAATGAAAAACCATTACGACTACACAACCCACACTACTATACAAACTAGCCCACATCAGCCTCTATAGAGTAAACAAACTGAAATGCACGGGATAGGGCCCCGGCCTACCCATGTTGTACACAAAATTGAAAATAGTCCAAACTAGGACATGGCTCCTGGAAAAGAGGAGCATACCACTATTCTGCTAAAATATGGCTCCTACTACGTCCGATGATCCGAGCCTCAGCCTGTTCCTGCAGCACGATTGCAGGAAGGGTCCCAATATGAAGGGACGTCAGTACAAATTAAATTTACTGGTATGTAAGGCTGAAAATTGTAAACATGTAAGATAAAAATGATAACGAGGCCAGAAATAAGGAGTAGTAACAACCCGGAATCCTGAAAATAGAAACCTGACAATAACTCATTATTGAAGTGTAAATGCAACCATCTAATGCACAACAAAGACTATAACTGAAATGCCAGAAGACAGCCGACCATAAAATCTATATACAATTCATCCAGCCAGTGTATCACCCCGAGGTAAAAATAAAAATGCCTCCAGCCAGTGTACCATACCGGGGTAAAATTCGTCCAGCCGGTGTACCACACCGGGGTGAAATAACACGACCTCCAGCCAGTGTACCACACCGGGGTAAAATCAATAAATCTTAGACAAAATCATAAATGGAGCCGATATGGCTTATACTGGACCAGCTCAATACGTACAACATAGAAATGACGATTACTAAACATGTGGCCTACATAGGCCTCCTTCGTAATGCATAACTGGAACTGAGTACATATAACATGTAAAGCTAGAAAATAGAACTTAAATGCATGTATTAAAAACTTGTATAAATCATAAGGAACTATGGATGACCTAAGAGTTTCAACAAAATGTATAGATCGTGTTCAAGGGACATTATAGCTCAGAAAGTCGCTAGCTTGTCGTTCGGCTTAAAGGAAAGGGATTATGAAATCTACCGTTGGCCTGACATATTTCATAACATACACATAAGCTAAAGGAAAACCATAACCAGGTAATCCTAATTCGATAAGCTCGTTTACCCTCAATAGCTTGCGACGTCTTTACGTGGCTTAAAATTGTTTACACATCCTTATCTTGGCTCTTTCACCAATTTTTCGTTGTCTGTATATAATTTTTTTACTCATAGTTAGAGACTATTTTCGACGATAGATGGATGACGACCGTCTTGAGGAAAAATTAGTCAGTATATTTTGGTTTTTGAACCCGTAGCTAATTGATGGCTTGATGTTCTTGTTATGTGCTATACATGATTGTAAGATACAAGTGTGGTTAGTGTTGAAGCATGTAAGAAGTGTATAACTTTATTTGAGATACTTAGGCTCTTGAATTTGACTCGATGTGATTGAAGCTTAATTTTGAATTCTTGTGATTAGCTGAGTAAGAGTTTGTTGAATGTGTCTTGAATTGAGCATGTGCTATGAGTGTAAGTTTTTCGAATACTCTATGCTATTGTGGAATGTCTAGAACTTGCCTGGTGTGTATATGAAACGAAATGAAGGATGTGAACTGTAGGAGATGATTTAGGCATTTCTTTTAATGAACCTAATTTTTATCCCTCACTTTACCTACCTTGAATGTTGAGTCCTAGTAAGCCCCATTGAGCCTTAAGCCTATTCTTTGATAGCTACAATATAAGTTTAAAACTTTTTCTTTCATTAGACATGAATTTGATCCAAAACTCCTAAGCGCTTAAGGGAAAAATCCGAAAGAGTGAAGGAGTGAGAAGCATGAAAAAAAAGGAAAAGTAGTAGTTGTAAAAGTTGAGAAAGGTCAAGGGTGCACTTGTTTGAAAATGCCTGAGTATTGGTAGGGAGTAAGAAATAAATGAATCAAAAAGTTGCTTAAGTACCCCTTACTAATAAGATGAGTGTGCTTAAAGAAAGGGGAACAAGAAGAGAAAATTCAAGAGTGAAAAGAATGAGGAGGAAGTAAGAAGAGAGATGTCCTTAATGAAGGTTGAAGTTATTAAAAGCGTTCGGGGAAGATAGCCACTGTTATTATCCATAATAGTACCTACCCGTCCCTTAGCTTACATTACAACCCATTAAGTCTTACTTGATCATACGTTCATACATCCTTAAATTAGTGGACTAAAACACTTAGGGCAAGCTTATGGGTCACTACATGATGCATGTGAATTCTTTGAGAGAGCAAGCGTAATTCTATTCATATACCCATACATGTTGTGATTTGAAAATTTGTGAGTAAAAATGGGTAACTCTCTTGTGGTGAGGGCACATGTTTAATGAGAGATAACATTCATGTAGGATTTCCTGATCGGTTGATTTGCATGAGTTTTTCAGCTTTCATACCTGGCCACCAGTAGATGTCTCTGATGTCGTGGTACATTTTTGTTGCTCCTGGATGGAGGGAATAGCGAGTGTAATGTACTTCATGCATGATCTGCTAGCGAAGCCCTGAAACATTCGGGACACATAGGCGGCCCTTACAACGTATCACTTCATTCTTAGTCACTTGGAAATCTGGCTCCTTACCTTTCTGAACTCTATCTCTGAGCTGGACTAAGTCAGGGTCCTCGTACTGCCGTTCTTTTACCTCTGTAACTAATGATGGCACAGCGGAGTTCTGAATCACTACTCTGTTATTTTCTGTTTCTACTACTCGAACGGCTAAACCAGCTAGCTGATGAATTTTCTTGGCTAACTCCCGCTTCTCGGGTCGCAAATACGCTAAACTCCCCATTGATTTACGACTGAGGGCATCATCTACTACATTAGCTCTCCCTGGGTGGTAGAGAATATTTACGTCATAATCTTTCAGCAATTCTAACCAACGACGCTGCCGCAGATTTAACTCCCTCTGTGTGAAAATATACTGTAGGCTTTTATGATTTGTAAAAATGTTTACATGAATGCCATACAAATAATGCCTCCAGATTTTCAGGGCGTGGATCACTGCAGCTAGTTCCAGGTCATGGGTCGGATAGTTCTTTTCATGCTTCCTCAGCTGTCTAGAAGCATAAGCAATCACCTTACCATGCTGCATCAACACACAACCCAGTCCCAAGCCTGAAGCGTCGCAATACACCGCATACCCATCTGTTCCCTCTGGCAATGCTAGTACTGGGGCGGAGGTCAATCTGTCTTTCAATTCTTGAAAACTCTGCTCACATGCCTCCGTCCACTGAAATTTCGCTGCTTTCTGTGTTATCTTTGTCAGAGGTGCTGCTATAGTGGAGAATCCTTCAACAAATCACCAGTAATACCCTGCTAAACCAAGGAAACTGCGGAACTCGATCGGAGTGGTAGGTCTGGGCCATGTCTTGACCGCCTCTATTTTCTATGTGTCCACCTGTATACCAACATCCGACACAATATGCCCCAAAAAGGCAACTGAGTTTAGCCAGAACTCACACTTGGAAAACTTGGCGTACAGCTGACGGTCTCTAAGGATCTGGAGTACTGTTCGTAAATAGTTCTGGTGATCTGTCTCTGAACGAGAATATACCAGAATATCATCGATATATACTATCACGAACAGATCCAAATACGGTCTGAATATGCTGTTCATCAAGTCCATAAACACTGCGGGAGCATTCGTCAGCCCAAAAGACATGACTAGAAATTCAAAGTGACCATACCTGGTCCTGAGAGCAGTCTTTGGAATGTCCCTCTCACGAACCCGGACCTGGTGGTATCTGGACCTCAGATCTATCTTAGAGAAACATCTGGCCCCCTGCAATTGGTCAAACAAATCATCTATTTGAGGGAGCGGGTATTTGTTTTTAACCGTTACCTTATTCAGCTGCCATACCGTCTATACACATATGGAGTGAGCAATCTTTCTTTCTTACAAACAGAATTGGCGCACCCCACGGGGAAGTACTAGGCCTGATAAAGCCTTTGTCGAGCAAATCTTTTAACTGCTCTTTCAACTCTCTAAGCTCAGTTGGTGCCATGCGATACGGGGGAATGGATATAGGTTGAGTCCCTGGCAACAAGTCAATTGCAAAATCTATCTCCCTTTCAGGAGGGATACCAAGCAACTCATCTGGAAATACGTCAAGGAATTCATTGACCACTGGAACAGACTGAAGAGCCGAAGGTTCCACTCGAACGTCCTGGACTCTAACTAGGTGGTAAATACATCCCTTTGCTATTAATTTTCTCGCTTGAAGGTAGGAAATAAGCCTAC
Organism: Datura wrightii; assembly: GCA_035772735.1. NCBI lineage: Eukaryota > Viridiplantae > Streptophyta > Magnoliopsida > Solanales > Solanaceae > Datura > Datura wrightii. The sequence continues at coordinate 116,081,437 of JASDFA010000001.1, forward strand.
CTTTTGGCATAGCTGTGCTCCCTTTCGACTCCCGCACTGCTTCCCCCGGAAAGTGAAATCGGACCGTCTTGGTCCAGCATTCTAAGTTGGCATAGCATGGCACTAACCAGTCCATACCCATAATGGCATCGAAGTCGACCATCTCAAGTTCTATTAAGTCTATTGTGGTCTGGCAATCAGCAACCTCTATCGTACACCCTCGGTAAACTCTTTTAGCTATAATCGAGTCACCGACCGGTGTAAGCACTGAAAAGGGCTGCTGCAGCAATTCTGGTTCGATACCCAACTTCCGAGCCACAAATGGTGTAATATATGACAACGTAGACCCTGGATCAATCAATACATATACAGGGTATGAGCAGATAATTAATATACCTGTGACCACGTCGGGAGATGCCTCTGAATCCTACCTCCCTGGTAATGCATAGGTACGGCTGGGGCCTGCACCTGAGCCAGAGGCTCTTGATCTACCTCGGCCCCTATTTACTGAACCTGAGGGTCTGCGCCCTGCTGAGGCTGCTGGAGCTCGTGGTCCCGCTGATGCTCTATCCAGACTATCCCGGCTACCCTGCCCTCTGGCAGGACAATCTCTCATTAAATGCCCTTCCTGTCCGCAGTGATAGCACCCTGAGAAGCCTTGCCTGCAGGCTCCAAAATGGGGTGGGTGGCATATAGGACAAGGGGTAGGTGCAAATCTACTCTGTTCTGCCCTCCGCTGCTGAGGTGATGCTACTGTCCGTAAACTGCTACCGGACTCTGACTGACTCCGGCGAATAAATTTGCCTCTCTGCTGCTCTACCAGAGGTAAAGACCTGGGTGGCCTATCTGAAAACCGTGGTCTCGACCCCCTAGGGGTTTCCCCCTGAATCTCAGCGGGTCTATTTCTACGGCGCTGCTCTGAAGTCGCCTGCCTGTCGCCTTGCTGCCGCTATCTCAGGCCCTCAATTGTCTATGCGAAGGCCTGTACCCGGGCTATGTCCATGTCCTCTCTCAAAGTAGCCGTCATGCATGTCTCAATGTAATCTGAATTCAGGCCCATAATAAAGCAATGGACTCTGGACGACATGGTGTCCACAAATGCTGGAGCATAGCAGGCTAAGGAGTCGAACTGTAAAGAATACTCACAGACGCTCTTGGCCCCCTGCTCTAAGTGTAAGAACTGGTCCATCCGGGCCTGTCTGACCTCCCGGGGTAAGTAGTGGTCAAGGAAGGCCTCCGAGAAGCTGGACCAGGTCGGAGGGGCAACATCTCTCCCTCGAGACCTTTCCCAAATCTCGTACCATAATACAGCTATGTCCCGTAACCGAAACACTGCCAGCTCAACTGATTTTGTAGGGGTCACATGCATAACTCGAAACATTCTCTGCATCTAATCTAGGAAATCCTAGGGGTCCTCTGCTTGATCTGACCCAGTGAACTGCGGGGGTCCCAATGCCAAGAATTCTCTAACCCTGGAACTACCTAGCCCACCTAGAGATTCTGCTGCTGCAGGTGGTAATGGCTGACGCTGAGTAGCTAGCTTCTGGGTTAACATAACCACCGCACTACGTAGCTCCTGATCTGATGAAGTGAGTGCAGGAGCTGTGGGAGGCGGTGCTGCCTCAAAGGGTGTCTAGCGAGGTGGAGACTGCTGGGAGGGTCGAGATGACACCTCTGTATCGCCCTCAGACCGGGCTGAATCTGGCTGTAAGTGAGGCATCCTGCTGGTGCCTTCTCCCGCTGTTGTATCCAATCTCCTGCCTGTAGCAAGGGGCCACTGATCTGCCATGGTATCTATAGACAAAGAGGGTGGTAAGTTTCAAAAGAACCAACCCTATACTGTACTGTGCTAGGCACGACTGAGTATGAAAGAAGGGTAACTATCCTATTATGCCTCGCAGCCTCCTGCCTATAGTATCTGGTGCACAACACATACATAGACAAGACTCTACTTAGCACGGCTTGCAGACTCCCTGGGACACGAACTGCTCTGTTACCAAGTTTGTCACACCCCACCTTGGGGGGTATGACGGGCACCTGGTGCCTTCTAGACTCTGGCTCTATTTCAAGAAATGAACCGGCTATATAGCGGTTGTAAATACAGCCCCCGGCCGATTAGGCCTATAGCCACCTTCAATGCACAACAGCTAACCAGAACAATGACACTATAATATGAAGCAACTGCTATTCACATTTGTGACCGACAAGGTCACTAATTATACCTAGAAAAAGGCCCCACACACCCAACATCAACAACTAAACACATATATACATGCACAGCCCAACACGACCGACTCCACCACCACAGGAAACATCAGACTGCAAGCCTCTAGGAAGTAATAATAGCATGGTCAGGACAGGGCCCCGACCTACCCAAAATGTAATAAAAAAAGGAAATAGGAACAACCTCCAACTGTCTAGCTCTAGAGGATAGGAGCTGATAACTCTACTGACTGGATCACGAGGGATCGACTCCTCGTTTATGTGTACCTGTAGGCAAGCAATGCAGCGCCCCACGGGCGTCAGTATCAAAGGTACTGAGCATGTAAAGCAAACTGAAATATACAACTGAAATGTATAGCAACAATAACATGACATATAAGCAGGAAGTAGCTGAGTCTATCTGGCTGAGGATAACTGGGGAGAGTTTACCTATTCTGCAACTAAACTGGGCATACCTGACGACATGTCGTCCTACTGTCTATAAGTATCTAATAGCACATATAGATATACATTTAAATACACACAATACCTTACCGACCCCCATAAGCCGGAAGGTGCCAACCAATAGAACAATCTATTTACCCCTACCCGGGTCTAAACCAACCAAAAATAAGTCACTCCACTCATCTCATAACTGTGAGCTCCTCCTACCAGCCCCTTTGGGTACGTAGCTCAGGCATTGGCCTTTGACAATAAACTATGTCTGAGTCCGAAGACTCTTGCCTCTGGGCGCAAGCGCTCACGGGGTAATCTGTTACTGTATCTGTGATTGAAACTGCCCCTGGGTGCAAGCATGCAACAGGGTAATTTTATAAAAATCTATATCTGAAACTGCACCCGGCCACAAGCGCACACAGAGTAACCTGCCCCTGTAAACAGGGTAATCTAGCTCTGCTCAGAGTAAACTGAACTGCCCCTGCAAGCATGGTAATCTGGACCATATTATTATAGTGGTCGACCATCATCGTCCTCTAGGCGGACGGCATCGCCCAGCTGGTGGCGGTATCTGAATCTGGTATCGACACAGCTATAACCCAGGGGCGACGGGGATGCTAAAGGGTACCCACATGCCATAACAAGTCTCAACATGCAAAACACATACACAACAAGCATGCTCAAATGAAAAATACTAATCATATTCTCTTCTTTTATTTCAAGGCCAGTCCGTACTAAACAACTGATGCTATATCCTACTTTACACTGTTTCTGATTGCTGGACTAACTGCTACCTGGCCCTTATCTGTTTACCTGATTATTATTATCCGTGATCTAAAGCTATAGAAGTTTCTAGAGCCATATCTATTCCTGGAGCTACATCTATATTTGGAGCTATTTCCATATCTGATTACTGATCTGATTACATCTGGATATAACTCAATAACATAGAACATGCCATCTATAACTGGATATAGCTCAATAACATAAGATGTGCCATCTGTTACCAGATACAGTCTCAACGAATGTCATACATACTGTCTGTAATCTTGCTAATTCATTTTACTACTTTTACAATTTCCATTCTGGGTATTACGTAAGAACATGCTGAGTTACTAGTTGATACTACATTACTATCTAAAATTATCTGACTATCTGTTATTCTGATTATCACATGATACATAATAATACACTAGAATGCTTGCTGGAAATTGTACTAAAATCGTTCCTGTACGTTGGGTGTCTGTTAATAGTCTTTATTCTATTTATTTTCTAGACTGTACTTCCTGGCTTGCCGAAAGAATAGCTTTACATACCTGGTTTCGAGTACCCGACTGACCGATGTGATTTCCGTCGGTACTTCTGCTGTTTCTCCCAACTACATTCATATACATGTCAATTAGAACTAAATACATTAATATCCGGGAGAAATTATCACTTTTGATATATATTTATCCCAAACTTTAACCTTTTGGAAAACGGTCGAAAACTCGTTATTTCTCGATAGTCCAGAAGGGATAAATGCTCACTGCAAGGCTAGGAACACATTGGTACTAATTTAACGCAATTATATTTACTTTACCTCGGTAGCACGACGTTTCACCGGCCAAATTTCATGAAACCAACTCCGTAGGATTGCTCTCTACAGCTTTATACCTCGGTATCGAAGCCGGAACGGAGTTTAGACCTCGTTTCGCAGCGTAATTATAAGGAATTATATATATATAATATGGGTTTGCCTTAATACTGGCTTAACCCCCTGTTTGCTGGAAATTTGTTATGTTGAAGAGAAAAACCGACTTTCTCTAGTTTTTTTTTCTAAATCCCTTAACCAACATGCCATTAGGCTATTTATTCATTTAAAATTTACGGGGTGTAACAGCTACAATACCGGGAACAAATATCCAATTCTCCCCAAGTGCGGCAAGAACCACCAGGGGGAGTGTCTTCAGGGTCACGAAGGCTGTTTTGGTTGTGGACAACTTGAGCATTGGATTAGGGAGTGCCTGTCAGCATGGTGAGGGAGAGCACAATCCACCACATCATCAGCTCCAGCAGGCCGACCAGCTCAATAGGCCAACACCATAGGTACGGATGGCGGACAACGCCGAAACTGATTTTATGCGTAGTTTTCCCGCCAGGATCAGGAGAGCTCACCTGATGTCATCACGGGTATGTTACACCTCTTTCATCTGGACGTGTATTACCTCCTAGATCTAGGATCCACTCTTTCATTTATGAATCTCTACATAGTAGTCCAGTTTAATCATTCCAGAGGTCCTCTTAGAACCATTCTCATACTCCACCCCTATTGGTGAGTCAGTTAGAGCCAGCCGGATGTATAGAAACTGCCCAGTTTAAGTCCTAAATAAAGTCATTCCAGCTGGTCTCGTAGAGTTAAACATGGTCGATTTTGACCTTATCCTCGACATGGATTGGTTACTTTATGGTTATGCCTCAGTTGACTATAGAATTAGAGTTGTCAAGTTTTAGTTCCCTAATGAACTAGTGTTAGAATGGTCGAGCAGTAGTTCAACACCTAAGGGTAGGTTTATTTCCTACCTTAAGGCCCAAAAACTCATTACCAAGGGATGTATATATCATATAGTTCGGTTCAAGGATTTAAACTCTAAGACCCTAACCATTCAGTTAGTTCCAGTGTCAACGAGTTCCCAGATGTATTTCCTGAGGATCTTCCTGGAGGTTCCCCTGAACGGGAAATAGACTTCAGAATAGACCTCCTTCCAAATATTCAGCACATCTTCATCCTTTCTTACAGAATGGATCCAGCTAAGCTTAAAGAGTTGAAGGAACAACTGAAAGATCTTGTTGACAAGGATTTTATTAGACCTATCATCTCTTCCTGGGGTGCTCCAGTACTATTCGTGCGTAAGAAAGATGGTACCCTCAGAATGTGCATAGATTACCGTCAGCTGAACAAAGTTACAATTAAGAACAGATATCCCTCCCCAAAATTGATGACCTGTTTGACCAACTCTAGGGAGCCATTTGTTTCTCAAAAATTTATCTCAGGTCAGGGTACCATCATTTAAGGGATAGATAGTGTGACATACCAAAAATAGCATTCAGAAGTCGGTATAGTCACTACAAGTTTGTGGTGATGTCATTCGAACTAACTAACGCCCCGACAGCCTTCATGGATATGATAAACAGAGTCTTCAAATAGTATCTAGATATATTCATCATTGTACTCATCAAAAATATTCTGGTATACTCCAGAACCGAGGAATAACATGCTAACCACCTGAGATTAGTATTGCAAACACTTAGAGACCGCCAATTGTTTGCCAAGTTCAGCAAGTATGAATTCTGGTTAAAGGCCGTCACTTTCTTGAGTCATGTGGTCTCAGGTGAGGGAATACAGGTAGATCCTCACAAGATAGCAGCAGTGAAAGATTGGCCCATGCCTACCTCTCCGACAGAAATTAGGAGTTTTCCGGGCTTAGCTAGTTATTACCGATGGTTTGTGGAAGTTTCTTCTCTATAGCATCTTCTCTGACTAAGTTAACTAAGAAGAAGGTGAAGTTCCAGTGGTCGGATGCATGTGAGAAGAGTTTCCAGGAGTTGAAGACTCGAGTCACTACCGCTCCAACATTGACCTTGCTAGAAGGAACATATGGGTTTGTTGTCTATTATGATGCTTCTAGAGTGGGACTCAGTTGCATTCTGATTCATAGGATCAAGGTGATATCCTATGCCTCCAGACAGCTCAAAGTTCATAAGAAGAATTATCCAACTCATGACTTGAAGTTGGCGGCAGTGGTGTTCGCACTAAAAATATGGAGACATTACCTATATGGGGCACATGTGGATGTGTTTACAGATTGCAAGAGCCTTCGGTATGTGTTTAGTCAGAAGGACCCAAATCTATGTCAGAGAAGGTGGTTGGAGCTACTAAAAGACTATGACATGAGTGTGCTGTATCACCCAGGCAAAGCCAATGTGGTGGTTGATGCACTAAGCAGGTTGTCTATGGGAAGCATAGCTCATGTTGAAGAGGGCAAGAAGGAAATGGTAAAGGATATTCACAGGCTAGCTCGGTAAGGAGTACTGTTGGTGGATTCAGCCGAGGGTGGAGTGGTAATGCAAAGTGGGTCAGATTCCTCCTTGGTAGTTGAAGTGAAGTCCAGACAGGATGAAGATCCCATCCTACTCAAGCTTAAGGAAGCAGTTCTCAGAAAAGAAATATAAGCTTTCTCCAAAGGGGAGATGGTGTGCTCTGTTACCAGGGCAGATTGTGTGTATCGGATGTCGGTGAGTTGAGACAGCAGATACTGGCTGAAGCACACAGCTCGAGATACTCCATTCACCCTAGTGCTACTAAAATGTACAGCGATTTGCGGGATATTTTCTGCTGGAACGGCATGAAGAGAAACATCACTAAATTCGTAGCCAAGTGCCCGAACTGCCAGCAAGTGAAGGTAGAGCATCAGAGACCAGGAGGCAGGACTCAGGATATCAGCATACCCACATGGAAGTGGAAAGAAGTAAACATGGACTTCATTACGGGTCTACGTCGGACTCGTCAGCAGAATGACTCAATCTGGGTAGTAGTAGACCAGATGACTAAGTCAGCACACTTCCTCCCAGTCAAAATGACGGATTTAGCTGAAGACTATGCCAGGCTTTACATCTATAGTTAGTCAGACTTCATGGGGTGCCATTAGCTATCATTTCAGACAGAGGAACTCAGTTAACCTCATATTTCTGGAAGTCTTTTCAGAAGGGACTAGGCACTTAGGTCAAGCTCAGCACAGCTTTTCACCCACAGATAGATGGGCAAGCTGAGTGGATTATTCAGACTCTAGAAGATATGTTAAGAGCGTGCGCGATCTATTTCAGGGGCAGTTGGGATGATCATTTGCCAACTACCACTCTAGCATTCAGATGGCCCCGTTTGAGGCATTATATGGTAGGAGGTTTAGATCTCCTATACGGTGGTTTGAAGTTGGTGAAGCTACCTTGATAGTGCCAGACTCAGTTCACGAGGAAATGCAGTAAGTACAACTCATCCGAGAAAGATTGTAAGCAACTTAGAATCATCAGAAATCTTATACCGATGTAAGGAGAAGAGAGTTGGAGTTTGCAGTTGATGATTGGGTTTATTTGAAAATATCACCCATGAAAGGAGTGATGAGGTTTTGGAAGAAGGGAAAGCTCAGTTCCAGGTATGTTGGACCCTATAGAATTGTGAGGCGTATTGGCAATGTCGCTTATGAGCTAGAATTACCTTCAGAATTAGCAGTTGTGCACCATGTATTCCATTTATCACTTTTGAAAAAGTGCATTGGTGATCCAACTTCAGTTGTGCCATTGGATAGTGTGGGAGTGAAAGATAGTCTCTCATACGAGGAGGTTCCAGTTCAGATGCTTGACTATCAGGTTCGTAAGCTGAGAAACAAGGAGATAGCGTCAGTCAAGGTCTTGTGGAGAAATCAGTAGGTGGAGGGAGCTACGTGGGAGGCCGAAGCTGATATGATGGCCAAGTACCCACACTTGTTTTCTACCGACTCTGTTACAGCTTAAAATATGAGTTTTGCAATAGAAACTTATTTAGTTGTTGAGTTCAATTCATGTGTTTAAGTTTCCTTTATGACTTTAGATTTATGAATGAAAAGTGAATTCAGTTCAGTTATGTATCTTGAAAATGAGGTAGTCATTCTGTCAGTTATGGAGTTAAAAGAGCAGTATTTGATCATTATCATTGTTATTCCCTACTTTCCCATGTGTTTTCCAACATTCGAGGATGAATGTTTCTAAGGGGGAGATATTGTAATACCCCGGAAACTCAAACACTAATTTCGGGACTTAAATTAAAAAATCTGGAAAACTGCAGAAAGTGTTATAGAACAACTCACCTAACGGGTTGTAATGAGACCTAATGACTCGTTAGGTCAGTTGTGGGAAGGGGGATTGAGAAATGAAAATGGAGAGATAGTGTACCCAATGGAAGACCTCACGAGTCGTGGTCAGGCACCACAACCCGTTAGGTGCCTCGTGGTCAGACCCGGGTCAGATGTTAAGGTGTAAGACAGTGTACCCTATGAGTCCTCACCATGACTCGTTATGTGTGACCATGAGTCATGGTGTCACCCATGGGGATCTTTACAGAATTTGGGCAGTGTGGTCCATGACAGGTGACCACGAGTCGTGGTCACTCACCACAACTCGGCAGGTCCCTCGTGGTGACTTTCATGTATTTCAGGGCAGTGTACTCAATGAGTGTGACCATGAGTCATGGTTACTGACCACGACCCATTAGGTCACTTGTTAGGACCACCTGACAGTTTTTCTCTATGAATTTGTAAGAGTTGTTTAGTAATTCCCTACTCTCTTAAACATTAAACTACGTCGTTTTGGACTTAATTTCAGACCTATTAGTGGGAATGAACGGCCTCTCTCCTCATTCCCCACGTTCATTCTCAGAAAAACATCGAAGAGTTCTCTCAAGAAACTCTCAAGCAAGCTTAGGGTTTTCCTCCATTACAACAGTTCAAGTCTTCTTCTTCGGGGAATTTTTAGTCAGGTATGTCAGAATTCAACAAGGGAATAGTTCTTCCCTTGTGTCCCCCAAAACCCCCCTTATAATTTCTCTATCAGTCTTAGCCCTGAACTTTGGAGTATGAATAGATTTCATGTTTATTTTCATTGAATTCACCTTGGATGATGTTCATGCTTATTGTTGATATGATATCCGTCAGTTAATGACCAGACTGTTGATGTTCCTACAAAAGTGAATGTGAGCCTTGATATTTTCGAATGAAATGCGTATAAATATATATTAACTTCCTCATGGTTTGTGAAGTGTGTTTGGGCAGATTTTTCTAGCATTCCCTATTAATTAGATATTGAGAAATTATTCCCTTGGTTAGAAAGATTTCAGCCCCGACATGAATGAGAAAAATTGAATTTAGATTGTCCGATGAAAGTTTCCTATTCTCTTGAAACTTTTGTCATATTGTGGATTCCCATGATGTTGGAGTAAGCTGAATTCTTCGTTAGCTGCTTAGTAGTTAAGTTCAGTTAGAACATAGAATCTCCTCAGAACTATTAAGAATTTGACAAGTGATCAATTTGACTATAGAAATTCCTTGAGGTGTCCGTGATACCTCCCAGTTAGTAGAATAAAACTCAAAACTCAGTTCATTGGTCCACTAGGTGGTCATGACACTTTAGATAAATAGCTCTGACTAGCCTCAGGACCCCAGAACAATTACAATTTGTTCTTAGTTGGTTACGACGCTTCAAGATAAGAAGCTCTAACCAATCTAGAACCCAGTTTCATAATCTGGTCTGATAACACTTTCAGGGTACTTTTAGCCATGTATCCCTGACTAGTCTTCGACCCTAGTTTCGAGCTATCAGCTTAGTATTCAGTTTAGGATTTTCCAGTTGGAGTAGAACTTAGCACCGAGTGGACCGGGGTTCCAGCGCACCCAGGTTCCCAGAACTACGTTGTCAGTGTAGGTTTCAGTATTTATTGATACCATTATTGTCCTAATTGGCCCTAGACTTTTATGATCACCCAGTTCATGCCTTTATACCCTGGCAAGGTATATTGGGTCCTACCGATGGGGTCTATACATTGGACTCCATGTTTAGCTCACGTGGTTACATGTCGGTTATAGACTCTCCCACTAGTTAGCTCAGTCCAGTCTCAGATTAGTCAATTCAGTTTAGTTCAGCCAGATCAGATCAGTGTAGTATCTCAGACTCAGTATTTCAGACTTAGGGAATGCCTTTGACCACCACAAAAGGTCATCTTGACCATCTCAGTTTACTTCAGTTGTTTCAGTTTAGTTTATTAATTGGTCATGGAATGTCATTTCAGTTCAGTCATTTATATTTACCATCATGTTTTCTCTCACTTACTCAGTACATTCAAAGTACTAACGTATACTTTTATGGTATATTGTTTTGTGATACAACCGCAAGTTCTCAGACCCAGCGTAGTTAGCCACCGTAGTTCAGATCCTTCCCAGCAGTAGAATTGTGAGTCCTTATATTTTGAGGGCGTTATTTCATTTTTGTCAGTCATTGCAGTACTTTCAGTTAGACTTAGAGTTAGTTAGGGGCTTGTTCTAGCAACTCATCAGCTAGATGGCTTTCTGACACAGAATTGATTTCAGACTTTCAAATGTTTTAAACTTTATGTTTCAGTTTTAGTTTTATAAATGTTTTATGATAATATTTCAAGCTTTCGCTATGCATGTTGTACTCAGAATACCAGTGTATGATAGACCAGGGGTTGACTTGGAGTTATTTGTGACTCTAAGTACCGTGTCCCGTCCACGGTGTAGACTTAGGGCGTGACAACTTAGCTCCTAAAGTAAGTCTTTTTAAGCTCCTAAGAGGGTATATTCTAGGGATTTACTCACTCATAATCCTCATTCTACTCCTAACACCTCTAAGTTTATGATCAATTCTCTCAAGCCCTTAAGCATCAAGGTCTTCCCTCTTCTCCAAGTCTCTTGGGCATCGAATCCTAGCAAGAGTTGCACCAAGCCCAGGTATGTAGGGTCATCATTAGGGAAATCCTTCCACCTTCATACCCAATTTCATCTCTAATTTATGAATTCAAGTCTCCAAGTATGATTTATTAAAATTCTTTGGTTAGACCCAATTCTCATGAAATCTCTTATGAATTCACGTCTCTTATGTTTCAATTCATAATTTATGATTATGAATGCATGTTTCCTACTAAGATCTCTCTTGAATCTATGTTTTCAAGTTTATGATGATTATACTCACTTATGTATGATCTTATGAACTTCAAGCTTATGAACCCATGATTTCAAGTTATAACTATTTATTCAAGTATGCATGAATTTCACGAACCCTAAGATTATGAATCTATTATTTCAAAACATGGATATTCATTTAAATATGCATAAATTCTATGAACTCTCAAGCTTATGTATCATGGCAGATATAGCAGCATTGTTGTCATACCTAGTTCACGCATGTCAAGTACGATTGTGGTCATGTTTTTTAACTAACCCATGTAAGACCAAGTATGTTTGGTGACTACGAATATGAGAAATATGCATGTTTTGGGAGTATTATCTAGCACTGAGAAGGTCGGGGTTCAGCAGACCCAGGTCTCAAAACTACGTGCTACCATAGAAAAGGGGTCTTCGCTAGTTGAAAGTGTCTCCCTTGCACCTAGCCTAAGAAGTCCTTTCCAGTTGAGAGTGTCTCCCTTACTCTACTGGTCTTATGGTTACGAGTGATATCATGCCCTTATCATCCTCTTCCCTAGAAAGTCTTAGGACGGCTCTACCCACTTGAGCGAGATATTGGTGCATCATGTGCCCATTCATGATTGTTTCAATTATGATGAAGCCTCCCACTATTCCTCATGTTTAAGCTATTCATGTACAAGTTTTATGGTATCAGGTTTTGTGGTATAATTGACCCATTGATCAGATTATGAGCTTTTACTTATATTTTCAAACATGTTAAATTATATTCTTTTACTTTCAAAATCCTAGGTCCTTATGCTTCAGATTATGATGAAAAATTCATGTTTATGATTATCTAATGATCATAATTTTTTAAAATGTTATCCTTAATCTCATGTAGAATGCTTACTTTATACTCATGATTTTGGACTATCGCTTTACTAGCATGTTTTACTTAACCTACATACTCAGTATATTCAAAGTACTGACCGCATACTTCTATGCTATATCATCTTATGATATAGGTTTGGGTAATCAGTCTCAACTCTTTCGTTAGCCTTGCTACCACTCCAATCCTTCTCCAGTTTTGGTGAGTCCTCATGATCCGAGGACATCAATTTTGTCATATGTTCTTTCATTTATGTCTTTCAATTTTTAGATATTGGTAGAGCTAGTTGGGGATGTTGGCCTATCAGCTCATCTATGATTAAAGGCTTTCCATAAAACTATGTATTAGATGGTTCAACATTGTTGACTTGTTTTTTACGCTTATGTTATGTCCATGATTCCTTATCGCTATGTTTATGCTTGTATGTGCCATATGTTAGCTTGGAGCCATTTATGTTTCTAGGTCCCATGTCTCAGTTCGAGGTCTATGCTCAGGTTGTGACATTCAACCAGCTATTTCATTCTCTATTTTTATCAAGCAGTTCTACCTCGCATTGGAGCTCCTTCCTCTTTTTCTCTTTCTTGCACACCCCCAAACTTAGGCTTTTGCCTACATCACATTTCATCTTTCCCATCCCTAAACCTTGGTATTTAAGACCCTATTTTTATTTCATCACTAGAAATTAACGAGCAACGGGTACCAAAGGAGAGGATCAAAAAGGATGTAAGGCTTGTAATGAGGTTTCCAAGAAAAGGGCTTAAGGCTCAAACATTGGTTAACAACGATTGATGTTCAAAGAGGTTACTTTGTATAAACTGACTAACCAAAAAGGGCCTAAGGTCATTTCCCAAGTGCAGCTACATCTAGGATTTCACCTTGAATCACATTCAGGGAAAGTTCTAGATGATATGCATACACAAGAATTAAGCTAAAAACCTTATCACATAAGGCATCACACTCCGAGGAGTTCAACTACTATAAAGATCAATTCAAAGGCATGGCTTTAGACAATCTAGAGGATTAAAAAGGATGTAAGGCTTGTAATGTGGTTTCCAAGAAAAGGGCTTAAGGCTCAAACATTGGTTAACAAGGTTTGATGTTCAAAGAGATCATTTTTTATGAAGTGACTAACCAAAAAAGGCCTAAGGTCATTTCCCAAGTGCAACTAGATCTAGAATTTTTCCTTGAATCACATTCGGGCCAAGTTCCAGATTATATTCATACACAAGAATTAAGCCAAAAACCCTACCACACAAGGCGTCACACTCCAAGGAGTTCAACTACTATCAAGATCAATTCAAAGGCATGACTTTATACAAGCTATTTCGAGTTTTGCATACTCATTTTATGAATCAAAAAGCCAAAAAAATAATATATAACTCATGACAAAAGAACGCTCATTTTAAAATTCATGTGTCTCTTTCATCTTCAAAAATCATTTTTCTATGCCAAGTAAAAAATTTGGTGGTATCACTCAAAATAAGTGCAATAAGGACTAAAAAGGAAGAAGTAAACTTGGCATTTTCCCTTAAGAAAGTCGTCTCTTAATCTGTCATAGGGAAATGTCACCTGGTTCGACACCAAAAATAAGAAAAATAAAATTTTCTCCTTGGGAAAGAACCTTGGTATAAAGAAAACCCTCGAAGTTTATTCACTAACTACTATCTACAAAGGCAATTATTATGCACGGGTAGTAAGTCAACTGAAGTTTAAGAACAACCCAGCAATGGTAACTCATATGATCAATACAAGAAAATTAGCCAAATAAATTAATCAATTCAAAACAAGACCGATGAGGGCATTCATTCATCCAAACATCAATTCAATTAATTTACATAACAAGCTCGGCAAGGGCCTTCACCCCCCCCCCAACAAAATCATGCATTGTCCTTAAGGCATATTAATAACAAGAGAATAGAGGAGGAATGCTTGCATGAGTGAAACAGAAGCATGGGTCCATCATGAATTGCCAAAAAGATATTTTAGTAACGAAAGGCATCAAAGGGTCTGGTGGATGTACGAGCGAGTCTTGCAGCAAAGCAACTACCCATTTGTTGGGAAGTGTCCTAGCCTCATGGTAAGAATATATTGGAGGCACCCAATAGGGATCACCATAGTGGGAAGCATATGTGCTAGGAAGCACCTCATTACAGGGTGGCTCACCCCCATGACTTTCCCCAACCGTTGTTCCCTCAGAAAGGTTGTACCCAACACACCAATCATCATGGGGCACCTGTCCACAGTAGGTGAATCAGAACCCTCTGCAAGGATGTTCAGGTCTATGTCCACGGGTGGAGTCATTTCTCTTCGTTGGTCCATCTCTTTCCTCAAAGTAGCCACCTCTTTCTCAAGTATATCCACCCGAGCACACAACCTGCCCAACTTATCAACTACTGGCTTCATAGCCATTTTGATGGAATTCTGAATCATGGAAGGGATGGTTGTGGCTAACTTCACTAATTGAGCATTATGAGCATGAACCATTTGGGCCACTTTGAAAATGCCTCTCGCCGGTAGTGAGACAAGTCTATCAACAAAAGGTAAAATAGAGTACCCTCTAAAACTTTAATATACAGAGAGTCTCTCAGTCCCGAAGTCAACTTTGGCCTTTTGAAAGCTATAGAATCCTTGTCCTTTTTTGTGGCTAAATCAATAACTCCCGCAACTCGTCGCATTTTGTCCAAATGGCTGAACAAAGGACAGTCGACCTGGAGTCACAGCCATCCGATGAGGACTAGTTATGGCATATAAGTAGCCTATTGTCAAACCTTTCTCTTGAACTATTCGTCTATGATCTCCTCCACATTAATATGAATCCTGCCCATGATGCGTGTTATGAAAATGGCCACTTCAATAGGGACATGTGTGGTGTTCTTAGAGGGAATAAAATGGGTACACACCAGGTCAAGACACATTCTAGTTTCAAATTTTAGATCTTGGCAATGAATATCTCCCTTCATAATTTCCCAATGAGGTTGACCTTCAGTGATAGTGTCCGCGACCCATGCATATTGATCCTCTTTCATTGTCAATAGCCTTGTAAACCCCGTGCCGGGACTTATTGGATCACCCCAATAAATGGAATTTATTGCTTCAGGGGTGATTTCTACCTCTTGGCTCAATACTAGCAAAGACGATAAACAAGGAATCATGTCCACTAGTCCTTTGTGTTTCTTAATATCTTGTCAGTCCCTATAAGAGGCATAAGAATCTTGTACCAACTTCAAAAAGTAGGGGTCCAGGCTTTCAGTGAAAGGCTCCTAATACCGTATTTGGAACTGTTCTTTAATATTGGGGAAGTCGACTCTGAAAGACTTGACATCAAATATGGCCTCCTCTATAATTGCCCCTTTCTCCTTGAATGAGAGATAGCAAGCCTCCATTCCTTGAAGCCCAAATCGGTGGCAGGAAATCCTCTTTCCCTCCTCTAGATCAAGCTCCTAGTATATGCCCACCCCTATAGGGGCTTCTCCTTTATCCTGACACCTGGATGATAATATTTTCCGACAAGACAATATGAGTGACACAACACAAACCATATTTTTTTGTATGTTTCTAAAAGAAAACAAAAGAAAACAGCTACGCTAGGCTACAGAAAGAAAAAGAAAAGAAATTGGATTGGAAAAAAAATAAAGCAGAAAAAATTTTGCACTGCTAGCACCTGCGTTTCACAGGTGCAGACTTGTAGCACACAGATAAGGCGCAGGTGCCAAATAGAATCACAGGGATCTGACACCAACATCTGCGTTACATCTACATTTCACATAAGAAGCTCTTCGATACGTAGGAAAATGGAGGTTTAAGGCAGTAAGACTTAAGCCTACCTGCGATGAACCTACATTCCGCAGAGTAAGATCTACAGCACGCAGTTGATCAACAGTGCCTTCCCTTCAACCCATAAGTTTTCAATTCAAATTTCAAGCAAGTATGAACAAATTTATCATCTAATGGGTACTCAGACTTCCCTGTAAGATATATTAACAAGATCAACAATAATATTTGACCATTACGACTACGTAGCGACTTCCCTTAGAAGGACGTTAACCTATCTATTATCAAAAAACATCAGGTGACCAATCCTAAAAACATTCATCAAGTCATTTTCAACAGCCCACACTACTTAAAAGCATGACTACATTATTACCACCTTATCACACAAGAAAAAGAAATGACGATTTCCCTTAAGAAAGACATCATGTAATCTATAACCGGGAAAAATCGGTCATCTCAAGCAAATGGGGTACTCAGACTTCACCCACAATTTCAATTTCATGGCAATATAGCATACCCATCCTATAGAATCTCATGAAACAAGAATATTTACTCATTTTGAAATTTAGAAGTCACCCACAAATACCCACAAGAATCAATTTCACAATAAGCATGAAGAACACACATTGGGAACATAGGGGAAATATGGGTAATCAAAAAAATAGAACTTGTTGAATATCAACACATATGTAGAGACAAAATTTAGCGAGAAAAATAAATAGACACGTACCTTTATCCATGGTTGTTCAAGTATTTTCAGGAATCTCCATTGTCTTAAGCTACCTTGTAACACTAATAAGAATAGTAAAAACCATGTAGTCTTCTAGCCTATGCCTATCAAAGTGTATCCAGACTGATAGAGTCACTAGCATATTTACAGGTAGGCTAGGGACTCTTACGAAAAATACTTTAATCCTAGGGACTTCTACATAAAATATGGTTTCCCTAGGGAATCCTAAATAGTAGTTTCCTTCCGTCAAGAAAACTTCCCTATATGCATAACCAAAAATATTATCTGCCATATATATTATTTATGGAAAACAAGGTAAATAATTTATTACCAAATATGTGGACCACATTAAATGTCTCCAAAAAAAAGACACGTTATTTTTTTCTTACATTCTCGCACTTGGTCCACATATTACAACCAGATAATTCTTTATAAGTGATAAATACGGCCATGAACATTATTCGCTCAACTAAATCGTTATGAAACAACCACTTTAATCAGAATTTACTACATGAATCATGACGGTTATGCTTTTAATCAAACACTTCCTTCCATGTATTACAATGTATAATATATTCAAATAAAGTGTTTAATAACTTTATGAATGAGCTTAATATAAGTCATTCAGACTCCAACTTTATCAATCCAATAATCACAATATAATACATGAAAATAAAAGTGCACATTCATGTATCTCAAATAAACAATAATGTCTAGAAAAAATGTTAAGAGTACAAAGCAAAACTAAAATGAGTTATCAAGACCCATACGGGTTACATGATCCTTGAAAATATTAGTTGGTAAACCTTTAGTCATAGGATTAGCAATCATTGAAGTAGTACTAATGTGTTCAAACTCACATCTTGCTTCTTGAGATAGTATCTAACCATAAAATATGTTATGTCAATGTGCTTACTTTGGCTGCCACTTTTATTATTCTTAAAAATGAATACTGCAGCTGAATTGTCACAAAATATTCTCAATGGTATCGATAATTTTAAGGCCCGAAATGAAATTATTCAACCATAACGCCTGTGATGTAACACATATCATGCTATAAATTCAGCTTCCATTGTGGATGTTGCAACAATGGTTTTCTTAACACTTCTCCAAGACACAACACCTCCAGCAAAGAGAAAGATGTATCCAGAAGTGGATTTACCACTATCTTTGCCTCCGCCTAAATCAGAGTTTGAATATCCAATTACCTCCAATGAGTCAGATTATTTGTATGTGAGCTTATGATCCTTGGTTCCTTACAAATATGTCAATACCCTTTTACCAGCTTTCCAATTATCAAGACCAAGGTTACTTTGATATCTGCCAAGCATTCCTACCGCAAAGACAATATCATGTCTAGTGCAAACTTATGCATACATAAGGCTCCCAACAAGTGAAGCATATGGAATGCCTTTCATTTTCTCTTGTTCCAATGCATTTTACGGACATTGATTCAATGAAAATTTGTCTCCTTTAATGTTGGTTGCTACTATTGATGAACAGTTCTTCATTCTATATCTTTCCAAAATTCATTTAATGTAAGCCCTTTGACATAGTCCAAGTAATCTTTGAGATCTATCTTTGTGAATCTTTATTCCAATGACATAGGAGGCTTCACCCATATCCTTTATTTTGAAATTCTTGATAAGGAACTATTTCGTCTCATGCAGCAGTCCCAAATCACTACTAGAAAGTAAAATGTCATCCACATATAGGAATAGAAAAATATATTTTCTCCCACTTATAAGGTTATGTTCTCTGTAAATCCAAATGAAGAGACAACATTATGAAATCTAATATACCATTTCCGAGAAGCCTATTTAGTCCGTAAATTGATTTATTCAATTTGCACACAAGGTGACTTTTATCATTATCACAAAATCATTTAGGTTGTCGCACGTAGACCTCCTCTTTAAGATCTCCATTCAAGAATGTCATTTTCACATCCATTTAATATAGCTCTAAATCAAAGTGAGCTACTAATGTGATGATTATTCTTAGTGACTCCTTCTTAGACACTAGAGAGAAGGTTTCATGGTAATTAATGCTTTCCTTTTGACTGATACATTTGTCTATAAGTCTTGTTTTATATCATTCAATATTACCAAATGAGTCTCTTTTAGATTTATATACCCATTTGGATCCTATAGGAGAGACTCCTTCTGGTAATTCAATCAAATTCCAAACTTTATTTTTGGCCATAGATTCCAACTCTTCCTTCATGGAATCATACCAAGGTGTGGAGTTTTCTCCACTCACGGCTTGTGAAAATGAGCATGGATAATCTTTAAGTTCAATATCATAGTCAGACTCTTGGATATATACGACATAGTTACTAGAAATTGTTAGTTTATGAACTCTTGAGGATTTTCTTACTCCCACTTGTTCAGACATTCCTTCAACAGGTTCGAGTAAAGTGGGTTGTTCTTCATAAGGCTGTTCAGGTGGTAGGGGCTCTTGAACTTGTAGCTCTCCAGAGAATTCATGAGAATTTTTTTGATTAGCATTCAAGTTTCCGACATATAAAGTGCAATACCCCGGAAACCCAAGGATCAGACCCGGAGTCAAAATGGGGAAAATGTAAAACTGGTGTTGCAGGCACAGAATGAGTCATTGGATGAATCTTGAGAACAGCCCACGAGTCTTCAGGTGACTCGTGGGGAGGCTAGGAAAGAGTTGGGAAGTTTGGAAGAAAAGGGGTCGCACGGGTGTGGGTACAACTCGTGGTCAGACACCATGAGTCGTTACGTCAACCATGGGGTAAGGGAGAAGGAAAATAGAAGAAGGCAAGATAGTACACTTAACGGAAGCTGACCATGACTCATTAGGTGTGGTAACGAGTCGTGGTCAGTCGTGGGGTGATATAAGTGTTAAGTGATGTAAGTGAGGCGGTGCACTTGATGACTGGTGACCACGAGTTGTGGTCATCCCTAACGAGTCATTATCTCAGTCTTTGCGAGCCCAAGATGTCAGGCTAGAAATAGTACTCGACGAATAGCATGACGAGTCGTTGGCCCTAGTTACGAGTCGTCAGGTCATCCGTTAGCACCACTTAACAGTTATTTTCTTCAATTTAGTAAGGACCTTTTTGTAAATTCTAAACATCCTAAAGCCTATACTATGTTGTTTAAGGCTCGTTTTAGTGGGTTTTAAGAGGGGAAAACCTATTCTAAGTCATTCATTACATGCATGATGTTTGAGAGGTTGAAGAGGTGATTCAAGGCTAGTATTCAAGGGTTCCATCCAATTTCCTCTTGGGTAATCAAAGATTTGGTGGAATCAATTCCTTCCAGGTATGTAGGGTTATGAGTGGGTGTTTCCTTCCACACCCATGCCCAATCTCTATCTAAGTATGAGAAATTCCTAAAATCAAGTTATGGTGTTTTCACCTAATTGCATCATTCTTCAATTTCTCTACATGGGTATGATTAGATTATGTTTCTATTGATGAATTGTGAAGCTTGGCTAGATTTTAAATTGTTTTCAATAAAAATTATGTTTTCTAATTTATGAAATTAAATGCCCATGGATGAGAAGTTCACGAAAGAAGAGGATGATGATGAATGTATGATGATGATGGGATTTGATGATGAAAAACATGTTTCTAAATCTACCCATGATTATGATATTGTTATCAAAATGAATTGAGTAGATCCAAGCATGATAAAGTTTTGGGAAAAGCTCTTATATCGAGTATGATATTGTAGTATCTCTAAAGTAAGCTTAACACATGGTTTTGGAGTAAAGGTTTCCACCTATATTTGAGCTTGTGGTATGTTTCGAAATAAATCTTCTCATATGCATGAATTCACAATTGAGATGTATGTTATTATTGAGCCTCGTTTTCATACGATGTCAAGTCTACACATGATTTTATTATTGAGCTTTGTCAATAGACAGTGTTGAGCTTCGTTTTCATACAATGTTGAGTTTATGCATGATATCATTGTTGAGCTTCACCAATAGACGATGTTGAGCTTCATTATAGACGATGTAGAGCATTGGATGTTTTTGGAGAAGAGTCTAACACCGAGTAGGCTAAGGGTCGATCACCCTATGTCCCAGAACTACGCACTGTCATAGGTTGATACTATTATATTATTGGGACCTCCCTTGTGAGATATCCCCAGCCCTAATGGCCCATGAGCTTGATATCGATATCATGGTAGCGCCCTTAGCCCTGACAAGGTTTTGGATGGCTTTGCCCACTTAAGTGTAATAATCGAGAGCACGTAAGCTTTATCGTGGTATGTTCGTTAAGTGATGAGTCTCCCAGTGTCTATATGATTCAGATTTGCATATTCATTACCCATGGTTATTATTTTACACACGCATGATCTAAAGTAAGTTTGACTCGTTGTTTAGATTTTCTATAAATTTTATATTTTAGCATTGAGTCATTCAAGTCAGTTATGATGTTATGAAGCTATGCATTGTCATGTTATGAAAAGATTATGATTTTAGAAAGATTGCATGCAGTTCCTCCTCTCAGATTTGAAAGATTATGATATGTTATTAAATGTTTTAAATGATTTACTTTACTTAACTGATTTTACTTACCTTGCATATTCAGTACATTCCATGTACTGACCGCATACTTTCTATGTTGTATTGTTTCATGATACAGGACCCAGCATCCAGGCTCAGCCTCACTCGTAGTTGGTTGTCAGAGTTAGCACCCACTTGGTTAGTTAGTCCTCATCCTTCGAGGGCTTTCAGTTTCCTTATGTATTTTCAGCTTCGGTATTGTTGAAATAGTTAGGGTCTTGTCCCATCAACTTGTCTAGATTAGAGGCTTTTTGGACTTATGTATGTTTTAGCTTCGGATTCTTATTCTGATGTTATGTTGAGTTAGACTTCCATTGAGTTTAGATCGTTGATTCTTCAGTATATATATTGAGTTAGATGTATGCTTATTCCTTGGGTTGACTTGGGGTTTCTCGGCGTCCCTTGTCCCGTGTCTACAATCTGGGCCTCTGCTCGGGTCGTGACAAACTAGGTACCAGAGCAATAGGTTTGATGTGTCCTAAGGTGTTTGAAAGCCACGTTAAGTAGAGTCTCCATGGGGTGCACTAGTTTTATTTGTCCGAAAGAAGGATGGTTCGCTTCGGATGTGTATTGATTATTGGTAGTTAAACAAGGTCACCGTTAAGAATAGGTATCCTTTACCCAGGATCGATGATTTTTTTGTCTATCTTGAGGGTGCCAAGTGTTTTTCCAAGATTGATCTCTGATCCGGGTATCACCAGCTCAGGCTTCGGGAGGGTGACATCCTGAAAACCGTTTTCAGGACTCGGTATGGTAGCTACGAATTTATTGTTATGTTTGGTACTTACCAATGCCCCTGAAACTTTTATGGATATAATGAACAGGGAGTTCAAGGCATATTTGGACACGTTCGTAATTGTGTTCATTGATAACATCCTTATATACTCTCTGAGCAAGGAAGAGCGTGTCGCTCACTTGGGAGTAGTGCTTTAGACCCTCAAGGATCGTCAGTTGTATGCAAAGTTCAGCAAATGTGAGTTCTGGTTGGACTATGTGGCATTTTTGGGCCATGTGGTATCAAGTGAGGGCATAAGGATAGATTCTCAGAAAATTGAGGCAGTGAAAAATTGGCCTAGACCGGTGAATCCTTCGGACATTCAGAGTTTCTTGGGTTTAGCTGGCTACTATCGAAGGTTTGTTGAGGGTTTCTCCTCTATCGTAGCACCTTTGACTAAGTTGACTCAGAAGAAGGTAAAGTTCCAATGGTCGAAGGCTTGTGAGAAAAGGTTCCAAGAGTTGAAGACTCGACTCACTTCAGCACCGGTGTGGATCCTACCCAAGGGTACTGATGGTTTTGTGGTGTATTGTGATTCTTTAAGAATCAAACTTGGGTATGTGTTGATGCAGTATGGGAAAGTGATAGCATACGCCTCAAGACAGTTGAAAGTCCATGAGAAGAATTACCAGACCCATGACCTTGATTGGCCGCCGTGGTATTTGCATTGAAGTTATGGTGGCATTACTTGTATGGGGTCCATGTAGATGTATTCAAGGACCACAAGAGCTTGAAATATGTGTTCACGCAGAAAGATCTCAATCTTCAGAAAAGGAGGTGGTTGGAGCTACTAAAGGACTACGACATGAGTCCTTTACCACCTTGGTAAGGAAAATGTGGTAGCGGACGCACTTAGGAAGCTCTCTATGGAGAGTGTGTCCCATGTGGATGAGGGAAAGAAGGAGTTGGTGAAATATGTCCATCGACTTGCAAGGTTGGGAGTTAGATTGGTCAACTCGACCGATGGCAGTGTTGTTGTGCAAAACACATCAGAATTATCCTTGGTGACTGATATGAAGGCTAGAATAGATGAGGATCCAATTTCGGTAAAGCTAAAAGAAGTCGTTCTGAGTCATAAGGTGGAGGTCTTCTCCCAAGGGGGAGATGGTGTGATGTGGTACCAGGGACGTCTATGTGTTTTAAATGTTGATAACTTGAGGGGTCGGATATTACATGAGGCACATGGATCAAGGTATTCTGTCCATGCGTGTGCCACCAAGATGCATCATGATTTGCAGGAAATATATTGGTGAAATGGCATGAAGAAGGATATTGCAGAATTCGTAGCCAAGTGCTCGAACTATCAACAAGTGAAAGTTGACCATCAAAGGCTAGGAGGCATACTTTAGGATATGAGCATTCCCACTTGGAAATGGGAAGAGATTAATATGGATTTCATTACAGGCCTACCTAGTACTCGCCAACACTATGATTCCATCTGGGTGGTGGTAGATAGGTTGACCAAGGCTGCACAATTTCTACCGGTCAAAACCATAGATTCAGCGGGTGATTATTCCAAACTGTATATCCGGGAGTTGGTGCGATTAAATGTTGAGTTTATGCATGATATAATTGTTGAGCTTCGTTAATAGACGATATTGAGCTTCATTATATATGATGTAGAGCATTTAATATTTTGGGAGAAGAGTCTAGCATAGAGCGGGCTAAGGGTCGATCACCCTATGCCCCAGAACTACGCGCCAACGTAGGTTGATACTATTATATTATTGGGCCTCCCTTGTGAGCTATCCCCAGCCCTAATGGCCCATGAGCTTGATATCGATATCATGGTAGCGCCCTTAGCCCTGGCAAGGTTTTGGATGGCTCTGCCCACTAGAGTGTAATAGTCGAGAGCACGTAAGCTCTATCGTGTTATGTCCGTTAAAGTGACGAGTCTCCCAGTGTCTATATAATTCAGATTTGCATATTCATTATCCATGATTATTATTTTATACATGCATGATCTAAAGTAAGGTTTGGCTTAATGTTCAGCTTTTCTATAAATGTCATATTTCAGCTTTGAGTCATTCGAGTCAGTTATGATGTTATGAGCTATGCATTGTCATGTTATGAAAAGATTAGGATTTTAGAATGCATGCAGTCCCTTCTCTCATATTTGAAATCTTATGATATGTTATGAAATATTTTAAATGATTTACTTTACTTAAGAGGTTTTACTTACCTTACATGCTCAGTACATTCCATGTACTGACCACATTCTTTCTATGTTGTATCATTTCATGATACAGGATCCAGCTTGCAGGCTTAGCCTCGGTCGTAGTTGGTTGCCAGAGTTAGCACCTACTTGGTTTGTGAGTCCTCATCCTTTGAGGGTTAGAATTTCAGTTTCCTTATGTATTTTCAGCTTCAGTATTGTTGAATTAGTTAGGGTCTTGTCCCATCAACTTGTCCAGATTAGAGGCTTTTTAGACTTATGTATGTGTTAGCTTCGGATTCTTATTCTGATGTTATGTTGAGTTAGACTTCCGCTAAGTTTATATCGTTGATTCTTCAGTATATATATTGAGTTAGATGTATGCTTATGCCTTGGGTCGACTTGGGGTCTCTCGGGGTCCCTTGTCCCATGTCTACGATCTGGGCCTCCGTTCGGGTCGTGACATAAATGTACCATAGGTGGTTCCTTTACTTCTTCCAGTTCCACCACTTGAGTCAAACCACTCCCACTTACTTCATGTTCCTCAAGAAATTTAGCATTTGTAGCCTCAACAATATTAGGAGAATGAGAAGGATAATAGAACCTAAATCCTTTAGAGTTAATCGCATAGCCTATAAAGAAACCGTTTTTTGTTCTTTCATCCAACACGTTTAACTGTGGGTTATAAACCCTCACCTCAGATGGACATCCACAAATGTGTAAATGACTTAAACTAGGTTTCCATCCTTTCCATAATACAAAAGGCGTCTTGGAGACAACCTTGGATGGAACCTTATTTGAGATATACACAACGGTTTTTAAGGCTTCATTCCATAAGGATAAAGGTAAACTTGATATGCTAATCATGCTTCTTACCATGTCCATTAATGTACAGTTCCTTCTTTCTGCCACACCATTTTGTTGTGGTGTTCCTGGCATGGTATATTGAGTAATTATGCCTTCACTTTCAAGGAACTCAGCGAATGGACCTTTAACTTGTCCCTTATCTGTGTACCTACTATAATATTCTCCACCCCTATCAGACCTAACAATTTTTATATGAGCTCTAGTTTGTTTCTCTACTTCTATTTTGAAAACTTTAAAGCATCAAGTGCTTCTTATTTGTTAAACAAAAAATAGAGATACATATATCTTGAATAGTCTTCAATAAATGAGATAATATATCTCTCACCATTCAAGTAAGGAGTAGGAAGAGTTCCACAAATATATGTATGTATGATCTCAAGCAATTGAAAACTCCTTTTGGCACCTTTAGCGTATTTGTTGGTCTGCTTTCCCTTTATGCAGTCCACACAAGTCCCAAAGTCAGAAAAATCAAGAGCTTGTAGAACTTCATCATTAACCAACCTTTTTACTCTTTCAACAAAGATGTGTCCCAATCACTTGTGCCAAATATTTGATGAGTTCTCATTGATAATACATTGCTTACATTCAATTGTGGAGTCTAGCTCAAATTTAAATAACTTTCCATCCAAATTTTCCGAACAAATTACTTTATTGTCTTTCAAAAGTTTCATTAAAGAATAATGAAAATTGATATCATATCCAGCAATTGATTGTCTTGAAAGGAAATTAAATTTCTAGAATATGATGGAACATAAAAAGTGTTTTCTAAATCTAGTTGAAAACCATCTTTTAAAATAAGTCTATAAGTCCTCACACCTTCCACATGTGATGTTATCCTAATGCCAGAATAAATATTTTGCTCACGTCTCACTGACTTCCTTAGTGTTAGAAAATCCTACATGGTCTTAGCAATGTGAGTTGTGGAACCGGAATTGATCCACTATGTATTATCAGAAACTTTAGTGAAATTAGTTCATAACATACAAAGGTAAAATTACCTTTCTTCTCAAGCTATTTCTCGTATTTCAGGCAATCTTTCTTCCAGTGTCCCTTCTTTTTGCAGAAACGACAAGAATATTTATGAAGACTGCCTTTCTTCTTTATAGGAACACTTTTGCCTCTCTTTGCATTTCTCTAATCATGAGTCACCAAGTTTACACTTTCAGGTATCTCATGTTTCAACCTCTCCTCTTCTTGAACACACATGGTAAAAAGTTCATTACTTGACCATTTATCTCTATCTGTGTTGTAAGATACTTTGAATGGACCATATTCCACAGGAAGAGAGTTGAGGATAAAAACCACAAGAAATGATGCAAACATATCAACCTCAAGGGACTTGAGTTTAGCAGCAATGTCTCTCATCTCCATAATGTGCTCGCGCACTATACAACTTCTGTCAAAGGTCATACTTGAGAGCCTTTTCATAAGGGTGCTGGCCAAGGCTTTGTCAGAGCTTACAAATTGTTCATCAATTGAATTCATGTAAGCTTTGACCCTATCACTTTTAGGGATAGAACCCCTAATTCTTTGGCTAATTTGAATTTTATGAGCATTAAGCTCAAGCGATTGGATTGTTCCCACCACTCATAAAAATCCTTAGCCTCTAGAATACTTGATTCCATGGGCTTAGGTGTTTCTTCTACACGGAGAGTCAGATCCAAGTCCGAGCACCCTAAAGTCAGAAAGATTTTGTCCTTCCATTCTGTAAAGTTATCACCAGATAGCATCACAATTCGAGCACTTTTGTTAAAAATAGCAGTAGGAAAAGTTGTGTAAACCGCAAAAGAAGAATACACATACATAAGCTATGAAGTATAAACCATCAAAAGTGAATCGCATAAATATCGATTCTAAATAAATTCTAAATCTTCCTGTGGGCAGAAGTTGCAACCCATCACATATTTTCTTAACTTTATTAGACTAGTAAACCAAAATAAATCTCGAAAATAATTCATACCCATGGGCATAGAATAATTTTGAACTGAAAAATTTACTATTTTATTCTAATTAATCTAACCAAAATAGTTACCTCCCTATGGGGTAGGGTTACCATTTTGATAAGATAATCAGACTTTATTAGATGTCATTATTATATCTTAATCACATAACATTGTGTGATTAAATAAAATAATTTTTCTTTATGTCATATAACCAGGATGTTATGGCTAATCCAAAGCATATAACAGATGAATCCAAAAACTACATCTTACAATAGTTATCTTTAATAATTATCTTTAAAAAAATTGTTAATTATTAAGATGCGAAAACGGATTGTATAGTCAGAGTCTACATAAACGACAATCCAGTGTACAAAGCATCTCGCATCAACGAGAAAAAAATCGCACAACAAGAGAATAGGTGGAGCCTACATATCTCTTGACTAAATACTAATTCTTATAATTAAGTTAATGACCGTAAGAGTACGTGAAACAATCATCCGATTTTGATCAATATCAAAACATATGAAAAGACATACTGAAAATCATCATACTACTAGTTTCAGGTTATAATGAAAATCTCTTATCACTTTTATCTAATAGATAGATAACATATTATGACAATATAATAGCAAAGGAAACATGAATCGCAGCATATAGACCTAGGAGTTTATACGTATTCATAATTAACACAGATATAGAATTTCACATTAGCCCATAATATTAGAACTGATTAAAAATCATGTAAACACTTTAAAAATTCTAAGATCCTACAAGCACATGAAAAATAATCACGGAATTCGATAAGGTAATTTTAAAAAGATGATATAATAGTCCAATCACTAATAGTAATGATTGAAACAGCATTTCGCGATTTACTTTCATAAAACTTGTCAAGGTACTAACAAGGACTGAACAACACAACAAAGACCGTAGTAAACTATAAAGAACAAACATCCACAATTGTCGGTTTTTACTAGTTAAGATCTATTTTTAATTAGTATTGATCATTGAATAACACAGATAAAGGTAGGCTCTGATACCACATTTTGAACATCAACACATATATAGAGCCAAAATGCAGCGGAAAAAAATAAATAAAATTGTGCCTTCAGCCATGTTTGTTCAAGTGTTGTCAAGAATCGCCTTTGTCTTAAGCTACCTTGTAACCCTAAAAAGAATAGTAAAACCCTATAGTCTTCTAGCCTATGCCAATCAAAGTGTATCAAGACTGATGGAGTCACAGGCGTATTTATAGGTAGGCTAGGGACTCTTAGGCAAAATACTTTAATCTTGGGGATTTCTCCATAAAATATGATTTTCCTAAGGAATCCTAATTTAATAGTTTCCTTCCATCAAGAAAACTTCCTTATATACATAACCAAAAATATTATCTGCCATATAATTTATTTACTTGGAAGACAAGGTAAATAATTTATTACCAAATATGTGGACCACATTAAATGTCTCAATAAAAAAGACACGTTATTTTTTCTTACAAAACTATCATGCCCTTTTCTACACATATCATCAACCATAAAGGATTAGAAGTGAAAACCAAGAAGCATACCAAATAGCACGAGTAGAAAAGAAGGAGTTAAAATTTGAAGCTCTTCACAAGAACAATGGCCGATCCAAGCTCTTCTTTTTGGTGTGAGATGTTGTGATGGTAGAATATGGAAGAGAGGATGGAATTTATAGGTGGGGAAGGTGAAAAGTTTATGTGGGGAGTTAAGGAGGTAGTTGGGAGTTAAGAAAGGTGGAGAAAATAGTGTATTAGTGCAAAAATTTAGGGGGTTTTTGAAGTGGAGAAGAAGATGTAAGGTCGTGGGTCAGCCTGGGTCGGGTCAGTCAAACAGGTTGGTTAACTTTTAAAATTCCTTATACTTACACCTGTGCTAAACTTGCGGCCACAGATGAGGGTCTGTGAACTGCAATTCTAATGTAGGTGTGTCTCAGACAGCCTAGTGCACTATCTGGGACCTACATTGCACATCCGTGTCGCAGGTCTTCATCTGCGTTTCGCATGTGTGATGTAGATTTCCCATTTTCAACCGATTTTATACCAGGTATTCTTCCTCTATCCTGTGCTACACCTATGTACCACAAGTCCTTGCCCATCATTTTGTCAGGTATTCTGGACCATGCTTGCTAGTGACCTGCATTCTGCAAGTTGGAACCTGCGTTTCGCAGGTCCGACGCAAATTCTCCACCCTACCTCCTTGAACTTTTTCACAATCCAATCATCCTACAACAACCAAAACAACAAAAATGTGAAGTGAAAAAAGAATTTAAAGACACTTGGTTGCCTTCCAATAGGCATTTGATTTAACACTGCAATACTACGGTTTCACCTTACACTTTAATGACAATCATCCAAAGGTTCGACCTCCTCATAACGAATATCTTACTTTCTTATACTTCTCATCAATCATAGACATCACCTTGCACTCATCTGGTGGTTTCATTAGCTGGCATATATTGAATGTCACCTTATCACTACCAACTCGGAATTTGATCTCCCTAGCTCGACATCATCTAGAGCACGCCTTGTGACCAATAATGGTTACCCTATGATAATGGGCATCTACATGTCTACATCACAATCCAACATAACAAATTCTGCTGGAAGGATGAATCTCTCCACTTTTACAAGCATATCCACAAGTATTCCTATGGGGCGCTTGATAGACCGATCTGCTATGAGCAACCTCATTATGGTAGGCTTGAGACTTTTCAATTCTAACTTTTTGAAGATCATGAGGGGCATCAAGTTAATTTTTTCCCCACAGAGCTTTGTTGAGCAAGTACACCCCAATGGTGCAAGGAATAGTGAATGCTCCAAGATCATCTCTTTTTGAAGCGAGGTTACTAGCCATCACTGCAATATAATGATGTCACATCTCCATTGTTCCAACATCAACAAAACTCTTATTCTTGAAAATCTCCTTCATAAACTTAGCATATCCAAGCATTTGGAGCAAAGCATCGGCCAACAGAATGTTCATGGATAACTTGTTGAATATATCAACGAATTTTTTGAATTGGTTGTCCTCTTTCTTCTGGGTCAACCGCTGGGAGTAAGTAGGTGGAACATTAGAATCTTGGCCTTTATCACTTGGGGCCTTCTCTCCCTCTTCATCAACATTTACAATTTGAGGAGGAGCATCAACCTCTTCCTCCTCTACCAACTTGTCCTCATCATCAACAGCAATAGGTGCAGTCAGCACCCCAATATTCAACTCTTCATCATTTGGCTTTGAACCAACATCCACCATGGGTTTATCATCCGCATTTGTAACAATATTTACACTCCTTGTGATTATTTCTATACAGTGAAAATCTTTCTTCAGATTTGGCATGGTGTCACTCGAAAGGGTTCCCTTCATTTTCGGATTCATTTGGGCTTCCAATAAATGGTTCATTTGGGCCTCCAAGTGTTTGATTGAGGTTTAGTGGGAGCTTATCATTCATGAAAAGTTGGACATCTCCCCTTTCAATTCTTTCACACCGCTATCGGTTGACTCCACTTTCTTCAACACTCTAGCCAGCATCTCTTCAATCTTTGAATTCCCCACATCACACATACTTGATTGGATAGGGGCCACATCAGCTTTAGGGGAAATGTATGGATTTGAACTCTGGTAGTACCTATTCCCATCCTTTTTGGGCTCACGGTTTCTCCATCGGTTATCCTTGCCTCTCCATCCTTTATCTTCTTTATCTCTCCAACCTTGGTTCCTATCACGAGGATGCCAAGGGCCATGATTGGTACTTTGGTATCCTTGACGAGAACCCCCCACTAGGCCCAACATGTATTGATCATAATTGTATCTAGCTTGGGGTACATCCTCCTCGAATGAGTTGCATCCTTGGTCACCAATTGCATTAACACTTTTGTTTCCCGACCCCAACACATGCTTTGTATTCAACTCAACTTCAGTCATCATCTTGGCCAATGTTTCATCCCTTTATTCATCTCTTCTTGTTAACTCAGTTGCTAAGTGATTCGAGGATGCACCACTTGAAGACACCTCAGTGTCTCTAGTGTGCCAAGACCTTTTGGTCTTTGTCATTCTATAAAGAAGGGCCATGGAAATTTCAAAAGTTTGGTCCATGATTTAACCTTCAACAAGATTATTTGCCACAGACTTGTTGATCAAATTAAGGAACTAGTAAAAGTTTTGGAGAAATACCTCATCCGGTAATTTGTGATTTGGGAAAATGGCAACCCTCTTCTTAAACGTCAGCCATACCTCATGCATGGGTTCTTGGGGGAGTTGTCAGAACTTCATGATCTTATTATGTAGTTGAAGAATCTGAGAGGGTGGAAAATATCTATCGAGGATCGGTTCAGTTAGCTCGATCCAAGATGTGATGGACCCGGGAGGCAGCTCCTCCAACCATGTCATGACCTTCCTATCAATGTAACACCTCATAAGTTCCTAAGATCATATTTGAGAATTGAAGCAGAAATTAGTAAGAAAATGGTACCAGGCAATAGAACAAACCTCAGGATGAGTCGTCCTTTGAACCAATGGTTCGTAGGTTTTCCCATAGTGATGAACTTCAGAAAAGTATCAAAAATTACCGAGAACTAAAGAGTTGATTATATGACCCATTGTTTGATTGTACAGTCATTGGTTTCAGTAGTTGGAGCAGGTTCGGACAATGATTCAGAGCAAAGAAGGAACCAACAAAGGGAACCAACAATTTGTTGGTTGGACTAATGATCTGTGGTATGGGTCATTGGTTCTACTGGCGAAAATCTTAGTTCAGTAGTCCACGGTTACTTTCATAAAATTCTAAGCTCCTAAATCCTAAATTACATCATTTTAAGGGAAAAATAAGGACATTTAGGGGGAAATAAGAGGTATTCCTTATTTTCTGACTCCCATCTTCAAAAACTCAAAAGATAGAACTACAGAACTTCATATCAAGAACTAAAGCTAGGACTTCCTAAATCTTCTCGAATTTCAATGCCTCTTTACAAGGTTTGTCTTTCAGGTATGCCGGGATTCAAAAAGAGAATTCCTTTCATCCTTATGCCCCATATTATTTTCAAAAAACCTTCTCTATTCTTAGCACTGAAGAAGTTAGGAATTAGGACTTTTTTAGACAACTCATGAATGTTCATTAATTTCAATTGTCCTTGCAAGTTCTATAACCCTAGCATATGTTTTTCATGTTCTTGACTTAAATTTCATAGTATGCCTTCTAATCGTAGATTTTTACATGATTTGTGGGTTGAACCATGCATGATTTAAAAGCTTGTCTAAATTGTTGTTTTTTCATTGATTATTATCTGAGTATAATTTTTAGCACGTATGTTTTCAATTGAAGTTAGTATTTTTAGATTATGAGTATACCTAATTATAACACTGCCAAAAGTTTTCTATGACTAGACTCGGGATTTGAAATTTGTTCAGTAGAAAAATCTACAAAATTTCACAAAATGACTCAGGGTATGAGTCGTAGAGTGATATGACGGGTCATGGGAGCAATCGTGGTAAGCAGCAGTTCCTCCTGGCCTAGAGATGACGACTCGTCGTGCGAGTCGTAGGAGGTAGTGATAAGTCGTGTTGTCACTCATCTTGAGAAAGACCAAAAATAGAAAGGTGTACTGTCCCATACCACGAGTCTTGGTCGGATGGTACAACTCGTGGCTAGAGGTCGTGGTTTATGTATACTGAAGAAAAGCTCCATGTAATGAGTTACAAGACAACTCATGAGACCAAGTAACAAGTCATGGTATGCGCTCGTTGTATAAGGATCAGAGAAATGGAAAACTAGGCTGGAATGAATTGAACGTCACCACGAGTCATGGTGCCTCGAAGACAACTTTTTAAATATGTTTCCATAGGGGTATTTGCATAACTTCTTAAGCTTTTAACCATAAGTGACATCATTTTGGGTTTCTTAAAGAGTGTATTAAGGGATTTAACCTAGCCTAAGTCCTCACTCTTTCAAAACAACAGTAGATTGAAGGTCCTCTCTCATGATCAAGGCTAAGGTTCTTTATCAAATCTCTTCAAATCATTCTTGTGTTTTCAAGACAAGTCTAAGAGTCAATTACCCTGGTACATGGGGTTATAGATAGGGGAATTCTTCCACCCTCGTGCCTAATTTCACCCATATTCTATGATTTCAAGTCTCCAGACATGCTATGTTGAAATTCTAGGGTTTAACCCAATTCGATGCAATTATCCATGACCTGTCTATAGGTCCGATTTTATCATGTTCTAATAGATGATTTATGGTTATTAGGTCATATTTGACTCTAAAATTAATTTAAAAATTGATAATTTCAAGCTTATGATGATTTTTCCCTATTATGCATAATTTATGAATTTTAAGCTTATAAGCTCATTATTTTAAGTATGCACGAGTGTTTGTGAATTCTTAAACCTATGATTCCATGATTTCGATTTATGAAGTATTCAAGTATGAGTGATTTCATGTTTTGGGAAAGCCCATGTAAACTCAAGTTTATGTATCATGGCCAATTTTGGCACTATTTCCATGGCTAGTTCACATATGTCAAGTATGATTATGATTTCATGGTTTTAAACTAGCCCATACAAGGCTAAGTTTGTTTTCATGATGATGTTTATGAGCCATGTGCATGTTCTGGGAGTAGTTTCTAGCACTGAGTAGGCTAGGGGTTTAGGCAAACCCCGAGTCTCAAACTTACATGCCACTGTAGGTATTTATTCATGTTCAAACCTTACAAGGATTCATGAGTGATATCACGCCTTAAATCGTTCCTTACCTTTACAAGCTTGGGAAAGCTTTGAGTAAGATAGATGGGGCATCATGTAAGCTCTATCATGATGGTATTGATTATTACAGAGCCTCCCATTATTCCTCATGTTTTCAGTTACTCATGTTCATGACTAATGATATTATGTTTTATAGCATATTTGACCCATTAATCAGTTTATTAGCTTTCACGTTTGATTTTAAGTAGGGTACACTATATGATTTCTATTTCAAAACCTTGGGTCATAATGTTTTGCTTATGATGAATATATCATGATTATGTTTATTTCAGGAATATGGATTTTAGCATGTTGTCCTTACTCTTATGCTCTATCTTATTTTACATTCATGATTTCAAACTATCGTTTTACTTTCTCTACACACTCAGTATATTCCAAGTACTGACTGCATACTCTATGCTATACCGTCTCATGATATAGGTTTATGTGATCAGTCTCAGTCCCGTCATTAGCTCGCTCTCGCTCAGTCTAGCTCTATCCCAATTTTGGTGAGTTCTCATGATCCAAGGACGTCAGTTTGATTATGTTTCTTTTGTTTATGTCTTTTAGTTTCAGACTTAGCGAGCTAGTTGGGGGTGTTGTCCAATTATCTCATTTGATGCTTAGAGACTTTTCAGATAGCTATGTATAGATGGTTCGGCGATGTTGGCTCATGTTTACGTTCATGTAGTTACTTTATTTTTTCTTAGTAATGCTCTTATTTATGCTATATATATACCATGGGTTAGCTTGGAGTCATTCATGGTTCTAGGTCTCGTCTCTCGATTTGGGGTCCTAGCTCGGGGTGTGACACTAATATCTTCTAGAAATGCCAGTTTATCAGTTTATCACTTTATCAATTTACCAATATTTTTAGTATTTTCAATTATCAGGTCTGTTAGGCTCTTAGGACACTTCTAGATAAGTAGTTTTGACTTAGCCTTAGGACACTAGTTTCGACCTGACGAGTTCAGTTAGTTATAATTAGGATTTCAGTTGAGAGTAATACTTAGCACCGAGTGGGCTAGGGTTCAGCACACCCAGGTTTCCAGAATTATATGCCACTGCAGGTCTTTAGCCCGAATGGGTATCAGTTTAGTGATCACACAGCCATGCCTTTATACACTAGCAAGGTATATTATATCGATGGGGAGTATACATCGAGTTCCATGTCTAGCTCACGTGGTTATATATTAGTTAACAGGCACTCCCACAGTACAACACAGTATAACATAGTACATTTATGGTCCTCAGTATAGTCCAGTCTTGTAGACTTCAAGATATATATATGACCCTAAATCAATGTATCAGTCCTTACAACATTTTTAGATTTTCAAACTATTTTCAGTACGTATGAATTAAGATAGGGTCATTGCATGTCATTCCAGTATGAATTCAGATAATGTCATTGCATGTCATTCCAGTATTGTTCACAAATTTTATCAATGTTTATATTTTATTTCATATCTCACATACTCAATATATTCAAAGTACTAATGCATACTTCTTATGCTTTATCTTCTTATCATATAGCTTAGTAGTGCGGTTAGTCTCTATCAAACTCAGTTCAGCAGTACCCCAGTGGTGAGTTCTCATCTCCTGGGGACTGGAGCATTTCCTTCTATTTTAGCTGTATTGTATTTAGTTTCAGACTCTGGAATTCATTGGTAGCTTGTCCTAGTAACTCATCTTTAGTGGAGGCTTTCAGATAGAGTTGTAGTATTCAGCTTATTTCAGCTTATTCCACTAATTTCAGTGTTCATACTTGTATGTTATATAATATTTATACTTCCACTCAGTTCTCATTCGAAGTGCCAATCATGTTAGAATTATGACATGCCATGGGTTAGCTTGGAGACATTCGTGGTTCTAGGCACCATGTTACGGTTAAGGTGTAGACTCAGATCATGACAAACTTGGTATTAGAGCCTTAGGTTTAGATTTTCTTAGGATGTCTGAAAGCAACATCAAGTAGATTCTTTTTCATGGATGTAAAGTGCGCTACACTTATGTGGGAGAGACTACAAGACATTTTTAGGAAAATTCCCTTCTTTCACTTTCTTATCGTGCGATAGAGTTAGAAACTCTAAGAGCATCCTTCTAACTCATGCTTTGTATGTGTATAGAAAATTCCTCCCAAACGGTTAACGATAGAAGGAATGGAAAAGGAGACCGCCTTGCCAGCTCTAGCAGCCCCTCAGGACCAGCAGGTGTCACATTCTAAGTTCGGGTTGCATTTCAGCTACTTGCCTAGACTGTGACCAACTAGGTCAGTCAGTAGGTCATTGCACCTACCAGTACCAATGGAACTATAGTTGCTACCAGAGTTCGAGATTTTACTCGAATAAATACCCCAGAAATTTCATGGGTCCAAAGTAGATGAGGACCCACAGGACTTTATTGATGAGGTTCAGAATTCACCCAAATCATGGGTGTTACCTCCATTGAAAGTGAAGACTTAGCCACCTATCAGCTGAAAGGGGTGACTCAAATATAGTAACGTTGATAGAAGGAAGGGAGACGGGATGGTGTAGGTTCGGTAGCATGAAACGAGTTTGTGACAACGTTCTTGGATAGATTTTCCCCCATGAGTTGAGGGAAGACAAGGTGGAAGAGTTCATTAGTCTGAAGCAGAACTCCATGACTGTTAAGGAGTATGCCCCGAAGTTTACTTAGCTCTCCGGGTGTGCTCTAGAGATGGTGGTGGAACCTAGGGCTCGGATGAGCAAATTTTTGCCAGATATCTCAAACTTGGTTGTAAAGAAGTGAAGGACTGCCATGCTAATTAGTGATATGGATATCTCTAGGCTCATGATCCATGCTCAGCAAATGAGGAGTAGAAACTAAAAGAAATAAAAAGGGAGAGTAAGTGGGTGAGGACAGTTTAGTTTAAGTATTCCCATTAGAGATCGGGTGCTCATAGTTTCCCATAGTAGCAGCAGAGGCCTCCAATATCCTCTTCATCCAGTGCTCCTTCCTCCAAGCCCCATAATGATCAGAAGGGTAGAGTGCTTCAGGCTCTTAGTCTCAAATTCATGTCTCCAACAGCCGCACCTTCCCAGCATTATTGAAGTGTGGTTAGAACCATCCTGGTGAGTGTCATTTAGACAAGTAGAGTTGCTTTGGTTGTGGCCAACTGGGTCACAGGTTGAGGGATTGCTCGACAGCCGGATAAGGGAAGGCCCAATCCATTACATCAGCAGCTCCAGCAAGTCGCCCAGCTCAGCAGGGTATTACTTCAGGTGCAGGTGGTGGTCAGCGCCAGAAACTCTTTTATGCTCTATCTTCATGGTAGGACTAATGAAGGGTGTATTTACGCACTTCATGGACGTATTTTTGCCCATACTTTACTATGTTTTCAGAACAAATTATGTTTGTTGCATGTGATTATGTTATATATTTATAAAAATAACTAATGCATGTGATTAGATGTTTTCAGGGCTAAAAGTGATGGATTTGGGTGTATTTGGGATGTTTGGATTGAAGTTGAAGAAGAAGGAATGCACTACGCAAGAATTAAAGAAAAAAATATAAATAGGTGCAATGCCACACCCGCACAACAAGCCACATGAGGCAGCAGCACCTCAGCACAACCAGTCGCACGAAGCATCAGCAGTGCAGCGCCCTGACAGGCACAAGGTGCAACAGATCAGGCGCTAGGACAGGCGCGAGGTGCCAGCAGATCCTGCGCATTGGCAGGTGCAATAGGGCCTCATTTCTGCACATTGGCAGGCCCGAGGCACTGCCTTCTCGACACAGTGGCACACGCAATGTGGCATTGGTGACACGGTTTGGGAAGGTGCGACACGGCAAAGGCTTCCAACACCCAAAAAATGGGTCTCTCACTTCAACTAGGAAAAGAAAATTTAAATCCCAAGTAAAATTCATCAAGGAACAAGCAAAGCATAAATCTACTACTATAAATACCCCTTTATTTTCATGTAATAACCATGTCTTCAAGTAGCCAAGTATTCAAGTAGGAAGTTTTAAGTTTTAAAGTTTAAAAAAGTTTTGAAGTTTTAGATTTTGAGACGATTATAAAGTTGTTCTTCCGAATTTTGCATTAATCAAGTGAAGGTTCTTCCACATTGTTGTAAGTATAAATTTTAGTTTTTATTTATGAATGCTATTAATTTACTTATGAACATGATAGGCTAACACTACCACAATTAGGGTTGTGGGAACTACGGTGAATTAACAGAATAGGGTTTGCACGAAGTGATTTTAAAACCAATACAAATACTTATATTATATTCTCTTCATCTTTAACGATTCTTAATGGTGTGCAGCGTTAGAAAGTTCTCGAATTCTTTACTTGCTTTGGTCAAAGAGGTAGAGATTAGGAAAAGAGAATTACAACAATGATCTTGATGATCATTGTATTAACTTGAGTTGTGGTCACAGGATAGTTACATTTGGGACAAATTGATAATGGTTAAATTGCAATCGCTCATGAGACTTGGTCAAGTAATTGAGTATAGTCATTCAATAGGGACTGGTCGGTCGTTTGAATGAACCTAAGTTATCAGTTCTATAAGTAAAGTATTGGGATAGATCAGTAGTATAAAACCCGAAGTAGTTAAGGATCTATTGGGAATACTTACCCTAGTTAATCGCATTAATTTGGAAACAACCATCAATTTCTCAACATAGTTATTTATTAAGTTTACAAATCCCCCCTCTTAGGTAATAATTGACTAAAAAGCTTAAGCACTAGTGTTCTTCTACATCCTTCCATATTCCCTGTGGGATCGACCCCAACCTCTAGTTGGGTTCTTTATTGACAATGTCCACTTCTCAATTCAGTAAGAGGTGTGGTTTGATCATGTTCAAGGACCAGGAGAACTTACATGATGTAGTTACTGGTTTATTATGTCTTTTCCACATTGATGTATATGTTTTACTAGATCCAGGAGCTACACTTTCCTTCATGACTTCTTAAGTTGCAGGTCAATTTGATATTAGTGTAGAAATCCTCTCGGAACCCTTCCAAGTCTCTACCCTGTTGGTAAGTCAATTATAGCCAGTCGGATTTACCAAAACTACTTGGTCTCAGTGTTATAGAAATTCACCACAATTGATCTAGTAGAATTCGATATGGTTGATTTTGACCTCATTTTAGATATGGACTTGTTACACTCTTTTTATTCCTTAGTCGACTATAGAACCAGGATCGTTAAGTTCTAGTTTCCTAATGAACCAGTCCTAGAGTGGAAGCGTAGTACTTCAGCGCCTACGGTCGGTTTATCTCTTACCTTAAGCCTAGGAAAATAAATTCAAAGGGGTACATCTATCATTTAGTTTGAATCAGGGATTCTATTTCTGAAACCCCAACTCTTCAGTCAGCTCCAGTCATGAATAGTTCTCAGATGTTTTTCCCAAAGATATGCCCAGAGTCCCTCTTGAGCGAGAAGTTGATTTTGGGATTGGCCTTCTTCCAGATACCAAGCCTATCTAAATTCCTTCTTATAGTAGCTGAGCTTAAGGAGTTGAAGGATTAAATGAAAGAATTTATGTATAGGCTTTATCAAACCTAGTACACTCAAGATGTGTATTGACTACTGCTAGTTGAACAAGGTCACAATTAAGAATAAGTATCCAATCCCTAGGATTGATGACCTGTTCGACCAACTTCAAGGTGCTAGCTTCGTTTCAAAGATAGACCTCAGATCAGGCTATCATCAGCTCAAGGTCAGAGAATTTGACATCCCAAAACAACCTTCAGAAGTCGGTATGGTCACTATGAATTTGTAGTTATGTTTTTTAGACTAACGAATGCCCCTGCAGCGTTATGGACTTGATGAACTGGGTGTTCAAGCAGTACCTGGACATTTTTGTCATTGTCATCATAGATGACATTCTAATCTATTCCAAGAATGAGGGGGATCCTGTGGACCGCCTGAGGATAGTTTTATAGATTCTCAGAGACTGCCAATTATTTCCTAAGTTCAACAAGTGTAAATTCTGGATGAAATCAATGACATTCCTTGGTCATGTTATCTTTGGTAAGGGTATTCAGTTGGATTGTTTTATGATACAAGACCCAACACTGAGACTCAGCCTTGTTCGTAGCCAGTCTTCAGAGTTAGCATCTTACACTTGTTGGTGAGACTCATCTCCCAAGGACTAGACTTATTTAGATTTCCTCTATGTATTTTTAGTTTTAGCTTTATTGAGTTAGTTGGGGTCTAGTCCCATCAAATCATCATGTTTAGAGGATTTTCATACAAAGGATGTATTCAACTTCGGATTGTGTATTTTGATTGTTATGTTTATTTTAGACATCCACTAAGATTATCATGTTGATTCTTCAGTTTTATTGTTTGATTTAGATGAATGCTTATGTCATGGGTCAACTTGGGGTCTCTTGAGGCTCCTTGTCCTGTGTTGCGATCCAGGCCTCCGTTCAGGTCATGACAAACTTAGTATCAGAGCAATAGGTTTGAAGTATCTTAGGGTGTCTAAGAGTTGTGTTGAGTAGAGTCTTTTTCATGGGTGTGAAGTGTGCCACACTTATGACGAAGAGGCTACGAAACATTTAGAAAAGGTTCCTTTCTTTCATAATCTATGTCGTGCGATGAAAAGTCTCCTTATCCTTCTAACTCGTTCTATTCATAATTGCAGAAATATGGCTCCCTCGAGAGTAAATGGTAGGAGGAATGGGAATGGAGAAGTCCATGAGGATGATAATGGAAATGGGCACCAGCAGGCCCCACCAGTTCAAGAGCACCATGCACCAGAGCCGATTTCCCATGTTGAGTTTCGAGTAGCTATTCAGATGCTCGTGTAGGCCTTGACCGCTTAGGTCAATCAGCAGGCAGTTGCGCATGTCCTGCAAAATGGTAATGCGGCTACGGCTCGAGTCAGGGATTTCTTGAGAATGAACCCGCTAGAGTTCCTTAGGTCAAAGGTAGATGAGGACCCGCATGAGTTCATTGATGAGATTGTGAAGATCACCCAATTCATGGTGGTGAATGGGGTTGAGTGTGTGGAGTTAGCCTGCTATCAGCTAAAAGGGTTCGCATACATCTGGTTTCATCAATGGAAAGATAGTATGGTCGCTCGAGCAGGCCTTGTCACTGGGGAGGAGTTCCATGTTGCATTATTAGATCGGTTCTTCCCTCGTGAGATGAGGGAGATGAAGGCAGCTGAGTTCATGAATCTTAAACAAGGGAGGATGGCGGTGCAGGAGTATGCCCTTGAGTTCACTCGCCTATCGAAGTATGCCCCAAAGGTAGTGGCTGATCAGCGCGCGCGGGTGAGCAGATTTTTTCATGGTGTGGCAGACTATTTGGACAAGGATTATGGGACGCTATGCTCCACTAGGATATGGACTTCCCTTTGATAGTTTTGTACACCCAGCAAATGGAGGCGACACATATGAGAAAGAGGGTGGCCAAGAGGGCCAGGACTGATATTCATAGATTCTCACAGTCGAGGCAAGGTAGTGGGCACCGGCAGCAGACCCACCAAAGATCTTCAACCCTAGAATCTTCAGCATTGAGTGTTCCATCCAGGCCTAGGCACTATCAGAGGGGATGAGCATCAGGCTCTAGGGGTTAGAGCAGCAAACCAACAGATTCTAGTGTCCCAGCTTGCCGTAGATATGGTCATGGGCACACAGGCCAGTGCTTAGCAGGTACAAGTGCTTGTTTTAGGTGTGGAAAGCCTGTACACATGCTCAGAGATTCCCTGGTAGTGAGACAGGATCATGACGGGGGCGGAGGCCAAGTTACTAGTTCAGCAGCCCCTCCCGCATGCTCAACACAGCAGGGAGCATCTATTAGCATAGGTGGCAGTCAGCGCCAAAATAGATTCTATGCCTTAGCATCCTGCCAGGAGCAGGAGGTCTCCCCAGATGTGGCCACTGGTATGTTACGAGTTTTCCATCTTGATGTTTATGCTTTGTTAGATTCGGGGGCTACCTTGTCTTTTGTAACACCTTATGTGCCAGTAGCTTCGGAGTTAGTCTTGAAGTCTTGTAAGAACCATTCTCAGTTTCTACTCCAGTAGGTGATTCAGTTGTAGCTAGACGGGTGTATAGAGGTTGCCTAGTCTCATTCCTTCAGAAAGTCAACTCAGCAGATTTGATAGAGTTAGCCATGACTGATTTTGATGTTATCCGCATCATGGATTGGCTATTTGCATGTTATGCCTTAGTTAATTGTAGAACTTGGGCAGTAGAGTTCAGATTTCCAAGTGAGCCAGTCTTAGGGTAAGAGGGAAGTTCAGTTGTGCCTGTAGGTCATTTCATTTCCTACCTTAAGGCCAAAAAGGTGATTTCTATGGGTTGTGTGTACCATCTAGTTAGGGTTAAGAATGTCGAGTCTTAGGCCCCGACTATCCAATCAGTTCTAGTAGTATGTGAGTATCCGGAACTCTTCCCAAATGATTTACCGGGAATCCCTCCCGAGCGGGAGATAGATTTTGGTATTGAATTTCTTCCCGACACGCAGCCTATATCTATTCCTCCCTACAAAATGGCTCCATTCGAGCTAAAGGAGTTGAAAGAACAGTTGAAGGACCTGTTAGATAAGGGTTTTATTAGATCGAGCAAGTCCCCATGGGGTGTAATAGTTCTCTTTGTCCAAAAGAAAGATGGTTCTCTTCATATGTGCATTGATTATTGGCAATTGAACAAAGTCACCGTCAAGAATAGGTATCCTTTACCCAGGATTGATGATTTATTTGACTAGCTTCAGGGTGCCAAGTGATTTTTGAAGATAGATCTCATATTCGGTACCATCAGCTGAAAGTTTGAAAATGTGATATCCCGAAGAAAGCCTTCAGGACGCGGTATGGTCATTCTGATTTTGTAGTTATGTCTTTTGGACTAACGAATGCTCCTACAGCTTTTATGGACTTGATGAACAGGATGTTCAAGCCATACTTCGATATGTTTGTGATTGTGTTTATTGACGACATCTTGATATACTCTCGAAGCGAGGAGGAGCATGCCGCTCATTTGAGGGTGGTGCTACAAACTCTCAAGGAATGCCAGTTATATGCCAAATTCAGCAAGTGCGAGTCTTTGTTGAACTCCGTAGCATTTTTGGGCCATGTGGTATCAATTGAGGGTATAAAGGTGGACTCTCAGAAGATAGAATCGGTGAAGAATTGGCCTAGACCGGTGAATCCTTCAGATATCCGGATCTTTTTGGGCTTAGCTGGCTATTATTGGAGATTTGTTGAAGGTTTCTCATTGATTGCAACACCTTTTACCAAATTGACCCAGAATAAGGTGAAATTCCAATGGTCAGAGGCTTGTGAGAAGAGCTTCCAAGAATTGAAGACTCGACTTACTTCGGCGCACTGATATTAACCCTACCCGAGGGTATCGATGGATTCGTAGTGTATTGTGATTCTTCAAGGATTGGACTCGGGAGTGTATTGATGCAGCACAGTAAATTATCGCCTATGCCTCCAGACAGCTTAAGGTTCATGAGAGAAATTACCCGACCCATGATCTTGTATTGGCCGCGGTGTATTCACCTTGAAGATATGGAGACACTATTTGTACGGTGTCCATGTGGATGTGTTTACAGACCATAATAGTTTACAATATGTATTCACCTAGAAGGATCTCAATCTTTGGCAAAGGAGGTGGTTGGAACTACTCAAGGACTATGATATGAGTGTCTTTTACCATCCGGGTAAGGCTAATGTAGTAGCGGATGCACT
Organism: Datura wrightii; assembly: GCA_035772735.1. Lineage (NCBI taxonomy): Eukaryota > Viridiplantae > Streptophyta > Magnoliopsida > Solanales > Solanaceae > Datura > Datura wrightii. The sequence continues at coordinate 116,124,896 of JASDFA010000001.1, forward strand.
TAGTAGACTCTCTATAGAGAGTGTGTCCCATGTGGATGAGGGGAAGAAGGAGCTAGTGAAGGATGTGCATTGACTCGCAAGGTTGGGAGTTCAGTTGGTTGACTCGGTGATGGCGGTGTTATTGTTCAGAATGGATCAGAATCGTCCTTAGTGACTGATGTAAAAGCTAGAGAAGATGAGGACCCAGTTTTGGTAAAGTTAAAGGAAGCCGTTCAGAATTAGAGGGTGGAGGTCTTCTCCAAAGGGGAGATGGTGCGCTTCGGTACTAGGGTCGCTTATATGTTCCAGATGTTGATTATTTGAGGTGCCAGATGTTGCACAGGGCTCATGGATCCAGGTATTCTATCCATCCAAGTGCCACGAAGATGTATCGTGACCTACTGGAAGTCTATTGGTGGAATCGCATGAAGAAGGACATCGCGGAGTTTGTAGCTAAGTGTTCAAACTGTCAGCAAGTAAAGGTTGAGCATCAGAGACCGTGAGGTGTGCTTCAGGATATCAGTATTCCTACTTGGAAGTGGGAAGAAATTAATATGGACTTCATCATAGGTTTACCTCATACTCATCGATAATATGACTCCATTTGGGTTGTGGTAGATAGGTTGACCAAGGCTGCTCATTTTCTACCAGTCAAAACCATAGGTTCGGCAGAGGATTATGCTAATCTATATATCTGGGAGCTAGTACGATTGCATGGAGTTCCCTTGTCCATCATATCAGACAGAGGTATCCAATTTACCTCTCAGTTTTGGAGGTTGTTTCAAAAAAGGCTTGGTACTCAAGTTAAGCTCAGCACAACATTTCACCCACAAACGGATGATCAAGTGGAGCAGACAATTTAGGCCCTTGAGGACATGTTGAGAGCATGTTTGATTGACTTCAAAGGTAGTTGGGATGATCATTTGCCTCTTATCGAGTTTGCATACAATAACAACTATCATTCTAGTATTCAGATGGCTCCATTTGAGGCTCTCTATGGGCGGAGATGTAGATCACCTATTGGTTGGTTCGACATTGGTGAAGCTGCGATGATAGGACTAGATTCAGTCCACGAGGCTATGGAAAAGGTCCAACTCATACGGGACAGGTTGAAAATAATTCAAAGTCTCCAAAAGTCCTATGACGATATGAGAAGGAGAGAACTTGAGTTCGAAGTGGACAATTGGGTGTTTTTGAAGGTGTCTCCCATGAAGGGAGTTATGCGGTTTGGAAATAAAGAAAAACTCAGCCCTCATTATATTGGCCCTTACCGAATTGTAAAAAGGGTTGGCAAAGTGGCATATGAATTGGAGTTTCCCGTAGAATTAGCTTTTGTGTATCCTGTATTCCATGTATCGCTCTTAAAGAAGTGTTTGGGTGATCCAACTCTAGTTGTCCCGGTGGATAGTGTTGGTGTGAAAGACAGCCTTAGTTATGAGGAGGTTCCGATTTGAAATACTAGATCGTCGGTTCGAAGGCTAAGGAATAATGAAGTAGCTTCAGTCAAAGTGTTATGGAGGAATCAGCATGTTGAAGGAGCTATGTGGGAAGCCGAAGTAGATATGACGGCTAGATACCCATATTTATTCTCTACCGGCTTAGTTCCAGCTTGAGGTATCAGTTTTCTCTCAAACTCTATTTAGTTTTCATGCTCAGTTCATGTGCCCAAGTTTCTTTTATGTATATGGATGTATGTATGCTTTGTGAATTCAGTTCATCTATGTAGTTTGAATCGGAGATAGTCATTCCGTCAGTTTCCAGCTTAAACGATCAGTATTTGAATGTGATGATTGCATTTATCTGCTTTTTTATATGTTTTCCAACATTCGAGGACGAATGTTCCCAAGGGGGAGATATTTTTATACCCTAGAAGCCCAAAGATCATACCCGAGATTTGAAATAGAAAAAAACTTAAAACTGGTATCAGGGTACAGAATGGGTCGTGAGGTGACCTGTGGGAGCAACCCACGAGTCGTGATGTGACTCATGGTGAGGCTCAGGAGATGAGTCTGACATTTGGGAACTTGAATCCCCATGGACATGACCACGAGTCGTGGTCAGGTCCCACGACTCGTTAGTCAGTCGTGTGAAGTGGTGATTGAGAAAGGAAAAGAGGAAGGCAGTGTACCTAGCGGAAGGACCCCACAAGTCGTGGTCAGTCACCACGATACGTGGGATGAGTCATGGCCAGCATGGAAAGGTTTGATTGAGATTAAGGCAGTGCACATGACAAATGGTGACCACGAGTCGTGGTCACTGCTCGCTCTCTACTGCTCGGTATATATTATACACCGACACGCAAGTGTACGTGGTCAAACAAGTAATAAAGTGGCTAAGTAGCCAAGTATCGATCCAAGGAGGCTGCTCTAGATATGCAAAACTGCCTAGTTTACTATATCTCTATTCTATTTCTAACTATGTTAACAACAATCCAACCAAGATTTGAGTGAGTTTTGTTTCTAAACTAATTATCTACTAAAATTAATAACTACTATTTACGTTGAGTTTAGACAATGGATATGCACATGCCAAGGTTAAGAACGAGTAATGAACTTGATAATCATGATAATTTGGTCATCTTCTTCTTCATATTGCTAGCCAAGAACGTTTGCCTAGAAATTAAAACTTCCGTATTTAATTTCACTTTAGATTCATAAACCATTCGTCTACATTTCTGTGATCAAATGCAATTTATGACCTAACACTACAATTCCGGTTCCTAAATTGACTAATACGGCTTTCAAGTATATTTATATCAAGAAAGCACATCAAAACCCAATTTTCCCAAATCAAGTTAAGAACAATACCCTATTAATTCACAACTTTCCCATTTCATGCTCTCTCGAGTGAAATTGGACTTTTTAGATATACATTAATGATGGCCAATCAAGAATGTAATAAGCACAAGAATTAATAGAACAACATGCAAGAAGAAGAAGAAACCATATCAATTATTACCAACATTCATTACACAAGTTCAAAACCTCAGCAAGAAAGGAATTAGCCACTCATTCTTGGATTAATCATCCTAGAATGAGTGTGAATCATGCATACAATTGAAGGAAAGAAGAAGGGAAGAGAAGAAAACTCTTATCTTTTCTATTCTTCAACTGCCACAAAACCACGTTCCTGCCCCCACTTCTGAACTCAGGCTCAAAAAAAACTAAAACTAAAAAACTCTCTTTTAAAAATAACCTAAGTGTGCTATTTATACTAGTGGGAAATTTTTCCCGGAATAACAAGCAACGTGTCACGGAGGCCAACGCGGAGCACTGCCTCCGTGACACGGCGTGGACGCGGACCCTCTCTGGAAATTGCATGGTCCGGATAATTAGCCTCAACGTGGCACGGAGGCCATCGCGGAGGCCTGTCTCCGTGCCACGGAGCTGTCGCGAGGCCTCACTGGAATCTGCCAATTAATTTCCTCTCCAGGCAGTGTGCTACCGCGATGGCAGCGTGGCACGGCACCATCGCGGAGCCAGTGTAAAATATGCCATCCGAGGTCTTTTCCACGCTCGCATCCAAGTCCAACTCCGACATATTTCCAACACGCATTTTAGCTCTTAAAAATCACATTATCCTGCAAAACAAATGCTAATCATGTTGGTTAGTATACATTCGCATTTTATTACCAAATACATGATATTATATACACATTGCACAACAAACAAGGTAAAAATGATACGTTTGAGTATCACTTGGGCATATAAATCTGCCCAAGATCACTTACCCCACACTTAAATCCTTGTTCGTCCTCGAACAACACATACACAAATCATGCACATCACATCTCAACCTTTGTCACTATGGTGCAACCATTTACGTTACGGTCATACCGATTATTCGATTTTTGCAAATCATCAAGAAAACATGCTTGGTCGTACAAGATAATGACCTTAATACATCGAGGCTTCCTAGACTTTTAAGAATTGATTCTTGATATCGGCAAACTCATGCAAATCAACTAATCAAGAAATCCGACACGAAAATCAATCTTTCATCAAGCATGTACCCTCACAACTCGAGAGAAACTTCCCCTTTTATGCTCGTGCAGCACACAAACATGCAAGTAGGGGCATATAAAAAATTAATTTCACTCTCTCTCCCAAAAGAATTCACATGCATCATGTCATGACCCATAGGCTTGCCCTTAGTGTATTACTCCACTAATATAAAGAAATGCAGAGTAGGATCAAATAGGACTTTTAATGGGTTGTAACTGGGCTATGGATCTAGTATATATATATTGGATTAGCCAATAATAGTCGCTAGCATCCTTAAGCGCCTTTTCAACTCATTCCCATCGACTCATGGACATTGTTCCTCTCTTTTCTCTTTTTCTCCCATTCATGCTGGTTTACTTTCATACAGCCCATTTCATCAGGCACACTTGACCCCAAACGGAAGGTTTTCATGTACCCTCAATTTCATTTAATTACAACTAGTGCCTCTTCAACATCATCTTTTCTTTCCTCACTTTGCTTTTCTTTTCTTTTCACTCTTTTCACTCTTTTACACTTTGGGAAACAATTTTCTGTTCTTTGTAAGCGCTTAAGAGCTTCTTATAGACTTTAAGGCTAATGAAAAGAAGGAATAAAGCTTAGTTCATACAATTCTGGACAAAAGAAAGAAATCGGCTAAAGGCTCAACGGGCTGACTAGGGTATACAACATATAAAAAGGTAGAATTTGACAAGAAAAAAAATGGAAACTAACGGTTAAAACAAAGAAATGCCTACATCCTTTCCGACACTACACCTCCTTCATTTCGCTTAGTATACACGCCAGGAAAGTTCTAGACAATTCACAATGACATGGAATAGCAAAACCTCACTCACACTTCATGCACATGCTCGAATCAAGATGCATTTACAGACTCTTTAATTAGTAAATTACATGAATTCAAGATTAAGCCTCAATCATAATGAACCAAATTCTATAGCCTAGGTAACTCAACATATTTACACAATTACATGCTTTCAAACGAATCACTTTCACATTTCGAACATCAATTACACACGCAACAAAATTTTAGCAACCATAAGCAACTACAGTTTATTGATGCAATCCACTAAAGAAACTAAAAACAAAACATCTACTCCTATCGACTACATTTCCCTTAAGACGGTCGTCATCTATCCATCATAGGGAATGGTCACTAACTATGACATCGGTTCAATGGGACTATTCTCGGTAAAAGAACCGAAAACAAACTCCGAGAAACCCAAAAATAAAACTTCAAAATTTTTGCAACACATCGATCATTTCGATGAAAAAAATATTTACAAAATATGTTGATAAGTGCAACATCTTTTCGCAAAAATTTTGAAAAATATCGATCATATCGATAGAGAAAAAAAATATTTACAAAATTTACAAAATATTTACAAAGGCAACCATAACTTTTTTAAAAACACACATCATTAGCCACAAACAAATATATACACATCATTCACAAATCAGTTCACAACAACAGGGAAAGCACAGACATACATAAACGTCAAGGAAGAATATACAGCAGATTTAGAGCCTATGACCCAGCACCTAACTACTCCCCACCCCACACTTAAATCGAACACTGTCCCCAGTGTTCACAAAAATACAAAGCACAAAATTTTGGGTGGTGAAACTCCCTGCTCAGTCAAAATATTCGACTTCCTCATCCGGTGCTACGGCCTCGTCGCCCATATCTGAATCAGCTCCCTCGCCGTCATCGGACTCCACATCAGAGTCCTCACGACGTGTCTCCTCATCAGTAGGAACGTCGTCGTCAGTCGGCTCCACAAAGGCTGGACCCACCTTGCATAAAGCTCTGGCGTTCTCGCCAAAAGGGTAGTCCAGCTCCAGCTGCCATAATTCATCCTCGGTGGCTGGTCTCCCACCTATCCGTAGCTGCAGCATCTGCATACCGAACATACGGGCCATATACTGGTCATCACGAGCATGTCGCTCGCCCAGAGTCAGCACAGGTCCGTGTGTAGTGTCGGGGGCCTTGGTCTTTGTCACATCAAGGGCCCTCCGCTCCAACTGCGGAATGTAATCCAAGGCTTCTTCCTCAACGTCGAGGCCTCGGAGGAAGGTGGTGATGAGTCCGCCAAACCCGTATCTGTGGCCCTGGTGTAGTCTGGCTCTCTTCATGGCAGATATTATAACCGCCCCCACATTAATCTCAAGCCCTTTCATAAGGGCATACACCAGGCAGACACGGTCTCGAGTCACGTCTGTCATATGTACTCTCGGGATCAAACACGAACATACAATTTTTAGCCAGATTCTGGCCTCCCTGTTCATCTGCGAATAAGGCAGAGTCTGGTGGTAACCCCTCTCTTTGTGTCTACTCCATCGGCCTGTGGATCGAGCCCCACACAATGAACGTCTGATGTCGGCGTACGGTGGGGTGATGTTGAGATGGCGGAGAACGTGGGCGTCTGTGTCCCGCGCTCCAACGATGGCATTCAGCTGCTGGGGTTCCAGAGTGACAATCTGCCCTCTGATTTTAATAGTGTGGCTTTTGATGGCCGGGTTCCAGTTGGCATAAAATTCCCGGACCAAGTGAAGGTTGCACTCTTTGGGCTCCTGAAAAATAAAGCTGAGCCCAGCTGCCTCAATCCTCTGTACGATGCGAGGGAACTCCTGTGCGAGTGGTTCCCTTGCAATATATTCCTCCGGGAAGTACTTGTTCTCCTTATGCTTTGCGTACCACTTCTTCCCTTCATCGGTAACCCATCGTGTTCCGTATCGGCGGTGTTGACCGCGTGGAACAGCAGGTGCAGCTGGGACAGTAGTGCCCAGTCTCATTCTCTTTCTGTCGGTGCCTGAGGTTGAAGCACCCTTGCCTTTATCTTGTCGGCTGGCCATTGTACCTGTCAATTTACGCAGACAAGCACAACGTTAAGCTAAAAACTTGTTAGCTTTGGCTAAGGTCGGGTTAAACAAAATTTACCCCACACTTAGTCTTTAACAATATTTACAACATGTTAGCAAGGATAGCTCTATTTACACCCCAAGCACAATCACTATAAACATATTGCTTAGTGCGTTCACAAAAATTCGACAGCATAACGGCTAGCGAACTACTCAGACTTCATACAGCTAACCCAATCCTACTATCGACAGCTATTCACCCATAGCACTTAGCAACGATAACAACAACAAAATAGAAACAACAATACAAATATTTTATATACACTAATCTAAGCAGTTCAACCAATTCACATATTACGCAATGTCCCACAAAAATTTGAGAATTAGTCATCTTTCACCAATTATACAATATTTACCACGACTTATCTCAAATAATAAACACACCCCGGCATCAATTTCGTCAAACTATCAAGTTACCCAAGTTAAAATTCAACAACCCCAAGCCCTAGAACTCAATTCGACAATCAACAATGAATTATTCAATCAATCGATAAGTTCACACGTCAACTACAACAATCCGAACACAATCAATCGCAAAATAATTCATGTCATTTTTAATTTCTACCTAGGGTGATATATCTCACCTCACATGCTCAAAATCGACAAAAATCGACAAAAATTTGAGATAGACGATGAAAACATACCTTGGAATTGAAGAATCGATAAAGACTTGACGTTTTCCTTGCCTCTTAACGTGGCACGGAGCTTGGGGGTAGGGGAATGGGTGTTTGGTCACGGAGGGTAGAGGGAATGGGGAAAAATGGGCGAAAATTGGGGGTTTATTTAAAAGAAACACGCGGGTCACCCGGTAACCCGGTGTGACCCGGCACTGGGATAAGGGCAACGTGTCACGGAGGGTAACGCGGAGGCCCTCCTCCGTGACACGGAGCCAACGCATTGGCTTACTGGAATTTTAAAAAAAATTCCAGATTTGCCTTCAACGTGTCACGGAGGCCAACGCGGAGCATTGCCTCCGTGACACGGCGCCAACGCGCCAGTGCTCTGTTTCACTATCAAATTTTATTTTTCATACCTCGCCTCGTTTTCTCGATTCCACGTATTTTTCCTCCGGTATACCTGAAAATCACCTCACTAAACAAAAATTGGTTAAATAACTAGATTCCCTACTAAAAAAAATAAAAATTACTAATTAAAATGCACATCTAAACCTAGTCAAGAAAAAGAAAAGAAAATCAAATAAAAGAAAAACTTTACACTAAGGAAAAAGAAAGAAAAATATTTTTCACGGGTTGCCTCCCGTGCAGCGCCTGGTTTAACGTCGCGGCTCGACAGCCTTTATGCTCAATTTTCTACTGGGGAGATGGACGATTTGACCCGATCATGGTCATCTCCCCAGTAGTGCTTGCATCTCTGCCCATTTACCAAGAACGTAGCACTCCTATCTTCTTGCCACAGCTCTACCGCTCCATGAGGGGTCATTCTAACTACTGCAAACGGTCCAGACCATTTAGACCTCAGCTTACCAGGAAACAATTTTAATCTTGAATTAAAAAGCAAAACTTTCTGTCCTGGTTCGAAAATGCGATGCACCACATGCTTGTCATGCCATCTTTTGGTTCTTTCCTTGTAGTACTTCGCACTCTCATAGGCATGCCAGCGAAATTCCTCAAGTTCGCTGAGCTGCATCAATCTCTTTTTACCCGCCAGCTCTAAGTCCATATTTAACTTTCTTACGGCCCAGAAAGCTCGATGCTCTAGTTCAACCGGGAGATGACATGCTTTGCCATAGACCAATCGGTATGGTGACGTTCCAATCGGTGTCTTATAAGCAGTTCGGTAGGCCCACAACGCATCATCAAGTTTACCAGACCAATCATTCCATTGAATGTTCACCATTTTCTGAAGAATCTATTTTACCTCCCTATTTGACACCTCTACTTGCCCACTAGTTTGTGGGTGGTATGCTGTGGCTACTTTATGGCGCACCCCATACTTAGCCAATAATTTCTTGCAGCTTGCATTGACAAAATGAGCTCCTCCGTCACTGATAATTGCTCGGGGTGTCCCAAACCTTGTGAGAATGTGTTTCTTCACAAACTTCGTTACTACCTTGTTATCATTCCTGGGGCAAGCTATTGCTTCCACCCATTTTGATACATAATCTACAGCTACCAAGATGTAACGATTTCCAAATGACGGTGGGAATGGACCCATGAAATCAGTGCCCCATACATCAAAGGGCTCAACTTCCAGTATGTTCTGCAAAGGCATCTCTTGTCTTCTGCCAATTGTTCCTGTCCGCTGACATCTATCACACATTTTGACATACTCCATAGAGTCTCTGAACAGGGTCGGCCAAAAGAAACCTGACTGAAGAACCTTATGTGCTGTTCTCTCACCTCCGTGATGCCCTCCATACAACGACGAATGGCAGCCCCGTAGCACCTCTGCTACCTGACTCTCTGGGATGCATCTTCTCATCACCTGGTCTGGTCCCTTCTTGAACAAATATGGCTCGTCCCGTACATAGTATCGGCTGTCATGCCTCAATTTTCTTCTTTGCTGGTCTATTGCTTCAGGGGGGTAAACTCCGCTCACTAGCAAGTTGACTATGTCAGCATACCAGGGAACTTCTACTTCTCCCACTGCCAATAGTTGCTCATCTGGGAAGTCCTCATTAATGTCATCACTTTCCATCACATGCGACCGACTCTCCAGTCGTGATAAGTGATCTGCTACCTGATTTTCACTCCTCTTTCTGTCTCTAATCTCAAGGTCAAACTCCTGTAGCAATAAGATCCATCTGATCAATCTGGGCTTAGCATCTTTCTTGTTGAATAGGTATCGAATAGCTGCATGATCAGTGTACACCACCACTTTCGAACCCACCAAATAAGACCGGAACTTGTCAAATGCAAACACCAGAGCTAGCATTTCTTTTTCTGTGACTGTGTAATTGCTCTGAGCCGTATTCAGCGTCGTGCTTGCATAATAAATAGAGTGAAAAACTCTATTCTTCCTTTGTCCCAATACAGCTCCCACAGCCACATCACTGGCATCACACATCAGCTCAAATGGTTGTTCCCAGTCCGGAGAAGTAAGTATGGGTGCTTCTATCAATTTCTGCTTCAACTTTTTGAATGCTACAACACACTTATTGGTTAATTCAAACTTGACCTCCTTTTCTAGCAGCCTGCATAGCGGTCTAGAAATGTTGGAAAAGTTTTTAATGAATCGTCTGTAGAATCCTGCATGTCCCAGAAAACTGCGTACACCTTTCACGGATACTGCTGGTGGCAATTTCTCAACAACCCCAATTTTAGCACGATCGACTTCCAACCCCTTTTTAGACACTTTGTGGCCCAGGACAATCCCCTCCTTCACTAAGAAGTGGCATTTCTCCCAGTTTAGCACGAGGTTGGATTCTTCACATCGAGCCAGCACCCTGTCAAGATTCTGCAAGCAAGTAGCAAATGAATTACCAAAAATAGAAAAATCATCCATAAATACCTCAACAAAGTCTTCAACCATGTCATGAAATATAGCCATCATGCATCTCTGGAATGTGGCGGGTGCATTGCATAACCCAAACGGCATTCGCCTGAAAGCATATGTCCCATAAGGACAGGTGAACGTCGTCTTCTCTTGATCCTCAGGAGCGATGGCTATTTGGTTATAGCCGGAGTACCCATCAAGAAAGCAATAATATTCCTGCCCTGCCAACCTGTCAAGTATTTGGTCCATAAAAGGAATGGGGTAATGGTCTTTCCTCGTAGCTTCATTTAGTTTTCGGTAGTCCATACAAATTCGCCAGCCTGTGACAGTTCGTGTGGGGATTAACTCATTTTTCTCATTGGTGATTACAGTCATCCCCCCTTTCTTAGGAACACATTGAACGGGACTGACCCACTCACTGTCTGAAATTGGGTAGACTACACCTGCATCAAGCCACTTAATTATTTCCTTCCTTACCACATCTTTCATTGCTGGATTAAGTCTCCTCTGTGGCTGAACAGTTGGCTTGGCTCCTGTCTCCATAAATATCCTGTGCGTGCAGAAAGTTGGATTTATACACTGAATGTCGGACATTTGTCAACCCATTGCTTTCTTCCTCTTCCTTAAGACCCCCAAAGCTGCCAATTCCTGTTCTTCTGTCAAGTCTGCAGAGATAATAACTAGTAACGTCTCTCCCTCCCCCAAAAAGATATATTTTAAATGGGGAGGCAATTCTTTCAGCTCCAATTTCGGTGCCTCCTCAACCGACGATTTCGGCAAAGGCTCTAGTGATCTCATCAAGGACTGAAATTCCTGTCTTCTTGGATATTTAGGTGCTCCATCCAACAATTGAACCATTCCACAAGCTTCTCCATCCCCAAAATGATCAGAATGCGTAAGCGCTCTCTCCAATGGGTCTTGAGATTCAACAGCCGGCGTACTTTCTACATGTTCAACCACGCTGATTTCCGAAAGCTCCTCATGTATAGCCGGCAGCTTCATGGCTTTTAACACATCAAATACCTCCACCTTGTCATGTGCTTGCATTGTAAGTTTACCCGCAGCTACATCGATCAATGCCTTTCCGGTTGCCAAAAAGGGTCATCCCAAAATAAATGGGACTTCCGCATCTGGTTCAAAATCCAGAACAATGAAATCTATCGGAAAAATGAGGGAGCCTACCTGCACTAGCACATCCTCAACTATGCCATCCGGCTTAGCTAAAGACCTGTCTACTAGCTGCAAGATCACTGTTGTAGGTCTAGGACTCCCTAGCCCTAACTTTCTGAATACCGAAGATGGCATCAGATTTATACTTGCCCCCAAGTCGCATAACCCACGAGCTCGGATACTTTGGCCAATCGTCAGCTGGATAGTAAAACTTCCAGGATCCTTCAGTTTAGTGGGCAACCTGTTCTGAATACGGGATGTGCATTCCTCCGTTAAAGCCACTGTGGCATACTCGGTCAAGCGACTTTTGTTGGCCATGATGTCTTTGATATACTTTGCATATTTTGGCACACCCTGCCAGACATCAACAAGAGGTAAGTTAACATGTACCTGTTTAAGTACCTCCATGAATTTCTGGAAACACGCCTCCTCCTTGTGTTTCTTAAGTCGTTGAGGGAACGGGGGTGGAGGCCTTGTTGGTTCAGCTTCTTTGGTCTTCCCCGTATCTGAGGTTTGTTCTCCCTCAACATCTGCTGCTCCTGACTTCTGAGGCGGTCTTTCCGGTTCCACCTCCTTTAATTGTAAACCACTCCTCGTGGTCACTGCATTTACCTGCTTAGGATTGGGATCCGTGTCGCTAGGTAGTCCTCCCCTTGGTCTAGTATTTTGGGCACTAGCAAATTGCCCAAACTGATATTCAAGAGCCTTGATTGCCAATTGATTGTTCTTTACTTCGGCCGCCAGTTTGACATAGTCAGCCTGCAATTGTGCCTGGTTGGCAATCATGGTCTTGAACATTTCCTCAATAGTCGGTGATGGTGGTGGAGGAGGGGCATTGTGATTTCTGAACTGATTCTGATAGCCTTGTTGCCCTCCTTGGTTTCTGTGCATACCCTTCCCTGAACCTTGACCTTGTTGATTGTTGCTACCCCACGAAAAATTTGGATGATTCCTCCAATTCGAGTTGTAGCCACTGCCAAACTGATGTTGATTCCTCTGTGCATTGCCCACAAAGTTGACAGAATCAGGATTTGCACCACAGCATTCAGCTGAATGCTCACTACTACCACACACTTCACACCACATCTGTTGGACTGAATTGACTGAGGCTGACGGCTGGTTCAAATTCATATTGCTGAAGTGAGTGTTTAACTGATTTTGCAAAGCAGCTATCTGAGCAGCGATAGCTGTGAATCCATACACTTCAAGCACTCCCGCTGCTTTCCTTGCTCCACCTCTTGAAGAATCTGCATTCCATTCTGGATTGCCTTGTGAAATTCGGTTGAGCAAAGTGTACAGCTCCTCATAAGTCTTCTCCAGCGCTTGCCCTCCAGCTGCTGAGTCTAACAATATTTTAGTGTGGGGTTCCAAACCCTCAATAAAAGTGTGGACCAACACCTCATTTGACTGATGATGATGAGGACAGTCCCGCAACATGGACTTGAATCTTTCCCAAGCTTGATAAAGATTTTCTCCTTCCCTCTATTTAAAACTTAGAATCTGACTTCTAAGTTTAGCTGTTTTACCTGAAGGGAAAAATCTGATCAAGAACTTCTTTGCAAGATCATCCCACGTTGATATAGAGTTGGGTGGTTCAGCTTTTAACCACCTCTTGGCTTCACCAAGTAAGGAAAATGGAAATAAGGTGAGCCGAACATAATCAGGTGACACTCCAGCGGGGATGTAAGTGTCACTTATCTCCAAAAAGTTCTGGAGATGTTGTTGCGGATCTTTGTGAGGGAGACCGGTAAACTGCCCGCTAGTGTGCAAAAGTTGCACCATATTTTGCTTTAACTCAAATCTCCCCCCAGGCTCTGGTTTGCGGATGCTGGAATGTACATTATTAGCGTGTGGGATTGCAACCTCGCGAACCGGCCTGGCTGCTACTTCCTCGGGCACTAACACTGCCCGCACAACTGGTGGATTGGGTTGCTCCATCATAGACTGTTTGAGCAACTGCAACTTCTTCCGAAGAGCTTCTCTACGTTGACTGTGCAATTCACGTTCTGGCTCTAAGTAAGATTCCACCAGCTCCTTGTCCCTTGCCAGTGTTCACAGAAATAAAAATCTGCAAAATACAGGCTAAGACCAAGTTGTTAACACTTAAGAAAATAAAAATACAAATACAGTAAATTTACACTAAACAAAATTTTACAAATCGCCTAGCCTCCCCGGCAACGGCGCCAAAAACTTGCTCGCTCTCTACTGCTCGGTATATATTATACACCGACACGCAAGTGTACGTGGTCAAACAAGTAATAAAGTGGCTAAGTAGCCAAGTATCGATCCAAGGAGGCTGCTCTAGATATGCAAAACTGCCTAGTTTACTATATCTCTATTCTATTTCTAACTATGTTAACAACAATCCAACCAAGATTTGAGTTAGTTTTGTTTCTAAACTAATTATCTACTAAAATTAATAACTACTATTTACGTTGAGTTTAGACAATGGATATGCACATGCCAAGGTTAAGAACGAGTAATGAACTTGATAATCATGATAATTTGGTCATCTTCTTCTTCATATTGCTAGCCAAGAACGTTTGCCTAGAAATTAAAACTTCCGTATTTAATTTCACTTTAGATTCATAAATCATTCGTCTACATTTCTGTGATCAAATGCAATTTATGACCTAACACTACAATTCTGGTTCCTAAATTGACTAATACGGCTTTCAAGTATATTTCTATCAAGAAAGCACATCAAAACCCAATTTTCCCAAATCAAGTTAAGAACAATACCCTATTAATTCACAACTTTCCCATTTCATGCTCTCTCGAGTGAAATTGGACTTTTTAGATATACATTAATGATGGTCAATCAAGAATGTAATAAGCACAAGAATTAATAGAACAACATGCAAGAAGAAGAAGAAACCATATCAATTATTACCAACATTCATTACACAAGTTCAGAACCTCAGCAAGAAAGGAATTAGCCACTCATTCTTGGATTAATCATCCTAGAATGAGTGTGAATCATGCATACAATTGAAGGAAAGAAGAAGGGAAGAGAAGAAAACTCTTATCTTTTCTATTCTTCAACTGCCACAAAACCACGTTCCTGCCCCACTTCTGAACTCAGGCTCAAAAAAAACTAAAACTAAAAAACTCTCTTTTAAAAATAACCTAAGTGTGCTATTTATAGTAGTGGGAAATTTTTCCCGGAATAACAAGCAACGTGTCACGGAGGCCAACGTGGAGCACTGCCTCCGTGACACGGCGTGGACGCGGACCCTCTCTGGAAATTGCATGGTCCGGATAATTAGCCTCAACGTGGCACGGAGGCCATCGCGGAGGCCTGTCTCCGTGCCACGGAGCTGTCGCGAGGCCTCACTGGAATCTGCCAATTAATTTCCTCTCCAGGCAGTATGCTACCGCGATGGCAGCGTGGCACGGCACCATCGCGGAGCCAGTGTAAAATATGCCATCCGAGGTCTTTTCCACGCTCGCATCCAAGTCCAACTCCGACATAGTTCCAACACGCATTTTAGCTCTTAAAAATCACTTTATCCTGCAAAACAAATGCTAATCATGTTGGTTAGTATAAATTCGCATTTTATTACCAAATACATGATATTATATACACATTGCACAACAAACAAGGTAAAAATGATACGTTTGAGTATCACTTGGGCATATAAATCTGCCCAAGATCAGTCACCAGTAACAAATCATGAAATCACCCGTGACGAGCCCAGATGACTTTATAAGCAGTGTACTTGACGAACGATGCCATGAGTCATGGCCAGAGTGACGAGTCGTCATGTCCCTCGTGGGGACGGACTGGTAGTTATTTTCTGCGAATTTATTAAGGGGTTTTTCGTAATTCCTATGACCCTAAGGCCTAAACCATGTCGTTTTAAGTTATGAATGATGATTTTAAAGAGGGTTAAGTTCACTTAGGTCATTCTCATTCATTCATGCAAAGATAGAAAGTTAAATGGGGAGATCAAGCTTGTTCTTCTTCAAATTCTGTTCAATTCCTCTTGGGCAATCAAAGAAGTGTATGAATCAGCTATATTTAGATATGTAGGGTTATGAATGGGTGAATCCTTTCTCGCTCATGCCCAATCCCTCTCTAAATCATTAATTTCCTATGTCAAATCTATGGGGTTTTAACCCAATGTATGAAATTCCTAATTCTCTACATGGGTATGATTTAAATATTTTTCTACTATTGAATTATGATTCATGGGCATGTTTTATATTATTTTCAATTAAAATCAGGTTTCAAGTTTTATGAATTAAAAAGCTCATTAATGAAAAGTTCATGAATGATGAGATTTGTGAATGTATGATTAAGATGAGATATTATGATGAAAAGCATATTTTCAAGATACCCGTGTTTATAATCATATTTTCGATGTGAATTGAGTATTTTCAAGAATGTGAAAGTATTGGGAAATGCCCACATGTTCAAGTATGATTTATGATTTCCCTAATTAAGCTTACCACATGGTTTTGGAGCGAAAACTCCCAATTATCTTTCAGCTTGTGGTATGGTTTGAGTTAAAGCTTCTCATATGCATGATTTCATATTTGAGATGTATTTGATTATTGAGCTTCCTTAATAGACTATGTTGAGCTTCATTGAAAAATGATGGAGAGCATATCCTTGTTTTTTAAAGTAGTGTCTAGCACCAAATAGGCTAAGGGTCGATCACCCTATGCCTCAGAACTATGCGCCAACATAGGTTTATACTTATATATATATATATATTACTCTGGGACCTCCCCTGTGAGCTATCTCCTGCCCTATTTAGGCCACGAGCTTGATATCGATATTATGGTATCGTCCCTAGCCCTGGCAAGGCTTTGGATGGCTCTACCCACTTGAGTGTGACAGTTGGGACCACATAAGCTCTATCGTGGTATGACGGTTAAAATACGAGTCTCCCATTGTTCCTCATGATTTCAGTTATGCATGTTCATCATTCATGAGATTTATACATCTATAAATATTCTAAAGCAGGTTTTTCTTAATGTTCAGTTTTACTCATGACTATCAGATTCAGCTTTGAGTCAATCGATCAGTTATGATGTTATGTTATGTTATGTTGAGATCATGATTTCCGAAAGAATGCATGCAAGCCCTACTTTCATATTCTTATTGTTTATGTTTTATATTAAGCGTGTTTTGAAATGATTTTACTTATTGAGAAGTTTTACTTACCTTGCATACTCGGTACATTTCACGTACTAACCGCATACTCCATGTTGTATCGTTTTATGATACTGGACCTGGCACTGAGAGTCAGCCCCGTTCATAGCCAATCTTTAGAGTTAGTATCTTACACTTGTTGGTGAGTCCTCATCTCTCGAGGACTAGACTTATTTAGATTTCCTCTAGGTATTTTCAGTTTTAGCTTTATTGAGTTAGTTAGGGTCTTGTCCCATCAACTTATCATGTTCTTTTCAAACAAAGGATGTATTCAACTTCAGATTGTGTATTTTGATTGTTATGTTTATTTTAGACTTTCGCTAAGATTATCATGTTGATTCTTCAGTTTTATTGTTTGAGTTAGATGAGTGCTTATGCCATGGGTCGACTTAGGTCTCTTAAGGCTCCTTGTCCCGTGTTGCGATCCGGGCCACCGTTCGGGTCGTGACAAAAAGAGAATGGATGTTTTTGAACCCTAGGTAGAGTTTCTTTCATTCTCCCTTCGCTCCTTTCCGTTTCTCGAAAAATATTTCGTGATATCCCCATAAAATACCCAAGTGTAGAATTTATACTAAGTGAAAAAATTCAAAAACTGGCCTTGCCCAAACTGCCTTCGTGACATGCCACCGGTTGCGCCAACTAGGCAGTGTGGCTTGGCTCCATTGCTGTAGGCTACTGGAATTTGACATCGGGTGTTGGCATGTCATGTGCGACGAGCATCGAGCGTGGCACGGATGCTGGCGCATTGCTTCCATATCGTGGTACGGGCTGGACGCGGAGAAGGAAAAGCGTGGCACGGGCCTATCGCGTGACTTCATTGGAAGGGCATGCCTCTCGCACGCAGGTGTTGGGCGTGGCACGCAGCCTGTTGCCCAGCTGCCTTGCCGTGGCACGGTGCTCAGCGTGTTGCACATGCTGCATGGCACGCTGTGTAGCTCAGCATGTGCATTCACATGTGCAACATCATGCGACTCGTTTTCCTTTAATTCCGAGCTTCTTCCTCAAGCTTTAACCATCATATTTAGTCCCTCTTAAGCATTTTAAACCTACAAAACAAAGACTAATCATGTTGGTTAGTTCATGCACAAAAACAAATAAATTCATATGAGAATGTAATCAATTTAATTAATAAACATGGCTAAAACTAAGTTATAAAATAGCACTTGGGCACGTAAATATGCCCAAGATCAGAAGGTTGACACCAAAATCAATCTCCCGCTCGAGAGGGACGCCTGGTAGAATATCAGGGAAAAACTTTAGATACTCGCATACAACAGGAACTGACTGAAGAGTTAGGGTCTTGAATGTAGAATCCTTGAACCTAACTAGAGGTACCGACAGTCCATAGAGATTATCTTTCTGGCCTTAAGATAGGAGATGAAGTGACCTACAAGTATAGTTGAACTACAATTCCACTCTAGGACTAGCCGCCCGAAAACTAGAACTCTACCATACAGGTTCTACAATTGATTATGGCATAACATGCAAGTAACCAATCCATACTGAATTATAACATCGAAATCGGTTATGTCTAACTCTACTAGGATGGTAGAGGTGATTTTCTAAATGACTGTGATAGGGAAATTTTTGTATACCCATCGAGCTATAATTGACTCGCCGACTAGAGTAGAGACTGAGAAGGGTTCTGACAGGATTTCAGGACTGACTTCGAAACTAACAATACCATAAGGAGTCATAAAAGATAAGGTAGCCCCTGGATCAACAATGCATACAGATCAAGATGGAATACTCGTAACATACCAGTGACCACATCGGGAGAGACCTCCTACTCCTAATGAGAAGATAGTGCATACAACCTGTTGTGGCACTGGCCGCCACATATACTAGTGGATGCATCCTGCTAAGATGAATGTGTTTGTTGAGCTACTTTACTGGCGGTTGAGTCACGACCTCTACCATGGCCCTATCTGGCTGAAGGGAAATCTTCGACCATGTGTTCGGGCTTCCCACAACCGAAGCACACACCTGAACCCGCTAAGCACTCTCTGGTGTTCCTCTTACCACATCTCCCACAAGTTGGAATGCTGGGCTCTCCTTACGTGCTCCCCTGACCTCTAGAACCTGATGCTCTATACCTTTGATCACGTCTAGGTCTTGACGGAACACTGGCTGACGACTGCACTGGGGCCGATGACCTCTGGTGAAACTGGGGACGTTGTCCGCCATCGAATTTCTACTAGCCGTTCTCTCCTTCTCCTTCATCTGCTCCGCCTCAATCTGCTAGGCATATATGACCAACCGGGAGAAATCTATGTCATTGATCAACATGGCGATCCTGCACTCCTTGACCAAGGAATCTGTCACTCCATTCACAAACTTGGTCACATAAGCCCTAGGATCAGTAACTATCTTTGGTGCATACCTGGACAACCAAGTAAACTCAAAAGCATACTCCTAGACAATTATGTTGTTCTGCTTCAAGTTGAAAAACTCCGCCGCCTTTTCCTCCCTAAACTCCCTAGTGAAGAACCTGTCCAAGAAAGTAGTCATAAACTTATCTCATCCCACGAAAACTGCTCTAACTCCTCTACTATCCTTCCGCTAAGGGAACCATATGTGAGAAACCCCCTTCCACTGATAGGAGGCTAAATCCACACTCTCCTCTCCCTTCACCCCCATAATCTGTGTGATCTTATGCACCTCCTCAAGGAACTCGTGCAGGTCCTCATCAACCTTCGACCCAAGAAACTCAGGTGGGTTCATCCTAAGAATGTCTTGCACTCTTGCCGCTGCTATGTTCCTATTCTGAAGAACATGGGCCACCACCTGTTTGTTGACCTGAGCGGTCATGGCCTGTGCTAATATCTAAAATGCCGCTTTGAACTTGGCATGAGTGACCTGCTCGAGCAAAGGATTTGCTGGTGCTGGTGTGGCTTGCTAATGCCCATCTCCATTTCCATTGCCATGACCATTTCGTTGCCATTTCTTATACCATCAACTCAACATGGAGGCATATCTTTGCAAATGCGTATAGCACAAGTTAGAGGAATAAAGAGGTACTTCATTGCACGACATAGATTATGAAAGAAGGGAAATTTTCTAAAACGTCTTGTAGCCTCTTCCCCATAAGTGTGGCGCACTTCACACCCATGGAAAAGACTCTATTTAATGTGTCTTTCGGAAATCCTAGGAAACACCTAAACCTTTGCTCCGATACCATATTTGTCATGACCTGAGCTGAGACCTCAGATCGAGACACAGAGCCTAGAACCATGAATGGCTCTAAGCAATCCCATGGCACATGAATATCAATTCAATAGCATAACTAAAGTGAAAATTAAAGGCAACATGAATAAGTGGAAGTCTGAAATATAACAAATCCATATATGGAGTCAACACTCAACAAGCTAAAACATCTACATAATGTCTGAAAAGCCTCTAAAACATATGATGAGCTGGTGGGACAACACCCTCAACTAGCTCGCTAAAGTCTGAAAACTAAAATAACACACAATACATAAATACTAACTATCTTAAAAAAATGAGGAGTCACCCAAAGCAGGGGCTGGACTAGACTGAGATGAGAGCAAGCTATCGACGAGACTGAGTTGGATCACCCGAACCTATATCATGAGATGATATAGCATAAGGTATGCGATCAGTACTTAGAATATACTGAGTATGTAAGGTAAGTAAAACATGCTTAATAAAACGTTAGTTGAAAATATGCATATAGATCAAAAGATCATGAGAGTAACTGCATGCTGAAAATTGTATATGAGACATACATAATCATAAGCTGGTTAACTTAACTTAGTGACCCAAGATTTAGAAATAGAAATCATATGACTTGTCATAACAAAAATCATAAGTAAAAGTTCATAATCTAATCATTGGGTCAAATCTTCTGTAAAATATAATATCATAAGTCATGAACATGAGTAACTGAAAACATAAGGAACAATAGAAGACTCGTCATAACCGACACCATCACGATAGATCTTATGTGATAGCCCAACTATCACACTCAAGTGGGTAGAGCTGTCCAAAGCCTTGCTAGGGCTAAAGGGCACTAAACCATGATATCAATATCAAGCTGAACCCCTTTAAGGAGGGGAAAACTCTCTTAAGAGGTTCCAAAGAAAGGCAATCTTAGTCCGAGGTTCATTGGGCCGTATACCTACATTTGCGCATAGTTCTTAGACGGGGAACCTCGGAATGACAATACTACTCGGTGCTAGACACTACTCCCCAATAACATGCATAGTGCTCACATCATTTTTCAATGAAGCTGAAATCATAATCTCATACATAGCTTGAACCTAAATATTGGGAGTCTTGACTCCACATCATATCATAAGATGCATTGGGTGTCTTGACTCCTAATAATATGATAAGCTGATCTTATTAGCATTGGCTAAATCAAGAATAACATACTAAACTTGCATGGTCTTGCCCAAATAATAAAATCATGTTGTCACGACCCGAATGTAAACCCGGATTGTAGACACGGGACAAGGGACCCTGAGAGACCCCAAGTCGACCCATGGCACATGCATACATCTAATATCATTTAAATAAGTGAAATTCTAAAAATAAAACATAGAAGAAATGTAACCATAGCATAACATATGAAAGTACTAGACGTACACATAAGCTGAATACTACATATTGCCTGAAAGCCTCTACTACATATGATGGGTTGATGGGACAACATCCCCAACTAACCCGAACAACACTGAAACATATGATAACATAAAATTCTGTGAAGCGGCCCTCAGAACATGAGGACTTACCAATAAGCTGAGAACATAAACTGAGCTGGACTAAGGATGAGGATAAGCTTGAGATACGGACCCTGTATCATAAAACGATACAGCATAGAAAGTATGCGGTCAGTACGTAGAATGTACTAAGTATGCAAGGTAAGTAAAACGGACATCGAAAAGTAAGATAAAACTCATAAGTAAACGTAAGAGAAGAACATCATGCATATATCATAAACTCCGTAAGAGAACATAAGGCTCAAGGCTTTTAAATTATTCATAAAGTATTCATAACCTTAATCGTAAGTAAAGATTATCAAAACATAACTTGAGCCAATAACATAAATATATCAATACATAAAACATGCGTAACAATGGGAGGACTCATCATAACCGACACCATTATGATAGAGCCTTCCATGATGCCCCAACTATCTCACTCAAGTGTGTAGAGCCAACCCTGGCTTTCCAGGCGAGGGTCATGCATTAGGCGTGATATCACATTTGAGGGGATCATTATCATTACAATATATCATTAGAAACCCATGGTGGCACGTGGTTATGAGACACCATGTAGTCCTTTGAACTTCGGGATGCTCGGTGCTAGACACGGCTCCCAAAAACATGCATATAGGCTCATACGTAAATCAATAACATCATGCATTAAGATTCATTGGATAAAATATAACATTAATCATCATTGATCCCCTTTAAAACATGCTTATCCAAGAATCATAGGCCCTTTTCATCGGCCAACATCATAAATTGATAAATCATGGAATTCGCTTCATAAATCATAAATCATTCTTCAACATGTGGGCATTGCCCAATACCTCATCATATTCAATTCTTTCAAAATATGCTCATAAACATGGGTAACTTGAAATTGTGCTTTTCCATCATCAATAAACTCAAACTATTAAATATTCATCATAAATAATAACTTTCATGAACTTTCATCAATGGGCAATTTAGATTTAAAAAGCTTGAAACATGATTTTTAAGAAAATAATGTAAAACCTGCCCATCATTTAAATCAAAATTTGGGCATGGGTGAGGAAGAATTTCACCCGTTCTAAAACCCTACATACATGGAAATGGATAGATGCGAAGTTCCTTGAATACCCACAAAGAAATAGATGGAAACTTGGGGAAAAAGACCTGAATCTCCCAAAAATCTCTCTAAGCTTTTGCATGAGAATGGGCATGCATAAAGGGCTTCACTCATCTTATCACACTTAGAAAAATATCGAAAACGACGTAGTTTTAGGGTCTTAAAACGTGGAAAATTCGAAAATGCCCTTAAAATTATTTCCCTGAAAACTGCTCTAGACGGACTAACAACCGACCCAATGGGTCGTTACAATAGACCACGACACGTGGTATCGAGTCATTGGGTCCACTGCATCATGACATCCTCCCACGACTCGTCTGGACGAGTCGTTGCTTCAATCAACGGGTCGTTGGATTGACCGTTGTCAACCCCTTGACCAAATCTAACTTTCCTTTCCACGAGCCTCACAACGACTCATGGTGGCATCCAACGAGTCGTGGTCTCCAACTGAAATCGTCAACCCTCAAACAACGACTAGAAACAATGGACTGTTGCCTCTCACAACAAATCGTGGGACGCCCCATTGTTTCCCCCTCAGCCTAAGTCCAGTCCTTCCAACGATTGGTAACAACGACTCATTGTTCCCAACAACGAGTGTTTCACCATCTGTTGTCTACACTGCTTCCCTGAACTTCCTACACCACGACAGCTTATGACGACTTGTGGTATCCAACCACGAGTCGTTGGGTCGCCCATCCTTTGATGTTTTTACCAGTTTTTTGCACTTTTCAAATTCAACTCCCTGGTCTATTCTTAGGCCTCTCCAGGGTATTGCAATATCTTCCCCTTGGAAGCATTCGTCCTCGAATGTAGGAAACAAGCAGAAAACAGAAACATACAAGTTATCATAGGCATATACTGATCATTTTAACCGAAATTTTCACGGAATGACTACCTCCGAATAAAACCACATAGCTGAACTGATCTTATACTTCACATACACATTCATACACATAAAAGAAACTTGCACACATGAGCTGAACATGAAAACTAGATAGAGTCATAGGGAAAACTGATACCTCAAGTCGGAACCAAGCCGGTAGAGAATAAATGTGGATATCTAGCCATCATATCCGCTTTGGCTTCCCACGTAGCTCCCTCAACATGCTGATTTCTCCATAGAACCTTAACTGAAGCTACTTCTTTGTTCCTTAACTTCCGAACCTAATGATCCAAGATTCCCACAGGAATTTCTTCATAACTGAGGCTGTCTTTTACTCCAAAGTTGTCTACTGGGATTACCAAGGCTGGGTCACCCAAACACTTCTTCAAAAGTGACACATGAAAGACGGGATGAACTGAAGATAACTCTAATGGCAAGTCCAACTCATACGCCACCTTACCAACCCTTCTCACAACCCGGTAGGGACCAACATAGCGGGGACTAAGCTTCCCTTTCCTTCCGAACCGCATGAATCCCTTCATGGGAGATACCTTTAGAAATACCCAGTCATCCACATCAAACTCCAAATCTCTTCTCCTCACATCAGCACACGATTTTTGACGACTCTGAGCGGTTTTCAATCGGTCTATTATCAACTGAACCTTTACCATCTCCTCGTGAAATGAATCTAGCCCTACCATAGCTACCTCACCAACCTCCAACCATCCGATGGGAGATCTACACCTTCGCCCGTAAAGAGCCTCGAACGGTGCCATTTGGATACTAGAGTGATAGCTATTATTATAAGCAAACTCGATTAACGGTAAATTATCATCCCACTACCTTCAAAATCCATAACACATGCCCTCAACATGTCCTCGAGAGTTTGGATTATTCGTTCCGCCTAGCCATCCGTTTGAGGGTGGAATGGTGTGCTAAGCTTAACTTGAGTCCCAATTCCTTTTGGAAAAGCCTGCCAGAATTGGGAGGTAAACTGAGTACCTCGGTCTAAAATAATAGACAAGGGCACTCCATGAAGTCGAACCAACTCCCGAATATATAATTTGGCATAATCATCCGTTGAATCCGTGGTCTTGACCTGTAGGAAGTGTGCAGACTTTGTCAACCTATCTACCACCACCCAAATGGAATCATAGTGTCGGCGAGTACGAGGTAGGCCTATAATAAAATCCATATTTATTTCCTCCCACTTCTAAGTGGGAATGCTAATATCCTAAAGTACACCTCCCGGCCTTTGATGCTTGATTTTCACTTGCTGACAATTTGGCCATTTAGCTACAAACTCTGCAATATCCTTCTTCATACCATCCCACCAATAGATTTATCACAAGTCCAAATACATCTTTGTGATCCCAGATGGATAGAATATCTAGTACCATGTGCCTCATGCAATATTTGAACTCTCAAATTATGAACGTCCGGAACACATAGTCGACCCTGGTATCGTAGCACCCTATCTCCCCCTTGGGAGAAAACCTCCACCTTTTGACTCCGCACTACTTCATTCAGTTTCCTCAAAGTCGGATCCTTATCTTGCTTAGATTTGGCATCGACCACTAAGGACGATTTTGATCCATTCTTCACAATAACGCCGCCATCAGTCGAGTCGATCAATCTAACTCCCAGTCTTGCCAGTCGGTGGACATCCTTCACCAACTCTTTCTTTCCTCATCCACATGGGAGACACTCTCCATAAAGAGCCTACTAAGTGCATCCGCAACCACATTGGCCTTGCCCGGGTGGTAAAGGACACTCATGTCATAGTCCTCAAGTAACTCCAACCACTTCCCTTGCGGAAGATTTAGATCTTTCTGTGAGAACACATACTGCAAGCTCTTGTGATCCGTAAATACATCCACATGGACCCCATAAGAAATGCCGCCATATCTTTAATGCAAACACCACCGCGGCCAACTCAAGATCATGGGTTGGGTATTTTTTTCATGAACTTTCAGCTTTCTCGAGGCATATGCTATTACCTTCACACGTTGCATCAACACTGGTGCTAAAGTGAGTCGGGTCTTCAACTCTTGGAAGCTTTTCTCACAAGATTTCGACCATTGGAACTTCACCTTTTTCTGAGTCAACTTAGTCAAAGGTGCCGCAGATGAGAAACCCTCAACAAACCTCCTATAGTAGCCAGCTAGACCTAAGAAACTCCGAATTTCTTAAGGTTTTATCGATCTGGGCCAATTCCTCACTGCCTCAATCTTCTAGGAATCTACCCTTATGCCTTCACTTGATACCAC
The DNA here is from genome assembly GCA_035772735.1 of Datura wrightii. Lineage (NCBI taxonomy): Eukaryota > Viridiplantae > Streptophyta > Magnoliopsida > Solanales > Solanaceae > Datura > Datura wrightii. Next base: position 116,150,582 of record JASDFA010000001.1, read on the forward strand.
ATGACCCAGAAATGCCACCGAGTCTAGCCAAAATTCACACTTACTAACTTTGCATATAACTGACGATCCTTGAGGGTTTGAAGCACTACTCTTAGGTGAGTGGCATGATCCTCCTCGCTCCGTTAGTATATCAAGATGTCATCAACAAACAATATCATGAACATGTCTATATATTCCTTGAACACCATATTCATTAGATCCATAAAAGTTGTAGGGGCATTGGTTAATCCGAAAGACATAACAACTAATTCATAGTGACCATATCGAGTCCTGAAAGCGGTTTTCGAGATGTCACTCTCCCAAACCCTGAGCTGGTGATACCCGAACCTGAGATCAATCTTGGAGAAACACTTGGCACCCTGAAGCTGGTCAAGCAAATCATCGATCCTGGGTAAGGGGTACCTGTTCTTGATGGTAACCTTGTTCAACTGTCGATAGTCAATACACATGCGAAGGGAACCATCCTTCTTTCGAACAAATAAAACTGGTGAACCCCATGGAGACTGGCTCGGCCTAATGAAGCCCTTATCCAACAAATACTTTAACTGATCCTTCAATTCCTTTAGCTCGGCTGGAGCCATCCTGTAGGGAGGAATAGAGATATGTTACGTATCGGGTAATAGATCAATACCGAAATCAATTTCCCTCTCCGGAGGAATACAGAGCAAATCATCAGGAAACACCTTCGGATGTTCACACACCACCGGAACTGACTGAATAGTCGGGGTCTCGGACTCCACATCCTTAAACCTAACTAGGTGGTACATGCAACCTTTAGATATCATCTTTCTGGCCTTAAGGAAGTTAATAAACTGATCGGCTGGTACAGCTGAATTTCCCTTCCACTCCAAAACTGAATCACCTGGAAAATGATATTCCACCATACGGGTCCTACAATTAATCAAAGCATAACATGCAAACAACCAATCCATGCCAAGAATAATGTCAAAGTCAATCATGGTTAACTCTACAAGGTCTGCGGAGGTAACCTTATGCAACACAATGACCGGGTATCCTCTATATACTCGTCTAGCTACAACTGAATCACCAACATGGGTCAAAACTAAAAACGGTTCTGAAAAGGTCTCGGGACTAACTCCAAGGCTACTAGAAATGTAAGGAGTCACGAAAGACAAGGTAGCTCCCGAATCTAGCAAGGCATAAACAGAAATATGAAAAACAGGCAACATACAAGTGACCACGTATGGTGAAGTCTCCTTCTCCTAGCATGAGGCAAGGGCATAGAACTGGTTTTGGCGATGTCCGCCACCCCCACTAGTCGATGCTCCCTGTGGAGCAGAACGGGCTGGAGCTGCTGCTGTCCTGGTGGTTTGTGCATGACCCCTATCATCACCCTATCTAGCATATGGGCACGCTCGATGCATGTGCCCAGATCTACCACACCCATAGCAGTCATCTAAACCAAGCAGGCACTCCCCAGCATGACTCTTGTCGCACCTCCCGCAGGCTAGAGAGGTATACTCTAAATGGGTGCCCCTCTGATCCCTCGACCTTGAAGCCCTGCTCTTCTGATCACCCCTGGGCCTAGATGGAACACTAGCTAATGATGGTGCTGGGGCTAGTGACCTCTGCTGAAACTATAGACGGTAGCCACCGTTGGACCTCTGATGTGAAAACCCACGGCTGTCCGTCCAAGCCCTCTTTTTGTCTCTCTCCCTCGCATAAGCCGCCTCTATCTACTGGGCGCACAACACTATGCGAGTAAAGTCCATATCCTGGTTAAGCATAGTAGTCCTACAATCCTTTTCTAAATAACCAGTCACACCATGAACAAATTGACTCACCCTCATCCTCTGATCCATCACTAACTCTGGGGCATACTTTGACAAACGAGTGAACTCAAGCAAATACTCCAGCACTATCATCTTTCTCTGCTTGAGGTTCACAAACTCAGTTGCCTTTAATTGCCTCATCACCTGAGGGAAGAACCTGTCGAGAAAGGCCATGTGGAACTTATCCCAGCTGATAGGGCCCTCTCCCGCGTCCCTGCTATCCTTCCATTGCTTGTACTAAATATGTGCGACCTCTTTAGCTGGTAAGAGGCCAAGTCCACACACTCCCCATTTTTCACCCCCATAACCTAAGTGACCTTCAAGATCCCTTCAATGAACTCGTGTGGATCCTCATCCACCTTTGATCCAGTAAACTCAAAAGGATTCATCCTCAAGAAGTCTCTAAACCGAGCCGCCGCTGCATTGACATTCTATAGGACCTGCGCAACAGCCTACTGGTTGACCTAAGCGATCAAGGCCTGCGCCAACATCTTAATGGCCGCTCGAAACTTAGCGTGGGTTGCTGGCTCTGGTGCCTGGGGCTCTTGAACAGGTGGGGCTTGATAATGCCCATGGTGATTTCCACCTCCGTGGCCTTCATCATTTCCATTCGTCCTTCTGTTCATTCTTTTAGGAGCCATAATTCTGAAATCGCGAATCGCATGAATTAGAAGGATGGAGAGACTTTTCATCGCACGACATAGAACGTGAAAGAAGGGAACATTTCCTAAATGTCTAGTAGCCTCTTCGTCATAAGTGTGGCACGTTTCACACCTATGAAAAAGACTCTACTTAATGCGGCTTTCAGACACCCTAGGACACTTCAAACCTATTGCTCTGATACCAACTTTGTCACGACCCGAACGTACACCCGAATCATAAACACGGGACAGGGGACCCCAAGAGACCCTAAGTCGACCCATGGCACATGCATGCATCTAATCTCATTTAAATAAGAGAAATGTTAAACATAAAACATAGTGGAAACATAACCATAGAAACATATGAAAGTACTAGACGTACATATAAGCTGAATACTACATGTTGTCTAAAAGCCTCTACTACATGGGTTGATGGGACAACATCCCCAACTAACCCGAACAACACTAAAACATATGATAACATAAAAGACTATCAAACAACCCTCGAAATATGAGGACTCACCAATAAGCTATGAACGTAAACTGAGATAGACTAAGGATGAGGATAAGCCTGAGATAAGGACCTTGTATCATAAATGGATACAGCATAGAAAGTACGTGGTCAGTGTGTGGAATGTACGAAGTATGAAAAGTAAGATAAAACTCCTAAGTAAACGTAAGAGAAGGACATCATGCATATATCATAAACTCCGTAAGAGAACATAAGGCTCAAGGCTTTCAAATTATTAATAAAGCATTCATAACCTTAATCATAAGTAAACATTATCAAAACATAACTTGAGCCAATAACATAAATATAACAATGCATAAAACATGTGGAACAATGGGAGGACACGTCATAACCGACACCATCATGGTAGAGCCTTTCATGATGCCCCAACTATTTCACTCAAGTGGGCAGAGCCGACCCTGGCTTGCCAGGCGAGGGTCGTGCATTAGGCGTGATATCACATTTGAGGGGATCATTATCATTAAAATACATCATTAGAAACCCACAGTGGCGCGTGGTTATGAGACACCGGCATAGTCCTTTGAATGTCGGGCTGCTCGATGCTAGACACGGCTCCCAAAAATATGTTATAGGCTCATATATAAATCAATAACATCATGCGGCTAAAATATAACATTTATCATCATTGATCCCCTTTAAAACATGCTTAGCCAAGAATTATAGGCCCTTTTCATCGGCCAACATCATAAATCGATAAATCATGTAATTCGCTTCGTAAATCATAAATCATTCTTCAACATGTGGGCATTGCCCGATACCTCATCATATTCAATTCTTTCAAAATATGCTCATAAACATGGATAACTTGAAATCATGCTTTTCCATCATCAATAAACTCAAACTATTGAATATTCATCATAAATAATAACTTTCATGAACTTTAATCAATGGGCAATTTAGATTTAAAAAGGTTGAAACATGTTTTTTAAGAAAATAATGTAACACCTGCCCATATTCAAGGTACATTCTAATTAGATTTTAATTAGTGTATAAATCAAAAGAAAAATGAGTTTGGAAGAAGAACTATGAAGTTTGGACACTTAGAAAAATTCGAGGGTCCAAAAAAATTCCAACACTTACAAAACTTTTGGCTAAAAAGCCAAAAATCTACACACATTCTCTCTGAAAGTGAGACTCACATGCCAGGCTAGAGCTGCTTCAGCTGATGTGGTTGTTAACTTGCGCTGCATCAGCGCTGACATGGCTGTTGACTGGGTTGCTGAGTTGGCAGTCTAGTGGAAGATTTCTGTTGACTGCATGCTGACATGGCTGATGACGTGTATCCACGTGAATTTTTAAAATTCTATTTTACAAATCTGATTTTTTTTTCAATTTTCAAATTTTTTTGCAACTAATAAATCCACAAGTGGACTCACTAACACTTTTCCACAAAAATCAAAGAGTGACGATGTATTAGAATGTACCTTTGGGTCTTCTTCTTCACCTTGAAGATATGAAGGTCTTCAAGAACACCAAGAACATAAAAAAAACCCTTGATAAAAACTTCTCCGAATCACCTTAAAATTTAGGATTTTCTTCATCTTGATGTAGAGAACAAAATTCAATTAAAATTAAGCATCAATTCAACCCCAATCAACAAGACCCAAATGCAATTTTCAAAAAGTCTTCAATGTTAGAAGCTTCTCTACAACTCTAAATCACTTTAAACTTTAGGATTATGTTCCTCTTGATGTAGAGAACAAACCCCAATAAAAATTAAACCACAGCTCAAGCTCCACCAATAAGACCCAATTGCTGATTTCTTCAACTCTTCAAACTCCAAGGTCTCCAATGGTAGAATCAATTCCACAACTCAAATTTCAAGAAAAACCTAAATCTAGACTCAAGAAACACTAGGAAACAAGAATCTAGTGTCAAAAACAACAAACCAAGGAAGAATATTTTTTGGATTTTTTTTTAACTTTTGAAGGAATTTTTTGATTTTTGATTTAATACATAAATCCCAAGATTAGAAATGTAAGAACAATACTGATTCTATCTCTAGATACCAAATGATACAAGAAAAAAAGTAAAGGATAACTAATTTGACACAAAATTGGAAGGACAAATAACCCTTATTAACGAACAAGGACCTCAAATACGCTATCCAACAAGAACCAAGTTCTTAGAAATACCTCAAGGGAGATGATTCCCTTGCAACCCTCCTTTCTACACCAATTAAAAATCAAAAGCTAGACAAAAGCTAAGCAATTTACTACACTCAAAATATTCTTTGTTCAAAGTCATGAAATTCTCATATCAACAAAATCTAACTATCAATTTAAATGAACACCTATTTATACTAACTAAAGGAAAGGGGAGACTATTACAAATATTCCCTTAATGGGTAAGGGCCTTATTTGGGTGGTCTTCCTTTTCCTTGAAAGTCAAGAATGGCCAATTGACATGTAGTCATTTTCTTCACTCTCTTAGCCATATTCATTCTTTTGGCCATCTTGTGCTCCTTCATCTTTGCAAGCTATGATCCAAAGCATGACACCCTTTGGGTTGCATCAACTAGTCACCACGACTCGTAACACGAGTTGTACCTCCAAACCACGACTCATAGGGTCTTTTTGTTGCCAGTCAGTCCAAATTTCCAACTCTCTTATTCTAACCACAAATGCTTACCACGACTTATAGTTTTCTACAACGAGTCATAACTTGACACATGACATCATTCCTCCCCTCAGCAGTTTCGAACCACAATTGCATCCCACGGCTCGTTGTTTCCTACAATGGGTCGTACCTTGACCTATTATAGCCTCCTACCACTTATACCATGAGCCGTTGTCACTAGCCAGTAGATTTAGCTATTAATCACGATTCCTGACCACGACCCATCACACAAAACAACAAGTCGTACCTTGACTCCTTGATCCAAGACCTGACAACCAGTAGCTCATAACGACTTGACCTACAACCTGTACCATGGTAAAATGATTCATACCACGAGTCATCCTGAGAGAAAAATGTTGAATTTTCTACTGAATCTGCTTACATGTCTAGGGCTTGATCGTAGGGACTTTTGGGGTGTTACAACTAGCCATCATCTAGCATCCACTGCTATCAGATAATAGAGAACATAAGCAACAACCACAATATAATGCATAGCAAATTAAAATAAATACCAGTTAATCAACATCATCAATCAAGCACATCCGGACCCTCTCTCGTCCATGCAATTAGCAAAGCTCAAACCATCAAAGAGAACCAATTGCAATCCCAGGAAGGCTCAAACATGCTGGAACACTCTCAAATCATGTAGCATCTCGAAAATACAGAGGATATCATCCTCAACCCCGTAGGTCATTTTACCCTTGTACTAAACCCCTTAGCTGGAAACACTCCCTGCGTCGGGTATCCACGAGCCCCAAGGCCTCAAACACAACACACACACAATAACATCTTTCACAATCAATAATAATATATGCTAAAACATCCTACAACTAGCTCTCAAACTCCACCAACTGATTATAACAATATAGTACTATTCTTGCACGTCTACCCGTCCACTGACGAGCCACTAACCGAGTTAAGAATCACCATCCTAACCAGTCTATATGTAATCTTTACAAGAAGCCCACAAGCCACTCTACTCAGCAATAAAGACAAGGGACATGACCAAGCCAACCCAAGCGTCACCACAACCATCAACGTGCCATGGACACGACCGACACGGTTGCCGATTCAATTATAACAAAAGATCATCACAACCATCAACCTTAACCACTCCAAACCCAATTCGCTTGTCAATATCATCACCTTATTTTATGCACAAATATCCCATAACTTGCTATAAGAACCACACACCTCACACACGACCTCTAGACATGAGCTTAATAATTTTTTATGACTATAATTCTTTGCACTCAAGCCAGAGGACCAACCAAACTAGCACCTCTTACACATATTTATCATCATATAAATAGCATCACAATATTGAAATTACAATATAACATAAAGCTTCACAAAACAGCTAACACACACGTCCAGACCTACGACAACGACTACGGAATTCATGCCAACAACGGGAGAGATAATCCTAACATACTTTAACTTCAAGCCTAGCCAAGCCCGAGCCTTCAACACCATGAACTTACTCCATAAAGGCACTCCAAGATGATTCCAAGAACACAGCAAACAAACTCAACAAAGAACCAAGGCAAATGGAGCTTAACCAACAAGATTCATACAAATTCGATGGTAGAAACTCTGAGACAATGTACCAGCGCTAACACACTATATCTAACCTGAAAAATTAAGGAAAACCAAAAGAAGAAGTCATTCATTAACATAAGATCAACTGATGCGCAAAATATAACAAACGGAAATAATACAGAGGTACGATGTCGTAACTGATATCAAAGAGAGTCCCTGACTGTCTAAGGGATACGTCTCAGCTAGAGGAAATCTCCGACTGTCTAAGGGAGAGAATGCTTTGATATAGAGTCGTTGGCTGACCAAGGGAAACATTCTTAGCTAAGGAAAATCCCGACTAACTAAGGCTAGACATACTCCACTGGCAACTACGGGTGTGAGTCCCGACTGACTAAGAGAAGACATACTCCACTAGCGACTGGGGATGTGAGTCCCGATCAACTAAAGCTAGTCTAAACTACTACAGCAAATTAGAGACAAAATCATTCACCGCTCTCATCATACAATACTCATTTTAATGGACTAGAGCTATCTCTTATTGCACACAGGCTCAACAGTCTGACATATTATGCAGATGCTTTATCATCATCATTCACATCATCATGGAGTCAAATCAATATTTGTTGGAGCACCATACACTAACGAGCATGCTATAGGTTCACATTATGCACTATACCATCACGACATTTCCAATTCAAATTTGTCACATTCATCCTGTAGCATAGGGTCATGCATGGTCCATAAGTTCAATTCACACCTTATCAAGGACACGAGACTTCATTTGTTTAAATTTACGGACAACCCATACATTTAACTCGTACCTCATCATTTACAACAAAACCATGGGAGGAGCATTCATGTTTATTTCATAAGACCCATTTCCTAAGTTATTCCAATTCACGAGGAAGATAAAGTAGTTAGGCTATTATCATAGATTCATCTCGTACCCATACAATTCAATCGAAAACATGATGATAATACATAATTTACAATTGTTCAAGCCCGTAAACTCCAAACTCATCTCAACATAATCATTACTGAAGTAATCGGGTTATTAGAGTTAATCATACAATATTTCCACAATTTTATCATGCTCATGAACTGCTACGATAATCAAGTGAGCAATAAACAAATCTCATTAAATACTCAAGCCAATTTATGAAGAACATGCTACACTCTTGCATTCCCAACATGTAATCCACATCTCAAAGCAACCCATTAATTTATACTCCAATTAAATCTCATATTCATAGTAGATGGTAGCATTTATGAGGAATATAAAAGAAATCTACTCATAACACAAAGCCCTAGATCATGCTTTTCTAGATTTGTTGAAATCGGGTCTTTAATGAAAATATTTTGGGGCTCAAGGATGGAAGAATATCCTTGTTTAAAAACCCGCATACCTTGTAGAATAATTCCCACTAAAAATTTTACCTTGAAGCTTTGGAGGAAACACCTTAGGGAACCTTGATATTGAGAGGAGGAGAAGAAGGAGAGTTGAGAGAATGAGGGTTTAGGCATGAAAAGCCCTTAAAAGCGTCCCAAACAATATACAAAATGACGTAGTTTAAAAGTTAAAGGCATAGAAATTTACAAAAATGCCCTTGGAGAACACTGGAAAACTTCCCGAAATGGAACCATGACTCACGTAACAAGTCGCCGCTACTTCAAATGACTCTTCATCTTTCCCGTAAAGTAAACTGGAAATTTCACACAGCTTCATCATTCTTCAAACCACGACCAACGTAACGAGTCGTTACTCCACCTAACGACTCATTAGACCCACTAACCTCCTTCATGGTCTTAGCTCCTTCCTCTTGACGACTGACATGATGAGTCATTGCCTCACCTAATGACTCATCACATCCTTCCATCAGCTACACTGCTTAAGGCTTAACTCGGGGACCCTGCCCTCATTCCAACGACCAACCTAACGAGTCATTGCCAGACAAGACGACTCGTTGGGTCATCCATCATCACCTGACTTAAACATACCTCAAAACTGTTTTCCCATGGGGCTAACCACGATCCTTTAGGCTTTCTAACGAGTAGTTCCCCAACTCGATCTGCACAAAAACTTCCCTTTTCAGTCAGATTTCTTTCCTTAAGCCCAAAATTTGATCTTAGAAACATCCGGGGTGTTACAGGGTATGACTCAGTATATTAGCATTCCTACATGGAAGTTGGAATAAGTGAATATGGACTTCATTACAGGTCTACCTCGTACACACCAATAGTATGACTAAATTTGGATGGTTGTAGATCGGATGACTAAGTCAGCATATTTCCTACCAATTAAGAGAGCAGACTCAGAAGAGAATTATGCTAGACTGTACATCCGGAAGTTAGTCAAACTGCATGGAGTTCCCTTGTCCATCATATCAAATAGGGGTACTTAGTTCACCTCGCACTTTTGGAAGTTATTTCAGAAAGAACTTAGTACTCAGGTCAAGCTCAGCACAACTTTTCACTCAGAGACAGATAGCCAAGCTGAGCGGACTATTCAAACTCTGGAGGATATATTGAGGGCTTGGGTGATCAATTTCAAGGGCAGTTGGGATGATCACCTACCTATCATCGAGTTTGTATACAACAACAGCTACCACTCCAATATTCAAATGGCCCCGTTCGATTCATTATATAGTAGGAGGTGTAGATCTCCTATAGGGTGTTTTGAGGTTGGTGAAGCTACTTTAATAGGACCTGATTCAGTAAATGAGGCCATGCAGAAGGTTCAACTTATTAGGGAATGACTGAAAATAGCTCAAACCCGACAAAAATCATATGCAGATGTAAGGAGAAGAGAGCTGGAGTTTGTCGTGGATGATAGGGTATATTTGAAAATTTCACCTATGAAAGGTATGATGATGTTCAGGAAGAAAGGAAAGCTCAGTCCTAGATATGTTGGTCCTTACAAAATCTTGAAACGCATTGGCAGTGTGGCCTATTAGCTTGATTTGCCTGTGGAGTTAGCATCGGTGCACCCAGTCTTCCATGTGTCCTTGTTGAAGAAATGCATCGGTGATTTGACCTCAGTAGTGCCTCTAGAGAGTGATGGTGTAAAGGATAGTCTCTCATACAAAGAGGTTCCAATTCTGATCCTAGACAATCAGATTTGTAACTTGAGGAACAATGAGGCCGCTTCAGTAAAGGTTTTATAGAGGAACTAGCTAGTTGAAGGAGCTACATAGGAAAAAGAAGCAGATATGGTGGCTAAACACCCTCACTTATTCCCTTCCTGCTTAGCTTCAGCATCAGGTAGTAAATTCCTCCTCAGTACTCTATTCAGTTCCATACCCTTCAGCTGTATTCATCTTTTAATGTGCACCCTAGTTGCATATTTCAGTTAGTATGACTATTCCAGTTTGGAGTCATTCACTCCTTTAGTAATTAGTTTATAGTGTTCAGTTTGGGATTGCAGCTCTTTCTCTAGCCTTTCAACTTACTTAGCCTTCATTCAAGGAAGAATGTTCCTAAGGGGGAGATATTGTAGCACCCCAAAAGTTTCTTAGATCAAACCCAGACTTGGAATGAAAAACTAGAAAATTTTGTCTCAGAATGGCCCAACCAATCAGTCGTTGTCAGTAATAACGACCCGTTGTCTGAGTCGTTGTCAACCTTGTAGTTTTCATCCCTCAAAATTCAATGAGTGGTATAATGACCCATTGTTAGTGGCAATAAGTCATTATGTTTCTCGTTGTATCAAGTTCAGAATGTGATCAAAAGTCTTCTCCCAAACAACGAGCCAGACAACGAGTCATTGTTTTTTATGACGACTTGTCGTAGGAAGCTATGACATAAAATCCAAAAAAAGGTTAGAAACCCTTCCAGTGGCAACGAATAGAACAAACGACCTATTGTCTTATCAAATGAGTCATTGTTTTCATCTGTTGGTAAAGTCCAGAATATGTTCAAAATTTCTAGTAGTGATGACAAGTCGAGGTAACGAGTCATCCAGTCATCTAATAAATCTTTAGGTGACCCGTTAAGTGGAGGTATCAAGTTGAGAAAAAAAAAATTAGAATTTCCTCTAGTGGCAATGAGTAGAAACAATGATGCATTGTGTCCACCAATGAGTCATCCTGTCATCCATTGTGAGAATTCTATAGGAGGGAAGTTTTAGGCCCAGGACCAACGACTGGTCCCAACAAGTCATGGTCACCACCAATTACTCATTGTGTGACCCGTTGAGTCATTACAGGCATTTTTTCGGACTTTCCTCCAGGGGAATTTTTGTAACTTTCCACTATTTTAGTTCCTAAACTACGTCATTTTGGGAATAATTTCAAAGGTTTTAGAAGGGTAAACGATTCTTCTCCCTCATTCCCCGCTAAGATTCTCAAACTAACACTCGTAAACTCCAGAGCTTCTATCTCAAGCCAGGAACTAGGGCATTCATCTCTTCTGGGAATTCCCAAGCTAATTCTCAGGGATTCTTCTTCAGGTATGTGCAACTTCAACAAGGGTTCCTTACCCCCTTGTGTCCCAATTTATTTTTCAAAAAAACATTATAGTTTCTAGTCCTATAAAAGATTAGGAGCTAGGGTTTTTTAGTCAGCTTAAGAATTTCTTAATCTCAATGTTAGTTTAAGATTTCATGACTATTACTAGCTGAAATGCATGTGTTGGTTTCATTCACACATTGTGCTTTCCTAGCCCTGATCTTTATCATGATTTTTGAATAAAACTTGCATGATTTAGAATTCAGATAGAAATATTATAATATCATGATATTTTCACATGAATTATGATTTAGAATCAATGCTTTTAGTATGTTCAGTATTAGTAATATTGTCAGTACACCTTATACTTAGTTGTATCAGTTTATCAGCATGTTTGTTGTTCTTTAGACTATCATGACACTTTTAGATAAAGCAGCTCTCACAATTTTAGTATGTTCATTCCAAAGTCTCCTCACATGTTCGTTTTTCTTATCGATTTAGTTATTGGCTTGTTTGGTTCTTTGTGATTGATTACTGTGTCAGGATTGGATATGATTGCTTTTATACGTGTCGATGGAATAACGGTGAATCATAAGAAGATGCCAAATTTTTATACGGGATATAGTAAGCTATTAGTTGTGCATATGTGCATATTTATCTGATTGTTGAGTACTAAGTATGACTACCTTCGGGGCTCAGTGAGGACCTACAAGTCCATGACAATTTTCGATAGGGTTAAACCCATGGCTTTGTGAAGACTGGGAAGTATGTGATACTTTTTAATAGGGACATTGAAACAACCCAAAAGTTCCTTAGACCAAACATAGACTTGGAATGAAAAGGCAAAAACATTTGTCTCAGAACGGCCCAACCAACAAGTCGTTGTCAGCCTTGTAGTTTTTATCCCTCAAATTCAATGAGTGATATAACGACTAGTCGATAGTGGCAACGAGTCATTGTGTTTCTCGTTCTATTAAGTTAACAATGTGATCAAAAGTCTTCTCCCAAATAATGTACCAAATGAAAAGTCATTGTTTATTAAGACGGCTGGTCGTAGGGAGCAATTAGAGGAAATCTAGAAAATGGTTAGACACCCTTCAAGAGATAATGAATAGAATCAATTACCCGTCGTCCCATCAAATGAGTCATTATTCCTATCTATTGGTCAATCACAGAAAATGTTCAGAATTTCTAGTAGTGATGATGAGTCTAGGTAATGAGTGGTCCAGTCACCAAATGAATCATTAGGTGACCCATTAAGTGGAGGTATCAAGTTGAAATCAAATTTTTAGAATTTCCTCCAGTGGCGACGAACAGAAACAATGACCCGTTGTGGTCACCAACGAGTCGTCCTATCATCCATTATGATAATTTTAGAGGAGGGAAATTTCAGAGCACGGACCAACAACTACTCCCAAAAAGTCATAGTAACTATCAACGACTCGTTGAGTTGTTATGGGCAATTTTCTAGACTTTTCTCTAGGGGAATTTTTGTAACTTTCCGCTATTTTAGTTCCTAAACTATGTCATATTGGGAATAATTTCAAAGGTTTTAGAGGGGTAAATGGTTCTTCTCCCTCATTCCCCACTTAGATTGTCAAACTAACACTCATAAACTTCAGAGCTTCTCTCTCAAGCCAGGAACTAGGGCATCCATCTCTTGTGAGAATTTCCAAGCTAATTCTCTGTGATTCTTCTTTAGGTATGTGGGACTTCAACAAGGGTTTCCTTTCCCCTTGAGTCCCAAATTATTTTTCAGAAAAACTTTGTAATTTCCAGCCCTATAGAAGATTAGAAGCTAGGATTTTTTAGTCAGCTTAATAATTCCTTAATCTTGATGACGTTTTAAGCCTTCATGACTATTCCTAGCTGAAATTCATGTCTTAGTTTCATCCGCACAGTGTGATTTCCTAGGCCTAATCTTTATCATCATTTTTGAATAAAACTTGCATCATTTAGAATTCAGATAGAAATGTTGTATTATCATGATATTTTCACTTGAATTATGAATTTTAACACAGATGCTTTGATGGAAAGTCAATGCTTTTAGTATGTTCAATCTTAGTAATATTGTTAGTACACTATATACTTAGTAGTATCAGTTCATCAGCATGTTCATTTTTCTTTAGACTGTCACGACACTTTTAGGTAAAGCAAATCTCACAAGTCTTAGAACACAGTTTCTTTCAAGTCAAAACACTTCCAGATGCGTAGTTTTGACTTAGTCTTAGGACATCGATTTCGAGCAATCAGCACAGCTAGATATAACTAGGTTGTCAGTGGGAGTAGTACTTAGCACTGAGTAGGCTAGGGTTCAGCAGACCCAAGTTCTCAAAACTACATGCCACCACAGGATATTAGCCCAAATGGGCTCCAGATAGTGATTAACAGCTCAGTCACTATTCCCTGGCAAGGTACAGTGGGCTCTCTTCGATTAGGTGTATACATCAAACTCTATCTCTAGCTCATGTGGTTATATCATAGTTATAGGATCTCCCACAGTATAGTATAGTAAGAGTGCTCAGTTTAGTCCAGTTTATCAGTTTTCAAGATATGCTTATAACCCTAACTCAGTTTATCAATTCTTACATTTTTCCTATAGATGTTAGACTATATATTGTATTTATGTTTTCAGATAGGGCCTCTACATGATACTTTAGTTCAGTTATGAGTTATTCGTATATCTGTGTTTATTTGCATCTCACATACTTAGTACTTTCAAAATTCTGATAGCATATTTCTATATGCTATATCAATTTTATGATATAGGCTCAGGTACCCAACCTTAGTACCGCAGCTACTTTCTCTTGGAGACTTTCCAGCAGTTGATAGTGGTTAGTCCTCATCTACTGAGTGTCAGAGTTTTCATTTTCAGCTTTGTTATTTTTTAAGTTTCAGGCATTAGAGTTAGCTGGGAGCTTGTCCCAGCAACTCATTTTTCTAGTAGAGGCTTTCAAAGAGATTGTCATTTAGTATGTCAAGTGTTTCGTATCAGATTTTATATGTATTCACTTACTCAGATTACCTTGTACTTAGAAATAGTTGTTCCATTATTTTAGTTTTGCTTCCACTTAATATTATTTTACAGTAGATCAGTCTTAATAAAATTATGCTTTGCCATGGGTTTTCTTGGAGTCACTTGTGATCTTAAGTACCGTGTCGAGTCCAAGGTGTAAACTTGGGTCGTGACAGACATACTTGTGTATATCATTAGCCTACAAGTCCCTGACTATTTTTGACAGGGCTGGATTTGTGTATTGCTTTATATTATATTATTTTTTGTATCATATTGTATTCATATTATTTGCATATTCTAGTCAATTGTGTATTGGATACTGAGATAATTTATGGTTGAGGTTATAGTCATTGTTGTGAGTCCTGAAATGAGGACAAGTAAGTTGGTGTGAATTAATAATGCTTATTTCAAGTTGGGGTTGATTTGTTGGTATCCCTATGGTTTTCTTTATGTTATATAGTGTTTACTCAATCTGATGCCTTACATACTCAGTATATTCTTCGTACTAATTCCTTGAGATTAGGGGTATTGCATACATCCCTACAAATGTTGATTGACAGGTAGCTTGTGTTCCTTATAGCTAAGTGAAGTCCCAGCCTACTGTGAAGATCCATATCATTTGAAGTTACCTTTTGTTTTATTTTGTGTACATATGGTTTGACGGGTTGGTTGAGGCCCTATCCCAATCATATATCTACTATTGAACTCTTAGGGGATTATAGACTTGCATTTTGGGTTGTGGTATTGCTATAGGCCTCGTAACTATACTGTGTTGTACTATGGGAGTACCTTCATTGACTCCTGCTCTACTCTGAATCATCCTCTAAATTACTATAGTCTAGTCTTGCATACATCAGGATATGTATATGACCCTAAGTCAGTCTATTAGTCCTTACAGCATTTTCAGATTTTTAGACTATTTTTAGTACTTATGAATTCAGATAGGGTCATTACATGTCATTCCAGTATTGTTCACAAATTTTATCAGCATGTTTATATTTTATTTTATATTTCACATAATCAATATATTCAAAGTACTGATGCATACTTCCTATGCTATATTGTCTTATGATATAGGCTCAGGCACTCAGGCTCGGCAGCGCGGTTAGTCTCCATCAAACTCAGTTCAGTAGTACCCAGTGGTGAGTCCTCATATCTCAGGGACCAGAGCATTTCCTTCTAATTCAGTTGTATTATTTTTAGTTTTAGACTTTGGAGTTAGCTGGTAGCTTGTCCCAGTAGGTCATCTTTAGTATAGGCTTTCAAACAGAGTTGCAGTATTCAACTAATTTCAGCTTATCCCACTTATTTCAGTATTCATACTTGTATGTTATATAATTATTTATACTTCTGCTCGATTTTCATTCTAAGTGATAGTCATGTTAGAATTATACTATGTCATGGATTAGCTTGGAGCCATTCATGGTTCTAGGCACCGTGTTACAGCCAGGGTGTAGACTCGGGTCATGACAGTTAAGGAGAACGGGAACAACCTCAAGCGGATTGACTCTTGACTTTTGTTGGAAATGCTTAATGGTTGAAAAATTCCAATGATGTTTTGAAGGTGCCGATGAGCATCCTCACTAGCTTGTCCACCAAGCAGCCCTTTCATTCGCAAGAGATGTAACATGGGGCTTGTCATATTGAATACCGCATTCTCTACCATTGGTGGTAGGCAAATGGCACCAGCTACATCATTACCAACAGGATCATCCTCTAATTCCATGAATCCGTCCACGCTACCCATGTTACTTGCGTGGCTCATCTTTGCAGTCCTAAGAAATCAGCAAAAACATAAAACAAAGTAAAAACAACATAAGACGTAAAACAAATTTGAATCAATAAACAACAAATGGCAATCACAACTCAATTCTCTGGAAACAAAGCCATTTTTTAATAATGCTCAATACATCTCTCCCTTTTAAAGGAGGTGGCAGCGATCGTTTCTTAAAACAAATTTTTCAATGGATGTCGGGGTCGAATCTCACAGAAAATTGAGAAGGATGATCCAAAAGTTGTAAACTAATTCAAACTAGAAAGCATCATTTTATAACAAGTGAAAGGTAAAAATTGGGGGGAAAAGGGAAACAAGTATTGGATTCAAATTGTAAAACAAAATAGGGGCAAATCACTTGTTGCAATTGATGACAGGGAACTAGGGATGTGCAATTGATAGGGTGTTAAGTATATTGGGATTGATTAGAATGTATTAAACTCAATTATTAGCATGGGGAGTAATGGATAAGGTTGCACCCTCTTGTTTTTCAACCTCAAAGATGTTTTTGCTTTGGGTTTTCTTAAACCCCAAAGCCATAATCACAAATCAGCCACAAAGCTTGAAGAAGGGTTAAGCTATCTCTAGCCTTAACTATGTAATGGAATATGAATATGGGTTTCGACAATCTCTAGCTCAAACCCATTCATCCACACTCTGATTCCTTACTATTAGATCCTCACCCAAATCTCACTTCTCTCTCTCAAGCAAATGCAAGATAAAAAAGTTAAATCAATGTTTTCTACCATTAATTTTAGCATTCAAATTTAGAGGAAATAATAGATCCATGCATACTAATCGAATTTAAGAAAAAATCATCCACCCGCTCTAGTCAAAATACCCATCATGCACACATCTCTAGCAAGAAATTTAGCTACTCATAAGTGAAGAGAGAGAAATTATACCCAATGAAAAGTCCTCAAAAATCATCTTACTGAATAAAAATTTAAGCTTTTAGTTCTGCAACTATAGAGGTCTCTTGCCCAATAGGAAATTGAAGAAGATAAAGTAATTGTACTTTACTTTCTATCTCTATGAAACTTCTCTCTACAATATTCTCTTTATGATTGTACACTTGGGGTAAAATATCTTAAAATTCCTTTTGTACAGGTCTTCAAAATTTCCTTTAGAAGCATCTTAGGTGTAACTATGCATTTTTCGAATAATTTTGCCCTTTGCAACAATGCAGGTCACTTGCATGGCATTGTGAAATCCGCGGCTCCTAGGTCCTTCAACAGGCTTAGATAATACCATTTGTGTGTCATCTGCATTGCGGTTCACAAATTCATTTCAGCACATCCTCAAGTGTTATCTACATGCACAGGTGCCCATATGCGGCACACATAACCATTTTGCTTCCAGCAGAGTAATTTTTGTTCAATTCTTTGATTTCTTTGTCTAAGTTAAATACCTGCATAAACAAATAGAAAAATACATAAAACGTTCCTAATTTGTGTGAAAACAAAGCAATAGCTCACGCTTAAAAGCCAAATGAGTTGGTAATTTACCAACTCATCACTGATCTTCAATTAATGCCTCTACTTAATGATTCATCATCACACTTAACGGATCAATGCTCCAATCATTAAGACTGGCAGAACCTCATATTTTTCTCCAAATTTAACGGATCACTTGACGATCCGTCAAGTGTCCTAATGAGTCACTTGACTGTTTATCCTATGATCTGGTACAAGTTCTATTGTTTTCCCTGTTTCATGTCTAGGATCTGATCTTAGGAACTTTTGGGGTGTTACATCATCTCTCCCTTGGGAACATTCATCCTTGAATAGAGACTAGATAAGCTAAAAAGGTAGGGAAAGAGCTGCAATCCACAACTGAAAGCTATAGACTGAATACTGATGGAGTGACTGACTCCGAACTGGAATACATATACTGAACTAAAATTATAAAAAATGCATGCATACTAAGACATGAAAGGAACTGAGAGACATGAAACTGACATGAAACTGAATAGAGTATTAAGGAGGAAACTAGTACCTCATGCTGAAATTGAGCTGGAAGGGAAGAGGTGAGGGTACTTGGCCATTATATCTACTTCGGCCTCCCAAGTAGCCCCTTCTACAAGCTGATTCCTCCAAAGGACTTTCACTGAAGCAACCTCTTTGTTTCTGAACTTCTGAACCTGATGGTCAAGAATCTCAATGGGAACCTCCTCATAAGTGAGGCTATCCTTCAATCCAATTCTCTCTACCAGCACAACTAAAGCTGGATCGCCAGTGCACTTTTTCAATAAGGACACATGAAAAATTGGATACACTAATGCTAACTCTGCGGGCAACTCCAACTCATAGGTCATATAGTCAATGCGCCTCAAAATCCTGTAAGGACCAACATATCGACGATTAAGCTTCCTCTTCTTGAAAAACCTCATTTCCCCCTTCATGGGTGACACCTTTAGAAATACCCAATTATTAACACTGAGCTCAAATTCTCTCCTTCTAACATCTGCATGTGATTTCTGATGATTTTGGGATATTTTCAAACTTTCTCTAATAAGTTTAACTATCTCTAGGGCCTCATGAACTAAATCTATCCCTATCAACATAGTCTCGCCTACTCAAACCATCCAATAGGTGATCTATATTTGTACTCATAAAGAGCCTCAAATGGAGCCATCTGAATGTTGGAGTGGTAATTGTTATTGTAGGCAAACTCGATGAGAGGAAAGTGATCATCCCAACTTCCTTTGAAATCAATCACACAAGCTCTCAACATGTCCTCTAAAGTATAAATAGTTCGCTTATCCTGTCCATCTGTTTGTGGGTGAAAGTTGTGCTAAGCTTTACCTGAGTACCAAGGTCTTCCTAAAACGACATCTAAAACAATGGTGAATTGAGTAACGCTATCTGAAATGATGGATAATGGAACCCCATGCAACCTGACCAACTCGCGAATGTAAAGTCTAGCATAATCCTCAACTGAATCTATAGTCTTAACTGGTAGGAAATGTGTTGACTTGGTCATCCGGTCCACAATTACCCATATATAATCATGTTATCAGTGGGTATAAGGCAACCCTGTAATGAAGTCCATATTTATCTCTTCCCACTTCTAAGTAAGAATGCTTCTATCTTGAGTCATGCTCTAGGTCTCTGATGCTAAACTTTAACTTGTTGGCAATTCAAACACGTAGCCATAAATTCCGCAATATTCTTCTTCATGCCATTCCACCAACAGACTTTTTGTAGATCACGGTACATCTTAGTCGCACCTGGATGGATAGAATATCAAGATTTGTGAGCCTCTCTCAACATTCACTCTCTCAAGTCATCCATGTTTGAAACACATAGTCTTCCTTGATATCAGAGTATACCATCTCCCCCTTGGGAGAAAACCTCCACTTTCTGATTTTGAACAGCTTCCTTCAACTTCACTAGGATAGGATCCTCATCTTTCTTTGCATTAACCCCCATCATCAAGGAAGATTCCGACCCATTCTAAACTATGACACCACCATCTACTGAATTGGCAAGGCGAATCCCCAAGTGAGCAAGCCTGTGAACATCTCCAACCAACTCATTCTTCCCGTCTTCCAAATGAGCTACAATCCCCATAGACAACCTGCTAAGAGCATCGGCCACTACATTGGCCTTTCCCGGATGGTAAAGGATACTCATATCATAATCCTTGAGAAGCTCTAGCCATCTTCTTTGCAGCAATTCAAGTCCTTCTGGGTAAACACATACTTAAGCCACTTATGGTCCGTGAACATATCCATATGCACCCCATACAAATAGTGCCTCCATATCTTCAAGGCAAACATCACCAATGCAAATTTTAGGTCATGCATTGGGTAATTCTTCTTATGAGTCTTAAGCTATCTTGAGGCATAAGCAATGACCTTCCCCTGCTGCATCCACACATACCCAAGGTCAATCCTAGAGGCATCATAATATACCACAAAGCCATTCGTGCCCTCTGGAAGGGTCAAGATCGAAGCAGAAATAAGTCAAGTCTTTAACTACTAAAAGCTCCTCTCACAAGAATCGAACCATTGAAATTTGACATTCTTCTGGGTCAACTTAGTCAAAGGTGCATAAATGGATGAAAATCCCTCTATGAACCTCCATTAGTATCCAGCTAAATCCAAAGAGCTCCTGATGTCAGTAGGGTTGACAGGTCTAGGCCAGTTCTTTACTGCCTCAATCTTCTGAGAGTCTACCTGAACACTCTCACTAGACACCATATGGATAATAAATGCAAGTAACTGCAACCAAAATTCACACTTGCTAAACTTAGAAAATAGTTGACGGTCCTTAAGAATCTGCAACACAATCCTCAAATGGGCAGCATGCTCCTCCTCACTCCAAGAGTATATAAGGATTTCATATATGAAGACAATTACAAATATATCCTAATATTTTTTGAACACCCCGTTCATTGATGTGTTATGGGTTTGCAGCACTTTCGATGCTTAGAAATGAGAAAATATGCATGGTCTTAGGTGTGTTTATACGGATATGATGCACTATTGCTTTGTTTTTAGGAAAATAAGGTGTTGGAGTTGGAAGCTATGAAAGAAGGAAAAGAGTACAAAAATTGGGCCAAGTACAGAATTCAGTATGAGTCGTACCTTGGTCGTATGATCTGTACTGTAAGTCGTGATAAACTTCAAAAGATCTGTACAAGGTACTGGCCAAGTACGACTCCTGTTACGAGCTGTACCTTCCTGGTACGAACCATACTGTGAGTCATGGAAAATATAAGAAGGATGCACTTTGATTAGTCTCCTAGTATCGATGGAAACCACGAGTCGTGATGACTACTTACGACCTGTACCAAGGAGCCATGGTAAAGTTCAGAATAAAGTCGAACGAAAGAATCCCATGATACAAAAGGCAACCATGAGTTGTAGGAGCAAGGTACGAGCCGTACGAAGACACTCGTGGATATATTCATAGGACGCCAAATATCTCATATTCAAACCATAATAGGATTGTATGACTCGTAGGAGAATTATACGAGTTGTACTAGCTCCCATCACTTAACCAAATTCAGAGCTGCCAGGCATTGTACGAGTGATGCTATGACTCATATGATCAAGTTACAAGTCGTATGAGAAGCCGACAACAGTTAATTAGTTTTCCCTATTAACTTAGGAAAGGTTTCTAATTATTTGTATAAATACTTTTCTAGGTTATTTTTGTTAGAGATGGGAGACTTTAGAGATTGGAGACTTTAGAAGATTGGAGAGGATGAATACTTTGAAAGAGAATTCAATTTTTGGAGATTTTTCTTAAGTTCTCCAGTAGTCTTGGATTTTACTTCATTGTTCTTGAATTGATCAAAGTTGAATTGTGCAATAATCAAGTGGGTTTTATTTCAATCTTCATTGTAATTGTTTAATTATGTTTTCTTCGATGATGCTAATTCTTTACTTACAATCATGAGATGCTAAATCCTACACAACTAGGGTTGTGGGAATCATGGAGAATTAAAAAACTAGGGTTTGCATATAGTGATTCTAAACCAATATGAATGCTTGTATTGTCTTCTCTTCAATCTTAAACAAGCAATGTGTCACGGAGTGCATCGCGGAGCACTGCCTCCATGACACGCCACTGACGCGGACCCTTACTGGAAATTGAGTGTCCCGGTAATAAGGCACAACGTGGCACGGCGTGCAACGCGGGGCTAGGCCAACGTGCCATAGCCCCAACGCGCACCTTCACTGGAATTTGGCCAAAAATTCCCTATCCCGGTAGAAGGCCTCCGCGATGGCAGCGTGACACGGCTCTATCGCGGAGCCCCTTTAATTTGTGCCTTCCAATGCTTTGTCCTTTGCTAACATCCGAGTCCAACCCCGATCTCTCCCAACACGCATTTTAGCTTCCCAAAATTATATTTCACCTGCAAAACAATGCTAATCATGTTGGTTAGTATAAATTCACATTTTATTATCAATCACATGAGAATGTATAAACATTGATAGATAAACAAGGTTAAAATGACACATTTAAGTATCACTTGGGCATATAAATTTGCCCAAGATCACTTACCCCACACTTAAATCCTTGTTCGTCCCCGAACAACAATCTTACACCTCATGCAATTTACACCCCAACCTGGCTACTTTGGTTCGACAATTCAGGCTATGGTCATACCGATTATTCAATACAGCAAATCATCAAGAAAACACGCATGGTCCTATCAATGCAATGACCTTCAACACATCAAGACCTCCTAGACTTAAGAATCGACTCTCGATATTGGAAAACTCATGCGAATCAGCTGATCAAGATATCCGACACGAAACTTAATCTCTCATCAAGCATGTGCCCTCACAACGCAAGAGAATTTTCCCCTTTTTAATCACATGAACTCAAACGATTACGTGCAGGGGCATATAGAAACAATTTCACTCTCTCTCCCAAAAGAATTCACATGCATCATGCCATGAACCATAGGCTTGCCTTTAGTGTATTACTCCACTAATATAAGGAAGTGTGATGTCGTAATGCAAGCTACGGAACTAGCAAATATTGGGCTGGCCAATAATAGCCACTAGCATCCTTAAGCATTTTTTCAATACATCCCATCAAACTCATGGGCAGTGTTTCTTCCTTCATCCTCCCATTCTTGAAGTCTGTCTTTATTTTGACCCATCTAATTAAGCACACTTGACTCAATAACAAAGATTTTTCATACACCTTCATTATATTTAATTTATAACAAGTGCACCTTCAACCTTTTCTTTTCTTTCATCACTCTGCTTTTCTTTTCTTTTCACCATTCTCACTCTTTAACACCTTGGGAAAATTATTTTCTCTTCTTAAGTGCTTAAGAGTTTTGGATCAAATTTATGGCTAATGAAAAGAAGAGGTTAAGCTCGGTTTACACATTTTTGACAAAAGAAAAAAAATAATAGGCTAAAGGCTCAACGGGCTAACTAGGGTGTACAATCAAGGTGGGTACGATAATGAAAAAGAGAAACTTTCGGTTAAAAACATAGAAATGCCTACATCCTTTCCTACAATACACCTCCTTCATTTCGTTTCGTACACACACCAGGAAAGTTCTAGACACTTCACAATAGCATGGAATAACAAAACCTCACTTCACACTTATTGCACATGCTCAATTCAAGACGTATTCACAGACTCTTCAATCAGCTAATTATAAGAATTCAAACATTAAGCCTCAATCACACTGAATCGACTCCATGTCCAAGGTATCTCAACATATTTACAAAGTTGCATGCTTTCATCCGAATCACCTTTGCATTTCAAATATCATGTACAACACGCAACCAGGATTCCGCAACCATAAAGTAACTACAGGTTTTGGGATGCAACCCACAAAAGAAAACAACTGAAAAATAAATGAAAAAAATCTACTCCTAACGACTACATTTCCCTTAAGACGGTCGTCATCCATCCATCATAGGGAACGATCACTAACTAAGACTTCGGTTCAATGGGACCATTCTCGGTAAAAGAACCGAAAACAAACGCCGAGAAACCAAAGAATTGAAAAAAAAATTCAAAAATATCAATCATTTCGATGAAACAAAAATATGTACAAAATCAGCTAGCAACATTCAGCAACACACAACAGTTTCACATTTAATTACAATACAAAACAAAAACTTCACAATCACAAATCACAGGGTCACAAAATTTTTCCACAGGCACAACAACAGAACAGAACATACACAACAACACAACCAGCACCTAACTACTCCCACCCTACACTTATCTCGAACACTGTCCCCAGTGTTCACATAAATTAAAATAGCACAAAAATTAAGTGGCGGAACTCCCTGATCAATCAAAATACTCCACTTCTTCATCAGGTGCTGCTGCCTCGTCTCCCATGTCTAAATCACCCCCATCGTCATCATCGGACTCCACATCGGAGTCCTCACGACGTATCTCCTCATCTGTGGGGACATCATCATCCGTGGTCTCTACAAAAGCTGGCCCCACTCGGCATAGAGCCCTGGCATTTTCACCAAAAGGGTAGTCTAGCTCGAGCTGCCATAGCTCCTCTTCTGTTGTCGGCCTCCCGCCTATCCGCAGCTGGAGCATCTGCATCCCGTACATACGAGCCATGTACTGATCATCCCGAGCATGTCGCTCGGCAAGTGTAAGAACGGGCCCGTGGGTGGTGTCGGGTGCCTTAGTTTTGGTGACATCTAAGGCCCGCCGCTCCATCTGCGGGATGTAGTCAAGGGCCTCTTCTTCAATATCCAGGCCCCTCAGGAATGTGGTGAGTAATCCACCAAATCCGTATCTGTGCCCCTGATGCAACCGGGCTCTCTTCATGGCAGAGATAATCCCCGCCCCCACATTGATCTCCAGCCCTTTCATCAGGGCGTACACCAAGCATACATGATCCCGGGTTACATCCGTCATATGCACCCCCGGGATTAGGCAGGAACACACAATCTTCAGCCATATCCTGGCCTCCCTGTTCATCTGTGAGTAAGGCAAAGTCTGATGGTAGCCCCTCTCCTTATGTCTTCTCCACCTAGCCGTCGATTGGGTTCCACACAATGTGCGTCTGATGTCCGCATATGGTGGAGTGATATTCTGCTGTCGAAGCACGTGGGCGTCTGTGTCCCGCGCCCCTAGGATAGCATTGAGGTGGTGGAGCTCAAAAGTGACTATTTGCCCCCTTATTTTGATGGTGTGACTTCTGAGAGTCGGGTTCCAGTTGGCGTAGAATTCCCGAATCAAGTGCAAGTTGTATTCCTTGGGCTCTTCAAAGATGAAGTTCAGCCCCGCTACCTCGATCCTCTGGACAATCCTGGGGAACTCCTTTGCCAACGGTTCCCTTGCTATGTGATCCTCGGGGAAGTACATGCTCTCCTTATGCTTCGCATACCATTTCTTCCCCTCTTCTGTCACCCACCTGGTTCCGTATTGATGGCGTTGTCCGCGTGGAACCACTGGTGCTGCTGGGACCGCTGTGCCCAGTCTGATTCTTTTTCTACCGGCGCCAGATGTTGATGCGCCTTTTCCCTTGTCTTGCCTGCTTGCCATTGTTCCTGTCAAACCAAACAGACAAGTTCAATGTTAAGCCAATGAACATTAGCTTAGACTAAGGGTGGGTTAAGCTAGGCTACTCCACACTTAGTCCTTAGCTAAAATTACAACATTACGGCAAGATCGTACTTATTTACACAAACAAAAACAAAACATAACCACTATTCTTAGTGCATTTGGATAATTCGACGGTATATATTCTATGTACTACTCAGACTTCATACAGCTAACCACAATCCTTAGCATCGCTAACATTTTATCCCATAGCACTTAGCAAGGAGAAACAAAAGAAAAATTTGACTACATGATCCTCTACAATTCACCCAATTCTTGCAAATTCCAATATTTCCTTCACCCGAGAATCCGCCGGTCTTTTAGCATAGTAACAGTTAGCACATCGACTCATCTCACTCAACATGTACAACCCAACATGAATTTCACTAGTTCAACTAAATTTTTCCATTTCAAACTCAAAGGCAAGCCCTAGCTATGATTTTATCAAAAATTCGATTAAACTATGTAATTAACGAGTTCAAGCAATCACAATGATACTCCGAACATCAATCAACAATAATTCAATTGAATTTAAGCTTAATTTCTACTTAGGGCAAGTTTAGCTCATATCACATGTTCAATATCGAAAAAATTCGACAAGAATTGAAATAAAGTTGAAGAACATACCTTAAATTCAAAGAATTGATGAAAACTCGATGAAATTCTTGGCCTAAGTCCGTGTCACATTGAGGGGGGAGGGGTTTTTGGGAGGTTGGTCGCGGAGGGTATGAGAAATGAGGAAAATTGAGGGGGAATCGGGGTTAAAAAGTGGAAAATTCACGCGGGTCACCCGGCGACCCGGTGTGACCCGTCGCGATATACACTTCAACGTGTCACGGAGGGTAATGCGGAGCATGCCCTCCGTGACACGGAGCTGTCTCCCTAGCTCACTGTTTTGCCACTTTTTATTATTTTTCATACCTCGAATTTTCCTTTGCAATCCCTTGCACATTTATCCTCTGTTCAACCTAAAAATCATCTTACGGCAAGAAATTGGTTAGAATTATAGGTTTCACTCAAAATAAAAATAAAAACTAAAATAAAAACTAAAAATTTTGTTGTTAATCAAGAAAAAAAGAAAAAATAAATCTATTCACAATTTACAAAGAAAAATTTCACGGGTTGCCTCCCGTGCAGCGCCTGGTTTACCATCGCGGCTCGACGTCATTCAGCTCAGTCATCTTCTAGGGTGACGGATGTTTTCTCTCAACCACCGTCCTCACCCTAGTAGTGCTTACATCGCTCCGATGGTTTTCCCAATAACTCTCGTGATTCAACTATCCGCGCATCATCAGCTCGATCAATCACGTTGATCACAGAGAGTTCCTCGTACGCAGTCGGGAGCTTGGTGGCCTTGTATACATCAAACACTTCCACCTTTTTGTGTGCTCGCATGGTTAGCTGCCCTGCAGCTACATCAATCAGCGCTTTCTCGGTCGCCAAGAATGGACGTCACAAAATAAATGGGACTTCCGCGTCGGGCTCAAAATCCAGCACAACGAAATCTACCGGGAAGATAAGGGAGCCCACTTGCACCCACACATCCTCCATAATGCCATCAGGTCTGGCTAAGGACCGATCCGCTAGTTGTAAGATCACTGTTGTTGGTCTAGGACTCCCTAGACCCAACTTCTTGAATACCGATGACGGCATCTAATTAATGCTCGCTCCCAAATCACATAATCCGCGAGCTCGGATACTCTGCCCAATTATAATTTGTATAGTAAAGCTCCCAGGATCTTTGAGCTTTGTGGGCAGTCAGTTTTGTATCCGATAAGTGCTCTCCTCCGTGAGAGCCACCGTAGCATACTCAGTCAACCGACTTTTGTTCACCACGATGTCCTTTATGTACTTTGCATACTTTGGCACTCCTTGCAAAACATCAATAAGAGGTAAGTTAATATGTACCTGTTTCAGCACCTCCATGAATTTCTTGAAACACGCCTCCTCCTTGTGTTTCTTTAATCTTTGAGGGAACGGGGGTGGTGGTCTTTCTGATTCAGCTTCCTTCTTCTTCCCCCTCTCATCACTTTGCTCCCCCACAACTTATGCTACTCCCGATTGTTGAGGTGGTCTTTCTGGTTCCACCTCTTTAAGCTGCAAACCACTCCTTGTGGTCACCGCATTTACCTGCTTGGGGTTGGGATCCGTGTCGCTCGGAAGTCCTCCTCTAGGCCTGGTGTTTTGGGCTCCAGCAAATTGCAAATTGATATTCAAGTGCCTTAGTAGCTAACTGGTTTTTCTTCACCTCGACTGCCAATTTCACATAGTCAGCCTGCAATTGAGCTTGGTTAGCTATCATCGTCTTGAACATCTCCTCAATGCTGGGTGATGGTGGTGGAGGAGGTGCATTGTTGTTTCTATATTGTGCCTGATAGTTCTGCTGCCCTCCTTGATTCCTCTGCGCCCCCTGACTCGAACTTTGCCCTTGATGGTTGTTGCTACCCCAAGAGAGATTCGGATGATTCCTCCAGTTGGAATTGTAGTTGTTGCCATACTATTGGTGGTTGTTCCTCTGTACATTTCCCACAAAGTTCACCGAGTCGGGATTTGCTCCACAACACTCAGCTGAGTGCTTACTACTCCCGCACACTTCACACCAAATCTGCTGCACTGCATTCACGGGGGCTTGAGTCTGGTTCATTGTCATGTTACTGAAGTGGGTGTTGAGTTGATTCTGTAAAGCAGCTATCTGTGCAGCAATAGTTGTAAAACCATCCACTTCTACAACTCCTGCTGCTTTCCTTGTTCCTCCTCTTGACGAATCAGCATTCCACTCCGGATTGCCCTGCGAAATATGGTTTAACAAGGTATAAAACTCCTCATAAGTTTTCTCCAATGCTTGTCCCCCAGCTGCTGAGTCTAGCAAGATTTTTGTGTGGGGTTTCAAACCCTCTATAAAGGTGTGCACCAGCACATCATTGGATTGATGATGAGGAGGACAATCCCGCAACATAGACTTGAATCTCTCCCAAGCTTGATATAGATTCTCTCTCTCTCTCTGTTTAAAACTTAGAATTTGACTTTTAAGTCTTGCTGTTTTACCGGATGGAAAAAATCGTATCAAGAATTTCCTTGCAAGATCATCCCACGTAGTAATAGAATTAGGTGGCTCAGCTTTCAACCACCTCTTGGCTTCTCCCAATAGTGAGAATGGGAACAATGTAAGCCTGACATAATCCGATGACACTCCAGCGGGGATGTAAGTGTCACTTATCTCCAAAAAAATTTGGAGATGCTGTTGTGGATCCTCATGAGGGAGACCTGTGAACTGCCCGCTGGTGTGCAGCAATTGCACCATATTTTGTTTGAGCTAGAACCTCCCTCCTGGCTCAGGTTTGCGGATGCTAGATGTGACATTGTTAGCATGTGGAATTGCCACCTCGCGAATCGGCCTAGATGCTACTTCCTCGGGCACTAACATTGCCCGTACTACTGGTGGATTCTGTTGTTGCTCCATGATTGTTTCTCTGAGCAACTGCAGCTTTCTCTCTAGAGCTTCTCTCCGCTGACGATGAAATAGTCTTTCAGGCTCTAAATATGAGTCCACCGGCTCCTTGTCTCTTGCCAGTGTTCAACAGAGATTATATCTACAAAATACAGGCTAAGACCAAGTTGTCAACACTAAGAAAAAAAATATAGTAAATTAACACTTAAGAAAAATTCACCAATTGCCAATCCCCGGCAACGGCGCCAAAAACTTGTTCGGATTTTTCTGCTTTGGGTATAAAGCTACACGCAAGTGCACGTGGTCGAACAAGTAGTAAAGTGGCTTAACTAAGCCAAGTATCGATCCTACAAGGACTGCGATAAGGTAACAATCTACTCAAGTGTACTATATTTTAACTCTAACAATGAAGACAACAGTGCAAAGAAGAGTTTGATGTTTTGATTTCTAATTTTTATGCTAAGTCTAAAACGAATATCTAACGTGAGTCTAAACTATGAATGTGAGCATGCTGAGGTTAAATGAACATGTAAAGAAATAAATTATCAATATAATGTGGTTAATCTTTCCTCCGGTTGCTAGTCAAGAACTATTGCCAATGGATTAAAACTCTCGTATTTAACCCAACTTAAGAATCATGAAGCGTCCACCCACATTTCTGTGATTAAAAGAAATTCATGTTCTAGCCATACAAAACCGGTTCCTTAATTGACTAATACGACTTTCAGGTATATTTCTATCCTGAAGGTAAATCAATTCTCAATTTTCCCAAACTAAGAAAAGATCATATCCTATTGATTCACAACTTTCCAATTTCTTGCTCTCTCGAGTGAAACCGGACTTTTTAGATATACATTAACATAGGCCACACATAAATGCAGTAAGAACAAGAATCAATAGAACAACCATGGAAGAAATGATGAAAAACCAACTTAATCAACAATCACATTTCAATACCATTGTTCTTAACCTCAGCAAGAAGAGGAATTAGCCACTCATTCGTGGATTAAACATCGTTAAATGAGTGTTAAACATACAAGCAATTGTAATAAAGAAGAAAGAGATAGAGAAAAACCCTGAGATGTTCGTCTCCCTCAACTGCATGTAACCCACGTTCTTGCTCCACCAAGTCAGAATAATTAAAAATGAACCTAAGTGTTATATTTATACTAGTGGGAATTTTTCCCAGAATAACAAGC
This sequence comes from Datura wrightii, assembly GCA_035772735.1. Taxonomy (NCBI): domain Eukaryota; kingdom Viridiplantae; phylum Streptophyta; class Magnoliopsida; order Solanales; family Solanaceae; genus Datura; species Datura wrightii. The sequence continues at coordinate 116,180,656 of JASDFA010000001.1, forward strand.
AACGTGTCACGGAGTGCATCGCGGAGCACTGCCTCCGTGACACGCCACTGACGCGGACCCTTACTGGAAATTGAGTGTCCAGGTAATAAGGCCCAACGTGGCACGGCGTGCAATGTGGGGCTAGGCCAACGTGCCACGACCCCAACGCGCACCTTCACTAGAATTTGGCCAAAAATTCCATATCCCGGCAGAAGGCTTTCGCGATGGCAGCGTGACACGGCTCCGTCGCGGAGCCCCTTTAATTTGTGCCTTCCAATGCTTTGTCCTTTGCTAACATCCGAGTCCAACCCCGATCTCTCCCAACATGCATTTTAGCTTCCCAAAATTACATTTCACCTGTAAAACAACACTAATCATGTTGGTTAGTATAAATTCACATTTTATTATCAATCACATGAGAATGTATAAACATTGATAGATAAACAAGGTTAAAATGACACATTTAAGTATCACTTGGGCATATAAATTTGCCCAAGATCAACGATCATATCCCAACTTCCCACCTAATTGATTATTTATTAATCCTACAAGTGTTCTAAAACAAGAAAAGACTAACACCCTAGCATGTAGCTACCCGTCCCAAACTTAATGTCCAAGAGGCATTTGGACTACTATTTTGGATTTGGGATCTAGAATACTTAGGGCTATTAAATGCGATTAACGTAAACTTAATGTCCAAGAGTCATTTGGAATACTATTTTGGATTTGGGATCTAGAATACTTAGGGCTATTAAATGTGATTAACGTGCAAAACAAATAGTAATTTGAAAAAAATAGTTAGCATAAAAATGTTTCATGTGAGCCTCCATATTGATCTGTTATGCTCAAGATTTTCTAAACGAGTGTAAATGAATCAAATGGGCATAATCTCTAACATGCAATGTCAGGTCTAAACAAGTAGCAGGTATTTTGACGATCTTAATGGACACGAACAGAGATGAAGGTCCGATAATAAAAATATTAGAATGCAAAAGTTAGATTTAAATATGCAGCCAATAACATGATATACTTAGGGGAAATTCCTATAAGATGAGGACTTAAGTTCCTAATGCACGAATACCAAAATAATGCAGCGTGTTTGAAAAAACGCATATGAGTTGAGGGATGCTCTTTAGGTAGGGATTTTTATAATATATATGCATGACACAGTTCCTATGAACATAGTTCCTATATGCTGAAAATAAGATCTTTACATAAATTTCAATAATGAGTAAACGGACAACAGAGATAATTTTAAGAACTTGAAAAAATGTCCCTATTACTACTTTAATATATTCAGGCATAAACATGCAAATTAATTAATGGTCAGAAATTTTATAATGCAAAAACTTATGATATTTTTATAAGCACATTCAACTATGCATTAATTATAGACTAATTTATGACATGCTATCATATAAACGGATTTAATAAATTAGTGACAAACCGATGAGAAACTTATGATTTATGCCGATCTTATTGTGTGGCAGTATGAGCTCCGATTCTTCTTATTCTTAGAGCAATGATTTAACAAGGACGATCATATGCATTGTTCCCATAAATTGGTTTTGTTCCCATAAATTGGTTTCAAGTTGTGTTAAATTATAATTTCTATAGGCATGTTTTCTAAGTATTGATATCCTATAGGCATGCTACCTAATAAATGATGTATCCATTAGTCCTATGGCCATGTTTTCTAGGTGAGTTTAGTAATTAAAACAGTAAAGAAATATAATCATCACCCCTCATAGACCCCTTTTCACTATTATTAGTATTTATTACAATTATTACGCTTAACAAAAGAAATAAATAAACAAAATATAATGAGAAAAATACATAATACTACATAATTAAACTACCATAATCCTCTTTTGTCCCGGCGGCTCTCTGATGGATTCCGAAAACAAATTTAAAGAATACCTTCTTAAAGGTTAGGCACAAATAATAGACACATAACAGTAATCGCATATCATGAACATAACACACTCATTCAGGCAAACTTAACAGTTTACTTTAAATAACATATCGAGAACATAGTCACAATAAGAGGACAATAACAGAGTTATTACCTAGAGTAATCAACATTTACAAAAGTAGATAAACTAACCAATTGATGAAAAAAAATTGAGGGAAATCAATGAATCAATAGTGTCACAAAAATGCTTTAACTCTTACCTACACTAAACACATCAAGATCACGAGAACCTCAGGATTTCCGAGCAGTGCTTGTGTTGAGGAGGTATAAAAGATCTAAGAGTTATAGGAGAGAGCGGACTATGTAGGAAGGTGTTGATAGTAATAATATGTAGCAATGAAGGCGAAACAAATGTCAATGATATTATTTAGTGAGTGAAATCATATTCGAATGATATTTTTGTTAAAGAACCAGCAAGTATTTGGATGTTATATTTCTTAGGAGTAGCAATTTTCAGTGAAGATAAAGGAAGAGAAAGGCATGCATATATATGTTATAGAATTCACTAATAATCAAGGGCTAAAAAGGGAAGGAAAAGAATAAATCACAGGTATTCCTTCCTTAAAAGGGCTGATAGAATCAATCAAGTATCAAATCTATCAATGGTTTATAATAATTAAGTACTAAGCTTGTCAAATATCCAAAGGGACCCAAGAGGAAAGAAGTCAATCGCTCCGAGGATAAAAGGAAAAAGGAAATTTCAGAATATTAATCAAGGAATTAATTTCCTTAAACGATAGCCAAAATCAATCGAGAATTACCATACTTACACATGAACTAAAATTAATTAAGCAAAAGAAACAGGCATCACACCATTCCTTCTTTAATTAAGGTAAACAGTATGAAGGAATATCTTTGTCTCACCATAATAATCATTAAGAGCACATTTAACTAGCAAGGAAATTCAATCGAGTTTTGCCACATGTGGAGGCTATCAAAAATTGAATTTAATAAAGAAGGAAAAGGCTAATTCACAATGTTGTTGAAAATTTTTAAAGTAGATAACTAATAGACTGTCATATATTGAATTACCAATTATATATGAGCAGTAGCATAATTTCAGGAAGGAAGAGAGACAATCACTCAACGTAATCAAATATTCCATCATACTAGTTTATTAAAATAACTATGTTCACATGTTTGCCAAAAATAAGGACTTCAAATTGTCGTAAATAAGTTCAAAAGGGATAATATATCATGCCATTCTTTAATCATAAGAAAGGACGAAATTATTCTATATTTAACCTACAAAGCTTTTTTCTGAATCCAAGTTCAAGAAATGATAGATCAAAAATGATAAGGCAAGGTGTATAAGTCAGTCAATGTTAAACAGAGAGCAAGAGAGAATAAAAAGTCAGTGATATATATATATATATATATATATATATATATATATATAGACACACACACAGAGAGAGACTAAACTAGAGAACCAAGTAACATAGGATTCTTATCAGTTTGGAATCAAAAAATCAGATAATACTTGGTGCTTAAACCGAAATTTTAATTTCTAAATCATAGGGACTTTCACATATGACAAATTAGTATACCAGAAAACAATAATAATGAGAAAACAAGTAGATATTAACAACGATTTGGGTGAATCTCTGATATGAGACGTCAATGTGCAAGAAATCAATGAGATGGAGCAAACTAATAATAAACAAGCATTACTATCCATAACAGAGATGGGTTTGTAAGAGTCTGTCATAAAATAGGTCGAAACCCCTAAAGCTCAAAGGGAAATCAAGACTGGCGGCTTCATTTTGGTGCTTGATTTAAAATCTTTTTTATCGATTTTCTCTACATCGGCGAAAGAGATGAGAAAGGGAGGTAAGGGTCCGGATCTGGTTTGGTAGGTTTCGACAACTTGACAATAAGGAAGTGGAGGGTGTGCGGCTGGAGAAGAGGGCACGAGGTCTGGTGTTTCGGTGGTGGTGAAGTTTGTTCGGTGAGCTTGCGATCGGAGGGGAAGAAAATGGGAAGAGCTGGGGGAGGTCTGGAGCTGTTGTTCACGGTGACGCGACAGGTTGGGAGGAGAGAGGGAGACGACTGGAGAGGGTGGAGTGACAGGGCTAGTTTAGCGGCTGGCTGGAGATGATCCAGCGGCGAGAAAAAGAAAAATGGAGAAGAAGAGTGAAGGGGTGCGGCGACCTAGTGGTTCGCCGGAGAAGACAAAGAAAGGGAGGCCTGGGTGTGCGGCGCTGATTGTGCTCCGCCAGCGTTTCTTTGTGAGGAAAAAAGAGAAAATAGGGTTGCGGTGTTGGTAAGGTGAGAGGAGGAAATCAGAGATAAAAATTTGGGTTTTGGGGGGAGTTGGTTATTAAAGGAAATAATGTAGGGTTTAATCTAGGCCATAGGATCAGGTGAGATAGATGGGTGACATTAAATCTTAGCTATGGGTCGAGTTTCGGGTCTTAATGGGTCACCCAAATTAGGACAAATGGGTTGAATTAATTGAAAATTGAATTGAATTTTAAATGTAGCCAGATTTTGATAAAAATGGCCAGAATTGACATGATTTAGGAAGAAAGTGGCTAGATCTTAAACAATTTGGTTGAAATTGAAATTAATTGTTATTAAATTAATAAAAACACTACACTTGCAAATAATTTAATATATAAGTAACATAATGGTTTAATTTACGATAAAATAATATAAATATTATTATTATGAAGTTAAACATAAATAATTTATAAAATTAAGTAAATTATATTTTGTAAATAAACGATGTTTAATTGAAAATATGTATGTATGTATATTATGCAATATGTTATATATGGCATAATTATACATAATATTTTAAAATAATATAATAAAATGTTTTAGAAATATAATTTAAAATAATTATGCAAAATTCAAATATGTATGTCAATTAATGCTAGAATATTACGAATGCGGATTTAAATAATTTCGTTAAAAGGTAATTTTAAAATATGCATATATATATTGATACGCAGCTTAGACGGAGCATAGGGAGGTCAAAATTGGGTGTCAACAACTGCCCCTTCTTTACTCAGGAATGAAAAATGAATTATCAAGCAAAGAATGTTGACTTAGTAGCCAATTTAGTCCGATCGAAAGAAACGTTTTTGGTTAGGCTGAATGAAAGAAAATGGAATTATGAGAATAATGCAGCCAAGACTTCAGTTTCAAGTTGCCTACATATCTCGGGTTCACGAGAATCAGGCCATGCGTTGTTCTAGATTTAGGGACGAATGAGATCCCTAAATGAAATCGACGATACGAGATTTGAATAAGGAACGAAAGGAGCATGAAATGATAACATTTGAGAGATGAAAGAGATAGACGACATTGTTACTTTCGTGTCAAAATGCGAAAATTTTAGAATGAGAGCTAATCTGGAAGATAGAAGATTAAAAAGCGAGTGGAAAGTGAAATTCGTTTCTAAGTAATATGTGATGAAAAGTGGTAGACCTTGAAGGTAAATAAACAAACAAATAAATAATGACAGCAGAGATAATTTAAATAACGTATAAATTCAAAAACAAAACATAACTCGAATAACTTTGAGGTGGGTAGTGCTTAACCCGAACAACGTCCAAAAACGGTAGGACCATGCTTAGCCCTTAAAAATCTGTAAGGTAATGCTTAACCCAATTAAAACAATGGCGATAGTAACACAATGATAATATGTTAAGAGTAGAAAATAGTGGCTTAAAGAAAACAATAATAGTTTGAAAGTAGCTTGAAAGTTTGAAAATAGCATAAGAGTGGCAAAACAGTATAGGAGCTTGAAAGTAGCATGATAGTAGCTTGATTCAAAATTATGAGCGTAACTTGAAATAACACAATAGTAGCCTACAAACTTTAAAATAATGGATAAAAAATGATTAGTCAATAAGTATTGCATAATATTTTGAAAAATTAACGATTAGCTCGAATAAATTTGAAAGGATAGTGCTTAACCCGATCAAAATTTAGAAGGTAATGCCTAGCCCTTAAATATTTAGAAGGCATGTACCTACCCGTCCCAAACTTAATGTCCAAGAGGCATTTGGACTACTATTTTGGATTTGAGATCTAGAATACATAGGGCTATTAAAGACGATTAACGTCAAACAAAACAAATAGTAATTCGAAAAAAATAGTTAGCATAAAAAGGTTTCACGTAAGCCTCCATATTGATCTCTTATGTGCAAGATTTTCTAAACGAGTTTAAATAAATCCTATGGGCATGAACTCTAACATGAAATGCCAGGTATAAACAAGTAGCAGGTATTTTGATGATCTTAATGGACACGAACAGAGACGAAGGTCTGATAATCAAAATATTAAAATGCAAATGTTAGATTTAAATATGCAGCCAATAACATGATACACTTAAGGGAAATTCCTACAAATGGGGACTTAAGTTCCTAGTGCACGAATACCAAAATAATGCAACATGTTTGACAAAATGCATATGAGTGGAGGGATGTTCTTTAGGTAGGGGTTTTTATGATATATATGAATAAGACAGTTCCTATGAACACAGTCCCTATGAACATAGTTCCTATATGTTGAAAATAAGATCTTTACATAAATTTCAATAATGAGTAAATGGACAACAGAGATAATTTTAAGAACTTGAAAAAATGTCCCTATTACTACTTTAATATATTCAGGCATAAACAAGCAAATTAATTAATGATCAGCAATTTTATAATGCAAAAACTTATGATATTTTTATAAGCACATTTTACGATGCACTAATTACTAATCTATGAAATGCTATCATATAACAAATTATTAGCGTGATAACCATTGAAATAAACATATTTAATAAATTAGTGACAAGTCGATGAGAAACTTATGATTTATGTCGATCTTATTGTGCGGCAGTATGAGCTTCGATTCTTCTTATTCTTAGAGTAATGATTTAACAAGTAGGATCGTATGCATTGTTCCCATAAATTAGTTTCAAGTTGTGTTAAATTATAATTCCTATATGCATTCTTTCTAAGATTGAAATCCTATAGGCATGCTATCTAATAAACGATGTATGCATTAGTCCTATAGGCATGTTTTCTAGGTGAGTTTAGCAACTAAAACAGTAAAGAAATATAATCCTCACCCCCCCCACCCATAGACCCCTTTTCACTATTATTAGTGTTTATTACAATTATTATGCTTAACAAAAAAAATTAAATAAACAAAATATAATGAGAAAAATACATAATACTACATAATTAAACTCCCATAATCCTATCTTGTCCTGGCGGCTCTCCGATGGATTCCGAAAATAAATTTCAAGAATGCCTTCTTAAAGGTTAGGCATAAATAATAGACACATAATAGTAATCGCATATCATGGACATAACACACTCATTCTGGCAAACTTAACAGTTTACTTTAAATAACATATCGAGCACATGGTCGCAATAAGAAGACAATAACAGAGTTATTACCTAGAGTAATCGACGTTTACAAAAGTAGATAAACTAACCAGTTGATGACAAAAATTGAGGGAAATCAATGAATCAATAGTGTCAAAAAATGCTTTAACTCTTACCTACACTCAATACATCAAGATCACGAGAATCTCAGAGATTCCGAGCAGTGCTTGTGTTGAGGAGGTATAAAAGATCAAAGATTTATAGGAGAGAGTGGAGTATGTAGGAAGGTCTTGATAGTAGAATTATGTAGCAATGAAGGAAAAACAAATGTCAATGATATATTTAGTGAGTGAAATCATATTCAAATGATATTTTTGTTAAAGAACCAGCAAGTATTTGGATGTTATATTGCTAAGGAGCAGCAATTGAAGAGAAAGGCATGCATATATATGTTATATAAGTCATCAATAATCAAGGGCTAAAAGGGGAAGGAAAAGAATAAATCATAGGTATTCCTTCCTTAAAAGGGATGATAGAATCAATCAAGTATCAAATCTATCAATGATTTATTATAATTAAGTACTGAGGTTGTCAAACATCTAAAGGCACCCAAGAGGAAAGAAGCCAATCGCTCTGAGGATAAAAGGAAAAAAGAAATTTCAGAATATCAATCAAGGAATTAATTTCCTTAAATGATAGCCAAAACCAATCGAGAATTACCATACTTACACATGCACTAAAATTAATTAAGGAAAAGAAACATACAATCACACCATTCCTTCTTTGATTAAGGTAAAGAGTATGAAGGAATACCTTTGTCTCACCAAAATAATCTTTAAGAGCACATTTAACTATCAAGGAAAGTCAACGAGTTTTGCCGCATATGGAGGCTATCAAAAATTGAATTTAATAAAGAAGGAAAAGGCTAATCCACAACGTTATTGAAAATTTTCAAAGTAGACAAATAATAGACTTTCATATATTGAATTTCCAGTTGTATATGAGCAATAGCATAATTTCAAGAAGGAAGAGAGACAATCACTCAACGTAATCAAATATTCCATCATACTAGTTTACTAAAATAACTATGTTCACATGTTTGCCCAAAATAAGGACTTCAAATTGCCATAAATGAGTTCAAAAGGGATAATATATCATGGCATTCTTTAATCATAATAAAGGACAAAACTATGCTATATTTAACCTGCAAAGCTGCTTTCTGAATCCAAGTTTAAGAAATGATAGATCAAAAATGATAAGGCAAGGCGTATAAGTCAGTCAAGTAATACCGGAATGTTAAACAGAGAGCAAAAGAGAATAAAAAGTCAGTGATATATATACACATAACACACATAGAGAGACTAAACTAGAGAACCAAATAACATAGTATTCTTATCAGTTTGGAATCAAAAATCAGATAACACTTGGTGCTTAAATAGAAAATTTAATTTCTAAATCATAGGGACTTTCCAATATGACAAATCAGTATACCAGCAAACAATAATCATGAGAAAATAGTAGATATTAACAACCATTTGGGCGAATCTCAGATATGAGATGTCAATGTGTAAGAAATCAATGAGATGGAGCAAATGTGTAAACAAACATTACTATCCATAACAGAGATGGGTTTTTAAGAGTCTGTCATAAAATAGATCGAAACCCCCAAACCTCAAAGGGAAATCGAGACTAGCAGCTTCATTTTGGTGCTTGATTTAAAATATTTTTTACCGATTTTTTTGTTACATCGGCGAAAGAGATGGGAAAGGGAGGTGAGGGTCCGTATCTGGTTTGGTAGGTTTCGATAGCTTGACGAGAAGGAAGTGGAGGGTGTACGGCTGGAGAAGAGGGCGCGAGGTCTGGTGTTTCGATGGTGGGGAGGTTTGTTCGGTGAGCTTGCCATCGGAGGGGAAGAAAATGGGAAGTGCCGGGGGAGGTCTGGAGCTGCTGTTCACGATGGCACGGCAGGTTGGGAGGAGAGAGGGAGACGACTGGAGAGGGATGGAGAGACGGGGCTGGTTTGGCGGCTGGCTGGAGATGATCCAGCGGCGAGAAAAAGAAAAATGGAGAAGAAGAGGGAAGGGGTGTGGCGACCTAGTGGTTCTCCGGAGTAGACGAAGAAAGGGAGGCCTGGGTATGCGGCACTGATTGTGCTCCACCAGCGTTTCTTTGTGAGGAAAAGAGAGGAAATAGGGTTGCGGTGTTGGTAAGGTGAGAGGAGGAAATGAGAGATACAAATTAGGTTTTTGGGGGGAATTGGTTATTAAAGGAAATAATGTAGGGTTTAATCTAGGCAATAGGATCAGGTGAGATGGACAGGTGAGATTAAATCTCTGTTATGGGTTGGATTTCGGGTCTTAATGGGTCACCGGGATTAGGACAAATGGGTTGAATTAATTGAAAATTGAATTGAATTTAAAATGTTGCTAGATTTTAATAAAGATGGCCAGAATTGACATGATTTAGGCATAAAGTGACTAGATTTTAAATAAATTTGGCTTAAATTAAAATTAGTTGTTAGTAAATTAATAAAGACACTACACTTGGAAATAATTTAATAAATAAGTAACATAACTGTTTAATATATGATAAAATAATATAAATATTATCATTATGAAGTTAAATATTAATAATCTATAAAATTAAGTAAATTATATTTTGTAAATAAACCATGTTTAATTGAAAATATGTATGTATCTATATTATTATGCAATATATTATATATGACGTAATTATATATAATATTTTAAAATAATGTAATAAAATATTTTAGAAATATAATTTAAAATAATTATGCAAAATTCAAATATGTATGTCAATTAATGCTGGAATATTACGAATGCGAATTTAAATAATTTCGTTAAAAGGTAATTTTAAAATATGCATATATATATATATATATATATATATATTGATACGCAACTTAGACGGGGCATAGAGAGGTAAAAATTGGGTGTCAACAACTATAATGATGAACTACTCTAAGTGTGGAAGTGAAGAAACTCTAACCTATGAGTCGTGGTACGGATTTTGGTACCTTGGTATGACTCGTACTATAAACTCGTAGGTCCCCAGGTAAGTTCCCACAGTCTCCTGCTACAAGTCCAAGGGATGAGTCGTAGGTCTGACCTATGACTCGTGGTACGAGTCATGATGCGCATTGTAAATTAAATAACTCACGCGACTTGACTTAACCCGGATTGTTTTAATCCCCCCTAAACCTATTTAAAATCAAATTTTCAGACCTAAATTTCCCACTCACTCACAAACACAACCCACGAGCATCTCCCCTCAATCCTCAATCATCCGTAACTCACGCAAATCCCATTTGAGCTTGAATTCGTGCAATTAAATTACACAAGCTAGTCGTTCTGCTAGCTCTAACCCAAAGGAAGAAAGAATTGTTCAAAGAATTTGATCGTAGCAAGTAAGTGATAAACTCTCAATGTTAATTTCTTTCTATCATTGTTACCCAGATTTGTACTGTGATTCCTCCACTCATGAACATGAGGAGGAGGAATGTGATCAGAGGCTAAACACAAATGCTATCAATGGGTTTAGGAGTTAAAAATGCTCAAGTACCTAAATAAATGTTTAAGGTATGAGTTAATGGGTAAAATGCATGATGGGGATTGAGTGGGTAGTTAAAAATAGTGTATTGTAAGTCAATAGGTGGAGAATTCTGAGTACCCATCTCAAAAATATGATTTACTTGCATGAACTGAGCATGCTTAAGGTGAGGACAGGTTTCATGAGCCTTCTTACGACTCATGGACTTGCACTATGACCTATAGGATGATTTGTTGGGACTGTCCCAAACAGTTTAATCGGAAACTCATGGCATAGACCATCATACGACTCGTGGTATCTCACTATGAGTCATACCTGGTGATCGTACTGCATATCAGAGAGGGTCAAGTTCAAAAGCAATAGTACAACCCTTAGTACGACTCGTGGAGTCTAGCTACAATACGTAACACAAGTCATACAAAAATACAGAGAAACAAAATGTCCTGGAATATCTCGTATGACTAATGGTATGAACCATACCAACATGGTATGAGTCGTACCAACAAGTCGTGACAGTGCTATGAGATACTACAAGTCTTAGTACGGATCATACTACTTAGGTACGACTCATACTGATGACTCGTGGTAAGATATTGAATAGGATTTTCTTGCTTCCTTTTTTTGAGATCACACATACTAACCTTTTTCTCTATAGGTATAATGACAATGAAAAGGAGAGCAACCAAGAAGGCCCATGACAAGAAGGCCAGAGCTGAGATTGCTGCTCAGAGGGGTCTGAGGGATAAGGCCTTTGTATCTGAGAAAGAGAGGGACTCCCCTAGTGGTTCGGTGGAGGAATACAAAGTAGACACAGATGACACCGATGAGCCACGGACCACTAGGGCACAGGGCAAGGATCAGGCCAAAGCTGCTTCAGCCATACCTGTCGAAGCTCCCCAGTCTGAGAAGGGAGCCGAGGAGCAGCCTCAAGAGTCTGGCAATGGCTCCAATGCTGACAAAAGGTCTGATGAGGCCCGATTTGGAGATGAAGCATATGAGGTTGGGTCTGAGGAGGAAACCCAAGATGATGAGGATGATCAGACCCTGCCTCCAAAGAGATGGACCATGAGGTGGCATGTGCCCAGTGCTCAATAAATCTACGAGCAGGGTCTAGCTCTCACTACCAAGCAGAACCCTAGGTGGAGTATCCAGGAGGAACTACGAATCCTGACTAGTGCACTAAAATGAGGTCAAGGAGATGAAGCGGATCTTCATCTCCTATGAATTTGATTGGATGGCCAGAACTCCTGACCGCTACAATGCTGAATTAGTCAGGGAGTTCTATGCTAATTACTTGGCAATGATGGAGCACAAAGCAAAGGTTGACAGAGACTGAAAGAGTAGCCCAAGCTTTATAGTGTGGTGGTCTGGAGGAAAGCCGTCGATATCTCTGAGAGGACCATTGCCCGGATATTGTATGGGTCACAGTTTAGAGCTCCAGATGCCATAGCTGAGTTTAACTACAAAGTAGATGCCCTAAAAAGGTAAAGCAGCTGGTCCATGAGGAGAGACGGAGTCAGGTGAGATGGCTAGCGAGGGTAATAGCCGAGGACAAGGAGGAGGTAGAGTGGGTAACTAGTTGTTGGCAGGTCATCAAAACCTCATTGAACTTTATAGAGAAGGCCTGCTGGACATTGGTTCTCCATAGGTTGGCACCGACAGTGAATGACAACACCCTCAGTGCAGATAGAGTAGTATTGGTGGAATGTGTCATGTCTAGATATGCCATCAACATCCTGCGAGTGATAGAGAAGGAGATTCAAGATCATCTTATGGGTTTGAAACCACTATTCCATTCCTGAGTCTCATCCATAGACTTTGCAGAAATGCTAGGGTGAGGGTGTTGAGGGAGATTGATGTTGCGATCGGAGGCCATAGGACTGCGGATATTGGTCTGATCAGAGATGATATGAACCCAATCAGCCGAGTTAGATTACCCATAGCAGCCCCACCACCACAGTCAGTAGGGGGCAAGCATATAGATGCCCCCACCTTAGTGGAGCAGGGTGAGATGCCGACTCTAGAGGTTTTCCATATAGAGGCATCTCCAAGTACTTCCCTTCACACCTTCAATGGGCATTCCTAGCTAGGTCCTAGCGGGCTACATCTTGGTTCCTCGGGAGTTTCACTAGAAGATGGAAAAGAGATTGATGTTGACCAATAAAAAGGTCAACCTAATGATGGAGAATGTCAATCCTTGGGTGAAGGCTGAGATAGAAGAGGCTGCTAGAGGATGCACAGTGGGTTGGACAGCTTTGAGCTTCGTTTCAATGAGTGCTTAGTTGAGTAGCCAGACATGAGCAGCTTGCGAGATGAGTTGGGGGTTCTTCAGAGTCAATTCACCGAGTTTTCATCTAGACAACAGGCTGTATTAGCAGCCATAACTATCCCTGAGTTTGATGAGGAGCTCAACCTCGGGGCATTCTGGGCTCCGACAGTAGTTGGTGGAGATAAAGGGAAGAAACGGGCCTTGGAGGTAGTTGATACGGAGACCTCCAGATAAAGGAAAAAAGAGAGAAGAAGGAGCACAAGCGGGCAGCAGCAACTAGCCTGGAGTCTCATGACGAGCACATGTCTGAGCTGCAGGAGTGAGTTAGAGGAGCGGGGTGCTCCACTACTGCCCTGAGAGAGCTTGCAGGTGGAAAGGGCCCTTCGGGTGAGCCATATTCAGCTAGAGTTGTTGATGAGGTCGTGAGGCATCCATGACTGTTGAGGGGGTGACCACTGCCCCAATTTCCACACTTTTGAGTGCGCCAGCTGCTGCCAACGCCACGACTGCAGCGAAAGGGAGTGTGCATGACACCAGCCTCTGCAGGATGACAGGAGCGCTTAGAGCTCCATCGATATGTCCCTCTCCTTCTATTTCTTTGGGGTCAAAGCATGTTCTAAAAAAGGGGGTGTACTTGTTTTTGATTTTTGACTTCGTCCGAGGGATTTTGTTGTCGTGTTTCTTTTCCTTCGGACATGCTATCTAGTAGAACCGGCATATTTAGGGTTGTGTGTTTTGTTTAACTAGAAGTAGCTTAGGAGTACTTTACAGCCAATAAATGGACGTGTTTTGAAGTTGTTTAAAAGTGACCCTTTTAAAAAAATTGGTGTTAGCTTTGTATGTTGATTGCAAAACATGACTTCTGTGGATCTTATTATGTTATTTAGTAGATTAGCATATGTAATTGTGACTTAATTGTGCATTGATGTCGCTCAAATTACACCTCGTAATGAGATATAATGCGGTCGATGTCAAATATAGAACCCAACAAAGGTTGAGTCGATCCCACATGGAATATGGAAGGATATAGAAGAATGCTAGTACTTAAGCTTTTAAGTCGATTATCTCCTAAGAGGGGGGAAATTTATAAAAGTAACAAACAATGTCATTGAATGAAAGTGAAGGTTGATTCCAAATTAATCAACTAACTAGGGTAAGTGTTCCCCATGCCTCGTAAATGAGATATAAAGTGGTCGATGTCAAATGTAGAACCCAACAAAGGTTGGGGTCGAATCCCACGAGGAATATGACAAGAACTTGAGTTAATGCATTTAGCTAATACTATCGGCTTACTTATTTCCTAGGTGGGAAAGATTTGAAACACAAAATAATAGACAAGAGTAAAGACTAGTAAATGCTTAAATCAATTTCGGTTGTATTCAATCAATAAAGTGACTAGGATTGTGTTCCCCGTGACTTCATAACCACAAGGCTTTTACATTAGTGATCTATTCTGGTATTTAGCAGGCAATATTGGTAAGTTAAATTCACCTAAATGGTTGGTTCCCTATCTAGATAATTATCACCACGCAACTTGGTCCGTATACTAGTGTATGCTTAATTAACTAATATCATATTAGCTATTCCCGGACAAGGTCAAGCTATTAGATGAAGGTTGATAGCCTTAAATCTCCGTTGTTAATTCCTTTTCCCATTCATCACCCCCTTGATCCGGTAAGTAAGAATAATACAAATTCCAACGTTTTCAACCGTTAAAAAACAGTTAAAACAAAGGAAAAAATAATATATGCATAAACCCCGTTCAAGAATCACTAAGTGTTTTTACCTATGTGTGTTAATTCATCATGGTTCCCACAACCCTAATTATGGGTTTAGCTACTCATATTTGAATAATCACAATCACAAAATATAGAAGAAATCATAATTGTAACTTACAATGCTTCGTAGAAGAAAACCACGTGAATTGAATAAATCTCCAAAACCGATGAACAAAACTTCAGTGTTGTTTAATTCTCAAAATCAAGAACAAACTTACAAACTTTTTTTTCTTGATCCAAGAATGATCATTAACCACACCAAAATCCACGTGAAAAGTAGTAAAATAAACTATCTTTGAAAATAAACCTAAATATTATATTTATAGTCCCAAACAAATCTTTTCCTAACTAAAAACGGACTCCAGGTCGGTAGTGGTAACTGGCCAAGTAACGACTCGTTGGGTCTCCCAATGAGTCGTGGCCAGTGAATTTGACTCGTCCTTGGCAGCTTGTCTGGTCCTGGTTACGGGTCACCTAACAACTCGTTAGGCCTGGGCACGAGTTGTTAGGTCCCTCGTGGCCATGTCTCACCCAGTCCTCCAGTGTACTTGACGGATGCCCACAGTATCTGATGGCGAGTCGTCACTTCACCTAACGACTCGTTATGTCTCTCGTTTTCTTCACTGGGCATTCTTCAGAATTTTTCCTCCCAGTCTCCACGACTGTCATAACGACTCGTTACCAGATGTAACGAGTTGTGCCTTCAACTCGTGAGGTGCACTTGTTATTTTTCATCAAACTCGATCTCTTCCCACGACTCTAGGCACAAGTCGTGCATTGAGACAATGACTCGTGACCTGAGTAGCAGCCTGTATTTTTGTCCATTTTTTCCTTACTTTGCCCATTTCCCATTTCGGACCTATTTTCCTGCAACACTTAACACAAACACGTCATATCTACAAAAATATACCCAAAATGTGCATATTTTCTTGGTTTTAAGAATCGAAAGTGCCGTAAAATCACGGCACATCTACACCCTCAACTTAGAACTTTTGCATGTCCTCAGGAAAAAATATAAAAAAATAAAACTAACATAATGCTTCATTCAAAAGAACTTTAGGAAACTTACGGCAATCACAACTCTTCATCAGATCATATTTTCTAACCTCTCCTTTATCATACAAAATCAAATCATAATGCAAATGTAAAATTTTCAACCATGACACAGAGGAATCGAAACATGGCAAAATGTTGTCACTTGCAACCATGCAGATAAGTCTATAACACTGACCCAGATAGTTTGCAGACGATTTTGTTGACCAAATGCTTTCACCACAAAGAATTCCCACATTCACACACGTGTATATGATGATATCAATGTATTTCTCTTGGGACTAGGTAAGATCACACTCGCTCTCGCAAAGAATTTCTAACTTTGTGCATGAAATATCATAAACTTTCCTTTACTTTCAATACCTCGAATTTCATATGGGTAACCAGGATCACTATAGGACTTTTTAATCTTGTAACATAGGCTCGGGTTTGGTATTGGTACATATGGGACTAGTAGCTTAACCATCCTTGGAACTACACATACTTTGGCTCCACTTTTAACCTTTTTTTCATATTTTCTCTCTTTTTCCTTTGCTTTCTTCTTCTTTTACTTTCTTTTGCAACTATGAGTGTGTTGTTCCTTCTTTCAAGTATTCATTACTTTCACTTTTTTTTTCTTTTTGCTCTTTTTCTCTTTAACAAAAAAATTTTCTTTTCTTTTCATTATGCACACCACATCCACTCTTTCATTTTCGTTACTCAATTTCATTTTACCCTACTCTTCTTAATCACCCCTATAATAGCCACCCTCAACTTAGGCGATTTTCCTGAGTTGAGGTTCACAATGTCCAAGGAGGGACCAGGGCCCAAACAAGTTCATTTTAATTAAAGCAGGAAGGTGAATTGGTGTTAACAAAAAGAAAGGTCAATTTAAGCTCAAAATTTGGATCAAGGGATATTTATTTTCATTTGGTAGGTCTTTTGAGGCTAAAGTGGACTCATTCATCAAAAATGGCCTATAATCCTTTCATAGTTTCCCATCTTTTACATCAGTACGACTGACCAGGCAAGTTCTTGATTGACACACATAGCAGAATTTAACTATGAAGTCTCACTCACACATTGCACAGGCCAACATCATCATCTCTATTAACTGCTAGTTCAGGTACAGTCATACAATAGTAAACATGTTCAGAGTTTTAATGCCATGCAAAGATTCACAAAAGTCATACTTGTCGATTTTAACACACATAAAAAAGTTTAGGAGGGGTATCACATTATCAGTTCAACTAAATTCAAAAATTCATGCTCTTGACTGCCTTAAGTTCACCTAATTTTCTTTCGACTGACACAAACAAACACAAAAACATAAAAACCTAAATGTTCCGGTTCTACTAGATAAGGAACACCAGAGAGAAAAAATATCCGGCAAGAAAAACCTTCGGGTTATGTTCAGCAAAAATACATAGGTATCTCTCCCCACCCCCATCAAGAAAAGCATGTGTTGTCCTCGACGCATTTATAAAAATAAAACATGGAAATAGGGAACATACCTGTGGGACCTAGGCATCTACGGCTTGGTCAATGAGGGTGCAGATACTCCTCCAGTGTCATCTCCTGTACCACCGGCTTGACCCGGTGCATTTTCAGAACCTTCTGAGCCCGTACCTTCTCCACGAGCTCTTGCTGCCTCAATTGTGGCCCTCTGTCGAGCCTCACCTCTAGATAATTGTAGTGTTTCCTCCATCTCTCTCCACTCTCACTTCTACTCACGGAGCAAAGAATTATCCTCATCAAAACTTGCCTCCTCACGAGGCCTCTTACCCTTATCCTGCGCCACCGGCTCCTCAGTGGTAAAGTCAAATATCGGTGGTAGGTCTTCCTCGCTCTCATCATCAATCACTGCAAGCACGGGTGGAGGGATCGCAGCTACCTTTCGTCTGGACAACTCCCCTACCTCCACTCGAAGTGTTGCTACCTCCGCAACCACCTTGCCAGCTAGGGCGCCTGTAACTGTGCAAGGCGCTCATCCATACGCCTCTCAAAGGCATCTAACCGGCCAATCACTGAGTTAGAGAACGCCTCCAACTCCTTTGTAACCCATGGCTTAACTTGCTCCATTGGTACCTTAACTTGAAGAACTGTGTGTGCTTGCTGTTTTTCAGCTTTCGCCAGCAGCCTAGCCATGTCGGTCAGGAATTCTTGGGAAATAGTGACTAGGCCGGATGAAGGAACACGTGAGGGTGAAACAGGTGGTCGAGGTGCTGCTGCTGTGGATGAGGACTCTGGAACCTCAGCAGGTGCAGGAATGTCGACTGCGTGTGTGGCCTCAAGCTGGTTACCAGTCTCTCTGGCCTCTGTGGGCTCTGCCGCGATCTCAGTAAATAATACAGCCTCAATCTGCATACTGTTGCTCAATGCCTCTGCCAATAAAGTCGCTCCAGCGGATGCGGCAGACTGATTCCTCTCTCTCAATATTAGGTTTGTTTTATCTCTTATCAACTCGATATCGGTAATTTTATGGACCACCACTCGTTGATCAATCGATGGCAATCCTGGCACTTTTGACTCCTGGCAGAGTCTATCAACAAGGCATGGAAAGGGAATGGTAGTGTTGTCTACTATCACCCGCTCTCGCATCTCTCAGCAATATATCACGGGAGGTTTATGGCATACCCCTCCATGTTGCTAGCTACCAGTGCAGCTCTGTCAGGTGAAAGCACATTGTCATTGCTGGTTGGTACCAGCCTATGTCGAACCAATGACCACCAGAATTTAGCTTGGAAGTTTAATGTGGCCTTTTTTATTTGTGACTCGGTGTCATGCAACCACTCAACCAGCGGACTCCTTGTGGCAATGACGTGTGACAGCCAAGTGTACTGCCTGATTCATTCTACATTTTTCAACTTCTTGGTTTTGACTTTCTTGAGCTCGGACAGTCTGTGGTTGAACTTGGTTGTATACATCGGGGCATGATAGTCTAGACCATAGAGCAGTCTAGAGATGGTCCTCTCAGAGATGTCTACAGGCATCTGCCGAACCAACACCTATGTCAATGCGGACCTTTTCTTCCAGTCTTGGCCTCCCAAAGCCAGACGTTGTAACGTGGCTGCATAGGCAGCGTAAAACTCTCTAACCAGGCAAGGATTGTATCTCCCCGATGGCTCAGTTAACCACCCGAACCTGTATCTATCAAACAATGTCTGCAGCTCAGTTAGGTCCTTGAGTCCTATGGTGACCAATTTGGGCTCCTCATATATGCTCCTCTTTGGATGGCCTTTTTCATTTAGAGCAATGTCCCCGTTGTAAATGGCCCGCATACCGCGAACACACCATCGCCTCACCTGCCATGGTTGATCATTAGATGTATTTGAAGTCTCTGTCAACTCATCATCTGTGCTCCCCTATTGAGCATGTGACTCATCAACAACTTATGCGTTTCCTGCAGCTATGGTGCCCTCAGGAGCAATCAGGACTGTGGCCCCAGCATTCTCTTCTGCTCGGCTTGGTTGGTCTCTTGCAAGTGTGGTAGGAGAATCAACCAGGGCTATCAGATTTATAGGGCGTTGTGTCCTAGCCCTGGTGGATCTCCTCTGAAGTTGCTCTTCTAAAACTTCATATTCCTCCATCAAGCCACTCAACTCTTCGAAGGAGGAGAGCGTGTCCCTAACTTTGCGATATGATGGCTGACTCCTCTCCGGCACTTGTTTCTTAGCCGGACCCTTCTTTGGTGTACCTTTTGGTGCCATTGTACCTATATAATAATGGTTAGTATGAAAAATGAGATGAAACAAAATCAACTTTTAATTTTTTCCCTGCAGATAGGACGAGAGACTCAATGAGTCGTTGCCACTGGCCACGACTCGTGAGGTCAGTCGTTGTCTGCAGGTCATTTTTTTCTTTGTTGGACCAGTGGACATAACGACTGGTCACAACAAGTCGTTACTTATGGAAACAACTCGTTAGACCAGTCGTGAGGTACACTGGTCTGCATCTCCTATTTCTGTCACGACCCGAGCGTAGACCCGGATTGTAGACACGGGACAAGGGACCTCGAGAGACCCCAAGTCGACCCATGGCATAAGCATTCAACTAATTAATTTAATAACATTAAGAAATCATAATTATAAACTCAATAGAAATCTCATACAATGGCACATCAAAATAATATATGAAGCTATACATACATAAGTTTGAAAGCCTCTAGTCTAGACGAGTTGATGGGACAAGACCCCAACCAACTCTATAAAACCTGAAACTGAAATACGGCATGAAGGTAAAAGTCTATTCCTTGAAGGATGAGGATTCACCAATCACGCAGGTGCTAACTCTGATAAGCGACTACGAGGGAGGTTGAACCTGAGAACCGGGTCCTGTATCATGAAATGATGCAGCATAAAAAGTATGCGGTCAGTACGTGGAATGTATCGAGTATGCAAAGTAAGTAAAACCACTTAAGTAAAAATAATAATTCACTTAAAACATTTCATACATATCATAGGCTTTCAAGTAGAAGTAGAAGGGCTACATGCATTCACTCTGAAATTGTAATCTTGTCATGGCATGATCATACATAGCTGTAGAATATCATGACTTATTCGAATGACTCAAAGATGAACATAACATTTATATAAAAAGTTGAACAATGAGTCAAACCTTACTTTTAGAACATGCATGCGTAAGGTAATCATCATGAGTAATGAATATGCAAATCTGAATGATATAGACAGTGGGAAACCCGTCACTTAATCGACATACCACGATAGAGCTTACGTGTTCCCAACTATCACACTCAAGTGGGTAGAGTCGTCCATAACCTTTCCAGGACGATGGACGATATCATGATATCGATATCAAGCTTAAGGGCCAGTCGGTCTGGGGATAGCTCACAAGGGAGGTCCCAATAATATAATAGTATCAACCTACATTGGCGCATAATTCTGGGGCATAGGGTGATCGACCCTTAATCCGCTCGGGGCTAGACTCTTCTCCCAAATACATGTAATTCTATACATCGTATATAACGAAGCTCAACATCGTCTAATGACGAAGCTCAACAATGAAATCATGCATAACTCAACATCATATGAAACGAAGCTCAACATTGTCTATTGACAAAGCTCAATAACGAAATCATTCATTGACTCGACATCATATGAAAATGAATCTCAATATTGTCCTTTGACAAAGCTCAATAATGACATACATCTCAATTATGAATTCATGCATATGAGAAGCTTTATTTCGAAACATATCATAAGCTCAATCATAGGTGGGGGCATCTACTCCAAATCATGTGGTAAGCTACATGTAGAAATATTTAACTCAATATACCAAAAGCTAGAATCTATGAAAAAATGGGAAAACTTCACTTCAAACAATGTGGTAAGCTTATGTCAGGAAAATTATCACTTAAAATCAACATGCGGGCATTGCCCAAAGCTTTATCATACTAGGGTCTACTCATTTCATTTTGAAAACAACATCATAATCATGGGTAGCTTTAGAAACATGTTTTTCATCATTTAATCTCATGATCATCATACATTCAACATCATTCTCTTCTTTCATGAACTTCTCATCCATGGGCGTTCAATTTCATAATTTAGAAATCACAATTGGGATTGAAAATAATTTAATATCTGCCCAAGCTTCAATATTTATCAATATAAATATAATCTAATATACCCATGTATAGAGATTGAAGAATTATGTAATTGGGTAGAAACCCCATATTTGATCATAGGCAATTCATCATGTTTTGATAGAAATTAGGCATGGGTGTGGAAGGAAGCACCCACTCATAGCCTTACATACCTGGGATTAGTGGATCCTAACTCTCTCCAATTTCCCAAGGTAAGATTCCAATTGAAACCTTCAAAGCTTGCTCTAAATCCTCCCTTCAAGCTCTCAACTAGCTTAGAATAGGTGTTCCCCTCTTAAAACCCTGTAAAAAGAACCTTAAATGACGTAGTATAGGTCTTAGGAACTTAGAAATTACAAGAATACCCTTATTAAATTCACTGGAAAAGACTGCCAGGTGGTCTTAACTGACGACCTGACGGATCGTCACTGGCCCAGATGACTCGTTATGTCGCTCGTCGGGTGCACTGGCTACTGGTCCTTTAGGGCTCGCAATGGGTGACTTAACGACCCGTTGCCACTAGTCACGACTCGTTTCCACCTCCCGTTATGTAAACTGCCTTAGCATCAAAGGGGATTCACCTTGCTTGATCACGACTCAACTCACGAGTCATTGGAATAGACCACGACTTGTGGGGTCCCTTCCATTAGTTACACTGGTCAATCCTCCCATTGACTTCTCAACTACACCCCATAGATAACCTGAAAACTTGTGGTAGTTGACCACGAGTCATTCCTACGCTTGTGGGGACCTCAAACCTCAGTTCATCCAGGCCTTCCCACGAGACACCTGATGACTCGTGGGGTCTCCTCACAAGTCGTCCAACGACTCGTCCTGCAACTGAAGCCTCATTTCCCAGATTTTCCCCATTTTACTCCCGGGTTTGATCCTTGGGTTCTCGGGTATTACAATTTCCCACTCAGGAAGAGCTACACAATAAGTTGTTGGCTGATACCACTACTCATTATGTGGCTCGTGCTTAAGAGTTTAATTACTGGGTTTACTGTGGTTGACGGGTCATGTAACGACTCATTGGGCTTGCCCACGAGTTGTTATATGAGTCGTCATCACTAGTCTTATGCAAAATAACATTACACATGCTCCATCTCAACTAAATTTATAATCTCACAAACACAGATCATCATATTTATTAAAGGTCCCGTGTCCAAATTCGCATACAAAGTCATGGCACTGGGGTTTCATCTAAAACTCATGGTAGTGTTCGAATTCACAATTTTACGTAAGAAAATAAGTAGGGTAAAGCTCAAAATAATTGAATACTCACAGGTGTAAGAGTAGAGGAGGAATTTTAGCAGTTGGTGATTAATGCTAAACACCGAAATAACTAAGCAGAGTTGAGTGTGATCGTGCATGTGTGAGTGTTTTTGTGTAAGAGGTTGAGTGCAATTTAATGTGTGGTTGTGAGTGATTTCTATGAAAATGTGCGATGGTTTTGGAGAAGAAGAAGTGGGAAATTTTTTTCTTTAAAGATTTGAGAAATCGAACCTATGAGGGAATTCAGTGGGATTATTTAAACGTGGATCGGGTCGGATGAGCATTTTGATTAAAGTAAACCATGACCCACGTGACGGTTCATTAGACGAAGTCACGACTCGTTTGATTCTTTCATTCATTTAAGCAAACCAAAATCTTATCTGGGACCTAATGACTCGTGTAACGACTCGTGGTGCTACCCAATGAGTCGTTGCATGAGTCATAGGCCCTGAACTGTAGTAACTTCATAACGGGACACTTAACGAATCGTTGGGTCTCCCAACAATTTGTTAAGTCATTTGTTGCGCTCCAGCGCACACGCAAGCGTATGCGGTCGTACAAGTAATACAGTGGCCCTTTTTAAGAGCCAGATGTCGAACCCACGGGGACCGGACCAATTCAGCAAATTATTGAGTTCAAGTGTAAGATTAACCTTTACAAGTGTTGATTATAGAATTTTTCGATAAATTATAATTAAGTTTTGGGGTGGTCACAAAACAATCTAAAAACAATATAAGAAGCAACTAGAGCTAAGGCCGGATAATCATGCAATGCTACACTTTGTAATGGTCCACGTATAAAATTATCAATTGTTGTCTCACATAGTTGGAAGCGCGATGTTCATGGTCTCTCGAGCCTCTAAAAACAACAAACTAGCCTCACAACTACATCGTTGAGCGGGGATGTGACATCCTAGTTCGTGGGCAATTCAACTACATGGATGTGGTTTACGAGGTTTGTGCTCTTGATCAGGGACTCTAGTACCTCTAATCATTTAACCTAACTTAGCTTCACAACTACTTCTATGAGTGGTGGAGTGACAATTCTAAGACGGTGCCTTGCTATCATCCTATTTTATCAACCAAGCAAGGCAAATTAGGTATAATGTTTATCCTAACCACGAATCATATCGTAAGATAAGAATTTGCTCCTTATATTCTCTATTCCAGCATAGGGTTACTCTCTCAAGCGTTTACCTAGCTTAACATGTATGTTTTCATGGTGATCAAGCATAAAAACAACCATACTAAAGAATGTAAGACAAAACAACAATTAACAACTTAAACCAAAATGAATTCCTGCATTACAATCATATCGTGTGGCCTCAACCCTAGGGGAAGGGTTTTAGCCACTCATGTCCGTACAATAACTTAAAAACATCGTTAAAGTAGAATACTTACAATAATAGGTAAAAGAGAATGTAAAATTAGTGAACCCTAGGTGAATTCTTCACTTCTCCCTTCTCTCCTCTAAGGTTTTCAGAAAATATTTCGTGACAAAATGATTTTAGAAGCTAAAGGTTTAATTTATAGTAAATAGGGAATTTACAATTTTTTACCTGTCATGGAATGGATCCGTGGCACGGAGGTGAATGCACCAAGTTTCCTCCGTTCCACAGAGGCAACACGGAGGGCCACTGGAATTTGCACTTGAATGTTTCTTGGCCGAGGCATGGCGCGATAGCCGGCGTGGCACGGCGATTGTCCTACGTGATGGCCAGCATGACACGGCCTGTGGGCGCAGCAGTACCTGGCGTGGCACGGACGCTGGCGCACAGGTGCCTTGGAGGGCAGTATTTCGCGCGCATGGCCTTGGCGTGGCACGGCGCTGGGCGCGGCACATGCACAGCGTGCCACGCTACCTGGCACGGCCAGCCTTGCCATGGCATGTTTTCTTGCCGTCTTTTGCAATTCACTTCCAACTCCACTCCTTCACTTCCCCCATCATTATTTAGTCCCTCATATGCAATTTACACCTAAAAACACGGACTAATCATATTGGTTAGTGCATACCCAAACCTACACAAAATCACATAATAATGTAAGTGTATAATTAGACAAACATGACTAAACTAAGCTATAAAATAGCACTTGGGCACATAATTATGCCCAAGATCACTACCCCACACTTAAAGCCTTGTTCATCCTCGAACAACTCTATTACATCTCATGCACATGAAGACTCAAACATAGCTAATTGAAGCAAGACAATTCAAGCTACGACTACAACGATTGGCTTTAGATAGCAAGTTAAAAATATTGCATGCACGGTGTAACCATCAAAAGCAAATATGACTATGTTAAAACTTCCTAACCTCAAGAATCGACTCTCAATCTCTACAAACTCATGCAAATCAACCAATCAAGAAATCCGACATGAATTTTGTCCTTCATCAAACATGTGCCCTTACAACAAGAGAGTTACCCATTTTAACTCACAAAATTTCAAATTATAACGTGTACGGGTCTATGGATAAGAATTAAGATTACTCTCACAAAGAATTCACATGCCACGTGTATTGACCCATAAGCTTGCCCTTAGTGTTTTACTCCACTAATTTAAGAATGTTTGACCGTAAGATCAAGTAGGACTTATTGGGTCATAATGTAAGCTAAGGGACGGGTAGGTACTATTCTGGCCAGTAATAGTGGCTATCTTCCCCAAGCGCTTTTAATACATCACACATTTATTACGGACATCTCTTCTCTTACTTCACCTTCATTCTTTTCAATCTCAAATTTCCTCTTCTGTTTCCCATTTCTTTAAGCACACTTAGCTTATTAGTAAGGAGTACTTAAGCAACTTCTTCATCCATTTGTTCTCTTACTCCCTACCAATACTCAAGCATTTTCAACCAAGTGCACCTTTAATCCTTTCCTCAACTTCTACAACGGTTATTTTTCCTTCTTGTTCACGATTCTCACTCCTTTACTCTTTTGGATTTTTCCTTTAAGCGCTTAGGAGTTTTGGAGCAACTTCAAGGCTATTGAAAGAAAAGGATTAAGCTTATGTTGCAGCTATCAAAGAATAGGCTTAAGGCCTAATGGGGCTAACTAGGATCATACATTCAAGGTAGGTAAAGCGAGGGATAAAAATTAGGCTCATTCAAAGAAATGCCTAAACCATCTCTTACCATCGACATTCCTCATTTCGTTTTGTATACACACCAGGCAAGTTCTAGACACTACACAATAGCATGGAGTATTCAAAAACCTTACACTCACAGCACATGCTCAATTCAAGACAAATTCAGCCGACTCTTAACTCAGCTAATCACAAGAATTCAAAATTAATCTTTAAGCACATAGAGTCACATTCAAGAGCCTAGGTGTCTCAAACAGAGTTATACAATTTACATGTTTCAACACTAACCACACTTGCATCTCACAATCATGTATAGCACATAACAAGAACATCAAGCCATCAATTAACTATGGGTTCAAAAATCAAAACCTATTGACTAATTTTCCCTCAAGACGGTCGTCATCCATCCATCGTCGAAAATAGTCCCTAACTATGACTAAAAACAACTATGTACAGACAAAGAAAATTTTTATTCTTCGGTTCAAAGTGCCTCCGGTCGGAAAAGAACCGCAAAGAATAACCAATGGGTGGATATTCATGCTCAAATCAAAAATTCTCCCTCAACCAATACCTATCAAGCACTAAATTCACCCGAAATCATTAAGCACAAAATTTTTGAAATTTCCCTCACCCCACACTTGAATCATGCTATGTCCCCAAAGCATCTAATTAAAATTCAAAAAGGGTGAGAAATACTCCCTGGGGCCTCTAGGCCTAGCTAACATCATGTTTTTTTTTCATTTTTGAACAAGTGGGTGTACTCGACCCCACACTTTTCCTCTTTCATGCTTCTTAGCTTCCTCCTCCAAGGGTACTCAGACCCCTCCATCTGTGCTTAATTCTCCACCAAAAACAACAACAAGATAAAAATAAACAAAATCAACACAAATGAAAGAAATTAAAATTGTACCTGTGGTACCCTTGGGTTGCCTCCCAAGCAGGGCCTAATTTTACGTCGTGGCACGACATGGACTATCCTTTTCAGGATATCCTCATATCCGTGTTCCCTTTTGAGAACCATCTTCTTATCTGTTTGTTTTTCGAGGGAACAGCCACCACTCTGTCCCTCTCTTCTCCAACTTCTTCTCTAACGGAAGCTCTCCATTAGATTCGGGCTGAAACATAATCAACTCCTATGGCCGTGGACCTATGGAATCTGCTACCCCACCCTTAGCCTTTGATAACACACTAACCTTACAAAGGTCTCTGTAATGTGTGGGTGGGTTAATCTCTTGGTAAACCCGGAAGAGTTCTTATTCATCATCGACCCTCATTTTCAGAGTCCTTGCTCTTACATTAATAATCGCTCCTCCAGTGGCCAAGAATAGCCGTCTCAAGATCAGGGGTATCTTGTCATCAACCTGAAAATTCAATCTAATTAAATCAGCGGGTATAATGAACTTACCCACTTTGATGAGAAGGTCCTCGGTTATTCCATCTGGTGCCACGCGCGACTTATCTGCCCGCTGCAGCATCAATCGTGTTGGTCTAGATTGGCCCAACCCCAAGGTGTTAAGCAAAGATAGGGACATTAATTAACTGCTGCCCCTAAATCACATAGCGCTCTTATCACCTAAGCTTTACCAATTTGTATGGGGAGAGTAAAACTCCCTGGGTCTTTGAGCTTTTTAGGTATCTTGCTCATTACCCGTGGCTGCACTCCTCAGTCAGTGCTACTGTCTGAACATCCACCAATCTGACTTTGCTGGCCACAACATCTTTCAAGTACTTAGCATACTTGGGCATTCCCTGCAAAACATCAAGCAAAGGAAAATTTATGTGAAGTTCTTTGAAAATATCAAAGAACTTTCTAAAGTATTCCTCCTCCTTGCTCTTTTTGAGTCTTTGCGGAAATGGTGGTGGTGGTCTCTGTTCTGGTTGCAATGATGATTGTGCATTTTGTTGCACAACACTCTAATTCTCTCCCTTGTCAGTGGATGGTCCCTTTCTAACCAACTCCGGTTGCACCTCATTTCTTCTCTTTCGGTGGTGCATCAGCCAAGTGCCTACCACTCCTCAGACTGATGGTGTAGACCTATCAGGGGTTTGCGTTTGTGTCACTAGGTAATCCTCCCTGCGGTCTAGTGTGGTGAGCAGCTGCTATTTGACCCATCTGCTTCTCTAGATTGCAGGTGGCCAACTGTTGATTTTTCAAATCTGATGCCATCCTCGCCTGATTCTCTGCTATTTGGGTCTGTTCTCCATAATCTTCTGCAATGTCTCCTCAATGTTTCTGCTCAACTGGCCACCATTCTGCCTGTTCTGTTGCTGATACTACTGCTGTTGAGGTTGCTGGTAGCTTTGACTTTAATTTCCACCCCAAGAAAAATTCGGGTGGCTCTGCCAATTCTTGTTGTAATGGTTCCCAAAATTCTGATTGTTTCTCTAAACATTCCCAACAAAATTAACTGATTCAGGATTGGCCCCGCGGGATTCTGCATTGTGCCCATTATTTTTCCATATTTCACACCAACTAGGAGCTTGTTGAACTGCATTTACCTGTCCCTGTTGTTGGTTCATACTTAGTTTATTGAACTAAGTCATCATCTGATGCTGAAATGATGTTAGCTGTGCAGCCAAGGCATTTACACCATCCACCTCTATTAGCCCTGTTGTTCTCTTTCCTTCCCCTCTTGATGACTTGCTGTGCCACTCTGGATTTCCCTGAGCAATCATGTTCAACAAAGTGTACAGCTCATCATAAGTCTTCTCTAATGCTTGCCCACCCGATGCAGAGTAGAGTAAAATTTTTGTGTGTGGGTCTAGACTTTCCACAAAGGTATGGGCTAGCACTTCATTGGACTACTGATGATGGGGGCAGTCTCTCAATAATGACTTGAATCTCTCCCAAGCTAAATACAAGTTCTCTTTCGGCCTCTGCTTAAAGCTTAATACTTCACTCCTGAGTTTGGTAGTCTTGCCTGAAGGGAAGAATCTGATGAGGAAATTCTTTGCCAAATCATCCCAAGAAGTTATGGAATTCGGTGGCTCAGATTTCAACCACCTTTTTTCCTCTCCCAACAATGAGAATGGGAAGAGGGTAAGTCGGAAATAATCTGTGGACACTGCGGTGGGGACGAATGTGTCACTAATCTCAAGGAAGTTCTGTAAGTGTTGTTGTGGGTCCTCATGAGTCATCCCAGTGAACTGGCCACTAGAATGTAACAGTTGCACCATATTCTGTTTCAACTCAAAGTCCCCTCCAGGTTCCAGTGTGCAGATACTAGAGGTCACATTTGTCGCTAGCAAGATTGCCACTTCACGAACTGGTCAGGCTGCCATGGTTTCAGGTAACAACTTCGCTTGCCCTACTAGTGGGTGTTGTTGTAACCTCTCCTGATGTCTCTTTACCCTTTGCTCTAGAGCTTCCCTCCTGCATAAATGAAGTTGACGTTCAGGTTCAAGCAACGGTTCCACTAGCTCTCCATTCCTTGCCAGCTCTGCAAGGAAAACCTGTCACCTGCAATATATCAGACTAAGACCAAGTTTCTCAACACTTAAGGAAATTAAAAATCACACAAAAACAGAAAAATTTACTAAAGTTAGCTCGTTACCCAGCAACGGCACCAAAAACTTGCTGCGCTCCAGCGCACACGCAAGCGTACGCGGTCGTACAAGTAATACAGTGGCCCTTTTTAAGAGCCCGATGTCGAACCCACGGGGATTGGACCAATTCAGCAAATTATCGAGTTCAAGTGTAAGATTAACCTTCACAAGTGTTGATTATAGAATTTTTCGATAAATTATAATTAAGTTTTGGGGTGGTCACAAAACAATCTAAAAACAATATAAGAAGCAACTAGAGCTAAGGCCGGATAATCATGCAATGCTACACTTTGTAATGGTCCACGTATAAAATTATCAATTGTTGTCTCACATAGTTGGAAGTGCAATGTTCATGGTCTCTCGAGCCTCTAAAAATGACAAACTAGCCTCACAACTACATCGTTGAGCGAGGATGTGACATCCTAGTTCGTGGGCAATTCAACTACATGGATGTGGTTTACGAGGTTTGTGCTCTTGATCAGGGACTTTCGTACCTCTAATCATTTAACCTAACTTAGCTTCACAACTACTTCTACGAGTGGTGGAGTGAAAATTCTAAGCCAGTGTCTTGCTATCATCCCGTTTTATCAACCAAGCAAGGCAAATTAGGTATAATTTCTATCCTAACCACGAATCATATCGTAAGATAAGAACTTGCTCCTTACATTCTCTTGTTCTAGCATAGGGTTACTCTCTCAAACATTTACCTAGCTTAACATGTATGTTTTCATGGTGATCAAGCATTAAAACAACCATACTAAAGAATGTAAGACAAAACAACAATTAACAACTTAAACCAAAATGAATTCCTACATTACAATCATATCGTGTGGCCTCAACCCTAGGGGAAGGGTTTTAGCCACTCATGTTCGTACAATAACTTAAAAACATCGTTAAAGTAGAATACTTACAATAATAGGTAAAAGAGAATGTAAAATTAGTGAACCCTAGGTGAGTTCTTCACTTCTCCCTTCATCCCTCTAAGGTTTCCATAAAATATTTCGTGATAAAATGATTTAAGAAGCTATGGTTTTAATTTATAGTAAATAGGGAATTTACAATTTTTTGCCTGTCATGGAATGGCTCCGTGGCACGGAGGTGAACGTACCAATTTGCCTCCGTGCCACGGAGGTAACACGGAGGGCCACTGGAATTTGCACTTGAATGTTGCTTGGCCGAGGCATGGCGCGAAAGCCGGCGTGGCACGGCGCTTGTCCAGCGTGATGACCAGCGTGACATGGCTTGTGGTGCGCAGCAGTACCTGGCATGGCACGGACGCTGGTGCGCAGGCACCTTGGAGGGCAGTATTTCGCGCACATGGCCTTGGCGTGGCACGATGCTGGGCGCAGCACACGCACAGCGTGGCACGCTGCCTGGCGCGACCAGCCTTGCCATGGAATGTTTTCTTGCCATCTTTTGCAATTCACTTTAAACTCCATTCCTTCACTTCCCCCATCATTATTTAGTCCCACATATGCAATTTACACCTACAAAACACAAACTAATCATGTTGGTTAGTGCATACCCAAACTTACACAAAATCACATAAGAATGTAAGTGTATAATTAGACAAACATGACTAAACTAAGCTATAAAATAGTACTTGGGCATGTAATTATGCCCAAGATCATCATTCGTTTTCACCATTTTTAGATTAATTTCATCTTTGATCTAGTAGACTTAACGGAAGACCCCACGATTCATTGTCACTGGCAACAACTCGTTTGGTCAACCGTTGTCTACACTGTTCTCTATGGAAGTGACCACGATCCAATTAACGAGTCATTTTTTCTGATGACGACTCATTCTGTGCTTATTGGCACCAGCAACTCAAGTTTAGATTTTTGTTCAGCTTTTGATTTCCCATCTTAATCACCTGCACACATCAACACACGTAAACACTATATTTATCTTATAATTACAACTTGGGTTGCCTCCCAAGAAGCACCTGGTTAACATCGCGGCACAATGCAGGTATTTTGATTACTCAGACTTCGCCAAAACAGCTCCATGGGTTTCCTCCCATGCAGCGCCTAATTTAACATCACGACACGATGCAAGTCCTCGGGTTACTCAGATTTCACCAAGAGCCTAGAGATCCACCAGATTTATTTCTTCTCTTTTCCCCAGATACGCTTTCACCCCTTGACCATTGATTTTAAATCACTTTCCTTCATGGTTTTCCAGTTCAATTGCCCCATGGCAGAATACTTGAACCACTCGAAAAGGCCCCAACCATTTTGACTTCAACTTGTCGGGAAACAAATGAAGCCTAGATGTCACGACCCGAGTTTACACCCTAGCCGTAACATGGGACAAGGAACCCCAAAAGGCTCCGAGTCGGCCCATGGAAAAACCATAGCATATCACTTAACAATGAAATAACTAGCAACATAAATAAGCGGAAGCTAACTGCAAGAGTCTAATAGAGAACCATAAGACAATTGTAACAACACTTTGATACAATGCTGAATCTATCTAGAAAAGTCTGAAAGCCTTATACTAAAATGATGAGTTGCTGGGACAAGCCCCCCGCTAACTCCTAAAATCTAAAAACTGAAACATAAAGAAAATACAAACATAAATCACGTTCTCGGGAGATGAGGACTCACCACTAGCAACTGAGAGGGAATGAAGTGCTTCTAACCACGAGGCTGAGTCTGGAGACCTGGATCTATATCATGAAATGATATAGCACATAAAGGCGTGCAGTCAGTACTTGGAATGTAATGAGTATGTGGGAAGTGTAAATAAACTAAAACATACAAGTACACAAGGAGAAAGTAAACTGGACACATTAATGGTAATATACTGAAAGAAGGTACAACATCTTTATACAAGATATACATATACATATTAACACAACAACTTTATAAGGGCATTTACTGAAATATGATCAACTGATACACAAAGGCTATAACTGAACCAATACAGAGGACCGAAGCCGTGACTAATATCATAGAGAGTCCCTGACTGTCTAAGGGAGAGCCCCTGACTGTCGAAGGGAGAGTCCCTGACTGTCGAAGGGAAATGTTCTCAGCTAGAGAGAGTCCCAGACTGTCGAAGGGAAAGTATTCTCTGATATAGATAGTCATTGGCTGACCAAGGGAAACATTCTCAGCTAAAGAGAATCCCAACTGACTAAGGGAAACATTCTCAGCTAAAGAGAATCCCGACTGACTAAGGAAAACATTCTCAGCTAAAGAGAATCCCGACTGACTAAGGCTAATCTAAATTGCAATAGCTAATCAGAGAAAAGAACATTTACTGATTTCATCATACAACATTCATTTTGAAAGGATTAGGGCTACTTTCTAGTAACAACAAGCCCAACAGTCTGAAATATCATTCTCATGCTTTATCATCATAATTCACATCGTCATGGCACCAAAGCAATATTTGCTTCAAGCATCTTACATTAACGAGCATCTATAGATTCACATTATGCATTACACTTACACAACATTCAAGTTCCGAATTCATCTCATTCAACTTGTAACATAGGGCCATGCATGGTTCATCGATCCAATTTATACTTTTTCATAGATACATTACTTCATTTATTTTGATTTACGGAAAGCCAATACATTTAACTCATACCTTAAACATTTACAACGGATTCATGGGAGAAGCATACTTTTTCATTTCATAAGACCCATTTCATACATCACTCCAATTCATGGGAAAGATGCAATAATTAGGCCATTATTACAGATTCACCTCATACGCAACTAGCTCCATCGAAAACATAATGAAAATACATATTTTACTTCCAATTAATCAAGCCCACAAACTCTAATCTCATCTTAACATATTTATCAATGGAATATTCAAGTTCTTAGGGATATTCATACGATATTCACACATTTTATACATGGATACGAGTTATTACTATAATCAAATGAACAATAATAAAGTCCCATTCAAAGTTCAAGCCATTTCATGAAGAACATTCTATAATCATTCCATTTTCATCATATAACACATAATTCAAGATGACCCAATAATATTATATTCATAATTAATTTATAATCACAGTGGTCTTAGAATTCAAAGAAGATGTAGAAGAAATCACCCAGCACACCAAACCCTAGGTCATGCTTTTCTAGGATAGTTGAAATTGGATTTTTTAATAAAATATTTTGGGGCACAAGGATGCAAGAATATCCTTGTTGAAGAACCCACATACCTGGTTGAAGAAACCCCACTCGAAATTACACCTTGAAGCCTTGATGAAGACCTTGGTGAATCCTTGATCTAGAGAGAAAAGGAAGGAGAGTTGAGAGAATGAGGGTTTAGTCTTGATAATGCCCTAAAATGTCCCTTAGAATCCCAAAACGACCTCACTCTAATTCTGGAAGCATTGGACTTTACCAAAATATCCCTGAAAAAAACATGAAAAGATCTGCCAAACTAGGACCAATCATCCCCACGAGTCATTGGTCCTCGCCACGACTCGTGGTGACCCTCCGTCAGGCACACTGGGATTTTTCTTCATGGCTTCAGCTTCCTCAACCCACGATTAACATGACGAGTCATTGTTGCCTCCAACGACTCATCAAACCACTCGTTAGTTACACTATTTCCCCAACTGGTACACCAACCAACGACTGACATGATGAGTCATTATTTTGATCCAACGACTCGTTAGTCCCTCCGTCACCCACACTAGACCAACCATATGCCCCTTCCAATGATTGACACCATGGGTCGTTGCTAGCTCTAACGGCCCGTTACCACCATCCATTGCCACTGATTGGAAATCCTAGGCTCCAACCCACAGCTCCTTATAACGACCCATCACAACCACCAACGAGTCGTTACATGACTCATCCCCTCCAAAAGCCTCAACCTGAAATCTTTCCATGATTGCATCCAATGGGTCATTGTTTCACACAACGACTCATACCTTCTCCCGTGGCACCAAAACACCTAGCACCAGATCCTAAATCCCATCCAATGACTGCCTCCAACGACTCGTTAGAGCAACCAACGACTCGTTACACAAGTCGTTCTAAGGCACTGTTGTATATTTTCTGCTGAGAACATTTCAAACTCCAGATTTTAAATCTTCGGGACTTTTTGGGTGTTACACTAGAATTGAATAGTAACACCATATCACCCAGGCTAAACTTTCTCTTCTCAATCTTCTGGTCATGCTAAATTTTCATCCTTAGTTTATAAATTTCAGAACTCTCATAGGCTTTGAAACGAAATTCATCTAGCTCATTCAACTGATACAGTCTCAATTTTGCAGCTTCGCTCTAGTTAAAATTCAGCTTCTTGAGCGCCCACATAGCTTTGTGCTCAAATTCAACCGAAAGATTACATGCTTTTCCATATACAAGTTGATACGAAGACATACCTATAGGAGTCTTGAATGCAGTCTAATAAGCCCATAAAGCATCATCTAGGTTCCTAGACCAATCTGTACGGTTAGCATTCACAGTCTTCGCTAAGATGGTCTTTATCTCCCGGTTGGAGACTTCAACTTGCCCACTAGATTGCGGATGATCCCTTATTTCACCCCGTACTTTTCCAATAAAGTACGAAACAATCGGTTGCAGAAGTGCGAACCCCCATCACTAATGATGGCTCTGGGAGTCCCAAATCTGTCAAAAATACTCCACTTCAAGAATGTTGTGACACTCTTCCCTTCATTATTTCGAAGCGCAACTACCTCCACCCATTTCGAAACATAGTCCACAGCAACAAGTATGTACTTCATCCCGTTTGAGATCACAAATGGGCCCATGAAATCAATGCCCCACACATCAAAAAGCTCAATAATAAGGATGGGAGTAAGAGGAAGCTCATGCCTCCGTGATATGCCTACTTGCCTTTGGAATGCATCACATGCCTTTGTAAAATCATGCGCATCCTGATGAATGGTTGGCCAATAATACCCACATTGTAGAATCTTGTGGGCTGTGCAAATCCCGCTGTGGTGACCCCCAACAGGGGATGAGTGGAAGGCACCAATATGCTCAACATCTCCACCTCGATCATGCATCTCCAAATCACCCCATCAGCACATATGCGGAACAAGAAAGGCTCATCCCAAAAAAACTTTCGCACATTAGACATGAACTTCTTCCACTGGTGAAAAGATAAGTGCTCCAGTACAACATCACTCACCAAATAATTAGCGAAGTCTGAAAACCATGGGATGAGATCTTGTGAGGCAGCTAAAACCTGCTCGTCGGGGAATGCATCATTATGTCAAGCTCATCTTGAAGTGCTGCATTTGGTTCCAATCTTGATAAGTGATCTACCACCTGGTTTTCAGTCCCTTTTCGGTCTTTTGCCTCTAACTAGAACTCTTGCAGCAGCAGAACCCATCGAAACAACCGTGGCTTGGCATCCTTCTTTGCCATCAGATATCTCAAAGCTGCATGGTCTGTATGAACTATCACCTTAGTTCCAAGAAAGTACGCCCAAAACTTCTCGAATGCAAAAACTACAGCCAATAACTCATGTTCTATCATGGTGTAATTTCTCTGAGTTGCATTAAGAGTATGGCTAGCATAATAAATAGGATGGAAAATCTTTTCACGCCTCTGACCCAACACAGCTCCTAGGGCCACTCTGCTAGTATCACACATAACCTCGAACAGTAAAGACCAGTCAGATGCCACTATAATCGGGGTAGTGGTCAATCTCTCTTTTAGGCATTCAAAAGCCTTCAGACATGCCTCATCAAAAACAAACTTCACCTCTTTCTCAAGCAGTTTACATAAAGGATGTGCAATCTTTGAGAAGTCCTTGATGAATCTCCTATAAAACCCTGCATGACCCAAAAAGCTTCGAACACCTTTCATAGAAATTGGAGGTGGTAGACTAGTAATTACTTTGATCTTGGCCCGGTCCACCTCAATACCCTTACCAAAAATCTTATGGCCTAGCACTATACCTTCTTTGACCATGAAATGGCAACTTTCCCAGTTAAGCACCAAGTTGGTCTCTTCAAAACGCTGCAGCACCTTGCTCAAATGAGCCAAACAATCTTCAAATGAATCACCCACCACCGAAAAGTCATCCATAAAGACTTCAATAATGTCATCCACCATGTTAGAAAATATGGACATCGTGCAATGCTGAAAAGTGGCGGGCGCATTACATAACCCGAATGGAATCCTCTTGAATGCAAATGTACCATATGGACAGGTGAAAGTGGTTTTCTCTTGGTATTCGGGGACTATAGATATCTAATTGTACCCTGAATAACCATCAAAAAAATAGTACCATCCTCTACCTGCAAGTCAGTCTAACATCCGATCCATGAATGG
Source organism: Datura wrightii (assembly GCA_035772735.1). Lineage (NCBI taxonomy): Eukaryota > Viridiplantae > Streptophyta > Magnoliopsida > Solanales > Solanaceae > Datura > Datura wrightii. The sequence goes on from JASDFA010000001.1 coordinate 116,217,397, forward strand.
CATAGGAAAGTGATCTTTTTGAGTCCAACGGTTCAACTTCCTATAGTCCATGCATACTCTCCAATCGATGACTAGTCTGAGCAGAATGAGCTCATTGTTAGCATTCGGGACCCACCGGGATTCCTCCCTTCTTCGGTACACACTGAACTGGGCTCACCCATTTGCTGTCAACAATAGGGTAAACCACCTCACATCCAACCACTTGATGATTTCCTTCTTGACCACCTCTTGCATAAGTGGATTCAACCTACGCTGATGCTCAATGCTCGGAATACATTCTGGGCTCTAGTTGGATCTTATGAGTGCAAATACCGACTGAGATTCCAATAATATCTGCAGTGGTCCACCCGATGGCTTTTTTATATCTCTTTAGAATGGAGACCAAAGCCTCCACATTCCATTCCTCCAAGTCAGCTACAACAATGATCGGTAAAGTGTTACCGGTTCCCAGAAATACATACAGCAAGTGAGATGGAAGTGCTTTGAGCTCCAATACCAGAGGCTCCTCAATAGATGGATTGGTCGGTGGGGTCACCCAATTCTTCAGGTCAAGATCAATCTTCTTTGGAGCATAGGTTTATGACCCCATACCAGCGAGTGCATTAACTATCTCCTCACCCCTATGGATCTCCTCAGCACCAACATTCATCAAAATTACTACTATATCCTCAAAAATCAATAACTCCTCAGTGGGCATAATTGGAAACTTAGGTTCCACAACATCATTACTAAGACAACCCTCATGTCATTTGGCTGCTTCATGGATCGGCATACATTGAATGTCACCTCCTCATTGTTCAACTGGAATTTTAGTTGTCCGGTTTCCGTATTTAAAAGAGCATGTCCGGTAGTGAGGAATGGTCACCCCAAGATAATGGGGACCTCAAAATCAACCTCACAGTCCAGAATGACAAAATCGGCCAGAAATATAAAGGACTCCACCTTCATTAGAACATCATAGAGAATTCACACCGAATTTTTCACCGTGCAATCAGCCATCAAAAGCCGCATTGTAGTTGATTTGGGGGATCCCAAGCCCAACTTTCTGAACACTACTAACGGCATCAAATTAATACTAGCACCCAGATCACATAGTTCCTTAGCAAAATTAAAGGCTCTAATAGTGCACGGTATGGTGAAAGCTCCAGGGTCTTCCTTTTTCTGAACAAGAGAACGGGATGTTATTGCACTACAGTGGTGCAAATTATCTGTAGGTTCGAAGCTTATGGTCCTCTTTCTAGTGACAAGGTCCTTCATGAATTTAGCGTAGCGGGGCATCTGCTCAAATGGCTCGAGTAATGGGATGTTCATAGATAATTGTTCAACATGGAAATGAATTTGTGATACTTCCCTTCTTCGACCTTTTTCTTCAACCTCTGTGGAAAGGGGGGAGGAGTTCTAGGAATAGGTGTGATATTTGTGATACCTCCTAATCCTTCTCTTTGCCAGATCCATGCTCCTTTTCATTACTAGGAGGGGTCCTCTCCACTGAATCATCAACCAAAGTCTGATCCTCAGAATTTGCCATCCTATCATCATCAATCACTAAGGTCTCTACTGTCTCATCAATCACAACCGGCCTCGAAGGATCAACTATCCCCTTCCCACTCCTAGTAGTTACCGCCATGTAATGACTGTCATTTTTCGAATTTTGAACTGTATTTCTGGGAAGCGTGACCTTCTGCCTCTGGTTCATCGCAACAGACATCTGACTAAGCTGCTGCTTAATGGCCACAGCATGTGATTCCACCTTTTGGTTCACACCAGATATATTAGCTCGGAGCTCCTTGAAATGTCCATTTGTCGCCTCCATCTGCTTAAGTACCTTAGACAACATGTCTTCCATCCTTGAACCACTAGACTCTGGCTCATGGTTCCTTGGAGGAACATATAGACCGCTTCTATCATTCTTGTACTCCTCACGCTTTTTTTAGTCTCCATTGTCTCTGTATAGGCCACAGTTGTAATTATTGTCTTTGTAGAAGTTCTGACCTTGGTTCCCCTGACCTTGACACCAAAAGTCTTGGTTAGACCCTTGGGTGTTAGTCCGGAAACCCGCCCCTTGATCATTCAGATAATTAGCTTCCTCCTCAGATTCTGATTCATCTCCATCATTTCTTAGGGCCTTGCCCTGAGAACCCACAACACTTACCTTTTCAGCCCCGTCTCCCATCAAATGCTTAGCAAGCAGCCCCATTGTGGTCTTTATTTCAGTAATATCGTGATCTCGCTCTTTATCCTTCCTTCTCTGTTCAGCAGACATATCTACCGTATAAGAACCAGCCAGAGTCTCCGACTCTCTTGTGTGCCATGCGCAGTTGGTTTTAGTGATTTTGTCAAGTATCTCAGCAACTTCAGCATAAGTGTGACTCATGAATGTTTCGCTAGACATGATATTAGCCACCGCCTTGGTGTTAGAGACCTATAAAATATTTCTAACAATGTATCATCTAGGATCCTGTGGTTGGGCACCCTTTTGAGCTTCTTGTTGAACCTCAACCATGTCTCGTGAAGTGCCTCATAATTTAACTGCCTAAAATTGTATATCTCATCTTTCAGTTGAAAAGTTCTAAAAGGTGGGAAAAACCTTTCAAGAAAAGCTCTTTTCAACTCCCTCCATGTAGTAAGAGAATCGTTGGGTAGTTTCGCCAACCAGAGCGTTGCCTCACTACCTAATGAAAAGGAAAAAAACCTCAGCCATATCACATCCTAACTCACTCCTGGTTGTTTGTATGCTTTGCAGATACCCACGAAATTAGTCAAGTGAGTATGTGCATCATCAGTTGCATGACCCGCAAATATCCCCTTCATGTTAAGCAGTTGGATCATAGCACTGGTAATATCAAACTTTGCCCCAGCAGGAAAAGGGGGAGGGACAATAGCTCCAGTGGCACCAGCTTCATCTATATCAGCATCATCATCTTCATCGAAATACCGGTGCCTCTGCTGATCAGGACCTCTGTTCCTTCTAGCTCGCTCAGCTTCGGCAGCTAGGCGTTGCTCTTCAGCAACCCTTGCTAACTCTCGATCTCTTTCACGAGCTTGTTCCTCAGCCAATATTCTGGCTGTAGTATGGTCCACTGTCTCTTGCACTTGTACGTTGGCCATTCACCTCAAATTTCGCAGTGTTTGTTCAAGTTAGTGACCAATTTGAACCAGGGATTTTTCTTGGCTCCTTGTACTGGGCATGAACGAACCTAAGACCTGTTAAGAACAAAAAAACAAAAGAAAAATTAAATGGAAATAAGGACCAACAGTAAAGCAAACACAATTAACAAAAGCCTTAGCCGTATTCCCCGGCAACGGCGGCAAAATTTGATGCCGCCCAAATTACACCTCGTAAATGAGATATAAAGTGATTGATGTCAAATATAGAACCCAAAAAAGGTTGGGGTCGAATCCCACGAGGAATATGACAAGAACTTGAGTTAATGCGTTTAGCTAATACTATCGGCTTACTTATTTCCTGGGGGGGGAAGATTTGAAACACAAAATAATAGACAAGAGTAAAGACTAGTAAATGTTTAAATCAATTTCGGTTGTATTCAATCAATAAATTGACTAGCATTGTGTTCCCCATGACTTCATAACCACAAGGCTTTTACACTAGTGATCTATTCTGGTGTTTAGCATGCAATATTGGTTAAGTTAAATTCACCTAAATGGTTGGTCTCCAATCTATATGATTATCACCACGCAACTTGGTTCGTATATGGGTGTATGCTTAATTAACTCTTACCCTTAATATCAGATTAGCTATTCCCAGACAAGGTCAAGCTATTAGATGAGGGTTGATAGCATCAAATCTCCGTTGTTAATCCCTTTTCCCATTCATCACCCCTTGATCCGATAAGTAAGAATAAGATAGATTCCAACATTTACAACCATTAAGAAACAATTAAAACGAAGGGAAAAATAGTACATGCATAAACCCCGTTCAAGAATCACTAAGTATTTTTACCTATGTGTGTTAATTCATCATGGTTCCCACAACTCTAGTAATGGGATTAGCTACTCATATTTGTATAATCACAATCACAAAATATAGAAGAAATCATAATTGTAACTTACAAAAGATTTGTAGAATAAAACCACGTAAATTGAATAAATCTCCAAAATCGATGAACAAAACTTCAATGTTGTTTAATTCTCAAAATCAAGAACAAAATTACAAACTTTGTTTCTTGATCCAAGAATGATCGTTAACCACACCAAAATCCACGTGAAAAGTAGTAAAATAAATTGTCTTTGAAAAATAAACCTAAATATTGTATTTATAGTCCCAAACAAATCTTTTCCTAACTAAAAACGGACTCTGGATCAGCGGTGGTAATGGGCCAAGTAATGACTCATTGGGTCTCCTAAGGAGTCATGGCCAGTGAATTTGACTCATCCTTGATAGCTTGTTCATTCCTGGTGACGGGTCACCTAATGACTCGTTAGGCCTGGGCACGAGTCGTTAGGTCCCTCGTGGCCATGGCTCACCAAATTCTCCAGTGCACTTGACAGATGCCCACACTATCTGATGACGAGTCGTTACTTCACCTGATGACTCGTTATGTCTCTCGTTATCTTCACTGGGCATTCTTCAAAAAATTTCCTCCCAATCTCCACGACTGTCATAACGACTCGTTACCATATGTAACGAGTCATGCCTTCAACTCGTGAGGTGCACTGTTATTTTTCATCAAACTCGATCTCTTTCCTCGACTCCAAGCACGAGTCATGCATTGAGATAAAGACTCGTGACCTGAGTAGCAGCCTGCATTTTTGTCCAGTTTTGCCTTACTTTTCCCATTTCCCATTCCGGACCTATTTTCCTGCAACACTTAACACAAACACATCATATCTACATAAACATATCCAAAATGTGCATATTTTCTTGGTTTTAAGCGTTGAAAGTGTCATAAAATCACGGCACATCATTAATGACCCAGAAAGATAGAATAAATGCAAACCTGTACCATGTGTGAGTGAAGATGTTTACTTAGTTCAGTACTGCATAGAGGATCTAGATCTTTCCTGGTTAGTCTTCACATAGGTTGTAGGATAGTCGGTTAGGAAAGGATCATAAGTCATTTTTGTTTTATCCCACTTTTAGCCTATATTGCCCTACCAAATGTAAAATTAATACCTTGATCCCTTGTTTGAACTTTAAGTTGCTTTGATTCCTCATTCACCTTTTTCTTATTTATAATGAACCTGTTTGGCCCTCATCCCTCCTTGGACATTGTGAACCTCAGTTCAGGCAAAATGCATAAGTTGAAGGTGGCTATAGTTGGGGTACGTAGACCAGTTGGGGTGAAAAAGAAAGAAAAAAGTCAAAGAAAAGTAGGGTGTGGTGTGAAAAGTCAAAAGAAGAAAAAAAAAAGAGAAAAGAGTTGAAATGTCAAAAGTGAAAAAAAATAATTGAAAAAGATGAGAAAAATAAACCACACCTACAAGTGACAATTGATAGGAGAAAAAGGGAGGAAAATTGGAAAAAAGATGAAAAGGGGTAAAAAGCTGAAAAGCGAAGCCAAGCTGTGTAGTGCCAAGGAGGGTTAGTCACTAATATCCATATCTACCATACCACAAAGCCTACATTACAAGCCTAGAAAAGTCCTATAGTGACCCTAGCCTGACTGTCTGAAATATCAAAGTAGAGAAAATAAGGGCAAGCCTATGGTATCCAATGTGCCATATGGAACTTATTTGTGAGTGCGAGAGTCTTGTTTGATTAGTCCCAATTTTCATATATATATATGTGTGTGTGTGTGTGTGCGAGAGAGAGAGTTTTGGGGACTTCATTTGCGATGAGGGTACATGGTTTGTATTGCATTCTGCCAGTTGTTTGTGTAAATAGCATTAGTGATAGCTCAATTCTCTGCTAATAGTTAGATGTCATATCTAGATCCCTTTATGTCATGAGTTGTAGTTGCATGTGTGTATAGCTAACTTGGTTTGAATGAAGAAGAGGTCAATATTTGAGAATGGTCTATTGTGCAAGTTTTGTCGTATTGGCTGTAGGTCTTCTATTTTATTTTCTAGTTAAGTGTCGTTTATAGTTTTGTTTTATTTGCCTGAGGACATGCAAAAGTCTTACGCTGAGGGTGTTGATGTGTTGTAGGTTTACAACACTTTCAACGCTTAAAACTGAGAAAATATGCATGGTCTTAGGTATGTTTATACTGATATGATGCACTTTTCCTTTCTTTTTAGGGAAATAAGGTGTTGGAGTTGAAAGCTACGAAAGAAGGAAAAAAGAGTGCAAAAGTTACGCCAAAGTACAAACTTCAGTACGAGTTGTACCTTGGTGGTGCGAGTCGTACCATAAGTCGTAACAAACTCAGAAGATCTGTACAAGGTACTAGTCAAGTATGACTCTTGGTATGAGTCATTTTGTGAGTCGTGGAAAAATATCTTAAGGATGCACTTTGATAAGTCTCCTAGTACAGATGGAAACCAGATGTCGTGATGACTACCTATGACCCATTCCAAGGAGTCGTGGTGAAGTTTAGAATAAAGTTGAATGGCAGAATCCCATGGTACAAAAGGAAACCACAAGAGCATGGTACGAGCTATACCAAGACACTCGTGGAAATATTCAGAGGATGCTAGATATCTTAGATTTAAACCACAACAGGATTGTAAGACTCGTAGGAGCATTGTACGAGTCATACCATCTCCCAGCACTTAACCAAATTCAGAGCTTCCAGGCACTGTACGAGTGATGCTATGACTCGTATGATCAAGTTACAAGTCGTATAAGAAATCGGCGGCAATTAATTATTTTTCCCTGTTAATTTAGGAAAGGTTTCTAATTATTTGTATAAATACTTTTCTAGGTTATTTTTGTTAGAGATAGGCGAGTTTAGAGATTGGAGACTTTAGTAGGTTATTTTTGTTAGAGATAGGAGAGTTTAGAGATTGGAGACTTTAGAAGATTGGAGAGGACGAATACTTTGAAAGAGAATTCAACTTTTGGGAGATTTTTCTTGAGGTTTCCAGTATTCTTGGGTTTTACTTCATTGTTCTTGAATTGATCAAAGTTGAATTATGCAATAATCGAGTTGGTATTATTTCAATATTCATTGTAAGTTCTTTAATTATGTTTTCTACAATGAATGATAATCCTTTGCTTACAATCATGAGCGGCTAAAACCTCCACAACTAGGGTTGTGGGAACCAAGGAGAATTAATAAACTAGGGTTTGCATATAGTGATTCTAAACCAATATGAATGCTTGTATTATCTTATCTTCAATCTTAAATGTTTCTTAACGATATGCAACGTCAGGACTTGTTTGAATTCTCTATTTGCTTGAACCTACAGAGGTGGAGATTAGGAAAAGAGAAGAACAACAAAGCCTTGAATTCTATTATTCATTGTACAACTTGAGCTACGATCACAGGATAGTTAATTTGGAACAAATTGATAATAATTAATGTGAAATCACTCAAGAGACCTAATCCAGTAATTCAGTATAGTCATCTTATAGGGACGAACCAGTCGTTTGGATGAACCTAAGTTGTCAGTTCTACAAGCTAAATATTGGGATAGATCACGAGTGTAAAAAACTGAAGTAGTTATGGATCCATGGGGAACACCTCCCCGTTAATTGCATCAACTTGATAAGAACTTAAATTTTCAATACTATTAGTGTTTACTTCTCTTAAAACCCCCCATTAGAAGATAATCGAACTAAAAGTCTGAATACTAGCATTATTCTACATCCTGACCATATTCCTTATGGGATCGACCCCAACCTTTGTTGAGTTCTTTATTGACAATGTCCACGTCATACTTTTTAAGGAGTGTGATTTGAGCATTATCATTCATCAAATCCATGCAAGCTGTAAGAGCATGCGTTAGTTGAAAAGACATTACTACAAATTCATAGTGACAATATCATGTCCTGAAGGCCATCTTTTGAATGTCACACTCTCTAACTCTGAGCTGATGATAGCCAGATCTGAGGTCTATCTTGGAAAAGCAACTAGCACTGTCATAAATCTTAGGAGGGGATACTTATTCTTGATTTTGACCTTATTCAACTAACGATAATTAATGCACATCTTGAGAGAATCATCTTTCTTTCACACGAACAGGACTAGATCACTCCATGGGACTTACTAGGCCTGATGAAACCCTTATCCAAGAGATCCTTCAACTGCTCCTTCAACTCCTTTAGCTCGGTTGAATCCATTTTGTAAGGAGGAATGGCTACAGGCTGCGTATCAGGAGGGAGGTTTATAGAAAGTAAATCTCCTGCTCGAGAGGGTCTCCTAGTAGATCATCCAAGAACACCTCCGGGTACTCATAAATTATAGGAACTAACTGATGTTTCGGGGTTTCGGAATCAGAATCCTTAGCCCAAACTAAATGATATGCACAATCCTTGTAGATCATCTTCTTGGCCTTAAGGTAGGATACAAAGCGACCTACATGCACTGTTGAACTACCCTTCCACTCTAGGATTAGTTCACCTGGAGATTGAGACTCTATTGATTGGGTTGTATAATTGACAGAGGTATAACATGGATAAAACCAATCTAACATCAAAGTCTGTCATGTCTAATTTTACCAGGTCAGCTTGAGGTGACTTTCTGAAGAATAGAAACAGGCAATTTTTGTATACCCGACGTACTATAACTAACTCACCGATAAGAGTAGAGACTGAGAAGGGTCTTGATAGGATTCCAAGACTGACATCGAAATTGATAGCAATATAAGAATAACTTGTAACATACCAGTAACCACTTCATGTGAGCTCTCCTACTCTTGGCATGATGATAGTGCAAAGAAACGGTTTTGGCGCTATCTTCCACTGGCACTAGAAGATGCAGCCTGCTAAGATAGGCGAGTGGCTTGAGCTGTTGAAGAAGTAGTAGATGGGGCACAACCTCTACCATCACCCTGTCTAGCTGATGGGCAATCCTTGAATCTGTGTCCGGCTTGCCACACCCAAAGCAAGCATCTAAGCCAACCAAGAACTCTCCTGGGTGGTTCTTACCACACTTCCTACAAGCTGGGAAGGTGCATTCTCCTAACATGCTCCTCTAACCCCTAGAGCTTGATGCTCTATCTCTCTGAGCATTTTTGGGCCTAGATGGGACACTGGTTGATGATGGAACTGGGGCTGATGACCTCTACTGAGACTGCAGATGGTGTCCACCACTGATTCTCTACTGCGAGTACTCAAAGTGTCCTGTCTTATCCCTTTTGATCTCCTTCTCATTCTCCTTCAACTTCTCCTCCTTAATTTGTTGAGTATGAATCATGAGTTGAGAGATATCCATATCGCTCATAAACATAGCGGTATTGCACTCCTTGACCACTAAGTCAGAGACTCCTGATACAAACTTGCTCATGCAAGCCCTCGGATCAGCAACCATCTCCAGAGCATACTTGGATAGCTGGGTGAACTTCAGGGCATACTCCTAAACTGACATGTTGTTCTGCTTCAAGTTGATGAATTCGGCCACCTTTGCTTCCCTCATCTCCCGAGGAAAGAAACTGTTCAAAAAGGTTATCACGAACTCATCCCATCCAATAGAGACTGCACCTCCCTCACGACCCTCCCACCACTGCCTGAACCAAATGTATGCTACCTCTTTTAGCTGATAGGAGGCCAATCCACACTCTCCCCTCCAGAGATCCCCATGATCTGCGTGATCTTCTAGATCTCCTCAATAAACTCTTGTGGATCCTTGTCCACCTTGGAGCCATGAAACTCGGTGAGTTCATTCTGGTGAAGAATCGCACTCTCGCTGCCGTAGCACCCCTATTGGCGTTCACAGGTGCAACTACCTGTCGGTTGACCTGTGTTGTCATAACTTGGGCCAGCATCTGAAAAGTAGCCCTAAACTCAGCATGAGCCAACTGCTCATTCAAAGGTTTCTCTAGAGTTGGTGGGGATATCTAATGTTCATCTCCATTTCCATTTCCATTTCCATGGCTATTACCATTTCTCCTTCCATTGACTCTATGGGAAGGCATTTTCTACGAACGCGTATAGCACGAGTTAGAAGAATAGAGAGAGTTGAACTCCATCATATGATATAGATCATGAAAGAAGGGAAGTTTCCTAAAACGTCTTGTAGTCTCTTCCTCATAAGTGAGGCACGCTTCACACCCATGAAAAAGACTCTACTTAATGCGGCTTTCTGACTTTGTAGAACACATCTAAATCAGATGCTCAGATACCAAGTTTGTCATGATGCAAGCATAGACCCCGGACATAACACGGGATCTAGAACTATAAATGGCTCTAAGCTAACCCATGATAAATGCATAACATAATCATGAGCATATAACTAAGAGAAAGTAAATCATATACATATTATAAGAGGAAGTATAGGATACTATAAATCGTATGAAAAGTCATATGAAAAGAGACAATAAGTTCAAACTGCTAAACATCTAACATCCAGTCTGAAAAAGCCTATAAAATATAAGATGAGCTAAAGGGACAAAATCTCAACTAGCTCTACTAAGTCTGAAACTGAAAGAATAAAAAGCAACATAAGGCTAATCTAATTTCCTCGGATGATGAGTGTCCACTCCTAATCGCATGCAAGTGCACGTGGTCGTACAAGTAATAAAGTGGCTTTATTTCAAGCCAGGTATCGAACCCACAAGGACTGTAACGTGGCAGTAGTTTTTCCTAAGTGTTTAGTATACGCACTTCTTTATACAAGTAGACAACCAAAACAAATGGTGATTTTTCAAGAATAATGGTTACTGTAACCTTAAGTAAAAATTGTAAATTATAATCTGAACAATAGCACGAACAAGCTGAGGTTAAGGCAAAACATGCAGATATGTAATTTATTGATTAAATTTCAGGCAACAATTCTCTTCGGTTGTTAGTCAGGAATTATTAACCAATGGATTGGGTCTTTCGAACTCCTCTCAATTAAAGAATCATGAGACTTACATTACACATTTCTGTGATGCAAAAACCTCATATTCTAGTAATACACAACAAATTCCATAGATGACTAAATATGACATTACAGATATATTTCTATTCTGAATGTTAATCTTCTCTTAATTTCTCAACCAAGACAAGAACATATTCTACCAATTCACATCTATCCAATTAATCTTCCTTTCGGAAATAAAACTGGAATTCTAGGATGTACCTAACAATGGCCAAGCATTAATGTAGTGAAAACAAGAATTAGTAGAACAGCCGTTGTAGAGAAGATAAAAACTAAAATAACATCAATTACATACTATTGCAATCATCCTCAACCTCAGCCAAAGGTTAATTAGCCACTCATTTGATGATTAAACATCTTCAAACAAGTAGAAAACATACAAGCAAGTGAAATTTAAGAGAAAAAGGAAGAGAATTAACCCTAGGACTTCTTCATCTCAACTGTTTGATACCCACGTTCTAGCATGAAATGTCAGATACTTTAAAATAAAACCTAAGTGTGCTATTTATACAAGTGAGAAATTTCCCAAAATAAACTGGCAACGTGGCATGGAGGCTATCGCGGAGCATCAGCTCCATGCCACGACCCTGTCGCAGAGCTTAACTGGAACTTGGATGCACAAATCTTAGCCTCAGCATGGCACGGAGGCTATGGCGGAGCCTCAGCTCCGTGCCACGGACGTGTCTCGCACCTTCACTGGAATCCGGGTGTGCAGCAAAGTCTTCCCAGCGCGCCACGGAAGTGAACGCGGAGCATAGGCTCCGTGACATGGTGCCATTGTGCACCTTCACTGGAATTCAGCATCAAATTTAACTCTAGGCAGAATGCCTCCACGATGGTAGCGTGACACGGCCTCTATCGCGGAGCATCAATTTAGTATTTTCTTGCCGACTTCCGAGTTTTGCTTCCGAGTCCATTCCTCCACTTCACCAACTTGTAGATTAGTTTCCAAAATTCACTCTAAACTACAAAAATAACAACTAATCGTGTTGGTTAGTATAAATCCACATTTACATAAAAACCACATGTGAACGTACACATAACAGTAGATAAACAAGTCCAATAAGTAATAAAGTATCACTTGGGCATGCAATTATGCCCAAGATCACCCACCCCACACTTAAAGCCTTGTTCATCCTCGAACAACCCTTTCACATCTCATGTAATTGAAGACTCACGCATAGCTAATTTAGCAAGACAATTCAAGCTACGGCTATAATGATTATTTAAGATAGCAAGTTAAAAATAGAGCATGCATGGTTTAATCATTGAAATGAATTACAACTATGTTAAGACCCCCTAACCTCAAGAATCGACTCTCAATCTTGGAAAACTCATGCAAATCAACCGATCAAGAAATCTGACATGAATGTTATCTCTCATTAAGCATGTGCCCTTACAACACAAGAGAGTTACCCCATTTTTACTCACAAAAGTTTCAAAGAACAACATGTATGGGTATGTGAATAAAATTACGCTCGCTCTCTCAAAGAATTCACATGCATCATGTAGTGAACCATAAGCTTGCCCTTAGTGTTTTACTCCACTAATTTAAGGATGTATGAACGTAAGATCAAGTAGGACTTAATGGGTTGTAATGTAAGCTAAGGGACTAGTAAGTACTGTTCTGACCAGTAGTAGTAACTATCTTCCCCAAGAGCTTTTAATACCTCCAACATTCATTAAAGACATCTCTTTACTTACTTCTTCCTCATTCTTCTCACTCTTGAATTTTCTCTTTTTGTTCTCATTTCTTTAAGCACACTCAGCTTACTAGTAAAGCGTATTTAAGCAAATTTTTCATTTACTTTCTTACTCTCTACTAATAATCAATCATTTTCAAACAAGTGCACCTTTGTCTTTTTCTCAACTTTCACAACTTCAACTTTTCCTTCTGTTTCACGTTTCTCACTCCTTCACTCTTTGGAATTTTTCACTTAAGCGCTTAGGAGTTTTGGATCAAATTCACGGCTAATGAAAGAAAAGGATTAAGCTTATGTTGTAACTATCAAATAATAGGCTTAAGGCTCAATGGGGTTAACTAGGATTTAACATTCAAGGTAGGTAAGATAAGGGATAAAATTTAGGTTCATTCAAAGAAATTGCCTACATCCTCTCCTACAATCCACATCCTTCATTTCATTTTATATGCACACCAGGCAAGTTCTAGACACTTCACAGTAGCATGGAATATTAGAAAAACTCACACTCACTGCACATGCTCAATTTAAGACATATTCACAGACTCTTAACTCAGTTAATTACAAGAATTCAAAATTAAGCTTCAATCACATCGAGTCGAATTCTAGAGCCTAGGTGTCTCAACATGTTTAAAACACTTGCATGCTTCCATCCTAATCACACTTGCATCTTACAATATAGCACATAACAAGAATGTCAAACCATTAATTAGCTATGTGTTAAAAAAAACTCAAAACCTACTGACTAAATTTCCCTTAAGACGGTCGTCATCCATCCATCATAGGGAACAGTCTCTATCTAAGACTTCGGTTCAAAGGGACTATTCTCGGAAAAAGCACCGAAAACAAAAACTGAGAAACCCAAACAAAAAATTTAAAAATAGAACCAACTTGCACAAATAATTACACAAATAAATCCTTAACAAGCACCACACACACACAATCATCAATACAACACGAAACACAATGTCACACATTCAACCACTTAAGCACAAGCACAATCACAACACAATCTTACTACACCAGCACCTAACTACTCCCACCCCACACTTAGTCGGAACACTATCCTCAGTGTTCACATATCTGCAATTAAAAACACAGTTTGGGTGGTGTAACTCCCTGATCAATCAAAATGCTCAATCTCTTCATCAGGTGCCAATGCCTCATCTCCCAGATCAGAATCTTCTCCGCCGTCTTCCTCTAACTCAATGTCTGAGTCATCCCGGCGAGTTTCCTCATCAGTGGGTACGTCATCATCAACTGGTTCTACAAATGCGGGCCCAACTCTTCATAATGCTCGGGCATGCTCATTAAATGGATAATCCATCTCGAGCTGCCACAATCCATCCTCCGTAGCAGGCCTTTCACCAATCCGCAGTTGCAGCATCTGCATTCCATACATTCGGGCCATGTATCGTTCGTCCCGCGTATGTCGCTCGGCGAGTGTAAGCACATGCTCGAATTTGGTATCAGGTGCTTTGGTCTTAGTCACGTCCAAACCACGACGATCAATTCGAGGAATGTAATCCAGGGCCTCTTCTTCAATACCATGGCCCCTAAGGAAAGCTGTTAGAAGACCACTGAAACCATACTGATGCCCTTGATAAAGTCTGGCTCTCTTCACGGAGGAAATAATCACCACTCCAACATTTATCTCCAGTCCTTTCATTAATGCATATACCAAACAAACTCTGTCCCGGGTGACATCAGTCATGTGCACCCCCGGGATCAGGCAAATACCCACTATCTTCAACCAGATCCTCACTTCTCTATTCATTTGGGAGTATGGCAATGTCTGGTGATATCCTCTTTCATGCTTCTTAGCTTCCTCCTCCAAGGGTACTCAGACTTCCCCTCTATCTGTGCTTAAATCTCCACCAAAAACAGCAACAAGATGAAAATAAACAAATTCACACAAATGCAAGAAATTAAATGGTACCTGTGGTACCCTTGGGTTGCCTCCCAAGCAGCGCCTAATTTTACGTCGCGGCACGATGTATCAAATTTCACCACTTTTCCCTCCACTTTGAGGATATGAATCTCACCCCTAATTTCTTCTCTAATTTCCTCTTATGCTCTAGGGGTGGTGGTGAAAACCTTAAAGGACCAAGCAGTAGATGTTGCCTCTTGCACTTGTTGGCCCTTAAGTAAGTGAAGTCGTTTTGTCTCTTATATTTAGCAAATTTCAGAATATATGGGCCTTGTTCCTCCTCTAGACCTTTCTCTACAAGCTTGGAAGACTCTATTTCTAGGTTGTCAACCAAACTCCATGTCGAAAAATGCTTCGAGTGGAGTACAATACACCTCAAATCTGAAACTGCATTTTTCTTGACTTCCTTACTTGTGTATACCTTCTCCACATCAACATCTATATCTCCATAAATGTCAAATGGTTGGTACTCTCTCTCTTCTTTCAAGAATGGATCGGCTATACATGTGAGACAATCATGGAGACTCTGGGAGCTTCCAATAGTTGAGCTTGTTTCAAGAACTCACTCTTTTCTTCTCCTTGTAGTCCCTCTTGAGTATTGCATAAAACCGTCACTTGCAAATCAGAGCAAGCTTCAGCTTCAGCCCTCATCTCCATGAACTTGTTGCTTATCATTTCTAGGGCCTCTCCATTTTCCTCTTGCTGAATTCTCAATGCTTCCATCTCCTCCTTCATTGCTTTTGTTTGCTCAAGGACCTGTTTTATCATGTTTTGTATCTGAGCTTGGCGTTCCAAATCCTCATTTTCATCATGCCTATATTCAGCAAAAACAACAAAAGGATCATAGTAGGGGCTTGGGGGATGGGAATATGCATTTGGACAGCCATCCCAATGGCCATCTTGACCTCCACATATTTTGCAAGTGTATGCATTTGGGAAACCATTCTAATGGTCATTTTGACCACCACATATATTACAAGTATTACAGTGTTGCCATAAGTGGGGTCCTCCGCAGTTCAGACAAGATTCGCCAAAATAAGAGTATCCACCATTTAAACTATTTGTATTCCATGATCTCATGTCAAGAAGGGTATCTGGAAAAAAATCAAAAAAAAATTAAAATAAATATCTACAAACTTTTTTTTTACTTTTATTTTTATTTTTTTTCGAAAATAAGACTAACACAAGAATTTGTTTTCAACTCACTAATACGCCAGTCACCGGCAACGGCGCCAAAAACTTGTTCACTCACAATCGCACACAAGTGCACGTGGTCGTACAAGTAATAAAGTGGCTTTATTTCAAGCCAGGTATCAAACCCACAGGGACTGTAACATGGCAATAATTTTTCCGAAGTGTTTAGTATACGCACTTCTTTATACAAGTAGACAACCAAAACAAATGGTGATTTTTCAAGAATAATGGTTACTGTAACCTTAAGTAAAAATTGTAAATTATAATCTGAACAATAGCACGAACAAGCTGAGGTTAAGGCAAAACATGCAGATATGTACTTTATTGATTGAATTTCAGGCAACACTTCTCTTCGGTTGTTAGTCAGGAATTATTAACCAATGGATTGGGTCTTTCGAACTCCTCTCCAATTAAAGAGTCATGAGACTTACATTACACACTTCTGTGATGCAAAAACCTCATATTCTAGTAATACACAACAAACTCCATAGATGACTAAATATGACCTTACAGATATATTTCTATTCTGAACGTTAATCTTCTCTTAATTTCTCAACCAAGACAAGAACATATTCTACCAATTCACATCTATCCAATTAATCTTTCTTTCGGAAATAAAACTGGAATTCTAGGATGTACATTAACAATGGCTAAGCATTAATGTAGTGAAAACAAGAATTAGTAGAACAACTGTTGTAGAGAAGATAAAAACTGAAATAACATCAATTACATACTACTGCAATCATCCTCAACCTCAGCCAAAGGTGAATTAGCCACTCATTTGATGATTAAACATTTTCAAACAAGTAGAAAACATACAAGCAAGTGAAATTTAAGTGAAAAAGGAAGAGAATTAACCCTAGGACTTCTTCAGCTCAACTGTTTGATACCCACGTTCTAGCATGAAATGTCGGATACTTTAAAATAAAACTTATGTGTGCTATTTATACAAGTGAGAAATTTCCCAGAATAAACTGGCAACGTGGCACAGAGGCTATCGCGAAGCATCAACTCCGTGCCACGGCCCTGTCGCGGAGCTTAATGGAACTTGGATGCACAAATCTTAGCCTCAGCGTGGCACGGAGGCTATCGCAGAGCCTCAGCTCCATGCCACGGATGTGTCGCGCACCTTCACTGGAATCCGGGAGTGCAGCAAAGTCTTCCCAGCGTGTCATGGAAGTGAACGCGGAGCATAGGCCCCATGACACGGTGCCATTGCGCACCTTCACTGGAATTCAGCATCAAATTTCAATCTAGGCAAAATGCCTCCGCGTTGATAGCGTGACACGGCCTCTATCGCGGAGCATCAAGTATTTAGTATTTTCTTGCCGACTTTCGAGTTTTTCTTCCGAGTCCATTCCTCCACTTCACCAACTTGTAGATTAGTTTCCAAAATTCACTCTAAACTGCAAAAACAATAACTAATCATGTTGGTTAGTATAAATTCACATTTACATAAAAACCACATGAGAATGTACACATAAAAGTAGATAAACAAGTCCAAATTAAGTAATAAAGTATCACTTGGGCATGCAATTATGCCCAAGATCAATGAGGACTCACCAAGGCAGAGATTGGGATGAACTAGAGCAGGAGCGAGTCTAACGTCGAGGCCGAGACTAATCATTCAAACCTATATCATGAAATAATATAGCATAAAATTATGTGATCAGTACTTTGAACATACAAAGTGTGTAGGAAAGTAAAACATGATAGTAAAACGATATTCTGAAATCATGAGTATAAGATAAAGATAAGTTAAAACATAACTTTCTAATCATAAACTGAGTATAATGGCTCAAGGTTTCCAAACTAAATCATAAATCTGGGCATGACTAAAATCATAAGTAAAAGCTCAAAAAGCATACAATGAGCCAACCATCATAAGTCATAATATCGTGAAGCATAAACAGGAACACTTGTAGAAAATCATGGATCACTGGTAGACTATTATATCCAAAATACTTCAAGTGAGAATATATGAAGCCCAGCTTGTAACCCTAGCTGGGAGGTGTGCCCATACCTTGCCAAGGGTATGAACCATGAAAGCGTGATATCACTCATAAGCTGAGTAGCGTAAGGAAGAAACTCTCAACTGGCAAGGACTCTTTAGGCTAGGGGCGAGGGAGACACTCTCAATTGTCCAGGACCTCTCATCCTACGGTAACACGTAATTATGGGACTCGGGTTGTCTAGAATCCTTATCCGCTCTATGTTAAATACTACTCCCAAAATATATTAGTGCTCATATCATAATTATGAAACATACTTAGTTTTGCGTGGGCTAGTTTAAATCATGAAATTCATAAATTACTTAACATACGTGAACTAGCCATGAAAACAATATTGAGAATTCAACCATGGTACATAAACTTGAGATCCATGAATTCATACATAATTGAATGAATCACCATAACTTGAAAATAGAGATTCATGAGAGTTTTTCATAGAAATCATGTAATTTTAATCATAAAATATAAATAGAATCATGAGAGAATTAATTTCATAAGTGATCATGGAGTTTTTAATTAAAAAAAGGTCCTAACCTTAGAAATTCATGAAAATCATAGTTGGAGACTTCAAGGAATCGAAATCATGCAATTGAGCTTGGAATTGGGAATAAAGGTGGATTGAAATCCCCCGTTCATGACCCCATATACCTGGACTTGAAAGAAATCTTGCTAGGGTTTGAGACCCAAAAGAATTTGAGAAGAAAGAGAACCTTAATTGCTTGAGGACTTGAGGAGATTTGATCTTCAACATCAAATGTTAGGAATAGAATAAGGGTTAGGGATGAATAAAACCCTCTAATACACCCTTTTATGAGCTTGAAATGATTTAGTTTTAGGAGTTAAGAACATAGGGAGTACGGAAATACCCTTAATAACCTGTCTGAGAATTTTGTCCCAACAAGCTTAACGGGTCACATAACAATTTGTTAGCCAACATAACGGCCCGTTACCTCCTTGCATCACCACTAAAGCAAAATTCCAAATTTAAGATCTTCACTTAACACCTCCACTTAATGATTTGTCATCACACTTAAGGGATCAACGCTCCAATCATTAAGACTGGCATAACCTCACATTTTTCTCCAACTTCCCTTCTTAAAAGATCACTTGACGATCCGTCAAGTATCCTGACGGTTCATTTAAAGGTTCGTCCTATGATATGGTGCAAGTTTCGTTATTTTTCCTGTTTCATGTCTAGGATCTGATGTTAAAAACTTTTGGAATGTTCACAGTAGAACCAGATTGAAGATATACAAATCAAAAGCACGAGCAGAAAAGCAACATAAGGATAGATTAGTCTCAGTCCAAATCTAGGCAATAATAGATTCATTTACAAGTTTTGAATTACTGACAATACATCTATATATCATCCTTCAGATGACGGTATTAATTTCAATGGAAATTTTACCCATCGGAAGATGTATAGATGGTATTGCTAATAATCACTTCTAGAAGCTAATTACTAAGGTCAAAGTTCGAGAACCTTTTATCTAAAACACAAGAATCTACAAGAATTTGAGGTGAAAAAAAAATTCTCTAATACTTGATTATCATATAGTCTGGTGAGAGCTTGAGGCAGCTTGAATAAAATCAACCCAAACCACTGAAATACTACAAGTTCTCTAGTTTCAATTAGACGAGGGACATTAGAACTACCAATCTCAATGGAAATTGACATGCAAGATTAGTAACTTACTGATGTTTCATCATTTTCTCCAAGTATTGAACCATCATTATAACAAAATGGCTAACGCCAAGGTTTAGGGTGGTGGCAATAATCTTGTTGGAGAAGATGAACATGTCAAGGGAGGTGCCTCCTCTTACCACCCAGATCAGAGTTTCTATGTGGATTTTTGTAGTTCCCTTGGTGATTTCTCATCAAATCCAGCAGCTTCCAGCAGCTTGGAATGGTGAGAGTGCAGTTAAGGTGGAGAGAAGCACTTTGCAAAACAAAACCCTATCTAAATTTTGTTGTGTTATTTATTTTGTCTGAGTCAATGGGGTTTGGGACTCTGTTTGAGCTCAAATCGTTGGTCTTTATTTTGTTTTTTTTTTGGGCCTTTTTTTGTTGCTAGTAGATACTCTTTCCTTTTTATATATTTGTGGTCTTTTGACCACCTTTAATTAAAAAGAAATTCGATGATTCAACTTCTAAATCTACTCTAAATAAGTTTAAATTTAAAATATATAAATAAGTTTCATCTACCATGAAGAACAAACCCTAACCATCAATTTGTCAAAAACAATGACAAATTGAACATACTCACTAACACTCTTTTAACTTTTTTTAATATGCATGCACTTTCATATAAAAATTAGCTAAAATTTCAGTCATGTCTAAATTTTTTTGCCAAAAAAAAATTATTCTTTAAATTTCAACAATCTAACATACAAATCAATACCAAATTTTACTCCAAATAAGCTCAAATTTGAAACATAAGTTTTATATATCATAATGAATAAATCTCAATCATAAATTTTATCAAACAAAAAATTAAATCTAACATACCCATTTGTAATAACAGTTATTTGTCATTATTTTCAAGGCCCAATTGATTTAAATTCATTTTTATATATCAACTTTCTTCAAAGCATTATATTTCAACTTATATAAATTCATAAAATAATACTCCCTCTATTTCAATTTGTTTGTTTGGTTTTATTTTGGCACAGAGTTTAAGAAATAAAGAAGACTTTTGATCGTGGTCTTAAACTAAAGATATGTAGAATATACCAAAATATCCTTTAATCTTGTGGTCTTAAACATATCATGTGGAAAGTTGAAATTAAACAGTTGTCAAAAAAGAGATGTACATTCTTTTATAAACGGATTAACAAGGAAAGTGAGACAAATAAATTAAAATAATGAATGACTAATTATACAATAACTAAGAAGCGGAGGTTAAATAGACAGTTCTATCTGAAGTTATCTAATATTAAATGCCAGTTACACCACACACTATTCTATGCATATGTGTCTCGCGTATTTTCCTCATATTAATAAGAATAAATTTATAAAAATAGCAATAATATTTAGAAGATGTGTTTATGTAACAATAAAGAAGAAGAAGAAGAAGAAGAAGAAGAAGAAGAAGGGTAACAATTCTTTATTATTGTGCAACAATAAAGAATTCACGTATTAATACATAATAAAATTACATACTTTAATTTATTTTTTTCGTATTGAAATATTGCGAAAGGTTATTAGTTAGATTAATAAATAATTTGAAAGTCTTAAATGTTAGAACTCTTAATATAGTCCAAATAAGGAAAGATTTAAGAAACAAAATTTTAGTCAATTTTAAAAATATTAAATAGTAGGAGTTTTACCTTTTACAAATTAGTAAAGATCTATAATAATTAAATAACAACTAATTAAAAAAATAGAAAATAATAATTTTATCTATTGTAGAATCTTTTAATGAACGGCAAATTAGATTAGTTGATGAAATCTAAAGAAATTACCAAAGATTGTTCTATTGAAAGATTGTATTGCATCTTCAAATGAAACAAAATTGTTTGAAAAAATAATAGTAGAAAAGTGACTGTTGCATTCCTGAACTATAGTTTTGCCATTCAACCCAACATCAATCTCCTTGTTTACTGATATAAAATTAGGATTACACTATTAATGTATATGTTTATGATGTAATAGATCTTGTCTTGTTGTAAAAAAAAACTTTCACTTTTCAATATATAATTATTGAAAAGTATAGCATGAAATTTCATGCCCTGCAAAAAGTTAAACTTCAATAATCAAAACACATATACATAAAAATATAAAATATTAAAAAATAGATAAGAACTCAAATATATATATATATATATATATATATATATAGAATATAATACAAAAAAAAGAATTATTTCTTTTTGTTAACTAATGTTATAGTCATTCGTGTGCTTTTCTTTGTTTCCTTGTTATACTCTTTTATTAATCCAACTCCAATTACTAAAACTTTTACAATCCAATGAGAATCATATTGCCTTAAGTTGTTAATTAACATAATTTTATTCATCAAATCCTTTTCAGATTTCATTACAATATTATCTGAAATAAATTGTGCACAAGAGTTATAGTTATAAAATTTATAATTTTATTAAAGAAATTATTTTATGAGATGAAGAGATTACTTTACCTGAATAGATGAAACTTATGAATATATGAGTAGATGGAGAATGTCAGTTATAAATAACACAAAATCTAAATCACATAATATCAATATAATCTAAGTTAAATTATTTTGAATACAAATAACTTAAGCTGACATAGCAATTACTATTGTATTTTTTAGATCCATAACATAAAAAAGAATTCATAATATGAAGAAAAAAGAAGATAAATTAACATGAAAATATACAAGGTTGGAGATTGAATCAAAAATGTTGAGGTAGAAGAGTTAATGAATTAAATTATGCAATTATAAATCCTTTTCTAAAAGTGGAAGGATTTATAAATCAAAAAGAAATTGAAAGTATAAGAATATTAGACATTACTATTGAAAAGGAAAAAAATTATCAAAAACAAATATATAAAAACTTTTGTAAAAATTTTCTACCATCAAAAAGGGAAAAAGACAGACTTTCGTGGAAGTTGTGCGTGTGTGTGTTTTTATTAAAAAAAAATTACACAATAAATAGAATTATGCCTCTTGTAAAAAATCTAATATAATAAAATAAGGTAAAAACAAATTCGTGACTATCAAAAAGAAAAATGAACTTGGTGGAAACTTTTTATTTTTTTCATATCTACACCACAAATAGAGTTATGCCGTAAATAGAAAAATCTAATATGATAAAATAAAGTAATGAAAATCATTAAAAATAATAATTGTATAAAAATAGTAAATGGCAATTTGTCTATTGTGATGTCAATAAAGGGGAAAAAGTCCAATCAACATTTTTAAATTCAATGATCGCAATATAATACATGAAAATCAATGTGTGCACTGTCATGTATATTAAAAAGCAATAGTGTCTTGACAAAGTGTTAGAAAAAAAAGCAAGACCAAAATGAGCTACTGAGCTCCATATAAATTACATGATCCTTGAAAATATTAGTTGATCAATCTTTAGTCATAGGATCAATAATCATCAAAAGTAGTACTACCAAACTCAAAATCCAATCTTGCTTCCTCACACATTCTTTAACCATCAAAACTTTATGTCGATATTACAAAAGATTCACAATGGGCCAAAGTTCGACAACCTTAAGGCCCTAAATAAAATACTTTAATCATAATGTCTGTGATGTATTTTCATAGCATGCTACAAATTCAGCTTCCAGTGTGGATGTTACAACAATTGTTTTCTTAATACTTCTCCAAGACACAATACCTCCATTAAGAAGAAAAATGTATCTAGAAGTAGAGTTACCATTATCTTTTCATCCACCCAAATCAGAATCTGAATATGTAATTACCTCCAATGAGTTAAGATATTTATATGTGTTCTTAAGATCCTTGATTCCTTGCAAATATCTCAAAACCTTTTTATCACCTTTTCAATGATCAAAAACAGAGTTACTTTGATATCTGTCAAGCATTCCTACTGCAAGGCAATATCAAGTCTACTGCAAACCCGTGCATACATAAGAATACCAACAAGAAGCATATGGAATGTCTTTCATTTGCTCTTATTCCAATGCATTTTCTGCACATTGATTCAATAAAAATTTGTCATATTTAATGATAGGTGCTGCTATAGGTGAATAGTTCTTCATTCCATATCTTTTCAGAATTCTTTTAATGTAGGCCTTTTGAGATAATCCAAATAATCTTTGAGATCTATCTCTGTGAATCTCTATGCCAATGATATAGGAGGTTTCACTCATATCCTTCCTCATATTAATAAGAATAAGTTTATAAAAATAGCATAAATCATATTTAAAAGATGTGTTTGTGTAACAATAGAAGAACTTAGAAAGAAATTATGAATTTCAAATTAATAAATGATTATGTTTAAGAATGATCCAATCTAATAGTTCTTTATTCAATTTGTTCTATTACTTGTTTCAGTGAATAAAAGCGTCATAGAAATAGATCTTAATAGAAAGGTAAAAAAAATTATTCGTCTTTACATGAACACTTAAATGCATGCATTATATGTATATATAAATATTAGTATTTTCTATATGTTTACAAAAAGAAAGAATTTAATACATAAAATTTAGTTAATTTTAAAATTTTAAATATTAAAAAAATAATTAAATAATTATTTTGTTAAGTGTGAACTCTATTTTTAAAAAAGGAGAACGATATTTTGTTGTAAGGCTTCATACTTTAAATGTTTAATAATGACTTAATTTTAAACTTTTAATTTTACCTTTTACAAGATTATTTCAACTCAATTTTCTTCTCTTTCTCTTAACCGATGTATTTAGTCAAACATTGCACCGGAATGTCTACGCTCCCATATTAAAGAAAAGTTAAGATACCTCTTTAATATTGGGCGAAACACTTCACATAAATTGAAATGAAAAAAATAATGTAGATTAAACTAAAGAGAGTGAATAATAGAAGTATTCGATTAATTGACACAACTTAAAGTATGTTATGTTTCTATAAAAAAAAATTATTATTAATCTTTTTTAAAAGAAGAAGAAATCCACGTATTAATACATAATAAAATTACACTATTTAATTTATTTTTTTCATATTGATGGATAATTAGTTTTCATATTAAAATATTTGATGGATAATTAGTTTGTTTGTTAAATAATGGATTGATATATAAGTAAATAAAATTGTAATTGAATGTCTTAAATGTTAGGACTTTTAATATAGTAAGGACATATTTAAGAAGAAAAATTTTAGTCAATTTTAAAATACTAAATATTAGGAGTTTTACCTTTTACAAATTAGTAAAAATCTATAATAATTAAATAATAACTAATTAAAAAAATAGTGAATGACAATTTTATCTATTGTAAAAATTTTTAATGATAGGCAAAAAGCTCAATCAATATTTATAAGGACCTTCGTGCTTATATCTACAAAGAATATTTTGTTAAGTAAATAGGAATAAAATATTATGCATATATTGGATGTTCGACTAGTTGATGAAATCTAAAGGAATTACTAAAGATTGTTCCACCGGAAGATTGTATTGCATTTTCAAAACGAAAAAAAATTATTTGAAAAAGTAACAATAGAAAATGTGACTGTTGCATTTCTGAACTATAATATTGTTACTGAATCCAACATCAAACTCCTTGTTTACTGGTATAAAATTACGGTTAACAGTATTAATCCATCTGTTTGTGATGTAATAGATCTTGTCTTATTGTAAATATTTTTTTCATTTTTTAATATATAATTATTAAAAAGTATAGCATGAACTTTTGTGCGCTGCAAGAAATTAAAATTTAATAGTCAAAAACCATATACATAAAAATATAAATATATAAAATATAATAAAATATATAAGAACTCAAACATATATCTAAAAATATATAAAATATAAATATAGAATATGATATTAAAAGGGAAATTATTACCTCTTCGTCAACTAATGTTATAATCATTTGTGTACCTTCCTTTGTTCACTTTTTATACTCTTTCACTAATCCAACTCCAATTACTAAGACTTTTATTATCGATTGAGAATCATATCGGTTTAACTTGTTAATTGGCATAATTTTATTCATGAAATCCTTCTCAGATTCCATTGCAATATTATCTAAAATAAATTATGCACAAGAGTTATAATTAAAATAATTTATAATTTTATTAAAAAAATTATTTTATGAGATGAAGAGATTTACTTTACCTGAATAGATGATATTGTCACACCCCACCTTGGGAGGCATGACTGGCACCTAGTGTCATATTGGAATCTAACTGACCTGGATGGCTTCTGCATATCTGGTGCATGCCTGCAACTCAATTCATGAAAATAATGAGCTATATCTCAGCTGTAAACACAGCCTCCCACCGACGAGGCCGTATAGCACTTGTAAACGAAAACAGCTAACCAACAACAGGCAACAAAAGGGATCCTTTGCGGACCGACAAGACCATCATGTTGTCTAGTTATAGCAAAAATAAGAACAAGCTATTATATTAGGCCCCACACGGCTAACACATGAAACATAGCTAATTTAGGCCTCACACGGCCATCAACAACCAACTAATTGATAATTGTAGTCTGCAAACCTCTAAGAATACAAAGTGGTCGGGATAGGGCCCCGGCCTACCCAAATGCTATATAAGTGAAAGACAGTAATCTCTACAACCTGACAACTCCGAATGAAAGGAGCTGGCCAACTGCTAATTCTGGACCGCTGCTAATGGAGGTTTGGAACTCTGTCTGTCTAAACCTGCAGGCAGGTAATGCAACGCCTGGGGATGGGCGTCAGTACAATATGTACCGAATATCTAAGGCAGTAAATAAGCTGTTAAAGATGGAAAGTAAGTAAAAAGAAGAGGCAGAAAGATTAACTTGTAAGCTGGCTTATTCGTAATCTGCATCTAGAAAAACACTACACGTATATGAGATACAATTGTAAAATCATATATTCATAAGCTATAGCTAGCAGATAAGAATACAACAAGAACCTATCCTGGCCCCCATAAGCCTGGAGGTACAAGCAATACAGAAATAACCTATCGGGACCCTATAAGTCCTGACAAGTACACTTCAATCTATATACCCCTATCCAGGTTTCTATGACTCTACTGGTGCTATAGCCAACCTACCTGTCCCCTTGGGTCTGCAACTGAGCCCACTCGGCCCCTGAATTGTAGCTGTTTCTGAGTCCAGTGGACTCCTGATAACTGCACCTCGGGCACCAGGCTCGACGGGGGTGTGATGCCAATATGGCATAGAACTGGTAGTTCAGCCATGGAATGGACTGTATAAGGCCCTTGGGCCTCATCATCGTCCCTTGGGATGGTACATTTCTCCTTGGGGCAACATCATATAGCCCCTGGCGGGCAACGACACAGCTAGTAATCCTGGGCTGATCACGGAAGGCTCCTAAGTGAGGGCAACCCCACCCGAGGTGCTATACTGAAGTCTCAATCTAGCCACTCAAAAAGGTGTCTCTGGCCTTCTGGGCCTAACACGACCGTTGCTCGCCCCTAGAATAATCAGTATGGCTGCTAGTAGGCACACCCCGTGCACCTGTATCTGATCAGAGGATCCTGATAGTAATCATAATTTCTAATGGTCTAGACTGGATAGGTGTGATCTGGAGTGGCCTAACAATACCTTGAATGTCATACTCGGAAAATTTTAACTCACAAGCAACTGTAGGATTGCAGATGACCAATTACTTAGTTCCTTTACTTAGAACAACTGTAGGCCTGCTACTGACCGAACATACTTACGAGCGGTCGGCCCCTAGTGCTCCACAGGCAGCTTACTAACATCCTTAGCCTGAGGGTAATACTGTGCTAACATGGTTCTAATCTCTTAGACCTTAACTTGGTTTGTTCGAATCTTATATGACTCTTCTGGGGGATTCCTAACCCTATAGATAAGTTCATATGGACTTAACCACTCACGGCAGTCTGTACCTAAATATCTCATAGGAACAGGCTGGGGCGTTGGCCCTGCCTCTAACTGCTAATAAGGTCCCCCTTCCTTAGGGTACCCATGGATCTATTTGACCTGAACGACTGGGCTGGCTTCCTGGGCGACCTGTATGACAAATACTAAGTCAATTGGAACTGACAATCACTGGTAGTAGCTAACTAGATGGCAGGCTGCCACTCAATTCACTAGACAACCCTAGTGCCGCTGACTTTGAAGTATGGCCTTCCTATCTAACTTTCTGGCCCTGGGGCGTGAAGGTACGCTAATGGTCTCTGGGCATGCTTTACTGACAAAACAGGCACCCGACTGGTAGTTATATCATCTAACTACGCTTATGTTGTTCGACTTACTAACTCAGGCCCAATAGCTATCCCCAAGCTTCTAAGGTCTAGGCCTGGCAATAAACATTCCACTCTACTAACACAATGAACTGAAGAACAGTGAAGTTTCTATGATGCTTCTAGCATATGTCATACTTAACATGCTCCTTCCCGACAAGGGATACTGTGGTATGGTCCATAATTGTTTCCTAGCAGCTAACCATAACTATATATATATATCTATATATATATATATGTAGTCTACAAACAACAGTTGACCACAACATATCTAATCACAATCTACTGATAGCAACTATTCACAGCATATCTGATCTTTATATACTAGCAACAGCTAATTACAACATATAGGGTCATTATCTACATTTAAAATATGGGTCGTATCACTATACGACGAGAATAACTTGCCAAAGAAATAAGCCTTACATACCTCAAATACTGATTCTGATTTAACTGGCGAGGTTCAACCTACAAACGACAGTTCTTCCCAGTTGTGACCGTAATACTGCGAGAATGGGACTAATTTCAATACCATATTCAGCACAAATGATAACTTTCGGCATTAATAATAACTATAATTAAACTTCACAAAATACAACTGAAAACCCATAATTTCCCGAGAGTTCAGAAGGGAGAAATGCTTACTCAATGCCTGTGACTGTTTAGGAATCAATTTGGAGTAATTCTGATAACTTCTACTTGGCAGAATTTCGATTTTCGAACGTATTTCAAGAAAATAACTCCGTAGAAATGCTCCCTGTAGGCTTAGGACTCGATATCTTAAGTTAATTTGAGTTTGGACGGTATTTGGTAACTTGATGAAATTGAAGAAATTTGCATGTTCTTTCGTTTCTGGCCGAGGGAAATATTTAATGAATGATATGAATTGAACAAGGAAACATATATATAGACATAGGGCGGTGGCCTGGGCAGCGCCCTGCGCTGGCCAAAGAGCCAAGAGGCCGACGCCCCGTGCTTGACAAAGCGCCAAGGGCCCTGCCGCGCCACACTTCCCAGGGCGCTGATCCCCCTGGCGCGCCGCACTGCCCAAAGCACCGGCAGGATGGCACGTCACACTGGCCCTTCACAGCCTAGCCTCTCCTGACCCTACCTCCGAGGCTTTTCCCACACGTGTCAAGCTCTTTTTACTCGTCACGACCCACGCGTACGCCTATTAACCATTAACATTTTACGGGGTATAACAGATACTTGTGGATGTGAGTACATGAAGAATGTCGATTATAAATGACACAAAAAATTATAAATCACATAACATCAATATAAGACTCAATTATAGACAAACTAATTTAAATTATTTTGAATACAAACAAGCTGCTATAACAAGTACTATTGTGATTTTCAAATTTACAACATTAAAAAAATTCATAACATGAAAAAAAAAGATAAATTAACACGAAAACATATAAGGTTGGAGATTGAATAATAGGTGTTAATGTAGAAGAGTTGATGAATTAAATTTATGCAATTAAAAATCCTTTTATAGAAATGGAAGTATTTATAAATCAAAAAGAATTTAAAAGTATAAAAATATTAGGACATTACCATTAAAAAGAAATTTTTTAATCAAAAAAAAGAATAAATAAATTGTGACTATAAAAAATATGAAAAGAAAGAGAAAAGTTTTATAAAAATTCCTACCATCAAAACCGAAAAAAGAAGTTTTCAAACCAAGAAGGGAAAAAAATTTCGTGGAACTGTTTTTTAATTTTAATTTTAACTTAATTTTTTTTAATTTTAAAATTTACACTATAAATAGAGTTATGCTATAAATAAAATATCTAATATACTAAAATAAAATAAAAACAAATTTGTGACTATCAAAAAAGAAAAAAATTTTGAAATTTTCTATTTCTTTAAGGTTTTGTTACACCCTGTAAGTTTCTAACGTTAGTCGGTCTATTCGTACGTTAGTCAAGAGTTTTAAAATATGGCGCATACAAGAAACGGCCCAAAAAAAGGTCGAACGAGCGTGGAATCGGGACCGCACCGGAAGAGGCCGAAGCAGGCTGCGACAGGGGCGGCGTGTCAGAGACCCCCTCCCTGGGAGTTGGGCTCCGTGGAAAGCCCGTAGATTTGTGTGTTGGGGTCGCCACGAACCCCCTGTCCACTGCCCAAGTATATATAAAGCCCCTCCCTTCATTATGTGTGATATACACATATTTGCATTCGGCCAGAGGAGAGGAAATATGAAGAAATCAATAAATTTTCATCCGTTTACACTACGAAATGTCGTCCAAATTAAAATTAACTTTGGGTATCGAAGTTTAAGGCCATAAGGAGCATTATCACAGAGTTATTTTCGCGAAAATCGTCCAGCGAATCGTAGCCTCGTTGAGCCAAGGTTGTTAGAATTGCTCCACACTGATCTCTATACGATCACAAGCTTCAAGTGAGTATTTCTACCTTCTGAACTTTTGAGAAATTATACGTTTTCGGTCGTGTTCTATTAAGTTGAAGTATAGTTAATATTTATATAAAAAGTTATCATTTTTGCCAAATTTTAGTACTGAGATTAGTCTCATTCTCCCAGCAATACGATTGCAATTGGGGAGAGCTATCGAATACAAACTAGAACCCGTCAGTTAATCAGAAATCAACGATCGAGGTATGTTAAGGTAAATTCCTTCGGCAAGTTAGTTTCTTAAGTATTATGACTCAGTTTAAATCCCAGTAAGAGGACCAAAAGTATAGCAATAGTGATTAGTTTTTGTTATTAGCTGAGAACAGTATCCTATGTTTAGTTTTCTAATATCTCGAAAGTGCTTAGGAGTAGACCCGGGAAGCAAAAATGCAAAACTGCTGAAAGTTGGGAAAAAGTTGCAGGACGATAGGTACCACAACCCGTGGTATGTTACCACGAGCCTTTGTTTGTGGTCGTGATAAGGAGTTAGTCCAGATGGAAGTGGTAACAACGAGTACTACAACCGACCATTGTGAGGAACAACGGTTTGTTGTTAGGAGGCGTGGTAGGGTTGTGGACTTTCGTAGTGGAGACGACGGGTGAAAACCACATCCTGTTGTATCTTACAACAAGTCATAGTGAGGATCGTGGAATAGGTGTGCAGATTTTCAAAAAAAGGAAACAACAACCGAAGGAACGGCCCGTTAAAGCTTAGGAAGAACCGTCCTGTGTGTCTGTGGTACGATTCCGAGAATGGGGCTTCAGCAGTGCATTCGACAAGTAGATAGGACGGGCCATGGGTGGTTCCCATGACCCGTTGGTACCACTTGTGGGTTCCATCCGGCCAGATTTCAGGGCAGGTTCATTAAGGGTATTTTTGACTTTTTTCACGGTATAAAGCCCTAAACTACGTCATTTTGGCTTGGGAAAGCTGGGTTTTTAAGAAAATAGACCTTTCTAAACTCCCATTCATGCATGCAAGGTTTTTGACAAGTGATCTAAGGGGAGATTTCAAGCTTTTCACCTCAATTCCTTCAATTTCATTCTTTGGCTTTTAAGGAGGGTTAGGAGTTGATACTCCCAGGTATGTAAGGTCTTCAATGGGTGGATTCTTCCATACCCATACTCCTTCTATATTAATTACTCAAAATTATTTGAAAACTCATGGGGTTTTATATTCGGTTTGTATAAAATTTAATGATTTAATTATGGGTCTTGTGATTTCGAAACCCTATAATTATCTACTGATTTTGATCATCTTTTGAGCTCTCTAAATTGATATTAGTATGGCTGATTTCGAATTTCTAATCATTTAAACCCGATTATGCATGCCCATGATAAACCGATTTATGATCCATTGATGTCTTGATAAGCCCAGCATGTATTTTAAATTAAATCATGAATATATTATGTTATCTAATATGCTCTTATGGAAATTTAAACTATATGCATGATCTATAAGTATGTGTGTATTTCTTAAGCATGAATTATATTTTTGACCGACCCACGGGCCTCAAGTCATGACTAGTTCTTATATGTTCAAGCATGTTTATGATTATCATGATTTGACTAGCCCATGAACTCATGTATGTATTATTATGAGCACTATATTTATTTTGGGAGTAGTATCGAACACCTAGTAGGTTTGAGGCTCAAGTTTAAGCCTCGGATCTCATGAACTATGCGCCACTGTAGGAATGTCGGGACCCTTTCATGTTTGTCCCTAGCTAAAATGGCCCTTTTTCATATGTGATCACGCCCTTCATGGTTCCTACCCTTGGCAAGGTACGAACACCCTCCCGACTAGGGCTACAAGTCGGGCTTCATGTGTGCTCATATGGGGTATGTTGGTTAAGAAAATCTCCCACTGTTCCTCATGATTTATGCATGTTTATAATTATGTATGTTGGCTCAAGTTATGTTAAGTAAGGCTCTTCTATTATGATTATGACTATGTCTGCGTTACGAATGTTTCAAAAACCTTGAGCCTTATGTTAAATTATGATAATTATGTCATGAGTATGCCGTCCTACTCTTATGATCATTTATGAGTTTTATACATATTTCAAATGTCCGTCTTACTTACCTTGCATACTCGGTACATTCCACATACTGATTGCATGCTTTCTATACTGTATCGTCTCATGATACAGGTCCTAGTCCCCCGGCGTATCCTTACCCGTAGATAGATTCGAACTTGCTCTCTACACATTTGGTGAGTCCTCATGTTCCGAGGGCTACATGTTCTGGATGTTGGATTTGTTGGGGAGTTGTCCCATCAATTCGCCTTTCATGTTTAGAGGCTTATCAGACTAGAAAGTTGTATTCAGCCGTAATTTATAAGTATTGTATTGTTTTCCCTCATGTTATGTTATGATTACGCTCTCTATGCTAAGTCTTCTGCTCATGTGATTGAATTAGATGTATGCTCATGTCATGGGTTGACATGTGGTCTCTCGAGGCTCCTTGTTCCATGTCTACGATCCAGGTGTACGTTTGGGTCGTGACCAACTTGGTATCAGAGCCATAGGTTTGAAGTGTCCTAGGGAGTCTAAAAGTCGTGTTAAGTAGAGTATTTTTCATGAGTGTGAAGCGCGCCACACTTATGACGAAGAGGCTACTAGACATTTAGGAATGTTCCCTCCTTTCATGACCTATGTTGTGCGATGAACATCCTTTACTCCTCTAATTCATGCTATTCGCGTTTGCAGAATCATGCCTCCACACCGAGTAAATGCCAGGAGAAACGGTAACGGTGATGATCATGAGGGTGCCCATGATGGAGAGCATCATCCAGCTCCACCCATTCATGAGGAACACGGACCATAGCCAGTCGCCCACACTGAGTTTAGGGCGGCGATTCAGAAGTTGGCACAGGCCGTGATAGCTCTGGTCCAGAACCAGACTGTGGCACATTATCCGTAAAATGGGAATGCGGCAGCTACTAGGGTGAGGGACTTTTTAAATATGAGCCCTCCAAAGTTCACAGGATCGAAGGTAGACGAGGACCCACATGATTTTGTTGAGAAAATTCTGAAGATCACCCAGGTTATGGGGGTGAATAATGGGGAATGTGTTGACTTGAACTCCTATAAGCTCAAAGGGATAGCACATATATGGTTCAAGCAATGGAAAGATGCTAGGACAGCGGGTGCAGGCCCAATAAGTTAGGATGAGTTCCATATCGTGTTCATGGATCGGTTCTTCCCTCGGGATATGAGGGAGCTCAAGGCGGCTGAGTTTGTGAATTTGAAGCAGGGCAACATGTCAGTCCAGGAGTATGCCTTGGAGTTCACTCGGCTATCTAAATATGCTCTGGAGTTGGTGGCAGATCAGCGGGCTCGGGTGAGCCACTTTGTGCATGGAGTAGCATATTATTTGGATAAGGATTACGGATTTCCATGCTACATCGGGACATCGACTTTCCCTGTATTGTATTGCATGCCCAGTAGATGGAGTTGGTCTATAGGAGGTAGAGAGACCGACCGCTACAAGGTTTCTCAGGCCAGGATAGGAGGTGGATCACGTCAGTAGTCTCAGCACAGGACCACTGCTCCAGCTCCATCATCAGCTAGCACGTCATCCAGGTTCAGGGGAGACCAGAGGAGCAGGGCTCCAGGCTCGAGGGATCATGGTAGCATGCAGGTGGAGCGCACTTTTCCATCGTGTGCGAGATGTAGAAAAAATCATCCCAGGAGGTGCCTGGTCAGTGTGGATGCTTGTTTCGGGTTTGGCAAACCCAGGCACATGATCAAAGATTGCCCCGCAGCCAGTTCTACCGCTCCAACAGCACGACCCCATCAGCAGGGTGCCTCCACTAGTACGGCAGGTGGTAAGTGCTGGAACGGGTTTTATGCTCTAATGCCTCGCTAGGAGCAGGAGGCTTCGCCAGATATGGTCATGGGTATGTTGCAAGTCTTCCATATTGATGCTTATGCTTTGTTAGATCCAGCAGCTACCTTGTCTTTCATGACCCCTTATATTGATAGTAATTTTAGAGTTAGTCCTAAAATTTTGTCAGTACCATTCTCCATATCTACTCCACTCGGTGAATCAGTGGTAGCTAGGCGGGTATATAGGGGTTGCCCCATTACGGTGTTGCATAAGGTTACCTCCGCAGACTTAGTCGAATTGGCCATGACTAATTTTGACATCATTTTCGGTATGGATTGGTTGTTTGCATGTTATGCTTCAATTAATTGTAGGATTCGTGCAGTGGAATTTCGATTTTCGGGTGAGTCTGTTTTTAAATGGAAGGGTAATTCAGTTGTACCAACCGGTCAATTTATTTCATATCTGAAGGCTAGGAAAATGATATCTAAGGGTTTCATGTACCACCTAGTTAGGGTTAAGGTTGTAGAGTCCGAGCCTCCGACCATTCAGTTAGTTCCAGTGGTGTGCGAGTATCCAGAGGTTTTTCCCAATGATTTACCAAGTGTTCCTCCAGAAAGAGAAATTGATTTTGGAATTGATCTATTGCCTGATACGCAGCCTATCTCTATTTCTCCTTACAGGATGGCCCCAGCCGAGTTAAAAGAGTTAAAGGAGCAGTTGAAGGACTTGTTGGATAACAGTTTCATCAGACCGAGCAAGTTTCCATGGGGCACACCAGTTTTATTTTTTTGGAAGAAGGATGGATCCCTTCGAATGTGTATTGATTATCGACATCTTAATAAGGTCACAGTCAAGAACAGGTACCCCTTGCCCAGGATCGATGATTTGTTTAACCAGCTTCAGGGTGCCAAGTGCTTCTGCAAGATTGATCTCAGGTCCGGGTATCACTAGCTCAGAGTTCGGGAGAGTGACATCCCGAAAACCATTTTCAGGGCTCGGTATGGTCACTATGAATTTGTCGTTATGTATTTCAGACTAACCAATGCCCCTGCTGCTTTTATGGATTTAATGAAAGGGTGTTCAAGGCATATCTGGATATGTTCGTGATCGTGTTCATCGATGACATTCTTATATACTCCTGGAGTGAGGAGGAGCATGCCACTCATTTGAGAATAGTGTTGCAGACCCTCAAGGATCGTCAGCTGTATGAAAAGTTTAGAAAGTGTGAATTTTGGCTAAACTCGGTGGCATTTCTAGGTCATGTGGTATCAAGCGAAGGCATAAGGGTAGACTCCCATAAAATTGAGGCGGTGAATATTTGGCCTAGACCGGTGAATCCTTCATAAATTCAGAGTTTCTTGGGTCTAGATGGCTACTATCGGAGGTTTGTCGAGGGTTTCTCATCTATTGCGTCTCCTTTGACCAAGTTGACTCAGAAAAAGATAAAGTTCCAATGGTCAGAGGATTGTGAGAAAAGCTTTCAGGAATTGAAGACCCGACTTACTTCAGCACCGGTATTGACTTTACCTGAGGGTACTAATGGCTTTGTTGTGTGTTGTGTATTGACTGGGGTGTGTGTTGATGCAGTGTGGGAAGGTAATAGCATATGCCTTGAGACAGCTGAAAGTTCATGAAAAAAAGTACCTAACATATGATCTCGAGTTAGCCGTGGTGGTATTTGCATTGAAGATATGGCGGCATTACTTGTATGGGGTCCACGTGGATGTATTTATGGATCACAAGAGCTTGCAATATGTGTTCACACAGAAGGATCTAAATCTTCAGCAAAGGAGGTGGTTGGAGTTGCTAAAGGACTAATACATGAGTATTCTCTACCACCCAAGGCAAATGTGGTTGTGGATGCTCTTAGTAGGCTCTCAATAGAGAGTGTGTCCCATGTGGATAAGGGGAAGAAGGAGTTAGTGAAAGATGTTCACCGACTTGCAAGACTGGGAGTTAGATTAATCGACTTGACAGATGGCGGTGTTGTTGTACATGATGGGTCAGAATCGTCCTTGGTAGTTGATGTTAAGTCCAGGCAAGATGAGGATCCAGTATTGAGGAAGCTGAAGGAGGCGGTGCGGAGTCAGAAGGTGGAGGTTTTCTCCTAAGGGGGAGATGGTGTGCTACGATACCAGGGTCGACTATGTGTTCCAGACATCGATAATTTGAGGGTTCGAATATTGCATGAGGCACATGGTGCCCGATATTCCATCCATCTGGGATCCATGAATATGTATTGGGACTTGCGATAAATCTATTGGTGGGATGGTATGAAGAAGGATATTGCGAAGTTCGTAGCTAAATGTCTCAACTGTCAGCAAGTGAAAGTCGAGCATCAAAGGTCAGGAGATGTACTTCAGGATATTAGCATTCCCACTTGGAAGTGGAAGGAAATAAATATGGATTTCGTTACAGGCCTACCTTGTACTCGCCGACACTATGATTCTATTTGGGCAGTGGTAGACAGGTTAACAAAGGTTGGACACTTCCTACCGATAAGGACTATAGATTTAGCGGATGATTATGTCAAGTTGTATATTCAGGAGTTGGTTTGACTTCATGGAGTACCCTTTTCTATTATTTCAGACTGAGGTACTCAGTTTTGGAGGTCCTTTCAGCAGGG
Source organism: Datura wrightii (assembly GCA_035772735.1). NCBI lineage: Eukaryota > Viridiplantae > Streptophyta > Magnoliopsida > Solanales > Solanaceae > Datura > Datura wrightii. The sequence goes on from JASDFA010000001.1 coordinate 116,253,921, forward strand.
ACTTGGGACTCAAGTCAAGCTCAGCACGGCCTTTCATCCGCAAACGGATGGCCAGGCAGAACGAACAACCCAGACTCTTGAGGATATGTTAAGGGCATGTGTCATGGATTTCAAAGGTAGTTGGGATGATCACTTACCCTTAATCGAGTTTGCTTAAAATAACAGCTATCACTCTAGTATCCAAATGGCACCATTTGAGGCTCTTACGGGCGAAGGTGTAGATCTCCCATCGGATGGTTTGAGGTTGGTGAGGCCGCTATGATAGGGCCAGACTCGGTTCATGAGGCAATGGTAAAGGTTCAGTTGATAAGGGACCGGTTAAAAACTTCTCAGAGTCGTCAGAAATCGTATGTTGATGTGAGGAGAAGAGATTTGGAGTTTGATGAGGACGACTGGGTATTTCTAAAGGTGTCTCCCATGAAGGAAGTCATGTTGTTCGAAAAGAAAGGGAAACTCAATCCCCGCTATGTTGGTCCCTACTGGGTTACGAGAAGAGTTGGTAAGGTGGTGTATGAGTTGGACTTGCCATCGGAGTTATCTTCAGTTCATCCCGTCTTCCATGTGTCGCTTTTGAAAAAGTGTTTGAGTGATCCAGCCTTGGTGCTCTCGGTAGACAATATTGGAGTAAGAGATAGCCTCATTAATGATGAAATCCCCATTGAAATCTTGGATCATCAGGTTCAAAAGTTGAGGAAAAAACAAGTAGCTTCAGTTAAGGTTTTGTGGAGAAATCAGCATGTTGAGGGAGCTACGTGGGAAGCCGAAGCGGACATGATGGCTAGATATCCATATTTGTTCTCTACCGGCTCGGTTCCGACTTGAGGTATCAGTTTTTCCCTATGACTCTATCTAGTTTTCATGTTTAGTTCATGTATGCAAGTTTCTTTTATGTGTATGAATATGTATGTGAAGTATGAGATCAGTTCAGCTATATGGTTTTATTCATAGGTAGTCATTCCATGAAAATTTCGGTTAAAATGATCAGTATATGGCTATGACATATGTATGTTTTTGTTTGCTTCTTATTTCCTACATTCGAGGATGAATATTTCCAAGGGGGAGATATTGTAATACCCCGGA